>CM076995.1:877500-5866927 GCA_039090855.1 Macrothele yani | reverse complement strand
TCCTGAGGTTGCCCAAAGACTGGGCAAAAAATTTAGAGCATTAATAATGGTAAAGAGTTGATGTTTTAGAATCCTAAAGTGAAGATCTACTGACTCTACTCAAAGCAAACAGTATGTTTGATGTGAATGGTTACTTCACATACAATGGACAATAGGATAATAACTTCAACGAAGACTGGAAAATGTGCGAGAAATGTGAATCATCGCTAGAAACGGAATGCCTAGGTAAGCATTGTGCAACTAGAATATTTCCTAACTGCATAAATGTTCTACTTTTTAATTACCTTACATTCATACCAAATATATATATACATAAAACTAGAATTCACTCAAGTCAGCTACACTCAAGTCACACTGACGCAACACAACTTCAAAAGAAACCCCAAACAACAGTCAAGGTTACTGGGTCCTCTCTGTAATTTTTGGGTCTTCCAATAATTACTTATTTGAACACATAAAAAAAACCTAAGAACACAATATATGTGGCATACCTATTGCAGCATTCGAGATTACCCAGTGGTCCTCTGGCTATTGGCCGATAACAATTCCATCAGACCACTGAAAATTTTTAGTTACTGGCCCAGATGGCCAGTAAGCTTCTTTCTTTTTCTTTTTTTTTCAGTTTGTTTTGGAATTTGTAAGTTCATAAACAATTGAACCACAGATTTCAAACAATCCAGGTTTTTAACTATGGCTGTTTTCAGATTTTTGGAAATTCAGATTTTCTACTCATTCATATCACTAAGCTGTTCTCTGAGATTCAGATGTTAGCTCCAAAAAGAAATAAACTACCAGATATTTTTACTTACTGTTGTTGTATCAAACTTCTCCATTTACAGCGATCTTGACATATAACTCGGGCTTCACTAATATCCATTAAGTACATCTTACACAAGATCTTTTATATTTCATACTCATAATCTTTTTCTCATGCAGACGCTGCTGAATCTGATCCACCAATGTCTTCCTTAGCCTTCTTCTGCCTTTCCTTCCTGCCACTTAGGCTAAAAAGATTTTCTTAGTAAGCATCTCATCACTCATTCTTTCAACATGGCCAAACCACCAAAGCATATTGGTCTCCACCTTGATAACATTTTGTTTCACATCACACAACTGCAACACAACTTCATTCCTCACACAATCAGACCGTGCCTTGCACACAAACCACTCCGTAATGTAACGCATTTCTCCAGCACACAAACTTGACTCCTATGTTTCTTCTGCATTACCCAGGTTTCACTACCATACATCAGCGTAGAGAACAATTACACTTTCATACACAGCCATGCAGGACTCTCTAGAGAACCCATCAATCCTGTGAAAGCCTCCCAGAGCAGCTATGGCTTTCAATGAAGAATTCACTCGCCTACTAATTTCACCATCCAATTTGTTCTCTCTGTCAAACAAGCTTCCTAAGTACACAAAACTCACTCACCTGGTCAATCACAGTGCCATTTAGACTTCACATTCAGTGCTACCAGTTCCTCTCTCAAAAAACCCCTAACTTTGGCTTTTCTTTTATTTATACTCAGTTTGAATTTCATACAAACTTCGTACATCCGAGACAAAATACTCTGCAAATCACTTTTTGCTCTCTGCCAACAGGACAGTGTCATCAGCACACAGCAATCTGTACACATGGATATCACCAAGACATAAACCACTATCATATATTTTGGCATCACGCATGCACGCGTCCATAAATATATTAAACAGCCATGGTGACATTACACAACCTTGTCTAACTCTTGCACCAATAGAAAACCATTTTGATAAAATACCATTCATGCGTATACAAGCTCTACTACCAGCATACATGGCTTTTACACTATTAAGTAGATTCCCAGTAACACCATATTCATTCAATACCTTCCACAAAAGTGTCCTATTTACTTGGTCGTAAGCTTTCACAAAAAATCTATGAAGGCAGCAAAAACTCTTCTCTTACCAACAGCCAGATAATTTTCAATCATCGTGCATAATGCAAAAATCTGGTTAGAGCAGCCTTTACCAGGCATAAAACCACTCTGAACATCCCACACTTTCTCTGATGTAAGACCCCATACTTTTTTCAATAACAACCTTACTTCAAACACTTTCCCTGGCACACTTAATAGGCTAATGACACGATGGTTCTTGCATTCAGTCTTATCACCTTTTCCCTTTATTCAAGGTAACAATAATAGCATCCTTCCAATCCTAGGAGTGGACCATTCCCAACTCCCAGCACAACTGGCAAATTTCAGTTAACCAGTCAATTACAGAGTCACCACCATATTTCAACATCTCCGGAAGTTATGCCATCAACTCCTGGAGCCTTACCATTCTGAAGAAGTTTTAGAGCTTTACACACTTCTCTTGAGATCCCTACTGTACTTCCATCCCTCATTGTGACATCATCTGCATCTGTCTCAGAATCGTCTTTGCTTTCCTGATCTAATAACTCACAGAAGTATTCACCCCATCTTTCACTTAACTCATTGGGATCCCCATATCATTTCCCCGATCTCATTCTTCACACAACTTACAACTTGTTTTCCCCCCTATTTTTCCTGAGTCTCATGTACTTCCAGAAAGACTTCCTATCTTTCCAAAAAGCCAGTTCATGCCTTTTCACCTTCTCCTTCCTATCTTTTTGCCTGTACTCTGGCCAAACTCAGCTTAGCAGCTTTCACGCTTCTTTGAGCGATATTCATCCACAGAGACTCTACCTTGCAACATCCCCAAATAGGCTTCCTCTTCTTTTTCTTTACTGCCTCTTCAATCTCACTATTCCACCAAGCATCACCTCTATTGTTACCCGCTCCATTATGGTGCCACAGTTACCTCTTTATAACAGCAGTGACATACACAGTTCTTAAAACATCCCCACTTCTTTTCTACATCCCTTTCACTAGACTTTGTAGCTCCTTCAGTCGTTCTTCTGAGATAAGTCAAGAATAATGCTGATGAGTCTTCAAGGAGCTCTAACAACCTTTATTATTTTTATCCTGGGTCTCTTCCTCCTTCCTATTCCTTTTCCTCCAACCAACATTATTAAGTTTCTCACTCGTGACACTACCAAGTAATGATCCAGAACCAACATCCGCACCTCTCTCATCACACGGGTGTCAACAACTAAGTGTTTCAGACGCTGATCGTAGACAACCAAAATCTATCACACTCTCTTTTTTTGACCAAGAGTCTGATTTTCCCAAGTATATGTGTGAATATACTTGTGGTTGAAAACGTATTAGATACACGCAAACCATTCTCAATGCAGAGTTCAATTAATCTTTCACCATTACCATTTACACAAGGATCATTAAACTTACTCCAGAACATTGTCAGAAATTGCATTCTGCACACCTACTTCTAGCATTGAAATCCTGCTATTATAACTTTTTCTTTAGCCCCAAACTGGCTCAAAACAGCTTTTAGCTCATTCCAGAAATCTTCTTTTCCTATCAGAAGGTTCAGAGTCACAAGGAGCATACACTACAATGGCCAATTTACGATCTCTCTGAAGTTTCACTTTCAAACAGAATCCAGAGAATTCTCTCACTTAATGCAAATATAGTGAATCAAGTTGTTCATTTTTTTTACTTAAAATCACACTCTACACCAGCCTGTCCTCTCACACATTATCTAATACTCCAGACCACACACTCACTGTGCCATTCACTTCTACTATAATTTCCTTCTTTTTGGTTTCACAATTTACACACAGCACATTCAGTCTATACTTATTCATCTCCTCAACCACCTCCTCACTTATCTTGCCATTTTTACCTCTAGTATTTCATACACCAATCTTACATTCACTCAGCCGGAGATCTCTTTCTCATAGCACCATTTAGAAGGTCCAGGTCGATTCTGTGGTGTACCGTCCTTCTCAAAGTGTGGTAGGTCCACCATATCCCACACTTGAGTCCAGATATTGATTGTATTTTTGTCTTTTTAATCAGAAGTAAGTACATCAGTGTGGGGGATTAGCCCACAGCTGAGGGTTCCCAGTTGAAGGGTCATTCAACCCTAAGGATTCTGGAACAAAACCCAGTGAGTTAGGGGGTCTTTTTGCCAATGTCACACAGAACTAGCTGGCACCTCTCCAAGATTCACAGAGGTCCTAGTTGCTGTTGTGTGTGCCATTGTTACCACGAGAAGCTGCCCCAAGGGAGAAAACTAAATATCGGAATACGCAAGCCATACTTCAGTTTTCTGAAAATTTTGGACTGTGAAAAACAAAGTTCTGACTAAAACTATTAGAGATTAAGACAGGCCACTCTTTGCCCAAGTGGTGACTGCAGAGTATGGATGGGTCTTTTATATTGTTTTCCAACACTGGGAGGTTGGAAGAACTGTATACTGCAGCTCACGACTTTGCTAAATTGTATTTCGGATTCCACATGGGAGAAACCTCACTGCGCTTTCACACTGAAGCAAGGTATTCCATGAAGGTGGCTTTTGGTATGTTGCAAAGTAAGCTTCATAATCAGTGCACTATATGAGAGAAGTTCACTGGTAGTGCATAGTGCTTCATATTGGTGCCCTTACGACCAAGGTATACGTATATTGGAGAGAATAAGTTGGCTTGATAGAAAGACTAATAAGGAGGTCCTGGAGAACCCAAGAATCAGACCAACGATGTTAAAGAGAAGAAGAATGTTATGGATGGGACACATATTGCACCATGGAGGCCCAATTCTGAAGATTTTGGAAAGAAAAATTCAAATCAAGAGAGGAAGAGGGAGGCCAAGGAATAGTTTTGTGGCACAGCTCCAAGACACTAACACCAGGGCATACTATGACTTGAAGAATGTGGCAGAAAATAGAGAGGGGTGGAGAGACAGAGTACATCTACTGAACAACCAGCCCTTGGACTGAGTAACCATGAAGAAGAAGAAGAAGAATCAAGGTACTATCCTGGATACTAGCACCATGTGCATACAAAATATATTAATATTTATGCCATTGCTGGACTAATAAACATGAGTGAACTACTAACTATTGGTATCCTTTTTTATTTTTATTTTGTTTTTCAAATTTCTACAGTGCATAGCATGTTTTATGTTTTATTTATTAGTACTATTTTCATGTGTACACACACACACATTTTGTTCTAAATTTGTGATATACTACTCCAATGTAAATAATACGTTATTTTTTACATATACTGTAAATGTGTACTTTTTTTTTTTTTTTTTTTTGCACAGACCAGTGATTTGGAAATTTGAGTGGACCGCTGTGCCTGTAGAAACCAATTTATTTCTAATTCTAACACTGTATAGGCACATGTTTTTTCTAGTCTTTTGGCTAATTTATACCTTCATTATTATGAAGAACAGTGCTGCTTCACAGACATCCATAACTTTAGATATGTGGATGATCTTATCAGTTTCAATTCGAATTCGGAGCCTTTTGTACTGAGGAATATTTATTCTAAGGAGTTCGTCCTGCTACAAACAAATAATGAAGGTCATCTTTGTTTGGATATGGAAATAATCTTTAATAGAAGTGTGATAAATGTATTTGATAAAAGAATTGCTTTTAATTTTGGGTCTAAATATTTGAGCTATTGATCTTCAAATATGTCTAAAAATATTCAAAGAAATATTATTGTATCTCAGTTTCTAAAAATATTGGGTGGTCGGAAAAGTCATGACGTATTTTAGCCATGTTTTGCAAAGTCATTTAATGATAAAAAGAACAAAGATCAAACAGTGATACAATGCTCCTTTTGTTCGATAACCTTTTGCCATCTTTCAGTGAGCTGCAGAATGTCTCGTTCATAGAAGGACCTGTCTTTCGTGGCGAAAAACTGTACAAGGTGCTGATTTACAACCTCATCTGAATTGAACGTTATACCATGCAAGGACTGTTAAAGAGAGCGAAACAAGTGGAAGGACTGTTAAAGAGAGCGAAACAAGTGGAAGTCTGACGGCGCAAGATCAGGCGAGTATGCTGGGTGCGGCAACACATCCCACCCAAGCTCCAATAATTTTTGGCAGATGATCAAACTTGTGTGTGGTGTTGCGTTGTCATGATGGAACACAACACTTTTACGATAAACGAGCTCTGGACGTTTCTGGATGATGGATTCGTTCAAACTGTCCAATTGCCGACAGTACACATTCGAATTGATTGTTTGGTTCCATGGTAGGAGCTCGAAAAACACAACACCTTTAAAATCCCACCACACTGAGACCAGAACCTTTTTTTTATATGTGCCGTCACTTGAGCTTCTTTGAGTTGATGAGGAACCCACACATTGAGCTTGCTTACATATCCCAGCTTCTTCAGGTGGTCGTGAATGCTTGAATGATGGATGTGCAATGTGTCTGCAATCTCTCATGTCATGTAACATGGGTTTGACATGATCAAAGCCTTGATTTGGTCGTCATCAACCTCGGTTGGCCTCCAGGACCGAGTTGCATCGTTGAGGTCAAAATCACCAGCATGGAATTTTGCTAACCACCGCTGGCACTGATGTTCTTGTAGATCATTATCACCGTACACTTTACGCGCAACTTTTCCCAAGCTTGACGCGCATTCTTCCCTTTACAGAAGTAAAACAGTAAAATATGGCGAAAATGCACAGTTTGGTCTTCCATCTTCAACTTGATGTCAAATCTCCACAAATCAACCAAATCACTCACTATTCCTTTTAAACTGCAGCTAGAACTGGCACTTGTCGAATGCCATAGCGATAACAGAGATGCGCATGCCTCTAGTACTTCCAAAACCACCCAACCGCCATCGGGTGCCAAAATACGCCATGACTTTTCTGACAACCCAATAACATGAATTTGCAATACTAAGGTTAACATCATAAAACTGCTAAAACAGTTATTTTCTCTCTGTATTAATAATGACTATCCCTATGGTTACTGTCTTTTTTCCTTTTAAGAATTTACTTGCCTCTCTGAATCATGAAAATACTTTTACTATAAGATTATGCAACATTGCTGAACCTTTCTCTTTGAAATAACCTTTTCTTCGGGCTTCAAAAATTATGTTCACTTCTTCTAAGTTGTCCCAGAAAAATTAACTACATCACTAGCTGACATCCACTTCTAATTACGTCACTGGCTATCTTTTATATTTCTGAACACACCTGCAAATCCTGAGGGGTTGCTGGGATGCCATCGGTTTGAGTGGGGTAGGAAATTCATTAACCGTGCCTTGTGGGCAAATGTTTACATTTGGCTGTTGTGATCAGCATTGGGCTTATTAATTTCCAGGTTTGTTTTGAGTTATAAGTGTTATCCATTCATGTCCCCATTTCAGGTAGGAAAGATTGGGTGTTTTGTTTGATTTTTTTTTATTTTTAGACGTCTTATTTCGGCCAATTTGAGCTAATTTACGCCCACATGAAACCTGAAGCTTAAGGTATGGTCGGTGGTTGGGGACGTCTTTTCCGCTGGCCACATAATTGTTTGGGGTTTTCTTCTGAAGTTGTGTTGTGTCAGTGTGTGACTTGAGTGAATTCTAGTTTTATGTATATTCATCATCATCATCATTGTCAACCATTATCAATCCACTGCTGGACGAAGGTCTCCTAAGTTTCCTCCACAACGGTCTGTCTTGTGCCAGTCTCCTCCATGCCACTCCCGCATATTTACGAATTTCATCCACCCATCTCCCATGTGGTCTTTTTCTGGGTCTTTTCCTGTCCCTTGGAATCCAATCTAAAATTTCGGCTGTCCATCTATGGTCTGTCCTTCTGGCAGTATGTCCAGCCCATTGCCATTTCAGGGATTTAACTCTGATCATGATGTCTTCCACTCTTGTCATTTTTCGGATCCACGAGTTCCTCTTCTTATCTCTCCTGGTTATACCAAGCATGCACCTCTCCATGCTTCTTTGAGTTGTCTGCAGCCTTTGTATGTCTCTTTTAGTTAAGGTCCACGTCTCTGCACCATACGTAAGCACTGGAAGGATGCATTGATCAAACACTTTTCTTTTAAGACATAATGGCATATTGCTCTTGAAAATTATGCTGTTTCTTCCAAAAGCTCTCCAGGCAAGTTTTGTACGCCGATTAATTTCTTCATCAATGTGACCCTCACTTGATATCTGCTGTCCAAGATAAACATACGTATCTGTTATCTCCAGTTTTTCTCCATCAATCGATAAATCTTCATTTCTTATAAAAGCATTGAACATCACTTTTGTCTTCTGAAAGTTCATTTTTAATCCCACTTCTTTACTCTTGTCAGCAAGTTC
This sequence comes from Macrothele yani, assembly GCA_039090855.1. Classification (NCBI taxonomy): domain Eukaryota; kingdom Metazoa; phylum Arthropoda; class Arachnida; order Araneae; family Macrothelidae; genus Macrothele; species Macrothele yani. The sequence continues at coordinate 5,858,719 of CM076995.1, read as the reverse complement.
CTGGATCATACTCTGCAGCTCTGATGGGGTAGTTGCAAAAATGACTACGTCATCAGCAAAACGAAGGTGGGTTAGATAATCTCCATTAATCTTTATCCCTTTGTTTTCCCAGTTCAGTGATTGAAAGACATTTTCCAATGTGGCATTAAAGAGCTCGGAGATATGGTGTCACCTTGTCTCACTCCCTTTCCAATTTTTATGTGTGTTGTATTTTCAAACAGCCGAATCTTTGCACTTGCATTTTCATAGATGTTATTAATAATATTAATGTATGCATCTTCAATACCGCAGGATTTCAGAGCCGTGGTAACTGCTGATGGTTTCACCGAATCAAAGGCTTTTTCATAATCGATAAAAGCCATGCACAATGGAAGTTCATATTCCCTCGTTCTTTCAATTAGTTCTCTCAGTACGTGGATATGATCTATTGTGCTGTAGCCACTCCTGAATCCAGCTTGTTCTCTCGGTTGAGCCATGTCCAGTGTTACCTTCAAGCGGTGTGAAAGAACTTTAGTGAAGATTTTATAAACTACTGATAGGAGGCTGATAGGTCTGTAGTTCCTGAGATCCTCAATGTCACCTTTTTTATGTAGCAGGATCATTGTAGCATTGTTCCAATCCTCAGGAATCTTCCCTTCATTAAGGCATCGAGTGAAAATTTGGGCTAGTACTGTTTCAATTACCTGTCCTTAATTCTAGCAGCTAAGTGCAGTTTTAGGATAGTGTGGATTAAACATATGTTCTTATGTATTTCTTTCGTGTGATATACATATATCATGTAAGGTCAGGTGATGCGTAACATAATACAGCCTCTCCTTGACAAATGTCAACCCCGCCTTCTCGTGGTGCATCCTGTTCCCACAAAAGGAGCTCTAACGACCGCCAATAGCGGTATAACTATACCATCGGGATCAGAGGAAATGCTATCCCACACTCACCAACTCGCTTGGCCAGTGTGGTGAGTTATGGCCAACCCCTCCAAAATGGCTCCACAACTTAAATTTTGGCCCTCAGTCTCCGGCAGCTGGAATGTACCTGGCCAAGGCAGCGGCCAGTGCGACATGAAGGCAGAGGGTGCTAAGAATCACCGGAGGACCGGACTAGGCACCCATCTGATGCTGACCTTGGCTACGTATAATGGACGCTCCCTATCTTCTGATTCAAGGCTCCTTGAATTGGAAGAACTACAAAGGATCCAGTGGGACATCATCGGGCTAAGTGAGGTAAGGAGAAAAAGAGAACTCAGTGAACTGAAAAGTGGACATCTCTTCTACTATCATGGGACAGATACTGGCAGAACTAATGGTGTTGGATTTATAATAAACAAGAAACTGAAGGATAAAGTTGTAGAATTTGAAAGTTCCTCAGACAGAGCTGCAGGATTCGTTATCCAACTCTCGAGAAGATACCAGGCACAGATTATTCAAACTTATGCACCCACCACTAGTCATCCTGAAGATGAGATCGAAGAATTTTATGAGGAAATTCATCATCTAAATAAGAAAGGCAAACAGCACTTGAAGATCATTATGGGAGATTTCAATGAAAAAATAAGGCAACAGCAACAGAATAAAACTTCAGTAGATAAATTCGGTCACGTCAACAGAAAAACCAGCGAGGAAATACTCTCGTAGAGTTTGCAGAAGCAGAAGGGTTTTTCATTATGAGCTCCTTTTTCAAGAAAAAGGTGCAAAGAAAATGGACATGGAGGCATCCCAATGGATTGACAAGTGAAATTGATTTTATTATGTGTAACAAGAAATTTGTCATGGAAGACTGCAGTGTGCTAAACAAGTTCAACACAGGTAGTGACCATAGAATGGTACGATGTAAGATGCACCTCAATGCTAAACTCAAGTGTGGCAAGCTCATAAAACAAACAAAGTGTATTGACATGACCAATCTTAAAAAAAAACATTATAACACCTTCAAATTGGAACTGAGGAACAGATTCTCTGCTCTAGAAGGTCTAACGTCGGAAGAAGTGGACATCTCTGAAGTTAACAGAAAACTAACCAAGGCTCTTACGGAAACAGCAACAAAAATAGATGGTACTAAGAACAAGTTGCATACGAACAAATTATCAGGAAAAAACAAAATTCTGATGCAAAAAAGGAAAGAGATATGATGACAACTAAAGGAGATGTGACTTACAAAGTATATAGAGCTATGCAAGACGGTACAAAAAAGTATCACTGAAGATGTAAGTAAATTCAACTGTGAACTAGTGAAGAAAGCAATTGAAAACAACCAAAGCCTGAAGAGAGCAAAGGGACATCTGAGTAAGGGAAGAAAACAGATTATGGCTCTGAGAAAAAGATGGTTCTGTAACAAGAAATAGAGGTGAAATTTTGACAACAGTAAGATTTCTACTCAAAACTATATGAAAGGGATTATATATGTACTCCAGACATTACAAAAGGTACCAGTACCAGAGTTCTTCCAGTCCTCCCAGCAGAAGTTGCACATGCACTTAAACACATGAAACAGGGAAAAGATACAGGAGAAGATGGAATTACCATAGACATCATACAAGAAGCAAATGGAGAAGTTGAAACAGTACTCGCCCAAGTTTTCACTCGATGCCTTAATGAAGGGAAGATTCATGAGGATTGGAACAATGCTACAATGATCCTGCTACATAAAAAAGGTGACATTGATGATCTCATGAACTACAGGCCTATCAGCCTCCTATCAGTGGTTTATAAAATCTTCACTAAAGTTATTTCTCACCACTTGAAGGTGACACTGGACATGGCTCAACTGAGAGAACAAGCTGGATTCAGGAGTGGCTACAGCACAATAGATCATATCCACGTACTGAGAACTAATTGAAAGAGCGAGGGAATATGAACTTCTATTATGCATGGCTTTTATCGATTATAAAAAGGCCTTTGATTCCGTGAAACCATCAGCAGTTACAATGGCTTTGAAATCCTGCTGTATTGAAGATGCATACATTAATATTATTAATAACATCTATGAACATGCAAGTGCAAAGATTCGGCTAATTGAGAATATAGCACCCATAAAAATTGGAAAGGAAGTGAGACAAGGTGACACTATATCTCCCAAACTCTTTAATGCCACATTGGAAAATGTCTTTCAATCACTGAACTGGGAAAACAAAGGGATAAAGATTAATGGAAATTATCTAACTCACCTTCGTTTTGCTGATGAAGTATTCATTTTTGCAACTACCCCATCAGAGCTGCAGAGTATGATCCAGGAACTTGCTCACAAGAGTAAAGAAGTGGGATTCAAAATGAACTTTCAGAAGACTAAAGTGATGTACAATGCTATTACAAGAAATGAAGATTTATCGATTGATCGAGGAAAGCTGGAGATAACCAATACCTACATTTATCTTGGACAGCAGATATCAAGTGAGGGTCACATTGATGAAGAAATTAATCGGCGTATAAAACTTGCCTGGAGAGCTTTTGGAAGAAACAGTATAATTTTCAAGAGCAATATGCCATTATGTCATAAAAAGAAAAGTGTTTGATCAATGCATTCTTGCAGTGATTACATATGGTGCAGAGACATGGACCTTAACTAAAAGAGACATACAAAGACTGCAGACAACTCAAAGAACCATGGAATGGTGCATGCTTGGTGTAACCAGGAGAGATGAGAAGAAGAACTCGTGGATCAGAAAAATGACAAGAGTGGAAGACATCATGAGCAGAGTAAAATCCCTGAAATGGCAATGGGCTAGACATATTGCCAGAAGGACAGACCATCGATGGACAGAGCTGTGAAATTTTAGACTGGATTCCAAGGGACAGGAAAAGACCCAGAAGACGACCACGTGTGAGATGGGTGGATGAAATTGGAAAGTATGCGAAAGTAACATGGAGGAGACTGGCACAAGACAGACCGTTGTGAAAGAAACTTGGGGAGACCTTCGTCCAGCAGTGGATTGATAATGGTCGACGATGATGATGATGATGATATATATCACACTAAAGAAATTATATATATGGATATTAACAACTCTGAAGTTATATATATATACTGAAAAGCAAATTATAGTTTAATTTCTAAAGAAATAAATATTAAAGTTACCTATAAGCCAGTTAATGTTAGCAGTGTGCAGTTAGTCAATAAATTCAAAGCCTTCCACAAGCAGTTTAAACTACCTTTAGTTAAAGCTTATGAGCCTGAATTTCGATTTCTTTTTGCAGCAATATATCTTCACAAGGATCCACTGAAATTTAGGTTCATAGCTACCAGAACAGAAGATTGACCAGATTTTTTAAACAATTCTCAAGTAGGTTCAAGCTCATATTAAAAATAGTTCTAATCTTGGCTTCAAGAATTATTGGATAATTAACAACTAAGGCTAATTAACTACTAGAATAACTTCTGAGATTCTCAGCCTTAGGCCTGTAAGCATCAATAGTTATGATTTTGAAAACCTTATACCAATCTGCTGCTTGAAGATATTATTATTATTTTTTTTTTTTAATTGGAGGTTTAACGACCACCGTGAGCAACTCAATGGGCTATAAGCAGTCGCCCGTCCCTAATTTAGGGTCACTGGTTCCAGGGAAGGGAGAGAGCCAGTGCCGTAAGACAAACACAACATCCATGCCTGACCGGGATTCGAACCCGGACCCCTTACGGATGAATGTCAGAGGTCAAGCTTGAAGATATTATTTCTACACTGAAGGATCTCTATGTAGAATTTAACCTCTCTACAATAGTTAAAGTTAATATTTGGAACACCTTGCTTAGTTGTATTAATAATAATTTTATCATTTTCAATAAGGTTTTCTACAAACAGATTAATGGAATACCAATGGGTTGTTCAGACTCAACTTGTGTATGCATTCTCTTTCTTCTCTATAAAGAATACCTCTTCATTTATAGCTGTACACATAGCAATAAATATTTACATACTTACAGATACATTGATGATTTACTGTACATGAATAATTCAGAGGTAATTGAGACTGATTTTGGTAATATTTATGCCTTACACTTAGCAAAAACAACAATGGCAACTTTCATGAAGATTGTTCATGTAAGCCTTAATAGAAGTGAACAGTGTGATGTTGACCACTCATTTTTTGCAACCTAATTTAGAGTCAGAATACTTTAAAACACCTTGAAGTACTCATACATAGTTTTCTAAATAACCAAGTACCTAAAGCATTCATTCAATCTATATTAAGAAAAATAGTGGTTCAATATAGTGTTAGGATTGCAGACTTAATTTAAACTTTCCAGTGGTCTTATGAAGATTGTTCATGAAAGCCTTAATAGAAGTGAACAGTGTGATGTTGACCACTCATTTTTGGAACCTAAAGTGCTATCTATGTTGATTCTATTATTCTTTATTCCAATTTTTTTATAAATACATAATATACAAAAAAGTTAAAAATAAAAATATAAATAAAAACTAAAAACACTTAAAAAATTCATTTGAGTATTAGAATGACTGAGAATGAGTGCATGTTTTTACCAATTGAGAAAATTAGAAGCATAAACTTGTATGTATATGAATGAATATGAAAGTATTGAAATTAGTAAAAATGAGTTATGTGGTTATTATTAGTATAAATACTCATTTGATAAATATAAAAATAGTATATTTTTTGAAATAGTAAAAAATTATAATTTCAGCTTAGTTTTAATTTAAGTAATTAAATGTAGTAGGCTTTATTTTATAATTTTATTATTTTAGTTTCTTGTCTTTTTTAAGCTCGTCTTAGCCTACTGTATTCTGTCGAGTTTTTGCTCATTCCAGCAATATAGGCCTCATTTTAATTTACAGTTTTGTGGGTCTTAAGCTTTTCACTGGTGATAGTTTTCTGTGGCATCACATTTTTTGGTCTCTACAGGAAGTTTCTGATTTCAAGTTTGGCAGCAGTTCTTTCTTACAAGTGGTATGGTTTGCCAAGTAAATTTTGGAGGGCCTTTGTTAGGTAAGTCTGCATGCTTCTTTTTTTTTCTTTTTTTTTTTTTTTTTTGCCTCTAGGTTTTTCCTCAATTTTTTCTTTCATAAAGTACATAATTTTTTTTAGCAATTGTAGTTCTTGCAATCATTTTTCTTGTCTGAGATTCATAGCGTTCATTTTTTTTGGCTTTTGCCACATGCATTATTGTAGATCTTAGCTTGGTTTCTAATTATGGTCTCTCAATGCTTTAAAATAATAAGAAATATTAGCTGTAAATATTGTAACATTCTATTATTTCTTCATAAGTAGCCTGTTTATTTCATTTTATTCCTTCATTTCATGTTCGATTTGGGTTGGGCCAGCTCCCCATGCTTGGATTTACGGTTTAAAGTATTTTAATATTGCGGTTTTATAAGATTTAAGTTCTTTCAAAAATGGGGGTACCCTTTAGCTTACTTTTTAATGCTCTAATACAAGCATGTCATAGCAGAAACCCATTTTTCTCTAGTCTTTGTAGAAACGAGAAAATGTTATCCATGCTGGCTGGCCCTTGAAAAAGCCATGACTGGCATTCTTGAAATTTCTGTATTTGTCCTGCTTATTTTGCTTACTAGTGCCTGTCTTTTTGTTACTTTAGTTTTGGTTATTATACCCGCTGTTTATTTGCCTATATATATATATATCAATCGACAGCTTGTGTTTTACAGAAAAGGTTATTGCATTGAAAAAAACTATTTAAATAAAGCAAATGTGGTTAAAGTGTTCACACTGCATTTTAAATGTTAAAAAAAAAAGAAGAAAATGCAAAAATTATATTACAAAAAAATGTCTTACATCATATGTTAAAACTCTTAAAAACACACGTTATCTAAACAAAGCGAACTGAGAGAAAATTGATGAACTGATTTTATTCGATTTTAAATTTATTAATATTCAAAGGAATAAATTTATAACTGTCATGAGAAGCATATCATTTCAATATGATAATTTACAAAAAAAAAAAAAAAAGCTTTTCAGGTAGAAATTGTTGATCTCTCTTTTCACACCTTTCTTTTCTTATCAACGTTTACACTAGGAAGTTCTTTTTAAAACACTCACTGTTTATTTTGGGGGCCTCAGAAGGGCTGTCATCAGGAATTTCAAAGTTTATGAAGGTATCATTGCTTACATACCTTCTCACATCACAAATAATAATAGATATTAATATAAAATAAATACTCTTAGGAAAAATGTGATTAAGAAACGGAAGTATAAAAAATAGAAGTAAACAATTTCTGTATAAAAAATTCTTAATTAAATAACGTTTAACTCAGATGGGATTTTGCTTTCTGTGCACTTTTGAACACACACACACACAAAAAGGAAAAAAAAACCTTACAATGAATCAGTAATGACTGCAAGCCACAATTTAATCTTGAGAATTCATAATGACTTCTTTTCATATGTAATGCATATTGCAATGTGAAAGCTTTATTACTTTTTTATGGAAAGTAGGCCCTATACTTTTTGTTGAAAAAGCATTTTTTCATCTTTAATGCTGCTTTGCTACAGGTGTTCTAACTTACACAGCTTCTCCCTTTAGAAAGAAAATTAAAATTGTTGGGAAGAAAATACATATTCCATCACATTATTTTGAAGCACATCAAGCAACAGTATTAATGCCTCTGATGTTTCTGGAACATACCTAGAAATTCGTCGAAAAGTGAGAGTCACCAATTTTTTTAACTTCAATAACACTGGATTTGATGTAAAATTACGTCCATAAAATAACCTTACTTATCTACAACATTTGTTTACAACCCCCCCCCTTGCAGCCCCGGTGGCGCAGTGGTCCGAACGGGGTCCGGGTTCGAATCCCGGTGAGGCATGGATGTTGTGTTTGTCTTACAGCACTGGCTCTCTCCCTTCCCTGGAACCAGTGACCCTAAATTAGGGACGGGCGACTGCTTATAGCCCATTGAGTTGCTCACGGTGGTCGTTAAACCTCCACCCCTTCAAAAAAGAAACAAAATGCATCATTTGCTGCTCAGCTTTTTGTAAAAATTTAACACATTTTTTGATGAAAGGAAAAGGTAAAAATCAAATAATGCTTCACGACGATAAAATTTCATAGAATTATTCTCATATCTAAGGTTGATGGCTAGGCAAATTTTAGTGACAGAATTTAAAATTTCTTACATGCGACCAAAACAGTGTCGATAAGGCAACAAAATGAGCAATCAGGCACAGGAACCTCGCAGGAATCAAGCTGTCAGTTGTCATAATGTCGATGGATGGGTTCTACAAATATCAGACGAACTACGAGACATCAACAAACAACAACAGGATAACTCCGAAAGGCCTAAGCACTAAGCAGAAGCAGACGCATTAGGCTGGTTACGGTTAAAGAGAAATTTGTATGACTAGAACACTATCAGTTATGGCAACCACGTGACCGTGGGCGACATTCAATGCTAAAGGTCATTAACTTAGATTCCGTTGTTCGTGGGCGACATTCAATGTTAAAGGTCATTAACTGAGATGCATGTTGTTGCAACATGTATCTCAGACCCTCGGTAGACCTAAGCCTGTCTCGAATTTTAACGGCAAGAGATAGCATCAAGGTCCAAGGAGGTTAGAATAATACTTCGCCTGAGTCTTTTAACCGTGAAGTCACCAGGTGTGGGAATTTGACGTTTTTCACATGACACTTGTGTAATTTCAACTGTGTGTATTTTGGAATTGCGTGGTTTTTGGTTGCAGAGATCGTGCTAATATCAAACCGAAATGAATTATATTTCATACACAAGTGACGTTTTCAATTTTTACCTTATGTTTTGTTTAGAGTTCGCACTAATGTTCGTATATTTCAATTTAAAATAAAAATGGGAAGAAACCTAAAAATAATCAAGAATTTTATAAATTCAGCATTTTCTCACAGATCGGCAGCAAGTTACGATGCGAAATTGGAAGCATTTGCTACGAAAGAAGGCGATTCGGCCAACACAAAATGCATTGCACTAGCCTTGAATATCATCAGCTTTCCCACACTTTGACGGCTGTCGCTCACGGTTATAGGCTTTACGCAAAGTGGCACAGCTCCATTAACAAAGACATCTCCAGATATCTTATTCTAACCTCCTTGGATAGCATCAAAGCCTGGTGAGAGTAAGGATTGTTGCAGCGAATTGCCCGCGTGCGCTGCAACAAAACTGCGATTTCTGTATCACAAGATACCGTAACAACATAATAACGATACATAACTCAAAAAAGGTTGGAATGTAATTAAAATAACGCAAAGGTGTAACATTATCATCTTTTCTTTGGATTGAAGGTTTAACGACCAATGTGAGCAACTTAATGGGCTATAAGCAGTCGCCCGGCCCTAATTTAGGGTCGCTGGTTCCAGGGAAGGGAAAGAGAGCCAGTGCCGTATGACAAACACAACATCCATGCCTCAAGGGATTCGAACCCGGACCCCTTTCGGACGAACGATCATAGGCCATCGCTTAGACCAATGCGCCACCGGGGCGGCCATTATCACTTTTCCCAAACACAAAAAAGTGTTATGCTGTCCCAATAGCTCAGTGGTCTAAGCGCTGGAATTTAATCATTCGCTCGAGATGAGTCCGGGTTCGAATCCCGTAAGGGTGGATGCAGTGTTGTTCTTAAGACATTGGCTTAAGACAAACAACATGTTAGGGGTGATCGAAGCAACATTTTTTTTCGAAAGTTGTGTCTCGCTAGGGAAGAAAAGTTTTGTTATGTGGTCTGTATAACTTTTGAAAAAACTAGGTCTTGTGGGTCAACATCGCTCAGAAGCCTTAACGTCACGACTTCCCGTATTTCGCCTAGGAGTGTTTGTGAGGCCCTTAGCCGGCCTAAAATTTATAAAGTGTGATTTCGTTGGTGTTGGCGATGCACCCAAAAGCATAAATTTCCCCCACAAACTCAGAAAGAATCTTGAGACTTTTATGGGGTTTCTGAGTTTATAGTGGAAACGAGGATTCTGCTTACAGTTGCGACTCACCTAGAGTGACTGAGTATTCCTAGTACTCTCTCTCTGCTAAGCTGAGCGGAACATCTTCGGTGGAGACAGAGATACATACTCTATGGCGAACATGTACTGTTGGTCAATTCCAGGGGCGGCGGAACCGCCCGGGCCACCAGGGACTGGACCCGGTCAATAATTTCGGCCAAGATTTTTATTTTTATTATTTTTATATTTGGCATATGTGCGATTGTTGTGATGTGCCTTAGAAAGTTCCTGTAGGTAAGTGGTTGGGTGGTCCTAATTTCCAACAAAGCTCCTCAGGCATTGTTTTTCTTCTGTTTGTTCCGGGAAGCGAGAAGGTAGACGGTGCACCACAATTCGAAATTTAGGGCACTGTCAACGAACTTCACTTTCCTCCGCCCCTCAATTCTAAATTCTCTATCATTAGGAAGAGATAGGGGTGCAAGCGAGACCAGGCGCCGCCAAGGCACTTCTTTTCCAAGGCCTGGTGGCACAAGGCTACTTTTTACCTAACTAAATCAAACTTTTTAAAATGTATTTATTCAATCGTCGCTCATCGTAATCCCTCCCCCACCCACCCCCACGCACACAATGTTAGTTTGGGACAACATACTAAAATTTTGACGCAATCAATGTATTTTTCCGCAAGTAATCACCCAGAAGGTCGGAAAATAAACCCCGCACCTGTGTGTTTACGTTTGACACCATTGCTGGGATTTGCGCCCTAATTTATTTATCCGTAAATAAATTTATCAGTACAATCCTGGTCTATAAACAGACCTAGACACCAAAAAGAATTTTATTTGGACAATGATTTCAGCCATTATTTAAAATTTTTTTCACAAAAGTGTGCTTCAGCTCCAGATAAAAATTCAGGGGTACTAAAAATAAACTCAACGGTGGTTTGGGGAGGAAAAATGTAGAACAAAATAGTAAAGTAAAACCCCAAACACCGACAGCCAAATAACCTTAAAAGTGAAAATACTAAGATAAAAACCGAAAACTGGCAAAAAAAAAAAAAAAAAAAGTGAGTCTAGTTGACGGGTGCTCGAACTCTCCTAAAAAATCCAGCAGCCAAAGAGATTTCGTTTTTATTGACAGTCAGTTTGGCTAACAAATTAACTTTTAGCTCAATAAAAAAGTTTCAACCCCCTTTCCGTCTAGATCAACCAGGAATCATCTGTCCGTGGAGGTTGAAAACTCAAGTGCACAAAAGTGCCGATTGGGTATCGAGGCACTGATTTAAGAAACATTTTTTGACTAAGAGACAAACTCTAAACTGTTTTCTATAAGAAAGTAGTCAGTAGCAATAAAACCTACCCAAAAAAAACTGCCAACACCCTTTAAATTCAACTTGAAAACTTGGAATCAACAAATGAAATGCCTGGCCCAATAAATGCAAGTACTGCACGCCAACAGCATTTCAGCAAGTAAAATGATATTCTGTGCCTTACCAGAAATCACTGGTTTCTGGATAAAATTAACCTTTGAAAGGTTCTCTGCCTTTGAAGAGTCTAACTCTTCAATAAACAGTGTTTTCTAAGCTCTGGAAAGCGATCTCCCTTCGTTTGGCAGATAAGTGAATCTTTTCGGTATTACATTTAGAGACAGCAGCTGGCCGCATAAAAAAGAAAAAGAACTTTAGGCAATTTGACTTCATCAAATTTTTATAAACACAGACCACTAATGATCGTACTTTACACACTAGCTGCAGGACAGCCAGCTATGCTTGTCCTTCAAAAACTTGCAGGGACTGTTGCTACTTCACCTCAACTTCTCAATTTCTCAATGACGTCACGTGCTACATCCCGAGGCTGACGAGAAAGACAGGCTTCGGTGCGAAAGGGCATCGACGAGATCACGTGACCAACTTAGAGCTGTTGCCTCTGCTTGGGCTGTCGAGAGCAAACGGTGACCGAGTAGATAGCTATTTTTTCCAACACGCAGCGAATATAAGGTGGCATATTTAATCATTGCATATTAATTTAAAACTATTAGAGAAGAAAACGTTTAAAAGGAACATTATTAAAATGGGAGTTCTACTGAACTTAATCGTTTAACACTACTGAATTAATTTTTTTTTTCGTTTTCCGTGTAGTGTGGATTTTTGCGTTTAGCCGTTCCTTTAGCAAAGTCATATCAATAGACATATTCGAAAGTTTTGTTGCTCGATTTAATGAAATTAACTATATTTTCTTCGTTGTCCGTGTAGTTCATTTTTTTCTTTTGCCTTCATGATTTTCTAGCAACAATGAAAAGCAAATTCGTTTAATAAATAGCGTACAGAATATTAATAGCAAACGGAAAACGTCAAGCGAAATCATATTGAGGTCGAAGAAAAAAGTGTTCCCTCTTATATATATCTCTGGCTAAAACGTTCCTTACTAAATTAAAAAAAAGTTATATTTTTTATTTGTTCTGGAAAAAATAATTTTTTTTATATTATTGCATGTATTTTGTTTAATGGAGTTATTTCTAGGACAATGCTTCTGTACACTAAAAGTACATAATTTGGAAATAATTCCTTCTTAAAAAATGCTTAGGATCCCTTTTAATACAAATCATCTCTGTGCATTAGAGTTTATTTAACTTATTTCTACTTGGGGGAAGAAAAAAAATTAATCCTTATTTGTATATATTTCAACACTTTAAAATTATGTGACAACACATTCTGGCACAAGCTATTTTCTTGGTAATTGAAAAAAGTCGAAAGAAGGACACTGTCACAAAAAATGTTCTCATTGTTTTGTGAAAAATTAATGCAAGAACTTTTTTTCATAAAATTATTCATTTTTGTCACTAAATTTTCCTTTCATTTGTATTTGTAAATTTACAATTACTATAATTGAACACTGTTAGGTAAGCCAAAAATTGAAAAAACTATTTCCATACTAGAATTTAGTTCAAACCATAGCTCAGTAAACATAATTCTTGCTCACCATTAACAGAAATTTAATTGCATTATGAGCCAATAAGCAATCTGAAATTGCAGATTTAGCGCTACTGACTAACTCTTTCATACCAGAAAATTTGAAAAATTCATCGCCGTGGAGCAGGATGCGAACCTGCATTTCCCGATATCCATTCGAGCATGCTACCGTTACACCATCCAGGATGAGGAAGCCCCAAACATCCGAGTGATTTAATCTGAATAATCTCAGATTTTCGCCAGTCAAAGCGAGCCTTGCTTCGATCATCGTAGCTCAGCTATTTAGAGTCAGGTCGATGCTTAGCAAATTCCCAGTTATTCAGGTAAACATTGTGGAAGAAATATTTCTTATTATTATACGTGGGAAATATATCTCTATAAGCAATCTGAATTCACATATTTACTGTTACGTAACTGAAATCAAACGATCGTCCATGGAATGGAAACATGTCACCTTTCCAACAAGGAAGTCGTGAAAAGTCCAACTGTCTCTGTCTGCGGGAGAGGTCATGGCTACCGTGAATCTGTTGTTAACACAGAATTTCTGTCAAAAGAGACGACCATCAATAGTGACTCATATTGCCAAACACTATTAAATTTGCGAAATTCAATTAAGGACAGATGCCGGGGAAAGTTGAGCGAAGGTGTCACTCTGCTGCCCAACAACGCTAAACAGCACGGAAAACAAAGGGAACTGCTGCAGTCATTCAAGTCGGAGGTGTGGCAACATCCACCTTACAGCCCCAACTTATCCCCATGCGGCTACCATTTGTTCAGTAAAATAAAACAGGACCTTAGTGGACAACGATTCCCAACCGATGAGGCTGTGAAAAGTGCGGTCCTTAACTAGTTGCACCAAACTGGACTTTTTCTGTACAGGTATGGGAAAGTTAATCGCACGTTCCGATAAATGTTTACAGTTCTTAGGCGACTATGTCGAAAAATGAATTAATGTTGTACCTTTAAACCAACATATATCCCCTGAGTATATCTTTGTTTGTTTGTTTTATTCAACAGTGTAACTAACTTTTTGATCCACCCTCATATTATTAAAGCACTTTGCTGCAATTCAGAAATCAATTTTTTAGTTTGCTTTAAAAAATTAGCATAAATACTACATTTGGAAAAAGTATGAATTTACCTATTGACTATCAATTTGTCTTGTATCTTCAAGCGGAACGAAGTAAAAAATACTATTAAAAATAAACAAATGGGTCCATTTTTTTACATAAATGTACCTCAAATGTCTATTTCAAATAGTTTGAAAGAAGGAAGTCATCACAAGCTGCAACTGTATTAAGCTTCAGATTGTTTACCCCAACTTTCCTTATGTGATAGCATCTGCAACAAAGTTATAGATACACACAACAAAATAAATAAAGAATTCTTGCTAACCAATGGCAGAAATTAAGACATCGGTTTCAAATAGTTTGAATCATCACAAGTTACATCAAAATTATCTCAGCTTTAGATCCTCCAGTATGTGTTACAATCTGAATATTTTATGAATGAGTTGTGTCCATTATTTTCTTTACCTAAAATCTACTTTTGTAATGTTCATACCTAACTGTGATCTACTTTTTTATAAAACATATTTGATATCACATTTTGGATTAGACAACATTTCAACAGTATAAATAATTATTTCCCACACATTTCTAAAGGAATTAAGCAGAATTGGTTAGTAGTTTTTCATAACACTAGGGAATTTATACATTTTACTAACATTCTTTACTAGAAGCCAAATTTGCTCATTATGGTAAAATTAAATTTTTACTTTCAATATACCTACTATAAATGTCAAGCTAAGCACTAGTACACACACACACCAGTGCTGAGACGGGCCGAACCCGAACCAGGTGCTGGCTGTGTAATATTTACTGGAGTTCGAGCTAGGAGAGAGGGGAAGAATTTTCTTCCTTTTTTCTTTTAATGTGATTTTATATGATTTAGCACACGAGGCTTTTTTTACACTTTCTAGTTGTTAAAGAGAATTCTTCAGCAACTGGGTCTAAATGGGAAGTAGGAATTCTGCAGGGCTATCCATTCTGGGCTTGGATAACAAAATACCATAGGCCATGAATTACAGGATTTCTGCCAAGGATAAGTTTTAAGAAGTATAGATAGTAGATAGCAAGCTGACGGAATTTTGTTCCCTACCTCAAAGGGAACAAAATTTTTCCTGATACACCCCCCCCCCCCTAAAAAAACATTTCAGGAAGAAATGAATGGTTAAAGAAACTATAGAAATAGATAGACATCCCTTCCTCACTCTGCAGTTGGGAAAGACATCGGTTAATTGCATGGGTAGAAAGAGTGGAAGTTTGGAAGACTTTTTAATGCCTATACAGGTTAATCATAGTTTTCGGGCTCGTTCGGGCTGACATACTTCAGGCTCGGGCTCTTAAAATTGAGCCCGAACTCAGCTCTGACACAGACACAGTAACACTTCAGTTAACTTCTCACATGTGTTTTTATCAAAAATTTTATGGCAATGAAGTCATAGTGGCAAGTATGAAAAATAAGAGAAATTTCCTGGAATTTTTTAGTACAGTATTAAAACGTAAACAAAAATGCTACAATATTATTGCTAAAATTTATTAATCTGGAAATAAGTGACATGGGACTCGTACGGGTATGGCGTCTTTGAGGGACTAGCCAGACCCCATGACGTAAAAGAGTACAGCATCATCTATGAAATCAAAACTGCTTTTAAAATGAGGACCTCTGGCCCATTTTGCTGTGAAACGGCTTGGCAAATTAAGATGCATATCTTGGGATAGAAGAATATAAAAAAGGTATATCACATGCACATTGTGTAAGACGGGCAACAACTGCACGAACAATATTAGTTCCAATTTGAAAAAAAAAAAAAAAAAGACACCACCAAAAATTAAATACAAATCTTCAGTACATAATGCCACCACCACTATGTTAATAATATGTGATGAAACAGAAAAAAGATCGGAAATATGTTACGATACGCTAACTAAAGTACTGCTTCCTGGTATACAAGTTTCAAATAAAGTGAAACCAAATATGACATATCTTTACTTTCTAGTTTCAAAGATAACTTTTCAGAAATGTTATCTTCATTTACTACAGAAGAAAAATACATTTCAATGCTTTAACCAATTTGGGGCCGCCCCGGTGGCGCAGTGGTCTAAGGTGTTGGCCTCTGATCATTCGTCCGTAAGGGGTCCGGGTTCGAATCCCGGTCAGGCATGGATGTTGTGTTTGTCTTACGGCACTGGCTCTCTCCCTTCCCTGGAACCAGTGACCCTAAATTAGGGACGGGCGACTGCTTATAGCCCATTGAGTTGCTCACGGTGGTCGTTAAACCTCCAATCAAAAAAAAAAAAAAAAACCAATTTGGCTAAACACTTTACGTGCATATAAAATATTTGATAAGTTTGAACTCTTTTTCCTATCTCAGGACTTTGTGCACACTATGCACTAAGGAAAGACACGGAAAACTAAGCGTTCAGACTTTCGACTTCTTAATTTTTCTTTCACGTGATTTCAAATAATTCCGATTAGCATGTTTGGCTTTTACTGAGTTGTTCATGAGTATTTTGCAGCTGAGGAGTTATGTTTTCCTATATAGTTTTCAAGCTACTCATACACAAACATTCAACAGAAAATGAATAAAAAAATCTAAAATCAAAACTTTGTCTGTTTAAACGTATGCAGCAGATTTTGTATAAGACAAAGTTTGTCTTATGCAAAATCTGCTGCATACATTACTTTGGTATGGCAAAAGTTGTAACAGTCTCCTTTTCACTTCTATAATTTGACTTGCAGCCACTAACACTGCGACACCGTGGCATGGCAATTCCTCTAAAACTAATTATACCTTTTAATAAAAGTGAAGAACTAGATATGAAATTTTTAATCGAAAGTAGTTCCCTATGTTTTGTATAGTTAGAATAAAATTGATCATGCAGATTTTCAACATAATCTGTCCATACTGTTCAGACAGCTTTAGTAAATTCAATCAGACAAATGCTATATCACAGTTGCATTAAGTTACGAAATTAAAAAAATGTCCTCTTTAATTCAGAGACACATTACAATGCAACAGTTCAAGCATTAATTTCGTAAAGAAAGGGCTAACGATTTTTGGAAATTCAAATGTTATACAAATTTCGAAGGCTAATTTCCTGAAAAGTTGCTCCTAATTTCTGGATAGATCGTAAGCTCTATCCGTTCAAGCTCTATGTGAATCGGCATTGGCAAAAAATATTAATTATTCTATTTGAAATAAGAATTCAACACCACAGAATAACTCACTTCTTTATGTACTTCACTATTCACGAGACATGAAGAGATTTCAACACGTGTGAAACTAAGATCTACTCATTAAACCTATAACTATCACTAAAACTAAATAAAACGTTTACTAAGAATTAACCTTATTTTAGAAATATAAAAATACCTACCTCACAAAACTATACGTATATCCAAATGACAATAAACGGAACACTCACTCAATACAAATAACTGTGAACAAACGATACAATGGCTGTTCAACCGACTGACTTGGTGACAGCCCTAAGTTGTGCATGTGACTATTTCGCACCGTAGCCCGTCTTTTTCGTCAGCCTCGCTACATCCTCATTGTCACTAGCCAATCAGCAGCGTTTCAGAAGTTTCATCATTGCGAGATAAGTGAAATGCACCCATTGTAGTTCTGTCGGATTTGCAAAACCAGAGGTGAGTGCCACTCACATGTTATTGGAGGGATCGGAAGAGGAATGCAATGTGCATACAACAGCTGTCCCTCCAAATCGGTCACGATGATTTTAATGTTTTTGTCAAAGGGAAATATCGGTTTCAGCAGCTTTTAAACAAGTGAACGAAATATTGCATTTCGTGCGCTTTTTGAATGGTTCCTTAAAAGCGTAATATTGCGTTTCAGTGTACTTATCTCAGATAATGACAGAATTTAAGGCTCAATATTTTTTTCTTACTGCCGAGTAAATAGGACACTTTTGTGGAAGGTATTGAATGAGTATGGTATTACTGGGAATCTACTTAATAGTGCAAAAGCCATGTATGCTGGTAGTAGAGGTTGTGTACGAGTGAATGGTGTTTTACCAAAATGGTTTTCTATTGGTGCAGGAGTTAGACAAGGTTGTGTAATGTCACCATGGCTGTTTAATATATTTATGGATGCGTGCATGCGTGATGCCGAAATAGATAATACTGGTTTGTGTCTTGGAGATATCCGTGTGTGCAGATTGCTGTATGCTGATGACACTGTCCTGTTGGCAGAAAGCAAAAGTAAGTGCACATTATGATGTCCCAGATATACGAAGTTTGCATGAATTTCAAACTGAGTATAAATAAGGTAAAAAGCAAAGTTATGGTTTTTGAGGGAGGAACTGGTAGTACTGAATATAATATATGTCTAAATAGCACAGTGATTGACCAGGTGAAAGAGTTTGTGTATTTAGGAAGCATGTTTGACAGAGAGAACAAATTAGATGGTGTAATTAGTAGGCGAGTGAATTCTTCATTGAAAGTCATGCCTGCTTTGGGAGATTTTCACGGGACAAGGGAGTCCAGCATGGTTGTGTATGAAAGTGTAATTGTTCGTACTCTGATGTATAGCAGTGAAACCTGAGTACTACAGAAGAAACAGGAGTGGTTTGTATGCTGGAGAAATGCGTTACTTACGGGGGAGGGGGTTGACAAAACACGTTCTATTTGTGTGAGGAATGAAGATGTGTTGCAGTCGTGTAATGTGAAGCAAAATGTTGTTAGCAAGGTGGAGACTAATATGCTTCGGTGGTTTGGCGATGTTGAAAGAACATGTGATGGGATGCTTACTAAGAAAATCTTTTTAGCCCAAGTGGCGGAAAGGAAAGGTAGAGGAAGGCCAAGGAAATCATGGAAGGATCAGTATCAGGAGTGTCTGCATGAGAAAAAGATTATGAGTATGAAGTACACAAGATCTTGTGTACGGCGTGTGATGGATGTCAGTGAAGCCCGAGTTGTATGTCCAAGATCGCTGTAAATGGAAAAGTTTGATATGGCGACAGTAAGTAAAATTTATCTGGTAGTTTCTATTTCGTTGTGGAGCTACCATCTGAATCTCAGAGAACAGGTTAGTTATATGTATGTATGTATGAGAAATCTCAATAGATTAAGTCCATGTGGGGTACAAGTCGAGGCCCGAATTTCTAAAGAAAGTAGCCTCATCTTATACGCCGAAAAGCTGCCACGGTGGCGCAGTGGTCTAAGCGCTGGCTGATGGCCATTCGTCTATGAAGGGACCGGGTTCGAATCCCGGTGAGGCATGGATGTTCTGTTTCTCTTACGGCACTGCACTCTCTCCCTTCCCTGGAACCAGGGACGGTCGACTACTTATAGTCCATCGAGTTGTTCAGAATTTATTTTATTATTTGAGGTAAATTCTAAGTATTTTTTTATGGTAACAGAAGCTCACGTGCTGGAGTTCCATGAGTATGATTGTATAATTTATATTCTTCATGTGTGTTTGTTGTTGGAAGCTAAGTTTTTTTTTTTGTTATGTAAATGCTATTTACGTTGTGTGTTGTAGAAAAGAGTTCGGGGTGGAAAGTATTATGTTCTTACACATGTACTGTCCCAGCAAAAACACAAGTGTTGGAAAACTGCTAGCCACCAGCTGGCAGTGATGGGTCACTGCTGGCTGAAATCTGCCGCTTTCCGCCCGGTAGTGGTCCGTTGGTGGCAGCACCATCAGTGGGCAGCCATTGATAGCCCTGCAGCATCGCCGTGAATTCCGGGCTACCAAGCAAGTGCCACTAGTGGCCCGTAGCTGGCAACCGATTAAACTCCAACACTAAGTGGAAGCAACGGAACTGCGCATGCGCAGAAGCAACATGTGCTGTGTATCTCGCGGTATCAGTTAGTTGAAGACAAGGCTATCGCTATCGTCTTATTTTTAGTGGATGTTCAGAAAAAAAAAGCATATGTAGAAAGACGAATTAATTCCTAATGAAATGCCACGTCGACGAAGATATCAGATTAAGCCATGAAATACTAAATTACAGATATAAAAAACACCCACTCCATTCCTATGAATAACAAGAAATAATTTTTGTTTAATCTTTCGTTTTAACATTCACTAAACTGCTTGAAACAAAAGTCCTGGAAAAACATTAAAAAAGTGTTATGTTGAAAAAAAAAGGAATTATACGTGGTGAAAATTTACCAATTATTTGAAAGAAAAAAAAAAAAGCAATGCTATGTGGATATGTGTACTCATCCATGGGTTGAATACACAACTCTGAAGGAATTCACTTCTAAAAACAACGAGAAGTAAAATAAAATATCTTTCCTCTTTAAAACAAACGTAGCTTCGGACAGCGGAAAGGAAAGATACAACGTTAGAAATGTAACAGAATGTGACATGAACGGGTAAATATATTAATTCAACAATTGCCTTTCAAGACGACAAGGACAGCTCGAAACTTTGGAAAGCGCCTTTAAGTTGGTACACTCGTTGAAAAAGTGAAGTTCCGTTAATGTAAAAAAAAAAAAAAACCCAATCGTACGTTGAAAAAATAAATGTATGAATTATATGAAACTGACATTTATGAAAAATACCTCGCAATATTGTAAAATTAAACAGAGAACCATTCGTTACACGTTCAGCAGAAAAGAGGGTCAGCTTCAAGCCATGCGCGGGCGTGCCGAATCAGTCCAGCTGGTAGAGCGCGCGCTTCCCACGCAGACAGTCCTTGGTTCGTTTCCAACTAGGTCCAAACGGGCGTTTTTCCGGACCTGTTGAGAAAATTTCCCCATCGCAGAGCTATAATTCGGAAGTTTCGTCAGGAGGGAAAAAAAGGTAGTTGTAGCTTTGGGAAACTGTGGTTTTCCGTATTACTATTTTTATGGCTACTACTGGGGAATTGGCGGACAAGATTGGGCAAGCCATCAGTTATATCACGTGATTGCCGGTTGCCGATGCTGGGAAACTAGCGGACCACATTAGACTAGCCATCATTTTTGGCACGTGCTTAACCACATTAGACTAGCCATCACACATTAGACTAGCCATCATTTCTGCATATTAGACTAGACCACATTAGACTAGCCATCATTTCTGCCACAAGTGGCCCTCCGGCGGGCCACTTGTGGCAGGTACTGCCTGTGATGGATAACTGATGGCCTTGTTGGTTGCGGTATGACAACTGATGAGGGTGGCAACTGTTGGCCAGCTGCTGGCCTGGACCGCTGGTCTTTCTGCTGGCCGCCCGGACATTTTATTGACGGTTCGGCTGCGGCAACATAGTGCTGGGCCAGCAAGACTGTTTTTGCTGGGATGGAATTGATATCTGGGGAGTTTTGAGGCCAATCGATATGCTGGACTGTGTTCCTCAAACCATTCCTGCACATTTGACCTGTGGATCGGCGCATTGTCATCTTGGAAGACGGTTGACACTATAATTCGTGCATGAATACTAGTATTAAAAGAAATCCGTCTTGTTGCACGATGATATTTATTCAGCTAAAAAAAGGAAATCTATATACAGTTTAAAAACACATGAGCACTTTGGAAGACACCGTCGCCATTCGAGAAAAAGAGCAACATTGCTGGCTGTACAGAGTCAACAAGCAATTCACGATAATGGGCACCAGTCATACGTTGTTAAACATGCACCAGAGGTCCAAGTTCCTACCAGGAAAACATGTCCCCCACCATACAACCGCCTTCACCGGCTTGCAGCATGGAGACCACGGAGGATGGATGGGGTGCCTCATGTTGTCTGCACCAAATACGTTCACGACCAACCACGGAGTGGAGCAAAAAACGCGACTTGTCAAACTAGCACACTTTTTCCAGTCATCTGAAGTCCAACTTGCATGATCTTTGCACCATCAGGCGAGTATTTTGAGCCGATGAGCCGTGGTCAGGAGAGGATGTCGTCGGGCTCGTCTGCTCTCATAGCCCATACACGCGAGCGTGCGGCGCACGGTCATGACAGATACTGTTCCGGGTTGACCTCTGTTGTATTGGATTGTCAACTGTTGAACAGTGCTGCTTCTGTTGATCTGTACATGCCGTCGGACTCGGCGCCACCTTTCACATTAACCTTTCGCTATCCTGTGCTGTTTTGCCTCCGAGTCGTTGTTTGACCATTTTTACACCAGTTCTGGTACTCTTTAACTATCGCGGCTCGAAAATAACCAAACAGTTCAACCGTTTGGGAAATCGAGGCACCCGCTCTCCGAGCTCCCACAATCTGTCCATTCTCAAAGTCCAATAAATCCTTACGTTTACACATCATGCTCTGAATTTTACTACCTACTGCTTTACTCACACCTTATGCTATATATGCTACGTCAGTCGACTAATCGCGACCTCTGTGAAATCACGTGATCAACAGGCATCATCCACTTTTGATAGGGGTAGTCATAATTGCTGTCATTTGTCATTTTCTTGTAGGACTTCCGTCCACAGTGAGTAGAGTTTAGGTCCCAGCCACCTACAGCGAGTTCGCCTTTTGGGCAGGACACAGAAACGGAAGGAATGAGAGCAGGTCTAGCGACTTTGACAGAACAGTTTGTAGTGATATTAGAGTGCAGTAGATGGCGGCACCGTACAAGTACGATGTTGCACATAGAGGGGTGAAAGAATTTCAGATGGGGCATAGGAAAGGATACCCATTTAACCAGTGGGTCCAGCCTGGGGGCCGTCACTTAGCATGCTCGTCTGATGCACGGCGGATATTCAGCGATTGTTAGTAAATCACACCATCTCTGAAAGATCAGCCCAGGATCGAACCTGAGGGCCTTGCATTGATACTCTGACTCGCTAACCACTAAGCCATCCGCGGCTCGGGGTGGTCATAATTCGGTGATCATTCGGTACATATCATCATCATCATCATTGTCAACCATTATCAATCCACTGCTGGACGAAGGTCTCCCCAAGTTTCCTCCACAACGGTCTGTCTTGTGCCAGTCTCCTCCATGTCACCCCTGCATACTTTCGAATTTCATCCACCCATCTCCCATGTGGTCTTCTTCTGGGTCTTTTCCTGTCCCTTGGAATCCAATCTAAAATTTCGGCTGTCCATCGATGATCTGTCCTTCTGGCAGTATGTCCAGCCCATTGCCATTTCAGGGATTTAACTCTGATCATGATGTCTTCCACTCTTGTCATTTTTCGGATCCACGAGTTCCTCTTCTTATCTCTCCTGGTTACACCAAGCATGCACCTCTCCATGATCTTTGAGTTGTCTGCAGCCTTTGTATGTCTCTTTTAGTTAAGGTCCACGTCTCCGCACCATACGTAAGCACTGGAAGGATGCATTGATTAAACACTTTTCTTTTAAGACATGATGGCATATTGCTCTTGAAAATTATGCTGTTTCTTCCAAAAGCTCTCCAGGCAAGTTTTGTACGCCGATTAATTTCTTCATCAATGTGACCCTCACTTGATATCTGCTGTCCAAGATAAACGTACGTGTCTGTTATCTCCAGCTTTTCTCCATCAATCGATAAATCTTCATTTCTTGTAAAAGCATTGAACATCACTTTTGTCTTCTGAAAGTTCATTTTTAATCCCACTTCTTTACTCTTGTCAGCAAGTTCCTGGATCATACTCTGCAGCTCTGATGGGGTAGTTGCAAAAATGACTACGTCATCAGCAAAACGAAGGTGGGTTAGATAATCTCCATTAATCTTTATCCCCTTGTTTTCCCAGCTCAGTGACTGAAAAACACCCTCCAATGTGGCATTAAAGAGCTTCGGAGATATGGTGTCACCTTGTCTCACTCCCTTTCCAATTTTTACGTGTGTTGTATTTTCAAACAGCCTAATCTTTGCACTTGCATTTTCATAGATGTTATTAATAATATTAATGTATGCATCTTCAATACCGCAGGTTTTCAGAGCCATTGTAACTGCTGATGGTTTCACCGAATCAAAGGCTTTTTCATAATCGACATATATATATATATATATATATATATATAGGGGTTGTCCAAAATAATGGAAACACCTCGCTGGAAACAGTGACTTTGGTATGTGCTGCTTTTTGAGTAAAACGAACATGTAGCTACAATTTTTTTGTATAAAAAGTGTTGCTTATACACTGAGTGGCCACTTTATTATGACCACCCCCTCAGTACTTCGTTGGGCCACCTTTTGCCTTTAATACTGCATCGATTCTTCGTGGCATTGACTCCACGAGATGTTGATAGGTGGTTTGTGAAATCTGAGACCATTCTTGAGGAATAGCACTTTCCGGGAGTGTGAGATTGCAGGGTTGTGGATCCAGCTGTCTGATGGCTCGTTCAACTTCATCCCACAAATTCTCAATGGGGTTGCGATCTGGAGATTGTGGGTGCCACCTAAGCAAAGTAAACTCACCGGCATGTTCATGAAACCAATCCTGTACAATACGAGCACTATGGCAGGACGCATTATCTTGTTGAAAGTAGCCATCGGCATTGGGATAAACCATCCACATGACAGGATGCACTTGGTCCGCAATGATGTTTAGATATGAAGTGCCAGTCAGACGTTAATCAACACGAATTAAAGTGCCCAAAGAATGCCAGGAAAACTTTCCCCAAACCATAACGTTGCCTCCACAAGCTTGAAGGGTTGTAGCAATGTATTTGGGGTCCATGCTTTCGTGCAGTTTCTGCCAAATTATCACTCGACCATCGGCATGGTGCAACTGAAAACGTGATTCATAGGACCACAAAATTTGTTTCCAAATTATCGACTGTCCAATCCTTTTGCTGCTGTGCGAACTGGAAGCGTTTTCTCTTGTTAACTGCAGGCAGCAAAGGTGTTCGAACAGGCCTTCGGCTGCCATATCCTATCCGATGCAGAGTACGGCGAACAGTGCGTGCAGAGATCATTTGAGGAGATTCTTGATTAAGATGGTCTGTAATTCGCTGCACTGTTGCCCTTCTGTTGTCTATTACCAGTCTGGACACTCTCCGTTCCGCCCAAGCAGTCACTAGTCGATGACGACCACACGTTGCGCGTATAGAGACCCAGTCTTTTGGCTGACAGTCCAGTCTTTAAACACTTTAACAACAGCTGCTCTGGAACATTTCACGAATGCGGAGGTTTCGGTGATACTCGCTCCATGGCTCCGAGCTCCTACAATAATCCCATGTTGAAAGTCCGTCAAATCGCATTTTTTTACCCATCTCGTCACCCCAAAATCCCTTCTACTACTGTCACAAGCACTAAGCTTTCGCTTTTTATACTAGCCTCGCCCTTTGGCGGCAACAGCGTGCAGCCATAGCTCCTTTGCTTAAAACTGTCAGGTGGTCATAATAAAGTGTCCACTCAGTGTAGTCTCAAGGGTCTGTGTGATTGCATTGTAAGGCGGGGTTTGCATAATTTCGTTCCAGGTGAAGGCACAGTGAGTGACCTGTCGGAGTTCCAAAGAGGGCAGATTGTAGGAGCCCGTCTGGTTGGTACGTCGGTAACCACAGTGGTACAGGTATTGGGGGTATCGAGAGGTACCGTGTCGAAGGTCATGAGAACATATAATGTTCACGACACAACTTCATCTGCGAGGCACAACTGTGGAAGGAAAACCAAACTCACTGCGAGAGACAGGAGGGCATTAAAGAGGATTGTGACGACAAGGAGGAAGACCACGGCGACGAAAGTGACTGCTGAGATTAATGCATATCTCCAAAACCCAGTGTCGACCCATACCGTGCGAAGGGAATTGCATAAGCATACTAATATTTACGGCACAGCTGCATTTGCAAAACCTCTGGTGTCACAGGTGAACATGAAGCGGAGACTAAAGTGGTGCCAGGAACATTAAACGTGGACTGCGGATCAATGGGAACATGTTACATATTTTTGGTAGTGTGAAACACCAAGTGATACATGTACTTTTACCAAGAGCTCACCGTTGCAAAATAACACATTTTAATTAAAGTGTGACCAAGTTTTTGGAGGTCCCATCTCACTTCACTCGATAAACTTATGCTTTTCCTGTTCACATATTATAGACTATACGTTTGTATTTAGTCCTATCTCACAATTACACCATGTACTTCCAAAGATATCTAAAACCCTTTTAATGATACATTATTTTACAATATCTTATTTTTCTCTTAAAATGCACATAACATATACACTGACAAAAAAGTACGAATTATTTTTTTTTCTTTGGTAACACTTTGTCCATGTTATGTTATCAAGTACAATAAAAATTCACATACTCTACTGTAATTATATCTATTGCTGAAAAATAAATAAAATTTAGTTATATACATACAGTTTCCTTGCAAAGTCCTTACAAAATCTCACACTCTTGTTACGGACTTGTCCTTCGTTAGTCAGTTTCTATTTACACATGCAGCTGAAAAAAAACCGCACAATTCTATGTTCACTCACACCATGTGTATCCATGTAATCCTAGAGTGAGACAAATGAGCACTGTCCAAATTACACATATAACTTCCTACATTACTGTCGATTTAAAGTTTATGTATAGCACAAAATCAAAATCTTATAATTTCAGACATTTACTGAAACATGTCTTGTTTTCCGATGAATCAAGTTTCTCACTATTCCCAACCACAGGACGGGTTTACGTGTGGAAAAACCCCGCAGAAGCCTACAACCCAGACTGTCTCCTTCCTATAGTGAAGCATGGGGGCGGTTCCGTAATGGTTTGGGCCATGATCTCGTGGTTTGCAGAAGGTCCCATTATCACCTTACACAGACGGATCAGTAGCTGTGACTATGTCACTCTTTTGGCCGACCATGTGCATTCAATTGCGCAGACATTGTTTTCGTCAGGGGATTGCACCTTTCAAGATGATAATGGCCCGATTCACAGGTCGAGCTGTTCAATCATGGTTTGAGGTACATGAGGATGAAGTTACACACCTTCCCAGGCTTGCACAATCACCGGACTTAAACATCATTGAGCCCCTGTGGTCTGTGTGCAGGAAGAATGGTACAACATACCACTTACCAGCATCCAGGACTTGTATGAGTCCATTCCAAGAAGGATTCAAGCAGTTTTAAATGCCAAGGGTGCTCCCACACCATATTAGGGGCGTAACACCTATTGTTTCCAGGTGCTTTCATTATTTTGGACAACCCTATATATCATCATCATCATCATCATCATTGTCAACCATTATCAATCCACTGCTGGACGAAGGTCTCCCCAAGTTTCCTCCACAACGGTCTGTCTTGTGCCAGTCTCTTCCATGTCACTCCCGCATACTTTCGAATTTCATCCACCCATCTTCCATGTGGTCTTCTTCTGGGTCTTTTCCTGTCCCTTGGAATCCAATCTAAAATTTCGGCGGTCCATCGACGGTCTGTTCTTCTGGCAGTATGTCCAGCCCATTGCCATTTCAGGGATTTAACTTTGATCATGATGTCCTCCACTCTTGTCAATTTTCGGATCCACGTGTTCTTCTTCTTATCTCTCCTGGTTACACCAAGCATGCACCTCTCCATGCTGCTTTGAGTTGTCTGCAGCCTTTGTATGTCTCTTTTAGTTAAGGTCCACGTCTCTGCACCATACATAAGCACTGGAAAGATGTATTGATCAAACACTTTTCTTTTAAGACATAATGGCATATTGCTCTTGAAAATTATGCTGTTTCTTCCAAAAGCTCTCCAGGCAAGTTTTGTACGCCGATTAATTTCTTCACCAATGTGACCCTCACTTGATATCTGCTGTCCAAGATAAACGTACGTGTCTGTTATCTCCAGCTTTTCTCCATCAATCGATAAATCTTCATTTCTTGTAAAAGCATTGTACATCACTTTTGTCTTCTGAAAGTTCATTTTTAATCCCACTTCTTTACTCTTGTCAGCAAGTTCCTGGATCATACTTTGTAGCTCTGATGGGGTAGTTGCAAAAATGACTATGTTATCAGCAAAACGAAGGTGGGTTAGATAATCTCCATTAATCTTTATCCCTTTGTTTTCCCAGTTCAGTGATTGAAAGACATTTTCCAATGTGGCATTAAAGAGCTTCGGAGATATGGTGTCACCTTGTCTCACTCCTTTTCCAATTTTTATGTGTGTTGTATTTTCAAACAGCCGAATCTTTGCACTTGCATTTTCATAGATGTTATTAATAATATTAATGTATGCATCTTCAATACCGCAGGATTTCAGAGCCATTGCAACTGCTGATGGTTTCACCAAATCAAAGGCTTTTTCATAATCGATAAAAGCCATGCACAATGGAAGTTCATATTCCCTCGCTCTTTCAATTAGTTGTCTCAGTACGTGTATATGATCTATTGTGCTGTAGCCACTCCTGAATCCAGCTTGTTCTCTCGGTTGAGCCATGTCCAGTGTCACCTTCAAGCGGTGTGAAAGAACTTTAGTGAAGATTTTATAAACCACTGATAGGAGGCTGATAGGTCTGTAGTTCTTGAGATCCTCCATGTCACCTTTTTTATGTAGCAAGATCATTGTAGCGTTGTTCCAATCCTCAGGAATTTTCCCTTCATTAAGGCATCGAGTGAAAATTTGGGCGAGTACTGTTTCGATTTCTCCACTTGCTTCTTGTATGATGTCTACAGTAATTCCATCTTCTCCTGGAGCTTTTCCCCGCTTCATGTTCTTGATTGCATGTGCAACTTCTGCTGGAAGGACTGAAAGAACTCTGGTACCTTTCATGATGCCTGGAGTACATGTATAATCCCTTTCATATAATTTGGAGTAGAAATCTTTCACTCTTGTCAAAATTTCGCCTCTATTTCTTGTTACAGAACCATCTTCTTTTCTCAGTGCCATAATCTGTTTTTTTCCCTTACTGAGATGTCCCTTTGTTATCTTTAGGCTTTGGTTGTTTTCAATTGCTTTCCTTACTAGTTCACAGTTGAATTTCCTTACGTCTTCAGTGATACTTTTTCGTACTGTCTTGCATAGCTCTATATATTCCACTTTGGAAGTCAGATCTTCTTTAGTTGTCCTCATCACTCTTCTTTTTTGCATCAACATTATATATAACGAAAATCGGGAGATGCGGGTTCGATTCCTGCTCCAAGGCGATGTAATGTTCAAGTTTTCTGAAGAGGTGGGTACTTGAGAAACAGTGAAAACACTACACCTTACTAACGATAATGACATTTGTATTTGTGAAAGATTATTTCTTCTGGGGAATTCGTTTGCCCTTGGTATCTAAAATGTTTTGTAATTTGTATGACAAAAAAAGTTACACTAAGAAAATACACAATGCTAAATCATTAAAATATAAAATATAAACAACAAAATCTAGGAATCTTAGGCTTTCAATTCGTGTTCTTGTGAGAGCAGTAGAAAATGCAATGGCTTGTTGGTCATACGTACGTCTTCCAAAAACCCACGCAGATAGTAATTTATTAGGTTGAACAAAACACAGTGTATTAACTATCACAAATGCAATGTATATTACAACAGTTTCATTTTTAATGGTCTTCATTGTGATTCTCCGTCTTCAGTTCTTTGCGGACCACTCAAAGGCCTTAATCCAGCACTGCCTGTGCATGCTGAAACGATTCACAAGTGCATCTGCAGAATACTAAAACGAAGAGATAGGTACACTGTTTCGTAATTGAAATGACTGATTTTAGGCAAGAAAAACAGCAACAACAACAAAAAGAAACAGACCTCAAATTAAAAATAAAATAAAAATTGAAGTCCATATACATAGACCTCAAAAAAAAAAAATGTGTATTACAATACTGGATAAGATTCTTCAAGGTAGAGCTGAGAAATTCGTGTTAATATTAACTGCTATTGACGACTGTGACAATAAAAAGGGCTAATACTCAAAAGTTATAAAGTATATATGTATAAAGTTATGAAGTATATCTGTGTGTTTGATACATACCCTAAGATGGAGGGGTGTTAAGAATTTTTATGGGGAAGGGGGTGTCTGAGAAAGTTTGGGGTGTTGGAGAGATGATGGGGATACCTGTTTAATTCTCTGTCATGCTTCATCCAATCTTAAGAATAACTTTGACAACTTCTTAGTTTCTACCGCATAAAAGGGTTGTCCAAAACAACTGAGAATGTTTTTATAAAAAAATATGCGTATCTTAATTATCAAGGAAGTGGTCATTTTTTTCCAAATACTGATATTTTTTCCCAACGTTCCTCCCACTTTTTGAATATCTTCTGGAATTCTTCTGAAATGCTGCCGAAGCACACCTGTGCAGCTGCGATATGTTGCTGATCAGTCTCAAATTGTCGTCCGAGTAATGTCTTTTTTAAAATTGAGGACAACCAGAAGTCACATGGTGACAAGTCTGGGCTATATACAGGTTGGGGCATCATCTTAATATTCATTTTCTCCAATTAAGAAACGACAGAGCTGACCATGTACGACCTTGCATTGGGCAGCAGATGAAAAGAAATGGGAAACCCAAGTTGAACAAACTCGTTTCATGCCCAAATGCTCGGTTAAAATTCTGTGAATTGATGTTTTTGAAATATGAACTACATGTTTGATATCTCGAACTGATAGGTGTCTGTCTTCCCGTTCCATAACACCGATTGTATTGATGTTTACCTCTGTAACACTCGTTGAAGGCATTCCTCCATGCGCCATTATAGCCGCCGACTCGGGACCATCCATAAATTCTTTATGCCATCTATAAATTGTTGATTTCCCTAGAACGTCATCTTCATAAGCCTCTTGCATTAGACAGAAAGTCTCTCCTACAGACTTCTTAAGTCGACAGCAAAATTTAATGGAGCATTTTTGTTCTTTTTTCACCATTTAAAAAAAATAATCACATCGTGAAAACACTTGTTTGGGGTTCACGAAACAACGCTTATTAAACTGCGCACTACTGACGACGCATGCGTGATAAACAGGTGTGGACGGTTGCTACTGTTACAGCAACGGCTACCGCTTTTTCGAGACTCATGCAAAAGTCCACGAAGTAATGCATATTTTTTTATAAAATACATTCTCAGTTGTTTGGGTACAAGGTACGTACAAAAGGCTCTCAATTCCCTATCACGTGACGTTTTCTCTTTTTCTATAAACAAAAAGACTGCTAAACCGTAAAACAGACTGATATTTTGCTTCTATTACTATAAATCGATGATCATCCCCCCTCCTCCTTTCCAAAAAGTTTTGAATATTTCGAACACACACAGAGCCGTCCCCGGAAATAATTTTTTACGAGGTCTTGAATTTGAAAATTAATTTTCACCGTATATTATACATACGTAGAGTTTTTTTATTCTGTCACTGTCACATTTTATTTGCACACGAAATTCTTGTTAATACTCCCCATTTTTAAAATATTGACATATGCTATATATACTAGTTACAAAAATTTATAAAACAATTATTTGATTTTTGAAACATTTTAAACATTTTGGATGGATGGATGGATTGAAGGTTTAACGACCACCGTGAGCAACTCAATGGGCTATAAGCAGTCGCCCGTCCCTAATTTAGGGTCACTGGTTCCAGGGAAGGGAGAGAGCCAGTGCCGTAAGACAAACACAACATCCATGCCTCACCGGGATACGAACCCGGACCCCGTTCGGACGAATGATCAGAGGCCATCGCTTAGACCACTGCGCCACCGGGGCGGCTTAAACATTTTGAGGAGAGTTTAAACCATCAAACCCCCTTCCTGGCTACGGCCCTGCACATACAGGATATTTTCAAGATTTCGAGTGGGATCATCGATTTATAGTAATAGATGCAATATATCAGTCTGTTTTACGGTTTAGAAGTCTTTTTTTTTTTTTTAGCTGCGTTTTGAAGGAGAAATACCTGCGTTATTTCTCGTACAACGGAAGCAAATTGATTTTTCACTGTGAATATAAAGTGCTGCTGAAGAGTAAGGCTCAGCCGACGAAAATCATGGTCGTCTTTTCACATTTTTATTTCCAGGTGTCACGAGCGAAAGCACGAAGGAGGCCCATCCTCATACGGCGCTTCCTGATATGGAAGATAGAAACCTATAGCCCGAGGCTTCCAATTAGAAAACACAGATGTCCCTTGCTTGTGGGTGGGACTAGTTTTGTGCCAGTGCTGAACGACCCGGATGACGCCAATTCGGCAGCACCCGTGTTTTCCTTAAACAGTTTGCCAGCCGTGTTTTCCGTAAATAATCCCATGGCAATTTCAAAATGTTTGGTACTTCAATAGTTAAAATGAAAAGCTTCAGATGTTCTTTCATTTTGCTAGTCATCGTGTTTAGCGGTGTTTTGGAAAACACGAAAGCCCGAAGTGACTGTAGGGAACAGAGGCTTAAAGATAGGGAAAAAAAAGCAGACGTTGTTTTGACGGGGACAGTGAAAAGGCTGTACAGAGATCAGGAAGGTCAGTTGTATACTGCCGAAGTTCAGGTCAAAAGGGTGATCAAAGGAACTCACATAGGGGGAGGGAGTCCCTCCTTGTCGAAGGATTCGGAAATAGCGATGTTTGTGAGAGCACCGTGAAAATAAGGGACTCTAAAATCTTTCTGTTAAACCAGCTGCGAACAGGTCGATTCCGCTTGAATTCCAGCACGCTACATGTAAACGTTCCCAATATAAATGAGATCACCGCTGCTATCAAAGGTATGTAATACCCTTAGATAAATTTTTATATTTTGAATTGAATGAATATCACCTTCCTCCTCCTACTCTTCTGAAAGCATTTTCATAGGTGACGCTTAAATATCGAGAAAATAAGACAGAAAGGCAATATTATCCAATGTTCTAAACATTAGTAATCCTTTTTAATCGGGATATTTCATTTACTTTTTGAATTCTGAGAAATGGAGACATGCAACCTTTCGCATGAAAAGTTGCCTTCAAGAATTGAAAAAGTGAGCAAAAAAGTTGAGTCGTCAAGCAGACAATTTTTCCTTATTTTTCATTCGTGGACATACAACAGAGAATACATGAAATATAAGCTTTTGTTTTAAATGGTAAGCAGCGGGAATGCATTTAAATTTTTATCTCCTATTAACTGTCACATTTCAATATGATTTAAAAATTTCTTGGATACCCACAATAAACACACAAACATAAATTTAGATGTCAGTTTATGAAGATTTTGAAACAAAATACGATTCTAATACAAAATTAGTTATGTTTCATACTACCATTCCACTTAAACGCATGAATTAATATGGGCCCCCCAAGTTCCCTCCACAACTGTCTGTCTTGAGCCACTCTCCTCCAGGTTAGTCTCGCATGCTTTCAAATTTCATCCACTCATCTCCCATGTTGTCTTCTGGGTCATTTTCTGTCCGTCCCTTGGTATCCAGTCTAAAATTTCGGTTGTCCATCGGTGGTCCGTTATCTGATTAATATCTAACAAATGCGGAGAGAATCAACATTGATCGTTAACATTTGAAAATATACATACATATACTTACATTGAGTTAAGTGTACATTGTTCAGAACGGGAAAAGCGCGAGACGAAATGTCAACAAACATTTCGTCTCGCGCTTTTTCATTGAAATGTCATTGACATTTCGTCTCGCGCTTTTCCCGTTCTGAACAATGTGAACTTAACTCAATGTAAGTCATCATCATCATCATTGTCAACCATTATCGGTCCACTGCTGGATAAAAGTCTCCCCAAGTTCCCTCCACAACTGTCTGTCTTGCGCCAGTTTCCTCCATGTCACTCCCGCATACTTTCGAATTTCATCCACCCATCTTCCATGTGGTCTTCTTCTGGGTCTTTTCCTGTCCCTTGGAATCCAATCTAAAATTTCGGCTGTCCATCGATGGTCTGTCTTTCTGGCAGTATGTCCAGCCCATTGCCATTTCAGGGATTTAACTCTCATCATGATGTCTTCCACTCCTGTCATTTTTCGGATCCATGAGTTCCTCTTCTTATCTCTCCTGGTTACACCAAGCATGCACCTCTCCATGCTACTTTGAGTTGTCTGCAGCCTTTGTATGTCTCTTTTAGTTAAGGTCCTCGTCTCTGCACCATACGTAAGCACTGGAAGGATGCATTGATCAAACACTTTTCTTTCAAGACATATTGCTCTTGAAAATTATGCTGTTTCTTCCAAAAGCTCTCCAGGCAAGTTTTGTACGCCGATTAATTTCTTCATCAATGTGACCATCACTTGATATCTGCTGTCCAAGATAAACGTACGTGTCTGTTATCTCCAGCTTTTCTCCATCAATCGATAAATCTTCATTTCTTGTAAAAGAATTGAACATCACTTTTGTCTTCTGAAAGTTCATTTTAATCCCACTTCCTTACTCTTGTCAGCAAGTTCCTGGATCATACTCTGCAGCTCTGATGGGGTAGTTGCAAAAATGATACGTCATCAGCAAAACGAAGGTGGGTTAGATAATCTCCATTAATCTTTATCCCTTTGTTTTCCCGGTTCAGTGATTGAAAGACATTTTCCAATGTGTCATTAAAGAGCTTCGGAGATATGGTGTCACCTTGTCTCACTCCTTTTCCAATTTTTATGTGTGTTGTATTTTCAAACAGCCGAATCTTTGCACTTGCATTTTCATAGATGTTATTAATAATATTAATGTATGCATCTTCAATACTGCAGGATTTCAGAGCCATTGTAACTGCTGATGGTTTCACCGAATCGAAGGCTTTTTCATAATCGATAAAAGCCATGCACAATGGAAGTTCATATTCCCTCTCTCTTTCAATTAGTTCTCTCAGTACGTGGATATGATCTATTGTGCTGTAGCCACTCCTGAATCCAGCTTGTTCTCTCGGTTGAGCCATGTCCAGTGTTACCTTCAAGCGGTGTGAAAGAACTTTTAGTGAAGATTTTATAAACCACTGATAGGAGGCTGATAGGTCTGTAGTTCCTGAGATCCTCAATGTCCCCTTTTTTATGTAGCAGGATCATTGTAGGGTTGTTCCGATCCTCGGGAATCTTCCCTTCATTAAGGCATCGAGTGAAAATTTATGTGAGTACTGTTTCGATTTCTCCACTTGCTTCTTGTATGATGTCTACAGTAATTCCATCTTCTCCTGGAGCTTTTCCCCGTTTCATGTTCTTGATTGCATGTGCAACTTCTGCTGAGAGGACTGGAAGAACTGTGGTACTGGTACCTTTCATGATGTCTGGAGTACATGTATCATCCCTTTCATATAATTTGGAGTAGAAAATATGTATGTATATTTTCAAATGTTAACGATCAATGTTGATTCTCTCCGCATTTGTTAGATATTAATCAGCCTTGACAAAGCCACACGTTTGTGCGCGAAAGCTCGGCCATACTAACTTGTTTTCCTACACCAATAAAAAAAACCCTACGGATTTGTTCTTAACTTCATTAGCTTGGTGTATTTTGTGCTCATCTCTTACTGTTTATCTTAGACTGTCCTCAGTTCTCTAAATGAATAAAATTTGCATGTATGATTAACTTTGGCGTAAAGGTTCTGTAGTACTTTGTATAAGTATGAAACTAGGGCAATCATTTTAATTATGACCTGCACATTTATGTTACGCGCAATAAAATGCAATAATTTTAATTTTACGAAAACTACCTGTAGATTCCAAAGATTTTGGAATTATTAAAACGCCCATAAAATCTAGTTAATAATACGTGATTTACAAATTTCAGTAGTTGAAAGTTAATAAATTTTCTCAAAACGGCCTCGAAAATATTTTCGAGGGGGGGGGCGAGTTTTTCAGGGTACGGCACTGTCAATTGTAGAAATCCGTTTGATTTTTTTTCTAATCGGTTCTATTGACTATGAAAAACTGAGAAATTTTATTCGCTTCGGAAAAGATTTAAAAGACGTGCTTATTACGACCAAAAAGTTCGGTGTCATCTTTGTTGTTTAATCAGTTACCATAAGCAAACTGGTGACGAAGTGAGATACATAAAAACACAAAGATGCGAACAAAAGTAATATAAGTGTCATTAGTTTTATGAATGTATGCCACAAATTGTATTTAGTGAACGTAATGAAGGAAATATAAGAATGAAGAACAGATCTTATCTCCTACGAGAAGAGCAAATTCTTTTAAAAGGTAAAGTTTGTGTTTTGACAATGTACAAAGTGATGCGCCAGACAGAAATTGAAACCAAAGGAAAATAAGAACACATCAAAAACGCTTCATTTTTTTAAATGTTTAAACAAAGTATAGTGAGGTATTTAAAGTGCAATAAAAATTTCCTAGTGACATACTGCATATAAATTCTTGTGTCTGTAATGGGTTACAACCGATTAAGAAACTGCCAGCCAATTATTATAATAATAACTTAATAAAAGACAATTAATTTTCAGTCATGGAGAAGGAAGTAACGAGATCTGATGGTCTTGAAAAAATTATTACCATGAAATAAAAAAAATAAAATATGTTTTCCCTAGGGAGAAAACCTGAATTTCACGGATGTTTCATACGTCAAAGAAATTCTGTATTTTCAGAAACCTTTCCATAATTCCCTTCGTGTATTGACAGCAAATTGCATTTCTCATGAGGTATTAACAGAAAATTCTGAATTTACAGACCCTTTCCGCAATTCCATTCGTATATTACCGGAAAAATTGTGTTTTCTTTTTTCCGTATCTGTATAACGGAAAGTTTCTGGTAATTGGAGCATTGATTAACTATTAAATTTCAATCGTCTAACGGAGGACCTGATTTTGAAGTTCTGTAATGAGATCGGATATTTTGGAATGCGTATTGCCTGAAAGTTTGGTTGTTATGGCACAAAAAATGTCTACCCCTTCTCATTTTGTGCACCACCTGTTGTATATTGTGTTACCGGTAGAAAACGGGTACTTAAATTATTGTACAGGTGATTGTACAATGTCTTCATATTAGTTTGTGGATATCTTAACATTAAAGCTATTATAGCTATCAAGAGTAAAATTTATATTTAGGAGTTTTGTAAAATAATACTATAAAGCAGTACTTTCCACATTTTCTTAAACATAATTGAAAGTCATTGTCAGTTTAATAAGATCTTGAGTTCCAAAGCATACTTTTGCTTCGAAAAATCACCAAGAAAAAACTACGTTATTTGTAATAAGTCCTCCTGTAGAAAAAGTTATTACAAACGTATTCAGAAAAGTAATAAGCTCCAACAGAAAATAAAATGACTAATACATCCCCATTAATAACAAAAAAAAAATCATCATCAAGTGCTTAGAATTCTACCTTATACGTGTCTTTCTAGATCAACAGTAATGTCCTCATTCGAAACATGAAAACGAAACAGCGTGTTAACTGCGTACGTTAGAAAAGAAGAATCTGGTAAAAGGGTTGGAAAAAGGTTAAACTCGAAGATTTTAGGAAATTTTTGCATAAATACGAAAAAACTCGATTCGGATTTTTCTGAAATAAAATAAATTTCTGATTTCGGTAACTATCAAAGTACAGAAGTTAGAAGAAATGGAAACTTTCGAAAATGGAAATTTCTTTGAAAGACGGACATCGCCCGGCAACTTTGTTGCACATTATTTTCAGGTATTTTCCGTGAATTCACACCACTTATTTTTTACAGTGTACACCTGTTCATGGGAACGTATTTATCACAGCAGGATGCCTTCTTTCAACAAGACAATGCCCCGCCTCATCGCTGCCGTTTGGCAAATGATTGGTTGGGAGAGTATTTGAATGAGTTCTCAAACTTCGAATTGTCACCCTAACTCTCCGGTTCTGAACACAATTAAACATCTTTTATCACTGACGGATGTTCTGGAAACAGCAGCCGAAGTACCTCCCGAACATTTCCAACAACTGGTGCAGTCCAAACCACGATATGATGCTGCTGCCGGGAGGGTGAAAGCTGAGCACACTTCTTTCTTTTTTTTTTTTTGCATCAGATTGTTAAGACCAATGCTACAATTCTCAGTGCCTTTTTCCAGCTTTTCCGAGGTAAAAGTTTTCCTCTATATAGGTTGAGAAAATTTAGGTTTTTTTGGTCGATGATACCTACTTTTTTGCAGGTTGAACTGAAAACATCGTTTTTTTATTGGCTAGTGTTAACTACGATTAGTGACATCCACTGGTTTCTGATTTTTCAGATACGCCCATTAAAGAGCGAAAAAGCGTACTTGCGTTTGTCAATATATCAGCACTTCGGAAGGTCCTACTTTAAAAATTGTTTTCTCACCCTAGTGCCAAGCACACTCGATTTTCTATGCATTTTTCAGGCTACTTATAATTCCTTTTCAAAAATTTTACCCCTAAG
Organism: Macrothele yani; assembly: GCA_039090855.1. Taxonomy (NCBI): domain Eukaryota; kingdom Metazoa; phylum Arthropoda; class Arachnida; order Araneae; family Macrothelidae; genus Macrothele; species Macrothele yani. The sequence continues at coordinate 5,820,771 of CM076995.1, read as the reverse complement.
TTATGTAGAATTCTATTATGTTGATCGAAAATTCAAAAAATATTGATAATTCGATAATATCAAAAGGGGAACGGAGAAAGTAATATCTAGAAATATATTTAGCGTAGTAAGTTTGAGACTTTCTGCAAAAGACATATATAGGTGTTGTCTGCTTTTCTGTGTAAGTGAAATGATCTTGGTTTTGCGAATTCAGACTACATTGACTTCAGTCTCTTCTCATATGCAGCCAAGGAAGCTGGCTGAAACATCAGTATACTTGTCACACCTGCCATTTTACATCATGCAGTCTGTTGACGAAACTAAGACTTCAGGTATTTTCTCTTCAGTAAACTCATTTAAATGCTCCCACAATATCGCGTATCCCCTTAGTTTGATCACTGCGTCACTTCCTCTTCATCAAGTACAGCTGATTTAGCTTATGCGTTATGATTTCCACACAGATGTAGGTAATGATTACTTTCTGGAAAGGTAAGTACACTGCCCAGTTTGCAATGCACACACACACACCGTGGAAACAGAAAGATCAAATAGTCTCGGTGTTAGGAATAGTAAGAAGTGACTGTTTGTGCAGCCAGAAACTACCTCATGTGTATGCTGCAGTGGATTGTCTGGAATTATCATAGTTATCAGCTGTTTTGTCTCTTACTGAAGCTTTTATGTTACAAGAACCTTTCAATGCTGAAATGTCTTTGGAGAATTAACGTTTCAGCGTGGCGATCCTTTCACTTCTAAGTCGAAGGTTATGGATTTATCACATTGTTTTGTAGTTAGGGACTTAGACAACGTGAAGAATGTAAATTGCCACGCATCTCCATGGGACACGTTTTGATATAAGTTGGAGAATAAGATTTATGAGTGAGAAGCAGTTATTCAGCTAAAAATCTGCAAGATGTGCATCTCACAGAGTTCTCCCAGAATGAGCTAGTTACCTCATTTGAGGTTTATTGGTAGTTGTTAACAGAAATAATCCTCAAACTACAATTCATGCTTCTATTTCTTTCAGAAAACTATCCTATAACTTAACCTCATTTCATTGTTTCAGGATCATTGTGCCTCTTCTGGGTATTGTTTATGTTGCACAAAGAGGCAAGAAACATGGACCACGATCGCAAGGGACAGAGCATGGTGGTAGGTAGATTTGTTCATAATGAGGTGTCGCTACCCCTGGAACTAAGAGCTTAATGGGACTTCTGATACAAGTTCTATGCTTGGTTCAAACCAGAGGGTCTTAGGGCGCGATTGTGTTGGCTGCTTGGGAACGGTAGGTGTTCAGGCACGAACCAGAGACATTCCGTTTCTAAGTCATGCATACTAACCTCCAGGCGACCCAGCTAATGAAAAAATGAAAGGACACAAGGAAATTCATCAAGTTCTAAACACGCAAAAGTGAAGAACGCTGAGTGTTCGGCTTCTTACTGTGATAAGTCATGAAACAAACTGTCTTATTGCGTTTATATGAAACCTTGACACCAGGGGCGGCGGAAAGTGAAATTCGTTGACCGGGCCCGATATTTCGAATCGTGGTGCACCCTCTACCTTCCCGGAACAAACAGAAGAAAAACAATGTCTAAGCAGTGGTGCGCCCTCTACCTTCCCGGAACAAACAGAAGAAAAACAATGTCTCAGCAGTAGTGCGCCCTGTACCTTCCCGGAACAAACAGAAGAAAAACAATGTCTCAGCAGTAGTGCGCCCTCTACCTTCCCGGAACAAACAGAAGAAAAACAATGTCTAAGCAGTGGTGCGCCCTCCTCCTTCCCGGAACAAACAGAAGAAAAACAATGTCTAAGCAGTGGTGCACCCACAGGGGTGGCCGAGCCCCCCCCCTACCCTACTGATAGAGTGGAAAATTTTTATGTCGAAGTTTGAAACAAAAAGTCGCAATACGCGATCTACATATACTTCTTAATCATGTGCCGTATATTTATAAGGGAGTAGTTCTGTTAAATAAATTTAGAAAAATCTAACAAGGAAAACAATTTACTGCTTCTTCTAATCATTTAACTTTCTTGTACTGTAACATTAGTAGTAACTGGATAAGAATAAATGCCAAAAAGTCAACCTCCTTAATTGTTACAGCACCTGACTACTTTTCCCGGTAAATTTAGGTAGGGGTCACCCCCACCTTGGGAAAATTCTGTGTGCCACGGCGCACGGGCTCCTCTCTTGGGAAATTTCTGGGTGCGCTACTGTGCCTTATGAGCTTTGTTGGGAATTAGGACCACCCAACCACTTAGCTAGAGGAACTTTCTAAGGCACATCACAACAATCGCACATATGTCAAATAAAAAAATAATAAAAATAAAAATCTTGGCTGAAATTATTGACCAGGCCCGGGCAGTTCCGCCGCCACTGCTTGACACCCCCTTTCTTAGGGGAGCGAAGGCTCAGTTTTTTAGATTTGAGGTAATACAATAATATAATTCAGTGTTATATAGCTTTGTCCGACTTGAAATATTTAACATTCCCTCCGCAGGAAAGAGGAAAGATTGCACTGGAAAAACAAGTCCATGTGGTTAAATAACTAGGAGAAGTCTGAAATACGTTTAGCTTCATTTTCTCCAAGAAACACGAAGCAAGAGAAAATAAGCTCATGCTAACAAAAGACCACTAAAAATGCTGTAACGGAGTTGTTTTTAATTCATTTGTTTGTTCATTCATTTATTTATTCGGCGTTGTGGAGATCGAGCGAACGGTCTCAATTTGTCTAACTGGGGACTCAAAGGATTCTGAATTTAAAATCTCCTTCTAGTTTGAGAAATCTACCCTTAGTTGTAAACTTAGGAATCGATCAAGTCTAATTACCTGCGAGAGATCTGCTCCTAAAGTTTTAGCAGAGATTTTGCATTGCCACGAACTGAAAACCTTAACTGGGTGATTATTACTAAACAGAAAAAAATGTTATTGAAATGGTTGCTCCTTTTTAAAAGAATACGGTAATTGAGAACATAGACGTTATTTTTTATAGCACAGTTCATTTGGACTTGTTGGAAATTTGTTTTGTCGAATTCATTCTGAAGCATTGCACAAGCAAGTGATTTTTTTTTCTGTTTAATTTACAGGACAGGAATATAGGAGAAGACCGCGCGTTCAGGAGGGTAAGATAAACTTTCAAATATTTTATGTTTAAACAATGTGAATCTATGTAAACAATTATTTTAAACGTAGTATATATATGTCTGTCCACATTTTTGTTTATTTTGTGAGTACGCCTTCCTCAACGATCATGCAATCCGCTTCACCTGGCTTCGAAGACATTTTAAGAAATTTTTACTTTCGTTTAGTACTAACCATAAAATGAAATGACAAATTCAAAGGAAAAACAATTACCAGCATAAAAGTGTTTTTTATTCTTGTATGAAAAGTTTAACTCGTGACTGGATGGTGATCTTCATTCATGTTTCATAAGATGCGGGACGATCTTTAAAAAGAAATGGAAAAGACTGATTTTCAGAGGTAAAGTACTCCTTCAGACATTATCAATTCAATTATGTATTTTTGTAAAATATAACCAACCTAAAAATGTTCACACTTGATTTTAAATTACTGAATTACTACACCAGTGCTGCGCCAAATTAGAAACGGTGTTTTTGATTTCACGTGCTGCTAAGCTTGGATTCGAATCCCGGGAAAGACATTGTTCATCAAGCGCTGTTCTTCCCAGTGTTGCCATTTTATTGACTTCGAGTCCTGTCTACTGATAAATTTTGTAATATATTAAACTTATTTTTCTTTGTTTTAAGACCATTACGCACTCAGGGACATTCTAGAGGTATCCGTATTCTTTCAGTCGTCACCATTTACTGATTCAATCGACAAGATTCACTTCAGAACTGGTCTGAAGAGAAAAAGCTGGCGAAGACTAAAAACCCAGAATATTAGGAAAACGCCTATATATTTGCGTTAATTATACCTTTTTTGAGTATAGCACTTATTACACTTACTTTGGGAACATATGGATATCGTTTAGTAAGACGTATAAGTATATAACTTTTTGCTTTTAGGAAGACAAGTGGGACCGACGCAACTGTGACTACATTAAAAGGCAAATGTACACCAATATTAGTTTTGATGAGCACTGTTTTATAAAGCTGATCATCAGTAATATCTTGTAAAAAGCGACTCAGAACCAGGGCGTGATTTAAGTCAGTCGGGGCCCTGTGTACATCCTATGTCTGGGGCCCTCTCGATCAAAAATTTTCGGTCAACAGTTGAAAAGAATATTTTTTTGGTAAATATTTTGTTGCAAGCAGTTTTTCTACGAGTAGTAGTAGTAGTAGAAACATTAAAACATATCCCACATGCTAGTCAACTTTATAGCCAACGTGTCTTGTAATACATGAGCATTCACACCATTTGTACTTCCTCGCACCCGCAGAGCTTACAGCTGTAACATTAATTACTCTGGAATTTTTTTTGTAATATAGTATCATTTTCGGAAACAACAAATAACTATCCTCCCAGAGATATAATTTAAAATTTCTAGTTTACTATAAATTCAGTGGAAATGTTGAACTGATAGTAGTTTAAGCTGTAAGAAATCTTACAGCTGACCACACACCTTGTGGGATAAATTATTGCAACAGTTCATGTAAATTATTACAAAAGCAGCGTTCGAATTACCTGGTCCACTGGCCACTCGCCAGTAAAAATTTGATCTGGCAAGTGAATTATTTATGCTACTGGCCCGGATAGCCACTATTTTTTTGCCCGGTTTGTTTTGGAATTTGCAGGTTTATAAAGAACTGAACCAAATTTCAAAATATTGAGGTTTGTTTATGGCAGTTTTCGATTTTTGTGAAATTCAGATATTCTCTACTCAAAATCTAAATATCGGAATTGCAGATCATACTTCAGTTTTATTAAAATTTTGGACTGTAGGAAAGGGAGGTCCAAATCAAAATATTTGGATTAAGACAGCAACACTTTTTGCCCAAGTAGTGACCCCAGAGTACGGGTATTTTATTATGCTTTCCAACTAGAGGATGAAGACCCATTTACGCTCTGGCTTTGCCCATCTGTCTGAATTCTGCCCACATGGGAGAACCTCCTGCCTTTCACACAGAAGCAAAATATTCTATGAAGGTGGCTTTTGGTATGTTGCAAAGTACTTCATAATCAATCAACGCATTGTACTCAGTGTTCTGTATATGCATATATTCAATTTGATGACTTAAAAAAGAAACCACTTGATTTTTTTATCAACTTTTTTCAAAGTAGTTTGGATGCCCACCAAATTCTGAGGCCCTGCTCAGGACTGTATTGGTTTGAATTTTCATTCCAATGCTAAGTTGTAGTTTGTAGAGTATTGGCAATATTTGACACACTTGTAGACTGTTCTTTCTCACTGATATATATATTTTCAGCTGGTACATATTTCTAGCAAAAAAAGAAAAAAAAAAGAAAAAGAAAACATCTGATCTACTCATTTTCTGTTGAGCTCTGGTCTACTGATTGCAGGGGAAAGTCTCTGACAACACTGGTTCTCTCTCTTCCCTAGAAGCAGTGACTTTAAATAAGCAAACGATACTCCTTATAGCGTTAGATGCTCGCAAGAGTCTTTAAAAGCTGTAATATTTGACGGTTCAATATGCCACTACTTAAACATTACCTTCGTACCATCATTCGATCGTTCTTGTATCATTCGGACTATGTACTGTTAAACCTCAGATAATTAGTTCATTAACAATTCTTAATTCCACACTGAGCTAAATTAGGCAACCTAATATTCAGAAAAAAGTCGCGAAAACACTTACGAGCAAGTGGTCTTTAAAAGAGTCGAAACTTCAGGTCAGCATAATTCAGAATATTGAACCTCTATAAAATTAGCTCCGGCGTGTTTACATCTAATTACAGCACATAGCTACAGTAATCTATTAATAGCACGCCTCAACATCACACCACACCGCACTTTGTCTGCTAGCTCCAAATTTTACATCTCGTTCTTTGCTTGCCAAACAAGCACAGTTTTTAGTACACGTAATTCACTCTTGACTTCAAGACTGCTGCCAACATAACATTCAGTGAGTGAGAAAATATAACGCTAAAATTGAAACGCTAAAAGAGAAAGAAATCAAAACTTACATAGAGAAAGACAACTAAAAATGAACGTTAATTTAGAGAATAATCCATAACCCCAAGCTGAATTTTTTTTTTCAAATACAGTGATTTTTCATAAAATATTCCTAATTTTCGCAGCGTTGTGTTTTTTATTCATACATTTCCTTCCAGGACCTAAACGTCGTTAAAGTTTTAGTTTTCCAGGATAGGAGATTATTTTCTGCTTTGTGGGGTGCTGCGGATGGTCTAGTGGTCAACGTTCGTGACTGCCACGGAGAACACCTCAGGTTCGATCCCAAGCAGGTACGAACGCTCGAACTACTAAATATCCGCCGTGCGTCAGATGGGCACGTTAAGCCGTTGGGCCCCGGGTATTAGCCCCCCCCCGGTAATAAATAAGGGCGTCTTCCTCCCCCTTTCTACCTCGCTTGCGTGTCGCTTTCCTATCAGGCACTCTAGCCCAAATCTTCTAGCTTCCTATTTCTAAGGGTTGTATAAGACCTGGGCTCAGACACTCCCTTCCTAAAATCCTCTACATATGATCTGATCTGTTCAAATCGCAATCTCAACAGCAGATAACTGTACAATATTTCGGTTTGTTTGCTTACTTTTTAACAAAAATGTAAAAATGTTATTTTTTAAAAGTGCACTCCAGATTTCTCACCCATCTGAACTTTTGGCAGGGAACTGATTTCTTTTTAGCAAAAAGAAATAAGTGCCCTTCGTAAAAAAAAAGTATTCTTTTAGTCTTTTGTAAAAAAATGCGTGCTTATAGGATCACATAAGCACGTGCTTAGAACTCTGCAACTATTAGTCCGCTTTGAAAAATTCTTTTGTATTGAAAAGCTTGAAATGGGAAAACGATCATCCTTAATTTCAGAATTTTTTCTCATGCATAACTTCGCCGTTAGAGGGCGTAAATGTAGATGCTATGGAATTCAAAAAACGTTTTATTCCATATATTTGCTTCTACCTATCCGATTGAAAAAAATATTTTTTCCTTTCGATGCCTTTTTTAACGAAGACGATTTTGGGTAAAGTTTCTTCTTCAAGTAGTGCATAGATTTTCCGCTAGGGGCGTAGAGGTAAATTGCGATTTCCCTGATATCTCTGTTTCTAAAAGTCGTATCTGAAAAATTATTTCTGCATCGGATACAGCTCTTGTTGAGAAATGTTCTACATGTAATTTCTAATTTTTTGTACTAAATAATTCTGCCGCCAGGAGGCACAATGTTTTATTTGTGCTTCTGATGTATTTGCAGCAAAATCTGTGCGTCCGAAAACTCTATTTGGAAAATTATTTCGTGGGCTGATACCACTCACCTCGGAAAAGAGTTTGAGAACAACTTGTGCTTAGAATAGTGCATGATTTTGGCGCAAGCGAGCGTAGATGTATATCTTATTTTTGTCGATACCTCTGCTTCTAAAAGTCCAATTTCAAAAAAAATTTCTTTATCGGAGAGCGTTTCTTTGCGAAGTGTTCTGAATATAATTTTATAATTATCTTAACGTGCAAGTGTGCCACCAGAGGGAGTAAGATCACGTTTCCATTTATAGCATGTTTGCAGCAATATCTGCGGGACTAAAACCCCAACTGAAAAAAATATTTTTGGTTCAGATTCTACTATGAAAACATTTTGTGTTTATTTACTTAAAAAAAATGCACAGTCTCGCCGCTAGGTGCGCAAATGTTTTATATGTTTTTCTCCATATCTCTGCTTCTAAATGTCTTATTGGAAAAAAATCCTTTTCTCTCTGGAACCCTGCTGAAATCCTCGTCTTGATCAGCGATCACCCCACGTGCTCCTTCGCTAACCACGATGCGCGTGATCCGGAGAGCTTAACAAAGCATTCTCCTCACACTCCGGTGAAATTCGAGGTCCTCCGTCCAGAGACCTCAACGCCAACAGGCAAGCCAACGACTCAACTCAAAAAGCCTCGAGCGGATCAGATTAGATCATATGTAGAGGATTTTAGAAAGGTAGTGTCTGACCCCAGGTCTTAAACAACCTTTAGAAACAGGAAGCTAGGAGATTTGGTCTAGAGTGCCTGATAGAAAAGTGACACGGAAGCGAGGTAAAAAGGAGGAGGAAGACGCCCTTACTTATTACCGGGGTGCCAGTACCCGGGGCCCTACGGCTTAACGTGCCCATCCGACGCACGGCGGATATTTTGTGGTTCGAGCGTACCTGCCTGGGATCGAACCCGAGGTCTTCTCCGTGGAAGTCACGAACGTTGACCACTTCGGCCATCCACAGCCCAAAGCCCCGAGCATACGACATACGATATTTGAAGAAGTTTTAGGAAATGAGTGTCTGACCTAAGGTCTAAAACTACCCTTAAAATAGGAAACTAGGAGATCTGAGTAAGTGAAATCAATAAGAAAGATAAACAGAAAAATGAAAGCTAAAGCCCAGAAACAAAATCGCTCACCCCCTTTTTCAGCACTCCTAATCTCCAATTCCCTGCCCTCCTCCCCTGGGCGAACATCGCTACAGGTGACGCGTTCAATTGACTTGGCAACCATGCCACGTTCGCATAGTACGAAGGAAATTTACCCACGTGTCCACCACGTGCACTTTATCGTTGCTTTACGCAGCGTGCTAAATATTAATAAAAATTTTTTGTTACAAATGGACTTCTGGGGTTGAACCACTGTAACCTTACAGTATTTTCTCATGCTGTTCGTTATTCTCCAGCATGCAAAGGGAAATTTCATATCACTTTCTACTACTGTATAAATTTCCACTTTTTGTACTAGAAACTTCCAACGTTTTTCTTATTTTTTTCTGCATAAACGCACATCCAGAAGTTCTACAGAAAAATTATCAATCAGAATTAGCGTTATCGTGAAATTATCTGGAGAACCTTCCAAGGACAAATATAGTCCGATTTCCAGAGGGACAAATGTCCTCTCTTGACACCTATATAGGCCCCATGTTCGTATCCAAGGTTCTCAGTACTACATACATTGAATAAATACCAGATGCAGTGTGACTGAAAAACCGTGTTTTTTAATGATGGTCACATTGTCAATGTCGGGTAAAATCTGCATGAACGGAATTATTTTGGCAAAATTTCTGCCCCTCCCCCCATACGATAATTCGTCCTTCAAATTGCTTCCTTTGCCTCTGAGCTCCTGGCGTCGCCACTGCTCCTAACTGTGACCTCTCTTAGATGGCGGACTTATTACGCTACAAAATGAGAAGAACAAGAGTATGTGTATATATGAGAAAGAAAAAAAAAAAAAAAAAAAAAACAGAGTGGATCTCGGATGCCTCTCAAATTGAAACCCTGGCTACGTCACTGCATCGAAAGTATGATACAATATTTGAAGTTTTAGGAAGGGAGTGTCTGACCCCAGGTTTAAAACTACCCTTAGGAATAGGAAGCTAGTAGATCTGAGTAAGTGATCTCAATAGGAAAGATAAACAGAAAAATGAGTGAAAGGAGAGGGTGACAAATCTTTCAAACTGTGAACCGTGGCACCAGTCCGGGGGGAAAGGGGAGCAAGGAAAAGGGGAGGGGGAACCAAGCACCGCACAAGATAACAGAGAACCACATCACCCAGCCGCCGATGCACCAGGGAGTGACTGAAACTCACAGACACCAAATCCAAATGCCGGAGCAGCAATAAATTATCACCATCTCGATGCCAATCTGAAAATGAGGGTTGTGGTGGTCTGTCTAACACCCACCATTGATCACATACTTACTCTCTCTCTGTCAAGGGGGTCAACGATCGCCGCCTTAGTTCTGGTATACCTAAGGAATTCGCTGGGATTGTAATCAACCGCGTCCCTAACAAGTCCATTAGGGTGGGCTTCCGCTTTCTTGAAGAACTTCTTGGCGAGTCTGGTGGAAAAATCATGTACCATCTCAATTCCAAGTCTGTTCCTCAGGTTCCGAAGTGGGGGTCCAAGGGGGAGCTCCAGTGATAATACGAAGTGCTCGGCTCTGCACATTCTCGATTCTCTCTAGCTGATTCCTACTAATACCTATCCAGACGAGGGAGGCGTAGGTAAGCACCTTTCTGACAACCGTCTTGTACAGAAGTATTTTTTGCCGTGTTGTAAGGAAGCTTCTCCGATGGAGTGGTGGACCTAGCTGCCTAAGGCATTGTCTAGCTTTATTCGTGTGGCAGCTGGTGTTCGCCACCCACGAAAATCGACAATCTAGTTGGAACCCTAGGTACTTAGTAGAGGTAGCCCAAGGGATTGTCTCTTGAAACAAAACGAGTTTCGGTACTCCTTGGAGAGATCCAAAAAACAACAGCGCACTGCTCTTAGACGGATTGATCTTGATCCACCAGTCAGTGTAGTAGGTTTCCAGCTGAGAAAGTCCTGGAGGAGCTTCACTGCTCTGCCTTTGTTCAGGCCTTCAGGGACCTGATCAGCACAGCTGTATCATCTGCGTACATCATGGCCTGCCGTTGTTTGGGTTTGGGTAAGTCGTGCAGTTAAATGGAGAACAGCGTTGGTCCAAGAACCGAACCCTGAGGAACGCCAGCCCGAATTTTAATTTCCGAAGAAAGCTCACCGTTAATTTTAATAGTGAAACTGCGGCTGTTGAGGTACGAGCCAATTAGCCCAACAAGTGGGCGAGGGAATTGAAGCTCCTGCAACTTGTGTAGGAGACCATCATGCCAAACGCTGTCAAAAGGCTTGCTGATGTCCACGAAGGCAACAGTGGAATACTCTCTCTTATCTCGTCCTTCAGAAACGAATTCCGTAGTCTGATCAACTGGTCGGTCGTAACATGCTTCTCCCGGAAACCACCCTGCTCGTCAGGAATAACACCATTAGCTTCACAGAACTCTAGAAGTCCAGAGAGGATGACCGTCTCCAGGAGCTTACCCAGGATGGGCAAGAGAGATATTGGACGGTAGTTCTCAGGTAAAAAAAAGGTATGATTGGTTCCAGGTTTGGGCAACACAAGTACCACTGCCTTTTTCCAGTTCCTGGGGAAATACTTCAGCCGGAGACCCATTGAAAATCTCCACCAGTACACTGCATGAAAGTGACAAACTTCGGACTTTATTATTATTTTTTTTTTTTTTGAAGATATAACCAATAACTAAAAAATCACAGAAAATACTTTAAAACTTTAATTAATCTCTTTTGTTGTTGTAGAAGCTTATTGTGACTGTCTTATACAATCCTCATTGTCATTAAAAATTGAAGTTATTATCCATTACTTTAGTTTGATCTTTCCTTTAATCTTCGTCCTTTTAGACAGAATATTTTTTATTAATTTTTCAGCTAGGGGTTTCAGAAATTTTATACAGCATGGGATTTAAGTACGGTTTTGCCTGAAGATATAAGCATCGCAAATTGAAAACCAGAAATTGTTTTAAATTGATTGAAAGAACACCCTACATACAAATGTTTCAATGTGCACTTATGTAAAATGGGAGTAGTGATATTCAGAGGGGATAGGCAGTTGCGTGAAAGTTTGTTAAGTAACAGTTCACGTACCGAGAAAATGTCTTTAACATCTAGCTTGTGCTGCCATCTAGCAACACTGTTAACAACTGGGGAGTGTTATAATTAGCTATAAAACAGGACGGCAGAAGTAACTGAATTTTCGTAGAAGAAATTCAATTAAATTTTATTATAACCAAGGTGTAGGGGATTATGAACCTGTTCATTGCAGAGAAGGGTTATTACGGCCCGTATTGAATGCAAATTAGCAATAATTTATGATTTGAGTGGTAATAATGAGCCGGATGTCAAAATCACACAAACCATTGGCCATCCAGGATTTCTTCATGGGCTGGCCCAAAACATTGAGGGTGCCAATACAACTACCCAGGAGAAAAAACCCCAAAAAACTTCGAAATATTGGGAAGCAATATCTCCGCCACCTTAAAGTGCGTTTCCAGTGATTCTAGAATATATACAGGGCAGTGGCGGTTCTAGGCCGCGGCTGGGGTGCACCCCCTCCAATATAACCATGGGGGGGGGGGTATATTAATTATGATTAATTACGGGCACATGCAGGAGTTGTGCTCCACCAATTTCTTTTGTCTAGAACTGCCACTGTACAGGGGCGTACTGATAGCCCTCGCAACCCCCTCAGTGCGGGGGACCTCATGGATAGTAGAGCCTCTTTGCCGGAGCAAAAAATGTTTTACAAAAAGTTTTGCGAAAACTTCGTATGAAACTGGTTAAAGGAATAGCCAAGAATTAAGGCAGCTTTGATTGAAGCATTTCTTTAAGAAGACAAGCATTTTTTTTTTTTTCTCAGTAAATTCGTAAAATCTTGAGAAATCATTTTCATTGCTTTAATTCATAAAAACTAGATGACGAGATAGCAGCTTTTCAAAATAACTTGACGCTCCTTATAATAGCCCTTGCTGTTGCAAGAGGGCTCAAGTTGCAGTAGTCTCTTGTTGTTACAACAGCCATAGCAAGGGGCCTTTTTTTTTTCTTTTTGATTGGAGGTTTTACGACCATCGTGAGTAACTCAATGGGCTATAAGCAGTTGCCTGTCCCTAATTTAGGGTCACTGGTTCCAAGGAAGGGAGGGAGCCAGTGCCGTAAGACAAGCACAACATCCATGCCTGGTTGGGATTCCAACCCGGACCCCTTTTGGACGAATGATCAGAGGCCATCACTTAGAACAATGCGCCACCGGGTCGGCGCAATCGTTTCTATGCAGGTATGTTAACAGGAGAATGTGAAAAAAATATATCAGCTCAATGCTGGATTTTTATACCAATGAGGATAAGATGTTACGTATTACAACTGTTTGCACATAACTGTAAGCATCCTTTCGAACATAATGAACTAAAAGGTGTTCTTCGTGGGAATGAAAAATCAGAGACGTGTGTCATTTTTCTTATAACAGAATCAAAAGCTTTTTTATTATGTGCAAAACATTGTGGCATAATGTTAAGTGTGTTTTTTTATATTCCATATAATTTAATATTTAAGTAGTTTTACTGTTTTCGTGCTACTGTTTTAAATCGTTACTTAGTTATGTGCTTACTCATGTTGTAACATTTTCGTACAAATCGGAAAAGGGATTAGACACTGTCACATGGCAGGTGCATATTTTGTGCGTGCAATCGTGAGGCATTTCAAAACGCAAGTCTTAGTTCTTTAAAATAATAAATTTTGCATGATATGATTTCCTTTGATTTAAGTATTTTGTAGTAATTTGTAGCGGTAACCAAGGCAATCATTTTAATTACAAAGCATCCACATTTGCGTTTCACGCAATAAAGTGAAATAATTTTTATTTTACAAAAAATACTCGCAGGTTCCAAAAAATTTCATTTATTAAAACACCCGTGAAACCTAGTTAATGATATGAAAGTTAAAAGTTTGAGTAATCGAAAGCTAAAAGATTTTCGCAAAAGGGCCTCGAAAAATTCTTTTGCGGGGTGAGGAGGGGGGGGGTCTCGAGTTTTTCCGGTACGCCACTGAATATAAATTTAAAAACATACAAATATATTTAAAAATAAAAAGCTAATAACAAAGAACGAAGGCCCAAGTGGGGATGGCGTGTGCGTCTGAGCCCCCCCCCCCCACTGAGTGTACCACTGACACACACACACACACCCACAAGCAAAAACTTAAAATGGAGCACTGCCATTGTTGAATCGGAACGAAGAATCGGAAGATATTTTACTTTCTAAGCATTAGCGGACACATTTCCTTCGCATTAATTGCCACCTCGAAATGTTTAAAATGTCTGAAAAAGAAAATAATTTTTCTTATGAATTTTATAATAAATTTTTGTAACTAGAACAGCATATCAATCGGTATTTGAAAAATGGGGAGTATTAAATAGAAAAATTTCATGTGCAAATAAAATGTGACCGAGAAAAAACTCGGTCACATTTATTTGCACATAACTTTTGTTTTAAAGACAACACACGAAGCGTTCAGAACGTTTTGAACCACGAAACAAACTATTTGTTATTCATCCACAGTGCTACATTTTCACAACTCGTTTCAGAAGATTTGCAGGAGGTTAGAATAGATGGAATAAGGATGGCTTCACAAAGTTAAAGCTTTTTGAGCAGACGACACGGAGCTGATGGCCACGCCCACTAAGACATTGCTTGTACTTTTGAATGTTATGTTTAATTCCCAATTTTTTACTTTTTTTATTTTTTGGTGGAAGGTTTAACGACTACCGTAAGCTATCCAATGCGTTATAATAAGCGGTCCCCCGTCCTTAATTTAGGGTCACTGGTTCCAGGGAAGGGAGAGAGCCAGACCCGTAAGACAAACAAAACATACATGCCTCACCGCGATTCAAACCCGGATCCTTCTCGAACGAATGGTCATAAGCCAGGGTTTAGATCACTCCGCCACCAGGCAGTAATTCTCATTCGTCTCACCAACATGGAGGCAGAAGCTGTGATTGCCGTTCCGGTGGCGCAGTGGTCTAAGCGATTCCCTCTGATCATTCGTCCAAAAGGGGTCCGGATTCGACTCCCGGTAAGTCATGGATGATGGGTTTGTCTTACGGCACTGGCTCTTTCCATTCCTTGGAACCAGTGGCCCTAAATTAGGGACGGGCGACTGCTTCTAGCCTATTGAGTTGCACACATTGGTCGTTAAACCTCCAATCAAAAAAAAAAAAAAAAAGCTGTGATTGGCTGGGACGTCATGATTGTCACGGTTTGATGGCTTGATTTTGATTACACGATTGATTGATTGAGAGTTTAACGCCCACCGTGAGCAACTCAAAGGGCTATAAGCAGTCGCCCGTCCCTAATTTAGGGCCACTGACTCCAGGGAAGGGAGAGAGCCAATGCCGTAAGACAAACACGACATTCATGCGTCACCGGGATTCGCACCAGGACCGATCTCAGACGAATGATCAGAAACCATCGCTTAGACCACTGCGCCACTGGGGAGGCTGAATACGCGAGGGTAACGGCTGGTCCGTACTCCATCTATCGTAACGTTCTTGATTTTACCATCCTAATACTGAGAGTAATAAAATTCATACAGCATCAGTTTTAAAGAACAAACATTTGTTTGTTTTTTATTTGACCTCTTGGACTTTGTTATCTTTTGAATTTCACATTGGCCGATTTCTTCGAATCAACAATTAGCGTTCTGTAAAGCAGATCAAAGCAGAGATGGAAACGGGTAACAGGTCAACGGGTCGACAATTTCTTGCAGGTCAAACGGGTAGGGTCAAGCTGTTCCTGAGCCGATTTCGCCCGGGTTTTATATCCGTTTTATTTTTGAAAAGAAAAATAAATGCTGATTTTCAATTGCAAATAAGTGGTGCCAGCGGTGTGAAAAATGATTTGTCATACAAAAATACTGTAGTTTCTTTCTTAAAGTATAGTGAAGTTTCCACCGACCGACGATCAACGCAGACGCTAGACTCACCGATACCATATCGTTAAGCCGCCCCGGTGGCGCAGTGGTCTAAGGCGCTGGCCTCTGATCATTCGTCCGTAAGGGGTCCGGGTTCGAATCCCGGTCAGGCATGGATGTTGGTTTTGTCTTACGGCACTGGCTCTCTCCCTTCCCTGGAGCCAGTGACCCTAAATTAGGGACGGGCGACTGCTTATAGCCCATTGAGTTGCTCACGATGGTCGTTAAACTTCCAATCCAATCCAATCCAATCCATATCGTTAAACGATATTTCCTTTGCGTTTGTTTTCAATGCGAATGGTGGGTGCAAGATACTGGCAAACGCCTGTCGCCTGCTTATTTGGTGATTCATTCTCTCACACCCCGCGTGTCACATTGTAACATTGAGAGTTACTTTTCACATCGCATCTTTTGCATTGAATATTCAGAGGTTTTCGTCTAACTTGCTAACATCCCGTTCCATTGCATGTCATGTCGAAATTAATGCCTTATTTGTTAATATTAAGGAAATTGAAACATTTGTCGAGGCTGAACAAATACATGCTTATTGGAAACAAAAAGGGGGAAAGTGATGCTGGAAGTTGCTTCGTCTCATTAAGAAACCAGAATATGTTTCACAGCAACACAAATTTTGACAAGCTTATGACGAGTTGAAAGTTTCCAAAATGCAAATGTTGATTCCCTCTGAGGGGCAATGATGAAATCAACATCCACATTTTGGAAATTTTCAACTCATTAGAAGCTGTGGAACACATTCTGAAGCTGGATATGTTATCAAGAAAACAGCAAAAACCGAAATTAAACATACAAGTTACGTAATTAAAAAGTTTTGATTCTAGCACTATCAAAATTAAGTGGAACAGCCTAAATGTTACTACGAAGAGACTTTTTGAGTCTCGCAGATGTGTTTCGAAACCTGTGTAAAACAGTTAGGTTAAAATTGTCGAAGGACGACAATTTTAACACTTTGTGTAAGTGAGTAAATTATACGTTCCAGTAAAATATTTGTATGATTTCTATATAACCTACAATACCCAGTGCGAAGAGACTTTTTGAACGCCCTGTGTG
This sequence comes from Macrothele yani, assembly GCA_039090855.1. Taxonomy (NCBI): domain Eukaryota; kingdom Metazoa; phylum Arthropoda; class Arachnida; order Araneae; family Macrothelidae; genus Macrothele; species Macrothele yani. The sequence continues at coordinate 5,804,292 of CM076995.1, read as the reverse complement.
TGTGTGTGTGTGTGTGTGTGTGTGTGTGTGTGTGTGTCACATTATTCTGACCACCAGCTAATATCCAGAGTAACCGTCGTGTGCAGCGCGGACAGCAACTAGACGGCCCGGAAGTGACTCAATAAGGTGCTGGAAGGTGTTCACAGGTATGTGGAGCTATGCTACAGTGCATCTGACAGCTGCTGGAGGGCGCGTGGCAGATAATCCATAGAGCGAACAACACGATCGTGGTGGTCACAGAGATGCTCGATTGGGTTTAAGTCTGGGGAATTAGGGAGCCAGGGAAGTACTTTCAAGTCTTCATCGTGCACTTCCAACCACTCTCGGACATTTCTAGCTGTGTGACACGTCGCATTGTCGTGCTGGAAGATCCCATCCGTCCCAACGAAGACGATCAGCATGTATGGGTGTACATGGTCTGCAAGGATGGATTCATTGCGAATTGAGTCCGTATTGCCTTCCACAGCTATGAGTGGACCCAGGGAATGCCACCAAAACATTCCCCAAACCATAACGCTGCCTCCACCAGCTTGTGTTCTGCCAGCAATGGTTGAGGAGTGTTTGTTCTCCGATGTTTCTCGCTTTATACGCCAACGTCCATCCGTTTAATGAAGCAGAAAACGTGACTCATCGGAGAAGGCTATCCTTTGCCAATCAGCGGAGGTCCAATGCCGATACTGCCGTGCAAATGTAAGCCATTTCTACACATGCACCTTCGTTAGCATGCTTGCAGTGTCCATCCGTCTACATCGGAGCCCCATACGCAGCAGGGTTCGCCAAACTGTCATTTTAGGCAGACTTTCGGTAGCCCTCTGGTTCATTCGGCCAGTGAGTCACTCCACGCATCTTTGAAGCCGACGTTCACCTCTCACATCAATGGCACGTGGTACTCCGCAGTTTTCACGTCGCTTATTTGCAATGGTGCCATTTTTCCAATCACGATACACTTTAACCATAGCAGCACGTGAACAGTTCACAAACTACGCTGTTTCAGAAATACTGCCACCCTTGGCCCGAAAGCCGATAATCATCCCTTTTTGCAAATCTGATAAATCGTTCCTTTTATCCATGACAGCAACGAGTGATATGTTTTCAGATTGCCTACAGTACAACTTATATATCCTTCAAGCCGGCTCACGACACGTGCTTTCTTTCATTGGTTACCCGCTGTTGATATCAAAAGTAGGAGGTGGTCACAATAATGTGACTCGACTGTGTATATAGAATTATACATAATGGTATATGCACATACTGTATATGATTATGTATAATTATAAATTGAGTTTAGAATTTATAGTTCAAAGCAGATTTGTCCGGGTCAAGTCGGGGTGGGGTGCAGGTACAAAAAGTTTGGCCCGTTTCCAACTCTGGATCACAAAATACACATGTGTTCTACTTTTGTTTTGTTTTTAGCAGATGTAGGTAAGGGGCCAAGTTCAACAAGGAATGTCAAGTATTGTCGCTGAAAATATTACCCAGCGTGTGAGGTAACAATCATTTTAAACTGAGCATAATAATACAGAACAAATTGGGAATTTTATATCTCAGAAATTAATTTGCTTGCAGTCATCGGACTTCGAAACCATTGAAAAACAGCATTTATATTATGGGAAATCACCTTCAACCATTACAGCTGTTATAACATATTCATCGTTACAAAGAAATGTAAGAACTTCGACTGAGTTTCTCTTTTTATTCCTTTTGTTCTTACAAAAAATAAAATAAAATAAAAGACTGCTCATACATGAAATAATAATTCCGTGACTGAGTGTTACAATTAATCAAATTTTTGTCTTTTCAGTGCCATGTGAGAAGAAGTTTTGCCCTTTCAATGGAGACTGTTACATGCAGCAAGATCTTCCTCAATGCAGATGCCCCGTTTCATGTTCGCAGCCTTACAGTCCGGTGTGCGCCAGCGACGGTACAACTTACAGCACAGAATGTCAAATGCGTGCTGACACCTGCAAGCGACAGAAGAGAAGAATTTACGTGAGGCATGAGGGCGCGTGTCTTTGGTCAGCGTTCTAAGCTTCATCTTTGTACGCATGAACGCGTGAAAGGGATGTTGCTGTCTACAACAGATTGCACCTATTCATGCTTACGAATACCAAACTTTTTCCCGAAGACAGCTCCGAATTCCCAATTATGCGTAATAACATGACTAAGCTAAAATCTACTTGTTACAGGAATTTTACTTTACAGGCATATATGTTAGACAAAATAAATACTTATCTCGAATAGCTTAAAATCATTGATACTGAATCTATGTTTTACATACAATAGTGGAAAGTTAAAGAAAATCGCATGCTATTGACATATGTAAAGAATCAGACAGAAAGAAACCACGCCTCTCTTCACTCAAAACAAGTGATTGAGCGACCATGCCACATTCAAAGTCACTCAGATCACTCTTTTGCCCATGCCAGCCCGCAATCGAACTCTAACTGAAGCTCAGTTAGCTGGTCTGCCAGATTTATATCTCACATCGCTCTCACGTGCCGTATTACGTGTTTGGGTTATGCCATTAATGTGACGAGGAGAGATGTATCTAATGAACTAGTATTTCAGTGCACACACACACACACGCGCGCGCGCGCGCGCGAACATTGCAATGCCCTTTTGATGTATGCCTCTATTTTATTTTCCTTTTGACTTTCTGTTTTCTTATATATATATATGTAATTACTTCTTGATTAAACATTTCTCACTGAACGGCACATTTCCTCTTTTCAGAACAGCTTGTACATTTTGGCAACGCTGACAGTGAGTCACAGCAAAATAACATGAAGATATTGAATGTGATGAATAGTGGTGTGTGTAAAGATATTGCAAGTAGATAGTGGAAAACTGATATAACAAAAGAGATTGTAGCCTGCTGATATCTATGCGAATCGACCAATGCGCATTGTTTGTAACCTTCCTTTGCCAGTAGTGTTTTCGAACACACATCTTCCTACTCCGGAGTGACTGTTCTCCCAATTAAACTCCGTCGGCAGGCTTATTGCTACTTCATTGTCGATTTGACTCATGCGTCACCTCAGCAGCACGTCATCTACAACACGTCGCGGAGTACGTTGCTCATTGTTATATGATTGAGATCTATGTTGATACAAAAGTTATAAGGTAACCACAAAAGTATTTGCAGTTTTTCGAGGAAGCAAAAAACCACCTTGTAGTTATTGAATTTTCGGTGAGATGGCGTTCTGTCCGCGGTATATCAAATGCACTGACCCTTCGAGACATGCTTTCGACAAGGTTTTGGAACATAGCGATAGATATGCGCTTCCATTCAGTACATAATGCTGCCGCTAACTGTTGCATAGTAGTAGGCCTTGTTTCCAAACTTCTTATGCGGCGCTCTAATTCATCCCATAGGTGCTCTATGGGATTAAAATCAGGGATCTGTGCTGGTCAGTCCACACGCGATACGGAATTATTGCCAAACCACGCCGTAACAGTCTTTGCTTTATGGCTCGGTGCATTATCTTGCTGGTACCAACAATCCTGGGTTCCATAGTACTGCAACAGAGTTGGTAGGGCATAATTGTCCAGAATATCGAGGTAGACGTGCTGGTTAACAGGCTTGTCCACGATTACTAATGGACCGGAACCATACCACGAAAAACACCCCCACACGAGTACACTGCCAGCTCCAAACTTAACCGTAGGAACAGTCCACTGTGGTAAATTGCGTTCCCCCGGCTGCCGCCATACCCACACACAGTCATCAGACTGATGGATAGTGTATCTGCATTCATCAGTCCATAGAACCCGTTTCCATTGAACTACGGTCCACGATAAAAGTTCTTTACACCATGCTAAACGATGAGTAGCATTCCTAGTGGAGATGACGGGCTTATGAGTTGATGCACGACCACTGTAACCTATGGAACGAATTTCTCTGCAAATGGTACGTGTACATACCGAGGTTCCAGCATTTTTACTCACCTGTACACCGAGGTCTTGTGCAGTAGTACTCCGTGGATTAGCTGCAACGACTCTCCAGAGGCTTCGATGTCCTCCATCACTGATTTTCTTTGGTCTACCGGTACGTTTTGCTGCTTCATGCACGCCGTGTGTCTTCCTCTTATTCAGTACATCCAAAACAATTGACTTGGGTATGTTAAAACGCCTCTCGGTTTCTCTTATGGACAACCTACTAATATAACACCCAACAATCTTTCCTTTCTCAAAGTCAGTTCTTACCCGCCGCGACGTTTTCACTCAACCTCACAGTGCGATATGATCGCGGTCACCTGCAGGCTTGTTTTTTTACCGTTTGCAGCTGTACCGCGCATCTTAACAACGCAGCGGACCCGTTCATTTGCTTTTGCAAAGGTGTCCGGTGACTTTGGTCAATATAGTGTATGACACCTAATAGGCTTTCCTTATCAGCCAAGCTACCGTTTTCGCCTTCCGATTATTTCCTGTCATGGTATTTCACAGGGATTGTTGTTTTGGACATATATATATAGAAAAACTCGGTGAAAATTCTGTGAATTGATGATTTTGAAATGTGAACCATATCTTTGATATCTCGAATTGGTAGATGTCTGTCTTTCCGTGTAATAACCCTTCGTGTATTGATATTTACCTCTGTAACACTCGTTGAAAGCCTTCCTCCATGCGCTATTAAATCCACCAACTCACGACTATTCGTAAGTTCTTTATGCCATCTGTAAATTGTTGATTTTCCTAGACATTCATCTTTATAAGCCTCTTACATAAGACGGAAAGTCTCTTCGATAGACTTCTTAAGTCGACAGCAAAATTTAATGGCGTATCTTTTTTCCTCTTTCACATCCCCTTTTTTGAAAAATCATCGCAGGAAAACACTTGTTAGGAGTTCACGAAACAACGCTTATTAAACTGCACTACCGACGACGCATGCGTGATAAAGAAGTTTGGCTGGTGGTAATGTTTACTACAATGACTATCGTTTTTTTTCCGAGGCTAGTGCCAAGGTCCAACGCAGTATTTCATATTTTTTCTAAAAGCACTATCAGTTGTTTTTGGTATACATCTATACAGTGCGAACTTAGCCAAAATCTGTGCATAGTTCTGCCTACGTTTGACCATTATGACTGTAGCAGAAACGACCCTTGGAGACACACTTTCGATGAGATGCCGGTGGGTCTGTACCGAAATTTTGCTCCATTTGTCTTGCACAGCATCTGATAGAGCTGCTGTGGAGGAAGGGCTCATCCACCGAGATAGACTTCGGCGTTCCATCTACTCCCACAAGTGTTCTATTGGATTTATATAGTGACTTTGGTTCGACCAACCAACACTTAGACATCCCTCTTCTCAAATCAAGCATGGACAGATATTGTAGTGTGGCAAGGTGCTGGATCTCTCTGAATCATGTAGAGATTTTAGTGTGGCAAGGTGCTGGATCTCTGAATCATGTAGAGATTGTAGTGTGGCAAGGTGCATCTTTCTGAATCATGTAGAGATTGTAGTGTAGCAAGGTGCTGTATCTTTCTGAATCATGTAGAGATTATAGTGTGGCAAGGTTCTGGATCTCTCTGAATCATGTAGAGATTGTAGTGTGGCAAGGTGCTGGATTTCTCTGAATCATGTAGAGATTGTAGTGTGGCAAGGTGCTGGATCTCTCTGAAACAAGTAGAGATTGTAGTGTGGCAAGGTGCTGGATCTCTCTGAATCATGTAGAGATTGTAGTGTGGCAAGGTGCTGTATCTCTCTGAATCATGTAGAGATCTGTGTCGAAGTATTGCCACAGGGCAGGTAGTGTGAAATTGTTCAGAATGTCTTCGTATCCGGCAGCCGTTAGGCTAGAGGACACCACAACCAAAGAACCGAGTTTTTTCCTGCAGAAACAAACCACGTCATCACAGATTCCTCTTCAACTTAACTGTAGGAACAATGCAGTCATCCCGACTGCATTCCCCTGGTAAAAGCCATACCCGGATACGTCCACCCAAAAGAAGCAGTCAGTAGCGTGATTCGTCACTCAACACGACTTTCTTTCACTCTTTCGTTTTCCACAAACTGTAAGCAAAGGACCACTGGAGCAGTCGTTTGATATTGCTTGGATGGATTTAGGGTTTGTGGGCCGCCCACCTGCAGCGGTAGCTATGGACCTATAAATCCAGACGGACTGTTCTGGTGCAAATAGCTGTTGCAGTGGGTCGCGCGATGTCGCTGTCCATGTCTGTAGCGGAGAACGTGCCTGCTTTCTTCACATTCCGCGGTAAGCTACGTTTGGCACGAATAATCAGTTGGTGCGTCCTCTCAGAGCGAGGCTATACGTGACTGAAAAACCATATAATCCGGCACACACACGCACGTAGCAACCTGCCAAATTGGCTTGGCAGTTAGCGTGAGTGAGTCTGGAGGAATTGGAGGCCGCTGTGGTGTAGCGGAAGCATATCCGGCGCGTAACTGGAAGACCGTGGGTTTGACTCCCGGTGGCGGCCGATGAAAATTTTTCCGTGACTCACTTATAAACGTGTTAGCAACGAAGATCTTTGTTTAATGTTAACTTGTGATATATAGGGGCTGTTTTAACTTTATATTTTTGGTTGCTATATCTTACGTAAAGTTTGCTTACCTCTCGATTACTTTCCGTACTTGACGTCATATCTGAGCTCCCAAAAAGTTTCTCTGTGTATGGCAGTGCTGCCAGCATAACAAAGATGACATAAGACAGATAAAACACGAATTGTGTGTAATGTGTTATAGGTGATAGATGGTAAAATATTCTCAGAATTAAACTGACCTGATTGTTACGCTGATGTTATGAAGATTTGCTTGTTACCTGCATTAGTATTTATTAAAGATCATTGTTACCAGTTAATCTACTATCTGTTATTTTGTTTGGTAAAAGGGCATCTCTGAGTTAGTAGGTGTTACTGCTACATGTATTCTTCATGCAAGAAGAGGAATAAACAAGAAGTTGCCTGTCCACCAAAGCGGTGTAATTTCGTTTTAATTTCCTAGTTCCCAAGTTCCGTGGACTGTTAGATTTAAACTTTCTTGTAACTACACTGACGGAAAAAAAAAATCCCAACACCAAGAAGGGGTTGTGTTAGATAAATGACAGTTGGTAGGCGGTGAGAGTACATCTCTAAGATGACGTCTCTGCAAATTTCGCGCTCGGCGCATACGTGTGGCGCTAGTAGCGCCCCTCGGAACATGCAAAGCAGGTTTGCTGTAAATACGCGCTGTAACGTTCGTGAGCGTTAGTTATCGTTGAGATTCGACGTAGTGTGTTGATGTTAGTCAAGAATGCCTTTAAGAAGACGAGGAAGCCATTATCAACAGCTCACGGAGTTTGAACGAGGTTGTGTAATAGGGCTACGAGAAGGAGGATTTTCGTTCCACAATATTGCAGAACGACTTGGCAGGAATGTAGCCACTGTGCATGATTGTTGGAAGCGGTGGTCAAGGGAAGGTACTGCCTCAAGAAGACCGGGTTCCGCCCGGCCACGTAGCACTAGTGAGAGGGAAGACCGCCGTGTACGGCGTATGGCCGTGGCGCATCTTACCGCGTCTGCGGCAGCAATTTGAGCTGCAGTTGCCACCACAGTAACACAACGAACTGTTACAAATCGGTTACTTGAAGGACAGCTCCGGGCCAGACGCCCTGTAGCTATAACGAAGTAAATTTCTCCGTCATTTTTGGTCTACGCCGGGATTCGAACCCGAGTCCGCTTATTCCGGAGCAAGTCGCTCTACCAACTGAGCTACGCAGACGTTTATTCTGACTGCAATCTGCCTTTATGTCGTGTGCGTCACATCTCCCCCCCTGAAAGAGGGCCTTGGGCATGGCCCACGGGTCAGCCGTGACCATGAATCGTTGCAGGCAGCCATCCACTGTAGAACGTGCACTTGAGAACTCCCAGTCAACTGCTGTGTGGAATGCAACGTCACACACATTTATTTTTCGAAGCGCTGGAGAAGGGATTCTATGATTTTTCCTATCTCGCGGTGTGGAAAGAACATCACACCAATACGAGATTTTGAACGGCCGGGTCATCCGGATAGTTCGGGCGCCATTATAACGAAGTAAATTTCTCCGTCATTTTTGGTCTACGCCGGGATTCGAACCCGAGTCCGCTTATTCCGGAACAAGTCGCTCTACCAACTGAGCTACGCAGACGTTTATTCTGACTGCAATCTGCCTTTATGTCGTGTGCGTCCTGCTGCCAGGTACGTCACATAGCGTGCATTCCACTTACTCCAAACCACCGCCGTTTGCGACGTCAGTGGTGTCAAGCTAGAGCTCATTGGAGGACGGATTGGAGATCAGTTGCGTTTTCTGATGAAAGCCGGTTCTGCCTGGATGCCAGTGATGGCCGTGTGTTGGTTAGAAGGAGGCCAGGTGAGCGCCTGCAACCAACCTGTCTGCGGCCGAGACACACTGGACCTACACCTGGAGTTATGGTCTGGGGAGCAATTTCCTATGACAGCAGGAGCACCCTCATGGTTATCCCACGCACCCTGACGGCACAGTTGTACGTCGGTCTGGTGATTCAACCTGTTGTGCTGCCATTAATGAACAGCATTCCAGTGGGTGTTTTCCAACAGGTTAACGCTCGCCCGCATACCGCTGTTGTAACCCAACATGCTCTACAGAGTGTCGACATGTTGCCGTGGTCTGCTAGATCACCAGATCTTTCACCAATCGAGTACGTGTGGGACATCATTGGACGACAACTCCAGCGTCACCCCCAACCAGCATTAACCGTCCCTGTATTGACCGACCAAGTGCAACAGGCATGGAACTCCATCCCACAAACTGACATCCAGCACCTGTACGACACAATGCATGAACGTTTGCGTGCTTGCATTCAACATTCAGGCGGTTACACCAGTTATTAATGTACCAGCATTTCACATTTAAAATGGCTCTTCTCGCGCTTACAATAAGCTGTGATCTTGAAACCTTAATCGATTAAATATGTTACCTATACAAATGTATTGCCGCCATTTCATTCCTCTACAACTATTTTTTCGTGGTGTTGGGATTTTTTTCCGTCAGTGTATTATTTAGCATAAAACATCCCCAACGTTCTCCTACGTAGCGCATTATCAAACTACTATACGGAAACAGTTGTTCTTCACTTGACGAAAAAGCTTTTTTTTTCTAGTTTTCTTCCGAAAATATTCAAATTTTAAGTTTCGCATCACGCTACTAATTAACACTATTACAGATTTACTTATTGCTCAGCACTAGCTTTTCTCAGTCTGTTATTAAGAATACTGCGTTCTTTATGAGACTACTGTCGTCTTTTTAATGACATAACTACTTGTTCGAAGTTATTACTAGCAATTTATGTTTAAATCATCTTCCATTTTATGCTTATCATCAGGAGCGGCAGACGCGACTCGGATGTCATCAGTTTAAGCAGCTATTTATTACTTTGTGTATTAGGATTGTATCAGAAATTTTATTCCCCGTAATAAAACCACCCGCGCAAATTCCATCGGGGAAAGGAGAACAACCTGATGGTGCTAGTGGCTTGCGAGCGTAACACGGGGCATCGTTGAGATGATTTATGATTCAGATTTATGGTGTGGGATCTCGTAGACAACTCGGAACATAAGAGAGAGAGAGCAGAAAATTTTTCTCGGAGAATCTCCCACATTGTGAAATTTATAACTTAGTAACCAATAGCTGAGCAGCGACATTTTTCGCTCTGTCCTTAAAACGATGATAAAAAGAAACAGAAAGAAACAAAGAAATAGAGGAAACACCAAAGCACAGTAATTTTAATCTCTCTGCTAACAGATATTAGTTTTGTAAATGAAACCTGATTAGTTATTTGAGTTGTCATGATTGAACGCACATGACGGCAGTATTTTGTCATTTCTTCAAATTTTCATTGGTAAACACGATTGGTTATTTGCGTTGTCATAATTGGAAATACATGACTTCACTCATTTATGATTTCTTCAATTTCTTTTGGTCTTATGTTCGAAAAGGAAACGTGATTGGTTATTTGAGGGGTCATGATTGAACATCATGACAGAACTATTATATGATTTCTTCAATTTTTCTTTGGTCTTATGTTCCGAAAGGAAACATGATTGGTTTTTTGAGTTGTCATCAACGCACATGGCATCACTCATTTATGATTTCTACAATTTCCATTGGTCTTGTGTTCGAAAAAGAAAACGTGATTGGTTATTGAAGTGGTCATATTTTGGAGCACATGACATCACTCATTTTTGATTTCTTCAATTTCTATTAGTCTTGGTTAGGAAAAAGAAACGTGGTCAGTTATATGAGTTGTCATGATTTGATACATATGACAGTACTCATTTGTGGTTTCTTCAATTCCATTTAATTCTGTATTTGACGATCTTTGGCCACACTTGGGTTTTGAATACTAAACAATATCGATATAAATTCACACATTTTTTAAAGAAAATGTAGATGAGAAGGAAACATCAAAATGGTCGTAACTCTTGGGAGTTTCATTTAAAGGAATGTTATATTTTAGCCGCTCCCTAAGATTATGAATTTGCTTCACCTTAAACACGTGGTTTAAGGTTTTTCAACATCATTTCCAAAGCTTTTTGTATAAGAGTACCTTTTTGTCTTTAAAAAAAAAAACTTTTCCATAACATTTGCATTCCTGTATTTTAGTACTATTAGAATATGCTGAGGATTATAATGGTCAGTGTAAGAACAATTTACACTTAGATTACATAAAACAAGCCATGAAAATAATTGGTAATATTCAAAAATCATAGGAATGTCTTCTCATATGTAAGTTGATAGTTATTGTATTTTATTTAAAAATACCAATACGTATAAAAATTCTTATAGATAAAATAAAGACGCAAAAGGAAAGTAGGACCACGCAAAATATCTTTTCTTGTTTAGTGAATAACAAACATTATCGAAATATCGAAACAAATTATATGAGGAGGAGTGTTACTCACGAAAACATTTCCCACAGAGTATTTAAGATGAGACTAATTGCAAGTTTTTTGTGATCGCACTCAAATTCAGCTAAAACTAATATCACGTCTTAAGTAATCCTACCCAAATTCTGCTCTGTGCTAGTTGATTACAGGCAAAGAGAGTGAATGACTCAGTTTTGGATAGGGTTTTTACTTTTATTGCTAACTTTAAGGAAAAGGCAGTCTTATGAGGGGTGAACAGTTTTAACAGATTTTGTTGGATGAAAAGTGGGATGTTCACAGCTGTCCTAAATTCAAAGGTCATGTGTCTTATACAATTAAGTATCCTTGTTGTGCTTTTCAATATATACGGTCATCATTTTTCATCGTTAACAGAACGTAAAACTATTCATCTCAATGACGAATTCAAGTGCACCCAAAAACAACAGAGATCGTTTCATTAAGATTCGTGAAACATAGCAATCTTGGTAGTTTTGAAAAGGATGCTGCTGAAGAAATATTTTGCTTTTACATTGTAGCACACACAGTGTGTCATAATATATAAGTTGATGAAAAAAATAGGTTTAATTTTGAAACGCGTCTGTATCTATATTTTGCAAATTTAATATAAATCGTATGTAATATTTATGAAATGCCTATGGTGATCCATTGCTTAGTTAATTGCGCTTGACTTTATATGGCATTGCTGCTAATATAGAATAGTAGAGAAAGAGAGTCGGCTTACAGAACTGTAATAATAGTGCTGGGATATTGGTTACTGGTTTTGAAAGTACACTTTGTGCCACTGAAATTGAATCACCCGAAGCGCCTGATCAACATATGCAAATCAACAGGTGGAGCGTCATGTTTGGTTACGCAAACGATTCCAGTATAATCTGACAGTGACGGGCAGAATTTACGATTTTTGTCTTTTGCTTCAGGTTTAAAGACCTCAATGAGCAACTTAAAGTGTTGTAATGAGTCGCCCATTCCCAATTTGTGGCCAATGTTTCTGGAGGATGGGGAAGGGAAGTGCTGTTGTAGGACAAACGCACAACCCACGCCTCATCCGGGACTCAAAGCCAGACCCATCTCGAACAACTAGTATGAAACCTACTCCTCTGATCATTTGGCCACCGAGGCTACAAAAAAATATATACCTGGACCCGTCTGTTTAAACGCGTCTTGAATTTCTGGCCAGTGACTACTTTCAGTTTCCAATGACCGATTCCCGAAGCCAATAATTCAGAGGAGGCACGTTTGCAAGCCATGCTGACCAGTGACGTAGTTCTAAGAAAAAAAGTGCCTTAACGGTTAACGAGTTAGGTGAAACAAACCCAGAAAGAAGGACCTTAACTTTTTTAAAAGCAGTTTAGAATTTGATTTCTTCTTTTCATGAGATTGCATTTTTATTAAAGTTTTACTGCTAATTATTTTTTCAACTTTTATCAAAATTGCTTACTTGGAGCAATTTTAAATAAAAGGTAAAAGTTACGTGGGAATCAGGTTCTGAAAATGATAAGTTTCCCTTTAGACACTGTTCTGTCATTCTGTACGGTTCCCAATATTTATTGTGAATAATATCTGTTAGTCACATTTTCGTGTTGCTCTTTGTTTCTTTCCGGGTATAATGACCACCGCGATCATCCGGAGACATAGTCGCCGATCCTTGATTTGGAGCCATTGGTTCCGAGAATGGGTCGCCCAGTGCACCGGCCATAGCAATTGCCATTCAGTTCGATCGATTGGCCAGAAGCCAGTGCCTCTAGCCACTCGGACCCCCGCTTTTTGCGTTACTCATAAAGAACCACAGACTAAGCACAGGTGATTACTTTTGTTGGAGCTGGTGGCGAGTTTGGCTGAAATGCCCTTTTCAACTATAAAACACTCCTTTGGTGTGTGTGTGTGTGTGTGTGTGTGTGTGTGTGTGTGTGGAGGGTTAAAGACTACAATGAGGAACTCTAAAGGATACAAGTAGCCGTTCGTCCCCCATTTAGGGTCACTGGATCCAGGGAAGGGGAAGAAAGCAGTGCTGTAAAACAAGCTCACTCACTACTTATGCTTCGACTGGGGCTCGAATCCAGCTCACTCCGACGAAATGTGAGTAGCCTACGCCACCGTTGTGGGCACTTGTTGCTCTGCCTACATGGATGTGTCACGCCTTACTGCGTGATCCGACAGTTGAGTATCATCCTTGCAATACTAACGTTCTGTTAAGGCAGGAGGAGTATGCTTTCGTATAAATCAGTGTTCTTTTCACATGATCATCTAGAAAAAAACTATTTGTCCTGCTTTTCTTCCTAATTAACCACTTTTTGTGGTTAATTAAGAAGAAAAGCAAGCCACGAAAAGTGGCTTAGCGCCGCTAAGCCTAGAGAAAAAGTGTCTTAGTGTCACTAAGCCTAGAGCAAAAGTGTCTTAGTGTCGCTAAGTCACTGATGCTGACATCTAAGAGACTTCGAGAGAGGAAGAATTGTTATTGGTCTCTCAGAGTTCAGTTGAACGACTCGACGAATAACCTAACATGCAGGCCACGACAATACCAAAGTGTATCATCGATGGTGTCATTAGTGGCTGCAGAAAGTCAAGTACACTAGACGAGTCTGTTTAAAATGGTGCGAGCCGGACGACTTTGTCAGGGACTGATAATTTGAACCAATGACAGGTGTACACTGCATCAATAGTCACTCGGACTTCTATTAGCAGAGCGGTGACGCAATCTAGTAGTCACTCTATCAGCCAATGAATCACGACAGGCGAAGGAGGGATTTCCTCACGAATGTCCATTCAGTTGTTGAGGACTGAAAGGCGCCCATCACCACCAGCATCTTCAATACTGCTGTTAACTAGACAAGTGGGATACACACCAAGATTGTGTGAACAATAGCGATAGTCCCGCTTCTACCTAGGGCAGGGGTTCCCAAACGTTTTCAGACCGCGCCGCCCTTCAAATGCTACATTTTCCGTGCGATGCCCCTGTACACAAAATTTTAAAAAATGCCCAAATTTGAGTTTGCGATATTTTTTATAAAGGAAATAGTCATTTACATTGCTAGCTTGTATTCAGGAAGATTACACACAGATTACATAGTGAGGACGTTCTTCGTTCTTGACAACAGTGCACGTGAAAGCGAAGTGCAAGTACGTCTCATCGTAATTTCTGGACTCGTTCCTTCTCGCCTATTTAGAAATACTTGCAACTTCTTCTACTCCCCGTTTTTTTTAAACTTCTCCATTATCATTAACCAACACATACTCACATAGAAATAACTACGTTCCCAGTTATCGAAACACAGCAGCTTAGTTCTAACTAATGTTTATACACGCTACACACTGTATATATCGAATGAAGACTGCGTAGTAAACTTAGCACCCCGCAATGCGACGGCAAAACTTTATCACTTGACATTGCCTGGCTCAGTCCATTTTCAGATGGCAAGGGGAGCGAGATCCGCACGACGCGCTCGTCACGCCAACTTTTCAAAGAGCATTACAGTACGGAATTCAGATGAAGGAAAAGCTTTCATAACAAGAAAAATGATGGCCTTCTTGTTTTTTGACATTCTTTCTTACAATTCATTCTTTAAAATATGTACACCTCTTGATAATTTGCACGTTGCGTTTCATTATAAATTATAAATTTTAGTTTTTTCTTATGGTCGCGACGGCCTGGAGCAAGACCGGCGACGCCCATATTAGGAACCTCTGATCTAGGGCCTGATAATCTGCAGGATACACATGTGAGACGGTTAACAGTAGCCATCGTCGATCAGCATGCAGCACGAACGGAAGGCGGCATGATCTGGGGAACGATTAACAACGATAGACGGAAATATTGATTAGCTACGATAGACGGAAATATCGATTATCTTTGATAGACGGAAATATTGATTAGCTACGATAGACGGAAATATCGATTATCTTTGATAGACGGAAATATCGATTAACTACGATAGACGGAAATATCGATTAACAACGATAGACGGAAATATCGATTAACTACGACAGACGGGACGATCTGGTGTGTCTTACATGCCGCTGGACGGCTAGAAGCTATGTTGCAGCTCGCGTAGGATTCTGTTCGTAAGAAGAATACTTTGAACAGTGTTTCAGCAAGGCAACACTCGCCCACATGCTGGCGAGGCCTGCCAGATCCAAGAACTTGTTACAAATAAGACATTTGTTGGACATGATCGGAGGCTCTCTATTGGCTCCTCCGCAGTCATTCTAGAGAACGGCTACTTAGCAGACTCAAGTAATAACAGCATAATGAGTAGTGCCACGGCTCTACAGATGGTGGAACTGATTTACGTCGAATTGATGTGCGACATATAATCATCCATCTGTTTCATTAAAGTTATTCATTTGCTCTGAAAATGCTATCATGTTTTTCTCACCTCCGAAAGCATCTAGTTTGGGAACTTCCGTGGAACTGTCCTGCTGCTTCTTTGTGTAGCAATTCCACTGTCACCAAACAGAAGTCATCGTTCTTTCCACGTTGCCAAGTGAATCACGGAAAAATTATCATCCGCCGCCACCAGGAATCGAACCCAGGTCTTCCAGTTACGCGTCGGACATGCTACTACTACACCACAGCGGCCACGAATTCTCCAGACGCACATGTGATTAACTGCCAAACCACTTTTCAGGCTGCTTCATGGAACCCCGCACAATGCTAGGGATTCACCAAAGATGGAAAGCAGCAAGTGGACAAACAATTAGGGTGAGTCTGTGTCCGCTGTGGTGCAGTGGTATCATGTCCGGCACGTAACTGGAAAACCTTGGGTTCGATTTCCGGTGGCGACCGATGAGAATTTTTCAGTGACTCACTTATTAACGTGGAAAGAACGATGACTTCTGTTTGGTGTTTCTGATCCACGTCGAGTGTTTGAATTAATTACTAATTCGCCTTCTAATTGTTTGTTCAGTTACTGCTTTCCATCTTTGGTGAATTCCCAGCATTGTGCGTGGTTCCATGAAGCAACCTGCCATGTGGTTTGGAAATTAATCACATGTGAGTCTGGAGAATTCGAGGCCGCTGTGGTGCAGTGGTAGCATGTCCGGCGCGTAACTGGAAGACCCTGGGTTCGATTCCCGGTGGCGGCCGACAATAATTTTTCCGTGACTCACTTTTTAACGTGGAAAGAACGATTACTTCTGTTTGGTGTTCCTGATCCACGTCGAGTGTATGAATTAATTCCAGTGTCACAGAATGCATTCTATAAAAGTATTATATGAATGTAAAGAACGAGAGCAATCCTAAATTTTAAATCTCTGTTATGAAACTCCTGTAATCATCTGGGCGGCTTTCAAATGATTCTTACAGCGGTGTAATTTATTCAATATTTTTTTCCTAATTGATGATTTGAAAAAGTTCCGATGATGTAGCATGGCGTAGCCATTAAAATGTGATCGCAAACAGAAACCCGGTATGCCAGTTTGAAAAACAGAATGTCTTATTTTTCTTTTTTGCGTTATCTAAGAAAATTAAGGAAATCATTAACTGTTAGGTGATGCCTGCAAGATGGTGCTACACCACAGTTATCTGCTAAGGTATCTGCTTAAGGCTGTTCATTAGAAGTTTATTGTTACGGAAAGTAGCAAGAGAACGGTTATGGAGGAAGTAATGAAAGGCGATCATAAATATTTTTAAGCCAACGAAACTCCGATAAGTACAGACATCATGAGGAAATCTTACGTCATCGCAATGGTAAATCACAGTTAAAGAATCTGGAGTATGTGTTGCAGCTTATCTATTCCCTGAAGAATTGAAAGCACATGTAAAATAAATTACTTCCGCTTTGTTGGATTTACTGCGATCAACGCTTAATTCCTTTGGGAACATTTCTACAATGTAAATTCGAGCCTTTATGGTCACACAAAAGATTGTTAAAAGCTAATATAGACACTTGTAACAACCTATAACCGAAAACATTCCGTGTCATGAACACGTCCATATTCACTAAAAAGAGCACGTTTCTTCGTTTGATGTAAATGCCAAGTGTTTTTTTTTTTTTTTCCATGTCATTCTAAACATTATGTACAACATGCTGTGCTTCCTTCTTAACAATTTGGTATTGTATTTTTGTATGCCTTTCTGTGTCGATGCGCGTTTTCTGGAATTTGCCAGCTCATACGTAGTTTTCAGTGCTTCATTTCATGGATGTTGCAGACGTACGTTATTTCCCCTTTTGCTAAGTTATACGTTAATGTATCTTCTTGAATAGTCATTCACAGTTTTTCTGAATTGATAAACTGGTTTCCTCATCCGCAAAAAAAAAAAAAAAAAAAGGGGGGGGTGGAAATAAAATAAAAATAGTACTAACTAATTAGCATTTGATGTGTCACACGAGTAAAGCAATGCTTTTTTCATATCCTGGTACAGCGTTCTAAAATGTTCAACAAAGAAACAGTTCCAATATATGTTCAAATTTTTTTAAACGTATCATTCTGAGAAGGTACATGAGCAACACAGAAGAGGTAGGTACATTATGACCGCGAATGTATGTCGACACCTGTTTCATTCTGGTCATTTTTTTTCTTTCCGGGGTTCATCGACCAACATGAGCAACTCTAAGGGCTATAAACAGAACTGACGTCTATCCCTATATTGGGACACGGATTCTAGCGAAGGAATAGAGCCTGCGTCATATGTCAAACGCACCACTTATGCTTCATCCGGTACTCGAACCAGGACCCGTCTGTAACGAATAGTCAGGAATCACTACCTCAGATCTTTCGGTCACATGAACCGCCTTATTCTGGTTTCCTCTTGCCTGTTTTTCAGTTAAATCACAGAAACAGAACTACGTTGGGAAGGAAACAATAAAAAGAAAGAAAATCTCATGCGATACAAATTTTGAAGATGACAATCCGATTTTTGGCGTAAATGTGACAAGGATGGTAAGTCAGATAATATCCGAAAACTTGAAAATTTGCATCGTCCTGGAACGGGACTCGAATCCGCGTCTCCCAGAAAACGCCCGGGTATGCTAACCACTACACCACCCAGAACGACCAAGTTTCAAGTTTCCGATCAATTTGAATGTAACCATCACAGGATTCGCTAGTCGAGCAACCGGCATTCATGTTTAGCGAATCTGGAGGTTAAAATCTCCGGATTGTCATCTTCAAAATTTGTATTATATGGCGTAATCCCGTATTTCTTTCATGATTTATCTGCTTCTCCGGGCAAACACGGGATAAGATTCTTAACCTCCAGATTCGCTAAACATGAATGCCGGTTGCTTCGACTAGCGAATCCTGTGATGGTTATATTCAAATTGATCAGAAACTTGAAACTTGATCGTTCTGGGTGGTGTAGTGGTTAGCATACCCGGGCGTTTTCGGGGAGACGCGGAATCGAGTCCCGCTCCAGGACGATGAAAATTTTCAAGTTTTCGGATATTATCTGACTTACCATCCTTGTCACATTTACGCCAAAAATCGGATTGTCATTTTCAAAATTTGTATTATATGGCGTGATCCCCGTATTTCTTTCATGATCTCATGCGATGTTAAGACATAACAGATCTCAATGGCATTTTAAACTGTCATCTAGCTTCAAATATTCTGAGCGGTGGCGTTTCGTTCCGACGATTTGCCTGACTAAGATAACTAAAACATACGCTCTCAAAGTGTTTTTCTAATAAATTATTATACATAAGAATCAAAGAAACGGAAATAAGCACACAACTAAACGTTCTAAGAGGTTTTATTTAAATTAACTTCATCAGATGAAGTACAAGTACTTTCTGCGTTTTAAATAAATATTTACATTGCAATGCGTTGAAGCCAGTTTTCCTCGGAGACGGCGAAATTGTTGGCTATCGTCGGCCAATGAAGTGCCTTTTCTTATTATGTTCATAGGCGCCATCTTGGATTGCAAAATCACTTTTTCTTGAGCGTCTCATTAATACTCAGAGACGAATATAATACAACGAAATCACAGAACCCGGTTTAAGCAGCCTCCTTTTCTCGTCTGGAAGGCACACATCATTATACAGCTCCTGAAATTAATATAAAAAAAAGGTGTTTTCAGGAATGCTGAGAAAAAGAAAAATTAAAATCGATATATCATAGACACACTGGGAATGAATGAAAAATGAGGGCGTCAGAATACAAACATTTAAACTTCGTCTTATTGTCTACTAGCCACTGCGTCGTGCAACTTCCGCAAAGTTATATCACTTTGATTCCACTAGTGAAACATGAAAGTTTCTTTTTGTTTGAGGGTTAAAAATTTTTTTTATTATTTATTTAACATGGTGGTACAGATACAGTGACAGGATAAACAGATACAGTTGTACAGTATTGGCAGGCAGATATGGGCAGTATATTCAGTTTACATCGACAATGTACGTAGCGAACATGGTGTACAGTACGTCAAATGATCAAGTAACACAGAGAGACCCAGTGCTGAACAAGTAACACATTGAGAGCCAGTGCTGATCAAGTAACACATTGAGAGCCAGTGCTGATCAAGTAACACATTGAGAGCCAGTGCTGATCAAGTAACACATTGAGAGCCAGTGCTGATCTATTAACACAAATATCCATGCCTTACCCGGGATTCGAACCCAGATCTCTCCCTGGGTGAATGATCTTCTGGACATCGCTGAGACCACTGTGCTATTTGAGCAGCATTTCAAATTTTCAAACACACACTCTGTTAATCAGGATAATATGAACATCTTTCTTATCGATTCCATTTTCAGGTTTTGTAAACTCAGGATATTTTTATTTTTGTTTCGGGGGCGACAACTACCATGCACAACTGTGACATACGAGTATACAGTCGCCCATTCTTAATTTGGAGCTGCAGAGAAGGCAGAGAGTTAGCGCTGTAATGCCTATGTGGCACCTTGCCTTATCTGCGACTCGAACCCTAGACCAACTCAGAGAACTAGGCAGGAAGCAACGCTTCTGACCACTCGGCTATCGGGGCGCCAAACCTACGATAGGATGTTACAAATGTTACATCTGAATATGCAACATTAAAAAATGGTACAGATGAGAACCTAGCCAATCGGAAGGTTTGCAAAGAGGACTTCTCCACCGATCTTCCTACTGTTTGCCATGCACGTTTGAATGTTCCGCTCTCTTAAAATTAGTATCGCCGGCGCGATGTGTTTCATGTAAGCACCTGTCACGTTTTTACATTGTTTGAGATGTGAATTCTTAGAATCTCTTCTCTTTTAGTTAAAAGTCAGAGACTATATGATAATTTTTTTATGGAAGGTTTAGCAACTACCGTCAGCAATTCAGGGGCTATAAGCAGTAGACTGTCTCTAATTTAGAGTCACCGGTTCCATGGAAAGGAAATAGCCAGAGCCGTAAGAAAAACACACCATCCACTCTTCATCAAGATTCGAACCCGAACCCATCTTCGACGAATGGTCAGAAGCCAGCGCTTACCAACCACCCGGCCGTTAGGTTTGTGAAAGCTTGCATGTAGTTATTTTTGCTTACGCTAATAACTGGGTGTTTTCCATAAGTTGTAACTAGAATTACAAGTAACTATGTCTTTATACACTCACGGACACTGAAATTTGCCCACCAAGAAGGAAGCATCGGGTTGAACTGAAATTTTATGGACGTAATGATACAGATGAATGATACACATTTTGGCAAAAACAGAGATGCAGAACAATTATAGAGGGATCTGTGGCAACAGTCCAGTCATCTTCAATAGCGCGTCGCACCACCTCGTGCGGCAATAAATGCTGCAATACGGTCCGGTATGGAGGCGAACAGAAGCCTGATGTTGTCCTGCGACAGACTGGCCCACACATGCTGGACGGTGTGCTCCAAATCCCAGATAGTGCGGCACGGCGGCAGCCGGCGTTTCAACTGGTCCCACACACGCTCAATAGAGGACATGTACGGGGAGCGGGCAGGCCATAGAAGTGTCTGGACATGACGTAGACAGTTCTGGGCAACCCGAGCCGTGTGCGGCTGGGCATTATCCTGCTGGGATAGCGCACCTGTAATTCCGGTCAAGAATGGGAGACGTAGGATCTCATCTACATACCACTGGCCCGTCAATGATCAACGTACCACTACTACAGCTGATCGGCTATCGTAGGCAAGGGCTTCCCATACCATAATGCCTGCAGTGGGGGAGGTGTGGCGCTCGACAGCGAGGTTGGAATTGTGCCGTTAATCCGGGGACCTCCACCCGGACACGATTTTCATCTGTCCCCAAAACGAAGCAGCACTCATCACTGAACACTACACGTCTCCAGTCTGTTGCGTTCGACGTCGCTCTGGCTTGGCAGCACTGCACACTGAGCCGGAGATGCTTTGGTGTTAATGGCAGCACACGTAATGGGTGTTGGGATTGCATATTCCCTTCCGCGAGGCGTCGGGAAATGGTTCGTGGGCACACAAGATCCGATACATCTGCCGTATAGTGGAGCGGGTCCCCGCGGAATCCATTCGTACATGGCGCACACTTTCTACCGGTGGTCCGTCCGGAGCCGCTTCGCTGTGTGGAAGTGCCGTCACGTGTCCACTGCTCCCAACTCAGTCGGACGATATGGTCAGAACGATCCACGAGGCGGGCTATATGGCGCGCCGACCACCCTGCGGGTTTCAGCCCGATGATCAGGCCTCTCACAAAGCCCGTAAGTTGCGTAAGTCGACGTTTCTGTCATCTACCCAGCATTATTGTCACCCTGTACTCTTGCTTGCGTCGGCCGGTGCTTGTCGCTTTCATGGGGCATCGACTACACGCCGGTTTATAAGGCTTCCGGTTCGTGCTTGCAGCCCCACCACAGGGTGTGCGGTCATGCGCACTCGCACCAAACGTTGATCATTTGCATACCAGCAAGCACTTTAACTATTTGCAAAGTTTCGCGGTTGTAGCATGTTTTCTTCTAGGTGCGCAAATTTCATTGTCCGTGAGTGTATCTTTCACAAGAAGTCACTAAACCCAAGTTATCTAAGAAAACTAGTCTGTTATTTGTTGAAAACAAAACGGAACGGCTCTGGAATGCTACTCAATTTCGACTGACTTTGTGAAAGATTTTTTTTGCTCAATTGCGACTGCTTCGAAATAATTCATAAAGATCATTCCCTCCCAGAACTAGTCTTAGAGTTGGACCTGAACCAGAGCTATAAAAAAGGGAAGTCTAGAGACTTAAGCTGCTCACTGACCGACTCTACCAGCAGGAAATCGTATTTACAAAATTTTCATAATATATATAGATGAGGTATAAAAAAATTATCTTACATTCTTTTGTGTTTTCCTTTAATCAAATAAATGTCAAAATTCTGCTCATAATTTTTTACCTGACTCAAAACCCAGTTACTTTTCTTTTCTACTGCACACTTCAGAAGTCTTAAGTTTCATGGTAGAACAAATGGCAATTATTCAAAATTTTTGATAGTTGTGTATTTTGGATTGTTTATTTCTTCTCGATTGGTGTTCCTTAATTTTTTATTGCTCGTCGCGGTTACTCAATTAAAGATATATTTTCAAAAACATTGTAAAAACTAAACGCAAATCTCAAAATTTAAAAATAAAATTCTCTTGAGGCATCAAAATACCCTGCCTCTTGTCCCTTTTACTCTCCTCTCTTCTGGAATGTCAGCTTCTCAGACATGATGTCATATTTGCTCCTAAAGGGACGTGAGCCACAAACGGCTTTCCTTGGTAAAGGAGAATAGAGCTATCATTTCTAAGAAGGAATATTTCTTGGATATCATCAAAACTGCCCGTTAAACTCATGCCAAAAATATTCAGTCATTTAAATAGATTTCCGAAATGTTGCCTTAAAAGAACCTGAACTGATTACTTAAATGTTGTCCAGTTTTCACTAAAAACTAAATATAATACCTTGGAATAAAAAAATTGGCAATCTTTTTTTTGTAACTTTACTATTGAGCTGCCCAGGAGAACCAGTTTTCTGGTGCAATTTGTTATCTAGTACGAATGCGGTTTGTTAAAAATTTATATATTATTTGCCAATTTGTAAAATAAATACTGTTGGCCACTCAAGAAATGAAGCAATTTGGAAGAAACATAATGATAATATCAGAACACTGACGACTCGGAGTAACATAATACAAGGCTACTGAAAATATATTCCCATGACTCTAGAAACCCTTAATGCAACTTTTCCGTGTTTGTATATTCCATTACATTGCTCTGAACGGCGATTCATTTATTGAAAACAACCTTAACGAAACGAAGTAATAGCCCGAGTATGTTCACGAAACGAACAAATTATATTCTATTTTTAGATTATTGCCCTCGTCTTTGTGGGTGTGTTTCATGCGTTCTTGCCTTTTTTTCAGCCTTTTATCGTGTGCATCAGATCTATTGATGTCTTTATACTTCACAGGGAATAATTGTCAAACATATAATAAAAGATATCCACCGCTGTCTTATAATTCCAGCAAAGGGTATTCTGGGTGGATGTATTTCTATATTCATAAGTTATTTTGAATCTTGATAATATAAATAGCACAGTTTCAGAAGAGGCAGTGTGATTCAGTTCAGCTACCAAAGTTCTGATAAATGTTTATAAGATAGACTATTTTTCGTTCGGGGCTTTAACAATCGCCATGAGCAACTCAGAGGGCTATAAACCGTTGCATTTTCTAATTTAGGACCCGTTTTATGAAGCAAGTAACAAAGCTAGCGACATCGGACAAGTGCAGCATCCATACTTCATCCCGAGTTTGAGCCCAGGCCTATAACAGGCGAGCAATCGATGTCCAGCACCTCAGATATCTTGGCCACCGGGGCGGCACGACAAAAGACATTTCCAAGGAAATTCAATACAGCTTTGAATACGAACGTAAATGCGATTCATACTGTGGTGCAGAATCAACAAGCAGAACTTCTAATCGAGACGCTTACAAGATATGAACATAAATTAATTCATTGACATACATATTCAAATGATACCACCTTCTACAAGGTAGTTAACCTGGCAAACACCTGTCTACTAACAGCACAAGACTGACTTATAATCTTCAAAGTGGAATTTTTGCATGCTGCAAGTTCTGACATGCATTCGTTTCAGCACTTATCACAGACATTCAAAGTTACATAAAGAGATCTTTCAAATCATTTTATAATGCAAACAATTCAACAAATAAGGATGTAACTATTTGTTCCTATAAACTGATTACAAATTAAAAATGACACAAATTGTTAATTATGTTTATGACGATAAAGATGCAGGGGTTAATATGACGTTCTTTAATCGATCACTGCTATTTCCAATCATTTATTTTAAAATCTGGAGTGTAGCTGCGCGGGTTAAATCCCTTAGCATGGTAAACTTTACAGTTGTAGCGCAGTCTCACAGGTTAATCCCGAGAAACGTTTTGAGAAGTGCCTATATATACATATTTTTCTTGCTACTATCATTGGTAAAAATCAATAAGCCACACAAAATTACTTCGCCAGTAGAATATCAATTGCTTTTTCATGATATCAATGATTTAATTAAATAATTGCAGTTAACTGGGAAATAATATATATCACAAAGACAAGGTGAAGGATGACATTTGTAGTTTACTGGTTTTCGAAGCTGGAGTTCCGTGGAATCGGACGTCTAGAATCACCATTTTTACGAGTAGTGTGATTGTTATAGCCTGTAAAGCTGATTTGCTAGCTTATGATGAGCTTATGTATCATAATATAACCAGCTGATGACTGTACCTGCTCCGTGGAAATGCGAACTCTGTAGGGATAAAAAGAACTCTTTCAAAATTTTTAAGTGAAGGTGTTGCGCGAGCAATCCTGCCAGGAGCCGACATATCTTCCACCCGGACAGGATCGGTCGAGAGCCCTGCTGGAATCTGCTGCACCCTCAGACCACCCCCTCTTACCCCTTCGTCGTTAGCTAATGCAAAAGGTACAATTTTGACAAGGAAAACAAAGTTAAAAAAAACAAACGATCTTACCTAGTGAATAAATGCCGCAAAACATGCAACCGTAAAGAGCAAAAGAGTGAACTTGAATAGTATACCAGTATTCAGGGAACATTATCAGAACGCGAATATGAATCTGAGAGGTTCAAGATTTAGTTCCTTATCGTAATAAAAAGAATTACGGGTGTTTCGGTATCTAGAAACACATGTTAGTCGCCTTTTTTGGAGGGCTTTCTAAAAACTGGATTGTGCATCGACATCTAAATTCCTATGAGTACATGCCACGTGCATACAGCATTTCTGGTAAAAAGTCTCACGACATCTAAACTAATGTAGTTACCCTTGCATAGAATCACTGGGCACAAAATTCAGAATATCATCTAACTGAATTTTGCCTTTATATGTGAACGACAAATACCATAGAGCTCTGTAAAACGCATCTAGGTATCCATAAGCGGAAATTGCCACCCCGGTGGCGCAGTGGTCTACGTGATAGCCTCTGATCATTCGTCCGGAAGGGATCCGGGTTCGAATCCCGGTGGAGCATGGATGTTGTGTTTGTCCTACGACATTGGCTCTATCCCTTCCCTGGAACCAGTGACCCTAAATTAGGAACGGGCGACTGCTTATAACCCATTGAGTTGCTCACGGTGGTCGTTAAACCTCCAATCAAAAAAATAATCGGGGATCACCATTAAGTATGGTCCGGCGGTCGACGCTGGTAGAGCTCTTTGTACAGGCTCGTAACTGCATTATTCATCTAAGAACATTCTCCTCATCACTTGCATACAATCACAAGTGTAATCATCCATGGTATCATAAAGTGCTGATACTGAGCAACTCTTGAATTTTGATCAGGCCCTTTCGGCTGTCTACATTGCAGTTTGCTAATTATTGCATGCATTGGGCACTGATGACCTGGAGAAATCACGTGTGTATAATGTGAACTCCCAATTATTTATTAGAACAGATGCTCTCTGTAACGAGGCATTTAAAGCACGCTGCGGACCTTTTTGATTCAGTTTCATACATTGACAGTGCTTTCTGATTTGCGGCATACCTCTCAAGGTCTCGCTATGTGTCTTATTTTTCAAAAACATCATTCATTACGCATATCTTTTTTGCGAGGGAACCATTACCTCATTTTATAAAAAGACTATGCTAAACTATTTTCAGATAATTTTAATTTAGAAAATATTTTTTCTGGTAAACAAATGCAATGTATTCAGTTTTCATTAAAAGGTGAAAATCCTCCAAATACGTGGCGTCAGTAAATAAATAAATACATCGCTCTTTCCACGTTCCAGAAACACATAGCAAACGAAAAATTGTTTTCAGCCGCCGTCAGGGTATTGAATCCACGGATCTCTCGATATCAAGCCGAGCACGTTAGCTTCACACCACGGTGACCTGGAACGTGGAAAGAGCGATGTATTTATTTATTTACTGAGGATTTTCACCTTGGATCTCGCCCTTTGGATTTAATTACTATAATATATATAGCCAGTGCCGTTAATTACCACCAGATGGAGACGTCTCAGTAGCTGCGCATATTTTACGGATTTATTATGCCAGAAGCTGACTTAAAAATACACATAGCACCGTGGATTGTTGGCCACCGTGGTGTAAAGCTAACGCGCTCGGCTAGATACCGAGAGATCTGTGAATTCAATTCCCTGGCGGCGGCTGAAAATTTATTTTTCGGTTGGTATGTGTTTTTGGAACGTGGAAAGAGCGATGTATTTATTTATTTTTTTGTAAAGGAGTCACTTGCTGTCCATGTTTGAAACAATTATTTCTTGAGAATGCTTTTTCCAACTTCTCACTAATTAATGTCTTTATCTAAAAACCTTTTAAGTTTAATTTTTTTCCTAAATGGCATTTTTAAAGGTATTATTATTAAAAATCTTGCTCGATTCAATTCGTCGGTACTTCTTTGTCCTCTTTTTAATTAGTTTTGTATGTGTGTGTGTGTGTGTGTGAATTAAATGATTTTTGAAACTGCTGTATCGTGCACGCAGAGCAATTAAAGGTGCTATTTTCCTTTTAGTTCTTTTTTTTTTTTTCAAATTTTTTGTAGTAAAGATCTACAGAAGTTCTTTCCACATGACAATTTTGGCTATTCCTTGTCAACTTTTCGACCTTTTGTATCAGGCGGGTGTATATACGGGTCGAAATTTTCAGAACCTAGCACCAAATAATGTTTTAATACTTAAATTCGGCGAATAGATCCTCTTGAAGTGTATAAAATTACAAATTCTACGCATAGAATGCAGTGAAATTTTCAAACTATTATCCAAAGTGAATCCTGCACTTGCTTTTTCTCTCTAAAATACTTTTCATTTTTTATTATTGCTAATTGACGTTTATAAAATACGTCAATTAGCAATAATTAAAAATGAACATTTCTTTTTCTCTAGTAAAGATGCTTACTAGGTTTCGTCAAACGTAAGCATAATTCCAGAGCAAAGTGCAATTTTATTCCGTAAAGCCACACGTGTTTTTGGAAGAAACGTATACATTGTTTCTTCACAAAAGTATGCTATGTTATGAATTGTTATTGCCTCTGTGTAGCATCGATTCTTTTCCCCATGCAATTAGATTGGGATTTTCAGATTATTTTACTTCACCTTATGCTTTGCTTTTTCCTCCGTATTTCAACGGGAGAATTTTTCCATCAGCGAATTTCAAGTAAATAACACTGAAACGGCATTTTTATGTGCAGTAATTGCGAGACGTCGGCCACAAAAGATCTGCCGTCACAGCAGTTTTCTCTGATAAGCTGGGTATTGTGAAAAGCAGAAACATCCCGACTAGAGCTACAAAGGTGTGGCCAATCTTAATAAAATATGGACTCCACACAGCGACGCGCTTGCATTCGACTGCCTAGATAAAATGCTTGCAGCAGCATGTCCGAGAAGATTATATCCGCAATACCGGAGAGATTATTTTGCTGAACTTCAAAACATAGAGAATATCTCACCCTGTAAATTTGTAAAACAATATAAATATATCTTTAAAGTTTAGTTAAAGAAACGGGACAAACTGCAATTATTATTTCAATATGACATAAAGGGACGCCCAAAGTTTTCGTTGAAACTAAAATGGCATGGTTTGACAACAGGGAAAATTATATATCTGTAAATGAGTTTTAACGTAGAACTACGTCTTTTCCTGCACTGGGTAAGGAGTAATATCGGAATCACGGATGCAACGAAAACATGTCACACCTTGAACGCTTAACTAATAATCGTAGAATAATAAATAATGCATCATTAGATAGTTTATAGAAAAAAAGTCTCAACCCTCCACCCCTTAACCCTTCGACACAGTAGCGTTAAAACGTTAAGCTAAATTTCGCGTGATTTTGTTTCGCCGCACGACGTCTTAAGGTTGATAACTAGTGAATATACACTGTATTGACAAAAGACACAGGACACTCATTTGAAAGCAAATGAACGGATCGGATGCGTTGTTAAGATTCGCGGTGCAGCTTCAAACGGTATGAAAACAAGCCTACAGCTGATCGCGATCAAATCGCAATGTGAGTATGAGTGAAAATGATGCGGCGCGAGAGAACTGACTTCGAGAAAGAATAGATTGTTGGGTGTTATATTAGTGGGTTGTCCATAAGAGAAACCGGGAGGCGCTTAAACTTACCCAAGTCAAGTGTTTTGGATGTACTGAATAAATGGAAGACACATGGCGTACCTGAAGCAGCAAAACGTATCGGCAGAACAAAGAAAATCAGTGATAGAGGACGTCAAAGTATCGGGAGAGTCGTTACAGCTAATTGACGGAGTACTACTCAAGACCTCAGTGTACAGGTGAGTAAAAGTGCTGGAACCTCGGTGTTTACACGTACCATTCGTTAACCAGCACGTCTACCTAACTCTGTGGCAATACTATGGAACCGAGCCTTGTTGGTACCAGCAGGGTAATGCACCGAGCCACAAAGCAAGGAATGTTACGGCGTGGTTTGAAGATAATTCCGATCGCGAGTGCACTGACCAGCCAGTACAGAGCCCTGATCGTAATCCCATAGGGTACCTATGGGATTTTTTTTGATTGGAGGTTTAACGACCACCGTGAGCAACTCAATGGGCTATAAGCAGTCGCCCGTCCCTAATTTAGGGTCACTGGTTCCAGGGAAGGGAGAGAAACAGTGCCGTAAGACAAACACAACATCCATGCCTCACCGGGATTCAAACTCGGACCCTTTTTGGACGAATGATCAGAGGCCATCGCTTAGACCACTGCGCCACCGGGGCGGCGGACAAAGGTTCAAGATGCATACTACTCTGATAAGCAGACAGTTCTGAAATGAATAGATTCCATTCGTATCAATGGTTACTGTGAAGTGAATTTGAGAAAAAGTAATGTAACCTAGATGTAACATTTTTGTACTCACTGGAAGGCCTTTACAAAGAAAAGTGGTGTTCAGGGTATTCATTGTAGCATTTCAAAATGTGAGAAACAGACTTTGAAGACAAGGGAATTTTTCAAGTCGAAGGGGCGTAGTTACAGAAGGGCACAGCGTAAGGATTTAGGAAAGTGGCTTTTCACCCTTTTAACTCAAAGAACGTTAGTTCTTTATTTTTATTTATTTATCAATCTAAACAGAATAAAGTTTTACACAGTAACATGTAGACCCATGGTGCAGTTTCAGAAAAATTAGAGTAGGATTATTTAATACTTAAAGCCCAACAGGAAGCATAATTTGAGCATTGGGTGGGAAAGCATGACGTTCGGCGAAAAACACCTAAAACAACCTGGTGCTAGACCACTGAGCCACCGGGGGGGGGGGGGGGGCTACACTTGTAGTCTTACCAAACTACGACAATACATTTTGTGCTTTGAAATAACGGGCGTATTTTTGGTAAAAATGTCGATAGCTGTGCCCGTTATATTAAATTGGTAGATGAAGGCGATTTTTTCGTGCAGGTAGGTACTATAGATCTTTTTTGCCGTCTAATACACGATTTAAAAATATTAATATACAAATAAAAGAGGAATATTAAGTACACTAAAAAGAGAAGTTCAAACATTAATACTTTCGAGCTCACGTTGAGCTCGTCTTCAGATGTATGAAATGCAGCGTTAAGCTGGGAGTGATGGTATATACGTATGTAAGGGTGGTATTTCTTAGAGCATGCGCAGTGAGAAAGGTGTTACGTTATTCACTGCAAGTGGTCGGGGAAAGTTCCGAGTTTTTACACAGTACTCTCCATGGTGACGGAATTGCTATAGGAATGTATAGCGACTCCGTCACCATGGAGAGTAAGTACTGGGTAAAAACGCAAAACTTTCCTGGACCACTTGCAGTGAACAACATAACCCCTTTTTCAGTGCGCATGCTCTGAGAAATACCACCCTCACATACGTATATACCATCACTCCCTGTTTAACGCAGCATTTCATACATCTGAAGACGAGCTCAACGTAAACGTGATATTCATCTTTTATATGTATATTAATATTTTTTAAATCGTGTATTAGGTGGTAAAGAAGCTCTATAGTATTAAATTGGTGTTCAAAACTTAAGAACGAAGTGGAGAAAGTCAAATTACACCGGAAACAGCAGCAGCACCCAAACACAAATTAACTCAGGATCGTGTCTTGGAACACAGCAATAGCACATGCGTAATTACGGTTTGAGTGACTTGAGAACAAAATGCGCTCACGCAGTCCAATAGCATCAGTTGAACGGAAGTCACCGGGAGGTGTGCATAAGTGTTACAGACGTTCCATTTTGACGTTAAATGGCCCGTCAAGAGCATCTTAATGATTTTAGTCGTGTTCGAATAATTGGGAGGCTCGAGGAAGGAAGAACTGTGATGAGTGAGACCCAGTAGTTTGGTTTCACCCGTAGCATCGTATCGTGTGCTTGGTCGGCCTTCAGGATTACAGGTACAGCTGTGCGAAAGACTGGTTGTGGTCTTCCACCAAAAAACACCCTAAGTGAGGATTGCTATCTGCTCCTACAGGCCAAGAATGATCAACACCAGGCAGCAAGTAACCTTGCAAAACAACTGAACATGACACAAGACGTATAATATTGCGGTTTACAGTGGCCAGGCGACTACACAAAGGTGGACTGTCTGCCCGACGGCCAGTACGCTGTGTTCCATTAACAACTACTCACCGGACATACTGTTTACAGTGGTCCAGAGAACATAAAGGTTGAACAGCATAACAATGGCTTACGGTACTCTTTACTGATGATAGTAGATTCAGTCTCTCTGGCGATTCTGGACGTCAGCTAATCTTCACGTGAGGTGAGACGAGGTATCGCTCCGAAGACATCAATGAAAGGGATAGATACGGAGGTCGCGGTGGTTTCGTATGAGATGACATTCTGATCGATAAACGTACGGAGCAACAGATACTGGAAGGAGGTACTGTAAGGTGTGCGTTACTGTAATGAGGTAATCCTTTCCCCTATTCTTCTGTTCCGAGGTGGCATTGGTTCACAATTCGTGTTGACGCCACGCCCCATCGAACGGTACCTGTTGATAAGCTGTTGGAAAGTAAATACGTTCAGAGGATGGATTGGCCAATACGTTCCCCCGACCTAAATCCTATAGATCACGTGTGTAGCGCTCTGGGTAAACGCTTTGCGGCACGTCAACACACACCGAAACTTACCAACTGGTGAAGACGGCGCTGATGGAATAATGGACGATGTTACAGCAAGAACTCGTTAACAACCTACAGCGAAGTACGGACAGACGGTGCAAATCATACATCGACGTTTGGGGAGATTATGTCCCCTACTTAGGACTTTGTCCTCTCTACCGTCTTCGTCAGTGATGCATCTATATCATTGCACCCAGTGCTATGCAGACAATTCTGAATAAAGTTCCACTGTCTTTTAGATCTGCAGTTGTGTGGATGTTGTTTTCGTCATCGTTTTGGTAAGTAATGGAGTTTCTATGGTTTGAACTTCACATATCCAAGCCGACGCTATAAGCAAAAGCCTGACTCGTCCTTAAGTTTTTGAACTCCAATGTACCTTAACGTCAGACTCGTACGGTAGCCCAGAGATACGTTAGAATACAATGACTGTGAATTATGCAGTCGGAAAGGCCTACCTAATTCCAACCGTGATACTGCCTTCTTCGGCCTTCATTTTTGACATCACAATAGATAATATTCTGCCACTACCTCTTTATTACTCTGATAAAGTGAGGAACTGGATGGCCTCCATACTTTAAACTTTAATACAATTAAAGTCACATTCATCACCCCACGAACCTATTTTCATGATTTCGTGCATCTGGGATGTATGAATAAATTTTAGGTCTTTTCTTCAGCATATTGACCATGAAAACGTAAGCCATGCATTTTCCACGAACAATCCCAATT
Source organism: Macrothele yani (assembly GCA_039090855.1). Classification (NCBI taxonomy): domain Eukaryota; kingdom Metazoa; phylum Arthropoda; class Arachnida; order Araneae; family Macrothelidae; genus Macrothele; species Macrothele yani. The sequence continues at coordinate 5,772,153 of CM076995.1, read as the reverse complement.
CCTCTGGATATTTGAACAACTTATTGCAATATTTATTCACAAATCTATCGACTGGCTCTCATTGTTGTTCTTGATGATCGATGGAACATGGAAGAACAGTTGTTCTCTAAAATAAACATCAGTGGGTTGCGGAGAATAGCCATTGAGGTATGACGATAGCAATTGATATCATCATACCTCTTTCAAAGTGAACAACTTTACGACCACGGTTTATAGTGGCCATTGACATATTTACTGTTAGAGAGCAGAACAACATAATCAGGGATGCCGCTGTGGTATTTTCCCCATAACCGTTTGTTCACACAGATGGATTTAATAAGTGCAGCAAAACGATATACAAAAAATAAGGATAAAACATATGGGCGAAGACAAAATCATTTCAATTGGTCGTACATGCAATATGTAAAAATAAAAAATATACAAACAGAACATTTGGAAATACGATTATTTTTTCAGGAGAGGATAAAGTACCAGTTACATCTCTGTTTCTTTCTTATGTGTAATGCTTTCGTAATTATGAAAGAACTACAATTCAAGTTCTGTCAGATGCATAATTTAGAAATAAGAATTTAGTCAAAATGCATTTGAAGAAAACTGTAATGTTTCAGAAGAGAAAGCGTACTGTAAATTCAAAGTCAACACCCTTCTTAATGGTGCTCGAGGAGACATAAGGAGAGGAGACTGTCTTAGATAATATCGGCTAAAGAAATACGCCGTCCGCAAAAATGAACATCAACAACACGGAATATTCCACTTATTGGTGCAACGGCTCGATTTTTAGGAAGGGCGTTTTGTTGTTGCGCAGCAACATTCGATTCAGAAAAAGTTAGATTTTGAGAAGAATAATAATTTTGTTTGTTTGTTTGTTTGGGGGTTTAACAACCACCGTGAGTAACTTGATAGGCTAAATAAGCAGTCTCCCGTTTCTAATTCTTGGTCGGGCAGCGGGTGGCCAAGTGGTAAACGTACGTGACTGCCGCGGAAAAGACCTCGGGTTCGATCCCAGGCAGGTACGAACGCTCGAACCACTAAATATTCGCTGTGCGTCGGATGGGCACGTTAAGCCGTCGGGCCCCGGGTGCTGGCCCTCCGGTAATAAATAAGGGCGTCTTCCTCCCCATTTCTACTTTGCTTCCGTCTCACTTTCCTATCGGGCACTCTAGCCCAGATCTTTTAGCTTCTCATTTCTAAGGGTTGTTTAAGACCTGGGGTCAGACACTCCCTTCCTGAAATCCTCTACATATGATCTGATCTGATCTAATTTAGGGGTAAGTGGTTCTAAGACAGAAGAAAGTGCCGTAAGACAAATACAACGTCCATACCTGACCGTGATTTGAACTGGGACTCATCTGAGACGAATGGTCAGAAGCCAGCGCTTAGAGCACTGCGCTACCGGTGGTGACGAAGAAAAGTATGCAAAAGTCATATTTCAACGTGCCAACAGAAAAAAACTAAAGCACTAAGAAGTATGTACAGAGTTTTAATCTCGCTATTTGCTGTACTTAAAGATTCTGATCATTGTAAAGTAACTTGCTTAACTCAATTCTTAGCGAAATGTTCTTAAAGAACTTTGAATAACATAAATTGAAATTATAATTAATTCACTGCTATCGCCAGAGACCCGAAAAAGTTAGCGTAAGAGATGGGAGACACGTAACAAATCCAACATTTTATCCCTTCACTCACCTAAAGGTCAAATCCAGTGATACAACGTGATTCTCAGGTCTTCCCGCAACCTTCAATCCAACGATAGCAATAGTCGATCACATATATCTCAACAAGCTTCACATCAACGATTTACAATTTACTCGTAATCTCTACAACTCCACCAACTCCACTCCTTTCAGCAATTTCATTTTACTATATTCAATGTTGTCATTTAATCTTTCTGTGACCCTCTGTCAGCGTTGCCAAATAATAAAAGCTGTTCTACGAGGTAATATGGCTTTCAGTGGGAAAACCTTTAACCAAGAAATAACTAAATTTTCATAAGAAAACTGAAATTCAAATATAGATTATTAAGAAATATCATAGATTATTAGATTTTATTAGAAAAAATATTACAATAGATTATTAGAATGGATTATTTAGAAATATTATAGAATATTAGATTTTATTAGAAAAATTATTACAATAGATTATTATTAGAATGGATTATTTAGAAATATTATAGATTATTAGATTTTATAAGAAAAATTATTACAATAGATTATTATTAGAATGGATTATTTAGAAATATTATAGATTATTAGATTTTATAAGAAAAATTATTACAATAGATTATTATTAGAATAGTTTATTTAGAAATATTATAGATTATTAGATTTTATAAGAAAAGTTATTACAATAGATTATTATTAGAATGGATTATTTAGAAACATTCATCACACAGGAAAAGGCAAACTGCAATCGAGAAAACCGTGGCAAACGCCATCCTCTCTGTCGTGAGTTAAATAAGTTGTGTAACAACAATATTACAGCACTAGCCAGTTGTTAAAATAAATTAAACTTGATTGCAGCTGTTAAAATAGTTCAGTTTTTTAACCGTTACGTACGAAACTAACCTATGTGTAACGGCTGCACGGTCTGTTCCAAGACATGAATCTACAGACTGTCATTTTTATGTAAATATCAGGATTGGATGTTCATCCCCTGAAAATTCTTTTCACATGAAGAAAAACATACAGTACATCTTGGATGTTCACCCAATGAACATACATTACACATACATACATACATACATACATAGATACATACATATATAAGTCCGTACGTGCACATAGGTGAACCTGATTGAGTGTATTCCACAGCTTACCGTCGGTGAACAAATTCTTAGGTCAGGAACTTGTCATCTTTCTCCTAAATTTGTCATAAACTAATATTATTTTCTCGTTACGTTCGAAATAATAGCAGAGTGCGGCTGCATTTGAGAGAGATCCGAGTATTTTCATCGAATTGAATATTTAAAGTACCGAGCATAATTATTTTTCTCGTGTAATGTTGAACATTGATGTAAAGTTTATACTACGCAGTCGAATCACATTATTGTGACCACCTCCTACTTTTGATGTCAACAGCGCGTAGCCAATGAAAGAAAGCAAGTGTCGTGAACTTGCTTGGAGGGTATATAAGGTGTGCTGAAGGCATGCTGAAAACATAGGGCTGCGGGTGGCCTAGTGGTCAACGTTCGTGACTGCCACGGATATATCTTCAGGTTCGATCCCAGGCAGGTACGAACGCTCGAACCACTAAATATCCGCCGTGCGTCGGATGGGCACGTTAAGCCGTCGAACCCCGGGTACTGGCCCTCCGGTAGTAAATAAGGGCGTCTTCCTCCTTATTTCTACCTCGCTTCCGTGTCACTTTCCTATAGAGCACTCTAGCCCAAATATCCTAGCTTCCTATTTCTAAGGGTTGTTTAAGACCTGGGGCCAGACACTCCCTTCCTAAAATCCTCTACATCTGATCTGATCTGAAAACATATCACTCGTTGCTGTCGAGTATAAAAGGAGCGATTTATCAAATTTGCAAAAAGGGATGATTACTGGCTTTCTGGCCAAGGGTAATAAGATATCTGCAACAGCGCAGTTTGTGAACTGTTCGCGTGCTGCTGTGGTTAAAGTGTATCGTGATTGGAGAAATGGCAGCATTGCGAATAAGCGACGTGGAAACTGCGGAGCACCACGTGCCATTGATGTGTGAGGTGAACGTCGGCTTCGGAGGTGCGTGAGGGCCAATCGACACGCTACAGTGGAGCAACTCACTAGCCGAATCAACCAGGGGGCTACCGGAAGTGTGTCTAAAACGACGGTTCAGCAAACCTTGCTGCGTATGGGGCTCCGATGCAGACGGATGGTCACTGCTCCTATGCTAACAAAGGTGCATCGACAGAAAAGGCTTACATTTGCACGGCAGTATCGGAATTGGACCTCCGCTGATTGGCAAAGGATTGCCTTGTCCGATGGGTCATGTTTTCTGTTTCATCGAACGGATGGACGTTGGCGTATAAGGCGAGAAACATCTGAGAACAAACACTCTTCAACGATTGCTGGAAGAACATAAGCTGGTGGGGGCAGCGTTATGTTCTGGGGAATATTTTCGTGGCATTCCTGTGTCCACTCATACTGTGGAAGGCACTATGGACCGAATTCGTTATGAATCCATCCTTGCAGACCACGTACACCATACATGCTGATTGTCTTCCCTGGGGCGAATAGGATCTTCCAGCACGACAATGCGAAGTCTCACACAGCTAGAAATGTTCGAAAGTGATTGGAAGAGCACGATGAAGACTTCAAAGTACTTCTCTTGCCCCATAATTCCCCAGACTTAAACCCAATTGAGCATCCGTGAGACCACCACTATCGTGTTGTTCGATCTATGGATCATCCACCACGCACCCTCCAGCAGCTGTCAGATGCACTGCAGTCTCCATGGCTCCACGTACCTGTGAACACCTTCCAGCACCTTATCGAGTCACTCCCAGCCCGTCTAGCTGCTGTCCGCGCTGCACACGACGGTTACTCTGGTTATTAGCTGGTGGTCACACCAGTGACTCGACCGTGTAATTATGTCCATTGATGTTACAGCTTTGTGGAACCAGAGTTTGTTTCCTGGAAATCAGCTTGCAAGCTAGCTTTCTCGCATTGAGATGATGGGGGTTCGAAACAGTCCAATTCTGACTTCATGCATTTTTACTACAGATATTTACGATTATGTAAGGACTTTTGATGCCACAACATTTTAAATGATAAATAATCACAAATTTTTACGTGTAATTAAAATACCTCCTGTTTGTAATAAATGCTATGAGAAGAACTATATTCATGTGACCTTCCAATTTAGTTCTTCTAACACATCAATACAATCTGTTCAGCTACAGACACCCCTGCTGTGCAGTCAAATTCATGCCTATTGTTTTGCATTGATATTGCAGTACCCTAGTGAATATTTTATCCCTGAAGAGTAAAACTAATATGGTTTTTCTTTATCTCGTTTCTCCAGCAAAAGGATCGCAACAGCATTCTAACTGTGCGCTTATGTACTTGTTACGCCGAAGCAAAGCTGTCATTTTATTTCAGCTGCATTTTTTTCTGATTCTTTATTCGATTCCATCTTTCCTTGGTGTATTTTCTTTTGTGTCTGAATTTCTTAATTGCATGCCCTGTTTTCTCCGTTTCGAGTGGAATTGTTTGCCTTTTCCACCATGTTTAAAGTAAACATATTGTCTCTTTTAACGTACCTTTGGAAACTTTCAACTCCGTTCGAAATATCTCTAGATTTTTTTGTAGTACCGTCATTATTTTGTGAGCCGTGATCTGTTGTTACTCACAGATGAAGACCCTTAAAAATGAGGGTTATTATTCTGTTACTTAAATTTATACTATAATTATTCCAAATCTGTTTCTCTACAAATTCTTAGTTAAATCTACCATGTCTTTAATACTATATTGGCGAGCTGTCTTTTCATGCGTCACTTAATTCTACTACATATTAAATGTTTTTCATACAGAATTATTGTAACCATGAAGGGAAATGAAGATGAATAACTTCGGCAAAAGTTATTCATCTTTGTTTCCCTTCATGGTTACAATAATTCTGTATGCTTCTGAAACTCCTTGAGAAGGTTTGAATTATGTGTACATCCAACAGCCTTCCTTAGAAATTTCATAAACATTTTTATAGTCTTTGTGGTATTCACTACACAACAAAAAAGTAAGAAAAACGTACGTGTTATTTATACATAAAAAACACACAGAATTATCAAAATAGGGCCTTAGGAAGGAAAAATCTGATTATATGACGCTTTTTCTTAATTTTCAATGCTCTTCCTAATGATTAGTCAAAATTGTTATTTACACGTCGGCAAAGTTGTGATAACGTGTAACATTACTAGAATTTTCTAAGCACAACTGCATTTCAATACTTCACGGAGAAATATTCAATTTCACTGGAAAATATTTGCAAAACTAAAACTCACACGATATTTTTGAAATAATGTGAAAAGGCACCCTGAATTGGAAAAAAAAAAAATTTAATATCTTCGGCAAAAATAATACTCTATTAGAAAATCGATTGAAAATGTCGTTCCTCAAGCTATTTTATGTTAGAACAATAAAAAATTGAAATAGTTTGCGAAAGCATTTCTGACGGAGCTTATGTACTGGGTCTTATATTGCTGCACTCACCTGCCCTTCTCTGTCAGTAACACTTATTTTCCAAATATATTCCTCATTTCTTTTGACGCCGTCAACTCTGCTTACAACGTGGCAGTCGTACACTGTTGAGCGGGCGAAAGTGATGACGTCAGTGTTTGGCGACAAGCCTAGTACGTTGTGGTATTTCTGATCGGCTTGCCTGAGAGCTTCTACGATGGTCATGAAAGGGGAAATTGTCACTTTAACATCAGGTAGGCTGCCTCCGAAATCGCCAGAATCCACATGAATAGTCACTCCCATCTACAGAAATAATAATAAGAACACAATTTTGTTTCCATCAAGAATTATTTCAGGAAATTTTTTGTAGCACAAATTAACGGAAAAGAACTTATAACACATAGTTTACACATCAGTATGATATTTTTGAAACAACAGGTAAGTTAAAAGTATTGTTAATTATTACTGCTTCTGGGTACTAAAACTGGAATTAAATATTTCTGTACCTACCAAGAGCAAACTTGTAAGGCCGTTTTAAAATCTGGAAGACTATAGGACTTTCGAAGTCCCATCAAGTCCCACTAAAGACAGATAAAGTTTCAGAACTCCACTGAAGTGAAGAGAAATTTATTTAACACAACGTTCATTCTTAGTTTTCTGGGAGTAGAAAATTGGTCAAGAAGGTATAGATCCAAAGCTTTAAGGCTGCGCGGTGCTCTCCTCGAAAAGACTGCTCAAAGCTAAACACGAAATGCTCTTGAATATCATTGGTTTCTAGTAACCATTCAAATGTCAGGCGAACTTCAGAACTGACTCTTTTTTTTATCATACACAAAGCTAAAGCATACTGAAAACTAATATTGTCTTAGAAAATAAAACTATTATTTTCGAAAAACATGCAGAATCGGGGAACCCAAAGAAAGACATTCTTGCGAATAACAAAATTGTAAAACATTACAGGTGCAAATAAACGTCAACACAAAGACAGCCTGAACTCCACTTTTTTATTTTTTGTTTATTTAACCGCTATCCCTTTACAGTGTGTGATTCCTCTAATTCGTAAGCCAGTTAAAATAGTTATTTTACTGTTTGGCAGATGTCACTGGTACCTAAAGACAATGCTAATAAAATTTCAGTTTTACGGTTAACAACTTAGAGTTTTCATGAACTCATCACGTCACGTACCGTGAGAAACTTGTGAGAAATGAATAATTGACAATGAACTGGTTAAGATAGAGGTATCTAAAACGTTCAGTTAAGAGTTTATTGTTCGACTCAAAATGAGCATGGTTTTGTCTAAAAAAGCTCTTTGAAAATGCCATTGAGTTCCCTTTCCTTTGAAGGTTTAACGACCACCGTGAGCAACTCCATGGGCTAAAAGGCAATCGCCCATCGCTACTTTAGAGCCACTGGTTTCAGGGACACAGAGAGAGAGCCAACGACGTAAGATAAGCACAGCATCCGGGACTCACGAGGTTCGAACCCAGACCCATCACGGACGAGTAGTCAGGAGCCAGCGCTTAGACCACTGCATCACATTGAGTTTTACCGTAAGTTAATGGAGAAACGGAAATCATGAGAATGCATTCCCGTATGCCACACAAAAAGAACTTTTCTGAAAATGTTTCCTGGAAGAGAGGTCTGCAAATCTATTTACAAAACGGGAAAGACTTATAAGTTTCATTTCACATATACAATTACAGTCTTAATAATATAATATAAAAAACTCTTAATTTTAATTCGTACTTCGATGGACGTTTTAGAAAGTTTATTTCAAGCTGTAAACCATGAGAATTTTGACTAGTTTAATTGATAGTACATTACACAATACAACGCCTTTCGCAATGGAATGAAAGGCAAAACTGTGATATTATATTAATACTCCACTTGTAGAAATCAAGTCCGATAGAGACCTGTATCGCAGTCGATGACAACGACAGATAGTTCATGTTCTGTCATTTGACCTTAAATTTCTCGTGAAATATCCTGACACTGCCTGCTTTTTAAACAAATGAGGCAAATCAGGATCGTAACTCGTAATTTCTCGATATCAATTCATGTTATCACCAACGACAATGCTCAATTTCCTGCTTGATAAATTTTTCCTCAAGTCTTTTCCACAGCCTCTATCTTGATAAATTCTCTTCCATGTCAATCCGGCATGCTCTGGAACTTCAGTTACCCATTTCCTTCGTAGTCTTCGTCTGGGTCATTTTCTCTCCGTTGATATGTAGTCTATTATTTCAGTTATCCTACGGTGTTGAGTTCTAGCAATATGTCCAGCCAGTTGCCACTTGAAGGTCTTTACTTTGATCATGATGTCGTCCACTCTGGTCATTTCCATGATACACGAATGCTTCTTTTCCTATCTTTCTTGCTTTTTGTTTTTTTGGATTGGAGATTTAACGACCACCGTGAGCTACTCAATGGGCTATAGTCGCCCGTCCCTAATTTAGGCCTACTGGTTCCAGGGAAGGGAGAGAGCCAGGGCTGTAAGACAAACACAACATCCATGCTTCATCGGGATCCCTTTTGGACGAATGGTCAGAAGCCATTGTTTAGACCATTGCGCCACCGGGGTGGCTCTTTCTTGGTTGCACTAAGCATGCTCTGCCCACTAAGCATGCTCTTCTTTGAGTTGTCCAGAAACTCTATCTATCTATCATGAAAGAATACGGGATTACACCATATATTAAAATAATAATGAAACGCATATAGCGTATGAAATCCGTTTGTTTTCGTGGTGTAGGCAGCACAAATATTCGCCAAGCTTTCGCACTCCACTGGGAGGCTTTTTCAAGGCAATAGTAGACACAAAAACTGGGAGACTTTTTCAAGGCAATAGTAGGCACAACATGTTTTGTGTCTACTATTGCCTTAAAAAGCCTCCCAGTGGAGTGCGAAAGCATGCCGAATATTTGTGCTGACTACACCACGAAAACAAACGGATTTCATACGCTATATGCGTTTCATTATTATTCAACTCTGGTGTATTTAAAATAAAGGTTACCATATATTACAATTTTGAAGATGACAATCCGATTTCTTGGTGTAAATGTGACAAGGATGGTAAGTCAGATAATATCCGAAAACTTGAAATTTTCATCGTCCTGGAGCGGGACTCGAATTCGCGTCTCCCGGTATGCTAACCACTACAACACCCAGAACGACCAAGTCTCAAATTTCCGATTAATTTGAATATAACCATCACAGGATTCGCTAGTCGAAGCAACCGGAATTCATGTTTAGCGAATCTGGAGGTTAAGAATCCAATCCCTTGATTGCCCTGAGGAGCAAATAAATCATGAAAGAATACGGATGTAAGTCAGATAATATCCGAAAACATCATATATATATATAACACATATATGATGGTTATATTCAAATTAATCGGAAACTTGAGACTTGGTCGTTCTGGGTGGTGTAGTAATTACCATACACGGGCGCTATCTGGGAGACGCGGATTCAAGTCCCGCTCCAGGACGATGAAAATTTCAAGTTTTCGGATATGATCTGACTTATCCTCCTTGTCACATTTACACCAAAAAATCGGATTGTCATCTTCAAAATTTCTATATATCTATTTTTAGTTAAGGTCCATGCCTCTGGTCCGAAGGTAGAACTGGAAGAATGCAATGATTAAGCGCTTCTTTTAAGACGTGATGGCAAGTTACTCTTGAAAATTCCACTGTGTTTTTTAAATGCACTACACCAAGTTTTATATAGCTATTTTCTTTTTCAATGTGGCCCTCGTGTGATATCTATTGTCCAAGGTAAATGTAAACATCAATTACTTCAAAATTTATTCCATCGATCTCTATTTCTTCAGTTCTTGTAAAAGCATGACTTGATCAAGTACCACGTTCTAAATATTGAGACGGTAAATCGATTTTAACGTTGCTTTACAAAACAGAGTAGGGCAAAAAATATTCGCAGTTCTATTGCCGAACATTTAATTGCACCAGATTTCGTTTCCGCTCGTTACGTATATTCTATTTTAACTTTCCTTTTGAGTTCGTTCTCTTAGACATTTTCAAACCTTAACGTTATGCCTTTTCCCTCAAACGAGAATGATGTTGGCAACACACTGAGGTCGGAACAAGAGTGACGTATGTGTGGCCGGATAAGAACGATAGATAAAAAGGCAATGCAGCGGTTGTTTAAGGATGACAGATGTGATGTTATTGATGACAGATGGATGTTATTGATGACAGATGTGCTGTTATACTGCAGTTGGATATTAAATCACTGATACTGTATTGAGTACACCAATAAACCGGATGTTAGTGTGGAGTACAAACCATGCGAGCAAAATAAACGTATTTGTAAGTACTAGAATTGACCTCTTTCTTGTAATGTGTATGGATACCTTCTAATATTACATTGACTTTAGCACACATAACGCAATTACTGACGTAAGGACTAAGTTACAGCGGAAAGAGAAATTACGTCATACGCTTCTTCAAATTACAAAGTTGCTGTTTTAAGACTTAAGGCAGTAACTCTTCATTTGCACTACTATATAACACAAAAACTCGTTTTCTTTTGAGATATTAGTTACCAGCTCTTACGAACAATTTTTAGTCTTTCGCTGATGATTTCTAAACACAGTCTATCAAAATCTCAGTATTTCTCCCTGTATTTAATAGGGAATGCATTATGATATAAAAAGAGAAAGCCCTTTTTAACGAAGTCTATAGAACTGCACAATTTGTCTTTCATACTGAAATAAAAATTAATGCAGATTTCTATTGAAATATTTAATTATTTGTAAGAAAATAATAATGCAGTGTAATTCAGCTAAATTTAATGCCTTTTCAGATATTCAGCCAAAGAAAAATAACTTGCTTATGTTATCCTGTAATGTGTATGAATTTCGTTCTTTTAGGCCTCAAAGCTTTGTCCGCTACCTTGCCTTCGATTTTAACACGTTTTTTTCAAGCCACCTGACAGAGTTGAAATAGCTTTACCAATTTTTTTAGCATCACCTTTCATTTTTGCAGAAAAAATATTTCCATAATCTTCTTTTCTGTTTTAATTTTTTGTAACATGAACAGTTTTCACTGTCCATCAAAAGTCCATTGCTTGGATTAAATGAAGACGATAAAATGAAAAACTGAAAATAAATTCTTGCAAATAAGAGGACAAAGTGAAGATAGAGGCGCTTCAATGAGTGTAACCCTCATTACAGCAGGGGTCGGCCTCATTATAGTGTAACCTTCATTACAGCAGGCGTCGCCTCCCCGATGGCTGAGTGGTCGTCTGAGTTGGATCCGGGTTCGAGTACCGTTGAGACACGGGTGGTGTGTTTGTCGTACTACGCTGTCTCTCTCCCTTTCATGGAACCAGCAACCACAAATTAGGGAACAGTGAATGCTAATGCACTTTGAGTTTCCACAAGGTGGACGTTTACCTCCCATCCCCGCCAAAATAAACTCCGATAATGGGCAAAGATTATTCTGTCTTTACTCGTACAGTAACAAGATGAGAAGTACACCGTTGAGCCATTCCATTATGACCACAGCCAGCCTAAAGAAATGAGGCCGCCTGGTGAACGAACGGTGGCACAGATGGAGTCCACAGAGCAGTATACAGGGTGCTCGTAAACTGTTTTGACAAAAGAAGAGGGGTGATAGTACCCATCAAGATGAACAATATTTACAATGGAACCTAGGGTCACATTCCACTCTCAGTGTCAGAAAAGAGTAAAGTTAGATGTCCAAGTTGAACTTTCAGCAGTGCAAAGAAAGAGAATTAACGACATCATAAGTTGCACAATTCCATTTATGGAGATCAAGGGCAGACTCAAAGTAGATGCTCAAAGTGACCGTCACGGGTGCCGTTGCACAATTCACACCGGCGAATGAAAGACTGGCACACTTTCTCGAAGACTCCTGGTGTCGTGTTTATCCTGTCCGCTGCAACAACAATTCTCGCGACGAGATCTTCCACGGAGTCCACAGGCGTCTCGTACACCAATGATTTCATGTGCCCCCAGAAGAAGAAGTCCAGTGGGTTTAAGTCCGGTGAGCGTGGAGGCCATGCCACAGGTCTGCCACGTCCAATCCATCGTGCGAAATATGTGGCATTCAGGAAGTGTCTACTGCACCTTGATAAGCCAATCAGCTGCAACTGTCGATGCTGCTTCTTTTCTCTGGAAATTTGCATACGGTAAATGCTTAACGGTAATGTTCTGGCGATGTGCTACTTCTCCGGCACGAAAGAAATGACGTCTGAGGTGACGACTTGTGCTTGTTGGACGTATTTCAAAGTTACTCATTTCTGACACTCAGAGTGGAATGCGACCCTAGGCTCCATTGTAAATATTGTTCGTCTTGATGGGTACTATCACCCCTCTTCTTTCGTCAAAACAGTTTACGAACACCCTGTATATACAACCCGAGGACTGGCTTTCGGTTAGTAGAGTGTACGTAGTCAGAATGGGAAAAGCTACCGATTTATCGGAGTTTGATAAAGACTGAATTGTGATGGTATGGCGCCTTGGAACTACGATCTCGGAAACGGCGTGGCTTGTGTGTTGTTCACGTGCTGCCGTAGTGAGTACGTATCAAAAGTGGTGCACAGATGGCCAAACGACGAACTGTCGTCTCACCGCGTGTCGTCCGCAGCTCGTTGATGCCAGAGGGGAGCGGAGTCTGTTGTTCAGTGTTCACAGCGACCGCAAAGCCAGAATGCGACAACTCACCCGCAACTACAACAGTGGTGATCAGGGCAATGTGTCAAAGCACACAGTTCATCGCAGCCTTCTGCGCATATGCCTGTGTAGCTGAACACTCAGCCGGATCTCCATGTTCGCTCCAAGTCATCGCCAACAACGCATGAAATGGGCCCAAGATCATCGATATTAGGAAGTGGATGATTGGAAGAAACTGGACTGTTCTGACGAATCTAGTTTCTTGGTGCATCACGTAAACGGCCGAGCGCTGATACGCTGATTGCCAACGGAGGCTATGGCACTTGGATGCGCTGTTGGGTGGAAACAGGCCGGCGGCGGTGTTATGTTCTGGCCGATGTTTTCTTGAAACACTTTAGGCCCCATTATTCCAACAGCACAATCCCTGACAGGTGTCAGGTATCTGAACATCTTTGCGGACCAAGTTCCCCCATTCATGTCGACTATTTTCCCTGCTGGTGATGGCCATTACCAACAGGATAATGCGCCATGCCATACTGCCAGAATCGCCAAGGAGTGGTTCGAGGAACATCGTGGTAACTTTCTGTTAATTCCCTGGCCTCCAAATTCACCTGACGCGAACCCAATCGAACATTTGTGGTTCGACTGGGGAAAGCTAGTTCGCGGTAAATCACCATCACCCCGAAATGTAGGGGAAATGGAGGACCTGCTGTTGACATTGTGGTACTACATACTCCACGATACCTATCGCCACCTCATCGAATCGATGCCTTGCCGAGTGGCCGCTGTTTTGCGGACTAAAGGGGTGCTACAGCTTATTAGGTAAAATGATCATACTATAAATAGCTCATCGGTGTATACCTTTCATATTGCTAGAAGACCGTACTTAGCTATAAATAGTCTCCTCGGGTATTAATAAAGATCAAAATTACTTTAATGTCACTGCTTTTGTCTGGCTGAGATGAATAGGTCTAGAAGCTTTGGATGATTAACTTTTTTTAGTGGTTTCCGGAAAGTTTTTTTGCGCACTTCTACTTCTCTGTAACAGTCACATGACGGACCGATAAAAAGTAATGCGCCGTTATTCTATTCGTTGAGCACTTTTAAAAACAGTTTGGAAAATAATATGACTGCAAATTTCGTTGAATGGTTTCTAAAAGATTCTCTTTAATGACTTTCCACAGACGGCCATTCGGAATATAATAAAAAAATCATCAAATTATTAAACCTTTCGTTACATTGGAATTCCTGGTTACCGTATTTCACTTGCATCTAGTTTTCCGCATAAGACGAAAAAAATAAAGTTTGATTTTTCGTCATGAATAATTCACCGATCGTTCCACCTTGCCTTTCTACCCATCAAGTGACTGACGTCAGCTTCTGCCCAATGGCTTTGTTTAGCCTAACTTATAAGCGCACTTTTTTATTTGCATTTCGTAGATTTGCTTACTGAAGGCAGTCGTTGCGCTGTGTCTTGCCCAACAGGCGTAAATATTCTATTCGCCAAATCGGTAAATTCCTATTATTCCGATCTATCGCCGTTGTTTTTGCTGAACAGACACGGTTTAACGTAACATTAATTAAAAGTACGCCAAAATGTGCCCAATCAAAAAGCGCTTATACCATAGTCACATTTACCGATATGGCAAATGGAATATAAATATTAAATATTCTATTCCCCATATTAATAAATGCTAAGAAGTAAGTTCCTAATTATACAAACGGCATCTTTCTGAGCAAGAGAATGAATCTATCGCCGTTGTTTCTTGCTGAACAGACAAGGTTTAACGCAATATTAGGTAAAAGTACGCCAGATTGTGCACAATCAAAAAGCGCTTATACAGTAGCCTAGTCAGATTATCTTTGTTTCTCACGTGTTCTAATTCCCTACATTTTATGTCTGCCATTGCTTTGAAAAAGACTCCAAGTGGAGAGCGAAAGTTGTGTATAGATTCGTCGATAGCAAAAGCTTGGCGAATCCATACACATTTTGCTCCAGTAAATAAACGGATTTTGCTATGGTTTAATGATTGCTTCGCACTCATTCTGACTGATGACAAATTTACGGATTTGGTCTATTCCGCTCATTTCTCGCAGAATAACCAACTTCATTCGGAATAAGCATGAACAAAAACTACACCAGAGCATTATTATCACAAATTGAAATCAGAAACAAAAACAAAAAGGCTGAAAAAATGTCCAACTTACAGGTGGGCCGAGAGGTGCGACATTAATAATAGAAGGGAGCATGTTGGTGATGCCGCCTCCAGATGGTAAACTCGGTACTCTCCCAATAATTTCATAACGGTGACTGTTGTCGGGTTTGATGGGAAAATGTTGCTGTCTTGGATTCTTGGAAAAAGGAACAAACATCAATGAAGTCTCCTCTTCTTCCTCTGATCTCGTGGTTTTGATTTCTGGTTGCAGGATGTACGGTACACCTTTAGGTGTACCGTGCAACACTGAATTATGAGGAGGCGGTGGGAAATTGATAGAAGGTTCCAGTATTTCTTGTAGAGCTGCACCTTCCAGGGAATTCAGTAGATTCTAAAAATAAAAGTAATACTAACTGAGAACATTTAATTTTCGCAACATTATTTTTTAACAGTTTACGTAAGACAAAATAATAGCAGTGCACTACTGAATACTGAAGAGAGAAAGTGAGAAAGAGAGAGAGACAAAGAGATGAATGTAGACTTTAGCCGTAGTTGTACGATGACACAATAAAACCTAGTGATGAGTTAAAAACTTGAATAAGATAAAAACACATAAACATAAGTTAAAATACCATTAGACATTTCAAGGCTGCATCAGCCTCATCTTCAGGTGGAAGAAACTACGTCGTGAAACACACATGGGCACATATATATGCATCAGTAAATTAGAGAAGTTGCCACTCAAAGAGACACAAAGGTAATAATAAAAGTTTTGGTCATGACACCTAGGTACAAAGGTGAAATGAAATGAAATCTGATTTCGGTAGACTAGTGAGCAATGACAGTTGTTGACAAATATCATTTAACGAAAGTTTCCATGCTTGATGAACAAAAGCAGGTAGGTCCTCATTACAACAGGTATTTAAAAATGACAAATCTGCAAACTCTCGGTGAATAGTAGAGATGCCTTTTTGGGAGGGCAAGCAAGAATGGTTGCCTCGGTCCAGGAGTGGGAGTGGGAGCCCTAATTAACAAGGCGAGACAAAGCGGTAGATTGTGAACAAACTTTAACGTTATACAAATGTTCAGAAAGTCTTTTTTTAAGCCTCCTTGATGTTGATCCAGCGTAAACCAAGTACCTAGTTTCTTCCTCCATGGCTTTAAGGGGGACACCATACACACCATGTCTGTCAGTAAGCTCCACTGAGTCACGGTCATTTTTAACCATAGCCAGAATGTTTCTGGTTTTAATGCCAAAATCCAAATGGTGTCGCCGGCATATGTTTTTTAGAATGTTAACCCATCCGGGAAGGAACTCCGTAGAACCCACAAACTTACGTTGATTACTTTCAGGAGTCAAAGTCGCGAGGGTCTTCTTTTGAAACTTCCGTAGAATGCGATCAGCATGGTACCTCGAGTAGCCGTACTCGAGGTACCATGTTGATCGCATTCTACAGACAGAGAGAGAAAGAGAGAAGAAGAAAGAGGAGGAGAAGACAGATAAACACTTAAAAACAGTTAAAAAGATGAGGAAAGCCAGCTGGAACTCTCGAATTCGTATTCAGGTGGCTCATTCAGGTGAACCGGAAGTACAATACCAATCAAAATGTTTTCTCCAAATGGTTTACTATGTTCTTTCTCTGCTAAATAGCAAACGTAATCATTGTAAAAAAGAACACTTTTCGTAAAATCAGAAATGACATGTCATCATCATCAACATCAACAACCATGGGTAAAATCCCCTAGCTGCCGCATGCCAAGGGGCGTCAGATTTAATTCGTTTACAGTGTTTTACAACCAGCGATTCGACACTCATCTGGTAAACCCAGGATGCCTGGAGAGGAGGGGGGAGGGGTCCATGGACAAAGACTGTCCGGGGTAGACTTCAGATGGAACCATTTACGCATTCGCGTCCCCAAACAAGGAGAGGCTGCAGAAAGCCCCGGAGAACCCGCAGACTAGATGGTCGGCAGAACCGGGGTTCGAACACCCGTCAGAAACATCCGCCTCACACATAGCGCATAGAGACTTAACCAGCTGCAATATGCAAGTGGTAAATCACATGTACATTTCCCGAAATGAAAACAGCATCTTGTTTTACACCGTAAGATAATAAGTTAACACATTAAAATCAATTGAAACACCACAAACTTGTAATAAATCAATGACTATGTTATCTTTCTGATATTCAAAAACCAGGAAGCTTTCCAAATGTGTGCGTATACTGCATATCACAAAGTTGTTCTCTGAGATTCAGAGGCTATCTCTTCGATAGAAGATCAATATTCGCAAATCAAAGTTACTGATGAATTTTGATTAATAAGTTCATCAGTAACTCGAAGTTACTGATGAATTTTGATTAATAAGTTCATCAGTAACTCGAAGTTACTGATGAACTCGATCTTAGCATACATCTCAAGCTTCACTTACGTCCAACAAACATCTCACACAAGAACTTTTGCACTTCGCTTTATTATCCTTTATCTTACAGACATTCTTGAATCTGGCCTTCCTATGATTTACTTTGCTTTCCTCTACCTTCATTTCCTGCCAACTGGACAGAACAACAACATTTGTCTGCCCCCTATTAAGAACGTTTTGCTTCACATCACACATCTGCAACATACCTTTGCTTCGTACATGTTCAGAAAGTGTATTGCCACAAAGCCTTTTCTCTGTAATATGTGATCAGAACCGGAACATTTCATACTCAGCCATTCAGGACCTTTTTGAGGAAACACCACCCTTGCGAAATCCTTCGAAAGCAACTATTACTTTTAAAGAAAAATTCACTCTCCTATTGAGTTTTCCATCTAAAATGTTTTCCCTGTCAAGCATATTTCCTAAATATACAAACTCATTCACTTGGCCTAATTCTATACAGTTTATATAGATCATGCATCAATACTAATAGTTTCTCACTCAAAACCATTAGTTTGTGTTTTTCCGTTATTTACATTCAGTTTGAATTTCATACCTTCTTTTATTCTGAACAACATACTCTGCAACTCACTTTAGCCCTGTGACTGAAGGACTCAGCATATAGCAACCATCACACACCGAAATTTTCTAAACATAAACAAGTACTGTGTATTGTGTCATCACTCATGGATACATTCGGACATATACTCAAAGTTATTAAACTTGCAGAACCCTGAAGAAAAAGGAATACAGACAGGATAGGTAGTTATGACAGGCAAGAAAGTTAGGAATGCATGATAAAATTTGCAGATGCTAACAAACCCATTTATTGACACAAAATGTGCTTACTATGGACAGACGAATATGATGCAAATCCGTCGAACCATCCCAGTTCTGGATACACAGGGGTAAGCGTCTCAGCATGCAGTCGTTCAGCTGCGGAGTAGATTCGTGC
The DNA here is from genome assembly GCA_039090855.1 of Macrothele yani. Taxonomy (NCBI): domain Eukaryota; kingdom Metazoa; phylum Arthropoda; class Arachnida; order Araneae; family Macrothelidae; genus Macrothele; species Macrothele yani. Next base: position 5,753,811 of record CM076995.1, on the reverse strand, counting down.
GATATTAACCGTGGCCTGTGCTGTTTGTAGATGGCGTACAATGATGGCCCACACGTAACATCCGGGAACTTGGATGACCAAAATGTATGCTCACACAATGAAGACATTAAGAAGAAACTCCTAGAGTATGTACAATTGCGTTATCATACTGAAAACTGGTTTCAGACATCCCGGTAAGAAAGAAAAGAGCGATAGCTTCCAGAAACCTGGCGACATAGCGACGAGTACTCATATTGCCGTTGATGAACACTAACGATGAAATACGTTAACTAGTCGCTTCCCACAGCATAATACCAGCAAGCAAGGTGTGCAGTATGGCATTCCGCAGTGACTGCAGTTTCATTACACTCACCACGTTCTCGTCACACTTGTATGTGGCGATAACCAGGACATCGCTGAAAGACCAGTTCATGTTTTTCTGTATCTCAGTTGCCTAGTGCACTACAGACATCGTTCTAGGCGCTGATGAAAATGGGCAGCGGTCACTGGAAATAGACGCAATGGCCGGTATACAAGGACTCCCTTGTATACACGTGAAACGCTTCGACAAGATATAGAGCGACAGCCATTGGAAGTCGCATCTTATTGGATGGTAGCTATCGCTACTGTAGGTATCATGTGAATTTATCGACAGACAAAACGATCCACCATTTCTGTAGGTGTCCTTCATGAGCCGCTACCAATTCGATGAGTACTTTGATCTTCCTGCAGCAACTCTTGCCAACATCCGTGCCCTGTGCTTTCGTCACGGACCACACGTTCTCTTGGACAACAAAGCGACCATACCACCTCTAGAAGCCCAAGAATACGGAGACTGTCGAAGTTTCTGGGTTGCCAACATTGGTGTCAAAAGTGACGTTTTAGCATTCTCTATAATCTCCTTGAACTATGAAGTCGGCCCCTGCGAAAAATCAGCCTGTTAACTGCTTCACATAGTCATTGCTTTCAACTCTCTGGTCTCTAGATCTTTTTCCACATCAGCCAAAACTTCCCCTCGACTAGTCCCACGTTTTAGTCATTTGCATATCTCAGCACAGCTCATTCATCTGCTATTTGCATGCATTCTCGATCATTCCTTTTTGGTGCTACAATGTCATTGTCATAGAAGGTGTAATGATCGAAGAGGTATGGTGAAATTACACTACTTTGCGTGACTCCTGCACCAATGGAAAACGAATTTGACAGAACACCATTTACGCCCACATATGCTCTATTAACAGTGTACAACGGCCGTTCCAGAAAAACTGAGAGTACAAAAATATATGTTATTCTTTCTCAAAGTATCGTTCCTTGGATGATATGCAACTGTCGCATCGTTCAGTCCACTTTTCAAAGCATGTGGTGAAAGTATTTAGTGGAAGCTGCTTTAGCAGCCCTGTACAGTTTGAATAACGTTAACATCTGTGTTGAAAGTAAGTTGTATGTAACGGAACTTCTTCCTCATTGTTGAAAACAACCAGAAATCGCACGGGGAGAGTTGAGGACTGTAGGCAGGCTGTGGTATGATTTTAATACTGCACACCAGTTCCACTTGCCCACCAGTTCCGGTCGCTTAATCGACATGTGTCATCGGAGACGCTTCACTGACAGTAATTTCAGGAGTAACAGCACGCTGGTAGACTACACCTTTATAATCAAAGAAAATGATCATCATCATCTTCCCAGCTGATTTGGTTTGGCGGACAGTTTTCAGAGGAGGAGAGCCTGTGTGTTTCCAGAAACTCGTTGCGCGCTTCGTGAAGGGGTCAAAATAGTGGACCCATGTTTCATCGGCAGTTATTACTGTGTTTAGAAAGTTTGGATCCTTTGCAATCATTTGTTTCCATTCATGACACACCTGAACTCTGGCTAACAATTATTCTCTCCTCAGGTGATGAGGTACCCATCTGGAACACACACGATGTAGCAGTAATTTGTCGCGTAGAATGCGAAATGCCGACGTTGTTGAAATATTAGTTGACGCCGCAATGTCTTCACACGTCATTTGTCGATCTTCTTGCAGGATTGCCCAAAACAATGTTAACAATGCACTCCGCAACAACACTTTCAGGTAGACCAGGCCTAGAAGTGATTTCTGCTGACAAAAGACTTTTTTTTTAATCATAGTGCCACTAAAAATCGTTGACTCACCCAAACATTTATCTTTGTAAACTTTTTCATTAAGTCAGCTGTTTATGGAGCCGTTTTACCCAAATGATAGCAAAAGTTTATCGTACAACGCATTTCATTTCACTTCTTAACTCTGAATCACTCACCTCCATAGCTGTATGGCGAAATGCAGACGTACCTTAAACAACTGCGCAATAACAAAACCAGAATCGTTTGCCACGGCTAATAACTGTTGCCATACCTACTTTCTTTATTCAGTTAGTCATCTGCGTGGTTATTTTACCCCTTCGCACTGCTGCCAACTTAAAAAAAATGCTCTCAGCTTTTATGGAAGGCCTTTGTGCATAGCTTTCGCATATCCAAGTACATTTCAAGCTATGCCATAATTTTCCCAAATATCCCACAGAAGCGTCCGTTAACTCTGTCATTATAAATCTTCCTCAAATTTACAAATGCAGATAAACCTTTTCTGTCAATAGAAAAGTACTTTTCGTTTATCTTACGTAAAGCAAAAATTTAGTTCGTACAGTTGTTACTGGGCTGCAATCACTGTGGATTCAACATCATCTTTGATGATAAGTCTTTTCAGTATTGATTTTCCCAAAAACTATCCCTGGAAGACTCAGCAGGCTATTTTTAGCTTCCGATAGTTTGGATCTTCAGTCTGAACTAATATAGTCTCTTAAACATTGGACAAATGGTAGCATGCCACCAGTTATGCGGGCTAACTCTTAACAGAACAACTAGACGAGGTTTTTCTCGTCTGGTCCGCGAGAAACGAGTGAATTTATTTATTTTTCTTTTCAATCAAAATGGAGTCAAAGTAAGAGGAAATCTAGATCTAAAATTTTTTTGAAAACCTGTCGCGGAAGATTGAAGGAAGCATGGATCGCTAATCTCTTCACAGAAGTTCTGAACTCCTGCAGGCTAACTCTCTCGCCAGAAAAAGGAAAGTTTGCTGAACTCCTGCAGGCTAACTCTCTCACTAGGAAAAGGAAAGCTTTGCTGAACTTCCGTCTGATGCCAGTCTGGTATCGGTATTCAGATCCAAATCTCTGACTCGGTTTTGGGGTATTACGGAGAAAGAATATCCAAATCTCTGTGACAAAGCTCTAAAAATATTGGTAGCTTTTCCGAACTCGTATTTATTGCGAAACAACCCTTTCAGCCATTTCGACAACCAAAACAAAGTACAGGAACATAATGGAAATTCATGCTGCACTTCGGCTTGGAGAAACGACGTTGGAACCACGACTCGAGAAGATTTTCGCGAAGCAGCAACAACGTACGTCGTATTGACCCCAGAAAAAAATGATATTAACTGTAAGAAGAATATTGTGGTATATTGATTATGGATCATTAAATAACATTAAGAGATTAAATGATATTAGCTGTAAGTTGGTGACATGGAATAATCTGGTATATAAATGATGGATTGTATGCAGTGACCATTATAATACAAAACTTACGAGATTAAAAGCTCGAAAATAGCCTAAAGGTTTTGTTCCGGCATCGCCGGTCCGCGAAAAATTTCCCCAACGTTTTACCGGTCCACGAATGCAAAAAGGTTGGGAACCAATTCACTAAACCACAGGTAGAATTTCTTTCATATAACAGTCAAATTTTCAGTTTAATTTTTCACTAACACCTGCAATGCCTTAAAAAATAAGTTTCTAACCGTTTTTAATTTTTCACTAGCGCCTAAAAATTTCAAATATTTTTATGGTCTGTGTAGAAAAATCGCACCAATGAAGTTTCATACAGTGTGAAGAAAGCCATATATATAATTAGGTAACGGGTTATTTTATTAACGAGTATTAGAAAGTTTATATATGTTCAATTTTAACCTTAATGGCTTTAATATATGTTTAATTAATCCAATAAATTTGCCAGAATCCAAGGAAAACAATGAGTTCTCCACCACTGTGGTTTCTGAATATGTTTTGCCTTCCATGATTTCATTCTTCATTATGGAAAATAAGAAACTGCGAAGCAAAAATAATCTCCTTAATGTTTCGTGCTATCAAAACGCCGTGAAGATTGTACATTTAATTTGTTTCTTTTACAACAGTTCAAAATGTAGAAAATAGAAACTTTAAAGTGAAGAATTTTGTTTGTGTCCTACATACAGTAACTATTTGCGCTTATGGCTTTTTCGCATTTATAAATGCCAGTAATCAACTAAAATAACTCTAAAACTCATTTCCGCTGATAAAAATTGAAGTAAATTGCTTAAATATAATCCTTAGTGCATTTTTTGTAGAACTATCAGAACGTTTTCATGTACAGCGTCTGCATAATTACCCATTCCGCAGAAGCTCCAAGTAGTCATTTTGTGCTGAATGCGGCTGTCATTATTTTCATGCAAGTGTTGAGAAAAGTGCTTTTGCGTGACCTTACCTCTTCCAATACGTGCCTGCTTCTGAGTCTTTCTAGAAGTTGGCTGAGCAGTAGATAAGGGCTCATTCTCTTCCGAATCGACATTGCTTCAACGACATCTTGCAGTTCTCGCATTCCCCAAGATGATGTTACTTGTTCTACGGAACAAAATACTTGTTTGTTCAGATGCAAGGCCGCCCTGATGTTTTCACTACTAGAATCGGTATTCCGACTGAATGGCGGAAATTGAGGCATGCACTTCACTCCAGCGACCAGCACGACCACGAGAACTGCCAGGAACATTACTTTCGATGGAGTCTATTAGACGGCTCTTTAAGGAATGCTCAACCTGGGAAAAAGAAACTACATTTTGAATTTGAAGTGATATAAAACATGTGAAGAAACATTTTCTTCTTCAAAGTAATGCATCATAATTCATTTCACAAATTTTATTTAAAACGTGAACAATGTAGTCAGCTCAGGCTGAGAGTATAACGTAAAATGTTCATTTGGGAAATTATCACTTGACGGATGAGTAGAAATGTTTACTGAATTTATACCCAGCGTGGTAAAAAAGTACTGACAATTTTCACGTAATACTTAAAACTTCTAAGATATAGTTCAGTGTATTCGATTATATTCAAACAGCAATCTTTCTGCCTTGCTGAATTAGATTTTCTTCCTACCAAGCATGCCAACAAACACTACTGAAGTCTCTTGAAATCAGAAACTACAGTCTTGTGACGATTATATATATTAAGATAATACAGCGTTTGTCACAAATATTTTATTTTTCAAGTCGACCAAGGTTTCGCTGGGTATTGATCTTGCCTCATCAGGACGAATCGCAAGTAAATATTCAAACTATATATGATATCACAAATTGTGTTTACAGTCACGGGTTTTGGTTAGTTGCTTTCACGCGCTTGATAGAAATGGTGTGGATGCCATGTCATTGACAAATTGCGAATAATTCTGATATGTATGAAAAGCTTCCATATATACTGTACAAGATGAAATTATATGGAAAGTATAGTTTATATATATATATATATGTATATATATATATATATATGATATATATATATATATATTAATAAACAAGAAACTGAAGGATAAAGTTGTAGAAGTTGAAAGTTCCTCTGACAGAGCTGCACGACTTGTTATCCAACTCTCGAAAAGATACCAGGCTCAGATTATTCAAACTTATGCACCCACCACAAGTCATCCTGAAGAAGAAATTGAAGAATTTTATGAGGAAATTTGTCATCTAAATAATAAAGGTAAGCAGCACTTGAAAATAATTATGGGAGATTTCAATGCAAAAATAGGGCAACGGCAACAGAATGAAACTTCAGTAGGTAAATTCGGTCATGGCAACAGAAACCAAGTGGAAATACTCTCGTTGAGTTTGCAGAGGCAGAAGGGTTTTTCATCTTGAACTCCTTCTTCAAGAAAAAGCCACACAGGAAATGGACATGGAGACATCCAAATGGGACGACAAGTGAAATTGATTTTATTATGTGTAACAAAAAATTCGTCATAGAAGACTGCAGTGTGCTAAACAAGTTCAACACAGGTAGTGACCATAGATTGGTGAGATGTAAGATGCACCTCAACACTAAACTTGAACGTGGCAAGCTCATAAGACAAACAAAATGTATTGACATAACCAACCTTAAAAAACACCATAATACCTTCAAGTTAGAACTGAAGAACAGGTTCTCTGCTTTAGAAGGCCTAACATCGGAAGAAGTGGACATCTCTGAAGTTAACAGAAAAGTAACCAAAGCTCTTATGGAAACAGCAACAAAATTAGCTGGGTATAAGAACAAGTTGCATGTGAACAAATTATCAGGAAAAACCAAAATGTTGATGCAAAAAAGAAGAGAGATGAGGGCAACTAAAGAAGATGTGACTTCCAAAGTGGAATATATAGAGCTATGCAAGACAGTAAGAAAAAATATCACTGAAGACGTAAGGAAATTCAACTGTGAACTAGTGAGGAAAGCAATTGAAAACAACCAAAGCCTAAAGATAGCAAAGGGACATCTCAGTAAGGGAAGAAAACAGATTATGGCACTGAGAAAAGAAGATGGTTCTGTAACAAGAAATAGAGGCGAAATTTTGACAAGAGTGAAAGATTTCTACTCCAAATTATATGAAAGGGATGATAAATGCACTCCAGACATCATGAAAGATATCAGTACCAGAGTTCCTCCAGTCCTTCCAGCAGAAGTTGCACATGCAATCAAGAACATGAAGCGAGGAAAAGCTCCAGGAGAAGATGGAATTACTGTAGACATCATACAAGAAGCAAGTGGAGAAATCGAAACAGTACTCGCCCAAATTTTCACTCGATGCCTTAATGAAGGAAAGATTCCTGAGGATTGGAACACCGCTACAATGATCCTGCTACATAAGAAAGGTCACATTGAGGATCTCGGAAACTACAGACCTATCAGCCTCCTATCAGTAATTTATAAAATCTTCACTAAAGTTTTTTCACACCGCTTGAAGGTAACACTGGACATGGCTCAACCGAGAGAACAAGCTGGATTCAGGAGTGGCTACAGCACAATAGATCATATCCACGTGCTCAGAGAACTAATTGAAAGAGCGAGGGAATATGAACTTCCATTGTGCATGGCTTTTATCGATTATGAAAAAGCCTTTGATTCGGTGAAACCATCAGCAGTTACAATGGCTCTGAAAACCTGCGGTATTGAAGATGCATACATTAATATTATTAATAACATCTATGAAAATGCAAGTGCAAAGATTCGGCTGTTTGAAAATACAACACACGTAAAAATTGGAAAGGGAGTGAGACAAGGTGACACCATATCTCCGAAGCTCTTTAATGCCACATTGGAGGGTGTTTTTCAGTCGCTGAGCTGGGAAAACAAGGGGATAAAGATTAATGGAGATTATCTAACCCACCTTCGTTTTGCTGATGACGTAGTCATTTTTGCAACTACCCCATCAGAGCTGCAGAGTATGATCCAGGAACTTGCTGACAAGAGTAAAGAAGTGGGATTAAAAATGAACTTTCAGAAGACAAAAGTGATGTTCAATGCTTTTACAAGAAATGAAGATTTATCGATTGATGGAGAAAAGCTGGAGATAACAGACACGTACGTTTATCTTGGACAGCAGATATCAAGTGAGGGTCACATTGATGAAGAAATTAATCGGCGTACAAAACTTGCCTGGAGAGCTTTTGGAAGAAACAGCATAATTTTCAAGAGCAATATGCCATTATGTCTTAAAAGAAAAGTGTTTGATCAGTGCATCCTTCCAGTGCTTACGTATGGTGCAGAGACGTGGACCTTAACTAAAAGAGACATACAAAGGCTGCAGACAACTCAAAGAAGTATGGAGAGGTGCATGCTTGGTGTAACCAGGAGAGATAAGAAGAGGAACTCGTGGATCCGAAAAATGACAAGAGTGGAAGACATCATGATCAGAGTTAAATCCCTGAAATGGCAATGGGCTGGACATACTGCCAGAAGGACAGATCATCGATGAACAGCCGAAATTTTAGATTGGATTCCAAGGGACAGGAAAAGACCCAGAAGAAGACCACATGGGAGATGGGTGGATGAAATTCGAAAGTATGCAGGGGTGACATGGAGGAGACTGGCACAAGACAGACCGTTGTGGAGGAAACTTGGGGAGACCTTCGTCCAGCAGTGGATTGATAATGGTTGACAATGATGATGATGATGATATATATATATGAAACTATAGGACAGACCCGTAGCACCTTGCGCTTTCGATTGAAGGAGCACAAGACCTATATTAGGGACTGTGACCTAAAGAAGTCGTCGATGGCTACCGTTACGAAAAGGACCACAAATTTCTTTTTGAAGAAGCAAAACTAATTGACAAGCTAGATTCAACCACCAAACTTGATATTTTGGAAGCTTTCCATATATATCAGAATTCTTCGCAACTTGTTAATGACATGGCATCCACACCATTTCCATCAAGAGCGTGGAAGCAACTAACTAAAATCCGTGACTGTAAACACCATTTATGGTATCGTGTACAATTTGAATATTTACGTGCTATTCATCCTGATGAAGCTAGGGCAGAACCCAGGAAAACCTTGGTCGACTTGAAAAAATAAAATATTTGTGACAAACGTTGTATTATCTTAATATACAGTATTTTGCTGAAAGAAATTTTTAAACGTCTTTTTGGTACTGTTTCCACAAATGCTGTAGGTGTTCATATTCGAATTCAAAATAACATTTCAAAAAAATTAAAGAGATTCGCAAACACTGACGTGCGACACAGGGGAAATCAGAGAAGTGAGTATTGGTATTTGCCTTTTAGTTAAAATCATGTGCACCATACGATTCGTGTTGAAAGAAAAGCATTTAAAGTTTGAACATCATGAAAACTCATTTAGTTTTTTTTTTTTTTTTGGAGGGAGGGAAATTAGAATCGCTAAATCGTTTTTACGTATTTTCTGTCAAATGCTAGAAATGAAGATATAATAAATATAATGCCGGTATTTCAACAGAAGTAAATATTTTTACGACCCACCCCCGCCATTAATTTAGTAATTCATTGGCGTGGTGGATGTATGAAATTAATTAAGTATTAATTATGTTCGAGGCTTGATTGGAGTTTAAAAGTGTAAACAGCAGAGAAAATTTTATCTGGGGATTTGGAAAGAAAAGAGGCGAAGAATTCTCCCTCTGGATGGGTGGTCTCAGAATAGCTCTGTTAGGTCATAAATATCAGGGCGCAGCTGACGGCCAGTCTAAACAGGGAAGGAATTACATGTCGAAGAGGGACACTTGAGTAGAAATGAATGAAGATGGGGGACAAAAGGTTTAGCGAATAATCGTAAATTCGTCGATTGTTAAAGGCATTTTCGAGAACAATTGCTCTCTGCGTGGTCCGTGCAGAAGAATAAGATTTCGCACTTAGGGTGAAAATAAGAAAGACAGTTCAGTTGTCTGTACGCTCTCCGATGTGAAAGGCTGGATGCCTTGGATCTGCTATATGAATTGGGCAATGAAGAGCGAAACTCCTTGCATTTGGTAAGAAATGGAGGCAACTCAAGGCAGCTGATGCTAGTTTGCCATAAAGACAGCAGAATGCATGCCTAAATCCTCCTGATAAAGCAGCAATTTCTAGGCTGGAGCCTAAAGGAAATTAGCGACTGGTTTGCCCAATGAAAGCAAAGTTACAGAGGAATTAAGAAGTCTGCGAGCGGACAGTGGTCATTCCAATGAGAAGCGAAGCCAAGCGAAGTCGGGTTCGAATGCCAACCACTGCAGTGTGGAATCGTCATCCCCATTCATCCTCTACTGTGGAGGAAGTGAAGAGACTCGCTTATGTTACGCAGCGAAGCGAGGCTTCCTCAACAAACGCCAGGTTATGTGTGTGTGTGTGTGTGTGTGTGTGTGTTCGGTAACGCCAGGGGAGGCAGCTCCTACAACGAAATCTTCCATGTAAAAAAAGGAAAATGTGTTTTACTTCACTAGTGCAATCACAATTTGGATTTATTCTTCACAGCATCCATGTAAGTAGAAACATTTTGTTTTTATTGTTGCAACTGCTACGCAATTAGTTGAGGAACTGAACTGATATATTGCAAGAACTGAACTGATATATTGCAAGAACTGAACTGATATATTGCAAGAACTGAACTGATATATTGCAAGAACTGAACTGATATATTGCAAGAACTGAACTGATATATTGCAAGAACTGAACTGAGAAATAGTAAGACTGAACTGTGGAATTTAAGCTCATTAAAACTATCTCGCAAGAACTGATTTAGATCAAAGTTGACCCAATACTTATGTTCAGAAGACAGCTAAATTTTATTCGTTTGTGTGCGATTGTTATGTTTTTATAGCCAATTAAATATTTGTTTAGGCAGTCAGCGCAGTCATAGAACACATTACTTATGTGTACGCATGTGATTGGTTCAAATTGTTTAAGTGTATGCCCATATAATACAGTTTTCGCGCCAAGAACTACGTCGAAGGAGCTCAGTAAAGAAATATACTAATTGCTCGGCTACGGTTGTTAAATTGATTGACAGCGGTGGGATAATGACCCACTGTCGTAACATTTTGGTGCCAGCGGCGGTATCAATATATATTTTGTAGGTGGTTTGGTCATGTTGAAAGAATGAGTGATGAGATGCTCACTAAGAGAATTTTTGCAGCTCAAGTGGCAGGAATGAAAGGTTGAGGAAGGCCCAGGAAATCGTGGAAGGACCAGATTGAGGAATGTCGGCATGGGAAAAAGATTATGAGTATGAAGTACAAACGGTCTTATGTGTGATATATGATGGATGTCAGTGAAGCTCGAGCTGTGTGCCAAGATCGCTGTAAATGGAGACATTTGATACATCAACAGTAAGTAAAATCTAGGTCAAAAAGGTGAACATTAATCTGGCAGATATACTTCATTTGAGGAGCTAACCTCTGAATCTCATAGAACAGCTTAGTGACATGTATGTATGTATGTAGAAGAAATTACATTGGAATGCTGGAATAAGCACATCGAATGAATTCGTAAAATGTAATCATGATTGGAAAGTTTGTCTATAATTTCTCTGGGACATGAACTATACCGTTTTAGAAAGTACGATCAAATTTATAATATGATGTCCCCATTATATACAAAACTGACTAACACACCAGTGTAAGAGAAGTTTCAGTAGTTTCGAATCAGATAAAGCCATTCATAAAAACTGACAATAACATATTACCAGGAAACTTTGATTAACAAATCTGAGTTTCAAAAATTTGTTCGTTGCTGTTTAGTTGACACAACTCAGCATTGCTGATTTTTTTGTATATTGCTTTTCAATAAAGAAACTTTCAGCAACACTACTGAGCTGTCAAACGTTACATTTCGGATAAAAAACTTTCAGTAATGCTGAATTGCCACGTGTTACTTTTAAGTTAAAAAACTTTCATCACTTCTGAACTGTCGCCTCTATCTTTCAGTTAAGAAATCCTGAGCTAAAATGGCACACTAACCAGCGCCAATTCAACAGACTGTTTAGTTAAAAAACTTTCAGCATTGCTGAATTTCCGCATGTTTCTCTTCAATTCACAAACTTTCAGCACTATTGATTTGTCACGCTTTACTGTTCCGATAAGAAACTTTCAGCATGATGAACTGTTGTGCATAGTTACGAAACCTGTAACACTGCTGAACGGCCGTACGTACTGATCAATTGAAAAGCTTTCATCATTGCTGAAGCGTTCTACGTAACTGTGTAGTTAAGAAACTTTCAAACTGCTGAATTGTCGCATGTTATGCCGGGTATAACTAGTTATTACAATGATTTTGAATTAGTGCAGCAGAATGTTGTGGCTTTCTTAGGAACAGCAGAATACAGAAGGATCGAATATGTGCGCATTACAGATTGAAACTATCGGGTATGAATATGCAGCAAAGGAATGGCAAGCTGCCGTGGGCGGACGAGATGGATGGATTATATGAACAAAATATGCAAACGAATCACTGTAGTAGCTGAACTCTCTACATTTGCTTAAGGTGTCGTATTATATGTATGTCTGTGCTAAGCATACTTTATCAATTTCGATATTACGAAAATTACTGTGGATAACCTTCATCTGTATCATAAAACTGGCAAAAAAAAATCAATATCAGAAAATGATTAGCTTGGATTTTGGAGAGCATAACTTTATTATTTATTTCAAAATATACTTTATTGGCAAAAACATAGGGAATACAGGCGTACCACATATGGCAAAATAAACAACAAAACAATGAGCGATACTGATGAAATATTACAGATGAATGTGATACGGCAGTCAACTAAGGATGACAAAATATTAAAATCGTTATGATGTTCAATGCTTTTACAAGAAATGAGGATTTATCGATTGATGGAGAAAAACTGGAGATAACAGATACGTACGTTTATCTTGGACGGCAGATATCAAGTGAGGGTCACATTGATGAAGAAATTAATCGGCGTACAAAACTTGCCTGGAGAGCTTTTGGAAGAAACAGCATAGTTTTCAAGAGCAATATGCCATTATGTCTTAAAAGAAAAGTGTTTGATCAATGCATCCTTCCAGTGCTTACGTATGGTGCAGAGACGTGGACCTTAACTAAAAGAGACATACAAAGGCTGCAGACAACTCAAAGAAGTATGGAGAGGTGCATGCTTGGTATAACCAAGAGAGATAAGAAGATGAACTCGTGGATCCGAAAAATGACGAGAGTGGAAGACATCATGATCAGAGTTGAATCCCTGAAATGGCAATGGGCTGGACATACTGCCAGAAGGACAGACCATAGATGGACAGCCGAAATTTTAGATTGGATTCCAAGGGACAGGAAAAAGACCCAGAAAAGACCACATGGGAGATGGGTGGATGAAATTCGTAAATATGCGGGAGTGACATGGAGGAGACTGGCACAAGACAGACCGTTGTGGAGGAAACTTGGGGAGACCTTCATCCAGCAGTGGATTGATAATGGTTGACAATGATGATGATGATGATATGCTTGAGGAAGATGATGCACAAGCAAAAGTAGTGATTAATTAATAAAGCATGTGATGACGCGCAGAGTGAAAGCAGAGCACAAAACAACAGGTAAATATATTTACAAGAACTTTTTTACGAAGGCAGCAACAAATGTTCCATTTTTTCTGAGCGCCGGATCTTTTTGAAAACTGACGTGTCCTTATTTGGCAATATTTTGTTTCCGTTGTCATGGAGGTGTATATTTTAGTAGCAAGCGAATTAATTAACTCCTGTTGTTTCTGCTTTCTTAACAATCCTCTCAGTACGTTCTCTAAAGTTACGAATTTCAGACTCTCTCCGAAAGAAAAATATAATAAAAAAAACCCCGGAAGATGGAATTTGATCTTTGTAATTTGATAAAGATTTAATCTTTTGTCTGTTCACTGCCTCATGTGTCTTCTCAGAAAATTAAAGGGTAACTTAGTTTGTATTTATCGGGCAATTCCAAAGAAAGCGACGGAAATTGGACAGACGGAACTTTAATATTTGATGAAACCATTCTGCCTGATGACATTAAGAAATTCTTGAACTATTCTTAGCTAACATTAAAGGAAATAATCTTACAGATGCCAAAATTAAATAAAGAATACAGTATTTTTTTAGTTTCCTATCAATAGCTATACAGTGAGAGAGTGAGACAGGGGATAACTGTGGACTTTTATTGTTCCGTGGAGTGTATTAGGCGTACAAATAAGTTTTAAAGTGTTTTATAACAACGCAGCATGTAATTTGAGAAAAAACAAAAACGAATCAAAATATGCGCCGTTATTATCTATCACCTTCCGCCATTAGTCAAGCAGCTGACAAATTCCAGCCATGAAGACCCGATGAAGACGTCAAATCATTTTTGCATTTCATCACATGTTCGGAATCGTACAGCCGACAAACCATGTTGCATCGATCGGAAAAAATAATAGTCTGAAAGGGCTGTGTCGCAACTATACGCCAGATACTCCGAAACTTCCCAGCCAAGCGTCAATAACGTTTCCTTGACCGATTTCGCAACATGCGGCCTAGCGTTGTCTTGCAGTAATTTCACGGGACGCAATCTTTTGCCTTTGAATGGACGTTTCCGACAGATTTTTTGGCTCAATCGCAGCAATTGTTGCTTGTAGCGATGAGCAGTAACAGTTTGACTCTTTTCCAGTAGCTTATAATATAGCACACCCTTCATATCCCACCAGACGCACAGCAGAACTTTCTTGGAGTGAATATTGCGTTTCGGTGTCGAAGTTGTTGCTTCAACCAGTGTTTTTGGATTTGGGATTGTCGTACCATATCCACTTTTCATCAAACGTAACGATTTTCCACAGGAAGGACTTTATGTGTTGTTTATTCAGCAGATTCAAACACTTCATGACACGCTCATCCTTGTTCCTCTGGCTCAGATCATGTGGCACCAATTTTCTTTCCTTCCGAATCTTTCCCATTGTGGGTAAACGATTGGAAATGGTTTGTAGATTTACACCCAGTTGTTCAGCTAGTTGTTTTTGCGTTTGAGACGAATCTTCGTCCAGAAATTCTTGCAGTTCCTCATGTGCAACCTTCTGCGGGGCACCGCTACGTTCATGATCGCTAAAATCAAATTCACTTGCTTTAAACCGTCTTAACCAAAATTCTCACGTGCTTTTAAACACAATATTCTCCGCCAGAACAGAACAGATCGATGCACATGCTTTCGCAGCTCTTTTTTCTTGATGAAATTCGAAACGAATGCAGTGTCGAATAAATGCAGTATCGCTTACCATCTTTCACCTACCGATGTGCAAGTACGTTTGGCTGTTGGGCAAACGTCTGTGTCACATTTAATACTTTGGACCAGTCACGGTCACATGACAACAACGCGGGGGAATGTCGGTTATGTAAATTAGCGGTTACGTCACACAAAAAACGCTTTGAAACTTATTTGTACACCTAATAAAACTTGTTTACCTGACAATGTTTAACTAAAACCCCAACATAAGCTTCACTGTAGAGTACTCTTCTTACTAAAGCTTAAACCTGCAACAGTTATTGGCTTCACAGTAAAGCTTTCTCAAACGCTCCAGATAGCTTAATTACACATAAAAGAGCTAATGAGGAACATGAAAACAATGGCCAGAAAAGGCTTACTCCCTATGTGCACTATTTATTTATTGGTCCTTTGCAGGCATATACTATACATATATGTTTCGTCAACACACAGTGTTCAGGTACTAAACTTGAAAACACTGAATATCAACTGCAGAACATAATTCCAATTTTTAAATAACCAACTATCCTTTCAACATTAGAAGAAATCAAGTGCGCGTGACGTAATATAATCGTTTAACAATTTAGACTATAGAACAAGGAAACGAAAACATTCAGCATGAGTGTCTCAAATAAAATATCTCATAAAAATCAACTCTCTCCGTACAAATCAACTCACATCAATACAATTCAAGACAGCACTCTGATTATCCATTTTAGCATGCGTCATTCTCTTGACCTGTCGTCAGGTTACCACAACATAAATTCAGCGAGAGAGAAAATGGAGCTTTCAGACTAGAAGGCGCTTAACGAGAAAAAACAAAATTTACGTAAGACAGGAACAAAAGAGTAAAGCTAAATTAGAGTATACGTCAGTAGTATAGTTGTACTATATTTATGCGTTTGAATCCGAAACATAAGCAGCATACTATGAGTGCCAGGAATACGAAGCACCGAAAACTCATTAAACGATGATACAGGATCTGACTGAATTTTTTACCTCCTTCTTGAAGCACTGGTTATGTACTAGAAAAATTCATGAGACTTGCCAGCTTAAGCACTTTCAAATTATGATGTTGTAAATGTTTTTAGTATTTTATTGATCATTGTTTCAATAACATTGCCTATTAAAGCAATAGTCAATTAAATACTAAATGCTTAACACTTTTACGCCATTAAATGTGTAATGTACTACAGAGGTAAAGCACGTGTCAATACGACATATCTGCAGCGATACATTCCGTCCGTGTAGCTCAGTTGGGAGAGCAACTTACTCCGGAGTGAGAGGGCGCAACTTTGATCACCGCCACGGACAAATTTGTGATTTGTATTGGCGCCCGAACGTGAAAGTGGATGTACTGGTCGTTGGGTTCTTCGAAAAATGTGTGATATTCGTTCCACGCATCGTCTAGAATAATGACAGTTCGTTTTTCGCTTACAAAAATAAATAAATAAGAGGGAGATGATGTGACGTACTACAGAACTAAAGCACGCGTCAAGACGACACATCTTCAGCGGCACATTCCGTCCGTGTAACTCAGTTGGGAGAGCAACTTACTCCGGAGTGAGGGGACCGCGGACCCGATCTTCGTCACGGACAAATTTGTGTTTTCACAAATGTCTCCGGGTTCGATATAGCAAGAAATGAAAATTACAAAGAATTTGTTTATTCCTGGTTATTGACTTACAGATTTTCAACACAACCGCAGTTCTTCTTCGAACATTACTTTGCTGGAAGTATTCGCCACCATGAATACTTCCAGGTCGATGCACCATGTCAAAATTCCGTATTGCCTCAGAGTGTTTTCAGGAACATAATGAAGTGTCCTGTTTGCTTGGTTGACCAACCCCTTACAAGACTTGAAACCTATGTAGCTTTTGCAGGACATCTATTGTGATTCAACGTACGTGAACTGGTGACGCCATTGGACTACTGAGACTTAGTTTAATCAAAGCCGATGCGAGTAGCTGTTGTTCTGAAGATCAAGGTTTATTCATTGCCAAGCTGGTGGCCCCCTAAATTTCTCACATTTTAATTTCTACAGTTCTGTTTTAAACATTTGAAAGTTGTCCTCTTCTGTGACAACTTTCTGTGCGAGAACGCCTAAACGTTGATGCAGCGGTTCAAGGAGGCTCCGAGAAAGCTATGTGTTGGACAATTGCCTAACTGCACGCGCTATGGGTAATGGTAGTGAGTAGTGAATATGATTGGCGATCGGGAACAAGGTGCAGTATGTAATTTATGTTCTTTGGGAAAACACAGCAATGGCGATTGATAAAGAGCATCGGAAAGCCCGTACCCGAGAAAATTTGTTCGATTTCAATATTGAATATATTCTGAGAGTTTATTTAAAGGAAATTTAGTTTCACATCATAATATGCTTATAAGCATTCTTGTTAACCTAGATTAGATAGTAACAAGTTAGTAAATTCGTGCAATGCATTGATTATGATACGCATTCCAACATACCAGAAATCATTACTCAAGTTATTTAATAATGGCTGTGGAATAAATCTCACTCCTGTGTCCTGACCTTTGACTCCATTTCGATACTATTCAACAGAACCGGTTCAGTGTACCTGGAACATCGTGATAAAGTTTTGTCGCAATCGAAGCATTTGTACGTAAGTTATGACGCATAAAGACAATGGAATGGATCCCGCTATTATGTTCTGACCTTTGACCCCATTTCGCCCATTTTCAACAGAATGTGTTTTCAGGTGTTCCCCTATCACATACTAAAATTTCATCGAAATCGAACAATTTTTATGCAAGTTATGACGCATAAGAACAATGGAATGGATCCCGCTCCTATGTCGTAACTTTTGACCCCGTTTCGCCCATTTTCGATTGGGTTCGTTCCCAGGTGGTCCCCTACCACATAAAAAAATTACATAGAAATCGAACCATTTTTGCGTGAGTTATCGGGCGAACAGGCAGACTGACAAAGCTGGAGCATATAACGCTTCTTCAAACTTGGGTTGGAAAACGTAAAAAAGGAATAAATGTTACGAACCAGTGCTGGACCGAACCAAGGAGCACCAAACCCGCATGACACTTAACAAAGTGGCAAATCAAAAACAAAAAGGGAAAACTTATTTTCATTTCAGTGCCCGAGTTAGCTTCTGAGCATTCGTCTGAAATGGGCCTGGATTCCAATCTCGGGTGAGGTATGGATGGTGTATATGCTGGATATGGGGTGGCTCCTTCCCTTCCCTGGAGCCAAGACCCCAAATAAGGAACTGAAGGCTGCTCAGAACTCTTAGAGGCGCTCATGGTGGTCGTTAAAACTTTCCCTCCCCATAAAAAGAAAAAGATGTGAACATTTACTTGCAAATAATTTTTCTACACTGTAAAATTACTTGCAGTGGCGCAATACGAGCAACATAATTCTAACACCTTCGGCACCCTCATGTACTTGTGACCTGGGTCAACTGGCCCTCTCTGTTCCCCTCCCCGCCGGCAAGCCTTTAAGTGATGGAAAAATAAAGGAGATGAATGCTGACAGTTCCGTACATCAATGCCCACGACAGTATATAAATGATACATAGATTTGTTCCTTATCTCTAAGTGAAGGGACCCGAAGAGATTAGTGGGTGCCGATTTGTCAATCAAACTCACTCCACTTCCGTTTGATGACGAAACCTGTGTTTAAACGAAAATCGCGGAAGTGGAAATACCACGTTTTATTCATACTCTGTACAAGAGATGCATTCACTTTCCCACACTTCCTCTTCCGATGCATGAATCACAGAGAACATTTCTCATATAGTCTGAGCCAAGATTCTTCCGCCATATTTGCATTTTGTAGTTGAAATAATAACACATAACTTTTCGCCGGTAGTGGATTCCATCTCACGTATCCCTACTCTGGAACGGCTATTCTCCCAATTGAACTACACCGGCAGGCTAATCACTGCTTCATTGTCGATTTGACTTATGCGTCACCTCAGTATTACGCCATTTTCGTCATGACACCAAGTACGTTACAAAACGCAAGTGTTTCCTTCGCAGCAGGGACGCCCCTAAGGGGTGCGAGGGTGTGCTGAAAATTTTCTTCCCCATCCAGTTCAAGATGTGCCATTTTTCAATTTTTTTAACTTTAAAATATGATCTAGACCTTTCCACATAATTTTGAGTCTCGTGCTGTCCGTCGTTGTGTAGCCCTACGTATTTTCCGCTAGGTGACGTGCTATTTACTCCTCCGTAAGGTTATCAAAATAGCACCGGCAAGGCCATGAAAATTTAGTTGTTCTGCTCTCTTCCAAATCCTTAGTTTAAGCATTTTTGTGTGTGTGTGTGTAAATATGGCTAAGGGCGAATGAGGTGGGTGGATAGGAATTCACTGAGGCAGACCATTTCTAATTGCTCTTCTTTTTTTTTTTTTTTTTTTTTTTTGTCTGTTCTGCAAAACAGGGAATTCCAATACGGAGAGTGGATCCTAAAGCTATATGACTTATGCTCTAAATAAGCTTTTTTTTTTGTTTTCTCTATGTAAATTTGAGTTGATTCTCTTTTAGCATTTTTTTTATTGGAGGTTTAACGACCACCGTGAGCAACTCAATGGACTATCAGCAGTCGCCCGTCCCTAATTTAGGGTCACTGGTTCCAGGGAAGGGAGAGATCCAGTGCCGTAAGACAAACACAACACCATGATCACCGGAATTCGAACCCAACATGGGTGGACCCTTGTTACTTTCAGGATGACAATGCCACATGTCATGTTGCGAGGTCCACCATGGCTTGGTATGGTGACAATGGGATTAAGCGAATGGACTGGCCAGCGCAGAGCTCGGACGTTAACTCTATCGAGCACCTCTTAGACGAGTTGGAGCGTCGACTTAAGGGGTGCCCCCACCGTCCGAAATCGGTGAAGGAACTGACCTGTCTTCTCCAAGCCGAGTGGAAGAAAATACCGCTAGCCGTCGTACAACGCCTGGTTGAGAGTATGCCCCGAAGGGTCGCAGCTGTAATCGCCGCTCGTGGAGGCTCCACCAACTATTGAAGGTGAATAAATTTCGTTTTCCTTTGCTATCACAGGTGTCTAATTACTTGTTGGTAGATAGTGCATAAGGAAATCACTCGGAATCAAGTCCTCGAGGAAGGTAGAAAAATTGGGCTTTACGAAATAAGATGCAAAGGGAGTACAGAGGCTGAGTCTAAAGATTTGTAATATTTTGACCACTTTATGTCTTCATACGTAGCTTTAGGACGAAAGCTGACTAGCATTCAAAATGTAGGCCTTTGTGTTGCACCGTCTTTAGCCATCTGCCAGTTCTTCGATTCCGCGGCGGTACCAGTTCTTGTCCTTCGAGGCGAAGAAAAACACCTTCATCCCAGCTGCCTCTTCTTCCTGGTTGTTAAAGTGCAGCCCATGAAGGAAGTGGGCCATGGACCGGAACAAGTAATAATCCGACGGGGTAAGGTCCGGACTATATGCTGGGTTTGGCATCAGTTCGATGCCCTCAAGTTCCTGGAGTTTTGCCCGGGTCGTTCGCGCGATATGAGGCAGAGAGTTGTCGTTCTGTAGGAGAGCGCGCTTTCTGTTCCCCAGTACCTGGTACTACTCCTCCAAAACGGCATACATCCGCTCCACCTGTTCAGAGTATAGGTCGGCGTTGTTGGTCCGACCGTCTGGAACAAATTCGTAATGGATTATCCCCTCGAAATTCTACCACATGCAGAGTATCCCTTTGTACTCGAAGCGCCCACGTTTGGCAACATGTTCTGGAAGCTTGCCCGGGCTCATCCTCTGCCGTTGTGGGTTAGGATTACGGAAATGGACCCACTTTTCATCGCACGTAACAATTATCTTGATGAAACGTACATGGCTCTGGGTTTTTAGGAGTTTTGAGCACACTTCCTCTCGGCGGTTTGCTTCAGCTGGAGTCAGTTCCTGAGGAACAATGCGGTGGCTTCTGTAGACCTTGCCGAGGTACTGAAGATGACGGAACACGGTGGTCTATGATATGCCCAGCTCGCCTGATAATCTCCGTGTACTGGTTGTCGGATTTGCCTCTACGGCCTGGTGCATGGTCTCCGAATCCACGGTTCACGCTACCTAACCTTGGATTATCGTCCAGGTTTCTGTCACCAGAGCAAAATTTCTTGAACCATCTGGTTTCGGTGCTGTGGTCCGAGGGAACCTTCCCCTTTTGCATGAAAATGTTCCGTGCTGCTTGAGGAGCGTTATGGCCGAGTTCAAACTCGTAAAGCAAAAGTTCCCTAATTAGCCGGTTGTGACCGTTCATCCTTTATGGGTCCCATCCACTGACAGAACGACGACATGCAATGCTGTTCAGAGTGACGACTACTACTTTATATATCCCTTTCGACTGACTGCATTGCTCGACTTGAACTAGCTTAAACACATTACATACCCGCCGCAGCCCATGCGTTTATGCAAATATTGCAAAACGTTCGACTCAACCTCCGTAAAAATGAGTATCTGGCTGGTTGAAAGTGTTTCACGGGAAAACTATGGAACACTTGTCAAATACTCCCTGAAAATTTTGTTGGATCTCCACGATGTTCAGTAGAAATGTTTTCGATTACAATGCAGAAAACCTTTACCATATAGCAATTTTAAAGGGACGGCACGGTGTCGATCATTTTTATCATTTTGCTGTAAAGCCTTTTGGATATTGGAGTAAAAGTGCCTTTCCACTGCCTGCATGGAAGTAGATCAAAACAAAAGTAGCTAACGGTATTTTAAATACACCAGACTGTGAATAATCAAGAAACGCATATAGCGTACAAAATCCGTGTAATAAGCGCAAAGATTCGCCAAGCTTTCGCACTCCACTGGGAGGCTTTTTCAAGGCAATGATTGACATCAAAATGCAGAGAGTTAGAACACGTATGAAACAATCATGATTTTTTGAAAATAACGTGGGTGACATCACGAGCAGAGATGGAAACGGGTCACGGGTCAACGGGTCAATGAATCGAAAGTTTCTTGCCGGTCCAACGGGTCGGGTCAAGGTGTTCCAGACCCGATCTTGACCCAGTTTTATCCCCGTTTTATTTTTGAAAAGAAAAAAATATATTCCAAAGAAAAATGCGTGTTGTGGAATTGTGTAGTCGATACTGGTGCCCACGGAGTGAATAATGATTTGCCATGCAAAAATATTGTCGTCTCTTTCTTAAATCAGCGAAGATTTCTACCGACCGACGCGACTTCAGACACGCCGATAATAAATCGTAAAAAGATACTTCCTTTGCGTTCTTTTACATTGCGATTGTCCAGGGCAAGGTACAGGCAAACGCTATTCGCCTGCTTCTCCGCTGGATTCACCCTCTCCGTGCAAAGTTCACTGCATGACTAAGAGTGGCTTTTCACTTCGCATCATTTACATTGAGCATTCAGAGGTTTTCGATTGATGAGCTAACATCCCGTTCCCATGACATGTCATGTCGAAATTAACTCCTTATTTGTTAATATGGATGGATTTAATATTAAGGAGGTTGAGAAAGGCGTCGAGGCCAACAAATACGTGCTTGTTCAAAAACCAGAAGGGGAAGAGTGAATACTGGAAATAGTTTCGTCTCATTAAGAAACCGATGAATAATTCTGTGTTGTTTGGGTCTTGCTTGTTGTTCAAAATGTGGAAAGTGTAAAATTACAAAGAAAGATGTCGACGGTGTAATAAAAGATTATGGAACCAAAAATCTAACGAACCATGTGAAAGTATGCGCACCTCCATCAAATCGTGGAAAGAGTGAACAATCTAAATACATTAAAAAAATACATTTGTGTAATCGTAAATAATGATTCCCATTTGTAATATACTCCATGGTCACGGTCACAGTCAGCCATTACTTCTGGATTACGCAAATAGTGGTACTAAAAATGGCACTAAAATTTAGCAAGTAACCAAATTTTATTGTTATTTAATATCGAGCTGTTATTGGATGAATATAAATATTATATATATATATATAAATATAGTGTCTTTTCCTGTCTCTTGGAATCCAATCTAAAATTTCGGCTGTCCATCGATGGTCTGTTCTTCTGGCAGTATGTCCAACCCATTGCCATTTCAGAGATTTTATTCTGATCATGATGTCTTCCACTCTTGTCATTTTTTGGATCCACGAGTTCCTCTTCTTATCTCTCCTGGTTACTCCAAGCATGCACCTCTCCATGCTGCTTTGAGTTGTCTGCAGCCTTTGTATGTCTCTTTTAGTTAAACTCCACGTCTCTGCACCATACGTAAGCACTGGAAGGATGCATTGATCAAACACTTTTCTTTTAAGACATAATGGCATATTGCTCTTGAAAATTATGCTGTTTCTTCCAAAAGCTCTCCAGGCAAGTTTTGTACACCGATTAATTTCTTCATCAATGTGACCCTCACTTGATATCTGCTGTCCAAGATAAACGTACGTGCCTGTTATCTCCAGCTTTTCTCCATCAATCGATAAATCTTCATTTCTTGTAAAAGCATTGAACATCACTTTTGTCTTCTTAAAGTTCATTTTTAATCCCACTTCTTTATTCTTGTGAGCTAGTTCCTGGATCATACTCTGCAGCTCTGATGGGGTAGTTGCAAAAATGACTACGTCATCAGCAAAACGAAGGTAGGTTAGATAATCTCCATTAATCTTTATCCCTTTGTTTTCCCAGCTCAGCGACTGAAAGACACCCTCCAATGTAGCATTAAAGAGCTTCGAAGATATGGTGTCACCTTGTGTCACTCCCTTTCCAATTTTTATGTGTGCTGTATTTTCAAACAGCCGAATCTTTGCACTTGCATTTTCATAGATGTTATTAATAATATTAATGTATGCATCTTCAATACCGCAGGATTTCAGAGCCCTTGTAACTGCTGATGGTTTCACCGAATCAAAGGCTTTTTCATAATCGATAAAAGCCATGCACAATGGAAGTTCATATTCCCTCGCTCTTTCAATTAGTTCTCTCAATACGTGGATATGATCTATTGTGCTGTAGCCACTCCTGAATCCAGCTTGTTCTCTTGGTTGAGCCATGTCCAGTGTTACCTTCAAGCGATGTGAAAGAACTTTAGTGAAGATTTTATAAACCACTGATAGGAGGCTGATAGGTCTGTAGTTCCAGAGATCCTCAATGTCACCTTTTTTATGTAGCAGGATCATTGTAGCGCTGTTCCAATCCTCAGGAATCTTCCCTTCTGGGCGAGTGCTGTTTCGATTTCTCCACCTGCTTCTTGTATGATGTCTACAGTAATTCCATCTTCTCCTGGAGCTTTTCCCCGTTTCATGTTCTTGATTGCATGTGCAACTTCTGCTGGGAGGACTGGAAGAACTCTGGTACTGGTACCTTTCATGATGTCTGGAGTACATGTATCATCCCTTTCATATAATTTGGAGTAGAAATCTTTCACTCTTGTCAAAATTTCGCCTCTATTTCTTGTTACAGAACCATCTTCTTTTCTCAGTGCCATAATCTGTTTTCTTCCCTTACTGAGATGTCCCTTTGCTATCTTTAGGCTTTGGTTGTTTTCAATTGCTTTCCTCACTAGTTCACAGTTGAATTCTCTTACGTCTTCAGTGATACTTTTTCTTACTGTCTTGCATAGCTCTATACATTCCACTTTGGAAGTCACATCTTCTTTGGTTATCCTCATCTCTCTTCTTTTTTGCATCAACATTTTGGTTTTTCCTGATAATTTGTTCACATGCAACTTGTTCTTAGACCCAGCTAATTTTGTCCCTGTTTCCATAAGAGCTTTGGTTACTTTTCTGTCAACTTCAGAAATATCCACTTCTTCCGATGTTAGGCCTTCTAAAGCAGAGAATCTGTTCTTGAGTTCCAACTTGAAGGTATTATGGTGTTTTTAAGGTTGGTTATGTCAATACATTTTGTTTGTCTTATGAGCTTGCCACGTTCAAGTTTAGTGTTGAGGTGCATCTTGCATCTCACCAATCTATGGTCACTACCTGTGTTGAACTTGTTTAGCACCCTGCAGTCTTCAATGACAAATTTTTTGTTACACATAATAAAATCAATTTCACTTGTCGTCCCATATATATATATATATTTAATATCGATCAGTTATTGGGATGAATATATATATTACGTTTATTTGTAGTGTGTATATATATATAAATTGAGTTTCGAATTTACAGTTCAAAGCAGATTTGTTTGGGTCAGTTACTGGTCCGGATCGGGTACGGGTACGAAATCTTTGACCCGTTTCCAACTCTGATCACGAGCATGTTACATGAATTTTTATCACACAATTATACTGTGTGCCGCGATGTGTTTGGCATGCGTTATTAAAAGATGGAAACACATCGCGTCGCACCGTGTAACCGCGTGATAAAAATTCATGTAACATGCTCGTGATGTCATCCACGTTATTTTCAAAACCTCATCTTCGTTCCGTACGTGTTCCAGTTCCCTGCATTTTTTATGTCTACCATTGCCTTCCCAGTGGAGTGCGAAAGCTTGGCGAATCTTTGAGCTTATTACACCACAGAAATAAACGGATTTAGTACGGTATGACAAATGTCAACCCCGCCTTCTCGTGGTGCATCCTGTTCCCACTAAAGGGGCTCTGACGACCGCCAATAGCGGTATAACTATACCATCGGGATTAGAGGAAATTCTATCCGACACTCACCAACCCGCTTGGCCAGCGTGGTGAGTTATGGCCAAACCCCTCCAAAATGATTCCACAACTTAAATCTTGGCCCTCAGTCTCCGGCAGCTGGAATGTACCTGGCCAAGGCAGCGGCCAGTGCGACATGAAGGCAGAGGGTGCTAAGAATCCCCGGAGGACCGGACTAGGCTGCCATCTGATGCTGACCTTGGCTACTTACAATGGACGCTCCCTATCTTCTGATTCAAGGCTTCTTGAATTGGAAGAGGAACTACAAAGGATCAAGTGGGACATCGTGGGGCTAAGTGAGGTAAGGAGAAAAGGAGAAGATCTCATCGAACTGAAAAGTGGACATCTCTTCTACTATCGTGGGACAGATACTGGCAGAACTAGTGGTGTTGGATTTATAATAAACAAGAAACTGAAGGATAAAGTTGTAGAAGTTGAAAGTTCCTCTGACAGAGCTGCACGACTCGTTATCCAACTCTCGAAAAGATACCAGGCTCAGATTATTCAAACTTATGCACCCACCACAAGTCATCCTGAAGAAGAAATTGAAGAATTTTATGAGGAAATTTGTCATCTAAATAATAAAGGTAAGCAGCACTTGAAAATAATTATGGGAGATTTCAATGCAAAAATAGGGCAACGGCAACAGAATGAAACTTCAGTAGGTAAATTCGGTCACGGCAACAGAAACCAGCGTGGAAATACTCTCGTTGAGTTTGCAGAGGCAGAAGGGTTTTCATCTTGAACTCCTTCTTCAAGAAAAAGCCACACAGGAAATGGACATGGAGACATCCAAATGGGACGACAAATGAAATAGATTTTATTATGTGTAACAAAAAATTCGTCATAGAAGACTGCAGTGTGCTAAACAAGTTCAACACAGGTAGTGACCATAGATTGGTGAGATGTAAGATGCACCTCAACACTAAACTTGAACGTGGCAAGCTCATAAGACAAACAAAATCTATTGACATAACCAACCTTAAAAAACACCATAATACCTTCAAGTTAGAACTGAAGAACAGGTTCTCTGCTTTAGAAGGCCTAACATCGGAAGAAGTGGACATCTCTGAAGTTAACAGAAAAGTAACCAAAGCTCTTATGGAAACAGCAACAAAATTAGCTGGGTCTAAGAACAAGTTGCATGTGAACAAATTATCAGGAAAAACCAAAATGTTGATGCAAAAAAGAAGAGAGATGAGGACAACTAAAGAAGATGTGACTTCCAAAGTGGAATATATAGAGCTATGCAAGACAGTAAGAAAAGGTATCACTGAAGACGTAAGAAAATTCAACTGTGAACTAGTGAGGAAAGCAATTGAAAACAACCAAAGCCTAAAGATAGCAAAGGGACATCTCAGTAAGGGAAGAAAACAGATTATGGCACTGAGAAAAGAAGATGGTTCTGTAACAAGAAATAGAGGCGAAATTTTGACAAGAGTGAAAGATTTCTACTCCAAATTATATGAAAGGGATGATATATGCACTCCAGACATCATGAAAGATACCAGTACCAGAGTTCCTCCAGTCCTTCCAGCAGAAGTTGCACATGCAATCAAGAACATGAAGCGAGGAAAAGCTCCAGGAGAAGATGGAATTACTGTAGACATCATAGAAGAAGCAAGTGGAGAAATCGAAACAGTACTCGCCCAAATTTTCACTCGATGCCTTAATGAAGGAAAGATTCCTGAGGATTGGAACACCGCTACAATGATCCTGCTACATAAGAAAGGTGACATTGAGGATCTCGGAAACTACAGACCTATCAGCCTCCTATCAGTAGTTTATAAAATCTTCACTAAAGTTCTTTCACACCGCTTGAAGGTAACACTGGACATGGCTCAACCGAGAGAACAAGCTGGATTCAGGAGTGGCTACAGCACAATAGATCATATCCACGTGCTGAGAGAACTAATTGAAAGAGCGAGGGAATATGAACTTCCATTGTGCATGGCTTTTATCGATTATGAAAAAGCCTTTGATTCGGTGAAACCATCAGCAGTTACAATGGCTCTGAAAACCTGCGGTATTGAAGATGCATACATTAATATTATTAATAACATCTATGAAAATGCAAGTGCAAAGATCAGGCTGTTTGAAAATACAACACACGTAAAAATTGGAAAGGGAGTGAGACAAGGAGACACCATATCTCCGAAGCTCTTTAATGCCACATTGGAGGGTGTCTTTCAGTCGCTGAGCTGGGAAAACAAGGGGATAAAGATTAATGGAGATTATCTAAGCCACCTTCGTTTTGCTGATGACGTAGTCATTTTTGCAACTAGCCCATCAGAGCTGCAGAGTATGATCCAGGAACTTGCTGACAAGAGTAAAGAAGTGGGATTAAAAATGAACTTTCAGAAGACAAAAGTGATGTTCAATGCTTTTACAAGAAATGAAGATTTATCGATTGATGGAGAAAAGCTGGAGATAACAGACACGTACGTTTATCTTGGACAGCAGATATCAAGTGAGGGTCACATTGATGAAGAAATTAATCGGCGTACAAAACTTGCCTGGAGAGCTTTTGGAAGAAATAGCATAGTTTTCAAGAGCAATATGCCATTATGTCTTAAAAGAAAAGTGTTTAATCAATGCATCCTTCCAGTGCTTACGTATGGTGCAGAGACGTGGACCTTAACTAAAAGAGACATACAAAGGCTGCAGACAACTCAAAGCAGCATGGAGAGGTGCATACTTGGTGTAACCAGGAGAGATAAGAAGAGGAACTCGTGGATCCGAAAAATGACAAGAGTGGAAGACATCATGATCAGAGTTAAATCCCTGAAATGGCAATGGGCTGGACATACTGCCAGAAGGACAGATCATCGATGGACAGCCGAAATTTTAGATTGGATTCCAAGGGACAGGAAAAGACCCAGAAGAAGACCACATGGGAGATGGGTGGATGAAGTTCGAAAGTATGCAGGGGTGACATGGAGGAGACTGGCACAAGACAGACCGTTGTGGAGGAAACTTGGGGAGACCTTCGTCCAGCAGTGGATTGATAATGGTTGACAATGATGATGATGATGATGATGCGTTTCTTGAGTATTAAAAGTAGATAAATTTAAATTGAGGGTTACGAATGCCTAAAGTGGCTGCGAGCTGGAAATGTACAGCTCTCAGCCATTTTAGTCAACTCAGAGATGCAGAAATAAATACTCATGCTTTTATCGAAGGCGTGTTCGCTTTCCCTCAGTTCCAATGTATAAGATATTTAAATGTCAGCCAATATTATTTGAGATGTAGAAATGCTCGGTACCTGCAAATTTCTCATCACTTTATCATTAATCTTTCTGAGTTTGCACGAGAATAAGAAAATTATTCCCTTTTGGGCATTTATCGGCGGGAAAACCGAAAACATATCGGCGTGCAAAACTGCATAACGCGGTGGGTATTTATTTGTGACACTTTGCTCGTATTGAAACCAAACAAATTTTGTTTCACTTTGGTTCTGGGAATTCTCTTAAAAGACATGTTAAATTTCAGGAGGGTTACTGAAAGGCTTCCTTATGCTGCTAACGCCCTCGAACTTCAGCCTCGTTCATTCGAACGCAACAAAGACCTTAATTAGGGGGTTCTGCTCAGCAGTGACGGCGAGTGATTAACCCCTCAGGTGAAGGAAGTTGCTCTTCAATGTATGCATAATGCCGATTAATTATCGACTAATTAAATGCCGAAGATGGAAATCATATTCTTTACCAGTGATAATTAGCGTTTCAAATGTGAATCCGAGCGAAGGTTTTCAACGCTATGTTTAGCAACTCGTTACTGGATATCGATTGGACAAGTATTTTTATTGTTTCTCGAATGATTCAGGAAGCAACTCATGTTAGGAAATTCTGTTGCAACTCTTGTTTCTAATGTCAAGGTCTGTTTTTTCCGGTTTGTCTCAGCGCAGGATAAAAGCAGACACATGCTGAGGATGTGAATTAATTTTTGAGTAAGAATTCCACCAATTAAGACATCAGTACGAAAAGCCTCGAGACACTAGGTAATTCTTAATAGAATTTTGAAAAATTATAAGGTTTTACATACCTTCAGCGGGATAATCGAAAAGCCACGCAACGCATAACATGCATAGTGCGAAGGTAAATCAAAAAGTAAGATCAACGTATATTAAAGAAACTTAGAGCCATACAGATAACAATCATCTTATTACTCAACATAGTACCCCTATCGTTCAACGCATATTTTATATCTGTCAACAAGCTTCTAGATTAACACAGACATTCAACGTGGACCAGGAAATTCAAACAAAGGTCTTCGCTCTTTCCACGTTCATAAGTGAGTCACGGAAAAATTCTCATTAGCCACCACCGGGAGACGAACCCAGGGTCTTCCAGTTACGCGCCGGATATGCTTCCGCTACACCACAGCGGCCTTGAATTCCTCCAGACTCACACACGCTAACTGCCAAGTCAATTTGGCAGGTTGCTTCTTGGAGCCCCGCACAATGCTGGAGATTCACCAAAGATGGTAAGCAGCAACTGAAGAAATAATTAGAAGGCGAATGAACAATTAACACAGACATTCAACGTGGACCAGGAAATTCAAACAAAGGTCTTCGCTCTTTCCACGTTCATAAGTGAGTCACGGAAAAATTCTCATTAGCCACCACCGTGACTCACTTATGAACGTGGAAAGAGCGAAGACCTTTGTTTAAAGCTTCTAGATTCCTGCAGAGAAGAATGTTTTGGGTTGTTCCTGCACCTACGAATGCACCGCTTCCTATGCCTAGACATCACTTTTAAAACGGCGGCTTTGCAAAGCGTCTTTGAGAGGCCCGAAGGCATGAAAAGCGCACGGCGCCAAATCGGGACTGTAAGCTGGATGTGGTAACACCTTAAACTTTATCCCGGGCTCCCGGTACTCATCCCTCCTCTCTTTACAGGCTTGGCCATCGTTTTTGTGACGTCACGCTAAGCGATGGAGTTCTGCACCGAGAAAGTTACAGTGCCATACGTTTTTGGGCATTTAATCGTTCTTAATGCTTGAAGGAACAGCTGAATAAAGTCCATATTTGAATTTTCTGCAAATTATTATATGACACAGCAGTTCTACCGAAATTAAAAAATAAAATAAAAATAAAATTGCTACTGTTTTACCTTTCTCAGGAATTACGCTTTCTCGCTATTTCTGTTCTGTACGAGTATAAACGGGTATACTAAAAAAATGTGTTAATGCAGTTTTAAACAGACGCAGAAACTAATTGAAATGCAATCTGTCAGTACGTTGACGTACTGTTATATTGCAATTTGCATCTATAAAAGAACAAGAAAGATGACACCGAATTTTCGGATGTAATAAGCACGTCTTTTGAATCCGTTCTGACGCAAATTAAATTTATCAAAGCTATTCAAAGTCAATGGAACCGGTATGGAAAACAATAGTATCTGACGGAAGAAAGAAGTTTTTCAAGCGGGTTTTTAATCCCTCAGATATTGCTGTAAACGGAATAGTGAGCTGACGAACTCTTAAAAACAGAGATATCGACAAAAATAAGATGTGACTTTACGTCCCATGGTTTGAAAACCATGCATTATTTTAGGAAGAAAGTATTCTCAAAAGGTGTATCCATATAAGCGGTATCGGTCGAAGAAAAAAGAATTAGTCGAGTTTTCAGGAGCCCAGATTTTGCAACAAATACTTCAGAAGCAGAAATTAACACTTATGACCCCTGGTGGCAAAACCATTCTTTACCAAACATTAAAAATTATGTGAAAAATATTTTCCATCAAGTCTTGTATGCGATATAGGAAGAATTTTTCAAATCAGTGCTTTAGGAGCAGAAATAACGCAGAAAACGCAATTTACTTTTGTGCCCCTAGCAGAAAGTCTATGATTTACTTGAAAATTTTTGAATTTATAGGAAAAACATTTCACATCGGAAACACTATCCAACAAAGAAGGAATTTTTCAAATCGTACTCTTAAAAGTAGAGATATTGACAAAAATAAGATATACATCTACGCCCCTGGCGTAGAAACCATGCATTTTTTCAAGAAGAAAATTTTTCTCGAAGGTTTGTCGACATGAGTAGTATTTGTCAACAAACGATTTTTTTTATAATCGATATTTTAGAAGCTCATATTTTGCTGCAAATACAACAGAAGCGGAAATTAAGACTTACGCCACCTGGTGGCCAAACCATTTCTTACAAAAAATAGAAATTATGTGCAAACGATTTCCCATCAGGAGCTGTATGCAATGAAGAAAGAATTTTTCAAATCGGAGATTTAGAAGCAGAGATATAGGGGGAAACGCAATTTACATTTACGCCCCTAGCGGAAAGTCTATGAACTACTTGAAAATTTTGAAATTATATGAACCACATGTCGCACTAGAAACACTATCCAACAAAGAAAGAATTTTTCAAATCGGACTCCTAGAAGTAGAGATATTGACAAAAATAAGATATACATCTACGCCCTCTGACGTAGAAACGATGCACTATTTTAAGAAGAAAATGTGTCTAAAAGGTTTGTCGCCATGAGTAGTATCGGTCAACAAACGACGTTTTTTTCAATCGAGAATTTAGAAGCTCATATTTTGCTGCAAATACAACAGAAGCGGAAATTAAGATTTACGCCACCTGGTGGCCAAACCACTTTTTACAAAAAATTATACATTATGTGCAAAGGATTTCTCATCAGGAGCTGTATCCGGTGAAGAAGGAATTTTTCAAATCGGAGATTTAGAAGCAGAGATATAGGGGGAAAGCAATTTACCTTTACGCCCCTAACAGAAAGTCTATGAATTACTTGGAAATTTTGAAATAATATGAAAAACATGTCACACTGGAAGTACTATCCAACAAAGAAAGAATTTTTCAAATCGGACTCCTAGAAGTAGAGATATTGACAAAAATAAGATATACATCTACACCCCCTGGCGGAGAAACAGTGGAATATTTTAAGAAGAAAATATTCCGAAAAGGTTTATTGATGTGAGTGGCATCAGTACACGAAAGAATTTTTTCAATCGATATTTTAGAAGCTCAGATTTTATGGCAAATACATCAGAAGCAAAAAATTAACACTTACGCCCCCTGGTGTCCAAAGTATTCTTTACCAAAAATTTGAAATTATATGCAAAAGATTTTCCATCAGGAGATGTATCCGCTGAAGAAAAAAATTTCAAATCGGAGTTTCAGAAGAAAAGTTATCGGGAAAAATGTAATTTACTTTTACGCCACCTGGCGGAAAATCTATGCGTAATTTGAAAAAGTTACTATATCTAAAATACTCTTCGATATAAATGGAATTGAAAGATAAAAAAAAATTTCAATCGGATGTTTAGAAGCAAATATGTGGAATACTTTTTTTTTTTTTATTGGAGATTTAACGACCACCGTGAGCAACTCAATGGGCTATAAGCAGTCGCAATATGTGGAACAAAACGTATTTTTGAATTCGACGTCACCTGCATTTACGCCCTCTACCGGCGAAATTGTACATTGTAAAAAAAAAACGAAATAAAGGATCATCATTTGCATATTTCAAGCTTTCCAATGTAAAAATAATTTTTCAAATCGGATTAATAGTTGCAGAGATATCGTGGGTACAGACGGACGGACGGACAAACCGATAACAGAAGCACGATCTTTTTTTACAAAAGACGTGCTAAAAACTGGTGAAAAATTAATAAAACAGCATGCAAAATTGCGTTTTTTGACCTTAACTTTTTCTGATCAAATAACATTGCTTTCATCCACAAGAATAAAAAAAATTGTAGAGGCAGACTGTTCCAAAATTAGTATTTTGAGAATATGAAAAGGTAATTCACAAAGAAAAGTTAGGATAATGATGCACCAGGTCAATGTTACAGTACGTACAGAAATTAATAAAAACTGAGGGAAGTCAACTATATACTAAATTAATACTGAGAACGTATTTGGAAAAGAAAGTAAAAAAAATGGTAATAATGCTACTATAGTCTATATTTATGTGTGGTTTTAACAACTGAGCCTCTCCCCCATCTCTAGTTTATTTTGAAATTGAAGGAATTAGAGATATAATCTTACTATTTATCTGCATAATGTTGCAGGACATACAGATATAAATAAAAAAGTTTTGAGGCTGCCAACTAGACTAAATTGATACTGAGAATGTGTAACTCCCAGCACAATGTACACCCAGAAATAAATCAATGAAAAATGAACTTACCTTGTACCGATTTTGCCACCCATGGTTACGAACATGTGTTAGAACACGCATACGTGATAAATTTTATCCACACATGAAATGAAGATTAAAAATATATAAAAATGGAGATTGAAATATATTTATTCGTATGGGGTTTAGGGTAGTTAGACAGGTTAGGATTTATAATGGTTCCCCTGTAATGATGATTATCAAATGTATTTGCCAAAATTTCAAAATATTCCCGTTGTTAGTGAGGCACACAGGAAGACCAGATTCATTAACCAGCTACTGCAAACACAGCATATTTTCTTTTTCCTGACCTGTTATTTAAGCAGTGATTTTTTAACTTTGAGTAGTTACTTAAAAATATCTTTAAAAATACAGAAGCGCACTTTAGTACCAGTTCAAATTTAGTTTGATTACATTTTGAACATTTTCCGTTTACCACATTCAACTCTCCAACCTTTTCTGTCAATAATTTTTTTAACAGAAATTTTGCATTTTGTACATGGAGTAACTGCTCACAATCATGAGTCAAAAAGGAATTTAAATAATTTGAAGCAAATAATGAATATTTTTACAATGTCTTCAGCTACCCATGGACGGTGCTCGTCGCTTAGCGTGACGTCACAAGCAAGTTCTTAATCTGATGACCAGGACCGTAAACATACAGAGGAGGAGGAGGAGTCCCGGCGGCCCCGCTTTAACTCAGTAATTGTTTGCTGAGTTGCCAATGCCGTACGTGGACAAGCGTTTTCGTGCCGCAACAGCACTTTTTTGGATAACATTCCCCGTCGTTTTGTGCGAATTGCTAGTTACAATTTGCATTTCAGAAAGTCACAGTACGACAGACTGTCAATTGAGTCACCCTGTGCTTGATAGTGTTCAACGATGGGTCTTTTGATGCCAAAAAAAAAAAAAAAAAAAAAAAAAAAAAAAAAAGAGTCAGCAATAGTTTTCGTGCCGAAGAGAAAACTTTGAACTTTTTTTGCATGGGGAGCTCGGATGTTTCCACTCCATGCTTTGACGTTTGCTCTCGGGGTCATAATGATGAACCCATGTTTCGTTCCCCAGTGTTTCTCGAACCATACCTAAGTAATTGCGGCCCGATGGGGCTTATCACTGTCCTGCTGAAACAGACTATTGGCCGCAGGATGCGCGAAGTCCATGAAAGCGTGTAGATGATCAGTCAGCACTTGCTGGTAGCGCGCAGCGGTTAAGCACCTCTTCAGACACTTTAAGGGACCTATGAGAAAGCACCCCAATTCATCACAGAACCACCACTGCCTTGAAGAGAGCCGACATGGCACGACGGGGCCATGGCGTCATGCAGTCGACGCCACACCCACATCCTTCCCTCAACTCAATACAGCTGAAAACGGGATTAATCTTACCACACGACGTGACGTCACTCTGAAGAGGTCCAGGTCTGAGGTTTCGCGCACAAGGCGATGTGTAATGTCGGATGACGAACAGTCAACAGTGACACACGAGTAGGTCGTCGACTCCTGTACCCAGGGTATGCAACGTGCGCTGTACCGTTCGCTGGCTGACGCTGCTTGGGCCTCCGAGGATGCAGTTTGCGTCTGCATTGCCAAGCAGCCGGTCTGTACGAGCCTAGATAGTCGACGTCAATCCCGGTAATCAATGGCGTGTGGTCGCCCGCCGCTTGCTGTCTGGGCACTGGTATGTCCGTCGATGGTATACTCAGGGTACACCCTTTATGCGGTTGCCCTCGGATTCTTATCACTTGGGCGATAGAATGACACTTCTGCCTTGCGCCCGCAATACGTGCACGATGAAAGTCGCTCAAATTACCACGTTTGTCCATGTTCGTCGATTGCGATACGCTGTCGGGAAGCACTGCTGTCCGCCTATTTATCGCCTGCGTTCAGTTTGGATCTCTTCCATTCTGCTTGGGTGATGCCCATGTCAACTGCCCATCACTCCTATTTTATCTACTGAGTGTAAATATTATGTTGATATGAGGCCGCGGGTGGCTTAGTGGTCAGAGTTCGTGACTACCATGGAGATAACCTCACGTTCGATCCTGGGCAGGTACGAACGTTCGAACCACTAAATACCCGCCGTGCGTCGGATGGGCACGTTAAGCCGTCGGACCCCGGGCACTGGCCCCCCGGTAATAAATAAGGGCGTCTTCCTTCCCTTTTCTACCTCGCTTCCGTGTCACTTTCCTATCGGGCATTCTAGCCCAAATCTTCTAGCTTCCTGTTTCTAAGGGTTGTTTAAAACCTGGGGTCAGACACTCCTTTCCTAAAATCCTCTACATATGATCTGATCTGATCTATGTTGATATGTTTTTCGATGTTGATATAATCGATTTTTTTATTTATCTTCCGTATATTGTCCGACGGCCTTTAGGTTACGATAAAGTTGAATAATCGGGATTCTGCTGTATCTGCATGAAAATTTATCGTGTGAAGTTTTATTGAAACTGGTCGTAAAAGTTTCAAGACTGACATTAGATTATGGATAAACAAAGGAGGCGTAGCCTTTCCTGTTCTGTAGTACCCATTGGTAGACTTCAGAACGAAGAAATATCGAAAATATAGAAAACAAAAGACAAGAAGAAACTATATGTATGTGTACGCATTTGAAGAATTTATCTCTGAATTTTGTTAATTAAGCACTACGGTGAAGTAATAGCCATTTCACCATTGGAATAAGAAACAGACATAAAGTACACTGTAGGATCAAAATAATTCTAACTACCTACCCAGTGTTGTGCAGGTTCACCTTTAGCCGCGAGCACTGAGGCCATGCGACGGCACACAAGTTCCCGAAAATCGTCTACTGTTAGGCCGTACCATATCTGTATACGTACTTTCCGTAGTTTCTTCAGTGTCAGGAGAGGAATTTCCACACTCCGAAGCTGTCGATCAACAGGGTCCCAAATATGTTCAACCGGGTTTACGTCGGGCTAGATGGGCTTTCTCGGAAGAACATGGATGTCATACTTGTGTTAGTTCAACAAGTTCTGGACGATAGAGTTTTATTTCACCACGCGTTCTCTTGGTGAAATATATTGATCTGACAACTGTCAGGATAAACCTGGTCTGCAATTATGGACAAGTAAATGGTGGCGTTTAGAGGTCCATTCACTGATATCAGGGGACCAAGAGAGTTCCAGGAAACCTTCTTTTTTCTCCACCTGCCTGTGTCCGTGAGATCACGGCATCTCGTACCATTTTCTCCGTAGCTGTTGACCTTATTTACCATCGTCCATCCACTCAATGCGGTAGGAAACAGGACTTATTAGAGAGGACAACTTCCTTCTAGTCTTTGAAGATTCACTCCCTATATTTCTTGGAAAACGCCAGCCTCTGTCACCGATGATACGTTGCGGTGAGGTGAGCTGTGGTTATGCGTTTAAAGCGTAGGCTCATACGGTGGAAGTGTCGCTGTACTGTAGCTGTTGATATCCGCGTCTGTGCTTCTTGGTTGCAGACAATGGTCAACCGTGCGAAGGCAGCACGCTTATTACTGCGTACAATGCGGTCGTCTCGCCTCTCTCTCCCTCGAGCATTAAGCAGCAGTAGTCGTACACCACCCACCCGCCGGTTATTCGTTACGCCTCTTTCTATCCACTCTCGGTACACTGCAACAGGAGCGCGTGAGGAGGCGGCAATGTATCCGGTGATCATGCTCTTTTCCAAGAGGATCAATACTCGTCCCTTACTCATTATAACCACCTTTTCAGCTCCTACTAATATTACACATGTCACAGATAGCGCTACATTCGCTTCTGATCTCACACGTATGAACCTCCACTCCGGAAACGATCTAAACACCTGATGAAAGGGGTCATAATATTTTGCTCCTACTGCATATCTCTGCGGGTCGTCCGAATTCTATGAATATTAAAAAGCGCACAAAACTTAATAATCCCAGTCCAAAATATTTAGTTTGACTTCATTTTCTAATGGCATGAGCAGTTTAATCTTTGAAGCCACGCAGGCTAAGAAAACAGTAAAGCGTCTTGTGTGATTTAATATTCATTTAAGTCAACGTGCGCACTTTTCAGAAAATTTCCAGAGAAAAAACTTTCGTACCGTATCAAACTAAGAGCAGTCAGTAAGTCTAACACTGTTATGATCTCTACTTTATAAACCGTATACATAGTTTTCATTTGAATGAAAGGTATGGTACAGCATTTTCAAATTTCACCTTAACGTCTGTCGCACATCTTATGTTTTGATCATTCGTAATGAAAGTATTTACCAAGTGGTACAAACTACATCTGTATAGCTTTCTGTAGCTCTTCATCGCTTCTGAAACATATTCTATTGTTTCATGGCATGCAATGATGCAGAATTTCAATCACACCCTCAAATCATACACTTGTTAATTCCGATCAACGAAGTTGCTTCCTTCGTTAAAAATTCCATCATTTCCCATTGCTACACATTTCAAAATTTCCCGTCCATTCTTGAGTGATTTATCAAAGTTACGTGCAAAACTCCAACAACTGGCATTTAGTGTCTGCGTGATTCTTCCATAGATGATACAGTAATCATTGTAAAATCAGAAAATAACTTATCATATGCATCAAGATGTTTATGTCAGCTGTGACGGACAAACCTCTAAATTATGTTCCTTTTACGTTTTTGTTTTCTTACGTAAATTTCGTTACTTCTGCTAAAAGATTTTCTTACTGAATGGCACATTACTTTCCCGAACTGCTTTTATAATTTCATCCCTATGACAGTGAGTCAGAACAAGATAAAATTAACGCATTAAATATACAGAATATGGAGTTGGTGGAGATTTGTAGTGATTTCGAGTAGATGGTTAAACATGGATGTTAAGAAAGTTTAAAGAATGTTGATGTATATGTGATAGATAATAAGTGACATTATCATAATATTTATATATGTGTTGATATCAGCAAGATTATATTCTGACAGTGGATTATATTGATGTCCTGAAATACTCTTGGAATTATACAAGAGAATAGCTTATTCTTTCTAAATGGATGATTCCTTCTTTGTTTCTAAAGTGTGATTTAAGTTCAAAGAAGCCATCCACGAACATTAAGAGCATAAGCTGGCTACCTAGTTAACCATTTAAAATACAACTATCAGAAGCTAAGACGATATAGTCCCGAATAAAAGCAATTAATATTGTATTTTCATCTTTCAGTTTTTTCTATGCCTTTTCCATATATAAAAATCCATTGAGGAAGTATTATGATATATTCCCAACCATTCCTCAAAACGATTTTTAGCTCATTATAAAAATAACGCATACGACTCTACTAAATAAGAAGCACCTATAAAACTCAGATAGAGAAATCTGAGCCTTATGAAGAATTCAGTCCTAAATCCTAACTTTGAGAATTTGATGACGAAGGGTGTGCGGAGCTAGGTACTCCAGTTGGGTGTATCCTTGGTATATCCTTGGCTGCGAAACCCTCAAAGATCTCATGATTCACGGCAGAACGATTGTCGAGGACCCGCTGTTTCACGCTGATAGCCTCTAATGAGTACAATGCCGGTCTGCCGTTCTTTTTTAAAGTTAATGTCTTTGGCTCGTTCCAAGAAAGCACAAGGTAAAGCACACAGCGTAGAGTAGAGAATTTCTCTGTATAATATGATGTGAACACGAAGACATGCGTTTTGCTATGTCGCTTCCAATACACATGAGATGCAGTTTAGATATTTTGAGTTTTTATTACCTCATCTGCACGTATTCTTTACAAATTTTATGCATCCACAGTAAAATAATTTCCTGCTCTTTCCATTTATCCACCAACATATTGACGTAGCGGCTAGGCTGATGGTTATCTTCCGAATGAAACACGATACGGGAAAAGTGCAGTTCTTATAGTACAGGGTGATTCATTTGA
Source organism: Macrothele yani (assembly GCA_039090855.1). Taxonomy (NCBI): domain Eukaryota; kingdom Metazoa; phylum Arthropoda; class Arachnida; order Araneae; family Macrothelidae; genus Macrothele; species Macrothele yani. The sequence continues at coordinate 5,714,425 of CM076995.1, read as the reverse complement.
AGCAGTACCATGTGATTTACTTATAACTTTTTTATAAATAACAACAAAATCATACAATAAGTTGAAAAGTATACATGTGGTATTGGAGAATCATTTTATCAAAGCAAATGCTGGAATTGTCCTCCATTTTCTTGTAAACACAGTTGAACACGCCGCACCATATTCAGTGATGTCTCATGTAGAGTACGAGGAGTAACATTGCCAATTTCAGTCGTGATTGTTTCACGCAATGCATCCAATGTTTTTGGATGGGTTTTGTAAACTCTATCCTTTAAGTAGCCCCATAAAAAAAAGTCAGGAGAAGTTAAGTCCGGAGATCGGGAAGGCCATATGTTTTTTGAAATTAATCTGTCATCATCAGCTGATGGATTACGTGCACTTTAAATGGTGAAATATTCGCTTTTTTTGCTGCCCTTTGACTAGTTCCGTATGAATATCCTGTCTGTTGGCTTAATCTGCGCAACGATTTAGTCGGAGATTGAAGTAAACGTTGCCGAACATCGTCCACACGCGCTTGGGACATGGGAGGGTGATGTCTACCGCTACCGCTGAGAAGAAAACCGGTTTGCTCCAGTTTTTTTTGCCATCGACAGAATTGTTGACTTGCTTGGCACTTTTCGAACTCCAAACTCTCTTCGAAATGCTCGTTGCGTTTTGATGACAGAATTGGTTACCCAATACGATTTCACTAAAAAACACGCTCTGGAACAGAGTACTGCATGTTTCCGAAAGCACGCAAGTGAATGGCAACGCAACAACAAACAAATAACTAGCTGAGTTACAGTTACGGTTAACAGTCTTCTTCACGGTGGCGGTTTTCATTCTCCAGGAGTTGCTGCTTCTGTTGAAAAAAAGAAGAAGTTCCTTGCGTGATCCCTTGCCGAAATATAAGTTTTTTCAGGGTACTGGTTTAAATGGATCACCCTGTACATGTACCCAAAAGTGTTCTGAATTTGTTCTTCGTGCTGCTATATTACGTTAGCATTACTGAAGAATGTTTTGTATCACTTGGAAATTTTTTGTTATTCTCTTTCGTGAGCACATTAACCAGAGGAAGCACAAGATTGCGAGTGATAGCAACTGTGCGCGCACCACGTCCAGCCATTTACTACTTCTAGTAAGAATCCGAACGCAATGCTTTTACGCTTAGGATTACTATTTCCCTTTACATCAGTACCATACTTGGAACTCATGCAGAAGGAATTCCCGAAACATAACATGTTTACAGCACCTATAAATGAGAGACCTCATAGGCAGATAGAACACTACTAATGTCCGTAAAGGTGAGAGATAAATGCTTAAAGAGAGCCCGACGCATAAGATTTATTGTACACTGATTACCGTTTTCGCTGGTCAGAGATACACAGTTTAAGAACGTGACATCGCCTTTCACAAACATCTTTCTTTCTATGGAATGATATAAATGTAGAGACCCCGTCCTAAATGGAGAAGCTTTCATCTTAAACAAAAACTGCCGCTATGTTTTCTTGAGTAAAACGCAGTAATTTATATTACGTGATGCATAATTCTCATCAATTGCATTTATTTGTACAAAAATAAATAACGTATGCTATGTCGTCAGGTAACCCTTGAACATTTCATAAAAATATACATACATCAGACAACCTACAAAAATTCACTTTTAATACTTAGTTACATCACCACGTGCAGAAATCACCAGATCAATTCTTAATAAGAATAAAAAGGTAGCTGTCTAAGCATGTAGAAAACCAACCCAACGTGTACAATTAGAATTTTGCTACTAAAAAGACATATTAGGTAAAAATAAGATCTTTCGCAACAGGCGCCCTGTGCGTCATCAGGTTAAAAGAACTGGCGCTAGGAGAACATACACACTTAATACACTGACGGAAAAAAATCCCAACACCAAGAAGGGGTTGTGTTAGATAAACGACAGTTGGTAGGCGGTGAGAGTACATCTGTAAGATGACGTCTATGCAAATTTCGCGCTCGGCGCATACGTGTGGCGCTAGTAGCGTCCCTCGGAACATGCAAAGCAGGTTTGCTGTAAATACGCGCTGTAACGTTCGTGAGCGTTAGTTATCGTTGAGATTCGACGTAGGGTGTTGATGTTAGTCAAGAATGCCTTTAAAAAGACAAAGAAGCCATTATCAACAGCTCACGGAGTTTGAACGAGGTCGTGTAATAAGGCTACGAGAAGGTGGATTTTCTTTCCGCAATATTGCAGAACGACTTGGCAGGAATGTAGCCACTGTGCATGATTGTTGGCAGCGGTGGTCAAGGGAAGGTACTGCCTCAAGAAGACCGGGTTCCGGCCGGCCACGTGGCACTACTGAGAGGGAAGACCGCCGTGTACGGCGTATAGCCGTGACGCATCATACCGCGTCTGCGGCAGAATTCGAGCTGCAGTTGCCACCACAGTGACACAACGAACTGTTACAAATCGGTTACTTGAATGACAGCTCCGAGCCAAACACCCTGTAGCGTGCATTCCACTTACTCCAAACCACTGCCGTTTGCGACGTCAGTGGTGTCAAGCTAGAGCTCATTGGCGGACGGAGTGGAGATCTGTTGTGTTTTCTGATGAAAGCCGGTTCTGCCTGGATGCCAGTGATGGCCGTGTGTTGGTTAGAAGGTGGCCAGGTGAGCGCCTGCAACCAACCTGTCTGCGGCCGAGACACACTGGACCTACACCTGGAGTTATGGTCTGGGGAGCAATTTCCTATGACAGCAGGAGCATTCTCGTGGTTATCCCACGCACCCTGACGGCACAGTTGTACGTCGGTCTGGTGATTCAACCTGTTGTGCTGCCATTCATGAACAGCATTCCAGGAGGTGTTTTCCAACAGGATAACGCACGTCCGCATACCGATGTTGTAACCCAACATGCTCTACAGAATGTCGACATGTTGCCGTGGCCTGCTAGATCACCAGATCTTTCACCAATCGAGCACGTATGGGATATCATTGGACGACAACTCCAGCGTCACCCCTAACCAGCATTAACCGTCCCTGTATTGACCGACCAAGTGCAACAGACATGGAACTCCATCCCACAAACTGACATCCAGCACCTTAACGACACAATGCATAAACGTTTGCGTGCTTGCATTCAACATTCTGGCGGTTACACCGGTTATTAATGTACCAGCATTTTACATTTAAAATGGCTCTTCTCGCGCTTACAATAAGCTGTGATCTTGAAACCTTAATCGATTAAATATGTTACCTATGCGAATGTATTGCCGCCATTCATTCCTCTACAACTATTTTTTCGTGGTGTTGGGATTTTTTTTCCGTCAGTGTATGTAGGTAGTCCCGAAGATAACAGCGATCCTGGTGAGTGGCTTGATATCCGCGTCATAACTCGGTTACAGCGAGAAACAAAGTTGAGAAAGAAAATGACACTTAATAGGTGACCAATACATACTCCCCGTTTAACATCTCAGCAGAGACAGAACCATTGACGTCCGTTATTCTGCCCTTCAACGTCTCGACAACCGGAACACTACTAGAATAAACTTGGTCTTTCACATAACTACGGGGAAAAGTCTAGAGGGATTGGTTATGTCGTGCGATCTAGGTGACCATGTCATGGGACCGTCGGAGCCAATCCATCTGTCCGAAAATGTGTCATTCAGGAACTCACGAACCATTATTTGCCAATGTGATGGGGCACCGTCTTGTTGGAAAATAACCGAAGTTTGGACTGCATACCTACTGAGATGATACAAAACGTTCCATCATGTCCAGGTACACATTACATGTTACCCTGAGATCTGTAAAACGAAGTGTTCGATGATTCTGTCATGCATCCGGCCGCATCATACGTGCACTCTGTTGTTCGATGATATAATGCGAATTTTCTGATCCCAGATTCTCACATTGTGCCTATTTACTGTACTAAAGACCTGGAAGGTGGCTTCATCAGCGAAACAGACACGGTGCAGATAACCACTATCATGAGCTATGCGCTGCAACATCTCCGTGGCCAATGCAGCACGGCGAGGCCAATCATGAAGTTGAAGAGCTTGAACGATCTGTACTTTATAAACATACAGATCAAGACGTTTGGGTAAAATTTTGTGAACCGTGGCACGGGGAATCCTAGTTTCCAGTGAAGCACGACGAATGGTTTTCCTGGGATTTCACATGAATGTCTCTTGAACAGTTGCAGCTGTCTCTTGTGTAACTGGTGGTCGGCCCGGCTCCGGGGAGATCGCCAGCAGTACACGTCACTTTAAAATTTTCACATCAAGCTTTTATGCTTTTTTGGTCCGGTGGTGATCGTCTGTACTCTTTTCTGAAATGACGCTGGAAAGTAACCGCCGATTTGGTCGTATGGAACCACAACACGCACGCCGCGTTTTCTTGCATGAAAGCCATTATCGATGAAATGCCCCTCTTATTCAGCAGTAGCGCACACCTAAAGAACATAATTTTGTTTTATGAGTGCTGCTATATTATGTCGCCAACCATTTTTTTTAACTCACCTAGATTTTTTCATATTGATTTTTTGTAATGTGGGAAAGACTTTATGGACACCATGTATATCATATTAAACAATTACATATATTGCTGCAGGTGAATAATGTTTTGTCCGATGTCTTTATTTATTGTTCATTTTATTAATGTATCTTCCTGGTTTAGTCATCGTGTACGCTCTGATCTTCACAAAGATCTTTTCTAAAGGCTTCTGTTGCAAAGACGTAGTGACTCAAACTTATTCTGCCTGTTTATCCCTAATATTCTCGATAGGGTGAAGGACGGAAAATGTATACTAGAAGCCGTACACGAGCACTTGAGGATTGAAGGAGCAATTTCCGTAATATCGGTAGGCAGCTTCAGTAACTTCTAGTTTTCTGAAATATCTCAGGATGTTACATCGGCGAACCCTCCGCTCTAAATTAACAATCAACATAAGTTGGAAAATCAAAGAATTGTGTGAATTTCGTTGTTCTGTTTACGTAGAACAGCAGATTGTTATATCCTCGCAGTTTCCATACTCACATTTGACGATAAGATTACAACATGTCGATAAGTATTTGATTTAACTCTTTCAGATGTTTTGTTCTGCAACAGGATTTACATCAAGATAGATTAGAATTATGTCGCATGCTGGTGCGACTTCTCTTAGGTGAAGTACGTCGGCCATGGAAGCCAGGATTTTGTTGTTCTCAAACAGTGGAAACACTTGCAGTACACACAGCTGAAAGTCCTCTTGGAGTCTAAGCATATGGCCGTGATCATTCGATCTAGTGGTTGGCGATTTTTATCAGTCGGTGTTTCAGGATCACCGGAATATTAATACTCACGCACCACAAACAGTGTTACATCGGTAAACTCTGACACAAGGGGTTTACTTCCAAACCTTTAGCTGAAGCATACAAGAAAGCCAACAGCGTTGTATCCATAAATTTTTCATAGTGTTTTTTTCCTATTATGAACAGCACAAATTGATCAAATAATCACATTGTGATTCATTGACACACTTGTTCAGGCTTTCAAATAACGAAAATGAGAGGGAAATGCTGCATCGAAAAGTGTGTCCTGTGGCTTTCGGTGACGTAATATATTAACATACATACAAACGCCATAATATGAATACTGCTTGAAATCCGATTGCAGAAAATGTCATTTGTTTCATTTTAATCGGAACTGATGACAAAACAAGTGCCATCAAACTCTCGGAAGCGATGAGCAAGTTTTCTAATAAAAATTTCAAACTCAAAATATTTCGAGACGTATAATACAAAGTTTTCTAAACATCGAAGATTTCCGAGACATCGAATGAATGAGCTTCTTCGTGTTCTATAATGTTCGATACAAAATAATTTTTTCAAGTGACTTGAAAGAAGAGAGATATCGTGAAAAATGGAAACAAAAAAATGTACTCACCTGGTTAAAAACTGCGCATAAAGAAAGAAAACTGAAAAACTCTTGAAAACTGTGGTTACAGCTGTCGAATAAGACACCACGATAATAAAATATTATTAGGTATTAATACGACAATCCTCAGTCCAACCAGAAGCGAAGGCCGTATACACACTTTATACTACCTATAGGACAATTTGTAACCAAGAACATTTGTGAACTATTTGAATAATCTTGGCCAAAACAACATCTCTCCGTTTTGCAAAGAATTTTCCAACCTAATCAGAAAAGGAAATATCTCGCTGATTACAAAGATACCATAAAGGAAAAAAATAATTTTGGAAAATGTTTTAAGTGATTATATCTGTTTGATGAGTAAAAATTCCCGTCTGCTACTTGAACAAGTAAAGTTCCTGTCCTTATCTCAAGTATGCAACTATTCCACAATTTATTTTCCATATGGAGACGTAGCATTTATTTTTCGTATGTAGATGTAGCATTTTTTTTACATTTGTAGATGCAGCACTTATTTTCCAAATGTAAATGTAGCATTTATTTTCCATATGTAGATGTATCATTTATTCTTCCTATGTCTTGGGTGAGAAAGAAAGTAAAATCTGCAAACGCAAGGCAACAGGAAGCTGATTACCGTATCTATGAGGTGTACAAATAAGTTTTAAAGCGTTTTAAGACAACGCAAGATGTAATTTGAGAGACAACAACAATATCTTTACGAATCATAATATGCGCCGTCATTATCTATCCCCTTCCGCCATCAGTTTCGGCAGCTGACGGATTCCAATCATGAAGAATACTTCGTCGTGTGACGCGATGAAGTCGTCAACCCATTTTTACACTTCGTCATATGCCCGAAACCGTTCATCCGACAAATCATGTTGCATCGGTCGGAAAAAATGATAGTCTGAAGGGGCTATGTCGGGACTATACGCGAGATGCTCCAAAACTTCCCAGCCAAGCTTCAATAACGTTTCCTTGACCGATTTCGCGACATGCAGCCTAGCGTTGTTATGCAGTAATTTCACGGGACGCAATCCTTTGCCGGTGACTGGACGTGTCCGACAGACTTCCTGGTTCAGTCGCAGCACTTGTTGCTTGTAGCGATCAACAGTAACAGTTTGACCCTATTTCAATAGTTCATAATAGAGCACAACCTTTATATCCCGTCAGGTGCACATCGTAACTTTTTTTGGAGTGAATATTGCGTTTCAGTGTCGAAGTCGTTGCTTCTCCGGGGTCTACGCAGTGTTTTTTGCGTTTGGGATTGTCGTACCATATCCACTTTTTGTCACCCGTAACGATTTTCCACAGGAAAGACTTTCTGTGTTGTTTATTCAACAGATTCAAACACTTCATGACACGCTCATCCTCGTTCATCTGGCTCAGGTCATGTGGCACCCATTTTCCTTCCTTCTGAATCTTTCCCATTGCGCGTAAACGATTGGAAATGGTTTTTTGAGTTACTCCCAGTTGTTCAGCTAGTTTTTTTTTTTTTTTTTTTTTTTGCGTTTGAGACGAATCTTCATCCAGCAATGCTTGCAATTCCTCATGTGTAACCTTATGCGGGGCGCCGCTACGTTCTCGATCGCTAACATCAAAATCACCAGCTTTAAACCGTCTATACCAAAACTCAGACGTGCTCTCCAATACAGTATTCTCCCCCAGAACAGAACAGATCGATGCACATGCTTTTGCAGCAGTTTTTCCTTGATGAAATTCGTAGCGAATGTAGTGTCGAATAAATGCGGTATCGCTTGCCATCTTTCACCTACCGATGTGCAAGTGCGTTTGACTGTTGGGCATACATCTGTATCACATTTTATACTCTGGACCAGTTACGGTCACATGACAACGCGGAAGAATGTCGGATATGTAAATTAGCTGTATACGTAACACAAAAAACGCTTTAAAACTTATTTGTATTCTTAATACAAGCCCAAAATGTAGTCGCCATCGTTTGCCACGACCTGCTCCCATCGTCTGAGCAGTTGTTGGGTACCGTCTGTAGAATTGTGGCTGCTTGGACATAAAGAATTGAGTATGTGTGCTTTCGACATCATCGCGGTTGGTAATCCGCTGCCCGTCCTAGAAATGCAGCAACCACCAGAAAATGCAATAGTCGCTTGGAGAAACGCCCAGAGAGTAGGCTGGGGGCTATAGCAGCTCACAGCCCAGGTCTTTGATCTTGTGGCAAGTCAACCGAACTGTGTGAGGTCTCTCTCCATCCTGTTGCCCTTGTGGTTCAGCAGTGCTTGTCGTTTTGTTACGTTTCAACGTGAGTGATACGTGTGGATCGTCAAGCTGACGGCAATACAGATCGGGGGTGATACTTATGTCGTCCGACAGCATCTCAAAAACACGACAGCCCACCAAAACAGATAGCAGGGTCTTACGTGGGTGTAAGCTGAGTTTGTGTGTCGGCATGGGCTTCTGTTTTGGGTCCAACCACTGTTTCTGGGCGCTGACATTGTCATACAGGCCCTATGTTTCGTCACCTGTCGTAACGCGGTCCAAGAAGGGCTCGACTTGGTCACGTGCGTGCAGGGAAACGCATGCGCTCATACGATTTGTTTTCTGCTCAATTGTGAGTTGGTGGGGTAACCAAACTTCCTTTTTGTGCACCTTCCAAAATTTGACGCAGGTACACCATAATGCTGGTGTGGGTAGTCCCCAGCTGTTCGGCCAACTCTCGCGTGGTCACACTTTAGTCGGTCCCATCTAAGGTCTTCAGCACGTCCTTATCCACTGTTGCAGGTCTTCCGGCTTTGTTTGACAGGTCACAATTTCCTTTTCGAAACCGTTCGAACCAGAGACAGAACTGATAATGTGATACGGCAATGGGGTACACACCGGTAATGTTCCTTACACCACTCGCGGGGAGTACTACTAGGACGAAAACCATGCAGCATGCAATGACGGATGTGCTCCTTGTTCACTTCCATGTTGGCTGGGCTTACACTCTTCGCCTTCTCCCGACTAACTGCCACTGACTTAAGCCACCTACCTGTTGATGCCATGCCGATGTGCTGCGCAATCTCAGTGGCCAATGTGCGCCGTGGCCGGGCCTTCAACTTCGGGTGCCTAGTCATCGGACGTTACTTCCTTTTCAACTCAATGGATGGAGCATTTATTTTCTCTAAGAAGTTGTTGCATTTATTTTCCATTTGTAGGTGTAGCATTTTATTTCCCTACGTAGATGGTGCATTTACTTTGCATACGTAGATATGACATTTATTTTCCATCTATAGATGTAGCTGCAGAGTTCACTGATAATCCTTGACATCGCATCAACTAGTCTTATCAAAACAAATTTTAGGTCAGACATAGTGTCAGAAAACAAATGCACTCTCGTAATATAGTACATATCGAGAAAACCGCTCGTCTAACAAACCTAAAGCTATGTGAGAAATCTTTATCATCCTAACAGTTAGCTGATCTTAAAATGTGTTTATCAAAACAACTGTGAAACTCAGATATCGAACTTAAAAATTCTAAATGCGCTCCCCGTAACTTTCGTATCAATAACTATGTGAAAACTGTTCATTTTTTGAATGAAAATTGTAAATTGAGTCGTAATCTCAAATGAAAACTTGATGTTTCACCACTAAGCAAGTAAATAGGGCACATAGAAATGGTACGACGACATTATTAAACTTCTTAATAGTTAGACACAATTAAAATATTCTTTCTGGTACGACTTCTGAAAGACGAGTTGCTCTGGAACGAAGTATTGGGGTATCAAAAAAAAAAAAAAAAAAAAAAAAGACGGCGTTTTTCATGCAAAAGTTTCAATTAAACAGAACCTCGGAAAAATCCAAGCTAAATTTCAAAGTACAGGCCATCATGTTCAATAGCTTCAACTCATGTGTTTACCAGCTGTTCAATTCCTGCATGGTACCAAGGTTTTGGTTTAGAGCCAAAGAACTCTTGGTACTCGCATTAAACATCATCTAAAGAAGTCAACTGCTTGCCATGGTAAAAATTCTCCATCTCCCGAAACAAGTGGTAATCTGAAATGCAAGGTTGGGGCTGTACGCTGGATAAGGCAGCAGCTGGATTACATGTAGTTATTTTGTCCAATTAACGATATGAAGTTTTGCATTGTCTTGTTGCAGGGGTGCTCGGTTGACCAAGTCAGGATACTTCCGATGAAATTTGTCATACATCCTGTCCAATTGCTGAGAATACAGTTCGTCATTGACAGACCGATCATTCGGAATGAGCTCAAGGTGGATTACACCTTCATAATTCCCACCAGACACATAGCATGAACTTTTTCTCAAAACGTCCGCGTTTCGGAATAGGTGAAGCTGGTTTACCTCTATTCAGTCACTGTTATGAAGAATGTATTATTCAGATATATCCACATTTCTTCCCTAGTAACTATTCAATTGATAAATCGAGTATCAGATATAGATTTCTGAACAATTCGTTGCCCACCTCTACATGCCGTTGAGCTTGAGCTGGGGTGAGTTCATGAGGAACTGCATCGTATGAAATCTTTCTGATCTTGTGCAGGTTTTCAGCGAAGGTAGATTTCGAAACTCCCAGTTCTTTTGAGAATTTGCGAGTGCTTGTTAGTGAATTGTCTTCCACAGATGTTTGCAGAGCTTCCGAATCAACAGCAAAGGGCCTACCTGAACCTTTCTTTTTTTACAATCTCAAAACACCAGATGCAAATTTCTTGAACCATGTTTGCGCGGTCGTGAAACGGTTAGTCCTTCAACTTAAATTTCGTTAATTTTTGAGATTACTTGAGCAACTTTAAGCCCCTGTTTCCAGTGATTTTGCAATGGAGCCAATATTTCAAACTTCTTAGCCATTGCAATTGACGTCAGTACAAATTCAACGCATGGTCGTATCATGTGCTTCCAGATAGTTTGATTCCCAACAGTACATATTTTCAGTCATCTGCAGCACAGGAAAATTGCCCCACAGAAAATATGTATATTTACGTCGTGACTCTGTGCTATGTAAAACGTCGTTTTTTTTTTCGGACACTCCGATGCAAATATTTGAAGAATTTAGCGGAAAATTTCGAGTTATGAAAAAGCTGAAAAATTCATAGACACATTATGGTCATACACATAGTAGCTATCAGAAGCAGAATGAGTTTCTAGAATCAAACTTTTAGAAGCGGAGATACCGGGCAAAATACAAAAATGCGTTTATTCCACCTTACTGTGATGAACATTTAAGCCACCTAGAGGAGCAATTGTGCACCTTGCCACAAAAATATATGAAACATTTCGTTCACGGTTCCAGCGATTATACTCAAAAGAATTTTTGCCGTCCGACTTTAAGAAGTAGAGTATACGAAATAAAAAGTGCATTTACTCCGCGCAGAGAGAAAATGTGCATAATAAAAAAAATGCTCCATCTATGGAACTCAAAAGAGTTTTCCGAATTCTACTAACAGATTTGAGGATATCATGATAGAAGAATAAAATAGTTCTTATATGAAGGTATCTTTAAAAAAAAACGTGATGAAAGTGCGTGATACTTATGCTAAGATAGTATCTGCATACCATTACATAATCAAGAGCAATATTAGTCTTTTCTGCAGTCTCATATGTTCGGGGGATTCCTTATGGAAAAAATTCTAAATCCAGATATAATCCATCACAATCTTTTGCTACCAAATGAAATTGAATCAGCAATTTCCGAAGTTCACGATTTACTAATTTAACAAATGATTATTTAATAACCAGAAATTGTAAGAATTTGAAAGGTGTCCTTTGTTTGAATGTATTTAGACTGAATTTGAATGGAAGACTATTTAAATTTATTTAATTTCTCCAAATTGCACGATTTTTTTTTCGTAACAGTTATTCACGCGAAGTTTTACCTCACACATCTGGAACTTGCGGAACGATTCTGTAAATGTCTTAAACATTTTTCTTGCATGAATTCGATATGAAAATTTTAGAAGGATACGTTTTGTACGAAAGAAGGACAATTTTCTCAGAAAGGGGATCTTTTAAAGCAAATTATATATTTCAATAGCCTCAGTAGATCACATTTTACTACCAATGAGTGAATTGAAAATCCCAAAGTTGCGTTATTGTTTTTTAATTTATTCAGTTCGATGATTATTTAAATAAATTTCCGACGCGGTACAAATTGGATCTCACGTCATGAAGTTTCCACATTTTTGATTGTCACATCTAAGATCCAGTTGATTTGTTTTGTACCCAATTTTTTCTAATCTCTTTCTCCCAATCTTCGTTAATCTATCATATGTAATTTTAGTACGCATTTATTGACCAATGTGCACACAATGAGCGAAGGCAAATGCACTACATTTATGGGGTGTTGTGTATGGATAAATATTTTAGTACTGCTTTTGCATTCACTTTTCATTGCCCAATTTATGCATACATATATTGAAGTGCATTTTCTGAATGTGCGTATGTTTAATTATGTACGTGTGTACATAATTAAACATACGCACATTCACATTCATGTTGCATAACGTGTGTTAGGCAAATAATATTCCTCATTCTAATCATATTCTTTTCTGAGTCTAGTCAACAGTTTTAAATTGTAGCACATCCTTCAGCCTTACGTGCTCACTGGAGTCAGTTAAATCTTAAAACTAAAACAACAGTAAACGAAACATTTTATGGGTGTGATGCTCGATGCCCATGCGCTGAGATTCGGTTGATTATAACTCCATATTTTCAGTTATATAGCACACTCCCTTTTTCAAGCACACCCTATATTCGGAATCCTTGCATTGCTTTGTTTGTATGCATGTGCAAGGCCTGGCGGAAACACACGTCGAATTTATTAATTTGTACAACATCTTAGGTGACAAGTTTTATCAGCTTTGTTTTACAAAACACTTAGTTTCATCATGTTTTATGGTACCTATAGATGTTTCATTGAATCTGTATTTCGGATTGCACGTGAAATAAGGAAATGGTTTGTAGAGTCGGCCTTAGAACTTCAGTGTTCAAAACTTGCTTCGTGTAGCTTTTTCATGATTTTAAAACTGGACAATACCCTTAAGAGGCTCTCATTTGGAATCAGCTGCGTACTTTCGCAATAATGTAACGGCAGTTTGATTTTGAAGAAAACGACTTGTCTCTCGTAATCGCTGATCCAGTGCGTTGCATTGCATACCGCCAGCCAAGGGTGGACTTTTGACATGAATCGCCTGCGTATGAGCCGCGAATGTGTACGAAGGTTTCGTCGTGTTGTGACGTGTTACAGAGATAAAGCACGAGTCAAGACGACAAATTTGTAGCTGTACGTCCCTTCAGTGTAGCTCAGTCGGTTAGAGCAACTCACTCCGGAAAGAGGAGACACGGACAAACTCCTGTTTTCACAGTGTGAGTGTACGAATGCCTACAGGCTGTGGGATGAGGATATTGATCCTTAACAACGTAGGTCACGAATGTGACTAACGCTTCAGACGTGACACGAAATAGAACTTAGGGTCTCGTTATAGGGATGGACCCCTCCTGTTCTATAGCGAGTCCGCATTGTGGCGAATGCCAGACTATGGCGTGACACAAGCGCTTATCATGGAGAGAACAAGGAACATATGACCTTATTTGTAACTAGGCCGATGGTTTCGCGTTCCTCTTTGGCGCACATCGGGTGTTCAGTGCAGCACAGCCTACCTGAGATTGAGCTCGCCACCAACTGGTCAGAGGGTGATTGCTCTAGCCACCAGGGCACACGCGGCCCTTCGTTGATTGAGTGGCTTTCGGCTTGGGCTTTTGTCGCCTTGCTTCGTGTCGAGTCCCGGAAAAAGCAAGCATCGGTGTTATGTTCGAGTTCCCGGCAGGATCTAAAAATCGTTTTCGTCTTTACAGCAGCAGTTTTCTTCCTAAACCTACTGATTTTAATCATATTGCATTCTGATTCTAATGAGGAGCTTTAAATTATAGCAAGTCCTTTAAGCCTTAGGCACGCATTAGATTTTGTCACATCTTAAAACTAAAAATTCTGATCGGTTAAGTCCGCAACGCTCAAAAAATTGTTATGTATGAAGAAAGAGGAATGATGTGAGTTATGTAATGTGACACTGAATATATCAACATCGCCGCCCTGGGTCGCAGTGGTCTAAGCGCTGGCTTTAGACTATTTATCCGAGATGGGTCAGGATTCGAATCCCTGCGAGGTGATGTTGTGTTTGTCTTATGACATTGGCTTTCTCTCTCTTTCCTGGAGCCAGTGACCCTAAGTTAGGGACATGCAACTGCTTATAGCCCATTCTGTTACGCAATGTAGTCGTTAAACACCCAAATAAAAAAGTGTATATATATTGTGATCGATATCTTCACAACATTGAAGTGAGTGGGGTTCCCATTTCATGAGTGACGTTATTGGGCTTTGTATTCCAGGTAAAGTATAAATTGAGTTTTTCTTTCTTTTTAAATGTTTAAAGATGTCATTCCTCAGTGGATTCATTAACTTGAAGTTAATATTGAATGATAACTATAACCACGAAGAATTTCTTTTATCCTAAAGGAGTTGCATGACCAACAACTGCAGGAACTTAGGCCTGTCGTTCCGTCCGTCTTATCCTGTGGAGGGCTGTTTTTAAACACATCCCTCCCAGTTGTGAAGTCCTACCACGAGATCAATTGCTTTAATTATGGGAATCGTTAAACTGAAAAAAAAATGGCAATAAAATAGTTTATTCCCCCGCACGCACACTAGGCAAAAATAATTTGCAGTTGCAAATATGGGTCAGAACAAGAGCGATAGATAGTAGCGCAATTTAAAGATTTCGGCGACAAACGGTAAGAAATGCAGCTAGACGTCCAATTTGAAAGAAATGACGAACTACCTTAAAAGCTTAGTAAATCAGCGTTTTACTGTAGTTGTCGTCAAATAATGCTGTCGGCCCAGGTGGTGCAGTGGTCTGAGGCGCCGGCTTCTGACCATTCGCCCTAGTTGGGTCCGGGTTCGAATTCCGGTGAGACATGGATGTTTGTCTTTGGGCACTGGCTCTCAATATGTTACTTGATCATTTGGCATACTGTATACCCGCTTCGCTACGTACATTGTCGATGTAAACTGAATACACTTTATATCTGCCTGCCAATACTATACAGCTACGTCTGTTTAACCTGTCACTCTGTCACTAGCTCAAATAAATAATTTTTTTAAACCTTGAATCAAAAAAACAAGTTAGTAAAGTCATGCAATGCATTGATTGTGATACGCTTTCCAACATACCAGAAATTATTACTCAAGTTATGTGGATAATGGCTGTGGAATAAATCTCGCCCCTGTGTCCTGACCTTTGATCCCATTTCGATGATATTCTAAAGTTTTGTCGCAATAGAAGCAGTTTTACGCAAGTTATGAGAATAATGGCTGTGGAATAAATCTTGCCTTTGCGCAATGACCTTTGAACCCATTTCGCTGATATTCAACAGAACCGGTTCACTATACCTCCGGAACAACATGATAACGTTTTGTCGCAATCGAAGCATTTTTAGGTAAGTTATGATGCACAAGGGCAATGGAATGGATCCCACTCCAGTGTCCTGAACTTTGACCCAATTCCGCCCATTTTCAATACGGTTCGTCCCCTGCTGGTTCCTTAACACATACTAAAATTTCATCGAAATCGAACCATTTTTACGCAAGTTGTGACGCATAAGGGCAATGGAATAAATCCCGCTCTTATGCCCTGCCTGACCTTTGACCCCATTTCGCCCATTTTCAATAGGGTTCGTGCCCAGTTGGTTCCCTACCACATACTAAACCTTTATCGAATTCGAACCATATTTACGCATGTTATGACGTATTAAGGCAATGGAATGAGTCCCGCTTTTATGTCCTGATCTTTGACCCCATTCCGCCCATTTTCAATAGGGTTCGTGCCCAGTTGGTTCTCTACCACATACTAAAATTTCATCGAAATCGAACCATTTTTACGCAAGTTATGATGCATAAAGGCAATGGAATGGATCCCGCTCCTATCTCCTGATCTTTGAGCCCATTTCATTTATTTTCAATAGGGATCGTTCCCAGGTGGTTCCCTACCACATACTAAACTTTCATTGAAATCGAACTCTTGTTACGCAAGTTATGTCGCATAAAGGCAATGGAATGGATCCAGCTCCTATGTCCTGACCTTTGACCCTATTTGACCCATTTTTAATAGGGATCGTCCCGAGGTGGTTTCCTACCGCATACTAAAATTTCATCGAAATCGAACAATTTGTACGCAAGTTATGACGCATAAGAGCAATGGAATGGATCCAGCTCCTATGTCCTGACCTTTGACCCTGTTTCGCCCATTTTCAATAGGGGTCGTCCCCAGGTGGTCTCCTACCACACACTAAAATTTCGTCGAAATCGAACCATTTTCACGTGAGTTATCGGGCGGACGGACGGACGGACAAAGCTGGAGCACATACGCTTCTTCAACCTACGGTTGGAAAGCGTAAAAAAATGATGCTACTTCAGTAAACGTTTCTATAATCACCACTTGACTGGGAATAATTCTATTGGTGCAGAAAGATTGATGTGCTGTTTAAATGTGATTATACAGTGTGTGTTATATTACTTCTCGCAGGTGAACTACAGAATGTTGTTTTAAAGCGAATTTCAAAAACCTTTTATTACTTATGGATTGTACGGTGCAATTAATATCGCAGCACACGCCGTTCGCGTCTAAATTATAAGATACTAGTTCGGGATAAGGCCAACCTGAACTGAAGAAAAATTGAGCAACATTTGTTTTGACTGCGACTCGAATCTTATCCCTCGGTTTAAAGAGATACTGCCCTGACCTCTTGCCCAAGAGCGATACTAGTCAGAATACCAACAAATCCCTTAAATGTCCTAAATGTGATAGTTTACGTTTTATTCCTTTTCTGTCGCTGGAAGCACTTACTTTTCCGAGTTCCTGCAAATCGAAGAAAAAAATAATTATAGTGCTGCTTTTATTTTGCGTATTCATTCAGTGGATACGCAGACATACCTCCGGAGGAAAGACTTGCATCTCCATAGGTCCAGTTTTTGGGGTAAAGATGATGTGTTCAAATATTATGCAATTTTTTCTTTCGCAGAAAATTATTTCACGTAATTTGCTTCAAACGTTTTGCAGTTTTTCATTAATAGACCTTCATAATCGTAGCTTAATTATGAAAAAAGAACGAGAAATACATTATGCAAGGTGTTAATGGAAAGCTAATCTTCTGGAAATTTTCATGCCTGTTAAGCTAAATTTATGCTGAAGGAGAAGTATGTTTCTTTTCCACCAAAGTCAAAGAATTTAAATCATCACTTAAAGTGTGTGTTCATGTGCAATAGTCCTCAATAGCTTCAAAATGTAAGGCTGGAATAAGCTTTCGCTACATATATAAAACTATAAGTTTAGAAAGAAATAAGGGATATAAGATTTCATTTAGATGTATCAGATAAATGGTAAGAAATATTCTACTTGTTACGAGCATGAATGTATTCGAGAGAAGTTTCATCTTTACAAAATTTCCGAAGGAAAAATATCAGGACTTCTAATCCTGTTTTTTTGCATTCTTCATTCGCAATGAAGTGGTTACAAAGATCACACTAAACACCCAAAATATTTTAGTTTGATTGCCATTCCATGAATTCGAAGTGAGCGCAAAACAGGATTCCATTGGCGAATGTGAAGACCGATATGAGAAATTTAATTGTCATGAAAATCGGGTACCGCCAAACTGATTTAATTGGAAACAAGTATTCTTTTCCGTTCAGTTCAGTAAAACTCTACACATTCCTTTTATTTCTTCAGTATATATGCTGTGTGTGCGTTGGAATAATCATGTCACTTTCTCTTTTACTTGGCAAAGTTTTCACTGTTCCAAGAAAATGAAGGGATTTTTTTACCTTTAGTGCATGCCAAGAGTTCATGTGTGCAAGCGGATAATACTGTGCACTTAGCGCATTCGTTATTCAGAGTATTTATTTGCCCAGGCAAAACATGCTTTAAAATTTTTTGTACCACATATTTAGAATATAAGTACAATAAGAACACAAAAAAGCATAGTTAACCATGGTGATGTTAAGAAGATTTAATCAGAGCTTGTAACGAAATGAACATAAGCTGAGCAAATCAAAATTGATAAGGTATAATATTTTGGTGAAATAAAGAGGAATCAAAAAATTTAATGTTTCACATAAATCAAACAGCTGGGGGGGGATTTAAACAGTTGGTGTAGTTTCCTGTTCTACTGGAAAAAGAAAACTTGCTAAAATTACATGAAACAAATTATTGGTTGAATGAAATTATTGATTAAATTTTATCTTGCTGAAGTAGACGAAGGCTAAAGATTTAGTCATATCGCATATAAATCTTATTGTTTAATGATCTAAAACAACTGTAAGGTACTTCGCGTTCGGAGCGATAGAAAGTTTTAATACAACATTAATAATATTTTCAGTGCAAGATGAAATACAACGTTCGGCATCAAATGCTAAAAGGTAAAATTAAACAAATTAATGCTTGAATTTGCTATAATCATACAATTCTAGGTCTAAATTTTATATCAGAAGGTTCGCTGATAAATTACATATTGAATTACAGAAAGTATGAGGGATCAGATATAAACTAGAAAAGAAATTTAATTCCTTAATGATATGTAAAAATCATAAAAATCGTTTTCTTTTACGAAGAAAAGAGGTTTACTAAAATTTCCTGTACTAGCGGCAAATCAGATTGCTTCAATGACTAAATATACGTAAATTTGATTGCTCCAAAAAGAATAAAAAGTTAAAGCAAAATTTTGGTAATTTCCATAATTTTGGGAAACTGAAAAAGTTGTACATGCTATTAAATCCTATCCTGAATCTTTCAGCTTCACAGTGAACCAAAGGAAATTTAAAATGTTCAGTTCAATGTGTTTGTACTACATGATGTTTTGTTTGTCCATCATTCATAATTTGTGGGTTACATCATATTCTGTTTGTCTCTTTTCCCTGTTTAATTGTCGGAAGAGTTTCTCCGGTGAATGGGAAACAAAGATTCTAAAGATGCGTCTTTTCTGTAATTTCGTTTCCTTGCTTCATCAGTATGTTCACGTTATCATGAATTGTTAATATCTCTGTTTTTGCTGTCATTAGTTTATCTTGCTATTATCTCTGCCTTGCGTTGCGATGTTTATACATTTACATAAGCATTGGGTGCTTACGCAACCGATGTTTTCTAATGCGAGTAAACAAATACGCGAACAAACAATGAATTTGAAGACCGTTAATCTGTATTTATAAATGTGAAATACATAATTTCTTTTAAAAAGCACCGCAAATCCTTTCCCATCTGACTACAAGAAATAAGCAAACAGAAAAAAATCAATCAATCAAAATTGCTAACCTGTTGGCAATGCAATACACTTCTTGTTTCGGACAATATCGGTAGAAGGCGATGGATCCTCCGGGGCTTGAGGTTTAAATGAGCAGATGATGTTACAGCTGAAAGGTACAAGCTGCTGTTCTCAGATCTAGTGTGCGTGTGTGCATACACATACACACATATATATAAGTCCGTGGGTCGCGGTAGTTGCGGGGGTGCTCTGGCGGCTAGCTAACTGCTTTGACGAAGCCCATTCCGTGGCGCCTGCTCACGTAAGACCTCCATTTATTCCCTTGCGAAAAAACATTCTCGCGTCAACAAGCGAATCGGAGGCCCATTCCTATGCCGGGAGGACCAATGAATGAAGGGGAAAGTGAATGAAGCGGAAAGAGAGCGAATACCCTTCTTAAACGAATTTAAACGCGCCCTTGTGATTTACTCTTACTTGAAAGGCATTGCACGATCCCGGGTGATCTTCTTGACTGGCTGATAAAGTTATGCACTGATTTCAATTTCATCTACGCATTCCTATCACTGAGGTTAAAGCTTTTCCAAAAAAAAATAAATAAAAAAAACTTTTCCTCGAAACGGAAGTGTTAAAAATCGATCACTTCTTGCAACGTTTATTACGAAGAAAATAAATAAATAAAAACCCAAAGCAAAATACTAGGAAAGCAAAGCCGTAAAATATTTATGTGAAACGTTTAGAATCTTAGGTTTGTCGAAGAGTTTGTAAAACGTTCAACGGCTTCTGACCATTTTCGTAATTAGTCACCCAAATTTAATGAGAGCCAAAGTTCATCATTAATGAGAGCTAAAGCTGATCCTAAATTCATGTGATTGACGATAATTTTTCCTTCTTGTTTAGGGGCTCAACAATTACCGGGGCCGCTCCGGTAGCGCAGTTATCTAAGCGCTAGACCATTCGTCCGTGATGGAGTCCCGGTTCGAATCCCGTCAGGCATGGGTCTTGCGTTTGTGTTACGACACTGACTCTCTCCCGCTCGTGGAACAAGTGACCCTAAATTAGGGACGGGTGACTGCTTATAGTTAACTGCATTGAGTTGCTCATGGCGGTCGTTAAACCCCCAAACAAAAAAAAAACACCTTAAGGAAGTCGACCGTCCAATTTAAGCGCAACTATTGGGCTCAACAATTGAGAGGGGCAACCAGTCGCACTTAATTAGACGGGCGATTGCCTATAGGCAATCACCCGTCCCTCTTTAAGCGCAACTGGTTCCAGCTATGGGAGACAGCCATTGCCGTAAAACAAACACAACATCCATACCTCACCGGGATTCCAATACATCCACTTCGAAGAACGGTCATATGCCAACGCTTATGCCGATTCGCCCCCTGGGCGGCCTTGACAACATTTACTCGTAAATATGTAGGACTGCATTTGAGTGATGTAAATCGAGCTGAATATTTGTTTGATAATTTAGCGATAAAAGATTTCTGCATAAACATAATGTTTTTAAAACGGATTGCATATCACGGTTCCTTGCTCGAAAGGGAAAGAGCGGAGGTCACGAATACCAGAATTTTAGCAGTTTGTTGTCCACTTGCCATTTTTCATGAAGAAATGGAAAAAGCTTTGATTTTCTTGGAAATTTTAAGGGAACATGCCCCCCCCCCCCGCCCACGCGCTCAGTATTTCTCTTGAGGGAGGGCATTAAGTTCCAGCGCCCCTGTGTGGTTGGCATTATCCACATTTTTGAAGAATACTTAGGCAGAATGCACTGCATGGAGCTTATTTCATACGCAAATACAGGTAGCTCACGCGCAAGCCACTACGAAGAAAAAAGTGTTGGTGGTTCAGTAGTTATAATCGTACCGTTTGCGAACATTAATGGTATGATCTGCGTTCTAGGATTGGGAACTGCTTTTGGGAATGTACACTGAAGTACCAGAAAAACTGGTGCAGGCGAGCTTATGCAAAATACATAGCAACGTCACCTATGCGCGTACTCAGTTGCATCCGTCAGTGTGTATATAAAGCGATAGACATCCTTGCCAGCTGTCAGAGCTGTTTTCGGCATGAGAATGACAAGTAATAACGATTTAAGCGATTTTCAACGCGGTGTCATAGATGGCGCTCGTGAGATGGACCATAGTGTTTCGGAGGTAGAAACGAAGTTCGGATTTTCACGGACGACTATTGCAAGGATGTACCGTGACTACAAGAATACCGGCAAAACCTCCAACCTACGATACCAGTGTGGCCGTAAAAAGACATTGGGTGAACGTGACCATCGTCGGCTCTCAAGAATCGTTTCACGCGATAGGCGTGCAACACTCTAGCAGGTATCATCGGAATTCAATGCTGGATCCTCAACAAGCATCAGTGTCCGGACTGTGCAACGTACCCTGCACGATATGGGCTTTGGGAGCCGACGCCCAACTCGAGTCTCCTTGATGGATGCACGACACAGAGCTATGCGCCTCACTTGGGCACGGCAACACCTCCACTGGACACTTGATGACTGGAAACATGTAGCCTGGTCTGACGAGTCGCGTTTCCAACTGTATCGGGCAGATGGAAGGATTCGTGTGTGGCGCAAACCCCACGAAGCCACGGATCCCGCCTGTCAACAGGGAACTGTACCGGCTGGTAGGGGGTCCGTAATGGTATGGGGTGTGTTTAGCTGGACTTCACTGAGACCCCTGGTACGTCTATAAAAGTCTGTGACCGGCCAACGCTATGTGCACATTCTTTCTGACGAAGTACACCCGTTCATGTCCTGTATTCGTACTGATGGGTTGGGCCTGTTCCTACAGCACAATGCACCTCCACAGAAGTGTCGGGACGCCACATTATGGTTAGAGGAGCATTCATCTGAGTTTGGAGGGTTGCCATTTCCACACAAGTCCCCAGATCTGAACGTGATAGAACACATTTGGGATGCCATGCAACGCACTATCGAACACAGGAATCCGAGACCTCGGAATGCACCCGAATTGTGGAACGCTCTACAGGAAGTATGATCTGGTTGCCTACAGCATATTTCCAGAAGCTAGTGGAGTCCATGCTCGGTCGTATTTCTGCAGTCCTGCGCTCTCTTGGGGGACCTACCAAGTATTAGACTTGGTAGGTTCTCCAAGGGAGCGCAGTGTACATCTTTAGCCTTTGCAACACGCCGTATTCTGAGCTACAAATAATAAAGACGTGCAGTGACAGACGATTTAGCATTTATTTAAGGGCATCCATGTAGTTAATTAGGGCACTGAAACCGGATTCGCGGAGGTGGTTGCTGGTAAATAAAAAAATTAAATAAAAAGGCGTCGAGCCCTCGAAGACTTACGTATATGTTAACAGAAAAGTCCAATCCGTGGTCCCTGAAAAAAACCCCGAAACACAGACAATGGTCCCCAAATCCCCGACATGTGCCTATTGTGGGTAGTTAGTTGCAAAATTAGTAAGTACTTTGACCTTTATACAAGGGATATATACGTATATATGTATATATAGGGTGTCCATAAAGTCTTTCCAACATTACAAAAATTAATTTAACAAATCTATGTAAGTTAAAATAAAATGGTTGTCAACATAATATAGCAGCACTCATAAAGTTTTTTCCCTGTTCTTTAGGTGAGCGGTACTGCTGAAAAAGAGGAGCATTTCATCAATAATGGTTTCCATGCAAGAAAATGCGCCGTGCGTGTTGTGGTTCCATAAGACCAAATCGGCGGTTACTGTCCAGCGTCATTTCGGAAAAGAGTACAGACGATCGCCACCTGACCGAAAAAGCATAAAAGCTTGGTATGAAAAGTTTAAAGTGACGGGTAGTGTTGGCGATCTCTCACAAAAGGGCCGACCGCCGTTTACACTCCTGACAGCTGTAGCTGTTCAGGAGACATTTCTGCGAAGCCCAAGGAAATCCTTTCGTCGTGCTTCACTGGAAACTGGGATTCCCCGTGCCACGGTTCACAAAATTTTACACAAACGTCTCATCTGTATGCTTATAAGGTACAGATCGTTCAAGCTCTTTAACCAGATGACCGGCCTCTCCGTGCTGCATTTGCGATGGAGATATTGCAACGCATAGCTCATAATAGTGAGATAATTATCTGCACTGTGTCTGTTTCTCAGATGAAGCCACATTCCACGTCTCTGATACAGTAAATAGGCACAATGCGGAAATCTGAAATCAAAAAATCCCCATTATGTCATGGAACAACAGAGGGGTAGCCCGAAAGTAAACGTATGATGTGGCCAAATGCATGACAGAATAATCGGACCCTTCTTTTTTTACAGAGCCCACGGTAACATGTAATGTGTACATGCTGGAACGTTTTGTATCACCTCATTTGCATGCACTCCAACCTTCGGTTATTTTCCAACAAGACGGTGCCCTACCACATTGATCAATGGTTCATGAGTTCCTGAATGCCACATTTCCGGACAGATGGACAGGCCGCGACGGTGCCATGACATTGCCACCTCGATCGCCCGACATAACCCATCTAAACCTTTTTCTGTGGGGTTACGTGAAAAACCAAGTTTACTGTAGGAGTGTTCCAGATGTCCAGACGTTGAAAAGCAGAATAACGGACATCATTGGTTCTGTTTCTGCTGAGATGTTAAACAAAACATGACATGAAATTGAATATCGCTTAACTGTCCTATGGGTCACAAATGGCGCCAGTGTAGAGGTGTACTGACACTGGGAAAAAAATTTAATTTTGCAACATCATTGTCGTGCTATTCTTTTCTTGTAACTGTAATACATTTTTTTTTCATTAATTTCTGTAATGTGGGAAAGACTTTGTGGACACTCTGTATATATCACAACAACCAATACTGCCGGATGAAGGTCTCTCCAAGTGTCCTCCACAAATTTCTGTCTTGAACCAGACTCTTCCAAGTCAGTCCAGCGTGCTTTCGGAAGAATTTCGTCTGCCCATATTCTTCGTGGTCTTCTTCTAGATCTTTTTATGTCCCTCAGTATCCACTTCAGTATTTCAGTTATCTAAATAAGTAATTCAACTTATAAGGAAAAAAAACTTAGCAACAGATTCACTGGCATTTACAAAATAACCAAGATAATTGTAGTATTTTTTGGGCAAAATTCCCATGGCTAAACGTATTGCACTTGTACGAGAATTTCTCAGAGTAAATCACAGTTGGTTTCACCCAAGTGTGATTTACACTTTCATTAGGGTCAACTTCTTTTAATTTTGTGTCACCGTTTGTGGATCTTTGAAAATTCATTGGTCAGTCTATTCCACACACCGCTTACGTCACGCTGTGTTTTGTTTTGTATATACACTTGTGGGTTTCTCGCCCTTGCGTCGTATGTAATTACATCTGAAGACGAATTGGTGGCCAATTCGAAAGATATAATGTTCATTGTGTGTTTTTAACTTACGTGTTTTTAACTAGTAAAGATTTTATAGTGCATAAGACGGCCATTTTTTCTAATTGATTAGATTTAGCACGACTTCAAAATCATTATTTTCACCCAATTTATATGACAAAAAGTAAACAGACAGAAGCATATCACATCACATTACTTCACATAGGTGGAAGAATACATATACCTAGGAAAACTAATTACCACAAAGAAACAGGGAATTATAAAATAAATTGATAGAACAATGCAAATGTGTTGGACAGCTTTTGGAAAGTTAAAGAAGATTATGTGTAGAGAAATAAAACCGAAAAAGCAGAGCGAAACTTTTCAATCAATGTATAATACCCATTATGACACGTGGGGATGAAACCTGGCCTATCAAGAAAAACATCTTGGAAAAATTGCAAAAAGCACAACGTAAAATAGAAAGATCTCTACTAAATATAAGACTTCAAGATAAAGTAAAGAATACAGATATAAGTTCCAGCACAAAATTTCTAGACATATGTGAAAAGATTCTCAATTTAAAATGAAAATGAGCTGGCCATATAGCAGGAATGGAAAATAATAGATGGACTAAAATAATAACAGAATGGAGACCGTATAAAGGAAAAAGAGAAATAGGAAGACCAGAGAGGAGATGGATGGATGATATAAACAAAACTGTAGGAAAGCTGTCAATAAACAAGCCCAGGACAGGAATATTTGGAAAGAGATAAGGGAGGCCTTCAGCCTCAATTGGATATGAAAAGGGTTGGAAGAAGAATACTTCATATCCAGAGATAAATGCGTAAAACCTATATACACTGCTGGCCACCCAAAATTCAACACCAAGAATGACACGAGATAGCAAAGCCAGATTTACTGGACACATAACAACAGATACAAAGATGAAACGATTGAGCTTACAGGCCCGTGCGACTTGCGGAACACGCAGACATCAATAGTTCGTGTGGCCCCCATGGCTGGCAATAACGGTCGCTACATGCCGCGGCATCGAACGTAAGAGGCTTTGGATGTGGGCTTGGGGTATGTCAGTCCAGGCTGCTCCCACACGTTGCCACAGTTCATCAGGCGTAGCCGCGGGTGGTGCTTGCCGGGCCACTCGGTTGCCGATCAGCCACCAGACGAGTTCGATGGGCGACATATCGGGAGGACAGGCGGGCCAGTGACACCTCCTGGTGGGCCGTGAAGAATTGTTTTATGGTGCGTGTCACGTGCGGGCGCGCATTGTCCTGTAGAAACGTGGCCGCTGGCAGGTTCTTCAGGTAAGGGAGGACTACAGGCTCCAAAACGTCGGAGATGTAGCGGTGGATGTTGAGTGTACCGGCGATGCGTACCAGAGGGGTGCGGGTGTCATGTCCAATTGCGCCTCAAACTATAACGCCAGAGGACGGACCGGTATGGCGATGCATAATGCAGACGTCATACAGTCTCTCGCCGCGGTGCCGCCACACGCGGATTCCGACCATCGTGGTGTTGCAGGCAGAAGCGGGAGTAATCGAAGAAGACAATGTCGTGCCATTCCGTAGTCCAGGTACGGCGTTACGGCCCACTGCCGCCGCACTCGCCGGTGGTGTAACGCCAATGGTAATCGGAACAATGGGCGCCGTGCGACAAGTCTCCGCTCCCGCAGACGACGTCGAACGGTACGTGCTAACACAGGTTGTTGCGCAACACACCCTAATTATTGCGCTAACGTTCGTGATGTGGTGGGGCTAGCCGTCAATGCCCGCCGCACAACATGCCGGTCCTCTCGTTCGGTGGTGTGCCGCGGCTGCGGCAATCACTCTCGTCGGTCCGTCCGTCCCTCCTGCATCCATCGAATCCATACTCGCCTCAATGTGGGTGGATATCGTCCGACACGGGCGCCTATATCTCGGTACGATAAACCGCTGTCGCGTTAAGTCACTATTTGTCCTCTGTCGAACTCCGAAACGTGCTGGAACGACTGACGTATTCTGCGACGAGGCATCAGGAAGCTTCCCACGCACAGGTCCGGCAGCACAACACACTTCCACTACTTACACCCCGCCTTCTGTGCACCCTTCTTATAGTGCTTCTCGGTGGCGTGTCGGGCACGCATGATTTGCATATGCCCTGCAATGCTACTCGTTTGCATGTCCTCTCGCGGGCGACGCATGCTGCGAATTTCAGGCCAATCGGATGCTTCCTATTTGGTGTTGCATTTTGTGTGGCCAGCAGTGTATATGCATGCAGGTGTATAGTGCCCTTCTAAAGGAAGACAAGTAAGGTTAATTTTTGTGATAGAAGCAGAGGGAGAAATCCAGGGAGGAAAAGAAAAAATCTGTGAATATCATATATGTAGGTGATTACCAAGAGGTTGGTAAAATAGAATAAAATAAAATCTCGACAAAGCCCTCAGAACTGAATTATTGAAGAAAATACGGTAGATACTGGCCCCTTCCCTTCATACGCACTGTTTTCGGTGTGGGTGGTCCGTCCGTATTTATATTAGGAGATTTCGGTGGAAATCATGTGGTGAAGAAGCATTTAAACTTCCTACCTGGTCTTGTTTTTCTTCTGAAAATTATCGCTTCTGTCCTTCTAATCCAGAAAAGAGCAATATTGTTTGTATCGGACACTGAACGCATACGCTTCCACGATAAACGGGTGCCGACACGTTAACCCTACTTTCTATGAGTAGTGGGATAACCATTTTCTATTAGGTAGAGAGTACCTCATAGATGATTCATGGTAAACAAAATGGCCATGTTAACTTAGCTCCACTTAGTTGCAGGTGGTCCTTTATTTTTTGTCACACCTACCGCACATAGGAGCATGGTTGCTCTGGAGGTGACTTCATCAGCGCAGGGAAATTGGCTCTGGCTGAGATTCTCAGTTTGGGTTTCTGGTTTAGTAAGCACGGGTGTCTTTAATCTTTTACTTTGGGAGAGCGAGTACAGCAGTGCCGAGGAAAAGAATTTTTTCACAGGACTGAATGAAACGACCTGCGGTGATAGTTCTATTTCCTTGATATTCCTAATTGCGTTGTTACAGTAACTAACGAAGTCGATCTGTCGAAGTTTCAGACGTCTTTTCAGTCTTATTTTCTGAGCGTGAACGCCAAGATTATAAAAGAAGAACTGGCGACCTTACAGCTGCATGACAGAAAATGTATTGTCTAATATGCGACCACTGATGACCAAACACATTTCGAATACTTGATTTGAGGTAATTGACAGTACTTGATTTAAGGTAGGCAGAATGACAGGGAATAAAAAAATCGATATTAGTTCATGTAACATTCTTCAAGCGCGATATTCCTGACATCAACATCAACGCAAAAAAGTTCATCGTTGGTTATGAATTTAGTAATAAGTAGCATAATCTAGCTGAATTTATCACTTTTAAAGAAAACTTTGTGACGTAGACTATTTTTGTGTTTATATTTGACGAACAGTTGTAAAGATGCCGATTCTTATTCCTTTTTGGTAAAACTGTGAAAAATGTTCGACACCTAAACACTATCGAGGTTATTTTACTTTTTATGGCTCCTTAAACACTTTTGGTACTTTTAACACTTTTGTGTAACGGTTTTAGGTCATGTTGAGGCGCCTGATATCCCAGAATGCATATCTCTGGAACTCCAATGTTAAGTTTTTGTGTTAAATCTTTCTGGTGCGGTTGGAGAGAAAAAATGGCAAAGATGTTTCATATGTTGATTTTCGTTTCGGAAACGAATAAGATGACACACGGGTAAGAGAAACAGAAATCGAATTTTTATAACTCTTTGTGAATGAAGATTTGAAAGATTAAAACTCCATGACATTAACTGAAACTCAGATTTGAAATTTCAAAAACGCAAAATTTATTTGTAATTATTATTTTCAAAACATCCGCGGGTTAGCTGAGAATGTTGTAAATCAGAATAATGGATACTAATCCGTTATCTAAATATTTGAATGTTAGATTATTTTTATCCTTAGTAGGAGGAAATTCTGTATTAATTCTCTTTGACTAAGTAAAGCAGAAGGGATTGCCTGCAGCAAAACCGTGTAATTATGTCTTGGAAGTTCCCTTTCATGAGAGTTGTTGATCCTTTACGTGAATTCGGTTTTCATTGAGGGAGCATTAAGCTGAATGTCGACTGGACTGCTTTGTTTCAAGTATGTCTGATTGCCCAAAAGAATCAGCAATTTTTGTCGCAATTTATTTCAGCGTGTGTTGTCTTTCAATGTAGCAGGTGTATCGAAAGACGTTATCTCGAAATTTCTGTTCGCCATGATGACTAACTTCTCAAAGTTTTAAATATTCATATAATCTTACCGGGAAGTTTATATGGATATTTAAAACTTTGAGATTGGATTGGTATTTTATTTTTAACCTGTTCAGGTATACGCCAAATGAGGTCTCTCTCCCGCTAGAAGAAGAATAAGAGATGCTCTAAAAATATAAGAGCAGAACACTGGAAGCACTCAGTTAATTTTTAATTGCGGAAGTACGTTTCTTCAGACACAGCATATTGACACATGAGACAATGTTTCCGGAGATCCTCTGGTTAAGTATTGCTGACATGAATGTTGTATTTTGTATCACAAAACAACGTATTAGCGAACAAATATCTTTAAGGGGATCCCATGTGAGTTATATGCAATGGTATCACAGTGAATTGTTTGCAAGTTTCCAGAGTCGCTCAAACAAAGGCACGCGTTGCCATGGAGATTAGCTCAGCAGGTGGAAAGCTTTTTCTGCCAAACGCCCCCATAGATATGTTTTTCAACTAGGGAAAGGAAGTATTAAATAGTCATATCTTTACCTCAGAGAAACCTTTGTCGGTAAAAATAAAATTTATAAGCGGGATAGCACACTCTGAAAGAATAAAAACAATAGAAGGTAATTAGGATGAAGAAATATACAGTGCCTGATGGAGTAGTCGAGGATCCTTCATAAAACGCAACTCAGAGTACTTCCATTTGATCTATAAAGAGCATTGAAACTATGTTCCAGTTATGAAATTTTAAACTGAAGGTTAATTTTGTTTGTTCCATGATTCACACTTCTCGCACTGCCTTATACTGAATCATCGGAATATAATAATTTGAAATAAAAATTCTGAAAATGCTTTCTGTGAGTGATTGTGTTAATGTAGCAATAAAATAGGACACGAACACTGGTTTAATGTACAGCTTTTCCTAAAAATAAAGTCCTTCTTAACTCGAATTTATTTTTCCAGAGAAATTCTAGTCCTATACTAGGCTAAGTTGCATTTTAGGATTCTCCCTTTTCCGTTTAGCTGAGTTTTCTTTCACTTCACCTTTTCAATTATTTTTCATGTTACAGTATAAATAATAAATAAACAGTCTTATTATCCTGGAGTTTCTTCTTCCACGTCTTAGTTGTCACTTCGTATTCGTATCCGTACTTCCACCGCAGCGTTCTTCCGCTCTCAGCAAGTGTAAGCACCACAACGTCTTGCTTCTTGAGCCTTCCTTGTACCTCTAGGTAATTTAAAGCGTGTCTTTATTCTCGCATTTCTAATTTTATCCTTCCTGATATAGCACATATAATGGACCATCAACATTTTAGGGGTGTTCAGCTTATTCTCCCCAAATCATTGTAGTGCTTAGATCTTGAATTATAAATCATCTGTTCAGCATGTTTATTTTATGCTGCGGCGCACTTTTACCCATTCATCTATCCATGGATTGCGCCAAATAGAAATTAAAAAAGTAAAGGAAGTAGCTAAAAATTACATTTACACCGAATATACTGTGAATAACATGCTTAAGAAATTATGGAGGTCAAATACTAAAAATACAAGTCTAACCACCTTACATAGGGAGCTAAAACATTGCAAGTTTGAGGGATCAATGAACTATCATCCAAAAGTTACCCATATCTTAAAGAAATGTCTGTAGACGACGCAACCTTTGCTCTGGTATCAAAACAAACAATATTCTATCATTGATCCAGAAAGATCGTGATCCTGTGGATATGGATAATAGATTTAGTGTTTATACAGTAATATACCTATGAGGGCTGTGGACCCTAAGGAACCTGCTCAAGTGTACATTGGATCCATCCAACGTACGTTAAAATCTAGAATTACTGAACATAAATACAACATACAAACTGGTATATTTTCGACCTCTCTCGCACGCTTGGCGAATGGGGGTTCTCATTACCTGGTGTGGAATGAATCATCTATTTTGGCTACCCCTTGTATAAAGTCTTCATTACTACTAACTAAAAGTCTATTCATTTTCAGTCATCGATGCTCATGCTGAAATGACAAGATACCCTTGTGTATCCCACAGCAATGGAAACTGTTAATTTCCATGGCTGAGCCTGGGGGTTTAGATGAACCCACCCACTTGAACTCGTAATTTGGGCGGAGAACTGTTCTGTCAATGTCACAACGTGTTACGGAGCATTGGGTGTGCCCATATTGCACGTCATAAACTAGCATACGTTTTTATTTATAGACCTCTCACTATCAGTTCCATTCGATGTCACATCTGAAGATGGACCTAATGTAGGTCCGAAAGATCTTATGTTTTTAACTTATGATTCTAAAATAATACATTTTTAACTTGTAACGTTTTTATTCTCTTCAAGTGTTTGATCGAGCACTGACGGCAAAGATATTATGTACTATTAATAGTTAGATCTCCATAATAGATAGAATTGCTGATCTCAATACGGTATTCAAAGCAACCTTTCAGACGCATATTATGAACCTTCTGCTTTCCAGTATACACATAATTTTTTCTTCCAGTTATTCTGGGCTACTTGCTCCCGCGCAATCCCTTCTCTTTTCATAAATCTGTGACGCTCAAGTTACACCACAGAGAAATAACGGTTAGATGTTCGCTCAAATCGGTAGGTGGGCGGTGCGCGACGTGATAGATACTGTTTGTAAATTATATCATTTTCGACAAATCAGATGGAGAAAGTCGATATTGCAAAACATTTTGTGGGCTCGACCAAACTGTTTAGGCGTTTGTGATTAGAATAGTCCTAAACTTCCCACAGAAAGAACCTTGTAGGAACGACAGGGACAGTTTATAGCGTATGAAATGGAAGATGGGTGTTCACTTCATCACAGGAGTTGATCAAGCCGGCAACAGCTAAGCATGTCGGTAGCAACCAATTATTCAATGTTTGCATGGAACTACTTATAGTTTTCAATAGGAACCTGGTTGCAGCAAAAGGAAACAAAACGGAAGGGCACACTGATTTTGTCTCATTGGTTCACAGTACCAACATGATGCTAACAACCGTAACGGTTGCGCTGATCTTGCGCCACTCCATAACACTACGAATCATATTCTGACGATATGCAAAGACAGTAGTGGTTAACGGTCGTTCATTCGGTACCCATTCACCGATCACTAGGCTTCATCCACAATGATTGGAATCGCAAGAATAACTTGGAATTCGGAATGGCCACGTTTTATATATAGTCAAAATCTGTTTTTTTCTATGAAGATCTCCGCATAACAGTATAGGAAGACTAAGTATGCAACATTGCATTTTAGCTGCTATTATCAATGAACAAACTTTTCAAATAGAAGACGCTATGATACGTGATTTAGTTAGTTAAAATAGCTGATTTTCTGTGGCGTGAATTCAATCATTTTGAGCAGGGGTGTATGTAGGATATTTTCAAATGGGGTATAAAAAATAGAAGACTTTGAAATCCACCAGAACGAACTAAGAGTTAATAAAAGAGGGAAAAAATGAAAGCACATTTTTTAATTGAAGGTTGATATATTTTGATTAAATCAAAACATTTTTGTTTTGTAATGTAAGTCACATTTCAAAAAAAATGAAACATCTGGGGGTAGTGGACAAGACGGGAAAATTGACGAACTCCTTGTTGCAACAAGATGGTGCCGGGTTGTAACTATTAATGCAGTCTAAAAATATCCAAAAGCTGTCGACAGTCCTTCTTGGTCAGCTGGATCCCTGAACTTACTACCGATAGAACATATCTGGAACTTCATAGATTGTTATTTGTAACCAGCACTGGCCATAGTCATCATGAGAGAGAGAGTGAGATGCCAGGGCAAGCACTGTCGGCCCTGCCCTGAGGTCGGCAGTTTGCCAAATGTCTTATTCATTTGGCAAACTGTCTCGTATAAGGTTCACATCTGATTCTAGAAACTTTTTCCGGGTAGTGTGTAATCTTCTTGTGATAGATTGAAATTATTTTAAGATTAGTCCATAAATAAAACACTTGTAGAATTACCAACCTTCCGATTCACAAACTTCACTTTTTATCAGGTGTAAATTCAAAAAGGTATTGCTACTATTTCGATTTTTCATTCCTACCTCTAGTGCGAGGAGAATCGATTTCATAGAGCGAGAGTATTTGTTAAAAGTTCCGTCGAGAAGATGATTTGTCATGTCTTATAATGATAATCCACTCTTCATGATTAGTCTGAACGTACCAACTGGATAACTTCTTGTTTGGTGCAATTTCAATGTTACATATGGAATAAGAGTAAAGTGGTTACCAGAGTACAGAAGAAATAACTGAAGAACATGTCCTAAATGAAAAATAAAACCCACGAAATCGTGGCAACATCAGTATTTTTATGCAGTACTCACGTTTAGCAGGTAAGGTTAATAGAAATCACACATAAACGTGTAAACGGGAGTAAAATGTGCTTTAGTTCGAGGTATCTAAAATACTATACTGTGCAAATTAATTGGGACAAAGTAAAGAATCACTTTTTTTCTGAAACTATGCTTTTATATCATTCTATGACTTGATATACACTGATAAATACCTGCATTAGTATGAAGTATGTCCACTTTTAGCAGAAATGACCTCTTGAATTCGTTTTGGTATTGACTCCACTAATTGAGTGCACATATTTTTGACTTCAGAATCGTGGAACCACACTTTTATAGCATTCGTTATCATGCGTTCTTTGGTTGTTCAGTCCATTTTACCTAAACGTCTCTTCAAAATATTCCACATGGGATTTAAGTCTGGTGAATTTCCAGGCCAATCAAGCAAATGAATTTGATTTCCCAGCATGAAATTCTTGACCAATTTCGAATTGTGACATGGGGCCAAGTCATTTTGAAATGTCCCGTCAAAAGTTTGCAAGAATGGAACAATACTACGTTGTAATATTTCTACGTACTTGGCTGAATTCATCATACCTTGAACAGGAACTAAGCTTCCAGTGCCTATTACTGTGAAAAAAAAAAAAACATATGTTTCAGAGGGTGTTTTACAGTTTGTTTGACATGCTCAGGTCTTAAAGGTTCACAGTTGCTTCGTCTAACAACATTTGCTTGGTAACCCTGCACAAATAAATGAGTAGTATCACTGAAAATTACCTTTTTCCAGTCGTCAGCAGTCCATGATTTATATTTTTTGGCCCATGCTAAACGTTTCATTTTCATTTCCGCATTCAACTATTGTTTTTTCGTTGGTCTTCTTGCCTTCCGGCCAACTTCCAGAAGCGTACGGCGTACAGTTGAATCACTAACATCACAACCACTATCCAATAAATCTCTTTGAAGGTCGGTGCTTGTTTCTTTTTATTTTTTTTTTATTCGTTTTACTATTTTGATTAGATATTTATCGGTTCGTGGAGTTGTTTTTCGTTTTCTTCCACATTTTCCTCTCCTTTTTGGAGACGATGATCCAGATGCATTGTATCGCGTAAGCAGTCTTGATACACTTGATTTGCCTACACCAACTGCAGAAGCGATATCTCTCACTGTCATAGAAGTGTGATCCTTCAGAGCAATTATTTTTGCACGCTTCCTTGGGGAAATATCCATTTTTCAATACACAAAAGCAATACGAACTCACAGAGAGCAAAAACTAACATCCACCTGTCACACACGAAAGCTCACAACTGAAGCTGAAGTGCCTATTTACTGTTTAAAACCGGTCAAACCACATTCTTACTATCAAGTTCTAACAGTCACACCACCTCACAGCTGATAAAACCGGTTTACGTGGGTTTCCGACATCAACTGGCGATCACATTACAATTTTGAGAATAAAATAGCTTGTCCCAATTAATTTGCGCGGTATAGTAAGCAATAAAGCGTTACATGACGCTTATTAAATGCTGAGAATGCAAATTACATATGCACCGTAGAAGTCACTAGTAAAAGGGAAAGCAGAAATCCTTCGAAAACATGGACAGTGAAAGGGAAGCAACGGAAACTTGATGTGAGTTATTGCGTGATTTTGTTGCATCGCCTTCCTTATTGGTTAGGAGGGACTGGATTATGCGTCAGAGTATTCAACTTCGTTAGAGCAAATGTGTTAGGGTCGTGTAAAGCTAAATCATCCTGTTGATACAACAGCTTTGATTCAGTCCATATCGTAGTCCTAGGGCTATGGTATGTTTTCTTACAGAATATTAAATTTAAAATAGACTGTATTGTAGATACGAATAGGAACTATGCATAATAGGGCGATGGACAGACATCAGAAGGATGACAGGACTTTTGATGTAGACTGTGTACAACATGTCATAGACAAGACAGACAGATAAATGTACCTGATGACGTAACTGAATAAATGCATATCGTATCTG
Source organism: Macrothele yani (assembly GCA_039090855.1). Classification (NCBI taxonomy): domain Eukaryota; kingdom Metazoa; phylum Arthropoda; class Arachnida; order Araneae; family Macrothelidae; genus Macrothele; species Macrothele yani. The sequence goes on along the minus strand of CM076995.1, from coordinate 5,679,341 downwards.
GTAATAAAATTTTCACAAATCAAACCCCGCAAAATTACGTGTCAGAAGTTTATTTACAGCTGTCTACTATTTAAAACTAATCAATGTTTCTTTGTACAAGGAAAACGATGTTCTGACGGAATGTAGGAACCATCGTGGTATCAGCCTGTTGAATGAGCAGGAGCAAGTGTTTAGAAAGATCTTTGTTGATAAAGTACGAGGCTTTAAATCAGAAAAAGTGTGGGCTGTATAGAATGGTTTCATGCCTGGTAAGGGCTGCGCTGATTAAATGTTTTCATTACTTATATTGATTGAAAAGTATCTTCCTGTTGGTGAGAAAGTTTTTGCTTCCTTTTTTTGTAGATTTGGAGAAAGCTTATGATCAAATAAACAGGATGCTTCTATGCAAAGTTTTAAATAAATACGGCACAACTGGGTATCCACATTCATGTGGATACCCAAGTTGTGCCGTATTATTAAAACCGTTGCCTTCTACTACCAGCTCATGAAAGTTTCATGAGCTGGTAGTAGAAGGCATGTGAGCATGTGATATAAATGATGTTTAATCGAATTGATTTTCCATGAATAAACGAGTCGGACAAGACAGCGTAATGTCACTATGGCTGTTCAATTTATTTATTTCTGCATGCATGCTCGCTGCAAAAAAGTTCTGGTTTATGTTTTGAAAATCCCGTGTTGCTGTATGCTGATGATATTGCCGTGTTGGTGAAGAGCAAAAGTGAGTTGCAGAGTATGTTGTCCTGGATGAAAGAACTATGGATGAAATTCGAACTGGATATAAATAAGAAAGAAAATAAAGTTACGTATTCTGAGAGAGAAACTGTTAGTTTGTGATACAGAGTTTAACCAAATGGATCAGTTAATGTGTTTAGGAAGCATATTTGACAGAGAAAATAGATCAGATAGTGAAATTAATAGTTGAGTGAATTCAACTTTGAGAAAGTCATCGAAGCTTTAGGACGTTTCACAGGGTTCTCAAAAAGGTCTCAAATGGCTGTGTATGAAACTGTAATTATCCCTACTCTGATGTGCTGTAGCTAAACTTAGGTACTACAAAGAGACACAGGAAGTCGTTTCTGTGCTAGAGAGATCGGTTACTTATAGCGGATTTGTGGTAAAACACGCTGTGTTCACGTGAGAAACGGAGATCTTTTCCAGACGTGTAGTACGAGACAAAAAGTTGCTGGCAGGTTAGAGACAGGTATTTTAAGGTGGCTTGACCATGTGTAACGTACCAGGAGATGTGACGTACCTGCCCGAAGGACGCACACGACATAAAGGCAGATAGGAATCAGAATAAAACGTCCGCGTAGCTCAATTGGTAGAGTGACTTATTCCGGAATGAGGGGATCCGGGTTCGAATCCTGGCGCTGACAGAAATGACGGAGAAATTTACTTCGTTATACATGTTCAAAGATTGAGTGATCAGATTCTAGCTAAAAGTACTTATTCAGTCCAAGTGGCCAGAAAGGAAGAGGGAAGCCAAGGAAGTCATAGGCAGGCCAGATTCAAAAATGCTTGTAAGAGAAAAAAGTAAGGAGCATGAAGTAGTTTCATTTGTGAGACATGGGATAAATGTTAGTGAAGCTCGAGCTGAGTGCCAAGATCGCCGTAAACGGAGATTTTTCATACATCAACAGTAGATAAAGACGTTTCGTACACTATCGGTAACTTCGATTTCCCAGACAATCTTTCTTGAGGAGCTAACCTCTGAATCTGATAGAACAGGTTAGTGATACTGTACGTATGTATGGATTGTAAAACGATCTTCCACATTATTATCAGTGGGGAAAAAGTCCTTCAGTAGAGATTTTTGTACGGTAAGTACATTAAATGGACAAAGCATTAGAGATACCTACCTAATAGAGTGTTAGTAACAGTCTGTATACGCCTTGACATCGACTCCATCAGATACCGGAGCGTTTTCGGAGACAAAAGGCTTGTCCTGATAAGTAGTATTTGAACTCGAAAGAACGTGTGTATTCGCGTTTGCAGAAGCGCAGATATTACTGCAAATACATGAGAAGCAGAAATATACATTCATGCACCCTACTGGCCAAATAATATTTTACCAAAAATTAAAAATTATTTACACAGCAAAATTATGTACATTCCATCAGCGCCTCTAACTGATGCGAAAAGAATTTTTAAATTTGACTTTTAAAAGAAGAGATATCGGTAAAGTTCAATTTCATTTTACGCCCCCAGCAGAAAAACTATGCATTACTTGAAAAAGAAGAAACCGTACCTAAAATAGTCTTCACTCTAAGTGGTATGGAATGGAAGAAAGAATTTTTTTAATCTGATATTTGGAAGCAATTACAGTGAAACTTCGATTAACATAAAAACGTATAAACGTAAAACACGCATAAAAGAAATCTCCAAATATTAAATACTATTGCAAAATTTAGGTTTTGAAGGAGTGCAACATAAACCTTAATAATGATATTTTAAATACACCAGATTCCATGAATACTCAAGAAAGGCTCATGCGTAGTAAATCAGTTTATTTTCGTGGTGCAATATGCATAAATATTCGCCAAGCTTTCTCACTCCACTGGGAGGATTTCTCAAGGCAATGTAGACATAAAATGCAGGGAACTAGAAAACGTAAGAAACAAATACTCAAGAAACGCATATCGCGTATTAAATCCGTTTTTTTTTTTAGCACGTCTTTTGTAAAAAAAGATCGTGCTTATGTTATCGGTTTGTCCGTATCCACGATATCTCTGCTGATGTATTTGCAACAAATGTATCCACGATATCTCTGCAACTATTTGCCCGATTTGAAAAATTCTTTTAGCATTGGGAAGCTTGAAATATGCGAATGATGATCCGTTATTTCGTTTTTGTTTTTTTACGATGTACAATTTTGCCGCTAGAGGGCGTAAATGCAGATGATGTCGAATTCAAAAATATGTTTCATTCCATATATTTGCTTCTAAACATCCGATTGAAAAAATATTTTACCTTTCGATTCCATTTATGTCGAAGAGTATTTTTGATATAGTTACTTTTTCAAATTACGCATAGATTTCCAGCTAAGGGGCGTAAAAGTAAATTACATTTTTCCCGATAACTCTTTTTCTAAAACTCCGATTTGAACATTTTTTTCTTCAGCGGATACATCTCCTGATGGAAAATCGTTTGCATATAATTTCAAATTTTTGGTAAAGAATACTTTGGCCACCAGGGGGCGTAAGTGGTAATATTTGCTTCTGATGTATTTGCCATAAAATCTGAGCTTCTAAAATATCGATTGAAAAACTTCTTTCTTGGACTGATGCCACTCACATCGATAAACCTTTTCTGAATATTTTCTTCCTAAAATTGCCACTGTTTCTCCGCAGGGGGCGTAGACGTATATCTTATTTTTGTCAATATCTGTACTTCTAGGAGCCCGATTTGAAAATTTCTTTCTTTGTTGGATAGTGTTTTCCGTGTGACATGTTTTTCATATAATTTCCAAATTTTCAAGTAATTCATAAACTTTCCGCTAGGGGGCGTAGCGGTAGATTGCGTTTCCCTCTATATCTCTGCTTTTAAATCTCCGATTTAAAAAATTCTTTCTGCACCGGATACAGCTCCTGATGGGAAATCGTTTGCACATAATTTCTACTTTTTTGTAAAAAATGGTTTGGCCACCAGGGGGCGTAAATCTTAATTTCCCCTTCTGATGTATTTACAGCATGATATGAGCTTCTAAATTATCGATTGAAAAAAACGGCGTTTGTAGACCGATACTATTAATGCGCCCAAACCTTTTAGAAACATTTCTTCTTAAAATAGTGCATGCTTTCTACGCCAGGCGGCGTAGGTGTGTATCCTATTTTTGTCAATATCTCTAGTTCTAGGAGACCGATTTGAAAAATATCTTCTTTGTTGGATAGTGTTTCCAGTGTCACATGTATTTCATAAAATTTCAAAATTTCCAAGTAATTCATAGACTTTCCGCTAGGGGGCGTAAAGGTAAATTGCGTTTTCCTTTATGTCTCTGCTTCTAAATCTCCGATTTGAAAGTTTTTTCTTCAGCGGGTACACCTCCTGATGGAAAATATTTGGCATATAATTTCAAATTTTTGGTAAAGAATACTTTGGCCACTGGGGGAGGGGGGCGTAAATCTCAATTTCCGTTTCTGATGTATTTGCAGCAAAATATGAGCTTCTAAATTCTCGATTCAAAAAAGAAAGTCGTTTGTAGACCGATACTACTAATATCGACAAACTTTTTAGAAACATTTTCTTCTTAAAATCATCATCATCATTGTCAACCATTATCAATCCACTGCTGGACGAAGGTCTCCCCAAGTTTCCTCCACAACGGTCTGTCTTGTGCCAGTCTCCTCCATGTCACTCCCGCATACTTTCGAATTTCATCCACCCATCTCCCATGTGGTCTTTTTCAGGGTCTTTTCCTGTCCCTTGGAATCCAGCCTTCTTAAAATAATGCATGGTTTCTACGCCAGGGGCGTAGATGTATATCTTATTTTTGTCAATATTTCTACTTCCATGAGTCCGATTTGAAAAATTCCTTCTTTGTTGGAGAGTGTTTCCAGTGTGACATGTGGTTCATATAACTTCAAAATTTTCAAGTAATTCATAGACTTTCCGCTAGGGAGCGTAAAGGTAAATTGCTTTACCCCTGTATCTCTGCTTCTAAATCTCCGATTTGAAAAATTCTTTCTGCACCGGATACAGCTCCTGATGTGAAATCCTTTGCACGTAATTTCTAATTTTTGTAAAAAATGGTGTGGCCACCAGGGGGCGTAAGTCTTAATTTCCGCTTCTGATGTATTTGCAGCAAAACATGAGCTTCTAAAATCTCGGTTGAAAAAAAAATCGTTTGTTGACCGATTCTACTCATGTCTGCAAACCTTTTAGGAACATTTTCTTTTTGAAACAATGCATGGTTTGTACGCCAGGGGGCGTAGACGTATATCTTATTTTTGTCAATATCTCTACTTCCATGAGTCCGATTTGAAAAATTCCTTCTTTGTTGGATAGTGTTTCCGATGTGAAATGTTTTTCCTATAAATTCAAAATTTTCAAGTAAGTCATAGACTTTCCGCTAGGGGGCACAAAGGTAAATTGCGTTTTCGGCGTTATTTCTGCTCCTACAACTCAGATTTGAAAATTACTTCCTGTATCACATACAAGACCTGATGGAAAATATTTTTCACATAATTTCTAATGTTTGGTAAAGAATGGTTTGGCCACCAGGGGTTATAAGTGTTAATTTCTGCTTCTGATGTATTTGTAGCAAAATCTGGGCTCCTGAAAACTCGACTAAATTTTTTTTTCTTGCACCGATACCTCTCATATGGATAAACATTTTGAGAATACTTTCTTCCTAAAATAATGCATGGTTTTCCCACCAGGGGACGTAAAGTCACATCTTATTTTTTTCGATATCTCTGTTTCTAGGAGTTCGTAAGGTCACGATTTCGCTTACAACAATATCTGAGGGATTAAAAACCCGATTGAAAAACTTCTTTCTTCCGTCAGATACTATTCGGTGTCATGTAATAAGCATGTTTTTTTTCAAAAGACGTGCTTATTACACCCGAAAATTCGGTGTCATCTTTCTTGTTTTTTATGGTGTAATAAGCACAGAGATTCGCCAAGCTTTCGCACTCCACTGGGAGGCTTTTTCAAGGCAATGGTAGACATAAAATGCAGGGAATTGGGACACATAAGGAACAAAGATGATTTTTGAAAATAAAGTTGGTGGCATCACGACCATATTTCACGAATTTTTTTAGCGCGTAATTACACGGTGTGCCGCGACGTGTTCCCGTCTTTTAATAACGCATGCCAAACCATTGACAGTTCAGTAGAGATCATGTCGTTGCATGCTACTTTGCAGGAGAGGATTTCGACAGTTTCCCTGATGGCAGTCTCTTTAAAGTTCGTGTGAGGGGCAATTCTTCTAATACCATTCCACACCGGGGCGGCCCATGAGTGCATGACTTCTCTGGCGATTGCTGTATTCTGCATGTCCTGGTTGACACTTCGCAAATGTTCTTTACTTTATGTTCTTTACAAGTGTTCGCAATTGTAAAGAGTCTTTCTTTACCAGTGTTCTTCGCAAGTGTAAAGTGTTCGTTACTTTATGTTCCTTACAAGTGTTCTTCGCAAGTGCAAAGTGTTCGATACTTTATGTTCCTTACAAGTAACACTTGCGAAGTGTCAACCAGGACGTGCAGAATACAGCCCTCCCTAGAGAAGGCTGTACTATGGCTAGGGCTGTATTCTGCATGTCCTGTTGACACTTCGCAAGTGTTCTTTACTTTATGTTCTTTACCAGTGTTCTTCGCAAGTGTTCTTTACTTTATGTTCTTTACAAGTGTTCTTCGCAAGTGTAAAGAACACTTGCGAAGAACACTTGTAAAGTTTAAAGAACACTTGCGAAGTGTCAACCAGGACATGCAGAACACAGCTCTCGCCAGAGAAGTCATGCATTCATCGGCGGCTCCAGTATGGAATAATATTAAAAGAATTTCCCCTTACACGAACTTTAAAGAGACTGCGATCAGGGAAACTGTCGAAATCCTCTCCACCAAAGTAGCATGCAATGACATGATCTCTACTGAACTGCCACTTGTTCGGCATGCGTTATTAAAAGACCGGAACACGTCGCGGCGTGCCGTGTAATTACGTGATAAAAGAAAAAAATCATGAAATATGCTTGTGATGTCGCCCACGTTATTAACAAAAATCATCTTTGTTCTTTATGTCTACATTGCCTTGAGATAGCCTCCTAGTAGTGTGTGAAAGCTTGGTGAATTTTTATGCGTATTACACCAAAAAAAATAAATTGATTTACTACGCTATAAGCGTTCCTTGAGTATTCCTTAAGATATATTTTAATTCGAATTAGTGGCGAAAGGAAAAAAACATTACAAATTTTATTATATTTTATTGCGTTGCAAAAATCATACAGCTTATGAAATTCAGACATCTCTTTCGACAGCTGTAGCTGTCTATTCTAAAATCGTACAAAAGTCCTGATCTTAGAATAAGTGAAATCCTCGCAGCTAAGAATAGGTGACCAGTGCTTCAATAGTAACGACTTTTTCCCTACCGATTCTGGGTGCATTCATTTGAATTCGAAATATTGATCATTCACGACAGCTGGTGGTCCAGATATTCTGATTTTAGAATTTAGAATTCTCTTCTACTGCGCTACGAAATGGTGGAGCCACAAAGTTACGTTCCAGAGATTTATTAATTTTTAAATAATGCATATGTATTTTAGTTGTGATATGCGAAACCAATTTTTCATGAAAACCGAAAGTTAACAACATGCCCTTTTTTGACTAGATAAAGATTCAACTTTGGCTACACCAAGACAGAACACAACACAGTTTCGATTCTCTCAAAGTTGTAACAATCCGGGCGACGTATAAGAGAACCAAAGAACCGTGATTTTTTGACAAACTCAAATTTTTATCGTATAAACTCAATATCGAGACAAACGCAGAATTACGTATAAAAGTGAAAAACGTATAACCGAAGTTCCACTGCATATGGAATTAAATATATTTTGAATTCGATAGCAATTGCATTTACGCCCTCTAGCGGTGTATTCATACATCGTAAGTAAAACCGAAAAGCAAGGATCATTGTTCTCATATTTTAAGTTTCCCAAATGCAAAAACAATTTTTTAAATTGGATTTATAGTTTCGGAGATATAGTGTACACAGACAGACGAATAAAGTGAGGCCGTAAGCTTGCACATTTTTTTTTTTTTACAAAAGACGAATTAAGAATGATATACGAGAATCGGATAGACTGCATGCAGTAATTAAAAGTTTTGCAAATTCTTTCGCGGTGGGTTGTATTGTGTATTAAGTATTCTACACTTTTGGGTGCCCTTGAATCTTGAGGCCACCCCTCATTGGAGTCTTATGTAGGACACAAGTGAATGACCACAACGACTGGGCATCATATTGTGATTGGCAACACCGATTGCATTTATATTCCCCATAAGAAGAGCTGATGTACATTTTAAAATGCGACGACTATGTTAGAAATTTCAATTTTCGTAAAATTTTCGGTTTACAAAATGGATCAAATTTCTCTTTGTTCAGCTCGGATACTCTGATCTCAGGCTGCATTGCAGAAGATCCAAGCCTACTAGCTTCTGCGCTGCTCTCCTGTTTAAATACCCGAGTTAAACTTTCCCGCACGCAGCCGTAAATCTAACAGTGTGACGTTGTCGCAGTCGGAAATGGCTCATAACGTCAATCGGTCAAACAAATCAAAATTTAAGCCAGATTTAACACTGGACAGAATACTCCAAGAATATTATGCGCAATCGTACGAAAAAAACTCCGTTTATTTGGTGTAAATTAATATACACGCAAGAACGAGCGAGCTTTCACCAGCAGACGGGTGGCTTCATCAAGAAAATAGCTCAGTGTGAAGAATGAGTGACTCTTCTTAAAATCAATAAAAAAAAATTACGTTGAGCCACTTATTCTTTACACTGAGCTTTTTTCCTGATGAAGCCACCCGTCTGGTGATGAAAGCTCACACGTTTATGCTTGTATATTAATTTACACCAAATACACGATGTTTTTCGTACGATTGCACAAATCAAAATTTATTTTGGGGCCAAGAGTTGCCTGTCTTCGTTTTGACCCATTTCTATCAGAGTTGGAAACGGGTAAAAATTTCGTACCCGGACCCGATCCGGACCCCTAACTGACCCAGACAAATCTGCTTTGAACTATAAATTCGAAACTCAATTTATATATACATATACATATAAATATAATATATATATATATTCATTCCAATAATTGCTTGATATTTAATAACTGAAATATTTTTTTAATAACAAATTTTGGTTACTTGCTAAATTTTAGTACCATTTTTAGTGCCACTATTTTGCGTAATCCAGAAGTAATAGGTGACTATGACTGCGACCATGGAGTATGTTACAAATGGGAATCATTATTTACGATTACACAAATGTTTTTTGGTTTTTTTAAATGCATTTAGATTGTTCACTTTTTCCACGCTTTGATGGAGATGCGCATACTTTCATATGGTCCATTAGATTTTTGATTCCATAATCTTTTGTTTCACAGTCGACAACTGTCTTTGTAATTATACACTTTCCACATTTTACACACCAAGCAAGACCAAATAACACAGAATTATTCACCGGCTCCTTAATGAGACGAAACAATTTCCAGCATTCACTCTTCCCCTTGTGGTTTTCAACAAGCACGTATTTGTTGGCCTCGACGCCTTTCTCAACCTCCTTAATAATAAATCCATCGATATTAACAAACAAGGAGTTAATTTCGACATGGCATGTCATGGGAACGGGATGTTAGCTCATCAATCGAAAACCTCTGAATGCTCAATGTAAAAGATGCGAAGTGAAAAGCAACTCTTAGTCATGCAGTGAACTTCGCACGGAGATTGTGAATCCAGCTGAGAAGCACGCGAACGGCGTTTGCCTGTATCTTGCCCTGGACAATCGCAATGTAAAAGAACGCAAAGGAAGTATCTTTTTACGATATGGTGGCAGTGTGTCTGATGTCGATCGGTGGAAATCTTCGTGGCTTTAAGAAAGAGACCACAATACTTTTGCATGGCAAATCATTATTCACTCCATGGGCACCACTATCGACGACAGAATTCCACAATGCGCATTTTCTTTGGAATATATTTTTCTCTTTTCAAAAATAAAACGGAAATAAAACCGGGTCAAAATAGGGTTAGTAACCTTTGACCCGTGACCCGTTTCCATCTCTGATTTCTATAGATGAATTAAATCTCTATTGAGAGAAACGGTAAATTAGTTCCGCAAACCTTTTTATCAAGTACTCTCTCACGTTGTTTTCCTTAGGATTTGTGAAAAATCACACTACCTCAAAAGAACACTGCTTCATCCATAGGAGTAGCGGGACCAAACAATTTGGGAATGGGGGCATGAGTAAGTGTACACTTATGTGTTTCTTTGTTGGGTAAAGGGGGGGGAGCGTTTCTTAGGTTTTTCTGTAAATGCCACAAAATTTGATTTTTTTTTAAGTCGATGACGAGTTCTTTTTGCTCTGCTTGACTCTTCAATCACTACTGATAATGAACGACAACGAAAAGTCCAGAGTATATTTGACAAGTTGCTAAGTTTCCCGAAAGAACTGCAAAGTCCTACCTTTTATTACAAATTACGTATTCTTTTAAATATCACAAATCATGTTTACTGATACATGAGTAATGTTATTTACATAACTCTATACTGATAGCATTTTCCCGTGGTTATACTTTCTCACAGAAACGAATCACAGCGAAATGTAAAAGAAGGGTAAAAGAGCGGGAGAGGCTTGTTCTCGCATTTAAAGTTTCTAACATTGGGGGCACGTACCCTCTGTGCCCTCTATGCTATGCATATCGTTCCATCCGAATGCTGACAAATCAGGTTTCTCCTTTTGATCTCATTATTTATATGATTATGAATTTAATAGGCCCAATTATTTGTTAAAAGCTTAATAAAGGCATTTAACGTGTTTCCACTTTATCTGTTTACTTGAACTAGGGTACTTAACAGCTTCCTTGACTATGCGTCTATTGTGTATTTAACTAGTTCCCGACCAGAAACTGCTATTTTTTACAAATATGTGTGAGTTGCATTAAATATTTCATTTTGTTCAAGTAACGTGTTTCGAATTTAAACTGAAGGTGTAACAGAATCAGTATTTTTGTCTGATCTTATAATTTACCAAGCCCTCACAAAATTAAGTTTCACAAAACTTCAGTTTATTTTTTGGTGTTTATATTTCAAAGCAGTAAGCGAAGGTAGGATCGAGTCAAAACGTTTTGAATTACATTTCATCTGTGGCTACAGTAAGGCTGAATAAGAAATACACTACATGACCAAATGTATTCAAAAAGCGCTTTTGAGTAGTGGATTTTCAGGCTTCACATTCATGGCCAGAAATGGAAACGGGTCAGCGGGTCAACGGGTCAGCAATTTCTAGCTAGTCAAAAGGGTCGGTTTAAGGTATTCCTGACCCCATTTTATTTCCGTCTGATGTTTGAAAAGCACAAAGAAATTGTGTTTCGAAGAAAAAGGTAATTTTCTGCTCGATACTGGTGTCCGCTTAATGGAAAATGATTTGTCATGCAATATAAAGGAAGGGTGTCCTCAGAAGGAAAAGTGTCCCTTTCATCTGAGTGGCAATGATGAAAACAACATCTACATTTTGGATACTTTCAATTCATCAGAAACTTGTGAAAATTTGTGCTGCTGTGAAACATAATCTGAAGCCTGATATGTTATCAAGAAAACAGCAAAAACTTAAATTAAACATACATTAAGTTACTTAATTCAAAACTTTTGAATGTAGCGCCATCAAGATTAAGTGGAGCAGCCTTAACATTATTGCGGAGGGACATATTGGCTCTCGCAGATGGGTTTGAAAACATGTGTAAAACAGTTAGGTTATGTCTTGCAAATGAAGGACGACAGTTTCAATACTTCATGTAAGAAGTGAGTAAATTATACGTTCCTATAATACTTTTGTTTGATTTCCATATAACGGAAAATACCCACTGCGGAGAGACGTTTTGAACGCCATATACATATTATAGTTCCAAGCAGATTTGTCCGGGTTTGATCCGGGTCGGGGTCGTGTTCGGTCCAACTATACATGTTATAGCGTCCGGGTCAAAAATTTTTGACCCGTTTCCAAATCTGGCGATGGCCCATACAAGTATAAAAAGACGCACGTGGACTCGAAAATTTCATCGACAAGCATGCGCAGTAGAATGGATCATATGGGAGAGCTAGGTGATTCTCAACGTGGAGCGGTCAGAGGGTGCCATCTTACCAACACGTCAGTTCGGGAAATCAATGGCCTGCTGCAGCTGCTTCGATCAAAAAGTGATGTTGTTGCGAAGTAGAAGTGCATAGGACCAACGACAGGGAAATCGCGACGTGGTTCGCCACGTAAAATTATAGAGTGGAACTCTCGAATGCTGAATCGAGTAGGGCGACAAAATCTCCTCTTCTCGGTTGCAACACTCACCACTGAATTTTAAAGTGTCTCTGATAGCAACGCCGCACTATAACGGTTAGAAAAAGGCTGAAGGGTATAGGTTTCCATGGTCGAGAAACAGCGCACAAGCCCAAAAAGAGCAAGATCAACGCCAAAATATCAGTTGGACTTGGGTAAAGCTCGACGACCAAGGACTCTGGAGCAGTGGAAATGCGTTCGCTGGAGTGATGAATCACGCTGACAGCACGACGGACGTGTCTGGATGTGGAGGATCCTAGGTGAACTCTGCCTTTCCGACTATATTGTGACAACTGTAAAGTTTGGTGGACGAGACATCATGATCTGGGGTTTTTCATTGTTTGGGCAGGGCTTCTTAGTTCCAGATTCCGGAATATTAACTGTGAAGTTTGGTAAAGGAGACATCGTGATCTGGGGCTGTTCTTCGTGGTTTCGGCTGGGTCTCTTAGTTCCACATCCCTGGATCTTAACTGTGAACTTTGATGAAGGAGACATCATGATCTGGGCTGTTCTTGATGGTTTGGGCTGGTCCTCTTCTTAGTTCCAGTTTCCAGGATCTTAACTGTGAACTTTGGTGAAGGAGACATCAAGATCTGAGCTGCTCTTCATGGTTTGGGCTGGTCCTCTTCTTAGTTCCAGTTTCCAGGATCTTAACTGTAAACTTTGGTGAAGGAGACATCATGATCTGGGCTGTTCTTGATGGTTTGGGCTGAGTCTCTTCTTAGTTCCAGTTCCCAGGATCTTAATTGGGAAGTTTGGTGAAGGAGACATCATGATCTGGGCTGTTCTTGATGGTTTGGGCTGGAACTCGCTTTAGTTCCAGTTCCCAGGATCTTTATTGGGAAGCTTGGTGAAGGAGATATCATGATCTGGGCTGTTCTTAATGGTTTGGGCTGGTCCTCTTCTTAGTTCCAGTTTCCAGGATCTAAACTGTGAACTTTGGTGAAGGAGACATCATGATCTGGGCTGGGCTTCGTAGTTCCAGTGCCCGGGATCTTAATGCTGCGGCGTATAATGACAGTATCGACAATTCTCTGCTCTTAACATTACGAGAACAATTCGACGAAGGTCGTTTCATAGCTGCCTGTATACCTCGTCGCATGTCGCACTTTCATCTACGTGCATCAGTCCCTCTACGATGACGTACGTTACCTTTCTCCAACCACTCCCACTGCATTTGGAAGACAGTTATTGCATCCTGATGCATTTTCGCCACGATATGACGTACGGAACTACCAACCGTACGTAGCCCTATGGTGAAGCATGTGGTAAACGTGTCTGTGTGATGGAAATGTTCCCGATGACATCGTCCTCGCATTCTCACACCTTACACGTACTTTTACCACTGACATCATTTCGATGTTCTGGTCCACATGCTCAAGTAAAGACCAAACTTAGCTACGTTTTGCCCTTTTTTTCCCCTTCATCTATCAGGTGATTGGAAAAAATTCCAAGACTATATCTTCGACATAGTCTTGGAATTTTACATAGTCTTGTTAGTAGAGTTTTGGAGTCAGAATACGAAAAGCTGCCGATTTATCGGAGTTTGATAAAAGACAAATTGTGATGGCACGGAGCCTCGGAACTACGATCTCGGAAACGGCGCGCCTTGTGGGTTGTTCACGTGCAGTTGTAGTGAGTAGGTATCAAAAGTGGTGCACAGATGGCCAAATGACGAACCATCGTCCAGCCGTGTGTCATCCGCAGCTCATTGATGCCAGAGTGTCGCGCATTGTTCAGAGCGACCGCAGGGCCACAGCTCGACAAACAACCCGCAACTACAACAGTGGTCATCAGGGCAATGTGTCACAGCACACAGTTCATTGCAACCTTCTGCGCATGGGCCTGCGTAGCCGAAGACCCAACCGGGTCCCCATGCTCACTGCACGTCATCGCCAACAACACATGAAATGGGACCAAGATCATCGAGATTGGCCCGAGGATGATTGGAAGAAAGTGGTCTGGTCTGACGAATCAAGATTCCTGGTGCAACACGTAGACGGCAGAGCGCGATACGTCGATCACCGACGGAGACTATGGCACCTGGATACACTGTTCGGCGAAAACAGGCCGCCGGCGGCGGCGGCGCCGGTGTCATGCTGCGGGCGATGTTTTCTTTGGTTAGGCCCCATTATCCTAGTAGCACAATCCCTGACAGCTGTCAGGTATCTGAACATTGTTGCGGACCAAGTTCACCCATTCATGGAAGCTGTGTTACCTGCTGATGATGGCCATTACTAACAGGATAATGCGTAATGCCACACTGTCAGAATCGTCAAAGAGTAGTTCAAGAAACAGGCTGATGACTTTCTGTTGATTCCCTGGCCTCCAAATTCACCTGACATGAACGCAATCGAACATTTGTGGTTCGACTTGGAAAAGCAGGTTTGCGCTAAATCACCACCACCCGAAAATGTACGGGAACTGGAGGACCTGCTGTAGACATTATGGTACCAGACACCCCAGGGTACCTATCGCCTCCTCATCGAATGAATGCCTCGCTGAGTTGCCGCTGTTTTGCGGGATAAATGGGGTCCTACAATTTATTAGGTAAGTGGTCATAACTTAATGTCTAATCGGTGCATTGAACAGACCCGCAGGGCTTTAAATTTAAGTTTCCGTCTGAAGAAACACAAGACTTACGTACGGAACTGTGAACTGAAGAAGTTATCTGTAGTCCAACATTGTCACGAAAATAACCATAACTTTTTTTTGAAAACGCTATGCTTATTGATAAACCTGGTTCGATCACCAAGCTTAATATATCAGAAGCTTTCCAAATATACTGCAGTTCTTCACGGCTTGTCAACTACATGACATCTACTACATTTTTTCAAGCACGTGGAAACAACTCACGTGATCGTCAGAACTCTGATGACGTCACAAGGATTTGAATGTTTACACTCCATTTGCCCTGATGAAGCCGAGCCAAAAGCTATACGAATCTATAGTAGACTTTAAAATAAATATTTAATTGTGAATAAGCGTTGCTATTTTCACAAGTTTTATAGTCATAAAATATACATCCTTTTTGTTTCTCTGGTTAATAATTTTCTACACTTCGGAATTCATCCGAGTGTTGCGTAATAAAGCCTTGAGACAATCTGTTAAAGTTGCTTGTTAAGTTGGTAGCATATGTCCATCCTCATCTGTCGTCTATTTTTTTAAGCAAGGTAACTACTCTATTTGATGTTATCTGAAGGACTGGCCTGTATCTATTCCTGCAATAGAAATGGTCGGTACTACGAGAATCATTAAATGCGAGACTAGCGCAACTTTGATGTTTGTTCAAATTCCTACGTTTCGTTTTCTTGAAGTCTGGATGCTCTGTGTACTGTTACGGTAGCATGCCATAAACCGCTGTTCCACATGTGCCCGGAAGCGGGAATCGGAGTACAATTCCCGTTCCAAGACATTGGAATTTTCAAAGTTTGCTGATATGTCTATACGGTAAACAATTAAATACAAGGCTTCTACGCTGAAAAAACATATCCAACTGTATAGTTGCTATGAGTATACAAATATATTAGTTCTGAAAATTCCATGATGTAATTTGGAGGCATTGGTTCTGTAATTTCATGATATACTTCGAAGATATTACTTCGGTAAGATCCATGATATAATTCGAAAGAACTGTATTAGTTATGTGATTTTCATGATATAATTCGAAGATATTGATTCTTCGATACTGTCATGATGTCTGTACATTTTATCAAAAATGTCTTGCGGTATTTGCATTTGAACCTCGAATGGCACTTTGATCCAATCTGATAGCGCATTTAGCGCAAATATACACTTTCTTTGCAACACTTCCTTTGTATTTTGCGCAAGTAAACACTTTCTTTGCAATTTCAGTGCACAGTGAAGAATTAACTTATTGGAATAAATTACATTATTTCTCTCTTGTCTCATGGGATTTTTCCAGGGTGAGTCACAAGTTCGTAGCGTTTCGCGGTACAGATGGAGAAGTTCCGCCGAACAGGTGGGACATGCGCCGTAAGGTGGAAGGTGTCCCACGCCTGATTGGGTGACGTGCTCCGCTGCTCAGACAGCTACCCATGCGCCCTGCCCAACACGTGCATGCCTCTCATACGAGAGGAGAATGTTGAAGGAGAAACTTCTTGTTCATGTGCTCCTCCGCCATTATTGGAAAAAGGGTTGAACACGACAGCTGCCCTGAAAGAAATCTGTAGTGTAGAAGGTGAGGGGACAGTGCACCCTGCAACAGCAAGAAAATGGTTCTAACGCTTCCGGTCCGGAGACACAAAGCTCGTTTACAAATCGAGGTGTGGGAGATCAATAACCATCAATTCAAAGCCCTGCGTGTAGCTGTTGGACAGCACCGAGGAACCAGCACCCGACGATTAGCAGAGGAGGTCCATGCATAACAAACCACCATCGTTCGTCATTTACACCAGCTCGTTTTACACTCCAGACTTCCGCGAATGGTACCCCATAAGTTGAATCCATAGCAAGCTGAGGAGCGTGTCACTCTCTGTGTCAAGAATTTACGCAAAATCCACGTTACGACCGGTTTTGGCGAAGAATCGTAACGAATGATGAGAAGTGGGTCTTCCTATGTTGTCCTGATACTGGAAACCAATGGCTGCTTCCCGGGAATGAGGCTCAAGCAGTGGTTGAAATGAAGTCAATGTTGTGTGTATGGTGGAATTTCGAGGGTCCTGTCCATTGGGTGTTGGTCTGGATGTAGATGGGCTGCAACACGTATACGACGTTCTACGCCAGCGCTACTCCGCAATGGTGAACCGAAAGAAGGTCCTCGTGCAATTCGACAACGCCCCATGTCATAGGCCACGGATTGTCCTCCAGGAAATTCAGGATTTGGATGGCGTCAAAATCGTAGCACACCCAGCCTATAGCCCGGACCTTGCCCCTTCGGATTCTCACCTGTTTCGTACCATGGCACACTTCTTGGCCGGCAGACGGTTCCATTCCTTGGAGGCTGGGAAAGATCGCATCCCTGAGATTTTTGCATCCAAGCCAGCCGCCTGGTATAGCAACGGCATTGCGTCGTTGGCTGAACGTTGGCGAAGGACCATAGACTCTGATGGACTGTATTTTGCCGAACAGCCATATTTACTATAAATTTAACTAAATTATGGGTTTTACACAAGAATAGAGAAAATTACTTATAGTCAAATTTTCGGGTAGCACCCCTACCCTTCCTCAGGACTACACTATAAAGTGTTAGACTATCGGTCAAATCACCTTAATTACATAAAAACAAACTTGGCCACTCAATTTTTGGAAAAGATTAACGATCTAAATTCTTCAGGATTGTTAAAACATGCTCAAAAGGAGTTTTGGAAGATAATAAAAATTTTCTAGTAGTCAATAAAATTCCTAATAAAAAAAGAAAAGAAGCAGAAGTAAAAAACTAAATTGTTTCAGTTAATTAGAAAAGTTACTTATCATAAAGGACTGATGGGAAAACTTTAGAGGATTAGTGAGAAATTTCTTATCAGACTGGCTTCAGGACTACAAAATAAAATTAGTAACTACCTTCCAAAATTAAAGCAAAAAGAAGAAAACATTCTGTTACAGGAAGGAATGGTCTACAACATAAATTGTGAGTGTGGTCTCAGCTATGTGGGAGAAACAGGCAGGCAGCTTAAGCCCAGATTGCCGCCCCGGTGGCGCAGTGGTCTAAGGCGCCGGCCGCTGATCATTCGTCCGAACGGGGTCCGGGTTCGAATCCCGGTGAGGCATGGATGTTGTGTTTGTCTTACGGCACTGGCTCTGTCCCTTCCCTGGAACCAGTGACCGTAAATTAGGGACGGGCGACTGCTTATAGCCCATTGAGTTGCTCACGGTGGTCGTTAAAAATCCAATAATAAAAAAAAAGCCCAGATTAGCAGAACATAAAGCTGCAATTAAAATTTTGACAAGCAAAACAGGTTTGGACAGGCATGTTCAAAATACAGGACATAAAGTGCTTTGGAACTCTGTGGGCCGCCCCGGTGGCGCAGTGGTCTAAGGCGTTGGCCTCTGATCATTCGTCCGAAAGGGGTCCGGGTTCGAATCCCGGTCAGGCATGGATGTTGTGTTTGTCTCACGGCACTGGCTCTCACCCTTCCCTGGAACCAGTGACCCTAAATTAGGGACGGGCGACTGCTTATAGCCCATTGAGTTGCTCACGGTGGTCGTTAAACCTCAAAAAAAAAAAAAAAAAAAAAAGAACTCTGTGGAAGGTCTGACGCATCAACAGCACTTTTTCGAGAGAAAATTGTCAGAAGAACTTAAAATTGAGAGAAGAAGAGGTACACCATTAAATGATGTTTTTTTTTTTTTTTGATTGGAGGTTTAACAACCACCGTGAGCAACTCAATGGGCTATAAGCAGTCGCCCGTCTCTAATTTAGGGTCACTGGTTCCAGGGAAGGGAGAGAACCAGTGCCGTAAGAAAAACACAACATCCATGCCTCACCGGGATTCGAACCCGGACCCCTTTCGGACGAATGATCAGAGGCCATCGCGTAGACCACTGCGCCACCGGGGCGGCTTAAATGATGTGAAAGGTTGAAATTTAGCTAATGAATGACAACACTTACTATATTGTAGTCTAGAGGAACTGTAGGGGTGCTACCCGAAAATTTGTCTGTAAGTAATTTCTTTTATTCCTGTGTAAAACCCATAATTTAGTGAAATTTACAGTGCATCAAGTCCAGGAATAGCCATGACATCAATTATTACCAAGCTAAATGTAGTCAACATTTGGTACTGGACTGAACAATGTACCCCAAAACGCTGAAAACGTATGACTAACTCTGTTAAAAATACGCAATTAACAGCAGAAAGAGGTTCCTACCATATTTTAATTTAGCTTCCGAAGATTCAGTTGCAAATAACAAGAACTGAAAGGAAAACGGAAATGATGAACGACCTTGAAACTGTGGCTGACAATTTTAAATATGACGTCATAAGCAAGGTTGTAAATTATTATCTTTAATGGCAATTCTTTTTCACTAAGAGAGAGAGAGAGAGAGAGAGAGAGAGAGAGAGAGAGTAAAAACAGGTGTCATGTGTTTTCGTAGTGCATGCTGTGGATGTGCTAATACGTGTGTAATCCAGTTCCATATTTTCCGCTCCTTATTATGCATTTATACAATTAGGTGCATCTCAATGCGCTAATTTAAACAAAATTCGAGTGATTCATCACAAATTACTTGAAAAGTTCATTCGTTACAAACATCATTACATCCTATTGAAATTTACGATTGGACCATTGGTTTCCACCTTGTGATACGTCGAACACTTGTTGTCCTGATACCGTAGGAAGTATACGTAGTGTAATTTGCAAACCTATATAGCTTCCCCTTCAGGTGACCAAGGGATCTGAGGTACTGGCTTTTGACCGTTTGTTCGAGATGGACCCGGGTTCGAATACCGGATGCGGCATGGGTGGCGTGCCTGTCTGGTGACCCAGCTCTGTCCCTGCCCTGGAACCAGTGCCCGTAAATTAAGAATGAATGACTTCCTATATAGCCCTAATAGCAGTGTTTAAATTCAGCCGGGGCTCTCCTGGACCCGGCCCCGGAATTTTTTATGCACCGGGGCCCAGATCCGGAACATTTCTTTTTGTGACTTTTCTCACTTTACTTTAATCATATCTACATTACTTTGTTATTATTCAACAACTGTTTACAGTTTTGAATGTGTACATAAACATTATAAAGTCAATATCAACAGTTGCCTGATTACCAACGTGTGATGAAACGGACGGGAGGTTTGGAGCTTCCTGTAATGCGTTATCTTGGAGCGATTGACAAGCAAACATTATTGTAGTTTCACGTGACGTAGTGTAGCGGAATTTTGACAGACTCGTAGCCGTATGTTGTCTTTTATGGTTGGCAACGCTGTCTGCAACAGTCAGTAAGTCAGTAACCGTAACCAACAGTAGAACAGCAGATTAGCAGTTGTTTATCAGAGCTCGTGATTGTGAGAAGCACAAAAAAATCGTCGTGTATTTATGGACTATTTCAACTATGGATAAGTATATTGGCACCTTATTTAAACGAAAAAATATCTCGGATGGCATTGATAATACAAAACGAGTTTTTAATGACAGTTCGTGTGTAGTTTCTGAAGAGAAAGAAGTCTGTAACGAATCCACAGAAACACAGGATTCCCATAAGTTGCAATGCGATAATATTAGTGGGTTAAACGAAATGGGAGATTTGCCGACTTGCTGTACGTGTGACCAGTGGATAGCATTCAAATGTAAATACAATTGGTTATTTTATAAGGACGGAGATTTGGGGTGTATAACATGTGCAGAGGTACAGACCCTAGGCGCAAGTTCTTCACATCAGGGTATAACATGTGCAGAGGTACAGACCCAAGGCGCAATTATAACATGTGCAGAAGTACAGACCCTAGGCGCAAGTTTTTCACATCAGAGTATTCACTTAGCATCAGAGTGGATAATTAGATTAATACGTATTAAAGGGGAAGGGTCTGAACAATGACAGCAAAAGCAACTTAGGAAGAAAATTTACGAATATAGAAATACCAAATCTCACAAAAGTGCAGAAGCAATTATTAGAAGTATAAGTGAGAGTTCATTGCGACACATTGTGGAACAGAACTCTTTAGCTCACGAAATCATGTGCCGTATATTTCGCACTGCGTATCATATTGCAAAGCATAATTATCCTTTTGTAGATCATCCAAAATTAATTGAGCCCTATATTATTAATGGGCTACATGTGAGGCCTGCTTTACATAGTAATGTGACAATCAGTGAGATAGTGAATCATATTACAAAAGAAATGAAACACAAAATTTCGGACAGCATTATGAACCATAGAAAAAAAGAATGTCTATTCTTCTAGATGAAAGTACATCCGCATGCAACCAGATTGCTCTGGCAGTTTACATACACGGTGTAATAAGTGGTGGTGATGTTACAATACTATTATTTAATTTAATTCAGTTAGAAAGCTCTAAAGCAACGGACATTAAGAACTCACTTATGAAGTGTCTTGAAAAGCACGGTCTGAAAAAAGAAATCCTGTAGGAAATTCTAATTGGATTATGCACGGATAAGGCCTCAGTTATGCTAGGAAAACGAGCAGGTTTGGCAACATTGATGAAAGAAGATTTTCCAACAATTTTAACATGGCCCTCTATAAATCATCGCTTAGAACTTGCTGTGTACGATTCAATGAAAAATGTTACGACAACAAATCATTTTGTGGTGCTTCTTCATAAGGTATATTCAATTTTCAGTATATCTCCAAAGAACTTACATGAACTAAGGAGATGTGCAGAACAGTTGTTCTGCAGTCTCACGAAACAGGGGAAAATGTTGTCAACTCGTTCGGTTGTATCAAGTTTTCGGGTTGTGAATTCTATTTGGAATAATTATGCATCATTGCACAGTTTCTCTACATATGCAGCTCATGATGGAAATCGAGATAGTAAAGAAAGAGTAACATTTCAAGGGCTAGCCGGTTAACTTGAAGAAATGTACTTCATAAACAATTTAGTAATAATGATAGATGCGTAATCTGAGTGTTTTAGCCTCTCATAATCTTTGCAAAAACAAACTGTGATTTTACCTAGAGCAAGCCAATTCCTGCACAGAACAAGATAAGTATTTAAAGGTCACAAAGAAAGAAGAGGTATTTAATGGAGGGAAGTTTAGAAAGGCATAGAAACAAATCAATTCAAAGGAGTTCCCTTAAAAGTATCTGAGGATAGGAACAACCCAATGATAATAAATAAAGGACAATTTTATGAGAGTATAATCACAAATTTGACAAGTCGCTGCATGACAGATAAGAACACAAAGTACTCAGAAATAATGAAAGTAGTTTTAGCTGAGTATTGGCCGGATGAAATTGCCGTGCACTATGGTGAAGAAGATTTGAAAGATCTGTGTGATTTGTTTTCTCTGTATTATCGTTAGGTCATTCAATCTTATAGGGATTTAAAGGACATTGGAGCTAAGCATGTGTCAGACGCCATGAAGAAACTTCTGAAGTGTGTTAAAACAATACCATGAGCAATGCAGAATGCGAGCGGGTATTCAGCATTATGAATCCAACAAGAAATGCGCTCATATTTGAAAATGTCTCATCTTTGGCGACAGTAGATAGTTATGGTTCACCAATATCCCAGTGAATCCTCTTCCATATGTAAAACGTTGGATGTCCCAAGGAAGAAACAGTGCCTTTGCTTATTGTAAAAATAGACTTGATGCAGAGACAGACAAATCGAAGGAAGCCTTATGGAAACTATTGTAGACCTCCTGCAAATGTTGTAAGCCCAAATATTTTTCGTACATTTCACTAGTTACATTTCAATTACAATTCACTGATATGAGTAAACGCATATGTTTGTCTAACTTGTCTTTAAAAAGTACAGTATTATTTTACATTTTACAGCATATGCATTCAAATATCAATAAGACAATAATTGTTCAATGTTTCTACAGAGGAAATAAGTTAAGTTAAATTAAGTTTTTAACTCCATCAGGATAAATAAATAAAATTTTGAAAAATGTTGAGACAATCTAGCAATAGCCTCACATTTATGATCCTTTTAAAGTGATCCGGAGCTTATTCGTTTAGAATTTAACCACTGTCTAATAGTTATACATGGTTTTCGCTAAACTCCGAAAAAAAATCTTTCAAAGTTTGATACGTAATTTTTGTGCAGTATTAGAGAAAGACACATTTGTATATACTTTTATAATCTTAAACATCTCCTCAGTCAAAAAAAAAAATCAAAGCAGAACTATATCTGAGTAAATTTATTCGCCTGCTGATTAGTTCATTTATTAAAAAACACCATTCGATATATTATACAGTCTAAAAGTGAACTTAAATTACTTATTTCTTTGTTTAATTCTTTACCATGTACATTCGCGTAATTCAGATATTCGTCTCTCTTTTCACATAATTGTTGGGTAGAAGCATTCTCGAAAACTGTGTTAAAAAATAACAGGCATATTTTTTTTTAAGAGTGGTCCTAAGGTTCCTGTTGAAATAATAGAGTAAGATACTAGAGTCATAACAAAAGTTCTGCACACATTAATCTAAAACGGAAGCGGAGGATGTAATCGGGAAAATGATTGCGTCATGTCAAGGTCACACTCTCAGCTACACAGTGGTGTCATAACGACGGGCTATCATTTGCCGTGTGGACGTGGGAGGGTTTGGAAATCGAAGAGTGCAGCTTCTCAGGTCGAGTTATGGCGTTAGAAAAGCACTCGTACGTGAAAATAGAAACTATGCGGGGGAAAACTCCGACACAGCTCCACACTGCCTTACAAGAAGTTTGTGGGGAAGGAACTCTCGATAGAAGCACAATTTCTCGCTGGGCATCGCGCTTTCGGGAGGGCCAAACAACATCGAAGATGATCACCACTGAGGCCGACCTCAAACGGCGACAGACAAAGCATCTGTCACCATCGTTGCAACGCTTCTCGAAGAAAATCGCCGTTTGACAGTCGAGGAGATTGCTTATCAGGCAAATTTGTCCACCATGTCTGTTCACTGAATTTTGACCGATTCACCGGGAAAAAGAAAAATCGCTACGAGCTAGGTGCCCCATCACCCATCAACTCCCACCCGAGCAGAAGGCAGCCAGAGTGAGCATCGCACAAGATCACCTGCACAGGTAGGGCGAAACCTTCCTGAACAGAATTGTCTCAATTGAAGAAACTTGGACCCGTGATTTTGAGCCGGAACTAAAGTCACAATTAGCACAATGGAGACATCCATGTTCCTCTCGCCTGTCAAAATGTCGTCGACAACAATCCATATTGAAGCAAATGATTTTTGCATAGGATTCAATACTGTGATCTGTGATCGAGTGCCGGACGGGCAAATGTCCGTGCACAATATCATCGTGACTTTCTGAGGACAAAGTCACGATAATATTCAAAATCGTCAAAATCATCTCAATTTGCTGGAAGGGGAGCTATCGTGCTGCATGACAACGCATCGTGTCATGGTGCAGCGTCGGTACCATTCAGCCCTGCCCTCAGTCCATCCGACTTTGATCTTTACACAGAGTTAAAAAATCGGCTCCGTGGTATTCAATGCGAATCATTGAACGAAGTGTCAATGGACTTGGCTCGAGTAATACGATATCAAACAAGGTGGCGTACTACGGGCATCCAGGACCTAATTCACCGCTGGCAAGCTGTCATTAGCAGCCGAGGGGAGTACAATGAACAGCAATAAGGTAAGTTTTCTCCGTTACCTCACACTTTTCTCAAAAATGGACAGTGTGCATAGCTTTTGTTAGGACCCACGTACCAAAAAATAAAGATTGGAAGTAGCTGCATTAGGCTGAAGACTATTATCGAGCTCATGAGCTTCACATAAGGAAATAAATGCTTACAAAAGTAATCTTGGTTGAAATTTAAATTCTTTCTCGTTACATTTACGAAACATTCAGTAATCGCCCAGAAGGACATTATAAGTATATATACACTGACGGAAAAAAATCCCAACACCACGAAAAATTAGTTGTAGAGGAAGGAAATGGCGGCAATACATTTGTATAGGTAACATATTTAATCGATTAAAGTTTCAAGATCACAGCTTATTGTAAGCGCGAGAAGAGCCATTTTAAATGTGATATTCTGGTACATTAATAACCGGTGTAACCGCTAGAATGTTGAATGCAAGCACGCAAACGTTCATGCATTGTGTCGTACAGGTGCTGGATGTCAGTTTGTAAGATGTAGTTCCATGCCTGTTGCAATTGGTCGGTCAATACAGGGACGGTTAATGCTGGTTGGGGGTGACGCTGGAGTTATCATCCAATGATGTCACATACGCGCTCGATTGGTGAAAGATCTGGTGATCTAGCAAGCCACGGCAACATGTCGACACTCTGTAGAGCATGTTGGGTTACAATAGCGGTATGCGGACGAGCGTTATCCTGTTGGAAAACACCCCTGGAATGCTTTTCATGAATGGCAGCACAACAGGTTGAATCACCAGACCGACGTACAACTGTGCCGTCAGGGTGCGTGGGATAACCACGAGAGTGCTCCTGCTGTCATAGGAAATTGCTCCCCAGACCATAACTCCAGGTGTAGATCCAGTGTGTCTCGGTCGCCGACAGGTTGGTTGCAGGCGCTCATCTGGCCTCCTTCTAACCAACACACGGCCATCACTGGCACCCAGGCAGAACCGGCTTTCATCAGAAAACACAACAGATCTCCACTCCGTCCTCCAATGAGCTCTAGCTTGACACCACTTACGTCGCAAACGGCAGTGGTTCGGAGTAAGTGGAATGCACGCTACAGGGCGTCTGGCTCGGATCTGTCCTTCAAGTAACCGATTTGTAACAGTTCGTTGTGTTACTGTGGTGGCAACTGCAGCTCGAATTGCTGCCGCAGACGCGGTAAGATGCGCCACGGCCATACGCCGTACACGGCGGTCTTCGCTCTCAGTAGCGCCACGTGGCCGGCCGGAACCCGGTATTCTTGAGGCAGTACCTTCCCTTGACCACCGCTGCCAACAATCATGCACAGTGGCTACATTCCTGCCAAGTCGTTCTGCAATATTGCGGAAAGAAAATGCTCCTTCTCGTAGCCCTATTACACGACCTCGTTCAAACTCCGTGAGCTGTTGATAATGGCTTCTTCGTCTTCTTATAGGCATTCTTGACTAACATCAACACACTACGTCGAATCTCAACGATAACTAACGCTCACGAACGTTACAGCGCGTATTTACAGCAAACCTGCTTTGCATGTTCCGAGGGGCGCTACTAGCGCCACACGTATGCGCCGAGCGCGAAATTTGCATAGACGTCATCTTACAGATGTACTCTCACCGCCTACCAACTGTCGTTTATCTAACACAACCCCTTCTTGGTGTTGGGATTTTTTTCCCGTCAGTGTATATATACACATTGAAGTGCCAGAAAAACTGGTACACCAGTCTAATACTTGGCAGGTACCCCACGGGAGCGCAGGACTGCAGAAATACGACGGGGCATGGACTCCACTAGCTTCTGGAAATATGCTGTAGGCAATGCACACCATACTTCCTGCAGAGCGTTCCACAATTCGGGTGTATTCTGAGGTCTCAGATTCCTGAGTTCAATAGCGCGTTGCATGGCATCCCAAATGTGTTCTATCACGTTCAGATCTGGTGACTTGGGTGGGAATGGCTACACCCCAAACTCAGGTGAATGCTCCTCTAACCGTAATGTGGCGTCCCGACACTTGTGTGGAGGTATATGGTCCTGTTGGAACAGACCCAACCCATCAGCATGAATGCAGGACAACAACGGGAGTACCTCGTCAGAAAGGATGCGCACATACCGTTGGCCGGTCACAGACGTTTTTAGGCGTGCCAGGGGTACCAGTGAAGTCCAGCTAAACACACCCCATACCATTACAGGCCACCCACAAGCCAGTACAGTTCCCTGTTGACAGGCGGGATCCATGGCTGCATGGGGTTTGCGCCACACACGAATCCTTCCATCTGTCCGATACAGTTGGAAACGCGACTCGTCAGACCAGGCTACTTGTTTCCAGTCACCAAATGTCCAGTGGCGGTGTTGCCGTGCCCAAGCGAGGCGCATAGCTCTGTGTCATGCACCCATCAAAGGGACTGGAGTTGGGCGTCGGCTCCCAAAGCCCATATCGTGCAGGGTACGTTGCACAGTCCGGACACTGATGCTTGTTGAGGATCCAGCATTGAATTCCGATGATACCTGCGAGAGTGTTGCACGTCTGTCGCGTGAAACGATTCTTGACAGCCGACGAGGGTCACGTTTACCCAATGTCTTTTTACGGCCACACTGGTATCGTAGGTAGGAAGGTTTGCCGGAATTCTTGTAGTCACAGTACACCCTTGCAATGGTCGCCCGTGAAAATCCGAACCCATCTCACGAGCGCTAACTATGACACCGCGTCGAAAATCGCTTAAATCGTTGCTACTTGTCATTCTCATGCCGAAAACAGCTCTGACAGCTGGCAAGGCTGTCTATCGCTTTATATACGCACTGGCGGACGCAACCGAGTATGCGCACAGGTGACGTTGCTATGTATTTTGCATAAGCTCTTCTGTACCAGTTTTTCTGGTACTTCAGTGTATATACAGTACTTATAATATACACTGCTGGCCACCCAAAATGCAACACCGAGAAGGACACGAGATAGCAAAGCCAGATTTACTGGACACATAACAACAGATACAAAGATGAAACGATTGAGCGTACAGGCCCGTGCGACTTGCGGAACACGCAGACATCAATAGTTCGTGTGGCCCCCATAGCTGGCAATAACGGCAGCTACACGCCGCAGCATCGAACGAAAGAGGCTTTGGATGTGGGCTTGGGGTATGTCAGTCCAGGCTGCTTCCATACGTTGCCGCAGTTCATCAGGCGTAGCTGAGGGCGGTGCTTGCCGGGCCACTCGGTTGCCGATCAGCAACCAGACGTATTCGATGGACGACATATCGGAAGAACAGGCGGTCCACGGCAGCAGTGACACTTGGTGGGCCGTGAAGAATTTTTGCACGATGCGTTCCACGTGCAGGCGCGCATTGTGCTGTTGAAACGTGGCCGCTGACAGGTCCTGCAGGTAAAAGAAAACTACAGGCTCCAAAGCGTCGGAGATACAGCGGTTGCTGTTGAGTGTACCGGCGATGCGTACCATAGGGGTGTGGGTGTCATATCCAATTGCGCCCCAAACCATAACGCCACGGGACGGACCAGTATGGCGATGCATAATGCAGGCGTCATACAGTCTCTCGCTGCGATGCCGCCACACGCGCATCCGACCATCGTGGTGTTGCAGGTACAAGTGAATTCATCAGAGAAGACAATGTCGTGCCATTCCGTAGTCGAAGTGCGTCGTTCAAAGGCCCACTGCCGTCGCACTCGCCGGTGGTGTAACATCAAAGGTAATCGGAGGAATGGGCACCGTGCGACAAGTCCCCGTTGCTGCAGACGACGTCGAACGGTACGTGCTGACACAGGTTGTTGCGCAACACACCCTAATTCATGCGCTAACTTTCGTGATGAAGCGGTGCGAGCCGTCAATGCCCGCCCCTCAACATGGCGGTCTTCCCGTTAGGTGGTGTGCCGCGGCGGCGGCAATCGCTCACGTCGATCCGTCCGTCCCTCCTTCACCCACCGAATCCATACTCGCCTCACTGTGGCTGGATGTCGTCTCACACGGGCGCCGATGTCTCGGTACGATAAAACGCTGTCGCGATAAGCCACTATTCGTCCTCTGTCGAACTCCGAAACGTGCTGGAATGACTGCCGTATTCTGCGACGAGGCATCAGGAAGCTTCCCACGCACAGATCCGGCAGCACAGCGCATTTCCACTACTTACACCCCGCCTTCTGTACACCCTTTTGTAGTGCTTCTTGGTGGCGTGCCGGGCGCACATGATTTGCATATGCCATGCAATGCTAATCGTTTGCATATCCTCTCGCGGGCGACGTATGGTGCGAATTTCAGGCCAATCGGATGCTTCCTTCTTGGTGTTTCATTTGGGTGGCCAGCAGTGTGTGTATATATATATATATATATAATTTTATATTTTTTAGGAAACACTCAGTAATCGCCCAGGAGGACATTATAAGTGCACACTGAGCAGTTGCCAATGTTTCGTATTAGGAAGATATAGATACATTTTCAGTTAATTATTATAAGTAGAAGAATGGAGCTATTTAAAAGTGTTTGCGTGAATAGTTGAGAATGGTTATATGCGAATGCTAAGATACTGATTCAGTTGGACAACATGTGGGTGCAGGAATCACATACGCGATAGAAAGTTGCAGGAGGAAGCATGATTTTTTTGCAGCATAACAAATGCGAGAATAGTCTTGTATTTCAAAGTTCGTCCAGTGTGGTACGTATTTCTGTTTGGGAAAACTGCAACAGCATTGTAGGACTGCTCGAAATAGCAGTCCTACAATGCTAACATACAGGATATGTACAACATGTTAGGGCATGCAAATGATTAAAATGTCAGTGAAAATCCGCATGCGGTTTGGAGCAGCGCTCTGTTAACTGTCCGGTCTCGGATAGAAAGTGTTGACTCAAATGAGATGTGCGATCGGTGAAGAACCGACATTGATTTGAAAGAGTGTTTCTTGTGTCTCCCTATATCCCGTCGCCGAAGAAGTTCGCATTAGGAATACTTGACGGACTCTGAGTGAGGAAGGATTGTTTAGATGAGAAAAGCTGGATCTTCCTACCACGAAATTCTCACTCGTACGGAAAGAAACGCCATTACAGTGATACGAATGTGGTGTCAATGGACAAACGAGGTTTGTACGCACAGAATTCTGGGAAACGGACAGCAAAATTGCACGACTGCACGGTATGGAAGTCACCTCTACCGCATGGCAGTGGCCGGTCGTTAGGCAGCGTGAAGCACTGTTACAGGTCAGGCTTTGTCCTCCAGCACAATCCGATGCCGTCTGCTTAACAAAGGACTGGTCGCTAGCAGCACATTGCTGCGCATTCCTTTCGCCTTCAACCACAAGCGCCACAGACTGAATGGGTTCTAGAACGCATGCATTGGCACTCTGATTGACAACAGGACGTGTTTTAGGACGGTCACGATTCACTTGATGCACCATGATGATAATATACGTGTTCGAAGACATCGTGGTGAACGGCAACTTGCAGAGTCTAACCGGCCCAACGCCAAGTGTCATGGTTTGTCGCGCCATTGGGTTCATTCGCGATATCTCCTGATGGGAATTGAGGGAATCTTCAACATCCAGCGATACATCAGGGATGTTTCAGAGGCAGAGGTGATAGCTTTCGTTCAAAGTTGTCTGGTGCTATATTCCCGCAGGATAATACTCTGTCACATGTCGTCTAGAATGTCTCTAACCTTCTGAATGGTAGATACAACTTCTTTCCCGACCAGCACATTCGCCAGATATGTTCCTGATCAAACATGTCTGGGACATGATAGCTAAGCAATTGGTCAGTCAAGCGTCTTTTTTTCTTTTCTTTTTTTTTTTTTTTTTTGATTGGAGGTTTAACGACCACCGTGAGCAATTCAATTGGTTATACGCAGTCACCCGTCCCTAATTTAGGGTCACTGGTTCCAGGGAAAGTGAGAGAGCCAGTGTCGAAAGACAAAACACAACATCCATGCCTCACCGGGATTCGAACCCGGACCCCTTTCGGACGAATGATCAGAGGCCATCGCTTAGACCACTGCGCCACTGGGGCGGCGTCAAGCGTCTTCGCTGGTCACCACAAATGAACTCTGATATCGCATATAAGCAACTGGCAGATTGTTTCCCAGGACGATATCAAACCATTCAATGCCATGCCGCCACCCTGGTGGCGCAGTTGTCTAAGCTGTGGCTTCGGATCATTCGTCCGAGATGGGTCCGGGTTCGAATCACGTGAGGCATGGATGTTGTGTTTCTCCTACGACACTGGCTCTCTTCCTTCCCTGGGACCAGTGGCACTAAATTATTGACGAGCGACTGCTCATAGCCCAATGAGTTGCTCATGGTGGTCGTTAAACCTCTATAACGTAGAAGTCTTGTCTTACTTCTTCGTTAATTTAAAACAGCAACATACTAAGAAATAGTTCCTAAGTGAAAGAAACCTTAACGGCCAGACGAAACATGTAAACAACAGAAGTCAAACTTACGGAAAAGATCGTTTATTCAGGATGTAGCAAACACATCGTAGCACAGCATATTGCACTAAACTCTCCACACACCTCACAACTCTTAACACAACGCTCTTTTCACAACGCTTCTTTCAATAATCAGTTTACAACCCAACGCTCGCTCAGCAACAGATTAGTCGTCGTTTTTATCTCTCGTTCTTATCAAATCAAGCATGCGT
The DNA here is from genome assembly GCA_039090855.1 of Macrothele yani. Taxonomy (NCBI): domain Eukaryota; kingdom Metazoa; phylum Arthropoda; class Arachnida; order Araneae; family Macrothelidae; genus Macrothele; species Macrothele yani. The sequence continues at coordinate 5,648,462 of CM076995.1, read as the reverse complement.
CACGTGCATTCAACCTCAATTGTGTTGCCAAACGTATTCGTTTGAGAGAAAAGATATTACGTTAAGCGTGAAGAATAACAGAATAAACTCAAGATTTACATAGGGAAAGAAACTAAAAAAGAAAACGAATGAATAATTATTACAGACATTTAACATGGACCAGGAACATCAAACAAAGATCTTCGCTCTTTCCACGTTTATAAGTGAGTCACGGAAAAATTCTCATTGGCCGCCACCGGGAGCATGACTCACTTATAAACGTGGAAAGACTGAAGATCTTTGTTTGATAAAAAGAAAAGTTAATTTAGAATATACGTCACACCTCCAATCCAAATAAAAAAAATGCCAGGCCGTGTAGAGGCTGTTATTGGTGCTCGAGGTGGCTGCATACGATACTGAGTTTTGAAGCGAAAATATCTTGTATAACTCTTCAAGTGTAATCAGTTATCTCCTGTAACCTGATGAATCTGAGATATAAATTTCATATGAATTGCGCTATTCTTTCTTGTTGTTTCACGTTTCACAAACAGCAGCGCTGATTCGGACAAAAATGGATAAATCAAAAGGGAATTTCAGTCTTTCTCATAGCGAATATTTTTAATTGAAGGAAATATCACACTATCGTGATAGGTTGGAAGAAATACTTTTGTCAAGCACACATGCAGAATTTATTTATTTGACATATTACTGAGAGCAAAAAATCATTAGATATTTTTTCTGTTGCTTCAGTATACAACGTATAACTAGGTTTTGCAAAAGCTGCAACTGCGCTAACATTGGCGACAGTCATGCGAAATAAATTTTCATTTCATGAGACAAATTTGTTTGAATTCTTGTAGTATGTTTACGGGTAGGACTTCATCTTTCCTTTCAGACGGAACGTCAAAGTAAAACTGTTCGTTTCCCGGGATCAACATCCAACTATTGTCATCGAGTCTGGCTTTCACTTGAAGCCACCAAAAGTTTCTTTACGTGCCATGCGACCAATCTTGTATCCACTGTTGTATAGAATTATGTAAGGGACGTGTGATGAAAACTAGACAAATATTATGCTATTTACTTTTTTCAAAAACTTGAGAAGCCATGAAATGTTTTAAACGCGTGTGATAGACGCTTTTCTTCTTTTATGTTTTCCCTTTCAGAACCAGGAGCAGACTTTTCCACACTTTTTCGCAAGAACTATAAAATGTTTACTGTATTTTATGAACTTTGACATTTTCCCTAGCTGAACTTGCGGGAACTTTTGACAGACTAGTGTTTTTTTCAGATTTTGCACAAGCACGTATTTTTTGCTGACTTCCTACGTTTTAGCATTTTACCAAAGCACAGAATTTCAATGGGGCAAAAATGTTTTAAAAGGAAGAAAAGATGCTTAAATTAATGTGAAAGTCATTACTCATGGATGTACCACTACCGATTTATGAACGGGAAAAGTGACTGCAATGGAAGGAACGAAAATCGCCGTTTGACACTTTGGATTCGGAAATGAATAGAGGAACAATTCTACTTATTTCGGTCATGGACCAAACAATAAATGCAGCTGAGTAAATGTGGTACCAAAACAAAACCTACAACATATCTTCTTACACATATTTTTCGGTACAGCATTTTTGGAAAATGAATTACTCCTTTCATAACATACCCCTTTCTCTTTCAATCATGTCCTACGTGTCTTTTGCATTTTACCAATCTGAAAATCTTAAAAGGGTCTCGTGCAGTGCATTGTGGTGACAATGACGAAGGGACTTCTTTCGGGGAAACATTTGCGTGCTTAATTCCATGAAAACGCTTAAATACAAGCTAGTTAGTACAGTGAGTTGCATTTCTGATTACGTTAAAGGTTTTTGACTGATTTTTGAGGACACTCTCAGCAAGAGCTTGGAGGTAATGCAAGAAACAGGAGATTTTTAGGGAAGGGGACAAATGGCACGATTAGTAAGAGAAGTGAAGGGAAAAAAATATAGTTTACACTTCTCTTCACATAACTTCAACAAATATTTATGGATCGCACAACATACGCAATACTTCCATATTATTTCATTCTGAGCAAGCACCAAGCGGTGAAAAAGATTTATTGTATTTATGCACACGCAATATAAATCATTTGATGCACTATGATACTAATCATTTGCATCGTCGTGCTATCATTGTACCCACTATGATATCATGGCGATACGATATAAATCATTTGATACACTATGATGCACAACATCTGCATCGTCGTGTTATCATTGTACCCACTATGATAGCATGGCGATACGATACAAATCATTTGCATCGTCGTGCTATCATTGTACCCACTATGATAGCACGACTGTATGATACAAATAATTTGATACGCTATGATACACAACATTTGCATCGTCGTGTTATCATTGTACCCACTATGATGACATGAGGATACGATACAAAGTATTTGATACGCTATGATACAAATCATTTGCATCATCGTGCTATCACTGTGCTCACTATGCGTACGAGCAGTCGACAGTTGAAAATGATAGCGCACGAAAACCATGGTACCAGACTGCAGATCTGTATGACGCCCACGTATGTTAGCAAGATCACCACGGTGAGTACGTCGTTTCCATGTTTCCAATCGGCGATAGTCGACGATGAGACAGAAGCGAGACTCGTCGCTGAATGCAACATGGTTTGATTCATTCCTCTACGCGTGTCTGGTACGGCACTACTAAAACTTACGTGACGATGTGCTGCGGTGAGTAACAGTATTTTCAATGTCTAGAGAGAGAGACAGAGCAAATCTGCTTCATCCAATTTTTGTTTCATAGTCCGTGTCGATACGGGGATGTCCATACCTGCTTGTAAACCTCATCGAATATCGCCTGCTGTGGATTGTGGTTGCTTCGGATTGCCATCGAATTGCGCGATTGAGACGTTCGGACGTCAGTTTATGTGCACCAGTCTCTCTACGGTGACGCAAGTTACTTTCCTCCCACCACTGCCACAAAATTAAGAAAACCGTTGTTGCATCACGATGCGACCCAGGGATCAACCGTCCGTACGTAGCTCTATGATGAAGCCTCTCTCTCGTAAATGTGTCCGTCTGATGGTAGGATTCTCCATTACGTCGCCCAGGCAGTCTCACTCCTTACACGTGCTTTTGCCACAGAGATCACTCCGATGCAGTGCTCCACACGTCCAGGTGAGGAAGACCAATAATAACTGCGTGAAGCGGTTTATTCCTTTATCACCCCTCACCTTTTTTTTTTTGACTGGAAGTATAACGACCACCGTGAGCAACTTAGTGGGCAACAAGCAGTATCTCGTGCCTAATTTAGGGCCACTAGGTCCAGGGAAGGGAGAGAGCCAGCGCCGTAAGACGAACGTAACATCCATGCCTCACGGGATTCGAACCCAGACCCATCTCGGGCGAATGATCATAAGCCATCGCTTAGACCACTGCCACACCGGAGCGGCTACCCTCACCTATCACGTGATTGGTTTGCAACTGCAGTGATTTACAGAACCCAACTGTCCACACGTATCCCCAATTTCGAATGGTGCTTCGACAAATACTTCGTAATGTGAAATTTTCAACGTCCAGCAGTGCACGCATATTAGAATATACACACTACCCTCACAAAATTACCAGCAATCCTAATACACTTACACAAGACGAGAAATAACTTCAAATGCACAACTTCCCTGTTTCTAGAAATCCTACTGAATAAAAATGAGGCCACCTCGGTGGCGGAGCGCTCTAAGCGATGGCTTCTGAGCATTCGTCCGCTATGGGTCCGTATTCGAATTTCGGTGAGGCATGGATGTTGCGTTTGTTGCATGGCACTGGTTCTCTCCCTTCCCTGGAACCAGTGGCCCTAAATTAGAAACGGGAGACTGCTTATAATCAAGAACAATCAGGTATCGTTCCAGGCCGAGGAACAAGCGATCAACTCATGAATTTAAGACAGATGGTTAAACAGTTCTATGAATACAATGTACCAGCCATTTTCGGTTTCCTTGATTACTATGAATACAATGTACCAGCCATTTTGGGTTTCCTTGATTACTATGAATACAATGTACCAGCCATTTTCGGTTTCCTTGATTACTATGAATACAATGTACCAGCCATTTTCGGTTTCCTTGATTACTATGAATACAATGTACCAGCCATTTTCGGTTTCCTTGATTACTATGAATACAATGTACCAGCCATTTTCGGTTTCCTTGATTACTATGAATACAATGTACCAGCCATTTTTGGTTTCCTTGATTACTATGAATACAATGTACCAGCCATTTTCGGTTTCCTTGATTACTATGAATACAATGTACCAGCCATTTTCGGTTTTCTTGATTACTATGAATATAATGTACCAGCCATTCTCAGTTTCCTTGATTACTATGAATACAATGTACCAGCCATTCTCAGTTTCCTTGATTACTATTTTCGGTTTCCTTGATTACTATGAATACAATGTACCAGCCATTCTCAGTTTCCTTGATTACTATTTTCGGTTTCCTTGATTACTATGAATACAATGTACCATTTTCGGTTTCCTTGATTACTATGAATACAATATACCAGCCATTTTTGATTTCCTTGATTACTATGAATACAATTTACCAGCCATTTTCGGTTTCCTTGATTACTATGAATACAATGTACCAGCCATTTTCGGTTTCCTTGATTACTATGAATACAATGTACCAGCCATTTTCGGTTTCCTTGATTACTATGAATACAATGTACCAACCATTCTCAGTTTCCTTGATTACTATGAATACAATGTACCAGCCATTTTTGGTTTCCTTGATTACTATGAATACAATGTACCAGCCATTTTCGGTTTTCTTGATTACTATGAATATAATGTACCAGCCATTCTCGGTTTCCTTGATTACTATGAATACAATGTACCAGCCATTCTCAGTTTCCTTGATTACTATTTTCGGTTTCCATGATTACTATGAATACAATGTACCAGCCATTTTCGGTTTCCTAGGTTATTCAAAGGCATTTCAAATGTAGTCGGCTCTGGCGAGTTTTTAGAAAGAGATGGCCGTGTCGGGACATCTTATCTTTCTAATTAAGTCACTCTACAACGTTAATAAAGCCTCCGTCACAATTAATGCCGAAAGTCTGACACATTCAGCGTGGGAAATGGAGTTCGCCAGGGATGAAATCTCTCAGCCATTATCTTTAATAATTATGGAGAATGGATAATCAGGAAGCGGCAGAAAATTGATATGGTGAGCTGTCAATAGGCGGTAGGAAAATATCAAATCCATGCTATGCGGATGACCCCAGTATAATAACTGCTTTAGAAGAGAAGATGGTACAATTTCACAAACGCATCGAAGTTCACATCGCCGAAGCTGGTCTCAAACTAAATAGAGTCAAGTGCTGCCTTATGGTAGTTGACAAGGACGGAGCGCTTTCTCAAAACTTCGAACAGATACCTGATATTGCCCGAAAATCAGAAGTCATATCTGAGGGCCCGCACAACCAACAACGTCAATTGCGAAGGCCAGATCAAAAGGATGATCGAAATGGCCAAATCTGTCCTGGCAGAGCTTACAAAAATCTGGGAGGATCGCTACATCAACAAAACCACCAAGCTGAGGCTAATCAAGGCCCTCTTGTTGTCCCATCGCGACTTACGGTTCTGAAACATGAACCTTAAATGCAGCATGTCGCAGAAGATTTGATGCATTTGAAATGATATGCTACAGATGCATGCTGAGAATATCCTGGGTTGTGCATAGGATTAATGCATCAATCTTGAGAGAGTTTGGTGTAGACGCGCACAAGCGTCTTCTTCGGACAATCTAACGACATATACTAATCTTCTTTAGCCACACTATCCGGCGAGACGGTTTAGAAAAACTTTTTATTCAGAGGAAAGTTAACGGCAAAAGAACGAGAGGACGTCCCCTGACAGATTCATCGATTAAAAAAAACCTCTCACAAATCTATCAGTTGCAGAAATCGGGAGAACGGTGGAGAATAGACAGAAATGGCGGACCTTGCCGTCATTTGTGTCTATTCTCCCGACAGGAACTGAATACAGGATGTGAATTGGGTCACGATGCTTGAACCGAGCAACGAAGAGAGAGACTGCTTATAGTGCACTGAGTCCCTCTTGGTGGTCGTAAAATCTCCAAAAAAAAAAAAAAAAAAAACCCTGAACAAGAAAATATTTAGTTTGTTTTTCTGCATTCTAGGTGTGGAGCTTCGAATGTATGAATACTGAAAATAATTAAGTTTAATGTTTCCTTTTTCTGTTTTTTTCTTACTTTACTTCTTCTTTACCATAGACCTAGTTGCAGCCATGAGTCCCCTCTTTCAGAAGGAGCGTAATCTGAGTTTAATAAACACATTTCTTTGTATATCCCTTTCGGAATCGTAGATAATTTACGCTTTTCAAGACTGTCACTGCATGCATAGCAATAGTGAAGTAGATGCGCAATCACCAGAAGTCTACCACCGCCGGAATAACAATGCCCAAATAAGGGAAGAAGTTTTACATCTCGTGATGCACACGCTACAGGGATGTTTAAATACTGATGGCATTGCACGCGCGATCGTTCAGTATCACCTGCACTGTAAAAAAATTACTGCAGATTTCACGGTTTTAAACCGTTTTCCAGGGTGCCAACACAAAACCGTAAAATCTACAGTTTTATGCCGTGTTGGAGCAAAGCTATAGCTTTGCTCCAACACAATCAACACATTCGTTCCTGCCAAATTTTTGTGTTTTTGTGATTATTTGGACTGTGACTCGCTGCAGCCAAATTCTGTGTTGTTTTCTTCATTAAATGCGGTGTTGGAGCAAAGCTACAGCTTTGCTTTACCGTAAATGCCCGGAGAAATGCAGTGTTGTTGCCACGCTCTGGTCAATACCATTAAAGGCCATTACATAATAGTTTAATAGATAAATCTAGTGTTTTGCGCATTACGATCGCATATTTTTTCTCCTACGGTATCAATATTACATTCTCGCGCAATTTTCTCTCTAAAAATGCTACGGTTTTCTCTTGAAAGATTTACTTTCATGTACGGCATACTTTCAGTATTTTAGCACGTGTTCTGCATAAAAAGATCGTGCTTATGTTATCGGTTTGCCCGTCCGTCAGCCTGTGGACACCATGTCTCTGCAACTATTAGTACGATTTGAAAAATTCCTTTTGAAGCTTGAAATATGCGAATGATGATCCTTCATTTTGTTTTGTTTTTTCACCATGTACAATTTCGCCGCTGGAGGGCGTAAATGCAGATGATATCGAGTTCAAAATACATTTTATTCCATATATTTTCTTCTAAGCATCCGATTGAAAAAATTATTTTACCTTTCGATTCCATTTATGTGGAAGAGTATTTTAGGTTTCATCACTTTTTCAAGTTACGCATAGATTTACTGCTAGGGGGCGTAAAAGTAAATTACGTTTCCCCCGTTACTCTACTTATAAAACTCCGATATGAAAAACATTTTCTTCAGCGGATACAGTTCCTGATGGGAAATCTTTTACATATAATGTATAATTTTTGGTAAAGAATGGCTTGGGAACCAGGGGGCTCAAATGTTAATTTCTGCTTCTTCTGATGTATTTGCCACAAAATCTGAGCTTCTAAAATCTCGACTGAAAATTTTTTTATATGGAAATATTCAAACTATATTTAAATTGTAACTTTTGTCATTTTGTGGGCCAACGACAGTGAGAAATTTCCTCCCCAGTCAGAAAGACGCCCAGCCCATATCCATTTCGGAGAAAGATCATTCTCTCGTCTGACCCCTCCCACGGACAAAAGGACATCCCCTTTTTCCCTAGCCGTCGCCAGAATCTTTCACAGCCGACGGGTACAAAGGACCAAGCAATTAAGATTTTTCTTACTTCAAGAACAGAACGTGTGAGGGAATGACACAGGGAGATGGCGATCTCGAGGAAAAAGTAGGAAGGATTTTGCTCGGAGGCAAGGCAGGACTAACGACGAGGCAGAAAGAGATATTCAGGAGGGCTTGTAGTCACATAAGATAGGAACTGATTTGGCGGGAAAAGCGTAGAGAAGGCCGTCCATAACATCCAACTCCCGCTGGAAGTATTTACTATCCGATCAGACTAACTATTATTCTAATATTTTCTCTTCCCCCCATCTGATGAATAAAGATATGTGCAAAAGGAAACATCTGTTATAATGTTCAATTTTTAACTACTTGTTTATTTGCTTCCCTGCTCCAACGACAGGAACCTGCAAACGATTCTTCTGATAAGTTGGCGTTTACCACGATGCTTAAAATAAATCAAGCCAACAAATTTCGTTCCCAACACGATGCTACTCACGTTGATAAACCTTTTCGGGATATTCTCTTCTTAAAAAAATGAAAATAATGCATATTTTTAATGCCAGAGGGCGCTAGATGCATATGTTATATTTTTCGATATTTCTGCTTCTAAGAGACCAATTTGAAAAATTATTTCTTAGTTGGAGAGCTTTGCTGCCGCGAAATGTTTCTCATATAATTTCAAATTTTTCTTAGCGCACAAGTCTGCAAACAGAGGGCGTAAGTTCACGATTCCGTTTACAGCAACATGTGCTGGATTAAAAACCCGATTGAAAAACCTGTTTCTTCAGCCAGATACTAGTATTTTTTATACCGGTTCCACTGACTTTGAATAGCTTTGATAAATTTAATTCGCGTCAGATCGGATTCAAAAGATATGCTCATTACACCCGAAAATTCGGTGTCATCTTTCTTTTCTTTTCTATTTATCTCAGCGGCAACACTCACTGGACATAAATAAACTCCATGCCGAAAAATTAATTGTTTTAATGAAGACCAGCTGTGACCGGCAGAGGTGGTTTCAGCCACCTCGAATCGTGATAGAAATCCAGTTGCCTGTTTTTCGAACTCGGCAGCTACGTAAGACCTGGTCGTCAAACGAAATCTTCCTAATGATAGACAAGCGATTCGATCAACGCCTCTCTCTGTTTCTCTCTTATAACGCCACGCGTGCAATCGTTTCTGGAATTCCACAAATTTCAGCACCCCGTCTCATTTATCAGCGAAGGAGAGAGTGATGGACCTGTTTGTTGTAGGTCAGATGCGTAACGAGTTGGTTGAGTGATGGAGTAGTCTCTTGGGGGGAGACGGTCGCGAGGTAAGTGAGCACAGCTTCGTTGAGTCTCGCTATCTGGGCATCGAAACTGAATCTGATGGCTGGCTCCAATATGGCGACAATGTGAGCTATCTGATATCATCCGCCCACTAAACAACTCGGCTGGTCAGTAGGAGGCATTGCTCGCATCAGTCGGTGGTATGGACAAACTGTTTGCGTTTCCTTTTAAATCATCATTTAAGGACAGTTCTCCGAGAATCACTCGTTATCGGAGTTCGACAATGACGAACCCAAATAGTTGTTTGTTGCACATTTCGGCGCTAAATTGCGTTGCTGACAGATACGACGATTAACATTTCTTGAGGTCAAATTCCGGAAATCGGGTCCTTGTTTTTTCCTTGTGCAGTAGAAAATGTGTTGACACAGAAACACGCACCTTTCTGCTATTCCATGTACAGTTGGCACAACTTCCGTCATTAGACATATTAGGAAAGTTATTTATAAATTAATTTACGGATCTTTTTCGCGCTAACTTGTTCTTAGAATTTCAGTAATAAAGCAAGGCCATTCGCGATATCGATGCTCATCGTTACCAACGGAACGAGCAGCAACAGATTCCTGCGGCTTTACCAACTTTTCTTACACTGCAGTTAAAATTTATCAAATCTGGACAATATTAGTGTCAAACACGGTCCGAAGCCTTTAAATTTAAATAAATTTCAGAATTGTATCTTATGAAAATTATCGCAAAATTATTCATTCACAAAGAGCGAGTGAATTTGTGCAACACTCTCCCTCAAAATCTTTCAGCCAAGAATATTTTTTTGGCTCATAATAAATAATGAAGCTGATACTCATAAAAGAAGTTACGTAGGTGAGTATCGCCGTATGCTGTTACGCGAATACAACATTTTAAAGTTTTCGTATTGATTCTTTTTCGCATAAGGTCCCCTGGAAATTTGGGATGTTCGAAGACGCTTTTAAGGAGGCATCGGCAATAAGACTTGTGACAGTGAGTTTCAAATGGAATCGTTCCTTTTGTGCGGAAGATGTTTCTAGAAAACTTTGAGTGCTTAAATCGTTTTATGGCATACGCTGTAATGATGGGTGTTGTCACCGGCCGGCATTCGGGACTGGCGTGATTGTTTTATTGCATCAGTAGGTGTCAGCGGCCAAGCTCTTCAAGCTGTAACGAACACTAGACAGAGGTCAGAGAGAGAGAGAGAGAGAGAGAGAGAGAGAGAGAGAGAGAGAGAGAGAGAAAGTGGTCTAGCAAGGGTCAGAGAGAAAACAGTTGGAGAGAGAAAGAGTTCTAGCAAGGGTCAGAATTGGCGGCAGGATTCGTAGAGTAAAGAACTTTGTTCGGCTCTCATTAGGAGAACAGCGAAAGAGAATCCTAAATAGGTGGTTGTATAAGAGATTTCTTGGAGACAGCCAACTCGAAAGACAGTGACGAGAATGTCCTCCATCCGAACTTAACGCGGGGAGTAATAAGTAAATTCATTGAAAGAGAAGTTTGGTAAAACGTGCAATTGACAGGTAGAAAGTAAAGCAATCATAATTAATTCAGTAATTTATATAACCTCAGGGCATACCGTACCCACTTCGGAAATTAAATAATAATAAAGAACCTAGTCGATATAGCAATTGAACTTTATACTTTCGTGAAATCAAATTCCTTCGTAACATCCGCAAACAGTTGCAACTCATCATACGAGCCGAACCCAAACAGTAAGAAGTCCGGTAATGAAGAGCATAAAGTGACCACGTGACAATATACCGCATGCAATACAGATTACTACATGATTTATAAATCGAACACTTAAAAATAATCGGCTAGCGTTGTCAATATATAGCATCTCTTAATAGGAACTGATTTCTGCCACTCTACCCGGTAGCCGAGAGGTCTGAGGCGCTGGTCTCTGACTATTCATCTTACGTAGGCACGAGCTCGAATCTCGGATGAGGCATGAGCAATGCATCTGTACGATGGCGCGAGCTCTGTCTCCTCCATGGAACAAGTGGTCCTAAATTTGGGAAGGCGGACTGCTTATAGCTTTCAAATCTGCTCATGGTGATGGTTAAAAGAATAAAAAGATAATCTGTCAGTTGGGAATGTATTTATAATTTAATTTAGTTTTTGAACTCATGCAACCCATCTAAAGGGTTGTTAGATTCGAACAAATAGATTGACTTTTAAATGTTATATTCGAAAACAAGTGCCTTTATCGGAAATCTATTGTTATGCGATCCCAGAAGTGTAGTATTCTTTGGAACAAATAATATCTAATGCATCCGCCAAGCTGCTTTAAAATTCACTGAAATATAATATAATATAATATAATATAATATAAAGCATTCCCGCCTCATAGCGGAAAAACTGCGCATTATTTAAAATACACAATATTCTCAGCGTTGCTAATAAACCGACAAAGTTACGAAATTAACTTTTTCAACCGGATTTATAAAATCTGTAAAACATTTGAAATTAGAAATAGTAGCCTGTTCTTACTAGTGGTGGAAATATGAGACACTTTGTGAGCAAAATGTTCCTCAAAGCGTAAGAGATAAAAAGCGAAAAAAAGTTTTCGAAGCACAGATATGGAGGAAAATGCAATACTGAGAGCTATTTGGAGAAGAAAATGGAAGCAAACTATTGTTCACAGTTAAATGTTTTGATCCAAGAAATGACTTTTCAAACAGATTTCTAGAAGAGAAGAGATTCATTAAAATTGAAATATGCACCGATAGCCCTAACGACGTCCTGCATTGTAAAAAATTAGGAAATATACAAAAAATATTCTTCATATCGACAGGTATGTCATGAAAAGGGAATTTTTTAAATACAATTTTTAAGAACAGAAACAGCAAGAAAACAGCTCTTTCATACACGAACTCGGGGGAGGGGGGATTATCCCATTCCAATTCTGGGAGCCACAGGTTGCGTAGATTTAAAGAGAGCCATCGATGCAGGACATGGGAAGCACTCCTGCTTCATCCGGGCTTCGAACCGGGACAATTTCAGATGACTAGTCAGAAACCAGAGAATTGATCTTCGGCCCTTAAATTTGTCAAGCATTATTTAAATTGCATAATGTTCCTAATTTTTAAGCGGCATAAAATACAAAAGGTATTTTTCAATTACAATTTTAGAAGTTGAAATAAAATAATAAACTGAAATGCACACTTAAACCACTAAGCTGCGAAATTTCCCAGAACTAAAAATTCGAAAAAATACGCCAAAAGTTTCCTGCTGTAAATACCATCCAATGCAAAAATAATTTTTTTTAAATCAGACTTTTAAAAAAAGAGATGTTGAGAAAGATATTATATATGTATAAATATCTCGACAATCTGGCCAGTGTGGCCACCTGCCTAATATGATGTTAGTCCTCCACGTGCTGCGAAAACGGTCACTACTTTTCAGATAAAGCCAGACATAATGGGAGTTCGCTTTCCCTCGTTCTTTCAATTAGTTCCCTCAGCACATGGATATGATCTATAGTGCTGTAACCACTCCTGAATCCAGCTTGCTCTCTCGGTTAAGCCATGTCCAATGTTACCTTCAAGCGATGTGAAAGAACCTTAGTGAAGATTTTATAAACCACTGAAAGGAGGCTGATGGGCCTGTAGTTCCTGAGATCCTCAATGTCACCTTTTTTATGCAGCAGGATCATTGTAGCATTGTTCCAATCCTAAGGAATCTTTCTTTCATTGAGACATCTAGTAAAAATTTAGGCGAGTGTAGTTTCTATTTCTCCATTTGCTTCTTGTATCATGTCCACGGTAATTCCATCTTCTCCTGGAGCTCTTCCCAGTTTAATTCTTGGTGGGGGTTGGCCATAACTCACCAAGTTGGCCAAGCGGGTTGGTTGGTGTCAGATAGCATTTCCTCTAATTCCGGTGGTATAGTCATACCGCTATGTGGCGGTCGTCAGAGCCTTTTTTGTGAAAACAGGATGCACCACGATAAAGTGGGGTTGGCATTTGTCAAGGACAGGCTATGATATGTTTGCGCATCACCTCACCTTGTATCCCTTACCTCACTACTAGAAGTTAAAAAGAAGTGAAAATGAATTTTTATAAGTGTTTACACCTTGGACTGCTTTACGAACATCTGAGTGAACGTTTAATACCAAATTTTGTTTATTGCTGTAACATTTTCCTGATGGTTAGCTAATATTGGGTTGATGCAGAAGTTCATGCGGTTTAATTTCACGAGTGTTCCTCAGGTCAGCAGTGACGGTGCAGATATCCAGTTGTATATCAAAATGTAGCCAGTAATATCTTGTATCTAAATCATTTTGCGTTGTGTGATTGTGGCTAATGGTTTCTTAGTTTTCAGGTACGGAAGTATGGATTGTCAAGTAGAGAAGAATGGACATTTCCGACATCTGCCCCTCTACGAGTTTAACAAGGGATCCATAGCCACTGAGGCTACTCGGCAAATTTGTGCTGTGTATGAGGAGGATGTTATTGCTCCGATGACAGCTCGCAAATGGTTTGAGCGGTTCCGAAGTAAAAATTTTGAACTCCACGACTCTCCACGCTCAGGTCATCCAACTCACTTTGATGAGGATCGTTTGAATTATCTCATCCACTTGGATCCGCGTCAAACCACGCGCGAATTGGCCTCTGAGATGTACTGTGATCAGCCACAGTGGTGCGACACCTGGAACGTATGGGAAAGGTCCAGAAATTGGGGTCTTGGGTGCCTCACACTCTCACTGTGGACAACAAGAATCAGGGTGTTGCCATATGTGGTTCCTTGATCGCCCGTTATAGCGAATGTGCTCAGTAACACATACCTTTTCTGTCACGTATTGTCATTAGAGATGAAAAGTGGTGCCTGTACGTGAATTTCAGGCATCGGAGGGAATGCTTAAGCCCCCCCCCAAAAAAAACGCCCACACCACTTCCAACACATGACCTTCATCCTGCGTAGATCATGTTGTGTGTCTGGTAGGACATGAAAGGCGTTCTTCACTGGAAAAAAATGCTTCCGCCGAGGAAACGAACACCAACGCTGCACTCTATTGTGAGCAACTCCACCGTGTGGTGGAAGTAATTCAGCAGAAACGGCCACATCGGCGCCAGGGTGTCCTTCTCTAACATGATAACGCACGCCCTCGCAGTGCAAACATGAAAAAAATGCCTATTCAGGGCATGAAATGGGAGATCCTTCCACATCCGGCATATTCTCCAGATGTCGCCCCATCAGACTATCACTTGTTCCGATCTCTGTCGAATGCACTCCGTGGCAGAACGTTCAACAATGAGGTTGATCTCCAGAATTTCCTAGGTGATTTCTTCGCAGCAAAACTTGCCCGTTTTTTCAAGAATGGCATTGCTGACCTATCCAGACGTTCGAACACCATCCTAAACAATAGGGTGAATACATAGTTGATTGATTCCGTTTTTCCTTCTGATGTAATGCATTCCTGTAGTGCGGTAAAAAAACCCGGCATGAACTTATGCATCAACCCAATACATGAAACAAAGATGAGTAACAAAGATGAGTTAAACCGACTGAACCGACACAGAAAACAGACCTACGCAGATAATGAAACATGGGACAAAATAAACGAGCCAACCAGAGATTGTTTGAAGTTGTCTGACGTGAAAGATTTCCGTTATAGTTAATGATCTTTCATGAATCTGATCTGAAGGTTTTCAGTCCCTGTTTCTCCAGTAAAAGAAACTTCATGGAGATTGAATTGTATATTATCAAAAAGCACACGATAAGAATTTTTAATTTTGGAAAAGATGAAGCCTGGAAGGAGGTGGTAGGAAACACAAGTTCTTAGATTGGTAATGCTGAAGTATATTTGCATTCATATAACATTATTCTGCGTCCAACTGTAGGTGTCTCAGAATTGCTCTCACATTTTCCAGCTTCATGTGCGAAATGCAGTAAGCTGTTATACACAATGTAAGGTAATTAAGTAGGTGAAAAACTGAAAAAATATTCCTGCGAGTGAATCCTGTGTTTATTTCTCTTTCAATTTCTTTGATTTCCGTTTTCAAAATCAGTAATACTTCATAAAACACTGATTTGGCATCTTGAAAACGATTGATGTTTGACTTTTAAATCACACTAGCTGAGTTAAATCTTTGATTCGTGGAAACCTTTCAAAAATTGCTAAAACGAGGAAACATTGAATGTAGTGTTTGAGAATTTACTACAAATGACGGAGAAACAAAACTCAGGTTTTTAAATCAGGCTTGATTAATAGGGAATTCGAGATAGTCTGAATGGAAACAAAATCAGAACAAATAAATTAGTGAGATCTTTTAAGAGTGCGTTTTTCAAAGTTAATACTGTGTATTAGACATAACAAATATTGAAACAAGTTAGTAAAATCATGCAATGTACTGATTATGATACGCTTTCCAACATACCAGTGATCATTACTCAAGTTATTATTCACGTTATGAGGATAATGGCTGTGGAATAAACCTCGCTCCTGTGTCCTGACCTTTGACCCTATTTCGATGAAATTAAACAGAATTGGTTCCGTATACCTCCGGAACAGCATACTAAACTTTTGTCGCACTAGAAGCATTTTTAATCAAGTTATGACGATAATGGCAGTGGAATAAATCTCGCTCCTGTGTCTTGACCTTGGACCCCATTTCGATTATATTAAACAGAATTGGTTCAGTGTACCTCCGGAACAACATACTAAAGTTTTGTCCCACTCGAAGCATTTTTACGTAAGTTATGACGCATAAGGGCAATGGAATGGATCCCGCTCCTATGTCGTGACCTTTGACCTCATTTCTTCCATTTTCAATTGGGTCGTCCCCAGGTTGGTCCCCAACCACATACTAAAATTTCATCGAAATCGAACCATTTTCACGCAAGTTATGACGCATGAGGGCAATAGAATGGATCCCGCTCCTATGTCGTGACCTTTGACCCCATTTTGTCCATTTTCAACAGGGTTTGTTCCCATGTGGTCTCCTACCACATACTAAAATTTCATTGAAATCGAACCACTTTTTACGCAAGTTATGAAGCATAAGGGCAATGAAGTGACTCCTGCTCCTATGACGGGACCTTTGATCCCATTTCGTGCATTTTCAATAGGGTTCGTTCCCAGATGGTCCCCTACCACTTACTAAAATTTCATCAAAATCGAACCATTTTTACGTGAGTTATGATGCATAAGGGCAATGGAATGGATCCCGCTTCTATGTCGTGACCTTTGACCCCATTTCGTCCATTTTCAATAGGGTTCGTCCCCAGGTGGTCTCCTACGACATACTAAAATTTCATCGAAATCGAACCATTTTTACGCGAATTACGTGCGGACGGACAGACGAACAAAGCTGGAGCATATACGCTTTTTCAACCTACGGTTGGAGAGCGTAAAAAAACATATTCAGTTCCGGTTACGTATCTCTTACAAAACTTAGTAAAAAATTGTTAAATAATAACACTTTTATGTCACACATTTTCGCGGGAGTTTTTCTGCTATGGAAAAAGCATGACTTTTCCTCTACGGAAAAGCCCATGGAACAAGCTGGATCAGTTTTATAATTTGTGTATGACTTTCATTTTCGCGGGAGTTTTTCCTCTACGGAAAAGCATGAGTTTTTCCTCTACGGAAAAAGCATGACTTTTAATGCAGATGGTAATTTTATTTTTTCTGTCTCTTGAATTTTAGGTTGGGACAGTCCTATTTTTCAACCTTTTTTTAAAACTTTTTATTATGGCCGCGGTATATTTCTGTCTTTCCAAGAAATCCTATTTTATTCTATACAGTAATTGCGCAACACATTCTAAAGTTTATTAGCTCAGATTTTCGGCTCGGTGACTCCATTTTTCATCACCCTTTGCCATTTAAGCCTTCTCCTGACTTTACTTTTCCCGTTTTCTTTGCTCCAGTTTTCAGCTGGAGGCGTAGGAAACTGTTACGTCACCTACTGCTGCCTTTCTGTAGATCAGACCTCCATTTTTTTATTTCTTTGATCATTATGTGCCTCATTTCTTTTATTTTCCTCTGAAAATTTTATACTGCATCTTCGTGAAATGTGCAGTTAATCGTCTTAGCCCTCCCTTGTGATAAAATCGTATTATTATTTTTCAAGCAGCTATTAAATCGTCAAACAGGAGCTTATAAGCAGCAAACGATTTCTGTCGTAATGGAATTATTGAATAATAAAATAAAGCTAATGAAATAATCCTTACAATTAATTTCTTTTTGCAAAAAAAAAGGAAATTCTCTTGATAGAACTGTATCCAATTCCTATGTTTGCAATCCCTATGTTTTAGCACCGCCCTCTCAGGGAATTAAAAATTAAACAGAATATAGGTATTGTAAAATTGGATTATTATTAATGCCAATATTTTCAGGTGGCATCGTAAAATCAGAATGCCCTAAGTCGGAGCGACGCATGAGGTTACAAATCAGCATACTTACGTCATCATCATCATCATCATTGTCAACCATTATCAATCCACTGCTGGACGAAGGTCTCCCCAAGTTTCCTCCACAACGGTCTGTCTTGTACCAGTCTCCTCCATGTCACTCCCGCATAGTTTCGAATTTCATCCACCCATCTCCCATGTGGTCTTCTTCTGGGTCTTTTCCTGTCCCTTGGAATCCAATCTAAAATTTCGGCTGTCCATCGATGGTCTGTCTTTCTGGCAGTATGTCCAGCCCATTGCCATTTCAGGGATTTAACTCTGATCATGATGTCTTCCACTCTTGTCATTTTTCGGATCCATGAGTTCCACTTCTTATCTCTCCTGGTTACACCAAGCATGCACCTCTCCATGCTTCTTTGAGTTGTCTGTAGCCTTTGTATCTCTCTTTTAGTTAAGGTCCACGTCTATATGTTATAAAATATTCGAACTTTAAATGCAACACCAAAATTCTTGAGGATTTTGGTATATATTTGGAAATTTAACAACTGAATTTCTTCAGTTTCCAGGTATTCCTGAAAAAATGCGGCATATTAGCTGAGCGTCGCAATTTCCTAACGCCACGCTGCAGTTAAATCCTGAATCTGATGGCAATCTAAGGTTTGGAATCTTCGAAAATGCGATATCACTGCTTTAGGATAAAATAAAATGATAACAAAATTTAACACATCTTCTTCCTGGGCGTATATGACAACGGGTTTTGCTTCGTAGCGAAAATCAGGGAATGTCGTAAACACGTTTTTCATCTTAAGGGAAAAAGGGTCGTCATCTAAAAAAAGGTTCGCCAAAATGCCCGATCTACCGTCGTCGCCACAGCACTATGGTTGTTGCCAAATACGATGACGCCAGGAACAAAAAAAAAAAGAGAAAGAAAGGGGAAGGGAGTTTGGTAGTTTGTGACGGGCGTGTTTGGTAAACAGAAACATCTTCTTTGAAGGAATTTTTTTGCATTCCTCTGTAAATTTACCATGGTTATATCACCATCCAATTTATGAAGGGACAACGCTTCCCAAACGACAAAACTAAGTGGTGAAACCTGCGTTACGAGCTTCAGTAAAAAACGTAATGGGGGTGGAGGAGGGGTTCAAATTACAAGACGAAAATTACTACAACCAGGGCCTGATTTACGTCTAGGCCCGCAAGGCCCGGGCATAGGGCGCCGCATTTTAGGGGTCCCAGAATCGCAATGTAAAAAAATATGCTTTTTTAAATTAATTGTTATAAATGGAAAAACATTTTTCAATAGTAGTGTTTTTATAGGCTCTTTCACTACCACCTCACAACTCTGATTGATGATTGTTCCTTTTTTATATAATGTGTGTGTGTATGTTTGTGTGTCTGCAGTGGCGTTACTACCACCTCTGCAGTCCCGCAGCGGCATGGGGGCACAGGTAACGAAGGGGCGTACTACAGCTGCCAATAATGGTTTTATGAAAAAATCCGAATGCATACGAAAACAAACCAACAAATAATTAATCCAAAAATTCATATTTTCCTTTTAAAACACCGGATGCCCTACGGATTATAATTATTCGTCCCTTGGGCTTCAGGCTGTAATACCATTGCTCTACAATGGGTTGCAATACTATCGTTCTCTAATGGATTGTAAGCTATACGATCGCTCTCCAATACCACGTGGGGATTCCCCGTGGAGGATGTGAGAAAACAGTCAGTCGCCTAAGCTGCCGTACACGACATCACCAATAATTATTAACAGCAGCGCAAAAGAGGGTGATTTCTTCAAGGATTTACAGTATTTTAGTTTTGGACAAAACAATTATACATTGCTTTTCTCTTAGTTCTTCTTTATATTAAGTATTTCTATCTCATTTACTGTGTGGAAAATTTAACATACAGTGGCGCGCAAAAATTAAGGACGAGGCGGTTTTTCGAATGTGACGTCGTGCAGAAGTGCTCCACATCGACTCAGATCATACCATAAGATCCCTAAGATGGATGAAAGACTATGGGACAAGTTAGCAAAACCGTCCAAACAAGGAATTCAAATCATACAAAGGCACTTTATTGAAAAGGTAACTTCGAGCACAACTGGACAGAAGACAGAAACGTCCATGTGACAGGCGGCTGCAAAGAAAAATTCAGTCTTTAGTAGAGGATAGGATCCCCTCTGACTGCGTTGCAGGATTTACAACGTCTGTCCATGCTGAGAACGAGGTTGTCAAGGAGCTGTTGAGTCATCGCGGCCCATTCCCCTTGTAGCGCCAATCGCAGCTGCGGAATCGTTGCTGGCGGCTGGTGACGTGCTGCCAAGCGTCTCTCAAAAAGATCCTACATGTGTTCGATTGGATTTAGGTCCGGGCACCTTGCGGGCCAATTCATGCGTTGAATATCTTCACTCTCCAACAGCTCTGCGACAGCCACTGTACGATGAGGTGTAGCGTTGTCGTCCATGAAGAGGAACTCATGACCCACAGCACCTCTAAACAGACGCACATGAGACACGAGAACCTCGGTACAATAGCGGACCCCAGTGACTGAACCTCCTTGGAAGATGTGGATGTCAGTACGGCTACCACGCATGATACCGCCCCAAACAAGAACTCCGCCACCTCCAAACCGTCCCCTTTCGATGATGTCGGAGGTGTGATTGCATGTTCCCTGCTCTTTCCAGATGTGTATACGTCCAGAATCGCTCGTTAGACTAAATCGGCTTTCATCCGTAAAGAGAACTCGACCCCATTGCTGATGTGTCCAGTTCTTGTGTTCCTGGCACCACAGAAACCGCCGTCTCCGATGTGAAGGCGTTAATGGCACACACCGTACTGGTCGTCTTGCAAATAGACCACCTTTGTGCAGCCTCCTGGCCGCGGTAAAATGCGATAACGGCCGTCCAGTTGTCTGTTGCATGTGCCTCGCGATTTCTCCCGCTGTCTGCCGTCTGTCTCTTCTCACCTGTAGGACAATATACCGGTCGTCCGCCGCCGTGGTTGCTCGTGGACGACCACTGCTAAACTCTCGGACAGCTGTTCCTGTCGTTTGAAATGCTCTCCAAGCTCGTGAAACGATGCTGTGAGCGATCCCGAACTCCTCGGCCACACTAGTCACACTTCCACCTTCTTCCAACTTCCCAATGACATGACCTTGGGTAAAGTCATCCAGATGTCGTCTACTGGATTGCCTGTTGGTCATATCACACGGTGGCAGCAACTCGACGTCGTTCAAACCGATGTACACCGCTCAATAGCTTTCACCGGATTACTGAGCGTACACCGCTCGTGTGCTTTACAGCCTTCCGACACCCCCCCTACGTCATGCTGCATATCGCGCATGCCCTACCGTACCGGACCCTAGTCTATCACCGGAGTGATTTTTCGGTCCGTTCTGCCCCCTCGTTCCGCTGTTATGCTAATTTCTCCTCTTCGTCCTTAATTTTTGCACACCAGTGTACAAGCGAACGGCATCTATTTGTAAAATGTCACATAAGCGTCCATGTGGAGCATAGTATCAGCGAAAGAAAGAAGATCGCGCGAAGAAACTTCAAAGCTCGGCCAGCTCTTTCTGCACAGAATCAATTAAACCCAAGTATCGTTTCTGGTTAAAAGAATGACGATTTCTTTAGCACACCAACTGTTCAAACTTTATAGGCAGACATTTCACATAAACTAAGCACTTCAGAAACAAGTAAAAGTAAAATGGGTGATTATGAAGTCTTATAGTTATTGACCTTAACCATTAAAATATATTTTACCGAATTCATTTCTTGCGATAAAATGTATATTCATGCTCACGTATCAGTCCGCCTACGGTGATAATCCTGATTGGCTGATTGATAACCTTACATTATGTACTTCTGTTCCAAAAAATATTAAAAAGTTAAAAGTACAGGGCTCTAGGAAACGAAAAACACATCCTCCCTCGTGTTCGAAATCCTGGGAAAAATGACTGCTTAGGGGGTGTAAAGTAAATCTTGCGGAGGAGGGGAGGGCGCACGTTGTGCTAGTTACGAGAATGTGTGTGTGTGTGTGTGTGTTTGGTTAATTTGTGTGTATGTACACACAAACTATCACACAACTTACTTTTGGTCCTCAAAATTCCAAACATATTAATTGCTTGCAAAAATCAGAACCTAGGGAACTTGTAAAAACTGATTTATATGGATTTCACTTAATTTCAAATATAAGTAATGGATAAGGCAGGAAAATCGCAGTGCTTTTCATCTGAAACTTGCAGATGAAATATAAATGTACTATATTTCTATAAACACCTCTTGAGAGAGGTTTTGTATTGCTAAGACACTTTGTAGAAGCTTTGAGTATTTCATATTGTAAAGTATCAGATTTTAAAATTGCTTGGGTCTAAATTAAGTGAATTAATGAGTTAAATTATGTACTTTTATGAGTGTGGGAATTACCCAGTCACTCATGCTTGCTCAAATCTAAACATCATTCCTCTGTTAATAGAATTATTCTGCTATAATAATGAACACATCACAGGTGATTAATCAGCTACATGGAAGTTCATCTTGCCCTCAAAAAATCAGTCTGTACCAAGTCTAAATGATGTTCATCGGTTAAAAATCAAATTGAAAGAGGATGGATAACTTAACACCTGCGAATATTTGAAATATTACATAATTAAATGCGAAAATAGCAATACTAAACTATTAGTGTTTTACTTACCCGTATATAGTTTTAATTGCGAATTTCCTTACTAATATTAAGATTTAGTAAAAGTAGATATTATTTTTTATTTTTCCCCGCCCAGTGTCCCATTTATTAAATCAACTTTTAAATTAATTGATAATATTTAGTGGAGATAAATGTACTTACTCTGTCAAGAATATAAATGGGGGAGGGGGCTCAACTTGTGCTGTGCCTAGGGCCCGATTTTGTGTAAATCGGTCCCTGACTACAGCATTAACGTAGCTGACACGCTGAACATTTTTATTAGCTAAAACCTCAATGCTACAATTTGCTGTAAGGAATTTCTTCGTGGCTTTATTTAAGTTAAAGTTCATAGTCCGCAACCATATGCGTCGTATTAAGCACGTACGACTCGATTAGATTTGATACGGACTGCACGAGACTGCTTTGAAATATGAACATCGTAAGTCAGACTAAATTATATGTAATAGTGTACTGACGCTGCCTTGATGGTTTAGCTAAACAGATTCATTTTATTGTGCATTAATTAATCTTATAGTTCCATTGAGTTTTGAACCTATATTGTTTAAATAGCAGGAGTACCCGGTGTTTCCCGGGTAAATATTACTATCCGTGGAATCAGTGGTTGAAAGTTAATGAATGAAAAAGGTATTCCTGTAATTTTCCAGTTAATTTATTTTAATTCATTTAGGTTACTTCTTTTTGGTAAACAATATTTTTGATTTTTCCATTGGGGGCAAAAATGTAGACTTTTAGGATTGCCAACCCTTTATCAGGTGACGTAGAGCTGTCCGTGTGAAAAGCAGGGTTCCTCCAAATTAATGCCAGCACTGCCAATGACTGGCTTACGCAGTAATACTTATGCAAAAAAAAAAAAAAAAAAAAAAAAAAAAAAAGAAGGATCCGGGATGCCTGCAAATTTGAAAAGTATTTTTTTTTATATTTAGTTAATGTACTTTTACGAAACACAAAAGAAAGGAAGAGGAATGGAAATACTTACCTTCGAGGAGACATCTACAGAAATGACGTACACCTGGCGTACGTTTCTGAGAATCCCGCGACACTGAAATGCAATGCATTTATGTCATGTTGCGTGCATGCGACTTGACAGTGGCATTGATCATCCTTTTGTTTACCGTTTTGAATTTTGAATATCTGAAAACCTCTATTTATATTACATTGTATTTCCGCCTGATGAAGCCGCTCGTTGGTTGTGAAAGCTAACATTTATTCATTTGTGTTTTTAATACACCATTAAACGAATACTTTTGCATTTTATTGTTATCTACGGTCTCTAACTTAGACCGTAGATCGAGTATTGGAGTGCTGAATTGTGTTGCAGTTCTTAATAGTAAAAAATGGAACTTTTTACGAAAATTTTGTTTAGAAGACCCTTGACCCCTGGCTCCTAGCCCATCCAAAAACCTTCTACGATCTAAGTTAGAGTACCATGAGATAGTATACCAAATTTGATGCTTCTAAGTTAGAAACGGAAATTTTGTGTGGAGGCCCCTTGACCCCGGGCTCCGACCCCATCCGAAAACCGTCTATGGTCTAAGTTAAGAGTACCATGAGATAGTACACCAAATTTGGTGGTTCTAAATTGAAAACTGTAGATTTTACGGACATTTTGTGTGGGGGGGGCATGACCCCTGGCTCCGACCCCTTCCAAAAACCGTCTACGATCTAAGTTAGAGTACCATGAGATAGTATACCAAATTTGATGCTTCTAAGTTAGAAACGGAAATTTTGTGTGGAGGCCCCTCGACTCCGGGCTCCGACCCCATCCGAAACCCGTCTACGGTCTAAGTTAAGAGTACCATGAGATAGTACACCAAATTTGGTGGTTCTAAATTGAAAACTGTAGATTTTACGGACATTTTGTGGGGGGGGGCATGACCCCTGGCTCCGACCCCTTCCAAAAACCGTCTATGGTCTAAGTTAGGGTACCATGAGATAGTATACCAAATTTGGTGGTTCTAAACTGAAAACTGTATATTTGTATAGCGGACATACAAACAAACTAACATTCAAGTTTATATCACGGTCGAGTCACATTTTTGCGACCACTACTAATATCCAGGATAACTGCAGCGCGGACAGCAGCTAGACGGACTGGGAGGGACTCATTAAGGTGCTGGAAGGTGTTCAGAGCTATGTGGAGCCATACTGACTGCAGTGCATCTGACAGCTGCTGGAGGGTGCGTGGTGGAGGATACATAGAGCGAACAACACGATCGAGGCATTCCCACAGATGCTCAATTGGGTTTAAGTCTGGGGAATTAGGGAGCCAGGGAAGTACTATGAAGTCTTCATCGTGTTCTTCCAGCCATTCTCGGACATTTCTAGCTGTGTGACACGTCGCATCGTCGTGCTGGAAGATCCTATCCGCCCCAGGGAAGAAAATAAGCATGCATGGTTGTACGTGGTCTGCAAGGATGGATTCACAACGAATTCGGTCCATAGTGCCTTCCACAGGTATGAGTGGACACAGAGAATGCCACGAAAACATTCCCCAGACCATAACGCTGCCCCCACCAGCTTGTGTTTTTGCAGCAATGGTTGAAGAGTGTTTGTTCTCCGATGTTTCTCGCCTTATACGCCAACGTGCATCCGTTCGGTGAAGCAGAAAACGTGACTCATCGGAGAAGGCAATCATTTACTAATCTGCAGAGATCCAATTCTGATACTGCCGTGCAAATGTAAGCCTTTTCTGCGATGCGCCTTCGTTAGTATGCATCGGAGCCCCATACGAAGCAGGGTTCACGCTGAACTGTCATTTTAGACACACTTCCGGTAGCCCTCTGGTTCATTCGGACAGTGAGCTGCTCCAGAGTATCCTGTCGATTAGCCCTCACGCACCTTCGAAGCCAACGTTCACCTCTCACATCAACGGCACGTCGTGCTCCGCAGTTTGCACGTCGCCTTTTTGCAATGGTGCCATTTCTCCAATCACGATACACTTTAACCACAGCAGCACGCGAAGAGTTCACAAATGGCGCTGTTTCAGAAATACTGCCACCCTTGGCCCGAAAGCCGATAATCATCCCTTTTTGCAAATCTGTTAAATCGCGACTTTTATCCATGATAGCAGCTAGGGTTATGTTTTCAGAATGCCTACACCCCACCTTGCACACCCTCCAAGCCAGCTCACGACACGTGCCTTCATTCATTCGCTACGCACTGTTGACGTCAAAAGTAGGAGGTGGTTGCAGTAATATGACTCGACTGTGCATATAGATATAGTTTATTTACATATTAGTCAATATATTTTCTAGACACTAAATAGTTAATCACTGATTAAAATACTTTATTCTTGCGAATGAAGTGGGTTCTTTTGATAAGTGACGGATGAAATCATTATAAGTAATTTGCATAGATTTAAGAAAACAAATTAATTGAGGAACATTTCCAGAATCCATATTGAAAGGGTCTATTTTATTTATAACTGAAACGACGTACATGTTTCAGAAAAGAGCTGCAACGCCGTCTTTCTCTACCATCGCCTTACCTGCATGAAGACACAAGTTGATCAGTGGAGACATCACCTGTGAGCTCCGTACCGTTGCTGGCTCCTGTCGGACCGCTGCTGGCTCCAATTTACAGTAGCGAACAAAAGTATTTGGCGAAACACTTTTTTGACCATAATTTTTTTCTGCTGGACCAAATCGGGTCATTTTGGGATATGATATGTGTTAATTCGTGGGTTACAATGCCGTGTAGTTTGTATTCCGCTCAGAGCGAATTTGTCGTTCGAAATGGGCCATACTCGAGAGTTGCCAATTATTACCCATTTGTTTGCTGCATGTATTAATGTTTTTTTGTGATTTTTGTGGGTTTTGTGATGTGTAGTGTGATAATAAGTCAATAATAGGTTTTCCAGAAATGGGTAAATTGGCGGAGATCCTTGTTGGAGCTCGCCAGGCGGCCGTGAATACGATGGAATCCGGAATGCACATCACCGACATTGCGAGGGCCCCGAAGATCCGAAACCAGTCCATTTCAGCTATCCTGCAGCGTTATAAGAAGACTGGGACCGTCGAGAACAGTCCGCGATGTGGTAGGCCTCGTTCCACTACGTTACGTCAGGATAGACGCATCCTCCGTCGATCTCGTGCTGATCCCACCTTGACTGCTGTGGACATCACCACCGAATTTCGCGACAGTGACGGCCTGAAGGCCAGCCGAATGACCATCTCCCGTCGTCTCATTGCTGGTGGATTGAATGGAAGACGCCCCGCCATGAAACCACTCATCGGAGTCAAAAATCGAAGAGCCAGAGTCGCGTTCGCGCGCCGTCATCGACACTGGACCGCGGCGGACTGGAGTAAGGTGCTTTTCACCGACGAAAGCAAGTTCAGCTTGTTCGGAAGTGATGGCATCCGATACGTACGACGTCCGTGTGGCCAGAGATTCAACAACCAGTTCATTCAGCCGACTGTCAAGCACGGAGGAGGATCGCTCATGGTTTACGACGCCTTCTCTCGCAATGGAATGGGCTCCATCATCAAGATTGATGGAATAATGACCAGCCAGAGCTACACGAACATGCTCATCAACGATGTCTTCCCATGGGTAAACCAGAACATGCCACCGGATGGATCATGCAGCAAGACAATGACCCGAAGCACACCTCCAGAGTAGCAAAGGCAGCCTTCCAGCAGCCACAGGTCATACTTCTAGACTGGCCAAGCCAATCTCCAGACCTCAACCCCATCGATTACATGTAAGAGGTGCTGGAGAGACGATGTGCGAAGAAAACCTGACGGAATAGGGCCCAGAATATCGACGAGCTGTCTGCAGAATGGACGCGAATTCCGCAGGTCACAGTCGAGAAGCTAGTGGACTCGATGTCGGCCCGTTGTGCAGCTGTTATTAAGTCTCGTGGTTATCCCACTAAGTATTAGTTATTGTTTTGTCATTTTCTCGTACTTTTTTTCTGTTATCGTTGCATTAAATGAATATGATACACACCTACTTTGTTGGTCAATTTGTATGATCTTTGCGATTAAGCTCGGTACCTGATCTGTGTTAAGGTTTCAGATCCATCTGCATATGGGTCATGTTTACAACTGAATATCACATATCATATCCCAAAATGACCCGATTTGGTACAGCACAAAAATATTATGGTCGAAAAAGTGTTTCGCCAAATACTTTTGTTCGCTAACGTAGATTCATTCTGCAACTTTCAGTTCAGAACACACCCGATAGCAAAATTAGACAGGAAACTTGCTAAGAAACACGACCTCAGCCTTCTGCCGTACAAGCACTCTAACGCTGTGACAAAAAGCAAGTTACACGACAGTTCCGAATGGGTTTTAGCTACGTCTTCCTTATTCGGAATCGCTATCAAGAAACTGGACTAGGGCACAGAAAACGCATTGGATGCCCGCGTTCAGCAAAAGTTGTTGTCCGTCATCTTCGGATTTTATCTAGATGTCATGCTGCTGATGAAGCCATAAAGCTGCGAAAGGACTTCTTGAGGACTTCTCGATCTGCCGTGTCGATGAAAATTATTGGGAACCGTTTCGATGATGACAAACTTCGTCCCGGGCGCATGACGAACATCCTCGCTCACCGCCAGAGGTGGGAAAGGCTCCACGCCGAATGATTGCTAGGCAACTGGCCCTTGTCTTCTCAGATGTGATCAGCCTGCTACTCTGTGGGACTCATTATGTAGATCATAGAATTAAAAGCATTTTAATAATCTTAATTTCAGAAAATTACTTTTTTTATTGAAGGTTTAAAGATCGTGAGCAACTCCATGGGCTATAAGCAGTCGCCCGTCACTAATTTAGGGCCACTGGATCCAGGGAAGGGACGCAGCCAGTGCCGTAAGGCAAACACAACATACATGCCTCACCAGGATTTGGACCCGGACCCTTTTCGGACGAATGGTCATAAGCCAGCGCTTAGACCACTGCACCACAGGGGCGCCTGACAAAGTACTCAGATAGATATAAAACACGAAAACTTGAAAGTGTTAAATCCCTAGCATTTCTAAATAAAAGAATTAATATATATATATATATATCATCATCATCATCATTGTCAACCATTATCAATCCACTGCTGGACGAAGGTCTCCCCAAGTTTCCTCCACAACGGTCTGTCTTGTGCCAGTCTCCTCCATGTCACCCCTGCATACTTTCGAATTTCATCCACCCATCTCCCATGTGGTCTTCTTCTGGGTCTTTTCCTGTCCCTTGGAATCCAATCTAAAATTTCGGCTGTCCATCGATGATCTGTCCTTCTGGCAGTATGTCCAGCCCATTGCCATTTCAGGGATTTAACTCTGATCATGATGTCTTCCACTCTTGTCATTTTTCGGATCCACGAGTTCCTCTTCTTGTCTCTCCTGGTTACACCAAGCATGCACCTCTCCATGCTTCTTTGAGTTGTCTGCAGCCTTTGTATGTCTCTTTTAGTTAAGGTCCACGTCTCTGCACCATACGTAAGCACTGGAAGGATGCATTGATCAAACACTTTTCTTTTAAGACATAATGGCATATTGCTCTTGAAAATTATGCTGTTTCTTCCAAAAGCTCTCCAGGCAAGTTTTGTACGCCGATTAATTTCTTCATCAATGTGACCCTCACTTGATATCTGCTGTCCAAGATAAACGTACGTATCTGTTATCTCCAGCTTTTCTCCATCAATCGACAAATCTTCATTTCTTGTAAAAGCATTGAACATCACTTTTGTCTTCTGAAAGTTCATTTTTAATCCCACTTCTTTACTCTTGTCAGCAAGTTCCTGGATCATACTCTGCAGCTCTGATGTGCTAGTTGCAAAAATGACTACATCATCAGCAAAACGAATGTGGGTTAGATAATCTCCATTAATCTTTATCCCCTTGTTTTCCCAGCTCAGTGACTGAAAAACACCCTCCAATGTGGCATTAAAGAGCTTCGGAGATATGTTGTCACCTTGTCTCACTCTCTTTCCAATTTTTATGTGTGTTGTATTTTCAAACAGCCTAATCTTTGCACTTGCATTTTCATAGATGTTATTAATAATATTAATGTATGCATCTTCAATACCGCAGGTTTTCAGAGCCATTATAACTGCTGATGGTTTCACCGAATCAAAGGCTTTTTCATAATCGATAAAAGCCATGCACAATGGAAGTTCATATTCCCTCGCTCTTTCAATTAGTTCTCTCAGCACATGGATATGATCTATTGTGCTGTAGCCACTCCTGAATTAAGCTTGTTCTCTCGGTTGAGCCATGTCCAGTGTTACCTTCAAGCGGTGTGAAAGAACTTTAGTGAAGATTTTATAAACTACTGATAGGAGGCTGATAGGTCTGTAGTTTCCGAGATCCTCAATGTCACCTTTCTTATGTAGCAGGATCATTGTAGCGGTGTTCCAATCCTCAGGAATATTTCCTTCATTAAGGCATCGAGTGAAAATCTTCTATGTATATATATATATATAAATTAATATTGGGATGTAAGGTCAGGTGATGCGTAACATCACAGCCTCTCCTTGACAAATGTCAACCCCGCCTTCTCGTGGTGCATCCTGTTCCCACTAAAGGGGCTCTGACGACCGCCCATAGCGGTATAACTATACCATCGGGATCAGAGGAAATGCTATCCACACTCACCAACCCGCTTGGCCAGCGTGGTGAGTTATGGCCAAACCCCTCCAAAATGATTCCACAACTTAAATCTTGGCCCTCAGTCTCCGGCAGCTGGAATGTACCTGGCCAAGGCAGCGGCCAGTGCGACATGAAGGCAGAGGGTGCTAAGAATCCCCGGAGGACCGGACTAGGCTGCCATCTGATGCTGACCTTGGCTACGTACAATGGACGCTCCCTATCTTCTGATTCAAGGCTTCTTGAATTGGAAGAGGAACTACAAAGGATCAAGTGGGACATCGTGGGGCTAAGTGAGGTAAGGAGAAAAGGGAGAAGATCTCATCGAACTGAAAAGTGGACATCTCTTCTACTATCGTGGGACAGATACTGGCAGAACTAGTGGTGTTGGATTTATAATAAACAAGAAACTGAAGGATAAAGTTGTAGAAGTTGAAAGTTCCTCTGACAGAGCTGCACGACTTGTTGTCCAACTCTCGAAAAGATACCAGGCTCAGATTATTCAAACTTATGCACCCACCACAAGTCATCCTGAAGAAGAAATTGAAGAATTTTATGAGGAAATTTGTCATCTAAATAATAAAGGTAAGCAGCACTTGAAAATAATTATGGGAGATTTCAATGCAAAAATAGGGCAACGGCAACAGAATGAAACTTCGGTAGGTAAATTCGGTCATGGCAACAGAAACCAGCGTGGAAATACTCTCGTTGAGTTTGCAGAGGCAGAAGGGTTTTTCATCTTGAACTCCTTCTTCAAGAAAAAGCCACACAGGAAATGGACATGGAGACATCCAAATGGGACGACAAGTGAAATTGATTTTATTATGTGTAACAAAAAATTCGTCATAGAAGACTGCAGTGTGCTAAACAAGTTCAACACAGGTAGTGACCATAGGATTGGTGAGATGTAAGATGCACCTCAACACTAAACTTGAACGTGGCAAGCTCATAGGACAAACAAAATCTATTGACATAACCAACCTTAAAAAACACCATAATACCTTTAAGTTAGAACTGAAGAACAGGTTCTCTGCTTTAGAAGGCCTAACATCGCAAGAAGTGGACATATCTGAAGTTAACAGAAAAGTAACCAAAGCTCTTATGGAAACAGCAACAAAATTAGCTGGGTCTAAGAACAAGTTGCATGTGAACAAATTATCAGGAAAAACCAAAATGTTGATGCAAAAAAGAAGAGAGATGAGGACAACTAAAGAAGATGTGACTTCCAAAGTGGAATATATAGAGCTATGCAAGACAGTAAGAAAAAGTATCACTGAAGACGTAAGGAAATTCAACTGTGAACTAGTGAGGAAAGCAATTGAAAACAACCAAAGCCTAAAGATAGCAAAGGGACATCTCAGTAAGGGAAGAAAACAGATTGTGGCACTGAGAAAAGAAGATGGTTCTGTAACAAGAAATAGAGGCGAAATTTTGACAAGAGTGAAAGATTTCTACTCCAAAGTATATGAAAGGGATGATATATGCACTCCAGACATCATGAAAGATACCAATACCAGAGTTCCTCCAGTCCTTCCAGCGGAAGTTGCACATGCAATCAAGAACATGAAGCGAGGAAAAGCTCCAGGAGAAGATGGAATTACTGTAGACATCATACAAGAAGCAAGTGGAGAAATAGAAACAGTACTCGCCCAAATTTTCACTCGATGCCTTAATGAAGGAAAGATTCCTGAGGATTGGAACACCGCTACAATGATCCTGCTATATAAGAAAGGTGACATTGAGGATCTCGGAAACTACAGACCTATCAGCCTCCTATCAGTAGTTTATAAAATCTTCACTAAAGTTCTTTCACACCGCTTGAAGGTAACACTGGACATGGCTCAACCGAGAGAACAAGCTGGATTCAGGAGTGGCTACAGCACAATAGATCATATCCACGTGCTGAGAGAACTAATTGAAAGAGCGAGGGAATATGAACTTCCATTGTGCATGGCTTTTATCGATTATGAAAAAGCCTTTGATTCGGTGAAACCATCAGCAGTTACAATGGCTCTGAAAACCTGCGGTATTGAAGATGCATACATTAATATTAATAATAACATCTATGAAAATGCAAGTGCAAAGATTAGGCTGTTTGAAAATACAACACACGTAAAAATTGGAAAGGGAGTGAGACAAGGTGACACCATATCTCCGAAGCTCTTTAATGCCACATTGGAGGGTGTTTTTCAGTCACTGAGCTGGGAAAACAAGGGGATAAAGATTAATGGAGATTATCTAACCCACCTTCGTTTTGCTGATGACGTAGTCATTTTTGCAACTACCCCATCAGAGCTGCAGAGTATGATCCAGGAACTTGCTGACAAGAGTAAAGAAGTGGGATTAAAAATGAACTTTCAGAAGACAAAAGTGATGTTCAATGCTTTTACAAGAAATGAAGATTTATCGATTGATGGAGAAAAGCTGGAGATAACAGACACGTACGTTTATCTTGGACAGCAGATATCAAGTGAGGGTCACATTGATGAAGAAATTAATCGGCGTACAAAACTTGCCTGGAGAGCTTTTGGAAGAAACAGCATAATTTTCAAGAGCAATATGCCATTATGTCTTAAAAGAAAAGTGTTTGATCAATGCATCCTTCCAGTGCTTACGTATGGTGCAGAGACGTGGACCTTAACTAAAAGAGACATACAAAGGCTGCAGACAACTCAAAGAAGCATGGAGAGGTGCATGCTTGGTGTAACCAGGAGAGATAAGAAGAGGAACTCGTGGATCCGAAAAATGACAAGAGTGGAAGACATCATGATCAGAGTTAAATCCCTGAAATGGCAATGGGCTGGACATACTGCCAGAAGGACAGATCATCGATGGACAGCTGAAATTTTAGATTGGATTCCAAGGGACAGGAAAAGACCCAGAAGAAGACCACATGGGAGATGGGTGGATGAAATTCGAAAGTATGCAGGGGTGACATGGAGGAGACTGGCACAAGACAGACCGTTGTGGAGGAAACTTGGGGAGACCTTCGTCCAGCAGTGGATTGATAATGGTTGACAATGATGATGATGATGATGAAATTAATATTATTATATATACATTTGAATATAAAACAATTATATCAATATGCGTTAGGATTAAATATGTTTAAAAGGATTAAACAAAATATCAATATAGATATCATAGATATCCATAACTATATGTTGATATCCATAACTATGAAACTAGAAATAGATTTCAGATAAAGCCATGCTTGCCTGGAACACAACAAATGAAACAAAGTATCAACTATCAGGGACCAACGTTTTGGAATCTTTTACCTGAAGAACTGAAGTACATTAATAACTATAATTTCTTAAAAAAAGACTAAAAACATATTTGCTGAACTTATAAAAAACTTAAATGAATATATAACATTTCAGTCTTTTTTTAATTGCTACCAATATCTACTAACAACTAACTGATCTACTGCATGACCCACCTAATACTTACCTTCATTCTTTGACAAATTTTATATGACTTGGATCTAAAACATAGAGAGATCAGGGCTTTAGTCAGGTCATATAAAGACCTTTTCCCTGATTTCCCTTTCTGTTATAATAATTACTTTTTACACTCAAATGTAAATACAAACTTGATGAAGGTATAATGTGACAGCTAAAACAATGAAATTATTATATTATAATTATTATTATTATGTGTGTGTGTGTCTCTTCTTCTAACATTCTAATACTTACTGCAAAAAATTTCCCGTTTGCCCTCATCTTAAATCTTGAAAATGGTTTCAATACCTTCTACATTTTATTAGAATATTATTACTTTTATAATTTATGCAAATAGTTGATTGTGCATATGTTTTGATATGAAAATTTACGTTATTTGAAAAAATATGTTTTCTTAAAGAATTTGCAAATATGCATCTCGCAATTTTATAGCTTGCATTACTGAATTACCAACCGTACTTGAATTCCATTTGTGTCAAAAACGTATGTAAATATTTTGTACTTTGACTTTAAAATTCAACACAGTTTTACTCCCACATACAACTGGTATTCTTGAATCTTAATAATCCCCATGACTTTCTCTTCATAGATAGCTCATGAGACATACAATTAAGATACGAAAGGTCTAACAATTCATTCCTTTGTCAAAACATGCGTTAAAAATAATCAAAATGCTTGTGTAGATTCTTTCGTGAAGGCCAAAAAAAAATATAAGAAATTTTGGAAATCATGGATGTTGTAGTGCAGCCACTGAATTTAAAGCTTAAATTACACGTACGACAACCGCATGTTGTTATTGAAAAGTTTCTTCTCCTCTTTTGTGGGTACATCCATGTAGAGTCGGCGGTATAGTAGTTCGTATCAAACAAATCCTTTATGTACTTTTGCCTGCCCATGTTCCTATTATTTCTTTGCAAGATCACATCTGTGGAAACCAAGAAAAAAAAACACAAGTGAAATCCTATATCAGATTGTGGTTTGACCTCAATCCTACTAGAACCGCTAATGGCAGGAAATGCCTCAGAACTGCAATTAGACAGGACTAAATACGAGCAGCCCTGACGATATTTTGAGTCTTCGACTTACTTACGCAGCCTTCTAGGTATTACAGTTTATCTTCCTGGATAGATTCTGTCTCTATGAAATACTAAAAATATTTTTTTGTTGTTAACTTAAAATGTATTCACGAAATGACACTTGAACTACAGGAGCGCTTCTTTTTGTTTGCACCCATGTATCTCGGTATACTTGATATTTTTCTGGCAACCACTTTCTTAAAAAACGTCTAAATATCTCTAACGAGTGGCCCAGTTCTAAGAAAATAATAATATGGTCATGAGAAATTTCCCTTTTTCTTTGAATATGACATAAAACAAAATGTACAAAAAAAAATAGGAATGGTGCCATATAAAATTCTGGAATTCCTTCACTGACCTTTTTCCAACAGTTCTAACTTCTCTGTTGTCTTTATTTGCATGAAAATACCACAGTAAAAGTAAGGCTACCTAACAAAAGGATCGCCTATTTGTAAACTCTTTATGGTATGACTAGATGAAGTGAAGGGAAATAAGGAATGGTAGCCACACCTGCGAAGTTTTTGTCTTTGAAAACTGTTCATTGCTGCATACACAAATAATTTTACTTTTTGTGTGTGTGTGTGAATTTTAATTTGAAGTACATTCTCAGGCCTAAAATTACTGAAGTAACAAAGCGTGTATACATTAATGCACACTAGCTGATATGTCACGAATCCGAAAATGCTCTTCCTTATTGTAACAGGTCATTCTGGGAAATAATGGCGAGTTTTCTGAGGTGACATTTAACTCGCCCACAATGCTTACAGAACAACCGTCTCTCAGTGCCATTCGTACGAGTTGCAGGGCAACTCAGACGCCACATACACGCCATAATCGGTTGAGCCGCAGTCGTTTGTACTCGTGTGAGAGTGGCCTGTACACGTTGGAAAGGAGTGAGTTGCGGGTGATTCTGCTTCATGAGTTTAAATTGGTTCATAATGAGATGCAAACCAACAGTAATGTGATCGAGGCATGAGGCCAGCAGGTTACATCTGAACGTACTATTTGTCGGTGGGTTGAAAAGTTTCGCGACACGAGCCTACAAGACGAGGAGGGCGGAGGACGGTATTCGGTCTTTGTTAACGACGCTCTGAAGGCAAACGTGGTGGTAAATTTTCATGTCACAGTCAGAGAACTCGCTAAGTAATACTATGCGTCGGCGTCATACGTTTACGAATATCTCCAACAAATTGGTAAGGTCGATCTGCAAGGCTGGCGCAGTGGTCTAAACGCTGACTTATCACCATTCGTCCGAGAAGGGATCCGGGTTCGAATCCCGGTGAGGCATGGATGTTGTGTTTGGCTTACGGCCCTGGATCTCCCTCTTCCCTTGAACCAGTGGCCCTAATTAGGGGCCCATCGAGTTGCTCACGGCAGTCCTTAATCATTCAATAAAAAAAAAAGAAGCTTGATACGTGGATCCCATACGAACTGATGGAGCATCAGAAACAACAACGGTTTGAGATGTGGAGTAACCTTCGCTCAACGAAAAGGAGCCCTTACTTGTTGGATTGCAACCAAGGAGGTTAGAATAATACTTCTGGAGATGACCTGAGTCTGTTAACCGTGAAGCCGCAAAGTGTGGGAATTTGACACTGTTTACATGATACCTGTGTAATTTTAGCTGTGTGTATTTTGGAATTGCGTAGTTTTGGGTTGCAGAAACCGTGTTAATATCAAACCGGAATGAAAGATATTTCTTACACGAGTGAAGTTTTTAATCTTAACGTTATGTTTTGTTTAGAATTCGCATTAATGTTCCTGCATTTCAATTAAAATGAAAATAGGAAAAAGCTTCAAAGTAATTAAGAATTATATAAATTCAGCATTTTCGCACCCATTGGTAGCAAGTTACGATGCGAAATTGGATACATTTGCGACGAAAGAAGACGATTCGGCTAACATAAAATGTATTGCAATAGCCTTGAAAACCACCAGCTTTCCCACACTTTGACGGCCGTCGCTCGCGGTTATAGACTTCACGCAAATGGTACTGTTCCATTAACAAGGGCATCTCCAGATATCTTTTTTAACCTCCTTGTTTGCAAAATGTGATGAAAAGTGGGTGCTATATGACAACCGTAAGCGATCTGGCCAGTGGCCGAACTATGGTGAACCATCCTAAACCAAGGTTCACGCCAAAGAAGGTTTTGCTGCCAGTATGCTGGACTGTTCACGGTGTCATACGCTACAGGTTCTAGAATGCTAGTGAAAGCATTATCTGAGTCACATGCTGTGAAAAAATTGACCGAATGCACCAAAGTTGTGTTCCAAACAGCCATCTTTGGTGAACAGGAAGGGTCCCCTCCTCATCCATGAAAACGCAAAACCACACATGTCACAAATGATGAAACAGAGACTACACGAACTGAGGTTTAAAACCATTCCACATCCAGCTTACTCGCCTGATTAGGCAGCTACCGATTTCCACCTGTTCATTCACATCCAGCTTACTCGCCTGACTAGGCAGCTACCGATTTCCACCTGTTCATTCACACCCAGCTTACTCGCCTGACTAGGAAGCTACCGATTTCCACCTGTTCATTCACATCCAGCTTACTCGCCTGATTAGGCAGCTACCAATTTCCACCTGTTCATTCACATCCAGCTTACTCGTCTGACTAGGCAGCTACCGATCTCCACCTGTTCATTCACATCCAGCTTACTCGCTTGACTAGGCAGCTACCGATTTCCACCTGTTCATTCACATCCAGCTTACTCGCCTGATTAGGCAGCTACCGATATCCACCTGTTCATTCACATCCAGCTTACTCGCCTGAATAGGCAGCTACCGATTTCCACCTGTTCATTCACATCCAGCTTACTCGCCTAACTAGGCAGCTACCGATTTCCACCTGTTCATTCATTTTAGCAATTGCCTCAAGGACAAGACCTTCAGAAACCGAGAAGAGGCCGAAATTGCATTCCAAGACTTTTTTGCATCCAAGGAACCAGAGTTCTTCTGGACTGGGATTGAAGCACTTGTCACTCACTGGCAGAGGTGTTTAGCTTCTAAAAGCGCTAATTTTAAAGAAAACAATGTTATGTGCTGTGAGGTAGGTCTCTTTAATTTTTACATTCCAAATCGGCCATTATTTTCCGAACAACCTGGTATTTCGAAATGTTAAGCTGATTTACCGGAGTACGAATAAGTTTCACAAAGTATTAAATTTATTACAAGGCTACACTATTATCTAGCCATTATGTTGTCTATTGCCAAGCAGAAAAATTCTGCATCAGAAAATTGTAAATCGTGGTTGCAGCGACTAGATACAAAAAGAATTTCTGGTAGCACATACCGGTATGTATGCTAAATGTAAATATGCTGTTACGACCCTTTGGGGAACGGGATAATATCAACCTTACTAAAAGATAACATTAGCGCCACACAATGTTAAAAGAATGTTTCTAATCCAATCTGCAGAAGTTGAGGTGTCGTGGAGCTAAAATTCAAATCCACTTCACCTAAGAAAATTATTAGGAAAAACACCTGGGAAACTTTCATAGTTATTCTTTATATCAGTACGAGGTCTTATTATATAGGTCCATTTTTTCAGAATTTTTTTTTCGTTACCAGTGAAAATATGTTAGGAAAGTGGTATATCAGATTGGCAATTTGTCCTTTTTTTAAGCTTAATTTCAATCTCAAGCATGATGCTCAGAATAAACATTCTTTCGCTTTTAAAATTTAAATTAGGGGCTTCTTTTTCTTTTCCTAATTACATTTTGGAGATTTTTTGTTTTTAAATAAAATCTGAGCTAGATCATTTTATTTTCATTCTAAGTTCCAATCACGGTGTCTCAAGCGAATGAATGGATTTCTCAACAGAAGACTTTTATCAAACTTGATCTCTGCCTTCAGTTCTGTTTTGAAGACCGAAATTGGATAAATGCCGAAGTAAGCAATCTGGCTACAAAAATATCTTACAAAAGTTTCTTTTTTTAAATCGTACTTTCAGAAGTGTTTATATGGTTTCCATGCGTTACTTATGCAACACTTTCTAGCGGTAAAATAGGGAAGCTGTAAAATTAGATAATATGCAAAATTTAT
The DNA here is from genome assembly GCA_039090855.1 of Macrothele yani. Lineage (NCBI taxonomy): Eukaryota > Metazoa > Arthropoda > Arachnida > Araneae > Macrothelidae > Macrothele > Macrothele yani. The sequence goes on along the minus strand of CM076995.1, from coordinate 5,610,119 downwards.
TAATCACAGATAGATTTAGCAGATGTTAAACGTTTTCTAATTGGACTCGTAGGATATGAAATATCATCGAACTAATTATTTAAGTATACATCACCCGTCAAAAATAGATCAAAAATGCATAGAAAAAATTGGTCATAATTGCAGCTTTCCAATCCCACGGGTAAAAAACGTCAGGTAGAATTTGTGGAAGGGGAAGATTTGCTATCATTACGACCACATATTTACGCCATCTAGCGATAAAATTATTCATTTTTCGAAGGTCTTTCTCATGGTTTCAAATATCGAGTACGAAATGCATTTCAGTAGTACAACTCTTGGAAGGACGAAACACGAAAATATTGTTATGGCACCTAGATTCAGAAGTCTGCGTCGCAGAAAGTTGAGAACATATGAATCATTGTCCTCATGCTTACATCTCTGAAACGAGAGAATTTCTAGAATCTGATTTACACACACACACACACACACACACACACACACGTAGAGGTATTGTATCTCCTGCTAGAGAGAAATATGAACAAATAATTTCATATCCTTGCAGAAAGACGTAATAGAAATGACATGATAGAGGTCTTACTGCCTGAAGCGAAACATGGCGTTCTGGAAGCCTTTTTTACGTACGCTGTACATTTTCTAAGAATTTTTCAATTAGGAACGTGTAGTCTTGATTCCATTGCAAAGAATTGCAATAATAAGTTACTACAGTGAAACCTCGATTATGCGTTTATCTAGGGGATGTACATAAAAATGTATAAACGACATTTCAGAATGTCAAATGCTATTGTAAAATTTATGTTTTAATGAAGTAAAAGATGTTCCTTAATAATGATTTATTTAAAGTCTGATTGGCGGCGAAAGAAAAAAAAGTTACAAATTATAATATACAGAGTGATTGTAAACTCCTTCAACAAAACAAGAGGGGTGATAGTATTCATCAGGACGAACAATATTTTCAATGGAACCTTGGGCCTCATTCCACTCCTAGTGCCAGAAAAGAGTAAAGTTACACATCCACGTTGATCCTTCAACAGTGAAAACAAAGAGACATACCCAATTTATGAGCTGCACAATTCCAATCGCATCAGAGAAAGACTCAAAAGAGCTGCTCAAACTAACGTCCAAGGGCGTCGTTGCACAGCCCACACCGGCGAATGAAGGACTGTCGCACCCTCTCGTAGACTCCCGGTGTGGTGATGATCTTGTCCGCAGCAACAGCGATTCGCGCGAAGAGATCTTCCAGGGAGTCCAAAATTGTCTCGTTCACCAATGTTTTCATGTACCCCCAGAAGAAAAAGTCCAGTGGATTAAGGTCCGGGGAGCGTGGAGGCCAAGCCACAGGTCCACCGCATTCAATCCACCGCCCGGAATATGTCGAATTTAGTAAGTATCGGACCTCGGTGGCAGAGTGTCCTAGGGCCCTATCATGCATAAACCACATGTCCCTCTGTGAGGTGAGCGGGACATCCTGCAACAGGCCAGGAAACACTTGCTCTAGGAACACACGGTACGCTGCGCCGGTCAGACGTATACGTCAATTCTCATGTGATATTCGCACGGTAATATCGCTGATCCGGTTCGGCTGCGTTTTTAAATGTTTGCTCCTCATCGTTTACGCATGTGTTCAGCGCACCTGATTTGCATCTTTTGCTTCTGATGCACTGGTTGGAACTCCGTGTGCCTGCTGGACGTTTTTCTAGCGTGCTCTTTTCTGGCACTAGGAGTGGAATGCAGCCCTAGGTTCCATTGCGAATCTTATTCGTCTTGATGTGTACTATCACCCCTCTTGTTTTGTTGAAGGTGTTTACAATCACACTGTATTTTATTGCATTGCAAAAATCATAAAACCTAGGAAAATCAAACTCCTCTTTTGACGACTCTGCTTATCTCTAAAAATCCTAATTCAGATTAAGTGAAATCCTCACAACTAAGACCTGAGAACAGTGTACAGCCTTTTTTCTGCAGATCCCGAGTGTATCCATTTGAAACCGGAATACTGGATATTGAAGGTACATTTAGGATTCTCTTCTACTACGTCACGCAATAGTTGAGCCACAAAGTTACGTCCCAGAGATTTGTCAATTTTTAAATAGCGGATATCTGTGTGAGTCATGAAATACGAAACCAATTTGTCATCCAAGCCGAAAATAAACAAGAAAGAACATTTCTCTAATTTGATCAAGGTTCAACTTTGGCTGCCCTAAGAAGGAGAACAACAACTCCTTCTCAATTCTCTTAAAGTTGTAACATACTGATTGGTACGAAAATAATATGGCCAAATCTGAATTTATAGGACGTTTTTTAAGAGCGCGGAATTAACGCAAAGAAACACATCCTGCGAACGAAGTCCACAATTTTCGCCCCTTCACCCAGACAAAAATGCGTCGAAACTCTGTCTTTAGACGGCACGCAATGTGGCCAGACGCAAATAAACCCATTCTCAAGTGGTTTGTTTTGACGAGTCGGGGAAGCGAGGGTAAAAGCAAGAGAAGAAAAGTAGTAGTTGCTGGGTACCGTCTGACCGAGGCAGGTGTCCAAGAGAGAGAGGGAGCTTGTTGAAATTACTCGGACGAGAGCTGGTTCTCCTACATAACAGAGTAAACATTCGCATCGAGCTGATGATGGTGACTAAAAAATTAGGGAGCGAAAGAAAATATAGAAGAAACAAGGGAGGTTCACATATCAAAACAAAGGGTTTTTTCCCCGAGTCTTTGAGACGACACCTATTAAAAGAATGCGAACCACTACTGCTGGAGTCTCCCAACTTCTTCGCAAGTGCTCCAGAAACTTCAAGTGACCCGCTGGACATTGCTGCTGTAGAAGGAGGAGCCAAGAGAGCAGGATCCCCCCCCCCCCCTCGGACTTCGCCAAGGGAGTAGCTGTAACCTGACCCCAGCGTGGCTGCTCGTTTTCAGCTGATTCCGTCCTGCTATTGCTTTCGGACCTGACGGCGGCTTGCATCTTCTTCACAGAGAGGCTCCGTTCTCCCCCTCCCCCCGACCGAGAAGCGGTGGGGAGATCGAAAGGTTTGATCACGGTGAACGTGTGGAAGATCAGCTTATTGCTGATTATCATCAGTGGTGTGCTCACAAAGACTGTCTCACCTGGAGGAGCAGTGGAAAAGAGTGTATTAAAAGCCAGCTCTCCCCAGGATAACGCTAAAAACACAAAACGTTGGATTTATTACAAATTGCAAGAATCCAAGTAAGTCCTGTGTGTCATCTTGAACTTTTTGGAATGCAGGGGTGGCAGTTCAGGAACTCTTAATTTGCATGAGTTAGAGATTGGCTGGTGAGTTCAATTAGATAATGTGAAACAGCCGAAACTCCAGCCCAACGTTATTTAAAATTTGTGTTAATTATTTTACCTTCTACCAATGATATTACTTGAATAATTATCTGTATTAAAAGTCTGTGCTTGTTTTAAACGTTACCAATTTTCTTTGGACTGGCCTGAGTCATTTATTCAGTCATCTTACCTGCAACATCCATAAAAGAACCCGGAGTGCGACCAAATCGCAGCCCCGGTCGTAACATTACCATATAAAAGAATCAAAGAATGGTGTATTTTTGTTAACCAGAAATTCAAATTTTAACACATAATCACAAAAAGCGTATAAATGAATTACGTATAACATAGTAAAAAAGGCGATAGAAACCACAATAAAATATCAGGACTAACGCAGGATCACGTATATAAGTGAAAAACGTATAGCTAAGAAACTTATAACCGAAGTCCCACTGTATGTGGTAACCAAAATCCTTTTGCTACGACTAATGTGTGTGTTGTTGACTTCGCAAGTAACTTGAATACTGCGGTAAATTTATGCCATCTAATCTTCAAGAAAGTTGCAGAGATCTCAATAAAAGGCTAAATTTTAATCTTCAAAGAGCTTTCCCGTTATAAATATAGAAACGTTTTCGGGGTTTAGCATCTACATAATTGCCAAATACACTGGAAAATGTGTGTTTGTGAACGCTGTCTACGTGTTTAGTGAATTCCTTTACCGAAATGGATAACAAAAGATTCTGATGGTGTGACACATGGACTACAGAGAAACTCTGTGAGAACCACTTTCAGAAACTATTAAGGTTTGTTGTAGTTTTTACCCTTAATTAACTAGTCACATAAACGACAAGTTGGTAAAATCATGCGATGCACTGATTCTTATACGCTTTCCAACATACCGGAAATTATTACTCAAGTTATGAGGATACTAGCTGTAGAATAAATCTCGCTCCTATGACCTGACCTTTGACTCCATTTCGATGATATTCAACAGAACCGGTAAAGTATACTTCCGGAAGAACATGAAAAAGTTTTGTCTCAATCGAAGCATTTTTACGTAAGTTATAACGCAATATCAGGAACATCGAACATCGCTCGGTTAAAGGGGGAAGGGGGGGGTGAGGGCACACATTTTTTTTTTATTTTGATATGTTACTTCCAAGTATTCTAATGCTAAGTCATTCAGTTGCATGTTGTCCCAAGTGTTCCAGTCGCTGAACACGTTCATCCGCGGTTTCGGTTGCGATTCAATGTGATGAACGTCTTCGTAATTCATCTAAGCGCTGGTTACGTTCTTCGGATGATTCAGCTGCGATTCGCTGTCTATTTATTCGCCGCATTTGTTCGAGGTTTTCTTCCGATATAGATGCATTGAGGGTTATAAAACGTCGGGCATTATTTCCATGCTTCTCGCCTTAGCTGCTCGGAATGGTCATTTTGTAGGCTGATCTGCTTCCAATGGAAGGTCATATGTTTTGAGACTGGAATGTGATCGAAAACCATCGGCTCTTGAATGTCCAAGCTGTTCCATATTTACTTCTTCCGCTTGTTCTTGTTCCAACAGTGCCATATTCTACTTATTCTTCTTATTACAGTTGTAACGTCCACGTTTCGTAGGGTGTCGACCAGCCATATTTTTTTATATTGTTTTACCATCCACGTGACACTCTGTTAATAGTAATTAGTAAAAATGAACTAATCATATTTTAGCACAGCGGATACGCTTTTCAACAAGTGACTATTCAAAAACGTAACAAAAAAATGTTGTAAAAACAGTTTACCTTTTGAAGGGAAAAACACATCAGCGTTCCGCTGCTTATACTGTACTACGCATCAACTCCAAGCAGCTGGCACAACTCACTTTTTGTTCTAGAAGAAAATAGAAGTAAAGCGTAACATGCACACAACGCGTGACGTAATGAGGCAGATGGTGTGACCGCGCACCAACATCTCAATCGCGAGAGTGGAACGTCATAAGATTTCTAAGCATGGGAAACATTGATAGGACGACGCATCCCACTAAAAACGTGGTAACTCGAAGTGGTTATTTAATCCACTAAACGAATTTTCCCAAAGTTGAGATCAAGCTAAATCGATTTCTAGTACCAGAAAACGGTAGGTTAATGACTTTCGTCAAATCCTTAGAGCTGTTTTCAAAATAAAATTTACATAGATACAAGAATTGCTCCTTTTAGGTGGCCGTCAAGTAATTTTGCTTCCTATACTTCCAATGGAAAAACTTCTGTACACATTTTCTTCACAATTAATGCATTCCAAAAGATGAAAATTTGAACATCGATTAAAATAGATTCATTTTATAACTTGGAATACTTATTATTTTCTAAAACATAACCATAATTATACAATCCAACATTTATTTGTCTACTGACGCCATCAAAGTACAGGTCGCGCCGTCTTTTTTCTAGTTTCAACACCACAAAGGAAACGTTGTTGATTTTTAATATAATTATGGTTATGTTTTAGAAAATATTAAGCATTCCAAGTTATAATAATGAAGTTATTTTAATCGTTGTTCAAATTTCCATCCTTGGGAACACACTAATTGTGATGAAAATGTGTACAAAAGTCTTTCCACTGGAAGTATAGAAAGCAAAATTACTTGACGTCCACCTTAATAGCATGGGATAAGGGCGATAAAATGGATCCCGATCCTATGTACTGACCTTTGACCACACTTCACCTATTTTCAATAGAGTTCGTCCCCAGGCGGTCCCCTATCACATGCTAAAATTTTATTGAAATCGAACCATATTTGCGCAAGTTATGACACATAAGGGCAATGGAATGCATCCCGCTCCTATGTAGTGACCTTTGACCCCATTTGTCCCATTTTCAATAGGGTTCATCCTCAAGTTGTCCCCTACCACATACTAAAATTTCATCGAAGTCGAAGCATTTTTACGCGATTTATCATGCGGACAGGCGGACGGACGGAAAAAGCTGGAGCATATACGCTTCTTCAACCTACGGTTGGAAAGCGTAAATAAAAGGAAGGGATCAGCATATTAAAGTAACAACAAATAGGCAATATACACTAAATGGACAAAGCATGAGAGATACCTACCTAATAGCGTGTTGGTCCTCTTCTAGCGCGAAAAACAGCCTGTGTACGCCGAGACATCAACTCCTTCAGATGCCGTATGGTTTCCAGAGGTAGTACCAGCCGACGTCTTGGGCTGGTTGTCCACAACTCAGCCCAAGACGTCGGTCCAGGATCCATGGATCTGATGTTCCGCTGCATGACATCCCAGATAGCTTCTACAGGGTTTAAATCCAGGGACCTTGGGAAATACTGGATGGTTCCAAACTCAGATGAGTGTTCCTCGAGCCATGTCTGTGTAGTTGCGGCTCTGTTGGGATGGCACTGTTCTGCTGGAACAGACTATCGGCCGCAGAATACGCGAAGACCATTAAAGCGGTCAGCCAGTATATGCTCGTGACTCGCAGCGCTTAAGGACTCCTCCAGACACACTTAAAGGATCCAATGTGTCTCATGAGAAGGCTTCCCAAACCATCACAGAGCCACTACCACGGTTTCAATAGAGCCGTCTTGGGACGACGGGGCCATGGTCTCATGCTGTAGACGCCAAACCTGCACCCATCAGTGAGCTCAGTGCAGCTGAAAACGAGATTCATCGGACCACACGATGAGGCTACACTCTGAAGAGATCCAGCTTTGATGTTCCTGGCACCAGGCGAGGCATAATGTCCAATGATGAACAGACAACAGCGGCACACGAGAAGGGCGTCAGCTCCCGTAGCCAACAGTATGTAGCGTGGGCCATACCATGGTTCTGCTGACGCTGCTTGGGCCTCCGATATTTAACCTGGATGTGATTTGCGCCCCCTTTGCGATGTGGTCAGTCTGAACGAGCCCGGATAGTGTACGTCGATGAGAGTCATCAATGGTGTGTGGTCGGACACCGCTTGCTCTCGATGGTATACTTGATACGGCTGACCTCGAATGGCCCACGTCTCTTGTGTCGACAATGCGTCCACGATTAAAGTCGCTCAGATCACCACGTTTACCCATGTTCGTTGATTGCGATACACTGTTGGGACACCCTGCTGTTCGCCTTTTTTACGCTTTCCAACCGTAGGTGGAAGAAGCGTATATGCTCCAGCTTTGTCCGTTTGCACTATAACTCGCATAAAAATGGTTCGATTTTGATGAAATTTTGATATGTGGTTTGGGACAACCTGGGAACGAACCCTATTGAAAATGGGAGAAATGGGGTCAAAAGTCAGGACATAGGAGCGGGATCCATAATATCGACCTTATGCGTCATAACTTACGGGAAAATGCTTCGATTGCGACGAAATTTGTTCCGTAACGACTTTGTAAGCAGTTCCGCCAAAAATGTTTTTGTCAGCAAATGCGGGAAGAGCGCATGCATGACATTTGTTAGCCATTATTTTCGTACGATAACTTCCGTGAAAAGTGCCTGATTTAGATGCGATTTTAATTATCAAACGGCTTATGTATAGTAGCTCTTGATGATAGAATTAGAGAACACGGGCACAAAGAGATTTAATTTTGATATATTTGAACCTCGCGCTTTGTACCATGTTCAGAGTCCTCAAAAACAAGGCATTTTTCCTATGAATTCTGGTATATTGGAAAGCGTATCATAATCAGTGCACTGCATGATTTGACCAACTTGTTATCACCTGTGTTCGATTTGGATCTGGCACTGCACGGACGATGCCCATGTCAACTACCCATCACCCCTATCTCTAATATTTTGTCTACTAAGTGTACTTCGGAACTTGCATTGTGTGGCGCGAAAGGGATTTCGTAAATCTGTTAGTCATAGCATTCTGAGGTGTGATACGGTCTGTTTACTAAATATTTGACATCCGTACCAATAGATAAAAACGTCAAGCAAAACTCGGACATGATACAAAAAACACAGGTTTTAAAATTTTATAAAATGGGAAGGGAGGATCTTTTACCTCAAAAGTATTGAAATGACGGTTATGTTTCGTTTTTATTCTGACACTTACACTTTATATCTCTTTCAGTTGTTCTCAGTAACGCTGGTCAAGAAGAATAATTATCCCTTATGTTTGGCCAACACATGGTTTCGATTAAAAGAACAGTTCTCTTTCGCTGCTTCGTAGATTCTGCTGCAAGCACTCGAAGTTCATTATCTGTGGAGGAAGACTGAAAAAAGCAATTATTAAGCCTCTCGAAGCATAGAGATGTGCTTTACACAACTTGAAAGTATTTCAGTGTTTTGCTGATTCGAAAGGTTTGACTGCTTTGTGAACACACACCTCTCTCAGAGACTGATTTCCGTGAACACTTAAGGCGTGCTAAGTGTAATGCAAGTTCCGTAAAGCTATCTTTTGTGTACCGAAGGAAATGAGGAAAAGACATAGGTCTTTGCGTTTCATATGTTTTTTCTTTGGCTGCCGCTGCGACGTAAAATGATACAGACAAAAGAAATTGGAAACCTTATGAAATTATGAAGAAAAAGGGGAAAATAAATGATTATTTCTTAGCCATGTAACAATTTATGAAAGTAAAAAAAACAGTTATCAGATGTGTCATCAATGGGAAATAAATCATCCCCCGCAATTAGTACATAGCAGCTTTACACAACTTTTGTTTCGCAAATGAAATGCGTAATTATCAAAAACAAATTTGATGGAAATGACTTGAAGATTCCTGGAGGCAGTAGAGTTCGCTTGTTGGGATAGAAATCGAATATAAGAGAATTATATTCGGACAGGATATAACAGAAATATAAATAGAATGTATTCGAAGTATTTGAAATGAAAGTAAACGAATACATTTGATTCGTAGTTAAATAGAATATCAAGGGAGACACGCATTAAGAGAAAATACAGTTTCTTTTTTAAATCATGTATAAAGAAGAGAGCAGTGATTAAGAATACAACAAATGTCCAGGTATCAACATGAACAAAGTGTACAATAGGAGAAAAACATTATTGCCTCTTCGATTTTGCGACGTTTGATTCGTTTCGACGTGTATGTACGCACATGTAAAGGTCAAAGACGTACGTAGCACTATCTGTTGCACATGCAGTATCAGTCGGAGTTGAAACAGTGGTTGTATTTGGACGTGGTTAAATTGGAAATGATCATATCCGCTTAAAAATGTGTTTTATGATAGGATGCCAAGCAAAGTGTGGAAGTATCCTGGAAAAGGCGAACTTTGTCGACTGTTCACTTGCTGACATAATTAAAAGGCACCGATAGGGGACGGAAAGAGGCGCTAAGCATAATCCACAGATGGGTGGCTGTTGGACTGCTGAATAATCGAGGCAGAGACAGCTGGGTCTCACTAGCCAGTACAATAGGCGTGCTATGTTGGGCCTGTTGACCATGGTCTGCAACCATGGAGCACAGAAAGACGTATCCACAGCCACATTATAGCAAACTCTTCAGCGTACGGGCCTACAGGGCAAACTCATAACCGTAGCATCCCTCGCCACAGCACGCCATCGTCGACAGCGGCTGGAGATTTCAAGAAAACATGGGGAGTGGGCCGTAAAAGTTTAGAAGAAAGGTGCCTTCTCCGATGAATTGCATTTCCAACTGCATCGAGGGAGTAGAAGGCGAAGAACTACTGGAAAGGTGGTACAAGATGAAGTGTGATTCTGTGAGAGATATTTTTCCGGGACATTCTCACTCCCTGATAGCAACATATGTCGTCCTAAACGCTACGATGTACTTGTCCATCAATGCGAACCAGGTTCATTCGTTTATGCCAAGGGTTCTAACCTATGGGTCGCGACCAAACTTCTGTCACCGCGGCTTCCGTGATGGGTCGCCGTAGCTTCTCAGAAAAAAAAATTAAGTGTTAATTTTTTTTGAATTTTAAATTGTAAGCCTTCTTTGTGTTGAACATGTGCAAAGGCCCCATAATTTCTGGGGATGACATCACAGGGAGAACTAGAATTACTTCTTACGGTCACTGGGATCATGGGAATTTTTTTGAACGTCACAGCATTGCACAATTTCCCCCTAATCCTAAATTGCCCACTAAATTTAACGGGAAAACCTCCAACCTGGCAACACTGACTTTTCCTCAGTATCCTATGACAAACGATCAACAAATGCCACACGGAAAGGAAACGGCAGAGAGAGAGAGAGAGAGAAAGAGAGAGTATGGACTATGAAGGCTTTCAGCGGACATTCGTTAATAATAATAACAAAAAAAAATGCCCAAGTTCTAAAGTTTTCATCGGATTTTGACGAAATTTCAAATGGGTGTTTACTTTGACGTGTCTTGGTTACTGTGAAAATTGCATTCGGTTATTTAAAAAATTGGAGAAATTGAAATCTGTTTTATAAAGGTTTTAATTTCCAATTATTCATACTATTTGTCTCACAATATGTTGTTATTCATACCTTCGACTATATAGATAACTCCATATATCACGGTCTTGTTCATTTGGGTAGTGGCCAAAAAGTGTTAAGAACCCCTGGTTTATGCTGCCAATGTTTTCAAACCGAGAACAGGATCATGAGTTCTTTCATAAGGCCCATATCGTCCGGGACTGGATCGAAGAACACGAGAATTACTTCCTTGTTTCCTCTTGGCCACCCATGTGGTACAACATTCCTCTTTCCCTTCCGTAGAACCACTGACCCTCAATTAGAAACCGTAAACCCTGTATAGATGTAGATGGTAAGATGTGTAAACAAATCTTCGACAAATTCCCGTTATTCCCCGAAGCAAAAAGTAAGCAAGAAAGACGGCACCGAATTTTCGGTTGTAATGAACACATTTTTGAATCCTTATTGACGTGAATAAAAAAAATCAAAGTTTTTCAAAGTCAATGGAACAAGTTACAAAAATCAACCAGATCGATAAAACATCCAGATATAAAAACACCCAATTACTTCTTGTAGGAGCTGCAAAGTATGTTACGAAAATTAGCAAGCGGAGCACAAAGAGGTTCTCATAGCAGAAGGAAGATATCAGAGGCAAAGATTTTCAAATCGGACAGTTAGATAAAGAAAGGAAGCACGATATAATTCTACGCCCCTAGAGGAAGAATTTTGCTTAATGGAAAAGTTGAATACATTCAAAAAGCATTCTTCATAGCAAAGCCTATGCTAAGGAAAAATAATTTTTCAAATACGTCTTCTGGAAGCAGAGATAGCAAGAAAAAGAGTTTTGATATTTACACCTTAAAGCGGTAAAACTGTGCATTATTCAGAGAGGATAAAGTCCCCAGTTTTTATTGTAGCGAATTGCTTAGGGCAGAAAAAAAATTTCAATACGGTTTTTAGAAGCGGAGAAACAGTTGCAAACAGAAGTACACAACCACCACCTAGCGACAGAACTATGAACCACAAAAAACTCTCCAAGTACAAGCAAAGTGTTCCACAATATAAACGGTATGTGGTGTTAAAAGAACTTTTAAATTGAACATTTAAGAAGCACAGATATCGAAAAAAATAGATTAAATATTTCCGGCCCTAGCGAAGAAATTGTGCATTGTTTTGGGAACGAAATGCACACAAATTGTTTCCATAGTTAGTAATGTCTGGCCGAAAAAAGTGTTTCAGCCGGAATTATATTCTCGGAGATGCTGTGAACGGAAACGTACGCTCTCTAGTGGCATGTTTGTGCGTTAAGAAAAAAATCTGAAATAATGTGCAAAACATTTAGCACCAGGAACGCTCTCCGGTAAAGAAATAATTTATCGAATCGGACTGTTAGAAACAGAGATATCAACAAAAATGGGTCATATATCAACGCCCCCCTCCCTGAAAAACTAGGCATTATTTTAAGCAATAGGTATTCACAAAACGCTTTTCGTGATAAGCGGTATCGGTACACGAAATAATTCTTTAAATCTAGTTTTCAAAAGTGCAGATTTGGCTGCAAAACCATCAGAAACAGAAATATACCTTTAAGCCTCCTAGTGGCCAAACTATACTTTTCCCCAAATTTTTAAATTATCTACAGAACATTTTCCACCTGGAGTTCTATCCGATGCAGAAAGAATTTTTTAAATAGGACTTTTAGAAGCAGAGATATTGGGGAAATCGCAATTTACCTTTACGCTTCCTAGCGGAAAATCTATTCATTACTTGAAAAAGAAACTAACCCAAAATAGTTTTCGTCATAAATCATATCGAAGAGAGGAAATATTTTTTTTCAATCGGATATTTTGAAATAACTGTATGGAATAAAATGTATCATTCATTCGATAGCATCTGTATTAAAGCCCTCGAACGGCCATGAAATCGTAACAGAAAACCCATAAAAAATCGATTTCACATTTCAAGCTTTACAATGCGAAAAAAAATTTCAAGTTTGTTTAATATTTGCAGAGATATTGTCTACAGACGAACGGCAAGGACGGACCGACCAAGTGATGCTGTAAGAATGTATTTCAGTTTTACAAAAGACGTGATAAAAAGATTTGTGACGTCATGGAGCGTCATATAAACTACACGTCATATAAACTTGAGTAGGTGGACAATGGCCTTGTTATACGATACTCTACCAGCGAGTAAGTAATTCTCACGAGCTGCTGAGTTTTTTTGCATCGTTAGCACGTCTTTTGTAAAAATAAGTACGTGCTTACAGTATCACTTTGTCCATCCGTCTGTGGCCACCATATTATTGCAGCTATTAATCCAATTTGAAATATTCTTTTTGTTTTGGACAGACGTCCTGATGGGAAACGTTCTGCATATAATTTTTAATTTCTGGAAAAGAACGGTTTTGCCGTTCTTGGTTATACTTCTGTTTTTGATGTATTTAAAACAATATCTGAGCTTATGAAAACTTCACTAAAAAAATTATTTTGTAGTCAGATACCATTGCATTGACCACAAAAACGTTTCAAAAATACCGTCTGCGTAAAATAATGAGTAATTTTTCCGCCAGGGGCGTAGATGTATATCATATTTTTCTCGATATCTCTTTCTGACAGTCCCATTTCAAAAATTCTTTCTTTGTCGGAAAGCGTTTCTAGTACGAAATGTTTGTCATGTAGTTACAAATTTTGTTAATGCACAAATTGCCACCAGAAGACATAAGTTCACGTTTACGTTCCCAACATATTTGCAGCAATATCTGCGCATTTAGAAATCCGATTGAAAAACTCCTTTCTTCGTCAGGTGCTACTAACTACGAGAAATAGTTGTAGGCATTTCCTTCCCAAAATAACGCACAATTTTCTTGCTAGGAGGTGCAAATTATTAATCTGTTTTTCTTGATATCTCTGCTTCTAAAATTCCGATTAAAATATCTTTTAGCACTGGGTACAATTTACCTAGTGGAACGCTTTGCTCTGACTCATAGGTTTTGGATTTTTTTTTTTTTTTTTTTGTATTTCAAAGCTTTGGTGCTAGGTGGTGTTATTGTGTAGTTCTGTTTGCAGCTGCATCTACACTTCTAAAAATATTATTGAAAATTTTCGTTTTTTAGTGCATGGCATTCGCTACAGCAAAGATGAAGAATATTATCCTCTTTAAATGCTGCACAGTTTTCCCGATTGGGAGCGCGCAAATGTCAGAACCTATTTCTCGTTATCTCTGCTTCCAGGAAACTTATTTAAAAAAAATGTTTTTCCTTAGCATAGCTTTTTCTATGAAGAATACTTTTCACGTATTTTCTACTTTTCCGTATTTCAAAGTTCCTCCACTACGAGGGTAAAGTTACATCTTTTCCTCTACATGGCATCTACTAATTGTTGATCTGAAAATTCTTTTGTCTGTGGTATCTTCCTTCATCCATAAGAAACTTTTAGTACACAACTTGTTAATTTTTGTAACATACTTTTGAGCCACTTGTGGAAAAAGGTAGCTATTTCCATTTCCGGATGCTTTATCGATTGTAGAAATCCGGTTGATTTGTGTGTGTGTGCGTGTGTGTGTGAGCGCGCCTGCGTGCGTGCGTGTGTGTGTGTGTGTGTGTGTGAACCTGCGTGCGTGTGTGTGTGTAACAAGTTTTGTTGACTATGAAGAACTTTTCAAATATTTTATTCGTGTCGGAAAGGATTCAAATGACGACCTCATTACAATCAAAAATTCTGTGTCATCTTTTTTGTTATCCTTTGTTAACCGAACATCCCTTCTGTTTTATCTTCCAACGAACCACACAGAACTATCAAATGATTGCAATAGTATCAAGTAATGAATTTTCGTGCATCGAATTATAGATAATGAAATTCCCAGAGTAAATGTATCTAGGTTTACGAGCACATGTAATGCTGTCCCGAAAGATATGCTAACGTATTTCTACATTCGAACTAATCCTGAAACCATGAGCAAAGTGATACCATCTTTTACCCTAACGTAACCAATCCCTTCTGTAAATGGTGATTTGTCTTTACATATAATGTCTTTTTAATGTCCAACAGACAAGACGGTACAGTTGGGAAAAGAAAGTATCTTGTTTAAAGTAGTTGATACAGTGTAAGCAACGTGAAGGCTTCGTCTCCGAAATTTTCAGGGTTTCGTCAACTCGATTCCGAAAAGCATAACTTTCAGGAAGGAAATCTAATAAAACTAAAATTGATCATAATTTTCCCAGTTCCTGTCTTTCATGTAGTTTCACCTGTGATTACCTTTGCGTTCTTCTTTGTATTCTACAAAAGCAGAATATTTAATGACTCCGAGGTATTTAATTACAGTAAAGTCCTGGTTATCCAACCTAAACAAGACAATAAATGGCCGGATTACCGAAAACGCCGGCCATAGGAAAACGAGTGTGCGTGCGGAGGGAGAAAATCGTAAATCAAATGCAGCAGTATAAATATGAAATCAGGATTATTAATAATTCTCCTACAGTTCAACAAACATAAAACAGAACAGAATTATTATTTAAAGAAAAAATTTCAATCAAGTAAAAACTAAGCAATATATTTCAAATTAATTAAATGCAACACTTAGTATCCAGTATGACGAAATCTAGAAGTTATTGTTTACAAAGTGAGTGATATGTTCCCGATCTTTATTTCTCTTCCTTGATGCGAGATAGCGCCACAGTCTCCACAAGATACCACTAGTAGATTGCCTCCCATTATTGTTTGACATAAGTCTGTTTGGCGTTGAAAGTCTTGATCCCTTTGCGTACCATCTAGGGAAATTATGACCTGGTCAGATAATTCCCATTGCTTTTCTTGCTACGTCTATTTCTGTATGTAATCATCAATCACTTTCTCACAGCCTGAAATTTTTGTAACAAAGGTACAAGGTTATCACAATTTTCTTGTGCCATTCCTTGTGTATTTTGCTCTTCTGAAAGGAACTTTGACCATAACCGTACCAGAATTTCTGTTTCAATTTCTTCCCACCATTGTATGGTCCAATGCTTGACATCTTTTAGGCTCACTTTCCTTAGCTTATCCAGTATGCCATCTACATTGTCTATCGTCTCAGTGAGTGTAATTAAAAGACTACGATGATAATGTTTTCATTAACTCTTTAAGCACATCCTGTTCCGTAGGCTGACTTAGCAAGCAGAAAAATTGGCCTAATGTCAATACTGCGCAGTTCACTGTTATCAAGATGAGACGGTGCATTTATCAGTGACAAGGATTTCTTTCTTTTATGTGTTCAGCAGTTGTAAAAGTTGTTTTACTGAAGGAAAAAAATTCACTGAAAAACCATTCTGAGAAAATTTTGGAATACATGTATGGATTTGTGTGCTTCTCATACGAAAGCATAAAAATCAGTAGAAATTATGTGTTTCAAACCTAATGGTCTTTCTAATAAATGCGAGTTTTAGTTTGTGAATACCAGTTGCGGTACTACAGGCAAAAATAGTCACAACTCACAATTTTCTTTCATCATCCATATCCAGGAGCTGAAGCTGAATCCCGAGAAACCAGAGTTTTAAAAGGCAACATTTTACAGTATGAATCTATCTCGTAGAAGTTATTTATCTGTTGACCTACTAAACATTTTTTTGCAATCAGTGGCGGATTAGTAGTCCATAAACGGACCTGGAGGCTGCTTTTGTGCGTCCCACTTTTGGAAAAATTGTCAAACTACCCTGCTCCCCCCCCCCCCGCCTCCTCCAAAAAAAAAAAAAAAAAAAAGGGTTGTCAACCTCACCATTTACTGTCTAAACATCTCTTCAACACAAGTCTACGAATAACTGAATTCTTTGTATTGAGGCAATAATTAACACCATTTTATTCACAGAAAAAGTACGTTTTCTGAGAGACACTGTCGGAAACCTTATTCCACTCTTATAAATTTTTTTGCGATAAATGAATTCAGAATTTTTAATTGTTTCTTCTCTTTCAGCGAGAACAGAAAGACAAATGTGCCAAAAAATCAATTGCTTCTTTCAAGACTGACCTATCATTAATAAAATAATTATCATTAATAAAATAATTACAAATATCAAAATCTCTTGAAAAAAATTGAAAATATCCAGAATTGCTAGAATTTTGGCGTAAATTTGTAAAGTGAGAGAAATGAAAGAATTCGAAAATTAATTTTTATTTAATTACTTTCAAATGGAAAAAGCATTTTTCCTGTAGCTGAAACAGACTTTCCAGAACTTTAGTTCAAGAATTCGTATAACTGTAAGACCCAAAAAAGTAGTAAATCAGATGCAGATCTCGTTCAGAAAATAATAATAATAAAATCCATATATTTAAAACACAAGGCAGTTTTTTTCTACTGTCCGCCAGCAT
This sequence comes from Macrothele yani, assembly GCA_039090855.1. NCBI lineage: Eukaryota > Metazoa > Arthropoda > Arachnida > Araneae > Macrothelidae > Macrothele > Macrothele yani. The sequence goes on along the minus strand of CM076995.1, from coordinate 5,593,163 downwards.
CTTTCTTTCTTTCTTTTCTTTTATTGGAGGTTTTTTTTTTTTTTTTATTGGAGGTTTAACGACCACCGTGAGCTTCAACAATTTTTATTTGGAGCAAACATGGACAGGAAGATACAGATGGCCTGTGCTTAACAGTTACCAAAAGATAAACAAGTGGATGACCTATTTACAATGACAATGAGATATTTACATTATGTGGATGCACTACTATATACAATGTAAGCAAATTCATAACACTGACAATACTGGACTGATGGGTTGACTTACTCTATGTACAACATATGTTCGCAATGGGCATCAGCAGAGTGCCATCTCTAATAGGTGAACACCAGTACAAGGTATAACTATAAATTTTACAGTGCAAAAACAAACATGTATATTTTGAGCAATCTTGAAAAAAAGAAGAAAAGAGAAGAAAAGAGCAGAAGGTTTATACTTTTCAGTATCTGAAAGATAAGCGAATAAATGATCTATCCACAATGATGGTGTGAACTCGAGACAAATTGAATGCAATATCTCTCTTGTGAAACGCTGTCAAATTACAAAAAGAACTATTACTTAGGCTTAAACAAGTGCCTCAATCACAGTGCTATAGATTAACTTGTAATGAACAACAACATATGTACACAAGATGCAACGGCATAGGGAAGACACTAATAAGGAATTACAATTCCATGGTACAACTGTAAATTTCGCAGTGCAAAGAGTAAAGTATATTAGTACAAACAGAACTTGCGTTTTACAGAAAATTTATACTTCGGGTACAATACAAATAATGAAAATATGAAACTGACTCTTTGTACAGCAAATATGCAATACAGCGCAGAACATTATCTAATAGACTGATTATTTCCTATTAGGCACATGTGACATGAGAAAAACCACACTGTGTAACATTAACATATAATTGAAATACTATCAAAGCGTTTGCTCCGCACCATGAGCATAAAACTTAAGACATGTAATCGTGACCCAACATGCGAAATGTGCCAAACATAAATTTTACAGTGCAATTAGGAAAGTACATTAGTATATACAAAACTGAGCTTTTGGCATAGCAACTATACTTCAGGTACAGTACAAAAAAACCGAATGACGAACAATTACTCCCTGCACTACAAAAGTGCTAAACCTTGCAGAACATGGTGTAATCGACTGATCATATCCCTTTATGCACATGTAACATGATCAGAAACCACACTGTGCAAAATCAATAAGACAATTTAAACACTATCAAACATGAAAGAAATACGGGATTACGCCATATAATACAAATTTTGAAGATGACAATCCGTTTTTTGGCGTAATTCTGGGAGACGCGGGTTCGTGTCCCGCTCCAGGACGATGAAAATTTTCAAGTTTTCGGATATTATCTGACTTACCATCCTTGTCACATTTACGCCAAAAAACGGATTGTCATCTTCAAAATTTGTACTATCAAACAGTTGCTTAGCACCGTGAGCAAAAACCATATATTATAAAGCCCGGCAGACATAAGGAAAGTGCAAAAAAAAAAAAAAAAAAAAAACAACTTTAAACTTATTCTAAGTGCCTGTGGTATAACAAGAAACTCACCTACAGGACCTTGTTGGTGAGAAACATGCAAACGTGCAGGAACATTAAGAAGCGATTATGACAAGGGCACCTAAGAACACGATAATCACAAAACTATACTTCAATTAGTCCAAACAATTTCACAGACGTCAGAACAAAAGTCTAAGGTCTTCTGATGGACCAGAAAACCATTGACGAAAAGGTAACCACACTGACATAAAGTGTGGGATTCGATTCGCAGCCTTAGCAACAGTGAAAGCAAGCCTCAAGCGTGAAATCATTCTGTTCCGGAACTGACTGCACATCGCAGCTCCCGCCTGAAAGATGGTAGGCTGTATAGGGGTCGAACGTAGCTGTTGATAGTAGCAAAAAATCACATGTTTTGCTAATATGAATACATAAGCACATGACTCTGATATAGGAATAGGCGGAGTACTTGAACTGAGTAGCGTGCTATAGGCTGAGAAGGAGAGATCATTAGTACTAAGGCACTGTGCAGTAGTGAAGGTCAGATGTAGCAAGGGAAGAAGCACTGTGCAATGTTGATACACATGATCTACATCCGCAATCGTAGAGCAAAACATGCAGTTAGGCGAATCAACAAGCGTCATCCTGAATAATTTGGTAGGAACTGGTAACCGCCGATGAAGAAACAACCATTGGATGTTTCTTTCTGCTGGAATAGATAGTGGCGAATTAGACATGGACCACACTTGTGAAAGGGCGACATTCGGAACATCTGGAATCATCAATGGTGTAGCATACAGTGGATCAATGAGACAACGGTAAAGAGACGAGACAGAAAAACTGGAGAGAGGAAGTGATGAGCCCCGAACGGAAAGGAAAAAGGGAAGAAGAAGAGAGGCAGAGGGAACAAGAGTTAACCCAGCTTGAGAGGCAAGGTTAGGGAAGAGGGTAATGATTGAAGAACGGAAGGAATCATACAGCGAAAGAGAGGAAGAGGTAGGGGAGATGTGGGGGGACAGATCAGAGAAGGGTTTCCAAGAAAGATCTGGAGAAATTAGATCCTGAACAGATACTATTCCGGCGGGGAGCCAGGAAAGGTCAGTAAAGTAGGGAGCATTAGGGGGATGAAGGATGGAAGAAAAGAACAGGGGCTCAGCTAATAGTTCAGTGGTGGAAGCCGGTGGAGCACGGAAGAGGGGTAGAGAACGGAGAAAGGAAAGGACCTCTTTGTAGAAAGGGGAAAGTTTAGAATGAAAAAAGGAGATTGATCCATTAGAAGATACGTGATGAAAGTGATTCGGGGATTCCTAGGCGATATCATGACATCTCTAACGAGCGTAACTGGCGACTCTGGTGCACTTAGTAGCCGCAGGAAGGAAACCACTTTATGTGCTTTATAGTAGGTGCGAACTTCCAGCAGTGAAATACCTCCATCAGTGACTCGACGACAGAGAGTGGAGACCTGGATCCAATGGTACCTGTTCCATATTATCGTTGAGATGATTCGAGTGATTTCATTGAGGTGATAAATGGGCATACGTTCTGCTGACCATGCATATAGACATGGTGAAAGAATATAAGTCTGAGCTATTCTAGCTCTTGAGAAGTAAGAAGTACAAAACTGGGAACCTCGCCAGAATGCAGCAGTTCGAGTAAGGCGTGTTCTGAGAGCATTCCATGTTTCATTTTGAGCAGAAAGACGGACTCCGAGATGGACCCCAAGGAATTTTTGGGATGAAGCAGTCCATGAGGCACCCCACGGGGTGTCAGTCCTAGAGGCCCACGCTCCGCTCCATAGGCCTGCACTCTTGGATGTATTAAGTGATGCCGCTGAACATGAAGAATATTGATCGTAAATCTGGAGCAAGATGTCGAATTGAGCGTCTGTCCTTACACAAAAGGTCGCGTCATCGGCATATGCAGAGTATGTCACAGAAAAGTGCCTAGTACTTGCAGTAGGCGGTGGCAGTGCATCTATAAAGGCTCGATGGACAGACCGAAGAAACGGCTCAAAAGCAATGGCAAAGAGCTGCCCAGAAAGTGGGCAACCCTGCCGAATGCCTCGCCGAAAAGGAATAGGTGCAGTCAAGAAGGCGGCCGTCTTGACATGGAAAGCAGCGTCCTGATAAAGGGCAAGAATAGAGGTAACAAAAGCAAAAGGAAAGCCGAAAGCAATAAGAACAGCAGAAAGATACGAATGTGAGATATTGTCGAAAGCTGCTCTTTGGTCAAGATTAAAGAGGGCAAGTGGTTCAGAGTTAGTACGAGCCAGATGCAGGAGATCTCGAAGGAGATTGAGATTAGAAGTGATGGACCGACCAGGAACCGTGTAGGTCTGGTCGGGAGAAAGAAGAAATGGAAGAACTTGGTTGAGTCGACTGGAAAGGAGTTTAGTGAAGAGTTTATAGTCAATGTTTAGTAGCGAGATAGGACGCCAGTTTCCCAAGTCAAGCAGATCGCCTTTCTTGGGAAATAACACCATATGAGCCTCTGTGAAACCCCTCGGAAGAAAAGAGGAAGAAAGAGCAGCATTGAAAGCGGCGAGAAGAAATGGAAGCAACGAAGGGAGAAAAGTACGGTAGAAAAGGAGCGGAAGGCCATCTGGACCTGGGACAGCACGGGAATTTAGAGAGATTAGAATGGTCCGAAGTTCAGTCTGCGAAATAGGTTGTAAAAGGGAATCAGAGAGATTGGAAGGAACTTGGGGAAGAGCAGAGAGTAAAGTAGCAGAAGCAGAAACAGAAGGCTGAGGAGTTTCACTGTATTTGATAGTAAAATATCGACGAACCTGAGAGCAAACTGCATCCGGATCGGAGGTGATTTCACCATCAGGCCGCCGAAGTAGTCGAAGCTGATGCGACGAGCGGCGTTTTTCTTCTAACGCGGATAGAAACTCAAAGGAGCAGTCCTCTGGTGATAGATGTTGTAGACGGAGACGAAGAATTACCTGACGTGCACGAGGCTCAAGAAGTGATCTAAGATCCGCTTGGTAAGCTGTATACATGGGATGACTCGCACCAAGCTGTAACAGGATGTTTCGGAGATTTTGTTCTTCCATGGAGCGCTTCGTGCCTTCGGAGAAGGAATGACGTCTAAGAAGATAAATTAGGTAAGATTTTACCTCGAGCCAGTAATTGATGGCACAAGGTGCAGTGGACAGGCCCTCTCGCATATGATCAAGAAGATCTCTGATTTCGGTGCATATATTCTCATCAGCTAGGAGAGAAGTGTCTAGTGTCCATGACCGAGACCTAACATGCAGACGAGATGAAGAGTTACAGGAGATAGTGATGGCACAATGATCCGATGAAGCTGTAGGAGAGTGCATACAATCCGTTGTAATGGGCAATAACGGAGCAGAAGCGAAAAATCGATCCAGCCTGGCAGAAAGAGAGGAGGATGCAGATGCAGCTCTCCAGGTATGTGAAATGGATGTCGGATGCAATCGTCGGAACACGTCATGTAAATCAAAATCAGACACTAATGATCGCAATTGCTCCACAAGACGTGAACGATGTTCAATCCTCGAAGGAGCGCGATCAAGCTCTGGTTGAAGTGTACAGTTAAAGTCTCCTCCAATGAGCACATGATCTGATGGTAATGCTGACTGAAGTGCAGTGCGGAGCGACGAAAATAACAACGTTAGATGTGTAGATGAACATGGAATATATATGTTGAAAACTAAATATCGTTGTCCATCGAGGACGAAAGTGAGTCGCTGCAATAAATCTCGGCACAGGTTATGAACTTTAACAGAGGAGAGTGCTTGACGAAATCTATTATGTACACCAATCGCTAAACCTCCACGAAGAGAGAGCCTATATGCGTGATGAAATTGATAGTCCCATCTCCTCCAGCGATGGAAGGGTGAAGTGGAGAGACAATTTGTCTCTTGCAAAAGTAGGAGATCTGCTTTGAGGTGGTGGACGTCTTCATACGCTAAAGCATTAGCCAAAGGGGTACATATACCCCTACTATTCAGTGAGACTGTCTTGAACAGAATAGTCTGATGATGGTTGGATGATGTTGTCGGCTGCGTTCTGTAACTTGGCCAGACGGCTACGGAACTTCTTTGCCCAGTAGGGACCACCCAGATCTCTGCCCGGAACGGTGCGTAAATGAGAATGTATAGCCAACATTTGATTCATGGTGTCAGACAGACAGTGGGAGTAACCTTCCAAAAAATTGCGAGACAGCTTGTCTCTACGGGGACTTATTAGGAACGCATACACCTTCTCTCCAGACACAGGTGTCTGTGGAAGAGAGGATGCCTCTAGAATATGTAAAAAGTTTTCACAGGAGATCGGAATAATTGTTCCATCATCTGTATCAGATTCCATAGAGCCTTTAGACGTGAGCATCTGACTACTAGAAGGATCACGCCCTGCCCTAAGGGTGGTTGTCATTCTAAACTTCTTATTCTGGGCGCGTGAAGTTCTACGTCGCTTTGCCCGTCCCCGACTTTGTGCTGTAACCGGAATTGGAACTTCCGGCAATTTAAAAGGAGCTGAAGAAACAACCTCTACGGTCGGTGTAGCAGTATGACCAGAATCGTCATCAACCATCTCTATAGGAGACTTGGGATTAACAATTGATGTCTCTTTCGACTGAAGAGATGATGGGGGCGCCAATGTATCACCCGAGGTCGAGGGTTTACCCGTAGACGTCGGTTGACCAACGGCTGTCTCACTACTTGTGGTAGATGTTGGCCGACCAACGGCTGTCTCACTACATCTGGTAGACGTCGGCCGACCAACGGCTGTCTCACTACTTATGGTAGACGTCGGGTTGACCAACGGCTGTCTCACTACTTCTGGTAGACGTTGGTCGACCAACGGTTGTCTCACTGCTTTTTGTAGACGTCGGTTGACCAACTGCTGCATCACTACATTTTGAGGAAGTCTGCTGTTGCTGGTCTTTAGCACCAGAAGAGGAAGCCGATTGACGTGACAAAGAGGAAGAAGGTCGTGCTGTTGACTTGGAAAGAGTGTTCGCATTATGAGGGCATAGCGCGCGGGGATGTCCCGTGCCTTTACAATTCGGACAGACGGAGCCTACTGTGATGAATATCTCTCTAATGTGCGTATAGCAGTGTACACGTAAAGTGGGTGGAATACGCAGCATGTGCTCTTCGGAAGGGAAGACCACACGAACATTGCGGCGAAACCCGAGTAGGTATCTGTCTTCTGGCACCTCTGGAAACGAAGAGTAGGTAGTTACCCGCCCAATGATCCGGCCATAAGGAAGAAGAGCGGCAATCAAGAGATCATCTGAAACTTCAGGTGGAACTGGTGAGAAACTTACAACAACGGAACTCTGTGAAACAGGTTCGGCATGGATGTGACGATCACCAATTGAGATGCCCTTGGTCAGTACATGTAGGGAATGGGCAGGAGTAGAGAAGTAAACAACTACTTTGTAAGGCTTCCTGCCCACATGAGTTATGGCTGATGCAGGAACAATCTCTCGAAGAGCAGCAGTATATGCAGTGAGTTTTGTATTTCTCAGGCTCGGAAACACAACACCATTCTCCATAGTTTGAAGGAATTTCAGCCCAGAAGGGGTATCTTCTTTAAGGACAACCTCAATGACTTCGGCATTATGCGTCATCACATATTGTCCAGGAGAAAAAGAAGACTGGGAAGATCTCGACTTAGATGCGGTTACGTCAGCATATGAGAGGGTAGATGTACGTTGCTTTGGAGATGATTCCGGCATGGAGTGCGAAACATCCATGGCGTCATCATTAGCTTTCAGAGAGGACATCGTATCACCGCTGGGAGACTTGGAAGAAGAGGCGATATCCGATGGTAAGGCAGCAACAGAAGGCTGCAAGGAGGAGTGGTTTATCGAGATAGACACGTCATTGGTAGTAGTATTTACAGAAGCTGTTATCGGGAGATCATCATTTCCGGTAGCAAGGGTTAGGACGTCATTCTCCCCGGAAGCCGCCATTTGCAATGGCGAGGAGAAGCTTAGCCCTTAGCCAGCTTGGCCAAGGCAGAAAAATAAGGATAACTAATCAAAATAAGCACTTACCAGCTCGGCAGGCATATAAAAAGAAACACGGGACCTTCACACACAACACACACACGAAATAGAACACTGACAACGAAGAAAAATAACACACACCGACGAAAACTTGAGGAGCACAGAAAAACACGACTAACCCACCGTGAGCAACTCAATGGGCTATAAGCAGTCGCCCGTCCCTAATTTAGGGTCACTGGTTCCAGGGAAGGGAGAGAGCCAGTGCCGTAAGACAAACACAACATCCATGCCCGACGGGATTTGAACCCGGACCCCTTATGGACGAATGATCAGAGGCCTGCGCCACCGGGGCGGCTATTGGAGGTTTAACGACCACCGTGAGCAACTCAATGGGCTATAAGCAGTCGCTCTTCCTTAATTTAGGGTCACTGGCTCCAGGGAAGGGAGAGAGCCAGTGCCGTAAGACAAACACAACATCCATGCCTCACCGGGATTCGAACCCGGACCCCGTTCGGACGAATTATCAGAGGCCATCGCTTAGATCACTGTGCCACCGGGGCGGCTCCGCCAGCATCACCCAATGGAACTATTTTCATGCCTTTTTTTAAATGAAGGTTACGGAACCATAGATTTGTCATCGTTAATTTTTATAGTCATAAGTATTCTTAGCACGTCTTTTGTAAAAAAAAGATTGTGCTTATGTTATCGGTTCGTGCGTCAGTCCGCCTGTAGACACCATATCTCGGCAACTATTAGTCCGATTTGAATTTTTTCTTCTTTTTTGATTGGGAAGCTTGAAATATGAGAATGATGCTCCTTCCTTTTTGTTTTCTTTACAATGCATAATTTTGCCGCTAGAGGGCGCAAACGCAGATGATGTCGAATTCCAAATACATTTTATTCCATATATTTGTTTCTAAACTTCCGATTGAAAACTTATTTTGTCTTTCGTTTCCATTTGTGTCGAAGAGTATTTTAGGTATAGTTACTTTTTCAAATTACGCATAGATTTTCCGCCAGGGGGCGTAAAAGTAAATTACGTTTCCTCCGGTATCTCTTCTTCTAAAATTCCGATTTGAAATTTTTTTCTTTAGCGGATATAGCTCCTGATGGAAAATCTTTTGCATATAGATTCTAATATTTGATAAAGAATACTTTGGGCACCAGGGCGTATAAGTGTTAATTTTGCTTCTGATGTATTTGTCATAAAATCTGAGCTTCTAAAATCTCGATCGAGAAAATTCTTTTGTGGACCGATAACACACACGTTCGCAAATCTTTTCGGAATATTTCTTTCTTAAAATATTGCATGGTTTCTCTTCCAGGGGGAGTGGATGTATATCTTATTTTTGTCAATATCTCTGCTTTTAATGGTGCGATTTGAAACATTCTTTCTTTATTGGATAGAGTTTCCGGCATGACATGTTTTTCATATAAATTCAAAATTTTTAAATAATTCATAGACTTTCCGCTAGGGAGTGTAAAGGTAAATTGCGTTTCCCCCGATATCTCTGATTCTAAAATCCCTATCTGAAAAAAATTTCTGCACCGGATACAGCTACTGATGGGAAATCTTTTGCATATAATTTCTAATTTTGTTAAAAAATAATTTGGCCACCAAGGTGGCTGGCGTAAGTCTTAATTTCCGCTTCTGATGTATTTGCAGCAAAATCTAGGCTGCTAAAATCTTGATTGAAAAATATTCGTTTGTGGACCGATACTACTCACGTCGACAAACCTTTTAGGAATAGTATCTTCTAAATGTAATGCATGATTTCTACGCCAGGGGTCGTAGATGTATATCTTGTTTTTGTCAATATCTCTACTTCTAGGAGCCCGATTTGAAAAAAATTCTCCTTTGTTGGATACTGTTTCCGACGCGAAATGTTTTCATATAAATTCAAAATTTTCAACTAAATCATAGATTTTATGCTAAGGGGCGCATAGGTAAATTACATTTTCTGCGTTATTTCTGTATCTAAAACTCCGATTTGAAAATTTCTTCTTGTATCATATACAGCTCCCAATGGAAAATGTTTTTCATGTAATTTCTAATATTTGGTAAAGAATGGTTTGGCCACCAAGGGGCATAACTTTTAATTTCTGCTTCTGATGTATTTTGCAACAAAATCTGAGCTCCTGAAAACTCGACTAAAATTTTTTTTCTTGGACCGATACCACTCACATCGAAAAACATTTTGAGAATAATTTCTTCCAAAAATAATGCATGGTTTTCGAGAGGCCGTAGATGCATATCTTTTATTTGTCCATATCTCTGCTTCGAAGAGTCCGATTTGATAAATTATTTCTTTGTTGGAGATCGTTTCCGCTGCGAAATGTTTCTCATATAAATTCAAATTTTTATTAAGGTACAAGTCTGCAACCAGAGGGCGTAAGCTCAAGATTCCGTTTATAAAACAAACCCGATTAAAAAACTTCTTTCTTCCGTCATGCACTATTGTTTTCCATACCGATTCTATTGACTTTGAATAGCTTTGATAAATAAAATTTGCGTCAGAACGAATTCGAAAGACGTGCTGATTACCCCCAAGAGTTCGGTGTCATCTTTCTTGTTTTTTTATGTTACCATGACATTTTCTTTGTACAACCCGCCGTTCGCTATTCTGACTTTTTTTTCTTGCTCAAGTACTTGCAGCGCCATCTGCCTTTCTGCGGTGGTCGGACTTGGAACTAAGCCCTCCGCTATCACTACGTAGTTGTAATCGAAGTGCAAAATCTAACAGAACAGAGGTGCCTTGGACTTTTCTTTCTATTAATATGTGAATGCGTTTAAGCTTACTCTCAGTAAAGAGTTGTTTTAGTTTGTCATGGAACGCCGCGTTATCCCTATTCTCGGTGACCGCAACTGTATATTTCTTGCTGTTTCTCAGTGTTGGTATAATAATGAGGAAGGTCATCATATAATTCGTATACCAGTCGTTGAAAAAATTGAAATGAATGGGTATATTACGAAAATTTTGTTGTTGGTGACCCATCTTATACACTGTCCATTAATAATTCAACCGTTTATTATAGTTATGTATTTCATTACGATTCGTGTTATATGACAAAAAAAAAACATTTCAGTCACAGTTTTTTCAACCGTGCATGGCACTGGTTATGGACTAGTAATAATAACAATAATAATAATAATAATAATAAAATAGAAAAAAAGGGTATATACAAATGAAAAGCGAGAACCCAGAAATTTTACCGTAGGTGATTTTTAATTCATTAGCATACACACAAAATTTGAAGTTTCTATCCCAGAGTATTGATATCACATTTGATTAGATTTTATTGATTATTGAATTGCAAGTGCAACAGCCAAAAGCAGACTGAGGTAGAGGATATCTGCCCAAAGTGCCGTAAGACAAACAGAACATCCATACTTTACGGGATTCGAACCCGGACTGAACAAAGCGCTAGCTTCTGGTATTCGAATCCAGAAGCCAACGCTTAGTTCACCAGAGTGGCCGCATGCCTTTATACCTTTGCTCTGTGAAGCATAAGAACAAAACTTCACTCACCTTTTAATATTCACATTTCTTCTTCTGTCTTGCAGTCCTTCACTTTAGACCAAATCAGAACACAACTTTTCAAACTCACTGCTCTTCTTCTTCAAGTGTAACTCGCCCCACACCAAATCGAAAGAAGTAATTTTCATGGACAAACCTTTGTCTGGTCTCTTTGACGCTTCAATTTGTTGTTCAACTGAAACCACGCTCCTTCTCTTTTGACTTATCTTGATTCTTAAAGAATAAATTTACACATGCAGTTACAATTGTCGCAAAGAATTTGCTTTATGTTTATTTCAATTTAAAGAAAGGAGACAGAGCATTTCCTCGAATATTGTTCCCAACTGCGTCGCAATTCCTTCCGTTTGCTCGAAAGGTATGGGGACGAGGTTAGAGATTACCTTCCGAAGTAAGAGAAACAGTAGCTAAAATTCCACATGACATACTGAAGGAAGTTCGCCTTTACTCTGTGCTACCTTGTGAAGGCTGAAAAGCACAGTTCTTTTGTTTTGTAGACAAGGAGAATTCAAAGATCAAATAAAAAAGAATAGTGAATCTCCAACGTGAGAAGAAAGGAGAATAAGAAAAATCGAACATGGTGAGATGTTAAATAAAAATTGCAATCCCGTCGCTGTTCACACGCCGATTGTCTCTCCGGATTAAAGGATCAGATTACAATTGCAGGTAAAGCCTTGTGTGGTTATTTAATTTTGTCACTTAGTAACCCCAGCGCTGGATTTCTGGGTTGGTCTCTACTGAATCTATGTATAAATATATTCGCAATTCTCATTGTGGTTACTGCAGCCGCTGCAACAATTTAACATGACTGTGCTGCTCATTCCAAACATTTCGCATGTTGATTTGTGTATCTGTAGAAATTTTAAAGAATCTCCGAAGTTCAACATTTGTGAGATTCTCATTCAACTTCCTCGAGTCCAGGAGTAATACACACAAAAAATTTCAGAAATAATGCATCCTAACATTTGAGATAAGCTCTCTTTTGCATGAAAGATTCATTCCTACATTCGTATGCTACCTTGATTCCATCATTCCGTTGGACTCTAATAAAAATAATTTTCCTTTACGTACAAGCAAAATTCCCTCGACGTAGAAGCAATAATTTTTCTCTATTCAAAACATCAGGGATCAGTGAAATTTTTAATCACTAGAAAATCCACTTCCTCTTGAATCGAAATTATGCATCATCCCCAGGTTTTTATGTACACTGCTGGCCACCCAAAATGCAACACCAAGAAGGAAGCATCCGATTGGCCTGACATTCGCAGGATGCGTCGCCCGCGAAAGGACATACAAACGAGTAGCATTGTAGGGCATATGCAAATCATGTGCGCACGGCACGCCACCGAGAAGCACTATTACGAAGGGTGCACAGAAGGCGGAGTGTAAGTAGTGGAAGTGTGTTGTGCTGCCGGACCTGAGCGTGGGAAGCTTCCTGATGCCTCGCCGCAGAATACGGCAGTCATTCCAGCACGTTTTGGAGTTCGACAGAGGACAAATAGTGGCTTATCGCGACAGCGGTTTATCGTACCGAGACATCGGCGCTCGTGTGGGACGACATCCAGCCACAGTGAGGCGAGTATGGATTCGGTGGGTACAGGAGGGACGGACGGACCGACGTGAGCGATTGCCGCAGCCGCGGTACTCCACCGAACGAGAGGACCGGCATGTTGTGCGGCGGGCATTGACGGCTCGCACCGCTACATAACGAACGTTAGCGCATGAATTAGGGTGTGTTGCGCAACAACCTTTGTCAGCACGTACTGTTCGACGTCGTCTGCAGGAGCGGGAACTTGTCGCACATCGCCCATTGCGCCGATTACCATTGACGTTACACCACCGGCGAGTGCGGCGGCAGTGGGCTGTTGAACGCTGCACCTGGACTACGGAATGGGACGACATTGTCTTCTCCGACGAATCCCGCTTTTGCCTGCAACACCATGATGGTCGGATCCGCGTGTGGCGGCACAGCGGCGAGAGACTGTATGACGCCTGAATTATACATCGCCATACCGGTCCGTCGCCTGGCGTTATGGTTTGGGGCGCAATTGGATATGACACCCGTACCCCTCTGGTACGCATCGCCGGTACACTCAACAGCCACCGCTACATCTCCGACGTTTTGGAGCCTGTAGTCCTCCCTAACCTGCAAGACCTGCCAGCGGACACGTTTCAACAGGACAATGCGCGCCCGCACGTGGCACGCATCGTGCAACAGTTCCTCACGGCCCGCTAGGTGTCACTGCTGCCATGGCCCGACTGTTATCCCGATATATCGCCCATCGAACACGTCTAGTCGCTGATCGGCAACCGAGTGGCCCGGCAAGCACCACCCGTGGCTACGCCTGATGAACTGTGGCAACGTGTGGAAGCAGCCTGGACCGACATACCCCAGGCCCTCATCCAAAGCCTCTTTCGTTCGATGCCGCTCACGCCGCGGCATCGAACGAAATGAAACGATTGAGCTTACAGGCCCGTGCGACTTGCGGAACATGCAGACTATTGATGTCTGCGTGTTCCGCAAGTCGCACGGGCCTGTAAGCTCAATCGTTTCATCTTTGTATCTGTTGTTATGTGTCCAGTAAATCTGGCTTTGCTATCTCGTGTCCTTCTTGGTTTTGCATTTTGGGTGGTCAGCAGTGTCGCATGGGGGGTTCTCGTAATTTTCGTCAATATTTTACTTGATGTTTCATTTTCCTTCCAGGAAAAATTGAAATTTAGTGTACAGTTTGATAAAATTCATTTTCATGATAGAAAATGAATCTTATTTATGGAAGTGGTTTTCATTTCTACAATTAATCATTCTCTGAATGGCCACTTTGGAATGGGAAGGACTCAGTAAGATAGAATAAAGTTCATACATTTGAAATATTGTGCTACAGAAGAATGTTGAGACTCGCATTTTCAGCGCGAAGAGCACGTGAGCATTTTTATTTTTTTTTTTTTGGCAGGGGGAGAGGTTGAATTTCTCTGCACTATACCAACAGAAAGGGAATATTACTTTTTTCGGTATAATTTTGCATATTTGTTGTGTTTAAAAACATAGAAATAAAAAATCGAGAAACAAAGTAAAAAACGTACGTAACGGTACGGTGTGATATTATATTAGTAACCTTATAACATGAAGTACCAATATTACTCACATTGGGTTGAAAAACATGGAGTATCGCCATCGACAACAGCTATTCAGAAAAAGAGGAAAATATGTCTCATACAAAATTACACTGAGCGGTCAATTTAGTAGGACCACCTTCCTAATAATGTTGTATTACCATAGACTTCAGAACAAGAGTGTCACAATAGTGCTTTGACTAAGTCATTGCAACGTTCAGCGGAAATATTTACTCACATATATCGAATAGTATATTCTTTTTTTTTTTTTTGATTGGAGGTTTAACGACCACCGTGAGCAACTCAATGGGCTATAAGCAGTCGCTCGTCCCTAATTTAGGATCACTGGTTCCAGGGAAGGGAGAGAGTCAGTGCCGTAAGACAAACTGGAATTCGAACCCAGACCCCTTTCGGACGAATGATCAGAGGCCATCGCTTAGACCACTGCGCCACCGGGGCGGCGAATAGTATATTCCAATTCACTCAGACGAGGCAATGCATCCAGACGATGGATGTTAGGATCGAATATTTCCCATAAATAATCCGTGGTATTGAATTATGGAGCCTGAGGTAACCAATAAATCACGAAAAAATCGCCATCGTTTATTTACTGAAATAACTACGAGACAATGCGGGCAATGTAACATGATGCATTGCTTTGCTGAAAGAACCAGTGTGAGTCAAATTTTAGAAAAGAGTAGGTTAGACGTGAAGCGAGAGAAATTTGTGTGTTTGAAAGCGAGGAAACAGTGGATAGCACTGCAAGAAAATGTTTCCCGAGTTTCAATGTTGGGGACACCAGTTTCCAAGGCAAGCCAAGTGTAGGACGTCCGACGACCCCGAACACTGACACCCTGGTCGAAGCTGTGACAGCGAACCCCAGTACCAGTACACGACAACTACCACCTGAGTTGGGATCTTTTCAATCCATTGTTGTTCGTCACCTGCAGCAGCTTTGTTTGTCTTCCAAGCGCCATCGAATGGCTCCCCATGAGTTGACATTCAGCAAGAGAGAAGTGTCGCTCTCTGTCGCAGATTACTGTCAAATCCACAGGACGATATGTTTTGACCACATATCGTCACAGGTGATGAAAAGCGGATATTCTTATGTTATTGTATCACTGAGAAGCAGTGGTTAGGGCCACTGCGGGAAGAACAGGCAGTGAAGCAAAGAAGGCGATACGAGAGGAAAGTCATGCTGCGCATTTTGTGGAATTGTAAAGGTCCTGTGCACTGGGAGCTTGAACCAGATGTTCAGGATGTGGAAAGGGAATCTTAGTGGCCGAGCAACTGTAATGAGTCCATGATATTCTGGGCCAACGCTACCCATCACTCATCAGCAAGAAGCAGGCGTTGCTGGGAGTAAATAATACCCTAAGTCACACCTCCCGATTGGTTCGCCGAAAACAACAATGATTGGAAGGGATGAAGATCTTACCACATACTCCACTTGCCCGATTAGACAATCATCTGTTTCACTACATGGCCTATGTCGTTCAAAGACGGAACTTCACTTTAGTGGTGGATGTGCAATCTGGCATCAGAGAGTTTCTGACCTCTAAACTTACCACGTGGCACCGCCGTGGGATCGTAGCTCTGGTGTAATGTTGACAAACTGTTATAAAAAAACAACGACTTGTGCTTTGCAGAACGAGGTGAGCGTGTATGGCGTTCTTGCATCATTAAACATTTTAGCTACAAACGGATAGAATTTTGGGTTCACTCTGGTATTTACCACTACAGAGGAAGAAACTAACCTTGGTTGGATAGACGTAATCAGGAACAATGTTTACTTCCTCTTGGACATTCAGGCGAGGTTCCACACGAATCAAGGCGTCCTAAGGTCTCTTATGAAAACCTGTCACCCAACATTTCATTACCTAGGTCAGCTTGGAGACTCTTTACCGTATAAAAGGGATCCATGCTGTCTTGTTGTTTTTACCAAATTGACACCATTCCATCGCCATGATGCAGTTGAAAACATGTTTCGTCAGATCACAAGACCCTTTTTCTATAAGTCTTAGGCTTGGTATCCAAGCCTACTGGTGAAGTATGGTCCTGCTCGCTGCAAGCGCAAATGATTAATGCGTAAGGACACGCCTCCAGTTGTTGTAACGCAGACAGTACAATCTCCATGGCTGTAAGGTCTATTAGCATTGCTCCTGATTTAAATTATCAGCTGAGGTGAGATCTTTCCAATTTATTGTTGTTCTGATTTTTATGTTCGTCTGTTGAACTGTCCAACAAATCCCGCTGGAAACGGTGGTTTTTCCAATAGACCCTCTGTAACGAATTCATTCCAAACTCTACTGCCGGGAGTGTTCCCGTACACATAATGGTATAACTATAGCCACGTGACATTAATTGATGGCGTATAAGCATATTTGGGTAAAATTGGTCCTGATAATTTGGACACACGCTGCAAGGGATTCGGGATGCAAGATGAAGGTACGTCACCACGCAAAACTTTATTGAGAAATTGAAGTGCATGGACACTCTTTTAAACTTGAAATCAATGTCGCTGATCGGGAGAAAGTCCTTGTTCGTTTAGCTAAAACAACAAGAAGTTTGGGTAAATTAAAAATTGCACGCTTATTATATGTGAGAAATATTGATAAGACACAAGGTAATTAAGATGGGTGATCAATAGCAAAATTGTGAGTCAGTAACGTTCTATGCCGCCCCATTCCCGCAGTGGTCAAAGCGATGACTTTTGATCGGGCGGTCACGTTTACTTGTGGTCCTGCACTTTGAGTGATATTAGTTGTTTTTTGGAGTTTCCTGTTAGGTATTTTATGTTATTTAGTTTTGTGAATGTTGTATGCTTAAGTTGAACCCACAAATTCGTCGGGACAGCCTTTATTTATTTTTTTTTTGGTGTATTTTACACCGACGTGGGTGACTAGGTCAGTTACTCACTTCAGTGTTACAAGGTTACTCAAGGAGAGTACCTATGCCTTCAAGCATACTGTTGAAGGTGGGTTCCTTTGTTTTTAGTGTTGCAAGCCGCAACACTAGGTTTTAGTTTAAGTTCTGTGTTAGTAGTCAAGATGATTACGACCTCAGCGTCTAAGTCGACGTCTGATGCTTCTGTGCCTATTCTACTCGAATCTTCTATATCAACGACCAGTGTGTCTGCTTCAAAGGATATATCAGTAATGGATACCTCCACTGTGATTTGTCATTCTTCGGAAAGTGTGTTAAGTGTTGTGAAACAATATGTGAATGAAGGGGTCGGAGCCGAGGGCCCACCCCCACCCCCTCTCAGCACCTATGCGACTGCTGTCCGTCCTGCGAATGTACCTTCTGCAGCTTCAATAGACTCTCAATATACGATTACACGTGTATATAAAGTTTTACGACTGAAAGTTCCGGATGACTCTGTTCTAGGTAAGCGTTTCTCAGAAAATTTATCTTTCACTGTTTATGTTCCTGCCCTAAAGGACACCCCAATCCCTCGGTACCTGGATGCAATTTCAATGGTTGTTTCCAGAGAACCCATCAAATCAACCATCCGTTTTTTTTTTTTTGGGGGGGGGGGGAATCGAAGTGCGCTTTACCCTAAAATCTGCTGTTGAAAAAATTCTTCAGTGTAGTGTAGACATTGGTACTGTGCATCTGCAACCGACACCATCTATTCAGCGCCCTGTTACCGTCACTCTGACACCCGCTCCCTCGGGACTTCCTGATGAAGTATTAGTAGATGCGCTTAGTTCCATCGGCAGAGTAGTAGGTACACCAAAATTTCTCTCTGCTGCAGGCGTAAACACCCCCTATGCCTATGTGCAAGGAGGACGTCGTCAGTATAGGGTAATTTTCCCTACGGAACAGGCTCTGAAGGACAGGCCTACCTCCGTTGAGGTTATTACAGACTCAAGAAAATACACGTTTGACTTATTTGCAGGAATGCAGTGCTTTTATTGTAAAGGGGAAGGGCATCGGGTGACCTCGTGTCCTCACAGAAATGTGCAGAATAATTCTACTTCAAATCCTGGAGCCGTTGAGTTATCATTCTGTTCTGAGCCGTTTGTTGCCCAGACACCAAACCTGGAATCCGTAGATGATGCTATGTTGAGTACAGACAGCACATTTCAGAGTCTTATTATTCATAACTCTACAGCTCAGCAATCCCCTTCTGTGGAAGTACCTGATAGTGGTTATCAGTTAAAAGATTACCCTGCCTTGCCACCGTCGGGGGAACACGAGTTTCTACAACAACGTGTAAGAGACCTTTGACCCCGACATCTCCTAAGAAAAAGAGAGGCCCACCACAAACCAGGTCGAGCTCGAAAGGGGTACGTTCTGGTGGACCCTCTCAGTCGCCGAGTCTTGAACGAAGCAACTCTTCCACTTCAACCCTAAAACAGACTGAAACCAGTGTGAGCTATCAGGAAGTTGAAATGGAAATACCTGATAATCTGAGTGACACCACGTCGACACATTCTGATATTGAACCATATCCAGAGTGTGCGGAAGACTTTGATAGATATCTTAAAGATATAGAAGTGCCAGTTACGCCATTATTATATTTTGAACTAGTTTCTCTGTATGCGGTTCCTAAGAGAACTAGCATCATGAAAATTCCTTGCATTCAGAAAAATCTGTCTAGAGTGCCGGAATTGGTTTCACAGCTATCTTTTTTACATGAACTGTTCCACAAGCACTCGACCACCACACCAAAAGTGCACTTATTTTGTCGACGTATTAGTTATTTATTAACAATGCTTGATAAACGGGTTGAGGGGGTTTTACAGCCACCAAAATGAACTCTAAGGTACTATTTGTTTCTTTTAACTGCCGAGGTTTAGCGGCGTCAGCAGCAAATGCATTGGTTTTTGAAGATGTCCGACCTTTAAAAGCGGATGTTCTAATGTTGCAAGAGACTAACTGTTCGGCAGGAATCAATTTTGCTCGCTGGCGCTGCTGGCCTTATGTTTTTTATCATAATTACCGGACACATGTTGGTTCCAGAACTGCAATAGCTTTTCATTCCCGATTTCACTCTATATTACAGGATATTGTCGAGTCCCAGAGCCGCCTGGGAGTTTTTCAATGTATTTCGTTTTGCCTTCAGTCCAGTTGAATTCATCTATTAAATATTCATGTACCTCAAAATAATAATGAAGCTACTGATCTCCTGGTTCATGTTGCTGCCGTTCTTGCGAATATTCACCCCTCAGACCTTATTCTTTTTGCTGGTGATTTTAATTGTACACTTCAACCTTACGTTGATAGAGATAATTCACATGAAAGCCGTCATTCTTTAGTTTCTCAGCTCTCTCAGATTGTCTTCAACTTTGACCTCCAAGATGCCTTCAGATATCTACACCTAACTGAACGAGAGTTTTCTTGGTTCTCCCCTATTCATTTAAATTGTGCTGCAGCCAGACTTGATCGATTTTATGTCTCCCGTTTTATTCGTCCGTCTATTATTTCAGTCAATCACGCACCCTCTGTTTCTTCAGACCATAAACCAGTTATTCTTTACCTCTGTTTTCAGTCTATTGGTAATCCACGGCCGAGTGTTTGGTCTTTAGATGATTCGTGTCTTCAAGATTCTGATTTTAATACTGAAGTTGTTCTTACTACCACTCAAGCTGTTACTCAATTGTCTTTTGTTTCCGACCCAGCGGCTCTGTGGATCTCGACAAAACAATCTATTGTAACTTTTGCGAAGAAATATTTTTTTACTATCAGAACCCGGCGTAATATGACTGTGGACAGTCTCCGGCGTGCACTTTAGCGAATCCCACGAACCTCATCGAATTATGATTTCCTTGAAACGAAATTACGAGAATGTCTTCAAGCCTCGGTTTCAAATGTACTGACCCGTCTGAAATACTCATTTCTCAGATTCGAAGAAGATCCTTTTCGCAGTCTCCGTTCCCTCGAGGTACGAAGAAAAAAATACCATTGTACAACTCACCCTCTCTAATGGCTCAGTAACTACTGACCCATATGTTATATGTAATCAAACTCATGCGTATTATAGCGAACGTTTTCAACGTACGTTAACACAGCCAGCCCCTTCTGCACCACTTTTGCAAGACCTCCCGCAAGTTCCTGAATGCTATGTATCTTCTCTAAATGCTCAGATCACCCCTCAAGAAATCCGCAATTCGATTTACAGTTTAAATGATCGTTCCTCACCTGGAGAGGATGGGCTTTCCTTAAAATTCTACAAAATATTCCTTCCTTATCTCATGCCACTTCTCCTCAGTTGTTATACTTTCCTTTTTGGTATTCAAGTTCTTCTTCCAATGCTTTCAGCTTTGGTCTGCTTCGCCTTATTCCTAAATCTGGCTATCTTGGTATTTTATCTAACTGGCGACCCATCTCTATACTTAATACCGACTATAAAATCTTTGGTAAACTACTCGCACTCCGTCTGAATCCTGTCCTATCCTATTTAATTCATCCTGACCAAACTTACAGTGTTCCCACCCGCTCTGTCACTTCGATATATTACCACGATCCGTGATCTTAACACTCTCGCATCCCAGCTCGCAGAACCCCTTGCTATTTTTAATATTGATCAACGACAGGCTTTTGATTCCATTAACCATACTTATATTTTTACTGCCCTTCAACGCTTTGGATTCCCTCCCTTCTTCTGCCAGGCTCTTTCTAATCTGTATTCAAACTCTTTTTTTCGGGTTCGTACTTCGACTTTTATTACTTCTGCTATCTTTTATTCTAACGGTATCCGGCAGGGCTGTCCCCTGTCGGGTCAACTTTTTGCACTGTGTTTTGAACCTCTTCTAATCTGTCTCCGTTTTCGACTTCTATCTTCTGTCCCCCGTGGAGTTGTGTGCACCCGGCGCCATCATACTGTCTTGACTGCATATGCCGATGACTTGACGTTATTTTTACGAACAGAATCTTCTTTTGGAATCCTATTGTCAACATATAACGAATATGCGGTAATTTTTGGATCAGCCTTAAACACTGAAAAATGCTCAGGTTTATGGAGCGTGGGCGACCCATGGCGACCGTTCGGAGGGGGCCCGATGGTCTTCAAACGTAGTCAAATTTCTTGGTGTGCACTTCGGAAAACCGGAGGCGGTTGCTGCTGCAGCATGGACCCCCCTCGTTCATCAAATTAATCGAAGACTTGCACCTCTCCGTCAGCTCAAACCCTTTCTTTCACTTTTTAGTCGGGCACTGTTACTAAATTTGTTTGTGCAACCGAAATTGTTTCACAGCTGGATTGCTCACCTGCCGCCACCTTTCTTGCTGAATCATCTGCAGAGAACTTTTGTGGACTTCATTTGGAATATTATTCATTGGGCGCATCGCTCCACGCTTTCTCTTCCGATTTCCTATGGTGGTCCCTCTCTTGCTGATTTCACTCGAAAATTTCAAGCCTTCCATCTTTATGACTTTCTTAAGTTTTTTTCAACGCCTCTTTCTTCAACGCAAACCATTATCGATACTCTGTTCTTCTCCCGGAGTCCCCACCTTACAGTTACAGTTCCAACTTTTCTGCGAATGGATCTGTTCCCATTCATTCCAAATAATTTCCCTGAAACTTACAAGTCTGCACTTACCCTTTGGCGCTCCTTGAATCCTGTCCGACTCCCCCCTTCCACTACTAATGACCTCCTTGCAGAACCCCTCTTCTTCTCCTCTGCTATCCACTCTTCTACCTCTTCGTACCTTCACTACTCCTCATGGTTTGCCAGTGGAGTTGTGAAGGTCTCTCAACTCGTTGACATTGATCTCCGTTGGAAACCTCTTTCTCGCATTTCTCCTTTGTTTGCAGATACCCCTGTTCATCGAGCTCAACTTCGGCATATCCAGATTTGCATTCAGAGAGACTACCCACAACTTGCCAATCAGAATGGACTTATTCAGAACTCATCAGCCTCACTCAGTCTCCCGTTCATTATTTATCTAAATGACCAGCCATTTCTTTTACATCAAGTATCTGCTAAACTCGTATAGGCATTTCATTACATATTTTACTGATCCAATGCCGATTCCCTCCGTGCCATAGGCCGAAGTACCAGCAACATGGAGTGATCCACTAACAGCCTTGGCTACTCCAAAGGCAAGGGATATCCATTGGTTACATCTACATAGTCGCTTATTAACTCCACGCACCCTTCATCGTTTTCGGCATCTTACATCATCACTGTGTTATTTTTGCAGTACAGAGGGAGATATATTTTACTTTTACTCGATGTGCTTGTTTTTACAGCCTTTGTTTTCATTGAAGTTTCTTTTGCTTCAGAATGTTTGTGCTTCTTTACACACCATGTTTAATTATAATGTTCTTCGCTCACATCACCCATCTGCTTCATCACACAATTCTGTATGTATTTTTCTCATATTGCAAACAAAATATACAATTTATCAGTACTATCATATTAGTGTCGATTGTCCTACCCTTAGACGTTATAACGTGGCAAGACGTTTTCTTTGTCGCAGATACCGTCAGTCTGTGACTGCGATATTGCAGGTCGAGTATGATACTGCAAAGACGAGTAACAGTCTTGACAGTTTTCATGCTAAGTGGTCCCCAAGTCATATCTGGTTTAATACGAATAATGATATTGTAACACTAACCGTGTAACGTCCACGACATTTTGTTGTGGTCAGATCTCTGTCTTTGTATTGTACTGGAGCGGTTTTTTTTTGCACTATGTTGTGAGTATTTTTGTATATTTAAGCAGGTTAGTTGCCCGACGAAGTGTTCGGCATAACCTCTTTCCCCATAAATTACTGGTGGGCAATATGTCGTTTTATTTGAGTACCTAGTTACGTTTCTCTGTTCAATTTCAAAAAGTTAGTGTCTCATAAATTGTTCTGCTTCATTGAGTGTCACGTGAGAGTATCTTATGTTATAACGTTGCACCGTCATGTGTTGTTAAGGTTTTTTCCTAATCATTCGCGTTTATAACTGAATATTGTATTTATTGTTGGGGAAAATTGAATGCTTGAAATTGCTTGCACTGTCTAGCGATAACATAATGGTCTTTCTTTCTGCATTATCGAACCCATACTGGTTAATAAGAATTTTACTACGTCTGAAGTTTTTTCAGTTGTAGTATTTGTCTTTGCAAGCCTATTGTTAGAGTGACAGACTAATTTAGCTATTTAGTTTTTGTCTAGCAATAAGTACTTTCTCTGTATGAAAATGACGGTTTCTTTAAGATAATGTAATGCTCATCTGTTGTAAAATCATGCAGTTTTCTGTACTTCTAATTTACGATTCTTCCCTTTGAATTTAGCAGCATTTGCAATATATCCTGTACATTGAATTTTTGTATTTATCACATCTGAATGATGAGTCCTTTTTGTTTGTTTGTTGCATCTAATGTTACGAGATTTTTACTCATCTACTTTTTCCGCAACTTGTTGATGAAAAATGTCTTATAGATTAAGAAGTAGATGATTTTTGTTTTGAAGTGAAACTGATTCGTATCTATAATGTTTTTTTTTTTGTTGAGAATTATGTTGCTCATAGAGTCTCACTTAGTGATATTTTTCTTTTATGGAAAATTGTGGTACTTACAGACAGACAGAAGAACCTATTTTTGTATTAGAAGCAGCGTACCCGCGTTAAGCAGGGTTTTTTTTAGAGTTAAGGTTTACGCTTATTTTTGTTTCATGAGTCTTAATGAATTAATATGTCTGTCGAAAAAATAGTTTTACAGCATGGCAGGAAAAACATCAGTATATCATGTTGTTAGTGGTAGTGTACATGTTACGAGCAAGGTTTTTTTTCCTGGCTTGATGTTTTTTTTTCATGAATGACATGCTGAAATATTTTTAACTTTGTGCGGCCTTTGACAATGTTCAGTTGTACAGATTTTGTGTTTTGTTCATTTTTAATGTTCATTATTGTGAATTACCTGATGCTTTCTTTTTTTTTTTTTTTTTTTTCTTTTGGCTTTTTGTGGTAGACGGAGAATGTTAAATTAATCTCGTTTCTGTTTTCTGTCATTGTCATTTCGCAATACTGTATGTTTGTTGAGTCGTTTTGCCTTCTGTGTAAAATATGCCAATATGCCAAAATGGCAACAACTGTTCCCGGTGAACTTACTGTAAATATTGTTTATATGGTTTTATGGCAATAAAGATATTTTGAAGTTCTGCCAATTCGTCCGAGATGGGACTAGGTTCGAATCCAGGTGCGGTATGGATGTTGTGTGTTTGTCTTAAGGCAATGGGTCTCTCAGGAGTCAGTGTCCATAAATTAGGGACGGGAGACTGCTTATAGCCCACTGAGTTGCTCACGGAGCCCGTTAAACACTAAAAAAAAAGTTCAATTTTTGGGATGACCGGAAAAGACAGTGAAACGAAGTGCATTTCCAAAAGGTGAAGAAGATGCCAGTTTTTATGGGCATCAACCGAATAAAGTAAAAGACAATTCGTATTTCCAGTCTCATTTTTAAAAAAAAGACGAGCTAGAGTTTCACAGGAAGATAAATGATATTGCCTACAAAAAGGGAATGGCATTAATTAGAAATTTCCGAAGGAAAGCTTTTCCTAGAAGTGAAATGGGCAGTCAGAATTTAAAAAAAGGCAGATCTTTCAAAAAATCTTTAACCCGTAATAATTTTTATAATGAGGGTAAAACAAATTTCAGAACAGTGCTTTGCCTTCAAAAGAAGCAAGAACTAGAGAAGAAATGACATCATCGAAAAGGAGAAAAAACTCATTCCTTTCTTTCGGCGGGGGGTCAACAGCAGCAGAGATGGAAACGGGTCACCTAGTCGACAATTTCTTGCGGGTCAATCGGGTATATTCAAGGTGTTCCTGACCCGATTCCGACCCGGTTTTATTTTTGAAAATAAAAAATAAAATAAAAGAACCCTTCAAAGGTCTCTGAAATAATACTTCATAGCTGCGGAGTATGATACGGGAACTTGCTGTGAAGGGTAAAGAAAGGGGATTAAAAATGAACTTTCAGAAGACAACACTGAAGTACAATGCCTTTACAAGGGATGAAGATTTATCAATTGATGGGGAAAAGCTGGAGATAACCAGTTCCTACTTTTACCTTGGGCAGCAGATATCAAGCAAAGGTCACATTGCTGAAGAAATTAATTGGAGTGAAAAACTTGGTTAGAGGGCTTTTGAAAGAAACACTACAATTTTTAAGAGAAATGTGCCATTATGTCTTAAAAGAAAAGTATTTAATCAATGTATCCTTCCAGTGCTTACGTACGGAGCAAAGACGTGGATGTTAACCAAAAGAGAAATACAAAGACTGTAGACAGCTGAAAGAAGCATGGAGAGATGCTTGCTTGGTGTAACAAGAAAGACAAAACGGAGGAACTCGTGAATAAGGAAACTGACAAGAGTCGAAGACATCATGAACAGTAAAATCCCTAAAATGGCGATGGGCTGAACATATTTCCAGGAGAACGGACCACCGATGAACAACCGAAATCTCCGACTAGATTCCATGGGACAGGAAAAGAGCCAGAAAAAAGGACCACGTGGGAGATGGATGGATGGATGGAACAGACTGGCCATCATAGGCGCCGACTTCGTGGGATCGAGACACTTTTTGAACCATCAATGATTTTGTTGTGGGTTCCTCAAACGCCTAATATGTTTGCTCGTATTTCGTGGAGAAAATACACGTACTCATATGTGCATAAATTTTGTTTTTCGTTATCAATTCAAGTTTTTTATTAGTCATTCCCCGTTTACTATATATACACTGAAGTGCCAGAAAACTGGTACAAACGAGCTTATGCAAAATACATAGCAACGTCACTTATGCACGTACTCGTTTGCGTCCGCCAGTGCGTATATAAAGCGATAGACATCCTTTCCAGCCAGCTGTCAGAGCTGTTTTCGGCATGTGAATGACAAGTAATAACGATTTAAGTGATTTTCAACGCGGTGTCATAGTTGGCGCTCGTGAGATGGGCCATATATTTCGGAGGTAGAAACAAAGTTCGGATTTTCACGGATGACCATTGCAAGGGTGTACCGTGACTACAAGAATTCCGACAAAACCTTAAACCTACGATACCATTGTGACCGTAAAAAGACATTGGGTGAACGTGACCATCATTAGCTGTCAAGAATCGTTTCACGCAATAGGCGTGCAACACTTTCGCAGGTATAATCGGAATTCAATGCTGGAGCCTCAAAAAGCATCAGCGTCCGGATTGTGCAACGTACCCTGCACGATATGGGCTTTGGGAGCCAACGCACAACTTGAGTCTCCTTGATGGGTGCACGGCACAGAGCTATGCGCCTCGCTTGGGCACGGAAACACCGCCACTGGAGACTTGATGACTGAAAAAAAGTAGCCTATTCTGACGAGTCGCGTTTCCAACTGTATCGGGCTGACGAAAGGATTCATGTGTGGCGCAAACCCCATGAAGCCATGGATCCCCCTGTCAACAGGGAACAGTACCGGCTGGTGTAGGGTCCGTAATGGTATGGGGTGTGTTCAGCTGGACTTCACTGGTAGCCTTGGTACGTCTGCAAGCGTCTGTGACCGGTCAACGCTATTTGCGCATCCTTTCTGACGAGGTACACCCGTTCATTCATGCTGATGGGTTGGGCCTGTTCCAACACAACAATGCACCTCCATACAAGTGTCAGGACGCCACATTATGGTTAGAGGAGCATTCATCTGAGTTTGGGATGTTCCCATTCCCACCCAAGTCACCAGATCTGAACGTGATAGAACACATTTGGGATGCCATGCAACGCGCTATCAAACACAGGAATCCAAGACCTCGGAATACACACGAATTGGGGAACGCTCTGCAGGAAATATGATGTGCATTACCTACAGCATATTTCCAGAAGCTAGTGGAGTCCATGCTACGTCGTATTTCTGCAGTCCTGCGCTCCTATGAGGAACCTATCAACTATTAGACTGGTGTACCAGTTTTTTGGCACTTCAGTGTAGAAAGTGTTTATAAAAATATACCACTCAGTCTGTTTACTGTTCCTCAAAAATAACTAATTAGTCTTTGTTCGTGCTCATCAAATTTGACGCGACAGTCAGTACTTCAAGTACCGTTGTTTAAGAGCATTTAAAACTGCCTCATTTATAAAAGAAAATTCTTCGGTTTGTCTGGGTACCTACAAAGTAAAAAAGTCTAACTCTACATTCGGAGACGACAACCTATTCGAGGTCATGGTGATAAAGGCGGAAATATGTTGTACAGTCAGCTGATCCATCCTATCTTCGGGCAGTCGGGGACCAAGGAGGTTAGAAGAGAGAGAAGATGGCTTCCGCAGCCGCTGGTGAAGCCAAATGCGATCATCGGTTTCTTACGCCCTCCGGGTGGTGAAGATCCAGTGACGTGACGTCACTTACTGAAGACCTGTGCTGGATGGAGAAAAAGTTGAAAGCGGCCGTCTCTTACTCTTTGCAGCAGATCCTGAAGGTTAATAAGGCTCCCACAGTTTTAGTAAGGCTATGATTGGTTAATACGCAATATGCACTTCCGGTCGATGAAGCATAATTTTATTTAATTTTTTTAGAAAATACTAAAAAGTATTTCTGTAACTTTTTGCAAATGTTTAGTTATGTGCATGTACATTTCGGTCTCATTTTTTCTTTGCTGTACACGCTGCACAAGGGCATCTAAAACCTCTTCAAAGCCAACGATTTCCCCATAGAAAAATGCAGAAGCAGGCTAAGTTGGGCATACACAGCTGATACGAAGCAGAGCCCATGGAAAACGCAGGATATGAGGCTTATGCCATGTCCTCGCTCTTCTAACCTCCTATTTTAACTCAGAAATCATTTGAAGAAAGAAATTGTTGGCATTTCTAAAATTGGTAAAAAAAAACTTAAAATAAATTTGACATGTTTTTTGGTACTTTTATAAGAGAATTGAGTTGGAAATTCACACAGTATCTGTGTATTGTATATAATAATGTCGCGACTACAAAAGCAAAATAAATTAAATAAATAGTTATCTAGAGAAAAAAATTCCGTAATTAACTATAATTTGCTTCATTTTAGCATTTCAGGCGTCTGATTGTGTTGTGCCAGTTAATCTGATTGAATGAAATTTAAATTAGGCTTAAATACTTTGAAAAATGCATGGGTAATTTGATTAAAAATTTCCGGAACCCCCAATAATTTTTCAAGTCGGCGCCTATGCTGGCCATAGATTGAAGAAACTTGGGGAGACCTTCATCCAGCATTATAATGATTGACAATTATGATATATTCGAATTTATAGTTCAAAGCAGATTTGTCCGAGTAAAAAGAAATTGACCCGTTTCCAACTCTGAACGGCAACCATGTGCTCGCCAGTCTCTAATTTAAAACCACTGGTTTAGCCCCGTCAGACAAATGCTTTCTTGATTCAGGATTCGAACCTGGTTTCAAACCGCTCGGCAACCAACGTGGCATGATCATTCTTGTCTTAGAAAATGTAAAGAACAAACTCGGTAAAACGCACGAATTACTTCACTTTTATTTAGGGATTTTTTCGCAAATTAATTCCAAAATGAGAAATTCTTTTGAAAAAGACAGGCTCCAAAAGAAAGCAATGTAAAAATCGTGAGGCTTTTCATGGGTTCTTTATTATTTAAGAAATGTTTTCTTGACATATCTTTTCAAATCGGTAATTATTCAGAGGCCCTTCCCCAATAGATGGCTATATTTGCTCATGAAGCATGCTATATAAATACACAACATAAAAAAAGGCAATCCATCTGTCATCAAAAGTTAGATCTTCAATTTAGAAATGGAGAAAAATGTTTTCGAAATTTTCGGCACAAAACGCAAACGCTTGAATTACAATCACTGTTAAAATAAATTGATGTTAGTGAGGGACTTATCGATCACATAAGAAAAGTAAACACAAGAGATGTAGTTCAGCCTGTGGTGTATGAATCAAGATTCAGTATTTTCCAAGTAAAAATCATGGGCAAGATTACTCTGGTGCTGAATTAGTGAAAAGAAATGAATAGCACGCAAAACTTCAATAAACGAAGAAGCACAGAATTTCGTATTATGAAACTCAGATACAGAACGTGGAATGCACAAGGGTAAAGAATAATGTAGGTGAAAAGAAACCTCGAACGATTCATAGAGAAGCACGAAATTACCGGAAGCAGAGCTGTTTTTCATTGAAGAAAAGCCATAGATAAGCGTGATTAGTGTTTTGAAAACAAGTTGAAAAAGTCTTTCAACCAAGAAATGAACGGAGGTCTGCGGGGAAAAAAAGTGGCGCATTTCTTAAAATAATTTTTTCCATGTAAATAAAGAATTCACAATACATGGAACATGAAGAGAATTTAAACGAATTCTTAAGTGCAATGTGTACGCTTTTTGAAAAGTCAGAGAGTTAGCACCCAAAAAGTGTTGAGTAGGATTTCAATTTCTTTTCTGAATCGAGTTCGGAGATTAAATTGCACGAAATAGAAATTTAAAGTGACGGCACGGCACGTAAATATAAATTTCGGCATGGAAATTCATTAGCAACCACGATATTTGAAAAATCCAGGTTGTATTTTCAGCTATAAGATAGAAAAATACATTCAGCCTGAATTCTAGTAAAGGAAAGATCTTATGAAGTGTAAATATAAATCTGTTTGTCCACGATGGGGGATATTTTACGTTAGAAAATATTGGAAAATGTGAGAAAAATATTGGTTTTGATTACTCCAAGCCGATGAAAGGAAAAAACATTCTCTAATACGATTTCTGGTTCAAAGTGAATAATATAAATAGGTTTTCATCAGGAAAAGGACCTGACAAATATGTAAATAATCCAGTTCATTTTATCAGAATGAACGGAGTTTTTCTGATCCACCTTTTGAAAGCAGATATGTAGAGCAAAATGCAAATTTATATTGTTGCATTACACATCGGGAAAATTTTATAACTGGAAGAGACGGGAGAAAGCTTGAAAAACAATACACTTACTCGACGTCAAATGAAAACAAGAAATTTTCAATTTTATTTGAGATATCGGATTCAATACAAATATGCCTCACGCCACCCAGGGGAAAAAACCTTCAGGCCAACGTTGAACATCATGTCATCATCATCATCATTGTCAACCATTATCGATCCACTGCTGGACGAAGGTCTCCCCAGGTTTCCTCCACAACGGTCTGTCTTGTGCCAGTCTCCTCCATGTCACTCCTGCCAACTTTCGAATTTCATCCACCCATCTCCCATGTAGTCTTCTGGGTCTTTTCCTGTCCCTTGGAATCCAATCTAAAACTTCGGCTGTCCATCGATGGTCTGTCCTTCTGGCAGTATGTCCAGCCCATTGCCATTTCAGGGATTTAACTCTGATCATGATGTCTTCCACTCTTGTCATTTTTCGGATCCACGAGTTCCTCTCCTTATCTCTCCTGGTTACACCAAGCATGCACCTCTCCATGCTGCTTTGAGTTGTCTGCAGCGTTTGTATGTCTCTTTTAGTTAAGGTCCACGTCTCTGCACCATACGTAAGCACTGGAAGGATGCATTGATCAAACACTTTTCTTTTAAGACATAATGGCATATTGTTCTTGAAAATTATGCTGTTTCTTTCAAAAGCTCTCCAGGCAAGTTTTGTACACCGATTAATTTCTTCATCAATGTGACCCTCACTTGATATCTGCTATCCAAGATACGCATCTGTTACCTCCAGCTTTTCCTCATTAATCTATATATCTTCATTTCTTGTAAAAGCATTGTACATCACTTTTGTCTTCTGAAAGTTCATTTTTAATCCCACTTCTTTATTCTTGTCAGCAAGTTCCTGGATCATACTCTGCAGCTCTGATGGTGTAGTTGCAAAAATGACTATGTCATCAGCAAAACGAAGGTGGGTTAGATAATCTCCATTAATCTTTATCCCTTTGTTTTCCCAGTTCAGTGATTGAAAAACATTTTCCAATGTGGCATTACAGAGCTTCGGAGATATGGTGTCACCTTGTCTCACTCCCTTTCCAATTTTTATGTGTGTTGTATTTTCAAACAGCCGAATCTTTGCACTTGCATTTTCATAGATGTCATTAATAATATTAATGTATGCATCTTCAATACAAGCAGTGATACTGAGAAAAACAGATTAAGCGTTTGCGCCCTTAGCGGCGAAATTGTGCACTATTTTGGGAAGAAAATATACACACACAGTGTCAGTAGTATCTGACTGAAGAAAGAAGTTTTTCAATCGGGATTTTTGTCCCGCAAATATTGCTGTAAACGGAAACGCGAACTTACGCCCTCTGGTGGCAGGCTTGTGTGCTAAGAGGAATTTGAAATTATATGGCAAACATTTCGCAGCGGAAACGCTCTCCAACAAAGAAAGAATTTCTCTGATTGGACTCTTAGAAACAGAGATATCGACAAAAATAAGATAAACGTTTAAGCATCCTGGCGGGAAAATCATGCATTATTTTAAAAAGAACGTATTGTCAAAAGGGTTTTCGATGTGAGCGGCACCGGTCCACGAAATAATTTTTTCAATCGAGTTTTCAGGAGCTCAGATTTTGCTGCAAATACATTAGACGCAGAAATTTATATTTACACCTCCTGGTGGCCAAACCATCCTTTATCAAATATTAGAAATTATATGCAAAGCATTTCCCATCAGGATCTGTATCCGGTGAAGAAAGAGTTTTTCAAATCTTAGAAGCAGAGATATTGGGAATACGCACTTTACCTTTACGCCACCTATCGGAAAGCCTGTGAAGCCTATGCATTACTTGTAAATTTTGAAATTATATGAGAAACATTTTACATCGAAAACGCCATCTAACAAAGAAAGAATTTTCCGAATCCGACTCTTAGAAGCAGTGATATTGACAGAAATAAGATATACATCTACGCACCTTGGTGGAGAAACCATGCATTATTTTAAGAAGAAAATATTCTCAAATATGTATCGACATGAGCGGTATCGGTCCACGAAATAATTTTTTTCAATCGAGCTTTTAGATGCTCAGATTTTGCTGCAAATACCTATGAAGCAGAAATTAACGCTTACCCCCTCTGGTGACCAAATAATATTTTATAAAAAATTAAAAATTACAATCAAAATATTACCCACCATTAGTTGTATCCGGTGCAGGAGGAATTTTTCAAATCGGAGTTTTAGAAGCAGAGATATCGGGGAAATCACAATTTACATCTACTCCCCCTAGCGGAAAGTCAATGAATTACTTGAAAAGTTTGAAATTATATGAAAAACATGTCGCACTGGAAGCTCTATCCAACAAAGAAGAAAATTTGCAAAATTTCTCTTTGTTGGATAGATAAGAAAATATTCCGATAAGAAAATAATATTTCGAAAAGGTTTGCCGATGTGAGTAGTATCGGTTTACGAAAGAATTTTTTCAGTCGAGATGTTAGAAGCTCATATTTTGCTGCAAATACATCAGAAGCAGAAATTAACACTTACGCCCCCTGGTGGCCAAACCATTGTGCACCAAAAATTAAAAACAAAAGATTTCCCATCAGAAACTGTATCCGCTGCAGAAATAATTTTTCAAGTCGGATTTTTAGAAGCAGAGATATTTTTTCAAGTCGGATTTTTAGAAGCAGAGGAAACGCAATTAACTTTTACGCTCCCTAGCAGAGAACCTATGCGTAACTTGAAAAAGTGACTATACCTAAAATGGTCTGCGACATGATTGGAATCGAAAGGTGAAATAATTTTTTTAATTGGATGTTTAGAAGCAAATATATGGAATAAAATTTGTTTTGAATTCGATATCATCTGCATTTACGCCCTCTAGCGATGAAATTGTGCACCGTAAAAAAAACAAAAGCGAAATAAAGGATCACCATTTGAACATTTCAAGCTTCCTAATGCAAAAATGATTTTTTAAATCGGGCTATTAGTTGCAGAGATATGGCGTCTACAGGCAGACGGACGGACGCACAGACGGACGGACAAACCGATAACATAAGCACACGATCTTTTGTTTAAAGAAGATGTGCTAAAAAGGAGTAAGGCTTTTTTAAGACCAACTATATTGCAGTTTGACAAATGTCAACCCCGCCTTCTCGTGGTGCATCCTGTTCCCACTAAAGGGGCTCTGACGACCGCCCATAGCGGTATAACTATACCATCGGGATCAGAGGAAATTCTATCCCACACTCACCAACCCGCTTGGCCAGCGTGGTGAGTTATGGCCAAACCCCTCCAAAATGATTCCACAACTTAAATCTTGGCCCTCAGTCTCCGGCAGCTGGAATGTACCTGGCCAAGGCAGCGGCCAGTGCGACATGAAGGCAGAGGGTGCTAAGAATCCCCAGAGGACCGGACTAGGCTGCCATCTGATGCTGACCTTGGCTACTTACAATGGACGCTCCCTATCTTCTGATTCAAGGCTTCTTGAATTGGAAGAGGAACTACAAAGGATCAAGTGGGACATCGTGGGGCTAAGTGAGGTAAGGAGAAAAGGAGAAGATCTCATCGAACTGAAAAGTGGACATCTCTTCTACTATCGTGGGACAGATACTGGCAGAACTAGTGGTGTTGGATTTATAATAAACAAGAAACTGAAGGATAAAGTTGTAGAAGTTGAAAGTTCCTCTGACAGAGCTGCACGACTCGTTATCCAACTCTCGAAAAGATACCAGGCTCAGATTATTCAAACTTATGCACCCACCACAAGTCATCCTGAAGAAGAAATTGAAGAATTTTATGAGGAAATTTGTCATCTAAATAATAAAGGTAAGCAGCACTTGAAAATAATTATGGGAGATTTCAATGCAAAAATAGGGCAACGGCAACAGAATGAAACTTCAGTAGGTAAATTCGGTCATGGCAACAGAAACCAGCGTGGAAATACTCTCGTTGAGTTTGCAGAGGCAGAAGGGTTTTTCATCTTGAACTCCTTCTTCAAGAAAAAGCCACACAGGAAATGGACATGGAGACATCCAAATGGGACGACAAGTGAAATTGATTTTATTATGTGTAACAAAAAATTCGTCATAGAAGACTGCAGTGTGCTAAACAAGTTCAACACAGGCAGTGACCATAGATTGGTGAGATGTAAGATGCACCTCAACACTAAACTCGAACGTAGCAAGCTCATAAGACAAACAAAATGTATTGACATAACCAACCTTAAAAAACACCATAATACCTTCAAGTTAGAACTGAAGAACAGGTTCTCTGCTTTAGAAGGCCTAACATCGGAAGAAGTGGACATCTCTGAAGTTAACAGAAAAGTAACCAAAGCTCTTATGGAAACAGCAACAAAATTAGCTGGGTCTAAGAACAAGTTCCATGTGAACAAATTATCAGGAAAAACCAAAATGTTGATGCAAAAAAAGAAGAGAGATGAGGACAACTAAAGAAGATGTGACTTCCAAAGTGGAATATATAGAGCTATGCAAGACAGTAAGAAAAAGTATCACTGAAGACGTAAGGAAATTCAACTGTGAGCTAGTGAGGAAAGCAATTGAAAACAACCAAAGCCTAAAGATAGCAAAGGGACATCTCAGTAAGGGAAGAAAACAGATTATGGCACTGAGAAAAGAAGATGGTTCTGTAACAAGAAATAGAGGCGAAATTTTGACAAGAGTGAAAGATTTCTACTCCAAATTATATGAAAGGGATGATATATGCACTCCAGACATCATGAAAGATACCAGTACCAGAGTTCCTCCAGTCCTTCCAGCAGAAGTTGCACATGCAATCAAGAACATGAAGCGAGGAAAAGCTCCAGGAGAAGATGGAATTACTGTAGACATCATACAAGAAGCAAGTGGAGAAATCGAAACAATACTCGCCCAAATTTTCACTCGATGCCTTAATGAAGGAAAGATTCCTGAGGATTGGAACACCGCTACAATGATCCTGCTACATAAGAAAGGTGACATTGAGGATCTCGGAAACTACAGACCTATCAGCCTCCTATCAGTAGTTTATAAAATCTTCACTAAAGTTCTTTCACACCGCTTGAAGGTAGCACTAGACATGGCTCAACCGAGAGAACAAGCTGGATTCAGGAGTGGCTACAGCACAATAGATCATATCCACGTGCTGAGAGAACTAATTGAAAGAGCGAGGGAATATGAACTTCCAGTGTGCATGGCTTTTATCGATTATGAAAAAGCCTTTGATTCGGTGAAACCATCAGCAGTTACAATGGCTCTGAAAACCTGCGGTATTGAAGATGCATACATTAATATTATTAATAACATCTATGAAAATGCAAGTGCAAAGATTCGGCTGTTTGAAAATACAACACACGTAAAAATTGGAAAGGGAGTGAGACAAGGTGACACCATATCTCCGAAGCTCTTTAATGCCACATTGGAGGGTGTTTTTCAGTCGCTGAGCTGGGAAAACAAGGGGATAAAGATTAATGGAGATTATCTAACCCACCTTCGTTTTGCTGATGACGTAGTCATTTTTGCAACTACCCCATCAGAGCTGCAGAGTATGATCCAGGAACTTGCTGACAAGAGTAAAGAAGTGGGATTAAAAATGAACTTTCAGAAGACAAAAGTGATGTTCAATGCTTTTACAAGAAATGAAGATTTATCGATTGATGGAGAAAAGCTGGAGTTAACAGACACGTACGTTTATCTTGGACAGCAGATATCAAGTGAGGGTCACATTGATGAAGAAATTAATCGGCGTACAAAACTTGCCTGGAGAGCTTTTGGAAGAAACAGCATAATTTTCAAGAGCAATATGCCATTATGTCTTAAAAGAAAAGTGTTTGATCAATGCATCCTTCCAGTGCTTACGTATGGTGCAGAGACGTGGACCTTAACTAAAAGAGACATACAAAGGCTGCAGACAACTCAAAGAAGCATGGAGAGGTGCATGCTTGGTGTAACCAGGAGAGATAAGAAGAGGAACTCGTGGATCCGAAAAATGACAAGAGTGGAAGACATCATGATCAGAGTTAAATCCCTGAAATGGCAATGGGCTGGACATACTGCCAGAAGGACAGATCATCGATGGACAGCCGAAATTTTAGATTGGATTCCAAGGGACAGGAAAAAACCCAGAAGAAGACCACATAGGAGATGGGTGGATGAAATTCGAAAGTATGCAGGGGTGACATGGAGGAGACTGGCACAAGACAGACCGTTGTGGAGGAAACTTGGGAGACCTTCGTCCAGCAGTGGATTGATAATGGTTGACAATGATGATGATGATGATGATATTGCAGTTTAAAATTATACAGTATTTGTATTACCTTAAAGCCGCCCCGGTGGTGCAGTGGTCTAAGGCGCTGGCCTCTGATCATTCGTCCGTGAGGGGTCCGGGTTCGAATCCCGGTGAGGCATGGATGTTGTGTTTGTCTTACGGCACTGGCTCTCTCCCTTCCCTGGAACCAGTGACCTTAAATTAGGGACGGGCGACTGCTTATAGCCCATTGAGTTGCTCACGGTGGTCGTTAAACCTCCAATCAAAAAAAAAATTACCTTAAAAAATACTCTTCATTCGCAATCACAACCTTTTCATCCTCCTTTCTTTCGGTTCTGCAGAATATTTTATTGCATGTTCAAAGAGTACGCCTACTTCGTTCCAGTAAACATTATTGACAGAGCATTAAGGCTTTCGTATAGCGCTGCTAATCGTATGTAATTTTGTACACTATTTCTTATTTTTTATTTGGAGGTTTAACGACCTCCGTGAGCAACCTAATGGGGATAAGCAGTTGCCCGTCCCCAATTTCAGGCCACTGGCTTCAGGGAAGGGAGAGAGTCAGTGCTGTAACAAAAACACAACATTCATGACTTACCGGGATTCAAACCCGGACCCAACCCGGATGAATGGTTAGATGCCAGCGCTTCGACCATTGCTCCACCGGAGTGGTTACACTATTGATAATGACGTATCATGGCTGCCACTGGTCATCGCAGCAGGTAAAATAATATAAAGAGCTGTGAGACTGAACGTCTTTGTAAAAGTCAAGAAAATAACATAAGCATGTCTTTTTTTTTCTAAAAAATTATGCTTATGTTATCATCTTGTCTATCCTTCCGTCTGTGGACAACATATCTCGGCAACTATTAGCTTGATTTGAAAAATGCTTTATATATTGGGAAGCTTGAAATGTGAGAACGATGAACCTTGCTCTCCGGTTTTTCCATGATTCATAACTTTGCTACCACTGGGCGTAAATGGAAATGCTATCGACTTCAAAATACATGGTATTCAATATACACTGCTGGCCACCCAAAATGCAACACCAAGAAGGAAGCATCCGATTGGCCTGAAATTCGCAGCATGCGTCGTTCGCGATAGTACATGCAAACGATTAGCATTGCAGATCATATGTAAATCATGTGCACCCGGCACGCCACCAAAAAGCACTCTAAGAAGGGTGCACAGAAGGCGGGGGTGTAAGTAGTGGAAGTGTGTTGTGCTACCGGACCTGTGCGTGGGAAGCTTCCTGAAGCCTCGTCGCAGAATACGGCAGTCATTCCAGCACGTTTTGGAGTTCGACAGAGGACGAATAGTGGCTACTCGCGACATCGGTTTATTGTACCGAGACATTGGCGCCCGTGTGAGACGACATCCAGCCACAGTGAGGCGAGTATGGATTCGGTGGGTGCAGGAGGGACGGATGGACCGACGTGAGCGATTGCCGCAGCCGCGGCACACCACCGAACCAGAGGACCAGCATGTTGTGCGGCGGGCATTGACGGCTCGCACCGCCACATCATGAACGTTAGCGCAGGAATTAGGGTGTGTTGCGCAACAACCTGTGTCAGCACGTACCGCTCGACGTCGTCTGCAAGAGCGGGGACTTGTCGCACAGCGCCCATTGCTCCGATTACCAATGACGTTACACCACCGGCGAGTGCGGTGGCAGTGGGCCGTTCAACGCTGCACCTTTACTACGGAATGGCACGACATTGTCTTCTCCGACGAATCCCGCTTCTGCCTGCAACACCACGATGGTCGGAATCCGCGTGTGGCGGCACCGCAGCGAGAGACTGTGTGACGCCTGCATTATGCATCGCCATACCGGTCCGTCGCCTGGCGTTATAGTTTGGGGCGCAATTGGATATGACACCCGCATCCCTCTGGTACGCATCGCCGGTACACTCAACAGCCACCGCTACATCTCCGACATTTAGGAGCCTGTAGTCCTCCCTTACCTGAAGGACCTGCCAGCGGCCACGTTTCTACAGGACAATGCGCGCCCGCACGTGACACGCACCATGAAACAATTCTTCACGGCCCACCAGGAGGTGTCACTGGCCCGCCTGTCCTCCCGATATGTCGCCCATCGAACACGTCTGGTCGCTGATCGGCAACCGAGTGGCCCGGCAAGCACCAACCGCGGCTACACCTGATGAACTGTGGCAACGTGTGGAAGCAGCCTGGACTGACATACCCCAAGCCCACATCCAAAGCCTCTTACGTTCGATGCCGCGGCACGTAGCGACCGTTATTGCCAGCCATGGGGGCCACACGAACTATTGATGTCTACGTGCTCCGCAAGTCGCACGGGCCTGTAAGCTCAATCGTTTCATCTTTGCATCTGTTATGTGTCCAGTAAATCTGGCTTTGCTATCTCGTGTCCTTCTTGGTGTTGCATTTTGGGTGGCAAGCAGTGTAATTGCTTCTAAATCCGATCGGTAACATTATTTCTTCCATTCGATACCATTCATTTACAACGACGACTATTTTCGGCGCAGTTTATTACTGTATTTAAGTACTGTATTGTTTGTCTGCTAGGGGAAGTAAATATACATTGCGATTCCCCCGATATATCTGCTCCTAAAAGTTCGATTTGAAATATTCTTTTTGCATCGGATAGAGCTCCTAGTGGGAAATGTTCTGCATATGATGTCTAATTTTTGTAGACACTA
Organism: Macrothele yani; assembly: GCA_039090855.1. Classification (NCBI taxonomy): domain Eukaryota; kingdom Metazoa; phylum Arthropoda; class Arachnida; order Araneae; family Macrothelidae; genus Macrothele; species Macrothele yani. Next base: position 5,554,253 of record CM076995.1, on the reverse strand, counting down.
GGGGCGTAAGAGCATATTTTTGTTTCTCATATATTTTCAGTAATATCTGCGCTTCTGAAAGCTCGATATAAGAAATTCTTTCGCATTCAGATACCACTCACCACGCTAAGCATTTCGAGAATGTCTTGTGATGAAATTATAGTGCTTAATTTTCCGCCAGAGGACGTAAATGCATATATTATTTTTATCGATATCTCAGATTTTAGCAGTTCGATTTGAAAAATCTTGTCTTGGTCGGAGAGCGATTCCTGTGCGAAATGTTTCCATATATTTTGAAATTTTTCTTAACGCATAAGAGTTCCGCTAAGAAGGCACAAGTTTGCGTTTCTTTTTGCAGCATATTAGCGTCATCTGCGAGTGTAAAAGCCATATTTAAAAAAAAAAAAAAAAAAAAAAAAAAAACACTTTTTCGGCCAGGTAGTACTAACTGCCAAAACATTTTGTGTACATTTACTGCCAAAAATCGTGCACAATTTCCCCACTATGGGGGCGAATGACGTATCCATTTGTTAATATATATGTTTTTAAAAGCATCATTTCAAAAATTCTTTGAAATCCGTATATATTTTATTTGTGGAAGTTTGCCTCTATTCATGTGGCTTTGCAGTGCACAGTTCAGGTGCTAGGTGATGTTAGTGTTTATTTCTACTTGCTGTTGTATTTCCGTTTCTAAAATATTTTTTTTTAATTATTTTTTTTTTTTTTTTACTGTATGCATTTCGTTTCAGCAAAGATGGGGAATATTATCTTTTAAAATAGTTCGTAGTTTACCTGCTAGGGGAAAAAATGTCAAAACATTTGTTTCCCGCTATCTCTGCTTCCAAGAGAAGTATTTGAATAATTCTTTTTCCTTAATATAGCTTTTGTTGTGAGGAATACCTTTCAGATATTTTTTACTTTTCCATTTTACAAAATTCCTCTGTCAGGGGGTGTGAAGTTCAATTATGTGTCCTGTAAAATTAGCAGGTGCTTAGTGAATTAAATGTGTACTGCTGTGTATAATGAGAACCTAGTGAATAAAAATGAGTAATACCATTGAAGACTTTTTGGAAATGGCTTTTCTCTTTTTAGATATGACATAAAGTGCGAATTTGCGAAAGTCGAGGTGCCAGCTAGCATTTCCTGAACTTAAAGCTGAACATAAAGAATCAATTGATCTGTACTAAATGTTTTAATTCAAGTAATTACAGTAAAGAAAAGACTTATGACTAGCTCAATCGAGTGACTAATTTAAATCAAAGTTTTCAACGTGTTTGCTTTTTTTCTTTTAGAACAGGCTCTTGAAGAAGATCGACTCCTAACGTATTACTCTTAATATTTCAAGAGAAATGACACACTACACGATCAAACATATCCGGTCACTCTGTTTGAGTAGAGGAATTGCCCATATACGTCACAACCATGGCTCATACAGTTATAAAGAGACCCACCTCACCTGACAAACATTATAGGGCTGCGGATGGCCTAGTGGCCAACGTTCGTGATAGCTACGGAGAGGTCTCAGGTTCGATCCTAGGCAAGTACGAACGCTCGAACCACTAAAGATCCGCCGTGAGTCGAATGGGCACGTTAAGCCGTCTGACCCCGGGTACTGGCCCCCCGATAATAAATAAAGGCGTCTTCCTCCCCCTTTCTACCTCTCTTCTACGTGACTTTCCCGTCAGGCACTCTAGACCAAATTTCCTCGCTTCCTACTGCTAAGGGTTGTTTAAAACCTGGGGTCAGACACTCCCTTCCTAAAATCCTCTACATATGATCTGACAAACATCACAGACAAACATGAACAGTGGAACACCGTGCGACAGAGCTAAGTAAGTGACTTTCAACGTAGTATGGTCATAGCATGCCATGAAGTCAGTTCGGGAAATGTTTGCCGTGCTGCAGTTGTCCCGATTACTGTAAGTGATGCTATTGTGAAAAGGAAATGTCTAAGAGCAGGCAGCGCAATCGCGACCTGGTAGGCCACGTAAAGTGGCAAAGTGGGACCGCCGAGTGCTGATTGGTCGGTGCAACAAAATCGCCAGTCCTCGATTGCAACACTCACCGCCGAGTTACAAAATGGTTTAAGAAGCAACGCCAGCACCATAAAGGTTCGTCGGAGCTGAAGGGAATAAGTTTCCATGGCGGAGGAGTAGCTAGATCAAGGCCAAGCGTCCGTTGGAGCATTGGACTCTGGTGCAGGAGACGCATTTTCTGGAGTGATGAATCACGCTTCATCATCTCGCAGTCCGACAGACAAGTCTGTGTCGGGAAGTTAACATGAGATCATTACCTGCCCGACTATGTTTTGCCAATTGTGAAGTTTGGTGGAGGAGGCATCTTACTGTGGGGCTGTTTTTAATGGTTTGGGCTGGGAGCACTAGTTCCAGCACCGTGGATCTTAACGCTAATGCCGAAAAATACAGCTCCTTCTAAATAGTGAAATAAAAAAAAAAACGATTTGGAAGGAGGGTTTAAAGGCGGTGCTTTTGTATGTTCTAGGCCATGGCTTCCTGATGTAAGTATTGTATCCATCGGATTACGGAAGAACTAAATTTGTTCATTTTTAATCTAGACATAAATCAAGCTGTTCTGTCCATGTAATATAACCACAAAAATTTTAAAATTTCATCGTCCTGGAACGGGATTCGAACTCGCATGAACCCTTTAGTGCTCGAGTATGTTAACCATTTCACCACCCAAGATAATGAAATCCAAACAAATGAAGTATTAATATGAAACGACAGATTACTAAAATTAACTGAAATCAAAATGTCTGACGTTTCACATTAATGCCTCAGTTTTTTTTCGATTTCACTGTCCTGGGCGGTGTAATGGTTAGCATACTCGACCGCAAGTCGGTAGATTCGATTTCTGTTTCAGGACGATGAAATTTCTGTAGTTATGTTGCATGGAAAGAACAACTTGATTTATGTCTGTATTAATTATTCCATGTGTTTCAACTTGATATAATTGTTCATCTTTTTTTTTTGGAAATTATGATAATAAATCCAGGTGTCAAAGACATGACATAACGTGTTATTGTTTTTTATTCCCTGCAGTTTTCTTATCACTCTCAAAAATTGTTTCGGTTAGACAGTAACCCGTAATTAATCCAAGAAATTTTTAATTCCGGGGAAAATTTCTAGATTATTTATGTACTATTCCGAATCTCTCCCCTTCCCTCCAGTAAGAAAGAATATGAAATATTTTTGCTATCATGACATCGAATCAAAGGCCAGCAGTAAAAGAAACCAGAAGCTCATATTGTAGATATGCTTTTATTTAAGCCTGTTTTGATTCTCAATATAACATTTCTTGTTTCCTATGAATCATTAAAGTAAAATTTGAGAGTTCTTTTTATGTTATACAGTACGTTGAGATATGCTTAGCATATCACATATATTTAAGATATACAGCTTAGCAAATTTTTATCCTAGTCACATCAAGCGCGCATGAGAATGCTTCACAAAACTTATCTGTGTTCACATACGACATTTTTTTTATTGGGGGTGTAACAACCACCGTGAGCAACTCGATGGGCTATAAGCGGTCGCACGTACCTAATTTAGGGCCACCGACTCCAGGGAAGGGAGAGAGCCAGCGCCGCAAAACAAACACAATACCCATGCCTCACAGGGATTCGAACCCGGACCCCTCTCGGACGGATGGTCATAAGCCATCGCTTAGACCACTGCTCCACCGGAACAGCCTAAGTTACGTTACATGTTAATTAGACTGAAATTAATATAGCCCTCCTTTTCCCTGAGTATCCATTTTTATTAAATTGTTGTTTTACTGCTGATAAAATGCAATTGCACCATGGTGGCGTAGTTGTCTAAGCGCTGGCTTATGACTGTTAATCCGTGAAGGTCTGGGTTCGAATTCCAGTGAGGCATGGATGTTGTATTTTGTCTTACGGCACTGGCTCTCTCCCTTCCTTGGAATCAGTGCCCAAAATTAGTGACGGACGGCTGCTTATAGCCTATCGAGTTGTTCAAAGTGGTCGTTGCCGCCCCGGTGGCGCAGTGGTCTAAGCGATGGCCTCTGATCGTTCGTCCGCAAGGAGTCGGGGTTCGAATCCCGGCGAGGCATGGATGTTGTGTTTTGTCTTACGGCTCTGGCTCTCTCCCTTCCCTGGAATCAGTGACCAAAATTAGTGACGGACGACTGCTTATAGCCTATCGAGTTGTTCAAAGTGGTCGTTGCCGCCCCGGTGGCGCAGTGGTCTAAGCGATGGCCTCTGATCGTTCGTCCGCAAGGGGTCCGGGTTCGAATCCCGGCGAGGCATGCATGTTGTGTATGTCTTACGGCACTGGCTTTCTCCCTTCCCTGGAACCAGTGACCCAAAATTAGGGACGGGCGACTGCTTATAGCCCATTGAGTTGCTCACGGTGGTCGTTAAACCTCCAATCAAAAAAAAAAAAAAAAAGTGGGCGTTAAATATTCACTCTAAAAAAAAAAAAATAGAAAATGCTATATCATTTACCCATTAATTGAAATGTGAAAGGTTGCCTATTTATTCCGATCATTTTAATTTGCCGAGATTGCAATGAATGACACCGACTTAGAATCCAAATATTGCATATGGTGCTACAGATAGATAGGTCGAATTTTAAAGATCCATTTTCCAAACAAAATGTAAATATGCAAATTACAATCTGCAACGCTTCGCGTGACATCTTAGACGAAGCTGCAAAAGAGTCCGACGAAGAGAAACAAAACTGTTTGCGTATTCGAGAAGCCGAAATGGGAAGTAAAAGTAAATAAACCGAAATGTCTATCTAATATTTTCTTAAGGGGGTAACCACGCAGTATCTCCCGTACCAAATCCTGCAAAGCTTGCCACACTCCGTGTAAACTTGATTCCGTTACATTTCCATTGAAAATGTTTTGTCATCGAAAACTGGGGGACAGAGAGGTGAAAAAAAGCATTCATTTCGATGCATAGATTTCTAGTGAGTCAGTTTCTACTTGGAGCACAGGAAGGAGCTATTTTCACCAGCAAGATGACTACAAATAGAATGCGTTGAGGTGTTTTTAGTGACGTTAAATTGCCGAATTACGGGAAACGCATTTAACAGAGGAAATACATCGTGTTTACGAAGCTGTTGGTGGAGGAAAATTTAAAGAGGCATTTCACGGTTGTGAATGCCGAGCTTTACGATGAAGTGTGACTCATAATTTCAAGCGTAGTAGTAGTAGTGAGTAGCTCGACTGAGCTAGAATTCAGAAGTGCTCATACCGTGATGCTTTTGTTTATACTTTCGCTCATTTACTTTATTTCTTCGCGGAAACTTTTAAATTAAAAACTTTTGTGAAAGTTTCATGAAAGCCACAGACACCAAATCCTGGTGATAATACGCAAATGTTGAAATGTAAAATGAGAATATGTAAGCACCTGTTTGAAGTCCAAATTTTCAGTACTGTATGTGGTTTTCAGTACAAAAGTAGAGCTATAATGCGTCGCATAAATATAGAGACAGAAAAAATTCTCGAATAAAAAAGAAACAACAACGAGCTGAAATGAACACCTCATATTTATAGCAAAAATAGCATAGGACACGCAGCTGCACAATAGTTTGATGGAAACATAACAATTCCAACGCCAAGTACAAGAAAAAAACAGAAATACGCTGTCTCAAAAATATAAAGACTTACTAGTTATGAGCACTTCCGGTACGAATAGTGGAGCCGTTGTTCCGAATAACACTGAAAACCCGATTGGGCATGCTGTCCACCAAGTGATGTAAGTGTTCTGGACGGAGTGCGTACCAGCTTCGTTCAATCTGCTCTTTCAGTGCCACCACATTTGAGAACTGCCGTCCATTCGTATACACATCACGAGCGAGGATACCCCAGAGGTTCTCGATAGGGTTCAGATCTGAACTGAGTGCTGGCCAATCCATTACGGTCGCATGATGAGTGTTAAACTAGCTTTTCGTTGATGCAGACCGATGGATAGAGGCATTGTCTTGCTGTAATAGATAATCAACACCCACTAGAGTTTCGGCAAACGGTAGAAGGTGGCTGCTGAGTATTTCCTGATACGTTTCAGAGTTTTGCTTGCCTTTCAGGAAAGCGATATCCGTTGTCCCATTGAAAGCAAAAGCTCCCCAGACCATCACAGATCCCCCTCCTTTCTGTCTGCTGAAGAAGGTGCGTGGCTCGCGTCGTAAATCATGCCAATAGCAGTTCCAACAGTCAGGGCAGTCCAGGTTGAACTTTTTCTCATCGGAGAAAATAGTTGTGATCCACTCGTCCGTCCAGTGCATGTGGCTGTTTGTCCATAACAATCTAGCTTCCTTGTGGCGCCGCGTGAGGTATGGCAGACGGCGCATTTTACGGAGCACGATGTTGCGACTTTCCTTGATTCGTCGATGAACTGTATCCTTTGAGACGGTGACACCAACAGTCCGAGAAACTTGGCGTAGTGATAACGTTTGGGATGAAACTAAACGCATGATGGCACGATCATCTCGTTTGGTTGTTATTCGAGGCCTTCCAGGCCGTTTTCTGGCAGTTAACGCACCGCGTTTCGATAAAGTCTTATAAATGACTGCCCTACTCCTCCCCATGGCTTTACACATTTTCTCTACAGGCAATCCACTTGCTCTCAGTCTCCAAATCTTCTGCACCTCCTCACCAAAAAAATGACTGTTGCGTAGCATTTCGGCAAATGAACGCTGTCTTTTGTAGGCTGGACCGAATTACGGTCCATGCGCGTGCGTACAACATGCTAATTTGTACATCTTATTTGCATGTGGCTACTTTACATAGTTGTCTTTATATTTATGAGACACCTAAAATTACACTATTTCACTTTGTGGTGTTCTTTTCACACAGTTCGGTCATCTCGACGGATCGAAACGTTTGTTGTAGGGTTATGTCTAATTAGGTACCACTTCAGTTCACGGCGCAAGGTAGACTGTCTTTATATTTATGCGACGCACCTTACTAGAAAAAATCGGATAAAGCTTTTTTTTTTTTTGTCTGCGGTTGCCTTTGTTCTTGACCAAAAAAACGAGTTTCTCTTCTTCTTGCATTCGAAAATTAAGATAGTTTTAACTTGCAACGACTCCAACAACGTTATAAACTAATTCGATGATTTTTAAACTTCTCATTTCTTTGTTTCGAGGTTTAAGGACCACCACAAGCAACTCTGAGAGCTATAAGCAGTCTCCCGTTCCCAATTTGTAAGATATTAGCACTACACTGTAAAAAATAAGTAGTGTGAATTCACAGAAAATTTCTGAACAAAACGTGCAGCAAAGTTGCCAGTAAGTATCAGTCTTTTCCAGAAATTTCCGTTTTTAAAAGTGCCTCCTTTTTTTTAAATACCGTATTTTCGCAGATCGTCCGTAGTCAGAAATTCCGTTTCTTTCAGAAAATTTCATTTCAGGTTTTTCCGTATTTAAACTGAAATTTCAATAGAATCGAGGACCCTGCATTTTCAGCCCTTACACAGGATGATTGGATAGTCTTTCTAATGACTGACAAATCGCAGCAATTGGCTATCATGAACGCCGATGAATACCAGGACAAGACTGAAGATTTCATCCAGCATTCCAGATCAACACAGCTACGGTCAAGCCTGCTCAACCAATGGATCGCAAAGGTTAAAAGAACGAACAGATTAACAGCCCTCCCGGAGCCCCTTTAAAGAGCAACAAGAATCCCGCCTGACCCGAAGATTCCCGCCATGTTCACCAGGCTTAAACACAACAAATCTGATAGCCCACTTAGGCCTATTGTGTCACGAAGAACGGCGCCATCATACTACATTGACAAGAGCCTTGCCAGATCCCTAACCAAGTTCCTTCCACGCTGGATGCGGTACTGGTCTAAGCTGAAGCATTCATTACTAAGACACGCGGACTGAATGTGGACTCCACGCACACCATGGGAAGCCTCGACGTTATCTCGATGTACCAGTCTATCCAAGTTACGGAAGCCACTGACATCCTGAAAGAGGGGCTGACAGACTCACAGCTATTCTCACGGGCAGCTCTACACAACATCTTCCACCTTATCGACCTAGTAACTACCACTGACTACTTCTTCCACAATGGTAAAATCTACCACCAAACCAAAGGCGTCCCCGTGGCATCTCCGCTATCAGCTGTGCTAGCAGAAGCAGTAATCCGTCCGCTCGAAAACAAAATACGCAGCGTAAGCACCCCGACCACCTCCACCTGGCTCAGGTACGCAGATGATATATTCATTATTTGGACGTTCCCTAGAGATGAACTAGACGCTTTTCTGGAACGTATCAACAACATGCACCCGGACCTTAAATTCAAGATGGAATGTGAAGAAAACAACACGATTCCCTTCCTGGACGTTCTTATCACCAAGATCCGAACCGGTAGCATGCAGAGGAAAGTGTACTACAAAGCATCCTACGTCTCTAATATCATTCCTGATCCTCAAACTGCCCGACCTCCAGAAAGAAATCCCTCATCCAGCACAGGACCAAACGAGCGCTCAGTCGAACATCACCGAGCAGCTGGAAGAAATCAATTTGCTCCGAGACCTAACCCGAGAGGCTGGCTACAATAGCAATATGATTGAGAATATCATTGAGCGAGTCAAGTCCAAAGGCACGAACCCAACTAACCACAACAAGAAGCCAAAACCTTGCAATATTGGGGCTTGTCCATATCTTCCGGGCTTCACCTGCTTCCTGAAAAATGCTTTAAAGAAACATGGACTTGGCATTGACATAGGAATTAAAACCCCTAGACCACTCAGTTCCCGACTCACCCCCAAGAAACTGGGAAAGACCTCCCTAGATGATGCGGGTGTATATTGGATTCCCCTAGACTACCCTGATGGAACGCAGAGGGTATATGTAGGAATGACAAAAAGGTAATTCCAACTCGGGAACTCCGAGCACAAGCGTGATGCCAAACAAGGTAGACTCTCTACAGCCTTAGCAAGAGAATCCCGGCTCCGGTCGGTGATCCTACGTTGGGACAACCTCAAAAAGTTGGCACCATACACCAACCAGAAAGCTACAACAATAAGAGAGACAGTGGAAATTCTGACGAAGCCAAATGCATGTAACGAGGACTTCTGAACGGGCTTACCTTGTGCCTGGCAAGCTTTACTCCATCCCACACGCCCTTTGAATTGTCTTAAACAAGCGCCCAGCATACGTTATCACTCTAATTAACGCTGTGTTATATGTTTAAATTGTTTATTGTTGGTTATTCCATTTACAATTTAAGCTTTAGTCTTCTGTCCATTAGCCTGAAGAAGTCACCTGTGGTGACGAAAGCTAGCACACTTTGTTTTAAGTGTTTCTATTGCCTCTTGTGCAAAATAAACGGAAAAGCGTATACCTAAATGGATGCCGAATGGATCCAAACGACTCCTTCCTGATACTTGAAATTAAGAAACTTTAAATGCAAAAGAGTCCATGATAATTAGATAATAAAGGGAATTACTAATGATGCGCATCTAGCTATCAGAGAAACAGTTTGAGGAGAATAAACACATATGGTGCCAAAGGGAACTACTCTTTTCTGAATTTAAAGAATATGATATTTTTTACAAATTTATTCTCGACACTGCGACTGATAAGAAATTTGGAGAAATATCATCAGACTTTGTGAACGAAAAGCAAAAATAGAGTGACATATTGTGACCGAAGAATTAACGTAAACGACAGCTTGAATCTGTCTTCCTTGGCATATTCTTTATTCTCCACTACGGAGCAGCGCTCGCATGTCGTTCATTTTGTAACACTCCTAAGAAAGCATTTTGTTACATTCTACTTTAGCGTATCGGACTTTATGTTGTTTACTTCAGCGTTAGTAAGAACAAATAATCATTTTACTCTTTAGTGTGGAAACGAAAAGCGCTTGCAGAGGTATCAAAAGGAAAGATTCTAAATGGGGGACTTCCCCCATTTCCTTGACAGATGTTCGATGAGCTACTAGTGCGTAGGGCTTTATTTTCATACAGGATTCAACAGGCCGTTGTACTCTGTTCTTTCTGTTATTCGCTCATTTTTGCTTCTTAGGCAGTTCGGGGGAAATGTATAAGCGCTATTTCTGAATCATTATCCCGAATGTAACAAATCTTTAAAGCGATGTCTTTCCAGAAGTTGTTATTCAGAAAAACGTGTGCATCTAGCTCTAAAAGGGTTTTGTCTTGGCAAGGAACTTGTTACGTATGCCGCCATTTTAACCTTCCGTTTTCTATTGGCATTTTGCTTACATCTTGTTTATGCTTTACATTCAGAATTTCTTCACGTCGGAACTATGAAGATTTCCTAAATCACCACTGGCAGTCAATATGGTCAGAATGACTAATACAGATATAACGATCTAGCAGCTTGTGTCTGAATTGATAGGTCTCAGCGATAGGTAAGGATTGTTCTTGTCGATTAGGCGTGCTATGCTATGCGACTGTTCAAGTTCTGAGTAAAAGTTCGTACCGTTTTGAGGTACACATAACGTTGAGCCGCCATACTGTGCAAAATACGCCCCGGCGTGGATTAGGTACCGGGATAGCATGGAACACACGAGGCTGATGACATGCATTTAGCACGGAGCCACACAGCGTTATCAGGTGAACCGAAGATGGAGGCCGGTAAACAGCTGTTTGGGTGTTTCTAAGCTATTGTTGTAAAAAGGGTTGAACACAGCAGCAGCAACAGCGACAGAAATTTGTGCAGTTCAAGGAGAGAAAAATTCTGACCTTTCAATACTGGGACACCAGTCTTGAGCACAAGCTGAGGTCAAGACGTTCAACGATCAACATTGCTGACACCCTTGTTGCTGCTGTGATAGCGAGCCCCGGTACCAGTACACGGCGTTTAGCAGCTAAGGTGAGGTCTTCTCAGTGCGCCACCGTTTGGCACCTCCACCAGCTTAGTCTCTCCTCCAAGCGACGTCAAATGGCTTAGCATGAATTAACATAGCAGCAGGCAAAACAAGGTGTCTCTCGCTGTCGTAGATTGCTGTTAAATCCACAAGACGATAGGTTTTGTCTACGCATGGTTACAGGTGATGAAAAGGGGATATTCTTACGTTATTCTACAATTGGGAAATAGGGGTTAAATCCTCACCAAGGAAGAACAGCCAGTGGTGAAAAGAGGGCAGTTCAAGAGGAAAGTGACGCTGTGCAATTAGTGGAATTGTGAGGGTCCTGTGCATTCGGATCTCCTGCCAGATGGTCATTCTTTCGACGAGGTTATCTATGCTGAACAATTGCAGAGGATTTATAATGCTGTGCTCCAACTCTACTCAGTGGTCATCAATAGGAAGCGGGCGTTGCTGCACTTTGGTAATGCCCAAAGTCACACTTCCAGAATGGTCCGCCGAAAACTATAGGAATTGGAAGGCCTTGAGATCCTACCACATCCACCATACAGTTCGGAACTTGCACCATACTACTACCACCTGTTTCGCTGCATGGCCTATTTCCTACAAGGACGGCATTTTCACTCAAATATTAAATGTGGCATCAGAGAGTTTTTATCTTTGAAGACTGCCGAATGGTACCGCCATAGGATTCTGGCTCCGGTGAAACGCTGGAAGAGAACTATAGAAAACAACGGTCTGTCCTTTGTAGAATGTAGAGAGTATGTATCGCTTTCTTACATCATTAAACTTTTTAGCTGCAAACAGGAAAACTTTTGACTCATCCGGGTCATAAGTTGCAAAAGTTCTTCTTCGACTGGTTAACAATTCTTCTCTCGGGTTTTATTCTTTTCCCATGCTCAACTCCAGAGTGCTGGTGAGAAATTCTTCTCTCTACCTTTGATACTCATGAAGGTCGATATATTGCAAAAAAGTATTAATAAAACCTATATAATAGGATATGTCTGCCCCTAACGCTCTGACGCCATTCAGTATTTGCAGCGCCATCTGCTTTTATCAGGTGGCCGAAATCAGAACTAAGCTCACCGCTATCGCACGATATGTAAAATCAAGGGCAATTACCGGAAAATAAAATAAAGTCAGTAAGACAAACGACTTCATTTGTGACAACAAGCACGTACTCGAACAACTGTTGGTGTCATTTGTTCTTTTACGTAGATGTTATGTCGTGTTTTATTTCATTTTCTTCGCATTGCAGAGTAATATCATATAAAGGAATAAAATTGCAGAGCAATTTCATAAAAAGGAATAAAATTCGAGAGTAAGTAATTCAACCGTTTATTATAGTTATGTTTATGTATTTTACGATTCGTGTTGTAAAAATTTCAGTCACAGCTTTTTCACCAGAGCATGGCACGGGCTATGAGGTAGTTGTTTAATGATATCATTGATATTGTGCGATTTTTTTGGTCGTTTGTAATCACTAAGTCAAATATACCGTAAGCACACAGAGCACAATGAAGGATTACAACTTGATGAAAGATAAACCAGATTTTCGTTACAAAAACAGTATAATACATTTTTTTAGAATCTTCACAACTGGATTTCCATGTATTACAGATGAATGTGAAATTGCTAAAATGTTGGTAGGTCAAATTTTGCATATACGGATGCGCTGTCAAAGTTAAAATTTATTAGGGGTATGTAAAAGTTTCCGCCCCCCGCTAGCGGGCGCTGTAAGGGTCTAACCGGCCGGCGACCCGTGTTGTCAGTTTGTACATGAAGCCAAGCATGGCGGTCGATACAGTTTATTTGCAGCAATGTTTGTTATTCATGTTTAATTTAGTGAAAAGGGCGAGTGAAGTATAATGTTCAATATGTCAGGCGTATGGCGAAACGGTTATGGGTGAGCGGACATGTCGAAAATGGTTTTCCAGCTTTAAGAAAGGTGATCTAAGCTTGGAAGACAAGCCACGTGAAGGTAGATGGCAGGAACTAGGAGACGAAGAGCTGGAATCGCTGTTGCAAGAGGACTGCCACACAATCGACCATGCAACTGGCGAAACGTTTGAAAGTGGCTCAATCGACGGTAGTACGGCGTCTACAGGCCTTGGGGAAGATCCAGAAGATTGGTAAGTGGGTTCCGCATAATTTAACGGAGCATAATATCGGTCAACGATTGGGCATCTGCATGTCGTTGCTGAAGAAGTTTCAAGGGAAGAATTTCTTGTGGTAGGTTGTCACCGGGGATGAGAAATGGATCCATTGCGATAACCCGTATGCAAGCGATCATGGGTAGATTCAGGCTAATCATCAACATCCACTGCAAAACAGGATATCCACGGGAATAAGATGCTGCAGTGTGTGTGGTGGGATATGTATGGAGTGCTGTACTTCGAACTGTTGAAACTCGGCGAAACAATCACTGCACAGCGATATAGCGATCAGTTGATGAAACTGGACGCCGCAATCGAGCAAAAACGCCCATGGACATGTGTTTTGGCATTATCCTGTTACACGATAATGCCAGAACACATGTCGGTGTCACCAGGAAATCAACCCTTGAACAGTTACACTGGGCGGTTTTACGGTACCCAGCTCACTCCCCGGACATTGCACCCTCAAACGTTCATCTGCTTTGCTCTATGCAACGCTCCCTAGCCCAACAGCGATTCACCATAGTTCCAGAGGTAGAAAATTTCGTCACTGCGTTCTTCAGCTCAAATCTCTAGTCCATCTATCGCAGGGACATTCATTTGTTCCCTGAAAAATGGCAAAAGGTCATTGATGCTAACGACCAATATTTCGTTGAATAAATGTCTACTGGTTTCCATATTGTTCCTGTCTCCTTCCTCCTTAAAACGGTGGAAACTTTTGCATAACCCTAATAGTTCATTAATCACGTGCACGGTTATCAGCAAAATGTGTATCAGGTGCAGTTATCAAAAAAAGATACATCTGGAAAGATTTTTTTAAAGAAAAACATAAATTTTGCAATCACCAGGAAAACTGATACATTTTGCAATTAACGGCAAAACGCACTTTCGAATAGCTTTCAGGGTAGAATGAATTTGGGACAGTTATCACGAAAATGCACATATTTAATGCTGTGATATGCCAAATACGTCCTAAATACAATTATTAGAAAGAACGTATCAGGTTCAGTCGTGTAATCGCTGAAATGATGATTGCTGTTCTGAACTTGCCTGTGCTTAAAAACGTTATTAATCTTTTTTCGTTATTAAGGAAATATCTGTCTCACAGATGAACATTAATTAATGTGATGTTTATCATATCATGAATCTGTCGTAGCTTTAAAGAGTTAACCACTTCCAACGCAATATATATAAACGCAGCAGCTGCCTCAATAGCTACTGCGTGGGAATATACTGGTTGTTGGCATCACTTAGCTGTTACTAAAAACTTCGAAGACGACGTTGTTTGAAATGGGATCATTCCTTAGTCTTTTGAAATTAATGAATCTCGAGCTCAGAATTCTTCTTCGCATGTAACGTACCGATTTATCATTAATACTGGGTGTAGCACAGGAACATAGGAACTCCATCCTTCTTGAATAATATCAATTTATATGATTCTTTTATGAAAATACTTACTGTTGTTTGACAACGTTAATCTTCGACAAAGCGTCAGTTACGTTTCCCACAGTTTCCTTTGTCAACTTTTAAATTCGTAACTGATTATTCCAAGCTGAAATCAGCAGAATTTATTATTATTATTATAATTATTATGTCATATCCTGTTCAGAATATTCCATCTTTCCACATCAAAATCTTCTACTACAAAATTCTTTGAATACTGTTCATTCCTTTTTTTTTTTTTTTTTTTTAGAATGTGCTATAAATTCATTTCACTGTGTTTAATTCATTGAAAATGTACCCCCATAAGACATTAAGGAAAAACCTTGAAATTCTTCTCGAAATTATTTCACGTTTGTCGGCCAGTGGTCAAGTAGCCAAGGATCTTAACTTCTCTTAAATCTGTCGAGCCAAAGAATGGCTGAAATACCAAGTAAGAAATCCTGTCCAATCTAGAAACCCCCCTTAAAACCGTAACAAATTAAACCTTTTCCCTCATTTGTCTCCTTTATCTTCAGTTTTGAGCACAATCTCACTTATTGAAACATGGGCCGCACCGGTGGCGCAGTGGTCAAAGCGCTGGCTTCTGACCATTCGTCCCAAAGGGGCAGATCCGAGTCCCGGATGAAGCACTGGAAATTAGCTCTCCCGTTTCTGGAACCAATGACCCCAAATTAAGGATGGGCGATTGCTTAGTCTTTAGAGCTGCTCATGGTGGTCATTAAACTTGGAAAAATAATACTTATTCCTACACATATACACTATATTGACAAAAGTCATCGGACACCTAGAAGAGAAACACAATATAGCATTTATTGACTTACATTAGTACGGTGTCGGTCCACCTTTGGCCTTAATGCAAGCACTGACCCTTCGAGACATGCATTCCACAAGGTTTTGGAACACAGCAATCGGTATGCGCTTCAATTCAGTACATAATGCTGCCGCTAACTGTTGCTTTGTAGTAAGCCTTGGTTTCAAACTTCTTATGTGGCGCTCTAATTCATCCAATAGATGCTCTATGGGATTTAGATCATGACTCTGTGCTGGCCAGTCCACGCACGATACGGAATTTTCGTCAAACAACGCCGTAACAGTCCTTGCTTTATGGCTCGATGCATTATCCTGCTGGTACCAACAAGGCTCGATTTCATAGTATTGCCACACAGTTGGTAGAGCATATTTGTCCAGAATATCGAGGTAGACGTGCTGGTAAACAGGTTTGTCCACGATATCCAACAGGCCGGGACCATATCACGAAAAGCACCCCCACACGAGTACACTGCCAGCTCCAAACTTGACCGTAGGAACAGTAAAATGTGGTAAATAGTGTTCCCCCGGCTGCCGCCATACCCACACACTGCCATCAGACTGATTGATCATGTATCTGGATTCATCAGTCCATAGATCCTGTTTCCATTTATCTACCGTCCACGATAAATGTTCTTCACACAATGCTAAACGACGAGTAGCATTCCGAGTGGAGATGGAAGGCTTATGAGCAGCCGCACGACCACGAAAACCCATGGAATGAAGTTCTCTGCGAATGATAAGTGTACGTACCGAGGTTCCAGTATTTTTACTCACCTGTACACTGAGGTCTTGTGCAGTACTCCGTCGATTAGCCGTACCGACTTTCCTGAGGCTTCGACGTCCTCTATCACTGATTTTCTTTGGTTGTCTGCTGGTACGTTTTGTTCCTTCAGGCACGCCAGGTGTCTTCCACTTAATCAGTACATCCAAAACAGTTGACTTTGGTATGTTTAAACGCTCTCGGTTTCTCTTATGGACAACCCACTAATATAACACCCAACAATCTTTCTTTTCTCAAAGTCAGTTCTCTCCCGCCGCGACATTTTCACTCAACCTCACAGTGCGATATGATCGCGGTCAGCTGCAGGCTTGTTTTCATACCGTTTGCAGCTGACCCGGGCATCTTAACAACGCAGCGAATCTGTTCATTTGCTTTTGAAGGGGTGTCCGGTGACTTTTGTCAATATAGTGTATGTATAGAGTGCTATTACGTTGTATGAAAAAAGATGATTTTTGAATTTTTCCGGTCTTCCCATCTAAATTTGTTTCATATTAGAACATATCGGAATACTCAAAAGTTTTGTCTAATAAAAACATTTAGAGATAGCCCAGCACATCTCATTTTGGCATGTTGTTTTTTTTCAATATTTTCTCATCATTGCGTGTAAATTCTCCGTAGCACTCAATTCTAGTCAATTTAAGAAACGCTTCGCCGTGATTTACAGCAGTAGTTCGCAGCAAAGCACAGCAAGTGCGTTCGTTGATTTATTTTTCAAAGCTCTAAATGGGAAAAACAATATTTCTTTTTACCTTCTTTGTCAAGTTGAAATACAAAAATATAATTGGAAGAAAATAAATAATATTTAAGATTAATACAACTTGTGACGTATATCTCTACTTTAGCCTGCCTTTTCAGTTTCTTATGTAAATTATGTTACCTCTTAGATGTACTTTTATTTTGAACGTAATATTGGAGCTCCAGGTTTCGCCATACACTTTTGGCAGCAACTGGCAGCCAGTCAAATTATAAATAAAAGGTTATACGTTCGCTAGAGAGACGATAAAGATGTAATCTGTAAAAGGTGTGTCAACAAAAATAAAGTCTATAAAAAGGAGAGTGGCTGTTGGGATATGACTGGCTGTCAGATCCTGCTGTTATAAGGATAAGTCTGATTATTTCGGTTAGTGACATACACAGCTGTACATATAAAATGCCGCGCCATGAAAGAATGCGCAAAATAAGGAGAGACTAAGCACACATATAGACAGTTGGTGGGAAAGAAGTGATTTAATTTCTGAGGGAATACATGAATGCGATGAGCAAAGAGACTGTATAATGTAGTCTGAATCAGTAGGCCGTATGATTGCCATGTTGGGCTGTTCATTTGGCAACACGGCGTGGCATCGAGTGGAAACATCACCAGGTGGTGTCTTGAGGTTTCGCTGACTATGCATGCATTCACAATTCTTCGACTTCGTGAGGGGCTCCTGCAGACAATTCTTTTACTTTGAGGGCTCCTGCAGAGCCTCTCGCAAAGTCGAAGAAAGAAATTCCTATACCAATGACGCCTCACACATTCCCGATTGAATAAACTTTTGGGGTTCACGCTAACCGCGACAGTACCTCAACACATATAGATACTTTCGTGCAGCTAAGAACATTACAGTAAAACACAGGGCAGCTTACCTTGGTGCACGCGATACGTCAATAAAAAGAATCAATGGTTTAAACCCCAAGATGAATCATAACTTTAATTACGGTCAAAATACAAGTTAAAACCTGATGATAATTAAAACACTTCATAAGAACTTTCGGGTCCACCCTGAATCCCGTCTTCAGTTGACAAAATATACAAATGCGAACATAAGACAGAGGAACACAGTAATGTATAGGTCTCGACAACTGATGTATTTGTGTAGTGGTCCCCTAGCAGCCACCTGTATTTGTATAGTGGTCCCCTAGTGGATTTTAAGTAGTGGTCCGCTAGCGGATACATGTATTTGTGTAGTGGTTCCCTAGCGGATTTTTAGTAGTGGTCCGCCAGTGGCCACATGTATTTGTGTAGTGATCCCCTAGCGGATTTGTAGTAGTGGTCCGCTAGCGGCCACATGTATTTGTGTAGTGGTGCCCCTAACGGATTTATAGTGGTAATCCGCCACCGGCTACATGTATTTGTGTAGTGGTCCCCTAGCGGATTTGTAGTAGTGGTCCGCTAGCGGCCACATGTATTTGTGTAGTGGTCCCCTAACGGATTTTCAGTAGTAATCCGCCACCGGCCACATGTATTTGTGTAGTGGCCCCCTAACGGATTTTCAGTAGTAATCCGCCACCGGCCACATGTATTTGTGTAGTGGCCCCCTAGTGGATTTGTAGTAGTGGTCTGCCAGCGGCCACTTACATTTGTGTAGTGGTCCCCTAACGGATTTGTAGTAATAATCCGCCACCGGCCACGTGTATTTGTGTAGTGGGCCCCAGGTGGCCGCTAGGGGACCGCTACACAAATACATCAGTTGTCGAGACCTATAAAGTACTGTGTTGCTCTGTCTTATGTTCGCATTTGTATATTTTGTCATCTGAAGACGAGATCCAGGGTAGACCCGAATGTTCTTATGAAGTGTTTTAAATATCATCAGGTTTTAACTTGTATTTTGACCATAATTAAAGTTATGATTCATCTTCGGGTTTAAACTATTGATTCTTTTTATTGACATATCGTGCACCAAGGTAAGCTGCCTTGTGTTTTACTGTAAAGTACCTCCACACCTTATAAGCACTGTCTGATGGTGTTGCCAGTGTGTGTGTGCAGGGAGTAATCTTTATCGTGTTGAGACTGGACATCACAGATACCATGGAGATACCGCAACAAAACGGGCTACAGCACGTAATCAACGTACTCTCGTGCTGTGTTTACACCCAATATGCGTACGAGCAGAGAACGGCTCTTAAAACTGATAGCGGCCCAGCGAAGAGGAGAGAGCCCATAGCTCTTCTTTCAACATTTCTTGCTTTCGACGTTTCTTTCACTTTCATTGTCTTCTATTAGCTGGATGATATCCATGTACGCCATTTTGGGAGAAATAAACAGATCCTCATCTACAAACAAAAGATCTTCACGTTGTATGTCATGGGCGGAATTCGACTTAGCGACATATTTCCACAATGCTTCCGAAATTTTTGATTGTCGAAGCATTGTAGAAATCTGTCGCTAAGCAGCATCAAGCATCAAGTGCTTATAAGAGCAGCGACTTCTCTTTTCCATTAATTCACACTTATCTGACCACAGACCGTTTTGGCAGCATCCCATACTGTTCCTTGAAACGATCTAGCCATCCAACACTAGCTAGAAAGCCTTCATAGCCAAACGCAATTGCAAAGTCTAGGGATTTCTCGAAAATTAACGGTTCACCAGCAGACATGCTCGAAGAATGGAGGTTTTACGTCAATAGCGCTGAGACAACAACATAAAATCGCTCGGCAGTATTATACTCTTTCTGGCCAGGTAACCGGCTTTTGCAATTGGTGTTCAGTTGTTTCTCGATCTTTTAAGAAGTATCGATATCGTTGACGGAGTGATGACATATTTTCTTTAGCAACAGTACACTTTTTCTGTTTAGACTAATTCATCGATTACCGAAGTGCTTTTGCTTTCTCGAAGAACTCATTTCAAAAATCTAACAAGAAGCAACGTAAGGTGCAGAAATGAGTGTGGAAACAGACTGAGCAATGAAGTCTGGTTGCTATGGTTCCACAACTTTCTGTTTGTCCCCAGACCGGTTCGAGCTGCTTTTAATAGACTAAGAGGTGGGACTTGACTTGCTTTGTAAACATGTTCGTTCCTTCTAACGAAATATCCCAAGAATTCAAGTTTCAGCACTTTTGCTGGAGTGTAAATATTACCTTAAATGATAGCTTTCATTGGAAATATGAATCTATTTTCTTTTTCGTTATAACGTAAACTTCGTGAAAATGAATTTTTTATATTGAAATTCAAACTACATTATATCAAAGAAATTTTTGACGGGGATGATCTCATTTCCGTTAAAACGGGGTTTTCTTTATATAAGATTTCGCTCCAATGGAAATCAACTGTATGTGTTTGATATCACGCAACAAGTCTACTAAAAGATATCAAAGCAGAAGGGTATGATGCTATTTCTTATTTAAGCGTCACAAATTCTGTTACTATTAAGGTAAAACTCTTATTCTACGTACGTGTAGACCTTTCCTAGATATAGCAAGGAACATTCTGTATCATGTCGTAGTTAATGTTCACGCAACAGGTTCTAAAAGGTGGGTTGAAATTTTAACGGCACTAAAGGATGTTGTACATAAAACAAATGCACACCTTTTGCAAAACACGATAAGATAATGCAGGCTGCAGTATTTTTTATTGAATATGAGCGGTAGAGATAAACATCGTGCAGAAAATGGCAGAGTCAGTCGCTTGGTGCACGGAGATAATTTAAATTGCTCAGATGTCAAGGAGTTTCAAAGCTACACAAGGTAAAGATCTGCTTGCACTACGGAGCATTTGCCTGAATCAAAATAATTTCATGAAGATAAACAATGTGAAAGTAACTCATTATACCCGCCTGTAAAGAATGAGAAAAGAAACCATGGAAAATGTGCGACAGGAATCTCAATAGAGTTACTGACCATAATCATCCAGGAAAACATTGTAGAATTGCAGCCTACAGGCACAACTTTTCGGATTGTGCACAAATGTCTACAGTTGAACCTATGAAAACTTCATTCCCTTTATGCGGTAGAACTCGATATCGATCCTATACGGCTGACATAATCTGATTTCATTAAAAGACATCTAGAATTTCCTAAGGCAGAGTGCGTTTTGATAAGAACCAGGTTCCACGTTTCTGGAAAGTAAATTGGCATTGTGTCCTCATCTGGTGATTCGATGGTCCCAAAGTCAACGTTCCGCCTTAACTAATGCATGATAAAATTAAGTGCATCATTACTGTTTTAGGTATTGTGTCCTCATCTGGTGGTTGGATGGCCTCGAAGGCATTGTTTCGCGTTAACTAATGCATGACAAAATCAGAGCACCGTTGCCTTTTAGACGTTGTGTCTTCATCTGGTGGTTGGATGACCCCAAAGTCAATGTTCCGCGTTAACTAATGCATGATAAAATAAGTGCATCATTGCTTCTTTTTTTGCTGAATCGATGCTCACAACAAGTTGTTACATCTTCTAAGGCTGTGTGCGTGCGTTTCTCACAACAAGTTGTTACATCTTCTAAGGCTGTGTGTGTGCGTTTCTTACAACACAGCTACTAGATAATCCTGCAGTAATATTGCAGCTGAATGTAGCATCTCTACTTTAGGCCACGGTTGTGCGCAATCGATGACTGTACACAATTAAGCAACTTCTGGCAAATTCCGAAAGCTGAGTGTGAGGGTGGTTTCCAAAGAGCTCTAGTAGTGGAAAACGTTATCGGGATTCTTAACCGTCCAATCCTGGGAGAAGATACTTAACCTTTACAGATTCCTTCGCAAGACTTCTTAATTAACCATCATTTTTATAATAAAAACTATTCTTAAAGAAAGTATACTCGACGAAATCTGCTTGCAGCACTTAAAATTTGGATACTTTATCATATGCTAAGTACTGTATATGAAATCTGAAACAAATGGTAGTTTTCCCGTGATTTAGGAAAACTAATATCACCCTGACTGAGCTGAAGCTCTGTAACGTACCAGGAGATGTGACGTACCTGCCCGAAGGACGCACACAACATAAAGGCAGATAGGAATCAGAATAAAACGTCCGCGTAGCTTAATTGGTAGAGTGACTTATTCCGGAATGAGGGGATCCGGGTTCGAATCCTGGCGTGGACAGAAATGACGGAGAAATTTACTTCGTTATAATGGCGCCCGAACTATCCGGATGACCCGACCGTTCAAAATCTCGCATTGGTGTGATGTTCTTTCCACACCGCGAGATAGGAAAAATAAGAGAATCCCTTCTCCAGCACTTCGAAAAAAAAAAAAATAAGGGGGAGATGATGTAACGTACCAGGAGATGTGACGTACCTGCCCGAAGGACGCACACGACATAAAGGCAGATAGGAATCAGAATAAAACGTCCGCGTAGCTCAATTGGTAGAGTGACTTATTCCGGAATGAGGGGATCCGGGTTCGAATCCTGGCGTGGACAGAAATGACGGAGAAATTTACTTCGTTATAGCTCATCAAATGCAGTAATCTGCGCATTAGACGGGGAATAATTTTAATTCGGTGAGAAACATGAGTCGAGTTTGAACAGAAATTTGAAGAAACTCAAATTCTAGCGAGCTAATTTCTTATTTCGGTGTTAGACGCCCCAATGAGCAACTCCATCTAAGTTTTCTGTTGATAATATTTTACTAAACGTCAGGCCCATTACAAAAATGTCTTCGAATTCTGTGCTTTACAGACCCGTGAGAGCAGGATTTTATAACTGAAATTTGCATTTTGGTAATACTGTACCGTTACCTTTTGACATCTATTCACACCGGTGACTTAATTCACATAGCACGTACGTACATGCTCGATTTATGTCATTTCTTCTAACAAAACACTTTGGTACTTGTTACTAGGTCCCGGACTGATAACATTTGCATTTTTAAGTTTTTTTTTTTTTTTTTTTTTTTTGTATTTTGGTGCCTTTTTCTTTTTAAGGGCACTTTTTAGAGCTTTTAGAGCATTGTTTAATATTTTCGGAGGAATTTTAAGCCATTCTTTTTAGTTTTTCTATCATTTTTTAATAGAAATTATACTTTCTTAAAGATTACGCTTTCAAATTGTAACATTCAAAGCCAGGATATAGCCAAATGACCAAAGAAACCTTCAAAAGTAGCTCATGCTGGCAAATCTGTTCAAGACCCTGTTTAGTGCTACCCAGTTCTGGGGAAAAATAATATGTCTGAGGGGGAGTGTAGTGAACGAAAGAATTCAAATTCGGAGCTTCTTATCTTGTACTGCTGTGTGTGTGTGTGTTGTGTGTGCTGACATTCTAAACCCTTTATGTATCACCTTGCAAAAGAGGTTATAGTTGGTTCTGACTATATTTTAGCGTGCAATCTTTTACTGGGCACCTGAGGACTTGCTGGAAAATATCATTTTCAATCTGGAAAGAGAAGCAGTAGTTATTCATTTTAAAAGATGCCTAAGTGCAAAGCTGCCAAATCTTGCCATTTACAAAAACTAGTTACAAAACTTGGAGCAGATATTTTTCCATAGATGGAGTAATTCTTTTTTGCAAAGTGCATAAAGTTAAAGTTGCAGCAGAGAAGATATTTACTGTTACACATGTTGAAGGTATATGAACTTGCTAATACCTCCAGAGCACAGAAGAGCTTCTCAATGTACTCTATAAGAACTTGCTTTCAGAAGACAGAAAGTCCTTCACTTTTGACAATATTAAAGTATTGATAGCGTTGACGTCCAATTATTCAGTGTAAAACATCCAATTATTCATTGTAATTCTGATGTACTTGCAGTGAGCAGAGTACAGATCATTGCAATTCATATGCAACAGGTATTTACTTTCTTTTTTTCTGAGGTTTCATAGTGCATTTTATAAAGGAAAGACAAATTCTAGTTTATGAATTGTCCAAGAAAGAAGTTATTTAATTTATAATTCTGAAACTATATTGCAAACGATTTTAGGGGATTTTTCGTTCAATTTTTAAGGGCAATATTTAGGAATTTTTGGGTCATCAACATCCAGGCCCTGCTTGTTACTAACCACGTTTTTCAGGTTTTGAAACTAGTTTCTCAGACACGAAGAAGAGATGCAGGAGACGATGGAATGGTGCTGGATCGTAATACTAGTAACACTTTGGTGAAAATTTTTTGGCTCAGTTCTTGCTTCCATAAAAAGTTCACCAGCTCCTCGATAATTGCCGTAACAGAATGATGTAGCAAATCAATCCGCTTAATTTTCATCAACTGACACCCAGTCGGGATGATTTAGTATTGGCAGATACTTAAAATATACTCATATTTTGTTTCATCATAGAGAGACATAGCGTTTGACTGCGCACCATCCTCCATAGATATCTATGAAGAAATGTACCTCAGAAAAAATGAAAGAGGTATTCCATGAAGACAGAGTTGCATGTGTGTGTGTGTAACAAAGAAGATCCGGAAAATGACCAGCATTTTCAGTTTTTTGTGTTGTGATTTAGCCTCTTTGTCTTCAGAGGAGTAGCTGGGTTTTAGTCGTAAATTATTCTTATTATTACTGGAAAGAAATTGCATCCAATAAAAGGGAGAGATATCAGAGAACTAAAGATTCATAACTGCTTGCGGATTTCTGGCATTCATCAATTTTTGCAACTGGACTTCTAGGTGTGTTGTATTATCAGTAACTAATTTCTCTATTTTGAGCTAATTTCTCAAGTACTGTAGTTAGAGTCCTTACAAAGGACTCATACAGTGACTGTAAGAAGAGCTTACCGAGTCAGACAATGTACGTCTTGCTCTCCTGACATAAAACATTTTAGTTGTTGCACATTACTTTCATACACACTGTGTAGAAATCTTAACATTTAAACGCTGTGATTCACAGGTTTTTTTTCAATTAAATTTAATTTGTGGAAGTTGTTTTTTGCTGGAATCATAAATGCAGATGTTTATTCAGAAATGGGTTGCATCTCCTAAACTTTGATGTTCACAGTTGCTAAAAAATTAGAGTGATGAATAGCCACCCCAGTGGCCGAATCGTACTAGACACTGGCTTGTAATCATTCGTTCAAGATGGCCCAGGGCTCGAATTTCGAAGGAGGCATGGGTCGTGTGCTTGTCTTACGGCACTGATTCTCTCCCTTCCCTGGAGTCGGTGGTCCTAAATTCGGGACTAACTACTGCTTTTAGCCCATGGAGTTGCTCATGGTGGTCATTAAACCTCCAAACGAAAAAAAATTATGAATAGTCTTCACGCATCTAATTAGAAGAACTCACTTTGAATCCACAGTTCTAGGCAACAGCATACATAAAATGAAAGGGCCTTATTCAAAATGGTGGCCACGTTGCAGCATTGGTTAGTCGACGCGATTCGAGCAGTGATCTGTTTCCTTCCATCCAAACACTTTCTAGCCGACTAATTCTACTTATCGCAATGGATGGTGCGAATTCTAAAACGTGACTAGAATTCTATAAATGAAGTAATAAATTTGGGAATTATTGTGGGACAGTCACTCATCCTCTAGTTTTGAGAATAGGCTGCTGACAAACCTAAGAACCTCATTTGGAGTCATTTTTGCATGAGATAGCTACTTGTTTCGTCCCTCAAACTGATAACACGCTAGAATTAGTATGTTAGGAATTGCATTATGAAAGATGGCGTAAAGCAATTGGAGCAGTCTTTGGACTGGACGCTTCATGTCGAGGTCAGCACATTTATAACAACTGTGTGACTGGTTATAAAACATGAAATGCAATAATAATTATGCATGAAGATGCATGCATTGGAAATGCGAAAAGTATTTGTGGAGTAGAAGCCTATGGCTTCTCAAAATAAAAAATGATTTCTTTTCTTTGATTAAGGGTCTTACGATCACCATGATGCGACTCGATGGGCTATAAGCAGTCGCTCGCCTTAATTTAGGGCCACTGATTCTAGGGAAGGGACAGAGCCAGGGCCGTAAGGTTAACACTACATACTCCTGCGTCTCGGAGGAATGGTCAGAAGCCAGAGCTTTGGCCATTGGGCCTTACGCCACAGGGCGGCAAGTAATTTCTGGTTTTCGCGTTTGGAGCAATAAAGTTCTCTTTTGTGATATTTTTGACGGTCAGGCAACGGTCAGCTTATGCTTATATTCTCTCCGTGCAATAATATGCAACCGCAGATTCAAGGAAACTCTCACGTGATTGCGCCCAACAGTGCTGCCTGGCTTTATGACAATACATACATCCAACATCTGCAAGCAAAACATTATTATTTTCTCTTCATTGATTCCAGCAAGTAACTTAACATGCGAAAACCGTTGCTAAAGCAAAATCTTCTCACTCATACTTTTCGTCAAACACTTTTTGTTTCATGTGATGAATATCCTGCCGTGGTGTAGGTTTTTGCGTCAACTCCTTTTACCTCTTTATCACACTACTTCAGAGCTCCGTCATGCTATTTTTTTTTAATTTTCTATTGATTCTAATTTTTAAGTATTAGTGTTATCATTTTCCATAACTTTAAACCGTTGTGTGGAAATAATATTAGTAAAACATAAAATTATACAAACATGAAGCACAAACAGTTTTAAATAATCAGACTACTAATGTGAAAATTAAGGCAAAATAAGTTTATAAAAGTACGATTGGCAACAGGCCACCAGAAAATTCATTCAGGTTCCCATAATATTTTTTTCAATGATGTACAAATTGTATGGTGTATAAATACATGAGATCACCAAGAAGTTCAGCAAAAAACAAAGATATCTGACAGTCGGAATTATTCTTCGTCAGTTTGATAAAGAGCATAAATGATAGAAACTTTCACTGAAAGAACGGAATGTACCAAAGACAGGAAAATTCCATGCACACGTAAGAACAAATGGGAGCCTTAAATGAATTTTAATATTGAGAGAACATTTTTGGTTCTTTCGAAGGGGGAAAATGAGATTGTTTCTCGTAGCTTTCAGTATGGATATGTAAATATTGTCTTATTATATTATCTGGTTGATTCCCTTTTCTCGTTTTCTAGAATGAATGCAAAGGTGCTCAACCTTTGCATCCCCTTACTCCTGTCCTACTGTTCAGAGGTTTTTCACCTCATTTTAACCATGACCCATTCTACAATACTTTGAATGATGGAGACAGCACCACCAGCTGTCGCACTGTAATTTATTCCCCGAAATGCAGCCTTAATTGCTGCATCAAGCAGCGCGTTAAGGCAGGGATTTATTCTTGATGACGATTTAATTAGAAAAATTCTTCAAAGTGAAATCTGGTAACGGAGGCAACTGCATCGTTGAATGCTGCTTTCACCTCAGATAAATAATAACGAAGAGGTTCTGTTCCGTGAAAATAAAACAAGTAAAAGTCTGCAGAAATTCCTTTGCTCCAAATAATACTAGTTTTCACTCTGGATATACAGTATAAACCAGCCTTTTAAAATCTAACTTAGATTACTTTAGGAAAAGAGCAGTGAACCATTTTCAAGAAATTCATCAGCATTGTTTCAGAAATAAAAAAATTCTTATTTGCCCGACTTTTAAACATCGTGATTCAGTTCTGAAAGAAGCGTTATCTGTGCAGCACCAGGGCAGTAGCTAGTAGTAAATTCTAAGGGAGGCTAGAAAAGTTTTTTTTTATTTTTTTTTTTCGAATTCCATCCCTTCTTCTTCCATGTGGTCTTCTTCTGGGTCTTTTTTTGTCCTTGGTATCTAGTCTAAAATTTCGGTTGTCTATCGATGGTCCGTTCTGCTGGCAACATGTTCAGCCCACTGCCGAAGAACTGGAAGGATGCATTGATTAAACACTTTTATTTAAGAGATGGCATATTGCTTTTGAAAATTGTACCGTTTCTTCCAAAAGCTCTCCAACCAAGTTTTATGCGCCGATTAATTTTTTCATCAATGTGACCCTTGCTTGATATCTGTTATCTAAGGAAAATATACGTACCGGTTACCTCGAGATTTTCTCCATCAATTGCAAAATCTTTCTTTCTTGAAAAAGTAGTAAACATCAGTTTTGTCTTCTGGAAGTTCATTTCTAACTCCACTTCTTTACTCTTGTCAGCAAGTTCCTAGATCGTACTCTTCAGCTCTGAAGGAGGTAGTTGCAAAAATGATTATGTCATCCACAAAACGAAGGTGAGTTAAATAATATCCATTAATATTTATCCCCTCGTTTTCTCAGTTCGATGATTGAAATACACTTTGCAATGTGGCATTGAAGAGTTTGGGATGGTGTCACCTTGTGTAACTCCTTTTTCAATTTTTATTGGTGCTGTATCCTCAATTAACCGAACCTTTGCAGTTGCATTTTCATAATGGATGCTAATATAATATTAATAATGCCAATGTATGCATCTTCAATACCGCAGTATTTCAACGCCATTGTAACTGCTGATGGTTTCACGTGATCAAAGGCCTTTTCCTAATCAGTAAACGTCACGCATAATAGGAGTTCATATTCCCTCGTGCTATGATTTGGGAAGGATACTCACTTACGACCAGCTTGTTGGCCCAGTGGCTTCTGACCATTTGTCCGAATTGGATCCGGGTTCGAATCCCGTGAGGCATGGATGTTGTGATTGTCTTACGGCACTGGCTCTCTTCCTTCTCAGGAACCAGTGGCCCTAAATTAGGGACGGACGACTGCTTATAGCCCAGTGAGTTGCTCACGGTGGCAGTTAAACAGCCAATCGAAAAAAACACGAGCTTGACTGCTATAAAGACGTCTTATAAAATGCGATAGTTACTGGGAATCTGATATTTGTCAGTCTTTGGATGTCATACAACTCCTGATTATCGTTTCTGACCGATATTTACACACGCAGAGTTAATATAAAACACGCAGTTCTAGGATCAATTGGACAAAATGTTGTTTTTTTTCCGAACTTCAAAGGAAAATTATTCAAGATCGCAGACAACACACTGATTAATTTTCGTATACTGAATAATTAATTAACTGTAAAATTAAAATTGTTTTTGCCGGAAACCGTATTATTTAATTTATTGCAGAAAAACATGTTTTTGAACTGATACAAGTGTCTGGAAATACAAAACTGTCTAATAATGATCTGTTTTGCATCACGTTTTTTTTAGCGTTAAGACTTTGGGGGCATGCAGACTTTTCCTTTCAAGCCATAACTATGTACAGTTATATCCATTGCATGTATTGGTTTCTCATTGCGTAGTGCAACACAGCTTGAAATGTTTCACTTGATTTTCAGTGTTTGTGTTATTTTGCTTTGAAATTTTTCGTTGTTGCGTAGATATTTATTTGTGCCTAAACTTTCGCGACCGACCTCACAAATTGCAAAGCATTTTAAGAAATCATAATGTGTACGGGGAAATGGTAGGGTATACGTGTACAATTACGATTGCCGCAGTTTATCGTGTGAGTCAGATCGACAAATTGATCTGCGAACTGCATTTCTGTATCATTAACAAGTTTCTGTAAAAACACTTCATTGTTTTAAAACTTCCAATTTTCATATTGACGGCTCGACGGACATTATTTTTATCAAATGACTTACGAGCTTTTACTCTCATCCTGATCCATATTCATCGTTTCAAGTGTGGTTTTGAACATTTTTGCTAATTATTTTCCCCCCTGGCATGTACGAATGATCATTGTGTTTGCTAATTCTTTCATTGGGGAGGTTGAGCATTCCCTGGCGTCCCTCAAGCTACGGCCTTGTGCAGCATGCCACGTATGTTTTCCTTAAGAATTTCGTTCTTTATAAAAAATGTAGGTTGGACGCGATAGAGTGCAAAACTAAAGGACATTTTTATTGTGCGGCTTCAAAGGCATACCAAGCTTGATCAAAGCTTATCGTTCATATGATATCCACAAAAACAAATATCCGTGGGGGCCACTACGAAGAGTGTCTGTTGATAAGCGAGGGAATAAGGTTGAAAATTGGTGTCGCGGATCTCACCTTTCTCAGAATGTGCTCATCAAACCCACGACCCTACTGCAGCCTGCATCAGTCCAACTCGATCCGGGCCGCAAAACAGCCGTGAATATCGTAATTACTTCCTATGAATGGCATACAGACTGTCATAGTGGGCTAGTTTGATATTGTCATCGAATAACTCATTTATCGTATAATTTCAGATTCTTTATTGCGTATAAATATGCAATTTCATTAATGCTATCTTTTTTGATAAGATGCTATTGATGCAACAGCTGTACCGTCATTAAATTACTACATTGTACTTGCTGACGAAAGGAAGCAACTGCGAAATAACTCAGGGTTGAGCATTATATGGGTCAATTTTTCTCTGAATTTATATATCAGTCATCCCATAAATACAGTACTTTAGGTGCCATAAACAGTATATGATATTAAAGAAAACTTCAAGATATTCAAAAGACAATGTGTGTACCGTTAGAAATGATCTGATTTTGACAATTTAAAAATTAATTTCCAATTTCATATCTGTAAGAAATTCCCAAGATTGGAGGCGAAATGATAAAAAATGGATTCTTTCGAAGCAGTCTTCCATTTGCTAAAAAGAAAAAAGAATTCCTTTCATGAGGTCTTATATTTGCTGAAAAGAAAACAATGTCGTCCAAGTGGTCTTTCATTTGCTGAAAAGAAAAGGATGCCTTCCAGGCAGATTTACATTTTTCTGAAAAGAAAAGGATGTCTCTCCGGCGTTCTTCGAGTTGCTTAAGTCTCACCGCTGATACATTTCTGCTGTAAGGAGAATAAGAGAATGTCTTAGATAAAAGTAAGGCCTGTTGAATAAAGTCCAAGTTCTTGCACAGTAGTTTCCTGCAGTACATGGTAAACACTATTCTGTTGAAGTTTGACTTTCCCTACATTAACCAACGGAAGGTTGTTGCACGTTAAAGAAGCCTCCAAGTGCTGCAGTTGATAAAAACACATCTCAGAAGAATTCGTTTTTCATTTGAAGGTTTAACGACCAACATGAGCAGCTCGATTGACTATAAGCAGTCGTCCGTCCCTATTTTAGGGCCACTGGTTCTAGGTAAGAGAGAGAGCTAGTGTCGTAAGACAAACACAACATCCATGCCTCACCGTAATTCGCACGCGTGGTCATCGCGAACGAATGATCAGAAGCCAACGCTTAGACCACTGCGTCACCTGGGTGGCCCTCAGCAGAAATGGAAACATTTGGCCGTAGCTGGTCAAAAAAGAACAATTCCTCTGATGTGTCATCAAACACTCAACGTGACGTTCTATGTGTACAAGAAGTCTTGCTCGTGTTGGATTTAAATAATCTGACATTTCCATCAATCCACTGTTTTCCCTTTAACGTTGACGTAAAAAACCTGGTAACAGTGCAGTTCTGAAAATAATCGTCACGCGGCCGGGTTCACAACGAAAGGTAGATGCTAATTCACTGCGTGCGGTTTTACTATGACAGTTTATATGGGACACACCAAGTGTATTTAGACACTTTTGCTATTGCCAGATAGCGTTGATCGATACAATGAGTCGCGTTAGTTGCATAGATGTCTTTTCCACGGATTAGCGAGGATTCGGTTGCACTGTGTCCTTCATCGTATCCCCTTCAAGTTCTGACGGCCTACTGAACGATCCTTACCTAAAAGGCTGCTACCTGTAGATCGGAATTTGTCAAAATGTTTGGGGAAGTTCTTTCCGGAGCGCCAGCTTCCAGAGTTGGAAACGGGTCAAAATTTCTGGACTCGGACGTCACATAATTGAACCCAATCCAAATCTGCGACTGAACGGGACCCTACCTGGACAAATCTGCTTTGAACTATAATATACACTGAAGTGCCAGAAAAACTGGCACAGACGAGCTTATGCAAAATACATAACGACGTCACCTATGCGAGTACTCGGTTTCATAGGCCAGTGCGTATATATAGAACAATAAACATCCTTGCCAGCTGTCAGAGCTGTTTTCGGCATGAGAATGACAAGTAATAACGATTTAAGCGATTTTCAACGCGGTGTCATAGTTGGCGGTCGTAAGAAGGGCCATAGTATTTTGGAGGTCTTACCAGAGTTCGAATTTTCACGGACGACAATTGCAAGGCTGTACCGTGACTACAAGAGTTCCGGCAAAACCTCCAACCTACGATACCAGTGTGGCCGTAAAAAGAAATTGCGTGAACGTGATCATCGTCGGCTGTCCAGAATCGTTTCACGCGATAGGCGTGCAACACTCTCGCAGGCATAATCGGAATTCAGTGCTGGAGCCTCAACAAGCATCAGCGACCGGACTGTGCAACGTACCCTGCACGATATGGGCTTTGGGAGTCGACGCCCAGCTCGAGTTTCCTTGATGGGTGCACGACACAGAGCAATGCGCATCGTTTGGGCACTGCAACACTGCCACTGGACACTTGATGACTGGAAACAAGTAGCCTGGTCTGACGAGTCGCGTTTCCAACTGTATCGGGAAGATGGAAGGATTCGTGTGTGGCGCAAACCCCATGAAGCCATGGATCCCGTCTGTCAACAGGAAACTGTATCGGCTGGTGGAAGGTCCGTAATGGTATGGGATGTGTTTAGCTGGACTTCACTGTGACCCCTGGTACGCCTAAAAACGTCTGTGACCGGCCAACGCTATGTGCGCATCCTTTCGGACGAGGTACACCCGTTCAAGTCCTGTATTCATGCTGATGGGTTGGGCCTGTTCCAACAGGACAATGCACCTCCACACAATTGTCAGGACGCCGCATTATGGTTAGAGGAGCATTCATCTGAGTTTGGGATGTTGCCATCCCACCAAAGTCCCCAGATCTGAATGTGATAGAACACATTTGGGATGCCATGCAACGCGCTATCGAACACAGGAATCCGAGATCTCGGCATACACCCGAACTGAGAAACGCTCTGCAGGAAGCATGGTGTGCATTGCCTACACCGTATTTCTAGAAGCTAGTGGAGTATATGCTCCGTCGTATTTATGCAGTCCTGTGCTCGCGTGGGAGACCTACCAAGTATTAGACCGGTGTACCAGTTTTTCTGGCACTTCAGTGTATATACACGGCGTTCAAAAAGTCTGCGCTTTGTGTATCTTACGGTATGTGGAAATGAAACAAATGTATTATATTAGTGTATAATTTACTCCAAGGTAATAGAACCTTTTGGACACCTAAAGACTATTTAAACGGCGATTTTCCATTGTGTTTAAAAAGGAAAATAGTCAATGCATGTATTAACCCCTTATTTACTTATGGAAGTGAAACGTGTAGTATTACAGATCACAGACAGACAATGTGAAAAAGTAAGAATATCGATAAGGAAGTTAGAGAGAAGAACGTTGGAAATGAGAAGAGACAAGAGTTAGAAATGAACTTATAAAAGAAAGAACAGGAATAATAGATATTATAAAAATAATATCTATTATTATTTTTATCTATAATAATAGATATTATAAAAATAGGGATGTAAGGTCAGGTGATGCGTAACATCACAGCCTCTCCTTGACAAATGTCAACCCCGCCTTCTCGTGGTGCATCCTGTTCCCACTAAAGGGGCTCTGACGACCGCAAATAGCGGTATAACTATACCATCGGGATCAGAGGAAATGCTATCCCACACTCACCAACCCGCTTGGCCAGCGTGGTGAGTTATGGCCAAACACCTCCAAAATGACTCTACAACTTAAATCTTGGCCCTCAGTCTCCGGCAGCTGGAATGTACCTGGCCAAGGCAGCGGCCAGTGCGACATGAAGGCAGAGGGTGCTAAGAATCCCCGGAGGACCGGACTAGGCTGCCATTTGATGCTGACCTTGGCTACCTACAACGGACGCTCCCTATCTTCTGATTCAAGGCTTCTTGAATTGGAAGAGGAACTACAAAGGATCAAGTGGGACATCGTCGGGCTGAGTGAGGTAAGGAGAAAAGGAGAAGATCTCATTGAACTGAAAAGTGGACATCTCTTCTATTATCGTGGGACAGATACTGGCAGAACTAGTGGTGTTGGATTTATAATAAACAAGAAACTGAAGGATAAAGTGGTAGAAGTTGAAAGTTCCTCTGACAGAGCTGCACGACTCGTTATCCAACTATCGAGAAGATACCAGGCTCAGATTATTCAAACTTATGCACCCACCACAAGTCATCCTGAAGAAGAAATTGAAGAATTTTATGAGGAAATTCGTCATCTAAATAATAAAGGTAAGCAGCACTTGAAGATAATTATGGGAGATTTCAATGCAAAAATAGGGCACCGGCAACAGAATGAAACTTCAGTAGGTAAATTCGGTCACGGCAACAGAAACCAGCGTGGAAATACTCTCGTTGAGTTTGCAGAGGCAGAAGGGTTTTTCATCTTGAACTCCTTCTTCAAGAAAAAGCCACACAGGAAATGGACATGGAGACATCCAATTGGGACGACAAGTGAAATTGATTTTATTATGTGTAACAAAAAATTCGTCATCGAAGACTGCAGTGTGCTAAACAAGTTCAACACAGGTAGTGACCATAGATTGGTGAGATGTAAGATGCACCTCGACACTAAACTGGAACGTGGCAAGCTCATAAGACAAACAAAATGTATTGACATAACCAACCTTAAAAAACACCATAATACTTTCAAGTTGGAACTGAAGAACAGATTCTCTGCTTTAGAAGGCCTAACATCGGAAGAAGTGGATATTTCTGAAGTTAACAGAAAAGTAACCAAAGCTCTTATGGAAACAGCAACAAAATTAGCTGGGTCTAAGAACAAGTTGCATGTAAACAAATTATCAGGAAAAACCAAAATGTTGATGCAAAAAAGAAGAGATGAGGACAACTAAAGAAGATGTGACTTCCAAAGTGGAATATATAGAGCTATGCAAGACAGCACGAAAAAGTATCACTGAAGACGTAAGGAAATTCAACTGTGAGCTAGTGAGGAAAGCAATTGAAAACAACCAAAGCCTAAAGATAGCAAAGGGACATCTCAGTAAGGGAAGAAAACAGATTATGGCTCTGAGAAAAGAAGATGGTTCTATAACAAGAAATAGAGGCGAAATTTTGACAAGAGTGAAAGATTTCTACTCCAAACTATATGAAAGGGATGATACATGTACTCCAGACATCATGAAAGGTACCAGAGTTCTTCCAGTCCTCCCAGCAGAAGTTGCTCATGCAATCAAGAACATGAAGCGGGGAAAGCTCCAGGAGAAGATGGAATTACTATAGACATCATACAAGAAGCAAGTGGAGAAATTGAAACAGTACTCGCCCAAATTTTCACTCGATGCCTTAATGAAGGGAAGATTCCTGAGGATTGGAACAATGCTACAATGATCCTGCTACATAAAAAGGTGACATTGAGGATCTCAGGAACTACAGACCTATCAGCCTCCTATCAGTGGTTTATAAAATCTTCACTAAAGTTCTTTCACACCGCTTGAAGGTAACACTGGACATGGCTCAACCGAGAGAACAAGCTGGATTCAGGAGTGGCTACAGCACAATAGATCATATCCACGTACTGAGAGAACTAATTGAAAGAGCGAGGGAATATGAACTTCCATTGTGCATGGCTTTTATCGATTATGAAAAAGCCTTTGATTCGGTGAAACCATCAGCAGTTACCACGGCTCTGAAATCCTGCGGTATTGAAGATGCATACATTAATATTATTAATAACATCTATGAAAATGCAAGTGCAAAGATTCGGCTGTTTGAAAATACAACACACATAAAAATTGGAAAGGGAGTGAGACAAGGTGACACCATATCTCCGAAGCTCTTTATTGCCACATTGGAAAATGTCTTTCAATCACTGAACTGGGAAAACAAAGGGATAAAGATTAATGGAGATTATCTAACCCACCTTCGTTTTGCTGATGACGTAGTCATTTTTGCAACTACCCCATCAGAGCTGCAGAGTATGATCCAGGAACTTGCTGACAAGAGTAAAGAAGTGGGATTAAAAATGAACTTTCAGAAGACAAAAGTGATGTTCAATGCTTTTACAAGAAATGAAGATTTATCGATTGATGGAGAAAAACTGGAGATAACAGATACGTATGTTTATCTTGGACAGCAGATATCAAGTGAGGGTCACATTGATGAAGAAATTAATCGGCGTACAAAACTTGCCTGGAGAGCTTTTGGAAGAAACAGCATAATTTTCAAGAGCAATATGCCATTATGTCTTAAAAGAAAAGTGTTTGATCAATGCATCCTTCCAGTGCTTACGTATGGTGCAGAGACGTGGACCTTAACTAAAAGAGACATACAAAGGCTGCAGACAACTCAAAGAAGCATGGAGAGGTGCATACTTGGTATAACCAGGAGAGATAAGAAGAGGAACTCGTGGATCCGAAAAATGACGAGAGTGGAAGACATCATGATCAGAGTTAAATCCCTGAAATGGCAATGGGCTGGACATACTGCCAGAAGGAAAGACCATAGATGGACAGCCGAAATTTTAGATTGGATTCCAAGGGACAGGAAAAGACCCAGAAAAAGACCACATGGGAGATGGGTGGATGAAATTCGTAAATATGCGGGAGTGACATGGAGGAGACTGGCACAAGACAGACCGTTGTGGAGGAAACTTGGGGAGACCTTCGTCCAGCAGTGGATTGATAATGGTTGACAATGATGATGATGATGATGATAAAAATAATAAAAGAATCAAAGTGGAGATGGGCTGGACATGTTGGAAGACTGAAAGATGAAAGATGGACACGGTTAATAATAAAGTGGCAACCGAGAAATGCAAAGAGACGAAGAGGGAGCCGGAGAACAAGATGGAGAGATGACCTTCAGAAATTTAGAGGTGCTAAATGGTGGACTGAGGCTAAGGATCGAGAAAATTGAAAAAGACTGGGGAGACCTATACCCTGCAGTGGGTGCCAACAGGCTAAGAAGAAGAAAATAATTTACTCTTTTACTAACAGCAAGTATTGAAACTGTCGTCCTTCATGTGCAAAACATTACCTAGCTGTTTTACACATGTTTTCAAATACATCTGCGAGAATCAAAAAGTCCCTGCGCAGTAATGTTAATTCTGTTCCTCCTAATTTTGATGACGATACAGTCAAAATTTTGGAATTAAGCAACTTCTTGTATGTTTAATTTGAGTTTTTGCTATTTTCTTGATAACATATCAAGCTTCAGAATATGTTTCACGGCAACCCCAATTTTCGCAAGTTTATGATAAGTTGAAAGTTTCCAAAATGTCGATGTTGTTTTCATCATTGCCCCTCAAAAGGATGGGACACTTTTCCTTCTGAGGACACTCTTCCTTCATATTGCATGACAAATGATTTTTCAGTCCTCGGGGAACCAATATCTAGCACAAAATTCCACAGTACACACTTTTCATTGATTTTTTTCTTTTTGCTTTTCAAAAATAAAACAGAAATAAAACCGGATCGAAATCGGGTCAGGAACACCTTGACCCTACCCGTTTCACCCGCTGACCCGTGACGCGTGACCCGTTTCCATCTCTTCCAGCTTCTCCATGCGCATTGGAGATGTTTTCCCAAGATTGCGTAGTACTGCATTTAGCTCCGTCTTAAACACTTACAGCATAACATCGGAATATTGATTTTACCTGTTTCCGTCTTTCAGTACGGATCTTTTTTCTGCACAGAAGACTGGATTGGGTTTGTAACCGTAAATATCTTACGATAACATCTTCCATTTATATACGCAAATGCTATTATGCCGCCCGGATGGTTGAGTGGTCAGAAATGTGGTCTCTTTACTAAGAGTCCGAGCAGGACTGTGGTTTGACACCCAGACGAGGCGTGGTTGGTGCGTTAAGGTACCGGTTGTGCTACTTTCTAGAACCAGTTGTCCTAAATTGGGGGTTGGCTTTAGATGCTCATGTCAATGAACTCAGAAAAGAAAATATTAATATCCACAGTGTGGCAAAGAATTTTGAGACAGGGTCTGTAAAATGAAATAGAAACAAGAAATTATACTTTGTTTTGGTTTGTTATTCAAAATAAGTCTCTCTGGCTTCAATACACTTGTTACAGCGATTTAATAATAATTCGAATGCCTGTTTCAGTTCACTTTGCGGAATTGCCTCCAAAGCACGCGTCGAAGCTGTTTGTATGGTCGAAATATCATCAAAATAACACCCTTTTAACGTCATTTTAAGTTTTGGGAATAAAGAAAAGTCGCCGGGTGCTAAATCAGGCGAATACGGTGGATGATTCTACACACAGACGTTATTTGTCGCCAAAAATCTACGAACAAGAAGTGAGGTGTGACTGGGTGCATTATCGTGCAACAAACACCATCTGTTTTCATCCCGATATTCTGGACGAATGCGACAAATTCTGACCATCAAACGCCTCAAAACATTTAAATAAAACTCACCAGTAATTGTTTGTCCACTTGGAACAAATTCTTTGTGGAAAATACCCTTACTATCAAAGAATGTAATGAGCATTGTTTTCATTTTAGATGGAACTTTTCTTGTTTTTTTGGCTTGTGGTGAGTTTTTTGACTTCCATTCCGCACTTTGTCACTTTGTTTTAGGATCATACTGAAAACACCATGTTTCATCACCAGTAACAATCGATTTTAAGAAGTTTGGATCATTTTCAGCTGCTGAAATGATGTCTCTGCAATGTGCACTTCTCCTTGATTTTTGTCCATTGGTCAACGTATATGGAACAAATTTAGCACAGACTCTTGTTTTGCCCAAATCGTCATACAGGATGGTTCGAATCGTTTCTTTGTTGATGTTTAAAGACTCTTCCATCATTCTTAGTGACGTACATCGATTGTTTGCCACGAAATAACGCACTTTTTCAATAATCTCAGGTGTTCTAGATGAACTTGGTCTTCCGGTATGCTTATCATCTTCTAGCGTATCTCTTCCGTCCAAAAAACGTTTGTGCCACAGGAAAACATTTTATCTACTTAAACAAAACTCACCGTAAACTTGTTTCATCATTTGGTACGTTTCCGAGGCACTTTTACCAAGTTTTGCGTTAAATTTAATTTGTTCCATCTTAATAATTCAACATGAAAAAAATTTTACTTCTCTAATGAACGGCCGTTTCGTTTGAGTTACTTTAACAACTGCGCAGTACTTTTGTCAGAAAGCAAGCAGATGGTCACGGTTTATAACGCATTCGCGATTACACTGGTGGCGCCACCGTAGGCTGAAATCTAGCGCCAGGGTTAAAAATTCTTTGACGCACTGTGTAGGATGCGATAGGAACCTGCGACTTTTATACCAAACGGAAATTGCTTGAAAAGGATTTATAATTGTTATTTCCGGACATACACGTACACGTGACACAAAATGACACTGCGGTACTTTTCTAATGATTTCCCATGTAAGGAAGATTTCAATATTGATTTATGTGGCAAAAATGTTTTTCTCGGTTTGTTTTCGAAACAAATTATATGACACTCACTGCGCGTACTGACTTCGAACAGAAAACTGCATGAGGTGAGTCAGAAAATATAGTCTAAATACAGTTATTACAAATTGAATAACTTTAATTGAAATTATTATACACAAGGAATTGATCAACGTCCTTTGCTGTGTGATAAACACATCTACTACAAAACAATAGTTGAGTGAATGGAAATAATACAACTCTTGAAATAATCTTCATGGAGATTTTTCACTAGATGAAAAACAGCAGAATCCATGACAAAGGTAATTCATGTGACAAGCCACAGTAAAAAATGAAAGTTGTTTCATTTTTGCTGTGTTTTTGGGGAAGAGGAAAACTGAAATCCTCTTCTAAGTTGCGCTGGCAGCAATCATGTATCTCTCTGTTGACACATCTGGAATGCAGGTAGGTGTTCCTTGCTGGTCTGTAAAATTCTGAAGTATTACGCGGGCAAAAGTCAGCTAAAACCATCTTACAAATTACAAAGCAAAACAAAGAGCGTCCGTCTTTTAAGTTAAAGACTGTACGCCGTCCTTTTCGATGCCATGTATTCTTTTTATGTGAGAAGGTTACATAACTTTTCAGAATGCTATTCGCGGACAGGTTAAATTCTATCCCATGAGGAAGTAATTCTTTTAACACAACTGTTCATCTCAAAAAAGCGAAAAGGAAAGTTAATTCCTCTCAAAAGCTTAACTAGCGCGATGTCTAACATAATGCTATATTTAAGCGTCTCTGAAATTGACTCATAAAAACACCAGCGATGAAATCCATTACATAAAAGAGAGATTAGGGGCATCGTTTAAAACAAAAGAAAAATAAAACCTAAAACTGACTGCAGAGTTCCTCTTATTGGTACTTAAAAGACAAGTGGCAAATTCATTTAAGGAGAATAAACCAAGAGATAAAAAGATTCGTAAGTTCTGGTGAAGTAAACATTTTGAATGTTATCAAGCAGCGGGTTCAGTATTTCGACAACAATTTGTATGTATTGTGTGAAAAGAGAAAGTTGAAGCTCATTGTCTTCCTAAGTAATACATAGAAAGAGAAAAAGAAAAATCCGTTTTTTTATTCTCCGAAAAAACACGTTCATATATACACTGCTGGCCACCCAAAATGCAACACCAAGAAGGAAGCATCCGATTGGCCTGAAATTCGCAGCATGCGTCGTTCGCGATAGTACATGCAAACGTTTCGCATTGCAGAGCATATGTAAATAATGTGCACCCGGCACGCCACCGAGAAGCACTCTAAGAAGGGTGCACAGAAGGCGGGGTGTAAGTAGTGGAAGTGTGTTGTGCTACCGGACCTGTGCGTGGGAAGCTTCCTGAAGCCTCGTCGCAGAATACGGCAGTCATTCCATCACGTTTCGGAGTTCGACAGAGGACGAATAGTGGCTTATCGCGACATCGGTTTGTCGTACCGAGACATCGGCGCCCGTGTGGGACGACATCCAGCCACAGAGAGGCGAGTATGGATTCGGTGGGTGCAGGAGGGATGGACAGACCGACGTGAGCGATTACCGCAGCCGCGGCACACCCACCAAATGAGAGAGCCGGCATGTTGTGTGGCGGGCATTGACGGCTCACGCCGCCACTTCACGAACGTTAGCGCAGGAATTAGGGTGTGTTGCGCAACAACCTCTGTCAGCACGTACCGTTCGACGTCGTCTCCGGGGGCGGGGACTTGTCGCACGGCGCCCATTGCTCCGATTACCATTGACGTTACACCACCGGCGAGTGCGGCGGCAGTGGGCGGTTGAATGCCGCACCTGGACTACGGAATGGCACGACATTGTCTTCTCCGACGAATCCCGCTTCTGCCTGCAACACCACGATGGTGGGATCCGCGCGTGGCGGCACCGCGGCGAGAGACTGTATGACGCTTGCATTATGCATCGCCATACCGGTCCGTCGTCAGGCATTATGGTTTGGGGCGCAATAGGATATGACACCCGCACCCCTATGGTACGCATCGCCGGTACACTCAACAGCCACCGCTATATCTCCGACGTTTTGGAGCCTGTAGTCCTGCCAGCAGCCATGTTTCGTCACGACCCACCAGGTGTCACTGCTGCCGTGGCCCGCCTGTTCTCCCGATATGTCGCCCATCGAATACGTTTGGTCGCTGATCGGCAACCGAGTGGCCCGGCAAGCACCACCCGCGGCTACGCCTGATGAACTGTGGCAACGTGTGGAAGCAGCCTGGACTGACATACCCTAAGCCCACATCCAAAGCCTCTTTCGTTCGATGCCGCGGCGTGTAGCGGCCGTTATTGCCATCCATGGGGGCCACACGAACTATTGATGTCTGCGTGTTCCGCAAGTCGCACGGGCCTGTAAGCTCAATCGTTTCATCTTTGTATCTGTTGTTATGTGTCCAGTAAATCTGGCTTTGCTATCTCGTGTCCTGCTTGGTGTTGCATTTTGAGTGGTCAGCAGTGTACATACGAATCTTATATTTATAACGGAACAAGCATTATAAAGCGCAATGCTCTCTACTTCCGTGTCCTTAGTTATAATTAAGAAAGCAAATGTAACATATTTTATATAATTTAGACTGATATACCTGAAGCAACAAACTGTGAAAAATCTCGTTGCGTAATGACACACTGGATACTGGAAATACAGTATAAGCATTCAGGTATTAGATTTTTCACTTCTGTGCGTTTTCGGTAAAAATTTACAGGTTATTCGCCGATCGACTGACAACATCGCACGTAAATTTCGTGGAATTGATAATTGTTAAATAGGTTATAAATTCATGGCGGTTGATTTCATTCAATTTCTCGTGTTTACACAGGCTCTGCGTGGCATATTTACTTTCAAAACGAAACGAGTTTTAATTTATCCTTAATTCATATACATCAATTATTAAACACAAAAATCTCATGCTAAAATTATCCTATCGGCGATTAATAATATACTAACCAAATGAGTTTTATTTTTTATTTATTTACATCAAAGATTGAACACATAATTTTTGTTCTAAAATTATTTTATCGGTGATTAACAAGATGTTTCCCAAATGAGTTTTATCTTTAACTCATTTACATCAAATATTAAACACAGAATTCTCAGGTTAAAATTATCCTATCGGCGATTAACAATACGTTAGTCAAACGAGCAGCCATTAAGTGAGAACATTTTCTTGAGCCAACAAATGAGTTACTTCATTGACTCTGCTTCCTATCTATCTTCCTAGAGGTCAGCACAGGCCTGGCTTGCCCCGTAAAGTCCGAGCCTGACCCGACCCGCAGTACAAGATTTCTTTTTCATCAATTAAAAGAAAACATTCAGGCTCTGGTCGGGCAGTTTCTGGAGTAGAAGATGTATCATTTTTCTGATGTTAATAAAACATGCCGGCTGGAAAAATGGAAATTAATTTTGATATTAACAGTTGTTCCTGCATGACTTCCATATACCACCTATTCAAATTTGCACATTAGATTGAACCAAATTTGATTTCAGAAAAGAAAAAATCAAATCAATCTTAGAAGCTGATTTCTTCGAAAGGCATATAGTTAAAGACATTTCATTCAAATATGAATTTTTTTAACAGAAATACAGTATTGCCGTCGAAGGTAATATCTTCCCTATCACAACCATCTCATCCAGTTGGAAAACTGAGCTCTTAAATTCTGTTAACACTCTGGAAGTACAACATGACCAAGCGGGTTCATTTATTATAGCTGAAACCAGACAGCCCAGTCTCTCCAACAGGAGTTTATCCAAGACTTTAAATTTCTTGAGGGGGGAGGGGGTGCTGAAAACTTTGAGGGATGTTGAAAAGATTTCATTGGGGGTGGATGAATAAAGCAAATTTTTAGAATGCTGAATATTTCCATAGCGAAATATTTACCTACGACTAAAAATGGGGAATAATTCAAGAAATGGAGAATTGTTAAAATTTTTATAGTTCAGAATGATTAAATACCGGATTTTTTTCCCAAAAGTAAATACATGTTTTTGTTTTGGTGTTGTTTTTATTTTTTATCGCTCATATCTAAATGCTTTCCTAAACACGGCAAAAACAACTAAGTATTAACATGTTTGCTGAAACAGTATATAGAGATTCTAACAAATCGCATGCGTGCTGAAATGATTCAGAAGGGTAGTTGCAAAATTTGTAGCAGACTAAAATGAAAATGAAGAGATGCGCGCATAAGTTTTGTGGTTGCAATGACTTACTTTAAACGTATGCTTTAAACAAGTAAAACTAAAAAGCGAACATTGAACTGATATATACACTGCTGGCTATTAAAAGGGCAACACCACGGAAGGCAAGAGATATCAAAGCCATATTTATTGTGCCAAAAACAGATGATACAAGGGTGAATTGATTACAAACACAGCACAGTAAGACTAGGGGAACATATGACAATCAGTATCTGGTATAGCCACCATGGGCAGCAATTACAGCTGCTACACAGCCCGGCATCGAGAGGGAGAGACGTTTGATGTGTGTTTAGGGAATGTCCGTCCACGCAGCTTCGATACGATGCCACAGTTCTTCCGTTGTACGTCAGCGACCATCCCCACCCCACCCGTTGTAGCGGGGAGTGGTCGTTATCGTGCCAGTCGTCCGGCGATCATGGGTCACACATGTTCAATAGGCGACACATCTGGGGACCGCGCGGGCCAAGGAAGACGTGGCGCATTGTGGCCATCCAGGAAGTCTTGGATGTTGCCTACCACATGCGGTCGCGCATTATTCTGTCGGTAAGTGGCACCAGGCAGTCGCTCAAGATATAGTACAACGACAGGCTTCAATACCTCAGTGATGTAAGGATGGCTATTCAACGTACAGGTAATACGGACGAAGGGCGTGTGGGGGTGGAATCCAATGGCACTCCATACCATAACACCAGGTGCCGAGCCGGTATGGCACAACATAATGTAGGACTTACTCAACCGGTCGCCGCGTTACCGCCAAACACAGATTCGTCCATCATGGTGCTGAAGAGTGAATGCCTTGCCATTCGCTCTTCTATGCGCGACGTTCTTGGCACCTCTGCAGTCACAGGCACTGGTATTGTACAGTCAAAGGTAGTCCAAGCAATGGGCGCCGTGAAAAAATGCCCCGTTGCTGCAGATGACGACGAATCGTCCGTGCGGACACTGGGTGTTGTGCCACACATCCGAACTGTTGAGCTACGGTGGTCGATGTGGTGTGCGGTCCGTCAGAGCCATGCGCACCAGATGTTGGTTCTCTCGTTCGGTGATGTGACGGGTCAGTCGGGTTCCGCACGTCGGTGCATTCGTTCTACCCTCTGACACCATATTCTCCCCACCGTGTCCGCGTGCCGTCCCACACGAGCATCGAAGTCTCGGAGTGATAATCCGCAATCACGATGTGCCACAATTTTCCTGCGATCGAATTTGGAAATCTCCTGGTAGTGCTGCCGTTGGCTTCGACGGGGCATGCTGCAGATATCCGTCGCCAGGAATGGCGTGCAAACACACTTCGAATGCTTAACACTGGCTCCTTGTTCAGCCCACTTATGCGACTTCCAGGGGAGTTACTGTCCCACATGATTTCCATATGTGCAGCCGGTTTGTCATTTACATGTGCGCCCGTGTTCTGCTCTTCGGCCAACTTTCGAGCTCCTGGGATACGATCTTCCTGGTGTTGCACTTTTAATGGCCAGCAGTGATACAGAGACATCAATTTAAA
The DNA here is from genome assembly GCA_039090855.1 of Macrothele yani. NCBI lineage: Eukaryota > Metazoa > Arthropoda > Arachnida > Araneae > Macrothelidae > Macrothele > Macrothele yani. The sequence continues at coordinate 5,509,636 of CM076995.1, read as the reverse complement.
AGAAAAAAGAAAAATCACCGCACTACGAATAATACACCTCAAAGTAAAAAAAAACTAGTATTGATAACACACCTCAAAGTAAAAAAAGAATTAATGTAGACGCTAACAACTATTGATAACTGTGCTATACGATGATAAAATGGACTGATACTTAAGAACTACAAAGTATATGTGCGTGCGCGTGTGTATGTGTGTGTTACACATCTTCAACAGGAGGGGTGTTGAAATCTTTTTATGGGGAGGCGTGTCTGAGGAAATCTGAAGAGTGTGTTGGAGAGGTGTTCGGGATGTGTTTATAAATCTCCGGTCTCCAAAAAGCTGGCCATTGCCAAGTCTTAAACGTTCAGGTATTGGTATTCCCAAATTAAAGAAAAGAAAACCTATGAAGATCTCTGTCGCTCATCTCCTTTCTCCTTCTGGTGAACCGTAACTTTGCAGAGAATTTCCGTAAAAAAACAAATTAATTCTTCTTTCAGTTCAATCATTGTCAAATTTAGATGCATGACATCTTTACAAAGAAAATACCGTCCTTGTGCGTGGAGATTTCTGTGGGATAGAAGACAATAAACGAAGCTCCCAACGGCACAGTTCCTCTTCATGATCGTTTTTGCTTTGGGAGTCTTGAAATGAAGTTTTATTGAGGGTCCTGAGTCCCTGTTCCATGACTTCCGAAACAAATAAAACGCAAATGAAGCACCGTGCTCTTTTCTTATTGTTATCGCCTTTCAGGACGTAGTAATTTTAAATCATGCACTGCACTTTAAAAGAACCTGAAGCATTTCCTCTCTGATCCAATAGCATACAGGATATTCGTTCCTTGGATCTTGGTACTATTGATTCTCTCCCGTTTTTTATTTACATCAGTACAAGAGTCCGAGATTTTTTTCTTTCCTCGTTGGATAATGAAAGCATATCGAACACAGAGTGAATTGCATTCGTAAAAAATCCGATTAGTAAAATATATGCTGTGTAGATGCTAGGAATGCTTCGCAGCTTCCGAAATACAAAAACCGCGATTGATTAAAATGTTTTGCAATATTTGTTTCTTAGTAGAAAAAGAATGCTTGATCTTCAGTGTGAATTGTCGGTTGTCTTTAAAGTAACAATAACCAGCAATTTCTCTTTTATTTGTGTAAATAATAATGTTCGTAGTTTTGTGGATGTTCAAACAAATGTGTCTTGAATTTAGGTGCACCAACTGCACACTATCCATCATTCATCTGTTTCTGAACAAATCGAATAAAAACTTAGCTTAAAAGCCAGACAGATTTTACTGGCTTTTGAAACTCTTTATTTAATTTCATTTCATTTCTATGTAATTCCCTTTTACTGGTTACTGAACCAGAGTTCTCGCACTCTAAGCTTCGAATACGAATCTGATATTTAAAAGACGATATTTTTAGACATTGTAAATAAGAACGGAAATCGCTTGATTTCCAGAAAGGAAGAAGTTTCAGAAACGAAAGGTGTTTTTATAGTAAAGTCTGTGGATGAATGTAAATTCTGCTTGTGCGCTGAGAAGAGGACTACTCCGTAGAAGAACTAAAGGTCAAACTTCAGAACCGGATTTGAAAAATCATAAGTTAAGAAAGTTTGCTCGTAGAACACAGAAATCTCTTAGATTTAGCCAAAGGAGATTTTTCAGGAACTCTGCAGAGAGAGAAATTGCACTCTGTGAAATTGTCCGAAATATTTCATTGTTCTCCATCAAGTATGGTCGGAGACTTACAACAAATCTTCTTTGCACCTGATTGTAAACAATGCCCATGAGTGAAAAAGGAATTATATACCATTATTTCTTTTTTTGCTTTTTTTTTCATTCACATGTCAGCTTTTTTCAGAGACAGTTTCAGAATTCAAAAATATTTTCTTCAGATGTTTGTGGAAGAAAATTTATGAAGTCGATATTTTTAAATATTAGTAAAAAACTTTATGATACTTTATTTATACAGTATTTTGCAAGATTGTGTGTATTTCGATGTTATATGCAGAACAGTAGTAAACTGATCGAAACTGATTGCATGATACATTTCGTATTATTAATTAGTTTTATGAAAATTCTTAAATATGTAGCACACTCATTTAAACGCCCATACGAAAAAGAAAAAAAAGGAGAATGTAGAAATTTTCACCTGCGATTAAAAAAGCATTACCATTTTGAAGTGGTTAACAACAAACTTCTAAAATCTTTGACATCGAAGGCCTAAAGAGAAATCGCAAATTAAGGCTGTGAACAAACTTATTTCCCTTACGAACTGAATACACTGGGGCCTCAATGCAAAAAAAAGGCATCAAAGGAGAGAAAAAAGAACCCAAATGAAACTGAAATGACAAATTGAATCATGAGTAACTGAAATTTTACTCTTTCTTTCTGAAAGCGGAATCATTTGACTGCTTTCTCTTTTTCATTAAGTATTGATCCATGGACACTCAGTATGTACACAAAAGTAGTACAGGTACTTCTGGAACATAAATGGTACATCTATTTCTAATACTAAAGCAACATTCACAAAAATGACCATATCTTGACTCAAAAATGGAACGATGATAATATGTAATGATTGCCATAGTTGTCAAAGAGTTATTACTACACAATGAAATACGAAAACAAATCGACATGGATAGTAAGTGACGTAAACCTATGTAACTTGTGCAATGGGAGATGGTCTACAAGAGGCTTTTCAAACAGGTTTCACGGCGATTGTGCATGCTGGTTTTGAAACTGTCTAAAATCTGATGGGAATTTAATGTCCACTTATTGGCGGGAGCATCTGCTAGCTCATGTAAAAATTACAATGGGGATGTAAGAGTTGAAACTTGTCTCCGTTGAGCATCTCAAGTGTGCTCAACAGGTCTGAGACCGGGAGAATGTGATAGCCATTCCATGTGGCAAATGGTGGGAGCCCTAGACACACGCCAACGAGTCTTGCATCCATAAAAGGCAGGACTGGTTGTTATCAATTATCATTTTATAAAATGAAATTTCTTTCTATTTCACCCGTATAAGTTTACACATAGGAGTCTAAGACTTCATTTCTATACTGCTGGGAAGTTTTACTGCTTCCTGGAAGCATACAGAAATCGGTATGTTCACCCAGTGAAGTATCCACCCAAACCATGGTACTGCTTCTACCATAGAAGTCTCTGGTATTAGCGCAATGAAGACGTAATCCAAGCTCCCTGGATGGGCGTACACCGAGCGTCACTCCGTAGAGAAAATCGCTATTCATCAGCAAAAATATACACCTATATTGGTCTTTTCATTCCATGCAACATGCTGTCTGCACCAATTTAACCACGTTGTCGGTTTACATAGGGTCAGAAATGCACACCAGTGGACGACCAGCATTCAATCCATCTTGTTGAAACCTACTGCAGAAGTTTCTGTTGCTGCAATTATGTCAAAATTCAATCAAGATGGTGTTGTCAACTTGCATCGTCGTCCCGTTAGTTGAAGACACTTGTTTTCATGTGATGTAGCTCCCTGAGGTCTACTTCCACTGGGTCTTAAGACAAAAAATATCTGTTTCTTGCATCGTCCACAATGTCAGTGCACAACGGAACGATGTGGACGACAAATGAAATTGCGTCATACTAAGGAATGAAAACAAACAGTCGGCACACAGAGAGAGTGATCAACATTAGGTTTCAGAATGAGGCGATTTGACGAAACTGTGAAGCTTTATTGCGTGAATGGGTGAAATGTTACCGAAACGTAATGTCATTGTCGTGGAAATCATTATAAATAAGCACGGGCTTACCTTCTAGGCAAAACTTTCACGGCTTCATCAGCAAGTGTGAAGAAACTGATGTACGTGCGATGGAAGTCATGCCAGAGGTCCACTAAACCATCATAGAAGATGCCGCCAGAAGTGCACCCATTTGTAGGTACGCACAAGAACCATGCGAAAGATACTACTACCAGAGAAAATTATATACATGTACCCTGTGAAATAGTCTATGATGAACACAAAGATATTCCTGCATCCGTTTCATCGAGTGTAAATGTTGCACAGACATTTACAGCGTTTTGTGAAGCCTGTGACACTTGGACATCACGGTCTTTGCGATCAGATGAGGCGTACTTCACCATGACTAGGCATATGAGCATTCAGAACTCTGTTCACTGGGAGGAGACCAATCCACACGACTGTCTCTCATGTCTCTACATGAAGTGAAGATGCTGAAGGTGATTGTATGGTGCAAAGTCATTAACTTCATCCTACTAGGATTAATTCTTTTGCAAAAAAAGCTGTACTAGGAGAATGATAAACCTGCAATGTAGCGGTCGTGCGCTGCAGGAATGATGCTTAGGCACGTTATCCTGTAGTTGCAGGAATTCAATGAACTGCACCTAAATGCAGAAGGTGGATGCGCTACTACATGCAGCCAGGAGTGGGAAAATCGTTATTCAATGTCCCTTCATACGCCTCATTATCTCCCGAAACCTTCCTTCCCCATGGCCTGCAGTTTCTGCCAATATGACCACATTTGTCTTTTTACCAAGAATATATATTAAGTCCAAAATGCACGGGGACCGCCAATTAAGAGAAGCCATAATACGCAAAACAGTAAATACGTAAAGCAGTAAATATTCCAGCCGATATGCGTCGAGCCAGTGTGATTCTTTATTTGCCGTGCTCAGTGTGCCTTTAATAGCAACGGCTGGCACATTGAACAATAGTAAGTTTATCCAGTAGATTTGTAGTATATGTCGTATACATATAGTAAAAGTATTCTTATGAAGGACAGAACTCGTCTAATGTGACTGCAAAAACACAACCACCAGTAGTTTGTTTTTTCACATCCATATTGGGTGCAAAAAAAAATTGAAAAAAAAATTATTTGCAGTGGCAAAATTACAGAAGTCCAAACGCAGGACCCCGCGAAGCTGGAGGGGTACTTCCAAATAGAAAAAACGTTTTTAATTTTTTGTCCTTTTTGTTTTAGATTTTGCCCTACCCCACCGAAAAAAGAGCCATAGAGTATGAGCATGATTCCTCTCGAACTCGAAGCATCCCATTTACGAGTATTAATTTAATAGCTTTAAATGAAGCCTGACGTAAAATCACACACACACACACACACACACACACGCACACACACACGAACAAGTGTCAGCTGTTATGTGAGGAGCAATCAGCATTCAGCCAGAAAGTAATGGTGAAACGTTAGAATGGGAATGATACGTTAATGCCATTTATATGAGTGGGGCGCCCAAATCTTTAACTTGTGGCAAATCATTCATCGTGAATGTTGTATGATGGAAGAGCTCGCGCTCTTTCGGGCAGGCAAATCTTATATTTTATGCAGTTGTACAGTGAGTCTTCACTAAAAGGCTAATACGACTACTTATATAATATTTTGTGAGCTCTCCTTTTGCCTGGAGAACGGCTCCACCCGGCATCACACCGACTCCACAAGATATCGGCAACTGAAGTGTCTGCGTTCGGGTCCACAATTCCCTTATGGAGCGGGGATATGTGTCCAACTTTGTCGCGTGGCGTTCCGCAACGACCTACGGATGTTCAGTTGAGTTGAGATCAGCGGAGTGTGAGGGCCATTCTAGATATTAATACTGTGTTCGTTGGAGTATTCCTGCACGAAACCTGCCCTGTGACATGATGCATCACCGCTTTGGAAGAACCCTTCCCTTTATGGGGGAAAGTAAGCATTGTGGAGTGTACATTGTCCATAAGCAGTCCCTTGTATTAACCTGAGCTCACATGTTGGTCCACACGCATCAATGGTCCAAGTTCGTACCGGCTACGCATGCCCATATCATACAATTGGCCCCATCGGCCTGGAGAGTTTGGGCCATGCATGAGGGATCCATAACCACATGCTGCTGACGCCAAATACTGACTCAGCCATCGGCAGAATGGAGTAGATCGGACTAGTACACCTGCTTTCAATCTTCTGTTGTCCAATCCGTATGCTGTAGGTCCCAGGAGAGTCGTTGCGTCCATGTACTATTGTTAAGGCAGAGTGGCGTAAGGGCGTCAGCGCTTGTAGCCCATCGGTGCCTGCCTGCAACGCTTAGTCGCGCTGGATATTGTTTCTGCTTGACCGCAATTATATCGAGCAGTCACCTACGAAACTGCGTTGCGTCTACTTCCCTGCACATGGCGGTGTACCCGTTGTTCGCCTCTGGAATCCACCTTTCGTCGCACTTTACAGCTGTATCGCTGGATGATTGTTTCGCCAATTAGGCACCGCTCGTGATGCGCTTTAACAATGGAGGGACATCGACCAACCCATAAGTGTAGCAATTTTTGAAATGGATGTACTAATCTTCCATGCGCCATATCTGGGCCTCTTGTGAACTCCGATAAATCCTCGGTTTTACCAACTACATCCGTAACGTCGCTCTCAACTAAACCACCGATCTCTTATATACACCTGTTTTGTCTACAGACCACGCTCACCACATCGTTACACCAATATTAGTGTAACTCATTTGCATAAGACTTGTCGTAATTCAGTGAACTATCAGGGTATGTATCAACAAGAAATATTGTAGCGTTCTTTACGATTTATAGGCTTGAGATTTCGGGAATACTACCTCTTTTTATTTGCACTCTATCTCTAAGTGAAACGAAGTCACTCAAAAAGGTTTTAAAAAGACTTACTTACTGTTTTACCTTTTTTTATTCCATCAAGTAAGCACTTGCTCGAACATTGCAAACTGCATGAGAAACTAATCACAATAGTATTAATCTTTCAACAGTGATTAACGTAAGTTAGTAATCAGGAAATTGGATAACTCCAAACATTAAATACGGTATATAGGAATACAGCTCCAATACGAAAACTTCAAATAAACACAGCTTCAGCTTAACACAGCTTCCACCGCCAGACTTTGGCTACTGCTTCATCATTATACTGCATATCTCTAGTTCTTATGTCTAGCATGCATATGTGACGTTCTCTGATCTCAGAATTGTTACCAACGTCATTCCGTGAGCAAGAAGATATAATATTAAGATTGAAAACGTTAAAAGAGAATGAACTCAAATTTACATAGAGAAAGCAACTAAAAATTGAATATTAATTTAAAGTATACGTCATAATGTCTTCCTCCAGATATTCTTTAACATTTATTTCCAGCATTAAATTTTATTTCTGATCATCATTCCTAATTATTATTTTTTTCGAAATCAGAGTTTTCGTTTGTGGCGATATTTTTTTTTTTTTATATTTTAAGATGTTAATAACTGTGAATACTGTAACTGCTACCACAAGAATTTTTGTAGTTTAATTCTTGGAGAATCTCTACTTACTTTGTCGTGCAGTCTTTCTAACGAAAAAATTTACCACATTATTAATTTTTTGTTAGAGTAGTCATCTCGTTCTGAATTTTTTTCGATTTTAATTTTTCACGCTCGTTAATAAGCAAGCTTCAGTTACAACATCGGGCTTTAACATACATTCTGCATCTCCGCATTCGATGGTTACTACCGGTATAATACTTGTTTAGTAAGTAGCTCCGGTATCAGATTTTTCGTTAGAAATAAGGTAATCAGTTTTCTATGATTTGCAGCAACTTGGAAAGCGATCTTACATCTTGCATTCGGCAGTCACCGTCGTTTTTTACGCTTTCCAACCGTAGGTTGAAGAAGCGTATATGCTGCAGCTTTTTCCGTCCATCTGTCCGTCTGTCCGCACGATAACTCGCGTAAGAATGTTTCGATTTCGATGAAATTTTAGTATGTGGTAGGGGACTACTTGGGGAAGAACCCTATTGAAAATGGGACAAATGGGGTCAAAGGTCAGGACATAGGATCTGAATCCATTGCATCGCCCTTATCCCATACTATTAAGGTGGACGTCAAGTAATTTTGCTTCCTATACTTCCAATGGAAAAGCTTTTGTACACATTTCTTTAACAATTAGTGTGTTCACAAGGATGGAAATTTGAACATCGATTAAAGTAACTTCATATTATAATTTGGAATACTTAACTTTTTCTAAAACATAACCATAATTTTATTAAAAAACAATAACGTATCCTTTGGTGGTGTTGAAACCAGAAAAAAGATGGCGCGACCTATACTTTGATGACGTCAGTAGACAAATAAATGTTAGATTGCATAATTATGGTTATGTTTTAGAAATTATTAAGTATTCCAAGTTATAAAACGAAGCTATTTTAATCGATGTCCAAATTTTCATCCACGTGAACGCAATTATTGTGAAAAAAATGTGTACAAAAGTTTTTCCATTAGAAGTACAGGAAGCAAAATTACTAGACATCCACTTTAAAGGAGCAATTCTTGTATCTATGCAAATTTATTTTGAAAACGGTTCTAAGGATTTTGATGAAAGTCGTTAACCTACCGTTTTCTGGTACTAGAAATCGATTTAGCTTGATCTCGACTTTGGGAAAATTCGTTTAGTGGGTTAAATTACCACCCCGAGTTACCACCTTTTTAGTGTCATGGCGTCGTCTTATTAATGTTTTTCATGCTTAGAAATCTTATGACGTCACACTCTAGCGATTCAGATGTTGGCGCGCGGTTACGCCATCTGCCTCATTACGTAACGCGTTGTGTGTGGATCCTATTAAAGTTTTATGACGTCACATTCTCGCGACCATCTGCCTCGTTACGTCACGCGTTGTGTGCGTATTGCGCTTTACCACGATTTTCTTCTAGAACAAAAACTGAGTTGTGCCAAGGCCATCTTTATACCTCACCAGGCCTGCAACAAGGTCTACTGACTTGCCCGTGACGTCACAATCGTTGGGCTACTCTTTTTCAGTAGACCTACGGATTTGACTCGTTTCGTAGTTTGTTTACGCTCTCCAACCGTAGGTTGCAGAACCGCTCCAGCTTTGTCCGTCTGTCCGCACAATAACTCGCGTAAAAATGGTTCGATTTTGATGAAATTTTACCACCTGGGGACGAAACCTATTGAAAATGGGACGAATCGGGTTAAAGGTCACGACATAGGAGCGGGATCCATTCCATTGCCCTTATGCCTCATAACTTGCATAAATATAGTTTGATTTTAATAAAATTTTAGTATGTGGTAGGAAACCACCTGGGGACGAACCCTATTGAAAATGGGTTAAGTGGGGTCAAAGGTCAGGACGTAGGAGCGGGATGCATTCCATTGCCCTTAGGCGTCATAACTTACGTAAAAAAGCTTCGATTGAGACAAAACTTTATCATGTTGTTTCGGAAGTATACTTCACTGGTTCTGTTGAATATCATCAAAACGGGGTCAAAGGTCAGGACACAGGAACGAGATTTGTTCTGCAGTTATTATCCTCATAACTTGAGCAATAACTTGAATAATGATTTCCGGTAGGTTGGAAAGCGTATCATAATCAATGCGTTGCATGATTTTACTAACTTGTTAAACATGCTCAGCAGCTCCAGTCTCGGATGGTAGATTCCGCGGTGTAAATGATGCAGCGAATTTCCCCTGTTTCTCTATAAGGAACCATCTAAGTTCGTTTTCTCTCCTTTTTGAAATCAGCATTCATGATGAAAAGTTATTGCAGTCCAAATTCAAGCATAAGTAATGTCCAAATATTGTTTCCAAACACTATTGCTTATTCAGTGATTCTATTTCTACCATTAGAAGTGCGAAGTATTCAAGAAATATTCTTTCAGGGGACGTCGAAAATGTATTTTTGAAAGCCACGATTGTGTACTTCATATATATTACATGCAAATCCTTAATTCTTTGGGCTGTTGGATTCCGTTGTACATTTGTAATTAATTGCACACTTGGAATCAGCATGTGCATGTATGTACGTAACGCAGAAGCGGGCAGCTGGAAATTAAAAGTAATACATATTTCTCCCAATTTTTGATCATTTATTTCCGTTCATCGCTTTAATTACTTTGTTGCACTGAATTAACCTTACTTCAAAAATCGATTCACTTCAATTCTGCGAAGTTGATTCTGTTATCGTGAAACAGAGGATACGGAACGTTCTGCCTTTGGCTCCGAAATGTCTCCGATATGAAAACTCAATATAAATTTTTTATTTGTTGTCTCTTTTTAATACGTAACTTAATACGTAACTCAACCTACACATATATTTTCTAATATTCCTTTAAATTCGCAAGTTCGATTCTGCTTATATGTTTTTAATTGCGGTTTAGTATTTTATGACTCTTGTCATCATAATTTTATCACAGCTTTTATTATTTTTAACAACTGTTTACTTTGGTATATTTTAACCAGAATAACATCATTAGCTTAAAAGCAGCTTTTCCGTTTACATGAGGGTCATTCCGCGTCAAATCAGATAAAAACGAATTAAATTGCCACCATCTCATCACCGATTCGTACGATTGTGTTTTTCCAATTAGATGCACCCAATTTATGAAATTCTCAAAAGTTTGCTTTTTTTAATATCTGGTAGGCAGGTAGATCAGTAATTATGGATTTCTAGATTTCGGAGATATCGGGAACTTTTTTCTGCCAAAAAACGCAACTATCTCCTTTATTTAAAAAGAGAGAAACGCAAAAATCACTTTTTTTCAATAACTTCAGCGAGGAGTCCACCTGTACAAGTAACAAATCTGATTCTAACTAAATTTTTGAGATACGTGCTTTGTGAGAGCCTTCTTTCAAGATTTAAAAAATCGATATTGTGAAACACATGGGATTAGAGATTGTAATGTGTATAACTAAAGGTTCAAGCTACACATGAAGAAATAAAAACAGTGATTTCTTTCTGTGCATAGGATACTACAGAGGTTAAAGGTGAACTTACAGAAAACAAAACTCGTGTATAATGTTTTCATAAGAGCTCAAGATTTAGCTGTTGTTGGAGCAATTCTAGAAGTTACCGATGCCTACATTTACCTTGGAAAACAGATATTAAGCAAGATCCACATTAGAGAAGAAATTAATAAGCGTATAAAACTTGCTTGGAGAACTTTTGGATGAAACAGGACAGTTTTCAAGAGCGATTTGCCATTAGATCTAAAGAGAAAAGTGTTTAATCCATGCATCCTTCCAGTTTTTACTCATGGATCAGAGACGTGGACCTTTACTAAAAAGAAATACAGATTCTATAGACAACTGAAAGGAGCCTAGAGATATCATCTTTGCTGTAACTAAGAAAGACAGGAAGAGCAATTCATGCATTAGCAAAATAACAAAAGTAGATGATACCATGTTCAAAGGAAAGACTCTCGTGTGGAAATGGGTTAGACATATTGCTAAAAGCAGTGAACACCTTTGGACAACAGATATATATTAAACTGGATACCAAGGAATAGGGAAAAAACAGGAAGATGGCCACGTGGGAGATGGGTGGATGAATTCGAAAGCATACTGGAGTACCTTGGAAGAGACTGGCTCAAGACATAAAGTTGTGGAGGAGACTTGTGAGTCATTCATCCATCAGTGCATTGATAATGACTAATGACGGTGATATATGTATATCAGTACTGGAAAAAATCGTGCTACTTTACCCATCATGTGTGATGTTAAGAGATTAATCTTACTCCTCTGCCCGTTTCTTTCAGTAGTCCGCCTGATAAGTCGACAAATCTTACACGGAATTCGTGAATATTCTAAAGAATCATTTTCAGCCCAAATCCTTTTAAGATGCCGCCTTTCCCCAATTTTATAAAAAATTCGGCTTAGTAAGAATGCATTACTTAACTGAACACAGACGTTTAGCAGAAGATTGTAGTTTTGTAAATGCGTACTTAACCAGAAAACCTCCGAGACCAGTTTCTGTGTGGTCTACGTGACGAAGAAGTGAAAAGGAGACTTCTCGCTGAGTCCAAGATAACGTTTTGCGTTGCTGTGAAATGGTACTTTGCTGTGAGGGAGAGATCAGAACTTACATCTTTATCTGTCATCACTCATTGCTTGTTTGCTGGCATGCTACCAAATAAGTCTAATATTTCCTCATGCCAGCACAAGTGCTTTGTTAATATCCTTATTTTCCACAGAAAGTTAGAATCGAGCATACTCTGTGGTAAAGAAGGTCTACGTAGTAACATGCTCAGAATTTTATGCATCGCCCAAGGCATTATTTGTGTGCCCGCTCGTTTAATATTTGCCAGTGCACTAGAGTTCAAACTTCGGTGACGATAGAAAGTTAACTTTCACTTTAATGAATTCGTGGCATTGCAAGACCTCAGGAGGCTTGTTAAGTTCTTTGTGGGAAAACGGGAACGAAGCATTTGGTCCTGAAGAATCTCTCGATTCTTTGGACCAGCTGCTTCATTTTGAAGACTTACCTTTGTTCTGATCATTAGACAGGTCAAGATGACTCCAAATTTGAAAATTAATCATCAAACAGACAGACAAAAGGAATGTTTACTCTTTATAATATTTTATTATAAGTCAGGGAGTCAAGAAGAGAAGGAGATCGACTAAGTGGAGTGGTTGCTATAATTTCTTAAGTTTGGTCAGGGGTGTAAAGATAACTCCGCAACCCCACATCGCGGGAAGGGGGGCGTGAATTTTATAGGGCCCAAGTCTACGTATGTATTTTTTAGTTTTTATTTAGCAATTTAATTTTAGACAAGCGGTTTCCTGCTTGCTCTAAAAAAAATTTGTTTTAAATTTTCTGTCTTTTGGATACGAAAATTTGTGAACTAAAGGGCCCCATTGACACAGACTTTTATCCGCCCTCGGATTAGAGATCAGATCAGATCATATACAGAGGATTTTAGGAAGGGAGTGTCTGACACCAGGTCTTAGCAACCTTTAGAAATTTGGAGATTTGGGTTAGAAGTGGCCGAGAGGAAAGTGACACAGAAGCGAGGTAGAAAGGAAGAGGACGACGCCCTTATTTATTACCGGGAGGCCAGTACCTGAGGTCCGACGGCTTAACGTACCCAGCCGACGCACGGCGGATATATAGTGGTTCGAGCGTTCGTAACTTCCTGGGATCAAACCTGAGGTTTCTACCTTTGGTCACCGCACACTCAAAGTAGGCATTGATGGACTTGCGATGATAAGCATTGGAAATGACCGAGCCAGAAAACTAGACGTGAGGAAACTGATTTAAATATTCGCTAAGAAGAACGTTAGAAGGGAATCCAGTTTTTAGTAAAGTAAGTTTTCTTTATTTTGTAAAGTATGCTTGCTTCTTGAATTTAAAAGACAAGACACTAAAAAGAAATAATATCGCTGAAATATTTAAAACTAGAAAAATGTAAACACACTTGTTTTTCCTCTTTCTCAAAAATTATTGTATTAAGGTTTTAAAGAGCTTTAAAGGAAGCTCGAAACCAGACATTCGAAGATCAGTATTTGTTTTTACTTGATTTGATATCGTCAACATTTGTCATTTGAAGATTTTGCACTTTTTTCCCCTGAGTACTAAATTTATCGAGGATACTTACCGGAATAAGTGCTCACATAATAAAAAGCAACATATAAGTGATCATAGAATCAATATCTGGAAAATATATTTTTTACTACGGCGAAATTAAATATTTACCCTCAATTTTTGCATTAATTTTTACTATGTTGGGGGCTGTTAGGAAAATTTCACGGGGGCCCCCAGAGATTTTGCGTTACGCCACTGTTGAGAACATTTACAATATTTGAGTAATGTGCGCATGTGATTTTCGAATACAGCACCATCGTATTCAAGGGCGCACATTTTTAAAGAATCAATAGAAAGGCAAGTAAAGAATGTGTCTTTAGGGTCAAATAATTAATAGATATTTATCATGTTGGCTGGGTGTAGTATGTTCTTCTGTGAGAAACGCAGTTCAGTACTTAACACAGGTTTATTAGGCAGCACTTTTCATACAGGAATGGTAGTCGGGGAAATTTGAAGGCATTGTAAAATATAAATTTCTCAGGGATAACGATCATGCAGTGACCCTTACGGGTAAAATCATTAAGACTGATTTAAATGTCATTTTTCCACTGAGTAAAGTCTGCTTGTGATAAAATATCAAAAAAGGCGGTTAAAGTTTCGAGACGTGTAGAATAACAGCTAGTTGATAGTTAGAAGAGATTTGGTTTGGCACAGTAAAGGAAATAATGTAGCCATAAATAGTGAACAGAATGATAATCCTAATTCTGAGAACTAATTTTTAATTTTCATTTTTATGTGCTTGAATTATGAAGCCACAAACGTTTTTTTTTCTATTACATAAGTAAACATCCTTTTTTTCTATTACATAAGTAAACATCATTTTTTTCTATTACATAAGTAAACATCATTTTTTTTTCTTTTACATAAGTAAGCATATTTTTATTTTACATAAGAAAATTGCCTTTTGCAATATGTTTTCATTTATTCTTGTTTTGCCAAATTGTTGCTTTGAACTCTTCAAAAACTATACTCACATTACTTAAATAAATATGGCATTTGTAAGACTCCATGCTGTAACACCAACAGTGACAATTAACGATATGTAATTTAAACAACTTATCATAACGCAATAATAATAATAATTACATGAAATAATTACGCCCAATTACATGCTTCCCAACAGCATTCAAACTTTTCGCAAGCGTACTAGCAAGATCAATATATGATTACTTATGGGACAACTATTTGTACACAATACAACAGAACGAGACTTCAAAAGGTCAAGAGGCACAAAAGGCCAGCTGCTTATTTACAAAATGGCACTAAAAAACTCCAAAAGACGAAAAATGAATTTGAATATGGCATGGATAGATTATAAAAAAGCCTTTGACTCACTGCCACACAGCTGGATTGATACTTGTTTGGAACCATTTGGAATTAGCAAGAACATCTGCCGATTCGTCAAAGGAAATATGAAAAACCAAAATGGGCTTCCATATTTCGGACCAACATGGGAAAATAAACCATCTGCTGTACACGGATGACTTTAAATTGTATGGAAAAAGTGCCGCCGAACTTAAACATTGCTGAATGCAGTGCAAATATTTAGTGATGATATACAAATGGAATGTGGACTGGAAAAATGGGCAGTACCATCAATGCGCAGGAGAAAAGTCCAGAATACAGGTGGAATAGAACTAGAAAATGATAATATTAAGAAATCATTGTCAGAAAATAAAAATTTCAAATACCTTGGAATTCTTGAATCGGATAACATCTTAAACTTTATTTTAAATACACCAGAGCTGAATAATAATGAAACGCATATAGCGTATTAAATCCGTTTATTTTTGTGGTGTAGTCAGTACAAGGATTCGCCAAGCTTTCGCACTCCACTGGGAGGCTTTTTCAAGGCATTGGTAGACACAAAAATGCTTTTGTGTCTACCAATGCCTTGAAAAAGCCTCCCAGTGGAGTGCGAAAGCTTGGCGAATCCTTGTACTGACTACACCACAAAAATAAACGGATTTAATACGCTATATGCGTTTCATTATTATTCAGATAATATCTTGCATACAAAATTCAAAGGTCTGACTCAGAGGTAGTACATCAAGAGAGTACAGAAATATATTTAAATCAAAACTAAATGGTGGAAGTACACTCAAAGCCATCAATAAATACATGGGCCATTCCAGTAATCAGATACCCAGCTGGAATAATTTATTGGACCCAAAGTGAATTAGAAATACTGGATCGGAAAACACGAAAGTTATTGAACATACATCATGCACTCCATCCAAAAAGTGATGTTGACAGATTATATTTACCTCGGAAAACTTGAGGCAGAGGACTACTACTAGTACAACAGGTAGTAGAGAAAGACAATTGAAGCCTGAATGGTTACGTCAACAGAAGCAGGGAAAAGCTACTTCAGGCAGTGAAAAATAAAAACATATTAGAAACAACAGAAAGCAAGGCTGAATACCAGAGAAAGCAGTTTGAAAGCACATTAGATGGCTGGAAGAACAAGCCACTGCATGAACAATTTCTAGAGAATATATAAGGAAAAAGTAACAACAACGTGGCTTGGGCATGGCTAAAATTGGGTTCCATCAAGAAAGAAACAGAAGGTCTGATTTTTGCTGCACAAGAACAGGCATTGCAAACAAATGTTATGAAGGCTAAAATCCAAGAAGTCAGTGATAATCCAAAGTGTCGACTTTGTCAAGAAAAAGATGAAATTGTGTCTCATCTTATACGTGAATATAGAAAAATTGCACAGACAGATTACAAAGTTAGGCTTGACAGGGTTGCAAAATTGATTTGCTGGTCATTATGTAGAATGCACAATCTGCCAGCATTGAAAAACTCATGGCAACATCAGACTGAGAAAGTTGTAGGAAATGATCAGGTCAAGATCTTGTGGAATTTTCGAATTCAAACCGATTGGCACCTAGAACATAATACACCAGGCATAACAGTCATAGAAAATCGGAGTCTGGATAAAATTGATATAGCGATTCCTGGAGATGCCACAGTCTATGAAAAAGAACTGGAAAAATGACTAAATATAGAGACCTGGCCATAGAAGTCACCAGATTATGGACTAAACACACAACGGTAGACCTCATTGTCATCGGGGCACTTGGAACAATGTTAAGAAATTTTATGAATCATTTCGAAGAATTGCAGCTTTCTGATATACCACGTAGAGGACTGTAGAAGGCAGCTTTACTTGGGAAATCATATATTTTACGCCGATTCTTGAATGATACCTAGGTCTCCGGTGGAAACTCGTATCAGCTCAAAAACACCAGCCAATGATAATAATTTTGTTGTTTATGTTTGATTGTCATAGGCTGTGCTTCGTTTATTTCGAATAAAAAAGATAACAACAATATTAATAATAATAATAATAATACAATAATAATAGACCATCCCCCACAATCGGCCTGACATCGTCCTGGTCGACAAGGAGTAGAAGTCAACATGCCTCATTGACATAGCCGTGCCCAAACACGTGCAACATCCAGAAGACGCACGGAGAGAAGCTGTCAGAGTATAACAACCTACGATACGAAGTCAAGGAAATGTGGCATATGGAGAACGTCATCACCGTTCCCATAGTAATATCAGCCACAGGAGTTGTACCTAAGACCATTCACAGCTCTATACAGCGACTAGACCTTCAACCTAACACCTACATTGAACTACAGAAGGCAGCTATCCTGAACATTTGTAGGATAGTAAGGAAGTTCCTTGACAACTAAGAGAAAAAAAATG
This sequence comes from Macrothele yani, assembly GCA_039090855.1. Taxonomy (NCBI): domain Eukaryota; kingdom Metazoa; phylum Arthropoda; class Arachnida; order Araneae; family Macrothelidae; genus Macrothele; species Macrothele yani. The sequence continues at coordinate 5,492,589 of CM076995.1, read as the reverse complement.
CCCCTTCCCAAACTTGGTACGTCGTACTCGTCCCGGAAGGAAGAGAAGAAAACCTCAGGAAGAGGTGGAATCTCTAAATAATAATAATAATAATAATAATGATAATAATAATGATAATAATAATAATACATTATGTAAAAACACACATTTCTGTCAGTCCGATGGCGCGATATTTAACCTGATAATCGAACATTACTAGTATTCCTATACTATTGACAAGTTCAAAAAATGAACCATATCCGTACCAATAACGATGGTCCACTCTAATGAGTTATGCTAAAATTTCATTACTTTTGGTAACCGAGTCAGGCCTGGAATTGGCCAAGGCAGCGTAAACTGGGGGTTACAATAAGTCAGTGAATGATGCAAGCGTTTACCAAAATAATAGAAACACCGACTGCGACAGGAGTACACGCAGTGCACAGTAGACAAATCAGAGGGACGACATCACTCGCAATGTGAGGTATGTAAAGGGGTGCAGTACGATGTCAGCTATCACGCAGCAGTGCCAAAGTCTCAGGTGAAACAGTTATTGCGGAGTAATTGTCGATAGTATCAGATCTCAGTGACCTCAAAAAGAAGGAAAGATCATTGGTGCGGCTCTTGGAGGATCCGCAGTAATTAGAACGGCAGAAATAATCAGTGCAACACGAGGAACTGTTTCGAAGATTTTGACTACGACAAAAAAGGACAGGGTGTTGCTTCCAAACGTTCAAATTGTGGACACCAATTGAAAATATCAGATAGAGATCGGCGAAAGTTGGCACGGATTGTTCAATGGAAGCACAAGACCACGACACCGCAAATAGCAGCAGAGTTCTTCACTAGTCGGGATGATTCCGTTTCCGGGAACTTCATAATGGCCGTGCTACAATCCACAAACCTTTGACTACCAACATGAGTTCAATAAAACTTGTAAAGTGGTACAAAACACATAAAATATGGGATGCTAAAGACTTGAAAAGTGTCATCTGGTCTGATGAATCGTGCTTCGCATTGTTTCCCACTAGTGGTAAAATGTACGTCTGGAGAAAATCTGCAGAAACGACGTACCACCCAGACTATTTGGTTCAGATTGTGAAGCGTGAAGGTGGATCCCTGATGTTGTGGGATGCCATATAATGGGATTCCTTATAGTCATGATTTGTTCTGCAGGATTGCGTCACATCTGCAACGTACGAATCCATTCTTTGGGAACACCTGCACCCAATGTTGCAGGCATTGTTCCCTAATGACCATCCCTCGTTCCAAGCCGATAATGCACCCATGCATTGCACATTGTATGAAGTTGTGGTTTGCAGAGCATCAGGATGAGGTACAGTAGCTACCCTAACCACCTAAATCTTCGGATCCCAGTATTATTTAACATTTGTGGGAATCTCTGCAGTGAAAGGTCAGATCACACTTTTCACCTCCAACGTCACTGGCACAGGTGGTACATACATGTGTATTTTACTGAAAGAATTGTCCCAGATTGTTATCGTATGGGGATGACTTGGATAAGTTTTTCGAAGTCTAATTGTTTTTGTTCTGAAAGCACGGCTGGACCCACAGCTTATTCAAGAGTTCATAAATAGTAAGCATTTCCATTATTTCGATTAAACCCTGTAATTATCGAAGGTTTGGGCTACGCTGCCGTGCGATACTGGACGCTAGCCCTGGTTAGATCGGACCTGTGAACAAAACACTCTCTGCTAAATCTCGTTTCCTTGACTCAAAAAGAAAATGGACAGATAAAATAGAATGTCGTACATCGAAATAAATTGGTCATACGGAATCGAAAAGCTCCCATCGAATATATTTATTATTAATTTCCAGAAAGTCTATCAGTAGTAGCTTGAAACCAGAATGATAAATAGTTAACTTGGAAAGGTATGCCCTATAAAATACCGCATGTATTTTCAGTAACTTAGTTTTTCAAATCAAGATATCATTTATAAGTGCTTCAGTCCTGTTTAAATGATTTACTGAATATTGCAGTGCAACATTCTTTCTAAAGTGGCATGAAACATCGATGAAGCCGATGCGTTGCTGGTGACGCCGGCCTCTCAGCACTGGGTGGGCTATTAGGGAGGCTAAGTATGATGGGTGGGTGGCACAAAGTCTGAAGTGTTTGACAGAAAGTTTGGCAAAAAATTCCACTCATGTGCATTTTACCCTACATTAATAATGTTATCGCTAGTAAAAAAAATGTTTTCAAGTGAATAGTGTACGAAGTATTCGTTCAATGTATGTAGTAGTATGGGAACCATGGATATCTATGTCTAGTATGGAACGATGGATACCTATCTATATCTATGGCAGTTACTATTTATTCGCAGTTTTAGCTTACTTAGGTCGGGGCTTTTTCCTTTTTCCTTCCGGGTTTTTTTTTTTTTTTTTTTTTTTTTTTTGCTTTCATAAGGAGTATTTATGAATTTATGAATTTTAGTTTGTAACCTGACAAGGAATCTCTCTCCGTCTCATCGTTTAAAACTATAATTACAAAAATGATGTGTTTCTACTACTCTCTCAGAAATTCGTTCAGAGGACTTCCTTCATTTCCCATTAGTACAAATACTAAATTTAACAAAGAATTCATTGTACATAAAAAAAATCAGTGATTTCGAGAAATTCACATACTTTCATCCAAGTTCCCTAGAATCTTAGACGGTTGCACCCGCCATATGTTCAGACAGTTTACATGAGGTGGGGGTGGGTGGTAAAGGGGGGCTCGGAGAAAGTTGGGGGGTGGGGGTGGAATCCCAACCCAGCCCATCCGTAGCGTCGCGCCTATGCAGTACGTCGGGGCCCTGGGAGAAAAGGGTTCGTCTACACAGCTTTAATGAAAATAAGGAAGGAAAGGTTTTAATGTTAAGAAGTTCGTTCCCGGCTTGGATGTCATTTTTTATAAATTTCGAAACGTCTGAACTGAATTTAGTTAAACCATTGTAGCCTAGGTAGTTTTTGGAATAAGGTTCTACGACCATTTTTACACATATTAACAATATCCATTTAACATTTGTGCACTTATAGGTAAAATAATTACGATGTGTTTAAAACTGGACGACAGCCAACTATCTAATTTTGTATGGTGGCCGTCAAGTTGTGTTTACGTCATTGTGGAGATGATAAAAATTATGAGAATGTTGTAAACGTGTTTTAGGAAATTTGAATTTCATGATATTAGCTTTTGAAGACACATAAATCGAATAACTCCTCAGTCAGATTAATCAGAACACCGCGACCTAAAATGCATATCCATCTGGCTACTTGTTCCGAACGGTAGCTGAAACAATTCAAATTATTGTCAAAATATCGAAATTCAAAATCTCTAAGAATTTAAAAGAAATTCCGCTAGCCATGATCTTTCATTCCTGTCAAGAGAATCCAAAACAGGAAAATAAATTATACCCAAACTGAAGATTTTTCTGGCATGAAAGGTCTTGAAGGATGAAATTTTATATTTTGGCTTGTAAAAATTCTGCTTCCTTAAATTATGGCTTTGTTAAATCAATTAAGCCTGTATATTCATTTTCATTAAGTTCTCTCTCTCTCTCTCTGTAGGACTATCAGCTTAAACATTAGTATTATGATTTTTCCCCTAATAAATATCCCAATCGTATGATATTCAATATATGCAAACTCACGTAGCACAAATTAGCTGTTTTAATATTACAAATAGTTTATAGATCCGTTCCAATAACGTTGCGGTTACGTTGAAAAACGTTTCGCCATCTATCGTCGCTTCATAAAACTATTTTTGGGCCGACCGTCGAAGGTTTACCGAAATTTGAAGATGATTTACAAAACGCAGTTTTTTTTATTGTGTGTTAACAACATTATTAAAAACACATCCATGCAACTTCAGGAATGCTTTGACAATTGCTGCACATCTGTAAATTGTGCATGGTACCTACAAATTCATAAAACAGCTTTCTTTTTTTCATACGGTTTTCATGTCTTGGAATTTTAATACTTATGAAATGCTATTGGTTAGGTAAATAAACTGGTTTTGCGAGACCAAGCAGTGTAGTAGATTTTGGTTTAATTAGCAAATTATTACTCTGTATTTTCACTTATATTTAATAATTGAGCTGCCTTACGGTATCGAAAATTAGCTTTCACGGCGGTAAAATTTCCCATCGTAGGAAGGAAATGATTGGTCATGTGCTGCCGTCTGTTATTTAAAATTGTAGTGAGAGTTCCAGAGCGATATATGGATTTTTCTCTTATACTCCTCGACAGCATGAGAGCCCAGGGGCGTACTAATCCCAAAATTAGGGGGGGTGCTCAAGTAGTTTCATACCGAACACCGAAGATAATGGCGGATAATCTAGGATAATCGATTAATAATTAAGCGTTAATTATCAATAATAATTAATTATTTAGGATTATTATATAAATTCCTTAATAAATTAACACTTTTATTGGAAATTAAAATACTGATTTACAAAATTTTTATACAAAGCCTTACGTAATGTTTAAAATTCGGCTTTAAAAGAGAAAATATTTATTAAATGTGATTAATGTAAAATAAAGTACTTCTCTCTCAGTATTCAGTTTCTCGGAGTTATTTATAAAGGCGCGATTTTAAAATTAGCTATTTTATGAAATAAATAATACTGCAGAATATTGAAAATATAAAGTTTTGCTGGGACTCTGATGAAATTTTACTTGCATGTCTTAGCGTCATTGTACAAGGTAACTGCGCTTCGCCACCATTGCCTTGAAAATGTGGATCCTATATTTACTTCTACTTCTACAGCAACGCAAGCCCAGAAAGTCGAGAAATAAACATTGCGTTTCGAAGATACGTTTTCTGGCACCTGAGAGCAGAAAAAGTTCTTTCCGGAGTGCCTCTTGAGACAGGAAGCGTTGATAGAATTTTTAGTAATTTCTTGATACTGGGGCAAAAAAAATAAGAACAAAAAAACAGAAGCTTCACAAGTTGATAAGAGTTCTATCGCAGTGGTTGGTCTTTCCTCTTGCCTTATTGTTAACAAAGGTATCTTCCAAGAGTGTGAGCGACAGGGAGTGAACCCCGCGGGTGTGTTGCTTCTACGTGGAAAAATGCCAAAATGAAACGAATTCAAAGGGATTCGAAAAAATCCGTGACTTCGATTGAAAAAAATGTGATTTGAGTCAGTTTTTTTATCAGTTTTTCAAATTCATCTTGATATTTTTAATGAACAAGATTTAACATTCGGCTTAAAAGAGAAAAAGAAATCATGTGATTCGGTGTTCAAGAGAAAAATGAGCCTTGATATACAATGGGAAGGGCTTGAGCCCCCTGAGACCCCCCCCCCCCCTTTCCTACGCCAACGTGAGAACCGCCTGAATTTTGTAAGATGGGCCAAATATTAAATAATAATAATATTTAGTGTTTTGATTTTGTATCACATATAAGATAAATAATCGAAATGGAAATGTTTTGCTTATGCATATTCATTACTGAACCAAACAACATATCGTTTAATAATGAATATTCGTAATCAAAATGGAAAAAGCACAACTTCACCAAATTCAAGAAGTGGCAACGTCCCTATTCCTTCCCCTCTTCCCAGCAACTATTTCCGACAGGTAAGTCAGAAATGGGAAGAGAGGCTAGGAAAAGAACTTTGAAAGCAGTGGAGACGCCAATAGTTCAGAAAAGCTGAGGAGTGCAGGGGAGGTAACTAAGTATCGTACTGGGGGATCACAAATTTTAAAGTCCGTGGCAGAAATTTTACCAAAAATTCCGTTGATGTAGATTTTACCCGACACTAATGGTGTTAACCCCAAGTAAAAAAAAAAAAAAAAAGGCGTTGACAGGTGTATACTGCATGTAGTATTTGTAGTATCGAGAAACACGGATGTAAACTGCCATGGCCTTAACTAGTTACTGTTTCTTTTCATTTTCTTTTGTTATTTTACAATTTGTTGTCATAAGGCTGTTTATAAAACATAGTTTGTAACTTGACCAGGAATCTCTTTTGTGTCTGTCTGTCTGCTCGTCTCTCACTCTCTCTCTCTCTCTCTCTCTCTAAAAACCATAATTACGAAAATGGTGTCTTTCTATTACTCTCTTAGACATTCGCTCAGAGAACTTTCTCCATTTTACAGAATAGTTAAACACTAAATTCAACTGCCGCAGTGCCGCAGTAGTCTAAGCGATGGTTTGTGACCAGTCGTCCAAGATAGCTCCGGGTTCGAATTCCGGTGAGGCATGGTGTTATCTTTGTCTCAAGGCACTGGCTGTCTCCCTTCACTGGAAGCAGTGGCCCTAAATTAGGAACGGGTGACTGCTTATAGCCGATCGAGTTGCTCACTGTGGTCTTTAAACCTCTTAACAGAAAAAAAAACCAAAAACATAATTGATTCTGTGTTTCACTTACGGAGCTTGATTATACGAAAACTGCACTGCCTGACAGAGAAAATGCCACACCATGAAGGAATGCTCGAAAACAGACCAAACTGCATACATAGATAGCCAAGTAGGCCCTGAACAAATGATTTAATTGTCACATACAGATTAGACTCCAGTAGCTGAATATACAGGATGATCTATAAGGAGTGTGACCCCCATTTAGGGCGATATAGCGTTGAATCCCACGTGGCATCGAGGCAATAAGAGTCCGAATAGAGTCCTGGGGTATCGTGGACAATGTGGTGTTCATCCGAGTCCACAGTCCATAATCATTTTGCGGGGGTGAAATGGTACTCAACCGACGTTCAATCGTGTCCCACAGGTGCTCGATGGGCAAGAGGTCGGGGGATCGTGCCGACCACGGAAGCATCCACACACCGTGTAAAGCACCCACGCTGATCCGAGCGGTATGGGGCCGGGCGTAATCTTTTAAAAACGGTGTTTGGGATGCACTGAAGATACGGCAGTGCCACAGGCCGCAGCACTTCGTCAACATAGCGGGGTGTCGTAAATGTACCCGTAATGCGTATCAGCGGTGAGCGGCTGTTGGCGCTGATAGCACCCCACACCATGGTTTCACGTTGCCGGGCCGTGTGGCGCTCCACAATCGTGAAGGAATCCGCCCGTTGGCCACGTCGCCTTCAGACTCTTACACGGCGATCATCCGTGGTGAGACCGAACCGCGATTCGTCGCAGAACACCACACTGCTCCATTCGGCACCCAATGCAACTCTGGAGCGACATCACGCCAAGCGGTGACGACGATAACCAGCTGTTAAGGGTAGCCTTCGCAACGGACGGCTGGACAGCAAACCAGACGCAGAAAATCGGCACTACACTGTTCGCGTCGATATCGGGGCATCAAAGCCTCCCCTAACACTCCGCAAAATGTCACCCGTTGTGGCTAATAGGTCCTCTACGGCAGTACGTCGGATGCGACGATCGGTGCAGTCGGACGTCCGTCTCCGTGCTCCGGTCCCCCTACGACGTTGCACAGATCCTTCCTGGGACCACTGTCTCCAAATGCGACCGATGGTTGTGCCATCACGTTGCGTTTCTTCCGCAATTCGACGCAAGGATCATCCGGCGGTGCGAAAGTGTACGATGACACCTCTCGTGAACTCATCCGTCTTCCGAAATAGCGTACGACAGCGTCAAGGCATTAACACCCATTGTTCGTTCTCCACACACGATTACAGCAGAACGACTCACTTCTCGCGGTCGTTACGACGTCTCGACTGACGGCCTGACCGGCTGGTTGTCCATTTATATCCCGCGCACCGTTCGTGCGATTGGCCAGAAAATGCAATCTTTTGCATAAACTTGTACGTGTGCACCCACTCTGCAATTTGCATAGCGCTGCGTTCAGGTCTTCGTGATGTGGCATTTTCTCTGTCAGGCACTGTATTTGATGCGTCAAACATATCTCTTTTCTTCAGGTTCTGGTGTGATTCTTAGATTTCATCTTGAAATACAAGTTTCGTAAAGGGCTGGAAAGAACAACTTTTACTTTTATGTAATTTTTCTTTTCTTCCACAACAATGACACAAAAGATCAGAGTTGTGTAAAAACGCTGATGCATTGATGAAATTGATTTGTATTTATTTTGAATATGTATAACAAGATTTTCTCTTGAAGTTTTCATTCGAAAACATAAATTTCTGTTGTAGCTCATGCAGGTCATAGCTTTCCTTTGTTTGTTAATAAAAATTAAACGGGATCTTCTAAATGATTTTATGGCTTATAACAAATACAAAACTACTTTTAGAATGTTTTTTTAAAGAATTGCAGACGAATCATCTTACCTAAAGTAAAAGGTGACAAATAATCAAAATGAAGTGAATTTCGGGAAAACAGTCATCGTTATCATAAAACATTAGGAATTTCCTGCTGGATGAGGGTCTCCCTGAGTTTCTGCCATGACTTTCGTCCTTGAGATTGTTTCATCTCCGGTGTGCTTCCGGATCTCATCCCCCCAATTCTACATGGTCTTTTTCTGGATTTTGCTCTGTTTCTTGGTATAAAGTCTAATGTCTTCAGTTGTCCTACGCCGGTCAGTTGTTTTCGCAATTTTCCCAGCCTATTGCCGTTTCAGAGATTTTACTTTTATCATGATGACTTCCTCTTTATTCCATTATCCTGAACCGTGGGTTCTTCTTCCTAACTTTTCTGGTTACACAAAGCAAGATATCTCCAGGCTCCTTTCAGCTGTGCGCAGAATCCGTATGTCTTTTTCTTTTGATACTGTGTCTCTGATCCATAAGTTAGAACTGGAAGCATGCATTGCTTAGACACTTTTATTTTAAGACATAATGGTAAATTGCTCTTGAAAATTGTGCTGTATATATACTCTTTTTTTTTTTAGGGGTAAGTAAATTGTTCATTTCTTAAAGCAATACCACCGTTTCAAGTATAAAAAACCTTAAGCGGCATATTTATGTTTGAATTTCGGGATAAGGTTATCAGTTTAATCATTGCATTCAGCTTAAGATAAAACATTGAACGAAATATATATGAAAGCGGAACGGAGTTAATATTTAATATCTAAACGTTTATGTAGTGGGAGTTTTCAGGTTCTCAAAATTAAAAACAAAACACATTAAAAGTCCTCAATTTAAGAAAAACTGAAAATATTCAGTTCGTTGTTTTAGAGTGATGGCATTCTGCAGTGGCAACTATGAAACTGCCTTCTGCTACGTTACGTGTGGACTGTGGATGCCTGGCCAATTAGTTGTGAACAACGTGGGACAAATAAGGTGAACAATGGATGTTACATAACTGAAACGAGACTGAAGTGTTGAATCTAGGGGCACATACAGAATTTTTCGGGGGGTGGAGGCAACAAAAAACGGAAGTTTTTGGAAATCCATCAGAACAAAACAAAAGTTAATGAAAAATAGAATACAAAAATTAAAGCATTGCATTCTAATGTAAGTTGGTGCATTTTATTAAATTAAAGCATTTTTTCTAGTAAGGCGCATTTCAGCAAAAAAAAAAAAAAAAAAAAAACTTTCAGGAAGGGGGGGGCAAGACATTTGGGCCCTCCCTCTAAATATGCCCCTGGTTGGAGCTCAAGTGACTGGAGATCCCGTAATAGAGTGGTGGCATTCAGAGAAAAATCAAGGAACGTTCTCTTTTAAATGTATCCCGTGTGAAAACGAACCGCCGCCCCGGTGGCGCAGTGGTCTAAGCGATGGCCTCTGATCATTCGTCCGAAAGGGGTCCGGGTTCGAATCCTGGTGAGGCATGGATGTTATGTTTGTCTTACGGCACTGGCTCTCTCCCTTCCCTGGAACCAGTGACTCCAAATTAGGGACGGGCGACTGCTTATAGCCCATTGAGTTGCTCACGGTGGTCGTTAAACCTCCAATCAAAAAAAAAAAAAACTAACCCCAAAATTGTTACAACAGAGAGGGGAAATGCGTCTGCAAGCAATACCCGAGAGTGAGCACAGTCATTACTCTGGAATGATGGCCATAGCTTCAAGAAACGTAAGGCGAAATTCAAGAAATTTCTCAGACCTTCTCAGTCTCTGCAAAAGTCTTTGTGTGGAGATAAGCCGTGGCGCTCGCTCTAGCAAACAACGACTTCATCACGGGAACAATAGTGAAAATTCAGCTCCAGAATCTAGAGATCTGTAGGATCGTAACCCAGATCTCTTGATTCTGGGGTAGGATCCCAGCGGTGGCCGGATAACAATTGTTCGATTGCTATATGTTAATACTGTTGGAATCACAGCCTCTCATCGATAAGAAAAAAATAAAACGCAGATCGTCAGACGGGAATCTTAAAAATGCTCCAAAATGAATTGCCACGTGCCAGACGCAACTCTGTGACGTAACTACACGTAGCCAACCTTGAAACGTCACGACGCGTGCATCTTACTCTCACGTGATCTGTGACGTAGGTGAAGTCGAGAATTGAGCCTTCTTCTAAAAACGGTGTTGTTGTTGTTGCCTTCTTTGCTTGCGTGAGAAAGGGTGTCTGTGACGTTCCGTCTATGTTCTGTAAAATAGAACTACTCCTTTTTTATTGGAACGAGAACTATTTTGCAAGATGTTTAATATCTGCAAATTATAGAACACTTTATGCTGTTTCTACATAGATTCTGTCTACTTACAAAGAGTTTTGTGCGTGATGGACTGAAGTGTTTTTATGGCCAGTAAACATGGCGTGTGTTCGATTGATCTTGAGTTCCACTAATAGTGTATCAACTTGCTGATGTACTTTCATCAAATGAATAATCTTGTCATCATTTCATATTATCATTAAATATAATTATTTACTGCCACAACTCAGGTCTGTATAAAAGTTTGTTATTGCTTGCATGAAGTCATCTGTTCTATTTTTACTGTTAAGCATACATTTCTTTATCACGAATGAAAAATAGCGGAGAAGTATTTTTTTCTACTGTGTACTGAGCAATTGGGGAGTTGGTGTTCTATTTAATTTAATATTTCCACCTCTCTAAAAATCACAACAAATACACGTGGAAAGAGCGATGTCTTTGTTTATTCATCACGGGAGACAAACATTGTTTCAATGGAGGAATAGATTAAATGCAGTTTTAATCTTTTCGAAACGCATGTGTATAACTCGTCCCTTCGTGTGCTTTGTAGGTAGCGTCTCAAGACCCACAACGAAATGTTTGTGGAATTTTAAAATTAAATTGGGCTGAGCAATATAAGCATTTATGTCATACACTGTCTAGCCAGTTATGAAACTGCATCTAAACTTGTAGGCTTATTTCAAGTTATTTTTTATGTTGTGAGTTCAGGTTTTGAGTAGATGTGCAATCATTTTCTTTATTTACTTAGTTAAATTTGCTGATAGATCTCTTATGTTTTTGAGCGAATAAAGCACGAAAAGTGAACTCTTTTAAGTAGGTCTTTGTCGATATGGTTCCCTGAATAAAATAATTCTGACAATTATCATTTTTTGGATTCTCCTTAAGTTGTGAAATAGCTTCCAGCCGAATCGTAATAGATTTGCAGGTGTATATAAGGAATATTTTTATGCACATTAATTGAAAATAATCTCGTTTTTGACTTTCGAGGAATTTTCTGCATACTGTTTATTCATGGTAGAATACCGTGCAATTAATTATCAGTATCAGAGCATGACTGAGATTTGCGATTATTTTCCAAATACTCGGGTTTCTTTTTTCTTTATTATTAATAACTTAAATGTTACATTCAACTTATAAGTGTCTTAACATGTTCTGTATTTTCTTTTATAAGTTACTGTGTTACACCTTTCAAGTTTCGCTTTAGCGTTTTAACCAACTGCAAATGAAAGAAAGTTTATTGCCGGCTATAAAGATGCAGTACTTTTCTCAAGCTACCGGTCTTCATAAAAAATATTCCCTTCTTTTCTTCATTTAGACTATAAAACTTCTATAAAGGATAAATAGATCTTTTCAGTACTTCTGAGATAGCTGTTATGGGGAAGCTGCTAGTAGGTTTTGACTTTGTGTAAAAGGAAAATTATCCGTGTGGGTTGGTCAAAGCAATAAATTTACGAAAGCACCAAAGCTACATATCCGGTCCGATGAGGGTTCCTTTATTACTGACTTTTAACGACTTCTGGGAGTTTTTATTTGGAACTTCGTTTCACGTTTTATACTTCACTCTGCGAGACTGTGAAGGCTTCGGGACTGGGTCTGTAGTCATTATGTTAAACTGTGTTTTATTGGTATGCTCTTGTGAGGTATATTAACACCTTTAATGATGAGGAAAGTTGCAAGGCTGGCAAAGATCTGATGACTTTGCTTCCTAACTCTGATGTCCATTAAGTGAAATTCATGCTAATGTGCTAATGTCCTTCCTCATCTCAGCCAACTTTAGGTTTGGAGTTACTTCTCTTCCCCATCCATTTCGCCTTTTTTCCCCGTTACCTTTTCTGAAAGTTACTGCATAGTTCGTGTTCAATTTCTGCGCTTGATGCATCGATCTAAAAAAACATACACTTACAAATATAATGCAGCAGCTTTCTTTAGATATCACTTCTTAACCCTGCTATGTACAATCTTCAGATGAAATTTGATCTTCAAAGGAACGTCTGAATATGGTAATTAATTCGCTTAAGTACAATAAGAAATGTCTTGACTAATTAATGAACTTCGGTACATTTCATTTCCATTCAACAGAACTACAGTTCACCTAGTATATTCAAAATAAATCATCAGCATTGAAAAAGGTGAATATTTTATAAATCGTCTTAAAGTTATAATGTAATAATGCTGAATTTGTTGTTTTGCTCTTTTTTGTCTTTAAAATCTTTAAAAATGCATCAATGGGGGTGACACTCAACAGACGAGGAATTTCATCTGCTGTAGGGAATCAACCCACAGTCGATACAATTCTTTTAGAATGGTAGGGTCCCCGAAGTGGATGTCACGACAACTGAAATACTGAAATATAGCGGTTAGTGAACCATTCATTATTTAGTTAAAATTTATCTGTTGCACTGGGAGCTACGCATTGGTCTTTAGAATTGGAAGGAAGTTGTCATTGCTCTTTTGTGAAACGGAAAAAGTGATCAATTAGACTGAATGTCAGAACTATTTCCCTGCCAGGGAAAGTATTTGGAAAGGTCACCATTGTTACGTTCAGGGCCTTACACCAGAGAAAACGTGCGATGTAAAAACTGACATTATTTATGTCTGGTTAGAGCTGTATAGAGCAGTACTAACCAAAAGTTTTGCATCACGTATGATGATTGAAAAGCTGGTGCGTGTCTAGATACTTTCAGAGAGGAGCTGAAGCCCCTCCAATCGATCTGAAGTTCTCTCTACCCCAATAATTTTACAATAACCCCAGAATAAGTTTCTCGTTTAAGTTTACAAAAAATAAATCTCGAAACCTTTACTAAGATCGGAATATTATTATTATTATTATTTTCAATCACTGACCAATCATCAAAAAATAAGTAGACAAAGAAGTCATCGGTAAATTTGCATTTGGCCATTATATGCTGCAGATGGACATGTAAGGAACGCTTCTTGCTTAACGACAGGTCCCGCGTCGGGTATGTAATGCGGTTCCTATAATATTTTACTTTTCAGCCATAGGTTCTTTTAAAGAGTTAGTAATACTGTATGAAGCTGGTAGACGTGGATATCAGTTGCACTCTCAGAGATTTTATGGCTCGTACGCTGAATTTGGTGTTATTGGGATAGTTTTCTTGGTCTCTCTCTTTATTGCTTTTAACTTCATTGTACCACTTTTCAGCACAGCAAAGGACCTGGGAATTATTTCCATTTTCTTAAAAACCCACCAAAGATGGTGAAAAGATCAACATTTAAATAATATCAATGCTGAGCTAAGATCTACCCTAAAACTGAAGATCTCGTGGGGGTTACATTAGTTGTAAGTGAAATTAAATTAATTAATTTAATTACTTTAAATTAAATACGCAATTAAGTTAAAAGTAGTAACCATCAATTTAAAAATTTTGCAGGGTTCTTATCGTTACGGGAGAGGGAGAATGGGATGAGTACAAGGTAGTGCAAACATTGAGCCTTCTTCAGCCTCTTTCTCCCCCAACCCATCAGTGTTTTTCTGTCTAAATTATGGTATAACAGGGAATATATATATACAAACATCCGACATAAAATTAGCCACCTCCAGAAATTAACTTTTAATACTTAGTTACACGTGCAGAAAATCATAGGATTAATTCTTGCTGGAAGAGATTCAACAAGATGATTTAAATAACATAAGTCAGTTTTTGACCATTCTGAGAACAGTTTGCTCCTCAATTTATTGAGATTCCTGGGATGTTGAAGTTTGGTTTCTACACTTCGTTCCAGGTGGTCCCATAAATTCTCTATGGGAACTAAATCTGGCAATTTAGCTGGCCATGTGTCCCAAAGTTGTGTCATGCTCTTCACACCAATACATAATAGTTTTATCTCTATGAATCTTACAGCTGCCATCCTGGTAAATGAGATAAGTCATTTCATGAGAATCCTATAAATGTTGTGTAAAAGGAAATACCTGATTATCTAAAATTTCTCGGTAAACATAATTATTCATCATACTCTTCATCTCCTCCACTATTTGACCTAATCCACAACCAATAAAACAATCTCACAGCATTACAGACTCACTTCCTTTGGCAAGAAATCGCTGAGCACACTCAGGACTGAATGTTTCTTTAGACTTCCTGTTGACCGCACGCGTTGCGTCTTTTGACTAGAGGCAAAATTTGCATTTACTAGACTATATGAGAGTCTTACACTGATCAACAGTCCATGTGCTGTGAGCTTTGGCCCAAAGTAATCGGTCTGAACCGAAGTTACCATTGGTTTCAGCTTTGCAACTCTACTCCAGATATCCATTCGATGAAGTTCCATACGTAATGTTCACTCAGATATAGATATAGACGTGTGAGGTCCATTATTAACAGATTAGAGGAGTTCTTTTCTTCTTTGAAATCTTTTTTCTTGACCAGGCGAGAATCTTCGCCGGTCAAGACTTGTCAAATTAGTGTTTCGTCCACAGCTTTTCTCTTTATTTTCAGGCGAGTTTGATTTACACCAGTATTTATAAACACGTAGGACTGTTCCTTTACTAACACCTGAAATTTGAGCAACTTCCCTGATGCTGCGTCCTTTTGACCGGCCAGAAACTGTGACACCTTTTTGTCAGTCACTTACATCTGTCTTTCGACAAACTGATTTTAATTTATCAAAAATTTCAACTTAAAAGTTCGCCTGTAGAAAGAAACAACACACATATATTTACTATTATATAACCCAGAAATATTTAAATATAACTCTAATTATAACCTCAGAAATATGTCATATTAAACAATTACATTTTGCTGCAGGTGACCAATTTTTTATCAGGTGTATTTACTTGGATGTGTGAAAACTTGTATGCTGGGCAGTAGAGAATGCCTTTGTGCAAATGGTGTGCTATCGAATTGAAGTTTTGTAGGTGCAGATGTCAAACAAAGCTTTGTACATTGTGCAATAACTTCATGGTTTTTAACTACATTTATCGATGCATGCATGTGTGGTACCACAATCACAGCAGTAGTTTACATTTGGGGAATTTCCGTATGTGCAGATTCTTGTATGCTTATGCAAGTGTCCTGTTGTCTGAGAGAAAAGGCGACTTGCAGAGTATCATGGATGCAAATTTTGACCCGCGAGTGTAAAAACAGGGCGAAACACCACAGGAAAACGAAGCTAAAATCATGATGTTATGCTGGAAACAGAGGTCTCAGAAGCAGACTGAAGTTCGCTTACTATTTGTAAGAACGCTGTCTTCAACTAATATTCATCGGCGTTCTGTATCATATCATTTGTTGATTATGAAATCAAATGCTTCGTGAAGTCAAATTATTTACGGTACCGTGAAGCTAAAGCATTGGTAGTTAAGGCGGCGAATCTGGAGTTTGATTGTACTTAAAACTTGACTCTAATCCCTAATAATATGTTCTTCATAACGAAGAGTACTTATTATCCAACATACTTCAGACAAGGAGCAGCTAACGTTCTTTATATTAATATCGTAGAACGACAAATAGTGCTAGCAGTTTAAAATAGGCAAAATGGAATCTTGTTTTTCATTAACTTTACCTTTATTGGCATAAGTAACATTAGCTTATGACTCCAAACCTTTTGACTGCTAGTAATTCGAAACTTGAGTTCTTAGCACCGGTTTTAAAAATAAGCATGGGTTAATAACATCACTTTACTTTTTGTATCTGCGCTTAACAGTATCCAAGGCTATAAGAAGTAGTCCCTCCCTAATTAGAGAAAAACTGCTTTCAATGAGGTGGTACAGCTAGCGTCGTAGAGCAAGCTCATCACACATGCCTCATATGGTACATAAATCCAAACCCAACTCGGGCAAATAGCCAGAAACTGAGGCCTCTGGCAACTCGACATACTGTCATTTTGTTCATCCATCCACAGGCACGATAAATATTTGCGTCTATAGTTCTTAAAATGAGATTTCATTAATTCGTTGCAGCCAGAGGCCGAGCCCGAACCGGGCTCTGGTTGCGTATTACTTACTGGAGTTCGGGCTCGGGCTCTGAGAGAGGGAGAGAATTTTCTTCCTTTTTCCTTTAACGTGATTTTGCATGAATTATCACACGATACTTTTTTACACTTTCAAGTTATTAAAGAGAATTCTTCGGCAACTAGGTCTTGATGGGGAGTAGGAATAGGGCTGGGCAATTCATTCTGGACTTGGGTAACAAAATTTCATAGGCCATGGATTACAGGATTTCTGCGAAGGAAAAGTTTCTATATGAACTATAGACAGTAGATAGTAAGCTGACGAAATTTTGCTCCCTACTTCAAAGAGGAAGCTCCCTGCTAATTCTATTGGGCAACGTACGACGTAGATTGTGGTGCCTCCCGATTTCCTGACCCCCCCCCCCATACATTTCAGGAAGAAATGAATGGTTAAAGAAACTAAAAATAGATAGACATCCCTTTCCCACTCCGCAGTTGAGAAAGACATCGGGTTATTGCACAGGTAGGAAAGACTGGAAGTCTGGAAGAGAAGACGTTTTTTTTTAATGCCTAAACAGGTTAATCATAGTATTCGGGCTCGTTCGGTCCCCGGCTCTATCTTGCAATATAAAATTCGGGCTCGGGCTGACATACTTCGGGCTCGGGCTCTTAAAATTGAGGCCGAACTCAGCTCTGTAGTGCAAACGTGAATCCCTAACGCTCATCCAAAAGCCAGTTTACCAAAACGTACAGGTTTATTTACCATTATACACTACATTTACTTGGAACTTCATCACTGAATCACAACATAAAAACAAAATAATGATAACACTTACCTCACCTAACAGAAGAACTTGTTCTGCACAAACCACTTTGGTAAGTACCTTGTTACCTAACCACTCGTGAAGTAATTATGAGCTTCTAAGGACTCGTACGATTTCATCTGCTCGTGAGTGAAGGCGTTAGTGGATAAGAGCCAATAATTAACAATACCGCCGTGTTCTATTCGCGGCCAGACCTCAATATTGTTCAGGAAAAGTGAGTATGGAATTTCATATGGGTCACCACAACTGCCCAATAACTTTAATTTATCAGAATAAAGCTGTTTTTGATCACCAGATAACCCACTTACGTAGCCCATGTAATGCATCTTTCATCTCACTTGTGCGCCAGTTGTTCTGCAAGAAAGCAGCAGATGAAAAAGTGACGCGAACCGCGGTTTTGTGACGTTAATGCATAACGTCTCTAAGGCGATTCAAATGCAATTTCCATTTGGCACTACTATATTTGCACCCTTAAAATATCCTGTTTGAAAAATCATTTCGGCATCTCGCCCTCTAATTGCTAATAAAATTTTCTTCCTTTTTCATTTCTTCTTCTTTATGCAAAAGATTCACAATAGGTGGCGCTTAAACTTAATTCAATAGCATTTCAAAATACAAGAGTACGATGGGGTAAAAAGAACATCTCAAACTTTATAATTACGTGTTATTTGATTTTCCGAATATACAGTTTTCCAGCCAGGGTTGTCGTAGGACATACGTAATTTGTATTGTGTTCACTTTTCTTTTCATAATAATATTTTAAACGTTTGTTTTGCTTGATGCACGTATTTACAAACTCTATCGTGCATGTATTTCATTTTTCATATTGCAAAAGTTTCCAACTAAATGGAAAGAATTTTGATTTCTAGTTCGACGTTGGCACGGGTAATGCAAGCCTAACTGGTTGGCTTTAACTACCATGAGTATTATTCACGTACTTTTGATTTTCGAACACACTCATTCCATTCGGTATTTGCATTTGGTACTTTTTCAGCACGCCTTTTGGTATATGAAGTACAAAAATTCTTCCGTGTGTCCTCCTGCCTAACAGTGAACGTTATTTTATCTATTAGTTCGATTCGAACACTCTTTTAAGTCGAAAGTTACAATGATGAAAACGATGTTCCGCATTTTTTCTTCAGTTTCGGATGCACTAAATGGACGCAAGAGGGCGTAAATGCACATGACTTGTCACCACAACATTAACTTTATTCCACAAAACTAATTCTAAAATTCCACTTGAAAATAATTTTTTTGTAGACACCATTTATCAAGACAAACAGTTTCCGCATAATTTTAATTAAAAATGCACAATTTTTCGGCTAGAGGCTATAAAGTGTGTATTCTGTACAGCTGATTATCTCCGCTTTTAAACACACTGCCTGCAGATTCCTTTGTGTTATGAGTTCCCTACGGAAAGTATTCCGTTTTCATTTTATACTTTTCCCCAATGCATAATTCTACTTCTACGAAACGTAAATGCATGCTTCTGTTTGAAGCCCAATCTCGACTTTTAAAGTGAATTAAAAATTCTTCTTTTCTCGATATTTGCCGCTATGACAAACATTTTCAAATAGTTTTAAGCTATAATGGTTCGCAGTGTTTTCACTAGGAGTCATCAAGATTTTTTTATTTGTATAAACATATCTTCACTTCTAAAAATCGCCGGAGAAATTGCTTTCTGAATTATGTAAAATATCATATGGATAATATTTTGCTTACGTTTTCAGCTGCCAGTAATGAACAGCTTCCTGCTAAGGGCACACTTTTCACTTTCAGTGTTCCTCTTTACAACCATATTTAACCTTCTAAAAGAGCGACTGAGAAATTCTTTTCGTTCTGAGCGCGATTTTAATGAAGAACATTTTGAGTACACTTATTGAATTCTTATTACAACTAATTTATGTTACAACGATTAAGATTTCACATCGACTTTCCAGGTTTTCGAGTGCCATTTTTTTCCATTTGTTTTGAATTACTGGGCAGTTTTGAATTTAAAAATACGGTTTGGGATACCTTTGCTATGAAAAGTTAGCGTATTGTCAAAAAAAATAATTTCAACATACCTGAGAATTGTTCTGATCTTTATTGCCAAATTAGTATTTAGAAAACACCTATTATGAATACAGGATACTTGACAAATTATGAAGTTATCTGATAAAGAAATATTTGATCCTCTTTCTTTCATTATTTATTCATTTATCCATTTGCTTATTTTAGAACATGAAATATCGTCTACTTCACATGGATTAAAAAATTGGAAGAAATTGAACGTCGAACGGTTTTCTGCATTCTTCAATGAGTAAGCATTCCTTGCAGTCAGAGATAACGCCCTGGGTAAACAATATTGTGCTTCGTCATGTGATTTTCTGAGAAGTTCCAGTTCACCCCGGAACTGTGAGAGAAAGGATATTTCATTGCGTTTTTCCTTTCTCCCTTAGGTTCATTCGCTAAATAATTCTTGACACCGTCAGGAATTATTTAAAATAAAAACAGGGATTACGAAATGAATTCAGCTAGGTAACAGGAATGTTTATTATTGCTCTTCAAGCGTGTTCTGACGTGTGTTTTTCATTCGAAATTATTAGTTTGTTGGTTATTATATCTGAATGCTGCAAAAACCTCGGATAGTTAAAGAGTACCAAGTACCATAAGTTAAAAAGTATTTAAATTGTCAAAACAGCAATCAGTCATATCTGAATTGCCTGTATTTACTGTTCGTCACGCAACATTAATCACAATAAAAATACTTGCAAATTTACATCATCCTGGAGTGGGAATCGAAGCGGCATCTAGTTTGAGCATGCTATCAGTTACACCACCCAGTACTCCCAAGTTCCAAGCATCTGAGGACTAAGTATCAAAACATTCTATGAATTTATGAATTCTGCTTCCTCGTAGTTTCTCCCAAAGAATTTAAAAAAGTACTAGTTTTGTCGTCCGCCTTTTTCCCCTTTACTATATATTAACTCTTCGATGTGTCAGCACAAATAAACGTCACACTTTTCCAACTGATAGTACTTCCTTGGAATCACGAAACCAGCCATTTCTTGAAGGGTTTCCACCCTCAGGAAGGTTTTAGACACAATTACCTACATCCACGGTATTTTTGTGCTGAGTTGAACCCAGATGATAAGGAATGGTAGATTTAGACGGGTCGGAGAAGTAGGAGTGCCGGACTATACAACGTCATAACAAACAGTTCTGGGTAGAGAGAGAAGTCGAGAAGAGGGAGCAGATGAATTTATTTATAACCGCAGTCCAATACTCCTCATCCGACAACTAGGAGTGCTCATTCGACGCACTGCGTATCTGCAGTGGTTTGGGGAAATTTAGCCTGCCTTGGATCTATCCCGTGACTGTCTGGTCATAAGGCGGTTGCTCTAGCCACTAGACCACTCGCTAGACATTATGAATCTCATGTCCAAAACTTGCTATTTATGTGGTTCTCACGAATGTCAAGGAAGACATTGAAATGTTGTCTTTGCTTCGATTCTGAAAAGAGACACTGTTTTCCATTTTCTTTTCTATTTTTCTTTCTTTCTTTTTTTCAATAAGGAGAAATCTATTAAACTTAATTTTTGCAGTTCCGAGTCCTCCGTTGTAAGTAAGAAGAGGAAGCCACAAAATTGGCCCCTCAATATCTTCAAACATACTGCTTGAAATAGAAAATGCCACACCAGTGAGTGTTTGTCGGAGCACCATGCAAATTGATGAGTATGTGTCGACAGTTAGGTTATGTAAATTATTGCAGATGCGAACCAATCACGTGATATGTGAGGGAGATAAAAAAAGACCAACGGCTCCGGCAGCAAAGTTCGGTCGTCGTCACTCGGGAGTGTGAAACACTTCTTTTGAGGGATCTCAGTGGCGAAAGTACGAGTAACAAGTGAAAACGTCTAGATGATGCCACCGAGAATCCTGCCTTCATACGGACATCTTTACCAGAGGCTTCATCATAGCCCTATGAACGGCTGGTTTGTTCCTGCGTTGCATCGCGGCGGAAATACAATGGGGTAAAACAATTGTCAGCCGAATGTGGCAAAAGTGGTTGAAGGAAAGTAACGGGCGTCTCCGTAGTTTTACTGGGGCACGTAGGCGAAAGAACGAGAACCTCGATTACCGCATTCAATGGCAAGTCTTAGCAGTACCACAGTTCACGGCTGACAGCATGCGACGAATTGTACAGGCAGATATGAACAACCGAGTATCGACACGGACTATGAATCGCAGATTGACTGAGGTAAGTGCGACTATAGCCACTCACAGCAGCGCATCATCGCGCATAGTTGCAGTGGTGCCGTATCAGACTCCGTTACGGGAGGAAGGAAATCATGTATTCATCGACGAGTTCCACTTCTTCTGTCTTACCGCCTACGATCATCGATTGAGAGTTTGGACGTAAGTGGTCACCGGTCTTATCCTGCTGCCATTCGCGAACGCCATACTGCTCCTTAGCCTGGTGTCAAGGTTTAGGGCCTATGATTTGCAACAGCCCTTCACCACTGGTACGCATATAAAGTGTAATGACAGCACGACAATATGTCGAGGAGGTGCTTGCCGTGACGCCGTGGTATCCATGACGCCCAGTTTCAACAAGATAACGCTCGCCCGCACACTGCAAAGGTCAATAGACTGTTCCTTTAAGGCATCTAGATGTTGCCCTGGACAGACCGATCTCCAGACTTCTCAGCAATAGGGAACGTGTGAGGCGTCTTTAAGGCCTCTGTCCTCGCAGTGTCGACGAATTGTTGACACAGGTCAATGACGCATGGTCAGAGTTACTTTGGTACACCATCCGGGAAGGGGCTTTACCAGTGGATGCCACACCATGTTGCCGAATGGAAGTCGTACGACCCACGGACTCTGGCCACATTATACTGCATTGTCATCCATCGAATTCATGTCATACTTCAGAAATTAAATCACTTCTTTTCCACCTGCTTATCTACATGTGATGAGTTTTGTATCCTGTCGTTCATTCCTTCATGGTGTAGTATTTTCTATGTCGAGAAGTGTAATATAGGAAAAAGATAAGAGGCAGATATCTGTATTTGTCGGAAGCGTTTTCTAATTTGTCTTTGAAAAGCCAGATTTCATTCAGTGCATAATTCATGTATCTCAATAAAACTAATTTTTTCCCTAAACAATATTTTGCCTTCATTTTGAAGCTGCGTAGACTCCCAGTTCGGCTCAGGTGCGGAGTATTGGGGAAACAATACTCCATAGAAAACAAAACAAACAAAAAAGCAAATGCAGCTGAATGCAGTTGCCAATCCTTAATCTAGGGCCGCTGTTTCCGGGGATAGGAAAAGGCTAGTGCTGTATGACAAACCACTACCCATGACTCATCAGGGACTCGAACCCGGCTCCACTCTTACGAAAGGCTTGAAGCCAGTGTTTGGACCAATGCGCCACCAGGATATTTTTGTTATCCCGGTTGGGGTATGCTTTGTAAGCAGCTTTACTTGTCGTGAAGGGACGTCCTTTCGAAGACGTTGCATTGATTTCTTCATCTGCAGTGAAACCCATTGTCGTCTTGAATCATTCATCACTTCAATTCCTTCCGGGTTAAATTCAGTTTGTTGCAGCATGGGTGGCCGTGTGGCATTTAGCTGGGCCCTGATAGTTCGATCATGGACTGTCGACTGCTTATATCCCACTGAATTGTTCACGGTGGTCGTTAAACCTCAAAAAAAATATTCTGTAGGGGAGCGGTACTTGGACATCCGTTGCGATTGTTGTCGGTTTAAATATACAATATTTCAACCTGTCGCAAACTTTCAATGCCATTCATGAACACATCAATGCGATTTTACGTATTTTCCTTGACTTCAATGAGGTATCGATGGATATAAGCTCGCAAAACATTCCCCACAAAATCGAATTACACTTCGGTCCTTCTCGAGAGTCCAACATTCCAGCTCAATCGCCACTTTGAACTGCCGCAACCGCCACTTTGAACTACCGCAATAGCCACTTTGAACTGCCGCAATAGCCACTTTGAGCTGCCGCAATCTCCATTTGGAAACTGCCTTTGAAACTGCAAACTACATGTGGACAGGCTTCATTAGGCTGCGTAGTCTTGCTATTCGGAACATTACTACCTATACTCACTGTTGCTGCACTTCTTAAAGTTGTGCGAGTGGAATAATCAGCATCAGGACTTTGATTTCTGATTCATCCTTGTACATATGCACTTTTGCTACTTTGTAGGAAAACTGAGGATCATAGGAAATCTAGAAACGACCAGTTGTATAGGTATCACAAACACACTAGGCGAGATGGGAATACATTTCTAAATTGGTTGAGCGTAATTCTCAACAACTGAAGCTGATAAAGAGATTTCCAAATAAAGCGCCAATAATACAGCAATGTTTTTTTAAATACTTGCCTTGCAAACTTTTGTTCATAACCTATGAACCCGGAGACTGAACAGTTATGGAGAAATTACATATACACTACTGTTTGTGAAAATTACAACACCGTGAAGTATTAGCTTGAAAGTTAAAAAATATGTACAACAGCTTGGGATATGAAAAGGATTAAAATATCAGTGAAAATGCGCATGAGGTTTGGGAGAAGCGCCGTCTGAAGTGTCCAGTCTTTGGTATAAAGTGTTGGCTCAAAGGAGATGTTGCAATTGGTAAACAGCATAGCCGACACTGAGTCCAAAGGGCGTTTATGTGTCCCACTATGCCCGTCGCCGAAGAAGATGGCCTTATGAACAACTGACGGACTTTGAGCGAGGAAGGATTGTTGGGATGAGAGGTGGATTTTTCTATCGCCTAATTGCCACTCGTACTGGGCGAAACGCCAGTGCAGTACATTTATGCGACGTCATTTGGTCAGTGACCGATGAAGCTCGGAAATACATAAATTCCGGTAAACGTTCCCCCAAAATCACACGATTACAAACACCTCAACGGCATGGCAGTGACCGACCGCACAGCGACATTCACGATATTAGAGCAGCAGTGGAGCACTGTCACAGGTCAGGCTTGTCCTCCAGCACAGTGCGACGTCATTTGGATAGCACAGTTCTTTCTTGGTGTTGCAATTTTCAGAAACAGTAGTGTACCTATGTATTTACTGCTCGTATTTGACAACTAGGCAATTCGAGGGACGATACGCCGCCCCGGTGGCGCAGTGGTCTAAGCGATGGCCTCTGATCATTCGTCCGTAAGGGGTCTGGGTTCGAATCCCGGTGAGGCATGGATGTTGTGTTTGTCTTACAGCACTGGCTCTCTCCCTTCCCTGGAACCAGTGACCCTAAATTACGGACGGGCGACTGCTTATAGCCCATTGAGTTGCTCACGGTGGTCATTAAACACACAATCACAGATCACAGGGACGATAGGCACCATATATAAGAGGTGTTTCCCCACATTACATTTGGTACCTTGAGAAATTGTCAACAAAAATGGATCACATCATTTAAACAAATATTTCTATCCTTGGTTGTGATTTCTAACTCTCACTAGAGTTCATACGTCAAAATTAAAGACACCTAATGGCTGTACAAGGAACAAACAACATAAAAAAACATTGCGTGAACATTTAACATCAGCTCAATTCAAATCAAGGGATATGAACGTTTTTGGAAAGCGACGTGTATGTTAAATTAATTATTTCATATCACTTGATCAACACTTTTAGGCTCCTATCGAACATGGTTGCTGACGCTGGTCGTTTGCACGAGAATCATTGTTCATATGTACAGTTCCATTTGTTTTTTGCTTATCTAAAGATCTTTATTTGACGCCTCGCTATTCTTCAATCGAGATACTTACCACGAAAACATTACTTTTAAAACATCTGAGAATCTCTGCCAGACCAACACCTACCACAGAAAGAAATTCAATCCAACTGTAATCAAAGCCACGACAGTTGGAATTGATAGACGCTCATACAGGGTGTTGTATTAGGCAGTGCCCCCCCCTTCCAAAAAATTAGTCACTTTTTGCAACACACTCTACTTAAAAACATGACATGTGGTTTACAACGTACCTTAGTTCATGGGAATGTAGCACCATTCACAATGAATGCTGGAAATGTCCTCCACCGACATTCAATTACACTCTACTTAAAACATGACACACGCTTTTCAAGATCCGGTTCTTGCAACTCTTGCACAACTGTCACATGGTACGGATGAAGCAACGCTTTCTTTCTTCGCAGATCTTTGGCAGGTGGAAACAAAATACCCAGTTTCTGGTAACAAACGTCGTAGTGACTTCTTCGGTGATACCAACAGCCTGTGTTTCACATCTTCGATTTTTTCTTCCGCTAAAGGAGGACGTCCGCCGCTGTATTGGTTCAAAACACTGCCCGTGGTTTCAGATTTGTTCGCTAACATGGCGATATAACGTTTGTCTGGTGTTTTTCTTCCTCCAAACTTCTCCAGGAAATCATGCTGTGTTACCTTTATAGATTTTTGTTATCCAATAACTTTTCACAGCCATCCTGAACGACGTTCAACGACATAGTAAAACAAGCAGATTGCCTCCAGACAAAATTAGCGTGCCCAGGCATCTGGTGGAATGACGTCGCAATGATTCATCGACTTATCAGGAAAATCACTCCCGCACATTTCTCAGGAATCAAAGTGACTTGCAAACCTAACGACGTGCTTCTATGTAGAGTGGGAAAAAAACAGTAGTTAGCTCTTTGAGGGGACAACCTAGTTAAACACCTGTACATAGCAACTGAACATCTTGTAATCTAGTGCAAACATTGGGGATCGTCGTCTGTAGGGAAGAGTGTAGCCATTTAAAATACTCTGTGAAACTTTTATAATATCGTAGAAACTTAAATTTCTCCGACTGTTAAGCCTAGAAAAGAATTGAACAGCATTACCTTTGTACATGTCTTCCCTTTTATATGGCGATGACACCGACACAGAGTGGAGTGTGTTAGATTATGAAGAAAAATGTCAAAGAAATACACACGTCATTTAAGAGATCTTTATTTTACAAAATTTCTCACAGTTTATTGCTACGTATAATGAAATTTTTACAAGGACTAAACGCTAAAATTAAGTTTCCCTTTCCCAAATATACACTTATTTTCATAAACTCTATGGCACAACTTTAAAGGAAGTGAACATCTTCTTTCTTCCCCTAAAGTCTGAAAGAGACATACTCAGGTTTCATATCCATAATAGATATGCAAAACCCAAATTCATAGAAACGATATGTACACGTGCATGCGTTGAATAAATACAAATATTTTGCAATAGTTCACAAAGTCTCTACTCTTGAAATCGATGCCGCGAAGTGGCAACACTCTAATGATTGAGAAAAACGTGATTTTCTCCACTTTTTTAAGTTTGTTGATGTCACGTGATATGACGGAATTTTCCAGATTAAATGAAGTCTGTTATTAGTCAATACACATCAGTAACGAAACATTCGTTGCAATTTAAATTTCAGTAGCCAGTACAAATGCCAGATGCCGATTTAAATTTTATGGTCCAAGTAGTTCTTGTGGGATACTGTTAGATGAACCGTAAGGCAGAAAAGAGACGACATTCAATCGGAAGATGTTGTTTTAAAATGCATGTCACAGGAAAACGTCATAGTACCAGAGGTATTTTCTCGAGAAGAGACACAATTTTGGTGGGTGTTTGTTCTATATGTACATGAAAGGAGACACTGATAAGTTAATGTTTAGTGAAGATATAATCTGTGCTAAGCTGCTGACACATTATAATGAGCATGCGCTTTCAAAGTTTGTTCCGATGTGAGAATTTCCTACAAAAAAATAAAGGATTACAAGGTAAGTATCACTGACGAAGGTCGTCTCTCCTTCCACTTAGGGACTTATTCAGTCCTTGCAAGTGTCATAGTTGAAATCAGTTAAAGAAATCTTGTCAACACATTGAGATATGACTATTAATTTAGAATCAAAGTATATATCTGTATTAACAAAATGTTGGCAGTACATATCTATTTTTATTAATCGGTATATTTCCTTTGTCAAACACGATTTAGAAGTCCATTTACATTAAGTTTTCAAAAAGTTGTTCTTGCTTTGGCATTTAAATCATATGGGAAATAAAAAAATGCATCATTATTGGAGATAGCCTAGCTATACAGCTGAAAGAGAGAAAGAGCGGGAGGCACTCGATGCGAATCCGTCCTTTCTGGAATGGGAGAACTCACTAACAGTTTCCATGGAGTTGAGCAAACAGAACATCATCAGCACAGTAGTTGGCATCTTTGTGTGTAGTAAAAGGTCATCAAATTGAGAATTACTGGGCGACTCATCTGTGTGCTTATGTGTAGGTATTATTTTCTTAGCAAAACGTTTTTTTGTGGTGAATGGAGCTTCTTTATGTGAATGAAAGGAATGATAATATAAGGAATATTTCTTTGTTTTACCATTGCCTTGTTTGTGTAAATCTTTCATTGTGTGAATCTTAAATGAACAGCTTATGAAAACTCAAATAACTGTGTGAGAGACTCAGTAATAGATTCAGAGCTATCGAGGCCAATTAAACGAAGCATTTCATACCCATACCTATTACTGTTACTTATTTTCCAATTTGGATGGATAACAAGTGCATATTAGTCCCCAGGGAGATTTTTTCCTAATGCAACAGTGGAGTATTGAATGGAAATTTCTTCCAACATATTTATGAATCACTAATCATGGCGTACACACTACCCACTTTTTATAAACAACGTCAACAGAAAAAGAAGATAAAAAAACGAACAAAAGAAAATCATTAAAGGAAAAGCATTAGCGCTCGATAGCATCTTAACACTTCTTTAACATCTTAATACTAAATACTATAGAACTTCATTTAGGAAATGAAACGTAATTTGTTTATAAAGATGTACTTCTGACGTTTATTTTCAAAGGGAGCTTCTAAAAAGATTTCATGATTCAAGAGTGCATAACTAGAAAGGGTAAATACTCCACGCTAAATTCACGATGCAAATTGGTTTCTGCATATGGTTTTTCTGTGCTTCCATTGAAAATCTGAGCATTATTTCGCGTGAGAAAAATTAGTACAAAATAATAGAACTGTTGCTGACTGAATGCGGAGCTAATTATATCTCTCTGTAGTAAAATTAGAATCTACCAAACGTGAGGAAGTCAGTAACATTATATACCATTACCATATGCCAGCGAAATTTTAAAGTACGTAATCTACTTTTAATATGCAATAGTCTGTTGTGGATTAATATATCTTAAGCGTATTCTATGTAATACAGCATTTCTTTCGTCGCAGTGGGAAAAATGGATAAGAATCAGAAAATAGAAGTTCATTAAGACAGTTCAAATAACCTTAAAAAAACAGTGCAATAACACAAGTACAAAACGAATTCAACACTATTACTAAATCTACGATCGGCTCAATGCTTATAACTTAGCTCGATGTTAAACTCAATAAACCGAACTGTGTAGTTTGATTAACTAAATTAAAAAAGATATATTCCTCCTTGAGTTTCTCCCTTCTGTATTTGGAAAATGAAGTAGGAGTGTTTTCAGAAGTTCACGGTTTTCAAAGAGTTAGGGTATTCAAAACAACGCTTAAAAATCCCTAACTGCTCAGAAGATGGGCGATAAGATTTCCGCCCAGGATATTGCCTTGATGCTAGTGCGGAGTGAGACAACAGGTTTTTGGGGTTTAGTTTTCTTCTGTTTGTTTCAGCGATTCTGTTCAGGCTGTTAAAAATTGGTTTCTTAAATCTAGTTTTGCAAAAACATATATACTTCTTGGTCTAATATGAAGTATCCTAATTTTTGAAGCAATAAAAGAAAGAGCTTGTAATGTTCTATATACACTGAAGAGTCAAAACATTATGACAACCGGATCTTTACGAAAATCGAAGCAACTGCATGTAGCCGAAGGCACGTGTGACGGTCTGGAACAGTATTCGAATGCCATAATATATTGTAACCTCATTAGATCAGACATACCCGTACTTGTAGGTGGTGTTTCCAGATGGAGAGAGTTACTTCCAGCAGAATGCCACAGAATGTCGCCATGCCACAAGGCTCAGATAGTCACACAGTGGTTCCAGGAGCAGAAGAGTGACTTTAGAGTGCTAAAATATCCCCTAGAGTAGCCAGATCTTAACCCAATTGAACACCTGTGGTATAAGACTAAGAGAGCTATTCAGAACACAGGTCATCCACCAGAAAACGTTTGGCAATTCACAGACGCCTTCACATTTGCTTAAACGAACACACCTACTTGTTTCTAGAAAAACATCAATACCTTTTTGAATCAATACCACATCGAATCAAGGCTATTTTCGTAGCCAAGGGTGGTCCAACACTTTATTAAAAAGGTGTACCTGATATTGCTGCTGCAGTGTACATATAAAATGAATTTTGAAGGAACGGGAGAACTTTTAAGAGACATTTCCGGCTATGTCTTAAAAGTGTTTAATCAGTGCATCCTTTCAGTTCTTACTTGTGGGTCAGAGACATGAACCTTAACTACAAAAGGCATTAAGATGCTGAGCACAATTGAAAGAAGCATGGAATGGTATGTTCGGTGTAGCCAAGAAAGATTACAAACGTTACGTGTGGATCAGGAAAATGACAGGATTGGATGATATCATGAAAAAAGTGGCAATGGGCTGGACTATTGCTGAAAGAAGAGACCATCACTGCACGACTGAAAACGTGTACTGGTACCTAGGGACAGGAGAAGATTCAGAAGAACACTGCCTTAGAAATAGGTGGAAGAAATTAGCAAAATGCTGGTGACATGGATGAGAATTGCTGAAGACAGAGTTGTGGAAGAGACTTGGGGAGGCCTTCATCCAGCATTGGATTAAGAATGGTTGATGACGATGATGCAGAAAAAGAGGAGGAATCATAATAAATAATTCCTTGGGCGAATCAACTTTACACAGTTTGTCTGTTCGACTTGCCGAAACGCTATTGGAAAAGGGTGATATTTCTCGATAAAGCGAGAACAAGAAAAAAAATCCAAGAGCGCAGTACATTAGATAATCTGTTTCATCCCCCTTGTTACCCGCAGTGAATATGCCAAAGAATTAATGAGTCATTTTCTTTTAGTTACCATAAACAAATGATAAATGGAAACTTATCTCATATCTGCGTAACTTCCTAACGACTTCTGCATGCGAATGATGAACCTCGTGGAATATGATACTTCACGTTACAGTGCGGGAAAGCTGAGATAGGTTATTCTTCTAGTAATGTTAAACCTGTTTCAGTTCCGCAGCTCAGAAATACATATTTAAAAAAGCTTGATAGCCTATAATGTGCCTTTTAATTGGATATTTAAGATATTTCATTTCATTAGCTCTGACATTATCAATGGAAAGAACAGCAGACTCATTGGCCCATGTGACACAGGTCTTGTGTCTGATTTAACAGACATCTCTAATCTGGTCAGTCAGCCGGGAGGGAAGAGTTAATCATACTGGCTTAGTTTTTTTACTGTTCCCTGTATGTACCGCACCTAACCTAAACTTTCAATACTTTGATGTTACAGAACAATCATGCCTACAAAACAAAATTCCGTTTAATAAGAGTGTGAACTTTAACACTTTTAAAACAGTCATGTGAACTTTAACACTTTTTTAACAAGTTTTAAAATTTCAACTGCTTTTGAAATGGCTAAAGGTGAGGAAATGAAATTCCAACTCACACTGACAACAATACAGTTAAAGCGGGCCGCCCCGGTGGCGCAGTGGTCTAAGGCGTTGGCCTCTGATCATTCGTCCGTAAGGGGTCCGGGTTCGAATCCCGGTCAAGCATGGATGTTGTGTTTGTCTTACGGCACTGGCTCTTTCCCTTCCCTGGAACCAGTGACCCTAAATTAGGGACGGGCGACTGCTTATAGTCCATTGAGTTGCTCACGGTGGTCGTTAAACCTCCAATAAAAAAAAAAAACAACAGTTAAAGCGGAAAGATTTCTAAATTTTATTAGCTGATGACACTCTAAAAATCGATTAAAAGGCCAATTAAGAATAAATTAAAACATATGGTTTTATTTCAATCTTCTTTAAAGACTAAACACGTTGTAAAAATATATATTGTTCACCTGAACTCTAAAACATTTTTGAGATTGATGTAAGAAACAGAACTTTTTATAGCTCAGTCCAAAAGGTGCTAAATTTCAGAGTTGCAAAATAAAGACTTACTGCTTGAAAGTAAACAGTGTGACGATTAACCTTAAAAAATAATTGATGGAAAACTTTACGCTTATCCTTGATATCTTTGCAAACGTAAAAAGATGATATTTTGTACTTTTGTTCTAAGATTTATATTTCTCATCCTAAGAAATATGAAGGTTACACTTTGATGTGAAGTTTTGAGTTTAAAACACGGAGTTCACGCAAAACACACACAATTTGCCATTATCAAATTACTTCTCAGATCTTTTCAGAGGAACATTAGAAGTTCGAACTGTCGCATGCTTTCAAAGTTTGTGACGTTTGTTTCGTTTTTCACTTTTTACAAAACTTACAAAAACAATGTTGTCCCAAGATTTTTTAAACCTAGAACGTGTTTTGTTTGCAAGACGGCATGTCACTTCATAGGTCATTTTCAGTATTCACATTTTGAACAGGCGTTACCCAGTTGCTCCGCTTAATTCAGTATCTTCAAAGAAATGGAGGTATCGGGAGTTGAGAATCTAGTATCTTGGTCTGCACCCGTGGCAGCCACGTCGCGTCGCGCAGGTTTTGCTCGCTACAGCAGCAGATCTTTCCAACTCACAGGCATTGATACCTTTCGACGTCCATGTCACACTGTTTGCACGTAACATGGCAGCACCAGTGGAATTTGCACTGGCACCTTTCAACAACCTTATGAACGTGCCTCGTGTAGCCGCGGCCGCAACACAGCAGTTCACAGCCGTCCACATCCTTTGATGTCTTATTGCACTCTCTACCGTGGGTGCCCAGAGAGCCCGTGGTCTCATTCGGTTCACAGAAGTCCGGCGACGTGGCCATGTAAACCAGATCGACGTCCGTGTATGGCTTGAAAAGGGTGTTCGTTGGGACCAACTTGGTTGCCTTCGCAGCTTTTTTGGTTCTGACCTCGGTGGCTGCGTCGAATTTGTTCTTGAGCGTGGCACCAACAAGTCGGAAATCTGGCATTGCTCTCCAGCACGTTTTTGTTTGGCAGGACCCGGATGCTCCATGACACTTGCATTCCTTTCTCATCTTGTACTCGATTACCTATAGAAATAAAAAAATCACGTGAAACTCTCGCTCGAATTACAGAAGCTAATATTCAACAGCACTTCAATTAAGAATTAGTGAATAGCACACAGAGTTTATAGAATTTATATTTGATTTAAAGTTGTTATCACATGAAATGTTTTTACAAAAAGTTTAGTAGCTGTAGCCATTAAATGTTTAGTAGCTGTGGCCATTAAATGAATGTGTAAAAGGAATGCTTTTCAGAGAGTAGTCAGTTGCTTGTTACCCACGCTACACTTGAATTATTTTTTACATCCTGGTATGTAAGAAGAAAAGAAAACAGTGCGCAGTGGAATTAACCAATTAACGTTCGACGTACCTGAACCAAACGGTGTCCAAATTTTTTTGCGCTTCAAAAAGAGAAGTGCTTACATAGCGGCCGGGTTTTACAAAAGCTACGGCAAATTTACAACTCTCCCATTGCAGCAGTAGTGACTATAAACCTGCCACAGGTGTCATATGTATAAAAATATGGTCGAGAAGCATTATTGTGACCACCAGCTAATATCCAGAGCAACAGCCGTGTGCAGCGCGGACAGCAGCTAGACGGGCTGGGAGTGACTCCATAAGGTGCTGGAAGGTGTTCACAGGTATGTGGAACCATGCCGACTGCAGTGCATCTGACAGCTGCTGGAGGGTTCGTGGTAGAAGATCCACAGAGCGAACAATACAATTGAGGTGGCCCCACAGATGCTCAATTGAGTTTAAGTCTGGGGAATTAGGGGGCCAGGGAAGTAGTATGAAGTCTTCATCGTGCTCTTCCAACCACTCTCGGACATTTGTAGCTGTGTGACACTTTGCTTTGTCATGCTGGAAGTTCCCATCCGCCCCAGGGAAGACAATCAGCATGTATGGGAGTACGAGGTCTGCAAGGATGGATTCATAACGAATTCGGTCCATAATGCCTTCCACAAGTATGAGTGGGCCCAGATAAGGCAACTAAAACATTCCCCATACCATAACACTGTCCCCACCAACTTGTGTTTTTCCAGCAATGGTTGAAGAATGTTTGCTCTCCAATGTTTCCCGCCTTATACGCCAACGTCCATCCGTTCGATGAAGCAGAAAACCTGACATCGGAGAAGACAATTCTTTGCCAATCAACGAGGTCCTATTCCGATACTGCCATGCAAATGTAAGCCTTTTCTGCCGAAGTACCTTCGTTAGCACAGGTGCGGTGACCATCCGTCTACGTCGGAGCCCTATACGCAGCAGGGTTCGCTGAACTGTCGCTTTAGCCACACTTCCGGTAGCCCCCTGTTTCGTTCGGCCAGTGAGTTGCTCCACTGTAGCGTGTCGATCGGCCCTCACGCACCTTCGAAGCCGGCGTTCACCTCTCACATCAATGGTACGTGGTCATCCGCAGTTTCCACTTCGGTTATTCGCAATGATGCCATTTCTCTAATCACGATACACTTTAACCACAGCAGCACGCGAATAGTTCACAAACTGCGCTGTTTCAGAAATACTGCCACCCTTGGCCCGAAAGCCGATAATCATCCCTTTTTGCAAATCTGATAAATCGTTCCTATTATCCATGAGAGCAACGAGGGATACGTTTTCAGATTGCGTACACTACACCTTATATACCTCCCAAGCCAGCTAATGACACGTGCCTTCTTTCATTGGCTACGCGCTGTTGACATCAAAAGTAGGATGTGTTAACAATAATGTGACTGGACTGTGTATATATAATGATAATCGCTATAATCCAGCTTGCATATATATATATATATGCTGGATTCAGGAGTGGCTACAACACCACAGACCATAGTACTGAGATAACTAACTGAAAGAAGAGGCAGTACGAACTGCCATTGTACATGGCTTTATTAATTATGAAGATACCTTTGATTCTGTGTAACCATCAGCAGTAACAATGGCTTTGAAATCCTGCGATATTGGAGATGCTCACATTAACATTATTAATAGCATCTACGAAAATGCAAGTGCAAAGGTTCGGCTATTTGAGGATACAGCACCAATGAAACTTGAAAGGGAGTGAGGCAAGGTGACATCACATCTCCCAAACTCAATACCACATTGCTAAGTGTGTTTCAATCATTGAACTGCGAAATCAAGGGGATAAAGATTAATGGAGATTATTTAACTCACCTTCGTTTTGCCGATGACATAATCAGTTTTGCAACTACCCGTTCGAAACTGCAGAACATGATCCAGGAACTTGCTGATAAGAATAAAGAAGTGGGATTAAAAAATGAACTTTCAGAAGACAAAAGTGATTTACAATGCTTTTACAAGAAATGAAGATTTTGCAATTGATGAGGAAAAGCTCGAGGTAACGCATACCTATATTTACCTTGGACATGGAGAGCTTTTGGAAGAAATTCAAGAGCAATATGCCCATTATCTCTTAAAAGAAAAGTGTTTAATCAATGCATCCTTCCAGTTCTTACATATAGAGCAGAGACATAGAACTTAACTAAAAAAGACATACGAAGGCTGCAGACAACTGAAAGAAGCATGAAGAAATGCCTGCTTGGTGTCACCACGAAAGATAAGAGAGGCACTAGTGGATAAGGAAAATGACAAGAGTTGAAGACATCATGGTCAGAATAAAATCTCTGAAATGCCAATGGGATGGACATGTTCCCAAAATAACGGACCAATGATGGACAACTTAAATTTTTGACTGGGTACGAAGAAACAAAAAAGACCCAGAAGAAGGCCACATGGGAGATGGATGGGTGAAATTCGAAAACATGCCGGAGTAACATTGAGGAAAGTAGCTCAAGACAGTCAGTTGTGGAGGAAACTTGGCGAGAATTTCATCCAGCAGTGGTTTGATAATTGCCAACAATGATGATGATGACATAATAGTAATATTTCAAGTATCCATTTAACATATGCTAGCTCTAACCGCGGTTGATATAGCTTACATACTTTCTGATTTTGCAAATGTAATTCTTTCCGGATACGAAGCGCAACAGTATATTTGCATTTTTCAAGCCTATTTTGAAAAAAAATTCTTGAATACAACTGGTATAGCCACAACAACGATTTTCTGTTGATTTTGCAGATTTGCGGATGAAAGTTCTCAATTTATTTGACATATGTTTAGCTATCTCATTCTTCCTTATCTCTGCTTCTGAAAACGGGAATGGAAAAGTTATTTTGCTATCGCTAACTATAATAATGATCAATACCACCATATGCTTTCTGAATTCCTTTTTCAGTATTTTCTGCTAGAAGGCATAACATTATAATTTTTGACTTGATGTCTGCTTTTCTTAAAATCAAATTTAATAAAATTCTATTTACTACTGATACGATGAAAAAGAATTTATATTGTTGAGTCCCTATTTTGTTCTTTATTTCTGTTTTCTTTTGAAATCACGAAGAGAACGATTTTGCATGGTTCCTCTTTCAAATAGTTTCGTCAAACTCAAAGCCGATTCAACAAATTCATTTAAGGTTCGTTGCTTTGCTTCCGCATCAGGAACAAAATGAGAAATGGAGACTGTATACCATGGATGTTGATATTGTGCGCTGGCATATTTTAATTGCAGCCCTTATTTTTTCATTTATCAGTGCAATTTGGCAATTCTTCGGGCATCTAGTACAAAATGATTCTAGCAAACATAAGTACGTTTTCACCAGTATTAGAAAACAATGACGTACCATCCTGCAATATTTAAACTGGGTAGATATGTTTTTCTTTATTTTCGATTTGCTTACTAAACAAGTTCGTCCACTGTAAAATGACACGGCAGTTTGAAGTGCGGATAGGGCCAGTAATATTAAACTGAAAGGCGAGATTTACAATTCATATCACACTGGAATCTCTTGATGAAATGCACTTGACCTTTTAGTTTCCTAATGGTCGACTGGATATGGTCGTTAGAAAGATCAGGAGCTCCCGAGCGAAAGCTTTTCCGAAGCAAGCGCCGATAGACGGCTTTCTGTTGCCAGATTGTCAAGAGGTGTTGACACATATGCTAAATTCGGGACCTTCGGCGCTCAAATACACATGGGGAACGCAAGTCAAGTCAGCGCACTGTTTTTGGATGTGGATCTTTCCAGGATTCACTCTGACTTTCATCTAGTCCCTCCCTTTTCAGTTTCTTCTGAAACTGACTCACCTTAAGATAACTTCCCGGTTTTACTATCCATAAGCACTTGAGCTTGAAAAGACATTTTAATTACTTTTTTAACACAAGCAACACACAAAAAACACAGAACTTCCAATTAATATTCTTTTTTGTGTAAAGAATTCGTACATTCTTCTAATAAATGTATCATTTTTATTTCCTATGCCTCATAATTTAGCAATTTTATTGAATTTTCCAGGTTTTGGAAAGTTTAATGGGTAATTCATGGATTACCTTACTAAACAATCAAGGAAGTGTCAAAAAAGTAATCAATGAATGCCGAATAAAAGTAAGTTTCTCACAACTGATATTGATAGCAAACGGTAGTAACAAAAGATTCTATCGTAAGGTTAATGAATTTCGGTGGTAATTTCTAAAGTTCTGTTAAAGGAGATACTTCCAGTGAATGCAAAACTGATGACTATAAAAAAGGAAATTATTTTTGATGGTATACGTAAAGCTTTCGAAATAAATGGAGTACGAAAAATACTTCCCTGGGAATGGAACAAGGAAGACTTCAAAATAAGGAATACTTTATCAGTTCTTCTGGTAATAATTAAAATGTGGAAAACTTCCTTAAATAAATTATAAGAACTGGAATATAAAAAACTTTCCCAAATAAAGAAAAATAACTGGAATAATAACAGTTTTTGCTGATGAGTGGAATATACAGCGCTTCCCTAATAACTGCAATATGGAATACTTCTAATATGGTAAAACGGGGACGAAAGACACTATATCTGTACTGGAATAGCGAAAATAATTCAAACAAATTCAGATAGTAGACATTGAAGTAACTGAAATAAAATAAAATACACTTGTATTTGGAAACGAGGAAGCTGTTTCATGCACCTGCAAATTTAGGGTACGGGTTTGAAAGAGGTAACGAGATTCAGACCACAACTGTACAATCAGCACGACTTGTTGCTGTTAACAGTTCCATCAAACTCTTCTTAGAAAAATACTGATTTTCATCTTATTTCTGTTCAAGAAAATTAAACTTAAGGAAATTTACGAGTTATCGAACTGAACAAATCTATGCTAAGAGAAAGTTATATCAAATGAATCAATGTATATAATAGTGTTCCGTGGATAAACCGTTCTCATATGTTCTGTACCTTCTGTTCCCGGAAGAAGCATCTGAACAGATTTATCATTTTCCTTTAATCGACAAAAAATGACCCCTTCTTCAAATTACACACATCTAGCAGTACCTACAGTGACTAAGACATTCGACAAATACTTCAGACGAGATCTACCTGAATCTTTCTTTAACTACTTTTGGGAAATTTTTCTTTTTTTCTACCTGGAAAAACATTTTGGAGGTTACACTGCGCGCTGGAGACTTTACACCCTGAACAGGTCCGTTTCTGCTCTGCTCATTCTCAAATGCGAGAAAGGAAAACAAGAAAAGAAGAGAAGACAGATATAAAAGCAAATTGGAGATCCTCTCCTGCAAATCATCTGTCAGTTACCGAGATTGAAATGCGATTATGCTCGAGAAGACGTGTCCTCTAGACAGCTGTTTATTTATACTGCTAAAGGTTTTAAACCTCACACATGCACACGGTATCAATGCTTCGCAGTGTGGGACAGAAGCAGATGAATACATTTTTGTTTCAGGGCTTCTGAGGGGTTTACTTTCAGTGCCCAAGTCACTGTTCTGGTAATCATCACAGTCAATGCTCATCTTGTATCACAAACCTGCTAAGACAAACAACGTACACACGTATTTATATCTCACACATTTCCATGGTGAACGAGTAAAACGTTTTACTGCCTAGAAGAGCATAGTTTCACCGCTTAAACTTTCCTTAAAAGATAGCACGTCTTATTTCGGGTGTAACATATTCACAAAATTATGCGATTGAAACTCTAATAGTTTTAGGAGAAAAAAAAGCAGCTCTTTCAACATAAATCTCTCTGGTCGTTTGTGACAAGTTTGTGACTGCTTTCGTTTAACACGCTTTGTGACGCGTTAACTGTTTAATTATCTAAAACCAAGCTAATACGTCGAGAAAACTATTATATAGAAAAAGCTGCTCTATAAGGGGGTGGGGAGGGGAGCTACAAGAGGAATTTTTCCGCTTCAGATGTTTCAAGTTCGGAACATAATGACAGAGAGCTATCACAGCAGCTGAAAATTTGTAACTTGAGTTCGATTCGGAGCAAATGGGTTTTGATGAAATATTTGATTTACGAGATTTAGGAATTTCGTGTCTTTTGAAGGGAAAAGGAAGAGGGGGTGGGAGTACGACGATAATTAGCAACCTCAAAGACAATAAGCAGTCGCCCATTCCTAGTTGGGACACTGGTTCCGAGGATGGGGGAAGGCCAACTCCGCAAACAAACGCTTCCATTCCTGCCTGATCTGAGACTCGAACCAGGAAGACAGGCCAGAAACCCAGGCCTCTGACCACACGGCCGCCAGGATGGCGTACAAACTTTATTGTCGCTTATTTTCAAAATGGCACCCATTGTGTCGACTCAAATTAAATCTAATTAATACCTTACGGACGAAATCGTGGAAGAATTTTAATCATTTCTGAGAGCAAACGAACTTCGATGATATTTTTTTGTGTAGAAGCTTAAGTGATCCTAAGCTTCTATATAAAAATATAATGTTACACATATTTCGTGTAACATTAGTTAAGCTGCATTTTATTTAGATTGTTTTTCTTACATCAAGGTTTCCAAATTTTTCGACAGCGCAAAACACTGTTTTTATTGACTGTAACTTATAAAACCCTTTCTAAATATAAAATATTTCAGGTCCCCTTTCCCTACACAAGTGTAAATTAGTAATGAATAAAGGTAAATATTTCTTTTTGTTCGTTAACTTAATTCAGCTGCACTTGTTATAGCATCATCATTTTCCCTTTTCGAGCAATTCGTTGTTTTACTTATTTTCAAGTTTTTAAGTTTTAGCTCTATGGGAAAGAAAAAAATAAGAAGATTTGAGTGGCATATAAGAATTTCAAAGTTATCGTATTGCATTAAACATGTAAAACAAAATAAATGAAAAATATCAATATGTGATTATCCCTGAAAACTTAATGTTCTCAGACATAAATGTACTTACATATATTTACCCGCTTTGAAAAAATTGGCTGCATGAAATTTTAATTACTGCCATTTTTTTTTGATTGGAGGTTTAAGGACCACCGTAAGCAACTCAATGAGCTATAAGCAGTCGCACGTTCCTAATTTAGGGCCACTGGTACCAGGGAAGGGGAGAACCAGTGCCGTAAGACAAATACAACATCCATGCCTCACCGGGATTTCAACCCGGACCCCTTTTGGACGAATGATCGTAAGCCATCGCTCAGACCACTGCGCCACCGGGGAGGCACTGCCAATTGTAAATCATTTTCAATAAGTAGGAACTACACTGCTGGGGACCCAAAATGCAACACCAAGAAGGACACGAGATAGCAAAGCCAGATTTACTGGACACATAACAACAGATACAAAGATGAAACCATTGAGCTTACAGGCCCGTGCGACTTGCGGAACACGCAGACATCAATAGTTCGTGTGGCCCCCATGGTTGGCAATAACGGCCGCTACACGCCGCGGCATCGAACGAAAGAGGCTTTGGATGTGGGCTTGGGGTATGTCGGTCCAGGCTGCTTCCACACGTTGCCACAGTTCATCAGGCGTAGCAGCGGGTGGTGCTTGACGGGCAACTCGGTTGCCGATCAGCGACCAGACGTGTTCGATGGGCGACATATCGGGAGAACAGGCGGGTCACGGCAACAGTGACACCTGGAGGGCCGTGAAGAATTGTTGCACGATGCGTGCCACGTGCGGGCGCGCATTGTCTTGTTGAAACGTCGCCTCTGGCAGGTCCTGCAGGTAAGGAAGGACTACAGGCTTCAAAACGTTGGAGATGAAGCGGTGGCTGTTGAGTGTACCGGCGATGCGTACCAGATGGGCGCGGGTGTCATACCTAATTGCGCCCCAAACCATAACACCAGGCGACGGACCGGTATGGCGATACATAATGCAGGCGTCATACAGTCTCCCGCCGCGGTGCCGCCACACGCGGATCCGACCATCGTGGTGTTTCATGCAGAAGCGAGATTCGTCGGAAAAGATAATGTCGTGCCATTCCGTAGTCCAGGTGCGGCGTTCAACGGCCCACTGCCGCCGCATTCGCCGGTAGTGTAACGTCAATGGTAATCGGAGCAATGGGTGCCGTGCTACAAGTCCGCACTCCTGCAGACGACGTCGAACTGTACGTGCTGACACAGGTTGTTGCGCAACACATCCTAATTCCTGCGCTAACGTTCGTGATGTGGCGGTGCGAGCCGTCAATGCCCGCCGCACAACATGCCGGTCCTCTCGTTCGGTGGTGTGCCGCGGCTGCTGCAATCACTCACGTCGGTCCGTCCGTCCCTCCTGCACCCACCGAATCCATTTTCGTCTCACTGTGGCTAGATGTCGTCCCACACGGGCGCCGATGTCTCGGTACGATAAACCGCTGTCGCGATAAGCCACTATTCGTCCTCTCTCGAACTCCGAAACGTGCTGGAATGACTGCCGTATTCTGCGACGAGGCATCAGGAAGCTTCCCACGCACAGTTCCGGCAGCACAACACACTTCCACTACTTACATCCCGCCTTCTATGCACCCATCTTATAGTGCTTCTCGGTGGCGTGCCGGGCGCACATGATTTGCATATGCCCTGCAATGCTAATCGTTTGCATGTCCTCTCGCGGGCGACGGATGCTGCGAATTTCAGGCCAATCGGATGCTTCCTTCTTGGTGTTGCATTTTGGGTGGCCAGCAGTGTATATACCAATTGTACTCAAAATAGTGTAACTATACTAATAATCCAAAATTTCTTGGTGTAGAATAGAAATAAAATTTTCCAAGCTTTCGCACATCAACCAGATGGCTTTTTGAAGGAAGGTAGACAGCTAACTGCAAGCTGGATAATGAAACGTTTCAAAAATTTGAACGCGGTTACTTGACTAGACAATAAATGAATAGGCGCAAACGTGATGATTCGAAGAAACGAGATCACGTTGGTTGGTTGGGCACGCGGTACCATGGTAGAAAACGCAGCATTATTTGAAGAATTGGTTCCAAATACGTGGCAACTCCAGAGAGATGCTATCATTGCAAGCCTCGCAGCTGGTCAAGATTTCCAAGGTTTCGCGAATGGCAGTATATTTGGGTGTGAAGTATGAAGCTAATTTCTTTACATCAGTCCATATAGGATCGGCGAACTTGAACTTGACTTCTCTAAATCATGTAAATCATTTGTCTCTAGGTGAAATAATGAGTTAATGATATAAAAATCATGATTTTTTTTTGTCTCTAGGTGAAATAATGTGTTGATGATATAATTAACAACATAACTGCCGAGGACACTCGTATCTACAGCTGCGCACTTCAGTATTGAAAATATTTACTCAAAGGTATTAACCGTTGTTAAGTGATGGGGTCACTTAAACAAATTCAAATGGGCATTTAAAACTGCTTCACTTCTGACTAATTTTTGTGCAGAATTTGAAAGGTGTCGATATGACGAGAATTCAACGCTGGTGTTTTTAATAACTCCTCTAAAAAAGAAGTGTATTATTTGTGAAACAGTTATGTGTTTATACGAGGTGAAAGTTTTTAGTGCTCTTAACATTCCGATGCCATTTGAGTTTCTTCTGTAACTTTTGTTAGACACGCGCAGACAGACTCTCTCTCACTCTTAAAGAAGGAGTTCCAGGAAAAGCAGCTTAGCGTATTTTGAAATTTCTTCTTTCCGTTTTAGTGAAAGTGATAGTAACAGGCTATCTATAGACGCTGGGAGATCTGGTGACATCATTCTGTGAAATAAATTTCTGAAACATACCTCTTGGTCGAAATGTTTATGAACACTTTGGTGGTAATGTGTTACTTAATGTAGAATAGTTTTCCCATTTTTTATGCAAAAGTCTTGATGCACTATCTTTGTGAGGGATTTTTTTCTTGGTGGAGTTTCAGACGATCAATCAGAAAGACGGGAAAAATAAAATTACCCTTGTAATTCTAGACGATCACTCGAAAAGACAATGCCGCTAAACGTTTCCGTGTTAGAATTCTGGACGATCGCTCGAAAAAACAATATCCCTATAATTTCTCTTCTTAGAATTCTGGTCGATCACTCGAGAAGACCATGACACTAAAATTTCTTTGTTGGAATTTTGGCCTAATGATACTTGAGAAGAAAATGCCGCTCGAATTTCCCCAAGCAATAATACAAGAACTCTTTTACAAGACGTTTTACTGTGCGATTATACGCTATTTTAATCTTCTTTTTCAGTTTCCTTCTTTTTCAGGAATCTTTTCAAAATAGGCTTGAAAGATGCAAATTTTACTGTTGCGCTTCGTATCCGGAAAAAATTACATTTGCAAAATCAGAAAGTATGTAAGCCATATCAACCGCGGTTAGAGCTAACATATGTTAAATGGATACTTGAAATATTACTATTAGGTCATCATCATCATTGTTGGCCATTATCAATCTACTGCTGGATGAAGTTCTCCCCACGTTACCTCCACAACTAACTGTCTTGAGCTACTTTCCTCAATGTTACTACGGCATGTTTTCGAATTTCCCCATCCATCTCCCATGTGGCCTTCTTCTGGGTATTTTTTTTTGTTTCTTTGTTTCTTCGTATACAGTCAAAATTTTCGGTTGTCCATCGGTGGTCTGTTATTCTGGGAACATGTCCATCCCATTGCCATTTCAGGGATTTTATTTTGATAATGACGTCTTCAACTCTTGTCATTTCCCTTATCCACGAGTGCCTGATCTTATGTTTCTTGGTTACACCAAGCAGGCATTTCTCCATGCTTCTTTCAGTTGTCTGCAGCCTTCGTATGTCCTTTTTAGTTTAGTTCTATGTCTCTGTTCCATATTGCATTTTTATCATGAAAGCCACACTGGAACTATTAAGTTTCTTGGTACGTTTTAGGAACAACTGGCAGCTATTCAGTTCGTAAATAAAAGAGGAGAGTCGAATCAGAAGGCTCTCTTGACTAAGGAGCCGACAATTAAGTAATCAGAGACCACGAATGATTAAATAATCAGATAGTCCATAAAACAGGTAGCAAAAAAATGTTTATTACAACTCACTTTTATGTTACACCTTGTTGGTTTTCATCGTATACGAGTATTTCGACGAGTTGTTTTCAAGTTAAGTTTGTTCTAGGAAGTTGTGTTTCACAGAGGGTACA
This sequence comes from Macrothele yani, assembly GCA_039090855.1. NCBI lineage: Eukaryota > Metazoa > Arthropoda > Arachnida > Araneae > Macrothelidae > Macrothele > Macrothele yani. Next base: position 5,448,855 of record CM076995.1, on the reverse strand, counting down.
AAGGCAACCGACAACAAATAAAGAGAGCTGAAGTACAGAAGGCGGTTTCGTTTCTCAGATTCACGAACACTGCTCGTTAGTGTTATTTCCAGCTTTGTGTTTAAGTATTCCTTAGAATTCCAGTGACTGTTTGATAAGAAGAAATAACGAACAAAAGCGTTAAAACAACACACGTGCTTTAAAATACGCATATGAAGACATACCTCCCAGCATGCTGCATAAATCGTGGATATCTAATGTTATTGCTGACACTGACGCAACGAGACGCACCACGCGTCTCCACTATTGTCAAAGTACATTAAAACTGCTAATTCCTTCTAGTTTTCGCTCAAAGTTTTTTCTTAATTTTGAGTTTTTTTAAAAAAAACAAAGAAAAAGATGAAAATAATGTAAAGAATGCTAAAAGTACTAAAAGGAAGACATTTTGATATATTATATACATACATACAAAGGCACTCCTCCAGCTTTCTTCAGAAAACGTACACTGAAGTTCCAGAAAAACTGGTACACCAGTCTAATATTTCGTAGGTCACCCAAGGGAGCGCAGGACTGCAGAAATACGACGGGGCATGGACTCCACTAGCTTCTGGAAATATACTGTAGGCAATGCACACCATACTTCCTGCAGAGCGTTCCACAGTTCGGGTGTATTCCGAGGTCTCGGATTCCTGTGTTCGATAGCGCGTTGCATGGCATCCCAAATGTGTTCTATCACGTTCAGATCTGGGGACTTGGGTGGGAATGGCAACATCCCAAACTCAGATGAATGCTCCTCTAAATATAATGTAGCGTCTCTTGTGTGGAGGTGCATTGTCCTGTTGGAACAGGCCCAACCCATCAGCATGAATGCAGGACATGAACGGGTATACCTCGTCAGAAAGAATGCGCACATAGCGTTAGCCGGTCACAGACGTTTGTAGACGCACCAGGGGTTCCAGTGAAGTCCAGCTAAACACACCCTATAATATTACGGATCCCCCACCAGCTGGTACTGTTCCCTGTTGACAGGCGGGATCCATGGCTTCATGGGGTTTGCGCCACACACGAATCCTTCCATCTACCCGATACAGTTGGAAACGCGACTCGTCAGAATAGGCTACTTGTTTCCAGTCATCAAGTGTCCAGTGGCGGTGTTGCCGTGCCCAAGCGAGGCCATTGCTCTGTGTAGTGCACCCATCAAGGAGACTCGAGTTGCGCGTCGGCTCCCAAAGCCCATATCGTGCAGGGTACGATGCACAGTCCGGAAGCTGATTCTTGTTGACTCTCCAGTATTGAATTCTGATTATATCTGCGAGAGTGTTGCACGCCTATCGCGTGAAACGATTCTTGACAGCCGACGATGGTCACGTTCACCCAATGTCTTTTTATGGCCACACTTGTATCGTAGGTTGAAGGTTTTGCCGGAATTCTTGTAGTCACGGTACACCCTTGCAATGGTCGTCCGTGAAAATCCGAACTTCGTTTCTACCTCCGAAACACTATGGCCCATCTCACTAGCGCCAAATGTTACACCGCGTTGAAAATCACTTAAATCGTTATTACTTGTCATTAAATCGTTATTACTTACAGCTCTGACAGCTGGCAAAGATGTCTATCGCTTTATATATGCACTAGCAGACGCAACCGAGTATGCGCATAGGTGACGTTGCTATGTATTTTGCATAAGCTCGTCTGTATAAGTTTTTCTGGCACTTTAGTGTATGGTATCACTAGCTTAGTTTCATTCTTTTTAATAAAAAGTTATTACTATTACAATAGACAGCTTTTGATATATTACTACAAAAATTCTCCGTGAAGTTTTTTCTCTCAATTTCGCACGCTCTGTGTTATGTGCTTCACCATATATGTTTCATACCAAACTGTTATAGTTCGAGCTTAATAAGAAAGTACCTGCTGAAATATATGGAAGGACAGTTAAAATATGTGAGCTGCCTTTGGTTCAGTGACATAATTGTACAAACTATTAAAAAAATGTGTTTTTATTGGAGTAAACAACTAATATCACGTTTTCGCACACCTGTGGGTGTCTTTATGGGTGCAGATTGATATTAACCTATCAGGAAACACGTTTTGTAATAGCTTGTATCGATTTGGTGTATAATAGTGCTCCTTATTTATTTATTTATTATTTGGTTGACCTAAATCTAGTTCAGATTGTTTAAGGAAGTCATGCAAAGTATTCAACAGCTTTGTATGACTTTTCGAACAACGTGGTCGAAGCTGTGACAGCGAATCCCGGTACCAGTATACGACATTGTACACCTAAGGTGGTGTCTGTTCAATTCGCCATCGTTCGTCACACGCGCACCAGCTTGGTTTCTTCTCCAGACACCATCTAATGACACCATGTAGCGAATCCCGGTACCAGTATACGACATCGTACACCTAAGGTGGTGTCTGTTCAATTCGCCATTGGTCGTCACACGCGCACCAGCTTGGTTTCTTCTCCAGACACCATCTAATGACACCATGTAGCGAATCCCGGTACCAGTATACGACATCGTACACCTAAGGTGGTGTCTGTTCAATTCGCCATTGGTCGTCACACGCGCACCAGCTTGGTTTCTTCTCCAGACACCATCTAATGACACTATGTAGCGAATCCCGGTACCAGTATACGACATCGTACACCTAAGGTGGTGTCTGTTCAATTCGCCATCGTTCGTCACACGCGCACCAGCTTGGTTTCTTCTCCAGACACCATCTAATGACACCATGTAGCGAATCCCGGTACCAGTATACGACATCGTACACCTAAGGTGGTGTCTGTTCAATTCGCCATTGGTCGTCACACGCGCACCAGCTTGGTTTCTTCTCCAGACACCATCTAATGACACCATGTAGCGAATCCCGGTACCAGTATACGACATCGTACACCTAAGGTGGTGTCTGTTCAATTCGCCATTGGTCGTCACACGCGCACCAGCTTGGTTTCTTCTCCAGACACCATCTAATGACACCATGTAGCGAATCCCGGTACCAGTATACGACATCGTACACCTAAGGTGGTGTCTGTTCAATTCGCCATCGTTCGTCACACGCGCACCAGCTTGGTTTCTTCTCCAGACACCATCTAATGACACCATGTAGCGAATCCCGGTACCAGTATACGACATCGTACACCTAAGGTGGTGTCTGTTCAATTCGCCATTGGTCGTCACACGCGCACCAGCTTGGTTTCTTCTCCAGACACCATCTAATGACACCATGTAGCGAATCCCGGTACCAGTATACGACATCGTACACCTAAGGTGGTGTCTGTTCAATTCGCCATTGGTCGTCACACGCGCACCAGCTTGGTTTCTTCTCCAGACACCATCTAATGACACCATGTAGCGAATCCCGGTACCAGTATACGACATCGTACACCTAAGGTGGTGTCTGTTCAATTCGCCATTGGTCGTCACACGCGCACCAGCTTGGTTTCTTCTCCAGACACCATCTAATGACACCATGTAGCGAATCCCGGTACCAGTATACGACATCGTACACCTAAGGTGGTGTCTGTTCAATTCGCCATTGGTCGTCACACGCGCACCAGCTTGGTTTCTTCTCCAGACACCATCTAATGACACCATGTAGCGAATCCCGGTACCAGTATACGACATCGTACACCTAAGGTGGTGTCTGTTCAATTCGCCATTGGTCGTCACACGCGCACCAGCTTGGTTTCTTCTCCAGACACCATCTAATGACACCATGTAGCGAATCCCGGTACCAGTATACGACATCGTACACCTAAGGTGGTGTCTGTTCAATTCGCCATTGGTCGTCACACGCGCACCAGCTTGGTTTCTTCTCCAGACACCATCTAATGACACCATGTAGCGAATCCCGGTACCAGTATACGACATCGTACACCTAAGGTGGTGTCTGTTCAATTCGCCATTGGTCGTCACACGCGCACCAGCTTGGTTTCTTCTCCAGACACCATCTAATGACACCATGTAGCGAATCCCGGTACCAGTATACGACATCGTACACCTAAGGTGGTGTCTGTTCAATTCGCCATTGGTCGTCACACGCGCACCAGCTTGGTTTCTTCTCCAGACACCATCTAATGACACCATGTAGCGAATCCCGGTACCAGTATACGACATCGTACACCTAAGGTGGTGTCTGTTCAATTCGCCATTGGTCGTCACACGCGCACCAGCTTGGTTTCTTCTCCAGACACCATCTAATGACACCATGTAGCGAATCCCGGTACCAGTATACGACATCGTACACCTAAGGTGGTGTCTGTTCAATTCGCCATCGTTCGTCACACGCGCACCAGCTTGGTTTCTTCTCCAGACACCATCTAATGACACCATGTAGCGAATCCCGGTACCAGTATACGACATCGTACACCTAAGGTGGTGTCTGTTCAATTCGCCATTGGTCGTCACACGCGCACCAGCTTGGTTTCTTCTCCAGACACCATCTAATGACACCATGTAGCGAATCCCGGTACCAGTATACGACATCGTACACCTAAGGTGGTGTCTGTTCAATTCGCCATTGGTCGTCACACGCGCACCAGCTTGGTTTCTTCTCCAGACACCATCTAATGACACCATGTAGCGAATCCCGGTACCAGTATACGACATCGTACACCTAAGGTGGTGTCTGTTCAATTCGCCATTGGTCGTCACACGCGCACCAGCTTGGTTTCTTCTCCAGACACCATCTAATGACACCATGTAGCGAATCCCGGTACCAGTATACGACATCGTACACCTAAGGTGGTGTCTGTTCAATTCGCCATTGGTCGTCACACGCGCACCAGCTTGGTTTCTTCTCCAGACACCATCTAATGACACCATGTAGCGAATCCCGGTACCAGTATACGACATCGTACACCTAAGGTGGTGTCTGTTCAATTCGCCATCGTTCGTCACACGCGCACCAGCTTGGTTTCTTCTCCAGACACCATCTAATGACACCATGTAGCGAATCCCGGTACCAGTATACGACATCGTACACCTAAGGTGGTGTCTGTTCAATTCGCCATTGGTCGTCACACGCGCACCAGCTTGGTTTCTTCTCCAGACACCATCTAATGACACCATGTAGCGAATCCCGGTACCAGTATACGACATCGTACACCTAAGGTGGTGTCTGTTCAATTCGCCATTGGTCGTCACACGCGCACCAGCTTGGTTTCTTCTCCAGACACCATCTAATGACACCATGTAGCGAATCCCGGTACCAGTATACGACATCGTACACCTAAGGTGGTGTCTGTTCAATTCGCCATCGTTCGTCACACGCGCACCAGCTTGGTTTCTTCTCCAGACACCATCTAATGACACCATGTAGCGAATCCCGGTACCAGTATACGACATCGTACACCTAAGGTGGTGTCTGTTCAATTCGCCATCGTTCGTCACACGCGCACCAGCTTGGTTTCTTCTCCAGACACCATCTAATGACACCATGTAGCGAATCCCGGTACCAGTATACGACATCGTACACCTAAGGTGGTGTCTGTTCAATTCGCCATTGGTCGTCACACGCGCACCAGCTTGGTTTCTTCTCCAGACACCATCTAATGACACCATGTAGCGAATCCCGGTACCAGTATACGACATCGTACACCTAAGGTGGTGTCTGTTCAATTCGCCATCGTTCGTCACACGCGCACCAGCTTGGTTTCTTCTCCAGACACCATCTAATGACACCATGTAGCGAATCCCGGTACCAGTATACGACATCGTACACCTAAGGTGGTGTCTGTTCAATTCGCCATTGGTCGTCACACGCGCACCAGCTTGGTTTCTTCTCCAGACACCATCTAATGACACCATGTAGCGAATCCCGGTACCAGTATACGACATCGTACACCTAAGGTGGTGTCTGTTCAATTCGCCATTGGTCGTCACACGCGCACCAGCTTGGTTTCTTCTCCAGACACCATCTAATGACACCATGTAGCGAATCCCGGTACCAGTATACGACATCGTACACCTAAGGTGGTGTCTGTTCAATTCGCCATCGTTCGTCACACGCGCACCAGCTTGGTTTCTTCTCCAGACACCATCTAATGACACCATGTAGCGAATCCCGGTACCAGTATACGACATCGTACACCTAAGGTGGTGTCTGTTCAATTCGCCATTGGTCGTCACACGCGCACCAGCTTGGTTTCTTCTCCAGACACCATCTAATGACACCATGTAGCGAATCCCGGTACCAGTATACGACATCGTACACCTAAGGTGGTGTCTGTTCAATTCGCCATTGGTCGTCACACGCGCACCAGCTTGGTTTCTTCTCCAGACACCATCTAATGACACCATGTAGCGAATCCCGGTACCAGTATACGACATCGTACACCTAAGGTGGTGTCTGTTCAATTCGCCATTGGTCGTCACACGCGCACCAGCTTGGTTTCTTCTCCAGACACCATCTAATGACACCATGTAGCGAATCCCGGTACCAGTATACGACATCGTACACCTAAGGTGGTGTCTGTTCAATTCGCCATCGTTCGTCACACGCGCACCAGCTTGGTTTCTTCTCCAGACACCATCTAATGACACCATGTAGCGAATCCCGGTACCAGTATACGACATCGTACACCTAAGGTGGTGTCTGTTCAATTCGCCATCGTTCGTCACACGCGCACCAGCTTGGTTTCTTCTCCAGACACCATCTAATGACACCATGTAGCGAATCCCGGTACCAGTATACGACATCGTACACCTAAGGTGGTGTCTGTTCAATTCGCCATTGGTCGTCACACGCGCACCAGCTTGGTTTCTTCTCCAGACACCATCTAATGACACCATGTAGCGAATCCCGGTACCAGTATACGACATCGTACACCTAAGGTGGTGTCTGTTCAATTCGCCATCGTTCGTCACACGCGCACCAGCTTGGTTTCTTCTCCAGACACCATCTAATGACACCATGTAGCGAATCCCGGTACCAGTATACGACATCGTACACCTAAGGTGGTGTCTGTTCAATTCGCCATTGGTTCGTCACACGCGCACCAGCTTGGTTTCTTCTCCAGACACCATCTAATGACACCATGTAGCGAATCCCGGTACCAGTATACGACATCGTACACCTAAGGTGGTGTCTGTTCAATTCGCCATCGTTCGTCACACGCGCACCAGCTTGGTTTCTTCTCCAGACACCATCTAATGACACCATGTAGCGAATCCCGGTACCAGTATACGACATCGTACACCTAAGGTGGTGTCTGTTCAATTCGCCATCGTTCGTCACACGCGCACCAGCTTGGTTTCTTCTCCAGACACCATCTAATGACACCATGTAGCGAATCCCGGTACCAGTATACGACATCGTACACCTAAGGTGGTGTCTGTTCAATTCGCCATTGGTCGTCACACGCGCACCAGCTTGGTTTCTTCTCCAGACACCATCTAATGACACCATGTAGCGAATCCCGGTACCAGTATACGACATCGTACACCTAAGGTGGTGTCTGTTCAATTCGCCATTGGTCGTCACACGCGCACCAGCTTGGTTTCTTCTCCAGACACCATCTAATGACACCATGTAGCGAATCCCGGTACCAGTATACGACATCGTACACCTAAGGTGGTGTCTGTTCAATTCGCCATCGTTCGTCACACGCGCACCAGCTTGGTTTCTTCTCCAGACACCATCTAATGACACCATGTAGCGAATCCCGGTACCAGTATACGACATCGTACACCTAAGGTGGTGTCTGTTCAATTCGCCATTGGTCGTCACACGCGCACCAGCTTGGTTTCTTCTCCAGACACCATCTAATGACACCATGTAGCGAATCCCGGTACCAGTATACGACATCGTACACCTAAGGTGGTGTCTGTTCAATTCGCCATCGTTCGTCACACGCGCACCAGCTTGGTTTCTTCTCCAGACACCATCTAATGACACCATGTAGCGAATCCCGGTACCAGTATACGACATCGTACACCTAAGGTGGTGTCTGTTCAATTCGCCATTGGTCGTCACACGCGCACCAGCTTGGTTTCTTCTCCAGACACCATCTAATGACACCATGTAGCGAATCCCGGTACCAGTATACGACATCGTACACCTAAGGTGGTGTCTGTTCAATTCGCCATTGGTCGTCACACGCGCACCAGCTTGGTTTCTTCTCCAGACACCATCTAATGACACCATGTAGCGAATCCCGGTACCAGTATACGACATCGTACACCTAAGGTGGTGTCTGTTCAATTCGCCATTGGTCGTCACACGCGCACCAGCTTGGTTTCTTCTCCAGACACCATCTAATGACACCATGTAGCGAATCCCGGTACCAGTATACGACATCGTACACCTAAGGTGGTGTCTGTTCAATTCGCCATCGTTCGTCACACGCGCACCAGCTTGGTTTCTTCTCCAGACACCATCTAATGACACCATGTAGCGAATCCCGGTACCAGTATACGACATCGTACACCTAAGGTGGTGTCTGTTCAATTCGCCATTGGTCGTCACACGCGCACCAGCTTGGTTTCTTCTCCAGACACCATCTAATGACACCATGTAGCGAATCCCGGTACCAGTATACGACATCGTACACCTAAGGTGGTGTCTGTTCAATTCGCCATTGGTCGTCACACGCGCACCAGCTTGGTTTCTTCTCCAGACACCATCTAATGACACCATGTAGCGAATCCCGGTACCAGTATACGACATCGTACACCTAAGGTGGTGTCTGTTCAATTCGCCATTGGTCGTCACACGCGCACCAGCTTGGTTTCTTCTCCAGACACCATCTAATGACACCATGTAGCGAATCCCGGTACCAGTATACGACATCGTACACCTAAGGTGGTGTCTGTTCAATTCGCCATCGTTCGTCACACGCGCACCAGCTTGGTTTCTTCTCCAGACACCATCTAATGACACCATGTAGCGAATCCCGGTACCAGTATACGACATCGTACACCTAAGGTGGTGTCTGTTCAATTCGCCATTGGTCGTCACACGCGCACCAGCTTGGTTTCTTCTCCAGACACCATCTAATGACACCATGTAGCGAATCCCGGTACCAGTATACGACATCGTACACCTAAGGTGGTGTCTGTTCAATTCGCCATCGTTCGTCACACGCGCACCAGCTTGGTTTCTTCTCCAGACACCATCTAATGACACCATGTAGCGAATCCCGGTACCAGTATACGACATCGTACACCTAAGGTGGTGTCTGTTCAATTCGCCATTGGTCGTCACACGCGCACCAGCTTGGTTTCTTCTCCAGACACCATCTAATGACACCATGTAGCGAATCCCGGTACCAGTATACGACATCGTACACCTAAGGTGGTGTCTGTTCAATTCGCCATCGTTCGTCACACGCGCACCAGCTTGGTTTCTTCTCCAGACACCATCTAATGACACCATGTAGCGAATCCCGGTACCAGTATACGACATCGTACACCTAAGGTGGTGTCTGTTCAATTCGCCATTGGTCGTCACACGCGCACCAGCTTGGTTTCTTCTCCAGACACCATCTAATGACACCATGTAGCGAATCCCGGTACCAGTATACGACATCGTACACCTAAGGTGGTGTCTGTTCAATTCGCCATCGTTCGACACACGCGCACCAGCTTGGTTTCTTCTCCAGACACCATCTAATGACACCATGTAGCGAATCCCGGTACCAGTATACGACATCGTACACCTAAGGTGGTGTCTGTTCAATTCGCCATCGTTCGTCACACGCGAATCCCGGTACCAGTATACGACATCGTACACCTAAGGTTGTCTTCTCCAGACACGCGCACCAGCTTGGTTTCTTCTCCAGACACCATCTAATGACACCATGTAGCGAATCCCGGTACCAGTATACGACATCGTACACCTAAGGTGGTGTCTGTTCAATTCGCCATTGGTCGTCACACGCGCACCAGCTTGGTTTCTTCTCCAGACACCATCTAATGACACCATGTAGCGAATCCCGGTACCAGTATACGACATCGTACACCTAAGGTGGTGTCTGTTCAATTCGCCATCGTTCGACACACGCGCACCAGCCTGATTTCGTCTCCAGACACCATGTAGCGAATCCCGGTACCAGTATACGACATCGTACACCTGAGGTGGTGTCTGTCCAATTCGCCATCGTTCGACACACGCGCACCAGCTTGGTTTCTTCTCCAGACACCATGTAATTGTTTCCCATGAATTTACACTCCATCAGGTGGAACAACGTTTCGCTATCATCACAGATCGCTTCATATCCACAGGACGATACGCTTTGGGGTCTATTCGTCGCAGGGCATGAAAAGCAGATTTTCCTTCGTTATCGCACCACTGACAATCAGAGACTGAGGAAACGCCAGGAAGCAAAGCGAGTAGTGCAAACAGAGCTTTTCGAGAGTGTGCATTTAGTGGAATATTGCGGGTTCTTGTGCACTGCAAAGTCATGCCAGATGGCCAGACTGTGGACGGGAATCTGTACGCCGAACAACTGCACCGAGTCCACGATCTCTATGGCAACGCTACCTAACGCTCATTAATGGTAACGGGTGTTGCTGCAAGTGGATAATGTCGCGAGTCACACCTCCAGAATGGTCCGCCGAAAACTACGGGCATTCGAAGAAATTGAGATCTTGATCCATCCTCTATGCCGATTGCTACTTTCCACAACCGACTATTACCCGTTTCGAGTCATGGCCCATTTCCTACAAGGGACGGCACTTCGCTTCAGTGGTGGATGTGAAATCTTGCATCAGAGTTTCTCTTATCGAAACCTGCCTTGTGGTAACTCCGTGGGTTCGTCGCTTTTGTGGAAGGTTGAAAAAGGACTGTATTTTAAAGCAACGGGTTATTTCAGATTGTAAAGAAATTATCCGGAAAATACAGAATCATGTATTTCAAGCTTAAAATATCGCACAAAACACAACCTAAATCATCCAGATGGGCCCCATTGGAACTGATGGCCTTGTTGCATCGGTGTAGGAGTCAAAATATCCCTTTGCTATAGAAGTCCGGCGAGCGGGATTTGAAGAAGATATCCATGGAACGTTTCGCATCCTCCTCAATAGCAAAATTTTTCTCAGCGAGAAAATCGTACAAAGACCGGAACAGATGAAAGTCAGATGGAGCAAGGTTCGGGGAATAAGAGGGGAAGGGGCAATATTTCCCATTTCAGCTCGCGTAATTTTTGCCGGATCTGTAAAACGACATGTGGACGAGCGTTATCCTGGTGAAAAACAACTCCACGACGATTAATTAACGCTGGGCCCTTTTTTTGCAGTGCAGCATGGAGACGGTCCAACTGCTGGATATAAGCATTCGCTGGGATAGTATTGTTCAGCGGTAAGAGTTCACAGTGAATCACACAGAATCGCACCGCGACAATCTCACTAGCAACTCAGCATCACCTTCCGTCCACGAAGGGGTTGCTTAGCAACCTTCTGTGGGGTTGTCCCTGCTGGGGTCCATGCTCTTTGTCAGGTAACATTCACATCTGTCACCCATTTTCCGTCATCCGCGACCAACCGATGCAGAAAGCCCTCCCGTTTTTCCCTTTCACGCAGAGCATCAGCAATGGAGTAGCATGGCATCCGGTTCTGATCAGACGAAGTATGGTCTTCGGACACTGACGAAGCATGGTAGTTTGGATGTTCGTGTAACTGTGGAAATAGTTCCGCATTTCACATGAACATCCCAACTTCCGAAGTCGGGTGTTGATGGTGGTATAGGAGGTCCTCAGTTCCTCTTCCAGTTTCTACAGTGTTGAATGAGGCTTGGTAGATAGCACGTGTTGCAGTGTATCATCTTCAACTTTACTGGGTCTGCCACTTTTGGACGCATCATACAGATCCCGTACAACAGTGTCGAATTTCTTGTACTAGTCATAGCAAGTACTCTGTCCAATAATATAGTCATCAAGCACGTTTCACAGTTTTCCAAGTGCTTTTGTAACTTTCACGCGATCGTATCGTCGCCACGTGCAACTATTTTTTACCACAACAGCGTACGTTCTGTCCTTAGAATCTATTCTTTTGCGCGCAGCAGCACTCTGGGATGTTTACGTCACCGCAGTTCCGCAGTGTGTTCCATTACACATGCCACATACGTTTTTTTCCGTGAATTTTCTTTACAACCTGATACCTTGCAGAATGGGATGAGCTTGTATGACTGTCTTACATCATTAAAATGTTTTGCTGCGAACGAACTTTTTATACACCCTGGTACTTTTGCGCACTCCCACTGAAGCCAACGCCTGATCCAGCGTATTGTAGTGCCAAATTTTGCATTTCACATTGAGTTTTCTCTTTAGTATGTATCCATAAAAATTTCTTTTCTTTTCCGTGAAGAACTGCGAATAGTCTCTGCAGTCTATGTGCTGTAAGCCACGAATAATATGAACTCAAAATGCCTGATAACCAGCTCACCTTGAAAGTGAGAAGCAGCAGCTTGATTGAAAACGAGAAAAAGACAGAAATAAATTGAAAAAAGAAAAACACTTTTTCATGCTCTTTTTTTTTTTAAGTTTCGTGTTCTAAGAAAATCTAATCGAAAATGCTGTGCTTACACTAACAATAATTTGGTATTCAACTGGGAAGCTATTATTATACATGATATTAAACTTAAATTAAGATTTATTGCTTCCAGTTTTGCGGACAAGAATAAGATTAATTTCTTCAACGCGTAACCAGGCCGTTTGTAATTAAGCTTGTAATTACATCAAGAGAACCACTGCGCATCTTACTTTTCACCCATTTCGATAAATTCCACGTTGTTTTAAAGCTAATTCATAAACAAAACAAAACATAAACCAGAAAGAAAAAGAAAAGAAAGAATAAGCTGTAGTAAGTATTTGTCAACTACATGTCAAGTTCTTTTAAGTTGAATGATTATGGTCATTAGGATGGGAAGAAAATCTTTTGGACACCGTGATGATCGATGATTAGATACCTACGTCGGTAATTGCGATGATCCATGCTTGGAATCAGAGATATTGACGGGTGGAATATGTTTTCCCTTGGACCTCACAACTGGCAGAAAAAACTCGGCTGTCGTTCCTGAGAAACAGGGCACACCAAGTGCTAACATATGCAATTGTAATTGTTGCAGTACCCGGAGAATTTTTCCAGTTACACTATTTTCATTTATCTGTGTAAACTCTAAATTTTACCGCAGTTTTTTAAAAGCTGTGCAGGATGCATAAATTTGAAACAAAACATGAATTTTCTACACAGATAATGCCTGTACTTTTGCAACAAACAGACAAATTATAATAGTTGGTATCTCTAAAAACGTAATCCGAACCACTTTTGTAACACTTAATAAAACCACAAAACTACCAAGTTTCTTAAAATGTAGGGTATCATGAGAGAGGAAAGTGGTGTTATTACATTAATTTCGCTTTTAACTGCAATTACATGCTGTATTATGAAAACTGGAATTTTGCAATTGTTTCTTTGTTTTTTGGCGGCACATGCGCTGTGGTGCGATGAAGACAAAATACATGAATGTGTTTACAACACGAACGTGGAGATCACTCCGTCTTCGGCGGTGGACGCTAGTAATCTAGTTTTTTTTAATTTGTACTCTTTTACACCTATTAAACTGAAATCTGCACGTTCGTGTTGTAAATATGCTTGGTGTCTTCACAGCCCATTTGTTCTTAACCTTGATAGCATGAATGTGTGTTCCTTTTTACACCCAAATCTGCTTTGTTAAGTACACTGGTGTCCAGAGCCTAAGGATGGACTACATTTTTACCTTCTTAAGAAAGCCAATTCATGACCTCAGCCAAATTGGGAAATAATTATATTGCCAGCATACGAACGCATGAAAAGGCATAAAAAGTTGATTATAAATGTCGCAAAAATTACATTGAAATCAGTGTTTACGCAAAAGTTACAAATTCCTGAAGGCCATAGTTGGAGAATGAATGTACTGTATAGTGCTTACCTATAACCAGGAAAGGCATTTCAGTATATTATGGAATATGTCCACCCCGAACTGCGACGCAGCTCTTGCAACGTCGTGGTATGATGAGCACCAAATGTTCCAAGAGTTCCTGAGGCAAATTGGCTCACACCTTCCTAACAACACGGATGAGGCCCTGCTTGTTTTCTGGAGGGCGGTCGAGATCAACTCACGTCTAGAATCCAAGGACAGACTGAAACGACTCTCATATGTGAAGAGTACATTGGCCCATTGATGACATGTCCAATTTCTGTGGCTACAACGCCACTGATAAAGTGCGCTATGTTGAACTCTGGATAGAGGGACGGAGACTACAGGCCTTCAGACGCAGCATCACTCGCGCGGTGGCCTTCATCCAGTTTGCCTATAGCTTTTCCCCACGTGAAATCATCTAGATGATGTCTTTGAAACATAACGAAAATTATACGTTCGTGCCTTTATGTCTTCACGTCCAGGTTTTTCCTTCAAATAAATGTCGCCTACCGCACCCTTCTCTTTTATCCGTTCAAGTGATACCACGTGACCCCCGTGCTTATGATTTGACATTCTGCATGCGCACCTACTTTTTACTGAACGTCTCACGTTATGTAAATTGCCACAAGCTGTTGCGTCTGATATTGTGGTTGTAACCTTACAAAACAGTGTTGGTCCTCATAAGTTTTGGACACCAGTGCAGATGTGCCAATTTGATTCCATTTGTGCTACCGGAAGGTAAAATTGACGGATATTTCGACGCGCTGTTTTGATTGTCCAAAAAAAATAAATAAGTAAATAAATAAAAAATAGTACCTTCTGCTTTCGAGCGGGAGAAATCAAAATGAAGAAATTCCATTTTACTTAAGAAAACTGCTGTATGTGTGATTTCTTTTACATTTTTTCACACCTGTGAAACCAGGTACGTGTACTTGGAGTGCCATTTCTCCAAAATCAAAAATGTACCCTGCCAACGTTTTGTACTAGTTTTGTGCAGTTTTGAACACACACAAAAAAAGTTTTTACACCACCGGAAGTAGTACTTTTCAACTCTGTAATAGTGGCACTCCAAGTACATGCTGGAGTGCCACTTTTTTAAAATGAAAATAAAACATTGCCAGAGTGTTGTACTAGATTTGTACAGATACAAGAAAAGTTTTTACACCACCGGAAGTGGTTCTTTTCAATTATCTTTAGTGGCTCTCCAGCATGCACTTGGAGTGCCACTCTTCCAAGATCGGAAATAAACGCTACCAGACTGTTGTACTAGTTTTGTACAATCACAACAAAATTTTGAACACCACCGGAAGTGGTTCTTTTCGATTCTCCTTAGTGGCTCTCTAGCATGTATTTTGAGTGAACACTGCCAGAGCGTTGAACTAATTTTTTACACCCAAAGGAAATTATACACCCTGCATATCGCTGTAGAGGGTGTATAGTTTCACCCTATTACTATACATCCTGTATATTGCTATGGGGTTGCTCCCGGTGGTCGTTAAACTTTCAATATTGCTGTGGGAAAGCGATTCAGAACCTATTTTTATATGCCCTTTTATAATCAAAATGGCGGTAAAACAAGTTCCCAAAGTTTGGCCAGATATTTTAGAAACATGTCGTATAGCATATGAAAAAATAAAAATCGTCATGTTCTGGCTCCTGAAATGACGTGTTGCAAAATGTTAAACGGTGTTTAAACCTGCGGGCACATTATCAACATGCATATTTTTACATGGTACGATTTTTAATCCCAAAACGTGTTTAGCCAGGACCTCCATCAGTCTGGCGTTCCTCGTAATAAGTGGGTTCTGCTGTACTTAAAATTGTTTTCTAAGCAGCAGTTTAATGAAATGTGTCGGAACAAAATCCGCTCTTTAGATTTGGTCGATTTGTATAACAGTTTTCAATAAAGTATTTTTACGACATCCCGCAATAAGAAAATTAGGTGCAACGGTTTTAAGTACATCCACCGCTGTTTCGCAGAGCTAAAAGGCTCAGCTTCGACAAAACAAGTGGTGTGATTTTTACATTATCCGTTACGGAGACAGCAGTTAGTATTTTACTGGCGGTTACTGTTTGAGAGTTGTTTCCATGTACTTAAGATTAATGTACTGAACGCTCCCTTTGTGACCGAGTGGTCAGAAGTGCTGGCTTCGGACCAGTCGTCCGAGATGGGCCCGGGTTTTAGTCCCAATGAGGCATGGATGGGACGTTTTTCGCATCAACCTGTCCCTTTCCTTGAGCCAAAAAATGCAAACCAGGGATGGGACATAGCTAATAATAATGCTTCCCCTCATAAAAAACATCAGAATGTGCTGAAGGTCAGGTCGTTTGCAAGATGTTTATGGTTTTGAAGACATAGAAGGTTTCGCCGCCCGATGACCGAGTGGTCTGAGGCTCTGGGCTGTGACAATCCGTCTAAGATGAGAATTTTAAGAAGCCGGTCACCTAGTCTGACCAGTCCCTAATTTGGAACTACTGGCTTCTGACAGTTCTCAGAGTTGCTCATGGTGGTCGTTAAACCAAGAAAAAATATATATAGGCGTTCAAAATGTTGGATTTTAAGAACGAGACAGCTAGTGAATCACTTTGTAGCTCCTTCAAATAGAAATTTGTGATTATTTTCGTGACAATGTGGACGATTTCTTTAGTTCACCGTTCCTTACACTTCGTGTTTTTGCTTCCCTCCAAATAGAAACGTAAGGGTCTGCGCCACAATTGAGGAATCTGGTAAACTTTCCACGAATTTAAACCTTCAACGGAATGTTTTAGTCATGGGAGACCTATTTTGCTGATAAGATGGAAATTACTTCCAGTCAATATCTCTAGACAGCGTTGCAAAGTTTGAAAACAAAAATTCGGAAGAAATGGAATGACAGCAGATGTTTGTGAAGGAGGAACTGTTGGAATCAGTGTGTAAGCTGGCCTTGGTTTCGTAAATCTCTTCAGGGTGGTACAAATAACTGAAGGGTTGTAACCTCTGAGCGAAGCATTGTCTTTAAGAAAATCTAGTTCCTCCTTTGAACAACCTTCAGTTAAGCAAATGTGTATTGCACGATAAACATAAGTATAAAACGAACAAATTTTCTGTTGCATTGGATGCCCAAGAAAGTACAAAACAATGTTGCACGCAACTTTCTTATTTAAGCTGCATTATACTATAATCAACCAATGGCATCATGATAAATAACTCTCGACTTTCATTGTGTGCTGCTGTGGGGATATCGCTCTGCACAGGACTAGCGAACCAGCTGTCCGCGAGGCAAGGACATAAATAATGGCAAGAGGTATCAATGAAACCAGGAGAGAGCTCTCAACTGCGGGCTGCTATTTGAACGCCATGAATAACAAAACACCGTTTGACACTTTAATAAATTTCTCTGTTTATTAATGCTATTATGTCTGCAAGTGCAATTAACATTTCTAATTGACTTCTGCAAAAAAGGGCTCTTACAAATTGTTCTCAAATGTGTTCTGTACATTTATGGACACGTGCTGTAACTGCAAATCAAAAAATAAGTAAACAAAAACAATTATGTGAGTGCCAATTACTCTCGGTATGGTTGTTACAGGGTGGATGTGTTTCCTTCGGCAGATCGTTGTTTGCACATTCAAGCCGAAGGTTAAACTTCAAAATCATTCGTTACCTAGCACCTACATTCTGACGAAAGAAAAGAAGCAATAAAGGAAGAGAAAAAGAAAAGGATAGGAAGAACAAAACTCATTGATATTCTTCATACATCTGCTTTTTTAATCCCCAGGGAACAACCGTGTTGTAATTCCTGCTTTTCATGTACACCTCTCACACAAAGGGACGTTCGGACGACTTATCAAGAACAGTAATATTTCTAAATATAATGCGTGTTTTTTACACACCATTTTGCTTCCTTCAGTGAAACAATTTCTTTCAGAAAAGTTTCTTGAAAAAATATTTAGCATTCACCGCAAAACCAAAAATATTTTGCCAAAATTTCTTGAGTACAGAAAAAATCTGTGAGCAGTTGCTTTTATCAAATGCTTGTTTATGCTTTACTCACTCTTCACTATTCTCACTCATTTCTTCACAGCATTATTTCTGGATGTGACGGTGCATTGTTGTTATTTATTACTTTAATTGCTGGTGTTATTTTCCTTCCTTCTTTCGTTGGTAATGCTAGTTTCCTTCTTTTTTTCTTTTCTGTTAGTAAGAAACGATCAGCTTAAGATGGTGACAGATTTGTTTGTGCCGAGCCACCATAATTCGGCAAGCATTTGCATTCTGTGTGTAATTTCTTGCTTCATTGCTACATAGTTTCCAATCCATATTATCCTCATGCATAAAAAATGTAGTGAATGACAAGAACTACCCAAAATTGATGTAAAATTTATCACGAAGCAAGCGTTGGAGTAATCCTTAATGCCACCGGCGAAATGTTCAACGAATATGTCCAAAAATATTTGTGGACACCATCCTGTAAATGGAAAATGGGTTACAATGCATTTTTCTTTTTTATTTAAATCGCTTCGACTGTAATATCGAATTGCGTGGCTCACTTAAGAATGTTTAGCGTATAGCTGGAATTTACGTTTTCGTTTACTAGCAGCGATTGTTAGTACAGAAAATTTTCACCAGAAAATTCGGCTCCTTTATGGCATCAATTTGAAATTCTTATAAAATGCGAAATATTCAAACATGAAATTGGAACCTTTCTTTTGGCTGTTACAAAAAGAATGCATAACATTTTAAGCTTTTACTTTAATTCAGAAATAATAATAAAGGAATGATAAAAAGGAAAACCTTGACTCAACACAAGCATAAAGTCAAGCACACATGCTAAAAACGGACTTCTCCACTTACATTTTCCCATACGGTTCAAGTACCGGATATCAAACTTTATCATCAATCCATTTCACTATACAGGAAATGGCGGATTAAAATTTCCTTCCTTGGGCTTCAATTTTAATACTCATCAAAGCATGCAAAATATCTAGTTTCAAACACTTTCGCCAGTCACGCTGAGTTCTCTTCACGAAACTGAAACCCAACTCGCAACATGATGAAGAATAGGTAAAAAGAGAAGTTATTTTGACCAGACCAGGCTCTCTCTTCAAACGTTCCTGGGAACACCCCTCTCTAAAAGTGACGGGACATCTTGGACATGTCAATTTAATGTATCTCATTTTACTTCATAGAATTCCCCATAATATTCAAAATCTCAGCAACATCATTTCCCAAAGATGTTATGAGATGATGTATCAGTGCTCACACGTCGTGATTTTCGTGCATCCATAGATGTTCGTTATTACTAGACCAACTGATTAACGGAAATACCAATGATAATTTTGATACTGCTCCGTTGATAAATGATAAGAATCTCAATCAGTGTCTTTTAAAATTGCACGAAGCAATGATTTTCGGTTAAAGGAAAGAAAGATATCATCCCTTCCTTTTAGGGCTTATCCACTAAATGTACACTTATACTGTCCACTTTTCCGGTCAATCTTTTATTTGTTTAGTGGCTTAACGCTAGCGTGGTCAGCTCGATGGGCTATCAGCATTGTCCTGCCGCTAACTTAGGGTCACTGAAAAAAGTGAGCAAGTGCGGTAAGACAAACACGTCTTGGATTCGAACACACGTCATACGAGATTCGAACCTGGACCCATCTCGGACGAGTGGTCAGAAGTCAGCGTTAGAGCACTACTTCACCGGGCGACTTCGGTCAATCTTGACATGTCTAGTTAATGTTTTAACATTTAAGCCATTGCTAGATTTCAACAACAATAGGCTTCCTTCCACTGCAGATTCGAAAAGCACCTGTGCCAAATTTATGTTGTGCTTCAGCAAACAGAGGGAAAGTCTGTTAATTCCCCATAAAACAACTGTGAAGAATTGCAGATGCTACAAGACAAGAATCTGTAAGTTAAAGCATGTTAAAAAATATTATCAGTTGTTACTTGTTCATCTGAAAAAATTGACAAAGAAGAAGTGGCCTGCAAATGGGTATCAATTGTCATCCAATACGAATGGTGTTTTCTCAAGCTCGATAATGATGGAGAATTCATCTTACTTTGTTTAATCTTTCAGGTTTTATAGTTCTTTCTTCATACAAAGAAGCAACGTCTTTTAGTGAGTTTATTGGTTCAGATGATCTAAAATAAGTATTATAAATACACAAATGAGCCATTACATTATGACTACCCCCAGCCTAAAAAAATGAGCGCGCCTGGAGACAGAACGGTGGCGCAGGTGAAGTTAACAGAGCAGTATATATACATCCCGAGGACCGGCTTTCGGTTAGTAGAGTGTTCGGAATCAGAATGGGAAAAAATGACGATTTATCGGAGTTTGATAAAGCACAATTTGCGATGGCAAGGCGCCTCGGAACTCCGATCTTGGAAACGGGGCGGCTTGTAGGTTGTTCACGTGCCGCTGTAGTGAGCACGCATCAAAAATGGTGCACAGTTAGCTAAACGACGAACCGTCGTTTAGCCGCGTGTCGTCAGCAACTCATTGATGCCAGAAGAGAGCGGAGACTGTCGCGCATTGTTCACAGTGACCGCAGGGCCACAGTGCAACAAATCACATGCAGCTACAACAATGGTGATCAGGGCTATGTGCCGCACCACACAGTTCATCGTAGTCTTCTGCGCATGGGCCTGCGCCGAAGACTACATGGGTCCCTAGCCGGGTCCCCAGGCTCAATGCACGTCATCGCCAACAACGTATGAAATGGGACCACGGCCATAGAGTTTGGACCGTGGATGATTGGAAGAAAGTGGCCTGGTCTGACGAATCAAGATTCCTGTGCATCACGTAGACGGCCGAGCGCGGGTACGCCGATTACCAACGGAGGCTATGGCATTTGGATGCTCTGTTGAGTGGAAACAGGCTGGAGGCGGCAGTGTTATGCTATGGGCTATGTCTTCTTGGGAAACTTTAGGCCCCATTATCCCAATAGCACAATCTCTGACAGCTGTCAGGTATCTGAACATCGTTGCGGACCAAGTTCACCCATTCATGGCAACTGTGTTCCCCACTGGGGATGGCCATTACCAACAGGATTATACGCCATGTCACACTGCCAGAATTGTTAAGGAATGGTTCAAGGAACATGCTGGTGACTTTCTATTAATGCCCTGGCCTCCAAATTCACTTGACATGAACCCAATCGAGCATTTGTGGTTCGACTTGAAAAGCGGGTTTGCGCTAAATCCCCACCACCCCGAAATATACGGAAACTGGAAGGCCTGCTGATGACATTATGTTACCAGATACTCCAGGTTACCTATCGCCACCTCATAGAATCAATTCCTCGCCGAGTGGCAGCTGTTTTGCGGGCTAAAAGGGGTCCTACAGCTTATTAGGTAGGTGGTCATAATGTAATGGTTCATTGGTGTAGTTTCTTTACCACTTCAAGTGCATTCATCAGGCTTTTAGAAAATACTGCCGAAATGCCCAGCTCGAAACAGTGTACCATGCAATGCACAACGACCAACCAAGAACAAGCTTCCTTCAGTCATACTGCCACTCCTGATTTTTTTTTTTCCGCTCATCGCTGAACGTACATCGGTACATCCACTTATTTTCCTTTCCTTCCATTAAGGATAACCTAGGTGATCACAGAATTCCGTTTCTATACCATTTTGTAAATCCCGGGAAGGAAATGCGACAAAACACGTAACAGCATCCTTATCAAAAAACTAGAGTGGATGGACATCGCTTAGCATTATGTCAACAAGAAAATAAGTAAAGACTAAATGCAAAACAAAAACATTTTGCGGAGTTTGCAGCTTTACTTCGTATTTCTCATGCCTTTAGCAGTGTCTGTGGATTGTATGGTTTCCAAATGAAGATTTTCATCAGTTGCAAGTTTCGATTTGGTCCGGCCATATCGTTCCTTCAGTTTCAGTACTCAGAAGTCTTATTCATGTGTCATTGTTTCGTTATAAGAGAAATAGATTTGCGATGGAAAATCAAAAGATGACATTTGTTGTCCACTTGAACTGCGAATAACTTTCTCCATTAAACGTATAGCTTAGTGTAAGTTGAGAACTGGCGTTATCCTATATCACATAAAATAAGTAGTTATATTATCGCTAAAAAAAACATATTTTGATTTTTTGCAATTTTTTTGCAAATATGTTTTCTGTTTTTAGCAAATATTTTTGAAATTATTAGCACATAAAAATAAATATTTTTTTCTGATTTTAGCGAATATTTTTTTTAATTATTAGCACATTTAAATAATTTTTTTGTTTTAGCAAATAATATTGAAATTATTAGCATATAAAAATAAATATTTTTTCAATTTTTAGAAGGTATTTTAGATATTTTTAGCACAAAAATACATATTTTTCTCTGATTTTAGCTTATATTTTTGAAATTATTACCACATAAAATAATTTTCTTTTCTGTTTTCAGCAAATATTTTTGAAATTATGAGCACATAAAGATAAATGTTTTTTGTTTTAGCAAATAATTTGAAATTATTAGCACATAAAAAAATCAATATTTTTCTGTTTTTAGCACCTAAAAATCCGTTTACTAGTCATAATATTGCAACTTATGAGTGTACATTATCTGTACGTATACAATGTAGGATACACCAGACTGTATGCACACTACAAAATAGGAAAAATCCGTTGCTACTGGAACAAAGCTAATATTTTCTAGCATATCTTTTGTAAAAAAGATCGTGCTTACTTTATCTTATCACTTTACCCGGCCGACCGTCTAGCAGTGGACATCATATATCTCTGCAACAATTAGTTCGATTTGAAAAATTATTTTTGCATTGGTAATCTTGAAATGTGAGAATGATAATCATTGCAATCTGGTTTTTTTTTGTTTTTTTCGATGCTCAAATTCGCCGCTAGAGAGCGTAAATACAGATGACATCGAATTCAAAATACATTTTATTCCATATACACTCGCGTACAAAAATTAAGGACGAGACGGTTTTTCGAATTTAACGTAGTGCAGAAGTGCTCCACATCGACTCAAATCATACCATAAGATTCTCAAGATGTAAGAATATGGGACAAGTGAGCAAAACCGTCCAAACAAGGAATCCGAAGGATACAAAGGCACTTTATTGAAAAGGTAGCTTCGAGCACAACTGGACAGAAGACAGAAACGTCCATGTTACAGGCAAATGCCAAGAAAAATCCAGTCTTTAGTAGGAGATATGATCACCCCTGACTGCGTTGCAGGATTTACAACGTCTGTCCACGCTGAAGACGAGGTTGTTAAGGAGCTGTTGAGGCATCGCGGTCAATTTCTCTTGTAGCGCCAATCGCAGCTGCGGAATCGTTGCTGGTGGCTGGTGACGTGCTGCCAAGCGTCTCCCGAGAAGATCTCACACGTGTTCGATTGGATTTAGGTCCGGGGACCTTGCGGGCCAATCCATGCGTTGAATATCTTTACTCTCCAACAGCTCTGCGACAGCCACTGTACGATGAGATGTGGCGTCGTCGTCCATGAAGAGGAACTCAGGACCCACAGCACCTCTAAACAGACGCACGTGAGGCAGGAGAACTTTGGTACAATAGCGGACACCAGTGACTGAACCTCCTTGAAAGATGTGGAGGTCAGTACGGCTACCAAGCATGATACCGCCCCAAACGAAAACTATGCCACCTCCAAACCGGTCCCTTTCGATGATGTTGGAGGTGTGATTGCGTGTTCCCTGCTCTCTCCAGATGTGTATACGTCCAGAATCACTCGTCAGACTAAATCGGCTCTCATCCGTAAAGAGAACTCGACCCCATTGCTGATGAGTCCAGTTCTTGTGTTCCTGGCACCACAGAAACCGCCGTCTCCGATGAGCAGGCGTTAATGGCACACACCGTACTGGTCGTCGTGCAGATAGACCACCTCTGTGTAGCCTCCTGGCAACGGTAAAACGCGATAACGGACGTCCAGTTGTCTGTTGCATGTGCCTTGCGATTTCTCCCGCTGTCTGCCTTAGGTCTCTTTTCTCCTGTACACTGTAAAAAAAGTGTAGATTTTACGGTTTTAAACCGTTTTCCAGGGTGCCAACACAATACCGTAAAATCTACAGTTTTATGCCGTGTTGGAGCAAAGCTATAGCTGTGCTCAAACACCGCATTTAATGAAGAAAACAGCACAGAATTTGGCTGGAGCGAGTCACAGTACAAATAATCCCAAAAATACAAAAAATTGGCTGGAACGAATGTGTTGATTGTGTTGGAGCAAAGCTACAGCTTTGCTCCAACACGGCATAAAACTGTAGATTTTACGGTTTTGTGTTGGCACCCTGGAAAACGGTTTAAAACCTTTAAATCTACAGTAATTTTTTTACAGTGTAGGGCAACATACCGGTCGTCCACCGCCGTGGTTGCTCGTGGAGGACCACTGCTAAACTCTCGGACAGCTGTTCGTGTCGTTTGAAATGCTCTCCAAGCTCGTGAAACGATGCTGTAAGCGATCCCGAACTCCTCGGCCACACTAGTCACTCTTCGACCTTCTTCCAACTTCCCAATGACGCGACCTCGGGTAAAGTCATCCAGATGTCGTTTACTGGATTGCCTGTTGGCCATATCACACGGTGGCAGTAACTCGACGTCGTTCAAACCGATGTATACCGTGCAATAGCTTTTACCGAATTGCTGAGCGTATACCACCCGTGTGCTTTATACCCTTCCAACACTCCCCCCCCCCAACGTCTTGCTGCATAAATGCTCATGCCCTACCGTACCTAACCCTAGTCTATCTCTTGACTGGTCTTTCGGTCCGTTCTGCCTGCTCGTTCCGCTGTTATGTTCATTTTTCCTCTTCGTCATTAAGTTTTGCACACTATTGTATTTGTTTCTAAGTATCCGATTGCAAAAATTATTTTTCCTTTCGATGCCATTTATATTAAAGACTAATTTAGGTACAATCTGTTTTTTAAGTAATGCAAAGAATTTTCGCTAGAAGGCGTAGAGGTAAATTGCGTTTTCTCAGATATCTCTGCTTCTGAAAGTCCGATTTGAAATATTTTTCCTTCATCGGATACAGCTTCTGATTGGAAATGTTTGCATATAATTTCTAATATTTGGTAAAGATTTATTTGGCCAGTAAGAGGCGTAAGTGTTTATTTCTGCTTCTGATGTTTTTGGAACAAAATCTAAGCTTCTGAAAACTCGACTGAAAAAATTATTTCGTGGATCCATGCCACTCACCTCGAAAGACCTTTTCTGCATATTTTCTTCTGAAAATAATGCATAGTTTTCCGCTATGAGGCGCAGATGTATGTCATATTTTTGTCGATATTTCTACTTCTAGAAGTCTTTTTTTAAAAATTCTGTGTTGGAGAACGTTTCTGGTGGGAAATGTTTTTTACATACTTTCCAAGTTTTCTAACTGAGAAGAGTGCCACTAGAAGGCGTAAATTCAGGTTCCTGTTTACAGCAATATCTGGCGGACTGAAAACCCGACTGAAAAAAAAATCTTTCCCTGTCAGATACAACAAACTATGAAAAGTCTCTGTGCATATTTCTTCCCAAAATAATGCACAATTTTGCCGGTAGGGGTAGCGAAGGTTTAATCTGTTTTTATAAATATCTTTGCTTCTACATCTGTGATTTAAAAAAAATCTTTCAATACTGGATGCCATTTTCTTTGTGGAATACTTTGGATTTGTACTTGAGGAGTGTTATAGTTCACAGTTCTGTCACTAGGTGGTATTTGTGTACTTTTGTTTGCAGCTGTATCTCCGCTTTTGAAAACCTTGTTAGGAAGCTTCTTTTTTTACTGTATGCCATTCGCTACAATAAAGATTAAATATATTATCTCTCTAAATAATGTACAGATTTCCCGCTACGGTGCGTGAAGGTCAAAACCTTTTTTCACTATCTCTGCTTCCGGGAGACGTATTTGAAAATTATTTTCTTACCTTGCCATAGCTTTTCCCATGAAAACCATTTTTCGCCTATTTTCAATTTTTCTATTACGCAAAATTCTTCCGCTAGAAGACGTAGAATTATATATTATGTTTCCTTCTATATTTCCTCTTTTGACTGTTCGATTTGAAAGCCTTTTCGCCTATGATCCCTTCTTCTGTGAGAAACTTTTTGTGCGCCATTTGTTAATTTTCGTAACGTGTTTTTCAGATGCTGGGGAAGTAAATAGCTGTTTCTATTTCTGGATGTTTTATCGATTGTAGTATTCCGGTGTTTTTTGGGTTTTTTTCTAACCGGTTCCATTGATTTTGAATAACTTTGATAAACATTATTCGCGTCGGAAAGAATTCAAAAGACGTGCTCCAACGAACGGACACTAGCCAGCGCTTAGACCACTGCGTCACCGAGCGCATGATTTTGCAAGTACACCGCAGAACTTAGGCGTATGATCCAGGAACTTGCTGTCAAGAGTACGGCTTAATAGTAGTAAAATGAACTTACAGAAAACAAAATGGATGTACAATTCTGTTACAAGAGCCGAAGGTTTAGCGATTGATGAAACAATTCTAGAGGTAACCGAAGCCTGCATTCACGTCGGACAATAAATATCAAGCATGGGCTGCATCGAAGAAATTAATAAAGCATATAAAACTCGGTTGGAGAGCATATGGATGGAATAGTACCATTTGAAAGAGCGATTTAACATTACGCCTTAAAAGAAAAGTGTTTGACCTATGAATCTCTCCAGTTCTTACTCATAGGTCAGAAACTTGGTGGACTCAAATTGAAGGCGACATACAGAGAGGCCTGCTGGAGTGCATTTGGAAGAAACGGTAGAATTTTCAAGAGCGATTTACCATTACGCCTTAAAAGAAAAGTGTTTAATCAATGCATCCTACCAGTTCTTACTTATGGATCACAGACATGTGTCTTAACTAAAAAGACATCCAAAGGCCGCAAACTACTGAAAGGAGCATGGAGAGGTGCATGCTTTGTGTAACCAGGAAGGGTAGGAAGAGGAACTCATGAATCAAGAAAACGATGGTGATTGATGACATCATGATCGAGGTTAAATACCTGTAATAGCAATGGCTGGACATACTGCTGGAAGAACAGGCCACCGTTGGACAACTGAAATACTAGACTGGGTACTAAGGAACAGAAAAAGACCCGGAAGACGATCGCATGGGAGATGCGTGAATGAAAGACCCTGGCCATATGCTTGTACTATATACGCATTCCTCTAACTAATGAAGAAGACAATATTTCAAAAATATAAAATGCTCGCGATTAGCCGATTCATGTATCAGGATTCGGTTTTGATGTTTTGTCTTTTCATACTTGTCTATAATAATGTTTCCAAAATTGATTACTAGAAAAACATAACGCAGTGAAAAGATCGCTGAAGCAAAGAAAATTTTTGGATATTTACTGACTTAAAATTGACTCGCTTCTTTGTTAGTTAAGGCTTTAGGGACCACCATGGGAAGCTCTATAAGGGACATACGTAGTCGTCCCTTCCTACTTTGGGGCCAGTTGTTCCAAGGAAAAGGGAGAAAGAGAGAGAGAGCCAGTGTCAACGGACTAGCACATCATACATGCCTTTCTCGGGATTCGAATTCGGACCATCTGATACACCAGGGGGCAGCCAGTGCCTCAGAAAACTCGGCCACTGGGAGCCATCTAATTGACATGAGCTGAGTTATTCGGATTTTTCTTTTGATTCTTGTTGCTTTGTTTAATTTTTGATTCAGATATTGATTATCTAAACTATCTCATCTTTATCTTTTCGTGCCGCGGTATTTTTTGCTACATAGGTTTAAAGTACATAAATGCACTCTTGGTCTTATTTTTTTTTTTTTTTTTTTTTTGATTGGAGGTTTAACGACCACCGTGAGCAACTCAATGGGCTATAAGCAGTCGCCCGTCCCTAATTTAGGGTCACTGGTTCCAGGGAAGGGAGAGAGCCAGTGCCGTAAGACAAACACAACATCCATGCCTCACCGGGATTCGAACCCGGACCCCTTCGGACGAATGATCAGAGGCCATCGCTTAGACCACTGCGCCACCGGGGCGGCCTTGGTCTTATGTACCAAGTTTTCGGTCGCCCATGTTAAATGACAGACTTGTCTCGAAACTGGAAAGTTTCACCCACCTTACAAACTGCTTAACTCTCTGTTTCTTGCGCGCGCGCACACACACACACATACAGGCGTATGATGCATATGTAGGACTTACGTACTACGAGAAGCCTTGTTAATGTACGGAACAGCTACAGCACCTGATTGAAATGAAAATCACCACGTAGGTGTTACCTTTCTTCCGGCTTCGTTGTTGTGCAGATTCATGATAGCCTTGGGATCTTTCCTTCCTCTTGCTTGTCTAAGGTCGTTGATGTCCACAAAACTCTTAGAGAATGCAGTGCCATAGGCGATATTATCAGAGCAACCGGACCACTTGAATGCATCTGAGGGTGTCTGCCGAACGGTTCTGTCGCAGCCACAACGGACTAGACGTCCGCTGCTGCAAGCACGAGTAACCGCGTGGGACACGCCTGCGGCAGAGATGGCGTGGACGAATGCTGACTCCCTCGTACCTAGAACAGAAATCGAAAATTTGTCCTACTTCATCGCAAAAATAAAGAATAATGAAATAATTAGACATGCAACAAATTGTGTTTAATACACGCGGAAGTTTTTCCAGTTTGCTAGCATTAGAATACAAGTTTACATACAGAAGAAAACCGTTTATCTTTATTAGGACGTCAACAAAAAAGTTACTTGGAGAAGCACATTTAACAATCATCAGAACTTCTGTTCGGTATTATTAAGCAACCAAAACATATTTTAATCATATTCTTTAGATAGTGTAGCCTAATTAAGAAAAACTACTTAAAAATGCAGACAACGTACTAATTTAAAGATAAATGCATGTTTTCTGAATTGCTTGTAGTGGGTATTTAAAGAAAATAACAAACCAACGACTCAAATCATGAAATGATTATGGATACGACTTGGCTGCATAATTATAGTACTTGCTGCTGTTAGTTATGGTAATGAATTGACAAATACTTGCTAAATATAAAGACACACGTATTTTTTGTCCGTTATTTCAAAGAAAGCATATCATTAAAAAAATATATGAACATTTTGCGACAAATAAGACGTTAGTTCGCATTGACATTTCTGCTTCTTAATTTGTTCAGTTCGGGACACTCTGGTAGTCTGGGTAGTAAGACTTATCTTAGAATGTGGGATTTAAAGGGAAATGTAGAATTCTACCCTGTGACCTACACCCTAATTTAACTTTCTTTTCTGGTTCTTCTTATCTTCTGTAAATTTTGGTTGCTCCTCTTTTAGCACTTTCTAAATTTAACGCCCCATTTTGTCTCTCAATGAATTTTAGTTTGGCAATCTGACGTTGGGTTCAAAGAGTGAATGGCATATGTAAAAGAAACTGACCAGAGTGATATTTACGATTGTATGAGGGTTCTTGTTAGAAGTCGGCAAGAATGTGAGATCGTTGTAATTGTTTGGAGAGATTTGATGCGAGAGCTCTGGTTACTTTGATGCTACGTGATTAACGTTTGATCTTATACAATTTTACTCTTTTACGTTGAATGTTATGCTTTCCTGATGTTGAAGCCTTAAATTCTTATCAAGTTAATGTGATTTGGATATTATTTGGTGTTTCGAGTATTGAAGCAATCATTGATTAAGTACGATTGAAATGATTTCAGCAATTGATGTTGTGCTGACGTATGTGCTTAAAGTGGATCCAGTAAACAGAGAATACCTGTAACTACAAGACCTGTTATTTTACCTGGCTGTTAGAGTCATTAAGTTCTTAATTAAGTGTTGTGTTGTTAATTAAGCTATCTGGAGCACAACTTAACTTTACGGAACATTTCAGTACGGAGGATGGCGAGAGAGAGAGAGAGAGAGAGAGAGAGAGAGAGAGAGAGAGAGAGAGAAGCACTACAAATTGCAGTACCAATAGTTTGGCGGGAACTTCAGAATTGTGGCATGGATATTATTGTTTTTCTGCTCCTGTGATGTTAATGATTTAAGGCTGTCTTTGGATGAGAGTTAGGGTTCATCTTCTGCGATAGATGGCACAAAAATCACTCCTTGGGCTTGGCTTTTATATCTTGATTGACTGTCTCAGAAGTTGGCGTCAGCGAATCACTGCAGACCTCACCATATTCAAAATGGAAGCGGTCTCTCTTTGGCTCCACAATGAAAAAAACAAAATACGCGCTGTTACGTTTTAACCAATGACGTTATTTCGGGGTGGATCTCAGTAAGTAGGTGGATTTTCTATAGCTCAAATTCCGGGATTCTCTGCTAACGTACACGTTTTCTTTTCAAAAAATTAACGTACAGTAGGATTTAAGATGATCTATAGAAGACAAGATTCCAACCTCACTGTTGTCCCTGTTCATTGATTTCTATTTGGCTCAGATAATTAGAAAAATCAGGCAGAAATAAGAGATTTCGTTGCTTCCAAACAGAAACGCTACTATGCTAACTTATCGCGCCATCTAGTGCCAAATTAGAATGATTTCGAGTTAGAGAAATTGAATTAAAAAAATTCTAGCAAATTTTTCGGAATAATAACTGTGGCATATATTACCTATGGGTCGTTTTTATTCGTGTTCAAAATTTCAAATACTACTAAAAATAATAGCCTACGGGAAAATATGTACAAAAGAATTTACATTGCAGATATAAGGTAGAAGATGAACCCCAGCACTCATTTAAAGACAGCCTTAACTTACAAGG
Source organism: Macrothele yani (assembly GCA_039090855.1). NCBI lineage: Eukaryota > Metazoa > Arthropoda > Arachnida > Araneae > Macrothelidae > Macrothele > Macrothele yani. The sequence continues at coordinate 5,418,306 of CM076995.1, read as the reverse complement.
GAAACTATCAGACCTCCCGACGACAATCGTCACGGAACGTTCTCTGGTGGACAAGCATGACACCAAAGTAACAGGTGTGAAGTACGGTATTTCGTAATCGCCCGTAACCCCTAGAACATGGCTTATAAAAGTGGGACGCCCGCCTTTAATGTATGCAGCCATAAAGTGTCAAACAACATTTACCTGTTAGATATGAGGCACCTAAAGGTCGAGGGAGACCACGTACAACACCATTAAGTTGGAAATGTCACATACATACCTCACTCACGTCATAGTAATGTGTTGAGAGAAGGCAGTGCTGCAAGCAAAGGTGAATCTCGCACCACGAGCAGATAATGACGGCACTGGAGTCACAGTCAGGAGCGTTTGCACATGTCACGCACAGCAAAATTGATGTCCAACACATTACGGAACGGAAGAGGCGTTTCGTGTGGCAAGTATCCAGACGCCTTCCACTGCACACAACTGGTTGTATATAAATGAATGCAACTTGAAAATGAAGATTCTGTTATGTAGGTTGACGCCATGCACCTCATCAGAACGTATGTACTCTTCCATGCGTCGTGCAAATAGTTTGTATTGTCGAAACAAATACACATCCAAGGACTGGAAGTATTTGGTGGTATGATTTTTGTGTGCAAACTGACGTCTCTGTCACCGAAGACTTTGGCTGTCAAACTAGTGTCGGTTTGACCAGACCACGAATCCAGTAAGAGAAGGGAAGGTCCTGTTAGCTCTGGTTCCAGTACCTTACGCATCCAAAACAGAATGAGAGCTGTGGACATTTTACCACTGGTGCTACAGTCACATTCTATATTTAGAGGTTGGTTAAGTCGTACTGTTTCGAAAACACGTTTGCCAAACTTACCACCCGCTTCCTGAAAGCAGATGCACAGTTTCTTTGCAAGGCGTCCTGACAAGGACATATAAGCACCTGAATGGTATAGCAGTGGGTAGTCGATGCAACGGTTGCACAACAGCTTCAATTGTCTTCTCCCCAGTCAGTGATAGCGTCCTGCTTGACGTGAGTTTGTATTTAAATCGAGTTTGGTCTGTATTGAACACCATGTCGGCATCAATTGCATTGGCAGTAATGTAGCCCGTAACATCTCGTACAAACTCAAATGCGCTGTTCCTTACTGCCGTGTCAAAGGTAATATCCCACCTGGTAACGAACCATGTGATCTTGCGTAATGAGATTTTACAGCGGCGTTTGAAGTTGTGCAGGAAATATGTGCTAGCTTTAAAATTGGGGATGCCCATTGAGTTAGCTGCTTCCTTCTCCCACGTCTTTAAATCCCAGTAATGAATTGAGAGTCCCATGTTACGCGCATCTTGGAATTTGGTGTACATATGCTGGCGAATGCGTGCAATTTTGTGTTCCATCGTACCACCACTCTCAACAGCCGTTACTATTTGCCGCACTTTTTCTGGTGATATCTTGAATTTACGGGCAGCTGCTGCAACGGTTTTCTTTGAGACCTTCACATTGTCATAGACACTCTGCATGGTTTGTCCGGAAAACTGTTCGTGAATGCTTTTCCGCTTCACTTTGGGAGTGATGGTTCATATGAACTCAAACTGCTTGGCACGTTGCGTGCTGGAGTACCCGGTGTATCACTATGTTCAGATAACGTGTCCGACGTTTCATCACTATCACGCCACAATGTTTGTCCTACAAACATGTCAGCGCCTCGAATCACATGTTGCTCCAAAACGCTATACAACTGCTTTGCAATTCGCCTGGCAATGTACGTTGGATTCGTGTCGTCCGCTTGGTATTTCTGCGTCACCTCGTTCACCAGCATCTGTACTACAGCATGAGGGTTACAAGCCATTTTCTTAAAACATACAACACAACATTTGTATGCGTACGAACAGGCCCGTGCGCTGTCTCACACTAATCACGTTTAACAGTCACTGACGTACACAATGCAGGACACCTTCCAGGCATGCGCAGTATCACCCGATCACACCACACCCACATTTACATGTTGCTTGACACTTTATGGATGCATACATTACAGGCGGGCGTCCCACTTTTATAAGCCATGTTCTAGGGGTTACGGGCGATTACGAAATACCGTACTTCACACCTGTTACTTTGGTGTCATGCTTGTCCACCACAGAACCTTCAGTGACGATTGTCGTCGGGAGGTCCGATAGTTTTCCTTATTAGTCATATTAAGGCGTGTGGCTTTGAGTGGTGTCTGATAGAGTTTCCTGTTCATGCTGCTTATGTGTTCAAATCCTGGATAAGATTCAAGTACACTGGCGTGCAAAAATTAAGGACGAGATGATTTTTCGAATGTAACGTCGTGCAGAAGTGCTCCACATCGACTCAATGATACCATAAGATCCCCAAGATGTAAGAATATGGGACAAGTGAGCAAAACCGTCCAAACAAGGAATCCAAAGGATACAAAGGCACTTTATTGAAAAGGTAGCTTCAAGCACAACTGGACAGAAGACAGAAACGTCCAAGTGAAAGGCGGCTGCCAAGAAAAATCCAGTCTTTAGTAGGGGATATGATCACCCCTGACTGCGTTGCAGGATTTACAACATCTGTCCATGTTGAGGGCGAGGTTGTCAAGTAGCTGTTGATGCATCGCGGCCCATTCCTCTTGTAGCGCCAATCGGAGCTGCGGAATCGTTGCTGGCGGCTGGTGACGTGCTGCCAAGCGTCTCCCGAGAAGGTCCCACACGTGTTCGATTGGATTTAGGTCCGAGGACCTTGCTGGCCAATCCATGCGTTGAATATCTTCTCTCTCCAACAGCTCTGAGACAGCCACTGTACGATGAGGTGTAGCTTTGTCGTCCATGAAGAGGAACTCAGGACCCACAGCACCTGTAAACAGACGCACGTGAGGCAGGAGAACCTCGGTACAATAACGGACATCAGTGACTGAACCTCCTTGGAAGATGTGGAGGTCAGTAGGGCTTCCAAGCATGATACCGCCCTAAACGAGAACTCCGCCACCACCAAACCGGTCCCTTTCGAGGACGTTGGATGTGTGATTGCGTGTTCCCTGCTCTCTCGAGATGTGTCCAGAATACGTCCAGAATCGCTCGTCAGACTAAATCGGCTCTCATGCGTAAAGAGAACTCGACCCCATTGCTGATGTGTCCCGTTCTTGTGTTCCAGGAACCACAGAAACCGCCGTCTCCGATGAGCAGGTGTTAATGGCACACACCGTACTGGCCGTCGTGCAAATAAATCACCTTTGTGCAGCCTCCTGGCCATGGTAAAACGCGATTACGGACGTCCAGTTGTCTGTTGCATGTGCCTTGCGATTTCTCCCGCTGTTTGCCGTCTGTCACTTTTCGCCTGTAAGACAATATACAGGTCGTCCGCCGCCGTGGTTGCTCATGGAGGACCACTGCTAAACTATCGTACAGCTGTTCCTGTCGTTTGAAATGCTCTCCAAGCTCGTGAAACGATGCTGGGAGCAATCCCGAACTCCTCGGGCATACTAGTCACACTTCGACCTTCTTCCAGCTTCCGAATGACGCAACCTCGGGTAAAGTCATCCAGATGTCGTCTACTGGATTACCTGTTGGCCAAATCCCACTGTGGCAGCAACTCGACGTCGTTCAAACCGATGTACACCGTGCAATAGCTTTCACCGAATTGCTGAGCGTACACCGTCTGTGTGCTTTATATCCTTCCGACACTCCCCCCCCCCAGCGTCATGCTGCATATATGCGCATGCCCTACCGTACCGGAACCTAGTCTATCTCCTAAGTGGTCTTTCGGTTCGTTCTGCTTGCTCGTTCCGCTGTTATGCTAATTTCTCCTCATCGTCCTTAATTTTTGCATACCAGTGCATTATGTTGGCATTTCAGGTACTGTTCCATGTTTTCCCAGAGAAAGAGTCTTGAATTGGGATGGACCAGCAAATATGTTTTAAGAATTAGACAAATCAGCCAATGTGTTTTAAGAATTTAGGAAATTAAGCAATGTGTTTTTTCAGAATTTACCAAATCAACCAATGTGTTTTAAAAATTTAACAAATCAACCAATGTGCTTTTAAGAATTTAACAGAGTGGTCGCAATTGCAACTCCCATATGAACACCGGATGAGCAAGCAATATATTCTTAACTTAATCATCTAAAGGTATGGCTTTGAGTGGTGTCTGATAGAGGATTCCTCTTCATGCTGCAGCATGTTTTCGAATGTCAGATAAAATGTAGGTATAACGTCGGCGTTTCCGGTATTGTTCCATATTTTTCCAGAGAAAACCCTGAATTTGAACGGGACACATTCTTTCCACTCGTGAATACTCTTGAAGTTCGAAAAAAGAGTTAAAGCAAATAATGAGATTAGATTTTGCTTCAGATGAAACACTACATGCATACTAAATTGCTTTAAACCATATCATGAACATTAGTATTGACGTTGGCCAATCAGTTAATGCATGTCTTCCAATAAACAAAGAAATTTTTAACCTAAAATCTGTAACATCAGTGAGTAGTCATTGTCTATTTATGGAGTTTCAACATTTTTGTAATGATCTCGTATTACGCATTTTCACATTGATTATTTTTTTCGTTAGTCTGAATTAGGAACTTCTTTTATATAGATCTGAATGTCGTTAACACTTAAAATTTCTTATCGCTAAAGAAAGTTCTAGAAGATTCGAAGACGTGTTAACTCCGTGGTTCAGCGTCTGTGGGCTAACATCAGCACTAGGGCTGTATGAGTACTGAACAATTCTTTCTAACTCGGCAGAGTTGGAAGTTATACCTATAATTTTCTTTTGCAGGAAGTTAAACTATAATTTTCTTTTGCGAAAATAATAGCGACCAACTATAATATTCTTTTTCGTTTTGTATTAATTTTCATTAAAAATAATGTCAATTTATAGGTACAATTAAGGTTTTCCCGAGACAAAATCCTTTACTTTCTCTTTCCAATTTTTTGCGAGGTATCTTGAAGAGTTTTTGTTTTTTCTTTTTTTCTTTTCCGTAAATGTTTTGCCATTAACATTTTCAAGAAATTTCTCCTTTTCTGCACAACACTAGAAGCAGGACCATAAGAGGCTTTTCTTATCTAGGAAGGCAAGATTTGAAATTACGCCCTTTCGAGTTCCTCTCAAATAACACGTGGATTTTATTTAATCACACACAACCGTTATAGGGAATTATTATGATCGCTCAAAAATCGCATTTCAGATTTTTGACATAATTTTATTCAAAATGTAAAAACTAAGTAAATACCCAAGAACAACAGGTTCTAAACACCAAGTAAGGCAAACGTTATGTGAACGTTGACAACACAACAACCCACAGAAATTCAGAACAAAAACCAAACCAGCGAAGAACGAATGAGTATAGGATAGTGAATGTACCAATAGAAAGAAATTTTAGGGGTAGGTTTTTGAAAAATTCCGTTCAAGGTTAAACGCTCAGAGAACTTTCTGCGGCAGACCACAGATGAATTATTAGCTCTTCATCCCAACAAATGTTCGGAAATGTCTTGGAGGTGAGACATATCAGCATATTGTTTTCTATGTCTCCATGCGCTGTTTTGGAAAATCCTCTTCATGGATATGAGATGTTCAGACCTCACAATGTATGTTATTCTGTACCCTGGTTAACTACATGCAAAACTGTAGGAGGCTAACCAAAGTCCTTAAAAAGATAATGCTGAAGGATGTAACTTTATTTTTCACACTGTTGGCCACCCAAAATGCAACACAGGGAAGAAAGCATCCGATTCGCCTGCAATTCGCAGCATGCGTCGTCCGCGAGAGGACATGCAAAAGAATAACATTGCAGGGCATATGCAAATTAGGTGCGCCCGGCACGCCACCGAGCAGCATTATAAGAAGGGTGCACAGAAGGCGGAGTGGAAGTGTGTTGTGCTGCCGGAACTGTGCGTGGGAAGCTTCCTGATGCCTCGTCGTAGAATACGGCAGTCATTCCAGCACGTTTTGGAGTTCGACGGAGGACGAATAGTGGCTTATCGCGACAGCGGTTTATCGTACCGAGATATCGGCGCCCGTGTGGGACGACATCCAGCCCCAGTGAGGCGAGTATGGATTCGGTGGTGGGTACAGTAGGGACGGACGGACCAACGTGAGCGATTGCCGCAGCTGCGGCACACCGCCGAACGAGAAGACCGGGATGTTGTGCGGTGGGCATTGACGGCTCGCACCGCCACATCACGAACGTTAGCGCAGGAATTAGGGTGTATTGCGCAACAACCTGTGTCAGCACGTACCGTTCGACGTCGTCTGCAGGAGCGGGGACTTGTCGCACGGCGCCCATTGGTCCGATTACCATTGACGTTACATCACCGGCGAGTGCGGCAGCAGTGGGCAGTTCAACGCCGCACCTGGACTACGGAATGGCACGACATTTTCTTCTCCGACGAATTCCGCTTCTGCCTGCCACACCACGATGGTCCGAACGGCGTGTGGGGGCACCGCGGCGAGAGGCTATATGACGCCTGCATTATGCATCACCATACCGGTCCGTCGTCTGGCGTTATGGTTTGGGGCGCAATTGGATATGACACCCTCACCCCTCTAGCACGCATCACCGGTACACTCAACAGCCACCGCTACATCTCCGACGTTTAGGAGCATGTAGTCCTCCCTTACCTGAAAAACCTGTCAGAGGCCACGTTTCAACAAGACAATGCGCGCCTGCACGTGGCACGCATCGTGCAACAATTCTTAACGGCCCAACAGGTGTCACTGCTGCCGTGGTCGGCCTGTTCTCCCGATATGTTGCCCATCGAACACGTCTGGTCATTGATCGGCAACCGAGTGGCCCGACAAGCACCACCCGCGGCTACGCCTGATGAACTGTGGCAACGTGTGGAAGCAGCCTGGACCGACATACCTCAAGCCCACATCGGAAGCCTCTTTCGTTCGATGCCGCGGCGTGTAGCGGCCGTATTGCCAGCCATGGAGGCCACACGAACTATTGATATCTGCGTGTTCCGCAAGTCGCACGGGCCTGTAAGCTCACTCGTTTCATCTTTGTATCTGTTGTATGTGTCCAGTAAATCTGGCTTTGCTATCTCGTGTCCTTCTTGGTGTTGTAGTTTGGGTGGCCAGCAGTGTATTTACAATTTCTATTTTGTACATCCCCCAGAGCATGAATTTACGCACTTGAAATGGCCATCCAGGGAGGGCAACCGGCCTCCCCTCCCCATTCCCCCTCCGGACTCGGACTACGTAATACTTACTGGAGCTCGGGCTCTAACAGAGTGACAGAATTTTCTTCCTTTTTCTTCTAATGTGATTTTATATGATTTATCAGACGAGGCTTCCATACTTTCTAGTTTTTAAAGAGAAATTTTCGGCAACTGGGTCTATACTCCAATTCACCCTAAAAGTGTACTACTGGGAAAGGCGGGAGAGCATTATCACATCTCGTCGTAGAACGCAAGGACTGTATCCATCCGCGTTATTGTGGTCCCCACCCACCCACGCATCTCACAAGCAGTGGGGATTGTGAATGGGGGTCTGGTGGAGGCCGAACTGCTTCCTCTACTTCCTGTTTAAGTAATGCACCCTTCAAGTTTCCCTGATTGTCAATTTATTGCCTCTGTGTTGTTAATGTTGGGAGAGGTCTTTCACCCTTTCCCCTGTCCGAGTTGTATCCCAAGTGGGCAGAAATAGCCAAAAGTGCGAAGCTCTTGATTTAGCAACTTCTCAGAAGAAATTTATTTCTAAAAGCACTCTAACTTCTAGAATTTGTTTTTAGAAAGCAATTTTGTCTGATAAATTGTTAAGCAAACAAATATGGATTCTAAGCAATGATTCTGATACTTTTTGCTCTAAACGATAGGGACTATTTTTCGTAGCGGAATTAGCTGTTTCGTACCCTTCATAATGGATCACTCTTAGGGTGGCTCGGAGTATAGTTTGTGTTGCTCAGAAAGTTTGCTCCTACTCCGGGTCGTAGATACCAGAGCTGAGTTGGGGTTTAATTTTAAGAGCCCGAGCCCGTCCGAGCCCGAAGTATGTCAGTCCGAGCCCGAATTTTATATTGCAAGATAGAGCCCGGACCCGAACGAGCCCGAAAACGATGATTAACCTGTTTAAGCACTAAAAAAAGTCTCTTTCAGACTTCTACTCTTTCCTACCCGTGCAATTAACCGACGTCTTTTTCAACTGCGTAGTGAGGAAGGGATGTTTATCTATATCTATAGTTTATAACGTAAACGTCTTTTCGCACTGCTGCGTTATTTTAAAACATCACCATACGATGCAAGAGTTTCTAAATTAAACCTTAACGGCCAGACGAAACATTTAAAAACAGAAGTCAAACTTACGGAAATTATGCTTTATTTTTCCAGCACAGATACAGCACTTCACATAACAAATCGGTATCAGCACTCCACATTAAACGCTCCACACACCACACACCACAAGCAACTGTTTTATCGTAGTTTATATCTCTGGTTTTTTTCATAACAGGCATACGTCACGTTCATTCCACCTCAATCATGTTGCCAACAGTATTCGTTTGAGGGAAAAGATATCACGTTAAGTGTGAAGTATAACTGAGAACAAACTCAAGGTTTACATAGGGAAAGTAAACTAAAAAGGAAAGTTAATTTAGAATATACGTCACAAGTTCTTTGACCATTCATTCCTTCATGAAATGTTTCGGGAGGGGGGGGATGAAATCAGGAAATATTATTCGGGAGGCACGACAATCTACATCGTACGTTGCTCAATAGAATTAGCAGGTAGCTGCCCCTTTGAGGTAGGGAGCAAAATTTTTTCAGCTTGCTATCTACTATCTATACTTCTTTAAAAAAAAATTTCCTTGTCAGAAATCTAGTAATTCATGGCCTATGTTATTTTGTTGTCCAAGCCCGGAATAGATAACCACTTCCCCATTTGTACTCCGAGTCAACCTAAGAGTGAACCACTATGAAGGGTGCGAGACAGCTACCTCCGCTACGAAAAATAGTCCCTAGCATTTAAAGCGAAAAGCATCAGAATTATTGCTTAGAATCCATTTTTGTTTGCCCAACAGTTTATCAGACAAAATTGCTATCTAAAAACAAATTCTAGAAGTTAGAGCGCTTTTAGTAGTAAATTTGTTCTGCAAAGTTGCTGAATCAAGAGCTTCGCACTTTCGGCTATATCTGCCCACTTGAGATACAACTCGGACAGGGGGAAGGGGTGGAAGACCTCTCCCATCAGTAACAACACAGAGGCAATAAATTGACAATCGGGTAATCTGGAAGGGTGCATTACTTAAACAGGCAGTAGAGGAAGCAGTTCGGCCTCCAACAGACCCCCACTCACAATCCCCACTGCTTGTGAGATGTGTGGGTGGGTGAGGAGATCAGAAAGGAAACAGTAGAAGAGCACATTAACGCGAATGGATACCGTTCTTGCGTTCCACGACGAGATGTGATAAGGCTCTCCTGCTTTTCCCAGTAGTACACTTTTTGGGTGAATTGGAGTATCAGATCAGATCAGATCATAAGTAGAGGATTTTAGGAAGGGAGTGATGTCTGACCCCAGGTCTTAAACAACCCTTAGAAATAGAAAGCTAGGAGATTTGCGCTAGAGTGCCCGACAGGAAAGTGACACGGAAGTGAGGTAGAAAGGAGAAGGAAGAAGCCTTTATTCATTACCGGGAGGCCAGCACTAGGGGTCCGACGGCTTAACGTGCCCATCCGTCGCACGGCGGATGTTTAGTGGTTCAAGCTTTCGCACCTGCCTGTGTTCGAACCTGAGGTTCCTCCGTGGCAGTCACGAACGTTGACCACTAGGCCATCCGTGGCCCGAAACACAAATTATTTTCAGTTTAGGAACTAAATATGATGTTTTTAATATCATAAACCGGATGCCATCAAGATGAATAAATAAATATTTATTTATTCATCGTGGTGCCAATAAATATTTATTTAAATAAATATTTATTTATTCCATGAATCCATATTCAAACATCAAATGCAATTTAAACTTATAAAAAGGCATTTAGAAACAATGGGCAGCAGTGAACGTGTGGGTAACGCCTATTTACTCCTAACGAGTAAACACCGCTTCATCAATACTCAAAATTCGTATTTACTGACTCAGCTACCAAACATTCTCCTGATATCTGAAACATTAATGGAACCACCTGTGAATATATGAAGTGTTTCAAAATTAGACTGTCCTTTGACGCAGATTTTAAATAAATAAACAATTAATTAAATATAAAAACAAAACTTCTTTTTTGAATGCTGGTTACAACCCCCGTGGTCCCTTATTACGTAGCACCTGAAATTCTTTCAGAATGTGGTACAATTTGAATTTCATAATTTGTCTTACTTGTAAAAAATATACTACAAGGCAAGACGTATGCTGTCCAGGGCAGCGGAGTAGTTCCAGGCCTGGCAAATTTTATTGAAAATTAGTTTTTATTCATTTAACTATTAACGTGTAAAAATAAGAGTCGAAAACATGTTCTCATCCTGCTTCTAAGCCTTAACGTTAGGTCGCAATTTAAAGCCTAATTACAGGCTCCCCGAACGCAAATAAATAACCCTCGTTCGGGACAACCTCTTCACAAGACATTTTGTTTTTCCTGTTCCCTTTCTTGATGACATCCCGCGATTTCCTTCACCCTCTTAGTGACCCTCCCGCTGAAGTATGTATGCCCGGGGCTAAGAGATAACGCGGTGCATAAAATACGCCCCTCTAACAGACTGGTTCTGCGGAACAAATGGCGTTCTGGACCGGGAGTGGTGTTGACACCCCTTACTTCTGGGCATTGTTACGTCACCGTGATTTATGCAAATTCACACGCATCCCCTCCACCTTTTTATCTGTCCCCCCTCCTTTCAAAGACACGCATTAGCTCTGCACTTGGCGAAAGACCGCACGCTTTAATACACAAATATGCAGTTTACAAATTACTTAATGATAGGCTTAAACAGCCGCTTCTATACTACAGTAGTATGAAAGGGAACATGGAAAAAATGGTACACGTGAAAATGATTTTCTTAGTTTGCAAAGTATAAAAGAAAGTCTGGAGCAAGCGCTGACTCAACAGCGTCCAGTTTCTATAGGTACTTCTATAAGATCTCGCCAAATGCGTAGTTGTTATTTCACTCGTGAGAATCAACATCGTTGCTCAATATTGTGTCGGCGGAATACAAGCTACACACCATCATTAGGGAAGTACATCGACATTGATGGATGTTCTGATTCTCACCGAAGAACTACCATTTAAATGATAGAAAACAAAAGTGATTTCAACCTGCTACCTTAGTGCATGACGGTGAATACGTGCGGATACGTGTACGTAGAAGTTATCCGTGAGCTCTTTTAATAAATGACCATAAGTGATATGAGATCCAGATCATCCAAATTAGGTTTTTCGTTCTCTTGTTCTTTTCACAACTCTGGCGCGCATTTCCGCAGCAAAATAAGCGTTTTGCATAACGTAATTAAAAATACACCATACTGTGAATACTCAAGAGATGCATATAGCGTATTAAATCGGTTTATTTTTGTGGTGTAGTAAGCACAAAGATTCGCCAAGCTTTCGCACTCTACTGGGAGGCTTTTTCAGGGCAATGGTAGACATAAAAATGCAGGGAATTGGAACACGTAAGGAACAAAGATGATTTTTGAAAATAATGTAGGTGACATCACGAGCATATTACATGCATATTTATCACGCAATTATACGATGCGTCGCGATGTGTTTCCATCTTTTAATAAAGCATGCCAAACCCTTGGTAGTTCAGTAGTAACTATATAATTGCACGTTAGTTTGCTGGATACGATTTCGACTGTTTCCCTGATGGCAATCTCTTTAAAATTCGTATGAGGGGCAATTCTTCTAATAACATTCCACACCGGAGCGGGCGATGAATGCATGACTTCTCTGGCGAAGGCTGTATTCTGCATGCTCTGGTTGACACTTTGCACGTGCCCTTCACATCTAGTGTCCAAGGATCGCTTTGTCATTCCGATATACTAGTATATCTTTTCCTTGTTGTCAGGATAAATCAAAGGTATAGCGTACACACCTGCCTTTACTTTCTCACATTGTATCTCCTTGCAACTTGATATTATACAGTATGTGATAACGGGGTCGGCGACTTCATTGCTAGTAATATGTATGTTGCATCTACGTAATAAATTCTTTCACCAATATGTAAAGCCTGGGACATATGTGATGAATCCTGCATATCTCATCGTCTTACTAGGTGATTTTGTTATTGCTAACATTATACGATTTCTTACAGTCCTATATATTCTTTCTATGTCAACCTTTTTTACATCCAGCCTTTAGACCTTTGCTATACACTGAAGAGCAATTGAATTAGAGACAGCTGGTGTTATGCAAATGTGGCGCTGTGGGCGGCCCTGCAAACGAAACGACATGACGTATGTGGCGATCCGACAATATAAGGAGTGATGCGACGGGAATCAGTAAGAGTCGGACGCAGTATGGGTAAGACGAAGGATCTAAGCGCATTTTATCGTAGGCAAATTGTCGGGGCCCGACGAATAGGTCACTCCCTCTCGGAAATCGTGCAGGCACTGGGATTTTCACGAGTCACTGTGTCACGGGTGCACCGTGAGTACATCGAATCTGGTAAACCATCCCTGCAACGGGCAACTGCCGTGGACAACAGCGTGTGGATGAGCGGGGTCATCGTCAGCTAGTTCGCATTGTAACAGCGGATAGACGGGTCACAGTGCAAGAAATCACTTGGCAATTTAATGCTGGTGCACAACAACGTGTAAGCAGCCACACCATCCAGAATCATCTCTTCGTTATGGGGTACAGAAGCCATCGTCCCACAAGGGTACCGTTGCTGACCGCACATCACAGGGTGCAAAGATTAGCATGGGCGCAGGAACATCTCCACTGGACCCTAGACATGTGGGAAAATGTTGCCTGGACTGATGAGTCGAGATTCACGTTGGTATATGCGGATGGCAGGATACGAGTACGGCGCAAACCACATGAAGCGATGCATCTTTCTTGCCAGCAGGATACTTTTCAAGCTGGTGGGTGTTGGCATTCTCGTCTGGAGACTGTTTACGTGGACTGAAATGGGACTCCTGGTACGTGTGACATCGTCCTTCACAGGTCAACGTTACCGAGATTTCCTGGGCAACCATATGCTCCCGTTTGTGCGTCTTCAACATTCCACTAGGGATCTCATCCGACAACAAGGCAAAACACCGTGCCGTCGCTCCCGAATTGTATCCGAATGGTTGGATGAACACTCCACCGACGTGACCTCGCTTCCTTGGCTAGCTAGGTCACCTGACCTCAATTCCATCGAGCACATCTGGGATGCCATCGAAAGAGATGTTCGAGGCTCTGACCCCCTCCATTATATCTTCGTGAACTGTGGGAGCTTGTTCAGGGGTCGTGGATCCGTATGGCTTCCCAACGCTTCCGGTGTCTTGTCGAGTCCATGCCAAGACGAATCGCCGCCGTCATCAGGGCGAAAGGTGGTGCTACACATTGCTAGACAGGTATCTCTAATTCAATTGCTCTTCAGTGTATTATCAATTTCTTTATTATTTAGATAGCCCGGTTTTCATACATTATATGCTCTATAGAACCATGCGCTAAACGCAGAAATTTAGTACTTTTTTGGGCAGGGCGAATCAGGAGGAACAAGGTTCGGCACTGCAGTCAGTTTATATTAAACGTCAAAATCGAAGCTGGATGTTCTATTTCTTCTGAGCACGACGTCAAGATAATTCAACGCCCCATCCACTTCAAGCTCGATGGTGAACTTTATCGTATTGTGTAGTTTGTTTATCTTGTGCATGAAATAATTTAATTCGTGTACTCCGTGTTCCCATGTGAAGAATATGTCGTCAGCATAGCGGATCCACACTCGGGGTTCCTTGATACAATTTAGACAGACGATATCTTCTAGCGGTCTAAGCACTGTTTCCGCAAGGACTGAAGATAGAGGTGAACCCATCGGTGCTCCTTTTTGTTTGTAGATGCCTCCATCCAATTTGAAAAGTCTTGCCGGCGTAGTTCAGTCGGTAGAACAGCCGCTCCGAAGTACAAAATCAACCATCGGCAAAAAAGGCTCTTCGGTTTGAAACTCTAAGATTTTCTAAACGTATATTAAGTGATTAAAAGTTGGTGAGGGAAGGATAAGAGTGACAGCATTTGCTCAGGGTTAAGGGTAAAAAAACGCAACTTAAACCTTCTTGGTGTTCATATGAACTGACCTACCTACAAAGAGAAACACAGGTTATTTATTGTCAAAAGCAGGTAATTCCTTATTTTCCAGTTAAAGTATTGGGTGAATGCCACTTATATTTTGTTTGCTGATAACCGTGCCGAACTTAGATATATGCATTTTCAAAAATTGTATATATGGTCCAAAAATATTTCTGCAATGTGCTGTTAAAATAACAAGGAAGAATATCACGAAGTTCTAGGGATCTCTAAAACCTTCGGTTTATGCGGAACTTCGTATAATGGGAGCTCGTTATATTTGCGTTCGACTGTATTATAAAATGATTAATACTTATATGAATGTCATTCCGCAAGTAATATACATCAAGCAATAACTTTTCGTTTAAGACAAATAGAGGGCACAAAATTCACGTACATGTGCATTTCTCCGTTCAAATTGCCATTTCGAATAATCTCAAGCAAAGGTGATACACTTATGCCATCTTTGAACCCAACATTAAAAACCTGTTTGGAAATATTCTGCAGAGCACTCTCCGACCCATTTATTTAAGGAAACAGGGATATCCTCTGTATAAAGAAATTTTTGTTCCTTGACACTGTTACTCATCGAACCGAAGGGGTGAAAGTCTGAAGGTGCCAGATCAGGTGGTACCGCTAACTAACTCATATCTTCAAGAGTAGGAGTGTATGTAGTGTGGTATAGATGAATGGAATTTGTGGGCTTCTTCGTTCTAATAGCATACTAAAGTTTCTCATAGTTACGATGTAAAGATTTCTTTCCATGTTCTTTTAATTTTTTTTTTTTTTTTGATTGAAGGTTTAACGACCACCGTGATCAATTCAATGGGCTATGAGTAGTCGCCCGTCTCTAATTTAGGGCCACTGGTTCCAGGGAAGGGTGAGAGCCAGTGCCGTAAAACAAACGCAATATCCATGAATCACCGTGATTCGAACCCGGACTCTTCTCGGACAAATGGCCAAAAGCCAGCGCTTATGGCGTATAAGAAATCGCCCGTCCCTAATTTAGGGCCACTGGTTCTAGGGAAGAGTGACAGCCAGTGCCGTAAGACAAACACAACATCCATGCCTCATCGGGATTCGAACCCGGACCCTTCTCGGACGAATGGTCATAAGCCGGCGCTTAGACCACTGTGCCACTGGGGCGGCATTTCCAGGTTTCACCAGTCTCAAAAAAACCCATGAGTATGATCCTCTTGTCGTTCCAGAAGACAATAACCATAGTCTTCTGTGATGATCGAGGATAGTTGAATTTCTTTTCACTTAGGGAAAGAAGTGTGTTTCTGTTCAATTGAATGGTTATTTGTCTCTTGATCGTACAGGTACGTGAATGTTTTCGTCTCCTGTAACAGGATTTAAAAAATGCCAACTCATTCTTCGAACATCTGAATCAGCTCAGGTGATGAGCAAACTCTCACGTTATGTCTATGTACGTGAGAATTAGCTAATCCCATCTTTGATTTTCATTTCTGCTTGAAGCTTATGGCGTACAATTCGGTGGTTTATCTGCATCGGTTTTTTTTTATTGGAGGTTTAACGACCACCGTGAGCAACTCAATGGGCTATAAGCAGTCGCCCGTCCCTAATTTAGGGCCACTGGTTCCAGGGAAGGGAGAGAGCCAGTGCCGTAAGACAAACACATCATCCATGCCTCACCGGGATTCGAACCCGGACCCCGTTCGGACGAATGATCAGAGGCCATCGCTTAGACCACTGCGCCACCGGGGCGGCATCGGTTGTTTTACCTTCTACAAATTTATTCGCCCATATTCGGACATTAGTGACATGACCAGTGCCCACGCCCTACATATTTCTTAGCCTGGTATGTATCACAGAAGAGCTGCTCCCTTTTCAGACAGCTCTTCGTTTATGTTTAATATCCAACATTCATAATAATCCACCTGGAAGACAGGAAGCGAAAGGAAAGTAAGAATATGGGGTATATTCACCATGAGATACATAAACTCGTAGGCTTAAACAAAATACCACCCAGAAGGCATTCGTTTGGAAACTCCTAGTGTTAATCACGTATTTGGAAATTTCGAGTTCATATTCCTTAATTTTACTTTTTATTTTTAAGACATATACTTTATAAAGCTCGTCCTAATAAGTGTGAGTTTACTCTTCTTTGTTACTTGAGAGCACAGCACCAATAAAAATTGGAAAGGGAGTGAGACAAGGTGGCACCGTATCTCCCAAACTCTTCAATGCCACATTGCTAAACGTCTTTCAATTACTGAAATGAGAAGACAAGCTCATAAAGATTAATGGACATTAATTACTTAACTCACCTTCGTTTTGTTGATAAAATAGCTATTTTTACAAGTAACCCTTCAGAGTATAGAATGGGATCCAGGACTTGTTGACAAGAATAAAGGTGTAGGATTAAAAATAAACTTTCAGAAAAAAATGATGTACAATGCTTTTACAAAAATCAAAATTTATCGATTCATGGAGGAAATCTGGAGGTAACCGATACCTACATTTAGTTTCGGCAGCAGATATCAAGCGAGAGTCACACTGATGAAGAAATTAATCGCCGTGAAATACTTGGTTGGATAACTTTTGGAAGAAACAGTTCAATTTTTAAGGCCAATATGCCATTTTGATTTAAAAGTGATTAATCGGTGCATTCTTCCAGTTCTTCCGTATGGCGCAGGGACATGCACCTGAACACAAAAAAAAAATGGCACACGAAGGCTGCAGACAGCTGAAAGAAGCATGGAGAGATGCATGTTTGGTGTAAGCAGAAAGGATCATTAGAGGAACTCTTAGTTCAGGTAAGTAACAAGAGTGGAAGCGTCATGAACAGAGTAAAACCGCTGAAATGGCAATGTACTGGACATATTAACCAAAGAACGCACCACCGATGAACGATCAAAATTTTGACTGGCTACCAAAGGACAGGAAAATACCCAGAAGAAGACTACGTGAAAAACGGATGGATGAAATTCGAAAGCATGAAAGAGTGACGTGGAGGAAACTGTCTGACCGACCATTGTGGAAGAAATTTGATTAGACCTTCATCCATCAGTGGATTTATAAGGGTTGACAGTGATTATTTGTACTAATGAACACTTCAGCACTAGTAATTAATTGTGCAACCACGAGAGAACGTTCAATTGTCGGTCAATTAACCACAAAATGACTTTGCATGTATTTCTCTTGATGAAATTTGGAAGCTGGAATGTAAAACGACTTGTTTCTTTGTTCAAGATAATTATATTCTGTTCTGATGATGCTTACGGGTGAATTACGGGGAAAAGTTCTCACTGATATGTATGTGTTCATAGAAGATGAGGCGATGGATTCCCAAAGGCTTAATCATACACTCCAGGAGTTCATATCGCTCATTTTCTTCCTAAGACCAGATATTCTACCTCATCCGATATCACACGTATCTTGTAGAGTGCTAAACGTTGCCGTTTGACAGCATTGATTTGTAATTAACTAACTAGATAATATTCATAAAGAGGAGAATAGCTTTCCTTGAACAAAATATTTGATTTTTCAAAAAAACGAAAGTGCGTATCATTGGCTCTCGAGAGCAAAAGATGTACTTCAATCATTTGAAAAACACTGTGAGTGAGTAGCGTTGTGAAAGTTATTAAAAAAGCATATTAAAGTCAGTTGTGGTATTAAATATGTTCTTTATCACTATCTAATTATCATTATTGGATTGTCCTGGAATTATCTTGAATACTGAATTAATTATGGTTACTTTACTTTCCCCTTTTCTTCTGCAGGTTCTACCTCATTTCTCTCCTATTTCTTATCACTCAAGATATCCCTTCTATTCTTATCATGTATTTCATTTTCTTATCTCTCACGCTTCCCTGTTCGGAAGCCCTTTTCCCTCACGTCTTCCCCAATTTGCTGCGTAAACTCCTGGCACATTAAAAGACTACCTGCCCTTCTTGTCCAATTGCTCTCTTCGACCTCTCTTTGTCCAGCTTTTCTCTGACGCCTCGAAAAGCATTAACGCCGTGTGGGAACCCTAATAGAACGCACTAACAGCTGCGTGGACCAGCTAATAAAACCATATAATAGCACTTAGAAAACGTACTGAGTTTTTACGCCTATTAAGAACCATTGCCGTCTTGACAGATATCATTTTCGAAGATTCCAATGATATCCGCCTCGACGAAGACTGGCAAAGAAGACCCACTGTTGTATACCACCTTTTTAGCACGTCTTTTGTAAAAAAAAAAATCTTGCTTATGTTACCGGTTTGTCCGTCCGTCTGTACCCACGATATCTCTGCAACTATTAGTCCGATTTGAAAAAATTCTTTTTCATTGGGAAGCTTGAAATATGCGAATGACGATCCTTTACTTCGTTTTTTTACGATGTAGAATTTCGCCGCTAGAGGGCGTAAATGCAGATGATGTTGAATTCAAAAGTACGTTTTATTCCACATATTTGCTTCTAAACATCCGATTGAAAAAATTATTTTATCTTTCGATTCCATTTATGTCCAAGAGTATTTTAGATATAGTTACTTTTTCAGATTACGCATAGATTTTCCGCTAGGGGGCATAAAAATGAATTCCATTTTCCCCGACAACTCTTCTTCTAAAACTCCGATTTGAAAAAAAAATTTCTTCAGCGGATACACCTCCTGATGGAAAATCTTTCGCATATGATTTCAAATTTTTGGTTAAAAATGCTTTGGCCACCACGGGGTGTAAGTGTAAATTTTTGCTTCTGATGTATTTGCCATAAAATCTCAGCTTCTAAAATACCGATTGAAAAAATTATTTCGTGGACTGATGCCACTCTTAACGGTAAACCTTTTCGCAATATTTTCTTCTTAAAATATTGCAGTTTCTCCGCCAGCGGGCGTAGATGTATATCCTATTTTTGCCAAAATCTCTACTTCTAGGAGTCCGATTTGAAAAATTCCTTCGTTGTTGGATAGTACTTTCCGTGTGACATGGTTTTCATATAATTTCAAAATTTTCAAATAATTCATAGACTTTCCGCTAGGGGGCGTAAAGATTAATTGCTTTTCCCCCTATATCTTTGCTTGGTTTTTCATCTTGATCTTTGCTTGGTTTTTCATCTTGAACTCCTTTTTCAAGAAAAAGCCACACAGGAAATGGACATGGAGACATCCAAATGGGACGACAAGTGAAATTGATTTTATTATGTGTAACAAACAATTCGTCATAGAAGACTGCAGTGTGCTAAACAAGTTCAACACAGGCAGTGACCATAGATTGGTGAGATGTAAGATGCACCTCAACACTAAACTTGAACGTAGCAAGCTCATAAGACAAACAAAATATATTGACATAACCAACCTTAAAAAACACCATAATACCTTCAAATTGGAACTGAAGAACAGATTCTCTGCTTTAGAAGGCCTAACATCGGAAGAAGTGGATATTTCTGAAGTTAACAGAAAAGTAACCAAAGCTCTTATGGAAACAGTAACAAAATTAGCTGGGTCTAAGAACAAATTGCATGTGAACAAATTATCAGGAAAAACCAAAATGTTGATGCAAAAAAGAAGAGTGATGAGGACAACTAAAGAAGATGTGACTTCCAAAGTGGAATATATAGAGCTATGCAAGACAGTACGAAAAAGTATCACTGAAGACGTAAGGAAATTCAACTGTGAACTAGTAAGGAAAGCAACTGAAAACAAAAAAGCCTAAAGATAGCAAAGGGACATCTCAGTAAGGAGAAAAAACAGATTATGGCCCTGAGGAAAGAAGATGGTTCTGTAACAAGAAATAGAGGCGAAATTTTGACAAGAGTGAAAGATTTCTACTCCAAATTATATAAAAGGGATGATACATGTACTCCAGACATCATGAAAGGTACCAGTACCAGAGTTCTTCCAGTCCTTCCAGCAGAAGTTGCACATGCAATCAAGAACATGAAGCGGGGAAAAGCTCCAGGAGAAGATGGAATTACTGTAGACATTATACAAGAAGCAAGTGGAGAAATCGAAACAGTACTCGCCCAAATTTTCACTCGATGCCTTAATGAAGGGAAAATTCCTGAGGATTGGAACAACGCTACAATGATCTTGCTACATAAAAAAGGTGACATTGAGGATCTCAGGAACTACAGACCTATCAGCCTCCTATCAGTGGTTTATAAAATCTTCACTAAAGTTCTTTCACACCGCTTGAAGGTGACACTGGACATGGCTCAACCGAGAGAACAAGCTGGATTCAGGAGTGGCTACAGCACAATAGATCATATCCACGTACTGAGAGAACTAATTGAAAGAGCGAGGGAATATGAACTTCCATTGTGCATGGCTTTTATCGATTATGAAAAAGCCTTTGATTCGGTGAAACCATCAGCAGTCACAATGGCTCTGAAATCCTGCGGTATTGAAGATGCATACATTAATATTATTAATAACATCTATCAAAATGCAAGTGCAAAGATTCGGCTGTTTGAAAATACAACACACATAAAAATTGGAAAAGGAGTGAGACAAGGTGACACCATATCTCCGAAGCTCTTTAATGCCAATTGGAAAATGTCTTTCAATCACTGAACTGGGAAAACAAAGGGATAAAGATTAATGGAGATTATCTAACCCACCTTCGTTTTGCTGATGACATAGTCATTTTTGCAACTACCCCATCAGAGCTACAAAGTATGATCCAGGAACTTGCTGACAAGAGTAAAGAAGTGGGATTAAAAATGAACTTTCAGAAGACAAAAGTGATGTACAATGCTTTTACAAGAAATGAAGATTTATCGATTGATGGAGAAAAGCTGGAGATAACAGACACGTACGTTTATCTTGGACAGCAGATATCAAGTGAGGGTCACATTGGTGAAGAAATTAATCGGCGTACAAAACTTGCCTGGAGAGCTTTTGGAAGAAACAGCATAATTTTCAAGAGCAATATGCCATTATGTCTTAAAAGAAAAGTGTTTGATCAATGCATCCTTCCAGTGCTTACGTATGGTGCAGAGACGTGGACCTTAGCTAAAAGAGACATACAAAGGCTGCAAACAACTCAACGAAGCATGGAGAGGTGCATGCTTGGTGTAACCAGGAGAGATAAGAAGAGGAACACGTGGATCCGAAAAATGACAAGAGTGGAAGACATCATGATCAGAGTTAAATCCCTGAAATGGCAATGGGCTGGACATACTGCCAGAAGAACAGACCACCGATGGACAGCCGAAATTTTAGATTGGATTCCAAGGGACTGGAAAAGACCCAGAAGAAGACCACATGGGAGATGGGTGGATGAAATTCGAAAGTATGCGGGAGTGACATGGAGGAGACTGGCACAAGACAGACCGTTGTGGAGGAAACTTGGGGAGACCTTCGTCCAGCAGTGGATTGATAATGGTTGACAATGATGATGATGATGATGATGATCTTTGCTTCTAAATCTCCGATTTAAAAAATTCTTTCTACACCGGATACAGCTCCTGATGGGAAATCCTTTGCACGTAATTTCTAATTTTTGCAAGAAATGGTTTGGCCACCAGGTGGCGTAAGTCATAATTTCTGCTTCTGATGTATTTGCAGCAAAATATGAGCTTCTAAAATCTCGATTGAAAAAAAGTCGTCTGTTGACTAATACTACTCGTGTCGACAAATCTTTTAGGAATATTTTCTTCTTGAAATATTGCATGGTTTCTACGCCAGGGGGCGTAGATGCATATCTTATTTTTGTCAATATTTCTGCTTCTAAGAGTCACTGGGATTCGAAGCTTATAATCTTCAGAACAATACAAAGTAACACTGGCTTCGGTGCAAAGATATGTGACAATGTTGAAATATTCCCGGAAGTAAAATGAAGCAATTTTAGGACACATGCGAAGAATCACATAGGACCTGAGCCTGAATTCGTTTCGAATTTAATGCTTTCATAGAAAGCTTTGACTGAAGTTACGAAGGAAAGGATTAAGATTTAGTTAAAAGATTCGAAAATCCACGAAACAGTGCGCAAAACCGCTTTCGCATTTTTGATATGGTTTTCTTCAACGGTTAACTCTAACACATATTTTTCTACCTAGCTCTATGAAGGGTTATTCTACCCTTTCTACCTAGCTCTATGAAGGGTTATTCTACCCTTAACTTTTCTACCTAGCTCTATGAAGGGTTATTCTACCCTTGCCAAACACGTTTAACTTTTGCGGTTTTTAGTCTTATATGACGCATGATAAACTCTCCTGTACAGGAAGTTTGTAATTTCACGATACCTTAATTTCTAGCTTATTTCTATTTGAGTTTGTTCTCGGTATTGTTTTCAACATTATTTTTGAAACCGGAACTCACTCTGCTCTTATAAGTAACAAAAAAAGTTATATTCTGCAGACAAATTCACAGACAAAGTTTGGAAACATTTCAAAAAGTATTTTCGGTCTTCCAATTACAATCTATCTACTCAGTTGTTTCGCGCTCTAGAAAAGAACCTACACCATACCGTCCCCTATCTATATACCAAAAGCATTTTCTTTCCCCACCTCAGTTTCTTTGACAGCCTAGCCCTTGTATTCATAATATGACATGTAAAATAAAGGTAATTTTACCTTCGCAGATCCTTTTTCACACCGCTTGGCCGAATTAGAAGCATGCACTCTGCTCACTTCAGAAAAACCGATTTGTCTCTTCTTTATATTACCTAGGAATTCATCCCTGCTGTTGATCTGAAGTCACCAAATTCTTTAAAATCTACCGATTTCTTTTGTTTGGGGTGTAACGACCACCGTGAGCAAATTAATGAGCTATAAGCAGCCGCCTGTTCCTAATTTATGGCCACTAGCTCCAGTGAAGGAAGAGAGCCACTGCCGTAAGACAAACACACCACCCATACCTCATCCGGGATTTGAAACTCGGACCCATCTCGGACGAATGGTTAGAAGCCGGCGCCACCGGGGCTGCAACGTACAGATTCCTGCAATTTTTGTTACGTATATATGCTAACATAAGCAATGGAAATTAAAATCTTCCGAATGTGCGAGAAAAAAAAAGGAACCTTTTTTTCCTAAATTGATGAAGTAAACACAAACCTTTTGGAACTGTGCACATAAACCCTGTTTTGAAAATATTGTTTCCATAAAGCAGTGATGTAAAAAAATTTGGTGATATGTTGCACCAATAAGTGGAACTGCACCAGCTGCAACACGTTTTTGGAAAAGTTACACCAACAAGTGGCGCAACTTTGCACCATATTATGGTGAAAACATACACCATATTCTAGTGCATTCTTACCCCATTAAGTGGTGCAACCTTACCCCATAAAGTGGAGCAACCTTATCCCATAAAGTGGTGGAACCTTACTCTATAAAGTGGTGCAACCTTATCCTATAAAGTGGTGTGATTTTGCATCATATTGTTGGGTTTTGTGCACTACATAATGGTGTATCTTTTCTCAGAAAGTGGTGCAGCTGGTGTAGCATGACTTTTTGGTGCAACCTATCCCCAAATTTTAACAGTGTAAAGAAAACTTTCCCATTCCTCAAATTGGAGTTCATCTCACTTAAGTTTTGATCGCAATCCGTCTCAACCTTTTTCGGAAACTCTACAGGATGTTTTTTACCGGGGGAAAAATGACCATTTTACTCTTAAATATATTTTACGAGGATTTTTTACCTTAATGTGTCTCTGTTAACATCTTTCAGTGCCGAATTCATCTCATCCACAAAGTTAAAGCTAGAAAGATGTGGAAGAATATTACAACCACGTCGAACTGCATTTTCAATTTCGAAGCATTCTGAACACCACACATTAATGTTTATTGAATCCTCTTGATTATTTTGGAAATGTTAGATTACGTTCTTAAGACGTTTTTATGCACATTGTATTTTAGATTTGGTAAGATGTCCCTCTTCTTCTTCTGGAAGTCTACAATTTTTTCAGAATTTCATTTTTGGATTGTGTTTCCATTTTATTTAGATCAATATCAACAACTCTGCGGGCAGGAGAAGTTCAAGTTATAACTTTGCTTCATATATTTTCTATTTATTTAGAAGAGGACGGGTAACGTCTTTTTTTCTGGCGGATGGATGGAAATATTGTCAGCAATTAAAAATTAAATACACACTGAATGCTCACTGAATTACAACCACCTACGTAATACTTCGTAGGCACTCCCTTTCCTCGGAGTAATAACTCCACCCGACGTGACATCGACTCGATGAGATGTCTCTACAATTGTGTAGAAATGCGCGAAAAAGCTGTTTGTATTGTGGTCTACAGTTCGGGTATGGAGCAGGGTGGTATGTCCAAATACCTTACCTGGTGTTCCACAGTATCCCACTGATGTCCAATTGAGTTGAGATCAGGCGACTTTAGAAGCCTTTCGAAATGTCTCATGTCAGCAATGTGTTTGTCAAACCAATCCTACGCGAAGCGGGCCCGATAACCTGGGACATTATTGTTCTGGAAGAACTCGGCCCATCTGGGTGAAAATACAACATTCTGGGGTATACATGATCCTCAAACAGGTCGTACTAGTAGCCGGCGCACATACTCTGGTCCTCATACACAAGATGTCACAGATCATGCCAGCTAAGCATGCCCCATATTATACAACCTCGGCCATCGGGGGCTGGATAGTCGATGTAATCCATGAGGGATCCATAACCTCATGCGGCTGACGTCAAATACGGACTCGACCATCGGAAAAATGGATTTCACATCGTGGTTCGTCTGAACAACACACCTTATTCCAACCCTCTGTTGTTCAATCTGTACGCTGTTGGCTCCAGATTGAACAACATAGAAAGTCCAGGAGAGTCGTTCACGTTGATGGACGGTTGTTGGGAAAGGTTGGCGTATAGGGTTTTTGGTCTTGTACTCCATCAGTGCCGATGTGTGGTGCCTAGTCGTGAAGAATTTTGTTTCTGATTGATCCATATTGTATTGTGCCGTTAGCTACGAAACTGTGCTGACTCAATTACCTTGTACAAGGTGAAACACCCGTCGTTCACCTCTAGAATCCACTTTTCGCCGCCTTCTACAATTATGTAGCCGGTTGGCAGTTTCTCCATTTCGGCACCACTCCGGGTGGACTTTAACCACGGAGGCCACTAAACAACCCTCAAGTGTCATCGTTTCTGAAATGGGCCCACGAACAATTTGGCGTTTCGTAAATGCCAATAAATCCTTAGTTTTACCCACAACGTCCGTAACTTCGCAGTAAACTGAACCACCAACCTCTTACATACTCTTCTTTAGCTCACAAGCCACTGTCTTCTCGTCGTTACGCTAGTATCGGGTAATTGGGTATAACTCACTTTACACAGAAGTTGTTGTGATACTGTGAGCACTTCGTGTATAGTTATGTGTAAATATGTCTATCTGATATCTTAGTTACTTTTATGAACTTTGTGAAATATTTTATAAAAATTTTAGGCAGTTCGATGGAACACTTTTTACGATCGCACTATTTAACTATAAACCCTGATGTTCCTGCATTTCAATGAACTAAATATATAAAAATGCCAGATGTAAACTGTTTATCAAGAGTCAATGATGTAAACTCTTGATAAAGAGTTTACATCATTGACTGAGGATTTTCTCTGGTGTTTTTTTTGTACTAGGTTCTTAAAATAAACACTCTACATAATCAAATCCCTGCAAAATTATTTTGATGGAATAAGTTTTTCAGAAAAAATATTTTACTACTGCATGTTGGAAGAAGGAAAGAGGTTCACCTGAGAATGCATATTGTGATCCACATTTCATATTTCTTCTTCCTTTGTAATGCTTTTCAGTGAAGGTATTTTCTTTCATTACAGTTTTACTGTAACACTAAACATTTTACGAACGATCTATAATGTAAAATCCCAGCACTTTTCAAAATTATCTTAGTTTAAGTTTCCTCTGTTTCTAAATTTTAGTTGGAATATCAATAGTAGTTCCAGTTTTGGACTTTTTTCTTTCTGCCCTAGGCATGCATTAATGTCAGCGGATGAAGGCGAGACAAACTAATCTTCGATCACAAGATTTCGTGCAGCCGATTTTCTCAACTGATTTCTTCAGGCTAATTTCCTATCTCTCCCTTCTCCTGTTAAGAATGTTCATATACATAGGTGGATAGTGTCTGGAAGAACAGGTGAGATTTTAAAAATGAAGAAGACGGTGACGCACGGCGTGGGCAGGTCCCATGTTCATCAGATGTGGGGTGGTCTCATTACCGAAGTGAACTGAAACATAATAAGTAGCTGCCAAGGTGTGGACAACATCATCGACAGTTTGCACAACAGCGATCCCTTCTTCATTAATTGTTCAACTAGGGCATTTTGAAAAGGGCAATTAATCATCTCGAATTCCCTGACATTTAGGGGATGGTCTTCAATTAATGCTCTTGTTAATACAAGACGTTATTAATATCAGGATAGGACCTCGTGACAACTGCACTGCGGTATTAGCCTCCCAAACCAGATGTGATTAGCTGATACATGATTTGGATTAACTTGTTCTATGCATATCACTCTTCTGGGAAATCAGGATCAATGAATTGCTTACACTTAAAACATACTTCACTTACAGGAAAAGAAACACATCTGAATTGCAAATCTCCCGGTATTACATTTCCAATAAATTACACACACCATTATTACTCGCAAAAAGGGGGATATTTATGTATGTATAATTCCAGATGCATTATGAAAGCCCATTTCAAAGCCGGATCTAAGTTTCAATACTTTATGATGGCAGAAAATATTATAAGATAGCCAATCATACTTTTGTTTGACATTTGATAGCAATAGTTTTCAAGTGTTAAAGATCGCGGGTTTATCAATCCGCCTTTTTCAGCAGTATCGTTTTCTGTATAGTAATGTTTTTTGTTAAGCAGAGTAGTTAGGTTTTTTTAGAGAAATAGATGACAAATTTTAGAATAGGAAGTCGACTTTGAGTGAATGTGGAGAAACGGAAGTGGCTAAATTGGGGAACGTGAAGAGCTTTTACAAAACGAAACAGCAAGTTTATGTTAAATGTTCAATTTTTCAAACACAGCTGAAAGATTTCCAGAAGAAAGAAATGACAAGGAAGGTGAAAAGTAGATGATATCCAAGAAATTACTTTATTGAAAGAAAAAACGATTTAAACATTAAGAAATCCACAGCGAATTAGAATGTATTAAGAATGTTCCAAAGGCTTGTGAAGAAATATGCGTGACTAGGTGAGCTTTGAGATGCCCTTTGATAAAAGATACTTAAATAAGTGTTGAAAGATTCATTCAAGGTGACTATGCAAATCGGATTGGTTTGATGGCGCAGGTGTGACGTGCAAGAGAGGTAAAGCATGTCTCAAGACGACAACAGATTTGCAGTTATACGTCCTGTCAGTGTAGTTTAGTCGGTTAGAGCAACTCACTCCGGAGCGAGGCGACACGGTTTCGATTCACTGACAAATTCCTGTTTTCACATTTGCGTCCGAATGTAAAAATGGATCTACTGACCGTTGGGTCCTTCGAAAAATGTGTGATGTTTGCTCCACACATCGTCTAGAATTATTGAAAACTAGACGAAACCCGTCGGAATCGACGGTTTGTCTTTTTTATTTATTTATTTATTTTTTTTTTTTTGAAAAGAATAAACTCATATGAAACAACACATGTGAACTTTATTTGATTGAAAAATTCGTTCAAGCAGTTCAGTGAAGACAATAGTCCAGGTTCGTTATTTATCTTTTTTGACTGAAGGTTAAACGACCACTGTGAGCAACTCAATGGGCTATAAGCAATCGCCCGTCTCTAATTTAGGGCCACTGGTTCCAAGGAAGGGAAATAGCCAGTGCCGTAAGACAAACACAACATCCATGCCTTACCGTGATTCGAACACCGGACCCTTCACGAACAAATCCACATAAGCCAGCGCTTAGACTACAGCGCCACCGGGGCGGCCAGATTCGTGATGAGCATCATGACTGCACCCTTTTTCAATCGCAAAATCTGAGGCAGAAGGCCACTCGTGTCGATCGTGTGCAAAATTTCAACTAGATAGCGCACTTTTTCACTCTCATTTTCAATCACAACAGTGTTTGTAAATGTTGGAATGATTCGTGTCGCGAATACTCCTCACCGTCGGAATCGACGGTTAGTTTTTTATTTTTGAAAAAGTAAACTCATATGAAACAACAAAGGTAAACTTTATCTGATTAACAAATTCATTCAACTATTTCAGTAAATACAAAAGTCCAGGTTCATGATTTTTTTTTTTTTTTTTTGGACTGAAGGTTTAACAACCACCGTGAGCAACTCAATGGGCTATAAGCAGTCGCCCGTAATATTTTCACTAACAATGCTCAACGTAATGCTTATTTACATTTTTACATAATGGGAAACGTCTTACCTACGTGACTACGTGAATAAACTGGATCGAATGAATATTAAATTCTATATATACATCACACAATCCAACGGCATTACGCAATCAGGTCTTCGAGGGTGTTCGCTTATCCGTTGAGAAGTACTTTAATAGAAATGCCTGATAGCGTTGCTTTGCGCAACGGTTCGCTCAGAAAAGATAAGACTTCGGACTTTGCACTATCTCAGTCGCTCCATGCTTCCGCCTTCAACAGCGCGTGAGTCAACCGCAGACGGGAGAATGTCAACCGCAGGCTTCTCCCATAGTCTTTACATGGGAACTTTGCCGCCCCACAACGACCGAACCGTTGCCCCAATCTCATTTATCTCTACGACTGGCACATCTACATGGTAATACCTTTATTTTGATACCTCAACCATATCTTTACGTTCAGCCGTTCTCTCAAAATAGGACTCACAGTAAAAAACCTTATAAAATTAATATATAGATACCTTCTTCGCTTAAAAAAAATAAGAGGGAACTGATGTGACGTACTACAGAATTAAAACACGTGTCAAGACAAGTCTGCAGCTATACGTTACGTTCCGTCAGTGTAGCTTAATAGGTAAGAGGAACTCACTCCGGATCGAGAAGACACGAATTCGATCCTCGTCACTGACAAATTCCTGTTTTTATAGGGGAAAATTATGAAAATACAACTTTAATACGTCGCATATATCAATTTTTGTGAAAAACAAAGTGGAAATAAATTCATTAGTTTACTAAACAGTCTCATATTTTGGAATGCTTCATTAGCTGGTTGCCATTCCTGTGCCTGTTCATTATTTCGAAAAATTGGAAGATTCCTGGAAAAGAGGATCAAATTTAAAAACAGCTGCAGATGTTGTGGACAACCATTCGAGATAACTTCGAGAAAACTACTTCAAGATATCATCAATACACACATTTGACGTGGACTAGGAACATCAAATAGAGGTCATTCGTATCAGTGAGGTCATCGCTCTTTCCACGTTTAAAAGTGAGTCACGGAAAAATTATCATTGGCCGCCACCGGAAATCGAACCCAGGGTCTTCCAGTTACGCGCCGGATATGCTTCCACTGCACCACAGTGGCCTCGAATTCCTGTATTGATTATTCATTCGCCTTCTAATTATTTGTTCCGTTGCTGCTTACCATCTTTGGTGAATCCCCAGCATTGTGCGGGGCTCCACGAAACAACCTGCCAAATTGGCTTGGCAGTTAGTGTATGTGAGTCTGAAGAAATTCGAGGTATCTGTGGTGCAGTGGAAGCATATCCGGCGCGCAAATGGAAGACTCTGGGTTCGATTCCCGGTGGCGGCCAATGATACTTTTTCCGTGACTCACTTATAAACGTGGAAAGAGCGATGACCTCTGTTTGATGTCTGATACTTCAAGAAAAATCATGATGCACTAGGAGAGCTATTAAAATTCACACATGTGAAGTCAAAAGAGCAGAGAATGCATCTACAATACGTTAAAGGCAAAATTTAAGTGCTTCTATTTTTACGACTCCATTGCTGCTTTCATAAAGATTTTTAAGGTTGCGAACATATTAACAAAAATCAAAGGCATTAGTCAAAAGCAAACGTAAACATCGAAACAAACGCCATAATTTAAACAGAAAGGAAAGAGTGAGGGGTGCAGAAGAATACGTTGATGATAAGTTTGAAATATGAAATTCCAGAAATCGTGAAAATGGGGTACGAGAAAGTTTAATTGTGAAGTGATAAGCACGGCCTATGAGGGCAAACTAATTTTTGTAATTGTGCCAGACGTGGAACAAACAGGAAGCCATTTAAGAAAGTGATTGGGAAACACAAGGAGATATTGTCCCATGTTTAGAACAGTCCTAAAACAAAGAACGCTAAAGCGATCCACATAAACACTTTGAAAATATTATTACAGACAGTGTGAAGAAAACATAGAGCAGCTTAATCAACGACCGTTGGAAAAAATAAACGCTTAGAAACCATTGTTACATCCGCCCAATGAAAAAAAATTAGGCAGAGTTTATCAGATGATGCATTGGTGTGAAGAAGGAGTAATCAAATCATCTTGCATGTCGTTGAACTCCGGTGCCGTACACTGGACAACCCTGCAACCACTACAGAATGTTTCTGTGGTTGCTGGAAACACACTAGACTTTATAGTAAGATACAGCTAAATTTCTACCCTTCAGCAATGTCTTGCAAGTAATCAGGTGTAAAATCCATCCCCTTTGTAGGGGGCTGGAGGGAATATCGATGGTCACCAAATATTTCTTCGTGACAAGTAGAGAATTCAAAGCCATTGCCTTCTGAAGACTTTTAGGTGCGGGTTACTGACAATCTGGTTGATATCTCAGCATTGTAATTGAGGAAATTTTACATCGTGGTGTTGGTCTGCTTCAACATTAAATATACAGAGGGTGAGTCAAAAGTTTTGCAATATTTGGATAATTTTATGTCTTCATACGTACTTTTACGACCAAAGCTGACTAGCATTCAAAGTATATGCCATTGTGTTGCTCTGTCTTTAGCCATCTGTCTGTTAGTTCTTCGATTCCGCAGCGGTACCAGTTCATGTCTTTCGCGAAGAATTCCTCCACCCAGCTGCCACCTCCTCCTGGTTGTTGAAGTACCGCCCGCGAAGGAAGTAGGCCATGGACCGGAACAGGTAATAATCCGACGGGGCAAGGTCAGGACTTCGGGCTCTGGCTCATCCGGTCTCAGCTCTGGATCAGATCCCTATTCGGGCCCGGGCTTTGCTTCGTGCTTGTGCTCAGCCCGTCTCAGCTCTGGATCAGAGCCCGATCCCGAAGACAGGCCCAGGCCCGAACTGGGCTCGGGTTCCGAGAGATAAAGATAACTTGTTTAAAAAATGTGATTTTGTATGATTTATCACACTAGGCTCTTCTTACACTTTCTAATTCGTCAACATAATTCTTCGGGTGGGTCTGGGTGGGGAGTGGGGACTCTGGCGTACTATTTATCCCTGCCTTGGGTAGCAAATGCTAAAAGCCACGCATTAGTGGATTTCTGTGGGGAAGAAAAAGCTTCTTCAAGAACAATAAGCACTAGATAGCCGACAGATTTTTGCCCCTACCTCCACGCGTCATCTTCCTGATAATTCTATTGTGCAATGTACGGTAGGTAGATTGCTGCTCCATCGGATTTATCCGGATGCGCGACTTCCCAAGCAGTTTAGGAAGAACAGAGGGGTCGAAGAAAGTCGTGCAGCTCTATTATGGAAACGCATAGAGATCCCTTCTCCACTCCCCATTTGAAAGAGACGTTGGTTAATTGTAGAGAGGGAAAAGAGTACAAGTCTGAAACAGGATATTTTCCCCACTAATACCTATTAATACCTATTCATAGTTTTGGAGCTCGTTCGGGCACGGGCTCTATCTTGCAATATTAAATTCGGGCTCGGACGGTCTCGGGAACTGTATTTCAAGAAATCTTTTCATATGATGAAAGCGCAAATTTCAAACGATAAAATAAGCGCTTTCTTCCAAGTGCGAGTTATATACTAAACGGACACGGCTGCACCGCCTAATATTAAAAGATACATTCAAAATGATCAAATTTGGGTTGTTCAATAATTTGTTTTTAGACTGACAGATTATTTGGCGACTGCTCCTGTTAACGATGGTCAAATATGATTGTACTTATCCTTCACAATCAATATTTTAACTGCATGTGTGATACTTTTTCCTCTTGATTAATTATTTAGAAAAATACGTGCAACTTTTCAAATGTTTTAAAAATTGATAAAACCAAAAGAATGCCACTGTTAATCATCTGATGAAGACAAAAGAAAGACTGACAGACTGTCACGTTTCGGTACATTAACGCAGCTGAATCCCCATAGTGCTACTTCCTTATTACTAGAGCAAAACAACTGAAACTAATGCTACCAGTACTGCTGAACTGTGTTCCAGTGGATGAATCAAATTCCGATAATGGTAAATTTCTAAAGAGTTCCTCAAAATACACACACACACACATATATATATATATATATATATATATATATATTCTATTAAGAAGATACCTAAGCAAAAAATACATATATAATTTTGACTCACACCAAGTACAACATAGAAAAGTTTATGTATCTACCTGTGTGAGTAAAAGGAGAAAAGATAAAAATAAAATAAAACTACTGAATGTAGAAGGTGTCGAGAATACTGAGCCTTGGCTTTATCAAGGACCAGCAAAAACTCTGCAT
This sequence comes from Macrothele yani, assembly GCA_039090855.1. NCBI lineage: Eukaryota > Metazoa > Arthropoda > Arachnida > Araneae > Macrothelidae > Macrothele > Macrothele yani. The sequence continues at coordinate 5,385,613 of CM076995.1, read as the reverse complement.
TTTCTCACTTCCACAAAGACCTAGTTGGAAATGGGTTTCTGCAAGGCCATAGATGCAAGTAACATTCCCACCTAAAATAGATTTAAAAAATATATATATGTCATGTCCTCCGCAGAGTTGCATGACCTAACACTAGTTAACAATTTCGCTTGCATCCATTAACCTTCCTGGCCCGACCCAGGCTCTTCATCTGTTACTATTAAACAGAGAGAAGAAGATTAAAGAGAACTCAAGCTGTGAGAGTGACATAATAATTAGAAATAATTTTCAGCTATAACGAAATGCCAAGTTCGTTTGAGAGAGAATTTAAACCTGAAAATCAATGCAAAAGAAATCCAAATTTTTACATTGCAATTAAAAAAGGAAATATTAATTTTTAAAAAACAGATTTTTGAAAGAAAATTTGAGTCTAAAACCCCTGCTCTACAACTTATGACAGCACGAAAACGAGAATAAGTTAAAGACAATAATTAACTAAAGAAAACTTTGTGAAAGTTATATGCCTTAAACAGTTAGTTGCAATATGTACAAAGTATTTCAGCAGTGCTTTAAGTGCATAATTAATTAGTTATTAAGAACTTAACTACTTTGAAAATACAGCGCATAGAAAAGGAACAAGCTTAGCCAACTTCTGTTCCTAGGTACCCCAAAAGACGCGCAAAGTTACAAAGAAAAGAAAGAGTTAAAACCCGCAAAAATGTTAACAGACAAGCCAGTGCCTAAAAGCTGAAAAGCTAAAAATCAACAGAGAAAAAGTACATGAAGTACAAACATTGAACTTATAAAACCTAGAACCCAAAAACAAGGAATAGAGCTTACCTCTTGTGTGACAAAAGCTTTCTCCTCACAAGAGTAAAACATGGCTATATATATAAAATATTAGTTTGTCCTCATTGTAGTTCAGAAGTCACCTGCCTATGCCCCGAAGAGTTATTTTCAATTGCACGCAGAAAATTATAGGTGCATAGGAAAACATAAAAATAAATCAAGCTGTGGTAAACAATCATACGCTTGCATCATAGTTTTTTCTTTAAAACACACCTACTATACATTTTAAATAGGTTTTATTAACCTGTTCGCTGCTGAATGTGAGAGGGCAAGCGGCCTCGGGAGAAGGTGAATGCCCTCCACAAATTCCCGCATTGAATGCTTCTGTCTCCGTCAGTCCCCTTGAAACGCTTCTAAAAAAGAATGCAATTAATTGAATTTGAAGTTAAGAAATTACAATGTTTACCTTCTATTTTTCATCTGAAATCGAAAAAATTATCTACATTACCCTAACCTTTAAAACAGTTTTAACTTCGGAAATCTTTGTGATGTTCTACAAACGTAGGTTTCGAAAACCGCATTAAACTTATGAAAAAGGTAAAACGAATACAACTACGAACGATAGCGAGGAGCTAGTTAGGAAAAGTATAAGTATACAAAGTTATATGTTTCGTTTATTAATACAATTTCGAAAGCCACGTAGAGGTACGTATATGTTAAAATCTTAACCTTTACTGATGTTCCTCCCTTCTTCTCACTAGTGGCCCTATTTAATGAGTCCAGTAGACGAAGCCCGTTAGTAGGGCCTTTTCTGTTCTTTTGTTGTAGAACAACACAGAACATGAGGATAGTTTAAAACACTACCACATATAAACATGGAGCAATAAAATACGTGGACTATAGCGGTCAATATATCGCGTAATTCTCTCATTCTGTTTTTCGCTTTAAAGCGCAATTATCCTTTCAAAATGTAACACACACACACACACACACACACACACGTCTTCCTCTCTGCTTTTTCTATGCTCTGCGATTTCACACGCCCTCAGGTTTGAGTTCCAGCAAAATTGAAATGTTAGAAACATTACAAAGTGCTAAAAGGGCAGTAAGAACTGACTCTCTAACATCATGTCCTCAACAGAGCAAGTGAGTTCAGAGATTAGCTTTTGAATTGTTACAGTGAACTAGTGCTAAAATGTCTGCTAAGAAGTAAAAGCTTGACAGCTGTTCTTCTTTTCAAGTCTTCTGGACTGAAGGATATGGGGTCGTACAGCAAAAACATCAAGCAGCTTATGCATTGTATAGCGAAAATCTTACTTGCTCAACTGCGAACGTTAAAAGACATTTTCAAACCAAACATTAATTAAAAAACTGAAGCTATAAAAAGGGCTATTTCCAGATGCAAAAATAAGCTACGAGTAATATATTCAGTCAAGTAATTGGAATAAAAGAAAAAGCTACTAAAAGTAGTTATAAAATTACTCAGTATGTAGGAGAAAAGGAGAAACCTTTCGCAGACGGAGAGCATATTAAAGAACCTTTATAAGCAGTGTTAAAGTTTTGTTTCGTGATTTGGCGAATTATTGTGCCGGGTAAGAATTATATTTGCATCTGCAAGGACAATTGAGAAATTTTTTAAATGGCTGACAATGTACGAGACAAACAAAAATTAATTTAAAAGATTTTTTTGTGTTTTGTATCACTCTTAATGAAAGTATTGATATGAATGACACTGTTCGTCTTGCAACAGTTTTGCAGTTTGACTGAAACGATGGTATTTATTAAGAATTGTGCTTCTTAAGAACACTTGAAAAGGAAAGCCAAGGGAGAAAACATTATGCCTGCACTTGTAGGTTATTTTGAAGAACAAAACATAGGTATGAATAAAATATTCTGTGTTATTATAGCTATGAATGATCGGAAAACACAAAGGGTTTGGAAAGCTTCTCAAGAGACGTACTCGTCTTCTGGCATTGAACTTTCACTGAGTTATTTACCAAGAGAGTTGGTGCAAAAAAATTAAATTTTATACCTGAACTTTGTGATGGAAACGGTCATCAAAATTGGGAATTTTATATTTTGTTTCTCAGCGTTAATCCACAGCCAATTGAAGCATCTACTTCAAGAGATGGGGAGTTCACATTCCGGGACAGAACTCCTACCCTCAGGAAACATGGGGTATACTGCATCCCTCTTATCCATGGAGACCCGAATGTTACTGAGAACTGTTATATAGGTTCTACTCTCAGGTGCTTAAATACCCACCTGAGAGAACACCAGTACACGCTTCGAGTTGGCACTACTCATACTGCCTTTACGTTAGCTGTCACACAGGGCGGTTATTCACCAGATTGGGAAAATGAGAAAATTCTGAAAACAAATCTCAATAAAAGTACTGTTTTCCTTTCCGAAAGCCTGTTTATTCTTGCTTATGGGGACAGATTTTGTAATTTGGACTTGTCCGCATATGTACCGGGACCTTGGCGTAGATTGGTTGCCCCGACAGAGACTTTGTCCAATGGCTAATCTGCACTTCTTGCCTAGTGTCATTTGTAATTTCTTATACTTAGTGTAATATCAGATGTTAATAACTTGTAAGACTTTTTCTGTTTAAATGTTGGCATCACTAAAATGTTGGTGACGTGGTGTACGGGGAGGGGGATTTTTATTTGTATATAATGACTGCCTCTATCGTGTTCTTGTGGTGCTTTCGACCAGTAGATGGGGACAACGGGGTCCCCGAAAGCGCTAGTCAGTCTTTTAACCTACTTTTAAATTGTAACTAAAGTGATTTTAATTTGCAATTTATAGTATGGTGTTTTATCGCACAAGTAGACAGCTGAATTCTTGCATATATATATCAGACCTCCTGTTTTATAATAATGGTCGTTGACTCAGTCGTGACAAGATACTGGACAGATTTGTAGCATGCTTGGAGGAGATCAAGATATTATTAGTAAAAAGGACCAGAACTTCTGATAACCACTGACTTTACGAGGTGATGTTCCTGGCCGATGTTGCATCACATCTGAATATTTTTTGGAGACAATTAGTTGTAATTTAAAATTTGAACATTTTGATTGATATTTTGAATATTTGGGAATTTTATTAAGTTCACTTAAATTCCTTGTCATGTTACTTTCTCATTCTTTAATCAATAGAGTTTATTGATACTTTGTTACTTCATTGTAACTATTACTTGTTTTTAATAGAGACCAAGTTTGGTCACAGGAATTGGTTGTTGTTGGCGAGCGAGTCTCTCACCTGAATTCCAAATTGTGGTATGCGGGCTACTCTTATATCGGTCCTCGGTTAGAGTTTCGTGCGGTTGGTTCGGCCACCGAGCGTCTTTATCTGGCGTTGCTTTCTTGGGCGGGGTTACTTTCGCAGCTATTCTTTTTATTTAACCTTTAGAGAGATTGATTGCTCCCTGCCATTCCTATTGGCAGTGCAAGAGATGGTCAGAAGTTTGCAATGCCTGGTCTTGACCTACAGATATCGTTGCATATACACTGGTGTGCAAAAATTAAGGACGAAGAGGAGAAATGAGCATAACAGCGGAGCGAGCAGGCAGAACGGACCGAAAGACCACTCAGGAGATAGACTAGGGTCAGGTACGGTACGGCATGCGCATATATGCAGCATAACGTAAGGGGTAGGGGGTGTCGGAAGGGTATGAAGCACACGGGCGGTGTACGCTCAGCAATTCGGAATTCGGTGAAAACTATTGTACGGTGTACATCGGTTTGAACGACGTCGAGTGGCTGCCACCGTGGGATATGGCCAACAGGCAATCCAGTAGACGACATCTGGATGACTTTTCCCGAGGTCGCGTCATTGGGAAGTTGGAAGAAAGTCGAAGTGTGACTTGTGTGTCCGAGGAGTTCGGGATCGCTCACAGCATCGTTTCACGATCTTGGAGAGCATTTCAAACGACAGGAACAGCTGTACGAGAGTTTAGCAGTGGTCGTCCGCGAGCAACCATGGCGGCGGACGACCGGTATATTGTCCTACAGGCGAGACGAGACAGACGGCAGACAGCGGGAGAAATCGCAAAGCACATGCAACCGACAACTGGAAGTCCGTAATCGCGTTTTACCATGGCCAGGAGGCTGCACAAAGGTGGCCTATTTGCACGACGACCAGTACGGTGTGTGCCATTAACGCCTACTCATCGGAGATGGCAGTTTCTGTGGTGCCAGGAACACAAGAACTGAACACATCAGCAATGGGGTCGAGTTCTCTTTACGGATGAGAGCCGATTTAGTCTGACGAGCGATTCTGGACGTATACACATCTGGAGACAGAAGGGAACACGCAATCACACCTCCAACATCATCGAAAACGACCGGTTTGGAGGTGGCGGAGTTCTCGTTTGGGGAGGTAACATGCTTGGTAGCCGTACTGACCTGCACATCTTCCAAGGAGGTTCAGTCACTGGTGTCTGCTATTGTACCGAGGTTCTCCTGCCTCACGTGCGTCTGTTTAGAGGTGCTGTGGGTCCTGAGTTCCTCTTCATGGACGACAACGCTACACCTCATCATACAGTGGCTGTCGTAGAGCTGTTGGAGAGTGAAGATATTCAACGCATGGATTGGCCCGCAAGGTCCCCGGACCTAAATCCAATCGAGCACGTGTGGGACCTTCTCGGGAGACGCTTGGCAGCACGTTACCAACCGCCAGCAACAATTCCGCTGCTGCGATTGGCGCTACAAGAGGAATGGGCCGCGATGCCTCAAAAGCTCCTTGACAACCTCGTCCTCAGCATGGACAGACGTTGTAAATCCTGCAACGCTGTCAGGGGTGATCATATCCCCTACTAAAGACTGGATTTTTCTTGGCAGCCGCCTATCACATGGACGTTTCTGTGTTCTGTCCAGTTGTGCTCGAAGCTACCCTTTTAATAAAGTGCCTTTGTATCCTTTAGATTCCTTGTTTTGCTCACTTGTCCCATAATCTTACATCTTGGGGATCTTATGGTATGATTTGAGTCGATGTGGAGCACTTCTGCACGACGTTACATTGGAAAAACAGTCTCGTCCTTAATTTTTGCACGCCAGTGTAGTCTTGCGTATCACATCTGAATTACCTGAATTTGTAATTATATGATGAAGAACAAATTATGCTAGAAAGCATTTATGACAAAACTGAATTTGTTTTGTGGGTATATCACTATAGAGACCTACATTTATTTTCGCAACTCAAAGGCACACGCAACTTTCTTTCCTATCCTCGTTAAATTCAGAGTAAAATAATGTTTCTTCATTTTACTGATGTTGATTACGTTCTGATAAAATTAAACTGCTTAGTGTCTTTGACAAACCGCGTAAATATAGTATGCAGTTCAGTGCCGTAGCCACCATAAGATGAGATGGCGTAGTCGCGCTATATCTCAGCCACTTCAGAGGCTCATTGCCGGCTAACGATAAGTTATGGAAAGGACGGAATGTGGCATCGAAAATTATTGACGATAGAAGATAATAATCTTATAATTTTTGTCTGATTGCACAAAGGCTTTTGAATGGCATTCTCAAAGGTGACACACAAAATTAATCTCGCAATAACCCAATGGAAGACAATTATTACTGTGCATTATTGTGCTTGTTGAGCACTTGCTGATCGTCTGCTTGAATCAGTTATTTTTCTTATTACGAAAATGACTCAAATAATGTATGTTTTTCCCGCTTTCTCTCTCCTATGTTTCACTGTTAAAAATTTTCCGGTAGATTGCTCAAAAAAGTGGTAATATACCAGCTGCACCACTTTTTGAGAAAAGGTACATCATTGTGTGGTGCAAACAAAACCCACCAAAATAGGGCAACTTTGTGCTACGTTATGGTGCAACATTGCACCATAATATAGTGCAAGATTCCATCATGTTGGGTTTTGTTTGCACCATAGGATGGTTTATCTTTTCTCAGAAGGCGGTACGACTGGTGTAGCACCATTTTTTGGTGTAACCAACCACAAAAGATTTAACAGTGTTGAGCCGTATCATACGATAAGGCTCCTTAGGCGCGAAGTTGCTCTTTTAATCTTGCCGGCTATCGGGATGATGTTTGGTTCTCACGTTCTTTCCCGTCGAATATTCACATAAACCGAAGAGCCATTACATTATGACCACCTACGTAATAATCTGTAGGACCCGCTTTAGACCGCAAAACAGTGGCCACTCGGCAAGGCATCGATTCGATGAGGTGGTGATAAGTATCCTGAGGTATCTAGTACCATAAAGTCAACAGCAGGTCCTCCAGTTTCCGTACATTTTGGGTTGGTGGTGATTTAGAACGAACCCGCTTTTCAAGTCGAACCAAATATGTTCGATTGGGTTCATGTCAGGTAAAAAAAATTTCAAAGCCAGGCATTAACGAAAGTCACCAGCATGTTTTTTGACCCACTACTTAACGATTCCGGCAGTGTGTCATGTCGCATTAGTCCGTTGGTAATGGCCATCACCAGCAGGAAACACAGTTGCCATGAATGGGTGAACTTATTCCCAACAATGTTCAGATACCTGACAGCTGTCAGAAATTGTACTAATGGGTTAATGGGGCCTAAAGTGTCCCAAGAAAACATCGCCCACAGCACAACACCGCCGCCGGCATTTTTCCGCCCAACCGTGCATTCAGGTGCCATAGCCTCAGTTGGTAATCGGCGTATCTGCGCTCGGCCGTTTACGTGATGAACCAGGAATCTTGATTCGTCAGACCAGGCCAATCTCGATGATCTTGGGCCCATTTCATGCGTTGTTGGCAGTGAGCGTGAGGACCCGGCTGGGTCTTCGGCTACGCAGGCCTATGCGCAGAAGGCTGCAATGAACTGTGTGCTGTGACACATTGCTCTGATTATCACTGTTGTAGCTGCAGGTGATTTTTCGTACTGTGGTGCTGCGATCGCTGTGAACAACGCGCGACAGTCTTTGCTCCACTGTGGCATAAATGAGCTCCAAACGACACACGGCTGGACGAAGGCTCGTCATTTGGCCACCTGTGCACCACTTTTGATACGTACTCACTACAGCGGCACGTGAACAACCCACAAGCAGCGCCGTTTCCGAGATCGTAGTTCCGAGGAACCGTGCCATCACAATTTGTCCTTTATCAAACTCCGATAAATCGGTAGCTTTTCCCATTCTGACTCAGAACACTCTACTAATTGAAAGGTGGTCCTCGGGTTGTTTATGTACTGCTCTATGAGCTTCACCGGCGCCACCGTTCGGTCTCTAGACGCACTCATTTCTCTAGACTGGGGATGGCCATAATGTAATAGCTCATCGGTGTACATCCATACGTTGTGGACGGCTACGTGATCAATGGGCTAACGGCTGCCGTATTGATAACAAATATCCGTATAACTGTGTGTCGCTCAGTATTGAGAAAACGAGGAGGAGATATTTCCTTTGATGTTGAACCAAATATTGGTGCGAGTAGACAACCTTATACTCTGCATCTTATATGTCCAACTGCATGATGAGCTACCAGTATAGTTTGTAAGAAGATGCCGTATGTAAATTAACACTCACAGTAATACACTAAAGCATACCTGATATACCAACGGAACCTCTACGGAACAGTGAGGCCCACTGTATGATTATACACCAGTGCCCCAATGTTACTAGCTACGCCACTGATGTAGTCGAAGTTAAAATCAATTACACATGCCGATGTATTAACTTAGTAAAAAAACACGGATATCTTTTGGAGAACGAGAACTAAAGACTCAAGTTTTCCTCTTAAAGAACTTGGTTTCGGTTCCGGGTGAAAATGGGACTCTCATACTTCCTGTTTCACACAACTCTCTTAAAATCGGTAATATTCAATTTGACTCAGGAGACTTCCCTTCACCTTTTCTCTACATAAAGTATCAATCAATAAAGAAAATAATGAATCATATTTATTAGAACCAAAATAAAAATGAGCGTTTAACGAAATCACCAAATTTTATTCACATTTTTTTTTTATTTTGGAAGGCAAAGAAGTTACCAAGGTTGACACAGTTAATATCAAAGAAGTTTGTTTCAGTAATTTTGGCAATGAAGAGTTTTTAAGAAAATAATATCCTTTTATTTTCAAAAAAGAAAAACTTTGTTTTATTAAAGTTAAAATTTTCTTCCGACTTTGAGAATATTGCTATTATTTTCTTTTTCTTGTTTCATTCTCACTAAACGTTTTATAAACTGCTAGCTTTTCTCAGCCACAATGTAGATTTCTTGTTACTAGGAATTAAAATGTGGGCGTCTCATGAACTAGGTTCATGTTCCTGTTACACTTATCCCTCGTGGGGAGGTGCCTGGAAAATGAATCTTCTGATTCGTGATCGTGCCCCAACTCCTGCACGGACATAATAATTCCCCGAAGCTCCAGGAAGTGCTCTCTAAATCGTGAATGAAAGCCATTGTACTTTCACGGTTGCAACACGAAAGACACTTCCTACAAGTAGCACCCTTGATGGATAACAATTTTTTTCTACTCGCACCATACAGGTCACATTTAAAACCTCCTGCTGCTACATCCGTCTTTCTTTTCTGAGCATCTTCACCTCAGTTCAACGATTTTCGCTTATTGCAACCATAAAAGGTAGAATGTCAGTAATGTAGAATTGCAGTTTGCTGTACACTTTCTTTGAAAAAGACATCTGGTTGATTATCAAAAACTTGTAAACTTTGATTTCCATTCTACGTCAATAACTTCGGATTAGGGTTATATGTGTACTAATTTGAAGTAGAATTTCATTCGGAATGTTTTACTGATATTCATCAGTCCAAGATTTTCGTCTTGGTATGGGTTGAATCTGGACGTTTTCATACTCAAAGTTAGGATTCCAGATGAGTACATCCAGAACACTAATTATAAGCTTTCAGGAGACAATACTTAAGAACATTACAGTCTTTTTACGACATTTCTCATAAAAAAGCATTGCAGATTTAAAACATTCACAAAACTACCTTCTTCTGTGGTTATAATTCAACGTTGTGGCATTGCATTGCCGTAAGCTGTCATTGAAGTTAATTAATGCTGATATTTCCGGGCAACTACGTTTTAGTTTTGGAACTTCCGTGCATTGAATTCAGACGCAAGCAAGATTTTGTTTTTAAATTTTTGATCAAGAGGCTATAATGTGAAAATCAATGAAATGTACCGTAACGTTTACATATTTTTGCTCACACTGAAAGTACTGGAAGAAAAATATATGCATAAGCTCCTGGGGTAATAGTATCAATATATTCTCACTATGTTTTTGGTGAGGGTTTATTAAGTTGGTGATGCTCTCAAAAACGTCTCAACTTGTCAAGGAAAAAAACTCATCTGTGCACGCAGAAACTGGCATGGAACGAATTATAACACAAATCTTTTTGGATGGACCTGCACACAATTTTCAGATGATAGTGGTAAATTATGCTTATAATCGATGGCACTTTTATTTTAAAAAGCCATCGAATTAGTTTTGTACATTCTCCAGAATAACTTTATTTTCCTGTTGATTGATATCATTTATTACGTCAGAAAAAGATGGCAAAGCATTGTAGCTGACATGATCATCTTTTGTCTGCAATCAGTGATTTCCAAAGTTCAGCCAATTTTTTTACAGGAACCGAAGCTGATAACGTATTGAGAACTTTTGTAGTTGTTTAGAAACTGCAACCAAATGTACTGGTCGTTGGCAATTCGTGCCAACGACCAAGGGGTGACCTCGGGCCTGAGTTCAGGATGAGGCATTAGCGGTGCACCCTCTCACCCCTTATAGAATACTTGACCCCAAATTAGGGACGGGCGACTGCTTATAGCCTTCAGAGCTGCTTGCAAGCGTCGTTAACTACTTCCTTTCCCATCACCACCAAAACAGGAGTATCTGAGTTGAATCTGCATTTCAAGGGAACAGTGATGGATATAAAATAACAAATAGGGCACGGGTAGCCTAGTGGTTAACGTTCGTGACTGCTATAGCGGACACTCTAGTTCGATACCAGGCAGGTAGGAACGCTCGAATCACTAAATACGTGTCTGCTAGGCACGTTAAGCCGTCGAACCCCGTGTACTGTCCCTCCCTGGTTATCAATAAAGGTGTCTTTCGTCCCTTTTAACCTCGATTCCTTGTGACTCTTTTGTCGGACACTCTAGCTCAAATCTCTTAGCTTCCTATTTCGAAGGGGTTTATAAGACCTCAAATAAGATACACCCTTTCTAAAATGCTCTACACGTGATACGATATATAAGGTAGTAGGTGTTGGTTTATTTAGTAATATGCAGAACATGTATGTTTATTCCTAAGCAGATTGCCTGCTGCCAGGCGTTTCTTGAGAGCTAGAACTTTATTGCTTTTATTACGGATGGAGTTTTTGATGCAGCGTTAAAATATGCTGTTTAAATCTTTTGATTGTTTTTTTTTCACTTTCTCTTTTACATGGAAAGTAGCAGACAGATTTTAAATGGTCAGCCAAAATTCAAGTAAAAACGTCCGCTGTTCTTCGAGAGAGTTGCAGCTATCTAGTTCATGTTTAGTTATCAGTCCTAAAGAGAAATGTTTTCCAGTTTTGTTCTTTATGCTACTGCATTTTTAATGTAATGAACTTAAGGTTCTTTTTCTCTGAGATGAGTTTATATCCTCTGTTCACTCTCATAAATTTAAAATGTGTGTAAATATGTGAGGAAAAGCAATACATGAATAGAAGCATTTTTCCCTGCACATCGATCTCCGAAAACAAAGCTTCAGTGTGAGTTCTGTTTTAAGTTTAAAACTAACATTTGATTCGAAGAATTTTCGTGCCACAAAATACCACTCTTCTAAAGAGTAAGATTCAGAAAACTCTCTACAAATCATTTACTAAATGGCATGCGGAAATCTTTCTGGAGAAAGTTTAGGTAGTGCTGAGAAAATATAGATCGATAAGTTATTTTCAAAGGTTACCATAGTGAGCTGTAGTTTTGAATTGATAAATTCTTTGGCACGAAAAAGCCTTCACAACGGCTTTTGCGATGCCAGAGAATTTATCCTTCAAAATGACAGAATATCTTTGTTTTTCCCCACAATAGATTCCAAAGTGGATTTAGATCCTGTTATGATAGAATCATGCGATAAGGAGAGAGAAGTTTTAGAAACTGTAGAGCTTGAACCAGTTTTTTTTTTATGGAAATGTATTATTCTGTAATCTAAAAAGTTTGGTATGCAGCTGCTTTTTATTACGAATACTCTTGTGACATCATCGTTACTGAGTGGCGATCAAACATGAAAAGGGTGAATAATAACTTAATCCAGTTGAATCAATGACCATCATAACCAAGATGGCAACTAACTGTAGAGTATAATATTCACGCTTTTTTGAGTCAGCATAATGTGTATAACATAAAATACAATCAGCATCGAAAATTTACTGGCAGATAAAGTTTCGAAACTGAGATAATTTCAAAGCCTGCAATCCGTTCGTCATAGAGAATGCGGTCCGATGAGATATTACCTTTTTTAAATCGGTCTTTTAGGAAACGAGTAAAGGATGTAAATAGAAATACAGAAGACTCTCGCTTATCCGGCACTCGATAATCCGGCCTCTCCATAAGGCGGACCCCTGTTCCTTGCGTGTGGTTTTTGGTTGCAGAAATCGTGTTAATATCAGATCGAAATGAATTATACTTCATACACGAGTGAAGTTTTCAATTTTAACGTTAGGTTTTGTTTTGAATTAGCACTAACGTTCATGTAATTCAGTTTAAAATAAAAGTAGGAAGGATCCTCAAAATAATTAAAATTACAAATCCAACATTTTCTTACACATCGGCAGCAGGTTGCGATGCAAAATTAGAAACATTTGCTACCAACACAAAATGAATCGTAATAGCCTTGAAAACCACCAACTTTCCCACGGTTTACGCGTCCTTGTGAACTCACGAGCGTGGGTTATTTTTATACAATTTTTTGCTACCCAGGCGGCGCTGTGGCGGCGCGTGTTAAATGTTTTAGTTTACATTTAGGAGTGCGGGTCAAGCGGTCGGCACGGCGTGGTGGCCATTAATTATGGCTTAAAAAAGAAAACATGTTGCGTTAGAACTGGCGCAGAAATTGGAAATTTTAGAGAAGCGGGGTTGTTCCCAAAAAACCATCGCTGCTCTGAGTACAACGTTAGACGTGCCACTGTTTATGACATAAAAATGGAAGAGAATGAACTTCGACAGTACGCGATCCAAATGGACAGTGAGTTGCGAGAACAAATGGTTATGTGAAAGAGTGAAAACGATCAACTTGGTGCAACCGTTTACAGATGGTTCACACAACATAGCGTTTAACATAAAACTTGACGGCAGCGAACGGTTTGCGGCAAGCCAGGGCTGGATATCAAGGTGGAAGAAACGACATGGTGTACGGCAGCTGACAGTCACCGGGGAAAGTCGCTCAGTAAGCGAAAAGTATGCGGAAGAGTTTAAAACAGAGTTGGAGAAGATGGTAAAGGAAGTAGAACTAACTCCTGCTGCAGTGTACAATGCTGATGACACCAGCCTCTTTTTTACAATGCTCCATTCAAAAACCCTTGCTGCCAAGAACGAAAAGGAAGCTCGTGGGCATAAACAACAAAACAATGAGTCACATTGATGGCATGTTGTAACGCCGATGGGAGTCATAAACTTTCCCTCCTGGGGATTAGAGACGCCCAACAGCCACGATGTTTTCAACACAGCGAAATGAATACACCACCGGTAGATTATCGTGTCCAAAAGAAGGCGTGGATGGACTAAATTTTCTTCAGTGGTTCCATGATAAATTCGTACCAGCTGTGAAGGAAGAACTGAAGAAAAAGAAACTTCCGTTAAAGGCCATCTTCCTAATTAATAACGCTCCCAGTCATCCTTCCGATTTGTGCCTGAAGTCAGGTGATATACGAACTGTCTTTCTTCCACAGAATGTGACAGCTCTGATCCAACCTATGCACCGGGGAATTTTGGACTCAATAAAGCGCTGCTACCGACATGCGCTTCTTACCTTCCTGTTGGATGAATATGAAAACGATTCCACCTAAGAGCGATCAACATGCTTGATGTTGTTTTCCAAACAACAGAAGCATGGGACACTGTGAAGCGGAGAATAATACGGAAGTGTTGGAAAAAAGTGTGGCCATCGATTGACACTGAGTTGGAATCAGCATCGAGTGGCGGTAATGAGCCAATCAATTCTTAATCATTAATTCCAGATGCTGTATTCGTTGACATGTTCCACAAGTTTCCAGGAGGAGAAGTTGGCGAAGAGACCGTTACTAAGTGGCTGAATGAGGAAATTTGTGGAGTAGGCCAGGCTTTAACAGATGAAGAAATCATCAAACGCCTGCAGGAAAAAAAGATGAAAGTGATGAGAAAGAGGGCACCGCTGAGGCAGAGAGCACGAAGATTTCTCACATTGCTGGCGCTGAAGCTGCCGATATCTTCCTGCAGTACATAACGCAAAAACCAGACACGTGCAGTATCGACTTAGTGCTAGTAAAGCCATTTCGTGACAAAGCGTGCCATCGACGAGCATCTTCATTAAAGCAGACAAAAATCTGTGACATGTTTCGAAGTGACCACACAGTAGAAAATGCAAGATTCCATCTGTGCTGTATTGTAATTGTACGTTTCTTTTACTGATTGTACGTAAACATACATATTGTGCTTTACTGTACTGCTAATATGAAAAGATCATTTCCTTGTTGTAAATGAGACAGTACAGTACGTACTGATCATGTTCTTTTACCATTATCATATGCTTGTTCCTTATTTATGATTTTTTAAATACATATGTACTACACATAGTAAACTTGTAACATTAAATATAATTAAGAATTAAACTGAATTTTTATGCACTCTCAGTAATCCGGCATTCTCGCTAATCCGGCACCCCTCTGTGCAAGGAATGGCCGGATTAGCGAGAGTCTACAGTATCCATTTGCACCCTACCAGAAAATTTAATTATCTCAGCAGAAATTTTCCTCAAAATGCTTTTGAGGAAATTTGCTCAAAAGCATTTAAGCATAGAGAACTTCTTGTGTAACTAGGAAAGGTAATGAGAGGAACTCATAGATCAGGAAAAAAGTAGAGTGGGAGACATCATGATGAAAAGTACAGAATTTCAATGGTCTGGACATATTTGCAGAAGAACTGACCAGAAATGGAAAGCAGAACTGTTAGACTGGATACCAAGGGCCAGAAAAAGATATAGAAGTAGGCCACATAGGAGATGGCTGGATGAAATTCGAAAGCATGTCGGAATTACATGGAGGAGATTTGCTTAAGACATGCAGTTGTGGAAAAAACGTGGGAAGACCTTCCTCCAGCAGTGGATTTATAATGGTTGATGACGATATATAAACACACATTTCGGTCATTTCTTAAGGTAATGAGATTTACAACTTTCTTTAAAACACATTTATGAGAAGTGACCCTTCTGTAATGTTTAAGTATCGTAAATTTGCTTCACATTTTTTGACTATTCTACAATGGGTACTTTTAGAAACGGAAAGATGGGTATTTCCGTTATCATAGCTTTGAATTCTTTACCAAAGCAGTAATGGAGCAGCAAAAACTAAGAAACGTCATTTTTATAACTTCCTTACTTTTAGCCACAAAATCCTATAAAAGCCATTGAATGGGATTGTCATTTATTATAAAGTTAAAAAGGGGTCATTATGGCCAATCAAATACAATGTAAAGACTGTTTGTTACCTTCGAAAGAACTGTCTTATAACGTAGTTTCCGGTCAATGATCCGATGTTCACACTGATGCGCTTAAGCATGCTCATAACGTGCCAATCACATATTAGTAGAATAACAAAGAGAGCGGATGGGAGACATGGTAAGATTACCGCACCATCAGTAGTGCAAAAACAAAACACGTTTTACCAACCCAATGCCTTGTCGCATCATTAACAATGTTCAAAGGGTTGAACACCCCTCTAGAAGAGTAATAGTGAGTAATAATGCAGAGCGCTGACAACATGGCTGGTAAGATTAATGAAAAAACCGACATTTACATTCCAAGATAAACCCCTTAATGGAAGAATTGAGTTAAGACATCACCGGCTTGGAACTTGAGGGGTTAGGAACAGCAGATTGTCATCTCATTAAGATTTCAGATACACCTTCGCAGGGCCAGGCCTAATGATAAGGCAACACGAACAATTCATTTTTCACTCGCTACTTTTGGCCTAGCAAAAGGCACGGGATGGTGCGATTTGAAAAATTGGACGTGAATCAGTTGATTGAGATATTATGTCTGCCTGAAAGACGAAAAAAAACAACAACTAAGTTCAGAATCGCTTCGCAAAACATCGCTTAAAGAGACAGATCTTATCATACAAATTTCAGGAAACTCTCAGGGTTGCTAATAGGTTTTGTTCTTTTAATGAACAAGTTAATAGTTGTGGTGACCTTTTGTGTACATTGAAGTTCCCCGGACGCGCAAATTACGGACAGTTACTATGTTTATTACAATTAAGTGTACAAAAACATTTAGTGTTCTTCTAGTGATAATGACTGCACTGTCGCAAGCATGGCGATCAGAGATACTTGTGAATTATGAACGTTTTCTTTGTGTTGTCAAGTAATTATGAAAAGCTGAAGTTACCGCAGTTAACTTCAGTTAGGATGGGAGGAAGAGATGTCCTACTTGAAGTGATTTTACTTTTTGACCTTATAGAAGCACGAAATCAAGGTTAGAGTAACAAGCTTAAACTTCGACCTAGTCGAGAAGAAGAACCTAAGAGTAGAAACGCGCTTTTGCAAAGCAGGCTGGCTGTCTTCATGCATAAGAAAGGATTTCTTATATATAGGTCTAATTTAAAACATAAATGTAGACGACTGACTTTTGTGTTGTGCTTGAAAATTGATAAATTCAGAATTGCACTCCTTATACAGAGGATGAGTGTGAAGTTTTGCAATATTTTCACAAACGCATGTACTGCAGCGGGTATGTCACATGTTAAAACTAGTTCAAGTTTCGCACTGCAGTCAGTCGAAAGGGATATAAAGTGGTAGTCGTTGCTGTGAACAGCATTTCATGTCGTCGTTCTGTCTGTGGTTGGGACGCCTAAAAGATGAACAGCCACAACCGGCTAATTACGGAGCTTTTGCTTTACGAATTTGAACTCGGCCATAACGCTACTCAAGCAACACGAAACATTTGTCATGTGAAAGGGAAAGGTTCCGTGGACCACAGCACCGCAACCAGTTGGTTCAAGAAATTTCGCTCAGGTGACAGAAATCTCGACGATCAGCCAAGGTCAGGTAGACCGCGAACCGTGGATTCGGATGCCGTGCGCCTGGCCGTAGAGGCAAATCCGACAACCAGCACTCGAAGATTATCAGGCAAACTCGGATATCACAGACAACCGTGGTTCGTCACCTTCAGGACTTCGGCAAAGTCTACAGGAGCTGCAGCGTTGCCCCTCACGAACTGACGCCAGCTGAAGCAAACAGTCGAGTGGCAGTGTGCACGGAACTCCTAGAAAACCCAGCGATGTACGTTTCATCAAGAAAATTGTTACGTGCGATGAGAAGTGGGTCTATTTCCGTAATCCAAACACACAACGGCGGTGGTCGAGCGCGGGCCAGCTTCCTCAACCTGTTGCCAAACGGGGGCGTTTCGAGCACAAGTGATGCTCTGCGATTGGTGCAATTTCGAGGGGATAATTCATTACGAATTTGTTCCAGACGGTCGGGCGATCAACACCAACCTCTACTATGTACAGCTAGAGCGAATTAATGTCGTTTTGGCGGTGAAGAATCCGGCACTGCAGAACAGAAAGCGCGCTCTCCTACAGCAGGACAACGCTCGTCCTCATATCGTGCGAACGACCCAGGCAAAGCTCCTGGAACTTGAGGGCATCGGACTGATGCTACACCCAGCATATAGTCCTGGCCTTGCCCCCGTCGGATTATTACCTGTTCTGGTCCATGTCCTACTTCCTTCGCGGGCGGCACGTCAACAACCAGGTGGAGGTGGCAGCTGGGGTGAAGGAGTTTTTCGCTTCGAAGGACAAGAACTGGTACCGCCGCGAAATCGAAGAACTGGCAGGCAGATGGCTAAAAACGTTGCAACACGATGGCCTATACTTTGAATTCCAGTCAGCTTTCGTCGTAAAGGTACGTATGAAGACATAAAGTGATCCAAATATTGCAAAACTTTCAACTCATCCTCTGTAATATTAATGATTATGGGAATATTTAAATTCTCAAATTAAATGGCAATAGGAGAAGTAATACAAAAGCTGTAATATCATAAAAATTACATTTCTCCGCATTTTTCTTCTCTCCATCAAAGTAAGCGACATATTAAATGATGCAAGATATAATTTTAGTAAAAAATTCTTTTAATCTGTTGAAGTACGGCTCATGAAAATCCAGTGTTATTCCACATAGAAACTAACAGTTTATGATAATGCATTTCGGAAACGAAAAAAAAAACGATATTAATGAGTATTCGATTTCTGCGTGGTTAACAAATATTGGCTTTCTGTGAGATTTACATACAGTACTATGTTAGTATTTTTTACTTGCATATTTCCGTTGTTGATTTTAAATGATCGTCGTATCTTGGATTTTACCAGAATGATGTATTTAAAATTAGCGGTTATAGAGCCGATATAAAATATTCTGGAGATGTAATATGTTAGAGGATATTCTGTTAACACATTTCCCATTTGCTCAAATTAAATGGTACAATTATTGGACAGGGGAATTTTTGACCTATCCAACTGGCCATGTATCCATGTCCGTGCCTAACTTTAGGACGATGTCTCCACGGACGGCGGAGAAACAGAACGATACCGTAAGCACATCATTCATCTCCTTTTCAGGATGGGAATAATTAGCGGTCAGCATCCGGTCCACTTGATTACATCAGCGTGCTGAGAATCTGCGTCCTGGATAGAAATAACTGATGTCTATAATAAAACTAGGCACGACCCGTCAGAAAGGACCTGATTATAGTAGTCTAAAAAATTGAAATTACAGCTTGTGGAAAATAAAATTCTGAAGAACAATGCGAAGGAAAGAATGCTTCTAAAAAATTAATGTAATTTTTTTAGGGTGCTATTTTTGTAAATTCTTTTCCATACATGAAAAAATAATTAAGAAATCCAAAATATTTTTCTTGGAATAATTTTAACTGAAAACAGCAGTTCATTTGTTTGATCACTCGAATTTAAATGTTTAGCACTAACTTAGATAATAGATGGCGCCGCATTACTAATCACTCTCATTTAGTTTAATCACTCAAGAACAGAGGAACGGACGAACTTAGCTTTCTATAGTTATGAGAACTCTGCTTACTACATCTCCACAGCATTTAGTTTTCAGACAACGTGAGATTTAGTTACACTAAATATGAGGTCCTGAAGGTGATTTTATAAAAAAAGAAAAACATTCACAGTCAAAGCACGTCCACTACCCCGTGAAGGAGCAATGCTTGTAAATGTGCTAACGAAAATGAAATGAAGAAATACCGTAAAAATCTGGTTCCTGGATAATCTGGGAGAAGAGCTTCTTGTTCACCGTCATATTACAGGACTGGATTTGAATCCTATTGCTGGACTGGATTTGAATCCTATTGCAGGACCTGGATTTGAATCCTATTGCAGGACCTGGATTTGAATCCTATTGCTGGACTGGATTTGAATCCTATTGCAGGATCTGGATTTGAATCCTATTGCAGGATCTGGATTTGAATCCTATTGCAGGATCTGGATTTGAATCCTATTGTAGGACTGGATTTGAATCCTATTGCAGGACCTGGATTTGAATCCTATTGCAGGATTTGGATTTGAATCCTGGGTGAGGCTCGGTCGTCGTGTTTTACATTGTGGCACTTTCCTTTTCAGGAGCCACTGGTTCTGAAATTGGGAGGAGCAGCTTCGTCAAGCAGTTACTTCTCAAAGTTGTAAAAGCATTGAACAAAATTTATGTCATAATAATAATAATAATAATAATAATAACAGACATAGAAAATCGGAAAGTCTGGATATTTGATATCGCGATCCCTGGAGATGCCCGAGTCGATGAAAAAGAACTGGAAAAATGACTAAATATAGAGACCTGGCCATAGAAGTTACTCGATTATGGACTAAACACACAACTATAGTTCCCATTGTCATCGGGGCACTTGAAACAATGTCAAAACATTTTATGAATCATTTCAAAAAATTGCAGCTTTCTTATATACCAGCTACAGAACTGCAGAAGACAGTTTTACTTGAGACACCATATATTTTACGCCGATTCTTGACTGATACTTATGTCTCCGGTGGAAACACGAATCAGCTCAACAACTCCAGTTAATGTATGTTTGACTGTCATAGGCTGCGTTTCGTATATTTGGAATAAAGATAATAATAATAATAATGTGTGATTAAAAAAGACGTGCATCTGCAGTAAAAGAAAACTGCCTTGATCGGCTGTTTTTAGTTTTTTTGCTTTGAAATATGGCATAAAGCTCGTGCTTCTCTGTCAAACAAAAATTGGTAGAACCGCTAAAATCTGGTTGTATTACCCACAGTAAGGGTATCTTCCCTGAGAGAGAATAATAAGAGATGCCAAACCGAATATCTGAGTGAAGTGCATTTGGTGTTACTTTTTTCGTTCCCTTTCCGCTATTGATAAATCATGGATTATTCTGAGGTACTACTACCCAGGGAAGGTCAAGGGAGACGGCATACCGTTCTACTACAATTTTTTTGCACTAATAAAAGCTAACATGAGTAGGATCAGAGATAGAAACCGGTGACTGGTGGATGGGTCAAGGGGCCGAAAATTTCTTGCGGGTCTAACGCAAGGTATTCCTGACCCAATTTCGACCCGGTTTAATTTCCGTTTTATTTTTGACAAAAAAATATTTCACATTGTGGAATTTTGTACTCGATGCTGGTGCCAGCTGAGTGAAAAGTGATTTGACATACAAAATTATTTCTGAAAGCCAAGAAGATTTCCACCGACCGACGATGTCATATGGTAAAACGATACTTCCTTTGCGTTTGTTTTCAGTACGATTGTCCGGAGCAAGATACTGACAAACGACTGTCGCCTGCTTCTCTGGCGATTCATTCACTCACATCCCGCGTGTCACATTGTAAGACTGAGATTTACTTCTCACATCACATCTTTTGCATTGAGCATTCAGAGATTTTTGTTTGACGTGCTAAAATCCAGTTCCATTGCATGTCGTGTCGGAATTACTGCTTTATTTGTTAATATGGATGAATTTAATATTAAGGAGATTGAAAAACCGGCCAACAAATACGTTCTTTTTGAAAACAAGAAAGGGAAGAGTGAATGCTGGAAGCTGTTTGTTCTCATTAAGAAACCACAATATATTTCACAGCAACGTCAACTTTCACATGCATGTGATAAGTTGAAAGTTTCCAAAAAATAAATGTTGATTTCATAAGTGTTCACCCTTCTGAAGGGCAATGAAGAAACCAACATTCATATTTTGGAAACTTTCAAGCAATCAGCAGCTGGTGAAAACTGGTATTGCTGCGAAACGTATTCTGAAGTTTGATATGTTATCAAGAAAACAGCAAAAACTGAAATTAAAAATTCAGCAATTTACCTATTTTAAAAATGTTGACTGTAGAATAATCGAAATTAAGTGGAACAGCCTTAACATCACTGCAGAGAGAATTTTTGAGTCTAGCAGATGTGTTTGAAAACATGTATATACACCAATGAGTCATTACAATATGACCACCCCCAGCCTAGGGAAATGAGCGCGCCTGGAGACCGAACGATGGCGTAGGTGAAGTTCACAGAGCAACCCGAGGACCAGCTTTCGGTTAGCAGTGTGTTCAGAGTTAGAATAAGAAAAGCAGCCGATTTTTCAGAGTTTGACAAAGAACAAATTTTGATGGCGCAGCACCTCGGAAATACGATCTCGGAAACGGAGCGGCTTGTGGGTTGCTCACGTGACGCTGAAGTGAGTACGTATCAAAAGTGGTACACAGATCGCCAAACGACTAACCGTCGTTCAGCAGAGTGTCGTCCGCAGCTCAATGATTCCAGAGCGGAACGGAGACTGTTGCGAATCGTTCACAGCGACCGCAGGGCCACAGTACGACAAATCACTCGCACCTACAACAGTGGTGATGTGTCACAGCACACAGTTCATCGCAGCCTTCTTCGCATGTGCCTGCGTACCCGAAGACCCAGCAGAATCCTCATGCTAACTTAACGTCATCGCCAATAACGGATGAAATGGGCCCAATATCATCGAGATTGGACCGTGAATGATCAGAAGAAAGTGGCCTGGTCTGACGAATCGAGATACCTAATGCATCACGTAGACGAACGAGCGCGGATACGCCGATTATAAGCGGAGGCTATGGCGCCTGGATGCACTGTTAGGCCAAAATAGATCAGCGTCGGTGTTTTGCTGTGGGCGATGTTTTCTTGGGACACTTTAGACCCCATTATCCCAATAGCACACTCCCTGATAGCTGTCAGGTATATGAACATCGTTGCGGACCAAGTTCACCCATTCATGGCAACTGTGTTCCCTGCAGATGATGGCCATTACCAAGAGGATAATACGCCATGCCACACTGCAAGAATCGTCAAAGAGTGCTTCGAGGAACATGCTGGTGGCTTTCTGTTAATGCCTGGCCTTCGAATTCACCTGACATCACAACTCAATCGAACATTTGTGGTTCGACTTGAAAAAGCGGTTTCGCACTAAATCATCACTACCCCGAAATGTACGGGAACTGGAGGACCTGCTGTTGACATTAGGGTGCCAGATACCCCAGGATACCTATCGCCACCTCATCGAATCAATGCCTCGCCGAGTGGCCGCTGTTTTGCGGGTTAAAGGGGGGTCCTACAGCTTAATAGATATGTGGTCATAATGTAACGGCTCATTGAGATATATATATATATATATATATATATATACACACCGTCGAGTCACATTATTGTGACCACCACCTAACATTCAGAGTAACCACCGTGTGCAGCGCAGACAGCAGCTAGACGGGCTAGGAGGTGTCTCAAGAGTGACTCCATAAGGTGCTGAAAGGTATTCACAGGTATGTTGAGTCATGCTGATTGCAGTGCATTTGACAGCTGCTGGAGGGTGTGTGGAGCGAACAACACGATCGAGGTGGTAGCACAGATGCTCAATTGGGTTTAGGTCTGGGGAATTAGGGGGCCAAGGAAGTACTTTGAAATCTTCATGGTGCTCTTCCAGCCACTCCCAGACATTTCTGGCTGTGTGACACATCGCATTGTGGTGCTGGAAGATCCCATCTACCCCAGGAAAGGCAATCAGTATGTATGGTTGTACGTGGTCTTCAAGGATGGATTCATAACGAATTCGGTCCATGGTGCCTTTCACAGGTATAAGTGGACTCAGGAAATGCCACGAAAACATTCCCCAGACCATAACTCTCCCCCCACTAACTTGTTTTCTTTCAGCAATGGTTGAAGAGTGTTTGTTCTCCGATGTTTCTCGCGTTATAGGGCAACGTCCGTCCGTTCGATGAATCAGACAACGACACTCATCGCAGAAGGCAATCCTTTGTCAACCAGAGGAGATCCAATTCCGATACTGCCTTGCAACTGTCAGCCTTTTCTGTCGATGCACCTTCGTTAGCATAGGTGCAGCGACCATCCGTCTGCATCGGAGCCCCATATGCAGCACGATTCGCTGAACTGGTGGTTTAGACGCACTTCCGGTAGCTTCCTGGTTTAATCGGCCAGTGAGTTGCTCGACTGTAGCGTGTCGAGTGGTGGTCACGCACCTTCGCAGCCGACGTTCATCTCTCACATCAATGGCACGTGGTGCTTCGCAGTTTCCACGTCGCTTATTCACAATGGTACAATTTTCCCAATCATGATACACTTTAACCACAGCAGCACGCGAACAGTTCACAAACTGCGCTGTTTGAGAAATACGGCCATCCTTGTCCCGATTGCCGATAATCATCCCTTTTTGCAAATTTCATAAATCGCCCCTTACATCCATGACAGCAACGAATGATCCGTTTTTAGAATTCCTACAGCACACCTTATATACCCTTCAAGCCAGCTGACGACACGTGCTTTCTTTCATTGGCTACGCGCTGTTGACGTCGAAAGTAGGAGGTGGTCACAATAATGTGATTCGACTGTGAATATATGATTATGTTAAAATATAAATTGAGTTTCGAATTTATAGTTCAAAGCAGATTCATTCGTGTCAGAACCGGATCTGGTCCGGGTCCAAAATTTTTGACTAGTTTCCAACGAGGAGTGAAGTACGTTGTCGTCAGCAGGGTTTAGTTTTCATTTTACTGGAACAATATACCGAAGAGCCGAAGCATTATGACCAGATCGTCTTTGTGCAAATCGAAGCAAGTGCATGTAAACGAAGGCACGTGTGAAGGTCATGAAAAGGTATAAATAGCACTTGCACTGAACTGTGTTAATCAGTGTAATTTTTGTTCTTAAGATGGGAAAGGCAGACGACTTAAGCGAGTTTGAGGAAGGTCAAATTGTAATGGCCAGACGACTGGGTTAGAACATTTCTTAGACGGCAAGCAAGGCTTGTGAGGTGTTCACGGCCAGCCGTGGTTAGTACCTGGAAAAGTGGTTCGAGGAAACAAAAACCACAAACCGCCGGCAAAGTGTGGGCCGACCAAGTCCCGTGGATGCTAGAGATGAGCGAAGGCTATCCCGTGTGATACGAGCCAACAGAAGAGATACTATGGTGCAACTCACCGGTAATTTGAATGCTGGTGACGAGATTAATGTCCTACAACACACAGTATATCAAACCCTGCTGAAAGTAGGGCTCCGTAGTTGCAGGTCGCTTCGAGTGCCCATGTTAAGTTCACCGTCCAATGAGCACGCAAGCATCAAAACTGGACCTGGAATTATTGGAAGAAGATCGTCTAGCCCGATGAATCTTATTTCTTACAATGAGCACGCAAGCATCCAAAGTGGACCTGGAATGATTGGAAGAAGGTCGTTTGGTCCCATGAATCTTATTTCTTACAATGAGCACGCAAGCATCCAAACTGGTCTTGGAATGATTCGAAGAAGGTCGTCTGGCCCGATGAACATTATTTCTTGTTGCACCATGGGGACACCCGAGTATGTGTGCGTCGTGTACCTGGAGAAGTGTTGGAACCAGGATGCACTGTGGGACAGAAACATGCCAGGGGCGGAAGTGTAATGCCTTGGGCAATGTTCTGCTGGAAATTCCTTGGTCCAGTCATGAATGTGCAGTAAACAGTAACGCCTGCCACCTACCTAAACATCATTGCAAACCAGGTGCATCATTTCATGGCAACGGTATTGCCTTCTGGTAGGATAATGCACCGTGCCACACAGACCGGCTGCTCGGGAATGGTTCGCGGAAAATGGGAAAGACATCCACGTATCCGAATTCCCCAGACATCAATCCAATCGAGCATTTGTGTTTTGTGTTGAAACTGAAAATCCTATCTGCGGCGGCTCTACCCTGTAACTTACAGAAGTTGAAGGATCTGCTGGTAACGGTTTGGTACCAGATATCACATGACACCTTTAGATATCTTACAGCATTCACTCCACCCCAAGTAAGGGCTATTTTGGTGGCATGAAGAGGACTAATATCACATTAGGTGGATGGTCATACTGTTTTGGCTCTTCGGTGAAAATACTCATAACTGCAATGTTTGGGCAGAACAATAACCTCGTTTTGCTCTTGAAGTCCCACTAAAATCATCTAAATTTACTGTCATCAAACAGAGGTCATCGCTCTTTCTACGTTTTTAAGTGAGTCACGGAAAAATTCTCATTGGCCGCCATCTGGAATCGAACCCAGGGTCTTCCAGTTACGCGCCGGATATGCTTCCACTGCACCTTCTAATTATTGGTTCACTTGCTCCTTACCATCTTTGGTGAATCCTCAGCATTGTGCGGGGCTCCAAGAAGCGACCTGCCAAATTGGCTTGGCAGTTAATGTATGTGAGTCTGGAGGAATTCGAGGCCGCTGTGGTGCAGTGGAAGCATATCCGGCGCGTAACTGAAAGAACCCGGGTTCGATTCCCGGTGGCGGCCAATGATAATTTTTCCGTGACTCACTTAAAAACGTGGAACGCGATGACCTCTGTTTGATGTTCCTAGTACACATGAAATATCTGTATTAAATTTACTGTGTTGCTTTTTATGGCGGACCTCATCATAAGACTCTTTCTCAAAGGGACTGCTGACATCCACATGAAATCTTACATCATGTTTTGACGTGCCGAATCGTAATCAAGATCTTTAGAGGCTCAAATAAGTATTTAAATCAACTTCCTGGAGTACAGCTTTTATTCGGTTCTAAATTTTGAATGAATTCAAGATTTTATTCGCTTAGGCTTGGATTGAATCCATTGGAGGGGTGAAAACACCAGCCACGTATTGCAAACTTTGCTAAAGAGGGAATTTCGCTGTAATAATGTTAAAGCACAAATTCGAAGTTGCGTAGGAAAAATAATTATTTTATCAAGTTCCTTAATAGAGGGTAGGAATATTTGTTATCGAAATTATAAGGATTACCACTTTGTCAGCAGCACTGAAGAAACGCGTGAACTTAAACGAAGTACACTATATTGTGAAAAGTATTCAGACACTAACAAATATTTGCATGAGTGCAAAGAACGTTGAATATTCTCTGTATTCAAGACGTATGTAAAGCTGATATGTTCTGTCATGTTATCAGTAACTTTGCAGCGGATATACCGCATGGACGTGAACTTTCTGAGTTCCAGCGTGGGCTACTCACAAGATGTCATTTGAGTAACGTTTCCATACGGTGAACGGCAGCTAACCTAAATACAAATTACGGCTTTTAGTGATGTGAAGCGATGGAAGCAAGACGGTGCAACTACAGCAAAGAAAAGGTTCAATGAAGGCAGCAGAAATTGACGGAACGTGACATAAGAGCCATGGAAAGAAATGTTAGGAAGACCCTGTCTTCCTATGTCGTTTCCATTACTGCTGAAGAAGAAAATGCTTGTAATAGCTCGGTTAGTACCATAAATATCCGCAGAGAGTTGCATAGTGTGGGTTATTATGGTACAGAAGCGGCACACAAGTGCATATCACTACCGTGAATACGAAGCGTCGTTTGGAGTGGTGTGCCTCCCGTCGTTCCTGGATTGTGAGAGACTGGAAAGCCGTTCTTTACAGTGACGAGTCATGCATTTCACTCTTCTAATATGATGGGTATGTTTTGATTTGGTGACAGCCAGGCGAACGATTTTCATCGGGCAGAGTTCTTCCAACTGTTTCATCGGACTGTGTTCTGACTGTGTTCTTCCAACTGTTAAGTTCGGCGACAATACCACCATGGTTAAGGACTTGGTTCTTCGTGGATGGGGCTCTGCCCGTTGGTTATTATACCACAAATCATGAACTCTGAAGTGTACCTCGCTTTCCGGATAATTCTGCAGTACAAACAATTTGGCAGCATTATGGAAATGGCCGTTGTCTTTTCCAACACGATCGAGCTTTCTGCCGCACTACACATCGTGTGCAGGACTGATTTCTTGAAAAGAAGGTGGGATTTTTAAACTGTTCTGCTGATAGTATTGATCTTAATCCCATAGAACGCCTCTAGAATGGACTAGAGTGGCAGATATGAAATCGACCACAACGACCGTCTTCGCTCTCCATTCTGGCAGCAGCTTTGTAGGACGAATAGCAAACAATTTCTGTCGAGATTTACCGGAAATTGGTCGACAGTGTGCCGCGACGTTTTTTCCGCTGTCATACAAGAAAAGTGGACCGACTAACAACTAATTGCGATAACAAAACCAGATTTTCCAAAACATTGTGAACATTGTGGTTTCCGAATACTTTTGATAACATAATGTACTTAAACAATCTAGTTGATTTAAGTAGGAAGTAGCCATTGTATATACCAATATTTCTTCCAAACACACTATATACACTGCCGGAAAGTGAGAAAAGAACACCAAGAAGGAAACGTCTGATACCAACGAAATTTATACAGCATAATAATGGAATACAGAAGGTAACGTGATCAAAACATTATGGCAAAATACAGCTGTATTTGCTGGTAAACTGAAAAATAACATTTCCATGTAACATAGTTAGTACGAGGTTAAACCACCATGAACTGCGTTACACTGTGCAATTCTGGCATGGAGTCTGTCGTAAAGATGTTGGATGTAAGTTTGGGGTATTGAGTTCCAAGCATCCTCAATCTTGACGCGTTAATCGGGGATGGTCGTGGTTGGCCGTGGAGACGGATAAGTCGTTGTCCCATAACATCCTACACGTGCTCAATGGGGGACACATGCGGTGAACTTGCATGCCATGGAAGTTGTCTCACACCCTGAAGTGCATGTTGCGTGGCACGTGCCGTGTGTGGGCGTGCGTTATCTTGCTGGAAAACACCACGACGGACCGACCTTACAAATGGCACAACAACGGGCTGAATGATGCTGTTGATGTAGGAGGTGCTGTTTAACGTACCCGGTACAAAAACTAGTTGTGTACGGAAGTGATAGCTGATCGCTCCCTACATCAGGAGTCCAGGTGTAGGCCCTGTGTGTCGCTGGCGGATGCAGGAATGGTGGAGACGCTCCCCTGTGTGTCTGCGAACACACATACGGCTATCGGAGGCTCTCAAGCAGAAATTGCTTTCATCACTGAACACAACAGATCGCCATTGCGTTCTCCAGTGCAGACGTTGGCGACACCACTGCAGCCGCTCCTGACGGTGGGCTGGAGTCAGAGGTACACGTGCACGTAGTCCTGCATCCAGTAGACGGTTGCGGATTGTTCGCACAGTCACCTCAGGTGCAACGGCAGCTCGGATTTGCGTCGCAGTTGATGTTCTCCTTGACAACTCCGCTCTTCTTATGCGTCTATCAGTCCGCTCATCAGTCCGTCTGTGACTCCGGTTCCCACGTCTTCTCGTGTGGGAATGTTCCTCGGACCATCTACGCCACCATCGTACCACCACCGATACTTCCCGTCCAATTCGCTTCGCAATACGATGATACGACCACCCGGCCTCGCGAAGTCCGACTAGACGACCTCGCTCAAAGTCCGATAACTGCTGAAGTCGTACACGTTTTTCATGTCCAGGCATTGCAGCTTCTTGGTCTTCGCACGTGTCCGTACGCTGACGACTGATTACATTCACTTCGCCGTACTCCTTAAATACCACTGACGATAATTTGCATATTATGCCGTGCTGTGGCGTAAGCGCTCACCGGTTGGTCCCGAAATTAACATCACAGCTACGTAAACTCGACCCCATTAACATATGTAAATTTCATGATCGTCCGCCAATTCCTTCTTGGTGTTCTTTTTTCACTTTCCGCCAGTGTAATTGGGATTTATTAATAACAGCATTTCGCTATACTTTTTTCAATATTGTTTGTTTAATGCTACCCAAGAAAAATAATTTTTGTGTTTAGTAAGTATAGTCATCATTTTAAAGTCCACTCGGATGATCTGCTGTTTTTTTCATTTGGGGATGGAATGTTGGGCGTGAAATTTGTTTACTGAGACTCTATGGTTAGCCGCACTTCTTTCTTTAAATTCTTGAATAACGATTTGTAATTCTGAATGAAAATTGAAAAGCGACCAAATGATCTCTGTCGATATTTACTCCATTACAATGAGAAGTTTTGTCCAACAGAATCCTTAACAAACAGTTAACGTCTTCACGGGCTTTTTATATGTATTTTCAGTTAGGTTAATTTATGTATCATTTATTATGTGAGTGTTTTACATGAAATGTCATCTCACGGCTTATGAAAGAAGAAAAATAATAATAAAGATCTTGCATCAGAATATTTTTAATTATTGCTCTCTTACTCTTCTTAATAGCCACTGTCAAGAGCTGTAGGGAACGCTTATGCATATATGAACGCTTGATAAGAGCGTAAGTTCTTTTTTCCTGCTTTTTCCTTTTCTCTTTTACAGTTATGACGTCTAGGTAAACACGGATCATTGTCGCCACTCTGAATATCTTAGCATGAATAAAACCGTGCGGAGTAAGAATTCCAAACAAGATTAATACTACCTAAAAATCTTATTCTGTTCCTTTTTACCATGTTGGTACTTCGTAGTCTCCATGCAAAGTATATTATATTTGCTTCCACGAACTGTCGAAGTGTTTTTCCCTTCAAGCCTCGGAATGAAATAACGCTTTATTTCTTCTCTGAATATCAACAGAACCCGCCTGCCCATCGAAGTGCAACAAATCACAGGCATTAAAGGGCTATTCCCTTGGCATGTTTTATAGCCGTGCGTTAAAATCATGTTAAGAGTTGGGAGTGGTCGACCTCCCAAGAAGAAGCAGACTACGTCATCCACAAGAACTGTTTTCTTCTCTCTCTTTCTTTCTCTTACAGCCAAAATTTATTGCCCGCCATTTTGCTTAATAATCTCGATGTGTCGATGCACCGATCAGCTGTTGAATGCAGTACAATAGGCAACTGATAGGCATCGAGTAATTTCAGTGGAAGTGCTTTTGTTGCAGATTTTCCGAGGTGATTTGTGTCGGATTCAATATTCCATCTCACGCAGCCTCGTGTGAAACTACTAATTATCTCGGCAACACAGATGTCGTGATTTATACGGCGTTTTATTTCACATTTACCATTGACGGTACATGTGTTAGTATGTGCAAGAGGATGTTGTCAAACCATTTTAATTGGCTAGAAGGTAGCTTTTCACCTTTATATTAACTACCTTAGGCTCTGTTGTATCGAATGCTGTTAACACGATGCCTACCAACTGCGGCACGAATGATTGTGGATTTGTAGCAAGAAACCCCATTTAGAGCCCATTTATTTAATAGCTGCACTGAATAAATTTATGGAAAAGGGATAATTGCTGCATAATTTTAATGATTGAGAAACTTTGTCTCAACTATGTCAAAAGTTTCATATAGCTATTCCCAAAAATATATTTTATTAGAAAAACTTCATTAAGGGAACATTTATTTGTACCCAGCTTCACTAAGAGTAACTTGAGCAAATTTCGCCCTTTTTTCCTATTTATATTCCCAATTATAATCCTTCTCAAACAATATGGTCCGATATGTCGTGAACAGTGGCGTCTAACCCGTGAGATCATTGGAGGCACATGCCCCACAGATCAAAGACTGAGAGCATTGCCTCTAGGTAAGCAACACAGTCTTACTGAGCATCATATTTGTGAATTGCGTTTTCCCTCTATTTCTTATGCTCCCATTAAGTGGAAAAACACAACAAGCTTTAAAATTTTTCCTAATGCTAACAAAAACCAACGTATCTCCCCTCTTAGACATACACAGCTTAGAATTTAAAATAAAGACGCTGTCTCTCCTACGCGTCACAGAGTCGCATCCATATTAGTGTGTCCATACCATACACATGCCATAAATTAATTATTTCATCTTCCATTACTTTCAACTACAACACAATGACAAAGGACAGCTTACTGCACATAAACGGGACTGTAAACGTTTCTCCCTCACACAACGTAGAAACATTCTTCTATGTCACTTTGTTACGTTAAGACTAAAACGTGCCGAAAAGTCGTTAAGGATTCCCTCAACCTTAAGCATCCTAACTTATCTAACAAACCTTGTGGAGAAGAGAATGCATTTCATGTGTATGGTGGCGTTTTATTCTTCTTTCCTTCTTGGGAGATGAGAAGGTTCCGAAGTCTAAACATTTCTCTATGGGGTAGGATATATCAGGAAGACCTCATTCATTTGATGGAGATTTCGGGCAGTCACGCGAACTACTGAACATAAAGATCTTCTCTCATAAAAAATTAAAAATACTAATAATATTAAATACAAAGTATATCACTAAGCTGTTTCCTGAGATTCAGAGGTTAGCTCCACAAAGACATACAGACTACCAGATATATTTACAACTGATTATTTGCTAACTGTTGCCGTATCAAACTTCTCCATTTACAGCGATCTTCACACACAACACGGGCTTCCCTGACATCCATCACATGACGTACACAAGGCCTTCTATGCTTCATACTCATAATATTTTTCTCATGCATACACTCCTGAATTAAATGAACACATGAACTCACAAATTAACTCACTGGGTTTTGTTCTAGAATCCTTAGGTTAAATGACCAACTGGAACTGTCAGCTGTGGGCGAATCCCCCATACTAGTGTACTTAAATACAAAATACAATTATGTAATTCAGATAAGTCAAATAAGAGAGAGGGAGAGAGAGACACAGAGAGAGAAAGAGTGTGAATTACGAACCTATCATATGTTCAAAAACCTATGATTCAAACGAAAAAACATGTACGTTCTGAAAATTAATTCTTGTATTCATTTTTGTCGTGCTGTTTCTGCTTTCTAATACCTTCTATTATAGTAAATCAAAAAATAGGGAACCTGTTAAAAAAACGCGCATTCTGTTTGCGCTTCAATTAAATGTTTCCTTTGTGCTTTCTCCTGATCTAAAGTTTTGTTTTTGCCTTCTCCTGCGCCACAGTACTCTGAAATTTGATATTCGTATTCCACGTATTTAGCAAAAATTTATGTTTTAAATTCTTAAAAAACGCCAACTTTGTTTTTCAGTTGTTTATGTAATTTCGCCCAAAACGTACAAAAATTATTTCTATCGTTTTGTTGACGAAGTACTGAAACTCAATGCCATTTTATAATAAAAATGACAAATTTGAAAAGGACAGTTCGACATGAAACTTTAAGATTGATTAATATCTTACATCTGCTTCAAGATTAACCACGCCCTTTAACTGTACTTTGCTAAAAGCTAGGTTGAAGTATAATGTTCGTTTGAGTATAGCTGTCAGAACACTGCACAAATCAGTTCTTAATAATTTCACTTTTAAGCGAATCAAGAGTCAGTCAAATAACTACAGAAAAGGTTTACTTACTTTATTTAGCAAAAACTTCTTTAGAACGACTCAGTCTTCAACAACATTAGTGAAAAAATCCGATTACTTGTTAGAGAACGTTTAACGAGAAACCAAAACATTAACTCTAAATATTAAATACGCAGACGTCAAGAACTCACAACTTCAAGTACTTCAACTTCCGCAACTACTAATATATCATCATACTACCATCATCTCCACACAATGCTACTGCTCAAGCATTATATAACGTTCAGTTCTCATCGGACACATCCACACGTCATACATTCCGATTCCGACCTCAACGGTGTTGTCAACCATACTCTTGCAAGAGAGAAGATATCACCTTAAGTTTGAAAAATGGTAAGGAGAACAAACTCAAATTTACGTAGAGAAAGAACTAAAAAGAAAAATTAAATTAAAGTATACGTCACAGAAGGTGATTTTCCTATTATACTTTTAAACACAGTGATTTTTGTTTTATTTCTTTTAGTAAGTATCACATTTAGAAAAAATTTTAAGTTTGGTTTTATAGCAAATCTGTTAACTCAGTTTCTGTTAGAGAACCGAAAACTCTTGTATTTGCCCTTGGCACTCTTACTTACTTACACATTTATAGTTTATAAGCACACAGTGTTCACTTTTCAGTATTTGCAAGAACACAGTATCCACTTGCAAGTAGACATGTCTCAGAAAACTTGAAAATCACATCGTCCTGGAACGGAAATCGAACCACCCGATTTACGTTCGAATATGTTACCGTTACACCACCCAGAACAAAGAAACTCTAATCATAGGCCTGTAACATCTATTGACTATCATTTAATTCTAAAGTATTATTTCTCTAGGGGATTCGCCTTCTGCTCGCTTGCCACTAAGATAAAGGGTCATATATGCTTCGATTTACTCATGGGGCGGAGCGTTTCATTTGAGTCCAAAATCACCTGCTCAGTTGCTTGGAGGTTCCTTGTTCTAGATATCTTCCTTGGCTGTGTTAAACATCCTGAGTTGCTTGGAGGTTCCTCGTTCTGGGTATCTTCCTTGAATGTATAAACATCCTCAGTTGCTTGGAGGTTCATTCTTCTGGGTATCTTCCTTGGCTGTGTTAACATCCTCAGTTGCTTGGAGATTCCTTGTTCTAGGTATCTTCCTTGCCTGTGTTTACATCCTCAGTTGCTTGGAGGTTCCTTGTTCTGGGTATCTTCCTTGGCTGTGTTAACATCCTCAGTTGCTTGGAGGATCCTTGTTCTAGGTATCTTCCTTGGCTGTGTTAACATCCTCAGTTGCTTGGAGATTCCTTGTTCTGGGTATCTTCCTTGAATGTGTTAACATCCTCAGTTGCTTGGAGGTTCCTTGTTCTGGGTATCTTCCTTGGCTGGGTTAACATCCTCAGTTGCTCGGAGGTTCATTGTTCTGGGTATCTTCCTTGGCTGTGTTAACATCCTCAGTTGCTCGGAGGTTCATTGTTCTGGGTATTTTCCTTGGCTGTGTTAACATCCTCAGTTGCTCGGAGGTTCATTGTTCTGGGTATCTTCCTTGGCTGTGTTAACATCCTCAGTTGCTTGGAGGTTCATTGTTCTGGGTATCTTCCTTGGCTGTGTTTACATTCTCAGTTGCTTGGAGGTTCCTTGTTCTGGGTATCTTCCTTGGCTGTGTTAACATCCTCAGTTGCTCGGAGGTTCATTGTTCTGGGTATCTTCCTTGGCTGTGTTAACATCCTCAGTTGCTTGGAGGTTCATTGTTCTGGGTATCTTCCTTGGCTGTGTTAACATTCCTCAGTTGCTTGGAGGTTCCTTGTTCTGGGTATCTTCCTTGGCTGTGTTAACATCCTCAGTTGCTCGGAGGTTCATTGTTCTGGGTATCTTCCTTGGCTGTGTTAACATCCTCAGTTGCTCGGAGGTTCATTGTTCTGGGTATCTTCCTTGGCTGTGTTAACATTCTCAGTTGCTTGGAGGTTCCTTGTTCTGGGTATCTTCCTTGGCTGTGTTTACATCCTCAGTTGCTCGGAGGTTCATTGTTCTGGGTATCTTCCTTGGCTGTGTTAACATCCTCAGTTGCTCGGAGGTTCATTGTTCTGGGTATCTTCCTTGGCTGTGTTAACATTCTCAGTTGCTTGGAGGTTCCTTGTTCTGGGTATCTTCCTTGGCTGTGTTTACATCCTCAGTTGCTTGGAGGTTCCTTGTTCTGGGTATCTTCCTTGGCTGTGTTAACATCCTCAGTTGCTCGGAGGTTCATTGTTCTGGGTATCTTCCTTGGCTGTGTTTACATCCTCAGTTGCTCGGAGGTTCATTGTTCTGGGTATCTTCCTTGGCTGTGTTAACATCCTCAGTTGCTCGGAGGTTCATTGTTCTGGGTATCTTCCTTGGCTGTGTTAACATTCTCAGTTGCTTGGAGGTTCCTTGTTCTGGGTATCTTTCCTTGGCTGTGT
The DNA here is from genome assembly GCA_039090855.1 of Macrothele yani. Taxonomy (NCBI): domain Eukaryota; kingdom Metazoa; phylum Arthropoda; class Arachnida; order Araneae; family Macrothelidae; genus Macrothele; species Macrothele yani. The sequence continues at coordinate 5,350,574 of CM076995.1, read as the reverse complement.
TTACATCCTCAGTTGCTCGGAGGTTCATTGTTCTGGGTATCTTCCTTGGCTGTGTTAACATCCTCAGTTGCTCGGAGGTTCATTGTTCTGGGTATCTTCCTTGGCTGTGTTAACATTCTCAGTTGCTTGGAGGTTCCTTGTTCTGGGTATCTTCCTTGGCTGTGTTTACATCCTCAGTTGCTCGGAGGTTCATTGTTCTGGGTATCTTCCTTGGCTGTGTTAACATCCTCAGTTGCTCGGAGGTTCATTGTTCTGGGTATCTTCCTTGGCTGTGTTAACATTCTCAGTTGCTTGGAGGTTCCTTGTTCTGGGTATCTTCCTTGGCTGTGTTTACATCCTCAGTTGCTCGGAGGTTCATTGTTCTGGGTATCTTCCTTGGCTGTGTTAACATCCTCAGTTGCTCGGAGGTTCATTGTTCTGGGTATCTTCCTTGGCTGTGTTAACATTCTCAGTTGCTTGGAGGTTCCTTGTTCTGGGTATCTTCCTTGGCTGTGTTTACATCCTCAGTTGCTTGGAGGTTCATTGTTCTGGGTATCTTCCTTGGCTGTGTTAACATCCTCAGTTGCTCGGAGGTTCATTGTTCTGGGTATCTTCCTTGGCTGTGTTAACATTCTCAGTTGCTTGGAGGTTCCTTGTTCTGGGTATCTTCCTTGGCTGTGTTTACATCCTCAGTTGCTCGGAGGTTCATTGTTCTGGGTATCTTCCTTGGCTGTGTTAACATCCTCAGTTGCTCGGAGGTTCATTGTTCTGGGTATCTTCCTTGGCTGTGTTAATATTCTCAGTTGCTTGGAGGTTCCTTGTTCTGGGTATCTTCCTTGGCTGTGTTTACATCCTCAGTTGCTAGGAGGTTCATTGTTCTGGGTATCTTCCTTGGCTGTGTTAACATCCTCAGTTGCTCGGAGGTTCATTGTTCTGGGTATCTTCCTTGGCTGTGTTAACATTCTCAGTTGCTTGGAGGTTCCTTGTTCTGGGTATCTTCCTTGGCTGTGTTTACATCCTCAGTTGCTCGGAGGTTCATTGTTCTGGGTATCTTCCTTGGCTGTGTTAACATCCTCAGTTGCTCGGAGGTTCATTGTTCTGGGTATCTTCCTTGGCTGTGTTAACATCCTCAGTTGCTCGGAGGTTCATTGTTCTGGGTATCTTCCTTGGCTGTGTTAACATTCTCAGTTGCTTGGAGGTTCATTGTTCTGGGTATCTTCCTTGGCTGTGTTAACATCCTCAGTTGCTCGGAGGTTCATTGTTCTGGGTATCTTCCTTGGCTGTGTTAACATTCTCAGTTGCTTGGAGGTTCCTTGTTCTGGGTATCTTCCTTGGCTGTGTTTACATCCTCAGTTGCTCGGAGGTTCATTGTTCTGGGTATCTTCCTTGGCTGTGTTAACATCCTCAGTTGCTCGGAGGTTCATTGTTCTGGGTATCTTCCTTGGCTGTGTTAAAATTCTCAGTTGCTTGGAGGTTCCTTGTTCTGGGTATCTTCCTTGGCTGTGTTTACATCCTCAGTTGCTCGGAGGTTCATTGTTCTGGGTATCTTCCTTGGCTGTGTTAACATCCTCAGTTGCTCGGAGGTTCATTGTTCTGGGTATCTTCCTTGGCTGTGTTAACATCCTCAGTTGCTCGGAGGTTCATTGTTCTGGGTATCTTCCTTGGCTGTGTTAACATTCTCAGTTGCTTGGAGGTTCCTTGTTCTGGGTATCTTCCTTGGCTGTGTTTACATCCTCAGTTGCTTGGAGGTTCCTTGTTCTGGGTATCTTCCTTGGCTGTGTTTACATCCTCAGTTGCTCGGAGGTTCATTGTTCTGGGTATCTTCCTTGGCTGTGTTAACATTCTCAGTTGCTTGGAGGTTCCTTGTTCTGGGTATCTTCCTTGGCTGTGTTTACATCCTCAGTTGCTCGGAGGTTCATTGTTCTGGGTATCTTCCTTGGCTGTGTTAACATTCTCAGTTGCTTGGAGGTTCATTGTTCTGGGTATCTTCCTTGGCTGTGTTAACATCCTCAGTTGCTCGGAGGTTCATTGTTCTGGGTATCTTCCTTGGCTGTGTTAACATTCTCAGTTGCTTGGAGGTTCCTTGTTCTGGGTATCTTCCTTGGCTGTGTTTACATCCTCAGTTGCTCGGAGGTTCATTGTTCTGGGTATCTTCCTTGGCTGTGTTAACATCCTCAGTTGCTCGGAGGTTCATTGTTCTGGGTATCTTCCTTGGCTGTGTTAACATTCTCAGTTGCTTGGAGGTTCCTTGTTCTGTGTATCTTCTTTGGATGTGTTAACACCCTCAGTTGCTTGGAGGTTCCTTGTTTTGGGTGGTGTAACGGTAACATACTCGAACGTAAATCGGGTGATGTGGGTTCGATTTCCGTTCCAGGGTGATGTAATTTTCAAGTTTTCTGAGGCATGTCTTTTTGAATGATTAATTTGGCATTCATTTGCCCTTAACATTTATTTGACTAACAATATCCAATTTTCAGTATTTGGCTGTAGGGAAAATATGAATCCCATTTTAATTAGATTATTTTAAAGTTTGGCATGTCATATTTTTCACTTGTGCTAAGAAATATCAAAGAAGCTTTGTGCGCATCGTACACGCTTAATATTTTTGTTTTATTTATAAATCGAATTACAGACGAAATAGTCTGACAAATTACTCGAAATTTAGTCGATTTCACCTAAAATTTGAGACACTGTTGTTTGAATTCCATTGCATTTACACTAGTTGAAGACAAACTGAAATTAAATTCAAAAGGCAGTGTGAATTTAGCTCCCAACAATTTACGCGGCGCACGTTTTGAAATATGCGCGGTATTATTCATCTTGAAGTGAGAAATCCGATTCGAATAACTTTGGCTAATGTTCATTAACAGCAAAATTAATACTTGTGTATTGAATTGAGACAGAAGCCTTTTTTCTTTTCTTATTTTTGATGAATGAATCAAAACGTGCTCTATTTCTTCAGGATAATGCTTATTCTGATACTATAAAGGATTATGACTTCCAAACTCGAAAACACATTGCTACGGAAGAAAGAAAGAAAAACATTTGTGCCGTGTTTGCCAGATTTTGAACTATCTGGCTACAATTGATTTCAAAGTTTTCAGTACGATTTTAGGGGACACAATGCGTTTAGAAGTTTGGAGCTCGTAATCCAACTCTCCACCTTTAATTCAAAATCAAAATGATTTATCCACGTGCGTTCAAAATCTTGAAAAAATGTCGGAAGCGATCAAACATAACAGGGTTAAATATTTGTTTAATTTGAATTTCATTTGATAAAATACTTGTTTCAATAATATATTACATGTAGCAAGTCAACATGAATAAATTTCATGAAATTAGAGCTATTTACATTAAATATTTGATTGGGAAACCTAAAGGTCTGATATTTTTTACAAATGAAAAGTGATAAATTTTATGAAACTATCTTGAATTGGCAAAATAGTATGAATGCAAGGGCATATGATGATATCATCGTAGAAACTAAGTAGAACTACGTGTCTTAAACGCTATTTGATACAAAACATTAGCTCGTTATTTGAAACCTTAATCGGTATCTTTTCTTTTTACATGTATGAAACATTCGTTGCTACAGAATTTAATTCTTTTTTTCTTTGGCGCAATTCAGTGCATTCGCTCTCCTGATTTCCGCTACTCTTCATCGCATCAATGATTTAATCACTCTGAATGAATGACTATGTAGTACATCTTCATTCACATTGGAAAATAAAGACGTTAGACTCAAAAATAAAAAAATAAAACTAAGGATAGACGGTGAACACAGAGGTGTGATTTTACCTGCGTGCAATTGTTTGGGACAATTATGATGGATGAAAATGTGCCTGGCTTCCCGAGGAATTAGGTCTCGTTAATCGCAGGATGGATTTTTGCCAATTACGTGTCATTAGTTGATCAAAATCGCCTGCCTCATTTTTGGTTCTTCGGCGAAACTTGGGGTTCACCGAAATGCCCGGCAATCTTGGACTGTGTGAAGGACAAAGAGGTCAACGCTTCGATAAAATGAAAACGAGATACTGAGCGTTTATTTTTCATGAAATGACCACATCAATTAAATCTAAACGGAATCACGTGTTCCTTCTTTTATTTTTTTAAGCGTTTTTCTTTCCTACTGTCGTCGGCACTGCTTAGCGTGTGATGATACATATGATCGAAAAATGGCGTGCGGATACAGTGTTGGGAAATGCCGTCGAGTAATAATGTTCCACTGTGCAAAGATACGTGCTGTGAATAAGCGGAAATACTTAACATATACGGAAAAGTACTTAATAATAAATTAACGGAGAAAGTACTGGCGTTTCTGAAAGTTAATACTCATTAAAATGAAATTAAATATTTTCCTTGTCTGAGGCAATATTGATGTGTGTGTGTGTGTGTGTGTGTGTGTGTGTGTGTGTGTGTGTGTCAAACGTTTGCTGTTTTCACCTCATCTTAAATTTTGAAAAATGTTTTAATACGTTTTATATTTAATTAGAATAAGCTTATAATTCTAGGAAAATAATTGATTGTGTATATGTGTTGATGTGAAAAATATGTTGATTGAGAAAAAAAAAAAGGAAAAGTCTATAAAAAGCTTGTTGATTGAGAGAAAAAAAGTAAAACTATTTTGAAAACACAAGTTTGGCTGCGAGGGTCATCGAATCCATGTCCCCTCACTCCGGAGTAAGACGCTCTTCCAACTGAGCTACGCGAACAGAATATCTCGCTGCAGATTTGTCGTCTTGACACATGCTTTCACCTGTGTAGCACGTCACATCATCTCCCTCTTATTACTTTTTTATTTTTTTGAAGCGAAGTAGGATTTTTTCATTAATTTCAAACAATGTGTGGAACAAACATCACAGATTTTTTTTTGAAGAACCCAACGGCCAGTGGATCCATTTTCCACAATCGGGCGCCGATGTGAAAACACAAGTTTGTCCGCGACGGGCATGGAAGTCGTGTCCTCTCACTCCGGAGTAAGTCGCTCTCCCAACTGAGCTACGTGTGGTACGAGCCAACAGATGTCTCGCAAGAGATTTATCGTTTTGACACATATTTTCACCTCTGTAGTACGTCACAGTAAGTTTTCGTAAAGAATTTGTGAATACAAACATAAGACGTAAAACAATTTGACCAGGCGTTTTCATGCAAATCGGAACAACTGCAATTAAAGAACGGCGCGTGTGAATCTCATGAAACAGTATAAACAACACCTGTACTGAGTTCTGTTAATCAGTGTCATTCAGATGGAAAAGGAAGCCAACGTGGAAACGGCCAAACTGAAAAATGATGAGCCGCCGGAAAGGTGTGGCGCCGACCACTGCTCATGGAAGCTAGAAGTGAGAGAAGGCTATCCCGTGTGGTACGAGCCAAAAGAAGGTATACTAAGGCGCAATTCGCCGGTAATTTGAATGCTGGTGACAAGATTAATACACTGACGGGAAAAAAATCCCAACACCAAGAAGGGGTTGTGTTAGATAAAAGACAGTTGGTAGGCGGTGAGAGTACATCTGTAAAATGACGTTTATGCAAATTTTGCGCTCGGCGCATACGTGTGGCGCTAGTAGCGCCCCTCGCAACATGCAAAGCAGATTTGCTGTAAATACGCGCTGTAACGTTCGTGAGCGTTAGTTATCGTTGAGATTCGACATAAGGTGTTGATGTTAGTCAAGAATGCCTTTAAGAAGACGAAGAAGCCATTATCAACAGCTCACGGAGTTTGAACGAGGTCGTGTAATAGGGCTACGAGAAGGTGGATTTTCTTTCCGCAATATTGCAGAACGACTTGGCAGGAATGTAGCCACTGTGCATGATTGTTGGCAGCGGTGGTCAAGGGAAGGTACTGCCTCAAGAAGACCGGGTTCCGGCCGGCCACGTGGCACTACTGAGAGGGAAGACCACCGTGTACGGCGTATGGCCGAGGCACATCGTACCGCGTCTGCGGTAGCAATTCGAGCTCCAGTTGCCACCACAGTGACACAACGAACTGTTACAAATCGGTTACTTGAAGGACAGCTCCGAGCCAGATGCCCTGTAGCGTGCATTCCACTTACTCCAAACCACTGCCGTTTGCGACGTCAGTGGTGTCAAGCTAGAGCTCATTGGAGGATGGAGTGGAGATCTGTTGTGTTTTCTGATGAAAGCCGGTTCTGCCTGGGTGCCAGTGATGGCCGTGTGTTGGTTAGAAGGAGGCCAGGTGAGCTCCTGCCACCAACCTGTCTGCGGCAGAGACACACTGGACCTACACCTGGAGTTATGATCTGGGGAACAATTTCCTATGACAGCAGGAGCACTCTCGTAGTTATCCCACGCACCCTGACGGCACAGTTGTACGTCGATCTGGTGATTCAACCTGTTGTGCTGCCATTCATGAACAACATTCCAGGGGGTGTTTTCTAACAGGATAACGCTCGCCCGCATACCGCTATTGTAACCCAACATGCTCTACAGAGTGTCGACATGTTACCGTGGCCTGCTAGATCACCAGATCTTTTACCAATCGAGCACGTATGGGGCATCATTGGACGACAACTCCAGCGTCACCTTCAGCCAGCATTAACCGTCCCTGTATTGACCGACCAAGTGCAACAGGCATGAAACTCCATCCCACAAACTGACATCCAGCACCTGTACGACACAATGCATGAACGTTTGCGTGCTTGCATTCAACATTCTGGTGGTTACACCGGTTATTAATGTACCAGAATTTCACATTTTAAATGGCTCTTCTCGCGCTTACAATAAGCTGTGATCTTGAAGCCTTAATCGATTAAATATGTTACCTATACAAATGTATTGCCGCCATTTCATTCCTCTACAACTATTTTTTCGTGGTGTTGGAAATTTTTTTTTTCCGTCAGTGTATATCATAAAGCACAATACGTCATACCCTGCTGAAAAGGGGGCTGCGTAGCCGCAGGCCGCTCCAAGTACCCATGCTAACCTGGGTTCACCGTGAAAGTGCCTACAATGGGCAAGCGAGCATCAAAACTAGACATGGAGGATGTTTTCTGCAAATGACAGTTGCTATAATTTTCAAGGGGACTGTGTCGGAACAACGCAGGAATAAAATGACAGCGTGCGCCTGAAGAGACACCAATGTACTAGAAAACTATACTGTCATTATTAAAATTGTCAACCATTATCAATCCACTGCTGGTCACCCCAAGTTTCTTTTACAACTGTCTGTCTTGAGCCACTCTCCTCCATGTGACTCGGCATGCTTTCGAATTTCATCTTCTGGTTCTTTTTCAGTCCCTTGGGATCCAGACTAAAATTTCACTTGCCCATCTGTGGTCCGTTTTTCTGGCAACTTGTCCAGCCCATTGCCATTTCAGGTATTTTACTCTCATCATGATGTCTTCCACTGTTGTCATTTAATTCCTTTAATATTTTTCACTGCACACCATGTTCCCTTCATTCAGAAAACTTTAAAATTTTCATCGTCCTGGAGCGGGGATCTAACCCGCACCTCCCGATTTCCTGTCTAGCATGCTAGTCATTTCACTACCCAGGACATGGAAATTCCAATCAACTGAACATAAATATCTGAGAATCTTCAGATTTGCGCTAGTCAAAGCTATTCCGCGCCATCGTAGCTCCTCAGGACCTTTTCGCACATCCAGTATCGGATGTAGATCACAAATTACCGTGTTGGGAATACGTCATATTTTTCTTTTGTTGGATGGATTGGGAAACCAATTTCCCTGAAGAAATATTTTAAATAACATGGTTGGGATATAAATCATTTAATATTTTTAACTGTACACCATGTTCCCTTCATTCAGAAAACTTGAAAATTTTCATCGTCCTGGAATTCGTCTTCTTATCTTTCCTGGTTACACCAAGTATGCATCTCTCCATGCGTATTTCAGTTGTCTGCAGCCTTTGTATGTCTTTTTTAGTTAAAATCCATGTCTCTCTTTTTTTTTTTTTTTTTTTGATTGGAGGTTTAACGACCACCGTGAGCAACTCAATGGGCTATAAGTAGTCGCCCGTCTCTAATTTAGGGTCACTGGTTCCAGGGAAGGGAGAGAGCCAGTGCCGTAAGACAAACACAACATCCATGCCTCACCGGGATGTCCATGTCTCTCCTCCATACGTAAGAACTGGAAGGATGCATTGGTTGAACACTTTTCTTTTAAGACATAAAAGCATATTGCTCTTGAAAATTGTACTGTTTCTTCCAAAAGCTCTCCAGCCAAGTTTTTAAACGCCGATTAATTTCCTAATCAATGTGAACCTCGCTTGATATCTGTTGTCCAAGGTAATGTAGGTATCGGTTATCTCCAGCTTTTCCCCATCAATTGATAAATCTTCCTTTCTTGTAAAAGCATTGTACATCACTTTTGTCTTCTGAAAGTTCATTTTTAATCCCACTTCTTTACTCTTGTCAACGAGTTCCTGGATCATATTCTGCAGCTATAAAGGGGTATTTGCAAAATCACTACGTTATCAGCAAAACGAAGGTGATTAAATAATCTTTATTAATCTTTATCCCCTTGTTTTCCCAGTTCAACGATTGAAAGACATTTTGCAATGTGGCATTGAAGAGTTTGGGAGAAATGGTGTCATCTTGTCTCACTCCCTTTCCAGTTTTTATTGGTGCAGTATACTCAAATAGCCGAACTTTTGCACTTGCATTTTCATAGATGTTATTAATAATGCTAATGTAGGCATCTTCAGTACAGCAGGAATTCAACGCCATTGTAACTGCAGATGGTTTCACGAAATCAAAGGCCTTTTCATAATCTATAAAAGCCATGCATAATGGGAGTTCATATTCCCTCGTTCTTTCAATTAGATATGATCTAAGGTGCTGTAGCTCAGTACATGGATATGATCTAAGGTGCTGTAGCCACTCCTGAATCCATCTTCTTCTCTTGGTTGAGCCATGTCTAGCCTTCAAGCGATGTGAAAGAACCTTAGTAAATAAATATTTTATAAACCACTGAAAGGTGGCTGATGGGCCTGTAGTTCATGAGATCCTCAGTGTCACCTTTTTTTATGTAGCAGGATCATTGTAACATTGTTCCAATCCTCAGGAATCTTAACTTCATTGAGACATCTAGTGAAAACTTGAGCGAGCGTAGTTTCAATTTCTCCGCTTGCCTCTTGTACAGTGTCTTAATAACTTAAATAGGTGTATTATCTCTTTCATATAATTTTGTTTAGAAATCTTTCACTCTTGTCAAAATTTCACCTTTATTTCTTGTTACAGAGACATTTTCTTTTCTCAATGCCATAATCTGTTTTCTTCCTCCTGTACTGAGATGTCCCTTTGCTTTCTTCAGGCTTTGCTCGTTTTCAGTTGCTTTTCTCACTAGTTCGCAATTGAATTTCCTTATGTCTTCAGCGATGTTTTCCCGAACTGTCTCGCATAACTCTGTACATTCTACTTTGGAAGTTAAATTTTCTTTATTTTGATATCTTCTTTATATTCAACTTGTTCTGAGTACCACCTATTTTTCTTGCTGTTTCCATAAGTCTTGGTTAGCTACCTGTTAACTTCAGAGATGTCCACGTCTTCGGATGATAGACCTTCTGGAGCAGAAAAACGTTTCTTCAGTTCCAAGTTGAAGGTATTATGATGATTTATAAGGTAGGCCATGTCAATACATTTTGTTTGATTTATGAGCTTGCAACGTTCAAGTAAAGTGTTGAGGTGCATCTTACATCTCACCACCTGCGTTGAACTTGTTAAGAACACAGCACTCTTCGATGGCGAATTGTTTGTTACACATAATAAATTCAATTTCAATTGTCGTCCCATTGGGATGTCTCCATGTCCATTTCCTAGGTGGCTTTTTCTTGAAAAAGGAGTTTATGATGAAAAACCTTTCGGGCTCTGCAAACTCTACGAGAGTATTTCCACGCTGGTTTTTGTTGCCATGGCAAAATTGGCCTAACGAAGTTTCATTCTGCTGCTGTTGCCTTATTTTCGCATTGAAAACTCCCATAATGAGATCTTCAAATGCTGTTTGCCCTTGTTATTTAGATGCTGGCATCTTTTTGAAAGTTGGATAACGAGTCGCGCAGCTGTAACCGAGGAACTTTCACCTTTTTAGAAATTTATCCTTCAGTTTCTTGTTTATTATAAATCCAACACCACTAGTTCTGTCAGTATGTGTCCCACGAAAGTGGGGACAGATTCTCCTTTCCTTCTTACTTCACTGAGCCCGACGATGTCCCACTTGAATCTTTGTAGTTCCTCCTCTAATTCAAGCAGCCCTGAATCAGAATATAAGGTATGTCCGGTCAGCATCAGATGGCAGCCTAGTCCGGTCCTCCGGTGATTCTTACCACCGCAACGACTCTCCCTGGAGAGCCAAATGGTCAAGTACCACCCAAAAATTCTTAGGAATTCCTCTCGGATCCCCATCGAAGGCCGTACGAACGAATTGGTCCTCTCTCTCTATCCCTCACTTCTCAAAGCAGCAGGCTTCTGGAGAAGAGTGCAATTTTGCACCTCCTTCCTTCAAAGAGCTCACATTGCTCGCACATACATCTTATCAAAGTGTTACTATTTCTGGAACACGGATACCGTCCCTGGCTACAGACTCCGTCAAGTTCAAGCATGCCTTACTTCAGTTGTATGGCCAAAGCATCACTGGGTCAGCTCCTCTACACTCAGCCTCTCACCTTCACAGGGAGGAATTGGTCTTCCTGCTGTAGATCTCGTTTACCGTGCCGAACGGCTTCACTGGTTCTTTCATGTGCTTAATAGCTTCAACCCTGATACATGCACAGCACGTAATGTTCTTGCCTCGTCGAAAAATCTTTCATTAACGTTCGCCGTCTTTCTTCGAATGGATGGTTTTCCAGCGTTACGACAAAGCCTCCCAGCCGTTTACTGGGAGGCCATAGAAATCCTGAGGTCTCTTCCATTACAGAGAGCACCCCCGTCCTCCACTACGGAGATACTAAATGAACCACTCTTTTGCTTATCCGCTATTCATCCCTCTGACCGACCATTCTTTGCCTCTCCAGAATGGATGCGTGCAGGCATTATTACTGTACAAGACCTTGTGAACCTCAACCTTACTTGGAAAGACTTCTCTCGCCTATCTACTCTTCTTCGTGATTCCGTCTCCTCTCGGACACTTTACACGCCGATAAAATCGTCGATCATCCATTTATACTCATTTCTGGCCTCTGCTGAAGGAATTGTACAGGTTGCAGCAGCACCGCGACTTTTCCCGTTTTTTGTGCAATTCCGTATGAAATCTTTTACACTTGCGGCATGCTCACAGATGATTTTGAGTGACATTCTTCGCACGTGTGCACCTCAGCAACCAATGCCTTACTGTTCCGTCTGCCTCCTTGACAGCTGTTTGGTCTGCCGCACACCCTCTCCTTGCTGCACCTCAGGAGAAGAATGCTCATTGGCTGTTTCTGCATCGCAGCCTCCTCGTTCCTCAATTATTACACCGAATGACTCTTGTTGTTTCTCCACAATGTGCCTACTGTGATGTCCCGGCAGACATTAAAAAATATTGAACATGTCTATTGGTTTTGTCCTGTCTCGCTACCTTTGTTAAATCTCATGTTCCGTATTGCACACCATCTTTGCCCAGGAAATCTGAGTGCTGTCTCATCTTTTACCCTACTTCAAGATATTCTTTCTGCTTCTCCTCTCCCATCAGTGTGTGTTCATATTTTCACGCTTGTAAAAATAGTAATTTACTCCCATCAATGCGTCAGCATTATGAAAACTCCACTGTACCTACTCTTACAGAGGCAAGCAAGAAGCTTGTCCATCACTTCACAACTCGACTAAAGTTCCGTCTACAATTAGCGCATGAACACGCTGTCAATACAGAAACTCTTCCTAACTTCTACAAACTCTGGAGACCATACCTCAGCTGGTTCCAGATTGATGGCCTAAGAGTTTCCTTTACAGTTTGAACTATTATGAATACTCTATCCTTTTATTAACACTTACATCGTTATTTAACCTGTTTGATTCCCCCTTCTATCTTACCCTCAGGAAGTTTATATAGTTTTATTTCTTTGCCTACTTGTGCTGGCGCTCATTTGTACATAATCATTTCATGACTTACATTATCATTCTGCACTCCGAGTGTTTAATAAATGCATATTTAAACCTTAGCACCCCCTACCTTCATGTCGCGCTGGCCACTGCTTTGGCCAGGTACATTCACAGGTGAACTTGGAGAGATAAGTTATTTTAATTATCCGTTCATCATATTCATTATTTTGAGTCATTCAAAATTTCCAGAAGACTAGCTGTTACTACAGCAACAGGATTTTGCTTCGTATTATATATTTGCATATTATTTTTATTCCGTACGAGATGGGTGTTTCCACAAACTTGTGGTAATTAATGGATGTCCCGCACACGCAATCAACTAAGAATACTTTGCTGTAGTATCAGGTTCACTACTTTTCCTTTTTGCAGGTGCTCGAGGTTTACTTTATCAGTATCTGGTTCTTTAATCCATCAAGCGTATCAGTGCCTCCTACACTGATCACTCACCGTATAACTTCGCCATGTAACATGTAACAATACTTTCTTACTACGAAAACTTATTCACCAGGCTATTGTTTTTATCTAAGATACTGAAAAATTTTGAATTCCATACTAACTGCACCTCGCTACACAAAGAAAAAAAAACACTTTGATTTTCTCCTATTGAGATCCTGGAGAGTGGAAGAACCCAGGAATCTGGTCAATATGTTAAACAGAATAAGAATGTTATGGATGGGACACATTGGGCCATGGTGACCCGATTCTGGAAGTTTTGGAGGAGAAAATTCAAGGCAAGAGAGGAAGGGGACGGCCAAGGAATAGTTTTGTGGCACAGGTACTCCAAGACACCAACACTAGGACATACCATGACTTGAAGAGAACGACGGAGAATAGAGAGGAATGGAGAGACCGAGTACATCTACTGAACAACCAGTCCTTGGACTGAGTAACCAAGAAGATGTACATTTATACTTTGCAATTCGTTTTTCATCCACTTACGAAAGATGCTAGACATCAACGTTCAACAACTTGACCAATAAAAATTGTACAAGATGTCGTCCACCAGAGTTCTTAAATTTGCTTACATGGCGTCTTTGAGTAAATGTGAAGGAACGTAACAAAATTTATCTGACATCTATACAACTAGCGAAGTGATTAGATGAATTGTCATTTTCTTTCAAAGAAGTTGTGCTATCAACATACGCAGCCAAAAAAAACAACCAAAAAACATTGTGACTTTTCGTCGAGGCATTTCACAGAAATATCCTGAAAACTTCTATGAAGGAAATTTCAAACCAAATAAAATGAATTAGGTTAAATGCTGTGTAACATACTCTTACTCTTGGCATAAAACGTTCTTTGTGAATTTACTACACGAAAATTAAAACTCATTGTTAAAGAAGATTTATTGTAATTTACATCACAATCCGCAAGCCTGGTGGCGCAGTGGTCTAAGCGATAGCCTCTAATCAGAGGCATCGCAGTGGTCTAAGCGATGCCTCTGATCCCTGGTGCAAGGTGGCGCAGTGGTCTAAGCGATGGCCTCTGATCATTCGTCCGAACGGGGTCCGGGTTCGAATCCCGGTGAGGCATGGATGTTGTGTTTGTCTTACGGCACTGGCTCTCTCCCTTCCCTGGAACCAGTGACCCTAAATTAGGGACGGGCGACTGCTTATAGCCCATTGAGGTGCTCACGGTGGTCGTTAAACCTCCAATAAAAAAAAAAATTCGCAAATGCGAAAATCTTTCCTATCAACAGACAATTTTTTGAGTTGTACAGGGTGTTCGGAAAGTCACTGTGCACCTAAGCTATGCACTTAGAAAAAATGTTCGAAGTGATCTCCACGAGCGTCGATACAGCGCTGAACTGGTTTCAGTTTATTTGCAAACACTTGCTGCAGCTCTGCTTGTGAGATGTTTCTGATGAACGTAGGTATTGCAGTTTATAATTGATCAAGCGTGCGTGGGCGATCACGATCACAGCAGATTTTGCTGCGCCCCACAGAAAAACGTTTGGTGGAGTAAGGTCCGGGGAGCGAGGGGGCCACAGGTTTTTTGAGATGACACGTTCGCCGAAAACCTCATTCAGAAGTTTCATAGAGGTGTGTGCGCAGTAGCGCCATCTTGTTGAAACCAACTGTAGGTGATTTCGTCTTCTTCAAGGCGGCCAATGAAGTCGTGGAGTATGGAACAGTAACGTTCACTATTCACGGTGTCATGAAAGAATAACGGCCCGACAATGCGCCGCCGGGATAGCGCAACCCACATTCCGATTTTCTGGTCATGCAAGGGTCGTTCCGACACAGCATGAGGAGTCTCTGTGGACCACAATCGTGTGTTTTGGGCGTTAACATACCCAGAGAGGTGGAACTACGCCTCATCTGTAAAGAAGGTGACATCAAGAACAGCAACAGTTTTCGTTTGAATAAAATTGTTAAACCATTCACAGTACCGGAGTCGTTTTACGTGATCCGCCGGTTACAATTGTTGTACCGCTGTTACTTTGTATGGGTAGAGGTGCAATTATTCTCTCACCGCTTTATGCGCTGTCGCAAGCCCGATATTTTCCTCTTGCGCCAACTTGCGCAATGATTTTGATGGACTCCGCAGCAGGGAGTCAGAGATGTCCATCAACTTCCCATCGGTAAGTTTAGTTGGTCTCCCGCTTCGTTCAGCGTCGAACACTGAGCCTGTAGCCCGAAATTTCTCAATAAGTCGACGAACTGCATTACGATGAGGTACAGGTGTGTCTGGGAATTTGGCAGCAAATTGCTGCCGCACTAAATCGGTGTATTTGCCTTCTCGAAAGACGTATTCAACCAGAAGCACACGTTCCGCAATTGAAAGAACCATAATGCGTAAAACCGAACAACAACAGCACACACGATAACTTCGATACTTACAGTAACAACGACTCGTCTCTGTTGACCTCTAGAACCAACTGCCGCAATGCGGCAATCGACGCTTCGAGCAGCTTGCTGCGCATGCGCAGTGAGCCCCATGGGTTCCCGCGATCGGCTGCGACTGGGAGAATCCACTTTATTACGTTCCGGTGGCACATACTGGACTTGATAACTGCGAAAACAAAACGGTAGCCTAGGTGCACAGTTACTTTCCGAACACCCTGTATAATGAAAAATGAATAAAGCAAACTTTATCAGACACGAAACAAAGTGTGTTCCTTACTTTCTCTGATGTTAAACCACGTACTTTAACAATCACGATTCTGAACTGAATAGTATTCTTTGTAGTTTTCACCTTTTCGTTTGCACAAACTAAACTGCAATAATAATGACTACAATAATTAATATGACTAACTACAATAATTTATAATTATGAGCTCGTTTCTTCGAATTATCACATTTGCGCCTATTCATTTAGTTTCTAGTCAAGTCACCACGTTCAAATTGTTGAAACGTTCTATTAACCAGTTTGCAGTTAGCCGTCTACTTTCCTTGAAAAAGTCATCTGGTTGATGTGCGAAAGCTTGGAAAGTTCTATTTCTATTCTACGCCGAGAAATTCGGATCATTTGTATAGTTATACTATTTTGACCAAACTACAATGACTGTATCCCTCCGCTGTAAAGGAAGGAACAATTTCTAATTCCCTCCACACTTCACATATTCCCACCAGCCAGTTAAAAATGGTATCATCGCAGCACTTCAACATCTCAGCTGTAATGAAATACGCTCCATGGGCTTATTATTTGCTAGACATTTTATTGATTTAGGAAACTCATATCTGAATACCTTCATAGTATTTGCTGATCTTCGCACCGCATAATTTGTTTCTGATTCATAATCGTATTCCTCTCATTTCCGCAATTTAATACCTCAAAAATATTTATAACGCACAATTCAAAAACTTACTTCCTTTTCTTTTTTTTTCTACATTTTACTGAGTAGCAGAGCAATGTTCAATTTTTACAAAGAAAATCAGTTACGCAGTCCAGTCAAAAAATTATGACCACCTGTTAGTATGAGGTATGTCCTCGTCGCGCCGCCAGTGCCACATATATACGGCGTGGCATTAACCCTTTAACGACCATGACCCAAAAATATTTTCTCCTTCTAAATATCATAATGGCCAAGACTTTCTATTGGTTCACTTCTTTGTTTAATAAAAACAATAGTGACTGAGGGTGACTCCTGCTGATCCCTCATAGGTCGAGAAAACTTGAAGAACAGGTAAGGGTAGGAAATTTGACTCCCTTTAGACAGGCGTTTCGGGCGGCTATGACCGTTCGTATGTACAGGCGTTTGGGGCATTGTGGTCTTTAAAGGGTTAATTCACTGAGGCCTCTAAATATTTCTGTAAGGAAGCTATACCATGCAGACACCAGAGCGTCTCGCAGATCATCAAGAGTCATCGGTGGTGGATCCATAAGTCGAACCTGTTGGTCAACATATACGGCGTGGCATTGATTCAGTGAGGCCTCTGAATGTTTCTGTAGGGATGCTATATCATGCAGACGCCAGAGCTTCTTGTAGATCATCAATAGTCATCATCAGTGGTAGATCCATACGTCGAACCTGTTGGTCAAGAGAGTCTCACAAATGTTCAATGCGATTGATGTCAGGCGAATACGGTGGCCAAGACAGTAAGCTAAAGTCACTGGAATGCTTCTCAAACCCTTCTCATACACGCATAGCAACATGGCAAAGGGCATTATCTTGTTGGAAGCAACCCACGCCATTGGAGTAGACCGTGATTATATGAATGGGAGCACCTGAACCACCACAATGGATAGGTAGCCTAAAGCGTTCGTCGTGCGATCGTGGGGGATGATTGCTGATTGCTCCCAATGATTCCCAGGAAAACCTGCCCCACATCAGCACACTGCCACCTCTTGCTTCTTTCTTCTCAAGCATCGTGTCAGGATGATTTCTGTCAGCCGTACTGTCCATCGACCATCCACACGATAAGGCAGTAAACGTGATTCATCTGAAAAGGCGACTTTCTTTCACTGTTCGATAGTCTAATGACTCCTCTAAGATGCAAATCCATGCCGTAATCGTCGATGTCTGGCCGTCAGCATGTGTACCATACCTTGAGTGGACGGCGGCCCCGGAGAGCCATAGAGAGCAGAGTTTTTTGGACTGTGGTCTGCAATACTTTGCTCGATGTGCCTGCAGTAAATGCTCTGACCAATGGTTCCACTGTGGCCCGTCTCTTGGATCGTACTAGCCGGGATAGTCGTCGCTGCCCACGGTCGTCCATGCTCCGTGGATGTCCACTATTGCTCTGATATAGGTCTAGTTGGTTTCACTATTGCTCTGATATAGGTCTAGTTGGTTTCCTTCCATTCCTGAAACACTTTAACAACTGCACCACGTAAACAGCCCACAATATCAGCCGTTTTTGCAATGCCCTTCAGTCGGTAGCCAACAGTCTTTCCTTTTTCAAACTCTATTGGCTCACGTACTTTTCCCATTTCCAAGCGAAACTTCACACCGTCCGCGAGTTCATGTCCTTTTAAATGCAGTTGCATATGTTGCTACGCACGCCATCTAGATACTGGTTACGGTTCCTTCTTACATCATAGTTGGTCACAAATATTTGACTGGACGGTGTATATTACACCCAGTCTACCACTACGCGCTCAGCTGTAAGGTGTAGAAGTAGAACTTTGCTATTTCACGTTTTTGTCTTGAGAAACTTTAATATAAGACATATTTATGTAATGGTTCTTCCTTTTAAATTACTGTTTTTTAATCTTATCGTTGCATAATGTATCTTCCTTTACATGATCTGCGTAGCAGCATTTTTTTTATTTGTCTCTCATTTGTTTATCAAAAGATATCTTTTCAATCAAACATCCCCACTCCTTTTAAACCATTATCATGTACTGTACATTCGACTGAGTCAGTTTTAACCGACCGGCTTTGGGTAATAGTGATGTTTATCATAAAGCCTTAAACTTTTATTTTTCTTATATCAAACAAAAATTTCTTTCATTTGACATTCCTTTTCACTTACAACAAATTACTCTGTTCGTAAAGTATTACTCGCTCTTTGCAGCAGAGGTACACGATCAGTGCAATAAATCTTGCCTTTTTTGCAGAAATTTGCAACATGAACACC
This sequence comes from Macrothele yani, assembly GCA_039090855.1. Taxonomy (NCBI): domain Eukaryota; kingdom Metazoa; phylum Arthropoda; class Arachnida; order Araneae; family Macrothelidae; genus Macrothele; species Macrothele yani. The sequence continues at coordinate 5,332,517 of CM076995.1, read as the reverse complement.
CATAAAAAATTTTATCCCGCTTGTTTCTGGCATTACTATACTTTTCCATATTAGATACCGACAAAAAGATAAAAAAATAAGGGGTGTAAGGAAAGGAGTCTTTGAAGCTGTTTCATTTTTTCGTCATTGTTAGAGATGATTTGTAGAGAATAACGTTTTGCTTGCATGCGCTTGCATTTAGTTCTTTGTATCTACCGGCATGCGTGAGAGCAATAACCATCGGAGCACACGATGTTCTGATATGCTAATGGGCCACGAATAAACCATTTGTTCTCAGGAGCGATATTCCTTATTGCTGTTTTATGTCTGATTCATTCACTGAGAAAGAGCACCTCATCGAGGGAGTAATCACTCCGCCTGAAGCGACTACATCACAAAATGCACGCGTGTGATGAGTGCTTACTACTTAGCTTTTGCATCCCGAACAGGTAAAGGGACGTCTGCTGGGACAACCCAGGAAACATCAGCCCTGCTTTTCTCGGTTATATTTTCATGATGTGCAGAAATATCCCAGCACATAAAATTAGATTTAACATCCGGTATTTGTTCTACGAATTTCTAATCTTTTAATCATAGCCAAAATGTCGATGTTCTTTAAGGTTCTTGACATCCAGGAATAATATCGTTCGTCTACACTAACCATCATGAATATATATATATATATATACTGAAGAGCAAAGCTGAAAATTAAGGAAAAACTTTTGAATTTAAAACGAAAGTTGCAAAATAACCTGAAGATCAAAACGCGCAACGCAGCAGTTATGAAAATTTAGAATTCACATTCTATTAAGAAGAGACCTAAGCAAAAAAAATATATTTTTGACTCATACCAAGTACAACATAGAAAAGGTTATGTATCTACAGGTGTGAGTAAAAAGAGAGAAAAAATAAAAAATAAAAAATAAAATAAAACAACTGAATGTAGAAAGTGTCGAGAATACTGAGCCTTGGCTTTATCAAGGACCAGCAAAAACTCTGCATTTTCTCACTTCCACAAAGACCTAGTTGGAAATGGGTTTCTGCAAAGCCATAGATGCAAGTAATAAGCCCACCAAATTTTTTTTAAATATATATATATGTCATGACCTCCGCAGAGTTGTATGACCTAGCTTTAGTTAACAATTTAGCTTGCATCCATAACTTTCATGGCCCGACCCATGCTCTTCATCTGTTACTATTAAACAGAAAGAAGAAGATTAAAGAAAACTCAAGTTGTGAGAGTGACATAATAATTAGAAATAATGTTCAGCAATAACGAAATGCCAAGTTCGCCTGAGAGAGAATCTAAACCTGAATAGCAATGCAAAAGTATTCCAAATTCTTACATTGCAATTAAAAAAGGAAATATTAATTATTTAAAACTCAGATTCTTGAAAGAAAACTTGATTCTGAAACCCCCTACTCCACAACTTCTGACAACACAAAAACGAGAATAAATTAAAGACAATAATTAACTAAAGAAATGCTTTGTGAAGGTTATATGACATAAACAATTAGTTGCAATATGTACAAAGTATTTCAGCAGTGCTTTAAGTGCATAATTAAGTAGTTATTAAGAACTTAACTACTTTGAAAACACAGCGCAAAGTAAAAGAACTATGATTGGCCAGCTGCTTGGCCTAAGTTTCTTAAAAAACGCGCAAAGTTACCAAGAAAAGAAAGAGTTAAAACCCGCAAAAAGTTAACAGACTTGCCAGTGCCTAAATGCTAAAAAGCAGAAAATAACAGAGAAAAAAAGTACAAGAAGTACAAACATTGAACTTGGAAAACCTAAAACCCAAAGACAATGAAGAGAGCTTACCTCTTATGCAACTGAACTTTCTCCACACAAGAGGAAACATGGCCGACCTTTTCCCCAAACTTCCAAACTCCTCTGCCACTCCCTAGTCGTTGGGGGGCAGTGTGGGTGGGGCTGAAGGCCTCCTCACACTGAAAGAATCCAACTCGCGGAGATTTTAACCAGAGAAAAAAATATATACTTAAGACTGTGGACCTGTATGATCAGAAAGAGCAGAATTAACTCTCCAGAATACATGAGAAATATTATAAAATACACAAGTGGTGTATTTAATAATCTTTGCATGTATTTAATCACCTTAGTGAGCTTCTATAGATTATTCAGAATCCTATTAATTTTAATGTTAGTTTTACTATTTTTAGTATAGCTATTCTAGTGAGTGAATAACTAGTTTTCTTTTTTATTTGTTTTTATTTTCTTTTATAAACAGATTTTTAAGCTTTTTTTGTGATTTTGTCTATATTATTTAATTTTTTATTTTAATAGGACCTTCATATCCATAGCACTAAGGTTCCTTTTAGTAGTTAATAGGCATCCTCTAGCCAACTTCCAAACGGCTTTCATTGGTCAGAATAATATTATTAAGTGTGTAGAAAATTAAAGCAGATCTGCCAACCTTACTCTATTATTCAGAATAATTTTTCTTAAAGTTCTTTTGATGAAAGAAGAAGGAATTTCGTTCTCTAGAAAACTGTCTAATAGTATATTAATGTGGTAATTGAAGTCCAAATTGTTGCTGCAAATTCTTGAAATTCTTAGGACCTGAGAATTTCAAGAATTTGCAGCAACAATTTGGACTTCAATTACCACATTAATATACTATTAGACAGTTTTCTAGAGAACGAAATTCCTTCTTCTTTCATCAAAAGAACTTTAAGAAAAATTATTCTGAATAATAGAGTAAGGTTGGCAGATCTGCTTTAATTTTCTACACACTTAATAATATTATTCTGACCAATGAAAGCCGTTTGGAAGTTGGCTAGAGGATGCCTATTAACTACTAAAAGGAACCTTAGTGCTATGGATATGAAGGTCATATTAAAATAAAAAATTAAATAATATAGACAAAATCACAAAAAAAGCTTAAAAATCTGTTTATAAAAGAAAATAAAAACAAATAAAAAAGAAAACTAGTTATTCACTCACTAGAGTAGCTATACTAAAAATAGTAAAACTAACATTAAAATTAATAGGATTCTGAATAATCTATAGAACTCACTAAGGTGATTAAATACATGCAAAGATTATTAAATACACCACTTGTGTATTTTATAATATTTCTCATGTATTCTGGAGAGTTAATTCTGCTCTTTCTGATCATACAGGTCCACAGTCTTAAGTATATATATTTTTTCTCTGGTTAAAATCTCCGCGAGTTGGATTCTTTCAGTGTGAGGAGGCCTTCAGCCCCACCCACACTGCCCCCCAACGACTAGGGAGTGACAGAGGAGTTTGGAAGTTTGGGGAAAAGGTCGGCAATGTTTCCTCTTGTGTGGAGAAAGTTCAGTTGCATAAGAGGTAAGCTCTCTTCATTGTCTTTGGGTTTTAGGTTTTCCAAGTTCAATGTTTGTACTTCTTGTACTTTTTTCTCTGTTATTTTTTGCTTTTTAGCATTTAGGCACTGGCAAGTCTGTTAACTTTTTTGCGGGTTTTAACTCTTTCTTTTCTTGGTAACTTTGCGCGTTTTTTAGGAAACTTAGGCCAAGCAGCTGGCCAATCATAGTTCTTTTACTTTGCGCTGTGTTTTCAAAGTAGTTAAGTTCTTAATAACTACTTAATTATGCACTTAAAGCACTGCTGAAATACTTTGTACATATTGCAACTAATTGTTTATGTCATATAACCTTCACAAAGCATTTCTTTAGTTAATTATTGTCTTTAATTTATTCTCGTTTTTGTGTTGTCAGAAGTTGTGGAGTTAGGGGGTTTTAGAATCAAGTTTTCTTTCAAGAATTTGAGTTTTAAATAATTAATATTTCCTTTTTTAATTGCAATGTAAGAATTTGGAATACTTTTGCATTGCTATTCAGGTTTAAATTCTCTCTCAGGCGAACTTGGCATTTCGTTATTGCTGAACATTATTTCTAATTATTATGTCACTCTCGCAACTTGAGTTTTCTTTAATCTTCTTCTTTCTGTTTAATAGTAACAGATGAAGAGCATGGGTCGGGCCATGAAAGTTATGGATGCAAGCTAAATTGTTAACTAAAGCTAGGTCATACAACTCTGCGGAGGTCATGACATATATATATATTTAAAAAAAGTTTTTGGTGGGCTTATTACTTTCATCTATGGCTTTGCAGAAACCCATTTCCAACTAGGTCTTTGTGGAAGTGAGAAAATGCAGAGTTTTTGCTGGTCCTTGATAAAGCCAAGGCTCAGTATTATCGACACTTTCTACATTCAGTTGTTTTTTTAATTTTTCTCTTTTTACTCACACCGGTAGATACATAAGCTTTTCTATATTGTACTTGGTATGAGTCAAAAATATATTTTTTTTGCTTAGGTCTCTTCTTAATAGAATATATCATCATCATCATCATCATTGTCAACCATTATCAATCCACTGCTGGACGAAGGTCTCCCCAAGTTTCCTCCACAACGGTCTGTCTTGTGCCAGTCTCCTCCATGTCACTCCCGCATATTTACGAATTTCATCCACCCATCTCCCATGTGGTCTTTTTCTGGGTCTTTTCCTGTCCCTTGGAATCCAATCTAAAATCTCGGCTGTCCATCTATGGTCTGTCCTTCTGGCAGTATGTCCAGCCCATTGCCATTTCAGGGATTTAACTCTGATCATGATGTCTTCCACTCTCGTCATTTTTCGGATCCACGAGTTCCTCTTCTTATCTCTCCTGGTTATACCAAGCATGCACCTCTCCATGCTTCTTTGAGTTGTCTGCAGCCTTTGTATGTCTCTTTTAGTTAAGGTCCACGTCTCTGCACCATACGTAAGCACTGGAAGGATGCATTGATCAAACACTTTTCTTTTAAGACATAATGGCATATTGCTCTTGAAAATTATGCTGTTTCTTCCAAAGCTCTCCAGGCAAGTTTTGTACGCCGATTAATTTCTTCATCAATGTGACCCTCACTTGATATCTGCTGTCCAAGATAAACGTACGTATCTGTTATCTCCAGTTTTTCTCCATCAATCGATAAATCTTCATTTCTTGTAAAAGCATTGAACATCACTTTTGTCTTCTGAAAGTTCATTTTTAATCCCACTTCTTTACTCTTGTCAGCAAGTTCCTGGATCATACTCTGCAGCTCTGATGGGGTAGTTGCAAAAATGACTACGTCATCAGCAAAACGAAGGTGGGTTAGATAATCTCCATTAATCTTTATCCCTTTGTTTTCCCAGTTCAGTGATTGAAAGACATTTTCCAATGTGGCATTAAAGAGCTTCGGAGATATGGTGTCACCTTGTCTCACTCCCTTTCCAATTTTTATGTGTGTTGTATTTTCAAACAGCCGAATCTTTGCACTTTGCATTTTCATAGATGTTATTAATAATATTAATGTATGCATCTTCAATACCGCAGGATTTCAGAGCCGTGGTAACTGCTGATGGTTTCACCGAATCAAAGGCTTTTTCATAATCGATAAAAGCCATGCACAATGGAAGTTCATATTCCCTCGCTCTTTCAATTAGTTCTCTCAGTACGTGGATATGATCTATTGTGCTGTAGCCACTCCTGAATCCAGCTTGTTCTCTCGGTTGAGCCATGTCCAGTGTTACCTTCAAGCGGTGTGAAAGAACTTTAGTGAAGATTTTATAAACCACTGATAGGAGGCTGATAGGTCTGTAGTTCCTGAGATCCTCAATGTCACCTTTTTTATGTAGCAGGATCATTGTAGCATTGTTCCAATCCTCAGGAATCTTCCCTTCATTAAGGCATCGAGTAAAAATTTGGGCGAGTACTGTTTCAATTTCTCCACTTGCTTCTTGTATGATGTCTATAGTAATTCCATCTTCTCCTGGAGCTTTCCCCCGCTTCATGTTCTTGATTGCATGAGCAACTTCTGCTGGGAGGACTGGAAGAACTCTGGTACCTTTCATGATGTCTGGAGTGCATATATCATCCCTTTCATATAGTTTGGAGTAGAAATCTTTCACTCTTGTCAAAATTTCGCCTCTATTTCTTGTTATAGAACCATCTTCTTTTCTCAGAGCCATAATCTGTTTTCTTCCCTTACTGAGATGTCCCTTTGCTATCTTTAGGCTTTGGTTGTTTTCAATTGCTTTCCTCACTAGCTCACAGTTGAATTTCCTTACGTCTTCAGTGATACTTTTTCGTGCTGTCTTGCATAGCTCTATATATTCCACTTTGGAAGTCACATCTTCTTTAGTTGTCCTCATCTCTCTTCTTTTTTTGCATCAACATTTTGGTTTTTCCTGATAATTTGTTTACATGCAGCTTGCTCTTAGACCCAGCTAATTTTGTTGCTGTTTCCATAAGAGCTTTGGTTACTTTTCTGTTAACTTCAGAAATATCCACTTCTTCCGATGTTAGGCCTTCTAAAGCAGAGAATCTGTTCTTCAGTTCCAACTTGAAAGTATTATGGTGTTTTTTAAGGTTGGTTATGTCAATACATTTTGTTTGTCTTATGAGCTTGCCACGTTCCAGTTTAGTGTTGAGGTGCATCTTACATCTCACCAATCTATGGTCACTACCTGTGTTGAACTTGTTTAGCACACTGCAGTCTTCGATGACGAATTTTTTGTTACACATAATAAAATCAATTTCACTTGTCGTCCCAATTGGATGTCTCCATGTCCATTTCCTGTGTGGCTTTTTCTTGAAAAAAGGAATTCAAGATGAAAAATCCTTCTGCCTCTGCAAACTCAACGAGAGTATTTCCACGCTGGTTTCTGTTGCCGTGACCGAATTTACCTACTGAAGTTTCATTCTGTTGCCGGTGCCCTATTTTTGCATTGAAATCTCCCATAATTATCTTCAAGTGCTGCTTACCTTTATTATTTAGATGACGAATAGAATATATATATATATATATATATATATACTTAAGAGCAAAACTGAAGACTAAGGAAAAACTTTAGAATTTAAAATGAAGGTTGCAAAATAACCTGAAAATCAAAACGCGCAACGCAGCAGTTTTGAAAATTCAGAATTCACATTCTATAAAGAAGAAACCTAAGCAAAAAAATACATATATAATTTTGACTCACACCTAGTACAACATAGAAAAGGTTATGTATCTACCTGTGTGAGTAAAAGGAGAAAAGATAAAAAAATAAAATAAAACAACTGAATGTAGAAGGTGTCGAGAATACTGAGCCTTGGCTTTATCAAGGACCGGCAAAAACTCTGCATTTTCTCACTTCCACAAAGACCTAGTTGGAAATGGGTTTCTGCAAGGCCATAGATGCAAGTAACATTCCCACCTAAATTAGTTTAACAAATATATATATATGTCATGTCCTCCGTAGAGTTGCATGACCTAGCACTAGTTAACAATTTCGCTTGCATCCATTAACCTTCCTGGCCCGACCCATGCTCTTCATCTGTTACTATTAAACAGAGAGAAGAAGATTAAAGAGAACTCAAGCTGTGAGAGTGACATAATAATTAGAAATGATTAACGAAATTCCAAGTTCGTTTGAGAGAGAATTTAAACCTGAAAATCGATGCAAAAGAAATCCAAATTTTTAAATTGCAATTAAAAAAGGAAATATTAATTTTTAACGAACAGATTTTTGAAAGAAAACTTGAGTCTAAAACCCCCTACTCTACAACTTATGACAGCACGAAAACGAGAATAAGTTAAAGATAATAATTAACTAAAGAAAACTTTGTGAAAGTTATATACCTTAAACAGTTAGTTGCAATATATATATATATATATATATATATATATATATATATATATATATATATATATACGTATAGATGTATTAAATATGATGTGCTGTTCTTTTTATTTAAGACATTCGAAACATGGTCCGGATATCGCAGTTATATGGTGCAGTGGACTTCCAGTGCCTTGTGTCTTATACATCGTGAGCCAAAAGTGACTATGCATCTGGCAAGACAATACACGTACAACAACTACAAGCTTACCTGCGGGAAATGGTTCCCTTCTGTGTGTAGGCATGTATCCTCACGTCTGAACATGTTCTCAAAGACACGTGACAGGTCCAAAGGAGAAACTTTGCTGTTTACTGTGCAGAGAACGGGGATTGTTCTTGTAAACAGAGTTTTGCAGTAAAGCCCACAGATAATAATCTGAAGGCATGAGATCGGGAGTACGTGGCATCCATATGCCCTTTTAGATGATCCTGTCTCCGTGCTGCTGTACGACACACCTTCTTATTGTGCCAATTTTCGAACCGATTTCTTTGTACTTTTACTGATGCGAACGGAAATATCCTCCACCTCTTCCTCAGTCAACACCTGCGGCCTTCCGCTTCTCGGAGCATCTCTCACTGATCCAGTTTTACGATACTTTTCAATTAACCGTCTCACTGCATTGCGATAAGGTGGTTCAGTATTGGAAAATTTTTCTCTGCACTTGCGTTTTACATCGTCCGTATATTCACCTCCACTACGGAACACATGTTCAATCAGAAACTCTCAACCTCAAGCGACAACACCATTTTCAACCAGCCACTGTGACGCCTCAGTACTGACTGATTCAATCACGGCCAGATGCCGGAAATACAGGCTGTGTCGTTCGAGGTCAGACGGTAGGATGAGTGTAACTCTGCCCCAAACGCACGAGCATTCTCCATTTACAGTATTGCATGTACGTGTGCGGTAACTACACTTTATAGACTTCTTATTATTATATCTTATCACAGTACGTCAGGTGCACAGGGACTTTTGGCTCACCCTGTATACGCCGGCTTATAAGCTAAAACATTTGCTGGGCCATTAAGCGGTCTACCCGATACAGAGCGCGAACTAGATCGGAGTTTACAAGGTTCATGCCCCGCTTGCACCAAACCTCTCGGCGTGGGTCAGTAGTCACGTTAAGCCTCTCTTCTCGGGATAAAGGCTCCTAGTTATAAGCACATCTACATATGCTTTTTAAAATAATTATTATTTCAAGTTACTTAAGAACAAGGAACTGTGCACCAACTGTACTTAAACTATTAGTAGAATAACTGTACTAGTAATTCAAATTTATTAGCATAGAATAGAAAATAAAGTTTCCAAGCTTCTGCACATCAACCAAATGGCTTTTTCAAGGAAGGTAGACAGCAAATTGGAAATTGAATAACAGAACTCCTCAACGATTTGGACATGATGACTTGACTAGACAATAAATCGTTTAAAGAAACGAGGCCATGTTGGTTGGGTGCGCGGTACCTTGGAAAGAAAAGAAGCGTTATTTGAAGAACTGGAAACTTTGATTTCTGTTTTACACTTATAAATTCGTATTACTTTTAAGTATTGTTCGTGTACAGTTCCTCGTTTTTAATTAGTAAAGAAATTGGTGTTCGTCCAAAATTCTTTTGTGACAGCGATATGGAAAATGCAAAATCTTTACTACACGAGAGGAACAAAACAGGAAAATAATTGAAATCCATAATCTTTTGAAGTAAGTTGCATTGTCATTAATACCACAGATTTAAAGTTTCGAATAAAGCTTGAAAAGCGCGAACACATTTTGATTTCGTTTGTCAGATGTACGAATTATAGTCATCAAGAAATTTCCCTAGGTTATTTCTTCATATGCAGAGATGCCGTGGTAGAAACTTTTAGCATGCCAAAGTAACGCAGATTACTATTCCCTTTAGTATGAAATATTTTAATTTCGAAGAATGGAAATTCGTGGCATGTCATACAATTAACATGATTTACTTTCAAATGCGGTGAAAACAAGATGATTCGACATCACTGCCTGGGTGAATTTTACTAGTTAAGTAAGCACACCTTGCGGTTGTTTGTGTTGTAGTTAAATCCTGGAAAAAAATTGCCCCTTGTGGAAATTGTTATCAAAAAGTGAGCTAAATGGAACTTCCCTTGCCGTGGAAAAAGCCCAATCAGAAAACTGGAATCCTATTTTTAAGTGTAATGTCCTAAGCTAGGGATTCGAAATCAATCTCAGTTTACCCGCTTTTCTTTCTTTCTATTTTTCCCCGTAAGAAGAATGTCTAATAAAAATAATAAAAACATGCAAAATATGAAGCAAAGCATTAATACATACCGCAAAATATGCTGAAGGAAGAATTCATATTATTAAGTGTTTTCAAACAAATATTTCTTAACCATGCAGCTATAATGTGCCTCCAAACATAAGTATAAGAAATACTGATTAACTATTTACGTTTTATGTAAGGAAAGGAAGAATTTCAGAGTAATTATTTTATTATGAAATTTAAAGGTAAAATTGCAAAGTAGTAATTTTTGTTTCTCTTTTATTTTTATCGCACACGTACTTCCTTGAAGTGCATGTGCAATGCTTTACATGAAGTAACGAAGATTAACTATTTTCGACTCTGTGTAGCATTTTGCTGTAGACAAATTTTTAAATTTTTTTGAACTACTTCAAGTTTTTCAGCTCAATAATCACCTCTCTACAGTTTTTTCAGCAAAATATTTTCTTTCGTCTCTCTTTTTGAAATATCATTGTAAAAATTGTCATAAAAATACCCATTGTCATAGAAATCCGCGCACCAAGAAAGAGACGACGGATTCAAATGAAATTTTAGTAGTGAGATGGTACATACCAAGGACAGAAGTGATTACAATATCACAGAAGCAGGGCGATTTCCAGCGGACATTCGGTACACATTCCGGTCAGCGTTAGTGCCGCGTCGGACCGCCTCGTGCTCTGATACATGCTGTGATACGGTCCGGCATGGAATCAAAGAGACGCCGTATGTTATCCTGGGACAGATTGGCCCACTGTTCTAGCAATTGATGCTCTAAATCACGAACACTGGGACATGAAGGAAGCTAGCGTCCCGTCTGGTCCAACACATGCTCGATGGGCGAGAGATCAGGCGATTTGGAAGGCCACGGAAGCGTCGAAGCATGACGTAGACAGTTCTAAGAAACCCAAGCCATGTGCGGACGGGCGTTATCTTGTTGGAAAATTGCTCCGGAAAGCCCCGCCAGGAAAGGAAACACATGGGGCTGCACGATCACCTGTACATAGCGCTGGGATGTCAACGTCCCTGGGATCACTGTGAGAGAAGTCAGACTGTCATACGCGATGACTTTCCAGACCATCACGCTTGCAGTTCGAGGCGTGTGCCGCTGTACAGTGAGGTTGGGATTGTAGCGCTCACCTACGGTTCTCCATACTCTGACAGAGTGGTTGTCTATTCCCATACAGAAGTGGGATTCGTCGCTTAAGACTATACGCCGCCAGTTCTCAGAATTCCACGTTGATCGCTGCTGACATCACAGCAATCGACGCCGACGACGGTCAGGTGTTAATTGCAGAAAACGTGAGGGTTGTCGAGAGTGCAGATTCGCCTCTGCCAGGCGTCTGGAAATGGTTCTGGCGGACACAGGAGTCCCCTTGTACAGCCGCCACATATCTCCGGATATTGGACAAAGACGTGGTTGCATCTGTGCGCCCCGCTCTCACGATCCCACGGTCCTCTCAGCTGGTGGTGTGTCTGGGTCGTCGAGAGCCCGTCCGCCGTGTCTGGGTGGCTTCCCGTGTCCATTGCTCCCAACACGATCGCATCGTACTGTCCGACCGGCCCGAATGGCGGCCTATTCGTCGCTCCGGTCACCTTACCTCTCTCATCTGGAAGATACGGCCTCGTCCAAACTCCGTCAGTTGAACCGTATGCACATCTACAACAGCTCTTCGGCATGTCTGTTGCTCAGGGATCTCACCTGACTCTTACCGTGCACGTCAGTACGAATGTGGAGTCCCCTGCGCAGTGCCTTGTAAGCCCCAAGGATTGCGATTGCAGCGCCGGTTGTGGACGCGCGGGAATGCGGAATCGCACGAAACTTTAATCATTTGCATGCTTGCCCTCCCCGTAGCTATTCGCCAAATTTCTCGTAAATCGCACGGCTTTATCTTGGTACGTGAAATTTTTATGACAGTGAGTGTATGTATATGGTGACAATGAGTGTATAGTGAAATCAAAGCTGCGGGCGATATTTTGAACTGAAACCCCAATTTTGAATATTATTTTGAATATTTTAAGAAACACTTCTTTACTGTCAACCTATCGTAAAGCGTTATCTATGTAACAAAGTGATGAAAATAACAAGGTAGCGCAGAAGGTGATCTGCCATCAATGTTTAGACACGATGTTTAATGCTCTGCTAAGTTTTAAAATACTGTTCACAAGAGCTACGGAACGTGTAAAGAAACAGAACCAGATTTAATAAAACCTGAAAGCTGAATTCACTAAGAGAATTAACACAATGCCATTTTGTTATTTAAAGTAACTGACAAAAAGAAAACGAGTCGTAACTAATGAGAAAGCGGAACAGCAGTCAAAGCAGTTTACTTGTGTTAAATATTAAATGATTTACTTGTTATCGCTATAGTAATAAAGGTAATAAAGAAGCATTTCGGTTGTCGCAATAAACTCAATGAATTTCAGCACGTTGTGCAAAAAATATACTCCGATGGACCTTTACATTATGACCACCTACCTAACAAGCTGTAGGACCCCCTTCAGCCCGCAAAATAGCGCCCACTCGGCAAGGAATCTATTCGATAAAGTGGCGATAGGTATCCTGGAGCATCTGGTATCATAATGTTAACAGCAGATCCTCCAGTTCCCGTACATATCGGGGTGGTGGTGATTTAGCATGAACCGGCTTTTCCAAGTCGAACCACAAATGTTCGATTAGGTTCATGTCAGGTGAATTTGGAGGCCATGGATTTAACAGAAAGTCACCAGCATGTTCCTCGAACCATTCCTTGACGATTCTGGCAGTGTAGCATTGCTAATTATCCTGCTGGTAATAGCCATCACCGGCAGGGTACACAGTTGCCATGATTGGGTGAACTTGGTCTGCAACGATGTTCAGATACCTGACAGCTGTCAAGGATTGTGCTATTGGGATGATGTGTCCCAAGAAAACGTCTCCCACAGCTTAACACCCTTGCCGCCGGCTTGTTTCCGCCCAACAGTTCATCCAGGTGCCATTGCCTCAGTTGGTAATCGGCGTATTCGCGCTGGGCTGTATACGTGATGCACCAGGAATCTTGATTCGTCAAACCGGGCCTCTTTCTTCCAATCATCCACGGTCCAATCTCGATGATCTTGAGCCCATTTCATGCGTTGTTGGCGATGACGTGCAGTGAGCATGAGGACCCGGTTGGGTCTTCGGCTACGCAGTCCCATGCGCAGAAGGCTGCGATGAACTGTGTGGTGTGACACGTTGCCGGGATAATCACTGTTGTAGCTGCGGCTGATTTGTCGCACTATGGCCGTGCGGTCGCTACGAACAATGCGCGACAATCTCCGTTCTCCTCTGGCATCAATGAGCTATGGACGAGACACGGCTGGACGACGGCTCCTCATTTGGTCATCTGTTCACCACTTCTGATAAGTAATCACTACAGCGGCACGTGAACAAAACACAAGCCGCGCTATTTCCGAGATCGCAGTTCTGAAGCGCCGTGCCATCACAATTTGTCCTTTGTCAAACTCCGATAAATCGGCAGCTTTTCCCATTCTCACTCCGAACACTCTACTAACCAAAAGCCGGTCCTCGGGTTGTATACATACTGCTGTGTGAACTTCTCCTGCGCCACCGTTCGGTCTCCACGGGCGCTCATTTCTCTAGGCTGGGGGTTATCATAATGTAATGGCTTATTGGTGTGTTAGCCGGCCTGGTGAACAACAGGACAGAGGGAGATCGAATCCAGGCCACCTTGGGCCTGTATTCAAGTCTTGTTCACATATTAGCCGCCTTGGTGGACGAGTGACATCTGTGACTCGAATCCAGGCCCTGTATTTGTCTTACGTCGCTGGCTCTCTCCCCTACCTGGAACGAGTGGACCCAAGTTAAGAGCGGACGACTTATTGTAGCCCTTAGTTATTTCACGTAGTCGTTAAATCCCAAAAAACTGAAAATATATTAAAGTTACGTCCTCAAAAACTGATTGCCAAAGGATTTTCTGAATAACAGATACTGAGGGCTCATTAAATTGCAACCACTCCTATGTAAAGGGAGTTGCATACCCGATACTAGCTTAACGAGAAGGAGGAGAACGTGGCCTGTAAGCTAAATCGGTGCGCAAAAGATGTTATTGGTTCATCTGAGTGCGAAGTTACAGACGTTATTGGCAAAACTAGAGATTTATGGAAGTTACGAAAGACCAAATTGTGCGCGTAACAAGGGTTGGTTTGTCCATTTCGGAAACGCCGACATTTGGGAGTTCTTCCAAGGGCACCGTGGTTAAAGCGCACCAGAGTAGTTCCAGAATGGCGAAATAACCAACCGACGGCACAACTGCAAAGGTCGGCGAGAGACGAATTCTAGAGTTGAACGACTGGTGCGTCGCTTCTTACATAGCAATAGGTGCAGCACGGTTTCTCAGTTGACAGCCCAGTAAAATATAGGTGAACCAGAGACTGTACGTTGCACGCTGGCACGCAAGTGAAACAAGAGCAGACGCTCAATACTCCACCCTCTCTGAAAAACAGTTCATCGACATGAACGACTCTCTCTGGTGCTTACAGCATGTGGAATGGACAACAGGAGGTTGTAAGCAAGTGTGATGATCCAATGAGTCACAATATGTACTCCATTTGGCAGTTGGTTGACTCCGTATTTGGCGTTAGCAGCATGAGTTTGTGATTCCCTCATTAATGGCACTCACTATTCCAGATCGGTGGGTGCGGTTGTACAATATGGGGAATATTTAGCGGGCATGAAGTGGACTCCTGGTGTGTGTGGACCGACGCATGGACGTCAGCTACTGCCAGTGACTGCTTGCGGACCATGTACATCCCACAATGTTGTGCCTTCACCCAGAGAGGGATGCGTGGAGGTACAATACACCCCGCTTTGATGTGAACCATCTCGAACGGTCCCCGAAGGTGCCTGATCTCAATCCAACTGAACATCTGTGGGATGTTGAGGAATCCCAAGTGGGGCATCTGGACTCAGCAACCAGCTCCACACCAGAACTGTGAACCGGAGTTCAAACAGCTTAGTTTCAGAATACTATATAGCTGTATAGACAAACTCATGGAGTCGATTTGTCTATACAGCTGTATAGGGTACTGAAACCAAATTGATCGTAATAACCACGAAGTATTAGGTAGCTGATCGTAATTCAGTAAGCACTCGGTGTACATTACCGGAGAAAAAATAGCTCTCACGATACCGCTCAACTAACAGAGTTATTTTTTTTTTTTTGATTGGAGGTTTAACGACCACCGTGAGCAACTCAATGGGCTATAAGCAGTCGCCCGTCCCTAATTTAGGGTCACTGGTTCCAGGGAAGGGAGAGAGCCAGTGCCGTAGGACAAACACAACATCCATGCCTGACCGGGATTCGAACCCGGACCCCTTACGGACGAATGATCAGAGGCCAACGCCTTGGACCACTGCGCCACCGGGGCGGCTCTAACAGAGTTATCACGATGGGAAAGCTCTGTTAGTTGAACGGTAAGCTGCGAATTCATTGTCTTTGATCTTACGTTTTTTAGCACATTAGGCAAATGTTGTATTCCCACAGTCGTGAATGCAGAACAAGTTAACCTTACATGACTAGTTAACTTCAGCCTGAAAAAATCCAACTTCAGAATACGCAGAAATTTAAGTGCATGGCTCGAGGCACAACAGGAAAGCCAGTAATGCTACCTGAACGTATGGTACTGCTTCAGATTGCGGCAGTTGAGAAAAATACCGCTAAACATAGTTTTGCCGCAAACGAACGGTGCAAGCTTGCAAATCCTATCAATTACGTATTTAAAGATGGTGCTGGAACCACTAGAACGGAAACGACACTTAAAATTAGTAATCGAGCAAGTGCACAACAAAGGCGCCTGGCATAAATTGCATTACCATTAAAGACTAAAAGAAGTTCCCCTTGCCACGTTGACCAAAGAAGGTGATCGTTTCGCCCCGTTGCATGAGAAACATTAGTTCAATCACCATTCAGATCATTTATGCATCACTTTTTCACGGGTCATCTGAGTTCTGTCGTTCTATGGATTATTTGTGTACTAATGTCCAACGGTTCATTTACTCTATAACGTCTCTGACTTAATGTTCATTATATTGATTGGTATCGGTACATGGGCAGTAATATTAAAGCTTTACCAGAGTGAATACTTTTAAAAAATGGTAAAAATGTTTCAAGCATGATATAAATAAATAAATCCGATGCTTTCGTAGTTGTTCCTTTATATTGTAGTACTGAAATTAATCTTATGATAACTGTAAAACTTTTTGATTTTCTCTTTTTCATATTCTCTAAATACACTGGCGGAAAGTGAAAAAAGAACAACAAGAAGGAATTGGCGGACGATCATAAAATTTACATATGTTAATGGGGTCGAGTTTACGTAGGTGTGATCTTAATTTCGGGACTAACCGGTGAGCGCCTACGCCTCAGCACGGCATAATATGCAAATTATCGTCGGTGCTATTTAAGGAGTACGGCGAAATGAATGTAATCAGTCGTCGGCGTACGGACACAAGCGAAGACTCTGAAGAAGCTGCAATGCCTGGACATGAAAGACGTGTACGATTTCAGCAGTTATCGGACTTTGAGCGAGGTCGTCTAGTCGGACTCCGCAAGGCCGGGTGGTCGTATCGTCGTATTGCGGAGTGAATTGGACGGGAAGTATCGTTGGTGGTACGATGGTGGCGTAGATGGTCCGAGGAACATTCCCACACGAGAAGACGTGGAACCGGGGAGTCACAGACGGACTGATGAGCGGACCAATCGACGCATAAGAAGAGCGGCGTTGTCAAGCAGAACATCCACTGCGACGCCAATCAGAGCTGCCGTTGCACCTGGGGTGACTGTTCGAACAATCCGCAACCGTCTACTGGATGCAGGACTACGTGCACGTGTGCCTCTGGCATGTGTACCTCTGACTCCAGCCCACCGTCAAGGACGGCTGCAGTGGTGTCGCTAACGTCTGCACTGGAGAACGCAATGGCGATCTGTCGTGTTCAGCGATGAAAGCAGATCCTGCTTGGGAGCCTCCGATGGCCGTATGCATGTTCGCAGACGCACAGGGGAGCGTCTCCACCCTTTTTGCATCCGCCAGTGACACACAGGGCCTACACCTGGACTCCTGATGTGGGGAGCGATCAGCTATCACTCACGTACACAACTAGTGTTTGTACCGGGTACGTTAAACAGCACGTCCTACATCAACAGCATCATTCAGCCCGTTGTTGTGCCATTTGTAAGGTCGGTCCATCGTGGTGTTTTCCAGCAAGATAACGCACGCCCACACACGGCACGTGCAACGCAACATGCACTTCATGGTGCCAGACAACTTCCATGGCCTGCACGTTCACCGGAGTTTTTCCCCATTGAGCACGTGTGGGTTTTTATGGGACAACGACTTATCCAGTCTCCACAGCCAGCCACGACCATCCCCGATTTACGCGTCCAGGTTGAGGATGCTTGAAACTCAATACCCCAAACTTACATCCAACATCTGTACGACAGACTCCATGTCAAAATTGCACAGTGTGACGCAGTTCATGTCGGTTCAACCTCGTACTAACCATGTCACATGGAAATGTTATTTTTCAGTTTACCAGCAAATACAGCTGTATTTTGCCATAATGTTTTGATCACGTTATCCTCTGTATTCCGTTATTATGCTGTATAAATTTCTTTGGTATCAGAAGTCTCCTTTTTGGTGTTCTTTTTTCACTTTCCGCCAGTGTAATTTTGCTTTTGTTTTCATATCGCTTACAAAAGATGCTGCAGTATTTCTGTATGACTTTTCTAAAGATCATCGATGCACTGCTAAGTTTTTAGAGTGAACATTCCAAGAGAAAGAAACTTTATTTTCAAGAAAAAAGTTCAGTTTAGAGTGTTGTACACGTTAGAGTATTGAATCGAATCGTGTGGTAACTGTGGCTCTTTTTTTTGTTTCCTTTTCTAATTTATTGTGTGTGTTTTTTTTCGTTTAAGATGTACAGTATTTGTGTAAAGGAGCAGCAGAATCAAATGATACTAATGATTCTTTTTTATTAATGTTAACTTTCACGTATCATACGAATTAGTTCCTTTGTGTATACCCGATATGTAAAACTTACTTTTTAATGCTCGCCATATATCTCTTCATAATCCTTTCCGGATATTTGTTGCACTTTCTTTCACATAAAAATGAGAAGTGTTCTGCTGTATATGATGTCACAGTATGTAACGATGCAGTTGGGCTTGACATCCTCTCAATTATATGTCGCATACAATATACTGGAATTTTCGTTATAGCTCAGGTACGTGATATCTGTTTGTGATAGAGCCTAACTCCAGGGAAGGAAGAGAGCCAGCGCCGTAAGGCAAACACAATATACATGTCTTACCGGGATCCGAACCCGGACCCAACTCGGACGAATGACCAACAGCCGTCGTTTAGATCACTGCTCCACCCACCGGGACAGCGTTCTAGACTTAAATTCCGTATACTTTAACCTACGCCTCACTTTGAGGATCAATTAATCTAGTGACGTTAAGTTTCGAGAATGCTTGTTTTTCAGAAATTAGTATGCCGATTACGGGAGTTTTTATTAGAGTGGTTACATATTTGGTTCTCAAGAAGTCATCAAGTGGTAATGTTACCAAAAGACGTTTGTAAAAAAGCGATACCTCCACGATGCGAATCATTAAATCATCGCCCGATATTCATAGTAAAACGGCACATTATTTGTTTGGCAATGCTTCCTCTTCTAGTTTAGTACATTGCACAGCAAAACACATTAGTATTCAGCCAACTAAATTTCTCACAGGTGTATAGTCGTTAGTATTTTCTTTTATTTTGATAATTCTGAGCGTCTTACCCTTTAAAAAATACTTGTAAAAGAAAGTGAGGGCAAAATTAAAGGATGCTTAAATTATAGACTTGTTTCTTCACTAATAAATGAACAGTGAACAGTGCATCTATCCCATAGAAAAGGAAATGACAGAATTAACATGTTAATCCTTCAAAGTTGAACAAGTAGACAAATCCTGGAACGCAGCAAAGGATGTGGTTTTATTATTTTGTAAATGAAAGTATAATTCCACAGCAGCGAGATGGATTGTTAGATATACATTACAAACAAACTGAAAATGTAATTATGCTTCCCTATAATATTCTGATTTTGTTATTGATTATATGACACCACATACTACAGATGTCTTAATTCTTCCTACTTGGAAAGAGGTTATTGACACAAAATCGGGTACGTGTTCAGGTGACGTAATGTCATCATATCCATTAACCCTGCTGTTCTTCACACATTAATTACTCCTCTTTACCGTCCAGGTCAGTATGACCACCTGTGTAATAATACGTTTCATTTAGGTTACTCCTATCATTAAAGAAAGTGCTTGTTACATGCGTGTACCATTTATTATAAATACGAAATTTTCTTTAACAAGTCTTTCCAAAAATTATGCAAACTAAAAAATTAAAATGCAACACGGTAAAATTCTTGCTTAACAGCACTCTAGGGTCAGTTATGTTTCTCTGTAAAAGAGAGGCTTATTTAAAAAAAAAAAAGCGTTGCATTATTTCTAGGTTACAATACGAAACTCATAAGTAATCTAACAGGGAAGAAATATCAGCATGGTAAGCAAACCAGAGCTCTGGTGGCTGAGCGGTCAGAGGCCCTGGTTTGTGGCAAATCCTCCAAGCTGGGCTTGGATTCAAGTCCCAGTTGAAGCATGAGTGATGCGCTTGTCTTAAGGCACTGGCTGTCTCTCTCTCTCGTGGAATCAGTGGTTCTAAATTTGGGAGGGGTGACTGCTTATAATCCTCAGAGTTACTCGTGGTGATTGTTAAACCTCGAAATATAAAAACAAGGGCACTGGCAAATTCAGCAGAATTCTTTTTAAAATATTTACGCAATTCCTTTCTTATGCTAACGGGAGAATTCCGTTCTCACTTTTTCTGTATCCATATGACAAAAAAATTCCGGTAATAGGATAGATTTACAGGAATACTTGGGGCTTCGATTAGCTATTAAATTTCATTAGTCTGTCGAAGTTTTGATTTTGAAGTTCTGTTTCAAGATCGGATATTGTGGATAGACCAGCTATTATACTGTTCATTGTGTTACTGTAAGAAACTAGGTACTTAATTTATTGTACAGGGGATTGTACGATGTCTATGTATTAGTCTGTGGTGTCCTTAAGACAAAAACTATATAACTACCAAGAGTAACTTTTACATTTGGAAGTTTTGTGAAATAAAACAGTTCATTGAACCGTCTCTTAAAGATAATTGAAAGTTATTGTGAGTTGAAAACAATGATGTAAAACTCCAAATCACTCTGTTGCTTCGATAAATCACGATGAACAAAATACGTAATTTGTAATAAGACCTCCACAGAAAAAAATAAGACTATTAGAAACGTATTCAAAAATTAGTAAGCTCCATTAGAAAATAAAATGACTAAATCGCTTGCATTAATGAAAATAAAAAAATTCCTCATCGCTCAATTAGTTTCGAAAGTGAGTATCATTCCGGTGATTTTCTGGCTCAGTGGTTAAGACTCGCGGCTTCAAACCAAACGTTCTGGGTTCGAATCCCACAACCGCGCAAAAGGATTCTCACGTGATAGGACTGAAATTTTCAGCATGTTGGATTTTGTGAAATTTCGTTATGAATATGGATCAACTTGAAACGGACCTTTCTGAAATAAATGGAATTACTGACTACGGAAAATCTGTGAAAATACGGGTTAAAAATAAGCAGAACTCTTAAAAACGGAAATTCCGTTTTGTCGGCAACTTTGCTGCACGTTATTTTCAGAATGTTTGTGAATTCACCTCACGTATTTTTAACAGTATACCAAAGAATTGTGTTTCTAGCTGAAATCGCAATCGAAGGACACTTTTTTTTTCAGGTAAGATACATTGTGATAACAATAAACGAGACTGTAAGATTAACAATGGAGGGTCAGGCTGCATCAGGCGAGTCAACCAATTTGACGGATAACCATTATAGTTATCACATTGTTACCCACAAAGTCATGTCATAGCAATATCGTTACACATCAAGCTGGACTGTATTTGACTGGATCATGAACCATCGTTAAGTGGGAGCCCAAATGCTGTGAGAACTGTCTGCTTTACCATCTGAAAGAGCCTGTCGATATTTGATGTTAAATCCACTTCGCAAGCGAAGTTCCTAAAATGTTTTCTGAGCGAAATGAACGATCGGCTGTACAATTATTAATTAATTCGAATAGTGATAAATATACGTATTTTGCTGATGACGTAGTCATTTTTGCAACTACCCCATCAGAGCTGCAGAGTATGATCCAGAAACTTGGTGTCAAGAGTAAAGAAGTGGGATTAAAAATAAACTTTCAGAAGACAAAAGTGATGTACAATGATTTTATAAGAAATGAAGGTTTGTCGATTGATGGGGAAAAGCTGGAGATAACAGATGCGAACGTTTATCTTGGACAGCAGATATCAAGTGAGGATCACATTGATGAAGAAATTAATCGGAGTATAAAACTTGCCTGGAGAGCTTTTGGAAGAAACAGCATAATTTTCAAGAGCAATATGCCATTATGTTTTAAAAGAAAAGTGTTTGATCAATGCATCCTTCCAGTGCTTACGTATGGTGCAGAGACATTGACCTTAACTAAAGAGACATACAAAGGCTGCAGACAACTCAAAGTGGCATGGAGAGGTGCATGCTTGGTGTAACCAGGAGAGATAAGAAGAGGAACTCGTGGATCAGAAAAATGGCAAGAGTGGAAGGCATCATGATCAGAGTAAAATCCCTGAAATAGCAATGGGCTGGACATACTGCCAGAAGAACGGACCATCGATGGACAGCCGAAATTTTAGATTGGATTCCAAGGGACAAGAAAAGACCCAGAAGAATATCGCATGGGAGATGGGTGGATGAAATTCAAAAGTATGCAGGAGTAACATGAAGGCAACTGGCACAAGACAGACCGTTGTGGAAGAGTATTGGAGAGACCTTCGTCCAACAGTGGATTGATAATGGTTGACAATAATGATGATGATACGTATAGTGTGTTTTATTAACACAAAGGTGAGTAAATATATTTTATGAAGTTTTGCTTGAGATGGACTGTACAGAATCATCAAGTACTAAGTATTTGTATGTCCAGTGGTACATATTTTTCCAAGGATAGCTGAAGCAGAAAGGAACTATGGTGTGAGAAGAGATCAATCCAAATAAATATGTAGAACTGTTCCTGGTACAGAACCGTAGAAAGCGTCTGAAGAGGAAATCACATGAAAACGAAGGAGAATAAATTTTACTAGTAGTCTGCCTCGGAGTAATCTCCATTGAATGCCGTTCTTGCTTTTGTCTATTCAGTGTTTTGTAAGCTTAGTCTCTTGTTTTGGAGGGACGGTTTCGACTGTCAACTACTTGGTAAAAGGTTATCGATTGTGAATAACATATTTATCTCTCCAATGGAAGAAATATACAGTCGAGTCACATTATTGTGACCACCTCCTACTTTTGACGTCAACAGCGCGTAGCCAATGAAAGAAGTATCGTGAGCTGGCTTGGAGGGTATATAAGGTGTGCTGTAGTCAATCTGAAAACATATCACTCGTTGCTGTCATTGATAAAAGGAGCGATTTATCAGATTTGCAAAAAGGAATGATTATCGGCTTTCGCGCCAAGGGTGGCAATATTTCTGAAAAAGCGCAGTTTGTGAACTGTTCGCGTGCTGCTGTGGTTAAAGTGTATAGGGAATGGAGAAATGGCACCACTGCGAATAAGCGAAGTGGAAACTGTGGAGCACCACGTGCGATTGATGTGAGAGGTGAAAGTCGTCTTCAAAGATGCGTGAGGGTGGATCGACACGCTACAGTGGAGCAACTCACTGACCGAATGAACCAGGGGGCTACCGGAAGTGTGTCTAAAACGACAGTTCAGCGAACGCTGCTGCATAAGAGGCTCCGATGCAGACGGATGGTCATTGCACCTATGCTAATAAAGGTGCATCGGCAGAAAAAGGCTTACATTTGCACGGCAATATAGGGATTGGACCTCCGCTGATTGGCGAAGGATTGCCCACTCCGATGAGTCACGTTTTCTGCTACATCGAACGGATGAACTTTGGCGTATAAGGCGAGAAATATAGGAGAACAAACAGTCTTCAGCCATGGCTGGCAGAACTTTCGTGGCATTCTGTGGATCCACTCATACCTATGGAATGCACTATGGACCTAATTCGTTAAGAAACCATCTTTGCAGGCCACGTACACGCATATATGCTGATTGCCTTCCATTGGGAGGATGGGAACTTTCAGAACAACAATGCGACGTGTCACACAGCTACAAATGTCCGGGAGTGGTTGGAAGAGCACGATGAAGACTTCAAAGTACTTCCCTGGTCCCTTAATTTCCCAGACTTAAACCCAATTGACCATGTGTGGGAATACATCGAGTTTGTTGTTCGCTCTATGGATCCTCCACCACGCATCTTCCAGCAGCTGTCAGATGCACTGGAGTCAGAATGGCTCCACATACCTGTGAACACCTACCAGAACCTTTTGAGCCAATCCCAATCCGTCTAGCTGCTATCCGCGCTACATATGGCGCTTACATTGGATATTAGCCGGTGATCACAATAATGTGACTCGACCGTGTAGTAGCTAATCGACGATCAGGAAATACTGGATCTAAAATCAGTTGTTCGAGAGGAACAGTAGTTTGAATCAGGAAACATGTAGCAATAAGTCTGGGGAAAGGGGGCACGATGTGGACTCTAAGACACCCAGATTGCCATCGTAGGGCGCTATGGGAGGAATGAAAGGCGAAACTTCTTGCAGCTTTTCCAAGTACAATCCTCATTAAGCTTAAAGCATCCCGCAGCAATCCATGAATAATAAGGTAAATAAGACATCTCCAGTGGATGTATCATCGAATGGTAAAGAACATACTCAGGAAGAATATCCAGGGAGGAAGAAAGAAATAGAGATTTGAAATTACTTTTTCTTCAGAGACGAATGCATGTTCTATAATATTAATGAACATGTAGAGGACGCAAACGAATGCTTCCATCTTCGGTAAACAGTTGGATATCGAGCATGAAACAATATGATGCGTTACGTGACACGAAGAACTTGTTAGACATATCCAGACTGAGAGGTTGCGAGTAGGATATGGCATTTGGTACTTATGATATGGGATGACACACTGATGAAAATAGCTATAACATCAAGGCACTATCGAGTCATACTCTGCTGATAACTACTGAAAGCCCTCTTCTCCTGTTGTTAAGTCTTTGCTTAGAGGAGGTAAAAGTTGTTTCATTTTGGAATTTACTTTCATCTTGTACACTTCCACGCGAGGACAGGTCAAAATTTGCACTACGTTTGATTCGGCTCGATGAGTAAAACATAGTATACATATCGAAGGAGTATGTACATACACAAGCATGTCTAAGGCTAGAAATTAGTAGAACCACTTGTGAAATAACATGTAGGGTGTTGCAGCTTCCCTAGTGATCGGACATATGCTTACAGTTCTCGCGCATCCCCTGCGCAGTGACGGTAGCACTAAAGTGTCGAAGTCTATTTGTGTCTGGCATGTCTCTACATTTGATCAAATCAATTATTTTGTTTCTGAGTTTACAAAAATCACTGAAAAATGAAAATGGAAGTGCTATTATTCACTAAAATGAACATTAAAGAATGAACATTGTTCTGACACGATATTTTAGCAAGTTTGGAGTCACAGTTCAAGAATCTTTTAATGATGCACCGGAAAAATCGTAATGAGCTTCTTCATCACGTTAACATTCTACAAAAACAATCTTGGTCGTCATGTGTACTCATACTTTCCCATTCTAAAGACAATAGCGAAGAAGACAAATTGGCGACTGCTAGCCTGAACACGTACAGCTTGCATTTTAAAGCACTTAACAAAGATATGATGATAAGATTTCAAGACTTTGATAAAACACAGATTGGTTAATTAATCATTGTTTAGCGGATGTTCAAGATGTTCAACCGATGTTAAGCGAGGTAGTAACAGATTAAGTTTTCAGCCAAACTGAAAAGACCAAGTGCGATTTAAAAAGTATTAATATGACGTCCTGCGACAAAAAATGCTTTCCACATCTTCATTTCTGGAGTAAAACAAAAAAATTTTCATCATCATTTCCAACCACATTCCTGGTCGGATTAGTAATTTTAAATTCAAGAAGGGATAAACATTATCTGCGAGGGTGATTTAGGATTATTTTACAAATGCAGAACAACTCGTAAATAGATGAGTGACACATCATTAAGATAATAGTAAATACTAAGGCTCTTCAGGATATTTTTTGTCTTTCCGGAGATCATGCTTTTTTTAACATATGGGCGTATCAAGAAAGTACGAAGTAGACGAATTTTACTGAAATCAAGACCTGTATTTCTAGTTACGTTTAGTGTTTAATTTTTGCCAACTTATAAGAAACATCATGCAGGGTGTTTGGTTCAACTGAAAGCAATAGCCATATTACGAGGCTTTTTCAATACACACTTCATAATACATATAGGCGTATCATGAAGTGCCCGGCGCATGGCTTGTTGCCTAGCAACCAGTCAGGCGGCAAACGATTCTTTGTACTTCACGGTCGAGTCACATTTTTGTGACCACCAGCTAATATCCAGAGTAACCGCCGTGTGCATTTTGGACAGCAGCTAGACGGGCTGGGAGTGACTCAAAAAGGTGTTGGAAGTTTGTATGTGGAGCCATGCTGACTGCAGTGGATCTGACAGCTGCTGGTGAGTGCGTGGTGGAGGATCCATAGAACGAACAACACGATCGAGTTGGTCCCACAGATGCTCAATTGGGTTTAAGTCTGGGGAATTAGGGGGCCAGGGAAGTACTTCTTTGAAGCCCTCATCGTGCTCTTCTAACCACTCTTGGACATTTGTAGTTGTATGGCACGTCGCATTGTCGTGCTGGAAAATCCCATCCGCCCCAGGGAAGACAATCAGCATATATGGGTATACGTGGTCTGCAAGGAAGGATGGAAGGATTCATAACGAATTCAGTCCATAGTGCCTTCCACAGGTATGAGTGGACCAAGAGAATGCCACGACAACATTCCCTAAACCGTAACGCTTCTCCCACCAGCGTGTGTTCTTCCAGCAATGGTTGAAGAGTGTTTGTCCTCCCCGATGTTTCTTGCCTTATACGCCAAAGTCCATCCTTTCGATGAAGCAGAAAACGTGATTCATCGGAGAAAGCATTCCTTTACCATTCAGAGGAGGTCCAATTCCGATAATGCCGTGCAAATATAAGCCTTTTCTGCCGATGTACCTTCGTTAGCATAGGTGCAGTTACCATCCGTCTGCATCGGAGCCCTATACGCAGCAGGGTTAGCTGAACTGTCGTTTCAGGCACACTTCCGGTAGCCCCCTGGTTCATTCGGTCAGTGAGTTGCTCCACTGTAGCTTGTCGATCGGCCCTCACGCACCTTCGCAGCCGACGTTCACCACTCACATTAATGGCACGTGGTGCTCCGTAGTTTCCACGTCGCTTATTCGCAATGGTGCTATTTCTCCAATCACAATACACTTTAATCACAGTAGCACACAAACAATTCACGCTGTTTCAGAAATACTGCCACCCTTGGTCCGAAAGCCGATAATCGTCCCTTTTTGGAAATCTGATAAATCGCTCCTTTTATCCATGACAGCAACGAGTGATATGTTTTCAGAATGCCTACAGCACACCCTATATACCCTCCAAGCCAGCTCACGACACATGCCTTCTTTCATTGGCTATGCGCTGTTGACGTCAAAAGTAGGAGGTGGGCACAATTATGTGACTCGACTGTGTATTATCTTTATTTTACTGCGTAATAGAACTTCGTATATCTACCTATATGTTCGTATTGTGTTTAAAACGGATGATTATTTTCCAACTGAGTCGACTGGTGTCAAATAACGATCAGTTATATAGTTTTCAACTCATAGAAATGTACCTCCCAATGAAATTCACGGATTAATGGAAGGTATAAAAACATAGACCTAAGTCATTGCACGATCCAATTTCATGTAAAAAATATCCTCAAGTGCTATACTGAACAATATTTATTTACCTGAGGTTAAAAGCTACATACAATAGATTAAAACACAAGATCTTTCGCAGTAGCAGCTACCGCATCATCAGGTGACACATAGCATACGGAACCACAGTTCTTAAATAGTTTTAATATGATGGTATTGAAGGAACTATAAAGCGCCGCCTGACGGTACAGTAATGACATACATCACTGAAATACATTCATAACGCCCTCTGAAAAAAGAAACAACAACTCAGAATAGTAATTATAAAGGTAATGGTAGTCCATTTAACAAGTTCTTCCAGGCTCGAGGAATATGGTACGACATATCATCATTGCAACATTTATCACCGAACTGGTGAATAAACATGCTTTCCATATACAATAAAGAAACTTTGTCCTTTGGGCCGTAAGTCAACAGATGCGAAGCATTCCAGTCAGGAATGTAGGTACCAGCACTGGCCAGGCGTGAGAGAGAAGTATCAGTAGATTTACGCTTGACATTATACTGATGTTCAGCCAACCTGATACCAAAATTTCTAAAAGTCGAACCTATGTATCTACCATCAGGTACATCAGGAACAACCGACCTAAGTGGAACACAATACACCCCATGCCTGGAAAATTTGTGAAGAAGGTCCCGATATTTACGAATAAAAGAAAATAACGACCTAGTCTTTATAAAATAAAATAAAATAACGACCTAGTACCGAAGGCCAAATGACAACCTCGGCACAGACTACTCAAACCAGAGCAAACACTAGGTAGGTAATCCAGCGAACCCACAAATCCTATTTCACGAGACGGGCGTTAAAGGGGAGTAAATCTCAACCTCGATACATGAGCAATTATACGGGAGATGCAACTCTGGGTATACCCATGGCTAAGAGCAATGTCCACAATGATACTGAATTCCCGTTGGCGTAAACGAGAAGTGGAAGAGTGTGTGAACGCGCGACGAACAAAATAATATAGTGCCGAAAGTTTATAACGGAAGGGATGAGCCGAATTAGCAGGGATAATACAAGAAATAGCAGAAGGCTTACGGTAAACAGAAGTAGTTAAACGATGGGATACTGGGTCACGCTGTAACAAAATATCCAGAAATGGAATGGAGCAAGAATTCTCAACCTCAACTGTAAAATTGATAGATAAAAACTGAGCTGACATAAGTTCGGAAGAAACCATAAGTTCATCGAGAGAGTAAATCCAAAAAATAAGAATATCATCAATTTATTTTAAATATAATGCGGGACGCAAGACACATTGACTAAACACACGCTCTTCCAAAGATTGCAAGGCGATTTCCGCCAAAACTCCAGACAGGGGCGAACCCATAGGCGTACCCTCTAATTGTTGGTAAATAACGCCATTGAATTTGAAATAGGAACGTTGGTGAATGAATTTCAAAACTTGCACAACGGCTAAGGCTTCCACGGGTTGGCATAATCCAAACGAAAGGAGCCTGGAGTCAATAATATCAATAACATCGGGAACAGGAACACTGGGGAACAAAGAAGTTACGTCAAGAGATGCCATAATAAAATCATTACCTCCAGCGTTAAAAGAACAAATTCTATCCAAGGTCTGCTTTGAGCTTTTAATAGAAAATTGTGAGTCGGAAATCAACGGAACCAAAAAATCTGCCATAGCCCTTTCTAGAGTACGACAAGGGTTAGAAGAACTGGACACTAAAGGTCTAATAGGATGTCCTGGCTTATGCAGCTTAACCCTACCAAACAAATCCGGCACATGGGGGCCAGGGGGTGGGTGCATAGAACGAACAATGGAAATTGGCAAGGCAGAATGGTTTTTTTAACTTGCCCAATGCCGCCACTGTAGCTGCACAGGGGTCAAACCTCATAATTTTATGAGGAATTTGATTTATTGCCTCTTCCATTTTTTCAACGTATGCAGTTTTGTCATAAATGACAATTTGTTGTGACTTGTCAGCCAAAATCAGAGATAAGTCCTGTTGTTCTGTCAGTTGCTTTAGTTGTCTGATTTCCTCCTGGTAGTGGCGTTCATCCGGTTGGAACCTTCTCGACATGTGGCTTTGAAGAGCTTTTGAAATTCCATATCTTGCAATGTCCTGTTGTTCCTCTGGCAGAGCTCGAATGACCTTCTCAGCTTGTGGAACGAATGAATAATAGTTAACCCTATTAGTAGGGTAGGCAAATTTGCTACCTCTGTTCAAAGCAGATTTTTGTACTGAAGACAATACATATGAGCTAAAATTAATATATGAGGAGGGTACCGCTGTATATTCAAACCTCCTAGTTTTTAATTAACTGTTGAGGATAGTTAGAATCAGATTCCAAAGCATTAGAAACCAAACATCGGAGTTTGTGGATATGTCGTAACTGCACAGTATTAATTTCAGCCTGTAAGGTTGCTGTCAAGAGAACCATAGTCCTATCCAACTGAATGGAATGAATGCTGCGAGATATACGTAAGTACGCGGCATATGTTCTGCGATTTAAAAAGTCTATCAATCCTCTTTTTAAACGGATCTCGGTAGTAAGGCGTTTTACCTAGGCATCCCTCAAAACCTCGGCATCACGTTTGGACACCGAAGGTGTGTGAATTGTTAAATATCTGGGTACCACCTTTAAATCACGGCAGTAACTAAAAATGCTAAGTGCATTCCTTCAATTTCAAGCCGGCGCCGAACTCTAGTAAAAGTCTTAACAAGGAATTCCATAATGCTATATTAGATTTGGTATAAAAGACAACATACCATTATTTCGTAGTTAATATGATCACTACGTATCCCATCGTAGTGATCATATTAACTACGACCCAGTATCCCATCGTTTAACTACTTCTGTTTACCGTAAGCCTTCTGCTATTTCTTGTATTACCCCTGCTAATTCGGCTCATCCCTTCCGTTATAAACTTTCTGCACTATATTATTTTGTTCGTCGCGCGTTCACACACTCTTCCACTTCTCGTTTACGCCAACGGGAATTCAGTATCATTGGGGACATTGCTCTTAGCCATAGGTATACCCAGAGTTGCATCTCCCGTATAATTGCTCATGTATCGAGGTTTAGATTTACTCCCCTTGCACGCCCGTCTCGTGAAATAAGATTTGTGGGTTCGCTGGTTTACCTACCTAGTGTTTGCTCTGGTTTGAGTAGTCTGTGCCGAGGTTGTCATTTGGCCTTCGGTCTAAAGACTAGGTTGTTATTTTCTTTTATTCGTAAAGATCGGGACCTTCTTCACAAATTTTCCAGACAAGGGGTGTATTGTGTTCCACTTAGGTCGGTTGTTCCTGATGTACCTGATAGTAGATACATAGGTTCGACTTTTAGAAATTTTGGTATCAGGTTGGCTGAACATCAGTATAATGTCAAGCGTAAATCTACTGATACTTCTCTCTCACGCCTGGCCAGTGCTGGTACCTACATTCCTGACTGGAATGCTTCGCATCTGTTGACTTACGGCCCAAAGGACAAAGTTTCTTTATTGTATATGGAAAGCATGTTTATTCACCAGTTCGGTGATAAATGTTGCAATTATGATATGCCGTACCATATTCCTCGGGCCTGGAAGAACTTGTTAAATGGACTACCACTACCTTTATAATTACTATTCTGAGTTGTTTTTTTCAGAGGGCGTTACGAATGTATTTCAGTCATGTATGTCATTACTGTACCGTCAGGCGGCGCTTTATAGTTCCTTCAATACCATCATATTAAAACTATTTAAGAACTCTGGTTCCATATGCTATGTGTCACCCGATGATGCGGTAGCTGCTACTGCGAGAGATCTTGTGTTTTAATCTATTGTATATAGCTTTTAACCTCATGTAAATAAATATTGTTCAGTATAGCACTTGAGGATATTTTTTACATGAAATTGGATCGTGCAATGACTTAGGTCTATGTTTTTATACGTTACGCACAGCACGAAATGATGTTATAGTGATTAATGGAAGTTTATGGTTCTGCAAACTTTTAGATATTCGCACTGTTCGTCATTGAGTAAGCAAATCAAAGGACAGTGGAGGAATGTTGGCGGTAAAAGATCAGTCGCGGTGTGGAAGGCCCGTAATCGCAACTTGCGATTTGAACGGAACAGCGCATTAGGGAAAATGGAATGAAAGCTCTGAGAACCCTAGCAGACAAGCTGAACATTATTTTAGGTAGTGTCAATGACATTGTTAATGTTTTAGGATACAACAACGGGTGTGTTCTTTGAGTATCGCGTCATATAACGAGTGAAATGAATAAATAGAAGACTTGAAACATTCCAGAGGTTGCTTGCTTGCTATGAAAAATTTGGAAGTGTTTTTTCCGCAAAGAATTGTGACTGGTGATGAGAGTTGGGTTCACCATTATTACACAGAAATAAAAAAATCAGTCGCTGGAATACCAACAACCGTCTTCTTCTCGAGCGAAAAATTTCAAAATTTCAATTTCTTTCGCTAAGTGCATCCTCTGGGACTACAGAGGCATTATTCAGCAGGAGTGCATGGTTAAAGGCACGATTATCAACTCTGAGAGCTACGGGCATAGCTAAAAAGTGAAATAAAAAAAATAAACCACGTATTGGGTGGGGGGGGGGGAGAAGCCAGTTATTCTGCGATACGACATTGCCAAGCGCCAAGCCAGTGCTTTCACTTTACAGGCCATACAGAAAATCAGGTGTGAAGTTCTTGAACACCTCACCTACAGCCCCCAGATTTCGCGCCGTCCAACTTCCTATTGTTTTCTTCTCTGAAGAGACATCTGAAAGGAATTCAGTTCAACTGTGACCAAGATATTCAAGTCTCTACAAGGAAGCGGTTCCGAGAACAACCTGAAGAGTTATTCAAGTGTTTACAAGGAAATGGTTTCGAGTACAACCTGAAGAGTTAATCAAGTCTCTACAAGGAAATGGTTCCGACAACAACCTGAAGAGTTCTACAGTTTAAAAAACATGTTAAACCTTGGCGTGTCTGCATCGAGCGTGAGGGGCTATGCAGAAAAATAAAACGTGGGAATTAAAGTAGAAATTCTGAGCTTTGTTTTTGTTTTGTTTCAATTTAATACCTTGCCACTGGGGTTGTTTATAAATATGGAGGTCTTACGTTCTGAACATTCTCTGTATTTAAGAAACCGTGGTCTGTATAAAATGAAATAAATGTTTATTCTGAACGTTTTCCAGCTCTATTCTGTTCCTTTTTTGTAGCAATCTTTGCAGGAATTTTCCGTAACAATCCCCTACAAAAATTAGCGAATTAATTAAAAAATCTTCTGAATCTAGCCTTATTTTCTTAGTCTCATCTTTCAGATATCTTTTATCCATATATTCAGTTCTCACCCAAAATCACTTTGTTATTCTCTTCCTTTACTTTTCTCAAGGATTCATTTTGGAATCCTTTTTGGCACCTTTGCCACATCCATACCCTCAGTATAACCACACCTCCCAACTATTTCTCCTCAGTAATTTTATTTAAGATTTTTTGACTGCCATCGAAGGTCGACCAGTTTTATATCTTACTTTTTTCAAACTTATTTCTTTCCATTCGTCCCCAAAGGCCAACTGCTATTCCAAAGAATTTGTTTTGTACATGTTTTTTTATTTATTCATGTTCTTCTTCACAAAGAATAAAGTTTGCATCAAATCTTCAGATGCGTGTTTCTGTTTTTTTCACGACAGTGTTATTCCAAAGAAATGTACTTAGCATTGCAACAAATTTCTTTCCTTCCTTGATTATTCTATCACT
The DNA here is from genome assembly GCA_039090855.1 of Macrothele yani. Taxonomy (NCBI): domain Eukaryota; kingdom Metazoa; phylum Arthropoda; class Arachnida; order Araneae; family Macrothelidae; genus Macrothele; species Macrothele yani. The sequence continues at coordinate 5,299,840 of CM076995.1, read as the reverse complement.
TTCCTCATTCGAGGATCAAATAAATTTGTACAACACGTTCAATAACTAATTTATTTCTCTGTTCTCACTTTGCAAGTGTTGGTGTTCATCTCTACGAATAGACAAAGTCATCGCTCTTTCCACGTTTTCTTTAATTAACACACAGCAACCGAAAAATTGTTATCAGAACACCACTGGGATCTTACCCCAGATCTCTCGATAATTAACCGAGTGCGTTCGCCTTACGCTACAGTGGCCAACAATCCACGGCGCTGTGTGTGTTTATCTGTTTGCATCTGACTTCACAAATCCGTAGAGATGGGCTCAGCAACTGAGGTCTCCATCTGCTGCGACTTAAGGCACAAGCTATTAAATTATAGCTAATAAATCCAAAGAGCGAGAGTGATAGTAAAAATCTTCCAAATACGTGGAGATGATGTGAATAGACAAAGTCATTGCTCTTTCCACGTTTTCTTTTTTTGTTCATCCGTACGTTTTAATTCTTGCTTAAGAATCCTATCTTTTAATTATTAAAACTTTATTTTTGGTAGGCTATTATTTAAATAATATCTGAGCAAGATATTTCGGATTCATCAATCTGGAAAATAAAATTTTCTGCATTTCTATCAATATATAAAAAGTGCTTGCTTACTACGAAAGTCTTAAAAACTATTGATTATATTATTTCATAGAGCAGATATTTTAGTTATTGTCCATTTCTAAAAAAAAAAAAAAGACAGAAAAAACACACAAAAGCAATAAAACAAAAAATGGAAGTTTTCTCCTGATCTAATTGATGAAATGCTCCAATTCGATTTTTGAAATATTTCACAACTTCTTTGCTTTATCAAATCAAATGAGTGTTGAAAGCATATGAATTTAAAATCTTTGAATTTGCTCCAGTTCGTATTTTATATCTGTGGTGCTGACCTTGTGAGAAATGTGTTCCTACGGGAAAAAACAAAGTTGTCATGAAAACGTTGGAAGTAAAATCAGTTTCTTGCTTTTAGCTATTTCTATATACCACACGGGCAGATGATTTATAATAAACTTCATCGCTTTATGACAAAAATGTGGCCAACGAGCAAATTGAAAATCAGGAGAACCAAAAAAAAAAAAAAAAAAAATAGTAAGATGCAGTGTCTATTGAACGGCATTTAATTTTATCTAAGCAACACCATATAGTGTATACCATTATCGGATATCGCAGACACCAACGCTTAAGAAAAAGGTTTGTTTCACTTGAAAATACTTCCATGGTTTAGCGGTACCAATACAGTATAAATGGTTGTTAAAAATTATACTGGTGTCCATAATTTACGTGAGAAACAAAAAATCATGCATAAGGCAAAAACCACTACAGAGTTTAATGACAGATGATACGGACGTACATAAGTATACAAGCATATCGATAACACAGCAATACACAACAGAAATGGAATGCCATCACCGCATGTAGAGGAAGAATGCGCATAATAGCATAGCAGTCAAAAAGTGATGCAGCACGTGTAACGGATTTCGAGTAGCTAATAGTGAGTGTGATTACTACGAACAGCGATACAGCTCACACAACGAGTCCTCATGCTGTTTACAAGACTGTGAATGATAATTTGGGGCAATAAGTGCCACTGCTCCACCAAGCGTGTCGGAGATCCGAAAGGGTTCCGGGAGGGGGCTGCTGGCTTACAATAGCTCTTCCCAGGGAATCCCAGACATGATATACAGGGTTCAGGTCCGGAGATCTCGCGAGCCACTCCATGCTGTGAATATCTTCACTCTCCAGGTATTCTCCAAGTAGCCGAGCCCTATGGAGACGAGCGTTATCTTCCATAAAAAGGAAGTGGTAGACAACATCTCCCTTGAAAGGCTGTATATGGGGTTAGAATGTCATCTTTGTATAGTGCAGCATACATGGTGCGTTATGGAAACAAATGCAGTGGGTGCGTCCATTTAACATGATGCTAGCCCAACCCAGGAGTCTTCCATCGCCGTAGTGGACATTTCCCCTACTGATGATGGGAAGATTTCAGCTTCCTGCCTCTCTCCAATCCGTGTTTAGTCTGTACCGCGACTCGTTGCTTTAGATAACACAATGCCTATGATCAGGGGTCCAGTGATGATACTGTCGGACCCAATCCAGACGGACCCTTCTGAGCGATACGGCAAGTGGGATATAGACCACTGGCCTTCTTGCATACAAACCAATCTCGTGGAGTCTTCCGTAAACCATTTTCCTTGATATCGCGGTTCACGTAGCAGATAAGAGCTCCTGCAAGAGTTGCCTGGGTGTGGACTCCATAAAGCGGCGAGCTGTTAAAGACAAATACCGGTCGCCTCGACTTGTTGCGGCTCATGGGTGTCTTTGTCCGGGCCATCTGGTTATTTTTCCTCTTTCTTGGAACTGTCTCCAGAGATTAGTTACAACTTGCCTAGACACATTCAGCCATCTTGCTACCACAGCATGCGATCACCTTGCTTTCAATCTACTAATTGCTCTCCACCGTAAAGAGTCTTCTAATCGATGGTGCGGAGTCATTCTTCCACTAACAATACAGCTCAAATTTCAGTTGCAGACCCTCCCCCTCCCTCAGAACCACGTTTATCATGTTCACGTGCCTGCCAGCTAGATGACGTATGGTATTCGTTTGCATATTTCCATAGAACGTTGCACAATTTTTCTTGGAATCCAATATTGAATGCAATATTCTTCTTAATTTTTCTTTTTTCGTTGCACAGTTGTCTATAACGACCGTGAAGCTTTAATGTGACATAGATCTGACCATGTACATAAAGTTCACGAAGTACTTCATTGTAAAATTAAGAAGAATTTTTAACCTTAAAGTCTTCAGTGTCTTATCAGGTTCTGTTTTTATCAAGATCATTGAAACGGTTATATTGATTTAAGATGTTTATCACTCACTGAAGATACTCATTCAAGCCCATGTGATTTCCGAGCGAACATGAGCCATCTGGGAGAAAAGCTGGAAATATGCAATTGCAAATCAAATGGTGGGCAAAATACAGTAATACATCCCATCTTAATTTTATAGGTATGAACTTTTATTTCATTTGCATTTTAAGCCGGACAACTTTTGTATGCGTGTTAAATAAAGTATATCGACCGTGAAGCTTTAATGTGACATAGATATGACCATTTACATAAAGTGTAATATTTAAAATTCAATGTAAAATTAAGAATTTTTAACCAGTCTTCGGTGTCTTATCAGGTATTGTTTTCGTCCAGATAATATAAAACGGCTTTCGTGTTGATTTAAAATGTTTATCACTCACTGAAGATGTTTATGATTCACTGAAGATGTTTATGACTCACTCTTAATGGATTAACATGACTTCTATACATAATTACTTATTTAAATAGTAGAAGAAATTTTTTAACATTATCTGCGAACGATCGTTCATCTCGAACGTTAAGGCAAGAATCTCTTTAAAAACGTTTCAGGTCTTTGAAAAGACATGTGCTAAAAGTGTTGAACGTACTTGAGTGAGATTAGAATCAGACTTGATTTATTAGTCTTTTGTTCTTAAATGAGAGCTGTGAAAAATGTGCAGCTCTGAGGACAAAGGGCTGTCTGAGACTGCTGATGCTTGTCGGTCTTGTTCGTATGAGAAAACCCGAGTCCCCACAATCATTAAGGTTTCAGCGCCACTCCTAAGTTTTCGTCACGCGAAAGTGTCAATGAAAGTATCACTAAATCCAAATAAATCCGGAGTCGTATATGTGAAATTTCATTTCCTCATAATTTTCAGTCTCAAATAAAATATTTTCTGAGCAGCCCAGATTTGAATTTCGCTTACAAAAAAATTGAATCGTGGATTCTGTTGTCAATAATTGCTTTCGGTGTTTCCTAATCTTCAACATTTTTGTTTATTAATTTTTTGTTATACTGAAGGCTGCTCAATATTTCTTTGGACTGTTTGTTTTTCCTATAATTTATTTATTTAATTATTTATTTGTAAGTGCACCCCTAGAGACGGCAGATCTAGTTACAGGCATTACTATAACACCATAGTGCATTAAAAGTGATAACAACAATCTTTGCAAAACATGCTTTAGGAAAAAAATCATAACTTACATTTAAAATATCTTGACGTTCTTCAAGTGAGTTGTGAAGTCTATACATTTTAATAACGGAGAAATTTCCCCAGCATCCGTCCTGCAGAATGGTACTGCAAATACTTCACATTTTGTTCTTGGTGGGCGCGGCACACGGAAATTTAATAGGTTTACAATATTAATATCATCTATCTCTCAACTGATGATACCGTACAGAAACTTAGGTTGTAGAACCTTCCTTCTCGATTGTAGAGCGGTTTTCTTGAAGAATGACAGAAGGTCAGCTGTCGGGATATCTCCGGTGTAAATACCAATCGGTTTGTAAAACAGGCATGGAAGAAATCTTTTTGAACATTCTCAATTTCATTTACTAGAGTTACGAGGCTAGGGCTCCAAGTGATTGCCGCATACTCCAGTGAGGGTCTGACCGTTCTCTGGAAAATACGAAAAAGTGTCCGAGAATTCGAAAAATACTGGAAATGCCGCATGGTGAATTCAAGATTTCTATACGCTCTTCTGATATAACTTTTAAAGGTCAAGTTCGAATCAAATGTGACTCCCAAGTCCTGGACATCGTTTGCCCGGCTATGAGAATAGTCGCCAGCTTTGTAGTAAAAACAAAATAAGGGTTCTTTTTCGCGAAAAGGAAACGGCATTACACTTGGAAATGTTGTGATGAAGATGGTTTCACATACACCACTGAAGAAGGTTATTGATGTGAGTTTGAAAAGCAAGACCGTCATTAATAGCCAAGAAGTGTCCTTCAAAGGGGTAGTAAATCAACCTCACCTTATTTAACCGCCTTATGCATTCATTCTCAAAAAACAAGCGTCACGCGCACACAATTATTACTTTTAATTTTATCATTCCACTCCTACGGACTTCTACCACAACACGTCCACACCTGCTTCGGCTCAAGGCCCACTCTCTTCTGCTTGCCTTTTATCTTTGCAGGAGAGGGAGAAAACCAACGATGACCATTATCTATTGTTAACTGCACCTCAGAACAATCAGCAAAATGTTATTCAGCTAGAGCAAACGCTTCTTGTGTCAACGTGACACAAGTTATCAACTCAAACTTGTAGTCTAAATTAGAGCATTGGGGTATCCCGGACGTGGCAACGTAGAAACATGGTTGTTATAAATAACAGACTGAGACGCGTTGGGGAGATAGGACTTAAACAAGAATAGCAGATTATCAATGATGCCATAACAGTTTAATTTCTTGAGTAAAATGCCATCATGAACATGTAAAAATCTTTAGCAAAGTCAGTGTAACTAATATCAACTTGTGGTAATCTGTCAATAGATGACGAAATATCCTGTGTGCTGTAGAGTAGGTGATGTGGAATAAGTAGTTGTAACAGGGTGTTCCATTTTGAAATCCAAACAGAAGCATGAGTAAGAAGGAACTTCAAATAATCTTCTTGGAAAGTGTACATTTGATAAACATGAGACGGATGCTTCATGTGACATCAGTCTGGTAAAAGAGGTCAACGGTAGCGGACGTGTAATGTAAAATATAGCACGACATAAGTTCAATACTTATATTTCTTTGGTTGTGTGTCTCTTCAAGGTTACTCCATGAGTATGTAAAGCTATCACCTGTCCCTAACATAGAGCAACTATTTATAGAGAAAGGACAAAGCCAGTCATTACTTCAGGACAAACACACCACGGTTCTTCACTCAGACTCAAGCCCGAGCCCAGAAATATTTAAAAAAGCGGAGGGAGATCTAGAAAAATAACACATAATTGAAATAATATACTTTTGGAGGTAACTAGCGGTCAATGGCGACTAAATAATCTCGATAAATAATTTCTTCATAAATTGAATGCAGAATAACAGAACTCAATGCTGTGATATATTCTGCTTTCCGCTGGTCAGTCAAAGAACTACTCCTTTTTTCCGACAAAAACACAAGAATAAAAATGGAACTTCTGTGACAGACCGTAATTGCCACAGAAACCGTTATTTAACTATCATTTTTCAGTGATATGCATCTACGATAATCCATTACGACTTCCTGAAATTCAGCTAAAGCATTAGGTATTTTCGGAAAATTGAGGTTGAACATCAAAATCTCTCAGAAAAGTAGCCCTAATTTGCGAACCGGAAAGGTTAACTTGAGCCTAAAGACAACACTCAACATCGTATTGCAAAACAGAACTACTCTGGTTGATTTACTTCATTTGCCAGTGTGCATATTTGCCGATATCTAGAGACATGTGTCACCTTCCGGATAATATTTCTTTAAGCATCTACATAACTTAAAAACAAGAAGACAGCTTATCTTCCTCTTTGTTTTTAGTTTGGAGTTTTAACGACCACCGCGAGCAATTCAATGTGCTATAAACAGTCGCCCATCCCTAATTTATGGTCACTGGTTCGAGGAAAGGGAGAGACAGTGCCATAAGACAATCATAACATCCATGCCTCACCGGGATTCGAACCCGGGTCTAATTGGACGAACGGTCACAAGCCAGCACTTAGACAACTGCGTCACCAGGGCGGCCAGCGTGTCTTCCAATGAGAAATTGAAAAATGCTGTTTTCATCTCTAAGATTAATTACGAGTTGCAAAGTTAATTTATTAATACATCAGCAGATTCCCTTATACAATTTCAGAAGTGGTACAATTGAGAAAAGAACCAAATAAAAAGAAAAACGTAAAAAAATAAATAAATAAAAACTTTACAGTCATTACCGAATACTAAGTGCAAGATGGTATGCATCTTTTAGAAGGTTTTCGTTCCACTAAAAGTCTTTGTCTTTTAAAGCACCGAATAGGATGAAAATCTAATAACAGAAGAATGAGAAATGATATCAATTCAGAATGCTGGCATTTCGTAAACAGCACGAGATCCGAGAAGTACAAGAAACTAACTCAGCCACAGTCTAGAAAAATATTCATAGCGTCGTATTATTGACAACTTTACAGAAGAACATCGAAAATGCAAAGTAGCATTTTGCTTTTAAGAACCGCAACGTTCAGTTCTTCCGGAGACATCAAATTCTTTTCCCTGGAAATGAGAAAGACTTTTCCGTCTTATACGTAAACCAGTGATCTTTGGAGGGTATTAAAGATATTTGTCTCCCAACGTCATTGCACTCTCTTGAACCAAAGTCGTTTTCTGGCACAAGGATAAAAACGGCTTCGGTTTGAAAATGATGCCCGACTGGAAACATGGTCTCACTCGGAATACGCACAGGATGAATGATGTAACGCATGGCACCGAATGAAGCATTTGCGTTTGCAGAAATATGACGCAAAATCATCCTTCTGTCTTCAACACGCTCTACGTTGATGTCTGTTGTTGATGTTGAATGGAAGCCTCCCACTCCGTTTCTCATCCATCAACGCATACCGCTCCTATACGAATTTTGGAAACCCTTCGGGATTTTGCGCTGCCGGCGTTTTCCGTGCCCAGGGAAACCTAATCATCACGCTTACCTTCGAGTGAGACCATGCTTCCAGATTTGTAGACATTTTTGCCTTCACCAGAATGTGGCCTTTTTTATTAAAACTCCTGCACCAAACAATGCTTTTTTATATAGGAGGTTTGACGACCACCGTGAGCAACTCAAAGGGCTATAAGCAGTCGCTCGTCCCTAATTTAGGGTCACTGGTTCCTGGAGAGGGAAAGAGCCTGCGCCGTAAGACAAACACAACATCTATGCCTCAACGGGATTCGAACCCGGACCCCTTTCGGGCGAATGATTAGAAGCTATCGCTTTGACCACTGCGCCACCGGGACGACAAACAATGCTTCCCGGCGAGTGGTCATATCCCTTTGAACTTGTTCTCTAGCACGTTGTCTATTTACTCAAACACAGCTTATAACGAAGTAAATTTCTCCGTCATTTTTATCCGCGCCAGGATTCGAACCCGGGTCCACTCATTCCGGAATAAGTTGCTCTACCATTTGAGCTACGCGGACATTTTATTCTGATTCCTATCTGCCTTTATGTCGTGTGCGTCCTTCTGGCAGGTACGTCACATCTCCTGGTACGTTACAAGCTCTCTAGGCAAGAAAATGTAATGACGTTGGGATACAGAGATTTGTCTATCCCTAGTCTGCCATCAAAAGTAATTGAAAGTTACGTATTGATCACCTACGTGCTAACTGTAAAAATGCTGGTACTGCAAGATTCGCCAACCCTCATGTTATAAAAAATAATTGTAAATATGTATGCCATAGACTCATTCCCACGTGAAATTTCTTTGTCCGCAGCATTTTTAGGCAGAGCGAACGAATCGATGTCTCCAGAGAGTGACTGGTATAGCATCACTTAGCTGCAGCGGCATTTTACGGGAAGCACGAAGTTCAAGTCTAGGGTCCAATAGCGCTGACGGAGACCAAGTGAATCAAGCATTTCATTAACCTGCCCTTCGATAAATCCCAAGCCACATCGTTTTAGTGAGATAAACTGCTGTTTTTGTTGTTGTTGCAAAGGGTCCAAACACTATATTTTTTCATGGTGTTATTCTATGGAACAAAGCAAAAAAATTATAAGATGGCTCCCGTTGGATCGCAGTTATGTTAAGAAAGAGGAAGAAAGGAGCGAGGGTCATTACAGATACTTTAGCAAATTGTTATGCAAATTTTAAGTTTGCTACATGTGGATAGCCTAGCAGGAATTTTCAATAAGGGCAGAATGTCCTAAATGAAGTATCATGTTAGTGAGCTGGAGTTTCTTCATGGTGCTGATACTATTAAAATTACCTGAGTTCCAGAATATTAATTGAAATTTTTTATTGCTGTAGAAATAATTGTGCATGTTCAGAAAAATTGATTTACTCAGCACAAATCGGGAGATGCGGATATGATTCCCATTCCAGGACGATCAAAGTTTCAAATTTCTGTGGTTATGTTACATGAAAAGAACAGCTTGATTTACGTCTGTATTAATTAGTCCATGTGTTTTCATCTTGATATGTGTGATGTAGTTTGATTTTACTGAAACAGAATCATTTTTCGTACTGGACTTTGTAAATGAACATTTTTACTTCGTATAGACGATCAAATCCTATATTTTGAATTATTCTAGAAAAGTAGATTTTGCCGTCCCGGTGGCGCAGTGGTGTAAACTCTGGCTTCAGACCGTTCGTACCATTTGGGCTTGGGTTTGGATGTGGCATGGGCAGTGTGCTTTTCTTACGGAACTGACTTTTTCCATTCCCTGGAACCAGTGGCCCCAACTTAGAGACTGCCGATAGCTTATGGCCCGTAGAATTGCTCACGGTAGTCGCTAAACCCCGAAATGAATTAAAAAAAGGTAGATTTCTGTTGAGCTAATGAACCAAACTCTCTTCTTAAATCTATCATATTTTTAAAACCTAACGCTTTTCAAATATGTTATAGGTTAAGGGATGTGGACCGTTTGAAACAGTTCCAAAAAGATGCGTTGAAATGTAGATTTGTCACTCGTCTTGGCGAAAAAATTGTTTTCTTTGAGAGTTTCTTGAAATATTTCCATGTTTTATTTATTATTACTGCCAGGAATTTTTTTATTAAAGGTTTAACTACCACCGTGAGCAACTCCATGGGCTATAAGCAGTCGCCCGTCCCTAATTCAGGGCTACTGGTTCCAGGGAAGGGAGAGAGCCAGTGCTGTAAGACAAACACAACATCCATGCCTCAACGGGATTCGAACATGGACCCTTCTTGGACGAATGGTCACAAGCCAGCGTTTATATCACTGCGCCACCTGTGCGGCGAAACTACATTAATACTTTCCTTTATCACTTAGGTAGTGTACTTGAACACCAAAGCTGCACAGTTAGGTTTATTTATATAAATACTGCATCTTTGTGTGGAAGATTGATTACTCAGCATAATTTTGATGATCTATAGCGCTCGACAAATGAGGACCGTTTTCCTTGCAGTAATAACACCACTAGAAGCCTTCGTCATACCTGATCCACTGGGTTTTTCTCTATGTTATTCATAATCAGGAATTTTTTCCCTTTTGTTTAGAAATTTAACGACACCCTGAGCAACTCAATGGGCTGTATTTCCAATCATATTTAGGGTTACTGCTACCTGGGAAGGGAGAGAGCCAGTGCAGTAAGAAAAACACATCATCCATGCCTTACCCGGATTTCAACTCAGACTCATCTCGGACTAATAGTCAGAACTTCAAAAGAGCATTTACACCATTGCTGCACCAGGACGGGATCTAATGTTGAGGAGAGATTTATTGACTTTACTGGTTGAAAGTTAGTGAATCTCGAAAAGCGGAAAGGTTTATGTAGCTTTCCTAAGTGATGCTCACTCGATAAAGGCAACGACGTTTTAACGAAATACAAGCTGCACGAGTACAAAATGCGCATTACTGCCACAAATGTGCACGGGAACCATGTGAAGACGACGAATTGCTTATCGTACCATCGCGAGACGAGAAAATGATTTTCGACGGGAAACAAAGAAAACCAAGCATCAAAACGGTGCTGGGCATCCTCTGACCTAGACCGATTGGCAACACGTGGAAGCCGTAAGGGGTTACTGAAGCATGACCATCAATGCCAAGAACTAAGTGCAGAAGTCAACAATGCACCTCCGACTGTGAACGACATTTTTACGAATAATTCGGGAATGCGGGAAATCATCGCCAAAAGGGCACACGCTATCGTCGATTGGCAGAAATGGAACGTTGCGAGAGCGAGGGAGAACGTTTTCTTCGTGGGATTTATAGCAATAGATAAAAATATGGGCAAGATCTCATGAACAAGAGCTCAAACATCAATTCAAGGAATAGTGCCATCCATCATCACTATGCCCCAAAAAATGATGCAAGAGCCTGGGAAAATGAGGCAGCCGCGGTAGCGTAGTGGTCTAAGCGATGGCTTCTGATCATTCGTCCGAAATGGGTCTGGGCTCGCATCCCGGTGAGACATTGATGTTGTATTTGTCTTACGGCGCTGGATCTCTCCCTTCCCAGGAACCAATGGCCCTAAATTAGGGACGGGTGACTGCTTATAGCCCACTGAGTTACTCACGGTGGTCGTTAAACCTCCAATCAAAAAGCAAGTGACGATTTTAATTATCACTGCATATAACGTCCAAGGGGTTGTTTTGACCTGCGCTGTATCACAGGGACAAACAGCAAACGCTTCCTTCTACTGGCACTTCCTTGAACATCATTTACGTCCAGCAATTTGTTGAAAGCAGTCCTAGTTGCTGCAGTCGTATCCGATTGTCTTGTGCCACAGTGCTTGGTGTCACGCTGCATCAGCAATAAAAACATCGCTAGGAAAATGGCAGTGGGAAAACGTAGAAAATCTCCATATTTGCCGGAGAGGAGTAGGTGCGATTTCGACTTTTTTCCGGAAAATGAAAGAACACGTATATGTCAAGAGGTTCCGGAACATTGACAGCTTTATTTCGTTAAGATGTTCTCTGCTAGCATTGGCGCAAATCGATGCTGCTGACGACGTTCGGCTCTTTCTAGGCGTTTGGGCATAGGATATCCACGAAGGTACAGAATATATCGAGAGATTGCAAACGTCAGTGGCATGTTATCTTTCAATATGCTGTAATTACAGAAATTTTGCCACTACAAGAAAATGACTCTTATAGAATGATTGTCTGAGGTATGAAATTTGAAAGAACAATTACTTTCTCCAGGGAGAAAATTACTCTTATAGAATGATTGTCTGAGGTATGAAATTTGAAAAGAACAATTACTTTCTCCAGGGAGAAAATGACTCTTATAGAATGATTGTCTGAGGTATGAAATTTCAAAAGAACAATTACTTTCTCCAGGGAGAAAATGACTCTTATAGAATGATTGTCTGAGGTATGAAATTTGAAAAGAACAATTACTTTCTCCAGGGAGAAAATGACTCTTATAGAATGATTGTCTGAGGTATGAAATTTCAAAAGAATAATTACTTTCTCCAGGGAGAAAATGACTCTTATAGAATGATTGTCTGAGGTATGAAATTTGAAAAGAACAATTACTTTCTCCAGGGAGAAAATGACTCTTATAGAATGATTGTCTGAGGTATGAAATTTCAAAAGAACAGTTACTTTCTCCAGGGAGCGAAGATGATGCTAGTTTGTTATCTTTGCTGATATAGCTGAAAAGTTGAACTTCATGATATTTATATTCTCTGTGTCTCTCGTAATATCGATCCGATATGGTGAAACAGCAATTTAATAATAAAATTGCTGGTTTACAAGCATGGAGATTTTTATAGCAGAATGTAGGAATATAAGTTGCTAAGATTGGAGTGACGCGGATTATGATCAGTGCAGTAAAATCTGTGTGCACAGAGAATATCCATTTTGGAGAAACACTGACGTCAGTATATGACGACTATCAAGCTCATTTAAGACCAACGATAAAATTAAGTGAAGGATGTGATTAATATTCAGATGTGCTGAAGGAAGTGCATATTCCTTCGATGAAAATTAGGCCGTGAATTTGGTTTGTGACAGAATGAAAGAAAGGAATGAAGATTTAAATGCGATAATATTTCTCTGGAGTGTCCTTCATAATATTACAACGATGGATTTGCCTTCTAGTTGTACGTAGAATACGCACTTCTACGGCGTGGTGGATCTCCTATTATCCCGGTACTACGCCGATTAAAAAATGAAACTGAATTCTCGTTTTTTCATATTTTCTCTTTAGTTTAAATTGAATTGCGTTCTTGAAAGTTGTATGCATTTCTCATTTCCACCAAACAGTAAAACGTTTCTGAAATATAAATTTCTTTTTTTTTTCTATCAAAGCTTTTATTATTTTTAAATAAAAACGCCCAGTCGTAGAACTAGGGGTGGTTCTGACCCCCCCCCCCCACCACCACCAACCTCTATGTGTATACGCCAACGCCACTGCTATGAGGTACAGAGTAAATTAATTCCAGGAGTTTATTTTTCGCAGCTTAAGAAGTGTACATACACACGCATATATCCCTGTGCTTAAAATAATGTCACAAAATAAATAAAAATTAAGAAACTGTAGCTATTCGCATCTGTTTTCTTGCTAGCACGATTAATACAGTAAGAGTTTCTTACGGAAAATAACAGATGGCTCTGCGTGTACCAACAGAACGAGACCAAGCGTTTGTTTTTAATAGGCATCCTCTGTGAACGCATTCTGTGCAGTTACGTACGCGAAATGGTTCAGTGAGACCAAATCTATACACAAATGCAAAGATATTTTACCAAAATATACGTACTAACCTACCAAAACCTGAAAAAAGATGATATTGGCAATTTGAATAATGCTTTGAAGAAGTGATCATCTGGAATGCTGCATAATATACACCTGACCAGCTGCCTAAATTTTTTTGCAGAAAATCTCACTACCGCCCACAAAAATCGGTAAGATGTGCACCGCGTGAACTTCAGGTACCGCATTTATGTACGTACTCCAGGGGCGCCGACTTCACCAAATAATTGAGGGAGCAGGCGTGAAGAGGGAGGCACACGTCTGTTCCTTTGTCAGGAGGAAAATTAAAATTAAAAGAAAACAAGTTAGTAAAGTCATGCAACGCATTGATTATGATACGCTTTCCAACATACTAGAAATCATTACTCAAGTTATTACTCAAGTTATGAGGAAAATGGCTGTGGAATAAATCTCACTCCTGTGCCCTAAACTTTGATCCCATTTCGATTATATTCAACAGAACTGGTTCAGTATACCTCCGAAATAACATGATAAAGTTTTGTCGCAATCGAAGCATTTTTACGTAAGTTATGATGCATAAAGGCTATGGAATAGATCCCGCTTCTGTGTCCTAACTCCTTTCACCCCATTTCGCCCATTTTTAATAGGATTTGTCCCCAGGCAGGTCCCTATAACATACTAGCATTTCATCCAAATCGAAGCATTTTTACGTTAGTTGTGACGCATAAGAGCAGTGGAATGGATCCTGCTCCTATGTCCTGACCTTTGACCCCATTTCGTTCACTTTCAATAAGGTTTTTTTCCAGGTGGTCCCCTACCACATACTGAAATTTCATCGAAATCAAACGACTTTTACGCGAGTTATCGTGCGGACGAACATACGCACACAACGCGTGACGTAATGAGGCAGATGGGAATCGCGACCATCTGCTCGCAAGAGTGTGACGTCATAAAACTTTAATAGGATCCACACAACGCGTGACGTAATGAGATAGATGGTATGGCCGCGCGCCAACATCTAATGGTGCGACGCCATGACACCACACTGCAAACTTCGTAATTCGAGGTGGTTATTTAACCCTCTAAACGAACTTTCCTAAAGTCGAGATCAAGTTAAATCGATTTCTAGTACCAGAAAACGGTAAGTTAACGACTTTCATCAAAATCCTGAGAGCCGTTTTCAAAATAAAATTTACATACATACAATAATTGCTCCCTTAAGGTGAACGTCAAGTAATTTTGCTTCCTGTACTTCGAATGGAAAAATTTCTGTACACATTTTCTTCCCAATTAATGCGTTCCCAAGGATGAAAATTTGAACATCGATTAAAATTTCTTCATTTTATAACTTGCAATACTTAATATTTTCTAAAACATAACCATAATTATGCAATCCAACATTTGTTTGTCTACTGACGTCGTGAAAATACAGGTCGCGCCATCTTTTTCTACAAGGATGAAAATTTGAACATCGATTAAAATATCTTCATTTTATAACTTGGAATACCTAATATTTTCTAAAACATAACCATAATTATGCAATCCAACATTTGTTTGTCTACTGACGTCATCAAAGTACCGGTCGCGCCATCCTATTTCTGGTTTTAACACTACCAAAGGAAAAGTTATTGATTTTTAATATAATTATGGTTATGTTTTAGAAAATATTAAGTATTCCAAGTTGTAATAAAGTTATTTTAATCGATGTTCAAATTTTCATCCTTGGGAACACATTAATTGTGAAGGAAATGTGTACAAAAGTTTTTCCATTGGAAGTATAGTAAGCTAAATTACTTGACGTCCACCTTAATAATATGGGATAAGAGCGATGGAATGGATCGCATTCCTATGTCTGACCTTTGACCCCATTTCATCCACATTCAATAGGGTTCGTCCCCAGGCGTTACTCTACCACATAGTAAAATTTCATTGGAATCGAACCACATTTACGGAAGTTATGACGCATAAGTGCAATGGAATGGATCCCGCTCCTACGTCGTGACCTTTGACCCCATTTGTCCCATTTTCAATAGGGTTCTTCCCCAGGTGGTCCCCTACCACATACTAAAATTTCATCAAAATCGAACCATTTTTACGCCAGTTATCGTACGGACGGACGGACAAAGCTGGAGTATATACGCTTCTTCAACCTACGGTTGGAAAGCGTAAATAAGAAGAAGCAAAAGAGATAAACTACGATATTTACGTGTATTCTGAAAAGCAAATGTAATTGCTCATCAGCAAATGAACAAAGAAATAAAAATATTCTTTTGCTGAATATTAATACTTTTAAAAATGAAATTCAGCCTGCGATTTTACAAAAATATCCCGATAGCAGTGACGGCGGAACCACCCGGGCTACCAGGGCCCGGTCAATAATTTCCGTCAAGATTTATATTTATTTATTTATTTATTTATATATATATATATACTTAAGAGCAAAACTGAAGACTAAGGAAAAACTTTAGAATTTAAAACGAAAGTTGCAAAATAACCTGAAGATCAAAACGCGCAACGCAGCAGTTTTGAAAATTCAGAATTCACATTCTATAAAGAAGATACCTAAGCAAAAAAAATACATATATAATTTTGACTCACATCAAGTACAACATAGAAAAGGTTATGTATCTACCTGTGTGAGTAAAAGGAGAAAAGATAAAAAAATAAAATAAAACAACTGAATGTAGAAGGTGTCGAGAATACTGAGCCTTGGCTTTATCAAGGACCAGCAAAAACTCTGCATTTTCTCACTTCCACAAAGACCTAGTTGGAAACGGGTTTCTGCAAGGCCATAGATGCAAGTAACATTCCCACCTAAAATAGTTTTAAAAAATATATATATGTCATGTCCTCCGCAGAGTTGCATGACCAAGCACTAGTTAACAATTTCGCTTGCATCCATTAACCTTCCTGGCCCGACCCATGCTCTTCATCTGTTACTATTAAACAGAGAGAAGAAGATTAAAGAGAACTCAAGCTGTGAGAGTGACATAATAATTAGAAATAATTTTCAGCTATAACGAAATGCCAAGTTCGCCTGAGAGAGAATTTAAGCCGGAAAATCAATGCAAAAGAAATCCAAATTTTTACACTGCAATTTAAAAAAAGGAAATATTAATTTTTTAAAAAACAGTTTTTTGAAAGAAAACTTGAGTCTAAAACCCCCTACTCTACAACTTATGACAGCACGAAAACGAGAATAAGTTAAAGACAATAATTAATTAAAGAAAACTTTGTGAAAGTTATATGCCTTAAACAGTTAGTTGCAATATGTACAAAGTATTTCAGCAGTTCTTTAAGTGCATAATTAATTAGTTATTAAGAACTTAACTACTTTGAAAATACACCGCATAGAAAAGGAACAAGCTTAGCCATCTTCTGTTCTTAGGTGCCCCAAAAGACGCGCAAAGTTACAAAGAAAAAGAAAGAGTTAAAACCCGCAAAAATGTTAACAGACAAGCCAGTGCTTAAAAGCTGAAAAGCTAAAAAACAACAGAGAAGAAGTACATGAAGTACAAACATTGAACTTATAAAACCTAGAACCCAAAAACAAGGAAGAGAGCTTACCTCTTGTGTGACAAAAACTTTCTCCTCACAAGTGTAAAACATGGCTGACCTCTTCCGCCACTCCCTAGTCGCTGGGGGGCAGAGAGGGTGGGGCTGACGGCCTCCTCAAACAGAAAGAAGCCAACTCGCGGAGATTTTACCCAGAGAAAAAATATATAAACATAAGACTGTGGGTCTGTATGATCAGAAAGAGCAGAATTAACTCTGGTTTTTACGACGTACCTATTAACATCTTGAGTGAAGCTCTCAAGAATCCTTGCTTTGGAAATTGTGAAGGAAGGTCTGAATTTAGAGCCATACTCCTAATAAATTCCTAAGCTTTTCATTTTCAACAAAACTCAAGTTTCCGGTTATAATATGGTTGTAATTCTTATCATAGTGAACTGTTTCTTTATGTTCATCACAAGAACATGTAGTAATTACAGGAATGTAGCTCGAAGAGTTAAGTTTGTAGTTTTTAACTATTGACCCTAAGGTCTTAACATATTTAAAACTTACAATAGACTGGTGCCTGTGGATGGGAAAAAAAATTGCATATAAGGAAGCTGTTCTACAATAATGCAATTTTTTTCCCATCCACAGGCACCAGTCTATTGTAAGTTTTAAATATGTTAAGACCTTAGAATCAATAGTTAAAAACTACAAACTTAACTCTTCGAGCTACATTCCTGTAATTACTACATGTTCTTGTGATGAACATAAAGAAACAGTTCACTATGATAAGAATTACAACCATATTTATAACCGGAAACTTGAGTTTTGTTGAAAATGAAAAGCTTAGGAATTTATTAGAGTATGGCTCTAAATTCAGACCTTCCTTCACAATTTCCAAAGCAAGTTCTTGAGAGCTTCACTCAAGATGTTAATAGGTACGTCGTAAAAACCAGTTTAACGTACAATCAGCCTATTGAGGCCTTCGCAGAATGGAAGTATAATATAATCAATAGCTTCACTGGTGAGTTGGCAGGTCTGGACTTTTGTTTCGACAGAAATCTCTTTTTCTCTGGAGAAGCTAAAAGGTCACTCTCCAAACTACAAGACCAATTTATTTTTACCACTACGGATAAAGCTAGCAATAATTTTGCAATTATCTGTAAGAAGTTCTATTTTGAATTGATAACTATGGAACTCAATAATAGAGTAACATACGAGCCGTAAGTTATTCTACCAAGCAGTTAGAAAATCGGTTTAAGGCATTCTTCAAGAAACTTAAAATTCCACAAACTAGAAGATATGGGCCTGAATTTCCATTTCTTTTTGCAACGGTTAAGTTTCATAAGGATCCTGTAAAGTTCAGGTTCATAGCTAGTGGAGTAAGAAGTCATAAAAAGAAAATAGATCTTGCCTTTGAAGATGTCTTAAAGAAGGTTTTGAAACACATTAGAAACTGTTCTAACTTGATGTACAGAGATTTTTGGATAATTAATAATAATGCAGAAGTAATTTCTACTATACTCAAAGTTTGTCCCCTAGATATCAATAGTTATGATTTTGAAAACCTATATACTAATCTGCCTCTATCAGATATAATCACTACCTTTAAAGAGCTGTATGCAGAATTTAAACTTAACCAATTTGTTAATGTAGGAACTTGGAACTCTTATCTCAATTGCTGCATAAAAAATAACCATATCTTATATAATAATACTCTCTATAAGCAAGTGAACGGTATTCCCATGGGAACATCAACGTCCACGAATATCGCTAATCTATTCCTGTTCTTTAAGGAATATAAATTCATTAAAAATCACCCCACCTGCTCAGATAACTACCTTTACACTTTTAGATATATTGATGATCTGCTGTGTATCAATAATTCTGAAGTTATAGAGAGTGATTTTGATAATATCTATCCTAGCTCTCTTAACTTATGTAAAACCAACCACAGTAATCAGGAACTTGAGTTCCTAGACTTAAGCATTAAGCTCAACAGAGGTAACCCATCTATTAGCCTCTTTGATAAAAGAGTTAATTTTCCTTTCAAAGTAATTAAATATCTACACTGGAATAATAACATTTCAACCAAAGTAATTGAGAATGTACTAATTTCTCAGGTCCTAAGAATTTCAAGAATTTGCAGCAACAATTTGGACTTCAATTACCACATTAATATACTATTAGATAGTTTTCTAGAGAACGAAATTCCTTCTTCTTTCATCAAAAGAACTTTAAGAAAAATTATTCTGAATAATAGAGTAAGGTTGGCAGATCTGCTTTAATTTTCTACACAGTTAATAATATGATTCTGACCAATCAAAGCCGTAAGGAAGTTGGCTAGAGGATGCCTATTAACTACCTAAAGGATTCTTAGTGCTATGGATATGAAGGTCCTATTAAAACAAAAAAATTAAATAATATAAACAAAATCACAAAAAAAAGCTTAAAAATCTGGTTATAAAAGAAAATAAAAACAAATAAAAAAGAAAACTAGTTATTCATCACTAGGATAGCTATACTAAAAATAGAAAAACCAACATTAAAATTAATAAGATTCTGATTAATCTATAGAAGCTCACTAAGGTGATTTAATACATGCAAAGATTATTAAGTACACTACTCGTGTATTTTATAATATTTCTCATGTATTCTGGAGAGTTAATTCTGCTCTTTCTGATCATACAGACCCACAGTCTTATGTTTATATATTTTTTTCTCTGGGTAAAATCTCCGCGAGTTGGCTTCTTTCTGTTTGAGGAGGCCGTCAGCTCCACCCTCTCTGCCCCCCAGCGACTAGGGAGTGGCGGAAGAGGTCAGCCATGTTTTACACTTGTGAGGAGAAAGTTTTTGTCACACAAGAGGTAAGCTCTCTTTCTTGTTTTTGGGTTCTAGGTTTTATAAGTTCAATGTTTGTACTTCATGTACTTCTCTGTTGTTTTTAGCTTTTCAGCTTTTAAGCACTGGCTTGTCTGTTAACATTTTTGCGGGTTTTAACTCTTTCTTTTCTTTGTAACTTTGCGCGTCTTTTGGGGCACCTAGGAACAGAAGATGGCTAAGCTTGTTCCTTTTCTATGCGGTGTATTTTCAAAGTAGTTAAGTTCTTAATAACTAATTAATTATGCACTTAAAGAACTGCTGAAATACTTTGTACATATTGCAACTAACTGTTTAAGGCATATAACTTTCACAAAGTTTTCTTTAATTAATTATTGTCTTTAACTTATTCTCGTTTTCGTGCTGTCATAAGTTGTAGAGTAGGGGGTTTTAGACTCAAGTTTTCTTTCAAAAAACTGTTTTAAAAATTAATATTTCCTTTTTTTAAATTGCAGTGTAAAAATTTGGATTTCTTTTGCATTGATTTTCCGGCTTAAATTCTCTCTCAGGCGAACTTGGCATTTCGTTATAGCTGAAAATTATTTCTAATTATTATGTCACTCTCACAGCTTGAGTTCTCTTTAATCTTCTTCTCTCTGTTTAATAGTAACAGATGAAGAGCATGGGTCAGGGCCAGGAAGGTTAATGGATGCAAGCGAAATTGTTAACTAGTGCTTGGTCATGCAACTCTGCGGAGGACATGACATATATATATTTTTTAAAACTATTTTAGGTGGGAATGTTACTTGCATCTATGGCCTTGCAGAAACCCATTTCCAACTAGGTCTTTGTGGAAGTGAGAAAATGCAGAGTTTTTGCTGGTCCTTGATAAAGCCAAGGCTCAGTATTCTCGACACCTTCTACATTCAGTTGTTTTATTTTATTTTTTTATCTTTTCTCCTTTTACTCACACAGGTAGATACATAACCTTTTCTATGTTGTACTTGATGTGAGTCAAAATTATATATGTATTTTTTTGTAGGTATCTTCTTTATAGAATATATATATATATATATTTTTTTTTTTTTTTTTTGGCATATGTGCGATTGTTGTGATGTGCCTTAGAAAATTGCTCTAGGTAAGTGGTCTGGTTATCCTAATTCCCAACAAAGGTCCTTAGGCATTGTTTTTATTCTGTTTGTTCCGGGAAGCGGGAAGGGAGCTGGTGCACCACGATTCGAAATTTTGGGCCCGGTCAACGAACTTCACTTTCGGCTCCCCTGCCCGAGAGACTTTGTTTCGAAAGGTTTATCAAATATATGAAAAATTAGCGCTGTTACTCAAACAAAGAACAAGATGTGCAAAAAATAAATAGATACATAAAGGCGCTAGTGTTTGTACGTTTCTGTAATTTTATGTTTTCTATTTTTCATAATTGTTTTAAACATCGCGAGAACATGTCGAACAAAATACGGGGCTGACAATTAAGTTTCTTATCAAATAAGCAATGCTTTATATGGGAAAAAGGTTTTCGGAAATAAGTCGCTTTGGCCTCATAAGGTGCAGCTTGGTCCACTTTATGAAGCCAAAGCGATTATTTAATAAAACAGGATGAAAAATATTGGGTGGGAACGGCCCCCACCTAGTAAAATTATTAGGGGGGGAGGCAAGATTCACCTTGTCCTCCTATAGTCGGCGCCTATGACGTACTCTTAACAGCATTCAGAAAAACTAAGAAAATCTTGGGCGCACTGTGAACAACTAGAATTTTATACATACAAAGTGCAAACTGTGCAACAAGCACTCCAGAAAACCGACAAAAAAAAAATGAACAAATGAAATTTGAAGTTGAGGTACTGGAAAAATGGATAAATATAACGTAGTGTTGTCGTGTCTATTGTTTTTCAACAAAGCAACTGTGTGCCTTTTTTTTTCTTTGGAGTTTAATAATAGCCATAAGTAACTTTAAGGGATATAAGCAGTGGTTTGTCCCTTATTTAGGGCCATTGCAATGGTTCCAGGGAAGGGAGAGAGCCAACGCCACTTATGTTTTTTAACATCTGGATGGGCACACTATATACTTATGGTTCAGCCAGGAGTTAGCTTGAACCACTAACCAGAGACCTGCGCTTCTTACTACGCGTACACTGGAGCAGAGAAGCAACTTTTCAGAAAGCACGTGATAAAAACCGCAAGACATTAGAACATGGTCAGGAGCCCAGCTTTTGCTACAAATACATCAGAAGCGGAAATTAACACTTATGCCCGTTGGTGGCCAAACCATTCTTTACCAAACATTAGAAATTATGTGAAAAATATTTTCCATCAGGTCTTGTATGCGATACAAGAAGAATTTTTCAAATCGGAGTTTTAGAAGCAGAAATAACGCAGAAAACGCAATTTACCTTTGTGCCCCCTAGCGGAGAGTCTATGATTTACTTGAAAATTTTGAGTTTATAGAAAAAACATTTCGCATCGGAAACACTATCCAACAAAGAAGGAATTTTTCAAATCGGAGTCCTAGAAGTAGAGATATTGACAAAAAAAAAAAGATATATATCTACGCCCCATGGCGTAGAAACCGTGTATTATTTCAGAAAGAAAATGTTCCTAAAAGGTTTGTCGACATGAGTAGTATCATCGGTCAACAAACGAAATTTTTTCAATCGAGATTTTAGAAGCTCATATTTTGCTGCAAATACATCAGAAGCGGAAATTAAGACTTACGCCACTTGATGGCCAAACTATTTTTTACAAAAATTAGAAATTATGTGCAAAGGATTTCCCATCAGGAGCTGTATCCGGTGCAGAAAGAATTTTTTAAATCGGAGCTTTAGAAGCAGAGATATAATGAGAAACGCAATTTACCTCTATGCCCCCTAGCGGAAAATCTATGAATTACTTGAAAATTTTGAAATTATATGAAAAACATGTCACACTGAAAACACTATCCAACAAAGAAGGAATTTTTTAAATCGGACTCCTAGAAGTCGAGATATTGACAAAAATAAGATATACATTTGCGCCCCCTGGCGGAGAAACTATGGAATATTTAAAGAAAAAAATATTCCAAAAACGTTTATCGATGTGAGTGGCATCAGTCCACGAAATAATTTTTTCAATCGATATTTTAGAAGCTCAGATTTTATGGCAAATACATCAGAAGAAAAATTTAACACTTACGCCCCCTGGTGGTTAAAGTATTCTTTACCAAAAATTTTAAATTATATGCAAAAGATTTTCCATGAGGAGGTGTATCCACTGAAGAAAAAATTCTCAAATCGGAGTTTTAGAAGAAGAGTTATGGAGAAAAATGTAATTTACTTTTACACCCCCTAGCGAAAAATCTATGCATAATTTGAAAAAGCAAGTATATCTAAAATACTCTTCGACATAAATGGAATCGAAAAATAAAAGAATTTTTTCAATCGGTTGTTTAAAAGCAAATATGTGAAATAAAACGTATTTTTGAATTCGACATCATCTGCATTTACGCCCTCTAGCGACGAAATTGTACATCGTAAAAAAAAACGAAATGAAGTATCATCTTTCGCATATTTCAAGCTTCCTAATGCGAAAAGAATGTTTCCAATCGGATTAATAGTTGCAGAGATATCGTGTCTACAGGCGGACGGACGGACAACCCGATAACATAAGCACGATCTTTTTTTACAAAAGACGTGCTAAAAAAGGAAGGAAGAAAAGAAAAATGCCAAAATGCCTTTAAATAACTGTAAATCTTCCCTTGGGTATAGGACCTAATACTATGGTGAAGTAGATTCTGGTCAAATTTGTGACACATGAGTTCTACAATAAAAACTTCAGCATGAAAATGCGATGGATACCCTTATTTTTCGTGGGGGGTGAGTGAATGTCAAATGTTTACTTTTGCAGGTAAATGCTTATTTTGACAGAAGTTTTATGAATTTTTTCTAATTTGTAAGTCCAATGACCACCATGAGTAACTCAATGGGCTATAAGCAGTCACTCTGTCCCTGAATTAGGGTCACTGGTTCCAGAGAGATGAAAAGATCTAGTGCCGTAAGACGAACACAACATTCATGGCTCACCAGAGATTCCAACCTGGACCCATCTAGGCAAAAGTTAGCGCTTAGACCACTACGCCACACTATTTGTGGTATTTATGAGAACAAAAATGACGAATTCATCATTTTTGATTTTGAAAAATTACATTTTTTGGAGTGCATGCACTTATTGAAGCAGCAAGTTTTTAACACTAGCTGTGAACCAATTATTAGTCTCCTGCGCGCTCTCATGCATCTGCATATGCTTAAACTAACGCAAACGTGACTTTTCAAATCGTCTTATCCTTTTTAATGTCATTCCCTTTGAATTATTTTGAAGAGAACTGAGCCCCTCCCCCCCCCCCCCCCCGGTTACCGAGAGGTACGAGGAACTGGTTTTTAATCATTCATCCGAGATGCGTCTGGGTTCGAATCACAGGTAGGACAAAGAACCTGTGCTTGTCCTACGGCATTCGCTCTCCCCTTTCACGGAAACAGTGACCTCAACTTAGGGACGGGCTAGTGCTCCTGAAGTTCCTCACGGTGACTGAAAGATTCTCGAATTGTTATATTAGAATGTTTGAGCGCATAGAAAGATTTCGCCGAAATCAACGAAGAATGAACCTTCATGAATACATATGTGGCAGGCATTCACAAACATGTGTGAAATGTGCAGAACAATAATTTAGATGTATTTCTTTTTCTTGCTCCACGTTGCACTGGCAATCTTTATGTTACTCGGTAGGCACAGATTACATTAGATTTAGAGAGAAGACAGCAAAACTTTCCGCTATGAGAGCATCTCATTCGCATAAAGTACTCAATTTCAAGTAACATTGCTCGATTCTATGAACTTCTACAAATTCCAGAATGATGTAGAACCTTCACGAAAATGAAACAGAAACTAAAACCGATCTCACCTGTCGACAAACATTAATACAATGTCCTGTTTTCATTCTATTCATCCAATATCAATACAGTTCTCATATTTTTGTGGTAAATCCTTTATAAGATATGGAACTACTAATTTGTTTCTGAGGAAGTTTTAAAAATGCAAATGGGAAAAGTAATTTTATTCGCTTTAAAAACACAGTTTCCAATTCTAAAACAAAGAGCATATTTCGCAAGAAATCGATTTCCTGTTCTTTGTCATTGTTTTTTGGTAAATTACTTGGCTTCCAACCAATACATAGCAGACAGGTTAGTCAAGACTTTTTCCTCTCAAAAGATTATGAGTATAGTACAGTCACAAGAAGAAAAATAAATATGATAAATTCCTACGTGATTCTGGAGGAAGCAACATTTTACTTTCCGCAGAATGATGAATCTTCATTTGATTATAATAGCCAGTGTGGCCAGCATGTTGCATTTTAAACCAGTAAATGATGTCAGACGTGGATTTAATGAGAAAACTGGATCGACAGTTGCTTGTAACAGACCCATTGGGGACCGTCATGCATAATAACAGTATAAATTACGCCAAGCATAGATTCAATAAAGAAAATGGATTTGAAAATTGCATATAAAAATAAAACTGAGCATTGCGTTGCATTTTCACTCTAAATGTGTTGTTTGGCATAGATTTCGTGAGACTCAGAAGAAGGCTAGAAGAATCTCGGGTGTGCTGATCAACTCATCTGAATAAAAAAAAAAAAAAGAAAAAGAAATCAGACTGAACTTTATGAACATTCTCAGAATCATGTACAACCTTCTAGAAAATGCCACAGAAACCAAGATAGTCCTTACCTACAGATAAATGATTTATATATCCTTTTCTCAAATATAAATATACTTTACAGTCTTTCCTCCTCAATAGTGAGAGAATAATCTGCTAAAATTGCAAAATATCCTTATACCATTCATTTCAAGGAGGGATTTTATGATTCGTTTCTTTTTTTTTTTTTTCGGAGAAGATGTGTCCAAAAATACAAACATAAAATTACACCATCTAGTAGGCAAACTCTGCACACGGAAAAACTGAAAACAGATGATGCAAATAACACGCACCATGCTTACATATATCTCAATTTTTTTAATCTGTCTTCTAGAATATATTAATAGCGTGACGAATATAATATTATACACTTACGCTATTTACTTACAACACCATTTGAATACCCTTTCATACTTTATTATTCATCTGGCAAATTTAAAAAAAAATGAAATAAACTTTGATTGTTTTTACCTTTGCTTCCCAGAAAGGGTGATGTGCATACACAATTTTACACATGCATGTTTTTTACATTTGGTGGAACAGTTTTGCATAATACAAAAAAAGGAGGAGGGGGTCAATCTTAAGTCTGTCAACCTCATACAAATTATTTTCTTCTACGTAGTTAGTTCCATGTACTTCAGATGTAAAATTCATCGACAAAAAAACAAAAACAATAACAGGATATCATGTGCTGTGAAGCAAAGGTACTCGAAAAAATGATATGCCATGAAATTCAGCATTGTGAGTTGTTGTTGTGCGACAGATAATTTTCATATGATTCAAATTTTTATTTTATGCTAAAATAATAGTTCTGAGACGTGATGCAGTTATCTGTCATATAATTGAAGACGTGATATAGTTAATACACACAATTGACGTAGATTAGGAACATGAAACAGAAGTAATTGCTCTTTCCTCGTTTATAAGTGAGTCACGGAAAAATTCTCATCGGCCGCCACCGGGAATCGAACCCAGGATTTTCCAGTTAACCGCCGGACATGCTACCACTGCACCACAGCGGCCTCGAATTCGCCAGACTCACATACGACTAACTGCCAAACCACATGGCAGGTTACTTCTTGGAGCCCCGCACAATGCTGGGGATTCACCAAAAATGGTAAGCAGCAACTGAACAAATAACTAGGAGGCGAATGAATAATTAATACACACAATTGACGTGTGTATTAATTATTAATTTGCCTCCTAGTAATTATTAATTATTCCTTCGCCTCCTATAAACGTGGAAAGAGCGATGACTTCTGTTTGATGTGATATATAATGTAATATTATCTGAAATAATATTATCTGTTATATTATTTTAGGATGGAAATACACAAAAGAACTCACATATCAAAATTTTCATAAAATAAATGTGATTATTTCTATTCAGTGCAGCATTAAGCTTTATTCAGAAACAATAATAAAGGAAGCCTGCTAAGGATTTTGTAAAAAGCCTTTCATGCAATCTTTCCTGACATGCAACTATGGATAATTACAAGTAGCAGCCTCTTCACAATAATAAAAATGCACCGGAAATCAGTCATTTTCATCTTGAAAGTTATTGAGATTAGTTAAAGTTGTACCTCGCACTCAGTTATGTATAAAGTAAGGGATCAATGACGTAGTGTCCCCTACACTGTTGATCTCATAAAACAATGTAAGGTATATGAGTGGCTCGATATTCATTGCGCTGGAAGCGTGTAATCACCTACCCGAAATACAATGAGAAACTATTCAAAAAGATCTTGCTAACTGAATAATTCCATGCTGAAAATTCCTATAAAAACATTTTGAAACGTTTTAAAAACTGAACGTTAAATGTAAAATGTCAAACGCCTAATGCGCGCGCGCGCGCTTTGAGTGTGTGTGTGTGTGTGTGAAATCGACTCTCCTATGTACGGAAGCGAATTTAAAAGGTTTGTCCATTTATAAATGAGTCTTTTTATATTTCTCACTGAATTTCTAGCTCTGCTGGTGTCATGCCGAGATATAGGTATGACATCCTCAGAGGTGTCATACATTCAGGTGACATGCCGATATAGAGGCTCTGTTTGTCTCAGAGTTGTGTGTAGAACTCGATAGAAGTACCACAGTGGACGTAGGGCATGATACAACAATAGCCTTATGGTAAAGCTTAATCATGTACATGTGGTTTTCTTGTCGAAACGTTTACGCTAAGGAGGGAAAGTGTTACAAACGTTCCGAAGATTGGATGACCTTCAGCTACAGTGTCGAATGAGTACATCAAGTAACTTGATGCAGTTGTGCAAGAAGATCAAACAATAACGCTTTGGATAACAGCCAATGAAAAGCACGTTATGAACATCATCGCCGTATGCTTCTGGGATCGTGTTCAACGGTGGTATGGCATTTCTTCCCAGTTTCGAGGTAAATCTTGTATTTTGTCACTTTGTTCCTGGGATCTCGGTCAAAAGGATCCGTAGTTCGTCCGAATATCTTTCTAAAAAAAGATCAAGTTGAAGGACTTGAGAAAATCTGAATCTCTTGTTTTAATCAAATGTCGGATCAGCGCATATCCAAAATTTTAGTCCAAAGTGACCTGAAATGAATCATTTCTCGGTGAAAGATTCGAAACTGCATCAGTTATCGTCTTCGTTCTCAGCTCTTCGGTTTGGAAAAATAATTTTCTAATTCGACTTACAGATAGATATGCCAATATCGTGTTTGTAAAGATATAGTGATATTGCAAATACATTTGCATTTTACTTAACGACGTCCTAAACAAGAAGGGTGACATCAAAATCTCAGATGCAGTGATCACGTTTTTTGTGGAAAATGAAAAAATAGTTTCCGAAGGGTTTTACATCGTATTTGAAAATGCTTAATCAGTAGTCCTATAAGAATAAATTTTCTAGACATCATTAGTCATATTTTCTTAAGTCCCATAAAAAAAAAAAAATTGTTTCTTCAGTTCGACTTGTAGGTACCAGAGATAGATGGCCTGATGGTATTCTGATATCAACAAAGCGTGAAAGCGATGGCCAGAAAACCGAAATACTAATATTTAAAAAGAAATTTAGCTTTCTCAGTTCGACTTGTAAGTAGCTGAGACAGCTGTCCTGATGGTGCTCTGAGATTAAAAAACCTGAGAGATTATCCTGGTATTTTTTGTTGATAATTTACACTGTGAATCTTTTGCATGCCAAGATCTTTATATGTTTGAAATAAAAGGAATGATTCGAGAACATGCATTTATTTATGCATAACACATTGCGTTTATTTGCCTCACTCATTACTACACTGAGCCATAGTCCGGTGCATACTACGTGGAATTAAATCGTAACAACAAATAATTAGGTTTACTAATTCCTGACATTGAGCAATACTTAGGTACCCATGATACTTAGATACAGGTTGCACCCATATATGATACTTAGATACAGGTTGATATATGATACTTAGATACAGGTTGATATATGATACTTAGATACAGGTTGATACATGCTACTTAGATACCTGATACTATAGGTATAGGTTGCACCCATGATACTTAGATGATGCATTATGATGATGCATGCACATAAAATGATAATATGTGTATCATCATAGAATGATATATATTCTATGATATAGTACCATAGAATATCGTAGAATAGAATATATATAATAGAATATAAATGAATATAGAATAATAGAATATAAATGAATATAGAATAATAGAATATCATCATCATAGAATGATATATATATGTGTGTGCATCATCATATATGATATCTATCATGATGCACATTGATGCACTATTTTGATGCACATAGATACTATGATGCGATACTTAGGCACAGATTGTACCTAATGATACTTAGATACAGGTTGCACCCTATCGATACTTAGATACAGGTCGCGCTCATGATACTTAGATACAGGTTGCACCCGTGATACTTAGATACAGGTTGCACTCATACATGATACTTAGATACAGGTTGATACATGATACTACAGGTTGCACCCGACTGTGTTACACAACATTTTAAAGTTCTCGTCAATAGGAGGTAACACTTGCTTAGGGTTTGACGGGAAACCGAATTTTCCCACGACCTACCGTTTTCACAGCATCAAAAATGCCTTTTTTGTAATGGCTCTTATCACATTTAGCACCAGGTACTCGTAATTTACGCAGATTTCAATGAGATAT
This sequence comes from Macrothele yani, assembly GCA_039090855.1. Lineage (NCBI taxonomy): Eukaryota > Metazoa > Arthropoda > Arachnida > Araneae > Macrothelidae > Macrothele > Macrothele yani. Next base: position 5,270,428 of record CM076995.1, on the reverse strand, counting down.
CATTACATTTATGTAAAACGTAATGACATATTATTTGGTGATAGTTTAGTGAAATATATTTCTGAATAAAAATAAAAGTAACTGTTGTTACTTTTATTTTTATTCAAAAATTTATTTCACAAAAATTAGATTTCAACAATGGTTTTGACTACTTCCATTACCCATTTTTATTACATCGGCATTTGACATTTTTGGCATGGGATTTACTTTCCAGCTCTCGAGCAAGATTCATAGCCCCAAAAGCGTAAAAGATATGGCCAGAAAATCGAAAGAATTAATATTTTTCAGTCGCTCCATTTTATTAGGCACACCTGTCCTCGTTATATAAATGGCTCACTCCAACACGTAACACGGCACGTGAGCACGGTGTGAAGTATAAATCAGGAACACCTACTCATTGATCAAAAGTTAACATTCGATTTAAGGTCGGAATGGGAAAAATCTATTGATCCGAGTGACTTTGAAGGTGGCATGATAGTTGACAACATGGGTGTCAATTCGAGTATTTTCCAAACGGCTGTCTTCCTGAGCTTTCACAGGCACGAACACAGAAAGGTTTACCGTGAATGGTGCCACTCTCGAACATCTGCCAGAAACCGTCGTTTCTGTACACGAGAGCAGTTGGTGGATCAGAGAACTCGAAGGAGACCGGCGAGAATCGCACAAGCAAACAGATGGGTCACAATCCGATAAAACGCCGCACAATTCAGCGCTGCTGTGTCAAGAGTAATTTCCGAACGCATCACGTATTCACCACGTTACGAATGGGCAACAACATTCGACGACCATGGTGCCAGTCTCATTCGGTCTTTCTGATCCACCAACTGTTTTCGCCCACAGGATCACCGATTTCTGGAAATGTTCTGCGTGTTGCGTGGTAAACGTTGGCTACGGGTGTTTGTGAAAAGCCTAGGACGGCCGTTTGGGAGATGCTGGAACCACACTTCTGGCGCTAACTCCATGCTATGATCAAGGTAGCTCAAATCACTCGTATTACCTAACATTTACTGTTAACTGAAGATCTTCGAGCTAGTCTGCCTGTTTTACACCGCATCCTGGCTCACATGCATGCCCTGTATGTTAGAGTGAGCCACTTATATAACGAGGGCATTCGTACCTAATAACTTGGCAGCGTAGTATATATACACCGATCAGCCAAAACATTACAACCACCTACCAAATAGGATGTAGGTCCTCTTCTCGCTGCCAAAAAGGATCTCACGCGATCGGATATAGATTCAAAGACATGTCTGTAGGTGTCTCTTGATATTTGGTTCCATGGCTGCAACAGAACATCCCGCAGTTATCATAAACTGCGTGGTTGGGGTGAGGCATGGGGCATTGTCATGTTGAAAGACGCCATCTCGGCCAGAGAACACAGTCGCCATAAAGGGATGTAATTGGTCAGTCATGATGTTCAGGTACATGACAGCTGTCAAAGTTCACTCTTCAGGGATAATGGGTCCAAGTGCCAGTTGTTTCCCAAGAAACTATTGCCCAAACCATCACACTCCCTCTTGCCGCTTGGACTCATCACACTCTGCATCCAGGTGAGAAGGCTTCCTAGAGTAAACGTCGCATACGAGCTCGTCATTCAACATGGTATAACAGAAAACGGGATTGGTCTGACCACGAGACCCCCTTCCAGTCTTCTATGGTCCAATGTCGATGATTAGGTGCCCACTACAATCGTTTACGACGGTGAACGGCTGTCAGCATAGGCACAGGAATGGGTCTGCGGATATGGAAACCCATATACATGAGCGTACGATGGACTGTGTGTTTGGACACATTGGGCCTTTCACCGCAATTTAAATCATGGGTAATGTCAGCCTCAGAAGCCACTCTGTTGCTGCGAAAGACGAAATACCCTACGCTGGCCTCTGGTATCAGTGAGGCATGGCCTTGTCAAAGGCTTGAAGTGTCACCTGTTTCGGACCACCTCTCGTAGGTACTAACTAGTGCGCACAGTGAGCATCCTATCAGCGTCGCTGTTTTGGAGATGTTCTTACAAAGGTTTCTCGCCATAACGGAACCTACCTTTGTCGAAATCAGATAAATTATTTTACCATGTTTAGACGAAGCGAAATACTGACTGAGAGAGCTCCAACCCAGGTACCGTATTATACATATCATTCGCGTCCTTGGCACATGACGCTGATTGGCTGCACAGCCCTTATTTGCATAACGCCGAGGTGGTTTTAATGTGTTGGCTGATCTCTCTCTATATATATACTGCATATTTCCTAAAAAGCCGCAATTTACAAAATAGTATGATATAACTAAATGTGTCTTTTAAAGATATGATATCTTAAGCGCTTAACTGCTTTGTTTGCCTACTAACCAGAAGTGAAACAAAAGATATAGTTTTAAGTTTTTCCTGGCATTGATAGTGGTAAGTACGACAGAAAATAATTCTATTCGGAATTGGACTTAATTTTTTTCTCCTTATAGTAGTGAGTCACTGAATTCATTTTTAAGTTCATGAGAAAGACTTTAATGATTGAAAAGAATTCTGACTATATGTTTCGGTACTACAATTAAAAAATAAAAACTGCTTTTTCATATTATTAGTTGTTAAAAAATAACTAATAATATGAAAGCATTTTTCTATATGTGTGTAAAACATTTTTTTCAGTATTTTAGTTGTTTCTGATCAGTGAGACTATTATTCTAAACCACCTGCTTTCGCTGACTTTATTTCTTCCATTTTTTTTAAGGAAAAGAAAGAAACGACAAGCAGTGTTAACGTATTTCTTACCATTCCAAACAAAAACTATGATTCTTATGGAGTGGAAGTCACAGGGGGGTGGGCAGTGAGGTGCTCCTGGCCATGGAGGTGGGTGGGGCTAATGAAATTAAAAATGTTCCAACCCAAATCATTTACCAATATAGAAACAAATTTACCCTAAGTTAAGAATGCTAACTTTTGGTACAGAGTTTCAAGAAAAATATTGTAGAAATGCCTGTTAAACTGTGAAGACCCAGCCCATTCTTAAGATAACGGGAATCAGGGCAACGATTGATCCACGGAATATTAACTTAATTGTTTTTAAGTCGAGTTCTTTAGTCAGTGATAGATTACTTCAGCATATAAAGTCCACAACTGCATTACAGTAATCTGTATTAAGTACAAAACTCTTATCAACATGGAAACCCGTCATACCGTAACGTATTTTTAAAAAGTGAAATAAAAAAATATTATTGTTATGGCGGAATCTTGTATTTTGTTTTTTAACTCACCACGCGCTTCATACTTTTATTGTGCTTCATTCATATTTATTTCCCTTTTTTCCCCTCAGGTGGGTGAGTAATCTGAGGTGCTGGCTTCTGACTATTCGTCTAAGATAGATCCGGGTTCGATTCCGATGGGGCATGGGTGATGTGTTTGGCTGATGGTTCTGTGGCTGACTCAGTCCTTTCCGTGGAACCAGTGGCTAGAAATCAGGAACGGGCAACTGCTTATAGCTTTATTATTTTATTATAGCTCTATTATTTGCTTGTGATGGCCGTTACACCCAAATAAAATAGTTCCCTTTATTCTTTATTTAGGTAAAATTTAATCCCTTTTAAACTGATTTATTAAAACCACATTTTCTGTTTATTTTGCAAGCACTGCTTCGTTTTCCAGTCATTTCCTCTAAACAAAGTATAAACTGTTTAAATGAGTAGAAAGAAAACTGAATTTTTGCAGTTCGGCCTTTCGCATATTTTATTCAGGTACACAACTTCCAGTCGTCGAGTAATGTAGAGTAGTGAGCTCCTGAATCCACTTATTTCTCTAGGCTCAACTCCCGGGTGAAACAATTTCCGGTGAGGTCCCCGCGCGACGGCTAAATAATTTTTTCTTCTATTCTTCAACAAAAGTTTCCCCGCCACTAGTTTTGATTCTTTTTCGACAAAATCGACAATTAATTGCAAAAACAACAAGAAAGATGACACCAAATTTTCGGGTGTAGTAAGCAAGCCTTTTGAATCCGTTCTGACGCAAATTAAATTTATCAAAGCTATTCATAGTCAATGGAACTGGTATGGAAAACAATAGTATCTGACGGAAGAGATAAGTTTTTCAATCGGGTTTTTAATCCCTCGAATATTGCTGTAAACGTAATCGTGAGCATACGAACTCTTAGAAACAGAGATATCGATAAAAATAAGATGTGACTTTACGTCACCTGGTGGGAAAACCATGCATTATTTTAGGAAGAAAGCATTCTCAAAAGCTTTACCCATATGAGCTGTATCGGTCCAAGACAAAATAATTTTGTCAAGTTTTCAGGAGCCCAGATTTTGCTACAAATACATCAGAAGCAGAAATGAACGCTTATGACCCCTGGTGGCCAAACCATTCTTTACCAAATATAAGAAATTATGTGAAAAATATTTTCCATGAGGTCTTCCATGCGATACAGGAAGAAGTTTTCAAATCGGAGTTTTAGGAGCAGAAATAACGCAGAAAACGCATTTTACCTTTGTGCCCCCTAGCGGAAAGTCTATGATTTACATGAAAATTTTGAACTTATAGAAAAAACATTTCGCACCGGAAACACTATCCAACAAAGAAGGAATTTTTCAAATCGGACTCTTAAAAGTAGAGATATTGACAAAAATAAGATATACATCTACGCCTCCTGGCGTAGAAACCATGCATTATTTAAAGAAGAAAAGGATCCTAAAAAGTGTGTCGACATGAGTAGTATCGGTCAACCAACGATTTTTTTTTCAGTCGATATTTTAGAAACTCATATTTTGCTGCAAATACATCAGAAGCGGAAATTAAGACTTAGGCCACGTGGTGGCCAAACCATTTTTTACAAAAATTAGAAATTACGTGCAAAGGACTTCCCATTAGGAGCTGTATCCTTTGCAGAAATATTTTTTCAAATCGGAGATTTAGAAGCAGAGATATAGGGGAAACGCAATTTACCTTTACGCTCCCTAGCGGAAAGTCTATGAATTATTTGAAAATTTTGAAATTATATGAACCACACGTCACACTGGGAACAAACACTATCAAACAAAGAAGGAATTTTTCAAATCGGACTCCTAGAAGTTGAGATATTGTCAAAAATAAGATATACGTCTACGCCCTGTGGCGTAGAAACCATGAGCTATTTTAAGAAGAAAATGTTTCTAAAAGGTTTGTCGACATGAGTAGTATCGGTCTACTAACGACGTTTTTTTCAATCGAGAATTTAGAAGCTCATATTTTGCTGCAAATACATCAGAAACGGAAATTAACATTTACGCCCCCTGATAACCAAACATTTTTTTTTTTTTTGCAAAAATTATAAATTACGTGCAAACGATTTCTCACCAGGAACTGTAACCGGTGCAGAAAGAATTTTTCAAATCGGAGATTTAGAAGCAGAGATATAGGGGGAAACGCAATTCACCGCTACGCCCCCTAGCGGAAAGTCTATGAATTACTTGAAAATTTTGAAATTATACGAAAAACATGTCACACTGAAAACACTATCCAACAAAGAAGGGATTTTTCAAATCGGACTCCTAGAAGTAGAAATATTGTCAAAAATAAGATATACATCTACGCCCCCTGGCGGAGAAACTGTGGAAATTTTTAAGAAGAAAATATTCCGAAAAGGTTTATCGATGTGAGTGGCATCAGTCCATGAACGAATTTTTTCAATCGATATTTTAGAAGCTCAGATTTTATGGCAAATACATCAGAAGCAAAAATTAACACTTACGCCTCCTGGTGGCCAAAGTATTCTTTACCAAAAATTCGAAATTATATGCAAAAGATTTTCCATCAGGAGATGTATCCGTTGAAGAAAAAAAATTTTCAAATCGGAGATTTAGAAGAAGAGGTATCGGGAAAAATGTAATTTACTTTTATGCCCCCTAGCAAAAAATCTATGCGTAATTTGAAAAAGTAACTATATCTAAAATACGCTTCGACATAAATGTAATTGAAAGATAAAAGAATTTTTGAATCGGTTGTTTAGAAGCAAATACGTGGAATAAAACGTATTTTTGAATTCGACATCATCTGCGTTTACGCCCTCTAGCGGCGAAGTTGTACATCGTAAAAAAAAACGAAATAAAGAATCATCATTCGCATAATTCAAGCTTCCGAATGCAAAAAGAATTTTTCAAATCGGACTAATTGTTGCAGATATATCGTGGATACAGACGCACGGATAAAATAAGCACGATCTTTTTTTACAAAAGACGTGCTAAAAATCAACTTCGTGTTTTTAATCAAATTGAAGAAAATTCGAATGACACTTGCGAAATTTTACCAAAAGTTTATGGACAGAGAAAAGCCTGCCTTACGGCACCGGCTCTTTCTCTTCCTTAGTACTAGTGGCCCTAAACTAGAGATTTTCCGCCTTAAGCCTATTGAATTGCTCACGGTGGTCGTTAAACCCCTCAAATAAATAAAAACAACAAACAAATCATGTCAGCTAGTAAAGGATGTCTGAACCATCCGACCACTGAAGTTGCAACGCGGAAACGTGCACAGTGCATTTATATCGTTAATGAATGGTGGTGCGTCAATTTGACCTTCTCCAAATTAGAAGTCCGTGGAAGAGTTCATTTTCTAACGTCAAGAAATTTGAATTGTACGGATATCCAAGAGAAATATCCGCCGTATACCATAAGAATGAAATGTCTCGTCATAATGTTGTGAAATGGTACCAAGAATTTCAAAACAGCTTTACGAATCTCAAAAAAACTGCAGAGGTAGACCATCGACATGCGTCACTTCTGATTATTTTTAACACGTTAATGAGAATATTCCGGAAGATCACGGGATTTAAATGAAGGAAATGAAGAATGCGCTCAGCACTTCCTATGATCATTTTTAACACGTTAATGAGAATATTCCGGGAGATTACGGGATTTAAATGAAGGAAATGGAGAATACGCTAAGCACTTCCTATGGCACTATATGCGATCGTTTTTCTTGTTCGGCTTATAGTGCTTCATTTCGCATAATGCTTGATGCAATGGACTTCACGTGTTTAGCGCTCTTGGAATTACACAGAACATGCACTCAGGGAGCAGATACGTTATGACAACTTACCTAATAGCGTGCTGGTCGCATTTCACCAAGATAAACACTTGCACCCTTACTGGCAAGGATTCCACTAGACCGCGAAGGTGACCCCAGGTATTCTGCAGCATTTAGACAGAAAGACGTCTTGTCTTGGAGGACAGCGACGGATCGAGACACTGGCACGGACAGCGAAATGCTTCATTACAGTTCATCCCACAAATGTGGTATGCGATTTAAGTCAGGACAATTTGGGAACGAGGGGAGCACACGAACTTTTTTGATATGATGCTCGGACCATTCCTGCACAATGCAAGCCTTGTGACACATGATGCTATCTTGCTGAAGAGGTCCAGTGCCATCAGTATACACGGTCACCATGTAATACCTTGTCCGAAATAATGCGAAGGCCGGATTTTGGGCTGGTTGTTTGTTCAGCTTTGATGTTACGACCCAGTAATGTCCAAAATAATAGTTCCAAGATGCTATCAGGCGCCTGCCTTTTCCCGTAAAGTCGTGTAGCGTCTGGTTGCAGCTATTCACCCGTTCAGCATCGAATACGGATCTATATATTGGCTCACATTGGGACTGGAACCTAGACTCGTCAGACCAAGCTACTTTTTTTCCGTTTCTCCCTTTCTAGTCAAAGTGCAGCCCCTGAGCACTGCAGGCGGAGCTGTTGAAGATTGCTGTCCACATAGACACATAAAGTGGTCACCAACTCTTTAAATTCATCCACAAGAGTGTCCATTGGATTGTCGGCTCTGGTTATGTTCCGCCGTTAACTGAAAGATTGTAAGCAGAACGCTGCCTCGGAGAATATGTGAAAAGCAGTCTTCTCCTCTAGTGTTAACCAGTGGCGTTCTCTCTTTTCAGGCACGTTGGCTGGATGTGTGCCGCTTTTCGAGGCATTCGCGCTACACCTTTACGCATGCGACCCTCGAAAGGCCAACAACATGGACTGTTGTTGAGTTGCTAGCCCTCCTGCATCGCGCTGGATATCATTCCTCGTCCAATTCCCGCAAGGTTTTTCCTTTCCTCATTGCTCGGGCTTCGTACTAGCGAAATGGCACTTCCTGCCGTTGTTATCTATTTAAATTCTGTGTCGATTGGCGACCTCACTGTTACGTGCTATGGTAGACGTCCACCCGCGGAGGAGGGCGTGTTCATAATAGCCTGTCGCATAATTGGGCAACGGAGGCAAGTTTCACCCAATTAAACATTAGACGGCAGTCATATAAGAAAAACTAGTTATCAGTGAAGATTTTCGTGCTTGCTTAACAAATTTAATTCTCGCAAGATCCCCTATGGCTCTTTTTAATGCAGTTGCGGGTTATATGTGAGTGTTGGACCAAAATTTAGTCACTGATGGTGTCAACACTGCTTTAGTGACAAACTTCATGAGTGCCATACAGAAGAACGATTCCAAATAAGTGAGTCACAGAATAAAGTGGACTCTTGCAACTAACTGGGCTAATGTGCGCAGTTTCAGTATCACAGTCAGATGTTTTGGAAAACATTGATTCGTTACTTTATACTAAGATCTTAAAACCTTGTCTCACTCTGTGTAATATGAAAGAAGCGTTTAATAAGTAATTTGGAATAAGTTTCTGTTAAAATGTTTGCACACTTTTCCCAAAAGAGCGAAATTATGATATGTAGTTCTTTTTAGTCGTTCCTTGTTGGTTTAGCTATTTTTATGGGGCAATGTGTCATCACACAGCAACAACGACAAGCAGAATAAAGAGAACGGGCAACTCGGGTACATAGTCGCCCATCGCGCATCAACCGGTGAATCACCTGATCTCCTGCTGGAATTTCTGCCACAGCTCATGGATGAGAAATTATTATCTGGGTATTTAGTAGCGCATGTGATGGAACTGAAAGGCGAAGAATGCAACGATGGATAATGTTCCACTTTTATGTAAACACGCAAATATACGAACAATTAAAAATATATCACGAATGTTACATCACCGAGAACTGATGAAAGGAGCTTGATGTGAAATGTTTTCACCCATAATTTTTCCGCTAATGAACTAAAGAACGATTGCCATTTGGTTTCGTTTTCAATTCGGAAATCTTAAACTGAAGCTATCCCTACGGAATTTCTCAGAAAAATCATGTAAGTTCATGGCACAAAGATCATTATTTTACGAGTGAAGTAGTCGAGTTTTAATAAAACATTTTATTGCCCACTGTTTCAGGTAACAGCACATTGTTTTCAATGACTGCTTTCAAGGTGTTGAAGCTAATAAATATCAATTTGATCGATTTTTGAAGCTATTTTTTTTATTTTCTCTGCAAGAATTTCTTTTTCGAAGCTATATGCTATTGAGCCCGTTGAGTTTCCAAAGGTTTTTATGTAATACTTTGAGCGCGCACGATCCTTTAGAATGAGATTTGTCGCTATTTTTTTTATGAAGATACGCATTCGTTTAGCTCGAATGTCCGATTTCGGAGTTGTCCATCCCTCATATTTGGTTACTAACCCAGCGAAGATAAAGTTTTGGAACTGACGGTTATACTCTACATCACAGTTTCACCATCACCAAACTGTTCTTAGCACAAGAAATGATGTAAATCTTTTGAATTAAGGTTCTTTAAAGAAGTGTTGGGTTCTCTTAATCTAAGTGTCAACATAATGATAGAAAAAAATCGAACATTAAAAACTGAAAGAAACCTAATGTGAATGAAAATACCTCAGTAAGCATTTTATGGTATTAGACAGACAGAAAAGTAAGTTTGAGGCTGTGGATGAATGATCGGAAAAGTAAGTTTCAAGATAAATTTCGGACCGAATTCAGCTGTGTGTTTCTGAAGACTTTCATTTTCAAATACCGGGGAAATATCCACGCCCACCACTTATCTGAACTCTCTCTTTTGCTCTGTGTGCTCTGTGTAGCAAAAGCGATTAATCTACTTTGATCATCAATCTGTCACAGCTATGTTTCTCCCCCATCCCCTTGTAAAAACTTCTTCGACACGAAAGCGAAAGCAACTGGATAAAAAAAACGGAGTCACAATTTCTGGTAAAGAACCCAGTCCCCAAGCATTCTCGAGCAGTTCTTTCTTTTCCAATGCTTGATCTGTGTAGTGCTGAGGTTTCCTTCTTTTTCCAAAAAACTTTTGAGAACTGAAAGATGGCAGAGGATGATGGGTTGATGTTCTTGTCTTCCCCCACCCTCCTTCTCCCTATTCCATTTAACCTCCGTGGTTGGAGCCTCGGAATACTAGTGAGTAGCCGTAGAAAGAGATGGATGATGTGTAGTATCCTTTAATCATCACCCTAGACCAGTAATCCATCATCGGATCCGACATCGACTACTGGGGTGGGAGCGAAGAAGATTCTTCCTCTTGGAGCTCCTCGGCCTTAATTACAGGCCGATGCTGCGAGGTGACGGCCTTCCAAAGAGATCTTTTCTTGGTACAACTACTTCGATCAGAGATTCTTTTTAGTGTTAAATCAAACAACCGCTTCTTGCTTGCTCCGGAATACCCACTGTTCGGAACATTTTCCGTTTCGTGCCTGTTACGTTGAAGTGTTTAGTTCAAAGGTTCATAGGGTTACAGAAACACTTCCATATTCATAATTTCCATGACACACCACATATTTTGAACCAAGGAACTCTGGATTCAACTATATATACATACACTTGAGTTTTACGCACCTGTGAAAATTATTAGTTTCAAGTCGCAAACGTCAATATTTCTCGTAGTTTTATCGACACAAAATGACCGCTTTTCAGTTCATATTTTGATTTCTTTTCGACAGCTGAACAAATAGTGATGACAAGCAGAGTGAAACTCTTAAATTATATAATGTTAATATGAAAGCAAGTTTTGTATTTTTTACTTATTTCTCATTATCGATAAAGGCAGTGTGGATCTCTCTGATAAAACAAAATGAAATTCCGATTTCTGAATTGGACGACTTCTTATTGCTTTAAACATTTCACTGTTAAAAATCTATTGAATTAGGTATAACACATTTTTTATGAAATTTACGATAATTTCCGTGTCGGAAGTCTGAGAACCAGAATATTTATTAATGTAATTGCTTTTCCCAGCCGAATAGTTTCACAATACAAGACTACATGCAACTACAGTGTTTTCTGTTTTCCCAGGTAACTACGAATATTTTATTTACAGGTTTAACCAATTTCATGGTATCATCTGAGTAATATTAAATCTAAAGCATAATTTATATTTTGAACGTTCATAAATATTAATTTAAAGACACTTCAACGACGCAGTTTCTCTGCATTCATAACAGAAAGTAGGTTCTTCCGAATTTTAAGATATAATATAAATTTGAAAGATAATAGTTACTAGTTTGCTTCTTAAATACTTGAGATATATAATCTGTTGAAAACAAGTTAAAATAAGTAAAACACTCATTTTAATAATGATGATAAAAATTCAAAGGCGTCAAAAATTTTGAATTAATAAAAAATGCAGGTTACTCGTAAAGCACGAGAGGAAATGTCCCCTTGCATTTTAAATAGAAATCTAAAACGAAAATGTAAAATGATCATTAAATTTAAATCTTTGAAAACAAGCTTAGATTCACATAATCAGTTTCAAATCGGGACTTTAATTAAGGCCATTAAATAGTTTCATCAGAGAACTTAATGAAATCAGTAAAGTATAAGGATAATTTGGAAATAAAGACAAATATTGCTCGTAGTTGGCAGATGTACTACGGAAAAGGTATTTTAGGAACGTGAAGATCCCATTGGGCTAAATTCACAGGTGGGTTATTCGTTCTTGTGTTCCGATTCTGCGATTCATATATAACCAGGAATAAATATCCAGCCCACGGTGGTCTTGACGGTTGTTAAACTTAAAAAAACAAACAAAAAAAACAGTAAATAAAATTTGGTTGCGTTTATAAGCGGAAACACCATTGTAGGTAATCCCCGTTTGGTGTATGACATGCCGCGTGGTAACATTTGAGAAACGTTGCAACTGCACACTAATTTTAATTAACTGCTCACTCTAATGAGCAGTAGCTGTACTAACACATCGACAGTTCAGCTTTCCTTTCGAGTATTGCATAACGTTGTTGAAGCCATCACAATAGAACAACGCAGGCTGTTAAGTTTAATATGACGTAAATACCTCTTTAAAAGCCTAGTGGTAAGTCGTCAAAAGCAATTAACCGTGGCAAAAAGATTTCTGCCTTGCAAGGTGAAGAACGCAGTAAAACCGACCAAGTGGGGAATAAAACGGCCACAAACTAATTTTCGTAGGGGTTACAACTCCCTACCCCCGTCAAACCTCATCTCCTGCTGTTCCAATTAGAAATCACTACGCTGTTTTCCAAGCTAAAGACCCATCACGGGACCTTTCACATTTAGAAGAAAACCAATTTTTTGGACTCGAGCTCACCTGATGAGCCAATTCATGTGCAGTTTGCGGTTAACACGAGAGGTTTTTAAAGTTGATTTATGACGATATTTCGCACACTGACAGTTCCTAACATTTCTTCTCCAGCTAATGGGCGGGGCTAGAACATGACTTACGGCTTTTAATTCTTCAGAGGGAGTAAAAATATTTAACTGTATTTTCCTCAGAGCCACACTTCGACACCTGAGATCATTTTTATTTCCCAGAATTCTAGAAAATTCCTCAATGAATCAAAAGGGATGGAACGCCTTAATAGTGTATCTCGAGTGAAATGAAAAATATACCTGGAATTGAATTTTTCCCTTATACATTCAAAATGTTTCAGACAAATGGAAATATCTTACAGAACGAATTATCGTAGTCTATTTTTTTTTTTACATACGTGAAAAAAGCTTGATTAACTTATTTACCAGAAAAATAACATAACAAAAAAGATGACACTGATTTCTCGACTGTGACAAGCACATCTTTGGAATTTCTTTTGAAATGAGATTTCGTAACCGGATTGTTAAAAATGGAAAATGCCTTTACACCCCTAATAGAAAAACTGTGCATTACTTTAAAATACACAATGCGTGCAATTCTTCTCTTGGTAAATGGAACCAGTTACAGAGATAATTTTTCAACTGTTTCTCTAGGGTCAGTAAAACAATTACAAGTCCAGTAGTTGCGTATGTCGACAACCCGCAGAAATGTGTTGCAGAGAATCACAGAGAGTATGCAAGTTGTTCTACGTAGCGGAAGATATCCAAGACAAGGAAATTTTTTAAATCAGGCGCATGGAAACAGATATCTAGGGTGAAGGGGTGTGTGTGTAATACACTGACGGTAAAAAAATCCCAACACCACGAAAAAATAGTTGTATAGGAATGAAATGGCGGCAATACATTTGTATAGGTAACATATTTAATCGATTAAGGTTTCAAGATCACAGCTTAATGTAAGCGCGAGAAGAGCCATTTTAAATGTGAAATGCTGGTACATTAATAACCGGTGTAACCGCCAGAATGTTGAATGCAAGCACGCAAACGTTCATGCATTGTGTCGTGTCAGTTTGTGGGATGGAGTTCCATGCCTGTTGCACTTGGTCGGTCAATACAGGGACGGTTAATGCTGGTTGGGGGTAACGCTGGAGTTGTCGTCCAATGATGTCCCATATGAGCTCGATTGGTGAAAGATCTGGTGATCTAGCAGGCCACGGTAACACGTTGACACTCTGTAGAGCATGTTGGGTTACAATAGCGGTATGCGGGCGAGCGTTATCTTGTTAGAAAACACGCCCTGGAATGTTGTTCATGAATGGCAGCACAACAGGTTGAATCACCAGACCGACGTACAACTGTGCCGTCAGGGTGCGTGGGATAACTACGAGAGTGCACCTGCTGTCATAGGAAATTGCTCCCCAGACCATAACTCCAGGTGTAGGTCCAGTGTGTCTCGGCCGCAGACAGGTTGGTTGCAGGCGCTCACCTGGCCTCCTTCTAACCAACACACGGCCATCACTGGCACCCAGGCAGAACCGGCTTTCATCAGAAAACACAACAGATCTCCACTCCGTCCTCCAATGAGCTCTAGCTCGACACCACTGACGTCGCAAACGGCATTGGTTTGGAGTAAGTGGAATGCACGCTACAGGCCGTCTGGCTCGGAGCTGTCCTTCAAGTAACCGATTTGTAACAGTTCGTTGTGTCACTGTGGTGGCAACTGCAGCTCGAATTGCTGCCGCAGACGCGGTACGATGCGCCACGGCCATACGCCGTACACGGCGGTCTTCCCTCTCAGTAGTGCCACGTGGCCGGCCGGAACCCCGTCTTCTTGAGGCAGTACCTTCCCCTGACCACCGCTGCCAACAATCATGCACAGTGGCTAAATTCCTGCCAAGTCGTTCTGCAATACTGCTGAAAGAAAATCCACCTTCTCGTAGCCCTATTACACGACCTCGTTCAAACTCCGTGAGCTGTTGATAATGGTTTCTTCGTCTTCTTAAAGGCATTCTTGACTAACATCAACACCTTACGTCGAATCTCAACGATAATTAACACTCACGAACGTTACAGCGCGTATTTACAGCAAACCGGCTTTGCATGTTCCGAGGGGCGCTACTAGTGCCACACGTAAGCGCCGAGCGCGAAATTTGCATAGACGTCATCTTACAGATGTACTCTCACCGCCTATCAACTGTCGTTTATCTAACACAAGCCCTTCTTGGTGTTGGGATTTTTTTTTTTCCGTCAGTGTATAACTTGACGCTCTCTAGCTGGAAAACTGTGTTACATTTGATAAAAATGCGGGCAAAGTTTTCTTCACAGTCAAGGGTATCCGATAAATAAGAATTTTTCAGTAGGAGTTTTAGAATCGAATAAAATATCTTAAATAAAATTATAGGCTGACACCTCCTGGCGGCAGCACTATACATTATGAAAAAGTATAAAATAAACGCAAAATATTTTTCATAGCGGCAGTTGCGAAGCAGAAATGTACTTTTATAAGCCACTAATGGGAAAACTGGGTGTTATTGAAAGTCGATGTTCATAATGTTCACTATAACGAATAGCAGCCTCCCCGGTTCGTTCAAGTAGGTTCGGGTTCAAATCCTGCTGAGGCATGGGTGCTGCGTTTGTCTTATGGTACTGGCACACGGGCTCTCTCCTTTCCCTGGAACCAGTGGCCTTAAATTAGGGACGGGCGATTCTTTATAGCCCATCGAGTTGCTCACGGTGGTTGTTAAAAACCCCCAAAAACGAATGGCATAAGCTGTAAGAATTTTTTCAACCACATTTTTGGAACAGGAGATGCAGTTGCCAACAGAAAGAAACACTTGCGCCTCCTAGCGACGGAGCTGCGCTTAATGAAAAATGCAAATATATATACACAATGTTCACCTCGTATAATGTTCCATGTAAGAAGCATTTTTTTAAATCGAGCTTTTGGAAGAAAAGAGTTCATACATATCCGCCACCTAATGGCGTATATGTGTGAACTCTTTCCTTAACAACACGGCCTAGTTGAAAAACTCTGCCTTATTTAAGAAATTGCGCAAAAAATCGTTTTCGTAGAAAAAAAGTTATTTTTCAGTCGGATTTTTAGAAGCAGTAAAACGGAATAAAACATATTTTTCAAATTCAATAGCATCCACGTTTGAGCCGCCTAGTGACAAAGTTGTGCCTCACCAAAAGACAAAAAAGATCAAAGGGCATGTATCATCGCTCTCGCAGTTAAGGCTTCCCAACAGAAAAACATTTTGAAACTGGTCTAATAAGGGCAGAAGTATGGTATCTATAGACGGACGAGAGGACATAGAGATATTATAAGCGAGGTTCTTTCCCCCGAAAAACGAGTTAAAAAAAATAGTGAAGAAAACAGAAGAGGAAACCTGTAAGTGATAAAGCTAGGAAACACCTACACTTTTCACGCGCGTGTGCGTATAAAGGCAAATGTATCAAATGGTCTGAAGTTTGAAAAACAATCCTTTAGCAATAACACTTTACAGAGAAGCTTTAGTCGTCCAGATCCGCCTGCTTTCAAAGGGATTTATAAAGATGAGTTCATATGAAATGGAAGAGAAATTGGTTACCCACCTCCATAAATCAATAAGATTTTAAGATACACATGAGAAATGTAACGGGATTTCATTTAAATATAGTCCTTCTGTAAATGAATATAACCTTTGGAGGAATATCTGGCAAATAAATTGTAGAGTAACTACAGGCCATGTAAAGAATTCCTCAAACTTGAAAATATGTATTGTGTTGCAGCAAACGCCGATTCAGCATGCAAGGGCTTTTTTTTATTATTATTTTACTGGAGGTTTAAGGACCACCAGTAAAAATAAGGAACCAGTGGCCCTAAATTAGGGTCAGTCATCCGTCCCTAATTTAGGGCCACTGGTTCCAGGGAAGGGAGAGAGCTAGTGCCGTAAGCAGTATTCCCTCTAAGCGGTCAGGGGCAATGCTAGTAGCCTAACCCAATGAGTTGGGCAGGCATAAAAACCACTTGGACAAAAAAATTTATTTTCTCAGCTTCTCTTACTAATGCAGTAAAAGTTGGAAATTGGATTGGAACCTTTATTTTTTATAATCCCTCCATTTTTATCACTGTTCTTTCCGCAATTGATTTTAAATGGGAAAAAAGCTTGTTTGATATTGGAAGAAATCTGTCTTGTTATCTGAAATTTTTTTTAACAAAACCCTTTTACCAGCGGCTTACAATTTAACTGACCGGAATGCCTTTTCCCCGCCAGCTAGCATGGGCGCATTAGTTAGTATGAACTTGGTTACGGTTAGCTGTGATTGGCTGGCGCTGATGTGTCGTTTTGAGAAAAGACTCAATATCTGCCTCTAATCCGCATTCCCGCGTTCACTATCTGCTCGCACGAGGCTACTTTGCAAGAAGCCTTTGAGAATGAAGAGGACAATGAGATGAACTTAGAAGGAGGCGAACGGCATTTAAGAAAAGTGTTGTTTTGACTTTTGAAAGTCCGAGTTTTATTTACTTTTTATTTTTTCAGGTAATTGATTTTCGATTTATGAAAATTAATTAGGGATTTGGGAATTTTAATCTAAAATGCTTACTGCGCGGAAGATATTTCAGCTGCGCGGCCGCGCATCTTATAGGGGATGTTGGCCGTAAGACAAGAACAACATCCATGCCGCTCAAGGTTTCGAACGCGGACCCATCTCCGACGAGTGATGATAAGCCCAGTGCTTAGACCATTGCGCTACCCAGGTGGCAGCGCTAGGACTTCTTCCCACACGTTGCTGAATATTAAATTACTCTGGACTAGGGATTCTAAACTCTGCGCCGTATCAAGATAATTGCAAGCAACTATGCAACTATCACATTTCTCTGAGGTGATTCAGGAGTTTGCTTTTTAGTATTATTTCTTCACACAAAAGTTGTTGAAGGAATTTCTGTGTGAAGTCAGAATGTGAACATGTGTTTATAATTATTTTCTTTACCCAACATAAGTTATCATATTCAATGCATGCGACCATTAGTACGAAAGTCCCCGTTCTATGGGTCATGTTTGCTATCTCGTAGTCAAGTTTAGTCTCATCTGAGCTGGCATATACAAACCCCGCTATGGCGTCAGGAGAAATACATTACACATGACTTACACGACCTGGACACAATTAGTACAAATAATCAAGTACCTGAAGGTGAAATTCGAAGAAGTTAGATGTTACAAATTTAACACAAAAATGAAGCAACACCTGCATGGTTTGTCTGTGGGACACAACAAGCGAAACATAAAAGTACGAATAATATTTGAAATTGTATTTAGTTTTGTCAAAAGATTTGAATTTGATGAATACTAGCAAATTCAACACCAGGTATAAAACACAAGAAAAGTTTAAACTCGTGATATTTGAAAGATACCCAATTTCAGATGAACTGCAGTTTTTGTTAATGACATCACAATCAACCGTTGGATGTCCTCGGTTATTCGAATCGTAAACACCAACATTTACTCTCATTCCGTTCAGTTATCGTCTGAAAGGGTGTGGACCTTGCCTAGACTCTATTGTAAGTAATGACATTTTTTTTAAATACATATAAGCAAAGCCTAAATGCTAGACACATTTTATAAGTAATATTTTTTCAAATATAAGCCATAGATACCAAGTAACTCTTCGACGAGTTTGAAGAATCTATGAATATTTTCTGTGCCCTGAACTGTGAATATATCTTCAAACTCGGTGTAAGAATGTCTGCAGTGTTTTCATAAAATTCTGGGATTTCTTGGTCAATCTAGTTTTTTTTCTTCTTTCTTTCGCGCATGTCTTCTAATCTTACGTAAACCCAAAGTTCTAACGTTCAATAATCTTTGTCATATTTGCGGGCCATATCTGAATGAATCCTTACACTCTTCGATACTGCGCACAAAAAATGTAGTTTTTTCGACCGGTAAAGAAGTGAAAGAAATTTCTTGTTAGTTTCACAGTTAAGGTACATGTACTTGGAGTGCCACTTTTCTAAAACAAAGAATAAACGCTACCAACGTTTTGTACTAGTTTTGCACAGTTTTGTACACCACCGTACGTGGTACTTTTTGGCTGTCCTTAGTGGTACTTCAACATATACTTAGAGTACCACTTTTCCAAAATCAAAAATAAACATGGCCACAGTGTTGTACTTCTCTTGTACAGTTTTTTACACACAAAAAGAAATTTTGTACACCCACCGGAAGTGGTACTTTTTGGATCTCCCTTGTAGCTCCAAGTGCATGCTGGAGAGCCACAAAGGAGAGTAAAAAAGTACCACTTCCCGTGGTGTAGAAAATTTCCTTTTGGGCGTAAAAAACTGTACAAGACTAGTACAACAATGTGGCAATGTTTATTTTTGATTTTGGAAAAATGGCACTGCAGGTACATATACCTTCACAGTTATATCCCCGCAGTGGAAGTGATGAGCACTTCAGTAAACACAAATCAGATCACAAAACATTTCGTTAGTCACTATAACAAGCCGCCAACGGTAACCGATAACTCGGGTACAGTTGGCAAATTTTGAGCGAAGCTCTTGCAAAATCTAAGCTCATTAAGGCGTCTATTATAACAAATTCTAAAAAGCGGAAGCGTAAAATTTATGATTTCCTGAACAAAAGTACGAAACATTCTAAAAACGAAATGCCATAAAATATATCATGAACTACTTTCCTTCACGCCTTCACGTTGATTGTTATCAGGTTGCATGTAAACAAAGCGGAAAGACACACTCAGATCGATAACTACGTGTTTTTCATTTTGTATCGCGAAAGGCAGACACACACACACACACATACACAAACTTCCTTTTATTATTATAGATTAAGTAAGTGCTGAGCTAACAGACGGAGTCTTTCCATTTCTTCGTTTTTCAATTAAAACATTTTTTTAAATTAAAGTTAGTGAGCCGACTTTCGCGAAACGGTTCAAGTAAAAGGCCATCTAGTTTTAATTGAAATTCCTCAATGACACAGAATTTTAGGAATCGAAAGGCATCAAAACCTGACCGTGGACGATGTCCAGTCGCATGCCAAAAATCACGGTGATCGGATGTGTCATGTCGTACCTATGCCCGAACAACCAATTGTCTCGAGTCTCGCATAGAGAGCGGATTTTTTAATTATTATTAAAATTGGTCAGCTTTTTAATGGTCATTATTTTTATACGACACGACCAGTCACTATGATACCAACCCCATGTCACTCACCATGTCCTTCCCTTTCTCTGTGGCAAGTGTCACCGCGATCGGCTGAAGATCTTTGGAGGAGATAGGTAACAAACGACCCCTTCTCAAAACCAGTAAAACTCCCCAAAAAAATGCATGTTTTTGGACGATTATTAATCAATAACACGACTTCGGGAATCGGAAAGCGTCAAAACCTGACCATGGACGATGTCCAATCGCATGCAAAAATCATGATGATCGGATGTGTCATCTCGTACCTATGCCCGAACAACTAATTGTCTCGAGTCTCGTTAAGAAAGCTTCGCTCAAAGAGAGACACAGGGATCGTTTTCAAAATTCACTCCTCTGTAGCATCTGCTACTTGAATCCGGAACAAATGCATCCTTTCGGAAGGCTGTACATTATAAAAAACAATAGGCTGTGACGATATGTATTATACTGCTCTGCAACCCATGATCAGTGAGTTAAAAATATTCTTATGCAACATGGTGGTTTACTGCGTAGAAACTCTTTAATGAGTAAGTATTTTGCATTTTAAAAAAGGAAGAGTCACATTTGGCAGCATGGGGCATCTCACAATACCCTCTCTGAAAAGAAGAGGAAGTAACCAAATATATTTCCTTTGCAATGAACTTGGTAATTAATGTTTCTTCCAGCTCAGTAGGAATGCCAGCTGTCTTCGTTTGGATAAAAGTTCATCAATGCACTTAACAATGAAGATAAAAAAAGTACTAAATTAAATTATTTACCTTAGTATCCGAAATCAGTTTTTGTTTCACAAGCACTGATTAAGCACTGTTTTGCGAAACTCAGGGAAGGTCAGAAAGATTTCAGCGCAAATTTTGTAAGTGCGGTAAGCTGCCCTAGTGGAGCAGTGGTCTGAGCTCTGACTTTGCATAATTCATCAGAAATGGCCCGAGTTCGAACCCTGTGTGGCATGGATGTTGTGTTTGTCTTCCTATGGCACTGGCTCCTCTCATTCCTTGGAACTAGTGACCCTAAACCCATTGAGTTCCTCACGGTAGCTGTTAAACATCCAATAAAAAAAAAGGCGGTAACCCCTTTACGAAGTAGAATTTTCTTTATTGTTGTTATTATTTGTTGGTTTTTGAAATTTTCGTTCTAATGTCAGTTTATAAGTAAACGACATATTGGAACTCCTAGACCGAAGAGTTCCAATATACAACTCAAACCGAAGAGTCCCAATATACAACTCAGAGCGAAGAGTTCCAATATAGAACTCCGACCAAAGAGTTCCAATATAGAATTCAGACCGAAGAGCTCAAATACAGATCCTAGACCGAAGAGTTCCAATATAGAACTCAGACCGAAGAGTCCCAATATAGAACTCAGAGCGAAGAGTTCCAATATAGAACTCCGACCAAAGAGTTCCAATATAGAATTCAGACCGAAGAGCTCAAATACAGATCTCAGACCGAAGAGTTCCAATATAGAACTCAGACCGAAGAGTCCCAATATAGAACTCAGAGCGAAGAGTTCCAATATAGAACTCCGACCAAAGAGTTCCAATATAGAACTCCAAAGAGTTCCAATGTAGAATTTAGACCGAAGAGCTCCAATATAGAACTCAGACCGAAGAGTTACAAGTAAAACTCAGACTAAAGTGTTCCAACTCCTGCAGTTCCAATATGTTGTTTACTCATAAAATGACAGCAGAACGAAAATGTGAAATAACTATCAAATAATGGCAACAATAAAGAAAATTCTACTTCGAAAATTGAAGATGTCTTTACGGATAATGAAGTAATATCTAGCGATAATCTCTTATTCACGCAATTTTCCGAAGAAAATATGGCAGAGCGTTTTATTGAATCATTCAGAAGTCTTGAAATCGAACCTACTCCTGAATCACCAGGCTTTCCTCACAAAGAGGTATGGCTAAATAAATTACGCTAACTGGTGGTGTAAGTAGAAAATAAGGTTCACTTGAACATCACTGAAAAAAATTAATAATCTCTAATGGTTTCTACTGCTAACGTATTGTGAGGTAACAAAAACGTGCTGGTTTCCCATTTTCCTTTAAAGAACATTTTTCTTAGATAAAACATATTATATCAAATAGCATTTGCGGTGCATAGTGAAAAATCTAGTAATTCTCCAGATTCTAAACATACCTCCACTGACCCTCTATGTGCATTCCCCTTTGCTAATGCAGTAAAAGTTCACTTGAAATGAAAGCTTCTTATTTGCTCTTTAACCTTCTTTACGCCCCCCACCATCCTTCCCTCACCCACCCTCAGGAGCAGCGCTAAGCCTGCATACCCCCTGACTTCCCACTCCGCGTCTCAAAGGCATACATGTTGAGTGAGGCAACACAACGCCGTTCAGAAAAGTGTGTATGAATTCGTCCGGTGTGGTTGGGTTGCGCCTTTTTAGATGGTTTCAGTGTTCGTCGAATGAGGGGGAGATGAATGAGGGGAAAGGTGGAAACTGCTGTCAAAACACGTTAAAGCTAGTGGATTTCCATAAAGCCCTGGCCATGATCTAATAATCGAGGAACAGGAACTATTCCGTGGAGGGAATTCGTAGATTTTCTGTATATTCTGTGGCCTCTCCATCCCAAGCCAGAAGAGGGAGGAGAAGTTATTTTATGGTCACCTGGGATCCGGCGGATCGATATGAAATGAATATATCGTGAGATTCTTTTCGACAATAACCCTCCCAACCCATTTTACTGAAAGTGGATAACAATCGATAAACAGAACTCTTTAATATGCGCGACTAATTCTGTTAACTAGATAAACACTGGTGCTTTTGGACACTTCCGCTTGAGACAGCAGAGCAGACAATGCCACGATAAATGTCATTCATGGCTTCATAACCACAGATGAAAACGCTTTGTACTCTCTCTTTCTCTCTCTCTCTCTCTCTCTCTCTTGAAAGGAATATCATGATAGCTCACCAGCTCTTCTCAAATCCGACTTAAATTATCTTGTCACGGGTTTGAAGAAAACCGAAATTTGTTTTATCCATGTTTCCAAAAGATGTCCTGATTTCAGAATAAGTTACGAATGCAGAAATTCAATGGAACCTACTATACATTTTTCAGTTGTACTTTTATACGTAATTCTGCGTTAGTCCTGATATTTTACTATATTTCTAACGCTTTTGTAACTCAGTTATACGTAATTCATTTATATGATTTTGCGATTATACGTTAAAATTTGAATTTCAGATTATCAAAATCACACGGTTCTTTGAGTGTAACTTTTTTGGAGGAGTAACTTTGTAGCTCCACTACTTCCTGGTGTAGTAGAATCGAATCTTAAATGTATCATCAATATTCAACATTCTGGCTTTTTTTTTTTTTTTTTTTTTTTTTTTTTTTTTGGAGTTTTAACGACCACCGTGAGCAACTCAATGGGCTATAAGCAGTCGCCCGTCCCTAATTTAGGGTCACTGTTTCCAGGGAAGGGAGAGATCCCCAGTTGTGGGGATTTCACTTAACCTGGAATCAATATTTTTTATAAACAGACAGTTGTCAAAAAGAAGTTTGATTTTCCTGGACTTTGTGATTTTTGCAATGGGGTGAAATACATTTTAACTTGTAACGCTTTTTTTTTATCTTTCGCCGCCAATTCGATTTTTAAAAAATCACTATTAAAGTATATCTTATACTCTTTTAAAGTGTAAATTTTACAATAATATTTAACAGTCTGAAATTTCGTTTATACGCTTTTACATTTATGCCTGTTTTAAGGCCATCCTGTGAAAAAACATATAATCGAAATTTCACTGTATTTTCATAAACCGAAAACGCACTTCACGTGATTTCAAACTAGCAACGGCGTCCCGCGTTGTCCGGTTTTAATAAAACATACGTGAATCAGCTTCAAAGCAGCGTTGTCCGAGTTTTCCTGAAATTATGAATACATACATTGCAACAGAAACATTTAATTGAAATATGTTTCGGTAGTTTCCGTAGCGTAAATTCGAACGCACTCGACTAGTTATCGAGAGTTCTGGGGTTCGATCCCAGCGGTGCCGGAATACAATTTTTCAGTCGCTATGCGTTGTTTAAAAAATAACGTGGAAAGAGCGATGACATCGTCCATTTACATTATCTCCACGTATTTGATATATATTAACCGTTTCGGTAATAAAAAACGGAATTATAAAAAATAGAATAAAATCTAAATTTGTAATTAAAGAAGCGCTGAGAAACACACACAAATCAAGGTGATCAATCACCACATACTCTAAGGCAAAATAGATAAATAGTCAATATGAGGTGGGAGAATGCGCGAACGGAGGAATAGTAATGTTAAAATTTGAAGATATGAAATTCGAGAAAATTTAGATTTTTCTCTCATTTCTAAATAGTGGAATCATAATGCGTAGTAACATACGTTGAGCCACGTGTTAAAACAAAACGTAGCCTAACCTGCTGGCAAGTGCTGCGGAAGGATATAAGTAACACTTCGGAAGTCTGACTCGGAAATTTTGGCACAACTTATGGCCGCTTCTATCACGTTTGAGAAGAATTAAAAGGTGAAATATTTACAGATATTAAAACACAGTTTCGAGTTCCGCATGAGGCATAGAGCCTTACCTTTTGCGCTGGCTCCGGCTTTTCCATGGAAAAGTGGCACCGAATTAGGAATGATTGTCTGCTCATACCTTTAAGAGTTGCTCAGGATGATCGTTAAACATCGAAACAAATTGAAAATTCGTTTGTGAGATTAAATGTAAGTGTCCGAAATACATGACGAACAGAAAATTTGGTTTTTATAAGACTTGAAAAGGGCTGGAAGGCATTAATATATAGATGAAACATAAGATTATAATGTTTTGAGTGGTAAAAGTGTGAGATGATTTTAACGCCAAGTAAAATCTTTTTTGAATAGCTGCAAGTCAAAAAATATGTCTCTGAGTTATCGAATATAGAAAGTCAGGCGAACACTGACTTTCTAATTAAAGGAACTGATTTCTTACGTACATTTTTAGAAATCTTGTAGTCACCAAAAAATTACTGCTACACCTGCTTCACCACCTTTTTGGTCTAAGGTACATCCTTGTTTGGTGAATGAAACACACAACAACATGGTGCAATTTCGGGCCAATAAGTTTGAATGTCATAAAACAGTGCATTGTGTGCTTTTGTGTGTTTCATGCACCACATAATGATTTACCTTTGCCTCGAAAATGGTGCATTTGGCGTAGCACCTCTTTTGGGTGCATAATACCACAATGGTTTTAATAGTGTAGAACAACATATAATAAAAAAAATGTTTCTGAAAAAATATTTGTTTATCAAAACTTTATACAAAAATACCTCCTGGAATAGAATTCTACTAATAATAGAAACCCTGTCATTAGCTTGTATTATAAGAGAAGTAACTTCAGTTTTAAAATTTTTAAATTCATAAATTTATCTAGTAATATCTCTTGCAGAGTGGTAGAAAACGTTTTCATCTTGCAGGTCCTTAGATTGTCTAGAATTTGCAGCTTTGAAAAAGACTTTATTCAAAATGTTCATTTACTAATCAGTCAGTTTATTGCCAATCAGGTTCCGAAAGCTTTCCTTAAAGCCACACTTAGGAAAATAGTACTTATTCAGTGTCAAGATTGCAGACCTACTCTAATTTAGCAATGTTGTAACCGAATGAATCACTTAAATGAAAGCTATAACATAGAAGTTTAGGTGAGGATGTGGTTACATTCTCCTTTTCAGAAACCCAATAAGCTCTCACTAATCCCCTTCTTTTCAATTCAAAAAAAGTTAAAAATGACAAAAAATAAAACCAGAAAAATTTTATAATGGTTAAAAATACAAAAAAAAAGTATAAATATTTAAAAATACGAAAAAATAGTAAAATTAAATTAAATTAAAATAAGGGGAAGGGTGTTAGTTCTCAGGGTATTTTAATACTTTTGAACAACATTTGGGAACAGCTTTAGTTGTTCCCTACTGTAATTTTTGAAGTATTCTGGTTGGTTAATTTTAACCTAAAACTGTCGGATTTATACTTCATGGCTGTAGCTACAGAATTAACTGGGAACCTTGTGTAACTTTTGCGCAGCAGATAGGCAGCGCTGTCGTTACTCTTAGAGTGGCGTCCATTTTGGTTCTGTAAGGCATGGTTGCAGCATGCGGAAATGGTAAGTGGTTCGTTTAATGTTACTTGCTTTGTGCGGTTTTCTAATTAATTTTTGGTTCAGGCGCTCTTTCTTGCTTGCTTCGTTTTTCAAAAACAATTGGTGAATTTTGCCTCGGATTTTAGGGCAGTTTTTTTTAGCTTTTGAGGTGTTTTGTACTTGCCTTGTTTCGCACATAGTTTTAGGCGTAATCGTACAGTGTTAACATGCTTTTGTTCTTTCCATAATACGATTATTTTTCTCAATAAACAGTTTTCTTATAAATGAGTAACTTTTTTTAGTCCTTATCCACCATTAAGTTTCGTGCTTTGATTATATATAATTACGGTTCGTGTTTGAAGGTTAAAATTCCCCCCCCCCCCCCTTTATAATCGGTATCTTTGCTTATTTTTGAAGTTTTGTTCTGCTTTTATTTGAATGAGATGTGAGGTCGGGCCTCGTGGAATTTAGTCTTCTGTGGGTAGTGTATAGTTATTGAAATTTTTTTTTTTTTCTTTTCACTATTAGGATTTCCTTTTTTAAATAAAATTATTTTCATTTTTTTGTTTGTTTTTTGGGCCTCAGGGGTTCGGACGTTGCTTGGGCCTTCATTTTTTTTTTAATTCTTATTTTTAACTAATTTTTATTTCTTTTTAATTATTATTTTTTTAGTAGGATTTTTTATTTTACTATTTTTTTCTGTAACTGGCTCAGACTGGCTCGTTGCCGTTACTTTGCAGACTAGATTATCGCAGAAACCCACACTTTCAGGTCTCTATAGAGCCTGATTAGGTGTTGCCCGTGCCTAGCCCTTGACAAAGCCATGGAGAACGGCTTACCATTGCTCTATATCCCTCTCTTATCATAGTGGTTAGAAATGTTTTGGTCTTGCAATTCAATATTTTTTGAAGAAATTTGCAGTCTTGATGTTTTCCGTATTTAATTTGATTTTTCTTTAATGCAGCCTTTTGGCGCTTTAGAACTTTAAAAACATTTTTAACTGTTACCTTGTTTGCTTTTTCTATATATATATCATCATCATCATCAACCATTATCAGTCCACTACTGGATGAAGGTCTCCCCAAATTTTTTCCACAATTGTCTGTCTTGGGCCTGTCTTCTCCACGTCACTCCAGCATACTTTCGAATTTCATCCTTCCATCTCCCATGGGGTCTTCTTATGAGTCTTTTCCTGTCCCTCGGAATCTAATCCAAAATTTCAGTTGTCCAACGGTGGTCCGTTCTTCTAACAACATGTCCAGCCCATTGCCATTTCAGTGATTTCACTCTGGTCATGATGTCATTCACTCCTGTCATTTCCCTTATCCACAAGTTCCTCTTCTTATCTTTCTTGGTTACACCAAGCATGCATCTCTCCATGCTGCTTTGAGTTGTCTGCAGTCTTTGTATGTCTTTTTTAGTTAAGGTCCATGTCTCGGCTCCATACATAAGCACTGGCAGGATGCATTGATTAAACACTTTTCTTTTGAGACATACTGGCATACTGTTTTTAAAAATTGTACTGTTTCTTCCAAATGCTCTCCACTCAAGTTTTATACCCCGATTAATTTCTTCATCGATGTCACCCTCACTTGATATCTGCTGCCCAAGATAAATGTTGGAATCGGTTGTCTCAAGCTTTTCTCCATCAATCGATAAATCTTCGTTTCTTGTAAAAGCATTGTACATCACGTTTGTCTTCTGAAAGTTCATTTTTAATCCCACTTCTTTACTCTTGTCAGCAAGTTCTTGGATCATACCCTGCAGCTTTGAAAGGGTAGTTGCAAAGATGACTACGTCATCAGCAAAACGAAGGTGAGTTAAGTAATCTCCATTAATCTGTATCCTTTTGTTTTCCCAGTTCAATGATTGAATGACATTTTGCAATGTGGTGTTAAAGAGCTTGGGAGATATGGTGTCACTTTGTCTCACTCCCTTTTAAATTCTTATTTGTGCTGTATCTTCAAATATCCGAACCTTTGCACTTGCATTTTCATAGATGTAATTAATAATGCTAATGTGTGCATCTTCAATACCGCAGGGTTTTAAAGCCATTGTTACTGCTGATGGTTTCACGGATTCGAAGGCCTTTTCATAGTCAATAAAAGCCATGCATAATGGGAGTTCATATTCTCTTGTTCTTTCCATAAGTTCTCTCAGTACATGGATATGATCTATAGTGCTGTAGCCACTCCTGAATCCAGCTTGTTCTCTTGGTTGGGCCATGTCCAATGTTACCTTCAAGCGATGTGAAAGAACCTTATTGAAGATTTTGTAAACCACTGAAAGGAGGCTGATGGGCCTGTAGTTCCTGAGATCCTCAATGTCGCCTTTTTTATGGAGCAAGATCATTTTAGCATTGTTCCAATCCTCAGGAATCTTTCCTTCATTAAGACATCTTGTGAAAACTTGGGCGAGTGTAGTTTCAACTTTCTCCACTTGCTTCTTGTATAATGTCCACAGTAATTCCATCTTCTCCTGGAGCTCTTCCCCGTTTCATGTTCTTAATTGCATATGCAACTTCTGCAGGGAGAATTGGAGGGACTTTGGCACTAGTACCTGTCGTAATGTCTGGAATAGATGTATCATCCCTTTCATATAGTTTTGAATAGAAATCTTTCACCCTAGTCAAAATTTTCCATGTAATTTCGTGTTACAGTACCATCTTCTTTTCCCAGAGCCATAATCTGTTTTCTTCCCTTACTGAGATGTCCTTTCGCTCTCTTCTGGCTCTGGTTGTTTTCAATAGTTTTTCTCACTAGTTCACAATTGAATTTTCTTATGTATTCAGTGATACCTTTTCGCACTGTCTTGCATAGCTCTATATATTCCACGTTGAAAGTTACGGGTTTTTTTATTTTTTATTTTTTATTTTTTGTCCTCATCTTCCTTCTCTTTTGCATCAACATTTTGTTTTTCCTGAAATTTTCTTTATATGTAACTTGTTCTTAGTACCACCTATTTTTGTTGCTGTTTCCATAACAGACTTGGTAATTTCTCTGTTAACTTCAGAAATATCCACTTCTTCCAATATTAGGCCTTCTAAAGCAGAGAATCTGTTCCTCAGTTCAAACTTGAAGGTATTTTGGTATTTTTTAAGGTTGGTTATGTCAATACACTTTGTTTGTCTTATGAGCTTGCCACGTTCGGTTTAGTTTTGATGTGCATCTTACATCTCACCAATCTATGGTCACTACCTGTGTTGAACTTCTTTAGCACACTGCAGTCTTCGATTACGAATTTTTTATTACACATAATAAAATTAATTTCACTTGTCGTCCCATTCGGATGTCTCCATGTCCATTTTCTGCGTGACTTTTTCTTGAAAAAGGAGTTCATGATGAAAAACCTTTCTGCTTCTGCAAATTCTACGAGAGTACTTCCACGTTGATTTCTGTTCCCGTAACCGAATTTACCAACCGAAGTTTCATTCTGTTGCTGTTGCCCTACTTTTGCATTGAAATCACCCATAATGATCTTCAAGTGCTGTTTGCTTTTGTTATTTAGATTCCGAATTTCCTCATAAAATTCTTCAATTTCTTCTTCAGGGTAGGGTGACTTGTGGTGGGTGCATAAGCTTGAATAATCTGGGCCTCGTATCTTCTCGAGAGTTGGATAACGAGTCGTGCAGCTCTTTCAGAGGAACTTTCAACTTCTACAACTTTATCCTTCAGTTTCTTGTTTATTAAAAATACAACACCACTAGTTCTGCCAGTATCTGTCCCACGATAGTAGAAGAGATGTCCACCTTTACGTTCAATGACATCTTCTCCTTTTCTCCTTACCTCACTTAGCCCGACGATGTACCACTTAATCTTTTGTAGTTACTCTTCCAATTCCAGAAGCCTTGAATCAGAAGGTAGGGAGCGTCCGTTCTAAGTAGCAAAGGTCAGCATCAAATGGCAGCCTAGGCCGGTCCTCCGGTGATTCTTAGCACCCTCTGCCTTCATGTCGCACTGGCCGATGACTTCGCCAGGTACATTGCAGCTGCCAGAGACTGAGGGCCAAGATTTAAGTTGTGGAGTCATTTTGGAGGGGTTTGGCCATAACTCACCACGCTGGACAAGCGGGTTGGTGAGTGTGGGATAGCATTTCCTCTGATCCCGATGGTATAGTTATAGCGCTACTGGCGGTCGTCAGAGCCCCTTTAGTGGGAACAGGATGCACAACGAGAAGGCGAGGTTGACATTTGTCAAGGAGAGGCGATATGTTGCGCATCACCTGACCTTGCATCCCTATATATATCATCATCATTGTCAACCATTATCAATCCACTGCTGGACGAAGGTCTCCCCAAGTTTCCTCCACAACGGTCTGTCTTGTGCCAGTCTCCTCCATGTCACCCCTGCATACTTTCGAATTTCATCCACCCATCTCCCATGTGGTCTTCTTCTGGGTCTTTTCCTGTCCCTTGGAATCCAATCTAAAATTTCGGCTGTCCATCGATGATCTGTCCTTCTGGCAGTATGTCCAGCCTATTGCCATTTCAGGGATTTAACTCTGATCATGATGTCTTCCACTCTTGTCATTTTTCGGATCCACGAGTTCCTCTTCTTATCTCTCCTGGTTACACCAAGCATGCACCTCTCCATGCTTCTTTGAGTTGTCTGCAGCTTTTGTATGTCTCTTTTAGTTAAGGTCCACGTCTCTGCACCATACGTAAGCACTGGAAGGATGCATTGATCAAACACTTTTCTTTTAAGACATAATGGCATATTGCTCTGAAAATTATGCTGTTTCTTCCAAAAGCTCTCCAGGCAAGTTTTGTACGCCGATTAATTTCTTCATCAATGTGACCCTCACTTGATATCTGCTGTCCAAGATAAACGTAAGTGTCTGTTATCTCCAGCTTTTCTCCATCAATCGATAAATCTTCATTTCTTGTAAAAGCATTGAACATCACTTTTGTCTTCTGAAAGTTCATTTTTAATCCCACTTCTTTACTCTTGTCAGCAAGTTCCTGGATCATACTCTGCAGCTCTGATGGGCTAGTTGCAAAAATGACTACGTCATCAGCAAAACGAAGGTGGGTTAGATAATCTCCATTAATCTTTATCCCCTTGTTTTCCCAGCTCAGTGACTGAAAAACACCCTCCAATGTGGCATTAAAGAGCTTCGGAGATATGGTGTCACCTTGTCTCACTCCCTTTCCAATTTTTATGTGTGTTGTATTTTCAAACAGCCGAATCTTTGCACTTGCATTTTCATAGATGTTATTAATAATATTAATGTATGCATCTTCAATACCGCAGGTTTTCAGAGCCATTGTAACTGCTGATGGTTTCACCGAATCAAAGGCTTTTTCATAATCGATAAAAGCCATGCACAATGGAAGTTCATATTCCTCGCTCTTTCAATTAGTTCTCTCAGCACATGGATATGATCTATTGTGCTGTAGCCACTCCTGAATCCAGCTTGTTCTCTCGGTTGAGCCATGTCCAGTGTTACCTTCAAGCGGTGTGAAAGAACTTTAGTGAAGATTTTATAAACTACTGATAGGAGGCTTGATAGGTCTGTAGTTTCTGAGATCCTCAATGTCACCTTTCTTATGTAGCAGGATCATTGTAGCGGTGTTCTAATCCTCAGGAATCTTTCCTTCATTAAGGCATCGAGTGAAAATTTAGGCGAGTACTGTTTCGATTTCTCCACTTGCTTCTTGTATGATGTCTACAGTAATTCCATCTTCTCCTGGAGCTTTCCCCGCTTCATGTTCTTGATTGCATGTGCAACTTCTGCTGGAAGGACTGGAGGAACTCTGGTACTGGTATCTTTCATGATGTCTGGAGTGCATGTATCATCCCTTTCATATAATTTGGAGTAGAAATCTTTCACTCTTGTCAAAATTTCGCCTCTATTTCTTGTTACAGAACCATCTTCTTTTCTCAGTGCCATAATCTGTTTTTTTCCTTATTGAGATGTCCCTTTGCTATCTTTAGGCTTTGGTTGTTTTCAATTGCTTCCTTTACTTAGTTCACAGTTGAATTTCCTTACGTCTTCAGTGATACTTTTTCGTACTGTCTTGCATAGCTCTATATATTCCACTTTGGAAGTCACATCTTCTTTAGTTGTCCTCATCTCTCTTCTTTTTTGCATCAACATTTTCGTTTTTCCTGATAATTTATTTACATGCAACTTGTTCCTAGACCCAGCTAATTTTGTTGCTGTTTCCATAAGAGCTTTTGGTTACTTTCTGTTAACTTCAGAGATGTCCACTTCTTCCGATGTTAGCCTTCTAAAGCAGAGAACCTGTTCTTCAGTTCCAACTTGAAGGTATTATGGTGTTTTTAAGGTTGGTTATGTCAATAGATTTTGTTTGTCTTATGAGCTTGCCACGTTCAAGTTTAGTGTTGAGGTGCATCTTACATCTCACCAATCTATGGTCACTACCTGTGTTGAACTTGTTTAGCACACTGCAGTCTTCTATGACGAATTTTTTGTTACACATAATAAAATCAATTTCACTTGTCGTCCCATTTGGATGTCTCCATGTCCATTTCCTGTGTGGCTTTTTCTTGAAGAAGGAGTTCAAGATGAAAAACCCTTCTGCCTCTGCAAACTCAACGAGAGTATTTCCACGCTGGTTTCTGTTGCTGTGACCGAATTTACCTACTGAAGTTTCATTCTGTTGCCGTTGCCCTATTTTTGCATTGAAATCTCCCATAATTATTTTCAAGTGCTGCTTACCTTTATTATTTAGATGACAAATTTCCTCATAAAATTCTTCAATTTCTTCTTTCAGGATGACTTGTGGTGGGTGCATAAGTTTGTATAATCTGAGCCTGGTATCTTTCTGAGAGTTGGATAACAAGCCGTGCAGCTCTGTCAGAGGAACTTTCAACTTCTTACAACTTTATCCTTCAGTTTCTTGTTTATTATAAATCCAACACCACTAGTTCTGCCAGTATCTGTTCCACGATAGTAGAAGAGATGTCCACTTTTCAGTTCGATGAGATCTTCTCCTTTCTCCTTACCTCACTTAGCCCCACGATGTCCCACTTGATCCTTTGTAGTTCCTCTTCCAATTCAAGAAGCCTTGAATCAGAAGATAGGGAGCGTCCATTGTACGTTGCCAAGGTCAGCATCAGATGGCAGCCTAGTCCGGTCCTCCGGGATTCTTAGCACCTCTGCCTTCATGTCGCACTGGCCGCTGCCTTGGCCAGGTACATTCTAGCTGCCGGAGACTGAGGGCCAAGATTTAAGTTGTGGAGTCATTTTGGAGGGGTTTGGCCATAACTCACCACGCTTGGTCAAGCGGGTTGGTGAGTGTGGGGATTAGAATTTCCTCTAATCGATGGTATAGTTATACCGCTATTGGCGGTCGTCAGAGCCCTTTAGTAGGAACAGGATGCACCACGAGAAGGCGGGGTTGACATTTGTCAAGGAGAGGCTGTGATGTTACGCATCACCTGACCTTACATCCCCCTATATATATATATATATATATATATCCTCTCCTTGACAAATGTCAACCCCGCCTTCGAGTGGTACATCCTGTTCCCACTAAAGGGGCTCTGACGACCGCCAATAGCGGTATAACTATACCATCGGGATTAGAGGAAATGCTATCCCACACTCACCAACCCGCTTGGCCTGCGTGGTGAGTTATGGCCAAACCCCTCCAAAATGACTCCACAACTTAAATCTTGGCCCTCAGTCTCCGGCAGCTGGAATGTACCTGGCCAAGGCAGCGGCCAGTGCGACATGAAGGCAGAGGGTGCTAAGAATCCCGGAGGACCGGACTAGGCTGCCATCTGATGCTGACCTTGGCTACATATAACGGACGCTCCCTATCTTCTGATTCAAGGCTTCTTGAATTGGAAGAGGAACTACAAAGGATCAAGTGGGACATCGTCGGGCTAAGTGAGGTAAGGAGAAAAGGAGAAGATCTCATTGAACTGAAAAGTGGACATCTCTTCTACTATCGTGGGACAGATACTGGCAGAACTAGTGGTGTTGGATTTATAATAAACAAGAAACTGAAGGATAAAGTTGTAGAAGTTGAAAGTTCCTCTGACAGAGCTGCACGACTCGTTATCCAACTCTCGAGAAGATACCAGGCTCAGATTATTCAAATTTATGCACCCACCACAAGTCATGCTGAAGAAGAAATTGAAGAATTTTATGAGGAAATTCGTGATCTACATAATAAAGGTAAGCAGCACTTGAAGATAATTATGGGAGATTTCAATGCAAAAGTAGGGCAAAGACAACAGAATGAAACTTCAGTAGGTAAATTCGGTCACGGCAACAGAAACCAGCGTGGAAATACTCTCGTAGAGTTTGCAGAGGCAGAAGGGTTTTTCATCTTGAACTCTTTTTTCAAGAAAAAGCCACACAGGAAATGGACATGGAGACATCCAAATGGGACAACAAGTGAAATTGATTTTATTATGTGTAACAAAAAATTCGTCATAGAAGACTGCAGTGTGCTAAACAAGTTCAACACAGGTAGTGACCATAGATTGGTGAGATGTAAGATGCACCTCAACACTAAACTCGAACGTAGCAAGCTCATAAGACAAACAAAATGTATTGACATAACCAACCTTAAAAAACACCATAATACCTTCAAATTGGAACTGAAGAACAGGTTCTCTGCTTTAGAAGGCCTAACATCCGAAGAAGTGGATATTTCTGAAGTTAACAGAAAAGTAACCAAAGCTCTTATGGAAACAGCAACAAAATTAGCTGGGTCTAAGAACAAATTGCATGTGAACAAATTATCAGAAAAAACCAAAATGTTGATGCAGAAAAGAAGAGTGATGAGGACAACTAAAGAAGATGTGACTTCCAAAGTGGAATATATAGAGCTATGCAAGACAGTACGAAAAAGTATCACTGAAGACGTAAGGAAATTCAACTGTGAACTAGTAAGGAAAGCAATTGAAAACAACCAAAGACTAAAGATAGCAAAGGGACATCTCAGTAAGGGAAAAAAACAGATTATGGCACTGAGAAAAGAAGATGGTTCTGTAACAAGAAATAGAGGCGAAATTTTGACAAGAGTGAGAGATTTCTACTCCAAATTATATGAAAGGGATGATACATGTACTCCAGACATCATGAAAGGTACCAGTACCAGAGTTCTTCCAGTCCTTCCAGCAGAAGTTGCACATGCAATCAAGAACATGAAGCGGGGAAAAGCTCCAGGAGAAGATGGAATTACTGTAGACATCATACAAGAAGCAAGTGGAGAAATCGAAACAGTACTCGCCCAAATTTTCACTCGATGCCTTAATGAAGGGAAGATTCCTGAGGATTGGAACAACGCTACAATGATCTTGCTACATAAAAAAGGTGACATTGAGGATCTCAGGAACTACAGACCTATCAGCCTCCTATCAGTGGTTTATAAAATCTTCACTAAAGTTCTTTCACACCAACCGAGAGAACAAGCTGGATTCAGGAGTGGCTACAGCACAATAGATCATATCCACGTACTGAGAGAACTACTTGAAAGAGCGAGGGAATATGAACTTCCATTGTGCATGGCTTTTATCGATTATGAAAAAGCCTTTGATTCGGTGAAACCATCAGCAGTTGCAATGGCTCTGAAATCCTGCGGTATTGAAGATGCATACATTAATATTATTAATAACATCTATGAAAATGCAAGTGCAAAGATTCGGCTGTTTGAAAATACAACACACATAAAAATTGGAAAAGGAGTGAGACAAGGTGACACCATATCTCCGAAGCTCTTTAATGCCACATTGGAAAATGTCTTTCAATCACTGAACTGGGAAAACAAAGGGATAAAGATTAATGGAGATTATCTAACCCACCTTCGTTTTGCTGATGACATAGTCATTTTTGCAACTACCCCACCAGAGCTACAGAGTATGATGCAGGAACTTGCTGACAAGAGTAAAGAAGTGGGATTAAAAATGAACTTTCAGAAGACAAAAGTGTTGTACAATGCTTTTACACGAAATGAAGATTTATCGATTGATGGAGAAAAGCTGGAGATAACAGACACGTACGTTTATCTTGGACAGCAGATATCAAGTGAGGGTCACATTGATGAAGAAATTAATCGGCGTACAAAACTTGCCTGGAGAGCTTTTGGAAGAAACAGCATAATTTTCAAGAGCAATATACCATATGTCTTAAAAGAAAAGTGTTTGATCAATGCATCCTTCCAGTGCTTACGTATGGTGCAGAGACGTGGACCTTAGCTAAAAGAGACATACAAAGGCTGCAGACAACTCAAAGCAGCATGGAGAGGTGCATGCTTGGTGTAACCAGGAGAGATAAGAAGAGGAACACGTGGATCCGAAAATTGACAAGAGTGGAAGACATCATGATCAGAGTTAAATCCCTGAAATGGCAATGGGCTGGACATACTGCCAGAAGGACAGACCATCGATGGACAGCCGAAATTTTAGATTGGATTCCAAGGGACAGGAAAAGACCCAGAAGAAGACCACATGGAAGATGGGTGGATGAAATTCGAAAGTATGCGGGAGTGACATGGAGGAGACTGGCACAAGACAGACCGTTGTGGAGGAAATTTGGAGAGACCTTCGTCCAGCAGTTGATTGATAATGGTTGACGATGATGATGATGATGATGATGATGATATATATATATATATATATATATATATATATTCAGATATATATATATATATATATATTATATATATATATATATATATATATATGATGCTGACCTTGGCTACGTACAATGGACGCTCCCTATCTTCTGATTCAAGGCTTCTTGAATTGGAAGAGGAACTACAAAGGATCAAGTGGGACATCGTGGGGCTAAGTGAGGTAAGGAGAAAAGGAGAAGATCTCATTGAACTGAAAAGTGGACATCTCTTCTACTATCGTGGGACAGATACTGGCAGAACTAGTGGTGTTGGATTTATAATAAACAAGAAACTGAAGGATAAAGTTGTAGAAGTTGAAAGTTCCTCTGACAGAGCTGCACGACTTGTTATCCAACTCTCGAAAAGATACCAGGCTCAGATTATTCAAACTTATGCACCCACCACAAGTCATCCTGAAGAAGAAATTGAAGAATTTTATGAGGAAATTTGTCATCTAAATAATAAAGGTAAGCAGCACTTGAAAATAATTATGGGAGATTTCAATGCAAAAATAGGGCAACGGCAACAGAATGAAACTTCAGTAGGTAAATTCGGTCACGGCAACAGAAACCAGCGTGGAAATACTCTCGTTGAGTTTGCAGAGGCAGAAGGGTTTTTCATCTTGAACTCCTTCTTCAAGAAAAAGCCACACAGGAAATGGACATGGAGACATCCAAATGGGACGACAAGTGAAATTGATTTTATTATGTGTAACAAAAAATTCGTCATAGAAGACTGCAGTGTGCTAAACAAGTTCAACACAGGTAGTGACCATAGATTGGTGAGATGTAAGATGCACCTCAACACTAAACTTGAACGTGGCAAGCTCATAAGACAAACAAAATCTATTGACATAACCAACCTTAAAAAACACCATAATACCTTCAAGTTGGAACTGAAGAACAGGTTCTCTGCTTTAGAAGGCCTAACATCGGAAGAAGTGGACATCTCTGAAGTTAACAGAAAAGTAACCAAAGCTCTTATGGAAACAGCAACAAAATTAGCTGGGTCTAAGAACAAGTTGCATGTAAATAAATTATCAGGAAAAACGAAAATGTTGATGCAAAAAAGAAGAGAGATGAGGACAACTAAAGAAGATGTGACTTCCAAAGTGGAATATATAGAGCTATGCAAGACAGTAAGAAAAAGTATCACTGAAGACGTAAGAAAATTCAACTGTGAACTAGTGAGGAAAGCAATTGAAAACAACCAAAGCCTAAAGATAGCAAAGGGACATCTCAGTAAGGGAAGAAAACAGATTATGGCACTGAGAAAAGAAGATGGCTCTGTAACAAGAAATAGAGGCGAAATTTTGACAAGAGTGAAAGATTTCTACTCCAAATTATATGAAAGGGATGATACATGCACTCCAGACATCATGAAAGATACCAGTACCAGAGTTCCTCCAGTCCTTCCAGCAGAAGTTGCACATGCAATCAAGAACATGAAGCGGGGAAAAGCTCCAGGAGAAGATGGAATTACTGTAGACATCATACAAGAAGCAAGTGGAGAAATCGAAACAGTACTCGCCCAAATTTTCACTCGATGCCTTAATGAAGGAAAGATTCCTGAGGATTGGAACACCGCTACAATGATCCTGCTACATAAGAAAGGTGACATTGAGGATCTCGGAAACTACAGACCTATCAGCCTCCTATCAGTAGTTTATAAAATCTTCACTAAAGTTCTTTCACACCGCTTGAAGGTAACACTGGACATGGCTCAACCGAGAGAACAAGCTGGATTCAGGAGTGGCTACAGCACAATAGATCATATCCACGTACTGAGAGAACTAATTGAAAGAGCGAGGGAATATGAACTTCCATTGTGCATGGCTTTTATCGATTATGAAAAAGCCTTTGATTCGGTGAAACCATCAGCAGTTACAATGGCTCTGAAAACCTGCGGTATTGAAGATGCATACATTAATATCATTAATAACATCTATGAAAATGCAAGTGCAAAGATTAGGCTGTTTGAAAATACAACACACGTAAAAATTGGAAAGGGGAGTGAGACAAGGTGACACCATATCTCCGAAGCTCTTTAATGCCACATTGGAGGGTGTTTTTCAGTCGCTGAGCTGGGAAAACAAGGGGATAAAGATTAATGGAGATTATCTAACCCACCTTCGTTTTGCTGATGACGTAGTCATTTTTGCAACTACCCCATCAGAGCTGCAGAGTATGATCCAGGAACTTGCTGACAAGAGTAAAGAAGTGGGATTAAAAATGAACTTTCAGAAGACAAAAGTGATGTTCAATGCTTTTACAAGAAATGAAGATTTATCGATTGATGGAGAAAAGCTGGAGATAACAGACACGTGCGTTTATCTTGGACAGCAGATATCAAGTGAGGGTCACATTGGAGAAGAAATTAATCGGCGTACAAAACTTGCCTGGAGAGCTTTTGGAAGAAACAGCATAATTTTCAAGAGCAATATGCCATTATGTCTTAAAAGAAAAGTGTTTGATCAATGCATCCTTCCAGTGCTTACGTATGGTGCAGAGACGTGGACCTTAACTAAAAGAGACATACAAAGGCTGCAGACAACTCAAAGAAGCATGGAGAGGTGCATACTTGGTGTAACCAGGAGAGATAAGAAGAGGAACTCGTGGATCCGAAAATGACAAGAGTGGAAGACATCATGATCAGAGTTAAATCCCTGAAATGGCAATGGGCTGGACATACTGCCAGAAGGACAGATCATCGATGGACAGCCGAAATTTTAGATTGGATTCCAAGGGACAGGAAAAGACCCAGAAGAAGACCACATGGGAGATGGGTGGATGAAATTCGAAAGTATGCAGGGGTGACATGGAGGAGACTGGCACAAGACAGACTGTTGTGGAGGAAACTTGGGGAGACCTTCGTCCAGCAGTGGATTGATAATGGTTGACAATGATGATGATGATGATGATATATATTGCATATTTTAATATTTTTATATTTATTTTTTATATTTTATAGATTTCCTTTATATTTTTGTATAGTATGGTGTAGTCCCGTATTCCATTCATGTTTTGTTATTTGTTAATAACCCAAACACTACTAAATGTATCGTGAATGAAGTACTTTTCCACATGGCGGAATACTATGATAGCTTTTAATGAGGGCAATGATGACATAATTAATTGATTTTGGGTAAGTGTAAAGATGATATAGCGCATAACAGCTAACATATATATAAAACATGCAACCTTAGTGGCTGTCTGGTCAGAGGAATAGGTATCTAGCTAACCGTACAAGCTGCGCCCGGGGGCCAGGAATTTGCGTGGGTGACGCGTTTGTCTTACGGCGCAGGCTTTTCCCTGGAACCAGTGGCCCCGAATTAGGGTCAGACGATTGCTTATGTACCCCAGAGCCACTTATGGTTGTCATTTAACCACAAAACTAAAAAAAAAAATAACAGCAAATATGAATAGCATAAGATAAGAGTAATACTGACGTAAAACATTTCTTTGCTTAAGAACAAAGATGACACAACATAAGATACGAGTGAAAGACGCATAACAAATTCCGTTACAAAAGAATAAAGATGAAAAACATGAGAATTACTTTGTCTTAGTTTACTAACATCATCATAAATGGATGCCATTAGCGAATAGAGCGAAGGTTAGCAGAAAATCTGAAGTCCAAGAAATGGTGTCAATCTACACTGGTGTACAAAATCAACGTGCCAAATGCAAATTCAAGAACATTTCCAAAACGAGATGACCGATTGTCCAGATGTTTCAGAGATACGTATATATGCAAGGAGAAACGCTAAGTCGACGCACCCAAGCAGCATTGTGCTGGCTTCTATGGAAATAGGCGAATGACGACCGTACATCATCGAGCTGGCAGGTACGCATCATTGATAAACATTGTTCTAAGCAAGATGCGGCAAAGGAAGCATCAGTTGGACTGTAAGCAAAAGAATGGCCACACCATCGCTTAGAAGATTTGAACTTTAGAAGACGGTAGATTGGAAGCAGAGTAATCGCATGCTGAGGAAGCATGATGGCTGAATGTGTAAAACAAGAAAATGTTTCTGAAAAAAAAAAGGAAAAGTCGTCTCCAGTTTCTGGAGGCAGTTCCAGAAAGCCGAAACAATAACCACAAGGTCGGGACAAAGACGCCCACGAACCGCAACAAGTCAAAATAACCAGTATTTGTATCTAACAGCTCGCCGCTATAGGAACTCGACAGCCAGGCTACTTTCACAAGATCTCTCCTCTGCTACAGGAACAACGATGTTGAGGCGAACAATTTACAGAAGACTCCACGAGAGAGGTCTGTATACAAGAGGGCCAATTATCTGTGTCCCACTCGTCGCATCGCACAGAAGGTTCTGTCTGAATTAGACCCGACAACATCACCCCTGATCAATGGGCCTATGTTCTCTTCACGGACGAGTCCCAGGACAGCTTAACCCTTTAACGACCATGACCCAAAATCTTTTATCACTCCAAACACCATAGCGCCCGAAATTGTCTGTTGGTTCACTTCTTTGTTTTGCAACAACAACTGACTGAGTGTGACTCCTGCTGATCCCTGATAGGTCGAGAAAATTTGACGAACAGGCAGCGGTAAGAAATCTGACTCATTCTAAACAGACGTTTCGGGCGGTTATGGCCGTTTGTATGCACTGGCGTTTTGGGCGTTATGGTCGTTAAAGGGTTAAATATGGATTCCCGATATGTGTAAATTTGGGGAGGGACGGAAAGCCGAAATCTTCCCTTCTACATTAGGAAAATTGACCACTAAGCTAACGGTGGACTCCTGGTTTGGGTTGGCATCGTGTTAGAAGGACACAAGCCGATACACGTGTTTCCAGGTGACACCCAGACTGCTACACGCTACAAGGATGACATCTTAGAGTTATGGATGATAATGCCCGTCCCCACTGAGATCAGCAAGATAACGAATACCTTGAGGGTGAGAATATTCCCATGATGGAGTGGCTTGCAACATATCCGGACCTGAATCCGACAGAACATGTCTTGGATGCCCTGTGAAGAGCAATTGAAAGCCAGCAACCCCCTCCGACGCGCCTTGGTGGTAGAGTTGCACTTATTGCACCAAACTCTTATTCACAGCAATGTAAAACGTGTGAGGACTCATTGTGTGAGCTGTGTCGCAG
Source organism: Macrothele yani (assembly GCA_039090855.1). Taxonomy (NCBI): domain Eukaryota; kingdom Metazoa; phylum Arthropoda; class Arachnida; order Araneae; family Macrothelidae; genus Macrothele; species Macrothele yani. The sequence goes on along the minus strand of CM076995.1, from coordinate 5,228,998 downwards.
CTCGTGGTAATCACATTCCCTATTATCCCCTCAAAATCCACGCCACTTGCTACATCACTTTTTGACTGTCATGCTATCATGCGCATGCTTCCTCCACATGCAATGATGGCATTCCTTTTCTGTTGTGTATTGCTGATTTATTAATATCGTCCGTGCCAACTCTCGTTTAACTCTGTCATGCATGATGGTTTTGTGCTTGTCACGTTAATTATGGAGACCTGTGTGAGTAAAGACAGTGCAAGCTATTTTTTTCTGTTACACGAGAAAAACGAAGAGGACTTGCTTATTTTAAATATAGAAATTATTTCAAAATTTTTACACTTCATGCGCTTTTATAGTGTAGACAACGATCTGCTGCAGACAGGTTTGAAAAGAAAATGGACAAAGTGCTGGTTTTGTGTAAACTGACGTATAAGTTGAACTTTGTTTGGCAGGTCTGCCATTAATGTAAGGATGCAACGTGGATATCTTGCTTCATCACAACTTTCCACTACCGTAATAAACGTTATTTTACATGATTCGAAAACTTTCCATATTTCAGGATATACAGGTTTATAAGCGCTCGACCTCCCTAGTTTGGAGTCGCAGATTCCTGGGTGGGTGTAAGACCAGCGACCTAGGGCGGAAGCACTACATAAAAGTATGATTCGGGGCTCAAGGTCGAGTCCGGGTCCGCTCGGACGGACAGTCACGAACCAGCGCATAGACCAGAGGCGAGGAACCTGCGGCTTTCTAGGCCATTTGGTACGGCCTTTTGAGTGAATCCAAATTTTGCAGAACAAATCCGTTTATTTTTATCAATATGTTTTTATTTGTCTCTTATTATGTTTATTTTAATCTTAAAATGACCGTATTTAAAATACCAAAGAGTAAACGAAAGATTCAACGAAATAATGCTCCCCGACTGAAGGCTACAATTAAAACAATAGTATGTCATAAGAGCTATTTTGAAACATGCTACGCTCATGATTTCATTCTATGGCTCCTAAAGGACTACAGATGGAATTGATTGAGCTCTCAGGAGATGACGTTTTGTAAAGTTCTTATTTGACGCCAAGAAAGGTCCAGTTGAAATATGGGAAAATGCAATAGAATACATACGCCTTCGGCAACATGAACGAAAAATGCTTTCTTGCATTTTAACTACTTATTGCTGCGAATCTACATTTTGCTATCTAACCCAAATCAAGACGCCCTTAGGGTCAAAAATAACAGATACCTACCTAGAGGACCATCTGAAAGTGCGGACTTCCATGTTGCAACCCAATATTCAAATACTTTGCAACAAAAGGCAGTCACAACAAATTCATTAAAAGGCTAGTTAACTTCAGAATTAATTTTTTTCATTTTTTGAAGTTAGTTAGTACATAGTAAGATTTTTACTTACTACACTATCTACCAACAAGTAATTGGACACCCCTGCAATCGACGATATCTACGGTCCTGATGCACGTCACGGCCGCCGCCGTTACATATCGTGTGGGAAACAACAACGCAACCAGTCGCATGCAAGATGCCACGCAGTTCGGAGCTCTCTGATTTCGAGAAAGGTGTAATAGTAGGGTATCACAGAAATGGCCGATCCATACGTGACATATCCAGCGAGTTAAAGTTCCCAAACTCGACAGTGGCCTACGTGATTGGCAAGTGGAAGATGAGAGATGACTGTCGGAATGTGCCCCGACCCGACAGACCCACAAAACTGGGAGTTAGAGACCGACGGGTGCTGGCCAGAGAAATTCGGAAGAACCGCACCAAATCGATGGGCCACATCCGCGAGGAGTTTCAACAGGCATCCGAGAGTGTTCTTTCGATGAATACCATCCGTAAGGAAGCCCATCTGCTTGGTTATTATGGACGTGCTGCCGCCTACAAGCCTTTGATCACCAAGTCCAATAGCGCTGCTCGGCTAACGTGGTGCAAAGAACGTCGACAGTGGACCGTTGAACAGTGGAAACAGGTTTTCTGGAGAGACGAATCAAGGTTCACCCTCTACCGTTCGGATGGCAGGGTCTGGGTTTGGCGTCGGCCTGGAGAACGTCTCCTGCCGGAATGTATTTTGCCAACTGTGAAGTTCAGCGGCGGTGGAATTATGCTATGGGGGTGTTTCTCCTGGTATGGCGGGGGATCCTTGGTCGCAATTCCTGGTAGACTCAACGCCGAGACCTACTGCACCATTTTGGATGACGATGCGCTTCCTACGTTGTGGCAGTTTTACGGGGTGGACCCATCTTACTTTCAGGATGACAATGCCACCTGTCATGTTGCGAGGTCCACCATGGCTTGGTATGGTGACAATGGGGTTAGTCGAATGGACTGGCCTGCGCGGAGCCCGGACCTTAACCCTATCCAGCACCTCTCGGACGAGTTGGAGCGCCGACTTAAGGGGTGCCCCCACCGTCCAAAATCGGTAAAGGAACTAACCTGTCTTCTCCAAGCCTAGTGAAAGAAAATACCGCTAGCCGTCGTACAACGCCTGGTTGAGAGTATGCCACGGAGGGTCGCAGATGTAATCGCCGCTCGTGGAGGCTCCACCAACTATTGAAGGTGAATAAACTTCGTTTTCCTTTGCTATCACAGGTGTCCAATTTCCAATTACTTGTTGGTAGATAGTGTATGTACTAACTAGATTACAGCTAACTTAATACGGTTTTCCAACATTCCCCTAATTCCCATTTGCCCTAATCGCTTTTACCCTAATCGTGTTTACCCAAAATTGTTTTTACCCGAATTCCCATTTCCCCTCATTTCGTTTGCCCTAATCTCCTTTCCCCTAATTTCGTTTGCCCTAATATCCTTTCCCCAAAACTCGTTTATTTTTTGATTTTTTTTTATTGGAGGTTTAACGACCACCGTGAGCAACTCAATGGGCTATGAGCAGTCGCCCGTCCCTAATTTAGGATCACTGGTTCCAGGGAAGGGAGAGAGCCAGTGCCGTAAGACAAACACAACATCCATGCCTGACCGGGATTCGAACCCGGACCCCTTACGGACGAATGATCAGAGGCCAGCGCCTTAGACTACTGCGCCACCGGGGCGGCAAAACTTGTTTTCCCTAATACATGTTTACTTAATCACATTTACCCCAATGGCGTTTACCCTAAATCGCTTTTACCCTAATTCCCATTTCCTTTAATTTCGTTTACCTTAATTCCCGTTTGCCCTAAACACGTTGCCCGTATCAAATTTGTCTTAATTTCAGTTAACCGAAATAAAACTGTGGGTCTTGATATTTCAAAAAAATTCTTCTTTCTATCTTGTTGATGTTGTCGGCCACAACGCCAGCAAAAATGTAAAGCAGTGCATGTGGTTACTATCATTACGCAGCTAGTCCTTAACGCAGCCATTGTGGCCGTCACATCCAGATTTTATTAAAGCAAGAAATAGTATTATAAGGCATTCGCTGGAATTGTAAACGCAGAAGGTCCACTTTAAGAGTTCTTAGCCTTCTAGAGCCCACTCCAACCCTGTACGAGACTAAACTGCAGCTGTGAAAATGCCTTTTCTTAATTCAGTTCCACCATCATATTAATAGTAGCCGTCAGTCTATACCGCTTTGAATGTTTTCCCATTTGCCACCATCACCGATTATATTTCATGGAGACAGCTGCCTCTGTGTACGTGTGCTTCTTTATTAATCTGGCATATTTTCTGCATATCAAAAATCAATAAAACTATTTAAAAAAAACGGCAAATGGAATTTTTTTCGCTTTAGATAATAGTTTCGAAGACTTTTTGTTTTAATGCAGAAAATATTTCTTTCTTTGTTCGACACAGTTATTCTTTTATTTATATATATTTTTATAGTTATTATTTTACTTTATTTTTCATCGTCATTGTCAACCATTATCAGTCCAGTGCTTCATGAAGGCTTCACCAAGTTTCTTCCATAACTTCCTGTCTTGAGTCTGCCTTGTTACTCCAGCATACTTTCGAATTTCATCCATCCATCTCCCGTGTGGCTTATTCTCCTTCTGTCCCTTGCAATCCAGTTTCAAATTTCAGTCGTCCATCGGTTGTCCGTTCTTCTGGCAACATGTCCAACTCATTGCCATTTCAGGGATTTTACTCTGACTATGATGTCTTCCACTCTAGTCTTTCTATGCCTGTTTTTAGTTAAGGCCCATGTCTCTGCTCCAAATGTGATAACTGGAAGGATGCATTGATGAACGACTTTTCTTTAAAGGTATAATGGCATATTGCTCTTGAAAATTGTACTGTTTCTTGCAGAAAATTATACAGCCAAGTTTTATACGCCGATTAATTTCCTCATGAATGTGACCCTTGCTTCATATTTGTTGTCAAAGGTAAACGTAGGTAAAGGTGGAACTGAATTAACAAAATGTATTTTCACAGCTGGAGATTTAGTCTCGTACAGGGGAGAGGGGGGGTAGTACATTAAGAACGCTTAAAGTGGGTTTTAAATACCACTTCTTGCTTTAATAAACGTTTTGCGCGATTTACATAGTTTATCTGTGAGGGAGAGGAGCTGGAGAAGACGGGTACAATAGCTGCGTTAAGAACTAGCGGCATAATGGTAGTAACCGCATGCACATCTGTACACTTTTCCTGGCATTGTAGTCGAAATGATCAACAAGAATGGAAAAAAAAATTTTCTTGAAATATCAGACCCATCCACCGTTTCATTTTGGCTAACTAAAATTAGGGCAAACTTGATATGGGCAAACATGAATAAGGGCAAACTAGAATTAGTGCAAACGAGATTAGGGTAAATGAAATTAGGTGAAATGGGAATTCGGGTAAAAGCGATTTCGAGCAAAAGCGATCGGGGTAAACGTAATTAGGGCAAACGAAAATTAGGGGAAGCCAGGCTATGCGCTAATTACACACCATGAAAACACTTACTTAAAGTGTAAGAAAATACAAAACTGCAAAAGAAATTGGTGAGTGAATTCGATTTTAATAGTCATAACAGCTTTCATAGGTTTTACGGGAGTGGTGGCTGTCAAACAGTTATGCCAAGAGGATTTTTGGAGAATAAAAATAAAATTTTGAAAGCCTGTCTAACGTCTTGCGGGGCAAGTGGAAGGGTTGAACAGTGTGTGACTGATTTTTATCTCTTCGAGGAGATTAACCCACACATTACTAATGTTGCTAATAAATAATAATTTTTCAAGTACTCTCTACTTGATGACATATATGTTATTACGTTACATTGAATTGGCCATAATCTCTTAACACGATAATGACAGCTAATATGTTTTCCATTTGTAAATATTGAAAACAAACAGTAAGAAATTCCTTGACGTATCGATTGTACCAAACCAAGAACCTTTTGATACATTTCTCATTTGAATTTTTTCTTTATTTAAAGTATTTAAATTAAAAAAAAATTCAAACATTTTAGTTGACGAGGTACATCACTTACTTTTCTAATGCCACCGGCTACTTTAAATATTCCGCGACTCAATAAAACCTGCCCTAAAGTTATTGGAACTGAACACGGAGTAAAAACTAAGCGCTTTAATTTTTGTTACTTTTCATTCTGGTTTCAGCTGTTTCATAGTTTCCATCGTACGTCTTCACGTCCGCTCCTTGACAGGCCACGATTAGTTAACTTGCTTGGTGGGCGATACATCCATCTAAATGAACCTTTAATAATTTTCTTTAATTACCAAAAGAAAAGGATCTGGTTTTTATTTACTTAAGATAACCATTATCAGTTCTGCTTTTCCCCCTTTCCTTTGAAGAATTACTTCATTAATTTGATTTAAGAGAACATGAACCCTTAAAATAATTGCTGATGATGAACTGCTTTCAAAACGCTATGGGTTTAACAAAATGCCTGATGACGAAAAGTAACAAAGTATACCTTTGACAGTTCAGAGGAAATTTTATTGCACAGAAAAAAGGATTATCTGAAATGAAATTCACTAGCACCACTTAATGTCCATGAAGATCCTTCCAAAAACGAGTAAGAATTTATTTCAAATAATAGTATAACATTTCGCCTTGACCCGTTTTGGAACAGTAATCATTAATTTCAAACAGACTGAGCAAAGTGTATGAAGAAAGATCAGCGTTCGTTATCTTGCATAATAGACGGTGGCTAGCATATTGTTTCTGAAATTCAAAATATCGTGTCCAGTTTCCTTTTCTCCTTTATCACGATGAATTCTCAAACCCATTGGCTGTAGGACAAAGTCTTCTTCCGTTTCCCTCTCTCTTGCACAATCTTGGACATGGGCATACTGATAGCCCAAGCAACTCCCGCAGTGAGGGGGGAGGCTCACGGCTAAGAGGACCTCTAGCCTAAACAAAAATTTGTGCAGAAACTTCATATCAAAATGGGTAAAGAAATAGCCAGGAATCTTTGACGGCAGCTTTGAATGGAGTATTAAAAAGAAAAGCAATTTTTGGCATTTTTTCTTTCTTTCTTTCGGTAAATAAGTAAAATCTTCAAGAAATCATTTTTGCTTAAGTTTATAAAAACTTGGTGACGAGAAAGCAGATGTTACAGAGGATTTGAGGCCCCTTTTTTTCACAGCCATAGCAATAGTTCCTATACATGTATAATAACAAGAAAATGTGAAAAAAAATATTATTTGAATATGTGAAATTGTTATATCAATGAAGATAAAGAATTATATATTACACCTTCAGGATATACTCAGCTAAAAGATGTTCTTCTCTGTGGAACGAAAAAAAGAGAGACATGCGTCATTTTTTTTATATAACAGAGTCAAAAGAAAAGTCTTTTACTATGTGCAAAACATTGTGATATTAAGTTAGCATAATGTTTTGTATTGAAGAGTATATAACTTAAGTAATTTTATTTTCCTTCCTTATGTTCTGTATTTTTATATAAATCGGAATGCCATCAGACACTGTCACACGGCCGTTATATGTTTTGTGTGTGTGGTTGTGAAATATTTCAAAGAAGCTGGCCTTAATTCTCTAAAAGAATAAAATTTGCATGATATGATTGACTTTAGTGTAAGGTTTTGTGATACTTTGTATTGGTATAGTACTGGGGCAGTAATTTTAATTATAACGAATATATTTGTGTTACAAGCAGTAAAGCGTAACAATTTTGGTTTTACGAAAAATACCTACAGGCTACAAAGAATTTGAATCATTAAAATGCCCATACAAACTAGTTAATAATATGGAATTTAAAAATATCTGTAATATTAAAGCAAATAAATTTTTCCAAAAGGGCCTTGAAGATATTTTTTTGCTGGGGGCCGCGAGTTTTTCAGGTATGCCACTGAGCTTGGACCAGAGAGGGGTGTGTGTTCTGCATTTAATTCAGTTGGATCCTTCTCCATTCCATGTGCCTGTCAGACTCCTTTGAAAAATCTACCTTGTTTTCCGCTCTTCATGTATTCTTTGAAGACGTCCTGTCGCAATCTTTGAAGCCCTGACATCATTAGTCGTCTTCCCCGTTTTTTATTCAGAGTTCAACGACAACCGTAAGCAGCTTTAAGGACTACAAAACAAAGTTACTTAGAAAGAGGCATCTTGCTACTAACTTTCTCTTTTACCAAAGTTGTAGTCATTGGCTCCAGAAAAGGGAGAGAGATATCCAGTGCAGTATTAAAAGCATGCCGCTTGTCCCTCATCCAGGACTCAAATCTCAATCCACTTCGAACGACTAGCCAGAAGCCAGTCCCTCTGGACACTCGGCCAGAGGAAGAGGGCGACCTGCTTCATTCCCCTGCAATTTCTCCATTTTTCATGCGTTTAAGGGTTTTCCTCAGAATTTTTTACTCAAACGAGGTATTAGTCAGGTTTCAAGTTTCGTCCTCATATAAATTAGTCGGCCTAGAAACATTTTTAAAAATATCTCATTTGGTTCTGTTTTTTTGTTTTGATTTTGTTGTTGTGTTTTTATTGGAAGTTTAACGACCACCGTGAGCAACTCAGTGGGCTACAAGCAATCACCCGTCCCTAATTTAGGGCCACTGGTTCCAGTGAATGGAGAAACCCAGCGCAGTAAGACAAATACAACATCCATGCCTCACCGGGATTCGAACCCGGACCCATCTCGGACGAATGATCAGAAGCCATCGCTCAGACCACTGCGCCACCAGGACGACAATTTAGTTTATTTGTTTATTTATTTGTAAGCACATCTCTACAGATGGTATATCTAGTTACAGGAATTCCTATAGTTATATTTACAGTGATAATTACCAAGTGATATTTACAGTCTTGCAAAACATGCTTTATGAAAAACATTTCTTACATTAAAAATATCCGGACATTCTTCAAGTGAGTTGTGAAGCCTATATATTTTACATAACGGAGAATTTTTTTCCAGCATTAGTTCTGCAAAATGGCACTGCAAATAGTTCACATTTTGTCCTCGGTAACATTTGTACATTTTGTCTTCGGTACCGTGGGACATGGTTCTGTATGATGAAACTTTTGAAAGATTAGCAAATACGGCAAGGAATGAAATCTAGATTTTCTACTTTGATACGACTTGAATGGAAGTACTTTATCCGAGAAGTTCTACGTATTTTGTCTAGTTATGACGAATAAAACACGTAATTACGATGGCATACTTTTTACACAATATATTTTATGACTTCAATATTTGTGACATTGAGATAGAATAAAACAGCAACATTAATTCACAATTAAATATTTTATTTTAACATCTACTATAGTTTCGCAAAGCGTTTAGCTCGGCCTCATCAGAACGAATGAAGCGCAAACACTCAAACCTATATGACATCATCACCGTTCTGACGGTCAAGAATTTTGTGGGTTTCCACCCGTTTGAAAGAAATGAAATACACTGCTGGCCACCCAAAATGCAACACCAAGAAGGACACGAGATAGCAAAGCCAGATTTCCTAGACACATAACAACAGATACAAAGATGAAACGATTGAGCTTACAGACCAGTGCGACTTGCGGAACACGCAGACATCAATAGTTCGTGTGGCCCCCATGGCCGGCAGTAACGGCCGCTACACGCCACGGCATCGAACGAAAGAGGCTTTGGATGTGGGCTTGGGGTATGTCGGTCCAGGCTGCTTCCACACGTTGCCACAGTTCATTAGGCGTAGCCGCTGGTGGTGCTTGCCTGACTACTCGGTTGCCGATCAGCTGCCAGACGTGTTCGATGGGCGACATATCGGGAGAACAGGCAGGCCACGGCAGCAGTGACGCCTGGTGGGCCGTGAAGAAAACGCATAATTCCATTGCCAGTATTGATTTGGCTTTCACAGACCAAAACAAAAAAATGCAGACCTTCTTAATTTTCCGTTGAAACAATAAGAAAAAAATGCTTCACATTCTCGCTTTCCTGCAGTGACTGATGAAACTCTTGCTGTCCACCTTTCTTTGTTCATGGCATTCGTCTAAGCCAAAATTCCGCCACGAAAAGTCATCCATCCTTTTCAAATGAAGCACTGTGCATGAATTGAATTTTACCCGTGTTTTCTAATGTGGAGGACTCTTCCGGTTATCAATGTCTTCAAGTATTTTATTTTTGCTTGATAAAATGCTCATTTCCTACTAAAAAAACAAGATGATTTTCCCAAGCAGAAACAATAAAAGAGCACGTTTTATGCTTTCCAATTTTATAAACTTTTATGACAATTTATACGCAATGTACGAAATTTCATTTTCAGCGCCGTTAGCGACAATTTGTCAAGAAACTTGCAACTGGAAAGGTGTTAAAAATAATAAGTTTTGCCTAACGTACCAAATTCAAAAAGAGCGTTTGCTGTAACTGAAATAATCTATTCGTAGCGCAAAGCTAAACTTTAAAAAATTTCCACATTGAGAACTCCTAGCGCGAAATTTATGATCTAGTAGGTTTAAAATGGGAAAATTTTAATGAATTTTTATGTCCGCTCATTTGCAAAAATAATTTTTGAAAAATCTGTGAAAACCAAATTTTTTGGCATTTAGCAGGAAATTAAAGAAGTAATTGGAAAATTTAAATATTTGAGAAAGAACGGTTAAGCCTAATCTGAGAGGTACCAAAATAATATTTTACTAAGTTGAATAGTTTCTTCACAACATAACTTTAATTTTTTGAATTTTCGACTTGACAGCCCTTAACGACATTTAAAGTGCCGAACTTAATATCCTTAGATTTCCTATTAGCCGCAAAAATAATTTTTGAAATATCTCTTAGAAAAAAACGTTCGATGTGCTCGGGCAGACAAAGGGATTACACTAGCACTGTTTCTTACAAAACGTTCTAAGAAAGAATGGAATTTTAAAAACCGCAAAAACTTTTTCCCGACTTTACTTTTTGTTTTCTTTTATTATCATTATTATTATTTTTTTTTTTTTTTTTTTTTTTTTTGCTAATCTGACGGATGAAAATTTCTGATGCAATAAGAAGGGGAATAGGGCGCCTTGAATCTTTTAGCGCCTAGGGCCCCAAAAGATCTAAAGTCGCCTCTGGTCCTAACTGATAAATTTGCTAAATTTGCTGAGGAAGATGGGGCAAAACCGACAAATCATGTTTAGAAGCATGAGTTTTCTTTCGAGCTTTTATATGCTCAGTAACAATTTGGTATATGAATTCTCGAAACATCGAACTAATATAATCAATAAGCGACGCTTGGATTAGTTGAGCAACGTAATACAGTGAATTTTGAGGAAATGATCATTTCGATAAAATAGTCTTTGTGTGAAATATTTTTTGATTAAATGATCCATCTCTGAAATGAACATTTCGGTGAAACTACCATTCATTCAAACGTAACTTATAATAAAACGAGCCATTGGGTCTAGTGAACTCTGAAAAAGTACTCTTTCTGTTGAAAGAGCGATCCCTTTAAAAACAACAGGGCTTTATACTTCTCTAAGTCTAAAGTTCAAGAACAGATGTGTCATCAGTTAAGACAAAAAGTTGTTGAAAGTAACAATATGAGGCCAAATACTAACGGGCGGAAATAATATTGATGCGCGTCAAGGGCTGAGGATATCTGTTTGTAAATATCTAGATAATGTCTCCTTATCTCTTTTTTTTTTTTTTCTGTAAAAAAATTATGTAGGGAAACGAAATTTTATTTCGGAACATGAATTATGAACTCAATAGCTGATCATATAAGAAGAAATTGTATTTGAACCCAAACGATTTATTGCGTGTGTTTGAAATCCGAACGATTCGGAAAATCAAGAGGAAAATTAAACAGCCATATAAAACTTTCGTAATATTTTTTTAAATGTTTTGCAGCAGTTTAACAGAGTTGCGCTCTCATTTTCTCTCCTGTAATTGTGTAGTGAATGTAATGAAATATAAAGTGAATGGTAAGGATTTGGAATTTAATCTATCTATTTATCTATCTCAGAAACTGAAAACTGAGACACCCTAAAAATGCGTTCAGTAATAGTATATAATGACCTTTTCGAGGTGAGATGTTGAGTATTGAAATTGCACTTTAGAGGGCACTAGGGTTCCGCAAGTCACGATAAGCGTGACTGATATCACCTCCTCATTGTGCCAGAAACGATAACTAGAGAGATAACGAAAAAAAATCTTTCTTCTGTTCCAGCTTTCCCTCTTACTTGGGGGATAAGTCAGAACAAGATGCAACTGTTTCATCTGCAGGGCTGGTGGTTCCACCCATGGAGTGACGTTAATACCGCTATTTAATTGCCAGCTGTCACAGGTATGGGAAACAAAATGTAAACAACTCTCAGTTACTTCAGGGCATCCTGAAGGGCCCCAACTGCAGCAAAATTCATGTCGAAACTGCTGGAAATTTATGAAATTCTGCTAGAGCTAATAACATGTATCATGGAAAGGTGTGTTTTAACCGCTGCCATTTTGTCACATTTGGCGTTTTTCGCGTTTATGTGGCACACAGAAATGGCAGTTTTAGAAAGGAATGAAAACCATTTTTTGTATTCCTTTGCCACACCTTCACTTTCTAAATTGGAATTTGTCGCTGAAAAAAATGCTATTTTGAATTAAATATGTTTGTTTTTTAGTTCTAATGTAAATCAATTTTTCTGTTTAATCACATCTTCAATTTTTTTAATCTCATCTGAGTAAAACCAATTAAATAACAGTGTATATTTTCAAAATGGTATAACTATACTAATGATCCAAATTTCTTGGCGTAGAATAGAAATCTAAGTTTCCAAGCTTTCGCACATCAACCAGATGGCTTTTTCAAGGAAGGTAGACAGCAAACTGCAAACTGTTAATAATAGTACACTTCAACGATTTGAACGCTGTGACTTGACTAGACCATAAATGAATGAATAATCACATTTGCACATATTCATTTATTGTCTAGTCAAGTCACCGCGTTCAAATTGTTTAAGTGTTCTATTATTCGCAGTTTGCAGTTTGCTGTCTATCTTCCTTCAAAAAGCCCTCTGGCTGATGTGCGAAAGCTTGGAAACTTTGATTTTTATTCTACGCCAAGAAATTCAGATCATTAGTATAGTTATACTTTTTTAAGTATAATTGGTGTACAGTTCCTATTTATTAATTAGTGCATATTTTACCACTTAAGAAAAGAAAAGCGCCGCTATAGTTCTGATGAAATCGGTTTATTGAGACTGTTGAGATGTGTCATGGAATCAAATATGCAGTACTTAGAGTTATCAAAATGTGAGAAATCAAGCAGCAAATATTCGACGTATAATAAAATCAATATGCAGGTGGGTTCAGGAATCGACTCAACTTGAACAACAACTCACGAAAATCTTGAAATACTGACATGGTTTTAGACTCGTTAGCAGAAACCAAATGGTATTTAGGCTTCGAAAGTAACGCTTCGAGCCTTAGCTCATTAATGAGACTGTCTAACTAGCTACTTCAGTTGTTTTTCACATGATATTAATATATAAGTATTTGTTACCATATGTGTAACTGGAAACAAACTCTGCTGCCTATATACGACTTTTAGAATGGATATTTACAAGCAAAATTCATTTCACAATTCTGTTTACACACGAAAGGAATCACGTATCCAGTCGCAAATTTTTCAGGGATAAATTTTTGGAAAGAAAAGCAGTAAATCACTGAATATTTAAACGAACAAAACATAAAAGTTATGTAAAGCATTAATCAGAGCTTTAATGTATTTAAAATTAGTCACGAGCTGAATAGGCTACTGAATAATTATATCAGTAGCACATTCGCGTGAGGGCATGTAAGTGATCCTTGTCATTGGGTAAATATGCAGCAATTAGTAAAGTTATAACACATATTTGAGGTTATAATAATTCCATGAAGACAACACAGATTTATAAGCAGTAGTAATGAATGCAGGGGTGACATGGAGGAGACTGGCACAAGACAGACCGTTGTGGAGGAAACTTGGGGAGACCTTCGTCCAGCAGTGGATTGATAATGGTTGACAATGATGATGATGATGAATGAGTTGTTGATCGAAAACGAATCATGGAGTGATTTGCTGGGCTTGCTTTTATGTCATAAAAGGAAGTGCTGTTTTAAATAAATCAGACGTCGGTTTTGTGATTGCCTCTTGCTAGCGATTACGATCAAGAAGTCACAAGGACAAATATTTGAAGGACCAGAGTTTATCAACCGACGCTACTTCCCTTACATTTACAATTATATTCTGCTTTTTGTTTTCCATGTTTGTCAAAGTCCATGTGTTAAATTGGAATAGGCAAGATGTTTTTTTTACGATCATATACATACGCACACGGAATATTGTTTTCAAAATTGTGTTACAAGATAATTGAATGATTTTGATGAATTATTGTATTAAATAACTGTCCACCTTTTATCGGGTAAATTTACATTTAATCTGATACTGAAATCAATGGACGGTTGCCTGCGGGTTGCGCTAATTACTGTGTACATAGTGCTTAAAAGCCCTTAAAAATAAAGTAGTCTGGATGAAGTCGTGCTTGTTTGAAATGCCATGTGAACTCCATTGGGTCCCTGTACCAAGTATATTCAAACCGAGCTGCGAAATTAGAGGACGTTTCAAACAGAGATATTCATAATTAATTCAAAGGAGTATACAGTATGTGCATAAAAAGTAGAATGGTCTGCTTTCATGTTTCCAACTAAAACAAATACTCTTGGTTTAGGCATAAATATAAATGTTTTCACGTTTATACCGTGTATCAATGTCCAGAAATTTGTTATCATGCTGCGCTGCCCAAGTATTGTGTTGGTGCGAATGAAATTCTGGGGTCAGGCCCTTACCACAGCGAAATGGAACCACCAACAGGTGTTGCGGATATTACGTCACAGAGTAACTATAAATAGCTAGCACCTGTGTGAAGAACAAGGTAATAGGCATGTTTTTTTCTTTTTTTTTTTTTTTTTTTTGGACGTAACGTGGCTTGCAAAGAAAATATGCAGACACCGGATTTGAGAGTCATCTTCTTGTATGAATTTAAACTGGGCTATTCTCCAGGAATTGCCGCTCGATACGTTAACAAAACATATGGGAAGAATACAACCAACGAACAAACCATTCGGGAAAGCTGAGATACGGACCTGCAAAATGAAGCACGTGGTCACGAACCTGTTGCTGTTTCTGACGATGTTCTGTTACGTGTGGTTGAAACGGACCCCCGAAAAACGTGTCGTGAGACAGCGGCAGAGGTAGGTGTCCACCAGACGACAGTTGTTCGGCATCTGGCTGCTCTGGGTAAGGTCAAGAAGTTGGACATTTCGCTGCCGAATGAGTTGACAACTACCCACAATGCTAGGCGTTTGGAAGCCTGCACGTCGCTGCCTGCCAGGAATAAACTGGAACCCCTACTGCATCGAATCGTCAACTGTGATGAGAAGTGGGTTCTTTATGATAGTAGGAAACGATCGGCACAATGGTTAACCAAGGCACAGCCGGCTTGAAGGTATCCTAAGCCACCTCTACATATCAAGAAGATGATGCTCCTTGTCTGGTGGTCCACAGCCGGGATAATTCATCGGAATTTCTTGGAAAGAGGCCTAAACCATCACTGCAGAACGTTATTGTGCTGAATTACACAGATCACCAGATGCACCGGAAATTGCTGCAGAAACAACCGGCTTTGGTCAACAGACATTGTATTCTTCTGCTCCAGGACAACGTTCGCACTCACGGTGCACAACGAACGACGCTGACACTTAGTGCTTTGAGCTATGACACACTGTCTCATCCTGCCTATTTTCCGGACTTGTCTCCGACAGACTATCGTCTGTTTCGTCCGCTGGATCACTTCCTGTCCGGGAAACAGTTCACGACAGACAACGAAGTTCAACGTGCAGTTGATGAGTTGTTCGGGTCCCAGGCACAAGACTTTTTTCGTTCCGGGATCATGACCTTGGCAGAGAGATGGCAACTATGTGTCGATGCCGAGGATGATTATTTTGCCTAGGTAAGTGTCCTACTTTTCCGTTCTCGCTGACCACGTGTGCTGGTCCTTTGCCGGACATTTCATTCGCACCAACTCAATAAATAAGCGTTATTTCAACAGTGAACGTTATCCCACATTGCATCCACTAGTACAGACTTCTTTACCAGTGGAGACCTTTAAAATCTGACTTTGCGAACAATCTCGAATGGCCAACTCTAGTTCTTAATTACTTCCAAATGGACTGTCGAAAATTTTGAGGAAATTTTATTCATCACAATTCAATAAATTTTAAAAATTCATCCATGTTTATGAAAACAAAATCTGCACTGGGTTTTAAATTTTGTAACCTGCTATAAATCTTAAAAAATGAAATAAACCAACGTAAAATCTTTTTTTTTAGTAAAGGCTAAAGAAAAATGAGACATTCGCTAGACAAAATAAAAGTCAACCCACTGAAGTACAGAAATCAGTTGCAGTGTTGCGGAATACTAATAAACCTGGCAAATGCACTTTTGGTATAACTGCTCTATTAAAATGTATGAATGTCTGGTATTTTTGCTCTGGAATAGAGCCCTTTTGACAACGAACGTTTTTGTTAACATAAAAAATTGGATTCGAATTTGACAAATGAACTAACAAATCATGGCAGACTTCTAGACGCATTTCAACGTAATGGGAGTGCTGGTGCGCACAAAATCAACAGCGCAGCGTCAACAGTAACAAAAAACGAACTCTTGGAATAAGCTTGATTTATTTCATGAAAATTAAACAGAAACAGCATGTGCTGTCTATTTGATCGGCTTCAGGGGAAACAGTTTTAGCAGGCGAAGAATCTGTGGTCACCTGACGAATATTGGCCTTGCGCAGACTTGTAATTCCCTTATTCAGCATGAAAGTCAATCTCAATAGAATTAAGTAACACTGAAAAATGCTACAAAACCACGAATTCACAATGGAAAAGCAAAGACATCTTTGTGAGAAACAGAACGGATTTGAAACTAGAGCGGAGAAAAAATTATGCTGAGGCTAACAACTGAAAATGAAGGTTTAGGTTTTTTATTATTGAAATGCATAAATTGCGCACTATTCATAAACTAGCGTATAGCCCGTCCTAGGATGCTTGTTTTTAAGCTTTAAATAAACATTAATAAATAGAGAATGCTGCCCGTCCTATGACGGAGTGAAATTTTTATTGAAGCAGATTAAAAACAAATCAAATAGACGCCGGATTTCTGCAAGGAAATATAATAAAAACTTATACTGTATAGTACGAACTCATTCATGTTAGAACTAAAAATTATATGCTATTTATTTCCGTTTTTCAGAAGAATTCGCGATAAATAACATTCTGTGTAAAATATTTGCTGTTTAACAATTGTAGGTTAGAGCGTTTAGAAAGATAGATATTTTGCAAAATGTGTAATAAATATAATCAGCACTAAACTCGGAAAGTTGTTTTCGGGTAAACTTGCCGTAACAACTTTTACTTTGATTTTTC
This sequence comes from Macrothele yani, assembly GCA_039090855.1. Lineage (NCBI taxonomy): Eukaryota > Metazoa > Arthropoda > Arachnida > Araneae > Macrothelidae > Macrothele > Macrothele yani. Next base: position 5,212,218 of record CM076995.1, on the reverse strand, counting down.
TCCGGCACACTTGTTATTACCTTCACGGCTTGTTTTAGACTGTCCTATTCGACAGTTAGTTTGAAACTTCATACCGAAGCGTTTTCTACAAAATAATGAGACATCTGGTATTAAAAATCGAAACTATATGAATGGAACGACATCTGCTTTTAGATCCAATTTTGCTCACTTTGACATCTCAAGATTTAAGTTTTTACAGTAGGTTAGAACGTTTAGACAGATCGATATTTTACAAAATGTATAATATAATCAGCACTAAACTCAGAAAGTTAGTTAAACTAAAAAGTAAAATATAATTAAAGCGTACAAATTAATATTCGAATTGTGCTAAATTAAATTAATATGCAAACGCAACTTGCCGTCATATTAGGAATCCAATTCGAATTTTGTAGATCGGATAACTAGAACTCGAGTCATTGACAATCCAATGTTTTTTAAATTAGCACGCGATCACCTCGATATCTAAATGTGATTGCGTTCTATTATATAGCAAATAATCCCTTTGACATCTAGGAAGCACACGTGAATTAATTGATACGTGAGGCACAATAATGCAGAAGTTGCTGTGACGTCAAACGTTCTTGACGGAGATATATATATATATACACTGACGGAAAAAAATCCCAACACCACGAAAAAATAGTTGTAGAGGAATGAAATGGCGGCAATACATTTGTATAGGTAACATATTTAATCGATTAAGGTTTCAAGATCACAGCTTATTGTAAGCGCGAGAAGAGCCATTTTAAATGTGAAATGCTGGTACATTAATAACTGGTGTAACCGCCAGAATGTTGAATGCAAGCACGCAAACGTTTATGCATTGTGTCGTACAGGTGCTGGATGTCAGTTTGTGGGATGGAGTTCCATGCCTGTTGCACTTGGTCGGTCAATACAGGGACTGTTAATGCTGGTTGGGGGTGACGCTGGAGTTGTCGTCCAATGATGTCCCATACGTGCTCGATTGGCGAAAGATCTGGTGATCTAGCAGGCCACGGCAACATGTCGACACTCTGTAGAGCATGTTGGGTTACAACAGCGGTATGCGGGCGAGCGTAATCTTGTTGGAAAACGCCCCCTGGAATGCTGTTCATGAATGGCAGCACAACAGGTTGAATCACCAGACCGACGTACAACTGTGCCGTCAGGGTGCGTGGGATAACCACGAGAGTGCTCCTGCTGTCATAGGAAATTGCTCCCCAGACCATAACTCCAGGTGTAGGTCCAGTGTGTCTCGGCCGCAGACAGGTTGGTTGCAGGCGCTCACCTGGCCTCCTTCTAACCAACACACGGCCATCGCTGGCACCCAGGCAGGACCGGCTTTCATCAGAAAACACAACAGATCTCCACTCCGTCCTCCAATGAGCTCTAGCTTGACACCACTGACGTCGCAAACGGCAGTGGTTTGGAGTAAGTGGAATGCACACTACAGGGCGTCTGGCTCGGAGCTGTCCTTCAAGTAACCGATTTGTAAAAGTTCGTTGTGTCACTGTGGTGGCAACTGCAGCTCGAATTGCTGCCGCAGACGCGGTACGATGCGCCACGGCCATACGCCGTACACGGCGGTCTTCCCTTTCAGTAGTGCCACGTGGCAGGCCGGAACCCGGTTTTCTTGAGGCAGTACCTTCCCTTGACCAACCCTGCCAACAATCATGCATAGTGGCTACATTCCTGCCAAGTCGTTCTGCAATATTACGGAAAGAAAATCCACCTTCTCGTAGCCCTATTACACGACCTCGTTCAAACTCCGTGAGCTGTTGATAATGGCTTCTTCGTCTTCTTAAAGGCATTCTTGATTAACATCAACACCTTACGTCGAATCTCAACGATAACAAACGCTCACGAACGTTACAGCGCGTATTTACAGCAAACCTGCTTTGCATGTTCCGAGGGGCGCTACTAGCGCCACACGTATACGCCGAGCGCGAAATTTGCATAGACGTCATCTTACAGATGTACTCTCACCGCTTACCAACTGTCGTTTATCTAACACAACCCCTTCTTGGTGTTGGGATTTTTTTTCCGTCAGTGTATATATATCTGGGTGTTTTTATGTATAATTAGTTCCTACATTCGAAGTAGAAAATGCAACGAAAGAAATATTTTTTATATTTTTAGTAGCATATTGTTTTTTAGGGTAGTCGATCATAACGAGAAGTGTGCTATGTTATGATGAATTTATTCCAGAAAGGCAATGTTTTCTTCCATTAAGAACACGTTCAAAAGCGAGGAGATACGCTGGAAGAACGAAACTTCAAAAACGTTTTCTTGTACTTCAATTTGCTACTGTTTTCATTTGCTAGTCTTTAACAGATTGAACTTATTAAAAGTACTCTATCTTGAAGTGTCAAATCTAAAATAAAGCAATGTTTTGTACGAAATTTCTTAACTATTTTTAATTTATGCTCAGGCACTCACTTGAAATGTCGTGAATATAACTTACTAGCATTTCGAGTGTCCGGCTGTAATTTTTTACCATTTTACTCTTAATAATAAAAATCAGAAACAGTCTCAATGTACGGGATATCAAATTATTCTCAGAACAAGAAAAAGTGGTTAAATTAACACCTGCCATTAACGAATTCTAAAAATTATTTTTATATTATGAATATTCCAAAATAGTTCTTAAAACACAAAGCATTTTAAAAAAAATACACAAATGGCAGCCTTGTCAGTCTCAACTATTTGCGATTACATTACTATTTCGTGAATTGAGTGCCGCTCTGCAATAAGAAACGGACGGAAATGATGTTTGATATAAATCTGGAGAAAATTTCCACCGAAATACATATAGTATTCAGCAAAATATAGGGAACGAATCTCCGTTATGCGCACATACCTTTGGACGGTTAAACGATTTCAAGAAGACAGAAAGAAAGTCCAATATGGCTCCAAAACGTGTTGATAAATGCCAACAGACCACCGAGTGATTTTTATAATGATCACAATTGAAGTAAATGAGTAAAAAATCAATAAAATCCGTTATTGCTGCAGGTTTACTTACAGACTTGAGTACCAGAAGAATATGTTGAACGTTCATTCCACATTCTTCCTACGATGACAAAGAAGCATAGCGTGCATACAATGAGTAAGAGGTAAGAACAATTCTGGCCAACTCGCGCACTGATGTGGAGGACGCGTGGATTTAGTGTGCGGTGCTGCACCCCACCACCAAATATTTTTTTCTGTATATCCGTTTAAATATTTTGCAAAGATCTATGAGATAAAAATTGGCGGCACCTCAATTTGATGCCAATATTTTACCTTCTTAATAAATCCATGGAATAATAATCTGTCAGAACATAGAATGATATAAAGATTTTATATTTTAAGCAGTCATTAGTAATAACTGCAGGTTTGTTTACTCACCTTGCCCACATCCCCTCTACCCGGAGTAAAAGCTGGGACCCCCAGTGATTCATTCAGTCTTTATTATTCTAACCATGCTCCAACACAATTTCTATCATTTCCCAAGTTAAACCTGAGATTGAAAAGTTACCCATTTGATACGATTGTCAACATGCAGTACACCGTGAAAACAAAATTTAATGAACTCCCACAACAAAAGAGTTTTCTAAATCTGTTTAAGGTTCATATATAAGCTGTTATACATGTATTTTGGCCTTTGGTAGAAACCGAGTAATTAAGGTGTTATTTACATATATAGACGTTTTTGCCAAACTACATATATAAGAAATTGCTGATGCATTAACACCGGAAAAAAATCTAATGGAAAAATAATTTTGATTAAAGCCATATCCTCCAAATTGTAGATGTCAGCATTGAGGGGGCAAAATAATTTTCCTGAAATCTAAATTTCTATGATAACCTTATTTATTGAAAAGCTCAGTTTTTCTTATCTTACCCATTTTTCAGATTGATAAGAAAATTAATACCTAGTTTAGTTGAAATAAGCGTAAGGTAGCTTATAATTTTAGTAAAACAAATCATGTAGGTTAAAAGGGGAATGTTTCAGCACTTTTTTTAAAATCTGTGCTCATGAAAACGACGTAATGGAAATGAAAATGGCGAAGCAAGGTAAAAACGAGTTAGGCATCCTTTTCTGTTTATTACAGTGCCTTGCTGAGATTCAATAACTCTGTTATAACATAGTTGGAGAGAGAGAGAGAGGTAGAGAGACATACGTACATACATACATAAATACATACAGACAGAGAGATAGAGAGACAGAGAAAGTCAGAAGCACTTATCTTTCACATTCATCTTCCTTTATACAGTGGAATAATACATTAGTAGTTGCCATGAATCTGAAAGAACAAGTCGATCATTCTCTTAAGCTATCTTTGTTGGGTAAACAAAAGACATAGAAGTCGAAATGTCGAGTGACTCGCGCATGTTTACATAGATATGTTTCACTCAAAATTTTTGGGGTGGCGAATAAATCCATTTTTTAATTTATTCGATGTCAGGTAAATTTCTATCTTCCAGCAGATATCTGTTTTGTGTAAACTTCGGTTGTGTGATCCTTCAACTACATCATCATGGAAACTCAGGTAAGTATGTGAGAAATTTTATTTATTTTCACTCTCTGTGCGTGCTAAAAAAAATCCATTTATTCTCATCACTATCATTAATTTTCCAAGTTTTACTTCAAGTATGGAAATATATCAAATACACATTAATGTTCAGCGAGTGTTTCCCTAATGCAATAGTGTATCGTCTTCTCTTCACTTTTATATTAATATACATTGATGCTTAGCGAATGTTTCCCTAATGCAATAGTGCATCGTCGTCTCTTCACTTTTATATTAATATACATAAATGTTCAGCGAGTGTTCCCCTAATGCAATAGTGTATCGTCGTCTTTTCGCTTCTTCTAACAAAACAGGTCCACATTTGGTATTTTTTTAAATTGATACCAAGCAATTTTCGGTAAACGTTCATCTAGAAATGAAGAAGCAAAGATCAAATGTATCAAATGGTATGATTGTTCCAGACACATGTTTCACTGGCAACTAAAGAGTTTCAACGAATCAATTTCTTATTCTAATAAGCTGTTTTTCAAAATTGTAAGCAGTAAAAATTTTAACATTTCTTAATCTTCCATAGCAGAACAGTATAACATTAGTATTGGGTTGGTGCGAACGAAAAGTCCGGCAAAGGACCAGCACAAGTGGACGGCGAGTACGGAAAAGTAGGACAACTTACGTTGGCAAAATAATCCCCCTCGGCAACAACACATAGTTGCCATCTCTCTGCCAAGGTCATGATCCCGGAACGAAAAAAGTCTTGTGCTTCGGACCCGAAGAAGTTATCAACCGCACGTTGAACCTCGTTGCCTGTCGTGAACTGTTTCCCGGACAGGAAGTGATCCAGGCGACGAAACAGATTATAGTCTGTTGGAGACAAGTCCGGGAAATAGGTAGGATAAGGCAGTGCTTCATAGGCCGAGGCGCTTAGTGTCAGCATTATTCGTTGTGCAACAGGAGGGCGGACGTTATCCTGGAGCAGAAGAACACCATATCTGTTGACCAAAGCCATTTTTTTCTGCACCAATTTCTGGCGCATCTAGTGTAATTCAGCACAATGACGTTTTGCAGTGATGGTTTGGTCTCTTGCCAAGAAACTCCAATGAATTATCCCGGCTGTGGACCACCAGACAAGAAGCATCATCTATTTGGTATGTAGGGGTAGCTTAGGATGCTGTCCAGTAGGTTGTGCCTTGCTTAACTATTGTGCAGATCGTTTCCGATTTTCATAAAGGACCCACTTCTCGTCACAGGTGACGATTCGATGCAGTAGAGGTTCCTGTTTATTCCTGGCAAGCAGCGACGTGCAGACTTCCAAGCGCCTAGTCTTCTTGGCAGTTGTCAACTCATGCGGCAGCCGTATGCTCAGCTTTTTAACCTTACCCAGCGCAGCCAGACGCCGAACAACTGTCGTGTGGTGGACACCTACCTCTGCTGCTATCTCGCGACATGTTTTTCGGGGGTCCGTTTCAACCACACATAACAGAACATTGTCAGAAACAGCAAGAGGTCGATGACCACGTGCTTCGTTTTGCAGGTCCGTATCTCCGCTTCGAAACTTCACAAACCATCAGTGAATGGTTCGTTCGTTGGCTGGCTGTATTCTCTCTAAATGCTTTGTTAACGCTTCGAGCATCAATTCCTGCAGAATAGTCCAGTTTAAGTTCATACAGGAAGATGCCTCTGAAATCCGGCGTCTACATGTTTACTTTGCAAGCGACGTTACGTCTAAACAATCCACGCCTGAACCTTGTTCTTCACACACGTGCCAGCTATTTATAGTAACTCTGTGACGTAATACTCGCTACACCTGTGGGAGGTTCCATTCTGCTGTGGTGGGGTCTTGTCTCCAATGCTCGTACGCGCCCGACATTTTTTTTGCATCAACCCAATATAAGGAAAAGAACCATGATAGAGGCGGAAGAGTGTACGTAAGATCACTTATAGAAGTATGGAACGGGCAGCTGCAATAGAAATAATTCCTCGACTATATCATGAACTCTTACTAGCAAAATTTCAAGAGAATTGTTGAAAATGATCATGTCTCTAACTCTGACTATGATTTATGGAACTTCCGAAACTTCCCGTTGAACAAATAATTATGTAAACAGATAACTGAGAGGTGCGAAACTTTTTAATTGTCATCGTGTTCAATTGCAGTGCAAATGAACATAGAATACACACTCTTAATTATTGACATTTGCAAGAGACTTCAAGTAATTCTAAATCTAACATGCAGGTGCCTTGTAGACTTGCAATATCACGCCTTTCGTTTAAGACGATGTCTCTGGTAGCTTCATTGTTCTAGAAATTAATTTATTAGTATTTTAACTGGTGCTCATCTAACAAACTCCGACTTTGTTCGCGGCTTGAGCTTTTAATACTCTCTGGAAATTGTTCCACGCCTTCAGAAATGGAGAATTCTAAGATGCTATAGGATGATGTAGACTGACAATGGACTTTAAACCATATGCTCGTAAATATTGGTTTGACCGTCTCAGTGTATGATTGGTACGCGCCGGCTTCTGGCTAATAATGGAGTTGCGCTGGTGTTGTGATTCGGATGAGACCCAGGAAACGTTTTGTCCTAAGACCTCGATCTCTCCCTGCCAGCACTTGTATATTGTATACCTGTACTTTTATTATTTGCTCTCGCTCTTTTCCTCTAGCCACTGCGACCAAACCAAGAGACTGCTCATGGCTTTAGATGCTCATGGTGGTTGTTAAATCCCCGAAAAGAAAAAGATATGTATTGGCTTCCACAAGTTCATCTTTGACTGAGTCGCTGCATTTGATTTCACATTCATAATTTCTGCGAAATTATTTGCTGAAATAACTAACCAGCCTATTGAGCGCCATTAACGAATACAGGCAGTGACTGCCGCGTCGTTATTAAACGTATAGGAATGATGAGATGCTGATAATCGATCTCAACATCCATGTGTTATTGCAACACACTCAGGCTTAGAAATTAGTGAGCGGCGTCCGCTATTAAAACGCACGTTATTCCGAGTTCCACGGAAGCAGACTATAGCACCTTTAACTCTATTTCCGACCACCAGTGAATGACAGAGAGTCATGATTGTCTAGGCAGTTCGTGTTCGTGGGCTACTCGTTCTTTCGGGGGATGTTAACCACCTCCCGTGAACATTTGAATAAACAGGGAATCGTCCATCCCTAATTTAAGGCGTATGTTCCCAGGAAAGGGGAAGAACTATTACCATAGCAAAAAAGCACACCAACATGCCTCTCATCTAGGACATTAACTTGGGCCTAGCGAAGACGATTATCTGCAAGACTACGGATCTCACTATTCATCCACCTGGAAAGCCCTCTGATGCAATTACTTGTGCTTTAGCTTACAGTTGATACCAGCTTTTAAAGGACATTTTTTTTTATTTCGTTATCTTTGAAAATAGCTTATCACAGTTTCTCTTATTCCTTTTTAGAAGAATGCAGTATTTGTCTTTTCAAACTGTAAATGAAATCAAATGTACATTGCCTACGGCTGTGAGACATGTTTGTTTGACATTCCGAATCATCCCGTAAGCAAATGTGCCCTGCCATCTTTGAACCTTTTCACCCACTTATGCATTTTAGTTTAATTTAATATACTTTGGACATATCTTGCTGGAATTCTGATGCAAACCATGAGGCCTTTGGCCCGTGTTACCACAAGACACTAATGATGATTATTAGCAGTGTAACTGAAAAGTGGAATAAACTTATTTGGCACTGTACAAAATATGAAAAGCTCCAGGAACAACACATGAATATATGTGTAGTCCAGTTTAGCTATGTATGAGGACCTTTGGGAATGTATTTTGAAGTCGTGTGTCTCTCACATACAGATATCTTTACTTTTTTAATTTCGCTTGCCACACAACCATTCATGCATGTGAGAGTATTACCTTGATACAGAACGGTTCACTCTGCAATTTTATCCCTGTTCAATTTTTCCTATACGTTCATCTATCCACTAATTAAACGTCAAGCAATATTCCACTTGTGTAAAACGTAAATAGTCTAGTAGGAGACGCATCTCATCATTATCCATTGCAACAGCCCCACAAAAATAGCTTTCCGCGACGTGTCAACAGCAGGAAAATCTAGGAAAGGAACATAATGCAGAAAACAAAAGTTATTTGATGTATGTTTCCAACTTACCTTCTGATACCGTTTTCCCGAACAGCTTAGTCCCATTTATTGTGCTGCAGTTCCACCTCCTGTACTTGAACTGCCACTGACATTCAATCACTGCCTGCTCGGCACCAAATCGGACGCTGTCCATGACTTCCACATTACGAATGCAGATCTTGATTTGCCTCCGCGTGAGTCCTTCCAGATTGGGACACAATTCTGCATTGTCAATGGTGCCTATGGAAGATGTCCTCAGGAGTGACCTAAAAAAGCAAGAAGGAAAATATTAAATACAAGTAGGGTATATGTTTATTAAGTAACTGATCAGGACGAGCCCTCACAAATGGCACGACTGTGACATCAGAACAGAATCTATACATAGTATAAAATAAAGTCTCCGGTGGGCGTCTTTTCGGGCTAATCTCAAGAATCGCTGGACGGATTTTGATGCGGCTTTCGCCATTCCATGGAGCATTTGTCGAGGAAGGTTTAGGTGTATGAAACATTAATATATGACAAAAGGGAGCCGAGCAGTAACGATTTTAGTGACAAGTCAAAGAAAAACCGCCGTTCGCATTTTTTCGTGGCTTCCACTGCCTATGAGGAGGTAGCATACACGTGACTTTCATCACGGCAACGAGCCTCAGTAACGTAAGTGAAGGACAACCAGTTCCCGTTGAAATGATGGTGTCTTACTTTGAAAGTTTGACTTTCGAGTACAAAAAGCGGTATTTGAAAAAAATTAATGAAATTGAAGGAAAAGATCCCTATGTGCTGAATGAAAGTATTTTCGAAGGCGCGAAAAGTTTTCCAGAAGTGCAAATAGTAAACGTTTTCTATTATTTCGTCTTTGGTCGAAGCGCCATTACAGTGGAGGCATTATAATCATATGAATTTCTCGAAGCATATAACAATTTCTCATCGGGGATATTCTTTTACATGGTAATTTAGTGAGATCACTATTTAGTGAGCAATTAGTAACTCTTCAATAAAAAGGGGTTTTCTGTGCTCTGGGAAGCAATTTTCAAGACTTAGAAAAATTGAGAGAAAAATTTGGGTTTTCACGCAAAATTATGGTGAAAAAACACAGTAATTTTTCTTGGACTTGCGCCCTAATTTTTTTATCCGTAAATAAATTTAGCAGCGTAATCCCGGTTTGTAAACAGACCTAGACACCAAAAAGAAGTTTATTTGTAAATAATTTTATCAATTATTTGCATTTTTCCGCAAAAGTGTGCTTCATCCCCAGTTAAAAATTCCAGGTGTACTAAAAATAAAATCAACAGTGGTTTGGGGAGGAAATGTCATACAGAACAAAACAGTAAAGTAAAACACAAAACACTCTCAACGCTGAGAGCCAAATAATCTTAAAAGTGAAAATATTAAGTGAAAGGCCGAAAATTCGCAAATAAAAGTGGGTCAAGCTCTCCTAAAAAATCCAGAACAGCCAAAAAGATTTGATTCTTCCTAAAAGTCAGGATGGCTAACAAATTAACTTTTAGCTCTATAAATAGTTTCAACAACCCTAGATCAATCAAAAACTTTCTGAATAAAAGTCCCGGATGGTGAAAACCTCACGTGTAAAGAAGTGCCGATTGGGTACCGAAGCGTTGATTTAAGAACAGTTTTGACTAAGAGACAAACTCTGAAAGGTGTTCTATATGGAAATAACCAGTAGCAATAAAACCTACGCAAAAAAATAGCCAACGCTTTTTTAAATAAAATTGAAAACTTGAAATCAACGAGTGAAACGCCTGTCCCAATAAGTGCAAGCACTGCACGCCAACAGCATTTGAACAAGTAAAAGATATGTTTTCTGCTTTACCAAAAATCACTGATTTCTGGATTAAACTTACCTTTGAAAGGTTCTCTGTCTTTGAAGGTCTAACTCTTCAATGGTGTCTTCTAAGCTCTTGGAAGCAATCTCCCTTCACTTGGTAGATAAGCAAATCTTTTCGATACTGCCTTTAGAGACAGCAGCTGGCAGCCTAAAAAAGGACTTCCTGTCTCGATTTCCTCTACTGCAGCAATTAATAAAGCCACAAAATCTAGGCATTTTGGCTTCAAATTTTTATAAATACCGGCGCTAATAATCGCACTTTACAAACTAACTGCAGGGCAGCCAGCTATGTTTGTCCTTCAGGAACTTGTAGGAACTGTTGCCACTTCACCTAAAATTATCGATGACATCACGTGCTACATCCTCATTAGGTTGGGTCTATTAGCGATCTACGCTCTCATTAGCTCTTTCGTTTGACGTCACTATGGAGGCACGGAGCGAAAGCAATTCACACACATTCATACGCAACTCAAGCCAATGAGGAGAGCTTAAAGTTTATATGAGCAAAACTTAAAATTTTTCTCCATTTAAAATTTTTCACTTCGTCACGCAACTACTAAAGACAAGAAAAATGTCCATTTCGCAACGAATTTTGTCAAATGCGTTTGTGAAACAACACGGTGGGGATCTGAGATTTTTACCGAAACAAATAAGGAATTTATGTCGACAAGAAAAAAGCTCCGCGATATTTCTAATTTCCGCAGTTTTAATAACTAGCGTCATAACTATTCCCATAGGTTAATAGGACAAATTTAGATACAAAATAAAGGTTTGTATTGAATTATACCAGAAAATAGTCTGTTTCGTTTCTCTACCAAAATGTGGTTGACTTTCTTTTACACACGGCATTGTTACTTTTTTAATCTCCATTTTTACATTTTTGACTTCGAAAGGGCGAGCATTTTTAAAAAACTAGATGCAAATTCTGCATGAAATTTACTTAGATAGTCGCTAAATGTCGATGATGCAACCTGTATGTTTTGACTTTTACTGCAGTGAATGAACGTTTTTCCGAAACACATTCATAATCATCTTCAGTAATGTGTTTAGAGCAAATTCTGTCATGTTTCACATTCAAAACATCTTTTCGTTAACATTTGAGTAGCCAGCCACGTTTTTTGCAACATCTGATGTTTTGGAAATGCGTGATTAATAATCCTAGTTCTTTTGGTTTTCTTAATCTGCGATGGGCACATGGCAATGGCACAATAATTGGTAGGCATCGTTCTTTCGAAATAATAGCACAGAATGGTGGGGACGTGAAGTTTTCTAACTAACAAACACACAGCAATAGAATGATTTCATTTTGTTATCACAATAATTACCTTCTAACGCTTAGCTTTTGTTACCACAATAGTTGTATGTATACTATCCCAATAAAAATACGACTCGCGATCATAAAGACTAATCAAATACCACTAAATAAACAGAAAACTAATAGTAACCGCATATATACAAACCATCGAAGCAAGTGATTTGCCTCCACAGCTACGTCATGCGTGAGTAGCCCAAAAATGCTTTCGATGCACGGCGACCGGTTTACGAAACTTTTTTGCTCATCGGGAAAAAGACGCGAGGCGCATGCGCCGCGGCCGGTCTGACAGCATGTAAGGCCACAGGCTAAATGCGTAGTTGCATCGGACGCTGAAATAATTGTTTTATCGGCACTCGCACAGACTAAATGTGTAGTTACATCAGACGCTGAAAGAGAATTGGTTTATCGGCGCTCGCACAGACTAAATTAAATGCGCAGTTGTTTTCGTCCATACGTACGTATCTCTTTGAGTAGTTCTTTAATTAAAATTTAAATATTGTATTAACATTATGCCCAGACGAAAATCGAAGATAGGTCGTAGTACATCGGACGCTAAAAGAATTTGTTTATCTCGTCATAATGAAATTTTCCAAGAAACAGAATCTCGATTGGCAAATGACAGACAAAGAATGGCTTTACAAAGAGAAAGACAGTCTCCTGTTGAACGCAATAATCGTCTTTTTAGATTCGTCGTAAATTCTAAATTGCTACCGGGCGAAGCCGGTCCGGATCACTAGTTGATTCATAAAACTCTAACACCTTTGTTGCACCTAAATCCGTACAAGACGTAGATCCAGTAATTGACACAGTCAGACCATGCGAATGTTACATTCTTCTGAGATGGAGTCAATTCGATTTCTGACTCAATCGTCTACCCTTGTACTCAGCCCAGTACAGGGTGAATTTAAATGTAATTTTCTGTTCTGATCTTGATGTCTTGATGCTACTTGATGTGCTCTGAGGTTTCTATTATTATTTTCACTGGAATATATTTCAGCATACGGGAGCTTGTTCTTTACAGTAAATGGAATTCACCCTTCAGAAACTAATTCAAATCCTCGTGTTTTCTTATACTTCTCAGTACGTATGTATCCATGAATGATTCATGTTCATAATCGAGTATTAGCTTATCTAACCGAAAAATCTATCCACCAGATTTTTATCAATCATAATTCAATAGTCAATGAATATGTAACCGGACATAATATAATCGTCCACACATTTTAAGCAGCACTTTCTTCGGATGTCAGATTGGAAAGAACTTGAACATCTAATAGCAAGCTATGTCAATCAAGTTTACTCCCTTGGACTTGCTCTACGAATACTAAGAGGACTAAGCTTACTCTTGAGTGGTAGAAGCTCCATTGGTTAGTTTTTACTACCAAATTTCAGCAAAGGGAGGAATTTGCAGATGATGCCTTGGTGAAGAAGATCCCATGCGATATCCTTACGTGCGCCTGATTACCTTCATACAGTTGACTACCCTCTAGCGGCTGTGTTCCATAGAAAAACATTGAAAATTTGGGATTTTTCGGAAGCAGGCATTTCCTCATACGCTACTTTGCCATTTTAGATTTTTTTTTCGTGTTTCAGAACATACTCTAGCGCGTTTATGATTGCATTCTATTTAACTTGGTTTTGTATTTTATATTTATATTTTATATCCATAAAATTTTATTTTACGTTTCACAGGTTAAACTTCATGGGCTACTAGGGGATTCCTAACAGCTGCCTAAAAAACCTCTAACGTTGCTTCTTCACAAAAGATTCAGCTTTCAACACGTACTACTATTCATGAAAGAAATACGAGATTACGCCCTATAATACAAATTTTGAAGATGACAATCCGATTTTTGGCGTAAATGTGACAAGGATGGTAAGTCAGAATGAATGAATGCCGGTTACTTCGACTAGCGAATCCTGTGATGGTTATATTCAATTGAAACTTGAAACTTGGTCGTTCTGGGTGGTGTAGTGGTTAGCATACCCGGGCGTTTTCTGGGAGACGCGGATTCGAGTCCCGCTCCAGGACGATGAAAATTTTCAAGTTTTCGGATAATATCTGATTTTTAATTGTCACATTTACGCCAAAAATCGGATTGTCGTCTTCAAAATTTGTAGGTACTACTATAACCGCAGAATCTTATAAATGCAACGAATTGGGCTTTATATTGTTAGCATTGGAAGAAAAGAGGACATCATTTCCTCTAAATTGCTATCATCATGCAACATTTGCGGAAAGTCATGTCCGTGACGTGGGAGGAATAACATCTCATCTTAAAACACACGCCAGTGGCATTCCATATCGGATGCAAGTTGTTTAGGTTATTAATGCAGCCTAGGAGGAAAGTTATTGAGAATTTTAAAAGTAAGAGAGGTTGCGTAATTTTTCTCTTGCACTGAAGAAGTTTCCGGCTTTTAACATTATTACTTTTCATAACATCAATATTTAAAATGAAGTCATTCTTTATCAGACACTCTGTATTTCATTCAAAAGGATAAAGAACAAAAGTCGGATCTCCAATGATTTCATTCACTGAATTCGAAAGAAAAAATTTTGTTGGGCAGGATGTCAGGCATTATTTGATGAACTAGCGACGCAGCTGGAAATATGTATACATAGGTTCTGAATATACAAGATGAAGAAAATTTTCAGCACAAGATGGATGTGCACTTGCGTGCATTTAAAAACTCGAAGCCTCCGAGAGCTGAATAACGACTACCCATTGAACGCACAGACACACACACACACACGTTAAAAATAATTGAGAAAGGTTCAATGCCATGAAAGGGAATAAGAAAAGGAGATGGTTGGGTGCGTACTGTTGAGTCGTAAAGCTGGAGATACTATCTTTTCTTAAGTTGCATTATCTTTAAAAGAAGAAAACTGAAGAGTTTGGGTGCGGCGAAATTCAGAGACTGAACTCTAGTAGCACTGCGCCTGGAATGGGATCGATTTGCACTTCAGCTATAGGAGAGAAGCTTATAGAATTTCAATTAAAGTAATTTTTTTTATTCTTCAGATGTTTTTAACAGCAAAATTAATTACCCGATATTCTATAATACAGATACTTGGTTTCGATGCCCTGTATTCTCCGCGGAAGTTCTTTGGCCCCACAAAAATATTTGAACCCTCAAAAAGCCATACAATATTTTCTCATGAAGGAAAAGTAACAAAAATTAAATTTTTTTTAAAGACAAATATGAGTGTTGTTATACTTATCAGTCACAAACGGCCTTTTGATATGTACTGTATGAGTTTACGACGCTTTGTGAGTGCTACCACAACATTGACATACGTCTCTTACTTCAAGTTGTAAAGAAAATCATCCGAAAGTGGATGATATTTACGACTCGGATGATTTTGCGCATCTTCAGGATAAGTTTTGCGCATCTCCGTATTGAACCATACAACCGCATTTCTTTGAGAAACAGTTCGAGTAAAACTCATTTGTGAAAGAAGAACCAATACATCGACGTTGTACATTTTTATTAAGCAATGTAGCTATGGAAAATATGGAAGTCTTGGTAAAACTTTACATATGTAGTGATATAAACGGCTGTACTTACATTGCGATTCAATAATTGTTCGATTTCCAGAAATGAAATTTCCCTGAGAACAAAAAATATGTTTATCACTTATCACTGCATCCTCCGGAGATTAAGGATACGTTTCGTAGATAACAGAAAAGCGTTATGAAAGGGGGCGATAAATATTGTAAACTGGGAAGAGAAATAAGGAGGAAAAGGAAAAAACGAACGCATTAGCAATTATCCTGTTAGTAGAAGTAGCTAAAAAATGAAAATTGATGAGGAAAGTGGCAACTCACACACACACACACATTGTAAACAAAAACTCAACAACAAATTGATTTGCTCGCAAGCTTCAGAAAACTCAGCAAAGATTCTGTTTGGAACGGACAAAAAGATCAAGCAAAGAAGTCACTGAGACACATAAAAAGAAATAGTGACATGAAACAAAATGAGGAATCCATCTAAAATAAGAATTTTACAGGACTCATCAGCTCAATACGAGAATCCAACAGTAAATTGGCTAGAAAGTAAAACTTTCCCATTAAAGACTTCATGCTAAAAACAGATAAGCTAAAAATAACTTATTAGAAACGGGGCGCAAAACAGACCACCTAGCCATTCTGTACTATTCACCTTTCGTGATAGACTTTTCCTTCAGCCACAGGATCATATGCTTTTACCTTTATATTTAAAACAGTCAGGTCAGACCCTAGGAATTCTGTGCCTCTCTTAGTGTTATTCTGGAAATGAATAGACACGACAAAAGATTCAAATGATAAGGCAGTTGGTACTGGATCTGCAGGTAGAAATATCACGTAAAGATAAACCTAGCTGGTGTTTTCGCTCACGGCTGTATCTACAGTGCATTCAGGGCAGTCTGTTGCCTGAAAAAATATCACGAAAGCGTTCAATGGAATGTGACATGATTTGTGTAGAGTAAAAGCCACGCTACAGATAATCAGATATTTGTGAAGTGCAACAGCGGCGGCGAGACAAATGCATATGAAAGCAAAACCAACGTACACTGCCCTGATTGTCACATGATATGTGACGGCCCAATCGGATACCACTCTGTTCGCGAAAAACAGTAATCAGTTAAGGAAAACAAACACTAGGCAATGAAAGACTGAAAAAAAAGCTGTGCTGATGAATGGAACAAGCTATGAAGAAATTCATACCACCATAATGAAATAACGAAGGCTGAAAGTAGCTGTGTAATGAGTGTGGCAAGCATTTTCGTGGCACACACAATCAATTGATTCCAATGAAGAAACATTAAATGCCATCTGATACATGAACACTCTTGCAGATCAGGTGCATTTCTTCTTCACAACAGTGTATCCATTTGCGAGTGGATCCTTTCAATATGATAATACACTAAGCTGTACCGCCTAGGAATGGTTCAGGGCCCACGACGATGACGTGAGTACATTTGAAGAAACTTCCCAGTTTGATCTAATTGGCGTTTGGAAGGTGAGGTAAATCAAGATATTCGAAGTAGTGATACACAATTACCCACTTTACAATGAGCATGGACAAGCGTGGGAAGTATTGAAGTCAATGTGAAAATACTTTCTCTGTGAATTGCTTCCCACACAACGTCCTATCAATTAACTCAACATTACAAATTTTGCATACGTGCTACTCAATTTTTCCACATGCACTATTTTTTCCTCTTGGGGAAGCTAACAGTAATTTTTCTTTTGATACTGTATGTGTGCTTCTAAATATTTTAAATGAAGAATTTACTTTTTTGCAGCTGGTTGTTGCTACTACGACATCGCTTTTTCTTTAAATATAAATTTCTGCTTCTTTGTGAGGTGCAAAGCTTTCCAGTCGGTGATAACAAATTAGATTTTTCTTTGGGAATATTTCGGCATCTACGGAACTAAAGTCCAAAAATATGCGTGAAACGTTCTTTAAAATTTAGAAAACTAACCATAAGTAATATCCTCATATTTTTTTATTGCCTGGATGCTCTATTTTTTCCGTTAGGTGACGAAGAGTATGTTCGCATTTGGTGCTATGTCCGCACTTCTGAAAGTTTCATATGAAACGTTATATTTGCTGATGAAATAGCTGATTAAATAAGTTATCCACAAATATTTTGGCATTTCTTCATGTGTGGAGAAAATGAATCTTAAATTCAGTATATTTTCTCATGAAAGAAACTGGATTGTAAAAACTTCGCCTTTACCAAAGTTTCTCTGAACTTGGTTTTCTTCCTAAGGAGTGTGATAATGCATTTGCATTAGGCACAATACTTTGTGTATAAGCTAGGTTCAAAAATTATTTGTTAAGCTGATAGCTGAGAGATACGGAGGACGTTCATACTTTTTTAGAACGATTTTTATCAATATAATTAATATTTAAAATAAAATTATTTCTTCATTAATTGTTCTATATGGCAAATGATATGAACTTACTGGGTATGGTCTTACAAAGATAACAGGGCATTTCTTAAAATTGGTAGTGGTATTTTATTCCACTCCTCTTCCACTGCTTTCTATAGTCCAATCATTGTTTTAGGTCTTCGTTTAGAAAGCCCTCTTTTTAGCAGTTCGAAGTCACAGTAATCAATTGGTGACAATCATGGGACTTTGAAGGAATATGAGCAAAATGTATGGACTTGATGCCAGTCTCTGTTTTGATTTTTTCAAGAAATAGAGTGGTAATTTTTTTATGTAGGACTAGTAGCCTTATTTTGATGGAGTTCTGCTATTTGAAGGCTATGTGGATAAAGGAATGGTATTTCCTTTTTAAGTATAGGAGTTAGAACATTATTTTTTAATTTCCCATTAACGAGAAATCAGCAATAATCATTAATCCTTTTCTGAAACTTTCTTTGGATTCTTGGAACCAAGTTTGTAAGTCTTCTTCCGCTTTTTCGCGGTAGTAAATCGATCATTTTTTTACAGTTGTTTAGATAGATCCATGCTTCATCAATAGTTCAAATATTTGTCTATTACCTTGTTTACAGTTTATACAGATATTTTTAACGACTTAGCGATTGATCTTTGGGTCGGTGCATTTTCTTTTAAAACCAGAGACGTTACTTTTGAAATAGTCGTTAAAGTACGTACTTTCTTTGAATGCTCGTTTGATGTCCTCTTTCCTGTTAAAAGTACTGTTTGACGATTTTTCTTTCTATTGCTAGTAATACCGCTTATTTTACATTTGGAAATGCTGATTCCATGATTTTCACAGCGATGTTTAATTACAGAATATGAATATTTCTCTTCGTAAAGAGCAAAATTATAACTTTCTATCCATAGCTTGTTTATGTGCACCATTTTTAAGCAGACGAATTTAATTGCGGCAGGTGTTTCTTTCGTGTTCATCTAACACGCTGTTGCCAGTTTCCATTCTTTGAAATTCTTTTATTTTCTGTAATTTCTTATCAAAAACGTCCTAAAAATGTGTGAACCTCCTCTGTATTATATACATTTATCAGCTATTCTTGATGGAAAAGTTATCCTGCCAGGTAGTGTATAGGAATATTTGACGTAAATTTGATTCCTCCTTGTTCATGGAACTAGAATTTTTTTCTTTTTCTGGTGATCTATAATCAACATCAGTATTCTCAGCTATTTCTGAAGCAAATTTGTACACTCTAAAACGTGTGTGAATGAATACTTGAAAATGTCCACGATGTCTCTTTACCGCCAGCTGGACTGAAACCAATCGCCTTGCACCAAACAACGGGGCACATGACTAAGTTTATTCATATAGTGGCTAGAAAATGTTCAGATTTTAGAAAACTGCTTATTGCACATATTATAATAATTGAGATGTACATTTTGCGTACGAGATTTGAACTTTTGTTGAAAGAAATACTCATCATATGTGTGCATTTTTATTGTTACTTTACTAAATGTAATGGTATTGTTCTACGGTATAACGGCACAAGTTTTAATTCTCTACTTCCTCGCACGTCTGATACAATAAGCAATGGCACGAAATACATGTTTCTCAGATAAATAATGAGCAACATGATAGAATATGTTTGAATTTAAGATATTAGAGAGAACTTAATGAGCATTTGCGTTGAGTGCTGATCATATACAACTTTAGGAAAAATATAGAAATAGTAACTATAATGGGGCAAATCAAATAGTTTGCGTTTGCCGTTTAACAGGCAAAACACGTAGACTTTTTCTAATCGCTTTTTCTGTTGTTGTTTTTTCGGAATGTGAACGGCAACAGTTTAGACGAATCTGGCACAGGAACAATTGAAACAGGGTGGGTTTTTTCGTTCACCGTACTTATTTTTAGCACACATAAAAAAATGGTGCACACTTGTATCACGGTGTCTGTCTGATCGCCTGTGGTATATCTTTGTATGTGTGTGTGTGAGAGAGAGAGAGAGAGAGAGAGAGAGAGAGAGAGAGAGAGAGAGAGAGAGAGAGAGAGAGAGAGAGAGAGCGATCACAAAAACCATATTTGCTTTTGATACCTAGAATTATGAAAACGATGATCCCGTCCTTTTTCTACTTTCTCCAGCGCACAGCTTTCCCACAAGACCGCTTAAACATATTTTGGTATTTTGTACGATATTACCACTACCGTTTGCCAAAGCAAAAAGAAAATTCTGCATTAGGTAGATGAAATTGAAAAAAAAAACTGTCTCCGTGTTTTAGAATATGAAGCATGTACAGTTTTACCACTGCGCGTATAATGTAGCCTTCCTTCTAGGTGATGTAATTGTGCGGAAAAAAATAAAGAAACGCATTTTGCAAAATCTCTCAGCACTTGAATGTTCGAATTCGTAAAATCAAATTACGAGTGAAACTCTTTCTCATATGCTAAACGTTTTTCTTATTTAAACTTTTCTTTCTAGTTTTACACTTTGACATTTAATACGCTATAACTTATCTTCCATGGATATGTCGAAAAATTATTTTGACACGGATAGCTGTAACATCAATCAATTATCTGAGTACTTTGGGATTTTTCCTCGTTGATGTAAGATAGTATTTGTGATTGTACATCTCAGTTTCTAAATTTCGGATTTAAAATATTCTTTTTGCATCAAATTAAAGTAAATATTATGTTGTTGTTTTTTTAATATTAACGTCCAGCTGTCTTATTTTGTACTTAAACTGAACTCTAATAACATTTAGTTAATTTTCTCAAGAGAAAACTTAAACTAACCTTAGGAAAAATAATTTAACATTGGAATATAATAAGAAATGTATTGAAATCGCTGAAAGTACATCTAAAAAGTAGTGCAGCTGCGTAAAATACCTCGAATACCAGGGATTTTCTTTACAGTTTTTTACCAAAAAATCGAAAAGTGTAAATTAGTGGTTCACTATCTGAAAAACAAAATTTACTAAACTTTAGATAAATCATAGAAAAACTAAACTTTCACTCTGTGTAGGATTTTTCAAAACAACCCTAAGAAATTTGTTTCCAATTTGTCTTTTCAGGGGATGTAAAACAGAAAAACAACATTCCCTCGGATGACCATCGCTTAACTGTCCTTGTAATTAGGGCTAAAACAATAATCAAAATTTTTAGTGCATGGAATAACTTTTACCATTGTCTAATTTTATATATTTGAAGCAGTTTATAATAAAAACATCGTTGAAATCTAGATAACTGATAAACATCACTTTCTGGAATTACACACAGAACATGGATCAACTTTTATGTTTTGCAAACGGTGCAACTGCGTGCAATAAGTTTTATTTTGACGACATTAAATTTCCAGTTTTTAGCACGTCTATTGTTAAAGAAGTTCGTGCTTATGTTATCGGTTTGTCCGTCCGTCCGTCCGTCTGTAGACACGATATCTCTGCAACTATTAGTCCGATTTGAAAAATTATTTTTGCATTAGGATGCGTGAAATATGCGAATGCTGATCCTTTATTTTGGTTTCTTTACGATGTACAATTTCGCCGCTAGAGGGCGTAGACGCAGATGATGTCGAATTCAAAAATACGTTTTATTCCACATATTTGTTTCTAAACAGCCGATCGAATTTTTTTTTTTATCTTTCGATTCCATTTACGAGGAAGAGTATTTTAGATATAGTTATTTTTAGCACGTCTTTTATAAAAAAAGATCGTGCATATGTTATCGGTTTATCCGTCCGTCCGTCTGTACCCACGATATCTCCGCAACTATTAGTCCGATTTGAAAAATTCTTTTTGCATTGGGAAGCTTTAAACATGCGAATGATGATCCTTCCTTTCGTTTTTCTTTACGATGTACAAATTCGCCGCTAGAGGGCGCAAATGCAGATGATGTCGAATTCAAAAATACGTTTTATTCCACATACAGTATTTGCTTCTAAACATCCGATTGAAAAAATTATTTTATCTTTCGATTCCATTTATGTCAAAGAGTATTTTAGATATAGTTACTTCTTCAAATTACGCATAGATTATCCGCTAGGGGGCGTAAAGGTAAATTACATTTTTCCTGATAACTCTTCTTCTAAAACTCCGATCTGAAAAAAAAATTCTTCAGCGGATACATCTCCTGATGGACAATCTTATGCATATAATTTCAATTTTTTTGTAAAGAATATTTGGCCACCAGGGGGCGTAAGTGTTAATTTTTGCTTCTGATGTATTTGCCATATCGATTTGAGTGGCATTAGTCCACGAAATAATACGAAAAAATTATTTCGTGGACTAATGTCACTCACATCGATAAACATCTTCGGAAAATTTTCTTCTTAAAATATTCCACAGTTTATCCGCCAAGGGACGTTGATGTACATCTTTTTTTTGTCAATATCTCTACTTCTAGGAGTTCTATTTTAAAAATTCCTTCTTTCTCTACTTCTACTTTTAGGAGTCCTATTTTAAAAATTCCTTTCAAAAATTTTCAAGTTTTCGGATATTATCTGACTTACCATCCTTGTCACATTTATGCCAACAATCGGATTGTCATCTTCAAAATTTGTATTATATGGCGTAATCCCGTATTTCTTTCATGATTCCTTCTTTGTTGGATAGTGTTTTCCGTGTGACATGTTTTTCATATAATTTCAAAATTTTCAAGTAATTCATAGACTTTCCACTAGGGGGCGTAGAGGTAAATTGCGTTTCCCCCTATATCTCTGCTTTTAAATCTCCGATTTGAAAAAACATTTCTGCACCGGATACAGCTCCTGATGGGAAATTGTTTGCACATAACTTCTAATTTTTGTAAAAGAAATAGTTTGGCCACCAGGGGGCGTAAATTTTAATTTCCGCTTCTGATGTATTTGCAGCAAAATATGAGCTTCTAAATTCTCGATTGAAAAAAACGTCGTTTGTTGACCGATACTACTCATGTCGACAAACCTTTTAGAAACATTTTCTTCTTGAAATAATGCAGGGTTTCTACGCCAGGGGGCGTAGATGTATATCTTATTTTTGTCCATATCTCTACTTCTAAGTGTCTGATTTGAAAAATTCCTTTGTTGGATAGTGTTTTCGATGCGAAATGTTTTTCCCATAAATTCAAAATTTTCAAGTAAATCATTATTTTCCGCTAGGGCCACAAAGGTAAAATTGCGTTTTCTGCGTTATTTTGCTTCTAAAACTCCGATTTGAAAAATTCTTCCTGTATCGCATACAATTCCTGACGGAAAATATTTTTCACATAATTTCTAATGTTTGGTAGAGAATGGTTTGGCCACCACGGGTCATAAGTGTTAATTTCTGCTTCTGAAGTATTTGTAGCAAAATCTGGGCTCCTGAAAACTCGACTAATTTTTTTTTTTTTCTTGGACCGATACCGCTTATATGGATAAACCTTTTGAGAATGCTTTCTTCCTAAAATAATGCATGTTTTTCCCACCAGGGGACGTAAAGTCACATCTTATTTTTGTCGATATCTCTGTTTCTAAGAGTTCGTAAGCTCACGATTCCGTTTACAGCAATATCTGAGAGAAAACCTGATTAAAAATCTTCTTTCTTTCGTCAGATCTATTGTTTTCCATACCGGTTCCATTGACTTTGAATAGCTTTGATACATTTAATTTGCCTCAGAACGGATTCAAAAGACGTGCTTATTACACCCGAAAATTCGGTGTCATCTTTCTTGTTTCAAATTACGAATGGATTCTCCGCTAGGGGGCGTAAGAGAAAATTACATTTTTCCCGATAACTCTTTTTCCAAAACTCCGATGTGAAAAATAATTTCTTTAGCGGATACACCTCCTGATGGAAAATCTTTTGCATATAATTTCAAATTTTTGGTAAAGAATACTTTGGCCACCATGGGGTGTAAATGTTAAATTTTGCTTCTGATGTATTTGAAAATATCGATTGAAAAATTCCTTCGTGGAGTGATGCCACTCACATCGATAAACTTTTTTCGGAATAATTTCTTCTTAAAAAATTCCATAGTTTCTCCGCAAGGGGGCGCAGATATCTATCTTATTTTTGTCAATATCTCTACTTCTAGGAGTCAGATTTGAAAAATTCCTTCTTTGTTGGATAGTGTTTTCAGTGTGACATGTTTTTCATATAATTTCAAAATTTTAAAGTAATTCATAGACTTTCCGCTAAGGGCGTTGAGGTAAATTGCGTTCCCCCTATATCTCTGCTTCTAAATCTCCGATTTGAAAAATTCTTTCTGCACCGCATACAGCTGTTGATGGGAAATCGTTTGCACATAATTTCTGTTTTTTGTAAAAAATGGTTTGGCCACCAGGTGGCGTAAGTCTTAATTTCCGCTTCTGATGTATTTGCAGCAAAATATGGGCTTCTAAGTTCTCGAATGAAAAAAAGTCGTTTGTTGACCGATACTACTCATGTCGACAAACCTTTTAGGAAAATTTTCGTCTTGAAATAATGCATGGTTTCTTCGCCAGGGGTCGTAGATGTATATCTTATTTTTGTCAATATCTCTACTTCTATGTGTCCGATTTGAAAAATTCCTTCTTTGTTGGATAGTGTTTCTGATGCGAAATGATTTTCCTATAAGTTCAAAATTTTCAAGTAAATCATAGGCTTTCCACTAGGGGAGCAATGGTAAATTGCGTTTTCTGCGTTATTCCTGCTTCTAAAACTCCGATTTGAAAAATTCTTCCTGTATCGTATACACACCTGATGGAAAATATTTTTCATATAATTTCTAATGTTTGATAAAGAATGTTTTGGCCTCCAGGGGCAACAGTGTTAATTGGTAAAGAATGGTTTGACCACCAGGAAGCATCAGTGCTTCTGATGTAATTGTAGCAAAATCTGGAATCCTGAAAACTCGACTAAATTAATTTTTTTCTTGTACCGATACCGTTCATATTATTGAAAAAACACTTTTGAGAATACTTTCTTCCTGAAATAATACATGGCTTTCCCCCAGGGGGCGTAAAGTCACATCTTATTTTTGTTGATATCTCTGTTTCTAAGAATCCGATTTGAAAAATTCTTTCTGTGTTGGAGAGCGTTTCTGGTGCGAAATGTTTCTCATATAAATTCATATTTTTCTTAACGCACAAGTCTGCAACCAGAGGGCGTAAGCTCACGATCCCGTTTACAGCAATATCTGAAGGATTAAACACCTGATTAGAAAACTTCTTTCTTCCATCAGATACTATTGTTTTCCTTACCGGTTCAATTGATTTTTGAATAGCTTTGATAACTTTAATTTGCGTCAGAACGGATTCAAAAGACGTGCTTATTACACCCGAAAATTTGGTGTCATCTTTCTTGTTATATTTCTTGTAGCTCTTCCTGCAATAAAATTTTCTTAAAGCAACCATTAAAGAGAGATAGCATTTTACAACTTCTACACTTCCCTTTCCGCAGAAATAATTACTGCTGTTAATTGAAGTACAGAATGATCCTGGATTTGCAAAGCTTCGATTATTTGTTTGCGACGTTCTAAATGACGTTTTCATGGCAAAGTGGAATTTCTGAACATTCATTTTTAAAGTGCTGATCAAAGTGTCGCATTACCACAGATACACTATAGAGACAAAAATCCCCGGACACCCCTTCAAAAGCCAAATGAACGGATCCGCTGCGTTGTTAAGATGAGCGGTACAGCTGCAAACGGTATAAAAACAAGCTTGCAGCTGACCGCGATCGTATCACACTGTGAGGTTGAGTGAAAATGTCGCGGCGGGAGAGAACTGACTTTGAGAAAGGAAAGATTATTGGGTGTTATACACTGAGTGGCCACTTTATTATGACCACCTGACAGTTTTAAGCAAATTAGCTATGGCTGCACGCTGTTGCCACAAGAGGACTAGGCTAGTATAAAAAGGGAAAGCTTAGTGCTTGCGACAGTAGTAGAAGTGATTTTTGGGTGACGAGATGGGTAAAAAACGCAATTTGACGGACCTTCAACGTTGGATGATTGTAGGAACTCGGAGCCATGAAGCGAGTATCACCGAAACCGCCGCTTTCGTGTAGTGTTCCAGAGCAGCTGTTGTTAAAATGTTTAAAGACTGGACTGTCAGCCAAAAAACTGGGTCTCTACGTGCAACGTGTGGTCGTCATCGACTAGTGACTACTCGGGCCGAACGGAGAGTGTCCAGACTGGTAACAGACAACAGAAGGGCAACAGTGCAACAAATTACAGACCACTTTAATCAAGGATCCTCTCAAATGATCTCTGCAAGCACTGTTCGCCGTACACTGCATCGGATGGGATATGGCAACCGAAGGCCTGTTCAAACACCTTTGTTGTCTGCAGTTAACAAGAGAAAACGTCTCCAGTTCGCACAGGAGCACAAGGATTGGACACTCGATAATTGGAAACAAATTATGTGGTCCGATGAATCACGTTTTCAGTTGCACCTTGCCGATGGCTGAGTGAGAATTTGGCGGAAACAGCACGAAAGCACGGACCCCAAATGCATTGCTACAACCCTTCAAGCTGGTGGAGGCAACGTTATGGTTTGGGGAATGTTTTCCTGGCATGCTTTGGGCCCTTTAATTTGTGTTGATCAACGTCTCATTGGCACATCATATCCAAACATCATTGCGGACCAAGTGCATCCTGTCATGTGGATGGTTTATCCCAATGGCGATGGCTACTTTCAACAAGATAATGCGTCCTTCCATAGTGCTCGTATTGTACAGGATTGGTTTCAGGAACATGCCGGTGAGTTTACTTTGCTTAAGGGGTTCCCCACAATCTCCAGATCTCATCCCCATTGAGAATTTGTGGGATGAAGTTGAACGAGCCATCAGATAGCTGGATCCACAAACCTGCAATCTCACACTCCGGGAAAGGGCTATTCATCAAGCATAGTCTCAGATTCCACAAACCACCTATCAACATCTCGTGGAGTCCATGCCACGAAGAATCGACGCAGTATTAAAGGCAAAAGGTGGCCCAACGAAGTACTGAGGGGATGGTCATAATAAAGTGGCCACTCAGTGTATTAGTGAGTTGTCCGTAAGAGAAACCGAGAGGCGCTTAAACATACCCAAGTCAACTGTTTTGGATATACTGATTAAGTGGAAGACACATGCGGTGCTTATAGCAGAAAAACGTGCGGGCAGACCAAATAAAATCAGTGATAGAGGACGTCGAAGCCTCAGGAGAGTCGTTACAGCTAATCGACGGAGTACTGCACAAGACCTCAGTGTACAGGTGAGCAAAAATGCTGGAACATCGGTATGTACACGTACCATTCGCAAATAACTTCATTTAATGGGTTACCGTGGTCGTGTGGTTGCTCATAAGTCTTTCAACTCCACTCGGAATGCTACTCGTCGTTTAGCATGGGGTAAAGAACATTTATCGCGGACCGTAGATCAATGAAAACGGGTCATATGGACTGATGAATCCAGATACACGATCCATCAGTCTGGTGGTCGTGTGTGGTTATGGTAGTAGCCGGTGGAACGCTATTTACCATAGTGTACTGTTCCTACGGTCAAGTTTGGAGTTGGCAGTGTACTTGTGTGGGGTGTTTTTCGTGGTATGGTCCCTGCCCATTGGTTATCGTGGACAAACCTGTTAAACAGCACGTCTACCTCAATATTCTGGACAATTATGCTCTACCAACTTTGTGGCAATATACTATGGAACCGAGCCTTGTTGGTATCAGCAGGATAATGCACCGAGCCATAAAGCAAGGACTGCTACGGCGTGGTTTGACGATACTTTCGTATCGGGTATGGACTGGCTAGCACGGAGCACTGATCTTAATCCCATAGAGCACCTATTGGATGAATTAGAGCGCCGCATAAGAAGTTTGGAACCAAGGCCTACTACTCAGCAACCGTTAGTGGCAGCATTATGTACTGAATGGAAGCGCATACCTATCGCTGTGTTCTAAAACCTTGTCGAAAGCCTTCTCGAAGGGTCAGTGCATGCATTAAAGCCAAAGGTGGACTAACACCGTACAAATGTATGTCAATAAATGCTATGTTGTGTTTCTCTTCTAGGTGTTCGGTGACTTTTGTCAATATAGTGTATGTTACTGTAATTAAATTTTAATAATGTAACTAACAATGTTAAAGATTTACTGACTTTTGCGACAATAGAAAGCGTATAATTTTTCTAGGAAATGAAAGTCTGCTCAACCGCCGATCTTAAGTCAAGCACAGACAGCAAATGCTCTTAAAGATGGAAGTGTAAAAGTTCTCTGCGAAACAGCTATTATGCTTTATCTTTCGAAAGGATTACTCCTGGTCCTGAAGCGGCTCTTTTGAAGTGTTTTCAGACGGAACTCTGCAAATTCAGATGTATAAACTACACGCAGGAAAACAAAAATCAGCTACTAGGATCTTGCCGACTGAAAGTTTTCTAGCGATGTTCGTAGTTTATTCAGGTGGCTTTGGTGATCATCCATATTTCTGGCTAGAAGCCAAAATATTCGGCACTGTCAGTGGAACCTCACTCGCCCTTTAACTCAGCTTTTCTGTTGATTCAGCATTAGGTCCTTCGAAATGTACTGTTATCTTTATCCATATCTTTCAATAATAGAGCAAATTATAGTTGGTCGTAAGAGAAAGGAAAGGGTGTCTGATGCAATCAAACGCTCTTTTACATATTGCTCCCTCCCGATAACGGCATTAGCATCCCAGAGAAATATGAAAAACGCTCATGATTTTTTAGAGTAAAAATGACTAATATTTAAAACAAGTTTTGACGCTATATCTCGTTTCCGTTCTGGACTAGAAATTCTAAAACGAAAAAGGACTTCTATTAATCGGAAAATAATAATTGCAATTTTCGGAAAAACATATAATTGTAATTTTCGCGAATAAAAACTTATTCGCGAAAACTACAATTATATTTTACAGGAAGCATATGCCCTCGTTCTTAATAAATTATTTTGTTCAAAGAAAAACCCCTCTTTGTTCAGGATTCAGTTGGCCATACATTTCCCTATATACAAATGTTCAAATATAGAAGTACACATAACCCTCTGACCGAGTGGCTGCAGCCAGTATTGGAAACGAGTCAAAATTATTGGACCCGGACTCGGCCATCACATAATTGGACTCGACCCGTACTCGGGCGTCACATAATTGGAGCCGACCCGGACAAACCTGCTTTGAGCTGAAAACTCGAATATCATCATCATCATCATCATCATCATTGCCAATTATTAATATTAATCCACTGCTGGATGAAGGTCTCTCCAAGTTTCTTCCACAATGGACTGTCTTGGGTCAGTCTCTTCCATCCACCTATCTCCCAAGTGGTCTTCTAGATATTTTCCTGTCCCTTGGAATACAGTCTAAAATTTCGGTTATTCATCAGTGGTCCGTTCTTCTGGCAAAATGTCTAGCCCATTGCCGTTTCAGGGATTTTTTCTGATCATGATGTCTCCCACCCTTATCATCTTCCTTATCCACGAGATCCTCTTTTTATCTTTCTTGGTTACACCAAGTATGCATCTCTCCATGCTGCTTTCAGTTGTCTGAAGTCTTTGTATGTCTTTTTTAGTTAAGATCCACGTTTCTTCTGTGTATGTAGGCACTGGAAGGATGCATTGAATAAACACCTTTCTTTTAAGACATAATGGCATATTGCTCTTAAAATTTGTAGTTTCTTCCAAAAGCTCTCCAGCCAAGTTTTATACGCCAATTAATTTCTCCGTAATTGTGGCCCTCGCTTGATATCTGTTGCCCAAGGTAAATGTATTAGGTGTGTAACTTAATTCTCGGCCACAGGCACGACACGTTGACAGCAAATGATAGCAAATCGAATACGTACCTAATCAGGGAAATAATCCCCGTCGTGTTGGATACATTTGAGCCATCGGTCAGGGAGCTGCCGAATGCCACTGCGGAAAAAAGAGGCTGTTTCGAGTTGATAAAGTCATCAATACTTGCGTGGACATCCTCAACAGAAGGGAAGTGCGTATCACTCAGGTGATGTTGCAGGGAGCGAAATAGATGATAATCCGACGGGGCGAAGTCTGGAGAATACGCCGAGTGGGATAAAATCTCCCATCCCAGGTCGGTGATCATGTTTAAAGTCGTTTTCGCGGTGTGAGGACGCGCGTTATCCTGAAGCAACAGGACCGACCTTCTGCCCTATGGACTTCTCGCTTCCATTGCGTCACTCACACGAATGAGTTGCTGACAACAACGCTCAGCATTGACCGTTTCACCACCTTTGAGCAACTCATAGTGTACGACACCGCGCTGATCCCACCATATGCACAGCAACAACTTCCTGGCATGGATATTCAGTTTGGCATTACTGGTGGTAGGTTAACCAGGATAAACCCACGATTTGCGCCGCTTAGGATTATCGTAGAGGATCCACTTCTCATCAAAGGTCAAAATCTTGTGGAGGAAATCCTTCTTCTTGAATCTGGAGAGGAAGGGCACAACAACATCATAGCGCCTAGACTTGTTCGCAGCTGTGAGTTGGTGGAGCACCCAACGGCCGTCCTTGTGAATCCGTCCAAGCTTGTGCAGGCGCTTTGCAATGGCTTGCCGTGTTACTCCGAGTTTCTGGGCGAACTCTGACTGTGTGCGACAGGGATCCGCGTCCAACAGTTGTTCCAGTTCCTCATCGTCAACTTTCTGTGGCTGTCCTGGACGTTCTGCATCACGGAGATCGAAATTTCCCTGCTTAAAACCGCTGGACCCACTTCTTATACGTACTGTAGGACACAGCAGCGCCTCACCCAATGCATCACAGATCATTTTCTGGTCTTTTGCGGCACTTTTTTCAGCTGAAACGCGAACAGGATGCAGTGCCTCAAATGTTGCTTCTCGAACGACATTGCTTTCACCATCAACTTTCGTCCCTTCTGTCACTACAGCTGCGAGCGGTTACGGTTGCCTGGAAAGCTGTTGGATGGCGCTGCAATCAGCCATTGTCACACACAGCTATTTGCATTTACCGACATTCTGTAATCGCTTGCGTTTAGGGGCCGGGAATTAAGTTGCACACCTAACAGGAATAGGTTATCTCCAGCTTTTCTCCATCAACTGATAAACTTCCATTCCTTGTAAAAGCAACGTACATGAGTTTTGTCATCCGAAAGTTGTTCATTTTTAATCGCAATTTCTTTACTCTTCTGAGCGAGTTCCTGGATCATACTCTGCAGCTCTGAAGTATTTTTTTTTATTGGAGGTTTAACGACCACTGTGAGCAACTCAATGGGTTATAAGCAGTCGTCCGTCCCTAATTCAAGGCCACTGGTTCCAGGGAAGGGAGAGAGCCAATGCTGGGAGACAAACACAAAATCCATGCCTCACCGGGATTCCAACCCGGACCTTTCCGGACGAATGATCATAAGCCATCGGTTAGACCACTGCGTCACAGGGGCAGCGAAGTATTATTTCAAATACCTCTGAAGGATTCTTTAAGATACTTTTTTTTCTATTCAAAAATAAAACAGACATAAAAACCTGTTCGAAATCGGGTCAGAACAACATTGACCCGACCCGTTAGAATCGCAAGAAATTCTCGATCCGGTGGCCTGTTGACCCGCGACCTGTTTCCATCTGTGGTGGCAATGTATGGTCCTAACTAGGGGAACACGAGCTCGATTCCGGAATGAAGCATGAGTGGTATGCTTGTATTACGATTTTGGCTGTCTCTCTTCACTGGAACCAGTAGCCCCAATTTAGGGACGGACGACTGATGTGATGATAGCTCTCAGAGCTGCGCGCGATGGCCGTTATTTCCCCAAACAAACAAACAGAACTGAAAAGAGATTTGAACGAAGTGTGACTTTAAAGCTTGTACAATCGTAAGGTGTTCGTTGATTCTGAAGAAAATCAATTTTCAGAGTTTGTAATGAAGTGAAATGTGTTTATTAGCTTAACGTACCTTTTGTTTAAAAAAAAGCACTTTTTGAGACATTGGTCTGATATTTTTTCCTGAGATTTATAATAAAACAAGAAATTTTACAAGTGATTCTTATACAAAATCAATGGACAAAACGTTAGAGGTACCCATTTATCCTGCTCTAGCGCAAATAACAAATAGCATGTACACGCCGAGGCATCGACTTCGCAAAGTGAAGTTCCGGAGGTAATACCAAACACGTCTCATAGTGAATCTTGACAGGCGTCCAAGATTCGCTCCGAGACGTTGATCCAGGATCCACGGATCTGATGTTCCGTTCCAAGGCATCACAGAGAGTTTACATAGGGTTTAAATCCGGAGATTTTTGGGGACCACTGGATGGTTTCAAAATCACATGAGTATTCCTCCAGCCATGCCTGGGTGGCTGCGGTCTGGTGGGGCGGCGTATTGTCCTTCTGAAACAGACCATCGGCCGCAGGATGCGCGAAGGCAGTGAAA
Organism: Macrothele yani; assembly: GCA_039090855.1. NCBI lineage: Eukaryota > Metazoa > Arthropoda > Arachnida > Araneae > Macrothelidae > Macrothele > Macrothele yani. Next base: position 5,180,210 of record CM076995.1, on the reverse strand, counting down.
GCGTGTAGGTGATCAGCCTGCAATTGCTGATAGAGCACAGTGGTTAATTACCTTTCCAGACACACTAATGGACTTATTGAGTATTATGAGAAGATTTTCCGGCTCCCCAAACTATTACAGAGCAACCACCGCTTTGAACAGGGACGACCTGGTACCACCGGGCCATGGTTTCATGCAATCGACTCCCCACAGGCACCCTCCCTTCATCTGATTACAGCTGAAAACGGGACTTAACTGATCACACCACGTAGCGCCACTCTGCAGAGGTCCAATTTTGATGTTCCTGGCACCAGGCGACGTGTAATGTCCGATGACGAGTCGAGCAGTAGTGGCACACGAGTAGGGCGTCTGCTCCCGTAGCCCAGGGTATGCAACATGCGCCATATGTTCGCTCGCTGGCGTAGCTTCGGCCTCAGACATTCAACCTGGGTGTAATTAACGCCGCCGTTGCCAAGCGACCTCTCTGTACGAGCCTCGTTAGTCTATGTCGACCCTGGTCATCAATGGCATGTGGCCGGCCACCGTTTGCTGTCTGGGCGCTGGTACGTCCATCGATGGTATACTCGCAGTACACCTTTGATACGATTGACTTCGGGAACCCTACATACCCTAGGATTTCCCTCTGCCCTCGAAAAACCTAGGTATCTGGGCGATACGAGGACCCATCTGTCTTGCGCTGACAATGCCTCCACAATCAAAGTCGCTCAGGTCACCACGTTTACCCATGTTCAGCGATTGCGATACAATGTTCTGAAGCTCTACTATCCGCCTAGTAATCACTTTCGTTCGGTTTGGGTCTGCTCCACTCTGCGCGATGATGTCATGTTAACTGCCCACCTCCACCCCCACCCCCCACCCCACGCACTCTAATGTTTTGCCTACTGAGTTTAGAAACCTAAAAGACGTCAATTTGTGATGACGCTCTGAAAAATGAACAGTAAATTGACTTCGTGAGGAATTTACCACTGAATGTGTACCATTTGGGAAAACTGGCGGCAATTTAGAACTCTTGTTTTCTTTTCTTTTCTTTTTTTTTGAAAATAACATCTGAAGTAAATTTCGACGAAATTTTTATGTTGGCAGTTTATGACACAATCCCAAAGAGAAAGAATCCCTCAACTTTGGCGAAAAGGGCCGTCACTTTCGGATTCGATTTTTCCAGAAATCAGGTTAATAACAAAAAATTTATCTGCGCTGCAGGTTTGGCCACCCATCTAAACCTAAACAGAAGAATCTTTTCTATTAATATCATAAATTAAGAATCCAGTTGTTTTTGAATGAAAAAATGAATTATGTATGGTTCGTTAGTGAAAAAGCAGATGACTAATCAATCACCTTGTGTCATAACTTAAAATTTCAAAAAAAAAAATTCTTTTTCTCGCTTACCTGCAAAGAATACAAAAAAACTTTTGTTTTAATCTCAAGCGAATATAGCACAACTTTGGTTGTTCAGTACAAAATCTTTAAAACACTATATTCAAGATCAAGTTGAACTTGATCTTGAATATAAGATCAAGACCATTATATTCAAGATCAAGGTGGCGTAACGGGTAGCATACTCGAGCGCAAATCGGAAGATGCGGGTTCGATTTCCGTTCCAGAACGATGAAATTTTCAAATTTCTGCGGTTACGTTACATGGAAGAGCAGCTTGATTTATGTCCGTATTATTTTCAAGAGTTTTGCAAAAATCAGACACACGAAAACCACTTTAAGGTGGACGTCTAGTGATTTTGCTTCCCATACTTCCAATGGGCAAACTTCTGTACACATTTTCTTCACAATTAATGCGTTCCCAAGGATAAAAATTTTAACATCGATTAAAATAACTTCATATTATAACTTGGAATACTTAATATTTTCTAAAACATAACCATAAGAATATCAAAAATCAATAACTTTTCTTTTGATGGGTGGTGTTGAGACCAGAATAAAGATGGCGCGACCTGTAATTGATGACGTCAGTAGGCAAGCAAATGCTGGATTGCTTAATTATGGTTATGTTTTGGAAAATATTAAGTGTTCTAAGTTATGAAGTTGTTTTAATCGATGTCCAAATTTTCATCCTTGGGAACGCATTAATTGTGAAGAAAATGTCGTACAGAAGCTTTTTCTCATTGGAAGTATAGGAAGCAAAATCACTAGACGTCCACCCTAAAGGGACACTCTCCGAAAATTTCAGTGCATTCATAACTACCGCATATATTTATTAGCATCTAATCGATTTTCAATTTTCATGGAATCAACACATATAAAACTACTTACGCCAAGAAAATTGGTCCCTACGTCTGCAAAGTTTTTAGAATTTTCTAATAACAATAGACTCTGAAATTGGATTCTGTTCAGCCCCCTTGTCACTTGCCGTACGAATGTTAGTTATCAACCATAAATTCTCAAAATGGAAACGTACTTCAGTTAATTTCAGTTCGTTTTAAACTTCTAAAGCATAAATTTTAAAATACGTAAGTAGAGATATTGACCCGAAACGTAAAGAAGATAAAAGGTTGAACAAGGATTAATCTACCTAAATCAGGGATATATAGGCTGCTGTGCAATACTTAAGGAGAAGGTATGATATGACGAGACAAAATCAGAAAAAGCGGTTTTATAGCTGGAAGTGATATCAATGGTAATAGTAACAGTAAAAGTGAAACGCAAGACATAAAATAATAACGTATGCGTATTACTTTTACTCTAGAAAGTAATACTCGTACATTGACACCTTCAATGTAGCAGGTAGATAAATCACTGGAGCGAAGGTACAGAAAGATCATAAAACCCTGCATAAAAAATTTTGATGTCATTACACTGGCCAATTTTAGAATGGCACTTTCGATGTTGCCCAAAATAGTTCAAAACCGGCGGGATATGTGGAGTAGAAACTATGAGCATTGTGGTTAGAAACCTAAACTTTCATACCACCTAAACACATTTTTTATTAATCAATAATACAATCGTGTAATCACAGTTATAACTGTGCAAGTTCGGAGTTGATCTATTGCGAAAAAAGAAAACAAAAAGGATGAGACAGAAGAGTTCTGAAAAATATCTTTTCGTGTGTTTCCATAATGTTTTAGAGAAGATGTTTGCGGTCCAAGTTGATCAAGAGTCAGAAGAAACAGGAATGAAATATTCTAGGTGTTGTTCCAGAATGCATCACAATAAGGTAAAAGCATAAAGTAAAACCTTATACATCAGAAGATTAAAATAGATGAGAAATTTCACAGTCGTCTGGAATTGAATAAAACGTTTCTAGTGAATAGATATATAGGGATCTCAGAAAGTATGGCGGTTTTTTTCTTTGATTACACCCACATTAGAAAGAAAATTCTGTTCAATGGAAAACTGAAGTAAATAGGTAATTTCTGCCTCTATCCTAACAAACAGGATATTTTAAGTTTATCGTTGGAAAAAGAAATATCGTGACTAATGCAGAAATGCATTTATTCTATTTCGAGAGAAAACAAGAAAATCCACTAAATCTTGTGAATGCGTTGTGTTCTCTGTCAGACGCAAGCAAAAAATGCAATCCGGTTTCTGGAAGTGGTCATGTTTCGTTCAGAGAATTACAACCACAGTCAAAACCTATGCACCACTTTGTAAGTAGAAATGTTTATTAAAATGGTTTATCAAGTATAAGAGTTAGTGTGGTAATCCCTAAAGATTTTTCCTCACGCAGTGACTTCTTTTTCTTTAAAACGAAACATTTAAATTTATTCTATTGCAGCCACAGTAACTGAGCATTTTGGGATGTTCATCCATTGTGTTTAGGCTTCTTAGAACGCAATGTGGATTTCACTTCCCACAATTATTCAGTAAATGCATTTTGTTGATATCTAAATTTGCTCAAATGTAAAATATGCTCATCTAAATTGATAGATAGATGTAATTATGTCGTGGGCATAATATAATATCACCAGGATTAAATCTTTGTGATTGTGACAATATTTTAAAAATTATACTAAGGATGCTGTTCGCTTTTATACCTATAACATGTAAAAGGGAACAATGTCTATGCTGGCATTCCTTTCTGTAGTCAAGTTTATTTGAGTTAAATTTCACCATATCTAAAACTTGTTAGGTAGTCTAAGCACTTTGCAGGACATCAAATTCTATAGAGTATCTTATTTTTAAGAAATGTACTTCTTATTTTACAACATTCGCCATTGTTTCAGCTGCTTCATGATGTCTTCACTTTGTATAAGCACTGATCATAGAACTGTGTTTAAAACTTGTTGAAGTACTAAGCGTGCTATTATGTTCAAAAATCTTACAGCTCCCACCACTGTTTCTTTTTAAAAGGTATCATTTGTTTTACTTGCCGAGTTCAAAACAGGAGCAGAAATTTTCACGAGTACAGTACTGTTTTTTTTTCTTGGAGGTTTAACGACCACCGTGAGCAACTCAGTGGGCTATAAGCAGTCACCCGTCCCTAATTTAGGGCCACTGGCTACAGGGAAGGGGGAGAGCCAGCGCCGTAAGACAAACACAACATCCATGCCTCACCGGGATTCGAACAAGGACCCATCATCTAGACCACTCCGCCACCGGGGCATCATGCACTTTTTTAAGAACACTTAATTTAACAAGTTCAAAACTTCCGCTGAACCTGAAAATTTGTCAGTTCATCTGTGAAATAACTTTTACTATGCTCAAGTTGTGCAAGGCGCTGTAGGCCGTCCTGCTGGCGCAGTGGTCTAAGCGCTGGCTTCTGATCATTCGTCCGATTTGGGTCTGCGTTCAAATCCCGGTGAGAGATGGATGTTGTGCTTGTCTTACAGCCTGTCTCTCTCCCTTCCCTGGAGCCAGTGACACTAAATCAGGAACGGGCGCCTGATTATAGCCCACCTAGTTTCTCACGGTGGCCGTTAAACCTCAAATGCACAAAAAAAAAACAGCGTTTTGTACTATTCTGACTCTTATATGCCATGACTTTGATTTCCATGCTCAAAGCATTTCCTATTGTTGCAAATCACCCGTGAAATCATTTCTTTAGTTATCGAGGTTTAAAGTTAAGAAAAGGAGATTAAGAAAAAGTTTAAAGATAATTATTATTTCTTAACATGCTTATCTGTCGTTTTAGATAAAAAAATCAGGACATCCTTAAATAACTTTAACAAAATCAGAACACCACATTTCACCTTTTCACCTTTCCTTGTTTTTTTGTTCATGAATCTTATTAATGCAGTTGTAACTTTGAAGTCATTAATTCAGCACATCTTGCAGACTTAGGCTCGAGACAAGCTGGCACGTGCGTAGAACAGGAGCAGAATTTGAAGTAAACCATGGACTGAAAGGCATGGGAGAAACCTCGGAATCGACGAAAATGTGTCGATTGAGGTGGTAGACGATGACTTAAGGGGCGAAAGATGATAGTGCAAACACGCGATTCGCCCATTAAGAAACGCTCGTGAAGTGAAGGAATCAACTGGCGCCAAGAAAAAGTTTCTCCAGTCAGTACTACCAACGCATGCAGTGTCACCTATGGTTCTAATTCCACCTCTTTCGTGCACAGCATTTACTTTAATGTTTTCCCCTAAAGACAAGTAGACCTCAAGAGAAATTCTAAAGAATTATTTCAACAGACATGTTTAGTTTTTGAGCTCCCAGTTCAGCTCTTAGAACAGTTTCTGCTACGACAGCTACAGAATTTTCTAAAACAAACTTCAATAGTTTGTTCTATACTTTTTAATTAAGATGCCGATATTTTTTTTACGTTTGACTATATATGAAGCAAAACATTTGCAATTATTATTATTCGGAAAACCTTTGGATAATCCTTGTAATGTAATGAGTAAAGAGTTACATGACATATAAATATGACTAATAATATCTAATGGCTGACTGCAATGAGTATTTATGAATCCTGAAAGCCAGCTATTTTTAGGAATACGTATAACCTTTTACCGGTGGTGAGATTCGAAACCACGTCTTCCTACTGCGGAGTGGCTGTTCTCCCAACAGAACTACACCGGCAGGCTAATCGCTGCAGCATTGCCGATTCTGACTCGCACCGTCATGTCACGCGTACGTTACATACGTGATTTCCGCTCATGTCATTCATTTGAAGTAACCATGTATTAGATTTCAAAATTTCAAAAAATCCGATAATTCCGAAATATATCTGATGTTTAAGAGTGAATCTGAATATAATCTAAAAAAGTCCCAGGTTTCATATCGAGTGGCATCTATTTTCTTCAGCTATAGAACTCTGAACTGTCTTTTTCTCTAAATAAATAAGAGCTGTTTTTTTATTCCGCTTGCATTTGCTTTAAACAAAATACATAAAAAATTGAATTACGTAATTCATTAATTTTTAGTGCGGAAGACTGAAAAATGTCATATAAAAATGCCTTAAATTATACATTGTGTCCCCAACATTATTGGGATTATTTTTTTCATAAAAATGTATCTTTTTTAATAAGAATAAAAGATATTCTTTCGGAATATTTATGGGAGGAGACTTAAAACAATAAAGACGACGTGCATTTTTTAGTGTCTTAAAGTTCATTTACTCATTTCCAACAATTCACAAAAGACGATATGAAGCACTGCGGTTTTTATAAGGAAACCAGTGAAATTTTAGAAAAAGATTTAATCTGGGTACACTGAATATCTGGTACACGGAATATCTTGTACACAGAATACTGAATATTGTGTCTTCCTCTGCAACTACAGCACTGTGCTTCTGAATAATCAAAAACATCGCTCTTTCCACGTTTTAGCAACACATAGCAACCGAAAAATTGTTATTCGGTCACCTCTGGGGATCTAAATCCCAGATCTCTCGATATCTAGCTGAGCGCGTTAGCCTTACACCACGGTGGCCAACAATCCACGGCGCCATGTGTGTTTTCTGTCAGCTTCTGACATCATAAATCGGTAGGATGGGCTCAGCTAATGAGACGTGTCCATCTGGTGGGCATTAACGGCACTGGTTATATATTCATTATAGCAGTTAAATCCAAAGGGCGAGATCCAAAGTGAAAATCCTCCAAATACGTGGTGTCAGTGAATAAACAAAGGCATCGCTCTTACCACGTTTTAGCAAAACACAGCAACCGAAAAATTGTTATTCGGTCACTTTGGAGGATTTTCACTGTGCTTCTGATTGTTCATGTCCTGCATCATGAGTAATCTGCCATATAAATTCCACTCCGTTATCTTGTGTTTATCTTTGTATTGTAATTCCTACAGACATTAGTGCAGAAGGAGTTTTCACATAAAATTGAAGAAAACATATAATTTTATATGCCCTTTCAAATTATATGTACAAAACACGAAAGCTAATTATTAAGTAAAAAACAAATAATAAGTAAGCATGCCTCGTCACAAGGCATGCTTGAAACGAGGTTGACAAAGTGCGACAATGTGCGTTAATGTGTAACATGCTTCACTGCGACGTTTCATGCTCATAATAAAAGAGTTCAGAAGCTCTCCTGGCGATAACGGCCATTGCTCCATTAAGGCGCTTTATAGCTCCTGCAGATTTGAAGGAGCCAGCTCATGGGCTGCAAATTCGTCAGGGGAACGACCTGGCTACGTAAGGTTGATGCTGCTCTCCTCAAGATATTGGTCACCAATTTTGGCTCGTTGTTGACGTGCATTATCGTCTTGTACGATATTTTGTTGTTGCCAATTGCTCCTGCATAAATCTGATCTATACGTTCTAGGGGGCCCATCCTCAAAAATCTTAGCATTAATAGAGCCGTTTTGAAGCACATAGAGATATGTGCGGCCGCCCAAAAATATGCCTGTCTGTGCCATGACACTACCACCACCATTATAAGTGTCCTTTTCTGTTATGTTTAAAAAGATGGTGTGTCTCTGAATCTCATACTCAGATCCATGGTTACTTTGGCATGAGGCTGGCCTGCTTGGAACCTTCCAAAGGCTCTGCATCTTAATTCTTCTAAATGGTGTCTAGGCAATGTCGAAATAACAATAAAATGCAAACTTTCAAAGCAACGGTTCTGCTTGCAAACCGGGAGATTAGAGCCAGCAAAGGAGTTTCTTCGGGCTTTGAAATACCGACTTCGAAAAGGAAATATTAGGTCAATAACAGTAAAATAACGCATTCGTTAAATGTCACAGGATTGTTGTTGGAATATATTTTAAAGTGTACTTGCAAACAAATTTATTCAAAACAAAATAGTATATACATAACAGAAGGATTTTACCCACTTTTAACATAAATACTGTTACAAACGTTCGATAGATGGCGCGTAACGTCACCGACAAGCCAAGAGGCATGAAGCAGCTAGTCAATCATTCTGAGTTCAGTCACAGAGGAGGTAACGTGCTTCGTGAAGTACTTGCCATGGAGTGGGGCGATTATGAGAATCGTGTTGATGTAATAGCGCTTCACAAAGTTGGGAAATCAGCTTCCGAGATTTTCAACATGCGGAAGAAGCTGAAAATCAGCCGAATTTTTTGTCTAACGGACAATAAAAAGGTTCCTTGAGACTGAGGCCATCCTGACCTCACCAGAAAGGGTTGGTCGCGTACCGTGAGGCATGCTCGCCTGGTAAAAGCGGTGGCAGCCCGTATTCGACGAAATTGTGTCAGAAAACAATCAGTGATGGCTCGTGAGTTGAACATTTCAAGAATGTCGATGTCACGCATGCTGCGGAGTGATCTAAGGGGGAGAGCTTACTGGCGGTGTACAGGGCACTTCCTCACCCCACAAGTGAAGCACCAGAAGGTGCTAAAAGCGTAACGTTTTGCAGCAGCATTATGCAGACAATCGTCACAGACAGATCCTTTTATCTGATGAAAAAAGTTTCACTATCGAGGAGACGTTCAACCGCCAAAATGGCAGGGTGTATGCGCCAACCTCACGAGAAGCTCAGGAGAAAGCTCGAAGGATCATGAAGGGCCATCATCCTGCTTCTGTCATGTTTTTGTAGGGAGTCAACTACGAGGGTACCACGAAGCTCCATTTCTGTGAGAAAGGAGTGAAAACATCACCCAAAGTCTACCAGGACAGGGTTTTGGAGCCAGTGGTCAAAAATGTGAGTTACACCATCTTCCGAAACTGGCAGTGGAGCTTTCAGCAGGATTCCGCACCTGTCTACAAGGCCAAGTCAACCCAGGAGTGGCTTCAGGCGAATTTACCAGACTTGATGTCTCCAGCTCATTGGTATTGAAGCAGCCCACACCTCAAACCATTGGACTACAAGTTATGGGCCACACTGGAGGACATGACCTGCAGAAAGAGACACCCCAGTATTGACAGATTCAAGCGCTCTTTGGTGAGGGCAGTAGCAGCTTTAAAGTGATTGATGAGGGGCCACAAAGACTGAAGGACTGTGTTAAGGCAAAAGGATGCCATTTCGAAAGGTGACTGGTGCCATGTATTCGCATGTGTACTTCTTACCTCATATCACAGGCACATTAAAATATCTTTAAATTTCTTTTGTTATTTCATTGAATACTTTGTAACAGTATTTATGGTAAGACTAGGTGTTTCCGCCTAGTTAAAGGTAAAATACAAATTATGTTCTTAATGTGCTTCTCACTTCGAATATGGCAGTCCACATAGGTGCTCGACACCTAAGGTTTAGCACATATTCCGCGCTACTATAAGTATCTATGTGGTGTTAACCACCGCAAATAAAGCTTCTGACTTTCACGCCGGATAATTCATACTTGGAGCTTCATCGACAGTTTGTTTCAAGTAGTCTGCTGATCATTTAGGTACAAAGGCACATATCAAATGAGCTGGCAATAAGGAGGTTAGTTACTAAGGAGCATTGCGCCAATTTTCATAGTATATTGAATTCACTTTAAATTAAAATCTGGGAGTCTTCCGAAGAAAAGTGCTAAAACTACGTGCAGCATAGTACAGCTAAAACGCATGATATAAACGGTCGTATCAGAATTATATGACACCTACCCAATAATGGGAATAGCCACCCTTGGCCCGGATGACAGCGGCGAGACTGCGTGGCATGGACCCAATGAGACCTTGGAAGGTTGCCCGAGGCACACGTGCCCATTCGGACTACAGGAGAGCACGAAGGTCCCGGATAAGACGCGGTTCTGGTTCGGCACGTCGAACCTGTCGATCCAAATAGTCCCGCAAGTGCTCTATGGAATTGAGGTTGGGCGACTTCCCCGGCCAAGGGAGAACGGAGACATCGCTGTCGTGTTTCTGGAATCAGTCACGCACCCCATTAGCAATGTGGCAAGGCGCATTATTCTGTTGGTATACACCATCACCACCAGGATAAATGTCCAACATGAAGGAATGTAAGTTGTCATCGAGGATGGTCAGGTAGCCATTGGTGTTCAGGGACTTATCCAATGGTACCAGCGGCCACAGGTCAAACCAGGTAAACATCCCCCAGACATGAACACTGCCACCGCCGGCCTGTATTTGACTGACAAGCGTGTACGGGTGTCTGTTCTCGTGTGTCTGACGCCTTATCCGTCACCACCCGTCACTTCTGTGGGGTAGAAACCTCGATTCGTCGGAGAAGGCAACCTTTTCCCACTCTTCCTTTGTCCAATGACGGTAGTCTCATGCGAACTTCAGCAGCCGTTGCCGATGCACCTGAGTTAACATGGGTTTCTTGACTTAGCGTCGACTCCGGAGACCCATGCGTAACAGGGTTCCCTCTACTGTTATCGGGGACACGTACCTATAATGAATGCCTCAGCGTTCATTTGCGTGATCAATTGCTGCACTGCTGCGCGTCGATTGCCCCTTTACCAGTCGACGAAGCGATGTTCTCCTCTGGGGTTGATGGCCTTTGGGGCTCCACAATTATGACGTCATGAGGTACTCGATGTGTAGAGTCTGTCCATTCTTGGTACACCCTTACTACAACACCTCGCGAACAGCCCACGAAGTCTGTTGTTTCTGAGATGCTTCCACTCTTAGCGCGGTAGCCGATGAACATTCCTTTTTGAACGTCAGTCAAATCACTATCTCTGGCCTTTGTGCTTACGTGACGCACAATGGCTCATCGTTCCTGGCCGGCCGCTTATATATCCGTGTGGCCGACCTTGTTTGTTACATGCACTCTGTGGCGTGCCTGGGCGGGTACACTGTGATTCCGGGGGTGGTCATATTATTCTGATACGACTATGTAGGTTCCCATCTCATTCATTATGAAAATAAACACAATCAAAAATGAGGTACAGTACCAAGCATTGGAAGATTCTGTACTCATCCTTCATATCGTTGTGTTAAAGTTCAGAAGAAAAGTCTACCAAGATTTATCATCCGAGACCTGTTAATGTTTAACATTCTACTTTGGGGCAGTTTAATTCTTAATTAATTGTGAGTTCAAGGAATTCGGTGGAATTGCTAAATACCGTTTTAGTTCTTTTTTTTTCGAATATGCCCTTTGGAAAGAAGAAGGTCTGAAAGAAACATGAATGCTTAATGAAAGGGAATCCGTAAAATATTAGCTTTTCGAGAAATGACATATGATCGATTGATATAAATATCTTACTAAAAATTTGAGCTGATTGAATTATAAAATTCCTTTCTGAAGTCATCCTACTTGCAGCGATGTTTATTATTACATCATATGGGCTTATGTTTTTTGACCTGTTGAGCTCCTTAAGCCACAGAACTTAGAACAACCATTTTTTACTCAAAGTCGCTGAACGTCCCTTGAGATATGAACAAACTACTTCACTGAAAGATTTTCTGCTGTGGATTAGGTGAGAAGGTAATCAAGCACAGAAATGGATTATATTTACTCTTTCCGTTGGGCCACTGCAGGTATTTGTAATTAAAGAGAACAATCGCACAGTTAGCTCAGCGATAGCATTAACAAATGGTGAGAGGCGTGCACTGTAAGTTGAAGCTTCGACTTTCATAGTCGAGCCACTGCACATCAGCCGCGGGTACCACTATGCCATAGCAGACGTTGCTTAACATAGTACAAATCTCTAAATTCCTGAAATCTGGGAACATGTGCTACGGAATTATAGTCCATTGATGATCATATTTTGGTATGATGGTGCTGTTGTATGGATGTAGTGCTTGACAGAGAAAGCAAACTTCCATTCTGCGTAACATCAACAAGGAAGTTTCGAAAAAAAATCTGCACCTTATGATGCGATTACGGTTTGTGCATGGGACTAGTTCAGTTATCGAATATGTACTGTTTCCCTGCAACGGCGTATTTTTCCAACGTAAACCGTTGTGCAATGCCAGTCCGATCTCAAAGTTCCGGAAATGGCTTTAGCTGTTTCCACAGGATTTCGGAGCTTATTAGAATATGGTTCTGATTATTATCGTATACTCAGTGACAAAGAAAATCATGGATCAGAGCAATATTTTACGAACAACGTTCGACACCCTCCCACCCTCCCCACGCAAACGCATGCACACATGATCACCATCATCTGGAGGATAAATGTGTACTATATCTTCCCATTGAAGTTATGGCAACTAAATTAATAAAAGAAGTTGTAAAGCGCTACAAAAGTAACTGATAACGTTTATGTTCCTAAACAAAAGATTGTGCGAAACCTTACCAAAATTCTAGCATTTAGATAAAATACTATACAACAAAAGTTTGCAAGTGGCCACACCAAATTCCTAGCATGTAGACAATGCTATGAAATGTGAATGAATAAAACTTCCTTTATGGCGCACGAAATTAAACGTACATGCCCATACTGTCCCTCTCAGCAATCTGCAACGATGCACGCTTGCGTGCGCTGGACTAGCTGTCTTCGCATGATTTCAAGCAAGTCCGCATCAACACTGTTACATGCAGCCGTATATTCAAAGGCACCGTAAACTAAACCGTGCCTTTGAATATACCTTTGACTTTAGATACCAATGACAAAGCCCAGAGAAGTTAAATCTGATTACCTTGAAAACCTTGTTACTGGGCCTCCTTATCTAATTCTTTATTCGCGAGAAACATAAGCTAACTATCACGTTACTTTTACAAACGTGTGCGCTATTGTCACTTCGTGCTGGTTTCACACGTTGTTAAACATCTGCAATCAAAAGTTGTCGAAAATGACTGCTAAATCCGTTCTTGTGTGATTCATATGTCTTTCAGCGTTCGGGTGCTGATGGGGCAAAAGGACTTCAAAGGAAATTTCTCCAATGGTCATAGCAAACGTCGGTGGGCTACCTAATTTTACGATAGCGTATCCCTTATCTGGGACGGATTTTCCGATGATCAGTAGTGCCCATTATGCCTATTTCTTGCACCATCTTGTGTGTACTGCTATTTATCTGTCCATATTATAAGTACCTTCTGCAAATAACACAAACAGGAAGGAATACGTTACTTCTGCAAAACACGCAGGACTCTAATTATTCAATTCTCTCTCCTGGCCCACTTCCTGTTAGATGCAATGGGGGTTATGTCAGATCATCTGTACCATCCCGCCTTGTTCAACCTGTTCGTTAGCAGTACCTTATTCTGCCTGTGTCACTCAGTCGACGAATTATCGTTTTGATGATTCTATGATCAGGATGGTTATGTGAGAAAAAAGCTATGCAAAATTGTCCTTCGGATGGTTTTATGACTAGGATTTCTGTGTCTTGAAGCCAATATATATGAATAATTGTCCTTCTGATGGTCCTATAATCACGAATACGTGCTGGAAAACCGTTATACATAGTTGTCCTTCCGATATTCTCATGATCAGGAGGCCTGTGTTGAGAAATCTATACATAATTCCCTTCTGGCTGTCCTATGTGTAATGATGTCTGTGTTAAGACATCATTACACATAGTCGCCCTGCTGGTGGCCCTATGTTGAGGATCTCTGTGTTGGCAAACCACTATGCATAATTGCCCTTCTGATGGTCCTATGATTAAGGTGTCTGTGTTATGAAACCATTGTGCATAGTAGCCCTTCCGACGGCCCTATGATCAGGATGTCTGTGTTTCTCTTCGTGAGCATTCTGGTTGGTTTCACCACAAATCAGTCATTTCGCAAAATACCCCATTCAGGAACGCAGACATTGCTTTTAAGGAAACTACAATCGTACTTGTAAACATGGTTTGCTAAATCCACTTGCTGAATCACAGTTGCAGAGAAACTGTTCTTTCAAGTATCAGTCATTGATTAACACTGGGTACACCACACGCCCTTTTAAATGTCTTGCTGAAAGTGCATATTTACGAAGCAGATATGTATGCAAAATTCATACGAACACAGCAAATTACAGAACAGCCTTGTTGTGTTGACTTTCTGGATCCTTTCCATCTTTTTTTTATTTCGGAATAAATGCACTGCGGACTATTTTTTCCGCGCTTGTACGACTCGAAATTAACTTTGTTGCTTTATGTCCAAAAGGAAAAAAGCCTACTTTATTTCCCAATGGGGGCAAAAGGGTTCAAATCTGTTTCCTCATGTGGCGCCATAGGAATTTCCTATGCATCTGCCCAAAAATGAACGCGCTATCTCTGATAGCTCTGAAGATATCGGCCGATGTTGTTTCCCTTAAGAAACTGTAGAGTGCTTTTAGATAATAGGATCTTCGAATTACAGCAAGATCCGTGTGCACCCCACATCATCCGCGTGGTTTATTGCTACTTCGCAGGACAAAAAAATACAGAATGCTGTCATCCGGAGGAACAGTTGAAAACTGGTCAGGCACAGAAAAATGCGTGTATATAATGGAATGGAAAGTATTGTATGTTACTTGTTACTTTTCCAGCATTGTAAGACGTACATGTCTAATCAGTTTTACTGTTGCTTACAGGTAGTACCGTGGGTAGAAAATGTGACGTAACAGAGTGGCAAGAGGGAGCTATCGTCTTTGGTCGTGAACATGGTCATTCGCTGAGGGAGGTGGCGGAGTTCGTTGGCGTGTCCAAGTCCACAGTCAGTAGTGTTCATTTAGCGTGGAAGGAGTCGGCCAGAGACAATTTCCGTCGGAGCAGCTGCGGCAGAAGGACCATCATGAGCAACCATGATCTTCGACGTCTGGGGCGATTATCTACCGCAAAACGGTTCCAAACCCGGCAGGAATTGCTGCAAGAGTACAATACGGGACTTAGTAAGCCTGTTTCCGAACGAACGCTTCGACAAGAACTGCATGATGTAGAAATATTCAGTCATGTAGCTAGGGTACGTCCTAAGCTGTCTGCCATACACAAGAAAAAGCGGCTGGAATGGGCGAGGGAAACACCAACACTGGACCACAGAACAGTGGCGACGCATCATCTGGTCGGAAGAATCCTGGTTCTGCCTGTATTCCAATGATGGTCGATCCAGGGTCATGCGGAATGCCGGAGAAACCTTCGACGCAGAGTGTGTGCAAAGGGCTGTACAGAAGGTGTGGTGGAAGCATCATGTTTTACGGGAGTATATCCAATGCTGGGGTGGGTCCCTTAGTTCACGTGTTTAATGACATGAAAGCGGTGGACTACGTGAAACTGTTGGATAACGAGGTGTTTCCATATGTCCAGTTCTTCAAAAATGCCGCCATTCCAGATCCACGTTATCAAGACGACAACTGCGTTGTCCACCGAGCTACCACTGTGCAGGATTGGTTTGTAGAACATGAGGTCGACGTCCCACATCTCACCTGGCCCGCCAATTCGCCTGATCTCAATGTTATATAGAAAATTTGGGACATGCTCGAACGGGTCGTTAAGAAGAGACAACAACATGCTTCCAATTTGACTACTCTGCGGGACCAGTTGTTTACGGCGTGGGGCACACTGGACATTAATGTCATTCGCTCCCATACTGGCAGCATGCCAAAGAAAATCAAGGCTGTGCTTCGAGCTCGTGGTGATGTAACCCCATATTAACAAATAAAATGAGCATTCCGTAATTTTTTGTCCGGTGTGCTTACTTGGCCACCCCGGTGGCGCAGTGGTCTAAACGATGGCTTCTGAGCATTGGTCCTAGTTGGGTCCGGGTTTCGAATCCCAGGGAGGCATGGATGTTTGTCTTTCGGCACTGGCTTTTAATATGTTACTTGTCCAACACTGGTTATCTGTGTACATTTAGCATACTGTAAAAATCCATGTTTGATGTATACTTGTTCACAAGGTGTTACATGATCAACAGTGTCTATATCTGTGTAAATTGATCATTTGGCATGCTGTCAACCATGTATGATTTGTACTTGTTGCTGTGTAATTTCTGTTTCCTGTTTATGTCTGCCTGCATGTCTTTGCACCAATAAATCACTTTAAACCTCCAACAAAAGAAAATTACTACTTCGCAGTTTAGATGACGAAGCGTTGTACACCCCGCCTAACTAATTATAAAAGAAACCTTGCAGAAATGGTAACTAGAGCATATGTATTTAGAAAAGAATTTGTACTTCAAGTGTATTATTAAAATTATGCGAATTTCCTCCTCTGAACTGTCTATTATAAAAAATCTGATCGATTTTCTGCCTCAAGTATACTTTCAACTTAAAATACCTTCAGTTTTAGCAACAGAATCTCGAACGGATTTTTTAATGATTTAAATGATTAGTCTCTTGCGGCGAATATTTACCATAAGATTTTATATACCTTTTAGGTTCAAAGCAATAGCTTCCTGCTATTTCTTCAGAAATATAACCTAGTGTTTTCCTAGATGGTATAAATTTGCATTAATGTCTGCAAAACAGTTGAATGAATGCCAACAGATGGAAATTCTTCAGATTAAACATCATTAATGGCCTGGTTTCAGCTTTGTTTTTGTTACTGTTAACAGCTAAAACGAACCAGCGATGACGTGAATTGTGTGTGCGTGCGTCTGTAAGTGTGCGCGTCTTTGTAACTCATTCTTTAAAAAAATCATCATCATAAATTTTGTTAAAATTATACCATTAAATTTTGTTATGAATTTTCTGAGTGGCGAAATAAATTCCAGGGCTTTTATGAATATATAATATCACACTTTTACAGTTTTACAATGCAAGATGAAAAACACTGAAGTATGTATAAAAGTTAAATCTTTCTTTCAAAGTTAATGCGTCTCACTTTCATAGTGAAAAACTGATTGGGACTAATTAAAAAAGAATTATCTCCAGACTGTAAACTACAAAAATGATGTACACCGGTTTTAGTGTACGTGAAGTTCTGCAAAGACTGATTTCTAGTTGTCATCTGATTTGGTGACATGCGACGGAAAAGACACTTTTCATTTTACTTTTTAATGAGGTATTTCTAATCAAGGTCGACAAATCTGCTGCATTCAAATGTCATGTAACAACCGCACTATTTGAGTGACTTTTCAGACTTGCTGATCCGGATGTCCTTGAAATTAACATTCTTACAATCCAGGCATTTCACTTCTTTAATTTTTAGTACTTATTTTTTTAATTCAACCTACGTGTTGTTTTAGCTGGTGAAGGTGAAGTTACCGAAATCATATTCCCATTCGTTAAAACAGAATTCTGTTTTTCAGACTTCGCTTTAATACTCAACCAAAACTCTAAACGTCCTTCAGCTGCAACTCTTGACCAAAAAAATTTTTTTTTTCTTTTTGTAAAAGTCCTTATTTATGAGATTTAATTTGAACTCCATTTTCTATGTCCTATAATCATGATAGCATCTTACGTCAGTATTTAAATCATTCACAGATATTTCATGAGTGAACTCTTGATTCTCCAGTGTAAACTTTCAACAACTTTAGTGCTGTCAGATTTACCTAAACGAATCAAATAAAGCATTATGAACTGAATAAGGTATAATCAGAACAATACGTATGAATGTTCCATTGGCTTTGATTTATGTTCCTTCATTTATGGATATACGTTTAGATATCCTTACGATCTTAGTTTTTTTTTATTTTAATTATCAACTAAATTTTTAAATTTTTACCTTTAATTTATCAACTGAAAATTTCCAAAATGAAGCTAGACATCAAAGCTTACGAAATACACTTTCTGAAAAGAGTAACATGCCTTGTGAAAAAAAATAATATCAAACTGCAGCTATTTTATTTTTATAGTATTTTCACCAGAGATGGAAGCGAGTTACGGGTCACCGGGTCGACAATTTCTTGCGGGTCAAACGGGTCGGGTCAAGGTGTTCCTGACCCGACTTCGACACGGTTTTGTTCCCGTTTCTATTTGAATAAACAAAAAAATATTTCAAAGAACCAATCAAAGGTCTTTGAAATATTACTTCAGAGCTGCAGAGTATAATCCAGGAACTTTCTGAGAAGGGTAAAAAATGGGATTAAAAACAAGCTTTCAGAAGACAAAACTGAAGTACAATGCTTTTACAAGGAATGAAGATTTACCAGTTGATTGCAAACAGCTGGAGATAACCAATTCCTGCATATATCTTGGGCAGCAGATAACAAGCGAGTGTCATAATGATGAAGAGATTAATTGGCGTAAAAAATTTGGTTGGAGAGCTTTTGGAAGCAACAGTACACTTTTTAAGAGCAATATACCATTATGTCCTAAAAGAAAAGTGTTTAATCAACGCATGCTTCCAATGCTAAACAAGTTAGTAAAATCATGCAATGCATTGATTATGATACGCTTTCCAACATACCAGAAATAATTACTCAATTTATTACACAAGTTATAATGATAATGGCGGTAGAATAAATCTCGCTCCTATGACCTGACCTTTGACCCCATTTCGATAATATTAAACAGAACCGGTAAAGTGTACTTCCAGAAAAACAAGATAACCTTTTTTCTCAATCGAAGCATTTTTTACGTAAGTACAACGCATAAGGGCGGTGGAATGGATCCCGATCCTATGTCCTGACCTTTGACCCCATTTTGCCCATCCTCAATAGGGTTCGTCCCCACGTGGTCCCCTACCACATACTAAAATGTCATTGAAATCGAACCATATTTACGCAAGTTCTGACGCATAAGGGCAATGGAAATGGATCCCGCTCTTATGTCCTCACCTTTGACCCCATTTCGCCCATTTTCAGTAATGTTCCCAGGTGGTTCTCTACTAAATACTAAAATTTCATTGAAATCGAACCATATTTCCGCAAATTAAGTCTCATAAGGGCAGTGTAATTCATCTCGCTCCTATGTCCTGACCTTTGATCCCATTTCACCCGTTTTCAATAGGGTTCGTCCCGGATGGTCCCCTACCACATACTAAAATTTTATCGAAATCGAACTATTTTCACTCAAGTTATGACGCATAAGGGCAATGGAATAGATCCCGTTCCTGTGTCTTGACCTTTGACCCCATTTCGCCCATTTTCAATATGGTTCCCCAGTGATCCCCTATCATATACTAAAATTTCATCGAAATCGAACCATTTTTACGCGTTATCGTACGGACGGAGAGACGGACAAAGCTGGAGCATATACGCTTCTTCAACCTACGGTTGGAAAGCGTAAAAAAGACAAAGACTGCAGACAACTGAAAGAAGCATGGATGCTTGATGTAACCAAGAAAGATAAAAGGGGAACTCGTGTATAAAGAAAATAACAAGAGTGGATGACATCATGATCAGAGTAAAATCGCTGAAATGGCAATGAGCTGGACACATTTCCAGAACAACGGACCACCGATGAACAACCGAAATTCTAAACTGGATTCCAAGGGACAGGAAAAAACCCAGAAGAAGACCACGTGGGAGATGGGTGGATGGAGGAGACTGCCCCATGGCAATCCGTTGTGGAAGAAACTCGGAACGACTTTCATCCAGCACTGGATAGATAATGATTGACAATGATGATGATATATTCGAATGTATAGCTCAAAGCTGATTTATCCGGATCGGGTCCAATAATGTGACGATCGGGTCCGGGTCCAAAATTGTTGACCAGTTTCCAACTCTATTTTGCACGAGCCCTTTGTAACTTTCTCATTAAAGTATCTTTTGTTGCAGGGTAAGAATTCTATGAATGCATTTCATTCTTAAGACCCTGCCGTCGTAAATGTTCTTGAGTTCGTGCGCTTTTCGCTCCGTTTTTTGAACCAGCAATTTTTTATTGTGGTTTAATATTCGAAATGAAAAACGTAACATAGATATACATACACCGGCCGCTGAATCAGAAACCTTTATGTAGATGTACCTTAACGTCAGTTACGCAGCATATATGAAAATTACGTGGTCACGTGCGTAACCACGTGATCTAGGCAAGTGTTTAAGACTTCTACTTTTCCATAATCGTCAGTAGTATGATCTGAATGGGAAAAAACAACGGATCTTGGAGTTCGATAAAGAGCGTTTTGTAGGTGCCCGTCTGTCTGGAGCGACGATATTGAAAATAGCAGAGCTGACTGGTCTCTCAAAAGGTGGGATATCCTGGGTCTTTAATCAGTGAAAAATTAACCTCTTTGCCTGTCTAAGAGGCGAAACTGTAGAGTGACGTCAATATGTCAGGAACAAAATCGCTGTCACCCGAAGCTTGTTCGGAGAAACAGAACTTCTTGTTTTCTGTAATTAACCAAAGCATTCAATGAAGGTTGTTCCTGACCCATATCTCTACGAACTATGAGCAGTAATTTGAAGAGGATCTGTATTGGCAGTCGCATGCCTATACAGAACATGAAACAGAGGTCATCGCTCTTTCCACGTTTATAAGTGGATCACGGAAAAATTCTCATTGGCCGCCACCGGGAATCGAACCCAGGGTCTTCCAGTTACGCGCCGGATTTGTTGAGTTTTCCAGTTTGCACCGGATAAGAGCGATTACCTTTGTTTAATGTTCCTGGTCCACGTCAAATGTCTGTATTAATTATTCACTCGCCTTCTAACTATTTGTTCAGTTGCTGCTTACCATCTTTGGTGAATCACCAGCATTGTGCGGGGCTCCAAGAAGCAACCTGCCAATTTGGCTTGGCAGTTAGAGTGTGTGAGTCTGGAGGAATTCGAGGCAGCTGTGGTGCAGTGGAAGCATATCCGGCGCGTAACTGGAAGACCCTGGGTTCGATTCCCGGTGGCGGCCAATGATATTTTTCCATGACTCACTTATAAACGTGGAAAGAGCGATGACCTCTGTTTGATGTTTCTGATCGACGTCAAATGTCTGTGTTAATTATGCCAATACAGAAACAACTTATTTCTGCGAAGAACCAAAACGTTCATCTACAGTGGTGTCCGAAACACCGTGACTAGATATCAGAAGTCGGTAAAAAAGTCCTGTAGTCAACGAGTCGCGGTACAAAAAAAAAAAAAAAGTCCTATAGTCGACGAGTCGTGGTACAAAAAAAAAGCCCTGTAGTCGATGAGTCGCGGTACAAAAAAAAGTCCTGTAGTCGACGAGTCGCGGTACAAAAAAAAGTCCTGTAGTCGACGAGTCGCGGTACAAAAAAAAAAAGTCCTTTAGTCAACGAGTCGCGGTACAAAAAAAAGTCCTGTGGTCGACGAGTCGCGGTACAAAAAAAAGTCCTGTGGTCGACGAGTCGCGGTACACCGTGTTCTGTACCAACGGTAGGCAGAGAGTTTGGAGGGGGTCTCATGAAACAATGGACCCAGCTTGTCTCTGGTATACACAACTCTAGGTCCTGGAGGCGGTGTCATGATGCGGGGCATGTTCTGTTGTACTGAATGGGTTCCTTAATATTGCTGGAAGATCGGCTGTCCTCCAAGGATTATGTGGACATTGTTACTGGTCAAGTCCATCCTGCGATGTTAACTTTTTATCCAGTACATGGCAGCTGTTTTGTAGACGATATTGCTACTGTCATTGCGCAAAGTGTTTTCAGAAGTGGTTCAGTGAGCATGATAGCGACCTCCACCGTCTTCCCTGATCACCACAAAGCCCGGATATGAACCCCATTGAGAATGTGTGGGACATGTTAGAAAAACAGATCCGGGAGCAAAGTCTTCTTCCGTCGAATCTGAGCCAGCTAAATGACTGTCTGGTCAATGCCTGGTATGCTGTAGATGTAGATGAACTCCAACATCTTGTGGAATCTATGCCAAACCGCATACCTGCTGTAATTCGGGATTAAGGAGATCCACCCCGGTATTGAATAAAAGTTTCTAATTCAGTGGCCATCATGTGCACTTCACGTATAACTAGTTTTTCAATCCCTTTCCAATTGATGCTTGATTTAATTTCCTTGCACTTTAACATTGAGGATCAATGAAACTAGTGGCATTTAGTTTTGAGAACGTTGTTTTTTCAGAAATTTATACCCATTTATGGGAACCTTTATCAGAGGAATTATCTTTTCGGTTCTAATTAAATCATCAAACGGCAGTGTTACCAAATCACATTTGTGAAAACCAGATACCTCCACGAAGCGAATCACTAAATTAACACTCGATATTCCTCGTGAAACCGCATTTTTTAAAACTTCTTTGTCAATGTTTTCCCTTCTAGCTTAGTAGTTGCAAACCGAAACACACTAGTATTCAGCCACCTAAGTTTCTCACAGTTGTGCAGTCGTTAGTATTTTTTTTACGCTGTTCTGATAATTCTGAACCCTTCCCCATACATTAGGAAAATTTATGACATGATATCGAAAGTGAGTCATTTATTAGAAAAATTCTAACATAAATTTTTCACTGACATTATCTTAAGCAACTAAAAGGGCACGTAAAATTTTGTATCACATATAATCATGCATGCAGTATAGATGGTGTTAAAAATTTAAAGAAGTGTTGTTTTATTAACATTCGCGTTGAACGTTGATAACTGTCGACCATTTTTCCTGTCATTGCAGAAATGATGAAGTCAGAAACTCTTGGATGTCGTGGCAAAAAAAAAACCACTAGAATTCTTGATGAAAATATGATTTTAAATGAATACGTAACAATAAACATTCCCTGGCGGAATATGTGTGTGATGATAATGAATTTCCCTTTGGAGTAACCTTTTACAATGCAATATGATGTAGGAGCGAACTGATCTGTTTCCTAAATGTTATGCAATATATAGAGATTCTGTCCGTTTCCGAGAGACATTTTAGGGTATAATTATTTTGGCTCCATCAGCGAAAACCTATTCAAAAATTATCTTATATCTTTCCCTTTTCCTGGAACTATAATATTTTCTATACGAAAAAAATTGCGTGTGGAGAGGAGGGAGGGAGTGTGTGTGTGGATGAGTGTTAAGGTATCCGTACTACTAGGACACAAACCGAAAGAAGAGTGTATCAGATATGTATTGTACATTATATGCTTGATCAAGATCTTTCGCGTACTTTCGTACTTTAAGCTTTCCTTGAAGTTCAGTAGCACAAGAAAGTGCATTTCCGTATTTTTCGCGATATACCTCTTTCCGGGACACGGATCTGAAAATTCCTTTTGAATCTGATAAAACTAAATGCAGAATATCTAAGGTTTTTCGTATATTTTCGAGTTTTTTCTTTTGCAGAATTTTCCAGCTATGTCTCATTAATAACGATTTCAATAAAAAACAAGGCAGACGATACTGTACTTCCGTTGCAAATATTTTACGTGATACAGGAGTAATGTGGACAATCCATAGATTACTGTCTTTCCTATACAATGAAACCTGCTTTATGGACACTCTCGAATAGATGACACCTCCATTTAGCGGGCAGTTTTGTGATCCCGAGTCCTGAAGTATATGTAATTCTGTATGTTTACATTCAAATGGGGGATCTTCCGAATAACGGGCAAAGTTCTTGGTCATGAGATTGTTAAAAACATGAGAGTTCAAGGGACAGAAAGTCGATGAACTTTTCTCTGAAAAGATTTTGTTTAGCTTCTTTGGGAGGAAATGGGATAGATACATCTTATCCTCTAAATCTCCATTACAGTGATCTGCGATTACAATACGGCAGATCATTTCTTAGAAGTGGGCAAAACAGCTTTTTTTCAACCAAAATGGGGTAATCGTTGTAAATCCAGAAGAAGGCGATTCAGACGTCATTTTGGAACTAAATACGTGTCTAAACAGTGAAAAAATTCAAGTTAATTACTATTAATGAAGATCTCTGTATCGTAGAGGCAGCGAATTATGTGCGCCAGTTCATTGGTTTAGAAACCTAAGATGATATGATTGAGAAAGCATCCGATGCATTTGTAGAATAGGCATGCGATTTTTCTAAAGACGCTGTAAAGTGTACGCGTAGTAAAGAAATTACAAAAGTTTTTTATAAACAAAGAGCCACCATGTGATTAGCACTTTCGAAGAATAAAGAAATGCATTTTGAAACACATGCTTCGAATTGAAAAAAAAATCTCTTTTATCAGAATTTTTGCAGTCAAAAATTGCTGAACGATTTAATTAAATAATTAGCCATAGGTACGCACGCTTAAAGATTCATGGTATAACATATTTTGTTGTTACGTACGTATGTTTAAACATTCGTCAAAATGAAGATCTTTTATGTACTGTATTGTAAAATGAATTATTTATTCTCACCTGCATTTTGCTGATAACGTAATCAGGGGCGGATCGGGTCCACGAAACCAGGCTGGGAATTTTAATCTAGTGGCCTACTACGGAAACACAAGCATTCACAAGGAAACATCTAATAAAATACCTCATGAAACAAAAAACTTTTTCTTACCTCCTGGGTGACTGGGAACTGTTGAATTGTACACTGTAAAACTAATTTAGTGGTGAACAAATTTTAGCAGCAATTTAAGGGTGAAAGAATTTCAAACATCCACTCGTGACTGAATGGAGCATGTCAAACTATGCTCAAAACAGGCTGTTGTACCAGATAATTATATTTATTTCGTCACTGATCATCTACAGACGCGGTATTTGTACCACCTCCTTGAATAGATGCAGTTTGTTAAGTCTACTCGTTATTTTGACTCACGAACTACTATTTTGATTAATGAATCAGTACTGGTAGATCGTTGTTTCTTTTAAAATAAATGTGAGTGTGACACAGATTACGGAACATTTCTGCCTGAGAATCGCTTTGTGCTCTATCTCTGCACGTGGGTAAGGGAATGGGGATGATGGACCATGAAATTTGCTACTAGTACTTCCTTCAATATTACAGAAGGAGGGTAGGCCCTAACAATGTCCTTTTCGCTCCAAGTCCAATGACCTACGCTTAACCGTAGTTAGATTAATTTATTTATAACAGCTTGCTTGGTCAAGTGACAAATTTTTCACTAGAGTAGAGAGAATTTTGCTTTGTTATTTTACAGCAAACGCCCAACATTTACGTATATAGATAGAATGAAACGCCATTTTTTTAAGACAATAAACTTTTTAGACAGATAATATAATGCTCAAATGAATTTAACGATTTTTTTTCATAAATACCAAAAAACAATTATTCGCTCTTTCCAGACAATCCAGACGAACAAGATACGAGAAGTAGTGGGCCATTTCTCGAGGGATCCCTCGAGAAATATCCTGGTGTCCCGGTGGGCCAATCCGCCCCTGGACGTAAAAATTTTTGCAAATACCCCTTCAGAGCTGAAGAGTATGGTCCAGAAACTTACTGACAAGAGTAAAGAACTGGAATTAAAAATGAACTTTTAGAAGATAAACCTGATGTAAAATATTTTTTCAAGAAATGAAAGATTTTGCGATTGATGGGGAAAAGCTTGAGGTAACCAATACCTACATTTGCCTTGGATAGCAGATATCAAGCAAAAGTCACATTGATGAGGAAATCAATCGGCGTATAAAACATAGCTGGAGAGATTGTGGAAGAAACGGTACAATTTTCAAGAGCAATATGCTATTACGTCTTAAAAGAAAAATGTTTAATCAGTGCACCCTTCCAGTTCCTACATATGGGGCAAAGACATGGACCTTTACCAAAAAAGACATACAAACACTGCAAACAACTGAAGGGGTCTGGAGAGATGCATGCTTGGTGTAACCAGGAGAGATAAGAAGAGGAACTCATGGATACGGAAAATGACAAGAGTGGAAACCATTATGACCAGAGTAAAATCCCTGAAATAGCAATGGGCTGGACATGTTGCCAGAAGAACGGGCTACCGATGGGGAACAGAAATTTTAGACAGGATAGCAAGGGACTAAAAACGGAAAAGAAGAAGACCGCATGGGATGTGGATAGATGTAATTCGAAAGCAACTATGCTGGTAGTAACATGAAGGAGACAGGTTCAAGACAGATAGTCGCGAAAGAAACTTGGGGAGACCATCCAGCAGTGGATTGATAATGAATGATAATGATAATTTTAAAATGAAGGTATTGTACATGTACTGTATGCATCCCTACATATTGTATTGTTTCTCTCTGTAAAACAATAGCAGAAAAACATTTGATCAAAATAACATCATTTTGATTATATGTATATTGTACGTACATATTTAATATCAATTGTTTTGTATTCTGAATCTAGTTAGTCTCCACCCCCGAGAAACGAGCATCTCTCAATCGAGGACAAATGTTGAAATCACAGGGTGTCGCTATTCACAAGTTTTACTCTATTCAGAAGAAAGTAGTTGGTCTTTATGTCATAGAATTACGTGGCATGAAAACCTTATTACATTTGATATATTTCATGACTAGTTACTCTAACTCTTGGATCAAGATGGGTATTTTTTGAAGAAAACTGCTGTCTTATTACATCACATTTTTCCAGGGAAACATATGAGTGGGTTTTTAAATATCACATTTTTTCGGGAGCAATCTGGTGAGATGTTTTATCCGGGTAAAAACAAACGAAACTGGATAAATTTGGCATAAATCCACTATTCCGGTACAGACTCTTTAATCAGAATCAGTAATAATGCAAGTCATTCCATTACATACATTTCGGTTCCAGAAAAATTTAAAATATTTGAAAATCTACAATTTTCCGACCCTTGTTATTGAAATAATTTAAATAGATTCTGCAACACTGGAATCGAATGGGCAATAAAACTGTAAATGCCACATATCAAAGAAAATTGGAGTATTTCCGTGCCGTGTTTCAATTAACAAATTAAATGTGCCTGTTAAAAGAATTAAAAAAATGCAGCGCAGATGATACATAACGATGCTCGCCTTGAAAATGAGTAAAAATTGTCCACGTCGCACGCATTCCAATAATAATCTACAAAATAGTTAATTTAGCAATATATTTTTTTCACTTCAGAGAGAGAATACAAAAATGCAGTTGTTGACTGCCACTGCACAATACATATTTAGAAAAATCTCTAGTCGAATAATATAGATGTTTATTGAAAAACATTATGTAAATTTTGCACTTCCATTTCAACAAACACGAATCAGTCATGATTCGAAAGAGTCAAATGATTAACAGGCACTTACTGACTCGTCAAATTTGCAAAACAAAATTAGCAATTAAACATTCGTGAAAATTCAAAAAGAACGTTCATTCAAATTTTGTCTTCTGTTCAAGTTCATATTGAGGCTGATGATTAATTCACGAAGCAAACTGTATGTTTTACAGTCTAAGATTTGTGATATCAATAATGAAATAAACGAAGAATCGAATTGGTAAAAGGCAGAACAAAACTGGAACACGAAGGAACAGAACATTGCTTAAAAACTATAGTTATAATATTAAAACATATTAAAATTATGCGAACAAAATTCTTGTAGAGATTTTTGGAAACAAAAGCATCTGAAATGTTAATGGCAATATTAATAAAATTATATGAAGACAACAAAAAGTAAAAAATAAAATTAGCGGTGCTTTGCGTAGAAACACAACCATCGCAAAAAATCATTCACCTCTTGAAGAAAGTAAATAGAGGAAACCCGCCGCGGAACATAAAAAGTGAATGTTATCTCAATAATATTACACTTCTTAGAATGCAGTTTACGATATACAGCGGCGCATCATCAAGAACTGGACTAAGAAACAGAAGGATATATAGACAAAAAATAGAAATAGAAAGTAAGTAACAAAAATGATAATTTTTTGTCACACAAATTGGAGTGGTGTGTTCGCATAGTAAAAAGCGATAAGCTGTACATGTACGACATTCCCAAAATGAACCAGCTTAAGACGCTAAACAGTGCTTCCACGTGTTGGCTCCAAATCGTTTGCCACTCCTTTGAGGCATGGTCATGAATAACGAGACGGAATTCTCTGAAATAACAACGAAACACACCTGGAAGAAATGTCTACCAGCTTAAACCCTTGTTATCAACATGGAGAGGACCCATTAATCGCTCCTCAATCAGTGTCGGTACATGCGCCAAATCACAGCATCCACAGGGGATTCTCTATCTAGCGATGAAGGCAGAACCAGCGGTAAGAGAAATCAGAACCACCGTATGACGATGGTGTACTCCAAGCAAGAGTAAACTCTGATCTTCATCATAATATTTAAAGTGCCTGTGTCACGGTTAAACAGAACAAAACGGAAATAAATGTGGCAAACGTGGCCATCTAGAGAAACCACGGCTCTGCAGAAAGGATTTTGATGCATTTCACAAAAGCCATTTGAATTACTCTCAAAATCTGGGAGGCGAGGTTCCTGTAATTGATTATATATATGTCAGAGAAACTTCCAATGCGATAAGTTGTGATTGACAATCATTAGGAGTTGGTTTTCTGCGAAGGAAGAAGTTCTGATAGTGAAGGTAATTTATCTGAAATGGGAATTAGTAGAGACATAACAGGATTATAACGCATTCATCATTAAATTAATAGCGTTCGTCGAGCTTCAGATTTTATGTTTAATGTACGGGTAAAGCCTTGCTTCTTTTGTTATTTTGTTTGTTACACGAAATAAATTCTTCTATTCTAGGTTCATTCCTTCACTACAAGCTAACAGCGTTATCATACGTGCGATCCAAATTTCATTAATAGGTGTAAGAAGCAATTTTTGATGCATCGCTTTCGCCGCCCGATGAGGCGGTTGTCTAAGTGCTGGCTTATAACATTCGTCCGAAAAGGGTCCGGGTTCGAATCCCGGTGAGGCATGGATGCCATGTTTGTCTTATGGCACTGGATCACTTCCTTCCCTGGAACCAGTGGTCCAAAATTTAAAACGGACCGATTGCTTATAGCCCAACGAGTAGCTCGCGGTGATCGTTAAAGCTGCCATAAAAAAAACAAAGATGACACCGAATTTTCGGGTGTAACAAGCACGTCTTTTGAATTCGTTCGACGCGAATTAAATTTATCAAAGCTTTTCAAAGTCAATAGAACCGGTATAGAAAACAATAGTATCTGACCGACAAAAGAAGTTTTTCAATCGGATTTTTAATCGCGCAGATTCTGCTGTAAACGGAAATCATGAACTTACGTTCTATGGTTGCAGACATGCGCGTTAAGAAAAATTTGAAATTATATGAGAAACATTTCACAGCGGAAACGCTCTCCGACAAAGGCAGAATTTTTCAGATTGGGCGTTTAAAAGCAGAGATATTGACAAAAATAAGATATAGCTATACGCCCCTGGCGGAGAAACCATGCATTATTTTATGAAGAAAGAATTCTCAAGATGTTTTTCGATGTGAGTGGTATTTGATCACGAAACAATTTTTTCAATCGAGCTTTTAGAAGCTCACATTTTGCTGCAAATACCTGTGAAGCAGAAATTGACACTTACACCCCCTGGTGGCCAAAATACATTTTATAAAAATATTAGAAATTGCAATCAAAACATTTCCCACCAGGAGCTGTATGCGATACAGGAAGAAGTTTTCAAATCGGAGTTTTAGAAGCAGAAATATCGGGGAAAACTGAATTTACTTTAAAGCCCCGTAGCGGAAAGTCTATAAGTTACTTGAAAATTTTGCAATTATATGAAAAACATATTGCACCCAAACGCTGGCCAACAAACAACCAATTTTAAAATCGGATTCTTAGATCAGATCACATGTAGAGGATTTTAGAAAGGGAGTGTCTGATCCCAGGTCTTAAACAACCCTCAGAAATAGGAAGTTTAGCGAGGTAGAAAGAGGGTGAAAGACGCCCTTAATTATTACCGGGTGGCCAGTACCCGGGGTCCGACGGCTAAACGTGCCTATCCGACGCACGGCTGATATTCAGTGGTTCGAACGTTCGTACATGCCTGGGATCGAACATGAGGTTTCTCCGTGGCAGTCACGAACGTTGATCACTAGGCCATGGGTTCTTAGAAGTAGAGATATTGCCAAAAATAAGATATACAACAACGCCCCGTGGTGGCCACACCGTTTTTTACCAAAAATTAGAAATTACATGCAAAAGATTTTCCATCAGGGGCAGTATCCGGTGCAGAAAGAATGTTTCAAATCGGAGTTTTAGAAGCAGAGATATCGGGGGAAAGCAATTTACGATAATGTTCCCTAGCAGAATGTGCATGAATTAATTGAAAATTCTAAAATTATATAAAAAAACATAATTATATAAAATAAAAAATACATCTACGGCCTCTTGGTGGAGAAAATATGCTTTATTTTAAGAAGAAAATATTCCGAAAAGGTTCATCGACGTGAGTGGTATCGGTCCACGAACGAATTTTTTCATTCGAGATTTTAGAAGCTCAGATTTTGCGGCCAATATATCAGAATCAGAAATTAACACTTACGCCCCCTGGTGGCCAAACCATTGCTTACCAAAAAATTACAAATCATATGCAAAACATTTCCCATCAGGAACTGTATCCGCTGAAGAAAATATTTTGGAAATCGAAGTTTCAGAAGTAGAGATGTCAGGGAAAGGCAATTTAATTTTACGCCCTCTAGTGGAAAAACCATGCGCAATTTGAAAAGGTGACTTTCCTAAAATATTTTTCGACATAAATGGAATCGAAAGGTAAAAGAATTTTTTCAATCAGATGCTTAGAAGCAAATGTATGGAATAAAATGTATTTTGAGTTTTATATCATCTGCATTTACGCCCTCTAGCGGCAAAACTGTAAATCGTAAAAAAAAAAAACGAAATGAAGCATCATTGCTCGCATATTTCAAGCTTCCCAATGCAAAAATAATTTTTCAAATTGGGCTAACAGTTGTAGAGATATGGTGTCCACGGACGGACGGAAGGACGGAGAAACCGGTAACACAAATGCGATCTTTTTTTACAAAAGACGGTCTGAAATTGTATCGCGTTTGAGTAACTTGTCAGTAGAAGACCGCTAGATAAAATAATATCTGTGAATTATTCGAAAAGGCATGATGCAATGTAACTGAGAACATCTATAAGGAAAAGTAATAAATGGTTTTATTAGGTGTTTGCACATATCCGTAAGAAGAAATTCCAAGCACACCGTAATTGAGATATGAGTACAAATAGGCGTAAATACCCGCACACTAACGTGCATATACACACACACACTCACGTACATACACACACACTTACGTACATATACACAGCGTTTTGTTACATCAAGACAGACTCAGTTAATGTCAGATACTACACGGGGTTTTTTTTTCTCTCACCGTGAGAAATATGAACACAATTACTTAATATCTCACCAAATGGCGCTCTTTAATCACGTGTCGCAGAGGCTAGAGATAATGAAATTTGTCAATGCTGATTGTGTAATGAAAGTTTCTAGCTGTTATGTAATCCCTGGCGAGTTGAAATATTGTTGAAATTCTATTTCTACTAATCCGATCAAATCCCGTTCCTCAAATTTACGATAAAACTTT
Organism: Macrothele yani; assembly: GCA_039090855.1. NCBI lineage: Eukaryota > Metazoa > Arthropoda > Arachnida > Araneae > Macrothelidae > Macrothele > Macrothele yani. The sequence goes on along the minus strand of CM076995.1, from coordinate 5,148,861 downwards.
CATGTATTTGCGTCAAGGTCAATATTACAAGAATTTTCACGTATTTAAGCCTAAGGAAAATGAACTAGCATACTTTTAAATCATGTTGACACTGGAAAATATATGCCACACTGATACTTAATTCACAAAACGAATGCATAGAAATGAAATAACAAAATCGCTGCTTTTAATACTGATGCTACAGAACTTCCTCAAATAGTTAGTGATTTCAGCAATAGCAATTCCAAATACACCGTTTTGGAGATCTGTTTACAAAGTACCTGGACTAAGTGTTTGTTTTCACTTCACAAGCACTGACGCTGAGGAAACTACTGAAGTTGCTGCCGCATGTCTGGACAAGACGGCCTTAGAACTACCTTATGTTGCATACCAGTTTGTTGATTCTCAGGCGCATACTGATAGCCCGCGCAACCCCCGCATTACGGGAAGGGGGCGGGGGGGGCTCACGGCTAAGAGGACTCTGGCCTCAGCAAAAGTATTTCACAAAATGTTTGGCGGAAATTTCATATTAAGCTGGTTAAGGAAATCGAGGTGGAATTTTGACGGTAGCTTTGGAAGAAGTATTAAAAAGAAAAACACGTATTTATTTTCAGTAAATAAAGTAAAATATTTAGGAATAAGTTTCGCGGTTTTAGTTCATAAAAACTACTCCAGATGACTTGAGGCCCCTTTTCACAGCCATTGCAAATGTGAAAGAAACATCAGTTCAATGAATGAAATTTTTGTACCAATGAGGATAAGGAGTTATGTGTCAAAATAATTTGCACATACCTACGCATCCTTCAATATACATATAGTGAACTAAAAGATGTTCTTCGCGGGGACTTTTTCTACGTACAAAATGTGGCATGATGTTAAATGCGTTCTTTATATTCAAAAGTAAATAATTTAAGGTTTTTTATGTGTGCTACAGTTCTTAATTACTACTTAATTATGTTCTGTGCTTTTGTATAAATCGGAAAACGCCCTTAGACATGTCAGTTACGTGTGGTGTTTTTCGTTTTGTGCGTCCGCTTGTTTGATTGCCGGCCTTTTACATCGTTTCTCGTAATGTTTCCGTTTCGCACCTTACCTTTTGTTATAGTTTTGATGCTGCTTCTGTTCCTGATGTAAACCGTTTGGCATGGCGCTTTTTGGCTCATTGAAGCCCTTGCGCCAATAAACCCCAACCACGTAAACCATTTGCAATGATGCTCTTTTTGCCTCATTGAGGCCCTTGCGCCAATATATTCCAACCACGTAAACCGTTTGGCATGGGCCTCTTTGGCTCTTTGATGCCCTTGCGCCAATAAATTCCAACCACATAAACCATCTGGCATGGCGCTCTTGCTGTTTGGCCCATTGAAGCCTTTGCGCCAATAAACTTCAGCTAAGGGCAGTTACGTGTTTTACGTGTTCGCTCGTAGTGGATATCAAGGATGATAGCCTCAAGTCCGTAAAAGAATAAAATTTGCATATGCTTACCTATTACCTTTGACGTAAATGTTGTGTTTTGTAGCACTTGTATTATATAATATGGAATTTAAAAATTTCAGTAATTAAAAACTAAAAACATTTTTTGCGGGGGGCCCGATATTTTCCGGTACGCCACTGTTGATTCCATAAGTTTTACAACACATGATACGATCAAGAAGAGAGAGAGAGAGAGAGAGCATGCGTATATTTCGTAAAACAGCGTATGAAACCCAAAACTGTGGTAAGTCGAAACGGAAAATTTTGTCATCTATTAGATGTTTCAATTAATTCCCGCTGTTTTTTGCCACACAAACACCTGTGGGTTGCCACAGAACGGTACAGGATAGTCTATTCAAAGTAGTGTCCGTTAGCAGCTACGACCCTTTCCCACCGTTGGGGTAACAAATGGATTCCGCGGTAGAAAAATGCAGGTTCTTTCGAGGCGAACCATTCATCGAGCCATTTTTGGATATCCGCGACAGAAAGGAAGTGCTGCTCCGATAGGCCATGTTGTAGCGACCGGAACATATGAAAGTCCGAGGGAGCAACGTCCGGGGAATAAGGCGGGTGGGGTAAGACGTCCCATCCAAGTGCCTCCAAGAGTTCCTTCACGGATTTGGCGACACGAGGTCTAGCGTTGTCGTGGAGAAGAATAACCTTGTCATGTCTTTTGGCGTATTGCGGCCATTTCTCCGTGAGTGCACGTTTCACATCAAGTAATTGACGTCGGTACCATTCAGCATTGATGTTTTCACCGGGTTGCAGCAGCTCAGAGTACACAACACAGACTTGATCCCACCAAATGCACAGCAACCCCTTCTTGCCATGGATGTCCGGTTTAGGCGTGCTGGTTCGCCGGGATGAACCCATGATTTCTTGCGCTTAGAATTGTCGTAACGAATCCATTTTTCATCGCCAGTCACTATTAGATGCAAAAACGACTTCCGTTTGTGTCGTCGCAGCAGCAATTCACACATGGTTTCATGTTTGGGATGTCGCTTTCCCCATGTGGGATCCAACTTCCGAGCTTCTGGATCATTCCCATTGCCTTTAAACGTTTGCTAACAATTGACTCTTCGACCCGTAGTGTTTCAGACAACTCGTGGAGCGTCTGACATGAATCCTCATCCAATAAAGCCTCCAATGCGCTATCTTCGAACTTTTTGGCTGCCCAGGGCGCTCTTTATCCTTTACGTCATATTCGTTGGCCTTGAAGCATCGGAACCACTCTCTGCATGTTGTTCCCGATAGAGCATGTTCCCCATAGGCCTGCAGTAGCAAATGATGACTTTCCGCTGCAGATTTCTTGAGATGAAAGCAGAAAGGTAATGCTTCTCGCAAATGCTCCTTTTTGGTACGAAACTCGACATCGTGAATGCGCTACAAACTCGTGTTCTGTGCCCTCCGATTGCGTGTCACACACTGCTTCTCCCAGACTACGGACGGTACGTGCGTGTGCAAGGGAGGTCACGCGTGGCCCGAATCAAAACGCACCACTGCTGCGCTCCGTTGGGCAACAGCGGGAATTAATTCAAGCACCTAATATAACCCACCACTCAGTGTTACGATGTTTTAAAGAGGAAAGAATTTCCATAAATCGTACTACTGCTCCTGTACCGCTATTAACATCAAAAAAATAATGATAATGCATGAAGAGGGATCACTTGTTGAAAAACAAAATGTGAGTTCCAGAGAAAAACATAAGCTCAATTCATGAAATATCGTACACGATATCAGTACAGCTTATTTGCATCAATGATTCAGTCCAATTTTCCGATACAGGGAACGGCAGCCCGAATAGTCAGAAGCGTAGGATTTTGGCCAGTCAGCCGCGATGGGCCTAGGAATTGTGTCCTAGATGAGGCACGAGTGGTGTGTTTTTTTACTGCACTGGCCCTCTCCCTCCCTGGAACTAGTGGCCCCAAAATAGGGACGGGCGGCTGCTCATAGTCCTTTGAGTTGGTTATCCTGGTCGCTAAACCCGGCACAAAGAAGAATGATGTAAATTAAAAGTGTGTATGTGTGTGCGTGCGTGCTTGTTAATAGCGATAAAGGGGCTGTATTACGATTTATGGTTCTCCAGTGTAAAACGTAGATCTAAAAATGTAGGTGACCTATGAAAGAAGTATAGCCCACTAAATTTATTTGGATACACCAAAAACGGAATTTAAGTACCTCTGCAAACTGCACCTTAGCCGTTGGAAAGCTATGCAACTTATTTTGAAGAATAATAAACAGAAAATACCGTGAGCTTTTCCTTTGTCTCTTTATAACTATTCTGGCTCTAGTCTTATCTCTGAATGACTGTCACATGCCGTACATCCTGTGATCTCATAATGTATTTAAAATATCTGTTCAACTTGAAGGGGTTGATCTCGTACTGCCAGTTCGCCAGTCATTCCTGTGCCTTAGATCTGGCTGTGAACCAAGAGGCTCAGCAGACAGTAAGGCAACGATAGCCACGAACTAACCTCTTAAACAAATACTCGCTAGAGCCTGCAAATTAACAGCGTTTGATCTAATCAAAGGGAAATCTTAGTATAAATTACCAAGCAATGTAAAAACGTGAATTTATCATAAAATAAAATACATTAACATTTTGAATAAAATGTACATATATGAAAAGGATTGTAATTAGGCATTCTTTTGAAAAATAAATATGTGACAAATTGCACGTAATGGAAAAGATAACAAAACTTACGACTATTCTAAGTTTTTGTGTAGTCTACATTGTTTTTGTTGTAATGAATGACGATAACAACGAAGATTTCCATAGTTGTTGTTTTTTTCCGTGACGTGGTTAGATTATATCATTTGTATATATATAAAGTAAAATGGCATCCAAAATATTTCGCTTGTCGTGTATTTGCTGGTTATTCCGTACTTTTTAAATTTCCCAAATAAAGTATCATTTATACATCGGTCTTGTAAACTAATTGAATAATGTATGACATGGTACTAAAATTTGAAAAGGAAGATATGGATAACAGCAATTTTTGAAGTACACACGTGAGTTTACCAAAATTTATCTGCCAGTAAGTAGGACTTTATCACTGCAGGGCGTTAAGACAGCTTCCTTAAAATGTTGAGTCTCGAATTCTATACCAGTATGTGTAACTTTATCACTGGAGGTCGTGAAGGAAGCTTCCTCGAGATTTTGATTCTGAAATTATATACCGATATGTGTGATCTTATCACTAAAAGAAGCATCAAGGACTCTCCTCCGAATTTCAAGCTTCACAGAAAGACAGTTTCAATGATTTCGTGAAGTTTGGAATTACAAAATGTACAGAAATCTCGCACGTGGACAACTGGTTGGTCCGTTGATAGAGAGGTATAGCGTCTTCACGTCAAGGACAGTTCTATTCTTTTCTTTTCGTGTTTAACAACCACCATGAGCAACTCTTAGGACTATATGCAGCCGTACGTCCTTAATTTGGAGCCAATGGTTCCAGGAGGGGAGAGAGTCAGTGACAAAAACCAGGCGCTCCAACTAAGCCTCATGGTAAGACTCGTGTTCAGGCCCACACAAACGAACGGCCAAAGGCCAGTGCTTAAATTAGGCAAGTGCAGTGTACGGCCTGAGGACCGCATCCAGCTCCCGCCCTAATTTTATTCGGTCCGCGAGGACTTTTCCAAATTTCACTGAATCTTGCCCGCCAGCTACCGTCGAAGTTTTTATGTAATAAAAAAGAGGGTGCCATTTAGAGACAAGCCCGTACAAAAATCTCGCCAAAAGATGGCAGCACGTTGACAGCAACATCTTCCTTTGGTTTGAGGGAGAAGAATGTGGAGGAGGAAACTGAAGCGCCCATGAATGGCAGAGCCTGCTAACAGCTGCAATTCTGTTTGATTGACCGGAGAAGGAGAAAGTTGAAGGCGAGGGGACTTTCTTCAGCAAACCAACTGAAAGTAACGGGCGGAAATCACCATTGTGCCGTTGTTATTCGTAATGCGTTCAGCACGCAAGCAGCACCATTACTCACAACTGTCAGTATTGAATTGATCGTCTTATGAAGTTGTAATATGCTTGTTTATTAAATGTAACTATATTGATATCTTGTGGCACGTTGCGATTTTTTATATTAATTTTGATTTTGTAATTGCGTCGGCGTTCTAAATTATCAAGATGACATCATTGAAGAGGAGGAAAGTGGACAGTGAATTTCGTGTATTTCAAGACAAGTTGACTGATTATTACTTTCAGTCATACAGAAGGAAAACCCTGTTTATTTTATTTGTTTTGAAAATATTTCTATTGTGAAAGAATACAGCCGAAACAAGTATTATAATAACAAGCACGCCAATTACAGCAATTTCGAAGGTCAGTTGAGAAAAGATAAGATACAAAATTTGAAAACGACTATATTTGGCCAAAAGACGCTTTTCCACAAATGGGAAAAGAAGCTGGCAAAATTGTACGGGCAAGTTTTATTGTCAGTGAAAAAATTGCAAAGCACTCAAAGCAATATTCCGAAAGAAACTTTGTCAAAGAATGTCTCAGCACTATCATTGAAATACTGTGTCCTGATAAAAGCAAGGACATTGCACAAATAAATCTTTTTGTTGGGCTGGGACGAGACGTATCAACGGAATGGCCGATGACGTAAAATTAAGTCTGAAAGAAATCACGTCACAATTTGAAGCGTCTAGACGTGTGCCACTGGTACCACTCAGCTGGCTATATTTACCTGGGAGTCTATTTTTCAATTGCACTGAAAAATTGCTTGTTTTTCAACCAATGAAAGATACTACAACAGGAGAAGACATTCTCCAGGAAGTAAAAAATGTTTTTGATAAATTCGACCTTAAATAGGAGAAGCTAAACGGGTTATCAGCCGATGGGGCTTCAACAATGATTGGGCCAAACTTAGGCTTCGTTACTAACATCAGATCAGAGTTTTCTGATATGAACATCAATACAGGCGATTTGTGTGTGCTTCACAGTATTTTACACAAAAAAAAAAAAAACGTGTATGCAAAATCAATCAAATTCGCCCATGTCATAACCACGGTAGTTTCCTACATAAATTTCATTAAGTCGAGAACACTAAAACACCACCAGTTTCAAGGATATCTGGATAACGTTCAATCCGAGCACGAAGACCTGAAGAATTCAACACCAGGTTCCATGATTTTCAAGCACAAGAAGCAAATTAAAAAATCTTACATTTGATGTTAACATGATGGAACATGCTCTACCTTCTTTCCAAAGGGAACTAACTGAACTGTAAAAAAACTCAGATCTGAAGACAAAAATCAAAGATGTTTCACTAACTGACTTTTATAAGAAATACTCATGTATTTCCCAGAGGGGAGGACAAGTATCCGAAACTCACAGCTTTTGCTCGAAAAATTACAACGTTATTTGGAAGCACTTGCAACTTCGAGCAAATCTTTTCCAGAATGAAGTTCGTTAAATCTAAAACGAGGATGAGAATGACGGATTCACATTTAAGAAACACTTTGCGTCTTGCAACTTCAGTTATTTCCCCGAACATTGACCATCTTATGAGAGACATGAAGTCCCAAACGTCCCATTGAATGCATCTGATCTGTATGATGACCAAAAAACAAGTATATCACCTATACTGGCTGAAATTCTGCTACAATCCTTAGAAGATAAAATTCTGGCTCAATCTCCAATACAGCCACTACTATATCTTCGCTACGTCGACGACGTACTTGTTTTTTGGCCATCATCCATTGCAGAACTTACTCTTTTTTCTGAACGATTATCCTCACAATATACCACAATCAATTTTACCATTGAAACCGAGACCAATTATTCTCTCCCATACTTGGATATTCAATTAGTTCGCAATCTTAATACCTAGAATATCTCTTACTCGGTATACAGCAAATCTTCGGCTCATTCCACTATTATACCCATAAATTCAGCTCACCCGGCAAACTACAAACTATCAGCTTTATATTCCCTCGTACGACGAGCTTTCTCACATTCCTCTTCTGCCGCTCTTCGCCAACAAGAATTTAATAAAATTTACGAAATTGCCTTGACGCACGACTATCCGAATAATATCGTCAACAACATTATGTACAAGGTTAAAATGCAAGTAGCCACGATTTTACAGAGAAAACCGATTAGAAATAGATTTGTGGGTTCCATGGAATGTGTCCCCGATGTTATTAACGTCTTAAAGAACCACTGCCGACACAACAACGTATCCTTTGGGATTAGGACAAGGAATACCCTATCCATGGTCAGAAATGAAAAAGATCGTACGAATAACGACCATAAATTTGGGGTATACCGTAGGCTACAGATAAGGACTACAGATTCGTTCCTAGAAGACAAAGTTTACATAGGATCGACATTACGCACATTGGGAACCAGGATTAGGGAACACAGATACAATGTCAAAATGGGTGCGCAAACAACGGTACTATCCAGACTGACTTCGAAAGGAACTCATGTACCAATTTAGGAGGATTCCTGTGTCCTCACCACTGCAAATACGAAATTCACCACACTCTTTGCGGAAAGTTTATTTATCCGTGAATATGGCCTGTCCTGTCGTAATGAAGAAACCATTTGCTATATCCCAGACTCGTGGATACCAGCTGTCTGGAGTAACCATTCGAACTTAAGTTACAACTCACACTAGAACATTTCTGCTGCAGTTTTCATTGATTGTGTACACGCATATTTGTCACGCATCCTTCAATCATGTGACGGAGAATTTGATATTTAAACACCAGTTCCAGTAGTTTGTAGTTCCCCATTTGAGGATGAGCACGTAGCGAGCTTGAAAGGTCTTATGGTTTTTAAACTACGATATTATTATGTCTTTTAATTGTAAATTAAAGATTTTAGTAAGTCAGTGGTTTTAAATAATGTTGATAATAAACAAGGATTTCGTGCCACATAGACTACTCAGGGTAAGAAACTTGCTGTTAACGCACGATGTACAAACTTGCCGAATGGTTCCAGTTCTATGCAAACTTTAATAACTAAACACACACACACAAGTTAAAATCTATTTACACGGTTTAAATCAACATGAGTACTTTCGTGCTCGCTACGAGCACATCATCGGATGAAAGACAAGTTGGAGTTCCAGAAAACAAATTTATGTATCGGTGCCGTTGCCAATCATTCTCACTGAGGAAAGAAATACAAGAAAGTTCACTTGCTCTAACGTAATGTGAGCAAATGGAGGCCTATAGAGTTCTATTAATGATGGGCAGAGTCTGTTATGTAAGAGGTAGAAACAGGAATCGAGGACAGTAAAGTTTTCCAGGCCTGGGAAATATAGCTGGGTACTTCATCGTTGCAACAAGTGTCCACTCGATGCAAAATGTGCAGACTCTCTGTAAAGAGCACTGTTTCCCTCGTCGTAGAGGTAGAAAGAATGGAGACGTCTGTCCAAGATGGGTAATGTGTACCAGCTGAATAAAGCCTGGCTAAAGCAGTCGATTAAGAGCCATTTTTTACGCTATATTGGTGTTCCTTAATTCTTGTTTGCAGTCTCCGTAGGGTTGAGCCGATGTATATGAGGTCCTTGTCTTGAGGATCGACAGATTTCATAGAAATGGAATAGATGCCACATTTGTCCAACAATTCAACACGGTCCCGATCATTTTTAAAAATGATCGGGACCGTGTTGAATTGTTGGACAAATGTGGCATCTATTCCATTTCTATGAAATCTGTCGATCCTCAAGACAAGGACCTCATATACATCGGCTCAACCATACGGAGACTGCAAACAAGAATTAAGGAACACTAATATAGTGTAAAAAATGGCTCTTCATCGACTGCTTTAGCCAGGCTTTCTTCAGCTGGTACACATTGCCCATCTTGGACAGACGTCTCCATTCTTTCTACCTCTACTACGAGGGAAACAGTGCTCTTTACAAAGAGTCCGCACATTTTGCATCGAGTGGACACTTGTTGCAACGATGAAGTACCCAGCTATATTTCCTAGGCCTGGAAAACTTTACTGTCCTCGATTCCTGTTTCTACCTCTTACATAACAGAATCTGCCCATCATTAATAGAACTCTATAGGCCTCCATTTGCTCACATTACGTTAGAGCAATTGAACTTTCTTGTATTTCTTTCCTCAGTGTGAATGATTGGCAACGGCACCGATACATAAATGTGTTTTCTAGAACTCCAACTTGTCTTTCATCTGATGATGTGCTCGTAGCGAGCACGAAAGTACTCATGTTGTTTTAAACCATGTAAATAGATTTTAACTTGTGTGTGTGTGTTTAGTTATTAAAGTTTGCATAGAACTGGAACCACTCGGCAAGTTTGTACATCGTGCGTTAACAGCAAGTTTCTTACCCTGAATAGTCTATGTGGCACGAAATCCTTGTTTATTATCAACTGTAACTGTATTGGTATGTGATTTTATACTTTCATCTTGCATTTTTTTCTTCAAGTATGGAGTTCGCCATTAAGATGTTTCGTCGTTTTCGGAGAAAACTTTTCATTGAGGAGACACATTTATCGTTTTTAGTGAACTGTAGAGACTTGCAGGTTGTTCCCAACTACCTGAAGTTACGCTGTTTTCCAGTCTCTCGCCGCGATGCCTCAGTCCTTGGTTCTGCGGAATACAAAAGACTCACTTCAGAGATCCGAACGAAACGTAGTTTCATAGACTATTTGCACAGGAAATCATATTACGCTTTCCTGCATTTACCATTATACTTTCACCCTGCACTACTGGATAGGCTTCTTATTACATTTTTGGCCTCCTGCAATACGGAAGTACAACTTTTTCAAAACAGACAGATTAAGAAACTACGCAACTTAGTTGCTGACTCTTGTTCTGCAAGGCGTTGTTCTTCACAGCTGCAAAGGCAAAGTTCTACCGCTCAACCAGCATACATTAACTTCAGTTCTCATCCTCTTAATTCTTTACAAAAGTCTGCCTTAAATAGAGGTCCTAAATATGCTTATCCGGAGTTTAACCCTAATCCCTTTCAGCTTATTTCCCAGGCAGAAAATATTATTCAATCTCTCCCCACTCCTGAACGAGAACCCACCAGGTATAAGGTAGCGAAAGCCATCAAATTCAGTAGAAGTTCAAATATCTCTCCTGCATCTAAAACCCTCCTTAAAGAAAAAACTCAGCTGCAGGCTCTTCGCTCGAACCCTAATTTGGCAGTTATCACAGCAGACAAATCCAACCAGGTTGTAATTCTCGATAAGCAGGACTACGTAATGAAAATGGAAAATGCCATTGATAATACCCCCATTCTGTTATTCAAGGTGATCCTATCTCTGCCACTATTTCTGCTTTAAGCAGACTCCGTAATCATGGGGCCTTACCCCTTGCATTTCCAACTTCATGCACCCACCTTTTGGACCTAGGGTCCCAGAATTGTTTGGGAAACTGAAAACCCATAAGGAAAATCACCCCATTAGGACTTTGGTTTCTGGGTATGCTAATCCCACCAGGCCTTTGGAGAAAGCACTTGTCAAATATCTTATCCCACTAATCTCTTCCTCACAATATTCCATTTCTAGCTCCGCAAAAGCCTTGCAAAGTATCAAGGCTTTCAACCATCCTGGTTCCTCTTTTCTTATGGCTTCTTTAGACGTAGTGTCTCTGTTTCCCAACGTCCCCATTTCTATTGTACACAATATCATTAACGCAAACTTTCCCAATTGGGGTCTGTACCTCCTGAGGAAATTCAAGCCGTTCTGCAGGCATTACGCCTCATTCAGAAGCGTTCCTTTTTCAGGTTTAATGGCATTTTATATCGCCAACTTGAGGGAGCCCCCATGGGGTCCCCACTCTCCCCTCTGTTGGCTGAACTTCTTCTTCAAAACATAGAACATCGCATTTTGGACTTTTGTCAGATTGCACCTGTATTATATCTTCGGTATGTTGACGATGTCTTGGTCTTTTGGCCTTCGTCAGTTGAAAATTTGTTCTCTTTTGCAACCACGTTGTCGTCAGATTATCCTTCTATATCCTTCACTGTGGAGGTTGAATGTGACAATTCTCTTCCGTTTTTGGACTTCCAACTTCGTAGGAACCCTACCTCCCAGTACCTGAGTTATTCGGTTTACAGAAAGCCTTCCTCTATACCTATCTTTATACCACGCGTTTCTGCCCACCCGACCAGATATAAGGTTTCATCCTTATACTTTCTTATTCGAAGAGCATTTACCCACTCCTCTTCTGTAGCCTTCCGTGAGCAGGAACTTCAAAAGATATATACCATTGCTTATCAGCACGGATTTTCTCATTCAGATGTCCATAGAATCTACCGAAAAATCCAAAGTTCAACACTTTTTACCCTGACACGTGAACGAAGGGATATCAAATATGTTGGAACGATGACTTACGTCCCTCATGTGAATGGTAGTTTATTGAACATCTGTCACAGTCACAGTGCCGGTTTTGGGTTAAAAACATCGAACATTTATTCCCCGATTAAAAGTGATCGGGATCGTGTTGAATTGTTGGACAAATGTGGCATCCATTCCATTTCTATGAAATCTGTCGATCCTCAAGACAAGGACCTCATATATATCGGCTCAACGCTACGGAAACTGCAAACAAGAATTAAGGAACACCAATATAGTGTAAAAAATGGCTCTTCATCGACTGCTTTAGCCAGGCTTTATTCAGCTGGTACACATTACCCATCTTGGACAGACGTCTCCATTCTTTCTACCTCTACTACGAGGGAAACAGTGCTCTTTACAAAGAGTCCGCACATTTTGCATCGAGTGGACACTTGTTGCAACGATGAAGTACCCAGCTATATTTCCCAGGCCTGGAAAACTTTACTGTCCTCGATTCCTGTTTCTACCTCTTACATAACAGACTCTGCCCATCATTAATAGAACTCTATAGGCCTCCATTTGCTCACATTACGTTAGAGCAAGTGAACTTTCTTGTATTTCTTTCCTCAGTGTGAATGATTGGCAACGGCACCGATACATAAATGTGTTTTCTGGAACTCCAAATTGTCTTTCATCCGATGATGTGCTCGTAGCGAGCACGAAAGTACTCATGTTGATTTAAACCATGTAAATAGATTTTAACTTGTGTGTGTGTGTGTATTTAGTTATTAAAGTTGGCATAGAACTGGAACCATTCGGCAAGTTTGTACATCGTGCGTTAACAGCAAGTTTCTTACCCTGAGTAGTTTAAATAATGTCTTATTGAATATCGTGCAAAAACGAAAGTTGTTTTGTTCAGATTATTAAATAATAAATAGCGGAATAAAGCTCTTATGAAACATTTACATGTTTTACTGTTAATCTGCTCGTAGATTTTTTATATTAATTACATAAATTAAATCGAATAAAAAGGAAACAAAATAAAGATGTCTTGTCAAATAAGTACCAATATCTTTAAATTTTAAAATAACATCATTTGGTATGGCCCGTGGTAACATTTAAAATTCGGTATCCGGCCCGTCCTCTTCATGAATTTGCACATGCCTGGCTTAGGCCATTTCACCACAGGTGCGGCTCAGTTTTAATTCTAAATTTTTTTATTGTTTTAGGCCCTCTATTTCGATGTTTGACCCATGCGCTATGAAACATAAAAAAAATTACCAACGTAGATAAGAAAAAATTATAACGTAGTGCATTTTCTAAGTGGACCAGCGATTTGAAAGACGTCTTTTTTTAAACACTGCAATTATTCAAGGGGTGATATTGTTGCATTGGAGATATTCAGTTTTCTTGAATTTTCGTAATTTCAACTGTAGCGTTTTCTTGAACGTCTCTCTCCGTCTAGTGAACTCAAAGTGTGATGTCACTGTGGAAAGGAAGCATGCGTACGTGACCGTCTCCTCGTGAGCAGGTATCTTAACTTTATTACCCTCCTGAATAAACGTCCGCAGTACGCAGAAACAGGGTCATCCGTTGCGATTATTTGGTCTGAAAATGACGTCACCTGGGAAAGTTAATGCCATAAGCAAGGGCAACGCTTTTAGGACCGGTGGCTTTATGTCTAGTAAGTCATATAAGCATTTCCGGTCGCGAATCTACTCAACTGAGAAGTAGAGAATTGTTTAAAAAACAATCAATATTTTTCCTTTTGCTCATGGTCTTTCCACAAACCTGAAACAAATAATGCCGTTTCTACAAAATTAAAGTAACATTTACTTGACTTATGATTAAAAATGAACATATAACATACAATAATATTCTCATTTTTTTCAAAACAGTTATTAATAAAATAATAGACACTAGATAAATCCCCTTGTGAATGGACTGTCTTTTACGCATAAACACTTATAATGAATATCTCGCTTCTGCTACTGAATTATAATGAATTCAGCTTCTTCTAAGCTAATGCTTCTTCTAATGCTTGTTGTTTGTTAATTATATCATGAATAAACTTTCCTGCTAGTAGTGTAGTAATAATAATGAACAAGCTTTTAACTGCTAGTAATGTTGTAGTAGTAATTAAGATGAATAAAGTCTTATGCTGGTTGTTAATAATAATCAACTAATGAAATTAACCTAACAGTCAGACAGAGATCTGACAAAACTATGAACTGAGAAAGACGTACTTACTAAGACAATCTTTTATTTGGTAAACTTCTGGCTCTCACATAAACGAAGATCTCTTTACACACGAAACAAAGCTCTCACGCACATAAACAACCGCTCTCTCTATACAACAACAGCTCTCTGACACATAAACAACAGCTCACTTCGTACAACAACAGCTCTCTGACACATAAACAACAGCTCACTTCGTACAACAACAGCTCTCTCTACGCACATCAACAAAACGCTCTCTCTACGTATCGTTGAACGCGCCTATTTATACTGGCTACCACCACGTCATGACTTACACTCATTGCCAGATCTCATTCAGCGGGAGAAATAACATCTCGTTCAGTAAGAAGATAATTTACATAGTAAAATAAAATAACCAGAGATAGTAAAAATCAAAAGGAAAGTGAATCTAGAGTATACGTTACACACTCTCCACAAAACAAGCTGTTTTTATAACTGTATATGAATAGTACTTCACACCGATGTTATATTTGTGCCGTAAAAAATGTGCACCACAAATCGCGTACCCGCCCCGGTGGCGCAGTGGTCTAATCAACGGCTTATGACCATTCGTCAGAGTAGGGCCCGGGTTCGAATCCCGTGAGGCATGGATATTGTGTTTGCCTTACGGCGCTGGCTCTCTCCCTTCCCTGGAACCAGTGGCCCTAAAGTAGGGACAGGCACTGCTTATAGCCCACTGAGTTGCTCACGGTGGTCGTTAAGCATTCAATCATAAAACAAAAAAGGAAAATAAGTCGCATACAGAAAATTTTCAAACAGCCGGATCTTAATCTTCCTATGTCCAACACAAGAACTTCGTTCTGAAAACATCCCCTGAGAAAACAGTTTTTTTTTTAAGAAATACTTATTTTTTGTACAGCTTGTGCACCAAGTGATGTGCTTTTCCTTTCTCTACAGAATGATAAGTTAATCAATCAGCTATTTAAATAACGATCAGTTACCAGAGTGTATGAATGATGCCTCACACATAACGAAAATAGGGGGGGGGAGGTATCCTCATTCTATCAAAACACCCACGTGTTTTGTTTCAAATATATTATACAAAACAACAGTACATTACTTTTCTAAACCACAGTGCATTACACGAATGTTTTCGTGGTAAATAATATATATAAGGTAAGAATTACGATGTGCAACGGGGAAAATGTAATTTGGATCGCTTTTTTTTTCTATACGTTTAATGCCACTCTGAGATTAAAAGATTTTTCGCGAGAAATATCAAATAAGCGAAAATAGAAGGTCGACTTTGAAAAATTCTTTATGAAGTAAAAAAATGTGACGTCAACAGTTCATATATAAAGGTCATTCAAATGAAAACGAGCCACCGGACATAGCAAACTGCCGAATGGGTTTACCGCGGCAGCGTCGACACAAAGCGCAAGTGGCACCACTGTAGTTGTATGATGCAGTGAAATGTGGAGCTGCGACCATGCGACAACGGAAGCTGTTGGCCTTTGTACAGTACCTCGTGCAGGTGTTTGGTCAACCAGTCATGATTGAAGCAAAGAACGTTGAACAGAGAGCGGCAACAGAGATCAACAGTGAACCACAAGGGCCAACCCTGTTGATCCAGTTTCTCGCCACCGGAAATACCGGAAATGCTGTCCGGTATGCGGATACACTTAAATCTCTGCGAGGACCACTCAAATCCAAGAGGCCCGGACAGTTCACCACAGGAATAATTCTTTTTCATAACAACGCCCGTCTCCTCACTACAAAAATCGTCCAGGATTACCTTTCCAAATTCAGGTGGGAAACACTCCAGCATCCGGCATACAGCCTAGATTTGTCCAGGATTTTCTTTCCAAGTTCAGGTGGGAAAAACTCCAGCATCCGGCATACAGCCCAGAATTGTCCAGGATTATCTTTCCGAATTCAGGTGGGAAACACTCCAGTATCCGGCATACAGCCCAGATTTGTTCCCCTGTGACTCTTACATTTTCGGGAAGCTGAAGAAGCATCAGCGGGGTCACAGATTCATTCGGACGAAGAGGTGCAGGACGCTGTTCGGGAGATAGTCTTCCACTTCCGTACGTGCAATTTCCGTATAAAAAGAATTTTGTCCCATTTCAGTACATAGCAAATCGGTTAGTGACATTTCTGTACAGTTTCACCGCGCCTGGTATCAGACGTGGGGAATCTAAGGACAAAAGTAAATGTTGAATTCAACATTTACTTTTGTCCTTAGATCTTTATGATGACGTCGAATTCCTCAAGTAAACAAGCTGTCCATTAATGCCATCTTTACAGTCTTCAGTATTCGTCACAGATGTTTAATTTCAAAACCGCTGGAGAAAAATAGCTTTTCTTTTTAATATTTCGTTCAAAGCTGCCGTCAAAAATTCCGTGACATTTCTTTAACCAGTTTTGTTTGAAGTTTCCACAAAAGATTTTGTAAAATCTTTTTTCTGACGCTAGAGGCTCTGATGGTTGTGAACCCCCACTCCCACCCATCCACCCACACACAGTAGAGAAAGGGGAGGCGGTTGCGAGGGCTATCAGTACGTCCCCGATCCTGTGTCTTCCTTCACGCATATCTCACTGCTTATGGATCATTACATCTGTGTACGGAAATGGCACTAGATGAACTCGATGTGTACGGAAATGGGACAAAATTCATTTGACAGGAAATGACACGTACGGAAGTGGTACGACAAGGTTCGGGAATGATTACGCCAGCAACCCACCGCCTTTTACGCAACTAGAATTGAACGTCCAGTGTCACAGTGGGATAAGTGTCTTAATAGCCATGAGGAGTCACAATATATTTGTCATACACCCTTTAGCATTAATTTAAATGAGCCCTATAATTTCAAAAAACGTGAAAGGCTAAATTTATATACGCATCACAAAAAGCGAATTTAAGTTTTGTTCACTTGAAGTGAAGCGAACGGTGATTTATTAGAAAATATTAATATCATGGGTGCAGATATTCATGTCTTGGTAGCCTGGAAAAATGGTTATTTTTCAGATAATTATTTCGTGAAAGCCTAGTTGGAGAGTTATTCAGTATTTAACCTTTGTCAGGTTGAACAGGGCCAAGACAGTAAAAATATGCTTATAGGAGTCATCTTTTAAAAAGAAATTATGCTTATCAGTAGCACATACATATAAAGCAAAGTAATGTTAAATGAACATTAAATGTTGTGAAATCAGCAATCCAAAGCGAAATCGAAGCGAAAAAAATGGAAGTTAGCAAAGATATAATGGTGTATGAATGAGAAGGAGAAATGCCCAAGATTCATACAACCGCACATTTACGGATGATTGGAATTTAAGTGTGCAAATGACGTACATAATCATTTTACTTCTGGAAAAAATGCCATCCCTCAGTATGTTTGAAAAATAACTTTGGAAGCATCACTAGGACATAAATCAAGTCGAATTCAACAGAAAATGAATCTAACATTGCTTTATCTAAAATTATCGGAATTATTAAAATCGAGGGCTGCTGTCTCCTAAATGTTATGTAATATACTTTAGCAATTTCAAATGGATTTTTGTGACCAAGTGGATTTCAATGCTTAAAAACACCAGTCTTTTTTTACACCTAGTTTTGAGGTAAGTCATGTAAAGATGCGATGTTTAAAGTTAAAAGGTCACCTATAGGATAAAACTTTCAAAATGATAAAATAACCCTACAATGATTCCTGCAGAAATTACAGTTTTCAGCATGAAATATTAACATTTAGCAAATATTAAGCAATAATTCATTGTTAACGGTTACACCAATTCAACAATTAATAGTTACAAAAATTAGGAAACTGTTAACTGTTGAATTGGTTTACTTAGCTTCTGTTTTGTTTATGTATACACTACAGTTTCAAAATAGTATAACTATACTAGTTATCCGAATTTCTTAGCGCAGAAACGAAAATAAATATTTCCAAGCTTTCGTACATCAACCAGATGGCTTTCTCAAGGAAGGTAGACAGCAAACTTCTTTGAGAAAGCCATGTGGTTAATGTGCGAAAGCTGGAAACTTTGATTTTCTATTCTACGCCAAGAAATTCGGATCACTAGTATAGTCATACTACTCATATTTCGATTATAGTTGATGTGCAATCCTTGTTTATTAATCACACTACTGTCTTTTAATATTGTTACATTGTTATTAGAAGAGAGATTAAAACTGTTCATGTTCCTTCTTATGGATCTGTCTGATAACATAATCTGTGGTTAGGTGAATCTTCCATGTACTTCGCATTTCTTTCATTGGTTTTTCTCATGTTAATATGACCTTCCACTTTATCAGTCAAGAAAGAGAAATTTTCCAAGAAAGGGAAGAAAAATAGATTTTATCTGCGTTACACAGTTTTGCAACTTAGGCACAAGATTAGGAGCGACATTTCACAGTTTGTTCTGTTTTTCTCTATAAATGGGCGTGTGTCGACTGTTCTGCAATAGAAACACATTTTTCAATAGCATCCTAATAGCTCCATAGTAATTACTGTCATCGTATCAAAGAGAGGTATCGGTAGAGATAAAGAATTAATCAATATTTTCGAAAATGACTTAACGTTTTTCATCCTGGAACCCCACACATTTGAAACTCGCGTCTTTGTTTATTCCAATATGGGTGCTCATGAATATTTAACGAAAGAACCAGTTGTAGCGCAAATCTACAAACGATCGATCAACTAACTGAGATTGTTCATTTGATATTCCTCAGAAGGGATCTTAATTAATGACCTCGGATTAAGAAACGATTAAAACACTATGGGTGCTTATCAACGTTTTTTTCCCCCAGTGGCACGGTTTCAAGACCTTCCAAACTGTTTTTCGTAAAGTGCTATTATCTACTTCTAAAACGTGAGCGGGAACTGATTGCATATTAAAAGACAGTAATCAGATTTTTAAACTCGCAGATCCTGCATATGAAAATTTGCATCTGATTTAAATCGAATAGGTTCTAACAACTTTCAAGGATATTTTTAAATGGAATTTCTACCCAATGTACAAAGAGAGTAAAACAGTAGACAATTATGTAAATCTCTGGTTCATCATGTTCTATAAACAAGGTCATACACTTAGTTCGCAACATTCTACATAATACAGCTTCTGTAATATCCATTTTTATGAGATCATATATCTTGGTTAGGAATTTTTGCAGTTACAACTCATTAAAACAAGGAATTTTCTCTGTTCGTGAGCCAACAAGGCATACGAAACTTCTTAGTTTTCCGATTATGTGAACAAAGACGTCAGAATTTTTTCTTCAATTCGCGATTACTTAATTTACGCCCTTGTGTTTGTTGAAGTTTGAATCCATCGTAAGTCACCCATTTGCTTTTAAAAGTTATTGCTCAGCAGCACGGATGTCGCCAAGGAAGTGCGAGGGTGTGCTCAAGCCCACCCTGAAATTTGTCTTGCCCACCCAATTCAAAGTGTGCCATTTTTCAATATATTTAACTTTAAAATATAATCTGCACTTTGACAAGTAACAAGTCTTGTGTTTTATTTCACGTAATCCTACGTATTTCACCCTAGGAAGTGTGTTGTTTACGTCTCCAAAAAAGGTTATCAAAATAGCACCGCAGGGCCATGAAAATTCATTTGTTCTCCACTCTTCCAATTCTTTACTTTAAGCTTCTTTTTCATGTTTGTATGGCGGGGGGAGGGGGTAGCTAAAGAGGACGGTGGACAGGAACTCACTGAGGGGATCACTACTAATTGTTCTGTTTGTTTTCTTTACAAAACAGGGGATTCCAACAAGAAAAGTGGAGTCTAAAGATACACTAGCGTCCTTAAGACTGCCAGTGAAAGTGCAGAAGTGACTGACGACTGCTTTGTATGAGAGGAGTGCAAGAAAAAGTCTCTGGCTGGAAGGAAGGAAGTTAAGGAGGGGTGAGGTATTGTGTCTGAGGGGCACAACGTTAAAATTTGATTTAGATAAACAAAACTGACATTTTCTTTAAAATAAATTGTTCAAGTATAGTACTATTTTCGTAAAGAAAAACGGAAAATTTTGAAAAAATATTTACGACAATGCATCCAGAGCAAGCAAAAAGTTGAAGGCGACATTCCACCAACACTTTTAACTTACACCCGTGGCATAACTAGTCAGGTCCATGTATGTATGTGTGTCCAGTTAGAGGAGATCTGAATTGCGCGAATCCTTTTGTAGTCTGTAGTGAAATGCATTGAAACCGCCACGGTGGCGCAGTGGTCTAAGCGCTGGCTTATGACCATTCGTCTAAGAAGGGTCCGGGTTCGAATCCCGTGAGGCATGGATGTTCTGTTTGTCTTACAGCACGGTCTCTCTCTCTCTCTCTCTTCCCTGGAACCAGTGACCCTAAATTAGGGACTGGCGATTGCTTATAGCCCATTGAGTTGCTCACGGTAGTCGTTTAACCTTTAATTAAAAGAAAAAAAGCATTAAAAATTTGTTCTTTCAGTGTTTCGTAGGAAACGTTACTGTGAAGCTCGCCCCACCAAAAATAACGCTCGTCCACTCGTCGCCCATCCTGATTTCGAAGTCTAACGATGCCCTTGCTCAGCAGAAGTTTCTTCTTTTAATATGAAGATCGGGCTGAAATATTTAAAATAAATGTAATCATTAAACCAAATCTTTCAATCAAAGAAACTAAATCTCAAAGGCGAAGACAAAAACGTATAAAATACCTTAACGAAATACGTACACCAACTACCATTAACCAAATTCGACAGCTGAGTTAGACGCTGCAATAAATCTTTCCACAACATCCAGGAAAAATACTTCTACTGTATTTGCAGCCTAAAGAGGTCAAACGCACTCTCCCTTTTTCTATCTATAATATTCTCGATCCACTATAAATGCAAGAGAAATAATGCCTCGGTTACTAATCGAAAACAGTAGCTGATATTAAAGAAAGGAAACCAAAATATGAGCAACTAGTCCAAAGAAGCTCCCAGTTTGGAATCGAATTTTGCCGTTAAGAAGCGTTTTCCAGCCATTATTTCGCAATTTCAGGAGTATTTATTTTCTACAATTAGTACTTACATACATACATATCACTAAGCTGTTCTCTGAGATTCAGAGGTTAGCTCCAAAAGGAAATACAAACTACCAGCGAATTTTTACTTAGTGTTGCCGTATCAAACTTCTCCATTTACAGCGATCTTGACACACAACTCGGGCTTCACTGATATCCATTACACGCCTTGCACAAGATCTTCTATACTTCATACTCATAATCTTTTTCTCATGCAGATACTCCTGAATCTGATCCTCCCATGACTTTCTTGGTCTTCCTCTGCCTTACCTTCCTGCCACTTGGGTAAAAAGATTTTCTTAGTAAGTATATCGTCACTCATTCTTTTAACATGGCCAAACCACTGAAGTATATTAGTCTCCACCTTGCTAACAACATTTTGCTTCACATCACACAACTGCAACACATCTTCATTTCTTACACAATCAGAACGTGTCTTGCCAAAAACGTAAGTAACGCATTTCTCCAGCACACAAACAACTTCTATGTTTCTTCTGTAGAGACAATTAAGCATGTACTTTAATTTAGTTTTCCATTCACAGTGTCACTACTCACTTAATGGGAAGATAAGACTCATCAACGTACTGTTTAAAACGTATTTATATTCTTTTCTCTTATTTCACCTGATTTCATGTAAAGCAGCATGAAGTTCAAGAAAGCCATATACGTATACATATTATGTGTACCTTAGTAATCAACAAGAATACCACCGAATTTTCCTATGTAATGCTCACATTTTTCGGTGTATGTGTCATACTTTATAAGCTAAAAGCAGTGTAAGATATATGCGTTCAACAGTTTTCTGAGAAATATAAAGTTACTTAGATAGGATGTCAGTGAAGATGCTCATGTTCGGAAAACGAATTCTCAATCAGACTAGTGACAGTACCAAGAGCGATATTGTAATAAACGCAAATATATGTATACGCAGAAGAAATTACTTCATCTAGGAAAGTTAAGAAATTAATTCAAAATCTTAATGATTAGGGATATGTGGTGAAAAACAAAAATTCCTCATCTTAAAATAGAAGTCTAGAGGCCAAATATAAGTAAACATTTGCGCTTTAATCCAGATGGGCGGTCTTTTATCATGACCGTTGGAAAATAAACATGGTCACTTTTCAGTTACCCACTTAAAACAGAATTTAATGCAAATAAGCTGAAAATCTACATGCGAAAAAAAGGGAAAATTTTTAGCAGTGATTATGGCAATCACTTACGAGAAAGGGAAATATTAAATGGGACTTTCAGTAGCGCAGATATGTTGTCAAAGAAAAAAATACTCAAACCTCACCTAGTGAAATTATTGTGTACTGCAGTGACGATGCAAAGTGCACGTGAACTGTTATACCGTTTCACAGAAAAGTGTATTTAATGCACTCAGTAAAAAAATGAAGATGAAATAAAGTATTATGCACTAAGCTACAGAAAATATGTCAAAAATTTTGCTCACAAATTCGGCTATCTTATGCAAAAATAAAAATAAAAAATCGTGTTCGGACTTTTAGAAGCGTACTAGATATTGTTTCTAAGCATGAATACTTTTATACCACTTATGAGGAAAACTACGTTGCAAAAATTGGAAAGTGCTTAAATTATTATTATTTTTGTGTCATTAGGGCTGAAAAAAAAATTCAAATCCAACTTAAGATACAGAGCATCTTATCTACAGATGGACAGACAAAAGAATAAAGTGGCACTTTGATGATTTCCTTTTTTTCAAAAGAGGTGCTAGAAAGGAAATTCAGCTCCTCAAGTTTATTACAGTATTTGGTTTCTAAATAACTGGGAAAGTTTCTTTCAAGTAAATCTTAAAGCTCAGCATTCAACACCAAAGTCAGCCAAAGCTCAGCTGATTTAAATTGCTGCACAGTTTCTTCTCTATACCATTGTTTCTTCCCTAGTCACCGATAACAGTTTCCCACTCAAGCCCAATATCAGCAAATGGCATAAGACAACTTAATCGACATAAATATGGTTTCATACAATTGAATTATTTGCATCAGACTGATGGATACTGGGTGGAGAACTTTGTTTTCTTCCCTGAAGCTTCGTACAGAGCTGCAAACGAACATGGGTTCAACAAACATTCATTTCCAACCTATGGTACTGAAACAGAAAGACCTTAGCAATTGGAAAACTGCACATACTGGCTACTTAATTAGAAAATTGTAATCAATACTGGGTTGGACCTTCTTCAGTCCTAATTACAGCACGTATGCGGTTTGGAATAGATTCTACAAGGTGTTGGAGTGCATCTACGTCTACAGCACACCAGATATTCACCAGAGATTCCTTTTACTGGCTCATATTTGACAAGAGAGGACTTTGCTCCCGAATATGTTTTTCTAACACGTCCCATACATTCTTAATGGGGTTCAGATCCAGGCTTTGTGGTAACCAAAGAAAATGGTGGAAATCGCTGTCATGATCGCTGAACAACAGCTGAACTGATCTAACACGATGAACAGTAACATTGACGTCCATAAAACAGCCTTAACCTGCTGGATAAAAAGTCAACACTGCAGGATTAACATGATCGATAACAATATTCAGATAATCTTTGGAGAACACCCGACCTTCCAGCAACATTAAAGCACCCCTTCTGTACCACCAGAACGTGCTCCACACCATGACACCACCTAAAGAACCTTGAGTTTTGTTTATAAGGCAAGCTGGATACGTTGCTTCATGGGGATCCTGCCAAACTATCCGCCTACCGTCGGTACAGAACAAGGGGTACCACAACTTGTCAGACCGCATTACTTTTCCCCAGTCTTCCAGTGACAAGTCAGGGCTGTACACGAATTTTCAGGTTCGCAAAAATTAGGGTTTTTCGTATAGGCATGTGGCTACCAATAACCATCCTCTTCAATTCCCTATGCATAGTTCGCTGAGATATGAATCTGAAACTGCCTCCATTGAATGCTTCGGTCCGTTGCAGCACACAGGAAGTTCTGTTTCTGCGTATAAACCTTCTCAGACGACGGCGATCTTGCTCCTGACAAACTATCGTCGCCCTAAAGTTGTACCTTTCAGACAAACAATGCAGGTTATTTTTTTTACTCGGATGGAAGCACGTTTCGGGTTGTTCGGTTTGGTTCCCATGTGCTCCTGCTGTTTGTGGTCCCCTGTGCATTTTATCAAGTTTCTGAGTATCTGTATCAGTGTGTGCTGTGTTTATGAACGTTTAGTGCTTTCATTTATCCAGGCAAGTTACCCGGTAAGCCTTTAATTTTTTCATACAAACCGTTTTATTTTTCGTTGTGGTTCCACGCGCTCATGGACCAAGTGCTGTGTCTGACGTTTTCTTCAGAATACCTTTTCAAGTGCATTTACCAGCGTTAACTGCTTTTAATTGTGGTCCGGTGCATTCCCCTTGCTGAATTACTCGACAATTTCCTTCTGTGACTGGTATTTCTGCTCTGGAATGCAGTATTTGCCTCGCTAATTATTTTTTTTTTTTGAGGTTTAACGACCGCCGTGAACAACTCAATGGGCTATAAGCAGTCGCCCGTTCCTAATTTAGGGTTACTTGGTTCCAGGGATGGGATAGATCCAGTGCCGTAAGACAAACACAAAATGCATGCCTAACGGGGATTCGAACCCGGACCCCTTACGCACGAACGATCAGAAGCCATCGCTTATACCACTGCACCACCGGGGGCGGCTTTACCTTTTTCCCAAAGCCTATCTCCTCCTCATGGCTGCTGCTAATGATGCTTCGTTTGCTGCCAAGTTGGCGGGTTATCGCTCGGCTTCCGCTCCCGATGGACAGCTTTCTGGGTGCCTTCTCCCCGCCAGAGAGACAGGGCTGTAAGACAAGCACAGCATTAATGCCTCGCCGGGATTCGAACCCGGACCCCTTTCGGACGAACGATCAGAAGACATCGCTTAGATCACTGCACCACCGGGATGGCTTTACTTTTTGACGAGGCCTATCTCCTCCCCATGGCTGCTGCTGATGCTTCGTTTGCTACCAAGTTGGCGGGTTATCACTCGGCTTCCGATGGACATCCTACCCCAATGCCTTCTCGCCACTCAAATGCTTCCTGTGTGGATTCACTGATCGTGGCCCTAGATACTTCTTTTTTTTTAATTCGAGGTTTAACGACCACCGTGAGCAACGCATTGGGCTAAGAGCCAGTGCTGTAAGACAAACACAACATCCATGCCTCACCGGGATTCGAACCTGGACCCCTTTCGGACGAATGATCAGAGGCCATCGCCTTAGACCACTGCGCCACTGGGGCGGCAGGATACTTCTTCAGCTTCTGAGTTTGTTTCTCCGAGCGGTGCTGAACTCTCGTGTTCTACTTTGACACCCGAGTTGGCTGGCAGTGTGTCGGTGCCTTCTCCTTTACCTACGTCTCAAATGCCTCTAGTGATTATGCTTCAGTCACTTCCGGGCGGCATCCCTCAGCCTTTACGTCGAGTGCCAGCCCTGACATGGATCCTGGAGTGGAGTATTTTTTTCTCGTGCCAAAGAAGTCCTGCATGTGACTATTCAAGAAGATTTGTCTACAGGTAAGGATCTTTTGCTTCGTTAACGTCTCGGGCTAGTATTTGAAGCTCTTCAGCGTTCAAACGCGTTCTACCTGTAGGAGCTGTAACCCATATGGCTCGGAAGCCGCGCTCTGTTGTTATGTGTCTTGCCTCGTCAGAATATATTGCCCGAGTTCAATCCACTGCCACTGTTGTGCGTGATCGCACTCTGTTAGGAGTGCCGCTTACTCAGAATCCTGTGCTCATTACCCTCTGTCCTGTGGCTGCCAAAATATCTGACGCTTTACTGATGCAAGCCCTCCCGCATTGCTTGTTGGACCTATCATTTCCCTCTATGCTGCTCCTACAGAACTTGAGGACAAGCACATTTTGGATCTTCGCCGACAAGCTCGTCTGGTATTCTCTTCAGAAGAAGATGCGTACCCTTCTCTTCTTGAGTTTGTCATTGGTGGTCAGCGCTTTCGCATTGCGGTGCTCACGGCTGTACAGCGCTTTCAGTGCAAGGGCACTGGACACATGAGGTCTCGATGCGCTCATCTCTCTGTCACTTCCAATCCTCAGCAACATCAAGCTGCATCATCTACTTTGCTTTCCAATCGCTCTGAGCCTCTTCCGTTCTTATCTCCGGAACCTAATCCTCCAGTAACTAGCTTTCAGTGTGTAGCGTCTTCTTCTACTACAGTCCCTCTTCAACAATCCGTTGTTCCTGCATCTAGAGCTCAGATGTCTGTTTCTTCGCCTTTGCAAGATGTGCCTTCTTCTTTGGAATATCCTGAGATTTAGTAGCAACAAGAACAAACTTCTCCTGTTGCTACTAAATCTCAGAATATTCCAGAGTTTGAATCCGCTTCTGGTTCCTCGGCCACTTAAGCCCCAGATGATGACGGTGCTCCTGATTCGGAATCCTGTGCTCTTACGGTATTTCACTTGATCAAGTTCTACTGCCGTTCTTGAAGCCTATGAAAATACTGAGTGTTAAGCTATTGCTAATTATTAGAGCAACCCAAATGCATAAAATGCGTTTCAAACCCGGAGACCCTGGGTTACTATATTAAATAAGATGCTTATACAAACTATGCTGCGAAAGTGTTTAAACCTGGGTATCCATTTTGCATGAAATGCACAAAATGCATAATTTGCCATCAATATGCATAAAATGCATAAATTTTCCATCAATTTGCATTACATACATTTTTCTCTCCAAAATGCATAAGCTACATTTTTCCAAGCAATATCTGGCGTTCAAAGTTTTTTATTTGATAAAATTGAGGTGTGCGCTGATGACAACGCGACCGGCGACGCGACGCTGCGAAATGGATTTGTCTCCTGTGGAAGCGGGGACGGGCGGGGGCATAGCTGAGTGGCGTTTTAGGTTTCATTGGATCGGTTGTAAGAGTGTGAGCTGGGAATTTGCTGAGATGACGCAGTTCAGGTGTCAAAGTCCAAACTTCTCTGAGTTCTCTCCATATCGCAGCAGCGCCAGTCAGCCGTCTGAAGGCAGTGCTTAAGCACATTTTTTTCCGGCGGTGTGTTAAAGTTTAGTTTAAAAAGTTTACGAAGCCGCCAAAAATGGGAAAAGACAAAGTTACAGCGAGATCTTTTTCTACAGTTTCCAAGAACTGGACTTAAGTTGAAATGGAATAATCTGTGGTGCAAGTACTGTTTAGAAGTTGTCTATTTCACAAGAAAATATGTCGTGTCTGCCCATGTTCAAAGTGGAAAACATTTGTGGTGCAAAGAAGGACACACCCATCAACAGAATTTGGAAAAAACCGTTGACCGCCAAAATAGCAGTATACAACAGTGGGAGGAAATGGTGTCGGCTTTCGTTGATGCCCAGATTCCGTTGCACGTATTTCGGAACGAAACGTTTCTTCAGTGGATGAAGAAAAACGTCTGTAATGGCCAGAATCTCCCTTCTGAGACCATACTCAGACGGATCCTCCCTGACGTAAGCAACTCTGACCTCCAAGAAACGAGGCACCTTTGCAAAGATCACGATGTTTGTGCAATAGTTGACGAAACGCCGGATTTTCTTACTCGGAAAATAATAAACGTGTTGCTGACTCACTGGGGAACCACTCAAGGCCAAGAGTGGTCGTTTCAAAAATCGTAGACAAGTGCAACGCAGATACTGTCGTAGATATCACCCTCACTGCTTTGGAGACCGCAGGCGTCAATAAAATAAATCTAGTGGTGTATTTCATGGACAATGCCTCCTACATGTGCGCTGCTGCAAATCGGTTGAAAGGCGTTTGCAGCAGACTTGTGCACACCACGTGTTGGGCCCACGTTCTGCACCTAGCCTAGGAAGAAATACGATCTTCGCACGAAATCCTTGATCACTACATCGCATGCGTCAAGTCTGCTTTGTCTAAGGCTCCAGCTAGACGGCAAGCCCTACAAGACTGTCTACGCGCTGCCAGGAAAAACCCAATACTTCCGACCTATCTAATATTTACCCGTTGGGGGACCTGGCTTCAAGCTGTCAAGTACCATTCCGAGAACGTTGAGGTAGAAGTGCAGTGGGAAGAAGCTCTTGACGACGACCGCCTGGCCGTAGAGGAACTGAAGGAGCTGCTCGGCAACCCCACCTTGGTTGAACAAATGCAGCAAGTTGCATTGGTTGCTGTCGATCTGGACGTTGTAATCAAGAAGATTGAAACTCGTAGAAGCCATTCTTCGGAGATTTGGTTGCTGCTAGCCTCGATTCGGAACCTTTTGCAACGAAGTGGCCTCCCGTGCTCCAAGCTGTAGGCCTACCTAGACGGCAGGCACCCTAGTCCTCAATTCTGGAAAGAAGTACAATTTTTTGATCATCGCAAGTGTTGTCCAGAAGATGTGAGACTGTCTCTGCACCCGGAACTGCAGCGATTTTCGCTAGAAGATATATCAGCCCGAGAGTTCTCACTCTATGCTGTGGCACTGGAGAAAGACTAGTCGACGAAAGAGGTAGATGCGGTGTCCTTCTGGAGAAAGATGAGCAGGGACTGTCCCCTGTTAAGTGACGCAGCACTGAAGGCGCTTTCCGTCGTAGCAAGCACTGCTGACGTTCAAAGAAGCTTCTCCTACCACAAAAAAATACTATCAGCGGATAGATCCGGATTTATCGAAGCTAACCTGGAGGCCCATCTTCGAGTGACTGTTAACGGAGCAGCTGAAGAGTTGGAATCAGAACTTGAACATATTGCTGCTTGGGATTCAGATTCTGAATAAATGGTGAGCTAATCCTGTAGTATTTGATTTTTAACACAGACAATTTGTTTAATTACTGTAGACATTAAAGCCTAGGCATTAATTAAAGGCATTTTCAAAATTTATCATTCAAATTTTACCTATTTCTCAAATAAACAAAAAAACATAATAAAAAGAACTCTACCAAGTGCAGCAGGGGTTTTCTACTAAATTTACATGTATTTAAACGAAAAATGCACAATTTGCATAATTTTTGGATTTGAAAAGCATAATGTCTAGATTTTACTTGCACAACGTGGGTTGCCTTACTAATTATCTTCGACCAGCTCGTCCATCTCCTGTATCTGTTGGGATCCTCCCTTTAGTTGAACTTGCTATTGGTCCGTCGGGCTTATGCGCTGTTCCTGTTCCAACTTCCTTATCGACACTTGCAGCAGACCTCACTTTGGCTGACTTCGTTCTTCTACTCTGTGCTGTCTTCCGCTTGACTTGGCGGGATCTTCCTAGTGGCATAGCCTGTTATGATGAACCTGAGAACCGTGTTGATAATTGGGCTCACTAATCTACCCGACGATATTTGCGGACACATCAGCGTTCTCGACCTCAGTGCCCTGAACTTCCTGACTTTGCGTTTCGATATTCTGATGATGTATTTCTTGACTACTGCAATAATGTTTACTATCTTGATGATAACGATCATGAATATTTCACCGTTGGGGACGATGATCGTGTCCCAGTCTGCACGAAATTTTGGAACTTTCTGTTTACATTCCGCCGACTTCGCTCATAGCATCCTCCTCGTGTGTTCCTTTATCAGCCTTGTTTGTTGTACGCAAGTCTTTTCATAGCAAGTATTGTGCACCTTCTTTTGCACTGCTATAGACAATTCCTTAGCTCATAGACTTTTGTCATGTTATTTTGCTGTGGTGCTCCCAGCGTAGTTCTTACTACATATTCACACGTTTGTATCTATTTACCTGTATTTCGTTTCTCCGCTAAAGTACCTATTTTAATTTCTTGCGTACCCCTCTCGGTTGCTCTTGTATTGATGATCTGTTGTTTGTTACTATTGTTTTTAAGATGGTTTTGTATTTGACACTCCAACAAACCTATTTTTTTCTGATTAAGTATCCGGCATATTTCAACTTTTGAGAAACCAGTCTGTTCTTTTGTTTTCAAAGCCATCGCTCCAGCCAGTCTGGCATCCAGAATAAGCACTTTATCGAACTTCAAAGTATTCTTTGGTTTTTCCATTGTTATCAACACTACTGCCGATTACGGACGAGCGGTATCTTAAATAGTTGCCTACATCCCGTAATGTGGCACGTGACCACGTATTTTGCATAACCGCTGCGTAAGTGATGTTTACGTATATCTGCATAAAGATTTCTAATTCAATTGCCGGGGTGTGTACTCCTCCACATGAATCAAGGTCAGTTTTACTTTAATAGCCCAAAGTCCAGAACATGGTAGTTCCGTTTTCTTACTTGACCAATCTATGAGCTGCAGTATTATTTTTCTTCCTTTCCTTCTTTTCTCTCTCAGGATGGTTCTGTAAACTATTTCCTCTAAAAGCCTATCTCCCTGGTTTCGCTTCTGGTGAGAACTATGTTGTGAATGGTTACTGACAAGTATCTCTCCCGTTCCTTTGTTTTGGGATGCTTTATACATTTTACTTCTGATCCACCATGCCTGAATGCTTGCAAGCACTTAAGACTAATGAAAATTGTGGGGCTAATGGCTTCCAGTGGCGAATGATGATTATTTAACATGGGTTATTGCATCACATGACTTCTTTCTTACTTCTGATCATAAACATAAAAGTACTCGGAGTTGGGGAACTTGAGCTATTGATGCTACAAAATATTATTTTGTTAGAGCATTTCAAAAATAAGAAAACTTTGGACTTAACTTATTCATTCAAATGTTCTAGAAACTCCCACAAGTGGTGTAAGCCATAGTATCTCCAGTGGATTCTTAGTCAAAATTGCGAACATGCCCATATTCCATACATTTGTTGAGTTCCGTAATATTTTTAGGGGAGCTTCAATATATTTTGAACATAAAAAGGCTACACTTATTTTGCTCTGGTACTTAAGATTCCTACGAAGGCAATAAAGAAGTAGATTATCTATGATGTTCTGACATGTTTTCGTATAAATGATTTAACAAAAGCTGTGCATATAATGTGTGAAAACACAAATTTTTCAGTAACGGAGATCGAACTCGCGCCATCTCGCTCCGAAGACAGTTGTACTAACCAACTAAACGACACAGACGGAATGTATCGCTACAAATTTGTCATCTTGATACGTCGTTCACCTCTGTAGTATGTCACATCATCTCCCTCTTAATTTTTTTTTTCATATTTGAAGCGGAGGATAAACAAAGACATCACTCTTTCCGCGTTATAGCAACGCACAGCAATCGAAAAATTGTTATTCGGTCACCGCTCGGGAATCAAATCCCAGATCTCTCAATATCCAGCCGAGACGTTGAAAGAGCGATGTGTTTGTTTATTCACTGACGCCACGTATTCGGAGGATTTTCGCGAAGGAGGAGTTTTTTCTTTAATTCCAGACTATGTGTGGAATAAACCTGATATATTTTTCGAAGAAACCAACGGCCAATAGATCCATTTTCTACAATCGGGCGCCAATGGGAAAACACTAATTTATCGGTGACGGAGATCGAACTTGCGCTCCTTCTCTTCGGAGCCAGTTGTTCTAACCAACTAAACTACGCCGGCGGAATGTATCGCTGCAGATTTGTGGTCTTGACACGTGCTGCACTTCTGTAATAAGTTGCAAATATTATATTGGACTACATGAACGAGAAAAATTATAATACCTGTTTTGTCATTGAAGATATCATTATGACATTGTTCGACATAGAAAATGCCACAATAGGAAGTTTACATCGGAGCGCCATGAAAATTGGTGGACATGTGTCTGTAGTTGTGTTATGTAAGTGGTTGCAATTATGAATCAAGTACGTGAAAGGTGAGGAAAATAAGAAGTCAAGTCGTCTCGGAGTAGTCATCCTCACCTGCCTGGACGTGTAGACCACTGCATCGGAGTGATATCGGTGGCGAAAGAACGTGTAAGGAGTGAGAATGCCTTGATGATGTCTTCGGGAATCCTGTCATCACACGGACATCTTTATCACAGACTTCATCACAGGGCTACGTACGTGTGGTTATTCCCTGCGTCGCATAAAGCCACACCTCCTCTCTGTCTAGTGCCGATTATCGTCGCATCGCGGTGGAAAGGCATCAAGATACAGCTGTGGGCCAAATGTGGTGACAGTGATTGGTGGAAGGTAACATGCATTGCCATTGGGGCATTGTTGCACTGTAGGATGGCGTTCGAAACCCTCGATCGCTGCATTTGACTTAAGCCGTAGCAGCGTTACAAGCCACAGTGGACGATATTGAACGAGGTATACAGGTAGCTATGGACATTATCGTATTGAAATGGACTGTGAATCACAGATTGGTTAAGACAGGTTTGCGCTCTCGCCTGCCATAGCGACGACTGCTCCTCACCGCAGCACGTCGTCGACCAAGGTTGTAGTGGTGCCGTACAACACCTATGTGGCGGGACAAATAAAACTATGTCGTATTCAGCGACGAGTCTCACTTCTGTCTCAGCGACGACAATCACCGAGTGAACGTGTGAAGTCATTGTCGTCACCGGAATGGCCTCGCTGCCATGCGTGAGGGTCATACCCAAGGTAGCATAGCCTTGCAATTTAACTTAAGCCCAACGCTGAGCTACCGTATTTTAAAAAAAGAAGACGGTGGCTCAGTGTTGGGCCTATGTTAAATTGCAAGGCTGTGCTACCTGGAACGGATTCGCAGCCTTGTGTCACGGTTTGGGGCGTTTATCAGCTTCAGCAGCTGTTTACCGATGGTACGCATAGTGGGTTCAATCAGAGTACGGCGATACGTCGATAAGGGAATGCAGCCTGTTTTGTTGCAGTATTTCAAGGGTGCTTCTGATACCCAGTTTCAACAAGATAAATCCCGCCTACACGGTGCCTACATCAGCAGGCCGGGCCATAAGGTGTACAGATGCTGCACTCGTCTGTGTGATTCCCAAATTTCTCAACAGAGAACGGGTGAGTCATAATTAGCAGAAGACTTAACGCCACTACACGACCAAGTCGCAGTGTATATGGTTTGTGGAAACAGTCAAACGGCGCACGGTCAGCGATACATCAGGATACCATCCGGGATTTTCCCACTCGATGATACGCCATGTTACCGAATGTACAGTCCAGCATGGCTGTCATAAGACCTACTGATTTGTAATACTTGAGAAATTAAATCACTACTTTCCCACTTACTTCCTCTACATATGTGATAATTTTCATTTCCTTTCGTTCATGGTGAGGCATTTTCTATGTCGAGCAGTGTACAACAGCATGGACATTGGGTTTCTTGATTCCTATGTCTCTGTAGACATATTTCTGACAGTGTTTTATTTCACTATAAAAATGTTTTCCATTTCATTATTGTTCTATAATCATGGAAGGCAGGAATGGGAAAGGAAAGTTGGCAGGACGCTCACTGCAGTACAATGGCAACAGAAAAAAAGATTCCAAATTTCGTTTTCACAGTTACAGTGTTCAATAATAATGGAAGAGAAGTGCTTCATTTTACACCCCTTACGAATATTTTAAAATATACATTTTCGTGCAGTCGTCTTTAAGCGAAGACACAGATCCTTAAACCGCGCAAAATTTTCGTTAAAATCCTTCGTCAGACAATGACAATTCTTACACATTTAAATTTATTCAGAAATATTTTAGATTCTTATCTGGTGATTCAGATAAGAATCTAAAATTATCTGTTATTAATCTTTGACATAAAGAAACTTACGTTCCAAAGTTTCCAGCGTATGTTGGCGCTTTTTAATAACACACATAAATAAATAAATAAACGCCAAATACACGGATGAGCAAATACATAAATAAGTGACCACCTACCTAATAAGCTATAGGTCCCCTTTAGCCAGCAAAACAGTGGCTCTGGCATCGGTTCGATGAGGTAGCGATAGGTATCTTTGGCTATCTGGTACACGGGTCCTTCAGTTCCCGTATTAGGTGAACAATTTAATTCACGGCCACAGGCACGACACGTTCATAGCAAATTATAGCAAATCGAATACGTACTTAACCAGGGAAATAATCCCCGTCGTTTTAGATACATTTGACCCATCGGTCAGGGAGCTGCTGAAAGCCACTGCGGAAAAACGAGGGCTATTTTGAGTTGATAAAGTCATTAATACTTGTGTGGACATCCTCGACAGAAGGGAAGTGCGTATCACTCAGGTGATGTTGCAGGGAGCGAAAGAGATAATAATCCGAAGGGGCGAAGTCTGGAGAATACGCCGAGTGGGACAAAATATCCCATCCCAGGTCGGTGATCGCGTTTAAAGTCGTTTTCGCGGTGTGAGGATGCGCGTTATCCTGAAGCAACAGGAGCGACCTTCTGCCCGTGCTAGTGTATGGCCTTTTCGTCTCCATTGCGTCACACCCACGAATGAGTTGCTGACAATAACGCTCAGCATTGACCGTTTCACCAGGTTTAAGTTACTCATAAGTGTACGACACCGGGCTGATCCCACCATATGCACAGCAACAACTTCCTGGCGTGGATATTCGATTTGGCGGTACTGGTGGTAGGCTGACCTGAATAAACCCACGATTTGCGCCGCTTAGGATTATCGTAGAGGATCCACTTCTCATCTCAGGCAAAAATCTTGTGGAGGAAATCCTTCTTTTTGAATCTGGAGAGCAAGGACACAGCAACATTGTAGTGCCTAGACTTGTTTGCAGCTGTGAGTTGGTGAGGCACCCGACGGCCCTCCTTGTGAATCCGTCCAAGCTTGTGCAGGCGCTTTGCAATGGCTTGCCATGTTACGCCGAGTTTTTGGGCGAGCTCTGACTGTGTGCGACAGGGATCCGCATCCAACAGTTGTTCCAGTTCCTCATCGTCAATTTTCTGTGGCTGTCACGGACGTTCTGCATCACGGAGTTCAAACTTTCCCTGGTTTAACCCCTGGAACCACTTCTTACACGTACTGTAGGACACAGCAGCCTCACCCAAAGCAGCACAGATCATTTTCTGGGCTTCCGCGGCACTTTTTTTCAGCTGAAACGC
Source organism: Macrothele yani (assembly GCA_039090855.1). NCBI lineage: Eukaryota > Metazoa > Arthropoda > Arachnida > Araneae > Macrothelidae > Macrothele > Macrothele yani. The sequence goes on along the minus strand of CM076995.1, from coordinate 5,114,029 downwards.
GAACAGAAGGCAGTGCCTCAAATGTTGCTTGTCGAACGACATTTCTTTCACCGTCAACTTTCGTCCCTTCTGTCACTACAGCTGTGAGCGGTTACGGTTGCCTGGAAAGCTGTTGGATGGCGCTGCAATCAGCCATTATCGCACACAGCTATTTGCATTTGCCGACGTTCTATATTCGTTTGCGGTTAGAGGCCGAGAATTAAGTTGCACACCTAATACATTTCGGGGTGGTGGTGATTTAGCGCGAACCCGCTTTTCCAAGTAGAACCACAAATGTTCGATTGGGCTCATGTCAGGTGAATTTGGAGGCCAGGGCATTAACAGAAAGTTACCAGCATGGTCCTTGAACGACTCCTTGGCGATTCTGGCAGTGTAGCATGGCACATTATCCTGTCGGTGCGCAACGAAGTTCAGATAGTTCCGATAGCTGACAGCTCTCAGGGATTATGATATTCGGATAAAGGGGCCTAAAGTGTCTCAAGAAAACATTGACCATAGCATAACACCGCCGCCGCCGGCCTGTTACCGCGCAACAGTGCATCCAGATGCAATAGCTATCGTTGGTAATCGGAGTATCCGGGCTCGGCCGTCTATGTGATGCACCAAGAATCTTGATTCGTCAGACCAGGCGACTTTCTTCCAATCATCCACGCTCTAATCTCGATGACCTTGGGCCCATTTAATGCGTTATTGGCGAAGACGCACAGTGAGCATGGGGACCCGGTTGAGTCTTCGGTTACGCAGGCCCATGCGCAAAAGGCTGTGATGAACTGTATGTTGTGACACATTTCCCTAGTCACCAATGTTGTAGCTGAGGGTGATTTGTCACACTGTGGCCCTGCCGTTGCTGTGAACAGTACGCGACAGTCTCCGCTCCCCTCTGGCATCAATGAGCTGCGGACGACACACAGCCGGACAACGGTTTGTCGTTTGGCCATCTTTCCACCACTTTTGATACGCACTCACTACAGTGGCACGTGAACAATCCACAAGCCACGCCATTTCCGAGGCGCCATGCCATCACAATTTGTTATTTATCATATTCCGATAAATCGGTAGCATTTCTCATTCTGACTCCCAACACTCTACTAACCGAAAGCCGGTCCTCGAGTCATATATATACTCCTCTGTGAACTTCACCTGCGCCACCGTTCGGTCTTCAGGCGCCCACATTTTTCTAGGCTGGGGGTGGCCATAATGTAATGACTCATCGTTGTAGACTGTACTTTGAAAATTAAACAATGGGAAGTTCTTGGGTGTGGGGGCGTTTTTGGTAATTGAAATTTTGTTCACTCCCCCGTTTTTCACAGTAATAATTTTAGCTCATTTCATAACAAATTCTCAGCGCTTATGGTTTGAAGAAAAGTATTGCACCCAGCTACTAGAATTCATCATTTAAGCCATGGGAATCCGTAGAGCTGTTTCCTGATATAATAATCCTAACCGAAATCGGTGTATTAAAGAGAAATTCCATCAGCAACTAATACACGGAAGGGAAAATCGAATTCCCGATTTCGCCACAAACACATTTCCGTAAATAATTTCTGTAAAATTCATTAAGAACGAACGGAACAAGAAGAGGAAGGAAACAAAGAGCTTTGGTGGCTATTATTAGGACTTCATAAGTCCTTCTGTTATTATCTGACCAATCGTGGTGATCGTGCTTTGCTGGAGGGATTCTCTTGAGACATCGGATGACGTCTGTTGAATAATTTAGTCCATCCCTCCTGACATGGCATCAAGTAGTTATTCAAAGGAATGATAAAAAAGTGCTAAGATCAGCTGTGTTAAAAGGAAAGCAGCACCAGAGAAGAGAACAGGAGATTGCCATTCAAACGGGAGCGTTCACAGGACACAAAAGGACCTCACACAACCTCTAATCAGTTTTCGATGGCAAATCGGAACACTTCCTTTTTTCCCCCTTGCCCACCCCCCACAAGGACCTTTCGGCAGTCGAAGGAACCACTACCCGCAGACGCTATTAAGCATGGCCATTTATCACCGTCATAAACTCGTCTTGGCAGTGAACGACCTGGGGGCTCGGGTATTATTCGATGACATTTAAATGCAGCAACTGAAAAGTTAGGGCTTCAGTTGTCGGAACTTCGCTTTGTTAATTGCACTATCGCAGCACTGTCTTTGTTGAACAGGATCTTATTAATATTTTATAATATTTTGTTTCTAATTTTGGGATGTTTCGCAAAGAAAGTTAAAGGAAACTGCATGTATGAATCAACAGACAAAGAGAACTTTTGAAAAACCTAAAAGCTTTTATGAAAATTTAGTGTAAGTTCAAGGTAACCAAAAACAATGAAGGAAAATTACTCGGAACTAATTGAAATATAAAATGCCGCAACTCATTTTTCAGTAGTGCCATATTAAAGCTATTGGAATGTCATTACGTTTTTAAATGGTTCGCAGAGTAAAAAGCTTTATTAAGTGCATTACTCCCGTGTCTAGCTTGTACGAGTAATTGAAAATATTTCATGAAATCGTAAGCAGTACGTAAATTATTTTCGTAATTCAGAATATTCTGAAGGATATTTCTTCTCTAAGAAATTTCAAACGTAAATTTCGGAAATGCGAATTTTTAAAGTAAAAATTTAAAGGAACATAAACTTTGTAAATATTTTCATTCATCTCACGCTCACTCAAATTTTCTTCATTGCTCTATAGGTTCACTTAAAGGAAAAGCAGAAATAAAAGTGTTTTAATAGGTCATGGCTAATTTAGCCTGAAGTGGTGCACGCAATGAGGATTGGATGAAATGCCGGACGAAATGCGATAATTTTAGACGAGTGATATTGATCAACCAACCTAGATATGTGAAATTGCGAATTCTAATATTTTTTTTATTTATTTGTTCCTAACTCTAATTTCCCAATTTTTTTTTTTTACAGACAGGCCAATGCGAAACTTCCAGTTTAGCTAAATTTTTTTTCGTTTTGACTAACATAAATTTGTTTCCCCCCTACATTATATGTTTTTATTTGTTTTTTTGTACCTGAGTGCTGATTTATATACATCCTAATTTCTTTCTCCTGTTCTGTAAAGTATTCCCACCCCCTAAGGTTTTGTTTGTAATTTTCAAATATATTTAAAGTAATTCTTTTGCATTCGTTAAAGTAATATTAATAATAAGGCATCAGCGTCAAGCTTTTCTAACACTTAGGGGTTTTTATTTCACATGAGTGTTTTATCGTTCAGTTGTAATTTATAATTGTTGTAAGGTGGCATCTTTCGTATGATTGCATCGTTCGGATAATCGCATCATTCGGATAACCACTGGAAGCTATGGGGAAAGTCTTCCTTTGTTTTCTTCTGCAGCTGATTCTTCATGCTTACTTGAATATCCGAAATATCTTCAAATCTCTTCACTTTCAGCGATTTTAATCTGAGAAGCAAAAAATTAGTAAGCCGATGCTAGAGCAGGCAAACACGGTGAGTCAGGAATGTCGCTAGACTTCGAAATCAGGGTGGGAGACGGGTGGGCGAGTATTATTTTTGCTGAAGCTAGTTTTATAGCAACTTTTATTTACAAAATGCTGAAAGAAAGAATTTTTAATGCAATTTACTGCCCGCTACGAAGGAGTTCATGCGACCCTCCTCCCCGGACACACACACACACACACACACACACACACACACACACACACACACCAGGGTCTCACTAGTTACTTCACTGGTAAACCAACAAGATAACATCAGAATGTTTGGTGGGTTAGTAATGTAAGATTTAAGTGTTGGCAGAATATCGCTTTCAGCTTTTTTTTTTTCTTCTTTTTTTTATTTGCTTCTCAAATTTTGCATTTTTGCTGATGAAAATTGTATTGTACCTGAACAGTTTCTTTAAAGAGAAATGTTCATTTTGCCTGCCGGAATCAAATTTTTAACGACATCACATGCAGACAAAATTCTTCCTTAACTCCCTTCCTTCAAGCCAGCGACAATGCTCTAAACTCCTCTCCTCCAAAGCAGTCGTCCGCTACATCCAGCTCCTACACTTCTCCAGTGCAGGCTTAAGGGCACTGGTGCTACAGCAGACCAATTAGTCATGACTTCCCTCAGTGAATTCCTATCCATCCTGCAGTTTCGCCCTTGGCCATACTAGCATCGAAAAGGGCTGTACAAGGATTTAGAAGAGTGGACAACAATTGAATTTTCGTGTCCCTGAAGATGCCACGTTGATAATATTTCTGAGGAGAAGTAAACAAAGAACTTTCTAGGGAAGAAGGAATACGAAGGGCTTAACGACGAAAAGCACGAGACATTATTTCTTGGGAAAGTCCAGATTATATTTTAAAGTTAGAAAAAAACAACTAACAACAGCACAACTTGAACTGGGTGGGCGGAAGAATGGGCAAGATTATTTTTAAGGTGGGCTCCAGCCCGTACTCCCATCCTCTTGGCGACCTCCCTGTGGTGGGCCACTCAACGCAGGCCCTCTCGGAATTACAGAATATTATGTCGGATCTTTGCTCCATTTTTTCCAGCTAACGACACGCTCCCTATGCCACCTCCTTTCTCACAACTCCGTGAAGATTACACATAGGTTCGTTCATGTACCCAGCTTAGCATAAATACTGTTACAAACGTTCGAAAGATGGCGCGGAACGTCATCGACAAGCCAGGAGGCATGACGCAGTTAGTGAATCATTGTGCGTTCAGTCACGGAGGAGATAACGAGCTTCGTGAAGTACTTGCCTTGGAGTGGAGATGAGAATCGTGTTGCTGTAATAGCGCTGCACAAAGTTGGGAAATCAGCTTCCGAGATTCTCAACATGCTGAAGAAGTTGAAAATCAGGCGAATTTTTGTCTAACGGGCAATAAAAAGGTTCCTTGAGACTGAGGCCATCCTGAACTCCCCAGAAAGGGTCGGTCGCGTACCGTGAGGACTGCTCGCCTGGTAAAAGCGGTGGCAACACGTATTCGACGAAATCCTGTCAGAAAACAATCAGTGATGGCTCGTGAGCTGAACATTTTAAGAATGTCGATGTCACGCATGCTGCGGAGTGATCTAAGGGGTAGAGCTTACTGGCGGTGTACAGGGCACTTCCTCACCCCACAAGTGAAGCAGCAGAGGGTGCTAAAAGCGTAACGTTTGCAGCAGCATTATGTAGACAATCGTCACAGGCAGATCCTTTTATCTGATGAAAAAAAACTTTCACTATCGAGGAGACGTTCAACCGCCAAAATGGCAGGGTGTGTGCGCCAACCTCACGAGAAGCTCAGGAGAAAAGGATCAAGAAGGGCCATCATCCTGTTTCTGTCATGATTTTGTGGGGAGTCTCCTACGAGGGTACCACGAAGCTCCATTTCTGTGAGAAAGGAGTGAAAACATCAGCCAAAGTCTACCAGGGCAGGGTTTTAGAGCCAGTGGTCAAAAATGTGAGTCATACCCTCTTCCAAAACCGACAGTGGAGCTTTCATCAGGAATCCGCACCTGCCCACAAGGCCAAATCAATCTAGGAGTGGCTTCAGGAGAATTTGCCAGACTTAATTTCTCCAGCTGATTGGCCTTCAAGCAGCCCAGACCTCAACCCATTGGACTACAAGTTGTGGACCACACTGGAGGACATGGCTTGTAGAAAGAAACACCCCAGTATTGACAATTTCAAACGCTCTTTGGTGCGGGTAGTAGCAGCTATCCCTGTGGAGACCCTGCGTGAAGCTATTGATGAGTGGTCACAGAGACTGAAGAACTGTGTGAAGGCAAAAGGATGCCATTTTGAAAGTATTGGTGCCATGTACTCACAAGTGTACGTCACATCACTAGTATATTAAAATATCTTTAAATTTATTTTATTATTTCATTGAATACTTTGTAACAGTATTTATGGTAAGACTAGGTACTTGATAGTTGATAGCGTCATGCAAGTTACCCCACCATTCACAATCTTTTCTTCACGCGTTACGACAACATTTACTGAACTTTATTGACAGACATTTAATAATATCTATCAATTTAAAACCTGAGTTTCTCATAAAATATTTATTGAGGTTATCGACCTTGAAAATGTGACGCTTTCCAAGAATATGGAAGTTTTGCGGAATCAGGAGGGGACCAAACATAAGGGGGAAAAAGCAATAAAATTCGTTAACAGCAAATAACATTATTTAGTTCTATAGGACCTCTTTTCTTTTGAGCATTCATTGATTCCAGAAATGTAATATTGAATACTTTCATAACATTCATCCTGTTCTATATTTTGGTACACAAAGAGGTAAAGTTGTAACCGCCGTTATTTGAAATTGGCAATATGATTATTTCTTTATATTTTTTTCTCTCGCCAGAACCGTAATATAAGATGACCAATAAAATGGACAAAGCAAAAATGCTTGTTATCGGAATATCAAACGAAACACTTCAAGCATTTTTTACGCTTTTCAACCGCAAGTTGAAGAAGCATATATGCTCCAGCTTTGTCCATTTGTCTGTCCGCCCATCTGTCCGTCTGTCTGTCTGCCTTTTCTCACGATAACTCAAGTAAAAATGGTTCGATTTCGATGAAATTTTAGTATGTGGTAGGGAACCACCTGGGAACGAACCCTAGTGAAAATGGACGAAATGGGATCATAGGTCATGACATAGGAGCGGGGTCCATTCCATTGCTTTTATGCGTCATAACTTGCTTAAAAAAATTTCGATTTTGATGAAATTTTAGTATATGCTAGGGGACTAACTGGGTACGAACTCTATTGAAAATGGGTGAAATGGGGTCCAAGGTCAGGACATAGGAGCGGGATCCATTCCATTGCACTTGTGCGTCATAATTTGACTAAAAATGCTTATATTGCGACAAAACTTTAGTATGTTGTTCCGGAGGTATAGTGAACCGGTTCTGTTGAATATCATCGAAATGGGATCAGAGGTTAGGCACAGGAGCAAGATTTACTCCACAGCCATTATCCTCATAACTTGAGTAATAACCTGAAATGATTTCTGGTATGTTGGAAAGCGTATCATAATCAATGCATTACATGATTTTACTAACTTGTTAATTTATGTATTTTTCAATGTGTTTTTGCTGCATTCTGTTTATACATATATAAATAATGAGTTTTCTTAGCTTTCTTCAAAATTTGGGAATTTTTTATCTCAGCCGGTACCAAACAATTTCAGGCGTAAAAAATGACTTATTCTAACAATTGCTTCAGCAATGTTTGCTGGGTAATTTTGGGTAATTTATGAGTTACATTAATTTCCGATTTCCATCCAGATTTGGAAATTTATTGGCACTTCTTCAACTAAGCCAGTAAACTTTTTCGTGACGTCATAATGTTTAATTCTGTTAGGTTTTATGGTGGTAAAAGGCATCTGCTGTTAAACATAATAACATCGTGATTTTCTTTTTCTTAATTGAATGACTCTGATTAGTATCTGTAGCTATAAGGGGGAGGGAAACCCAAATTTAGGGACAATGTTTAGAGAAATAGAACTAGTACTGCAAAAACAGCTCATTATCCATTTTTTACGCTTTCCGACCATAGATTGAAGAAGCGTATATGCTCCAGCTTTGTCCGTCTGTCTGTCAGCACGATAACTCGCGTAAAAACGATTAGATTTTGGTGCAATTTTAGTATGTAGTAGGGGACAACTTGGGGACAAACCCTATTGAAAATGGACAAAATGGGGTAAAAGATCAGAAAATAGGAGCGGGATCCATTCCATCGCCATTATGTGTCATAACTTATGTAAAAAGGCTTCGATTGCGACAAAACTTTAGTATGTTGTTCCGGAGATATACTGAACCAATTCTGTTTAATATCATCGAAATGGAGTCAAAGGTCAGGGCACAGGAACGAGACATATTCTACAGCCATTATCCTTATAACTTGAGTAATAAGTTCAGTAATGATTCCTGGTATGTCGGAAAGCGTATCATAATCAATACATTGCATGATTTCACTAACTTGTTTAAAAACAGATTTCAGTCCAATTTCAGCTCTACTAGGAGGTAATTTATTGATGGTTGTTAACCGCCGACCGGACAAACTTACATTAAAATTTCCTGGAATGCAGTTCAATGTTTAAAGAACAAGAGCGGGTAGTTGTTGATGATGCATTTTCTAGCACGAAGTCCTGCGCCTGAACACTTTGTTCCCCGCGGATCGTGTCAGAAGCTGTAAATACACAACTAGGCCCCTTGACTATAGGATAGCACGCGAGTAATTTTTCGTGCATGATTTCGCTAACAGATAAAACAATTGACCGTAACTTATTTTAATTAAGCTCCTTCTTGATGTATCATAATTAAATAAAAAAGCTATCAAACATCAATTTAACAATCTGAGCCATCGCTCCAATTTTAAATTAAGTCTATTGATAAATTAAGTCCCGTATCAGAAGAGAATCAAGGAAATCTAAGCATGCAATGACACATGCAGCGTTTTTAAAACCCAAATAAAAATTAGTAATAATACACTATCGTTTGGGAAAATTGCAACCACAGCTGGATTAAGGGGTGCTCTAATGAGGCTGTTGCCTAGGGGACCGCCATTACGAAAGGCCAATTATCCCATTGGGGAGCCTCCATGTCCATTTCTTATACGGGTTTTTCTTGAAAAAGGAGTTCATGATGAAAAACCTTTCTGCCTCTGCAAACTCTATTACAGTATTTTCACTCTGGTTTCTGTTGCCGTGAACGAATTTATCTAGCGAAGTTTCATACTGTTGTTATTGCTCAATTTTCTTTCTGAAATCTCCCATAATGATCTTCAAGTGTTGCTTGCCCTTGTTATTTGGAAATCGAATTTCCTCGTTAAATTCTTCAATTTCTTCCTTATGATAATTTGTGGTAGGTTCGTAAGCTTGAATCATCTGAATCTAGTATCTCTTTGACAGTTGTATTGCTAGTCGCGCAGCTGATTCTAAGAACTTCCGACTTCTACAACTTTGACCTTCAGTTTCTTATTTATTATAAGTCCAACACCACTAGTTCTGACAGTATCAGTCTCGCAATAGTGGAGATGTCCGCTTTTCAATTCAGTGGGATATACTCCAATTTTTCTTACTTCACTTAGCCCGACGATATCCAACTTACCTTCAATTCAAGACACCTTGAATTAAAAGATAGAGATCATCTGTTGAACGTAGCCAAAGTCAGTATCATGTGGCAGCCTAGTCCGTTCATTCGGTAATTCTTAGCATCATCGGCCTTTATTTCGCATATACTGTATATACAGTATACTGATGCTGACCTTGGCAACGTACAATGGACGCTCCCTATCTTCTGATTCAAGGCTTCTTGAATTGGAAGAGGAACTACAAAGGATCAAGTGGGACATCGTGGGGCTAAGTGAGGTAAGGAGAAAAGGAGAAGATCTCATCGAACTGAAAAGTGGACATCTCTTCAACTATCGTGGAACAGATACTGGCAGAACTAGTGGTGCTGGATTTATAATAAACAAGAAACTGAAGGATAAAGTTGTAGAAGTTGAAAGTTCCTCTGACAGAGCTGCACGGCTTGTTATCCAACTCTCGAAAAGATACCAGGCTCAGATTATTCAAACTTATGCACCCACCACAAGTCATCCTGAAGAAGAAATTGAAGAATTTTATGAGGAAATTTGTCATCTAAATAATAAAGGTAAGCAGCACTTGAAAATAATTATGGGAGATTTCAATGCAAAAATAGGGCAACGGCAACAGAATGAAACTTCAGTAGGTAAATTCGGTCACGGCAACAGAAACCAGAGTGGAAATACTCTCGTTGAGTTTGCAGAGGCAGAAGGGTTTTTCATCTTGAACTCCTTCTTCAAGAAAAAGCCACACAGGAAATGGACATGGAGACATCCAAATGGGACGACAAGTGAAATTGATTTTATTATGTGTAACAAAAAAATTCGTCATAGAAGACTGCAGTGTGCTAAACAAGTTCAACACAGGTAGTGACCATAGATTGGTGAGATGTAAGATGCACCTCAACACTAAACTTGAACGTGGCAAGCTCATAAGACAAACAAAATCTATTGACATAACCAACCTTAAAAAACACCATAAATACCTTCAAGTTGGAACTGAAGAAGAGGTTCTCTGCTTTAGAAGGCCTAACATCGGAAGAAGTGGACATCTCTGAAGTTAACAGAAAAGTAACCAAAGCTCTTATGGAAACAGCAACAAAATTAGCTGGGTCTAAGAACAAGTTGCATGTAAATAAATTATCAGGAAAAACGAAAATGTTGATGCAAAAAAGAAGAGAGATGAGGACAACTAAAGAAGATGTGACTTCCAAAGTGGAATATATAGAGCTATGCAAGACAGTACGAAAAAGTATCACTGAAGACGTAAGAAAATTCAACTGTGAACTAGTGAGGAAAGCAATTGAAAACAACCAAAGCCTAAAGATAGCAAAGGGACATCTCAGTAAGGGAAGAAAACAGATTATGGCCCTGAGAAAAGAAGATGGTTCTGTAACAAGAAATAGAGGCGAAATTTTGACATGAGTGAAAGATTTCTACTCCAAATTATATGAAAGGGATGATACATGCACTCCAAACATCATGAAAGATACCAGTACCAGAGTTCCTCCAGTCCTTCCAGCAGAAGTTGCACATGCAATCAAAAACATGAAGCGGGGAAAAGCTCCAGGAGAAGATGGAATTACTGTAGACATCATACAAGAAGCAAGTGGAGAAATCGAAACAGTACTCGCCCAAATTTTCACTCGATGCCTTAATGAAGGAAAGATTCCTGAGGATTTGAACACCGCTACAATGATCCTGCTACATAAGAAAGGTGACATTGAGGATCTCGGAAACTACAGACCTATCAGCCTCCTATCAGTAGTTTATAAAATCTTCACTAAAGTTCTTTCACACCTCTTGAAGGTAACACTGGACATGGCTCAACCGAGAGAACAAGCTGGATTCAGGAGTGGCTACAGCACAATAGATCATATCCATGTGCTGAGAGAACTAATTGAAAGGGCGAGGGAATATGAACTTCCATTGTGCATGGCTTTTATCGATTATGAAAAAGCCTTTGATTCGGTGAAACCATCAGCAGTTACAATGGCTCTGAAAACCTGCGGTATTGAAGATGCATACATTAATATTATTAATAAAATCTATGAAAATGCAAGTGCAAAGATTAGGCTGTTTGAAAATACAACACACATAAAAATTGGAAAGGGAGTGAGACAAGGTGACACCATATCTCCGAAGCTCTTTAATGCCACATTGGAGGGTGTTTTTCAGTCACTGAGCTGGGAAAACAAGGGGATAAAGATTAATGGAGATTATCTAACCCACCTTCGTTTTGTTGATGACGTAGTCATTTTTGCAACTAGCCCATCAGAGCTGCAGAGTATGATCCAGGAACTTGCTGACAAGAGTAAAGAAGTAGGATTAAAAATGAACTTTCAGAAGACAAAAGTGATGTTCAATGCTTTTACAAGAAATGAAGATTTATCGATTGATGGAGAAAAGCTGGAGATAACAGACACGTACGTTTATCTTGGAGCGCAGATATCAAGTGAGGGTCACATTGATGAAGAAATTAATCGGCGTACAAAACTTGCCTGGAGAGCTTTTGGAAGAAACAGCATAATTTTCAAGAGCAATATGCCATTATGTCTTAAAAGAAAAGTGTTTGATCAATGCATCCTTCCAGTGCTTATGTATGGTGCAGAGACGTGGACCTTAACTAAAAGAGACATACAAAGGCTGCAGACAACTCAAAGCAGCATGGAGAGGTGCATGCTTGGTGTAACCAGGAGAGATAAGAAGAGGAACACGTGGATCCGAAAAATGACAAGAGTGGAAGACATCATGATCAGAGTTAAATCCCTGTAATGGCAATGGGCTGGACATACTGCCAGAAAGACAGATCATCGATGGACAGCCGAAATTTTAGATTGGATTCCAAGGGACAGGAAAAGACCCAGAAGAAGACCACATGGGAGATGGGTGGATGAAATTCGAAAGTATGCAGGGGTGACATGGAGGAGACTGGCACAAGACAGACCGTTGTGGAGGAAACTTGGGGAGACCTTCGTCCAGCAGTGGATTGATAATGGTTGACAATGATGATGATGATGATATATAAAGAGAGAGAGAGAGAGAGAGATACTCGTATTATATACTGTATATATATATATATATATATATACATACGGTCGAGTCACCTTATCGTGACCGCCAGCTAATATCCAGAGTAACCGCCGTGTGCAGCGCGAACAGCAGCTAGACGGGCTGGGATTGACTCAATAAGGTGCTGGAAGGTGTTCACAGGTATGTGGAGCCATGTTGACTGCAGTGCATCTGATAGGTGCTGAACGGGGCGTGGTGGAGGATCCATAGAACGAACAACACGATCAAGGTGGTCTCACAGATGCTCAATTGGGTTTAAGGCTAGGGCATTAATGGACCAGGGAAGTACTTTGAACTCATCATCGTGTTCTTCCAACCACTCTCGGACATTTCTAGCTGTGTGACACGCCGAATTGTCGTGATGGAAGATCCCATCCGCCCCACGGAAGACAATCAGCATGTATGGGTGTACGTGGTCTGCAAGGATGGATTTATAACGAATTCGGTCCATAGTGCCTTCCACAGGTATGAGTGGACCCAGGTAATTCCACGAAAACATTCCCCAGACGCTAACGCTGCCTCCACCAGCTTGTGTTATTCCAGCAATACTTGAAGAGTGTTTGTTCTCCGATGCTTCCCGCTTTTTACGCCAACGTTCATCCGTTCGATGAAGCAGAAAACGTGACTCGTCGGAGAAGCCAGTCCTTTGCCAATCAGCGCAAGTCCAATTCCGATAGTGCCGTGCAAATGTAAGCCTTTTCTGCCGATGCAGCTTCTTTAGCACAGGCGCAGTGACTATACATCAGTATCGGAGCCCCATACGCAGCAGGGTTCGCTGAACTGTCGTTTTAGACACACTCCCGGTAGCTCCCTGGTTCACTCGGCCAGTGAGCTGCTCCACTGTAGCGTGCTTGTCAGCCCTGACGCACCTTCCGAGCCGAAGTTCACCTCTCACTTCAATGACACGCGAACAGTTCACAAACTGCGCTGTTTCAGAAACACTGCCACCTTTGGACCGAAAGCCGATAATCATCTCTTTTTGCAAATCTGATAAATCGCTCCTTTTATCCATGAAACAGCAACGAGTGATATGTTTTCGGATTGCCTACAGCACACCTTATATATACCCTCCAAGCCAGCACACACCCCCGTCTAATTTTTAAACCGCGTATCGCACCGCCACGGAAGTAACGTGTACCTACAGGAAAGTGACCATGCTCTATCGATTGTACTTGCGTGTAGCGCCCCTAGTGGCGAAATATGGAACTTAGAAAACTAACTCAGAAACCAAGAGAGATACGCAAAAAAGTCCAATTACAAAATGAAAGAGGTGTGTTTAATTAGTACAAAACGACACTTGGTTCAACAAAAATATTTACAAAAAGACAAGAAATGTTAAAGTAGTAAACATTTAAATTACATACAAAACAACACAGACGTAATACAGAGTTCGTGTAATACAGGTGCAACTAACCTGGCGAGTAGTCTACCGTACACATTGTTAGAAGTGTGCACCATCAGCGACGATTCACATCTGGACTCGCGAGAGAAAAGCACTCCAACAGCATGCATTATTGCAGAGGTTACAGAATTGCAGGCCCTGACGATTCATTCCTTTAAATCTGCGACGCTGGAAGGTTCCGTAGAGTACGCTTGATCTTTCAGGCTTCCCCAAAAGAAGAAGTACATCATTGTTAGGTCGAGTGATCGTGGCGGCCATTTCGTACAACCACCATACCCAATAATATTGTTGCCGAACGTACGAGATAAGAACGAGCAAACTGGAAAGGTTTTGTGGGAAGAACAGCCGTCATGTTGAAACTATATGCGTGGTAACGTATTCAAAGGAACATCATCCAACCAATCGCTTACTGGACTACATAACAGCTGCAAGTAACGCTGACCTGTTAAATTTCCCTCAATGAACACAGGCCCAACTACGGATGTTTCCCACATTCCACACCACACATTAAGTGACCAGCGTACGTGATGGTGTGCTTGTCTCCTCATGTGTGCATTTCTCATATCCCAGTAGTGGGAGTTCTGGTGATTGATAATCCCGCCCCTTGTAAATGTTGACTCGTCAGTACATAGGATATTGTCCACAAACCACGGCTTTTCCTGTAAGGTGTTCAAGACGAAGTTACAAAAGTCATACTGTCTTTGAAGGTCTCCAGGCATTAGGTTTTGCACGACAGCATCATGGTAAGGATTCGCACCATGTTCGTCGAAGATTTGCCATACCGTGATGACGATAATCTCACTGACGTCGTACTACTTCTGGGGATTTGCAAGAACATAGCCCAAAACATCCACGGGATCTACTAGCACACCGGCACCAATGGGACGACCGGTACGATGACGCTCAGTAACGCTTTCTGTTATGGCAGGCGCCAGACAAATGTGGCAATTGTCTGTGCTGCTTGATGCTGAAGAGTGGGAAACCGTACTCTATACAACCTCACAGCCTTTTTTGCATTCTGTAGACATTCGCCGTATAATAAGACTATATCACAGTACTCCTCATTCGTGAAGATAGCTATCTACTTGCCGACCTCGTTCTGTGATTTACTCTCAATTCCCACCCATCATTTATAGCCCTTCCGCTGTCTGATGTCATTTTACGTCAAACTTGAAATCAGCATAACTACATGTTATTATATCACGTAACCACTTTTCTGTTGCTGTCGCGTGCAAGCAGCAGGACATCTGACGCTTTGTTTGCGTTTTCTTGTTTTTTCTCTAAGCGTTTGTGTTGAACCAAGTGTCGTTTTGTACTAATTAAACACCTCTCTTTCATTTTGTAATTGAACTTTTTGCGTATCTCTCTTGATGGTTTCTGAGTTAGTTTTTAAGTTCCGTATTCACTAGGGGCGCTACAAGCACGTCCAATCGATTGAACATGGTCACTTTCCTATAGGTACACCTTACTTCCGTGGCGGTACGTTAGAGGGGGTAAACGAACTTTCCTAAGAACCCTGTATATATATAAACAACATTTGCCAAAGTTTTCACTTAATGCGTCCATAAAGGGAAGACTGCTGATGACTAGAACAATTCTATTCAGAATCTCAGAAACTACAGACCCATCAGCTTCCTATCAGCTGTTTACAAACTCTCCGTTAAGCTGCCCATGTGTAATTTTAAACCACACTTTTTCTAACTGAAAGAATGAAGGTCGAATCAGTTCTCATGAAAACGGTGGTTCCCATCGAAAAGTATGGCCATCTGGATCGGTTTACTGAATCAATAGCAGCAAATAGTTACGCACATGATAAACATAAGCAATGATGTAACAAAAGTAAAAACGCAGATGGGAAAGATAAGCAAAAAAGCATATGATTACTAATTTTGCAAACTATCTTTATTCGGCTATGATCACTCACAAATTCCATTTGAGCTTATTTGTATGACTAAACTGCTTTACTTCTGCAAATGTTGTTTACATACTGACGCATTAAATACTGTATGTTTCTCAGGTAATAGAAACATTTCAATGTTCTTTTCATCACCTGATACTTTAATCATCGTGTAAATGAACCGGAAAAGTTGCGCCAATTTGTTTTTTGTAATTTGCATGTCAAAAGAAATGCAAAGAAAAGCAAACAGTGCTAAATCAATAAAAAATATAAAATACAAAATCACGGAATATTAAGCTTTTAATTAATGTCTTTGTTTGAATAGTAGAAATTACAGCGACTTATTTCTATGTATGGAAACTATGAAGATAATGTATTAGCTTGAAGAATGAACGAAGTACATATTAATAATCTCACATCCAATGCATATTGCTAGAGTTTCGTGTTTTAATGGATTTCGTAATGATTCTCTATCATCAGTCTTTCAGCTTAGGCATCCAGTAAGCCGCTGCACTTTTATTCTTCTTTTAGTTTAGAATCTTTTTTATCTTCTACTTTCACGAACTTGTCTTGCGATGTCATCTCCGTAACAGCAAATTAAAGTTGCTTCGTCAACTGATATATGGCGATTCTAGTTTAAAACCATTTTTCATGTCTTCCGTATCCTGACTGATGAATGACATCCTCAAACTAAGCAGTGAAGAAGTGCAGGCATAAAATCCATACCTGTTGAATTCTCCTCCAGCTTTGTTCCGCTTAGCGTTTCTCTCACTGTTACTTTCTGTTCATGCCACTTCTGAGGAATCCTATAGTTGCCACTATTTTTTAAGCTTTGTCCCATTTCGTGCGATCCCATGCTTTAGTCTGGCGCACTTTTTTTGTTTGTTTGTTTGTTGTTGTGGGTTTAACGAGCAGCATGAGCAACTCAATGGGCTATAAGCAGTCTCCCGTCCCTAATTTAATTTAGGGCCACTGACTCCAGAGAAGGGAGAGAGCCAGTATACCGTAAGATAAACACAACATCCATGCCTCACCGGGACTCGAACCCGGACCCATCTTGGACGAGAGATCAGAAGCCAACGCTTAGACCACTGCGCCACCGGGACGGCTCTGACACACTGCAGTGTATAAATTAAGCAAGTTCTACGTTTCAGTTGTATTTTAAGAACTCCGAGATAATTTTCAATCACAATTAAAATAACTATTTGTGGTAATCCAATGAGTAGCGATACTCAATGCAAATATTCTGATGCAGCACTGAATATGCAAATTAAGAACGTTGAAAGGAGCACTCCGAGCGCCTGCCTGTCATTGGCAATTTAGCGACACCGTGATACCTTTTCCTGATAATTCTTTTTCCACATATCTTCACGACACCATTTGAATGGCAATCAGAGCTACAGAACCATCAGAAACAACGTCATGCAGAAGTGCCCAGATTTATGAATGCGTCCAAAACTTTCGTATAAAGGCTGTGGCGAGAGTTCCGAGATAAAGAATCATTCCCTAGACGTATTTCCTACCCAGCAAAAACACAAATGTTGGGAAACTGCTGGCCAGCAGCTGGCATGATGGGTCACTGCTGGCTGAAATCTGCCACTCACGGTACGGTGGCGATCCGCTGGTGGCAGCACCATCAGTTGGCAGTCATTGATGGCCCTGCAGCACCGCCATGAACTACGCGCCTCTACGCAAGTGCCACTAGCATGAGCGCCGACAGGGGGAAAGGGTTCACAGGGGTCACTTGACCCCGTGTAGAATTGTTTTTCCCTTTATTTTATTTTATTTATTACTTTTTTTTTACACTGACAGAACTGGACCGCAAGGAAAGGTGGAATCTGGGGCGTTTAATTTAATATCCCAATTTTATTGGAAATTTGGAATTGGAAAGCGATAACGTGAAAGCGGAAAACCTAGCAAACCGAAAGGTAGTACGCCCAAACAAGTTCCACTCAGATTGGTGTGTGCTGAACTTAAAAGGCTTGGCGTGGCTCTGCTCGACACTGTTCATTATTTTGAAAACAATTACCAATGTACATGATAATACATGACTATTACTAACATACACTTTCTTCAAGAGCAGCATTAATTAATAACAATAATAATAATAGTGTTCTAGTATAGTAAGTAAATAACAGTAATAGTATTAATCTTTCATTTTCACGAATTATTGTTTTCTACGTATTAGCCAAACCTTAATTAACTACACTTGCCCCCACCTCCCCTTGAAACATTTCCTGCAGGCGCCCATGGCCACTAGTGGCCCGTAGCTGGCAACCGAAACAAACCCAATAGGAGGGGAAAGCAGCGGGACTGCACTTGCGCTGAAGGAACACCTGCAGTCTTTCGTGGTACCAGTTAGTTGAAGACGATGCTCACGCTATCGTGTTGCTTTAGTGGATGTTAAAAAAAAAGCCATATGTAGAGAGAGGGATTAATTTCCAATTGAAATGCCGCGTCAACTAAGATTACCGTCGGAGGAAATTTATATAATTAATAATTAATGAACTGTAAGAAACAGTCAATTGATCTCATGCATTTATAGAAACTCATTTCGTAGCAAAATTTCTGCACTAACATATGAAGAATTGAGAATGCAAACAGCCATGAAACACACTCACTCCATTCCCACGAAAAACAAGAAATCATTTTTGTATAATCTTCATACGCTGAACCGCTTCAAACAGGAGTCCCGGAAAGACATTAAAAAATCATTGCGTTGGAAAAAAAATAAAAATTATACGAGCACAAAATGGATATTTTCGTTACAAAATTATCTAGTATTTGAAAAAAAAAAAAAAAAAAGCAGCGTTATGTGAATATAATGTACTCATCGATGTGTTGAATACACAAGATTGGAGGAACGCTTCTAAAAATAACCGGAAGTAAAATAAAATATCATTCCTATTTAGAACAAATGTAGCTTCGAACCGTGGAAAAGAAAGATACAACGTTCAAAATGTAACAGAATGTAACATGAATGTGTAAATATATTAATTAAACAATCTCCCTTCAAGACCAGAAGGACAGCACAAAACTTTCGAAAACGTCTTTAAATTGGTACACTCGTTGAAAGTGAGTGAAGTTCCCTTAAAGTAAATAAAAAAAAGTCGTTACCTTGAAAAAATAAATTTATGTATTATTTGAAACGAACATTTACGAAACCCAGCTCGCAATATTGCGAAATTAAAAAAGTTGTTTAACATCGTGCAGGAGAGCGGCTCATCTTCAAGCGGACGGTCATGCGGCGCGGTAAAGTAGTGTAGTGCTGTTAGCGTCCGCTTCGCAAACAGACAGTTCTTGGTTCGATGCCAGTCAGATCCATCGGGAGACTTGCCAGGCCTGTTGAGGAAATTTCCTCAGAGCCGTGACATCGGGTAGGAGTTTCGTTGGGGGAAAAAAGCAGTTGTGTGTGTATGTATGTCTTTGATGAACTATGATTATCTTTTTTTTTTTTTTTACTACTACTGGGAAATTAACGGGCAAGATTCGGCAAGCCATCAGTTACGTCACGTGACTGCTGGATGCCACTGCAGGGACACTGACGGACCACATTAGGCTAGCCATCATTTATGGCACGTGCTTACAGGGCCTCTTAAGAGCTTCTTGTGGCAGCCACAGTCTGTGATGAATAACTGATGGCCCTGTTCTGACATATGACAACTGATGGGGTTCCAACTGTTGGCCAGCTGCTATCCTGAACTGTTGGCCCACCTGGTGGCCACCGGGACATTTTATTGACGGTTCATGTAACGGCAACATAGCGCTGGGCCACTGATGGCACTGCTGGAAGCCAGCAGTGACTCAGTACTTGCCCAGAAAGACTGTCTTTGCTGGGTAAGGTCGACTGTGGTCTTCAACAGCTGAGAATTACTGGTAAATAGCCTGAGTGCAACTCTTATGTGACCTTGCCTTGGCAACAGGAAGATCAGTATCAAGGTAGACTGTACCTTGATACTGATCTTCCTAAAAGACGTCTGCATACCAAGAACTTAGACAGTTTGCGTACTCCTTATCTGTGGCTACAAAACAGCTAGATCAGCATGGAGTAAGCAGCATCGGCATTGGGCAGTTGAGCAATAGAGACATGTACTCTTCACCAATGAGTCAAACTTTTCGCTAACATCTCATTACCGGCACAAATACATTTGGAGAGGAGTAGCCACCCAAAATCCCCTCTTCAATTTGATAAAAAGGGACCAATTTTGGGGTGGAGCTCTAATGGTGTGATGATGTATCACAATTGATTGCCGAAGCGTTCTGCATATCTTCGACAGAGGACCTTTGGCTGGTCACGGGTATCAAGGAGAGATCCTAGAACCCCATGGGAGAATTTGTCGAGGTGCTGTTAGTCCATAATTTGTTTTCACGAACGAAAACGCTCGTCCACATTGAGTAAGGATTGTGTTTAAATATCTGGAAAGTGAAAATATACAAAGAATGAGTTTACCAACCAGGTCTCTAGACCTTTATCCCATCAAGCACACTTTGTATCCCTTAGAACGGGAAGTTCCAAGACAGCGATCTCATCCAAGAACAATGAGCTGAAAGGTTCTCTGGTATAGGAATGGATACGTCTCCCTACTGAGCTCTTGAACAACTTTGTTGGGAGAAAGAGAGGTCGTTTATAAACCTACATGGCCGTTGCAGGTCACCATATACCTTACTGACCGCAAGCGAACTACGAAACACTAACGTCTGAAACTGGACATTTGCATGTTTGCCTCATTAAATTAGCATTATTTTCAATTTTGCAGATTTTGACGAGTTATGCCAAAATATATGTCTATACAAAGTTTTATTAAATTCTATAAACGTTTCATTGAAGTACATGAATTTGTCTTTCTTTTCTTAATCTATACACACTAGTGTATCTCGAAGCACAGATATAGAGGGGCTTACTGTACTTCCCATTTTTCAATTGAAGAAATTAAGTTTAACACTATATCACGAAAACCTGTGCTTTTCTGCAGTCCAGTATTTGTTTTATCCTTTCTTTTAGTTTAAAATTAATTCAAGAAGTTTACTGGCGCGGGAAATTGAAATTTGCAACACGAGTGCTGTTGAAACAAGCTCTGATCGTACCTGCATCGTCTTGTCTGGAAACAGAAGACATGATTTTCATATGTTTTGACTGAATATCTCTTCTATAGCCCAAATCGAGCAGATTGACAGAATTGCTGCCCGAAGTTCCTTATCATTTTGATGGTAACACTGAAAACAAAGAAAAGTTATACTTTTTATCTTAATTTATGATATGCCCGATTCAATCAGACACTAATATGACCAAAATGATACCTCATAACTGACCTTGAGGCAGTTGCTTTGGACACGCCAGTGCCCTCTCGGGTATGATTTGTCCTACTAACCTATTGGGATGTCGGCAGCAGTTGTCTTCCCCCCGCCCTCTCTTTCCGATCCCCGTAACATCCACCTTTTATTCATCGTGTCAAGCACCCAAAGAGCCTTGGAATAGCTTATTCAATTCTTTTTTCATTATTCCAGTTGTTTAATATTCATGCGATGTGTTCGAGAAGTCGTGGTTGCAATCACAACAATGTGAAGCCTGAGGTCCGTCGGCGCCTTAGACAGAATGCATCGATGTATCAGATTAGTACTAATTGGTTTAAGGAAGAAGACGACTTCTGTTCAGCGGTAGTAAAATTGAGTGCATTCGCCAGATATCTGCTTCTGGAATCGCAGCTTGATGACTTCTGTTTTCGCTGAGTTCACCTCCACTACGGCAGAACTGGCCACAATTTTTTTAAAGCATTTTATTGTTTCCGACTGTCAGGAAAGTATTGCAAGTTTTATGTAGAGCAAATACAATATCCCCCAAAAAGCTAATGAACTATACTTTTTTATTCGTATCACTAGTTCAGGAAACGCCAGTTTGCACAAGACGAGTACTTTCTAGACAACGAACAAAGTGTAAATTTTAATATTTAATTGAAAATTACAAAAAACAAAAAAATAACAACAAATTTCAGTAGGACAAATGATTAACAAAGGAACCTAGAATTCGCTTCCTCGGTGGCGCAGTGGCCTTTTTTTTTTTTTTTTTTATTGGAGGTTTAACGACCACTGTGAGCAACTCAATGGGCTATAAGCAGTCGCCCGTCCCTAATTTAGGGTCACTCGTTCCAGGGAAGGGAGAGAGCCAGCGCCGTAAGACAAACACAACATCCATGCCCGACCGGGATTCGAACCCGGACCACTTACGGACGAATGATCAGAGGCCAGCGCCTTAGACCACTGCGCCACCGGGGCGGCCGCAGTGGCCTAAGCGTTGGATTCTGACCATTCGTCCGAGTGGATCCGGATTCGAATCCCGGTGAGGCATGGATGTTGTGTTTGTTTACGGCACTGGCTCTCTCCCTTCCCCGAAACAAGTGGCTCTAAATTAGGCATGAGCGACTGCGTATAGCCCATTGAGTTGGTCACGGTGGTCGTTAAAACTCAAAAAAAAAGTTAAGGTGACTTCCATCTGCCGCCCCGATGGCGCAGTGGTCTAAGCAATGGCTTTTGATCATTCGCCCAGGAACGGGTCTGTGTTCGAATGCCGGAAAATGCGTAGATGTTAGTGTTTGTCTTTCTGCACTGGTTCTCAATGCGTTACTTGATCAGCACTGGCTCTCTCCGTGTTACTTGATCATTTGGCATACTATCTACCATAATCGCTATGTACATTGTTGATGTAAACTGAATGTAATGCCTATGTCTGCCTAACAATACTTTACAACGATGCCTGTTTATCCTGTCACTGTATCTGTACCACCACGTCAAATAAATAATTTAATTTTTAAACTTCCAAACAAAACAACAACAACAAAAAATCTAGAATTCAGTGAATTATTATCAGAGGCGGTACTAGTGTTAAATTGTCCTTAGAAACAGGAATTATTTTGACTCTAGAGCAAAAACGGTGATATTTACCAGTATTGTTCTTTCGTTGCGATATGTAAATTAACTTTTGCTTCCCCACTTTAATTAGGACGCGAGTATACGTCGGAAGTTTCTCCCATCTACTGGATACTTATAAAAAAGTTCTCAACTTTTAGATGAGGCAACTGCATGTAAATTTTCATTTTCACATATAGGTTTTCAGACCACATAAAACAAAATGTGTTACAAAATCATCACAGCACGAAATGAGATTGCATGAAAAAGTTACATAGCCGCCGCCGCGGAAGCGCAGTGATTCAAGCTCTGGTTTCTGACAATAGATCCGAGATGGGCTCCGGTTTAAATTCCGAGTGAGGCATGGATTGTGTGTTTGTCTTACGTCACTGGCTTTCTTCCTTCCCTGGATATATTGGCCCCAAATTAGGGACGGGCGACGCTTATAGCCCACCGAGTTGCTCACGGTGATCGTTAAACCCCAAACAAAGAAAAACAGATGCACAACATTGTGAAGTTTCAGAATTATTAATCACTACCACCTTCTTGTAGTCGAATAATACTATCGTAAACTGAAAACACATAAATTAAATTCTAAACATATTTGCACTTAACAAGTCCGACCGCTGTGTCTTCTACACTGTACAACACAACCATCTTAGTCTTCCTACCATGATAATTTCGCAGTTTCTTTCTTGTTTCCCATTGGTCGGTCTTAGCTCAGCAACTTCTACAACAACAGTTACACTTTGAAAGCCTCTGTCTGCAGCAACCAAAGTAGATGTCCTTCTGCTTGAAGTGACATCACAAGACAAAATATCATTGTCAAAATGTCACATTATGCCATATGTAAATGAATACGATTTCCCTGACTCTGAAAAGATTAGTAGCCAACTTAACAGATTTCGCGGTGTATGCGAAATATTACCATTTTTGTTCGTGCTGAATCTTTGAATCTACTTGCTGTCTGTCTTTAGATATTTGAAACATCCTTTTGCAAAACGATGGAATTTAGTATCACACTTTGATCGGTGCATATAGAATGAACACTGATAATGTAGGAATTTGCTAATGCATTGTAAACACTTGAGTAATGGTGTTTACAATTAGATGACTTCTCGTTGACTTTCTCATAGTGTTAAGAGTTAAACGCCAGAAGGTGCTCGATACATCCAGGGCCGATTTTGTGGATCTGTTCACACATTCACGTTACATTAGAGAAAACCCTAGGAAACTGCGAACTTAATGGTCGGCAGCTGAGTAAGAACCCGCAACAGACGCCCACCACACGGATATGAGGCTAGAGGTTATAAACTGCGAAAAGCAGGTGATAGGCTAATGAAAAGAGATGGTAGTGCAGTGCATTGCCACATGAAAAAATTGGCTTCTTTGCAAATAATTGCTTGATCGTTTCAGCGGAATGGTGAAAAAAAGTTATAGTAACGTGGTAAGATAACATATTCACGATAGCTTGTGAAGTGAAAATGTGCGGATTCTAAATTTTGCTTAGTCTTCACATTCGCCAAAATTATCAACAGATAAAAAATAAAGTAAAAGTTGAAAAACAAAAAAAACGTGTCTCTGACCAATTGCCTGCAAAAAAATGTCGGTGCACATACACTTCTTGTGCAACAGGTCTGAGCATGAATCTGACAACATCTGGGGAGAGTAAGAGGAATAATTACTGAGGAAAGAAATGAGTAACAGGGAAGCAAAATATAAGAAAACAGTTTGAAACATATCTGAACTTGAACTTCAGCCCATCTCCATGTATCTATAAGGCTGAAAGCTGCCAGTCTGATTTATTTTCTTGCACTGAACAGTTGTCCATTAGTCTTATTTTGTACTTGGGTTTGCTTTTAATGCAATGAGTGTAAACGTCTGTGACCCTGGCTACACCAGTGTTTATTAACTCTTCTAACAGTTTATGCCACATTTGCGGGAAAATTGTCTTTATAAAGCAACAATGGAACTTACAGACTTGGTTTTAAAAAAAAATTACTGTGCAAAGATAAGAGTGAAACTTTCGGAGCTGGACAAATTCTGGGCCTGTGTTTTTTTGTGTTCAAGAACTGAGGAAGTGGGTAAAACGTAAGCAAAAAATCCATTTGCTTTGTGTGTGCCAATGATCCGAAGGGAGACAAAATATCACAGTGATTGCTACTGCTTTTTCTCTGGTAATGTACAAAAATACAACACTGAGAATAAAAAAAAAACGAGATCTTGTCTCCAAATCTACCATCTGCTATAAGAACTGTTACTCATGGACCATGTATACCAGTATCAATACCATCTAAAACCCTCGTATATCATCATGTAAACTCTGAATGACAGAGCAGTGGTAAAGAGAACACAGAGTTCCAGAGGGATAGCTATACCAGTGAGCCTCAAATTTGTTCTGAACGCAAGCTTAACGTTGCTAAGGAATCTATACATATTTTCGTTCCAGAGTGAAATAAAAAAAATAGCACCTGGGACATCAGTCGTTGTAAACTGAGGCGGGAGAAAAAGTTTGCTCGATATTTTGCTCAAGAAAGTTATTATCCTACTGCACAGATTTTATTGGTTTAATTTAAATTTTGGTGTCGAGTATACTATTGATTTGAATGTATGATCGATTTTTCATAAAAAAAAAGAAAAAATCCAGTGTACACCGGTGCTCTTTGTAAATAATTTATGCTATGAAGTTTTTGCATGCCAAGATCTTTGTGGATATGAAATAAAATGAGTGATACTAGAGTATACATTTATTAACAGAGCCATAGTCTGGTACATACTAAGTTGAATTAAATCAAAACAACAAATAATAAGGTTTACTAATTCCTGACACTGAGCGGTACTTTGGTAGGTGGATTAATGAATATCATTATCGTAAAACAAATGAAAGGGGGTAAAAGTAATTATTTACTAAACTATAGCGGCAGCAATAGCAAGTGTTTCGACTGTTTAGTTTTTCAACAATATTTTTTATTATAAGATTCCACCCTTTTTTGAGAGGATTTTTCTCTTCCTTCCGAGACGGGTACGATGTAACAAGTCCGAGAAGTGGCATTTGTTTAGTTGTCAGGAACTTTCCCATTATCCTTCAAGTGTTCATGATACCTGCCATCGGTAGTTCCATGTAGGTGTTAGATTGAAGGTCTGGTGTCCGCATAGAGCTGTGAAAGGTCTTTAGTACAACTCCTGTGGCTGATATTATTATGGTGACAGTGGTGACGTTCTTCATATGTCATATTTCCTTGACTTCATACCTTAGGACGTTATACTTTGATAGCCTTTCTCAGTACGTCTTCTGGATGTTGTTGGCACAGCTATGTCAATGAGGTATGTTGACTTCTTCTTGTCAACCAGGATGATATCAGGCCGGTTGTGGGGGATTTTTTTTTTTTTTTTTTGATTGGAGGTTTAACGACCACCGTGAGCAACTCAATGGGCTATAAGCAGTCGCCCGTCCCTAATTTAGGGTCACTGTTTCCAGGGAAGGGAGAGAGCCAGTGCCGTAAGACAAACACAACATCCATGCCTCACCGGGATTCGAACCCGGACCCCTTTCGGACGAATGATCAGAAGCCATCGCTTAGAACACTGCGCCACCGAGGCAGGTGTGGGGGATTTACTTCTGTGTTCTGATCGATATGTTCTAGTACATCTTGTAGGTATTGTTCTCTAGGAACGTTACTGGCTTATACTGGAAGTAGGAGACTGACTCATTTGTAATGAGGTGATGCTTTCTTGCCAATTTCTGATGGAGGATTTTGGCGACCTTATTGCGCCCCCTCGTGTACTCTGCTTGTGTGAACCCTTTTGTTATTATTATTTTAGTTATCATTTAGATTTAGATGAACATAAGAAATGATCCTGCCAGCGATGAAATGTGATGTAGCTACAAAAGTCCATCTGCTCATGGGCGAGGTAAAATTTGACCTCAAAATAGAAAGAAAAACTGAATCGCAAGTCTGTTAGTGAGGGCGACTGGAGACTTTTGGTCTAGGATATCTACAGGCTACACCGCATCGTATTATACATCTCTTAAAGCTCTCGGAAGTATATAAGTAGCAGGTGAACCCCTCCTCCTTAGGGAGGTCGAGAGGAGGACAAATTTCGCTACGCTGCACCGTTCTCGAGGTATTTAAAAAAATCAACCCTATCGTATTATACATCATTTTAAAGTTCTCGTCAATAGAGAATAAATTTCCCCTTGGGTCAGTGGAGAGTGAGCCAAATTTCTCTACGACGCACTGTTTTCGAGAAATTTAAGAAAATCATCCTAGGCGGCTCATCGTCTACTTCCGTTACCCATTTTCGTTACACCGTAATGTTTTACTTGGGATTTATTTGACTACTGCCGGGAAAGATGCGTAGCATAAAAAGCAAATTTTAAGACAGTTCTTGTACACAACAGAAGCGAGTAGGCTTTTGCTTTTGTAGGCCAGTCTGCAAAACTGAAGAAAAGTTATGAAAATCCGGCACTGGTTCTAACTAAAATTAAATATACATAGACCATAGGTAAATGATTCGTGGAGACTTAAATAAATTTTGTATGCTGTTTGAGCAGCAAATGGAATTCACCAAGCTCCATTGTTTCTCGTGTTAAAGGGATAGCTAAGTTTGGTTTACCCTGAAAAAGTCTTTTTTTTTCTTTTTTTTTTTTTTCTCAAATTATAAAACTCGACAACCTGTGAAAGCTTTTCCACGAGATGAAGACGGTTTTAAATGTTTAGCAAAAATTTTTCAGCATTGCAGGTTGGCAAGCGCAAAAAAGTTATGTTTTTCGAACCAGACATAAAGAAACTAATTCAGATTGAGAGGTTTTCAAAACTCACTGCTTGGCACTGAAAATGAAGCATGAATTGGCTTTAAAGAAGTCATAAAATTATTAGTCAATTACAATTGTGTGCTCAAACTATAAAGAAATAGTAAGCACAATGTTGGGGAAGTTAGTGCATTAGGATGTAATATGAGCCTCAAAATACGTTTCCTGGATGCTCATTTCGACTACTTCCCGGATAATCTGTGGACTCAGAGAAGAACAAAGTAAAAGGTTTTACCAGGATATAACAGCGATGGACAGTGGATACCAAGTTAAATGCAGTCTCAAATTAATGGACGTGTATAGCTGGATGTTGCATACAGAGAGCCGCCACAAGAAACACGTAAAAGGAAGTGTAAAAAGTGCAGTTTGGAAGGGAAAAATATATTTTAAATCTCATTAAATGCAAGAACAAAATATGTACCTAAATGTTTCAAATGTGACGTGTACCGTAATACTGAAATTATTTTTTTTACATTTATCCTACTTGTTTACCTACTATATTTTATGCATACTCTGCCCAAAGTGCTACATCATTTTGTGGAGAAAAAAATGCACGTGTTGTGGTAAAACGGAAATCGTATTTCCAGTGAGTACCACAAATGTGTGCTACATCTAACAATATAACTCAAACAACTTTTAATGTGCAACATTCATAAACTTGTGTAGTTTGCGCGTTATCTTTAACTTGCACTCTTCGTCCTTTTTTAACTAAAAAAGGACGAAGAGTGCAAGTTAAATTTAAATTCAGCTGCAAGTTAAATTTAAATTCAGCTTAAAGAGTGCAAGTTAAATTTAAATTCAGCTTCCTCAAAACTGAGAAAATAATATTGAATCATTTTGGCAACTGGATAAATGGGGTACTTCGTCTGAAGAAGAAAACAGGATCTTGTTTAAATTTTTACGTCAATGAGATCGTCATCATCATCATTGTCAACCATTATCAATTCACTGCTGGACGAAGGTCTCCCCAAGTTTCCTCCACAACGGTCTGTCCTGTGCCAGTCTCCTCCATGTCGCCCCTGCATACTTTCGAATTTCATCCACCCATTTTCCATGTGGTCTTCTTCTGGGTCTTTTCCTGTCCCTTGGAATCCAATCTAAAATTTCGGCTGAGAAATTTCGTCAATGAGATGCGCATAGTTATATCTTCTGTAATATCCGATGAAAAAGGACAAAAAGGGAAAACAGCCAAAATAATCAGCGTTTATTTTAATGCATAGAAACCTTATAAAACACGTTGGTCACATTCCATACGACGTGTGAAAATCATTGTATTATTTTTGAAATACCTTATTTCATTAGAAATAATGCATTTCAATGTTATTAATAAATGGATACAACACATACTGCAACTGATGCCTGAGTGATCTTCAGCGCATATATTTTAGTTTAAATCAAGTTTTTAAAATTTACTACACTGAGTTTGAATGTACACTTAATGAATTCCCTCAAGAAAACTAAATTATCTTAAACCTTCCCGGTGGCTAAGTGGACAGTGACGCGTGCTTCTGCATAATCGTCCAAGCTCGGCCTGTATTAGAGTCTTCGATGCGGCAGGGATGGTGCGTTTGCCTTACGAGACTGGCATGCCTTCCCTGGTGTGGTGGCCCTAAATTAGGGACGGGTGACAGTTTTTAGCCTTAGAGTTGCTCATGGTGGTTGTTTAACCCCAAACAGCAACAAAAAAATTTATCTTAAAGCAACCGTATATGGAGTTTTCGAGAAGCCAAAGCCAGTAGGACTGCCTTCAGTATCTGTTATAAATGTTTCCACAAACCGCTCCATCTCGTATTGATGATCCAGAGATTCATATGCAGAGTTTGATCTAATATGTTACAGATGTTTGATCCAATATGTTACAGATGTTTGATCCAATATGTTACAGATGTTTGATCCAATATGTGATCCAATATTTTTGATCCAATATGTTACAGATGTTTGATCCAATATGTTACAATAATACATATTATTATCGCCTTGACCAGCTCTGCATATGAATCATCTATATTTAAAATCTGAATTTTAAATATAGATGATTCATATGCAGAGTTTGATCCCATATGTTACAGCACGTAACACCATCACATTCATTGAATTTATTTGAGTAATATGGAACTCGAAAAGTCCAATGCAAAGTGGGAAAATTTAAGTGCAGGTGAAATTTTGATTTCGGAAAGTGAATCAACAAAACCCTGAAACAAACGCCGTGTTCTTCTCAATTACTGTCCAAGGTAAAATGGTTTCTTTCTTCATCTCTGATTCGGAACACGTAAAAGGTTGATGTTCAGTAGCCGTGATAATGTAACAATGGAACTATCTATCTCAAACAAATTCAATGTCACATTTTGACGCTGTAATGTAATACAACTACTTCAAGATAAAGCTTTATGTGATAGGAATCATGAGTAACTATAGGCATAACAGGAAAATCCAAAACAAGAACCTCAGATGCCATAATTAATATCTATGTCGGAACAGAGTGTGTGAATATGTAGTTATTTCTCTGTAAGGTCACAAAACAGCAATTTCACGCCTGCACTAATATTTAAAAGAGTAAAACTCGAAACTAAAGGAAAACATTAAGACAAGGAAGCAAGTAGATGAAGCCACACCAATAGAATTAGTTCTGACTGATCAGCTATGAAAATAATACAAATTCTTCTGATAAATGTTCAATATTCTCCGATTCATTTCTGTGCGTATGTTTGTCTATAAAGCAGCCAGTATCAGGTGTTTAGCGAGGTGAAAATTTTAGATACAGAATCCAAAGATAGCCACCGGCAGGTACCAGGTTCTAAATTCTAACCTGGGAGCATACTTTTTCAGTACCGCAAATCCCGAAATTTCGGCATGTATATTTATCCGTTCTTCTGTACTTTGCCGTACAGTTCTGTACGCAGCAGGGAATGTTTTTTCATTACAACATAAACTCCATTTTTGTATCAAAACCGATACCAAAAGAATTATTCTTTGATCACTTATTGCCTCTCACTTAATTTAAATCACTCGCAAAGTGAAGCAACAACTTTTGATTGCTTTCTAGTTTTCATTTAAGCAGCTGTTATAAATCAGTTGTTTCCTTCTTTATTTATTTATATATTTATTTATTACTTTGGTAAAATAATTTTTCTCCAAAAGATTTAATTCCTTATTCCCTCCTCTCTCTCTCTTTTCAGATATAAACAAAGACATCGCTCTTTTCACGTTTTAGTAACACACAGCAACCGAAAAATTGTTACATCAAACAGAAGTCGTCGCTCTTTCCACGTTTATAAGTGAGTCACGGAAAAATTATCATCGGCCGCAACCGGGAATCAAACCAGAGTCTTCCAGTTACGCGCCGGGCATGCTACCATTGTACCACAGCGGCCTCGAATTCTCTGGACTCACATACGACTAACTGCCAAACCACATGGCAGGTTGCTCCTTGGAGCCTTGCACAATGCTGGGGATTCACCAAAGATGGTAAGCAGCAACTGAACAAATAACTAGGAGGTGAATGAATAATTAATACACACAATTGACGTAGATTAGGAACATCAAACAGAAATAATCGCTCTTTCCACGTTTATAAGTGAGTCACGGAAAAATTCTCATATTTAGTCGTTCACATACGACTAAAATAATACTTGAAAAATTCACATACGACTAAAATAATACTTGAAAAATTCACATACGACTAAAATAATACTTGAAAAATTCACATACGACTAAAATAATACTTGAAAAATTCACATACGACTAAAATAATACTCACATTTAGTCGTATGTGAATCCGAAGAATTCGAGGCCGCTGTGGTGCAGTGTTAGCATGTCCGGCGCGTAAATGGAAGATCTGGATTCGATTCCCGGTGGCGGCCGATGAGAAATTTTCCGTGACTCACTTATAAACGTGGAAAGAGCGATCCTTCCGTTTGATGTTCCCAATCCACGTCAATTGTGTGTTTTAATTGAAAAATTGTTATTTGGCCACTGCTGGGGAAACGAATCCCAGATCTCTCGATATCTAGCCGAGCGCGTTAGGCTTACACCACGGTGGCCAACAATCCACTGCGCTGTGTGTGTTTTTCTGTCAGCTTCTGACATTATAAAAAATATCCGTAAGGTATGGTGAAACATCACAAAATGTTTCTGTTGATAACTGCAAGACTTTTTCTTTTTTTATTGAGAACAGAACAAGCGCACTGTGTAATTAATTTTGCTAATGTTTCTGCGAGGACACAGATTTGCACCTTTGTGGATATTATATTTTCTGATACAATGCGATGTAAAGTTTAATGTTGATAGTAGTCGTCATCACTCACCATTTTTTTGTCCGATATTTCATGTCTTTCAGTGATGTGTCCATTAACGGAATAGTAGTTTTCTCTGCATCGAAACAGCACCTCTTCAAGAGATAAATATTTCCTTATCGATTAAATGTCCCTCTTTAATGCAGCATTTCGTAATAAATATTTGATAAATAATGGGATAAATATAATACATATAAAAATATATAAATGTAAGTACATATAAAAATATATAAATGTAAATACATATGAAAATATATAAATGTAAATACATATAAAAATATATAAATGTAAATACATATAAAAATATATAAATGTAAATACATATAAAAAATATAATAAAATATAGTGCTATGAGGAGAGATGTCTTAGACATACTCGTAATGAAACGAGTAATAGAACCCACTTGTTGTGTATGCAGTATAACGAGGTATAGAAATTACCTCCAGCTTATTTTATTTACCAAATTGTTCCGAGCTTAAAACAGATGTTAACAATGCATATCTCTTTCAGGGCTTTTGATTTGTTCAAAATGAAATAAATTATCGTAGAAGAATTGTATAAGACTTTTTGAATTTAGATTTCTAGTGATACCAAACAAGCTCACCAAAAACATCTCTCACAACACTCAATTTATAAATCTGCCCTCGACTGCAGCACACGGATAGTAGTTCAGAATGTTCTATGACAATAACGTTAATATCACGGGGTGGTGTACAATATATTATTATTATCTTTCACGAAGATAGTTCTGACTGATCAGTCATGAAAATAATACAAATAATATATATCGGACCGTATCCACATGAAAATGCATTTGCCATGCGTATGTGTTAATATAAGTAGAATAAAACTTTGTCTGGCAATTGAAAACTTATACTGCTCAAATTTGAACTGTGTCACACGAGAGAAAAAGAAAACCGTGTGTGTTTAACAGCAAAGTAAATATATCTCGGTGATTCCAAATAGAATAGCGTACTAGTGATGTAGGAATTACAGCTTCTATTGGCATTAACAAAGCCATAAACTAAATAAATTTGACACACCGATATCCCGAATAGTGTCAGGGACAGGAACTAAATCTCTACTATTATAGACGCACGCAAAACATCGAAAAAGTCACAAAGGACGATGCACTTCCATAGAATTCATGGTCCAAACCACCCGATTTTGCCTTTTCTTTTTCTTTTGAGAGGATTAACGACCACAGCGAGTAATTCGATGTGCTAAAAGCAGTCGCCCGACACAAATTTGGGCCCACTGGTCCCAGGGAATGGAGAGTGTCGGTGCCGTAAGGTAAACGCAACACACATGCCTCATGGGTCTCGAACCCGGACTCAGCTTGAACGAATAGTCAGAAGCCAGCGCTTAGACACTCTGCCATCAGGACTGCCTTCCGCCTTTTAAAGAAGAGCAGTTTGATCATTCAAACGAACTTCTGGGCTAGGCATTTCGTGAACGGATTTGCAAAAGAAATCCCAGGTGGGTGTGAGAATCTAACCCATCCCTCGAAAAACGCTTGAGCTTCATTGTGAGAAGATATCGAGCACAATAAAAAAATTGACGAAATTACGAAAAAGTTATAAAAATAATTTCTTGAAAAAATGTGAAAGTATCACTGCTGAGGTAATCTGTGTAGTGAAGGATTATTTTTATTGCGTGTTCACAATTGGAAGTCTGGTCTACGTAGGAAAATATTTCTGTTTCCCATTAAGCAAAGACACGCAGAACCGGAAGTTATTGAAAAGATCATGGGAAGAGGAACTGCAGATAACTCTCTTGAGTGAAAGGCCTTCTTCAGCCTTTGCTGTATGCAAGTTGGAAGCGTTAAATCTTCATGTTCATTACCTTTCCTGTCCGTTAAACATTACATCCTGAAAAATTATTGTTTCCCTGAGTTAAAGCAAACATCATCAGGGGCGAATTTGTGCCCCGTTGTAAATCACGGCATTCGTAAGTTGGTCACTTTCAGTCGAAGCACGTATGCAGGATGAGTGCAAAGCGTGGGCTGCAAAACACTTTTTTCCGCTTTTTCCTCAGCTCGGGAAGAAAGTTACAGCTCAATCTGGAAGGCAAGTGACTAAGTGAGGAAAACTGCCTCCGATTTTTCAAAACATACGATAATCGCAAAAAATACAGCAGTTCTGTTGTTTAAGAGAGATGTGACTGCCTGGCTGCTGTAATTTAATCATTTATCAAGCTGATCACTTTGTCACCTACGCCATTTTGCTAAGGCAAACAGGTTTGTTCTTAGTTTTCATGGACTGGCAACAATTTTAAAACCGGTAGACGGTGACAGTTAAGAATGGTCTCTACTGAATTTATAAGAAGGCGTAATAGCGACTGTTGAAGGAGCCAAGGGTGAGGGTACGCCCTTCGCTACTCAGACTCCTTACCATGATAATAAAGCAAAAGGAAGAATAAGAGAGAAATTTAATTACCTGAGAAAGTTAATTGAATGAAAATTACTTCCTGAGTAATTAATAAGCTGGACGCATGTGCTCATACCTTGTGCTCATTTCGTGTATCTTGCCTCTCGTGTTCAATTCATTTTGCGCTTGAAACTTAAGGCAATCATGACAACTTTGTAATCCGCAGGTAACAGTAGAAATGAAAAAGCATTTCGTTTGCAGCAACTGAAAAGTAATATAAACCAGGGAAACAAGCAGGTATGTCTCTCCTTGATATGGTTGTCTAGAAGCCGAACTTCTGACTCCCTTACTGCTGTGCTCAGATTCTAATACCGGGTGAAACATAGAATACTGTGCTCTTTTCTACCTTCTTTGGCATTGGTTCCTCTAAATTAGGGACGGCTGAATCTTTCCCGCCTGAAATACTCACGGAAGCTTTCTTTTTTATGGATGGTTACGGGATCGCCGTGAGCAACTATAAAGGCTATAAGCAATCTCTTATCTCTAATTTAGAGGTACTGGTTCCGGAAAGACGAGAGAGACTGCGCCATAAGACAAGCATCCTACCTGTGCCTCATCCAGGACGAGCGGTCAGTAGTCAGCGCTGGCCGTTTTCTGAGTTTAATTAAATTTAAAACCCCGTGTTAGTTTAGTGGACTGTTGATTCGCAAGAAGATTTAAGGAATAAGGAATTACCGCTGCTGTAATCCCTTTGGTAATTCACAAATATGGCTTAGCTCTTCTTCACAGAGTAAGTTCCTTTAGATGCTCTGTCTACACAGGATCCAATGTTGTTAACCAAAATCAGGTAGCGAGTAGAGAAATGGAATCGATTTAGATCACATTATTAATAATTTCTCATATGAAAATATGAAGGCCTAAGGTCTGAATGAAAATTGAACTTCATTTTAAAGAGACTTCCACCGTTTGTTCTATAAGAATACGATTGCGCTGATTCTATGGTATAGAGACTAAAGCCATATACTGTTTCATCGAAAATACATCGAAATAAGAATATTACGAGCATGTTTGGATAGTTACTGCAGGTTTTGTCACGTTTACAGGTGATTCTGTTGATTCAGAAAGTTTTCAGATTCAGAGACAAAGCTGAAAGTTTGTGGTCCAGGCTTTTGAATTGAATGCACTTTTAACAATGGAATGCATACTCTGTACAGGCTTTTGAGATCTTCGATTCTTTTAAATAACGAAGAATGTCTGTATAATGTAGTAGGTGCTGTGGGCTTCTGTTAAACGAGAGGTACCATTAAACGCTAATTAAAATGTGCAGTTTAACGTGAAGTGGCAGAACACAGGATATTCATGAAAGCAGCTGAAGTAGGCAAAATTTCTACAACTCATGGTAAGCTATTTTAGCTGAATATTTGAAGACAACGTCCGCCTCTGAGACATTTTGTAATAATTTTTGCTGAACATTGTACTAAAAATGATGAGAAACTCATTCGGCTTTTGGCTAACGCTAAGCCTTTATTTGTCGTTTAAAGGAGCTAAATGGCATTTGATGTAAAAATTTCATGCTGCAGAAAAAAATTTTAAAAATGCAATGAAATTCTTATTGGAGTTTAAGCAAAACTAAGTTTAAGAAATATTTCTCGCACTCGTTAGTGAGAAATGCTTTAATTAATTGCTGCATTGTAGCGTTGCCTATTTTGAAAGGATGAAATACGATACCTGTAACCGAGGTTTTTGGCTTTACACATTCAGTCTTGATCACTGGTTTCAATCAATCACGATATTCCTATTTTTGTAGGAATGCATTCATGAACGTAAAATTGATCACTACATTTGTAACTGTTTTACTTACACAGAGAACTCAAAATAAATTGCTGAGAAATGAACTCAGTTTAGTGAATGAAACGGAAACGCAATCGACAACTGCACCTTACTGCAATGATTGCGGAATTGAAAGGAATCAAAACAACAGGTCTGAACAATAACATAACGTCGTTCTGAACTGGAATTCGAAGGTTACTTAAATTATCTACATGTGCACACATTCTGCTAGTGAGATTGCCTTGTATGCTGTTCATTTGAACATTAATCTTGTAAATCAATTTACTTGTATTGTACGAAAATCTTATAGTGAAAAGCGCACTACATAGCACTACCAAAAGTGTTAGGATAACTTCATTTCTGGCTGCAGTGTCTTGCTGAAGTAAAAGGTATATATCAACAAAAGTACCAAATTGTGCTTGTTCACATAAACAAGTGTATTTCAGAATACCTGTGGATACATTATAAGTGAATGTAAGTAATTCGCATTTTCATGGGAAAAACACCGCACAAATGCAATTTATTTTTACCTTTTAAAATGGAATAATATTCTTCTGATATTATTTGCTAATAAAGACATTTTACAGTTTACACCCGTGATCCGTGTTCGTTTGAACACCATAAAGAAAATGCCAGACGCCTGGAATAAAATACGGCAAAAATGCATGCAGAAATCTATCACTTCTTTTATTGCAATGCAATGAGTTAGGAAAATGAAACCTTAATTAATAATGTATCAAATCAATGGTCCCCTTGATCCGTTAGCGCTGTGTCTGTGATGCATTTCCATTTCTTATCACTCTGAAACACATTTTTGCGGCACAGTCAGAATAGAGGGAACGATTTTGCATAATTATCCTAAATTTGAGCAAAAAAAAAAAAAGCTCAAACGCCCTATGAGAAGAAATAAGAACTATCTAGAAAGTAAGTTGCGTAATCATCCCAGCTTTCTTCCCTTGTAGCAGGGACGTCGCGAAATGGGTGCGAGGGTGGGCTTGAGCCCCCCTCCCCCCAGTTCAAATGTGCCTTGTGTTTTATATCGTTTTCAATGTATTTGACATTAGAATATAATCTGGACTTTCCAAGTAATAAGTCTTGTGTTTTATATCATGTAGCTGTACGTATTTCCCCCTAGGATGTGCATTGTTTATGTCGCCGTAGAAAGGTTATCAAAATAGCATGTGCAGGGCCATGAAAATTCAGTTGTTCTCCACTCTTCCAATTCCTTAGTTTAAGCCTCTTTTTCATGTTTGTATGGCCAGGGGGCTAATGAGGAAAGTGGATAGGAATTCACTGAGGGGTCACAACTAATTTCTCTGCTGTTAGTTTTCTTAACAAAATAGGGGATTTCAACACGGAAAGTGGAGTCTAAAGCTACACCAGAGCTCTTAAGACTGTTCCGGGACAGTGAAAGTGCAGGAAGTGGCCGAAGACTGCTTTGTAGGAGAGGAGTGCAAGGCAAAGTCTCTGACCTGAAGGAAAGAAGTTAGGGAGGAAAGAGGTATTGTGTCTGCGTACGACGTCAAAACTTAATTTAGTTAAAAAAAAACATTTTCCTTTAAATTGCTCAACTACAGTACTATTTTCGTACGCAAAAATGCAAAATTTTGAAAAGCCATTTAAGACAATGCACTCACAGCAAGGAAATAAGTCAATGGCGACATTCTAGTGACACTTGTATCTTACACCAGTGGCATAACTAGTCAGATCCGCGCGTGTGTGTGTGTGTGTGTGTGTGTGTGTGTGTGTTTAGGTCCATGGGGCAAGGATTGCGCGAATTCCTTTGTAATGGGCATTCAAAATTAGTCCTTTCTGTGTTTCGTAAAAAAAGAAAAATGGCTATCAAGCTTGCCCTAGCAAAACTAATGCTCGCCCACATGACGCCCATCCTCATTTCGAAGCTTAGCGACGTTCCTGCCTTGTAGGCGACGTACGCTTCTTTGTAACATGTCAGGACGTGCATTTGCCTTTGGGATAAACTACATTGAATGCAATCGAAAGCGGAATTAGTATAAGTTTCAGCAATTAGTATAAGTAGAAATCACATTATGTTAAAAAAAATTAACTGGAGGTCATGCGTCAACTTCCAAAGTCTTACAATCAAGACACTGGGAGGTTAAACAGTATATCCTGCGGTAAGCACTATGGGCGTGCTTTTTTTTTTTTTTTTTTGTTATGTAAGTATCCTTCAACTGCGACTATCACACGGAAGATGGCGTAGTTGCTTTCCATATGCCATCATCATCGGTAATGGCGCTTCTGTTCCACAGATGGAAACAGGTTACGGGTCACCGAGTCGACAATTTCTTGTGGGTCAAGCGGGTCGAGTCTAGGTGTTCCTGACCCGATTTCGACCCGGTTTTATTTCCGTTTTATTTTTGAATAGAAAAAAATTATCAAAGAATCCTTCAAAGATCTTTGAAATAATATTTCAGAGCTGCACAATATGATATGATCCAGGAACTTGTTGAGAGGGGTAAAGAAATGGGGATTGAAATGAATTTTCAGAAAACAAAACTGATGTACAATGCTTTTACAAGGAGTTAAGATTTATCAATTGATGGGGAAAAGATGGACTTAAACAATTCTTACATTTACCTTGCGCAGCAGATTTCAAGCGACAGTCACATTGATGAAGAAATTAATTGGTAAAACTTGGTTGGAGAGTTTTTGGAAGAAACTGTACAACTTTTAAGAGCAATATGTCATCATGTCTTTAAAAAAAAGTGCTTAATCAATGCATCCTTCCAGGGCTTACGAACGCAGCGGAAACGTGGACCTTAACTAAAAAAAGACATACAAACACTGCAGACAACTGAAAGAGGCATAGAAAGATGCATGCTTGGTGTAACCAAGAAATACAAAAAGAGGAACTCGTGGATGAGGAAAATAACAAGGGTGGAAGACATCACGATCAGAGTAAAATCCCTGAAATAGCAATGGGCTAGGCATATTGCCAGGAGAACGGACTACCGATGAAAAACCGAAATTTTAGACAGGATTCTAAGAGACAGGGAAAAACCCAGAAGACCGCGTGAGAGATGGGGGAGTGGAGGAGACTAGGCGAAGACAGTCCGTTGTGGAAGAAACTTGAGGAGACCTTCATTCAACAGTGGACTGATAATGATTGACAATGATGATGATGATGATATATTCTAGTTTATTGCTCAAAGCAGATTTGTCCGGGTCGGGTCCGGGTCTAAAATTTTTGACCCGTTTCTAATTCTGCTTTGTACACAGACAGCTAAGAGCGTTGTGCCACGACAGTTGGTGAGCTGTCATAACACCACTGGAGAACGTAGCAGTCCGTAATTTGACTCTGCTGTGACAGGGATATGTCCAACTAAGCGCAACGTGACCTGATCCAGTTCCTCTCTAAGAAATGTGCTGAGCCAGCCTAGCATTTTTAGAACATACAGACAATGCCCGGAAGAGCCAGTAATGTGTTAAAATTGTTCAAGAATATCAAAGTGCAGAGCACTTTCCAAGACCTGGTCAAAGCCACCACGTCATCACGCAGGAAACTATTGCAGTGGTGATAATGTGGTGAGAGAAAACCGTAGAGTGACCTTTCGACAAGTAGCGCAGGGCCAACACATCAGCATGGAATTCCTCAGTGGTATAATTTACGATCATCTTGGATATCGAAAGGTGTACGCAGCCACATGGCGTATGTTTCTAGCTAGTCTTCTGAAGTAGGCGTGAGTTTGAGAACCAGATGAGGCATGGGTGATGTGTTTTTCTTATGGTGCTGGCTCTCTCCCTTCCTTGGAGCCTTTGGCTATAAATTACTCACGGAAGGCTGCTTATAGGTCCTCAGAGTTTCTCATGGAGGTCGTTAAACCACGAAGTAAAAACGAAAGGAAAGATTTTCGAACAATGGGTTCCTAAGCACCTATCGGTGTAACCGAAGTCACAGTACACAGGGGTCACATTGCAGCATAATACACCAAATCAAGAAGCGGAAAAACCAGTTTCTTTCGCGCATTATCACCGGCAACGAAACTTGGTGTCATCATTTCGAACCAATAAGATTTCTTTTGGATCCTACCCAAGATTGGTTAGGATCAAAAGAAAGTAGCCCGTGGCCCTGCTAGTACATGTAAGTCCACTCGCACCTTTTTCTTTTATCAGCAATCTTGTCCTTTGTACTTCAATTGTATAAAACTGCGGTTAACCAACATTGAAACCGTAGTCTCAGTCCATGTATCATTTGAACGACCCTATGCATAATATTGACCGTGGCAGGATCATCTCTTTCCCCTGAAAAGGAACTTATCGGTTGTTTAGAACCTTAACCCGAACCAAATGGCACCCAAAAATGTTTTTCCTCCAGATGATAAGGGGACATTGGTTACTCACATTTAGAAACGAAGGCGCCTTTGTTTGTACCTTGCAAGAAAAGGATATCGTTCACATTGCTGAAGATTGATTTTCTGGGGCTCTTCGATCACTGTTTCTTCTGTGAGCAACCATTGGTAGTTGCATTCGGTTCGTTTAATGTCGTACCGAAGGCCCAAGCTACGGAGAACAGCTAGGAATCTCACTGTCATTTTCTCCTTATCCACATTAAAGCTCTAACTGGTGTCCAGTTCGGTATCACTACCCAGAACATCCTTTATGTTTGGATAAGGGAAATGTTCGAAACCCTTATGCTAAGTGTGCCCTCCCTCCTATTTTCTAACTTCTTCCGACGAAAATAAAGTTGACAAAATGCCGTTTCCTTTTTTGATAAGAAAAGACACCTATCTCCACAATTCTATATTTACTGTTTTATACTCCAATAAAAATATTTCAGCGTTAGGTTATAAAACTACAATGAAAATTGTAAGCAACATAGCGGAAAATTCGCAAAGATTCTCCCATGCTCTTCCAAAAGGCTAACTGGTTCTTAAAATCTATTTCGCAACCTTCAAGTATTATTAGCTATTAGTTAAGTACAAGAAAATGTGACTAAAAAAGAAAATAGGAAGTTCAATGTGAAACGAAATGTCAGAGATACGTCCTAATGGCAGTGTTTTGCTATTTTCAAATTTTCAAAAATTTTCATTGCATAATATAAAAATTTTCATTGCAAATAATGCAAAGTTTTGCGTAATCAACACACATAACTAGTTTGGACATCTTAAGAGCTCATGCAACATGAATAATTATAATAGTTCAAGCACCTATGCACCCCTGAAGCATTTTTTTTCCATCTTGGTCACTTCGGTATTGCATTTTATTGAGGTACAACCCCATAGCCCAATGTTACCCTCTAGGAGGAATAACATCCAAACTGTACTGTTTGGGATGCGCAATATTTTGTAGTTTGCCCCGGGCAAAGAAAGGCCTTATAATAGATCATCAACGTTTATTCACAATTAAATGTTTCATTAGCATCGACTATAGTTTCGCAGAGCGTTTAACTCGGCACATCAGGGCGAATGGAGCGTAAACATTCAAATCATTAGGAGAATTCAAATTCATGCAGAAATAGTCCAAAGTAATCGAGGTAGTTGCCTTCAATGCACGATCTTAATATCAAAAGTCACTCATAATACAAATTTAAATTCGTTGGCTGAATTTAAAGACTTTATTATATAAGAACTTTTGGGCTTCCCTAGAACCCATCATCAGATACAAGAACTTATTCCTTCTTCTGTATCTGAAGATGGGTTGTAGGGAAACCCGAAAGTTCTTATATAATAAAATCTTTAAATTCAGCCAACGAATTTAAATTTGTATCATGAGTGACTCTTGATATTAAGATCGTGTATTGAAGGCAACTACCTCGATTACATTCAAATCATTGTGACATTATCAGAGTTCTGACGGTCACGGATTTTGATGAGTTGTTCAGACGCACTTGAAAGAAATGGCGTAGACGTCATATTGTTGTCGCTGTTAATAAAACATTTAATTGTAAATAAACGTTGAAAATTTATTCTAAATCAACATCACAAGTGTGTAGTCTTAAATTAGGTATACTAGAAATGCCTAGTTACGTTTCTGCTGGAGGGTTTCATACTTACGGTAAATTGAACCCATAAACAGGTAAATTATTTTGTTAGATCTCCTGAATACATGAATTCTTTTCGAACAAAGGGTTTTGCTATCAAAATTCATAAGTAATTGCGGTTTGTTTTCGATGATTGATTTTGATTGCAAGCAGAATCGTACAAAAAAATTAAATCGTTCATTTGAAGTAAAGCTGTATTTTAAAAATCCCTTAATGCTTTCTGTCAGATAAAAGCCCGTTTATTGAACAGAAACGCCTGAGGAAAGGCTTCATCAGCAGCATTGTACCGAAGGTACAAATGTTGAACTTCAAAAAATTTATAAAAAACAGTATAATAACTATAAACATAAATAATATTGCGATACCCAAAATTACTGTTATTTGAAGAGTGCTTTTCTTTCTTTTTCTTTATTTAGAAGCTCTTAGTATTAGCATGTACTAGGTATTCCAATTTTCAACCCTCTTATTTGGCTTTAGGCAGATTTATCTGTTTCAAAAGAGGATGCTATTCTGAATTTTGAAAGCTTCTTTGAAGAATTATGTGCTATAAAATTCTGATTCCATATAATCTTTCCTTCTTATCTAGAACGTTAGTCCTCATGTTTGAATATTATTATCTTATTACAAGACAGAATATACAATGCGCAATATTTTGATTATATATTCATTTTAATTTAGTTAAATTGCTTGTCTGTGAAGGAAACAAGATTTTATTTTTATCCAAAACTATTCGGCTTGATTTGCTGCCTTTTTTTATTTCGAAACGAAAAAAGTCAGATACATGAAAATATTTTTGATGTGGATCTGTAAATATGTCCACAACAAGTTCAACTTTTTTCATATTTTGTGCCATTAGAATTAACCTCGTGCACTAACCTGGTTCCATAATGCTCTACCCTTAGTCTACAGCCGTTCTTTCTCTTCATCAAGGAATAGGAAAATTAGCTGATCAAAAAACCTCTTGCCTTTACTAAACGACATAATTACAAATGATATACCCACAAGCATCATTAGAGTAAATCATTTTCATCAGTCTTAAACCGGAAAAAGACGTGATGTTCGACATATTGAAACAAGCCACCTGTTTTATACTTCCGAATCGTTTCATCAGATAAAAGGCCAAATTAAGCTGTAGCAATGCTGTCTGAACATTTCAACTGGCCTAATGTAAGGATGTTGTTTCAGAAATTCCGGAATATTACTGGATGATTTCTTTCAGTTGAGGTCATGTTTTACAACCAGTTGAACAGTACAAATATGCTTATTCACTCTTGAGAACTGTCCTGTTACTGTTAAGTTAGAAGTAGGAACGTTTTTATTTTTTACTCTTCGTAAAGCAAATTGATATTACAGAATTACTACCGATGCTTTTTTCTTGATTGATTGTATTAACGTTTTAAGGAATGTAATAAATAAACGAACAGCTAACAAAAACATGGAGAAGTAATTCGAGAAGAGGTTTGAAGATCCCAAAAGATCTATTTATTTCAGGAAGTTTAAAACTACACGTACCAGATCAAGTTGCTCATGAGATTCTAAAGCCAAACTCCAAAAGTGAGAAATAACCAGTCTAATAATCGTTTTATTGACCCTGAGGTTAAGGAAATGCTGCCACTCAAACAAAGCTTTAACTTTCGGTCCCAGACTGAGAGAAAAATGTAGTTCAAGAAATTAAATTAACTAGACGAAACTCGTCGCAATTGACGGTTAGTTTCTTTTTTTTTAAAGAATAAACTCATATGAAACAACAAATGTAAACTTCATTTGACTGAAAAATTCATTCAACCACTTCAGCAAAGACAATGGTCCAAGTTCGTTTTTTTTTGTTTTT
This sequence comes from Macrothele yani, assembly GCA_039090855.1. NCBI lineage: Eukaryota > Metazoa > Arthropoda > Arachnida > Araneae > Macrothelidae > Macrothele > Macrothele yani. The sequence continues at coordinate 5,070,601 of CM076995.1, read as the reverse complement.
TTTTTTGACTGAAGGTTTAATGATCACTGTGACCAACTCAATGCGCTATAAGTAGTCGCCCGTCCCTAATTTAGGGTCATTGGTTCCAGGGAAAGGAGAGGGCCAGTGCCGTAAGACAAACACAACATCCATGCCTCACCGGGATTCGAACCCGACCCTTCACGAACGAATCACCGTAAGTCAGCGCTTAGACCACCACGCCACCGGGGCGGCCAGGTTCGTGATGATCATCACGACTGCACCCTTCTTCAGTCGCAAAATGTGAAGCGGTAAATCCACTCATCTCGATCGTGTGCAAAAATTCAACTGGATATTGCACTCTTTAACTCTCATCTTCAGTCACAACTGTGTTTGTAAATGTTGTTGGAATGAGATTCGCGTTGCGAATACTCATTATCTGTTGTCTGAGACATATAATTGCGACCCATTGATCGCTCACGCCTTCCAGTAAGGCCTTTACGTTTTCTTTTTTTTCTTTTTTTTCTTTTCTGCGGGATAGACATTATTTAAGGGTAAGTATGCATGAAGTATTTACTTACTTTAGGACTGATCATAGAACACCATGCACACACCACGTCTGACACTGAACTGAGCGCCTGATATAGATAAGCGCCGCACGCTTCTCCCATAGACTTGACATGGTAACTTTGCCACCCCACCTCGCCCGAACCATTGCCCCAATCTCAGTTTTCTTTTCGACTGGCACATCTACATGGTAAGACTTTTATTTTGATACCTGAACCATATTTTTACGTTCAGCCATTCTCTCAAAATAGGTCTCACAGTAAAACAGCCTTATAGGATGAAGATATAGATGGCGCAACTCAATGTGTACATTCTAAATATTTTCACTAACAATGGTCAACGGAATGTTTATTTACATTTTTACAAAATGGGAAACGTCTTACCTACGTGAATGAACTGGATCGAATGAATATTAAATGTAAGACCTTAAATTCTGACATTGCACAGTTCAACGGCATAATGCAATCAGGTCTTCGAGAGTGTTCGCTGTTCCGATGGGAAGAACTTTGATACGAATGCCTGCTAGCGTTACTTTGAGCAACGGTTTGCTCAGAATATAGAAGACTTCAGACTTTGGACAATATGAGTCCCTCCATGGTCCGCCTTCAACAGCGCGTGAGTCAACCGCAGGCGATCGAATATCAACCGCAAGCTTCTCCCATAGAGTTTACGTGGGAACTTTGCCGCCCCGCCCCGCTCCGCCCGAACCGTTGCCCCAATCTCAGTTTTATCTTCGACTGGCAGATCTACATGGTAAGACCTTTATTTTGATACCTTAAAGCTCTAAGAGACCCGCCATCTTGTATTGCTGCTCTCTCTTGTTAACCAATGGGCAAGCGTATTTCACAAATTGCTCTGGCAATTTTGCACATTTTGGAACACCGTTTGTGGCTAACGCAAGATATGTGATATACAGTATAAAGAGTTCCCTGGTTTCAGAATTTTTATTGACCTTTCCCTTCATTTTTTATCTGCAGCGAAAGTCGTACCAAGGCGTCTTCCATAGTTTTATTAATTAATAAAAAATACTTAAAGAGTCCAAATTGAAAATCTGAAACCAAGGAACTCTTTATTTATCATATATCTTGCGTTAGCCACAAACGGTGTTCCAAAATGTGCAAAGTTGCCCGAGCAGTTTGTGAAATACGCTTGCCCGTTGGTTAACAAGAGAAGGCAGCAATACAAGATGGCGGGTCTCGTAGCGCCTTAACCATATCTTTACGTTCAGCCGTTCTCTCAAAACAGGACTCACAGTAAACTACCTTACAGAATTATTATATAAATTATACTGTTGCAAAGATGCTTTTACGAGAAATAGTTTAGCTACATTTTCACATAAATCCAGTGTGGAAACTCAGTGTCAAAATTTTGTGCTATACGCCATGTTTAAGACAAATCGATTTTGCATCGATTTTGCAAGTAAAGCAGAGAACCAGCTTACAGAAAAATAAGAAAACAGCAGACAAACGAAACTGCAGTAAATTGCTTTTCAAATGAACCATGGTACTTCGGATACATTAGGAATATTATGAAGTAGGAATATAAATCACAGCCAAGCTTCTTAACCCTAGGCAGAAAAGAGTGATTAGCCGGAATACCAACGCGAGATTTACTGATTCTCTTCATCCCTTTTCGCATAAGTGGGAAAAGGCAGATGTATGCACTATTATAGATACCAGCATACGTACTGCTTCCGAGAGTTGTCGGCCATTATCCGAACTTTACCTAAAAAATGCATGAAAATCTTTCACTTCACCAAGTAGTAATGTGGTTGACTTCTTGTGCTGCAGGTTCTGAACTCGAATCTTGTAGCAATGCAGATGTTGTGTTTGTCCTGGTTTTTTCTTTTTCCCTGGAACGGGCGGCACTAAATTGGAAATGGGCGACGCCTTAGAAGCTTATGAGTGACGTTAATATCCCCACCAAAAAATTCACCAATACCCAGTTTGTATGCAACCATCGCTTTCCTAGCCTATCTATTCCCCCTACAGTAGAAACTTAAAATTCCCTGCTGCCTCATATTTCCCGTGGATTCTACAACCTTCATCTGTTTAAATCAATAGGAACTAGTAAATTTCCGCATTGGCGTCATCATTTATTACTTAAATAAAATCGAAATTAAAACACCATAAACAAATTCGGATCTTAACCACATATTTTAAACACTATTCTGTACGACTTCATTTTAAACAAAGTAAATTGTGCTTTTTACGAAAACCTTTCGTAGGACCTGAAATTCTGTGAGATGCACAATCTGTATATTATTTGCGTCACCCCAGCAAAAAACATAATGGATTATTTTTTCTGGAAAACTATCATCCACCAGAGTTGGAAACCGGTCAAAAATTACCGGACGACACATAACTGGATCCGACCCAGACCCGACCCTGATCTGTAACTGAGCAAGACAAGACCCGGGCAAATATGTTTTGAAATATCATACATACATATATATATATATATATATATATAAATGTGCAAAAGTAAAAGAAAAACAAATCACAAAAATAGAACAAAACATAGCTAGTACAATGAGAAGCGCCAAAGGCAGTTATACTCATGTAATAGCATATATAGAGTGAATTGTAGAAAATAAGAATTGCGAAAATTAAATTTCATAAAGAATACTGAATTAAGCTCAATAATGGAAATTCAAAATTGAAAACCAAAAAATAAAAAAAAATGAACAAAACAAACAGGTTGCCGTCATCAGGAGAGCATCAACCTGCGGGAGTGGCCTTTCTAGTACCAACAAACGACAAGGAGAACCAAAAATGCCGGTTGGTCATGCTCCCTAGGCCACCAGACCAAACGACAAAACACATTGAAATTCAAACCGACTACCGAAATCCAAAAAACAGTGTCTACCGAAATTCAAAAAACAAGAATACAAACACTGAAAAAATGATAAAAAAGGCTTACCGGTAGACCAAACCGGTCAACGTCATGAATGAAAATCAAACTGAACTGGACCAATGACCCACAAGAACCCAAATATATATGCTAACGTTAAAGTGGTCGTGGTTAGATAACGTCCTAGCAAGCCAAAGAATATGTAAAATGACGAGATGCAAAACTGTGTACGTAAGTAGAAGTCTTTTTTTTCTTTTTTTTTTATTGGAGGTTTAACGACCACCGTGAGTAACTCAATGAGTTATAAGCAGTCGCCCGTTCCTAATTTAGGGTCACTGGTTCCAGGGAAGGGAGAGAGCCAGTGCCGTAAGACAAACACAACATCCATGCCTCACCGGGATTCGAACCCGGACCCCGCTTGGATGAATGATCAGAGGCCATCGCTTAGACCACTGCGCCACCGGGGTAGAAGTCTTCAACCACTAGAGACCCACCAAGTGGTACTTTATATTGCCTGACTCTCTTAATATTGTAAGGTCCTAGATTATTAGTAAAGCGTGCCAATGTGCAATTTGAAACTCTTTGAAACCGAATTAATATTCCAAACTAAGAGTTTTAAATAATACTTTAAAAAATTACTGGGAAAGTTGTTAGAATTCAGTCTAAATAGAAGTGTTTTAAGATTTTTTACAAGTAAAAACTGTGTGGAGCATATTTTTGCTGTTCTATGAAATTGAGAAAGGAGTAGATTACGATGTACTTCTTTAGAAATACTAGAGGACCAATGAGTGTAGTAAATGATATCGAAATCAAAAGCATTTCTTTTATCATAAAGATTTACCACCCCTACCTCCCTCGCCCCCTGTACCTCCAAATCGAGGTAACAAACGTAAGCAGACGAACTGTTAGTTTTTTCTAAGGTGAGATCCTCAGGATACAAGTCAACAGCGCAGCGCAAAACGTCCGGCACGTTAATGACAATAATATCATCAACGTACCTCAGAACGATACCAGGCAAAGGGCAAGTAGCTGCATATCTATCCTTAAAAAAGTGCAGATAGAGATTGCCTAAGCTACTTCAAAAGCGACTGCCCATCGAAATACCACGAGTTTGGAGGTATAGCTCATCGCCCACGGTAACGAAATTGCTATTAATACAGAAGTCCACTAAAAAGTGCCAGAATTGTTCTGTAACCCCGGACTCAAACTTTGTGTGTAGATTTAAGGCCACCTGCCATAAACCCTTCTACGAAATTGAGGTGAAAAGATTTTTAAAATCGTAGGTATCAACAGATGAGACAGTTGTTGAGTTCAACGCCTCTAAAACTCTGTCATTGTTCCCGATAATCCAGGTCAAATCTAGCCCGCGAAGTACTGCAGACAAGTATCTCTGAAGCAACCCACCCGCTTTAATATTATAACAGTTGCGTCGACTGGTTATGAAACGAAAAGAAACAGGTTTCTTGTGGAACTTAGGAATAGCATAAAAGAAAGGAAATTTTAAGTTAGATACTGTAAGCTTAATCCGTTTATGCAGAGCAATAATTTCTTTAACAACGTCCTTACGGTTTTGAGACGCCGGAGTGTATGTATCCGTGGTGTTCATTTCCTGTAATAGGAGACTCTGTTACAACTGTTTACAGACAATAGCAAAATTATTAGAAGTCTTATCCACTGGGGAAACAGTGAATAAATCTTGAAGTTCACGAATTTGTGAAGTGATCAAGGAAAGGTTATGTGGTTTCTGGGTGCAAACCTTAGAGCACCTCGTTTCAATATAAAGAAGTTTGTATCCATTTTGCGTGGTATTTTTTTTGCAATGTGCACTCAAACTTTCCTATGAGTTCGATCTGCCTCTCGAATCCTTCAATGAGTGGTTGGGTTGTATGCTTTGTGATATTCGTCATGAGCTTGGTAAATTAAAAAGCTCTAAGGTTTGCACCCAGCAACCACATAACCTTTCCTTGATCACTTCACAAATTCGTGAACTTCAAGATTTATTCACTGTTTCCCCAGTGGATAAGACTTCTAAAAATTTTGCCATTATCTGTAAACAGTTTTATCAGAGTCTCCTATTACAGGAGATGAACACTATGGATACATACACTCCGGCGTCTCAAAACCGTAAGGATGTAGTTAAAAAAATTATTGCTCTGCATAAAAGGATTAAGCTTACAGTATCTAACTTAAAATTTCCTTTCGTTTATGCTATTCCTAAGTTCCACAAGAAACCTGTTTCTTTTCGTTTCATAACCAGTCGACGCAATTGTTATAATATTAAAGCGGGTGGGTTGCTTCAGAGATACTTGTCTGCAGTACTTCGCAGGCTAGATTTGACCTGGATTATCGGGAACAATGACAGAGTTTTAGAGGCGTTGAACTCAACAACTGTCTCATCTGTTGATACCTACGATTTTAAAAACCTTTTTACCTCAATTTCGTAGAAGGGTTTATGGCAGGTGGCCTTAAATCTACACACAAAGTTTGAGTCCGGGGTTACAGAACAATTCTGGCACTTTTTAGTGGACTTCTGTATTAATAGCAATTTCGTTACCGTGGGCGATGAGCTATACCTCCAAACTCGTGGTATTTCGATGGGCAGTCGCTTTTCAAGTAGCTTAGGCAATCTCTATCTGCACTTTTTAAGGATAGATATACAGCTACTTGCCCTTTACCTGGTATCGTTCTGAGGTACGTTGATGATATTATTGTCATTAACGTGCCGGACGTTTTGCGCTGCGCTGTTGACTTGTATCCTGAGGATCTCACCTTAGAAAAAACTAACAGTTCGTCTGCTTACGTTTGTTACCTCGATTTGGAGGTACAGGGGGACGAGGGAGGTAGGGGGTGGTAAATCTTTATGATAAAAGAAATGCTTTTGATTTCGATATCATTTACTACACTCATTGGTCCTCCAGTATTTCTAAAGAAGTACATCGTAATCTACTCCTTTCTCAATTTCATAGAACAGCAAAAATCAAAGAGTTTTAAGTTGCACATTGACACGCTTTACTAATCTAGGACCTTACAATATTAAGTGATTCAGGTAATATAAAGTACCACTTGGTGGGTCCCTAGTGGTTGAAGATATTACACTTCTATTTACATACACAGTTTTGCATCTCGTCATTTTACATATTCTTTTGGCTTGCTAGGATGTTTTCTAACCGCGACCACTTTAACGTTAGCATATACACTGAGTGGCCACTTTATTATGACCACCCTCTCAGTACTTCGTTGGGCCACCTTTTGCCTTTAATACTGCGTTGATTCTTCGTGGCATGGACTCCACGAAATGTTGATAGGTTGTTTGTGGAATCTGTGACCACGCTTGATGAATAGCACTTTCCAGGAGTGTGAGATTGCGTCCGGCTCCTTTGCTCTCCTGCATCACCAGTCACTATTGTCAGAGATGTAATACTATCACCACGTAATCCACGCTTCACGTTCACTACGTATTTACTTATGGATCAATGTCCCTTCTTTCGTACTCGACTATCTCCCTTCTATAAAGAGGTTCTTTCCTTTTCCCGCTCGCTCCCTCTTATTCGTGCACCTCCTACTTCCACGTCTGAGCTATTAGCTGAGCCCCTCTTCTTTTCTTCAGTCCTCCATCCTCCTGATGCTCCCTGCTTTTCTGACTCTTCCTGGCTCCCAGCCGGGATTGTAACTAGTTCGAAACCTCCTTTCCTCAGATCTCACCTGGAAACCTTTCTCTAACCTCTTTCCCTCCCTTCCTCCCTCCCCAACAGCCCTTGCTCTTTATGACTCCCTCCGCTCTGCCATCATTACTCTCTTTCCCACCCTTGCCTCCTCTACTGGTTTACTTCTTGTTTCTTCGGCCTCACTTCCTCTTCCTTTCTTCCTCTCAGTTCGGGGCTCTTCTCTCCCTATTTCTAGCTTTTCAGTCTCAACTCTTTATAGGCTTCTTCTTGATCCATTGCATCCTACGCCGGTACAGATCCCAGATGTTCCAGCTGCAGCACTTCCATTTGTTTGGTCAGCCACCACCTCACCGCTCTCCTCTCCGATGGAACGAAATATTCATTGGCTTTTTCTTCATCGCCGTCTACCTGTTCCAGCAACTCTTCATCGGATGACGCTCCTGGATTCGCCGCTCTGTTACTTCTGCTCATCTCATGCAGACGTGGATCATGTGTATCTGCATTGCCCGGTGTTACTTCCTCTCCTGCATCTCGTCTTCAGTATTGCACAGTGCCTCAGTGTTAGTGATCTTCCGTTCTCAGCCTACAGCACGCTATTACAATCCAGCTCTCCACCCATTCCAGTTTCAGAGCCGTGTGCGTATGTCTTCATATTAGCTCGCAATGTGATATATGGCTACCACCTCCAACTTCGCTCAGGCCCTGCCATGCCTACCATCTTTCAGGCGGGGGATGCGATGTGCAGTATTTTTCGTAACCGACTGATCTCACGTCTACGGTTGGCCTTTACGACCGCTCAAGTGTCGAATCGGCTTCAACAATTCCACAACGTCTGGTCACCCTGTTACCGATGGTTTACTGGACCATCAGCCGACCTACAACTCCTGTTATGACGCCTGAGATACTGTTTCGACTAACCTCGTGACTGGTTGGGTATTGGGCTGCAATTTTGTTGCTTAGTCCCGCATCCATCACACCTGCAAGTCACTCCTTGTGTAACGTACCAGGAGATGTGACGTACCTGCCCGAAGGACGCACACGACATAAAGGCAGATAGGAATCAGAATAAAATGTCCGCGTAGCTCAATTGGTAGAGTACTTATTCCGGAATGAGGGGACCCGGGTTCGAGCCCCGGCGCGGATAAAAATGACGGAGAAATTTACTTCGTTATACTTGGACTTAATTACAGTACTTATTGTCCTTCTCTTTAGCACAACCTACAATTTGCATATAAGACTTTTCTCCACTCAAATTGTGTTGTATTTTTTGCTCTAACAGTAGAACTCATGTTTTTGATTATTTCATTAGTTTGCACAATGTATTGGTTTTTCTCTTTTTCAACATATTTTAACTCATTGGTTGTTCTAGTATTTTGCTTCACTATTCTGTTTGCACTAGTACTTGTGTTCCTTGTCACGTTCGTGTTCTTGCGTAACTTGTTGATTGTATATTTTTCCTGTTGTGCATAGCCTCATTTCTGTTTGCACTTATACGCATATCATGTTGTACCATGACCTGATATAATTGTTGCTCGTCCACAATAGCTGTATATAGTGATGTCTTCGTATACCTTTCTATGTTGTTCATCAACCTGTGCATGTACATTGAGAATCAGTTATAGTGTCATCTATTGCTTTTGTCGCAAGGTATTATACCTTATGTTACCGTATTTGCTCTCTATTGATGTTCTTCTTTGTATTTATATGACACTGCCTGTGCGCCTGTTGTACATACATTACTATTTTGCTCATCTGGTACACATCTGTTTCACTTGCACTTATCACAATATGCCTTTACCTTGTCTGCCGTGTGTCACGGATATACTTATTGTCTCGATTGCACTATATTTCATGGTACTGCACATATTGTCTCATTTTACGGAGTGTCTGCCTATACTGTTTCACCTGTTTCTCTTTGTTGTATCCACTTAAGTATGTGAAACAATCCCTCGAATATGAATTTGTTATCACTGTAAATAGTACATTTTTCATTTGTACATATATCATCCTCGCTGTATATATGTTGTCATTTCATTTTTTTCTGTTTGGCGCTGTAAATCCAGGCCTTATGTACTTGCTTAATTTGTTCAATAAAGTGAAAGCAAGAGTTGTGGATCCAGCTGTACGATGGCTCGTTCAACTTCATCCCACAAATTTCTAAATAGAGTTGAGATCTGGAGATTGTGGGGCCACCTAAGCAAAGTAAACTCCCCGGCATGTTCCTGAAACCAATCCTGTACAATACGAGCACTATGGCAGGACGCATTATCTTGTTGAAAGTAGCCATTGCCATTGGGATAAACCATCCACATGACAGGATGCCCTTGGTCCGCAACGATGTTTAGATATAATGTGCCAGTCAGACGTTGATCAACATGAATTAAAGGGCCCAAAGCATGCTAGGAGAACATTCCCTAAACCATAACGATGCCTCCACCAGCTTGAAGGGCTGTAGCAATGCATTTGGGGTCCATGCTTTCGTGCTGTTTTCGCCAAATTCTCACTAGGCTATCGGCATGGTGCAACTGAAAACGTGATTTATCAGACCACATAATTTGTTTCTAATTATCGACTGTCCAATCCTTGTGCTCCTGTGCGAACTAGAGACGTTTTCTCTTGTTAAATGCAGACAGCAAAGGTGTTCGAACAGGCCTTCGGCTGCCATATCCCATCCGATTCAGTGTACGGTGAACAGTGCGTGCAGAGATCATTTGAGGGGATCCTTGATTAAGATGGTCTGTAATTTGCTGTTGCCCTTCTGTTGTCTGTTACCGGTCTGGACACTCTCCGTTCCGCCCGAGCAGTCACTAGTCGATGACGACCACACGTTGCACGTAGAGGCCCAGTTTTTTGGTGACAGTCCAGTCTTTAAACACTTTAACAACAGCTGCTCTGGAACACTTCACGAGTGCGGCGGTTTCGGTGATACTCGCTCCATGGCTCCGAGCTCCTACAGTCATCCCACGTTGAAAGTCCGTCAAATCGCATTTTTTACCCATCTCGTCTCCCAAAAATGACTTCTACTACTGTCGCAAGCACTAAGCTTTCCCTTTTTACTAGCCTCGCCCTCTGGCGGCAACAGCGTGCAGCCATAGCTCCTTTGCTTAAAACTGTCAGGTGGTCAAAATAAAGTGGCCACTCAGTGTATATTTGGGTTCTTGTGGGTCGTTGGTCCAGTTCAGTTTGATTTTCATTCATGGCGTTGACCGGTTTGGTCTGCTTGTGAGCCTTTTTTTTTTTTTGTCATTTTTTCAGTGTTTATATTATTGTTTTTTGAATTTCAATGTCTGTTTCGGCATTTGGTCTGGTTGCCTAGGGAGCATGACCAACCGACATTTTTTGTTCTCCTTGTCGTTTGTTGGTACTAGAAAGGCCACTCCCACATGTTGATGCTCTCCTGATGACGGCAACCTGTTTGCTCTTTTTCTTTTTTTTTTTACAATTTTGAATTTCCATTGAGTTTAATTCAGTATTCTTTATGGGATTTAATTTTTGCAATTATTGTTTTCTACTATTTACTGTATATACATATATTTTTTTATTTTCTGAGGACACTCTTCCTTTGTATGTATATATACAAAGAGGGCGTTGAAAAAGCTTCTCCACAGTAGGTATCTTAGGTTATATGGAAATCAAATAAATATATTTTATAGGAACGTATAATTTACTCCCTTATTGGAAGTGTTGAAACTGTCGTTCTTCATTTGCAAGACAATGTAACTGTTTTACACATATTTTCAAACACATCTGCGACAATCAAAAAGTCCCTCCGCAGTGATGTTAATCCTGTTTCACCTCATTTTGATGGTGCTACAGTCAAAATTGTTGAATTAAGCAAGTTGTATGCTTAATTTCAGTTTTTGCTGTTTCCTTGATAACATGTCAAGCTTCAGAATATGTTTCACAGCAACACCAATTTTCACAAGTTTAAAAAGAGTTGTAAGTTTCCAAAATGTGGATGTTGTTTTCATCATTACCCCTCAGAATAAAGGGACACTTTTTTTCTGAGGATACTGTTCCTTTGTATTGCATGACAAATCATTTTTCAGTCCGCGAGCACCAGTATCGAGCACAAAATTCTACCGTGCGCATTTTAGTTTGAAAAATAAATTTTTTTTTGGTCTTCAAATGTGGAACGAAATAAAACTGGGTCAGGAACACCTTGACCTGACCCGTTTGACACGCTAGAAATTGTCGTCCCGTTGAACCGCTGACCCGTTGACCCGTGACCCGTTTCCATCTCTGTCACCCACTATATCACAGTAGCTCCCACAAATTAAGAAATAACATGGCTATAGGATATCAAGTACGTCGTAGTTAAACAGAATGAAAAGTAATCTTGGGGCCACATTTCAGTTATCCTTACAGCAGCAACAGCCTGAATGCTCTTCTTTTCTCCTGTTGTTAGGAAATACTCCTACTTTTCATCTCAAAAATGAAATCATTCAAAAAAAACAACTTCATTTCCCCCTATTTCGCCATGACATGCCGTTATCTGTAGCGAACTATGCAAAGTCTAATACGCAGCATCTGTGGCGCTGTGGTCTAAGCACTGGCTTCAGACCGTTCGTCCGAGATGGATTTGGATCCCGAGTGAGGCATGGAGGATGTGTTTATCTTACGTCACTGACCGTTTTCCTTCCTGAAACCAGTGGCCCTAAATTAGGGAATGGCGACTGATTATATGAAGCTCAATCAGTTGCTCATGGTAGTATCTTTAAATCCTCAAACAAAAAATCCAATATCTAAAAACTTCAATATCAGTCATATCTGCATAAAATCCACAATTATCTTCATCGACCCTTTCGCAACTAGTACGGAAACTCCCGAAAAAATAAAGGAATTCCTATTTACAAGAGACTATACACTCACTCATTTTAAATTTATATTAGAGACTCATTATTTAAACTGCTTCCTTTGATGCAAGTATACTGAATACAACCTGAACTTCCTGCGAATATATTATTCTGAAGCCACGCTAAACTTCAGACCGAAAAGCGGGTGAAAGTGAAAACATAGGGCATTTTAAGACAGTTTTAAAATACCTATAGCTCCATACTCTTAGCGTTTCCCTTCCTATCACCAAACTAAAGATAAGGGAGAGTTGGACGGATGACATATGATTTATATGATTACTTTTTTCTCTCTTGTAATTTTTTAATTATTCCACGTTTTTTCCAGTAAAATATTCGGAGTACCTATTACTATGTCTCATATTTCGCATAAAATAACACTGCATGTGTGCTCCTTCCTATCTGTCTGAATCTAGAATTTTCTGTCAAAAGCTATTGTGCCGTCCCCGATGGCCGAGTGGTAGAGAAGCTGGAACAGGAAACGAGCCCAAATCCAGGAGGGTGCATGAGTGGTGCTCTTGTCCTACCTTACTGGTTCTGTCCCTTCTTGGGAGCCAGAGACACTAAATTCGAGGTCGGTGGCTCTTTGCCTTAGCTGCTCAAGGTGGCGTTCAATCCCGAAACTTCTAAATGTTACTGTGTTTTTATATTCATAGTCCGTCCTGCCTAGCGTTGGCATCTGAACCGTTGAGAACAAATGTTTTCAGGAAAAAGACTTTTCTTGCATCACCCTCACCCTCTCTTAAATCTTATAGATGCATTTTGAACACTGGAGAACGATTGAAATAAATCTAATGCAAATGTTTATGTTTGAGAATCATCAGCACCCACTCTTGAAGGAGTTCACTTTTTGTCCGATCACTGAAAATAGTAAGGTAGGCTTAGCATTTGGCTAAGTCTACCTTACTTAAAATCCTTCTTTAGTCTAAGGAAATTGATGCACGTAAACCAAAAATTCCATGTGTTACTGAAAATTCTTAGCGTGTGCAATTTTGTTTAATCTTGTTTAGGAAAATAATCTCCTGTCTTTTTCTATAAAGTTATTCCTAAGCTCATATTTGTATCTATTAATCTCTGCATATTCCTAAGCTCATATTTGTATCGATTAACCGTTATGGATCTACTAGACGGCTTCGGTTTAAACAGGAATTTCTAGGTTTTCACTTCCCTGACCCTGTAGAAAAAAAAATGATTACTTGCATTGGGGAATAGTACATGAGAGTACAAGTTACTTCTACAACTTCCATCTCTTCTGGTCTGCTTTTTCTTTCCAGAAAGAGTGAGCACAATGTAAGAAAGGGCCTGCTTGAAAACCTTGGATACAGACACAAAATGTACAGCACAGTTCTCAAGGGATAACATTTCTTTTTCGAAAAGAGTAAATTATATTCACACTATTAATCCTCGTTTTGTGTTTAAAACTTAACGTTCTTCGTTCATCAAAACAACGAGCTTAGTCATTCGGACTGGTTATTTCTTATTTCTTCCAAAGAAAAAAGAGGCAAGGTAAAACTGTCACCACATAATTCATTCTTCATCTCGCCGTCTTTCTACTCTTTTTTTCATTTCTCGTGTTCTCACCTCTGCCGTCTTTTCCCGTAACATGTCTTTGTCGCCCTGCGTACTGAAAGATTTGGCTAAAAGTTGATGTAGAATTCTTCCTGCTCCAGGAATCTCAAAGTCGGGGATGAAATCCAAACGATGAAAAATGTCCTTAAATGTCTATGTAAGCCATCCATCCACATTTTACGAACCTCTACTTCCAGAAATTTCAACCTGGATAATTTAACAATCATTTCGTCAAAAATGATTGTTAAATTATCCAGGTTGTTGTTTTTTTACGAAGAAATAATTGTTTTATCTGTGTAAGTGAAATGGTGAAATCATCTCATCCAGATAACAGTGCTGCAATTTCCTCTGACATTTTGTAATGTTCTTTCCCCGTCGACACGGTGCGTGAAAAAATTGAAAATGTCTTTTTAGATCGCTGTTGCGCAAAATTCATGCTAGAGAGTACATACTTTTCTAAGTTTTTTATTCTTTTACAAGGCATGAAAATTCTGAAGACAGACTCAGGATCTGTTTTTCATATTACTGAAAACACTTTAAGTACAAAGATGAACCATTAGCTATTGATTTCAAATAACTCTTTTAATGTACAGGAATACTATGAATGTACGTATCAGTACTGATAAGTGAACGATCTTGCATCAACAGAATAACGCCAAATGTATTCTGAAAACAAAATGCGTTTATACTCATGTTGTAATGAAAACAGAAGGGATATGATAGCTTATGGCAGTTATACACTATATTGACAAAAGTCACCGAACACCCTTTCAAAAGCAAATGAACGGATCCTCTGCGTTTTAAGATGCGCGGAAAGCTGCAAACTGTATAAAAACAAGCCTGCAACTCTGTGAGGTTGAGTGAAAATTTTGTGGCGGGAGAGAACTGACTTTGAGAAAGGAAATATTGTTAGGTGTTATAATAGTGGGTGTCCATAAAAGAAACCCAGAGGCGTTTAAACATACCCAAGTCAACTGTTTTGGATGTACTGAATAATTGGAAGACGCACGGCGTGCCTGAAGCAGCAAAACGTACAGGCAGACCAAAGAAAATCAGTGGTAGAGGACGTCGAGGCCTTAGGAGAGTCGTTACAACTACTCGGCGGAGTACTGCACAAGACCTCAGTGTACAAGTGAGTAAAATGCTGGAACCTCGCTATGTACTAGTCCCATTCGCAGAGAACTTCATTTTATGGGTTACCGTGGTCGTGCGGCTGCTCATAAGACTTTCATCTCCATAAGGAATGCTACTCGTCGTTTAGAATGGTGTAAAGAACATTTATCGTGGACCGTAGATCAATGAAAACAGGTCCTATGGACTGATGAATCCAGATGCACGATCCATCAGTCTGATGGCCGTGTGTGGGTATGGCGGCAGCCGGGTGAACGCTATTTACCACAGTGTACTGTTCCTACGATCAAGTTTGGAGATGGCAGTGTACTCGTGTGGGGTTATTTTTCGTGGTATGGTCCCGACACATTGGTTATCGTAGACAAACCTACCTCGATATTCTGGAGAATCATGCCTACCAACTCTGTGGCAATACTATGGAACTGAGCCTTTCTGGACAATCATGCTCTACCAACTCTGTGGCAATACTATGGAACTGATTCTTGCTGGTACCAGCAGGATAATACCGAGCCGTAAAGCAAGGACTGTTACGGCGTGGTTCGACTATAATTCTGTATCGTGTGTGGACTGGCCAGCACAGAGCCCTGATCTTAATCGCATAGAGCACCAATGGGATGAATTAAAGCGCCGCATAAGAAGTTTGGAACCAAGGCCTACTACTAAGCAACAGTGAGCGGCAGAATGGAAGCGCATACCTATCGCTGTATTCCAAAACCTTGTCGGAAGCATGTCTCGAAGAATCAGTGCATGCATTAAGGCCAAACGTGGACCGAAACCGTACGAATGCATGTATAAATGCTATGTTGTGTTTCTCTTCTAGGTGTCCGGTGACTTTTGTCAATATAGTGTATGTGCCTGTATTCCTTACAGGCCGTTTGTCAAAAACCTTAGAAAAAATTCGCGATATTTTTAGGATAGATTATTGCGTCTCACAGAAAATCGTGGCCGTTGTTAATTACTCTCAGAATGGTTAGGAAAAAAACTGCATACATCTCCGATGAGGCGCATTTCGTTCAGCCAATTTCACATGATGGATGTCACACATAAAGTTTGAGGGTTTGTGACGCATATCTCTAAGTTAAACTTCCTTTTGAATTTATATTCATATGTAAATTTTGTTACTTCTCGGTTAGATTTTTCCTTCTGAACGGTTCATCACTTTTCCGAATTGAATTCCTTATATGTTTTGGCAACACAGATGATGAGTCAAAGAATAAATAAAAACTACACTATAAAAAATGTGACTGTTAATTTTACGATTTCGGGCCAGTAACGAAGTTGACATCATTAGACCGTAAAAATAACAGTTTTATACCATATTATTTACAGAAGATAACTGAAAAGGAACAGTCAGGCTCCGTAAATCTTACAGTTTTATGCAGTATTATTTACGGAAAATAACTGTATAGGAAAATTCAGCACTGCAAATCTTACAGTTTTATGCAGTATTATTTAAAGAAATTAACTGTGTATTTCAATATCTGACCCACAGGCCTTAAAAATATTTTTTATCGATTCTCTCCTGCAGTTAGAGGTATATTATGCCGAAGCAAAATAGAAGTCATAGCATTGTTATTTAAAATCTTTTTTATTCTCGCTATCTAGCAAAAGTTCATCTTATATATACATATATACTATATATACCATCAGGTTTCTAAATAAAGCCTACGATAATCTCAATGTAAGGAAGCTGTTCTACAATAATGCAATTTTTTTTTCCCATCCACAGGCACCAGTCTATTGTAAGTTTTAAATATGTTAAGACCTTAGGGTCAATAGTTAAAAACTACAAACTTAACTCTTCGAGCTACATTCCTGTAATTACTACATGTTCTTGTGATGAACATAAAGAAACAGTTCACTATGATAAGAATTACAACCATATTATCACCGGAAACTTGAGTTTTGTTGAAAATGAAAAGCTTAGGAATTTATTAGAGTATGGCTCTAAATTCAGACCTTCCTTCACAATTTCCAAAGAAAGGGATTCTTGAGAGCTTCACTCAAGATGTTAATAGGTACATCGTAAAAACCAGTTTAACGTACAATCAGCCTATTGAGGCCTTCGCAGAATGGAAATATAATATAATCAATAGCTTCACCGGTGAGTTGGCAGGTCTGGACTTTTGTTTCGACAGAAATCTCTTTTTCTCTGGAGAAGCTAAAAGGTCACTCTCCAAACTACAAGACCAATTTATTTTTACCACTACGGATAAAGCTAGCAATAATTTTGCAATTATCTGTAAGAAGTTCTATTTTGAATTGTTAACTATGGAACTCAATAATAGAGTAACATACGAGCCCGTAAGTTATTCTACCAAGCAGTTAGAAAATCGGTTTAAGGCATTCTTCAAGAAACTTAAAATTCCACAGACTAGAAGATATGAGCCTGAATTTCCATTTCTTTTTGCAACGGTTAAGTTTCATAAGAATCCTGTGAAGTTCAGGTTCATAGCTAGTGGAGTAAGGAGTCATAAAAGAAAATAGATCTTGCTTTTGAAGATGTCTTAAAGAAGGTTTTGAAACACATTAGAAACTGTACTAACTTGATGTACAGAGATTTTTGGATAATTAATAATAATGCAGAAGTAATTTCTACTATACTCAAAGTTTGTCCCCTAGATATTAATAGTTATGATTTTGAAAACCTATATACTAATCTGCCTCTATCAGATATAATCACTACCTTTAAAGAGCTGTATGCAGGATTTAAACTTAACCAATTTGTTAATGTTAACTTGGAACTCTTATCTCAATTGCTGCATAAAAATAACCATATCTTATATAATAATACTCTCTATAAGCAAGTGAACGGTATTCCCATGGGAACATCAACGTCCACGAATATCGCTAATCTATTCCTGTTCTTTAAGGAATATAAATTCATTAAAAATCACCCCACCTGCTCAGATAACTACCTTTACACTTTTAGATATATCGATGATCTGCTGTGTATCAATAATTCAGAAGTTATAGAGAGTGATTTTGATAATATCTATCCTAGCTCTCTTAACTTATGTAAAACCAACCACAGTAATCAGGAACTTGAGTTCTAGACTTAAGCATTAAGCTCAACAGAGGTAACCCATCTATTAGCCTCTTTGATAAAAGAGTTAATTTTCCTTTCAAAGTAATTAAATATCTACACTGAAATAATAACATTTCAACCAAAGTAATTGAGAATGTACTAATTTCTCAGGTCCTAAGAATTTCAAGAATTTGCAGCAACAATTTGGACTTCAATTACCACATTAATATACTATTAGATAGTTTTCTAGAGAACGAAATTCCTTCTTCTTTCATCAAAAGAACTTTAAGAAAAATTATTCTGAATAATAGAGTAAGGTTGGCAGATCTGCTTTAATTTTCTACACAGTTAATAATATGATTCTGACCAATCAAAGCCGTAAGGAAGTTGGCTAGAGGATGCCTATTAACTACCTAAAGGAACCTTAGTGCTATGGATATGAAGGTCCTATTAAAACAAAAAATTAAATAATATAAACAAAATCACAAAAAAAAAGCTTAAAAATCTGTTTATAAAAGAAAATAAAAACAAATAAAAAAGAAAACTAGTTATTCATCACTAGGATAGCTATACTAAAAATAGTAAAACCAACATTAAAATTAATAAGATTCTGATTAATCTATAGAAGCTCACTAAGGTGATTTAATACATGCAAAGATTATTAAATACACTACTCGTGTATTTTATAATATTTTCTCATGTATTCTGGAGAGTTGATTCTGCTCTTTCTGATCATACAGATCCACAGTCTTAAGTTTATATATTTTTTTTCTCTGGTTAAAATCTCCGCGAGTTGGTTTCTTTCTGTATGAGGAGGCCATCAGCCCCACCCTCACTGCCCCCCAGCGACTAGGGAGTGGCGGAAGAGGTCAGCCATGTTTTACTCTTGTGAGGAGAAAGTTTAGTCACACAAGAAGTAAGCTCTCTTCCTTGTATTTGGGTTTTAGGTTTTATAAGTTCAATGTTTGTACTTCATGTACTTTTTCTCTGTTGATTTTTAGCTTTTCAGCTTTTAGGCACTGGCTTGTCTGTTAACATTTTTGCGGGTTTTAACTCTTTCTTTTCTTTGTAACTTTGCGCGTCTTTTGGGGTACCTAGGAACAGAAGATGGCTAAGCTTGTTCCTTTTCTATGTGCTGTATTTTCAAAGTAGTTAAGTTCTTAATAACTAATTAATTATGCACTTAAAGCACTGCTGAAATACTTTGTACATATTGCAACTAACTGTTTAAGTCATTTAACTTTCACAAAGTTTTCTTTAGTTAATAATTGTCTTTAACTTATTCTCGTTTTCGTGCTGTCATAAGATGTAGAGTAGGGGGTTTTAGACTCAAGTTTTCTTTCAAAAATCTGTTTTTTAAAAATTAATATTTCCTTTTTTAATTGCAATGTAAAAATTTGGATTTCTTTTGCATTGATTTTCAGGTTTAAATTCTCTCTCAAACGAACTTGGCATTTCGTTATAGCAGAAAATTATTTCTAATTATTATGTCACTCTCAC
The DNA here is from genome assembly GCA_039090855.1 of Macrothele yani. Classification (NCBI taxonomy): domain Eukaryota; kingdom Metazoa; phylum Arthropoda; class Arachnida; order Araneae; family Macrothelidae; genus Macrothele; species Macrothele yani. The sequence continues at coordinate 5,051,477 of CM076995.1, read as the reverse complement.
AGCTTGAGTTCTCTTTAATCTTCTTCTCTCTGTTTAATAGTAACAGATGAAGAGCATGGGTCGGGCCAGGAAGGTTAATGGATGCAAGCGAAATTGTTAACTAGTGCTAGGTCATACAACTCTGCGGAGGACATGACATATATATATTTTTTAAAACAATTTTAGGTGGGAATGTTACTTGCATCTATGGCCTTGCAGAAACCCATTTCCAACTAGGTCTTTGTGGAAGTGAGAAAATGCAGAGTTTTTGCTGGTCCTTGATAAAGCCAAGGCTCAGTATTCTCGACACCTTCTACATTCAGTTGTTTTATTTTATTTTTTTATCTTATCTCCTTTTACTCACACAGGTAGATACATAACCTTTTCTATGTTGTACTTGGTGTGAGTTAAAATTATATATGTATTTTTTTGCTTAGGTATCTTCTTAATAGAATATATACTATATATATATATATATATATATTTTTTGACGTCAACAGCGCGTAGCCAATAGATGAAGGCATGTGTCGTGAGCTGGCTTGGAGGGTATATAAGGTGTGCTGTAGGTATTCTGAAAGCATGTCGTTCCTTGCTCTCATGGATAAAAGGAGCGCTTTATCAGATTTGCAAAAAGGGATAATTATTGGCTTTTGGGCCAAGGGTGGTAGTATTTCTGACAGCGCAGTTTGTGAACTGTTCGCGTGTTGCTGTGGTTAAAGTGCGTCGTGATTTGAGAAATGGCACCACTGCGATTAAGCGACGTGGAAACTGCGGAGCACCACGTGCCATTAATGTGAGAGGTGAACGTTGGCTTAGAAGGTGCGTGAGGGCCGATCGACACGCTATGGAGCAACTCACTGGCGAATGAATCAGGGGGATACCGGAAGTGTGTCTAAAACAACAGTTCCGCAAACCCTGCTGCATATGGGGCTCTGATGCAGACGGATGGTCACTGTACCTATGCTAACGAAGGTGCATCGGCAGAAAAGGCTTACATTTGCACGACAGTATCGGAATTGGACCTCCGCTGATTGGCAAAGGATTGCCTTCTCCGATGAGTCACGTTTTCTGCTTCATTAAACGGAATGACGTTGGCGTATAAAGCGAGAAACATCGGAAAACACTCTTCAACCATTGCTGGAAGACCACAAGCTGGTGGGAGAAGCTTTATGGTCTGGGGAATCTTTTCGTGGCATTCTCTGGGTCCACTCATACCTGTGGAAGGAACTATGGACCGAATTCGTTATGAATCCATCCTTGCAGACTACGTACACTTATACATGCTGATTTTCTTCCCTAGGGCGTATGGGATCTTCCAGAAGGATAATGCGACGTGTCACACAGCCAGAAATGCCCGAGATTGTTCGGTGCAAACGAAAAAGCCTATAAAATTATTTATGCTCGACTCGTGGGTTTCAGTTCAGGAATTTGCTACAGAAAACATTTCCTGTATTTCTTGAATGAATTCGTTTGCTGTTGTATTTATAATGACTGGAATTATTGTCATATTAACTCATGATTATTGCAAATTTCAAATAATTATTCCATGAATTCTGTGGAAAAATATTCTTTTTACAATGCGTGAAGATATGTCAGAATCGTTAATACAGCAATCAGTCATCCCTGAACTGCCTTGATTTACTGTTCTTCACGTAACGTTAATCACATCAGAAAATTTAAAATTATATTGCTACAGGATCATTTCAGCTATAGGACGATGTAATTTTCAAGTTTTCTGATGTGATTCATGTTACGTGAAAAACAGTAAATATAGGCAATTCAGAGATGTCTGACTGCTGTATTAACGATTCTGAATAATACCTTTTTTTTTGTATGAAATAGTCTCAGTGACGCGCAATAACGTGTTTCATATTGCCGATTACGTTATTGTTCGGTATGCACTCTGTCCATAATGATTCAAAATCTTTATTGGCAACATCGCTCTTAACACAGTAGTTAATGTCATTGGAAATGTGAATACTGCCTCCCTGTTAGTAATGCTATGTTGTGTTTCTCTTCTAGGTGTCCGATGACTTTTGTCAATACAGTGTATATATACAGTCTTCCACACACAGGACATCATGCCACTGGGTAGAAACTTCTACCTCAAACATCTTTTTCTCCTTTCTATGGTTTGTTGGCATTGTTATAGCCCTTTTAGCAGGTAATCAGTCAGAAAAGATTAATGTCAATCATGCATCTAAGTGATTGCTTTGAATATCAAAACTAAGGGAAAAGTAATGTTTTCTGGTGGACGGAATCACTTGTTCCAGCCCAGTTCGGCCCACTTTGGCAGCGAATGTATTTGTTCGATTTGATTCCTAACCCTGTTAATCGTTCCAGGAGGTTAAAGGTGTAAAAGACCTGTCATTAAATAAATGCATATACGCGTTTCACCTCAGACACCGAAACTCGTTGTTGTAGTTAAACATTAGAAGAATCAGAAAACTGGTTTTCTATTATAATGGATGCCACAACTAACCTCATATTGTGTTGTACTTCGTAATTAGTTGACATTTTAAGCGGAACCAGGAATCAAATTTTTGGTGACAGGGATTCCTATCTGTTTTTTTTTTTTTTTTGATTGGAGGTTTAACGACCACCGTGAGCAACTCAATGGGCTATAAGCAGTCGCCCGTCCCTAATTTAGGGTCACTGGTTCCAGGGAAGGGAGAGAGCCAGTGCCGTAAGACAAACACAACATCCATGCTTGACCGGGATTCGAACCCGGACCCCTTACGGACGAATGATCAGGGGCCAACGCCTTAGACCACTGCGCCACCGGGGCGGCGATTCCTATCTGTGTTCGGTATCAAAAGAAGTCGAACTGCTCGTACTATTTCCGCAATAAATAAAAATGAATAGTAAATTATCTTTTATTTTCTTCACGTTTAAAGGCTGACAATAAAACTCAAGTGTGTGTCCTAGTGTTTTAATATCATCAGCCGACAATGACGTTCCATGTTATGAAAAATGATCATTCCATAAATCATTTTACAAAACTTTTGTCGTTTGTCTATAAAATAAACATGCATGCGCAGGTGGTTCGTAGTTGTCCTCAAACGAACGATTAGCACAAAAACGAAACAAATTATTATGTTTCAGACATCTTCCAATTCTTTTCAGGGGTAGATTCTAAAGACAAACACTTCCTTCACGTTCTAAAAGAAATTATATTATGAGTCAATTAATCACTCGGGCCATTCATCAAACTCCGGGCAACATTCGCCAAAAACATTTATTGACGTTATTAATAACATTCTGAAATGTGTATCTCCATCTATGCCGTATAACCTTCTTGAAGTATTTTTTCCTGTTCCCTTTATCTCTTCCTGCAAGCGTCGCATTCCGGAAACTTAAATGCGTTTCTCACTTTATTTAATTACATCTTATTCAACCGCAAAGGATATTCTTTTTCATGCAGTGAATCATCAAAACAATATATCATGATCTAACAAGGATCAACTTCAAGTTGCACGCCATCGACATTTTAAAAGGATATTTGCATGGCCCAGAAACGAAGAAAGCACTATGTGAATCGTTAGGAGTCATTATCAGCAAAATATTAAAACTAAAAGCAAAGTTAAGGGCGTGCACGTTGGAGCCACTATGGCTTTTCAACGCTGTGGATCTTGTGACCTTTTAAAGGTCGTTTGTTCCGCTGGAGTGTAAAACAAGAATGACCGCAGCTGACCCAGTATTAAACGCTTGGGACAAGCGTTCAGATTGATTCATGAAGATTTGTTATTAAGGTGCACCATTTTTCTCTTGACTTCTTTTTAAAACAGGCATGTGAGAAGTTATAGGTGCCAGCGGGTTTTCGTCAAGGGGTCGCCCGAGAACATCTACTGATGTTGACATCAAATCAATGACTGATTCGGTGGAACGGAGGTGATTTGTTTCAAGGGTTGTCAGAGATTGCCAACCGACCATCAAGATGGGTAGATAACCACTTCGCCGTCATCTGTTTATTAGAAACCTGGCGTACTTGTCAGGAGATGGATGCCATGCGGTCGATTAACCAAAAGAAAACGAGATGTATGTTTAGATAGCGCGTGGATTAGGTGGAACTTTATCAATTTATCGGTACGGTAAAGTGAACTTTGCATGCCACAAATAAGTTATTTTTTCATACTCACGCGACTCCTCTGGAAGCTTAAAGCTACCTGAACGATTCGTCGGTAAAGTGCAAACTGTAGCATTATAAGTTAGAAACACTTGTCACCATGGAAACTTGAGCAATGAAATTTTTATATAACATTCTAGAACCGGATCCGAAATTAACTGAGTGAACAATGTTTTTAAAACATTATAAAATAGGAGAAACTCCTAAGTCATTCCGTTAAATGAAAACTCAACTTAAAAGACGCAAAGCGAGATTTTCATCTTAAATATTTAAAAAAAAAAAAACATTTGTATACCTTTTGTTTAAACAACTGCATTGGACAGCATCTGTGTGTTTATACCTCAAAGGAATGGCTCATTATTTTTAGACCGTACGCTATTCCTTTCCTCTGGACGGCAGTTCATGTGATCCCAACTTTTTAATCACGGTCATTTTTTGTTTTTTTTTTTTTGCTTTGCACCCTAACGCAAATGTTGTCAAATGCTTTAAAATAACACATGAAAAATAATTTGTGAATTCGCTATTATTAGAGTTAGCAGCACAAATAACAGACGAAGTCGATGTTATCAAGAAAAGACAGCCAAAGCAACTGTATAGCAAGCTGCTTACTAGCAAGTGTGACGTACTACAGAGGTAAAGCACGTGTCAGGACAACAAATCTGCAGCCATACAATCCGTTCGTTAGCTTAGTTGGAAGAGCAACTTACTCCGGGGTGCGGGGACACACATTCGATCACACAGAAATTTGTGTTTTCACATTGGTGCCCGAACGTAAAATTGGATCTAATGGTCGTTGGGTTCTTCGAAAAATGTGTGATGTTCATTCAACACATTGTCTGGAATTAATGAAAAATTCCTACTTCGCTTCAATAAAAAAAAAAAAAGTTAAGAGGGAGATGATGTGACGTACTACAGAGGTGAATCACGCGTCAAGATGACAAATCTGCAGCCATACATTCCGTCCGTGTAGCTTAGTTGGGAAAGCAACTTACTCTGGTGTGAGGGAGCTCGGGTTCGATCCCCATCACGGACAAATTTGTGTTTTCACATTGGCGCCGAACGTAAGAATGGATGCACTGGTCGTTGGATTTTTCGTAAAATGTGTTATGTTTGTTCCCCACATCGTCTAGAATTAATAAAAGCTCGTTCTTCGCTTACAAAAATAAACAACTTAAGAGGGAGATGATGAGACGTACTACACAGGTAAAGTGCGAGTCAAGACGACAAATCTGCAGCGATACATTCCGTCCGTCTAGCTTACTCTGGAGTGAGGGGGCGCGCTTTCGATCTCCGTCAGGGACAAACTTGTGTTCTCACCCAAGTACGTTTGAACACAACAATTGAATAAACAAACTGTGAAATCCGTTTATGGATGTAATATATATATATAAGAACACAATGCAAGGTTTCACCACCATACAAGTGGTTTGATCAGGCAGCAGCTCAGTCTGAACAAAATGAGAAATTCCAATTTAAAATATAAAAGCTAAACTATATATAGAGCCACTGTATATAGGGAAACAATTTATTCTTTCCAAGCCAAATGCTTTCAACGAGGATATTTCTACAGACCTTCCTACTATAATATTTGGTGAGAGCTTCTGGGTGTTTCGCGCATTTAAATCTGGAATTGATATAGACTGCGCGAGGTTCGATCTTAGCATTTATCACGATTTGTATTGTTTAGGTTTTGAACTTTTAATTAGAATCTCTTATTTAATTCTGACTGAGCTATTGCCTGATGAAGCTACCCGTCTGGTGGTGAGAGCTTGCATTTGTGTTTTTGTATTAACATGGTTCATACGCTTTTCAAATCACAAAATTCCAGGACTTTTCCAGAACATTTCCATGACTTTCAGATTTTTTTCCAGGACATACGATCCAAATGTTCTTACTTAAAATATAGTGAAACCATAGGTCTGTTCAACCTGTAACCTACAACAAACAACTTCCTACATGTTTGGACAAACTTAATACAGAATGCATGTTAAAAATGATGTCCGCTGCAGCTAATCAGAAACTTGGGTTTTTAGTTCCGCGGATATTGGTGCAAACGGAAAAGTGAACTTATGCCCTCTAGTGGTGCACTTGTGCGTTAAGAAATATTTGAAAATATATGAGAAACATTTTGCACTGAAAATGTTCTCCAACAAAGAATTTTTTTTTAATTTGACTCCGAGAAACAGAGATATGGACAAAAATAAGACACACGTATACGCCCCCTGGTGGGAAAATTACGCACTATTAAAAGCTGGAGGTATTCTCAAAACGTTTTCCGAGGGGAGAGGTATCGTTTCACGAAGGAATTTTTTCAATTGAGTTTCCAGCTCTGATTTTGTTACAAATACACTGAAGAGCAATTGAATTAGAGACAGCTGGCGTTATGCAAATGTGGCGCTGTTGGCGGTCCTGTAAACGGAAACGACATGACGTATGCAGCGATCCGACAATACAAGAAGTGATGCGACGGGAATCAGTAAGAGTCAGCCGCAGTATGGGTAAGACGAATTATCTAAGCGCATTTGATCGTGGGCAAATTGTCGGGGCCCGACGAATGGGTCACTACATCTCGGAAGTCGTGCAGGCACTAGGATTTTCACGAGCCACTGTGTCACGGGTGCACCGTGAGTACATCGAATCCGGTAAAACCATCCCTGCAAGAGCCAACTGCCGTGGACAACAGCGTGTGGATGAGCGGGGTCATCGTCGACTAGCTCGCATTGTAACAGCGGATAGACGAGCCACAGTGCAAGAAATCACTCGGCAATTTAATGCTGGTGCACAGAAACGTTTAAGCAGCCCCACCATCCAGAACCATCTCCTCGCTAAGGGGTAGACAAGCCATCGTCCCACGAGGGTACCGCTGCTGACCGCACGTCACGGAGTGCGAAGATTAGCATGGGCGCGGGAACATCGCCACTGGACCGTAGACATGTGGGAAAGTGTTGCCTGGACTGATGAGTCGAGATTCACGTTGGTACATGCTGATGGCAGGATACGAGTACGGCGCAAACTACATGAAGCGATGCATCCTTCTTGCCAGCAGGGTACTCTTCAAGCTGGTGGGGGTGGGATTCTCGTATGGGGACTGTTTACGTTTACTAAAATGGGACCCCTGGTTCGTGTGACATCGTCCCTCACAGGTCAACGTTACCGGGATATCCTGGACGACCATTTGCTCCCGCTTGTGCGTCTTCAGCATCAAACTGGGGACCTCATCCTGCAACAAGACAATGCACCGTGCCATCGCTCCCAAATTGTATCCGAATGGTTGTGTGAACACTCCACCGACGTGACATTGCTTCCTTGGCCAGCTAGGTTACCTGACCTCAATCCCATCGAGCACATCTGGGATGCCATCGAGAGATATGTTCGAGGCTCTGACCTCCCTCCATCAAATCTTCGTGAACTGTGGGAGCTTGTTCAGGGGTCGTGGATCCGTATGGTTTCCCAACGCTTCCGGTGTCTTGTCGAGTCCATGCCGAGACGAATCGCCGCCGTCATCAGGGCGAAAGGTGGTTCTACACGTTAATAGACAGGTATCTCTACTTCAATTGCTCTTCAGTGTATATAGGGAAACGATTGATTCTTTCCAACCCAAATAATTTCAAAGAGGATATTTCTACAGACCTTCCTACTATAATATTTGGTGAGAGCTTCTGGGTGTTCCGCGCATTTAAATCTAGAATTGATATAGACTGCGCGAGGTTCGATCTTAGCATTTATCACGTTTTGTATTGTTTAGGTTTTGAACTTTCAATTAGAATCTCTTATTTAATTCAGACTGAGCTACTGCCTCATGAAGCTACCCGTCTGGTGGTGAGAGCTTGCATTTGTGTGTTTGTATTAACATGGTTCATACGCTTTTCAAATCACAAAATTCCAGGACTTTTCCAGAACATTTCCAGGACTTTCAGATTTTTTTCAAGGACATACGATCCAAATGTTCTTACTTAAAATATAATGAAACCATAGGTCTGTTCAACCTGTAACCTACAACAAACTTCCTACATGTTTGGACAAACTTAATTCAGAATGCATGTTAAAAATGATGTCCGCTGCAGCTAATCAGAAACTTGGGTTTTTAGTTCCTCAGATATTGCTGTAAACGGAAAAGTGAACTTATGCTCTCTAGTGGCGCACTTGTGCTTTAAGAAATATTTGAAAATATATGAGAAACATTTTGCACTGAAAATGTTCTCCAATAAAGAAAAAAAAATTTCCAATTTGACTCCGAGAAACAGAGATATGGACAAAAATAAGACATACGTATACGATCCCTGGTGGGAAAATTACGCACTATTAAAAGCAGGAGGTTTTCTCGAAACGTTTTCCAAGGTGAGCGGTATCGGTTCACGAAAGAAATTCTTCAATTAAGTTTCCAGCTCTGATTTTGTTACAAATACATCAGAAGCAAAAATAAACCTTTACGTCCCTTGGTGGCCAAACCATTCTTTAGAAAAAATGAGAAATTATATGCAAAACATTTCCCCCAAGAGCTTTATCCGACGCCGGAAGAGTTTTTGAAATTGGACTTTTAGAAGCGGATATATTGGGAAAATCCCGATTTACCCATACGCCCCCTAGCGAAAAATGTATGCATTATTTGAAAAAGGGACTGTAACTAAAATAGTCTTCGATATAAATGTCATCGAAAGGAAAAATAATGGTTTTTCAACTGGATATTTAGAATCAAATATATAAAATAAAATGCATTTTAAATTCGACACGATCTCAATTTGCGCCCTCTAGCAGCGAAGTTGTGCATCGAAAAAAAAACCGGAACGTATGGATCATCATTTTCACATTTTAAGCTTCCTAATAAAAAAATAATTTTACAAATCGAACTAATAATTGCAGAGATATGGTCTTCCCAGGAGGGCAGACAAAGTGATAACATGAGCACGACGCAAAAGATGCTAATAACACAGCTTCAGTACTCCAAATAGACAAGAAAACCAATAGCCCCCCTCCCCTTTCGCATTTTGCAGGGTGTGGGGAGGGAAATTTGTCAGTTATATCAGTAGATACATCCTCAGCTACAAAACATCACGCAGGGGCAAAAGGGCAAGAATGGATAAAATTCCAGGACATTTCCAGGACTTTTCCAGGATTTCCAGGACACGAACGAACCATGTTTATAAATATATTTACACCAATAAACGGATTTTTCATGCATTATAGCTACGTATAACAGTTGAATGCCTAATATAATTTCAGCGTGCAAGTTTGTCAATTCTTTACAAAATTGGATAGCCAGTATCAGTGGAGCACCCAGTATTTCTTAATGGGAGTTTAAGTTCAATTCGTCGTTCGTTTGTTCGTTAGGATGCGATTAAACATATCTTGGACATATTAAAATGCGTTTCCAATAATTCGTTGGACATATGTATTTAAAAAAATATGCAAATGCATCTTGAAATGTGCAGCGAATAACAAAGAACGTAGAAGTAAATGATGCACCACGGGGAGCCCCCCCCCCCGACTATTTGTTCACTCCGTGAATTACAGAGCAGGCAAAGGGCAGTCACTGGATGTATAATGTCTGCAGTTAAGGAAGTTGATTGGTTTCGCATAAAGTAATGGTCGCTAAAATTGTAAATTTTAAACGGCAAACAGTACTGATCAGTCGTACGCGGAACATACGTTCTGAAAGAATGAATCCTTAAAGTAAGCCATTCCAAAACGAATTGTTCATGAAAAAGATGGATTCTGTATAAGAATAATTTCTTTAAAATATTTAGTTTAGATGTTAAGAATATTTTCTTAACACTATTCTGAGCGGATTCCAAAGCAATTTATTGTATGAAACTTTAAAAAGAAAACAGCCAATTTTAAGAAACGGGAAATTTATGATATAAAATTTCAGTTTTCTTATATAGTAATTTCCCAGCGATTGTGAAACGTTAAGATAAGTGTATAAAAATGAAATTTGCTCCAATAATCCACTTAACTGAGTTAAGCAAAACCATTTAACACAATTTTCTTCTGCACCACAATAGTAATAATAATAATAATAATAATAATTATTATTATTATTTTTATTATTTTCTTTATTCGAAATATACGAATCACAGCCTATGACACACAAAATAAACAACAAATTATCATTGACTGGTATTGTTGAATTGATACGAGTTTCCACCGGAGACCTAGGTATCAGTCAAGAATCGGCGTAAAATATATGATGTCTCAAGTAAAGCTGCCTTCTGCAGTTGTGTAGGTGGTATATCAGAAAACTGCAATTTTTCAAAATCATTCATAAAATGTTTTGACATTGTTCCAAGTGTCCCGATGACAATGGGGTCTACCGTTGTGTGTTTAGTCCATACCCGGGTAACTTCTATGGCCAGGTCTCTATATTTAGTCATTTTTCCAGTTCTTTTTCATCGGCTCTGGCATCTCCAGGGATCGCTCTATCAATTATCCAGACTTTCCGATTTTCTAAGACTGTTATGTCTTGTGTATTATGTTCTACGTGTCCATCGGTTTGAATTCGAAAATCCCACATCTTGACTTGATCATTTTCCCATGAGTTTTTCGAAGCTGGCAGATTGTGCTTTCTGCATTATGACCAGTAAATCAATTTTGCAACTTTGTCATGTCTAACTTTGCAATGTGTCTGTGCAATTTTGCTACATTTACATATAAGATGAGACACAGTTTCAACTTTTTCTTGACACAGTTGACACTTTGGATTATTACTGACTTTCAGGAATTTAACCTTCATAACATTTGTTTGCAATGCCTGTTCTTGTGCAGCAAAAATCAGACCTTCTGTTTCTTTCTCGATGTAATCCAATTTCAGCCATGCCCAAGTCAAATTGTTGTCACTGTTTCCATCAATATTCTTTAGAAATTGTCAATGCAGTGGCTTGTTCTTCCAGATATCTAATCTGCTTTCAAACTGCTTTCTCTTGTATTCAGCCTTGTTTTCCGTTGTTTTAGAAATATTTTCATTATTCACTGCCTCAAGTAGCTTTTCTCTGCTTCAGTTGACATACTCATTCAGGCTTCTTTTTCTTCCTCTACTACCTGTTGTACTTGTAGTAGCCCTCTGCCTCCAATCTTCCGAGGTAAATATAATCTGTCAACATCACTTTTTGGATGGAGTGCATGATGCATCTTCAATAACTTTCGAGTTTTCCGATCCAGTATTTCTAATTCACTTTGAGTCAAATCAATTATTCCAGCTGGGTATCTGATTACAGGAATGTCCCATGTATTTATGGTTTTGATTGTATTTCCACCATTTAGTTTTGATTTCAATATTTTTCTTACTCTCTTGATATACTTACTCTGAATCAGACCTTTGACTTTTGTATGTAAGATGTTATCTGGTTCAAGAATTCCAAGGTATTTATAATTTTCCTTACCTGACAATGATTTTATTATATTACCATTTTCTAGTTTCATTCCATCTATATTCTAGACTTTTCCCCGGAGCATGGATAATACTGGCAATTTTCCCAGTCTAAATTCCATCTGTATATCTTCACTAAATATTTGTACTGTATGCAGTAATGTTTCAAGTTCGGAGGAACTTTTTGCATACAATTTAAGGTCATCCATGTACAGCAGATGAATTATATTTCCATGTTGGTCCGAAATGTTGTAGCCCATTTTTGTTTTGTTCAAAATCATTGACAATGGAATTAAAGAGATATTTAACAATAAAGGCGACAAAGAATCCCCTTGAAATATGCCTCTCTTGATATTAACTTCTTCGAGTTCTTCACCATATGCATGTAACACTGTTTTCCAGTTTTTCATATTTTCTTTGAGGAATCGGCAGATGTTCTTGCTAACTCCAAATAGTTCCAAACAAGTGCTAATCCAGCCGTGGGGCAATGAGTCAAAGGCTATTTTATAATCTATCCATGCTATATTCAAATTCGTTTTTCTTCTTTTGGAGTTTTTTAGTAACATTTTGTCAATTAGCAGCTGGTCTTTTGTGCCTCTTGACCTTTTGAAGTTTCCCTTCTGTTCTATTGGGTACAAATTGTTTTCCCATAAGTAGTACTGTATATTGATCTTGCTAGTACTCTTGTGAAAAGTTTGAATGTTGTTGGGAGGCATGTAATTGGACGATAGTTAGTAGGTTCATTGCCTTTTTCTTGATCTTTCATTATAAGGAATGTGCGACCTGTTGTCATCCAATCTTCTGTGGCAGAATTCTGTAGCATTATATTGAATTGCATAGCTATTCGTTGATGAAGACTTGTAAGATACTTTAACCAAAATCCGTGCAATTCATCTGTCCCAGGGGCGCTCCAGGCTTTCACATTCTTTACTTGCTATGTAATCATAATAATAATAATTATTATTATTATTATTATTATTATTATTATTAAGGAGATTCAACCTCTTCCTGAGGTTTTTCTTCTCTTCCTTCCGAAACCGGTACGACGTACCAAGTCTGGAAAGTGGTATTTCTTTCCTCTCAGTTGTCCAGGAACTTCCTTACTATCCTAGAAGTGTTCAGGATAGCTGCCTTCTGTATGTGTTAGGTTGAAGGTCTAGTGTCTGTATAGAGCTGTGGATGGTCTTAGGTACAACTCCTGTGGCTGATATTACTATGGGAACGGTGGTGACGTTCTCCATATGCCACATTTCCTTGACTTCGCATCGTAGGTCATTATACTTTGATAGCTTCTATCCGTGCATCTTTTGGATGTTGCACGTGTTGGGCAGGGCAATTTCAATGATGTATGTTGACATCTTCTTCTTCTTGTCGACCAGGACGATGTCGGCCCGATGGTGGGGGATGGTCTTATCTGTTCTAATCGGTCTGTCCCACTACATCTTGTGGGTGCTATTCTCTAGAAGCGTTGTTGGCTCATACTTGCAGTAGGGGACAGGCTCAGTTGTTATGAGGTGGTGCTTTCTTTTCAATTTCTGATGGACAATCTTGGCGGCTTGATTGTGCCTGTTCGTGTACTCTGTTTGTGTGAAGACTATGCACCTTGCTGTGATATGTTGGATGGTCTCTGGCGCTTGATGGCATTGCCGACATGTGTAGCTTTCCACTGACTTGTCCTTCAGGATATGCTTCCGGTAGTTCCTGGTGTTTACAACTTGATCTTGTATAGCCATCAGGAACCCTTCGGTCTCGGGGAAGAGTGATCCGTTTGTTAGCCATGCATTGGATGTAGTCTTATCCACATGGTCCGATTGCAGATCGTTGTAGTGCCTTTCGTGTAGGATTTTCTTGCCCCAAGCTTCTTCTTTTGGTTCCTTAGTTCCAATCTCGATGTTCTGAGTAGAGAGGTCTAGTGCTGTGTACTTCTTGTCAGTCTGGTTTATCGCTTGGTGAATGGGTATCTTGCTCTGATGGAAGTATTTTCTGAGGCTGCTGATTTCTTTGTCTCAGTGCTCCATTATTATTTTTATTATTATTATTATTATTATTATTATTATTATTTATTTATTGTTATAGGACTTTAATAGAAAATGAAGAAAATAAACTGTCCCGTCTCTCTAAAAGAAAATTCTAAAGAAAAAGAAAGAGAAAATTAATAAACAAATAATAAAAATAACGTTTTCTTCACCAGAAAAACGAAAAATTAGAAGGTGAGCTCAGATGTCTCCAAAAAAATTAAAATTAGAAAAGCCTTATAAAATTACTAGAAACCAACCTAACAATTTTGACCTAACCAATTTTTCCAAAAAAAAAAAAAAAAATGAAAAAAAAAAAAGAAACACGAGTCATGGATCTCTTCTCAGCACAAAGAAAGCAGTAGTCCAGCTGGCTAACGTCTGCGCTTACTGCGAGAAAGGAATTTTTTCAACTTCGCAAAAGCAGCATATATTTCATCTTCATCAGAACAGGAAGATGGAGATTTCATACTTCTTTTTTTAGGGAGATCTTTCTCCTTGATGCCATGGAAACAGAAGACTTAGCAATGGATGCTGGCTGTCCTTCCGGGTGCGCTGGAGAAATTGTGCTCTAAACCAGCTTTTACAAATTTCTGTACTACTATGCATAACACAAAGAAAAAAGACTGTAGGATATATAGATGTAGTTTCTGACGTTACCGGATGTTTGTTCCAACGCCGATTCGTCCAATGGAGACAAGTGGTCTAACGAACTATACGTCCAATGGTAGGATTGGTTGAATGCCTATTTATTCAGTTTTGGATTGGTCGCAATGCCAGTTCCACTGTGCGAATTTTCCCCTTTCGACCAGTCGGCAGTGAATTAGTAGTTGTTGGACGAATTGCACCGCACCCATTTTTGTATGTAAATAAACAGGAGTAAAAACAAAGAAAGAAAGAAAGGAAGAAATCCTTGCTGTACTTTACCTCAACACACACAGAAAAATGGTATGTCTATTTGGTTTTCAACAAGTTAGATATCATGTCCGCAAACGATCTTCTTGGGATAAAAAAAAAGGAATACACAAGCAACAAAAAGCGCCACAATAACCTTTAGGGTTTTGTTTTTTTTATCAAAATCAGACTTTAAATTGAAAAGGAAAACTAGATGGTAACAAGTTCAAAGTATTTTTATTTTAATTGTTGTTACTTTTTCTTCTGTTGCAGCCGTCAGATTTCCCGTTTCACTTTAATAAGTCTATGTATGTGCGAGCTAACAGTGTGTATGTATATTATTTCAAAAACGTCTCTAATGAAAATTGGGTGCTGCGTGTGTTCTTCATATCTGCTTCACTATCTTTCCTGGATTTGATAAATTTAAATGAGGTATTCTCGAAGTTTCCGAGATTTTAATACTGTTAGACGTTGTTAAACTTGAAAAAACAAGTTGCCGACAGTAAAATTTCATTACACGCCATTAAAAGTTCAGTAATATTGATTAGATTAGAGCCTTTCAATGAGTTCTTGACGCAGAAGGAAAACAGAACGCGGAACACTGGAAAAAATATTACTGTTTAGTGGAATTCGTAAACAACCCGAAAACTAATAACCTGTGCAACAGCCTCGTTTACTTTGTATCCGAATTCGAGCCACAAGCAACCGGTTCCCAAAAATCGTTGTACAAGTCGTTCAGTGAACGAAACTGTCAAACTAAGGAATTGAACGAAAGTCTCGTCCAGTTCGAATCCGAGTGGAACTGGTTCTCAAGAGGGGTACAAAAAATGAAACGAAAAAACGAAGTTGAACAAATTATACATTTCAGATTCCACTCTAAAGCGATTAATGAGGGTCGTACAAGTCGTTCCGAATGAAACAGAGAAACGAACAAAATGAACAGATCAGTGATAACGATTCTTTTGATTTAATCGAATCGAAACAAAGCTCATCACTACCGATCAGTGCTTGAATCTATAAATAAAGAAAGAAGAACCTCCTGCTTCAAATATTCGCTACCGTATGGGCTGAGTCCATGGATAGTTTGCTGCAATTTCTTTGACCTGGATGTCTTCATCTTCTCTTTAGACACGGAACACTTTTTAGAGAAAACGATGTTTCCTTTGAAGCCACACACGCGTAGTTTTCAAAACACAATAAGAAATCTCATTACAGAGGACTAACACATTTGGCATGAGGTGGTGCATTGAGTTTACCGGACATAAGGTAATACTACAGCACAGCAAGAGTTCAAAGAGCAATTGAGTTTACAACTTACTAAATATAAAAGTTTAGTGTATATTCTTATAAATGCCTAACTAAGGATTCTAAGTATAAAATATTCGATTACTTCTTTTATTAATGATGTAGGCATAGATCAATACTGTGAGTCCCGTGATATTATTAAAGGTTTGAAGTCTAGTATGTCTTATTGTCAGAGACAGAAATCTTTCAAAGAAGTCCACTTTATAAAATATATGATACATTCAAGAAGAGTAGATTCGTTTTGGGCGATCTCTGGAGGAGGTTCGAGAAAAGTTTTTAAGAAGCTTCATCAAGCTACAAACCGCAGCATTTACCTGTGGCTCACAGGTTATAAAGAAGATCGTCTGCAAAAACCGTTCTAAAGGCGGCGACTTGTTACAAAGCAACATAATAAAGTGGTCCATATCCGTTCCTTATAAATAATGGTCAACTAACAGAAACCTCAGAGAAAAGCCAACATCTGCAGACGCTTAAACAATTTATACTTGATATGCGAATGCTACATAAATTAGTTTTAATTCGTCTGAGAGGTTACGAAAATTAAATGGCCCTGCGCGAACAGCGAAGAATTCATATACGATGTAAACTGAATTGATTACCTTTAAATCCGCAGGTGGCTTAAGCAAGCTGAATATAAGTATGCTTTGGATACCTTATATATAAATTTAATATTAATAACTATTCATGTAAATTGTGTGTGTGCGTGTAAATGGATTTCTCACTAAATACATAGAAGGTTGGATGTCTTTCGCATAAATCTTCGGCCCAATTTTATGTTGCAATGAATTAAATTCCGAGTCATGTAATTGTTTTACGAAATTAGCTGTTATTGAACGCCATTGTGTTGCCCTTAGCAGGACTAATCAACATGCGACACATTATCATGCAGCTATGTCACGTCACTGTTCGAATCTAAAATAACCAGAACAGTATTCATACATCAAATAGAAGTCATCGCTCTTTCCACGTTTATGAGTGAGTCACGGAAATATTCTCATCGGCCACCACCGGGAATCGAAACCAGGGTCTTCCAGTTACGCGCTCGATTTGCTTCCACTGTACCACAGAGCCCTCGAAATTCCCCAGACTCACATACGACAAACTGCCAAATCACCTGGCAAGTTGCTTTCTTTTGAGCCCCGCACAATGCTGGAGATTCGCCAAACATAAACAGTAGCAACTGAACAAATAACTAGAAGATATTTATTTTTCATTCGCCTTCTAGTAGCAACTGAACAATACTGAAGTGTATTTATTATTCATTCGCCTTCTAGTTATTTGTTCAGTTGCTACTGTTCATCTTTGGTGAATCCCCAGCATTGTGCGAGGCTCCAAAGAAAACAACCTTCCAGGTGATTTGGCAGTTTGTCGTATGTGAGTCTGGAGAATTTCGAGGCCGCTGTGGTGCAGTGGAAGCATGTCCGGCACGTAACTGGAACACCCTGGGTTCGATTCCCGGTGGTGGCCCATGAGAATTTTTCCATGACTCACTTATAAACGTGGAAAGAGCGATTACTTCTATTTGATGTTCCTAATCCACGTCAACTGTGTGTTTATTATTTTATTTATTTATTTTATTTATTTATACGACAGAGCGCTTTTGTTGAAGAAAATGTGATTTCCTGGACTACACCCTTCCCAGATTCCTCGAGATTTTTACCAGCAAAACTTTCAAAAGGACGAAACGAATTGAAAGAAACTCTAAGGCATTTCTGAAATGAATCAAAAACCGAGCGTGAAGCAGCGATGAGGTGATTTATCAGCATGACATTTTAAAACATACTTCTGCTGTGCCTGTAAGTGTCATGTGAATAGGTTCATTATTTATTGCGTCAATCAAAGCCATATGGATACAAGTAATGTGAGATCTGATTTCATGGCCAACACAGGTGTAAGAAGATGCACGTGGCCTGGCAAAAATGAACAGTAGAAATAGGCCGTGCGGCAGATCTCAGTGACTCAAATTACTTTCAGGATGCCATCTTACCAACAAGCCATTTCGGAAATTTTTCTGCCTTCCTGCAACTGTCCTGATCAACTGTAACTGATACTATAGCGAAATGGGAACACCTAGAAGCAACAATGGTGCAATCGCGACCTGATAGACCACGTAAAATGGCACAGTAGAACCGTCCAGTTTTGAAGCAGGTGATGCTGGAAAATTGCCTGTATTCGGTTGCAACACTGACCACAGAGTTCCAAAATACATCTGAAAGCAACGCAAGCACCATAACTGTAAGTCGAGATCTGAAGGGAATTGGTCTCCATGGCCGAGCAGCCCCACACAATACTAACATCAGCAAGATCAACGTCAAGCTTCGGTTGGAGTGGTGTAAAGCTCGGTGCCAGTGGACTCTGGAGCAGTGTAAACGCGTTCTCTGCAGTGATGAATCACGCTTCATCATCTGGCGGTCCGACTGATGAGTTTAGGTGTGGCTCTGCAGGGATGAATCACGCTTCATCATCTGGCAGTCCAACTGATGAGTTTAGGTGTGGCTCTGCAGTGATGAATCACGCTTCATTATCTGGCAGTCCAACTGATGAGTTTAGGTGTGGCTCTGCAGTGATGAATCACGCTTCATCATCTGGCAGTCCGACTGATGAGTTTAGGTGTGGAGGATACCAAGTGAACGACTGTGTTGAGGCCAACTGTGAAGTTCAGACTGTGTTGGGCCAACTGTGAAGTTCAGTGGAGAAGTAATCACGGTCCGTGGCTGTTTTTCTTTGTTTGTGCTGGGCTACCTGATTCCAGTGTGTAGGAATTTTAACGACACGACTTATAATGTCATTTCCTACAATTCTGTGCTCCCAACATTATGGAAACAGCTTGGTGAATGCCCTTTCCTTTGCCAATAAAACAAAGACCCCGTCCACTAAACGAGGTCCAAGCAGGAAAAGTTTGATGAGATGAGTGTGGAAGAAATTGACTGGCCTGAACAGATCTCCGATCTCAACCCAGTGGAGCATTTTTGGGATGAATTGGAACGCTGACTGCAAGTCAGACTGAACCAGCTGACACTGGTACCTGACCTGACTAATACTCTTCTGGTATTGCGGAAGACATTTCTCGAGACACCATACCAAAATCTAATGGAAAACCTTCCGAGCATAGTAAAGGCTGTGATAGCAGCAAAGGATGAACCAACTCGTCATTAATTCCTTTCCTATTACAGGGAGTTTGTGATTTGGCAAGGGTCCAGATACTTTTGATCAGATAGTGTATATTTTGATGAGGTTCAAGCATATTATTAAATTGCATAGCGATAAAAAATAGAAGCCATTTAGTGTCACTAGCATTTTATTGCCGTACATACAAAATTTCTTTCCGATCTTTTTTCTACTTGGAGTTTTAATGTAAATTATCGAGGCCAGAATAATTTCACAGAACTTCTACTCAAGCACAAGGAGGTAATCAAAGCAGAAAGCATGTAAATTTTTTCAAACTTTCTTTTATCCTTTCATCAAGCTTGCTCTTATTAAGATCAAATAAACCGACAAGTCTTCATCAGACTGTGATTAAAGATATAACCGAATATCTTCCGAAATTTATTTGAGTCTTAGCGTAGTTGATATCCCGGCTGATGCATTTGGCATGAGATTCCGTAATGGAGTTCCACAAATCTGACAATATCCATTTATTCTAAATGCAGATGATTTCTTATTAACACAAAAGATGCACTCGGCGACCTATATCAAAGGCGATAACATCGGCGGAATCGTGACTGGAATCGAAACCATCAAGACCATATTCAGAAATCGTAACCCAACTCGGAGCTGATTAGCAAGCGCAAAGCAGAAACAAAAGATATAATGGTATTCATAATTAACTTCATTACAGAAGACGGGTGTGGGCCTCACCTTGGAAACAAAGGATGGCCTGTCTTCGTACGTCACCATTGTTAGAAGGATGATTAGTTGTGTGCCTGTTTCTCGTTTAAATCCCATTACATGCTCCTCAAAAACAGCACTCTAAAAACGCACTTACTTAGTGTGATTCTCTTTGTGTTTAAACTGGTGATTTAAAGATTTTATTATACAATTAAAAATATCGTTTGTGCAGGAAGCGTGTTGACGACAAATTATCAAATTTGTCAGTTCTAATGAATAATGGTGGAATTCATATCTATATAAATCTTTATGTGAATAGGATTAAGATAACAGTATTTCATTCCGAAGAAAAAAACAATGACGAAATTGAAAGAAGTAAAAAAAAACTATAATGTGTGTGGACTCATTCCTTAAGTGTCGAGATATCCGGATATAATGGCGAAATCTTCCGACATGTTAGAACGTTCAACTGTTTGGGAAGAGGAGTTTTCATCACTATTCACATCGAACTTCAGAATTATAGCTTGCCAAATCCTCTGTTGTGTCATTGTGTCAGATTTGGCATTTTTCTTTCTTTCTTTTCTTTCTTTGGTTGGAGGTTTAACGACCATTGTGAGCAACTCAATGGGCTATAAGCAGTCGCCCGTCCCTAATTTAGGGTCACTGGTTCCAGGGAAGGGAGAGAGCCAGTGCCGTAAGACAAACACAACATCCATGCCTCACCGGGATTCGAAACCGGACCCCGTTGGGACGAATGATCAGAGGCCATCGCTTAGACCACTGCACCACCGGGGCGGCATTGGCATTTTTCAAAACGTCATCACTGTATTTTTGTGAAAAAAACATGGACCTTTCGTATTTGGTTTTGCCATCAAAACGGCGTTATCATTTCTTAAAGCATAATTTATCTGAAAATGCATAGTATCCTATTGCTTAGTGAACTTCTTGCTATATCAACAGACAGAAAGATCGAGAATTTTTCCTTTCATTTCTGCTTGAAATTGAAGTTCAAGATCAGAATTTCGTCGCTGTCTTCCGTTCCCGTTTTCTCTGCAAAGCGAACATGCAGTAAGTTTAATAAAAAAACATTAATTTAGCTTTAAACAACAGAAAAAAATGCCTGCTCTTCCCCTTGATGCAGTAAGAAGTGACTAAGGAATAGAAAAACACTCGTTTTAAGGGATGTGAAATATCAAAAATCTCTACTGCATTGTTTACTCTGCCGTAAAAACAATGTTACCAGTCACGGAAATGGGTCAAATTCTATCACAAATAGATTAAGTACCGATTTTCAAATTTAATTTCAATTTAAAAAAAGCGAAGGGGCGAGTGCTTGTTATGCTGATTAATTAAACACGAAAACGTGCACTTCTTCAGAAATTGATAACGAGGAACAGCACACCAATTACGTAAAAAATAGTAACTATACTAGTGATCCGATTTCTTGGCGTAGGAAAGTCCTTAAACAGGGAAATAACTTTTGAACGCAAAATGCTAGAGTTGTGGAAGAAGAGTGTACATATAGTAAAGTGACTATGTCCTATCAGATGAGACCGATTACAGCACCCTTAGCGGCGAATTTCAGAAGTTAGCAATCCTATCGCGACAACCAAGAGAGATAGCGAAAACAAGTCAATAGCAAACGTGTAGAGCGTCTCCGATTTAATATGAAATGACGCCCTGCATTCACCAAAAACTCCAATAGAAGTCCGGAAATGCAGATCTCTCGGTATCCGTTGTTCACCGGCATAAAACGTTACTTATCGCGTGCAGCAGTGTGACATTATAAGGTGATGCAAATTTACTAATAAAACTAATACATGTACGTTTCAGCAAGGTACAATTTATTATGTACCATACAGTAAAGTAGTAGGAAATTCATACAGCAGTAGGACATTACGGAGAAGAAAAACACAAAATAATGTTCTAGAAATACAAAATTTCAGTACTAATGTGTAAGCATTCGCGATGTGTCCACCATCGGCAGCAATACACATCTGTATTCGAGCTAGAACTTCTTGTTAGACGTTCTGCAGCATTTCAGGTGTTACGTTACTGCATGCTTGGATAATACGGGTCTGTAGATCGTTAACATCGCGGGATGGCAAGCTGAACACCTGGTCCTTCACGTAAACCCACAAGCAGAAGTCCAATGGGGTAAGGTCAGGTGATCTCGGTGGCCACTCCACATTACCTCCGTAACCGATGATCCTGTGCTCGAAAGTGTCCGACAAAAAGCTTCGCACTGACGCCAGCAGATGTGGTGGGGCGCCGTCATGTTGAAACCACACAGAACGCAGATGTATTAACGGCAAGTCATCTTGGAAATCAGGTACTGTTGTTTGCAATAACTCCAGGTATCTTTGTCCCGTTAAGGTTCCATCGTAGAATACAGGTCTTATGAGGCAAGTGTTTCAAATCCCGCACCAGACATAGAGGGACCACCTCACCTGATGACGAACTTCTTGTTGCCATGATGGGTTTTCAAGTGCCCAATAGTGCGCGTTGTGTTGGTTTAAGACCCTTAACTTTACTAAAGTCGGGAAAGTTGCGTAACCTAAAAAAAAAAGGAAATAAAATAAATTTTAAGCTTTTTCCAGCATATTTGTTTAGCACTATGTGTTTCATGTGCAGATTCCAATTATAATGATCATCAACCATTCTCATCCCACATCTGGATAATGGTCTCCCCGTGTCTCTTCTACAACTATCTTGAGTGATTCCATTCCGTGTCGCTCTGGCACACTTTTGAATTTAATCCAACCACCTCCCACGTGGTCATCTTCTAAATCTTATCTTGCCGCGTAGCATCCAGTCTAGTATTTGAGTCGTCCAACTGTGGTTAGTTCTTTTAGCAATCTGTCCAGTCAATTGCCACTTCAGTTTTTTGTTTAAATCAGATTTGAAAAAAAAACGTAATGGTAAAACGGAGAAAAAAAACCCAACAACTTCTGAATAGGCCTACAGTTCACGACACGGGGTTCCCGCGTCATCACACAGGTGCAACTTCAGCCAAAAGCCTCCTCTTCCACTAAAAGGCTAACAACAATCCACAGTTATTAAAAACTTTGTCTCTGAAAAAAAAAAAACTCTTGCAAACTATATATGCCAAAATGCCAAGTTACCAAGCAAATATGTTAAAACAACAATATTAAAACAACAATGGAATCATTTCACTTGTCTGCGATTGAAGCACATAGAAACATCACCCCTCAACCGCAATGCTTCTTCGTTTGAAAATGTGTTTGTTTTTATAATACTGGCCTATTTTTTAATTGACGTACTCATTCCAGTATGTCCTTAAATTTCAAATAACAATAATAATAATAATTATTATTATTATTAACTGTCGATGGCAAAGTCATTTCTGCGCATATATCATCATCATCATCATTGTCAACCATTATCAATCCACTGCTGGACGAAGGTCTCCCCAAGTTTCCTCCACAACGGTCTGTCTTGTGCCAGTCTCCTCCATGTCACTCCCGCATATTTACGAATTTCATCCACCTATCTCCCATGTGGTCTTTTTCTGGGTCTTTTCCTGTCCCTTGGAATCCAATCTAAAATTTCGGCTGTCCATCTATGGTCTGTCCTTCTGGCAGTATGTCCAGCCCATTGCCATTTCAGGGATTTAACTCTGATCATGATGTCTTCCACTCTCGTCATTTTTCGGATCCACGTGTTCCTCTTCTTATCTCTCCTGGTTATACCAACCATGCACCTCTCCATGCTTCTTTGAGTTGTCTGCAGCCTTTGTATGTCTCTTTTAGTTAAGGTCCACGTCTCTGCACCATACGTAAGCACTGGAAGGATGCATTGATCAAACACTTTTCTTTTAAGACATAATGGCATATTGCTCTTGAAAATTATGCTGTTTCTTCCAAAAGCTCTCCAGGCAAGTTTTGTACGCCGATTAATTTCTTCATCAATGTGACCCTCACTTGATATCTGCTGTCCAAGATAAACATACGTATCTGTTATCTCCAGTTTTTCTCCATCAATCGATAAATCTTCATTTCTTGTAAAAGCATTGAACATCACTTTTGTCTTCTGAAAGTTCATTTTTAATCCCACTTCTTTACTCTTGTCAGCAAGTTCCTGGATCATACTCTGCAGCTCTGATGGGGTAGTTGCAAAAATGACTACGTCATCAGCAAAACGAAGGTGGGTTAGATAATCTCCATTAATCTTTATCCCTTTGTTTTCCCAGTTCAGTGATTGAAAGACATTTTCCAATGTGGCATTAAAGAGCTTCGGAGATATGGTGTCACCTTGTCTCACTCCCTTTCCAATTTTTATATGCGCATATATATATATCATCATCATTGTCAAACATTATCAATCCACTGCTGGACGAAGGTCTCCCCAAGTTTCCTCCACAACGGTATGTCTTGTGCCAGTCTCCTCCATGTCACTCCCGCATACTTTCGAATTTCATCCACTCATCTCCCATGTGGTCTTCTTCTGGGTCTTTTCCTGTCCCTTGGAATACAATATAAAATTTCGGCTGTCCATCGATGGTCTGTTCTTCTGGCAGTATGCCCAGCCCATTGCCATTTCAGGGATTTAATTCTGATCATGATGTCTTCCACTCTTGTCATTTTTCGGATCCACGAGTTCCTCTTCTTATCTCTCCTGGTTACACCAAACATGCACCTATCCATGCTACTTTGAGTTGTCTGCAGCCTTTGTATGTCTCTTTTAGTTAAGGTCCACGTCTCTGCACCATACGTAAGCACTGGAAGGATGCATTGATCAAACACTTTTCTTTTAAGACATAATGGCATATTGCTCTTGAAAATTATGCTGTTTCTTCCAAAAGCTCTCCAGGCAAGTTTTGTACGCCGATTAATTTCTTCATCAATGTGACCCTCACTTGATATCTGCTGTCCAAGATAAATGTACGTGTCTGTTACCTCCAGCTTTTCTCCATCAATCGATAAATCTTCATTTCTTGTAAAAGCATTGAACATCACTTTTGTCTTCTGAAAGTTCATTTTTAAGTTTTGTACGCCGATTAATTTTTTCATCAATGTGACCCTCACTTGATATCTGCTGTACAAGATAAACGTACGTGTCTGTTATTTCCAGCTTTTCTCCATCAATCGATAAATCTTCATTTCTTGTAAAAGCATTGAACATCACTTTTGTCTTCTGAAATTTCATTTTTAATCCCACTTCTTTACTCTTGTCAGCAAATTCCTGGATCAGCTCTGATGGGGTAGTTGCAAAATGTAGCTCTGATGAGGTAGTTGCAAAAATGACTACGTCATCAACAAAACGAAGGTGGGTTACATAATCTCCATTAATCTTTATCCCTTTGTTTTCCAAGTTCAGTGATTGAAAGACATTTTCCAATGTGGCATTAAAGAGCTTCGAAGATATGGTGTTACCTTGTCTCACTCCTTTTCCAATGTTTATGTGTGTTGTATTTTCAAACAGCCGAATCTTTGCACTTGCATTTTCATAGATATTATTAATAATATTAATGTATGCATCTTCAATACCGCAGGATTTCAGAGCCATTTTAACTGCTGATGGTTTCACCGAATCAAAGGCTTTTTCATAATCGATAAAAGCCATGCACAATGGAAGTTCATATTTCCTCGTTCTTTCAATTAGTTCTCTCAGTACGTGGATATGATCTATTGTGCTGTAGCCACTCCTGAATCCAGCTGGTTCTCTCTGTTGAGCCATGTCCAGTGTCACCTTCAAGCGGTGTGAAAGAACTTTAGTGAAGATTTTATAAACCACAGATAGGAGGCTGATAGGTCTGTAGTTCTTGAGATCCTCAATGCCACCTTTTGTATGTAGCAAGATCATTGTAGCTTTATTCCAATCCTCAGGAATCTTCCCTTCATTAAGGCATCGAGTGAAAATTTGGGCGAGTACTGTTTCGATTTCTCCACTTGCTTCTTGTATGATGTCTACAGTAATTCCATCTTCTCCTGGAGCTTTTCCTCGCTTCATGTTCTTGATTGCATGTGCAACTTCTGCTGGAAGGACTGGAGGAACTCTGGTACTGGTATCTTTCATGATGTCTGGAGTGCATATATCATCCCTTTCATATAATTTGGAGTAGAAATCTTTCACTCTTGTCAAAATTTCGCCTCTATTTCTTGTTACAGAACCATCTTCTTTTCTCAGTGCCATAATCTGTTTTCTTCCCTTACTGAGATGTCCCTTTGCTATCTTTAGGCTTTGGTTGTTTTCAATTGCTTTCCTCACTAGTTCACAGTTGAATTTCCTTACGTCTTCAGTGATACTTTTTCGTACTGTCTTGCATAGCTCTATATATTCCACTTTGGAATTCACATCTTTAGTTGTCCTCATCTCTCTTCTTTTTTGCATCAACATTTTGGTTTTTCCTGATAATTTGTTCACATGCAACTTGTTCTAAGACCCAGCTAATTTTGTTGCTGTTTCCATAAGAGCTTTGGTTACTTTTCTGTTAACTTCAGAAATATCCACTTCTTCCGATGTTAGGCCTTCTAAAGCAGAGAATCTGTTCTTCAGTTCCAACTTGAAGGCATTATGGTATTTTTTAAGGTTGGTAATGTCAATACATTTTGTTTGTCTTATGAGCTTGCCACGTTCGAGTTTAGTGTTGAGGTGCATCTTACATCTCACCAATCTATGGTCACTACCTGTGTTGAACTTGTTTAGCACACTGCAGATATATATATATATATATATATATATATATATATAGAGAGAGAGAGAGAGAGAGAGAGAGAGAGAGAGAGAGAGAGAGACACACACACACAGAGAGAGAGAGAGAGAGAGAGAGAGAGAGACAGAGAGAGAGACACACACAGAGAGAGAGAGAGAGAGAGAGAGAGAGAGAGAGAGACAGACAGAGAGAGAGAGAGAGAGAGAGAGAGAGAGAGAGAGAGAGAGAGAGAGAGAGAGAGAGAGAGAGAGAGAGAGAGAGAGAGAGAGAGAGAGAGAGAGAGAGTTATGAAACAACAACAAAGGAATATCGAACAAAAAACGTTTTGTGAAGATAGGAACGTTTAAAAAAAATGAAACTGAAAAAACCAGGTTGCCTTCATCAGGAGACCAACAACCAGGGGGAGTGGCTTTTCTGGTATCAGTGAACGACTAGGAAAAACCAATAGTCGACTGATCCTGCTCCCGAAGCCACTAAATCCACACCAGTTAGAGTGAGAAACATCCGAATGCTAAAAACCTGTAGAAAACAAAGAAAGGGTAACTCACCCAAAGATTACAATGTTTACTCCGGCAGCAGGGTTCGCACCATCTTTGGGTGAGTTACCGTTTCTTTGTTTTCTACAGGTTTTTAGCATTCTGATGTTTCTCATTCTAACTGGTCTGAATTTAATGGCTTCGGAAGCAGGATCAGTCGACTATTGGTTTTTCCTAGTCGTTCACTGATACCAGAAAAGCCACTCCCCCGGATTGTTGCTCTCCTGATGAATGCTACCTGGTTTTTTCAGTTTCATTTCATTTTTATTTTTCTGCGTTCCTGTCTTCACAAAATGTTTTTTGTTCGATATTCCTTTGTTGTTGTTTCATAACTCTATAATTCGCTAATTCTTTCAGTCTGCTCCATATTGCGCAACCGAGATATTAGCTTCGCAATTTTGTATTTTCGTTTCATTGTATTTCAGTTATAATTCTTTGGACTTCAGTTACAGTCTTAAAATTTTATCGTGTTTTGGCCCTCAGTCTCCGGCAGCTGGAATGTACCTGGCCAAGGCAGCGGCCAGTGCGACATGAAGGCAGAGGGTGCTAAGAATCCCCGGAGGACCGGACTAGGCTGCCATCTGATGCTGACCTTGGCTACGTACAACGGACGCTCCCTATCTTCTGATTCAAGGCTTCTTGAATTGGAAGAGGAACTACAAAGGATCAAGTGGGACATCGTCGGGCTAAGTGAGGTAAGGAGAAAAGGAGAAGATCTCATTGAACTGAAAAGTGGACATCTCTTCTACTATCGTGGGACAGATACTGGCAGAACTAGTGGTGTTGGATTTATAATAAACAAAAAACTGAAGGATAAAGTTGTAGAAGTTGAACCTCTGACAGAGCTGCACGACTCGTTATCCAACTCTCGAGAAGATACCAGGCTCAGATTATTCAAACTTATGCACCCACCACAAGTCATGCTGAAGAAGAAATTGAAGAATTTTATGAGGAAATTCGTGATCTAAATAATAAAGGTAAGCAGCACTTGAAGATAATTATGGGAGATTTCAATGCAAAAATAGGGCAACGGCAACAGAATGAAACTTCAGTAGGTAAATTCGGTCACGGCAACAGAAACCAGCGTGGAAATACTCTCGTGGAGTTTGCAGAGGCAGAAGGGTTTTTCATCTTGAACTCCTTTTTCAAGAAAAAGCCACACAGGAAATGGACATGGAGACATCCAAATGGGATGGCAAGTGAAATTGATTTTATTATGTGTAACAAAAAATTCGTCATAGAAGACTGCAGTGTGCTAAACAAGTTTAACACAGGCAGTGACCATAGATTGGTGAGATGTAAGATGCACCTCAACACTAAACTCGAACGTAGCAAGCTCATAAGACAAACAAAATGTATTGACATAACCAACCTTAAAAAACACCATAATACCTTCAGATTGGAACTGAAGAACAGATTCTCTGCTTTAGAAGGCCTAACATCGGAAGAAGTGGATATTTCTGAAGTTAACAGAAAAGTAACCAAAGCTCTTATGGAAACAGCAACAAAATTAGCTGGGTCTAAGAACAAATTGCATGTGAACAAATTATCAGGAAAAACCAAAATGTTGATGCAAAAAAGAAGAGTTATGAGGACAACTAAAGAAGATGTGACTTCCAAAGTGGAATATATAGAGCTATGCAAGACAGTACGAAAAAGTATCACTGAAGACGTAAGGAAATTCAACTGTGAACTAGTAAGGAAAGCAATTGAAAACAACCAAAGCCTAAAAATAGCAAAGGGACATCTCAGTAAGGGGAAAAAACAGATTATGGCACTGAGAAAAGAAGATGGTTCTGTAACAAGAAATAGAGGCGAAATTTTGACAAGAGTGAAAGATTTCTACTCCAAATTATATGAAAGGGATGATACATGTACTCCAGACATCATGAAAGGTACCAGTACCAGAGTTCTTCCAGTCCTTCCAGCAGAAGTTGCACATGCAATCAAGAACATGAAGCGAGGAAAAGCTCCAGGAGAAGATGGAATTACTATAGACATCATACAAGAAGCAAGTGGAGAAATCGAAACAGTACTCGCCCAAATTTTCACTCGATGCCTTAATGAAGGGAAAATTCCTGAGGATTGGAACAACGCTACAATGATCTTGCTACATAAAAAAGGTGACATTGAGGATCTCAGGAACTACAGACCTATCAGCCTCCTATCAGTGGTTTATAAAATCTTCACTAAAGTTCTTTCACACCGCTTGAAGGTGACACTGGACATGGCTCAACCGAGAGAACAAGCTGGATTCAGGAGTGGCTACAGCACAATAAATCATATCCACGTACTGAGAGAACTAATTGAAAGAGCGAGGGAATATGAGCTTCCATTGTGCATGGCTTTTATCGATTATGAAAAAGCCTTTGATTCGGTGAAACCATCAGCAGTTGCAATGGCTCTGAAATCCTGCGGTATTGAAGATGCATACATTAATATTATTAATAACATCTATGAAAATGCAAGTGCAAAGATTCGGCTGTTTGAAAATACAACACACATAAAAATTGGAAAAGGAGTGAGACAAGGTGACACCATATCTCCGAAGCTCTTTAATACCACATTGGAAAATGTCTTTCAATCACTGAACTGGGAAAACAAAGGGATAAAGATTAATGGAGATTATCTAACCCACCTTCGTTTTGCTGATGACATAGTCATTTTTGCAACTACCCCATCAGAGCTACAGAGTATGATCCAGGAACTTGCTGACAAGAGTAAAGAAGTGGGATTAAAAATGAACTTTCAGAAGACAAAAGTGATGTACAATGCTTTTACAAGAAATGAAGATTTATCGATTGATGGAGAAAAGCTGGAGATAACAGACACGTACGTTTATCTTGGACAGCAGATATCAAGTGAGTGTCACATTGGTGAAGAAATTAATCGGCGTACAAAACTTGCCTGGAGAGCTTTTGGAAGAAACAGCATAATTTTCAAGAGCAATATGCCATTATGTCTTAAAAGAAAAGTGTTTGATCAATGCATCCTTCCAGTGCTTACGTATGGTGCAGAGACGTGGACCTTAGCTAAAAGAGACATACAAAGGCTGCAGACAACTCAAAGTAGCATGGAGAGGTGCATGCTTGGTGTAACCAGGAGAGATAAGAAGAGGAACACGTGGATCCGAAAAATGACAAGAGTGGAAGACATCATGGTCAGAGTTAAATCCCTGAAATGGCAATGGGCTATACATACTGCCAGAAGAACAGACCATCGATGTACAGCCGAAATTTTAAATTGGATTCCAAGGGACAGGAAAAGACCCAGAAGAAGACCACATGGAAGATTGGTGGATGAAATTCGAAAGTATGCGGGAGTGACATGGAGGAGACTGGCACAAGACAGACCGTTGTGGAGGAAACTTGGGGAGACCTTCGTCCAGCAGTGGATTGATAATGGTTGACAATGATGATGATGATGATGATTATGATATATCTATATAATAGTAATAATAGACAATAGACTTTTCCAGCACCATAATAATGATAATAAAAGTCTATTATTATTATTATTATTATTATTATTATTATAATAGACTTTTCCAGCGCCATTGCCTGCGGTCATTTGATAATATAAATCAAACTTGTATTCTGGAGAACGAATATGCTTTCACCTGTCGGTGGCGTGTCATTTCCTGCGCAGGTTACAAGAACTTAATTAAAGTTTTAGAAATTTGAATTTCAGAAAAAGGATCTCAGGTGAAAACACACAGGTGCTTCTGCGAGTTTATGCCAAACAAACGCCTGTATTCGGTAGTGTTATCTATAGGCGACTGACAGACACATCTCATTTTTGTTATGGAAAATGTGAAAAAGTGCTCTAAGTGGTGTTGATGTCAAAGGAACTTGGAAATCCGAAAAAAGTTCGGGATACAAAATGTTTCTTCGAAAAATCCAAAAAAACATTTCCTGGCCATATGAAAAAAGCTAATAATTTGGGTCATATAAGGAAATTAGAATGCTTTTTAAGAGGCTTCAGAAGTGAAAAAAATTGCTGTTAAATTTGAAATTAACGTTCTGCAATTTTTACTATATTTGCGAGTCATTTTTAATCACTGAGAAAATTGCCAACATCCTCGCTCTCCTAGAAGCCGGGCATTATTTGTGAGTTCGTGATTTGTTTTCAATATGTTTTGCTTTCTTTCATGTGTACGCCTCTGTCTCGGTTTAATTATGAGGGATGTGATAAAAAAAATCCAGACCTTACGGGAGAATTGTAGGTTGTGTAGTTTACCTTTATAGAAACGGTGGAAGATGACGGGTACTTCGCAAATGCCTCTGGACTGCAATGTATGTCTAAGGATGTTTGCAGAATTTGCCCTCCACTAAAGTAATGTCTTTCTGATTTTCCAATAGCAGTTCTTTTATGCATGTTTTTCAAGTTGCCCACAGAAAAGTTCGAACACTACTTTCCTGCGGTAATATCAGGTATTTGTAAGATTTTGGTAGCAACGTTTGTATTGTATGAAACCTTTTTAAACTTATGTTCGAATAGTAATTCAAGGGATCTGATTTTTTTGTCATTTCGTTGAAGATTTGGCTTGCTTATCCAGCTCTGACACTTTTTTCGCTTCTCCCATTCTTGGCGCTCTACGTCTAAGAATGACCACTTGTGACTTACTAGAGATGTGACGTACATGTCAAGACGTCAAGTAGCAACGAAAAGCCCTTGTCGGCGTAGCTTAATTGGGAAAGAATCCGGCTCCAGAGCAAAAGGATGCTAGCTCCGTTACCGGCAAATTTGTGTTTTCACATTGGCGGCCGAACCTAAAAATGGATCTATTGGCCGTCAGATTCTTCGAAAAATGTGTGATGTTCTTTTCACACATCGCCCGGAATTAATGAGAATTTCTGTTTCTTTTCGATGTGACCCTTCTTCCACACATCATCTGGAATTAATCAGAATATCTTCTTCTACAGTGAGCTCTTTCAAACATGGTTTGCCAGCTGACCCGAAAACCTACGATTTCTCTCCAGCTTTTTCTGGAGGGGGGATATATGAGGTGACATACTAGTCAAGACGGCAAGTATCAACCCTTGTTAGTGCAGCTTCATTGAGAAAGCATTCGGCTCCGGAGGAGGATGGTGCTGGTTCGTGCTACGCCACCGGCAAATTTGGGTTTTCATACATTGTGCCATGAAACAGCCCAAAACCCAACCAAGCAACAGACCAATGTGCAATCCAATGGTCCGAGGACCTGGCTTCTGACCATTCATCTTATTTGGGCTAGGGTTCGAGCCCTAGATGAAGAATAGGTTGTGTTGTTTGGTCGATGGCGTTGGCTATGTCCTTCCTCTGTAGCCAGTGGCGCTAAATTCGGGATGGGCGACTGCTTATAGCTCTATGAATTGCTTATGATGGTCATTAAACTTGGAAACAACAAAGACAATAACGTATGTAGCTGAGAGAACGGGCAGGTAACTAAGTTCATAACACGTCTTTTGATAAATAAGAAATTACGGGCTTAAAATATCACTTTGTCTCACCGTCAGTAGGCACGACATTTTTGGATCTGTAAGTCGTATTCAAGACATTCTTTCCACATCGGATAGAGGTAACAGTGAGGATGACGTTTCATGCACTTTCGAATAATTGCCATGCAACAATTTTTGAATTCGGTAACGTGTACCAAGTTCCTTTCTTATATTTGCGTGATTCACTTTCATGTTTAGGCTGGGCAAATGCATATTTCTTAGAGGTCAATTGAACGTATTTATTTTTCATATGATACCCCATCACCGTTTTAAATGACAACTCAGAAAATACCCTTTTGCATCCTATAGCTGTGATTACGACCAACATTTTTCGTGCTTAATTTAGTGCTTATGATATAAAGTATTCTCTTTCGATTGAGAAAATTTAGAATTGCTTTTTAAAGATATCTTCGGTTTTAATTTCCTGAAATGAAAAATTATTTTACCATTGGCTTTCATATCATCGATGTATTCAATGTAATACGTTTACTATCTGATTTCTTGATACCCGATATTCCCGTTAAGGAGAGAGCTTAAGGTACATTTTCATTTATAATAGCACTTGCGCTTCTCAGCGCTCCGTTTGAAACATTCATTTTTCATTTAATTGCAGCTGCCATGATCAAACTTTAAACTTTTAACAAAAAAATCGTCCAGTTTGGAAATCAGTGAATATATATATACAGGCTTGGAAACTCTCACATCAATCCAAAGTAAATTTAATTTTTGCAATGTAAGTTTCATAAATAAGGCATCGCTACTAGCGTACAACAAAACGGGATACAAAAGCATGAGACAAGCACATCAATTCTAGATATATGCTAAGCGTGTTGAAGACCACTATGGCCGAATGGTCAGAGGTATTGGATTCTTAATAGCTGTCCGAATAGGTTGGTCTTACGGCGCTGGCTTTCTCTCTTCCCTGGAACCAGTGGTCCTAAATTAGGAATGGGCGACTTCTTATATTAATCAGAGTTGCTCATAGTGGCCGTTAAATCCCGAAACAAAAAATAAACATACATAAACAGGATTTCACATTGTGATTCACAGGGGTATGTTTTCGTCTTGTATTAATTTTTGGAAAAGGTATTTAAATGTCGTTTATTTTGAATCTAGTTTTTGTCTTTATCATTACTGAGTTTCTTTTCCAATATTTCTGAAGAATTTCATTGCTCAACATATAAAAAGTTTATATTTCTAAATTTCAAGGGAAAAAACAGTTAATCTTCTTGGCAGCGTATTATTTTGCAACAGCACAGCAAAGATACAGAAGTTCTGAATTTCTGGTATTAATGAGCAAATTCAAAATTGCGTAATTATTATGCGATTTCGTTGTCGAATTTCATCTAAGTGGGTTTAGTGTACCCGCAAAACGTTATTCAAATTTGTGTGTTAGATACATTGCAATGAAGAATTTTTAATGAGATATGTAGCCAAGCTTCTTAATAAAAAGAAGAGCGAGGGAGAAAAGGAGCAACTGATTTCCCAAACAAGATTCCAAAAGGAAAAAAGACAATAACACACTTCTGTTGAAGAACTGCAGCTCCAAAAGAATTAAAAGAAGAAATCCTATGTGGAATGTGAGCTGATTTTGTTGCACAATTATTAGTCGTTGGTTCTTACTGTTTTCCGATGGCCAACGAGTTTCGAGTCGTACGCGGAAGACGAAGAAAAAACGGCGTCAAAAGAAGCCGCAAGAACGCAAGCATCCAACCTTCCCAACCTAAAAATTAGGGTAATTGTTTGGCCTGTCACAAGAAACCTAAATGTTTTTGTTTTTTTTTCAGATGTGCCATTTTGAAGCCTCTGGGAAAGAGGCAGATCATAAATGACATTGTTAGAAACATTTTGCATCCGCAATTGATAGCTGACAGTAACTTACCTACTGATGTGTAAAAATAGCCAGCAGCACGACGTGCTTGTTTCGTCGCTCCACAGATGTCGCAGTTAGTGCAAATCTCTGTATTCTTTGATGTGCAAACGATTTACAATCTGATTCCTCAATAGATTTGCACTAAAGTCCCCTAAAGATCTAGATTTCTGTACATTTTCGTCGTTAAAATAAATTTGCAGTTTTGTTAAAAATGGCAAATAAGTAGGTGCAACTTGTATGGATATTAAGCGACTTACATAGCAGACACAGAAGTCATTTGCATCAAGAATAATTTTATATTGAAGCTCTAAGGCGGTATTATTTTTTTATATTGGGATAAGCTGGATAAATTCTAGTAACTTGGAATTTGTAATTACTTAGTCTGTTACAAAATTACAATATGAAAAAATGAGCCTAAACGGGAGGTGCCTTTCCAGATTTGAATCGTACACATTATGTGTGATTTTGCCTTCTCAAATGAAAGCGCATTATGTTTTGTTCTAAGTTTATAATGATGACACGATGACACTTTGCGCTCTAGCATCCATGAAATGTGTGCTTTTGAAGAACATTGAAAACCAATGGGCTGTTACTATGCACAGGTGTCCATCTTTAACCCTCAAATGATACATCTAAAGAAATACAACAAATTATACTGTAATTGTTTTCACCTATCAATTTATTTCGCAGGTACTCGTTTCCAAGGTACGTGTGAAAAAAATTAGAATTGATTTTGATTGGGCGTTTGAATTTTCTTTTCGTTTTTTTTTTTTTTTTTTTTTTTTTGTCATGCAGATTGAGAAGTGAACTCTTAGTTGTACGCATATATTCCTTGCTGTTTTAATTTTTATCATGTTATAGCTGCGATGTCACTTGTAGCATAGCTCTTGATCCTTAAGCCCCATTATTTGTCACGGTGGCGCAGTGGTCTAAGTTCTGTCTTCTGACTATTCGTTCCTGATGGGTTCGGGATCGAACCCTGTGAGGTATGGATGTTTTCTTTGTCTTCCTACAGCACTGGCTCTCACCATTCCCTGGAACCGGTTACCCTAAATTTGGGACGAACGACTTCTTGATCGAGTTGCTCACGGTGATCGTTAAACTCCCAAGTAAAAAAAGAAATAGGTCTCATTTCTCTAGTTTGGCAACACGAAGCATGGTGCCGTTTTTCTTCACCTTATCAGCATGGATGAAGCAAACCGAAACGAAATACTAATGTTATACTGCTTGAAGATTATATTTTACGATGAATAATATTCAACCAGTTTAATTTATTCTTGGTATGATTCTCCTAGACGTTTCATAAAAAGATGCACATTTCTTTCGAGTATCATGTAGTTTATGCGAATGCTGCCGAACGAACGAATAAAATCTGCGAATCAGAGTCAGAAATCTTTCTAAAAGCGTTAACCACACAACGCAGCATGACAACTGAAACATTACCAAAAAGAAGGAAATCTTACGGGATGATATATTAGAAGAGTTTACTCTGTAGTCTCATGTTTCCAGTGAATCATCACTTAATATTTTTACGTTAACGTTTTGGTACTAAAGAAACCGTCTAAGAAGTACCCTTTGTCCATCATAAGAAACGGTTCTGTAAAAGAATTTCGCTCAGATTAATGAAAACACACCTGAGAGAGACTACTACCACCCTCCTGCGCGGATAGGATGAGAAATTTACTAACCTTAAAGTTAATCACACCTGGCTGACGAATCTCTATCTATCTCTCTATCTCTCTCTCTCTCTATCTCTTTGTCTCTCTCTCTCTCTCTCTCTCTGTCGCTCTGTCTCTCTCTCTCTCTCTCTCTCTCTCTCTCTCTCTCTCTCTCTCTCTGTCACATTGATAATTTATATTTCCGTGAATCTGTGAGACAAAGACGCTTGTCATGAGTTGCCTTTCAGATGAATGGCATTACCTACGTAAAATTGTTAAGGAAACCAAATGTGAGATCTATGAAGCTGAAGTAATTGTAGAAACCCAGTCGTTTAAAAA
Source organism: Macrothele yani (assembly GCA_039090855.1). Taxonomy (NCBI): domain Eukaryota; kingdom Metazoa; phylum Arthropoda; class Arachnida; order Araneae; family Macrothelidae; genus Macrothele; species Macrothele yani. Next base: position 5,015,405 of record CM076995.1, on the reverse strand, counting down.
AAAGTTGAACAAATGCTTGATCTAATACAGTATTACTATTACATTATATTTATGCACGTAATGCGCTCCTTTGAATAAACAGTATTTTTTATTTTCAATTTGCGACCAGTTCGTGTGTTGGAAGCTCTCGCAAAAAATAATTTTTATGTGAGTCACTGCAGTAATGAAATAAGTGTAATTTGACAAAGTTCGGGCACAGAGCGAAATGAAAGATTTTTTCCCCACCCCATTAAAAAGTACAAGGAAAGCATTTGCTCCCGTTCTAAGCTTGGATCGCGTGCTCATTGAAATAAAGGGCTACCTTAGTAATAATACTAAGTCCCAATCGGCTGCAGTGTTTGTTTTAATTCAAGTAGGTTTCATTATCATGACCTTTTTAAGTCTCATAATAACATAGAACGAATCCTGCAGTATAATCATAGCTTCAAAGTAAACAAACGCCATCTTTAATTTCTACTTATCACAGCTTAAATGAGTACAAGTTCTGACTGTTCTTTGGATGGCTAAAGGCCTGGAAGGACTTTTAGTGACAGCTAACCTCGAGAAAAAAGCTTAACTTTAGTAAAAACGGATTTTTTTCGCAAGGTATTACGCAGTATCTCATGCATAAGACATACTAAGTTAGTAATGGCTGCCCATTTGGCGGTTATTATAGTGTTATTTTTGTTGACTGCGGTCACGGTTTTCACTTTGATTTTCTCAGTGCCGCGCCTTTACAATTTCTCGCAGGTGCAGAACATATTTCTGTCAGAGTAACAGCTGCCCTCATTCTTACACACTTGTTATAGTCTGCACGCCATAGAATGGATCGATTGGAATCCTTTTTTTCTTAATGTTTTTTTTAGTTTTACAACGGCTTTTAATAAAGCCCCACTTATTAGTTCATTATGGAACCTCACTTCGCATAATTAAGGGTGTACATTCTACTTCAAACACCGTACAACTAAAAAAACATTTTTTTCGAAAACTTCTTTTTTTGTGGTGGAATTGTCATCTCTTTGATCATGCAAAATCTTTTAACTTACAACTTGATATTTCGAAAACCTCTACATAAACCATTTTCATAAAATTCAGTAAATAAAATATTTAAATAAAAGTTTTATATAACAACTCACAAATGACACTATCAACAGATTAATGTGCAGTTTTTAAGTAGAAAAAATAATTCATATTTTTCCAACATTATTCATTTCATTCATTAATAAATTGAGTTATGTGCATGTTGTAAAATAATTGTGTCCATCAATATTGATTCCGCAATATGTTAATTTCACATAATAAAAGTATTAATTTTAATCTTTCGTGCAAATATGTATTGAACGTGCCTTGATACTTCTTACGGAGCAACAACTTCATGTTTGTTATTACAGAAACTATGGATTTTTCAATTATAAAATTTTAAGGTAGTTGTCTTAAAAGCACGATAATTAAAACATTACGCAAGCTTCCGATGAAGTGAAGAACTTATTTAATGTATAAGTTAAAAGATTAAAAACAAAGCCATAAAAACTTTTGGTTTTCCTAAAGACCATCTGATGATGGTATTTAGGAAGTCCGAAAGTTCTTATGGCTTTATTTTTAACATTTTAACTTATACATTAGATAAGTTATTCAACCTCATCGGCAGCTTGCGTACTGTTTTAATTAACGTGCTTTTAAGACTGCTACCCTAAACTTTTATGATTGACTCATTCTGCACGAGAACCTGATATCTATGGAGTTTTCGTGCATAATTGTACTCTACTTTAATGATAGTTCATCTAAATTTCATTACGTCGGTATGGGAAAAAGGTGACTGCCGACAAAAGGATATGGTACACACCTGGAGTATTGTGCGGATCTCATAAAAAGCGGAGAATATGTGAAAATACGTTCAGGATAACAATTTCATGTGAGTCAAATATGTGAAATGTGATAGCACGGAGATAAGCTGAGATCACTGAAAGCAGAACCTGTCAGCATTTGTGAGCGTGAAACAATCGAACAATCAGTATTAGTCCTGTACATCACAAGCCAATGCCATAAGTAACAGCATTTCTCCTTGACTGAAGCTGGAGTATGCTCTAGACAGGTATTATTTACTTACGGGCACAACACTAGCATGATTCGGTACATATGGCATCCAATGATTCTGGATTGATCAATTTTTTGTTGCCATTAATTTTCAAAATATACTTTTTATGGCATTGCAAGACCTATTTTCAACCCTAACGCAACTTCTGAGGTGGTTGCAAAGGTTAGTAAGGCATCCAGTGTTTTTCGGATGTCAAAAACAGAGAACCGGACTTTATTTTTTTTTAGCACTTCATTTTTCATTACTCTGCTATACAAATAACTATGGTAAAAAATATAGGCAATGATAATTGGAGGTAATATCGATAGTCATTGTAACGTCACTCTGTAAACACTTTTTGTGTCCTTCCTTGGGTTAAGAGGTACATAAAGACAAAGTTTTGTTTGCCTGTCACCGACAATCACTGAGTATTACACTGTCCAAAAATATACTTTATTCTGTGATACTATCCTAAAGTCTGTTGCGGGAAATATTTGAGATCTCAGAGAGTTGATTCAAGTGACCTTTCTCTCCCGTATTCTTTTTTACTTTGCGTAAATATCTATCTGCGACATTTTTGTGTTTCCAGAAATTTTTATCAAAAAGAAGCCCAGATAATTACGACGTCGAAACGCATAGTGCTTAACTTTAAACAAAGTTATTGATTAACTGAAAAAGGAAAAGAATGTTAAACAACTGCCGTTGCAATATGGTATAGATGAATAACCTGTTAATGATTTAAAACAGTTAAGAAGAAGAATTTAATTTCTTTTGCATCCTTACACAGTTTTTCAAGCGGATTGGAATGTACAAGAACAATGAAAAAGTCATCTTCAAGTAACTTTGATGAGGCAATGGTGGTTTATTTCAACCAGCAGTGGGAGCAGGCAAACACTAGTGACTGAACTAATCCTTGATGAGCATACAATACTTTCCTCTGAAGATCCCTTTGACACATTTTGTAGGCTGATTAGCAGATTCTCGCATGTAATGGGGAATAGTTTAAACTAGTGTACAGCGAGAGAAATTAATTCGAGTTTTGGCAACTGTTAACGAATTTCTCAGTTAAAGAGGAATTCGCTTTGGAAAGGGTGTCCGCAGAACAATAGCCCAACAAGATGAGCTCTTGCAGTTCCTCCAATAGAAGACGAAGCAAGATAAATGCAAGTGAAGAGGCAACGTTTGGGAATAACGTTTAAAATTGCATAGTCGTGGAACGGATAAGATCTAATTTCAGTTATCATGGTATCAGTGGAGTGGTCCTCGGGAGTTATGGGAGCAGGAACCAACTTGAGAAGGCGACGAACCTGCTAGTGTAGAAGAACAGGGGATCTTGAAAGAAGTTCCAGTTCTATAGATGAGAAGCCCGCAATCTTCGAATAGATACTGTTGGCATCGAAGAGGGGGAATTCTTTCCCAATTTGCGAGTTGATGACAGATCGATATGAGGAATCAAAGGAGTTAAAATGTCCTCTTCGGTTGGCTCCTGTGAGAGAACTAGAGTATCTCTATCCGGAAAAGCATAAGATGGAGCTTCAGAACTATATTTTCCAGAGGAAGAAGTCTGCTGTTTACCACGAGCACGTTCAAGTAGCTGCTTACTTTATAACTTTCGCCGAGGAACCACACATTGCCCTTGAAGGGTCAGTGAAGGTAGTAATGGATTGCAACGCATTTGCGCAAACACAATCACATTTTCATACACCATTTCTGCAAAATCTACCTAAAACAAAAAGCCTTACAAACTGAACTCAGCCATTGACTTATTTTTGTTATGTAAAATATTTCTGAAGTGATGTGGATGTAGTAATCGATGAGGGAGTAAACTAGTTTTATCGAATGTTTTTAAAGGGTATTTCATATAAAAATATTTTATGAAAAGAATATTTTCTTGGACACATGTTGTGTTTCCTTCATTTTAAGTCCTGTCTGTTTTGTTTACTTTCCGATCAAATCTAAAAGACCTATAAGTTAAATCCCAGCGATGCTGACATGCGCCCAGGCTGAAATCAGGTAAAAATATTTTTGGTACATGTGCATGACATGGATGCTTCAGTCGGGCTGTAATAAGCTATGATCGGTAAAGTTATAATCACGCTCCCTTAAAAGAAGTTGAGCTTCAAACCTGCTCTATCTATATTTCCTTCAGAAAGAACATAGATGAATCCGAAAAACATAATGAGCTCTGCAAGACAGTGATAATTTTTAAGTCAGATCATTTTCCTCAGAAAACAATATTTCTATTAGGTAATGCTTCCACATATCCAAATGGGTCTTTAACATAGAGGATAAACAAAATTTTATCAAATATTTACCAGAAAATATTTCGGCCTAACGGACTGACGTGAAGTACACTCACTTCTCTCATTAGTTACAAAACTATATCAACGCAGGTAATGATTTAACATGTTTTCGGCAGAGGTTTGCAGTTCCGGATGAGTTTTATGACATTACTCTAACTTGGGATGTGGTTAAACGAATAGTCAAATTAGGACATGTGGGGAAAATTATGCCCAACTGAGATTATTATTTTTCTGGATTCACTGTTGATGGCGAGAAAACAACTAAACTTGCTGAAGTATCAAATGAAGTTTCCAACGCTAAGGAAAAATGAAAAAAATGGCTTTAGTGAATGGCATGATCATGATGTTCGTGCACTGTGATTTGAAACACTGAGCAACGATGATGTCGTGAAGTCCCTTAATAAAGACAAAGCGAATGACAGCTATAACATGGGAGGCAGACTATCTAGCAGAAACTACAAGTATGGGTTGCGCCAAATTAGCAAAACGATACGATGCACTAATTAGGAAGCTTGATTCAGTGAAAAACTGATATTGCGTAGGTTCCGCTCTAATATTTGAAAAACGAAAATGTAAAAAAGCTTAAATGCTAAACAGTTGGTATTAACAGATTACATATTATTTTAAGGAAAAGTGACCTTTCTTCGTTTTTCTTCCAACAGTTAAGGGTTTTTTTTCTTCCGTATGTCAATTACTTTGATTTCGTGCATAATATTTTGTGTTCGGAATTATTGCATTCGTCTTAACTTTACAGTTTTGAACGACGTTTAAAATACAATTTTATTTAAGATTACATTGAATCCGCTTTCAATTAACTTTGTTTTAACCTTTCCTTCGATTTCTTATGCTTCTAAATTTCGAATTAAGGAGAATCTCACGACAGTTCCTAAGATTCTCTTTCATTGGATCTCGTGATCTATTCAGGGAGGAGTGTAATATCATGAATCTCTACTTCAATGCTCCACCCACCCCACTGAAACAAAAAGCACGAACCCTGTATTGAAAACTGGCGATAGTTTTTGAGGGTTCAATGACCACCGTGACTAACTCAGTGGGCTATAAACGGTCGCTCGTCCCTAATTTAGGGCCATTGGTTCCAGAGAAGGGAAAGAGCCAGTGCCGTACGACAAACAAAATATCCATGCCTCACCGGGATTCGAATCCTGACCCGTCTCGGACGAATGGTTAGACCACTATGCCACTGAGATGGCAAGTGCTACATTTTTTCAGTATTTATCTCTAGAAACTCTGTTAGAGAGTGAATGGAGAAACAGAGAAAAAGAGACTGAGAGCGAGTGAAATTTAATCCACTCTATAATTTCAGCCATTTTTTCAGAGCCCCTTCATTTTTTGGGTGAGTTAGCAGCCTGCCATAAAAAGCTTCACCTTTGATAAACTTGCCTGCATGTCACATGTTCAAGCCATTTACTTTATAAAATGGCAAACTGCAGAAATCTTTGGAAAAATAGAAACTTAATGCCTTACAACCAAAAATATCGAAATGCAGAATAAATAAAACTAGCAATTAAATGTGATTTTCGACGATTATTAAAATTTGAAACTAGAAAATATGGAGTAAAGAAAACTTTTAAGAAGTTGATATCATTAAAACCAATAGTTTACACAAAAGAAAATAATGTTCTCAATACAATATTGGAATAAGATAATAAAAATAATATAAAACTTGAATTTTCGAATAGGATCTGGAAACAAACTTTTACGTTGTGAATCTTTAATTTTCCTGTGGCAACTTTGTCTTCAAATATTTTCTATCTTTCTAAATATTTTTTTTATTTTATTTTTATTTTTTTTCACTTTTTTAAAGAATTACTTCACTAGGGGACTCTTTTTAGTGCTACCTAAAGGAGTGATTCTGAATTAATTGTACAAAACCTGTTTCGGGTGGTGGTTCTCCCTGGTCAGGCTCCCTCCCACAAAGTTGATGTGAAATATCTGTATAAATGAATAATCCAAAATAATTATTACAAACTTAATGTAAATTTTTATTGGATCCATAAGAAATTAGATTTTGTAGTGAATGGGAAGTGGACTTCAGTTTATGTTACTTTGGTTTTTTTTTTTTACCTGGAACCTTTTATTTTAAAAATCTTATGATAGTTTTATCTAAATAAATAAGGGGTCTCTATAAAATTTAAATTACAAAATAAGTAAATGTTATAAAAGAGGGTAAAAGTTATGCATAAAAGTGAAATAGGAAAATAATTCATAAAACCTCACCAATTCTTTATTAATCCCTCATGGTCGGCTTTCAATAAAGTTGGGCATGAGAAAAAAAAATAAAGAAACAGAATGTATGAGCTCAATCTTCTTTTCACATCCGTTAATATGTCCCAAGAAGAAAAATCATCTTCGCATTCTCCATAGGAATTTGATGTTCATTCAATGTCCCGTTGTGGTGGCCGAACGTGAAGGCTTAATTTTACAAAAGTTATACAGTGCTGTCTCGTTTAAAGGCGGCCATTTGGACTAAATGTATATTTGCCCCGAAAAACGTTAAAGGCCGTTCACAGTGTCGGCCATGTATGTCTTAGTTTTGTCCTTCCTAATGACAATACAAATGTTCAAGTGTTACAAACAGTAATTCAAATTTTAATTTTTCATTTATGTGTATATGTGCAAGTTGTTGCATTTGCTGTTTTTATAAGAGGATATTTGACATTTTTCGTAGTTACGGGATGACTTGTCGAAGGGAATCTCATTTGTGGCCAATCGAAGTTTTACTGAAGAATTTCGTTTGAGATTGAGAAACAACATTGAACATAATTGGCTGTTCTCACTGTACCTTAGTCAAATACATCTTTGAAATCCGCGTTCAATGTTGTTGTTATCAGAATGAATTTCTGATGCACATTTCTGTAAACCAGATTGCAGGGTTAGAATAATGTCGGCTGTTCAAGATCATTTGCTCAGTACAACTGTCTATTAAATTTTTCAGTGTCATCTGCCCACCTACTAATTTTCTTGTATGCACTTCGAAGAAAATCGACAGTTGTTTTTATATTTGTGGATGAATATTGATAACGCAGGCTGTCAAACTGAAATTTTTCATACATAGCTTGTCCCAAAACAACTGAGAATGTTTTTTTATAAAAACTGTGCAGTATTGCGTTCGACCTTGGCACGAATCTCGAAAAAACGGTTGTCATTGTAGTAACCATAACAACCAGCTACACATGTTTATCACGCATGTGTCGTCGGTAGTACGCAGTTTAATAAGCATTTCGTGAACCCTTAACAGGTGTTTTCGCGCTGAGATTTTTCAAAACAATGGGTGTGAATCAAGAACGAAGATGCACCATTAAATTTTTCTGTCGACTTACGAAGTCTGTAGGAGAGATTTTGCATCTTATGCAAGAGGCTTATAAAGATGAATGTCTAGGAAAATCAACAATTTACAGATGGCATAAAGAATTTAGGGATGGTCGTGAGTCGGGAATTTTAATCACGCATAGAGGAAGACCTTCAACGTGTGTTACAGAGGTAAACATCAGTACAATGGGTGTCATTAGGGAAGACAAACACATATCAATTAGAGATATCGAAGGTACGGTTCACATTTCAAAATCATCAATTCATAGGATTTTAACCAAGCATTTGGGCATGAAAACTAGTTGTTCAACTTAGGCTTCCCGTTTCTTTTCATATGCGGCCCAATGCGAGGCTGCACATGGCCAATTCCGTCGTTTCTTATTTGGAGAAAATGAATATTAAGTTGATGCCCCAATATAGTACAGATTTGTTACCATGTGACTTCTGGTTGTTCCCCATTTTAGGAAAAACATTACGGGGCGACAATTTGAGACTGACCAACAACTTATTAAAGCTGAGCAGGGGTGCTTCAACAGTATTTCAGAAGAAGAATTCCAGAAGACATTCAAAAAGTGAGAGGAAGGTTGGGACACCTGCTTTGGATGCAATAGACTCCATTTAAAAAAGATGACCGCTTCGTTGATAACTAAGGCACGCATATTTTTTTATAACAACATTTTCAGTTGCTTCGAAACAACTTTTGTATTATGAGTTGATCTTTCACCTGCCTTCCTTTGCTAATAATTAGTTTACGTAATCAGTCAATTCATACAGAAGAAAAAATAAACTGCTTTGCACTGGCGGAATGTATTTTTTAGCACCAGAGAAACACGAAAATTAGTAATTAAAATTATGCTTCATCATTCTGTCAACGGACTTCATTGCGGTGTAACTACTCCCTGACTTTTAATATTCTGGAAGATTTTTAACTACTATTAACTTGTACCTCCCCCTTTCCTCCCCTCTTGAACTCAATGTCCATTGGCAATTTCTTCACCTTCGTCTCCCCGCCCCATCAGTACTGTTTCGCATGACCCTTCTCACCTCTCCGCAGTGCTCCTTTTGCCCTGAAGTCAGCGACGTCCAACATCAATACCTATTCTGCCCCGTTCTCCTGCCAGTCCTAAACACAGCATTTCGTCTTGCTGATCGAATTTGTGCTCGATCGTTACCATTTCTTGCATATGCTTGGCTACTCCAAACAAAGCATCCACCTACTCACTTGCCTCCTGTGTGCCGTTATATTTTTCTTCTTGTGAAGTTCACTGTCTATGCTTTCCATCTTCAACAACGCTTCCCCGCTCTTATTCCACCTCCTCAGGAGGCAAGTGCTATCATTCGGAGACGCTTCCTAGCACGGTTAACCACTCGCCTCCAAATGGAGCACTCTCGTGCTGCCTCAACAAACACCGATAGCGTTTTTCAATCCACTTGGGCCCAATCGGCTGGGTGGTTCCATATCCACAATTTGCAGTTACATCTCAACCTATAAGTGGGATTTTTGTTGTCGCCCACGTTCACTGTAACAAATCATGTTTTTACGTATTAATTTTGGTGCTTCGCTATTTGTGATTTTTCTGTTTTAATGTGCCATTGAAGATAGCTCAATATGTTTCCCATGTTCTCTTCGATAATGTTGGGTTTTATGTTGTTGTATATAATTCTTCCTTCAGCACAGTTTACTGCCCACGCAATGTCCCCTTCATTATGTTGAATATTTTTTTAAAATATTAGTCACTGTGTGTATAATTTAATGCAACAAGATGCCCTTCTGAGTACATTTAGCGTTATTTCCCCTTGTCACTGAATACTTCTGTACATATGTTGTAAATTTTGAATGTAGCATCACTGTTGCATTTCTGTGAATTAGTACCTAATGTTTAATCTTTGGTATGGTAGTAATGCTTAATTGGAATTTGTGCATAGTATAGAATCATGTCTTGCCCTGTCTACAATACTGTAGGTAAACATTTTCGTTTGTATCGCTCGTGCTTTATTGTCTGCCTCTCCTTCGCCCTACGTGGCGAAATATTTTTTTTATGATTTTAACAATATTTTGTTTTACGTTTCACTGGAACTTTCCAGCTGATGTATATACCGCTGTATTTATTGGCAGAATTCCATTGTCATGTACATAGAAATGTTATTTTACTGAAGAATAAAGGCAATTTTGAAATGTAGACCTTCAGCAGTTTTGTGTCCTTGAATTATCCATGCTGATACGTGCTGATGCGTCAGCTTTGCATCTGCCTGCAATTACTACCCCGCTTTTGCTTCCAGAATTTCCTTTTAGTATTTTTGTCCTGTACATTTACCAAATATTCATCACATCAATAATTTGTCTCCGTCTCTGCTTCGGGTATTTTTCCTTTGATTATTCCATAACCACCGGGCATCCCAAAGACGAATTATCTGAAGTATTCTCTTCTGACTAACCTACCGAGCTGAACCCGCGCTCTAGTTTAGAATGAAACATGAGCTATGTACCTGTCCCACATTTTGTCCCTTCTCTGGTACCTCTGCCTCTAAATTAAGTACAAAAGATCCCCAATAGCCTTCGACTATCACGTGGATCGTTATATATAATCAGCAGGCATTATTCGGTTTATAGCTATGTCTCTCAGATTTCCAGATTCTAGAATTGTATAACACAGATTCCTCTAATTGCCCTCTTACAAGTGGGTATAACCCCATATCTTTAAAACATACTGTATACATGACATAAACGATCGGGGTGAGAAAAGATCAGTGGGAAAAAATTAGTGAACACAGCAAAGAATTGCACTGGTGGCAATTATCGTAGTTTTCCAAAAAGTAACGAAAAACTGAGGAAAAAGCTAAAGGAATGTATCAAATATGACCTCAGACGAGATAAATTTTCGAGTTTGTCTACATCAAGAATATTAATTATGTAGGAATTTGTTAGATTGCAAATCAATATGTCTGTTGATTTGTTAGTTTCGCGGGGAAGCAACAAACAATTTCCCTTTAAATTTCTTTTGCAACCTTTCTATATTGTTTAAATTTGGATGCCAAATTGGTAGATGGTGACACTCCGAAGCCTACAGCAATAAAAATGATAATAACATTAAAACAATGTCTGGAGTTTGACAGTCCGTAACATAAATGTACACGAAAAACTTTATCAAAAACTAAAGTTTGAAACTGTGTAACATTCCCCTTTCTTGATTTAAAGTCTTTGGAAATGGAATGTTTTTAAAAGTTACTTTGGTATTTTCGGACGAAATTATACCTTAACTGAACGCTTGGCAAGCGACGGGCGTTTGACAAGTTCTATTCATAAGAAATCCGTGTCCTAATACACTGCCGGACAATTGCTAAGGACGGATGACAATAGCAACGATAGCAACCATAAAATGGAAGGCAGGAAAATGTGGAAATCAGCATAAGTGCGGGATACAGTAAGACGTGTTGTGCGTATGCAAATTTTGGATTGCCGAACTTGTTCGTGACGTCATAGCGCTGATAAGAGATATAAAGGATTTGACGCGTATTGACTGTTGTTGTTCAAACGCAAAGTTGAAAGGGAAAGAATCAATTGACGAACTTGCAATTTTCAGTATGTCTTCCCGACATCACCTAGATGATTTTACGCGTGGCCGTATTATTGGCAAGATTGAAGAAGGGCGAAAAATAACAGATGTTGCCAGGGAGTTCGACGTCAGCCACAGTGTTGTTTCAAGGCTTTGGAAATCATTTCAAACAAATGGAGAGTGTAGCAAACGTCACGGGAGAGGTCGTGTTCGCAGTACGACACCTGCAGAAGATCGGTACATAGTGCTATCAACAAAAAGACACCGGCGCAGCACAGCTAGTGAGGTAGCAAATCCGTTTATGGCTGCTACTGGCAAACGGATCTCCCGAAAAACTGTCGCCAGACGTTTCCATGAAGGAGGACTATACGCCCGCCGTCCTGTTGTGTGCATCCCATTGTCCAGACGTCACCATACCGCCCGTTTGCAATGGTGCCATCAACATCGCAATTGGACTGATAACGACTGGTCTGCTGTCCTCTTCTCAGATGAGAGTAGATACAGTCTATCGTCTGATTGTCGACGACAACTGATCTGGCGTGATAGTGGTACTACATATTGTCCAGCAAACATACAGGAAAAGGACCGATATGCGACATGTAGTGTCATGGTATGGGCTGGCATCATGATCAATGGCCGTACGCCCCTCTATGTGCTTCCAACTGGGACTATGACTGGCCAACGATATATTAATGATGTTTTGCTAGCTCGTGTTCGCATGTTCCGTGGTGCTGTCGTCGGTGATCGATTCATTTTCATGGACGACAACGCAACATGTAATCGAACAGTCGCTGTCCAGGAGTGTCTTGAGAGCGAGGATATTCAACGCTTCGTATGGCCAGCACGTTCTCCAGATCCGAACCCGATTGAAAATGTGTGGAATGCTTTGGGGAGGAGTCTTGCTGGTCGCCAATGCTCTCCAATAACAAGGACACCCTCATCCGTGCACTGACAGAGGGATGCGATAAATTACCCCAACAGCTGCTTGATAATGTTGTGCAAAGCATGACACGACGTGTGGAATCTTGCATCGCCCTCCATGGTGGCCATATCCCGTATTGACATCTTACGCCGGAACGCCTGCGGACGGTAATTGCATTTTTTTCACGTTTACGTATTCTGCACAAAATGGCCTGTTTGTCCCTTGAACACGTTCCAAAGCCTTCTGGATTTCAAAGCACAATAAATTGTCTTTCTTGTAATGTCCTGGCATTCTGACATTATTTTATTTCACTTGGCATCCAACCACACTTACTTTTTTATGCGCTATATAGCCGTTTATGATCCGTCCTTAGCAATTGTCCAGCAGTGTATTAACAATCTACCATTAATTTTGGACGCGTTGCCCAGTGACTTCAACATACGTAAAATATATTTATATCACACCTGCCATTCTTTAATAAAAGACAATTTTTTTCCTTAAAAACCACGCCTCTGTGGGTTTTTGGCGTTCTATATTGACAATGAACGCTGCGGGGCGGTACAGAATGCTGCAAAATCCAAATAACCTCCATTGCTACCGTAGTTCACAATAGCCGGCTAAATTCTTCGTTTCGTTAAGATTTCAGTCACCGACATTCAGCAATCATTCGCTTTTACAGTTACGTGCCATTCTTAAAACATAAGAGTTAATTTCCATAGTGTCAAAAGACTTTTTTGTCAAACAGAGGTCATCGCTCTTTCCCCATTTATAAGTGAGTCACGGAAAAATGATAATCGGCCGCCACCGGGAATCGAACCCAGTGGCGGCCGATAAGAATTTTTTCGTGACTCACTTATAAACGTGGAAAGAGCGACGACTTCTGTTTGATGTTCCTATTCCACGTCAAATGTCTGTATTAGACTTTTTTTGTATTGTCAAAAGATTTTCTCGTATTCTCAAGAGAATATGTTCATAACAAACACTCTCAGCATTCATTTATTACTGCATCAAACTCAGGTTTAGAACTTTAACTCTCTTTGTTCACGATGCACGTGACTTCAATTCGGCAGGTGAAAGGGCCATCATGGGAAAAATATAAAGGTCCAGGCTTTCAGGAAACTCTTGGTTAAAGCTTTAAAAGTATATTATCTTCTGCCACGTTGCAATGTGTTATACAAATTAGCTTCATCTGACGATTACAGAAATTAAGAAGGAAAACATTCAGCATGATATTTGCCCTTCGGAAGTACATTTCCTGGGTTTCGTTGGCTGTTTTAAAAGTGACATCAGCTTTTCGTTTGTGTGTGTGAGAGGTGAGGGGAGGGGGGGGGGGGGGTTAACGATCACCGTGAGCAACTCAAAGGGTTATATTTAAGCAGTAGCCCATTTCCAATATATTAACCATTATCTACAATCTCAAATTGGTTCTTGGGAAGGGAGAGAGTTAGTGCCGTAAAACAAATAAAACATCCACGCCTCAGCGGGATTCAAAGCCAGACCAGTGCGCCTTAGACCTTTTCGTATTAAATGTAAATAAATGGATGAAAAAAATGCGTTGTTCTTGCTGTAGCATGTTTTCTTTTTCATGATGATCATTATCAGCAGAAATAAGTCTCATTTACATCTCTGTTCATTTCAGAGTTAATACCTCGTAAACGGAATAAAATTCCTTACGAAATACAACAGCTATCAGCCATTATCGCAATCTCACATTTTTGCCATTTTTATTTTTATGAAAATAAAAAAAACACCATACAGTAATATTCTTAAATATTTCTGGATGGATAAAATTTGATTAATTTCATTTTATGTCGGAGCATTACTATAAAATCACAAAAGACGCCAAGTTGCAAAGAAATCATTCTCATAGCCTTTTGAACTTCGATGACATCGTACCAACTCCGTTATTGCGGCAAATGTATGCCATTGTAACAGAAAGAAAATAAAAGGTTTTAAAATTTGTATCCTAAGTCAAAACGCGTAACAAAATTTCAGCATGTGATTTTTTGTAAGATCTGCAGGTACAGAAATTGGAAATTCATTACGCATGGAAAAGCTCAGAAGTTACACAGAACACTTTGTGTGGTATCAATGTAACTCTCTTATGCGCAGAATGTTTACTTTTCGAAGTTCAGATTGGCAAATCATGGGTGTTGTGCTTGTCTTATGGTGCTGGGGCTCTACCTTCTCTGGAACGGATGACCTTTAGTTAGGAACAAGCGACTTCTAGTTGCTCACGGTGGTCGTTAAACCCCGAAACCATACAAAAGAAACGTTTTTTTGTAATCGCAGAATTTGTGGGATGTGAATAACTGAACACTAATTGAATAATTAAAATAAAAGTTGAAAAGCTGGTGAAAAATGCATTTTCGGATGGAAGAAAGAATTGACCCGTCAACATTCGCAATCGGTATTATTCTTCGTCAGTCTTTGCTCCTTAGAATCTGCTTCTATTATCTTCTCAAACTATCTGCACTTTTCTACCTTCAATGTTTTCGTTTCATCGTGTTGTGACCCACTCTCGGCTTTGCCACATTATAAAAGCTCTTCGGCGAGGTCAAGTGTCGTTCAGCGAGAGAACGTTTGACGAGAAGTAACTAAATTTACATTAGAGAACAGAAACTTGAAAGAAAGGTTACATAGATGTACACGTCACAGATGCCAGTTAATTCCGGACCAATAGAGGAAAAAGTAAAGAAAGATATCAAATAATTCAGACTGCACGATTTTACGTTTCTGTGGGGATATTTTCTTTTTTTTTTTTTTTTTTTCTACACCATGAATGTACGTAAGTACTTTTTTCAACAAAGAGTCTGTAAAACAGTTTTTATAAAACTTTGACATCAACATTTAACCATGTAATTTGACAACTCCTATACGTAAAGATGGTTTTGACTTAAAGTGGAAACATAATAACAAATATTACAAGACCGACAGAGTTCACTGATCTCCAGAGCGGACCGTACTATTGTATTACACATACGCAACCGTTCTAGCTGCGGCATATCAGTAGCATTAAAGATTCCAGGATCGTCGGTTGCTGATACGAAATGGGGTTGCATTTGCCAAGAAACGACCTAATGAACCTTTGATGGCACCAGAACGTGACAGGAAAGTTCTGCAAAGGACTGACTGACCTCTCAGGGAGCAAGTCAGTACTGTCTGAAATCACGCAAACCCTATGTGAGATTATTGGAACTGGTGTAAGTATCAGTACAGTGCGCAGGAAGCTGCACGCCATGGGTTACCACGGTCGAGAAGCCATCTGAAAAACGCAAATCACTTCGACTAATGCCATACGTCAATTAGTGTGGTGTAAAGAACGTCAATCATCGACTGTAGACCAGCGGAAAACTGTGCTTTTGACTAACGAGTACGTTACGCAGCCTTCTAGTCTGACGGTCGTTCCTGTCTGTGGCGGATGCAGGAGAGGAAAGATACCTTCTAGACTGTATCGCCCGACAATGAAGTTTGGTGGAGGCAGTGTGATGGTATGGGGATGTTTTCCGAGGTTCCGCTTTGCGCAATCAGTCGTTTTGGCAAAACCATGAATTCTCAGTTCTACCTAGATGTCCTGGATAATTATACACTAAAAACGGTGTGGAAATTCTTTGTGGAAGCTCCATACTTCAATCAACAGAACAACGCATTATGCCACACTGCTTGCGTTGTTACACATTGGATTGAGGAAATGGGTGTCGAAAGGTTAAACTACCAGTCCAGACCTGAACCCTATAGAGAATCTTTGGGATGAACTGAATCGTCGGGTGAATGGGAGAAGAGATCTCCAAACAAACAAAGCTGAACTGGTCACTGTTATGAAGTATGAATGATATAACATATCGGCGGACATTTACAAGAATGGACAGTATTCCACGAAGAGTCAAAACAGCCAAAGGTCTCAGCCCACTACATTCAACTTTCTGTAAGCAAAGATCATTTGTAAACATGCAAGTCTCTGGATATTAATGATAAGGCAGTCTATGTTATAGGTCAGAAGGTCACGTGCATTTATGCCCTAGGTTTTCTTTTCTTCGATGAATAGTCGATTAGTAAGAGAACATAAAATCTCATGCCTTAACATAAGGGCTATTAATGGAAGTGAGACCTAGTACATGCAATACATTTTCGCTATCAAATCGAAAGCTGACCATTCTGAATCCCTGGAATGTGTGGAATGTTCCCGACAGAAATTAAAATACACAAAGCTGCTTTTATGGTTTGATTTTTTGTTCGGCAAAATTTTGTTTTGCACTTTTTGCATATCCGTTTATACTACACATCTACTTCTGTTATAAAAGAGGTTTCGTTCTCATGAATAAAGCATGTTGCGTCCTTCAGGAAGCAAAGTGAAACCCGAATAGCTAGCTGGTTGGTACAAAAAGCCGTACTTAAATTCAGAAAAAGAGGTGCAAAAAGTCAAACACACCTTAGAAGTAGCAAAGTGTTAATACTTCTTCCTGCTTTTTTGTTTATCTCTTTTACTATGGGGGATGCTCTGTGACAGAATGGGATTTTCTAATTTATGATGTGTGACGAATAACATCCCAAAGGCTGACGCCCTGCAGTCTAGAGTCTCGTAATTGGCTGTTAGTTCTGATTTGATAGGGTCTAAGTATAAAAATGGAGAACGCGCACAGGACTGATGAAATGCCCCACTGAGATCATTATCCCTTTAATCTGGATTCAATTTCGGCTTTAAATAAATGAGAAAATTTATACTTGTTGTTACCAATCGGCTTTAACAGGAAGCGACATTCAAACTCAGAGACGCTAGTAAATCCATTATTTATGACACCTGTTTTTGTTCTTTACTTGACCTATTATTCCCGAAGCCCTTGTTTAAAAATAAATGGGAAAATAAGTTTATCTCTCATGCTTATCCCAACTAGAGATTATT
The DNA here is from genome assembly GCA_039090855.1 of Macrothele yani. Lineage (NCBI taxonomy): Eukaryota > Metazoa > Arthropoda > Arachnida > Araneae > Macrothelidae > Macrothele > Macrothele yani. The sequence goes on along the minus strand of CM076995.1, from coordinate 4,998,343 downwards.
TTATCTTGGATGATCATGCAGTTCTTTTTCGGCTGTTCATCAATACGAAATTTAATAAACTGGATCCTCGTTAAATTCACACTTTAGGTTTCAGTTTTTTGTGAGAAAAAATAACTACAAAATCCTATTGATTCTTGATCTGAAAATCAATCACCTTTGGTAAGATATTTTACGTATTCCTGCTCATCATGATGCCATTTACAGTGTCAAATTGGCAATGAGAAGAAAGTACTAAATGAAAAAACTTTCTCCACAAAATGAGTTCTAACTTACTTCTCCTCAAAGTCAGCGCAACTTAAAGCAAAGCGAATGCACAGTTATTTTCCTCAGGTATATCAGTCATCAGGCACATCTGCTGTTTTGTTACTAAAATCTTAAATGGGCAGAAATAAGGTAATCTAATGAACATGTGTATTTGTGTGATCGAACAACAGACACGCACAAAAAGAAATTATCAGCTTATTGCAGTATACGCAAAAGACATTCGCAGCGCCGGTAGGGCAGTGGTCTAAGCGCTGGCTTCTGACCACTGGCCTGAGATGGATCCGGGTTCAAATCCCGATAAGGCATGGTTGTTGTGCTTTTTTTTTTTACGGTACTAGCTCTCTCCTTTCCCTGGAGAGCAGTAGGGATGCGACTATAGCGCTCGTGGGAGAATGTTTGTGAAACCTTTTCGTCAGCATTATGCAACGTATTATTTAATTAAGTGGTCGTTAAACGTACAAACAAAAAAATACATTCCGAAATCATCCTACTAATTCATTCTTACTCTCATCGTGTTTGCTTTGAGGTCTGTAAAATGGCTACTGTTCCGTTTCATAAAGAAAATAAAGTTGCCAGTTTTTATGCTACACTTCATTGGCTTAACTGTCGGGCTTTGTGTTGCGTTCAATTGCAATACAGATATCCCCAGATGGAAATTCAAGTCTGTTCATTTAAGTGGTTCATATAAAAACCCCTAAGTAACCAAGAAAAAGATGAAAAATAATGTACCGTTTACTGTTTTAAATCACTAAAATACCTCGATTATTTAGCTCGTAAAGGGTCAGGGTGAATCGCTCGTCTATTCTAGTACACTGCTAGCCATTGAAAGTGCGATACCTCTAAAGACAAGAAATATCAATGCCATATTTATTGTACAGAAAGCAGACGATACTAGTGTGAATCAATTACAAATACAGCACGGTGAGACGAAGGAAACACATAACAATCAGTATCCGGTATACCTATCATGGGCGGCAATTAACGCTGCTACATCGCCCGGCATCCAGAGAAAGAGACGTTGAATGTGTGTTTGGGGAATGTCCGTCCACGCAGTTTCGATACGATGCCACAGTTCCTCTGTTGTAGCCGTGCTAGTCGTCCGGCAATCATGGATAACAGGCGTTCAATAAGTGACATACCCGGAGACCGCGCGGGCCAAGGAAGACCTGACAGATGGTGGCGATCCAGGAAGTCCTGGACGTGGCGTGCCACATGCGGTCCCACATTATCCTGTTGGCAAATGACACCAGACAGTCCCTGAAGATATGGTACAATAGCTGACTCCAACACCTCAGTGATAAAACAATGGCTGTTCAATGTACCGGTAATGCGTACGAGTCGCGTGCGGGAGTGGAATCGAATGGCACCCCATACCATACCGCCGGGTGCCGAGCCGGTATGGAGCAGCATAATGCAGGACTCACTCAAACGGTCGCCGCGGTACCACCAGACACGGATTCGTCCCCCATGGTGCTGCAAACTGAAGCGGGATTCGTCGGAAAACACGATGCCTTGCCATTCGCTCCTTCATGCGCGACGATCTTGGCACCATTGCAGTCGCAAGCGGTGGTGTTGTACAGTCAAAGGTAGCCGAAACAATGGGCGCCGTGCAAAAAATCTTCGTAGCTGCAGACGACACCGATCCGATACGTGCGGAGACTCGGTTTGTGCCACACAGCCAAACTGTTGAGCTACGGTGGTCGATGGGGTTGTGCGATCCGTCAGAGCCATGCGCACCAGATGTTGGTCCACTCGTTCGGTGCTGTGACGGGACCGTTAGGATCTCGCACGACAGTGTATTCGTTCCTCCGCTACCCCCTGACGCCATATTCTCCCCACGTTGGCCGCATGCCGTCCCACACGAGCATCGATGTCACGGAGTGATATTCCGCAATCCCGATATGACACAATCCTCCCACGATCGAAGTCATAAACCAGCTGGTAGGGCTGCTGTTGTCTTCGACGGGGCATTCTGCAGCTGTCAGTGGCCAGGAACGGCGAACAAACAGACTTCGAGTGCTTAACACCGCCTCCTTGTTCATCCCCCTCATACGACCTCCAGGGGGCGTCACTGTCTCGCATGATTTCCATATGTGCTTCCCGGGTAGTTACATGTGCGACCGTGTTCTGCCCTTCTGCCAACTTTCGAGCCCCTGTGATGCCATCTTTCTGGTGTTGCACTTTTAATGACCAGTAGTGTATACCCAGGTATACGTATAGGATTTTTTACCGTTCGGTGTGCAACTTGGATAATATGAATGTGTTTGAAAATTTCCACTTGCTTGCTACCGTGAAACTCTTAAAAATGCCTGTACTTCAAGTCAAAACAAGAGTGTACCTTTGTGAAACCAACGGAGCAGCTACCTCCGCTACGAAAGTAGTTCCTAGCGTTTAGAGCGAAAAGCAAAAGTTTTGCCACTCAGAATCCATTTCTCTTTGCTCATCAGTTTATCAAGCAAAATTATTATCTAATATAAATTTTCAAAATGGCAGAGTGTTTAGAGAAATGAATTTGATATAAGGAGTTACTCAATCAAAAGCCTCACACTTTCGGCCGTTGGCCAACACGTAACTTGAAGAGTAAAAGACAGGGTGGAAGCTAAAGAAAATTTCTCTCGACATTTGCAATAAATTAGCAGTCGAGAAAGTGGGAGGGGTGCGCTCAAGCAGCCATAGGGAGAGAAGAAAAGAAAGGAAGATGCAGTGAGCTTCAGTTAGGTCAGAAAGGTGTAAATGGGGTAGAGTCAGTGTCGGAGTAATGCTTGACTGCAATGACAGGGATGAAGTGTGACGCGGATTGATATCGCATTCTACGGAGACGCTGTGAACTGATTACCCTACCTTCCATAATTGCACACTCTTAGGTTGGCTTGGCGTACAGTAGACCGATCACCCCTATAAAGTAACGTGCATAGAAATAATTTTAGGCAATGAGAAATCAGAACTTGAAATGTGATCATGTATCAAAATATATCCGTTAAAGCGGCTATACTTCTCTTTCCTGCTTTTTGCTTTTATTCGAGGGTTTAACGACAACCGTAAGCAACTCTATGGGCCATAAGCAATCCCCATCCCCGATTTGGGGCTCCTGATTCTAGGGAAGGGAAAAAGACAGTTCAGTGAGAAAAACACAACATCCGTGCCTCACCGGGATTCAAAACCAGACCCATCAGAATGATCAGATGCCAGCACTTAGACCATTGCACCGCAGAGGCGGCATTCTTTGTTTTCTTCTAAAGCCATGATAGCAATCAGTCTAGAAGTTTTTCATTCCCAGTCTAGAAATTCTGGTGGCGCGGTAAAGAGAAGTAACGCAATACTTATGTACTGCATGTCCCTTCTGAAGACTTAAACTCAGTTTGCCGAAGCTAAGCAGCTACCGTCGTTACTACTCGCCAGGACATGCTGGAGTGTCATCTAGTTTTCGCATGTAGATGCAAGAATATTTTGCTACAGGTACAGGAGGACATTTGGTAATTGCACATCAAATAAATTTCATGCAAGTCGGCGGCACCGTGTTCCAGCTATGAAATTCCCCTGGACAACCACACTGAAGTATGCTGTCCTTAGCAAGGAAATACAGCTTCTTCAATAGAAATACTCACAAGTATCTGAGACAGATTGTTTGTTTGTTTGTTTGGGAGTTTGTAACCTGGGCATCAATATTTGTCAGGAGGGAACTTAGGTAAGTATTTTACGTACAGTGAATTGGAATAATCTTACCTCCCGGTAGTACTTTTCCCGCCATTTCGATGTGCTGGACAATGGAACTGGGTCTCACTTCTCAGCGTCCCATCCGAGGGAAAGAGATATTTATGGGTTTCGTCGCTGGGCTCAGGAGAAACTGGTTAATGATATAGAGGGGGTCACAGAGGAAGGCAATTAAGGAGCATCTGCGCATTCTAGAAAAAATGGGGCTCTTAGATGCTTCTTAGCGGTCGACTAGACTTCTCTTTTGGAACGGGGGTCTGTTAATGGTAGCTGAAAAACAAGGTGGGAGAATCTCACTGGTCGGTGCGAAACCGAGATAAGGGGAAAAGGAATGAACCCTGATGACTAGAAAAAAGCAAATATTGGTCGCAGGGGGAAGGAGATCGAAGAGTTAGTAATGTGGAGAATAAATAGAAATCCGAACAAAGCTTGAAACCTTCCCCATATTAACTAAATAAACACTTTCCTCACTGCAAGAGCGAGTTATAACTTTAGTTGATATTTTATTTATATTTTATTCATCTGCTCCAGTATGGTAAAATACGGGTTAAACCCCGAAACAAAAATTCTCTAAAATCGTCACATCGACGAACCTCACAAGGCGCTCAAATGTAACTCAGGACCAAGCCCTGTAACAGGTTTCACGACCACCGTGGCCAACTCAATGGTCTGTAAACAGTAGCCCGTTCCTAATTCAGACCGAAGACAAAAGTAAAGAGCGCCTGGACTACAACGTGACCCAAACACACTGTAGAAATCGGTATTTAGTATGATCTTTAAAATTCTCTTATTTGTTTATGTTAAAGATTTGGAGCGGCATCAATTCAAAAACAAATTCATATAGAATGCGTTTGTATTGTTCCAGTATAATTTTACTTGAATTCCTAAGTGCTGATTGAGGCTTCACACATTCCATCTAAGAATTATTCGTTACTTTTAGCAATTAAATCGATAAAACTAGTTTTGACCCTGACTGATGCCCTTACCCGATTTGGTCACACCCATTTCTGGAGCCATTTAATCTCTTCGCTTACTGGACGACAAATCGTTTTGCAATGTACATATATTTGGAATTTGCGGCATAAATTCTCCTGATCAAATAGCAAATTTAAGAAAACCCTGAAGATATCGATGCACTACACATTTTTAGTGAAGCTACTGTTGATTTGACGAAATCAAAAAGGAACGGTAAGTCGTGAAAGAAACAGTAAAGAACTTTAAACTTTCAACAAGACATCGATATTTGTGACATTAACGCAGTGTTCACTTTATTAGCGTTTGTTCAAGATTGAACAGGCAACCGGCACAAAGGGAGGTGCTCACGATTCTATTAACGCAATGAAGAGGTAAGGAGATCATTATAGACAAAATGTGTCCGAAAATTCACCAACTGCGCTTAGTTTTCTTTCTTTTCCGGAAGAAAACCCCAAGATGAGCGACACTAAGGCTCAATATGATGCCACTGACATCCAGATTTTGCGATGGTGTGTGAAGCAATTCTCTCCAAAGTTCCACAAACGGATGAATCGGGAACGCACGTGTTGTCTTCAGGAGTATTTATTTGTAAAGGACTACAAAAACCATAATTATCTGAATAGCAACTTGGAAAAATAGTATCCAAGTTGCTATTCAGAGAATTATATTTTTCTCGAATAGCAATATCGATATCATTTTCTCGATACTATTGCTCAATTATATGAACATTCCAAAAATAATACTGTTTGCAACAGTTTTATCGTTAATATTTAATTACTGAAGGAATTTCACGTACGATATTTGCCCATAAAAAAAAGGAGCGATACCATTTCCAGAAAACTTGAAATAAAATTTTGGAATTTCAAGGAGAAATAAATAATAAGTTACGTCAGAGTATGTTATATAATCGCTGACAAGATGCAGAACTCTCGAAAATAATCTTTGAGAGCATACATTGTAGCAAAATATATTCCTACAATGAATCATAAAATAGAACAGAACAAAGATATGGCACACAAACTGAAGAAAATTAGAAATTATTTGGACGAATATAGAAATCCAGAGAAAGAAAACCTCCATCAAATACGAGAAATAGATAAAAGATATGTTTCTCTGATTTTAGGATTTCATGAAATGAGTATAAAATTCTTGTGATACATTTCATGAATTGAACTTCAATGCCATTTACTTATGCAGGAAATTATGAGATAAATTTTAAATACGTTTAAACAAAATAGGAAGAGGGAACTAAAAGAAAAACACATTTCCATTGTCTCTCGCTGTTATAAATGCTTTGATTTCCAGTTACCTCGACTTGCAACGTATTCAGTGAATACAAATGAGGAGAAGCAAACCGGGCAATGACTCTAAGAGGAAATCTGGCCCACCATCCCCGAGAAAAGTTGATTCTTGGCGAAAAAGTATTTTAAAAATTACTGCAGAAACACGGAGAAGTAAACCGAGGGACTGTCATCCTATGTTAGCTTTTATGTTTTGCAGTGAGTAGTGAGACAATTAATGCTCCTTTGATTTTGATGAAACTCGCCTAAAATTCATTAAGAAGTGAATATAGTATTCCCATACTTTCATCACTTCGTGCCCTTTTACAAATGTTCTATTGCCTTTTAAATCGATGTCTCACTCAGAAAACTAAAATGCAAAAATAAATGTAATATCATCTGCAATATATTTTCTTTCGAAAATCAATGAATGTAGGAGCATTATATGGCAGAAACATTGTGTAGACGAACTGTGCTCATCTGATAGAAGGCAGTGCTGCATTCAAAAGTGGAAGACGACAAGGTCGACCGGCCGATTACCGCATAATAATGGTGGTAATGTCAAGAGCTGCTGAGAACAACTGTAACGCGTTATTTCTCCGAAGACGACACCGCTGTTTAAGGAGGATAAATACTTCTGTAATGAGATTCGTTTACACCGGATGCAAAAAATTAACGGTCTTCTAGAGAGGCAACAACGGATCACGTGTCAGAAATTGTGGCAGCTCTTGATTTTTTATTTTATTTTTTCAGAATGGAAGCTGCACTGTTGTTTGAAATGCAACAGATCGCAAAGCATTGTTCACGCTTAACGTTTATGCTTTCAGGAATCCAAGTTATTTGGCACAAAGCTTCAAGATGACAATGAGAATAACCATCGGCTTAAAAGAAACAGTTTTTCATAGAGAGATGTGCACAACGTAATGGGTTTATATGCACAGCAATCAATAACCAGATTAGCTGCAGTTCTGCGTTCGCAGAAATTCCTGTAGAATAGTAAGTAGTATTTAAGTCGTTAATACACCGATGTGTATACGTCTCGAATGATTTTTGAAATCTCAAGCATGTCAGATTTTTATTTCTTTTTTGCAAAATAAATTAACCACGGAGAAAATAAACAACTGTGTTCAATACGTACTTAACTAGAGTATGATGATACAAGGCACGAATATGGGCAGTGCTTCTTAGAATTACATCCCTCATTAGCAGTAAAAATACAAGACAGTCAATGGATATCCGTTGTTGTAGTCGAGAATGGTGATTTCATGTATCCGTCCGTAATAACGGGAAAAAGTTAGAAATGTGAAGCTCCTAGTGGTTGAACTCTTAGTGGTATAAGGACACTGATGCTAATAGAAATTGCAACACCAAGAAAGAAATAAGCAATCACAATGAAATTTATAGGAGTGATTAGTTATAGTACAAGCTACAAACGATCACAATTACATATATGTTCGTTATGAGGAAGGCCAAAAAATTAGGACGCTGATAACCGATCCCGCACGGCGTGGAATCGAATGAAACAGAGTTTGCATGGTCGTCTGCGGTATTGCATTCCATTCTGCTTCTACACGCATCCACAATCCGTTGGTTGTGACAGGCGACGAAGACATGTGAGCCAGTTGTTGCGCGATGACACCCCAGACGTTCTCTAATGGCGACAAATCTGGCGAGCGAGCAGGCCAAGGAAGGCGACCGACTTGATGCGCACAGAGTACGTCTTGGAACGTAGGAGCAACATAGGGTCAGGCATTGTCTTGTTGGAAGACGGCTCCCGGGATTATCTGAAGGAAGGGTAGAAGTTTAGCTTCCAACTCTTACGTGATGTAGCGTTCGCTATTCAATGGGTCTGTAATGCGTAGTAGGCGAGTGCACAATGCAGCCTTCCAGATGCCATTCACCGGGGTATTTGCGAACGAGGATTCTCCTGTCGTGATGCATTAGATTAATCTGGACTCGTCCAAAAACACAATATGCTCCCATTAAGCACTCCAGTTTCGACGTTACAGGCACCCATGCAATCGCTGGCGCCTATGGTTCAGAGTCAAAGAAAGTCGCAGCAATGGACGGCGAGCAACGAGACCTCTCTGCAGCGATCTGTGAAGTAGAGTGCTAGCAGACATCGGACGATGTGTTACCATCCTCCATTGCTGCGCAAGTGTCGTGGATGGTGTTGTCCGCGATATCACTGCCATGCAATGCAAGTGCCTGTCTTCCAGCTGGGTAGTGAGATTTCGAGCTCCAAATCCTGCACGACGATGCCTAGAACATTCTGCTGTCCATTGACGCCATGTGCGCATAGCGGTAGTTTAGTTACGCGTAGCGCGTGCAACAATATCACGGTATGATAAATCTCCTTCTCTGAGTCCAACGATTCTACCCCTTTCAAACTCCGTCAAGTTTTCGTATGGTTGTCGCCTCCTCCTTCGCGGTATATTTACATGTTAACAATTGCGTACAGTAGAGTTTAGCGATAGCAAGTTTAAAAACCAGCTCTCTGTACGCCTTCTTTTATACCCCCTGGTGTGACGTTTTCGATGGCGTTGCGCGTTGTTTTTCTTTTCGTTCTCTGTGCGCTGAAATTGTAATCATTTGCATCTCCCTGCAAATTTCGTGCAAATCCGAGCATTACTTCATGGTGTTGCAATTTCTGTTAACAGCCGTATATTAACGAAGGTGTGGAAGTTCTTCATTCTGTGCCATCCCGGAAATTTTCATTATCGCTGAAACAGAGAACGAAAAGAAAAACAACTTTTTTTAACCAAGGACAAACACAGTTGATACAGAGAACAGAGATGTGGTTACTGCACTGAAGTTATTAGGAACTACGGCTAAACGCAATACTTTAGTACACTACTGTCCAAAGCTCAAGAACGAACATGAAGTTTGAGGATCACAGAGCGCCACGAGGCCAAAAGAGCTTACTAACATACGCACAGCAGTGCGGTGTGAGATATGAAGATATTTGATGATGCGCAGCCGGTATACAAATTTTGTGTGAGCACGTGACAGCTGCCTATGGTGTACACTCACGGGCAATGAAATTTGCACACCAAGAAGGAAGCATCGGATTGAACTGCAATTTTATGGACGTAATGATACAGATGAATTATACACATGATGGCAAAAACAGAGCTGCAGGACAATTACAGAGGGATCTGTAGCACGCAGTCCGGTGATCGTCAACAGCGCGTCGCACCGCCTCGTGTGGCGATACATGCAGCAATATGGTCCTGCATGGAGGCGAACAGACGCCTGATGTTGTCCTGCGTGCAGACTGGCCCACACGTGTTGGACGTTGTTCTTCAAATCCCTGATAGTGCGGCACGTCGGCAGCCGGCGTTTCAACTGGTCCCACACATGCTCAATAGGGGATATGTTCGGGAAGCGGGCAGGCCATGAAAGTGCCTGGACATGACGTAGGTAGTCCTGGGCAACCCGAGCCATGTACGGGCGGGAATTACCCTGCTTGTATAGCGCACCTGGAATCCCGGCCAGGAATGGGAGCATATGGGGCCGTAGGATCTCATCCAACTACCGCTGGCCCGTCTATGATCCACGTGCCACTACTAGAGCTGATCGGCTAACGTAGGCAATGGTTCCTAGACCATAATTTCTGCAGTGGGGAGGTGTGGAGCTCGATAACAAAGTTGGGATTGTGCCGTTGACCAGGGGACCTACGCAACCGGGCACGATTATCATATGTCCCCAAAACGAAGCGGCACTCATCGCTAAACACCACACGTCGTCAGTCTGTGGCGTTCCACGTCGCTCTGGCCTGACACCACTTCAAACGGAGGCGGCGATGTTCCGGTGTTAATGGCAACACATGTAGGGGGCGCTGGGATCGCAGATTCACTTCTGCGAGGCGTCGGGAAAGGGTTCGTGGGCACGTATGAGCCGCTAAATCTTCCCGTATAGTGGACCGGGTCCCCGTGGGATCCGTTTGTGCCTGGCGCACGATCCGTCGATCATCTCTACCGGTGGCCCTCCTGGCCCGTCCGGAGCCTCTCCACCGTGTGGCAGTGCCGTCACGTGTCCACTGCTCCCAACACAGTCGGACGGTATGGTCAGGACGATTCACGTGGCGGGCTATACGGCGAGCTGACCACCCAGCGGTTTTCAGCCCGATGATCAGGCCTCTCTCAAAGTCCATAAGTTCCGTAAATCGACGTCTCTGGCGTCTACCCGGCATTCTTGTCAATCTGCACTCTTGCTTGCATTGGCGAGTGCTTTTCGCTTTCATGGGGCATCGACTACACGCCGGTTTATAAGACTGCCGGTTTGTGCTGGCAGCGCCACCACAAGGTGTGTGGTCATGCGCAATCACACCGAACAGGGATCATTTGCATACCATCAGGCACTCTAGCTATTTGCAAAGTTTCGCGGTTGTACCATGTTTCCTTCCAGGTGCGCAAAATTGCATTGTCCGTGAGTGTATATAGGCAGGAGGTCGAGTCGTATCCGATATGAGTTCATTCTGTTTCTCATGCGTTTCAGCAATGGAGCGAGAACCTGTGCGTCTAAGGTAACAAAAGAATGTCTCTCAGACTTAATATGGATGATGTTACAGCAAGAAGAATTATTGGTAAGCTTAAAGAAGGCAGGACTCTTTTCGATATTTCTAGAGAGCTTGAAGAAGCACACGTTTTCGGTCAGCGTTCACGAGACAGCAACGCCACCAAATGTTTTGTTGGAGGTCGTTCACGCTACGTAAGCCAGCGGGATGACCATTTTTTAAAGTGAGGGTTTAACGACCACCGAAAGCAATTCAATGCGCTTTAAGCAGTCGCCCGTCCCTAATTTAGGGCCATTGGCTCCAGGAAAGGAAGAGAGCCAGTGCCGTAAGACAAACACAACACCCATGTCTAACCAGAATTCCAATCCGGTCCCGTCTCGGATGAATGATCAGAAGCCATCGCTTAGAACACCGCGCCATCGGGGCGGCGTGATGACCATTACGTAGTCATAATGGCAAAAGGTAGTTGGAAAATTAGGCCATTAGGATAATCGTCTTCAAGCAAGCACAGGTGCGAGAATTTCGCGCCGAACCTTGTCAATACGTCTAAATACTTCAGAGCTATCTGCCTTGAAACCCGTGCGCTGCCTAATTATCAAGTGGCATCCCTACAGCCCACCATCGGTGGTGTATATCTCACGTTACTGGTCTTCAGATTTATGCGTAATGATAATATTCACAGATGAAAGTCACTTTTGTCTCTAGTCTAGCAATTAGTGTTTGGAAATCCGTTTTAGTCGGATTTCCAAGCGGGAAGGAACGAAGGGCTGCGTATGATGCCAGGACCATTGTTGAATGGGATAGATATGGCGGTCCCGCTGTCATGATGTGGGCTTGTATCATGATCAATGGACGTAGTGAACTGCAAGTGATAAACAAGGGAAGGACACGCTGGGAAGAGGTACTGCAACGATGTGATTCTATGCCTCGGTCGCCTGTTTTGTTGTGCTGAGGGTGCAGATTTCACTTTTAACGAAGAGAAAGTCTGTCCTCACCTCACAGCAGGTGTGGGTGAAGCATTGGCTAGGAAAGATATCCGTCTGGTCAAGAGTGCAGCATGCTCCCGTGATCACAATCCAATCTAACGTGCGTGAAATGCCCAGGGGAGACGTATTGCGCAAAGGAATCCCCCACAAGAAACCATTCCAGCAATTATCAGGACTCCCAAACCACTTATTGCTAAGCATGACACACCAGTGCTGAACATGCACTGCGGTGCAGGGTAGACATATCCCATTACTAAGGGCTTCACCGCGCAGTCTGTTTATTCAGTACTGATGGACGAGTGTCCAAGATCAGTGCAGATGGAAGAGTATGAAATACAGGTGAGCCTGTACCTCCTTCGCAACACTTTGTTCTGTTTAGATCGCTTTTACATACGTATTATTCCTGATATTTGGTGTCGTGCGTTTCATTTTTACTCTTGCTATTACCATTGATACCATTTACAGCTGTAAAACCGCTTTTTCGATTTTACTGCTCAAGATGTACCTCACCTTTTAAGCTTTGGACAACAGCGTATTTCAAAAATACGAGACACTAGCGGTTTAGGCTTGACGCCTATTATTAGCATGACAGCTAAAGTAAATTAAGTAAGTTGAATGAAAGCCGCGTTAATGTTTTGAGTTAATGATTTATTCCTGGATATGTGGCACTTGCGACTATGTCTCTAATTTAAAACATGATGCACCATTATAAAAAAAGATCGGGAATTCTCAGTTTACTAAACTATTCCTTGTCAACTCTAAGAAAACTGACTTTACAGTTAGGAACGGCTTAATTTGTTAAAACTCCGAAGCAAATGGAATAATTTTTGAGAGCATGGCCAATCATCCTTACAAATTGCCAAACGTTTATCGTAGATCTGAACAACAGCACCGTTCCTGCCATTAAACACCTACGTTCAGTAAGAGCCTCTCAATTAAGTATCTCGATGCGGCATATTCCTCTTCTTATTTCGTTTGCTGACTTTTTTTTTTTTGCTATGTCTCACTAATGTTTATAAAATGAAAATCCTCCTACTGTGCTCTAGACAGAGACTCACCCACTTAATTTCTGCCTCATTAGCACGCAGACTCGTTAAACTGCCACTTACGCCTCTACAACTAAATTCCACATCGACGGCAGATCCGCAAACTTTCAGAGAACGATTCAAATCAAAGTTTCCAGCCGTTGCATCAACAGCTCTGGGGTTTTTTAATTCGTCCTTTGTATGGAATGGTCGAATTGCGTTTCTAATTATCACTAACGTTAGAGCAATCTTACTTACTCTAGAACTGATATTCCCGTTTCAAATCGTACACGAAGATTTTGCTCATAGATAAACTTCTTCTGTTACTTTCTGGAAAAGAACGGTCTTCTCATTGTCACGCGTGTAATGAGTATGCCGTTTGACCAAAGATTTTTACGTTAGTATTTTGAAAGAATTTTAAGTTATTCTAAAATCTACAGTAAGTGCCTACGTTTCTAATTAACTTAAGCTTTCCTATAGATTTTTTTCATTTTGAAGACATTACTTCTGGACAAAATCAAATATAAGAGATAACATAGGAAAAATCGGAGTAATTTTCTTTGTGATTACACTCGTCTAACGAAAGCAAATCCTGTGTGCATTACCTTACTTATAACGCATACTTCAGGTATGCATTAGTGTCACTTTGTGGGTATTTGTTCATGGAGATGAATTATTAACGTTGTGTATAATCTCGGGATGGTATCAACTCTCTCTGAAAAATGGAACTTTTCAAAGAACTGATACATGTGCGCAGAAATGTGCTAAATATAATTATACTTTTAAGCCTCCTAGAAGTAAATTAGTTTATTCGGTTAAGAAGAAAACATATGGGTTACACTTTGCGTAGGTACAGCTAGTTAAATTAAAAGAACTCTTCAATCTCCCCTCTCCTTTAGAAAGCTTGCGCTGTTCAACATATCAATTAAAGTGTCTACAAAAAAAAAACCTTTTTAGTCCCACCATTAGAAAATTTGAGCTATCCAGAAAAATGTCTCAACGAACTTTTCAATCCCCCTTTTCCAAAAATTTGACTTATCCATTAAAAATGTCTGAAAAAACTTTTTAATCCCACCCATAGAAAATTTGAACTACCCAGTAAAAATGTGGAAAATAACTTTTCAACCTCACCTTTACAAAATTTGAGGTACCCAGTAAAAATGTGTGAAAAAGCTTTTCTATTCCACTTTAAAAAAATTGAGTTGTCCAGTAAAAATGTCTGAACGAACTTTTCAATCTCACCATAAGAAAATTTGAGCTATCAAACAAAAATGTCTAAAATTGCATCAGGCAGACCGGACAGAGAGAATGTTTGGGTGACAGTAATAGTTCTCACTGCAATAGCGTGCAAAAATAATTTCTTCAATGCACCTGTTTGAAGCACTAATTCAGTACCAAAAGCAAATGTACTTTTGCGCTGGATGTGGGTAACAATGTCCGTGATGAGACTGTGATTGACAAAGAATTTTACTTTTCCGATCTGTGGTTTGAAAAAAGGATGCCTCCTGAAGGTAAAATTTCAGATCAGGAAGAGTGAGAAATGCATGGAAAATCGCATGCGTGGTTACATGAATACGACGCAAATCTAAATTTTGGAATACCACTTTTAAAAGACCCAACGTAGTATGAAATGCAAATATGCTGTTACGCTCAAAGTATCAGCATATTGAGATTTGGCATTATTATTAAACTTCTAAAAGTACTGCACATCAGAAAAACAGGTATTACGAATATTTGTAACCGTAATTGGAGCTAACCAATGCTAGAAAAAATTCCGTACCCCCTTGAGGTAACTCAGCTATTGATATTAAATTTACTCCACCTAGTAAGAAAAATTGTAGGTCAGCTTTCCTAGAAAAACGTCAACTCGTAGAGAACATATGTCGTCGGTTTTGGGTTCTTAGATGCATTCAGATCGTATCGAGAAACGAGTGTAATTTTAAAAGTTATATCCATTCGTTTTCGCATATCTGAGATATCTCTGTCTCTGCATTCATCTTTTAATAACTTTGTTTGCAAAAACGATATCCGCTTTTATAAAAGGATAATTGAATCAGTTCTTTCGGTGCCTGATGCACAAAAGCGCAGCAGAATCTAGTGTATCCGTTAGACATCTATCTCTCGGCAAAACGGGCATCTCTACTTTTGAAAGTACGAATGAAGAAATTATATCTTTGTCTGATAGAGAAAAAGACAAGATATGCCTGTATTTCGTGTTTTACTGTCTGCATCGTTGCACGTTTGCAAAAGCAAGACGTAGCCTTCAAAATGTTTGAATCAATATTTTTCCCGCCTGGTAGAAGAAAGCATGTGCACCGTATTTGAAGCGTGTCTGTTCTGCAGTTTATGCGTTAATCATTCTATTTGCCTGCTTTCCTCTAGCAAGAAAGAATTTTTCAGTCCGACTTTCAGAATCGGAGATATAACTTCCAGAGTGACAAAGGAATGAATAGACTAAACGACATCTGAAACTTCATCAACACGTTTTCCTTTATCATATTGAGAAAAAGATTTTACAATCGAATATTTTGTAGCTAAGAAATCGTTCCAGAAGACAGAGAGACGGAAAGATAGATATCACCAAAATTACCCACTTTCTGCTATCCATTTTATGTATCTAACAATTCGAAAATCGAAAATCTGGTCCATAGCCAGAAAAGTAGACAGAACTAAGGACAAATCAACAAAATTATAGTATAATTGCATTTTATTTTTAAAAGATATAGTAAAAAAATTAGTTATTATAACTTGACCTTTCCATATATACATGCGGAAAGGTCAAGTTATGATATCAAACAAATTATAAAATTCCATTCAAAAAATTTTGTATCTCAGCACATAAAATTCTATTCGAAATTTTTTTTCACCTATACCTATCCGGACGGACGAAGATGAAACACTTCGGAGGTCGCAATCTAGTTGACGTTCTTACGAATGACCCTGGGGAGTCGGCGGCACACTCACGTCGCAATGTTGAGCAACATCATCGACAGTTCGGCATGCAATAGGAACGAGAGTACCGTAACTGGACACTGGAAATCTGAAAAACCACTTCGTATAATGTGCAGTTTTCCCGCTAGGGGCGAATCTGTATAAATGCAATCTCTGCTTCTAATAGTATTTGAAAATGAAATCACCGCAGACTACCCACTATGAACAATAATTTGAATATATTTTGAACTTCTTCATAATGCAAAGTTCTGACGCTACAGGACATCAGTACTATTTTATTTGCAAGAGTATTTCCTATTCTAAAATGCGATTGAAGAAATCCTTTCTTTGTTGGATGTGTACTTTAATACGAAGAGAATTTTGCACCCACTTTTTCTTCTAATAATGTACAGTGTTCCCACTGTGGGTGTGAAGTTATACACTGGCGTGCAAAAATTAAGGACGAGACGGTTTTCGAATGGAACGTCGTGCAGAAGTGCTCCACATCGACTCAAATCATACCATAAGATCCCCAAGATGTAAGAATATGGGGCAAGGGAGCAAAACCGCCCAATCAAGGAATCCAAAGGCACTTTATTGAAAAGGTAGCTTCGAGCACAACTGCACAGAAAACAGAAACGTCCATGTGACAGGCGGCTGCCAAGAAAAATCCAGTCTTTAGTAGGATATGATCACCCCTGACTGCGTTGCAGGATTTACAACGTCTGTCCATGCTGAGGATGAGGTTGTCAAGGAGCTGTTCAGGCATCGCGGCCCATTCCTCTTGTAGCGCCACTCGCAGCTGCGGAATCGTTGCTGGCGGCTGGTGGCGTGCTGCCAAGCGTCTCCCGAGAAGGTCACACACGTGTTCGATTGGATTTAGGTCCGAGGACCTTGCGGGCCAATCCATGCGTTGAATATCTTCACTCTCAAACAGCTCTGAGACAGCCATTGTAAGATGAGGTGTAGCGTTGTCGTCCATGAAGAGAAACTCAGGACCCACAGCACCTCTAAACAGAAGCACGTGAGGCAGGAGAACCTCGGTACAAAGCGGACACCATTGATTGAACCTCCTTGGAGGATGTGGAGGTCAGTACGGCTACCAAGCATGATACCACCCCAAACGAGAACTCCGCCACCTCCAAACGGTCCCTTTCGATGATGTTGGATGTGTGATTGCGTGTTCCCTGCTCTCTCCAGATGTGTATACGTCCAGAATCGCTCGTCAGACTAAATCGTCTCTCAACCGTAAAGAGAACTCGACCCCATTGCTGATGTGTCCAGTTCTTGTGTTCCTGGCAACACAGAAGCCACCGTCTCCGATGAGCAGGCGTTAATGGCACACACCGTACTGGTCGTCGTGCAAATAGACCACCATTGTACAGCTTCCTGGCCTCGGTAAAACGCGATAACGGACGTCCAGTTGTCTGTTGCATGTGCCTTGCATTTTCGCCCGCTGTCTGTCGTCTGTCTCTTCTCGCCTGTAGGACAATATACCGGTCGTCCGCCGCCGTGGTTGCTCGTGGACGACCACTGCTTAACTCTCGGACAGCTGTTCCAGTCGTTTGAAATGCTCTCCAAGCTCGTGAAACGATGCTGTGAGCGATCCCGAACTCCTCGGCCACACTAGTCACACTTCAACTTTCTTCCAACTTCCCAATGACGATACCTCGGGTAAATTCATCCAGATGTCGTCTACTGGATTGCCTGT
Organism: Macrothele yani; assembly: GCA_039090855.1. Taxonomy (NCBI): domain Eukaryota; kingdom Metazoa; phylum Arthropoda; class Arachnida; order Araneae; family Macrothelidae; genus Macrothele; species Macrothele yani. The sequence continues at coordinate 4,980,941 of CM076995.1, read as the reverse complement.
TGGCCATATCACACGGTGGCAGCAACTCGACGTCGTCCAAACCGATGTACACCGTGCAATAGCTTTCACCGAATTGCTGAGCGTACACCGCCTGTGTGCTTTATACCCTTCCTACACCCCCCCCTACGTCATGCTACATATATGCCATGCCCTACCGTACCAGACCCTAGTCTATCTCCTGAGTGGCCTTTCGGTCCGTTCTGCCTGCTCGTTTTGCTGTTATGCTAATTTCTCCTCTTCTTCCTAATTTTTTGCACGCTTCCCTCTGTATTTCTGTTCTTAATTCTCCGATTTGAAAAATTCTTTCTTTTTTTTTTCAGATATCTTCCTCTATGAGGAACAGTTTGCATACAATTAGCAATTTTTCATAATGCACATTTCTACTATTGTGGGGTGTAGGCTAAATAGTTTTTCTACTTGCAGACGTTTTAGCGATTTCACAAAGCCGATTGTAAAATATGCTGTTTCGGGGTTCAACGAACACTACAAGTAACTCAATGGGCTATAAGCAGTTGCCTGTTTCTAATTTTGGGGCCACTGATATCGTGTTTGTTTGTGCCGTAAGACAAACACGATATCCGTGCCTCACGGGATTCGAACCCGCACCTATCTCAGACGAATGTTAAGAAGCCAGAGCTTAAACCCCTGCGCCCCAGGGGCGGCAAAATGTTGTTTCCCACTAGTTCCATTCACTAAGAACTCTGCACACATTTTGTGTTTTAAACAATGTTCAGCTGTTGCTTTATTTTTCGTTATGTTTCGTAAATGCATTTCTTTTTCGAAGATTTTCTCCTTTTCCAAAAATGTCCTTTGAAATTCTTTGTGCGTGTGTGTGTGTGTGTTGGTCTGGGTGTGTGTCGGAAAACATTTGAAAGTTATGCTCATTGCATCCGAGAATTCGGTGATACCTTTCTTGTTTGAATTACAAATAAAAGAGAATGTACTTTTAAATCCTCGTATGCTCATAGGGGGCGAGGGACGGGGGTTTTTTTTCATCCTTATCAACAATTGTCATATCTCATACCTTTTATGTTTTTCCGCTCTTAAGCTTTAATGCATTCACCTATGTCAATTTACTATATCTTTCATTGATGTCGAGTAAAATGATTTTTTGTCACATTATTTACTAATTAAGAAAACCGCTGCTTTATTGTGCAATCCGCATGATATTTTCAAGAAAGACACACTGTTTTTTTGGTGAAATCAAACTCGACAGAGCATCTGATATCGACTACGATCACCAACATACCACACTTTTCAGCCGTTCCTGATTGAGTAACACATAGCTGCATGTAATCACTGAGCTTTACGACTTTGAATGAGTAACATAACCACCGCGGTTTTAAGGCCAAAACATATAACTATAGCCACTGAGTATTAGACTTACCAACTGGAAAGGAGATCAGTAATACATTTTCGTAAAAGATCATCTAGGTTAAGTTTCTGAAATGCATGAAAACTAAGGAGTTCGAACAGAATGGGCAAACAGCTTTAAAAGAAAAAGACTGACATAATTGTGCGCATGATATCTTAATAGCAACTGCAAAATTACAGATGCGGAAATTTATATTTTCACGAACATGGCATCCAGCAATTTGCAGAATTCTTTAATTACTTCCATAACTGAGTGACATCGAAAATCATGATTTAGGCATGAATTATTGAAAGGAAACTGAACATTATAAGTCACGAAAATCTGAGCTATTTCAGAAGGAAATGCAAAGGAACATCTATGACCGGAAATTAGAAATGATTTCGAGTTCTATGAAATGCAGAGCAACTTTCTGGTCTCATGTCTTTGACTTTAGGTCACCGGAAGTCCTTGTACAAAGAATATTATTCTTCTGTATTGACCTTAATGTCATCAAAACGGCTTATTTTAGCGGCAAAAGTAATCTGTTAAAGCAAATGTATCGAAAGCGCAACTGCTTACCTGATCAAAGTTTCAGTTATAGAAATGATAACAATAAATATTCACAACCAAAATGATCACTTCAACAATATTTTTTTCTTATTTTCTTCTACAGTTTCTGATACAGATATAAGGTTGTATTGGAATTTCTAATGAAATGAAAATTATATTTTTTAATGAAATTAGTTGTACTGAAGAAACAGTGTTTTATTTAAAATTTTATTTCATTGAGAAACTTGCAGGAAAGTTCGCTGATAAAATATTTTTCTTGTAAGAAAATATTTAATTATTTTGAAGCCTTCATTAAAGCGTTGGCATGTTAACGACGTTTCTTCATTGCTGAATTGCTCCTTTAGATGGTTCACCTAATTAAAAGAAACATTCATCGAAATATCACGTTATTTATTTAAAATGTTTTTTTCGTTTTTTTTTTTTTTTTTTTTTTTTTTTTGGAGGTTTAACGACCACCGTGAGCAACTCAATAGGCTATAAACAGTCGCCCGTCCCTAATTTAGGGTCACTGGTTCCAGGGAAGGGAGAGAGCCAGTGCCGTAAGACAAACACAACATCCATGCCTGACTGGGATTCGAACCCGGACCCCTTACGGACGAATGATCAGAGGCCAACGCCTTAGACCACTGCGCCACCGGGGCGGCTTTTCGTTTTGCGTATCGTTATCTTATTGCAGGAAAACCTTTCCCGAATTACAAAAAAAAATCGTATTAATCATCACACTGGAATTACTCCTCGACTCAGAAAGAAAGTTTATAGTTGAAGATTAGTTAAAATGCTGCGGCTAAAAAGATTTACTAAAACTCTGAGCTTATAATGATAATTCAACCAATTTTCAGTTAAGCAAGACCCATTAATTTCCTACAAATTACCTTCGCTTTTGATATTTTAAAAATGAAATACTACGTCGTTACTGTAAGATACGACACGATACCAGTTTATGGGTAAAAAGAGATACGTGGTGAGGTAAAAGAATATGAAATTCAGATGTTTAAATACTACCCCAAAACTGATGGTGAAATGGAGTTTACCGAAGCCAAGAATATCGCTTCTACATTATGACCAATTTTTTGATAAGAAAACAAAACAATTTAATATAGCTCTCTGTCATAATAAGTTGAGTGTCCCTTGGCCATGGAGCATCCAAATGAGACTGTTTGCGGCTGCGTAAAACAGTTTTGAGTGGTTGTCCATTCCAGCTATCTATTTGTAGGTATGAAGTCAAAATGTTCATTAGTTCTCTCGGTGTTTGCCGTCTGTTCTGCTTATAAGTGTTTTATGAGTTGGTCTACAATTATTCACGGAAATAACGTGGCCGAATCATAGCAACGAGCCAACTTTATCTATTTGCTTGAATATTTAGTGGTGTCATGAATTTATGATAAATTGTCCGCATTGAGTTAAGCTTACTTGGATTAAATGCACAAGTTTTTAATAATGGTAACCAAATTAACGCAGTGCAAAGGTGGTATCGCTCTTTGAGATGTAATCAAATGTACCTGAACTTTTGCTTCATTGTGACGGCCGGGAAGTGTACGAAAAAAGCAGTGCAGCAGTCACATTAAGAATGTGTCGGGTAGGTACAGAGGTTTATCAGCATAATGGACAAACTTACCGTTTGTAGAGAACATTTTATTAAACAAGCTGTAGACCCACCTCGAGCTTTCAGAACAGAAGAAATTCGATTTGGAATAGACTTATACAGTATAAGTCCTCCATATGCATTAATGGAATTAAGATAATTGTTACTGAAGAATATATCCCAACTGTGTCCGTGATGTTAGAGAAGAAAAGTGTGGCCTTCGCTCCAGATACAACCACAAATGTTCAATAATATTGAGATATGGAGATTGAGGTAGCCAGGGTAGAGCTGCCACACCTTATCTTCATGTTCTGCAAACACAACTTGACACGTTTCAATGCACAGGTGCATTATCTGTTTGAAATCAGGGACTTCCACTAGGGAACAATGTCTGCAACATTGGGTGCAGGTGGTCCCCAAGAATTCGTACATGGCAGATGTGACACAAACCAGCACAATAACCTGTGGCCCTAAGGAATGTCATGATATGGCAACCAACAGCATCACAGATCCGCTACCCTCAGTAATCCAGTCCATACGAAACAGTGGGGTGGTACGCTTGCGCAGATTTTTCCAGATGTACATTCTACAAGTAGTTGTAAATAATGTAAAGCACAGAACATCAGACCAGACGACATATTTTGCACCACATTACACATTTTGTTGCCTTGATGTTGGTAATCAGAGGTCTGTGCATTGCTGCACGGCCATGAATTCTGGCACGATGGAATTTCCGATGAAATGTTATGATGGAAACGGTATCGTTCCGACTGGTGTTCAGCTCTGCTGCTATTTGCGGTGCGGTGGTCTTGTTCTTCCGTTGTACAATCCATACCAACGCTCGCCTATCCCTGTCTGATATCTTCGTATGGCGTCCACAATTTGTACATCTGGAGCCAACGAAGTGTCTTTTTACGCTTTCCAACCGTGGGTTGAAGAAGCGTATATGCTCCAGCTTTGTCCGTCTGTCTGTCCGCACGATAACTAGCGTAAAAACGGTTCGATTTCGATGAAATTTTAGTATGTGGTAGGGGACTACCTGGGGACAAACTTTATCGAAAATGGGCGAAATGGGATGAACGGTCACGACATACGAGCGGGATCTATTCCATTGCCATTATGCGTCAAAACTTGCGTAAAAATGGTTCGATTTCAGTGAAATTTTGGTATGTCACAGGGGACCACATGGGAACAAATTCTGTTGAAAATTGGCGAAATGGGGTCAAAGGTCAAGACATAGGAGCGGGATTCATTTCGTTGCTCTTATGCGTCATAACTTATGTAAAAATGCTTCGCTTGCAACAAAACTTTATCATGTTGTTCCAGAGGCACACTGAACCGGTTCTGTTTAATATAATCGAAATGGGGTCAAAGGTCAGGACACAGGAGTGAGATTTATTCCACAGCCATTATTAAATAACTTGAGTAATTATTTCTGATATGTTGTAAAGCGTATCATAATAATCAATGCATTGCATGATTTTACTAACTTGTTTGATATTTTTATGGCTTTCAAGGACCCCTATTTGTGGACGAGAGCATTGTTCTTTTGGTAAAGGAAAGGGCTTTCACTGAATTGTTGCCATAATGTTGGGAGCACAGAATTGTCGAAAAAGTCATAATAGGCCACAGCGTTAAGTTTCCCGGGTTTTGGAACTAGGAGGTCCAGCAGAAACTATGAAATACAGCCCTACAGCATAATGCCTCCTCCACCGAACTTCACAGTTGGCACAGCACAGTCGGGCAGGTAGTGTTCACCTGACACATTCCGCTTCTAGACTCGTCCGTCGGACTGCTAGATGATTAAGCGAGATTCATCACTCCAGAGAGCGCGTCTTCTCTGCTTCAAACCCACTGGCGCCGAAATTTCCTGAATCGACATGTTGCTAAGATGGTTTCCTATGACCGCGCCACGCAATAAGTCACTGAGCTCTACTGTACACACATGCGCCAACTACGGGCATGCTGAGTTACTTAAGCATGCCCCGGCAAAAATCAGACATCTGTAGGGGCAACCAAAATTATATTTTCATGAAAATATGTATATCATAATTAGAACTTGTGAAATAAGATGTTTCTATCAGTTAACATCAGTCATAGATAACTAAAAATCAAAATTGACATGTTCTTAAACTCGCACTTTTGAAATTGTTTATGTTGAATGTATTATTTTTAGGTAAAGACATTTTGTAATATATCAGTTGTAATTTTATGCTGAATTCAATACCACAAATAGTTTGCAGATTTTTTTTGTTAAATGAAGCAGTTATTAACAGAAATATGAAGGAAAAGAAGAAGTTAGCGTGGTGGCTGAGTGGTACGAGGCGCTGTGTAACAATCGTTCGCTCTAGATGGGCCCGGACCTGAATCCCGGGAGAGATATAGATGGTAAGCTTATATTACGGCACTGGCTCTCTTCCTTCTCTAGAATCAGTGTTTTGAAATTAGGGATAGGCGATTGCTTACATATCCCAATGAAGTGTTTCACTGTTTTTCGTCCTCACTTATTCAGATCACTTATCGTGTAATTTCACCTAAGCACAGAGTAGGGGATTACAGATTTTAAAGTCACGATGGTCGTTAGCCATCCCTCTTCCCCTCCCGAAAGGACCTCTTTTGCCCGTTATATATTCAACTTTACTCACACGCATGAGGATTGGATTGAAAACGGGCGCTATTTCAAAAATAATCAAAAATGTATTACTGGATTACGATAAATAATAGCACATTTTTATTTATTCCCTTATTTATTTTTAAAAAAATAGTGTATATACGCCTCATTTTTTCTCGAGCATGCCGTCAGGTTCACAAAACTCTACGCCTATGACTGTATGGCCTATTTTACTCTTCATGTTTGTCTCTTATGTTTGACATCCCACATGCCTCATTTTATGCCTAAATGACGGATGGCTGTCACGTATACAGGCGAATCTACTATTCATAAGGGATGCACGGATATTTTTGATTATATAGTGTATTTTTTTAAGAATGAAAATTACGCTGCATACAATTTTGATGAACTTCAGATTATTTTATCAAATAACAAATATATCATTCTTGATTCGGAAAGAATTAAGTAAGATATTTTCAAGGAATTGTGCTCACTCTTTTACCAAAACAATTGAGAAATCCACCCTTAGATATTTCGTTGGACAACGACTTGTAATCAAAATTGCCGTTAAGCTAGGAAAACGAAAATAACTAGTCCAAAATGCGTGCAAGTTACAACATACCAAAACGTCTTGTCTCTCGAAGGAAGAGGTTCAGCCGCTTTTAGCACCTATCAGTTCTTCTTTATTGTACAACACGTGGGTGAACTTTTGAATAATTATAATTTTTGAGACTTAAAATGTATGTTTTTCAACTTCTAGAAGCTCGCGGATTTTACTGTGACGAAGAAAATCGTTGTAGTTTCAAGCATGAGAAATCATTCCTTCTTACAAGTAAGAAAATAAGTGACATACATTTAACTCTGAGTAAAATGTATCATATTGGAAACTAGGAAACTTCTCGTGATATGGTTGCAGAATGGAATGAAAAAATTCACTTAATCTGAAAACAAAGGATTTTTAATGCAACGAAAATTTATGGAACAGTAAAACATACTAGAAATACTACTTGACTCATAAATTATTTTTCACTCTGTCATAGAGCTTAAAAAATTCACTTGTTTATTTACTTAATTCATTAATTTTGTAGTTGTGATGCATTCACGTCATTTTCATTCCTAGGACAAAGAATAACATTAATTGTTAATTGGTTACAATTAATGAAGAAAAACAACTCAATGCCTAATTTGTATATATAAAACTAGCGCTTTTATCATAGGCGAGCAGGCGCACTGCCGAGGGTCGTCATTTCTAGGAGCCACAAATTTTAATCATACATTGATTTTCGTCATCATCCAATTTTTAATCTGTATTGTTTTTGAAAAAAATATGAAATCACTTAAAAGTCAGTCGAAATGTCGTTAAGTCCAGTGAAGGTATATTGCATGTTTGGACTACCTCAAGTACTTGCAGATTTTACTTCTACAAAGCAAGAAAAGTTACTTTTCAATTTATAAAAATTATCTTCTCATTAATTGTATAGCATTTTACACAAAAGCAAACACTAAAATTTAGATAAATATTTAGTTTTATAAATTAAAAACATTTTAACTCTAAAAACATCTCGTTTAAGTCTTGTACTACAATGGTAAGTAGTGTAGATAGCGTTAACTTTCCAGTTATGTGAACAAAAGTTTATGCTACCCTAATTATGTAAGCAATGTATAATGATATTTACAAATAAAAGCACAGTAAATCATGAAAGAAATACGGGATTACGCCATATAATACAAATTTTGAAGATGACAATCCGATTTTTGGCGTAAATGTGACAAGGATGGTAAGTCAGATAATATCCGAAAACTTGAAAATTGTCACATTTACGCCAAAAATCGGATTGTCATCTTCAAAATTTGTATTATATGGCGTAATCCCGTATTTCTTTCATGATTTATCTGCTTCTCCGGGCAAACACGGGATAAGATTCTTAACCTCCAGATTCGCTAAACATGAATGCCGGTTGCTTCGACTAGCGAATCCTGTGATGGTTAAATTCAAATTGATCGGAAACTTGAAACTTGGTCGTTCTGTGGGGTGTAGTGGTTAGCATACCCGGGCGTTTTCTGGGAGACGCGGGTTCGAGTCCCGCCCCAGGACGATGAAATTTTTCAAGTTTTCGGATATTATCTGACTTACTATCCTTGTCACATTTACGCCAAAAATCGGATTGTCATCTTCAAAATTTAAATGCACAGTAGTTAGCATTTGGAGGAATTTAGTTTGCGGATGAGACTTTAAAATTCATATTTTCCATAATTTATGTGCATCTTTTTTCTAGTTTTAGCTTTCTGTCATTCAAGAAAGAATATGCTACTCAGAACTGATGGAAAATTGACATTTAAACTAACACGCAAGTTTTTCAGTCAAAAATACTATTAGGACCCACCAAGTCAAATTTTGCCTATGTCCATTAAAGAATTAACGCCAGGCTGTTCTGAAAGCATGCAAACTGATATTTTGAGCGGCTCCATTTTTTTAAAAAGCAAACCAAAATAAAACAGAAAATTGTCATGATATATGCACTATAGATTTTTCTTTCATGATCAATTCTATCTCCCAAAGATTACGTAATTATTGACACAAAAACATTTGTTTCCTGAAAAGGCATCTTGTTACTCAAAGAAAGTAGAATTTATGAAGGCGTTGAAGATGAAAGTAGTGAGCGACCAATTAAGAAGAGAAGAAAAATGAGCACGCCGGAAAAGGAAGAACAGGTGTGTGTATTTAAGTAAACGTGAATGTTTGTATTTACGCTAAGCCAACGACCGGAAGTGAACTAAAAAGGGAGGCCAGACAGCTTGCTGCCATGGTACATTGTTTTACGGTTGACTTTCAAGCTTTGGAAGGCGAGACGATAAAAAAAAAAGTTATTTGCACAGGTTCAAAACCTGCACGTTTAAAAGAAAAAATCTTCCTGTATATAGAGCGTCTTAAAAACATTTATTACAAATAGTAAATCATGCTTAACAGTGTAATTTATTCTTCAGCCTTGTAGTGGATTCTTAACGGAAGTTTAAGCATTCGGCAAAGCCTTGAGTAGAATGAGAGGCGTGACTTTAATCACTTACGCACGGTATTTCGTGGAACCCAAGCAGATGAATGACTGACTTAATCGCCCCCACACCTCCCCCGTTTTTGTGATAGCTCATTTGAAGAATAAAGTCATTATATCCCTTCATTTCCTAAGACGTTTGATGTTAATTATCTCAAATAAATCATGTGTATTTTCCAACTACATCGCCTGGTAGAACAGAACTTGGTAAGGATATTTCTGGCTTCTGCATAACACCTACGCGATTGCCTTCTGCATTGATTTATTTACCAAACGAGTAACCATTTTTTAAACACATATCGAAAGAAAGAACAACACGGATTCTGATACTTGAACGCTTGTATGGCAAAAAATCTGCACACTTTCCGGTTCAGCTCTCCGAAATTCGAATTTTTCAAGCGATAAAAAATTTGGAAGAAATTTATCGCCCGATCGTATTGCGTTTAAATTTCGCCTTAGGATTACCTTTTTATCCTGTATTATTTAGAATTGTATTTTATTTTAATATTTTAAATCATCTGTAGTGTTCCGATTATTGACGGTAGATCAACAAAAAGCCAAACGGCCATTTAACTCAGATTTTTTATAAATCATTTTCTGTAAATACCTACACTTACCAGCGGTATTTTCGGTCATTTTTCAACCTAATTTTTTATCCAGTAAATATTTTACTCACAAATTCAAGTATTTCAGAATAATGGTCCACATTTCTTCTGGATAATATTTGAGATATCCCATACCTAACTCGAAATTGTTCTAATGTACTAGTCAGGAATGCTATGCTGCATTATGAAAAAATGTTCAGCAAAACAATTCTCACACAGCATTGTGTGAAAACTGTTTTTAGTATCACAGTATTCTTATACAGTAGTTGTGAAACAAATTCTGAAAAACGTTAACAATGAGCAAATACGGTGATTTACGTGTCAAACACGGTGACCAGTTATTGTAGGAATGTAATAGTTGTAAGTTCTGAAACAAGATTAAAAGTTATGAATTACATACATCACAAAATTTATATTCTTCTAAAAATCTCTTTTATTTCTTTATGTAGCTTTCCGGATGTTTGAAGAATGATTTCAGGTGTTCACGCGCAATATATAAATAAAAAATAGGCACTAAATAAAATTGAATAACTTTTCAGAAAGTTAATAAAAACTGCAGATAAAGTTTTCTCAAATGGTTTACTGAATAATTGATCGTCATGAAATTGAGAACTAAATTATTTGTATTGCTCATGGTTTTACAATAGCTAAAGTCTTACATTTGCAAATTTCATACACCAAAAGTAATGTGTGAAATTTAAGAAGATACCGACATCGTCTCATAAATAGGTCAGTGACGATTTTTTTAGTTTCTTTCAGGAGGTTTTTGGCTTCCTATGGCATGTAACATTAGTAGGGTTTATCAATACCTACAATTTCTGTGGAGATTGTAAAATTAGAAGAAATGACAGAAAATTATCGGGTGTGCTGAGCACGTCCGCTTCCAAAGTTTTCGAATCTATTTGGATAAAGTATTTCTTAGCTTTTTATTATTTTAAATGTGCAATCCGCATTTTTTAAAGAATATTTTTAAAAAAGCGAATTTTATGCTTACTAAAGAAAATATTTGAAAAACATTTTTATGAATCTGGTGTCATAGTTTTGCCTATGAAAAGTTGGAAAGCATAAACATGTTAGTTACAGCCCTTTTATGTAAAATATAACTAAGCAGAATTTGAGAATAAGAAATACAAACTGAAACAGAGATGCATTTATACCACCTGGTTGAAATATTGTAGATCATTTATAGCAAATTGAATATGCGATCGAAAATTAATTTTTCAATCACTCTTTATCGGATATATCATTGCAAATTGAAATATACAGTTACCTCTTCTAGCTATGGAACAATGCATTGCGAAAAATTTAGAAAATGCTGCTCACGGCGAAAGTTGTACTGCGCGAAAAGATCCCCGGGCTTTTAGAAGAGGAGATAGTGAGACAAATAGCGAAAGAACTCTGCAGTAGGAAAATACTACAGAAAATTTACAAAAAAAAATCTTCTCAGAGCAGCGTAGTATCTATTCTGAGGAAAAACAAATTAACCCGACTTTCAGCAGCAGAAATACAAAGTGCAATAAAATACACATATCTGCCTCTTAACAATAAAATGAGCACATTATATAAACTGTATCTCATAGTGAAATGTATCCAACGAAAACCGTTTATTCTTGTAACTCAGCGAATTCCATAAGCAATTCGTGAAGAGTGGGGATTGTTTCTACGCTAAAGTAAAACTAAAGTTGTTTTAGTTTTAATGACTGTAGGCTCTCTCTCTCTCTCTCTCTCTCTCTCTCTCTCTCTCTATCTATCTCTCTGTCTGTCTCTCTCTCTCAAAATTAAAAAAAAAGGAAAGGAAATAAAAAAAAAACGTAAAATTTAATTATTTGCACTCATGGATCAATGGGTCGCCCTGGTATCCGAGTGGTCAGAAACTTAGATTTCCGCCCAGTCGTCCGAGCTAGTCCCGGGTGAGGCATAGTTGAAGTTTGGAGCTTTTATCCTACCACAGTGGCTGTCTCCTTTCCCTGGAACAAGTGACCCTAAATTAGAGACAAAGAACTGCTTATATCATTTAAAGCTGTCCCGGAACAAAACAAAAACCGGATCAGTAACAGTGATAGACGCTCGATTGACCTTAAAATAATACAATGTACTGCAAAAATTCTTATCACTGATTATATTGTTTGAAGTGATTGAAACATGAATGTGTAGCCATCAACACAAACTCAAGTTTATAAATAAAAAAATTCCATTGTCTGTTGACGGGTAAAAGGATCGGAGTTTCGAGAAAACTGACAAGGAGAGTATAGATGGTTTTAATTATGATTTGAATGAAAATCGTTACAGAATTAAGACTCTGCAACAGAAAACAAACGAATGCGCTCTGAGGAACTTTGATGAAAATATAAAGAGGGAAAAGATTTGCGCGTTTTGGTCTTGTCATTACAGGGAGAAGGATCATGCTGTCATTATTTGAAGGTCGACTAAAAGGAAAAAATCCAGCAAAATGGAAGACCAGATGCCTGGATACTGTCAGAGTTCTCCTGTATATTACAATTTCCGAAATCTCGCGTACAGAACAAATTTGCAAAATTTGGGAAAGTTTGGTCACCTGACAGTAAAGGATAAAGGTACTCAAATGCGAGAATCGTGCATCGCTGGTTTACGACTAATGATTCTGATGAAGAGAGAAACCCTGAACTAGAGAAGAAACAAAACAGCCATGGGATCACTCGGGATTCTAACTTAGGATTATTCCATATGATATCTGGCCTGTTGTAATAAAAACTTCATGGCACCTTTTCTTTTTAATGTAACTATGAACCACCGCGAATGTATTCCAGTCACTGGCGTATAAGGGGATTGCTGTTGATAAAATTGTAGTCCTATAATAAAAATAATTTCATTAATAAAACTGATCCAGCTTGTTCCATGGGCTTGAAACAAAAAAAAATCGTTGGTTGAAAAAGAAGCTTTTAGTATATTTTTCACTTCTCACACGTAATAAAGAGAAAGGAAGTAAAAGGAATAGAACAGTTGAAAATCAAAAACATCAAGCCATTTCTTCATTAATATTTCAGTATTCACTTAAATGGTAAGTGAAGTTGAAATCCTTGTGACAGGTGGCATCTGAACACTATCTTTTGAATTATCATTCTCTGAAAAGTCATTAAATGCTTTCGCAACAGTTTGAGAGATAGACAGTTGAGGAAATCTATGCTGGCTGCAGCGAGCTCACACTCCTTTCGTCGGATATTGATGTGCATTTACACCAATCAGTAGGGATGGTTCATGTGAATGGTTTATCTTCCCTATCTCATTCATGTAAATGTATTCCTGTCATTAAATTCTCACGTATGTGGAGTGCATATAAAAGAGACTAATAATTCTGGAAGTTTCTTGCAACTTCTTCAGTCCCACAAAGGGCGACGCGCCTCTCAAACTTAACCAGTGAATTTTTCTGTTGCTCCTCGACTTCGGTTTAATTGCAAAAACCTTAAATTTAAGGGACTTAAGAAACGACAAAAGCTGACCGCCAGTACAAAAACCATTCCCGTCATAAGAAATGGGATGTGGAGCCTGACAGAAAAAGATTAAGTTTGCAAATTGAAAGAAATCACAAGTTGTGAAGATCGCAATCTACAGCCTTCATGCTGCATGGGTGGTGGTCAATATCAGTTTTGACTGATGACTCGAAAAAACGTTTACGTGCTACTGAAGCTTATATTGGGTTTTAGGGCTTTAAGGTCAGTAATTAACATCCTACCACTCTAGAAACTGGAAAAGAAACATATAAATACGAGTGAAAATCATCAGCGGTTGGAAGATGAAAAAGTGATCTTGAGTACCAGGTGCTCACTGCAGGAATAATTGCAGAATTTCTGCTATAAAGAAAACAGAAGAAAATTGGGAAGAAGAGCAGGAGGACAGGAAGACCGCAAACCAAAGTACACTGTTGAGAACGCGGTTAAGTGGACGTCTTCATCAATTATAACGTCATCTGACAATGAAGTGCAGCTTTACAATGCATAAAATCATGCATTTGGGGAAATTATAATGAGGAAGCATTACCCAGCGTAAGATGCAAGTAAAGCTCGATACATTCTTCTGACCTGTTGCTGTTTTTCTCCGCCCAAGTCTCGCTTACCAGAACTCTCTGAAAGCAAATGGCAACGGAAGCATAACAGCTCCTCACAACAAGCCTGTAATGTTAAGAGGAAGCAGAAGTGTGACAGATGTTCTAAATCATACCTATGATCACAGAACAACAGACTTTTCTGTAAACTACAAATACAGAGTTTTTTTTAATTCGAAGTGTTGTATTTAACAGTTGTAAATTTTTGGGAAAAGCTTCAATGGTCCTGCGAACCACTATATACTAGAAGATGATAGTTCGCATCCATTTTTACTGGTCCTTAAAAGACACAAATAATAATATATTTAATATGCATACTGTATTAGTTTTATCGCCATACTTCAAAATGAAGTATAGTGAAGCATAAACTTTAATTTCAAATTAACTAAATAATACAGTACAAATGTGTAATACTGCCGTAAGTGGATCAAATTTTGCAGCATCTGAGGTATCTACCGTAGTAATATCTTCATTTTACCTGAAACAGTTTTTGTGTTAAGCTTGGTTCGCTAGTCCGCTTTGATTTCCCCAATTTCTAACCCCTTTCCCTCCCTCGTCCACACTGGGTTGATGTGCAAAGAATACGATGTCAAATTTTAATCACAGCCAAAATATTTCAATGTCTAATATGAAACTACGGATTTATCTCCTCCCAGGCAATTTGCTAGGTTTTACGTTGTAAAAATGATGTGGCTTTTTAAAGCAAATCTCTACATTAGATGTTTGAATTCTGAATTTCTTTAATATATCATGATAGCCATTATTCAATGCTCTGATTTCTTCTTTCCCAAATTTCGCTGAATGTGGTTTTAGTGGCCAATCAGACGAGGATAGGATCTTACTCAATATCAGTATCATAAGACCTAGCTTTTGATTGCTCAGTTATTTGCTCAACAGACTAGGAGAAAAGATGTTTACTGTCCGCCACTTTCCCTTTTGTATCACATTGTAAATTCCGTCCTGAAACACACGTTTTGTTTTCTAATTCCTCGTGGTCTTTCTTCAGATCACTGAGAGCTTCCGTAACTGCACGTATAGAAGTGTATGAATGAAACGGTGGAATATGTCGGTGTTGAATGGTTAGGGAAATTTTTTTGTAAAGAGCACACCCCACATCTGATTATTTTACTGCTGCACAAATGAATGCGAATCATGTCATGGATTTTAGTAGTCTGGTGAACTGTTATTTTTGATGCTCTAAAACTTACAATTTGCAAAAAATACAAATTGTGTTTGGGATGACAAATGGCAGTTTTCGGGTTGTAATTTCAGAGCACCAAAAATGTCACAAAAATTATTCAATACTTCATACAAATGTGAGAACCCAACTAGCCATTGGGTTCAATGAAGTTACATGAAAAAGCTCTTGGTCCAACAGACCACCGTAATTTTGCATTTGATTGCTCAACTCCACTTTTTGTGATCTTGAAACAGCGGGCCACACAAAATTTCAAACGTTGGTTTTACGACGTAAATTTTTATAACATTGTATTTTCTTTTTAGATATCATTAAATTTTTGAAAGTGCATTAAGCAGAATTCCTAATCTACTGGATTAATTCTTCTGAGATATAGTCATGTACAACATGCACCACAACACAAAAGTTTAGGTTCCGGTTTCAACATACACCCCTTTTCCTTGTTAGTCCGTTAATCGAGGGTTCGCTGTATTTGCAATGAGTTCCACGATTGATTATTCAAGGTCGGTGACTCAGTCTTTCAGAAGAAAAAGGAGTGTTTTCTGAGAATTGTTTTGAGAAAAAAAAAGCCTTGAGTCATCCGAAGACCGTCTTCTTTTACAATACTTATGTCTTCCACTGGTTTGTAAGTCATCGAGAAATGAATTTAAATTCTTTCTGTTCGAATAAGAATCATATAAACTCAGACGGGGTTTTTGCACGTGCCTTGTTTACTTAAATTGATATTTTTGCGGAAGTTAGGAAATGAAGGTATTAAACCCTTTTGCCTTAGGCCTTCAAGTACGAAGAAAATATAAAGTGCAAAACTAGAAACGTCACTTCGATTATTTTGAATTACAAATTGTTCTCACCCCATGCACTTGTCAAGCTAAGGATTTCATGTTTTATCACCTGTTGAATGATTGGACCACAAAGGGAAAGCAGCATCTGCTTCTTAATAATCTTGTTCCTGTGTCTGTGTTGCGGTTAGTAAGGCTCTTTTCAACGCTTGTAAATCTTGCTGTTTAAAAAAGCGCTGGGGGTTACAAACTACTTAAGACGTCATTTTAGATGTCGACGAACTCCGAGCGATGTTGGAACAAAATGATTTCAGACAACTGATCTCGACTGCTTCTAAATTTTAGAAGGCTCTGCATACACCTGGAGTTCTTTTTATCACGGTTCTCTAAATTTTCCAGTATCCCCATGAAACGTTAAGCTGAGAGGATCGCACAAATTGCTTAGAAAATTTTATTTATTTATTTTATTGAAATTCAGAATAAAAGTCTTCCCCAAAATTTTCATTCTAGATATTTCAGCCTCCGCTTGTTAATTAAATGAAACCTAATGCTAGGTATCTTTGACGAATTTTGTGCACCTCAACTTTTGAGCAACTGCTATTTCAAGATATTTAGCAATTATCACCATTGTTTTGTTGTTTTTTTTCATGAATAACAGGTTAGTGTTTTAGGCGTACATATGCGTTTTATAAAACGGATAGATTAAGTAAAAGGAATGAATGATAAAAGTTAATATTTCGACACCCTTACTGAAACAGAAGCTCTGCGATACAGCCATTATAGAAATTAAATGGCAAAACCACTACGCAAAAAAAAAAAAAAAAAAAGTATAGTAAAAAATATAAAAAGGCGAAAAAGCATCTTTTTTATTATTTTCGACCATATCCTCCTAGACAATTCAGAAAATTTTATTACATAAAATAAAATATTCTATTTTTTTCTATCTTTGGGAGATTCTAATTTGGATGTTAATAATAATAATAATAAATAGTTTCTGGTATAATAATACATATGCCATAAACTACCGGAAACAACCTGAAGGACACGTCAGTGGAAAGCGACACATGTCGGCAATGCCATCAAGCGCCAGAGACCATCCAGCATATCACAGCAGGGTGAAGAGTCCTCGCACAAGCAGAGTACACGAACAGCCACAATCAAGTCGCTAAGATTGTCCATCAGGAATTGGCAAGAAAGCACCACCTCATTGCAACTGATCCTGTCCTCCACTACAAGTATAAGCCAACAACGCTTCTAGAGAACAACACCCACAAGATGTACTGGGACAGATTGATCAGAACAGATAAGACCATTCCCAATAATCGGTCTGACATCGTCCTGGTCGACAAGGAGATGAAATCAACATACCTCATAGACATAGCGGTGCCGATCACGTGCAACATCCAAACGACGCACGGAGAAAAGCTGTCAAAGTATAACGACCTACGCTACGAAGTCAAGGAAATGTGGCATATGAAGAACGTCACCACCGTCCTAATGGTAATGTCAGCCACAGGAATTGTACCTAAGACCATTCACAGCTCTATACAGACACTGGATTTTTAACCTAACGTTTACATGGAACCACAGAAGGCAGCTATCATAAACACTTGTAGGACAGTAAGGAAGCTCCAGGACAATTGAGAGAAAAAACAACAACCCATACTTGGTACGTCGTACCCGTCCCGGAAGGAAGAGGTGGAATCATCATTTTATAATAATAATAATAATAATAATAATAAAGGACACGTCAGTGGAAAGCCAACAACGTTTTTATGAGCCAACAACGTTTTCTATGAATCATTTTGAAAAATTGCAGCTTTCTGATATGCCACCTACAGAACTGCAGAAGACAGCTTTACTTGAGACATCATATATTTTACGCCGATTCTTGACTGATACCTAGGTCTCCGGTGGAAACTCGTATCAGTTCAACAATACCAGTCAATGATAATTTGCTGTTTATTTTGTTTGTCAGAGGCTGTGATTCGTATATTTCGAATAAAGAAAATAATAATAATATTAATAATAATAATAATCACGAATTCGTACACTTATGGCGAATATACCGTGTACACCCGGATGTTAGGTGACATCTCGTTTTTACGTCGAGGGAAAGAAAAGTAGCTAAAGATGAAGACAAGAAATCCAGCCAACTATCAACCAATAGTGTGTCTACTTACGCTGTATAAGATCCTCACAGCGTGCATCGTCAATCAGATAATGAGGCACATAGAAGGACAAGCACTTATGGCAGAACAGCAAAAGGGTACCAACTGGACTGTAGAGGGTGCAAGAAACAGCTTACCACAGACGCTGCTGTAATGGAGCATGCTTTCCAGATGCACCGCAACATGTACAAACTCCTTAAAGCCGGCCATGACAGGATGGACGACAACAATCAAAGTCAAGAACATAACGACCAAACCCATCCACATAAGGAGAGGCATCTTCCACGGAGATCCACTTAGCCCACTATGGTTTTGTCTAGCACTCAACCCACTGTCAACCATGCTCAACGAAAGAAAGTATGGATTTACCATCAAGTGCAACAAAACCAACAAGTACAAACTCTCCCATCTCATGTACATGGATGACATCAAGCTGTACGCATCGTCGCAGAACCAACTCCAGCAACTAATTCGGATCCCCGAGGGCTTCTTTTTTTTTTTTTTTTTTTTTGATTGGAGGTTTAACGACCACCGTGAGCAACTCAAATGGGCTATAAGCAGTCGCCCGTCCCTAATTTAGGGTCACTGGTTCCAGGGAAGGGAAAGAGCCAGTGCCGTAAGACAAACACAACATCCATGCCTGAGCGGGATTCGAACCCGGACCCCTTACGGACGAATGATCAGAGGCCAACGCCTTAGACCACTGCGCCACCGGGGCGGCCCCACCGAGGGCTTCAGCAATGACATCGGGATGGAATTCGGCCTACAGAAATGCAGGACACAAGGTATGAACCAGGGAAAGCATGATGCACGTAGCTACCAATTGAAGACCAGAGAACAGATCGCAGCTATGGAGGCAGGAGAAGTTTATATGAACATTGGTATGCTTTAAGCACAACGCCTATAATACAAAGATATCAAAAACAATATAGCCGCCAAAACCTACCAAAGGCTGAGGAGACTAATGAAGACCAAGCTCAACGCTCGCAACATTACTCGGGCTATCAACGCATACGCAGTTCCAGTCCTCACATATTCCTTCGGAATCATCAAGTGAACCACAACAGAGCTTGAAAAAATAATGCGCAATACCAAGACAACCCTCACTAAACATCGCCAGCACCACCCGAAGTCAGAAATAGAAAGGTTGACCATTGGACGGGCAGAAGGAGGTCGGGGAATGATAGATCTCCTGGAACACCGAGACAAAGAAATCAGCAGCCTCAGAAAATACTTCAATCAGAGCAAGGTACCCCTTCACCAAGCGATAAACCAGAATGACCAGGAGTATACAGCCCTATACCTCTCTACTCAGAACATCGAGATTGGAACGAGAGAGCCAAAAGAAGAAGCTTGGAGCAAGAAAGTCCTACACGGAAGGCACTACAACGACCGGCAATCGGACCATGTGGATAAGAAAGCCTCCAATGCATGGCTAACAAACGGATCACTCTTCCCCGAGACTGAATGGTTCCTCATGGCTATACAAGATCAAGTTCTAAACACCAGAAACTACCGGAAGCATATCCTGAAGGACACATTTGTGGAAAGAGACACATGTCGGCAATGTCATCAAGCGCCAGAGACCATCCAACATATCACAGCAGGGTGCTGAATCCGCCCACAAACAAGCACAATCAAGTCGCTAAGATTGTCCATCAGGAATTGGCAAGAAAGCACCACCTCATTACAACTGAGCCTGTCGCCTACTACAAATATGAGCCAACAACGTTTCTAAAGAACAACACCCACAAGATGTACTGGGACAGATCGATCAGAACAGAAACGACCATCCCCCACAATCGGCCCGACATCGTCCTGGTCGACAAGGAGAAGAAGCCAACATACCCCATTGACATAGCCGTGCCCAGCACGTGCAACATCCAGAAGACGCACGGAGAGAAGCTGTCAAGGTGTAACGACCTACGATACGAAGTCAAGGAAATGTGGCATATGGAGAACGTCATCACCATCCGCATAGTAATGTCAGCCACAGGAGTTGTACCTAAGATGCTTCACAGCTCTACACTGAAGAGCAATTGAATTAGAGATACCTGTCTAGTAACGTGTAGCACCACTTTTCGTCCTAATGACGCCGGCGATTCGTCTCGGCATGGATTCGACAACACACCGGAAGCGTTGGGAAGCCATACGGATCCACGACCCCTGAACAAGCTCTCACAGTTCACGAAGATTTGATGGAGGGGGTCAGAGCCTCGAACATCTCTCCCGATAACACACCAGATGTTCTCGATGGGATTGAGGTCAGGTGACCTAACTGGCCAAGGAAGCGAGGTCACGACGGTGGAGTGTTCATCCAACCATTCGGATACAATTCGGGAACGATGGCACGGTGCATTGTCTTGTTGCAGAATGAGGTCCCCAGTGGGATGTTGAAGACGCACAAACGGGAGCAAATGGTCGTCCAAGATATCCCGGTAACGTTGACCTGTGAGGGACGATGTCACACCTACCAGGGGCCCCATTTCAGTCCATGTAAACAGTCCCCAGACGAGAGAAGAGTACCCTGCTGGCAAGAAGGATCCATCGCTTCATATGGTTTGCGCCGTACTCGTATCCTACCATCCGCAAGTACCAACGTGAATCTCGACTCATCAGTCCAGGCAACATTTTTCCACATGTTTAGGGTCCAGTGGCGATGTTCCCGTGCCCATGCTAATATGTGCACCCTGTGATGTGCGGTCAGCAGCGGTACTCTCGTGGGACGATGGCTTCTGTACCCCATAGCGAGGAGATGGTTCTGGATGGTGTGGCTGATTACACGTTTTTGTGCACCCGCGTGAAATTGCCGAGTGTTTTCTTGCACTGTGGCCCGTCTATCCGCTGTTACAATGCGAGCTAGCCGACGATGACCCCGCTCATCCACACGCTGTTGTCCACGGCAGTTGGCCCTTGCAGGGATGGTTTTACCGGATTCGATGTACTCACGGTGCACCCGTGACACAATGGCTCGTGAAAATCCCAGTGCCTGCACGACTTCCGAGATGGAGTGTCCCATTCGTCGGGCCCCGACAATTTGCCCACAATCAAATGCGCTTAGATCCTTCGTCTTACCCATACTGTGTCCGACTCTTACTGATTCCCGTCGCATCACTCCTTATATTTTCGAATCGCTGCATACGTCATGTCGTTTCCGTTTACAGGGCCGCCCATAGACCCACATTTGCATAACGCCAGCTGTCTCTAATTCAATTGCTCTTCAGTGTATTTTGCATATGAATTGGCGAACTATTCCTGTATGTTGTAATTTTGATGTCACAGAAAATGCAATACTTTTTCCTATATAAATTGCTGAAGATACAGTATATATACTAGTTATACTGTATATTGAAGCTGTTGCGTCATACGGGTGACCATATTGTTTGAGCCAGTGAAAAACCCATGACCACAGCAGAACGCGAATTGCTCCTCAGATCATATTTACTAAGTCGAAAGAAGACTGACGTCTTGCAGTGACCTATTGAGATTTTTTCCATGCCACGCAAATAATATTTTGCATGTATTTGTCGAAAATTCCTGGTTAAGCCCCTTTCACATTGCTTTTGGAATCGAAGTAAAATGAAATTCTTAAACGCCTCTAATATCGAGAAATGAATTTTTTCACAATGTTGAGCCTTATGTGTCTAAAACCAGTATCGCAAAGGAATGAAAAAAAAATCCGAATTTCTATTCCTTACACATTGCAAAGATACATTTAGATTGACGATGGACAGAGTACTGATGATTTTTTATTTACACATAACAAAGTTTAGATAGAATGAAATATTTCAATGTGTCTGAAGTCTCAGGAACAAAACTAACTCACAATACATTACACCAATAAAATACAAATTAGGAAATTATTTATTAAAAATTTCCAAGCAGCAATGTAAATATTTGTAAAATTATTTATGACGAATGGAGATTTGATCATCATCCAAGTGTACCGATATTGTAACAGGGTTTTCCAGAATAACAAAATGTTAGCACCAGAGCTTGAAACATGATATGTGCGTTTGAAAATTTTGAAGAGATCTTACATTGAGATGAGAAAGGTAGGAGTACATAAAAAATAATATAATTTCTCATCATCCCAGTTTATTTAATCAGTCGGTAGATTGTTCTGCTTTTGCAAATCTGGTGGTCGTTCCGTCATATACAGCTCTCTTTTGTTCCTTTAGAAGAACTGATGTCTCTTTGTGTTTTTTTTTTTTTTTTGGTTGGAGGTTTAACGACCACCGTGAGCAACTCAATGGGCTATAAGCAGTCGACCGTCCCTAATTTAGGGTCACTGGTTCCAGGGAAGGAAGAGAGCCAGTGCCGTAAGACAAACACAACATCCATGCCTCACCGGGATTCGAACCCGGACCCCGTTTGGACGAATGATCAGAGGCCATCGCTTAGACCACTGCGCCACCGGGGCGGCCTCTTTGTGTTTGGTCAGCGTAGAGTATAGGTGTATTTACATGGCACAGCGTAAACTCCTTACTGTTTCAACTGGAATCGGAGCCTTGAGATATGTAAGAAAAGACTGGTCTCTCTCTCTCTCTCTCTCTCTCTAGTGTATCTCAAGCGTTTTCTGTCTGCCGAAGATAGAGCTAGAATTTTGCAGAAACACGGAAAATTACAGTTTAGTCATTACTAAATGATACATGTAGAGTTTAGCCGAATGTTTAAATCATTACATCCCTATGTCTAACGGACAAAAAAAGTTCTTCGGCGTCGTACTGGTAAGAGGCGGTGATTTCTTGTTATCATCCGACTTGGACCTGGTCTTGAACGAAAGATTAAGCTTGTGTGGTGCACTTTATTTACATATGACAATGTCTATGTCTCCCTAAATGGAACTAATAAAGCCCCCTTCCCCCAAATTAGGGGTGAGCAAGTCCTTCTAAACCCACGGAACTCGTACATTACCGAAAATAAAAAAGTATAGCATTGAGAACCTGTACACGTATTAATTAATTTGAAAAAAGAAATATATTGCTTGTCAGGGAAATTTTTTTTCATCACTCTACGGCATGATATTTTTAGCTCTTCTTTTTGCAAAAAAAAAAAAAAGACGTGCTTATTTTCCGTCCGTCCATCCGTCTGTGGACACCATATCTCTGCAACTATTAGTCGCATTTTAAAAAATCTTTTTCCATTGGGAAGCTTGAAATGTCCGAATGATAATCCTTGCATTCCGGTTTTTTTTACGATGCACAATTTCGCCGCTACAAAGCGTAAACGCTGGTGATATCGAATTCAAAAAACATTTTATTCCATATATATGCTTCTAAACATCCAATTGGAAAACTTATTTTCCCTATTGATTCCATTTATGTCGAAGACTATTTCGGGAATAGTCACTTTTTCAACTTACGCATCGATTTTCCACTAGGGGGCATAAAAGAAAACAGCGTTTTCCCGATATCTTTGCTTCTAAAACTCCGACTTGAAAAATTCTTTCTGCA
The DNA here is from genome assembly GCA_039090855.1 of Macrothele yani. Lineage (NCBI taxonomy): Eukaryota > Metazoa > Arthropoda > Arachnida > Araneae > Macrothelidae > Macrothele > Macrothele yani. The sequence continues at coordinate 4,957,487 of CM076995.1, read as the reverse complement.
TCAGATACAGCTCCTAATGGGAAATGTTTTTCATATAATTTCTAGTTTTTGGTAAAAAATGGTTTGGCCACCTAGGGGCATAAGTGTTAATTTTTGCCTCTGATGTATTTGCAGCAAAATCTGAGCTTCTAAAATCTGGACTGAAAAAATTATTTCGTGGACCGATGCCACTCACTTCGAAAAACCTTTTGAGAATGATTTCTTCTTAAAATAGTGCATTGTTTTTCAGCCAAGGGGCGTAGATGCATATCTTATTTCTGTCGATATCTCTGCTACTAAGAGTCTAATTTGAAAAATTCTTTCTTTGTTAGAGAGCGTTTCCGTTGAAAAATATTTCTCACTTAATTTCAAATTTTTCTAAACGCACAGGTCTGCCACCAGAGGGCGTAATCTCATGTTTCCGCTTAAAACAATATCGGCGGGACGAAAAATGCGAGCCGCCCCGGTGGCGCAGTGGTCTAAGGCGTTGGCCTCTGATCATTCGTCCGTAAGGGGTCCGGGTTCGAATCCCGGTCAGGCATGGATGTTGTGTTTGTCTTACGGCACTGGCTCTCGCCCTTCCCTGGAACCAGTGACCCTAAATTAGGGACGGGCGACTGCTTATAGCCCATTGAGTTGCTCACGGTGGTCGTTAAACCTCCAATCAAAAAAAAAAAAAAAAAAAAAAAAATGCGATTAAAAAACTTCTTCTTCGGTCATATACTACTACTACCTATGCAAACTCTGTGCGCGTATTTCCTTCACAAAATATTACGCAATTTAAATGCTTAATCTGTTTTTCCAATATCTCTGTTTCAACATGTGCGGTTTAGAAAATTCTTTCAACACCGGATGCCATTTACCTTGTAGAACACTTTAGGTTGGTATATGAGCAATTTTGTAGTTCACAGTTTTGTCGGTAGGTGGGGTTTGTGTACTTCATTTTGCAGCTGTATTGCCGCTTCTAGAAACCCTATTGAGAAATTTCTTCTTTGCTGTATACCATTCGCTACAATAGAGATGTGGAGCATTATCCTCTTTAAATAATGCAAAGATTTCCCGCTAGGGACATAATGGTCGAAACTTTTTCTTTTTCCTTTTTTTATCTCTGCTTCCAGGAAGACGTATTTGAAAAGTTATGTTTCCTCAGCGTGGCTTTTTCCATGAAGAATATTTTTTGCCTATTAACTTTTCCCTTATTAAAAATTCTTCAGCTAGCAGGCGTAGACTAATGTTATGTTTCATTCTATATTTCTTCTTTTAACTGTTCGATTTGAAAATCTCTTTTTCTCTGATACTTTCCTTGAGCTATGAGAAAGGTTTTGTACGCTATTTGTTAATCTTCGTAACATACTTTTTAGCTGCTGGTGGAACTAGATAACTGTTTCTATTTCTGGATGTTTTATCGATTTTAGAAACCGGTTGATTGTTTTCCTAACCTGTTCCATTGACTTTGAATAGCTTTGATAAATTTAATTCGCATCAGAACGGATTCAAAGGACGTGCTCATTACAACCAAAAATTCGGTATCACCTTTCTTGTTTATTTCGTTTTTGACTTTAAACAGATGCTGTTCCCCTTGAAAACATTTTAGCTGAAAGCCATGTTCCCTTTTGTCCACAACACGCTTCGTCGTGGTTGTGTAAGTGCTGGCCATCTATTAAAACCAGAAGCCCTCGCTCTATGGTGAGTAGAAATTTTAATTCACAAATGTTCGTCTTCTAATATTTCACCAAAAGGAGAATATAGTTAGTGAGGAGCGAGTGCAATATGGAACAGTAGAACGACACGCACAAAACCGTTTATTACTATTATTGGGGTTTAATGACCACCGTGAGCAGTCGCCCGACCCTTATTTAGGACAACTGGTTCCAGGGAAGGGAAAGAGCCAGTTCCGTAAGACAAACAGAACAATCCATGCCTCACCGGGACCCGAACCCGGAACCATCTTGGACGAATGGTCCGAAGCCAGTGCTTAGACCACGGTGCCACCGAAGCGGCATCGCACAAAACTCCTGGAAGACTAAATAAACTTTATGGAAACGTCAGATTGACAATCACTTCGACGCATGGAGACACATTTACACAGACGCCTCGAGCAACAGTTGTTGTTCAAATAATATGTTTCTAAATTGTAACATTTCACAGAAAAAAAAATGAAACAAATCATTTGCATAATAGAAACGCATGTTTCTTACAAATTTTGGATAGCAAATGCGTTGCAAATAATATAGTATATTCACTTTTATGACTGAAATTTATTTTTTCATTGGTTTTACGGCAATAACATTTATTTATCCACCTACCTAAGTACCGCTCAATGTGAGGAATTAGTAAACCTTATTGTTTGTTGTTATGATTTAATTCCATTTAGTATGTACCGGACTGTGGCTCGGTGTGGTTTTGTGAGCGACGCGAATAAAAACCACACCGAGTAAATAAATGTATACTGTCGAATCACTCGTTTTATTTCAAAGCTAAAGAGTGTTGGCATGCGAAAGCTGCATAGCATAAATTATCTACAAAGAGCACCAGGGTACTTTGTCAATTTTGTTTTAGCATAACTGTCCAATGTTTGAGGCATTAATACTAAAATAATGTGACTATCGATACCACCCAAAATCTAAGCAATGTAATATTGATAGTGACCTTTTCTTTTTTTTTTTTTTTTTATTGTTTTTTTTTTATTAGCCCACTATTCGTTTCCGCTTATGGTCATTGCGACGCAGTGAACGTTTATATAGAAGGATTCAACAATGTGCACAGGCGGGAATTTCTTGTCCCTCCAGTTCATAACGAATTCTGAGGGCTTAAAGCCCCCCCCCCCCCGTCCAAAAGTAATGAGTTCTTACATTAAAAATAGAGAAGATACGTCCTCATTCATTATGCGACATTTTGATGTAGAAAACGATGAGCAGTACTTTTACCAGAATTCAGTCTGCTGCAACCACCAAAAACGTGCGACCAGTGGTAGGGTTGTCAGAAAAGCCATGACGTATTTTAGCCATGTTTTGCAAATGTCATTTATTGATAGAAAGAACAAAGATCAATCAATGATATAACGCCCGTTTTGTTCGACAACCTTTTGCCATCTTTCAGTGAGCTGCAAAAAGGCCTCGTTCATAGAAGGACCTATGTTTCGTGGCGAAAAACCGTACAAGGTGCTGATTTACAGCGTCATCTAAATTAAACGTTATACCACGCAAAGACTGCTGAAGAGAGAGAAACAAGTGGAAGTCTGACGGCGCAAGGTCAGGTTAGTATGCTGGGTGTGGCAACACATCCCACCCAAGCTCCAATATTTTGGCGGGTGATCAAACTTGTGTGTGGTCTCGCGTTGTCGTGATGGAACACAACACCTTTACGATGAACGAGCTCTGGACGTTTCTGGATGATGAATTCGTTCAAACTGTCCAATTGCCGACAGTACACAATCGAATTGATTGTTTGGTTCCGTGGTAGGAGTTCGAAAAACAAGACACCTTTTAAATCCCACCACATTGAGACCAGAACCTTCCGCTGATGAATGTCTGCTTTGGATGTCTTTTGAAGCGAAGCAGCACGTCCGGACCAAGACCGTTTGCGCAGCACATTGTTGTACACAATCCACTTTTCGTCACCAGTTATCAGTCGCTTCAAAAAAGGATCTCTTTCCTCACGTTTAATGAGCATATCGCAGATGTTTATACGCGCAGTCAATTGAGCTTCTTTGAGTTTATGAGGAACCCACACATCGAGCTGGCTTACGTATCCCAGCTTCTTCAGGTGGTCATAAATGCTTGAATGATGGATGTACAATGTGTCCGCAATCTTTCGTGTCGTGTAACGTGGGTTTGACTCGATCAATGCCTTGATTTGGTCGTCATCAACCTCGGTGGGCCTCCCGGACCGAGGAGCATCGTTGAGGTCAAAATCACCAGCACGGAATTTTGTGAACCACCGCTGGCACTGACGTTCTTGTAGAGCATTATCACTGTACACTTTACGCAACTTTTCACAAGCTTGACGCGCGTTCTTCCCTTTACGGAAGTAAAACAGTAAAATATGGCGAAAATGCACAGTTTGGTCTTCCATCTTCAACTTGATGTCAAATAACCGCAAATCAACCAAATCGCTCACTGTTCCTTTTAGACTGCAGCTAGCTAGAATTGGCACCTGTCGAATGTCATAGCGATAACAGAGCTGCGCACGCCTCTAGTACTTCCGAAACCGCCATCGGGTGTCAAAATACGTCATGACTTTTCCGACAACCCAATAAAAATGTCATAACGAGGGGCCACTACCAACAAAAGCAATGCTGCCTTCTGTTCACTGCATATTACCTTATGCTGCTCTTAAAATCGTTGGAGAATTGCATCTTCGACGTGGGAAGAAAGCAACGGTTTCATTTCACCAGCCGTCTTGACATTTCCACGGAATGGGCGAGACTCCTATACTCATTGTTTAATCCACCAGCGCAAAGCTTAAGGACGAACATGAAACCTGGCGATTACAGAGCGTCATGAGGCTAAAAGAGCTTGCTGACATACGCGCATGAGTGCGCTGTAATGTATGAAGGCACTCCACGATGCGCCTACCGTACGTAAATTCGCTGCGAGTTTATGATAAGTACCGAGGATGTATATGGGCGGCGGCTGAGTTGTGTCGTATATGAGTTCATTCTGCTTTTCAAGAGTTTCAGTGACAAAACGAGAAACTGCGTGACTGAGGTAACAAAATGACGTCTCCCAGACATCATGTGGATAATTCTCTCGGAAGCCAAATTATCGGCAAGCTCGAAGAAGGCTGGACTGTGAGTTTGTGTAACACGCAGCATAGATTAAACTCTATGAAGTAATTTAATCTATCAAATTAAACCTTTCTCAGGCTTTCCCTTTTTTACGCTTTCCAACCGTAGGTTGAAGAAGCGTTTATGCTCCAGCTTTGTACATCCGTCCGTCCGCACGATAACTGGCGTAAAAATGTTTCGATTTCGATGAAATTTTTAGTATGTATTAGGGGACCACTTAGGAACGAACCCTATTGAAAATGGAACAAATGGGGTCAAAGGTCACGACGTAGGAGCGGAATCATTCCATTGCCCTTATGTGCCATAACTTGCGTAAATGAAACTTTACTATGTGGTAGGGGACCACCTAGGGACGAACCCTATTGAAAATGGGACAAATGGGTTCAAAGGTCACGACGTAGGAAAATGGGACAAATGGGGTCAAAGGTCACGCCGTAGGAGCGGAATCATTCCAATGCCCTTATGCGCCATAACTTGCGTAAATGAAACTTTACTATGGGGTAGGGGACCACCTAGGGACGAACCCTATTGAAAATGGGACAAATGGGTTCAAAGGTCACGACGTAGGAGCGGGATCATTCCATTGCCCTTATGTGTCATATCTTGCGTAAATATGGTTCGATTTCAATGAAAGTTTTTACTATGTGGTAGGAGACCGCCTGGGGACGACCCCTGTTCAAAATGGGTGAAGTGGGGTCAAAGGTCAGGACATAAGATCGGGATGCCTTCCGTTGCCCTTATGCGTCATAACTTGCGTAAAAAAGGTTCGATTTCGATGAAATTTCAGTATGCAGTAGGGGACCACCTGGGGACGAACCCTATTGAAAATGGACGAAATGTGGTCAAAGGTCAGGACATAGGATTGCGATCCTTTCCATTGCCCTTATCCCATATTATTAAGGTGGACGTATAGTAATTTTGCTTCCTATACTTCCAATGGAAAAAGTTTTGTACACATTTCCTTCACAATTAATGTGTTCCCAAGGAAGAAAATTTGAACATCGATTAAAATAACTTCATATTATAACTTGGAATACTTAATATTTTCTAAAACATAACCATAATTATATTAAAAATCAATAACTTTTCCTTTGGTTAGTGTTGAAACCAGAGAAAAGATGGCGCGACCTGTACTTTGATGACGTCAGTGGACAAATAAATGTTGGATTGCATAATTACGGTTATGGTTTAGAAAATATTAAGTATTCCAAGTTATGAAATGAAGCTATTTTAATCAATGTTCAAATTTTCACCCTTGTGAACGCATTAATTGTCCAGAAAAAAGATGGCGCGACCTGTGTTTTCATGACATCAGTAGACAAACAAATGTTGAATTGCATAATTATGGTTATGTTTTAGAAAATATTAAGTATTGCAAGTTATAAAATGAAGATATTTTAATCGGTGTTCAAATTTTCATCCTTGGGAACGCATTAATTGTAAAGAAAATGTGTACAGAAGTTTTTCCATTGGAATTATAGGAAGCAAAATTACTTGACGTCCACCTTAAAGTAGCAATTCTTGTATGTATGTATGTACATTTTATTTTAAAAAAAAAAACTCTAAGAATTTTGATGAAAGTCGTTAACCTACCGTTTTCTGGTACTAGAAATCGATTTAGCTTGATCTCGACTTTAGGAGAATTCGTTCAGTGGGTTAAATAACCACACCGAATTATAACGTTTTTAGTGATAGCGTTGTTCCATTATTCCATTAATGTTACCAATGCTTTGAAATCTTATGACGTCACAATCTCGCCGCGTTTGAGAATGTTAGCGCGCGGTCGCGCCGTCTGTCTCATTACGTCACGCGTTGTGTGTGGATCCTATTAAAGTTTTATGACGTCACATCTTGCTAGCAGATGGTCGCGATTCTCATCTGCCTCATTACGTCACGCGTTTTGTGCGTATGTTCGTCCGCACGATAACTCGCGTAAATATCGTTCGACGTCGATGAAATTTTAGTATCTGGTAGGTGATCACCTGGAAAGGTACCCTATTTAAAGTGAACGAAATGGGTTCAAAGGTCAGTACATAGGAGCGGGATCCATTCCACTGCTATTATGCGTCATAACTAACGTAAAAAAGGTTCGATTTCGATGAAATTTTAGTATCTATTAGAAGACCATCTGGCGACAAACCTTATTGAAAATGGGCGAAATGGGGTCAAAGGTCAGGACATAGAAGCGGAATCACTTCCATCGCCATTATGCGTCATAACTTACGTAAAAATGCTTCGATTTGGATGAAATGTTAGTATGTTGTAGGGTATTGCCTGGGGACGAATTCTATTGGAAATGGGGTCAAAGGTTAGGACACAGGAACGGGATCTATTCCATAGCCCTTATGCATCATAACTTACGTAAAAATGCTTCGATTGCGACAAAACTTTATCATGTTATTTCGGAGTTATACCAAACCGGTTCTGTTGAATATCATCAAAATAGGATCAAAGGTCAGGGCACAGGACCGAGATTTATTCCACAGCCATTATTCTCATAACTTGAGTAATGATTTCTGGTATGTTGGAAAGCGTATTATAATCAATGCATTGCATGATTTTACTAACTTGTTTATTATGCTTATAGATGGTTATCCATCATTTAAGGACTCAAAAGCTCACTTTATTGAATAAGGAATCCCCCTGTACAAACTAACGGGATGACTCTTACCTGTCCCTAATGGATAAACGGGGACTAGTTTACTAATCGTCTTCAAACAAGTACAGGTGTGCGAATTTCGCGCCAGACTGTATCAAGACAATGAAATACTAATATGTGCTCCGCAACTCATATGCTCTCTACCATTATCTCGATGGCATCGGAAGTCCGCCATCCGTGGTGTATTTCTCACGCTTCAGATTAATGGGCCAAAGTAATGTTCACAGATGAAAGCCATTTTTCTACAGATTCCAAACGGCAATTGATCTGTAAGGACTGTAGGACTACGTATAATGCCAGGAACATCGTTGAACGATACAGACATGAAGGCAGAGGTGTTGCGGTGTAGGCTAGTATCCTGGCCAATGGATGTACCGAATTGCAAGCGAAAGATTCGCCATTTTTATCTGTTATGTGGTGCTGTGGGAAATGATTTCATTTTTATAGATGATAATGCCCGTCCTCACCACACAGAAGCTGTGGATGAAGAATTGGATACTACAGATATCCGTCGGATTGATGGCCAGCACGATGCCCTGGTCTTGATCCAATCGAACATGCATAGTATGTTCAATAAAATTGATGAAGATAGGTGTTACAAGTTAAAACCAAAAATCATGCTGTCTAAACACGTTTAATATTAAAAATTATGAACCTCGCACTATAGGAGGACATAAATACATACAGTTAGAAACGTTAAAAAACACACTAGTGCTTTCGCGACCGCCATCGGTCACTTCCTCAGGTGTAACTACCAGTTCTAAGCAGCAACGGTCAGCATATATGCACAACATGATGTGTCAGGTCAGACGGGTGCGCAGAGAAACATAGAAAGAACAGGTGGTCCGGAGTTAGTAATAATTATTACAATATTTAAATCACAGTAAGTCATGTATAAGGTATTTCCAAGCATCAGGAATATATTTTTGGTATTTCATAGTATGTTCTGCGGAGACGTGTTGTACAAAATCACCCCACAGTAGAAAACATTCCAGTACTTGTCAGGGCTCTCAATCAGAAGGGGATAATTTCCCCCAAGAGCTCCTAAACCACTTGGTGCTAAGCATGACATACCAGTGCTAAACAACCATTGCGGTTAGGGGCGGACATATCCGCTACTGAGGACTCCGTCCTGTTTTCTGTCTGTTTATGCAATGCTGCTGGAGGAATGTTCAACTCCCACCTCCTGCTTTGCGCTCCATTGTACTACTGGTAACCGCCCATGATAACGTTTGGCTTCAGTTGCTTGGAAGTTCATTGTATCGGGTGGGGTACTGGTATACCCGATCGACAATCCAGGTTTAGTCCTTTCTCCACCTGCCCTGCTGAACGAGAGGTATGAGGCGTTGGCTACTGACAATTCGTCCGAGGTGGGCTCAGGTTCGAGTCCCGGGTGATGCACGGGTAATGTGCCTGTCTGTTGACTCTGTTCCTTACCAAGAACCAGTGCCGCCAAATTAGGGACGATCGACTGCTTATAACCCTTAGTGCTGATCGTGGTGGTTGTTAAACCCCGAAACAAAAAAATATATCCAACTCCAATGAGATGAAAATTTCCAAGCATTCTGAAGAGATGGCGACATAGGTAACATTGAGAATACAGCTCTGCCCGGACATAAATGACATTAGCAATTTTAGATTTCCAAGTCAAGAGTTGTGCTGAACTTCTTTGCCTATGATCTTGTAGAACTTTGAGATAAACAGACAGTAATGATCTTATTACGGAAACGAAATTTGTGACATCACATTAGTAGTGATTCAAAGCTCACTCCTGGAACGTGCTATTCATCATCCGGGAGACAAACATCTTCTGATTAACCTGAAACGTTGTTTAAAATCAAAATCTCTGTCTGATTTGCTGTTTCAAGACACCGTGATTATTGATCGAGAGTAGAACGGTTGTAAAGTTTAAAAGTCCCGGATTACTAACAAATCTCAAATATATGTTATTTTCTTTCTTTATGTTTTAAAAGAGTGAAAATTCCAACTGAAAAAAGCAGCGATGTTTTTCCTGAAATCATTTGGTTTCAAGAAAAAGGTGCTGAATCATAGATTTTATAGGTTAACGAAAGAAAGATGAGCATAATTTAAACGAAGCTGTAAGTACAAAAAAAAAAGAATTCAGTGGTTTTTTCTTTTTTCCTGCATTAACTTCCTTGAAAACGTAAAGCTAACCAACATCAAATTCGCGGTTACTCTCTCCAGAAAAGAGACATTGTCAGATATGAAGAACGGCCACAACATTCACACCCATTAAGTGGTTCCAGCGTAGCATCTGTTGAAGAATTGGTCAAGTACGTTAGATTTTTGTAGAGTCAATCAGCACCAATCCACCTCCATCCCCCAAAAAATTACGTCAACAAAAAAAAAAAAAAAAAATGAAAAGAATCACTTTATCGTATGAAATTAAAAGTGCAACGGAAATTAATTTCACACTGCTAATATGACATTTCTCGCCACTGGTCGAATATTAAGAATACGGGAGGTGGCTTTAAAACAATCTCCGAGTTAAAGAAAGCTGTATGATCGTTTTGTATTCAGGACTCACTGTTAAAATCTCACATTAATATTTGCATGTCTAACTTCAATTTGGTCATTTAAAAATTTTGGCAATGTATTGCCGAAGAAGGGATTACTGGTGAACAGCAATACGTCAGGAGATGATAAATAGTAGTTTATTAATCATGTGTACTCTGTCGAGTCTTCATTTTTCGTGGACTGGTCTCTTTAGTTTGCTTCACTGTGATGTCTCACTTTCACTCAACCCTGCCTGATGCAGAACTCTAAGCAAATAATGAAAGCGGTAATAATGAAGCAAATAATGAAAGCGGCAATAATGAAGCAAATAATCTGGTGCGAAATTAAACTCACAGTGATTCAACAACTAGTCATGAGTAAGGCGCACATACAGAGTTTTTCTCTTAGAACAAGGCAGTGAACAACATAAATAAAAACAAAGTTGTAGCATTATTGAAATCTGACTGCAAGATTTTCTTGTTGCTATTTGTCTTGAAAGTTCTCAAACTTTGAAAGGGTTCAGGAATATTTGTTTTGTGACATTTTTTGCGTTATATCGGAAAAATGCTAATTTCTTATGAAACCTGTGGTTTTGACTCAATATAAAGACACCGAAAAAAGTAATTTTGTTTGGGGTTTTTTCGGCAAGTTTCCGAAAGCGAGAAGAAACCGCGCCTGGCTCTTCTCAAAATATCTGTAAATTTTTTTGGGGGTATCCTCAAGTTGAGATTACAAATAACCAAATTTCTTCTTTAAAATCTCTTGTATGCAAATTGAAATATCACCAATGAAATATGATTTCGGTGTCTTAGAACAAGGCAGTGAACAGTATAAATAATTTTGCTTCCAGAAAGGATAAAATATTTCACACCACTTTCTGCGTGTTGTATGGTTTGCAATAAAAGACTGTAGTGAAAAGATTGTTTGTTTGAAATTTAGCGCTTGTGCTGCGCACGTTTGGTCCTGCGTGGAGCCTTCAAAGGTTAAACGCAACAGCATTGTGAAACTGTAGTGCTTCTGATTTAACTCTATAAAAACGACTTATTCGGAGAAAAACATAAGATGGTTGAGCTTCCTTTTAAGATACCCCACGAGTGAAATAAGTTTATCTCTCTCGATCACAGTCTGTCTGATGATAAATAACATTATTCTAATGCATACCAATTGCAATGTGAAAAGTAACGTTCTCTTTCAATTAATTCCTGTACTATTTAACTATTAAGGAACGAAAACTTTTAAAATATGGCTTGATCGTTAATGAAATAAAGTTTAATGCATGCGTATACTGCTTTGCATACCTCTGAGTGCTGTAAAACCTCATTCACTTACAGTGAGCTATGTTTTTAAGTGTCTGCAAACTGTTTCGCTTCCAGGTATATAAATATATCACCTAAATTATATGACGCAGTATCATCTGTTCTCAATCAACTGCTGGATGATGGTCTCCAAAAGTCTCTTCCATTATTCTGCCTTCAGCAATTCTTTCCCGTATCACTCCGACACGATTTCGAATTTCATCCGAATACTTCTTCTGGTTTTCTGTTCCTCAGTATCCAGTCTAGTGTTTCAGTTATCCAAAGGCGGTCAGTGTTCCTAGAAATACGTCCAGTTCATTGACACTTTAGGGTTTTTACTTTGATCGTGCACTGTTGACATTTTCCTGACCCAAGCGTTCCATTTCCTATCTTCCTTAGTTACACCAACCAAGCATCCAACCATATGATTAGAAAGTGTTAGATTAGATGTGAGCTACGCTCACGTAGATGTGAGTGTATCATCATGTTAATTCTTAGATGAATCTGAGTATTTTTTTTATTAATAGGGATTTACCGAAAACTCTATGTGTTATTTTGAAATGCTCGGTTTCACAAAGTTTTCCATATTGCTTTGCTCCCATTCTATACAGTGACATTAGAATCAGCTCAAATTGTCGCATTAGTCCTCGTCAGACTATCGGAAGGAACCCTTTCATGTCGCCGTGTGCATGCTCGATGGAACCAACTAAAACAACGTTCTTGCATATCCGTCTAAGGCATAGAATGAATGTCATGTTCCTCGTACAGCTTCCAAATAGGGAGTGAACTCGAATTGCGGCTCGGCAATGAGATCTTGCTTCCAGCGAAGTTTTTAAAGCTGAGCTTGCACTGACTCACTGACTGCAAAAGTAAACCAAAGTACATTGTTTTATCTTGTATACTTAGGAAGACTATGGAAATAACTTATGCTAATTATGGTTCTAATATTTGAAATAGCGGACGCTTCTGGAAAAACATCCTTGCAACCTTATAGTCAGACTTTTTGTGACACCAAATAATCCATACGATCAGTGGCATGCAGGCACAACGACAATAGGCATGCTTATCACAAATTCCATTCATATTTAAGTATAAAAATAGTGAACATATAACACCACAACTGTAGGTATCCTTTGCTACTAATTTCGTTTTATCTTTTTTCATCTGCTCCTATTTGGCTCAAATTACTCAAAGAGAAAGTATTTAGTGGTGGCAAATGTTGCATAGCTCTTCCCATAAGCTCAGGAGCATGTTAAGGATTCGTCGCGTTTCGAACATTTATTTTTTTCAATGTTTTTTTGTCGAAAGTTTCAATTTGCCTTGTATTTTACTGAGAACCGAAAATTAATGTAGACAGAATGAGTTATGGGTGTTACAGATTCAAAGGTTATGCGTAGACAAAGGGCGCCATTCACGGGACGAGTTATGAAAGTGAAAAAAACAGCGGAAGCATTAGGTAAACAGTTACCCTTCTCAAATCATCAGCGGTCGGGCGAGCTTAACCCGTGCAACTGCCTGGAACACACACGAGAGTCGCATTGCCCTCCTGCTGAGAATCAATAGGAAAAGAAAGAACAAACACGAGAAAAGGCATACGTGACTTTTAAAGTCATAGACTCTATCTTTGAGATCCATTTATCCAGGACAGTCAGGTGATATATGATGACCCTGTCCACCAAACTTATGGGGCTTGAAACAGACAGATGGGAAAGTCGAATGCAGGGCATAAGGATGAGAAGCATCTGTAAAATTATCTGGAAAACTCTCACTTCTATGTTGAAAACAGCTGTATTCCAAATTGGCCTGACTTCAACTCACTTAACATAGTTTTTTTTTAATTTCATCGCTTTGAAGCAAAACGGGGAAAATAAAACCAGCATTAAAGAAATCCGTCTTGTTGCACGATGGTATTTATTCGGCTAAAAAACGAAATCTATGTATATAGATTTCGTTTTTTAGCTGAATAAAAATCATCGTGCAACAAGACGGACTTCTTTTAATACTAGTATTTATGTACGAATTATAGTGTTTACCAAAAATAAAACTTTGGCATACGGTGGAACCTCTTTTATACGTCTTTCTAGGTGATTGTCTTAAAAAACGTATAAATGTAAAAGAAATATCAAAATTTTTACTATTATAAAATTTTGAATGACTTTCAAGAAAAGGGAGGGGAGCACGTAATTTTAGATTACGGTAATTCATAATGTCAGACAGACATACAGACATACATACATACATACATACATACATGAATATTTCGTTTGCTATCTCAAGCTTATATGTATTTTAATTTTTGTATCAATTTTTTATTCTAATGTCATCCTGAGAATTCAGTTAAGAAATTTTGTACAATTTCTTATTTTCAGTAGATAAAAAAATACCTTTGGTAGCAAATCCCAATACGATTTTATTTATATTCAGTACCCCTATTAAACATCCTTTATTTATAAGCATCGATCTTTTCAAAGCAGTTCGCCATTAGTTGGTTTAGCATTAGTGCCGGGTAAAATATTCACTAATATTTGCTTGTTTCAATTTTTTATAATTCAGAAACAAAAAATGATTGTAAACGTTATTTAGTACTCTTAGTTGCATCATCTATTTTATGGTCACACACAAAAAAAAAACGCTGTCTCGATTCTCTCTAAGTTGTAACATAACGGGCTATGTTTTTAAAAATCAAAGAATAGTGTATTTTTTTTTTGTTAATCTGAAACTCAAAATTTAACGTATAACCGTAAGAAGCGCATAAATGAAGTACGTATAGCGGAGGTTTCATTGTAATTTAAACTCAATGTTTTGAAAGGAGCCTGATTTCAGAGCAAAAGTGAAAAACTGAGTCTTTATATCATCTAAAGGCTGCGTTTTGAAAGTCACCTTTGCTCGAAATAAAATTTAAAATATATTATCTTAATCGTTTAAAAGAAAATTCTTCGAAATCACACAACTTCGAAGAGAAGAGAAAAAGTTGACCTGGTTCATCCACTCTTTCTATGATGATAAATTTACCTCAAAAAACAGATGGATATCTTGGCATCATTTTGTTCGAACATTTCTTGGATTTAATATTTGTAGTAATGGCTATTTTCAACATAGCCATTACTACAAATATTTTGTTTCGTTTTTTCCAATGTTTAGATGTTTATCATTGCAAAAGTAAAATTAAAATGCAGGCAAAGCTTTTTTTAACAAACTTTAGCAAATGGAGGAACCACCTGTACATGATTTTTCAAAGTGAACCAATTGTATAATTTTATCAAAAGAATTTAAAAGTTGAATTTTTTAAATGTCTTAATATTTTGCTATTTTTTTACATAAACATGGGGCACAACCACATTAAAAGTAATTGTGCATATTAAATCCCCACATGGTGCTTCCTACTGGAAAAAATCTCAGCTGTAGCTTTAAAATTTCAAGAGTTATTCCTAAGAATCAGAAATTTCCTTCAGCTGCCAAGGCTTTGCTGCAGTACAGCAATTTACAAACATCATAATTTCCATATGATTTTTTTAGAAGTAAAGGTGGTATCTTCTGTTATCATAGGACTAGGGTTTTCAAATGCATATTTTTTTACGAAAATTTCTGAGGGTCGCCAGACAGGCATCTGCCTAATTTGAAATGGAATGGGCCAGAACAAAAGTATCTTTTGCAGATCTGTGTCATCATGAACTTTCATAGAATTCTGGCTTTGGATCAAATGAAATTCAGGGTAATTAGATCACATAGAAAAAACTGGCTCGTTTTTTCTTATCAGTTATTGAAAAATTGGACATAATGTCCCAATAATTTCATAAATTACCGTATATACCCCATGGTTCCACAATTAAAATAGCTAAATAAAAAGGAGTGAAGAATATTTCAAAAAGAACTAATTAGGGAAGGATTCAAGTTCGTATCATCGTAATAATTTCAAAGGTAGAACAGTGAAGTAAAATCACTCTCTGAGACTAACCGCAAGTGTAATTACAGCCATAAAATATCTGATAATTTTTGGCCCTAATTTTGCCTATACAGCAATAGCTAAAATCACCATAACTGTATGTTTGCAGTCCTTATTACTTATGAAAATTTAAATAACGCGTGTTCGGGGATCATTACAATTTAAAGCAGTAATAAAACATGATTTCTTGAAAGTTTGGAAATCCAGAATTGTTTTCCACCGCATGAGTAATTTAGAAAGATACGCAATACTAGACGTACAGTGAATTTCGCTGAAATTGCGACAGACTTACATGCATGCTGTTCTGAAAAAAGTAACAACAGTGATATGAAAGATCTACTTTTACTGTAAAACGGGAACATAAGTCGACATTTTGTATTACCACGAAACTTTATCAACCCGGTACTTTCTTGCTTCTCTTGCTTTAATGAAAGATAGATTCCCTAATTAAAAATGAATGCAAATTAATTTGTCGCTGCGGAAAATATAATCAAAAAGAAATAATGAAATGTACTTACAGCCATTTAATGGGGTTGACCGTTGGCACTGTAACGACAAGTAATAACAGGAAAATATGTAGACACAGTGAGTTACTCTGTAGCAGCAAAAACAGCCACGTTCTCATGTTGATATATCAGTTCACAACACAGAGTGGCGTGTTTATCTATGATATGAGCTGCGATATATCTCGACGTAGGCGACTAAGTTTGTACGAACCTATTTTTCATTATGATCCTCCAAATTTTGTCATCTTGTCTTCAAACACAACCGTTGACAGCAAATGTTCAGACGGACAGAGAGATCGGAAGCACCACAATAGACAGCAATGACTCGCAAACTACATGTGCTCCGAGTGATTAATTGAGTGACATGACCAACGAGACGACTGCAAAATAGAAAATAAATAACAATAATAAAAAAGGGGGAATCCGTGCTGGCTAATTAATCATCAGGTCATCATCCGATAGGCGAACATAATCCCCATACGTGAACATGCTGCGAACAGCACCTGCACTCCTCCGAAGCTCCAGTTTTTCCGGGCGCGTCCGTTCTCTTCAGAACTCCACACCGCTTGTGTGTGTGTGCGTGAAACGCAAAAATGGGACGAACTTGCGTCGACCAATAGCGCCTCGCCTCAACAAGCACGTGGTTTTTCGATAACAAATAAGGCACTATACCACGTGGGAATTTGCATCTGATTGACGGGGTACCGCTCAGATCTGATGAATTAACTGTTTTCACGAGCATCATATTTTTGTTTTTGCAAAGGTGTTTTTAGTTTTGCTTTTTCCTTATCAAAGAAGCATCAACACAGTTCAGCTAGCTCCATAAAGCATTTTTTTTTCATTTGTTTGTATGCACCGTAACCTTAATAACTGGATAAGAGTTGGTCATTTATTAATTTTATCTAGTGCTTTTGTGTAAGTAGTGATGGCGCTGGGTTTTTTACATACTTGTTTTCTTTTTCGCAAATGTCTGAAACGTACAATGTGGAAATTAATTTTCAAGTAAACATTGTTAAGTGATAAACGCATGTAATCAATCATAAAGTTCATTTAATTTCATTAAAAAAATGTACATTAAATAACGGTTTGGCTTTTTTGTTCTTTTTTGATTCAACCTTTGTTTAAAATGCATTTTCTTTTACTTCGGATTTTTTTCATTTCCCATTTTAATATTCAGTTCTTGTTTTGTCTATTAGGCTTGCTAATTACTTCCCGATCGCACTCAACATGGAGAAGTTTTGAAGAAAACTAATCGAAAATCAGGTTTCGACGTATTCTTTTTTTACGTCTTTACAATATAGGTCATATCATCTACTTGCGTTTTGGTCTTTAAAATGACGAATGTAAATTATTTGCGTTCGTAACAGAAAATAGGGAGTTATTAACAAAGGCACAAAATTAATTATCGAGGAAAACAGCAACCAGGTCTTCGCGTTTTGGCTTAATCGGACTGCAAGACGTTATGCTACATCTAGTTCGGCTCGCAAACGTGTCTTTCGCTGTTGTTCGTGATATAAAAACCAAAACAAATGTGGGAAATCACGCAGCTGGTCAAAAAACCCAAAATAAAACAAGAAAGATGACACCGAATTTTCGGTTATAATGAGCACGTCTGTTGAATCCTCTACGACGCGAATAAAATTTTTCGAAGTTATCCAAAGTCAGTGGAACCGGCTAAAAAATTCAGCCGGGTTTCTACAACTGATAGAACATCCAGAAATAGTGTTAGCTACTTACTTCCACCAGCGGATAAAAGTATGTTACAAAAATTATTAAACTGTGTACAAAGAGTTTCTCGTAGCAGAACATATCAGAAACAGAGATTTTCAAATCGAACAGTTAAAAGAAGAAATGTAGATGGAAAAATGGTCCAAATCTACACCTCCTTACGGAAGAATTTTGCATAATGAAAAAGTTGAAAATATGCGAAAAGTAGGCTACTCTCCACAGCAAAAGCTATGCTAAGGGAATAGTACTTTTCAAATATGTCTCCTTGAAGCAGAGATAGCGGGGGAAAGGTTTGAACTATTACGCCCCTAGTGTGAAAGCTGGACATTTTTTAAAGAGGATAATATTCCCCATCTTCATTGTAGCGAATGGCATGCAGCAAAAAAAAGGAATTTCTCAATACGGTTTTTAGAAGCTGAGATACAACTGCAGCCAGAAGTACACAAACACCACCTAGCGACAGAATTGTGAACTACAAGTGTTTCACAAAGTAAATGGTATCCGGTGTTAAAATAATTTTTTTGAATCGGACATTTAGAAGCAGAGATATCGAGAGAAATAAATTAAATACATCCGTTACTTGAAAAAGAAACTGTATCCAAATCAGTCTTCGTTATAAATGGCATGGAAACGAAGGAATAATTTGTTTCAGTCTGATTTTTAGAAGCAAATATGTGGAATAAAATACATTTTTAGTTCGATAGTATCTGCATTTACGCCCTCTCGCAGCGAAATTATGTATCCGAAAAAACCGGAAAGCAAGTATCATCGTTCTCACATTTCAAGCTTTCCAATGCAAAAATAATTTTTCAAATCGAGTAAATAGTTCCAGAGATATGATGTCCACAGACGGACGAAAAAAGTGATGCTATAAGAACGCACTTTTTTCGCAAAAGATGTGCTAAAAAACACAACTTAGTAAAAACATGCAATGAATTGATTATGATACGCTTTCCAACATACCAGAAATCATAACTCAAATTATTATGAGGATAAGTTATGAGGATAATGGCTGTTATGAGGATAATGGCGGTAGAATAAATCTCGCTCCTATGCCCTGATCTTTGACCCAATTTCGATTATATTCAACAGAACCGGTTACGTATACTTCCAGAACAACATGATAAAGTTTTTGTCGCAATCGAAGCATTTTTACTTAAGTTATGATGCATAAGGCCGATGGAATTGATCCCGCTCCTATATCCTGACCTTTGACCCCATTTCGTCCATTTGATTTGATTGGTTGGAGGTTTTACGACCACCGTGAGCAACTCAATGGGCTATAAGCAGTCGCCCGTCCCTAATTTAGAGTCACTGGTTCCAGGGAAGGGAGAGAGCCAGTGCCGTAAGACAAACACAACATCCATGCCTGACCGGGATTCGAACCCGGACCCCTTACGGACGAATGAGCAGTGGCCAACGCCTTAGACCACTGCGCCACCGGGGCGGCTCGTCCATTTGCAATAGTGTTCATTCCCAGGTGATCCCCTACCACATACTAAAGCTTCATCGAAATCTAACCATTATTACGCGAGTTATCGTGCTGACAGACGGACGGACAGACAGACAGATGGACGTACAAAGCTGGAGCATATACGCTTCTTCAACCTACTGTTGGAAAGCGTAAGAAAAGAAAAGGAAAGAAAATGCTCAAGTGGACAACATCCGGTAACTAGTTTCACATTGATAAGATTCTAAAAATTTCAGTCAAACGATTATGTGGTACGATTAAACATTCACCATTTTTGTTTTTTAATAATACAGATAACAGAAAGGGCGCAATTCAACAGCAGAAAGAAACATAAAGTTGCAAATCTTTCAGTTCTTCCCTGCATTGCAGATTATCTAATAGAAACCAAGAAGAAATAATGTCAAAACATAAAAAGCGCTGGATCCACATAAGAGACCTTTGTTATGACCATTTGTTATAGAGAATAATTGTTTTCAAAAGAAGAGGTTTGGCGGGGGACGCATGCTAGCTATCCCGGTGGCGCTACCGTCCAAGCGCTGGCTTCTGACCACCCTTCCGTGATGTGTCCAGTTCGAATCACGGATTAGGCATGGATTCTGTGTTTGTCTCATGGCTTCTCTCTCCCCTCCCTGGAACCAGTAGCCCTAAATTAGGGAAGGACTACTGCGTATAGCCCATTCAATTGCTCCCGGTGGTCGTTAAACTCCCAATAAAAAAAAACGTAAGCATAGCATCATTAAAAATTCTCATTGTAAGAAATATATATTGTGCATTGCTAGAATTTTGGTTGACGTTATACACACCGAAGAGACACTACATTATGACCACCTACTTAATTAGCTGTAAGGCTCCCTTTATCCCGCAAAACAGGGGCCACTCGGCGAGGCATCGGTTCTATGACGTACCGATAGGTATCCTGGGGTATTTAGTACGATAATGTCAAGAGCAGGTCTTCCAATTCCCGTACATATCGGGGTGGTGGCGACTTAGCGAACCCGCTTTTCCATGTCTAACCACAAATGTTCGATTGGGTTTATGTCAGGTGATATTGGAGGGCAAGGCATTAACAAAAAGTCACCAGTATGTTCCTCGAACTACTCCTTGATGATTCTGGCAGAGTGGCACGGCGCATTATCCTGTTGGTAATGGGCATCACCAGCAGGGAACACAGTTGCCATGAGTGGGTGAACTTGGTCTGTAATGATGTCCAGATACCTGATAGCTGTCAGGGATTGTGCTATTGGGATAATTGGGCCAAAAATGCCCCAGGAAAACATCGCCTGCAGCATAACACCATCGCCGCTAGCCTGTTTCCGTTCAACAGTGCATCCAGGTGCCATAGCCTTCATTGTTAATCGGCGTATCCGCGCTCGGCCGTCTACGAGATGCACCAGGAATCTTGATTCGTCAGACCAGTAGACTTTCTTTCAATCATCCACTGTCCAATCTCGATGATCTTGGGCCCATTTCATGTGTTGTCGACGATGATGTGCAGTAAGCATGGGGACCCGGCTAGGTCTTCGGCTACTGCAAACACTGGTAGCATCTTTCAAGTTAAACCACAGGCTAATACAGTCGCGGATACGCAGAAGGCTACTTTGAACTGTGCGCTGTGACACATTGCCCTGATTGCCACTGTTCTAGCTGCGGGTGATGTATAGCACTGTGGCCCTGTGGTCACTGTGAAGAATGCGCGACAGTCTCCGCTCCCCTCTGGCATCAATGAGCTACGGACGACATACGGCTGGACGACGGTTCCTCCTTTGGCCATTTTGCGCCACTTTTGATACGTACTCACTACAGTAGCCCGTGAACAACCCACAAGCAGCGCCGTTTTCGAGATCGTAGTTCCGAGGCGCCATGCCTTCACAATTTGTTCATTATAAGACTCCGATGAATCAGCAGCTTTTTCCATTCTGACTCCGAACACTCTTCTAACCGAAAGCCTGTCCTCGGGTTGTATATATACTGCTCTGTGAACCTCACCTGCGCCACCGTTTGGTCTACAGGCGCGCTCATTTCTCTGGGCTGGGGGTGGCCATAATCTAATGGTTCATCGGTGTGCAGCTTGCTGGTTCATGAAGCGATCAGAAAATCTATTTTCATTTAAATTAAAAGCATGCAGGTAGAATAGAGCGTCGTTTATAATTTTATCACAGATACATTTTTCTCATTTGTACGTAAAATGTTGCCTAAGAACTTCCGTGTTTCGTTTAACGTTTATTTTTTTCAATTCTACTTTCATTTTACTTGGTTCCTTGAAAAACGTATAAGCGAGGTTTCACTGTATTGATGTTTCGAAATATCTCTGGTGTATAAAAAGTGATATTGAATCATGATTTATATATCTTACTTGCCGAATTTTTTTTCTGTAGAAATTGGAAATTAAATTTTAAAATGTCTGCTTTGCATCTATTAATTTTAAAAATTAAAGATACAGAATATAACTGTAAGTCATTTCCATCTAAAAATCTCCTAAATTATTCCTGGGATCGTAAGTATGTTGTAATGGTATTTGCGAAACACTGGTAGCATCTTTCAAGTTAAAGCACAAGCTAATACACTCAATGGGTAAAACATTAGATCATCATCATCATCATCATTGTCAACCATTATCAATCCACTGCTGGACGAAGGTCTCTCCAAACTTCTTCCACAACGGTCTGTCTTGTGCCAGTCTCCTCCATGTTACTCCCGCATACTTTCGAATTTCATCCACCCATCTTCCATGTGGTCTTCTTCTGGGTCTTTTCCTGTCCCTTGGAATCCAATCTAAAATTTCGGTTGTCCATCGAGGCCTGTCCTTCTGTCAGTATGTCCTGCCCATTGCCATTTCAGAGATTTTACTCTGATCATGATGTCTTCCACTCGTGTCATTTCTCTGATCCACGCGTTCCTCTTCTTATCTCTTTTGGTTACACCAAGCATGCACCTCTCCATGCTGCTTTGAGTTGTCTGCAGTCTTTGTATGTTTCTTTTAGTTAAGGTCCACGTCTCTGCACCATACGTAAGCACTGGAAGGATGCATTGATCAAACACATTTCTTTTAAGACATAATGGCATATCGCTCTTGAAAATTATGCTGTTTCTTCCAAAAGCTCTC
Organism: Macrothele yani; assembly: GCA_039090855.1. Classification (NCBI taxonomy): domain Eukaryota; kingdom Metazoa; phylum Arthropoda; class Arachnida; order Araneae; family Macrothelidae; genus Macrothele; species Macrothele yani. The sequence continues at coordinate 4,935,497 of CM076995.1, read as the reverse complement.
CAGGCAAGTTTTATACGCCGATTAATTTCCCCATCAATGTGACCCTCACTTGATATCTGCTGTCCAAGATAAAAAAGTAACATTAGATATACCTACCTAATAGCGTGTTGGTCCTCCTCTAGCGTGAATAACAGCCGGTACAGGCCGAAGCATTGACTCCACCAGACGCCGGACGGTTTCCGGAGGTAATGCCACGAAAGCGTTTAGGTGATCAGCCAGCACTTGTTCACGAAAGCGTTTAGGTGATCAGCCAGCACTTGTTGGTAGATCACCTACATGTGGTAAAGACCTCTTCAGACACACTAAGGGATCGAATGTGTCCCATGAAAAGACTTCCCACACCATCACAGAGCCACCACCTCCTTCAACAGAGCCGATCTGGCACAACGGGGCCATGGCCTCATGCTGTTGACGCCACACCCGCATCCTCCCATCAGCCCAGTACAGCTGAAAACGGAATTCATCTGAACACACGACGTGGCGCATCTCCTCAGAGATCTAGTTTTGATGTTGCCGGCACAAAGCAATGAGTAATTTCCGATGACGAGCAGTCAGGAATGGTACACGAGTAGGGCGTCGGCTCTCGTATACCATGGTATGCAGAGTGCGTAATACCGTTTATTCGCAAACGCTGTTTGGGTCTCCGACATTTAACCTGGATGTGATTTGCGTCTGCCGTTGGCAAGTGGTCGATCTGTATGAGCCTGGATAGTCTATGTCGAGCCCGATCATCCATGGAAAGTGGTGGGCCACCGCTTGCTCTCTGGGCGCTGGTACGTCCGTCTATGGTATAATCGCGGGACACCCTTGATAAGGTTGCCCTCGGAAACCCTAGGGTTCTTGCCACTTGGGAGACAGAATGACTCATCTGTCTTGCGCCGACAATGCGTCAAAGATCAAAGTCGCTCAGATCACCACTTTTACCCATGTTCGTCGATTGCAATCAGGACTGTTTTGTCGTCCGGATGTAGCCCGGAATTCCGGGTTTTCAATTTTTGTGTAAGAATTTGGAAATCCTCCTTCATGACACTTCTGAAAATTCTATGAAGTAATTAAAAGTGCCTTTCCAGATTCAAACTGTTGTGCATGCTGAAAGCAAAGCTACTTTTAACATTCTGGCAGCTGTATCTACGAGCATATCGAACAATTTCGTTGCATAAAAATTCAATGAATCCAATGAGTTAACTTCAGAATTGGCAAAAGCCATTGTAGGGTGTTATGGCAGCAGGACTTGAACATCCAGAGCTGAACTTATCTTCACAGTTTGCCTAAATTAATGTCCTGGAGTGCAAAATTTGACTTCAAAACAGCAATTTTTGAAGTCGAATTTCACAAGTTTTAAGAGATCTCTAACGCCTCGAGCATCACATATAAAATTCAAAAATGCAATTTTCCAAAGATATCTAATATACTGGAAAACAAAATGGTACAAAAACTGTGCGAAGTGGAATTTAAGGAGTACGGCGAAGTGAATGCAATCAGTCGTCGGCGTACGGACAAGTGCGAAGACCCTAAAAAAGCTGCAATGCCTGGACATGGAAGACGTGTACGATTTCAGCAGTAATCGGACTTTGAGCGAGGTCGTCTAGTCGGACTTCGCGAGGCCGGCTGGTCGTATCGTAGTATTGCGGAGCGAATTGGACGGGAAGTATCGGTGGTGGTACGATGGTGGCGTAGATGGTCCTAGGAACATTCCCACACGAGAAAACGCGGAACCGGGAGTCACAGACGGACTGATGAGCGGACCGATCGACGCATAAGAAGAGCGGCGTTGTCAAGCAGAACATCCACTGCGACGCAAATCCGAGCTGCCGTTGCACCTGAGGTGACTGTGCGAAAAATCCGCAACCGTCTACTGGATGCAAGACTACGTGCATGTGTGCCTATGACTCCAGCCCACCGTCAGGAACGGCTGCAGTGGTGTCGCCAACGTCTACACTGGAGAACGCAATGGCGATCTGTCGTGTTCAGCGATGAAAGCAGATCCTGCTTGGGAGCCTCCGATGGTCGTATGCGTGTTCGCAGACGTACAGGGGAGCGTCTCCACCCTTCTTGCATCCGCCAGCGACACACAGGGCCTACACCTGGTCTCCAGGTGTGGGGAGCGATCAGCTATCACTCCCGTACACAACCAGTGTTTGTACCGGGTACGTTAAACAGCACCTCCTACATCAACAAAATCATTCAGCCTGTTGTTGTGCCATTTGTAAGATCGGTGCATCGTGGTGTTTTCCAGCAAGATAACGCACGCCCACACACGGCACGTACAACGCAACATGCACTTCAGGGTGTGAGACAACTTCCATGGCCTGTACGTTCACCGGATTTGTCCCCCATTGAGCACACGTGGGATTTTATGGTACAACGACTTATCCGGTCTCCACGGGCAGCCACGACCATCCCCGATTTACGCGTCCAGGTTGAGGATGCTTGGAACTCAATACCCCAAACTTACATCCAACACCTGTACGACAGACTCCATGCCAGAATTGCACAGTGTGACGCAGTTCATGGCGGTTCAACCTCGTACTAACCATGTAACATGGAAATGTTATTTTTCAGTTTACCAGCAAATACAGCTGTATTTTGCCATAATGTTTTGATCACGTTATCCTCTGTATTCCGTTATTATGCTGTATAAATTTCGTTGGTATCAGACGTCTCCTTCTTGGTGTTCTTTTTTCACTTTCCGCCAGTGTAATATAGGCACTAGTAGTTAGTCAATATAATGTACAGTATGTGTAATATATAAACCTGTATTGTACGTTAAGTTATACAATATATGTATAAATTACATGCATTTTTTTATATGTAGCATAGAGGTCACGGTTCAGGATTTTTTGTTTCATCTCATAATCATCCTTGTGCGAAACACCGTTGAGAAGCCCTGCTATCCTCCTATTTATCGCCTGCGTTCGGTTTGGGTCTATTCCACTCTCCGCGAGGGATGTCCATGTCAAATGCACATAACTTCTTACTCTAATGTTTGGTCAACTGACTGTAAATCGTAGGCTAATATAAATCATAGGCTAATGAATGCTTTTTTAATGTCACTGCATGAATTTGATTAATACAATAAGCTGTCTGTAAATTTTGTATTCATGAAGGACTGATAAATTCCTTTCATTTGAGATTTCATCTATGAAATTTTACCTGCACGACGTAAAGCTGGAAAATCACTATTATTTAATTTCTTATTCTTCACTGATAAGACCACCTGAATTTTCTTAACTCACTAAAGTTTGGCAGAAGCAACTTATGTTTTCGAAGGTAGTCTATGTTCGCAGTTGATTCGTAATGCTGTATATCAGTCGATGTTTGATCGAAAACAGTTTTCCATGTGACTTACCACATGAATACTCGGACATCGAAAATATAATAAATGTGTTTTGTTGACACGGTACGAGAATGGTTGGATAAAGATCTGTGTTTAAACTGGAGAGGGAAACAATCTACCCGTAACAGGGATCTACTTAATTTAACAAGCAAAGAGATCCTTTATCCCTGATTAAACTACGCACGCAAGTCTTCAATTAAAAAAGCGTATTTTGGCCTAATTAGTTTTTTGGCGACACGGAATCAGGTCACGGAGTTTGCGGATTTTTAATTTCAAAACTGCAAACTCAACAATGTGCAATTAAAGTCTTGGAGAACGGTACTTAAAAGTTTGCGTGCATGCGCAATTAAGCCAAAATTGGAGGATTCAGCTGATCCCTTTCACCTAAACAAAATTGAACAAAATTCATTTAGTGCTAATTTGAATCGTTTGCTACTTTCATATAAGGTGTTTTTCTAATAGTGAAGATTCAGAAGTTTTTTTTGTTTTTTTTTAGGTTTAACGACCACCGTGAGCAACTCAATAGGCTATAAGCAGTCGCCCGTCCCTAATTTAGGGTCACTGGTTCCAGGGAAAGGAAAGAGCCAGTGCCGTAAGACAAACACAACATCCATGCCTCACCAGGATTCGAACCCGGACCCCGTTCGGACGAATGATCAGAGGCCAAGATTCAGAAGTAACGAGTAATATCGGGCTTTATTTTATAAGTAAAATGCATCTGAGAATTTCTTTTTTTGAACATTTATTTTCTTTTTTTTTTTATTCTGTGGTAAGCCGCTTATTGTCTCTTGAATTTTGTGAGAATATAACTTTACTTACTGTTAGTGATCACAATGCTACGCCCGCTGCAACATGAAGAACAGTGTGCAGGATTTAACTGAAACTTTTATAAATATTAAGTGGTGTAAGTTTTTGATTCTCTTAGGTAATATCTGCGGGTGACACGGAAAAACTATAAAAGGTGATCTAGTCATATTTCTCGTGAAATGAACACCAAGTTCCAACCGTCTTCAATAGGGTGTACGTCTCTTGAAAAAACCTTCGCAGCTGTTGTATCATTATGCCCGTTTGTTAACATCTTATTGCTACACCTCTCAAGAAGCTTTGAAAAATTGCTTTTGCATTGGGAAACTTAAACTGTGAGTACAATGGTACGCACCATATGATCTGTTTCCAATGCATAACATTTTTCATTTAAATTTGTATTTACTAATTCACATACGCGATATTCTGTTCATTTTTAACTGCTTAAAAATAGGTATTTATCTTCAGTTGTCTTTGTCAAGAAATCAAGCAACAAAATTTGGTTACTAACCACTGACTGGGCATTACCCAGGACAAAGACCATGGTTAAGCATTTTTCCAGGACGAAAACCATGGTTAAGAAACTAGACTTATTAAAAATGAGCAGTCTTTACCCCAGTGCCAACGGCTTAAGGTAACTTATAAACCTATAACTCCTCTGCCTGAAGTTGTGCTAGTGAACCACACGGTCCACATAGCCTTACCAATGCTGACTTTCTGCTCTGTTTCGAACCTGAGCCATGAGGAAAAAGCGTTTATTGAAAACTATGTGAAATGTACCCAGCGCTTCCCGGGATGACTTTTTAAGTGTAATTTACATATATGAATTTTACTGCTATAAATGATTATATTCGTTAACTATATATCAATAGGTTCTATTAAATTGGTGTTTAAATTTACAGCTGTAACATTAAAGCGAAAGTTTATTGATAAACACACTCTATATAATCCTTAATAAACTCTAGGCAAAATATTTCACCCAAATCAAGAAGAAGTGTGAAAGACCAGATGTGAAGCATTGTATTGAGCGAGTGACGTGGATTTGTCATCACCAAAGACTGCGACCACCACTAGAATAGAAATTTCCAAATAAGGGATGTTGTTGTTTTTTTCCTCTTGATGCGCACGTAAGAGGAACATTTGACCACATATCGACGGTCTTGGGTTCGCACAATGCGTTTTTTTATCAGCTGTCTTGTTCATAACTTCGCCTAAGGAATAGCAACTAGGACAACACTGAATATCAATCCTCCAAATTTTGAAATGTCAGCCATGGTTTCCTATTTGCCACACACGCGCACATACACATTATTTTTATTACTATGGATTACATATTTCTGTACGAAAGTGGACTAACAGTTTTTACCAGTTATAACGAATTTGTTCCTTTTCATGCGCTTGTAAACAAGCTTTTGTTCTTTTATTTACGTAGTTGCAGTTTAAATGTCAACAAAAACAATATTGTCAAAACTGATGTCAAAAATAAGGTACACGGTTTTAGTGACCTACCTTACTAAGAATATTAACTCAGGATGTTTTGTCGAATTTTCTGTAAATGCAACGTAGATTACCATACTGTTAATATTCAGACTCCGCAAATAATATTTACAGAAAATCTAGTATTGTGTGATTTTAAAGAAACCTTTAAACCTCTTACGACGGCCTTCAGCCTCCGTGGAATACTCTCCACCAGTGTTTTGTAAATACCCGCCGATATGTTTCGCAATTCTTCCCTAGAAGCAATGGCTAGTAAATAGTAACACTGTACTAGTGATCCGATTTATTGGCGTAGGAAATAAACACATAAGCGTTTCCAAGCTTTCGCACATGAACCAGATGTCTTTTTCAAGGAAGTTAGACAGAAACTGCAAACTGAAAAATAGAACGCTTAACAATTTGAACGCGGGAACTTGACAATAAATAGATGCAACGTTACATTCATTAAAGATACGAGGCATCACGTTGGTTGCACGCGGGATCCTGGTAGAGAAAAGGTGTTACTTGAAGAATTGGTTCCAAATTCGTGGCAACTCGAGCGAGACACAATCATTGCAAGCATCGCTGTTGGTAATGATCTCCAAGGTTTCCCGAACGGCTGTACATTTAGGGGTAGAGTAGCTAGCTAATTTCTTTATATCATCCCACATAGGAGTAGTTGACTTGAATTTGACTTCTCTGGATAGTGCCTTGGCTACTTTACCGTATTTTGTGTCCCTTTTATGTTCGTTGACTCTGATTTCAAACGAACGCTTGGTCATTTCAATGTAGTAACGTTTAGAGCCGTTCGGATACTGTAGGGCGATCGCATAAACGCCTGCTTTGCAGGAGATAGGTGGTTTTTCACTATTTCTCTTTAGTATAGTATGTAAAGATGCAGGGGACCTTATGCCAACGCCGTAGTTCATCTTCTTGAGGGCGTTTTTGAGTTTGTAAGACACACTTGGTATGTAGGGAATTGATGTGCGAATGCTTGGAAACGCTTATGTGTTTATTTCCTACGCCAATAAGTCGGATCACTAGTACAGTGTTACTATTTACTACTTAATTGGTGCACTATTCCTTGTTATAAAGCAATGGCTAGTTTAGCTTTGTTTGTTGAGTGACCTCTTCTCTCATGCACCGGACGATCCAATTCGTCACAACGATTCTCTATAGGGTTCGTGTGAGGTCTCTACTCAAGCCAGTTGTCCAGGACGCATAGGTAGAGCTCAGCATTCACGATCTTTCTCCAAAATCACAAATGGGTCCAAACCGAACCATGAAAAACAGTTCCAAACCATCACGCTGCTTGCACCAAACTTTATTGTCAGAACGATACAATCCAGTAGGTACTTACCTCCAGGAATTTACCAAACCCATGGACGGCCATCATAATAGGATACTGCGCACCATGACTTGTCAGTCCAAAGCATAGTTTTCCATTGGTCTATAATCCACGATACCTCAAGGAATTTGCCAGACCCATGAATGGCCCTCATATTAGAGCACTGCGCACTGTGACTTTCAGTGCAAAGCACAGTTTTCCATTGGTCTACAGACCAAGATACGTCTAGGAATTAAACCGATGAATGACCATCATAATAAGGTACTGCGCATCGTGACTTTCAGTCCAAAGCACAGTTTCCCATTGCTCCACAGTCCAAGATACGTCCCGGAATGTACCAAACCCATGAACGGCCGTCGTAATAGGGTACTGCGCACCGTGACTTTCAGTCCAAAACACGGTTTTCCATTGGCCACAAACCAAGATATCTCTTGGAATTTACCAAACCCATGAATGGCCATCATAATAAGGCACTGCGCACCGTGACTTTCAGTACAAAGCACAGTTTTCCATTGGCCTACAGACCAAGATACCTCTAGGAATTAAACCGATGAATGGCCATCATAATAAGGTACTGCGCATCGTGACTTTCAGTCCAAAGCACAGTTTCCCATTGCTCTACAGTCCAAGATACGTCCCGGAATGTACCAAACCCATGAACGGCCGTCGTAATAGGGTACTGCGCACCGTGACTTTCAGTCCAAAACACAGTTTTCCATTGGCCACAAACCAAGATATCTCTTGGAATTTACCAAACCCATGAATGGCCATCATAATAAGGCACTGCGCACCGTGACTTTCAGTACAAAGCACAGTTTTCCATTGGCCTACAGACCAAGATACCTCTAGGAATTAAACCGATGAATGGCCATCAAAATAAGGTACTGCACATCGTGACTTTCAGTCCAAAGCACAGTTTTCCATTGCTCTACAGTCCAAGATACGTCCCGGAATTTACCAAACCCATGAACGGCCGTCGTAATAGGGTACTGCGCATCGTGACTTTCAGTCCAAAGCACAGTTTACCATTGCTGCGCAGTCCAAGATACCTCCCGGAATTTACCAGACCCATGAATGGCCATCATAATAGGGTACTCCGCACCGTGACTTTTAGTCCGAAGCACAGTTTCTCATTGGTCTAGAGTCCAAGATCGACGTTCTTTGCACCACAATAATCAGCGTGCAGCATTAGTTGAACTGCTAAGGTTCTTGTAGATGGCTGCACGACGTTGACAACTCCATGTCGTACAGCGTTCTGTGCACTGTACTGAAGCTAACATCAATCTCAGTGATGGCTCACAGGGTTTGCGTGATTTAAGGCAATTCCGAATTGCTCTTTGATCACATACTCATCTGGACGTTCTGTAGCTCCGGAAGTTCACTGTGGCGTTTCTTTGCAGATCCTGCTCCAGTCAACCGCTACTTACGCCTAGCGATCTTTAATGCCTTTGAAATATCATGAAAGGAGTAATTGTTTATGTTACACCTTACTACCAGTCAGTGCTGAGAATCAATTAACTCTGTGAATCGAGGTATTTTGCATTAGCAGTCGTACTATTGTCTTACCATAGGGCTAAGGTCATTGTTATAACTGGGTTTGTGACGTAGGGCTTGCGTATGACCGTATTCATTATCAGTAGAGAGGTATCACGATATTAATGACAGGGCTGTGTGTGTGTGTGTGTGTGTGTGTGTGTGCGTGCGAGCGTGCGTGCGGTTGTTGTTGTTGTTGTTGTTGTTGCTGCTGCTGCTGTTCTCTTTGTTTAGTTTTTTATCGCAATTTGTGTTTTGGTAAATGAAAAGTGGCCGTGCCCAAATTATGCCACCAACACAGTAATGCACAAAATGTGGTAAATACCGTATAATTTGATTTAACTACGTTTCTTGAACGATGTAAGAGTTCTAAGCCTGACCTTGAAAGTAATGGGTGGAGGCTGATGTAAGTATTGCATCATTCTTGAGTTACATAACAGCCATGCCACGTCGCTGTGCCAGCATAGACGGCGCCACAGTGCATTGAAGTCTATAAGGCGACAGATGAAACTGCGGAACCGAGTGGTGATTGACTTTTTGAAGAAGGAATGTGAAACATTCCGTTGGTGTCAGACGTCTCCTTCTTGGTGTTCTTTTTTCACTTTCCGCCAGTGTACAACAATACTGTTCACTGTATATGACGTTTGCAGAAATGGCTTTTAAAACTTTTACGTACATCTAAATAAATAATATGAGAGGCACTTATATAGTAAACTCCAATGGGGTTTACAACAGATGTAGAAATCCCCAAAGAAGACAGTTCTAAGAAATGACCTTATCATCACGGTCTTTTGTTTCTTACTGCCCACCGAATGAACGTAATTTTCCATTGAATAAAATTGGTTTTCTAATAAAAGTTCGGTTTTTTCTAAGTATACCTGGATTTTTCTGCTTATTTGCATAAACGCTAGTGTCATTTTTGCATTCAAGATAATCAGGACAGTTTTCATGTGTCATAGTATTTCTGGTATTTCTGCAGATTACGAACACAGTTCCCTTTTTGCACCATTTTTCTCCAATTGGAATCCCTTTTATGACAGCCATTGATACTCTTTAATTCTGTTTTTTTGTAAGTTAATTTTCAACCCCATTTCTTTACTTTTCTCACAAAATTCCGCATACCTGAAGCTCTGCGGAGGTGCATACAAAAATGATTAAGTCGTCAGAAAAAAGCAAAGGAGGGAAAAGCAATACCCATTAATTTTTATCCCCTTTTCTTTCTAGTCCAATGACTGAAATTCATTCTGCAGTGTCGCACTGAAGAGCTTGGGAGATGTTTCTTCGCAATATCTGACTCACTTTCCAATTTTTGTATTTCCTGTGCTCTCGAACAGTTTAACCTTTTGCATTTCCGTAGATTTTTCTTTTGCAATTGCATTTCCGTAGTGATGAGCGGATACGTAATTTTTTTTTTTTTTTTAGTGCTGAGCATCATTTTCTATCTAAGTACCCTCAGTGAGGAACTGAAATGGTATAGCACCAGTACAATCTTTCTTTTCCTTTCCTTTTCTTTTTTAGTTTTCTTGGTGCATATCCTATTTTTCAGAAAGCACTGGCTGTTCTAAAGGGGACATCACGTAAATTCAGAATGAAAACTATTCTTCAAGCAAGGAGTTAGGATAACTATTTTTCATTTAATTCTTTTATCAGTTTTCAGCTCAACAAAAACTTTGCATAGCAGTTACATCAAGAAATTTAAATACGAGGACTGCAGAACTGGGCATAACTTTTTATTAACTGACAGATGTCGTTTAAATTGCGCATGTTGGTGGAGCAACTCTTTCTCTATACAAAGGTACTACTCAACAGTCTCCATCACAAGTGATGCATTTGCGCTATCGTTGTCCCAGGAGACTATCTTTCATTGGACCGAACAGGTGAAAGTCGGATGGCGCTAGATCTGAGCTGTACGGTGGAGGGGAGACCACCGACCAGTCAAATTGTCATGGAGAATGTGGATCCTTTACAAATTCTTATTCGGTCTCTTCTTCCTTATGGCTTTTTTAAGCTTTTTGAGTGTCTCAATGTACCGCTCGCTTGTCACGGTACGGTCACGTTCCAGAAAATCAAGGAGAATGTCACCCTTGTCATATGAAAGTCATGGTGACTGTTCCTTGTCATACCAAAAAACAGTCACCATGACTTTCTGTGCTGATCGCTGGCTTTTGAATTTCTTAGGCCTTGGTGAAGAGGTGTGACGCCATTTCATGGATTGATTCTTTGTTTCCACATCGTAAAGATACGCCCACGTTTCATCCTCGAAAAAACATTTCTTCATTGGTTTCAAACGCTACCAGCACATCAGAGCAGACTTCTACCCTTATCTCCTTCAAATCTGCAATAAAGAAGAAGGGTTATACTATAAAGGACGAGTTTACCAACATGTGCAATTTGAACGACCGCTGTTAGTTAATAAAAAAGCTATGCCCACTTTTGGATTCCTTTCGGAACAACCCTCGTACTAGCGAAGGAATGAAAATAACAATGGTGTGTTCTCCTTGTATTTATATGGCATTTAATACCAGAGAAAAACTAGTGGAAGAACAAAATGAGGTAAACAGCTGACTTCTGAGTACATTACGCCCGCAAGAGATTAAATTAAAATGGTCGGCTTGAAAGCTTCATTTGATGAAATTTTACATTTCACGAAACGAATTTATGATTCCTTTGGGCTAATCAGTAAATAAAAGGTCGTTTCGGTTGCCGTTATTAATATAAATTCCCCTCTCATTTATTAGTGAAGTTTATCGCACGTTTTGCTGCTCTGAGACCTGCCAGTGGAAACTCACCAAATTACATCAGCCAATCAAAGCTTTATCGTTATCACAAACTCTTAATACAAAATAAAACACTTTGTTGTTAACATAAACCATCAATACAAAATAAAACGAATTAAATAATTGTCATTCATAATTGCTATTCGCTAATACAAAGCAAGATCTTTCAAAATAAGCATAAAATAAAACCACTAAAGTGCTCGACGAACACCAGTTGATCTGATAATATAGCCCGAAGAAAGAGGAACCGCAAACATCAGCACACGAAAAGGTCATCCAATCTTATTCATCAGAAAATCAAATTTTACAGTGCGTGATAGTTACTGATTGCAGCCAAATTAAAGTCGCGAAATAAATACATATCTCTCCAGAAAAAAAAAGAACTTTATGATCAAGTGTAACCGTTCTTTTGATTTTTTGTATGATCTCTGTTCTCCACACGACAGTGAGACAATATTTAATTAGTCGGAGGTACGAAATATAGGAGTAGTCATATTACATGATCTCCTTAAAATGGTTACAGGTCACTGCAGAAGTTTCTGCGTGACAAGACAGAAGCAAAATGCATAATTAACATCGCGATGGAAAGTAAACAAGAAAGATGACACCGAATTTTTGTTTGTAATGGGTATGTCTTTTGAATCCTTTCCTACACGAAAAATATATTTCAAAGCAGATTTTTAGAAAATCAAAAAAACACAGGAAAATGAAAATACATTTACGGGAAAACTACAGATAATTTAAAATATATAATGTGAGTAGGATTATTTATAATCAACGAAACCGGTTAACAGACATTAACCGGATTTCTACGATCGGTAAAGCATCCAGAAGTAGAAATAGCTACTCACACCCATTGGCTGCTGAAAAGTATGTTACGAAAATTAACAAATCGTGCACAAAACTTTTCTAATAGCGGAAGGAATGTATCAGAGACAGAGATGTTTTCAAGTCGAACAGTTTGAAGAGATATAGAGAAAAGCATTATATAACTTCACGCCCCTAGTGGAGGAGCTTTGCTTAACTTAAAGAAAAAATATGTTCAAAATACTCTTCATAACGAAGAATATTTTACTAAAAAAATGTTTCTCTAAGGGATTTTTAGGATCGAGTAAATCATTTTAAATAGCAGTATACGTTGATGCCACCTGGAGGCAAATAATGTAAAAGTAGAGAACAAGATAAAGGCAATCTTCATAAAGAAAGCAATGCTGCGGTAAAAGAATTTTTCAAATGCGTCTCTTGAAAGCAGGATAACAACAAAAATGTTTTGACATTTAATCTTCCCAGCGCAAAAACTGTGAATTGTTTAGAGGATAATGCTCCCATCTTTAGTGTAGGGAATTACGTAGAGCAAAAAAAATATGTCAAAGGATTTTTAGAAACGGAAATATGACTGCAGACTTAAGTACACACTAACGCCAGAACTGTGAACTAAAATTCCACGAATACATGTAAAAAGTTCCGTGTGGTGAATGGTATCCGGTGATAAAAGAATTTTTTAAATCTGACTTTTAGAAGCAGAGATATCGACAAAAACAGATGAAACACTTGCGCTCACTAGCGGGGAAATTGTGCATTACTTTGGGCAGAAATGCACACAAAATGTTTGCGTAGTTAGTAATATTTCACCGAAAAAGGAATTCTTCTAATCGGATGTTTAGAAACGCTGATATTGCTCTAAATACATGTATGTCGTAAACGGAAACGTGAACTTATGCCCTCTAGAGGGAAACTTGTACGTTAAGAAAATGAAAATTTTGAATTTATATGCAAAACATTTCTCACTGAAAACCTTCTTCGACGTAGGAAGGATTTTATTTTTCAGATCGGACTATTAGAAGCACAGATACTGAGAAAAGTAAAAGTTTTGGAAATACTTTTCTCCATACCGATTAGAAGTATAGGTATTGAGGAAAAAATAATATGTGCAATGACGATCCCTGGCCGAAAATATATGCCATCGTTTAAGAGAAAAGTATTTCCAAAACGTTTGCGCGGTGAGGTGCATGTAACATTTTATTTTTTGGTTAAAAGTGAATCCAGGCTAAAAGTGGTTATTGAGAGTGGTCTTCTAATTGGCCTACATTCAGGAAAGCTTAGTGTTGGAAGTTGGGAAACCCAGCTGTGGGAGATCACTGGGAAAGGCTTTCAATCGCTCTTTCATTACAGGTATCCCACGTTTTAATGGCCAGCTACAGGGAAAGAACTGTTTGGGACGAGAACTTCTAATCGTTCTTACTTTTCGAACCTCTGTCGAAGTGTGTATTCCAAGAAAAACATTGTGTAGTTCCAGTGTGTCCCAGTTTTCGGCTTTGTTCTCAATGAACACACCAATGTAAGAGCTGTTCTGGAGGAAGGGACTCCAGTCGCTTCAGCATTTCTTGTTTTCATAAGCATATGCAAGTCTAAGGGGAGAACGGTCAAGGGATATGCGAACCTAATCCTAATACACTGCTGTCCAAAACGTAGTACACTGTAATGGCTAATACACTGCTGCTCTGCCAGGTACATTTTTGTGGGAAAAGTGGCTTTTTAGCTGCAAGTGATATCGATGGTAATAGCTAAAGTAAAATGCAATGAACAGCTTCAAGATTTCTAACTAATATGTGATAGAAATCGAACCAGAACAAAATGTTACAAAGGAGGTACACGCTCGCCCTTCATCAAATGACACTCTTCCATCAACACTGCACTATAAAGCAAAATTCTCAGCACGGGTTATATCCAATTCGCACCGCAATGCATGTTGGGTAATGGTGTGTTGTGCTTAGCACCAAGTGCTTTAGGAGCTCTTCGGGTACAATATCTCACTCCTATCGGTGACCCCCTGATTAACCCTGGGATGGTTTCTGATTTGGGAGTCTTTTGCGCAACAGGTCTCCCCAGAACGTTCAGTGCATATTCGATGGGAATAAGATCAGGAGAGCGCATTAGCCACTGCATTCGAATAATACCCTCGCTAGTCAATACTTCATCCTCCGCTGCTCTGAGAGAAAAAATTATGAGTGTTATGATCCATAAACATCAAATCTCCGCTCACAGCACTACAGAACAGATGAATGCGGCGAAGAGTCACATCCTTGAGGTACCGCTGTCCGGTGATTGTACCTTGATCCATCACTCGCAGTTCTATACGTTAGTTGACCACACTACCGTACCGGTGCACGCCATCACACCGCGAATGCACCGTATCTGCGAATGCACCGTATCTAGATCAACTGCCACTTGGAATCCGACGAAAGACTAAACCGGCTTTCACCTGTGAACAGTACCTTGGCCCATATCAATCTGAAGAGAGGTCACCGTGAGGCATAAACCACATGTGGCGGGTTGTACTATGCGCCATGGATAATGGTAGACAGTGCATGGGTTTAGAGACGTATAGTCCTGCTGCATTTAGACATCTTGACATGGTTTCACGCCAAATTCTAACACCTGTATTTGCTCGAAGACCATTAGCCAACTGGCCTGCAGTACTTTCCCGGCTCTGTTTTCCTATTATAGCATGGTAACGGTCATTCCGCTTTATCATACAGCGGTTATGATACAACGGAAATGAATAAACACAACTTCTGGCAAATGTTCTGTGTCTCTGGAAAGCTGACCAAAACCGTCTCACTCTGCAGAGTGCTATTCCAAACTCTCTGGCGATATCGGCCGCAGACGGGCCTTCTTCGATCTTGCGATAATTCGTTCTAGGGTAAAAATACCACACGATGTCAGCAAGACATTCTTTTGTTACCTCTAACACCCAATATCTCTTTCCGTTAGATAAACACATGAAGGATAGAATTAACTCATATGAGGCATGACTCGGCATCCTACATATATATGCCTTCGGAAGCTGCCACATACTAACAGTAAATTTGCATACGGCTGCGAAAGGTTAACCGTTTCTGCATAGCAGCAGTACAGATTTTGCGAAAAACCACGTATCACTGTGAAGAAATGGCTCGACCATGTGGTTAAAGTTCATTCATTAATATGCTGTGTGTTTACTGTAGCTCCCATTGCTGTCGTTTTAAACTGATAATAACTGTATTGTATTGCATTCGGGCACAAATTCGTAACCAGGATTACCTTACTCCTTGAAGGTTCCAATACGGCAAGAGAGACCATATGGTACAGAAGCCATTTATAAATTTAAGATTTTAAGTGAGATTAATAGTATTGACAAATGAATTTATTTTAGTGGGGGTACAGGGTTAGAGCATATTTCTCTGTAGAGGGTACGGGGAATCTAAAATGTTAAGAAACCCCGAGCTGGGGTATACTCTTCATTGCATATCCCTACAGCAAAATATTGTACCAACGCTTCAATTTCAATTCATAATTCAGTGGTTCGTTAAAGTATTTGTTTATATTTTCTTTTACATGGTGGTGTTTCCAGTTCACAAAGTAATACGGAAGTCTACACACTCAGATCTTAAATATTATTTCGTCATAATTAAACGGTATTTTAGGGAACTGAGGATGGCAGAAATATTCTGTGGATAAACTAGATTTGAAAGAAACATTTCCTCACTGCTTGGGGTCTAATTTTCATGGGGGGGGGGGGGAGCTGCACAGATATAGAAATGTTAGCAATGAGGTGTTTATAATTTTATTGTCAGAAATAAGAGTTCAAACATTTTCATCACAAGCACTGTTTTTAATGATGCTGCTCTTTTCGAAATTATGTTTTCCTGTGCCGTACAAAAGCTCTTTTTGATAGTACAAGACTATAAGTACTCTGAAAGCTGTGTGCTTAAAATACTTCCTTTGGCTAGGACACTAATGACTGTAAAACGTATTTTCTTTGTAAATCTATGAAACTCAGTTGCAGTATCGAATATGGTAAAAATCCCCAGAGTTAAATTACTGTCATCTTGCAATACAATTACAAGCCTGTATCAAGGGCAATGATATTGCATCAATCACCGGTAATGTGAAAAAGAAGTTAAATTTCTCAATGATGGCTTATGTAGTATAAGAATACCAGAAATACAAGAGCGTATATCTTCCGTTTCAGAACTTTTTCTGCGCATTTTAGTGTACTGAAATGGATGAATAGTGACGTGAACCATGAATGTTTCGACCGATGAACAGTTGATTAGGATGTCAGCTTCTAGTGTCTCTACATTGCAGTGTAGCATGTGTGCAGAGCTTTTTCTTCCGCAGTGAAGCAGTTAGCTATTGTCTCTAAAGTTGGTGTGAATAGCTAGCTTCTCATAGACCTATAGCAAAACAAAATGTGCTGCACTTTTAGTCGGCGACATATGAACTGCCAAAATAAAATCTTGCAACTACGTTAAACAGCTATTTATTCTTCGTTCCAAAATAAATTGAAGGACTTTATATGTGCACAGAGAGCATGGCTGGATAAATTCTAAATGAAGGATCGTAACTGTAAAGTTTTATACACTATATTGATAAAAGTCATCGGACACCTAGAAAAGAAATATTTCTAATGCTGCACCATATAGAAGAGATTGAACAATTTATCGCTTGTCTAGCAAGTGTCGTGTTTTTCATGTATTGATTGACGCTTCTCATGTGTTCACTACATCTACTGGCTAAGAACAGCTTTGACATTCCTCTGTATAACTTTTCTACATTGTCGAGGTTTCACAACTGCTTTTTCTAATTCACTTTGCTTCTCACTACACTTATACATTGATAAACGGATTGCTGACTTCATGATTAAAGTGAATTTATACTTAAGATGTGATTATAATGCACGGTCGAGTCACATTATTGTGACCACCAGCTAATATCCGGAGTAGCCGACGTGTGCAGCACGAACAGCAGTTAGACGGGTTGGGAGTGACTCAATAAGGTGTTGGAAGGTGTTCACAGGAATGTGGAGACATGTTGACTGCTGTGCATCTGACAGCTGCTGGAGGATGCGTGGTGGAGGATTCATAGAGCGAACAACATGATCGAGGTGGTCTCACTGATGCTCAATTCGGTTTTAAGTCAGCGGAATTGGGGGGGGGCAGGGAAGTACGTACTTTGAAGTTTTCATCGTGCTCTTCCAACCACTCTCGGAAATTTCTAGCTGTGTGACACGTCGCATTGTCGTTCTGAAAGATCCAATCCGCCCCAGGGAAGACAATCAGCATGTGTGGGAGTACGTTGTCTGCAAGGATACATTTATAACGAATTAGGTCCATAGTACCTTTCACATGTATGAGTGGACCCAGAGAATGCCACGAAAAGATTCCCCAGACCATAGCGCTGCCCCCACCAGCTTGTGGCCTTCCAGCAATGGTTGAAGCGTGTTTGTTCGCCTATGTTTTTTGCCTGATACGCCAACGTCCATCCGTTCGATGAAGCAGAAAACGTGACTCATCGGAGAAGGCAATCCTTTGCCAACTAGCGGAAATCCAATTCCTTTACCGCCGTGCAAATGTAAGCCTTTTCGGCCGATGCACCTTCGTTAGCATAGGTGCAGTGACCATCCGTCGGCATCTGAGCCCCATACGCAGCAGGGTTCGATGAACTGTCGTTTCAGACACACTTCCGGTCTACCCCCTGGTTCATTCGGCCAGTGAGTTGCTCCACTGTAGCGTGTCGATCGGCACTCACGCTCCTTCGAAACCGATGTTCACCTCTGATATCAATGGCGCGTGGTGCTCCGCAGTTTCCACGTCGCTTATTCGCAATGGTTCCATTTCTCCAAGCACGGTACACTTTAACCGCAGCACCACGCGAACAGTTCAGAAACTGCGCTGTTTCAGGAATACTGCCACCCTTTTCCCAAAAACCGATAATCATCCCTTTTTGCAAATCTGATAAACCGCTCCTTTTACCCATGACAGCAACGAGGGATGTGTTTTCAGAATGCGTACAGCATGCCTTACATACCCTCCAAGCTAGCTTACGACACGTGCCTTCTTTCATTGGCTACGCGCTGTCGACTTCAAAGTAGGAGGTGGTCACAATAATGTGACTCGACTGTGTACTTATGTACGCCAAAGGTATAGGAGCTGGATATAAAATAAAAGACATCGTCATAGTACTCAGAAATAAAAGACGGCCATTTTTAAGGATTTCATATATTGCTGTGAGTTGTAGATTTAAGAACAGGAGCAGGTATATTCGAAAACACGTAGTTTTTAAGTGTGTGTCAAAAGTTAGGCACTCAACTTCTGCAGCACCGGGAGCGCGGTGCTTCTTTTCGTATGCTGCTTTATAGAAGTAATTGACCTGAGCATATCCCTTCCCTCCATGCAGGGGTAATGTGTCACAATGATTTTATTTCTCTTTTGCCGCAGTGTGACGTTTTTTATCTCTTAATCAATTGATAAGCTGCAATTTTAAAAACCCACTATGTGGGAAGTGTGCAATCTTGGAGATATTTGCTGAAGAACATTGGAAGGTACGCCACATATCAGAATGTCAAACAATTTCTGCATATTGTCACACCATCAAACCCTTCAGGGATATCGTAGAAAAACTATTTTATTGTACGCTTTGACGAGTTCTGTTTCGTAGTACATTACGCCCACTGCTCGAAGATTTTCTTTCGTCGATGACATCTACGATGGTAGGCATAAACGCAATGCCTCCAATATTTTTTCTCAGAAAATTTAATTCCAAGAACACTAGCTTTTATCTGGATTAATCTTGAATGTTAAGCAAATATTATGTCATTTCACCTCATAGTCACCGTCATTTTCAATACATTTGGTCAATCGGTTGAGTAAGACGCTGTATGCTGGTCCCGTAAAACTTCTAACTTGGCATTGGAGCTCCTTTAAAAAAATATGCTCCAGCTCGTCGTCGCAATTCTGTTTTCAGAGTGCATCCTATAGAAGGCCAAGCAGGTGATAGTTAAAGGGTGATAGATCTGGGATATATTGGTGATGGGGAAGAGCAGTCCATTTGAATGATGCAATTGCTTCCTGTGTTCGCAAATGGCTGTGAAGTCTAGCGTTCGCGTCAAGAAGCTTCTCATTCATGTGAGGTAAACTCAGTGCATGTGATTTCGTAATTTCTGCAACGTTTCCTCTTACTCCTCAAAAATGATCTCAGTACTTTTGGACATGAATCTTTGTTCCACAAGACGGTGGCCGTCATTTTACCAAAGGAAGGCTGTCTTTTGAATTTCTATGTGGGCGATGACCCCTGATCGTGCCATTCCATCGAATTTCATTTAATTCTGGGACGTAATGGTGGATCTATTGTCTCATCGCCTGTGATTATGCGTGATGAAAATGCATCCACTCTTCCTCAAAGCGCAAGAGAGTTTTCATTCAGATGACTTTTTGGGGTTAATTTGTGTTCGTCAGTCACAGTCTTCGGGACCCACCATGCTCAAACCTTGTCATAGCCGAGGTCCGTAATCGTGGACCTGACCAGTGGTTTTTTAATACCACCTTCGTTGCGCAACTCTCCTTTTGTGATGCGGCGGCGCATCTGTCCAACTCCTGCTCTCCGGTTGTCTCTGCAAAGGCTGGCCGCCGGCTACGAAGTTTGTTTCCGATATTGGTCTCACCACCCTCACACTGTCTAACCCAACGTCAAATTGCGCTGATGTGGACAGTATCGTCACTAGGCATTCATTTCTATCGAACTTATTTCGTCGGCCGTAGGGTATTCAATTATTACTCTCTGCTTCAGCAGCCGGTGGGCGAGTGGTACGAGGTATCAACTTCTAATCATGATTAGAAGTTAACTCCTCGTACTACTCGCCACCGGCTTTGATTCCCGGTGAGACATGGATGATGTGTGTGATACATGGCCTCATTGCACTCGTTCAGCTTCGATTCTGTTATTTTCGTCTTACGATACTGGATCTCTCCCTTCCCTACAACCAATGGCCCAAATTAGGGACGGACGGGAGTTTGCTTATAGCCCGTTGAGTTATCCATAGTGGTAGTTAAATCCCCAAACATGCATTCTTCTTCATATGTGCATCTGTCATTTTGCGCTTCCTGCGTGCGACGCTGACGTGACTGGTTGCAATGCCTCTCACTGTGGTGGAAGCCGAAACTACTGGTATCCATTCTGTTACGTACGAAACTTTCTTTTTAGCCGGGGTTTGAATGGAATAAACGAGGAGGCACTACTTTCATACCGTGCTACGTAAACTGAAGCTTTGATTGTGCGGTCTTCATTCGTGCGTACGGTGGTCACCAGTTATTAAAGAAAGCAGAGGTTCATCGCTAAAGATGAATCAATGCGCGTGTCTGTCCCACAGTTTACGAAATCTGGCCAACTCCAGGCTCTCTGGCTGGGCCAGTGGGAAATGACGCAATGAGGAAAGGACATGAAACACTATTCCTGCACGTCTACAAGAAATAGTATTTCGTCTTACAGGGGGAAGAAATCCTTGAATAACCGCTCTACTGACAGGGACTTGCACCACCTTCTTCGGTGGACTCTGTCGGAAAAGCAGTAAGTTCGCCCATGATGGTGTTGCCCTTCGACTTCGGCAGGATCCTTCGGGATAACTGTATGTGGCTCCTAGGAGCTACTGCTGCCAGCATCAAATGACTATCGAAAGAGAAGACTGTGACCAATATATCGATCGCGTTTCCATCTCTCATCATGGAGTCCGAAGACTTGTTCTCTCACATGACCAGTGCACTACATACATAAGAACACGTACAATCTCCCTTGGAATTCCGTTCATGAGGACGTCATACTCCAACGCATTTTACATTGACGCTGTTCACTCCAAATTTCGCCAAACAAAGCAAAAGGTAAACAGCTATTCATATCGTCGGGGTCCTCGCTGCACGTGCTACTTGCTTAAATTTCCTTTTAAGGACAGACCATCGAGGACCTTGCTTCAGTGCTGCTTGCTAAAGTTGCCTTCTAATAACAGACCGTCGGAGGCCTCGCTGCACGCGCTGCTTGCTAAAGTTGCCTTCATAAAGGACTGTCTGGGGTCTCGGTGCACGTACTGCTTGATAAAGTTGTCTTCTAATAACAGAACGTCGGGGACCCGTTGCACGTGCTGCTTGCTAAAGTTGCCTTCTAATAACATACCATCGGAGACCTCGCTGCACGCGCTGCTTGCTAAAGTTGCCTTCATAAAGGACCGTCTGGGGCCTCGGTGCACGTGCTGCTTGAGAAAGTTGCCTTCTAATAACAGACCGTCGGAAGCCTCGCTGCACGTGATGCTTGCAAAAGTTGCCTTCTAATAACAGACCGTCGAGTTATCGGTGCACGTGCTCCTTGCTTAAGTTGTCTTCTAATAACAGACCATCAGAGACCCCGCTGTACGCGCTGCTTGCTAAAGTTGCCTTCATAAAGGACTGTCTGGGGTCTCGGTGCACGTGCTGCTTGATAAAGTTGTCTTCTAATAACAGAACGTCGGGGACCTCGTTGCACGTGCTGCTTGCTAAAGTTGCCATCTAATAACAGACCTCGGAGACCTCGCTGCACGCGCTGCTTGCTAAAGTTGCCTTCATAAAGGACCATCTGGGGCCTCGGTGCACGTGCTGCTTGAGAAAGTTGCCTTCTAATAACAGACCGTCGGAAGCCTCGCTGCATGTGCTGCTTGCAAAAGTTGCCTTCTAATGACAGACCGTCGAGGTATTGGTGCACGTGCTCCTTGCTTAAGTTGTCTTCTAATAACAGACCATCAGAGACCCCGCTGTACGCGCTGCTTGCTAAAGTTGCCTTCATAAAGGACTGTCTGGGGTCTCAGTGCACGTGCTGCTTGATAAAGTTGTCTTCTAATAAACAGAACGTCGGGGACCCCGCTGCACGCGCTGCTTGCTAAAGTTGCCTTCATAAAGGACTGTCTGGGGTCTCGGTGCACGTGCTGCTTGATAAAGTTGTCTTCTAATAACAGAACGTCGGGGACCTCGTTGCACGTGCTGCTTGCTAAAGTTGCCTTCTAATAACAGACCGTCGGAAGCCTCGCTGCACGTTCTGCTTGCTAAAGTTGCCTTCTAGTAACAGACCGTCGGGGGTCTCGCTGCACGCGCTGCTTGCTAAAGTTGCCTTCATAAAGGACCGTCTGGGGCCTCGGTACACGTGCTGCTGGCGAAAGTTGCCTTCATAAAGGACCGTCGGGGGTCTCGGTGAACGTGCTGCTTGCTAAAGTTGCCTTCTAATAACAGACCGTCGGGAGTCTCGGTGAACGTGCTGCATGCTAAAGTTGCCTTCATAAAGGAGCGTCTGGGGCCTCGGTGCACGTGCTGATTGCGAAAGTTGCCTTCTAATAACAGACCGCAAAATGATTTACGATTCACATTTTATGCTACCGTAAGTAATGCTATATGTATTGACGAGCCAAGCAAGTACTATTTATTTATTTAAGATACTGTCTACCTAACATTTAAAGCTATTTTGGTATTTGATTCGTTGGAAACCTCACCGGCGTGGCACAGCTGAATGATCACTATTACCGTGTCAGTGAAGTAGGCCACACTGGTGTGGTTTAATTCCCCATTTCCGTCCATTCAATTTGGAGCCCCTCCAGAGACGTAACGCAAATGGGTCCCTGAAAATTGGTAGTAGACTTCTGGCCGCTTTCCACCGCTGGCTCTGTGATTTGCAACCTGCCTCTGCATTGGGAATATAAACTACACTCCCGTTTAAGATTTCTGATAGTGCTGCTGCGGCAATGGATCCTCGCGACCTGTAACGCCACATGAAGAAGAAGAATGTATAGGAAATTCAACTAGTTGTGTTTAAATGTAAACTGCAGTGCGCCGCCTAACATTAATTTCGGCTTATTGATGCATGGAATTTATACTTCGTTAAGTAAGCAAGCAATGTGCCTTACGTGGCGAATATTTACGCGCCAATAGGGGCTTCTACTTTTTTTAGTGCTTTCATTTTTTTAGATATTAGAGAATAAGCTACCTTTTCAACTAATACATAGCAATAATTATAATTATTTTCGAAAACAACTAAAAATATTTGCTAACAAATTAAAATATAAAATTTAATAGTAGAAAATTATTAATCAGACCATATATGCGTACATTTTATATGTGCAGGACGTTTGGCTTGACTACGCACTGTAGGGTAATAGTGATTCACTCAAGCTATATATACTGTACAGTATGTATGCAAGTGGGATGTAAGGTCAGGTGATGCGTAACATCACAGCCTCTCCTTGACAAATGTCAACCCCGCCTTCTCGTGGTGCATCCTGTTCTCACCAAAAGGGGCTCTGACGACCGCCAATAGCGGTATAACTATACCATCGGGATTAGAGGAAATTCTATCCCACACTCACCAACCCGCTTGGCCAGCGTGGTGAGTTATGGCCAAACCCCTCCAAAATGATTCCACAACTTAAATCTTGGCCCTCAGTCTCCGGCAGCTGGAATGTACCTGGCCAAGGCAGTGGCCAGTGCGACATGAAGGCAGAGGGTGCTAAGAATCCTCGAGGACCGGACTAGGCTGCCATCTGATGCTGACCTTGGCTACGTACAATGGACGCTCCCTATCTTCTGATTCAAGGCTTCTTGAATTGGAAGAGGAACTACAAAGGATCAAGTGGGACATCGTGGGGCTAAGTGAGGTAAGGAGAAAAGGAGAAGATCTCATTGAACTGAAAAGTGGACATCTCTTCTACTATCGTGGGACAGATACTGGCAGAACTAGTGGTGTTGGATTTATAATAAACAAGAAACTGAAGGATAAAGTTGTAGAAGTTGAAAGTTCCTCTGACAGAGCTGCACGACTTGTTATCCAACTCTCGAAAAGATACCAGGCTCAGATTATTCAAACTTATGCACCCACCACAAGTCATCCTGAAGAAGAAATTGAAGAATTTTATGAGGAAATTTGTCATCTAAATAATAAAGGTAAGCAGCACTTGAAAATAATTATGGGAGATTTCAATGCAAAAATAGGGCAACGGCAACAGAATGAAACTTCAGTAGGTAAATTCGGTCACGGCAACAGAAACCAGCGTGGAAATACTCTCGTTGAGTTTGCAGAGGCAGAAGGGTTTTTCATCTTGAACTCCTTCTTCAAGAAAAAAGCCACACAGGAAATGGACATGGAGACATCCAAATGGGACGACAAGTGAAATTGATTTTATTATGTGTAACAAAAAATTCGTCATAGAAGACTGCAGTGTGCTAAACAAGTTCAACACAGGTAGTGACCATAGATTGGTGAGATGTAAGATGCACCTCAACACTAAACTTGAACGTGGCAAGCTCATAAGACAAACCAAATCTATTGACATAACCAACCTTAAAAAACACCATAATACCTTCAAGTTGGAACTGAAGAACAGGTTCTCTGCTTTAGAAGGCTTAACATCGGAAGAAGTGGACATCTCTGAAGTTAACAGAAAAGTAACCAAAGCTCTTATGGAAACAGCAACAAAATTAGCTGGGTCTAAAAACAAGTTGCATGTAAATAAATTATCAGGAAAAACGAAAATGTTGATGCAAAAAAGAAGAGAGATGAGAACAACTAAAGAAGATGTGACTTCCAAAGTGGAATATATAGAGCTATGCAAGACAGTAAGAAAAAGTATCACTGAAGACGTAAGAAAATTCAACTGTGAACTAGTGAGGAAAGCAATTGAAAACAACCAAAGCCTAAAGATAGCAAAGGGACATCTCAGTAAGGGAAGAAAACAGATTATGGCACTGAGAAAAGAAGATGGTTCTGTAACAAGAAATAGAGGCGAAATTTTGACAAGAGTGAAAGATTTCTACTCCAAATTATATGAAAGGGATGATACATGCACTCCAGACATCATGAAAGATACCAGTACCAGAGTTCCTCCAGTCCTTCCAGCAGAGGTTGCACATGCAATCAAGAACATGAAGCGGGGAAAAGCTCCAGGAGAAGATGGAATTACTGTAGACATCATACAAGAAGCAAGTGGAGAAATCGAAACAGTACTCGCCCAAATTTTCACTCGTTGCCTTAATGAAGGAAAGATTCCTGAGGATTGGAACACCGCTACAATGATCCTGCTACATAAGAAAGGTGACATTGAGGATCTCAGAAACTACAGACCTATCAGCCTCCTATCAGTAGTTTATAAAATCTTCACTAAAGTTCTTTCACACCGCTTGAAGGTAACACTGGACATGGCTCAACCGAGAGAACAAGCTGGATTCAGGAGTGGCTACAGCACAATAGATCATATCCACGTGCTGAGAGAACTAATTGAAAGAGCGAGGGAATATGAACTTCCATTGTGCATGGCTTTTATAGATTATGAAAAAGCCTTTGATTCGGTGAAACCATCAGCAGTTACAATGGCTCTGAAAACCTGCGGTATTGAAGATGCATACATTAATATTATTAATAACATCTATGAAAATGCAAGTGCAAAGATTCGGCTGTTTGAAAATACAACACACGTAAAAATTGGAAAGGGAGTGAGACAAGGTGACACCATATCTCCGAAGCTCTTTAATGCCACATTGGAGGGTGTTTTTCAGTCGCTGAGCTGGGAAAACAAGGGGATAAAGATTAATGGAGATTATCTAACCCACCTTCGTTTTGCTGATGACGTAGTCATTTTTGCAACTACCCCATCAGAGCTGCAGAGTATGATCCAGGAACTTGCTGACAACAGTAAAGAAGTGGGATTAAAAATGAACTTTCAGAAGACAAAAGTGATGTTCAATGCTTTTACAAGAAATGAAGATTTATCGATTGATGGAGAAAAGCTGGAGATAACAGACACGTACGTTTATCTTGGACAGCAGATATCAAGTGAGGGTCACATTGATGAAGAAATTAATCGGCGTACAAAACTTGCCTGGAGAGCTTTTGGAAGAAACAGCATAATTTTCAAGAGCAATATGCCAGTATGTCTTAAAAGAAAAGTGTTTGATCAATGCATCCTTCCAGTGCTGACGTATGGTGCAGAGACGTGGACCTTAACTAAAAGGGACATACAAAGGCTGCAGACAACTCAAAGAAGCATGGAGAGGTGCATACTTGGTGTAACCAGGAGAGATAAGAAGAGGAACTCGTGGATCCGAAAAATGACAGGAGTGGAAGACATCATGATCAGAGTTAAATCCCTGAAATGGCAATGGGCTGGACATACTGCCAGAAGGACAGATCATCGATGGACAGCCGAAATTTTAGATTGGATTCCAAGGGACAGGAAAAGACCCAGAAGAAGACCACATGGGAGATGGGTGGATGAAATTCGAAAGTATGCAGGGGTGACATGGAGGAGACTGGCACAAGACAGACCGTTGTGGAGGAAACTTGGGGAGACCTTCGTCCAGCAGTGGATTGATAATGGTTGACAATGATGATGATGATGATGATGTATGCAAGTATACGTATGTATAGCCTTTTACCCAATTTCCTGTTCTGTGGTTGCCCTGTACGTAAGTATACATATCAGATATGTTTTTTAATGATATATGTTATAACATTAGTATTGAAATGTAATATGGTCAAATGTAACCTCAACACGAAAATAAAAATGAAATGAAATATGTTTAACAATTGATTTGAACATCATGCGATAGTTGTAACAGGCATAACACACACATTCTATAGCACTGGTGATTTTCTTTTATCTAAATATTAAGAGAATGATATGTTTTAGAACGAACAAGGAAACGGATATGTGGTCGTCGCCAATTGCAAAACCAAAGTACGTTGTTTGGATAGAGGATCATAAGATATGTTTATATCCAAACTTTGAGCTGCTATGGACAAAAGGGGAGGCACTAAAGCCTCGTTCATGAGCATTATATTATGAAATGTATGTGTATTATGAATGATATATGAGAACTTCTTACAATTATTATCTATAAAAAAATGTAAGAAGTCATTATAAAGTATGGTTATATTCATAACGGACACTGTGTTGGTAACATCAGACATGAACTTTTGGCACAGAGGCCACTTTCTCTGTCTGCAGTCTTTTGTTCACTATCGTTTTTCAGCTCCTCGATTTCAAAACATAATCCACTTTGCATTTTATAAGTGTGGTTATGTCACTACCTAATCCTGGATACTTCCAAACACCTCTCCAGTCATGAATGGTATACGGGATTACACCCTACAACACAAAATTTGAAGATGACAAACCGTTTTTTGGTGTAAATATGACAAGGATAGTAAGTCAGATAATATCCGAAATCTTGAAAATTTCGTCGTCCTTGAGCAGGAATCGAACCCGCGTCTCCCAGATAGCGCCCGGGTATGCTAACCACTACACCACCCAGAACGACCAAGTCTCGCCTATTTTATTTTTTAGGCTCACCTCTCCAGTATTGTTTTGAATTGGGCCTAATTGAGGAATGTGGTAGAGAAGATTGCGAGGAAACAGCATTCATGAAATGTGCTCAATGTGAGAACTACTTTTCTTTGGATCATTCCATAATTAAAGATCTCCATATTTTTTGTCGTACATGAAAGGTGAGTGCAATGTATATCCATTACTGAACACGCTATACCGAAAAACCGTTCATGAATACTTTGTAATGTATACCAATTGCTTAAAAAAACAAAAACCATTTCGATATGGGCCGCAAGAGTAATGGAGATTCCATGAATATTGTCTCAGCCAGTGTTCTTTGATGTCCTATAACTACATCATTTATATTCCATAGCACCTAAAAGTTTATCATTATCCATTACCTCTTCAGTACTGTCGAATGATACACTGCTGGCCACCCAAAATGCAACACCAAGAATGACACGAGATAGCAAAGCCAGATTTACTGGACACATAACAACAGATACAAAGATGAAACGATTAAGCTTACAGGCCCGCGCGACTTGCGGAACACGCACACATTAATAGTTCGTGTGGCCTCCAAGGCTGGCAATAACGGCAGTTACACGCCGCGGCATCGAACGAAAGAGGCTTTGGATGTGGGCTTGGGGTATGTCTGTTCAGGCTGCTTCCACACGTTGCCACAGTTCATCAGGCATAGCCATGGGTGCTGCTTTCCGGACCACTCGGTTGCCGATCAGCGACCAGACGTGTTCGATGGGCGACATATCGGGAGAACAGGCGGGCCACGGCAGCAGTGACCCATGGTGGGCCGTGAAGAATTGTTGCACGATGCGTTCCACGTGCGGGTGCGCATTGTCCTGTTGAAACGTGGCCGCTGGCAGGTACTGCATGTAAGGAAGGACTACAGGCTCCAAAACGTCGGAGATGTAGCGGTGGCTGTTCAGTGTACCAGCGATGCGTACCAGAGGGGTGCGGGTGTCATATCCAATTGCGCCCCAAACCATAACGCCAGGCGACGGACCGGTATGGCGATGCATAATGCAGACGTCATACAGTCTCTCGCCGCGGTGTCGCCACATGCAGATCCAACCATCGTGGTGTTGCAGGCAGAAGCGGGATTCGTCGGAGAAGACAAAGTCGTGCCATTCCGTAGTTCAGGTGCGGCGTTCAACAGCCCACTGCCGCCGCACTCGCCGGTGGTGTAACTTCTATGGGTAATCGGAGTTATGGGCGCCGCGCGACAAGTCCCCGCTCCTGCAGACGACGTCGAACGGTACGTGCTGTACAGGTTATTGCGCAACACACCCTAATTACTGCGCTAGCGTTCGTGATGTGGCGGTGCGAGCCGTCAATGCCCGCCACACAACATGCCGGTCCTCTCGTCCGGTGGTGTGTCGCGGCTGCGGTAATCGCTCACGTCGGTCCGTCCGTCCGTCCCTCCTGCACCCACCGAATCCATACTCGCCTCACTGTAGCTGGATGTCGTCCCACACGGGCGCCGATGTCTCGGTACGATAAACAGTTATAGCGATAAGTCACTATTCGTGTTCTGTCGACCTCAGAAACGTGCTGGAATGACTGCTGTGTTCTGCGACGAGGCATCAGGAAGCTTCCCACGCACAGGTCCTGCAGCACAACACACTTCCACTACTTACATCCCGCCTTCTGTGCACCCTTCTTATAATGCTTCTCGGTGGCGTGCCGGGCGCACACGATTTGCATATGCCCTGCAATGCTAATCGTTTGCATGTCCTTTCGCGGGCGACGCATGTGCTGCGAATTTCAGGCCAATCAGATGCTTCCTTCTTGGTGCTGCATTTTGTGTGGCCAGCAGCATATATAACAAGCACTGTGCATCTAGCTACAACGGTCCGGACCGTTCCCTTGTAAGAGAAATTAATCACAGATTTCTGTGAATGTGAATTTGTTAATTTTTAGGCTTCTCAGGACACTTCTTCAGGAGAATTGAGTGATATGATTCTTAATAGTTACCCACATTCTGGTTTGCGTTTCGCTACCTGCTACCATTCTGCACTCTGAGATTACTTTAACATCATTACGAACTATAATTGTGTAATAGCCTAACCAAGCTGATGTCCATCATCAGTGGCTTCAGTTTCTTTTACTTTAGCATCATTAACCACTCTAATGGTGCAATGGCCTAATCAAGCTGATGCCCATTATCAGTAGATTCAGCTATATTATCACTACATATTTATATATTAAAACAACAAGATGATAAAAAACTTACGCTTGCACTTTTTCTGGAACTTAAAAAAGCAATTATACAATGTATAATATAGGTATAAGGGGCACATCAGCTAAACTAATTCAAAATTGTCGAACTAAAAGATTACAGTTCACGCAATTTAACCACTGTAAATGTCCAATGGAAAAAATCATCATGGGAGTACCAAAGGGCTCTATACTTGGACCCATACTTTTTAACATTGATATAAATGATATTTTTACAATATCAAAAAACACACACCTAACACTTTATGCTGATGATGTTACAATTCTATTCACAGGACATGATAGTACACAAATAATTAACCTCTATAATAAATAAATAAGTAAATATCACGAATGGCTGACCTCTAATGAACTTATTGTAAATGCAGTTAAAACTAAGGATATGTTTTTTTACAAAACAGAATCTAAACCAAAATCAAGATACACCTATTTATTATAATAAAAATAAAATTGTCATAGTGAATTATTTCATCTATTTAGGAGTAACACTACACCATAACTTAATATGGGATCGACATATAGAACAAACTATTAATAAAATCTGTAGAAACATAAGAGTAGTTAGCCTAGCACTTTATAATCTTACTTATAAAACAATTAAATTGTTATACTATACTCTTGTGTATACACACTTAAAAAATTGTCTATCCTGTTGAGTACAAACAGCACAAACTAACATCAAGAAACTCCAAGTACTCCAAAATAAATTTATTGGATTATTAGATCTTACACTAAATACTAATACTAATAATACACCTAATCTAAATATTTATAATTACATGCGAGTACATGTTAATAAACATAACATTTTGAATATAAAACAGTTATATTAATATGATTTTTGGTTAAATATGTTTAAAAGGATTAAACAGAATATCAATATAGATATCATAGATATCAATTTTGACATCCATAACTATGAAACTGGAAATAGATTTTAGATAAAGCCTAGAACAGAACAAATGAAACAAAGTATCAACTATGAGGGACCAACTTTTTGGAGCCTTTTAGCTGAAGAACTAAAGCACATTAACAATTATAACCTGTTCAAAAAAGATTAAAAACATACTTGCTTAATTCTCGATAAAACAGCAGATAGTTGCGCATAATTGCTGCCGTCTATACACGATAACACTTGTACATGTTAAAAACACCACAAGTTAAAAAATGCATTAACATGACACAAATTAAAAACACTCATGAGTTCTTTCGGACACTACTGCAGGTTCATCCTCAGATGAAAGATCACTGCTGCAGATTCGTTCTCAGATGGACCTGCAGCAGTGTCCGAAAGAACTCATGAGTGTTTTTAATTTGTGTCATGTTAATATTAATACATTTTTTAACTTGTGGTGTTTTTAACATGTACAAGTGTTATCGTGTATAGACGGCAGCAATTATGCGTAGTTCTTGATACTCACACGACTGTCTTTTCATCTTAACAGATAGTTGCTTTTCTTGTCATTTAAAATCCGTTACTGCGCTTTGTTCAAATTTAGAAGTTTCCGTGAGCTAGGACATTATTCACAAACGTATGCCTGGCTCTGAGTTTTGACACTGGTTCTAGTACAGTCAATTCCCGATTATCCGCGTTCCAGATTATCCGCGACAGGACTTTTCGGTAATAATTTTTAGTCGCTAAAATAAAGGGGTTTTTTTTCAGTCGCGGTATGCTTTTTTTTATTGCGGTACGCTGTAGTTTGTTTTTAGTGGCTAAAATAGGTGTGGGATTCAGTTGAATCCATCACTTTAAGTAGTTCGTGGAGAAAACTTCTTTCTGATGGAAATTGCCCTTCTGAATAAAATGCAAGTTCTAACATCATAGAGCTAGCCAAATTAGTGAAATCGTTGATGGAACTAATATCGATGAATATATTGATGAAACTAATATCGCCAAATGGCTGGACTGCGACATATATGACCCTGGATTTGAACATTTAACTGACGAACAGATAATTAATAAAGTTAAAGGAAGAGCAGACGAAGTAAGTGAAGAAGATGAGGAGAAGATTTCACAGCTTGGGGTGAATCATGAGTCAGCATTGCAACATGTCGACGGCCTGCTCGAGTACCTTGAAGGACAAGACGATGCATTATTAGCTGATAAGCTGGTTTTGCGCCGACTGCAGTCCCGTATCAAACAAAAATGTTTTGCCGTTAAAAAACAGAAGCAAGTAACTGATTATTTTAAGATTTAAACAGTTACTTTTCTGTATGTATTATGCTTGCAATAATAACAACTGGTCTAAATAAAACATAGCACTATGTTATCGTGTAATTTGTAGAGTAATTTGTTTTTCCTGTGAAATTTTGGATTATCCGCAAAACTCGAGCTGCCCACTATCACGGATAATCGGGAGTTGACTGTATTAAGTTTTTCAAATAAATATAAACGCTTTCGTGTGTGAGGGCGTAAAGAACTTTAAAAATGTCAAACTGCAAAGGAGAGAAGTGCCGACCGTCAAAATGGTGCTCAAAACACATCTGAACGCACGTCTTCAAACGTGTTAAATGTTTCGAAAATATTGTGACGATCCCCCCCCTCGCATAATTAATTGGCGAGAGGCGTGGTTAATTAACGGTAATTGAAACTTGATTGGGGGTTTTAATTAACAGGGAGTTATAATTTAAGCACTTGCGAGGGGCGGTATATTAAGAAAAGATCTTCTAGCACTTTGAATTCAAGTGGCGAGTTGCAGGTGTTTGCCACGAGAACAAAGAGCCCATAAACGGAAATGGGACGGGTCAGAGTTTAGAAGCTATTTCCCATGACTCAAAAGTGTTTGGACGGCAAAAGCGTTTGAAGCTTTGGTCTGTGCCACGCGCTAAACAATGGGAAAGCTCTTGGACTTGAAGAGCGGTTTATAATAAAAATGTCGCGGTTTCAAGTGTTGGAATTCACCGCTTACCACTTTCTTGGAGAGGGGAGATTGTTGTTGAAGACAGATCCCGTTTGATATCCGAGAGAACTGGGCCTCGATTTTTCCTCGTGCTAGAAAATGCTTGCCGTCCGTCTGCGTGCTCTTGCAATTCTGAGCATAAGAAGTGAAGCCAGCTGAAAAGCATAAGCTGATGAATAATAACCACCAGATTTACCTAAAAACTTTCTGATCCTGGCCGGACTACGGATACCTATCCTAAGGAGCCATTTCAGGTGAAATGCCGATAGAAACATAATAATTACGGAATATCGCCTCACTCATGCAGAGCGGAGAAGAGAAACGCCAACATCGGGAACCACGGAGGAGCCGAGCCCCCTGCAGAGCCTCTTCGCAAAGAAAGCGGGGAGAGAACTTTTGTGCGTTTGTCTGAGTACGTGCGTTCAGCGACTAGGGATGATGTCGTTTTGACGAAGAGACCGTAAGCAACGCGGCGTCATCCAAAAAGGAAAAAGAGCTACCAGTAGTGCCGACATATTAGTGAATGTGAGTGAGTGTTTGTGTTGTTGGTGTCATTAATACTTTGGATACTCGAGTTCATATGTAAGTACTTTTTACCAGTATTTTATTTGCGTCCCATTGTGAACGAATAGACTTTTCGTTAGGACATATTTTCTGAAACACCGAAGAAGGCCAAAGCTGGCCGGAAATTATAGCTTTGTAATTAGATGAAGAATCCGGTGTAATTTATGCATGTATCCATTAAATCCCTGTTTTAATTGTTATACTGTGCCTCCATTGGTTTATTGGTGTACTGTGTCGGCTAATTGGCTAACGAGGTATTGGCGGATCCAGTGATTCGAATCGCAGTCCGGAATTAATTGGGCATCCTGACAACTAAGGCCCAAAGGACGCAACAATATCATGTTTTTTGCGTTGCCATATTTTATTTGTTCAACAAATGTTTTTGGGATTTCAGGGACAGACAAACTTATAAAATTTTACAGATTGCTCGATAAAAAACTTGCAGTGATGTGCAGGTGCACCCTTTGTCAGTTAACCATCTGTTGGCAGTATAGATCGTGCAACAGTTAACTGCTGGATCTTTGCGGAAACTAATTGCCCATCAGAAAAAATCTGCAGGAACAAATTTAAATCCACAAAAAGGCATTGAAGATATTTCGACATACAAATTTATTTTTTCATGGTAACTGTAACCGTCACTGTTTCTTTAGTTTCAGCTGAATCGTATACGCTTATCAAAGGAAGGGAAAAAAGCAAAGGGAGAGAAGAAAAAAATTCTTATTAGCGTTCATTTATGACTTCAGATACCTAAAACCATTAATCTTATAAAAGGAGTTCAGGTATGTGATCACAGTGATAATGGCCCAGCTTGTAGCTCCTGTGCAATTTTAATAATAATGTTGGAATATAGTTCCATTGATTTTAACAAGTAAATACATTAAGTTTTTCTTCAGTTGGAGTATCGATTTTTCCACACCTAATTTTTTTGTTTTTGTTTTGGGTGTCATCGTTTTTTTATGTTAGATTTATTATTATTCATCATTATTGGCGTTTCCTGAATAATATTTGCAACCAATTGCGGAAGTGGGTTCTTTTTTCCCCCTCCGTTTTCTCTTGAATGCATCAAGTACCTTTTCTGCCAGTTGTTTTAATCCTGTTTACTAATGGAGATTAAAAAAAATTATCATTATGATGGGAGTATAATTATGGGTTAAACATAAGGGACCGTTTTCTGTTTTTATAAGAGGAGGAAAGCAAGAAAGGAGTGGCTCGTTTCAATTACGGTGCTTAGACCACCTCTGGTTGACCAAGACCCTCAGCAAACAAACAGTTGTTCATGCTCAACAGCGAACGCTTTTGCCTCTTGTCCGTGGTGCTTTGTCGAAAGGTTGGTTACACAAGAGATGGAGGGTTTGAGCGAGGGCTCCAAATCCGGATGAGGTATCAGATATATGTTTTTGTCTTTTTAAATGATCATCACTGTGCGAACAGGAGCTGTTAGACTGGAAGAAGCATGGCCAGATAAATGTTCTCCCTCGTACAGCAATAAAATCGGGAAGGCGCTCGTTGGCTTCCTGAAGCCGGTTTCCCCAGCTAGTCCTGGGTGTCATTAGATGCGAACTGGGTCAAGAGTTCTCTGTCATTATAAGTCATTAGCGAGTTCTCACAGCTGTTTAGTGTGTCCACGTATTGTTTTGTTTGTAACGTCTTTCTACTTACAACGGCTTCCTCCAGTACTTGCAACACATAAGAGAAGTCCATGCTCTAAAGCACTTAAACACGGACCCTGCGACCCTCATATCACTCAGAGAAACACATATTATGCATTCAGAATTTGTAAATTACAATCGTTGATAATTTATTTATTATTGAGATTACATCTGTGTTTATACTTTGTCGTATAAAAAGGTTGTAATTTTATGTGATCATATTCTCGTTAGTCCTTATTATAAATAGGCTAATATTATCTTTGACGTTGTTATACAAGTTTGGGATGCAAAGGGAATGATCATTCATGGATTCTTACGCCATCTAATTTGGATTTACCACCAATCATTTTCTTCTTTATTAATTTCTGTTGTGCTTTAGTATATAAAATCTTAGGAAATATTTTGTACTCGTACCTCCACGCCCTATTATTTTATGTTTAAATTTCCACAAGTACTTCTAATATCAATGATGAGGAAGGCTTTAAATTTCAAATTGTTTGAAATTCCATTCTCACAATTTTAAATAAAAAAAAATTCCTTTATCACAATTTGAAATTCCATTTGTTGTTTTTATCTTCTAGTATCTAAATTTCAAATTGTTTCAGCTAATTTATTCAACGTCGAGAAAAATATGTTGGGTTTAACTACGTTTTTCAACATTAATACTGAAAAAAAAATGAATATTTCCTTCCTCACACTTTTAACTCAGAATGATAAATAATTGAAGTTTAAAGTACATTCACGGACAATGAAATTTGCGCACCTGAAAACAAAAATGCTACAACCACGAAACTTTGCAAATAGCTAGAATGAGTGCTGGTATGCAAATGATCCACGTTTGGTGCGAGTGCGCATAACCACTCACCGTGTGGTGGCGCTGCAAACACGAACCTTATAAACCCTCGTGTTATCGATGCTACAGTGTTAGCCGTGGATGGCTTAGTGGTTAGCGAGTCAGACTATCGATGCAAGGTCCTCAGGTTCGAACCTGGGCTGATCTTTTAGAGATGGTGTGATTTACTAACAATCGCTGAATATCCGCCGTGCATCGGACGAGCACGTTAAGTGACGGCCACCAGGCTGGATCCACTGGTTAAATGGCTATCCTTTCCTATGCCCCCTGAAATTCTCTCCCCTCTGTGTGCAACATCGTACTTGTACGATGGCGCCATCTACTGTACTCTAATCGCACAAACTGTTCTGTTCAGAACGGAAGGAATGAGAGGAAGTCCGGCGACTTTTACAGAACTACAAACTGTTCTGTAAAAGTTGCTAGACTTCCTCTCATTCCTTCCGTTCTGTGTCCTGTCCAAAAGGCGATCTCGCTGCATGTGGCTGGGACCTAAACTCTACTCACTGTGGACGGAAGTCCTAGAAGAAATGGACAAATACTGTGAACTGTGATGCTACAGTGTTCTTCTAGGCACTGTATCGACGCCCCACGACAGCAAAAAGCACCGTCCGACGCAAGCAAGAGTACAGAGTGACACGAATGCCGGATAGACGCCGAGACGTCGATTTACGCAACTTACAGACTTTGAGACAAGTCAGATCTTCGGGCTGAAAACCGCAGGGTGGTCGGCGCGCCGTGGATCGTTCTAACTATACCGTCCCACTGTGTTGGGAGCAGTGGACACGTGACGGCACTGCCACATAGCGGAGCGGCTCCGGACGGACCAGGAGGGCCACCGGTAGAGAGGATCGACGCCTCGCGGAAGCAAATCTGCGATCCCAGCTCCCCTTACGTGTAGTCCATTAACATCGAAACATCGCCGGCTCCGTGTGCAGTGGTGCCAGGCCAGAGCGACGTGGAACGCCACATACTGGCAACGTGTGGTATTTAGCGATGAGTGTCGCTTCGTTTTGGGAACAGATGATCATCGTATGCGGGTGTGGAGGTTCCCGGGCGAACGGTACAATCCTAACCTCACTATCCAGCGCCACACCTCCCTTAATGCAGACATTATGGTCTGGAGAGCCATTGCCTACGATAACCGATCAGCTCTGGTAGTGGTACGTGCATCATTGACGGGTCAGCGGTATCTGGATGAGATCGTATGGCCCCTTGTGCTCCCATTCCTGTTCAGGATTCCAGGTGCGTTATACCAGCAGGATAATGCCTGCCCGCACACGGCTCGGGTTGCCCAGGACTGCCTACGTCATTTCCAGACACTTCCATGGCCCGACCGCTTCCCGGACATGTCCCCTATCGAGCATGTGTGGAACCAGTTGAAACGCCGGCTGGCGCCGTGGCGCACTATCAGGGATTTGGAGCGCACCGTCCAAGACGTATGGGCCAGTCTGCCGTAAGACAACATCAGGCGTCTGTCCGCCTCGTGCAGCATGTATCGCCGCACGAGGCGGTACGACGCGCTATTGAAGATGTCGGGACTCTGTACTTGTCCTGCAACTCTGTTTTTGCCATCATGTGTATCGCTCATCTGTATCATTAGGTCCATAAAATGTCAGTTCAATCCGTGGCATCCTTCTTGGTGCGCACATTTCATTGTCCTTGAGTGTATTTCGAAATATAAATGCTTGAAAAATTGTCGATCATCTTTTTTAATATTACGAAAGCTATTTAAATCAAGGCACTGCATCTGTCAAAAAAAAAGAAAAAAGGCTCTTCAAGAACTTCCATTTTCGCCCGTATGTTAAGTATAATTTACATAAAAACAATTCAGTAACCACATACAAAATTAGGAAAATATATTTAGATTAAATCAAAAGTTCTTAACTTATTTTGGGTTGATATTTCAATATTTCCTCGTAGTAACAGCAGTTACTTTCCATTTAGTTCTTCATCTTTTATTTTTCTGAGAATTAAAATTAGGTATGGAGAATTTCATTCAAAGATAAATAACGCCGTACATTTGGAGCAGAATCTTATAAATTATGCAAACACTATGACCACTTTTTTAAGTACTTCAGCGTATGATGTTTGTGTAAAACTATCATAATCAGAGAAACACTTACATAAACAATTCTTTCACAAGGAAGACGTTGAAGACAAATTGAATTTAACGCATACTATCTGATGGGTGAAAATATAACATCAGTTAATTATTCAATTGCAAGAATATGGAAATTCTAATTTTTGATAATATTTTTTCCAAAACAGTGATCTTTTCTGTATATTCTGGATAAAACATTTTTAAGAATATGTCCATCCAGGCTTTTCCGTGCATTGAATTTACATATCCAATTATTTTTCTTTCTCCGCATTTTTTCCAAATTTTGCAACATAATCCGAGAGGCAGAGAACTGATTTCTTTATTTTAAGTGGGAACACATTTGGGCATTTTAAAAATATTTTTTTTCGTCAGTGTTTTTAACACAGTTCTCACATGGAACTGTTTTTGCGAAAATCGCATTGTCTGTGAGATTTCCTTTCGTAGACATAATGATGGGCATATATAACAAAGTGGCCATTCATCTCATAATACTAGGATATAACTATTAAAGTGATCACTCAGTTCGTAATATGAGGTTGTATCTCATAAACTGGTCCACTCATTTCATCTGCGATTCTCTTGCTTGAGCAGTGCTATTTTAATTACTTCTCGCTCACTATCTACACTGGCGGAAAGTGAAAAAAGAACACCAAGAAGGAATTGGCGGACGATCATGTTTTTACATATGTTAATGGGGTCGAGTTAACGTAGGTGTGATGTTAATTTCGGGACCAACCGGTGAGCGCTTACGCCACAGCACGGCATAATATGCAAATTATCGTCGGTGGTATTTAAGGAGTACGGCGAAGTGAATGTAATCAGTCGTCGGCGTACGGACACATGCGAAGATCCTGAAGAAGCTGCAATGCCTGGACATGGAAGAAGTGTGCGATTTCAGCAGTTATCGGACTTTGAGCGAGGTCATCTAGTCGGACTCCGCCAGGCCGGGTGGTCGTATCGCCGTTGCACCTGAGGTGACTGTGCGAACAATCCGCTACCGTCTACTGGATGCTGGATTGCGTGCACGTGTGCCTCTGGCATGTGTACCTCTGTCTCCAGCCCACCGTCAGGAACGGCTGCAGTGGTGACGCCAACGTCTGCACAGGAGAACGCAATGGCGATCTGTCGTGTTCAGCGATGAAAGCAGATCCTGCTTGGGAGCCTCCGATGGCCGTATGCGTGTTCGCAGACGCACAGGGGAGCGTCTCCACCCTTCTTGCATCCGCCAGCGACACACAGGACCTACACCTGATCTCCTGGTGTGGGGAGCGATCAACTATCACTCCCGTATACAATTAGTGTTTGTACTGGGTACGTTAAACAGAACCTCCTACATCAACAACATCATTCAGCCCGTTGTTGTGCCATTTGTAAGGTCGGTCCATCGTGGTGTTTTCCAGAAAGATAACGCACGCCCACACATGGCACGTGCAACGCAACATGCACTTCAGGGTGTGAAACAACTTCCATGGCCTGCACATTCACCGGATTCGTCCCCCATTGAGCACGTGTGGGATTTTATGGGACAACGACTTATCCGGTCTCCACGGCCAGCCACGACCATCCCCGATTTACGCGTCCAGGTTGAGGATGCTTGGAACTCAATACCCCAAACTTACATCCAACATCTGTACGACAGACTCCATGCCAGAATTGCACAGTGTGGCGCAGTTCATGGCGGTTCAACCTCGTACTAACCATGTTACATGGAAATGTTATTTTTCAGTTTACCAGCAAACACAGCTGTATTTTGCGATAATGTTTTGATCACGTTATCCTCTGTATTCCGTTATTATGCTGTATAAATTTCGTTGGTATCAGACGTTTCCTTCTTGGTGTTCTTTTTTCACTTTCCGCCAGTGTATATAACTTCATCTGGTAGCCTCCCACATGGCCATTGCAGCTGATTGAAGATGGGTAAGCACCATATTAAGGATTCGAATGCCCATTATGTCTAAAACTGGGACACAGGCAAAGTGGTGACGAAGACAAAGTGTTGTGAAATCAAACGTTTTAATTAGCCCCGAGCCTGAAGTAGTTTCTACACTGGTCTCCATAAATTAAACAAAAAAAATTGCGATTATTTGTGAAAGAAGAGTTAGAAATGCATGAAACTTCAGTATATCACGTAAAATGTAATGCGTAGTCAGGGTATCATATGCAAATTAGTGGCAATGGCATTCGTTTATGCAAATGAGCCGCAACAAAAGTAGGCTGATGCGGAGGTGTTCGTCGTCCGTCACATCGTTTGCGGAGTGTAAAGAAAGAATTCTGAGGAAGCAGATTTGTTGTAGTGGATGCGAGCAGTCATGTAGTTCTAAATAAAAAAGTGCCTTAGTGGCGAACGGACTAGGAAAAAAATACCCTCAAATTTTCAAAATCGGATTCATTGATTTTATTATTTATTATTATTTTTTAATTTTCATTACTAATTAGCAGCATGGTTTTATAAAAAAACTGCTTAAAACGATGTGATCTGAGCAATTTTAAATAACAGAAAGAATGTAACGTGAGAGGCATATGCTAAGATTATAAAAGTTTTGTTTAAATATGGCTTTGTGTCGTTCTATACGA
Organism: Macrothele yani; assembly: GCA_039090855.1. NCBI lineage: Eukaryota > Metazoa > Arthropoda > Arachnida > Araneae > Macrothelidae > Macrothele > Macrothele yani. The sequence continues at coordinate 4,895,175 of CM076995.1, read as the reverse complement.
TTTTAACTATGCATTGGGAATAAAGTAACATCAATTCAATATGACTGATGTGTCGTTTTTACTAAGATTATGTGGTACATGTGGAAGTTTTTTGTATTGCCCGTAACGAGTCAGAGAGTGAGCTCAGGGGATTACTTTTATTGTAGTCGATACCAGTGGTGAGTTGTTTAAAACAAATGCCCATCACTACTGTTTTCTCTCTGAGCACTGCAATCTTAACCCGAAGGAGTAGCAATCTCCTACAAATTTGTTTTGACTGTGTAGACAAAGGAGTTCAAATTCTCTTTGTGAAAGGATTTCATGATTTGTGAGACACCCTGTTGGGTATTCCAACTATGTAGAACAATCTACGCAGTATTTTTATTTGTTTGTTTCTGTGTTTAACAATTACCATGGGTAACTCGTATGGCTATAAGCAGTCGCCGGTCCCTAATTTCGGTTCACTTGCTCCAGGGAAGAGACAGATCCAGCACAATTGTGGCCATGCACACCACCCATGACTCATCCGGGGTTGGGATTCAGTCTTATCTCGGAAAAATGGTCAGGAGCCTGCGCCTCAGACCGAAGTACCACCAGGGCGGCCATTTCTGTTGTATGAACAATCAATTAAGATACGAGTGCCTTTGCACATAAAACAGTTTTGCCTATTTTGCATACGTGATCATTTAAAACAAAACAGTTTTGCCTATTTTTGCATACGTGATCATTTAAAAAAGTTCCTTTGCCCACATTCTACATTGTATAACCATGCAACCACGAAAAGTGCCTTAGCATCGCTAAGCCTAGAAAATAGTGCCTTAGCGCCGCTAAGGCGCACCAAGCCTCTTCTACATCACTGGCTGTGAGACATTTAACAGATGAACTGAGGTGGAAAGTGGCTGGAAGACTAGTGGCAGACCAAAGTCTGGTGGAAGTTGCAAGATAGCTGCATATGAGTCCTTCTGTGATCGACATACTGTGGAACCAATTTCAAAATACTCAATCCGTTTCCAGCACAGCAAAAGAAGGACTAGGATTACAATATCTGTGAATGACCAATATTTCCAATTAACTGCGCGGAGGAACAGGATGGCTACAGCGACAAAGCTGCGATTTAAAATTGCTGAGGCTACAGGAAATGTGAAATTTTCTTCCACTGTGCGCAGAAGCCTTCGCGAAGAAGTTATACTAGGCATCCAGGACTTTTCATGTTCCTTACTCTCGTGATGGGGGGACACGTTTGAGTGGGCAAGACTTCACGTCTATTAGACTGAAAACCAATGGAGGTCAATACTGTTTGTAGATGAGTCCAGATTTGCTTTGCAGAGCGATTTCAGGCTCACTCTGATCTGGAGAGAACGAGGGACACGCTACCATCCGTCTATGACCTGCGAGAGAGACACTTAATGGTGTTGGTAGCTTTCTGGTTTAGGGTGTCATCTTGTTAGGTAGGCATACAAACCTGTATGTGCTTTCAAAGGGCCCTCGAACACAGCCAATAATGCCTAACGTTGCTAAAATGCTGCTCTTCCTCGCACCGAAAATCATTTCCCATTAAAACTCCGACAAATTATTCCCCTTCTCCATTGCACAGGCTTGATACCGATAAAATGACACACCTTTCCCGTACCGTCTGCATATATTCCGCTTAGGTCGGTGATAGGTAGTCCTACGCGCCCGTTGGACACAGCTATGGCTGTAATGACTTGTACCGTGAGTATAAGTATTTGAAAACCAAATTTCGTTGTTCATCAACTCGTGTGCCGTCAGCAAGTACACTCAATAAGTTGTAAAGTTTTTATGTTTTGATGAAGTTGTAATTGTCTAATTAATTAATGTTCGTCGATATATTCGTTGAGTGCAAGTCTCACTTCCAAAATAACTAAATGAATAATAACTGCCGGGTTGAAACAATCAGAATTTATCGCAACTTGTTCCTTATATTTTCACTTACTGGAAGTTCAGGTCATGAATAGAAAATAATCACCACGTTGTAATTTATCTACTGACACAAAGTATTTTGTATCAACATGTATTTCAATTATATAACAATAAGTATTCGTAGATTCACCTAAATATCCAACAGGCTTCAATCTCTTTCGCCATATCAGCTCTTCACAACGTACTCGCAAATATCTCTCTCTCTCTCTTCGCTCTCTCTCGTTCTCTCTCACTGTCCCTCTCTCCACCACTCTTCTAGCATTCAACGTCATCTATTTATTTTGCTCAGATTTACTGCCAGAACTGCTGAGATCTACAAGCTGTTCGGTAAAGCAATGTACTGTTCAGTGAAAAAATATTTAACCAACTAACTTTGTATAAGAAAACAAATTCAAAAGGAAGGTTTAATTAGAGGTATATGTAGGATTTTGTGAAACGTTGAAAATGGTAGCAATCCATTATGTCACTCTATCTTCATGTTTCTCACTAACTTGCAGGTGAATATTGTAATATATACTTCATTGAATATCGCATCTAATCCAGAAATGGCAATCATGCTAATGTGTTCTTATAAATAAAATTATATGTATTGTAAAGAAAATCACGCAATAAAGAAACGCATGCGTGGAATATGCTTTTTGAAATCTATCACATTCTATAACTAAAATTCTGCCTCGATTAATAACTTGATATATAACGAAAGGTCAAGTGATGCGTAACATCACAGCCTCTCCTTGACAAATGTCAACCCCGCCTTCTCGTGGTGCATCCTGTTCCCACTAAAGGGGCTCTGACGACCGCCCATAGCGGTATAACTATACCATCGGGATTAGAGGAAATTCTATCCCACACTCACCAACCCGCTTGGCCAGCGTGGTGAGTTATGGCCAAACCCCTCCAAAATGATTCCACAACTTAAATCTTGGCCCTCAGTCTCCGGCAGCTGGAATGTACCTGGCCAAGGCAGCGGCCAGTGCGACATGAAGGCAGAGGGTGCTAAGAATCCCCGGAGGACCGGACTAGGCTGCCATCTGATGCTGACCTTGGCAACGTACAATGGACGCTCCCTATCTTCTGATTCAAGGCTTCTTGAATTGGAAGAGGAATTACAAAGGATCAAGTGGGACATCGTGGGGCTAAGTGAGGTAAGGAGAAAGGAGAAGATCTCATGGAACTGAAAAGTGGACATCTCTTCTACTATCGTGGGACAGATACTGGCAGAACTAGTGGTGTTGGATTTATAATAAACAAGAAACTGAAGGATAAAGTTGTAGAAGTTGAAAGTTCCTCTGACAGAGCTGCACGACTTGTTATCCAACTCTCGAAAAGATACCAGGCTCAGATTATTCAAACTTATGCACCCACCACAAGTCATCCTGAAGAAGAAATTGAAGAATTTTATGAGGAAATTTGTCATCTAAATAATAAAGGTAAGCAGCACTTGAAAATAATTATGGGAGATTTCAATGCAAAAATAGGGCAACGGCAACAGAATGAAACTTCAGTAGGTAAATTCGGTCACGGCAACAGAAACCAGCGTGGAAATACTCTCGTTGAGTTTGCAGAGGCAGAAGGGTTTTTCATCTTGAACTCCTTCTTCAAGAAAAAGCCACACAGGAAATGGACATGGAGACATCCAAATGGGACGACAAATGAAATTGATTTTATTATGTGTAACAAAAAATTTGTCATAGAAGACTGCAGTGTGCTAAACAAGTTCAACACAGGTAGTGACCATAGATTGGTGAGATGTAAGATGCACCTCAACGCTAAACTTGAACGTGGCAAGCTCATAAGACAAACAAAGTCTATTGACATAACCAACCTCAAAAACACCATAATACCTTCAAGTTAGAACTGAAGAACAGGTTCTCTGCTTTAGAAGGCCTAACATCGGAAGAAGTGGACATCTCTGAAGTTAACAGAAAAGTAACCAAAGCTCTTATGGAAACAGCAACAAAATTAGCTGGGTCTAAGAACAAGTTGCATGTGAACAAATTATCAGGAAAAACCAAAATGTTGATGCAAAAAGAAAGAGAGATGAGGACAACTAAAGAAGATGTGACTTCCAAAGTGGAATATATAGAGCTATGCAAGACAGTAAGAAAAAGTATCACTGAAGACGTAAGGAAATTCAACTGTGAACTAGTGAGGAAAGCAATTGAAAAGAACCAAAGCCTAAAGATAGCAAAGGGACATCTCAGTAAGGGAAGAAAACAGATTATGGCACTGAGAAAAGAAGACGGTTCTGTAACAAGAAATAGAGGCGAAATTTTGACAAGAGTGAAAGATTTCTACTCCAAATTATATGAAAGGGATGATATATGCACTCCAGACATCATGAAAGATACCAGTACCAGAGTTCCTCCAGTCCTTCCAGCAGAAGTTGCACATGCAATCAAGAACATGAAGCGAGGAAAAGCTCCAGGAGAAGATGGAATTACTGTAGACATCATACAAGAAGCAAGTGGAGAAATCGAAACAGTACTCGCCCAAATTTTCACTCGATGCCTTAATGAAGGAAAGATTCCTGAGGATTGGAACACCGCTACAATGATCCTGCTACATAAGAAAGGTGACATTGAGGATCTCGGAAACTACAGACCTATCAGCCTCCTATCAGTAGTTTATAAAATCTTCACTAAAGTTCTTTCACACCGCTTGAAGGTAACACTGGACACGGCTCAACCGAGAGAACAAGCTGGATTCAGGAGTGGCTACAGCACAATAGATCATATCCACGTGCTGAGAGAACTAATTGAAAGAGCGAGGGAATATGAACTTCCATTGTGCATGGCTTTTATCGATTATGAAAAAGCCTTTGATTCGGTGAAACCATCAGCAGTTACAATGGCTCTGAAAACCTGCGGTATTGAAGATGCATACATTAATATTATTAATAACATCTATGAAAATGCAAGTGCAAAGATTAGGCTGTTTGAAAATACAACACACGTAAAAATTGGAAAGGGGAGTGAGACAAGGTGACAACATATCTCCGAAGCTCTTTAATGCCACATTGGAGGGTGTTTTTCAGTCGCTGAGCTGGAAAACAAGGGGATAAAGATTAATGGAGATTATCTAACCCACCTTCGTTTTGCTGATGACGTAGTCATTTTTGCAACTACCCCATCAGAGCTGCAGAGTATGATCCAGGAACTTGCTGACAAGAGTAAAGAAGTGGGATTAAAAATGAACTTTCAGAAGACAAAAGTGATGTTCAATGCTTTTACAAGAAATGAAGATTTATCGATTGATGGAGAAAAGCTGGAGATAACAGACACGTACGTTTATCTTGGACAGCAGATATCAAGTGAGGGTCACATTGATGAAGAAATTAATCGGCGTACAAAACTTGCCTGGAGAGCTTTTGGAAGAAACAGCATAATTTTCAAGAGCAATATGCCATTATGTCTTAAAAGAAAAGTGTTTGATCAATGCATCCTTCCAGTGCTTACGTATGGTGCAGAGACGTGGACCTTAACTAAAAGAGACATACAAAGGCTGCAGACAACTCAAAGCAGCATGGAGAGGTGCATGCTTGGTGTAACCAGGAGAGATAAGAAGAGGAACTCGTGGATCCGAAAAATGACTAGAGTGGAAGACATCATGATCAGAGTTAAATCCCTGAAATGGCAATGGGCTGGACATACTGCCAGAAGGACAGATCATCGATGGACAGCCGAAATTTTAGATTGGATTCCAAGGGACAGGAAAAGACCCAGAAGAAGACCACATGGGAGATGGGTGGATGAAATTCGAAAGTATGCAGGGGTGACATGGAGGAGACTGGCACAAGACAGACCGTTGTGGAGGAAACTTGGGGAGACCTTCGTCCAGCAGTGGATTGATAATGGTTGACAATGATGATGATGATGATATAACGAAAGGAGCAAATAGTAAAATTGACCACAAGAGCTTTTCTTTTAAACATTATCGAGGAAAGCATCCGTTCTATTGTTCACTATATCTACTCACATCTTTAATCAAGAATAGCAGACAATTTCTTTTGCAGATTTTTTTAATTATTCCTTTTTTAATTTCCTTCTTTACCGATAACATTGTTTCTTCTGAAAATGTCTGAGCCGTCAGACTAAAACAGGATTTTCTGGTAATTTTAAAACAAAAAAATGACGCTTTGAATACATTATCCATTGCCTTATAAGAAGAAATCGTTCCTTCATTCATGAATCAGCATTTCATTAGAACCTCGATTCGTAAACTCAGCACTTTCCAAGTGGGCTCCAAAAAGAATTCAATACACAGTGACTAAAGAATTACATTTTTTAATTTCACTTTTGGCTATTCTTTTCACTTTGGGTTATTCTGTCTTCATCTTCTTCACAGTTACAGTGTCATGTAAAGATAGATCTGATATAAAGACATCATTGAATGCCTCCTTTAATTCTTACTTTCTTATTTGTTTCCTGGAAGCAATAACAAGGATCAATCTTATCTAGTCATTGTTACAAAAACCAAACCTTTTCTGCCATTTACTGTATGTCCAAAAACAACTGATAAAAGTTATTTGAAGGCAACTATTTTCTTTTCCACATTCATTTTTCAAGGGTCATTTTGATCATCATTTCCATAATTTCGATCTGCAATAGATTTGTCAAAGTCCACGGAACAAAGGACATGGATTATAAAAGTCTTCATTTTTCAGTCCATTCAGCAGAGGAACATAGGTTTAGATTCGTTAATGCTGACACTGATGAAGTGGTGCAGAGAAATAGAGAGAAAGATTACGAGTAAGTTGTGGAAAATTGATATAGCGATAGAGGCTGAAGTCTGTTGGATATTTATGTAAATCTATGAGTAAGTATTTATTTCTCTACTAAATTAAAATAACATAGATAAGACGCAAAGTTTGCCTAAATGGCATTTTAGGTAAATAACGATAATGGCATTTTAGGTAAATTACGAATAAATATTCGTTTAACCTCGTGACCTGAGATGACATTCATTGACGAAGGGAATGTTAGTGACTCTCACGCTCTCGTGATGATTGCAGTGATTAACATGATGGAGCGATTGTGGTTGATTCTCACCGAGGAAAAAGAAATTTCGACGGATCGTCGTCTTTCCCCGAAACTCTCATTTCATAATCAATTGGATAATTGCACCAAAACTGAACTGTTTGAACGCCCTGACGCTTTTCATAATTTTTGGAGGTGTGAAGTGTAGAGTTTTTCGGAGGTTAGTTTGTAGACATGTTCATCATTTTAACTTATCATTCGTGATACCTTTTGAGGTCAGTCCTCGCTCCATGAGAGGATCTGTTCTCATAGGTTTGTTGGTATGTCTGCAGCGGTGACCATAAATTTTTACATTGGCTACACTTACGGGGGTTCGATCAAAAGTTCTGCACACTGTCCATTTTTGAGAAAAGTGTGAAGTAACGGAGAAAACATACATTATTGCCTTTCAATGTACTCCCTCCGCTACTAATGACAGCTTGCCATCGGTGAGGTAGGTCCTGGATGCCGCGTAATACGCCATCTTTGTTCAGCTGTCGTATTACTCGGGTCACGTCCAATGGTAGCGATTCGTAGCGGATGCCACGGAGCCAATTTTTTAACTTCGGGAAAAGATCCAAGTCGGGTGGACTGAGATCCGGGCTGTATGGTGGGTGGGATAAAGTTTCCCAGCCATATTTCGACAAAAGCCCCCGTACCGACGCTGCACCATGGCACGATGCGTTGTCATGCAGCAAGATCGCTCCCGCTTCCAACAAGTTGGGGCAATTTTGATGAATTTTAGGTCTCAACTTTGTCCTCAGAAAGTCATGACAATATTGTGCGTTGACATTTTGCTCTACCGGCACTCGATCATAGTCCATAACACCCTGGGTATCGTATTCAAAAATCTTCATTCGCTTCACTTTGGATTGTTGCTGACGACACTTTGAGGTGCGTGGGGAATTTGGATGCAACCATTCGACTGATTTTTGACTTCAGTTCGGTCTCACGATCACGGATCCAAGTCTCATCAATTGCGACAATTCTGTTGAGGAAGGTGTCGCCCTCCCTTTGGAACCTGTGGAGGTGATCCTGTGCGATGCTCACTCTGGCTGCCTTCTGCTCCGGGGTGAGTTGATGGGGGCATCCAGCGCGCGGCGATTTTTCTTTTTCCCAGAGAGTCGGTCAAAATCGGGTGAACAGATATGGTGGACAAATTTGCATGATGAGCAATCTTCTCGACTGTTAAACGACGATTCTCTTCGAAAAGCGCTGCAACAATGGTGACAGATGTTTTGTCTGTCACCGTTTGAGGTCGGCCTGAGCGGTGATCATTTTTGATGCTCCTTCGGCCCGCCCGAAAGCGCGATGCCCAGGGAGAAACTCTGCTTCGATCAAGAGTTCCTTCCCCACAAACTTCTTAAAAGGCAGTGTGGATCTTAGCCGGAGTTTTTCCCCGCAGAGTTTCTATTTTCACGTAAGAGCGCTGGTCTAACGCCGTGACTCGACCTGAGGAGCTGAGATTAGCAATTCACGTAACCTCTTTGAGAGGCGTTAAAACTTTCTCTAATTCCACTTCGCCAAATTTTTCCTCGGGAAGCATAATGAATGAATCAGTTGGATTCATTAATCGATTCCTTTATGATCAATGCATGTGTGATGATGCACGTCTTTCCATGCATATTTAAGCAAACGTTTAGGACCATTTTCGATTAAAACTGTAATACGGCTGAAAGTGCAAGAGCTATTGAATCTCTCCAATATTTCGATTATGCACTGATTTATGAAGCGGCATTTTGAGTGTGGAATGAAACTTCGTTATTAGAGCAAGCAGGGTGTTATGTGGGATTTAAGCTTTGTAAAGAACAACTTCAATGTCATTATGAGCAGGATGTAATGCAGGATTTAAGTTTTGTAAAGAACAACTTCGATGATAGGGCGAGCAGGGTATTGTGCAGGATTTAAGCTTTGTAAAGATAACTTCGTTGTTTTAGCAAACAGGATTTAAGCTTTGTAAAGAATAACTTCAACGTTTTGGTAAACAGGATTTAAGATTTGTAAAGAAAAACTTCGATGTTTTGGTGAACAGGATTTAAGCGTTGTAAAGAATCGACAAAATACCTTTAAGACCACTTTTTCTTTTTTTGGTAACACCTCACTTCTTAAAGGAAACAGCAATGGAATCACTATGTATCACTAACTGCTGCAGTGATACCTACTTGTGTATTTGTCACAAGGAAATAGAAATTTAGTTCTTATTCTTAAATCATGTGTATTGTCACAAAGTCACCTGAAACACCGGAGGAGAGGGGGAATTTTCTAGTCTTCCGTTGCTTTAAAGCCTTGAGCAATTTTGTCATTTGTAAGGTACGCTCGATTAAGCATATACACAGTCGAGTCACATTATTGTGACCACCTCCTACTTTTGACGTCCACAGCGCGTAGCCAATGAAAGAAGGCACATGTCGTGAGCTGGCTTGGAGGGTATATAAAGTGTGATGTAGGCACTCTGAAAACATATCACTCTTTGCTGTCATGGGTAAAAGGAGCGATTTATCAGATTTTCAAAAAGGATGTTTCAAAAATACTGGCCAAGAGTGGCAATATTTCTGAAACAGCGCAGCTTGTGAATTCTTCGAGTGCTGCTGTGCTTAAAATGTATCGTGATTGAAGAAATGACACCATTGCGAATAAGCGATATGGAAACTGCGGAGTACCACCTTCTATTGATGTGAGAGGTGAACGTCAGCTACGAAGATGGGTGAGGGCCGATCGACACGCTATAGTGGAGCAACCTACTGGCCGAATGTACCATGGGGCTACCGGAAGTGTGTCTAAAACGACAGTTAACCCTGCTGCGAATGGGGTTCCGATGCTGACGGATGGTCACTTAGCCTATGCTAACGAAGATGCATCGGCAGAAAATGCTTGCATTTGCACCGTATCACGACAAAAGGGCAAACGACAAAAGAGCGTACCACAAAAAGGCGAACGTCAAAAGGGCGAACGAGAAAAGGGCGCAAGACAAAAAAGCTATGCGCCAAAAGGGCGCACACCAAAAAGGCGATGCAACAACAGGGCGATACGACAAAAGGGCGTTATGTAAAAGGGCGCACGACAAAAGGGCGAAGGGAAAAAAAGGCGCCACGACAAAAGAACGAACTCAAGCACGGGCTTGATATTTTTCTTCTTCTACCGCAAGATTTCTAAAAGACATTATTTCCAAAACCTGCACCGGGGTCCCTTTGAGCAAATTACGTATTTCTGTTGTGTATTCAAATCCCAACTGAAATCAGACGTCTCATCCTATATAGAAAGCTTTCTAAACGATGTTATTTTCAAAAAGGCCTGAGGGCCCTTTCAGTAAATTCAGTATACCTTTGTGTATTCAAATAATCCCAAATGAAATCAGACGTGTTATCTTTTGGACTCTAAGTGAAATCTATGCAGAAGGATTTCTAAACGATGTTTTTTTCCGAAAAAAGCCCCGGGACCTTTCGGCAAATTCAGCATTCCTTTGTGTATTCAAATAATCCCAAATGAAATCAGACGTGTCATCTTTTGTATTTTAAGTGAAATCTATATATTAGGCTTTCTAAACGATGCTATTTCCAAAATGGCCCCTGGACTCTTTCGGTGAATTTGGTATTTCTATGTGTATTCAAATATTCCCAACTGAAATCAAACATGTCATCGTTTGCACTCTAAGTAAAAACTATACAGAAGGCTTTCTAAACGATTTTATTTTTAAAAAGGCCCCGGAGCCCTTTCAGTAAATTCAGTATTTTTTTGTGTATTCAAATAATCCCAATTGAAATGAGGCGTGTCATCTTTTATACTTTAAATGAAATCTATGAAGAAGGCTTTGTAAAACACGTTTTTCTCCAAAAAGGCTACAGAGCCCTTTTCTGAAATTGCCTTCTTTGTACATTCGAAACGAAGTTTTACACATGCATAAAATTTTTTGTGCTTCAACTGCAACCTGTAGAAATATCCTAAGAGATTATTTCCAAAAGGGCCACGGAAACTTTATTTTATTTCATTTCTTGTTTTTAAGAAAAAGATTTTGTTCAACAAAAAATCTCCTTTTCCTTGCATAAAATTCCATTTTTTGTTTCCAGGTCTTTCATACATACAATTAAAGAAATAAGCAGTTACTCAAAGAGCTCCTGAGGCTTTTTTTAAAATAACATCGTTTAAAAAGCCTTCTGTGCAGGTTGCATTTCAGTACAAACAATGTCACATCTGCGCTCAATTGGGATTTCACAAAGAAATACTCAAAGAAATAAGTAATTTGCTTGAAGTCCTCACTGGTCATTTTGGAAATACTATCTGTTTGAAAGCTCCCTATAGGTTATTGAAGAACAGAAAAATTAGCATTTGCTTTCAGTTGGGATTTCAATATACAATGAAATAAGCAATTTGGAAATTTATATCTTCTTAACGTTTCTTGCAAATTGGTTAAATAATTCTCCTAGTTTAGTGAATCGTTATTTTTTATTGGAGGTTTAACGACCACTGTGAGCAACTCAGAGCGCTATAAGCAGTCGCCCGTCCCTAATTTAGGTTCCAGTGAAGAGAGAGAGCCAGTGCCGTAAGACAAACACAACATCCATGCCTCACGGGATTCGAACCCGGACCCCTATTGGACGAATGATCAGAGGCCATCGCTTAGACCACTGCGCCACCGGGGCGGCTAGTGTATCGTTAGTCTGGTAGTCGTGCGCCCTTCTGTCGCAGCGCCCTTTTGTCGTATCGCCGTTTTGTCGCATCGCTCTTTTGTCGTGTGCCCTTTTGTCGGAACTCCCTTTTGTCGTGCGCTCTTTTGTCGCGTCGCCTTTTTGTCGTATCACCCTTTTGCTGTGTAACCCATTTGCACGGCAGTATCAGAATTGGATCTTCGTTTATTGGGAAAGGATTGCCTTCTCCGATGAGTCACGTTTTCTGCGTGGACGTTGGCATGTAAGGCGACGTCCGGATGGACGTTGGCATGTGTAAGGCGAGAAATATCGCAGAACAAACACTCTTCATCCATTTCGGGAAGAACACAAGCTGGTGGGGACAGCGTTATGGTCTGGAGAATGTTTTCGTGGCATTCTCTGGGTTCACATAAACCTGTGGAAGACACTATGGACCGAATTCGTTATGAATCCATTCTTGCAGACTACGTACACCCATAAATGCTGATTGTCCTCCCTGGGGCGGATGGGATCTACCAGCACGACAATGCAACGTGTCGTTAAGCCAGAAATGTCCGACAGTGGTTGGAGCACGATGAAGAATTCAAAGTACTTCCCTAGCCCCATAATACCCCAGACTTAGAAGCAATTGGGCATTTGTGGGACCACCTCGGTCGTGTTGTTCGCTCTATGGATAGTCCACTACGCATCCTCCGGCAGCTGTCAGATGCACTGCAGTCAGCATGGCCCTACATTCCTGTGAACACCTTCCAGAACCTTATTGAGTCACTCCCAGCCAGTCTAGCTGCTGTCCGCGCTGGACACGGCAGTTACTCTGGATATTAGCTAGTGGTCACAATAATGTGACTCGATCGTGTACTATCACACAGCGTACTAACGCACCGAATATGAAATCCTAAGATTGGGATACTGAAAGGGAGACAACTCTTTAGAATGCACAGAAGAAAATCTTAGAACAACACGAAACATCGAAAACGATAGTAATATAAATAAATTAAAGACAGTAATGAAAGAAGTTGCTGGGTGTTCATGGTGTAAACCCGCCGAAGTGAAAATGTAGTTAAACTGAAGTGAATATCGATTTTAAATGCGAGGAGACGGTGAACTTTATTGAAGATGAAAAAATTGCACAGTAAAGAAAATTAAAATGATCCTGACAAACATGATGTTGAATCCTCGCGTACAGAAGCATTTCTTTAAAGATGAAGATAATATGAAAACATAGGGAGATTCCGATCTCTTTCAGCTGCTGTTTGTTAGTTCTGCTTGATATGGCTGAAAAAACAAGAATGTCTCCTTTTAAGCAGAAACCCGTAGCTCATTTACGCAGTTAAATAAAAATTGGAAAAGAAATAAAACCAACAAAAGAAGCTTTAAAGGATGTTATTTCAAGAAATAAAGCCAACAAAGAAAGCTTAAAAGAGTGCCATTACATGAAAAATAGCTTTTTACCATTTAAAAACGTTTTTACCATTTGAGAACGGTAAAAATAATGCTTTAATGTTCAAAACTGGTAAAAATTATTTTTATTGGTTACTGCTTGGTCCTATTCAGTCCGGATAATCGTAGATACGAGCATACTGAACATTCACGTAGTAACTTATTTTTTAATGAATTACCTTTAGAGTATCAAAGATGAAGAAGATTCACTCACTTATAATCTGGGGTGTTGTTCTTCTGGAAAGAAAGGATTAGTACCATCTACACCTCAGCCACCGCACATTAATATTGTAATACGCGTACAGTCCAATAGCACTGGAGCTCAGAAGCCTAAGCCCTAGATTACTCTATTAAAGGGTTCCAAAACAATGGGGACCAGAAACTCTCCACGAAAAAGTTCATGTACCCTGATTTACGATTTCTGATTCGCCGACGGGTTGGCCGAGTGATCAGAGACGGTTTTCGACTAGGCGTCCGAGATGGGCCCTAGCTCGAGTAACCGGAAAAGGCATTGGTAGTGTGCTTGCCATGCAGAGATGGTTCAATCCTCTTTCTGGAACCATTGGCCCCAAATAAGGGATGGTCGACGGCTTACAGTTGCTCACAGTGTTTGTAAAACTCTGAAACAAAACTCCAATTCATTTCAATCTAGAATCCTAAAAACAGAAAACAAGCCTTTCCATATTCAAATGAGAAAGCTTTCTTCATTATGTCTAAATTAAAACAGTACTCAAAATGAATTGGAGGATTACTATTCTCAATATTTGTTTAAAATAAAAGACAAAGGATATTTTTTTTATTTGTTTCAGGGTTTTACGACCGCCCTGAGCATATGCGAAGGCTATGGGTAGGAAAGTCACAGAACCAGTGTCACCAGACAAGCGCACCACCTACACCTCATCTGGGACTCGAACCCAGGAGTGTCTCAAACGAATGGCCAGATGATGGCGCCTCAGATCACTCGAACACCCGCGCAGCTGTTGCTTTTTTTTTTTGTTCGTTTGTCCATTACGCCTATTCCAAAGTTGGTGACATATTTTTAAATAAAGATTAGTTTTGTGATATTCAGATTTTAACTATATCCGATTGTATAACGAAGTAAATTTCTCCGTCATTTCTGTCCACGCCAGGATTCGAACTCTGATCCCCTCATTCCGGAATAAGTCACTCTACCAATTAAGCTACGCGGACGTTTGTTCTGACTGCAATCTGCTTTTATGTCGTGTGCGTCCTGCTGGCAGGTACGTCACATCTCCCCCCTCCAAACAGGCCCGGGGGCATGGCCCACGGGTCAGCCGTGACCATGAATCGTTGCAGGCAGCCATCCGCTGCAGAACGTGCACTCGAGAACTCCCAGTCAATCTAGTGAGTGGAATGCAACATTACACATTTTTATTTTTCGAAGTGCTGGAGAAGGGATTATCTGATTTTTCCTATCTCGCGGTGTGAAAATGACATCACACCATTGCAAGATTTTGGACGGCCGGGTCATCCGGAAAGTTCGGGCGCCATTATAACGAAGTAAATTTCTCCGTCATTTCTGTCCACGCCAGGATTCGAACCCGGATCCCCTCATTCCGGAATAAGTCACTCTACCAATTGAGCTACGCGGACGTTTGTTCTGACTGCAATCTGCCTTTATGTCGTGTGCGTCCTGCTGACAGGTACGTCAAATTGTTCAACGCAAAGTACTGATTTTCACCAAAAACTGCAAAAGCTGGAACCCAATGGCAGTTAATCCTGGTAGTCTTTATATGCGGAACGTCAAATTACAGTTTTAAGCGGTTCAGCTCTTTAAGAAAGAAAAAGGTGTCTATAAAAAGCAACGAACACTTGGCACTGACACTCCGGAATTAAGAGGAATAATTAATCGACTGCCAAAGTAAGAAGTTTGAGGACAAAATACACTAGTTAAGGTTTTAGGAAATGATGAGCTTTGTTTTACGGCTCATGTCAATTATTTAAGCACATTGGAACTGAGTTCACCCACTACTATGAAGCAGACGTACAAACAAAACCACTATTACGAGCGTCCTGACTTGTTTGATAGTTTTTGCTAGGCCCAAGCATTTAATTCTTTCATAAATAATGCGCAATTAAATCTCTTCTACCCTTGCATTTAAATTTTGATAATGTCATTCACGTGCGATGCTTAATGAAAACTGTTTCTAAAAATTAAAATAAACTTTTTCTGACAAAAGGCATTGTTTACAATGTTGTGCATGTATTAAAGATTAATGTGAGTATTTCTTGCAATGTATTTCCTTCAAGTTCAAACACGTTTTACCTTATACTAACTTCTGCGTACACGGTTTGACTCTGGTGAAGTCAAAGTCCAACAATTTCCGCCAAGACTGTGACTTTGTGTCGGCTTACATTAAAGTTTTCTTTGTGGATTTCCTTATCCGATCTTTGCCTTTGAAGGGAAATATTTCCATCAATTTTCATTATGTAAAACGACAATCCGATCACAGAAACTCACGTCGTTGATACCCAAAGTCGCTGTCAGTGGTCCTGAGTTTCACAGTAGGTTAATTATCCTACCGAGACTGGTTTTATCGAACCACGTTTGATTGATTAACTATCGTTTAAGATAGAGGTCGCTGAACTTGACCTATATCAAAAGGAAGAGGAGGTTAAAACCAAAGTGTAATACCGAACGATCATTTATTTGCAAATCACCAAGACGTTGAACTACCCAGCTGTAAGCAAAGAAAATGCTGCAATTTATCAAGTTAATGTTTTCACTACAGCAATGTCTTTACTTAGCAAAATAAATGTATTAATTTCCAGTCACGTACAGACACGCCGACGCACATATGCGGTCAGTTATGTGTGCTAATCATTAATGTGGCTATAAGCACCTTATCAGTTTTAGTAACTAACGCTTGAACAATCCATTTTACCAAGAGGTGATAATATTTTTTCACTCTTTGGATTTTAGGCCATTTATTCCAGCTTTCCACAAAAACGTAAGAAAATACATGTAAAATGTAGCGGTATTTCAACATGTTGCTTTTTGTTTCTTTGGGGTTTACTCACACCCTGAGGAACTCTAGCAGTGGCTAGTCTCTAATTCGGGGACCCTGGTTCCAGGAACGGCAGAAAGACCACAAGACAAAAGTACCAACCATGCCTGATCAAGGGCTCCAGCCAGTGGCATATTACTAAAGTAATTCACCGATGCTGTCACACGTACGGTCATTCACAAACATAATTTTCAAATTGTAGGTCAAGATTAAAAACTCTTTATTTACAATTAAAAATTAATATTTACACGTGAGATCTTTCGGGGCTGAACATAGCACCCATCATCAGGCTCAAGCGCCACGAAACACAGGAGCAGACATTATATACTGCCAAACACGACCCACAATTCACTCGGTTTTCTCAATCACCGGTGATGCCATCAACAAATCGTTAAAGTCCAAAATATCAAGTCTTAATATCTTATCCTATAAAGTCCTCTTCTTCAGAGTTGTGTGAGGAGGGGGCAACCATCTTTCTCCACTGTCTTGGAACAAATGTCGGGAGTTCAATGTTACAGCATGTTTCCCCATATGCAAGAATGAAGAGGCTTTCCGTAAGGAAGACAGTACGTTTATTAACACTTGAGTTAAGTACCCTAACATTTGTCCAATCTGGGGAGTAACCTCCCTGGTTAACAGCTTGAGTGAAAGCTGTGGAAACCGTTCCAGAACGAAGAGCGTATTTATATTCACCCATTCTGACATTAACGGTTCTTAGGGTAGAACCTATATAGTATTTAACTGCAGTATCTGAATCCTCATGAATCAATGGTATGCAGTAGACGCCTGGTTTGTTTAAGTGCTGGGACTCTATCTCCATCATTTCTTATCGTGGAAAAAAGGTTTCTGGTGGACACTCCAAACGTTAGATTGTGTTTGTAACAGGCTTTTCTTAAGATAGACGTAAGAGGTGGAATGAAATCAACTTTGCCGATGTACTTAGTAGGTTTTTTCTCTGTGGACAAAGTCGTGAATCTCAGTCTGAAATTGTTGTAATAGTCCTTGGAAGAGGTTGACAGAGAACCCAAACAATAAGGCCAAATTTTGAACTCTAGACAGTTCATCACGTCGAGTTCTACTTGTCGAAGAATGGGTGAAGGCACGTCTTATTAAGAAGCGTAAAGCTGAAGCTTTATGTTCGGGAGGGTGAGAAGAAGTGAATGGGATCATACAAGGTATGAACGTCGGTTTACGGAAAACACAATGCTTGATTTTATTGGAATTTTTATACGGACGGGAGAATGCGAGTGACTGAAATAGTCGAAGTCTTCTGTTTTCTGAGCGAACCGTTGCCCAAAGCAATAGCCCATTCCCTCCACCGGCTCATGGAAACACTAGCAGGCGATGGTATGGAAAGTCTTCGAATCAGAACAGCGAAGACTCTGGAAGAGCTGATTGCGTTACGCCGTTGGTCTTCGCTCGCCAGACTGAGTTAAAGAACGAATCCTCAAGTGTTTTTGTTTTTTTTGCAGCGAAAGCATTGACATATCTTAATATGGTTGAAAATCAACTTTTATTTGTGTATATTTAATTGAGTTTTATTTGTATAGATTTAATTGACTTTTATTTGTGTATATTTAATTGACTTTTATTTGTGTATATTTAATTGACTTTTATTTGTGTACATTTAATTGATTTTTATGTGTGTATATTTAATTGACTTTTATTTGTGTATATTTAATTGACTTTTATTTGTGTACATTTAATTGACTTTTATGTGTGTAAATTTAATTGACTTTTATTTGTATACATTTAATTGAGTTTTATTTGTGTATATTTAATGGACTTTTATTTGTGTACATTTAATTGACTTTTATGTGTGTATATTTAATTGACTTTTATTTGTATACATTTAATTGACTTTTATGTGTGTATATTTAATTGACTTTTATTTCTATACATTTAATTGACTTTTATGTGTGTATATTTAATTGACTTTTATTTATATACATTTAATTGACTTTTATTTGTATACATTTAATTGACTTTTATGTGTGTATATTTAATTGACTTTTATTTGTGTACATTTAATTGACTTTTATTTGTGCATTCTCTGGGCTTCGCAGCTAGCCTCGAATATACGCCACTGGCTCCAGCATGGGCCCCTTAAACGAATGGTCAGAAGCCAGCTCTTAGGCCACTGGGGCCACCAGGGTGGCTCAAAGTACTTCCAAGGACTTCCCCGACTTACTATAAAGCATCGTCTCTATGCCGACACCAGGGTTGCTAATGAATACTGTAGATGGATACACTGTTGTCCAGCACTCGCCGTTTACTGCGCTTGTTACCTTTATACGTATTTCGTTTGGTTTTCGGGCTGTACATACATTGTGAATGATCTCTTAGCTGCTGCGTACGAAAGAGATAATGCATAGTCTATCGCCGAGGTACTCCAGTTATGCAAGTTTCGTCTCTAAACAATACCTAAAGACGATCCCGTCCCAGTCAGTGAAAAAAATAAAAAAAATGTTTAAAATAGTGAAGCGTATCATCACTAGCTAAAGGCAACATGAACTGACCTTAGGAATAATTAAAGACAATTAAAGCGTAGTAAATTGGTAGTTATCAGTGTGGCTTGTCCTATTATCAAACTTTATAGAATAGCCTCTAACCATCATATCCTAAAATTTATTCACAAATGGAAGAATTTTGGTCATGAATTTGTAGGAAGTTTAAGCTTAAATATGTAAGCTTAGGCCTACAGTATAGATGTATACAATCTTCGTGCATGATCACATTTAGGAAATAAATAAATGTTAAAGCTTCTGTATTTAAAGTTGATTCCCTTGGTGGTAACTCCTGAACTATCAACTCATAATTAATTAATTACTGTCTTTTTTGGCTCACATTTTCCTGCTTTTAAATTAAATCTCGACAGTGGACGTGTCAAAACCTGAAGACGTTAGATTTTAAATATCAATCACCCCACGTTGGCATTTTGTTACTTGAAATTTGTTAGAGCGCATTGACTGCTTTTTCTCTGTTTTCTCTGTTGGCTTTTTTAGCATTTTATTCATGAATTTGACAAGAAATGTGATTTGGCTCTGTTCTAACACAGTCTACTTCCTTTTCTTTTCTTATTACTAAATTGTTTCAGTGAATACTTAACTTTTATGAAACAAATTGAATTCGAAAAATTTCATTAAAAATCTAATTGTGATGCACATATACATGTCATAAAAGATCGAGAGAGTATTCTGGTACTCTTTCAAAGTAATTTACACTATTCACCTTTCGCATGCCGAGATCTTTGTGGGTGTGAAATATAATAAGTGATTCCAGAGTATACATTTATTTAAGTACAGCACACTGCTCTTATTCGCGTCACTAACACACGACCACACCAAACCACAGTCTGGTACATACTAAGTGGAATTTAATCATTACTAATCCCTGACATTGAGTGGCATTAATGTATGTTACTGTCGTAAAACCAATGAAAGAAGATATGCGTCATAAAAAATAAATATTTACTAAACCATAACGGCAATGGTACGTATATTTCGACTGTTTAGTTTTTCAAAAACAATATTTATTTTTATCATTATTATATATTTTTCAGATTAAACGAATATAAGAAGACTGAAATATGATGTAGCTTTGAAAGTCCATCTCTGCATGCGCAAGCTAAAATCTGACCTCAAGATAGAAAGAAAAACTGAAACGCAAGTGTGTTCGCGAGGAAATCGGTAACTTTTGGTCTAGAATATCTACAGGCTACACCTCCACCCCAACGTGTTGCACATTATGTTAAAACTCTCCTCAATAGCAGATAACCCCCCCCCACCTCCCTTGAAGGGATTGAGAGGAAGCCAAATTTCGCTACGACGCACCGTTTTATAGCAACAAAAATGCATTTTTGTAATGGCTTTTACTCCTAATTCGCGCAGATTGCAACGAGATACTGTTACGTTTATATCAAACGTAAAGAAATAATGTTCGGCGATAATTTAGCAAAATATGTTGTTCAGTAACAATGAAATTGACTGCTATTGCTTCACTTCATTAGACGGCCTTGAGAAATCAGATTTCAGAAATGGTTCTGACTATTTCCGTTACCCATTTTCGTTACATCGGAATTTTTTACATGGGATTTACTTTACTGCTGTAGGGAAATTTTGATGCTAAAACATAGCATCAAAATTTTTAATTGTGACAGCATGCCGATGTTACTTTTTCACAAGACACGCCTGTCTTTTACTCATTTAGTTGCTTACAACATTTATATTTCAATGTGTGTTATTTTGGCTGAGCAGTTGGTCTTTCATTTCCTATCATTTTCATTCAGTCTTTCATTTGTTCGTTGGAAAGAAACATGCCAGTGCAATGTGAGTCTCACCGACTTCTTATGTGATCGGCAAGGAAAAGTCAAAGATTTTGTGATCATCTGTCTCCCCGAAAAAAACATTTTTCGAAATTGCAATTTCCAAAAACCTCTAGGGAAGTTTGTTAAAAAACTAAGTCATCACTTACCGTCTTAGCACGATTTAATAATAAAATACGATTAATATTCACAGCGAAAACACGTGAGTACTTTCAGGGTTGACAATCACCCCATCTTCAGATGTAAGATATTGGGCTACACTTTAGACTTCGGCCCCCGTCGTCTGCTTCAGCTGACGCGCCAATGGAATACCGGGAGAAACGTTTCGCAATAGGTGGCGCTGCAGCTGCGTCGGCGTTTTCTCCCACGCTGTTTGTGTTACATAATCGCTCTTTGCTGAGTGCGTGAGCCGTAAATCCCGTATACTTCCTTCTGTTCACCCTGTTCTAAGCGATACGTGGCTTGTGTTTTCTAAGCGATACGTGGCTTGTGTTTTCTAAGCGATACGTGGCTTGTGTTTTCTAAGCGATACGTGGCTTGTGTTTTCTAAGCAATACGTGGCTTGTGTTTTTCCAGCGTGCGTTGTAGCTCTGTCAGTAGCCATGTGGAACTGGAGGCGTTTCTTTGACGAAGTTGGGAAGGATGAAGAAACATGTATTGCATGGTGTGAGCGGAAAGGATTGCTTCCAACCAAACGAAGATGTTCCGCAGGTCATCCAATGAGTTTGCGAGTGGATATGTGTCATCGTTTAGAACAATTCAGGAGTAGGAATAATCACGTTAAAGGGAAAAGTAATCAGTGTTCCCGTTTACTTGGGCCGTGGTTTGAAGCTGCTTGTGTTCCTCTTAGAAAGGTGATGACTCTTTTATATTGTTTCGTCAAAGGATTGCCCTACGATGATGCAACTAAGGAATCTTCCCAGGGTGGGGTTTCCCCATATTTCAACGCTCGTATATACAAGAAGACCATGGGGTGCATTGTTGGTACAATTGGTAATCTGTTGGTCACATGTTACAACACTAGCTACTCAAAATAATTCTAATGCTGAAATTAGTTAAACATAAATATCCCCTTCAGAGTGCAATACATTAATACACTGGCGTGCAAAAATTAAGGACGAGACGGTTTTTCGAATGTAACGTCGTGCAGAAGTGCTCCACATCGACTCAAGTCATACCATAAGATCCCCAAGATGTAAGAATATGGGGCAAGGGAGCAAAACTGTCCAAACAAGGAATCCAAAGGATACAAAGGCACTTTAATGAAAACATGGCTTCGAGCAAAACTGGACAGAAGACCGAAACGTCCATGCGACACGCGGCTGTCACGAAAAATCCAGTCTTTAGTAGGGGATATGATCATTCCTGACTGCGTTGCAGGATTTACAACGTCTATCCATGCTGAGGACGATGCTGTCAAGGAGTTGCTGAGGCATAGCAGCGCATTCCTCTTGTGGCGCCAATCGCAGCTGCGGAATCGTTGCTGGCGGCTGGTGACGTTCTGCCAAGCGTCTCCCGAGAAGGTCCCACACGTGTCCGATTGAATTTAGGTCCGGAGATCTTGCGGGCCAATCCATGCGTTGAATATCTTCACTCTCCAACAGCTCTGCGACAGCCACACTGTACGATGATGTGTAGCGTTGTTGTCCATGAAGAGGAACTCAGGACCCACAGCACCTCTAAACAGACGCACGTGAGGCAGGAGCACCTGAGTACAATAGTGGACACCAGTGACTGAACCTCCTTGGAAGATGTGGAGGTCAGTACGGCTACCAAGCATGATACCGCCCCAAACGAGAACTCCGCCACCTCCAAACTGGTCCCTTTCGATGATGTTGGAGGTGTGATTGCGTGTTCCTTGCTCTCTCCAGATGTGTATACGTCCAGAATCGCTCGTCAGACTAAATCGGCTCTCATCATGCTGAGGTGTCCAGTTCTTGTGTTCCTGACACCACAGAAACCGCTGTCTCTGATGAGCAGGCGTTAATGGCACACACCGTACTGGTCATCGTGCAAATAGACCACCTTTGCGCAGCCTCCTGGCCACGGTAAAACGCGATAACGGACGTCCAGTTATATGTTGCATGTGCCTTACGATTTTTCCCGCTGTCTGCCGTCTGTCTTTTCTCGCCTTTAGGACAATATACCGGTCGTCCGCCGCCGTGGTTGCTCGTGGACGACCACTGCTAAACTCTCGGACAGCTGTTCCTGTCGTTTGAAATGCTCTCCAAGCTCGTGAAACGATGCTGTGAGCGATCCCGAACTCCTCGGCCACACTAGTTACACTTCGACCTTCTTCCAACTTCCCAATGACGCGACCTCGGGTAAATTCATCCCCATGTCGTCTACTGTATTGCCTGTTGGCCATATCACACGGTGACAGCAACTCGACGTCGTTCAAACCGATGTACACCGTGCAATAGCTTTCACCGAATGGCTGAGCGTACACCGCCCGTGTGCTTTATACCCTTCCGACACTCCCCTACGTCATGCTGCATATATGCGCATGCCCTACCGTACCGGACCCTAGTCTATTTCCTGAGTGGCCTTTCGGTCCGTTCTGCCTGCTTGTTCCGCTGTTATGCTAATTTCTCCTCTTCGTTCTTAATTTTTGCACAACAGTGTAGAATTGTAAATCACTTTTAAAGTACAAATATACCGATCGGAATAGCTAATTATCAGCATTACAGTTCAACGAATCAATAAAATGCTTCCAAAGTCCGGGTAATTCATACGGACTGTGATCATTGCAGCACTTATTGCCAAAGGCTGAAATAAATAACCTCTCGGCAAGTATTAAAGAGTAGACAGAGGCGGAGGTTACTAAAGTGTTAACGTCAGACTAATAAGGATACACGCTACCTTCATTAACATTCCTTGAAAGTGCTGTAGTATGTAGGTCCACCTTTTCGCTATATTTATGTTCTTATAAGCGCAATTCCAGATTCCTTCTCGTTGATCCCACGTAATTATTAGCGTGTTCATTTAAGGCTGTGTCTAATAGTGGAATGTTATAAACACCCTACCTTTGAAGTATCCCCGTTTCTTCTCGATCTTGTTTAATATATGAGGGCAGATGTTTTGAACGAATGCCGAACTGTAAGTTATGGTGAGAGCAAATGCGGGATAACACATTCGTAATGAAAGGATGGCATTCCAGAAACCCCACAAACCTCGTATTACTTTCGGGATCTCTAACTAATGTGGTGGATAAAGCTGCTTTAATTTTGTTGAAAATGCTTCTAGTTATGTGTACAGGGTATCCATAATTACTTGCTAAGTCAAACACATAACGAACTTCTTGATCAAAAAACTGCTGTGTAGATGAGTGCTAGAAAGCTCTTCTAAAAGAAAGTTGATTGCTGAAACTTTGTGCTGAAAAGGGTGTGAAGAGCTGAAAGAAATCAAAGAACAAACGGCAGTTGGTTTTCGATAGACAGAAAAGGATAAAGAATTAGAGGATGGATTACGATGAATGCAAATATCCAAATAAGGTAAAATAAAATTAAACTCCAGTTCAACCGTTAGCCTGATTGTAGGAAAAACTGATGAAAATGCGTCGGCGAACTTAAGTCATTTTGCGTATGAGGCCAAATTACCAAGATGTCGTCGACGTACCTTAAATATGAACTTCGTGAAAGGGAGAACTTTGTTCTCAATGTGCTGAGAACAAAGTTCTCAGTGAGTTCCCTCTTTCACATGTCCGCTTTCTGCCAGTACTGCTGACAGCGGAGAAACCATAGCTGAGCCGTCCAACTGCTGAAATATACAACCTTGAAACCTGAAGCAAGAACGCCGTTTAACTAAACGAAGTGAAGTAAGAACGCCGGTTAACTAAACGAAGTGAAGTAAGAACGCCGGTTAACTAAACGAAGTGAAGTAAGAACGCCGTTTTACTAAACAAAGAACATCTGAAGATGGGGTGATTATCAACCCTGAAAATATCATGTGTTTTAGCTGTAAATATTCATCGTATGTTAACATTAAATCGCGCCAAGACGGTAATTGATGACTTAGTTTTTTTACTTTTTTGCACGAATTATTTTTCATCTTTAAAAGAAGTTTGCCTTAGCAACATTCAGATAACCCTACCTCCAGTTTTTCTAAAGTACATACACTTCTCCTCATACTAACAAGAAAAGACTAGTCAGACAATATACAGGTCATCCAAAATCAGTTACATGTCCCATATGCTTAATAAGAACAAAGAAATATTTCATTTGACTGACTGTTATTGAGCACTCAATCAAATCATGATACTAAAAAAAACTCCATTCGCAATATTCAACATTTTACATGATAAAACAGTATTACGAAGATACGTCGGAAGAAAGCAGGCTAGCATATTCCACTGAACACCGAAATTTCGTTCGCAGTCTCCTAAGACACGAGTTTCTGCTGTCCGTACTTGAATGGCAATCTGGGTTTTTGAAATATGCGAGCCAACATACAGAGCGACTGTGTCAAGCACTTGATTAAAAGTATGAGTTAGATGTATACTTAAATAATATATATCGATTTCGAGAGATATTGTTTCTTAGTACCTGATGTCAAACCAGCCAAAACATTCTGATACAACTAAAGCGCTGAATATTCAAACAGCTTTTACAGTGTTAGGAATCCTAAATTTCTCTCGAAGCTTTCTTACAAAAGCAACGCAAACTAAGTCATTTTGGCACAACCAACTTGACCCTTTGAGCCGCCGATTTACTTGAACCAAATGGTGCCAAAATTTTCTGGTTCCCTTAAATGTTTACAATGCGACCTGGTTTTACGAAAGCTACTGTAAAACAATTCCTTTCATTCTTTCATCTCAGCTATACTGACTCTAAACCTATGACTGGTGATAAGCGCACAACACAATTTACATTATTCTCTGTTTCATGACCCAAGTCGTAATGGGGAAGGGATGATTCCCCTGACACAAACATCACGTCACTGGGTATAGAAACAAGTGTCTCAAACATCTTCTCGTTTTTGTTCTTAGGTTCCTCGCCATTGTTATAATCCTTTCAGGAGCTAATCAATCAGAAAGGAGAAGTGTCAATCATTCTCCTAAATGAGCATTTTAAATAATAAAGCTAACGGGAAAAGCAGCGTTTTCTTACGCGCAAGTTCGCTCGTTCTTACCGCGTTCAGCCCACTTTTTAGAGGACAAATATATTCGTTCGAGCTGATTTCAACCCTTGTTTCTAACCCCGAGTTAAATCGTTCCATCCGGTTTAAGGATTAAAGGTTCTGGTAATAAAGGTAGTCTTCGAATTCAGTAAAGTCGAATCACATTTTACAGATTACTAAGAACGGCAGAAAATATTAAACGTTCGCCTCAGGGTACAGACTATATTTTAATAAGCAATTCATCATTCGGGACACAAATGTGGGTTCAAACGTTTCGTCGTTTTGGAACTGCGTACTAACTAATGAGTTTTTGCACAACATGAATGCAAAATCTCGTTGTGTATCAAAACCAGCAATGGAGAAAAAAATTATTCTCAAGTGACACTTTTACATGGTCTATTTGTTCTTATTTGTTTGTTTGTTTTCATGGTTTAACGGCCATTGTGAATTTAACTCCCACTAAAGTGTTATAGGCGATCTCCAGTCCCTAATTAAGGGCTTTGGTTCCAGGGAGGTGATAGGGCCAGCGCTGTAGAACAACCGCACCACCCATGCCTCATTGAGGGTCGGACGACTAGGCAGAAAACAACGTCTCCGACCTCTTGGCCACAGAGGTGCCGGTGTACGTTTGAATGGGCGACAGATGAACCACATTTGAAAGAAGTGCTACATGGAGAAAATTCTGCCCACATCTTAAAAAGTATCATGCACTGTTACTTATTATTTTTTATCAATTTTCAGAACTTGCCAGAAATAGCTTAATTCAATAGTTTAACCAGCACATCCGCTAACCGCATCAAGGAACTGTGTAAAACGCAAATTATTCGGATAAGACTACCATCAACGGATTTCACACGCACTTTTAAAACTGAACACATAAAAATCGTAACACAAATAGTCGAAGCTAGAAGATAAAACTAATTCAAATGTACACTCACGGTCAAAAAAATAGTTGCACCCAGAAGAAAGCAACCGACAGGAATGAAACTTGGTGGGTAGGTTTGACATCGTAAGACATGCAAACGATTCAAGTATCACGCTCGACCGCGCATGTGATGCCAGCAACGAGGTGTCGTAGCTCTGTGCCTGACCGGGTGTATAAGGTCGTCCCGTTGCGCGTGCTTGCCATTCTGACTCGTGCTGTTGTGTTGGTCGCATCCTTTGCAAGTGAAGTATGCCTCGGAGAAAAGTTCAGAAGCAATTCGAGCAGTTGGAGAAGTTCGAGAGAAACCGCATCGTCAGGCTCCGAGAGAGGAATGGTCTTATCGCCGTATTGCGCGCCCTATCGGTCGTGCGGATATCACCATAGCACGTTGTTGGTGGCTGTGGATAGATCATGGCACGCAGAAGTGACAGGAAGGGTCTGGGAGATCTTGACGAAACACGGAGAGAAGGACCGACTTTGTCCGACATGCGCGGAGTGACCCAACAGCCACGATTGAGGATATTCAACGAGCAGTGGTCCCCCCTCATTGTCCGATTAGTGCTAGCAGACGGCTGCACGACGTAGGACCACGAACGCAGAACGTTACGACGACTGCCCTTAACAACAGTTCATCGTCGCCAAAGACTGCAATGATGTCGTGGCAGATGTTTAATCATTGGAGCCACGCAGAATGGCAGCAGGTGATCTTCAGTGACAAGTCCTGCTTTTATCTTGCAGGAAACAACCGCCGAACCCGTGTGTGGAGGCGCCGTGGTCAACGCCAAGATGAACGGTTTGTCGTCAAGCATCACTCGTCCAGAAGGCCTGCTGTCATGGTGTGGGGTGCAATTGCTTACGATGACAGATCACTTTTGTTGTTCATTACAGGCACTTTGATAGCCCAACGTTTCGTTAGTGAGGTCCTGAAACCAGTGGCCCTACCTTTTATGAACGCTTGCTCCTGTGCGATTTTCCAACAGGACAACGCTCGTCCGCATACTGTTGCTGTGTCAAGAGCTTGCCTTCAAGGCACTGACACTCTCCCATGGCCAGCAGCACCGCCAGATCTATCGCTGATTGAAAATGTGTGGGATGCTACTGGACGCCCTATCCACACTCCACCCCTACCCGCACAATCTGCCGGAACTGCGTAAGAAGATTCAAGCTGAATGGGATGTCTTATCGCAATGCACCATTAGGAACCTGTAGAACTCCATGCCGAGACATCTGGCATGCTGTGTGAGCAAACATGGCGGCCCGACGCCACAGTGCGAGACACGCATTGGCGTGTAGCTCAATAAATATTGCACATATCAGTCTTAATGTTTAATCATTTATTATTCCGGGTAATCTTTACCTTCCTCCCGAATAGCATTGCAATCCGACACGTCCTTCTGGGTGCAATTATTATTTTTTTTACGATGAGTGTATATACATTATATATCGAAACCATTCCTAGAGCTTGTGTGGGTCTTGCTCATCTTGTAGTCCAAAGTGCGCCCTAATCTGTACAAGCCTTAAACATTTTTAGAACTTGCCTCGCTTTTGCTTATCTAGTAGTCTAAAGTAATTCTTAATTTGTACGGGCCTTAACCATTCTTAGAACTTGTCTCGCTCTTGCTCATCTAGCAGCCCAAAGGAAGCCCTAATCTGTAAGGGCATTAATTTTGAAAGTCCGGCCCGGCTGAGACTTTCCAGCGACGGCCCTGCTACTTTCAGACTTTCATCTTACATCCTGGCTTGTTAGTTTCATTTCTAATTAATCCACGCATCCGGTGTCCGATGTATGTCCATGTCTTTCTATTTCACTGCGTGAACTTTGACATCTAATCATTATTTCACTAGTCTGGCTTCGTTTTGCAAGTTGAAACGCTTTTTTAGTCCACGAGCAAAATGCTGAACATTTCAGCACAGGCCTGTCCTTGACCATTCCTGGAATTTTTCTCTTAACTAATGAAAAAAGTCCGAGCTCGAGTTTTACAGGTCGGGCCAGGCTGGTACAGACCCTAAGTCCGAAACTGTGATATTGCTCCAAACTGTTCACGAACTTAAACTTAAGAGCTTTATCACACTTGTCAAAAAATTATTTTCTTTTAAGTTTTTCAAATTTCTTCTGAGTTGTTTTTTGGTAGAATTTCTCCTTCTGTATTCAGATGAAAGAAAACCTTTCATCGAAGCTCAAGTATAGTCCGATGCCTGTACACAACAACACTCCAAGCAAAAAACATTTCGGTTGAGGTCAAAATATCTGTCCTTCGCAGGAAATTACTATCCGAGCATCTTCCTTTCACAAAATCACTTTTCTTTCATAGAATGCTCAAATTGGCACTGGCTGAGTGAACTTTCTGTGAAATAAAAGTCGTTGAAGAGTGAATTACCGCTTCCACACTGAAATTCAGCTCTTCTAGCATCACCCTGTATGAATGAATCATAAATAACGTGCAGCACAAGACTCACCACATCATTTGTTTTTTTCATCTATGTCTATGCAGAAGAAATAAGAGTTTCTTTCTACTAATGGTTTTCTGTAACTCAGCCACTAGCGCAAATTAAGAGCAACAAAATCTACAAGCTTAATTAAGAGTACCATTATACAAGCTTATGGAAGAAGTAGAAACAAAACTTTTCCTTCAGTTTTCTTTATTTAGTGAATTTCTACTTCTTCATTTTTCTTTCTTTGCCAGTTTTGCGATTCTTTGCTACTGCGAAGCCTCTTAATATTAAACTATACTTTGTTTTTGCAAGTGTAGGAGTAACGACATGCCATTTCCAGAAATATTTTTAAGTTGGAAAGAAAAGGAGTAAATGAATCAGCTTAAATTAAAAATGAGACGTTTCGAAAGAATGTCTTAGCATTTCTAAAATGTTTTATTAAAAAGAAGTCATATTTCAACATGATAATAATGATATTGGTACAACATGATGCAGTTCTCTATCAGGATATAACACTGCTGAAAAAGGAAAAAATATTTCCACGTATCAGAGAAAATCCGTTATTTGGAAAATTCCCATAATTCCGAGCAAAATTGCTCCGAAATAAGTTCCAGTACTGCATTTAGTGAACAAGCAGTGTTTTCAAAGAAAAAATATTCAGACAAGTGACGCAGTATGATGTACGTTTTCAGACACCACACTAGGAGATGTTAGATCAGGTATTTGATCTGTGTGTGTGTGTGTGTGTGTGTAATCTCATGGAAAACACACTCGTTTCAAGGACAGTGAGAGCCAGAGAAACAAAGGGTTTAGCACGCTATATGACGCAGGAAAAATAGGAATACCGCAAAATCAGACGTTAGGCTTAATAATATCAGGGATTTTTTCGGCCATTAGAATGACGCGATGTGTTGATTTCACTCCACGCTGACCAGCTTTCAAAGGTGAACTGAAATAATAAATTGCAGCAAGAAAAGTTATATACATACACGGAAACAGTATGTAACAGCTAAACCGCATTGTCGCTCCTAACAAGTTCAGGTAATCGAAACCGCATTTAAATAAGAAATATACAGCCTAAATTTGTGACGAAAAGCAGCCATTGTTCTTATATTGGTTGCATAGAAGTTATAAACCTTACTTATTGATGAAAGGCCTCTTTGGCTGCCTGGTACCTGAGTGGACTGGGGCGCTGGCTTCTTACCATTTTTCCGAAATGGGCTCGGATTCAGGTCCCGGATCAGTCATGAATGGCGTGGTTTTTTGATTGCCCTACAGCTGTCTCTTGCCTGTAACCAGAGACATGAAATTTGGGGCTGGCGATTGAGGTGAGCATGTTAAAGCCCAAAAACAAATAAAATGCGGGTCTCCTTTGGGCCTGCACGAAAATCCGAAAACATTCCGCATAGAGATTAAACAACAAACAAAATTTCAAAACATTCACTTCGTTCTTATAACGTAAATCAAGCACTTCCATAGTATTCCTGAACCAATAGCGATTCCTAAGATATGAAAGATGGCAGCAAAGGTAGGTATACTTTTTAAGTCGTTATTATATGTTTCCATCATGTCTTACATCGTTACATCGTTTTAGGACATATCTCCTCAATACACTCTTTATAACCTCATTAGAACTGCTAAATCTTTCGTCTGACAATGTATTTAGCTACCGGATGAATAAAACTGTTCGGTGCACTCAACTGTCCGAAAATAAAATAATGACTTGCCAGTCAGACCCAAACTCCCGTTGTTCTCCTGAAATCAGTTGTTCCGCACTCCAGGTAAATACCTGCAACAACTTTCGCATGTTTTCAACCATTTCCCGTCAAAAACGATTCCGTACTCTCAATCAGCCTTGCAGTCGGTTTTAAAGTAAGTCAAATAAATCATTTACACTTCCTATACCTCCAGCCAGTTTCTGAAATAAGTCATCCCACGCTTTATTTAGTCTCGTACAATCCTGTAATTACCGAAATTCCCTTAACAACCCCTTCTACGTGTCGCCCATTTGCCGAATAGAATCTTGGAATCAGGCACTCAGTACCTGTGCTTGCAGGAAACCGTCAATTTTTCCAAATCTTCGCGTAAACCTTTTCCCCATTATGACGTACACTATATTGACAAAAGTCCCCGGACAACTAGAAGAGAAACATAACACAGCATTAATTGACATATATTAGTACTGTAAGGTCAGGTGATGCGTAACATCACAGCCTCTCCTTGACAAATGTCAACCCCGCCTTCTCGTGGTGCATCCTGTTCCCACTAAAGGGGCTCTGACGACCGCAAATAGCGGTATAACTATACCATCGGGATCAGAGGAAATGCTATCCCACACTCACCAACCCGCTTGGCCAGCGTGGTGAGTTATGGCCAAACACCTCCAAAATGACTCTACAACTTAAATCTTGGCCCTCAGTCTCCGGCAGCTGGAATGTACCTGGCCAAGGCAGCGGCCAGTGCGACATGAAGGCAGAGGGTGCTAAGAATCCCCGGAGGACCGGACTAGGCTGCCATTTGATGCTGACCTTGGCTACCTACAACGGACGCTCCCTATCTTCTGATTCAAGGCTTCTTGAATTGGAAGAGGAACTACAAAGGATCAAGTGGGACATCGTCGGGCTGAGTGAGGTAAGGAGAAAAGGAGAAGATCTCATTGAACTGAAAAGTGGACATCTCTTCTATTATCGTGGGACAGATACTGGCAGAACTAGTGGTGTTGGATTTATAATAAACAAGAAACTGAAGGATAAAGTGGTAGAAGTTGAAAGTTCCTCTGACAGAGCTGCACGACTCGTTATCCAACTATCGAGAAGATACCAGGCTCAGATTATTCAAACTTATGCACCCACCACAAGTCATCCTGAAGAAGAAATTGAAGAATTTTATGAGGAAATTCGTCATCTAAATAATAAAGGTAAGCAGCACTTGAAGATAATTATGGGAGATTTCAATGCAAAAATAGGGCACCGGCAACAGAATGAAACTTCAGTAGGTAAATTCGGTCACGACAACAGAAACCAGCGTGGAAATACTGTCGTTAAGTTTGCAGAGGCAGAAGGATTTTTCATCTTGAATTCCTTTTTCAAGAAAAAGCCACACAGGAAATGGACATGGAGACATCCAATTGGGACGACAAGTGAAATTGATTTTATTATGTGTAACAAAAAATTCGTCATCGAAGACTGCAGTGTGCTAAACAAGTTCAACACAGGTAGTGACCATAGATTGGTGAGATGTAAGATGCACCTCAACACTAAACTGGAACGTGGCAAGCTCATAAGACAAACAAAATGTATTGACATAACCAACCTTAAAAAACACCATAATACTTTCAAGTTGGAACTGAAGAACAGATTCTCTGCTTTAGAAGGCCTAACATCGGAAGAAGTGGATATTTCTGAAGTTAACAGAAAAGTAACCAAAGCTCTTATGGAAACAGCAACAAAATTAGCTGGGTCTAAGAACAAGTTGCATGCAAACAAATTATCAGGAAAAACCAAAATGTTGATGCAAAAAAGAAGAGAGATGAGGACAACTAAAGAAGATGTGACTTCCAAAGTGGAATATATAGAGCTATGCAAGACAGTAAGAAAAAGTATCACTGAAGACGTAAGAAAATTCAACTGTGAACTAGTAAGGAAAGCAATTGAAAACAACCAAAGCCTAAAGATAGCAAAGGGACATCTCAGTAAGGGAAGAAAACAGATTATGGCTCTGAGAAAAGAAGATGGTTCTATAACAAGAAATAGAGGCGAAATTTTGACAAGAGTGAAAGATTTCTACTCCAAACTATATGAAAGGGATGATACATGTACTCCAGACATCATGAAAGGTACCAGAGTTCTTTCAGTCCTCCCAGCAAGAAGTTGCTCGTGCAATCAAGAACATGAAGCGGGGGAAAGCTCCAGGAGAAGATGGAATTACTATAGACATCATACAAGAAGCAAGTGGAGAAATTGAAACAGTACTCGCCCAAATTTTCACTCGATGCCTTAATGAAGGGAAGATTCCTGAGGATTGGAACAATGCTACAATGATCCTGCTACATAAAAAAAGTGACATTGAGGATCTCAGGAACTACAGACCTATCAGCCTCCTATCAGTGGTTTATAAAATCTTCACTAAAGTTCTTTCACACCGCTTGAAGGTAACACTGGACATGGCTCAACCGAGAGAACAAGCTGGATTCAGGAGTGGCTACAGCACAATAGATCATATCCACGTACTGAGAGAACTAATTGAAAGAGCGAGGGAATATGAACTTCCATTGTGCATGGCTTTTATCGATTATGAAAAAGCCTTTGATTCGGTGAAACCATCAGCAGTTACCACAGCTCTGAAATCCTGCGGTATTGAAGATGCATACATTAATATTATTAATAACATCTATGAAAATGCAAGTGCAAAGATTCGGCTGTTTGAAAATACAACACACATAAAAATTGGAAAGAGAGTGAGACAAGGTGACACCATATCTCCGAAGCTCTTTAATGCCACATTGGAAAAATGTCTTTCAATCACTGAACTGGGAAAACAAAGGGATAAAGATTAATGGAGATTATCTAACCCACCTTCGTTTTGCTGATGACGTAGTCATTTTTGCAACTACCCCATCAGAGCTGCAGAGTATGATCCAGGAACTTGCTGACAAGAGTAAAGAAGTGGGATTAAAAATGAACTTTCAGAAGACAAAAGTGATGTTCAATGCTTTTACAAGAACTGAAGATTTATCGATTGATGGAGAAAAACTGGAGATAACAGATACGTATGTTTATCTTGGACAGCAGATATCAAGTGAGGGTCACATTGATGAAGAAATTAATCGGCGTACAAAACTTGCCTGGAGAGCTTTTGGAAGAAACAGCATAATTTTCAAGAGCAATATGCCGTTATGTCTTAAAAGAAAAGTGTTTGATCAATGCATCCTTCCAGTGCTTACGTATGGTGCAGAGACGTGGACCTTAACTAAAAGAGACATACAAAGGCTGCAGACAACTCAAAGAAGCATGGAGAGGTGCATGCTTGGTATAACCAGGAAAGATAAGAAGAGGAACTCGTGGATCCGAAAAATGACGAGAGTGGAAGACATCATGATCAGAGTTAAATCCCTGAAATGGCAATGGGCTGGACATACTGCCAGAAGGACAGACCATAGATGGACAGCCGAAATTTTAGATTATATTCCAAGGGACAGGAAAAGACCCAGAAAAAGACCACATGGGAGATGGGTGGATGAAATTCGTAAATATGCGGGAGTGACATGGAGGAGACTGGCACAAGACAGACCGTTGTGGAGGAAACTTGGGGAGACCTTCGTCCAGCAGTGGATTGATAATGGTTGACAATGATGATGATGATGATTAGTACTGTGTCGGTCCAATTTTGGCCTACACGTGTCTTCACGAGCTCCGTGTTTGAGTGCTTCACGTACGTGTTTTGTGTGTCCCATGATTGTTCTTCTGTGTGTATGCCAAAGTTAAAAGTCTGTGCTTTCGTTTAAGATCCCGCACGAGTGGGTGAGTGCTCATTTTGTTTCATTATCACTGTTTTAATTTACATAACGAGCTGGTCATTTTTCTTCTTTAACCCTTGCCATTGATCATGGCATCTGCCGATGAGGGCTATGTTCTCGCCCGCATCGCTGCAGCTCTTCAACGACAGACGTAGCCGATCAATCATCTTCGCTTGCTAGTGGAGAGCCTCTGAATTTTCCTCCTGTCATTTGCACGTCTTCTCCTGCTCAGATCTCCGACTCTGCCATTGAGAACGTAGATGTGACGTCCCTGATGGTGTCGCTAATCTGCCCTGTACAGTTTCTACTGCCTCTGCTTCCAGTACATTGCCCCTTGATGCGTCATTGGCTTCCAGAGGAAGGGCTTCTGCACGCACGTATTCTGCGGCTGCCTCTGGTATATCACCGGCTTCCTCCTCATCTCGTCTGCCCCCTATGGATTCTTACGTTACTCTCAACGGTGACACCATCTTATTAGACATTCCCCAGAACTCTCCTGCTGGTCAACGTCTTCATTCGACCCTCGAGTTGAGGGTTTGTTTTGACGCGCTGCCCAACACTCCTTTGAAGCAGTACAGCTCCGCTCTCAAGAAGATGCTTCTTTCTGGTGCCATCACCCACTTCACCCGAAAGACACAAACTGTGATAGTTTATTTTTCGAAGAAAGAATATGCCTCCTTTTCTCGGGCCTATCAATTGACGATCGTCACCTCTTAGCCGAATCCGTCGCCCATCGTCCTGTTCTGGTCTCTCTACATCCGGTACCCTCCGGAGATCTGTGATGATATGCTGTGTGCTGCACTTAGTCGATGCGGCAGAGTAGTCGGGCCCAGTGAAGACTCTCTCCTCTGACCCTGAGGATAAACATATCTGTGGCTTCCGTAGAACGGCTCGCATCATCTTCCCGTCGGAAGAGCATCTCATAAAGTTTCCACGGTTCCTCGATGGTCGTTGCGGTAACGAGCGCCGCCGGATTGAGCTCCACACCTCTGCTCATTGCTCACCCTGCAAGGCTTACGGCCATCAGCAGGCTTATTGCCCCCATCCATGTAGATCCAATAAACTCCTGGAGCTCCAAGGCAGCATTCTACCTGTTCCTCAGTTTCATCTGCCATGCCTCCTCCTGCGTCTGAACCTCCTAGACCCAGTTCTGCCGAAAATCTGATTAAAGCCTTCGATCAACACGCGCTTTCCGATGTTGCTTTCTCCACTCTGTCGGCTTTTCCTCCGCTTGACTCCTCCTTGCTTTCCCGTGTTCTCTCTCCCTCAGAGAGTATCACGGCTGATCTTCAAACTTCATTCACCGTCGGCACTTTTGCTCCCGGCGATGAGGTGGACCTTTCCTCTGATTCCACATCTCGTGTGTCATCGATCCACGGCAAACGTCGCTCTACTACCAGTACCGAGGCCCGTAGGAAAACGAAGTCACCTTCTCCGACTGGCCCCCACACCGTTCCACCCGTCTAGCAGTCTCCAAGTCACCCCTGTCACGTTATAACTCTTCCTCTTCAAAGTCCAAGGGTCCACTGCCGACGTTTGAAGATTTTCCGACTCTGCTTACCAATGCCCCTCTTCCTTCAGAACCTGTCTCCTTTGAAGATCTTTACGAGTTTCTCACACATAAAACAAATCGGGAGGCTTTTCGCATCTTTTTACAGCAGTTTGAAGCAGTTCGTCCCGAGGTCTTCGACCAAGCAACCTCCATCCTCAACTTCCTCCGGCATAATGCCAAGCAACCCAACTACGTCTTGTGGTGTCGTGGTATCATCAGTCGCCTCGAGACATTCCAGAAAGCTGCCATAGCTGATCTTCATCCGAAGTCGGACTTACCCATTCAAGGTCGCCACTCTGAATTGTAGGGAGTTTTGCTAACCCCCTCGCTAACGTTCTCGTTCTGGAAGATCTCTTGCTTCTTAGGGCAGAATTACTCCTTGTGCAAGAGACGAACTGCCACTCTTCGACACTTTTTCATAGATGGCGTACTTGGGACTTCACCTTTCACCATGCTTTCCGTTACTCTGTGCACGGTGGTACAGCAGGAATATCAGTCTGCCATTTCCGCATGCCGTGAAAGCTCCTTCTATGCTACGTGGTCGCCAGTGGCCCTGTAGTTCGCTGTTACACCAAGTCCGTTACATCTCACGGTGAGTTAAGACTCGCCATTAACTTTTTGATGTTCTTTCGCACTGCGGTGCCCCGTCTGTGATCATTTTGTTCTTCCTCAAGCATTGCTCTGTTTGCATCACGTTGTAAATTTGTCATCACTCATTCAATGTTGATATCATCGCTTTTATGAGTTTGTATCATTCCTGTTCTTTTTTTCAGACGATTCCATGTTGCTCGTCTCCTCTGTTTTGTTACATTAAAACGATTCTGAAACCATCTTTGGCCTTAATGCATGCACTGACGCTTCGAGACATGCTTTCGGCAATGTTTTGGAACACAGCGATAGGTATCCGTTTCATTTCAGTACATAATGCTGCCGCTAATTGTTGATTAGTAATAGACCTTGATTCCAAACTTCTTATGCGGGACTCTAATGCATCGTATACATGCTCTATGGGATTAAACTCAGGGCTCCATGCTGGCCGCTCCGCACACGATACGGAATTATCATCAAACCACGGCGTAACAGTCCTTGCTTTATGGGTCGGTGCATTATCCTGCTCGTACCAAGAAGGCTCAGTTCCATAGTATTGCCACAGAGTTGGTAGGGCATAATTGTCCAGAATATCGAGGTAGACGTGTTAACAGGTTTGTCCACGATAACCAATGGGCCGGGACCATACCACGAAAAACACCCCCACACGAGTACACTGCCAGCTTCAAAGTTGACCGTAGGAATAGTACACTGTGGTAAATAACGTTCTTCCGACTGCCACCATACCTGCACATGGCCATCAGACTGATGGATCGTGTATCTGGATTCATCAGTCCATATGACCCGTTTCCATTGATCTACGGTTCACGATAAATGTACTTTACACCATGCTAAATGACGAGTAGTATTCCGAGTGGAGATGAGAGGCTTATGAGCAGCCGCACGACCACGGTAACTCATGGAATGAAGTTATCTGCGAATGGTACGTGTACATACACAGGTTCCAGCATTTTTATTCACCTGTACACTGAAGTCTCGTGCAGTAAGTACTCTGTCGATTAGCTGTAACGACTCTCCTTAGGCTTCGGTGTCCTCAATCACTGGTTTTCTTTGGTCTGCCGGTACGTTTTGCTGCTTCAGGCACGCCATGTGTCTCCCACGTATTCCGTACATCCAAAACTGTTGACTTGGGTATGTTTAAATGACTCTCGGTTTCTCTTGTGGACAACCCACTAATATAACACCCAACAATATTTTAACAACCTAAAATTGTCTTCTCTCCCGCCGCGACATTTTCACTCAACCTCACAGTGCGATATGCTCGCGGTCAGCTGCAGGCTTTTTTTATCATACCGTTTGCAGCTGAACCGCGCAACTTAACAACGAAGCGGATCCGTTCATTTGCTTTTGAAGGGGTGTCCGGTGACTTTTGTCAATATAGCGTACTTTAATGTAGCTTTCATTTTTAGTTTCTTTCTCTATGTAAATTTGAGTTCATTCTCTTTAAGCGTTTTCTATCTTAATGTTATGTTTTCTCACTTTCTGAATGGTGTTGGCAATAGTCTCGAGGTCAGAGTGCGTGATGTGTGCGTTCTGACAGATAAAACGAGATATATGTATAATGTTGAAGCAAGCAGCGAATAAGTGTGGTGGTGTGGTTTGCGTAGTGGTGGTAGAGTATTGCCCCAAATTGTTGGATGTAAACAAGTCGAACCTAAGTTGATAAGGGTTCAGCATTGTAGCTGATGTGGATTGATTAATTGAAAGTACCGTATAGCATGTTTCCGATTTTCCTGGAACAACCAGTGAAGACGATTTATATGAGTGATAGAAATATTCTCTCTTCTGGCCCTCAAATTTAGCTCAATGTATATTTAAAGATTTTTGGGTGCTAGCTGTCCGGTGCTTAAGACATCGAAATTACAGTGCTAGGAGTTCAACTGACTGATAGTACGATAGATAATGTTTTAAGCAGTGAAGTAGACATTTTAAACGAAAAAACTTAAACCACACATTCTGATTATATCAAAGCCCATTTCTGTGAGCCAAGCAGTACGACATATTTGTTATCCTTGAAAGTCAATGTTTCTTTAGCTCGATATACACAGTTGAGGCACATTATTGTGACCACTTTTGACGTCAACAGCGCGTAGCGAGAGGACTTGTAGAGTATATAAGGTGTGCTGTAGGCATTCTGAAAACATATCACTCGTTGCTGTCATGGATAAACGGAGCGATTTATCAATTTGCAAAAAAGCATGATTATCGGCTTTCGGGCCAAGAGTGGCAGCATTTCTGAAGCAGCGCAGTTTGTGAACTGTCCGCGTGCTGCTGTGGTTAAAGTGTATCGTGATTGGAGAAATGGCACCATTGCGAATAAGCGACGAGGAAACTGCGGAGCACCACGTGCCATCGATGTGAGAGGTGCACGTCAGGTGCGAAGGTGTGTGAGGGCCGATCGACACACTACAGTGGTGCAACTCACGCGCAAAATGAACCAGGGGGCTACCGGAAGTGTGTCTAAAACGACAGTTCAGCGAACCCTGCTGCGTATGGAGCTCCGATGCAGACGGATGGTCACTGCACCTACGTTAACGAAAGTGCATCGGCAGAAAATGCTTAAGTTTGCACGGCAGAATCGGAATTGGACTTCCGTTGATTGGCAAAGGATTGCCTTCTCCGACGAATCACGTTTTCTGCTTCATCGAACGGATGGACGTTAGCGTATAAGGCGAGAAACATCGGAGAACAAACACTCTTCAAACAATGCTGGTGGGGGCAGCGTTCTGGTCTGGCGAATGTTTTCGTCGCATTCTCTGCGTCCACTCATACCTGTGGAACGCACTATGGACACAATTCATTATGAATCCATTCTTGCAGACCACGTACACCCATATATGCTGATTGTCTTCCCTGGGGCGGATGGGATCTACCAGAACGACAATGCGACGTATCATACAGCTAGAAATATCCGAGAATGGTTGGAAGAACACGATGAAGATTTCAAAGTACTTCCCTGGCCCCCTAATTCCCCAGACTTAAACGAAGTTGAGCATCTGTGGGACCACCTTGATTGTGTCGTTCGCTCTATGGATCCTCCACCACGCACCCTCGAGCGGCTGTCGGATACACTGCAGTCAGCATGGCTCCACATACCTGTGAATACCTTTCAGCACCTTATTGAGTCACTCCCAGCCAATCTAGTTGCTGTCCGCGCAGCACACGGCGGTTACTCTGGATATTAACTGGTGGTCACAATAATGTGACTGGACCGTGTATATGCATGTACACATCAAATGAAAAACATGATTCATTGTGGAAACCTCTTTAATATCTTGAAAATTTGTTGAAATAAAATAAAGAAAGGAAAAATCGCATTAAAAAAAAAGCCAATCTAGTGTGTGGCACGAATGTTGATGATCCCTTTTGAATATTTAAAATCTGGTGAGTGGCACACACTAAGAGAGACAATATTTCAGTGCATGGGAAGTAATTCAATAAATCCAGAAGCATCCGCAAACCATGACTTGCATCATTCTTTCTGTAAATAATGACCGTAAAGTTGAACCAAAAATATGTAGTTTCACTCAGTTTATTGAAAACAATCTTCCGTGTTTAAACTTCCACTGAAATATGTGAATAATTAATTTCGACTTTCGTTAATTATCATCCACTGTCGATTTATTCCGCAGTGGTTAATATGGCCAAATATTTAAACTTTCTCTTCCTGCAGAGAAACAGAATCAATTACGCGGCCCTAAGATTCTTCCGCTGTGTGGAACAGTGAATTCCATTTAACAGATATGGAGGCCTTTCCATTAAACAGCCATTCATCATTTTGCCTCGTTTGCTGTCAGCGAAAAGGGAATCTAAGTATGGCCATCCTGATTGGCCCCCGCATCCCATTGCAACAAAGTAAGAAGTCGTCACCATTTCCTTTACAGAAGGACCCACAATAGAGAAAATCAATTTGCTCTTCGACTAGGAAGGTGAATCTTTTCCCTCCACAACATTTGGCAGTGATTAATTAAAACCATGACCTCAATTTGGGACCGTAAACTGACAGTGAAAGAAACACTGCATCGTTGCACATCTGGGTTTGAAATGAAAATTTCAAACAAATGTGGAAGATTGATTTGCGATAGACCACGATTATTTGAATTAGATTTTCCTGTTACTGATATCTTGTGACGCTGTAATAATATCAAAAATTAAAAAATAAATGCACCTTGGAATGTCGAATGAATTTGTCACGCGGACACAGTGTGATAAATACCAAGGTTTTATCCTGCAGGTATAGATATCATTTAGCTAGATTTACTTTCCTGTATCAAAATCGTGAGACAGTTTTTACCTATATCTAGTACTCAACACCCAACTGCGCTGCATCTGACAAAGACACTTGTATTTGGTGTACAAATAAGTTTTAAAGCGTTTTTTGTGTGACGTATACCGCTAATTTACATATCCGGCATTCCTCCGCGTTGTTCTCATATGACTGTAACTGATCCGGAGTATAAAATGTGATAGAGAAGTTTCCCCAACAGTCAAACGCACTTGCGCATTGGTAGGTGAAAGATGGCAAGCGATACTGCATTCGTTACGAATTTCATCAAGGAAAAAGTGCTGCAAAATCTGTTCTGTTCTGGGAAAGAATACTGTATCGAAAAGTACGTGTGAGTTTTGGTTTAGACGGTTTAAAGCAGGTGATTTTGATGTTAGCGATCGAAAACTTAGCGGCAAACCGCATAAGCGTGCACATGAGGAACAGCAAGCATTGCTGGATGAAGATTCATCTCAAATGCAAAAAGAACTAGCTGAACAACTGGGAGTAACTCAACAAACCATTTCCAATCGTTCAAGCGCAATGGGGAAAATTCAGAAGGAAGGAAAATGGGTGTCACATGACCTGCGAGCCAGAAAAACAAGGATGAACGTGTCAGGAACTGTTTGTTGAATAAACAACACAGATAGTCTTCCCTGTGAAAAATCGTTACGAGTGATGAAAAGTGGATAAGGTACGACCAATCCCAAATGCGAAAAACACTGGGTAGACCCCGGTGAAGCAACGACTTCGTCATCGAAACGCAATATTCACTCCAAGAAAGTTCGTTTGTGCATTTGGTGGGATATGAGGGGTGCGCTCTATTATGAACTATTTGAACAGGTTCAAATTGTTACTGCTGATCGCTACAAGCAACAATTGCTGCGATTAAACCAGGAAATCTGTTTGAAACGTCCATTCACTGGGAAAGGATTGCGCCCCGTGAAATTACTGCATGACAACGCTAGGCCGCATGTCGCGAAATCGGTCAAGGAGACATTGATGCTTGGCTGGGAAGTTTTGGAGCACCCGGCGTATAGTCCCGACATAGCCCCTTCAGACTATCATTTGTTCCGATCGATGCAACATGGTTTGTCTGATGTACGGTTCCGGACATGTGACGAAGTCCAAAAACGGGTTGACGACTTCATCGCGTCACACGACGAAGTATTCTTCATGGCTGGAACCCGTCAGCTGCCCGACCGATGGCGGAAGGTGATAGATAATGACGGAGCATATTTTGATTCGTAAAGGTATTGTTGTTTTCTCTCAAATTACATCTTGCGTTGTCTTAAAACGCTTTAAAACTTATTTGTACTCCTAATATCATGCGCCATTTATTCTGGAAAAGGAAAGAAAATTATCATGAGTTTCTTTACATAGGCGATTGCTTTCTATAGTTACTCTAGCATGAGTTACTAGACTAGACGGGTATTCCGCTTTCGACTAGACTTAAGATTTCCAGGAAAAGAAGCAATTATATTCATTAGACAAACGTAAAATCTTGGTATCATTATATTTTCTAATTCAATATCCGAACAGAAAACGCCAGCACTTCAAATACAGTGCAGCTGTTCTGTCACAAAGCCCTAAAGTCAGAAGACCCATATTAGGATTTGTTTGTTCTTATTTCTGCGATTATCGATCCCCATGCGCATCTAAAGCTATAAGCTGTCGCCCGACCCTAATTTAGGGCCAGTGGTTTCGGGAAAGGAACAGAGGCGGCGCTATGGAGCAAACGTGAATTCCTTGCCTCATTTAAGACTCGAACCCGAACCCAACTCTGGCTGTTATGACATATTACAGATCGCAGAGACATTTTATTGCCCTAGATGTGATGATGATTTCCTAAACGTGCATGTGCACGTGTATGCCACCTTCCCGGTAGCGCAATAGTCTGGGGGTTGGCTTCTGACTATTCATCCGAAATGGGTCCGGGTTCGAATCCCAGTGGCATGGATGCTGTGTTGACATTGACTTTCTCCCTTCCCTGGAACAAATGGCTTTAAATTAGGGACGGGCGGCTGTTGCTCCCAATGGTCGTTAAATTAACAAGCAAAAAACACGTGTGTTATTGATGTGTAAGTGTACGTAAGTTCAGTATTACAGAAATATTTGAGCTAGTTCTGTAAACACAGAGAAAGGGTGATTGATGGGGTTGACCTTATTTCTGCGGTTCTAAAGCCTCGTCAATTTCTAGAGAGGTAAGTGTTGGAAACAAGCGCA
Organism: Macrothele yani; assembly: GCA_039090855.1. Taxonomy (NCBI): domain Eukaryota; kingdom Metazoa; phylum Arthropoda; class Arachnida; order Araneae; family Macrothelidae; genus Macrothele; species Macrothele yani. The sequence continues at coordinate 4,852,159 of CM076995.1, read as the reverse complement.
ATAAACGTGCGTCATGCGATCGGGATATATCCACAGCGCGTGGTAGCCACTAGCAAGGAGGGATTCTTGATCTCTGCTGCATGACGTCACGATCTTGCGACATACCTCTTGCATCTTGCAGTGGCAGAGAAATAGCCCATCTTAAGCCTTGTGGTCTAACACGAAGATGATTTGGAAGTGTTTCTTCGTCTCAGTGCGTGTGCCGATAAAACTCCCCGATCTTTTTTTTTTTTTTTTATTGAAAGTTCAACGATCACCATGAGCAACTCAATGGGCTATATAGGCAGTCGTCCGTCCCTAATTTAGGGCCACTGACTCAAGGGAAGGGAGAGAGCCAGAGCCGTAAGACGAACACAACATCCATGCCTCACCGGGATTCAAACCCGGACCCATCTTGGACGAATGATCAGAAGCCATCGGTTAGACCACTGCGCCACCGGGGCGGCGCCGGATCTTACACCGCCGAATTGTTTGTGCTTATGAAAATTTTCGGAGTTCATCGCCAAAGAACCAACGAGTGAAACATTCTATTGGACAATGTTTTCGAAGGCAAAAAGAGCTTGTGTATTCCAATCCACGTCACATCTACAAAATTGTAACTGGGACAAAGGAAATTATGCAGGGTTTTTTTTCTACTTATTGTTGTACCTATGTTTTTGCTCATCGTTTAGCGTTCTTCTTGTTTTTATTAAGCACATTATTCGTCGTCTTGAAGATATCAGGTCAACGGGGTTTTTTTATTATGCTTCATACTTTGGATGTCTCACTTATTGTTACCCGTATGTCCTCCGGAATATCGTGTAACATTGGAGGACCATGATTTCGTAGGTATGAATTTCGGAAAGGGGGCCTACAAATTAGTAAGTGTGGGAAAGCAATATATTCACCAAATAATTCCTACGGTATCGCATAGTACGAGGAAATAGTTAAACGAGGAAGAGTAGTTACCAAGTAGACCATTTAGAGAGCGCGGGAATTGGGAAAGAAAATCCGAGAAGCATAATGTGGACAGGCATTCTAAGAGGATAATTATAATACATATTTCATAATTTTTCTAAGACCTGGCTGAGCAGATTTCTTTCTTGAGGAGGAAATTCCTTATTTTTTTTTCATCATTCTTTTGAATTGCTGTTTTTTTTTATTTTTATTTTGCGTTCCCCGAGCTCGCCGGAATTCAAGTAAGAATACGCTCGAAACACACCCCTAGGTTAGTACACACCCCTAGGTTAGTAAAGAGAAAAACTCGGAGGTTATAACAAGCAACGCTACGAGAGTGAAATGCTCGCAATCACAGGTGGGGGCCAATTTACTGGACCACCTTCTATTATCGAAGTCACGTTTTACGCACGCTAGCGGGGAACGAACAGGGCATATTTCTCGTAGTGGGCGTAACTATTTGACACCAACAGAAAGAGTCACACAGGAAGCGTACGTGAAAATTCTAAGGCAGCGCGGACATCCCGCGGAGCAGTTGACAAGATAAAGGAACATTCATCTTCAAGAAAACTCCATGTTCTCAAGCCTTTGCCAACGAATCGGAGGGATTCCCATACAGGGATGTAAACCAATGCCGAAGCGAGGAAAACCGGCCCAACCAATAAGGGGAGAGCCATTTGGGTAGGACAGGAACACCCCCGCACCCCTTAAACATAGACGAGAGAAAAACGTTTAGAGGGTTCTCAGCAGATATGATTTGGAGAGAACACGGAATGGAATGATGACTGGAGATTCGGGGTGAACGCATGCAAAAGGTTTGACAGTCTAATCGAGGATAAGATATCAGTTCTATATTCCGGGCGATCGAGAGGAGAGAGAGATGCGGTCCACTGGCATAGCTGAGAAGGACGTTTTCGCAGTTCGAGGATGTTGACACGATAGAACAATCTTTCAAGAGGCGTAAAGGGACTCACGATTATGGCAGCGAGGGCAAGATATACAATTTTATAGCTGAGCGAAAGAGAGACACGATAGAACTTGCTATCATAGAAGTTTTAGCGACAACAGAGGTACTCGTACAAAAAAACAAACGACACGATGAGAGAAGAAGCAGTGTGCATCCAGCAGGATCGGATGAGGTCCCAACCATAGACTTTATACCTATAGGTATTACCGGACGACAACGAATGTGATGAAAAGAAAATAATTTGGTGAGAAAAATTTCATAATTCCCAATATCTCGTTAGCATGATCATGATTTTGTCTCCTATACATCCTCGGTAGAAAAGATACTTTTAATCTCTTGCAAGTGCTGAATTACATAATGTGTCTTATATTTTGCGAAAGGTGAACTTTAAAATATGATTGCGAATATCAAAAAGCATAATGAACTTAAAATATATTTTGGTTTAAATTAATAGAAATCTCCACCGATCAGTGTAATAGATTTTAAGGAAACACTAATGAAAATAAATTCTGTATTTTATAATGAAATTTACCCGAGTTTCTCAAATCTTTGAAAATTCAAATAAGTGAATCTTTGTTTATTTTAACCTGGATAATTAAGTAGAACAATCGTAAAGTTTCGATAGAGTAGCAACTCCAAGATTTTAAGAAGAAAATAACTTTTAGCATTTAGCAAGCCCAGTCACAGGATAAAAGATCAAAATCTGACATGAGTTTTTTAAATTTCAAGCGGCATATGGAGGAATATGGGTTTCCCATGTTCTCCCATATGAAACACAACGCAATGCACCCGTCAACCCTGAGCTTGGAGACCCTCAATTAGGGAACCCAACTTCACGGTAGACACCCATAGGCGGAAGATAATAGAAGATAAAGAGTTACGAAAATTAACGGTCTTTTTAATAATTAATCCCACTGCAGCGAATAGGACGCAGCAGATGGTTCGCCCTCACATCGAGTAGGGGTGGTAATATTATTAGCACTGTGGAGATATTTTGTCAGCGAAGCATTGCAGAGAAATTTCGTCATGGTACATGCACGAACATACTCTAAAAGCTATCAAAGCTGCATATATAATTAAATAATTTATTTTAGTGAAAAATAACTTCTTTTTCCGAACATCGCAATGAGGAATCTCAATCTCAAATTTCGCGACAATGAATTTAGGCTAGGGACTACTAGAAAAATAAACTGTGCTGATCTTACAGACATATAGACAGATTTAAGTATTTTCCGTTTATCTATCCGTCTGTCAGAAAACTTTTGTCTGGAGGACTAGGGGTTCCGAATTCAAGGTGAATACTTCTCTTCCACAACCTATTGCATAGTGCCCAGAGCTGCATGCCTCAGAATATGTTCCACTTTTTGTTAATTGACGAAAAAATATATATTTGCTCATTTTTACAAAAAGGTGTTCAAAAAACGTATTACTAATGCTGGACCGTTAGAACAAAATGGGCCTCTAACGTAGAGAGACAGGTGAAATCATTCTTATTGTAGAACTGTTTTGCACACGATTTACCTTTTCTAGTTAATACGCTCGCTTTACGGATGATGATTGAAAAGTGTCCCTCTGTTGGTAAGAAAGTTTTTAATGCCTTCATAGATTTAGAGAAAGCATATGAACGAGTAAATAGGATGCTTCTGTGGAAGGTGTTTAAATGAATATGGTGTTACTGGGAATCTACTTAATAGTGTGAAAGCCATGTAAGTTGACAGCAGAGCTTGTGTACGAGTGAATGGTGTCGTATCAAAATAGTTTTCCATTGGTGCAGGAGTCCGACAAGGTTGTGTAATGTCATCATGGCTGTTTAATACTCTATATTTATGTATGCATGCATGCATGCATGCGTAACGCCAAGATGGACAATACTGGTTTATGTTTTGGTTATACACATGCGTGCAGATTGCTGTATGCTGATGACACGTTCCTGTTCACAGAGAGCAAAAGTGAGTTGCAGTGGAAGTTGTCCCGGATATAGGAAGTTTGTATGAAATTCAAACTGAGTATAAATAAGGGAAAAACAAAAGTTATGGTTTTTGAGAGAGAAACTGGTAGTATCGAATGTAATATAAGTCTAAATGGCACAGTGATTGACGAGGTAAATGAGTTTGTGTACTAAAGAAGCATGTTTGACAGAGAGAACAGATTAGATGGCGAAATTAGTAGGCGAGTGAATTCTTCATTGAAAGTCATAGCTGCTGTAGGAGGTTTTCACTGGAATGATGGATTCTCAAAAGAGTCCAGCATGGCTATATATGAAAGTGTAATTGTTCCTACTCTGATGTATGGCAGTGAACTTTACAAAAGAGACATAGGAGTCGGTTGTGTGCCGGAGAAATGCGTTACTTACTGGGGGTTTGTGGGAAGACACCTTCAGATCATGTGGGGAATGAAGATGCGTTGCAGTTGTGTAATGTGAAGCTACATATTGTTAGCAAGGTGGAGACTAATATGCGTTGGTGGTTTGGCAATGTTGAAAGAATGAGTGTTGAGATACTTACTAACAAAGACCTTTTTAGCCCAAGTGGCAGGAAGGAAAGGCAGAGGAAGGCCAAAGAAGTCATGGGAGGATCAGATTCAGGAGTGTCTGCATGCGAAAAAGATTATGAGTATGAAGTATAGAAGGTTTTGTGTACGTCGTGTGATCGATGTCAGTGAAGCCCGTGTTGTGTGTCAAGATCGCTGTAAATGGAAACGTTTGATACGGCAACAGTAGGTAAATATTCAGTTAAAACATTTTCTGGTGGTTTGTATTATCAGTTAAATGTTGATTTGCCAGATGGTCCTTCTTTGAGGAGCTAACCTCTGATTATCACAGAACAGCTTAATGTTATGTATGTAGTTAACACAGTCACATTTATGCCAGCACTGGAAATTTTTATGTTCTGCAAGCACGCAATATACCAAAGAACCAAAATATTATGACCTGTGGGACTTTATGCAAATCGAACCAACTGCGGGTAAAGGACGGTGCATCTGAAGGTCATGAAACGTTATAAATAACATTTGATACTGAGCTCTGTTATTCTTGTTCTTCAGATGGAAAAGGAAGCGGACCTAAGTAAGTTTGACAATGCCAAAATTGTAATGGCCAGAAGACTAGGTCAGGGTATTTCCAAGACGGCAAGTCATGTGGGATGCTCACGGTTAGCCGTGGTTAAAGTGGTCTGAGGAGGTGAAAACCACGAGCAGACGGAAAGGTGTGTACCGACCAGGACTCATTAATTCTACAAGTGAGTAAAGGCAATACCCTATGGTACGAGCCAACAGAAGGGATGCTATGCCGCAACTAGCCGGTACTTTGAATGCTGGTGACGTTAATACTGTGCCACAATGCACAGTACATGGCACCCAGCTGAAAATGGGGCTGGTTAGTCACAGGCCGCTGTTAGTGCTCACGCTAATCTTGGTTCACCGTCGAAAAAGCCTACAATGGGCATTCGAGCATCAAAACTGGACTTTAAATGATGGGAAGAAGATAGTCTGGTCAGATGTTCCTCGTTTCCTGTGGCATCATGTGGACGGCCGAGTACGTGAGCGTCGTTTACCTGGAGAAGTGTTGGCTCCAGGATGCGTCGTGAGACGAAACAAGCCAGTGGAGGAAGTGCAAAGCTTTGAGCAATGTTCTGGCGGAAAACCCTGGGTCCAGTTATTTATGCGCAGGAAACTTTGACTTCCACCACCTACCTAAACAGCATTGTAGATCAGAACAACATTTCATAGCAACGATATTACCCTCTAGTTGTGCCTCTTTTCAGCAGAGTAATGAATCATGCCACACTGCCAGAATTCTTCGAGAATGGTTTGTGGAACGTGAGGAAGAATTCCAGGTATTGCATTAGCCACCAAATTCCAGAGGCAACAATCCAATTGAGCATCTGTGGTTTCCGATGGAATATCAAATCCGATCTGAGGTGGCTCAACCACGTAACTTACATGGGCTAAAGAATCTGCTGGCGTTGGTATCACACAACAGAAGACACCTTTAGAAATCTTGTAGCATCCATACTTCGCCGGGGGGTAAGAGCGGTTTTGGCAGCACGTGGGGACCAACATCATATTAGACAATCCAATTGAACATCTCATATTAGACCATCCAATTGAGCATCAATTCAATAGAACATCTCATATTAGATAATCCAATAGAACATCTCATATTAGACAATCCAATTGAACATCTCATATTAGACAATCCAATTGAACATCTCATATTAGGCAATCCAATTGAACATCTGAACGTGAGGAAGAATTCTAGGTATTGCATTAGCCACCACATTCCAGAGGTAACAATCCAATTGAGCATCTGTGGTTTTTGATAGAACATCAAATCCGATCCGAGGTGGCTCAACCACGTAAATTACATTGGCTAACGGATCTGCTGGCGTTGGTACCACACAACAGAAAACACCTTTAGAAATCTTGTAGCGTCTATACTTCGCCGGGTAAGGGCGGTTTTGGCGACACGTGGGGGACCAACATCATGTTAGACAGGTGGTCATAATGTTTTGGCTCTTCGGTGTAGGTATGTTAACACTAGATACTTGAGACACTGTCTGTTGTATAATGGAGCGCTAAATATGAATTGAACAGACATACCAACAATTTTTTGAACTACCACCGTAAAACAAATCCATACAGGATGGTAAGGAGAGACTTCAATTTTCGCATTTTAATCCTATGTGAAAGATGTTAGACACATGAGTCATCCATGGTTTTTAATCTTCACTCGAGATATACAGGGTGTCTATAAATGAAGTATACAACTTCAGTTTGCTATTGAAAAAAAAATCAATAAATAACAATTTATTTTTAATGTCAAAACACATAGTAACTGTAAAATTTTTTTCTTAATGTCAGTAGGTCTCCACGTGTGCTCCGTTGGTTGCTCGCAGAATGTCTAAACAATAGTCCAGTTCCACCCACGTACGCTGAAGAATGTCAAGTGTAACAAAGAGGAAGGCTGAAGTAATGTGTTCTCTGAGCTTAGTGATAGATGTAACCTTTTTTTTGTACACAATGTTCTTAATAATAAGGCCCCCAAAAAATCGCATGGAGTAATATCAAGAGAACGGGGTGGCCATGCCATCAAACTCTCACATCCAATTCAACGCCTTGAAAAATGGTGGTCTAAAGATCTGCGTACATCGAAAGACTAGTTCGGAGGCGCTCCATCTTGCTGAAAAATGGTATCTTGAATCTACTAGAGTTGTGGAATTGCGAATTGTTCTAACATGTCCAGGTAAGTTATGCCAGTAACGGTTGATTCATCAAAGAAAATGAGCCCTATCACTCTGCCTTCCATTAGGCCAGCCCAGACATTAACCTTTGGGATGTCTCTCTCGTGTGCTACGACCCCATGGGGATTTTCCCTGCCCCAGATTCGACGGTTATGTTTATACACTCTGCTAGAAACATGGAATGTCGACTCATCGCTGTAACAGGTCCGTAAAAGGGGTGTAGGGGGTCTTCGTCAATGCGATGAAGTATGTATACCGCAAATGCTTTTCGACGCGGTTGAGCATTTTGTCCACGTTTTTGCACTAATGGCACTTTATACGCATATGAAAGAATTTTGTGAACCGTTGCTCGTGGTATTTCGAGTTCACGACTGGCGACGCGTACGCACTTCTTTGGTCTGCTTAGATAAGCCTTATTCACGTCTTCCACCTTTTCGTCCGAAATGGAAGGTCTCCCGGTGCTTTTGCCTTTCAAGAAATTTCCTGTTGCTTTGAATTTATTTACCCATTGTTCGATACTTCTTAGTATCGGCGGTTGTCTCTTGTACTCGGTTCTGAACTTACGCTGAACTGTTGTTAGAGATTTTGGCTCCGAAAACCAAAACACAGACGTTACTTTCTCCACTGGGAAAACCATGTCTGTTGTATTCCGTGTTTGACGAGATTTTTCATTACATGAGACACCTGACGCCATCTATCATCTGATTTAACAAACTTTAACACTTGCTACGTCTTTTGACGTTTAAAATAAGTTTTTTTTCATTGTATGTTTCTTAATAGCATACTGAAGTTGTATACTTCATTTATACACATCCTGTACTATATATACTTGTATACAAACCAGTAATCTAATAATTGCTCTATCTCTGTAAACTACAGTTTTGTTAGCACCCATGACATTTTTTCGCAATTCCACTAAAGTGGCCAAATTAACTACATAATGAGTTTGCTGCAGCCATGGGAAATAATGAGTCCGAAAATTTTCCGGAAAGCTAACTCACGCTTCTGTCGTATCTTTGTGAGTTTTCTAAGATGCGTAATCTTCTAGTCTCAGCGTGAAAGATTTTTCAACTTCTTTGATGAAAGAAAGAAGAAAGGATGTCAAGATGAATTAATTCAATAAAATCTTTGTCAATTCAGTGAAATTTATTTCATATTTTATATGACATTATTCATAAAATGATTGTATATTCGCGACTTTTATTTTTAGAATAATTAATTTGCACGTCAAAAAAATATCAACCTTTTATTTCTGTTCCTTTAAAAATAAGGTTTTTCGGTTGTTTCTCAAAAACAAGAAATCCCGTTATATTCTAAAAATGATCTCCTTATTCAGAAAAGTGGTTTAAGTTGAGGTTCAAAATGATTTTTTTATTGAAAAAATAAAGAAAGATGACGCAATTGTTTACGTAAGAGCTTATATTTCTGAAAAAATAATCATGAATGCACGCTCTATAATTAATACTTTCGTTATATCAAAAAGCATGCAGAACTTAACAGACGATTATTAAATTCTTTCAGACCACTGCCTTTTCTTTTTAATTTATTTGCCCACTTTTTTTTTCATGAGTCTGCGTGCGACTGATAGACTAGTCGAAAGGTTTGAGGAAATCAGGGTGCCCATTAATCTCTCTAATTTAGTCGGGGATTAACTAAATTGATGAAGGCATTAAAAAACCGGCACACAAAAGGAGTTTAGAGGCGAACAAAATGGAGTAGCAGAATAACAAGAAAACACCATGCCTTGAATTTTAGCAAATGGTTCAGTGAATTACAAAGTTTTGTAAGATGCTCGATTCGCTTGTATCTGCGTAAAAGATTTCCCAACTCCTTCAATAAATTTTCACAACTCTCCGGCTTTTGACGTCTGTATTTTAACGTCTCTTGGGCTACATTCAAACTCACGAAAAGAAATTATCTCTGTACTGGAGGTGTAAAAGCGGCAAGGCATACTTCGACTGACTTATAGTGACGTATATTATTTCCGAGAAAGCTGTTTTTTTCCCGTGGATCGCTTTTGTGCCGTGTGGAAGATCCTCTTCTCAACCACATAATCCTCAGTGACCTCACCCAACTCTCCCTTAAAACAGTTTTACTCCCTTCCAAAAATACACCAACGTCAGCCAGCCGTTGGGGGAAAGCGAGAAAAGGTCATGTAATGGCAGATTTCTTTCTTAAACCTTGTGCTTTATGGGTGTGTACTTTTTTAGAAGTTTGTGTCCCAGATATCTGCAACGAGCGCGACAGGCGAACAGAGCGTTATCAAGACATGAGCTTTTAATGGCTTTCTTAATATCTCACCTCCTAGAAGTCACTGAAAACTTGTTTGTAATCTGTTATTGTTGTTTGCAGAAAAGCAAATAGTTTCGTATCCAGATGGTAGTGCAATGTTGTAAAAATATTTTCTTCCTTCTGGAGTGTTCGCTATCCAATCACTTTTTACAATGAGTTACGAGGGGATTTATTTTCATTACCGTCTCTTTCAACACTCTGGTTAAACGGGATTTCAGTTTCTCCAAATGTCATTGCCACGGTATCTGTAAAGTACATGGTTACGAAACAACCCCAGCATAAAACTAGGTAAAGCCCCTCAGCGATGCCGCAATCTTGTCTGTGAAGCATTCGTGACTTAGCGGCATGTCCGTGATTAATAGATGAAGGACTAGGTGTGAAGGATCATTCCTTTAAAAATCCATTCATCAGAACTCGAAGATTCATGAACTTTCAGTCCACATCAAACTGCGATTAATAACCGCTAAAGGCTCCACAGATTCTATGTCCAAATTATAGATACGCAGATTTGCAGGCTGTAGTTTTTAGCTGTACTTGCATAATCATCCTGAAAATATGTCTTGCCTGACTGCCCAGAATCTTAGTGCAGTAGTTTAAGTTTTTTCTTGCCATAATCTTTTCAAATGATAACACGGTACGAAAAACTGAAAACTATAAAATATTTTATAGATGTCATTCCTTTTAGTTTCCCCTCATCACTTGCTTTTAATCTTGACTTTTAAGAATCAGAAAGAAGAAGAAGATGCTTAGGAATAGTGCCTACCGTTTTTTGTCATATTCATAAGCAAAAAGCAGTTCATGATCATGTTTATGTCCACGTAATGCCTTGTAAGACTAAGAATAGAGTAATCGGCTACTAGAGCTTTATGTCTACCAATAGCGAGACGGAGCCAAATGTACTTGGGGTATATAAAGTTTTATGCAGGTTTTTAAATGTGATTTGATATGAATTGTTATTTATCCTTAATTACTGTATAATCCAAAGCAGACAGAAATAGTTTCATTTAAATCTGCATCTGTTAAATTTCTTTCAAAGAATAATTAGAAAGATGGCTAAAAGCTCATGTACTGCGAAGTTTACGTATACAGAAATTAAGTGTATTAATTTTTGCATTCGGAAGTACCTGAAGACTAAGTTAATTTGTTTTAATTAGGTGCTAATATTAAGGATTTTCTCCCAAAATGTTTAGACTCCCTTTATCTATAAGAAATGGATCTGCTCATGTTCTGTTTAAATATAAATTAAATATAAATCAATTAAAACTCGTTTCCGTGGGCAAACTTGAAATTCGCGATTTATCATGTACTGCAAAAAACTCATTTCGTAGATTTGAAAAGGAAGAAAACAGCAATAGTGTTTTTTTAATTCGTTAATTATTACATAAAACTTTAATATCGAGGTATTGGTCAAAATTTACCATTAATATCTGCCTATTACACCTTTGAAAATTAAAAATGTACATCCAGGTAATAGAAAGGTATTACAATATCATCATCAACGGTTATCAAATCCACTGTTAGATGAAAGTTTCCACAAGTTTCTTCCACAACTTTCTGGTTGCCTCCCTAATGTCACTCTGGCATGCTTTTGAATTTATTCCTTCCAGCTCCCACGTGGTCTTCTGAATCTTTTTCTGTCGCTTGATATCCAGTCTGTTATTTCAGTTGTCCGTCGGTGGTCAGTTCTTCTAGTAATATATCCAGCCCATTGTCAATTCAAGGATTTCATCTTTATCATAATGCCATCAACTCCCCTCATTTTCTTGATTCACGAGTTCCTCTTTTTAGCTTTCCTGGTTAACCCAAGGATGCATCTCTCCATGATCGTTTTAGTTGTTTGCAACATCAGTAAGTCTTCTTTGGTTAAGATCCATGTCTCTGATCATGCGTAAGGACTGGAAAGATGCATTGATTAAACACTTTTCTTTTAAGACATTACGGTGATTTGCTCTTGAAAATTAATTGCAAAACTTTCCAACTAAGTTTTATTTGTTTTTTACGCCGATTAATTTTTTCATCAATGTGGCCCTCCCTTGATAGCTCTTGCCCAAAGTAAGTGTAGGTATTGTTTACCTCTAGATTTTCCCCCATCAATCGCTAAATATTCATTTCTTGCAAAAGAAAGCATTGTTCATCAATTTTGTTTTCTGAAAGTTAATTATTAATCCCACTTCTTTACTCTTGTCAGCAAGTTCCTGGATCATACTCTGCAGCTCTGAGGGAAAACTTGAAATGATGACTATGTTGTTAGCAAAACGAAGATGAGTTAAACAATCTCCATTAATTTTAACCCCTTCCCCATCCCAATTCAATGACTGAAAAATATTCTACAATGTCGCATTGAGGAGTTTGGGAGATATGGCATCAACTTTTTTCACTCCCTTTCCAATTTTTATAAGTAAGTACAGTGTCCTCGAACAGCCTGCATTTCATAAAATTTGCGTTATCATGTATGTTATTAATAATGTTGATTTATGTATCTTGAATACCGTAGGAATTCAAACACATTAAAGCTGCTGATAGTTTCAGGGAATCAAAAGCATTTTCATAATGAATAAAACCCAATCATAATGAGAACTCATATTCCCTCGTCCTTTCAATTAATTCTCTCAGTACATGGATATGATCTATAGTGCTGTAGCCCCTCCTGACTCTAGCTTGCTTGTTCTCTTGGTTAAGCCATGCCCAACTTTCGTTCAACAGATATGATGGCACCTTTGTGAAGTTTTTGTAAACAACTGATAGGAGGCTTGGTCAAGTTTTTAAACAACTGATAGGAGGCTGATGGGTCTGTAGTTCCTGAGATCTTCATGTCACCTTTTATCTAGCAGGATCATTGTACCATTGTTCCAATCATCAGGAACATTCCTTTCATTGAGACAGCTAGTGAGAACTTGAACGAGTAAGTTTTTACAGTATTTCTCCACTGGCTTCTTGTATAACGTTCACGGTCATTTTATATTCCCCTATAGCTCTTCCCTGTTTGATGTTTTTAATCGCATTGCAGCTTCTACCGGGACGACTGTAGGAACTTTAGTGGTGATGAAATAGATGTATGATCCCTTTCATATAGTTTTGTGTAGATCTCTTTTACTCTAGTCCAAATTTCTTCTCTGTTTCATGCAACAGTACATCACCTTTACTCAGTGCCATAATCTGTTTTCTTTCATTACTGAGATGTCCTTTTGCTTTCTTCAGGCTTTGGGTATTTTCAATTGCTTTTCTCACTAGTTCATATATACTTTTTCGCAGTCTTGCGTAGTTCTATATGTCCCACTTTGGAAGTTATATTTTTTTTATTTACATGCCTCTCTTCCCTTTTGCATCAGCATTTTTGTTCTTTCTGATTTTGCAACTTGTTATTATGATATGTTATGTTGTCTCTACGTTCAGCATAAGTATGTACTGATCTCGCTTTTTGTTGACTATTTCTGTTTTGTAAGAACTAAAGCCTTAAGCCGATCCCTTACGCTGTACCTTTAAATCCTGTACTGCAGAGGATATGACATATGCGCATTTAAACCACTGTACTGCTATGCATTCAGTTCGTTCTTGGATACATGGGATTGTTCTAAATCACCAAACCCAAACTTCTGACGACATTAGCTCAACTGTTTTTTTATTTGGGGTTTTAACGACCACCGTGAGCAACTCAATGGGCTATAAGCAGTCGCGCGCCCCTGATTTAGGAGTACTGGTTCCAGGGAAGGGTGTTAACATCCATGCCTCGAACCCAGCTTTGTCTCGGAGGAGTGGTTTGAAGCCAGCGTTTAGGCCACTTCGCCACCGGTGCGGCGTCAAATTTTTACTCCTCAGAAATTATCCCTAGCGGAATTGAATGTTTTTCGAAAGCAGAAAAAAGAAGTGTAGTTAAGAAGATTACACAGATATTCAAATAGTTATAAAAATTTCAAAGAAAGAACAGAATTACCTTTTGTAGAATCGATTTGTTCATTAATTACGCTGCTCAAAAATATAGGGGATGCCATTATGTCAGCATAAAGTGACAGAAAATTAGACGAGTTACAAGTCTGTGATGAAAAGTCAACCTATGAGCGGCACTAGTCAACAAGGAGAAAGGGTCAGAAGACGCAAAGAACGTAAGTGTGCATTTTACGAAAGCGAAAAGCAAATCGGCTAAAGTATCTTGCTCTCTGAGTCGTTCTCGTTCAGCATGAAGCTGCGACATCAGATGTGTTTCAGTTGAACGATGTCTTAGCAGAGCGATTTTTGCAAACACTCAGAAGATTGGCAATTTGCCTGACACAGGTGATAGTGGGAGAAGTGTTTAGAGTGCCTCCAAGCGTCATTAGTAGATTGCCTAAACGCTTACAGAAGGCCGAAGCAGCACAAGAAGACTAGAAAAAGGTCAAGAAATGCACAAGACAGCCGCTATTTCAGTTTAATGGCTCTAAGGAACCACCGACGTAATGAAACTTAGCAGCAACGCCTATTTACTTAAGCCACAGGACGACATGTATCCACACAGACCATATGAAATCGGCTTCACGAAAGTGGATTGTTTTTCTGAGGATAGATGACGTAAGTGTCCCTCTCTGTGCATCACCGAAGATCCCGCACAGATTGCGCTGAAGACTGTTGTGGTTGAGACCGTGAAGAGTGGCACTTCGTTCTTTCACCGGATGAGAAGCCGTACAACCCGCAGTCCGATAATCGTCGCGACCTTCTCTGGCGTAAACAAGATGCGTGGAATAATACAGCCTTTATGCAGAAAGGAGATGCCTTCAGTGGTGGTGAAATTCTCATGTAGAAGGGCATCATCGTTGGTTGTCATGCCCACCTCTACGTTATCAGAAGTGGACCCTTGAAAGCTATCAGATATCGAGATAAGTTACAGCAACTTTTACTTAAGCCCTATGCTGAAAAAAAAAAGAGATGCGATTCTGATATATGGATGCGCAAGGCTGTGGCAGTACATTTCACATGATGGACTAAAAATCAAGAAAATTCCAATATAATGAAAAAATAAATCTCAGCAGGCTTCCAAGAATGGAACTACGCGACCTGTTTCGTAAAGTGAAAAGGAGCCTACTAAAAAAACAACAAGGAAAATTGGCATGGATTTTGGGGACATAATATCCTATGTTCCTCAACTCTCATCCTGTGTTAAGAACTTGCTAAGAAAACATGGATTTCAAGTCCTACTAAAGCCACCAAGATCCTCTGGAAAATTGTTAATTACAAGCAGCAAATACACAGATGAAGACTATGCTGCAGGGGTCTATGCCATTCCCCTCGAGTACCCGGATTGTTCAATAGATTATTACGTAGCCATGACGAAAAGACATCTGCGTGAGTAGTATAAGGGTCATACGAGGAACAATTGCTTTAGCAAAACAAGTATACAGCGCAGTAGTTCCACTGTGAAAAGAAGGGAAGCTGGTGACCCCATTCATGAATATAGAAATTCTCACAAGACACAATATCTGCTACGATGGTGTGTTCGCTCGACCTACCATCACCGTGGAAAACCGTCATTTACAAGCACTGGCAGCGGAACAAAGACCATGACCTGATATTTTTGTGTATCAAACTATGTGAACGTTTTTGTGTTGATTGGATGTTTAACGACCACCGTGAGTAACTCCATGGTCTATAAGCAGTCGTCCGTCTCCAGTTTAGAGCCACAGGTTCCACCTAAGGGAGAGAGCCAGTGCTGTAAGACAAACATAATATCCATAACTCTGCAAGATTCGAACCCAGACCCATCTCGGACGAATGGTCAGAAGCTAGCGCTTAAACCACTAAACCACCGGGACGGCAACCGTGAATATCAGATTCGTGTAATGGCAATCGCAAATTCACGTGTTTCTATTTGTTAAGTTTGTACGTATGATTTGAAACTTAGTTTCTGTACTCCGGATTTTATTTGAAAACTCCACACGAGTTCGTTCTACATTCGTCTGATGTAACTTGCGCTGATGAAGCCTTCAGTTGGCAGGCGAAAGTTTGGTGAATTAAAATATATGTGTACACTGAAGAGCAATTGAATTAGAGATACCTGTCCAGTAACGTGTAGCACCACCTTTCACCCTGATGACGGCGGCGATTCGTCTCGGCATGGACTCGATAAGACACCGGAAGCGTTGGGAAGCCATACGGATCCACGACCCCTCAACAAGCTCTCACAGTTCACGAGGATTTGATGGAGGGGAGTCAGAGCCTCGAACATCTCTCTCAATGGCATCCCAGATGTGCTCGATGGGACTGAGGTCAGATGACTTAGCTGGCCAAGGCAGCGAGGTCACGTCGGTGGAGTGTTCATTCAACCATTCGGATACAATTCGGGAGCGATGGCACGGTGCATTGTCTTGTTGCAGGATGAGATCCCTAGTGGGATGTTGAAGACGCACAGACGGAAGCAAATGGTTTTCCAGGATATCCCGGTAGCGTTGACCTGTGAGGAACGATGTCACACGTACCAGGGGTCCCATTTCACTCCACGTAAACAGTCCCCAGACGAGAATACCACCCCCACCAGCTTGAAGAGTACCCTGCTGGCAAGAAGGATCCATCGCTTCATGTGGTTTGCGACGTACTCGTATCCTGCCATCCGCATGTACCAACGTGAATCTCGAATCATCAGTCCGGGCAACATTTTTCCACATGTCTAGGGTCCACCCTAGACATGTGGAAAAATGTTGCCTGGACTGATGTGGCGATGTTCCCGTGCCCATGCTAATCTTTGCAACCTGTGATGTGCGGTCAGCAGCGGTACCCTCGTGGGACGATGGCTTCTGTATCCCATAGCGAGGAGATGGTTCTGGATGGTGTGGCTGCTTACACGTTTTTGTGCACCAGCGTTAAATTGCCGAGTGATTTCTTGCACTGTGGCCCGTCTATGAGCTGTTATAATGCGAGCTAGCCGACGATGACCCCGCTCATCCACACGCTGTTGTCCACGGCAGTTCATCCTTGCAGGGATGGTTTTATCGGATTTGATGAACTCTCGGTGCACCCGTGACACAGTGGCTCGTGAAAATCCCAGTGCCTGCACGACTTCCGAGATGGAGTGACTCATTCGTCGGGCCCAGATAATTTCTCCACGATCAAATGCGCTTAGATTCGTCGTCTTACCCATACTGCGTCCGACTCTTACTGATTCCCGTCGCATCACTCCTTATATTGTCGGATCGCTGCATACGTCATGTCGTTTCCGTTTACAGAGCCGCCCGCATCGTCACATTTGCATAACGCCAGCTGTCTCTAATTCAATTGCTCTTCAGTGTATACTCTTTCGGTTTTATGAGATTTCATTGTCTTTTCACTCATGCGTGTATTCAACTAACAAATCACTTCTCGCGTTACGTAGGACTAACGTTTGCTCGCTGTTTATACTCTACCAAGGCTATATAGACTAGTGTCTGACGAAAATATACCAGCTGACATTATACTTGGCTTGATTGAATCTGGCTATTAGGAAAACAAGATAGTTACATCACTTCATTTGAGTTTGTCCTACAGAAATTTGGGAGTCTGAAACTTCGAAGTTCATTAAAAAAGGTTGTTCATAGAAAATGTGTATATACAGTGCAGTTTCAACTGTAATGAGATCTGTATGCTTTTATGAAAGAGAATGGTGTGAAGTGACTGTCCAGAAGACTGTGAAGTGAAATATCAGAAAACGTAAAACGATGCGGTGGGGAGACCGGCTGAAAATGGAGTATTTTTCCTGCTTAACATATACCAGATGTAAATACGTATTTTAGAGTTTGATTATGCTTTGTTTACTGAAGACTTCCCCATCAGATGTTACATTCTAGTATAATTAGTCACGTACCAGAGCTACAAAACTGCAGATCTAAACCACAGTAGATTAATTGTCCAAATCTGACACTTCATTGAAGAAAAAATAATTTCTCCCAGGCAGAAGTTCTTGAAATTAGCCAACTGTCCATGAGGAACCAACACCCATTTCTTTTTATCGAATATTATTTTATTATTTTATTTAAGATGTACAGGCGCGCAATATTTATCCTGTATTGCGCGCCTCTACATCTTAAATACCAGTACGAAATTAATTTATGAAGTAATGGTGATGATCATTTCTAACTAAATTCAGCTTTGAATGAAAATATGCACCTTGGAAAATTTTTATTCGAAAAAGTTTGCGGTATTTTTTCGGGATTTGGAAACCTCGCGAGCAATTTAAAATATAAGTAAGGAATCTCTGGGAAAGAAGAGATTCAGCATCGGAATGGCAGACATAGTATTTACCCCCTTCTCTGAGATTCAAATCTAGGCATAGCTATAAAAAGAATCTACATCGCTAATCCCTTAATTCATTAAATAAATGAAATGCTAGTTTCAAATGTTTCGTTGTGCTTTTTTCTTTAAGTTCTTAAGTCCATTTTTTGGGGGGGTCACGGATCATTTCGGTTTTTTTTTTTTTTTTTTTTTTTTGCACTTATTCTGAATTTTCTAATTTCTAGCTACTATGTTCTTTCAGTGCAGTGGAGCGTGTGTTAGAATACTAGTTCATTTGAGCTGCGTTCCATCATCGTCGTGCTTGAGCAACAAAACAGCATGTTTTACTACGCCGGTGTATGTAATAAATCACTTGAGAGCCTCTTATCTAAGTCTTCATAAATTTGTAGCGTTGTTACACACGAGATCTAAACTATTAACAGTGTTACACGTAAGGATTCACGGCACAATGTGTTATTTCAATTTCGTTGTTACATGCATGAGTGCTATGTTCACTGTGACAGCCGCGAAATCTTATCTGTAACCTACGCCGACAACATTACCTGTTGCGCACTCACTGGAACTCAGAAAATGGAACCGGATTTTAAACCAAAAGGTTTTTTTATTGTATTGTACAACGGCCGTTTCATAAAAACTTAGAGTAACATCACACAGAATGAAGGAATATATGTTATTCTTTCTCAAAGTATCTTCCCTCGGATGATACGCAACATTCCCATCGTTTAGTCCGCTTTTCAAAGTATGTGGCGAAGGCATTTTGTCGAAACTGCTTTAGCGACCCCTGTACAGCTTGGGTAACGTCAGCATCTGGGTTGAATGTTGCTCCACGGAAGTTCTCCTTCATTTGTCGGAAACAACCAGAAATCGCACGGGGGCGAGGTCAGAACTGTAGGCAGGCATGATTTCAATACTGCATTTCGTAAGAAACTGTTGAACACAAGCAGCCACATGTGGGGGGGGGGGGGGGTGCGTTATCAAGGTGTAGGGTCCTTTTGCCCACCAGTTCCGGTCGCTAAATCGATATGTGTTGACGCAGACGTTTCAAGACTAAAATGTAATACTCAGCATTGACAGTAATTTGTGGAGGAACGCCATGCTGATAGACTACACCTTTGTGGTCAAAGAAAATTATCATCACCACCTTCCCAGCTGATTTGGTTTGGCGGATCTTTTTGGAGGAGGCGAGCCTGTGTGTTTCCAGACACACGTTGCGCGCTTTGTGAGGGGGTCGAAATAGTGGACCCATGTTTCATCGGCAGTTATTATTGTGTTTAGGAAGTTTGGATCCTTTGCAATCATTTGTTTCCACTCATGACACTCCTGAACTCTGGCTAACAATTGTTCTCTCGTCACGTGATGAGGTACCTATTTGGAACACACACGATGCAGCAGTAATTTGTCGCGTAGGATGCGGACGTTTCTGAAATACTAGTTGACGCCGCTGTGTCTTCACATGTCATTCGTCGATCTTCTTGCAGGATTTCCCAAACAGTGTTAACAATATGTTCCATAACAACACTTTCAGGTCGACCAGGCCTAAGAGCGAGTTTTACCGGGCAAACGCTTTTCTTTGAAATCATGATGCCATCTAAAAATCATTGACGCACTCAAACATTTATCTTTGTAAGTTTTTTCATTAAATCAATTGTTTCTGGAGCCATTTTACCAATTCTATAGCAAAATTTTATCGCACAACGCATTTCACTTCTTAACTCTGAATTACTCACCTCCATAGTTGTATGGCGAAATGCAGACGCACCTTAAACAACTGCGCAATAACAAAACCAGCATCGTCTGCCACGGCTAATAACTGTTGCCATAGATACTTCGTTAATTCAGTTAGTCGTCTGCATGGTTATTTTTGCACTTCGCACTGTTACCAATTAAAAAAAATACTCTCAGTTTTTATGGAACGGCTTTTGTATTTTATCTCGTATTTTTGCTTCATGACGGATTTATTATATGTGTATCTGGCCCTACTTTTTCTGAAATTATGTCTTCTTCTTGGTTACTCAGTCCAAGGACTGGTTGTTCGGTAGATGTACTCTATCTGTCCATTCCACTCTATTCTCCGTCGTTGTCTTCAAGTCATAGTATGTCCTAGTATTGGTGTCTTCTTCTTGGTTACTGAGTCCAAGGACTGGTTGTTCAGTAGATGTACACTGTCTCTCCATTCCACTCTATTCTCCGCCGTTCTCTTCAAGTCATAGTATGTCCTAGTATTGGTGTCTTGGAGTAATTGTGCTACAAAACCATTCCTTGGCCGTCCTCTTCCTCTCTTGCCTTGAATTTTCCGTTCCAAAACTTTCAGAATCGGGCCTTCATGGCTCAATGTGTGTCCCATCCATAACATTATTCTTCTTTTTAACATGTTGATCAGATTCCTGGGTTCTCCCACTCTCTCCAGAGCCTCCTCATTAGTCTTTCTATCGAGCCAGCTTATTCTCTCCATTCTTATATAGCTCTACATCTCAAATGCCTCTAGCCTTTTCACTTCCCTGTTGGTCAATGTCCATGTCGCAGAACCGTAGAGAGCTCCTGGCCAAACATATGCCTTTAAAATTCTCTTTCTCAGTTTTAGATCTATATTTTTGGCTGTCAGTAGTCTCTGATTCTCTCTAAAAGACGTTTTTACCATCCCCAGTCTCATTCTAATTTTCTTTTCACATCTCGCATCCTGAGATCATTTAACAGACCTTTTTCCCAAAGTATACGCTTCGCAGTTTTATATAATCTATTTAATAGTTAAACAGCGCTTTATCTTTTGAATTCTATGCCAGGATCTTCATAATCGTGGAATAAACTCTGCTTCATTCCATATTGTGCTTTCAGTTTTGCTGTATTTCATTCTTAACACCGACAGCCGGAAACGGTGTGTCAATATAATACATGTATATCGATACCACTTATGGTTTCGGTAATATCTAATGATATTTGTGACGCAAACCTGCGTTAGATTAATACAAAATGAATATGATGTCTTATTTCGGTAATTAACTGTTATCAGATGTTCATTAACTTTTATCAAGAGCTCTCAAGAAAGAATTTTGCGTGAATTGCATTTAGGATTGGGACCGAAAAGCCTCTTACTGGTATATTGCTTCCATTAAGCTCATAAGCGGTTATTATAATGAAATCGTGACAACATAGAAGACAATTGATGAGATATACAACATTCATTGGACAAAACATTAGAGATACCTATCTAATAGCGTGTTGGTCTTCCTCTAGCGCGGATAGGAGCATGTACACGAAGAGGCATGGACTCCACCCGATGCCGGAGGATTTCTGGAGGTAATGCCAGCCATGCCTGTTGCAGCATTGTCCACAACTCCACCCGAGACATCGGTCCAGGATTCATGGATCAGATGTTGCACTCCACCATATCCAAGAGAGCTTCCACAGCGTTTAAATCCGGAGACCTAGGAGGTGGGGGGGGTTCTAAACTCAGATGAGTGGTCCTTGAGCCATGTATGGGTGGTTGCGGCCCGGTGGAGTGGCGCATTGTCCTCCTGAAACAGGCCGCAGGATGAGCGAAGGTCATGAAAGCGTGTAGGTAATCAGCTAGCATATTCCGATACCGCGCAGCGTCTATGGACTTCTCCATACACACTCAGAGATCGAATGCGTCACATGGGAAGGCTCCCCAAACCATCACAAAACCACCACCGCCTTGAACAGAGCCAAACTGGCACAACGGGGTCATTTACTTATGTTATCGACGCCACACCCGTAACCTTTCGTCAGCCCGGTACAGCGGAAAACGGGATTCATCTGATCACACGACGCAGCGCCATTCCACAGGGGTCCAATTTTGAAGTTCCGGGCACCATACGAGGTGTAATGTCCGAAGACGAGCAGTCAACAGTGGCACGCGAGTAGGGCGTCAGCCCCCGTAGCCCAGAGTATGTGGCGTAAGCCATAGCGTTGGCTTTCTGCCGCTGCTTGGGGCCTCCGACATTTAACGTCCATGTGATTCGCCGTTGCCAAGCTGTCGGTCTTTACGATCCTGCACAATCTACGTCGAGAGCGGTCATCAATGATGTGTTGTCGGCCACCCCTTGCTATGTGGACGTTGGTTCATCCTTCGATGGTATAATCGCTGTACACCACTCATATAGTTGCCCTTGGGAACCCTAGTGTTCTTACCACTTGAGTGGTGGAATCGCCCATCTGTCTTGCGCCGACAATACGTCCACGATCAAAGTTGCTCATATCATTATGTTCACCCATGTTCGTCGATTGCGATACATTTTTGGGAAGAACTGCTGCCCGCTTATTTATCGCCTGCATTCGGTTTGGGCCTGTTCTACTGTGCGCAGTCGTCCCCATGCCATCTGCCTATCACCCCTATCTCTAATGTTTTGTCTACTGAGTGAATAGCAACAAACATATCACCTCGGATACCGAGAGATCTTAGAATTATTGATTGTGTAATCAATATGGTTTTTCTTAAATATTTATTTACATGCTAGATGTACAGAGTAATTATTAGAAACAACAATTCATAATAAGTAAGCACGATTATAAGAATTATTTTAGAAATTGTAGTAATTATTGTTAACTTTTTCTGGTAACTTTCAACGGCGACACACGTTCTCTTCATAAAGATTGTCGTCATGTTGTTTTTTTTTCCTTTAGCCCAAAGACTGAATGACCTCTATGGGAAGTTGGCCTAACGGAGCATGTAAAAGTGAGGTGAACTCACGAGGAAGTTCGGCTGATACATATGGAGCTTTGACATTTTTACCTTGTTGCTGGGAGATTACCAGGATACACACCCAATTTCTCATAGAGAGAAACCGAAACGCAACTTCTTAACTACTCTCGTGTGGTAATATCATTTTATTTACGCTTTCCAACCGTAGGTTGAAGAAGCGTATATGCTCCAGCTTTGTCCGTCCGTCCGCACGATAACTCACGTGAAAATAGTTCGATTTCGACGAAATTTTAGTATGTGGTAAGGGACCACCTGGGGACGAACCCTATTGAAAATGGGCGAAACAGGGTCAAAGGTCAGGACATAGGAGCGGGATCCATTCCATTGCTCTTATGCGTCATAACTTGCGTAAAAATGGTTCGATTTCAGTAAAATTTTAGTATGTGGTAAGGAACCACCTGGGAACGAACCGTGTTGAAAATGGGTGGAATGGGGTCAAAGGTCAGGACATAAAAGCGGGATTCATTTCATTGCCTTTATGGGTAAATATGGTTCGATTTCGATGAAATTTTAGTATGTGGTAGGGAACCACTTGGCACGAACCCTATTGAAAATTGGAAAATGGGGCAAAGGTCAGGCAGGGCATAAGAGCGGGATTCATTCCATTGCCCTTATGCGTCATAACTTGCGTAAAAATGGTTCGATTTCGACGAAATTTTAGTATTTGGTAAGGAACCACCTGGGGACGAAACATATAGAAAATGGGCGGAATGGAGTCAAAGGTCAGGACATTAAAGCAGGATCCATTTCATTGCCTTTATGCGTCATAACATGCGTAAATATGGTTCGATTTCGATGAAATTTTAGTATGTGGTAGGGAACCACTGGGAACGAACCCTATTGAAAATGGGCGAAATGGTTTCAAAGGTCAAAGCAAAAAGCGGGATCCATTCCATTGCATTTGTGCGTCATAACATGCGTAAATATGGTTCGATTTCGATGAAATTTTAGTATGTGGTAGGGAACTACCTGGGCACGAACCCTATTGAAAATGGGAGAAATGGGATCAAAGGTCAGGACACTGGAGAGGGATCCATTCCATTGCTCTTGTGCATCATAACTTACCTAAAAATCTTTCGATTGCGACAAAACGTTATCATGTTGTTCCGGAGGTATAATGAACCGGTTCTGTTGAATATCAACGAAATGGGGCCAAAGGTCATTGCACAAAAGCAAGATTTATTCCACAGCCATTATTCTCATAACTTCCGTAAAACTACTTCTATTGCGACAAAACTTTAGTATGTTATTCTTGAGGTATACTGAACCGATTCTGTTGAATATCATCAAAATGGGGTCAAAGGTCAGGACACAGGAGAGAGATTTATTCCACAGCCATTCTCCTCATAACTTGAGTAATAATTTCTGGTATGTTGGAAAGCGTATCGTAATCAATGCATTGCATGATTTTACTAACGTTTCTTCTTATAACTGATGATTGCATTGATGGATCGCTTGAGCGATCCATCCAATACAATCATCAGTTATCATAGAATATTTTCCTCGCATTAAATACTGCTAGGGGTAATTCTGAAACACACACACAAAAAAAAAGCAAATGCTGAAAGTTTAGACGCATTGATTTCTTAAACTGTGGAAAAAGTGAATCCATTATTTTCTCTATGAGTGGATATCAGTCGTCTATTCACAGCATCACGGGTTTGATATTCCAAACACTCTTAATAGTTCATAGGGAGATGATTGAGTAAAACAATTGCGAACAAATAATTTTGTAGTATACCTTTATGAACATCTAATTGTAAAATTAGACTCTTGTCGTTAATTGAAGGTCAGTAGCTCCAAGAAAAGGATAAAATGGGGCCATAATACGTAGGAACACATGGTTCTCTGGAACAGAGTCCCGTCAGTATGAGGAGGCTTGAGATCACAGCCTCAGACCATATGGCTTCGGAGAAACAACAATTTTTTCTTAAGTGGTTCGATATTTGTACTACTGTGAGTTTTCCAAAGGATCTCCAATCTCATATCTCAGACAGGAACTGCATCATAATCATATTTCATCTGTTTAAGCCAGCTGGGATTATTTTCCAATTATATGAGTCATACTTAATACCAGTGTCCCTTGACGTAGACTTTTTTCTACAATTTAGAAAAATAGTTTACAGCTGTCTGAAATCATCCTTAGTTTTCTAAAGAAAAAACAGAACGTAATTATTTAAAACAGTATTGTAATACTAAGAATTTTTCGTAAGACTTATTTATAATATAAATTTCCCCAAAGGGCTTCGTGATTATTTTACAGTGAAACAAAAGTTTCAGTTAAAAAGAATCATTAAAAAACAGAATATAATTATTTAAAAAAATATTTTGACACTAAGAATTTTTCGTAGACTTATAATATAATTTTCCCAAAGGGTTTCATGATTCTTTTAAAATGAAAGAAAAGCTCACTTAAAAGGAATTATGAAAAGACAATATAATTATTTAAAAAAATATATAGTGACACTAAGAATTTTTCATCATACTTATAATATAAATTTCCCCGAATGGCTTCATGATTCTTTTAAAGTGAAAGAAAAGTGTTGCAACATTTGTCACGCAAACCAGATAGATAAATCTTAGAAGCGGAAGAAAATAATTTGAAATATAGAAATGTGTCCGCTATCTAGATTTCCTTCAGCGAACAGTCGGCAAATATCATGTACAAAACTTCTGAACTTGTTTTCTTGTGCCTTGAAATAAGTGTTGACATATCTCCAAGGTCGCTGAAACCCTTAGGCGGCAGATCGCTTTCAGGTTGTTTTAATATATGGGGAGGATTCAAAGGCGCAAAAAACAACACCTAGCTCCGCCACTACTTAAAAAATTCCTAGTGATCGATTGACCTTGACAATGATTGACTACTTCTTTCTTTCATTTGGAATTGACCTAAATGACGTTGCTGGGGTTTAAAGCATTCTCCTGAGCATGAATAACGCAAAACACACAGATTCCAATCCGCACCGTATATGCGAAAAGGATAAGAGAGAATATTACCGTATTAGTCACTCTGTAAACCAATTCAGTGTACCTCAAATACGAAAATTAAAATATATGGAAACTTTTCTCAGCTAGAAACGCTTACCAGCAACCAGAAAATAAAATTATGATGCATGTGCAAAAAAATTATTTTCCATCAAATAATTTACGTATAACTTGATAACTCTCGAATTTAAACGCATTCCCTGTAACATTTCTTTGAAAATTTTATTGCGCCTTTTATATTCTTGCATATTAAGGGAGACACTGTTTTTGCGTAATTTTTATTTATCCTGCTCCGGTTTTCTAAAACTTTAGGAGCATCATTAACAGATTGTATCATAATTCCAATACCGCTCTAATAAGCTAAAGAAAGGTGATACCACTTGATATTCAGGATTAAGGTGCGCCTTTTGACAAAGAGATATCAAAACACAAGTGTTTCAAAACCTCATTGATCATTGCCAGGAGATCCACATTAACAGAGGAAGACAAAAATGAGAAGTGGAAAACGAAGTTTCAGTATTTCGCAAAACCTTGTTAACAAATAATAACTAACAAAGTAATAAATAGGGAACGGATATTTAGGTGCTAAAAACCACGAAAATGTTTATTATTTATGTGATAATAATTTCGAAAATATTTGCTAAATATATTCAAAGAGAAATATTTGCAAAAAATAAAAAAGTATTTATTAAAAATTAAAATATATTTTCTTCAACGATAACGTAACAAATTATTTTCTGTGATAAAAAGATTACTTTAGTACTCACAAATCACAGCTATACAAGTGATGAAAAAGTTCTTTGGAGGAGCAGTGGACAACAAATGTCACACAAAGATTTCCTTTGCAAATCTATGCCTATTGTCACGAAGCAATAGCTGGTATCGACAAAGCGATTCTTCCGCATCACAGGACGTCAACCATTCCACTTAAATAGTTAATTTCCCGTACAATTTGGCCTTCTAAAACTCTCTCTTGAAACGAAAGGAATGATGATTTTTCAGAAACAAATAAAAACTTGTGACTAGTGAAAATCGTCATTTGGAAACTGCAGACGCTGCTGATAGGCATGAGAAATATGAAGTAAAACCGAAACTCCACAAAATGTTTTTATTTTCGTTTGGTCTTTACTTATTTTTCTAGTGAACGATATGCTGCATGCTTTGACATCCACGCTAGATTTTTTTATAAGATAGAAGCATCTTTTTCCACTCACAAGATCGTAATGAAGAGGCAGAGCACTCGTTAAAACTCAAGACAGAAATCCATTCGGCCCAGTAATACCGTTCCTAGAAATAATTAACTCAGTGCACTTCACAACAGCACTTTAGCACGCAATATAGGAGCAGAATAATATCTCAGAAAGAAGAACATGCTGACTGCCGCAATTCAACAGAACCGCATCAACGACAGCAAAATAATGCGAGCGGCGCATTTACACTGAAGTGCCAGAAAAACTGGTATACCAGTCTAATACTTGGTATGTCCCCCACGGGAGCGCAGGACTGCAGAAATACGACGGGGCATGGACACCACTAGCTTCTGGAAATATGCTGTAGGCAATGCACACCATACTTCCTGCCCGCCCGGTATCGAAAGTGAGGTTCTCCCGTAGCAGTCACGAACGCTGACCACTAGGCCCATATAGCAAATAGTTGACACTCCCATAAATATAATGCTCTTTCACTAGTATGTCAGAAGTCCGTAATACAGATAATCTTCATAACCTTGAAAATCTAGGTTCGTTCGTTCATCCTTTCTTACGTTCGTGAGTTGAATGACCAGAATTAGTAATGTGGCGCCATCTATTACCAAAGTTATCGCTAAGTACTAAAATTCGAGTAAGTGGACAAATGGTGAAAATATTCCAAATACGTGGCGACAGTTAATAATTTCCACAGCGGCGGCTGGAAAACAATTTTTCGGTTGCTGTGTGTTTCTAGAACGTGGAAAGAGCGATGTATTTATTTATTAAGTGGACAAATGAAATAATTGTTTTAAGGAGGTTCTTACCGCAAATATTTTAATATTTTAAAGAAA
This sequence comes from Macrothele yani, assembly GCA_039090855.1. NCBI lineage: Eukaryota > Metazoa > Arthropoda > Arachnida > Araneae > Macrothelidae > Macrothele > Macrothele yani. Next base: position 4,824,752 of record CM076995.1, on the reverse strand, counting down.
AGTTCATTTTTGATTTATTAAAAACATTTTCTGTTTTCTTGGATGAAACAGAATTTGCAAAAATTGCGCCTTAGAATACAAAGCTCAAAATGCTTGCAAAAATTATTTTTTCATGTGCGTTGTTTATAGGAAAAAAAATTTCACAAACTGAAATTTCTATTTTAACATTTTTGTTATTATCCCGTCATGTCTGTCAACTTATTGTATTAAGATATTACAATAAATTCCAAATTATATATTGCATTTATTGTTGGAATGTGACGAAAAAAAAACTGACCTATTCCACAAACTTTTTCAGGAGAATACGGCAATTCCAATAGAAAGTCAAAGTATTATTTCGAAAATTCTTACCTCCAGTCCGTGACAGAAATTTATCAGGCATTTTTTTATCAAATGACAATTCACCCTATTATGAGGGTCTAGACTGAACCAAAGTTAGATGAAAATGTGATCCGCATTAGGTTCATGACAGCAGATGTTGACATATGGTCATAACAGATTGAAATTGGATGCAGCACATACGCTAAACTCCTGTTCGACATTATTTCCACAGGCTCTTAACTGAAGAAAAGCAGATATTCTGCAAATGCCTTATTACGTCTTTCGGTTTTTAAATCCAGTCGTCCAGTCTCATAAAAATATCTACCGTAAGATTGTACATCAATAAATCATTGAGAGCATTTCTTTCGCGAATATTTGACAGACGTTTTTGATTTGAAAACCTTTAGTCACAGTCTTTGTTTTAAAAATTTGAACCACAGTTAAACGGTGCGCTATTCAGTTCTTTTCATGTGGTCTAAATCATTTGTTTGAACCACATTGATCGAAGTCATGATTATTTTAAAATCGTATGTTGGAGCTTCATTAGCCTAGGGCAGTGGATAGATGACAATTAGTTTACCGTCCAGGTGCTGTTAAACATGAATTTAGCAATGACCCACGCTGTTGACGTGTGAAAGACAATAACATTTCTGTTCCTTTACGTTTTTTCTTATCCGACATTATTGAAAACCGACCACGAGGGATTAATAAAGAATTTGTAAGGTTTTATGATTTTTTTTCCTATTTCACTTTTATACACAACTTTTACACTCTTCTATATACTCATTTAGTAATTAAATTCTACAGAGAACACTTATTCATTGAGATAAAACTATCATAAGTATTTAAAACTGGGTTTCAGTTACAAACCCGCGTGCGCACACACGTACACACACACACAAGAGAAATATTATAGCCATCATATAACTGGGGAGGGGGATTTTTCGATGTGCAATTTTGAAATTGAAGAATCCCAGCAAAAGACACTCTAGAAGCAGTGACATTTTTGGCTACCTTAGTAAGGGGAAAAAACAAAAAACAAACAAGAAAGATGACACCGAATTTTCGGGTGTAATAAGCACGTCTTTTGAGTTCGTTCTGACGCAAATTAAATTTATCAAAGCTATTCAAAGTCAATGGAACCGGTATGGAAAACAACAGTATCTGACGGAAGAAAGAAGTTTTTCAATCGGGTTTTTAATCCCTCAGATATTGCTGTAAACGGAATCGTGAGCTTACGCCCTCTGGTTGCAGACTTGTACGTTAAGAAAAACATGAATTTATATGAGAAACATTTCGTACCGGAAACGCTCTCCAACACAGAAAGAATTTTTCAAAACGGACTCTTAGAAACAGAGATATCAACAAAAATAAGATGTGAGTTTACGTCTCCTGGTGGGAAAACCATGCATTATTTTAGGAAAAAAGTATTCTCGAAAGTTTTATCCATATGAGCGGTATCGGTCCAAGTAAAAAGAATTTAGTCGAGTTTTCAGGAGCCCAGATTTTGCTACAAATACATCAGAAACAGAAATTTACACTTATGCCCCCTGGTGGCCAACCATTCTTTACCAAACATTAGAAATTATGTGAAAAATATTTTCCATCAGGTCGTGTATGCGATACAGGAAGAATTTTTGAAAACGGAGTTTTTGGAGCAGAAATAAAGCAGAAAACGCAATTTACCTTTGTGCCCCCTAGCGGAAAGTCTATGATTTACTTGAAAATTTTGAATTTATAGGAAAAACATTTCGCATCAACAAAGAAGGAAGTTGTCAAATCGGACTCTTAGAAGTAGAGATATTGAAAAAAAAAAGATATACATCTACGCCCCTTGACGTATAAACCACGCATTATTTCAAGAAGAAAATGTTCCTAAAAGGTTTGTCGACATGAGTATATCGGTCAACAAACGACGTTTTTTTTCAATCGAGAATTTAGAAGCTCCTATTTTGCTGCAGATACATCAGAAGCGGAAATTAAGATTTACGAAAATTAGAAATTATGGTATGGTATTTCTAATTTACGAAAATTAGAAATATCATTTTTTTACAAAATTTAGAAATTATGTTCAAACGATTTCCCATTAGGAGCTGTATCAGGTGCAGAAATATTTTTTCAAATATGAGATTTAGAAGCAGAGATATGGGGAAACGCAATTTACCGCTACGCCCCCTAGCGGAAAGTCTATGAATTACTTGAAATTTTTGAAATTATATGAACCCATGTCACACTGAAAACACTATTCAACAAAGAAAGAATTTTTCAAATCCGACTCCTAGAAGTAGAGATATTGACAAAAATAAAATATACATCTACGCCCCCTGGCGGAGAAACTGTGGAGTATTTTAAGAAGAAAATATTTCGAAAAGGTTTATCGATGTGAGTGGCATCAGTCCACGGAAGAATTTTTTCAATCGATGTTTTAGAAGCTCAGATTTTATGGCAAATACATCAGAAGCAAAAATCAACACTTACGCCCCCTGGTGGCAAAAGTATTCTTTACCAAAAATTAGAAAATATATGCAAAATATTTTCCCTCAGGAGGTGTATCCGCTGAAGAAAAAAATTCTCAAATCGGAGTTTTAGAAGAAGAGTTATCGGGAAAAATGTAATTTACTTTTACGCCCCCTAGCGAAAAATCTATGCGTCATTTGAAAAAGTAACTATATCTAAAATACTCTTCGACATAAATGGAATCTAAAGATAAAAGATTTTTTCAATCGGATGTTTAGAAGCAAATATGTGGAATTAAACGTATTTTTGAATTCGACATCATCTGCATTTACGCCTACTAGCGACGAAATTGTACATCGTAAAAAAAACGAAATAAAGGATCATTATTCGCATATTTAAAGCTTCCCAATGCAAAAAGAATTTTTCAAATCGGACTAATAGTTGCAGAGATATCGTTGGTACAGACGGACGGACGGGCGGGCGGACAAACCGATAACATAAGCACGATCTTTTTTTACAAAAGACGTGCTAAAAAGACGATAACTAAAAATACAGATGCAATAAAAACGCCGTCTTACTCCCCTCCCCACCTCACTAAAACGGGTTTTTCAAAATAGATTTTCAGAAAAGGAGAAACTCAGACAAAATGAAAATGCGTTTACGCCTAGAAAGGAAAAGCTGCGCATTATTTAATGCGCACGATGTGCGCAGCATTTCTAACAGCCAATGAACCTAATTGCAAAAAGAATCTCTTCAACTGGATTCCTAAAATCGGCAGAACACCCAGCGGCAGAAATAGCTAGTTACGCCTACCGCGGGAGTAATATTCGTTAGGAAAAATCGTAACTTTTGCGCAAAATATTCCTCATGGCAGAAGATATCCGAATCAAGAGGAATTTTTAAGTCGAACAATTAGAAGCTAAATATAGAAGAAAACGTGATGTAACTAGCTGGAAAACAGAGTTTCATTTTAAAAGCGATGGCTTCTGATCATTCGTCCGAGATAGGTCCGGGTTCAAATCCCGGTGAGGCATGGATGTTGTGTTTGTCTTACGGTGCTGGTTCTCTCCCTTACCTGGAACCTGTGGCCCTAAATTAGGGGCGGGAGACTGCTTATAGCCCACTGACTTGGTCACGGTGGTCGTTAAATCTCCAACAGAAAAAAACAAAAACAAAAAAAATAAAGTTTTATACAGCGAATGGTATTCGACCAAGAAAATATTTTTTCCATCGTTTTTTTAAGACATTCTTGCAAAGAAAAATGTACATCGACTGCCCCTAGAGACATAACTGTGCATTACGGAAGAATTATGAACATGTGCAAACTACCCTGCATTACGAGGGCTGTACGATGGGGAGGGGGGTATTCAAATGTGACTTTTCGTAGCAGAGATATCAAGAAAATAATTTACATATATACGCGCCCAAATGGAAAAAGGTACATTATTTAAAGTGGATAAAGTACAGGATTTAAAGAGGATTAAATTGGTAATATTTGCAAAAGTGAATAGCATACAGTGCAATAGCAAATTTTTTATTGTATTTTAGTAGTAAATTTAAATATACTCTTAGACCACCATCAAAAGCATTTTTGAAAGTTTGGGCGCAGTAAGTGCCACTTTTCGCTGTCATTACTTTCGGTATCATCGTTCATACTACCTCCTTGCTAGAGCATACGCCTGAACATAAAATTCCAGCAATATAAACTGTTTTCGATTGTAAAAATGAGTTATAGACCAATGGAATGCCCACCAGTGTGGTTACCTGTAATATAAGTACTCGCCAAAGCAATTTCAACACCTGTAAAGAACCAAGTAATCGTGATTAACAACTTAATCTTCAATTTCTTTACTGTGGAGTATGTGACTTTCACAAACCCATTAATTTCCTTATTCTCCAAACGTATTTGATGTTTTTTTATACTGAAGTAAAAGTTTCCAATCTCTATACTAATGCTCATGGCAAAGCATAGAAAAGAAACTTGGCTGTGTAAAATCTGCGTTCCGGCTGAGGTTTTCGAAAACAAACCTTCCACAACGAAAGTATTTCCACATTCTGAGTCAAGACACACCCTTTTTGAAATAAGTAATACAATAGGTGACAGTAACAGATACTGATAGCACTACATGTAAAAGCCACCCCGGTGGTGCAGTGATCTAAGCATTGGCCGAGATAGGTCCGTGTTCGAATCCAGTTGAGGCATGGATGTTGTGTTTGTCTTACGGCACTGGCTCCTCCCTTCACTGGAACCAGTGGCCCTAAATTAGGGACGGGCGACTGCTTATAGCTCATCGGGTTGCTCATGGTGGTAGCTAAACTCCCAAATAACTAAAAAAAATGTGAAGAGCTCAGTTTTATATTCAGAGTGTTGAACTTTGCTTGTTAAAAGAAGAAAGGTTTTTTCAAAAAAATTTAAAAAGTGTTAAAAGTTTTTTTTTTTAATTTCTTCTTTTCATCCCCCTATTTGTCTAAGTAGTTCCACTGTAATTAATTTCTCTGATGCAGAAGGTTGATATTCTTGCATTCAGTATCTCCTAGACTAACCTGGAAGATATTCACCTTTAAGCTTCCCGCTGCTACTTCTTTCTTGGTTCATTTGCCTATGTTTAACCATCTTAGGTTTCCCAGCATATTTCAAATTCTGATGCTGAAACCTTGTACACCTGTACTAACTACTCTTTTATGTCGTCTGTTTTATCTCTCATTAAATTTCACTTACATGTTGTAAATATGCAATATGTTTACAAAATATCACGAAAGAAATGAGTGGTTCTGTCTTTAAAATTCTCAGCTCGTAGCTGTGACATCTGTCCTATTCGACATAAGGAAGAACCAATTGATGAACAGCTATCTTTTCTGAAGTCTTCCAAGCTCAAAAATGATGCTCAAATGGCATTCTTTTAAATATTTCAGTAGATACTTTAGTGCTTTAGCTTACGTGTACTCATAGAAAGCTACTGCAAAGTATGGTGAAGCTAGTTATGGCAGCATGATTTTTAAGACTTCTGAGAAAGTCTGACACACAGAAGTTTGAATAATCTTCACTTGATCTTGATTTTTAATCGAGTCACTGGATTATGACAATCTTCTCTAGTGATGGTATGCGTCACATTGCAGCAAAATACAACAACAGCGATAAAAACTAGACCTGTAATTGAAAATCCCGAGTCAAATTCCAGTCGGACTTAGCGGTTACTTTTCTACAACAGCTGCTCACACAGACACCGCTAGAAGAAACAAGGTTGCTAGATGACTTAGAGGTTGCGGTGCTAAGCTTATGCATGGTGCAACTGATTTGAAATCAACATAACTGTTGGATGCTGTTCTTGTTCGTCGGTTTTGCTTCTTCGCGTTATCTCTGGATCCTCGAGTCTTAAATTAAAAAAGTCAATGTATTGACAAATCAGTTCTCAAGAAACGCTTGCAGTTATCTGAGATTTACCCTGTTTAGATAAAATGCGCACTAGATATTGTCGTAATTGCCATTTGTTTGATCTGCAATTTTGATGTCGGGAATATGTGTATAAAAAACCTATACTTTATGTACTTACCTTAATACCGTTGCTATTCTTCATTACTCAATTTGTGATTATACGATTCAATGTTTGAATCCTTTTATTTGTATATTGATTTGTAAATGTTTTGAATTATCCTCCCATCCTGCGGATGGTGTGCTTGTTTGTATTCTTGAATTTGTTTTTCAATTTGGGATCAGCCCCTACATTTTTGGGCTCTGCTATTATTTTGTAAACACGTACCTAATGTGTATCTTCTACCAGTCTGACTGGTAAAGCATACGAAACACAGACTCACACTTTTTATTATGTTGACGAATAAAATAAAATATATAATACAGACGAATAAAATAAAAGATATTTATACTGATTTCAACAATATATTTCGAGCAGGCCGACTTGGAGAAACAGCGTGTAATAACAATGAGAAAAAAATTGAGTGATATGACCCACAACTACGGATGAATTTATAGCTTCATGCTACAAATTCATCTATAGTTGTGGGTCGTATCGCGAATTTATAGCTTCATGATGCAATTCGTGGAAGTGCCATCCAAACCAATGTTCACAAATTTGTTTTGTCGAAACTGTAGGCTTTACGGGTACCACGAAAATCATTCAGTAAAAATAAAAAAGGTTCACACACAACGCCGAAGAACAAAAACAAGTCATATGACTGAGGTGGACAGCGAGGCATGGATGTTATATTTGTCTTACGGCATTGGCTCTCTCATTTCTCTGGAATCAGTGACTTTAAATTAGGGAAGGGCGACCGCTTATAGCTCATCGAGTTTTCCACAGTGGTCGTTAAACCCCCAAACAAGAAAAAAAAGAGGTTCATTAAAAAAATTCGGGTATAACTGTTTTTGTGAAGCGTTACCCGTGCAGTTATTCCTCTTGGGATTAAATTTGGTGAAAAACCTGACATTGTGTGATACTGAGAGCAAAATTAATGACAATATTAATTGGTCTTAATTTATGTGAATAATACCTGAAACCCGCACCGGTGCAGAATTTGTTTCAAAACTAAAGGAATTGTTTTTGAGGTAGATCTCATATGATATGTTTGACTGGTTCCAATGGAGACTACGGGTTTTTTCGATGTTCTGCGCAAAAGCTAGATCGCAATCATTTTGCCGTCTGACGCTTTAAAGAAAAGACATTCAGTTCTTTCGCGCTTAGTTTCCTCAAATGGACCGTCCCTCCTTGAACTGCCACTTAAGCAATTTTTCACCAGCATTGCATACATTTGAAAAGAAAGCGGGAAAAGTTGTAAGAGGAAAAATAATGCGTGTTAATGGCCTGGTTTCTGGTGCTAATTTATTCGCCTCGGCAGAAAAAGATGTCTCCGAGAAGTAAAACATAGTTATCTGTCAAAGAAATTACACCTTTCGAGTCTGCCGGAGGTGTGCACATATGCAAACAAGGTTTGAATGAGGACCTTTTACTAAGTGAAGAGGCTCTGTTCCAGTGAAAGAAGGTGTTGTTTCCAAACGGGTAATGAAAGAAGAAAATTGGACTCAAATTATCGATAACAGCTCCACTCAAAACGACGTTATCGCATATACACTCAGCCGCTTGATCATTGGCACAGTTATTCTAAGTGATGAAAAAAATAACAAAAGAGAAACCCTCATTACTTACAATCTTCCATGAAGACAATTCAAGGTTAAGCTGTTCTTTCTTTATGTGGAAGGATTTGAGAAGGTCCTTCAGGTGAGAGAAGAAATGAACGTGATGGTCTGCACAGCAGTGGCTTTAACATACAGTATTCTGACATTGAAGTAGCAGAAAGTCTGATTTAAATTTAGCGCTTACATTTTCGTCACCAGCCATGAGTAAAATATATTGCATCCGTATAAAGATACCCTTGATAATGATGTGCTCCTTCGTAGTACAAAATCAAATAATTTTTATTTTAGAGAACTAAGTGAATCCAGATAGGTCACACGGGTGATAGTGGTTTGAGACCCTGGCCTCTAAACATTCGCCCGAGATGAACCCGAGCCTTGAGGCATGGGCTTTCCTAGTAACACTGTGCACCCTTCCTGGGACCAGTGGCCCAAAATTAGAGACATGCGATTTCTTACAGCACAGTGAGTTGCTCATGGTTTTAGCTACCCCCCCTCCCATAAAAATACAGATATCTTTTGAGCGATTTCACACACTTTTGCGTTAGGAATTTGTATATAATTACATCAACCATGAACACATGGATCGAATACATTCCTTTTCTGTCATAATGGTAATTTGCTACTGAATATCACATTATTTCTTCCCAATGTCCTCCAATGCAGTTTTATACCTCTGTTAATTTCTTTTCAAGCGCCATCCTGAGCATAAACACACCGGCATACAGTGTGAAAATCAGGGACGAATATTAGGACTATACTAGCTACGCACTGAATTGTAATGCAGCCTATATTTCACTTTTAATTTTAATGGTATTAAAAGCTTTTTAAATGATCCAAATACTTCGGAGGGGTTCGCTGTGTGGGCATTGTATAAGGATAGGAAATACCTTCATCAGTTGTTTTTAGATGGCATCAGCAGGCCTGGCCAGTGTCATCATCTAGCATGTACAGGTTTGCATGGGACGGGCTTTTTTAGCTTGCAGAACTAAGTAACGAGCCAGGCTTTTTCCCCAGACACTTACGACAGGGCTAGGCCAAGTCGACCCATTATTTTTATCGCAATGATAAAGAAAGAAAAAAGTCGTTCTCTCCGATTTTCTGGTCTGTTTAACTGTTTTGCTGGTTTTACTTACTTCCATGACATAGCCCAGGAAGTAAACAGAGAGGCACTCAGTGTGTTTTTACCATCAGTGTTTTACCATGACAACAAGAAGATTCGAACCCGAGCGAGCGAGTGTGTGGGTTGTGTGGAGTGTAAGACTGGGGGTGTCTGCAGTGTGTGTGTGGGGGGGGTATGTGTGTGTGTGTCTGTATAAAAGCGTGGTACGACATCGATTGTTTCACCTATCCCTAATCCGTATAGGGATTGACTTTTGTAGTTTTACTGCTTGCTAGTTCAGAGAAAGGGAGATTTTGAACGTCTTCGCTTTCTCTCTCTCTCTCTCTCTCTCTCTCTCTCTCTCTCTTTAAAAGTTATGTTCTTCGATAATTGCCAAAATTTAGTTAATATTTTTAGGCTTACATTCAACTAAATATTTTTAATAATATCTTACTTCATTATTTAATTTTTTTATTGAAGGTTTAACGACCACCATGAGCAGCTCAATAAGCTATAAGCAGTCGCCCGTCCCTAATTTAGGGCCACAGGTTCCAGGAAAGGGAGAGAGTCAGTGCCGTAAGACGAACACAACATCCTTGCCTTATCGGGATTCGAACCCGGATCGTACTCGGATGAATGGTCATAAGCCAGCGCTTATACCATTGCGCTGGCTTATTTAACTTTCACAATTTAATAAAGTACAATAGAAGACAAAAATAATACTAAATGGCACATCACGGGCTGGGCCGAGCCTAAATAATGGCTGCAATTGACAGGCAGGGCCGGCCAGCCCGGTGTCTAATATCTGAAACAGGCCGGACAGGGCCTTAAACGCCCGGGCTTGTGACGGGCCGGACTCATCAAATAAGGCCCGTGCAGACTTCTACTGGCATGTCGGATGCCCCGACGAATTCAGGCTGTTCTCCAGGCCAAAGCGAAGCAACACTCCACTAGGTAGATGTACCCAATAAACTTACATCTCAGCGTATATTAAGTAGATTGCCTTTCCATATATAAACCATAAGAAACTACTTTGTCGGTTTCAACACACGTGTCCTATTTGAACGACCATTTTGAGGGAGACACTGTACACGCAATTTAATATTTACACATCTTTCCGGAGATAAACAGTTATCTTCCCCATCATTTTAAATACGAAAATTGGAAACGGATTAATTGTTGAGTGAGGAACTACAGCTTTGCTAATGTACAAGTTGCGTGATCATGTGAGAAAAGTTTATGTGTGGTGCATGCCGAACGACACATGCGTGCACGTTAGATGCCAGATTGTTGAATCACCTATATTACAAATGATGTCACCTCGAACCACGTGAATTAGATATCTGACAGATGCAGTTTTTTATATCTTGATGCATGGGATGGAAGGTATTTCTTACTGATATGCTTCTTTGCCAGAAGTGGCCAGTAATAGCTTCCACATTGTGTTCGACTGTGGCCATACGAACATTCGGTATTCAACGTTTGCTTCTAATGTAAGTTCAATGGGCGACAGATCAACACCGAAAGGACACAAGCCGTGATTTTCGCGAAAACGTTACATACGTAGGCGTACGAAAAAGTAAGTTGCACTCAACGCTACCTGTCGTGGTATTAAGGGAACAGCATTTCCGTTTGGGGGGAATGTTTGGCATATATAACCGTTCGTCAAGGGAAGTTGCAGCACGTGAACAGGAATAGTGAGTTTCTGTCATTCGTGAGCAAATGCGCGTCAACTCGATTGATACTCCGAATTGTAAGACAACAGAATATAACGAAGTAAATTTCTCCGTCATTTTTATCCGCCCCAGGATTCGAACCCGGGTCCCCTCATTCCGGAGTAAGTTGCTCTACCAATTGAGCTACGCGGACGTTTTATTCTGATTCCTATCTGCCTCTATGTCGTGTGCGTCCTTCTGGCAGGTACGTCACATCTCCTGGTACGTTACAAGAACAGTTCGTTTTTTGTAGGCAAAGAACTTGAATTGAACAGAAATACCCCGAGAAATATCCGACGTGTGTCGAAGAAAATGCGATGTTTACTCAGGCAGGGTAGGGTTAAGTGGTACAGACATGAGGTACAGAAAAAACAGAAAATGCTTTGGACATTTTTTTTGATTGAAATTTTAACGACCACCGTGAGCAACTCAATGGACTATGAGCAGCCGCCCGTCTCTAATTTAGGGCCACTGGTTCCAGGGAAGGGAGAAAGCCAGTGCCGTAAGACAAACACAACATCCATGCCTCATCGGGGGGATTCAAACCCGGACCCAACTCTGACGAATGGTCATAAGCCATCGCTTAGACCACTGCGCCACACGGGCGGCTTGGACATTTTCCTATATTAGGGTGCGTTCCATTTTCCATGACCGTCTGGGATTTGGAAAATTGAGCGCGAGATTTGTTCTACGTTCTCTAACGGACCAAAACAAAGAACGACGTTTATTGCCTTTGGCTTTTCTGTAACACTATTCTGCAGAAGGCCAGAACTTTTTGCGGCAAAGTATTACAGACGGCGAAACGTCGGTACACCACTTTACTCCAGAAACTAAAAGATCGTCGATGGAATAGAAGCATGCCTCCTTCTCACCTACCTCGAAAAAAATGCAAATAGGCACTATCTGCTAGAAAGGCCATGACATACTGTTAAACATTTTGTGGTAGGTTGCACCAAAAAGTGGTGCTACAACCACCGGCTGCACTACTTTCTGGGAAAAGATAAACAACTGTGTTGTGCGAAAGAAACCAAACAACATGGTGCAACTTTACATCACGTTATGGTACAATGTTGCAATATATTATAGTGTAAGGTTGCACTATGTTTGTTCGGTTCTGTTTGCGCGACATTATAGCATATCTCTCCCCAGAAAGTGGTACAGCTGGTATAACACCACTTTTTGTGCAACCTACCACAAATTTTTAACAATGTAACCGTGTTTTGTTGTTATGCATCTTTCCCAACAGTAGAAAAGTAAATCCCAAGTAAAACATTTCGTTATGACGAAAATGGGTTACGGAAGTAGTCAAAACCATCATTGAAATCTCATCGTCCGTTAAGAAGCGACGCAACAATATTTAATTTTATGACTCGCACATCTTCTTCCATTGGTTTTTCGACAATAACAGTCGCAAACATGGGCACCTCTCAATATCAGGAATCAGTAGACCTCATTGTTTGTTGTTGTGATTTAATTTCACTTTGTATGTACCACACCGTGAATAGGGTGTGGTCGTAAGGTACGCGAATAAGTGCAACGCGTTGTACGTACATAGATGTATATGCTCGAATCACTCGTTTTATATCACTTCCACAAAGATCTTGGCATCCTAAAAATGCATAACATAAAGTATCTGCAAAAAGTACCTACCACCGTACTCTATATATTTTTTCTTTACTGTGAAGGGTTTGTGCACACTGAATTCATGCCGAAACGGTCTGCAGTAAAATGCTGCGTCATACTGTTGAAAAGTTAAAAAAATCTGATAACATTCACTAAGTACAAATGTGCCAGAACATTGTCGAGCACTAAAATTGTTCTCGTGCTGAACAATGCCAAGCCCTACAAAACTACAGAAATACAGGAATTTCTGAAGTTCAAGTGGGAAGTGCACAACTATGTTTTATTCCATATCGTTGCTTCTAAAAATCCGATAGCAAAATTATTTCTTTCATTTTTCAAACAACGCGCAGGTTTTTCTCCTGTGGACATTAATATAGTATCTCACATTTCCCCCGATATCATTATTTTTAAAATTCCATTTCAAAACTTGTTCTTGCGTCTGATAGAGTTCCTGATGAAAAATGCTATGCGTGAAATTTCTTATTTTTTGCAACACACCGTTTTGCCACTAGGGGGCATTACGGTAAATTTCTGTTTCTGATATATTTGCAGCAATACCTGCGCTCTTAAAAGTTGGATTGAATAAATATGTGCACATTTTCTGCGCATTACAATTGAGTTTTTCGTCCAGCGGGCGTCTACAAATACACTATTTTTCTCGATACTTCGGCTTCTAACAGCACAACTTTCGAGCTTTGTCAGACAGTGCTCCAGATGAAGAATATTTTGCATAAAATTTAAAAATTTTCTTAACAAAAAATTTGTCACTAGAGGACGTAAGTACATATTTCTCTTTGCAATATTTGCAGCTATATATGTGGGCTTAAAAATTTGATTGAACAAATTCCTTTCCGACCATATACCTTTCTCCACGAAAATAATTTTATGCGCCATTGTTGCCCAGAATGATACACAATTTACCCGCTGGGGTTTGCAAATGTGTAACCTATTTTTTTTAGATATCTCTACTTCTTTTTGAAAAATGCTTTTAGTACCGGATATCATTCACTTTGTGAAAAAATTTGCGCATACTTTTGGATTTTTATAGCACACTGTTCTAACGCTAAGTGGTGTTAATGCGCATTTCTTTTTACAACCATATATCCAGTTCTAAGCATCTATTTGAAAAGAGAATGTACTTTATAATATTAGCTACGGTACAGATTGCAAACATTACTTTCTTCAAACAAGGTACAGTTTTTCCCCTGCAGGCATGCATGTACAAATGGACTCTTGCTGTCTCCCCTTCTGGAACTCTCATTTGAGAAATACTTCCGTCACATAGCTTTTGCTATAAGCATATTTTGAGCATATCCTCTACTTTTGAATAATTAGCAATTCTGCCACGAAGAGATGTCACCGTATATTTCTATTTGAGAGGGTATCTCCGATTCTGAATAAATCTTAGAAAAATGCTCTCTTAGTAGGGTACTCTTCATTATGAAGAATACATTGCACGGATTTGCCTTTATAAAGAATGTACAGTTTTTGTGCTAGGAGGCGAAAAGTTATACGTAGGTCGCTCAAAAAAGTAACGAGACTGAAGTCGTAGTACCAAAACGAACCCACGCAGAAAAACGTTGCGACCTGTGTCGGAACACATGCAAGCTCAATCACGTGACGACACGTCCTTACAACGCTCCTCTGGTTCATTCTTGTAGCTGACGGCGTAGAGTTCAGACGTGTTTCTGTAACCCAGTACGGATTTAAAGCTGGAGAGAAGAGCCGTTACAAAATTTTACGTGCGTTTGAATAAAACCGCCGCAGAAACGCACGAAATGGTTAAAATAGCCTATAAGGTAAGTGCTTTGTAACGTGCAAGAGTTTTTGAGGGGCAGAAGAAATGAAATTTTTAAGTGGTGAAGAGTGTCTGGAAGATGTATCACGTTCCGGTGAGCCTTCGTCACCAACTACATAGGTTAATGTCTATACCATCGAGACAATCTTGCGCAAAGACCGCCAGATGTCCAATGCGGAGGTTGCTAATATGATGCACATGCCAGTTGGTTTTGTTGACGATAATTGAGAAACCAGTTGGGGTGTCGAAAAGTCGCTGTAAATTGGATTCCCCTCTTGCTCACGGATGAACACAAGGCAAATCGTGTTATCACTTGTCGCCAATGAAAGTGCCGACTACAACATGTGCTACACTTTTTGGATCGAGTCGTCACATGTGATGAAGCATTTTTTCACCATTTCGATTCAGAAACAAAGCACCAGAACAGCCAATGGAAATACCCGCGGAATCCTCGATCCAAGAAAGAAAAGGTTCAAAGAAGTGTAGTGAAGGTCATGCATTTGGTTTTCTCCGATAAAAACAGAATGGCGATGACCATGTTTTTCTACAAGAAAAAACTTACCAGTGACTATTATTCTGAAGTTCTCAAAGGTCCTCTAAAGAAAAAAGTTTCCCCAAAACTCCCAGAATATGAACAAACTGGTTGGATTTTACATCAAGACAATGGCCGTGCACATCGTGCTTTGCTTACCCAGCAGGTTATCCAAGATCTAGGCATCAAAATAATGGCACACCCTCCGTATTCACTGGACCTGGCGCCGTGTGACTTTCAAGTATTCCCCGAAGTGAAAAAACAACTTCGTGGGCGTCGTTTTGAATCAAATACTGAACCGCACAGTACTGTGATGGGTATCCTGAACCACATGACGAGAAAGGGCTTCGAACATTCCTTCAGATAATGGATAGAAAGGTGGGACAAGTGCATTCGGGTAGAGGGAGAAAACTTCGAATGTAAGTGTAAGTATGTTTATTGCATTACTTTTCTGTCCCATGTAAAATTAGTCTCGTTACTTTTTGAACAACCGTTGTATAAGGTTTTTCTCCATATTTCTTCTTTTAAATGTTCGAATTGAAAAACTTCCTTTTGCTTCGGATTTATTCCACTATGAGAAACATTTTGCGCATAATTTTAGATTTTCCGTAACAAGCATTTCTGCCACTAGTGGTCATAGGTAGCTACTCTGGTCGCCATTAAATGTGCAACACCAGGAAGATTGCATCCCAGGGGCTCGAAAGTAGGCAAAAGACCAGAACACGGGCGCACATACATATAAATGATTAACCGGAAAGCACCTATGGAAATCATGTGGGACAGTGAGGCACCCTGGAAGTCGTATAAGAGGGGTGAACAAGGGGCAGGTGTTAAGCACTCGAAGTGTGTTTGCTCGCCGTTCCTGGCCACGAACATCTGCATCATGCCCCGTCGAAGACAACGGCAGCCCTACCAGCAGGTTTCAGACTTCGATCGCGAGATAATTGTGGCATATTGGGATTGTGGATTATCACTCCGAGACATCGGTGCGCGTGTGGACGGCACGCGGACACGGTGGGGAGAATATGACGTCAGTGGATAGCGGAGGAACGGAGACACCGACGTGCGGGATCCCAACGGCCCTGTCATACCACCGAACGAGCGAATCTATATCTGGTGTGCATGGCTCTGACGGATCGCACAGCCACATCGACCACCGTTGCTCAACAGTTCGGCTGTGTGGCAGCAAAGTATGTTACGAAAACTGATTAATTGTGCACCGAAAGTTTCTCATAGCTGAGTGAAGATATCACAAACAAAGGGATCTTCAAACCGAATAGTTAAAAGAAGAGATACTTAGGCAAACATGTTATAACTTTACCAACCCTAGCGAAAAACCATTGTGTTACTTAAAAAAGAAAATGGGTTCAAAATACTCTTCATAATGAAAAGTAAAGTACCAAAAACAAATTTTTATCAGTCATTCTTAAAATCGAATTAACTCTTTCAATTAAAAATATACACTGTCGCCCTGTGGAGGCAGAATTTTGAATAACGAAAAAAAAGTACAAAATATGCTGAAAGTATTCTTCATAACGAAAGCTATGCTAAGAAAGAAGAATTTTTCAAATAGGTGTCTTGCAAGCTGAGATAGCAAGAAAGAAGTTTTGATATTTACGCCACCTGGAGGAAAAATTGAATTATTTAAAGAAGATGATGTTCCTGATCTTTACTGTAGTGAATGGCATGCAGTACAAAAAGAAATTTTCCATTGAGATTCTTAAAATCGGAGATACGGTTACAAACGTAAATATACACTAACACCACATAGCGCCATAACAGTGAACTAAAAAAATCCATAACTGTATTTAAAATGTTCCACGTTGTGAATGGAATGTACGAGTGTTAAAAGACTTTTTCAAATAGGACTTTTAGAAACATTGGTATAAAGAAAAACAGATTAAATTCTTGCGCCCCCCAGCGGAGAAATTTTGCATTATTTTGGGCAGAAAATGCCCGCAAGGAGTTTTCGTAGTTACCGAGTTTTCGTAGTTATCTGACTAAAAAGGGATTCTCTCAAATGGCAAACTTGTTCGTAAAGAAAAATTTTAAATCACACGGAAAACTTTTCGCATGAGGAAAGATCTCCGATAAAGAAAGAAATTTTAAAATCTGACTATTAGAAGCAGAGATACTGAGAAAAGTCTACTACGCCCCTGGCGGAAAAACTATGCATTATTTTAAGCAGAAGGTATTCTCCCGAGGTTTTTCGTAGTGAGTGGTTATTTATCACAAAATAATTTTTTCAATCGAGTTTTCAGATGCACAGATATTGCTGCAAATACATGGGATATATAAATATACACTTACGCCCTTAATTGCAAAACTGTTCTCAAAAATGAGAAATTATCTGTAACACATTTTCCACAAGGAGCTCTATCCGATGGAAGATGAATTTTTCAAATCGGATTTGCAGAAGCAGGAATATTAGAAAAATCGCAATTTTACTTTACGCACCCTAGCGGAAAGATTGCACTATTTGAAACAGAAACTGCACTCAAAATAGTCTTCGTCATAAATGGTGTCGAAAGGATTATAATATTTTTTCAACCGCATATTTAGAAACAATTATATAGAATAAAATATATTTTGAATTCGACATCATCTGCATTTACGCCCTCTAGCGACAAAGTTATGCATCGGAAGAAAACTGGAATAGAAGAATCATCATTCTCGCATTTCATGCTTTTTCAATGCAAAAAGAAGTTTTCAAATCGGACTAATACAGTAGTTGCTGATATATGGTGTCCACAAGCGGACGGGCGGACGGATGGACAGACTGACAAAGAGATGACATAAGCGCTAACCATTTTTTACGGCGTGAAGTTTACAGCGAGTAACATCAGGACAGGATTACATACAACTCATGGAACTAAATGAGTAAGATAAACATCCACCGATTCCTTGGAGATTTTTAGTGTCATGTCCATCGTATAAATAATTGCATTCAGTTCATCATTTTGCTTAGAAATGCTCAGCAAAGAAAAACATTTGGTGTATGAAACGTTTTGCAAACTGGCAAAATATTTCGATGAAGACTTAGGGACTTCATACTCAATTTCTCATCTCTTACCTTCGGCAGATGGCTACGCCTGCACCGAATCCTGCTATTAGCTCTCAGTTGTGCACTTCAAATCAATATCTTGTCCAAGGGAATACCATTGTCGTTTCGGGCTTCAGGTCAATCCGGTGAACTCAAAAAGGCCACCACAGTGGCCAAGTGGTCAAATACTTTGGCTTTTGGTTAATCGCATCAGATGGACCAGGATTCAAGTCCGGATGAGGATTCGAGTCCTGGATGAGGACTCGAATCTGGTGGTGTGTTTGTACCTTTCCAATTTTTATAAGTGCAGTGTTCTAGAACAGCCTGAGTTTCATAGAACTTTCATTTTTACGGATTTTTATGAATAATGTTGATGTACACAGAAGTGCCAAAAATCGTGGGAGAGCAGTAGGCAAACTTTTAACTAGTGCTGCCGCCGTCCGTCGTATAAAGGCTTCTACGCACGCCACTATTTTAATCAGTTGTGAGGTGTAGTCTCGTGAGTCAGGTTGAACAACTGCCAGTAGGATTATGGCAACCCGACGTGAATTATCGGAGTTTGGACGAGTCATGGTAGTGGGAGCCAGACGGATGGGGCATTCAATTTCCGAAGTTGTGAGAACATTCAACATTCCTCGATGCACGATACTATGTGTGTGCCGAGAATAATTCATGGAAGGCATTACCATTCACCGTGGACAGCGTAGTGGCCGACCACGGGAGCTGAATGCCGTGACCAGCGGCGTTTGACCAAGAGTGTCCATGGTAACAGACAAGCGACACTGACTCAAATAGCATCCACATTCAATGTAGGAGGTACTAGAGACATATCTATCAGATCAGTGCAGCGTAATTTAGCGTCCATTGGGTATGGGAGCAGAAGACCCACCAGATTGCCTTTGTTAACACCGCAACCTCGGACACACCGCCTCACCTGTGCTCGTGGACATGGTAATTGGACCCCAAAAGACTGGCAATATGTGGTGTGGCCCGATGAGTCAGTTACGCTACCAGCTAACTGACTCATCGGACCACACCACATACGCTACCAGCTGTCACGAGCTGACGGTAGGGTTCGGGTGTGTCACCCCATGAGGCCATGGATCCAAGCTGTCAACAAAGGCACTGTGCAAGCTGTTCGTGTTTCCATACATGTGTCAGGTGTCTTTACGTGGCACGGTCTGGGTCCTCTCATCCTCGTAAACGTGTCATTAACCGTTAATCCCTTTGTTGCTATGCTGGGTGAGCATTTTTAGCCTTTCATGGAGTTCAGTTACCCCAACAACGATGGGATTTTCCAAGCGGACAATGCACAATGTCATCGGGCCGAAGTTGTCCAAAATTGATTCGAGGAGCATACTGGACAGTTGCGACGGATGGTGTGGCCACCACGTTAGCCTGATATGAACCCAATGGAGCACTTATGGGACGTGGTGGAAAGATCCATTCGCACCCAAGATTCTGCACCTACAAATACCAGGGAACTGTGGGCTGCTGTTCAGACGACATGGCTCAACATCTCTCCAGAAGTCTTCCGGCCACTTGTGGAATCGATGCCACGTCGTGTTGCTTCACTTCGCCGGGCTAGAGGAGGTTCTACACGATACTAGGTACGTATACCACGACTTTTGGCACTTCAGTGTATTTACTCGTATCTTCAATACTGCAGAATTTCAAATACACTGAAACCCATGATGGTTGGTCAGAGCTAAAAGCCTTTTCACAATCAATAAAAGCCGTATATAATGGGAGTTTATATTCATTCATTTTTCAGGAAGTTCACTCAGTACATGGATATGATCTGTAGTGCTATAGAATCTACTGAAACCAGATCGTTGTCTTTGTTGAGCCAAATCCAGTGTTTCCTCCAAGCTATGCGACAGCACCTCAGTAAATAAAAAAAAATTAAACAAGTTATAGGAGGCTGATGGGTGTGTAGTTTTTGAGATCTTCAGTGTGCCCTTTTATATGTAGCAGTATTATTGTAGCATTGTTCCAATCATCAGGAATCTTCCCTTTGTTCCAATCATCAGGAATCTTCCCTTTATTGAGTCTTCTAGTAAACATTTGTGCGAGTATAGTTTCTATTGCTCCACTGGTTCCTATAATGTGCACGGTAATTTCATCTTCCCAGTTTCATACAAATAATTGCATGTGCAACTTCTGCCCGGAAGAATTTCCATTGACGATCTGCTTGGCCTTCTAGTGTGATTGTCGTCGATTACAGTTTTTTACCCGTCGCAGGCTTTCGATACCAGTCAGCATCCTCAGGCGAAGATTTCCATGCCCATCGAAAAAACAAACTAAATCTCCGGCCACCTTGAGAGATCAACGATCGCCATCTGAATCGCTATTTTGAACTGCTAAAGCACAGCTATAATATACATATTCGTAAGCTGAGCTTTATAACCATTCAGCTGCAATACTCTATATTCTCACGGCTGTTGAGCTTATTACAATTATGCTCGTAGAATGACCAACCTTCTAACTTCTTTTTTTCTGTCAACCTTCGTAAATAGTTCAACGGCTTTAAAAACTAGTCATAGTGCAATGCGGTGGAATTTTTTCCTTGAATTCTTAAGAACAAGATTAATTTTCCAACGCAGATTTCCCCGAGATTTTATAAATTACGCAATTGTAACAGAAATCGATTTTTCACGAATCTGTTCAAAAATTGAGTTTTCCTATTTCCATTAACCCTAATTAAAATTTCCCTTAATTTTACTTAGAAAACTAGGAAGTGCAGATTATTATTATTATTATTTTTCAAAATCTTATTTTGCTTGAAAAGATTCCGAGAAATTATTTGTAGACAAGCGGTTGATTTGACGTCATAAGTTCCCATCCGAGAAACATTTTCCTTAATTTTTTCACAATTAAGTCAAACGTTTTACACTTTTGTCAGCCGTATCTCAGGGAAATTCTGAAAGTCAAGAGAACGTTCATTGGTTATCATAAGTTTTATTCTGATAAAATATGTTAATAAGATGAAAAATTTGAAATTTATTCGATTTATAATTTCGCTAATTTTCAGGGTAGTGCTTTTTCTTATATGAGGCATCCAGATAAAAAGCAAATTTTCATCTTTTTGTTTACTACGAGTTAAGAATAAGAAAACTTTTTATTTTATTTATTTTCTTTACCTTCAAGATTGGCGAGAACTTATTGCTAAGCTATAAAAGTCGAGGAAGAAGAAAGTAGACAAGATACACGCGAACTTTGACTTCCTTCGACGAAGCGAGCGAAACAAAAACAGGATGAAAAATTACGCACAGGAATTTAATTGTATTCAAATTTTTGTTCCTCTTCCATTCCTTGTTCTTAGGGAGAAAAAATAAGCTTTAAGATGTCCAAAACATTTCGCATTCAAGTGGCAGCTAAAAGTTTTCGAACCTCTGTAAAAGTTTCTGCAAACATCAGGAAGCAGCAGTTGGCGATACAAAGACAAAATTTAATTATTAATTTCCCGTGTCAGGTTACACTCATAAATGACAGTTTCGAATGGCAACTTCAGATAAATGCTAACCAAGCTAATTTCTCTTACTGGCGTCACACTGTGCAGACGTGACTCGTTTCACAAATTTGTTCAGCAAAAAACACAATTGATTTAGAACATCGAAAATGAGCTTTCCAAATCCGTACACTTTGTTTTCAGTGCACTCGTCTCCAAAAATTTATAGGATGTCTGGAAGTCTCTAATAAATATTTTGATGCTTTCAGCACAAAAAAGTTTGATGGTTTTCGTAATACTCACTACCCCACAAAGATGAACTTGACAGTGTTCAAATATATGTTGAAACTACTTAGGTTTTCGTTCTTGAGTTCTCCAGATAACCATTATTTGCGAAATTTAGAAGACGGTATTCCAGTGTTTGAGCAATATTGCAAAACATTGATATGAGATGAAAGTATAAAAATTGATATCAGATGATTATCAGATGAAAGATGATATTGATGATTATCAGATGAAAGATTATATTGATGATTATCAGATGAAAGATTATATTGATTATGATGATTATCAGATGAAAGATGATATTGATTATGATGATTATCAGATGAAAGATATTGATTATGATGATTATCAGACGAAATATATAATTATCAGATGAAAGATTATATGATTATCAGATGAAAGATGATATGATTACAGGTGATTATCTGATGAAAGATGATATTAGATGATTATCCAATGAGAGATGATATTACCAGATGAAAGTATAACATTGATATCAGATGAAAGTATAAAAATTGAGATATGAGACGTTAACGGAAATGATATCGCATTATTCTTCCACTTACAAAAATCAAAATAATAAACATAATAAAGCAATGCTTGGTTGAATATGCATGGCTGTAATTAAAAAGACATTAATATATAAAAGTAAAACTACAGCAGGAAACCTTTGCCGAAATATGGTGAAGTTGTAAAAATATGTTATTTGCCACATTTTAACCTACATTTCTTCTGTCCGTTTTGACTAAAAAAGGAAAAGAAATCAATTCATTTTTTTTAATAACGGAAATGAGAACCATTAGTAATCATATTTCCGAAACACAGTGTATTCTTCCTGAGAAATAAAAGCTCTTCCACTAGATACATTTCATGTCTTCTTTCATCTCTTGACCATTTTTCTTCTTGCGACTTTTTAATATTTTAGCGCTTAAACCATGGCTCTCTTTCAGAGTTACTACACCGATGAGCATTACGTTGTGACCACCCCCAGCCTAGAGAAATGAGCGTGCCTGGAGGCCAAAAAGTGGCGCAGGTGAAGTTCACAAAGCAGTTATATACAACCCAGGACAGGCTTTCGGTTAGTAGAGTGTTCGGAGTCAGAATGGAAAAAGCTGCCGATTTACCGAAGTTTGATAAACGACAAATTGTGATGGCACGGCGCGGCGCGACGCATCGGAATTACGATCTCAGAAATGGCGCGGCTTAGGAGTTGTTCACGTCCGCTCTAGTGAGTACGTATCAAATGTAGTGCACAAATGGCCAAACGACGGACCGTCGTCTACAGCTCATCGATGCCAGAGGAGAGCGGAAGCTGTCGCGCATTGTTTACAGCGACCGCAGGGCCACAGTGCGACAAATCACCCGCAGCTACAACAGTGATGATCAGGGCAATGTGTCACAGCACACAGTTCATCGCAGCCTTCTACGCATGGGCTTACGTGCAGTGAGCGGGTCCCCATGCTCACTGCACGTCATCGCCAACAACACATAAAATGGGCTTCAAATCATCGAGATTGGGCTGTCGATGGTTGGAACAAAGTGACCTGGTCTGACGAATCAAGATTCTTGGTGCATCACGTAGACAGCCGAGCCCTGATACGCCGATTACCAACAGAGGCTATGGCACCTGGATGTACTGTTGGGAGGTCACAGGTCGGTGGCGACGGTGTTATGTTGTGGGCGATGTTTTCTTGGGGCACTTTAGCCCCCATTATCTCAATGGCACAATCCCTGATAGCTGTCGGGTATCTGAACATCGTTGCGGAACAAGTTCACCCATTCATGGCAATTGTGCTCCCTGCTGGTGATGGCTATTACTAACAGGATAATGCGCCATGTCACACTGTCAGAATCGTCAAGGAGCAGTTCGAGGAACATGCGGGTGACTTTTTATTAATGCCCTGGCCCCCAAATTCACCTAACATGAACCCAATCGAACATTTGTGGTTCGACTTGGAAAAGCGGGTTAATGCAAAATCACCACCACCCCAAAATCCCAAAATGTACAGGAACTGGAGAACCTGCTGTTGGCATTATGTTACCAGATACCTCAGGATACCTATCACTACTTCATCGAATCGATGTCTCGCCAAGTGGCCACTATTTTGCGGGCTAAAGAGATACAAAATGTAATGGCTAATCGGTTTATGTTGATGTTCAGATACCCGACAGCTGTCAGGGATTGTGCTATTGGGATGATTGGGCCTAAAGTGTCCCAAGAAAACAGCTTATTAGGTAGGTGGTCATAATGTAATGGCTCGTCAGTGTATACTGATTCATTTAAAATCAGAATTGGGTTTATTTGTTTTAATAAGTGGACTTTTTTCTCTCAGCCAGTTTAATGTTGGAAGTTCATTAGAATTTAATTTAATTTTCTCAGCAGTGGAAAATCTTTTACAAACCAAATATCTGAAAATCTTAAAAAGAGGAACTAGTTAATGGGACAATTCCACCCATGATTAAAAAAATATTTTGGTCTACAAATTTGTTCATGTATTCCCTACTGATCTGACCTCGAGCTTAAGTTTCTCAAACAAATTTTTCTATCTTCAAATTAGAAGTATTGTGTTTGATACTGTGGCTGTCTGATCTATCTGCTGGCATATGCTCCTGATAACAAATACTCCATTCAAACTGAATTACTAACTAAAAGCATGCGAGATCTTCACACAAATCATGAGCATTACCCAAGTCATTCCGCTATCTCCCTCTTGCATGGAAGGACAAACTCAAACAGGAACCTTAGCAATTGCATCACAGTTCTTAATCCTAATCTGCCTTACCTTTCGGAAGGGATAACTTCCATTATCTTCCTGAACATAAGAAAAACGTAGATCTAAAAAACTAGCACATATCACAAACGAATTGTCCATCATATCCAGATAAAAATTTACCGCCCCACAAATCAAAATGAAAGTCAACTGTTTTCGATCAGTAATTTAGAATCAAACCTCATATTTCAGGCAGAAGTCATGGAGAAAGCAATCTGATAGTTTCATGATGAGCAATTTGTGGTACGTCGCTCATAAATTAATTTCTTTCTCCTGCGGTCTTTTCCCATCATAAGTAGTCAACGTTTGATATATTTTAAAGAAAAAGTGCTGAAATTCTAGCCAACCTCTTCCAAAAAACAGTTCGTATCAAATGAATGACATAGCAATGGCTACACCAAACAGAAGTCATCGCTCTTTCCACGTTAATGAGTGAATCACGGAAAAATTTTCATCGGGCGCTACCGGGAATCGAACCCAGGCTCTTCCAGTTACGCGCCGGACATGCAACCACTGCACCACAGCGGCCTCAAATTCTCCAGACACACATGTTATTTAACTCCCAAACCGCATGGCAGGTTGCTTCATGGAGCCCCGCACAATGCTGAGGATTCATCAAAGATGGCAAGCAGCAACTGAAAAAATAACTAGGAGGCGAATAAGTAATTAATTCATACACTCGACGTGGATCAGGAACAACAAACAAAAGTCATCGCTCTCTCCGCGTTAATAAGTGAGTCACGGAAAAATTCTCAACCATGAAGCAACCTGCCATGTGGTTTGGAAGTTAAATCACATGTGAATCTGGAGAATTCGAGGCCGCTGTGGTGCAGTGGCAGCATGTCCGGCGCGTAACTGGAGGACCTTGGGTTCAATACCCGCCCGGTGGCAGCCGATGAGAATCTTTCCGTGACTCACTTATTAACGTGGAAAGAGCGATGAATTATGTTTGGTGTTCCTGATCCACGTCGAGTGTATGAATTAATAACAATGGTTATTATTCTGAAACTTAATTCCTCATCATTAGTTTCTTCTGCCCGTATTCGTTTTACTGCGTGTCACAACAAGAGAAAACAAAACTAATACTTACTTATAGCTCCAAGAGTTCAAAACATTACAAACACGATTTCCAGGTCACTTTCTCCCAAATGATTCAATTCTCCTTATAAACATTTTAATTCATCTACAAATGTACAATTTCAGAATCTCCTTGACCTTCCGAGATTCACCAAATCTCCATCCCAAATTCAGGTAACTGTTACTCTTCATTCATGTTGTGCGCTCTTAAAACTGTGTCCTGCAGCAGAACAAAGCTCTGGAAGAGTAACTTTTACTCGTATTAACTAGCTTTTACTCGTATTAAACCAAGGATTAAGGACACTCACGTCTTCACAGTTGAACCTAAAAACATGCTTCAGAGAACTAGTTTCCAATGTGATCCTATGCCACCAACAAAGTTTTCAACTTCCAAAAAATCTTTGAATCAGAGTTGGAAACGGGTCAAAAATTTTGGACCCAGACCCGACCCGGATCTGTAGCTGACTCTGACTCAACCCGGACAAATCTGCTTTGATCATATCAATCATACACTGACGGAAAAAAATCCCAACACCACGAAAAAATAGTTGTATAGGAATGAAATGGCGGCAATACATTTGCATAGGTTTCAAGATCACAGCTTATTGTAAGCGCGAGAAGAGCCATTTTAAATGTGAAATGCTGGTACATTAATAACCGGTGTAACCGCCAGAATGTTGAATGCAAGCACGCAAACGTTCATGCATTGTGTCGTACAGGTGCTGGATGTCAGTTTGTGGGATGGAGTTCCATGCCTGTTGCACTTGGTCGGTCAATAAAGGGACGGTTAATGCTGGTTGGGGGTGACGCTGTAGTTGTCGTCCAATGATATACCATACGTGCTCGATTGGTGATCTAGCAGGCCACAACAACATTTTTTTTTTATTTGAGGTTTAACGACTACCGTGAGCAACTCAGTGGGCTATAAGCAGTCGCCCGTCCCTAATTTAGGGTCACTGGTTCCAGGGAAGGGAGAGAGCCAGTGCCGTAAGACAAACACAACATCCATGCCTGACCGGGATTCGAACCCGGACCCCTTACAGACGAATGATCAGAGGCCAGCGCCTTAGACCACTGCGCCACCGGGGCGGCACCACGGCAACATGTCGGCACGCTGTAGAGCATGTTGGGTTACAACAGCGGTATGCGGGCGAGCGTTATCCTGTTGGAAAACACCCCTGGAATGCTGTTCTTGAATGGCAGCACAACAGGTTGAATCACCAGACCGACGTACAACTGTGCCGTCAGGGTGCGTGGGATAACCACGAGAGTGATCCTGCTGTCATAGGAAATTGGTCCCCAGACCGTAACTCCAGGTGTAGGTCCAGTGTGTCTCGGCCGCAGACAGGTTGGTTGCAGGCGCTCACCTGGCCTCTTTCTAACCAACACACGACCATCACTGGCACTCAGGCAGAACCGGCTTTCATCAGAAAACACAACAGATCTCCACTCCGTCCTCCAATGAGCTCTAGTTTGACACCATGACGTCGCAAACGGCAGTGGTTTGGAGTAAGTGGAATGCACGCTACAGGACGTCTGGCTCGGAGCTGTCCTTCAAGTAACCGATTTGTAACAGTTCGTTGTGTCACTGTGGTTGCAACTGCAGCTCGATGTGCTGCCGCAGACGCGGTACGATGCGCCACGGCCATACGCCGTACACGGCGGTCTTCGCTCTCAGTAGTGCCACGTGGCCTGCCAGAACCCGGTCTTCTTGAGGAAGTACCTTCCCTTGACCACCGCTGCTAACAATCATGCACAGTAGCTACATTCCTGCCAAGTCGCTCTGCAATATTGCGAAAAGAAAATCCACCTTCTCGTAGCCCTATCACACGACCTCGTTCAAACTCCGTGAGCTGTTGATAATGGCTTCTTCGTCTTCTTAAAGGCATTCTTGACTAACATCAACACCCTGCGTCGAATCTCAACGATAACTAACGCTCACGAACGTTACAGCGCGTATTTACATCAAACCTGCTTTACATGTTCCGAGGGGCGCTACTAGCGCCAGACGTATGCGCCGAGCGCGAAATTTGCATAGACGTCATCTTACAGATGTACTCTCACCGCCTACCAACTGTCGTTTATCTAACACAACCCCTTCTTGGTGTTGGGATTTTTTTTCCGTCAGTGTATATAGAGGGCGCTCAAAAAGTCTTTCCGCAGTGGGTATCTTATATTATATGGAAATAAAATGAATGTGTTAAGAGAACGTATAATTTACTCACTTACAGGAAGTTTTAAAAACTGTCGTCCTTCATTTGTAAGACATAAACTAACCGTTTTACATATGTTTTTAAACACATCTGAGAGACTGTAAAAGTCCCTCCGCAGTAACTTGAAGGCTGTTCCACTTAGTTTTGATGGCGCAACACTCAGAATTTTTGAATTAAGCAACTTGTTGTATATTTAATTTCAGTTTTTCTATTTTCTTGTTAATATATCAAGCTCCAGAATATGTTTCACAGCAACACCAATTTTCATAAGTCTATGATGAGTTGAAAGTTTCTAAAATGCGAACGTTGTTTTCATCATTGCCCTCAGAAGGAAGGGACACTTTTCCTTTTGAGGACACCCTTCCTTCGTACTGCATGACAAATCATTTTTCAGTCGGCGGGCACTAGTATCGAGCACAAAATTCTACAGTGCGCATTTTCTTTGGAAGCACTGTTTTTTGTGCTTTTCAAAAATAAAACGGAAATAAAAGAGGGTGGAAAACGGGTCAGGAACACCTTGACCCAACACGCTTGACCCGCTAGAAATTGTTGACCCGTTGACCCGTTTCCATCTCTGCTTTTAGTACGCATGGTACATTAAGTAGCAAAGGCATTGAAAAATACTTGGGGAAAATCGTCGCATCATGTATACAAAAAATAAAACTTAAACACATGAGCAAACTTCCTCTTCATTTAATAACACTTTGGGAGGATATGTTTTAAACAGACAAGAAAAAAAAAAAGACTAAAGAACAGCGAAATCTAGAAATAATAAGACCACACACGTTCCACGCCTCACACACCTCCCGCATGTCAGCATATGTCGTCAGCTCTCTGTAACATGCTTCGCCAGCGCATCGGAGGAAAAAGTAGTGGGAAAAAACAGAAAAAGTTACGTATTTTTGTTTCTGCTTTAATTAATTCTCTTACTCAAAAGTGTTTTCTTTTCCTCTATGTTGATCTCTTAAGTTCTACATCAACCTGTCACATGATAAAAAAATAAAGAATTAACGACTTTTAAACATTTTTCTCTAATGAACACATACGTATCTGGCGGCTTGACAAGTGTAAATCCATGATTCTATGGTAACGATCACAAAAACCAGTTACTTCATCATAATTCACGTCATTTGTGCTAACTTGAGTAAAAGTAATATTACTTTGTTTATTCTATGAAGTGCTCCTATATGTATCAGTTGCAATTTTTTTTCTTATTTTCACACATGTCATTCTAGATCAGTTAAGAGTTACTAGCCATGGGTCTAAAAATATTTCTCGCTGGAAAACGTCGAAGACTGAACAAAGATTTACTTTGGAGTACGCTTTTTTTTTTTTTTTTTTTTTTTGACGTAGGACTATGTCTAACTCCGCGGATAGTATGGGGGCGACTGTCGGCCGACCGCCTGTGACAAAAATAGGTCCCCATTAAAATCATTATAGCGTTAAAATTGCATGCCGTACACTAATCGTGTTAGCATATTCGTAACCAGCATGGAGTCTAATTTGCATCATCTCCCCTCGCTCCCTGTGTGCGGGGGAGATGATGCAATATTTCTGTGTGTGCCGCCGTGTTTGACTCAGTCTATCTCGGCAACCGTGAGCGCAACACGACTGTGCGAGTTATAGCTTTAAAGTTCTCGATGAGATCTATTCAAATATACGAAGAACATTTCGCAGTGGTTTGAACTAAACATTTTAAAACTTGTTTTCTTGTAAACCGGTGAACACTTTTGAAAATATCACGGTTCTGGACAAAAGTGAGTGCAAAACAACTGTGTGTGGTATCGTTTTACAGCTCTCGACGAGATCTATACAGATATATAAAGAACATATCGCAGTGGTTTAAACTAAAGTTTTAAAAAATTGTTTTCGAGTGAACGGATTAACATTTTCGACAATCCCGCGGAATTCGCAGAATGTACGCTAGCAAAAGTGGAGAAAATCAAAACGAGAGGCAAGAGCAAGTGATTAGGAATGTAAGAAGCCCAAGAAGATAGAGCACTACGTTGGGTAATTCGTGTATCGATCTGCTTTGTGTCCGCAAAGTATTTTTTTTTTTTTTGAGGTTTAACGACCACCGTGAGCAACTCAATGGGCTATAAGCAGTCGCCCGTCCCTAATTTAGAGTCACTGGTTCCAGGGAAGGGAGAGAGCCAGTGCCGTAAGACAAACACAATATCCATGCCTCACCGGGATTCGAACCCGGACCCCTTCCGACGAATGATCAGAGGCCAACGCCTTAGACCACTGCGCCACCGGGGCGGCATCCGCAAGGTATCCAGCATTACTTGTAAAAATTACGTAAGCTACTTTTCATATCATAGACTTGTGTTGGCTATAACAAATTTAATAAACGCTTTGAAACCATACTCGACTAGCTCATTTCAAGTCTCCGATATGCAACTCGTAGTCCTACGTTACAACCTGACGGCTGAATCAGAACTGAGCCTACCTGTATTTTGTGTATATGTGTGTGTGTGTGTGTGTGTGTGTGTGTGTGTTTATATGTGTGTGTATGTGTGTGTGCGTGTGTTTATATGTGAGTGTGTGTGCGTGTGTTTATATGTGAGTGTGTGTGCGTGTGTTTATATGTGAGTGTGTGTATATATGTATGTGTGTGTGTGTGTATGTGTGTGCGTGCGTGTGTGTGTGTGTCCGTTAGAAACGCTTGAACATTGCTCTGCTCGTTTATTTTCAGTCGCTTAACTCACTGCATATTTTATATCTCACTTCAGTCCGCTGGGCTCTCATCCCAGTCTCTCAGTGACTAATTTTTAACCATTAATGGGGCTAGTGGTAAGCCCACAGGACCTGAGGCCACCGGCTCACTCCCTCTACCGTCAAACTCCTACTGTGGTTCGAAAGCCACGCTAAGTCGATGGTCCAGGGAAACTGGCTCCACATTATAAACAAGCCGACCGTCCATCCACTGGTGCTCCAGCGAGGAACATTCAACACGTTGTGTAGCACGAATTCGCTGGCTCACTTCAGCTGGAATGATTACTGGTAAGAAAATAGGGTCACGCCTAACCTCTAGCACGAATCTGGGTCTAAGTCTATGGAGTCTCCACGTTTTTCAAATTTTTGGCGACAAATGTTGTTTAAAGAAGTAAGATTCCTTCAAACTGTAGCATTGTGTGTACCCGTTTAAGACTGACGTAAAGTTCCAGGAACTGCTAAAACACTTTTTTGATCGCGTAGTCATGTTACGCCTTGAGAACTGTTCCCCCGCATCCTTCGAACTAGTTTCTCCTAGCTATGAGGACGTGAAAGATAAACGCATGTTGTAATGCAATTAAACAAATTATTATTTATTCCGGCTGTACTTAGGACTGGGTCCTTCCCCAGCTCAATAACAATCTTAGTAACCTTGCTTTGGACACAAAAGTTTCCCAGAAAAATAAATCATCATCGCGGTGAGCAGCTGCAATTATTTTGGCGTTTGCATTCATTTTCGGGGTTTGTGTTGCCACATCTTAGAATTCAGATTCTGTAAAAACAAAATATGCAATAGCAGTGACATAGGCACGCAGAGAAGACTCACAAGGTCCTCTGGGTGTCATTTCTTTATTCTTAATTCCCGTGACTTTCATCTGATGCGTGAAAGAATTGATCGGATTTTAATCCCTTTGCAATTACATTCGAACGCAGAACTCTGCATCTTGAATCCACGCCTCTCCAATTAGCGACAAATACCCAAAAGGCCTTGAACTACACAGTTCGGAATCCAACAGACGAAATGAAGAAAAAAACGCCTACGCCGATTTCTAAAGGAAAGACGCAGTGAATTTGCACTTCAAAGTATGCCTCGATAATTATAGATTGATTGCTTGATACCCAGAAAGACAAAAGGAAATGATATTGTTAAGGGAACACCTGAAAAATGCATTGCGCAAGATTTCCTGTCTCTATAAAGTGAGCCCACGATCCTTTGTTTGCCACCGTGGTGGTCCAAATAACTTCATGGAAAGAAGCCCGTCTTTCAGATTTCGCTTTTTTATGATCGCCTATATGCTTTTGACTTCTTAACCCAGTTAATGAACAGATCACTAGATAAGCAGTAAATAGTATGTCTTCCTGAACAACCATACTATCGTTTATTAATATTGTTTTTCCCATAAAATTCTCAATACAATCTGCTAGAGGACAGCACCGGTAAAACGTTGGTGGAATACTGCTTTAAATACGAATTCTGCCAATAATTTCCCTATTTAATTTTTGTACTGGTAATTAAGCATCTGCTGAAATGCCAGACGTGGCATTGTAAAGTTCAGCCTTCTTAGTCCAAGGTTTACTTTATCGTCCGCGGGCAACCCTGGTGAAAAATGTGTAACGAGATGCGAACCCTTGCGTTTTCCTGTAACCACATTACAATTGGCCATCACTGCATTGCAACTTGGTACCATCTGTTCTGTCTTCTTACGCCTGTGAGTCGTAAAGTAATTATTTTCTGAATGTAAGGGGTTTAAGAACTGTCCGTATTTAGACGGAAACACGACGGAACGCTCACTGCATAGATATTTTAAGGTACAATAGTTAATGTGCGAGGAAATCTCATTGTGCAATCATGAATAATCTGGACACGCGGTGTTTTTCAATTTTTCTGAGAGAAACGTCGTTTTGTTTGCAGTGAAACGTAAACTTTTATGGCAATTCCAGCCCGAGGGAAAAGCTTCAAACCCCTGATTTTAATTATTTTTTCAATAAAATCAATGTTAAATTACAGCCTTTATCATTTTTGTTCGTGACACAGAGCAGCTCTCGCCAACAGAGATGGAAACGGGTCAGCGGGCCAACAATTTCTAGCGGGTCAAGCGGGTTGGGTCAAAGTGTTCCTGACACAATTTCGACCCGGTTGTATATTCATTTTATCTCTAAAAAGCGAAAAGATTTTTTTTTTTTTCAAAAAATGTGCACTGTAGAATTTTGTGTTCGATGCTGGTGCCCGCTGAATGAAAAATGATTTGCCATGCAATATGGAGCAAGAGTGTCTCAGAAGGGAAAGTGTCCCTTCCTTCAACATCCACATTTTGGAAACTTTCAACTCTTCATAAACTTGTGAAAATTGGTGTTGCCATGAAACATATTCTGAAGCTTGATATGTTATCAAGAAAACAGCAAAAATGAAATTAAACGTACAACAAGTTGCTTAATTCAAAACATTTGGCTGTATCGCCATCAAAATTAGGTGGAACAGCCTTCACATTACTGCGGAGGGACTTTTTCACTCTCGCAGATGTGTTTGAAAACATGTGTAAAACGGTTATATTATGTCTTGAAAGTGAAGGACAACAGTTTCAAAACTTCCTGTAAGTGAGTAAATTATACGTTCTTATAACACATTGTTTTCTTTCCATATAATCTAAGATACCCGCTGCGGAAAGACTTTTTGAACGCCGTGTATATACACTTTTCAACAAAATTAGGGGAGCACCCTTTTTCAACAATTTTATTCAAAGTAGTTGAGTAAAATGTTATTGAACTATCAAAAGATTCCCTACGAATAATGAAAAACAGCTGTAGAAAGCAGTTCGACATGCAAATTAGCAACAATGACTTCAAAAGTGACGTCGATGCGAAAATCACATAAAACGGGTGGTTCTTTCGAAACTGTATTTTTGTACCGCTGGTCGCGGGAGAAGCAGTTTGTTGAGTTCTCATGTTAGCATGCCGAATCAACACGATTTGCCAGAAAGCACCGCGTGGCGAGCCATAGGAAGGTTGGAAGCCGGTCAAAGTCAACGGATAGTAGCGTCCGCCATTGGAGTGAGCCGAAGTATAGTTGCACGCTTATGGAGTCGATTCCAACAGACGGGAAGTATTCGAAGACGTCCTGGTCAAGGTCATCCACGTGTTACCGCCTCAAATGATGACCGTTATTTGTCATTAACAGCCTTTCGGAACAGGGGGTTAAAATGCTACCCAGCTGTAAAGACAACTTTCAATGGCAACCGGAAGAAGCGTATCGACACAAACAATTCGTAGACGCCTTCACGCACGTGGATTGTATGCACATAGGACAGTTGTACTAGGGGTGTTCAAATGAAAAGGTACGAAACGACACTGTGGGTATAAATGAAGACTTTATTCAAAGTATACACCATAGGCCGTAGCACAACGATCCCATTGATTAACGAGCCGAAGGATTCCTTGTTCCCAGAATTCCTGTGGCCGTGACGAGACCCAGTCCTGCACAGCGTCCTTGAGTTCGTCGTCCGAGTGGAAGCGCTTCCATTTCAGATTTCTTTTCAGGGGACCAAACACATGGAAATCGCAGGGCGACATGTCCGGGCTGTAGGACGGATGGTCAAGCTGCTTCCACTGGAACTTGGCCAGTTCCGCGTGTGTGACCCTGGAGACGTGTGGACGCGCGTTATCATGGAGCAGAACCACACCCTCCGTGAGCAGCCCCGGTCTTTTGTTCTTGATGGACCTGCGTAGGCTTCGGAGTGTCTCACAGTACACATCGGAGTTAATGGTTCGTCTGTGCTGGAGGAATTCAACAAGTAGTCAATTGGACGGCGCTCTTTATAAGAGCCTCTGCTCTCTCCTGCGCATGCGATCGCCCGCACATGCTCCGATCCACGCCGGCGACTCCAATCGCATCCCTAGATGTGTCGCTACGTTATCCCATAGCGGCATAGGCAAATATGTTAACGGTTACGTTCTTATGACGTTTCGTACCTTTTCATTTGAACACCCCTAGTATGTGTCCCACTGACCTCCCGACATTGTATGGATCGAAGAAGCTGGGCTGAAGAATACAGTGTTTGGGGTCCTGCCGAGTGAAGCCAAGTTCTCTTCTCTGACGAGTCAGATTCAGCCTACAGCAGGATAATCGATGACTTCTGATCTGGAGAGAACGTGGCACCCAATACAATTCAGCGCATGTCCAAGAAAGATCGGGTTTTGGTGGAGGCAGTGTGCTTGTTTGGGCAGGGATAAGCTTAGATGGGCGTACTGACCTGTACGTCATTCGGAATGGGTCCCTGACTGCTCAAAGGTATAGTGACGAAATTCTTAGACCCTTGGTCGTGCCTTATATTGCTGTCATAGGCGATTCAGCCCTCTTTATGGATGACAACGCTTGACCTCATCGAGCGTGCCTTGTGAATCAGATGCTTGAAGAGGAAACAAAAGAGCGTAGGGAGTGGCCGGCATGCTCCCCGGATTTGAATCCGATCGAACATGCTTGGGACGCATTAGGCAGACGCATTGCTGCTAGACTACAACCTCCGTTGACTCGCCTTCAGTTGACAAATGCCCTTCTTGAAGAGTGGGGAAGAATCCCCCGAAACCTAATCGACCACCTAATCAATTCAATGCCCCGCAGGTGTGAAGCGTCCCGCACGGTCGAGGTGACCACACACCTTATTAGACAGGGGACAAAGTTTGTCAATGCTTATTTTTTCTTCTCCAAAGGATATGGGTAATAATGATTTTTCTATGGTACCAGGTGTGTTTCCTGCTAGAATGATCTTTGTTGCATTAAAACGTGATTCTTCACCTGTTCAATCCTTTATTTTCTTGTCCCTTTCATAAATATATTTTTAAATTGTGCTGCATATTCACCAGCAGTTGTCTGTTTTCGCTAAATCATCTGCTCCCTTAATTTTGTTGAGCAGTGTATATTATAGTTCAAAGCAGATTTGTCCGCGTCAGGTCCGGGTCCAAAACTGTTGACTCGTTTACAACTCTGCTCACCAATATTGATCATAGCGTCAACACTGCAGTAGGAGAATGAATTTTCGACTGATTGAGATTGACAATTATGATGCAGAATTTGTTTCGAATATCGATTTGCTACACTTTGTTACTACTCTACCGGCTTTCATTGGTTCCAGTACAAATCTTACCTTTTCAGGAGTCACTCTGAGAAAATAAGTGGTGACGAGGATGAGGTAGCTAGGTACCATTATATTACCTTTATGAGCAAATACACACATATATGAAGACATTCATTCCCACATAATCTTGGAATACAAAGTCACATAAACTCCTTTA
This sequence comes from Macrothele yani, assembly GCA_039090855.1. Taxonomy (NCBI): domain Eukaryota; kingdom Metazoa; phylum Arthropoda; class Arachnida; order Araneae; family Macrothelidae; genus Macrothele; species Macrothele yani. Next base: position 4,789,214 of record CM076995.1, on the reverse strand, counting down.
TTTAATTCTCACTTGTCAATTACGCATTTATGTTCGCACGTGGTCTCCTTCTAGCATATCGAGGCAAACCAGAAGCAAAACCATCAGCGTACCGCGTTTCCGGTTCTTGCTTCAGCTGCTAACAATAAACAATCGCCAGCGGCTGGGCTGCCTCTATTAAGTCCAATTTCCAACATAATTAAAAGTTGTGTTAATGAGAATTTCAAATTTCGATGTTGGTCTTCTTGAAATATTTTCCTAGCAAAATTGCCCATCCTGGATAACCAAAGGCACTGCACAAACAAAATTTTAAAAAATAATTAGTAGAATGCTGTGACCTATAACTCAGTTGCTTTTTTCACTTGAGCTGACCATAAGATTTTTGACTTGTTTTAGGATTAATTAATTATCCTAAGTTCTGTGCTCGAGACAAGCACCGCCGATGAAGAAATACTACCGAAGTATCGAATTCATCTCCTGTACAATAAGTACTTGAAAGAAAACAATCACAAGGTATTAGGTAAATTAAAGAAACGGAAGTTTTTAAATTAGGCGAACTCCCAAAAAGGAGGAGAAACGGGTAGTGCAGTTCAGTCTCTCCCCTCCTGTCTTACTCTAGCGAATATTCATTTTAAGATATTGAAAAAATACAATCTTTTGACTTAACAGGTACAATAAAATTATCACAAAACAGAGTATTCTACCAAAGAGTAGATTGATTTCTTAATAAAATACAACAATGTCGATATGTTTGGTGTACTCAGAGGCGATGCACTACAGTCAAGCTGTTAAGCCTAACCACATGACAAATGTTTCAAGAAAAAACGCTTAATTCCGAGGCACTACTTATCCCTGCTGTTCTAGGCAGGTTATAAATAAATGGGGAAAGTGTTATGGAGTAGTGCAACTGAATAAATGTTCGTAAAACGTTCTTTGGACGACTGAAACATTCCCAAATGAATAAGACCTCATGGAAACTAAAAACCTTGCAAATGATCAGTTGTACAGTTGTGGGGAAATTATTAGATATAAACATCTAATATCAGTATGGAAATTGCTGTGCATTGAGCAGCTGAGACATTTCCCATTTTTCATCTGAAACTCTAGTCAAGTCATAAAAAAGATCCGATGAGATAACAGAACACAGTGAGTGGGAGAACTTTACCAGTCCGATCCAGCAGCTTCCAAGGTGTGAACATTCTGATGAGAACTTCTGAATATGTTTAGAGCCAAATGAGCAGCATGAAATCCCAGACGAATCCATCATAAAAATGATGAACAAAAAAACAGACCCAGAAATGGTGATGAATGAGAACAGATTGTGTAAAAATAAGACAGAGAGTTTGTATTGAGAAGTGGCTAGCTTTGAGACAGTACTACGCTATGTAAAATAGCAGGAAGCACCAACATCTGCTTCAAAGGTGAGACAGCAATTTCAGAAATCAGCAATCCATATTTTTTCTCTTTAAATTATTAATAGGAAGCTGTTTGATTTTTGTAGTGCAAGTAATTAGGTATTACATGCATGCTATTATTAATAAATCATACGCAAACAAAACTAGATTTCATAGAGAAGAAATTAAATCAAATGCCATAGTAAACTATGTTTCCCCAGTGTTTTTGTGATCAGAGAAGTGATCGTTTCGTCACTCGAAAGAAACGGGCCTGCTTTCCAATCCAAAATACGATGGAAGTTGTTGTCCAGACTATACGTTTTCGTTTCTGTAGAAAATAACTTAGGAGAGATGCTAATGTGTGAAATATGAATAATTCCTCGATACTGTGGTTTTGAAATTCACGAAGAATTCTAACGGTTATCGTTCTGAAATACATTAGAATAAATGGTAATACATAATTTTTTTCATTACACATTTTTGTGACTAAGAAAAATTACTTCTACAACCGTATGACTGCAATTTTTACTTGTTTAAAATTTTGAAAAAAATAAAGTTATTAAAATTTAAATGCAAATGCTCATACGTAAAAAATTTCCATTACAATGAATTTTTCGGTATTTAAAAAAACAAAGAAATTTCCGCGTGTTTGAACAATTTAAAATATCGTTCTCCAAGTTTCTGAAAACACTGAAAATATATATTATTAATGACTACAGAACTTGTGGTGTTGAGATAAAATAAAAACACCAAAGTTTACCACAATTAAAAGGTTTATTATACATTGACTATAGTTTCGCAGAGCGTTTGGCTCGGCATCATCAGGACCTGAAAGTATCGCAAACGCCCTGCGAAACTATAGTTGATGCGTAATAAACGTTTGAATGTGGTAAATGTTGGTATTTTTATTTTAACTGAAAATATATCCCTCAAAAACGTCTTTGCCTTTAAAACGAACAAAACCATATTAAGAAAGATGCCACGTTTTTTGCCACCGAATTCTCGCGTGCAATGAGCACGCCTTCTGAATGCTTTCTAACTAGCACAGTACTTTTCAAACCAGATTTTTGGAAAAAGAAAAAATCAACGAAAAACAGAATGCACTTACGCCCGTAGTGGAAGAGCTCCTCACTGTTTAAAATGAACAGTGTGCGCAGTATTCTCTTTAGTGAATAGAATGAATTAAAGCAAAGATTTTCACATGGATTTCTGGACAGTAAAACATTTACAAATATAATACAAAGAACTACTTATGCCCAATAGCGGCATAAAAGGGCATTAACAGAAAACACTCATTATACATAAAATGTTTCTTATAACGGAAGATATCCGTGGCAAAAAAAAATCTGTCAAACAGAAAAATTAGAAGATATATGAAAGAAAACGTTATCAAAGAGGGGGAAACCTGCTTCATGGGGAAGAACATAAAGGCGAAATATTTTTCATAGCAAAAAACATTTGGAAATAAAAAGATTTTCCCTGTTATTTTGAGAATCACTTTTTCAAATAAAAATATACGCTGACACTTCCTTTTCCTCTTATCATGAAGTAAAATCCTGCTGCTCCGCTGCTGAAGAACATGTTTCGTACAAGAGTTCTTGAAAACACACGTACATTTATCGAAAACATTCATTTATGCAAAACGCTACTTACCCAGTTTATGTAGTTTTTAAATACGCACCGAATGATATCCTACATTTCGATTAGCGTCTATTTGTTTCAGAGTTTTGGTCAATAGTACCAGAAAGACACCATCGCAATTATCTCGGTAACAAATAATAACTGAAAAACGCTACTGCCCAAGTTTATGTATTCCGTAAAAAATACGCTGAATAACACCCTACATCTTGATACAGTCCATTTTTTTTAGAAGTTTGGTCGATCGTATCCAAAAGATACCACTGCAAATATCTCCGTATTAAATTGGAATTAGAAAATGCTACCTACCCAGTTTGTGTAGTTTCTAAAAATACACAACACAATGCCCTGCATTTTGGATGTGCATAGCGTGTCCCAAAACAACTGAAAATGTTTTTATAAAAAATGTGCAATACTGCGTTCGACTTTGGCACGAGTCTAAAAGAAACGGCAGTCATTGTAGTAACCATAGCAACCGGCCACGCCTGGATATCTCGCATGCGTTGTCGGTAGTGCACAGTTTAATAAGAGTTGTTTCGTGAACCTCTAACAAGTGTTTTAGCGCTGGGATTTTTCGAAAAAATAAATGTGAAAGAGCAACAAAGATGCACCATTCAATTTTGCTGTCGACTTTTCGGAGATACTTTCCGTCTTATGCACAATTTACAGATGGCATAAAGAATTTGTGGATGGTCGTGAGTCGGCGGCTTTAATCTCGCATGGAGGAATATCCTCAACCAGTGTTACAGAGATAAATATCAATACAGTAGACGTTATACGGGAAGACAGATCTGACAATTAGACATATCGAAGATATGGTTCATATTTCAAAATCATCAATTCGCAGAATTTTAACTCAGCATTTGAGCATGAAACGAACTTATTCAATTTGGGTTTCCCATTTCTGTTTATGTACGACCCAATGCAAAGCAGCACATTACCAGCTCTGTTGTTTCTTATTTGTAGAAAATGAGCATTAAGTTAACACCCCAACTTGCATACAGTCCAGAGTTCTCACCATGTGACTTCTGATCGTTCCCCATTTTAAAACGGGCATTACGGGGCGACAATTTGAGACTGATCAATAACTTATTACAGCTGCGCCGGGGTGCTTCAACAGCATTTCAGAAGAATTCCAGAAGACATTCAAAAAGTGGGAGGAACGTTGGGACAACTGTATACGATGCAATGGACGGTATTTAGAAAAAAATGACCACTTCCTTTATAATTAAAGTGCGCATATTTTTTTCATAAAAACATTCTCAGTTGTTTTGGGACAACCTTGTAGTTTATTAGTTACATAGTTTATTTTTGTTTTCGATCGTACCCGAAAGACGCTACCGCAAAAATATCCGTAACAAAATGCAATTGCTAAATGCTACTTATCTAGTATGCGTAGTTTATAAAAATACCCAGAATTATTCTCAACATTTTGGATACCGTCTGTTTATTTTAGAGTTTTGGTCGATCGTATTCCAAAGTCACCACTGCAAATATCTCCTTAACAAGTTGCAATTGGAAAACGCTCTGTATTTTCATATTTGTTCCAAACTCCTCTCACATTTAACAAGCCTCTTAAGTTGGAATACTAGTCTTCGAAAAATTTGTCAACCTGACAACAGTATCCTAACTAGTTTCTCATTCGTCACGTGTCCAAGTGCCACAGGATGTCTTCATTCAGATAGTACTGACACATTTTTTTTTTTTTTTTTTTTTTTTTTTTGATTGGAGGTTTAACGACCACCGTGAGCAACTCAATGGGCTATAAGCAGTCGCCCGTCCCTAATTTAGGGTCACTGGTTCCAGGGGAGGGAGAGAGCCAGTGCCGTAAGACAAACACAACACCCATGCCTCACCGGGATTCGAACCCGGACCCCAGACGGACGAATAATCAGAGGCCAGCGCCTTAGACCACTGCGCCACCGGGGCGGCTTACTGACACATTACGTAGATGCAAATTATTTAGAGTAAATACGTTATACTCATATTGTTATTCACGCACGTGTGATATACTTTAATAAAGAGCAAAATGTTCATGAATTTATCCTATTACGATGAAATATTGCTGAGACTTGTTGTATGGATCACAAATAAAGAAACGTCTCGTACGTCACTTGTTGTAAACTCATACTTTCTGAGCACTTAATAATCTTATCCACTCACTTGTTCATAATGATATTCACCTCACAATCAAAGAAAGTGGCTGATTTAATTACACTGATCCACAAATTGATAAAATTTATCTTTCATCTCATCATTTCATTCTTTTGCTAAAATCAGAACGACTAAAGGAAAAATATGTTACGCTAAAAAATTTTAGCTCGACAGAAAAATGGACCAAGCAAGACATTAGGCACATATTTATGAGCAAAAAAAAGTGTCATTCGATGTCCTCAAGCAAAGTGCAAGCGTCAGCCTTCACGTCAGGTGTTCATTTCCTCCTGATCAGTAGTTCAGATGCTTCGCCGGTACGTAATTCACCTCACCAAATTTGAACGTCATCATTCGCCGCCTTCTAAGAATTGAAATCAACTTACGGCACTAACTGTTTTGCTTTGAAAGCTGTTTTGCGCAATAAAACAGTGAGCACAGCATGGGTTAAATACTCTCCCCAGACATTACGCTGTCAGACTTTTTAAATACACCAGATGCTTATCTGATTTCAGACTATGGACGAGTTTTGTTTGCTTTAAGCGTGCTTCGTAATAAGTCAACTCTCTGTTTTAATTATTTATTTATTTTCAGTTCTTAACGAGCCATATCTAACATTGCTTGGCAATTTTATCACTCTTAAGTGTTTCACCAAATGAGGTTGACATCTCAGAAATTGGCAAAGTAGTTTCACCAAGATGGGATGACGTTCAAGCATAGCTGCTGCAGTGCCGTCTGAAGTGCTTGCGCGTGATAATTCAGAATAAGTACGGTAGACTTTTGCGAAAGGAGTTAAAACTCTTCAGTCAGCTGATAATGCCACTTTTCTCTCAGAGTAAAAATAAAAAAGAAATATCATCTTAGAATATATGAAGTTTCAGAAGCAATATTTTTCTACGATACTTTCCTAACTATAATTAAACAAATAATTATTTTATAAAGCTCAACTGGTTTAGTGTGGCGCTATCAAGTTTGCAACTTTATTTGTTTCTTCCTACTGAAATGGACAGATGAAACGTTTCTTTTTTTATGCATAAGGAAGAGTTACCACAACTGCCCTAGAATTCCTTATTTCGAAAAATAGGTGATAGAAAGTTGTGAGAAAAGGATTTACAGCAATGAAAATGTTTGATGGTATTAATACTTATAGGCTGCGAAAATAAATTTTCATATCGAGATTTTAGACGCTTCAGTTTCGTTAAAATGAATATACATTTACATCTAACGAAAACATTCATTTACGCCATGCAAAACAAAAAGTATGCATTATGTAAAACAGAAAATCCATGGAAAATTCTGCTTACAATAGTGCTGTTTCATAATAATGTTTAATTATAATTATTCTTAATATCTTGTAAATATGTGGAACCTTTCTCAGAGGAAGAGCTCTTTGAGGATATTTCTTTCTTTCGTGAGAGCCAACATGTCGTTATATGTAGTCCTGGTGTCTGACGCGATCTTTTAGGGTACGTTAGGCGCCGAAGTTTATTGCTACAATTGTTTTTTCTGCGCTGAAGGAAGCAAGAATGTTCAATCGGACAAAAAAAGGCTTCAGTTTACGGTGAGACGATATTGTTTTTCAGATCTCTCGCATTGGAATTTATCGCTTGGAGCTTCTCGTATGCAGAGTAGTGGTAATAGAGAGAAGTGGAATAGGAGGTGGAAGTAGAATGGTTGGTTGGTTGGTTGAACGAGGAGAGAAAAATGAAGAGTTCCAGAGACCACGAAAAAAGCAAGGAGGGATTTTGGGCTGTCAAGAGAGTTGACGAACCGCCAGACGAATTCAGCTCGTCTGCTGTGAGCTACAATTAATGGAAATGACACCCTAAGTATTATAGTATTTTAAATTGAGCCCGCAGTACTCTTACATAGCCAATGGAAAATTAGTCATTTCAGTTATAGAAGTGGGGATATCAAGCATAACACAAAAGCACTGTTCAGTGTTCTAAATGAAAAATTGTATCAGAAAAAAGGAAAGAAAAGAAACTGAAGGAGTCATCATTCACGTGATTTTAGACATCGAGGGCAAACAAGTTTTTGAATCTGGACTATTATGCGGAGAAAATGTATGAGCAAACGATGGACAAAATAATACTATGAGCACGTCAATCTTTATTGTTTTGCCGCGCCGGTGGCGCAGTGGTCTAAGCGCAGATTTCTAACCATTCGCACGTCAGGGGTCAGGGTTCGGATACCGGCGAGGCATGGATTTTGGGTATGCTTTAAGGCGCTGGCTCTCTCTCTCTCTCTCTCTCTCTCTCTTCCAGAGACCACTAGCCGTAAATTAGGGACGGGAGACTGCTTATAGCCCATTGAATTGCTCACGGTGGTCGCTAAACCCCCAAAATAAGAAAAAATGTCTTTCCTTAAATGTACACTCTTACGCTAAAAGATTCTATCAAACAACAATTGTTGTTAATGAATGTTTTTACGCTTTAAAGTGTTTCGGTCAAAAACAATTTGAAATTAATTAAAAGCAGATTTCTATGCACTTGTAAAAATGGGGAACTACATAACATGTCCACAGAATTCCTATATTTTCTTAAACCTGAGTGCAAACGTGGACACAGACCACATCAATCCATTTCTAAATAGTTGTGAATGTATGTTTGTTCTCGGGAAGTAGGGCTCTAATGTGCGTTTGTGATGTTCCAGAAAAAAAAATTTTTCTTTTTACAGAAAATTGCTTGAATTGTTCATTAAGGAAAACTGTCTCCGCTATGTTGATGACGTGTGTGCTTTCTGGACCCACGGAGAAGATTCCATAATGAATTTTTGCTCTGCATTATCTTCCATCTTACCAACAATAAAGTTCACATATGAATTGGAATCTTATAATTCACTCCCATTCGTGGACGTCCTTCTACATCGAGATCCCATGTCTAACAAGCTTTCCTTCAATATATACAGGAAACCTTCCTATGCACCTATCAACATTCCTAGCACTTCTCACGACCCGTTCCACCAGATAATGTCAACTTTCTACACTTTAATCAGGAGAGTCTATACCTGTACCTCCGATAACAACATTCGGGATGACGAAATACAGAGAATTAAGGTTTTGGCTCGAAACAATGGCTATGATAAAGCAAATAGACACCTTATGCACTAAATATAATAAACCTTTCAATTTAACCTTGAAAATTTCTAAAAAAAACTACAAGATTCGTCGGCTCTGTACGTTTTATACCTGCTATCACTAACTTGTTGCGTCAATCTTACCTTAAGCATTCTTTGAACTTTGTCTTGAAAACTAGGAATGTCTTCTCGCATATCAAAAAAGACAAGGACCAATCCAATATTTTCACCTCAGCAGGCATTTACTCGATCCCTCTGGTTAAACAAACTCCCCTTTCATGGATGATTTTTACAGCAGGAATATCGGAAGCACAAAAAGAAAATTACATTACATAATTACTGAACACCAAAGAACTATTAAAAACGGAAGCACGTCAACAGCTTTAGCCAGTACCTGCTTGAGTGACCAATTCACACCACTCTGGGGTAAGACAACCTTAATAACAAGTTATCCTAGTGAATAACACCTGAGATATGGTAAAGTAATTGTTATATATAAGCACCTGAATACCTGTTGTAACGACGAACAGCCCATTGCGTTACCTCACACTTGGAGGTTTCTTATCAAGGCAGAAACTAACTTTCATCAACCACCTTCGGCATTTCCCTCGAAGTCACCTACCAGAGCATCTTTAACTTATTTGCAACTGCATTCAGTTACTTACTCTTTGTAACTTGTTCTGGTGCAACAGCTGATCTGTGTCATCTACGATGTAGCATATCTGAACTCAAGACCTCATTTAGTACCTACGTCAAGCGTGTGTCTCGCTGGTTACCCAGCCACCTCGGAGTTATGTAAAGTGAAGTGCCTTTCTTACCTTTTTAAGTATTACACCTGATGATGAAATCTCTTGATGATTTCGAAAGCGCTTGTATATTTATACACTGAAGAGCAATTGAATTAGAGATACCTGTCTAGTAACGTGTAGAACCACCCTGTGCCCTGATGACGGCGGCGATTCCTCTCCGCATGGACTCGACAAGACACCGTAAGCGTTGGGAAGTCATACGGATCTACGACCCCTGAACAAGCTCCCACAGCTCACGAAGATTTGATGGAGGGGGTCAGAGCCTCGAACATCTCTCTCGATGGCATCCCAGATGTGCTCGATGGGATTGAGGTCAGGTGACCTAGCTGGCCAAGGAAGCGAGATAACGTCGGTGGAGTGTACATCCAACCATTCGGATAAAATTCGGGAGCGATGGTACGGTGCATTTGTCTTGTTGCAGGATGAGGTCCCCAGTGGGATGTTGAAGACGCACAAACGGGAGCAAATGGTCGTCCAGGATATCCCGGTAACTTTGACCTGTGACGGACGATGTTACACGTACCAGGGATCCCATTTCAGTCCACGTAAATAGTCCTCAGACGAGAATGCCACCCTACCAGCTTGAAGAGTACCTTGCTGGCAAGAAGGATCCATTGCTTCAAGTGGTTTGCGCTGTACTCGTATCCTGCCATCCGCATGTACCAACGTGAATCTCGACTCATCAGTCCAGGCAACAATTTTCCACATGTCTAGGGTCTAGTGGCGATGATCCCGCGCCCATGATAATCTTTACACCCTGTGATGTGCGGTCAGCAGCGGTACCCTCGTGGGGCGATGGCTTCTGTACCCCATAGCGAGGAGATGGTTCTGGATGGTGTGACTGCTTACACGTTTTTGTGCACCAGCGTTAAATTGCCGAGTGATTTCTTGCACTGTGGCCCGTCTATCTGCTGTTACAATGTGAGCTAGCCGACGATGACCCCGCTCGTCCACACGCTGTTGTCCACGGCAGTTGGCCCTTGCAGGCATGGTTTTACCGGATTCGATGTACTCACAATGCACCCGTGACACAGTGGCTCGTGAAAATCCCAGTGCCTGCACGACTTCCGAGATAAAGCGACCCATTCGTCGGGTCCCGATAATTTGCCCACGATTAAATGCGCTTAGATCCTTCGTCTTACCCATACTGCGTCCGACTCTTACTGATTTCCGTCGCATCACTCCTTATATTGTCGGATCGTTGCATGCATCATGTCGTTTCCGTTTACAGGGTCGCTCACAGTGCCACATTTGCATAACGCCAGCTGTCTCTAATTCAATTGCTCTTCAGTGTATGAATAAATATTTAACGTGCCCAGACGGTATTTTAATCCCACTATTTGGATTTATCCGGTGCGTATTTTAACTTGCCGAGCACAGTAGCTGGTAGCATTTTGAACTGTCTTTTAAATTTGCGTATTAATTCAATACCTGTCAACATTTTTAAACTGTAACACGTGCAAGAACCGAAATGCAGTATATTAACTTTCAGATATAAATTTGTGTTTAAAAGCATATTTTTGTTTGAGAAAAATATATTTCAAATGAAGAAGTAGAAATAGTTCCACCTTATTCTGACACTGTTTAAAATTTTAAAATGAAGTATACCTCACACTTACGAGTTTTTTGTAAACAAATTTGGTCAATAATTTCCATCTTCACGCATTGATACAATAATTAGGTTATTAGGAACTTGTTCGCTGAATTAGCAACGCGCACTGATTAATCGTAAACTTTGAAAACATAAGAAGGATTCGTTGCTGTGTACAATAGTTGATCGAACATTGATTGTGAAAAATGATGAAATATCAGATACCTCCTGGTGTTTTTTGAAATAACAACCGAACATCTCATTATTTCAAAACAGTTATTTAGCAGTTTTCAACTATTCATTTATATGCAATAGCTTTTCGGTTCTGACAAAATGAAAATTACAAACAGCATTTAAAACTGTTTTTTAACAATTCTGTACTATGTATATTTGCCAATAAAAATATAAATATATGTAAGACGAACATTCTCTTGCATTCATTTTTTTTTTTTTTTTTTTTTTTTTGGTAGAGTGCGTGTTGACTGGGAAAAGCATTTGTTTCTGTGGTCTGTAAAACTTAACGTTTCTCAGTATTTCAACCATTAGGCGGTTAGGGAATTAACCCCCAAACTTTTTCAGTTTTGAGTTGATGGAAATTCTGTGTATATAGATAGTACCTAAAGGATGTTGATTACCTTGATTCTGAATTATATTATTAACACATTATTTCACTTAAACAAAGCCTATTTTAGTTGATATTCTTATCACATCTTGAAATTATGAACTTCTACCAGACCGTATGTACTCAGTTCCTTCCGAATAATTGAAAAAAATGAACCCAAATTATCATCACGAAGTATTTAATGCAAACTGAGTAAAAGCAACTACAACTTGTCTGTATTAAATACTCTAATAAACTGTTCAGAGTGTTTGCTTTCTGAACTGTGATATCAATTATGTGGAAACCTGATTAATATCAGGAAAAATAAGAGATAAAGTTGGTTTCAAATTTAATAGCAACTTTATTGTAATACCATTAAAGAAAATTCTGTAAATAAATTTCACAGCTTTAGAAACTTAAAATTCAGGATTTAAGAATGACTGAACTCAGTAAGTTGAGTTTTTAGCATTACTTTAATAAATTACCACTCAATTCTGAGAAAACACTACTGTGCTCGGCACGTCTGTTGAATTCTTTACGATGCGAATAAAATATATCAAAGTTATTCCTAGTAAATGGAATCAGTTAGCAAAAAAAAAAGAAAAATGAACCGAATTTCTATAATCGATAATACATCCAGAAATAGAAACATCTACTTACGTCCCCCCAGATACTAAACGGTATGATACGGAAATTAATATATGGTGTACAAAACGTTTCTCATAGCAGAAGGAATATGAGAAACAAAGATTTTCAAATCAAACAGTTTAAAGAAGAAATATAGAAGGAAACACGATGCAATGCAATATCTTGAAATAAATTCTCACGAAATTTACCGAAAGTGTTCTCTTTTCTTTTGAACAGTAGCGGAACACCTCCTAGTGGAAAAATTTTGCATAATGGAAAAATTTTAAATAGGCGAAAAGTATTTTTCATGGCAACAGTTTAGCTAAGAAAAAAGAACTATTTAAATACGCCTCCCTGAAGCAGAAATAGCGAGAAAAAGATTTTGACACTTACAGAAAAGCTGTTCAATATTTAAAGAGGATAATGCTCCCCATCTTTATTGTAGCGAATAACATTGAGTAAAAAAAATCTTAACAGGGTTTTTTAGAAGCGGAGATACAGCTACAAACACCACCTAGAGACAGAACTGTGAACCACAAAAAAAAAAACTCAAATATAAAGCTAAGGTGTTTCACAAGGTAAACGGTAACCGGTGTTAAAAGAATTTTTTAAATTGCACATTTAGAAGCAGAGATATTGAGAAAAACATTAAAAATTTGCCCTCTAGTGGCGAAATTGTGTATTATTTGGGGAAAGAAATACACACAAAACGTTTTCATAGTAATATTTGACAGAAAAGAATTTTTCAACCGAGCATTTAGTCCCGCAAATGTTGCTGCAAACATGCTGTAAACAAAAACGTGAACTTACGCCCTCTAGTAGCCCAGTTGTGCATTAAGAAAAATTTTAATTTATACGAGAAATATTTCGTATCGGAAACACTCTTCAACGAAAGAAAGAATTTTTCAAATATGACTCTTAGAAGCAAAGATATCGACAAAATTAAGATATATATTTACTCCCCTGGCGGAAAAAATATGCTCTATTTTAAGCAGAAGGTATTCTCAAAAGGTTTTGCGAGTTGAGCACTATCGGTCCACGAAAGATGTTTTTCAATTGAGTTTTCATGAGCTCAGGTTTTGCTGCAAATACATCAAAAACAGAGATAAATACTAAGGCCCCGTAGTTACCAAATTATATGTAGAATATTTCCACCAGGAGCTGTATCCGATGTAGAAAAAACGTTTTAAATACGACTTGCAGAGATATCGGGGAATTCGCAATTTACTTTTACGTCGCCAATATATTACTAAAAAAAAGGAAACTGTATCATAAAAAAATATTATTATTATAAAAAAAAAAGCAATCTATACATTACTAAAAAAAAAGGAAACTGTATCTAAAACAGTCTTCATTATAAATGGCACAGAAAGGAAGAAATAATTTTTTCAATTGGATATCTAGAAGCTTATATGGAATAAAATGTATTTTGAATTCGACCACATCTGCTTTTACGCCCTTTAGTGGCGAAGTTGTGCATAAAAAGACAGCAATGCAAGGATTATCATTCTCACATTTTACGTTTTCTAATGCAAAAGAGAATTTTTCAAATCTGACTTATAGTCGCAGAGATATGATGTCCACAAGCACGATCATTTTTTTATTACAAAAGACGTGCTACAAAGTGACTTACCTTGTCTTTCGTACTATCGCCCTACAGCTCTGATATCTGTTTTGCCTGAGGTCATGAAAAGGAAAATTAATTAGCAGCTTGTGTCTTATCTGGCGTTTTCCAAGCTCATCAAATATCGTGACTTTGGCTTTCATTCAAATCAACCGACAGGTGATATTTCAATCAATCTCGACCATGTCTTGAATACAACTAACGACACTTCGATAAATAGAGAAGCAGTGGCAATAGGTATTTCATCAAACTTTTGATAAAACTGGTATCAGTGCCTTCTAAACGAACTACAAACATTTGGTCTTCATCCTGCTTTATGTCATTGGCCTGTAAATTTCATCCACACGTTTCTTAGGAGGAGCTTTGCTGAATTTTTGCCTAAAAAAAGTCGTTGCTCAGAGTTCATTTCTTTCACCCGTATTCTTAGTTTTGCATATCAAGGAAATTCTTTCCATTGCAGCTGGTCCATTTCACTGTTTTACTGATGATGGCACTATTCATTTGTCTTGTACAATGTGTTATTCATATGACAAATAGTAAACATTACGGATTGCACTGTGACGTTGCCACTTCCATCCACTGTTTTATAGAGACCATATCTAATTGGGAGAGAAATCTCGTAGCATATATAATTGGGGAGAGAAATATCGTAGCATATATAATTGCGGAGAGAAATATCGTAGCATATATAATTGCGGAGAGAAATCTCGTAGAGTTCTGGCAGCGGATTGCCTAGTGGTCAACGTTCGTGACTGCCACGGAGAAACCTGAAGTTCGATCCCAGGCAGGTACGAACGCTCGAACCACTAAATATCAGCCGTGCGTCGGATGGACACGTTAAGCCGTCGGGACCCGGGTACTGGCCCCCCGTAATAAATAAGGGCGTCTTCCTTCCCCTTTCTACCTCGCTTCCGAGTCACTTTCCTATAAGGCACTCTAGTCCAAATCTCCTAGCTTCCTATTTCTAATGGTTGTTTAAGACCTGGGGTCAACACTCCCCTCCTGAAATCCTCTACATATGATCTGATCTGATTTGATAGTAGAGTTTTGCCCTTGCAAATCTCTTTCAGGAGTTGATCTCTTTTGTTGTTCCTTCGCTGTAAACAACAAAAGATACCAACTCCCCCCCATTGCCATGTACCTGTTGACAAAGAGCATTTCCTTTTGCGCTCTTGGGTCATTTGTTCCATAGCTTATCTTAAAATAAGGATAGAATTTTCTCTTGCAAGTTCTGAATGTTTTTTCCGTAGCTTAACTTAAAAAACCGATAGGATTTCCCCTTTCAAGCTTTTAATATTTTTCTTCGTTGTTTTTTTATTTATTATTGCTCTCCTATTTTAGATAATATACCAGAAACAACCTTAAAAATCTTAACACTGGGAGGCTACAAACAGCCATTCGCTTTATTAATAACCCGTTTTTATAGAGTGGCAAAGGTGCACATCTTTTACTTTTATTATTGTCAACATCGCTACCAATATTTGTTACCTCTTGTCCCCCCCTTCTCAATTTATTATCCTGCTAAAAAAACTAAGGTCACCGTGCACACAATTTATGTTCAGCTGAATTAGTGCTACATTTATAGCTTTAGCGACTCATTCATTTCTTCTGTGGCGGAACTTTGGAATTCTTTACCATGTGGCATCATTTCTGAAAATTCCAATTTTCGATTGTTAAACTAAAGACTAATTACTTATTTTTTGACGTTTGGCATCGTAAAAAAGTAATGTGGAATCTATCATAATGCTTAAACTTAGACTCTACAAACTTAGCAATTCGTGATCTGTTCTTCACAAAAAGAAATGCACTCAAGACTTACACGCAAGAAGATGTTTATCCCCTATTGCTATCAATTTTCATTTTAATTCAAAAAAATTTCACTTGACGATACCTCCAACGTCCATTTTTTATATTGACAGAAAATTTGTCTCTTGCGGCGCAAAATCAGTAATTCGTTTGAAACGGGATCATAAAAGTGCCTCTAATGAGCAATCGGACTCCACATGATTTCTTTCTTTTGTTTTCCTAAAGCATTTTTCAAAAATTATTTTCATTCCTTTTCCTGACACCAAACGAACATCACAGACATTCGTCTAAAATGCTTTTAACTTCTCACACGTCGTTTTTCTTCTGTCACATAGCTCTTCAAATATCTGCTGCATCTGTGGCGAAACTCTTTCAAGTGTTACTTTGTGGCAGCGGACCTCAATAATTTTAAGAGGAGACCAGCTTCTCCGAGAGTTAAAACAATAAAAAAGAGAAAAAACTCGTAGTATGTTCTGTATATGAAAGCACTCGTACAAATCATCATCAGCTATCATCAATCCACTGTTGGATAGTCTCTTCTATAAATTTCTGCCTTCAGAATATTTCTTCCAACTCAATCCAGCATGCTTTCGAATTTCATCCCCCCCCCATCTCGCAGGTGGTCTGCTTCTGGGTCTTCTCCTGCCCGTTGGTCAAATCCAATCTAATATCTCAGTTGTTTAACGGTAAATGGACGATGTCATCACTCTTTCCACATTATTTTTTAAACAACGCATAGCAACTGAAAAATTGTGTTCGGCACTGCTGGGATCGAACCCCAGAACTCTCGATAACTAGTCGAGTGCGTTCGAATTTACGCTACAGCGCCAACAATTCTCAGCGCAATGCGTGGTTTATCAGTCAGCATCTGACTACACGAATGCGTATTGATTATCTCAGCAACTGAGATGTCGTCATCTGGTGGCATTTAACGCAACAGCTATTTTAATTGTAGCTGATAAATTCAAAGGGCGATAGAAATGGTTACTATATATCAAATACGTGGAGATAATGTAAATGGACGATGTCATCACTCTTTCCACGTTATTTTTTAAACAACGCATAGCGACTGAACAATTTTTCAGTCGCTATGCGTTGTTTAAAAAATAACGTGGAAAGAGTGATGACATCGTCCATTTACATTATCTCCACGTATTTGATATATATTAACCATGTTTAACGGTAGTCAGTTCTTCTATAGCCAGCCCATTGCTATTTGAGAATTCTTTAACGATCTTCTTTAAAGTGAAAAACAAAACACTGAGTTAACTTTTCAACTTATGTGTGCAAAATCAATTTTCAAAGTTGTACTTGAAATGTTTTCCAGAAATCTGCGAAACGAGGTGAATGTCTTCAGGAAATTTTCATAAAAAAACAACAACACGCTACATCATATGTGAACAACAGATTTTTAAGATGTTTCTAAGGAAGACCCTCTCCCCCAGTGAATGGTCCAAGAAATTCCAAGGAGGTCCGCCGCCCGTGGTCATCAGATACTATATTTCGAATGATCATCAGATACTATATTTCGTGGTCATCATATACTATATTTTACCATCATACTGTATTTCGAATGAATCAACTTCCTTCTAGGTCAGTTTCTATTTTTTTTTTTTTTTTGGTTAGTGGTTTAACGAGACCGTGAGCACCTCAATGGGATATAAGCAGTAGTCCGTCCCTAATTTAGGGACACTGACTCCAGGGAAGAGAGAGAGCCACTGCCGTAACACAAGCACAACATCCGTGCCTCAACGGGATTCGAACCCGGATCCATCTCGGACGAATGATCAGAAGCCATCGCTTAGACCACTGTGCCACTAGGGCGCCAGGTCAGTTTCCTTTAAGCCCCCATGCCGTACCCAAATATTTGACTTGTCAATTTTTCTCCATAACTACTGCTCTGTTTTACGCGCCACAGGTGAATCCGGAAGTTTATTTTGAAGCACCACATTTCCAGCACTTCGGCTTTGTCTCAGACACGTCTTTTAACACTCAACCACTCGCACACGAGCATAATTAATAAATGCCTAGACGTACGTAATGAAACCCAAAACTCGAGCAATTTTCCTCTTTAGATGATATTAAAGAAGCACTTTAGATATCATTCGAGATTTTAATGCCGTAAGTTAAATACTTGAGCACGTTCCACAATCGATTCTGAAGAGTGCTCGTTCGTTAAACATTTTCCCTTTTCATTTGACTTTGACATTCTAGTTAGAAAGAACTATTTTCAAAATATTCCTATGAGTAATTAATCCTAAAGTTGTATAATTTTGATTTTCAGTATTTTTTTTGTAAGATAGGACCAAACGAAAAGGCATGTGCTCCCAGATTTCTGCAATAATTTTGTGGAATACTTCTACTTCATTCTCAGCTGTTCCTGAATCAGTTCATTTCGGATTTCACTCACCTTGTCATTGTTTCTTATGTAGAAATATTCGGGTTCTATAAATTTCTGGTTCATACGGGCGTCTTCACCTTTATAATTCTTGAACGAAATCTCCGACCGGACAGTTTGTTCGAGAAGGTCCTGGACTTCAAGGTCCGAGTGCGGTGATGGTTCTGTTCCTTCCTAGAACCAGTGACCTTAAACTAGGGACACAACAGCTTATAGCTATAAGAGCTGCGTATGCTACTTGCTAAACTCAGAAACAAATGAAGAATTGATTTCTGAGTCCATGCTTATTTACTTATTTTTCAACTTTTAAAACAGTTCTAACCTGACACCAGAACTATGGTTTCAGAATTTTCCCAAAATTTTCAGGCAGCATTTTCACTTTGAAAATGAAACATTTCTCACAATCTTAAAGAAGGCCCATACTCTGACCTTTGTGGCCAATGTGAGGTACTGGAAGGGCATTTATATCCCATGTTGTTGTGCAGCCTTCATAATGTATATTGAGGAGTCTAAGCTTCCACACAAAGATGTACTATCCTTTTGACCAACTACTGTAGGACATTCTTCGTCTAATTTTTTCAAGATGGCAGAAAATAAAAGGAAATTAAAACAGAAATCTCTTCGGATCCCCCTTCCCTCCCCTTCAACTTTCTTGTGAGAAACCAAAACGGAAATAGTCAAAATGTTTCTAGAAATAACAGCAATATAAATTCAATCTTTTCGAAGGAGATTTATCAACACCTTCAAGATGAAATATAAGGTCAGTATGATGGTGAAATAAATTTGAAGTGTATCGTTATCAGAGATATACACTGAAAATAATTTTGCCTCCCCTGTAGAGCAGTGGTCTGAAACTCTGGTTTATGACTATTCGTCCGAGATGGGCTGGGTTCGTATTTCGGTGAGGTATAGATGTTGTGTTTGTCTTTTGGCACTGGCTCTTTCCCTTCTCTTGAACCAATAGCCCTTAATTAGGGACAAGCGACTGTTTATAGCCGATCGAGTTGCGGTGGTCGTTAAATCTCCACACACACACATAAAATAGTTTTAATTCGTTAAGGGAAGAAAAAACATAGATTTAGTTGGTATGAATGGCACTAAACAGCGAGTGCCCGAGAATGTCAGAAGAAACGAAAATACCAGACGGAGGCTTGTGTTGCCATTACTTACGGGTCATGAAACAGTTGCACGATGCTTGTGCTTGGCTCCAATCAACAGTCACGATCCAGGAGGCCATTTGTAAAGTTACATGCGATTGCCATTATAGGCCTGCCCACGATCATAACTGTTCCATGCTGATCCGCTTCTTTAGAGACATCTTACTTGCATGGAAGTACGTGTTCGTGTGGCAGTAGAGTATTTTGCTGGGAAAAGGAACACATTTCCATTTGCACGTGCTGTTTTTACACACAACTATCGAATATAAGCAACTGAAAACTATCCATACGCTTTATATACATAGGAGATCGCACTGCACTTATCAAAACTTCCGATTTGATGTGGTTTCACCACAGCGTTGATCAATTATTTCTTTCTTGAAGAGCTGTTTCTATAGGTTGTGTTACATGTTCTGCCACTGACCAGTTCAACGAATTTTTTTACCTAACTCCATTGAGCTTTTTAGAAGCGTCGCGTCGGTGCCTCGTTTTAACAGTTTTCACGCAGAAAGGTTCCTCAACATACATTGTCAAACGTGTCAAACAGATGCTTCAAGCACATTCCTCCGAAGACATTATTAGTCGGCAACTTCCTGCACGTGGGCACAGCTTTTTCATGATCTAATAACCTCCGGCTTTTGGCATTAGAGCTTTCTCAAATTCGTTGCCTACTTGAATAACAGCTGCACTTATCCGACCAAAAGGCTAGATTACACGGCGTATAACACTTCGTATGAGATTTTGGGGTCTGGCATGCTGTTTTGAATTTCAAAGTTGTCACTGTCGTATGATAGGGCACGGAACATGTCCTTACTTAAGATACTCTATGATTTGTGCAACATGTTTCTTCTGAACAAAGTCCGTAAGAATCTGATTCTGTATTTGTTTCCACTATTCTTCTGAATTCAGTTCCATTTTTACCTGATGGTGACGTTTAGAACTATTCCCTTTCCCATTGTCTTCTCTGTGCACTTTCGAAATCATAAAACTTGCCAATTCCGTGAAACTGCAGTGATGTTTGAATAGAGGGACTTCAGTCAAGTGCACCCTTTGTATTATATCAACGACGTTAAAAATCGCGTTCATGAGCAGTGCGAGCAATCATCAAAATGGCCTCAGTTCATTAAATTAGTCACGTGACACGGATCAACCAAAAGTGAATTTTCGAGACGTAAAGGATAAGCACTTAATGATCTAGAATCAAATGGTGCCTGTGAAAACAATATTCTGTAGTTGTGTGTAATAACACATTTTACAGATTAAATTTAACCTCGCTTGCCTTTCGCAGTGTTGTCGAGAAACAGCTCAACAATGGAAAGGTGGCGTTGCTGATGTGCTGAAAAACAACACCTGAAATGTGGAACAACTCTTCTTTTTTAGTAGAAGTAATTGATACTGAAAGTTACGAAGTCAGGACGGTTTTATTGCAAATGAAAAACTAATTAGAGTCGTCGTGTCTAAGTGATGTTAGTGATAGCAAAGCTAATGTTCCTTAATCATCCGTAAATTATTATGTAACCTAGAAGGAATTCATTTTCAATTTGCGACATGTTCATGATCTCAGTGATAGAGCGCTGAAACACCTTTCCTTTATTTCCATTTATTTGTTCATTTATTACATGTAATGACTTTCGTTGATAATTCTGAGAGCATTTCCGACCATGACTTCAGTAATTCGAGGAAATCGATTCTTCGACAATGGTTATTGTGTGAATTTGTGTATGAATCTGTTATGTTTTTTTACTGAGTACAGTTTGTGCTACATCTTGGAAGATTTTATGCTGTTTTATTAAACAGATACCATTTTAACGGTTTAGCCAGAACACCTACGTGAGTTGTGCTTTCTGTTAGATCAAATTTCCAACACTCTAAAGCTCAAAAAAGTGTTTTAGTGAATGAAGATAAAATAATTTCATTAACCTATGCCGAAGTTTCTATGGAATCGAAATTTCGGCTACTAATCTGTTACAACGGATTTCTTAAAAGCCTGATCACATTGTTTTCTGGTCAGAACGAAAACGAATTACATGATTATTTTCGTATTGTGTGAAAACACAAATTTTCCGGTGACTGGAACTCGAAACCGCCTCCTTCTGCTCCAGAGCTGAGTGCTTTCCCCATTAAGCTACACCGACGGAATTTATCGCTGTAACTTTGCCGTCTTGACATGAGCTTCACCTCTCTGGTATGTAACATATATCCAACCCCTGAAAAAGGGAGAGGCGGAATCATTTGTTTCTGGAGTCAGCTGGAAAACCATGCTTGAAGTTGCTCACTGTAGAAGAAGGAATTCTGATTAATTCCAGACGATGTGTGGAAAGAACATCACACATTTTTTGAAAAACCTAACTAACGGTCAGTCGATTCCTTTCCACAATAGGGCGCCAAAGTGAAAACAAACATTTGCCGGTGGCGAGAGATACAATTTGCATCCATTTGCTCCGGAGCCGAAAACTTGAATTCTTTCCCAATTAAGCTACACCTTCGGAATTTATCTCTGCAATTTTGCCGTCTTGACATGTCCTTCCCTTTTGTAGTACATCAAAAGTGTACACAAACAGGCCCGAAATAAAATGGAAGTGACCAACCACGTCAAACATTTTGCTAATATAGGATATTTTCATTATTTGTTTCGATCTTAAAGGCGGTATGTATGGCTTGGAATTAACAGAGATCGTATAATTCTTATGAACGCGTCATTCCGAAGCACTAAAAACGTGAAAAGGAAGGAAAAGTAGAAGCAGCTCTAAGAGGTAAAAACTCTTGTCTTTCTTTACCCATCAGTGGGGGCAATTGTGATGAGGGAGTTTCCGTTTTTTTCGTGGTTGACCTCAAGTGACTGTTAAGTGCGTGGGTTGCCCACTCCACCCAAAGGCAATTGGTGGGGTGTACGTGGTGTTACTTCTGGGTAAATAGAAATCATTTCGGTTTAAAGGGAGACCAAATGATGATGTAGCAATACAGCTGCACGGCTGATTATAGGTCTCCTGCTTAGATAAATGATTATCACCCCCAAACTGACAAATTCAGAGTGCAAATTGCAGGCTCGCCTTCCACCTGTTGGGAAATATATCCTCAAATGAATGTCAGGCCTAAAAGATTGCTCAGTTTACGGTTCATTGAATTCAACTGTTTCCAGATAAATTTATTGTTACTACACGTGCAATCTCAGCAATATTCCAGAACAAAAAATTGATAAACCTCAGTTTGTAAATATTTGCTATCCCATTCCCAATATAGTAATTTCCATAATTTTAAAAGTGCAGAGTATTAAAAAAGTTCTTCGCCGAGAAAGATACGTGACGTGAAAATATCAAAAACTTAGAATGCTGACAAGTTTTCACATGGTGGTAACTTATAAAAACAGAAAAACTCAAGATTTGAATAATTTCATTTGGCTTAGCTAATGATGCGTTCTTTCTGCCATCAGGACAATGCAAAATGATAATGTTTATTGCACAATAAATGTGATAAACGAAGAACTTTCAAACCGATTTTGGGAAATCTTTAAATGTATGATTTTCATTTCAACAGTTATGCCCCTGATACTCTGTACTGATATACTTCATAGTCTGCTGTGAAAGTAGCACAAAATACAGTGGCGATGCTATGACATTTATGGGTCCGTATGCCCACAGTAACTAGTGTATGTTGCTATGTTGTCCATAGTGGCCTGGATACTAGACATGACTCTACCGAGAGAACAATTTGGATGCAGGAGTGGCTACAGCACTGTAGATCATATCCATGTACTGAAAGAACAAGAGAATATGAGTTCCCATTATGCATGGCTTTTATTGATTATGAAACGGCCTTTTATTCCGTAAAACCATCAGCAGATACAATGGGTTTGAAATTCTGTGGTATTGAAAATGCATACATGTTTATTGATAACGTCTATGAAAATGCATACATGTTTATTGATAACGTCTATGAAAATGCATACATGTTTATTGATAACGTCTATGAAAATGCATACATGTTTATTGATAACGTCTATGAAAATGCATACATGTTTGATAACGTCCATGAAAATGCATACATGTTTATTGATAACGTCTATGAAAATGCATTATTGATAACGTCTATGACAATGCATTATTGATAACGTCTATGACAATGCATTATTGATAACGTCTACGACAATGCATTATTGAAAACGTCTATGACAATGCATTATTGAAAACGTCTATGACAATGCATTATTGAAAACTTCTATGAAAATGCAAGTGCAAAATTTCGACTATTTGAAGATGCAACAACAATAAAAATTGGAAAGGGAGTGATACAAGGTGACAACATATCTCCAAAACTCTTTAATGCCACACTGCAAAATGTCTTTCAGTCATTGAACTCGGGAATCAAAAGGATAAAAATTAATGGAAACTATTTAACTCACCTTCATTTTGCTAATGACGTAATCATTTCCGTAACTGCTCCTTCAGAACTACAGAGGATGATCCAGGAACTTGCTGACAAGAGTAAGAATTAAGTGAACTTTTTATTAAGTGAACTTTTTAAGTGAGCGGAATTAAAAGTGAACTTTCAGAAAAAAAAACTGATGCAATACATGAAACATAAATGCTGTTTTTGCAATGAGTTAATACCAACTGATATTAAATTAAAATCATTTATTAAAATACATGAAGTTAAAATCACAACACACACATAAGATCTTTCAGCCTCACTATGATGTCATCTTCAGATATAAAGAAACTTGAGCAAGTTCGCCACAAAGTTACATATCAAGCCCGTTACCATTCCGCACGTACTAAAAGGGTCAAATGCATATACTACAATGACTTACGGGGGTGTAGATCATTGTACTAATATTGCTTAGGTGCCCAGGACTGTCCTGAATAGAGTTGGCATACGAACATACATACATATCACTAAGCTGTTCTCTGAGACAGAAGTTAGCTCCACAAAGAGATACAAACTACCAGATAATTTTTACTTCCTGTTGCCGTATCAAACATCTCCACTTACAGCGATCTTCGCATACAACTCGGGCTTCACTGACATCCATTACACGCCGTACACAAAATCTTCTATACTTCACACTCATAAAAAGAGAGTTGGCATTTTCTGAAAATAATGTCTTCCAGGTTTCTGACACGGAGGTCGGTAATTCGTCATTACAGCATATACCTCGCGGGCTATGAATGCAAATGATCTCAGTAAACAGTAACGATGATTTAGATGTGGGGCATAGTAACCCTATCCCACGCTGGGTAAAATTTACCACCTCAGGCTAAATGTGATAATGCTGTTGATTGAGAGCCACTGTATTTATGTTCTAAAAGTCTAGTTCGTAATTTACATGAAGTAGAGCCGATGTACACACATTCTGTATCCTCAGGGTTCATTGGTGAGAGCGGTACACTGTAAATTCCATGTCTGTCGTTCAAGTTCACTGAATACAAATAATTATTTAAGCTTGCAAAAATGTTTGTGGTCCTAATACCAAAATAAAAATGATATTTATGACAAACATTCTTCAACATGCTAACAACATCGGAAACATAAGGTAAAGATCCTGCATATTTAAGGTTGCGTCTCTCGCAGAAAAGGAGGTAAATGCTTTATTGCTAACCTCAAAGACTTGTTGAGCCATATGGTCTGGATACCCAAATGAGTGAGCAAGATCAAAAATATATTTAAATTCATTGTCACGAAAGGAATTATTCGCCGCCCCTGTGGCGCAGTTGTCTAAGCGATGGCCTCTGATCATTCTTTCGAAAGGGAGCAGGGTTCGAATTTTGGTGAGGCATGGATGTTGTGTTTGTCTTACGGCACTGACTATCTCCCTTCCCTGGAACCAGTGACCCTAAATCAGGAACGGGCGACTGCTTATATCCCATTGAGTTGCTCACGGTGGTCGTTAAACCTCCAATCCCAAAAAAAAAAAAAAAAAAAAAAAAAAAGAATAATTATTCGAAAAATATGAGAAAGCTCGATGTATTAAAATATGTTTTAATATATTATGTTTTTCATGCATTGCATTCCAGCCCGAACATACGTTAGAAAAAATTGATGTACAATGCTTTTACAAGAAATGAAGATTTATCGATTGATGGGGGAAAGCTGGAGAAAACCCGATACCTACATCTACCTTGGACAGCAGATATCAAGCGAGGGTCGCATTAATGAAGAAATTAATCGGCGTATAAAACTTGGTTGGAGAGCTTTTGGAAGAAACAGTACAATTTTTAAGAGCAATATGCCATTACGTCTTAAAAGAAAAGTGTTTAATCAGTGCATTCTTCCAGTGCTTACGTACGAAGCAGAGACGTGGACCTTAACTAAAGAAGACATACAAAGGCAGCAGCCAACTCAAAGAAGCATGTAGAGATGAATGCTTAGTGTAACCAGGAGATGCAAGAAGAGGAACAACTCTCGTGGATAAGGAAAATGACAAGAGTGGAAGACATCATGATCAGAGTAAAATCCTTGAAATGGCATTGGGCTTGACATATTGCCAGAAGGACAGACCACCGATGGACAACCGAGATTTTAGACTGGATTCCAAAGGACAAGAAAAGACCCAGAAGAAAACCACATGGGAGATAGGTGGATAAAATTCGAAAGCATAGGGAACTGACATGGAGGAGACTGGCTCAGGAAGGACCGTTGTTGAGGAGGCTTGGGGTGACCTTCATCCAGCAGTGGATTGATAATGGTTGACAATGATAATGATCAGGATATATATATAATGGTATCTTCCGCAAACGATGTATAGTATCGTCCACAAACGACGGCAGATATTCCCCCAAGCTCAAGTAGTAGTATTCGCAGTTCAGATAGCACCTTATTCAGGATTTAAGAGACTTCGAACGTGGTAAGATAGGGAGCGTCCATTGTAAGTAGTCAAGGTCAGCATCAGATGGCAGCCTAGTCCGGTCCTCCGGGGATTCTTAGCACCCTCTGCCTTCATGTCGCACTGGCCGCTGCCTTGGCCAGGTACATTCCAGCTGCCGGAGACTGAGGGCCAAGATTTAAGTTGTGGAATCATTTTGGAGGGGTTTGGCCATAACTCACCACGCTGGCCAAGCGGGTTGGTGAGTGTGGGATAGAATTTCCTCTAATCCCGATGGTATAGTTATACCGCTATTGCTGACGACCGCCAATGTTGAAGAATGTTTGTCATAAATATCATTTTTATTTTGGTATTAGGACCACAGGTAGTGACCATAGATTGGTCACAGGTAGTGACCATAGATTGGTGAGATGTAAGATGTACC
This sequence comes from Macrothele yani, assembly GCA_039090855.1. Lineage (NCBI taxonomy): Eukaryota > Metazoa > Arthropoda > Arachnida > Araneae > Macrothelidae > Macrothele > Macrothele yani. Next base: position 4,763,117 of record CM076995.1, on the reverse strand, counting down.
TCAACACTAAACTTGAACGTGGCAAGCTCATAAGACAAACAAAATCTATTGACATAACCAACCTTAAAAAACACCATAATACCTTCAAGTTAGAACTGAAGAACAGGTTCTCTGCTTTAGAAATCCTAACATCGGAAGAAGTGGACATCTCTGAAGTTAACAGAAAAGTAACCAAAGCTCTTATGGAAACAGCAACAAAATTAGCTGGGTCTAAGAACAAGTTGCATGTGAACAAATTATCAGGAAAAACCAAAATGTTGATGCAAAAAAAAAGAGAGATGAGGACAACTAAAGAAGATGTGACTTCCAAAGTGGAATATATAGAGCTATGCAAGACAGTAAGAAAAAGTATCACTGAAGACGTAAGAAAATTCAACTGTGAACTAGTGAGGAAAGCAATTGAAAACAACCAAAGCCTAAAGATAGCAAAGGGACATCTCAGTAAGGGAAGAAAACAGATTATGGCACTGAGAAAAGAAGATGGTTCTGTAACAAGAAATAGAGGCGAAATTTTGACAAGAGTGAAAGATTTCTACTCCAAATTATATGAAAGGGATGATATATGCACTCCAGACATCATGAAAGATACCAGTACCAGAGTTCCTCCAGTCCTTCCAGCAGAAGTTGCACATGCAATCAAGAACATAAAGCGAGGAAAAGCTCCAGGAGAAGATGGAATTACTGTAGACATCATACAAGAAGCAAGTGGAGAAATCGAAACAGTACTCGCCCAAATTTTCACTCGATGCCTTAATGAAGGAAAGATTCCTGAGGATTGGAACACCGCTACAATGATCCTGCTACATAAGAAAGGTGACATTGAGGATCTCGGAAACTACAGACCTATCAGCCTCCTATCAGTAGTTTATAAAATCTTCACTAAAGTTCTTTCACACCGCTTGAAGGTAACACTGGACATGGCTCAACCGAGAGAACAAGCTGGATTCAGGAGTGGCTACAGCACAATAGATCATATCCACGTACTGAGAGAACTAATTGAAAGAGCGAGGGAATATGAACTTCCATTGTGCATGGCTTTTATCGATTATGAAAAAGCCTTTGATTCGGTGAAACCATCAGCAGTTACAATGGCTCTGAAAACCTGCGGTATTGAAGATGCATACATTAATATTATTAATAACATCTATGAAAATGCAAATGCAAAGATTCGGCTGTTTGAAAATACAACACACGTAAAAATTGGAAAGGAGTGAGACAAGGTGACACCATATCTCCGAAGTTCTTTAATGCCACATTGGAGGGTGTTTTTCAGTCGCTGAGCTGGGAAAACAAAGGGATAAAGATTAATGGAGATTATCTAACCCACCTTCGTTTTGCTGATGACGTAGTCATTTTTGCAACTACCCCATCAGAGCTGCAGTGTATGATCCAGGAACTTGCTGACAAGAGTAAAGAAGTGGGATTAAAAATGAACTTTCAGAAGACAAAAGTGATGTTCAATGCTTTTACAAGAAATGAAGATTTGTCGATTGATGGAGAAAAGCTGGAGATAACAGACACGTATGTTTATCTTGGACAGCAGATATCAAGTGAGGGTCACATTGATGAAGAAATTAATCGGTGTACAAAACTTGCCTGGAGAGCTTTTGGAAGAAACAGCATAATTTTCAAGAGCAATATGCCATTATGTCTTAAAAGAAAAGTGTTTGATCAATGCATCCTTCCAGTGCTTACGTATGGTGCAGAGACGTGGACCTTAACTAAAAGAGACATACAAAGGCTGCAGACAACTCAAAGTTGCATGGAGAGGTGCATGCTTGGTGTAACCAGGAGAGATAAGAAGAGGAACTCGTGGATCCGAAAAATGACAAGAGTGGAAGACATCATGATCAGAGTTAAATCCCTGAAATGGCAATGGGCTGGACATACTGCCAGAAGGACAGATCATCGATGGACAGCCGAAATTTTAGATTGGATTCCAAGGGACAGGAAAAGACCCAGAAGAAGACCACATGGGAGATGGGTGGATGAAATTCGAAAGTATGCAGGGGTGACATGGAGGAGACTGGCACAAGACAGACCGTTGTGGAGGAAACTTGGGGAGACCTTCGTCCAGCAGTGGATTGATAATGGTTGACGATGATGATGATGATAGTCGGCGCCCGGGAGACGGGCCACTCCATCTCGGAAATTACCACGAAATTTGGATTTGCACCATCAACAATTTTAAGGGTGTACTTGGACTACACAAACTCAGGAGGGGAGGCGAATACGTGACGTATCCGTCCTCCCCTAATTTGGGGCACTGGTCACAGGTAGGGGAGGGCCAATGCCATAAGATAGCTGCACCGCCCATTTCTTATCCGAGGCTCAAGCCCATCTCATGCGAGTGGTCAGGGGCCAACTGTTAGACCACCCTACGCCACCCGGACGACATTAAATAACTATGCCTGAAGTGTTTCTGCAGCTAAGTTACCATATTTCCTAATACAGTAGTATTTGCGAAATGATGAGAAAGGGGGTTACAATGGAAGCCAAATACAAATGTATGCGCTTTCAACAAAGTTTCATTGCTCTTGTTCATTTACTTTCTTTATTTTTCCTTGTTCTTTTCTCACTTGTCCACTTCGAAAATATTTGTTCTATTGAATAAAGAAATCCTTCAATACAACGACAAAAGTTCACATAAGAATGATAGAATGGAATGTTCGAGTAGAATGAACACGTCTTTTCAACCAAGGAAAGTATGATAATGTAAAATGTAATAATAATTAGACATTTATTGGTTGGTGAAATTTCATAATAAAGGATTTTTGGTACCTCCTAAAATTTTTGTCATAATACATTACCTCCGCTACAGTGCAAAATGTGTACAAATATTTTGTCGTAGCTAATTACGTCTGATACAAAACGGAATTTTGCTAATAGATTAAAGAATACGAGACCTAATTTCTATAATGAATGCAAAAAGCATAGAAGCAAACGCACACGATAAAGGATATTTTGCAGAGGAATTGTGGAATTGTTGCTACTGTTTCCAATAAAACTAAAATACTGTACTGCGTACTTTTTTTCTAGTGAATGGTAAAACAGATTTTTTTCTCTGTATAGCCCAACAGAAAAAAATACATATAAAATAAATGCTGGATAACTGAAGTAAATGAATACTTACAATGCACAAAGTGTTTTCTAACCTCTATTTCAAATGAACAGAAAATTTACTGTGCGTTTTTATCAGCATATCATTGCCGTAATGTGACATTTTTCTGGGAAGCATAATTGTTACTTTTTTTTTTATCTTTGGTCATACATTTTTCCTCGTTGTTTTTAAGGTTTGGGTTTCCATTCGTCTATTTATAATTAGATTTTTTTAGATGAAATTAGATTCATTAAATAAATACGTTGCTCTCCAGTATTTATTAAACATTTCTTTCATTTTTCCGGAAGAGTTCGGCATATTTGTGTATCTCGAGACGAAATTTACTAAGTCATACTGCGAAGCAGAATAATGGCTTGAATAAATTTTTAGATATCCATATAGCATGTGTAATTCTGGATTTTCATTGTTGTGTACAGAATTTTCATTTAATCTTAGAAAATGTTTACATTCTGGTAAGTTTGTAGAAATTTTAATGTTATTTTTTTCAACGAAGTTTCTTTTAGAAGTGATTGAGTTATACTCTTTCGGTGAGGCGATGCCTATATTTCTTTCTTTTTTTTTTCTTTTTCCTTTTTTTTTTGTTCGTATTAATCAACACATGTTAGCGCCACTTTCTTGTGTTTATAATTCTGATGTAGGGTGATACAATCGATGTATAATGTTTTTCAAGGAGTTCAATAGCCTGGAATGCATAGGCAATTAATGCATTTGCATGTTCTGACGTGTTATTGACGCTGTCGTCAAAATAAATAGAAACCCATCACAGTAGCTTCAGCATTTTACCAAAAGAAATTCTTCATTCGAATGATTGATATTCAGCACAGTCACGTGAAGAATGTTTTCCTCCTGACAGGTCATCAATCACAAAATCGCTAACGTCGAAGTAATATTGAATTAACTCCATTCATGAGTTAACAAATACAAGACTGCTCAGCTGATGAATATTTAAGCTCTCCGGAAGAGTGAGTAACCTTAAAGAAACACGAAGAACTTGGTGAAAGTTATATCTTTTGTTGTACGTGTACGCAATTCATGTAGTTTTATAAGAAATTCATTCTTAAATCATCTGACTACTTATACCTCGAATAACTTGAGCCTGCACAATACAAATTCATGTGTTTGTGTTACATCCATCCCTCTTTTACACTCTGATGAGCTGCACGATTCAAATAGCAATATCAGAACTTGTATACCATTTTAATATCTTCATGTACACAATACTTTTCAGTATTATGTAGTACGAGTAAGGAATCTGTCAGAAAATTGCAACAGTTACGGATGTAACGACCTTTTAAAGAAACTGAAATGAACTGAAGAATCATATTTCTAAATTTGAAGTGTAAAGCAATTGTGCCGTATACCACTATTTAACCATCCTTTTTGGTTTTTGGTTTTTCCTATAAGGTTAGTTACTTCTTGGTTAAACATTTTCTAATGAAACATCCATTACTTTCCCGAACGTCTTTTACAATTTGGCAAGACTGAAAGTAAGTCAGAGCAACATAAAACGATTACACTGAATGTATTGCTGCCTTACTCCCTAAACCAGAGTTGTCGCTCTCGAGCAAGAATTCTTTAGATGCAACAAGAATTTGGGAGAATGCTAATATTTGAATGCAGCTCGTTGGCTGAAATAGAGGCAGAACCAGATCAAGTAGGCAACACAAGCTCAATGGAATTAATTATGAGAACTTAGCACAAACACAACATTTAATTAGTTAACATAAAATTAGATAATATGAAAATGTCGTTGATCTAAGCACACTGAGAAGGAAGGGAGTCCAATGATCATGCGCTTTTAAGGAAGCTACATGGCTTTATTCATAGTTATAGTCGGAAAGTACAAGGCAGCTACAGGGCTTTATGCATTGTTATAATCGGAAAGTACAGTTCTCACCAGATATTATTCTCTACAGGCTGACGGGGTCTACTAATTCAAAAGGTGTCATGCATGACAAAATGTAGAGTACTAAGAGGAAGGCCGCTTGTTTCTCTCATTGGTAATCCACATATGAAAAAGTATTCCACGATTGAGGAGCACTCACTTGTTGATTTACACCCCGAGGATGGAAGGACTCAAACCCCACCTCATTTTAAGAGCGCACGCACACACACACTTAGTTACGTACGCTTCTATCTGATAGACAAATGTCCTGGTTTGCGGATGAAGTCTGTTCGTTTGTCCTCGCTCCCCATGGGTAAGTGATCTTCGTGGAATGGCCACCGGCAGGGCTGTCTCGGCCAGTTAAGAGTCTTTTTCTTTCGTACTGTTGGGAGAGTGTGCTGGTCCCCACAATTTCGGGCAGCATTTACGGTTGCTTTTTTTGGTACAAAACTCAAGTCGTCTAAGAAGAGCAATTTCTCTCTTCTTGGAGAGAATAATTTCCAATGTGCATCATTCTACATCCCTCCCCCTTCCCGCCCACGGTACATACAACCGCTCTCTCAAATTAAGGCTCTGTCTGTACTGCTGCTTCTTCTGCTATTAACCTTTAGCCTCTTTTCCTCTTTTCCAGAAGCTCCGTCATTTTTACTCCAGCTAGGGCTTGTTCTGGCTACTAGGGGTTTGATGTAATGAGCTGACAATTTAATTGCTTTAAAATCATTTGGCATTAGCAAGATCGTAAATGCATTCTGCGTTCGAATTATCGCGGTTAGTGAACTGCTTAGTGACCAGACATATAAATCATCATCTAACACTTGTTCCATTTTCTACACTTTTAGCTTTTTCTACAATCCCAGAAAATTTGCTTTCCTTGGTTGACACCTTAGCGGTTCTCCAACGGGGCCAAACGCGATTCCAGGACTTTAGGTTCCCCATTGCGTGATACCTGGTGACTGAAACGTGCTGTCTTTTGCTTTCTATCCCCCACAACCACAAGTGTCTATGACAGGGGTGGAGAACCTGCTGCCTTCTAAGGCCATTAAGTTCGGCCCCTTGAGTGAATCCAAATTTTGCAGAACAAATCCTTTCATTTTATTATGTTTTTTTCCTATTTTATTATTTTTATTTTTATTTTAAAATGACCGTTTTAAAAATTCCAAAGAGTAAAAGAAGATTTAACGAAATAATGCTCCCCGACTGACGGCTACCATTAAAACATTACTTCTTCAAAAGGAAATTTCAGATAAACATTTTCCTCAGTGATCAAGAGTCATTGATGAGCAGGAGAATTCATACGAATCTGAAGAATGCGCAGCTATTATATACTTATTAATTGTTGAATACAATGAAAGTTTCACTGACTTTAAGAATCGTGACATCACAAGCAAATTAGCATTTCAACCACACTTAGTTTAAGTCTCCATGGCTCCTAAAGAACTACAGATGGAATTCATTGAGCTCTCAGAAGATGACATTTTAAAATCCTGATTTGATGCTAAGAAAGATTCATTTGAAATGTGGAAAAAGGCAATAGAATGCCTACGCCCCGCCAATATGCACGAAAAATGCTTTCTTGCTTTTCAACCACTTGTTACTGCGAATCTAAATTCTCCTACCTAACCCAAATCAAGACGCCTTTAAGGTTACAAATGCCGGATACCCATCTAGAGGACCATCTGAAAGTGCGGACCTCCATGTTGCAACCCAATATTCAAATGCTTTCTAACAAAAAGCAGTCACAACAAAGGAATTAAAAGGTTAGTTAACTTTAGAATTAACTTTTTTTTTCATTTTTTTGAAGTTAGTTAGTACATAGATTTTTACAAAATAATGTAGATTTTGAAGTACATCTAATTGAAATTTCTTCAATGCGGCCTTATTAGAGTACAACTAACTTAACGCGGCCTTCCAGCATGAAAAGGTTTTCCACCTCTGGTGTAGAAGGATTCCTCCCCTTTTTTTGCATAGGAAGTGCCACGCCGTTATTTTTTTTTTTTTTTTTTTTTTTTGGTTTTTTGTTGTGTTTTAATCTGTTTTTCTTCACAAAGGGTGAATCCACTGACTGTTAATTTTTGCAAACAAAAGTTAAAACTACACCAGCATTTCGTTAATCGAATTACGACACCCAATACCCATAACAGTATAGGGGTGGAGTTGTACAGATATCGAGAGATTACGAGTAGATTGTTAGACGTTGATGTAAAACCTGTTGAGATATATGATGACCGAACAATTATTGCTGTCATAAGATTGATGTGTTGAAAATAGGAAGATTATTTTCTGGCAGTGGAGTGCATTAATGTCCTGGAATATAAGTGCTTGAAGAATAAATAACTAGAATTTAAGTCAGAATCTAATTCTTTCTTCCTGGCAGTTTGGTTACTTGTTTCTGAAGTGTGATTTATGTTCTACGACACTATCTCAGAATTTTAGCCGGTGAACTGGCTACTTAATTAACTATTAAAATTATAGCATTCAAAAGCTAAAACTATACGAATTTTTCCCAGCTTAACTGAAAACACGTAATATATTTGCTATATGCATGACTCTGATGATGCAGCATAAGGTATGAGTCGCATTTCCCACGCAAAAATTAAGCTGTTATAAATAAAAAAAAGTATCATACAGAGGGGCCTGTGTCTCTCACTTAAAATAATATTCTGAGACTTGTTTACATTAAGTTTTGGATTTCTTATAAGATACCTTCTCATTAGTTAAACTGTTTATTTCACCATTTGCTTCCTCTTTAGTTACATAAAGTTAACTTCCTGTATTCTAACCGTAGAACGACGACATGACATGATCTGCATATATGTACGAGTGGCCGGAAGCTATTATTTTATGTAAGTCATTAACATAAATTAAAAAAAGAAGTCTGCTAAACAAGCACCCTTGAGCGTTCGGCTTATCACATCAGGAGAGTCTGTTGCAAGTCCATCAGCATAAATGAACTGCTTCCTATTATTATAGGCCAAAATGACCACAACGCGACGCCCATACCTGGATCACTACTTGCTTTTTTCATTAGAGATTACCTGATAGCTTATATTCCAGAGCCTCATTTCAAGTTCAGGAACTCCCCAACAACACAAACTCCATTATCAATAAAAGATTTCATGACCTTAGACGAGAGTAATATGATAATAAAATTTTCGACTCTTTAGATGAAGCAGATAATTGAAAGGTAGGCCATGTTTCCCGGTAAAATTAAATACCCTCGGGCGAACATCTGTTAATTATTTTCAAGATTACTTAAGTCGCCGCGACATACGAGAAGCATCTAGAAATACTGAATTCAGCGAGTAAGGATTAGTCTTCAAATGCCAAAGTGATTATCTGTTAAGTAATTTTTAAAGCGGTTTCCTCTCATCTACGGCCCTTTCTGTTTATTATTAAATCAGCCGGTTGATAGGCATTTGTACCAAAAACTGTACACCGACATAAATACGGTTTTTGTCCTTAAAATCTGCAATAAGGCCAGCATGATTTTTAAAACTGCATCTACGTCACTGATTCTGTAGGCCGAGTCTCAATAAATCAGACTCAATGCCAAAGCATGATTTTTAAAACTGCATCTATGTCACCGATTTCTGTAGGCTGAGTCTCAATAAATCAGACTCAATGCCAAAGCATGATTTTTAAAACTGCATCTACGTCACCGATTTCTGTAGGCTGAGTCTCAATAAATCAGACTCAATGCCAAAGCATGATTTTTAAAACTGCATCTACTTCACCGATTTCTGTAGGCTGAGTCTCAAGGAATCAGACTCAATGCCAAAGCAGGGATACAGACAAACTTCAGCGTGTGACCGACAAATTCCGCATAAGAAATATTATAAGTCTTTGATTATTAAATGTAAAGAACATTTGCCACGTACGATACATTGGTAAGAGGAAAATTCTTTAGGGTGTAATGTGACTAAATGCATCAGTCCCTTAAGCACTTGGTTTGATGATTTCCGAAGAACTTAAATACTGTAATAAGAACTATCAGTATTACTTTAGACAAATCCAGATAAACGTACACAGGTTTTGTCAAACGGTAAGGTTACAAGGCTTGCATTTCTTACCAGGACATTTAATGCTTTGAATAGAATTGTACAAAATAAAACAGCAATTTCTACGCTGTTTCAATGCAATCACCAAAATTATTCGGCACTCATTGCAATGTGTTATGCACTTATCCTGCACTTATCGCGTAGTGATAAATGGTGGATAAGTGCAACCAAAATACTTTTACGCGATAAATGTACATAAGTCAGACCAAATTTTTTTTCCATTGGGTTTATAGAAGCGTTGATGCAGCTGCAAATGTATTGTAAACACAAATATAAACTTACGCTCCCTACCTTCAAAAATACGGGTAATTAACAGTTCGATATTGCTATGTAAATGTACAATATTCTTTATCCTGAGTTTGATCGTGTACCTATTTTGTGTTAAGTATTGATTTTCGGCAAAGCCTTATGGTCATCGGCATGGGCTTCTGGCGAATCGCCTAGCCTGGGAAGGCCCGAAAAGAGGCATGGATAATACCCTGCCCCATGACACAGGCCCCCTCCCCAAAACTAATGGCTTCAAATCAGGAAAGGCCGAGCCATTATAGTCTTCGATTTTCACGATGGTCGTTAATTCTCAAAACTAAAAAAATAATACTTTCACATGTTATTTTTGCTCGCACCATATAATACGCAACCGTAATTCTAGAATTTAAAATTCGAAATCTTCTATTCTGATTATACTGTCCTGTCATAAATGTCGGGGCACCCCTGTATCGAGGGTGAATTAAGTTCCACGTAAGCACTACGTCGCAGACCCAACGATAAATATGCTCGTAATCCAACAATGAGACAATAGCATGACTGTGAATGTAAGATGCCTCGATCGCCAGAGTAACTGATTTCCAAGAGGGTTAATAATAGGGTGCCACATAAGCAATCGCTCCGTACGTGATTTTTCAGCGACATTGGATATTCCTAGTTCAACGGTCGGGGATGTGATATTCAAATAGCTGCGAACTGGGGCAGGATCCGCCAAAAAACGACCTGATAAACCCCGACACTAACAGAACGTGACAGGAAAGCTTTGCAAAGGACTCTCCGCGCAGAACACAAAACAACATTGAGTCAAATCACGCAAACCGTATGTCAGACTATTGAAATAGTGTTAGTACCAATACGAAAAGTAGGGCTATGTACGCCACGGGTTACAACGATCTAGCATCCACCCACAAGACGCTAATCACTTGAACTAATGCCACGTGCTGATTAGCATGGTGTAAGAAACGTCGATCTTGGACTGTAGACCAAAGGAAGGTTTATCTTTGGACGGATGTGTCACAGTACACAGTCTAATAGTCTGATGATCGTTCCTTGATGTGACAGATGCCAAGAGAAAGGTAACTTCTGGACTCTAAAGTCCCGACCAGAAGCGTAATTAAGCACTTCTGTGCCCGGGCAAACCATAAAATATTGCGCCCCCCCTCTGTGTTTCCCTCTTACATAGATACGAGTACATTACTAATTTGATATATATAAGCAAAGTTAGATCCCTGAGATGGCAATGGTCTGGACATGTTCCGAGAAGAACTGAGCACTGTTGAGCAATTGAAATACTGGACTGGATTCCAAGAGACAGGAAAAAAACCAGAAGAAGACCACGTGAAGAAGAAATTTGGGGAGACCTTCATCCAGCAGTGGATAGATAAAAACTAAAACTGTTGATTATATATGTATATATATACAGAATATCAAAACTCTCTATGTGAAAATGCTACAATGAACAAGTGAAATATGAACAAATAATATAATATATATATATATATATATATATATATATATGATACTATTAAAAAAATTACATATGCAAAGCTGGAAAATGAACGAAAAGTAAAAACACCAGAGATGAAAAACGATGAAATAATCGACGCGATACAGTGAATTTTAAAATACGAGTGTTATAAAATCTGAACACAGGAAATGAGAAAATAGCCAGTACACAAAACTAAACGTAAAATGCAAGTACAAATCCAAGAACAAAATCTCAACAATTATACCCAAAAAAACAAGACACACGAACGAAAAGAAAAACATCAAATAACCCGCAAACTTTGCAGTTGCACAAACGGTCGTCGTCAGGTAAACACCCGTTTTTGCACGTGGCTTTTCTGAGACCAGAAAAGGGACGGACAAGAACCCGAAGTCCCCCTGGCCGTGCTCCCTAAGAAACGGAAAATAACTTTCCGTGGCTTAGGGAGCACATTCTGTAAAAGGACAAATGTCAAAGCATGGTACAAAAATCTTTGTACCAGAAACTGGTGCAAATGTTTTTCAATTCCAGCTTAAATCATATTGCAGGCCCTAATTTTTGCGCCCTTTCTTGAGCAGAGTCCGGGTCAGCCGCCCCGCCTGCCCCGCCCTAGTTACGCCTCCGATTCCGACAATGAAGTTTGATGCTGGCAGCGTGTTGGTATGGGGCTGTTTTTCGTGGTTCGGCTTGAGTTCATTAGTCGTTTTGGAAAAACAATGAATATTGAGCACTACCTAGACGTCCTAGATAAATATGCACTACTTACGTCTTGGCAGTACTTGGAAAAAGGACTGTACCTCTATAGTAGGAAGCAGGACAACGCACCATGTCATCCTACTCGCATTGTTACAGAATGGTTTGAGGATATAGGCATCGAAACGTTGAAATGTCCTGCACAGTGACCTGACCTGAATCCTATAGATAATCTGTGGGACGAATTGGATCGTCGGGTGCGTGGAAGAAGTGATAGCTGAAGAAACAAAGCTGAACTGGTCGTTGCTTCGAAGGCTTACTTGGCAGAACACATCGGGGGACATTTACAAGAAACTGGTGGAAAGAATTTCATGATGGCTAGAGACCGTCATAAGGGCCGAAGGTTTCAGAAGACAATAATTTACTGTAAATAAAGATTATTTGTACACATTTAGGCATTCAAATGTTAATAGACAATATGTTTCCCGATAGCATAGTAATATGCTTTAGGAAAGTCATTTCCTAAAGCATATTACTAAGGAATTTAAGAAAGTGATTTCTGATTTATGTTCTTAAAGAAATCGTTTGAGGGAAATTCCTCAGCTGGTGCCTTATGTATCGCAACGACACATCTTTCGCGGAGCAGTTATTTTTTCATGGAGTTTTTATACCGGCTATTAAAAACTTGCATATTCATGTTTTAATTTCCCTCTCGTTAAGATAATAGTGTAATTACAATAATTAAATTCCCCTGGGTTAATGCTTCCACCGTGCCGATGCCACACGAAAAAAGAATTGTGAAGGGTGATAGAAGAACGCGCATATTCTCTTTCACTCCAGCTTAGAGTGTGAGAAGTTTCAGGAACGATGTTCAGACAAATATAATTGCCTTCGTTATTTATTATTTGTCTGACAACATTCCTTATTTTTTCATTCTGTTTCTTACGAGAGAGAAATGAATTTTTACTTCTCAAGCAGTGTAAATTTAAGGTTATGGTACAGCTCTTTCTGCTACCACTAGACATAAATTGAATTCACATTTTTGCTCATCTTTTCTACTTATCTCTGATGTCATCAACCCGAACAGGATTATTAATAGGTTCCTACCTTTTTTATCTCCGCTCTGTGTGTGTCCAGTGTACTAACGAGGACCATGTGGGTCAGTAGCTACCTAAGAAGAGGTGTACCAATAGTTTATGCTTGAAACCTGGCATTGTTGACGAGCACCAGTAATTTAACTGCTTCTAGATAAGCAACGAGAAAAGAAATTAAATCCGATGTACAGATATATGTATACTCATGATTCATGGAGCCGCTAAAAGGCGGGCGGACTTTCAGCGCTCGGATTCGAAACAACAAGTTTAATTGATGAACTCTGACGAGACGCAAAGGGGAGAACTAGAGTGAAAAATGGAGAGTGTGAGTAATACTTATTTGTAATACGCCTTTCTTTCTCCTGAAAACTGGATTAAACCCGAAAAGCACTTGACTGATGGTGAAAGTACGTTCTCAATTATAGCGAAATAATAATCCTATCAACAAGTTTACTTAAGAAGGAAATGGCCATTTCTAGAGCTACGTTCATCAAACATCTTCCAAATAGACTCTCGAGATCCCAATATATTCCTTTCAAAACTTTTTTGGAATCTTACATCTATTTTCCGGTGCAAATAACACAACTGGGCTTAAGAGTAGTTTTATTCTCTGGAAGCTAAGTAATGCAACTTCATCACCAACGCTCTATTTCAAGGAAATTAATTACTCAACTCATATTTACCCGGCTTTATAACGTCAGTGTGCATTTTTCTTTAATACTGATTATTATTTATTGCTAGAAAATCAGTTAGTTATTAGTAATTAGATGTACAGTCATTTGCAAAACGTTAAGACCACCTGTTGGTATTAGGAGATTTCTGCTGATTGCGTCAGCTACTGTCTGTATTACCAAACTTCCTGTAGGTGTTGCATCATCCTACAAAGGCAGCTGTTGATTGAGTTGTGGGAAGCGTGTGAGTGTCAGTTTGCTTCTGGTTTTCATGCTGAGAGGTTTTGTACGTATTTTCTACATAGCGAAAATTGGGCAAAAATGCGTCATTGAGTGTTACTGAGAGGGCACAAATAGTGACTTTATGTCATGAAGGAGACTCCGAACGTGGCATAAGCAGAAAGGTGAATGTGAGAAAGACTGCTATTCATAATACTGTTGCGTCCTTTGGGCCTTTGTTATCAGGATGCCAAATTAATTCCGGACTGCGATTCGAATCACTGGATCCGCCAATACCTCGTTAGCCAATTAGCCGACACAGTACACCAATAAACCAATGGAGGCACAGTATAACAATTAAAACAGGGATTTAATAGATACATGCATAAATTACACCGAATTCTTCATTAAATAGAAATTCGGTGTTTCAGAAAATACGTCCTAACGAAAAGTCTGTTCGATCACAATGAGCTGGCAAAGAATACTGGTAAAAAGTACTTACATAGTTCCTTGAGTATCCACAGTATGGATGACACAAACAACACAAACACTCACTCGCTACACTAATATGTCGGCACTACGGGTAGTTTGATCTTAACTTCCATCACCGCTCCTGCTTAGCTGTGGCTGAAACGATGTCGTTCCCCGGTCACTGGAGGTACGTAATTAGACACACACACAAGATTTTTCTCCTCTACTCGACACGAAGAGGCTCTGCAGGGGGGGGGGCTCCTCCGTGGTTCCTGGTGTCAGGCGTTTCACCTCTCCGCTCTCTCTGGTTGAGCGAGGATATTCCCTAATTATTATGTTTCTGTCGGCATTCCACCTGAAATGGCTCCTTAGTCCTTAGGACAGGTATCGATGCTTCGGCGAGGTGAAGAAAGTTTCCAAGCAGATCTGGTGCTTTCTACTCATCAGCTTATGCTTTCAGCTGGATTCCAGTCTTATGCTCAAAATTGTAAGAGCACGCAGACGGACGGCAAGCATTTTCTAGCACGCGGAAAAATCGAGGCCCAGTTCTCTCGGATATCAAACGGGATCTGTCTTCAACAACAATCTCCCCTCTCCGAGAAATTGGTAAGCGGTGAATTCCAACACTTGAAACCGCGACATTTATTATAAACCGCTCTTCAAGTCCAAGAGCGTTCCCATTGTTTAGCGCGCGGCACAGACAAAAGCTTCAAACGCTTTTGCCGTCCAAACACTTTTGAGTCATGGGAAATAGCTTTTAAACTCTGACCCATCCCATTTCTGTTTATGGGCTCTTTGTTCTCGTGGCAAACACCTGCAACTCGCCATTTGAATTCAAAGTGCTAGAAGATCTTTTCTTAATATACCGCCCCTCGCAAGTGCTTAAATTATAACTCTCTGTTAATTAAAATCCCCCAATCAAGTTTCAATTACCGTTAATAACCACGCCTCTCGCCAATTAATTATGCGAGGGGGAATCGTCACAATACTATCACGAAATATCGAGATACAGGTGAATTTAGAGACCGAAAGAGAAGTGGACGTCCAAGGAAAACAACCCCGCGTGATGACAATACCATAAGGCGAATAGTTATGCGTTCTCCGAGGAGTTCGTGCAAGAAAGCCAAGACCTTTCTACATTCAAAAGGGTCTGATATTAGTATCAGCACTGTTTTCCGACGTCTTAGCAAAGACTTTGGATTAAGGTCTTATAAACTTTCATGTAAAACTGGACTAACCTCTGTCCTGAAAAAGAAGAGACTAATTTGTGAAGCGTCATCAATCGTGGACTGCCGAAAATTAAAGCCAAGTTCTTTTTCCCGATGAATCAACTGTGCATCAATTTGAATCACATGAAGCACATATTCGACGACCAAAAGGCAAAAAAACGTTTGATGAAAAATACACCGTTAGCACCATGAGACATCCGCCTAGTCAGATGATATGGGGTGCTATGTCCGCATCCGGTAACGCTTTCATTATCCTTTTTGCCGACAAGCACTACCATGGCTGGTCCTTTTTTTTTTATGTGAAAATGTTACATGAGAAGCTGTTAACTCATATGTAAGTGCACAGATGCACAGTCTTTATGCATGATGGTACTCTATGCCACAGATAAAAGACAATAAAGGACTACCTTCAGAGGCAAGACATAACTGTGCTTGACTGGCCAGTGAATAGTCCCGACCTTAACCCTATCGAAAATTTGTGGACCATTTTAAAAGACAAGGTAGCAGAAAAACAGCCATCAAATTCCCAAGCGCTGATTGACGGGATAAAGTATCTGTGGTGGTGCAAAGACATTTCACGTGACAACTGCAAATCCCTCATTGAGAGTATGCCACATCGTATTCTGTCCATTATAAAAAAACAAAAGGTGGCCACACAAAGTACTGATTTTGATCTTTTTGTGTTCTAAAGAATGTAAAGATTCATCTGTGGTGTCATTTTTTCAAATATCTCTGACTAGCAATTTGTTGTTCTTTCAAAATCTTAATTTTCAATAAACTGACAAGTGGTCTTAAACTTTAGCAAATGACAGTAATGCAGAGCTTCCGGTATCCCCTGACAACATTTATTTGCCAGACATAAGAAATTCTGATTACTCAAAATAGTAAAACTACACTAGTAATCAGAATTTCTTGGCGTAGAATAGATATCAAAGTTTCTAAGCTTTCGTACATCAACCAGATGGCCTTTTCAAGGAAGGTAGACAGCAAACTGAAAACTGAATAATAGAACACTTCAACAATTTGAACGCGGTGATTTGTGACTAGATATTTAAGGAATAGAGGCGAATGTAATTATTGTCTAGTCAATTCACCGCGTTCCAATTACTAGACAATAAAGGAAAATTACTAGATGATAAATGAATTGATGCGAATGAAATTATTGTCTAGTCAAGTCGCGGCATTCAAATTGTTGAAGTGTTATTCAGTTTGCTGTCTACCTTCCTTGAGAAAGTCATCTGGTTGATGTGCGAAAGCTTAGAAACTTTGATTTCTATTCTACGCCAAGAAATTCGGATCACTAGTATAGTTATACTATTTTGAGTATAGTATGTGTATAGTTCCGGCTTATTAATTAGACTTCCCTATGTTATTTACGTAATACGTATTTGATTGTACCGAATAGTTTCTCCATACCGTTCAGCATTTTACTTTTTTATTTCAATGCTTTCATCACTGTTTATTTAAGATGTTCTTTACCTTTAGCTGGTATTTACCAAAACGAGGACTCTAGAACCTTCAGTTATTATAATTCTATTGCTCTGTCACTTTTAGTGTCTCTTATGGCCTTTTACTCTTGATGGAAAATTAAGATTTTACTGCTTCTACGTAGCCATCCGACGGTTTCTCTTTACGAGTCTTGACCAGTCCAGCTTTTTTCTCTTACCTCAGTTCCTTAGATACCAGTATTGTATTTCTTTTAAGTCTCTTACCTTCTTGCCTATTCCAAGGGTTTGGTAAACTGTGCAAACCGTCATTAAACTGTTTTCCTGGGTCTTGGCTCATCGCTAAGAATCACCAGCATTCTTCCCTCACTGCCGATCCTCGTTTCATCAATGAAATTGCTTCAAGAACACCTTGTAGCTAAGTGTTGTTTCTCCATCAAATCTGTCCTTTGGGCAACTCCCTCCGGTCATGCTCAGATGAGCTACTACAATCATACCACTTTACCGCTTTTTTTCCATACATATTAATGGCCTTCCTTTTCCCATTGATGGTCCTTGTCTGTTGTTCGCTGATGATCTCAAGCTTTTTCGCAATGTACAGACTCCTGAGGACTGTCTTGCTCTTCAAACTGTCGTCAATATCCTGCTTCAGTGGTATGCGTTAAACCATCTCAACCTCAACATCTTCAAGTGTCATGTTTCCTTTTCGGTTAAAAGAAAACTAATTCTTTTTTACTATGAATCTGGCAGCTATTCTCTTAACCGAACAAACGATATCCAGGACTTGGGAGTCACATTTGATTCGAACTTGGACTTTAAAAGTCATATCAAAAGAATTGTATGTACAGCGTACAGAAATATTGGATTCATCATGCGACATTCCAAGTACTTTTCGAATCCTCAGACACTTATTCGCATTTTTTGAGACTGCGGTCAGATCCTCACTGGAGCATGCACTTCGTAACTCCAGTAAATGATATCGAGAAAGTTTAAAAAAATTTCTTCGACACCTTTTTTACAAATTGACTGGTGTTTATATCGCGGACATACCGTCAGCTGGCCTGTCATTCTTCAAGATGAAATCTGTACAGTCGAGAAGGAAAACTTTCCAACTCAAGTTTCTATGTGGTATCATTAATGGAGAGGTAGATGATAATCAAATTGTAAATCAATTAAGTTTCCGTGTGCCAAGGACAAAATGTGAACTGTTTGCAGTGTTATTTTGCAGGACTGACGCTGGAAAAAATTATCCGTTGTGTAAAATATATAGACTTCAAAACTCACTTGAAGAATGTCCAGATATTTTTAATGTGAGTCATATTTTTTTCGTAAAGCATGTTTTGCAAGACTGTAAACGTCACTTGGCAATGAAAATATCAGTAGAGCATTTCCTGTAACCAGATATACCATCTGTAGGGATGTGCTTACAAATAAACAGATCATACTTACGATGTCGTACTTAACTAAACTGTGGATGCCATCATTTTTCTCCGGAAATGGATGCTGTAGGTATGAAAGAACTGCTACTCATCGCTAGATATTCTACTTTGGCATTCGCTTTTCATAGCTTAAATTTCACAGCCTGTGCAGAAGTGCATCATGTGAAAATCAGTACGTGAAAGAGTGATTGGTCTATGTGATCAGTTTTTTTGCTTCTTTCTTTTCCCTGTCTCTTGCAATGGGAAAAAATCCATTTTAGAACTTCTCGCTAAACTATTTTTCCAAACTGCGCTAATGTTTTTAATATTAAGCGACCAAGATTTTTTAAAAAATGTTTGTGTTAAGCGGCACTCAAACAAGAGGCATCGTTGATAAAGAAAATCTCACTCGTGACTTAATAAATTGTGATGTATACTTATATATCTAACTTTCATTGAGTTTCCTTTCTTGTATAAGCTGTGATATCTCTTTGTTTCGTTCTTTTTTTTTTTTTCTGAAGGTTACGCTTTGAACCTCCAATTTTTGAACCTCCAATTTTTTTTGTTACGTTAGCAACACTGACAGTTAACCTGGTGGAGCGTCACAATACGGAAGTGGTAAAAGTGACAGTGTCACGGGTTCAAAGGATTTTGGGGGATTGTTGGCTGTTGTAAAATATGCTATGTAAGACTGAAAGATAATCCGTTTTATCGATGTGCGAAATCAAAATTACAATTTTCCAAGCTTTCGTTCATCAACGGATGGCTTTTTCAAGGCTACTAGCGTAAATTTCTTTTACGCTGTTAGCCTTGAAAAAGTCATCAGTTGATAAGCGAAAGCTTGGCAAATTGTAATTTTGATTTCTTACGCCGATAAAACGGTTATCTTTCAGTCTTATATATTTAGTGTATTAATCAGTTCCGCTATTACGCTGTAAATCTTCCTTGTGCGCTATACATCGATGAAACACTACATTATGACCACCTACCTAATAAGCTGTAGGACACGCTTTAGCCCGCAAAATAGCGGCCACTCGGCGAGGCATCGATTCGATGAGGTGTCGATGGTATCCTGAGGTATCTGGTATCATAATGTCAACAATAGATCCTCCAGTTCCCGTACATTTCGGGGTGGTGGTGATTTTGCGCGAACCGGCTTTTCCGAGCCGAACCACAAATGTTCGATTAAATTCACGTCAGGTAAATTTGGAGGCCTTTAACAGAAAGTCACCAGCATGTTCCTCGAACCACTCCTTGACGATTATGGCAGTGTGGCATGGCGCATTATCCTGTTGGTAATGGCCATCACCAGCAGGGAACACAGCTGCCATGAATGGGTGAACTTGATCCGCAACGATGTTCAGATACCCGACAGCTATCAGGGATTGTGCTACTGGTACAATGGGGCCTAAAATGCCCCAAGAAAACATCGTTTAGAGCATAACACCGCCGCCGCAGGCCTGTTTCCACCCAGCAGTGCATCCAGGTGCCATAGCCTCCGTTGGTAATCGGCGTATCTACGCTCGCTGTCTACATGATGCACTATAAGTCTTGATTCGTCAAACCAGACCACTTTCTTCCAATCATCCACGGTCCAATCTCGATAATCTTAGGGCCATTTCAGGCGCTGTTGGGGATGACGTGCAGTGAGCATGGGGACCCGGTTGGGTCTTTGGCTACGATTAACTGTGTGCTGTGACACATTGCCCTGATCATCAGTGTTGTAGCTTCGGGTGATTTCTCGCACTGTGGCCCTGCGGTCGATGTGAACAATGCGCCACAATCTCCGCTCCCCTCTGGCATCGATGAGCTGCGGGCGACACACGGCTAAACGACGGTTCGTAGTTTGTCCATCTGTGCACCACTTTTGATACGTACTCACTACGCGTCACTTGAACAGCCCACAAGCCGCGCCAACACAGAGATCGTAGTTCCTAGGCGACGTGCCATCGCAATTCGTCCTTCATCAAACTCCGATAAGTCTGCAACTTTTCACATTCTGACTCCGAACACTCTACTAAGTGAAAGCCGGTCCTCGGGTTGTATATATACTGCTCTGTGAAATTCACCTGCGCCACCGTTCGGTCTCCAGGCGCGCTCGTTTCTCTAGGTTGGGGGTGGTCATAATGTAATGGCTAGTCGGTGTATAAGCCAGCAACGATTTCATTGTTTAAAAATTGCCGTCAGTTTCTTTTTAACTTCGATGCGCTCATTTCAAACATTTTGCTCAAACTTGTCTATGAGGAACAGATTTTCTACAAACGGAAATCATTGGCTAAAGCAAAAATTAAAGATTTTATAAGTAATTAATTCTGTTCGATCTCCTACGAAACAATATCGCTCAAACTTTTTGGGTAACATGACACAACATGAATCCGGCAAGTCTTGGAGAAGGAAGATGTACTAAGACAGGAGGGGTGTAACACACAGGCAGCAGAGCGTGATTAAACAGCGTTCAAACCTGTTTAAACTTGCACCTGAGCTCATCTACATCGTTCTATAAAGCTGAAAGCTACCGGTTGAAGTTGTCTCTTCATTGAATCGTTGCTTACTTACACTATATGGACAAAAGTGGCTGTACACTCCCGCGCAGACTCAATGGTGTGCTCTCACAGCAGACATGTGGTCGATAAGGCATAAAAACCGCAACGGGAGTAGGCTCAGATCAATCACTGATAAAATGGCTAGCAGGAGAGAGCTGTCCGAGTTTGAAAAGGGCGTTGTAATAGGCTGCTCAATTGGAGATATGAGGATAAGAAGCATGGCTGATGTCAGACAGGTCGCTAAATCGACTGAGGCCTTCGTCATCAACAAGTGGAAGAAGAAGAGGCATTGCAGGAATTCACCTCGCCCTGGAAGACCCACGAAACTGTAACCCAGGGACCGGAGGGTGCTAAGGAGGGAGATCCGGAAAGCCAGGTCCCGACCAATGCACACCATAGCATATGAGTTCCAGATGGGCACAGATGTTATTTTCTCCACCAGGACATTTCGAAGAGATGTCCATGCACTCGGGTATCATAGCAGAGCAGCCGCCCATAAACCTCTGATCACAAAGGCCAACAAAGCCACGCGAAGACGATGGTGTCAACAGTACAGAAATTGGACATTGGAGAAATGGCGGCAGGTGTCATGGAGCGACGAATCCCGCTTCACATATTGCGATCGAAAAGACGTGTCTGGGCTTGTCGGTTACCCGGAGAGCATCTGCTTCCGGAGTGTACAGTGCCTACTGTGAAGCACGGAGGCGGTGGAGTAATGGTGTGGGGCATCTTCGATAAGGCATAAAAACCGCAACGGGAGTAGGCTCAGATCAATCACTGATAAAATGGCTAGCAGGAGAGAGCTGTCCGAGTTTGAAAAGGGCGTTGTAATAGGCTGCTCAATTGGAGATATGAGGATAAGAAGCATGGCTGATGTCAGACAGGTCGCTAAATCGACTGAGGCCTTCGTCATCAACAAGTGGAAGAAGACGAGGCATTGCAGGAATTCACCTCGCCCTGGAAGACCCACGAAACTGTAACCCAGGGACCGGAGGGTGCTAAGGAGGGAGATCCGGAAAGCCAGGTCCCGACCAATGCACACCATAGCATATGAGTTCCAGATGGGCACAGATGTTATTTTCTCCACCAGGACATTTCGAAGAGATGTCCATGCACTCGGGTATCATAGCAGAGCAGCCGCCCATAAACCTCTGATCACAAAGGCCAACAAAGCCACGCGAAGACGATGGTGTCAACAGTACAGAAATTGGACATTGGAGAAATGGCGGCAGGTGTCATGGAGCGACGAATCCCGCTTCACATATTGCGATCGAAAAGACGTGTCTGGGCTTGTCGGTTACCCGGAGAGCATCTGCTTCCGGAGTGTACAGTGCCTACTGTGAAGCACGGAGGCGGTGGAGTAATGGTGTGGGGCATCTTCAGCTAGTACGGTGTGGGTCCACTGGTTGTCATACATGGCAACATGAACTCTGTGCTGCGTAGAGATATCCTGGATAATTGAATGCTCCCAACGTTGTGGCAGTTCTATGGATATGACGATTGTTTCTTCCAGGACAACAATGCCACTTCTCATGTTTTCAGGGCTACAATGGAGTGGTATGAAAAAAATCAGGTCTCGTGGATGGACTGGCTTGATCACAGCCCGGACCTCAATCCCCTTGAACAATTATGGGATGAACTTGAAAGACGGACGGGTGAGGTCTGGACCAACATTACCTTCTGCACTGACAGAGTTGGTAGATGTACTCAAGGCGGAATGGAGAAACATCCAGCTCTTCGTACTCCATGGACTTTTAGACAGATTATCTCGATAGGTGGCTGCTGTAATCTCTATAAATGGAAGACCTACCTGCTACTGATGTAAGTACAATACTGTTTTTCTATTTATTTACAGTGTCCAATCATTTTTGTCCACATAGTGCAGTTGTCTATTATGTTTGTGCTTTGTTTCAATGTAGTGAATGTTCATGTTTAGACAATCGCTGCCTCAGGATGTGTTAACTGTCAGAGCCGCATGATTTCTCCAGGTCCTCAAATTTCTGTTATATTTGTGAGCAGTTTGTTATTGAAAGGCAACAAAGGAACACAAATGTTTTTGTTTTTGGGGTTTATCGACAACCGTAAGCAACTCAATGGGGTATAAGCAGTCGCCGGTCACTATTTTGGGGCCTTTGGTTTCAGGAAAAGGAGAGAGCCGGTGCCGTAAAACAAACACAACATCCAAGCCTCACCGGGATTCGAATCAAAACCAATCTCGGACGAATGGTTACAAGCCACCATCACTAACAACGTTCTGCCAACGTGTTAACAACTTATATATACCCCTGCCATAAAATGCCGGGTCATGGGAAGAGAAAAAGGTTTAGAGGGGCAGCTTGAAACTTGAAGTTGGAGAAGTCGTGTCCACGCAAATGATTGTCGAGTGAAAGAAACAAGTGGTGGTCTAAAGGAAAGATATCTGGTAAATAAGCTGGATGACATAAAAGTTCCTACCCAAGTTCTTTGACAGTATTTTTTAGTCAATGAAGCAAAGTGGGTACGAGGTTTATCTTGAAGGAGCAGAACTCCCTTCCTGATGACCAGTGCTGCTTCCTTCTTTCTTCAGGTCCTCATGCACAAGAGTCGGCTGTTCGCAGCACACTGCAGTGATGATAGTTTGGCCGCTTTGCAAGAACTCATAATGGATAACACCGCATGCTATCCACCATACACACATCATAACTTTACGTGGATGCAGTGCTGGCTTCGATGTGTGAGAAATTTAGTCACTGATTGACAACCAATACTTGAAACGTTTTGGCGTTCTGTACTCGACCGACTTCTCATTATATGTGAGTACCCTATCCAAAAATGGTTCCTTGTCATAGCGAGACAGCATGGCAACATAAGCTGAGAGACGTTGCTGTTGTTCACTGTAGACAGTTCGTGGGGGGGCCCACTTATACAATTTGTATGCCTTACCTATTACATGCAGATCTGTTCGGACTGTTTCATTACTAACATGAAATGACTGGGCTAGTTCCTGGCATGTTTGGCTACTGTTCTGCTCAATAGCAACTTTCAGGGCTTCTGTGTCAAAGCTGCAAACAGCGTTCTGCCTCCCCGGGACTTTTCTTGAAGGGATTCATCTCCATCTCTGAACTTCCCAAAGCAATTCCGAGTTGTGCTTTCCTTCACAGCATCTGCCCGAATGCTAAGCAAATGCGCCGAGTTGTATCTGCAGAAGATGAACTGAGTTTGAATTCATATACCAAATACTCACGAATAATCTCCACTGATACCACTGTTTGAATAACACGTCTTTCCACTACCAAATTACTTACTCATATGATTCATATGCGCAGGATATCTTGGGATTTCAGCTGACGTTGTACAGCGGGCGGAACGCCACCTCTGCACAAATTCAATCATTAGAAGGTGTTTCTTTTGCTCCTTCGAAATACAGTAGATACTTATACACTGACGGAAAAAAATCCCAACACCAAGAAGGGGTTGTGTTAGATAAACGACACTTGGTAGGCGGTGAGAGTACATCTGTAAAATGACGTCTATGCAAATTTCGCGCTCGGCGCATACGTGTGGCGCTAGTAGCGCCCCTCGGAACATGCAAAGCAGGTTTGCTGTAAATACGCGCTGTAACGTTCGTGAGCGTTAGTTATCGCTGAGATTCGACGTAGGGTGTTGATGTTAGTCAAGAATGCCTTTAAGAAGACGAAGAAGCCATTATCAACAGCTCACGGAGTTTGAACGAGGTCGTGTAATAGGGCTACGAGAAGGTGGATTTTCTTTCCGCAGTATTGCAGAACGACTTGGCAGGAATGTAGCCACTGTGCATGATTGTTGGCAGCGGTGGTCAAGGGAAGGTACTGCCTCAAGAAGACCGGATTCCGGCCGGCCACGTGGCACTACTGAGAGGGAAGACCGCCGTGTACGGCGTATGGCCGGGGTGCATCGTACCGCGTCTGCGGCAGCAATTCGAGCTGCAGTTGCCACCACAGTGACACAACGAACTGTTACAAGGTGAAAATATTCCAACATACGTGGCGACAGTTAATAAATAAATACATCGCTCTTTCAACGTACTCGGCGCGATACCGAGAGTTCTGTTGGTTCGATTCCACAGCGGCGGCTGAAAAACAATTTTTCGGTTGCTGTGTGTTTCTGGAACGTGGAAAGAGCGATGTATGTATTTATGAACTGTTACAAATCGGTTACTTGAAGGACAGCTCCGAGCCAGACGTCCTGTAGCGTGCATTCCACTTACTCGAAACCACTGCCGTTTGCGACGTCAGTGGTGTCAAGCTAGAGCTCATTGGAGGACGGAGTGGAGATCTGTTGTGTTCTCTGATGAAAGCCGGTTCTGCCTGGATGCCAGTGATGGCCGTGTGTTGGTTAGAAAGAGGCCAGGTGAGCGCCTGCAACCAACCTGTCTGCGGCCGAGACACACTGGACCTACACCTGGAGTTATGGTCAGGGAAGCAATTTCCAATGACAGCAGGAGCACTCTCGTGGTTATCCCACGCACATTGACGGCACAGTTGTACGTCGGTCTGGTGATTCAACCTGTTGTGCTGTCATTCATGAACAGCATTCCAGGGGGCGTTTTCCAACAGGATAACGCTCGCCCGCATACCGCTGTTGTAACCGAACATGCTCTACAGAGTGTCGACATGTTGCCGTGGTCTGCTAGATCACCAGATCTTTCACTAATCGAGCAGGTATGGGACATCATTGGACAACTCCAGCGTCACCCCCAATCAACATTAACCGTCCCTGTATTGACCGACCAAGTGCAACAGGCTTGGAACTCCATCCCACAAACTGACATCCAGCACCTGTACGACACAATGCATGAACGTTTGCGTGCTTGCATTCAACATTCTGGCGGTTACACCAGTTAATGTACCAGCATTTCACATTTAAAATGGCTCTTCTCGCGCTTACAATAAGCTGTGATTTTGAAACCTTAATCGATTAAATATGTTACCTATACGAATGTATTGCCGCCATTTCATTCCTCTACAACTATTTTTTTGAGGTGTTGGGATTTTTTTTCCGTCAGTGTATGTACCTCATAACACTATGGTTACCAAAATCACTTAGCTCCTTATATAAAGTTACATTTTAGAAACTTTTCATGGGACAATTTTCATATGTCCCATGAACATTTTCTAAAATGTAACTTTATTCGAGGAAAAATTGTTCTGCTTCAAAGAATATGCTTTTCAAAATCGGTTTATTGGTATAACGAAATAAAATAGACGTTCAGCATGAAGCGTCTTATAAACAAAATTCAAACTGATAAAATCAATGATATTTACACTGCAATGAGAAATGTTGATGATACTGATATGCTGCAATTGAGCTAAATACACAGCAGGTGTAGGGGAAAACACCATAAGTTGGTCAACGTGTCACATGACACTGAAGGAACATATTTCCAGGTACACTGTATTGAAAACTTAAAACGCATGATAAAGTAGGCACAGGTTGAGCAAAAACAAAAATGAAATAGAATGATAATTATATACATAGGTAACATTCCATAGCGCAGGCATACGTAGAAGCGAAACGACGGCGATAGAAAAACATAGTATGACTTATGCAACGAAGAAATATATACTACAATGAGAAATGTTAATGATAAGAAGATGCTGCAATTGAGCTAAAAGCACTACAGGTGTAGACGAAACACCGTAAAGTGGTGGCCAGCATGTCACATGGCACTAAAGGAACATATATGCAGACAAACAGTATTGAAAACTTAAATCGCATGATAACACAGGCATAGGTTGAGCAAAACAATGATGAAATAGGATGACAATTATATGCAGACGCAACATTATACAGTGCATACATACTCGATAGCTAAACGAAATAATAGAAAAACATGGAACAACTCGTGCAATGGATAAAATAATATGCAATGAAAAATGTTGATACTAGGAAGAAACTGCAGTTGAGCTAAATACACAACAAGTGAATGAAACACATCATTGGGTGGCTAGCGCGTAACATGACGCTGAAGGAACATATTTGCACGTAAGCAATAATACAAACTTAGAGCACACAATAAACAGGCACAATTGAGCAAAACGGTGATGCAATAGAATGAAAATTATATACATAGACAATAGTAAGCAGTGCTGACATACTTAATTGCAAACCGAGGTAAGAGAAAAACATAGTACAACTCGTATAACATAGATAGCACGTAAAATACAGCAGAAGTTACAAGTGAACACACTGTGCACACAAATGTAGTAGAAGTACAAAAATATTTCACTAAATGTAATAAAACACGACCAACGCCGTGAAAATGCAACACTCAGCGCCACATTCTGGTGCTCAAAAGAGAAAAAGTTCTAACGGATGGTTAGATTGAAAAGACCTGTGTCCACCGCGAACCACGGGGTCAGAGGTACCCACGTGGACTGGAAAGCTGCTTCTCGATGGCTGATGGAAGCCAGGCGGTGCTCAAAGCGGAGACGTGATGTAAGACTTTCTCTGAAGTGGCACACAAGTGCCGCACTCGCTTGTTGAGGAGAAACAGGTGAGGAAATGCTCCGGAGTTGCTGATGGAACACGTAAACTACGTGTTTGGCCAGTACAAAGAGATATGCACAAAGAGAGGGAAGAGGAACTGGTGGATTATCACGTAATAGAAGGTGTCTATAGGCTGTAAACGATAACTCTTGGGAGCAAGAGGAACTGGCAATCTTGAAGGCTTGATTGAGTAGAGGCAGTAGAATATGCTGAGTGGACAGAAACCTTGGGATAGCTGGTTCTTGGGCAATGCGACACTGTCACCCCTCTCGCCAATGGACTAGCTGTTGTTTGCCTGGTATATAAGTAAAAAGACGTCACTGCAGTCATATAGATGGTAATTCGATGTCTGAGTTAATAGTTTGAAACGAAGATACTCGTGGGTCCCTCTATCGGGGAATACTGGACAGTGATGTGGGCAGAGGAAGTTGATTGATCAATTAGCTATCGACGATTGCCTGACATACACGGTCGAGTCACATTATTGCGACCACCAGCTAATATCCACAGTAACCGCCGTGTGCAGCTAGACGGGCTGGGAGTGACTCAATAAGGTGCTGGAAGGTATTTACACGTATGTGGAGCCATGCTGACGGCAGTGCATCTGACAGCTACTGGAGAGTACGTGGTGGAGGATCCACAGAGCGGAGAACACGTTCCAGGTGGTGCCACAGATGATCAATTGGGTTTAAGTCTGGGGAATTAGGGGGCTATGGAAGTACTTTGAAATCTTCATCGTGCTCTTCCAACCAATCTCAGAACTTTCTAGCTGTGTGAGACGTCGCATTGTCGTGCTGGAAGATCCCATCCGCCCCATGGGAGACAATCAGCATGTATAAGTGTACGTAGTCTGCAAGGATGGATTCATAAAGAATTGGGTCCTTCCTCAGGTATCAGTGGACCCAGGGAATGCCACGAAAACATTCCCCAGACCATAACGTTGCCCCCACCAGCTTGTGTTCTTCCAGCAATGATTGAAGAGTGTTTTTTCTCCGATGTTTCTCGCCTTATACGCCAACGTCCATCGGCTCGATGAAGCAGAAAACATGACTCATCGCAGAACGCAATCCTTTGCCAATCAGCGGAGGTTCAATTCCAATACTGCCGTGCAAATTCCAGCCTTTTCTGCCGATGCAGCTTCGTTAGCATAGGTGCAGTGACCATCGGTCTGCATCGGAGCCCCATACCCAGCAGGATTCGCTGAACTGTCGTTTTAGACACATTTCCGGTCTACCCCTGGTTCATTCGGCCAGTGAGTTGCTCCACTGTAGCGTGTCGATCGGGCCTCACGCACTTTCGAAGCCGATGTTCACTTCTCACATCAATGACACGCGGTGCTCCGCAGTTTCCACGTCTCTTATTCGCAATGATCCCTTTTCTCCAATCACGATGCACTTTAATCACAACAGCACGCAAATAGTTCACAAACTGTGCTGTTTCAGAAATACTGCCACCCTTGGCCCGAAAGCCAATAATCATCCCTTTTTGCAAATCTGATAAATCGCTCCTTTTATCCATGACAGCAATTAGTGATATGTTTTCAGAATGCATACACCACACCTCATATACCCTCCAAGCCAGCTCACGACACGTGTCTAAAGGCTGGATATAAGAAAGATGACAGACACTAGACAGAATACATAGAACTGTAAAAAATCGTGTAATGTCAGCAATAACAAAATCCCTAGTAAGACGGTGAGATTCACAGGATCCATTACATATGTTCCAGGCTTTACATATTGGTTAAAGAAGGTATTACGTAAATGCAACATATTGATAGCACTGAAATCCCCGACTCCGTTATCACATATGATATCAATTTGCAAGTATATACAGTGTGAGAAAGAAAAGGCAAGTGTGTACGCTATACGTTAGTATATCCTGACAACACGGAAAAGGTATATATCGGAATGACAAAGCGATCCTTGGACACTAGTTGTAAAGAGCACGTGCAAAGTGTCAAACATGTTATGCAGAACACAGCCCTCGCCAGAGAAGTCAGGCGTTCCTCGGCCGCTCCTCAATGGAATAATATTAGAAGAATTGCCCCATACACGAATTTTAAAGAGACTGCCATCAGGGAAACAGTTAAAATCCTATTTAGCAAACTAGCGTGCAATTATATAGTTTCTACTGAACTACCAAGAGCTTGGCATGCGTTATTAAAAGATGGAAACGCATCGTGACACACCGTCTAATTGCGTGATGAAAATTCGTGTAATACGCTCGTGATGTCACCCACGTTATTTCAAAAGTCGTCTTTGTTCCATACGTGTTCCAATTCCCTGCATTTTTATGTCTACCATTGCTTTGAGAAAGCCTCCCAGTGGAATGCGAAAGCTTGGCGAATCTTTGTACCGCAAAAATAAACGGATTTAATACGCTATTTGCGTCTCTTGAGTATTCGATATCATCATCATCATCATCATTGTCAACCATTATCAATCCACTGCTGGATGAAGGTCTCCCCAAGTTTCCTCCACAACGGTCTGTCTTGTGCCAGTCTTGTGCCACCTATGTTTAAATGCAAAAATGTAACAAACTCGTTACTACTCCTAGTTTGAAATACAGCTGATGACATATATTCCACATATTAAGAAACGATACATGAATTGTGTTCAAAGCCTATGAACTGAAACAGGAAAAGAACTTACCTTTTTAAAAACTTGAAGTTAATCCTGCTTGAAAGTGTATTGTACCATATTCTACACAAAAAATCTTGCAGTTCCTAAACTCCCTTGTGACGTATATTCTAAATTAACTTTCCTTTTTAGTTTCTTTCCCTATGTAAATCTTGAGTTTATTCTGTTATTCTTCACGCTTAACGTAATATCTTTTCTCTCAAACGAATACGTTTGGCAACACAATTGAGGTTGAATGCACGTGACGTATGCCTGATATTGATAAGAACAAGAGATAAAAACCACGACTTATCTGTTGCTGGGCGAGGTTGCTTGAAGAGCGTTGGGTTGTAAACTGATTATTGAAAAGAGCGTTGTGTTAAGAGTGTGTGGTGAGTTTAGTGCTATATGCTATGTTACGATGTGTGTCCTACAACCTTGAATAAAGCATCTTTTCCGTAAGTTGACTTCTGTTATTTACATGTTTCGTCTGGCCGTTAAGGTTTTTTTCATTTAGGTCAACTATTTCTTAGTATATTGATGTGTTAAAATAACGTAAAAGTAAGATAAGACTTCTACGTCATACCCTCAAAAACAACGTTCACTCTCCAAAGTCACACTGTTTCGTTTGAAATCTTAGAAACCCAACTGTGACGTCACGCGCGATAACAGCGCCACGCATTAAGATCCGAGTCCAATATAAAGATGGCTCTGAATAACATCGATTGATAACAAAGTGCCCTACTATACGATTGTTTTCTGTTAAATGAATTAACATTGTCTCTCGAAGACTGAACACGTCAGTTCTTCTCTCTAGCTTTCGGTTACGTAAAGGCACTTTGACCTGTTGTCAAGGTTGCCAAACTCAAATTCATCGGGCAGGAATCAGTGGCGTTAAGCTTAGAAAAACGTTTAACGAGAATAAACCAAATTTACATAAGAAGACAGGATCTAAAAAGAAAAGATTTAATTACTGTATACGTCACAACGTATTGAACTACAAGAAATTCATTTAGACAACATATCTTAACTATAAAACAGAAAATCCTTGAGTCTGTTTGTCTGAAGCAGAAAAAACTCACGAACGCCGAACTCTGGCATCATGAAATTTGCACAGCTTATTAATGCTGGAATTTCTGGGTCAACGCAACTATTTTTAACTCCCTACGTCGTGTCCTTCCCGAGTTATGAGTTAATTAAGTTTTGAGGGGATTAGACACCACATAAATGTATAGAAGGCACAGCGTGTTTCACATCACATGTTTCACCTTTTTCATATCAGCGTGTTTCACGTCACGTGTTTCATATCATATCATAATTGTTAACGAATTTTGCTCAGTCAGAGATTCGTATTACTTGAAACCTGTTTTCACGCTCTGTGTCCTCAACGCGTGGTAAATAACTTTCGAACGTTAAATCACTCTCGAACGTCGAACTCAAAAACTCTCGGATGCCGAACTCTGGCATCATGAAATTTGCACAGCTTATTAATGTTCGAATATTTAGATCAAGCATTAGTTTTTGGAATTTCTACGTCAAGTATTATTGCTGAACCAAATCAACATAGAGTAAAAATTGAATGCTTGCTTTGATAACGTGTTTGGTCCGTTTGATTCCACAGATTCCATACATTCGGTACGTTTCGTTGCTTTAACTCGAGAAATATTTGAGACAGCAGTGCCCAAAAGGAAGAGACCATTTTTTAATCAAACACGAATCAACACAAACGCCAAAAAGCTAACACGAACCAAGCAATCGGAAGAGGAAAGATCACAAGTACGTGAAGCGGACAAAACTCAACAAGCTGTTCGACGAAATAACGAAACCTGTTGAGGAAACAGAGGCGCGACTTGCAGAACAACGATTGCGGACTGCTACAATACGAGGCAACGAAATTGCTGAGGAAACAGAGGCACGACTGACTGGGCAACCTTCAAGACGAAGCAACGAAACTGCTGAGGAAACAAAGGCGCGAGTTGCTGAAAAACGATTGTGTACTGCTACAAGACGAAGCAAAGAGACTGCTGAAGAGACAAACGAGCACTGAAAGTCCGATCGCCTAGGAGCATCAAACTCGAGAGCTACTGAAAGCGAGGAGCAGAGACAGCAACGAATTCAAAGTAATGCAACTGCTCACCAGAACCGAATTTCGGCTGAAATTGTTGAAACTCGCAGAAATTGGCTCCAGCAGGAGAGAATTCAACAAGGCACCACACGGGCAAGCAAGTGGCTATGTGTGAAGGACGAAGCATTCAATTATGATCCTGAATTGGATTATTCAAACTTTCCTCCGATTGTCATTGGTATCATGTCTTTGAAGTGCACTTTTTGTGATTCGCTGAAGTTTGAAGGCGAGACACCAGGATTGTGTTGATAATATATACACTGAGTGGCCACTTTATTATGACCACCGCTCAGTACTTCCTTGGGCCACCTTTTGCCTTTAATACTGCGTCGATTCTTCTTGGCATGGACTCCACGAGATGTTGATAGGTGGTTTGTGGAATCTGAGACCATGCTTGATGAATAGCACTTTCCAGGAGTGTGCGATTGCAGGGTTGTGGATCCAGCAAGTCTGATGGCTCTTTCGACTTCATCCCACAAATTCTCAATGGGGTTGAGATCTGGAGATTGTGGGGCCACCTAAGCAAAGTAAACTTACCAGCATGTTCCTGAAACCAATCCTGTACAATACTAGCACTATGGCAGGACGCATTATCTTGTTGAAAGTAGCCATCGCCATTGGGATAAACCACCCACATGACAGGATGCACTTGGTCCGCAATGATGTTTAGATATGATGTGCCAGTCAGACGTTGATCAACACGCCAGAAAAACATTCCCCAAACCATAAAGTTGCCTCCACCAGCTTGAAGGGTTGTAGCAATGCATTTCGGGTCCATACTTTCGTGATGTTTCCGCCAAATTCTCACTCGGCCATCGGCATGGTGCAACTGAAAACGTGATTCATCGGAACACATAATTTGTTTCCAATATCCACTGTCCAATCCTTGTGCTCCTGTGCGAACTGGAGACGTTTTCTCTTGTTAATTGCAGACAGCAAAGGTGTTCGAATAGGCCTTCGGCTGCCATATCCCATCCGATGCAGTGTACGGCGAACAGTGCGTGCAGAGATCATTTGGGGGAATCCTTGATTAAGATGGTCTAATTTGCTGCACTGTTTCCCTTCTGTTGTCTGTTACTAGTCTGGACACACTCCGTTCCGCCCGAGCAGTCACTAGTCGATGATGACCACACATTGCACGTAAAACCCAGTTTTGGCTGAGAATCTAGTCTTTAAACACTTTAACAACAGCTGCTCTGGAACATTTAACGAATTTCGGTGATACTCGCTTCATGGCTCCGAGCTCCTACAATCACCCCACGTTGAAAGTCCGTCAAATCGCATTTTTTACCCATCTCGTCACCCAAAAATCACTTCTACTACTGTCGCAAGCTCTACCTTATTATACTAGCCCCGCCCTCTGGAGGCAACAGCGTGCAGCCATAGCTCATTTGCTTAAAACTGCCAGGTGGTCATAATAAAGTGGCCACTCAGTGTATATATACAAGAATCTAAATCCCGAGCAAAGCCGGGTAGTAAAGCTATGGTTATTAATATTGTTTTTACATTTCCTCTCATGTTGTTGCATTTATTACAAGCACTGAGCGTCACCTAAAATTGCTAGATAATATCTTCTTACGGTAATTCTGAATGAAAGCATTTGACCCAACCGTTCTCAGAAATAAAAAATTTGAGAAGTTATTTTCAAGTAAATCTCAACTGAAAATATGAATTCTGTTTCGTCAGATTTTAAGATCTGATTTGGGAATTTAGTAAAACCCAGTACAATATTTTGATCACAAATTTTCTCGATGGCTTTCAGACATTGTTTAAATGTTTGCTTTTGGCAAAATTGGAACTTCCAGTCAAAATCTAGAAGATAATTGGCTTTAGATCTTTTAACAAGATATGACGTAGGAAAACAAACTTGAGCTTTACTTAACAGCAAAAGTCCGATGGGAGCATTTTATAGTTTCTTTTTTAACGTGGTAGTGTATCCTTTGAAGCAGTTACGATTTGCATAACTACCACTTTGTCTTTTCTTTTTTATCTTGTTTTTCTATTATTATTTTTTTTTTTTTACTTTTCGATGGAGATGCGTAGCTGCAAGGCACGAATATGGAAGGAATAAGCAAACTGGCTTCAAAAGTTACTTTTTATGTCTATCCTGTATTCTGTTTTCGCTTCTTTTTCTCGCCTTCCACTTTTTGCTTGGGTTGCTCATCAATTTTTCTCGTTACTTAAGCTGCATAATTAACTTAGGCTACTTCCATTAATTTTAGCCAATGGTATCATCTCGTACCTCTAAAGGTTACACAAAATAATAAAAACTTGAATAATAAATGATCATCTGCTCCGCTGATATATTTCCTTGCTTGTCAGAGAAGGGTTTCATGTTTCCTGTGTATTAATTACTGACCTTTATTTTAACAGAGACAAGTCTTCTACTTATACCAGAAAATGGATGGAGTCTTGCTGAGTCTGGCTTCAGACAAAAAATTTGGATGTAGTTCCCCAATATCAAAATTATAAGAACATTGGCACACAGTCAGTTTACTTATTAACCCTTGAGCATGGTTGTTATTTATTTAAACATTTCATCGCCTTGTCACGTTTAATTCGAGAAAAAGCAAAATGCTTGCAGTAGTTCAGTTTAAGTAGCTGAGATTTTAAAAATAGTCCATGATATCTAATTCCTCATACGATATACTCTAAATTATACCAATACGAAAAAATATATATACGCAATCGCAAATGATTTCTTAAGCTCCGATTATCAAGAAATCACAAGGATCAAACGCATTCAAAAACTTACATACGCACTTTCATCTTCCCCACTAGAACTGGTTCAGTCGTTTTAAATGAATATTCACCTAGGTAGGTTGGTTGATTTTTATGGCTCAAGGGCCATGTTTGGCCAAAGAACGGCAGACACAAGACGAATATTCATTTTTTTTATTTCGGCATATCAACATTAGCCACAACCGAATTATAGAGTCTGATAAAATCGGCAATAAATTTAATTAATTTATGACCAAAAGAACATAAAAAGTTACATATGTGAACAGCAGATGATACCCGCACGGTACAAATACCCGATGATACCCAAATACTGAGTTCATGCAGTTCAAAGAACTGAACAGCCCACAAGATCTAACAACATGGGAATTTCCGAAGACACTCTTTATATCTATCTACCTATTGGCACATCGAAAATTCAGTGGAACCTAAGAGCAACCAAAGGGACTCTGAATCATCTGAGTCAAAGAAAAGAATCAATATTGATAGTATTGGAATTATTATTGCAGACACTGAAGCAAAAAACGTCAATAATGTGACATTGCGTTGATGCATAAGTTCATGCCGTTTTATTTCACGAGTGTTGGCCCGGTCAGTAGTGACGGTGCAGATGGCCAGTTGTATATTAAAATGTACTCAGTGGTATTGTGTATCTAAATCATATTGTGTTGTGTGATTGTGGCTAATGGGGTTTTTTTTTTTGAGGTCCGGGGGTAATGAGTGTCAAGTAGAGAGAAATGAACAGTTCCGCCATCCCGCCCCTCTACGATTTTAACAAGGGATCCACAGCCGCTGAGGCTACTCGACAAATTTGTGCTGTGTATGAGGAGGATGCTACTGCTCCGAGGGCAGCCTGCAAATGGCTTGAGCAGTTCCGAGGTGGTAATTTTGACCTCGACGACTCTCCATGCTCAGGTCGGCCATCTCACTTTGAAGATAATTTGAACCATCTCATTCACTTGGATCTGCGTCAAACCACACGCGAATTGGCCACTGAGATGGACTGTGATCAGGCCACATTGGTGCGACACCTGGAACGTATGGGAAAGGTCCATAAATTGGGGTCTTGGGTGTCTCACACTCTCACAGAGCACATCAAGAATCAGCGTATTGTCATGCGTGCTTCCTTGCTCGCCCGTTATACCGAATGTTCTCAGCACCACAAGCCCTTTCTGCCACGTATTGTTACTGGAGATGAAAAGTGGTGCCTGTGCGTGAATTTCAGGCATCGGAGGGAATGGTTAAGCCCAAACAAGACGCCCACATCACGTCCAAAACATGACCTTCATCCTGCAAAGATCATGTTGTGTCTCGGGTGGGACATGGAAGGCATTATTCACTGTGAAACGCTGTCGAGATCGGACCATCAACGCTGCACTCTATTGTCAGCAACTCCGCCGTGTGGAGGGAACAATTCAGCAGAAACGGCCACATCAGCGACGTGGTGTCCTTCTCCAACATGATAACGCACGCCCTCACAGTGAAAACATGACCAAAATGGCCGTTCAGGACATGAAATTGGAGATCCTTCCACATCCGGCCTATTCCCCAGATGTCGCTCCTTCAGACTATCACCTGTTCCGATCTCTGTCTAATGCCCTCCGTGGCAGAACGTTCAACAATGATGTTGATCTCCAGAATTTCCTTCATGATTTCTTCGCAATAAAACCTGCACGTTTTTTCAAGAATGGCATTGCAGACATACCAGACGTTGGGACACCATCGTGAACAATGAGGGGAATACATAGTTGATTGATTTCGTTTTCCCTCCTGATGCAACACATTCCTGTAGTACGGTGAAAAAAAGGCATGAACTTCTGTATCAACCAAATATATCGCTTCTTTTTAAAGTTTTGACGCAAGCTAGAAAAGTCTAAGGTTAAAGGTTTTGACGTAAAATATAAGGGCTACTCAAATGAAAGTGAGAATTGTTCAGTGGAATAACAATAAATGAGTGAATTCACAAAATCCTCCCAGTAAGCATTCAAAACATCGATCCCACCATGTATCAGGTAACAGACAACGTTCTTTAAAAGTTATATAGGCTGCCCTTTACATACTGGTTTATTAATAAACCAGTCTGTATAAGCCTTCGTCAGTCGTGATCTCCGTCCTTTCAAATGCTTTCCCAAAGCTCGAGTGATCGCTTGCGCCACTGCGTCGTACATTTCAAAGATTATGAAACCATCGGAACACAGTGGCTTGAGATAAACAATTTCTCCTCATGCACAGCCTGCATACGGCGATATATTTCCGAAGACTGTGAGCCTTCCATCTATAAAAACTAAATTTCTACTCGTTGAACTACTTTGGACGAATCCATTTTCGTTTACTCCATGTCATCGCTTGTAATCTCTTCACACACAGCATTATAAATATCTAATAGAATTGAGCAGGAATGCATTACAAAGTAATGGAAGTACTGATTACAATTAACGTGTAATGCATTACAAGGTAATGCGGTAACAGGTAATGCATTACAAGGTAATCCCAAATATGGTTTGCACAAGGTAATGGAATTAATCTGTAATGCATTACAATGAAGAGGATATAATTCAATTATTTAGTAATGCCATTCAAACGCAATGGAATTATTTGGTAATGAAATTGCACAATTTGCAAATAATAATTACATACTAATAGTTTATAGAAATGCACGTGTACTAAAAGCTATGTCTAGAAAAGTCTGTCATGTAACATAGCAGACAGAGACCGAAGTGTTTTGTAGAATGTTCTAGAAGCGGCAAGAATGTGTTAGACGTTTGTAGAATGTTCCAGAATGATTGCGCAGTGGGACGTTGGAGAGCTTTATGTAAATCAAGAATATTCCAGAAGGTTCAGGTCCTGTCGTGAAGTATATACAAAGGAGTCAGTCACTTGCTAGTCCAGTGTTCGTATCATACAAGTAATGGACAACACTTGAGAAGTACGGCAAAAATGTCAAGAGTTTGCAAATTTCTGTAATATTCGGCAGTGCACCGTGAGTTGCTGAACTGTGAGAGTTGTGCTAATATGTGCTTGTGGCTATATAGTGGGGTAATTATTTTGGACAGTGAAACGTATGTATTGGACGAGAACACTGTACTGGAGATGGACGAAATGAGTATTTCGGCAACGGATTGTAGCAATCTGTCAACCAGTGGCAGCCACACAGGATCAATAGCTGATATCACAAAAGCTGTAAGTATTTTAGTTGTATATTAGATGGCCGTTTTTTTTTAATAGTGGAGAATAAATGTAGTGGAGACAAAGTTGTAACAAAGTGCACCAAATGCAACATCGAAGTAAAAGGATGTTGTACTTGAAATTTTGCAATGCATTTGAAAAGGAAACACGAAACCGGTTATGTAGAAGAGTACCATGAGTATTTGAAAGCAGTGAAGAAACCACTAGCACATCAGGGGAATCACGTCATAAAGTATTCGAAAGAAAACATTATTCGCAAGAAGAGTTTGACAGGGATGTACTTACATATTTTGTGGATTCCATGATATCATTTAGAAGCATTGACAACGTCTATTTCTACAAAATAATCGAAAAACTGAATGGTGATTCCAAACATCTGAAAATAATGAGTCGCAGATCACTTGGCCTCAAACTTTCTGATTATTATAAGGAACAAATGGCAAACATAAAACAAGAGTTAGAAAACGCAGAACTCGCTTGCACAACAATAGAAATCTGGTCAGGACGACACAAAAGTTTCTTGGGTGTGACTGTACACTGGATTGAGTCAGACATTACAAAGAGTTTCCAGAGCTTTAGCTTGTCAAATATTTAAAGGAACGCATAGTAATGATGGAATATGTGCAATGCTTCTGCAGATATACAAAACGTTTGGATTGGATTCTTCTAAAGTAGTGGCTGCAATTACTGGCAATGGAAGCAATTTCGTTAAAGCATTTCAAATATTCGAGATTGAAGCGGCAAGCATTGTTAAGGATGATGAGGATTTTGACTTGGAAAACAGTTCAGGTAGTTCCGATTATGATACGTACGCTGCCTCGGCCTCACCTAGTGATGATGATGAAGAGCATTTGTCGGCTACACGTATACATCGTGGGGAAAGGTTACCTTTGCATTTCAGACGTGCGTCACATACACTCAGTTTATGTGCAACTACAGATACTCATAAAGTACTAACAGACCGCAACACCGATCTTTCCAAAATGCATCAACAAGTGATGAAAAGGTGCAATACCTTGTGGAGAGCTGCAAATCGCCCAAAATCTGCAGAAATTATCCAAGCTATTTTAGGTCACACACTTAGCAGGCCAGGTGCAACATGGTGGAATAGTTTATACGATGCTATGAAACAATTTCTACACATAGAAGAAAAGTCAGCTACGTTGAGTAAAGCATTGGACTTAAAAAGAGTGTACTGAGAGATCAAGACTTCAGTTATGTGAAAGAATATGTTAAATGTACTAAGCACATCGCCGAGGTCCTAGACATCTTCCTAGGTGAAAATGACATGTATTTTCGCATCCTACTTCCCACTTTGTTATCATTAAGACACAAATTACAAACGTTATTGACTGGAGACCTCACGTATTGCCGACCATTAGCCGAAGCTTATTTGGAAGGTCTAGGACGAAGGTTTAAGAAATACTTCACACTGTCATCTTCCCAGGCGGAAAAGGCTGCAATAGCAGCTTTATGTCACCCTAAGTTCAGCCCATTTAAATGGCAATCTTGTATTCGTAATTCTTATTGTATCAAAATGAAAACATTGCTCATAAATGAATTGTCAAAAGAAATTAAACCGCAACGACATCTCACGGATGTACCTTCTACCAGTCGCCAAGTCAAAGATGATTTTTTCTATATTGATTCCAGTTCTGAAGATGACAGTGAAAACAACCAACCAACAAAGAAAGCTGAACTCATCTATGCACATTTCAGCCTCGAAGAACCAGAATATTTACGTGCGTTACATAATTATAAAGAGGTAAAACATCTGTTTGTGCAATATAATACACCTATGCCTTCCTCAGCGCCCGTCGAACTGTTGTTCTCATACGCTACTTTTACCAATTATTGCAAAGCTAAAAGACTTTCTGTTGAAATGTTTGAAAACAGGGTTGTTTTAAAAGCAAACCTTACGTATGAAGAAAAAGACCACAAACAAACTAGGGATTACGGAATAGGAAAATCCTTCCTTGTTTTGCGACAAGCCACCTAGATATTCTACTTTTACTTTACAATGAGGATTTGTCATTTCTTTACTTTGCAATGATCTAGTTGCTCATTCTTTCTGTTGTACATGTAGCTCACTTTGTGGTTGCTATAATATGTAGCAATCAGACCTTTCATTCCTCCCATTTCAAGTGATGTAGTGTCTCAGAGTGGTTTCCATTGGCGTTTAATGCACAATTTGTTTTTTCCTGACTGTTTTTTGTGTGCTTCAGTGAATTGTTCTTTGTTGAAGACTAAGATCACATGAAACGGAATTGATCTTTCTTTCATTCATTTTTGTACTATTCTCTAACCGAAATAAACATCCCATTCGTACTTACTTCATATGTATTATTTCGTTCAAATCACTTTACTTGCGGCGAAGACGGGGCAATAATTCATGTCATACACGTACAATCTTCAATACATACATACACGCATCTGAGGTCCGAGGGTGGAACAATTGTCAAATAACCTACACAACGTGTAAGAATGTACTGGTTTATTCACGTTGTATTGTTACCCTAAGTTATTGGTTAATTACCAACATATAGTTAACCATTACGATTATAATGGGTAACTGCTACATGTCATTACAATTACCATGTAATTCTAATAACCATTTCACCATTACCATGTAATGGTAACTCTAAGTTCTTGTTCCCATTATCATTACGCTGTAATGCATTACCGATTAATTCAATTACGATTTTTCCCAAATCTGATAGCTAACCCTAAAGTTTTGCTTGCATTTATACCTCTTTCACGCTAGGACAATGGACAGCACACTGCTCTGCGCGATAAAACCGGTCTTTTCTCACTTTCATTTGAACAAGCCTTATAGAAATGTCTCGTGTATTTGCCATAGGTCTTGAAGTGCAGATATCTGGGGAAATTAGGAAATTATTCGGAACAATTTCATTTAGCTACAAACTGAATTATTCCAACAAGGTTAGCGTATTCTTGTACAAGAGAATCTGAGTTTCTTCAAAGCACAGATGTTATGAATTTTTTTACGTAAGCGTTGCTTAAAAATTCATCAGTTTCCCATGCTTCTTAAAAATGGACCCAGTTATGACATACACAAAAATATCTAGCTTGTAGTTCAATAGAGAGATTGTAAACACTCCCTATATAGCAAAAAGGTTTTCAAAGATGAATACATGTATATAGCTGATTACATTTTCACTTTAAGTGAAATTACGCTAGATCACCAACTCCATTACTTCCACTACAAATGTTTCATTAAAAGTTATAGTTTGGTGTTTCAAATTTAAAATGATACCTGCCGTGTCATAATCTCTTTATATGGACAATTTTGTTTTGAAATAAAATGAAAGGCGAGCGAAACTAAACAAACTGCTTTCATTCAACAATACCAAAAAAGGTCAACCATGAAATACGGGATTACACCAGTATACAATACAAATTTGAAGTTGCGATTCCGTCTATTGGTGTAAACTATGACAAGAGTGGTAAGTCAAATATTGAATAGAATACGGATCAAAATTTGTAAGTCAAATATTATCCGAAAACTTGAAAATTTCATCGTCCTGGAGCCGGAATCGAACCCGCTTATTCTGGTTTGCGCCCGAGTATGCTAACCACTACACCACCCAGAACGACCAAGTCTCAAGTTTCCGAATTATTTGAATTTAACACATCACAGGAATCCCCAGTCGGAGCAACGGCCTTCATGTTTAGCGAATCTGGATAAAAACAATTCATTGTTTCCAGTGATTTGCCCGGAGAAGTAGAAAAACCATTACTCGGAAACTTTAGACTTAGTCGTTCTGGGTGGTGTAGTGGTAACCGGGAGACGCTAGTTCGATTCCCGCTCCAGGATGATGAAATTTTAAAGTTTTAGGATATTATTTGACTTACCACTCTTGTCATAATTTACACCAATAGACGGAACCATAACTTCAAATTTGTATTGAATACCAAAGGTACTGAGAAATTTCCCTCTTGGGTGACTATTTATTGAGCAGAAGATGAATGCAATATAACGACACCAAAAACCTGTTTTCAAAATTCATTGATTCGCCACAAATTTGTTTTGAAGAGCAACTTCTTCCTCCAAAAGACGGAGTTCTGTTCGCTATGCTTACGAATGCTTCCTGTACGTAAATCTGAGGGTTCCAGATGGATAGCGAGTCTTCGAACAACTTTTTGCTGGTTTGCCCCTGAGGATAAGCAAAGAAAATGTCTGCAGAGGATTTTCGTGAGGAAATCTCCTGGGCATTCAGTAGCTTTCCAGAGGGAAGTCTAAAAAAACGAATATTTTTATCACTGACATGCCTTTTGCATTCTGAACTTGGAAAGAATTGTACTCATTACAACACAAAATGCAAAAGACCCCATTTATAAATGCAAAAGTCCCGCATAAGTAAAAACCTTGATTTCATGTCACCTCAGGATGTCGCCATTTTTCAACAAAAGTCTCCAGACGTGCGATGTAGCAATACAGCCGAATGCTGGTAGTCGTTTGAAGTAAAGTTTTACATCAGAACGCGTAAACACTGTGTTCAGACGATTAGCGCCCACGCGTGTGCTTTTACCCTTATAATAGCTCCTGTTGGCTAACTTTCCATGGTAAGTTAAAAGTTGACTGCGAAGTAAAAATGCCTCTTCTGAATAAAAGTACTGGAAAGCTGTTACAGCAAGAACAGTTTTTTTTTTCAAGTTTCAAAAAAAAA
The DNA here is from genome assembly GCA_039090855.1 of Macrothele yani. Classification (NCBI taxonomy): domain Eukaryota; kingdom Metazoa; phylum Arthropoda; class Arachnida; order Araneae; family Macrothelidae; genus Macrothele; species Macrothele yani. The sequence goes on along the minus strand of CM076995.1, from coordinate 4,720,651 downwards.
AAAAAAAAAAAAAAAGACACCAATTTGAATGATTCTAATTGAATCAGTTTCTTTTTTTCAAGTTTTAAAAAAAGGAAGACACCAATTTGAATGCTGTTGTTTAGTAATTTTAAACACACATTTTATTCAAAACTTTTTGAAGAATTTTTTTACCTTCGCATGGCAGGTATATGAAATTTTATTACATCGAAAGAAAAATTATTGATGTCCTTAAACGAAAGTGAGGCTATTTGTATGATTTCTTATCGGTTCTTTTTCTGCCTTTCAGGAAGACACAGTGTATGAAGCATTTTGAAAGAATGAAATGACGTTCCAGAAAGAATTCGCTAACTCTCGTATCTCTTACACATTGTGAGCTCCTTCTCAGAGAGAAACGTCTATTTATTTTCTAAGAGTAACTCTTGTTCGAAATTCGAAAAATTTCCATGAGTCTATCACTTGAACATAGGTATTGTTGAATTGAATTCGGTCTGGAACTCAACTGCCCTCCACCACGATAAGTAACTCCAATGACATTGAGCAATAAGTTAGATGTGAAGTATGAAAATCGCACGCGTACATTTTATATATACATTAAAAAGAGTATTGTCCTTCATGTGCACTTTCCTTTGATGAATGTTTAATTGCTTGGTACTATGAGCGCTCTAAACCTCTGCAGAGTTCCAGAACATTAACTTAACATTTAGAACATTCGCACGTGCCTGATGTGTTGCCGATAGGCTAGCTAAATTGCTGGCCTTTGATCTGACGAAACTTCGCCGCATAAGTGCGATCAAGAAAGTTCCCAAGCTGGTGAATGAGAAATAAGGGTTCCTGCGCAGAATATTAAGCAGTGAGCGATGCTAAATCCGACGGACGGAGCTTTGACCCAACAGAGAAGACTGGTAGGTAGGTTGAGCCCTGCCTCCACAGCGACAACCAGTTGCCCTTGATTTATAGTGTTGTCCGTCCGTTAAGCACATAATAGTTTTGTGTTACGGTAAGATTTGTAGATCTCTCTCTCCCGGCTGGTAACGACAAGGAGCTTGAACGAGGTGAGACACTTTTCGACAAGGGTTAAATGTTCGACCAAGCGAAAAGTGAATGGCCCACAGCTTACTTACTTTGGGGGGGGGGGCGGGTTGTCTGAGACTTGAAGGGGGTTGCTGCTGAGTTTGTGGAATGTGGTAACTGACTGAAAGAAAAAGAGTTAGATTGGAAGGGCGATTCGCGCGTGCTTGTCTTTGAGGTGGAAGGTTAATACTATGACTCCATTATTTCCTTCGTTTTCTTTTTCAGGGGTAGCTTTAGTGATTTAAATTTGTTTTCCACAGACACTGGAACATAAATAATGTCCGTCCATATACTGATAGCAGCGATGTAGCTGTGACTTATCTAATCTTCGAATTCCTGTTCTGTAAAATTTATACGCATCCCGAGTTATTGTCACCTAATAACAAAATCTTTTACTTTCAAAGTCAGAAGCACTTAAACATTTAGAACTTGCAAAAGCGAAATGAAGAAACTTTAGTCGTGCCAGCTGCAGATAAGCGCGATATGAACGTACCAACTAATGTTACAAAGAACACTGCTGCACGACACATTGCATAACATCCTCCATACCACACAGATGCTATGGAACTGAAGCTTTAGTAGCGACGAAGCAGATATTATTAAGTCATACTAAACTGAAAGCATTGCTCCATAAATTTTGTGTACTGCCCGTTAGTAATAATAAGAGCTTTTTCATAACCTGGAACTTTTTGCCGCCACCTCGTTGGTAAAATTCATATTGAAAAAAGAAATTTCTATTTTTATTTTATTTTTAAACTCCCTTTTTAGCGACTTAATGTTTCCATAACTACAGCTGCTCGTGGTGCTCACCCTCTTGCAATACAAATGTATGTAGTACTAAAAAAATTTTGTAGTTGCACGATCATGGGCGAGGTTTCTGGGATTTTGTGAGGTATATTGATTTTGTGTTCCTTTCTAAAGATGGGACCCCATCTTTACCGCAGTAGGTTGCCATAAAGTACAAGGATAAATCGAAAAGTAGCGCACAGTATTATTTTTTTTTTGGCAACAGTTTAATAGATAAACAAAACATATACACAGGGGAACTACATTTCTTAACTATTTTTTAACATAAGAACAGAGACGCTCCAGACATTTACCCCAGCGTGGTACCAGTTTCAGTATACCTCGTTCATAAAAGTCAGTTTTCTGGGCGTATAGCCACCTGCGGACAACCAATCATTCTATTTTATCATCCTTTCCAAGAGACTCAGCGAATTGCAGCTATAAGTGCTTTTAAAGTTTTAAGGTTTTCATCCTGGTCGTCAATGCCTAGCGAATTCCACTGCAGATACTCGCTGTTTCCGCTACTTGAGTTCATTTCAGTTACGCGTTTCTGTTTTGTTCCTTCTGATAAGGGGCCGTCCATAAAGTACGTCCGTGATTTTTTACTATATTTAGACCCCTCCCTCCTCCATGGCACATTTTGTCCGATTGTTGACCCCCCTTAAAAATTACGTCCTAATTTCAGTCTTTTTTGAGAAACAGAAAGAAAACATGTAATTATTTAAAGGAATCTTCCAGATATTTTTACACGTTTGCTTCAGAAAATATTTATTATTTAGGCATTGACCGTTTTCCAAATGCTACCCAAAGTTTATCATTCTGAAATAAAGACCTACAAATGAACGCACGCATTCAAGGCTGCAACACTCCCGATTATACCATCTATAAAACACGATAGACTTGGTAGTACAAATACGTACGAGAACTTAATATTCTGATTTAGCTACATATCATCAGAAATCTGAAGTATTTCCTACCTTTTTTTTTTTTTGATTGGAGGTTTAACGACCACCATGAGCAACTCAATGGGCTATAAGCAGTCGCCCGTCCTTAATTTAGGGTCACTGGTTCCAAGAAAGGGAGTGAGCCAGTGCCGTTAGACAAACACAACATCCATGCCTCGACGGGATTCGAACCCGGACCCCTTTGGGACAAATGATTAGAGGCCATTGCTTAGACCACTGCGGCCCTACCTTTTTTTAACTATTAAAAGAAGAAAAAAAAGAGAAAACAAAACGAAGAAATACCATCCACTATAGTTTTGTCAATGGACATCCGAATTACTAAACCTGCCCACTCCCCGTGTCACATTTGGTCCGGTTGTCAGGACCCCCCTCCCCCTGTAATCTCGGACGTACTTTATATGGACGGCCCCTAACAAACTGGTCTCTGTGACGGAATTTATTAGTGCCAGTGCCACTAACAATACGAACTGGGCGTCGTTATAGATCACAGGTGTTATCATAAATTTCCACCAACGTGAAGTTCAGTATAGGGTTGTACGAATTTGATGGAAGAATGTTTTACATAAGTGTTTGGAAAATACGCACACTTTCTAGTTATTGTTCATTCATTGCATTTTCGGCATACAACGAAAAAGGTGCCTAATTTTTCTATAGAAGTGAAATAATTTGAAACTTTGGGATTTAAATTATTTAAATACGAAATGTGTCTAAGGACAATATCCACAAACATTTCAACACCATCATACGAATTTCGAAGCCGCTGTGGTACAGTGGAAGTATGTCCGGCGCGTAACTGGAAGATTCAGGGTTCGATTCCCGATGACGGCCGATGAGGATTTTTCCGTGACTCACTGATAAACGTGGAAAGAGCTATTACTTCTATTTGATGTTCCTAATCCACGTCAGCTGTGTATTTATTAACATGTGTTTTCGTCAGCAGGCGCGACGCTACGGGTTGGCTGGAGTAGGCTTCAGCCCACCTAACTTTCGGTTTTAGCCCACCCTTTGCCCTTCAGCCCCCCTCCCCAAATATTTCAGCAGTTGGAACATATGGCGGTGCAAACATCTAAGATTCTAGGGAACTTGGATAAATATACGTGAAGTTCTCGAATTCACTGAAATTTTGTAATATAAAATGAATTCTTTGTTAAATTTGGTGTTTATGGGAAAAGTAGGGAGTCCTCTGAACGAATTTCTGAGAGTAGTAGTAGAAACACACCATTTTTGTAATTATAGTTTTAAACGATGAGATAGAGAAATAGGTATTCCTTGTCAGGTTACAAACAAATATTCATAAACAACCTTATGAATACAAAAAAACGAAGAAAAAAAACTACATAAGTAAGCTAAAATTGCAAAGAAATAGTAACTTGCCGTAGAGATTCGTATCCATGGTTCCCATACTACATAAAGACACCGGACAAAAAATTAGTCACCCCTGTCAGAACTTACCTAATAACGGGTGACGGCGCCTCTTGCCTTGATAACAGCATGAATCCGGTGTGGTAGAAACTCCACGAGGTTGTGGATGTATTGAACATCGATTTGCAGCCACTCATGCGTCAATTGGTCCCGAAGTTCCGCCACAGTACGTGGGTGTCTATTCCGGCGGTTTAGCTTCTGTTCCAAAGGATCCCACAGATTTTCAATACAAATTTACATCTGGGGATTTCGTGGGCCAGTCGAGGTGAGACAGTGTTGCCGATTGTTCGTTGTGCCACTCAGACACAGTTTTAGCCCTGTGCACGCGGCAATTGTCGTCTGGGAAGACAAGAATGGTAATGTGATCCTGCTCCTGCAGATGTAGGACAAAGAGCTAATCTTCGTCATTCAGAATGCGGAGGTACGCATGTTGGTTCAAATTCATCGTCACTGCGAAGAGAGGGCCCTATTTCGTGGTATGAAAAATATCACCAAAACATCACAGAACCCTCCAGCTTGAACAACACCTTGGACACAATCAGGATTAAAGGCTTCATCGGGCCTGCGATGCACTCGTCGCCTCCTACCGTTAGAGAACAGACAAAAACAATATTCACCAGACCGAATTACTTCTTTCCAATCTTTCACAGTAAAGTTTTGGTGCCTCTGAGCCCATTGATAACGTGCGACGTTGTGACTTACTGCTAAAAGAGGTCTCTTTCGTGGTACTCTGCTCCAGATGTCCATCGCATGCAGTTCTCGTCGCAATGTCCTTTCTTAAATTGGTTGGAGTGGACTTTCATTGACTGTTTGGAGCAACTGTTGCGTGGTTTGAAACTCATTTGGAATTACTAGGCATGAAACATGATGGCGGTCCCTGTTGGTGAGAATCGTTTTTTGGCCTCAGTTACGTCGCCGATTTTTAGTTGACTGCAAACTACACCTACGTTTGCAGACCCGCTGGACAGTACGCTTCGACACATCAACAAATTGGGCGATTTCATTCAGCTTGTGTCCATGGGCACGGGCAAACACTATGGCTGCTTTTTGCCACTCAGTAACGTCTGTCTTATGACCCACATTACAGACTAAATTCAATACACGTTGCTCTTCACCACTGCACGAGACAGAAATGATCCTGTAGACCACATCAGTGCTGTTTATCTCCCAAGAATTCTATCCCGGCATCCTCTGTGCAGCCAGTAACTTCCTGCTGTCATTCCTGTTAGGGGTGACTAATTATTTGTCCGGTGTGCTTACATTGAATAAATACTACGTACGGTATTCACTTGCAAACTTTTTTCACTAGACATAAAGAAAATACACATGAGTCCGGTAAAATGCAGATGAGCGGAATTTTTTGCCAAAATTTCTGCCAAACACTTCAAAATTTCTGCCCACCTCCCAGCATGCTTAGGCCCCCTAATATCACGCCCAGTTCTGAGCGGCTGACGTCTCCACTGTTCGTCAGTATAGTTATCTCGCGATCCCTGACTATGCCTTTGTTCTGAAAAGATCTAGGCCCGTGTTATTCGCTTCCTTAAGTGTACAGTTCTTTACACGAAACAACAAGAGTAATACTTTCTTGAAAGGAGGTTGGAGGAAAAGAGTTCAATTACACAAACTGTTATTCAGTAGTTCTACGAAGGGCGGTCAAAAAGTTTCTATTATCACTAAGAAATAAGAGAGCTACGTCTATCAGCTTTGGTGGTGGGAATTAATCCTTCTCCACATATCCCCAACCCAGGGCAATACACTTCTAACAGCGATGGATGGCCTGGGTGAGACCTGTGTTGTAGAAGTCCTCTGTTTGGCTATTCAGGAAGTGCTCCACTTCGAAAATCCCCTCGTCGTCGTCCATGAAACGCCTGCCACGCATCGGGCTCTTTAGCCGATGAAATAAGAAGTTGGATGGCGCTAAGTCAGGGAAGTAAGGGGGGATGAGGCGGAATTTCATAACCCAAACTAACCGCAAAAGTGACTGTCTCTTGAGCAGAATGGACTGGGGCGTTGCCATGAAGGAGCCGCGTAACTTCTGCAAGAGGTCCCGGTAGTACTTCCCTGTTATTGTTTGGCCCTCACATAATCAGTGAGGATCACATAACGGCAGTCCCAGAAAACGCTGAGCATAACCCTTCCTGAGGAGACTTGCATCTTCGCCTTTTTTGGGCGTCAGTAACCTAGCGTGCTTCCACCGTTTGCTTTGTTCCTTCGTTTCGCGGTTGTAATGGTACACCCAGCTTTCATCCATAGTAATAAGCCGTTGAAAGAAGTTGGCCAGTTCGGCAGCACACAGCTTCAACATGTCCGCTGTAGCATTCTCTCGGTGCTCTTTTTGCAATGGCGTCAGCAGTCGTGGAACCCAGCGGGCGGAGACCTTCGTCATGTGAAGTTCATTGTGAATGATGTTGACTACTGACCCATGACTAATATTGACCTTCTGCGTGGTCGTTGCGACAGTGTGTCCCCGGTCTTCGAGCACCAGGGCCTCCACTTATTCCGCAATGCCTGGTTCTTCACTGAGATACGGTCTTCCGCTTCGTGGATCGTCTGAAATACTTATTTGTCCTCATTTTAAGCGTCTACGCCACTTTACCAGTGTATCATACGATGGAGCTTGTCCCTGCACACCTTTACGAGCTCAGCACGAATCTATTTGTTTTGTGCCCCTTCAAATGTAGGAACAGAATTACCACGCGCTATTCGACTTGCTTCAAAGGCTGCGCCATTTTGTTTTCAGAGCCCTAGCGCTGTTCAGCTTTACAACAATGCGAAATCGTTCCCATGTGCCAATAGCTAAAGGTCATGGTTCTTCTGCACAGTGATCATTTTTACCCTAATCTCAATTGCTTTAGGCAACAATAAAAACTTTTTGACCGCCCCTCGTACAACATTTTTCATTAACTTTATTTTTTCAGAACTGTGACTCTTTTCATAATTATATATTACCATTTACCCATCGTTCGAATATTAGAAATGTAAGTTTTGTCGTAACGGAGCATTACGCTAAGGTTATTTCAGGGAAAGTAGAGTCACGGCAAGAAAGGGAAGCCAGACATACAAAAAAAATAATAAAATAAAATAAAGATGAAGAACTGATACGCAATGAAGAATAGCCACATGATAAATAACTTCATAAAATAAACTGTGGGCCCCAAAAGCCCATCATATGAAGACAAATGAACGGGAAAAGGGTGGGATTATCATTTCAGGAGGACTGCATTTTAATAAATCATAAAAAGTGAAGCACGGGACTAAGAGAGTCCGAGCTGAGCAATGAATCCAAGTTCTACTTGGAATAGGCAAAAAACGTTCTTTAAGCAGAACGCATCCAAGTTCTACTTGGAATAGGTAAAAAACGTTCTGTTCCGGCAAAAAAATACTGAAATTTAGGAACTTAGGTTACAAGGAATGCAGACGCAAAAGCATTATTTGCATTTTAATACGAGGGTTGTACCAAAATTAATACAAAAGTGGGCATAACTATTTTATTAACTAACAGAGGTCGTTCAAATTGCACATGTTGGTAGAGTAAGTAACTCTTTCTCTATACAAAAGTACTACTCAGCATAGTCTCCATCTCTCCATCACAAGCGATGCATTTGCGCCATCGTTGAACCCAACTCTCGAATCCTCTTTGAAAAAATTCAGGTGTGGATTGTTGTACCCACTTTTTCACGGCCACTTTCACCTCGTCTGTGTCATCAAATCGTTGTTCCCGGAGACTGTACATCATTTGGACGGACCGAACAAGTGGAAATCAGAGGGCGTCAGATCTTGGTTGTACGGCGGTGGAGGGTGGGGGGATCACCAACCAGCCTAACTTGCTGATCGCCTGATTTGTTGCCACAGATGTGTGTGGTCTCGCAATGTCATGGTGAATGTGGATCCCTTTCAGATTCTCGTTCGGTCTCTTCTCCTCATGGCTTCCCTAAGCTTCTTGAATGTCTCAATGCTCCACTCGCTGGTCACGGTACTGCCACTTTCCAGAAAATCAAGGAGAATGACACCCCTGTCATCCCAAAAAATAGTCACCATGACTTTCTGTGCTGATCGCTGGGACTTGAACTTCTTAGACCTTGGTGAAGAGGTGTGAAACCATTCCATGGATTGATTTTTCGTTACACCCACGTTTCATGTCATCCGATCGGAAAAACAGTGTCTTCATTGGCTTCAAACGCTTCCAGCAGACATGAGTAGACTTCCACCCTTCTCTCCTTCAAATGTGCAATGAAGAAGGATGGTTGTTATAGAGGAAGAGTTACTCTACCAAAATGTGCAATTTGAACGACCTCTGTCAGTTTATAAAAAAGTTACGATCACTTTTGCATTACTTTCGGTACAACCCTCGTACCTTAGCTGAAAATCCGAAGGTGAAACAAAATGAAGATAATATTTTTGGCCGAATATAGGAATGTAATTTTTTTTTTTTCTAAAAGTTAAAGGTTAGGGAAAAGAAATGAATAAATAAAATGTAATGTAATGGTTTTAGTGTTATATTCACTGAGTGCTGTTCAAAATTGTTCATCGTATTAAATTTCAGGAAAAGTGGTGAACTTGAGCTCCACTTAGCGAAAAGTTTATCTCTCTGAATTTTGACTTAAATAGAAGTAAGCTTGAACTTAGTTCATTAACTCTCATTTGGTTGTTATTCAAACACCTTCACTCTCCTAATATCTTTGCCACGTCTAGAGGCAAGGTGAGAATTCTGAATTTATTCTATGATTAACTATAACAGAATCACACTGTTACATGAGACTCGTTACGAGGTCAGTAACCTTTCAGATAAAAGAACAAAACAGCATGCTGCACACACGTGATGAAGAAATTTACGCAGTGTCATTAACACTATTTATTCACCTGCTGTTTAGACAAACTTGCTTAGCAGGATAGGCAATTAGCGAAAGCGTTCTAGACTTATTTGACTTATACTCTTTGTTTTTGGGAATGGATGAAACTACAATCGGATTGCCATTTTCAAGTACCTCGGTTCACAAGTGGGAGAGGGTCAAATAAAAGAAAAATTATTCTTTTTCTTGTTAAATATAACAGCAAAAATAATAGACTAAACTGAAACTGTAAGTTCTGTCGTGGAAGAAGCTCGTAAAAGGCTCTGGTACCAAAACTCTGTGGGGTTTGAATGATTTACAGGAATTGTAGTGTCTTTAGGCACTACAATTCCTGTAAATCATTCAAACCCCACAGAGTTTAAAAAACTACAATTAACTTAAATTGCAGTTTTTTAAGTTTTCGAAGTAAGAATCCTCATGTCTGTTCTCAAGATATATGAGCCGCCCCGGTGGCGCAGTGGTCTAAGCGATGGCCTTTGATCATTCGTCCGAACGGGGTCCGGGTTCGAATCCCGGTGAGGCATGGATGTTGTGTTTGTCTTACGGCACTGGCTCTCTCCCTTCCCTGGAACCAGTGACCCTAAATTAGGGACGGGCGACTGCTTATAGCCCATTGAGTTGCTCACGGTGGTCGTTAAACCTCCAATCAAAAAAAATTATATATATATATATATATATATATGACACACCGGCGTACTCTTGGTCCATATAGTTCATTTTCATTTGCAGATATTGTTTGCTATGTTTTCTGATGTACTCAAATGAAATAAATACTATAGAGTCATTTTTACCGTCCGCCTTACAACTGGAAGCACGCAACTATATATACAGTATATACATATATATATATATCGTCATCATCATTGTCAGTCATTATCTGTCCAATGCTGGATGAAAGTCTCCCAAGTTTCTTTCATAACTGTTTGTCTTGAGCCAGTCTCCTCCATGTTACTTCGGCATGCTTTCGGATTTCATCCATTCATTTCCCATGTGGTCTTCTGGGTCTTTTTCTGTTCCTCGGTATCCAGTCTAAAATTTCGGTTGTCTATTGGTGGTCCATTTTCTGGTAACATATTCATCATTATATCTAGCGGAAGTGATAGACGCATTTGTAACTCCTACATTACAGAATCTATCGCACATTTTTAGAAGATGCAATATCATCTGAATTTTTTAAACAATAAGAATGTCCCCAAATTCTTAGGCGTAATGCTCACGTGTGTTTACAGAGTCTTAAACGTAGTACGCTAAAAAATATTTTAACACATCTTTCTAGTTTTGGTCACAATAATAATCTTTAAAGCAAGATTTTCAGAAAAGTTGCAAATATATTGTTATACCATTAACTGGCAAAATAGAAAATCTGGAAAACCAGAAGACGTGTGAATATTACTGATCGTCGTTAGAGGTAATAAGTGCTAAAATATTTTTTTAATTGGATCCGTAGAAGCTAAGATATCGTCGAAATAAAACTTTCAACTTGTATAATCTAGTGAAAACATTTTACAGAAAAAAGGGATGGAAAATTCCCGAAAAGTTTTGGTTTTAATAACAGCTGTCGGATGCAAAAAAATTTAAAATCTGTTTTTTAAATGGAAGGTTGTCGTGATAAATTCACAAACACATCAGCTTCACTTAGCAGAAACATGCGCCACCTAGCGTTAAAGCTGTGCGTCCTGCAAACCAATAAATGCGTGGAAAGCGCTTCTAAACGCACGAATAATCGGAGGTAAGAAGAATTTTCCGAGCTTACGCTTAGAAGTTCGAGTATTCTGCTGAATATGAAAATTTGTACACGCCACGCAGAGGTAAGAACATTATAAAAGTTTGAATGTTCTTCAATTCTCATTCTCATCGTTAACGCTGCCAACTGCAAACGTATTTTTTCAAATTCTTCAACGGTGAGTTCGTAATTGTCCGCTATGTATTTATAAGAAACGTTACTACGATTGAGAACTTATAAGGATATCATTTTTCAACAAAGACCTTGATTTTCAATGCAGTGTTGCACGAGCTTCTTAATGTCGCCATAAAAAATATTGTACATTTTGTTGCGATACGAGCTAGGCATACATTTCTTTCACTTTCTGGTCCGTGGCAAATCAAAGGCCTGTTAAGACGTCTTTCAGTGGGCAAAACAAATGATGGTCCAAAGAGGGTGAGGTCAGGACTACATGCAGCCTCAATGTCATTTGCTGGAGAGTTTCAACAGTGGGAGCAGCAATATGAGGATGGGCATTGTCGTGCAAGAACAAAACTCCTTCTGACCGTAAACTTTAGCGTTGACTTCTAATTACGGACTTCAGCTTCCTGCGTAGCATTTCACTGTAACGAGCACTGTCCAACTGTTAATTCTCACTGCTGAAAATGTTCCAGTCTTGAGTCCTAGAAAACTAAAAACACTGAACAACACTTTTCCAGCTATCGGTTAAGCTTCGATTTTTTTCTTTCTCTTTAGTGATGACTTCTCTTTTTTTTTTTTTTTTCCCATTCCAGCTTTTGAGGTTTACTCTCCAACTTGCAATAGTGGATCCATGTTTTGTCCGCAGTGATTATTCTTTTCAAAATGGCGTCAGCTTCGGTGCCATGGCAGTCCAAGAGGCATTGGTAGATGTTTTAAAGGATTACCTTCGTGCCCTTGTGGAAAGAAGTTTTGAGAGCCATCTTACACTGACTTTAGAAAAGTTGGATCCGTTGCGAATGATTTCATAGGCAGAATCGTGACTAATTTGAATATGATCTGCCACTTCAACAGTTAGCCTTCTATTCGCCAGAACAATGGTAGGGATGTGTTCACAGTTGTGCTTATACGGTCGTCCCAATCTTCCTGCATGAACTCCTAACTGGGCTTCCATTTTTTGCCTTGGAGATTCATTCACAGACGTTCTTCTGTGGCAAACCGCTGTTTCCATACTGTGCTTAAAACTTTCGAAAAATTTCAGCCTCGAAAGGCGGATTACTACTAGTTGGTCTTCTCTGGTGCACATGGAAAACGGAAGGACACGTTAAGGGCGCGCCAACAGCACAAGAATTTACCGAACAAGGTCCATCAAACTTTCACCATATAGTGACGACAGCGACACTACGTCTATGCATGCGCACGTTACAAGCAATATAGACATTACATCTAACCTGTACGTGCGACAAGCAGTAGAGCTAAACTCGAAAATACAGAGTGAGTACCGACCAATAAAGCGATATAGCTTTCCAAAAAAAAAAAAAAAAAAAAAAAAAACATGTTTAAGAGGTAGCTGACAGTTAGAACTATTTTGAAATTGAATGCTCGTCTCAGTGGCGGCTCGAATTTCGGAAACCAAGTGGAGAATTGAGAAGAAATAAGAACCTTCAAGATAAATCACGTATGTTGAACTGCAACAAATATTTTAGTTGCCTACTAAAGGCTATGAGGTGGCTTAGAAACGTTGCATATTAATTTTTAAATATTTCGTTCTTGGAAAATATTCTACTTAGATCTCAGTTATGTTTACTGCTACATTCGTTGCTATTACTTCTAAAAATTACAAATACATTTGATTAGTACTTTGAGAATCGACACGATGACTCTACAGTAGGCCTAATGGATACAGTAATGATACGTAGCGAGTGCAACTTTAATCTAGATCATCAGAAACGGATTTAGTCCTTCTTCTTAAGGCGGAGAAACAGGACTTCAATTCTGAACTCCAAACGAATTCTATTTTTATCTAACGTAAATTGTCTTGATAAAGCCTCCTATTGGCGGGCGAAAGCTAAGGCGAATGAAAATATCTTTGTTACTACACCAATTGCTGATTTAAGAGACTTCGTTGCATTTTCAGCTATTAAGGTGGGTTATTGCCTTTTCGACATATCCTTAAGATTTAATTCTGTCAAACGCGTAGTTTGGAAACTAGAGCAAAATTATGACGGCAGTCTGCATAAGTACAGCGAAAAAAAAAAAGCCACAAAATAATCGAATGAAGTCTATCGTACATCAAATTAATGAAATAATCAGGCCGCCCCGATGGCACAGTGGTCTAAGCGCTGGCTTATGTCCATTCGTTCGTGAAGGGTACGGGTTCGAATCCCGGTGAGACATGGATGTTGTGTTTTGTCTTACGGCACTGGTTCTGTAACTTTCCTGGAGCCAGTGGCACTAAATTAGAGACAGGCGACTGCTTATAGCCCATTGAGTTGCTCACGGTGGTCGTTACACCTTCATTAAAAAAAAAAAAAAGGAAGAACAAGAGTAACAAGTTTTATTTTGTTACCAAGCAGAGAAAATCTTTCTTTTCGAAAACATCGTGCCCCAGAAAGAGTGGTTTTTAGAACACAACGTCCATTTTAACTTTTAATATAAAAAATACTACGAAATTTATTAAATGAATAATAACACCAATGATAAATATCAATAGATCTCAAAAACAAAATCATACATATCGATAGATATGAAAAACAAAATCATACATATCGATAGACCTCAGAACTAACACATATGAGATATACCTCAAAATCATACGCCGCACCGGTGGTGCAGTGATCTAAGCGATGGTTTCTGGTCATTCGTCCGAAAGGGGTCCGGGTTCGAATCCCAGTGAGGCATGGATGTTGTGTTTGTCTTACGGCACTGGCTTTCTCCCTTCCCTGGAACCAGTAGCCCTAAATTAGGGACGGGCGACTGCTTATAGCCCATTGAGTTGCTCAAGGTGGTCGTTAAACCTCCAATCAAAAAAATATATATATCATACATATCAATAGTTCTCAAAAACACAAAAATCATACATATCGATAGATCTCAAAAACAGGGAGATAATCTAGTCCTTTTGTGAGTGAAATCGTATTGCACCTGGCGCTCATAAACATGGCCACAGTATGGGGGGATTAAAGGGGAAGTTTTGCTTAAACTGTTTTACCCGTATTTCTTGCACAGGGCTATAAAGTATACCCCCGGTTCTCTGGAAACCTTGTTGTGCCATGCTCCTAAATAGGATACTAGGTTTATGGTTTTGATCACACCACTTTCAGAAGGCTGTATGCAGTTGAACATATGTCTTCATATTTACACAGGTGGTAAAATGGTTTTTTAAGCAGTCAGAATTTTTGTTTGAGGTTAAGTGCGCTGATGCGCTAAATGATGCCTAAAACAGTGTTCCAGAGCTTCAAGCGCCGACGATAATTGGCAGAGAACAATTCTCACTTTTACGGCTCCGAGTTCACCCATAAGTGGCTGCTGTCCACAATCTCTTTCTCACCAGGCGCATAACAACAACATAAATAAAATCACCCCTAGCAATTATTCAAAATAGTGGACTCCTCGATCATAAAGCATCAGACGATTTCGTGACATTTACAATGAAGGAAGAAGAATGCTTCACAATTACCATCCAATTTCAACCCATAAAATTGTCATCGGGTAAAATAAGAATCGAATTGAGAGATAAATAAATCAAGGTAGTTCTGCGAAGTTTCTCCTGGTGCGGGTCTAATTATCATAGAATTTCTGAAACATCTGAATGAACGCTTTCGTGTAGGAATGTCGGATAATTGGTAAAAACCTGGTAGATTCCCATAAATAATACAGGTAATTAATTTGGATGAGACTTCAATTGATCAAACATCTTGTTTGGAGATAAATGTTTAACACCCAACACAATTTAATGCTCGCACGCAGACACTCGGAAAACGTGTAGATGAATTTCCGCATTCCGGATGACGCTGCTTGGCCTTGTCAACGAGCATTAATTTCTCGGATATGTAATTATTAAACAAAATGTGAATAATTCATTTGTGACTAAGCAACTTTCACTTCGGGGTGTGGTGTTCATTTCTTTGAGCAAAATTCACTAAGTATTATTCTCTCATTTTCAGACGATATATGGCGCATGCAGGCCTTCTGAAGAATAAACACTGTCGTTACATTTCATAAGCTGCCGCCGGGCCTGGTCAATAATTTTGAACATTTTTTTCAATATGCGCATGATAGTTAACATGTGCATTTTACATACAGTATAGCTGCCAACATTAAAGGGTCAAAAATACGGAGATTTTCTGAGTATCTCTATCGTACAAACAGTGTTAAACGTTATCGTGATGCGTATGTGTGTAATTTAGGAAAATGTACAAGTGCTTGATATTGGCAAATAATTTACATAAAACGTTACAATAAAATAAATCCTACCTTTCACGAAGAAACTCAGTGCTGTTTCAGCAAAAGAGATGGGCATGATTTCACTTCTGCAAGAAATATTTGGTTGCGAACGATTTCGAAGCACTTCTGGGACCGACATCAAAATTTTGTTACAGAATTTCTTTTCGAGCATGTCATCATTCACTGATGCTCTAAACTGGGTTCTGGATTTCTTTTAACTTGGCTGAGTACTCACTCTCTCTCTCACTTTGCGTTTGAATGCAGAAGAGTCAAAATTGATAGCATTCGTCTTGACAGCTTATCACGCCTAGCAAACATTTTTGCTTTTTTTTTTTTTTAAGTACAATTAAGTTTCAAAATTACTAATTAATCCGTCCATGATGAAATCAGCACCCAGGGGCGTACGAATAGGGGGGGGGGGGTCAAAATTACTAATTAATCCGTCCATGATGAAATCAGCAAACCCCCCCCCCCCCTAATATTATATATATAAGTTCTGTTTCTCAATGTTTAGTTTGGTTGTTTTTACACTTTTTCTCCAGAGTAGAGGAAAACCAAAATTCGAAACTTTATTCGTCTTGAAAATGAATGTTAATTCTAGAACATGGAGATGGATGGTGTGTCCTTGTGTTTAGTGTGTGTGGGGGGCTGGGGGTGGAGTTTCAGTTGCTTCAAGTATCTGAAATCACAATGTCTCATTAAGGTTAAACGCAACTGCAGTGTTCAATTTTCCTTGGACGGCCATGAGCTTGGGTAGGAGTGTGAACTCACAAGTATACATTAGACAAGTATACGGGTGACAGCACGAAATAAGCAACCCTTCTATTCCCCACCACTGGCCTGGCCATTGTACGTAATGTCACAGCCTTTGGAATGGAATACAGTAATACACCCGGGACCCGGCCCCGAGGTGTACTGCATTTATGAATAAGAAATGTTCCCAAACTACGGCACTGAGGCACCGACCACGAAACCGATGCAATCCATTGGGTATGTATATGTGTTGTACTTGTGTTTGCATACTGACTCTATTTCATTTAATCTTTGGACTGTTTACTTTTGCAACATAACTTTTAAAACATTGGTTCCAAATCATGCGCTTTCGGTAGATTAAAGATTTAGATAAATAATTACACTTTTCTTCTTCTGTACTGTATTTTCATAATATCGTCATTATGCTAGCCAGATACAACACTTGTAGTGGCACCTTCAAGCGCAATAAGAATAAATAAATATATATATATATATATATATATATATATATATATATATATATATATATAATTTATTTTCTTTGAGCCCCTCCCAAAAATTCTGAATCGTCACGGAAATGGAGCCGTTGTCAGCACCATATCTGTGATCCTTTAATTTGTTTTTCTGGCAGAGTAGAATCATAGGGCCGATTTTTGAAATTCAATTTAATTTGAAATGCATATTTTTCCTTTTCTTAGTCACTTCCTGCTGAATCAAGAAACAAAAAGGGGAAGCGTTTTTCCTTTTTTTTTTTTTTTTTGAAAAGGAATGAAAGTTCAGAGTTTGAAATCTCCGTTGCTGTTTTTCGTTACCTGTGAAGTCGTTTTCTCTGCAAACTGTGTGTGTGGTACAGTTTCTGAACTTTAATTTCGCTTTAAGGTGGTTCCACCTAAAATCTCTGCCTTAGGTTTCCAATGGTGAAATTCCTTTACATATTTTCTGCGCAATTAATGTATTCCCAAGGATCAAAATTTGCACATCGATGAAACTAACTTTAAGTTATAGAATGAGACTCTTAACACTTGCTAAATCATAACCATAATTATATTGAAAATCAATCATTTTTCTTTCTGTAATGTTCAGACCTGCTAATAGATGGCGCGACCTGTTCTTTCATGGCGTCAGTAGAGGAACAAATGTTGGATTGCTTAATTATGGCTATGTTTTAGCAAGTATTAAGTATCCCATGCTATAACTTAAAGTTAGTTTTATCGATGTGCAAATTTTCATCCTTGGGAATACATTAATTGCGAAGAAAATATGTAAAGAAGTTTTAACAATGGAAACCTAAGGCAGAGATTTTAGGTGGAACCACCTTAAACAAAAGGGTTGCTTTTGTCCTTGATATAGCAAGAAGAGATTAGGGAATGGCAAAACTGCCCGTTGCTAACACTGCCTATAAAACAGTTTCAGGCGTCACGGAAATGGAGCCGTTTCCATCACGGGCAGATTAAGTACTAATTTTGAAATTCAATATTGGTTTTAAAAAAGGGAAGAGTGGAGAAATTCTTGCTCTGTTGATTAGCTTCGAAGAAGGGGCTGTTAAAAACAAGCAAACGTGCATTTCATCACGAAAAATTCTTAAAAAATATGAAGTCGCTCTTTTTCACAATTGTAAAAAAAATAAGGAATATAATCAGAAAAATAATGAAAATGAAGAATATAATCAGGAAACGAAATGAAAAGGGCGTAACTTCGTCAGAAAACTTCAAAATGTGGAAAACCATGACCCAATTAGAATGTGGCCTACGACTTTAATTTCCCAATATAAAATAAACACCGTCTAAGCACGATTTATTATAAAAAACGAAAACTATTTACAGATTAAAACCATGAGCACTTTCGGAATGCCGTTCACTACATCATCAGATGTTCCAGGCAGCTATCGCGGATAGCTGTATATATACACACAGGCCATGTGTGACATCACAAAGCCAGCTACTTGTTATTCATATACCACAAAACGATATAACATACACAGTAATTGCCACAGATTAAGTGAGATTCTTACGAATTATATTTAAAGTTCAATGACTTCACAACTTTCAGTGTTTCGGTGTCCAACTTTCATGGAGGTCCACTGGGTAACAATCATTACAACATTTTTTGTTCCATTAATCTCAAATTCAAATGCCTCCTTGTAGAACCTACGTAGTTACAAACGTGCTATTTAGTAACAGGGTCCAAGAGAGGAACATTATATACTCCCCAACTTCGTAATGTCGGGTTTATCTCTGTCACGCCTGAGTTGTGCAAATAAATCCTTGCACTTAACACCAAATTGTAATTCATATTTGGAACACACACGTGACAGAAAATTCGTTATTCCGGGTAAAAACTCTAATGACCCAATAAACCTCGGATTACTCTCATTAATCCCTACTAATGTAGTGGATCGCTGTGCCAAAACTCTTGCATGGATCTTACGAATAATGAGATTGGGATACCCAAATTTTTTAGCTATTTCAAACATTCTATCGATCTCACTATGCAAAGCTGAGTGTGTAGAGGAGTGAGTATATGCTCGTCTAAAATAAAAGTCGATGACTGACTGACGTCTTCTGCACAAAAGGGTGGTTTGAACTGTATGGAATAATGGAACAAACATAAGAAGGTTTACGATACACACTGAAAATGATAATTTATAAGTAGTTGGATCATGTAAGATACTAATATCTAAGAACGGTAAAAAATGATTGTATTCTAGTTCTACCGTGAGCTATACAGTGGGAAAAATAGAAGAAAGCGTGTCGACGAATTGAATCAATAAGTCCTGTGCATAAGGCCAAATGACCAGGATATCGTTGACCTACCTTAACTATAAGCTGGGGGTGTAAGGGAATTCCAATAGAACCTTATTTTCAATAAATTGCATAACAATTTCCTCAAGGATACAGCCCATAGGTGAGCCCTCCAACTGTTGATAAATACACCCTTGAAATTTAAAATATGAACGTTGCATGACAAGCCGAAGAGCGTTCATAATTGCCGAAATTTCATTAGGAGGGACACAAGAATCAGCGAGACAAGAGCCTCAATAATTTGCTGGGCGGATTCCACAGGTACGTTAGGGTACAAGGAAACTACATCAAGGGACGCCAAAATAAAAGGCTTGCCATGTGGCTGGAACATTTTAAGCCTTTCAACAGCCCTAGTGGAACTCCGAATGGAGTGAGACTAATCCACTACCAATTTGGACAAATATAAAGCTAAAGCTTTCTCCAATGGCCTGGTAGGGCTAACATAGCCTGATTCCAGTGGGCGAAGTGGGTACCCATCTTTATGTAGTTTTATCAGTCCAAAAATATCAGGCACACGGTTGCCAGGAGGGGGGAGTAAAAGCATTTTGAAAACTATCAGGAAAACTATGTGCACTCCTTAGTCTACACAAGGCGGCAACATACTGGTAATTATTCATGATCACTATCTGATTTGATTTGTCAGTAGATAAAATTGCTAAATCTTTGTTTTTAAGCAATTGGAGCTGAACTTGTTCCTCTTTATATTGGTTATCCAACAGTGAAGACCGCTTACGGTTCGGTTTACTCGTTAATAACTCAGCAACCTTCCATACGTGTAAACTCACGTTCATTATTAATATCAGGTAAATTCTGAACTACTCGCTCGACCTGTGGAATAAGAGACAGAATATTTCTTCGTGTATTGGGATAAGCGAACTTTGCTCCACGTTCGAATGCTCTTAGTTGAATTAAGTTCAATGAACAGTCACTCAAATTGACAACTGAGGTAGGTTGTTTTACAGAGTTCCAAAATTGCGAGGAACGACAATAAGTTCGATTTTTTATCTCATTAGCCACTAGTCGTCGAAGTTTACCTATATGGGTTGTAGTTCATGTCCGAACTTCACTATCGATGATAGAATTAATGATAATTAGTTGACGGTTCACTATATTGGATGAGTACCATATGAGAATTTCAAAAATGAGGCATAGCACTTACGATTTAGCAAGTCCACAAATCCACGTTTGCCGCGAACGGCTTGGGATAATCGTTTTTCTCCGCTGTCTTTATAATGTCCATCTTTGCGTGAGAAGGTTGTAGTATTGATACACAAGTGCTTAGGAATCACATCCAAACCCTTGCAGTTGATCAAGAACGACAGATTAATAGATTCTTTTGTAAGCTTAATGCGAAGAGCACGAAATAATCGCACAGAAGTTTCACACATGACCTATGTATACTACGTCTACGATGAAACAAAATAAAACTGCGGTACAGCTGAGTTCAATATGAAAGTGATGTCGTGCTACTAAATCCCAATGTAAAATAACACACCGTCTAAGCACGATTTATTATAAAAAACGAAAACTATTTACAGATTAAAACCATGAGCACTTTTGGAATGCCATCATCAGATGTTCCAGGCAGCTGATGTATTTGCCATTTTCTTGTAGGACTTCCGTCCACAGTGAGTAGAGTTTAGGTCCCAGCCACTTACAGCGAGATCGCCTTTTGGGCAGGACACAGAAACGGAAGGAATCAGAGCAAGTCTAGCGACTTTGACAGAACACAGTTTGTAGTGAGATTAGAATACAGTAGATGGCGCAACCGTACAAGTACGATATTGCACATAGAGGGGTGAGAGAATTTCAGGGGGGGCATAGGATAGGATACCCATTTGACCAGTGGGTCCAGCCTGAGGGCCGTCGCTTAAGGTGCTCGTCCGATGCACGGCGGATATTCAGCGATTGTTAGTAAATCACACCATCTCCGAAAGATCAGCCCAGGCTTGAACCTGGGGACCTTGCATCGATAGTCTGAACTGCTAACCACTAAGCCATCCGCGGCTCTGTTCCAGGCAGCTATCACGGATAGCTGTATATATACACACAGGCCATGTGTGACATCACAAAGCCAGCTATTTTTTATTCATATACCACAAAACGATATAACATACACAGTAATTGCCACAGATTAAGTGAGATTCTTACGAATTATATTAAAGTTCAATGACTTCACAATCGGTGTCCAACTTTCATGGAGATCCACTGGGTAATAATCATTACAACATTTTTTGTCCAACGCTTTAATAAATACACTCTCGGCTATCAGTAAGGTACTGACAGAAGAAGGTGTCAAGAGTATACGAGCATTGCACCAATCCGGAAAATAAGTCCCATTGTTGACATTTCTTGCAAGAGAAGTATTTTGAAGGTGTGCTTTTACACTATATTTATGTTCCATTAATCTCAAATGTCTCCTTGTGGAACCTACGTAGTTACCAACGTGCTGTTCAGTAACAGGGTCCAAGAGAGGAACATACCAGCACTTTGCGGGTATTGTAAACTGCTTTAAAAATCGGGAAAAGATGGCAGGAAGTCGGAGAATCGGGGAGAGATTCAAAAATCGTGAATTTTCCGACTTAGTCGCGAAGAGTTTGCAGCGATGATGTAATAATTTTTTATTTATTTATTTAGGTGTGAGTGTGTGCTAAGTTGTGGAACTTGGAAGTGTCGTCTATTTCTGAGATATTTCGGAAATTATGCACAAACTCCCACGCCTAGACTTTTTCAAATCAAGACAGGAGTAGGGATCAAGTAGAGAGTGCAGGGGGTTAAGGTTAGTGATAAAATATATCCTTAATTTTATTTTAATTTAAACCAAACTACAATAACACAGCGAAATAAAATATAATAACAAAGTGATTTTGACTAAAATATTTTTTTTAATTTACAGAATTCTTCAGTAAGACAGGAATTAATCCCGATGCAGTTTATGAATTCAGTACTGTAATATTTTATCCTTAGATCTCCTTATTTTTTTTGTTTCCCATCCCACCCTCTTTTTTTAAGCAATGGTGTACCGTCTCTGCTCGTTATTTCTCATCAAACCAAACTCGTGCTAGCCGAACACGATAATGAAAATATCGTCGTTACTATGTCTTCTATTACGATCAGACATTTTAGGTTTGGGTCAACGGAATTCACTATCTGCCGACCCAGTTACAAATCCACTCATACTTCAAGAAAAATATATGATGTGCGAAGACAGATGCTGACCTCGTCTTTTGGAAAGATTTTAATTAGTTTTGATACAGGGTTTTTTCTCAAACCTTCCACGTTGCAAGCTGAACGCCCTGCTGTGCTTTAAATTATCACACGCTGTCCAGTAGAACATCCAGTCCACCTTTCTGAAATTTCTCTCCGAAAGGACTGGCAAATTTTATTTGACTTGGAAATGAAATTGCTTTCTGATATGAATTCATACACTGTTTTAGAGGTAAGGCAGTGAATTTTTTTTCAAAAAAGATGTTTTTAAAATCACAAATAAATCTAAAGGTACAACTTACTAATTATGGATGAGAAAAATATCGTGACATTTATAATGACTGTGAAATTTAGTAGATCTCATATGTAATAATGTAAAATGCTCATAAGAAGGATTATTCAGCACTGTAGGCACTGAGGCGGTCACGATAATAGTGAATATAGACATGAAGACAACGAAATGGTTTCTCTGTTTAAATTACAAAGCGTAACAAGAAAAGAAAATCTATTTGCTGTTACATGTGCAAAAAGAACAATGCCTGAGCCCCACAAAAGTACGTTGAGTAGTTCTGGAGCACCTCAAGTGAGGTAAAATTCGTGCCTTGCCATGAAATAAGGTTTTGTGTCAATATTGCAGTCGCAAAAACTGTGTTTATCTGTTAACAGTTTAGTAACAGTTTGAGGGGTGTATATAGAAATTTGGAGGGGGGCGACGAAAAATTAAAGTTTTTGAAATCCACCAGAACAAAATTAAAGTTAATGAAAAATAGAAGAAAAAATTAAAGCATTTTTTAATATAAGTCGCAATTTAACCAAAACTTTAAAAAATGACACATTTTCGGGGGGCCAAGGCTTCCCTGCCTCCTATAAATACGCCCCTGATCAATTTGTTTCTTTTCCCAGCCGCGGGGGGCCTAGTGGGCAACGTTCGTGACTGCCGCGGAAGGGACCTCAAGTTCGATCCACTAAATATCCGCCGTGCGTCGGATGGGCACGTTAAGCCGTCGGACCCCGGGTACTGGCCCCCGGTAATAAATAAGGGCGTCTTCCTCCCACTTTCTACTTCGCTTCCGTGTCACTTTCCTATCGGGCACTCTAGCCCAAATCTCCTAGCTTCCTATTTCTAAGAATTGTTTAAGACCTGGGGTCAGGCACTCCCTTCCTAAAATCCTCTACATGTGATCTAATCTGATCTATTTCTTTCCCCCTCAAAAACGCTTGTTTGGACGTAAGCTAAAAATATTGGATTTCAACAGATTAAAAATATTGAATTATGTTTCTATGATCTTTATTGCTGGTCGATTGGCTATTGTTTTGTGGTAGGGGTTTATTTTATCCCAAGAGCAAGATGCGACCAAAATCCACAAATTGAAAATGTTGGAAAACCAACTGTACCATGTTCTTCAGCTGGTCATTTTATTAGTAACCTTTTTATGCCTATTTATTAATATTATTGACGGTCTACTAATATAGTCTTTAGCACAGACTAGCGTCGGGAAAGCACGGGAGGCACGTTTCCCCCAATTTAAAAATTGGAAAAAATAATATCTAGTCGTTCGCCTTTTAAATGTTATAAAGTGTGACTTACAGCCAAGGGAACAACGGCACCGTGAAATAGTGAGCATTGTTATGACTGCTTTCCGCAGTCATTCCATGCGCAATAGCATACAGTCATCTGATGACAGTTTTCATCACAGCGCACTTTTAAGGAGCTGGACAGTATTTTGGGGCCCCTGTGTTAGTGACACATCTAGGATTTCACTACGGGTAGAGGAATAAAAATGACCAGGAGAAAACATTCACAAAATATGATAAGGAAACCATAAAGAATGTCCCCTCCGTATTGAAGTGTGTATCCCACGATTCATGTAAGAATCAGTAGTAGCAAGAAAATGTAAAAATGCATGGTTAAGAAATGTATGCCAGCTCAGTTCTGCTTTAACCCCCCCCCCCCGGTCCAGCTTACTGAAATTATATCAAAGTAGTGGGCAAAATAATATGATTCAAATGAATTCTTAATGTATGAAAATTTCCCACAATTACAGATGTGTACAAAACATCTGTAATGCTTTTAAAATATTTTAGGATGGACTGGGGGCTTCTACACTTTTTGCGGACTCCTCTTAAAAAAGGGGAAGGAATATAATTTTTCACAAGGCAGTTTCTTATAGCTATCTGCAAAAAAAAAAAAAAAAAAAACGTAGTACTCTGTCAATTCTTCCAACATCCTGCATAATTCAGGAGCCCCTTGAAAATCCGAGGACCGTGGCTGCAGCTCCCCCCCCCCCCCCCCCCTGTCCTCTTAAATGGGCTCCGTTTTGTCATGAGGTGCTTTGAAAAGCATATTGTCTTTTTCATTCTCCTTTAGGGTGAATCAACGCAAGCTTGGCACACCTCGCAGTTTTGGATGTATTAGGCATGTAAAAAAACCTAAGTTATGGCACAATGGCAATTGAATAGGAGCATTTCGAAGAATTTCCTAGGATCCCCCTTCCCCCAAGAAAACATCAGTTTACACTTATTTGTGCCCCCTCTCCAAATGTTTGGTCACACTACGCTTATGGTCTTTACGTTGCCTTTGAGGCCGACATACAATCAGCTACTGTGTGCTTCTATGTTATCAAACCTCACTATGTTAGTTGTTTAAGAGTTCCTTTTTACTTATATTTATTGAGAAGAGAAAGAACAATAAAAAAAAAGAAATTCTTAACTGGTCCCCAGGACCAGTGTACAGCAGAAGTTAGTTGTCCGCACCCATTTTTACTGGTCCGCAAAAGACAGAAATATTAATATATTTAATATGCACACTATATTATCTTTATTGCCTTTCTTCAAAGCGAGGTATAATGAAATATATACTTTAATTTGAAACTTAGTACATAATCTAATACAGATATTACGAAATATTTTCACGCTGATTACAATTTTTATGTCAATTAATGAGCATGTTAGTAATATTTAAATTTATTTAGTATTATAGTGTAAAAAATATTCTTCACCGGTCCGTAGAACCACATTTTTTTTTTTTTTTTTTCAAAATTCTACCACTGCTTCAGTCTCTTCGTCATGTTTTTTTCTCTTCTCGATAACCATAAATGAAGAAAAGCGCTTAGCACAACTAACATAATGACGTTTAGTAACACCACAAATCGTACACAATGTATTACCCGATTATGGGGTATACTAGGCGCATGCGCTTTGATGGAACCAATTTTGCAGTTATTATTTCCAGTTATTACTTCCAGTAATAAATGCTGACTATTTGTCAGCAAGTTTAAAATTTATAAAGCGAACAAAACATTTTGTATGTTTCAAAATCGTTCTGAAGCCAACTAAAAGACTTCAGCCACTGCTGCCGGAATGCATGTGATCGACGATCGCAATCACATCATAGATACTTTTGGATTCACATATTTTCCTGTTCTTTTGGTTGATACTTGGGACCGATGCCATAACACGACACGGTTCAATGGAATCTAAATGATTATCACTTACAAAAAAACGCAAAAATTACCTCAGTTGCCGCTTTTTAAACTAACGCTTCTCAGTTCACCACTGCAACGCACAAAACGTACTTCCCTTCCCAAGATTCCTCGCCCTGGAGTAAGAGTTGCCGTACTCTCTTTTCAATATTCCCACAGAGCAACAGGGATTTTATACCAATAACGTATTTAGCTTGCTATCAAATCTGTAGTTTTCCGCCCTTCACCAATACATCATCATCATTGTCAACCATTATCAATCCACTGCTGGACGAAGGTCTCCCCAAGTTTCCTCCACAACGGTCTGTCTTGTGCCAGTCTCCTCCATGTCACTCCCGCATACTTTCGAATTTCATCCACCTATCTTCCATGTGGTCTTCTTCTGGGTCTTTTCGTGTCCCTTGGAATCCAATCTAAAATTTCGGCTGTCCATCGATGGTCTGTCCTTCTGGCAGTATGTCCAGCCCATTGCCATTTCAGGGATTTAACTCTGATCATGATGTCTTCCACTCGTCATTTTTCGGATCCACGAGTTCCTCTTCTTATCTCTCCTGGTTACACCAAGCATGCACCTCTCCATGCTGCTTTGAGTTGTCTGCAGCCTTTGTATGTCTCTTCCAATACATAGACTAGGTAATTTTTATCCTCTGGACTTTAGGGAGAATAGAAATAACCTATAAGTTATTCGCTATTTACCAAGAAGGAAAAATATTTTGCTACTTCCCTTTATGGGAAAGATTTTCCGTAGAGTTTTTTTTTTTCTAAAATAAATGACGTTACCTGTAAAAGTGAATGGTCAAAACCGACTACCAAAGAATTCCAACGCTGAACCGAAGTCATCTGTTTACTTGAATTCTAAATGCACTTTGTTGAGGGTCGAAATAAGTGTTGGCCGGCGACGAAAAAATTATGAAGACGAGTACTGGTTTCTTGGAAGTTAAACTATGACAAACAGGCAGTAGATCGGTTATATACAATTGACGGCCGAAATGTGATGTAGTGAGTCCTGGAAAATAGCTGAGTTATAGTAAACCGTGGTTCAGTGGTAAAGGTTTATCGTTAGTGAAATCGTCGGTCAAAAAATTGCTGTTTTCTCGGCAGCAGCGTTTAGTAGTAACAGTTTGTGACCAGAGCGGTGGTTTTCGTCAGCAAGACTACGTGCGCATCTAGGATGGGGAATGATATAAAAGCAAATGGTATTCACGAGCAATTGCGGTTCCAGCTACAGAGTACAAGTTGTGATAGTCAAGCCTATGTGAGGAATTGCATTTTTTTTTTTTTTTTTTTTATGAGATGCATTTTCAGCACTTTGTATGCGAATACACTTGCACATATTCAACCATCAGAATTTTGTGATTCCAATTCTATATCAGGAATCAGGTTCTGACTTCTTTTTAACTTCTCAGGAAAACATTTTTATATTCATGTATCATCATCATCATTGTCAACCATTATCAATCCACTGCTGGACGAAGGTCTCCCAAAGTTTCCTCCACAACGGTCTGTCCTGTGCCAGTCTCCTCCATGTCACTCCCGCATACTTTCGAATTTCATCCACCCATCTCCCATGTGGTCTTCTTCTGGGTCTTTTCCTGTCCCTTGGAATCCAATCTAAAATTTCGGCTGTCCATCGATGGTCTGTTCTTCTGGCAGTAAGTCCAGCCCATTGCCATTTCAGGGATTTAACTCTGATCATGATGTCTTCCACTCTTGTCATTTTTCGGATCCACGTGTTCTTCTTATCTCTCATGGTTACACCAAGCATGCACCTCTCCATGCTTCCATATATACAGGCCCGTATTTAGGATATTTACGCTCCTGTGCAGTGATTTATTTTACGCCCACCCACTCAAACACCAACATCACTACTCACCTACTCACAGCACTAACTAGCAGATACATGGTTGTGAAAACTTATACAAAACGTTCATTAATTTTCAGTGTTAATGAAATATTGTAATATAGTTGAATAAACAATAAAATCTGAGAAATTTACGTTTATAAAAAATATTCTGCAGAAAAATATTCCTGCACAACATTTATTTTATCCATACTGAAGTCCGATAAATCAAGTCTGAAGAAAAGATACATTGAAACACCAAAAAATGATCACTATAAAAATAATCCTCATTTATGGAGCTTACCTCAAGTATAGAAGTGGTGTTCTTCTAGCCTCTGCGTTTGG
This sequence comes from Macrothele yani, assembly GCA_039090855.1. Lineage (NCBI taxonomy): Eukaryota > Metazoa > Arthropoda > Arachnida > Araneae > Macrothelidae > Macrothele > Macrothele yani. Next base: position 4,693,020 of record CM076995.1, on the reverse strand, counting down.
AAATGAATTTACTTTCTATTACTTCGTCTTGTCTTCTTCCTTCTGCCTTTTTACGATGTGCAGCAACCTCGATGGTACATCCTGTTTATTTATAACTTATAGCGTAAACTATAAATTTGTTTACATTTACCCGTTTTAACAGAAAACACAAGAGAACTGTGGAAATCTTTAAACGTGACTGAGTCTCGAAAAAAAACTGTTTAAATCAAACATGAACAAATAACTTCACTTTCACAAGCAAATAAAGCACGCCACAAAGCAGTAACAAGCTAGACCTGAGCGATAATTCACCAAATGTCATTTGATCACGGTTATCGAAAAATCACAGGCAGCGTCTGCTCCTGAAAACCTTGAGTACCAGTGACCGTCCAGCCAATAGCGAACGTTCCTCACTCTGTCATTGCTATCCAGCATGCTCTTCCTGATTTAACACAGCGCGGTGTTACCTGTAACCGAGTGAATTCTGCTCTTGTTACTTGCTATCTGCTGTTGTGACTAGAACTCCTGTAGTAGGTGGCAGCTGCTTGCTCTTCCTGATTTTTTCACAGCGGTGTTTGAAAGTTTTCTTATTTTAATATTATTCTGCCAACCCCCAAACTTTGCCGCCCTGTGCAGCTGCCCATGTTGCACGTACTTTAATGCGGCCCTGCATATATATAAAGACACATACATAAACTGTACATATAGACATATCATCATTGTCAACAATTATCAAGTTACTGCTGGATGAAGATCTCCCCAAGTTTCTTCCACAACGGTATATATATATATAGATACACTATATTGATATATAGATGGGTGGATGAAATTCGAAAATATGCGGGAGTGACATGAAGGAGACTGGCACAAGACAGACCGTTGTAGAGGAAACTTGAGGAGACCTTCGTCCAGCAGTGGATTGATAATGGTTGACAATGATGATGATGATGATTGACAAAAGCCACCAGACACCTAGAAGAGAAACACAACATATCATTAATTGACAAACATTGGTACGGTGTCGGCCCACCTTTGGCTTTAATGCATGCACTGACACTTCGAGACATGCTTTCGACAAGTACTTGGAACACAGCGATAAGTATGGGCTTCCATTCAGTACATAATGCTGCCGCTAACTGTTGCTTAGTAGTACGCCTTGGTTCCAAACTTCTTATGCGGGCCTCTAATTCATCACATAGGTGGTCTATGGGATTAAGATCAAGGCTCTGTGCTGGCCAGTCCACACACGATACGGAATTATCGTCAAACCACGCCGTAACAATCATTGCTTTATGGCTCGGTGCATTATCCTGCTGGTACCAACAAAGCTCGGTTCCATTGTATTGCCACAGAGTTGGTAGGGCATAATTGTCCAGAATATCGAGGTAAACGTGCTGGTTAACAGGTTTGTCCACGATAACCAATGGGCCGGGACCATACCACGAAAAGCATCCCCACACGAGTACACTGCCAGCTCCAAATTTGACCATAGGAGGAGTAGACTGTAGTAAATAGCGTTCCCCCGGCTGCCGCCATACCCACACACAGCCATCAGACTGATGGAACGTGTATCTGTATTCATCAGTCCATAGAACCCGTTTCCCTTGATCTACGGTCCACGATAAATGTTCTTCACACCATGCTAAACGACGAGTAGCATTCCGAGTGGAGATGAAAGGCTTATGAGCAGCCGCACGACCACGGTAACCCATGGAATGAAGTTCTCTGCAAATGGTACGTGTGCATACCGAGGTTCCAGCATTTTTACTCGCCTGTACACTGAGGTCTTGTGCAGTACTCCGTCGATTAGCTGTAACGACTCTCCTGAGGCTTCAACGTTCTCTATCACTGATTTTCTTTGGTCCGCCGGTACGTTTTGCTGCTTCAGGCACGCCATGTGTCTTCCACTTATTCAGTTCATCAAAAACAATTGACTTGGGTATGTTTAAACGCCTGTCGGTTTCTCTTATAGACAACCCACTAATATAACACTCAACAATCTTTCCTTTCTCAAAGTCAGTTCTCTCCCGCCGTGACATTTTCACTCAACCTCACAGTGCGATATGATAGCGGTCGCTTGTTTTCATACCGTTTGCAGCTGTACCGCGGATTTTAACAACGCAGCGGATCCGTTCATTTGCTTTTGAAGGGATGTCCGGTGACTTTTATCAATATAGTGTGTAGGAAGTTTTTTCTAGCATACAGATTGGTTATTATAGTCCTGAACAGCAGTATGTGGAGGTAACGACTGAAGGAATTAGGACACGCTCCAATACAATAGGACCGAAAGACCTACTGTAAATGTAATTTTGTTTTTCAAGTGCCACCTGCGGCACCGAAGACACGCAAGGCCTGACTGAATGAAGAGTCTCAAATAGGTGGTCCCTATAAACTGCAACACGATGTGTCTTTTGATAGGGGGATAGCGAAATAGAAGCTAGTACAGTGTGCCATTATAGGAAAGATCCCAAAGTAAGAGAATGGAAGTACCATGCCGAACCGCCTTCTCCATAGACTAATTACGGATGTGAAAGCCAACGGAAAGCACACACACACATCGTACTGAAATTATTTTTTGTTGTTGTTAAAGACCACAATGAGCAACACTGTGGGCTGTAAGCAGTCTCCCGTTCTTAATTTGGGGTCACTGGCTCTAGGTATGGGAAACAGCCAGCGCCACAGAACAAGTGAACCGCCTTCGAATCATCCGGGGCCCAAACCCGGTTTCTGCTCGGACTATTCAGAGATCAACGTCTCTTACCTCTCGGCTACCAGAGCGGAACATGCACTTTTACATATGTGTTTATTACAATGCTGTAGAAATTATTATATTGTTGGAAACTAAATTAATATTTTGCCTCCGGCTCATGAGGAGGAAATGCACAACTCATTCACTGACCTACACATAATTACCCATAATGCACATTTCAAAATATGCACATAATGTAACATTTTAAAGTAATTTACTTTCGCCATGTCATGGAACCACAACAATCGTTCAATATTTTGCAGAGGGACGGACTACATCGGTAATACTTATTTTGCTCAACTGATAGTAATTCTCGATACTGAGACACGTCCCCAGCTGAAAATAACAAATATTGTACTTTCTTTATTCTGTGACGCGCATTGACCGGCCATGAATGCACTCCAACAACTTTTCTAGCATTTGTCTAAGGTGAATAAACATGCTGATTCTTTTAATTAAACGGAAGGTACCATCGCGCTTTCTCAGCTGTGAAGTTAATGAAATGTATGTAGAGTGATGTCTTCTTCCCAATCTAACAAGAATCTTGAAGAATTTCAAATTCCATGAAACAAAGAGTTAATATTCAGTACATCAGAATTAATATTTGCTTGGAGCCAAAAATTGATCCGTATATCGTATTTTTCATTCAGTGTCGATGCAGAATATAAATGAGCTCATTATTTTCTGTTTATATGCAACGGTGCTACAATCAATCATCACAGAATGTCATCGATAACGGCTTAATAATGTAGGTGTCACTCCTGACGCATATATTGAGACAGACTCGTACACGGCCAAACCAAAGATCAAGATAAAATGAAATATATGTATATACACAACGCAAAGGGAAAAGTATATGATAAATGTAGCCTATCATTATTTTCAACGATCATGACACAAGTGACTTTTTGTGTTATACAACTCGATTAGTTTCACATTCCCACTAATTCGGGGATTTTTGGTTAACCTCTATTACGTTTGTGCCAGTAGACAAGTAGCTGTGAGCGGTTATTTCGATTCCCAGGTAACATACAGATATTATGCTTGTTCTTATGGGTTTTTTTTTTTTTTTTTATTGCAACTCCAGCTGCCTTGAATCAAATGTGGGCGAATCATCCTTACTTTAGAAGCTCAAAATGGTGATCAAGTTCTGGAAAAAAGAGTGACAAGTTCACATTAATCAAAAGGAAAACGGTGTTCACTTTCTTTAGAAGCCGCGAAAGATGATACACACACCAGTTTACCACTTGCTTGTACGGTGGGAAGTCAGCAAGTAAGTCACAGTTAAATGGGCGCTCATAGATTAGTTTTCAGAAGGAGAGCAGAAATTGTAAGTAAGAATAAATATACAAACATCATATGCAAATTTTCACTGAGACTTCTGGTAATTTAACCGTTTTTAGACCCAAAAATTACATTAAAAAGAAAGATGACCGAATTTTCGGTTGTAATTAGCACGTCTTTTGAATCCGTTCTAACGCAAATTAAGTTTATCAAAGCTATTCAAAGGTAATGGAACCGGTTAAGAAAACAGTCAACGGATTTTAACAATCAATAAAACATCCAGAAATAGCAACATCTGCAAAGAAATAAGTATAGGTATGGTGCACCAATGATAAGCACAACTAATAGTAGTAAATCCGTTTATTGGTACACTGAACATTGTTAAATAAGGAATAGCAAGCTTTCCCCACAACCGTGCTGCTTCGTCAGCAGTAAGGTGAGATAAAACACACACGTCTTCCGATAATACACGTATGCCTTCCGATTTTTGAGCGTTGTGAACTGTGTGTTTTATCTCACCTTACTGCTGACGAAGCAGCACAGTTGTGGGGAAAGCTTGCTATTCCTTATTTAACAATGTTCTGTGTACCACTAAACGGATTTACTACTGTTAGTTTTGCTTAAAATCTGCTTAGTTCCACCAGTGTCTAAAAAGCATGTCACGAAAATTAACAAATGGCGCACAAAAAGTTCCGCATAACACACAAGGAAGGCATCAGAGACAAAAAAGATTTTCAAATCGAACCGTTAAAAGAAGAAATATACGAGATAAGGCAGCATTATATAACTCTATGCCTTCTAGTGGATGAATTTTGTATAATGGAAAGGTTGAAAATAGGCGAAAAATATTCTGCATGGAAAAAGCTATGCTAAGGAAAAATAACTTTTCAAATACGTCTCCAGGAAGCAAAAATAGCGAGAAAAAGGTTTCAACCTTTACGTCTCCTAGCGGGAAATCTGTGCATTATTTGAAGAGGATAATGCTCTACATCTCTAGTGTAGCGAATGGCATACAGTAAAGAAGAAATTTCTCAATAGGGCTCTTAGAAGCGGCGATACAGCTGCAAACTGAAGTACTGTGAGCCACAAAATTCCTCATGTACTAGCCTAAAATTTTCTACAGGGTAAATGGCCTCCGGTGTTGAAAGAATTTTTAAATCACACATGTAAAAGCAGAGATATTGAGTAAAAAATTAAGCATTGGCGCCCCTAGCGGCGAAATTGTGCATTATTTTATGGAGAAATACGCACGCGTAGTTACTAGTATCTGACCGAAAAAGAAGTTTTTCAATCGAGTTTTTAAACAAGCAGATATTGCTGTAAACGAAAACAGAAACTTACGCCCTCTGGTAGCAGACTTGTGCGTTAAGAAAATTTTGAAATTTTATGAGGAACATTTCTTAGCGGAAACGTTCTCGAACAAAGAAAAAGTTTTTTAAATCGGACTCTTAGAAGCAGAGACATTGACAAAAATAAGATATGCATCTATGCCCCCTTGGCGGAAAACCCATGCATTATTTTCAGAAGAAATACTTTCAAAAGGTTTTTCGATGTGAGCGGAATCGGCCCAAGTAAGAATTTTTTCAATCGAGTTTTCAGGAACTGGGATTTTGCTGCAAATACATTAGAAACAGCAATAGACACTTACGCCCCCTGGTAGAAAAAACCTTCTTTACCAAATATTAGAAATTATATGCAAAGCATTTTCCATCAGGTGCTGTATCCGGTGCAGAAAGACTTTTTCAAATCGGAGTTTTAGAAGCAGAGATATCGGGAAAAACACAATTTCCCTTTACGCCCCCTAGCGGAAAGTCAATGAATTACTTGAAAATTTAGAAATTATATGAAAAACATTTCGCACTGTAAACTCTATCTAACAAAGAAGTAATTTTTTAAAATCGGACTCCTAGAAGTCGAGATATTGACAAAAATAAGATATACATCTACGCCCCCTGGCGGAGAAACTGATGGGTTATTTAAGGAAGAAAATATTCCCACGAAAGAATTTTTTCAATCGATATTTTAGAAGCTCAGATTTTATGGCAAATACATCAGAAGCAAAAATTAACACTTACTCCCCATGGTGGCCAAAGTATTCTTTACCAAAAAATCGAAATTATGTGCAAAAGATTTTCCATCAGGAGATGTATCCGCTGAAAAAAAATTCAAATCGGAGTTTTAGAAGCAGAGTTATCGGGAAAAATGTTATTTACTTTTACGCCCCCAAGCGGAAAATCTATGCGTAATTTGAAAAGGAAACTATATCTAAAACACTCTTCGACATAAATGGAAATCGAAAGATAAAAGAATTTTTTCAATCGGATGTTTAGAAGCAAATATGTGGATCACAACGTAATTTTGAATTCGACATCATCTGCATTTACGCCCTCTAGCGGCAAAATTTTACATCGTAAAAAAAACGAAATAAAGGATCATCATTCGCACATTTCAAGCTTCCGAACGCAAAAAGAATTTTTTCAAATCACACTAATAGTTGCAGAGATACCGTGGGTACAGACGGACGGACGGACTGACGGACAAACCGATAACAGAAGCACGATCTTTTTTTGCAAAAGACGTGCTAAAAAGAAAACTAAATGAAGGATCCTTATTCGCGCATTTCAAGCTTCCCAGTGTAAAAAGAGTTTTACAAATTGAACTATTAGTTGCAGAGACATGGTGTCCACAGACGGACGGAAGGACAAACCGATAATATAAGTACGATCTTTTTTACTAAAGACGTGCTAAAAAGATGAATAAATTAATTTTGTCAGCATGTTAGGACAGTAGGGAAATTTCTTTGTCGTTCGTTTGATCATTTTGGCCACTTATGTCACATGATCCACGAAACCCCAGAGATACCTTGATTGGTCATCAATAATAGAGAAATACCTTCAAGACAAATTTTTAGGAAAATTTTGGAGATCACAGTGAATGAATAGGTTCTGCAGTGAATATATTTTTCATTTCTTCGCCTTTCATAACTTTCCGTACTACAACGTACAATAAGGAATATCATTACTTTCTCCTGCAAATTTCCGCATTTTCTGCACGAAATTCCCAACACGTTTCCCATTTTTACTGCCTACACATCCAGAAGTTCTACAGATAAATGAGCAGTCAATGCCGGTGCTACCATTAGGCCAACTAGGCAGCCACCTAGAGCGCAGTACGGACTTCTGAGGGGCGCAGAACGGACCTTTGAGGGGCGCAGTTTTATTATTAGTTTTTTTAACCAATGTAAAAAAAATATAACTGACAATTTACGTTTTTTATTTTCTGATAAATACCACAACAGTGCTATGGAATATAATTAATTTTAGTCCTACAAAAATTTCTATACGCTGTTTTTTATTTTTAAACTTATTGATAAGTTGGCAATTTGGGGGAGTGGTGGTGGGGCGCAAGTTGTAAGCTTTGCCTAGGGCGCAAAATAGCCTGGCACCGGCACTGTGAGCAGTCAAAACTTGTGTCATCAAAACAATCTCTGAAATACACTGGCGGAAAGTGAAAAAAGAACACCAAGAAGGAATTGGCAGACGATCGTGAAATTTACATATGTTAATGGGGTCGAGTTTACGTAGGTGTAATGTTAATTTCGGGACCAACCGGTGAGCGCTTACGCCACAGCACGGCATAATATGCAAATTATCGTCGGTGGTATTTAAGGAGTACGGCGAAGTGAATGTAATCAGTCGTCGGCGTACGGACACGTGCGAAGACCCTGAAGAAGCTGCAATGCCTGGATATGGAAGACATGTACGATTTCAGCAGTTATCGGACTTTGAGCGAGGTCGTCTAGTCGGACTCCGCGAGGCCGGGTGGTCGTATCGTCGTATTCCGGAGCGAATTGGACGGAAGTATCGGTGGTGGTACGATGGTGGCGTAGATAGTCCGAGGAACATTCCCACACGAGAAGACGTGGAACTGGGAGTCACAGACGGACTGATGAGCAGACCGATCGACGCATAAGAAGAGCGGCGTTGTCAAGCAGAACATCCACTGCGACGCAAATCCGAGCTGCCGTTGCACCTGAGGTGACCGTGCGAACAATCCGCAACCGTCTACTGGATGCAGTACTACATGCACGTGTGCCTCTGGCATGTGTACCTCTGACTCCAGCCCACCGTCAGGAACGGCTGCAGTGGTGTCGCCAACGTCTGCACTGGAGAACGCAATGGCGATCTGTCGTGTGCAGCGATGAAAGCAGATTCTGCTTGAGAGCCTCCGATGGCCGTATGCGTGCTCGCAGACGCACAGGGGAGCGTCTCCACCCTTCTTGCATCCGCCAGCGACACACAGGGCCTACACCTGGTCTCCTGGTGGGGGGAGCGATCAGCTATCGCTCCCGTACACAACTAGTGTTTGTACCGGGTACATTAAACAGCACCTCCTACATCAACAACATCATTCAGCCCGTTGTTGTGCCATTTGTAAGGTCGGTCAATCGTGGTGTTTTCCAGCAAGATAACGCACGCCCACACACGGCACGTGCAACGCAACATGCACTTCAGGGTGTGAGACAACTTCTATGGCCTGCACGTTCACCGGATTTGTCTCCCATTGAGCACGTGTGGGATTTTATGGGACAACGACTTATAGAGTCTCCACGGCCAGCCACGACCATCCCCGATTTACGTGTCCAGGTTGAGGATGCTTGGAACTCAATACCCCAAACTTACATCCAACATCTGTACGACAGACTCCATGCCAGAATTGCACAGTGTGATGCAGTTCATAGCGGTTCAACCTCGTACTAACCATGTTACATGGAAATATTATTTTTCAGTTTACCAGCAAATACAGCTGTATTTTGCCATAATGTTTTTGATCACGTTATCCTCTGTATTCCGTTATTATGCTGCATAAATTTCTTTGGTATCAGACGTCTCCTTCTTGGTGTTCTTTTTTCACTTTCTGCCAGTGTAGTTTCCAAGACCAGAAAAGGCATTGTATGATTCCCAGGGGAGAGAAAATTCCCGTCTCTTGCTTCCTATATGGGCGTCAATGCACAGTTATAATATAATGTGCAAAAATTTTCGAAAAAGTACGAGCTGCGGAAAAACGACATTACTTTTGTAATTACCTAATATAAAAAAAAACATTAACAGTTATTTAATATTAAATTACTAACTTGAAAAACATTTATTATTACCTTTACATTTCCTTTTATTTCTTAACATAATTTTTACCAATAGTGATACACTTATCCCCTCGCTTTATCAGTGTGGCGAAACCTGCAGCATAGAAGTCTCGCGTCTGCTGTCTCATCCACATTGGTACTTCATGTACGTCTTCGTCATCCGCGAAACCTTTACCACTAAGGTGAGTTTTTAGTGGAACAACAAGTGAAAATCGTTCGGGGCTAAGTCGGGGTTGTAAGGGGGATGCTCAAAACGTTCCCAGCCTGGTTGTTCTATTTTCTGCTGGGTTAATCGAGCCGTATGAAGTTTGGCGTTGTCGTGATGAACTCCTCTGGTCAGTAGGCCTGGACGGGTTTTTTTTTTTTATTGCATCCCGAAGCATCCATAGAATGCCATGGTAAGATGAAGCATTCACGTTCTCACCTCGCTCCTGGAAATGGGCTAACAGCACTCCTTGAGAATCATAAAACACTGTACGCATAACCCTGTTGATAGCGAAATTCAGAATTTCTTGGTTGAAGGTGAAGAGGGATGTTTCCATTATATCGAAGCACGCTTTCATTCAGGTTGGTAGTGAATCACCCATGATTCGTCCCCAGTAACAATCCTGTCAAGCATGTCCTCTCCTTCACATGCGTACCGAGAGAGAGAGAGAGAGAGAGAGATGTGGCAAGACAGGCGCACTCGGTTCATTTTGTGTTCCTGAGACAGTTCTCTGGGCACATACCGTGGTGCGCACACTTTCCGTAAATTCAAACGACCATGCATTATGCTGTAGGCTAAGCCATAAGAACACCCATAAGAACACCATGCCTTATGCTGTAGGCTAAGCCATAAGAACAATATGCATTATGCTGTACGCTAAGCCATAAGAACAGCCATAAGAACACTATGCATTATGCTGTAGGCTAAGCAATAAGAACACCATGCATCATGCTGTAGGCTAAGCCATAAGAACACCATGCATTATACTGTAGGCTAAGCTATAAGAACACCCATAAGAACACCATGCATTATGCTGTAGGCTAAGCCATAAGAACACCCATAAGAACACCATGCATTATGCTGTAGGCTAAGCCATAAGAACACTCATAAAAACACCATGCATTATGCTGTAGGCTAAGCCATAAGAACACCATGCATGATGCTGTAGGCTAAGCCATAAGAATACCCATAAGAACACCATACATTATGCTGAAGGCTAAGCCATAAGAACACCATGCATGATGCTGTAGGCTAAGCCATAAGAATACCCGTAAGAACACCATACATTATGCTGTAGGCTAAGCCATAAGAACACCCATAAGAACACCATGCATTATGCTGTAGGCTAAGCCATAAGAACACCTATAAAAACACCATGCATTATGCTGTAGGCTAAGCCATAAGAACACCATGCATTATGCTGTAGGCTAAGCCATAATAACACCCTATTGCAGTTGCTTCACTGTCTATCGTTACTCGCCTGTCACCTCGAATCATCTCCATCCCCCTCACAGGTGCTTCTGTCGCAATCTGAACAGGACGACCAGATCGGTCTTCATCAGCAACTTTTCAGATTCCTTGAGATAATTTATCGACCCACTTGTGTACCGTTTATGCGACAAACATTTCTCACCGTAAAGAGAAAACATTTTCGTATGAATATCCTCTGCAGGAAATCCTTTTGCCGAAAGAAAACACACAACAGCACGCTGCTTTTCGGTCGTGCACTCCTCGGGCACAGTCGCCATTTGCAATCTGAGCTGGGCATACGCATGCGATACCTAGCGTCTGCTGCGTTGAACTACGAGTAAGCTGGACTGTGCTGCCACTTAACGACCACTTTAGAAACTAATGACTACAATTATCAGCAATCCCATAACCAGGGCCCCGCGCCTTTAGGGGGCCCCGCAGTTTAGAAAACAAAATAATTTTCGGTAAAAAAATTTAACTAAATTTATTTTTGTAACTTTTGGGGCGCACGGCCCTTAAAAATATATTTTTGAAGTTTTATGTTTGTTTCCAATCTCCTTATTTTTGAATACGTTATCCCCCCTGTTCGTCGTACGAACACTGAGATTTGCAGATTCGAAATGATTTTTGTAACGACATTAATCTTTTCCGCGTTCATGAAATAGCAAATTAAATTTCATCATTTTGTGGTATCCTACTTTTATATATCCAACAATTTGCGTGAAAACCTGATATTTAAATTTAAGGAAATAAAAAGAACAATATCCTAGTCACTTTCGGACTACATATGGAGACTACATTTTCCAAAATTACAAGAAATTAAAAAAAAAAAAAAAAAAAAGGCAACTTTCATATATGAACGCGTATAAAAAAATTTAGAATGTCACTAATTTGTCAGTTACTCCACTGTGCATTAAAAATCAATCACTAAACATGTATCAGGGGGAAAAACTGTTTATACCAATTTATTTTAGAGGGATCCTTATTATATTTCTTATACAAAAATATTCGCAATGAGAAAATATTCGTTAAGCAGGTATCGTTTTATCATTTTCTGAAAAAGCTGTTATAAGAGTCACAATGCAACCTAAACCTCTTCTCCCGGGAAAGAAAATCGTAGATTTTAACACTTTTTACTCTCTCTCTCTCTTTCTCTCCCTCTCTTTTTCTCTCTTTCTCTGTCTCTCTTCCTCTCTCTCCCTCTCATTTTTCTTTCTCTCTTTTTCTCTTTCTCACTCTCTCTCTTTCTTTCTATCTTTCTCTATCTTTTCCCCTCTCTCTTTTCTCTCTCTCTTTCTCTATCTCTCTTCCTCTCTCTCTCTCTCTCTCTCTCTCTCTCCTCTCTCTATTTCTCTCTCTCTCTCTTTTGTCTGAACTTACAGTCCGTATTATGGTCTTTTTCTGAAGCTTAAAGCAAATACTTCTTTGAAATAATCGTTTTGTCTTTACGCTAGTATTCGTGTGTCTTCCTCACGAACGATAATTTTCAGAAACGACTTTATTAAAACATGAGATTTATTTTTTAGTGCCCACAATGAAATTTTGCTTTGGGTCCCGCAAGAGCTCCATCCGGCCGTGCCCATAACTGTTTGTGACTTATTTACTGACTTCCAGTCGTAATAGTAAAAGGAATGTGGGTAGCAAAGCAATTCATTTTCTTGTCTACAGCCTTTAGACTTAAATTGGCAAATATGTGAAGAACCTCACTTGAGAATATGAAGTCTAAGAAAGACCAGTCCTGCTGTCGTGAAATTCAAATAGCCTACGCCATTCCGGAGGTCGATTTGTCGGAGGCGCGAGCTTCTGGCTAATTGTCCGATTTAGGTGTGGATAGTAAGGTATGTATGATGTGTTTGTCTATGGTTCTGGTTCTCTTTCCCTGGAAGCAGTTGCCCTAAAATACGGACGGACATGCGAATGATTATAGCCTTAGATGTTCACGGTAGTCGTTTAATCTCGTAAGTAAAAAAAGGAACATCATTGTACGAAAGTCCTTATATTTTCACTGCTACAAACTCAGGCGCAACGCTACAGGTGGGCTTCAGCACACCTAACTTTTCTTGGAGACCACCTCAAAATATTTAAGCACTTGAAGCATACGGCGGGTGTAACCATCTAAGATTCTAGGGAACTTGGATAAATGCTTGTTAATTTCTCAAATTCACTGAAATTTTGTTATATAAAATGAATTCTTTGTTAAATGTAATGTTCGTACTTAAGAGAAAGGAGTCAGAGAGAGCAGTATAGAAACACATCATATTTATAATTACAGTTTTAAACGATGAGTGAGTGAGTGAGTGAGTGAAAGAGAGAGAGAGAGAGAAAGATTCCTTGTCAGATCACAAACTGAAATTCATAAACAGCCTTATGAAAGCAAAAAGGGAAAAAACAGCCGACTTAAGTAAGTTAAAATTGCGAAGAAATAGTATACAGCTTCGAATCCATGATTCCCATACTACATATTACATTGAATAAATACCACAAACATATAGTATTTACTTGAAAACTTTTTTCCATTAGGGATAACATTATCAGTGTAAGGTAAAATGCACACGAGCGGAATTTTTTGTCAAAATTTCTGCCAAACACTTCAAAATTTGTGACCCCTCCCATCATGCTCAGTCTCCCAAATAGCCCACTAAGCACACCCAGTTGTGAGCGGCTAGCGTCACCACTGTACACACGTCATAAAAAAAATTATTTCGACTCCACATCTTAACTCACACCGCCGGCCCGGTGGGGCAGTGTTATAATCGCTGGCTTCTGATTAATCGTCCTGATGGGTGCGGGTTCGAATCCCGTGAGGCATGGATGCTGCGCTTGTCTACATCACTGACTCCCTCCTTACCTTGAGCCAGTCACCTTAAATTAGGGACGGGTGATTGCTTGTAGCCGATTGAGTTGCTCATGGTGCTCGTTAAATCGCCAATTAAAAATAATAATAATAATAATAATAAAACTCACACCTCACTTCAAACAACAAGAACAACTTCAGTAAAAAACTGTCGAAAGAACTTATGAGTCCTCACTCGCTACGAAACACACCGGTAGTAATCTAGAGCTAAAGGGTAGAGTATAAAATCAAACAAAATAAGTCGGCGTTGACGTGCTGCCATCTATCAGGGAAACTAGGTCTAATTCGGAAGATTAGTCAAGATATGTGAAGTATATCAACTTAATGTGAGGACCCTAAGGTTCCCTACCAAGTACTATCTCTCAACAAATGAATCTATGTAAAACTCCGTTTATTGGTGTGAGTATATATTTAAAGATGAAATACAAGGGGAAATTATATCTCCCGAGCTTTCGCTCTCCAACCGGGAGGCTTTCTCAAGAACTACAAACGTTACTAACAAGTCTGGCGAGCATAAACAAAAAATTTTGAAACACTTGTGCTCGAGGATGCCGTATTTTGAATCTTGAAACTCGAGGCACTTAAAATTTTTTTCGTGTGGAGAATCATCTCAGAATGTTCCTGCACGCGGACGAGATATAAGCAGATTGGGTATCTTTGCATGCGTAGGGATGCATGGAGATCTCAATACTTTCTCTGATCAGTGTGCCCTTGTAGCCAGTATACGACGCGATTATGTTCATCTTATTATATAACGGGATTACGTTTCTTTGTGCTACTTCTTTAGACAAGGCTGTTAAGGTCTTCCCCAATCCGATGTCTCTCATATGCTCCTTAGCTATTAATGCAATTTACCTTTTCGTCATTACGATGTAAATTTTCGACGAACAGTTCGGGTACATCAGAGGTATCTTGTATACTCCTGCTTCCGATTTCCTGCCCGGGTTTCTGCGCGTGTTCGTCACTGCAAATGTGTATGATGCTCAGTGATCTGATGCCGATATGAAGACCATGGCGTCGCATTAGGCTTCTGAATGGTACAGATCCGGCGTAACGCAAATTATCTCCTTTCACCTTAAGAGTTGAACGATCCCTTGATTAGACTTTTCGTAGAACTCTTCTTAAATCAAGCTCGGGGAAACCAGCTGCAATGCCTTTCTTGATGATATCCGATAGCTCTCTGTTCCTTACTTTTATGCTGGAACAGACGTTGAAAGCTCTTTCAAAATACGTCCTAAATGCTGCCATTTTATATGAACTTGGAGATACATATTCAGGTGCAATAAAGTTGGGTACTGTTATTGGTTTGTAATGTACTCCCGTGTAAAGTTTTTACCTCTTGCCAAGAAACTAAGATGAATTATCCCGCCTGTGGACCACCAGACAAAGAGCATAATCTTCTTGGTGTGTAGGGGTGGCTTAGGATACCGTTCAGAAGACTGTGCCTTGTTTAACCATTGTGCCTATCGTTTCTGATTATCATAAAGAGCCCACTTCTCGTCGTAGGGGACGATTCGATGCAGTAGAGGTTCCTGTTTATTCCTGGCAAGCAGTGACGCGTGCAGACTTCCAAACGCCTAGTCTTGTTGCCAGTTGTTAACTCATGCGACAGCCACATGTCTAGCTTTTTGACATTACCCAGCGCAGCCAGACGCCAAACAACTGTCGTGTGGTGGACACCTACCTCTGCCGCTATCTCACGACACATTTTTCGGGGGTCCACTTCAACCACACGTAACAGAACAGCGTCAGAAACAGCAACAGGGCGGTGACCACGTGCTTCGCTTTGTAGTTCAATATATCCGCTTCGAAACTTCACAAACTATCGCTGAATGGTTCGTTCGTTGGCTGTATTCTCCCCAAACGCTTTGTTAACGTTTCGCGCGGCGATTCCTGCAGAATGACCTACTTTAAATTCATACAAGATTACTCTCAAATCCGGCGTCTGCATGTTTCCTTTGCAAGCCACGTTGCGTCCGAACAAACCACGCATGTACACCTTGTTCTTCAGACACGTGCTAGCTATTTATACACAACCGAGTCACATTATTGTCACCACCTCCTACTTTTGACATCAACAGCGCTTAGCCAGTGAAATAAGTCACGTGTCATGAGCTGGCTTGAAGGGTCTGTATAAGGTGTGCTGTAGGCAACCTGAAAACATATCACTCGTTGCTGCCATGGATGAAAGTAGCGATTTATCAGATTTGCAAAAACGAATGATTATCGGCTTTCAAGCCAAGGGTGGCAGTATTTCTGAAACAGCACAGTTTGTGAACTGTTTGAGTGCTGCTGTGGTTAAAGTGTATCGTGATTGGAGAAATGGCACCATTGCGAATAAGCGACGTGAAAACTGCGGAGCACCACGTGCCACTGATGTGAGAGGTGAATGTCGGCTTCGAAGGTGCGTGAGGTCTGATCGACATGCTGCAGTGGAGCAACCCACTGGCCGAATGAACCTAGGACCTACCGGAAGTGTGTCTAAAACGACAATTCAGCGATGGCCACTGCACGTATGCTAACGAAGGTGCATTGGCAGAAAAGGCTTACATTTGCACGGCAGCATCGGAATTGGACCTCCGCTGATTGGCAAAGGATGGCCTTCTCCGATGAGTCACGTTTTCTGCTTCATCGAACGGATAGACGTTGGGGTAAAAGGGGAGAAACATCGAAGAGCACCACTCTTCAACCATTACTGGAAGAACACAAGCTGGTGGTGGCAGCGTTATGGTCTGGGGAACGTTTTCGTGGCATTCTCTGGATCCACTCATGCCTGTGGAAGGCACTATGGACCGAATTCGTTAAGAATCCATCCTTGCAGACCACGTACCTCCATACATGTTGATTGTCTTTCCTGAGGCGAATGGGATCTTCGAGCACGCAAATGCGACATGGCACAGCTTGAAATGTCCGAGAGTGGTTGGAAGAGCATGATGAAGACTTCAGAGTACTTCCGTGGCCCCTAATTCCCCTGACTTAAACCCAATTGAGCATCTGTGGGACCACCTCGATCGTGTTGTTCGCTCTATGGATCCTCCATCACGCACCCTGTAGCAGCTGTCAGATGCACTGCAGTCATGTATGCTCCACATACCTGTGAACACCTTCCAGCACCTAAATGAGTCACTTCCAGCCCGTCTAGCTGCTGTCCGCGCTGAACACGGTGGTCATTCTACATATTAGTCGGTGGTCACTTGACTCGACCGTGTAGTAACACTGTGACATAATACCTGCAATACCTGTGGGTGTTTAGATTCAGCTGTGGTGGGTGCCTGTCTGCACTGCTCGTTTGCGATGGACATTTCATTCGTACCAAATCAATATAAGAAAACAATTCTAAATATCAAACAAAAGATGCGTATCAATAATCTGAGCCATAGGTAGAATTTTTGCGCGTTTTAAAGAAATGTTAATAAAAAACGCAATTATCATAAAATAATAAAATATTAGCTATGAAAAATATTTATGCAAACATTTATAAATACAATTTTCTTTTATAAACAATACAGGTATATTATGATGAAAATACTTACAATTTTCAATGTATGTTACAGAAACAAATTACTAACGCATCTAGGAATTAAATTCACCTGAATTTTCGTGCTTTCAATTTACAAATTCATCAATAATATCATCAAAATCTGTTTCTGTACACATATAATTTGGGGCACCATTCAAAATCCTGCAACTGAAATCTGAAGCATTCAAGTGATTTCACTAAATCTATATTTGTACTATGGTTAGATGACTAAAAAGCCTTGTCAACTAAAATGATATTTTACAGCAGTCAAGTACAGAGGGTGAGTCGAAAGTTTTGCAATATTTGTATAAACGCACGTGCTGCGGCTAGTATGTGACGTGTTTAAACTAGTTCAAGTCACGCACTGCGGTCAGTCCAAAGGGATGCAAAGTGGTAGTCGTTGCTGTGAACAGCATTGCATATCGTCGTTCTGTCGTCTGTGATTGCGACGCCTGAAAGATGAACAGCCACAACCGGCTAAATTAGAGAACCTTTGCTTTACGAGTTTGAACTCGACCATAACGCTGCTCAAGCAACATAAAACATTTGCCATGCGAAACAGGAAGGTCCCGTGGACCACAGCACCGTAACCAGATGGTTCTAGAAATTCCGCTCAAGTGACAGAAATCTCGGTGATCAGCCAAGGTTAGGTACGCCGTGAACCGTGGATTCGGAGGCCGTGCGCTAGTACGTAGTGGCAAATCCGACAACCAGCATTCGGAGATTATCAGGCGAACTGGCCATATCACAGACCACCGTGGTTCGTCACCTTCAGGACCTCGGCAAGGTCTACAGGAGCTGCCGCATTGTCCCTCACGAACAGACGACAGCTGAAGCAAACTGCCATCTGGAAGTGTGCAAGAAACTCCTAGAAAACTTCACGTTTCAAGAGAATTGTTACGTGCGATGAAAAGTGGGTCTATTTCCGTACACCTAATAACGACAGTGGTTGAGCCCCGGCCAGCTTCCAGAACCTGTTGCTAAACATGGGCGCTTCGAGCACAAGGTGATGCCCTGCGTCTGGTGGATTTTCGAGGGGATAATCCATTACGAATTTGTTTCAGACGGTCGGACCATCAACGCCAGCCTCTAATCTGAACGGCTGCAGCGGACATATGCCGTTTTGTAGGAGAAGTACTCGGCACTGGTAAACAGAAAGCGTGATTTCCTACAGCAGGACAACGCTCGGCCTCATACCACGCGAACGGCCAATGCAAAACTCCAGAAACTTGAGGGTATCGAACTGATGCCACACTCAGCATATAGTCCGGACCTTGCCCGTCGGATTATTACTTGTTACGGCCCACTTCCTTTGCGGGCGGCACTTCAACAACCAGGAGGAGGTGGCAGCTGGGGTGAAAGAGTTCTTTGCCTCGAAGGACAAGAACTGGTACCGCCGCAGAATCGAAGAACTGGCAGACAGATGGCTAAAGATGGTGCAACACGATGGCCTATACTTTGAATGCTAGTCAGCTTTCGTCGTAAAGGTACGTATGAAGACATAAAGTGATACAAATATTGCAAAACTTTCTATTCACCCTCTGTAAAATGACCTAAGATGGCTACAAGTAATACCAAAAGGATCAAAGAGATCATACTTCAAAGAGCCACGTTCTTGTACATGTACTGTAATTATCAATTACAATTCATCATACAGATTTATTGTTCTCGCATTTGAAAATGATTGTGAAACATATTACTATTATTTTAAAATATTTGTCTTCCAGAAGAAAATGCATAGTTACTTACTAGTATACTGTGTTTTGTGGCTTGCAAAGATGTGTGTTTATAATAAGTGCTTAAATCCGTGTACAAAACAGATTGCATGATACAGTATGAAGTATGGATATATGCAGGGGTAATATGCCAAACAGGGCCGTTATATCCATATGAGTACTTTTAGAGGGGGGGACTAGGAAAAATCCTTACCTCCTTCAAGGCTGTCAAACGTTTTAGTAAATGTACAAGATACTAAAATACAACAAAAAATAGTTGATACAATCAATCATTAATATCTTAGTATTTTTAAAAATGCTTTAAAAAAAGGTTTCGTCTATTATAGTGCTTTAAATTTATCAAAAAATTGGCTATACCAATGGCTAGGGGGGGGAGCTTGAGCCCCCTGCCCCCTTATGGGCGCCCTTGGATGTATGTGTAGTTGGACAGAATGTTAAACCACTGTTTGTCATTTGGTAAGTGACTATGAGCAAAGCCATAGCTAGCAGGAGCTACAGGGGCTCAGCCCCACTGCAATGCAAGCACCCCTCCCCCATGGAAAATACACTGCTGGCCACCCAAAATGCAACACCAAGAAGGACACGAGATAGCAAAGCCAGATTTACTGGATACATAATTACAACAGATACAAAGATGAAACGATTGAGCTTACAGGCCCGTGCGACTTGCGGAACACGCAGACATCAATAGTTCATGTGGCCTCTATGGCTGGCAATAACGGCCGCTACACGCCGCGGCATCGAACGAAAGAGGCTTTGGATGTAGGCTTGGGGTATGTCGGTCCAGGCTGCTTCCACACGTTGCCACAGTTCATCAAGCGTAGCCGCGGGTGGTGCTTGCCGGGCCACTCGGTTGCCGATCAGCGAGCAGACGTGTTCGATGTACGACATATCGAGAGAACAGGTGAGCCGTGAAGAATTGTTGCACAATGCGTGCCACGTGCGGGCGCGCATTGTCCTGTTGAAACGTGACCGCTGGCAGGTCCTGCAGGTAAGGGAGGACAATAGGCTCCAAAACGTCGAAGATGTAGCGGTGGCTGTTGAGTGTACCGGCGATGCGTACTAGAGGGGTGCGGATGTCATATCCCATTGCGCCCTAAACCATAACGCCAGGCGACGGACCGGTATGGCGCTGCATAAAGCAGGCGTCATACAGTCTATCGCCGTGGTGCCGCCATACGCGGATCCGACCATCGTGGTGTTGCAGGCAGAAGCGGGATTCGTCGGAGAAGACAATGTCGTGCCATTCCGTAGTCCAGGTGCGGCATTCAACGGCCCACTGCTGCCGTACTCGCCGGTGGTGTAATGTCACTGGTAATCGGAGCAATGGGTGTCGTGCGACAAGTCCCCGCTCCTGCAGACGACGTCGTACGGTACGCTCCTGCAGACGACTTCGAACGGTACGTGCTGATACAGGTTGTTGTGCAACACACCCTAATTCCTGCGCTAACGTTCGTGTCGTGGCGGTGCGAGCTGTCAATGCCCGCCGCACAAAATGCCGGTCCTCTCGTTCGGTGGTGTGCCGCAGCTGCGGAAATCGCTCACGTCGGTCCGTCCGTCCCTCCTGCACCCACCGAATCCATACTCGCCTCACTGTGGCTGGATGTCGTCCCACACGGACGCCGATGTCTCGGTACGATAAACCGCTGTCGCGATAAGCCACTATTCGTCCTCTGTCGATCTCCGAAACGTGCTGGAATGACTGCCGTATTCTGCGACGAGGCATCAGGAAGCTTCCCACGCACAGGTCCGGCAGCACAACACACTTCCACTACTTACACCCCGCCTTCTGTGCACCCTTCTTATAGTGCTTCTCGGTGGCATGCCGGGCGCACATGATTTGCATATGCCCTGCAATGCTAATCGCTTGCATGTCCTCTCGCGGGCGACGCATGCTTCCTTCTTGGACTCTTGGTGTTGCATTTTGGGTGGCCAGCAGTGTAGATGTCATTGTAAAATCTGAACTTTCATTTTCGGTGGTTTATGAAAATTTCTTTTGTACTTCAGTATAAGCATAAATACTTTATTTATTTGTGTATTGCACATTTTTAAAAAAAGAAACTGAAATGATGCAGCTTGAACGATGAATAACTCAAAAGGAATTACATACATCTGGGAGTGAATCAGTAGGAATAGCTCCACCATATAGACTTGTAGCTGTTAATGGTCAAGAAAGAGAGAAAACATAAAATATAAGGAAATCCTTCCTTCAAAAAAACAAACAAAAAAAAAAAACAGAGAGAGGTGGTGGTGAAAACGTACTTGCATATACGAATGAAGCACTGTTCTTCACCTACTTCCTGTTCATTGTTTTGAGGTCAGCAGGAGTAGTTTTGTGATACATGTGTACAAGAAGTGTTTAATTGTGGGCGTCTGAGAGCTTTAGGTTTTCGAGTAGAGAAGAAAGGTTTAGCAATTGGCTACAATAAGAAGAGTCTACCTCCAAGCACCAGTGAAGGAGAATGCACAGTTAAAGATGGAGAAGGAAGAATCGAAATTTAGCATCTGTGACTCCTCAATATCCATGGAAAGAAACCAGAATGGTAAACTAAAAAACAACTAGTTTTTTTCATGCTAGTCGGAGTTATTTTTCCTCCTGTGATAATGACCCTGCAAATCAGCCACTGTCAGATAATGCAATTTATTTTATATATTTCAAGAAAGTTCAGTTTTCTTACCCCCATATTTTGAATTTCACTTTTTTTTTTTCTACTTCTCGGTATGGAGAAAGTGTTTGCTAGTGTTGTAAATTAACAAAAGGAATGAAAATACAAAGTAAAACTTGTATCTGCATTGGTGGATTAATATATTTTAATGATGAGCACAGAAACCCCCCCCCCCCTTCCCAGATCTGAGAACTAGCTATGAAATCCTAAGCTGCTGTTTAAAAGCTTCCAGGTAGTCAGCTGCCTGTAAAGAAGTGCTGTTGTGGAATACTAAGTGTATCCATTTATGTGTTGGCAAATAGTTCTGAAGAGAAATCGTTGCTCGTGCACGAGAGATAGAAAGAGCTTTCAGCATCTTTTTATTCATTGCTTTTTATCCAGTAGGAATAGTTTTACCATGCTTGTGCTTGAGAAAAGAGGTTTCCCTTTTTTTTGCGGGATTCTGGTGCTTTAGGTTTTTGAGAGGGAAAGGGGTATGGCTATTGACCACAGTAAGAAGTACCAAGCACCAGCAAAAGAATACACAATTAAAGATGGAGAAAAAGGGGAACCAAAGAAGAGGAGTAGAAAATGTTGAAGTGTGACATCAATAAATCCTCAATGCCATTGCTTGGAAAAGAGACAAGAACAGTAAGCTAAAGAAAAAGAAAATCACACTAGTTGAGAGTTATTTTGACACCAGCGATAAGAAATGCGCGTCTTCACCATCATCAAGCAAATTCAAAGAATGTGATTTATTTTTTTATATTTCAAGAGAGTTCTGTCTTCTTTAGCCCTCTTTTTATTTCATATTTTGTATTTTATCTAATTGTTTTTTACTTTTTGGAATAATTATTTGTTAATGTAGTAAATTAACAAAAGGATATTAAAAACAATGCTAAACTTGCATTGGTATTTGTGGAAAAATTTAGTGCATGGTTAAATACACAGCTCCCCAGATGACTTCTTAACCCCCACCCCCTGGTTCTGGGACCTAATTATGGCCCTGATGCCAAATTAAAAAGAACCAGTTTGCATGATCAACAGCATGAATATTGATGGTAGAAGACAAATCCAAGAGAACAGCAGACTTTTACCAATAGAAATGGTTCCTAAATCACTACATGTTTTATTATAAACTTGATATTACTTAGATCATTATGCATAACCATTAACACCCTTTGTATAGTTGATAATTCACGTTTTGCATTTCAATCTATAAATTTAAACACATAGGTAATCTCATCGCATATATTAACAACTGATCTAACATGGGGGAATGGAATAAAATTTAATAAAAAGGGAAAAAGACTAGAAACTCAGTAATGAACTGCCAAATGTTTTCCTTCATAGTTCCTATCTGAACATTTAATTTAATAAATGGTTCCAGTGAACCATCTGGATTTTAACAAATGGTTCACATGAATTGGCTGCATATCGATCCCCTGAATATATGTATGTACATAATGGTCTGAAGTATGACATGTGTGTGTACATAACTGACTGCATAATATATAGTATGAAGCATGACACATGATACATATTCTTAATTAACCCTGGCAGAATGAAGAAAACTTAAAAACTTCAGTCTATAAGTGAATGAAAAAGAATACCCTACCACTGAAAAATAGAACTTTTTTTTCATGTTGAACAAAATAAATTGATTGAAATCTATACAAAATATCTCAAAAATACTTTTTATTGCACTAAATTAAAATGACATTTAACATGCTCAAAACATTTTTCTCTCATAAATAAATATGGTCCCTGAATTGAATTAATCTTTTCACCTGTATGACTAATATATGCAAGTGACAACATCAACTTACATCAATGGATAAAGCAGGCAACAACAGAAATCTTTCACAATGAGAAGTACACACCACATAAGTTTTAAAGGATATGCTTCTAAACAGGTAATTTGATACCCATTTATTCTTTTGATTTTTAGGAAATCTCAGAACAGCATTATCAATGCTTTATTAATGAACATGTTAGATCCAGTTGGTATATTACAGAATAAACAGCATGCATATATAGTACTGCATATGTGTTTCTCAATATGTACATGCATTACTATTCAATATCACATGTAACAGTTTAATCATGAAATTAATTATTTAATGACAAATTTTATTTGTTATTAAATAATTGAATTTTTATTTTAATAATGTTTTTCATACATGTTAAAACATATTTGTTACATTTTATTATACATGTTCTACATCTTTCAGTGTGACTCAACTGGTAATATTAGGAGTCAATGCGCCTCTTACTTTGTAACCAGATTTACATCATGGAGGGCATCTATGATTACTTTATTACAATAAAACAGTTTCTTGAACACAGTGGATTTAAAAAATTGTCTTTATGCTCAAGTCTTCCATTTTTTCCCTAAGTTACAAAGCTCTAACAGTAATGTAAAACAAGATGAAAAAACGTGTTGCCATTTAGTTTTCTTTTTGCAGCAAAAGTAATTCCTCAAATCTACACAGTTTTCGAAAAGACGCTGCCTTTGGCAGCTTTTAATGGTCCAAAAAAATCATGTACAGAATGAAATAATATGGCTGATAACTGATAAATATTGTACTTTCATTTAGTAATTTCATGAATAAAAAGAAGCTCCATAAATTCTTCACCTTAGATCACATGAAATAAAAAATTTGGAAATCTAATTCAGTTTCTTTTTATGATTTTGCATAAAATTAGACATTTGTATGTATTTTAGAAAATGCACAAACAAATGGAAAAGTGGTATCAAATAATACAATGTTTAATTATTCATTCAAGTGCTGTGATCTGAAAGCCTTATGTTCATGATGTACAACAAAAAAAAAAAAAAAAAAAAAAAACTTCTAAACTTGTTATCATACAGTTATAATTCAAAGAGTAATAACAGATGTTAAGGAACCAATTTTTATTTGTTTTGTTTCCTGTCACAGAATATGTGAAAATACTTCATAACAACACAGGAAAACAAAAAGCCAAACATAAAATAATTCAATAAAATGCTGATTCCAAATGTGTACATCCATTTACTGTGCTACATAAATATATATAGGAGACTAGCCTTTACAAACACTTTGGGGTTCTGATAGTGATGCCCACTTCATACATTCAAATAGTTAGCCTTCCATAATTCCCTGACATCGAAAATGAAGAATGGATCACTAAAGCAGGAATAAAAACCCTATAATATATAAATTTTAATATAAACTTTTCTTTATATACTTATGTATATAATTTTATTTGTAGACTAGTTCATAAAGCAACCACTGAACTTTAGAGGGCCACCCCAGTAGTTGAGTGGTCAGAGGTACTGGTTTCTGACTGTGTCTGAGCTAGGCCCAGGCTTGAGTGTATGATGAGACATGGTGGTGTTTTCTTCTTAGAGTGCTGGCTCTCCCTCCCTTCCCCAGAACCAGTGAACTTAAATTAGTAATGGGCAACTACTTATAGCTCTAAGAATTTCTTATGATGACTGTTAAATGCCATAAAAAAAAACCTGGAGTCTGCAAATTAGACACCTTGTTAAGAAATGCTTTCAGTAACATGGTGTCATTTCCAATTAACCACTTTATCCATTATAAGGCTGAATGGAGTCACTCACCTTTGATCG
The DNA here is from genome assembly GCA_039090855.1 of Macrothele yani. Lineage (NCBI taxonomy): Eukaryota > Metazoa > Arthropoda > Arachnida > Araneae > Macrothelidae > Macrothele > Macrothele yani. The sequence goes on along the minus strand of CM076995.1, from coordinate 4,668,035 downwards.
TTTCTCCTCAAAAAAGTTTTTTAATGAAAATTTTATCTAATTTATATAATGTGTAGGTTTCAGTAAAGAAAACAACTTGAAGTTATGTAAGACATATGGAGGGAAACCTCTCCACTTGTCTTGTTATAAGAAGTTCTGTGTCATGCCATCTTTGCTTTTCATAGAGTGACTTCCTTGGAGTATTGGAGGACTTGGCAAGACAAATGCCAAGAACTCACTAAAATAAACAACAAACCAATGTTGGCCTAAAGAATCAAACTCTTCACAACATCATACAGACAGGAATGACTTGCTCTTCTATGCTGAAAGGCACAAACTCTGAAACAGCCAATCATTTTGCATCTCAAAAGGCATATTTAGAAGCTTGCCCTATTGGGAAGCTTGTGGAATGTTGAAGCCTGATTGCACAAACTCAAAAAACTAATCTCCAGGTTATGATGCCAGTTTCAAAGAATGTAGATAGTCAGCAGGAAACCAGTTCCAAGGGTGTAATAGAATTGCAGTGTTTAAAGATGGTTGCTACATTTGACTGCTAGCCAGGGGAAATGTGAGTGCAAAAGAACTTGTTGTGGACTCAATAGGGCATCTGGCTCATCTGTTATAATGAAAATACATAATATTGGCTCTAATTTAAATTCCAGACACAGAAGAAGCTTCCTTGAAGTGGTGTTCATATAGAATGAATCTAAGAATAACAGTGTCTTCTTCACAACAAAGTCCAGATTATCTATAATAATGTAACATATATGCACCTGCCTGAAGTGAGATGAGGACTTGATAAAAAGATAAATAGCACTATTGCTAGAAGTTCCTTAAGTGATGGTGATGGTCTACATCTATGGTGTGGACTTTCATCAGTGGAACAGTGAATGTAGCAACCTACTCTTCACTAGAGGTGCTGGGATGAAACATTTAGATCCCTGTGACTGATCCTGTGCACAGGTACCAATTTCTGCAGGAAATTCAGAGCATGTGCCCAGAAGCTCCTGTTTTTTGTAGGGACTCAAAACAAAACTTTTCTAATATTTCACGTCACATTATTATTCAGGCTACAAGCATGAGTATTGTGGTGTTTAACATTTTAGTTGAGTTTCTACAATTTAAAAAATGACAAAAAAATTTCAACACAAATCTTTATTTAATTTTTCTGATGGAAATATTTAGTTTAAAAATTTTTTGGTTATCCTTGAAAATTCTGCTCTGCCATATAGTGTGATTAATCAGTATTTTTATGTTATTTTGTTCTGTTTAATGTTATGGGTTTAATGGTACAATAATTGCATGCTGCTACTTTTATACAGAAAATTAGCAACAAAAATAATTCTGATAGTGTGTAACAAATACTCATTTACAAAAATTGTTATTATATTACCTAACAATCTTTGACATGGTGGAACAGAGCCAGTTTGGCAATCAGCATAAATAATAATTTATGATATATTTCTTGTTGGATTCTTATTTACCACTGAATATGTTTTTTTAATATGTTCTACATTAATTTATATTAAAATTTAAGGTGATAATGTTGTTTAAGACTAGAACAAAAGCTTAAAAACAATCTGAAACACTCACCACACACTGAAAAAAAAATATGAAAAGATTTCTTGATTTACAATCTGTGCCATAGGATCATCTTTAATCAAACCAGCACATAACTTAAGATAAAAAGAAGGGTCACCACAAAGCCCTTGTTGAGGAATCAAAACTGCCTCAGTTCTTACCTGTGCAGTTGTTGATTATTTGTATAAACATTTACAACAATTGTATAAACATTATTATCTCAAAGGATGATCATGTTTATACAATTGTTTTATACAGTCCCTGCCTATTCAAATGTAGTTGATCACATTCACGCACACACACAGTAAGACTAATCAATAAACTGAAGAGCAAGTTGAGCAAAAAAAAAAACTGGTTGGGCTTGAATAGTCCCTAGACTTCATTCCAATAAAAAAATCTATTGGAGAAACTGAGGAGACACATTATTATCCTCCAGCACCCTCACCCAGCTCTAGCAGACTTCAAGACATTTGTTATTCATGTATGGCAGCTACTGTGCTATTTTTCACAGTCTGAATTACCTTACTGATGGTATGAATTGAAATTACTAGACTTCGATTCATGCTAAACAAGGATGAATGCCTTATTTTCAAGCATATGTTTTACATTCCAAACCATGCACCAATACATTTTGCATGCTTCCATGTTATATTCATAAATGAGTCAATTTGTCCCACAACTGTAGCACTTATATGCAAAACCTGCTTATATCACACAGTATAAACTGAATTGATTTGGTTACATAATTTTCAAGATCAGATTATATCCTATGCTTAGCATTTTACTGACAAAACAAAGCATGTGTGTGCATGCATTCACGTGTTTACATAATCCTTATTTAGCATTTCTCAATGGTGTTGTCATAACTGGTAACCCACATAAATTTTTTCTGTGGGTTTTTTCATAACCCAAAGGAATTAAGTCCATGTGTGTCAGGATTTTTTTCTCAGCTGAACCTAACCAAGAGATCTAACTTATTTCTTGGATTCATAAGTAATGCAGTATTTTGCAAATTTGCATACATATTCTTTTAGGGGAAAAAATTATGCTTCTGTAATATCAGATAAATTTTCATACGTTTTTAAAAATTATTACATAAAGGTAACTTACATTCATTTCCTTTTCTATTATCTACTAAAAGGAAAAAAAATCTTTATTAAAACAATATAAATATGTCATTTCATCCCCAGTAGAATCAGAATATATTGCATTTTTTAGTGCAAACATTTTCTTCTCGAAAGAGAAAGCTGCATTACCCAATCCCATTTCAGGTTCACTTTGTTTGTTCCCATACCGTTAAACTTTTTGGGCACAATTTAGCAACTGAAAATACTAAACATTACAAATTTTTCATAGTATGCAATATGCTCGTCAAAAGGAACATTCATTTTTACCCCTCCATGCCCCATGCATTCTATTCTTTGCTCATTTTCAGTTGCTTCAATATGCAATCTTTTAATAACTCTCTAAATATTTTTCTTTAGATATATCATTGTTTATAACCAAGAGATCTAAATTATTTCTTCAACACCCTATTTTTCTCCATAGCAAACTGTTTCCTTTTCCTTTTACCATCAATGTCTTGTCTATCATATAATTGTACAGTAAACCTGATATATCAACCTGAAATATATTTTTCTCTCTTTTTCTCATAAGTATTTAGTTTCAGTAGTTTATTTTCTTTATAATTATTAATAACGATTTCATCAACCAGTGTTAGTTGTCTCACCAGCCAAACTTTTTAAGTTTGGTTATTTCTCACTTGATACCAATCTGTCAAACATTTACTGCAATATATAAATCCTTCCACCTTCAGTAATAATTTCTCATGTCTCCCCTTTACAATTTTCTAACCACAAGTAAATTAGTACCTTTAATGTTTGTAAAGCAAATTAGTAACACTTTTAATTTCCTCAAATGGCAAGAACCATACGTTTTTGGTTTGCTTCATTTGCTTTGATAGCCTTTCTTAATTGACAATATGATAGTGAATATTGAAAGTATCAAATTTAACTTCCTGTCTGTTATATGGCATTTTGCTTTAGATTATCTATCTGTTTCACTAATTATTTCCTGCCTTTGGGACTTATAAAGTTTTCCTGTACATTTTATAGTAGATCCAGAAAATACAAGGTATTTCCACTTTTTAAAGGTAAACTGTTATGCTGTAATACCTGCCCATCTCTTTTTTCCTGAATTGTGGAAACCTCTGTCTCTCAAAAGAAAATTAAAAACATTGCTTATCTATTAATAAAAATTACATCATTGGGGAGTAATGTTTGGAAAGTGTGAGAAAGAGTTGCCACATCTTGTTGGCATAACTGTAGAGTGTTACATGTGATAACAAGTTCTCATACAGGTTTCGCCACTAGCACTTGTTTTTTAATTATTAGTTAATACACTTTGAACAACATTTAAAATAAAGATTGATTATAAAGCAGTGTATGGCTGTTGGTTTTAGAAATTAACTGCATGGAGAATATATAATTTGGGGAATGTTAAATGCAGGAAATTAAAATATTAGTTTTTATAGATTGAAAACTGAGACTGCAAAAAAGAAAAAAAGTGCAGAATGCCAAATTTGAATTTCTCTGCATGATATGAGTAGTTGTTTATGTATAATTGAACAGCATCGGGCAAAAAAAATTGTACAATTGTTGTGTACTTCATATTTACATTTTTACTGCATATACTGTTCTATCTGCTTAATATATTAAAATCATAACATTACCTCTCTGTCTCCATCTGTCTGTCTGTCTTTGTATCTCTCTCTCTCTCTCTCTCTCTCTCTCGGCCACTCTGTACAACATTAATAGAATTTAGAATAAAATATGAAAAAAAGCTTCTCTCACTCTAGTGTTTGGTGAGGTGCTAGAGTGAGGCAAAGCAAATTCTAAATTCCATAAACTTTCTTGTACAGAGTGGCTGAAAGAGATAAAGAAAGAATGGGTAGGGGGTGGGGGGTAAAGTTGGAATGTTAATGTGTCAAACAGAAATAACAGTATATGCAGTAAAAATGCTGTAAATACGACGAAGTACCCCAAAATTGAACCACATAAAGGTGCAATATTTTTCAATATTCTATGAAATATCGGTATAACAAAATGTGTACAAATTTTTCCACATTATCAATGTTAGTTTAAAACATATAGGCTGACCTAGAAGAACATGGTATGATGGAATAAAGAGAGCACTTAATCAAAATGGCCTGATGGAAGAAGGTGCTTAGACACAGAAAGATGGAAAAAACTCTTAGAGATTGGAAACCAATATCAGATGCCATAAACCGATTATATATATTAATATATCACTGTTAGTTTGGCTCCTTCTGTTCTGCTGCTGGAATGATTTCAGTATCAATACTTTATTTTACAGCATCTGACCTTCTGAATAACATTTAATTACATATGTGAGTGTGAGTGTGTGCATGTTTAATTATTATGTTTGAATGTGCATGTTTAATTATTATGTTTGAATGTGCATGTTTAATTATTATGTTTGAATGTGCATGTTATTATACAAGAGTTGCAGCTAGGGATTGTATAGAAAATATGTCTCCAGCTCACAAAAGTTATTTGAAACACAACAATTACATTTGCACACATAGCGTAACTTAATTTAATAAACTTACATTAACAACACATACAGATATAAGATTAAAATAAATTCAAATATCATAAATACATACAACAAAAGTAATAAAGCTATGAGCACTGAACTGAGAAGTTTACTTGGCCATAATATATAATTTGGTATCATCTCATTTATCTTACAGCAAATTATCACACAGTAAATAAAGGGTAACTAAGTACACATCACAGTATATATAATGTAATATTTATTAAACTTTACTGCAATAAATGCAAAAATAACAAAACCACCTTGTGCGACATGTTTTTTTTTACAGGAAAACTTACCATACAAAGAGATGCATCAACTTTTTGATTTTCTTTACATTCACAAGCATGCATACATATGTATATGAACTATACTGATTACATAGAAAATCGGTCATGAAACCTCTGGTTTCAACAGCTAGTGGTTTGGTAGTTGAAATTCTTTAATTTTAGAACACAGCTGTGAAAGCCTGCTATTTTGAAGAAATTGAGAAAGCGGTGTTTGCCTATTTAAGCTCATTATGGACACTAGTTAATTGTGCTTCTTTTACAAGTCACAAAGTTCCAAAGATGATTCAATGCAGCCATTGCTGACAATTCTGAAATCCAAGATTAATGGTTTATAAAATGTGTTGCAACTGCTATGAGCCAACATTAAAAAGATGTTTATGAAATAACAAAAGAAGTTCTCTGAATCTGTAGGGTTGTTCTTTTCTGGCTGATATCAAAAAGTTTTGCAGTTATTAAAAATTAAAATAAACTTCCAATTATAAACAATATCCTGAAAATTTTCTCTGGAGAAAAGTTAATGAATCCACCTAGGAATAATACTACCATTTCACATCTTATTTTGCTTAGCTAGATAAACATACAGTTCATACCATGGATCACATTTCATTGCTATATTTAAGGTAAAACATAAAGACATCTTGCACAAAATGCACAACAGATCATACAAGTTTAGATTCCAGTGCATAATATAAATGCTCTTACAAAAATTGTACATTTAAATATAAAAATTTACTTCTTTTTAACTGATCTGTTTTATGAATCTATTGTACTCATTTTATGAAGGAAATATAGGTTGGTTGGTTAGCAGGACTTTAATGGTGCAAGGGCCTCAAAGGGCCAAAGAGTGTCACGCCAGAGTATTAAAATAGTAATAAACAACAGCAGTGAAACATAACAAAAATAGGATAAAGTTTGGTTGGTTGTTTGGTTAAAGTTTAATGGTGCAACAGCCTCAATAGGCCAAAGAGCACCACATCAGAATAAAAGGAGATATACATGTTTAGCTGATAAGAGTAATTGGAGATCATTGTGAATCCAGAAAATACATTTATTTATGTGAACAAATAAATCAAGTGCATGAAATGATTGCACTGTTTCAGGTACACAAACCATACATTATAGGGTACAATGCCAGTCATTAATGAATGAAAGTTTGGTTTTCCTTAATAGGATTTTAATGTTGTTTCTTCATTAAAAATTAAGCTTTTATTTTTTTAATACATTAGTCAATAGAAATATATCATACAATTAAATGTTGGTATTTCAATAGAGACTAAAAAGTATATTTAGATCTGCAGATTTTATTTCATTTTTAACCCTTTATTAAATTTAGTTTTGCTTTTAGTTTAAATATTTTTTTCTTTTCACCACTGAGGAGGAAATCTGTACTGCAGTTTTAGTAATGACAGTGCAAACAGATGCTACTCAAAATTCATTTCTACAGGAAAATTCTGCCTGTTTCGGTCTATTTTGCACTAATGTTGGCAATTCAATTTCAGGTGCACAAGAGCTGATCAAAATCTATCTAGTCTGAATTTGGACTTCTGATAAACTTAAATGTTTTGGGATATGACTTCAATAAACTGGCCCTTCTTATTGTTACTGCATACCCTGGTACATTTAGAGTTCACTTCCATTCCATTAAACATTCAATCTTTTGTAATCTACATATGAATTCAGTTTTTTGTTGGGTGCCAAATTTAACTAGTTCAAGTTCTTTCATGTACTCCTCAGCATGGGAATGTTTAGCAACATATACAGATTCTCACATAAAACAACCACTTTACTCACCAGATTAGTTCCCCCATTCCTACCTTTTTCTAATGCTCCCAATAAAACCTTAAAAGGCAAACAATTTCAGGAAATGGTGAAAAAGACAATCAAGCAGTTGTTCACAGTTACCAAAACAGTTTTATGAATAATTTCAGAGATAAATCACTATAGTGAAATAAGGCAATCATGCTGAAGAAGCCTCCTCTGTGAAAGGGAATTACCACCAACCCCATCCTTATAGATAATATATACCTGCTTTCACTGATTCAATGTCAATATGTTTTGGTCAATGTTAATATTTCTTTTATTTCTTCAAGCTTCAGTTTCAGTCAGCATGGCAGATATAATATTTCATCACAATCCACTTAACATAAGAAATGGTAAAGCAAACTGTAGGATAACACTCCCAAATCACAGCATGCTAATCCTCAGTTTGGAATTTCTATACACACATAGCTGGCTTAAAATATCTTCAATATCCATTTAATCTGATTATTTTGGGATAATTTTATTGAGCTATTACAACATGAATGTATCTGCTATGTCCTACATATTTATTTTGACTGTTGTTTTATTGTAAAACATTTTTTGATGCTTTGAATAAAGCTCATGTTGAGAAATGGCTTCCTAGTTTCTTAATTCAATTACTAATCTAAAGCAAATATTATGGGAATTTTACTAGGAAATGTTTTCCTTAATAGCAAATTTTCGGAGAAAACTCTTCTCCTTCTTCAGGCTGTCTTGTTGTTGTCACTTTTTCCTGTCACTATCACGGTTACGGTTAACCTTGACGGTTTAGGTTATTTTTCAACAAATCCTGCCAGATGTTAGGCAGCGAAAATCCTTTGCAGTCATTGATGATGGAATTTTGATTTTTCTCAATCTCTATTCCTTCTTTCAGCTTTCTTTTTTGAAAATTGCTTTGGAAACGTGATAGTGACAGGAAAAAGTGACAACAACAAGACAGCCTGAAGAAGGAGAAGAGTTTTCTCCAAAAATTTGCTATTAAGGAAAACATTTCCTAGTAAAATTCCCATAATATTTGCTTTAGATTAGTAATTTTTTGATGTATTTCAGATTAGACAGGTACAAAAATTACATATCTGTGAAAGAGTTTAAAAATGTATCACACATAACAATTCATTACTGATAAAAAATATCCCAAACTAAAGCCTTAAAGGAATAATTATAACATAATATGCTCTCAGAAGAATGTTCATTTGTTCTTGCAGTTCTGTAAATATCTACAATATAATGTAAAACTTTATCCAAGCAATATAGTTATACTAACCTAGGAATGACTGCTCTCTAAAGGATACTTTGGAATATTTCAGGGTAATGAGCAGAAAATTTTTCATTTATTTTTGTACTTACTCCAGGATTAATTCATTTTAATTGTGAAATTTCTATATTGTTCCTACTGCAATGTATCATCACAAGGACTAAAATGACTTGCAAGGTCTTGTGTAATAGTTTGTTCTTTCCCCAGTTCAGAGTCTATCATTGTGAACACAAGAAAAACTGATTTACCTTTTTTTTGCCCAAAAAACAAAATATGTTTGTATATTGTCACCCTCTTTCTAGAAAACAAAAACTGTGAGAAGCAAAATTGGTTTGCTTATGAAGAGAGAATTTTACATCATGTTATGCTTTTCCCATGATCTCAGATGAAGAGTGGAAAAGTGTATAATTTTTTTCTCAGTTAAAATTGAAACAGTATTAATTCTATACTGTAAGCTCAAAAATAAAAATTAATAAATGTTTTATAGCTATGAATGCTCATGGGAAGGTATGTTAGCAAAATATTACTGATAAAATATGCTTCAGAATAACCTGTGAACATTTTGTGTATGGCTGTGTTCTGCAATAAATTAAAATTTGATCTTCACAAGTTACGCAATGAATCAGTCCTTTTTCTGTCTGGTTCCTAATTCCTATTAATGAAGTGCACTGAACTGTGCAATGTTACCAAAGGCACAAATATATAAAATTTAGCATACAGTCAACTAACTTCTTTTAACAAGTATCTGACTTGTTCATATAAACAGATTAGTTTTTGCATATTTAATAAAGTTCAAAGTACCAAAAGTGTGGTTTCCATGAAATGGCAGTAAATCTGAGCATATGTTTGTTTTTTTTTTCATCTTTTTCCCCTTACTTTTATATCAGACTATTTCTTTCAGCTGAAAAAACAAAGTAAAACACATGGATATTTTTTCAAAAAAATTTGGAGATAATTTTTGTATATTTATATTCACCATCTCTTTTGTCATCTTCTTTTCTAGTGTAATTTGTTTTCCCATTATTATCCCTTCTGCACAGAAGGTAGATACAAGCAACATACATTTCATAATTTTTACATTTTGTAAATTATGGCTTTTAAACTTTTGGTTTTTATGAATATAAAAATACAATTCAATGTCACCAGTCTACTGCTTTACATATGCATGATACCGCTTTGTTCCACGATTTCCATTATTCTATAGAAATCTTTTCACAAAAATGATGAGCTGCAGTCTTCCCAGAAATTAAATTTGCTCATATAGTATGTAGAATTTTAGTGTAAAATGGACTCTAGATTTGCTTATCCTACAACTAAAACCCTAACATACTTCACTGTAAAACTTAAGTCATGCTCTGGATAGCTTAAATACATAACACAGAAGTAATTACGCACTGAATGGAATTTAGAGCCAGGTGAAAAGAAGTCTACTTGCAAGGTCAATTCTGTTTAGGTCCTGGTAGGCACTCATATATGTCAGCACAACAACAATTGTAGAAATAATTCCAATTTGCATTCAATCAAAGGTTACATCAATATCTGAATGTAGCAGATTCTTGTAACCAGGCGCGGCTCCTGTATAGGCACTGCGGAACTGCAGCACCCCCTATTTTCACTCGATATTATTGATAACATTTACTATAATGAGTCTTTTTTTCTTTAATTCTTTCTTTATACTTGTACATTATATAATCCTTCTGCTTAATGTCAGTAGCCATCCCCTACTTCATGAAAAAATTACAAACATCCTTGTATGGAACTGTACGTTTCACAGTTCCAGCGATGCGGTGTTTGGCTATTGCACGCACGCGCACATTTCTGAGCTCCGAGATGGGAGGCAGCATGCTAAGTAGAGAAAGCACTGTCGATCACGCAGTGCCAATCCTGTTGGGCAAGCATAAGGTAGTGTTTCTTTTGGCTCCGCGTGTGTGGCTCATAAAAACCGTCGTACCATATTCTTTCTTGAATGTGATAGTAGAATTAGATGATTGTGAATTTGTGATGCTTCCAGCTATTCTATTTAGTTCATAGTTTTTTTTTTGGTTCTTCTATTTTACAGAAAATTTAAATAATTTAACCATGGCCTCCTTGCATCCTCAAGAAATAAGTTCTGTGACTGTAAGTGAACTTCAACATCTTAAGTTTTCACAGTTATCTCTCCATGAGAAAGTTACAGTGAAGAAAAGAGGAAGTTTAACACCCGATATTCAAATATCTCAGCCAGGAATAAGCAACAACAAGAAGTATATTCGTAGCTTTAATTCTGAATGGTACCAACGGAAAAGTTGACTTGGCGGCTGTGAAATAAAAAATGCATTGTTTTGCTTCCCGCGTTTGCTGTTTGGAGGTGATGTACCATGGACAAAAGACGGTTTTAGAAATATAAACAAAATGAAAGAAAAAACTGAAAAACATGAGAAGTCAAAGAAGCATGTTGAAAATGTGGTTTCACTGTCACTTTTAGGGAAAGTAAATATTAAGCAGAAACTTAGTGAGGCATACAGACTTTCAATCAATGAGCATAACATGAAGGTTAAAAAGAACAGTGAAATTTTATCCAACATAATAGACTGTATTTTCTTTCGTGGATACTTTGAAACTCCCTTACATGGACATGATGAAAAAGATGATTCAGTAAATCCAGGGGTATTTAGAGGATTAATAAATTTTGCATCTAAATTAGATCCAGATTTGAAGAATCACTTAGAAACCAGTACGGTCTTCAAAGGTGTTTCTAAGACCGTTCAGAATGAGATACTTGACTGCCTGCTACAAATATACCATGAGGAGATAAGGACAGAAATTAGAGAAGCTTCCTTTGTAGCTGTCACAGCTGATGACACTACAGATGTATCGGAACGCACTCAAATGGTCCTTGTTCTACATTACGTGTTGAATGGAGAAATATTTGAGCGTTTTTGGGAATTCTTTATTCCAGAAAATCAAACTGAAGATGGCATATCGAAACATATTCTAGAACAATTAGATATAACCCTTCAAGGAAATGGACAAAAACTGATAGCCCAGACATTTGATGGTGCAAATGTCATGAATGGCAAAAAAGCAGAAAAAGCAGGAGTTCAAGCAAAAATAAAAGCAGTTTATAGTAATGCACATTTCATTCACTGCTATGCGCATCAACTTAATTTAATAATGAGAAATGCAGCAAGTATTACACGGAATGCAATAATATTTTTCTCTAACATTTTGGCTATTCCAACATTCTTCTCAAGATCACCGCAATGTGTATCCATTATCCATTCTCAAGAAGTATATGGATGTCAACATTCCACGTCCATCCTCTACAAGGTGGAACTTTAACATACGGACCATAAACAGAGTTCATGAAAATTTGCAACCTTTAAAAAGCTGCCTTACTGAAATTCAGTCAACATCAAATGCAGATGGAACCATTGCAGAAGCAACAGGAATTTTAAAATACCTGAATGATGATAATTTCATGTTTTGGTTAGAGTTTTTTCATCGGATTATGCCTCATGTTGAAGTAATTTACAACCAAATGCAATCTTGAGAAATTAGTGTGTTTAAAGTCAATGAATATATAACAGATTTCAAAACTGCTATTTTAGAAATAAGAAACTCGAAGTACTGTGAGAATCCTTCAAAGACACTCATGGCAGAAACTAAGGAAGTGTGTGACTGTATATGTGTTGATATAATGGACAAATATTCTTCCACTAAACACTTAGTAGCTGCTAAATTGTTCAACAAGAAAAGCTTCACTAGTTTTAAGAATGAACTGCCTACAGAACAGATAGTACTGACCACTGAAGAATATCCCATGATTGACAAAGAAACGCTTGAAACTGAATTAAAAGTATTCTATTGTAGATCTGATATGCATGAATACTGCAAATTAATTGACCTTCTGAAATTTATCTTGGAAAATAATCTAGATGATGTTCTTAGTGAAATTACAAAACTGATAAAAATCCTCTTGACAATTCCCGTGACAACAGCAGACTCAGAACGCTGCTTTTCAACACTGAAAAGAATAAAAACTTTTCTGAGCACTATGAATCCTGAAAGACTAAACGCACTTACAGTGCTTTCAATGGAAAAAAATTTCCTCAACAGTCATCCAGAAATGAAGGAGAAAATTATTAATCTTTTCGCGCAAACTAAAACAAGAAGAATGGATTTCATTTTTAAATGAATGGATCAAGCTTGAACTGTAACAATTTAGGGTATTAGTAAGTAAAAATAATTTTTTTATGTATAAATTTTCTTTTTATGTGTTTGTTTCGTTTTACACAATATTAAAACAATGGATAAAAATTTTTTGAAGCAGCACCCCCACTAATTTTAGCTACAAGCCATCACTGATTGTAACACAGAATAATCTTCAAGTTGAACTAACTCGACAACATATACATATAATTTGTGAAATAACCCAAGGTTATTTCATGATTGATAACTCTGTTACTCACATTTAGTATTCAAATACATAGCCACAAGTTATTGTGATATATATGTGGGTTTTCAGTATGTGTCGTCCTGATGGTGAAATGCCGAGATCACTACACAGAAGAATGACCACTGGATGGCGTGAGCATCGGACGTCGGCACATCACTAAAACATGCTCCCAGAGACAAGAAGTAGAGCTGCAGAGAGTTCTGAAGCGTGAACACCGAGACAGGGCTGTGTGCGAAAGGGTGTTCGATGTGTTCGCCATTTTTATTTCTTAGCGGAATGAGTAGGTTCCGTTGTTAGTGTATCCTGATAACAATTGTAAGTGTACGTCAGATTAAATGTTTGTGTGTTCAGAGTTCGTCCAGCCCATCCATTATTTAAGTGTTGTGATTCGATGGAACCGTAGTGGGGAAGTTTCCCAATACCTCACATATATGCATTGGTATTAATGCTTGCTAGTCCAATCAGACCAAGTTTTCATTACATAGCATTGCTTGATGTTAAACTTACCACTTAACATTGCCATCGTCTTCATGAAAGTCTTCACAGGTTCGTAGTTACTTGAGGACTCTGGGATAGTAGACTATGTGCTGTGAATAAAATTTCAAAAAAAGGGAGGAAAACCCGAAGCTTGAATGAAATTCCGGAGATGTTAAAATGCATTGATATTCTAAAAGCAAATAATGAGGAAATGAAACAAAGTTTAAAACACCAATACAGGATGGAGACGAATAAGGTAAAATTGCAGAATATGAAGCAAGAAGTTATCACAGTCACTTGGTTATGTTTACCAATTGAACATTTGAAATTGTTAAGTGTTGATATTTGAAAAAACAAGCAATGAGGAAATGAACAAACAGTTTAAAATAGTAATACAAGCTGAACAAAGTAAAATCTCCTAAGGGAAGCAAAATTTTTATCACAGTCCTATGGCTACATTGTTTGCTAAATGCATTTTAAGCCCCACATTATCGGGGTCATCATTAGTAGCACTCATTTTATCGTCGGTTGTGCCCGGCACTTAATGTTAGGGCATTTGAGACTTATTTCCATGTCGTCTGTTTTGCTGCTGTGTCCTCAAGCATGCACGAGTTCATCCAATGTGATGTAGTTAACATACTGTGGTCTTTTCTGTATTTGCTTTGTTGTTGCTGTCTTCTATCATTTTCTTGTTGGATTAAATATTTCGAGGTATAAGAATGTCCATAGGGCATGTTACTGTTACAGTTGTAGTTCCTGTTTGTTCTATGGTCATGGCCACTGCAATTAAAATTTGCCTATGGTTTTGATGATTACAAATTAACTTAATGTCTACCCATGCAGGTGAGTCTTGGTTTTCACAGCAATATTGTATAAGTGCAGTTCACTTTCATTTTTGATTCCAATCTTTTAGGTGCTCCACCAATCTGGTTTTTAATCTCCTCTTGTTGCTACCAATATATTCACTTTTATATAAGTTATTTTGTGCCTTGATTGGCAGTTCATATACTGTCCAATATCAAAGTTGTGCTTAGTTTTTTTACTAAATTACTGGTGGGCTTTCCTTCCTGTTTGAAATTTATTCGACTTAAGTTTTACAATACACAGCACATAGTCTACTATCCAAGAGCCCCAAGTAACTACGGACCCATGAAGACTTTGATGACAATGACGAAGTTCAACATTCAGCAATGGTATGTAATGAAAACTTGATTTAAATGGATTAGCAAGCATTAATACCAAGACATACACATGTGTATATATCACAGTAACTTGTGGCTATGTATTTGAATACAAAATGTGAGTGACAGAGTTATCAATCATGAAATAACCTTGGGTTATTTCACAAATAATATGTAATCATTATACTGTGTAAATAAAGTATACATTGATATAACAATGTTACAGTCAATGGTACTAAATATCTAACAACTGTACAACAATTTGAGACTTCAGTATTGAAGCATAACATTCAACATTTAAGCAATTCAATCAAGCTCATATAATGTATCTTGTAACAATTCTCTCCAAGCTCTCTCAACCTCTCTCTCTCTCTCTCTCTCTCTCTGACTGATACAAATGTGAAGGCATTCTTGTCAGTCTCATTCACATATATCATTCACCTTTGACCTAATGCCAGGTTGTCAAACCAACATTCACTGAGAGAGAAAATGTAGCATTAAGATTACAAAATGCTTAGAGAGAATAAACCAAAATTTACGTAAGAGTACAGGAACCAATAAGGAAAGTTAAATTAGAGTATGCATTACAGATACCATGAGCATTTCTTGCTGTTTAATGTTAAGATGGCTAGTAAATGAAAAATATATATATATTGACTTAATTAATCAATTTAGAATACTAGCTTTTAATTTTTTAACTTCCCTATTTCAGATAATTTGAATATCTACAATACTTTTAGTTTTACTATTTATTCTAAATTCCCATTAAAATCATATTTATTAATACTTCATGCATAAAATAACACTTCACACCATGTAGTGCACACAGGCAGAATCCTATTGGTGCTGCTTTAGACTACTTTTCCCATACATTTAGTGGCTAGTTTGAATAAATCTATGATAGCACCACAGTCATTAATCTTAACTCAGGATCATATGACTCCTAATAGCACAACAGATGCTCATTCATTCATACATAGGAAAACACAAGTGAAAAGGCAGAGAAAGGGAACATTTCAGCACATAATGGAAAGATAATTAATGTAGTTTACAAAGAGCAATTTTGACTCTATAACTGATATTTTTTTGTATTCATGTATTTGAAATATGTTATTACTGCACCACTAAAAAGATTTGCACCAGAATGCATAGAAAATATACCACCTCCTGCATCCTATAATCATGCACACACACACAAAATACCATATTTTGTGTATATGTCCATGATTACAGGGTGCAGGAGGTGGTACTCACAGCAAAATAATTCAAAGCAATAAAAGTCAAAATGCACTGATGCATTGAAATTTTGTTCCTATACAGTATGTCAGGTAGAATTCAGTAAAGTTTTAGAAAAAAGAAAACAAAATTTATCATGGTGGTAAAAACAAAATATTTTGGTTCTCATAATTCAATTATCCATTTTGATAAAATATTCTAATGTCTCTAAGATAGCTCTAAAAGTTTCTACTCAAAACTTTCTTCTAATTAACACACCATCACAAATATTTTTTTATTTTGAGGAATGTCAATTCTCTACATTAAAACTTTCATTGATAACAATGAAAAGGTCATTCCAATGACATATTGACTGTAGTGTGATGTCATCATGACATACCGTTTGCTGATGCCACAACCCAGTATGAGAGACTGAAAGATATAACAATGATCAAGTATGTATGATATAGGCTGGTGTTGGTACAAGAAGCCGGTAGGTAGCTGTCAGAAGGTTGCATGCTTGAGAGCTGCTTGTATATAGTATATACACTGCTGGAAAATGAAAAAAGAACACCAAGAAGGAATTGGCGGACGATCATGAAATTTACATGTTAATGAAGTCGAGTTTACGTAAGTGTGATGTTAATTTCGGGACCAACCGGTGAGCGCTTACGCCACAGCAAGGTATAATATGCAAATTATCGTCGGTGGTATTTAAGGAGTATGGAGAAGTGAATGTAATCAGTCGTAGGCATACGGACACGTGCGAAAACCCTGAAGAAGCTGCAATGCCTGGATATGGAAGACATGTACGATTTCAGCAGTTATCGGACTTTGAGCGAGGTCGTCTAGTCGGACTCCGCGAGGCCGGGTGGTCGTATCGTCGTATTGCGGAGCGAATTGGACGCGAAGTATCGGTGGTGGTATGATGGTGGCGTAGATGGTCCGAGGAACATTCCCACACGAGAACACGTGGAACCGTAAGTCACAGACGGACTGATGAGCGGACCGATCGACGCGTAAGAAGAGCGGCATTGTCAAGCAGAACATCCACTGTGACGCAAATCCAAGCTGCCGTTGCACCTGAGGTGACTGTGCGAACAATCCGCAACCATCTACTGGATGCAGGACTACGTGCACATGTGCCTTTGGTGTGTGTACCTCTGACTCCAGCCCACCGTCAGGAATGGCTGCAGTGGTGTCGCCAACGTCTGCACTGGAGAACGCAATGGCGATCTGTCGTGTTCAGCGATGAAAGCAGATTCTGCTTGGGAGCCTCCGATGGCCGTATGCGTATTGGCAGACGCACAGGGGAGCGTCTCCACCCTTCTTGAATCCGCCAGTGACACACAGGGCCTACACCTGGTCTCCTGGTGAGAGGAGCGATCAGCTATCACTCCCGTACACAACTAGTGTTTGTACCGGGTACGTTAAACAGCACCTCCTACATCAACAACATCATTCAGCCCGTTGTTGTGCCATTTGTAAGGTCGGTCTATCGTGGCGTTTTCCAGCAAGATAATGCATGCCCACACATGGCACGTGCAACGCAACATGCACTTCAGGGTGCGAGACAACTTCCATGGCCTGCACGTTCACCGGATTTGTCCTCCATTGAGCACGTGTGGGATTTTATGGGACAACGACTTATCTAGTCTCCATGGCCAACCCGACCATCCCTGATTTACGTGTCCAGATTGAGGATGCTTGGAACTCAATACCCCAAACTTACATCCAACATCTGTACAACAGACTCCATGCCAGAATTGCACAGTGTGACGCAGTTCATGGCGGTTCAACCTCGTACTAACCATGTTACATGGAAATATTATTTTTCAGTTTACCAACAAATACAGCTGTATTTTGCCATAATGTTTTGATCACGTTATCCTCTGTATTCTGTTATTATGCTGTATAAATTTCGTTGGTATCAGACGTCTCCTTCTTGGTGTTCTTTTTTCACTTTCTGCCAGTGTAATATCTAAAGATGTGTGTATATAATAAATATAGTTAGGAACCCATCTCTCTCTCTCTCATTTCTAATTGAATGTGCATCTAGTTATTAACCATAACACAACATGGTGTCAGGAGTGTTCAAGTTGGTAAACTTTATTTTTTCAAACGCCGTCAACTTTTCGTCGAAACTTTAGATCAAGCAGTGTTCAAGTGAGTGTGAAGTGTGAGAAATTTGATTAAGCTTTGTCAGCCTCAAAACATTTCGCGATTTTATCTCCTGCAATGTTTAATTTCCAAAATCTGTCCGAGTAGCAGGATTGGATTCAAGGGTTTGAAGACAATAAAAATGTATCAGGTCTCAGTAAAAAGCCTCAAAAAGCATAAATCAGAGTACTATTATATACTATGGGAAGAGAGGCTCAGAAAATTCTTAATTTCTTTCAACTCTCTGAAGAAGAAGAAGATAATTATAAAGTAGTTCAAGGAAAAGTTTGATTCACATTTTATCATCAGGTATAACAAAGTATATGAGTATATGAGAGCCGTCCTGGTGGCGCAGTGGTCTAAGGCGATGGCCTCTGATCATTCGTCTGAAAGGGGTCCGAGTTCGAATCCCGGTGAGGCATGGATGTTGTGTTTGTCTTACGGCACTGGCTCTCTCCCTTCCCTGGAACCAGTGACCCTAAATTAGGGACGGGCGACTGCTTATAGCCCATTGAGTTGCTCACGGTGGTCGTTAAACCTCCAATCAAAAAAAAAAAAAAGTATATGAGAGAGCAAAATTTAATCTAAGAAAGCAATTTGAAAGAGATTCTGTAGATCAGTCTGCTACAGAACTGTACTCATTAGCTGAGCACTGTAACTTCAGAACATTAAACTCTAGATTAATTAGAGACTGATTCATTGTCAGGCTTAGAGACAAGGGATTGTCTGAAACACTTCAGTTAGATGCAAACCTTAATTTAAAAACAATGATAGATAAAACTCACCAGAAAGACGTAACATAAGAGTCAACAACAGGAATTATCACAGCTTGAAGAGAACCAACTACAGATGATTAACACAGTTAAATGCAAATCAGTGGCCAACAAGTAAAAAATGGTGGCTTGTACATACAACACTGCTGACAGTCCTCAGAATAAAATTTGTTGCTACTGTGGTGGTAGTCCACACTACAGATCTCAGTGTCCAGAGAATCAAGCAATTTGTAGTGAGTGTCAGAAAAAGGACATTTTCCCAAAGCCTGTGTTTCAAAAAAAAAATTAGACATAGATCAACAGTCTCTACAGTGATTCAAAACATTGATTCTGTTGGTAAAGAATACTGTATGGGAGGAGTATTTACATGCTTCAGAAATTCTTGTATCAATATTATTTGCAATAACTGTTTAGTGAATTTTAAAGTGGATTCAAGTGGCAGATGTGTCAATAGTTAATTCAAATACCCAGGGAGTTTCAAAAGTGCTTCAGAAAGTCACAGAAATTCTTAAGAGGGCTGGATCGAACAAAACTGAAAGTGAGAGGAAAATCTGAAACCTCACTGACCTTTGATAACAGGCATACTAAACAAACACTATATGTGGTTGAGACAGCTACTGAACCTCTATTATTAGGCTGACTGGCTCTTAAAATTACCAAAGTTGTGGTCAACATAAAAATTCCAGACTACAAAGAAGAGTATAGATCTAAGTATTCTCAGTTATTTAAGAGTCATGGTAAATTGTCAGAGTGACACAACATAACTTTGGAACCTAGTGCAATGCCTCACAGTATAAGTGTAGCTAGAAGTGTGTCCATAACTCTTCACAAGAGAGTAAAGCAGGAACTGAATAAATTGGAACAAAGTGGAGTCATTAGGAGAATTACTAAGTCAACTAAATGGTTTGCAGGTCTCGTCCCAGTACAAAAGCTAAATGGTAGCAATAGGCTCTATGTTGACTTCACTAAGTTCAATAAATGGATTTCTTACAAAAACAATAATGCCAACCATGACAGAATCTATTGGTCTCATGGGAGAAGAAGAGACTGAATGCAAATTCAGGATTTTTTTCAGATTCCAATAACTGAGGACAGCAAAGAGCTAAAGACATTTATAAATCCCTTGGGACTTACTGCTTCACTTGTCTTCCTTATAGAATCACATTAGCACCAGAGTATTTTCAACTGAGAATGGCTGAAGTTTTGGAAGGTTTACCAGGAGTAATGAACCAAACAGGTAATATGTTGGTTGTTGGAGGAACTCCAAGAGAGCATGATGAGAGACTAGATTTAGTTCTTAGTCAGTTAGTAAAAGCCAGAGTAAACCTCAATCCTGAAAAATGCATTTTCCACACATCCAGTGTTATCTTTTTAGGACATCATAATGACAGTAAAGGCATACATCCTGATCCTTCAAGAGTCAGTGCTATCAAGGATTTAGTAGCACCAACTGATGTTTCAGATGTAAGAAGAATTTTGAGAATGGTCAATCATGTTATAAAGTTTATCCCAGACTGACGTTTGACAAAACAGAACCTCTCAGAGCACTTCTTAATAAGAACCAAAATTCAAATGGGAAAGAAAAAAAAAGCTCTGGATGAAATAAGAATGATCATGTGTTCATTCCATGCTGCCTAGCAAACTACCATCCTGAATATGACACTGTCCTTTCGGCTGATACATCTTCATTTTGCCTTGGGTCTGTAATGATGCAAAAACAACTTACAGGTAAAATGAGAGCATTGGTGTACGCATCAAGAATATAACTGCTGAAACCAGGTACTCTTAAATAGAAAAAGAGACTTCAGCAACTGCATGACTAGCTAAAAGATTCAAAAAACTTCTTTTTGGACTACGTTTTACTTTAGAGTCTGATTATAAATCTTTAGTTTCATTATTGGGTAAGATGAATATTGAAGATTTGCTTCCTCGTATTCAGTGATTCGGGATTAGGCTCACAAGATTTGATTAGTATTTGTTCCAGGTGACCAAATTGCTACAGTTGATACTGTCTCAAGCTCCAGAAGTAAATGCTGTACCTAATAATGATGCACTGACAGAAGAAGAAATTAAGGGATATGTAACTCCTAAAAACTTTTCCAGCTTCATCTGATGATCTTCAAGAAATCAGAGAAATTAAATGATAATAGTTCTTGTTCTTCAGTTATGGGATTTTGCACAAATGGATGGCAGATTAAAAACTTCTCCAAAGAAGCTGGACCTTTCTAGAAATACAGAGATAAATTGAAAGACTGTGATGGCTTACTTTCACAGGGATCCAGACTTGTCATTCCTAGGTATATGTGGAAGGACATGATATCATGCATTCATGTGGATGTAAAGAGAGTGCTGAGCTAGAGCTACAGAATCTGTGTGTTGGCCAGATGGAGAAGCCAAAAGAATGGTGCAGACTTAAGAATCTAAGGAATAGATCACAAGATTTACATCTTGAATTGTGGACATGTCGTGATACCCAAGAACCAACTGGAAATAGTCAAGCTCAGCTAAGTTTGTGAAGAAGGCTGAGAATGTGCCATCCAATACTTCCTTCTCAACTTCAGCAAAAGTGGCCAAATCTGGATAAGCATGTTCAGAGAGAACAAAATGAAAAAAAGAAAACAAAAAGTAATCGAAGATATGTTGTCTGTCAACTTAGACCTCTCAAGGTTGGTGAAAAGGTGTGGATACCGGACTCCTGTGAAACGTGCCATGACATCTACAACTAACCCATCCAGGTCGTAAGTTACCTATCCTGCTCGAGGAGAATAGATTCGGAGAAGCTGTCACCTTATAATGTCTATGCCTAACAAGGGGGAGGCACCTGAAGAAGATACAGAGTTCCCTAGAGAGTTGGAAGTAACAAAGAAAACTCCAACTAGGGAAAACTCTAGGTAGGGAAGTAGAGTATACCAGAAGTGGTTGACAGATAAAAACCCTCAGAGACTGGATCTATAGAACTAAGATTTGCTTCCTAAGAGATTAAATTCCTGTAGGGAGGATGTGGCATGACATCATCATGATGTAATGTTTGATGATGTCATGTGGCATGACATCATCATGATGTAGACATCATCATGATAAGAGTCGGCCATGATGTAACCATGGCCGACTCTGAGAGAATGAACGATATAATCGTGACCTGATATAAATATACATAATATCTAAGGTATTATTACCTGATATTGGCAAAGTATTTCATATGTTGTTGCTCCATGAATTATGGGTTTTTTTGGTTAGTTAAATTTTTTTTTTAATAAATGAAACAATTAGGTTATATAATTATCAGTTCACATTCATTCGTTCACACAATCAAACGTTTTAAATTTACTGTTAATTAAAAGATTGTATTAGAAAAAGTTATACTCATCGGGTCGGGAGATGTCTCTCAAGAGGCTCTTCGTCACGTTGTTTCCTCGCGTGTGTGTAGCCGCTGGAGTTGCATGTTGGGAAACGAAGTGAAAGTTTTGCGAGCTCTATGATTTAGGTGATTGCTTCTCATGTGTCACCATCTATTGGATGAGTTGGTAGGTATATCAGTCGTAAGTACAAATTTTTCTTTTTTGTGTAGCTATTTTTGAGCCATTGTAGAAACAGGTGCATTATTTTTAGTCCTTTATTAAATGGTGTGACTCTTTGTAATGTTCTTTTTTTTTTTGTCTTTTTTTATGGATTTTTTCGCTTTTTATAAGTGACTTCCAGGCTGTATCTTGGTAGGGTCTTGTAAGTTGCATATTTTATCTTTTTTTTTTGTTCAATTATAACGCTTTCAGAAATCCTTAATTCTTTTTCATTTGTGTGGGTGGCTAGTAATTTGATATTTTCAAAATCAGGATATTGTTTAAATATTAAATTACTAGCCACATACACAAACAAAAAAGAATTAAGGGTTTCAGAAAGCATTATAACTGAACAAAAAAAAGATAAAATATGCAACTTACAAGACCCTACCAATTCATCCAATAGATGGTGACACATGAGAAGCAATCACCTAAATCATACAGCCCGCAAAATTTTCCCTTCGTTTCCCGTCATGCAACTCTAGCGGCTACACACACGCAAGGAAACCCTCATGTAGGTGCAGAAGGCCCGACGATGGCACACCAGGTGTAATGAAACCGCTCGCCATAGCAACGTGACGAAAAGCCTCTTGAGAGACGTCTCCCGACCCAATGAGTATAACTTTTTCTAATGCAATTTTTTAATTAATAGTAAATTTAAAACGTTTGATTGTGTGAACAAATGAATGTGAACTGATAATAATATAACCTAATTGTTTCATTTATTAAAAAAAAATTTCAACTAACCGAAAAACCCATAACAATAGACCTCTCTCGTGCTGGGAGCACGTGCCTCACGGAGCAACAACGTGTGAAATACTTTGCCAATGTCAGGTAATAATACCTTACATATTATGTATATTTAGTCTGAAGCATGTTTATAACATAAGACAACACTTTAGGTTTATCTCATGAATTACATATTTCGTGACCTGATATGTATGATAAAGACTGGTGTTGGAACAGGAGGCTGGTAGGTAGCCATTGGAAGGTTGCATGTTTGAGAGCTGTTTATATGTAGTATATAATATCAAAATAATAAATATAGGATAGTTAGGAACCCATCTTGTTTCGAATTGAATGTGTATCTAGTTATTAACCATAACACAGCATACACCACCCAAGCTCCCACTGTAGTAGACATGCATATATCTCATGGCCTTCAAATGTATGTATTTTTACCAGAGTGGAATCCTTGTTAGCTTCACCATTTGCTTACCAGAAAGTGCCATTAGTTAAAACTGAGTATGTTTGTTCAGAATTGGTCAAAAAGAAAAGAAATGGTAAAATACTTTGTCGTCAATGAAAATATACTGTTATGAAAATAAAGGGATATGAGGTAATGATAATGTTTTGTTGTTGCAAGTAATTGCAAAAGCGATACAGAAGGAAAAGCAATTCAACTGAAAGTGTAGTGCATTCATTCAGTAAAGAAAACTAATAGTAACAAAACCTTTCCTGCTGCTTCAAAAAGATGCTGTGACAGTGCTTTTTGGATTGGTTGAAAAATGTTGGTTCTTAAGGATTTCATGGTTAATGGTTGAATAGCATAAACAAGTAGCATGAAAAACAAGTTTTCCACCAGCAGAGAAAGATTTGGTAAAGGGACATGATATGAGCCTAGGTCTAAACTGTAGTTCATGGCCTACTATCATACGGATCTTGGAGCCAGTGACTTTTGGATACACATTCTGTGTTCTTTCACAGAAACTTGCCTGACATAGAAGGAATGGATCTGAACATTTCAGAGGTAAAAGATGTTTTTGTAGCAAACACAAAATATGGTAAAAAGTATAGTACTGACAAAAAAAAATGCAGAGTACCAATCAATTACTGACCGCTGATTTCAGTTATATGTGTGTGAAGAGAGATCATGAATAAAGACTAGGAACTTATTTTAAGAACTTCAAAGTACTTCAGTTTTCTGACTAGAATTATGTAACAACTGAGATTAGGTCTTTGAACTAGTTACCTATATATATAAAGTTCCTCAAACACAATGATTTTGGACTTCTAGTTTGCTCTGCTCATTTATATTACACACTATATTAAAACAATTTGTGTATTTGATATTAAAACTGCATTTAAGATTTCTTTACAGTACTTGCTACTGATTAAAATGATCATTACATAGCTCCTTGATCAAGTGGTCAAATCCATTTTGTCATCTTGATGATCTTTTTCAACAAAAATTAATTTCTAAAAATTCCTTGCTTGAGTTTAACGAAGACAGATAAATGTCATTATGCAGTAGGTGAATATCCACATAAACACTGCTGGAATTCGATCATGCACTACATGTGGTGCAGAAAAAAACTCAGTTAAACAGCACAATACACATTGATCTTGTTATGTAACTCATAAAATATTCATGCTAAAATTTAAAGAAAAATAATTTGATGAAGAATACTGCCAAAACAAATACTCAGTTGCTTGCATTATAAAGTAAACCATATCACATTATTCAAAACATTTTGAAAGACCAAGCCCTAAATTCAATTGCTTCAATTTAAATTGTTTAGAGGCCAACATATACACACATTACTTGTCACATTTCATTTATTAGTTCCTGAAACTGAATTTATTGAATACCAATTAGATTCTCCCTGTTTTGCAGTAGACTGAACCAGCTACAAGAAAAAAACACAATGTATACACACCTACAGAAAATTTTACTGCACAGTACAAATAGTTTGATCTTGCAAACATGTGGAATTGAGTTTTATGGCTTCCAATTTTTTCAATTCACCTGCACCTTGCATAAAAAATAAAAGAAAATCATAACCACAAAAACAGAAGCTAACTACTATTAAGTCAATACTTCAAAATGAAAATGATGAAAGCTCAAGAGAATGGAAGCTTTTGTGACTGAAATGCAATTTCAGTTCTTCATTACTCTTTTTCAAGTAAACAACAATGCACTTTACTGAACAGTGATATGACCAACCAAGCTGCAAGTTTGCAGCATGCAGCCATTTACAAATTAAAGAAAATAGCCATCACATAAAAACTAACTTCACATAAATACATTAGGGAGGCATCACATAATCATTTGCTGAATCATATATAGTTGTTTGCATGCATAAGAATAAAAATCTGGTTAGTAAACCAAATTTTGCTGAAAAAACAAAACAAAAACAAACAAACAAACAAAAACAAAAAAAATGCCTGTCACCCCATAGAAATCTCTTTCATTCAGAAACAACTGATATGTTGAATTTTTGATTCATATAGTACTTCACAAATCTAACTACTAAGTAAGCACAGATATTTTCACCTCTAAAGTAACCAGTGACTTCTTTTAACTGACAAAGTAATATAAAGGTATAATTTCTAGGAACCATTTTCCAATGTTCATGAAATATGTATACAACTGCTTAGAGACAAATCCAATATTTTATCAAGCTCTTGATAATTTTCATTCAGTCCACCAGATGTATTATTATATGAGCACTGTCAAAGGTCAAATTTTCCATGAACAGGTTTGAGTTTGATCACAAAAGTTAGTATGTTATAGAAAGGCTTGCTCAAGTCTAAAAAAAAAATGGGATTTCACCAAATCACAAATCAACATTCTTCAGAAAATGCATTTTGCTACCTATTAAAACCGAAATGCAGTTACTTTGATAATAGAGTACCAATGGTGCTGAGCACTCTTTTTGCATTTATTTCATTCATGAAAAATTTCCTACAGTGAAGGCCTAACATAGGTGGGTTTAGGATAAATTGTCAAGGCCCAACTTTAGGAAGTTACAAATTTTTATAATGGCAAATGCACATTTCATGGCTAGATAAAACAATTTTATCAGCAATATAAAAATAAAATTGAAGTGAAAAAAAAACAAATAAATTATATGACTCAAAAAATGAAACCAGCAGGATATATAAACAGTTTAAACAGTGGTCATATTCCATGATGCAGACTTATCAGTTACATATGAATGATCGTTATCACCCTTGTCCATATCAGAATAGAGTGGTTTATTTAGACCAACAGATGATAATGGAGTAGGTACTACAAGACCTGGTGTTTTGTCACAGTACACAACTGTTTCTAAAGAGTCTGTATGATGCATGAAACATGAATTTCTCAGACTACAGCGATCATCAGAATCAGCCATGTTTTCACAGTTGTGAGTGTTGCTTCCACCGTGATTTAGTTGTGAGAGAGCAGAATGTGTTGTTGAATGCTGTGAAGGCACAGGTGAGACGATGTCAGCTTGGACGGTCTCGCAGAATGATGAATTGGAATGAGATGCTGGTCTGTAATCCAAGGATGTGTTACCTAATTCACAAGATTTCAAAATTTTAGCATTTTCAGAACCATTTAGGCTACTAAAATTGTTCATCTGCTCAGAATATTTATCATCACATTCCTCCTCTGAGTAGATTTTTGCCATGGAGCTATCATCTGTGTTACAGTCTTCCTTATATGGTTCACTACCAACTATACGTTGGTTATACAGAAGAGGTTCATGATTATTATATCTCCACTTCATGTGTGAATAATCAACATAACTTGGGTTAGCACTGTAAGCAGTGTCTTTAAAAGAATAGTGATCATGACCTCTACCATCATTTTCTCTTAATGGAACTAACTGTTGTGATACATCTGATATCACAACTCTGGGAGTGTCTGGATCTACAAGAAGTTCACTGACCTCTTTCTGAGATTCAGATAAAGATGATTTCTCAATCTGGCTATACATACGTTTGATTCTATCAGCTCTTTTTACATCCACATGAAGCTTGGTAGTGTATGTTTCATCAATTATCTCTGGCTTCAAAAAACCTAAATTAAAAGAAACATTACATATATATATAATGTACTTTGAGGCAGCATAGGTTTTTGTAGATCATTAACAGTTCACTCTTTCCCAATTGTTTTCTTCATTATTTTACACATAATGATTACAAATTACAATGCAGCAACAAAATATGCTTTTTACATGTACAAACTAAAATTCTAAAATTGTTCACTTTTCCAGAATACTGATCATTTTTTTTAAATCTGCAAACCAAAGTTCTAAAATTCTTTAAAATTAGAGTCTGATATATGAATTAAAAAAAGGAAAATAAACAACTGATGCACAACAGCAGTGTGAAATAAATAATTATAGAACAAAGGTAAAATAATGAAATCTTTCTACTATGTTGTAAAACTTAAACTTAATTCAGATTTTTTTTTTTTGAGGAAACTGGGTACCAATCAATGGCAACAGTTGTACAAGAAAAGATCCCCCTCACACACACACAGTCAAAATACTTTTTCCTCATAAATAGGCCACTAAAATATTTATACAATAAAACCCATATATAACGAAATTGAAGAGAGTGAAAAATATTCAATATATGAGAACTTTGTTATATTCTTGGGCAGATAAAAAAAGGCTATTTTGGACACATTATGTTATGTCAGGTTAGAACTAGTCAATCATCAACTATTTATTAATTAATTGAAGGTAAATTATACTTGTTCACTGAAAACTAATGCTAGCAAAATAACATGAGTAAGACCTGCAACAAGCAAACATTTAACGAACGTAAAAAGGCAACACCCAAAAATTTGAAATTTCACCTATTACATGTTAGGACAGATATATGAATCAATTGTTGTTTGTTTTGTGTTTTTCATGATTACTGTTTTAAATGTTTTTCAACTTTCTCTGATGTAGTAGTTAAAATGTTTCTAGATGCAAAGTGAACTAAGATTTTCTAAGCAGAGATTCAGTGATTAAAATGTGGTGAGGGGAGAGCAGTAAAAGACAGCACTTGCCCAAGAGATGTATGTTTAGCAAGTGTGGGGTAGTAGTGAAAATGCACAGAAACATTCTTGTCTTCATGCAAACTGACTTATCTGTAAAGGGAACTATGGCGTGTTGTTGTCAATAGCAGGTAATTCCTAGTTTTCCAGTGAAAAACAAGGTGAATGCACTTATTTTGTTTGCAGCTGACTGTGATAAACTTCAATATATGTGGTTTCTCTAAAATTCATTAATCATAACATGCGGTTCAAATAACAAGAAAGAATATTATATAGTTTAAGGGATGTATAAAAGCTTTTGTTTATCTGAAACTTTGTTTGCACTATGCTAGTTCATTATATGTTGGTTCCAACACTTAAATCACAATGTATTAAGTTTTCAGATTACAGTTAAACCACAGAAGTATTTGCTTTTTCCAGCACATAATAAAAATTTTCGAATAGGGTACAGGAGTCACATGCTGGTTTTTTTCTTTCCCCCGCCCCCTTTTTTTAAAGCACGTCAAAGAGAACAGCATAAATTTTAAATCTGATAGCGAATTGTTAAATACAACCTAATTCAAAATGAAATCCAATGAAACAACAAGACACATGTATGCCAAACAAGAGTGTTGAGAACATAAGAATGCATAACTTAGAACCTACAATTTGAAAGAAGTATTATTTCTACAAATAAATGAGCCCATGAATGAAATTTTAATAACTTCCTAACTTATACAATTTGCTTTTATAATAGTGCACTAATAATTATAGTGCATGAATTTCCAAATATTAATGAGCCTCTTCATCAATTCTCATCACTACAGCTCAATGTCACTGTCACAATTATAATTAACCACACGAAATCACTCTTCCTGTGGTATCTGATTAAGTTCCTTTGGGATTCAGTTTGACATGAGCAGGACATTGTAAAGAAAAATTAAACAAAACAATTAAAACTAAATGAAAATGCCTCATCAGCACTTATAATGAATTTTGACAACTACCAAAAGAATAGTGGTTTTCATGCGGTTCTCCATAACAACTGCAGTGACAGACATAGTAATGAGGGCCTGGTGAAGAAGAAGAATAGTCTGCAAATTTGCCTTGAAAATGTAATAACACTCTAGCTTGAACAAGGAAAAACATAACTTAGAAAAATCATTACTCTAATAATCGAAATTCAAATATTATTCCACTGCATTTTCAGGTAAACGTTTTAAACAAGAATACTAATATAACATTTTTATAATCATAACATAGTGTGCTGCAGAGTATTATTCTTACTAGTTTTTATGTATTACTAAATAGAGCAGTCCAACTCACTCAGTGCAACATTTCCAGTTGCATTATTCATTTTTCACAGTACTTGCAAGTTAGGTGTTTATCCATGATTAAATGGAAACAAAGTAGCTTAATTTAACAGCTCTACTGATGATTGCTTTTTATTGCTTGTGTTATTACAAGTAAAAAGGAAGATTAGAACATTCATATTTTTCCAACCAGACTGAAATATTTTGTCTCCATAGCCAGGGTGATTGTTAACTTGCCCAACTTGTGTCTGGTACTCAAAGGCAGTGTGTGTCATGAGTCACCAGTCTCTGATCTGCAGCTAGCTGCCACACAAGAAAGAAATATTTTCAAAAGCATAGCACTGACATTTGTTAACTCTAAAGTTTGTATGTTACAACACTCCAGGTGACATCATACACTCCTGGGTGAGGAAAATGTCACTTGCATCTCCAGGAACATGAAAACAGCCAACAGATCATAGTGTATGAGCATATTTACTGTGAAATATATATATGGTGGAAACATTTGTATGTATAACTCGTGAACACCATCAACCATTCTCAATCCACTGCTAGGTGATGGCTCCCCCAAATCTCTTCCACAACTCTGTTGTGTCTTGAGCAATTCTCTTCCATGTAACTACAGCATGCTTCCAAATTTCATCCATCTTCCATGTGGTCCTCCCACTGATACACACATGGGGGAGTTTTGAATATATATATCATCATCATCATCATCATTGTCAACCATTATCAATCCACTGCTGGACGAAGGTCTCCCCAAGTTTCCTCCACAACGGTCTGTCTTGTGCCAGTCTCCTCCATGTCACCCCTGCATACTTTCGAATTTCATCCACGCATCTCCCATGTGGTCTTCTTCTGGGTCTTTTCCTGTCCCTTGGAATCCAATCTAAAATTTCGGCTGTCCATCGATGATCTGTCCTTCTGGCAATATGTCCAGCCCATTGCCATTTCAGGGATTTAACTCTGATCATGATGTCTTCCACTCTTGTCATTTTTCGGATCCACGAGTTCCTCTTCTTATCTCTCCTGGTTACACCAAGTATGCACCTCTCCATGCTACTTTGAGTTGTCTGCAGCCTTTGTATGTCTCTTTTAGTTAAGGTCCACGTCTCTGCACCATACGTAAGCACTGGAAGGATGCATTGATCAAACACTTTTCTTTTAAGACATAATGGCATATTGCTCTGGAAAATTATGCTGTTTCTTCCAAAAGCTCTCCAGGCAAGTTTTGTATGCCGATTAATTTCTTCATCAATGTGACCCTCACTTGATATCTGCTGTCCAAGATAAACGTACGTGTCTGTTATCTCCAGCTTTTCTCCATCAATCGATAAATCTTCATTTCTTGTAAAAGCATTGAACATCACTTTTGTCTTCTGAAAGTTCAATTTTTAATCCCACTTCTTCACTCTTGTCAGCAAGTTCCTGGATCATACTCTGCAGCTCTGATGGGGTACTTGCCAAAATGACTACGTCATCAGCAAAACGAAGGTGGGTTAGATAATCTCCATTAATCTTTATCCCCTTGTTTTCCCACCTCAGCGACTGAAAAACACCCTCCAATGTGGCATTAAAGAGCTTCGGAGATATGGTGTCACCTTGTCTCACTCCCTTTCCAATTTTTACGTGTGTTGTATTTTCAAACAGCCGAATCTTTGCACTTGCATTTTAATAGATGTTATTAATAATATTAATGTATGCATCTTCAATACTGCCGGTTTTCAGAACCATTGTAACTGCTGATGGTTTCACCGAATCAAAGGCTTTTTCATAATCGATAAAAGCCATGCACAATGGAAGTTCATATTCCCTCGCTCTTTCATTTAGTTCTCTCAGTACGTGGATATGATCTATTGTGCTGTAGCCACTCCTGAATCCAGCTTGTTCTCTCAGTTAAGCCATGTCCAGTGTTACCTTCAAGCGGTGTGAAAGAACTTTAGTGAAGATTTTATAAACTACTGATAGGAGGATGATAGGTCTGTAGTTTCCGAGATCCTCAATGTCACCTTTCTTATGTAGCAGGATCATTGTAGCGGTGTTCCAATCCTCAGGAATCTTTCCTTCATTAAGGCATCGAGTGAAAATTTGGGCGAGTACTGTTTCGATTTCTCCACTTGCTTCTTGTATGATGTCTACAGTAATTCCATCTTCTCCTGGAGCTTTTCCCCGCTTCATGTTCTTGATTGCATGTGCAACTTCTGCTGGAAGGACTGGAGGAACTCTGGTACTGGTATCTTTCATGATGTCTGGAGTGCATGTATCATCCCTTTCATATAATTTGGAGTAGAAATCTTTCACTCTTGTCAAAATGTCGCCTCTATTTCTTGTTACAGAACCATCTTCTTTTCTCAGTGCCATAATATGTTTCCTTCCCTTACTGAGATGTCCCTTTGCTATCTTTAGGCTTTGGTTGTTTTCAATTGCTTTCCTCACTAGTTCACAGTTGGATTTTCTTACGTCTTCAGTGATACTTTTTCTTACTGTCTTGCATAGCTCTATATATTCCACTTTGGAAGTCACATCTTCTTTAGTTGTCCTCATCTCTCTTCTTTTTTGCATCAACATTTTCGTTTTTCCTGAGAATTTGTTTACATGCAACTTGTTCTTAGACCCAGCTAATTTTGTTGCTGTTTCCATAAGAGCTTTGGTTACTTTTCTGTTAACTTCAGAGATGTCCACTTCTTCCGATGTTAGGCCTTCTAAAGCAGAGAACCTGTTCTTCAGTTCCAACTTGAAGGTATTATGGTGTTTTTTAAGGTTGGTTATGTCAATAGATTTTGTTTGTCTTATGAGCTTGCCACGTTCAAGTTTAGTGTTAAGGTGCATCTTACACCTCACCAATCTATGGTCACTACCTGTGTTGAACTTGTTTAGCACACTGCAGTCTTCTATGACGAATTTTTTGTTACACATAATAAAATCAATTTCACTTGTCATCCCATTTGGATGTCTCCATGTCCATTTCCTGTGTGGCTTTTTCTTGAAGAAGGAGTTCAAGATGAAAAACCCTTCTGCCTCTGCAAACTCAACGAGAGTATTTCCACGCTGGTTTCTGTTGCTGTGAACGAATTTACCTACTGAAGTTTCATTCTGTTGCCGTTGCCCTATTTTTGCATTGAAATCTCCCATAATTATTTTCAAGTGCTGCTTACCTTTATTATTTAGATCACAAATTTCCTCATAAAATTCTTCAATTTCTTCTTCAGCATGACTTGTGGTGGGTGCATAAGTTTGAATAATCAGAGCCTGGTATCTTCTCGAGAGTTGGATAACAAGTCGTGCAGCTCTGTCAGAGGAACTTTCAACTTCTACAACTTTATCCTTCAGTTTCTTGTTTATTATAAAACCAACACCACTAGTTCTGCCAGTATCTGTCCCACGATAGTAGAAGAGATGTCCACTTTTCAGTTCGATGAGATCTTCTCCTTTTCTCCTTACCTCAAAACCCTTCTGCCTCTGCAAACTCTACGAGAGTATTTCCACGCTGGTTTCTGTTGCCGTGACCGAATTTACCTACTGAAGTTTCATTCTGTTGCCATAATGTTTTCATCACGTTATCCTCTGTATTCCATTATTATGCTGTATAAATTTTGTTGGTATCAGACGTCTTCTTCTTGGTGTTCTTTTTTCATTTTCCGCCAGTGTATACATATATACATACATACATACATACATACCAAGTGCATGCACACACACACACACACACACACACACACACACACACACACAAACCCCCCTTCCCCCTCTAACAGGAATTCCTGGGTATGCCAATGCATCTCCCTCACAGGGATCATAGCATACTTCTGGAAAATTTTAGGTAGGAATTTTAGGACTTTTTAGAAAAATTTTAGGAAATTTTTAGGAGTGTATTTCAATAAAAACTAGATGTATATTTGTATACATCTAGTAAAACAACTTTGTATACATTGTAAAGAGTTTGCTTCACACCCTTCAACCATATATACTGATAGACTACACATGACATCAAAATTTCTGGCTCCAACATAAAATCACATGACAACAGTCAAAAAGATGGGTTACACCTGATGTGCTTATGGTTGCTCTGAGCGATATAGTAAAGAAAGTTCTATGATTTTTCATGGGTAAGAAACGAATTAAATACCTAAGTCAATAAAGTTCAATTACTTAACCAGAAACTTGCAGCTATTGATATAAAAATATAGTAACTTAAGAAAAAAATGGAATGCATGTTCCAAATTCTTCGCTAATGTTCATCACATTATAAATCACAAAATGTAAACAACCCGATCATGCATGTATATAGCTCATAAGTAAACTTACCTGAAGAGTTTTCATTGTATATGAGGCGCATTCACATAATACACCGAAAACACTGAAGTTCTGCACGTAAATTAGTAATCATAACAGCATTTTTACACGAAATTTGGAGTCTGATGATGACGTGCCCAATGTTTGAGCCATGGCGGCTTTGATGCAGCTATTGCCAATGCGCAGCCCATTAGTATATATGGTCGAAGTTCACACCCAAATTTTTTGCATAACGTCTAATGTCTAAAGTTTAAGTATGATTTACTTCTAATGTTCAGTTCTTATCTTTTCACGTGTTATTATCATATTCAAGTATATTTACCACATTCAAGTTTCACTTTGAACATTAATATGCTGTTGAACCAGAAGCAATTCACGATTTTCACAGTAAAGTTTTCAGGTTTCACATTAAATTATAATATCCTAAAAAGGTAATTGAAAACCAAGAACTATGTACAATTGTTCACTGAATTATTTTTTTCATATTATTGTTTTAACCTTTTCCTGATT
This sequence comes from Macrothele yani, assembly GCA_039090855.1. Taxonomy (NCBI): domain Eukaryota; kingdom Metazoa; phylum Arthropoda; class Arachnida; order Araneae; family Macrothelidae; genus Macrothele; species Macrothele yani. Next base: position 4,633,852 of record CM076995.1, on the reverse strand, counting down.
AGCCTATCTTTTTCTGCTTCTACCACAACTAATTTACTTTCAGTTTTCTTTATTTCAGCTGAACCTTGTATGATCAAGTTAGAGGCAACTGCTATTTCAACAGTATTTTGTTTTTCTACAGCTTTTCTCATTCTTTCTGTTCCCTCTTGAATTACTGCTAGAGAGGCTTCTTTATCTTTTTTAAGCTTATTTATTTCTCTATCATTTTCTTTTATTTTGTCATCAAACTCAGCTTTTCTTTTTTTCTCTAGCTGCTTTTCCTTATTTTCCCTCTCTTTCTGCTTCCTTTCTTTTACCTTTTTTGATTCTCCTTCCTTCAGCTTATCAACATACTCTTTATAAAATTTATGTGAATCACGAACACTATTTAACAAATTTCTTGTTATGGGAACTTTACTTACACATCCATAGTGTTTAATGGCCCCTTTAACTATTCTTAATGATGTTATAGTTGAGTCTTTTAAGTTAGCCTTGTCCTTCCTTAACAGAGCAGTGTTAACCGAAAATCCCCTTTCTGCATCAGCATTACCATGAGGTAAAACTAAAATTGACTTGATGAGTTTAGCAAGATTTGAGTATTTTTCTTTTCCGCTAGAGTCTTTAATACTAAATATATTACGCCAGTAATGATCAATCCGCACTGGAATATGCCCTTCCTCTGAAAATTTCACTAGTTCATCTAGAGTTGGCTTATCGCAATTTAAAAGTTTCCACTCTTCTCTTACTCTATCAATTTGTTCCTCAGAAAGATGCAAAACACTTGAAATTCTGGTTATTTCCGAAAGTCCTTCAGTGACTGAAAGTTGAGTTGACTCTTTCTTTGGTTCTTTTACCTTTAAAACTTCTATGTCTCTTAGCTTTTGATTACAGAATGGCAAATTTGACTTTAAATATTTTGTGGTTGCAATTAGTGATGATCTTACATCTAAGAGAAATAATTTCTGCCTGGTCTCCTGAACATTCCTGAGGAGATTTTTTGTCTTCATACCAACTTCTAACTCCCCTAGTTTTTTCCATGAATTTTTGTTTTCAAAATCTACATTCTTTAGGTCTTCTCCAAATTTCCCTGCAATAACATCATCTTGGATAAACTGAGCCATAACATTCCTCATTAAAGTATTTAAATCAGAATATAACTGGTGTATTTTTGGTTCTTCACTCTGATAACATAATGAAAACTTTTCAAAATTTTGGTGTGAAAATGAAATTAATGCTAAATAGCAAGGAGTTAGCTCATTTTTCAGGAAACAGTGAATTCTTTTATACCTTGCCGAATTGCGTAGTTGTTTTTCAAATATTTTTTGAGATGGAAAGAAGTTTAAAAAATATTCTGTAATATTTAGCCATTGATCCAAGAGCCTCTGGCCTACAGAACCAACGGTTAACCATCTGTTGCTGACATGACGCAAAAGAAATTTGGCTGTGACCAATGTTATATCCTCGACAGATTTATAATCCTCTCGTCTTGCAGCACTACTCTTTAAAAAGTAATGCATATCAGTAGCAAATTCGTCAAAATCTATATTTAAGCTTGTCAAAAAAAATTTAAATGCATTACTAACAACATGCAGGTTGCAAAAACCTAGTTCCAAAGATTTCTGGCCTGTTTCTTGTTTTACAACTTCATTGAATTTGCGTAAAAAGCACTTATTTACATTTGGGCTGTCCATGGATACACAAATAATTCTGTTCAACGAAATATTGAAGGATGATAACACATCAAGAATTTCTTTTAGCAAAATATCTGCTGTTGCATGACTCAGAAAAACGCTTGTTAGGTATCGGCAAGAAACTGAATTTATTTCTGAAGACCAGTACCTGAGATACACATCCAACTGCCGTTTCACTTGTGTATTTGTAGTTTTATCAAATGCTATAGTAACCTTTCCTGGGCCACTAGATGCAATGTCTTTTTTCAAACCCTCTTTAAAATATTTTGACAATCCATGTGATATCACATAAGCAACTTTTTTTCTTTAAGTTGCATTTTGGCTGCAATAGCAGAATCAGGAAACATTTCTTTGAAAAGTTCAACTGTTTCAGTGCATGAAACAAAAGACATATTGTCCTTAGCAACTTTCATGGCCCATAATGCTTCGGCTTTAGCCAACTGTAAATCATGACTCAGTACTTCACTAATATTTGTTTTCCGCTGAAGATCCCGTCCTCCAAAGGCTTTCAGGATGGACTTATTTTGAAATTTACTTTGAAATTTCTGCAAATGTTTTTTTCCTTTATGATGCGCTTTTACTTGTGAAAAGCCACTATTAGAAATGTTGAAAATTTCTGAACACAATATACACTTAGCAGAAAATATTGTTTCAGTTGCAGAACACCATTCTTTCAACTTCACTCCCTCCAATTCTTTGGCGAGCCACGCATCTTGAAATTTCGTTTTGGATTTAGGCATCTTAAACACTTGTATTACTAACCAGAAAATGAAAGGGAAGTACAAAAACACGTTCCAATATTGCAAAACCAGACAACTTCCCGAAATTTGGCTGCGAGGATGTCAGAAGATACAAAAAAAAAAAAAAAAAAAAAAAAAGCAGGTCACCACTAGAGAACTGAACCTGCACACAGCACAGAGAACACCATAAAAGACGCAAAAACAGAAACTATCATACGCATCTCACGCAAGTTCAGTCAAAGCGAGTCGGAGCCGAGATATATTGCGCATCGAAGGTCGCTGTCGCCGACGCACGATCAAAGGTCAATGATCACGTGCTCTACTGCCTGCCACGATAACACTCAGCTACCATCCCATCATCATTACCGGAGGTTACGGAAGGAGACCACGTGTTTCTTCTTTGCTTCCACCCACCTGCGGTTTACAATAACAAAACATCAGCAGAAAGAGGAGGTTCCACGAGGCATGTCCAAAAATAAAATACGATCTTCTGCGTGCCACGGAGTTCGTCTGCAAAGCACAAACCAGGGGTGAAAATGACCCCTCCCCTTTTCCCTTAGATCTCTTGTTACTCTCGAAAACTGTCCGAAGGCATAAAAGTGGAGCGCCCGCCCCGAAGCAAGTGCATCTCGATGGCGTCATTTTCCCTCCCTTCAGCAGCACAACATATAGGCTGTGTTTCTACAATAACAGGTCTTTTTACCTTACCGTAATGGTAAATTTATTGGCGTTAATAACGGTTGTATTTTTAATAAATAAATTTGCTTACGAAAATTTTAGGAAGAATAGCAAATTTTAGGTATAATTTTAGGAATTTAAGGAGGGTCACAAAATATTAGGAATTTTAGGAATTTTAGGAGGAATGCGATCCCTGCCCTCATGATCTCTTTCTGTCCCTTGGTATCCAGTTTAATATTTCAGTTGTCCAATGGTGGTCAGTTCTTCTTGAAACACATCCAACCCAATTTCACTCGAGAGGCTTCACTTGATTATGATGTCATCCACTTTTGTCACATTCCTGATCCATGAGTTCATTTTCCTATCTTTCCGGATTACACCATGCATGCTCCTGATATGTCTGCAAGCATCTGTATGTCTTTATTAAAATAAAATTATTTTTAAATTATTTTTTTATTTATATTGTTCTCATTCTTCCTTTCTTTCTTTCAATTATTCTTGCTAATGGATGACAAAAATCTTCTGGGGAGGAAGGAGACAGTGTAATATATGCTCCTTTAATAAGATGCATTGCACTGGATCTTCATATTAGAATTTCTTTTATTTCATATTTATATCTTATTTTTTCCTTTTTTGATGATTTTCTCACTTTCCTAATTTTGATACTGTCTAGCATCTTTTTCTGTGTGTGTGCTCAGTGGTTTGTGTAAACTACTTGTTTGCCCATTCCAATCCTCTGATTTATACTGCACATTTTGAATCTATAAATACTGTATGTCAGTGGGGAGGGGGAGTGTACCCACTGCCATTCCATGCATGCCATTCAAACATACTTTCAAATTTCATCCACTCAAATCATGTGGGATATGGGAAATGAAATCAAAGTGCCTTCCGGAATGACATGAAAGAAAACTGCTTAAGATAGTCTGTTGTAGAAGAGATTTGGAGAAACTTTTATCCAGCAATGGATTGAGAAAAATGATGATGAGTTATGCATACAGATGCTCTTCTGCCAATTAAGAAACAACCATATGTTATGTAGGCAAAGTATTTCTTTTTTGCTTACCGCAGGTAGACCATATTTTATTAAATTCTGCCCACAGAAATGACAATTTTAAAATAGAGAGCAAATAAAAAAAAACTTCATCTACTTAATACAGTATTACTTGCTCAACAGTTGGGAGTATCTACATCTGCAAATGAAAGTATTAACTAAAATTTAAAATATAAAATAATGATCAGGGTAACAACAATTAATGTAATATTTATTTCAAGTAAAAAAATATTTCATTTCCACAAAATTTGTTAAAAAAATATGATTCTTTAAAATGTTATTTTTATTTTATGGGGATCATGAGGATAACTTTTTATTGCCATTAAGACCTGATTGACATAGTTGAGTCAGTCAGGACAGAAGGTTGGATTACAACATATAAATGCAAAAAAATGATAATAGGAAAAACATCCTAGTAATTCCATAAAATAGAAATCAAACTTAAGTTTTTCATGATTTCATTGATTTGAAACACATAATTCTTCATTTTATGATGTAGCTACCTTTAAAAGTTTGAGAAGCACTAACGGAACATCACTAAACCAATGCAAACAGCCTCGTTAGGCTCTAATGGATTACAAATAGAATATAAAAAAATTGGGCTTGATTATGTTGTTCTCTGTATTTGTGGTCACTGCCCTTGTGGTCACGACTTGTTATCCAACTCTCGAAAAGATACCAGGCTCAGATTATTCAAACTTATGCACCCACCACAAGTCATCCTGAAGAAGAAATTGAAGAATTTTATGAGGAAATTTGTCATCTAAATAATAAAGGTAAGCAGCACTTGAAAATAATTATGGGAGATTTCAATGCAAAAATAGGGCGACGGCAACAGAATGAAACTCCAGTAGGTAAATTCGGTTATGGCAACAGAAACCAGCGTGGAAATACTCTCGTTGAGTTTGCAGAGGCAGAAGGGTTTTTCATCTTGAACTCCTTCTTCAAGAAACAGCCACACAGGAAATGGACATGGAGACATCCAAATGGGATGACAAGTGAAATTGATTTTATTATGTGTAACGAAAAATTCGTCATAGAAGACTGCAGTGTGCTAAACAAGTTCAACACAGGTAGTGACCATAGATTGGTGAGGTGTAAGATGCACCTCAACACTAAACTTGAACGTGGCAAGCTCATAAGACAAACAAAATCTATTGACATAACCAACCTTAAAAAACACCATAATACCTTCAAGTTGGAACTGAAGAACAGGTTCTCTGCTTTAGAAGGCCTAACATCGGAAGAAGTGGACATCTCTGAAGTTAACAGAAAAGTAACCAAAGCTCTTATGGAAACAGCAACAAAATTAGCTGGGTCTAAGAACAAGTTGCATGTAAACAAATTCTCAGGAAAAACGAAAATGTTGATGCAAAAAAGAAGAGAGATGAGGACAACTAAAGAAGATGTGACTTCCAAAGTGGAATATATAGAGCTATGCAAGACAGTAAGAAAAAGTATCACTGAAGACGTAAGAAAATCCAACTGTGAACTAGTGAGGAAAGCAATTGAAAACAACCAAAGCCTAAAGATAGCAAAGGGACATCTCAGTAAGGGAAGGAAACAGATTATGGCACTGAGAAAAGAAGATGGTTCTGTAACAAGAAATAGAGGCGACATTTTGACAAGAGTGAAAGATTTCTACTCCAAATTATATGAAAGGGATGATACATGCACTCCAGACATCATGAAAGATACCAGTACCAGAGTTCCTCCAGTCCTTCCAGCAGAAGTTGCACATGCAATCAAGAACATGAAGCGGGGAAAAGCTCCAGGAGAAGATGGAATTACTGTAGACATCATACAAGAAGCAAGTGGAGAAATCGAAACAGTACTCGCCCAAATTTTCACTCGATGCCTTAATGAAGGAAAGATTCGTGAGGATTGGAACACCGCTACAATGATCCTGCTACATAAGAAAGGTGACATTGAGGATCTCGGAAACTACAGACCTATCAGCCTCCTATCAGTAGTTTTTAAAATCTTCACTAAAGTTCTTTCACACCGCTTGAAGGTAACACTGGACATGGCTCAACCGAGAGAACAAGCTGGATTCAGGAGTGGCTACAGCACAATAGATCATATCCATGTACTGAGAGAACTAATTGAAAGAGCGAGGGAATATGAACTTCCATTGTGCATGGCTTTTATCGATTATGAAAAAGCCTTTGATTCGGTGAAACCATCAGCAGTTACAATGGCTCTGAAAACCCGCGGTATTGAAGATGCATACATTAATATTATTAATAACATCTATTAAAATGCAAGTGCAAAGATTCGGCTGTTTGAAAATACAACACACGTAAAAATTGGAAAGGGAGTGAGGCAAGGTGACACCATATCTCCGAAGCTCTTTAATGCCACATTGGAGGGTGTTTTTCAGTCGCTGAGCTGGGAAAACAAAGTGATAAAGATTAATGGAGATTATCTAACCCACCTTCGTTTTGCTGATGACGTAGTCATTTTGGCAAGTACCCCATCAGAGCTGCAGAGTATGATCCAGGAACTTGCTGACAAGAGTGAAGAAGTGGGATTAAAAATGAACTTTCAGAAGACAAAAGTGATGTTCAATGCTTTTACAAGAAATGAAGATTTATCGATTGATGGAGAAAAGCTGGAGATAACAGACACGTACGTTTATCTTGGACAGCAGATATCAAGTGAGGGTCACATTGATGAAGAAATTAATCGGCGTACAAAACTTGCCTGGAGAGCTTTTGGAAGAAACAGCATAATTTTCAAGAGCAATATGCCATTATGTCTTAAAAGAAAAGTGTTTGATCAATGCATCCTTCCAGTGCTTACGTATGGTGCAGAGACGTGGACCTTAACTAAAAGAGACATACAAAGGCTGCAGACAACTCAAAGTAGCATGGATAGGTGCATAGTTGGTGTAACCAGGAGAGATAAGAAGAGGAACTCCTGGATCCGAAAAATGACAAGAGTGGAAGACATCATGATCAGAGTTAAATCCCTGAAATGGCAATGGGCTGGACATACTGCCAGAAGGACAGATCATCGATGGACAGCCGAAATTTTAGATTGGATTCCAAGGGACAGGAAAAGACCCAGAAGAAGACCACATGGGAGATGCGTAGATGAAATTCGAAAGTATGCAGGGGTGACATGGAGGAGACTGGCACAAGACAGACCGTTGTGGAGGAAACTTGGGGAGACCTTCGTCCAGCAGTGGATTGATAATGGTTGACAATGATGATGATGATATCAACAACAACCATTATCAATCAACTGCTTAATGAAGGTATCCCCAAGTTTCTTCCACAATGGCCTATCTTGTCCCATTCTCCTTCATGTCAATCCCACGTGTATTTGAATTCCATCCACCATCTCCCATGTAGTCTTCTTCTGAGTCTTTTCCTGTATTGAATTTTGGTTGTCCATCTGTGGCCTGTTCTTCTGGCAACATGTCCAACCCATTGCCATTTCAGGGATTTTACTCTGGTCTTCCATTCTTATCATTTTCCTTATACATAAGTTTCTTTTCTTATCTCTCCTGGTTACACCAAGAATGCATCTCTCCATGCTTCTTTCAGTTGTCTGCAGTCTTTGTACATCTTTTGTAGTTAAGGTTCATGTCTCTGTTCTGTATGTAAGCACTGGATGTATGCATTGATTTAACACTTTTCTTTTAAGATATAATGGCATATTGCTCTTAAAAATTGAACTGTTTCTTTCAAAAGCTCTACAACTAAGTTTTACACGTCGATTAATTTCTTCATCAATGTGACCTTTGCATGATATCTGCCGTCCCAGGTAAATGTAGGTATCGGTTATCTCCAGCTTTTCCCCATCAATTAATAAATCTCCATTTCTTGTAAAAGCATTGTACATTAGTTTCGTCTTCTGAAAGTTCATTTTTAAACCCACTTCTTTACTCTTGTCAGCAAGTTCCTGGATCATATTCTACAGCTCCGAAGGGGCAGTTGCAAAAATGACTACATAATCAGCAAAATGAAAGTGAGTTAAATAATCTCCATTAATCTTTATCCCTTTGTTTTTCCAGTTCAATGACTAAGACATTTTGCAATGTCACATTAAAAGGTTCAGGAGATATGGTGTCACCTTGTCTCACTCCCTTTCCAATTTTTATTGGTGCTGTATCCTTCCTCAAACAACTAAACCTTTGCACTTGCGTTTTCATAGATGTTACTAATAATACTAATGTATGCATCTTCAATACCGCAGGATTTCAAAGCCATTGTAACTGCTGATAGTTTCATGGAATCAAAGGCCTTTTCATAATCAGTAAAAGCTGTATATAATAAGAATTCATATTCCCTCGTTCTTTCAATTAGATCTATCAGCACATAGATATGATCCATAGTGCTGTAGCCACTCCTGAATCCAGCTTGTTCTCTTGGTCGAGCCATGTCCAGCGTTACCTTCAAGTGGTGTGAAAGAACTTTAGTGAAGATTTTATAAACCACTTATAGGAGGCTGATAGGTCTGTAGTTCCTGAGATCCTCAATGCCACCTTTTTTATGTTGCAGGATCATTGTAGCATTGTTTCAATCCTCAGTAATCTTCCCTTCATTAAGGCATCGAGTGAAAATTTGGGCGAGTACTGTTTCAATTTCTCCACTTGCTTCTTGTATGATGTCTACGGTAATTCCATCTTCTCCTGGAACTTTTCCCCACTTCGTGTTCTTGATTGCATGTACAACTTCTGCTGGGAGGACTGGAAGAACTCTGGTAATGGTACCTTTCATGATGTCTGGAGTACATGTATCATCCCTTTCATATAATTTGGAGTAGAAATCTTTCACTCTTGTCAAAATGTCGCCTCTATTTCTTGTTACAGAACCATCTTCTTTTCTCTGTGTCATAATCTGTTTTCTTCCCTTACTGAGATGTCCCTTTGCTATCTTTAGGCTTTGGTTGTTTTCAATTGCTTTCCTTACTAGTTCACAGTTGAATTTCCTTCGTCTTCAGTGATACTTTTTTGTACTGTCTTGCATAGCTCTATATATTCCACTTTGGAAGTCCCATCTTCTTTATTTGTCCTCATCTCTCTTCTTTTTTTGCATCAACATTTTGGTTTTTCCTGATAATTTGTTCACATGCAACTTGTTCTTAGACCCAGCTAATTTTGTTGCTGTTTCCATAAGAGTTTTGGTTACTTTTCTGTTAACTTCAGAGATGTCCACCTCTTCTGATGTTAGACCTTCTAGAATAGGGAATCTGTTACTCAGTTCTAATTTGAAGGTATTATTATGCTTTTTAAGGTTGGTCACGTCAATACACTTTGTTTGTTTTATGAACTTGCCACGCTCGAGTTTAGCATTGAGGTGCATCTTACATCTTACCATTCTATGGTCACTACCTGTGTTGGACTTGTTCAACGCACTGCAGTCTTCCATGACAAATTTCTTGTCACACATAATAAAATCAATTTCACTTGTCCATCCATTGGGATGCTTCCATGTCCATTTCCTTTGCGGCTTTTTCTTGAAAAAGGAGTTCACGATGAAAAACCCTTCTGCCTCTGCAAACTCTACGAGAGTATTTCCACGCTGGTTTCTGTTGCCGTGACCGAATTTACCTACTGAAGTTTCATTCTGTTGCCATAATGTTTTCATCACGTTATCCTCTGTATTCCATTATTATGCTGTATAAATTTTGTTGGTATCAGACGTCTTTTTCTTGGTGTTCTTTTTTCATTTTCCGCCAGTGTATACATATATACATACATACATACATACATACCAAGTGCATGCACACACACACACACACACACACACACACACACACACACACACAACCCCCTTCCCCCTCTAACAGGAATTCCTGGGTATGCCAATGCATCTCCCTCACAGGGATCATAGCATACTTCTGGAAAATTTTAGGTAGGAATTTTAGGACTTTTTAGAAAAATTTTAGGAAATTTTTAGGAGTGTATTTCAATAAAAACTAGATGTATATTTGTATACATCTAGTAAAACAACTTTGTATACATTGTAAAGAGTTTGCTTCACACCCTTCAACCATATATACTGATAGACTACACATGACATCAAAATTTCTGGCTCCAACATAAAATCACATGACAACAGTCAAAAAGATGGGTTACACCTGATGTGCTTATGGTTGCTCTGAGCGATATAGTAAAGAAAGTTCTATGATTTTTCATGGGTAAGAAACGAATTAAATACCTAAGTCAATAAAGTTCAATTACTTAACCAGAAACTTGCAGCTATTGATATAAAAATATAGTAACTTAAGAAAAAAAAATGGAATGCATGTTCCAAATTCTTCGCTAATGTTCATCACATTATAAATCACAAAATGTAAACAACCCGATCATGCATGTATATAGCTCATAAGTAAACTTACCTGAAGAGTTTTCATTGTATATGAGGCGCATTCACATAATACACCGAAAACACTGAAGTTCTGCACGTAAATTAGTAATCATAACAGCATTTTTACACGAAATTTGGAGTCTGATGATGACGTGCCCAATGTTTGAGCCATGGCGGCTTTGATGCAGCTATTGCCAATGCGCAGCCCATTAGTATATATGGTCGAAGTTCACACCCAAATTTTTTGCATAACGTCTAATGTCTAAAGTTTAAGTATGATTTACTTCTAATGTTCAGTTCTTATCTTTTCACGTGTTATTATCATATTCAAGTATATTTACCACATTCAAGTTTCACTTTGAACATTAATATGCTGTTGAACCAGAAGCAATTCACGATTTTCACAGTAAAGTTTTCAGGTTTCACATTAAATTATAATATCCTAAAAAGGTAATTGAAAACCAAGAACTATGTACAATTGTTCACTGAATTATTTTTTTCATATTATTGTTTTAACCTTTTCCTGATTAGCCTATCTTTTTCTGCTTCTACCACAACTAATTTACTTTCAGTTTTCTTTATTTCAGCTGAACCTTGTATGATCAAGTTAGAGGCAACTGCTATTTCAACAGTATTTTGTTTTTCTACAGCTTTTCTCATTCTTTCTGTTCCCTCTTGATTTACTGCTAGAGAGGCTTCTTTATCTTTTTTAAGCTTATTTATTTCTCTATCATTTTCTTTTATTTTGTCATCAAACTCAGCTTTTCTTTTTTTCTCTAGCTGCTTTTCCTTATTTTCCCTCTTTTTCTGCTTCCTTTCTTTTACCTTTTTTGATTCTCCTTCCTTCAGCTTATCAACATACTCTTTATAAAATTTATGTGAATCACGAACACTATTTAACAAATTTCTTGTTATGGGAACTTTACTTACACATCCATAGTGTTTAATGGCCCCTTTAACTATTCTTAATGATGTTATAGTTGAGTCTTTTAAGTTAGCCTTGTCCTTCCTTAACAGAGCAGTGTTAACCGAAAATCCCCTTTCTGCATCAGCATTACCATGAGGTAAAACTAAAATTGACTTGATGAGTTTAGCAAGATTTGAGTATTTTTCTTTTCCGCTAGAGTCTTTAATACTAAATATATTACGCCAGTAATGATCAATCCGCACTGGAATATGCCCTTCCTCTGAAAATTTCACTAGTTCATCTAGAGTTGGCTTATCGCAATTTAAAAGTTTCCACTCTTCTCTTACTCTATCAATTTGTTCCTCAGAAAGATGCAAAACACTTGAAATTCTGGTTATTTCCGAAAGTCCTTCAGTGACTGAAAGTTGAGTTGACTCTTTCTTTGGTTCTTTTACCTTTAAAACTTCTATGTCTCTTAGCTTTTGATTACAGAATGGCAAATTTGACTTTAAATATTTTGTGGTTGCAATTAGTGATGATCTTACATCTAAGAGAAATAATTTCTGCCTGGTCTCCTGAACATTCCTGAGGAGATTTTTTGTCTTCATACCAACTTCTAACTCCCCTAGTTTTTTCCATGAATTTTTGTTTTCAAAATCTACATTCTTTAGGTCTTCTCCAAATTTCCCTGCAATAACATCATCTTGGATAAACTGAGCCATAACATTCCTCATTAAAGTATTTAAATCAGAATATAACTGGTGTATTTTTGGTTCTTCACTCTGATAACATAATGAAAACTTTTCAAAATTTTGGTGTGAAAATGAAATTAATGCTAAATAGCAAGGAGTTAGCTCATTTTTCAGGAAACAGTGAATTCTTTTATACCTTGCCGAATTGCGTAGTTGTTTTTCAAATATTTTTTGAGATGGAAAGAAGTTTAAAAAATATTCTGTAATATTTAGCCATTGATCCAAGAGCCTCTGGCCTACAGAACCAACGGTTAACCATCTGTTGCTGACATGACGCAAAAGAAATTTGGCTGTGACCAATGTTATATCCTCGACAGATTTATAATCCTCTCGTCTTGCAGCACTACTCTTTAAAAAGTAATGCATATCAGTAGCAAATTCGTCAAAATCTATATTTAAGCTTGTCAAAAAAAATTTAAATGCATTACTAACAACATGCAGGTTGCAAAAACCTAGTTCCAAAGATTTCTGGCCTGTTTCTTGTTTTACAACTTCATTGAATTTGCGTAAAAAGCACTTATTTACATTTGGGCTGTCCATGGATACACAAATAATTCTGTTCAACGAAATATTGAAGGATGATAACACATCAAGAATTTCTTTTAGCAAAATATCTGCTGTTGCATGACTCAGAAAAACGCTTGTTAGGTATCGGCAAGAAACTGAATTTATTTCTGAAGACCAGTACCTGAGATACACATCCAACTGCCGTTTCACTTGTGTATTTGTAGTTTTATCAAATGCTATAGTAACCTTTCCTGGGCCACTAGATGCAATGTCTTTTTTCAAACCCTCTTTAAAATATTTTGACAATCCATGTGATATCACATAAGCAACTTTTTTTTCTTTAAGTTGCATTTTGGCTGCAATAGCAGAATCAGGAAACATTTCTTTGAAAAGTTCAACTGTTTCAGTGCATGAAACAAAAGACATATTGTCCTTAGCAACTTTCATGGCCCATAATGCTTCGGCTTTAGCCAACTGTAAATCATGACTCAGTACTTCACTAATATTTGTTTTCCGCTGAAGATCCCGTCCTCCAAAGGCTTTCAGGATGGACTTATTTTGAAATTTACTTTGAAATTTCTGCAAATGTTTTTTTCCTTTATGATGCGCTTTTACTTGTGAAAAGCCACTATTAGAAATGTTGAAAATTTCTGAACACAATATACACTTAGCAGAAAATATTGTTTCAGTTGCAGAACACCATTCTTTCAACTTCACTCCCTCCAATTCTTTGGCGAGCCACGCATCTTGAAATTTCGTTTTGGATTTAGGCATCTTAAACACTTGTATTACTAACCAGAAAATGAAAGGGAAGTACAAAAACACGTTCCAATATTGCAAAACCAGACAACTTCCCGAAATTTGGCTGCGAGGATGTCAGAAGATACAAAAAAAAAAAAAAAAAGCAGGTCACCACTAGAGAACTGAACCTGCACACAGCACAGAGAACACCATAAAAGACGCAAAAACAGAAACTATCATACGCATCTCACGCAAGTTCAGTCAAAGCGAGTCGGAGCCGAGATATATTGCGCATCGAAGGTCGCTGTCGCCGACGCACGATCAAAGGTCAATGATCACGTGCTCTACTGCCTGCCACGATAACACTCAGCTACCATCCCATCATCATTACCGGAGGTTACGGAAGGAGACCACGTGTTTCTTCTTTGCTTCCACCCACCTGCGGTTTACAATAACAAAACATCAGCAGAAAGAGGAGGTTCCACGAGGCATGTCCAAAAATAAAATACGATCTTCTGCGTGCCACGGAGTTCGTCTGCAAAGCACAAACCAGGGGTGAAAATGACCCCTCCCCTTTTCCCTTAGATCTCTTGTTACTCTCGAAAACTGTCCGAAGGCATAAAAGTGGAGCGCCCGCCCCGAAGCAAGTGCATCTCGATGGCGTCATTTTCCCTCCCTTCAGCAGCACAACATATAGGCTGTGTTTCTACAATAACAGGTCTTTTTACCTTACCGTAATGGTAAATTTATTGGCGTTAATAACGGTTGTATTTTTAATAAATAAATTTGCTTACGAAAATTTTAGGAAGAATAGCAAATTTTAGGTATAATTTTAGGAATTTAAGGAGGGTCACAAAATATTAGGAATTTTAGGAATTTTAGGAGGAATGCGATCCCTGCCCTCATGATCTCTTTCTGTCCCTTGGTATCCAGTTTAATATTTCAGTTGTCCAATGGTGGTCAGTTCTTCTTGAAACACATCCAACCCAATTTCACTCGAGAGGCTTCACTTGATTATGATGTCATCCACTTTTGTCACATTCCTGATCCATGAGTTCATTTTCCTATCTTTCCGGATTACACCATGCATGCTCCTGATATGTCTGCAAGCATCTGTATGTCTTTATTAAAATAAAATTATTTTTAAATTATTTTTTTATTTAAATTGTTCTCATTCTTCCTTTCTTTCTTTCAATTATTCTTGCTAATGGATGACAAAAATCTTCTGGGGAGGAAGGAGACAGTGTAATATATGATCCTTTAATAAGATGCATTGCACTGGATCTTCATATTAGAATTTCTTTTATTTCATATTTATATCTTATTTTTTCCTTTTTTGATGATTTTCTCACTTTCCTAATTTTGATACTGTCTAGCATCTTTTTCTGTGTGTGTGCTCAGTGGTTTGTGTAAACTACTTGTTTGCCCATTCCAATCCTCTGATTTATACTGCACATTTTGAATCTATAAATACTGTATGTCAGTGGGGGGGGGGTGTACCCACTGCCATTCCATGCATGCCATTCAAACATACTTTCAAATTTCATCCACTCAAATCATGTGGGATATGGGAAATGAAATCAAAGTGCCTTCCGGAATGACATGAAAGAAAACTGCTTAAGATAGTCTGTTGTAGAAGAGATTTGGAGAAACTTTTATCCAGCAATGGATTGAGAAAAATGATGATGAGTTATGCATACAGATGCTCTTCTGCCAATTAAGAAACAACCATATGTTATGTAGGCAAAGTATTTCTTTTTTTGCTTACCGCAGGTAGACCATATTTTATTAAATTCTGCCCACAGAAATGACAATTTTAAAATAGAGAGCAAATAAAAAAAAACTTCATCTACTTAATACAGTATTACTTGCTCAACAGTTGGGAGTATCTACATCTGCAAATGAAAGTATTAACTAAAATTTAAAATATAAAATAATGATCAGGGTAACAACAATTAATGTAATATTTATTTCAAGTAAAAAAATATTTCATTTCCACAAAATTTGTTAAAAAAATATGATTCTTTAAAATGTTATTTTTATTTTATGGGGATCATGAGGATAACTTTTTATTGCCATTAAGACCTGATTGACATAGTTGAGTCAGTCAGGACAGAAGGTTGGATTACAACATATAAATGCAAAAAAATGATAATAGGAAAAACATCCTAGTAATTCCATAAAATAGAAATCAAACTTAAGTTTTTCATGATTTCATTGATTTGAAACACATAATTCTTCATTTTATGATGTAGCTACCTTTAAAAGTTTGAGAAGCACTAACGGAACATCACTAAACCAATGCAAACAGCCTTGTTAGGCTCTAATGGATTACAAATAGAATATAAAAAAATTGGGCTTGATTATGTTGTTCTCTGTATTTGTGGTCACTGCCCTGCCTAATGCTAGATCTTATTATTATAACTTCCACACTTTTGTTTATTCAGGCTTTTTGGCAGTACTGAAAGGAGTAGATGTAATGACATTGAAGTTATATAAATCTGACATTTCAATATCTGTCTAATGCCACTTAGTTCTTTGAATAAAGCTCATGTTGAGAATTGACTTCCTAGTTTCTTAATTTAATTACTAATCAAAAACTTCTATTATGGGAATTCTTACTAGTAAATCTTTTATTTTAATTGCAAATTTTTGGAGAAAACTCTTCTCCTTCTTCAGGCAGCCTTTTGTTGTCACTTTTCTCCATCACTATCACAGTTACGGTTAACCTTGATGGTTATGGTTATTTTTCAACAAATACTTCCAGATGTTAGGCAAGGATAATCCTCTGCAGTCATTGATGATGGAATTCTGATTTTTTCAATTTCTATTCCTTCTTTTAGCTTTCTTTTTGAAAATTGCTTTGGAAACTCATGCCTTTAAGGAAACTCCCAATCCATGCTGTGACCAGTTTCTCTAACATGCCTATCTAAACCAGTCTTGTTGGAACAATTTTTTATAGCAGCTTTATGCTCTGCTATACGACTTTCTAGTCTGCGACCTGTTTCACCTATGTAATATAGTCCACAACTACATTTTACTTCATAGACAACACCTTGTATTTTTAAAATATCTTCTTCTCTGTGAACTATTTTATGAAAAATATTTTAACATTGTTCTCTAAACTTGGAGCTAGCCTAATATTATACTTCTTACTAATTCTCTTTAAAGACTCAAATAAACCTTTGCGATAAGAATTTTTTTTTAGTGAATTTGACTTGTTGCTTCTGCAGGCTCTTCTTACCAGTAAAATTTAGAAGCTTCTCAATTTCTCCTTTAGTATAGTTATTTTCTGCAAGGATGAATTTAAGTTCTTCTTTATGGGTTTCTTCCTTATCTGCTGTAGATGCTATGTTATTATTTTTTTCTAAAAACTGACTTGCCACATTCTTCTTAATAGAAACTGCATGATAGGAATTGAAATTCAATAGTTTATTAGTATTCATTGGTTTTATACCAACCAGAGAGGAATTTTCCATCTTCATAATAGATAGTAGTATCTAAGAAGTCAATTCTACTTTATTTTTGAAGTTCAATAGTGAACTTAAGGGAATAATCTAATTCATTGAATGAGTCTAGAATTCTTTCTGGGACAATTTCTGAACTATCTATTATAAACAAGATGTCATCCATGTACCTGCTATATAGGCAGAAGTATGTGGGTTGTACTAGTATCATCTCTTCTAGTTTTCCCACATAATAGTTAGCTAAGAGTGGGGTGTCATTACGAGTCCAGATTTTTTAATGAAATTTTTTCTCAAATTGAAAGTAGTTATTCTGCAAAGAGTAGGTAAGCATTTCAAAAATTCAAACTAATATGTTTCTATCTTTTTTGTGAAAAACTATTAGGTCTGCCAAGTCTTCCACCATAAAGTCTATAAGTTGATCTATATTGATGTGAGTATAGACATAGTTTAAACATAGTTTCTACATATACTCACATCAATATAGATAAACTTATAGACTGTATAGCAGTAGACTTGGCAGACATAATAGTTTTTCACAACAACGATAGAAACACATTAGTTTGAATTTTTGAAATGCTTACTTTCTCTTTGTAGAATAACTACTTTCAACTTGAGAAAAAAAAATCATTCAAAAATCTGGACTTGCAATGGGCTCTCCACTCTCCCCACTCTTAGCAAACTATTACGTGGAAAAACTAGAAGAAAAGATACTAGTACAACCCACATACTTCTGCCTATATAGCAGGTACATGGATGACATCTTATTTATAATAAATAGCTCAGAAATTGTTCCAGAAATAATTCTAGACACATTAAATGAATTAGATGATTCCCTTAAGTTCACTATTGAACTTCAAAAGGAAAGAATAATTAACTTCTTAGATATTACTATCTATTATGAAGATGGAAAATTCCTCACTAGTTGGTATAAAAAAACAATGAATACTAATTAACTATTGGATTTCAATTCCTATCATCCAGTTTCTATTAAGAAGAATGTGGCAAGTCAGTTTTTAGAAAAATAATAATAACATAGTATCTGCAGTAGATAAGAAAAAGCCCATAAAGAAGAACTTAAAGTCATCCTTGCAGAAAATAACTATACTAAAGGAGAAATTGAGAAGCTTCTAAATTTCACCATTAAGAAGAACCTGCAAAAGCAACAAGTCAAATTCACTAAAAAAAATTCTTATCACAAAGGTTTATTTGAGTCCTTAAAGAGAATTCGGGGCAGTGACGTTAAAAAAATTCCCTAAAATAGTTCACAGAGAATAAAATATTTTAAAAATATAAGGTGTTGTCTATGAAGTAAAATGTAGTTGTGAACTATCTTCCATAGGTGAGACAGGTCACAGACTAGAAACTTGTATAGCAGAACATTAAGTTGCTATAAAAAATTGTTCCAACAAGACTAGTTTAGATAGGCATGTTAGAGAAACTGGTCACAACATGGATTGGAATTCCCTTAAAGTCATCAGTTTCCAAAGCAATTTTCACAAAAGAAAGCTAAAAGAAGGAATAGAAATTGAGAAAAATCAGAATTCCATCATCAATGACTGCAGAGGATTATCCCTACCTAACATCTGGCAGGATTTGATGAAAAATAACCGTAACCGCGATAGTGACAAGGAAAAGTGACAACAAAAGACATCCTGAAGAAGGAGAAGAGTTTTCTCCGAAAATTTGCAGTTAAAATAAAAAATTTCCTGGTAAGAATTCCCGTAATAGAAGTTTTTGATTAGCCACTTCATTTTTTGTTCTTGAAGGTTAAAACATATATTTATATTAAACATGACTTTTCCTTTCAGTGTTGGGCACATATTTTCTGAATATTTATCTACATTTAAAGAAATTGTGTTATTCAGATCATAATTTTACAGCTGCCTTGCACATAGAGCCATATCTGGGTGAGTAAAACACAATGCAAAGATTCTATCATGCCAAAGCCAAAATTACCTTACATTTTTTTCATTTTAATCCAAGTATGGTAACATTCACACCACCTAGGTCAAAACATTACTGACTGTTGTTCCACGGCAATATAATTTTTTTAATCTTATGAGGAGTTGGCAGCATGGGAAATAATTAGTTGTGGTATTTTCATGCCAAAAGTGATCGGCTTATATGCATGCCAGCCTTCTATGACTCATGAAGATAATTTCACCGTTTATTTTAATGACATTGAGCAGAAATGCTTGTTTATCAAGTCAAGAATTGAATAAAAATTTTAAATGGACATAAATGAATACAGCAATGTGAGCATGTAGGTTAGTCAGGCAATATCTAGAAGTCACCCATAAAGAATTAAATTCTTTCAACAAAAATCCTAATGTCGATAAGAGTGAGAAAGCATGTTACACTTAAAAAGAAAATGATAAGAACATCTGGTGAACATAACACACTGCAAAATTATGAAAAAAAGAAAAAAAGAAGTAAAACTTTATGGAGTTAAATTTGTGTAACAAGTTTAGCATTACAACACACACTTATTAGAAAATTGAATGATGCATACTTTTAAAAGAATCGCTTCTGCTCCTAATAGCATTTTCCTGAAAAAAAAAATTAAACAAGTGACATTTTGCTCAAAATGTATTGTACAATAAAATATTTGTAATTCATAATGTTTTCATTATATGTTTAACTTTCATAAATAATATGTACATCAGTATACTTCTATTTTATTACTACAGCTGGAAAACTTGAAATTTATCACAAAAGCAAAGAAGTGCTTTCTCTTGAAGCACAAAATATGAGTGAATGAATACGTTAAATAATCAGTTATAAATATAGCTGTTGCCATAAGGCAGCACTGTTTGACACAGCAAAGTCCTCGGAACCAAGAAGAGAGAAATCACAATTAAAATTAATCTAAGAAATTTATCAGCTAGTGCAAAAATTATAAACACCTGCTGTCTTGAAATGAATTCATTGTTTGTGTACACTGAGTTTGTCTTTAAGGAAAAGCTGTTTCTTCAAACACAAATGCAAATATTCTATCTTAACACCACAAGCTTAGTAGTCATTATTATAAATAATTTATTCTACAAATGCAAATGTTCTTCAACAGTTACTCCATTTTTGCAATTGAGTTATGGTACCAACTGAGTAAATAATGAAAAAAACAAAGAAGAGAAGAGAAAAGAAAAAGAAAAAGACATTCTGTGTGGAAAGACAAAAGTGTACGGAACTCATGATTTACATCTGCTGCTATGTGGGTTTAAGCATGAATTAAATGCTACTAAAGCCTGAAGTAACATCAGTAACTTTGACTGTCAATGACAAACCAGTCTATTAAAAACACCCTCTTGCAGGTGGCATGCAGAATTCTCGTTTGGCAGATTTAGCTTGTCAGCCAGCCTCCATTTCAGCTTAACAAAAACATCTTCAAAGATCAGCAGAAATGGGAGAAATCCTGTTAGTTAGAAATAATAACTAACCAACTTAGAATGGAGCATTTATCAAGTCATTGTACCCATCATCAAGAATAAAAGTGGTCAACTTCAGCAGGGAGATTCCACATAAACATTTTCTACAATATCAAATGTGGTGGGTGGGTTAACATACACATGTCTTCTGTACCAAAACCCATTAACTTAAAAAGGTGCTTTCAGCTCAAAATGTGGCAAGGAATTAAAAACGGATATTTTATATTAAGTGAAAAAGGCATTCAATTGATTGTGGCAATTTATTACACATGCCAAAGGACTTTTTACCCATTATTGCAACTGGCTGCAATTAGTAATTCATTCCTTGTTTTAATAACTTCTGTTAAAAATAGCATGTACTAAAAGACATTTGCTGTATTGTGAAATTTAATTATATGCATCATTATAGGAATGCTGAAAATTTTAACTTATCACCAGCAATATATCTCACCTCACAAAATAGTTGCAGACTAAGCCAAACGTCATATTTTTTCCCCTTTGACATAATAAGAAAAACTGTACAAAGTATCATATCAAAGATGATATTCCCAATTTTGAGTTATGATCCTCTGCATATAAACAGTTGGAAATTTAATTTTAAAAGAAAGAAAGAAAACATAATAAATTTTAATAACACTGCATTTTCAATAGAATTTCTCCCCAAAAAACATGAAAAAAGATGTATTCCTATACACGGATAATATTTTCAAAACTCCATCAACGAAACACTTCCACAATTAAGCACTTAAAATTAGCATCATGATCAATCACATAATATTTCCTATATTTTTTTTTTTTTTGAATTTTGAAATCATGACTATAGAACAGGAAATTCAAGTAAAATGCAGTGAAAACACTATTGTTTAAAACATTTTCTGTAGTCTATCTTTATTTGTGGTTTGGAAAGATGACAGAAATTGGACCGGCACAAATCAAGGGCTACTTGTATTCCATTTAGAGACAAATTAATATTGCACTACATGGAAAGTATTGAAATACTGTTGAAACCAAACACTGAAACTGAGATACACCCTATAACATGAGAGTGAGAAGAAATTTCACCATGTAAATTCTTGTACTCTTTCATCTATTTCCATACAGTGTAAGCAAAATTGAACAGCACTTGAAATATCCAACTAAAAATTTTAAATCTTTACATAAATTAAAAACATGGATTAAATAAAAAGTAATAATCATTTTGTTTTACTAATGCAGAAAAAAATGGTCTTCCAGAGACTAAAAAAAAGGAAAACCTAAGAAAGCATTACTAGCCACAGCACTTAAAACAGATTGGCTGAGCTCGAAACTACAGCCAAGAATCAAAACCTGGACACCATACATATTTCCTAGTTATTGGTGGTGGCATTTCTGCAGAGACATGTTGAAAAGTCCCTACATGTATCTTTCATTTCATGTCATTTGGCACTGTCCTACCAAGAGAGTTTGGATATTTTATTTCACACAAACAATGTTCATCTCTTTATATCCCAGTGATCAGAAAATCCAATCTTTACAGCACAATCACCTGGTACAATCCCACATGAAATCCACTTCCATTTAAAAAAGGACAAAGTATTATATTTGAAAAAACCCATGCTGTTTCATAATAATTTAAAGTAAATTTTTTGCCATCTGACACTTTAGTATTCATACATCTTAGCCCAATATTTAACGAATTTGCTTTATATCTGCAGTAATATTTCAATAACAATCTATATAAATCCAAATGCCTGCAAAAATAAAGAAATCCAGAACTGAAGATACAGGGTGGCACACATAAAACAGGCCCCAGATACAGTTTGGATTAGAGTTATAAAGTTATATTTCGTAGTTCGCCACTGGAAACTTTTATTTACTGTCGCAAATGCACATATGAGTTCAGTGATCCTCCACACTCCAGGAGATGAGGGAAAATGTGTGCACTACTGTCAGTGGCTTTTAGAGATGGTTTCTGAAGGACTGTTTGACCCATTTCTCTTCATTTCAACAGATGAAGCTTGGTTCCACCTTTTGGGGTATACCAATTTACAGAACACATGACACTGGGTTGTTGAAAACTCACATGTGTCCCAACAGAAACCACTCCATGATTTAAAAGTCAGTGTTTGATGTGAAATGTGAGGCCAATGCATCAACAGACCCATTTTTCAAGGAGAATGCAAATACCAGCTTTGAGTTCACTCATTCACAATATCATGCTGAGCATATTAAAGTATGTGTTTTATATATCTTATTCAATAGCAAAATCATCTTACTATCATATCTTCTGTTATACATGTTTATTATACTATCAGGCAAGGTGCTTGCCTTTAAATCTGATAGTATAATAAATGTGTATAACAGAAGATATGATAGTAAGATGATTATGCTATTGAATAAGGTAAACATAGGCATTTATCTACAGATCCACAAAGATTTTGTAAGCCAGCTGAGACTCCACAGAACTCATTTATTCCTTCTTCCAAAAAAGATGAAGCAACATTCCTTGCTTCTGATCTTTCACTCACTCAAATCCGTAGTGATTTTACTCAGGAAAGGACAATCAGCAAGGATCTCTCTTGACTTATACCAATGCAATTTTTACCTGAGGAGCTTGCTAAAAGGGAAAGTCTACAGCAACAACCCTCGAACCTTGGAAGCGTTGTAAACCACATACAGCGAGAGATCGCTCATATTTCAGTTACTGAATTGTGGAGCATTTTACTGAACATGCTTTAGTGAGGAGAAAACTGCCTTGAGGCAAGAAGCAAACAGTTCCACCACAGACTTTGAAAAGGTTTGTAAAAATGCTGATAAACATGTCAATTGTTAATACCATGTCATTTTTTTAAGTTAAAAATACTGTTTACTTACTGTATCAAATGTAACTGAAATTTGCTGTAAATTATGGCCAAATAAAACAGTACAACTGTCTTTTGCATTTGGGGTAAGTTTATGTGTGCCACTCTGTAGCTCATAAATATATGGACAAGAATGCATTCACAAATCACAGATGAATATTGAAGATTGCAAGTCAATAGTTGTATAACTATTATGGCTACTGTTACACACATTAGAAAGTATCTTCAAGTTGAATGCTCTATGCTTCATTAATTCTGTTATTATGTAAATTTTTAAGAAGTTAAATTATAAAACATTTCAACAGTTATTAGTTGTCCTGAGAATGTTACACTTGCCCAATATTGCAGCACAATTCGAAGGTTATTGTTGGTTGATTTATTCTTCAGGTAAAAATTGCCGACATCCAAGTTGACAAGTTCATGAGGAGTTGGTTCGTTGAACTAAAACTTTCACTGGCTTATTTAAAAATATGCAACCAGAGTCCAGATTATGAAAGAACGGTGAAGTTTAAAAGGATTAAAAAGATAAAAAAGACTATCTACAGTATGAATAAAATCCTTAGCCCTTATCGATGTCATTATTGGTTAAAAACTAAACCATAAACAAGTATCTGAAGTTGCATAAAGAGATTATGAGGTTTGCTTAAAATTTTATCGTTGAATAGAAGGCAGACAATTTTTGCATAGGCACTCAATACTTAAACAAAACCATACTAGTTTCAATCCGTCTATATCACGGTCATCTTTAGTGGTACTATCATCGAAAGTCAATGCCATGGAAGGTTGATGTGCTTTAAGTGCAGACTTCCACGTGTCATTCTTGAACAGGTTATTACACGTCGACAAATCTTGTCTGTATTCTTATCAGCATGTACCTACGTGACTATGTTGCAATGCACCATCTATTAGGTTAGTTGTAAAGTATAGTTGTTACCTTATTCTTCTAATTATTCAGGTTTATATTTCTCTGTGATTTATTTTTATTATTTATTTTCTTCTTTTCTTGCTCAATCAGAAACTAGTATGGTTTTGTTTAAGTATTTAGTACCTATGCAAAAATAGTCTGCCTTCTATTCAATGATAAAATTTTACACAAACCTCATAATCTGTTTATGCAACTTCGGATTCTTGTTTACGGTTTGGTTTTTAACCAATGATGCCATCGATAAGGGCTAAGGAATTTATTCATACTGTAGACAGTGTTTTTTATATTTTTAATCCTTTTAAACTTCACCTATATTTTTTCATAATCTGGACTCTGGTTGTATATTTAAAAAAAAACGATGAATGTTTTTAGTTCAACGAACCAACTCCTCACAAACTTGTCAACTTGGACATCCGCGATTTGTACCTGAAAGATAAATCAACGAACAATAACTTTCCAAATTGTGCTACATTATTGGGTAAGTGCAACATTCTCAGGACAACTAATAACTGTTGAAATGTTTTATATTTTAACTCCTTGAAAATTTATATAATAGCAAAATTAATGAATCATTAAGTACTCGACTTGAAGATACTTTATAATGTGCGTAACAGTAGCGATAATAGTTATACAACTATTGACTTATAAAATAGCCATGTAAACCAAAGGTTAATTTTCACTAACCAAATTATATTATTGAAGATTGTTTTAGCCATGCAGTAGATATTTAGGGATTTTTTTAATGTCATGGGAATATTTTTTATTAAAAACTATTTTGTAAGAACATTCTGCCTTAATATTAAACAGAAACTGAAAAAACATAAAATATTAAAAATAAGATTTTATAAAGCAGAAATTTTGTCATCTCTCCATCTCAAAGTCATTACATCAAAGAAAAAGAAAATGGATATTAATTTCTCATGTTAACCATGATAAACACTTATGCCTGCTCAAAATGTACTTTGCAATATTGAAATCTTTATTTCTACCTAAATAACATTCTCTTTCATTTTATGGAACACATGTGCTAATTTCCATTCTGTAATAGTATGAAGTGCAGTGTCAAAACACACACACACACTTCCCTATATCTAAATTACAGATTTTTAAAATGATTTTTGGCCTCACATGTTACTTAGCTCTAAAGGCAGCTATATTTATTTTTGTATCATTTACTATGATACCATGTACAATCTATTTTGTATACAATTACTAATTTTGATTCATCTTATATTGAATGAATATAATTATAGAGTAAACTTATCAAAAGGGATACTTTTTATTTGTTTGCATTATTTGCTCATCTTGTTTGAGGTTAAAATCATCAAGTCTTGCTAGATTTGAAATGTTAGCATTCAAGCATGTACATTGACTATGCCCTATATTACAGGATTTGTTGGAATTTAAAATGCATCATGGTTCTGATTATTTGTTTCCATGATGGAAACTTTGATATGGGGCATCTTTTAATCCTGTTTTTAGCTGTTTTTCTATGAAGATTTTAAAATTTTATCAACCCTGATGGCACAGTGAATGGGTGAAAGTTGACAATTTTTAGGCAGGAAGTAATCTTAATCAAGACAAGGAAACAAGAAGAAGAAATAGAAGGTACATTTTTTATAAGTTCACTGTCCTTCATTCAAAAGCTAATCAAGAGCAGTAACTGTATAAAAAGTACAATGCACATTAAAACATCCTATAGTACCTGATGTGAAATGGCACAGTCTTAAGAAATAAATTATATGAACAAACTCAGTTTTTCCTTGTAAATTTATATAACAAGTATAAACTCGCTTATTGAAATTCAGCTGATATCAAATTTATTTTCTAGAGAATTAGTTGAGAAGATGGTTAAAACATACTTGGTGTTCATTGTCCTCTTCAGTAACTTCATGAAGACAGTAATGCAAGAAATGCTATGAGAAAAAATGTTAGTTAAAGCTTAGAAACTTTCAGACATAAGAATTTTTTAGTAAAAAAGCATTTCAAGATACAAACAGTGATATACATGCCTTTGCAAAAAAGAAAAATGTTAGAATAAGGTAAAGAAAATGAAATTTAGAAATGTAAGATTAAGCTATTTATACATAATATCGAAGGTATTGTTTACCTGATATTGCCAAAGTATTTTGCACGTTGTTGCTCTGTGAGGCACGTGCTCCCATCCCGAGAGGTCTTTTATGTTACGAGTTTTTGGTTAGTTATAAAAAAATTTGAAATAAAACAATTAGGTTATATATTTTCAGTTCTACATTCATTCATTCATACAATCAAACATTTTAAATTTACTACTAATTAAAAGATTTTAGTAGAAAGAGTTATACTCATGGGGTCAGGAGATGTCTCACAAGGGATTCGTCGTCACCAAGTTACAGCGAGCACTTTCGACACAGCCGGTGTGTCATCGTTGGGCCTTCTACATCTACATGAGGGTTTTCTCACGCATGTGTAGTCACTGGAGTTGCATGTTGGGAAACGAAGGGAAAGTTTTGCGGGTTGTACGTGTTAGGTGACTGCTTCGCTTGCCGTAACGTGGTGACGATGAACCCCTTGTGAGACGTCTCCTGACCACATGAGTATAACTCTTTCTACTAAAATCTTTTAATTAATAGTAAATTTAAAATATTTGATTGTACGAATGAATGAATGTAGAACTAAAAATATATAACCTAATTGTTTTATTTCAATTTTTTTTTATAACTAACCAAAAACCCGTAACATAAAAGACCTCTCGGGCCAGGAGCACGTGCCTCACAGAGCAACAAGGTGCAAAATACTTTGACAATATCAGGTAAACAATACCTTAGATATTATGTATAACTAACCAAACGCACATTTATAGCACAAGAAAACCCTTAAGGTTGCCTCATGAATTGCATATTTTGTAAGATTAAGCTGATGTTTTATATTATTCAGTTGGAAAACACATGAAGCATCAGCAGGGGCACATGAAAGTTTACTTGGAAAATTAAAATAAAACTGAAAGTTTCAATGATAACCTAACTATTTATTAAGTCTTATTTAACAATTGTCATATAACTGATTTCTAATGTTTACAAGTTTTCGGCAAAGCAAATGATCTGCAAATGTGCGTTTATGCCAAAACAAATTAAAAAATGCCAAGGCTTTTACTGTCATTGAAGAGAATTTCTCATACAATCACTTGTACAAAGCACATGTTCACACGACACTCAGTACGCATTGTAAACTTTAATGGACATTTTTTTCATTGTTTTTGTTGCTGTGACGGAGAATTATTGATCCAAACATCCAAGTTTCAAATTCTTGTTAATATTGGGATCAACAGTCAACTGTTTATTGAATCTATAACTATTTCACAGAGTACAGCGAATAATTACACAGAGTAATCCCTTAAAATATTTAGGCTAATTTCTACTATTGAAGGTAATGGAATTCACGCAAGTAATATCTGTTATGCTATTCCACAAGCTTTTTCCCAAAGTGAGAATTTTGACACAACAAGCAAGTTTACTTTACAAATTAATTAATTACTTCAGCTTTACTTAGAGAGAGTATCCCAATTTTAACAAAAATCTCAACTGAAAATCCTTATGGGATTTTACTAGGATATTATTCTTAAAACAAAGTCGCAAATTTTTGGAGAAAATTCTTCTTCAGGCTGTTATTTGTTATTGCTCTTTTTACACTATTACTATCGCAGAACCATAATTGTTAGGATTACTTTGCATGGAAAATAGAATTATGACATAATCAATACTTCCCCATACACTCTTGATTTGTTTTATTCTGCTCTCCAATTACAAACTGGTTTTGTGAATCAAAAGGCAGATTTTTTTTTTTATGAACACGCTGTTGGAGAAATCATTTCTTAAATTCCTTATACAGAACAAAAAAGAAATTTGGAACCTTGCCTTAAACAAAAATGCAGATCTTGAGTATATATGACATAAAAACATAATAATAAACTGGTGGCTTTTGGAGTAATGATGGAATGGAGGTGATTAAAATCCTTATAGTCAAACACAACTACTACTTATCATGTAGAATTATTGCTTTAAAAACAGGCAACTGTGTAAAATTTTACAGACTTATTCTTGAAATCAGTGACTACAGACTTGTGGTGATTATATACATTAAGAAAATACAACATTTGTCATAAATATTTAATTTTTTCAAGTCGACCAAAGTTTCGCTAGGTTATGACCCAGCTTCGTCAAAAAGAATGGCATGTAAATATACAAACTGCACATGATATCATAAATGGTGTTTACAGTCACTGGTTTTGGTTAGTTGCTTCCACATGCTTGACAGAAATGGTGTGGATGCCATATAATTAACAATTTCTTCACAACTTGTTAATGACATGGCATCAACACCATTTCTATCAAGCACATGGAAGCACCTAACCAAAACCAGTGACTGTAAACACCATTAATCATGTCATGTACAGTTTGAATCTTTGCATGTCATTTGTCCTGATGGTGATGGAGCTAGGCCAGAGCCCAGCAAAACCTTGGTCAACATGACAAAATAAAATATTTGTGACAAACGTATTTTCTTAATATTTACAGACTTAGTTAAATAATTTGTACCAGATAACATGTTTCTGTTTTGTTTCCCCAAAAAATAAAATACAAATAATTACTAACACAAAGCATTAGAGAAGCATCTGAAATAACTTTAGCAAAAGAGAAAATTAATGAATTTTATTCAAAGCAAGCTATACCACAGCAATAAGATGTTTTCAGCAGTGAATTGAATTCTTGTAAAATAAATTGAAACGAAAATAATCAGAAAAACAGTAGGATTAATGTGTATGTATGTATGTGTGTGTGTGTGTGTGTGTGTGTGTGTGTGTGTGTGTGAGAGAGAGAGAGAGAGAGAGAGAGAGAGAGAGAGAGAGAGAGAGAGAGAGAGAGAGAGAGAGAGAGAGAGAGAGAGATTCAATTTGCAAAACTTACTGTCAACTCAGATGGGTTCACAGAAGTAATGCTACCATGAGAGAAGAAAATAATGGTTGTTCATACTTGCATAGTAAGAGTGAAGCACTGCTTCACTGGTAATGTAGAATACACATAAAATGTAGCTTGAAAACTCAAGTTAGTCAAGAAAAGGAAAATTATTTTAAAAGGATTCAAGGAAACAGGATAGCAAAAATCAAAATTACTTCAGCAAAGTCTTATGAAAAGTATGAAATATGCATGAGGCACAAAATAAATGATGATAAAAACTCCCATGATGTTTCAAAAAAAGGGGGGGGATTTGAAAGTCGGCAATGTTTAATTCTAGCAGGTTTCTACAGTTTTTGAATGAACTAAAATAGGACACTAACCTCACCCACCATCTTGAGCCCTATGATGTCAAAGCAAAGAGGATTTGGAGGTAAAGTCAAATGACGCCAGAGAGAGAGAGAAAATCTCTTCAAAATGTTAACGCTACAGAAGTATGTGGCATGACAGCTGAGATGTTAAAAAAATCTGATAGTGATCCTGTCATTGACTGTTTTAACTGAAATTTATGCATTGTGTCGTGAGTAAAGAGTTGTCCCTCAGGATTGAAGAAATGTTATCATTGTCCATTTGTATAAGAATAAAGGTGATCCAATTAAATGTAAGAACTATCATATCAACCTGCTAAAAGTGCAATGGAAAGTGTTTGGAAAGGTCATTATCAATAAGGTATGTGACTTAACATCAGAGAAGATGTGGGATGTACATAGTAGTTTTATGCCTAACTAGCTTTACTACCCGGCTTTGCCCGGTACAGAATGTATGGAATCTGTAGAATCAAACGGACCAAAAACGTTACGAATTATTTTACACGCATCCAGGAGACACAGCATTAGAACACTGACTGAACAAAGTTCATTAACAATTTGTTATCGACAATGAAATGCATCACATGCTTTCAGTTTCAGACGTCTTTGAGGGGCGAATCTCTGGGATAAAAAAGTTAAAAATGTATCTTTGTGAATATTTTATGAAACTGGCAGAAATTTTAATGAACACCATAAATCATTAATAGGAACATGACCTCCAAATTTCATCTGAATTGGTAAATAACTTTTAAATTAGCCATCAAAATTTTATTAACGGTTTCTGCATATATATTTCGGTTTACCGATGAATTAAAAATTCCATGCCTATTTTAAAAGTTTTAACCAGATTCCGGTGAAATTTTGAGGGACTCCTCTTATTACCAATTCATGGTGTTGATACAAATTTCAGCCCGTTTTGTTAGGATTTCGCAAAGTTCATTTTTGCCTTTTTTTATGCATAGTTAGTTCTCAAAGAATAGAAACACCAGTGGATGTGCCGCGGCGATGAATGCAGTCACATGCTTTCAGATCTGGAACAGCATAACGATGATGTAGCAAACGATGACAACTTTATTGATTAGCTTATTAATTAATTCATAACTCGCGAACGGAACAACGTAGAGATCTAAAAATTGTTGCGTTGACCTAGAAATTCCAGTATTAATAACCTATGCAAATTTCACAATGACACAATTCGGCATTCAAGAGAGTTTGCTGCTTCAGACAAACAGACATTTTGTGTTTTATATATAAGATAACAGCAGCACTAACCAAATTTTTATATTATGTAGGATGATTGAAAAGTATGTCTGTTGGTTAGAAAGTTTTGCTGCCTCTGTACAATGGACAAAGCTTATGACCATGTAAACACGGTGTTTAAGTGAAAGGTCTTGAATAATTTGGTATAGCTGGGAATCTTCTTAAAAGTGGGAAGCCTATGTATGCTGGCAGTAAAGCATGCGGACATGTGAATTATATTTTATTGAGATGGTTTTTTATTAGTGCAGGAGTCAGATAAGGTTGCATAATGTTACCATGGCTGTTCAATACATATTTACAAATGTATACATGTGTGAAACCAAAATAGGTAGTACTGGTTTTTGTATCTTGGTAATTCCTATGTGTGCAGGTTGCCATATGCTGATGACACAGTCTTGTTAGCAGAGAGCAAAAGTGAGTTACAGAGGTGCATGAAGTTTGCATGAAATCTAAGCAGAGTAAAAATAAGGAAAAATTAAAGTAATGTTTTTTGCATGAGGAACTGTTTGTATACTGAATGCAAGATCAGTCTAAATGGCACAAAGATAGACCAGGTGAATGAATTTATATATTTGGGAAGCATATTTGACAGAGAAAACAGATTAGATGGTGAATTTAGCCATAAAATTCATAACTGCTTTTAAAAGGAAGATTCTACCAAATTGATGGATTCTCAAAAGATACCAAATGACTATGATTGAAAGTGTAATTGTTCCTATTCTTCTTCAGGGTAACAAAACCTGGGTACTTCAGAAGAATAATGGGAGTGCTTCATTTTCTGAAGAGATGTATTACTCATGGAGGGAAGGAGGTTGTGGCAAAATGTGTTCTGATCATGTGAAAAACAATGCGTTGAATCAAAATATTAGTAGGATGCAGACGAATATTCTGAGGTAGCTGACCACGTTGAAAGAATGAGTAATAAGGTACAACAGAATGTATTCAGCTCAAATGGCAAGAAAGTGAGATAAAGGGAGACCAAGGAAATCATGGGAAGACTAGATTCAGAAATGTCTGCAAGAGAAAAAGATAACGAGTATGAAGTACAAAATGTCTTGCATGACATGTGCAATGGATGTCAGTGAAGCTTGAGTAATGTATCAAGATTGCTGTAAATGGAGATGTTTGACACATCAACACAGTAGGTAAAACCTAACACCATAAGTAACTTTGATATGGCAGCTGATCTTTCTTTGAGGAACTACTCAATGAATCTCAGAGGACAGCTTAGTAAAAAATAAGTATGTGTACACGTAAATAGGGCATATGCAAGCCTGTTGTGTGAGGTTTACCCTTAACATCTACTATATAGTATCAGCTGCCACATCTTTCTTCCAAACACAGTAGAAAATACATGGTTTTAAACTCAGGCTTCACACGACAATAACACATAAACATAGAAATTGAGCGAAAACACACAGAGTCATGTATGGTAAAAGGTTCGTTTAGCGGTAGCTGCGTTTGGTCATCCTACGACCTTGATCACTAGCAATCAACGGGATGAGCTGGTTGCCAGAACAACAATTTGAAGTTGAAGTTCTGGCAACCAGCCCATCCAGTCGATCGCGGTGATCAAGGTCATAGGATGACCGAAAGCTACTGCTAAATGAACCTTTTACCATACTTGACTCTGTGTGTTTTTGCTCGATTTTTATGCTTATAAAATACATATTATAATTAAATGGAAGAAGGCATTTTTGTTTACTCTGTCATTAATGGATGCTAAATCAAAACACGTTTTGTTCCTTTTCAATATATCCTTGAAAAATAATATTGTAACTACTTCTAATTCAATTTTACATCTGAGAATACCTGCAGGGACTGATAAATGAATATGGTTTGAAATGTTTTTTCAAAAATAATAGCAAAAGATGTACATTAAAAAATAAAGATCCAATACCTTTTCACTGCAGAATGTGTAGCTTAGGAACACAACAAGCCCCTGAAAAAAGGAAAAAGGTGAGTTAAAGAAAAGTATTATGCACATTAAAAAAAAACCAATATAAATCATTTTAAGGCAAATGAAAAAAATCCTTTTAACCGAGAACACTTTAGTCAGCATAGTAGTTCTTTTGTATTTTCAAAAAGCAAAAATATAGTAAAAAAGATGAATTATCTTCCATTAACACTTTGGTTTCAGCAGATTACCTGTCCTGTAAAAGCAAAGGCACAAAGCAGAATAAATATAACACTGTGATTTCCATTATAACTAGAAAATATTATTAATTTTGGCATTTTTAATTTTGTGCACATGTCCTTCCACACACAGTGAAACAGAAATTTCAAAGACTGTAAAACTTTGAAGATGTGATATAGAAATACCATAAAATCCATAGGATAAATATGTCAAGTAAATTCCAACACAAGCCACTTAGCTTTCTTCATAACATCACAGAAACTAATGAAGGATAGTCTAAAGGATAAATATGTGCAAATACATGGAAGCCATAAAACCATTTTATTTTTTGAGTAGAAGTGCTGCATGCGGATATCAGTATTTACAAATATTCATTCTTCATTCATTGTTTTTATATTAAGCAAAGCACAGGTGATACTTCATCTGTATCTGTTCTTGTATTTGAATGTTGTCATCCTGGAAAAAAAGGGCATCAGATGCTTTGACTAATGTGAATTTTAACTTTATCCAGATTCCTAAGCTTCAGCTACTTGGAAGTTCATTGTCATGGATGGAGTGACATTAAAGAGAGAACATGTTAGAAAGGAAATAAGGAGGTGCGAATTTTGGTTCCTACTCCAGGGCAATGCAATTTTAAAATTTAATAAGGAAATTGCTGCATGATAACAGTTGAATACAATACAACAATTTCAAGCTGAAAAATAATATTTCTAAATAGCTTTGAACAAGTGCTGAATATCAGCACAACCTAAAGTCATGATTTTAAAGAAATGTTCTTTAATGTTTTTTATTTATTTACAAACTGATGGAGTGCTAATGTGTACGTTCCAGCTTTGTCCACAATGTTGAAGGCAACTTTTATAAAATTTATGTGTCTTTGGAACAATATTCAAATACATTTTTTTTATATTCTATGATGCAAAGCCTTTTTAAAACAAAGTTAAACACACCATCCTAAAGCATCTGCAACATCAGTTATTATATTCAAATCTTCTGTTGATTGTAAAGACTATTCAGACAGCACAAACCGCAATTTTTCTTGTATAAAGTGGTATCGTAATTCTTAAATTGCATTAAGAACAGATGGACAAATAGACATACTGCAACAAAGGAATACAATATTGCACTCTGCGTGGAAGAGCCATGTTTGAGTTGCACCCCAGAACATATTAATTGAATGATTCAGAAGAAGGTACTAAAGTATGTAACTGATTTTAGAAGATTTAAAGATAGTAACTGATGTGTTGGGAAGTTAAAAAGGAATTAATTATGCGACATCATCTGCAAAACAAAGAAAGAAGCTTATACACTGGGTTAGGCTATTTTTACTAGGAAAAAAATGCTTCACAAAGAAACTTGATTGTATACAGTGTGGTCTTTACAGATACTTTCTTTACAGTAGTGAGAGCTTGGTAAAAAATAAGGGTCTCACTATGGAGTTATAAAATCTACATAGTAACAAAATTATAATTTTTTTAAAATCCTCCTGCATCTTAAATACCAAAGGTCATTATTAATGCCATTAATACATATGCAGTCATATCAGAATAATATTACCTACCCTGGAATCACAGTGTACCAGCACAGGGGCATCACAGAGTGCACGTGATAAGGTCAACCACACGGAGATATAAGGGGCTGGCCAGGACAGATGAGCCATAGTGCATGACATGAGCTCACAATGGGCACAGGTAGTGATTTGATGGATGTTCAAAAAGGAATTATCATCAGCTACTGCAAAGACTTCGTGGGCTGTATGGGAGGTGCTGTAGTAAGGGTGTACCAGGAGGTGCTGTAGTAAGGGTGTGCTGGCATGCCAAGTACCTCATGACGCCATAACTGTGGTGCCCCAAAGGCTATCAACCCCACAGAAGAACGTCACCCCCATCAACTGGTAAAGGGCAATCAACATGCAACAGTGCAGCAACTGACCATGCAAATGAGAACACTGGGGCACCTAGGCGCTTGTACCCGATAACAGTAGAACAAACCGTGTTATGCATAGGTCTCTGGAATTGCTGCAGCATTAAGGCATCCATGTTAACCTCGGCCCATCGACAATGATGCCTGCAGTTCACATGGGACTATTATCATAGGACAGTGGAAGAGTGGCAAAAGGTTGCCTTCTCTGATAAATCGAGGTTTCTATTTGACAGAAGTGATGGACGGTGGCAGATATGGTGTTAGACACATGAGAACCAACACCAGGACATGCTTGTTGGTGAGGTACAGGCCGGTGGTGGCAGTGTGCATGTCTGGGGGATGTTTGTCTGGTACAAGCTGGGACCACTGGTACCAATGGATGAGTCCCTGAATGCCAATGGCTGCCTGTCCATCCTTGCTGACCACATGCATCCCTTCATGTTGGACATTTGCCCTGGTAATGATGGTGTCTATCAACAGGATAATGCACCCTGCCATGTCACTAAGAGGGTGAGTGACTAGCTCCAGGAACACAACAGCGATGTCTCCCTTGGCTGGTGAAATTGCCTGACCTTAATCCCATAGAGCACTTGTGGGACTATTTGGATTGACCAACATTCCGACCCACAACCACATCATCTCTGGGACCTCCATACTCTGCTGCAGTCCTGTGCACCTTGGGCAACCTTCCAGCGCTTTATTGTGTCTGTGCAGTGCCGTCTCACCACTGTCATCTGGGCCAAGGATGGTTATTCCCATTATTAGGTAGGTGGTCATATTATTCTGATATGACTGTGTATGTATG
Organism: Macrothele yani; assembly: GCA_039090855.1. Classification (NCBI taxonomy): domain Eukaryota; kingdom Metazoa; phylum Arthropoda; class Arachnida; order Araneae; family Macrothelidae; genus Macrothele; species Macrothele yani. The sequence continues at coordinate 4,598,399 of CM076995.1, read as the reverse complement.
TCATCATGATCATCAACCATTTTCAATCCAATGCTGGATGAAGGTCTCCCCAAATTTCGTCCACAATTGTCTGTCTTGGGCCTGTCTCCTCCATGTCACTCCAGCATACTTTCGAATTTCATCCATCCATCTCCCATGAGGTCTTCTTCTGGGTCTTTTTCTGTCCCTCGGAATCCAGTCTAAAATTTTGGTTGGCCATCGGTGGTCCGTTCTGGCAACATGTCCAGCCCATTGTCATTTCAGTGATTTCACTCTGGTCAGGATGTCGTCCACTCCTGTCATTTTCCTCATCCACAAGTTCCTCTTCTTATCTTTTCTGGTTACACCAAGCATGCATCTCTCCATGCTTCTTTGAGTTGTCTGTAGTGTTTGTATGTCTTTTTTAGTTAAGGTCCATGTCTCTGCTTCATACGTAAGCACTGGCAGGATGCATTGATTAAACACTTTTCTTTTGAGATATAATGACATACTGCTCTTAAAAATTGTACTATTTCTTCCAAAAGCTCTCCATCCAAGTTTTAAATGTCTGGAACACATGTATCATCCATTTCATATATATAGTTTGAAATAAAAATCTTTCACCCTTGTCAAAATTTTGCTTTTATTTCTTGTTACAGTACCATCATCTTTTCTTAGAGCCATAATCTGTTTTCTTCCCTTACTGAGATGTCCTTTCGTTCTCGTCAGGCACTGGCTGTTTTCAATTGCTTTCCTCTTTAGTTCACAATTAAATTTCCTTATGTCTTCAGTGATACCTTTTCGCACTGTCTTGCATAGCTCTATATATTTCACATTGGAAGTTACGTTTTTTTTTTTTTTTTTTTTTGTCTTCATCTCCCTTCTCTTTTGCATCAACATTTTTGCTTTTCCTGAAATTTTCTTCATATGCAACTTGTTCTTAGTACCACCTATTTTTGTTGCTGTTTCCATAAGAGCCTTGGTGAGTTCTCTGTTAACTTCAGAAATATCCACTTCTTCCGATGTTAGACTTTCTAAAGTAGATAATCTGTTCCACAGTTCCAACTTGAAGGTATTATGGCATTTTTTAAGGTTGGTTATGCCAATACATTTTGTTTGTCTTATGAGCTTGCCACGTTCGAGTTTAGTGTTGAGGTGCATCTTACATCTCACCAATCTATGGTCACTACCTGTGTTGAACTTGCTCAGCACGCTGCAGTCTTCGATGATGAATTTTTTGTTACACATAATAAAATCAATGAAACTGTCTTCCCATTCGGATGTCTCCATGTCCATTTCCTGTGTGGCTTTTTCTTGAAAAAGGAGTTCATGATGAAAAACCTTTTTGCTTCTGCAAATTCTACAAGAGTATTTATTTCTGTTCCCGTAACCGAATTTACCAACTGAAGTTTCATTCTGTTGCTGTTGCCCTATTTTTGCATTGAAATCTCCCATAATTATCTTCAAGTGCTGCTTATCTTTATTATTTAGATGACGAATTTCCTCATAAAATTTTTCAATTTCTTCTTCAGGATGACTTGTGGTGGGTGCATAAGCTTGAATAATCTGTGCCTGGTATCTTCTCAAGAGTTGGATAACGAGTCGTGCAGCTCTGTCAGAGGAACTTTCAACTTCTACAAATTTATCCTTCAGTTTCTTGTTTATTATAAATCCAACACCACTAGTTCTGCCAGTATCTGTTCCACGATAGTAGAAGAGATGTCCACTTTTTAGTTGAATGAGATCTTCTCCTTTGCTCCTTACCTCACTTAGCCCAACGATGTCCCACTTGGTCCTTTGTAGTTCCTCTTCTAATTCAAGAAGCCTTGAATCAGAAGATTGGGAGCAACCATTGTAAGTAGCCAAGGTTAGCATCAAATGGCAGCCTAGTCCGGTCCTCCGGTAATTCTTAACACCCTCTGCCTTTATATCGCACTGGCCGCTGCCTTGGCCAGGTACATTCCAGCTGTCAGAGACTGAGGGCCAAGATTTATATTGTGGAGTCATTTTAGAGCGGTTTGGCCATAACTCACCACGCTGGTCAAGCGGGTTGGTGAGTGATAGCATTTCCTCTGATCCCGATGGTATAGTTATACCGCTACTGGAGATTGTCAGAGCCTTTTTAGTGGGAACAGGATGCACCACAAGAAGGTGGGGTTGACATTTGTCATGGAGAGGTGATATGTTGTGCATCACCTGACCTTGTATCCCATATATATGTATGTTGCTATAAATACTGCTAAATTAGTTTAAAAAGTTCTCACTTTATCTTAGGTATAGTAATTGATATTCTTCTGAACTTTTTCCCTCTACAATATAATTGTATCGTGAATGTTTGTATATTCCATTGTTTAACTATGCATATGTGTTTTTAATGAAGAAGTGGTTATTTCTGAAGTTAACAGAAAAGTAACCAAAGCTCTTATGGAAACAGCAACAAAATTAGCTGGGTCTAAGAACAAATTGCATGTGAGCAAATTATCAGGAAAAACCAAAATGTTGATGCAAAAGAAGAGTGATGAGGACAACTAAAGAAGATGTGACTTCCAAAGTGGAATATATAGAGCTATGCAAGACAGTACGAAAAAGTATCACTGAAGACGTAAGGAAATTCAACTGTGAACTAGTAACGAAAGCAATTGAAAACAACCAAAGCCTAAAGATAGCAAAGGGACATCTCAGTAAGGGGAAAAAACAGATTATGGCACTGAGAAAAGAAGATGGTTCTGTAACAAGAAATAGAGGCGACATTTTGACAAGAGTGAAAGATTTCTACTCCAAATTATATGAAAGGGATGATACATGTACTCCAGACATCATGAAAGGTACCAGTACCAGAGTTCTTCCAGTCCTTCCAGCAGAAGTTGCACATGCAATCAAGAACATGAAGCGGGGAAAAGCTCCAGGAGAAGATGCAATTACTGTAGATATCATACAAGAAGCAAGTGGAGAAATCGAAACAGTACTCGCCCAAATTTTCACTCGATGCCTTAATGAAGGGAAAATTCCTGAGGATTGGAACAACGCTACAATGATCTTGCTACATAAAAAAGGTGACATTGAGGATCTCAGCAACTACAGACCTATCAGCCTCCTATCAGTGGTTTATAAAATCTTCACTAAAGTTCTTTCACACCGCTTGAAGGTGACACTGGACATGGCTCAACCGAGAGAACAAGCTGGATTCAGGAGTGGCTACAGCACAATAGATCATATCCACGTACTGAGAGAACTAATTGAAAAAGCGAGGGAATATGAACTTCCATTATGCATGGCTTTTATCGATTATGAAAAAGCCTTTGATTCGGTGAAACCATCAGCAGTTGCAATGGCTCTGAAATCCTGCGGTATTGAAGATGCATACATTAATATTATTAATAACATCTATTAAAATGCAAGTGCAAAGATTCGGCTGTTTGAAAATACAACACACATAAAAATTGGAAAAGGAGTGAGACAAGGTGACACCATATCTCCGAAGCTCTTTAATGCCACATTGGAAAATGTCTTTCAATCACTGAACTGGGAAAACAAAGGGATAAAGATTAATGGAGATTATCTAACCTACCTTCGTTTTGCTGATGACATAGTCATTTTTGCAACTACTCCATCAGAGCTACAGAGTATGATCCAGGAACTTGCTGACAAGAGTAAAGAAGTGGGATTAAAAATGAACTTTCAGAAGACAAAAGTGATGTTCAATGCTTTTACAAGAAATGAAGATTTATCGATTGATGGAGAAAAGCTGGAGATGACAGACACGTACGTTTATCTTGGACAGCAGATATCAAGTGAGGGTCACATTGGTGAAGAAATTAATAGGCGTACAAAACTTGCCTGGAGAGTTTTTGGAAGAAACAGCATAATTTTCAAGAGCAATATGCCATTATGTCTTAAAAGAAAAGTGTTTGATCAATGCATCCTTCCAGTGCTTACGTATGGTGCAGAGACGTGGACCTTAGCTAAAAGAGACATACAAAGGCTGCAGACAACTCAAAGTAGCATGGAGAGGTGCATGCTTGGTGTAACCAGGAGAGATAAGAAGAGGAACACGTGGATTAAAAAAATGACAAGAGTGGAAGACATCATGATCAGAGTTAAATCCCTGAAATGGCAATGGGCTGGACATACTGCCAGAAGAACAGACCATCGATGGACAGCCGAAATTTTAGATTGGATTCCAAGGGACAGGAAAAGACCCAGAAGAAGACCACATGGAAGATGTGTGGATGAAATTCGAAAGTATGCGGGAGTGACATGGAAGAGACTGGCACAAGACAGACCGTTGTGGAGGAAACTTGGGGAGACCTTCGTCCAGCAGTGGATTGATAATGGTTGACAATGATGATGATGATGATGATGATGTGTTTTTATGAGCTGGGTCTGCTACTGTGCCTGACATGTATATTTATGCCCATATGCATAACCATGTATTTGTGAGTTAATGATGTAAAATGCAATTTAAGCACATATCTCATATGTTGTACATAATGATCTGAAATGGACATAGGATTGTCATAGTTTTTTTAGAATGCAAAGTGATAGAAAAAGAAGGAAAAGAACCACATTTCAGGATGAAACATTACACCAGATGCTTAAGACATACATCAGCAAACTGGGCATGCAACTACATCAGTGCCCGTTTCATTATTGATGTTGCAAATTTTTCAGTTTATGCAGAACTTTCACAGAAAAAATGCAAACATCTTACTCACTCAGAGTAACATAAATACCGTGGAGTCATAATTTTGCAGAAATTTTTGAAAAAATCCATTCATAAAATGTGCAAAATTTTGCTTTAATTTTAACTTGGGGAATGTACTTTTATTTGCAATTTGCGATGGCAGATGCCACCACATCTGACAGTCTCGCTTTCTTGCTGTTCACTAACAACGTGCAGAAATTGGCCCATAATTATGAAAAAGTGTCAGAGCTCTATCTACCATTCACATCTATGCCACTGAAAATAATAGACTAAACTGCTAAAAAGCTTCCAATTGTTTTTACAAATTAATGACAAAGTTCATTGGAGTCAAAATCTTTTACTCCAATCTAGGGATTTTAGGAATGAATTATAAAATACTCTGGTATCATGTGACAACAGTGTGATAAATTAAATATTTACAACAGATCAAGTAAGACTTCCACCACTCAAACAGCACAGAATTCAATCCTTTTCTGTACTGCAGCACATTTTGAACTAGGTCCTTTACATCCACTTTTAGGATTCCAGTTCAGAATGTGCTTTAAAGAAAACATTTACCACGTGAAACAAAACATTATAAACCTATGCAGACCTGCAATTTGTGTTACTACAGCATCAGTATCCCACTATGTATTATACATACACTATATTATCAAAAGCATTCGGACACCACAATGTTTTGGGACAAATGGCTTTATTATCACAATTACTAATCAATTGGTCCATCTTTTGCTGATATGACAGGGGCAACATGTTGAGGCATACTATCAACCCATTTTCAGTAGGTCTTGTCAGAATGGCTTACCATTCATCCTACAAAGCTGCTGCCAGAGTGGAGAGCAAAGATGGTTGTTGCGGTCAATTTCATATTCGTTACTCCAATTCATCCCAGAGGTGTTCCATGGGATTAAGATCAGGACTCTGTGCAGGCAAGTCTAACAATTCCACATCATTTTCAAGAAACTAGTCCTGCACGTGCCGTTTAGTGTGGCAGGGAGCTCGATTGTGTTGGAACAGACAACGGTTATTTCCATAACACTGCCACATTGTTGGTAGGGCAGAATTATCCCGAACGTCAAGGTACACTTCAGAGTTCATGGTTTGTGGTATAATAATCAACAAACCAAGTCCCATCCACGAAAAAGAACTTTGTACCATGATGCAGTCTCTAATGAAATTAATAGTTGGAAGAGCACAGTCTGACAACAATTGTTTGTTGGGCTGTTGCCATATCCAAACAAACCCATCAGATTGGAAGAGAGAAAATCATTACCTATCATTCCAAATGACAGCCTTTCAGTCACTTACAATCCAGGAAAGACAGGAAACACACAACTCCAACCAGTGCTTGGCATTCACGGTAGTGGCTTGTCTCCTACTGTTCTACTGTAATAACCCACACTATGCATAGTTATGGTACTAACCGAGCCATTACAAGCATTTCCTACTTCAGCAATGATTTAAATGGCAGAGGAAGGACAAGATTTCTTAATATTTCTTACCATCACTCTTCTGTACCGTTCTGTCAGTTTGTGCAGCCTTCCTGAACGTTTTTTTGCTGCAGTTGCACCATCCTGATTCCACCTCTTCACAACATCACTTACATTCGATTTTGGTGTGTTTAGTTTACCTGCAATGCTCCGTATGCAAATGTTACTCAAATGACATCCTATGACCAGCCCACGCTGGAACTGGGAAAGTTCATGTCCATGTGGCATATTCGCTACAAAGTAACTGATAACATAACAGAACATCTCAGCTTTATATAGTACCATCCCACTCACAGCACACCTTCTTGTGCAACCATTCTTTGCACTTATGCAAATATTTGGTAGTGTGTGAATACTTTTGATAATATAGTGTACATCGTATGAAAGCAGAAAGTTTAAACTTAAATGAATTAATAATCAATAATAATTTCTTAAATTTCCATAACTAAAGTTAAAATATACAATTTTAATTATTTAATAAGGCAGTCAATAGAGTTTAGTTAGCATATTTTGGGGCATTAGAATTACAAAAAAATATAAATGTGATGCAATCATAAATTTTGAAACAATTGATTCAACTACTGCTAATGATGCATTTAACACATTTTGCAAGCAGAAACATAGCTAAAAAAGACATACTACTTACCAGCATTGCAGAGCTTGATGCAAAGAAATATTCAAAGATCAGAAGACTGAAATTTACATACAAAATGCTAGACACTGATACTAGCAACAGTGTGGTAGTCATTAACAATGACCTGTGCAGAAGTTTCACCTAAGGAGAGATTAATGAAAATAATTTATGATAATTCTAAATCAGCATTTTCTTTAAATATTACAGTAAAGTTATGTTTAAACTGATATGAGTGCACACAGTAATAAAAAATCTTAAATAAAAAATAATCAGCATGTATATGTATATGTATATAAATCAGCATGTATATGACAGAAAATCAGAGGGGCTTTAAACATTACAGCACCCACGGCAAAAAAAAAAAAAAAAATCAGATGTCCCCAAGTAAACATATTTTAGTGTAAAAAGTTGCTTCCAATTTGAATATCATATTTTTATTATATAAGATTTTTTTTATTACAGAAAGAATCAACATATTCCCAATAACAATTCTATAGGTTTTTTAGCACATTTTATTTAAAGCTGGGCATTGAAATAAAAAATTAATATAATTTTCTCACAAGTTTAATTTGCATAATTTTGAAACTTCATTCCACCATCAATTTTTGTATTTACAAATGAAATTGCTTGATAGTAACATATTTACAAAACATTTGGCAGCAAATTTTGCATTCAAATTTTCAATATACAAAATATTATTTTTAGGAATCTTTTTTATATGTAGTATTGTTACCAATGTTAAATTGATTGAATGACTGTGGAAAAAAGTGAAAATGAATAAACATAATTTAGTAAAATTACTTATAACTATTTTTTCCTTGATTTCTTTGTGACAAAATAGTCTACTATAAAATCAAATAAAAATATTTCTACAATGCTTGAGTTAAGCGTCAAAGCTGCAAATGCACTCATTCCTTCCTGAGAATTAGATATTCTCAAATAACTATGGATGGTTTTCAAAAGATAAAAACTTCGTGCTCTAGAGTGGTTACTGATGGGTATGCATAGGTAAATCTTTAGGATAACTTCAATATACGGAAAAGTTTAATTGATCCTTTTTTTCCCTAATAGTATTGCAACAACATATACACTACTGAAGCACTTGTATCTGTCTCTGGTTTATTTATATTATGCCAAAATTTCAGAAAATGCAGACATTATCAAATTCAGACAAATAATCTAACTGGGAATGCCACTGTGGAATATATTGTGTCACTAGTTCCCTTTCATCCTGTGGAACCCACACTACCCTTGATCTTGTTTAATTCTACTTCACAGAGTAAACCATTATAATCTCTGGCTTCTCACTGCCACCTTCAAACTTGTTAAAATGCCTTGTAAAAACTATCCTCTCCAGGCTCCAAGCCTCCCACCCTATGCACCCCTAGCTTTTGACTAGCTTTATTAAAGAAATGCCCTCACCCCTTTCTCCACCTCTTTTGAGTTTTGATTTTGGCTTTGGCAGGAAGATTTAACTTCTCTAGCATACTGAACTAATTTATTCCATGATTGTTGTCACTCTGATTGCTGTCCTTCTTTCAAAATAAATTGGCATTTTTTAATGATTAAATATATTAAAAGAGTACTATTATAATTACAATATAAGGATATTAACTGTATTGTACTACTCAGTTTACCTTGCTGAAATGCAAAATGTTATTTCCTTGCCATTTTTGTTGTTTCCATAATAACGTAAAAAGGCTTTTGGCACATGTCTTCCCAAACTTTTAGCACACCTCAATATGCAGCACTCTTGGCCATGGCAAAATTGGTCCAATGGTAAATCCGCCCCTGCAGAATTTTTTTAATGCTCATGCATTCATGTGCACACACGTACACACACAGATGCACACACTCACATGTTAATTATCATAGCATACTTGAAAGTGTTCAAACAGGTTAAGCACAGCACCTAAATACACACTATGAGAACAAAAAATAATTAAAATTTAAAACAAAATAATGCTAATGGCCAACATATTTTCTCCACCCTGTCAGTCCACTGCAAGATCTGTTGTCTCTCACAAATTATTATTTACTTATAGCACTAATAATTAATATTACACTATCAATTCAGTTTTTTCTCAGTCTTCTCCTTGGGCTGCTACACGCTACTTAAGGAGGTAACACTTGTTGGGTGATATTTCCTCTTCTGTATGGCATACATCCAAACATCCAAGTATGTTTTAATTCACTTTATCTTCTATAGAAGCAACTGACCCAAGTACAGCATCTGCATTACTTATCCATTATTATTGCAATGCTACCATCTTTATTTTTATTTTATTTTTTATTCTTTTTCTGATTTTTTTCCTTTTTGTATTTTTCTTACCACTCTTATATTAGGTATATCAAACTGCCTATCAAGACCATTTCTTTTCATTCAACTCTCAATGCTGTAAAGAAGGTGAGTCTAAATACTACATTGTATATAGCTAGCTTTGTTCTTTGACCAACTTCTTCAGTAAAAGCAGTCATCCACTTGATATGAGACTCCCTATTTTGCTAATCCTGTTATCTAATTTCTTATCAAGCTTTTCTGCCTTACTAAGTAATACACATAAATGGTTGAAATATGTTTCCTGTTCCAAGCACCTTTCTAACTGAACTACACAATTACTGTAACTTTTGCAGTTCATTTAAAGCCCATAGATTCAAACTGCTTAACACTTATTCCAATTCAGTTTTCTCATGAGTTGTACTCAGCTAATAAAAGTTTTGCCATTTATTTTAATTTCTTTACACCGAAGTATTCCAAATATAGTAAACTTTATGATTCATATCATTACAGCCTTTACAGTAGCGTTCAGAAACTGTTCTTGACACTTGAAGATTGTACTGCACAGATATCAGAGATTGGAAATATGGGTTTCAAATGTCACCTACCTAGTTCAAGAGTTATCAAAGCCTACAGTAATCAGCCACAATATTAAAACCACTTTTACGTTATGCAAATAAGTGCACATGCAGCCAACTGGCATCATGTGCCAAAGTTGCAAATGATATATATAATACCTGGGTTGGAGCTATCTTAGTAAGTATTTCGTTTTGTCTCAACATGGGAAAAGCAAAGTATTTATCTGATTTTGACAAAGGCTAGATCATTATGGCAAGACACCTTGGTAAAAGAATCTCCAAAACAGCGACTCTGGTAGGCTGCTCATGCTACACAGTAGTTTGTACCTATCAAAGAGGGTCGTCCACAACAGATGACACTTCGAGCTGTCAACAAGGAATGGACAGGCTCCATTTCATTGGTACCAGAGGTCAGTGCAGGCTATCCCGTCTTGTCCACAGCAATAGGGGGGCTACTGTGGTTGGCATTACCCATAATTTCAATTGTGCTGAAGGGCCCAATATGTCCAAACATGCAGTTCATCATAAGCTCTTGAATATGGTCTCTGCAGCTGCAGACTCATTCGTGTTCCTATGTTCACAGCAGTTCACCGTCATCAATGCTTGCAGTGGGTACGTAAACATCAACATTGAACCATAGAAGATTGGAAGAATGTCTCATGGTCAGAAGAATCCCCCCTTTTCTGTTACACCACGTTGATGGACGAGCTTGTGTGCGATCTTTAGCCACGAAAGCCTTTATACCTGGATGCACTGTGAGATGGATCTAGGCAACTGGAGGGAGTGCGATGGTCTGGGCAATATTTTCTTGGGGAACACTTGGACTCCATTATCCCTGTACAGCAAACTCTGACAGCTGTTATATACCTGAACATATTGGCTGGCCAAGTACACTGCTTTATGGCAACTGTCTTTCCTGGTGGAGATGACATTTTAAACAAGACAATGCTCCATGTCACACTGCAAAAAGTTCAGGAATGGTTACAAGACCATGAAGAGCAATTCCATTTATTGCCATGGCTCCTAAATTCGTTGGATATGAAATCTATTGAGCATCTGTGGTTTGAGTTGGAGAAATGGGTGCAAGCAGCAGCATCTAAACCACATAATTCATGGGAACTGAGCGATTTTCTGTTGCAGTCATGTACCAAATATCAAGAGACACCTACCGACATCTTGTTGAATCTATGCCTCATTGGGTGAGAGCTGTATTGGCGGCAAGAGGAGGACCTACATCATATTAGGTAGGTAGTTTTAATGTTTTTGCTGATCAGTGCATGGTTCTTCACTCCATTGTTGGTGCTTCAGATGATGGGAACCTATGTAAAGCAAAGTGCCCTCAATCAAGCATGCATATTTTGATGATCTGTAGGCATTGGTCCCTTCATATAATGCCTGCTATGTAAGTGATTTAATACATGTGAGTAAGTGATTTAATATATGTGAGGAAGAACTAACTGCTTTCATTTCTTACTGTTTGAGTACAGGTGTCAAAGTTCTTAAAATGGAAGGTTTTCATATATAAAGTATGATCGTACATAGTGATGATGCAAAGTGCATGTATGCAAACATAACCAACAGAATTAAGAAAAATCAGGTACATCATCTTTTTAATGCTGTTTTAAAATTTCAGGCTTATCTAGCAAATTATTATTATTGTTTTTTTGATTGAAGGTTTAACGACCACCGTGAGCAACTCAATGGGTTATAAGCAGTCGCCCGTCCCTAATTTAGGGTCACTGGTTCCAGGGAAGGGAGAGAGCCAGTGCCGTAAGACAAACACAACATCCATGCCTGACCGGGATTCGAACCCGGACCCCTTACGGACGAATGATCAGAGGCCAGCGCCTTAGACCACTGCGCCACCGGGGCGGCTCTAGCAAATTAGACTGACCATCACTGAAGAGGTATGAAATATGGATATTTTGCTGAGAGGACTTGCTTTTCAGATGATAATCTCCCACATAAAAATCCTACTACAACAGATAGGAATCTCTCTCTCTCTCTCTCTCTCTCTCTCTCTCTCTCTCTCTCTCTCTCTCTCTCTCACACACACATGTATTAAGGGCTAAAGTGGATATTTAATGTTTCTGAATTATAAAGCTTTTTTTTCCAAAAAGCTATTAAAAGTTTGAAGCTGCTTCAAATAATAAGCATAAGGACAAAATGAAGTAAAAAAAAACAGTGGTCAATTGTTGTTGAGATGCTGAGGTATATCATCTCCAGTATGAAAAGGGAGGAGGTAAATTAGCAGCATTTACTTAGCACTATGCGTACTTTGTGGCTTTCCTTGTAGGTCATTGTAGCTGATGCTAAAAAGGAGGTGTTTTGTACCCAGTATAAAATGAGATTAATGCCACAGCTAAACAGCCAATTACCATATTATCCTTTACAAGGCAATACAAAACATCAGGGTGAGTTTGCAGCTTTGTCACATAAATCAATAATGAATACTTGTCACAAATGATAAAAAACAGGTATATTGAAGTCATTGTAAACCCTTACATAAAAGAAATTCTAAATTATTTGTTCAGCTTTAGCGTGAGCCATTCATGGTGTAAGTTATGGAACAGCAACTTACATTAGATCTAACATTATCAATCTTATGGTAGTCCCCAAAAACAACACAGCTGACACTACTATTTTCTTGGTCAAGACTGGTGAAACAACTGTTGTAAATAGTACAAGATACCTATAAGGAGCCTGACTCAATCCTCCAATAAACATTTTTCTTCACCCAGTCACATACACTGGAGACTTTTATCGTTGAAGTCAAATCATGATGACCTATTTCATTTAGTAGATCTCAGTGTAAATGGATTGCCTTCAACAATCTTGGGCTGAATCTAGTACAAAAGATGAAAGAACTTTCTGGCCCAGCATATGTGAGAGGGACTCATACCTGATCATTGTAATATAACCATAATATGGAAAATGAAAAGTTCTCAGTGATGACCCACATAGACAGCACCAGCCAACTGTAACATTACAGAATCCATATTCCATTGGCCTCCTCAGTCACTAAGCCATGCTGGAATTTTCAACAAGCTGCATAGGATTCTACATAACAAATGTTAACAGAAATATATATTGGATTGCTTCAGCAAGCACTGGCTAAGGACTATATAATGAACAATGTGAAATCTACCACAAAGATGCCTATTCCATGTGGTTTTCAAAAAGAGCACACTCCTGATTGGTCAGACCATTGTTATGACATATTCCATGAGTATCAACAGACCAACAAAAATGATGTCCCAGATGAAATTCTTAATATTGTGAATGAGAGCAGAACAAGAAATGAAAAGGGATAACAGTTGGCCTTATAGTAACTTTTGAAAAACCTAGGGACCAATTCCAGGACTGGCAACTGCCTTCTGTTGAAGAAAAAAAAAAGCAGATAGCACCACGACATAACAACCTCAAAATAACATACAAATTTACCGCACAAACAATTTTCCCCCAACAAACTAGTATATTGTGATAATACAGTATTTTGAAATGAAACAAAGTACATAAATCAGAAATTTGTCAAATCAACCATATTTTTAAGAGACAAACAGGAGAATCAGCAGAACAGTACCGAAATACCAAAATTCTAGAGGAAATGTTTGATTTTCACTGCTGGAATTCCAGAGTCTATCCAGATCCCATCTTGTCAAAAGAATACGGCTATACAGAAAATGAACTGAAAGGCAAATGTTTCTTTAAAACAATACTATATGAACTTACAAGTTAATTAATGTGAAGCATATACTCTAAATTTACGGAATAAGTTTTCACCAGGAGTCAGATAGTTCACTGAAACTTTTATTTAATACCTATTTCATACACACACACATACACACACACAAAGGTTTTATGATCACCATTTGACCTTCAAAACTTACATGATAAAAGGTGATTACCTGTTTATGTTTACTCTAGCTTTTTTCCGATGAACAAAATCTGAAATTTTTCCATGATTTCTGATCTCAGCTTTTACTGTTAAAAATAGGAGAACCTGAAACTGTTCAAGAAGAGTGAAAAAAAAAGCATATATAATACCTACAATGCACATACAAATATTATGGTACTATGAGTACAAAGGTCATTCCATAAAAACTGAGAGTAATTTATTTTTTAGTTGGCAACAGTGTGAAGGGGGAAAATAACCATGCAGATGACTAACTGAATTAAGGAAGTATTTTTGTCCATAGTTATTAGCCATGGCAGACGATTCTGGTTTTTGTTATTGTGCAGTTGTTTAAGGTACGTCTGCATTTCACCATACAGCTATGGAGGTGAGTGATTCAGAGTTAAGAAGCGAAATGTGTGGTGCAATAAAATTTTGCTATCATTTGAAGGAAACGCCTCCAGAAACAGTTGATTTCATGAACAAAGCTTACAAAGGTAAATATTTGGGTGAGTCAACGACTTTTAGATAGCACCATGATTTCAAAAAAGGGCATTTGTCGGCAGAACTCACTCCTAGGCCTGGTCAACCTGAAAGTGTTGTTACAGAGTGTATTGCCAACACTGTTTGGGCAATCCTGCAAGAAGATCGACAAATGACGTGTGAAGATATAGCAGTGTCAACTGATATTTTGAAAACGTTGGCATTCTGCATTCTATGCGACAAATTACTGCTGTATTCAGATGGGTACCTCAGCACCTGATGAGAGAGCAATTGTTAGCCAGAGTTCAGGTGTGACATGAGTGGAAACAAATAATTACAAAGGATCCAAACTTTCCAAACACAGTAATAACTGCTGATGAAACATGGGCCTACTATTTCGACTCCCCTCAAGAAGTGCGCAGCGAGTGTCTGGAAACACACAGACTTGCCCCCTCCGAAAAGGTCAGCCAAATCAAATAAGCGGGGAAAGTGATGATGATAATTTTCTTTGATCGTAAAGGTGTAGTCTACCAGCATGCCATTCCTCCACACATTACTGCTAATACTGAGTATTATTTCAGTCTTGAAGCATCTGCAAGGACACATCGATTAAGCGACCGGGACTGGTGGGCAAGTGGACCCTACACCATGATAACATCAGCCTACATGTGGCTGCTTGTGTTCAACAGTTTCTTATGAAATGCAGTACTGAAATCATGCCACAGCCTACCTGCAGTTCTGACCTCACCTCGTGCGATTTCTGGGTGTTTCCAACAATGGAGGAGCAGTTTCATGGTGCAACATTCAACACAGATGCTAACATTATTCAACCTGTAGAGAGGTTGCTAAAGCAACTTCAACAAAATGCCTTCACCACATGCTTTGAAAAGTGGACTGAATGATGGGACCATTGCATATCATCCGAGGGAAAATACTTTGAGAAAAAATAACATATATTTTGTTGTACCTATATTTCTTCATTTTGTGTGATTTTACCTCAGTTTTTATGGAAAGGCCGTTGTACTATATGTCACACAAAATCTTAAAAGAAAGAGAATATAAAGCAATAGCTTTTTAGAAAAGCATGTAAATACAAATAAATGTCACTTTGTTAAGAAGCATGAACACTCAGACATTATTTTGCGAGATTATTTTAACACTCAGGGAGAGAACTGCAGTTAGGTCAAAAGGCATGTGTGAGAATTTCTGAGATACAGATGCAGTGTCTGTCCTATAATACGGATGTTCTTTTTTCTTAAGATCAGTAACACTAAATTTATTGATTGACGACTCTCTTTGTACTCGTAGACATCACTATAAGTGCTGAATGGGATATCAGTGATGAAAACATACATTTATATGTCCTATTGCACATAAAAAAAAAATCCCTCATGTGTTATTCCTTTTTGATGCCCCCAGATATTTTCCATGTTAAGGACTGACACCAACAATGGGCACTAATAAGACTATGACTGTGCTTATGACACAGAAAAATCTGATTCCACAGCAACAGCAGAAACGCTCAACTAAAAATTCCAAAAAGTCATAAAAACCATTTTCTCAAAGAAGCTATTGTGTGCATATGTGTGTGTTAGTGCCACCTGAAGCAATTTATTTATGCATGATGGGATGTTCATCATTTATGTAAGTTGAAACAAAGACCAAAAACCACTTAAATGTGAATGATGACACACATGTTGCTACTTCATAAAAGAAAAAGTACTATATCTCATTAATATTATTGAACGCAAGGAACAACAAAAAGCCATTGAGCCTGTAATTTAATTTTGATATCAAAATAAAAAATATATATATAATGATACCTCTGTCATTTCTACGGAGTTTGTTTTCATTCTGAAAGTTTCATCCTCCAAGAAAAAATGTAAAAACATTGTTAAAAATCTTTCCTAATTCAATATTTTTCTAAAGGGTGGTAAGAGCATATTATGAGAATCAAAGAGGTCCCAACTCTTATAAAGATTAAGAATCACTTCTCTACGGACAGAAAAGCAGCTTAAGAAATTACTGATTTGATGTTTGGCAGAAATAACTGACAGGATTGATGTACCATCCTTCTAAGTAACCTCTGAACACATGGGGTAAGTTTACATGGTCTCTTGGAGCACTGTTGATGATGGTGGTATCATCATACTTTCATTTTCTTATGACATCAAAGATACAGTAGTTGAACATGCATGGTGGAGTTGGTTCTACAACTGCATAATTTAATAAGCCATCTAGACCATATCTGACCATAGCATCCATTGCAAATCAGCCATAACAAGTGCAATAAACTTCCACAGTTCAAATGCTTACTTTGCCCACTACTCTGAGACACATGCTTCAATGGGAAGGCCTACTGGACTCTGAAAACAGGGGTGCTGTATATGTATATGGAGAATAATGAATAACTAGGAATAACATTCTGCTGTAACAATATTTATTTTCATACTTTGCAGAAGATATTTCTCAATTTATTTTTAAAGAGAAATTTTCTTATAATTGAATTTAAATATATAGAATATGAATACTTAAGGTTATCAATATACCTTATGCATTTGAATTTTATATATTTAAATAATTAAAAAAATAAATTCAACAAATGTGAGTGAAAAATATTTAAAAACAAGCAGATACGATGAAAAATATTTAAAAACATGCAGATACGATGTAAAATATTACTTACCAGTGTTAAGATTAGTACTGAGGATGTGTACGCATAGAAAAAGTTTGAGCCTAAATTCAACCACCACCTGCAAATATAGAATTAAAAGCTATAGATGTAATCTGCATATAGAATTATCATTAATTTTGACATTTAAAAATGTGAGAAGAAATATTTTATTGCAGTGAAGAAAAATATTTAATCTTTCTAACATCAAAAAATAACTTTGTTCACCATGTTTTTTTCTTTCCCACCATATTTTTAGAGCATTTATCAGATGAAACAGCAATATGATGCTGAAATTCCTACAAACCAAAATTCTGGGATTTAAATACATGAATAAGAAATTTCGATGCAAAATGGTAAGTAACATGGAGTAGGTACAAACATAAATTAATTTTATGTGAATTTCCCTTCACTAATGGCAATTTTGAAAATTTTGCACAGTAGTGTGGACTATGTGCCAATTTCACACAGCATAAGACCCTATAAGATTAAAAGCTACATCTGCACTGCCTTGATATAGTACAGATATCAACACAATACTCACAGAAAACAGGAAACTTAATAAAATACAAGAATCAAAGTGTCATTAAATAGAACTATAGCAATTATTCTCTGCTTAAAGTGAGATCACCCTGATGTGTTAACTAAAAATTAATTAAATTGATGATTTGAGTATCTGCTAGCATGGTATTCATGCAAAAAGAATAAGTAAAAGTTATGGTTTTGCAACAAACTTCATCCATTTCAGTCCATTGCAAGACATTCTGCTTCTAATGTGTTTATTTCTCATCTTTTATATCAAATTTTTCTGCTTTGATTTGGATTGTTCTTGGTCTACTACATCTTGTTCTGAGTCCTGATATCAAACAATGCAATATGTACTTTGCTAATCTCTCATTTTCCATTTGATACAAATACCCAAACCATCTCAGTACATTCTAATGAACTTTTTCTTCTACTGAAGCAATATCTGTTATTTTTTCCCCACAGTTTTGGCAACTCAGGAAAGTAGCAAATTATTTTGCACCATTCACACTTCTCACAGTTTTCAAATTTCCAATCCTTTTTTTAAAGAGAAATTTTCTACCTGCCCCTATCTCATTCATGATCTTTTGGTGTTCCTCTTCTTCATTCAAAGGTGCACTCCTGAAAAATTTTAGGCAAACTTTCTCAAATCACATATTTAACATACCCATACCATTGCATTAGGACCTGGAATCAAGGCAGTAGCTCCTTCATAGTCACATGGGTTAGCTATTACTGGAATAGTAGTTCCATGTGATCAAACGTATGTAGGTAATTCAGAAAGTAAAAAACGTTTGCACATAGCATCGGCACAGGTTCCTGGTCTGCACTCAATCAAGGTCATTCGGGCACAGTGTGCTGTTGGCTATCTCCTGGCACCATTGTCAGGCATGTATTATCTGTTTGTGGTTAACTACAATCTTTCAAAATGAGCACATGCATTGAAAATCCCACTGAATGCGAAGTTTGATCAGTTATCAGTTTTCTGACTGCTGGAAACACCACGCCTATTGACATTCATTGGAGACATGTTCTAGTGTATGGAGAAGGTGTTATGAATGAATCCAGTGTAAGAAAGTGGTGCATAATGTTTAAAAACAAAAGAACAAATGTTCATATCTTAGTAATTAATGACATCACAGCACCTCCAAATATTAATCACAGTGAAAAAATGTTTAATTACGGATGAACTATTGTTCTTTTGTGGAGAAGAAGGAATTAGGTAATAGTTTAAAAATTTGAACAACAAATGTATCATAATTTACCTCTATAAAACTCGTAATTAAACATTTTTTCACTGCAAATGTTCATGGCAAAGAGGAGTTAGGCGGTACCCCTCTCTCATTACGGACAAACTCAAAACAAAAGTTGATGACATCATTAAAGAGAATCGATGCTTTACAATTAGCAAAGTGTACAAAAAAGGCCCTGAAGTTTCTCGTACACTCGTTCACCAAATTGTGACTGAACATCTGAACTCACAAAATCTGTGCAAGATGGGTCCCATGGATGCTCACAGAATTTATTGACTGTTGGAGTGTTACCACCAAGATGACAATGAGTTTATTGACTAAACTGTTACAGGGGACAAAATGTAGATTTTGTGCGTATTGCACAAAATCTACATTTTGTAAGAACAAAATCGAGGGGCATCACCCTCAATCACTAAAGAATGCTGCAAAAAGTCAAACAAAATTTGTTTGCAAAGAAAATCATTGTGAGTGTCTTCTGGGACTGGAAAGGTAGCTTACTCATCAATTTCATGGAAAGAAGTGCAACCATAAGTGCTGATGCCAACTGTGAAACTCTGAAACATCTACTGCAAGCCATTCAAAGCTGCTCCAGGGGCATGCTCTCACCAGGAATCTGATTCATATAGGACAATACTGACTCACACATTGCCAGGAAGACAAAGGAGATGCTTGATGAGTTTCACTGGTAAGTTTTTGAACATCCACCTAATAGCCTG
This sequence comes from Macrothele yani, assembly GCA_039090855.1. Taxonomy (NCBI): domain Eukaryota; kingdom Metazoa; phylum Arthropoda; class Arachnida; order Araneae; family Macrothelidae; genus Macrothele; species Macrothele yani. The sequence continues at coordinate 4,579,213 of CM076995.1, read as the reverse complement.
GACTTGCACTGTCACACTACCACTTGTTCCCCACTTAAAGTTGTTCGTTGGTGGACAATGTTATGATGATGATGATAATGATGATGCACTAAAGGAGGCTGTTATGGACTGGCTGAAAGAACAGCAGAGTTCAATGAGGAAGGGATACTTAAACTTATCTCAAGGTATGATAAGTACCTCAATGTCTATGATGACTATGTAGAAAAATAGGCTAAGCTATGAGTTAAAACTTGTAAGTAAATTATTTCAAAAATTAAAATTTATATAGCTTTTATAACAACATGTTCTTTACTTTCTGAATGACACTCGTAATCAATGCACTAATCATAAGTTGTAATGATAAGAGCATGCTGGAGATGATGAATCATTCTTGAAAATTTATATATGAAAAATGCTACTCCAACACAAAAGAACATGAAAATTTAAGAAATTATTATTAAAATTTCATTAGAAACAGCCATAAGGTCATTTGTAACTAGATTCAACTGCATTTATTTTTGAGAAATTCCACATTTTAAAACAGAAAGACAAAAAAATTCTATCATGGTGCTATTTATTATGGATGTTATCTTTCATGATCAATTCTTCCCAAGAAAAAAAAAAGATTATGACCTGTGGTTTCACAAATGCATTACAAAACAAAGTAAGTGCTTACAAAACAAAATTTAACTATACCTACCCATCTAGAGTAAACCCATCTAAAGACTGAGCAACCAAAGTGGCACCAAGAACTATCACAGGTACAGCTGCACATTTGAAGAAAAAAACAAAAAATATAGAAGTTAAATGTAGTATAGTTGGTACTTCATTTCATTGTAAATGCTATTGCTCTTGTTTTATTGAACTGCAAAAATAACCATTATTCTGTATTATGACTAAAATAATCAAAGGCAACAATTCAACCATGTGTGGAACAGCCACATTTAATATTCCTATTGATACATGTAAATATTAACAACATATTCAATACTGCAGGTAACAACAGAAACCTAATGAATCAAATGGTGGTTGGAAGATTTGTACTACAATTTAATATCTACCACATTGCAGTTTAATAACTAGTACATAACTACTAGCATGAACTTAAAAACTATCACTATGAGGAATTAGTATGGAGAGTAGTTCTTAGAAAAGTGGAAAATCCTACTGATCATGTAAAATAAAAGAGAAAGTACCCACCTTAGCATAACATGATATTTAAACGTGATCAAAACACATTTCCTTTTCTGTGATCTACAAAAGAGGAAAAAAATTCTCCACCAGCTCACCCATCAAATAAATTCTATGACCAATTTTAATTTTTAGACATGTAAAAAAATATTTTGGCCTTTTGAAGAAATACCTAGATGTGAGGAATTTTTGTAAAATCTTAGAAAGCATTATTTCCTTCAATGCTTTTAATGTTTTAAAATAATCATGCACTTATACATCTATACCCAGAGCAACACAGCTACCTGCATAAAACACACAGAATATGGCTACCCACATACATGTATGCTGTGTGTGTATATGTGCATAGTTTTCAAAGTCTCATGTATACTACTTACTATCCAAAGGAATTGCAATAGTTACATGTTTGCAATTGACTTATAAAAATAATGACTTAGTCAAAATTCTTGAACAATAACTGTAAATAATTTAATATTCATAATTCAAAAGTACAAACTCATGGATATATCACAATGTGTGAATAACTTCCCAGAAGAAGCACATACCATAATTTCCATCATATTATTTGCCTATTATCTGTTAGAAAAAAGTTATAAATTTAGGTTCTGCAGGTAATATGAGATTTAAAAAGAACTTTCTTGTAGCACTTTGATTTTTAAAAAAATCCATGTGGTAATTGAGCAGGAGAGTTGGTATAATTGAAAAAATGACAAAAGGGAATAAACAATAACAAATGTAATATAATACAAAGAAAAAAAGCCGAAATGAGTGGAAAATATTATTTCTTTTTGTTGTTGTTTTTACAAAAATTTTAACTGAAAATATGATACAATGAAGATGGTACTAAATGTATTTGCCCTCAAAGAAAATTATATGCTGTGTGAAAATGAAGAGTACTAATCTTCATGGGTGCTGCTAAACTTCCCACAGCACATAATCATTGTCACTATACTTCACAAATCTCATTCATCACTTTTTACTACACTAATCGTCTTAGGTTTTGGAGACTGTGAAGGAAATATTCTTCACAAATACATGGAAAAACTACAGGATTTTCAATACAAATTTTGAAGTTGTGAATCCATTTATTGGTGTAAATATATTTGTGTATTTACAAAAAATTGTATTGTACAATGGTGTAATCTTGTATTTCACCCAAGAATTTTTAAGGTGGCAAACAGAACAGCCATTGCCTTGCTTACTATTCAACATGTAACTTAATGTCAGAAAAATTGAAAATTACATTGTCCTGCAGCAGAAATTGAACCCCCAACTCTCAGCAATTGAAAGTAAAAATCTTATCTTAGGTTTTTTAGCTCTTCAGTCAAAACATTTTCAAAGATGCCAAGTGCTATGGATTGTCCATAGTTTACATGATTCTTTAGAGGTAACTAAGGTAATTCCAAAAAAAAAAAAAAAAAAAAAAAAAACCTGGGGATTTTTATTCCTTGTTCACTTTTTAAAAAAATACACATATATGGATTTTTGCTTACAGTTACTTTTATTTACTAAGAAGATAACTTTTTATATATTTCTTTGGACTCCTGGGTCATCCCATGAATCGGAATTTTTTTTTTTTAGAAATTAAGGTCCAAGATCAAATTCACGTGTGCAAGGGACCGTTTAAAAAACTAAAGAAAATCAACACTAAATATAAAATTAAGTTAGCTCCAGGTTTAAATAACAAAATTAAAAAATACTTACCATCCCTAAAACAACAACAAAAAAGAAAATACTTTACTTCAGGAAGGAGTCATTTATAAAATCGAGTGTTCACGTGGATTACCATATATAGGAGAAACAGGACAAAGGTTAACCACCAGAATTAAAGAACATAAAGCAGCAATAAGGAATATCTCAAATAAAACAGGATTAGACAGGCACATACAACAAACTGGCCACAAAATGGACTGGGACTCCTTAAAAGTGATCAAACATCAATCCCAAGCAATTATTCTGAAATTAGAGGAATCCCTGGAAATTTACAAGACACAAAGTGGCAACATCAATGACCATGATGGATGGAAAATCCATCAGGCTTGGTCGCCAGACCTGTGGAAGTACACTGACGGAAAAAAATCCCAACACCACGAAAAAATAGTTGTAGAGGAATGAAATGGCGGCAATACATTTGTATAGGTAACATATTTAATCGATTAAGGTTTCAAGATCACAGCTTATTGTAAGCGCGAGAAGAGCCATTTTAAATGTGAAATGCTGGTACATTAATAACCGGTGTAACCGCCAGAATGTTGAATGCAAGCACGCAAACGTTCATGCATTATGTCGTACAGGTGCTGGATGTCAGTTTGTGTGATGGAGTTCCATGTCTGTTGCACTTGGTCGGTCAATACAGGGACGGTTAATGCTGGTTGGGGGTGACGCTGGAGTTGTCAACCAATGATGTCCCATACGTGCTCGATTGGTGAAAGATCTGGTGATCTAGCAGGCCACGGCAACACGTCGACACTCTGTAGAGCATGTTGGGTTACAACAGCGGTATGCGGGCGAGCGTTATCCTGTTGGAAAACACCCCTGGAATGCTGTTCATGAATGGCAGCACAACAGGTTGAATCACCAGACCGACGTACAACTGTGCCGTCAGGGTGCGTGGGATAACCACGAGAGTGCTCCTGCTGTCATAGGAAATTGCTCCCCAGACCATAACTCCAAGTGTAGGTCCAGTGTGTCTCGGCCGCAGACAGGTTGGTTGCAGGCGCTCACCTGGCCTCCTTCTAACCAACACACGGCCATCACTGGCACCCAGGCAGAACCGGCTTTCATCAGAAAACACAACAGATCTCCACTCCGTCCTCCAATGAGCTCTAGCTTGACACCACTGACGTCGCAAACGGCAGTGGTTTGGAGTAAATGGAATGCATGCTACAGGGCGTCTGGCTCGGAGCTGTCCTTCAAGTAACCGATTTGTAACAGTTCGTTGTGTCACTGTGGTGGCAACTGCAGCTCAAATTGCTGCCGCAGACGCGGTACGATGCGCCAAGGCCATGCGCCGTACACGGCGGTCTTCGCTCTCAGTAGTGCCACGTGGCCGGCCGCAACCTGGTCTTCTTGAGGCAGTACCTTCCCTTGACCACCGCTGCCAACAATCATGCACAATGGCTACATTCCTGCCAAGTCGTTCTGCAATATTGCGGAAAGCAAATCTACCTTCTCGTAGCCCTATTACACGACCTCGTTCAAACTCCGTGAGCTGTTGATAATGGCTTCTTCGTCTTCTTAAAGGCATTCTTGACTAACATCAACATCCTACGTCGAATCTCAACGATAACTAACGCTCACGAACGTTACAGCGCGTATTTACAGCAAACCTGCTTTGCAAGTTCCGAGGGGCGCTACTAGCGCCACACGTATGCGCCGAGCGCAAAATGTGCATAGACGCCATCTTACAGATGTACTCTCACCGCCTACCAAATGTCGTTTATCTAACACAGCCCTTCTTTGTGTTGGGATTTTTTTTTTCCGTCAGTGTAGTAAGATGCAAGAACTCCTTATGATGATCTAGTGCATAGATCAAAAATTTGAGAGGTAATGTACTTTAAAAAATTTATCCTTGATAATTCCCGTTAACTATTTATAATACTGATTATACAGTGATTTTTCTATCCAAATTTCAAAGCTTAGAAAATACACAAAGGAAAACAATATTTCCCCAAATTTCATGGCCTGTCGAAGACATGAAGGAAAGTACAATACTTGTTTTCATTAGCAGTAGTATTCATCGGAAGTGATATGAACAGAGAACACAGTTAAAAGTAAAATACCCTACCTTAAAATTGGCATATGACTATGCATCTAAATTCAAAGCAAAACTAAGATATCAGTAGTTTAACTTGTGAATTAGCTAATTCAACTCATTCATTTAATAATGTGCCACAGGGTATCTGACCAGCACAGAGTTACAAATTATTTCCTAATCAGAAACACTACAGAATACCTTCCAACTGTTTTTTAAGCATTCCTATAGTATGCAAGAGTTTAATTAAGACTTTTAATTAATCTTTAATTCTAAAATGAAATATCAGAAGCTTTTACAGTTACATCAGAACTAAAACAGGGTGATGCAGGGTCACCACTGTTTTCAAATACAGTGTGGCATATCGCACTATATCTCCTTTCAGTGTCATGAGAGGGCGCCACAATGTAGGTGCAGAATTACTCTCCCATTCAAGCTGGCGGGCAACACTAGCCTCATGTACTTGTCATTGAAGCTGCTCAAAGTGAGATCTCGTGTGCTGTTGTAATTCGTGAATGTGTAGATAATAAATCCATGTAAATATGTTCATCTGTTTCTTCAATAATCAAGCAGTGGTGATTCATCCATCGATTCCCCACAGTGGTGACCCTGGAAGTGATGTGCATGTGATTTTTTGATAACTACGCAGCAAGGATTGCAACATGGAGTGCAATGCAGGAGCCATGTTAATCTTAAGGAAACATGATCTCCCGGCACAGATTCACCATGTGCTCTAATAAATTCCAACTACGTCTGCAGAGTGTGACAAAAAGTAAGTTCCATTTCCGAATAAAAATGTTCGCCATTATTTGAGAGATCGTTGAATCATAATTTTTCCGACTCTTCTCTGTGGTTTCTAATGTGTGAGGCAACATTTGCACTAGGTGTCCCAAAACCTGTGACAGAAAGTGTTACTAAATATGACTACATTGTATCATACCTTCCACCTGAAGCTGCCTCAATAGTTCGCGATGTGATTTCCATTCTTGATGCTACTGATCCATATCAACACATCAAAACTGAATTGATCAAATGCTCAGGTGAATCATCACGTCAAAAAATTCGTAAACTTCTCTCAGGTGAGCAATTGGATGATAGGAAGCCCAGTGAATTACTTTGGGTAATGAGAAAGCGAGCCGAAGCTTATAAAATTCCTGATGAGCTCATTTTAGAACTTTTTATGCAGCATCTACCCACTTCTGTCCAAACCGTATCGGCAGCAATAATTTCCCTAACTCCAGACAAGGCAGCAAGAAATAGCTGACCGTGTTATAGAAGTAGCTCCACCATGAGTTAGAGCAGTTTCTTCCCCATCACTTGTAAATAGTGATGTAGAAACATGACTACTTGAGGAAATCAAAAGATTGAACAAACGAATCAATGATTTGGTTCATAGTCCAAATCGCAACTGTGGCACTAGGCATCGCACTTGTGGTGTATCAAGAGCTCAGGATGAGAGTATTTGCTGGTATCACAACAAATATAGAGACATGGCTCAAAAATACAAACAATCATGCAATAAAAAAAAAACGAGTAAAGCAATGCATAGAGGTGATATGCGCTTTGCCAACCAAATCTTGTCGTCTTTTTGTTAGAGACAAAACCTTAAACACTATTCTCTTAGTAGACACTGGTTCTGACGTTTCTATGTTGCCTATTTCTTCCTTGTACAGGCAAAAGGAACCTATGATGACATTATCTGCTGCTAATGCTTCAGAGATAACAGTGTATGCTCAAAAGTTACTCACTCTTGATTTCAATCTCCGTCAGATATTTAAGTGGCCATTTCTTGTAGGTAATGTTTCCACGCCAATAATTGGTGCTGATTTTCTTTACCATTTTGGTTTAGTTCCTGTTCTACGAAGGAAATGTCTAGGAGACACAAAAACCAAACTAATTTCGCATGGGAAGTTGCTACCAGCCAAAATTCATTCAGTAAAACTGGTAACAGGTGATAGTATTTATCATAAATTGCTATGCGAATTTCTAAGTGTAACAGAACCACCTCGCCATGATCAACCAGTCAAACATAGTGTTCTGCACCATATAGAGACCACTGATCTGCCAGTGACAACAAAACCACGAAGATTGGCTCCAGACTGACTTCGTATTGCTAAAACAGAATTTGAACACATGTTAGATCTTGGACACATTTGCCCATCAAAAAGCAATTATGCATCACCACTTCATATGGTTCCAAAGAAAAACTGCACCAATTGAAGACCAGTCAGAGACTATCATGCACTAAATGCGCAAACAGTTAAGGATCGGTATGGAGTACCCAACATTTTGGATTTCACTTCCGAGCTGCATGGAAAGAAAATCTTTTCACATATAGATCTTGTCAAGGCTTATCACCAGATTCCCATTAATCCTGCTGACATACATAAAACAGCTATCACCACATCATTTGGCTTCTTTGAAAGCACTCGAATGCAGTTTGGACTATGCAATGCCTAATCTACCTTTCAACGCTTCATAGATGAAGTTATTCGTGGTCTGCCCTTTGTATACGCCTTCATGGATGATATCCTAGTGGCATCAAATTCACCGGAAGAACACTTGGCGCATTTGAGAACATTGTTCGAATGCCTCCATCAGTATGGTCTTAGCTTGAAACCTTCCAAATGTGTCTTTGGAGTTCCCTCCATTGAATTCTTGGGATTCAAAGTTTCTGAAGCTGGCATTGAACCACTTCCAGATCGCATCAAAGCCATCAGAGTTTTTCCACGACCAACCACTATAACTCAACTTAGACTATTTCTCGGTCTATTTAACTTTTACAGACGCTTCATTCCTAGAGCAGCTGACATCCTTGCACCGTTAGTGAAACTTCTTGAAGGACGCAAGAATAAAAATAAATCTTGTCATGTTACATCTGGTCAGCCAAAGGACACTCTACAGTGGTCTGATACTGTTCAGAAATCTTTCACTGATGCCAAAGAAGCACTAGCTCAAGCCACTCTGCTACACCATCCGATACCTGGTATCGGATGGTGTAGCAGAATGATGCATCAACAAAGATACTGGTATCGATACCAGTATCTTTGTTGATGCATCAGAAGTAGCACTGGGAGGTTCCTTAATGCAGTTTGTAGAAAAAGGTTGGCAACCCACAGCTTTCAGGTCAGTCAAACTAAGTGCCAGTCAATGTAAATGGTCAGCATATGATCGAGAGTTATTGGCAATCTACACAGCAATCAAACATTTCAGGCATATGCTTGAAGGTCATGAGTTTGCCATTTTTACAGATCAGAAGCCTCTCATTTATGCATTTAAACAGAGACCTGACAAGTGTAGTCCGAGACAACTACAACACTTGGATTTCATTTCACAATTTTCTACGGACATAAGAAACATCTCTGGCACAAGTAACATAGTTGCTGATTCTCTCTCACGCATTGAGATTGATTCTATAACTGCTACCACTTCACTTGATTTCCAAGAGTTTGCCAGACTTCAATCAACAGACAGTGAGATTCAAGATATTATTCAAAAGAATTCTTCACTCCAGTCACAGAAGAATTTAATTCTTCACTCCTGTCCACTTACAGACACAGAACTGTATTGTGACATATCAACTGGAACTCCTCGCCCATTTGTTCCACATGCCTTTTGAAGATGTCTCTTCGACCATTTCCATGGTCTTTCACATCTTGGTATCACAAGCACAACAAAACTCATTAGCTCTCGTTACGTGTGGCCGAATATGAACAGGATGATCAAGGAATGGGTTCGAAGCTGTCAGGCCTGTCAACGCTCCAAAGTCCAGCTCCATACAAAGGCTCCCTTGGGAACTTTGGCCATGCCCAATGCACGTTTTTCACACATCCACATAGACATCATTGGTCCATTACCAATGTCTGATGGAAAATGTTACTGCCTCACCATCATTGATTGATATACTCGATGGCCTGAGACAGTTCCCATATCTAGCATCACTGCTGACACAGTTTGTCGTGCCTTATTTCATTCCTGAATTTCTCGCTTTGGATGTCCATCAACCATCACCACGGATCAAGGGAGACAATTCGAATCATCCCTATTCAGACAGCTTACTGACATGCTTGGAACTAATCGGATTTGAACCGCCGCCTATCACCCAAGTGCTAATGGGTTGATAGAACGTTTCCACGGGCACCTCAAAGCTTCCATAACAGCTCATGAACACATCAAATGGACAGAAGCACTGCCTATAGTTCTTGGCATTTGCTCTGCTGTGAAACCCGACATACAAGCATCTTGTGCTGAACTCATCTATGACACTTCTCTGCGACTACCTGCAGACATGTGCTCCAGTGTGAAATATCCACCCCCAGATGAAACTAACTTTGTTTCTTATCTTCGTGATTATATCAACTAAATGAAACCACCCGCAACATCTGCTCATAGTGACACAGAGAGTTTTGTGCATCCATCCTTACATAACTGTTCCCATGTATTTCTTAGAGTTGACGCAACTCGCTCATCATTATCTCAACCATATACAGGACTCCATAAGGTTCTTGAGAGAAATGAGAAAACTGTCTTAATCGAACTAAATGGTCATGAGGCTAAGGTTTCCATCGACCGTGTCAAACCTGCTTTCCTTTTACAGGATTCCTTGTGTTCAGAGCCAGTAGTAACTGCTACCAATGCTCATCATTATCTCAACCATATACAGGACCCCATAAGGTTCTTGAGAGAAATGAGAAAACTGTCTTAATCGAACTAAATGGTCATGAGGCCAAGGTTTCCATCGACCGTGTCAAACCTGCTTTCCTTTTAGTTTATTGAGAGCCTCTTGGTCAAAAGTAGTATCCTGCTTCTATATGGTCGATTGTTAGAGTTAATTCAGGAGCCTTTTGGTCAAAAGTTGTATCCTACTTCGATGATGTCCGGTCGTTAGGGTTAACTCGGTTCTGGCTGTGTTGACTTCATATTGAGTGGGCAAAGGTTTTCAGATAACATTTAAAAATTCTTGAATTAAGAGTTACTATTTACATTCCCCCTGAAGCTCTACGTTTTACTTAACCATTAGGGCCATTTTGTCAATGTTGCACACTCGTAGAATTGCTGAAAAAATCTTCAAGTTAAGGCAGGTTCGTACCAGATAAAAAGCCTTAAAAAATCCAGTTAAAATCAGTATATACATTATATACACCACCTCATACTGTCCTAAGAACTAAGTAAATGTTCTATCATGTTTATGTTGACCATAAAAGAGTGGTAGGCAATGCACATAACTAACAAACAAATTAAGATGATGGTAGTGTAGAACACGCTAAGTTACGTATAAAAGTTTTAAGGCAAATATATTTCAGCCATTACTATGACCTTCATCAGTGCGACTACGATTGGTTTTGTTGCCAGATTAAAAAACTTACCTTTCCAATATGGCAAAAAAATCAATTGTCGTTGCACTGATGAAGGCCATAGTAATGGCTGAAATATATTTGCCTTAAAACTTTTATATGTAACTTACGTGTTCTACACAACCATCTTCTTAATTTGTTTACGTTGACTTTTTATGTTGATTTCCGCCGTCTTTACATGATCTTATTCAAATAACAGATTCAAATAACACATTTGACTGTTTAGATGATTTATTGTGATGAAGTTAATTATTAATTCATATAGTAAACAGAACTTTCGGGCCTGCAACGGACTCATCTTCAGATGTTATATAACATCTGAAGTATATAACTTAGATGTTATATAACATCTGAAGATGAGTCTGTTGCAGGCCCAAAAGTTCTAATGTTTACTATATGAATTAATAATTAACTTCATCACAATAAATCATCTAAACAGTCAAATGTGTTATTTGAATAAAATCATGTAAAGATGGCAGAAATCAGCATAGAAAGTCAACGTAAACACGATAGAACATTTACTTAGTTCTTAGGATGGTATGAGGTGGTGTATATAATGTATATAGTGATTTTAACTGGATTTTTTAAGGCTTTTTATCTGGCATGAACCTGACCAACTTGAAGATTTCTTCAGCAATTTTACAAGAATACAACATTGACGAAATAGCCCTAATGGTTAAGTAAAACGTAGAGCTTCAAATGGAATGTAAATAGTAACTCTTAATTCAAGAATTTTTAAATGTTATCTGAAAACCTTTGCCCACTCAAAATGAAGTCAACACAGCCAGAACTGAGTTAATCCTAATGACTGGATATCATCGAAGTAGGATACAACTTTTGACCAAAAGGTTCCTGAAATAACCCTAACAACCCACCATATAGAAGCAGGCCATAAGTAACATTTTTAGGACTTTTAACTGAATTGTATCTTAATTGAATAATTTAATGCACCGCCGCAGACTGTGCCCACTTTATACGTATAATAACGTGTAAAACAGAAAACTTACAGACGCCAAAGCATCTTTATGAAGAACCTTGTAGTCACGTAATGGCATGTGAATTTATGATAGAATCACATGATATAAGGAAAAGATATTTTGGAAAATGAAATTGACTACCTATATGAAAAGGATTATAATTTGAATGAAAGAGAAAAATACTTGAGAAAACTTTAAAAAAAAATGGAAGTCCACTGAAAAATATTAATAACTGTCAACTTTTAAAATATAATCATACACCACAAAACTTTATGTGCAAAGTTATTGAATCTAAGAAATGCTAAAGATATCTACAGCACCGAAATGGGTGAACAAACATGTATCAAAAAACAACAGACATTCTGATGAGCATTACACACCTTCCCTTCTAATCTTACTGAAGACTTGGCAGTGCCTCACCAGAAATATTTTGTCCATGAAGAAAGCTTTTACGTATATAAGATATAATACACCTTTAATTGTACAGGCTAAATAAAGTTCTGAAATTTGACTTGTAAATTTTGTTAAAAAAGGCTTCAACCAGAGAATGAATCCTGAATTCATGAGCATTAAATTTATCAAGTTTAAATACTGTTTTTTCTAAGAGGTTGAAATGAGTGTATTCTGAGCGCCTAGAGAGGCAATCATTTGAGTAATCTCTGTTTCAACCAAGCTTACAACAGACAGGAGACCGTGCAGAGATGGGGGAAAACCGGTTCCCCAAATCATGATTTCTTCTCCACTAACCTTGATTTCCTCTATGAATTTTGAGGAGAAACTTGAATGCTGCCTAAAATAGACTGGTATCTGTGTTTCTACTGAAGGAAGGCAGGGATTTTGTTCAATGCGAGTGGGCAGACAAGAGCTGATGACCTTTGCAAAGTAGTTATTGAGGCGGCCATCCATTTCGCCTCAGTTCAGTAAGAGCATGCCTGTTTCTAGTGTATTCTACACGCAGCTTTTTCGTCAAAGTGTACACTGTATTCTATATTTGAGTGCTGACTTGTTTTAATGTGTTTCTTCAGTAATTTCTGGTTAGGCGAGAAACGTGCTAAGTTTTTCTTTTTCAGTATTATTGCTCATAGATCTGGATTTATTAGTAATAATCAAAGTAATTATTTTTAGATTTGATCTCATTCATAAAAAGTAAATTTAATGCATTCTGTTGGGGAGGGGGGAGGGGGGAGAACAAATTTTACAGGTGCCCATCTGTTTTGATTTCTACTATGCTTAAGTTTCCTGTCCAGCTTTGAGGATATATATAGAAATATGCTCCCAGCTTGATTTCTCCTAGACACCGTTCCCACGGGTCAGTGCCTTAATTTGTGGCCTGTGGGCCTTAATTGTGATTTACACGCAGGATGCAATTTGCAAACAGACATGATGCTTTTATTCTGGACTCAGAAGCATCTTTTGAGAAAAGTAGGTTTTCTAATGTATTAAAATTATTTACTTTGAATTTCTGGAGGAGTGGACATTCGATTGATGTTGTGCATGATGCAATGACCACTCATTAGCTATCGTAAGATAAAGAAACTGAGTGCAAAATGTGGTTTGGGCTGAGGAAGGATGATATAAAGTAAAACGGGTTAACCATTTTCCCTCTATTTTTTATTTTCTCATAAAATATACACACACACACCCCCTTTCAAAACTGTTTCCAATATTTGAAGTCTACCTCCATCCCCTCCGCCGTGCTTGATGTCTTCCTGTGATTTTGTTGAACTATTGCCGAATAATATATGTATATATAAAATATACATATATTTATATATATATATATATATATATATATATATTCTATAAAGAAGATACCTAAGCAAAAAAATACATATATAATTTTGACTCACACCTAATACAACATAGAAAAGGTTATGTATCTACCTGTGTGAGTAAAAGGAGAAAAGATAAAAAAATAAAATAAAACAACTGAATGTAGAAGGTGTCGAGAATACTGAGCCTTGGCTTTATCAAGGACCAGCAAAAACTGCATTTTCTCACTTCCACAAAGACCTAGTTGGAAATGGGTTTCTGCAAGGCCATAGATGCAAGTAACATTCCCACCTAAAATAGTTTAAAAAATATATATATAAGTCATGTCCTCCGTAGAGTAGCATGACCTAGCACTAGTTAACAATTTCGCTTGCATCCATTAACCTTCATGGCCCGACCCATGCTCTTCATCTGTTACTATTAAACAGAGAGAAGAAGATTAAAGAGAACTCAAGCTGTGAGAGTGACATAATAAATAGAAATGATTTTCAGCTATAACGAAATTCCAAGTTCGTTTGAGAGAGAATTTAAACCTGAAAAACAATGCAAAAGAAATCCAAATTTTACATTGCAATTAAAAAAGGAAATGTTAATTTATAACGAGCATCTATGGCCTTGCAGAAACCCATTTCCAACTAGGTCTTTGTGGAAGTGAGAAAATGCAGAGTTTTTGCTGGTCCTTGATAAAGCCAAGGCTCAGTATTCTCGACACCTTCTACATTCAGTTGTTTTATTTTATTTTTTTATCTTTTCTCCTTTTACTCACACAGGTAGATACATAACCTTTTCTATGTTGTATTAGGTGTGAGTCAAAATTATATATGTATTTTTTTGCTTAGGTATCTTCTTTATAGAATGTGAATTCTGAATTTTCAAAACTGCTGCGTTGCGCGTTTTGATTTTCAGGTTATTTTGCACCCTTCGTTTTAAATTCTAAAATTTTTTCCTTAGTCTTCAGTTTTGCTCTTAAGTAACTAATTTCAATTTATTATTTAGCAGCTCATGCGCAAATTCTAGTTGAAATGTTTTATTATTATTATTATTATTTTTTTTATTACTATTTTTTTCACTTGAGGTTTTTTTTCATTTTCTAATTTTTCTTTTTAGTATGTTTTGGATGCAGCTTTTTGGAGTGTAGTTTATACTCGAGTTTGGTCTTTTCTTGGACTGCTTATTTCTAAAAAGTTTTTCCTAGTTGGTTTGCTCAGAATTTGTATGTTTTGGCCCAAGTGGAGTTCTAAGGACGATGAATGGATTGGAGGTCAGCTCAGATATTTTAAGTCCTCCCGCTCGGTTAGGCTAGCACCCTTTCCCATAGTGTATGAACTCGCTGGCAAAGGTAATCTAAAGTTATGAAATGACAAACGTTGTTTGACATGTAAATCTGCAGATCCTAACCTGCACAGCCTCTCCTTGACAAATGTCAACCCCGCCTTCTCGTGGTGCATCCTGTTCCCACTAAAGGGGCTCTGACGACCGCCCATAGCGGTATAACTATACCATCGGGATCAGAGGAAATTCTATCCCACACTCACCAACCCGCTTGGCCAGCGTGGTGAGTTATGGCCAAACCCCTCCAAAATGATTCCACAACTTAAATCTTGGCCCTCAGTCTCCGGCAGCTGGAATGTACCTGGCCAAGGCAGCGGCCAGTGCGACATGAAGGCAGAGGGTGCTAAGAATCCCCGGAGGACCGGACTAGGCTGCCATCTGATGCTGACCTTGGCTACTTACAATGGACGCTCCCTATCTTCTGATTCAAGGCTTCTTGAATTGGAAGAGGAACTACAAAGGATCAAGTGGGACATCGTGGGGCTAAGTGAGGTAAGGAGAAAAGGAGAAGATCTCATCGAACTGAAAAGTGGACATCTCTTCTACTATCGTGGGACAGATACTGGCAGAACTAGTGGTGTTGGATTTATAATAAACAAGAAACTGAAGGATAAAGTTGTAGAAGTTGAAAGTTCCTCTGACAGAGCTGCACGACTTGTTATCCAACTCTCTAAAAGATACCAGGCTCAGATTATTCAAACTTATGCACCCACCACAAGTCATCCTGAAGAAGAAATTGAAGAATTTTATGAGGAAATTTGTCATCTAAATAATAAAGGTAAGCAGCACTTGAAAATAATTATGGGAGATTTCAATGCAAAAATAGGGCAACGGCAACAGAATGAAACTTCAGTAGGTAAATTCGGTCATGGCAACAGAAACCAGCGTGGAAATACTCTCGTTGAGTTTGCAGAGGCAGAAGGGTTTTTCATCTTGAACTCCTTCTTCAAGAAAAAGCCACACAGGAAATGGACATGGAGACATCCAAATGGGACGACAAGTGAAATTGATTTTATTATGTGTAACAAAAAATTCGTCATAGAAGACTGCAGTGTGCTAAACAAGTTCAACACAGGTAGTGACCATAGATTGGTGAGATGTAAGATGCACCTCAACACTAAACTTGAACGTGGCAAGCTCATAAGACAAACAAAAACTATTGACATAACCAACCTTAAAAAACACCATAATACCTTCAAGTTAGAACTGAAGAACAGGTTCTCTGCTTTAGAAGGCCTAACATCGGAAGAAGTGGACATCTCTGAAGTTAACAGAAAAGTAACCAAAGCTCTTATGGAAACAGCAACAAAATTAGCTGGGTCTAAGAACAAGTTGCATGTGAACAAATTATCAGGAAAAACCAAAATGTTGATGCAAAAAAGAAGAGAGATGAGGACAACTAAAGAAGATGTGACTTCCAAAGTGGAATATATAGAGCTATGCAAGACAGTAAGAAAAAGTATCACTGAAGACGTAAGGAAATTCAACTGTGAACTAGTGAGGAAAGCAATTGAAAACAACCAAAGCCTAAAGATAGCAAAGGGACATCTCAGTAAGGGAAGAAAACAGATTATGGCACTGAGAAAAGAAGATGGTTCTGTAACAAGAAATAGAGGCGAAATTTTGACAAGAGTGAAAGATTTCTACTCCAAATTATATGAAAGGGATGATATATGCACTCCAGACATCATGAAAGATACCAGTACCAGAGTTCCTCCAGTCCTTCCAGCAGAAGTTGCACATGCAATCAAGAACATGAAGCGAGGAAAAGCTCCAGGAGAAGATGGAATTACTGTAGACATCATACAAGAAGCAAGTGGAGAAATCGAAACAGTACTCGCCCAAATTTTCACTCGATGCCTTAATGAAGGAAAGATTCCTGAGGATTGGAACACCGCTACAATGATCCTGCTACATAAGAAAGGTGACATTGAGGATCTCGGAAACTACAGACCTATCAGCCTCCTATCAGTGGTTTATAAAATCTTCACTAAAGTTCTTTCACACCGCTTGAAGGTAGCACTAGACATGGCTCAACCGAGAGAACAAGCTGGATTCAGGAGTGGCTACAGCACAATAGATCATATCCACGTGCTGAGAGAACTAATTGAAAGAGCGAGGGAATATGAGCTTCCATTGTGCATGGCTTTTATCGATTATGAAAAAGCCTTTGATTCGGTGAAACCATCAGCAGTTACAATGGCTCTGAAAACCTGCGGTATTGAAGATGCATACATTAATATTATTAATAACATCTATGAAAATGCAAATGCAAAGATTAGGCTGTTTGAAAATACAACACACGTAAAAATCGGAAAGGGAGTGAGACAAGGTGACACCATATCTCCGAAGCTCTTTAATGCCACATTGGAGGGTGTTTTTCAGTCGCTGAGCTGGGAAAACAAGGGGATAAAGATTAATGGAGATTATCTAACCCACCTTCGTTTTGCTGATGACGTAGTCATTTTTGCAACTACCCCATCAGAGCTGCAGAGTATGATCCAGGAACTTGCTGACAAGAGTAAAGAAGTGGGATTAAAAATGAACTTTCAGAAGACAAAAGTGATGTTCAATGCTTTTACAAGAAATGAAGATTTATCGATTGATGGAGAAAAGCTGGAGATGACAGACACGTACGTTTATCTTGGACAGCAGATATCAAGTGAGGGTCACATTGATGAAGAAATTAATCGGCGTACAAAACTTGCCTGGAGAGCTTTTGGAAGAAACAGCATAATTTTCAAGAGCAATATGCCATTATGTCTTAAAAGAAAAGTGTTTGATCAATGCATCCTTCCAGTGCTTACGTATGGTGCAGAGACGTGGACCTTAACTAAAAGAGACATACAAAGGCTGCAGACAACTCAAAGGAGCATGGAGAGGTGCATGCTTGGTGTAACCAGGAGAGATAAGAAGAGGAACTCATGGATCCGAAAAATGACAAGAGTGGAAGACATCATGATCAGAGTTAAATCCCTGAAATGGCAATGGGCTGGACATACTGCCAGAAGGACAGATCATCGATGGACAGCCGAAATTTTAGATTGGATTCCAAGGGACAGGAAAAGACCCAGAAGAAGACCACATAGGAGATGGGTGGATGAAATTCGAAAGTATGCAGGGGTGACATGGAGGAGACTGGCACAAGACAGACCGTTGTGGAGGAAACTTGGGGAGACCTTCGTCCAGCAGTGGATTGATAATGGTTGACAATGATGATGATGATGATGATTCTTCTGTTGAGGATAATTGCTCCAACAAGTTTTGCAAAGCCTACAATACCATCTATAAGCTCACCTGTACTGTCTGCAGCCTTAGCTATATTGGCCAAAGTAAAAATCCTCTTCATCTTAGGATTAATGGTCACAGGTCTCTAGTAAACAAGTTCTCTAATTCAGGAGTGAACCCCTCCACAAACGCCAACCAGTACTCTACCTTTGAATTAGAGCATTTCCATACTCATGGTTTTGACAAAGTGAAAATAGAGGTACTACATATTATTCCTGACCTCTATGCTCGGCTAGAAACTGAATCCCTTGAAATTTTGCAGCATCAGTCTCTTTATCCCTATGGCCTTAATTCCACTCTATCTGACAATAAGCATAATCAGCATAAATTTTCAATTCGTGAACTCTTCTTTCTTGTTAATAATAAGAGCTGCTCTAGAGGTAATAGAGGACAGAGGTTATTTCGCACATCAAGCAAAGTTGATTTTGCTAACTTGCTAAAAACTCTGGAAAGCTTTAAAACAGGCACTAATTTTGTTAAAAATACTTACAAAATTCTCAAGTCCTTCAAGCACTCTGTCCTTAAATGTTTTTTCAAATTCTGGAATGAAACTGCTGACCATGTTGATAAGCATGTTTTTGCTTTGGTTCTGGACATTCTTAAACATATTCTTAAAGATAAAATTTCTCTTAAAGAATTTTCCAGTAATTTTGTTACCATCAGGTTCCTAAATAAAGCCTACGATAATCTCAATGTAAGGAAGCTGTTCTACAATAATGCAATTTTTTTTCCCATCCACAGGCACCAGTCTATTGTAAGTTTTAAATATGTTAAGACCTTAGGGTCAATAGTTAAAAACTACAAACTTAACTCTTCGAGCTACATTCCTGTAATTACTACTTGTTCTTGTGATGAACATAAAGAAACAGTTCACTATGATAAGAATTACAACCATATTATCACCGGAAACTTGAGTTATGTTGAAAATGAAAAGCTTAGGAATTTATTAGAGTATGGCTCTAATTTCAGACCTTCCTTCACAATTTCCAAAGAAAGGATTCTTGAGAGCTTCACTCAAGATGTAAATAAGTACATCGTAAAAACCAGTTTAACGTACAATCAGCCTATTGAGGCCTTCGCAGAATGGAAATATAATATAATCAATAGCTTCACCGGTGAGTTGGCAGGTCTGGACTTTTGTTTCGACAGAAATCTCTTTTTCTCTGGAGAAGCTAAAAGGTCACTCTCCAAACTACAAGACCAATTTATTTTTACCACTACGGATAAAGCTAGCAATAATTTTGCAATTATCTGTAAGAAGTTCTATTTTGAATTGTTAACTATGGAACTCAATAATAGAGTAACATACGAGCCCGTAAGTTATTCTACCAAGCAGTTAGAAAATCGGTTTAAGGCATTCTTCAAGAAACTTAAAATTCCACAAACTAGAAGATATGGGCCTGAATTTCCATTTCTTTTTGCAACGGTTAAGTTTCATAAGGATCCTGTAAAGTTCAGGTTCATAGCTAGTGGAGTAAGAAGTCATAAAAAGAAAATAGATCTTGCTTTTGAAGATGTCTTAAAGAAGGTTTTGAAACACATTAGAAACTGTTCTAACTTGATGTACAGAGATTTTTGGCTAATTAATAATAATGCAGAAGTAATTTCTACTATACTCAAAGTTTGTCCCCTAGATATTAATAGTTATGATTTTGAAAACCTATATACTAATCTGCCTCTATCAGATATAATCACTACCTTTAAAGAGCTGTATGCAGAATTTAAACTTAACCAATTTGTTGATGTAGGAACTTGGAACTCTTATCTCAATTGCTGCATAAAAAATAACCATATCTTATATAATAATACTCTCTATAAGCAAGTGAACGGTATTCCAATGGGAACATCAACGTCCACAAATATCGCTAATCTATTCCTGTTCTTTAAGGAATATAAATTCATTAAAAATCACCCCACCTGCTCAGATAACTACCTTTACACTTTTAGATATATTGATGATCTGCTGTGTATCAATAATTCAGAAGTTATAGAGAGTGATTTTGATAATATCTATCCTAGCTCTCTTAACTTATGTAAAACCAACCACAGTAATCAGGAGCTTGAGTTCCTAGACTTAAGCATTAAGCTCAACAGAGGTAACCCATCTATTAGCCTCTTTGATAAAAGAGTTAATTTTCCTTTCATAGTAATTAAATATCTACACTGGAATAATAACATTTCAACCAAAGTAATTGAGAATGTACTAATTTCTCAGGTCCTAAGAATTTCAAGAATTTGCAGCAACAATTTGGATTTCAATTACCACATTAATATACTATTAGAAAGTTTTCTAGAGAACGAAATTCCTTCTTCTTTCATCAAAAGAACTTTAAGAAAAATTATTCTGAATAATAGAGTAAGGTTGGCAGATCTGCTTTAATTTTCTACACAGTTAATAATATGATTCTGACCAATCAAAGCCGTAAGGAAGTTGGCTAGAGGATGCCTATTAACTACCTAAAGGAACCTTAGTGCTATGGATATGACGGTCCTATTAAAACAAAAAATTAAATAATATAAACAAAATCACAAAAAAGCTTAAAAATCTGTTTATAAAAGAAAATAAAAACAAATAAAAAAGAAAACTAGTTATTCATTACTAGGATAGCTATACTAAAAATAGTAAAACCAACATTAAAATTAATAAGATTCTGATTAATCTATAGAAGCTCACTAAGGTGATTTAATACATGCAAAGATTATTAAATAAACTGCTCGTGTATTTTATAATATTTCTCATGTATTCTGGAGAGTTAATTCTGCTCATTCTGATCATACAGATCCACAGTCTTAATTTTATATATTTTTTCTCTGGTTAAAATCTCCGCGCGTTGGTTTCTTGCTGTATGAGGAGGCCATCAGCCCCACCCTCACTGCCCCCAGCGTCTAGGGAGTGGCGGAAGGGGTCAGCCATGTTCTCCTCTTGTAAGGAGAAAAGTTTTTGTCACACAAGAGGTAAGCTCTCTTCCTTGTTTTGGGTTCTAGGTTTTATAAGTTCAATGTTTGTACTTTATGTACCTTTTCTCTGTCGTTTTTTAGCTTTTCAGCTTTTAAGCATTGGTTTGTCTGTTAACATTTATGCGGGTTTTAACTCTTACTTTTCTTTGTAACTTTGAGCGTCTTTTGGGGTACCTAGGAACAGAGGAAGGCTAAGCTTGTTCCTTTTCTATGCGCTGTCTATGCGCTGTTTTTTCAAAGTAGTTAAGTTCTTAATAACTAATTAATTATGCACTTAAAGCACTGCTGAAATACTTTGTACATATTGCAACTAACTGTTTAAGGTATATAACTTTCACAAAGTTTTCTTTAGTTAATTATTATCTTTAACTTATTCTCGTTTTCGTGCTGTCATAAGTTGTAGAGTAGGGGTTTTAGACTCAAGTTTTCTTTCAAAAATCTGTTCGTTATAAATTAACATTTCCTTTTTTAATTGCAATGTAAAATTTGGATTTCTTTTGCATTGTTTTTCAGGTTTAAATTCTCTCTCAAACGAACTTGGAATTTCGTTATAGCTGAAAATCATTTCTATTTATTATGTCACTCTCACAGCTTGAGTTCTCTTTAATCTTCTTCTCTCTGTTTAATAGTAACAGATGAAGAGCATGGGTCGGGCCATGAAGGTTAATGGATGCAAGCGAAATTGTTAACTAGTGCTAGGTCATGCTACTCTACGGAGGACATGACTTATATATATATATTTTAAACTATTTTAGGTGGGAATGTTACTTGCATCTATGGCCTTGCAGAAACCCATTTCCAACTAGGTCTTTGTGGAAGTGAGAAAATGCAGAGTTTTTGCTGGTCCTTGATAAAGCCAAGGCTCAGTATTCTCGACACCTTCTACATTCAGTTGTTTTATTTTATTTTTTTATCTTTTCTCCTTTTACTCACACAGGTAGATACATAACCTTTTCTATGTTGTATTAGGTGTGAATCAAAATTATATATGTATTTTTTTGCTTAGGTATCTTCTTTATAGAATGTGAATTCTGAATTTTCAAAACTGCTGCGTTGCGCGTTTTGATTTTCAGGTTATTTTGCACCCTTCGTTTTAAATTCTAAAATTTTTTCCTTAGTCTTCAGTTTTGCTCTTAAGTATATATATATATATATATATATATATATATATATATATATATATATATATATATATATTCTATTAAGAAGATACCTAAGCAAAAAAATACATATATAATTTTGACTCACACCAAGTACAACATAGAAAAGGTTATGTATCTACCTGTGTGAGTAAAAGGAGAAAAGATAAAAAAATAAAATAAAACAACTGAATGTAGAAGGTGTCGAGAATACTGAGCCTTGGCTTTATCAAGGACCAGCAAAAACTCTGCATTTTCTCACTTCCACAAAGACCTAGTTGGAAATGGGTTTCTGCAAGGCCATAGATGCAAGTAACATTCCCACCTAAAATTGTTTTAAAAAATAGATATATGTCATGTCCTCCGCAGAGTTGTATGACCTAGCACTAGTTAACAATTTTGCTTGCATCCATGAACCTTCCTGGCCCGACCCATGCTCTTCATCTGTTACTATTAAACAGAGAGAAGAAGATTAAAGAGAACTCAAGCTGTGAGAGTGACATAATAATTAGAAATAATTTTCAGCTATAACGAAATGCCAAGTTCGTTTGAGAGAGAATTTAAACCTGAAAAACAATGCAAAAGAAATCCAAATTTTTTCATTGCAATTAAAAAAGGAAATATTAATTTTTAAAAAACAGATTTTTGAAAGAAAACTTGAGTCTAAAACCCCTACTCTACAACTTATGACAGCACGAAAACGAGAATAAGTTACAGACAATAATTAACTAAAGAAAACTTTATGAAAGTTATATGACTTAAACAGTTAGCTGCAATATTTACAAAGTATTTCAGCAGTGCTTTAAGTGCATAATTAATTAGTTATTAAGTACTTAACTACTTTGAAAATACAGCGCAAAGAAAAGGAACAAGCTTAGCCATCTGCTGTTCCTAGGTTCCCCAAAAGACGCGCAAAGTTCCAAAGAAAAGAAAGAGTTAAAACCCGCAAAAATGTTAACAGACAAGCCAGTGCCTTAAAGCTAGCAATAATTTTGCAATTATCTGTAAGAAGTTCTATTTTGAATTGTTAACTATGGAACTCAATAATAGAGTAACATCATCATCATCATCATTGTCAACCATTATCAATCCACTGCTGGACGAAGGTCTCCCCAAGTTTCCTCCACAACGGTCTGTCTTGTGCCAGTCTCCTCCATGTCACCCCTGCATACTTTCGAATTTCATCCACCCATCTCCCATGTGGTCTTCTTCTGGGTCTTTTCCTGTCCCTTGGAATCCAATCTAAAATTTCAGCTGTCCATCGATGATCTGTCCTTCTGGCAGTATGTCCAGCCCATTGCCATTTCAGGGATTTAACTCTGATCATGATGTCTTCCACTCTTGTCATTTTTCGGATCCACGAGTTCCTCTTCTTATCTCTCCTGGTTACACCAAGTATGCACCTCTCCATGCTGCTTTGAGTTGTCTGCAGCCTTTGTATGTCTCTTTTAGTTAAGGTCCACGTCTCTGCACCATACGTAAGCACTGGAAGGATGCATTGATCAAACACTTTTCTTTTAAGACATAATGGCATATTGCTCTTGAAAATTATGCTGTTTCTTCCAAAAGCTCTCCAGGCAAGTTTTGTACGCCGATTAATTTCTTCATCAATGTGACCCTCACTTGATATCTGCTGTCCAAGATAAACGTACGTGTCTGTTATCTCCAGCTTTTCTCCATCAATCGATAAATCTTCATTTCTTGTAAAAGCAATGAACATCACTTTTGTCTTCTGAAAGTTCATTTTTAATCCTACTTCTTTACTCTTGTCAGCAAGTTCCTGGATCATACTCTGCAGCTCTGATGGGGTAGTTGCAAAAATGACTACGTCATCAGCAAAACGAAGGTGGGTTAGATAATCTCCATTAATCTTTATCCCCTTGTTTTCCCAGCTCAGCGACTGAAAAACACCCTCCAATGTGGCATTAAAGAGCTTCGGAGATATGGTGTCACCTTGTCTCACTCCCTTTCCAATTTTTACGTGTGTTGTATTTTCAAACAGCCGAATCTTTGCACTTGCATTTTCATAGATGTTATTAATAATATTAATGTATGCATCTTCAATACCGCAGGTTTTCAGAGCCATTGTAACTGCTGATGGTTTCACCGAATCAAAGGCTTTTTCATAATCGATAAAAGCCATGCACAATGGAAGTTCATATTCCCTCGCTCTTTCAATTAGTTCTCTCAGCACATGGATATGATCTATTGTGCTGTAGCCACTCCTGAATCCAGCTTGTTCTCTCGGTTGAGCCATGTCCAGTGTTACCTTCAAGCGGTGTGAAAGAACTTTAGTGAAGATTTTATAAACTACTGATAGGAGGCTGATAGGTCTGTAGTTTCCGAGATCCTCAATGTCACCTTTCTTATGTAGCAGGATCATTGTAGCGGTGTTCCAATCCTCAGGAATCTTTCCTTCATTAAGGCATCGAGTGAAAATTTGGGCGAGTACTGTTTCGATTTCTCCACTTGCTTCTTGTATGATGTCTACAGTAATTCCATCTTCTCCTGGAGCTTTTCCCCGCTTCATGTTCTTGATTGCATGTGCAACTTCTGCTGGAAGGACTGGAGGAACTCTGGTACTGGTATCTTTCATGATGTCTGGAGTGCATGTATCATCCCTTTCATATAATTTGGAGTAGAAATCTTTCACTCTTGTCAAAATTTCGCCTCTATTTCTTGTTACAGAACCATCTTCTTTTCTCAGTGCCATAATCTGTTTTCTTCCCTTACTGAGATGTCCCTTTGCTATCTTTAGGCTTTGGTTGTTTTCAATTGCTTTCCTCACTAGTTCACAGTTGAATTTTCTTACGTCTTCAGTGATACTTTTTCTTACTGTCTTGCATAGCTCTATATATTCCACTTTGGAAGTCACATCTTCTTTAGTTGTCCTCATCTCTCTTCTTTTTTGCATCAACATTTTCGTTTTTCCTGATAATTTATTTACATGCAACTTGTTCTTAGACCCAGCTAATTTTGTTGCTGTTTCCATAAGAGCTTTGGTTACTTTTCTGTTAACTTCAGAGATGTCCACTTCTTCCGATGTTAGGCCTTCTAAAGCAGAGAACCTGTTCTTCAGTTCCAACTTGAAGGTATTATGGTGTTTTTTAAGGTTGGTTATGTCAATAGATTTTGTTTGTCTTATGAGCTTGCCACGTTCAAGTTTAGTGTTGAGGTGCATCTTACATCTCACCAATCTATGGTCACCACCTGTGTTGAACTTGTTTAGCACACTGCAGTCTTCTATGACGAATTTTTTGTTACACATAATAAAATCAATTTCACTTGTCGTCCCATTTGGATGTCTCCATGTCCATTTCCTGTGTGGCTTTTTCTTGAAGAAGGAGTTCAAGATGAAAAACCCTTCTGCCTCTGCAAACTCAACGAGAGTATTTCCACGCTGGTTTCTGTTGCCGTGACCGAATTTACCTACTGAAGTTTCATTCTGTTGCCGTTGCCCTATTTTTGCATTGAAATCTCCCATAATTATTTTCAAGTGCTGCTTACCTTTATTATTTAGATGACAAATTTCCTCATACAACTCTTCAATTTCTTCTTCAGGATGACTTGTGGTGGGTGCATAAGTTTGAATAATCTGAGCCTGGTATCTTTTCGAGAGTTGGATAACAAGCCGTGCAGCTCTGTCAGAGGAACTTTCAACTTCTACAACTTTATCCTTCAGTTTCTTGTTTATTATAAATCCAACACCACTAGTTCTGCCAGTATCTGTCCCACGATAGTAGAAGAGATGTCCACTTTTCAGTTCGATGAGATCTTCTCCTTTTCTCCTTACCTCACTTAGCCCCACGATGTCCCACTTGATCCTTTGTAGTTCCTCTTCCAATTCAAGAAGCCTTGAATCAGAAGATAGGGAGCGTCCATTGTACGTTGCCAAGGTCAGCATCAGATGGCAGCCTAGTCCGGTCCTCCGGGGATTCTTAGCACCCTCTGCCTTCATGTCGCACTGGCCGCTGCCTTGGCCAGGTACATTCCAGCTGCCGGAGACTGAGGGCCAAGATTTAAGTTGTGGAGTCATTTTGGAGGGGTTTGGCCATAACTCACCACGCTGGCCAAGCGGGTTGGTGAGTGTGGGATAGAATTTCCTCTAATCCCGATGGTATAGTTATACTGCTATGAGCGGTCGTCAGAGCCCCTTTAGTGGGAACAGGATGCACCACGAGAAGGCGGGGTTGACATTTGTCAAGGAGAGGCTGTGATGTTACGCATCACCTGACCTTACATCCCATAGAGTAACATATAGAGTAACATACGAGCCCGTAAGTTATTCTACCAAGCAGTTAGAAAATCGGTTTAAGGCATTCTTCAAGAAACTTAAAATTCCACAAACTAGAAGATATGAGCCTGAATTTCCATTTCTTTTTGCAACGGTTAAGTTTCATAAGGATCCTGTGAAGTTCAGGTTCATAGCTAGTGGAGTAAGGAGTCATAAAAAGAAAATAGATCTTGCTTTTGAAGATGTCTTAAAGAAAGTTTTGAAACACATTAGAAACTGTACTAACTTGATGTACAGAGATTTTTGGATAATTAACAATAATGCAGAAGTAATTTCTACTATACTCAAAGTTTGTCCCCTAGATATTAATAGTTATGATTTTGAAAACCTATATACTAATCTGCCTCTATCAGATATAATCACTACCTTTAAAGAGCTGTATGCAGAATTTAAACTTAACCAATTTGTTAATGTAGGAACTTGGAACTCTTATCTCAATTGCTGCATAAAAAATAACCATATCCTATATAATAATACTCTCTATAAGCAAGTGAACGGTATTCCCATGGGAACATCAACGTCCACGAATATCGCTAATCTATTCCTGTTCTTTAAGGAATATAAATTCATTAAAAATCACCCCACCTACTCAGATAACTACCTTTACACTTTTAGATATATTGATGATCTGCTGTGTATCAATAATTCAGAAGTTATAGAGAGTGATTTTGATAATATCTATCCTAGCTCTCTTAACTTATGTAAAACCAACCACGGTAATCAGGAACTTGAGTTCCTAGACTTAAGCATTAAGCTCAACAGAGGTAACCCATCTATTAGCCTCTTTGATAAAAGAGTTAATTTTCCTTTCAAAGTAATTAAATATCTACACTGGAATAATAACATATCAACCAAAGTAATTGAGAATGTACTAATTTCTCAGGTCCTAAGAATTTCAAGAATTTGCAGCAACAATTTGGACTTCAATTACCACATTAATATACTATTAGAAAGTTTTCTAGAGAACGAAATTCCTTCTTCTTTCATCAAAAGAACTTTAAGAAAAATTATTCTGAATAATAGAGTAAGGTTAGCAGATCTGCTTTAATTTTCTACACAGTTAATAATATGATTCTGACCAATCAAAGCCGTAAGGAAGTTGGCTAGAGGATGCCTATTAACTACCTAAAGGAACCTTAGTGCTATGGATATGAAGGTCCTATTAAAACAAAAAATTAAATAATATAAACAAAATCACAAAAAAAGCTTAAAAATCTGTTTATAAAAGAAAATAAAAACAAATAAAAAAGAAAACGAGTTATTCATCACTAGGATAGCTATACTAAAAATAGTAAAACCAACATTAAAATTAATAAGATTCTGATTAATCTATAGAAGCTCACTAAGGTGATTTAATACATGCAAAGATTATTAAATACACTACTCGTGTATTTTATAATATTTCTCATGTATTCTGGAGAGTTAATTCTGCTCTTTCTGATCATACAGATCCACAGTCTTAAGTTTATATATTTTTTCTCTAGCTAAAATCTCCGCGAGTTGGTTTCTTTCTGTATGAGGAGGCCATCAGCCCCACCCACACTGCCCCCCAGCGACTAGGGAGTGGCGGAAGAGGTCAGCCATGTTTTAATCTTGTGAGGAGAAAGTTTCGTCGCACAAGAGGTAAGCTCTCTTCCTTGTATTTGGGTTTTAGGTCTTATAAGTTCAATGTTTGTACTTCATGTACTTTTTCTCTGTTGATTTTTTGCTTTTCAGCTTTCAGGCACTGGCTTGTCTGTTAACATTTTTGCGGGTTTTAACTCTTTCTTTTCTTTGTAACTTTGCGCGTCTTTTGGGGAACCTAGGAACAGAAGATGGCTAAGCTTGTTCCTTTTCTTTGCGCTGTATTTTCAAAGTAGTTAAGTACTTAATAACTAATTAATTATGCACTTAAAGCACTGCTGAAATACTTTGTACATATTGCAACTAACTGTTTAAGTCATATAACTTTCACAAAGTTTTCTTTAGTTAATTATTGTCTGTAACTTATTCTCGTTTTCGTGCTGTCATAAGTTGTAGAGTAGGGGGTTTTAGACTCAAGTTTTCTTTCAAAAATCTGTTTTTTAAAAATTAATATTTCCTTTTTTAATTGCAATGAAAAAATTTGGATTTCTTTTGCATTGTTTTTCAGGTTTAAATTCTCTCTCAAACAAACTTGGCATTTCGTTATAGCTGAAAATTATTTCTAATTATTATGTCACTCTCACAGCTTGAGTTCTCTTTAATCTTCTTCTCTCTGTTTAATAGTAACAGATGAAGAGCATGGGTCGGGCCAGGAAGGTTCATGGATGCAAGCGAAATTGTTAACTAGTGCTAGGTCATACAACTCTGCGGAGGACATGACATATATATATTTTTTTTAAAACAATTTTAGGTGGGAATGTTACTTGCATCTATGGCCTTGCAGAAACCCATTTCCAACTAGGTCTTCGTGGAAGTGAGAAAATGCAGAGTTTTTGCTGGTCCTTGATAAAGCCAAGGCTCAGTATTCTCGACACCTTCTACATTCAGTTGTTTTATTTTATTTTTTTATCTTTTCTCCTTTTACTCACACAGGTAGATACATAACCTTTTCTATGTTGTACTTGGTGTGAGTCAAAATTATATATGTATTTTTTTGCTTAGGTATCTTCTTTATAGAATGTGAATTCTGAATTTTCAAAACTGCTGCGTTGCGCGTTTTGATCTTCGGGTTTTTTTGCAACTTTCGTTTTAAATTCTAAAGTTTTTCCTTAGTCTTCAGTATATATATATATATATA
Source organism: Macrothele yani (assembly GCA_039090855.1). NCBI lineage: Eukaryota > Metazoa > Arthropoda > Arachnida > Araneae > Macrothelidae > Macrothele > Macrothele yani. Next base: position 4,550,413 of record CM076995.1, on the reverse strand, counting down.
TATATATATCAAGGGATGTAAGGTCAGGTGATGCGTAACATCACAGCCTCTCCTTGACAAATGTCAACCCCGCCTTCTCGTGGTACATCCTGTTCCCACTAAAGGGGCTCTGGCGACCGCCAATAGCGGTATAACTATACCATCGGGATTAGAGGAAATTCTATCCCACACTCACCAACCCGCTTGGCCAGCGTGGTGAGTTATGGCCAAACCCCTCCAAAATGATTCCACAACTTAAATCTTGGCCCTCAGTCTCCGGCAGCTGGAATTTACCTGGCCAAGGCAGCGGCCAGTGCGACATGAAGGCAGAGGGTGCTAAGAATCCCCGGAGGACCGGACTAGGCTGCCATCTGATGCTGACCTTGGCTACGTACAACGGACGCTCCCTATCTTCTGATTCAAGGCTTCTTGAATTGGAAGAGGAACTACAAAGGATCAAGTGGGACATCGTGGGGCTAAGTGAGGTAAGGAGAAAAGGAGAAGATCTCATCGAACTGAAAAGTGGACATCTCTTCTACTATCGTGGGACAGATACTGGCAGAACTAGTGGTGTTGGATTTATAATAAACAAGAAACTGAAGGATAAAGTTGTAGAAGTTGAAAGTTCCTCTGACAGAGCTGCACGACTTGTTATCCAACTCTCGAAAAGATACCAGGCTCAGATTATTCAAACTTATGCACCCACCACAAGTCATCCTGAAGAAGAAATTGAAGAATTTTATGAGGAAATTTGTCATCTAAATAATAAAGGTAAGCAGCACTTGAAAATAATTATGGGAGATTTCAATGCAAAAATAGGGCAACAGCAACAGAATGAAACTTCAGTAGGTAAATTTGGTCACGGCAACAGAAACCAGCGTGGAAATACTCTCGTTGAGTTTGCAGAGGCAGAAGGGTTTTTCATCTTGAACTCCTTCTTCAAGAAAAAGCCACACAGGAAATGGACATGGAGACATCCAAATGGGACGACAAGTGAAATTGATTTTATTATGTGTAACAAAAAATTCGTCATAGAAGACTGCAGTGTGCTAAACAAGTTCAACACAGGTAGTGACCATAGATTGGTGAGATGTAAGATGCACCTCAACACCAAACTTGAACGTGGCAAGCTCATAAGACAAACAAAATCTATTGACATAACCAACCTTAAAAAACACCATAATACCTTCAAGTTGGAACTGAAGAACAGGTTCTCTGCTTTAGAAGGCCTAACATCGGAAGAAGTGGACATCTCTGAAGTTAACAGAAAAGTAACCAAAGCTCTTATGGAAATAGCAACAAAATTAGCTGGGTCTAAGAACAAGTTGCATGTAAACAAATTATCAGGAAAAACGAAAATGTTGATGCAAAAAAGAAGAGAGATGAGGACAACTAAAGAAGATGTGACTTCCAAAGTGGAATATATAGAGCTATGCAAGACAGTAAGAAAAAGTATCACTGAAGACGTAAGAAAATTCAACTGTGAACTAGTGAGGAAAGCAATTGAAAACAACCAAAGCCTAAAGATAGCAAAGGGACATCTCAGTAAGGGAAGAAAACAGATTATGGCACTGAGAAAAGAAGATGGTTCTGTAACAAGAAATAGAGGCGAAATTTTGACAAGAGTGAAAGATTTCTACTCCAAATTATATGAAAGGGATGATACATGCACTCCAGACATCATGAAAGATACCAATACCAGAGTTCCTCCAGTCCTTCCAGCAGAAGTTGCACATGTAATCAAGAACATGAAGCGGGGAAAAGCTCCAGGAGAAGATGGAATTACTGTAGACATCATACAAGAAGCAAGTGGAGAAATCGAAACAGTACTCGCCCAAATTTTCACTCGATGCCTTAATGAAGGAAAGATTCCTGAGGATTGGAACACCGCTACAATGATCCTGCTACATAAGAAAGGTGACATTGAGGATCTCGGAAACTACAGACCTATCAGCCTCCTATCAGTAGTTTATAAAATCTTCACTAAAGTTCTTTCACACCGCTTGAAGGTAACACTGGACATGGCTCAACCGAGAGAACAAGCTGGATTCAGGAGTGGCTACAGCACAATAGATCATATCCACGTACTGAGAGAACTAATTGAAAGAGCGAGGGAATATGAACTTCCATTGTGCATGGCTTTTATCGATTATGAAAAAGCCTTTGATTCGGTGAAACCATCAGCAGTTACAATGGCTCTGAAAACATGCGGTATTGAAGATGCATACATTAATATTATTAATAACATCTATGAAAATGCAAGTGCAAAGATTCGGCTGTTTGAAAATACAACACACATAAAAATTGGAAAGGGAGTGAGACAAGGTGACACCATATCTCCGAAGCTCTTTAATGCCACATTGGAGGGTGTTTTTCAGTCGCTGAGCTGGGAAAACAAAGGGATCAAGATTAATGGAGATTATCTAAACCACCTTCGTTTTGCTGATGACGTAGTCATTTTTGCAACTACCCCATCAGAGCTGCAGAGTATGATCCAGGAACTTGCTGACAAGAGTAAAGAAGTGGGATTAAAAATGAACTTTCAGAAGACAAAAGTGATGTTCAATGCTTTTACAAGAAATGAAGATTTATTGATTGATGGAGAAAAGCTGGAGATAACAGACACGTACGTTTATCTTGGACAGCAGATATCAAGTGAGGGTCACATTGATGAAGAAATTAATCGGCGTACAAAACTTGCCTGGAGAGCTTTTGGAAGAAACAGCATAATTTTCAAGAGCAATATGCCATTATGTCTTAAAAGAAAAGTGTTTGATCAATGCATCCTTCCAGTGCTTACGTATGGTGCAGAGACGTGGACCTTAACTAAAAGAGATATACAAAGACTGCAGACAACTCAAAGAAGCATGGAGAGGTGCATGCTTCGTGTAACCAGGAGAGATAAGAAGAGGAACTCGTGGATCCGAAAAATGACAAGAGTGGAAGACATCATGATCAGAGTTAAATCCCTGAAATGGCAATGGGCTGGACATACTGCCAGAAGGACAGATCATCGATGGACAGCCGAAATTTTAGATTGGATTCCAAGGGACAGGAAAAGACCCAGAAGGAGACCACATGGGAGATGGGTGGATGAAATTCGAAAGTATGCAGGGATGACATGGAGGAGACTGGCACAAGACAGACTGTTGTGGAGGAAACTTGGGGAGACCTTCGTCCAGCAGTGGATTGATAATGGTTGACAATGATGATGATGATGATATATCAAATTGCTTCTTTACAAAATTTGATTTTAATGGCTAGGTCCTTGCCTCACCAACATTTTACCCCACGAGCCGCCTATGCAGTTTTCAGATGCCTGATTTTTTACGAATGGCTTTGTTTGATCTTACTCATGCAAATTAATTGCATTACTATAGTAGTGGAATAGGGCTGATTTTAATCAATGTTAAGTCAGTATTGTAAAATTTGGAAAAAAGTGTCCGAGAACTATTAGTCCATGGTGTCATAAAATGATGAATGGCTTTCTTTCTCTTTCTTTCATTCTACTGTTTTTTCCAAAAAGAAACTGTCACAATACAGATTGTTATCATAAGATAAAGCACATTACAAAACTTTCCTCTCTCTCTCTCTCTCTTTTTTTTTTTTTTTTTTTTTTTGTGGTGAGCTAGGATCAGAGAAAAAGCTTACAGTGTGTAAAACCATTCAGCACTTGATTTTGTTTTGCAACTCTTTAAATAATGAAACTATTCAAATGTAGTTGGCTTAATCATGTAAATTTATTGCATTAGTACAGTGGAATGGGGATGATTTCAGTCAGAATTAAGTCTGTACTGTAAAATTCGGAGAAAAATTGCTGAGAGCTATTAGCTCACTGTGATATAAAATAATGAATGGCTTCCTTTCTCTTTCTTTCATTCTTCCACTATTTAAGAGAAGGGAAAACTATCACAATGTAGATTATTATCATAAGATTAATCACAAAAAAATCTCTTATTCTTTTTTTTTCTTTTATTTTGAGCTTGGATCAGAGTATTTTTTAATAAAAGCTCATGTTGATGTTAAACCATTCAGCACTTGATTTTGTTTTGCTACTCTTTAAATAAGGGAACTATTCAAACGCAATTGGATTTCTCTTTATCTAAACATTTGATGCATTGTAATATGAAGATGTAACCAGGTGTGGAAATGGTCTTTTATGTTGCAGGTTGAATATGTTCAAAAAACACTTGATGCAGCTCTTACTCAGCTGGACACAAAATGGATGTCAATGTCTGGGCATTTTTCAGTGTAATGGAAAACTGAAAGAAATGGGATAAGGGCCAACAATATGCTGGGGCAATGCCCAGTGCAGTGCATCTAAAAGATATCAAATGCTCCTATGCATATGTATAAAATGGACTAAAGAGAATCAGGGAGCACCAGGTATTTATCAAACAAACTTCTCCTTCCTGTAGAGCATCAAGCAGTTTTAGGGCTGATTGGTGTGCACCACCTCATGTGTAAAAACAGTACTCTTGGAATATTATTTTTCCACTTAGGTTAGTACATCTAAATCATGTGTAAATTATGCAGTATCAGAAGTTGTTCAAAACAGAAGTATTGACTAATTTGAAATAGAAATCTTATCTTTCCTGAAGCTGAGTTATCAGTGGAAAACATATTGCTCTGAACAAATGAGCTGAAGTAAATATTTAGGCCAAAAACAGATAGAAGTAATACATGTCACCAAATAAATTGAAATGGAAACAAGAGACATTTTATCTCTTTGACTGTTGATGATGAACTAAGTTTTATAAGAGGTGAACTCCATGAGGTCGTTCTCAACTCCGTGACTAATGATCTCTAATGAAATAACACAAAAATTTCCCTTTCAGAGTGTATAATATAATGTGATACTCTGATAATAATTCCATAGTGAACAACAAAGCTTTTGAGGATTCCCAATGAAAAGACACTCTAAGCACCACATATTGTTATGCATTTTAAAATGTTCAAACTACACTGAGTTAGCTTTGCATTAGGAACACCACCCCCTGTTTTACATATTTGGAGTGATAACAAAGTACTACATGATATCAATGTCACATGCAACTACTATAAATTGTGCATACCTATCTTGTGTACATAATCAGTAAACATTTGCCAGCAATAGGGAAACATGGCAAGGTAAGCCAATTTGACCACAACAAGATAGTTGGGGCTTGAAGAGCAGGCACCAATATTTAGGAAAGAGCCATACTTGTTGACTGCTCCCATACTACTGCATCAAAGGTGTACCAGGACTGGATAAACCATGCACAGACATCCAGCAGAAGGGCTCACATTGGTCAGCCACACATGTTGGCTGCTCCCGTGCTACTGTATTAAGAGTGTACCAGGACTAGATTAACCATGCACAGACATCTAGCAGAAGGGCTCACATTGGTCAGCCACACTTGTTCCGCTCCTGTACTACTGTATCAAGAGTGTAGAATGGATTAACCATGCACAGACATCTAGTAGTGAGCTCACATCGGTCAGCCACACTTGTTGGCTGCTCCCGTACTACTGTATCAAGGATGTACCAGGACTGGATAAACCATGCACAGACATCCAGCAGAAGGGCTCACATTGGTCAGCCACACTTGTTGGCTGCTCCCGTATTACTGTATCAAGGATGTACCAGGACTGGATAAACCATGCACAGACATCCAGCAGAAGGGCTCACATTGGTCAGCCACACTTGTTGGCTGCTCCCGTATTACTGTATCAAGAGTGTACCGGGACTAGATTAACCATGCACAGACATCTACCAAAAGGGCTCATATTGGTCAGCCACATTTGTTCCACTTCTGTACTACTGTATCAAGGGTGTAGAATGGATTAACCATGCACAGACATCTAGTAGTGAGCTCACATCGGTCAGCCACACTTGTTGGCTGCTCCCGTACTACTGTATCAAGGATGTACCAGGACTGGATAAACCATGCACAGACATCCAGCAGAAGGGCTCACATTGGTCAGCCACACTTGTTGGCTGCTCCCGTATTACTGTATCAAGAGTGTACCGGGACTAGATTAACCATGCACAGACATCTACCAAAAGGGCTCATATTGGTCAGCCACATTTGTTCCACTTCTGTACTACTGTATCAAGGGTGTAGAATGGATTAACCATGCACAGACATCTAGCAGAAGGGCTCACATTGGTCAGATACACTTGTTGGTTGCTCCTATACTACTGTATCAAGGGTGTACCAGGACTGGATTAACCATGTACAGACATCTGATAGAAAGGCTCACATTGGTCAGCCACACTTGTTGGCTGCTCCCATACTACTGTATCAAGGGTGTATCAGTGCTGGATTAACCATTCATGGACATCCAGCAGAAGGGGTTACATTGGTCAGCCATACCTGTTGGCTGCTCCCGTACTACTGTATCAAGGGTGTACGAGGACTGGATTAAACATGAACAGACATCCAACAGAAGGGGTTACATTGGTCAGCCACACTTGTTGGCTGCTCCCGTACTACTGTATCAAGAGTGTACCAGAATTAGATTAACCATGCACAGACATCTACCAAAAGGGCTCATATTGGTCAGCCACATTTGTTCCACTTCTGTACTACTGTATCAAGGGTGTAGAATGGATTAACCATGCACAGACATCTAGCAGAAGGGCTCACATTGGTCAGATACACTTGTTGGTTGCTCCTATACTACTGTATCAAGGGTGTACCAGGACTGGATTAAACATGTACAGACATCCGATAGAAAGGCTCACATTGGTCAGCCACACTTGTTGGCTGCTCCCATACTACTGTATCAAGGGTGTATCAGTGCTGGATTAACCATTCATGGACATCCAGCAGAAGGGGTTACATTGGTCAGCCATACCTGTTGGCTGCTCCCGTACTACTGTATCAAGGGTGTACGAGGACTGGATTAAACATGAACAGACATCCAACAGAAGGGGTTACATTGGTCAGCCATACCTTTAGGCTGCTCCCGTGCTACTGTATTAAGAGTGTACCAGGACTAGATTAACCATGCGCAGACATCTAGCAGAAGGGCTCACATTGGTCAGCCACACTTGTTCCGCTCCTGTACTACTGTATCAAGAGTGTAGAATGGATTAGCCATGCACAGACATCTAGTAGTGAGCTCACATCGGTCAGCCACACTTGTTGGCTGCTGCCGTACTACTGTATCAAGGATGTACCAGGACTGGATAAACCATGCACAGACATCCAGCAGAAGGGCTCACATTGGTCAGCCACACTTGTTGGCTGCTCCCGTATTACTGTATCAAGAGTGTACCGGGACTAGATTAACCATGCACAGACATCTACCAAAAGGGCTCATATTGGTCAGCCACATTTGTTCCACTTCTGTACTACTGTATCAAGGGTGTAGAATGGATTAACCATGCACAGACATCTAGCAGAAGGGCTCACATTGGTCAGATGCACTTGTTGGTTGCTCCTATACTACTGTATCAAGGGTGTACCAGGACTGGATTAACCATGTACAGACATCCGATAGAAAGGCTCACATTGGTCAGCCACACTTGTTGGCTGCTCCCATACTACTGTATCAAGGGTGTATCAGTGCTGGATTAACCATTCATGGACATCCAGCAGAAGGGGTTACATTGGTCAGCCATACCTGTTGGCTGCTCCCGTACTACTGTATCAAGGGTGTACGAGGACTGGATTAAACATGAACAGACATCCAACAGAAGGGGTTACATTGGTCAGCCACACTTGTTGGCTGCTCCCGTACTACTGTACCAAGGGTGTACCAGGACTGGATTAGCCATGAACAGACATTCAGCAGAAGGGCTCACATTGGTCAGCCATGTGCGTTTGATCCTAGAAGTGAGCATTGAGTGTCACAACTGGTATCTCAGAAGTGACACACAATAGTGACACAGCTCACCCACCAGTACAACAGTGGTGCAGTTTGGCCTATTTCCACATGCACCATGTGCTGCACCTTGCTTTGCATGGGGTTCCACAGTGGGAGACAACTGAGGGTACCCATAATGATACCCAGTCATAGCAAGCAACACCTTGCAGGGCACAGTTGGGGTTCAAAAGCCTGGTGGAGGTGGCATTATGATCTGGAAAGCTTTTCCCTGGCAAGTTCTAGGTCCGTTAATCATCATCTCACAAACACTGAATGGTGGATGCTACTGGGATCTGTTAGCTGACCATTTCCATCCATATCTGCAGGAGGTTATGCCAAACCACAGTGTCATCTTTCAACAGGACAACACACTGTGTCATTGGGCTTTTACAACTGCTTAGTGGTTGGAATAACACGACAATAAATTCACCACATTGACTTGGCCCCAAAACTCCCCTGACTGTAACCCAATTGGGCATTTGTGGGATATACTGTAATGGGGTGTGAGAACTGCTGATCGTCCTCCATGAAACGAGTGTGAACTGACGAAGCAGCATACATGAGTCAAGTTATGCATGGAGGATGTTCAACACCTTGTAAAATCTGTTTGTAGAAGTCTGCAAGCTGTGATTGAACAGAAAGCTGAACCAACATGTTATTATGCAGTGTTCCTAATGCAAAGGTAACTCAGTGTATTACCCTCTTCTAAATATTTTTAACTAAGCAGGATGACAGGGTCACATTTCAATATTTTTTTTGAAAGATGACACTGTGGTCCTAGTTAATTAAAAATATAAATTATACAGTGTGGTCCTGTTAATTAGAATAATTACATGCTATACCATTTTTCCTGTGTGGCTTTTTCTTGAAGAAGGAGTTCAAGATGAAAAACCTTTCTGCCTCTGCAAACTCAACGAGAGTATTTCCACGCTGGTTTCTGTTGCCATGACCGAATTTACCTACTGAAGTTTCATTCTGTTGCCGTTGCCCTATTTTTGCATTGAAATCTCCCATAATTATTTTCAAGTGCTGCTTACCTTTATTATTTAGATGACAAATTTCCTCATAAAATTCTTCAATTTCTTCTTCAGGATGACTTGTGGTGGGTGCATAAGTTTGAATAATCTGAGCCTGGTATCTTTTCGAGAGTTGGATAACAAGTCGTGCAGCTCTGTCAGAGGAACTTTCAACTTCTACAACTTTATCCTTCAGTTTCTTGTTTATTATAAATCCAACACCACTAGTTCTGCCAGTATCTGTCCCACGATAGTAGAAGAGATGTCCACTTTTCAGTTCGATGAGATCTTCTCCTTTTCTCCTTACCTCACTTAGCCCCACGATGTCCCACTTGATCCTTTGTAGTTCCTCTTCCAATTCAAGAAGCCTTGAATCAGAAGATAGGGAGCGTCCATTGTAAGTAGCCAAGGTCAGCATCAGATGGCAGCCTAGTCCGGTCCTCCGGGGATTCTTAGCACCTTCTGCCTTCATGTCGCACTGGCCGCTGCCTTGGCCAGGTACATTCCAGCTGCCGGAGACTGAGGGCCAAGATTTAAGTTGTGGAATCATTTTGGAGGGGTTTGGCCATAACTCACCACGCTGGCCAAGCGGGTTGGTGAGTGTGGGATAGAATTTCCTCTGATCCCGATGGTATAGTTATACCGCTATGGGCGGTCGTCAGAGCCCCTTTAGTGGGAACAGGATGCACCACGAGAAGGCGGGGTTGACATTTGTCAAGGAGAGGCTGTGATGTTACGCTCAACACTAAACTTGAACGTGGCAAGCTCATAAGACAAACAAAATCTATTGACATAACCAACCTTAAAAAACACCATAATACCTTCAAGTTAGAACTGAAGAACAGGTTCTCTGCTTTAGAAGGCCTAACATCGGAAGAAGTGGACATCTCTGAAGTTAACAGAAAAGTAACCAAAGCTCTTATGGAAACAGCAACAAAATTAGCTGGGTCTAAGAACAAGTTGCATGTAAACAAATTATCAGGAAAAACGAAAATGTTGATGCAAAAAGAAGAGAGATGAGGACAACTAAAGAAGATGTGACTTCCAAAGTGGAATATATAGAGCTATGCAAGACAGTAAGAAAAAGTATCACTGAAGACGTATGAAAATTCAACTGTGAACTAGTGAGGAAAGCAATTGAAAACAACCAAAGCCTAAAGATAGCAAAGGGACATCTCAGTAAGGGAAGAAAACAGATTATGGCACTGAGAAAAGAAGATGGTTCTGTAACAAGAAATAGAGGCGAAATTTTGACAAGAGTGAAAGATTTCTACTCCAAATTATATGAAAGGGATGATATATGCACTCCAGACATCATGAAAGATACCAGTACCAGAGTTCCTCCAGTCCTTCCAGCAGAAGTTGCACATGCAATCAAGAACATGAAGCGAGGAAAAGCTCCAGGAGAAGATGGAATTACTGTAGACATCATATAAGAAGCAAGTGGAGAAATCGAAACAGTACTTGCCCAAATTTTCACTCGATGCCTTAATGAAGGAAAGATTCCTGAGAATTGGAACACCGCTACAATGATCCTGCTACATAAGAAAGGTGACATTGAGGATCTCGGAAACTACAGACCTATCAGCCTCCTATCAGTAGTTTATAAAATCTTCACTAAAGTTCTTTCACACCGCTTGAAGGTAGCACTAGACATGGCTCAACCGAGAGAACAAGCTGGATTCAGGAGTGGCTACAGCGCAATAGATCATATCCACGTGCTGAGAGAACTAATTGAAAGAGCGAGGGAATATGAACTTCCATTGTGCATGGCTTTTATCGATTATGAAAAAGCCTTTGATTCGGTGAAGCCATCAGCAGTTACAATGGCTCTGAAAACCTGCGGTATTGAAGATGCATACATTAATATTATTAATAACATCTATGAAAATGCAAGTGCAAAGATTCGGCTGTTTGAAAATACAACACACGTAAAAATTGGAAAGGGAGTGAGACAAGGTGACACCATATCTCCGAAGCTCTTTAATGCCACATTGGAGGGTGTTTTTCAGTCGCTGAGCTGGGAAAACAAGGGGATAAAGATTAATGGAGATTATCTAACCCACCTTCGTTTTGCTGATGAAGTAGTCATTTTTGCAACTACCCCATCAGAGCTGCAGAGTATGATCCAGGAACTTGCTGACAAGAGTAAAGAAGTAGGATTAAAAATGAACTTTCAGAAGACAAAAGTGATGTTCAATGCTTTTACAAGAAATGAAGATTTATCGATTGATGGAGAAAAGCTGGAGATAACAGACACGTACGTTTATCTTGGACAGCAGATATCAAGTGAGGGTCACATTGATGAAGAAATTAATCGGCGTACAAAACTTGCCTGGAGAGCTTTTGGAAGAAACAGCATAATTTTCAAGAGCAATATGCCATTATGTCTTAAAAGAAAAGTGTTTGATCAATGCATCCTTCCAGTGCTTACGTATGGTGCAGAGACGTGGACCTTAACTAAAAGAGACATACAAAGGCTGCAGACAACTCAAAGTAGCATGGAGAGGTGCATGCTTGGTGTAACCAGGAGAGATAAGAAGAGGAACTCGTGGATCCGAAAAATGATAAGAGTGGAAGACATCATGATCAGAGTTAAATCCCTGAAATGGCAATGGGCTGGACATACTGCCAGAAGGACAGATCATCGATGGACAGCCGAAATTTTAGATTGGATTCCAAGGGACAGGAAAAGACCCAGAAGAAGACCACATAGGAGATGGGTGGATGAAATTCGAAGGTATGCAGGGGTGACATGGAGGAGACTGGCACAAGACAGACCGTTGTGGAGGAAACTTGGGGAGACCTTCGTCCAGCAGTGGATTGATAATGGTTGACAATGATGATGATGATGATACCATTTTTACATCTATGTGCACATGACGAAGGAAGAACACCATAAATAAACAATTTTAGAATGCTCAACTCAGCTGGAACAGGATAATTGTGACATATTCACTACCACCTTAACTGTATTAAGCAATATACATTAACATATTTACAACAAACAGAACTCTGCATAATAATTAACATAAGTACAACAAATGTACTTCTGAAAATATCTGAAGAATAGAAAATGCTGATTGCTGATAACTTACCCCATCCTATGGCAGCAATTTTAATAGATGAATAATGTACATCCCTGATATCAACACTCTCAACATAAACTGCAAGCCCAATACACAACTGAAGAGAAAAGGCAGTCAGTAGAAAAAACTGGAGGAAAGTCACTGTATATGGATAAAAATCCTGTGTACAAAACCATACCTTATTTCATTAATCATTAAAATTTAAAAGTAAATGAAAAATTTACATATTTATGCTCTTTATATTTCCAATCATTTCTAACATTCTTCAAAACTTATTACAAATCTGGTAATTATATTACATTATTCATAGTACCAAAACCAGTGCACCCAAATATAAAGTCAGTAAGGCACACACACACACACAACCTGGTTTATTACAGGAAAGCAAATAATGAAGTTTGTAAATAAATACTATAATGTAAATCTGCATGAGAAAAATCAGCAATGCTGTACCGTAATTTTCGTCGTATTATCCGCACCGGCGTATAATCCGCAGACCGCGAAATTCACATTTAAAAAAAAATTCCTTCATATAATTTGCGCCGGCATAGGCGTATAATCCGCAGACTGTGACATTCAGGAAAAAAATCGCTGTATAATCCGCACATCATAGATTTTGTACCGGAAGTGGAATTTCCGACAGATGACAGAAAAGTCGGTCACATAATGACCCCTGAATGCGAAGAAGAGAGAGAAAAAAACCGATTTTATTAAATGAAGAAATTCATTTTTAAAGGTTACTTTTTCATAGTTTTATCTCCGGACAGATAAAGGGTGTGGCATCCATAGATCACGCCGATGCAGATCCAGAGTGTTGCATTACACCTTGCCAATAACGAAAGGCTGATACAGAACAAGTCATAGAAATACCATATGTACTCGCGTACAAGTCAAAAGTTTTTGGAGGAATTCCTGCTTTCAGAGTTGAGGGATCGGCTTATACGTGGGCCAATAAAAACTTCCAAGAATTCTCCCGCGGAATTTATCAATGGATTTGTTTACGTTTTAGATCACGGCACAGAGGCTTTCCCCATGTTACTGCACGATTGTGTTCTGACCTCAAAACTATTGCACAGTGATACGATCATAACATCAATTCTGTCCACCACTTTATGTTTAAATTCGGCAGTGTAAATGAAACGTTTCCTTTTCAGAGACGTCATGATTAGCAATGAAGGAAAACAGCAGCAAGGATGTTCGTCAAAATGGGGAAAGAGAACTAGAAACAAGGCAGCGCACACGAGATCCAAAAGGAGGAACGCATAGGTTCATGCAGCAAGTGCTGTGCGTACTTCTTTGGCTTTTTGCCAAAAACAGAGACGGCACGACAGTCAGAGCTATCCTCAACGATAACAAAATGATGCCTGCCATCCCTCCCCACAACTTTCCCAATCTTTTGTTACAACATTCCTCCCCCCCCCCCTCCTCCCTGATCCATACAAACTCCTGAACTGAGGAAAACTCTTCCGAGGGAGTTCCTTTTCCAATTATACCCCCTCTCCTGCACAATTACGCTGCAGATTTTTTAAAAATCGGAAGGTCGTAATTCTTTTTTTTTTTTTAAGTAGGCGTATTATCCGTGTTGGTGTATAATCCACAGAACCTATATTTTAAACTTTTTTAGCAGATAATCCGCGGATTAAACGACAAAAATTACAGTATTTATTCAACAAATTTTATAAAATAACTCTGAAATGCATTACACTGCTACATTTAATAATTGACATCACTGTTATATCCAGGTCACATTACTCTTACCATTGCTGTAGAAAACTAGACCTTATAATTGAAGCCAATCATTTAAGTTTTGAAATACAGACAAATTTTCTTATGGAATTTTTTGGGAAATCCATTTAGTAGTATTGGAGTTCTTTGTATGACACAAAAACACAATTCTCAAAGTGCAAAATGATTGAAATTCATGTTCATTTTTATTATCTTAGTGTAAGTGACATTTAAAGCTGTAAACTGCCTTAAAATCTGAAAGCACAGAGTCCAAGTGAGAGGGAGAACAAGATGAAGTAGGCATTCTAAGCTGTTTCAACCTTTACAATTCAGAACATGAGAATGTTAGTCAACTTCTGCTACTCACGTTGTTGTTAGCTTTGCATTCAACAGAGGAACCACAACATGTTCTAAATAAAAGTCAAAACAGCTGAAGATACCATTAAATAAAGCTCACCTGGTGAAATACAAACTTGACCTCTTTGCTAAACGAACATTAAGGCTTCATCCATGTTGTTTTCACTGATGCAAATGTAAGCAATGTGCATAAAAAACAAAAGCAACAACATCGATAAAAGTTGAAAAATAAAGTACAGAAATTGAAGTGAAATGAAGTTAAAATCCTAAGGTTCTTAAAATGAATTGACAAATATTAAAAACTCGGAAAGAACATCGCCATCATCTTCAGTAGTTGCTTTTCTAAGGAGAAGTAGACAAAGCACTTCCAAGTGGAAAACATGTAGGGCTACATGACAGAAAACACCAGACTCACCATTACTTGGTAAAGTCCAGATTATATCTTGAAGTTAAAAAAAAAAAAAAGAGTTGCATTTACAACTCTTGGATTTTCTAAGTATATCATCATGGCCATGCAGGAATCAAATAAAAAGTGGAAAAGGTGGTATCTACTCAACCACTCAGCTACATGCAAAGCTTTTCCATCCTGGCTTCATTACAACAAGTATACACCGAGTGTATTCACACATAATAATGTAAAAAGTGCACTCACTTAACACAACAATTATGTTCCACAAAATCAGAAATAAGATGAAATAATGTAAAGAAGGATTTTTTTCCCCAAAAGGCACAGTGCAACCATAGGAAGATATGTCATGTTATGTCATATTCATTACCCCTAAAATATTCTCTGAAATTTTTCAGTGCATAAAATCCAGTGAACTCAAAACCAGAGTTTGCATTTATACCTGTATCTCATAAATACTAATCAAGACATGGATGCTTACACAAAGCTTGTGCTGACAGTAAACTAAGCTTCTTTGGTAAAAACCCCAATTCTTGAACTCATGAGTTCAAGAATTGGGGTTTTTACCAACGAAGGTTAGGTTTTACACGCGGGTGTGAAGGTTGGGGAGGGGAAGGATACAATTTTGCAACCTGGACAGCAAGGCACTTCATGGACTTGAGCGTTCGTAGAACATTTGAAAGAACCTGAAGACAAAAATAGAACACCGCACCGGAGGCTTAAACCAAGCATGGCAACATAAAGAATAAAATGTGCAGTGAAATGTGAAAAAGGTAAGCAACCTTGTAATTATTATACTTGGGGATGTTGCAAGGTAGAGTTTCTGAGGATGAATATCGCTGTAAGAAGTGTGAGGCAGCAAAGCTGGTTCACCAGAGTAAGGCAAAAGATACAAAGAAAAGGAAGAAAGGCATGATTTGGCTTTTGGAAAGATAGAAAAACTCTGATGTATGGCAGTGGAACCTGAGCACTACAGAAAAAATGTAGGAGTTGTTTGTGTGCTGCAAAAATGCTTTACTTATGGGGGTTTGTGGCAAGACACATTCTGATCATGCGAGGGATGAAGATGTGTTGCAGTAGTGTAATGTGAAGCAAAATGTTGTTAACAAGGTGGAGACTAATATCCTTAGGTTGTTTGGACATGTTGAAAGAATGAGTGATGCAATGCTTACTAAGAAAATCTTTTTAGCCCAAGTGGCAGGAAGGAAAGGCAGAGGAAGGCCAAAGAAGTCATGGGAGGATCAGATTCAAAAGTGTCTGCATGAGAAAAAGTTTATGAGTATGAAGTATAGAAGGTCTTGTGTACGGCGTGTGATGGATGTCAGTGAAGCCTGAGTTGTGTGTCAAGATCCCTGTAAATGGAGTAGTTTAATACAGCAACAGTAAGTAAATAATCAGTTAAAATTTTGTCTGGTAGTTCGTATTTCTTTGTGGAGCTAACCTCTGAATATCAGAGTACAGCTTAGGGATATGTATGTATGATGTATGTAGAAAAACATTCTGGAGGTATATATAAGGCACAGGAAAAAGAGGGGAAATAAAATTCAAAGTTGTGTAAAGAAAAGGTTGGAGAAATGATATGGGAGTCCAATGAGCTAAGTGAGAGATGGAGTGAGTACTTCTGTGATTTATTAGGTCATGAAGGCAAAAATGATTCTGATGCAGAAGCAGATGATGTCATAGTGAGAGATGGAAGCACTGGTGGGATCTCAAGAAAAGCAAGAGAAGAGGTATGTAATGTTCTAAAATCTCTTCAGAATGGTAAGGCTTTGGGAGTAGATGGCATATCTGCTGAGATGCTAAAATATGGTGGTGACTCTGTGGTTGACTGCTTAACTGAAATTTGCCAAGTTATGTTGGGAGTTAGGAATGGTCTTTCAGGATTGGAGGGACGCTATCATTGTTCCCTTGTACAAGGGAAAAGGTGATCAGACTCAATGCAAGAACTATCATGGTATCAGTTTGCTGAGTGTGCCAGGAAAAGTGTTTGGGAAGGTCATTATTGATCAGATATGAGGTCTTATGTCAGAAAAAGTGTGGGATGTACAGAGTGGGTTTATACCTGGTAAGGGCTGCACTAATCAAATTTTTGATTCACGCATGATGATTTAAAAGTATCTGTCTGTTGGTAAAAAAGTGTTTGCGGCCTTCATAGATTTGCAGAAAGCTTATGACAAAGTAAATAGGGCTCTTCTGTGGAAGGTACTGAATAAATATGGTATTACTGGGAATTTACTTAATAGTGTGAAAGCCGAGTATGCTGGTAATGGAGCTTGTGTACCAGTGAATGGTGTTTTATCGAAATCGTTTTCGATTAATGCAGGAGTCAGACAAGGTTGTGTAATGTCACCCTGACTGTTTAATATATTTATGGATGCATGCATGCATGATGCCAAAATGGATAATACTGGTTTATGTCTTGGTAATCTGCATGTGTGCGGATTGTTCTATGCTGATGACACAGTCCTGTTGGCAAAGAACAAAAGTGAGTTGCAGAGTATGTTGCCCTGGATATACGAAGTTTGTATGAAATTCAAACAAAGTATAAATAAGGGAAAAACCAAAGTTATGGTTTTTGAGCAAGGAACTGTTCGTACTAAATGCAAGATAAGTCTTAACGGCACAGAGATTGGCCAAGTGAATGATTTTGTGTATTTAGGAAGTATGTTTGACAGAGAGAACAAATTAGATGTCAAAATTAGTAGGCATGTGAATTCTTCATTGAAAGTCATAGCTGCCTTAGGAGGATTTCACAGGAATGATGGGTTCTCAAGGAAGTCCCAAGCGGCTGTGTATGAAAGTGTAATTGTTCCTACTCTGATATACTGCAGTGAAAACTGGGTACTGCAGAAAAGACATAGGAGTCATTTGTGTGCTGGAGAGATGCGTTACTTATGGAGGTTTGTGGTGAGACGTGCGCTGATCATTGAGGCAAAATGTTGTTCGTAAGGTTGAGACTAATATTATTAGGTGGTTTGGCCATGTTGAAAGAATGAGTGATGAAGTGGTAACTAAGAGAAATTTTTCAACCCAAGTGGCAGGAAAAAAAGGTAGAGGAAGGCCAAGGAAATCATGGAAGGACCTGATTCAGGAATGTTTGCTTGAAGAAAAGATTATGAGTATGAAGTACGAAAGGTCTTGTGTGCGGCATGTGATGGATGTTAATGAAGCTCGAGCAGCGGGCCAAGATCGTTGTAAATGGAGACATTTGACACACCAATAATAAGTAAATTCTAGCTCTACAATTAAATGTGTACTTGTCACATGGTCTTTCTTTGAGGAGCTACAGCTGAATCTCAGAGAACAGCTTTTTTTTTTTTTTTTTTTTGATTGGATGTTTAACAACCACTGAGAGCAACTCAATGGGCTATAAGCAGTCACCCATCCTAATTTAGGGCCACTGGTTCCAGGGAAGGGAGAGAGCCACTGCCGTAAGACAAACACATCATCCATGCCTGACCGGGATTCGAACCCGGACCCCTTCTGAACGAATAATCAGAAGCCATTGCTAAGATCACTGTGCCAAGAGAACAGCTTAATGATATGTATGTATGCACTGTAACCCTTAAGATTGATAAAACAAAAATAGTTCACAGAGTAATAAAGCTATGGAAATTTCTGCTGTTTATGAATTAAAATTTATAATTCATTGTGAAGTTACTTATCAATTAAAAGTAATAACTTAATGTGAAGTTATTTACATTTAAACATAAGTGTTGTTTTAACAAAAGGGAAATCTTTTTCTTTGGTTTTTAATATAAAATAAGGTGACTAAGAATGTGAGTACAAACATTTTAATAAAAATTGAATTTCAAAAATTGGTAATGCTGTTGCTTATTGTGTGTTGAAAATTATTTTAAAGGTCACATAAATTATGCCTATTCTGTCACTGTCAGATTAAGTACCAATTTTGAAATGAAATTCACTTTTGCTTGAAAAAGGAAAAAAAAAAGGCAAAATTGCATAATTTTTGTGATCTGTAAAATTAGTTTCAACACACAATAAGCAGCAGCAGTACCAATTTTTGAAATTTAATTTTTATTAAAATGTATGTTTTATCTCCATTGATTGATCTTAAAACAAAGACTGTAAGATGCCATAAGACAAACACATCATATGTTTTATCTCCATTGATTGATCTTGAAACATGACTGTAAGATGCCATAAGACAAACACATAAATAAACATGCAAGCGTTTCTTTCAAAAAAAAATTGTGCTATTACTGAAACAATAATTGTGTACACTAAGTTATTAAAACCCATTGCATCATACAAACACACCCTATTATTTAACTCAATACCATGAAGTCATGGCATAAATATAGTAAATTAAAAACTATAATTTAGTCACTTTATATGCACTACGGGATGTAAGGTCAGATGATGCGTAACATCACAGCCTCTCCTTGACAAATGTCAACCCCGCCTTCTCGTGGTGCATCCTGTTCCTACTAAAGGGGCTCTGACGACCGCCAATAGCGGTATAACTATACCATCGAGATTAGAGGAAATTCTATCCCACACTCACCAACCCGCTTGGCCAGCGTGGTGAGTTATGGCCAAACCCCTCCAAAATGACTGCACAACTTAAATCTTGGCCCTCAGTCTCCGGCAGCTGGAATGTACCTGGCCAAGGCAGCGGCCAGTGCGACATGAAGGCAGAGGGTGCTAAGAATCCCCGGAGGACCGGACTAGGCTGCCATCTGATGCTGACCTTGGCAACGTACAATGGACGCTCCCTATCTTCTGATTCAAGGCTTCTTGAATTGGAAGAGGAACTACAAAGGATCAAGTGGGACATCGTGGGGCTAAGTGAGGTAAGGAGAAAAGGAGAAGATCTCATCGAACTGAAAGTGGACATCTCTTCTACTATCGTGGGACAGATACTGGCAGAACTAGTGGTGTTGGATTTATAATAAACAAGAAACTGAAGGATAAAGTTGTAGAAGTTGAAAGTTCCTCTGACAGAGCTGCACGGCTTGTTATCCAACTCTCGAAAAGATACCAGGCTCAGATTATTCAAACTTATGCACCCACCACAAGTCATCCTGAAGAAGAAATTGAAGAATTTTATGAGGAAATTTGTCATCTAAATAATAAAGGTAAGCAGCACTTGAAAATAATTATGGGAGATTTCAATGCAAAAATAGGGCAACGGCAACAGAATGAAACTTCAGTAGGTAAATTCGGTCACGGCAACAGAAACCAGCGTGGAAATACTCTCGTTGAGTTTGCAGAGGCAGAAGGGTTTTTCATCTTGAACTCCTTCTTCAAGAAAAAGCCACACAGGAAATGGACATGGAGACATCCAAATGGGACGACAAGTGAAATTGATTTTATTATGTGTAACAAAAAATTCGTCATAGAAGACTGCAGTGTGCTAAACAAGTTCAACACAGGTAGTGACCATAGATTGGTGAGATGTAAGATGCACCTCAACACTAAACTTGAACGTGGCAAGCTCATAAGACAAACAAAATCTATTGACATAACCAACCTTAAAAAACGCCATAATACCTTCAAGTTGGAACTGAAGAACAGGTTCTCTGCTTTAGAAGGCTTAACATCGGAAGAAGTGGACATCTCTGAAGTTAACAGAAAAATAACCAAAGCTCTTATGGAAACAGCAACAAAATTAGCTGGGTCTAAGAACAAGTTGCATGTAAATAAATTATCAGGAAAAACGAAAATGTTGATGCAAAAAGAAGAGAGATGAGGACAACTAAAGAAGATGTGACTTCCAAAGTGGAATATATAGAGCTATGCAAGACAGTACGAAAAAGTATCACTGAAGACGTAAGAAAATTCAACTGTGAACTAGTGAGGAAAGCAATTGAAAACAACCAAAGCCTAAAGATAGCAAAGGGACATCTCAGTAAGGGAAGAAAACAGATTATGGCACTGAGAAAAGAAGATGGTTCTGTAACAAGAAATAGATGCGACATTTTGACAAGAGTGAAAGATTTCTACTCCAAATTATATGAAAGGGATGATACATGCACTCCAGACATCATGAAAGATACCAGTACCAGAGTTCCTCCAGTCCTTCCAGCAGAAGTTGCACATGCAATCAAGAACATGAAGCGGGAAAAAGCTCCAGGAGAAGATGGAATTACTGTAGACATCATACAAGAAGCAAGTGGAGAAATCGAAACAGTACTCGCCCAAATTTTCACTCGATGCCTAAATGAAGGAAAGATTCCTGAGGATTGGAACACCGCTACAATGATCCTGCTACATAAGAAAGGTGACATTGAGGATCTCGGAAACTACAGACCTATCAGCCTCCTATCAGTAGTTTATAAAATCTTCACTAAAGTTCTTTCACACCGCTTGAAGGTAACACTGGACATGGCTCAACCGAGAGAACAAGCTAGATTCAGGAGTGGCTACAGCACAATAGATCATATCCATGTGCTGAGAGAACTAATTGAAAGAGCGAGGGAATATGAACTTCCATTGTGCATGGGTTTTAATGATTATGAAAAAGCCTTTGATTCGGTGAAACCATCAGCAGTTACAATGGCTCTGAAAACCTGCGGTATTGAAGATGCATACATTAATATTATTAATAACATCTATGAAAATGCAAGTGCAAAGATTAGGCTGTTTGAAAATACAACACGCATAAAAATTGGAAAGGGAGTGAGACAAGGTGACACCATATCTCCGAAGCTCTTTAATGCCACATTGGAGGGTGTTTTTCAGTCACTGAGCTGAGAAAACAAGGGGATAAAGATTAATGGAGATTATCTAACCCACCTTCGTTTTGCTGATGACGTAGTCATTTTTGCAACTAGCCCATCAGAGCTGCAGAGTATGATCCAGGAACTTGCTGACAAGAGTAAAGAAGTGGGATTAAAAATGAACTTTCAGAAGACAAAAGTGATGTTCAATGCTTTTACAAGAAATGAAGATTTATCGATTGATGGAGAAAAGCTGGAGATAACAGACACGTACGTTTATCTTGGACAGCAGATATCAAGTGAGGGTCACATTGATGAAGAAATTAATCGGCGTACAAAACTTGCCTGGAGAGCTTTTGGAAGAAACAGCATAATTTTCAAGAGCAATATGCCATTATGTCTTAAAAGAAAAGTGTTTGATCAATGCATCCTTCCAGTGCTTACGTATGGTGCAGAGATGTGGACCTTAACTAAAAGAGACATACAAAGGCTGCAGACAACTCAAAGCAGCATGGAGAGGTGCATACTTGGTGTAACCAGGAGAGATAAGAAGAGGAACTCGTGGATCCGAAAAATGACAAGAGTGGAAGACATCATGATCAGAGTTAAATCCCTGAAATGGCAATGGGCTGGACATACTGCCAGAAGGACAGATCATCGATGGACAGCCGAAATTTTAGATTGGATTCCAAGGGACAGGAAAAGACCCAGAAGAAGACCACATGGGAGATGGGTGGATGAAATTCGAAAGTATGCAGGGGTGACATGGAGGAGACTGGCACAAGACAGACCGTTGTGGAGGAAACTTGGGGAGACCTTCGTCCAGCAGTGGATTGATAATGGTTGACAATGATGATGATGATGATATGCACTACCAATTTCATTCCCATTATTTGAGAATTGTGACTAATGCCAAAGGGGCATTCAAGCAACTTGTAGCATAGTTATTTTATCAAACTAGCTATTATGTCAAACTAATTTACTAATTTTGCTGTAAACTACAATTACTTAACCCTAAGTAAAAACATGAATATTTGCACATAAACCAGAATTTCCACTTTTTTATTTATATATTAATTAATTTGTTTGATATTTTAATGGAATGTAATTGTGGGCATGATTCATATTGTGTTAATAAATTTTAACTAATAGAAATGCCAGTTTAGTTATGTTCAAATATTCATGCTTCTACTCGGAGCTAAATAATTGAATAATTGTAATTTATAGTAAAATTAGCAAATTAGTTTGACATAATAGCTAGTTTGATAAAATAGCTGTGCTACAAGTTGATTGAATGCTCCTTTGGCATTAGTCACACTTCTGAAATAATGTGAATGAAGTCTGTAATGCATATAAAGTACATAAATTATAGTTTTTAATTTGCTATATCTATGCCACGACTTGATAGTACTGAATTACTGAAACAGTAAAAAGTGCAGAACGTTATCAGAAAACAATTGAAAATGAGGGAAATTATCAGGGAAAAATGAACTATGAGAAGAATTTTAAATGCAAAAAAAACATGAAACATTCTGTAATCAGTATGATGCAATACATACATAACAGATAAATATAGATTGTGGAAATACACTCATGTTATGTTCTGACAGAAACTAGAAATATACAGAAGCTTTCAGCCCAATTTGGCCCTGCTCACCTGTAAATGTTTGGAGTCAGACTGGTTGCCAGATTTGGTGTTTCAAGTTTATGATTACAGTTGTAGCCAACCAATAGCAGGGATTTCCAAATGATGGGCACAAAATAAAGAATATCAGTATTGCAGTTGGTTATTTGACGCTTTCACAAAAATGCAGAGCCCTTTTATTGACAAAAGGAGCAATTATGAGCTGGAAGATTTCTATGAGAAGAGGAGATCCCATACTGACACCTTGTTATTGGAGAGAAAACTTGTTGTCGTAGGTAAACTGATAACAAATTCTATCTTCAAAAACATGGATCCCTTAAGGGATCTTCTCTGTCTCCTCTTTTCACAGAAATCTTCTAGCAACATATTGAAGCTTTTGTCACTGCTAAGCAACAACTTCAACCTACTGTGTGGCTTGATTGTGTAGACGACATTTTTGTAATTTGGCCCATCCTGTTCAGGATTTATTTGATCTCTCACCCCAGGAGTCAGTGAACTTTTCCCTTCCATGAAGTTTACAGTCCGTGAAAAGATAAACCATATGATTAACTTTCTGGAAGTTTTTCTTGCAAGAGTTGGTAGCAAGATTGAACTTTCCATTTTTCGTAAACTTGCTGCTTCTACCAATATCATACCTTATACTTCACATATTTTTGATGCCTACAGATTTTCTGTGCTGACTTCCTTTATCACTTGTGCCAACATAATCTATTATACAATAGCCCAGCTTCTCTCACCCCTGAATACAAGATTAAAACCATTGCTACTAATAACCAATTCTCTAGTGGATTGGTGGACAAATTCATTAACGAGTTCAAAATCAGAAATTCCACCACTCTCCATTCTTCTGAGGCCAGCAGACAACTTTAATTTGCTGGATGCATCCCATTTCTTGACCAGTCTACCTACCAACTGCGGAACATTTTCAAATCCTATGATTATTTTATTGGTATCAAATCCAATCATTCCATCATGAAACTTATCCTCCAGGGAAGAGATAAAGTCAAAGTCCTAAAGGTCCCTAGTGTGTACCATTCCTATTTTCACTTCAGCTGATACCACAGTTTACATTGGCAGCATTTTTTTGCAGCATCACTAAATGTTTGTATAAGCACAAAAAGGATGTTACCTCTACATAGACCTAATTCTTCCGTGGCTGTACTCCATCTCTCTGTGGCTTCAGCAGAGCCTCTCTGGAAAAATACTGAGAAAACTGCTCCTTTTGCCAATAAAAGGACTTTGCATTTTCATGAAAACATCAAAATATTCAACAACTGTAATACCGACCGACAGTCCTTATTTTGTCCCATGCCACCCCTGTGGTACAGTGGTCTAAGTGCTGGCTTCTGACCATTCATCTAAGATGGGTGTGGGTTCGAATCCTGGTAAGGCACAGATGCTGTGTTTGCCTTATGGCTCTGGGTCTCTCTCCCTTTCCTGGAACCAGTGGTTCTACATAGGATGGGCAACTGCCCATCAAGTTGCTCATGCTGGTCATTAATCTCAAAAAAAAAAAAAAAAAAGTCCCAATCATTTGGAAATCCCTGCCATTGGGTGGCTACAACTATAATCATGAACTTGAAACACCAAATCTGGCAACCAATCTAGCTCCAAACATTTACTGGTGACCAAGTCCTAAGTTGGGAAGAAAGCTTATGCATATCTTTAGCTTCTGCTGGAATGTAACATGCATGTACTTCCACAATCTATATTCTGTGATCTCAAGTAGAAAAGACATTTTCACCAATCTCAAATATTTTTGGCTGGTGGATGGAAGTCTCATGAACTTCCCTGATTTTCCCAATCACTAAGTCCCCTGACAATTACCACAATGGTTTTGGAACAGCATTTTCTTTTTGCAGCAAGATGGTGCAAGATTTTTTGATTTATTTATCTTTTTGCTACAGAATTTTTTTATTTATTTATCTTTTTACTGCCAACCTCAGAAAAATCTTCAATGTAGAACTGCTTTTAAAAGCAGCAACAATACTGTTTGTCACATATATTTTGTTTAAGTATGCAGGGTGGAGTAGTTAGGTCCTATACGTGATGAACAGTATTGTCGCTGCTTTTAATACCAGTTCTACATTGAAGTCTTTGGCCACGTAATATCGCGCCATATGCTTTTTTTGAGTATGGGAATATAAGAATACTCAGAAAGGCAAATTCTCCCTTTATTCATGGCCACCATTTTTTTACTGTATGAAAGACACAGAGGGACAAAGAAAGTCAGGAGGGCAAAATAACCCAGTTGTGAGACTCTTGAGCAATGACTAACAGTGAGGCAGGGGTGCTCTGGAGGCTAGACAACAAAAGTATCAAGTGAAACAGTGGAGAAGGAACTTCATGATGGATGGTTTCCTGCTGGAAAGGAAAGACTAGCTGCTTTTGATCCTCCTGAATGACCCACGGGCTGCTGTGCATTCTCTGGGACATTTCTTGTACACCCCACCTCCACTACATTCCCTCCCACGTCATACTGACACAGTGAAAACATTCCTTTGGCAGGCCCAACATGTCCACAAATGTAAAACTCTTACTCAAGGCTTTACTCAGATTAATATACTTAGTTCTATTTTAACTTGAAGAACTTTCAATTTACTTTCACATCTTCTGAGTTCTTTGGCTGGAAACAGTTATTTTTTGCTTTGTCATATGAATTTTTTTAAATGTCAAGTGAATGGCCAGAAACATATTTTCTTAATGCTCTTAACAAAATTTTCATAAAAACCAAGAGATGAGATAGCATTAAAAATTGGGAATCTTTAGGAAAAAACAGTAGGATTAGCACCTATGACACTGACACAGTAAAATTTCCTGTTTCCCTTGAATTTTAACAACAACAATGAAAAAACGAACATGAAATATGATTCTGAACAGATTTTAATGCACATGATTCTGAACAGGTTTTAATGCACATGATTCTGAACAAACATTTATGCACATTTTATGCACTTGTATTTTAAAAGCTGCTAATGTAACATTACAATATTTTTCTTAAGCTCATAATATTTCTTCTGGTTCATGGAACTCTGCTGAAAAGATGGGAAGAATATAACATAACAACAAAACACAAATGATATAAGACAAAGAAAGAAAAAAAAAGTTAATTTTGAAAATCTCTTCATATATCTTACCTCAGATAAAGAATTATCTAAACCACAAAAGAATGTTCCATAAGCTCCAAGTAAAGCAACACAAACTTGTATTTTCAGAGCAGTTATTGTACCCTTTATTTTTCTGCAAAAAGAAAAAAAAACTCCCTTTGACAAAACACAAACGAAACCAGATTTATTTTAAAACAATGGCTTGATTTATTTTAATATTTTGTAGTTCCAAAAATTGTGTTACATCAGTTTGCAGTTTGAAAGTAAAATTACCGTATATTAAGAAGACAGTCTTGTATAAAGTCATGTATAAATGCATCTTACTAATGCCACTGTTTTTAAAGGAACATCAAAAGAAATTCAAAATGATTTATTAGACTGTATGCTCACTGTTTGCCAGAACCACATAAAATATGAAATCTCAAAAGCAAATTTTGTAGCAGTGACAGCAGATGAAACTACTGATGTTTCATCTGCGTCCCAATTGGGTGTCGTTTTTCGATACATTTTAGGTAATGGACAACCAGTTGAGAGATTCTGTGAATTCACTAATCCCCTGGACATGATGCAGAATCTATCGCTGGATGTATTCAAGCTAGTTTGGAAAAAGTTGTAGACAAAGCCGAGAAATTGATATCCCAGAGCTACGATGGTACAAACGTGATGATTGGTCACCATGCAGGTGTTCAGGCTATTATTAAAAGTACCTATAAGAATGCTCATTATCTGCATTGCTACGCACATCAGCTCAATTTGATTGTCGGCCAAGCAACCAGTCAGAATCAACAAGTTCGAGTATTTTTTCCAACCTAAGTGACATTACTAACTTTTTCAGTAACTCTTCACAGAGGATTGCTTTTCTAGATGAAACTGTTAGAAAAAGGATACCTCATGGTCCAGCCACCAGGTGGAATTTCAAGAGTCGAACCATCAATACAGTGTATGAATACAGGGAACAGTTAACTGAATGCATGGAAAAAATAGAGTCATCATCAAAACAAGCTGTAGCAATAAATCAAGCAGGGGCTATTTGGCGTAAGTTGGAAGACTCAGTATTTGTATTTTGGCTTACAGTTTTTCACAATATTATGTCACATGTGGATGTGTTATACAACCAGCTTCAGAAAACACTTACTGATGCAGCACTCATTCGAAAGCATGTAAACGCTTTCCAGCAGTCATTGAAAAAAAAAAAAAAGGAAAAGAATGGACACCATGACCTTGAAGATATCAGAAACAGAGGAAACATCAAAGAAAAGGAAGAGAGCAAATATTCACATAAATAAAACTGTGGCAGCTAAAGAGATATGTGATGATATCACGAATCAAGTAAAAGATATATTTTCTTTTATAGCTCACTACTCTGCTGTTTCTCTCCTCCAAGCTGAAAATTTTCAGGAGTATGAGAAAAAGTTTCCAAATCAGCTTGTTGAGTAAATAACAGATATTTATCCCATGTTACAGAAGGATCGCCTGAAAACTGAACTAGGAGTAATTTACAGAAGACCAGATTTCAGAAATACAAGTATGAATGGTGCCATTAGCCTTCTACAGTTCGTTACAGAAAATAACTTTCACACTACGTTCTCGGAGACCTACAAACTGTTGCTAATTATTTCTACTATTCCAATGACAACTGCTGAGGCCGAGAGATGCTTCTCAACTTTAAAACGAGTTAAGACCTTTTTAAGAAGCACCATGAGTGAGGACAGAATGAGCGCTCTAGCCATGCTCTCAATTGAAAAAAAAACATGATAAATGACATACCTAAATTCAACGAAAATGTTATTGATTTGTTTGCGTCAAAAAGAGACAGGCGGATTGACTTAATTTACAAAAATTGCACTTCAGTAATCAACATTCCCTTTGAATGTTTACCTTTGAAGTAAATTGTAAGCACTATTGTAATAGAATCTTCCTTTGCACAAAGTCGAATATTACAGTTTTTCTACGTATGAGTGCTTGTTTTTTTCTTTTAGTTGCATTGCTTTTTTTACTTGTAGAAACAGAAACATATTTAAACCTGTATGTTATGTTGTAACTGAAAATTAAATTTTTACAATTTATGTATTGTGAACCCCCATTCGTATAATCCATGAGCAGCCACTGCCTTAAGAAGCGATTTCAGTATTTTGTGCTTGAAAAAAAGCCATGTCATTTTTCAAGCACAAAATACTGAAATGGCTTCTTCAGATTTTCCTCTATCTGAAGAAGCCATTTCAGTATTTTGTGCTTTGAAAAATGACATGGCTAAAGTGGCACTGGCTGCAATAGACGATGGAGTGCCTTTTCGGGTAGAAACTGATGTGTCTAATTTTGCTATAGCCGCTTCTCTGAGTCACGCAGGAAGACCTGTTGCTTTCTTCTCTAGAACCTTCAGCAGGTCTGAACAGCGAAACTCTTCAATAGAAAAAGAAGCTTATACCATTGTTGAATCGTTATATTATTGGCGGCATTACTTAATTGGTAGGTATTTTGAAGTAATTACTGATCAACGTCCTGTCTCTTTTATGTTCGATAAGCATCATTCTAGTAAAATAAAAAATGAAAAGATCTTGATATGGTGTCTAGAATTAGCTTGTTTCAAGTTTTATATAATCTACAGACCTGGAAATGAGAATGAGCCCACTGATACCCCCTTGAGAATAACTGCTGCGATAAACCCTGCCACGAATCTTAGTGCCTTACATGAGGCTCTTTGCCACCCTGGAATAACACCAATGAGCCATTGGGTTTGAGCAGAAAACCTACCTTATTCTGTTGAAGATGTAAAAAAGATCACCAACTCATGCTCAGTTTTCACAGAACTAAAGCCACATTTTAACCAACATCAAGGGAAACTAATAAAAGCTACATATCCATTTGAGAGACTAAATCATCTAGATTTCAAAGGGATGTCTCAAAATCAGCTTCTTCTCACTATTGTACACGAATGCTTGAGGTTTCCTTTTGCTCTACCTTGTGCTGTTGTTTCAACAGCTACTGTGATAAGGCTTTTAAAAAACCTGTTATTTGTATTTGGGCTACCTGTTTATATACATTCTGATAGAGGAGCATCAGTTATGTCTCAAGAACTAAAGTCATTTCTAAATTCACATGGCATTGCCACTAGTCGAACCACTCCCTTTAATCCTAGAGGGAATGGACAAGTTGAAAGGTACAATGGGATAATATGGAAGACTATAACACTTGCCCTTAAGTCTAATAACATGAAAACTGAGTGGTGGGAGGAGGTAGTGGACCATGCCCTGCACTCTATTCACTCTCTTCTGTGCATGTCAACAAATGCAATTCCACACGAGAGGATGTTTAACCACCCTAGAAGACCTTCAAATGGGAGTTCAATTCCAACCTGGTTAATTAAATCTGGTCCAGTTCTTTTGAAAAAGAATGTTCACACTAGTAAATATGGCCCTCTTGTGGAAGCGGTAGAGCTAATAGAATCTAACTCAGATTATGTCTATGTAAGATTCCCTGATGGCAAGAAACTACTGTTTCAACTTGGCATCTTTCTTCTAGAGGATAACACCCAAGAGAGGTGAATGTCAAGGACAAGAACTCCTTCAAACTGCAGGCTCGGTACCTGCTAGTAATCTTGAATATGGGACTAATGTAGTGGAGGCTAATGAACTGTCACTGATTGGTACTGATAACTCTGAAGAAGCACTGTGTCTGACTCGTTCCAGACGCTGTGCTGCATATCTGACTATGTAACTAATTTTTAGAGAGGGATGAATGCGATATTATTGTATTATATTTTAATGTTAACGTATCAACTTGAAGTTGGCAACAGTACTTATTGTTTACATTAGCTGTGAGTAAGTTAGTTGTGTTAGTTCTGTCCAAATGTGCGAGTTGTGAACATATATGACAAACATGACAGTTGTATTTTTCATTAATTAAAGCCTTATTAATGAAGGTGAGTTTTTGTATTTACTTCTCAACAGCATCCAATATTTATTTAAAAAAATAATGGAAACAAAGAAAAGACAGTAAAACAGATAGCTCGAAAAGCATAAAATTAATTTGTTCTAAAACTGTTGAATTTACAATTCTATGTAAATATTTTGCTTAACACTACAGAATATACCTTACCTCCACAAAATACAAAGGAGAAAAAATGTTAAAATCAGGAAAAAGGCACCAATGGCACAGCCAGCTCCAGCTATAGCTTCATAACCATACTGGGAATTTGGATCATCCTGGAAAGCATGTTGAAAAAAAAATATTTTATTAACTAAGGGTTGTACATGAAGTATGAAGGTCAGTTATATAAAAACAGGTTAATATAAATTATCCTTAAATGCATGGAGCGTGATCATCAAGCATTGCAAATTGTCTTGTATGGTTAGCAGTAGTTATAAGAGATGTTTTTTATGTGGTAAATGAAACAAACAAACAAAAACGCAGTAATGAGTGTATATTTCTTGATAACAGAACAAGTGAGTGGTAAAGATATTAAAAAATGAATTGATTCCATTTACAATAACTAATGCATAAAAATAAAGGAGGACTGGAATAAAAATTTACATGATGCAAAGTTATGTATCACATACGACAATCTAGACAAGCACATCATTTGATATAACAGATGCACTGAGGGTGGCATGCTGTACTTCTCTGCCTGTACTTACATTTGGATACCATCACCCTGTCCACCTTCTTATTGTAATTGTAACAAAACTGTTTTCAAAAAATATGTCCTTCCCTTTTGTAATTCTAGAATGTATCCTTCTTTAGAAGAAGTAACATTCAGCTGGTTGATCATGCAGCTTGTAAAAACTGGTACATAAGACATGATGATAGAGCATGACTGATGTTAACCAAAAAGCTGTCCATATTATCACACATAACCTTCATATCAGATATATCTGTTTTCAACATGTGCCTTAGCTTGGTGGTGGTGTAAAGAGAGGGTCAAATTAGCTTGGCCTTGGTACTTTTAATGCAGATACCCAAAGAAGAAAACTCACTTTTGAACAAAATCTCAAATAAGAGTAAAAATAATCCTTAGTGCTAAAACCCATGCTGAATTGCTATGAGCCAGATGCAGTTACTTTATCCAGAAGCTTCAAATCGCCATCTTCATTTTAGCTAATATTTGTTTCAATTACCACCCATAATCAACCATCAAAATAAATTATGGGTTCGCATGTATATGTGTGTGAAAGAGACAGAGATACTGAGTATATGCATATATGCAAGACAGAGTGAGAATGTTATTTATCTGCCACCAGTCACTTTCTGGAAATAAATTTAAATGTCTCTATTACTCAGAACAGAATTTTTTCTCTGTGAGCAGTATTCCCAAGTATGCAATCACTCCAGAATCTTTGAAGTAGTTAAGCTATCTGTAACTTCTGTATTTTCTTTAATCCATGTGCTCCCTTTTTTTATTGGCTTTTGTGCATCTTCCTATACTTCTTTGAGAGAGAAAATATCTCATTATATCTTTCTTAGGATCTATGTCTATGGTCCATAAGTAACAGACATCCTGAGAGCTGTAAAAATGACAAGAACACAATGGACATCTCAGAGATATACTTTCATTTTGAGATGTAAATGCAACTTGAAACACATTATTTCTTCTGAATTCACTTGCATAAAGTTTTTACTTGTAAATTTTGTCTTCAATGCTCCCCTCAACAACTGTCTTTTAGTAAAGTAACCACTCCTGATTATACATTACTCTGATTTGCAGTTTTTCCTTTCTTGTAAAAATTTTGAACATGAGTTTTGCTTTTGTAATAAAGCTCATGTTGAAAACTGGATTCCTAGTTTATTAAATTAAAAACTTAATTAAACATCTAATATGGGTTTTTTCCTGGGAATTATTTATTTCAAATTGCACATTTTTGGAGAAAACTCTTCTCTTTCACCAGGAAGTCCCTTGTTGTCACTCTTTCTCTGTCACTAACATGGTCATGGTTAACCTGGACAGTTATTTATTTTTCACCAAATCTTGCCAGATATTAGGCAAGGAGCAAACCTTTGCAGTCATTGATGATGGAATTCTGATTCTTCTCAATTATTATTCCGTCATCGATGACTGCAGAAGTTTTCCTGCCTAACATCTGGCAAGATTTGGTGAAAAATAGCCCTAACTGTCAAGATTAACTGTAACCATGTTAGTGACAGAGAAAGAGTGACAACAAAGAGTGACAAATTTTTCTGAAAATGGACAATTTGAAATAAATAATTCCCAGAAAAAAACATATTAGACATTTAATTAAATAAGTTTTGTTTTTTATAAATTCATTAGCAGACTCATTTATCAGTTCTCTCTTCAAGTTCTTGGATCACAGTCTCTAGTTCAAAAAAATGAGTTGCAAAAATCAAAATGAAAAATTATATCTTGGGCTTTTGAGATTTTAAATTATGATAAAATCATAATAATTAGCTATGTTAACAGCCCAAGACTGCTTCACATTCATAAAATCCTCAAACAATGCTCCTGATTTATAACTAATCATCATCCTTTATAATAAAATTATCATCATGAGAACTGTTTGCACAATGATAATTTATTTATAAAGAGCAAAAACAACCAAAAGGTCAGGGTCGTTAAGTATTTTATGAATATGAAGTAGCCTTGGCTTCTTCAGATTTACAATCCTAATTTGTTTAAAAATGTGAGAGAAGATTCAAATTTCAGACAATAATGGAAATAACTGGGATATATTGTGAAGAAATAAAAAGGACATAGATTAGTTATGTAGTATGTGCTTGACACAGGAAGAAAACTGCAAGAGCATGACTTATGGTAAAGAATGGCAAGACAAAAAAAAAAAAAAAAAAAAAGGAACGGGCTGATATATTAAACTACTTCAAATTCAGATTCAAAAATTGTTTAAAATCAGTCACTGCACTGGAACCACAAAACTTGTATCTGTTCATTTTAGTGTGCTATGAATTTTGCAGATATACTTCTGAATAATTTCAACATGCATAAGATTTATGAAAATATCAAAATCTACTGTTTCAGCAACCCATGTTAATAGATAAAAATTGTGGGTTGTACGCCACTTACAATATACGATATAACACACTAATGTGTTTTTTATTCCGTTAATAGGCGTAAAATTACAAAAGTTTCGCAAGCTTTCACTGCCAATGGACAACTTCTTCAGGCTTCTGAATATAAACACTTAACAGAAACAGACAAAGAATAAATGCAAATGTAAAATTTAAAATCATTGTAGCATAGCACAAGACTCGTATTATGCCTCGTGCTCATCGATTGACCAGCGAGCTCTTAATGTTTAATACCTTGTGCCAGATAGGTAAAATTTCAGTAGTTATGTCTGTGTTACATACGTCACTGCCTGATATAATATCGATTGATTCTCTGACTGCTGTTGACCTAGGACCACTGTAGGGCGCAAGTCTTCTTATATCCTTCCAGATCAGTTGAGCATCCTTAAAATTCACGTCTTGTGCTAACGCGGTAGTCAGTTTTCTATTTTTTTATCCCGTTTGTGCTCTGCCTCTCTGATGTGGAAAGACCTCTTTGTCATTCCGATATACCACCTTGTGGATGCGTCCGGGTATATTAATGGGATGCCGTATACCCCAGCTTGGGTGGACAGTGGTTGCCGGTCACGATCAGCAATGAGAATGGTCCCGATCGTCCTCGGAGATCTTAGACCTACATCCAACTTCAGCTTATGCAGAGTATTCTTGAGTTGGTAAGAAAATCCCGGGATATATGGTATGGAACCGACAAAACTTGCTCCTTCCGTAGGTGACTTTTGAGCTCGCCCTGTTCCTTTCAAAGATGCTTTATGTATTATCCTTTTGATACGCTCAATGCTCTAACCAGCTGCCGTGGCAAACTCTCTTAGGTTGCGGATTAGAGCCCGAGCAAAGAGAGCTTATGATCTCTCTTCAGATAAAGAGGATCTGCTAGCAGAAATCCGCAACCTAAGAGAGTTTGCCACGGTAGCTGGTTACAGCACTGAGCATATCGAAAGAATAATATATAAAGCATCTTTGAAAGGAACAGGGCGAGCTCAAAGGTCACCTACGGAAAGAGCAAGTTTTGTTGGTTCCATACCATATATCCCGGGATTTTCTTACCAACTCAAGAATACTCTGCATAAGCTGAAGTTGGATGTAGGTCTAAGATCTCCGAGGACGATCGGGACCATTCTCATTGCTGATCGTGACCGGCAACCACTGTCCACCCAAGCCGGGGTATACGGCAGGCATCCCATTAACATACCCGGACGCATCCACAAGGTGGTATATCGGAATAACAAAGAGGCCTTTCCACATCAGAGAGG
This sequence comes from Macrothele yani, assembly GCA_039090855.1. Taxonomy (NCBI): domain Eukaryota; kingdom Metazoa; phylum Arthropoda; class Arachnida; order Araneae; family Macrothelidae; genus Macrothele; species Macrothele yani. Next base: position 4,516,261 of record CM076995.1, on the reverse strand, counting down.
CAGAGCACAAACGGGATATAAAAAATAGAAAACTGACTACCGCGTTAGCACGAGACGTGAATTTTAAGGATGCTCAACCGATCTGGAAGGATATAAGAAGACTTGTGCCCTACAGCGGTCCTAGGTCAACAGCAGTCAGAGAATCAATCGAGATTATATCAGGCAGTGACGTATGTAACACAGACGCAACTACTGAAATTTCACCTATCTGGCACAAGGTATTAAACACTAAGAGCTCGCTAGACAATCGATGAGCATGAGGCGTAATACGAATCTCATGCTATGCTATAATGATTTTAAATTTTACATTTGCATTTATTCTTTGTCTGTTTCTGTTAAGTGTTTATATTCAGAAGCCTGAAGAAGCTGTCCATTGACAGTGAAAGCTTGCAAAACTTTTGCAATTTTACGCCTATTAACAGAATAAAAAACACATTAGTGTGTTATATCGTATTAACCCATGTTAACACTCAGTTGATTTTTCTTTTGCCTTTTTTAGGATGCACTTTGACACGAGAGATAAAAATAAAAACTGCACAAAAAATAACCAAGTGTAGCTTTGAAAAAAAGATTCCTGATTTTAACCATTTTTAACTATAAAAAATTTAACAGTTACCCATTTTCTGAAGTTTTCCACATATTTAGTCCTAGGTTTAAAGCCTAAATATTTTACTATAAAAATTTTCAGCCTTCAAAAAATTTGCTTTCATCCAACCCCTATCCCCCTCCCCCATCCAATATTTTCAACACCACCAAATGTACTGGGTTAAGGTTGTCCAACACATATTCAATGAGCACAAGAAGCATTGAACACACACACACACACACACACACACACACACACACACACATATATATATACTCTAATGTTTACTCACTGGAAGTTTGTAATGTGTGAGGAGTAAGGCATAGGTTCCCAGATGATGACAACTGCACAAAGTAACATTTCCTGTAGTCCACAGCATTTTGCAACCAGAAGTTGAAAACTGTATTTTGCTAATTAAAAAATAAAAGAAGTAGATATAGCATACATAATATGTATGAGAAGAACATCATGAAATTAAAAAAGAAAAGGAGTTGTGGATTTTCACAATTGTTTCAGTCTGCAGAAGTTTACAGTAGTCAAAACATGGACATACAAAGTCTGTTCAAAAAGTTTCCAAACTATTTTTTTTATTTTTTCAGGCTGACTTACATGCTATTCGCTTTTGTCTTTTTTAAAGTACGGTCCTCTGCAGTTTAAACATCACTCCCAGCAATTTTTTCAGTTCAGGTAACACTGCTTGAAGACTTGTTTTGAGATCATGTGCAGCATCATCTGATGTGGCAAAACACTTACCTTTCTGAGGAATTTTGAAATTAAGGAAGAAAAAAAAGTCTGCAGTAGTAATACCAATGAGTAAGGTGGTTGAGAAACGATTGTTGTGTTTTGCCAAAAAGTCAGAAATAAATAGTGACACATTAGCCAACGCATTGTCATGGTAGAGCATCCATGACTTCTTTTTCCAAGCCTCAGGCCAGTTCCTCCGAACACTTTCATGCAATCGCCAAAGAACGTCACAGTAAAATTCCTGGTTCACTGTTTGTCCTTGAGAGACAAACTTATAATGTATACACAGTTACAGTAAAAAACACGATCAACATCACTTCGTCCTTTGATCTGACTTGTCGCGCCTTTTTTGGTTTTGGCAAACTTGGTGAAACTCACTGAGAAGATTAGGATTTGGTTTCCACATCATTTCCATATATTATTTAAAAAACTATCATCAGAATAAACGTGATCCAAAAGTTATTGATTGATGGTGATGCATTATTGTTTCCGCTTGTCAGTAAAAAGCTGAGATACAAATTTTGCTGCTACATGATGCATGTTCAATTTTTCAGTTAAAATTTGATGACACGAACCGATAGAGATGTTACAATCCTCTTCTTCAATCTCTCTTACAGCATGACGATGATTAGAATGAACAGTCGACACATCAAGGTGACATGATCATCATCTATTGATGTTGACAGCTGACCTGGTCATGCATCATCCTTAGCGTCTACATTTTGAACAAGAACCCTGCTGTCACATGACACACCTGCAGGATTCTGATGCGGCTTCAAACTTCAGCCTACAACTGGAAGCTCAGAAACTTTTTGAACAGACCTTGTATTTCACAGAACATTCAACAATGGCAGTTAAACGGACAATCATTTGCAAATTAATACTTCTGTTCCATACTATTTTATTCTTTTCAGTTTAATATCCAAAACAAGGTGCCATTTAGGGTTAATGGCAAGTGATGAATTTTTTTAACAAATATTGCTGTATTTGGAGGGGGAGTGACAACAACTGTGAGTAACTAAATGGGATATAAGCAGTCACCTGTCCCTGATTCAGGGCCATTTGGTTCCAGGGAGAGGAAACAGCCAGTGCTGTAAGACAAACACACCACCAAAGCCTCATCCAGTACTCAAACCTGGGCCCACTTGGATGAACTGTCAGAAGCCAGTGCTTAGATCACTATGCCACTGAGACATCAATATTGCTATTTATGGCAGAAAAAAAAACATCAAAAAAATTTTAGATGCTACACTTTTTCTTTTAAAGTACACTGTTAATGCAAAAAGGAAAAAAATCTCATGTTCAAAAACATCTCACTTGTTAAAAGAAATCTCGGACATGAATAATGTCAATAGCAAAACCAATGTCCGATATTTTACCATATTTATAATAACTTTGTGATCTGCAAGGACAACAATGGAACTTGAATGTAGTCTCATTTGTGGTATTACAAATGAATTAGCAGTGATGTAAAAAAACTAAAAGTAAACTTAAATGATTGAAACACTTACTGATATGAGCAACAGTGGCTAAAGATCACATCACAATAGCTAATAATCCTAAATACAAAACCAATCCATTAAATGTAACAAAGGGTGTTCAGTATTCATTGGAGCATGTCAAGTTAGTAAAAATTTAGTTAAAGAATAAATGTTGAGATATTTAAATCACATATTGATCTTCAAAGAAAGTTACTAGCTATAAAACTTTAATTTACTCTATATATGCTAATTAGTTTGAAATGCATATTTACTGCATGACAACATTATTTCTAGAATGTCATATTCTTATTATTTTATTTCTGTTTTTCACATATATTAATTACTTGCTAGGTTTTCTTCTTGGGGCCATGGAGGCATGCATATCGTAAGTGGGAGGTCTTCAGTTCAAAAAAGTTCATTACACCTTTAATTTTTTCTCTTTTCTTCTCTCATTGTTTTTTACTATTTTGTTACATTAGAAGGTGAACACAATGATTCATTCATACACAGTTAGTTATATGTTAAAAATCCTTTGCATTAAAAAGGTTTGTGATTAAAAGATCTTATGAAAGATTTAAAACATAATTATAAAAGAAGTTAATAACATTTAAATTGCCTGAAAATTCTATCTTTCCCTCTGGAATTCAAGAAGAAGTGCTGTATGCATTTCATTGCTCCTCCCATGGCATTAATTATTATCAATGGCAGTAATGTTGCCTGCCTCTTCTGGCTTTTTGACACGGATGGCTTCACGTGTAAACTGAATCATTTGACTTTGGTATGGTTCATGGCTCCATCTATGTTAACTCTCTGAAATTGTCACTATCTGAACTGCAATTAAAAATTTGTCTGTAACTGCAGCTTTGGATAGTGACAAAACTGCACTTGATGCTTGCTACTTAAACTGCTATTAGAGCCTTTTATTATCTCAGAAGCATGGAAGCAAACAACAGAAGAAAATTAAAAAAAAAATGTTGGCAAAAGAAATAGGGACATACTTTGTATAATATTTTCATTTTTAAAATTATGCAAAATATTTTTAAAAATCCAGAATATTAAAAGAGAATTCCAACTTATATTGATGTTTTACAAGATCATATAATATAATGAAGACTGAAGACACAATTAAAAATGTATTGAAAAATAAGAAAATATCTACACACCCTTGACTGAAGTCTACCATGGCACAAGAAATGTTCCACCCAATATGCTTCTCCTTAAAATAAAAGCAAATATGCAATAAGAAATAAACAAAAATTGTGTAAAACATAACATACATAACATTATAAAAGACAATATAACAGGTGCATTCAAACTAAAGCTAAATGTACAAATACACTGGTTTCCATAAATTAAGCAACAAACTGAAAAATCGCTAGGTGAAATATATAGTTCAAATTGCATGAAGTTTGCATATGTTATGGGCGAAGGCATACAACATCGATGTACAAAAGGCGAATGGCACTGGCAGTGCTTTAGGCAAATGTGTAAGAGCTTAAAACCAGCTCTTTGGGAGGAAGTCCCCAGTTCATGTGTGGCGGTGAATGACAAGATTTCAAGATGGCGATTTTGTTAACATGGCTTTGAGATGTCATTTACCAGCAGAGATACACCACAGAGTGATAGGCCGACCGAAGCAGGGCAACGGCAGGCGGACGTCGCAAGATGGCTCAACGTCGATCGTTCTGAGGTCAGAAGGATGTGGCAGCAGTTCCAAGCTATCGGTGCAGCTTCCCGAAGGTACAGCAAAGGTAGGCCAAGGGCGATGACCTCTGTGGATGACTGGTATTTGCAGCTTTTGGCATAGCGGAACAGGATGGCTACACCGAGTCATCTCAGGTGTGTGCTTGCGGTAGCCACCGTACAGATGGTATCAGCTTTGATGGTATGCAGAAGGTTACATGCAGGAGGACTGTATGCTTGGTGACCGGTATTATGCGTGCCCTTCACCACCGGAGGGAACATTTCAATTGGGCACGAATGCATGTGAATTGGACTCAAAATCAGTGGAGGTTCACTCTGTTCCCTGATGAGTCGCAATACTGTTTACGGAATAATTCTCGTCGAGTTTACATCTGGAGAAAGGCAGGCACTCTCTATCTTCCCTCTAATATCCAGGAAAGAGACACCTATGGTGGTGGTAGTATTATGGTGTGGGCAGGCATATCGTTAGGCAGCCGTACCAACCTCTATGTGTTGCCACATGGAAACCTCAATGCTCTGAGGTATAGAGACAACATCCTCGACCCTATTGTTTGTCCGTGTGTGGTCACAATTGCTGATACATCTGCACTGCTGGCAGATAACACCTGCCATCACACAGTTCGCTTTGTGCATCAGTACCTGGAACAGAAGACTATAGACCATATGGAGTGGCCAGCACACTTTCCCAATCTCAATCCCATTGAGCATGTGTAGAATACTCTCGGAAGGTGTGCTGCTGGCCTCCAGCCCCTCTCCAAACCCTGCACGGGCTCCACACTGCTTTACTCGAGCAATGGATGCAGCTACTCATGGGAACTGCTCGACACCATAATTAAGAGCATAGAACATTGCTGTTGGGTCTGTATTGCTGTTTAAGGTAACAACACTCCGTATTGAAGTACCTTTTCCTCTTTCATCTTGATACCTATATTTCTGTATTTTCATAGTTGCACCCCTTATACAAAATGTAAATGCTTTGTATCCCATGTTCTTATGTATTTTTGTGGCATTTGGTTTGATAAAGCCTTCCACCAAATTTCATCCGAATTAGTTGCATACTTTTTGAGTTATCACGATTTTTCCATTTGTTGCTTAATTTATGGAAACCAGTGTAGTAAAGTAATATTAACTTATTCAATATTATGGTATACCTATGAGAATCAGTATAAAATTAAAGAGTATGATTCTGTACTCAACCTTGTAAACATTAGCCTGATGAAGTCGCCCGTCTTCGGCAGTGAAAGCTAGGATTCTAGTTTTTAGTTTGTACTCTTACGCCAATTAAATGGAAATTGGCATGCTCGTGTTGTAAAATTAATGCTTCCTACATTTTTGCTGAGAAAATTTAATTCTAACAGCAATGGCTTTTAACTGGATTAATCTTGAGTATTTAGCTAATTATTTTCCCACATAGTCTCAATCATTTTGAATACATTTTGGCCATTATTATGATATTTTCACACAGCATTGCAAATGTCAAAATGTCATTTAGTTGCTTAATTATTTACATGTTAGTTAGACATAATCTACATTTTGAGGTTACTCACCTTTATCCCAAATATCATTTAGGAGGTTTTGATCTCCTGCACACATTTCCAACACATAATTTTCATTAGTCACATCATGGTTCAAGGCCCAAACACACGTCTTTTTCAACTCACACAAACTTCGATGAGGGCAATGGGAGTAGTAGGTTGTTGCAAGCCCTCTTTGATAATGGCCTTGGCACGGAGGCAGAAAGTACGCAGAGAGAATGTTGTTGCCATGCGGGGAGAGGGTTGGATTTGCTGGCGGATCATATTTTGTTCATGTTCAGACGTGTTTGTTCTTTTGGATATGTTCGTTAATTAATAGGTTTCATGTGTAAATAATTATGGCTAAGGGATTTTTAACAGGATGTTTTAAGGAACTGTGTATTATAGTACTATATTCTAGAAGATAATGCTTACCTTGGCATTCCTTACTAGCGATGAAAACATTTTACGACACGTTTTCCGGTCTTTGTTGATGTTATTGTCCTAATGTCCGTTGTATGAGATGTATAACTTTACTTCAACACACTATTCGCTGGGTATACTCAGCGGATCTTCACTTTAGGATTCAAAAATATCAACTTTTACCGTTCTTTATACTCGAAATTTTCGCCCAGTCTCTGGGCATCCTCAGGAGTGTAGTGACTTTTCCACCGATGTTCGTGGTCAACTTCCCACTAATGAAGTCCAATACTCCTCGTTGCCATTCGTCGGATATACTTTCTTGGATACATTTCCTTATCAAGCCCTGCTAGCGCCATCTATGTTTTAACAAAGTAACTTTTTTTTCTTTTTTTTTCTTTTCCTATCCCAATTTTCTTGTGTTTTTTGTCGGTTTTTCTTTTGTTGTTCTTTTTCTTGTCTTATTAGTTCTTTCCGCAGGCTAGATAATGTGCTAGGGTCATTCTGGTTACATACCCTTGCTTTATTTTTATAGATTAAGATTGCTTCTTCCCTCCTCATTTATTTGCTTTTCAGATTTTTTTATTCCTTTTTAGCATTTTAATTTCATCGAATTTTGGGAAAGTCTGGTTTTCAATGCAGAATTGCATTTTTGCTTCTTTTTTACCAGTTAGATATGTGTTGTTTAAGTCTTTTTTTAACCTGTTTTTCGTACTACCAATGTACGATATTGGGGGTATGTGTGCAATTGGAATTTCGTAGGATCCTGATTCTTCTAGTATTTTTTCCTCTGTTTTTTGTTAATAGTCCTATTTTTCAAGGTGTTCACTGAACTTCCTAGTTGTAAGTCATATTTAGCACATTGCCTATTAATTTCTTTACTAATTCCTTCCAAGTATGGGAATGCCCCAATGTATTTAAATTTTTTATTCCTCATCTTCTTTTGATTGTGCACTTCTTGGCCTTCATTTCTCTTAGTCACATGCTTTTTACTCTATTTATAGTACAAGTTATTTTGAAATTTGTACGTAAAAGAGAATAGTAGCATGATCAGAGCTATTTAATAGTCTGAATTAGAACTACTAATAGGAATTGTGTATCATAGATTCTTAAATGACTTGCATTTTAATTAGATATCTGAGCTTCATGGGGTTTTTTTTTTTTAAAAAAGCTTTTTGTACATAAGATTTTGCACATGCTTACAACAAAAATAGAAGTTTTCACAAGTTTTTTTTTTAATAATGAATTAGAGCCTCAAACCACGCCGTAGCAAATGAACTTATGTGTTGGAAATGTTTGTGAACAAGATGAAAACTTTCTGTATGATTTTGGGTGAAAAGCTGAGTAACCTCAGAATTTATTTGAATTCTAAATAGCATGCTAATACTGAAGCAGCTAAATGAAATATCGACATTAGCAATGCTGTATTGATATATTAACTTTGCCAATGCTTTTCATTCCATAATCTCTGATATCTTCATACTACCATGTTCTTTATCAATATTCACTAATGTTTATGATATATCTCAGAAATAACGAATGACTATGCTTAACTTAATTTATGAATAAAAATAATACTCACCACAGTATGATTAAAACTTGTGAGTTTCACTTTAACATTGGACAAAGTGTTTGAGACACGTTTCTTGTGGCTTATGCGTATGCCAATTAAACTTGAAATCAATTGATATTCTATATCAGATACCCTGAAGATAAAAAAAAATGTAAACACATATGAAAGTTATAAAACAAAAAAACTATAGTATAATATATTAATAAATCATCTTAATTGCATAATTGAAAAAGATCGAGGAACACATTTTACTACATAATTTGTATTGCCAAGGATACATTAAGCAAGAGTTTGTGCAAAAGGTCAATGAAATTTCATAAAAAATAAGTGATTAAAATATATTTAAAACGTCCAAAAATTTAGTAAGAAAAATTACATTATTTTAAAAACATACCTTTCACACAGATAAATTCTATGTCACAATTAAGGTCATTATTAATTATTAGAAAAATGCCTACAGTCCAATGCTCATCATTTAGTGTTACTAAATATAAGCCATATTGCCACCTAGTGTTGCTAACAATACTTTCTTACATAATAAATCAACATCAGGCGTATTGGACAAATACTGTAGCATTTACAGAAAAAACATTATGTCAATAATACAGACTGTATGTGGACCTGTTTCTCCTACATCTCCATAAAATTTTCATAACAATAGAAATCCATTTCTACTACTGCTTCTCGGAAGTTCTAAAATTTGGCTGTTGCAAAAGTTGTGTTTAGCTCCTCAAAATCATCTACATAAAGCATTATGAATCTCCTTATTATATGCATGGTATGTATTCTTCATTTGGTCTTTTGAAGGTTTGAATGCTGCCCTGCCAGCACAGTGGTCTAAGTAATGGTTTCTGATCATTTGACCGAGATGTCAGGGTTCAAGTCCCAGTGAGGCATGGATGTTGTGTTTGTCTTACGGTGCTGGCTCTCTCCTTTCCTTGGAACCAGTGGCCCTAAATTAGGTATGGGCAACTGCTTATAGCCCACTAAGTTGCTCACGGTGGTTGTTAAACATCCAATAAAAAAAGTTTGAACATATAATATTTTGAGAGGGCCAAACAATAACTAAATTGAATACTTCCCGAACATGCTTTGCAGTTACTTCTGACATGAGCAATGCAGTATGTGGTGAAGTTTTGTCATACTAGATGTTAACCGATTTCTTAATCAAATGACTGTCATGATGTGCTTGTATAAGTTTACTGAACATCTAAATACCATGAGAGAAAGACTGATGGATTTACCTTTTGATAGGAAGTTGACTGATACACACTCCTCAGCACATAAAAGGCAGCTTCCATAACAATGCCACTGAAAGTGTTGTTTACACCTTACATGGAAGAGATGCTCAAATTTCTGTCTCTTGGTTTCTGGGTTAATGCAGGAAAAAAATCCGTTTCTATTACAATGATCAACAGGAAATCAACCACTCCCTCACCCTGTGTAATATATCACGAAAGTGTTGCAATAATACAGCTGTGGATGCTTATTTATGTCCATCCACAAACAAGCAGTGAAACTACTGAGCATAAAATTTTTAGTACTCCAACATTGTTACCTCTAGTACAGTGTGGCACCTAACCCTAAGCTGTATGACATATCCTTACCTGTTACACATATGTCCCATCTGATGTCTTTATTGTACTTCAGTTGTGATGTTAACTACAATGCATTCAACTGATGATTGGTCAAGCTCTGATTTTGAAAATGATTCACTGATCCTTAGAAAATGCTGGTAACTGTGTAATGTATCTATGCATGTGATGCAGCCCCCCCCCCACAGATGTTTGCTGTTAGACTTTTCCTTCTTTACAAAAATTGAATCACCACATATTGATGAAATGGTATGTGGTTCGCTGCCAGTTTGTCAGAGAGAATATTAGTTGTACACACGCATCTGTTCTATGTCCAACTAAGAGAGGATCCACAGTGAGTGCCATGATGCCTGGCATACCCTGTACCTAACAAAATAGCAAAATGAGCATAGTAACTTTTCCTCTTCCTTATTCAAACAGCTTTTTATATTTCTGACCATGACACAGGCATGGAATTGAATGGGGATGGGAAAGATGTGTTACCCTCAAATTTTGGCTGTCCGCTAATATACTATATTTCCCTAATTTTTCAATTTCAAAGGCTCATTATTTCTAGAATTTAAATTAAATTTGGGATAATTGAATACTACATTTTTCTAATAGTAAACATATCATTGTAAGGCTATTTTTGTCTTTATGTCAATGTGTGTGACGTAATCTCTTGGGAATGGGATTTTCTGTATGATGTGGGTGAGCAAGGAATTGTCCCAGCTCTGAGCCTCTGCCCTCCAGCACTGTACCCTTCCCAATCCTCCTTTCTTGCTTTAGATGGCATATGTAATCTGCATAACCAGAATGACCCTTTTATTTCATATGTCATTCAATTGGCTACCTCCATTCAGTGATCTTTGCACCATTAAACACTGAATCTTGGACAGCAGATATCAAATGAGGGTCACATTGAGGAAGAAATTAATCGGCGTACAAAACTTGCCTGGAGAGCTTTTGGAAGAAACAGCATAATTTTCAAGAGTAATATGCCATTATATCTTAAAAGAAAAGTGTTTGATCAATGCATCCTTCCAGTGCTTACGTATGGGGCAGAGACGTGGTCCTTAACTAAAAGAGACATACAAAGGCTGCAGACAACTCAAAGTAGCATGGAGAGGTGCATGCTTGGTATAACCAGGAGAGATAAGAAGAGGAACTCGTGGATCCGAAAAATGACAAGAGTGGAAGACATCATGATCAGAGTTAAATCCCTGAAATGGCAATGGGCTGGGCATACTGCCAGGACAGACCATCGATGGACAGCCGAAATTTTATATTGGATTCCAAGGGACAGGAAAAGACCCAGAAGAAGACCACATGGGAGATGGGTGGGTGAAATTCTAAAGTATGCGGGAGTGACATGGAGGAGACTGGCACACGACAGACCGTTGTGGAGGAAACTTGTGGAGACTTTCGTCCAGCAGTGGATTGATAATGGTTGATGATGATGATGATGATGATGATACACTGAAGTGCCAGAAAAACTGGTACGCCAGCCTAATACTTGGTAGGTCCCCCACGGGAGAGCAGAGCTGCAGAAATACCATGGGGCATGAACTCCAGCTTCTGGAAATATGCTGTAGGCAATGCACACCATACTTCCCGCAGAGCGTTCCATAATTTGGGTGTATTCTGAGGTCTCAGATTCCTGTGTTCGATAGCGTGTTGCATGGCATCCCAAATGTGTTCTATCAGGTTCAGATCCGGGGATTTGGGTAGGAATGGCAACACCCCAAACTCAGATGAATGCTCCTATAACCATAATGCGGTATCCCAACACTTGTGTGGAGGTGCATTGTCCTGTTGGAACAGGCCCAACTCATCAGCAAAAATGTAGGACATGAACGGGTGTACCTCATCAGAAAGGATGTGCGCATAGTGTTGGCCTTTCACAGACATTTGTAGACAAACCAGGGGTCCCAGTGAAGTCCAGCTAAACACACCCCATATCATTACAGACTCCCCACCAGTTGGTACAGTTCCCTGTTGGCAGGCGGGATTAATGGCTTCATAGGGTTTGCGCCACACACAAATCCTTCCATCTGCCCGATACAGTTGGAATCGCAACTCGTCAGACGAGGCTACTTGTTTCCAGTCATCAAGTGTCCAGTGGCAGTGCTGCCGTGCCCAAGCGAGGTGCATAGCTCTGTGTCGTGCACCCATCAAGGGGACTCAAGTTGGGCATCAGCTCCCAAAGCCCATATTGTGCAGGGTATATTGCACAGTCCGGATGCTGATGCTTGTTGAGGCTCCAGCATTGAATTCCAATGATACCTGCGAGAGTGTTGCATGCCTATCGCGTGAAACGATCCTTGACAGCCAACGATGGTCACATTCACCCAATGTCTTTTTATGGCCACACTGGTATCATAGGTTGGAGGTTTTGCTGGAATTCTTGTAGTCGTGGTACACCCTTGCAATGGTAGTCCGTGAAAACCCGAACTTCGTTGCTACCTCCGAAATACTATGGCCCATCTCACGAGCGCCAACTATGACACCACATTGAAAATCACTTAAATCATTACTACTTGTCATTCTCATGCCGAAAACAGCTCTGACAGATAGCAAGGATGTCTATCGCTTTATATACGCACTGCCGGACACAACCGAGTACGCGCATAGGTGACATTGCTATGTATTTTGCATAAGCTCGTCTGTACCAGTTTTTCTGGCACTTCAATGTATATATATATTATATACACTGAGGTGCAAAAAAACTGGGAAGGGCACTACTATTTCCATTACATGCCACCACATTCGTGTGATAAATGGTATCATCCACAAACAACATATATATAGAGGCAGATATCTCCACAAACTCAAGTAGTAGCATTCACAGTTCAAATGGCAGCTTATCAGGATTTAAGTTATTTCAAAAGTGGAATGATAGTTGGTGGTCAGGAGATGGGTCAGTCAATCTCGAAAATTATCACGAAATTTGGATTTACACGGTCAACAATTTCAAGGGTGTACCTGGACTACACAAACTCAGGGAGGAAATCCAGAGTGTGAGACAGGTGAGGCCATAGAAAAGCCCTGGGCGATCGTGGGCTGTGGCATCAGACATGCATTGTAACATCTGATCGGGGTGAAACATTGCCATAAATCACAGTGCAATTCAATGATGGGGCCAATAGTAGCATTAGCATTCGGACAATGCAATGTGCCCTGCATTCTATGGGATTCCAGAGCCGATGGCCCACCTCGGTGCCAATGCTGACCTAATGACACAAGGCTGTGTGCCTTGCCTTGACTCAGGAACACTGTCATGAACACTGGATGCAAGATAACTAGAAACGAGTAGCCTGGTCCAACAAATCGTGGTACCAACTGTTTCAGGCAATAGCTGACTCCAGGTGTGGTGATAACCCTACAAGGCAATGAATCTCACATGCCTACAGGGGACACTGCAGGCAGGTGGTGGCTCTATTATGGTGTGGAGTGTTTTCAGCTGGCACGCATTAGAGCCTGTCATGTCTACAGACTGCTCTGACCAGTGAAGGCCACATAACCATCCTTGGGGATCATTTGCCCCCATTCATGTTATGCAAACAATCTGATGGGTGCAACCTCTTTCAACACAACAATGCACCGTCACACATTTCCACAATCACCGAATTATGGCTGTAGGAACATTCCACAGAGTTTGACATCCTTACTTTTTCCTTTGTTTGCCAGATTTAAACACCATCCAAAATATTTAGGATGCAGTTCAACGCGCTAAATTATGTTATTTATATTTACTTCTAAAAAATGTTTTATTTAAACTTAAGAGTTAATGGATAAAATCATTTTCAAAAATCCAAATAAGAATACTTTTAATGATTCAACATATAGAATTGTAAAAACTGTTATTGGAATTTTAATTTTATCATCCAAATCAAGAATTATTTTTTTTTATTCCTGTTAGAAAAATTTCTTTATTGTTCTGTCTTCTATACAAATTCTGATTTGTACCTAAAAATGTCACGCATGTTACTTAATTATTGTTTTAGCAGATAAGGTTGCCTGCCTCAAAAAAAATTTGTGGAAATAATGTTTAAGCATAAAATAATAATGCATTAATTAAGGAACGACTTAAATATTTTAACATTTTACCTTACCTTTTTCTATTTACAAATCTCTCAGGCACATAAGCAGACAGATCCCGATAAAAAACTATAACAACAGCACCACTGGAATTTCCTAAAAATAAGGCATAACACATCAGTTACCTCATTAATGGAAAAGATAAGATTGTACAGTTAAGTAGACATTTTTTTTTTCATTCTTAGGGAAACAAAACTGAAAGATCAAATTCTGACAAATATTTTTAGAAAAATATATATAGCAGTAAACGTCTTAATTTTGAATTAATTTTGAATTACATACTTGCGTTCATAATTAATGCAAGAACGTAAAATATGTATTCTGAGATAACTACTCTTTTAATATCTACTAAACACGCACCATTACATCATTACTAACTTCGTACTACTGCATCATACTGCAACTTTGAAGTACTACGTCACACAACTAACATTGTACCTGTTGTTGTTCTAAAACTCTTATATGTATACATGTAAATCAATATGGTATATGAACAATAAGATATAATAAAGATACGATAATGTTAACGATTCATGTGTGGCATTTGCCCCTCCCCCTTTATTTTTAACTGAAAAAAATTATAAATAAAAATTGAATCTGCAAAATTTTAAAGTTTCACCATGATCTTGATATCAATCTGCACTGAATGTCAATGGCCTTAAATATAGTTAAACATAGTCTTGCAGATATCTTGGTCTGTTTACAATCCTACCAGATCTAGTAATATTTTGTTGATTATTATAATCTGCACTAACACGAGGGTTTAGTCTTATTACTTGGCACTGTCCTTCTGGCTCATGTTCATTGTTGTCTCCAATGTGATGATCACACACTTCAGTTTCCATTTGATCAGTTCCCCTGTGTAAGGCTAGTCTGTTTCTCTCAATTACACTCCCATCTTGTTTCTTCAGTTCATATGATCTAGGTCTGTTGGCTTTGGACAGGATCTTTGCTCTTTCTATTGGTCCTTTACCTTCCTTTTCAATGAAAACACCCTTTCCTGGTTTCAGTAGTCTAAGGTCTCTTGAATTTCTGTCATAATTTTTTCTGTATGTATTACCTTGCTCTTAACTGTTCTCTGACATCCCCATGCTTATCAGCTGGAAAAAAGTTATTTATTTTCCTCCCAAATATTATTTCACATGGTGATGGAACATCATGGGAAACTGGAGTGTTTCTGCATTCCAGCAAAGCCAAATATGGGTCCTTGTTATCTATCATAAACAGCCTTTTCTAATAACAATTTTGCTGTGTGTGTGTGTGTGTGTGTGTGTGTGTGTGTGTGTGTGTGTGTGTGTGTGTGTGTGTGTGTGTGTGTGCCTTTCAACCATTCCATTAGACGATTGTGGATACTTTTTGGCTGGATGTTCTATGATCAAAGATCCAAGACTTGACAAAGTTTTTTAATTCTTTACAAGCATAATGGTTCCCATTGTCAGAATATACAAATTTAGGAATTCCATGTCTGGGAAAAAAAAAAGATTTTAACAATGTGCTTACATTTGCACCAATAATCTCTGGCAGTCAAAGGTATTATAGTTTTCTTCCCTATAACATGTAAAACGATTGCCACTTTGGTTTCAGATGGCTTCGCATTTCCCCAGTAGCTAACATATAAATCACAAATTTCTGCTTCCTTTTCTTCCAATTTTTGGATAAATAATGTTCAAAATTTAAAGGATTGGGTGGTCTTAAGCTATTTATATTATGATTTATGGCAAAATTCTAAAGACAACCAGTGTTGTTCTCTTTACTTCTTGAGATTAGATTCTATGTATCTTGATAACTTTACATACATACATACACACACAAATATCATTAAGCTGTTCTCTGCAATTCAGACATTAGCTCCCCAAAGAAAGGCCCTGTGCCAAGTACACATTTAACTGATAAAACTAGAATTTACTTACTGTTGGTGTATCAAATGTCTCCATTTACAATGATCTCTGCACACCACTCAAGCTTCATTAACACTGATCACACACTGCACACAAGACCTTTTGTACTTCATATTCATAATCTTTTTCTCAAACAAATATTCTTTAATCTGGTCCTACCATAATTTCCTTGGCCTTCCTCTACCTTTCCTTCCTGCTATTTGGGCTGAAAAAAATTCTCTTAGTCAGCACCTCATGACTCATTCTTTCAACATGGCCAAACCACCTAAGAATATTAGTCTCCACCTTACCAACAACATTTTGCCTCACATTACACATATGCAACACATCTTCTTTCCTCACATGATCAGCGCGTGTCTTACCGCAAACCATAAGTAACACATTTCGCCAGCACACAAACGTCTCCTATGTCTTTTCTGCAGCACCCAGGCTTCACTGCCATACATCAGAGTAGGAACAATTACACTTCCATGCACAGCCATTTGGGACTTCCTGGAGAATCCATCATTCCTGTGAAATCCTCCTAAGGCAGCTATGACTTTCAATGAAGAATTTACTCGCCTACTAATCTTGCCATCTAATTTGTTCTCTCTGTTTCATCAGCATAAAGCAATCTGCATGCATGCATATTACCAAGACATGAACCAGTATTATCCATTTTGGCATCATGCATGCATCCATAAATATATTAAAAAGTCAGGGTGACATTACACAACATTGTCTGACTCCTGCACCAATAGATAACCATTTCGATAAAACACCATTCACTCATACACATACTTTACTGCCAGCATACATGGCTTTCACATTATTAAGTAGATTCTCAGTAATACCATACTTATTCAGTACTTTCCGCAGAAGAGTCCTATTTACTTTGTCATAAGCTATCTGTAAATCTATGAAGGCTGCAAACACTTTTTTACCAACAGACACATACTTTTTAATCATCATGGTAATGCAAAAGTTTGATTAATGAAGCCCTTAGTAGGCATAAAACCACTCTGTACATCCCACATTTTCTCTGATGTAAGACTGTAATACCTTATCAATAACAACCTTTCCAAATACTTTTCCTGGCACACTCAGCAAACTGATACCACGGTAGTTCTTGCATTCAGTCTGATCACCTTTACCTTGAAACAGTGATAGCATCCCTCCAATTCTGAGGGACCATCCCTAACTCTTAATATGATTGGCAAAATCTTCTTGATAACTTACTAGGTAAGTTGTTGTCTCTACCGGCTGTGACTGCACCATGTCTTAATTTCCCATTGTGTGGTACATACTTGCGTCCGTAATTAATGCAAGAATACAAAATATACAATCTTAGATAACTACTCTTTTAATTTCTACTAAACACACACCATTACTAACTTCATACTACTATATTGTACTACAGCTTCGAACAACTGTGTCACATTACTAACATCATACCTATTATTACTCTAGAACTCCTATATATATCATCATCATCATCATCATTGTCAACCATTATCAATCCACTGCTGGACGAAGGTCTCCCCAAGTTTCCTCCACAACGGTCTGTCTTGTGCCAGTCTCCTCCATGTCACTCCCGCATATTTACGAATTTCATCCACCCATCTCCCATGTGGTCTTTTTCTGGGTCTTTTCCTGTCCCTTGGAATCCAATCTAAAATTTCAGCTGTCCATCTATGGTCTGTCCTTCTGGCAGTATGTCCAGCCCATTGCCATTTCAGGGATTTAACTCTGATCATGATGTCTTCCACTCTCGTCATTTTTCGGATCCACGAGTTCCTCTTCTTATCTCTCCTGGTTATACCAAGCATGCACCTCTCCATGCTTCTTTGAGTTGTCTGCAGCCTTTGTATGTCTCTTTTAGTTAAGGTCCACGTCTCTGCACCATACGTAAGCACTGGAAGGATGCATTGATCAAACACTTTTCTTTTAAGACATAATGGCATATTGCTCTGGAAAATTATGCTGTTTCTTCCAAAAGCTCTCCAGGCAAGTTTTGTACGCCGATTAATTTCTTCATCAATGTGACCCTCACTTGATATCTGCTGTCCAAGATAAACATACGTATCTGTTATCTCCAGTTTTTCTCCATCAATCGATAAATCTTCATTTCTTGTAAAAGCATTGAACATCACTTTTGTCTTCTGAAAGTTCATTTTTAATCCCACTTCTTTACTCTTGTCAGCAAGTTCCTGGATCATACTCTGCAGCTCTGATGGGGTAGTTGCAAAAATGACTACGTC
Organism: Macrothele yani; assembly: GCA_039090855.1. Classification (NCBI taxonomy): domain Eukaryota; kingdom Metazoa; phylum Arthropoda; class Arachnida; order Araneae; family Macrothelidae; genus Macrothele; species Macrothele yani. The sequence goes on along the minus strand of CM076995.1, from coordinate 4,498,426 downwards.
ATCAGCAAAACGAAGGTGGGTTAGATAATCTCCATTAATCTTTATCCCTTTGTTTTCCCAGTTCAGTGATTGAAAGACATTTTCCAATGTGGCATTAAAGAGCTTCGGAGATATGGTGTCACCTTGTCTCACTCCCTTTCCAATTTTTATGTGTGTTGTATTTTCAAACAGCCGAATCTTTGCACTTGCATTTTCATAGATGTTATTAATAATATTAATGTATGCATCTTCAATACCGCAGGATTTCAGAGCCGTGGTAACTGCTGATGGTTTCACCGAATCAAAGGCTTTTTCATAATCGATAAAAGCCATGCACAATGGAAGTTCATATTCCCTCGCTCTTTCAATTAGTTCTCTCAGTGCGTGGATATGATCTATTGTGCTGTAGCCACTCCTGAATCCAGCTTGTTCTCTCGGTTGAGCCACGTCCAGTGTTACCTTCAAGCGGTGTGAAAGAACTTTAGTGAAGATTTTATAAACCACTGATAGGAGGCTGATAGGTCTGTAGTTCCTGAGATCCTCAATGTCACCTTTTTTATGTAGCAGGATCATTGTAGCATTGTTCCAATCCTCAGGAATCTTCCCTTCATTAAGGCATCGAGTGAAAATTTGGGCGAGTACTGTTTCAATTTCTCCACTTGCTTCTTGTATGATGTCTATAGTAATTCCATCTTCTCCTGGAGCTTTCCCCCGCTTCATGTTCTTGATTGCATGAGCAACTTCTGCTGGGAGGACTGGAAGAACTCTGGTACCTTTCATGATGTCTGGAGTACATGTATCATCCCTTTCATATAATTTGGAGTAGAAATCTTTCACTCTTGTCAAAATTTCGCCTCTATTTCTTGTTATAGAACCATCTTCTTTTCTCAGAGCCATAATCTGTTTTCTTCCCTTACTGAGATGTCCCTTTGCTATCTTTAGGCTTTGGTTGTTTTCAATTGCTTTCCTCACTAGCTCACAGTTGAATTTCCTTACATCTTCAGTGATACTTTTTCGTGCTGTCTTGCATAGCTCTATATATTCCACTTTGGAAGTCACATCTTCTTTAGTTGTCCTCATCTCTCTTCTTTTTTGCATCAACATTTTGGTTTTTCCTGATAATTTGTTTACATGCAACTTGTTCTTAGACCCAGCTAATTTTGTTGCTGTTTCAATAAGAGCTTTGGTTACTTTTCTGTTAACTTCCGAAATATCCACTTCTTCCGATGTTAGGCCTTCTAAAGCAGAGAATCTGTTCTTCAGTTCCAACTTGAAAGTATTATGGTGTTTTTTAAGGTTGGTTATGTCAATACATTTTGTTTGTCTTATGAGCTTGCCACGTTCCAGTTTAGTGTTGAGGTGCATCTTACATCTCACCAATCTATGGTCACTACCTGTGTTGAACTTGTTCAGCACACTGCAGTCTTCGATGACGAATTTTTTGTTACACATAATAAAATCAATTTCACTTGTCGTCCCAATTGGATGTCTCCATGTCCATTTCCTGTGTGGCTTTTTCTTGAAAAAGGAATTCAAGATGAAAAATCCTTCTGCCTCTGCAAACTCAACGAGAGTATTTCCACGCTGGTTTCTGTTGCCGTGACCGAATTTACCTACTGAAGTTTCATTCTGTTGCCGTTGCCCTATTTTTGCATTGAAATCTCCCATAATTATCTTCAAGTGCTGCTTACCTTTATTATTTAGATGACGAATTTCCTCATAAAATTCTTCAATTTCTTCTTCAGGATGACTTGTGGTGGGTGCATAAGTTTGAATAATCTGAGCCTGGTATCTTCTCGAGAGTTGGATAACGAGTCGTGCAGCTCTGTCAGAGGAACTTTCAACTTCTACCACTTTATCCTTCAGTTTCTTGTTTATTATAAATCCAACACCACTAGTTCTGCCAGTATCTGTCCCACGATAATAGAAGAGATGTCCACTTTTCAGTTCAATGAGATCTTCTCCTTTTCTCCTTACCTCACTTAGCCCGACGATGTCCCACTTGATCCTTTGTAGTTCCTCTTCCAATTCAAGAAGCCTTGAATCAGAAGATAGGGAGCGTCCGTTGTAGGTAGCCAAGGTCAGCATCAAATGGCAGCCTAGTCCGGTCCTCCGGGGATTCTTAGCACCCTCTGCCTTCATGTCGCACTGGCCGCTGCCTTGGCCAGGTACATTCCAGCTGCCGGAGACTGAGGGCCAAGATTTAAGTTGTAGAGTCATTTTGGAGGTGTTTGGCCATAACTCACCACGCTGGCCAAGCGGGTTGGTGAGTGTGGGATAGCATTTCCTCTGATCCCGATGGTATAGTTATACCGCTATTTGCGGTCGTCAGAGACCCCTTTAGTGGGAACAGGATGCACCACGAGAAGGCGGGGTTGACATTTGTCAAGGAGAGGCTGTGATGTTACGCATCACCTGACCTTACATCCCCCTATATATATATATATATATATATATATATATATATATATACATGTAAATCGACATGATATATGAACGATATGATATAAGTAAGATACGATAATGTTAACAATTCATATGTGACAATAAATATACAATAATAAAGAGAATTAAATGTTACATCAATACTGATGAAATGATACACTTTTCTTAACTCTCTGAAAGTATACAATTATACAGGAATTAGAATGATAATCTTTCACTAATTGAAATGCTAAACCTATACATGTATTTATCTTTCAAACACTGTCACAGCTCAAAGTATCAAAGTATTACTACAATGTAATTCTCCTTTTTTTTTTTTTTAATGAACCTCCAATGCAATTAATACACTGGTGTGCATATGTTATGAAATGCATGGTGAAAAAAAAATTAGTTTCTCTTTCAGAGAAAGTAAGGAAAGGAATCATAATACCACATACTGTGTCTATTCTAAAATAAGTTCTATTTTAAACTTGTTTTTTTACCTAAAGTTAATTTGCTTGAAACAGAAATATAGACATCAGTTTAAAAATATAAATTTTTAAAAAGAGTACAGCACATTAAAATAAGGATATTCAAAATGTGTCAACAATCATAATTGGCACTTCGTTGAGCATATGGAAAAGGAAACAAAATATGAAGTAGCTGGCTATTAACCGTGAACAATTCTTATAACAAAAATATTTTCCTTCCATAAAACTATAATTTGTATGAGCTACACTATATGCTTCAATAAAGAACAGATAATGGCTGTGTTGGAGAATGAAAGCAATAAAGATATGGGGGGGGGTTACAAAATTATAACACATTTTGCAGAATCTCAAGAAAATTATGACTTGAAGTATGCAATCTTTCACTTACTGTGTCATAGAAGGTCATAGGAATATTATTAACCGTAGCTCATTGCTAAAAGACATTTTAGATTATATTGACTTTAGAAGACATTGATTATCATTATACTATTCTGAGATCTGGAAGGAAACATGCAGTTAGTAATGACAATCAGTAATGGTTAGAACACAATTCTGGGGTAGGGTGTGCTGTTTGTTGGATGAATTCAAGGTTGTTGAATATATCCATCCACAAAGGAGTAAGAGGACAGGGACAGCAAAGAAGAACAGCAGAAAATTGATAATCATCAGCTAAAACCCTTTTACTAATAAATTAATTTAACATGAAACACTATCGCAATATGAACATCTTCCCCAATTGCTCTGGCTCATCACCATTTCTGAGGTGCAGCCTTATTCACACTCTTATGCCTTTCAGAATTGTAATTTGGTATCTATATCATCAGAACACTTGTAATCCAACATTATAAGCAAACCAGTTGCTCACCAGCAAGATCTTCCTCAACACAACCCTGTACTAGTACAAAGCAAGAGGAATGTAAAAAAAAAAAAAAGTTATTATGATTAATGATTGCAGCATAATGAGTATTTTTATTAACAAGAAACAATAAGTAGATGACATTACTTTTATGCACAGTTTTAGGATGCCCATTTTACTGTATTATACTTTTTATCTAGTGTTACAGTACTTTTTATCTTATTGAACACAATTTTAAAATATATGCACTGAAGTGCTATAGTTGAAGTAGTTACTTTATGTGGCTAATGGTATGCTTTCATTAACTCTTTAATGTCAATCCTTTACTGTTGAACATGCTATTCTACATTAGTGTAGAGATTTGAGACACAATCAGGACCGATAATAATTCAAGTATGTTTAGAAGAAAATAACATCTATTAGAAACATAGGAGTCGTTTGTGTGCTGGAGAAATGCGTTACTTACGTGGGGTTTGTGGCAAGACACGATCTGATTGTGTGAGGAATGAAGATGTATTGCAGTTGTGTGATGTGAAGCAAAATGTTGTTAGAAAGGTGGAGACCAATATGCTTCGGTGGTTTGGCCATGTTGAAAGAATGAGTGATGAAATGCTTACTAAGAAAATCTTTTCAGCCCAAGTGGCAGGAAGGAAAGGCAGAGGAAGGTCAAGGAAGACATGGGTGGTTCAGATTCAGGAGTGTCTGCATGAGAAAAAGATTATGAGTATGAAGTATAAAAGATCTTGTGTACGGCGTGTAATGGATATCAGTGAAGCACGAGTTGTATGTCAAGATCGCTGTAAATGGCAAAGTTTGATACAACAACAATAGGTAAAAATATCTGGAAGTTTGTATTTCTTTTTGGAGCTAACCTCTGAATCTCAGAGAACAACTTAGTGATATGTATGTATGTAACAGCATTATTACAGTGAGTATTGATATGCTGAGTATTACAGTGAGTATTGATATGCTGAGTATTACAGTATTGATATGTAATAATAATGTTAATAGATGTTATTTTGTTCTGAACATCATTATTGCAGTGAGTATTGATATGCTGAGTATTACAGTGAGTATTGATATGTAATACTGTAATACTGTTAATAGATGTTTTTTTGTTCTGAACATACTTGAATTATTATCGGTCCTGATCGTGTCTCGAATCTCTACACTAATGTAGAATAACATGTTGAACAGTAAAGGATTGACATTAAAGAGTCAATGAAAGCATACTTTTTATCTTAGTTCTTTAATTGTTATTACGGATATTATATAAATGTATTATAACTCAGTATAATCACATCTGTAATACATTGCATTGGTCATTATGAAATCGTTTATTCTATCACATAGACATACAGATTTAAAGCAATATATACATATTTTATTAATTCCAGCATTAATAGACAGTCCTACCCTCTCATTACTTCATTAAATATAAGGCATGTTGTAATGCAAAAGCAGTTTTAGTTAAATTTGGAAATAATTATTTTTCTTCATTTGCTATAGAAATTATATTAATGGTTTCTTCTGTATATCTTTTTTACGATGGGGGAATTAAAGTTGTCCTTAGCATATATAATACTGTTTATTTTTCTTTCATTTATTTTGACACTATTGCTAATACCTCTCAGTATCTGGTGGTAATAGCTTTATCATACAAATAGATGCAACCATAAAATACAATCTGTCATTTAATACTGATTGATACAATATCAGGAATTTAATACTCACAGGAACTTCACTCCAAAGCCATTTTTTATAACTTACAAATTTCCAAACATAAATAATTTTTTGTGGAATAACTTTTTTACGGGTCTTTAGAGGTTATTTTTCATGAAAGTTGGTTGTCAAATTTTCGAACTAAAGCCTAGTTCGTCATCAGGACTATGTCACTGGAGTAGTTGCTGCCACTCAATTGGAAGAGTCCATCCGCAATTATCGTTAATTGTGGTACTTCTTCTTCTTGCTATTTCGATCCCTTCTTCTAGTTTCCTCTTTACTAAGTTTGACTGGTGGGCGATTATTTTCACTGAGTCCCAATTTATGGAGTGTCCACTTGCTTGTATATGTCTGTCTAGCCCTGTTTTGTTCCCAATGTTCCTAATAGCTGCTTGGTGTTCTTTCATTCGGACCTTAATACTTCTCCCTGTTTCTCCTATATAGCTGAGTCCGCAGTTGCAGTCGATGCAGTAGATTACTCCTTCCTGCAATTGGATGTCCAATTCTTTCTGCTTTAAAGCTGGCAGGAATTTCTTTATTTTGTTATTAAGATCTGGAGCTAGCCTGATATTATATTTTGCTCCGATCCTTTTCAGTTTCTCGAAAAGTCCCTTGTGGTACGTAATTTTGCTGGTGAATTTGAAGTTGGTTTTTTCCTGCTTCTTTTTTGGCACTTGTTTAAATATTTTCTCAACATATGGGGAGGGTAATTGTTTTCTGCCAATATTTCCTTTAATTCTTCTTTGTGAAGATCTTTTGAGTAGCTGAAGAGACCAGGATTTCAATTTTTTCCAAAAATTGTCTCGCCGTATTCGATTTAATATAATCAGGGTGGAATGAGCAGAAGTCTAACATCTTCCCTGTGTTGGTGGGTTTTCTAAAAAGCTGAGTAAATATTCACTCAGCTTTTTAGAAAACCCACCAACACAGGGAAGATGTTAGACTTCTGCTCATTCCACCCTGATTATATTAAATCGAATACGGCGAGACAATTTTTGGAAAAATTGAAATCCTGGTCTCTTCAGCTACTCAAAAAGATCTTCACAAAGAAGAATTAAAGGAAATATTGGCAGAAAACAATTACCCCTCCCCATATGTTGAGAAAATATTTAAACAAGTGCCAAAAAAGAAGCAGGAAAAACCAACTTCAAATTCACCAGCAAAATTACGTACCACAAGGGACTTTTCGAGAAACTGAAAAGGATCGGAGCAAAATATAATATCAGGCTAGCTCCAGATCTTAATAACAAAATAAAGAAATTCCTGCCAGCTTTAAAGCAGAAAGAATTGGACATCCAATTGCAGGAAGGAGTAATCTACTGCATCGACTGCAACTGCGGACTCAGCTATATAGGAGAAACAGGGAGAAGTATTAAGGTCCGAATGAAAGAACACCAAGCAGCTATTAGGAACATTGGGAACAAAACAGGGCTAGACAGACATATACAAGCAAGTGGACACTCCATAAATTGGGACTCAGTGAAAATAATCGCCCACCAGTCAAACTTAGTAAAGAGGAAACTAGAAGAAGGGATCGAAATAGCAAGAAGAAGAAGTACCACAATTAACGATAATTGCGGATGGACTCTTCCAATTGAGTGGCAGCAACTACTCCAGTGACATAGTCCTGATGACGAACTAGGCTTTAGTTCGAAAATTTGACAACCAACTTTCATGAAAAATAACCTCTATAAGACCCGTAAAAAAGTTATTCCACAATCACTATGAATAGAGGTGCCATAAATGCATTTACAACTAGGATAAATAATTTTACTCAAAATATTGATGAGTCAATGAAACAGCGGCAATAGTTTTCAGTGTGACTTCAAACTCACCTCCGTCAGAAGGACTTTCGAATTTCCATTCTGAAAAATCAAGTTCCACTGAGCCAGTGGGCCACTGACTCTTCCCAAACTCACTACTGTACTTTGTAGAGCGTGCAAATCTCTTTGTAGGAAATGTCAGAGGAGCAGGATGCTCTTTAGGAAGGCACCCAACTTCAACAGCTAATATAAAATATTAATAATGTTGTAACAAAATTCTGAATGCATAATGAAATACATTACAAATGTCAATATATAAGGTATTAAAAATGCTTTTCTTTGTTTCATATAAAATGTTGTATAAATTATTATGAAAATGTCACAGTACTTTTTCGTTGATTTGAGGCATCTTCTATATCTACCAAATGGAAAAGCTAGTGAATCTTTCAATATGACAGCCAGAAAAGACAGCTTAAGTTGATGCCAAGGTGCTTTTTGATATTATTTCATCATTATCAACAACTACAACCATTTTCAATCCACTGCTAGATGAAGGTCTTCTCAAGTCTCCTCCACAACTTTCTGTCTTGAGCCCGTCTCTTCCAAGTCATTCTAGCATGCCTTTGAATTTCATCTACCTATCTTGCACGTGGACTTCTTTTGGGTCTTTTCCTGTCCCTTGGTATCCAGTCTAAAGTTTCAGTTGTCCGATGGTAGTCAGTTCTAGCAAATGCCTAGCCCATTGCCACTTGAACATCTTTACTTTGATAATTTTCCTGCTTCCTATCTTTCCTGGTTATATCAAGCATGCATCTCACCATGCTTCACGAGCGCTTCATAAAAAGACCAAACAAATAAAGCCCAGATAGGCATAAACCTTAAGAATTATACAAAAATATTAATTTAAAAAAATACAAATGAACTCACTTTGTGTTCTTTTTTAATGATTATTTTTACACAGTCATACAATTTTTAAGGTTTATACTTACCTGGGCTTTATTTGTTTGGTCTTTTTGTAAAGTGTTTGACATTATGTCCAAAGATAAACATAAATGTATGGAACAGAAAACTAAATAGTAGATGTTATCTGCTATAATGCATTGAACTTCAACCATGTAATTGTTGCATTCACTGTGTTAAGCAATATTGAGTCAAATGAATTCAGCTACATCTATTTACATGTTTTCTGGGGGTGGGGAAAAACATAGGCAGTTATAAAAATCAGTTCTATGCTCTGTTAACAAGAGTCTGGATGGTTCAGCAGACAGTTCTGTTAAACCAAGTAAAGGTCTAGAAAAGTAGTATGCAAAATTTAAAATAATAGTTATGGTCTTGATGCCGCTTCTACTGAAGCTGTTACTGTGGCTGGCTAGAAATACCTAATCTTTAGATGACTCATGCAAGGATTCAGTCAACACACACAAATCCTCACCAACAGGACAGTCAGCTGCAGATTCCCAAGACAAAAAAAGAAAGCAAACAATTTTATGCTAGTGCATTTGGTAATCATACTCACAAGGGAAGGCTGCTATTTGGCCACCCCAGATCCAACTGAGGTTTTGTTATATTATTCTATGTACAAAAAGAAGAAAATATGCATTTTGGATTATTTTGCAATCTCTTGAATTCAGAGATAAGAGCTGAAAAGGTGCAATACAACATTAAGCTACGCATATGTATGCGCATATATTCTGTGCTAATATATACATAAAAAGTCATGTTTCCTGCTGTATGTTTGAGTTTCCAGCATAATTTACTCAAAACATGGAATTCACAAGGCAAGGTTTTGGCATTTGACAACTATGTTAGATTTAGTTTTAACATACAGTAGCACAAGGTAAAGAAATATGGAAGAAGACTTGTCCACTAGTCATAATATTCTCTCGTTTTGTGATGATGTTCTTTAAATATTTGTCTATAGTACCCAGAATGCTTTAGCCAAGCTCAAAGTAGTTGAACATGCTAATTTTGGTAACATTTCATACAGCTGCATTGGGTTTTTCTTTCTTACATCATCTGTGTAACTTTGTGTGATATTGTACTTTTTGGTGCAGTATTTCTGAATTCAAGAGATTTCAAATGAACCAAAGTGCATATTTTCCTGTTTTTGTACATAAAATAATATCGCAAAATCTTAGTTACATCCACGATAGCTAAATCGCGGCCTTTCCTTATCAGATATGACTCCATGCCTGAAACTTCCGCAAAATAGTAATTTCAATTTTCAAGAATTCTTATTGACAATGAAATTAAATATTTTATCATTTCTGACATAATGACACACAATTAAAAAATGTACATGTATGCTTACCAAAAGCTTTCCTTTGAAAAATTTCAAAACTTGTATTATTTCTGGATGCAGCATACTTAAACCCATACAGGAATATCTGCTCATGAAGTTCTATGATTTTCTGGGAAACATAAAAGAAATTTAAAAATATGAATATGCATCTTTTTATTTCTAGTTTTTCTGTGAAAACACTGAATGTTTAATAGGTAATGTAAACCTTTTGTGCAATGAAATTATGGTTTTGACATGTCTTTAGTGTTAAGAAAATTTTGTCCCTCATTTAAATAAATTAATTATTCTTTGATCTGAATTATAACCCAAAACACTTCTTTATAGTAATTATTACTGGTTGATCATCAAATCCCTTGTCTACTAAGTTTAATGAATCAGTAAGCTTAGTGAAACCATGGCTTTGCTTAGAGGAATAAATTTCAAGTGAGATAAGATGACTTCACAATGCTAAATTATGGTTTTAAAAATCATTAAAAATATTTTTTGGGACAGAAAAATTCCCTATTAAAGAAGTTCCGATTGCTATGCCTTGGAAACTCATTGTCCTGGGTGGCACAATTGTAGCATGTTGAAATGGAAATCAGGTGGGGCAGGTTCAATTCTTGCTTTAAAGGCAGGGATGGTGAACTGGTGACACATTGTGTCCCTAGGTGGCACATGTACATGATTTGAGTGGCACACTGATATGAAAACACTGACATTAAATAAAAATTTAGTTTGTTGAAAACAAATTTTCAACAGCATGTCTGTAGTGTGTTCTTGCACATGACTGAGCTCTGACAATAATATTAATCTAGCCAAGAAGTGTCCTCCAAAGGGGTAGTAAATCAACCTCACCTTATTTAATCACCTTATGCATTAATTCCCAAAAGACAAGCATCACACGCACACAAGTATTATTTTTCTTTTTATCATTCCCATCTTATGGATTTCCACCACAATGCATCTACACCAGCTTCAGCCCAAGCATTCCTCTCTCCTGCTCCTTCCCCACTTTTGCAGGAGGGAGAAAAAAAAAAACAATCTGTGTGCATGAAGACGTGTAAGGAAGACATGCGTGAGACAGTGAGTTCCAGTGAGAACTAAAAGTAACCTTGAAAAATGAATGAAGAGATTTCAAATTTATAACTTGGCAACATTGAGACACCAGTCCCTAGAGCTTCAGTTTGTCAGTGAAGGTTAATTTGTTTGTAGCTACTGCTTATTTCTCTTGTATATTGGTATTTTTCTTTGCAGGTGTTTTGGTATCCGGACCATGGAAACATGTTTTTGGTGCTGAAAAACAAAAACTTAACAAAGACAGCGAAGATAATGTTCAAATATTTCAAAAACAGTGAACATCGGAGTTCGGAGTGATTAAAAAAAACAATAAAGCTTTCTGTTGACTGTGTACAGGAACAGTAGTGTCAAGCACATTCAATGTAAAGCATCATTTTGAGAGGAATCATAAAAATGTTTGTTCCATGTCAAATGAAGAAAGGAGTACATTTCACAAAAAAGTGAAAAGCAATCAAATTGTTTCACACCTTTTTTCAGGCCAAAGAATATCACTGCTGCTAGTTTTCATCTATCTCACTGTATAGCTCAGCATGGGAAACCCCTTTGTGATGGTGATTTTTTGAAGGTGGCTTTTTTAGCCATATCTGACACATTATTGGAAGATTTTCCCAACAAGCAACAAATTGTGAATAGAATTGAGAAAATGCAGTTAGCAGGAACACTGTACAAGATAGAATAACAAGAATGAGTATAAATGTTTCAGACCAAATTAAATCTGATCTAGACAATGTCAATATGTTTCCAATATGACTTGATGAAGGCACCAATGTGATGTCAAAAGCAAGATTAGATTTTTTGTTAAATTTCCTCATGGAAATGTAATGAAGGAGGAATTAAGTAAATTGCTGAGTTTGCTAACTGCAATCATAGGGAAGGATATAATATGTGAAGTAAAACAAGAATTTGTAGTAAAAATGGGGATTGACTTAAATAAATTAAGTGTCTGTGACTACTGATGGTACCCATAACCTTGAAGACAACAGGTTATAAACTGAAAATAAATGCCTTGGCTAGTAGCATTCAACAACAAGTTTTACTCTCATATGATTATTTAAGTATGATTTTTCTATTATCTTCTTACAAATCAAATCAGGTTAAATTTGAAATTGTCTTAATCTTAAAACTCACCAACTTACCTATTCTGTTAATGTCATTTTTATGGTATTTGCAAAACAGTTTCATGATGAAATGTTAATTTTAAAAATGCAAACAAGAGGTGGAACACAAGACAATTGAGAGCACTAAAGCAAACTTTACGTGGCACACTAGTAGGAAAAGGTTTACCATCCTTGCTCTAAGGTGATGTAGTTTTCATCCTGTCTAAGAAGATGGATATGTGTGACCAGTTTAACAGGGCACTTCTTTGATTAAAAATAATATGACTGTATGCCAGCCATGTGTTTAAGTTCATTGGTTTTCATAAATTAAAGAAATAACAGAAAAATTGCAATAATCTGAAAAAATATATGATGAAATATTATGAAATCTGGTGAAAACTTGTATAATATCGTATGTTAGACAAAAATCCTAAACATTTTGCAAGAAACACTTCATTTCCATAAAAATTACTACATACAAAAGCAGGTGGAAAATATGATGTCAAAATGAAATGCCGAAATACCTCAACAGGAAGTGTGGTCACCCCTCACAGCAATGTTTCATGCTGTTGATGATTATGTCTCGGAGCTCAGTGGGTAGAAATGACCACTGTTCATGTAGGCTCTCCAGGTTTGTTTTGTGGTGGGGAGTTGAGAGCAGCAACATGTCTATGCTGCCTTACTAGTGCATCCCTGACATGCTCGATAGGATTAAGGTCAAAATACCGGGCTAGCCAATCCATATGGACAATCATCTTCTCTTGAAGAAATTATTCTACCAGCCTTGCTCGGTAGGGACAAGCATTGTCATCTTGTAAGAGAAATGTATCTCCCATGACACCTACATAAGCATGGACATAGGGGTCCAGGACATCAGTTCTATAGTGTCGAGCATTCATGATTCCTCTTGGAAGCACACAGAGGCCTGTGCGTTCATCTAATGAGATGCCTTCTTCAGGATGATGCTTTAACATCTGTAACTTCTGTTTTACACGTACTGTAAAGTGGATACAGTCTGTGGTGGTGCATTAACTTATTCAATTAAAATATAAATCGGTTAGAAGTCCTAAAGATGTTACTTACGGAATTGCGTATTCAGTCCAACGTCAGTAGTTATTGAGTTTCTTTGTCCAAAGTTGAGTCTTGCTTCAATATGGTCAGTTGTTAGGGTTAGTTCGAGAGCCATTTCGTTATAAGTTGTACCCCACTTCGGATATGTCCAGATGTTAGGGTTAGCTCCGTTTGGACATGTCCGAAGTGGGGTACAACTTATAACGAAATGGCTCTCGAACTAACCCTAACAACTGACCATATTGAAGCAAGACTCAACTTTGGACAAAGAAACTCAATAACTACTGACGTTGGACTGAACACGCAATTCCGTAAGTAACATCTTTAGGACTTCTAACCGATTTATATTTTAATTGAATAAGTTAATGCACCACCACAGACTGTATCCACTTTACAGTATGTGTAAAACAGAAGTTACAGACGTTAAAGCGTCATCCTGAAGAACCTTGTGGTCACGTAATTGTATGTGAACTATATAATAGAATCACATGAGATATAATAATGAGATGCCACTCCAAACCAGCATACTACCACCATAATAAGTGTTCTTTTCATGGGTCATAGACATATGCTATTGTGTCCTTCATTATCTCCAGATCAGAGCATGCTTGGGATCACTCTGCAAAGAAAATCTGGACTCAACTGTGAAGAGTAGTGACCTCCATTGGTTTTCAACCCAATTAACATGAAGTCTTGCCAAATTCAAATGTTCCTCCTGTGATCAGGGTAAGGTGACCATGTAGAGTGCTGGTTACCTAGCTTTATACAGACATCCTTTGTAAAGCCTTCTGTGCACAGTGGAAGCAGATATCACCATTCCCGTAATCCTGGCAAAGGGCAGATCCCAGTTGTATCAGGGTACCCATCCTGTTTCTCAACACAGTAAAAACATTTTTGAAATTGGGGCCATAGTCTCTGGACCACAGAAAGACTCACATGCAGCCAGCCATCTTGCAACTTCTACCGGACTTTGGCGTGCCTCTAGTCTTCCAATCACTCTCCACCTCAGTTCATATGTTAAATCGAAAGGAAAATAAGTAGCTCATTTTAAGTGCTGTATTATTTTAAATTATATTAAAACTTTTTTTGTGTTATTATTGACTATTTTAATTATAAAACAAATATATATCACAAAATAATTGATTGTTACAAATTTATATTGAAAAGTGCTTGGGTCCTGTGCATCTTTAAAAAAATATTTCTTAAAATCTGATGCAGAAATTCCCACATTAAATCAAAATACTTAAAACAAAAGGACATAAAAATAAAATTTAACAAATTTATATCAAATTTCCGCTTACTTAATTTATTACTAAATTGAAATGAAATTCCCCTGTATTACTGAGATTCATTAAATAAACTACATAAACAGAAATTACATCACTGCTTACTACTGATAAAATTTCCATATTTAATTTAAATCATCTATAAATATAAAACAAAGAACAAAAGATCAAAGCAGCTTCAAAATAAATATCTTCATCAAGTTTGTGATTTTTATGGTTCACTAATTCTCTTTTCTGGTTGTTAATGAGACTTCATTTGTCATCAGGATAGGCAAGTTTTCTTGATGTTTTGTTTTATAATTTAAATTCAGTTATAGCTTTGAATTTTATTATTATTATTATTATTATTATTATTGATGGGTTTCCAACAAGAGAGAGAGCAGATTGCTATGCATTATAACTGCTATGGCTATTGCTCTAATCCCTCCCCCAATGAATTCAGCTATTAAATTTCTTTCAGTTCTCAACTATGTAACTTGTTTAATATTTTCATTCTGGATAACTTGTGATACTGCTTATATTATATGGTACTGTTTGTTTTGATGCCAATTTTTCATGTATATATATCATCATCATCTTCATCATTGTCAACCATTATCAATCCACTGCTGGACAAAGGTCTCCCCAAGTTTCTTTCACAATGGTCTGTCTTGTGCCAGTCTCCTCCATGTTACTCTTGCATACTTTCGAATTTCATCCACCCATCTCACATGTGGTCTTCTTCTGGGTCTTTTCCTGTTCCTTGGAATCCAGTCTAAAATTTCAGCTGTCCATCGATGCTCTGTCCTTCTGGCAATATGTCCAGCCCATTGCCATTTCACGGATTTTACTCTGATCATGTTGTCTTCCACTCTTGTCATTTTTCTGATCCAGGAGTTCCTCTTCTTATCTCACCTGGTTACACCAAGCATGCACCTCTCCATGCTCTTTGAGTTGTCTGCAGTCTTTGTATGTCTCTTTTAGTTAAGGTCCACCTCTCTGCACCATACGTAAGCACCGGAAGGATGCATTGATCAAACACTTTTCTTTTAAGACATAATGGCATATTGCTTTTGAAAATTATACTGTTTCTTCCAAAAGCTCTCCAGGCAAGTTTTATACACCGATTAATTTCTTCATCAATGTGACCTTCACTTGATATCTGCTGTCCAAATATAAATGTAGGTATTGGTTGTCTCCAGCTTTTCTCATCAATCGATAATTCTTCATTTCTTGTAAAAGCATTGTACATCACTTTTGTCTTCTGAAAGTTCATTTTTAATGCCACTTCTCAACTCTTGTCAGCAAGTTCTTGGATCATACTCTGCAGCTCTGATGGGGTAGTTGCAAAACTGGCTACGTCATCAGCAAAACAAAGGTGAGTTGGATAAACTCCATTAATCTATATCCCTTTGTTTTCCCAGTTCAGTGATTGAAAGACTTTTTCCAATGTGGCATTAAAGAGTTTGGGAGATATAGTGTCCCCTGTCTCACCCCCTTTCCAATTTTTATGGGTGTTGTATTTTCAAACAGCTGAATCTTTGCACTTCCATTTTCATAGATGTTATTAATAATATTAATGTATGCATCTTCAATACCGCAGGATTTCAAAGCCATTGTAACTGCTGATGGTTTCACCAAATGAAAGGCCTTTTCATAATCGATTAAAGCCATGCATAATGTAATTTCATATTCCCTCACGCTTTCAATTAGTTCTCTTAGTACATGGATATGATCCATAGTGCTGTAGCCACTCCTGAATGCAGCTTGTTCTCTCGGTTGAGCCATGTCCAGTGTCACCTTCAAGTGGTGTGAAAGAACGTTACTGAAGATTTTATAAACCACTGATATATATATATACACTGAAATGCAATTGAATTAGAGATACCTGTCTAGTAACATGTAGCACCACCTTTCACCCTGATGACGGCGGCAATTTTTCTCAGCTTGGACTCGACAAGACACCGGAAGCGTTGGGAAGCCATATGGATCCACGACCCCTGAACAAGCTCCCACAGTTCACGAAGATTTGATGGAGGGGTCAGAGCCTAGAACATCTCTCTCGATGGCATCCCAGATGTGCTCGATGGGATTGAGGTCAGGTGACCTAGCTGGCCAAGGAAGCGAGGTCACGTCGGTGGAGTGTTTATCCAACCATTCAGATACAATTCGGGAACGATGGCACGGTGCACTATTTGTTGCAGGATGAGGTCCCCAGTGGGATGTTGAAGACACACAAACAGGAGTAAATGGTCGTCCAGGATATCCCGGTAACGTTGACCTGTGAGGGACAATGCCACACGTACCAAGGGTCTCATTTCAGTCCACGTAAACAGTCCCCAGAAGAGAATGTCACCCCCACCAGCTTGAAAAGTACCCTGCTGGCAAGAAGGATCCATCGCTTCATGTGGTTTTTGCCGTACTCCTATCCTGCCATCCGCATGTACCAACGTGAATCTTGATTCATCAGTCCAGGCAACATTTTCCCACTTGTCTAGGTTCCAGTGACGATGTTGCTGCACCCATGCTAATCTTTGCGCCCTGTGATGTGCGGTCAACAGCGGCACCCTCGTGGGACGATGGCTTCTGTACCCCATAGCAAGATGGTTCTGGATAGTGTGGCTGCTTACACGTTTTTGTGCACCAGCGTTAAATTGCCGAGTGATTTCTTGCACTGTGGCCCGTCTATCCATTGTTACAATGCGAGCTAGCCGACGATGACCTCGCTCATCCACACGCTGTTGTCCACGGCAGTTGGCCCTTGCAGGGATGGTTTTACCGGATTCAATGTACTCACGGTGCACCCATGACACAGTGGCTCGTGAAAATCCCAGTGCCTGCATGACTTCTGAGATGGAGTCACCCATTCGTCGGGCTCCGACAATTTGCCCATGATCAAATGCGCTTAGATCCTTTGTCTTACCCATACTGCATCAGACTCTTACTGATTCCCATCACATCACTCCTTATATTGTCTAATCGCTGCATACCTCATGTTGTTTCCGTTTACAGGGCCACCCACAGCGCCACATTTGCATAACGCCAGCTGTCTTTAATTCAATTGCTCTTCAGTGTATATATAGACTATCAGGATGCAAGGTCAGGTGATGGGCAACATTTTGCCTCTCCTTGACAAAAGTCAACCCCGCCTTCTCGTCGTGCATCCTGTTCCCACTAAAGGGGCTCTGACGACCGTCAGTAGCGGTAAAACTATACCATCGGGATCAGAGGAAATGCTATCTCACACTCACCAACCCGCTTGGCCAGCATGGTGAGTTATAGTCGAACCCCTCCAAAATGACTCCACAACTTAAATCTTGGCCCTCAGTCTTCGGCAGCTGGATTGTATCTGGCCAGAGGGTGCTAAGAATTACCGGAGGAACGGACTAGGCTGCCATTTGATGCTGACTTTGGCTACTTACAATGGATACTCCCTATCTTCTGATTCAAGGCTTCTTGAATTGGAAGAGGAACTACAAAGGATCAAGTGGGACATCGTCAGGCTAAGTGAGGTAAGGTGAAAAGGAGAAGATCTCATTGAACTGAAAAGTGGACATCTCTTCTACTATCGTGGGACAGATACTGGCAGAACTAGTGGTGTTGGATTTATAATAAACAAGAAACTGAAGGATAAAGTTGTAGAAGTTGAAAGTTCCTCTGACAGAGCTGCACGACTCGTTATCCAACTCTCGAGAAGATACCAGACTCAGATTATTCAAGCTTATGCACCCACCACAAGTCAACCTGAAAAAGAAGGAGACATCCGAATGGGACGACACGTGAAATTGATTTTATTATGTGTAACAAAAAATTCGTCATAGAAGACTGCAGTGTGCTAAACAAGTTCAACACAGGTAGTGACCATAGATTGGTGAGATATAAGATGCACCTCAACACTAAACTGGAACGTGGCAAGCTCATAAGACAAACAAATTGTATTGACATAACCAACCTTATAAAACACTATATTACCTTCGAGTTGGAACTGAGGAACAGATTCTCTGCTTTAGATGGCCTAACATTGGAAGAAGTGCATATTTCTGAAGTTAACAGAGAACTTACCAAGGCTCTTATGGGAACAGCAACAAAAATAGATGGTACTAAGAACAAGTTACATATGAAGAAAATTTCAGGAAAAACAAAAATGTTGATGCAAAAGAGAAGGGAGATGAGGACAAATAAATATGTAACTTCCAACGTAGAATATATAGAGCTATGCAAGACAGTGCGAAAAGGCATCACTGAAGACATAAGGAAATTCAATTGTGAACTAGTGAGGAAAGCAATTGAAAACAACCAGAGCCTGAAGAGAGCAAAAGGACATCTCAGTAAGGGAAGAAAACAGATTATGGCTCTGAGAAAAGAAGATGGTACTGTAACAAGAAATAGAAGCGAAATTTTGACAAGGGTAAAAGATTTCTATTCAAAACTATATGAAAGGGATGATACATCTATTCCAGACATTACTACAGGTACCAGTGCCAAAGTCCCTCCAATCCTCCCTGCAGAAGTTACATATGCAATTAAGAACATGAAACGGGGAAGAGCTCCAGGAGAAGATGGAATTACCATGGACATTATACAAGAAGCAAGTGGAGAAATTGAAATTACACTCGCTCAAGTTTCACCTGATGTCTTAATGAAGGGAAGATTCCTGAGGACTGAAACAATGCTACAATGACCCTGCTCCATAAAAAAGGTGACAATGAGGATCTCAGAACTACAAGCCCATCAGCCTCCTTTCAGTGGTTTATAAAATCTTCACTAAGGTTCTTTCACATCGCTTGAAGGTAACACTAGACATGGCCCAACCAAGAGAACAAGCTGGATTCAGAAGTGGCTACAGCACTATAGATCATATCCATGTACTGAGAGAACTAATTGAAAGAACAAGAGAACATGAACTCCCATTATGCATGTCTTTTATTGACTATGAAAAGGCCTTCGATTCCGTGAAACCATCAGCAGTAACAATGGATTTGAAATCCTGCTGTTTTAAAGATGCATACATTAGCATTATTAATAACATCAATGAAAATGCAAGTGCAAAGGTTCGGATATTTGATTATACAGCACAAATAAGAATTAGAAAAGGAGAGAGACAAGGTGACACCAGATCTCCCAAGCTCTTTAAAACGCCACATTGCAAAATGTCTTTCAATCATTGAACTGGGAAAACAAAGGGATAAAGATTAATGGAAATTACTTAATTCACCTTCGTTTTGCTGATGACGTAGTCATCTTTGCAACTACTCCTTCAGAGCTGCAGAGTATGATTCAAGAACTTGCTGACAAGAGTAAAGAAGTGGCATTAAAAATGAACTTTCAGAAGACAAAAGTGATGTAAAATGCTTTTACAAGAAATGAAGAATTATTGATTGATGGGGAAAAGCTGGAGACAACCAATACCTACCTTTATCTTGGACAGCAGATATCAAGTGAGGGTCACATTGATGAAGAAATTAATCGGTGCATAAAACTTGCCTGGAGAGCTTTTGGAAGAAACAGTATAATTTTCTAGAGCAATATGCCAGTATGTCTCAAAAGAAAAGTGTTTAATCAATGCATCCTGCCAGTCCTTACGTATGGAGCCGAGACATGGACCTGAGCTAAAAAAGATATACAAAGGCTGCAGACAACTCAAAGAAGCATGGACAGATGCATGCTTGGTGTAACCAGGAAAGATAAGAAGAGGAACTTGTGGATAAGGAAAATGACAGGAGTGGATGACATCATGACCAGAGTAAAATCACTGAAATGGCAATGAGCTGACATGTCACCAGAACAGAAAACCGATGGACAACCAAAATTTTAGACTAGATTCCAAGGGACAGGAAAAGACCCAGAAGAAGACCCTATGGGAGATGGAAGGATGAAATTCGAAAGTATGCTGGAGTGACACGTGGAGAAGACAGGCCCAAGACAGACAATTGTGGAAGAAGTTTGGGGAGACCTTCATCCAGCAGTGGATTGGTAATGGTTGTTGTTGTTGATGATGATGATATTGACTATCATCAGAGCCAGATCCAGAGATTTGGGGAGACCCAGATAAGAGCCTTGATACAAAGCCTCAATTCCTCTTAACCAGTCTTTTCAGGAATTTCAGAAAATATAGCACAGGAGAATACTTAACCCTGATGTTAAAGAAAACAAATATTATATAAGATGTGAAAATTAGAATGAACTGTAAAACCATGGAGAGGAGTGTATTTGCATTTTTGTACCTTTTTAAGGAATTTTCCCACCCCTTGTACATATGGCACTTGTAGCAGAGATAGAAAAATAACCATTAAGTACCTGAAAATGTTATGCATATATCATGAGCAGTATTTGTCATATATACATGGGGCATTTAAAAAGTCATATTGCAATTAAAGAAAACAAAATAATGCTGGTAAGTCATTTGATTTGACTGACAAAGAGAGAAATCAGATGTACTTCCACCCTACCATAAAAATTTTGGTAAGTTTATTCCTTTTTAGATAGCAGTCATGTGAGGCACATGCAAAGTTAAAAAAATATTTATTTGCATATTTTGTAAGGATATCAGAGAAGGTGGTGCCACTGAAGCTGCATCCTAGGGCTTCATCCCTACAGTTGCCGCCCCCCTCCATATTTGGCCCTGAACACAAGTTACAATTTCTATACTTATTTAAAACTTTATTTTAAATGCACATATGTAGTACTTTCAGTTGATTGGCTGTATCATCAGGAGTTATATGCATAAGTATTAGAAAACTGTCAACTGGTGTTCAGAAAAAAAAAAAAAAAACCCAATAAAATAAAAACACAAAAATGAAAAATGGCAAAACTTACCTACAACAGTTTTCAATGAGCCTTCTTATTTGCAAAATGCTTTTCAATCTCCGCTGTATCTACTGAGTTTGCAATTTGCCATTCTATTGATAAAACAGCTAGAGCTTTAAACCTTTCCTTATTCATGCTAGATCATAAAAAAGTTTTTATCAGCTTTAATTTGGAAAAAAGTAGCTACTATTACAGATAGGGTTAAAATAATTCTGAATAGAATGCGAAGATTCGAGTATAGATTTTATTAAAACCCTTTCATATATACGTGCATAAGATCCAACATCTCCTTACAATTGAATTTCCTATTAACACTTGATAGTAAATATTTGAATGATTTCAGTTCTTTTAATTTTATAATGGTAAAATTGCTTTCACCGAGGAAATTTTATAGACTTTTCTGAACATTCTGGCATTTAATACTCGATGACTCTGCCAACGAATATCTGGTCAATGTTGGCGATTCAACTGAAAGTCGCTGTGTTTTTGTTTAGATGGCTAACATTGAATGGATATTTGAATCACATGGACACTGCCACGAAAGCCTGGGCAAGTGGAATTGTGATTTCTCAGAGAGAGGGGACTAATAGTTATGCATTTTATTCTAATTTTGAATCTGATTTTCAAAACAACAATCACTGATAGAATACAAAAATTAATATACATGCAATAGAAAATAAAAAAATAAAAACTTCAATAAAAAAATCGAATTACAAAATGTGCCATTCATGAGACAAATCCTAATGGTTGTCTTATGTTAAAAATGTGCTTTAGATTATAAATAAATAATATCAAAAGGTGTTCTTTACCTGTTATTGAAAAAGTATTTCGCGCATTTGTTGCTCCATGAGGCACGTGCTCCCGTCCCGAGAGGCCAAGTTTGTGTTACGGGATTTTTTGTTAGTTAGAAAGTTTTACAAATAAGATAATTTAGTTAAATATTTTCAGTTAAAACATTTATTCAATAGTACAATCAAACATATAAAATATTTTCTATTAATTAAGACATGCATAAGGAAAAGTTATACTCATTGGGTCGGGGGACATGGCTCACATAAAAGCTCTTCTTTGACGCTATTATGGCGAGTGCTTTCTGTACTCCTCGAGTACCATCTTCAGGCCATCCACAACCTACACGAGGGTTTTTCGTGTGTGTAGTCGCAGGAGCAATTACCTTACATACCATGAAGACCGAAAACCTCCCTTCGTTTCCCAACATGCAACTCCTGCGGCTACACACACGAAGAACCCTAGTGTAGGTAATGGATAGCCTGAAGATGGTACTCAAGGAGTACAGAAAGTGCTCACCGTAATATTGTCGAAGAAGAGCTTTTTATGTGAGCCATGTCCCCCGACCCGATGAGTATAACTTTTCCTTATGCATGTTTTAATTAATAGAATTTTTTAAATGTTTGATTGTACTATTGAATGAATGTTTTAACTGAAAATCTTTAACTAAATTGTCTTATTTGTAAAACTTTCTAACTAACAGAAAAAAACCTTGTTACAGGAACTTGGCCTCTCGGGATGGGAGCACGTGCCTCACAGAGCAACAAGCGTGCGAAATACTTTTTCAATAACAGGTAAAGAATACCTTTTGATGTTATTTATTTATAAAAAAATTGAAGCTTGGGGGATGTCCATGAAACGAGGACATGGGCAGCTGCTCATACTGCCTGTACTTGGATCTGGCTCTGACCATCACTCTTGACTCACCACACCAAAACAGCCTAAAAAATATCATTTGCTCCTCATAGCTGTAAATTGAATTAAGAACAAATTATATATTCAGTGCATGTAACTTCAAAGAAGAACACTTGCATCATTTCAAAATAATATTGATTTGTCTTATCTGTATGCATCCATTTCATTAGTCATTATACACAAAACAGCTACATGCACCACATATTCCCAGACTTTGATGAAGTGGGAAAAGAGTTCTGGCCTGTCTCTTTTGAAAATCTGTTGAAATAAAATCTGTGCAGGAATACCTGCATGCACATATGTATGGATGTACATACACAACACTAAACATTAGTGTTACCTACTGATTGCTTCTTGATGAAATTTGCGGATCCCAGAAGTGCTGATACTATATCAAGGAAAACCTGAAAAAAAAAAAAAGATAGCATTTTTTCAAAAGTCAGTATCCAAGAAACATTGCTCATTATCAATTCATACCTAAAAATATGGTAAAATGGCATTCAGATATATATGGGATGTAAAGACAGGTGATGCGTAACATCACAGCCTCTCCTTGACAAATGTCAACCCCGCCTTCTCGTGGTGCACCCTGTTCCCACTAAAGGGGCTCTGACGACTGCCAATAGTGGTATAACTATACCATCGGGATTAAAGGAAATGCTATCCCACACTCACCAACCCGCTTGGCCAGCTTGGTGAGTTATGGCCAAACGCCTCCAAAATGACTCGACAACTTAAATCTTGGCCCTCAGTCTCCGGCAGCTGGAATGTACCTGGCCAAGGCAGCGGCCAGTGCGACATGAAGGCAGAGGGTGCTAAGAATCCCCGGAGGACCGGACTAGGCTGCCATCTGATGCTGACCTTGGCTACGTATAATGGACGCTCCCTATCTTCTGATTCAAGGCTTCTTGAATTGGAAGAGGAACTACAAAGGATCAAGTGGGACATCGTCGGGCTAAGTGAGGTAAGGAGAAAAGGAGAAGATCTCATTGAACTGAAAAGTGGACATCTCTTCTACTATCGTGGGACAGATACTGGGAGAACTAGTGGTGTTGGATTTATAATAAACAAGAAACTGAAGGATAAAGTTGTAGAAGTTGAAAGTTCCTCTGACACAGCTGCACGACTCGTTATCCAACTCTCGAGAAGATACAGGCCCAGATTATTCAAGCTTATGCACCCACCACAAGTCATCCTGAAAAAGAAATTGAAGAGTTTCATGAGGAAATTCGGAATCTAACTAACAAAGGCAAGCAGCGCTTGAAGATAATTATGGGAGATTTCAATGCAAAAATAGGGTAACGGCAACAGAATGAAACTTCAGTAGGTAAATTCGGTCACGGCAACAGAAACCAGCGTGGAAATACTCTCGTTGAGTTTGCAGAGGCAGAAGGGTTTTTCATCTTGAACTCCTTCTTCAAGAAAAAGCCACACAGGAATGGACATGGAGACATCCAAATGGGACGACAAGTGAAATTGATTTTATTATGTGTAACAAAAAATTCGTCATAGAAGACTGCAGTGTGCTAAAAAAGTTCAACACAGGTAGTGACCATAGATTGGTGAGATGTAAGATGCACCTCAACACTAAACTAGAACGTGGCAAGCTCATAAGACAAACAAAATCTATTGACATAACCAACCATAAAAAACGCCATAATACCTTCAAGTTGGAACTGAAGAACAGAATCTCTGCTTTAGAAGGCCTAATATTGGAAGAAGTGGATACTTCTGATATTAACAGAAAAGTAACCAAAGCTCTTATGGAAACAGCAACAAAATTAGCTGGGTCTAAGAACAAGTTGCATGTGAACAAATTATCAGGAAAAACTAAAATGTTGATGCAAAAAAGAAGAGAGATGAGGACAACTAAAGAAGATGTGACTTCCAAAGTGGAATATATAGAGCTATGCAAGACAGTAAGAAAAAGTATCACTGAAGACGTAAGAAAATTCAACTGTGAACTAGTGAGGAAAGCAATTGAAAACAACCAAAGCCTAAAGATAGCAAAGGGACATCTCAGTAAGGGAAGAAAACAGATTATGGCACTGAGAAAAGAAGATGGTTCTGTAACAAGAAATAGAGGCGAAATTTTGACAAGAGTGAAAGATTTCTACTCCAAATTATACGAAAGGGATGATACATGCACTCCAGACATCATGAAAGGTGCCAGTACCAGAGTCCCTCCAGTCCTTCCAGCAGAAGTTGCACATGCAATCAAGAACATGAAGCGGGGAAAAGCTCCAGGAGAAGATGGAATTACTGTAGACATCATACAAGAAGCAAGTGGAGAAATCGAAACAGTTCTCGCCCAAATTTTTACTCGATGCCTTAATGAAGGGAATATTCCTGAGGATTGGAACACCGCTACAATGATCCTGCTACATAAAAAAGGTGACATTGAGGATCTTGGGAACTACAGACCTATCAGCCTCCTATCAGTGGTTTATAAAATCTTCACTAAAGTTCTTTCACACTGCTTGAAGGTAACACTGGACATGGCTCAACTGAGAGAACAAGCTGGATTCAGGAGTGGCTACAGCACAATAGATCATATCCACGTACTGAGAGAACTAATTGAAAGAGAGAGGGAATATGAACTTCCATTGTGCATGGCTTTTTTCGATTATAAAAAAGCCTTTGATTCGGTGGAACCATCAGCAGTTACAATGGGTCTGAAATCCTGCGGTATTGAAAATGCATACATTAATATTATTAATAACATCTATGAAAATGCAAGTGCAAAGATTCGGCTGTTTGAAAATACAACACACATAAAAATTGGAAAGTGAGTGAGACAAGGTGACACCATATCTCCAAAGCTCTTTAACGCCACATTGGAGGGTGTCTTTCAGTCGCTGAGCTGTGAAAACAAGGGGATAAAGATTAATGGAAATTATCTAACCCACCTTCATTTTGCTGATGACATAGTCATTTTTGCAACTACCCCATCAGAGCTTCAGAGTATGATCCAGGAACTTGCTGACAAGAGTAAAGAAGTGGGATTAAAAATGAACTTTCAAAAGACAAAAGTGATGTTCAATACTTTTACAAGAAATGAAGATTTATCAATTGATGGAGAAAAGCTGAAGATAACAGGCACGTACGTTTATAGTGGACAGCAGATATCAAGTGAGGGTCACATTGGTGAAGAAATTAATCGGCGTACAAAACTTGCCTGGAGAGCTTTTGGAAGAAACAGCATAATTTTCAAGAGCAATATGCCATTATGTCTTAAAAGAAAAGTGTTTGATCAATGCGTCCTTCCAGTGCTTACGTATGGAGCAGAGACGTGGACCTTAACTAAAAGAGACATACAAAGGCTGCAGACAACTCAAAGTAGCATGGAGAGGTGCATGCTTGGTGTAACCAAGAGAGATAAGAAGAGGAACTCGTGGATCCGAAAAATGACAAGAGTGGAAGACATCATGATCAGAGTTAAATCCCTGAAATGGCAATGGGCTGGACATACTGCCAGAAGGACAGACCATCGATGGACAGCTGAAATTTTATATTGGATTCCAAGGGACAGGAAAAGACCCAGAAGAAGACCACATGGGAGATGGGTGGATGAAATTCGAAAGTATGCAGGGGTGACATGGAGAAGACTGGCACAAGACAGACCGTTGTGGAGGAAACTTGGGGAGACCTTCGTCCAGCAGTGGATTGATAATGGTTGACAATGACGATATATATTTAACATCTATGAAAATGCAAGTGCAAAGATTAGGCTGTTTGAAAATACAACACACATAAAAATTGGAAAGGGAGTGAGACAAGGTGACACCATATCTCCGAAGCTCTTTAATGCCACATTGGAGGGTGTTTTTCAGTCACTGAGCTGGGAAAACAAAGGGATAAAGATTAATGGAGATTATCTAACCCACCTTCGTTTTGCTGATGATGTAGTCATTTTTGCAACTACCCCATCAGAGCTGCAGAGTATGATCCAGGAACTTGCTGACAAGAGTAAAGAAGTGGGATTAAAAATGAACTTTCAGAAGACAAAAGTGATGTTCAATACTTTTACAAGAAATGAAGATTTATCAATTGATGGAGAAAAGCTGAAGATAACAGGCACGTACGTTTATAGTGGACAGCAGATATCAAGTGAGGGTCACATTGATGAAGAAATTAATCGGCGTACAAAACTTGCCTGGAGAGCTTTTGGAAGAAACAGCATAATTTTCAAGAGCAATATGCCATTATGTCTTAAAAGAAAAGTGTTTGATCAATGCATCCTTCCAGTGCTTACGTATGGTGCAGAGACGTGGACCTTAACTAAAAGAGACATACAAAAGCTGCAGACAACTCAAAGTAGCATGGAGAGGTGCATACTTGGTGTAACCAGGAGAGATAAGAAGAGGAACTCGTGGATCCGAAAAATGACAAGAGTGGAAGACATCATGATCAGAGTTAAATCCCTGAAATGGCAATGGGCTGGACATACTGCCAGAAGGACAGATCATCGATGGACAGCCGAAATTTTAGATTGGATTCCAAGGGACAGGAAAAGACCCAGAAGAAGACCACATGGGAGATGGGTGGATGAAATTCGAAAGTATGCAGGGGTGACATGGAGGAGACTGGCACAAGACAGACCGTTGTGGAGGAAACTTGGGGAGACCTTCGTCCAGCAGTGGATTGATAATGGTTGACAATGACAATGATGATGATATATATATAAGCAGATTTATAAAGTAAAAATTATGGCTCATGAAGAAGATTCCCTCATCTAGGTTAAAAATATTATTTCCACCTTCCCCAAGAGTGCCTTCATTTCAACACATGCTCCTGGATTACTGGCAAAATCCCTAATGTCAACAATTTTTGGATTTATCTGTTATGAGTGATTTGTATCTCACACAACAGCCATGACTTAACCAGCACAATGTCTTTTCCACAACCCAGCTATAGAAAAATTTATTCCTTGAAAATCTTGTCTTCATGCTGAATTTATTAGTTGACTCACACTTCTCATGACATTCATTTCTAAGCTCTCCAACCCATTCTTGCTGACAAAAAGATGTTAAGTTGAAAGATTGCATAGCAATAGCAAAAATGGATTATTTGCTTTAAGTCTTTCCAGTGAAAACATTTATGTACTGCTGATATACAACTCAGAGTTAAGGGTACGGAAAGAATCAGGCTAAATTTTCCATCAAGGCTACAAACTCCTGACAAACATTTTAGTTTCACATAAGTGGATCATCTTTAGGCTGACTTTTGCTGATTTTAGCCAGTTCTATTTCTTTCTCTTCCTATAGATTCTACTTTTATTGATACTCCTAGTTTCATCTTATTTAGCAATCTCTTTATTATGTAGTGATTAATAATATTGTGCCGTTCCCAGTCCTGGATAGTGATGTCATTGCTGACACCAATGCTGATGTCAGAGAGCTGAGAAAAGAACTTTCGTGGACAGAGAGCAAGAGAAGGAGTGAAGAGCGTGGGAAGAGAGGTTGTTTGTTTTTATTTGTAGGGAGGTGACAGGGCATAAGAATCGTATTGTTTTTTTTGTTTATTAAATTAAATGTTATTTTTGTGAAACTGTGATAGTCATAAATGAGTATTTCGTGATGATGGTGAAGACGCCACAATATATGGTATTGATTGTACTCCTGCATGATCTTCAATGATGCTGCTATTATTGGCCTTATTGTTGAACTACACAGGGAAAAGTGCATTACTGCTTTAATATTGCATGCAATTTATCTTTCTGAAACTGATTTGGCTTAAATGGAGTGTTCTCTAGTTCAAGAAGATGTGGCTTCATCAATATCAAAATATAAAGCACAGTAAATGAAAATGAGGCTTCATAAAGTTCCACTATTGTAAGAGAAAACAATAGATACTTCAATAACAGCAGCTGTGTTAACCATATTTAAAGAAAGATATAATTACATATTATGTACATCAGCAGCATAATTATGACAAAATATTTAAGGGCATTTTTTTGAGTGTTGTCAATTATTTGCAAGCATTACTGATTTTTTTTTTTTGCTTTACACTTTTCAAACATATTACTGAGTGTTTTATCACATATACAGCATCAATAAAATTTGAAAGTGTATAAATGGTCTCAATAGTTCATTTTTAATACCATAATAGCACTATGCAAGATTTTATCAGAGAGATTTACCCCAAAATTATTAGACACTGTAATGAGTGGAAGTCTCAATGCAGAATATCCACAGAGAATGGTTTTATGAACCTCCTATGTAACAAAAGCATGTGACAGTCGGGACAACTCATCCTGCAGTAGTACACAAATGAACTCTCCTAATAGCCCTGTTACAGCTATCTTGGAACCAACAACAGGAAATAGTTGTTGCGTGTGGCACATCCAGGACTTTTTTATGGGGGTGGCCAAAATATTGAAGATGTAAATAAAAATACTCTGGAGTATACTCCAACATAGTGGGAAGCAATAAAAATATATCCACCACATTAAAGTGAGTTTTCAATTATTTGTAAAATATATTTTTAAAAACATGTACAATATAATAATTACAAGGTTGCTTACCTTTTTCACATTTCACTGCATGTTTTATTCTTTTCGTTGTCATGCTTGGTTTATGCCTCCAGTGCAGTGTTCTCTTTTTTTCTCTTCAGGTTCTTTCAAATGTTCTACGAACGTTCAAGTCCATGAAGTGCCTTGCTGTCCAGGTTGCAAAATTGTATTCTCCCCCCTCCCCACCCTTCACATCCGCGTGTAAAATCTAACCTTCATTGATAAAAACCCCAATTCTTGAACTCAAAATCTTTTGATATTATCAACCGAACATAAACTGCTTATTTACATACATACAAAATGCGAACGAAAATGTTAAAAACGTATATACAACTATTTACATACGACTCATCTTATGCTTTCGACTCTCCTTCTCAACACCCCATGAACAACCAGAACATTCATTCACCACACCCCAAGCCATTCCAATGCAGACTGCCTCAAGTACTTTCTACCCTCCGCTGGACTATCTTCAGGAGGTATACTAGATGTTTTCTCTTCTGCCACTGCAGCAAGAGTGAGCGATGTGCTCGGCTTCCTCGCCCTGCCCCAATGTCCTCCACGAAAAAACTCTCCACCGTGGCTCCATCTGTTATTGACTTTAGTGAACTCTTTATTTTCTTCTTCTGTGTTTTTGGTCAATTTTTATTAGTTCTTTCCATTTTTAATTAAGGATATTTGGATCGTTATTATTACAAATTCAATCTCTATTTTTTTCAATTAGTACAGACTCTGCAATTGAAAAAAATAGAGATCGAATTTGTAATAATAACGATCCAAATATCCTTAATGAAAAATGGAAAGAACTAATAAAAATTGACCAAAAAAAAAACCAAGAACACAGAAGAAGAAAATAAAGAGTCAATAACAGATGAAGTCAAGCCATTGTGGAGGGTTTTTTCGTGAATGACGAAAATAATAATGGCACCCTCACTGAGTCACTGTTGCTCAGACATAGTTTTAACAAATTTCTTATACTATAAATTTCACTAAATTATGGGTTTTACACAGGAATAAAGGAAATTACTCACAGTCAAATTTTTGGGTACCACCCTTATCCTTCCTCTGTACTACACTATAGTAGGTGTTGCCATTCATTAGCTAAATTCCAACCTTTCACATCATTTAATGTTGTACCTCTTCTTCACCCAATTTCCAGTCCTTCTGACAATTTTCTTTTGAAAAAGTGCTGTTGATGTGTCAGAACTTCAACAGAGTCCCAAAGCACTTTATGTCCTGTATTTTGAACATGTTCACATGTTCAAAATACAAGACATAAATATAAGTAATTTCCCTTACTCCAGTGTAAAACACATAATTTGTGAAATTTATAGTGTATCAAGTCCAGGAATAGCCATGACATCAATTATTACCAAATTTCTCATGCTCTCTAACATCTCAGTTCAGTGGAAGCCTCCCCCCCCCCATGACTTTAGTCCAGTTCATGAAGAAGCTGCATGATCATCATGATAATTCACAGAGAAAGGTAGAAAATAATGCACAGCACCACCTTTCTGATAAGTCTTGATAAACTGACAGCAAGCAAATTAACTGTAACAAATCTCCCCTTCCTTAGTGATCATAGACTTACCACTCTACACAGTAGAGAACATTAGGAATATGTAAATGAATATCACAGATCAAATAACCAGCTTTAATCTTGGTTGATATATTTTAGTTAATAAGTTAGCACTGAATTTCATGAAAGAAAAAGCATGATTTTAACTGGAACATCATACTCAGTGTTGCTGATACATCCTGGCCACTAAATCTTAAAGTAAGTTTCTCCTATGAACACATCACCAACTCTTTTATATTGTAAACCACTTGAGAAACATAACAAAAGCTTGAGATATCATAGACACTGAAACCCTGTCCACAAAAGAATACTACAAGAGCAGGTTACTATGCTTTGAACTTGTATTTTTCATTCTGTGGTTCCAGATAAAGGGTTATTCATGTAAAACTAACACATTTCATTATGAATTGATGTGAACAAGAATAAGGCAGCCCCGGTGGTGTAGTGGTCTAAGCGACGGCCTCTGATCATACGTCCGAACGGGGTCCGGGTTCGAATCCTGGTGAGGCATGGATGTTGTGTTTGTATTACGGCACTGGCTCTCTCCCTTCCCTGGAACCAGTGACCCTAAATTAGGGACGGGCGACTGCTTATAGCCCATTGAATTGCTCACGGTGGTCGTTAAACCTCCAATCAAAAAAAAAAAAAAAAAAAGAAAAGAACAAGAATAAAACTAACAGCAAGCTATGCCATCTGAAATATAGTACGTATATCTATGGGAATTTGCATTACATAACATTTACCTTTACATCAAATGCTGAAAATTCTGCCCCCCCCTCATGTAGGCACAGCTGGACATGCAGCTCCATGTTCCTGACTGTTCGTTGGAGCATCGTCTGGCCAATATGGTTGATTTCATTTGTGATATTCTCCTTCGATTTATCTAATGTCTAAGGGTGTGTAGAGTACACTCTTTCCTTAAGAAACCCCCACAGAAAGAAATCTGGTGTTGTCAAATCTGGTGATCTCAGTGGCCACAAGTTATGAGAAATTATCTGGTGCTCAAGGAAACTGTGGATCAGAGCCATGACCTCATCTGATGTATGGCATGTGGCACCATCCTGTTGAAAATAGTCTTGATGCAGCTCTATGTCATCCAATTGCTCAACAAAGTCCATGAAAATTAGTTGGTACTCTGCAGTGTTGACAGTTCCATTTAAAAAATGGGACCCACTATTCTTTCAGTGGATATTGCACACCAAACTCCGACTTTTTGTGAGTGCATAGGAGCTTCCTGAAGGGTGTGCAGGTGTTCTGCGGCCCAAATGCATGTGTTCTGTGAACTGACACAGCCACATAAGTGGAACCATGCTTCCTTCATCCACGAACCCTGTGATAGATAATATGCCAGGATTTTGAGCAATGAAATCCTGAAACCAGTGACAATAGTGCACTCCTTTTCCCTTATCTGGCTCCAGCAACTCATGAACAGCCATCAACCTATACAGCTTTAGTCTTGCTTTCTTTGCAGCCCTCTGACACATGGGGTTCAGTACTTGGTCTCCTGCAACAGACGCCATTATGGCTTCCGAGGTGACCACTGCAGTCATGCCTCAACGTCCGCAGAAACCATCGGCAGTGCAGATGAATGATGCTTGCTGGTTTCACTCCCAAGAGATACTGTTGTTTCCAACTTGCATACAAGTGCCAGTATAGAGTTCCTTTGGGGAAATCTATGCTGAAGATAGTTCCTTTGGGGAAATCTATGCTGAAGATAAGTGACTTTTCTTATGAATAAGACACAAAGTGGCAACATCAATGACCATGCTGGATGGCAAATCCACCAGGCTTGGTCGCCAGACCTGTGGAAGTAGTAAGACACAAGAACTTCTGATGATGATCTAGTGTATAGATCGAAAATTTGAGAGGTAATGTACCTTAATAAATTTATCCTCTATAATTCCCGCGAAGTATTTATGGTACTTTCAACTTCTTTTAATGCAGTGTTGAGATGTTTCTAGATGCAAAAAAACCCTATGATTTTACTAACTTTCAATAAAAAGTCTGCTTAAAATTTTCTTTTTTATAATGATTTCTTCTTCATCACTTCATTATCATTCTTGTCCTGAATGCAGATCTGTATGAATCCCCTCTTGAAAAATTTTCTTTCGACACTCGATAAACTACAATCGAATTTTGGTTTCATTTCATATTTGTTTTTCAAAATAATAGGATGATTTTGTGAAATACCAAACTTTCTTGCCACTTCAAATCTTTTAACTTCTCCTTTTCCTACTAATCTGAATGCTTTGATGTTTTGCTGAGTACTAAAGTTTCTCACTCGTTTAAAGACAATAATTTTTTATCTTTGTACGCACACTGCACAGAATACTTAGCGACTGAGAAGTTGAGGTTCAATTAAGTTTACCCAATGTCATTATTTGTTACCTAAGTGAAATTACTTGAACAACACTCATTGTAGAGCAGGATAACATCTCAAAGAGATAAGGGATCCCAGTTAGAAATTATATCTCTAGTGTGGTCATTAAACAGGTTCCAGATTAAGTGACTGAAAGGTGGCAAGGGAAGGGTAAAAGATGGAATCTGCACAGGAGATATGTACATTTGGTGAGTGTGGAGCAAAGGAAATGTAAAAAAAAAAGAACTGAAACATTGTCTTCATAACTTACAAACTGGTCTCTCTGTAAGGGGAACCATGGAGTATTATAAATAGCTTGTAATCCCTTGTTTTCTGTTGAAAGAGAAAGTGGTAAAAACTAGGTAAATGCCACTTATTTAATTTGCTGATAACTGTACTGAATTTAGGTATATATGGTTTACCCAAAAATTGTTGTTCATAATATGTGGTTTATATAACAAGGAGAAAGAATTACAAAGTTAAAGGGTTCTACTAAAATTTTGGTTTATATGTGGAGTTTCATGTTATGCAAGCTTGTTATACATCGGTTCGACTGTACTTCACTACTGTTGACTGGTTTCTGGTTGAATAAAAATTGTCCTTAGTAAAAACCAAAGCTATTTTCATAATAACAATATATAGACTCATACTTATCTTTATATGTGGTTAGAACAGTTATATAATAATTGTCTGCATAATTACAAGTTTTATGAATAAAAGGACAGCGATTTCATCACTAGAGAACTACTGCTAATTCTTCAAAAAATCATCACATTAAAAACGATATTTTCAATCAAATGCAAGCATATTAAAAAACCATTATTTGCTTACCTGCCAAACTTCTGCACTTCGCTGATCAACATGGGAAATCTCTTGTATATCTTGAAGTAAATCTACAACAGGTTCTCCTTCAGAAATTTGAAGTTTCACAGTTTTGGAGAGAACATAACGCTTTAACTCCTGTAGCAAAGTACTAACATCACTCAGTAAATAACCAAGACGCAGGCTATCTACCTATGAAAAAATATAATGAATTATAAAGTGCACAGCTTCTGAAAGTTAGACAGAAATATGAAAGAAAAATATTTCCAATTCCCTAAAATAGTACAAAATTTTATGAAATACGAAGAACATACAGCATAAAAGTAATCAACACCTCTTGTTCTACAATATAGGTAATAATCAGCAGCACCTACCACAACAAAGAAAATATGCAATTTTGCATTAAACATATCAGTTAATACCATATGGCAGCCTAAACTTTAAAAAGTATTCTGTCCATCATGAAAAAGTAATAACTGTAATAAAAATATGGTATCAATATATTTTCCATAATTTGTACATGAAAAAGAAATATTTATTTACTAATCAAAACTTCTATTATGGGAATTTTTTACTAGGAAATTTTTTATTTTAATTGTAAATTTTCAGAGAAAACTCTTCTCCTTCAGGCTGTCTTTTGTTGTCACTTTTTCCCATCACTATCACGGTTACAGTTAACCTTGATGGTTATGGTTATTCTTCACCAAATTCTGCCAGATGTTAGGCAGGGATAATCCTCTGCAGTCATTGATGATGGTATACTGTTTTTTTCTCAATCTCTATTCCTTCTTTTAGCTTTCTTTATTGAAAATTGCTTTGGAAACTGATGACTTCAATGACTGCAGAGGATTATCCCTGCCTAACATCTGGCAGGATTTTGTGAAAAATAACCATAACTGACAAGGTTAACAATAACCGCGATAGCGACGGAAAAAAGTGACAAAAAAAAAAAAAAAAAAAAAGCCTGAAGAAAAAGAGTTTTTTCCAAAAATTTGCAATTAAAATAAAAATTTCCTAGTAAAAATTCCCATAATAAAAGTTTTGATTAGTAATTGAATTAAGAAACTAGGAAACCAATTTTTAACATGAGCTTTACTCAAAGAAATATTTGTTTTGCACCAGTAACATACTATAAATTATAGCAGTGATGGTATTAGGTGCTTGAATTAATTCCCGCTGTGTTTTGCCACAGAACAATATAGGTTAGTCTATTCAAAGTAGTGTCCATTGGCAGCTACGACCCTTTCCCAACGTTAGGGTAACAAATGGATTCCACGGTAGAAAGAAAAATGCAGGTTCTTTCGAGGTGAATCATTCATCAAGCCATTTTTGGATAGGAAGTGCTGCTCTGACAGGTCATGTTGTAGTGACTGAAACAAATGGAAGTCTGAGGAAGCAATGTCCAGGGAATAAGGCGGGTGGGGTAAGAAGTCCCAGCCAAGTGCCTCCAAGAGTTCCTTCAGGGATTTGGTGACAAGAGGTCTAGCGTTGTCATGGAGAAGAATAACCTTAAAGCAAATATTATGGGAATTTTACTAGGAAATTTTTTTTTCTTTTCTTTTTTTTTTCTCTTTTCTTTTTTTCTTTTCTTTTTTTTTCTTTCTTTTTTTCTTTTCTTTTTTTCCCATATTCTCTAACAGATAGGCATGTTAGAGAAACTGGGCACAGCATGGATTGGAATTCCCTTAAAGTCATCAGTTTCCAAAGCAATTTTCAAAAAGAAAGCTGAAAGAAGGAATAGAGATTGAGAAAAATCAAAATTCCATCATCAATGACTGCAAAGGATTTTCCCTGCCTAACATCTGGCAGGATTTGTTGAAAAATAACCAAAACCGTCAAGGTTAACCGTAACCGTGATAGCGACAGGAAAAAGTGACAACAACAAGACAGCCTGAAAAAGGAGAAGAGTTTTCTCCGAAAATTTGCTATTAAAAAAAAAAAAATTCCTAGTAAAATTCCCATAATATTTGCTTTAGATTAGTAATTGAATTAAGAAACTAGGAAGCCATTTCTCAACATGAGCTTTATTCAAAGAATTAGAATAACCTTGTCATGTGGGATCCAGTTTCCAAGCTTCTGGATCATTCAAATTGCCTTTAAACGTTTGCTAACCATTGACTCATCAACTCGTAGTGTTTCAGACAACTTGTGGAGCGTCTGGCATGAATCCTCGTCCAATAAGGCCTCCAATGCGCCATCTTCAAACTTTTTCGGCTGCCCAGGGCGCTCTTTGTCCTTCATGTAATATTCGTTGGCTTTGAAGCATCGGAACCACACTCTGCATGTTGTTTCTGATAGGGCATGTTCCCCATAGGCCTGCACTAGCAAACGATGACTTTCCACTGCAGATTTCTTGAGATGAAAGCAGAAGAGTAATGCTTCCCGCAAATGCTCCTTTTTTGGTACGAAACTCGACATCATGAATACAATACAAACTCGTGTTCTGTGCCCTCCGATCGCGTGTCACACACTGCTTCGCCCAGACTACGGATGGTACATGCAGGTGCAAGGGAGGTCACGTGTGGCCCGGGTCATAGTGCACCACTGCTGCGCTCTATTGGGCAACAGCGGGAATTAATTCAAGAACCTAATAGCACAGTCTAAGACCACATCACTGTAAAAAGCTACATACATCATTACAGTGGCTATCTATCATAATGCATAGAAGCTTCTCTCGATAAATGATATTAATGAGCACTCTACGACCAGATAATTCAAGCAGTATTAATTTTCAAAATGTCACTTTTTATATCTATCACAACATCCTCCAAACTCTTGAACATAATTCAATATGAAACAAATATCTACAAATACCAATATTTGCTAATATTTTGCATCGGAGAAGAAATGCTAAAATAAATAACGAAATACTTAAAACAAATACCTATTTTATTTCAAATTATGTATGCTTCAAAAATGGATGAAAACAAAGATAAATGCAAAGAACCTATTATGCTAGCTGATGACACTAAAAGAAGTGAAATATTGATGATACTACAAGATGACGCTAAAAGAAGTAAAATATTGATGTGAATTTTCCCCCATTATTTTGAATATAATAGGTGCAGCTAATCTGGCTGACTAATTTATTAATTAATTTGTGGGCTCTAATTGGATTTTGGGACAAAGGAAAAAGAAGTCTTAAAAGTGAAAGAGGGACACACAGAAAGACTTTGCCATTGCACATGAGGTCTGAAGATGACAAAAACAGCCGTAAATCAGTCTGGTGTGGACAGGCCATGAGTATTCAATGCCTGGTTACAATGATACAATGCTTGGAGAGTGGTGGTATGCTCCATCGCCCATTTACAGAAGGCAGATTTATAGGGCAGGTTGCAGTTTGAGTCAAGGAATTGTCATATATTTGTAATACTTAAATGTGAACTGGGGGGGGGGGGCAGAAGCAACAGCCAGATCTGGTGCGTGAGCTGAAATCAATGGAATCAAGAATCAGTTGTTTCCCAAGTCTGAGAGAAGGAAAGAGGGTTGTATCCTCATGTCAAGAAAACAGTGAATAGAGAGAGAACCAAACTAAGGGTAAAAGATACCATGAGGCTTCATGTACAAGGAGCTTCCCACAAAATCATGGCCAGGAGAAACATTGGCTGAATACCTGGTCAGGCAACGCTTCTCCTGTTCCATACTTAGATTTCCAAGTGCATTCACAGAGAACAGAAGTGTCAAAATAAGGAGTCGGAGAGTAGCTTTGCTCTTGTTCGTCGCCTGTAAACAGGAAACTGTGTTGCACAGTTCTCAGCTGTCTGAAGAAGCAAAAATCGATGGTCGGTGAGAAATGCTTACCTTGTGAAACACATCTTTGTGCCTAATGTTTTTCTTGTGTTCTCTAAAGTGAATGAAAATGCTATGAATGCAAAACCTATAGATCATTCTTTGTGACGTTGTGGTCCAGCTAATAATTCCATGTTGTCACTGGTGTGTGCATGTTCATGAAGTTTCTTGATTACTTCATCAATGAAAACCATAAATTCATCTTCTTTATTTTATTTATGTTTGCTACTTGAACTCATCCAGCAGACTGCTGAACTTTCCTATGACAAAACATTTAATAAACTGTTTTGGCATTGGACATTGTGATCCAGTAGAAATTTAGATGCTGGTCATTGGGATCTATTATAGTCATATGTTTATCATAATAGATTATGCAAATATGAGTTTCTAAATTAAGAACGTGTTTACGTGCCAACAATCCTTGAAGTTGATTGGTTGATGCTCTCCTGATAGTAAAATTAAGTAAGTGTATGCTCTCATTACAGCAGTCTTCACGAGAGAACCTACACAATCTTTTTTTCAAAGAATCACACTCGGTTCATATCAATATCTTTGACTTTTAGATTAGTCTTGAAAATTAGATCTACAGTTTTTTCTTCAATATAAGCATTCACATAGAGAAAGGAAAGAATGATGTATGAGGGATTCTTTAATGAAAGCATACACAATGTACACTTCTCCACTTCTTTCCAGGCAGAAAATTTACCAACTTGCCACTTCCAGGTTCAATGTACACTGAAGAGCAATTGAATTAGAGACAGCTGATGTTATGCAAATGTGGCGCTGTGGGCGGCCCTGCAAATGGAAGCAACATGACGAATGCAGCGATCCAATAATATGAGGAGTGATGTGACAGGAATCAGTAAGGGTTGGACGCAGTATGGGTAAGACGAAGGATCTAAGCGCATTTGATCGTGGGCAAATTGTCAGGGCCCGACGAATGGGCCACTCCAACTTGGAAGTCATGCAGGCAGTGGGATTTTCATGAGCCACTGTGTCACGGGTGCACCGTGAGTACATCAAATCTGGTAAAACCATCCCTGCCAGGGCCAACTGCCGTGGGCAACAGCGTGTGAATGAGCGGGGTCATCGTCGGCTAGCTCGCATTGTAACAGCGGATAGACAGGCCACAGTGCAAGAAATCACTCGGCAATTTAACGCTGGTGCGCAAAAACGTGTAAGCAGCCATACTATCCAGAACCATCTCCTCGCTATGGGGTACAGAAGCCATCATCCCACGAGGGTACTGCTGCTGACCGCACATCACGGGGTGCAAAGATTAGCATGGGTGCGAGGAACATCGCCACTGGACCCTAGACATGTGGGAAAATGTTGCCTGGACTGATGAGTCGAGATTCATGTAGGTACATGCTGATGGCAGGATATGAATACGGCGCAAACCACATGAAACGATGGATCCTTCTTGCCAGCAGGGTACTCTTCAAGCAGGTGGGGGTGGCATTTTTGTCTGGGGACTGTTTACGTGGACTGAAATGGGACCTCTGGTACGTGTCACATCGTCCCTCACAGGTCAACATTACCGGGATATCCTGGATGACCATTTGCTCCCATTTGTGCGTCTTCAATATCCAACTGGGTACCTCATCCTGCAACAAGACAATGCACCGTGCCATCGCATCCGGATTGTATCCGAATGGTTCGATGAACTCTCCACTGACGTGACGTCGCTTCCTTGGCCAGCTAGGTCACCTGACATCAATCCCATCGAACAC
The DNA here is from genome assembly GCA_039090855.1 of Macrothele yani. Classification (NCBI taxonomy): domain Eukaryota; kingdom Metazoa; phylum Arthropoda; class Arachnida; order Araneae; family Macrothelidae; genus Macrothele; species Macrothele yani. Next base: position 4,459,090 of record CM076995.1, on the reverse strand, counting down.
ATCTGGGATGCCATCGAGAGAGATGTTTGAGGCTCTGACCTCCCTCCATCAAATCTTCATGAACTGTTGGAGCTTGTTCAGGGGTCGTGGATCCGTATGGCTTCCCAACGCTTCTGGTGTCTTGTCGAGTCCATGCCAAGACGAATCGCCACCGTCATCAGGGTGAAAGGTGGTGCTACATGTTACTAGACAGGTATTTCTAATTCAATTGCTCTTCAGTGTATATTATAACCTCTACAATTTTCTACATTTGTTAACATTAATTACTTTATGAAATCAAACTGCTGAAAGATTGAGCATTCACAGTCTACTGGTTAGTAAATCTGCCTCTGATTTCACTCCTGGACTTTCACCCTTTTTCAAAAGCCAAATACACTTTTAAAACTTATGATCTAAAAAATAAAAAAGTGAGTTCCATATTTTCAAGTTTTCAAGGAAGAAAAGCGAGCCTGACCTGAAATTAAATTATTGCTGTGATGTAACATAAAATACCTATAAAAATCTAGTGAGGGATAGTCTTATTTTGACATCATTACAGTTGGTGATCATAAAACATGGAAAATATCATACACCTTTTATTTCAATACACAAACGGCTCAGACAAAAAAAAAAAAAAGCTTTAAAAGTTTTTCTTAAAGTTACATACCTTCTTTTTAAGCATAAGGAATTGATGAGATAAGCATCCAGAAAAATCTGGCTCTTCCCATACTGCCTCGTGATTATTAGTTAATGAGCAATGCCTCCGAACATCACCTAAAATGAAAAAAAAAAAAAAAAACGTAATAATAAAGAAAGAAAATTCTAGTTTTAAAATAAGAACCAGATTTGGCTTAGCTCATGTAATAAAAATTCAATGCCACTTAAAATAGCTAGTTGTGAGATATCACTTTTAATTCAACTTTAAAAAGCAGCAAGAATTGAATGCACCAATAATAAAAAAATATGAACAAATTACAATTATGGGTATTCAAAGAAGCATTTTCCCTTTAATTCATTTTCTCAATAATCACAAATATGCTGTTTAAAATTCTGTAATTAACATTATCTACATACAGAAAAAGTCCTACAAAGACATTTTTATCCACATATAAACAGGTACTACAAATCTTTTCATTTCATTAAACAAATTAAGAACAAACAAAAAATTTTAAAATGTGCCTATTTATCTTTTTACTCTTACTATGCTTCCTTTTTAGGAGGGGGCAAATCTTACTTTGTTTCTAATGGGTAGTGACTTTCTAATCTCTTCGTCTTTCTTCTATCTTTTGGTGACTATATATACAGCTCAATATCTTGAAAAGGAATTTGTTAATTCCTTTGGATTTTAACCCTATTATGAACAAAAAGAAATGAAATCTATATGAAAAATACAAATATAATATCAAAGGTATTGTGCACCTAATATTGAAAAGTATATCACACATTATACGCTCAGTGAGAAACATGCTCCCCACCTCGAGAGAAGCCTATTTATACAACAAGTTTTTGTTAGTTAAAAAATATTTACAAATAAAACATTTCAGTTAAAATATTAATCTATAATTTTCAATCAAACACTCACTCATTAGCACACTCATACATTTAAAACTATCCATTAATTAAAACATATCTCATTAGAAATGGCTATACTCATCGGGTGGGGAGACATGACTCACTTAAAAACACTTTGTCGACGTTATCATGGCGAGAGCTTCCAATGTCCCTAATAATGATGTATTTGTTTCTATAAATAGATATTAATATTTCAATATTTCTACATTAAAAGAAAAAAGAATTGTATTTAAGATAGATATACTTACCAACTCATCCGATAGATGGCAGCACTTGAGGAGATTCACCTAACACGTAGCGCAGGCTGCACCCCTTCTTCGTTTCCCGACATGCAACTTCTGCAGCTACTTACACACACGCGAGGAACCCTCATGTACGTTGTTGATGGCCTGATGATAATATTCCTGGGACATTGAAAGCGCTCGCCATGATAACGTCGACAAAGTGTTTTTAAGTGAGCCATGTCTCCCGACATGATGAGTATAGCCGTTTCTAATGAGATATGTTTTAATTAATGGATAGTTTTAAATGTATGAGTGTGCTAATGAGTGAGTATTTGATTGAAAATTATAAATTAAGATTTTAACTAAAATGTTTTATTTGTAAATATTTTTTAACAAAAAACTTGTTGTATAAATAGGCTCCTCTTGGGGTGGGAGCACGTGCCTCACAGAGCATATAATGTGCGATATACTTTTCAATATTAGGTACAGAATACCTTTGATATTATATTTGTATAATCAAAAGCATGTTTTACCATGAAACTGTCCTTAGGGATATGTCTCATGATATGTATATTTCTTAATTATATGGAAAATATTTTGTGCAAGACAAAGCTATTAGTTCCTCAGGGATTGTCTGTATGATTAAAGTAAAAGAAGATAAAAAAGCAATGCACACAAACTGTTTGATGTCATAAAATTGAAAGACAAAAAGTGGATTATTTTTGCTATATTTCCATAAAGCCTGATGATCAGCTAATTATGTGAAACTGAAGAGATATGTTTTCATTAACCAGTTTCTGATAGATTTCACCCCTTTAGGCAGATCCATTAATGGACCAGATACTCCAGGAACTTATTGCTTCCTCACCAATACTTTTACTTTTTTTTCTAGCCAGCTGAATGTACTATTACACAGTTGTTCAGAAGTCTAACATGGCATAATGTGCAACAGAATGTGCCTTTACCAGATATGCAAATTTTTATGGCAGAAACATCTGCTATTATGATATTACATTTCAGAATCCCTAAGCCAAACTGACAGCATGAATCAACAACAGCAGCTGCACTGAAACATTTGATTAGCTATTTTTTGGAAATTCTCTTCACAATTACAAGAAGCAAATGCAGCTTTTACAACATTTCTACTCTACAGTTTTCATTTATAAACACAAATTCAGCAATTTCTTAATAAATTAATTTTTCAATAACAACTACAAATGTATTATTACACAACCATTAAGGTATTTCAAAAATATTAACATTGATTATAGCTTTACACATACCTGTATAACCATAACCACCTGGACACAACTGTATGTCATCAGTATTTGATGCTGCAAGTGACCACTTGACTTTTTTCCGTTCCTCTGGCAGACAAGATGGAACATTTTCTAACAAAAATAAAAAAGGAAAATTAACTTTTGAAAGAAGTTGTATGATTATATTTAAAAAATAGAATGCCAGTTTGGTGTTAAAATAGAGACATTTAATATAATAACAGTGTAAGTTCAAATAGAATGCATTACATTTGAACATATGCTATTACTAGAATTGCATATGGAATAAATTCATAAGTTTTATATGCATTTGTGAAACAGCATTATTCATTATTTAAATTACAAAATCACAATGTAAGACTTCATATGAAATGGTTGGGTCATGACTTGTTTCAGATCAATGATATTTCATGCACTGGATGCCTTAAATGCTGAACAGTACATTAATCATAAAGAATACATTTTAACAGATTCAAAATCTTGAATGAATGATTTTAAACATGAAATATATGCATAAAAGTACTTCATTTTGGGTAAAAGGTAAATATTTTTTTACAATATAAATACACTTCACGAACCAAGATAATTTAGAAAAAAACAACAACATGGAAAATATTTTACAGGACACCAGTTTCCAAAGCAAAATAAGGATGCTGACAGATGATGTTTTGCAGCAATGATGCTGTTGAAGAGCACAAGGTCTCAGAAGTAATCATGATAAATTGCCCTCAGCAACTATTCAAGCTTTGTGCAGTCATTTTTGGTCCACATGGTAGAAAAAAAGATTACAATTTGTAGGCAGTGCAAACATACTGTGCTAGATGAGCAAACTTTACTTTTGGTTACATTTATGACAATGTTAAAAACATCTGCTATGCTTCAGTTTCCCTCTTATAATGATGCAGCTACTGAATCCAAAAACACTATATTCTAAGTAACAAATTTTGACTTTGTCTTTTAATTTAATTGTTAATGACAAAGTAAAGTCATTAACTCTTTCTTGTTATCATTTTAAAATTTACAGCTAACAAAATTTTTCACCACTGACACTACTGGAACCACAAAGGCAATTAGTTACTTATGATAATTTACTATTGAGATGATATTGTTGGCTATTTAATTAGTCAAAACTTTGTTGTCTAAACCAGCGGCGTAACCATGTTTCAAAATCGGGGGGGGGGCAATCATACATACACAATAATCGGAACCCCTCCATATTATATGTATACATATATATACAATAATATACATGTATATTTGCTTATTGCTATCATCATCATCATCATTGTCAACCATTATCAATCCACTGCTGGACGAAGGTCTCCCCAAGTTTCCACCACAACGGTCTGTCTTGTGCCAGTCTCCTCCATGTCACCCCTGCATACTTTCAAATTTCATCCACCCATCTCCCATGTGGTCTTCTTCTGGGTCTTTTCCTGTCCCTTGGAATCCAATCTAAAATTTCGGCTGTCCATCGATGATCTGTCCTTCTGGCAGTATGTCCAGCCCATTGCCATTTCAGGGATTTAACTCTGATCATGATGTCTTCCACTCTTGTCATTTTTCGGATCCACGAGTTCCTCTTCTTATCTCTCCTGGTTACACCAAGCATGCACCTCTCCATGCTACTTTGAGTTGTTTGCAGCCTTTGTATGTCTCTTTTAGTTAAGGTCCACGTCTCTGCACCATACGTAAGCACTGGAAGGATGCATTGATCAAACACTTTTCTTTTGAGACTTAATGGCATATTGCTCTTGAAAATAATGCTGTTTCTTCCAAAAGCTCTCCAGGCAAATTTTGTACGCCGATTAATTTCTTCATCAATGTGACCCTCACTTGATATCTGCTGTCCAAGATAAACGTACGTGTCTGTTATCTCCAGCTTTTCTCCATCAATCGATAAATCTTCATTTCTTGTAAAAGCATTGAACATCACTTTTGTCTTCTGAAAGTTCATTTTTAATCCCACTTCTTTACTCTTGTCAGCAAGTTCCTGGATCATACTCTGCAGCTCTGATGGGGTAGTTGCAAAAATGACTACATCATCAGCAAAACGAAGGTGGGTTAGATAATCTCCATTAATCTTTATCCCTTTGTTTTCCCAGCTCAGCGACTGAAAAACACCCTCTAATGTGGCATTAAAGAGCTTCGGAGATATGGTGTCGCCTTGTCTCACTCCCTTTCCAATTTTTACGTGTGTTGTATTTTCAAACAGCCTAATCTTTGCACTTGCATTTTCATAGATGTTATTAATAATATTAATGTATGCATCTTCAATACCGCAGGTTTTCAGAGCCATTGTAACTGCTGATGGTTTCACCGAATCAAAGGCTTTTTCATAATCGATAAAAGCCATGCACAATGGAAGTTCATATTCCCTCGCTCTTTCAATTAGTTCTCTCAGCACGTGGATATGATCTATTGTGCTGTAGCCACTCCTGAATCCAGCTTGTTCTCTCGGTTGAGCCATGTCCAGTGTTACCTTCAAGTGGTGTGAAAGAACTTTAGTGAAGATTTTATAAACTACTGATAGGAGGCTGATAGGTCTGTAGTTTCCGAGATCCTCAATGTCACCTTTCTTATGTAGCAGGATCATTGTAGCGGTGTTCCAATCCTCAGGAATCTTCCCTTCATTAAGGCATCGAGTGAAAATTTGGGCGAGTACTGTTTCGATTTCTCCACTTGCTTCTTGTATGATGTCTACAGTAATTCCATCTTCTCCTGGAGCTTTTCCCCGCTTCATGTTCTTGATTGCATGTGCAACTTCTGCTGGAAGGACTGGAGGAACTCTGGTACTGGTATCTTTCATGATGTCTGGAGTGCATGTATCATCCCTTTCATATAATTTGGAGTAGAAATATTTCACTCTTGTCAAAATTTCGCCTCTATTTCTTGTTACAGAACCATCTTCTTTTCTCAGTGCCATAATCTGATTTCTTCCTTTACTGAGATGTCCCTTTGCTATCTTTAGGCTTTGGTTGTTTTCAATTGCTTTCCTCACTAGTTCACAGTTGAATTTCCTTACGTCTTCAGTGATACTTTTTCTTACTGTCTTGCATAGCTCTATATATTCCACTTTGGAAGTCACATCTTCTTTAGTTGTCCTCATCTCTCTTCTTTTTTGCATCAACATTTTGGTTTTTCCTGATAAATTGTTCACATGCAACTTGTTCTTAGACCCAGCTAATTTTGTTGCTGTTTCCATAAGAGCTTTGGTTACTTTTCTGTTAACTTCAGAGATGTCCACTTCTTCCGATGTTAGGCCTTCTAAAGCAGAGAACCTGTTCTTCAGTTCTAACTTGAAGGTATTATGGTGTTTTTTAAGGTTGGTTATGTCAATAGATTTTGTTTGTCTTATGAGCTTGCCACGTTCAAGTTTAGTGTTGAGGTGCATCTTACATCTCACCAATCTATGGTCACTACCTGTGTTGAACTTGTTTAGCACACTGCAGTCTTCTATGACGAATTTTTTGTTACACATAATAAAATCAATTTCACTTGTCGTCCCATTTGGATGTCTCCATGTCCATTTCCTGTGTGGCTTTTTCTTGAAGAAGGAGTTCAAGATGAAAAACCCTTCTGCCTCAGCAAACTCAACGAGAGTATTTCCACGCTGGTTTCTGTTGCCATGACCGAATTTACCTACTTAAGTTTCATTCTGTTGCCGTTGCCCTATTTTTGCATTGAAATCTCCCATAATTATTTTCAAGTGCTGCTTACCTTTATTATTTAGATGACAAATTTCCTCATAAAATTCTTCAATTTCTTCTTCAGGATGACTTGTGGTGGGTGCATAAGTTTGAATAATCTGAGCCTGGTATCTTTTCGAGATTTGGATAACAAGTCGTGCAGCTCTGTCAGAGGAACTTTCAACTTCTACAACTTTATCCTTCAGTTTCTTGTTTATTATAAATCCAACACCACTAGTTCTGCCAGTATCTGTCCCACGATAGTAGAAGAGATGTCTACTTTTCAGTTCGATGAGATCTCCTCCTTTTCTCCTTACCTCACTTAGCCCCACGATGTCCCACTTGATCCTTTGTAGTTCCTCTTCCAATTCAAGAAGCCTTGAATCAGAAGATAGGGAGCGTCCATTGTACGTAGCCAAGGTCAGCATCAGATGGCAGCCTAGTCCGGTCCTCCGGGGATTCTTAGCACCCTCTGCCTTCATGTCGCACTGGCCGCTGCCTTGGCCAGGTACATTCCAGCTGCCGGAGACTGAGGGCCAAGATTTAAGTTGTGGAATCAATCACTCACCAACTCGCTTGGCCAGCGTGGTGAGTTATGGCCAACCCCCCCCTTATTGCTATATATACAATAATATACATGTACAGTTGCTGAGGAGCAATTTAACGGGCGCAACATAAGCACCTCTGTTGGCAAATTGTGGAACTTAGTGAACACAACTGTAAAACCATGACAAATATGGCAGAAATATAAATTACAAAGTTGTAGAGCTGACTTTGCTTATTAGGAATCGATATCGCTGTTTTATTAAGTACACATTATGCACGTGTTTCCATTCACAAAAAATCAAAATCTTTCATTATTAAATTTAGTCGGTTCACATCATAAAAAAGTGGGCATTATATCATTATATTCCCGAAAATTTGGGGGGTGGGGTTCCTTTACATTGGGGATCCCCGACTCTGAAAATCTGGAGGGGTCCTGACCCCCGACCCCTCCAGTGGTTACATCTATGGTTTAAACATTTTCCTGTTCAGAGTTCCACATAAATGATCTTTTATAGCACTTTCTTTTTATCATGTTAGCAATATAATAATATTTGAAACCCAGACACTTTACAAATCGACTGCAAAATTAAGATTATAAATTAAAAAGAATCAATATTTTTGAGAAGCTGAAATGAAAGTGATCAGAATGAACATCTAGAATGCATTAATCTTGACATGTGAACTTCACAAGTGCAATTTGGATGTTTAGTCTGATTCATTTAAGTTTGGCTTCTGGGTGATAAATACACTATCATGTGTGATTAAATGCTAACAAACTCTAGTGAAACCTAATAGATGCAGGTTCAATTTCTCTTGATGATGATGATGATGATGCAACTTCTGAGCTTTCTGAGAAGTCTACCACACAGATGATAGTAAATGATCAGATTTCTATGACATAAAATAATGTCAAGATATGCAGTTGATCGTAAATGAGTGACGAATAATGCAGAGTAATCCCATAAACCTGTTGTGGATAACTACAACAACTCAAGGTGAAGGAGATAGTGTCTGAGCTGCATTTTTAATGGCACGAATTGGGTGTTATTATGGTTTTACATGAATCTTACACCATCATTTTCACCAGCAAAATGTACATATTACACAAATACCAATGTTCTAACATTCATTGCTGTCTGTGTGGATACAATTGGGTTAACAAACAAAGTAAATTTTTACAATTTCAGTGGCAATCTCAAGCTCAATCCAATCAAAAACTGCAGGAACAAAATGGAGTGCGTGAGTTAATTTCAATCACCCTTTACTGACTTCACTGCATGCACTGGAAATTCTCTTGATGCATCTGTAAACCAAATGAAATCTGAATGTGTTTGGAAAGTATATGCAATTTATATCAAGCTATGTCCATGCTGAGGTCACAAACCACCAAGGCATAATGGAATGCTACTCCCTCAAAGGCTCAAATTCCAATTGCACTGAAGCAAATTAGACAGAAAGCACATAAGTGCAGCTTCTGTTACACTGTAACTCCATGCTGGTTTAACTAATCACTTCTATTTTTACTGCATAATCAGAATATTTATATGCTTACAAAAATGCTGAGAAGTTTCATTCCAACAGAGAAGTAAAAATACTGCAGGTGTCACACTGACACTTCACAGTTATTCTAGGGTTCTTGTTGATAACAAAAGCCATTTATCAAGGCTTTTTGCATTAACAACAAAAATATTCACAACAGGCACTTTCAAGAATGGAATTCCATCAAAATTTTGTTCTTGCCGGATAATTTTAGCCAGTACTTTTTTTTTTTCAAACCTGTGAATAAAAATTCCCAAGTTTGTTTACAGAAAGACATGCTTCCCAGACATAGGTGTAACATCTAAAGGCAGGAAGCATGTACCCCACTTCCAACTTTAGAAAATTTAAATGCAAGGGCAAGCCTACAATGGGACAAAAAAAAATATGAATGGAAAGTTTAAATGAGTTACTACAAATTTCAAAGAGGAAGAACCAAGAGTTTCATACACTAGCACTGTTATGCTCACCTTTTACATCTGGCTGTGATTGTTTTTTTCTGTTTTGTCAGGAAGTAAAACCATAGAAAAAAATGTGATCAATATAAAAAACTCATTTTGTAACATTATTCATGTACCAGGGGAAAAAAATTAATATTTAAAAGAATTTTGAAAGAAGAGAGCACTTCATTTTTAGAAAGCTTAGCATCTAGTGCAGGGGTCGTCGACCTTTTAATACCTACCGCCCACTATTTTACGCTTTCCAACCATAGGTTGAAGAAGTGTATATGCTCCAGCTTTGTCTGTCTGCCTGTACGCACAATAACGCGCGTAAAAATGGTTCGATTTCGATGAAATTTTAATATGTGGTAGGAGATAATCTGGGGACAAACCCTATTGAAAATGGGCGAAATGGGGTCAAAGGTCAGGACATAGGAGCGAGATCCATTTCATCGCCCTAATGCGTCATAACTTATGTGAAAATGCTCTGATTGCAACAAAACGTTATCATGTTGTTTGAGAGATATACTGAACCGGTTCTGTTGAATATCATCAAAATGGGGTCAAAGGTCGGGGCACAGGAGCAAGATTTATTCCAAAGCCATTATCCTCATAACTTCACTAAAAATAGTTCTATTGTGACAAAACTTTAATATGTTGTTCTGGAGGTATACTGAACCTGTTCTCTTTAATATCATCAAGATTTATTCCACAGCCATTATCCTCATAACTTGAGTAATGATTTCTGGTATGTTGGAAAGCATATCATAATCAATGCATTGCATGATTATACTAACATGTGTATCTTTGTTGATGGTAAAATTTCCTTACTGCCCACCAGTGCCGCAGCAACTCAATTTAGCACAAGTACGAAGTCATTTTTTGAGGGGACGATTTGTAAAAAATATGTATTTAAATTTATCTTTTTACTTATACTTTATGTATGTTTCATCATCATCATCATTGTCAACCATTATCAATCCACTGCTGGACGAAGGTCTCCCCAAGTTTCCTCCACAACGGTCTGTCTTGTGCCAGTCTCCTCCATGTCACTCCCGCATACTTTCAAATTTCATCCACCCATCTTCCATGTGGTCTTCTTCTGGGTCTTTTCCTGTCCCTTGGAATCCAATCTAAAATTTCGGCTGTTCATCGATGGTCTGTTCTTCTGGCAGTATGTCCAGCCCATTGCCATTTCAGGAATTTAACTCTGATCATGATGTCTTCCACTCTTGTCATTTTTCGGATCCACGTGTTCCTCTTCTTATCTCTCCTGGTTACACCAAGCATGCACCTCTCCATGCAACTTTGAGTTGTCTGCAGCCTTTGTATGTCTCTTTTAGCTAAGGTCCACGTCTCTGCACCATACGTAAGCACTGGAAGGATGCATTGATCAAACACTTTTCTTTTAAGACATAATGGCATATTGCTCTTGAAAATTATGCTGTTTCTTCCAAAACTCTCCAGGCAAGTTTTGTACGCCGATTAATTTCTTCACCAATGTGACCCTCACTTGATATCTGCTGTCCAAGATAAACGTACGTGTCTGTTATCTCCAGCTTTTCTCCATCAATCGATAAATCTTCATTTCTTGTAAAAGCATTGAACATCACTTTTGTCTTCTGAAAGTTCATTTTTAATCCCACTTCTTTACTCTTGTCAGCAAGTTCCTGGATCATACTCTGTAGCTCTGATGGGGTAGTTGCAAAAATGACTATGTCATCAGCAAAACGAAGGTGGGTTAGATAATCTCCATTAATCTTTATCCCTTTGTTTTCCCAGTTCAGTGATTGAAAGACATTTTCCAATGTGACATTCAAGAGCTTCGGAGATATGGTGTCACCTTGTCTCACTCCTTTTCCAATTTTTATGTGTGTTGTATTTTCAAACAGCCGAATCTTTGCACTTGCATTTTCATAGATGTTATTAATAATATTAATGTATGCATCTTCAATACCGCAGGATTTCAGAGCCATTGCAATTGCTGATGGTTTCACCGAATCAAAGGCTTTTTCATAATCGATAAAAGCCATGCACAATGGAAGCTCATATTCCCTCGCTCTTTCAATTAGTTCTCTCAGTACATGGATATGATCTATTGTGCTGTAACCACTTCTGAATCCAGCTTGTTCTCTCGGTTGAGCCATGTCCAGTGTCACCTTCAAGCGGTGTGAAAGAACTTTAGTGAAGATTTTATAAACCACTGATAGGAGGCTGATAGGTCTGTAGTTCCTGAGATCCTCAATGTCACCTTTTTTATGTAGCAAGATCATTGTAGCATTGTTCCAATCCTGAGGAATTTTCCCTTCATTAAGGCATCGAGTGAAAATTTGGGCGAGTACTGTTTCGATTTCTCCACTTGCTTCTTGTATGATGTCTACAGTAATTCCATCTTCTCCTGGAGCTTTCCCCCGCTTCATGTTCTTGATTGCGTGTGTAACTTCTGCTGGAAGGACTGGAGGAACTCTGGTACTGGTACCTTTCATGATGTCTGGAGCGCATGTATCATCCCTTTCATATAATTTGGAGTAGAAATCTTTCACTCTTGTCAAAATTTCGCCTCTATTTCTTGTTACAGAACCATCTTCTTTTCTTAGTGCCATAATCTGTTTTCTTCCCTTACTGAGATGTCCCTTTGCTATCTTTAGGCTTTGGATGTTTTCAATTGCTTTCCTCACTGGTTCACAGTTGAATTTTCTTACGTCTTCAGTGATACTTTTTCTTACTGTCTTGCATAGCTCTATATATTCCACTTTGGAAGTCACATCTTCTTTAGTTGTCCTCATCACTCTTTTTTTTTGCATCAACATTTTGGTTTTTCCTGATAATTTGTTCACATGCAATTTGTTCTTAGACCCAGCTAATTTTGTTGCTGTTTCCATAAGAGCTTTGGTTACTTTTCTGTTAACTTCCGAAATATCCACTTCTTCCGATGTTAGGCCTTCTAAAGCGGAGAATCTGTTCTTCAGTTCCAATTTGAAGGTATTATGGTGTTTTTTAAGGTTGGTTATGTCAATACATTTTGTTTGTCTTATGAGCTTGCTACGTTCGAGTTTAGTGTTGAGGTGCATCTTACATCTCACCAATCTATGGTCACTACCTGTGTTGAACTTCTTTAGCACATTGCAGTTTACCATGATGAATTTTTTGTTACACATAATAAAATCAATTTCACTTGCCGTCCCATTTGGATGTCTCCATGTCCATTTCCTGTGTGGCTTTTTCTTGAAGAAGGAGTTCAAGATGAAAAACCCTTCTGCCTCAGCAAACTCAACGAGAGTATTTCCACGCTGGTTTCTGTTGCCATGACCGAATTTACCTACTGAAGTTTCATTCTGTTGCCGTTGCCCTATTTTTGCATTGAAATCTCCCATAATTATCTTCAAGTGCTGCTTACCTTTATTATTTAGATCACGAATTTCCTCATAAAATTCTTCAATTTCTTCTTCAGCATGACTTGTGGTGGGTGCATAAGTTTGAATAATCTGAGCCTGGTATCTTCTCGAGAGTTGGATAACGAGTCGTGCAGCTCTGTCAGAGGAACTTTCAACTTCTACAACTTTATCCTTCAGTTTCTTGTTTATTATAAATCCAACACCACTAGTTCTGCCAGTATCTGTCCCACGATAGTAGAAGAGATGTCCACTTTTCAGTTCAATGAGATCTTCTCCTTTTCTCCTTACCTCACTTAGCCCGACGATGTCCCACTTGATCCTTTGTAGTTCCTCTTCCAAATCAAGAAGCCTTGAATCAGAAGATAGGGAGCGTCCGTTGTAAGTAGCCAAGGTCAGCATCAGATGGCAGCCTAGTCCGGTCCTCTGGGGATTCTTAGCACCCTCTGCCTTCATGTCGCACTGGCCGCTGCCTTGGCCAGGTACATTCCAGCTGCCGGAGACTGAGGGCCAAGATTTAAGTTGTGGAGTCATTTTGGAGGGGTTTGGCCATAACTCACCACGCTGGCCAAGCGGGTTGGTGAGTGTGGGATAGCATTTGCTCTAATTCCGATGGTATAGTTATACCGCTATGGGCGGTCGTCAGAGCCCCTTTAGTGGGAACAGGATGTACCACGAGAAGGCGGGGTTGACATTTGTCAAGGAGAGGCTGTGATGTTATGCATCACCTGACCTTACATCCCTATGTATGTTTATACATAGGTAATTTCAATTTAATGAATTTCTGCATCTCCATTGATACAGCACCTACTAGTGTGGGAGCTGCTGATCTACATCATTAATAAAACGTGTTTTGTGTTATTCTCAACATTCTGTATTTACGGATTACCTTGCTTTAATTATTATCTATATTCAAAGTTTAGAGATGGAATCCAGAAGTAAATTGCAAAAGCATATTTTAAAAAGTTAAACACACAAAGTTGTAAGCAATGTATTCGATATATGGTGGAAGAACAAAATTTGTAATAATGGACAAAAAACCCCATCGCCCACCATGAAAGTTTGAATCACCCACTAGTGGGCGGTAGGGACCAGGTCGACAACCACTGATCTAGTGCAAAATATGCTGGACTGTTTGTCATCATTCATTACCAGCAGTGTTTGAAGAAGAATGCATAACACAAATTATTTGTTATACACACTTAAAAGACCCAAGTTTTGTGAAAGTTTCCAAGAAATTGTTTTCAAAAATGGCTTCACCCAAATGGAAAACAGTAGTGTACACTTTTCCATGCTCTTTACCAAAGGAAAACATCAGTTTACATTTTTTCATGCCCCGACCAAAGGAAAACATCAGTTTGCACTTACTTGCACCTGCCTCCAAGGAAGGGAAAACATCAGTTTATACTTATTTGCGACCCTCCTCCTCCAACTGTTTGGTCATGCTATGCCTATGTTCCAAAAGTAGATCATAAACTGAAACTTGCATTTCACATCATTATCTTTGCTTGTGTTAGTGTAAGACCATCACTTATGCTCTGACAGATGTCCAAAAAAAAAAAGAACTCAAATATAAACATTATTTATTTAATAATCTAAAGCAACTTTAAAAAAAAAGAACTCAAATATAAACATTATTTATTTAATAATCTAAAGCAACTTATGGGAATTTACTAGTAAATTCCCATAAGTTGCTTTAGATTATTAATTCAATTAAACTAGGAAGCCATTTCTCAATATGAGCTTTATTCAAAGAATTATTTATTTTGTAAGTCAAGAGAGGGCGCTCTGGTGCAACAAGCTCTCTCACACTTGGACAGAAACAACAAACAGCAACTCTCTCTCCACAAAAACAAGCTATATAGAAGTGAGAGAAGTTCCTGCAATGAAAAGTCCTGTGATTATGCATCTTTCTAAAAGTGTTTGTATTTATTCTGTTTCTTCTCAACAGAGGATGGAACTCTCGAATTTACAGAGGTTATGTTCCTGGTGTTAAATATTCTCTTCCTTCTTCAAGAAGAAACTGTTTTTTTTTTTTTTTTTTTTTTTTGGTGATTCTTTAAAGTGACGGAGAGTGAAGGTCATATGTTCGCTTCTCGCTTCTCACCCTCTCACCCGGAGAACCAAACAGTTTGTGGAATGCGCCTTTTGTTTACAAAAGTGAACTATCATTCTTTTTCTAATTATCTTCAGTTATTAATTATATATTCAGCAATTCATATCTTTAACCATCTTATTTATGTTCATTAAAAGAAGTCATCTTTATTTTAAAGGTATGTTTTGTTCTTTTTAGCGCTATTCTATTTACTTTAATCAAGTCATCAGATATCTAAACAACATGAATACAATACTGAATATGAGAGGCAACAGCTTGTTTGTTTAAAAACCAACTAATAAAAAAAGGACAGAAACGTGTTTAAGATTTAAATTTCAAAAAGTTTAAACAAATACTTGTTTCTTGAAAAGAATCACTTAAAATATGTTTTCCAAAGTAAAATTGCAATCCTGGTTTAAAA
The DNA here is from genome assembly GCA_039090855.1 of Macrothele yani. NCBI lineage: Eukaryota > Metazoa > Arthropoda > Arachnida > Araneae > Macrothelidae > Macrothele > Macrothele yani. Next base: position 4,443,919 of record CM076995.1, on the reverse strand, counting down.
ATTAGCTGGGTCTATCAGTAATTAATATGGTATCACACTTTTTTTATATTTGTACATTTTTAGTTTTACATGAACATATATCTGAACTAATTCATGTTAATTCCAAGTTATAAATTAATGACCATATGTTCTGAAGTAAGTATTCTGGAATTAAAACTATGACCTAATTTTGAAATGATTATTCTGAAACATAATGCAGTGATTAACTTAAAACAGTATACTTGGAATATATGTACATGCAAACCAGAAGTACTTGGACAGTATGAATACTATTTATAAAATATAGATTTTTTTCATATTTTACTGTGATTACAGTAGAACTTACTATCTCTGTTTAATACAGTGATGGTGCTATCTTTTCGGGCTGAGCCAGCAGAGCTTGTGATAATGCAAGTGTAAGTGGCCGAAGATTTTGCTGATAGGAGAAGAATTCGACTTCCAGCTGGAAACAAATCTTCAATCATTTCTGGTTCATTGCTTGGGTTTAGAATTTGCCCATTTTTCAGCCATGTGTAACCAAAATTACGAAGTACATCTTCTTCAGACAAACATGTTATAACAACTTTGTCACCTTGATAGATAGTAGCTGTCCTTGGAGTTAACTGAGGCTGAGGAGCAGACATGACTGAGAGGCGTATCGTTTTATTTTTGGTAAAGCCCCAGTCACTTACTTGACAGGTAAAGATACCTTTAGGAAGAAAAATTATAATAGAGTGACAAATTACTGAAAAATAAACAAAACAGAAAAGAAAAAGTCAAGTTGCAGAAAACAGTTGCATGAAATCATGTTGTCAAATGATAATTTCTTACAAATTGATAAAAACTGTGTCTTTACTCAGAAAACAGACAGTACAGGGTGTTTCACTCACTTTCGGCCCCTGATTTTCCCTTATAAGTTGCAAACTAATGGACATAATTCAGTGAAATTTGACAGAGACCTATCTTGGTGTATGAGCAGCATGGTCAGTGAACTGGTGAGGACAGTGAGCATGCAATTGCCCATCATTTCCCACAGTTGTGACACACAGGCTAGAGAGTAGCAAGTGGCAGCGTTACTCTCTAGCTCATAAGTCGACTGTGTGAAGTGAAGGCCGTGTTTTCTGTCCTTCACAGTTGGTGTGATGCATCTGAATGTGCTGTTGTTACGAAATCATCAACAGTCATCGTGCCTTTGTGCTACGAGCAATTACAGTATGAACCGGTACACAGCACACGTTTATAGTCTGCACGTACTGGAAAAGTGCGTTGAGAAAGAAGTGCCAAAGGCAATTTATTGCACAGTTTGTGGTTCAGAAACCACTGGCAAAATCCTCCACTCAGCATCTGGTGAAGAAACTGGAAACCACGGGACCATTGCTGGATGTCCACGAAGGAGGACATCCAAAACTGCCAGAAGCCACGGTGCAGGAAGTGAAAAACAGACTGTCTTCCTCCCCACAGAAGTTATTGAGTAAACTGTCACAGGAGATGGGGATTTCCCACAAGTACATGTCAATGAACTGCAAAAAAAGCAAAGCTGTGGGCGTATCGAATTACTGCTGTGCAAGAATTGAAATCTCCCAATGAATAGAAGATACTTAATTACTGTCATTGAAACCATGAGAACATTGCTGGATGTCCACAAAGAAGGATGTCTGAAACTGCCAGAAGCCACAGTGCAGGAAGTGAAAAACAGACTGCTGGCCTCCCCACAGAAGTTCTTGCATAAACTGTCACAAGAGATGTAGGGTTTCCACAAGTACATGTCAATTAACTGCAAAAAGCAAAGCTGTGTGCATATCAAATTACTGTTGTGCAAGAATTGAAAGCTCCCAACAAACAGAAGAGACTTAATTACTGTTATTGGTTCTAGCAGTTTGTCAATGCACATCTTGGAATACTGGACTACACATGGTTCTCTGATGAAGCGTAGTTCCACCTAAGTGGGCATGTCAATTCCCAGAATAGCCGTATTTGGGCTACTTAGAATTCTAACACCCTGCATGAGACACCTTTTCATAATGAAAAAATTGGGATGTAGTGCGCTTTGTCACGGTGCTACATTACTGGCTCAATTTTCTTCCATACAAAGGTTGATACTGCACTCTACATGGAAATCTTTCACGAGTTTGTGAATCAGTTGGATGACATGGAACTCTGTACTGGCTATTTTCAGCAGGATGGTGCCACCTGCCACACCTCCAATGTCAGCATGGCTGAAATTGTTTCCTTTTTGAAGATTGTGTTATTTCTAAGGAATTTTGGCCACCAAGGTCGCTTGAACTTACTGCACTAGATTTCTTCCTATGGGGCATGCTGAAAGGGAAAGTGTAGTGCAACAACTACGGACTCTCATAGAACTGCGGAAAAACATTTGGCAGAAAATTGAGGCTGTTACTCTTAATGTGTTGGTGAATACCTTCCATAACATGGAGAGGCATATGCAGGCATGCCTTGATGCTAATGGCGACGACTTTCAACTCTTATTCTGAGATCATCATGCTTCTCCTTGTCAAATTTCACTGAATTACGTCCATTAGTTTGCAAGTTTTAAGGGAAATTCAAGGGCCGAGAGTGTGTGAAACACCCTGTACATTACACAGATAAAAATGCTCTAATACTTCATGAATAATATTTCGAGTTACTTCAAATTCTTCTCGTTCGTATGCCTAAGTTGTCTGTTGTCACTTATCAAAGGATCATATTCACAATAAAACTTTACTAATTAGCCTTTCTGACATCTTCAATTAACCACCCTGCAAGAGCCATTCCATCATGAAAGCTGTCATGCCTGGGAATCATGGTTAACCTTCGACTGGTATCTTATGTTTAGCAACAAATCCCACTTCTGCTTTGGAGTGGATGACTACCACATTCACAAGAAGACTGGGAAGTGATTACTTCCAGACTCTGTTGTGGAATGACATACTGCCACCCAGTGGTTTCTCTGCTTTTTTTAAAGTTTTTGCCAACCCATTCACCAAATTCACATTTTTTCACCAAAACTTTTTTCCACCGCAAAACATTTTTTTTTTTTTTTTGCAAATTGCAAAGAATGCGATTGGCAGTGAGATCCCTGCTGCTGCCACCACTCCTAATGTTATTTTGTGGGGAGCCATTTCCTATGACAGCCAGATGCCCCTAGTTGTTATAACAAGGCCATTAATAGCACAACAATACTTTCAAGGGATTCTGCAACCCATTGTCTTGCCTTTCATCGCATCTGCCAGGGGTGATTTACCAGCAGAATAATACCATACCACACATAGCTAGCCTCTCCTGGAGGTGCCTCCGTAGTACTGCACTTCCATTCCCCCGAGCACAGCCAAGTCCCCCGGATCTTTCTCCTATCCAGCGTATCTGGGACATCAGCTGTGGCAATCATGGAATATTGGGAATCTTGTGCAGCAATTAGAGGACTCATGGTACAATCTGCCACTAGAGAACATCAAGTTTTTTTTTTTTTCTAGTAACAGTTGTACTATGACTCGTGAAGTAAAGAGTCCTGCTGCTATGATATTATAATCACTTCTTTATCATCTCCCCCACAATGGGAGACTATATATATAGTTTTTAGTCTATTTTGCATAGAGTTATTTAGTCTATTTTGCCTACAATAACATAGGAATTTAGATGTAGTGAGAATAAAAAGATAATTCATCTTGGTAAGATTAGATGCATTAACCAAAGAACAGCAGTTAAAAATAAATGTGGGGAATCATGAAGATTGTCAGTAGCCTCAATAAAAACAATGGAACTTGAGTACCTCCTACAAAGCAATTATTTAATTGAAGAATGCAATTAGATCAGAGAAGGGAAAGGCACAACAAAAGTAATAAGTCAATGCTTTAAACTTTACCATCGCTATGGAGGTTGAAAACGACCTCTGTGGCCTGCCGTCATTCTCACTGTGGTTAAAGGTGAGAAGTTAATTGAGCAGATGATCTACATGCTTCAATATTTTGATATGCTTTTAATTCTCACATAATTTCCAGTGACTGTTTTTAACCCAACTTTGATCATCTCACTCTCAACCTGATGCAGTGCAGTTTGCTATAAACTGCCGGAAGTAAAGCCTCAAGAGAAGTTAGGCCTCATGAAAATTGTAAATCGTCTTAAGAATTCTAGCACTCCCACCATATGTCAGTTTCAGCATGCAAACAAAGTTTCAGCTAGTCACCTTTTTATCCATGCCTCAGTGAATAGTTAATTTGTTACAGATAAAGTACCATCTATGAAGACTTCCACATCGCTTTGTTGGATGTGACATGGGACTTTCTATAAACTCATATTGAGTTTATAAGCACTCCTGCCTTTTAGCGAGCACAGAGTTTTAAAGCATTTCTTTCAGTAATGCAAATGATACTCACAATGATACATTTGGTACTCGAAAAATGTAGCACTCAATTATTCTGAATTTTAAAATTTTAGAAATAATGAGCTTTTGAAATTGAAAATTTTAGGGAATAGTATTTTAAAGGGACCTAGGGTTAAGTGCCCTCCCTTGTATCTGAAGCCTCTTCCCCAATAATACAGTATTACAGTAATCTCCAAATAAGCTTTTTAAGTTAAAAAATAAATTTCTAAACCTTTACTAAGTTTAGAATAGCTTTATTTTAAATCGATTATCAATCATCAAAAAATAAAGAAGACAAAAATATCAATGGCAAATTTACATTTCACCATTATAGGCTATTGAAGGATGCCTAAGAAACCACTTCTTACTTAAGGACATGTCCCACAGATTGTAGAGTGTATAATTCAGTTTGTATATATTTTTTACTTTTTAGCCATAGGCCCTTCTCAAGAGTTGGCAATACTGTATGGTGCCTGGTGGATGCGGAGATCATTTGGACAATCAGAGATTTTGTCTCACATGCTGAATTTAGAGTTACAGGGGTAGTTTTCTTTCCCTATGGAGGGTCTCTCTCTATTGCTCTCAAATGCATTTAATTCCACTGCATCAATACTTTTCTCCACAGCAAAGCAACTGCGGACCATCTTCATATTCTCAAAAACCCATCGAGCGTGGGAAACAGATCAACATTTAAATTATATTAATGCTGCACTAAAATTAATCCTAAAGCTGAAGACCATGGGGTTACATTGGTTGTGTGTGAAATTAAATTTATTAACTTAATTATTTTAAATTTAAAATGAAATGAAATTAAAAGTGACAATTATCAACTTTAGAATTCTGAAGTTATTTTTTTTTTCATTACAGAAGAGAGGGGAATGTGGTGAAGACAAGGTTGTGAAAAAAAAATTAGCTCTATTCATCCCCACCTCCAATGTTCTTAGTCTAATGACATCTCTGATATTTTGAGTGAAAAAACTAAAGCCAAGAGTTAAGAGTTGAGGGGACATGTGCCCTGTCCCCATATGATTCTGCATCCATTGCACATGGCAAATTTTAGTATGATAGGTCATTTGCATTAAGGTTTATCAATTTCTTTTTTGTCTGAGAGTGTATATTTACATACCAAGTGCATTAAATGAGATGATATTTATGGAAAGATCCAATGAGGATTTTGCAAATTCTTATGTTATTTATGACAACTGTAGTGCAGCACACATCTTCCCACCTTTCCTGCAAAGAGCACCACCAGTTTTGACTCATTGAGCAGGAAATAACACTAAAGATGATATGCGTGACTAAACTGCCATTCATGATTTACTTTTTCAAACATAGCAGTTCTCCTAAAGAAAAGTCGTGTTGTTTTTCAAAAAAAAAAAAAAAAAAAAAAAAAAAAAGGTGATCGGTCAGTTGCAAGCAATGCTGAACAAACTAGACACACATGTATAAATAAAAATATCTGTAAATAAAATAATAAGATCACATATGTGTAAATAAAATCATAAAGACTGTTGAAACAGTATAGAAAATATTAAGACAGAATGAGCTGAAAATTTGGAAATGCATCTTCATTCTGCACTGAACTGAGAAGACAAATGATTATGACACATGATGCTGCACTGAATTTTTTATTATTCACCTAATACCATGTTCTTACTGAACATGATTTACTTTTTATCAACAAAGAGATTCAAAATTTGTTGAGTGTAGCTCTACTCCCTAAGTTCTGTTTGCATATATACATATTTGTATAAATTCTGAAGTTAAAACACACGATCATGTAAATGTACATAATAACAATAAATAAATAAATGGCTCTTTACTGCACCTGAGTCCAAACTAGTTGTTCTGTCAAATCCCAGAAGAGCAGTGAGCTGACCCTGAGAATTCTTTGGTAAAACTGTCATCCACATGCCTCTTTGAGAGGCATGAACATTCATGGGGAATCCATTTCTAAACCACTCCACTAAAATTGAGCTTGAACCTTCGATCAGGCATGCCATAGTTAATTCAGTTCCTTCAGTTATAGGCATTTTTTCTGACACTTCAATCCGAATAATTCGGAGTGCTGTTAATTAAAAAACATACAAAGTGAGAAATCTGTGGGGCATAGAATTACCACTGAGATATATGTTATCTATTTGCACAGTTTTACATAATTACTAGACAAGTCACCCCTATTTTAATTGTCTACACTACTCTAACAGTAACAGAAACAATAATATCAACATATAATATTAATGAGGAAATGGTCACACCTTCTATGAGGAAAACATGAAAACAAACAAAAGATAACATTCTGTAGTGTTAATAAAAATTACAGATACCTTTATTGGGATGATCTTGGGCATGGGCAAGATGTGATCATGCACTATGGGTTGCTTCATTTCTATCCCTTGAAGGATTGAACTTATAGCTCATTTCTACACAACTCTCATACCAGTGGCATACCCAGAAATTAATTTGGGGGGAGTGCATATCGGCGCCGTAATGTCAAAACCACGAATGCGAAACTTTTTAATTTGAATTATTGCCATTTAAAAACTAAATTTGATCAAAGAATCACTTTTGCAATTTCATCTGACTGTTCAAGTGCTATACATAAAATTTATACACTGGTGGCTCATGCTCCTGAGAGTGCAAGTGCTGTGACTTGCTGATTTACACACTGTCTATGACCCCCACCCCCACCACCACCACCACCACTAAAGGCCTTACGAATTGGGCAATGGGAACATCTTGGTCATTGGGGGAAATACCCGAGAGCAGATTTTCGTAATTACATATAAATTAATATGATAATTCATTTTGTTCACCTCTTTGGCATTAATGCTTAAATTTGTAATTGTATATTCGACACAGTATTAAGCCTAATATTTTGCAGAATATATGGCTTGATTAATCTGCCCCAACATCAGTTGCTTAGAAAACATTATACATTTATTTTTATTTACTTATTTATTTATTTTGAAAATAGGTTTTTATTCAGTTTCATATTTTTAATAAGAAACTTTTTTACAGTGTGCTTCAATATACAATTCAGTCAATCACTCTTGCACTTTCATTATTTGCGATTTTTAATGCACTTTCCCGCATTTCGTCGTCTGTGCTATAATCAAATCTGGTGTTGGTCGACCTAAGGACTTTAATTCAATTTTTCTCTCTAAAGTTGTTGAAGAAAATGGTAGTTTCAACAAAGAATCTACTGAATTAATCGCAGTCTCCATTCATGAAATTAAAAGATTACGAAAACCACAGAATAAAGAAAAAAAAAAAGATTAAAAGCACCGATAGATTTTAACTGACTGATCAAGCAAACGTTATGAGAGCACAGAAACAAACAAACAATCAGATAAGTTTTCCCTCAATTCTATTGGTCAACTGCCCTGCTCCCAGTTCCGATGAGAGAAAGAGGGGGATGGGGGTCTTTGATTTCAATGCCGTTTGCTGCTGGCGATCTTATATCATGCAGAGAGAAATGCAGCATGCTGGAAACCCTTAACAAGAGGAGCCCCAAGAGGTGTGTGGTGTAGGAGGCAGGAATGACATGCTGTTGGGGCCGTGCTACTCGGTTTGCAGCACGAAAGACCGAATGGGTAGGCGGCAGCAGAACCATGCTGTTATTCCCGTGTGCTAACTGGTACCACAGACTGAATGGCGAAAAGGAGCCTTGATTACGGCCCGTCTAAAAATCAGATTTTGGGCTGGCAGAAAATCATATGCATGCACTTTCAGGCTTTCAGCTACAATAAACAATACGAATATGAATTAAAAATTTTTTAGCATGCTGCAGCATGGCAGCACGTAGTCACCAGCCACCACTGCCTTTATATCAAGTTGCATCTGTATTATGCAGCAGTGAATAAAGTTTTATATGACGATAAGTCAACAATCTATGTTTACGATATTTCTTCTCTTGGTGATCACATAATTTTTTATTAGATTTCCTCCAGTTGCGGAAAGGCTCGTTTACCAACTGTCCCAAAGCTTGACTTTTTGATCCGGCATATCCCTTAGCGATTACAAAATATTTACAGTATACTCTATCTTCAGTTTTGGAAAAAGCAAGCCATGGGTATTCAAATAATAAGGTGTATTTAAATTTCCTATTTATTGTTCATTACCAAACGAAGAGCTTGGAAACACGTACGTTGCTGTTGGAGTCCAAGTATTTTCAAGAAAATCAATTTTTTCCACGTCACTCAACTTACGATTCACAAAATTTGATGTACCATATTTTCTCCCTTGGAGTGCGGTTTTAATATCAACTGGAGTGATTGTAGAGGTATCTGAATACGAGTCAAAAGCAATTGTGGAACTTTGCATCTGAGTTTCAGCTTGTTGTTGGTTCTTCTCATTCTCGAGTTGTCTCTCAATATCACTTAATGTACAACACTTCTTTGTTTGAACTTGCTTTTTGGATTACAATTCGTGACAATTGTTATTGTTAAAATAATTCAATGCGGACTGTTGTTTCTCCTTACTCATTTTTAAACATTCGTGAAACACAAATACTTGGTCTCTTGCTGTAAATTGCATGAAAATTTTCACCGAATCTTTTAATCTTCTTAATGCACTAAGAATATAGTTTTTGTTATAATCTGGACCGATCCAGGTTTTCTGACTATGTCACACTGTCTGGATTGCTCGATCATCAGAAAGCTAACAATAATTAAAAATGAATAAAAAAAAGATAGACATTAAAGCATAAAATCTTCAGCAACGCTAAAAGCTAGAATAGTCAAACGAAAAGATGAGACAACGATTATGCTTGTGTCGAGAAAACCATAAAGTAAGGATGGAGGAAACAGCACCTGATATTTAAAACCATTCGAAAAACAAACGACAGACCACAAGTCTAAGACGCATAGCCGTCGACTTGGAAAATTATTGGGGGTTCCGGAAATTTTTAATCAAATTACCCATGCATTTTTCAAAGTATTTAAATCTAATTTAAATTTCATTCAGTCAGTTTATCTGGCATGAAAGACGTCTGAAATGCTAAAATGAAGCACATTATAGTTAATTACAAGAAAAACAATTTCTCTAGATAATTATTTATTTCATTTATTTTGCTTCTGTAGGCGCTACATTATTATATACAATACACAGATACTGTGAATTTCCAACTCAAGTGTCATATAAAAGTAACAAAAACATGCAAAATTTATTTTAAGGGTTTTTTTTTTTACTAATTTTAAAAATGCCAACAATTTGTTTTCTTCAAATGATTCTTGAGTTAAAATAGGAGGTTAGAAGGGAGAGGACATGGCATCAGCCGCACACCCTGCATTTTCCGTGGGCTCTATTTCGTATTAGCTGTGTATGCCCAGTATGCCCAACTTGGGCTGCTTCTGTACTTTTCTGTGGGGAAATTGTTGACTTTGAAGAGGTTTCAGAGGCACTTGTGCAGCATGTATAGTCAGGAAAAAATTAGACCAAAATATACATGCACATAACTAAAAATTTGCAAAAAGTTATAGAAATTCTGTTTAGTATTTTCTAAAAAATTTAAACATAATTATGCTTCATCGAGCGGTAGTGAATATTGCGTATTGACCACTCACAGCCTTGCTAAAGCTGTGGAAGCCTTCTTGACCTTCAGGGACTGCTGCAGGGAGTAAGAGACGGACGCTATCAACCTGTGCTACAGCACACGTCTTCAGCAAGTGACGTCACATCACCGAAAACTCCCCGCCCGGAGGGCACAAGAAACCAGATGATCAGATTTGGCTTCACCTGCGGCTGCTGATGCCATTTTCTCTCTCTTCCAACCTCCTTGGTCCCCGACTGCCCGAAGATAGGGTGGATCAACTGACTGTACAACATATTTCTGCCTTTATCATTATGACCTCGAATAGGTTCTCGTCTCCGAATGTAGATCTGGACTTTTGTATTTTGTGGGAACCCAGACAAACCGAAGAATTTTTTTTTATAAAGGAGGCAGTTTTAAATGCTCTTAAACAACAGCACTTGAGGTGTTGGCTGTCACGTCAAATTTGATGAGCATGAACAAACACTAATTCTTTTTTGAGGCACAATAAACAGTCTGAGGGGTAAATTTCTATGTACACTTTCTATATATAGTAAACAGGGAATAAATAATAAAAAACTTGAAAAATTGATAACGAAAAACAAAATTTATGCACATACGCACACATGTATTTTCTGTATGAAATACGCGCAAAAATATTAGGGGTTCGAGAAACCCCCGACAAAATCACTGGGGGTTCAAAAAGTGTCTTGAACCCACGAAGTCGGCGCCTATGCTAAGAAGGGAAATAGCCGATAGCGCTAATTTCCTGTTGCTGAGAATAGTAACAGCTTCTCCTCACCACGTGGGACAGTGGAACAGATTCCTGCTATGGTATGTACTCCAGATAAAAGGCTTACCACCTCCATTTCCACCAGCATTCATTAGCCTGACCACTACAACACCAGTTACCAGTTCACTCTCTTCTTTCTTTAGTGCCATACAAGTGGGAAATGCGCACGGGGGAGGGGGTGGGGTGGATAGGCATATGTGACCTCGTCTGAGCATTCCAAATAAAGAATTAACTAACAGCAATTTAAGGAAGGCCAGAATGGCAACACTAGCAAAATAACGTCACCGACAACAATTTTTAGTACTAGAAAAATTATTTTGGGGCGTGCATATGGCCCTTAATTTGTACCCCTCCCCCTGGGTACGTCATTGTCCCATACCCTTTTCACAGTTCCCATGCAGCTATTCCTCAAGGGCACGAGGCACATAAGGTTTCTATGTTTAGGGATGCTCTCTCATAAGTCAGGGCCAAAAAATTAAAAATATATATATTTCTGTAGCTCCTACTACTACAATCAGTGCCGGTATGTAAATTTTGAGTACAAAAAAAAAGTGCCGGTATGTAAATTTTGAGTACAAAAAAAAAAGTGCCGGACCGTTTTTCTTTTTTTCAACGGTCATTTTTTAAATGACCGTTTGCTTGCAAACGGTCTTCTGAGACAAGCAGCCCAAACAATTACATAAAGCCCAGGAAGATATCTTAATATTGGGGGACTGCAATTGCCTCTCAATTGTGCGCATGTTAACGGAAGAACACGAAATCTGAAGATCATCCACATACATCGATCCACGAACCGTCGGAGGAAGTAATGTGAAAATGTGATTAACACGAAGAATGAAAAAAGTGACTGATAAAAGGGAGCCTTGAGAGACACCCTGCTCTTGTGGACACAACGAAGAGAGCGTCGACCCGACGCGCACATGGAACATCCGGTTCTGGAGAAGGACGGCAATAAAAGTTGATAAGATTCCCTGCAATCCGCAGTCGTGCAGATCACGGATAATGCCGTGTCTCCGCGTCCGATCGTATGCTTTTCCCATGTCGAAGAACACAGAGACCATGTGCTGACGCCGGACAAATGCCTCTCTGATAGATGTTTCAAGACGAAGGTGATGATCAGTGGTGGAGAGAAATCGACGGAAACCACTCTGATGAGGTCATAAATTGTGGTGAGTTTCCAAATAAAACATCAAACGAAAATTGATGATGCGTCCTAGCACTTTGCAAAGACAGCTCGTCATAGAGATGGGATGGTAATTCAACGGGTTTGTGGGATCTTTACCAGGTTTGAGAACAGGTGTGACAATAGCAGTCCGCCAAGAATCGGGAAAGACGTGCTCTTGTTAAATCCTGTTAAACGGAATTAGCAGACAGCCCAGAGATGATGGAGATAGGTGCTTCAGCATGTCGTAGTGGATGTTATCCGGCCTGACAGATGTTCGGCCAGACCGATTCAAAGCAATCTTCAGTTTCACTGCAATCAGCAGGCTGTTATTGTCCTCCGAGAAAAACGGCCCGAAATATATTCTTTTCCTCTCAAGCGGCGTCTGAAGCTGGTGGAACGAAGAAGGATAATTGTTGCCGCTGGACTCTAAAGAAAATGCAGTGCAAAGACAGTCAGCAATACCCTCAGCATCAGCAATACCGTCAGCGTCAGCAACCTTTTGTCAATCACTCTCGAGAATGGAGATCTCCCCAGATGGGTACTTTTCCCGAATCTTGCGAATCCTGTCCCAAACGATCTTAGAGCTGGTAAAGGTGTTGATCCCAGAAACATACTGGGACGGGTGTCCTGGATCATCCAGGACTCCCGTTTATGACGACGACGGACAAGGAACGCATAAGCCTTGGCTTTCTTGACAGCAAGGAGGTTAACATCGGTAGGAAAGCGACGAACCCGACCCCAAGCCTTATGCTGGTCTGACGCGCTGCCTAGCAGTCGGAATTCCACCAAGGCTTCGGACAACGTGAAAGATAAGACGACGTCTGCGGAATGGAGAGTTCTGCCACTTGCACAAGACAATCCGTTACCTCTGTAATAGCATCATTGATCGTACCTGAGGTCGCCGTTGAAGGAGTAATGGCCGCCCCGGTGGCGCAGTGGTCTAAGGCGCTGGCCTCTGATCATTCGTCCGTCTGGGGTCCGGGTTCGAATCCCGGTGAGGCATGGATGTTGTGTTTGTCTTACGGCACTGGCTCTCTCCCTTCCCTGGAACCAGTGACCCTAAATTAGGGACGGGCGACTGCTTATAGCCCATTGAGTTGCTCACGGTGGTCGTTAAACCTCCAATCAAAAAAAAAAAGAAAAAGAAGGAGTAATGGTCGCTGAAGCAGTGAACACGTCCCACTTGGCTCGATCTATATCCCATCTAACGAGACGGGTGAGATGGCGGTATCAGCCACCTACTAGCCGAAAAAAGACTGGAAAGTGGTCACTGCCAAGGAGGTCACCAGACACTCTCCAAGACCTGTCAGGGTATAAGGATGGTGAACTCAGCGACAAATCAATGGCTGAGTAAGAACGGGTAGGTTCATGGAAGTACGTTGTTGTCCCCGTGTTATGGAGACAGAGTGACGTGTTGGATAGGAGGGGCTCGACAACACGGCCCATTGAGTCTCGATTGTTGTCATTCCACAACGGATTGTGTGCATTAAAGTCACCTAACAGCAACAGGAAAAAAGGAGACAACTAAATCCTCCAGGTCGGAAAGGCTTACAGAGTCATCTGGTGGTAAGTAAATGGAACAGACTGTGATCACAATGTTCAGAAAAAGTCTCCCTGCCACCTCTTGCAGAGGCGTACGCAAAGGGACATGCAGTGACAGGAGGACCATGAGGAACAAGAACGGCCACGCCGCCGCACGCGATAACCCCGTCCTCGCGGTCTTTGCGAAAAACAGAATGCATGCGCAGCAAAGGAGTGTCCGTGGTGCGGAGTTTTGTCTCTTGGAGGCACACGCACACTGGCTAATGAGAATACAGCAAGCCCTTCAAATAATCAATTCTTGGTCGGAGGCCTCGGCAGTTCCACTGGATGATGGAAGCAATAATGTAAAAAGGAAAAAAAAAAGAAAAAATGAGGAAAAGTGACAAAGACTGGAACGCTTAAAAGGTTTCAGAGTCCATGAGTTCCTCCGGGAGACATTAAGTGACCAGAAGTGGAGGTGATTTGTCTGGTGGGAATATGGGACGGTGTTTGGTCCCCGGGTTCTTGGGAGGAATCAACTCCCGACCCTGATTTTTAGGTCCGGATTTCGGAGAGGAAGAGCTTGGTTTTTTTGCTGCTTTGGTTTCTTCTTTGCAGTGCCCGCAGCCAGAGTGCCAGTGGTAGTGGTTGAACTTTTCGGCGACGAGGTGGGTGTCGCTTTGGCAACTTTACGGCGAGATTTGAGAGCCTCTAGTCCAGCAGCAACGATGTCCTCGAAATCGTAGGGACACCGCGCTGGGATGTGAAACCTCAGTCTGGACCGCAACAGTAGCCTTCTGGACCACAACTGAAGCATATTATCGTCGACCTGGTGGCCCAGGGGCAATCCTCCGTCTGGCCTCGGGATAAGAGAGATGTTCAAGGGTCTTCAGGCGCTGAATAGCTTGCTCCTCCATCCATTTTGGACATTGCTTAGAAGCAGCAGAGTGCGAACCTTCACAGTTGATGCAGTGTTCAGAAGCCGCTGAGCATTCCAGCAAAGGATGATCCTCAAAGCCACAACTAGCCACGTTACGACACGACTGCTGGGAGTGTCCGTAACGCTGGCACTTGAAACACTTCAGAAGATTGGGTATATAGGGGCGAACGTCAAGACGTAAGTACCATGCCGGGCCGTGGGTGGCCTAGTGGGCAACGTTCGTGACTGCCACAGAAAGGACCTCAGGTCCGATCCCAGACAGGTACGAACGCACGATCCACTAAATATCGCCGTGCGTCGGATAGGCACGTTAAGCCGTCGGACCCCGGGTACTTGCTCCCCGGTAATAAATAAGGGCGTCTTCCTCCCCCTTTCTACTACGCTTCCGTGTAACTTTCCTATCGGGCACTCTAACCCAAATCTCTTAGCTTCTTATTTCTAAGGGTTGTTTAAGACCTGGGGTTAGACACTCCCTTCCTAAAATCCCCTACATATGATCAGTAAGTACCTTGCCTTGATGGAAGTCGGTAGGGTTGGGGTGTCAAAAGTGAAGATGATATTGCGAGATGGAACAAGTTTCCCATCTCGCCGAAAACGAATCCGTCGAACCCCAGTGACTTGTTTCCTTAGTTCCTCAAGTAGCTCCTCATCGCTGTATTCAATTAAGTCGCTGGAGGTGACCACGCCTCGAGAGGAATTCAAGTAGCCGTGTGGTATCACTTGCACCGGGATACCCAACAGAGCGGTTGTGGTAAGCAGGGTGGCACTATGTCTGGAATGAGATGTTTCGACAAGAAGATCCTCTGAAGAAAGCTCCTTGACATTGCTCGGAGAGCCAGCAACGGCCTGAAGAGCCTTATTGATCCAGAAAGGGCTCTTGGCACTCAAAGGTCGTGAAGGATCGATAGAATGTATCAAGAGAAACAGAGCATATCAAGTGTCAGAGACAAGTTTCTTGGTGGAAGGGATGGTACCGTCCTCCATTGGACGCTTCGATGTCGCACCATGGGAAGCATCCTTAGAAGCCATAAAGAAAGAGAAAAGATTCATCCGCCGAATTCCCTGCTCACTACAGTGGCGGCTCGTGGTGTAAAATGCTGGTGAGGCGAACGGTCTTGATGTAAATGTAAAACAGTAACACATATGTTATTGAAAAATATATAAATTCGTATAACGTTATAGGAACATATATATATATCAGTGGCGTAGCCGGGGGGTCGTGGTTTGCACCCCCTAAGTAGGCGAGACAGTTAGCTTTTTCTAAGCACGTTTTATAGATAATTTCCTATTTAAATTCATTGATTTTTACATAACTTACAATGTAATACAAATAAATTACATTGATACATAATATCAATGCAATTTCTTGATAATAGAACAGAAAGTAAAGCAAAGCAGCCAAAGAAGTTGCTTTATTAACTTTTTATTAAAACAACTATAATTTATTGCATTTTCTTCATTTTATTAAATTAGCTTCGTTTTGTATTAATGTCCAAGATGTGCGTACGTACCAATAGAAAAATATTTGTCGAAGCGCCCCCCCCGAAATTGTTACATGTACTTATACACAGTTATACAGCATAAATGCAGAAACCCCTCCCCCCCCCACCCTCAAAAAGTTTCATGTCAAAGGCAGTATCACCCATCGGATATCTTTGAAGTCCTGGGTTCGAGTCGGCTGAATCATTAAAATCCACTGAGATTCGGAAGTCTCGTTAAGCCATTGGTCTCGGTTAGGCGCCTTGTTATAAACAGCTGTAAACCCCATCACTTAGGGCTCCATCCCATGCCATTTAGCCCTTATATACAAATATTATTCAACAGTAATGGAATAAAATTATAGAAATATATGAAACACGGCGTGGGGAGTCTTTCTTCACGAAAAAATCCAAAAATTTTAGAGGAAAAATGTGCATATACCACTATATATATATGTGTGTGTGTGTGTGTGTGTGTGTGTGTGTGTAATATACGCTACTTTTGCAACAATATTTTTATGAAAACAATTATTCAATAATTTTACAACAAAGAAAGAAATATTTCACCTGTATTCTTTTATGTAATACACTTGAGCGAAAATACGCAATTTGTGCGGTTTCTTTAGCTAGTCAATGCGTCACTCACATCCCAACGCCAGTCGGAGATCCACTTCTTAAAAAATTCAAAGTAAATCATTTGAATAGAAATTGTTTTCTTACGAAATGTTTCTTGAGCTTGAATAAAAGTCACAGTTCGATTGGCATATTAGTGAAGGTGCATTTAGCACGGGTCATAAACTGAAGTCCAGGCTCGTGATAATTATTAGCTTCGTTTTGTATTAATGTCCAGGAGAAGTCAAGGAAGCACATTTCTATATAAAAAAGTATTAGGTAATTTAAACCTGGAATTAAAAACAGAGGAATGCGATATTAATTTGCTTTGGTCTCGAACAGAATGCTTTCAGTTTATGTTTTATAAATAAGTTCAATTCTGCGATCCTTTTTGGCTGCAAATTTGTCTATGATCAGATCATAAAATGGTTGAGTGGACATTAGATGGTTCAGCAATTCTTTCTCGATTGAAATTTTAGCGAGTGAAGACAAACGATCTTGTGCCGTTGTATTACGGAGGTAAGTCTTAATTCTCTTCAAACAAGAAAAACTCCTTTCAGCAGAAGAACTTGTTGATGCCAGTGTCAATACAAGAGAAAATAATTTGTAGGCTTCTGGTAACACATCTTTCAGCTCGTTTTCTTTCATTGTTTTCAAGGTTTTCTGAACACCGAGTTCCCTGAAGTTGTGATCATTATATAAAAAATCTAATTCGTTTTTTAGTCGTTGTGTGTCTGTAAAAATGTTTGGATAAATTTTTTGAGAGTGTTAAGGGCACTGGATGGAAATGACTCTGAATAACTATGGTATTTTGAGCTGTCAACTAGCTGCAGAAACTCGAGCTTTCCCATATCTTCAAATCTGGTATTTATTTGGATTATTATGCTGTCAACGATTTCGTAAAACAAAATTTTGTAATAGTTTTCCACTTCTTCTTCAGTCAAATGTTTCTTTTGGCGACATTTAGGACCTCCACTCAAACTAATTGCTTCACTGAAATGTTTCAAGTAAGTGGTTACATTCCTTTTCTTATTTATTCGTTCGCAACATTGTTTAATTTGTCTTTGGCAATAACTGATATCTAAAGTCTTTTTTTGTAAAACATCAAATAATACATCCGTAATTCCAAAAATGTCATCAAAAATCAGTGATAAAAAAGCAAATTCAAAATTAGTGAAATTTTTCAAATATCCTATGGCTCCGTTGATTGATTCTGCCGTTGATTCCGGGTCATTCATTATGTTTTCAAACACATTCTTTAGTTTGCCCCATTCGCTTACAATTAAACGCAAAATGTGTGAAAGTGATGCCCAACGTGTTTCCGCTATTTGAGGAATCCGTTTCCCAACAACTGAATCTGCTACGTGGGTTCTCTTGGCAGATTTATGAAAAAATGAGGGCATGCTGGATACAGTTGCGAAATATATGCGACAATTTACAATACTTTTTGCACCCCTGTTGTAGGACAAGGTTAAGGCGGTGGGCGAAACAGTGGGTAAAACAAAGCTTGCGGGGCTTCTACCTTGACTCTTTTCTGCAGACCGCTCAACTCTCCAGCCATAACGCTTGCACCATCATAACACTGGCCTACTAACTTTGATTTAAAATCAAACTCCTCCAAAACCGATGCTAGCAGATCATACAGTGCCACAGCAGTCCTGTCAGTGCTGATATCATAAAAACCAAGGAAGCGCTCAACTACTTCACAATTTGAGTCCAATATGTATCTGACAATTATTGAACACTGTGATTTTTGAGTAATATCAGTTGTATCATCAACTTGCACTGAAAAAAATTTTGACTCATTAATTTCGCTTTTAACACATTCGTTTATATATTCATGAATACACTCCAGTAAATCATTCTGTATCGTTTTAGATTGTCCAGAAAATAAGCTTCGTATTTCTTCAAAATGTGCTTTTAATTCTGGGGTGCTCCTACGAAGTAACAAATGGAACATCTCCTTGAAATTACCTTTATTTAATGAGGAAATAGATTCATCATGTCCTCGAAAAGGCAGTTCTTGCTTGCTTAGAACGACAACTAAATCGATTATATGTTCCATAAAAAGCCTATTTAGTCTGACCTTTTCATTAAACTTAGCTTTATGAAGCATATCAGAAATAGTGTTTATATTTTTTTCCATCCGTTTCAGACCTACGTGATTAGTTATATGCTCTTTAGAGCTTTCGTGCAATTTTGCACTACGAGAAAAGTTTTTCAGATCAAAAATAACCCGTTGTATTCCACACATTTTTCTTATTGCTCAAAAGTAAACATGGCCAGCAAAAGAGAGTTTGCTTGTAATAGCTACCAGAAAGCCAGGGGAAAATCTCGTACCATGATTTATTGAAAGACCTAAGAAACGATTTGCCGCACTTATCTTTAGATATTGAACTTATTACAGGTGTCGGTCTTCCAGATATGAGAACATCCCTTTTATTATAATCTTTCCAATGTTTAAAAGGAATTTCTTCCAGAACACAAATCACGTCGTTTATTGGGCCATTCATATTTTCCAACCCAAATCAAAATATGCTGTTTAGTAACAATAACAAAATAAAAAAGAAGAAAAACTCAACATTACTATGAACTAGCCAACACCCGCAAAAGAGAGGATTGAAAACACACTACAAAAAGTTAGACTCAAATATACTCTGACGAATAGTTAAAGCTACGTAGAAATCATCCTACTTCAAAGCATATAGAGGCGAACGGCGTCATCGCCTGTAAAACCACTTTTTACCAAGGTCATCTGCTCATTTTCCCGCGCCCATTGGATACACAATCCTTGGGTTCTCCAATAACAGCAGAGATGCGATTCCAGTTTAAGCGAAATGGAGGGTCGCCTCAGAAATTTCCTTTCTCTTACTGGAAGTCCGGCACCTAATTAGGTAGACCTCGGACCGTGGGGGTGGGGGGTTCACTCTGTAGGGCTCTTCTCTGATCCCCAGTTCCCAAAACCGGCTTCTCATCGAGACGATTCAGCCGGTCGCCTCTAAGCGCTTAAACATGCAGCTGCTTTGCAAAAATAATGATTCATTCCTCTTCTTGAAAGCCTTTTTTTAACCTAATTCATGAATCACAATGTAAATTTCAGTGTTTCATTTATCCTGCAAAGTTCTTATATCTTCGTTACTGACCGAAGTTTTTTTTTTTTTCACTTCTCATTCTGCGGAATTTCAGGTGAGGCGGCGCCTCACTTGCCTCATCTGACGGGCCGCCACTGGCTCACTACCGAGCCCAACGAGGGAGAGCCGGAGGCCCGCAAGCCCATATGGACGCAGGACACGGCTCTAGTGTTAAGCAGCGGATATAATAAGTTCACAGGGCGGACATGCGCTTAGCGAGAACCGCGACTTTCCCGTGTCTTGGCAGCACACCTTTGGCATGCCCACACTATCCCCAGACTCACCCTGTCGTTCGCAACGACAAGCCGTTAGAAGACAGGACTACACTCGGCCACTGACTTCACTGACCTGGAATGGATTAGTTCCAAGCCGCCCGTTTAGGGTGAAGCAGGGGACAAAGAGGAGTGTCGGTAGCTGGCGACACCACCACTCAGGCCTCCAGAAACCTCAGCCTCCAGCATCCCCTTTTCCACCGCACGGGTCACCGCACACGGAAAACGTGCAGATAAGTCTAGCTAACCAACGCGGGAAAAAAAGAGGGAAACATAAAATGGGGAAGAAAAGGAAAAGAACGAGAAACCAAACCCCGACGCTGGCGCTTGGTCATAACCTCAGCAACCAATAACTGAAGCGGGTGCGTGTCATGGTAACAACCAAAGGCTTAAAAGTGGGAAAACATCAGACAATACATGTTGGCTCGGGCTGTGGGGTTGTCACTCCCCATCAGATGGATCAACAGCTGTCCCTGCGGTGATCGTAACGTACAAAGACGAAAAGACAAGATGGTCCGTCACAAGGTCAGCCTGGGCCGTGGGGCGCTACTCCCCAAATAACTGGAAAACCAGTTATCCCCGTGTGTGCGTGTGTGTGTGTGTGGGGGGGGGGGGGCATTGTGCCAGCTACACCACTGATCCCGGTGAGGCATGGATGTTGCATTTGTCTTATGGCGCTGGCTCCCTACCTTACCTGAAGTCAGTGGCCCTAAAATGGGGGTGGGCGACTGCTTATTGGCTATAGCCCATTGAGTTGCTCAATGTGGTTGTTAAACCCCCAAAGAAATAAAAAGCTAACCACAACGGAGAGCAGCCTACTCTGTTGGGTGTGGACTCTTCATATGCATGAAAGCAATTGTCCAAAAATAGTGGAAAGAGGCACATAAAAAAAACACGTAGATATGTCTAATCTCCGTTTTATTTCTGAATATGCGGAAAAGATGAAGAGCTAATTAGTCATATTTGCTCCACGGCAGAAAGCTTCTCTGACTGTTTAATGTTCAATGGAAAACGTGTACGTGAGTGCTACCTCCCAGTGTACATGTGTGTGTGTGTGTGTGTGTGTGTGTATGTCTTTTTTTTCTGTTTCTTTTCTTCTTTCCCCCTTTCTTCAGGGAAATTCAAATTTTTCAACATTTGCTACCATTATTCTTTTGGATATATTTTTTTCCGGCTTTTACTCAGTTGTAATGATAGAGATGAAACTACCGTATGTCGCAGTCTGTTTTTCGCGGAATGGGAAGAAAATTCTCATAACACGAAGAAAACTTTGAATGTTTTTCCCACCTGGCTCTTTATTTTGGTTGGTTTTGTCTTCCTGCAAATTTCCCTTCCATCGCAACCTTCGTACAAAAAAGCTTTTCATCATGCGCTGAAAATATGAAAGTACCTTTTCCAAAAAACGCCGTTGAAAGAAAAGCAAAGCGTCTGAGTTTACTTAAGCTATCAAAGATCACAGTGTTTTCAAGTGACTGTGTAGACGAAGGAAGCGTTAACAAAACGGATTTTAACAAATTTAGGTAAATGCAAAAACCATCCCTACTTGTAACAATGAAAAAACGCAAATTTAACGATTTAGTGTCTTTAAACAGACAATTTTTTATCAATTGTTTAGCTCCTTAATGAGACTTTAAACAAATGTTTAAATTAAACCGAAAGCCGCAGTTCAGTGAGCTCTGAATTTAGCTTAGCCTAACCTTCCATACCTTGAAGGATACAACTGTTCAGAAATATTTAAGCGCTTGAATTGGAAAATGAAGGTATAATGAACAAAAATTTAAACCAAAGAGGCCGCGTCAACACTAGTCTTCATCTAATTTAATCGTGTTACAGGTTTTATGCCAACAACACAAAGTAAACTAAATATTATAGACGGAATAGAATGTGTAGCAACTTTCAGTTAAACAGAGAGAGAGAGAGAGAGAGAGAGAGAGAAATCTAATGTGGAGTGCCGGAAGTCTAGGATCAGTCACATAATGGCTTGCCAGTTAAGCTTTTATATTAATCCTTGTCCATTCGTAGTTAATTTTGGTTAGCAGCTGCACGAATTCCGTATGTTTCTTGACCGTTCAAATGCTACTAATTAATTCAAGGAGAATTTGCAAAGGCCGGAGTGGTATGAGGCGGGCCCAATCTTGAGCCCCGGATGATGCATGAACAACGCTGAAGCTCCCCGGAGCCAATGGCCAAAAATTTCGGCGATAGCCCATAAGCTCACAGAGAAGCTCATGGTGATCGTTAAGTACCATTTCCAAGAAATCTGTTTTTCTATAGGCAGCGTCTTATTGTTTAATGGCAAGCAAGTGACGTCAGAAACATGTGCCTAAAGCAGACAAAAAGTTCACGAACAGACTTAAAAGGTTGATCAAACGACTTAGCGCAAGACGACCACACGTGGTCAAATAGTCTAGTGCGCAAGTTTCTGCACTCGTGAGGAAGAGCATGGACAGGAATACGGAATAAGACTTGAATGTTTCTTTCGTCATTACAGAGTTAGTTCTATCCCTTTCCTGGAAGCAATGGTCGGTAATTAGGATCGTCTTCTTCTCATACGTAGGATCACAGCTCATGGGGTTGCAAAACCCCGAAACAACAATAAAAACAAAAAAGACGATGTTTAGGAAAGCTCAAAACCTCAAAAACAAGCTGCACTGAAAAGATTGTTTGAAGTAAAGAAGTCGAAGCAGTGACACCGGGCTATAAGCAATCGCCCGTCCCTAATTTAGTGTCAATGGTTTCAGGGAAGGGATAGAGCCCGTGCCGTAAGACAAACGCAACATCCATGCCTCACCGGGATTCGAACCCGGACCCATCTCGGACGAATGATCAGAAGCCCATCGCAAGGGTGTCTGCTGGAGCCCAGTTTCTCAATACAATGACAGGCCACATACGGCTAACGTAATGGGCAAATGTCTACGGTTTGCTGACACTATTCCGTGGCCAATCAAGTACCAGGACACTGAACATATTTGGAACTTGGTAGACCAACATCAGCAGACTCATTCGCAATTAGCAAAGGCGGCCGATGCTTTCACAGACCGATAATTAATATTTAGATGATAATTTTTTTTTTTTTTTAGATAAGAATTTTTCCGTGACTCACTTATAAACGTGGAAAGAGCGATGACTTCTGTTTGATGTTCCTAATCCACGTCTATTGTGTGTAATTAATTATTCATTCGCCTTCTAGTTAATTGTTCAGTTGCTGCTTACCATCTTTGGTGAATTCCCAGCATTGTGCGGGGCTCCAAGAAGCAACCTGCCATGTGATTTGGCAGTTAGTCGTATGTGTGTCTGGAGAATTCGAGGCCGCTGTGGTGCAGTGGTAGCATTCCCGGCGCGTAATTGGAAGACCCTAGGTTCGATTCCCGGTGGCGGCCGATCAGAATTTTTCGGTGACTCACTTATAAACGTGGAAAGAGCGATGATTTCTGTTTGATGTTTATTATTAATTTATTAATTCTACTGAAGTAGCATTTTGCCCGATGCAGTTGTCATATAAATTCAGTGCTATGACTGTATGACCAATATAAAGTAGAATACTAGAGAATTGCTATTGAATTGAATTAAATAATTACCCGCTCTCAGACTGAAGCTAGAGCCACTATAACTTGTCGTTAAACTTGTCTGTGAAAGAAAATTACAGTTGAATCCCGCAACGAATCATATCGCGAACATTACATTACAGTAAAGTACTGAACGAATGTCAACGTACAACAAATGTTCTCCACAAAACAAAGTATCACTCAGACTTGAGGCGCTTTCTTGTTCGAGCCAAGGAGGGAGAGTTCATTCTACCGCTGTGCTACGTCCACGCGCATTCACTCTGCGCCGTTCACCAGCATCATGAACTTGTGATCTTCCCTCCACTAGTAAGAGCGAAACAGCCGGCTTTCGGTAAGTCATTGTGCTTACAGACCACCGCCCACGCGCGGTTTGGTCATACACACTCTTCGTAACCCTCGCACTCGTTTTCAACGATTCTGAATATTTTTCCATTTGGCCCCAATTTCACTTGGCCCCCATTTGACCGGCGATTGCCGGTCAGCCGGCCGGGCCCGTCCGGCCCTGTATACAACGCTACATGTAGGAAGCTTGAGAAACGTAACAGATAAAATACACAGGGCAAATTATACGCTGCAATCATGATGTTCAGGAAATTCGCAGGTCCATGCAATGTCAAAATGATAGGCTTGTGGAACTAAGAGTGTACTTAGATGAACACATTCATTTATAGCCTACCGCTGTACATAATTTGCACTGCTAGGATCACGTTACCGTATAGCCAACAATAAACAATTTTCTAGCAGCCAATGACAGTCGAAACCCCATACAGAGTTTTCACACCCAGCAGAAACACATCGTCCACGTCAGATTCAATATATTATAGATGCGTTCCTGATTTAGGCATGTCATTTATTTACACCGATTTTCCCAAAGTTTTTTACTTGGCTGGATGATGGTGCTTCAGTAACCGCTTTTGTCGGTTTTTGCAAGCTTATAGTAAAACGATATAAAATTTTCTACCCAGTTTACTTAAACATTTTGAAAATTATTTTCTTCTCTTTCTGAATGTAAACTATAATCCTGCATATTCAAGAAGCCAGTGCAATCTGCTTGAGAGGCAGTGCTTTCCGATACTAAACGTCATACGTTTAAATTCAAGAGAATTATCTTTTTCTTTTCATTTTGCCCGGGTGTTTAACGACCACATTGGGCATCAAAGGGCATTTGGGCAGTTGACCATCTCTAATTAAAGGCCACTGGTTCCAGCAAAGCAGCGGAGTCAATGACATCAAACACGCACACCCAGGGCTTGGGTATCGGCTGATCTTGGACGAGTGGCAAGAAGCAAAGCCTCAGACCACGCGGTCACCGGGGGTGATAAAAGAATTATCGCCCGTTGAAACCTCCTTTATGGCAGTTCATTTTAATTTTACAGATGCAGATCTCTGCAAAGCAAAGAACAGGAACTAATTTTTAAAAAAATCCTCAGCTTTCATTTTTAAAGATGCTAAAAATTAAACAAAAGAAAAATGCTAACTGCATGACGATCTTTAACGTTACTAAAAATCCTTCCTTTTGTTTATGAAAGGAATCGTTTGATTGAAAACGGTTAATCTTTAACGAAATTCTTCCTAGACATAAATAACAACAACAGCAACAAAAAATCTCGCAGTTTAAAACATGTACCTGCCACACAGAAAAAAAAGTAGGGACAAATGAGAAAGATCCCAAAACTGAAACGGAAATTCAAATTTCTGCATTAAGTCTCATTCCCATTTATTCTCGAACACACTGCTCTTTTTGAGGAACCTATTTGCATTCTTTAAAAATGTCTTTGATCCATAGCTAAGAGGTCTCAGTTCAACGCTGCATTTTATGCAAATCGTCAATAGCAAGCAGAGTGGAGATCTAAACTAAAATAAGAAAAAAGTCATTTATCGGGGAGACCTGGAAAATGTAAAAGCAGGCGAAGGCATCTCAGCAATGTTGGAAATTGCCTTCATCCAATTTCTTAAGAGCACTTTCCCACGACAAGCAGTGCTGTTCATTATTTTTAGCTGTCTCTTTCTCCGATAATGCGCAATACAAATTAGAAACTAAAAAAAAAGTAGAGCCATTCTTTTTGTATCTCATGAGATTTGCTGCCAGTTCCCGCTTTCCTTCTTAAAATGCAAAGAATCTGAGTATCTCTGAAATCTTCGTGGAAATCATACCAACGTGTTTTAATAGCAGCCACAAATTTTAAGGATGTGATGCGACCTTTCAGACGCGAATTTTTTTCAACAGCTCATCGTGCGGAGATGAAATAAAACTAGCATTATTAGTTCATTCTTTTACGACGACTTGCTCTGTAACGAACTCAACATAAATTAAACCGTCCTGACGTTTCTCGAGTGCGGATGAAAGAAAAGTCACCCAAATATAGTTTTGAGTCCCGTAACGAAGAAGAATATTTTACAGCCTGCGACAATACAGATTGTTACCTCAAACTAATTTCTATGAATCAAATTTTACGATTATTGTAACTCACAAAACATATAAAATATGAACGAACAGTGGAAGAAAACTTATATTCTTGTTTTTCATTTGAAAATTAAAATTTTGCCAGCAGAAACAACATACGACAATTGCAACGGAAAAGTAACTCGTAAAACCCTGAGAGCTCAAAAGAAACGAGTACATGCATATATAAGACTTGGAATAATCATTAATATTTAAGATTGTTCTAGTTATTTCCGGGTGTTTTACATACAGCATGCCTATTTTTTAAAAGCAACACATAGCGAAGCTTCCGAACTGAAAAGTGCAAATTACGTGAAACGAAAAAAGATAACTACACTGATTTCCATAAATCAAGAAAAAACTGAAAAATCGTGATAACTCAAAAAATGCATGATGAAATGTTACGAAATTTGATAAAAACCTGTATCGTACCTTAGAGAAGACTAAAACATTCTGTAAGAAACACTTCATTCCGACAAAAATGTCCATATTCAGAACCAGGTAAAAAAAAAAAAAATACAGGTAGATTCAAGTTCTGATTGAGCCGTCAGTTTGGAACGTAGGACTACGACTTGCAGAACGGAGAGTTAAAATAAGCTAGTCGAGTATGGTTTCAAAGCGTTTATTTAATTTGTTATTGCCAACACAGGTCTATGATACGAAAAGTAGCTTACATAATGTTTACAAAAAGGTAATGCTGGATACATTGCGAACACAAAGCAGATCGGTACACGAATCAACCAACATGGTGCTCTGTCTTCTTGGGGTTCTTACATTCCTTATCACTTGCTCTTGCCTCTCGTTTTGATTTTCTCCCTTTTGCTTGCGTTCATTCTGCGAATTCCGCGGCATTGTTGAAAATGTTAACCCGCTCACACGAAAACAATTTTGAAAATGTTCAGTTCAAACCACTGCGATATGTTCTTTATACATTTGAATAGATCTCATCGAGAGCTTTAAACCGATACCACCCACAGTCGTGTTGTACTCACAGGTGCCGAGATAGATTGAGTCAAACGCGGCGGTACACCCAGAAATATTGCATCATCTCTCCCGCGCACAGGGAGCTAGTGGAGCGTCGCGCGCACGTTGTATTGCGCAGTACGCGAATTGGATTCCATGCTGTTTACGAATATGCTAACACGATTAGTGCGCGGCACATATTTTTAACGCTAGAATGATTTCAATTGGGACCTATTTTTGTCACAGGCAGTCTGCCGTAAGTCGCTCCATACTATCCGCGGACTTAGACGTAGTCCTACGTCAAAATAAGCTGTCAAAAAGAAATAGCCAAAGTGCCTCGGTAGAGAGTGTCGTTACCCCTCACAACGGCATTTCATGCTGGTGATGTCTAAGCGCTCAAACGACCATTGTTCGTGCAAAGCTTGTCTAAGCCCTTCCAGGTCCTGTTAAGTGGGGTTGAGAGCAGCAACGCATCTCCCTACAGCATCACAGATAGGCTCGATCTGATTAAGATCGGGAGACCTGGCCGGTTTTTCCGTACGGACAATGGTCTACTCTTGAAGACTCTGTTCTACTAGCATCGCTCAGTGGGGACGAGGGTTAACGCCTTGTAGGATAAATTTATTTTCTATGTGACATTCATAAGGACCAGCACATGGCTCCAGGACACCTTCGCTATAGAGTCGGGTATTCATTCTTCCTCTTGGAAGTACATAAAGGAGTCTGCGTCCACCTAACAAGATGCCACCCGAAACCACCAAGCTACCACTACCATAAGCGTTTCTTCCACGGGTCATAGAGGGATGACTGAAACCCTGTATTAACTTATGCAAGCGAAACTTGGAGTATCACAGAACGACAATGTGAAAAAATAAGAGTATCGGTAAGAAAGTTAGGACGAAGAATGTTGTGAATAACAAGAAGAGAGAGTTAGAAATGAACTTATAAGAGAAAGAACAGGAATAATAGATATTATAAAAATAATAAAAGAATCAAAGTGGAAATGGGCTGGACATGTTGGAAGACTGAAAGATGAAAGATGGACACGATTAATAACAGAATGGCAACCGAGAGATGAAAAGAGACGAAGGAGGCGCCAGAGAACAAGATGGAAAGATGACTTTAAAAAATTCAGAGGTATTAAATGGTGGACTGAGGCTAAGGATCAAGGAAGTTAGACAAGACTAGGGGAGGTCTATACCCTGCAGTGGGTGTCAACAGGTTAAGGAGAAGAAGAGGGATGCCAGCATATCCCTCGTTCCATGCAGCTCAGAGTACACCTGAAATCGTTCTGCAAATCAAATCTGGACTCATCTATAACGAGTACTGACCTCCATTGATTTCCAGTCAAATTGACGTTTAAGTCTTGTTCAATTCAAACGTTTCCCCACTTAGTCTAGGGACATGCATAAGGACTAGGAGGTAAGGAGAACGCAGAATGCTGGTCGCCTAGTTTAAAGACCTCCTTAATAAAGACTTCTGCGCACAGTAAAAGCAGATTCTATTGTTCCTGTAGCCGCAGCTACAGGAACAATAGTCAAGGTAGTCCTTCTGTTTCTTCGG
Organism: Macrothele yani; assembly: GCA_039090855.1. NCBI lineage: Eukaryota > Metazoa > Arthropoda > Arachnida > Araneae > Macrothelidae > Macrothele > Macrothele yani. The sequence goes on along the minus strand of CM076995.1, from coordinate 4,415,603 downwards.
GCAGTTATGAGTATCGGCCATCCACGTATGTTGTAGCCCTAGGTATTCCTCTACTGTATCTTCGGGAAGCTGACTACATATTTTGAAATTGGTTCTACAGCCTATGGACAAGAGGATTTACACGCAGCCATCTTCCACCTCCGATCGCTCACCTCAGCTCATCTGCTAAATTACGTCTCGCAGTTGTTACAACAAACCATCGATCTCAAAATCCTTTCTTTGCATTCCGCAAACGATGTGAAGCACACCTCCACAACAGTCCCTTTTATACTGCCGTTCATTGCACGATGCCACCACTCATTTGTAAACGATACTCTGACTTTCCGCCCGCATTACATTTCATACCACATACCCAAGTTTCGCGCATTTTGAGCTCTTCCTTGACAAAGTAATCGTGACTTTTCTGGCCTCACCCACCCCCTTAATTTTTGGAAGCAGCGTAAATAACGTACTGTACCGGATCTTGTGGCAACAAGGTCCTTACTGGAGTTAGAATGTAAATTTCTGGAAAACAGGGAATGGATTCTGGAATAATGAGGGCTTTATGGAAAAAGAGACTAACAAATGTCCGTGATTTTGTTTCTTTCATATATGAAAGCTTCAAGCAAACGGATCAGGTGAGAGGATGTTCTGTTCTGTTCTGTTCTGTTCCAGCGATCATCTGGCACCAGCCATCGAGAAAATAGGTTTGAACACTCAAATGCAAGATTTTGTGATATTTCTCACTGGGACAGTATCTCCCTTCAAGATACGAGAGTGTTAGGAATTTTTTTCAGTAAGTTTAAAGGAGCAAGAGATGATAATTTTTTGCATCTTTTTATTTTTTTATTTTTTTTTTTTTTAAAAGGACATGTTTATCTTATCACTGATTCTGTTCGTCTGACTATCTATTTGTGCACACCATATATCTCTTCACATATTACACCTCTACCGGAGATACCCGGCGTTAGCCGGATTTAACAAAAAATACATGAATCAGCATTTTCTGTGTTTTCCTAAAATTGTATAATGTCACGGAAACATATAACTGAAATGTGTTCCGGTTATGAAAAGAAAAGAATTAAATAAAAAAAATAAAAAATAAAAAAAAGAACAAAATCTATACTAAGGCCGACAAAATTGGCTAAAATAAGAAAGATAGCACTGAATTTTCGGTTGTTATGAGCACGTCTTCTGAATCCTCCGACGCGAATAAAATTTATCAAAGTTATTCAAAGTCAATGGAACCGGTTAGAAAAAAATCATCCCGATTTCTACAATCGACAAAAAATCCAGAAATAAAAACATCTACTTACTTCCACAAGTGGCTGAAAAGTATATTACGAAGATTAACAAATGACGCACAAAAAGTTTCTCATAGAAGAAGAGATCAGAGGCAAAAATACTTTCAAATCGAACAATTAAAAGAAACAAATACAGAAGGAAACATGATATAATTCTATTCCTTCCAGCGGAAGAATTTCGCATAATTAAAAAGTTGAAAATAGGTGAAAAATATTCTTCATGGAAAAAGCTGTACTAAGAAAATAGAACTTTTCAAATACGTCTCCCGGAAGAAGAGATAGCGAAAAACAGGTTTGAACCTTTACGCCCCCTAGCAGGACAGTTGTGCTTTTTTTTAAAGAGGATAATGCTCCCTATATTTATTGCAGCGAACGGCATACAGAACAAACAAAATCTCGATAGGGTTTTTAGAAGCGGAGAGACAGCTGCAAACAGAAGTACAGAAACACACCTAACGACAAAACTGTGAACTGCAAAACTCCTAAAATACAAGTCTAAATTGTTCCACTATAGGTAAATGGTATGGGGGGGTTAAAATAATTTTTTAAATCGCACATTCAGAAGCAGAGATATAAAAAAAGAAAAAATAAATATTTGCGCCCCTAGAGACGAAACTTTGCATTATGTTGGGAAGGAAATACATAACATATTTTCATAGTTAGTAGTATCTGACTGATAAAGAATTTTTTCAATCGGGTTTTTAGCCTCGCAGATATCGCTGTAAACGGGAACGTGATCTTGCGCTCTCAAGTAGCACACTTGCGCGTTAAGAAAAATTTGAAATTATAGGAGAAACATTTTGTACCAGAAAAGCTCTCCACAAAGAAGGAATTTCTAAAATCTGACTCTTGGAAGCAGAGATATCGACAAAAATAAGATATACATCTATGCCCCTGGCAGAAAAACTATGCATTTTTAGTAGGAGGCATTCTTAAAAGGTTGTTCTAGGTAAGTATCGGTCCCCGAAAGAATTTCTTCAGTTGAGTTTTCAGAAGCTTAGATTTTGTTCCAAATACATCAGAAGCAGAAATTAACATTTACGCCCCCTCGTGGCCAAACCATTCTTTACCAAAAATTAGAAATTTTATGCAAAACATTTCTCATCGGGAGCTGTATCCTGTGCAGGAAGAATTTTCAGATCGGAGTTTTAGAAGCAGAGAAATCGGGAAAACGCAATTTACCGTTACGCCCCTAGCGGAAAATTTATGCATTACTTGAAAACGATACTGTGCATAAGATTCTCTTCGATATAAATGGCATCGAAGGGAAAAATAATTTTTTCAATCGGATAAGTAGGAGTAAATATATGGAATAAAATGTATTTTGAATTCGATATCTGCATTTACGCCCTCTAGCGGCGAAGTTGTGCATTGGGAAATAACAGGAATGCAAGGATCATCACTAACATTTCGAGCTTCTCAATACAAAAAAAAAAAAAAAAAAAGAAGAAAAAATCAAATCGGATTAATAATTACAGAGGTATGGTGTTTGTTCACAGGCAGACGGACAAAGTTATAACAAAAGCACAATTTTTTTTTACAAAAGACGTGCTAACCAGCGGTCTTTATTGACTGTGAATATAGGAAATTTGAAACATCTACATTTTCCTATCGTGTTGTGATCAGAGTAATGCATAGTTAATTCGAAGCGCAAATAAGTTTGTCTTTGAAGAACCTCTGGGTCAATAACTTTGAGCGCTCCTTTATTTGGAGTCATGATGAAGTTTTTAATTTTACTAACTCCGGAGCAACCAACATAGAACTGGTTATGGTAAAAGCATGAATTTTGCACATTGAGTCCAACAACTTTTAACGATTGAACCCATGTTTTGTTAATACTCATGGCAAAGCTCAGAAAAACAAGAAACTGTAGGCGCTTAAACTAAAATTGAAGGTCATGTGGGACGATTGGAATGAGTGAAATAAAAATCATGGTCTCCAGCAGCATAGCCTGTCATGATAGTAACACCGATGCCATTCCATATGAGTTTTTTTGACATCAGTCATGTTCCATTGTAGAGTGCTTGCGGATCCAGATTTGATTACGATAAAATAAATAAAACCTTAAGATGACGTGGAGGAATATGCGAACGGAGGAAGAACAATATTAAGCTTTGAAAAAAATGAAATGCGAGAAAATGCACGTTTTCCTCTCATTTCATGTACATTTCACAGTAATAGATTCAGTGGAGTTAAAATACAAATACGCACGTCATATATGATAAAATGATTAAAAAACCGTCTCTGTGCGTTCAAACAACGTTAGTCCCAATTCACAAGACTTTAATTAAAATAAAATATATACACTTTAAAAGCATAGCACTTTCGGGCTACTATAGCCCATCCTCAGATGCAATTCCAGGGATGGGCTATAGTAGCCGGAAAGTGCTATGCTTTTAAAGTGTATATATTTTATTTTAATTAAAGTCTTGTGAATTGGGACTAACGTTGTTTGAACGCACAGAGACGGGTTTTTAATCATTTTATCATAATAGATTCACTGAAATGTATTTCCTTTTTGAAAATGGCGGAACTGCTGTTTTTTAAATAATGAAACTATTCGTCGCGTGTAGAGTAACAATAGAGAGAGAGCCACACTTTGAGTCAAAGACTTGCAATATTCTCTCTTTGGTTAAAAAAGATCGAGACAAAGTCCCGATGTTGAATAGAGGAGGTGTCTACTCCATCCCGTTAACCAGTAGCGATACACATGATCCCAACTTAGCATACATCGGATCAACACGCCGTAACTTGGGAATAAGATTTAAAGAACATAAACACGACATAAAGAATGGGCTACCGACAACCGCACTTTCTAGACTGGTTAATTCTAGTACCTACTCTCCGATCTGGGAGGAAGCACATGTTATGTCTTCGCCGATACACCAGTCTACACTATTATTTGCGGAAAGCCTTGCTGTATTCTAGATGGAAACAGGATGCTGTAATGAGGACTTGCCTCAATTTACTGCAACTGCCTAGAAGCATTATTTGTCGACATTACCGTAAGCATCTTTTGTGACTTGAATTTTTTTTATAGACTACATCTGTTGATATTGATATATGAGTTGTACATATGATATGGGTATATATACACTACATCTGTTTACTATATTGATATGAGTTGTACAATTTCCCTATGTGCGTTACGTTTCCAGCCTTTTTGGAGCCTCTTTTCCAATAACCTATTCCATCTCTATCACCCCCTTCCCCCTCCCATACACCCCTCTTTTTCCTAGGCACCTTTTAACTGCTTTTCGTACTTATTCTACCTTTCCCCTTCCCTGCCAACCTATAGGGACCACTACACATACGTCATTGTCGAGACCTATAAATTAATGTGTTACTCTGTCTTATGCTTGCATTTGTATTTCTCATTTGAAGACGGGATCCAGGGTGGACCCGAAAGTTCTCATGAAGGGTTTTTAATTATCATCGGGTTTTAACTTGTATCTTGAGCATAATTAAAGTTATGGTTCATCAACTCAGGTTTTAAAGGGTATCGTTCACTTGACCGAAAATCACTTGATCGAAAGGTACATTTCACCGAAGGGTCACTTGACAGAAAAGTTCATTTCACCGAAAGATCACTTCACCTAAAAGTTCATTTCATCGAAAGGACACTTGATCGAAAAGTTCATTTCACCGAAAGATTACTTTACCTAAAAGTTCATTATATCGAAAGATCATTTCACCGAATGGTCAGTTTATCGAAAACTTAGAATTTTGTTGTTATAGATCTGTTGGAGTATGGTGCTGGTTTTTAAAAAACTGGTCACCTAAACATTATTGGATTGTATAAAAAATACACTTTTAATTTCTTTTAAACACCTCCCCATAAGTAGGTTTTTCGAAATATAACATTAATTATAAGTCAGAGATAGACCTGTGCCTTTTTGCCAAATTTTAATCCCCCGAGCTCATATTCATGAAGTTTACATAACAACTCAAGTTAATGAGTTGTTATGTAAACACACTTATTCAGACAAAAAAAAAAAAAAAATCAGTTTTAGGGCCCTTGGCCTCGGTTTAGGCCTTTTTAGAACATTTTAATCGTGCGTGCTCATATTCATAAGGTTTACGTAAAATGTCCAGCTAATAATGTTGCACATTTATTCAGGCAAAAAAGAATCAATTTTTGGGCCCTAGGCCTCGGCTTAGGCCTTTTTAGAAAATATTAACCGTGCGTGCTCATGTTTATAAGGTTTACATAAAAACTAAAGTTAATGATGTTGTACTCTTATTCAGGCCAAAAGAATCAGTCTTAAAGCCCTTGGCCTCGTTTTAGGCCTTTTTAGAAAATTTTAATCCTGCGTGCTCATATTTATAAGGTTTACATAAAATGTCAAGTTAATAATGTCGCACATTTATTGAGGCAAAATAGAATCAATATTAGGGCCATAGGCCTCGCTTAGGCCTTTTTAGCAAATTTTAATCGTGCTTGCTCATGTTCATAAGCTTTACATAAATAGTAAAGTTAATAATGTTACACATTTTTTCAGGCAAAAAGAATCAATTTTAGGGCCCTAGGTCTCAGCTTAGGCCTTTTTATAAAATTTTAATTGTGCTTGCTCATGTTCATAAGCTTTACATAAATAGTAAAGTTAATAATGTTACACATTTTTTCAGGCAAAAAGAATCAATTTTAGGGCCCTAGGTCTCAGCTTAGGCCTTTTTAGAAAATTTTAATTGTGCTTGCTCATGTTCATAAGCTTTACATAAATAGTAAAGTTAATAATGTTACACAATTTTTCAGGCAAAAAGAATCAATTTTAGGGCCCTAGGTCTCAGCTTAGGCCTTTTTAGAACATTTTAATTGTGCTTGCTCATGTTCATAAGCTTTACATAAATAGTAAAGTTAATAATGTTACACAATTTTTCAGGCAAAAAAGAATCAATTTTAGGGCCCTAGGTCTCAGCTTAGGCCTTTTTAGAACATTTTAATTGTGCTTGCTCATGTTCATAAGCTTTACATAAATAGTAAAGTTAATAATGTTACACAATTTTTCAGGCAAAAAAGAATCAATTTTAGGGCCCTAGGTCTCAGCTTAGGCCTTTTTAGAACATTTTAATTGTGCTTGCTCATGTTCATGAGCTTTACATAAAAAGTCAAGTTAATAATGTTGCAATTTTTTTCAGGCAAAAAGAATCAATTTTAAGGTCCTAGGCCTCAGCTTAGGCCTTTTTAGAAAATAATAACGGTACGTGCTCATGTTCATAGGTTCACCTAAAAACTCAAGTTAATGATGTTGCACACTTTTCAGGCTAAAAGAATCAAGTTTAGGGCTCTAGGCCTCGGCTTAGGCCTTTTTAGCAGATTTTAATCGTGCGTGCTCATATTCATAAGGTTTACATAACAACTCAAGTTAATGATGTTGTACACTTATTCAGGCCAAAAGAAGCAGTCTTAAAGCCCTAGGTCTCGGCTTAGGCCTTTTTAGAAAATTGTAATCGTGCGTGCTCATATTTATAAGGTTTACATAAAATGTCAAGTTAATAATGTCGCCCATTTATTCAGGCAAAAAAGAATCAATATTAGGGCCGTAGGCCTCGCTTAGGCCTTTTTAGCAAATTTTAATCGTGCTTGCTCATGTTCATAAGCTTTACATAAAAAGTAAAGTTAATAATGTTACACATTTTTCTGGCAAAAATAATCAATTTTAGGGCCCTAGACCTCGGCTTAGGCCTTTATCGCAAATTTTAATCGTGCGTGCTCATATTCATAAGGTTTACGTAAAAAGTCAAGTTAATAATGTTGCACATGTATTCAGGCAAAAAAGAATAAATTTTATTGCCCTTAGGGCTTTTTTTTTTTTTTTAGCTTAGGCGTTTTTAGAAAATTCTAATCTTGCTTGTTCATAAGTTTACATAAAATGTCAAGTTAAAAAAATCAAGAGGGGGGGGGGGGGGGGAGTTAAAGATTGCCGTTTCTGGGCATATATTGAGAACTGAATTGGGAACTCCAAACGCATTTCGCGAAAACGGTCCATGTAAGCCAAGCGAGGCGAGAATTGCACTTTAATTTGAAGAAAAAAATTGCCGAGGATCCGAGGTACACCTAGTTTTGGGAGGGTGTACCCCCAACTTCCGTAATATTATGTTCGGGGCCGCTGGAGTCTGTCAGTGTATCCAGGATGTTCCCCTTGAAGCGTCCGCGAGGTCCGTCATCTTGGGGGGGTTGGCTTTCCCCCAAAATGTTAAAATGGACGTAGAGCTGTAAACATTAGACCCATGCTTTATATAATGATTCTGTACACGACCACGAATTTTCAGGAATGTGGAGTGAAACTGAACCCCCCCCCCGTTTCCAAGAGCTCTTCAGGGGTAACATCGAGGATACACTGATGACCGACTCCAGAGGTCCAGAATATAAAATTACGGAAGTTGGGGGTAGAGCCCTCAAAACCAAGCACCTCGTATCCCTTTTACAGACTTCACCAAATTTCTGGGGGAGGGGGAAGGGCATACATAGTTTGGCACTAAACACAACATGAAGCATAGAAATTGCGAGCAAATCCCTTACCTTGAACACCTGTCTGCGCTCTTAGAAACTTGGGGGAGGGTGAATTCGTCCCACCCTCCTGAAAATTCGTGATCGTGTACAGAATCATTATATAAAGCAAGGTTCTAATGTTTACAGCTCTACGTCCATTTTAACATTTTGGGGGAAAGCCCCCTCCCAAAGCTCACGGACTTCGCAGACACTTCAAGGGGAACATCCTGGATACACTGACAGACTCCAGCGGCACAGAATATAATACTACGGAAGTTCGGGGTACAGTTCCCTCAAACCAAGTGTACCTCGGATCATCGGCAATTAATTTCTTCAAATTAAAGCACAATTCTCGCTTGGCTTACATGGAACGTTTTCGCGAAATTCGTTCAGAGTTCCTAAAAAGGCCTAAGCCGAGGCTTAGGGCCCTAAAATTGAATCTTTTTTGTCTCAATAAATGTGCAACATTATTAACTTGACTTTTTGCGTAAACCTTATAAATATGAGCACGCACGATTAAAATTTGCTAAAAAGGCCTATGCGGAGGCCTAGGGCCCTAAAATTTATTCTTTTTACCTGAATAAATGTGCGACATTATTAAGTTGACATTTTATGTAAACCTTATAAATATGAGCAAGCAGGATTAAAATTTTCTAAAAAGGCCTAAGCCGAGGCCTAGGGCTTTAAAGACTGATTCTTTTGGCCTGAATAAGTGTACAACATCATTAACTTGAGTTGTTATGTAAACGTTATGAACATGAGCACGCACGGTTAAAATTTTCTAAAAAGGCCTAAGCGAGGCCTACGGCCCTAATATTGATTCTTTTTTGCCTGAATAAATGTGCAACATTATTAACTTAACTTTTGCGTAAACCTTATAAATATGAGCACGCACGAATAAAATTTGCTAAAAAGGCCTAAGCGGAGGCCTAGGGCTTTAAGACTGATTCTTTTTTTGCCTGAATAAATGTGCAACATTATTAACTTGACTTTTTGCGTAAACCTTATAAATATGAGCACGCACGATTAAAATTTGCTAAAAAGGCCTAAGCGGAGGCCTAGGGCCCTAAAATTGATTCTTTTTGCCTGAAAAAATGTGTAACATCATTAACTTGATTTTTTATGTAAACCTTATGAACATGAGCACGCACGGTTAAAATTTGCTAAAAAGGCCTAAGCGAGGCCTACGTCTTTTTGCCTGAAAAAATGTGTAACATCATTAACTTGATTTTTTATGTAAACCTTATGAACATGAGCACGCACCGTTAAAATTTGCTAAAAAGGCCTAAGCGAGGCCTACGGCACTAATATTGATTCTTTTTGCCTGAATAAATGTGCGACATTATTAACTTGACATTTTATGTAATCCTTATAAGTATGAGCATGCAGGATTAAAATTTTCTAAAAGGGCCTAAGCCGAGGCCGTGGGCTTTATGACTGATTCTTTTGGCCTAAATAAGTGTACAACATCATTAACTTGAGTTGTTATGTAAACCTTATGAACATGAGCACGCACGGTTAAAATTTGCTAAAAAGGCCTAAGCGAGGCCTACGGCTTTAATATTGATTCTTTTTTGCCTGAATAAATGTGCAACGTTATTAACTTGACTTTTCATGTAAACTATTTATGAACATGAGGACTGAACATGATTTTTATGAAAAACGTATGAACATGATAAAACTTGCTAAAAAGGCCTAGGCCGAGGCATAGGGACTTAAAATTAATTATTTTTGCCTTAAAACTAAATCTTTGCGTTCTCTGTGACACGGAGAAATCAAAAGTGCAATTTGAGTATGATCCCCTAACGTTTCGGTGGTCTGTCTGTCAAACTTGCACCATGCTTCAACAGATCCTGTAATGAAATCTAGCGTTTTCGATAAACTGACCCTTCGGTGAAATGACCTTTCGATGAAATGAACTTTTAGGTAAAGAGACCTTTCGGTGAAATGAACTTTTCGATCAAGTGACCCTTCGGTGAAATGTACCTTTCGATCAAGTGACCCTTCGGTGAAATGAACGCTTCGATCAAGTGATCTTTCGGTGAAACAATTTTTTCGGTGAAGTGATTTTCGGTCAAGTGACCCTTCGGTGAAGTAAACGTCGGGCAAATGAACCAGACCCGGTTTTAAACCATGGATTGATTTTATTGACGTATCGTGTGCCAAGGTGAGCTGCCTTGTGTTTTGCTTTAATGTTTTTAGCGCACGAAAGTATTTATAGTCCATATACCTCATTGATGATTTTTTATGTCTCTCTGGATGAAACTTACATAAGCTTACAAAATTTAATGTAAAAAAATTGTATATGTAGAGATTTTCTTAGGTTCAGATATAAATATTCCATTGTCATCGATGTCAACTTGTCGTTTTTGGGCTCATGTACACTAACGTGTGTAACAGTACTTTAGAGGACGTTGTCTACGTCATGGATATATTGTTAAGAATGTAACTTTTTCATGCATTAAACTGGCTTGAAAATGTTTTCAGAAATTTCAATTGTAAGCAGGAAACGGCGAATGTTACTGATCTAGCAGAACAGTGTGTGTGTGTGTGAGGGGGGGGGCTTTATTGGGAGCCTTCACATGAAACCATTCATACAGTGAAAATATTTATGACACAAACCCTGTCGCCGTCCGCGGGAGCGGAGAGAAGTTTTGCGTTTTTTGAAGCAAAAGAGTTCTGTGATTACGATGAATTATGGAGAGGGGGATCTTTGGAACTTTCGTGTACCAGGAAAAGACAATTTAGGAAACCAAATGGCATGGATTAAAACGCTTTTTACAAGGAATACCCTTATTCCGTAAGAGGAGATCCTTTTCGGAATTCTGAGGTGCAGGAAGTAAATTTTTGAGGAGAACGAAAAAAGGGCCTGAACTAAGCGGACTGAGAGGAGATACTCGAGAAAAGAAAGAGGGAGCCTTCCCTTGGTAGGCCGACGACAGGGGACGACGGCCTGTCGATACGGCGGCCACCTTCAGCAGTGTATCGCTGGTGTAGAAACTTCATACTGCTATGTATATCAGCACATCAGAAAATGCTGTGAGGCCATAGGGAAAATTGAAAGAGAACGAGCACGTTATGGATGCAGCTATTAAAATCGCCAGAGACGTCCTTTCCGCCGCCCCAAAGACCGAGTGGTCCGAGACGTAGGATTCACGTTAGTCTTTCGAAATGAGTCCAAGTTCGAGTCTCTGACAAGGCATGAGTGGTGTGTTTGTCTTACAGAACTAACTTTCTTTTACTCCGGAGTCAATGGCCCTAAATTAGGGACAGTTCATTTGTGAAAATAGGAATTTGTGGGGGACGGAGATCGAACTTGTTCCTCCTTGCTTCGGAGTGAGCTAACCGACTAAACTACACCGACGGAATGTATCGCTGCAGATTTGTCGTCTGGACACGTGCTTCACCTCTGTAGTACGTCACATCATTTCCCTCTTAGGCTTTTCTTTTTCTTTTATTTATTTCTTTCTTTCTTTCTTCCTTCCTTTTTTTTTTTTTTTTTTTTTGAAGCGAAGGAGGAACCTTTCCTTAATTCCAGACGATGTGTGGAACGAACATCACGCATTTTTCGAAGAATCCAACGGCCAGTTGATGTATTTTTACGTTCGGGCGCCAATGTGAAAACAGAAATTTGTCGGTGATGGAGATCGAAGCTGGGTCTCCTAGCTCCGGAGTGAATTGCTCTAAACAACTAAGCTACACTGACGGAATGTATCTGCGCAGATTTGTCGTCTTCACACATTCTTCAACTCTGTAGTACATCACACATTGCTTAGAGATATCTCCTTAAGTTGCTCGTAATAGATGCTAAGCACCCTTCCCCTTCCACAAGAGCGAACTTTTTCCTTATGTAAGGATGAGGAAAACACCATGAAGCAGCGAAAGTGATGAATTACTTCCAATCATTAGTTCAGGGCGTGTACGCGTTGTTCGGTATATGTTCAACCATGTGCTCGTGTGATCAGCAACAATGTTATCATTTCACATCTTCAAAATGTGTATTGTATGGTGTAATCCCGTATGCCATTCATGATTTATCTACTCCTTCGGGCAATCACAGGATAGAATTATCAACCTCCAGATTCGCTAAACATCAATGGCGGTTGCTTCGAATAGCGAATCCTGTGATGGTTTTATTCAAATTAATCGGAAACTTAAAACTCGGTCGTTCTGGGTGGTGTAGTGGTTAACATACTCCGGCGCTATCCGGGAGACGCGGATTCGATTCCCGCTCCAGGACGACGAGATTTTTACGTTTTCGGATATTGTCCGACTTACCATCGATGCCATATTTACACCAAAAAACGAATTTACATCTTCAAAATGTGTATTGTATGGTGTAATCCCGCATTCCATTCATGAATATTATCATTTCTTCGTGCGATGTTGATGTGGGGTCCTCATAGAGCGTATATTGTCAGTTATAAGTACAAAAGATCATGTGCCAAGCCCAAAACTTAGTACTTCCGGTCTTGATATCCGTCACCGAAAAAAATATAGCAAACGAGAGACTTTCCAGCATAGTGTATTACGTATACTAATAACTTGTGGTACTGACTCCAAATAATGCAATGTAAATTTCGTTATGCGATGAAAGGCAGAATTTTTTAAAGAATGTGTAGCTTGTTTGAGAAATTAACGCCATTTAGCAAAGATGTGCACTATAAATGAGTAACTGCATGTATTGAGTTCATTTAATCTAATTTATTCATTGAAGTGTTTTGTTCTTGTTAAATACGTATGTGTGCCCAGTTTATTAAGCAGAGCGTACTGAGTAACTTGAGTTATTTGTTTGGATGCTTTGATTTGTGCTTATTGCCTCAAGGGTCTCAATCGGACAAAGAGTGCCATGCTCCATGGTTTACACCAAAAACAATTACAAAAGCTACTCAGTGACAGTGTCCTAAATAATGCCTTACTGGAATTTGGATGCTCTTCATCCAGTGATCTGAACTTATGTGTCCTGTAGAAATATTATCCTAACTTAAAGTGAAGCATGTTAGTACTTACTAAATTTGTGCTGAAGTAGTTTTTCAGATGGCATCTGCATGATGTTATATTTTGAATATTATTTTCGTTGTAGCCGCTCTGTTTCGCATTTCTAGACGCAATCTTTGGAGCCCCAGAAGACATCAGACACCTAGTAATGCTCGTGTAACGAATTAGAGTAATCGTTTCGGACGATCCTGTCACAGGTGGTATCAAAGACGTGGGATACTCAAGACATTTCAGGAAATTCAGAATAATTGCTGGAGTCAAGTGAGGAGGCTTGTGTGTCGTACTCTAATGGCCCCAGAGTTCCATTACAATGTGTTTCAAGTCGAAATCGCACGCAGGAATTTTGATGAAACTTCCATTGCAAGAAACCACAGTACCAAATTTCAAACCGCTGGCATAGTACGGCAAGCGCGTGTTTTTGTATTTTTTTTTTTTTTTTTTGGGGTGTTGCAGGTTTAACGACCACCGTGAGCAACTCAATGGGCTATAAGAAGTCGCCCGTCCCTAATTTATTAGGGCCACTGGTTCCAGGGAAGAGAGAGAGAGAGAGAGCCAGTGCCGTGAGACAAGCACGACATCCATGCCTCACTGGGACCCCTTTTACTAATACTGCTGGATGCTCGAGAAGGTCTTGAAATATTTTTTCGCTGTGTGTATATCGGGACGCATTTATGATGACGTTGACGAGATTTATAAGGAACTCTCATTTATCTGCCCTAATTTTCATTCTGTATGACATCCTGCGATCAATACAGTCCGCTTCGAGAAGTGCGAACATGAATGCATGCCAGGAATGACTGAATTTAGTACGTAAGTATTTTACGTGAAAACAGGAGCGAAATATTGCATACAATATTAGCGAACAATGACACATTACATATCCTCGTTTTGAGTATCTTTTAATTGCACTAGTATAAACTTGTTGAAATTTTTGATGCAAAAAACCACAACAACAATAATTTGTTAATTGACGAACGAACTTGAATAACAGTATTATTCAACAGTTCCTATTGAAAACATTCATTGAGTGTACTTTAAAAGCCTTCTAAAACACTTCGAAATAGTGTTAGTGAATTACATTGTGCAAATCTGGTAGATTTCAGCTGAGTTAAAAAAGTTAAGGAGGTTCCAGAAGTCATTTCTACCACCTTTTATGATTTTCATGCTTCGATTTACGACAACCTCAGCTTATCCTGAGACTTCCTGGAATGAATTCATTTCGTAATGCGAAATATGACATAACTGAAGTAGAAGCTCAATCCAAGTCCGGGTTTGCTGTGTCACGCGGTGCTGTGCCGCCACGTGAAGAACGCCGTGCTTTTACAAATATTAAGAGTAGATCTTTTTGCTTAGTCACGTTTTGCGAGAACGAGATCGTAGCAAAAGGTTTCAAATTTATGTTTTCCTCCCATCTACTTTTCTTCGTTTTTTTATTCATTTTCGTCTCTCTTTTAATGGATATGCTAGATTATCACTTCGAAGGCAGATTAGTCCCTTGGTAAACTTACTACGTAACCTCATTTCATTCGTTACATGCCCTACTACACACAGTTAAACAAATCCTGAAATTCACGAACCATTTTCAGTAATTCCTTTCATAAATTAACGAAGCAAATTTCTGACACAACCTTTTCCATGAACTGAAAGAAAAAAACTTGAATTTCTTTCGTACGCCAGGAAAATTCTAAGCTTTCAGAAAACTTTTTGCAATTTCTTTCGTATATTGACGGTAAATTGCCGTTTTTAAGAGGTGTTAACAGAAAATTCGGAATTTCCAGAAAACTTTTAGCAATTTTTTTCGTATTTTAACGGAAAAATTGTGTTCTAACTTTTTCCGTATATCTATAAGACAGAAAAATTCTGATAATAGTAGCGATTCGCGGTAATAATTGAGGTTTGATTAACTATTATAAATTTCAGTCGTCTTTCGGGGTACCTGATTTTGAAGTTCTGTAGCAAGATCAGATATTGTGGAAAGTACACTATCTACCAACAAGTAATTGGACACCCCTGCAATCGACGATATCTGCGGTCCTGATACACGTCACGGCAGCCGCCGTTAAATATCGTGTGGGAAACAACAACGCAACCAGTCGCATGCAAGATGCCACACAGTTCGGAGCTCTCTGATTTCGAGAAAGGTGTAATCGTCGGGGATCACAGAAATGGCCGATCCATACGTGACATATCCAGCAAGTTGAAGTACCCAAAATCGATAGTGGCCTACGTGATTGGCAAGTGGAAGATGAGAGGTGACTGTCGGAATGTGCCTCGACCCGGCAGACCCACAAAACTGGGAGTTAGAGACCGAAGGGTGCTGGCCAGAGAAATTCGGAAGAACCACACCAAATCGATGGGCCAAAACCGCGAGGAGTTTCAACAGGCATCCGGGAGTGTTCTTTCGATGAATACCATCCATAAGAAAGCCCATCTGCTCGGTTATCCTGGACGTGCTGCTGTCCACAAGTCTTGGATCACCAAGTACAATAGCGCTGCTCGGCTAACGTGGGGCAAAGAACGTCGACAGTGGACCGTTGAACAGTGGAAACAGGTTCTCTGGAGCGACGAATCAAGGTTCACCCTCTACCGTTCGGATGACAGGGTCTGGGTTTGGCGTCTGCCTGGAGAACGCCTCCTGCCGGAATGTATTGTGCCAACTGTGAAGTTCGGCGGCGGTGGAATTATGCTATGGGGGTTCTCCTGGTATGGCACGGGGCCCTTGGTCGCAATTCTTGGTAGACTCAACGCCGAGACCTACTGCATCATTATGGATGACCATGCGCTTCCTACGTTGTGGCAGTTTTACGTGGTGGACCCATGTTACTTTCAGGACGAAAATGCCACCTGTCATGTTGCGAGGTCCACCATGGCTTGGTATGATGACAATTGGGATTAATCGAATGGACTGGTCTGTGCAGAGCCCGGACCTTAACCCTATCGAGCACCTTTGGGACGAGTTGGAGCGTCGACTTAAGGGGTGCCCCCACCGTCCGAAATCGGTGGAGGAACTGACCTGTCTTCTCCAAGCCTAGTGAAAGAAAATACCGCTAGCCGTGGTACAACGTCTGGTTGAGAGTATGCCCCGGAGGGTCGCAGCTGTAATCGCCGCTCGTGGAGGCTACACCAACTATTGAAGGTGAATAAACTTCGTTTTCCTTTGCTATCACAGGTGTCCAATTATTTGTTGGCAGATAGTGTATATTGCATGAATATTTGGTTATTGTAGCACTCGTCTACCAGAGGACCTGATTTTGAAGTTCTGTGGCAAGATCAGATATTTTGGAAAGTTTATCCGCATGCATTTTTGCTTATTGTGGCACCGGATATTCTTTTCACTCTCCCCCAGTTTGTATGCCTGCTAATGTACACTGTGTTATCGTAAGAAACCGGGTATTTTTTTTTTTTTTATTGGAGGTTTAACGACCACCGTGAGCAACTTAATGGGCTATAAGCAGTCGCCCGTCCCTAATTTAGGGTCACTGGTTCCAGGGAAGGGAGAGAGCCAGTGCCGTAAGACAAACACAACATCCATGCCTGACCGGGATTCGAACCCGGACCCCTTACGGACGAATGATCAGAGGCCAGCGCCTTTGATCATTCACCCGGTTGGCCGTCCCGGTGACCACTGCGTCACCGGGACGGCCAACCGGGTATTTAATTAATTGTGCAAGTGACTGTATGATGTCTATCTATCAGTCTGTGGACGCCTTAGGACAAAATATATTATAACTCTCAAAATAATACAAGAAAGCAGTACATTTCACTTTTTCTTACAGATAATTGAAAGTCATTGTCAGTTTAAAAAGCTCTCAAGTTCCAAAGCATTTTGTTGCTTCGAAAAATCATGGTAAAAAAAAATACGCAGGTTGCAATGTCCTCCTGCAGAAAAAATCAAATTATTGCAAATGTATTCACAAAAATAAGTTCCAACAGAAAATAAAACGACAAATTCCCACATCTTAATATCAAAAAAACATTTCATCACCCAGAGATTAGAGTTCTACGTGACTTCCTGGCTCAACGGCAGCACGCCATCCACCCACTGAGCAGGTCCCTGGTTTAAATCCCACCAGAGACGTATGGGAAGGGCTTGCTACTTAGCACATCGGGAAAAGAAATTTCGGCATAAATACGGAAAATCCGAATCGGGTTTTTTTTTGAAATAAATAGAACTACTGACTACGGGGGTTCTGAGTTCCGTCAAAATACTGAAAATGGAGAAAACGGAAACTTTTAAAAAGGAAATTTCCTTACAAGACGGACACACACTTACCAGCAACTTTGCTGTACGTTATTTTCAGGAACTTTCCATGAATTCAAAATACTTACTTTTTACAGTGTATCACACAGTGATAACACTTATTCATTGACAGAAACAACGCTGATAACAGTTCATGGTTTATCGCAATATCTTTCAAACGCTGATAACAGTTCATGGTTTATCGCAATAGCTTTCAATCGTGTGTGATACTTTTGTTCCAATCGGCGAGGTGACAAATTTAAGGTCTGACCATAAAGTGTCCAGATGAAAAACATCGTGGATGGACAATACAAAACTGTAAGTAGACGAGTCTTGGATGAACTAGTACTGACATGATGTGTGCTATTTCGTCTCATGCTACTATGATTGTTCGTAATCTCCAATATTTTCACAAATTCATAATGCTTTCATTATGTGCCGAATGAAGTCATGAACGAGAGTACAGAACTACCCAACTCGCCTCAATTCTGGGTGACAATTGGAAAGTCTGCGATCAAAACTCACGAAACTATTCTATATAAAATCATTAATGCATTTCAGTATTTTTATGGGATGTTTGTCCGTTTTATGGGATGGAAAGAGCAATGACTTCTGTTTGATGTTTGTCCGCAGTAAAAAAAAAAAATTGAACATCTATCAGACGGAATTTTGCCTGTCTATCAAGTGTGCAATTTAGTCCGAAATGACATACACTTGACCTTTTGTGCCCAAAATGAAGTGTTTAAAATATTTTTCGGCACATAGTAGACAAGATTTGGGAAAGATATACATCTCAGCACAATGCAAAAATATACTGATTACACAGAAGAAGAAACCAACAATTTCCTTCAGAGTTTTCATTTGTTTCGATGAAAAAACCTTTTACATTTACTGTGACAAGCACTGAACGCTTCTTTGTGACTTTTTTTCTTTTCCAGAAAATTTACAAATTTGAAAGGAAAAAAGATTAGACTACACGAAACAAACGAATCAAGACTCTTGTCAACACTTCTCAGCTGTTTACGATTTAAATATTTATTCAACTTGAATTGTGTTTTTATAAATTACTGGAAAGTAAGTAGAATAAATGTTTTTAAGACTGAGACGGCCTATTTGGAAAGGTTTGTCACAACACGTCCATCTTTCAACCACACTATTTGTTTTTGCATCTCCGATAGTGAGATACTTTAGTTTCTACAGGTTCAGTGTCGATGATTTTTGATCAGTCGTTATGCAATGAAATTGAAGTGTTTTACTTACTGAGATGTGTGCGTGTGGGTACTTTCGTTAAAGTTGAAGTCAATTTCAATTTGTTTTGCTATAGATTACAGCTTATTAAAACACAATAAAACGTATGCACCTGTTAGAAATGACTGGATTCGCTATCGTTATAGTTTGCTCACACTGCATCTACCTCACATACTTCCACAAGATGGCGATACATTTATGCTACGAACACGTTTTTTGTGCCCTTATGACAGAGTAGTCAGAGGCTGGGCTTATGGCTACTTGCTTGAGCTGGAGGCTGGCTCAAGTCCCAGACGGTGGGTATCACGCCGTAGACCCTCTCTATCGCCAGAACCAGTGGCCTCAAAATTGGATGGGTCTGCGCCCATAGTCGCAATAGCTGCTCGTGAATTTTATTAAACTCAGCGCCCCCGCTAACCCCCTCCCCCTTAAAAAAAGAAAGAAATTATATTTGTTACCAGAGATACAACCAGGATAGGGTTTTAAAGGTTGAAACCCCTCTCCAGAGCTCATACACTGACGGGGAAAAAATCCCAACACCAAGAAGGGGTTGTGTTAGATAAACGACAGTTGGTAGGCGGTGAGAGTACATCTGTAAGATGACGTCTATGCAAATTTCGCGCTCGGCGCATACGTGTGGCGCTAGTAGCGCCCCTCGGAACATGCCAAGCAGGTTTGCTGTAAATACGCGCTGTAACGTTCGTGAGCGTTAGTTATCGTTGAGATTCGACGTAGTGTGTTGATGTTAGTCAAGAATGCCTTTAAGAAGACGAAGAAGCCATTATCAACAGCTCACGGAGTTTGAACGAGGTCGTGTAATAGGGCTACGAGAAGGTGGATTTTCTTTCCGCAATATTGCAGAACGACTTGGCAGGAATGTAGCCACTGTGCATGATTGTTGGCATCGGTGGTCAAGGGAAGGTACTGCCTCAAGAAGACCGGGTTCCGGCCTGCCACGTGGCACTACTGAGAGGGAAGACCGCCGTGTACGGCGTATGGCCGTGGCGCATCGTAACGCGTCTGCGGCAGCAATTCGAGCTGCAGTTGCCACCACAGTGACACAACGAACTGTTACAAATCGGTTACTTGAAGGACAGCTCCGAGCCAGACGCCCTGTAGCGTGCATTCCACTTACTCCAAACCACTGCCGTTTGCGACGTCAGTGGTGTCAAGCTAGAGCTCATTGGAGGACGGAGTGGAGATCTTTTGTGTTTTCTGATGAAAGCCGGTTCTGCCTGGGTGCCAGTGATGGCCGTGTGTTGGTTAGAAGGAGGCCAGGTGAGCGCTTGCAACCAACCTGTCTGCGGCCGAGACACACTGGACCTACACCTGGAGTTATGGTCTGGGGAGCAATTTCCTATGACAGCAGGAGCACTCTCGTGGTTATCCCACGCACCCTGACGGCACAGTTGTACGTCGGTCTGGTGATTCAACCTGTTGTGCTGTTATTCATGAACAGCATTCCAGGGGGTGTTTTCCAACAGGATAACGCTGGCCCGCATACCGCTATTGTAACCCAACATGCTCTACAGAATGTCGGCATGTTGCCGTGGCCTGCTAGATCACCAGATCTTTCACCAATCGAGCACGTATGGGACATCATTGGACGACAACTCCAGCGTCACCCCCAACCAGCATTAACCGTCCCTGTATTGACCGACCAAGTGCAACAGGCATGGAACTCCATCCCACAAACTGACATCTAGCATCTGTACGACACAATGCATGAACGTTTGCGTGCTTGCATTCAACATTCTGGCGGTTACACCGGTTATTAATGTACCAGCATTTCACATTTAAAATGGTTCTTCTCGCGCTTACATTAAGCTGTGATCTTGAAACTTTAATCGATTAAATATGTTACCTATACAAATGTATTGCAGCCATTGCATTCCTCTACAACTATTTTTTCGTGGTGTTGGGATTTTTTTTTCCGTCAGTGTATATATATATATATATATTTAGGATTTCCATTAGCATTGCTGTTTTGCTATCTCTTATGTCTCAGTTTGATTCAATTTTCCTTTCCAGTGAGTTCTCTTAAGACAAAACTGCAAACGTTTTGCTTTTCCGCATTGTCTGTCTGTAACTTGGCTCTAGAGCACAGACCACCCAATTACTCGACTTTTTCCACTACCCATATCTCATTGCGACAAAAAGTGGAATGAACTTGTCTTTGTGAAACCGTTTAACCAGGTTCCGGGCTGTTCTAACCAACTACGGTATGACTCCCGATTCCTAGCTGCCCTAACTTACAAAGGTATATTCCTCTACCCCTAGCTGTCCTATTCCAATAAGGTCTAACAACGCTAGGATAGGGTAGGATGAAGGACTTTTAGGATTTTCTGTTACCGGCCGCTGGGGCTAAAATTCTCCCGACAAAGTGGATATCTGTGGTCAAGCTTTTAAGTGAATGATTCTTTTGTTTAAGAAATTGAGCATTCAATGAAACATACCATGGGAAAAATAAAACGCAGTCGACACTGGTCATTCAGACAGGAAATATCCCTGACAGAAGAGCAGAGTTGGAAACGGGTCACAAATTTCGGACGCGAACTCAACCGTCACATAATTTAACTCGACCCGGAAAAATCCGCTTTGAACTATAAATTATAACATATCATCATCATCATCATTATCAATTCACTGCTGGATGAAGGTCTGCTCAAGTTTCTTCAACAACGGACTGTCTTGGGCCAGTCACCTCCATCCACCCATCTCCCACGTGGTCTTCTTCTGAGTCTTTTCCTGTCCTTTGGAATCCAGTCTAAAATTTCGGTTGTCCATCGGTGGTCCGTTCTCCTGGCAACATGTCCAACCCATTGCCATTTCAGGGATTTTTCTCTGATCATGATGTCTCCCACTCTTGTCATTTTCCTTATCCACGAGTTCCTCTTCTCATCTTTCTTGGTTACACCAAGTATGCATCTCTCCATGCTTCTTTCAGTTGTTGCAGTCCTGTCTTTTTTAGTTAAGGTCGACGTCTCTGCTCCGTACGTAAGCACTAGAAGGATACATTGATTAAACACTTTTCTTTTAAGACATAGTGGCACATTGCTCTTAAAAATTTTACTGTTTCTTCCAAAAACACCAATTAATTTCTTCATTAATGTGACCCTCACTTGATATCTGCTGCCCAAGGTAAATGTAGAAATTGGTTATCTCCAGCTTTTCCCCATCAATTGATAAATATTCATTCCTTGTAAAAGTATTGTACTTCACTTTTGTCTTCTGAAAGTTCATTTTAACCCTATTTCTTTACCCTTCTCAGCAAGTTCCTGGATCATACTCTGCAGCTCTGAAGTATTATTTCAAAGACTCCGAAGGGTTCTTTGAAATATTTTTTTCTTTTCAAAAATAAAACAGAAATAAAATCAGGTCGAAATCGGGTCAGGAACACTTTGACCCGACCCGGTTGACCCGCAAGAAATTGTCGACTCATTGACGTGCTGACCAGTTTCCATCTCTTCAGAAGAGACACATTTTTTTTACAGTATATCGCCTTTATCTTTATATTATAGTAATGTTTCTGATAAAGGGTTTACATTATTTTTATCTGATTATTTCTAATGAAATTTATTATTTCATCATTTTCATTGTAAATTATTTTGTTAATTTTTGTACTTTATTTTGCTCAATAAACTTATTTCGATGATACCTATTAAATATCTAGTGATACTAATTGAGATGTAAACCTTTATTTTCCCCAAAGATGCCAAAAATATAACGATATTGCACGCACATTATTGGTGTATATTTCATTTCATATAGATTTCATCGACATCATAACCCTTCCCAGAAAATATTCCTAGTTGCGCGCCTGGTTGTTACACTTGAAAAAGCGAGTGACTATTCAGACTTCATGTCATGTGCTTCGTCTGACTCATGTGGACAACGTACGGCAGATGGCAGCACAATGGACGTGCAGCATCGCCAAAAGCAATTAGCTGCAATCCACTACGAAATTATACCAAAGTAAGCTTATTAAAGACCAGTGGCGTACCGGAGAAATTCGCCCCCCCCCACCCGCAAAAAAATATCTTCGAGGCCCTTTTGTGAAAATCGATTAGATTTCAATTATTGAAAATTTTAAATTCTATATTATTAAATATCATTATTATTTATTTGGAAATTTTTTAACAATTTTAATTTTCATATTATTAATAGGTTTTATGAGCGTTTTAATAATGCAAGTTCTTTGGAACCTACAGACAATTTTCGTAAAACCGAAATTGTAGCACATTATTTCGTCTTATTTAACACAAACGTTCGCGGTGTAGTTAAAACTATATTGCCCTAGTTTTATACAAATACAAAATATTACAAAACACTTCCGCAAAAGTTAAGCATATCTTGCAAATTTTATTCTTTTACAGAACTAGCCATGTCTTTGAAATTCATCATGATCACACACACACACACACTCTCAACTGCTGTATGGTAGCGTCTGAAGATCATTTCCAATTTATAAGAAAACACAGAACATAAGTTAGCAAATAAGTAACAATTAAGAATTGTGGTAAACAAAACTACTTAAATTATTTAAAAACCACACTTGACATAATTCCACAATGTTTTGCACATAGTAAAAATAATTCTCTTGACTCTGTTATAAAAAAAAAATCTTCTTCGTTCCCGCGAAGAATATGTTTTAAGTTCATTATATTCTGAAGGATGCGCAGTTATGCGCAAACAGCTGTAATACATAATACCGTTATCTTCATTGGTACAAAAATTTCATTCATTGAACTGATATTTCTTTCACATTATCTTGCTAATATACTGTACATGCCTATGGCTGCCAAAAGTCTTCTGGGGGAAAATAGGGATGCTTTCATGCCAGCCAGATTTCATAAACTGAAACCGTGAAAATGTTTCTAAATAACTAATTTATCTTATTTATTGGAAAAAAAAATGGCGAAAATTGGTTTTCTTTGCAACATTTCCTTCAAATCAGCCGTCAGGAATTACTTGCTATTTTTTTAACCACTTGCATACGAAAAATTTTGTGAAATCTTTTACTAAGGCAAGAGAAGAGGCCCTCGAAGTCGCGAGCTCCCCCCCCCCCTCCCGCAATGCGGAGGTTGCGAGGGCTGTCAGTACGCTCCTGTTAAGGACCAAACCTCGTACATAATCTACAATTTCTTGTTGCATAAAAATAGCCATTACTACATAGCAACATCGTCGAAAAAGTGACATGCTTTTGTTAATTATTGCACTTTCTGAAGCAAATTAAAAACCAATATTTCCAGTAAAAAGAAGGATAAAAAAAAGTAACAAATCTAAAAACGATCACTTACCTGGCTCGTTTTCGAAATTAAAATATGTCGGGTCGAAGTCAAAAATTCCTAATTTTTCAACTTCTAGCATCTCTTCAATTGTGGTTTTAAGTTCTTCCATGTCTGAAGTGAGTCCAATGAGATGAAATTTTATAATGGAGTCCGCTCTGTTTGGGAAACAAAAGAGAGTACGAAAATAATAAAATCTGAATAATAATACATTTAAAAAAAAAAATTGAAAGCATGCAAATAACAATTTCTCGTTTAACTATTCTTAAACTTCATTTAAATTTTGATCACTATATACTAATCGTTTGCAAAGTATTATTCAAAATTTATTTATTACCATTGATTTTATAATAATTACTTCTGAGCAGATAAAAGAGTAGAAAACAAATGAAATAACGAAATAAATTCATTTTTTTTAACTACAGAAAAACTAGTGTTTCAATGCAAAGTGTTGTTTCAGTAAAATGACCATAAGTGTTTCCCCTACAATATGCTTTTCTTTCTTTCTTTATTTATTTCATTTCGAATACAATACTTTTAAAATAGCATTATATAGTTTTGTTATGTCACGGTGATTCTAAAAAGATAAAGATAAGTATCGGTCTTCACTAAGGAAGTTAGGACGAAATCTGCAACTTAATTTGCAATCACTCACAAAAAAAAAAAAAAAAAAAAAAAATCGAAACATGAAAATTTAATCGAAAATTATAAACGTTGCATTAAATTTAATTTCTTAAGTTTTAAATTAAACCCAGTGTGGTTAAAAAAATTAAGTCGAAATTCATCAGTATCTGAAACTAAATACAACACAGACCTGACAAATGAAGATGAAAATAAAGAAACAGAAACGGCGGGATCCACTAGACCGGCGTTTTCTATTCATGAAATAATGACAGACACCCTCACCTGTGGGAATGAAATTCAAATGCTCTAAATTAAAGAGAAGCGGTGAAGTATCATCTCATAAGACGAAAGAAAAAAAAAAAAAAAACCTACGCCTGAAAAAAAGGTAATCAGCCCAAAACGACTGTAATTCGTTTTATTCAAGGAGAATAAATGGTAACTGAAATAAAGGCAACACGAAGCGTAAGTGGTACGCTCCCGAATGTGTACAGGGAATCGTTCATTTCATAAATAAATAATATCAGACACACTCATACAAAAAAATTGCATAAGGAGAAGATGGCTCATGGGATGAATCAATGCAAAAGCCTATAAAATGGATACTAAAAACTGTGCTCGAATCACAAGGATGAATCATTAAACAGCACACAAACCAAACATTCACAGCAATAGATAAGATATGAAAGAATTATATCTTCAAAACACTGTGCAATCTCCCGTGCGATTTAGAAGCAAGACCTGTAAATTAGATCTTGTTACAGACAAACTAAAAATATAAGTATAATCCGTTCGCCTATAATAAAACAGAATTCAAAGTAATAAACATACACCGATGAGACATTACATTATGACCACCTACCTAATAAGCTGTAAGAACCCCTTTAGCTCACAAAACAGCGGCTTATCGGCGAGACATCCATTCGATGAGGTGGCGCTAGGTATCCTGGGTTATTTGGTACCATAATATCAACAGCAGGTCCTTCAGTTTTCGTACATTTCGGGGTGGTGGTGATTTAGCGCGAACCCGCTAATGTCAACAGCAGGTCCTCCAGTTCCCGTACTTTTCGGGGTGGTGGTGATTTAGCGGAAACCCGCTTTTACAAGTCGAACCACAAATGTTCGACTGGATTCATGTCAGGTGAGTTTGGAGGCCAGGGCATTACCAGAAAGTCACCAGCATGTTCCTAGAACCACTCCTTGACGATTCTGGTAGTGTGGCACAGGTAATGGCCATCACCAACAGGGAACACAGTTACCATGAATGGACGAACTTGGTCCGCAACGATGTTCAGATACCTGACAGCTGTCAGGGATTGTGCTATTGGGATAATGGAGTCTAAAGTGTCCCAAGAAAACACCGCCCACAGCATAACACCGACGCCGCAGGCCTGTTTCTGCCCAACAGTGCATCCAGGTGCCATAGACTCCGTTGGTAATAGGCGTATCCGGACTCGGCTGTCTATGTGATGTACCAGGAATCTTGATTCGTCAGACAAGACCACTTTCTTTCAATCATCTATAGTCCAAACTTGATGATCTTGGGCCCTTTTTCATGCGTTGCTGGCGATGACGTACAGTGAGCATGGAGACTAGGCTGGGTCTTCGGCTACGCAGGCCCACGCGCAGAAGACTGCGATGAACTGTGTGCTGTGACACATTGCCCTGTTCACCACTGTTGTAGCTGTGGGGGATTTGTTGCATTGTGGCTCTGCGGTCGCTGTGAACAATGTGCGGCAGTCTTCGCTTCTCTCTGGCGTCAATGAGCTGCGGACGACCCACGGCTGGACAACGGTTCGTCGTTTGGCAATTTGTGCACCACTTATTATACGTACTCACTACAGCGGTACGTGAACAACCCACAAAGGGCACCGTTTCCGAAATCGTAGTTTCGAGGCACCGCACCGTGCCATCACAATTTATCCTTTATCAAACTTCAATAAGTCGGCAGCTTTTCCCATTCTGACTCCGAACACTCTACTAACCGAAAGCCAGTCCTCGGGTTGTATGTATACTGCTTATAACGAAGTAAATTTCTCCGTCATTTTCGGTCTACGCCGGGATTTGAACCCGAGGCCGCTTATTCCGGAACAAGTCGCTCTACCAACTGAGCTACGCAGACATTTGTTCTGATTGCTATGTGCCTTTATGTCGTGTGCGTCCTGCTGGCAGGTACGTCACATCTCCCCCCGAAAGAGGGCCGGGGGCATGGCCCACGGGTCAGCCGTGACCATGAATCGTTGCAGGCAGCCATCCACTGTAGAACGTGCACTTGAGAACTCCCAGTCAATCTGCTGTGTGGAATGCAACATCACACATTTTTATTTTTCGAAGCGCTGGAGAAGGAATTCTCTGATTTTTCCTGTCTCGCGGTGTGGAAATAACATCACACCAATGCGAGATTTTGAACGGCCGGGTCATATTGATAGTTCGGGCGCCATTATAACGAAGTAAATTTCTCCGTCATTTTCGGTCTACGCCGGGATTCGAACCCGAGGCCGCTTATTCCGGAACAAGTCGCTCTACCAACTGAGCTACGCAGACATTTGTTCTGATTGCTATGTGCCTTTATGTCGTGTGCGTCCTGCTGGCAGGTACGTCACATACTTTGTGAACATCCCCTGCGCCACCGTTCGGTTTTCAGGCGCGTTCATTTCTCTAGGCTGGAGGTGGTCATAATGTAATTGGTGTATGCACAAAAATAAATCAAAACATTATTATGCACCAGAAAGAATGCCAGAGCACAACAGTACATCGAAAAGGAATATACAGGCATTTCAGAAAGACAGAGAAATGACAGATATAAAAAGAAAAAAAAAAAAGCAGGACAGGGGGTTTTAACACGAAAATCAGGATTCAGGAACATAAATAAGAAATAGCGCCATAACAGTGCACCAAGTGAAAAAAAATGAGTTTGAAATACTCTGTAAAAAAAAGAAAAGTTCACATTTCATAAAAAAAGCGAGCTTAGTTTAAACACTGAGATAGTCAATAGGTTTAGATGTTAAATAAAAAAGGAAAAGGGATTTTTCCACCATGAAATATAAACTAAACAAAGTATTCCTTCAGGACGGTGTCAAATAATTAATCGCCCACGTCAATTTGTCTTGTTCCCAAAGTTTCTTTACATACAAATAGTAAACAGGAAAGCGTAGGGTTTCAAAATGTTGATTTTGCTGAAAGAACTGAATAGGATTTCAAACATCAATCTTTTCACCTTCCGATCGTCAGTTCGTTTATCTTTCCGTCTGATGAAATTATATTTCTTCTTCCAACGGTCAGACTGATGCAATCCTTTCTATGACTAACAGAGGCCAGCGCACAAAATTATGGCTCTGTTCTGTCCTTAAGCAAAGTCGCTTCGAAACGTGCGATTACATTAAAATTCCTTCTCTGCTCTATAGTCCAAAACATATGCATACGATTTTAGACGTCTCTCCGTCCGTTCATTCATTCGTCAGCTTATCTGCCCGTCCTTACAAGTTATACATAGTAACAAATAAATATCCACTAATGGGTCTAAATACTATTACGTACCTCTTGATCCTTAGTCGATACGAAGCACATTATTTGTGTGTCAATTCACTTTGTTTGTGGGTTCATTGACGATTCTCAACACATGTCGCGATTATTCCAACTATAATTCCATTGGGAGATGAAACACCTGGTTTTTAATCTTTCTATTATGTACATTATTGCACTTTGGTTCCAACATCTTTAAATGTTAAAATCACTATATACATGTTGATAAAATATCCCATTCCATCGATGTTCACTTGCACTTGTTGCACCTGCAGTTAAATTTAAAGTTTAAAAATATTTCATCGTTAAAATCCAATAAAAAGTTTAAAATCACGTCATGCATGAGATCACCACCATTTCACCATCAAACTCCTACTAAACTCTCGTTAAAGCTTTTCAACTCTTATAAAGCCATCATCAGAACCTACGTTAGATACACGATGTTGCAGACCGACAATGTGCGCTAGATGATTTCCCTACGGGGTCTCTGTACGTGTGCGAAAGGGCTAAAGGATCACGTGCCTCTTCTTGCATTCCTGAGTTTCGTGCTTTTTTGATACTGTGCTGCCGTCTATATTTTATTCGCTGTTTAACTCTCTTATGTTTTCTTCGTTCCTTTTTGTCACACCTTTCTTTTTCCATTGCTGTTCTTTATATTCTCTTTCCCTTTTAATTAATGCTTTCCAAGGTTCTGCTATGACAATTGGTTCATTATTATTACAGGCTATATGTTTATTTTTTTCTATGGTGAGAGCCTCGGAGTACCTCAACTCCCATTCATTTCTATATCCACTCTTGATTTGAATATCTTCAAATTTTGGTTTCACATTTTCTTCAATACAGTACTGCACCATTGCTGTAACATTCTCTCCTTTCCCCCAATTTTTAATATGTTGATTTCTTCTTTTTATAAGTCTATTTTTAGTTGATTCATAATAATAAATATTTTTTTTACGTGGTTGTTTCCATGTTCTAAAGGTATTCTATGTAGGCCTACTCCTTCTTTTTGTAAATCAGGGATTTTTTGCCTTGTATTATTCATCATTGTAGACCTTGTTGTTACAGATTGTCCAATATTTTTCTTATATTTTGTTACTTCATGATTAATTCTTCCCGTTATTCCCTCAATATATGGAAACTATCCTATGTATTGCCCTTGGTCCCGTTTATGTTTTTCTTCTCTTTGCCTGGTGGTCTTACTCATATTGTTTATTGTAGCTTCACATTTTTTTATTAAGTCATTTATCACATGTTCAGAATATTTACATTTCTTTGCGACTGTTGTTATCTACATGACTTCTTTCTGAAATTCAATATTGCTTGTATGTGCATATGCTCTCTTTATCAAATTATAAAGAGCATTCTTTTTTGTGCTATCGGATGGTTAGAGTTATTTGGGATCAATATTGGTACATAGGATGGTTTTCGATGTACTTTAAATTGAAATTCACAATCTGTTCTTGTTATACAAACATTTAGAAATGCTATACTTTTGTTTTGCTCCATTTCTAAAGTTAGGATTATGGTTGGAAAAATTTCTGTAAACCTCTTTGCTAAGTTTTTAGAGTTCTCCTCTTGCATATTTGAAACCAAAAAAATGTCATCCACATAACGTTTATATACTAATGGTTGTTCTATTAATGTATTTATTATTTTGCTTTCAAGTTCTTGTAAAATTATCTCAGCAAACAAACATGAAAGAGGTGATCCCATTGGGCCACCTTGTTTTTGGACATATATGTTATTGTTACAACAAAAATAACTATTTTTTGAAATATATGATAAGATAGTTTCTATTTCTCCAATCTGTGCATTTGTTAATTCGTTTTGTTCTTGCAGGATTTGTATAATAATTTTTATAGCATCTGATAGTGGTGTATTTAGGTATAGACTTTTCACATCCATACTGGCCATAATAATATTTGGTTTATTGTTAAATCTATATCTTTAATATATTGCATAAATTCGATGTATTATTTACATTATATTTATTTTTTAGGCATCTCTTTGATATAAAAGTTTTAAATATTGGGTTCAAAATGTCGGACTGCTAAAGTTTTTCCAATATTACGACGGAAAAAACCCGTGCATAAAAATTCAGACTTCTGTCCTTCAGTCAGGGTGTTTGTTTGTCCGTGCTATGAAATTATATCTTCACTTCAAACGGCGATATTGAAGACATTCGCTCTGTGACATATACGCATGCACACAAGATTATCAGTGTCTGTGCTTCCTTTCGTCCATCGGCCTTCCGGTCCGGATAAACGACGCTTAGTCGTCAGAAGAAGAGATATAATTTTTGCGAACGGGAGGAAAGTCAGGCAAACTGATATGTGGATAGACGGACGGAGAGATGACTAAAATCTTATACTCACGATTTCCTATAGTTCAGAGAAAACATATTAAGAGACCGCCATTATGAAGCCGAAATATAATTCCTTCAGACGGACAGACAGACAGATGAATAGGACAGGCATCGATTATCTATAATAATAACGCCGAGATGTGCAGTTTGTCATTTTCATGTAGGACTTCCGTCCACAGTGAGTAGAGTTTAGGTCCCAGCCACCTACAGCGAGATCGCCTTTTGGGCAGGACACAGAAACGGAAGGAATGAGAGCAAGTCTAGCGACTTTGACAGAACAGTTTGTAGTGAGATTAGAGTACAGTAGATGGCGCCACCATACAAGTACGATATTGCACATAGAGGGGTGAGAGAATTTCAGGTGGGGTATAGGAAAGGATACCCATTTAACCAGTGGGTCCAGCCTGGGGGCCGTCACTTAACGTGCTCGTCCGATGCACGGCGGATATTCAGCGATTGTTAGTAAATCACACAATCTCTGAAAGATCAGCCCAGGCTTGAACCTGGGGACCCAGCATCGATAGTCTGAAACACTAACCACTATTATCTTGTACACATGACTGTTTTTATAAGTCTGGAACGAATTTCTTCGATCTTGCCGTTAGAAGCGGATATATAATTTTTCAGGACGGACGGACAAACTGATGAATGGATGGACAGAAGGAGGGATGTTTAGATTCTGACACGGTTATCTTCTCCATCAAATTAGGAAAGATTTTAGCAATCTGATATTCTGAAGGGAGATATGAATTCTTCCGGCGCACAGAAGGGCCGCAAAACGGAGGAATAAATAAACAAGGAGAGATGCCGGAAACTTTAAGCTCATGTCCTTGCCTGTACGCAAAGAAATAATTTTTACAATAGACATTCCGAAGCGGAAATATCTTTTAGGTAGACGGACAGACAAACGGATGAAAGGAAGAAAAGACATCGTAATTTTACTGTTCCAGGTTAGCGGAGAAATGGTTTGGGTGTACAAGTTCGCATCTTCCAGTTTGAACGTATTGAAGAGCTGTACGAAAATTGATGTTTTCCAGTGTTTCAACTGTATAAGTTTTTCATGTCCGCACTAGTTCAGTAATATTTGGAAAACTGCACACAGAACCATCCGTTTCATTTCGCGATCGATATCAATGAATTTGTAGGCAATACAAGCAAGATATGAACCAGTAAAGTTCTGTAGGAAAATCAGTGGTTAGCTCGCTGCTCTTGCATATGCTTTCATTCACATGGGACTAATTTAATTTCTGTGATTTTCAGCCGTTTCCCTAAAGTGACTGCAAAGAATCGTTCTGTGTGATATAACATCACCTGCTTTATCTTTTCCCAGTGAAGATCCTAAATTAATAAAGCATTGCATTAGATCGATAAAGACTTCGAGTCCGAGTACACGAAACGGGCGTGAGAGGGCGGTTGGAAAATTCACGCAGTTCTGAAAATCTTCCTTTTTTTAACCAGGGTCTTTTTTTTCTTTTCCGAAGACAAAAAACGCTATCCAAAGGCTTTGAAGACGTTGAAAGAGTACTTAATTTTGAAAGTCAAAAGTCTCGATGATGCATGGGCAGTATATTTATCTTAACGCGCTGATTTTGCCCCTTACGAAAAATTTGTTGCCCTAAATTAGGGACGAGATGCCCACGGGGACCTTTATTTAAACCCAAAATTTAAAAACGAATGGCGTCGGCGGAACTTTTATAACTAAAAAATATTTGCAACTTTCACGGTGAATTCAAATGTATTTTGTTTCTTGGTTAACGATTTAGAAGAGATATTTAAGGAATTTGCTAAATTTACAGCTTTAAATTCGCCAGAGTTTAATTTACTAATAGTAATGTCTGGTTTCTTATCGCTCATTGGGAGTGGGGGAGGACAGCTTGGGGAAAGCACTCACTTTTCTATAAATACTGTTATCTAAGTAGATAAAGGATTAACAGATAGAATGGCGAAAAACAGCCATTATAATTGAAATCCCTTCTGCTTCCACAGTTTAACAAGAATAACTCAGCAAAGCCACAGAAAAGGCTGCCTCATTTTGTACAATGTGAGCTGTCCAACTAGCCTGCTATTTGAATTCATTGGCAGCGCATTTAATTAGAAGACGCTGCCAATGAATTCAAATAACTCTTACGGAAGTATTCCCGTTCTGATAACTTTTCTTTCCCTTTCGCAGAAGTGCTTCGGGATCGGTCTGTGGCCAATAATGCCAGTTGCGTAGAAGAATTAACACTTTCCTCCTTCTATAGATTATCTTTCCTTCCAATTTCGCAGTAATGGAAGGGAACATAGTTCTTTCAAAGTACAGTGGAACCTCGTTTATACGTTTTCCACTTTTATACGTAATTCTGCGTTAGTGCCGATATTGTGCTGTAGTTTCTGTCGCTTTTTTAAATCGCTTATACGTAATTAATTTACACGCTCTTTGCGATTATACGTTAAATTTTGAATTTTCAGATTATCAGAAACCTTTTGATTCTGTTACACATAACCCGATATGTTAAATCTTTGAGAGAACTGAGACAGCATTTTTGTATATTAAGATAATACAACGTAGTTTGTCACAAATATTTTTGTTTTTTCAAGTAGACCGTGGTTTCGCTGGGTATTGACCTAACTTCATCAGGACGAATGGCACGTAAATATTCAAATTGTATATGATATTATATATGGTGTTTCCAGTCACGGGTTTTGGTTAGTTGCCTCCACGCTCTTGATAGAAATGGGGTGGATGCCATGCCATTAACAAGTTGCAAAGGCTTCTGATATACACTGAGGGAAAAAAATCCCAACACCACGAAAAAATAGTTGTAGAGGAATGAAATGGCGGCAATACATTTGTATAGGTAACATATTTAATCGATTAAAGTTTCAAGATCACAGCTTATTGTAAGCGCGAGAAGAGCCATTTTAAATGTGAAATACTGGTACATTAATAACCGGTGTAACCGCCAGAATGTTGAATGCAAGCACGCAAACGTTCATGCATTGTGTCGTACAGGTGCTGGATGTCAGTTTGTGGGATGGAGTTCCATGCCTGTTGCACTTGGTCGGTCAATACAGGAACGGTTAATGCTGGTTGGGGGTGACGCTGGAGTTGTCGTCCAATGATGTCCCATACGTGCTCGATTGGTGAAAGATCTGGTGATCTAGCAGGCCATGGCAACATGTCGACACTCTGTAGAGCATGTTGGGTTACAACAGCGGTATGCGGGCGAGCGTTATCCTGTTGGAAAACACCCCCTGGAATGCTGTTCATGAATGGCAGCACAACAGGTTGAATCACCAGACCGACGTACAACTGTGCCGTCAGGGTGCGTGGGATAACCACGAGAGTGCTCCTGCTGTCATAGGAAATTGCTCCCCAGACCATTACTCCAGGTGTAGGTCCAGTGTGTCTCTGTCGCAGACAGGTTGGTTGCAGGCGCTCACCTGGCCTCCTTCTAACCAACACACGGCCATCACTGGCACCCAGGCAGAACCGGCTTTCATCAGAAAACACAACAGATCTCCACTCCGTCCTCCAATGAGCTCTAGCTTGACACCACTGACGTCGCAAACGGCAGTGGTTTGGAGTAAGTGGAATGCAAGCTACAGGGCGTCTGGCTCGGAGCTGTCCTTCAAGTAACCGATTTGAAACAGTTCGTTGTGTCACTGTGGTGGCAACTGCAGCTCGAATTGCTGCCGCAGACGCGGTACGATGCGCCACTGCCATACGCCGTACACGGCGGTCTTCCCTCTCAGTAGTGCCACGTGGCAGGCCGGAACCCGGTTTCTTGAGGCAGTACCTTCCCTTGACCACCGATGCCAACAATCATGCACAGTGGCTACATTCCTGCCAAGTAGTTCTGCAATATTGCGGAAAGAAAATCCACCTTCTCGTAGCCCTATTACACGACCTCGTTCAAACTCCGTGAGCTGTTGATAATGGTTTCTTCGTCTTCTTAAAGGCATTCTTGACTAACATCAACACCCTACGTCGAATCTCAACGATAACTAACGCTCACGAATGTTACGGCGCGTATTTACAGCAAACCTGCTTTGCATGTTCCGAGGGGCGCTACTAGCGCCACACGCATGCGCAGAGCGCGAAATTTGCATAGACGTCATCTTACAGATGTACTCTCACCGCCTACCAACTGTCGTTTATCTAACACAATCCCTTCTTGGTGTTGGGATTTTTTTTCCGTCAGTGTATATGGAAAGCTTTTAAAATATCAAGTTTAGTGGTTGAATCTGGCTTGTCAATTAGTTTTGCTTCTTCAAATAATAATTTATGGTCCTTTTCGTAACAGTGTTTAGCCATCGATGACTTCTTTAGGTCACAGTTCCGATTGTAGGTCTTGTGCTCCTTGAATCGAAAACGCAAGGATCTACGGGTCTGTCCTATATTCGAAGCGCCACATTCACATGGAATTTGATAAATTCCCCTCTAGTTTTTGTCTTCAACATAGTCCTTTGATCCTAAAAAGTTCATTTGGTTTATCGGTTAAAATCACTTTAAAATTAAAGGTTTTGAGAATTTTTGAAATTTTGAAGGAAATGTCATAGGAAAATGGAATAATGGCAAAATTCTCTCGCAATGGGCGCATCACAGGAGTTAACGTGGAGATAGGCTTCGGTTTGGGGAATTTTGTTAAAGCCTTGTCTAAAATGGAAGGGTTGTATCCTCGCTGTACTGCAACACATTTAAGGAAATAAAGTTCTTTTTCGAAACTGTCTTTATCTTAACATATATGTAGCGCGCGATATACGTAACTGTAAAAGGTGCTGAGTTTTTGTTGCCAAGGGTGATTGGACTTGGCATGTGGAGATGAGAAAACAGCGAAAAGCTTCCATGGGCAGCCCACTGTCACCTATATTATGTGTCTACATGCGTCGATTTGAAGAAAAACTTTTTCAAACTCCTGAAATTTGACTTATGAATATGATATGTAGACGATACTTTCGTTCTATGGAAAGGAAAAATAAAAAAATTCTGAAATTCTGGAATCAGCCAAACTTAAAAATTCCGTTGATTCTCACATTCAATTCAGCTGCGAAACTGAAAATAACGGACGCC
The DNA here is from genome assembly GCA_039090855.1 of Macrothele yani. Lineage (NCBI taxonomy): Eukaryota > Metazoa > Arthropoda > Arachnida > Araneae > Macrothelidae > Macrothele > Macrothele yani. The sequence goes on along the minus strand of CM076995.1, from coordinate 4,380,489 downwards.
TACCATTCCTTGACGTCCTGGTTACTCGCTCAAATGGATCTCTCGCAACCCACAATTTATATCTTTTTTTTATCCCAATTCAATATTACTTATGGCATTTTATTCGTTCTTTTAGATAATCTGATAATAAATAAACTAAATATCATGCAAATGGCTTAACATAGTGTATGCGAGCTGGGTTTCCGTGATGTCTGAAGGCTTACTTCAAGGGTTCCGCAAAGTAAAATGGGTTGGAAAACACTGATCTACGGCATGGATGAATTGGACATGTTAATCCTGTTGCGATGGGAACTTTGAAGATAAGGGGACTAATAAATGGATTAAAATTTTCTGATTGAAAAATGACCATAGAATACGAGTTTTTCACTAAAATGAAAAATGGATATTGTGTGTGTGTGTGTGAGTGACAGAAACTCGTTATTCCCAAAGAAAACCCACACGAACCAAAACAGCCGCAATTCCTAATATGCATTGGCACCTGTGGAGCTATACACTCAGTAATTTCTTGAAGAAAGCGAAGCTTTATCACTTTCCTCAATAATTATTAGCTATTCGGGGTCCGCAGGTGGCCTAGTGGGCAACGTTCGTGACTGCCACGGAAAGGACCTCAGGTTCGATCCCAGGCAGGTACGAACGCTCGATCCACTAAATATCCGCCGTGCGTCGGATGGGCACGTTAAGCCGTCGGACCCCGGGTACTGGTTCCCCGGTAATAAATAAGGGCGTCTACCTCTCCCCTATTTACTTCGCTTCCGTGTCGCTTTCCTGTCGGGCACTCTAGCTAAAATCTCCTAGCTTCCTACTTCTATGGGTTGTTTAAGACCTGGGGCCAGAAACTCCCTTCCTAAAACCCTCTACATATGATCTGATCTGATCTGATCTGATTAGCTATTCGGGGTCGTGGGTGGCCTAGTGGTCAACGTTCGTGACTGCCACGGAGAAGAACCCAGGTACGATCCCAGGCAGGTACGAATGCCTAAAGAAAAAACATATATCACAATAAACCGACGAAAACCTTGTTGCTAGACATAAATTTAGTTGTAAAAAAAATGAGCAAAGTGATAACACCAACTACCTATATACTTTCACGGACAACGAAATTTGCGCACCAAGAAGGAAGCATCGGATTGAACTGAAATTTTATGGACATAATGATAAAGGTGAATGATACACTTGATGGCAAAGATAGAGCTGCAGGACAATTACAGAGGAATGTGTGGCACGCAGTCCGGTCATCTTCAATAGCGCGTCGCACCGCCTCGTGCAGCGATACTTGCTGTAATACAGTCCGGCATGGAGGCGAACAGACGCTTGGTGTTGCCACACGTGTTAGACGGTGCGCTCCAAATTCCGGATAGTGCGGCACGGCGGCAGCTGGCGTTTTCACTGGTCCCACACATGCTAGATAGGGGACATGTCCGGGGAGCGGGCAGGCTATGGAAGTGTATGGACATGACGTAGGCAGTCATGAGAAGCCCGAGCCATGTGCGGGCGGGCATTATCCTGCTGCTATTGAGCACCTGGAATCCCGCCCAGGAATGGGAGCGCATGGGGCCATTGGATCTTTCCCACATACCACTGGCCCGTCAATGATTCACGTACCACTACTAGAGCTAATCGGCTATCGTAGGCAATGTCTCTCCAGACCATAATGCCTGCAGTGGGGGAAACGTGGCGCTCTACAGCGAGGTTGGGATTGTGTCGTTGACCCGGGGACCTCTACCCCTGGGCACGATCATCATCTGTCCCCAAAACGAAGCGGCACTCATCGCTAAACACCACGCGTCGCCGGTTTGTGGCATTCCACGTCGCTCTGGACTGGCATCACTGCACACGGAGCAGGCGATGTTAATGGCAGCACACACAATCGGCGCTGGGATCTCAGATTCGCTTCCTCGAGGCATCGGGAAATGGTTTTTGGGCACACAGAAGTCGCAAGTCGCTACATCTGCCTGTATAGTGGACCGGGTCTCCGTGGGATCCGTTCGAGCCTGGCGCAAGATCCGTTGATCCTCTCTACCGGTGGTCCTCCTGGTCCGTCCGGAGCCGCTCCGCCGTGTGGCAGTGCCGTCACGTGTACACTGCTCCCAACATAGTCGGACGGTATGGTCAGAACGGTCCACGTGGCGGGCTATACGGCGCGCCGACCTCCCTGAGGTTTTCAGACCGATGATGAGGTCTCTCTCAAAGTCCATGAGTTACGTAAATCGACGTCTCTGGCGTCCGGCATCCCTGTCACTCTGTATTCCTGCTTGCGTCGGCCGGTGCTTTTCGCTTTCATGGGGCATCGACTAAACGCCGGTTTATAAGGCTGCCGGTTTGTGCTTCCAACGCCACCATAGGATATGCGGTTGTGCGCACTCGCACCAAACGTTAGATCATTTGCATACCAGCACGCACTGAAGCTGTTTGCAAAGTTTCGCGGTTGTAGCATGTTTTATTCTAGGTGCGCAAATTTCATTGTCCGTGAGTGTACATTGTAGGTTACCTACAACAAACATAACATTATAGTGAAACCATGTATTAGTGAATTAAGAGTCTCGAAAAGCGCCAGGGATGAAAAACGTGTTTTAGAAAAGACAAGGAAACAGCAAACTTGTGCATTCTTGTGGTTATTAAGCTGCTCATAATTATTTAAATCAATCTTTCAAATTCCCTTTCACCATTTAATTTCGTTAAGTTATTTTCGGATACACATAAAATAGCGGCCAGTACAATGTTTTACAATTAGAATTTTCCCAACAAATTTCTGATGAATTATTGCAGCAGAACAATCAGTTTTTGCATAGCAGCTTAACCTCGCAAAGAGGAAATGTTCGTACATGATAAGATGAACGGAAGCACACACGACAGTTAAGAAACAAAATCTACACTTGAGCTTCTTTTTTTTATTATTATTAGGTGCCTTAATGAGCTGGGGTCCCTGAGGATTAAAAAATATTACACTGATATTGTTCAATTACGAAAGGGAGATAAAAAGATGTGAACCCTTTTGATCTATTAGCTTTTCCTGTTTTATTTCAAATGTCTTCTCACAGATATTATCATTTCGCTTGGGAAGACAATAGATACGAGTCAATCAAGGATAATTGGATGCATTCAAGCGTGGCTATAGCTCTACAGAACACATCCATTTTAATAAGAGAACTAATCAAAAGACTAAATAAATTTTCACTATAAATTGTTTATGAGAAGGATTTCCATTCTAGGAAAAGGTCTGTAGTCATTAATTCGTTGAACGTTGCGGTGAGGAAGACTCTTATATCCAGACAATTGGAAATATCTTAAAAGGAAACTCTGACTCTTTTACAGTGTAAAGAGAACGCTTTTCGACTCCAAAGAAAGAGTGATAATGTAAAATGCATGATGGTTATTCATTTATTAGCATATGATTACAGGTTACAAGCAGATGCTTATCATGACTAAAAACTGTTCGCCACAGGGAATTCAGTACGATGAAAAAATGATTTTTCCCTAGGTCTTTTAGGAACAAATAAGTCACAAGTATAAATAGATACTTATACTTTCTAGTAGTAAAACTATACAACCATTAAAAGATATACAAGGGTCGTTCAAAACGTTCGTACTTTAAAACATATAGGAAAGCTAAACCATTGTGTTTTCTTTTCTATTTGTCGACATAGTCCAAGGATACATCAATGCACTGATTTCACCAATGATCACGTGCTTTGATCTCTGTGGAAAAGAAATCTTTATTTTGGTTTTCCAGCCACGTACCCACAAATGCGACTCCCTCAGAGTCACAGGCACGTCCTCCCCAAGGACATTTTCCTTCAGATTAGGAAACAAATAAAAGTCAGCAGACGGTAGGTGCTGAAGCAACTTAAATCCTGCAATTTGTAATGTGGTCTTCGCAAACTGAGAGGTGCACTAGGTGTATCTTCTAGAAGGGGAATACGCCTCTTCGCAATTTTCTACGCTACTTTCCATTTTTTTTTTATCAAAAACTGATACCATCACGTTGCCAGCTGACTAAGTACCATGGAACTTCTCGGAAGGCGGAGAAGATGCATGCTTCCACATTAAGCTTTTTTTCGTCAGTCTCTGGGTCAAAGTGATGAACGCATGTTTCACCTATTGTCTCAGACCAGAAACTCATTGGATACGCACGAAGCATGTTCAAGTTCGTAAGGCCTTTTTGTTTATGGCATGCTTTTTTCTGATTTGTCAACATTCGTGGGACGCAATGACCTTTTTCATCTTCAAAGAATTCGTCAAGATGGAATCGACGTTACCGATTGAAATGCCTACATACTCAGGCATATAGAGAAGATTCGTTCATCTGTCTTACATCAGGAGGAGGTCATGCATCCCATCGATTTTTTCCTCATAGCTGGATGTGGGGAGTCGTCCACAGCAGTCTGAATCATCAAAACGTTCTGTGCCACATGATAATTATTGAATATGCAAGAGCTTTATCCCTCAATGTCTGCATGATGTCATCATGAATCTTCTGTGGGAGTATGCTTTTCAAGCCAGGTAGTTTATCACCGTCCATAGTTCTTTTATCTGCATTTCACAAAGTATTAAGGTTTTAGTTCACAAAACCACTTGAAAAAATATTATGACCATCTGCATAACATGATGTTGTTCTTCCACTTGCCACAAAACAGAGCTTAACCGGCCATTGATAGACGCCACAAGATTTGAAAAGATGCTTTGGGGTATTTTGTGGTATCTGGTACCAACACATTACCAGCAGATCCTTTAACTCTTATAAATTACATGGTTGAGCTGACACAGATCGGATTTGCTGTTCCAACACAACTCATGATTTGATTGGATTGATGTCTGGGGAATTTGGAGGCCAGGGAAAAACCTGGCAGTCTTTTTCATATTCCGCGAACCACTTCCGAACAATCCAGGCAGTGTGGCATGGCGCAACACCCTTCTGAAAAAAGGCACTACTACTAAAGGGAAATACCGTGGCCATGAAAGATATACCTGGTCTACAATGATGCTTGGTACGTGGTAGACGACGTAGTTTCCTGCACATGAGTGACTGGACCAAGGGTTTCTCATAGAACATTTCCCAAAGCATTACACTGTCCCCACCAGCTTGTTTTTGTCCCACGGTGCATCCTGGTGCCAACAATTCCCCAGGGAAACGATTCACATGTACGCAACCGTCCACATGGTGTAACAGGAAACGAGATTCATTGAGCCAGACGACCTTCTTCCAAGCATTCAATGCTCAATCTTGATGCCTACGTGACCATTTTAGGCACTTTTGACCGCGAACCGAAGTTAGCATGGGCACTCGGGGGATCAGGAAGCAAAGCAGCCCGATTTACTTTTTTTTTTTTTTTTGATTGAAGGTTTAACGACCACCGTGAGCAACTAATTGGGCTATTAGCAGTCGCCTGTCCGTAAGACAAACACAACATCCATGCCTCACCGGTATTCGAACCCAGACATATCTCGGACGAATGATCAGAAGCCATCGCTTAGACCACTGCCCCACAAGCCTTGCAGTCTCGGAAATGCTCTAACTTAGTTGTTTTGGCACTTATTACAATAATTACAATTTGCCCGTTGCCCAAGTCGCTTTAAGTCCGCTGTTTTTCTGCCTGAAAAACAAGAATAACACTGATTAACAGAGCTCAGTATCAGGTGTTATTTATACCCTTTCATGACCTTCACACGCACCGTCGTTTACCTGCAGTTGTTTCGTTTTGCATAAAGACGCGATGGCCATAATGTTTTGGTTTTTCCAGGTACAACACTGAAAACTGGTACACTGACGTCATATACAATTGGGAAACGAATTTCCCCGAAGAAATAATTCTTCATAAATACATGGTAGACATTGTAATGCTATTATTAGCATATCTTCACTGTATTCCATGGGACCATGCTCGATCGGAAATCGGGAGGTGCGGATTCGATTTCCGCTCCAGGACGATGCAAATTTTCAAGTTTTCTGAAGTAAATGGTATTCCAGTGAAAATATGCCAATAATAGTGGTACAGTGACATATAAAAATATGTATTACTTGCAGGGGGAAAATGCACATTCATGTTCTCTGAAAGCAAGCTAGAACACGAACTTTTTTATGCCGCTCCTGTGGCGTACTGGTCGCTCAGACCAGTACAAGTGAGGCATGGATGTTGTGTTTGTCTTACGGCCCTGGCTCTCTCCCTTCCCTGGAACCAGTGACCCTAAATTAGGGACGGGCGACTGCTTATAGCCCATTGAGTTGCTCACGGTGGCCGTTAAACCTCTAATAAAAAATAAATAAATAAATAAATACCCTTTTTGAACAATTCTTATGTGTGAACTTTAGCCATTGCGAAAGGTATCCGTTGTAAGAATGTTGTTTTCAGCCACCATTTCAGCTGCGAAGATATGAGAAAACTGAAATATGCATTTACGTCCCCTACAGACACAATTTGAATTACCGAAAAATAGCAAATTGTGCAGGAAATTTTCTTCCAGTGCAGCTGTGCGTTACAAAAATTGGAGTTTTGGAAGCTGAAAGAACCAGGGATAATTAAATACATATTACCACTTCCCGGGGAGGAAACTACGCGGTATTCGAAGTAGAGAATATGCGCATAGTGAAAGATATTCGATGAAGGAAAATATGACTTTTAACCAGATTTTATAAAACAGTGATATATAATGTCAAAAATGTCGCAGCAGCCATTTATATTTGCATCTTTCGGAGATAAGACTGTGTATCGGTAAAAGCAAAAATGAATGGACCTCCGCCCTTGTAGTACGAGCAAACCAAAAAGAAAAAGCTTTTCACACAACGAATGGGTGCGGAGATATAATGTTTTGTAACGACAGACGGACAGGCAGATAACAGTAGCATGAGTTGTTACATATTTCGTATGCCAAGAAACACGCTAAGATAAAAAGCAAAAAATAAGGGCCAAAACACTGCACGGCTTGAAGGCATAAGATTTATAAAAAATATAAAAAGGAGTGAGGCAGTTCGATGCCATTGCCCTCACGCATTTTAGTGTCACTTCGCATACTGTTTTGCAGTTACAGTACTAGAAGTTCAAGGTGCAAATATAATTTACAACTTAGTCTTCTATGGTATAATAGATCATTTATTCCATCTTGACGTTACTTCAAGAGCGTAAATCACGATCAGAAACCCGCAAAAACGAGTAAAAAAATGGGATTAATGATGCACTTACAGAAGACGAAACTCATGTTCAATACTTTCACAAGAAAGAAAGAATCACAGAGCGTAGAAGACTAAAACTTCAAGGAAGATAATTTATTATGGAAGAGCGTTGCGAATTATTTCTCTCCCCCTGAGGCTAGGAGGGGACAAAACTTCCCTGAAATGACAATGATAATGCTCGTCATGAATACGAGACTCTTTGCATAAAGGAATTCCTTCTTACCGGTGGAGGCTTCTGTGTGTGCTAAGATCCAACAGAAAGTCCGATTACCGTGATGTATTAACAATAAGTTAAAGAATCACACAGCCAGAAATTCGAATAGTATGTATGTTTGTTGTATCATTTTAGATTTATAGGGAGTTCATAAAATGAAGTGTTCATTTTACACCATGAAATGCGTTTTTGTTCTTCAGGAAATTGTACTGCATGTTTGCATGGTAAAAAATGCGATTGTGTTCGGCAGTGAGGAAGAAGTGTATCTGCAAGAAGAAATGGCACAGATGTTTTAACAGTTACAGCTTGTGACCGTATTTTCTGATGCATTTGTTCGTATAAATAAAGTACCAGATGTTTATACCCCCAACAAAGTTCTGTGATTTTCCTTTCGGCGTCGCGTGAACTACACTATTGTTCAGAGAAATGTTGCATTTTCAAACTACTGAAATCTTCACTGATGTGAAGGAAATCAAATGATTCCCCAAACAATTTATTCCTACATGGAACATTTGAGACCCCTCGAGGCACTGGATTATTAAAACATAGAGTACGTACTAGAAATTCGGTGTCGAACTATCTCGTTCATTTGTTTATTAAACTCTATGACCTTGTTTCAAAAAGTCAAAGTTCTGAGTAGCAAATTTTGTTTCATGTAAAAGTCCTTCATTTTTTAAACGTTAGTGAATCACTTCTTTTGGTTCATTTTCTGAATCATGTGGAATTTACTGCTAGTTTTATGCCACGCGAAACTGAGTAATCGTTGATGTTAACTAATATTTGCCCGCCAAATGCACAGACAGAATGCCCGAGTTCAGAGTAAACTTCGAGAATATCTTTTAGCAGTTGACTCACCCTGATTAAAAATATTCAAGAAATACTACATGTAGTATTTCTTGAATATTTTTAATCAGGGAAAATACTACATATTCTATCAGATCACGAAATACTACATATTCTATCAAATCTCGAAATACTACATAGTCTATCAGATCTCGAAATACTACATATTCTATCAGATCTATACATAATTTTTTACACTATGAACTATTTTAAAAGTTTCTCCCACTTTTGCATTATATACGGCGGTTCTAAGATAAATTTGTTCTACCGCGGCGTTTTTTAGCACTATGTTTTGATCGTGTGGGACAGCTTTCTCACTTTTTGTACCTTTCCCATGCATGCAACCGTCAAACAACCTTTCCCATGCATGTAACAGTCAACCTTTCCCATGCGTGTAACCGTCAAACAACCTTTCCCATGCATGTAACCGTCAAACAACCTTTCCCACGCATGAAACCGTCAAACAACCTTTCTTATGCATGCAACCGTCAAACAACCTTTCTTAAGCATGCAACCGTCAAACAACCTTTCCCATGCATGTAACAGTCAACCTTTCCCATGCGTGTAACCGTCAAACAACCTTTCCCATGCATGTAACCGTCAAACAACCTTTCCCACGCATGAAACCGTCAAACAACCTTTCTTATGCATGCAACCGTCAAACAACCTTTCTTAAGCATGCAACCGTCAAACAACCTTTCCCATGCATGTAACAGTCAACTTTTCCCATGCGTGTAACCGTCAAACAACCTTTCCCATGCATGTAACCGTCAGACAACCTTTCCCACGCATGAAACCGTCAAACAACCTTTCTTATGCATGCAACCGTCAAACAACCTTTCTTAGGCATGCAACCGTCAAACAACCTTTCCCATGCCTGTAACCATCAAACAACTTTTCCCATGCATGTAACCGTCAAACAACTTTTCCCATGCATGTAACCGTCAAACAACTTTTCCCATGCATGTAACCGTCAGTCGACTGATTCACGCCTAACTGTGTTGCCAGTTCTGTGTTTCGACTCGGCGTCATCTTTGTCCAGAAGAGGTTGCAAATATGCACTCTGCATCTCCTCCGTCAGTCCGCTATGCTGCTTATCCTCCACGTTTCTATCACCATTCAAGACACGTGCTTGCACCTATAGCTTTTTTTCTGTATTCCGACAAATCCACTCTCGTGCTTCTGCCGCGATTTTCCCAAGATTAAACATGAACAGCAGACATTGACGAACATGCACCTTCGCAGTTGCCATGTCTTAGCTCAGGGGTTCTTAACTTATTGGTCGCGACCCCAACTCGGGTCGCCGGGGCTTTCGAGATGGGTCACCGCAGCTTCTCAAGAAAAAAAATCAAGTGTTATTTTTTTAATTTTAAACCTTCCGCGCGTTTAACACGTGTAAAGGCCTCGCAATTTCTGGAGATGACATCATGGGGACCACCAGCGTTGCTTCTTCCTGTCACTGGAATCGTGGACATTTTTAGGACGTCACCGCATTGCAAAATTCCCCCTTAAATCTAAATTTCACCCCTAAATTTAACGGGAAAACCCCCAACTTGGAAACACTGGCCTGTCCCAAGAATCCTATGACAAACGATCAACAAATGCCACACGGCAGAGAGAGAGAGAGAGAGAGAGAGAGAGAGAGAGAGAGGGAGACAAGACAGAGTATGGACTATGAAGGTTCTCAGCGAACATTCATTAATAATAATTAAAATATAATGCCTAATTTCCAAAGTTTTCATCGGAGTTTGACGAAATTTCAAACGGGAGTTTATTTTGACGTGTTTTGGTTACTGTAAAAATTGCATTCGTTTATTTAAAAAAAAATGAAGAAATTGAAATCTGTTTTATAAAAAGGCTTTAATTTCCAATTATTCATATTTGTCTTACAATATGTCATTATTCATACCTTCCCACTATATAGATAACCATAACCTGCTCTCCCCCACTTGGTGGCGCCACGGGTTTGACTGCAATTTCAAAAACAAAAATTTTGCTTCACTGTGTAATAATGTATAATTACTACACTTATTTATGTCATTACATTAGAATTTTTAATTTCAAATAGAAATTTAATGCTATTTTCGCGAGGTTGATCGTCTTGTTGACTTTGGGTCGTGGTCAAAAAAGGTTAAGGACCCCTGGCTTAGCTCAATTAACCAGAAGTGCCGGCTGTTCGCCAACACGTGTTGCTCGACACAGTGTTGCAAACTTACACCCACAGCACGAAATTCCGACAAACATTCAACCGTTTTGCTTTTATATCATACATGGAAGGCCGGAGACTTTTATATAGATTTAATAACATCATTCTACATTTACCATTTATATAAATAAATATTCTATATTTGCCATTTATTTATTCTATACATTTGTTATTCTATATTTTACCTATCAGTTCAAATCCACAGGTACGTTTGTCAGCGGGCAATCGTTCGCACGTGACGGTAAATTATGCCTTTGGACTCGCATCTTTTACATGTTATGGAAACAGAACAATAATTAAATTCAGGAAGGAAAAGTGTACCAGTAATTACTTTTGGAAAAATACATTAATAATGACTCTAGAATAGAAATTAGAAGACTAAAAAGGGATTTATAACACACATACTAAGAATGAATCTGGGATGAGAAACTCTCGAAATAAATCTTCCAAAAAAGTCATTAAGTGAGATTCAAAAAGATCATACATATATAGACACAAATCCAAGAAAAACGACATTATCAGTGAATTAAGAATAAAAATGCATTAGGAATGAGTCTAGGAAAAGAAAAGAAATTAGCTGTTCACAGTAACCGAAAGAAAAAAAAAAAGGCAGGAAGGAATCTATAAAGAAGAAGTCAGTATCTGAATTTGGAATTAAAATATTTTGTAGCGACTCCGGGGGAAAAACATCAAAATCGACTGTGGTAGTGAATCCAAAAGGATGAATTTAAACAAAAGTCATTACAATTGTTAAACGGAAAAAAATGCATATCTTTGTTTCTAAATATTTTCATTTGATAGCACCAGCAGAAAAATTGAAAATGAGTCTCCGAAAAAAGCACATTATAAATGAATCTTACTAAAGAATAGAGGGAAGAATTTATAGAAAACGAAGAAGAGTAAACTTAGGAGTATAAAAAATTCTAGGGATTTAAGAAAAGAAAAAAAGTGCTAGCAATGAACCTAATTAATGAGAACATCATGAACAAATATAAGAAAAATATATAAAAACTCCGTACGGTAAAGACATACATAATTCATTAAGTGAATCTTCAAATTTAGAAATTATGCTTGAGATATAAATTCTAGGCGAACATGGAGCGTGATTTCCTATCATCCAATTGGTGGCGACTTAGAGCTGCACGTGTGTTTCTAATTTTTCTTGCTTTCGCACCTCACAAAGTGCAAATTTAAAACATGCAAAAATTTCAACGTGAAATACTGAAGACAGCACACACGATACATAAATCAATAATCATCTTTTTTTTCTCAATTGCATCAATAATCATTATTTTTTTTCTCATTTGCATCAACAATCGACTCACATGAACATTAGTCTCAAAATAGAGATAACAGTTTCTTTAATCAATTCCCCCGCTTACAATAATACGTTCCCAGGAATGCATAAATAACAAGAGCTATATAGAAGCGAAAAACGATCGCTCTGAGTAGGATCAGTTTTTAGAGACCCCACACATTTTGCATTAAATTCAGTCGCATTGCTGAATTCTACCCATTAAATTAGGAAGGCAATTTTTTTCTACCTTAGCCAAATTAAAAAAAACATTTACCCGTTCGTCCGAGATGAGTCTGGGTTAGAATCCCAGTGAGGCATGGATGTTGTGTTCGTATTACGCCATTGGCTCGCTACCTTCTCTGGAACCAGTGGCTCTAAATTTGGGACGGGAGTCTGCTTACAGAGTTGATAAAAGTGGTCGTTAAACTCCCCAAACGATAACAAGAAAGAAACATTTGAGAATTTTATTTCAAATTGTTACACTGTGTAGTAAGAGCGACAAGAGAGAAAATGTTTGACCTTTGTCGATTATTTCAGGTGCAATTATTATTTATCACACGAGTCAAATGAAAAAGTGCGATAAAAAATTTAAAATACAGTGTCATTGTCCTGTAACTTGGCAATGCTGTTACCAATGACTAAAAGATTTTCTTACAGGTGACAAGACGTTGTAGACAAGCTTAGTGGCGTCATGGTAGCAGTGCAAAGTAACATAATGTCATTCGTTAAATGCCAGAAATCAAGAAAGCGAGCAAGGAATGGCACTATCCCACCTCATTAAAACCGAAGTTGAACTATGGTGATGCATGTCTATCTGTGTGCGGAATGTTTGAGTAGCGAAGGCGTGAAACCTATTGAAATTTCGTCGAATGAAGTTGAACTATGGTGATGCATGTCTATCACTCCAGCAAGTGTACGAATGGAGTAGGAAGTTCCAAAAAGGCGTGAGTTCTGTGACAGGTTCTTCTCGACCGGGTCAGGCACGCAGAATAGTGACACCAGATTCCATTACAGCAGTTGAAGTCATTGTTATGGGAAATAGCCAAGTGACGGTGCATGAAATAGCTGCATTTTTGAACATCGGTCATGGTTCAGTGCATCACATCATCCGTGATGTGCTCCAGTTCAACAAAGTGTCTGCAAGGTGGGTGCCACGCCAATTGACTCCAGAATTGAAACAACGACGCCTTGATGCCTTACAAGAACTTTTGCTGTGTTTTGAAGCAGAAGAAGACGGTTTCCTATAGATAATTGTTACTGGAGATGAAACCTGGGTTCACTATCATCAGCCAGAAACCAAGCCATCCCTCCTCACCAAAACCAAAGATATTCAGCACACAGCCAACAGCAGGGAAGGTTACGCCGAATACTTTTTGGGATGAAAGAGGTGTAATTTTGGAGCACTACATTCCCAGGGGAAACACTGTAGCTAGTGACACTTATGCAGATCTTATCAGAAAGCGTGTTCGATCTGCCATAAAATCCAAACGACGTGGACTTCTGAGTACTGGTGTCTTGTTGCAACATGAAAACACTCGGCCTCATACTGCCCGTGCAACGGTTGCAACCATATAAGACCTGCACTTCGAGTGTGTCTCACACATCCGTCGTATTTACCAAACCTTGCCACATCTTTTAGGTCCGATGAAGAGGTGCAACACGTGGTGCATGAGTGGCCACACAGGCGATCGAAAGATTTTTTTCTACAGGAATCTATGCACTTTGTAAGCCATGGAGGACTTGTATTGAAAAAAATGGAGATTGCATTGAAAAACGATACAGGTGTATACTACTTTTGTTCAGTAAATTGTGAGAAAAAGAAAGTTTTCATTTGACTCGCTGTTGTATTTATTTTGTTTGGGAGTTCGACATCCATCGTGAGCAACTCAGTGGACAATAAGCAATCACCCGTCCCGAATTTAAGGCCACTAGTTCCAGGGGAGGGAGACAGCCAGTGCCGTTAGTCAAGCACAACATCCATGCCTCACCGGCTTCGGAACTCATCTCGGACCAACGGTCAGACGCCTGGCTTACATCACTGCGTCACCGGCTTGGCTTCTATTTATTTCAAACGCAATTTTACGAAATTGTTTCAGAATGGTTTCTAAAGGAGAAGAAAGTAAAAAAAGGCGGAGAGCCACACTCGTTGGTTTATTTGATTTAATTCAAGGAGGACCATATTTTCCATTGTTTAAATAGAAACGCCATTTGTAGCTGGTAGAAACGCCCTTCGTCTCTCAGTTTTATTGTCATTGAATTCTCACTTTTGTTTGAATTCGGTCCAACTGCGTCTTTTTTTAAAACAAAAGCGCCATTTATATCTGACGGAAAATTTCTTGACTCTTACTTTTATCGACGTTGAATCCGCAGAGTTACGATTCTACTGCAAAAACTGGAATAGAAATAAAACATTTGATGAAGAAGCATTTATCTTTCCTACGATGTGCAATTGTTGCAGCTGCAGCTGTCTAATAAAGTTTGTGCATACACTAAACCGTATTCTTTTACTTCGAGCTTCGAGAAAAAGAAGTAAAAGAAAGGTTTTTCGTCATTACTCACATCACCGGTAACATTTTTGAAGCACATATATAAATTTTTATTAATTTCAACCTATACTGGTTAAAGTCATAAATCGTTCAGAGTCGGGCTTTCTTGTCATTCAAACATAGGAAAACAATCTTTTATGTAAATTGCGACAGTTTTTTACGATCCAAAAATCTTTAGGCACATTTTCGCTTTATTAGTTCACAGTTTAGGAACCAGTAAGATGAAATTTTAGCAACCGTAATTTATAGCAATTAAGTTTAGCAATCCAAGAGTCAAACGGGTCGCAAACAACAAACATGAAGACAGAGCCAGAGACAACTATTAATATAAAGTTCTTCGTGATTTTACTCCGAAAGCTGCAAATTACTGAAATTCGACAGCTCAGATCCACCTCAAAACTGAAAAACGTGACTATAACGAGAACTATAATATTTATCACACAGAAGTTTGAATGCGCCATCCTTCACTCAATTTGGCCCATCGTTAATAATGAATAGAAAATTAACAATGTTTGCCATTTCGTTTGAAACTATCAAAAGTTATTTGCCGAGCTTTCGCCTCCCAGTGGAGTGCGAAAGCTTGGCGAATTTTTCTGCTTATAACGCCATAAAAATAAACGGATTTCATACGCTATATGCGTTTCTTGAGTATAGTTACCTGGAGATTCTTACTCTGCTTTTGGATATGCGAAGCCAGTCACTAAAACAATGGGCAAATAATAATTTTAAAGTCACTCAGCTTTTAGTACATGACAAGTTGAAAATCTTCAGTGTGGTCCTGCATAAAACTCTAGATTTTTTAACCTGTTGTGTGTACCTTTCGAACATCACAACTTGCTAAACTCCTAGGTGAATCTTCAAATGACAGAGAGACTTCGACACAGACTTATGAGGAAGCTCTCAGTGTAGCTTCGAGGAACTGTTCTATCGTTTTGTTAAGATTCCTCATGAAACCGCACCATTTCACATTATTTGGAGTTTTACATCAAAATACATTTTGCTTTTGAAGTTAAACGACCTCCAAGAGCAATTAGAAGGGCTATAAGCATTCCCTCATTCCCAATTTGGGACCATTGGTTCCAGGTTAGGGAAAGAGCCACAGCCACAGCACAAGCATACCACCCATACTTCTTTCCGCGATTTGGGCCTGAGCTCATCTCGGACGAAGGGTTGGAAGCGAGCGCCTCATACCACTCGACCACCAAAGTAGTATAAATGCCCTGTACTGTTAGCAGGTACAATGTGTAAGACTTACGCAGCTGTTACTACATCAATGTACATGGTACTTGTCTTTTCATTTCTCAGTGGACCACATATCCAGTCCGAAGCAAGACAACACTGAACGTTAGACACTTTTTGACAAAATGAGGAAAATATTTTTTTCATTCTGTATAGTAAAACGTTTTAAAATAAATAACTTTTTTTGGCTGTGTTTTTACATCATCTCACTTTCTTGTTTTTTTGGGGGGCGGAGGGATAGGGTTAACGACCACCATTACCGACTTCAATGATATAAGCAGTCTCCCTTCCCTAATTTAGAGCCACTGGTTTAGCGAAGAGACAGAGCCAAGACCTATGAAAGAAGTACGCCAACCATTCTTCACCCGAGACTTGAACCCGGTTCTATCTGGAACGATTGCTCAGATGTTTGTGTCGAACACCTCTGGGCTACCTAAAGTAATTTTTACAGTTATTCCATTAGAAATGAAGGGGGCTTTTAACAGCAAATTTTCATTTGTGGTGGTTTTCAAACAGTACACGCACCGAAGAAACCCTCTCTATTTAAAAGGTACTCCAGTAGATTAATATTGCTTGAGAAGTTTGATTAGAAGCTGAATTTCGATGACCTTTGCGAAGTTTCACGAAATCATTTTCGCAGCGGAGAGCAAATGATGACGCTATACAGACATTTTACTCAAGACCGAGCGTCAGTGCTACAATTAAAGTGATTTTAAATTTCCTAGACGTCAGAAACTTTCTACTGGTGTCTTGAGTATTTCCGCAGAAGGCTTGAATGTAATATAATACTCATAAAACAGTGTACGTATACTTATAATCATAAACAGGGTATAACAGTGTTTCTTTATAGTGATAAAACAATGTATTATCGGGTCGTATTGTGGCATTTCCACTTTACTTTAATGACAGTTATAAATTTTAACTGATACTGAGATCCTGCTATTTACTCTGAAAATGGCAATTAATTGTTGTAAAGTATTTATATACTGAATAAGTATTTTGAAAATGAAAAAGAAAATATACGTATGAGACTTCAGTTGTAGTTTCAAGTTTTCCAGAATGAGACTTCAGTTATAGTTTCAAGTTTTCCAGAATGAGACTTTGATTATAGTTTCAAGTTTTCCAGAATGAGACTTTGATTATAGTTTCAAGTTTTCCAGAATGAGACTTTAGTTATAGTTTCAAGTTTTCCAGAATGAGACTTTAGTTATAGTTTCAAGTTTTCCAGAATGAGACTTCGATTATAGTTTCAAGTTTTCCAGAATGAGACTTCAGTTATAGTTTCAAGTTTTCCAGAATGAGACTTCAGTTATAGTTTCAAATTTTCTAGAATGAGACTTCGATTATAGTTTCAAGTTTTCCAGAATGAGACTTAAGTTATAGTTTCAAGTTTTCCAGAAAGTTAAGTGAAGGTATATTGCTTCTTTTTCAAAATGATGTGTGTGATCATTCTTTTTTGTGATATTGCTTATTCAATTGTTTGAAAAGTGACCGTTCGGAATCCAATGTCAGACGACATATCATCGAAACTTGATATAACTTGAAGTCTTTTTTTTTTCTGACCCTCCCTTACGCCAATTAGACAGCATCATATTTCACTGTTGCCAATCTCCATACAATTATGAGATATACGAGCATGAAAGCCAAGACCATTCACTCACATTTCCTTTCATAATATGCTGAATGAGAAGAATGAAAAATACCGTCATGCTATCGCATCAAAATTTCAAGCCTGAAATATTTGCACCATTTTTCGTTCTTTCTCTGTTCATCATTGTGGTAATAATTCTGATAATTGGCCGGCGACAATTCTGAATCGCAAAAGATTTATTTAGTGATGCAGCAAGTTACCAGACGGCCATGAAAAAGCATTGTTTTCGCGTTGTGATTGCTGAACGCCATTTCTTTCGAAAACATTACCTCATTCAGCTTTAAGAATGTATTCCTGGTATCGCAGAAAACTAAGAAGATAAATAAAAAATGCTGCAGGCATTCATGAGTTACATCATGTAATAATTCAGATAGCACGTCTGGCGGGAATGGCAGACACACATCAAGTCCTCATGTGTTTTGACGTAATTTTAAGTGCTAAGTTGTTGCACATAAAATGTCGAATATTTCATGGAATAAATACGGGATTACACCATATAATGCAAATTTTGAAGATGACAATCCGATTTTTGGTGTAAATGTGACATGGATAGTAAGTAAACGGTGTAATGTAAATTTTAAAGTTTTCAGATATGATCTAACTTACTATCCTTGTCACATTTACACCAAAAATCGGATTGTCATCTTCAAAATTTGCATTATATGGTGTAATCCCGTATTTACTTCATGATTTATCTGCTCCTTTGGGCAATCACGGGATATGATTCTTAACCTGCAGATTCGCTAAACATGAATGCCGGTTGCTTCGACTAGCGAATCCTGTGATGGTGATGGTTATATTCAAATTAATCGGAAACTGAGACTTGGTCGTTCTGGGTGGTGTAGTGGTTAGCATACCCGGGCGCTATCTGGGAGATGCGGGTTCGAGTCCCACTCCAGGACGATGGAATTTTCAAGTTTTCGGATATTATCTGACTTACTATCCTTGTCGAATGTTGTTGAAAACTTCAGGAACACAAATTACGGTGCAAAATAAACTTTATTAATCGAATTAATCACCGCCAACAGCAGCACACTTTTGCCAACGAGATGCAAACTTCTGTATGCCGTTGTGAAAAATGTCGAGGTTTGGGATGCGACAAATTCCCAGAATGCCGTTTCAACTGATGTTTGATTACGAAACGACGGAACCTGTCAGAAGGTGTCCACGTGCTTGAAGAAGTGATAGTCCATAAGAACAGACCTGGGAATAAGACGGACGAGGTAAAGTTATGTACTTCAACTGGCGCAGCTTCTGGATCGCCTGGGGGAGGGGGGAGGCGGGGGGCAACGTGGGGTCTCAAATTATCACGGAGCAGTTAGGAGCGATTGACACTGCTGCAGTTCGGTGGTTAGTCTTCTATGCATAATATCAAGTTCTTGAAACAACCTGTCATCCGTGGTGGCTTGACCTGGTTATAAGAAGGAGATTGCACCAGCTGTGGACCACCAAATACTGACCATTGTCTTCCTAGAGTGGAGTGCCGGTTTCGAGGCTTCACTTCAGTCGAGCCATTGCGCCGAACTTCGGTGATTGTCATACAGAGTATATGACGTATACTGTAATTTAACTTTAATTTTTAATTTCGTTCTCTACGTAAATTTTGAGTTCATTCCCTTTAAGCGTTTCAAACTTACCGTTATATATTTTCGTTCACGGAATGTTATATTAGCAGCAGTGTTGAGGTCAAGGTGCGTTGATGTGTGCGTGTATGGACAGATAAGAACGAGATACACTGCCTGAAAGTGAAAAAAGAACACCAAGAAGGAATTGGCGGACGATCATGAAATTTACATATGTTAATGGGGTCGAGTTTACGTAGGTGTGATGTTAATTTCGGGACCAACCGGTGAGCGCTTGTGTCACAGCACGGCATAATATGCAAATTATCGTCGGTGGTATTTAAGGAGTACGGCGAAGTGAATGTAATCAGTCGTCGGCGTACGGACACGTGCGAAGACCCTGAAGAAGCTGCAATGCCTGGACATGGAAGACGTGTTCGATTTCAGTAGTTATCGGACTTTGAGCGAGGTCGTCTAGTCGGACTCCACGAGGCCGGGTGGTCGTATCGTCGTATTGCGGAGCGAATTGGACGGGAAGTATCGGTGGAGGTACGATGGTGGCGTAGATGGTCCGAGGAACATTTCCACACGAGAAGACGTGGAACCGGGTGTTACAGACGGACTGATGAGCGGACCGATCGACTCATAAGACGAGCGGCGTTGTCAAGCAGAACATCCACTGCGACATAAATCCGAGCGGCCGTTGCACCTGAGGTGACTGTGCGAACAATCCGCAACCGTCTACTAGATGCCAGACTACGTGCACGTTTGCCTCTGGCATGTGTACCTCTGACTCCAGCCCACCGTCAGGAACGGCTGCAGTTGTGTCGCCAACGTCTGCACTGGAGAACGCAATGGCGATCTGTCGTGTCCAGCGATGAAAGCAGATTCTGCTTGGGAGCCTCCGATGACCGTATGCGTGTTCACAGACGCACAGGGGAGCGTCTCCACCCTTCTTGCATCCGCCAGCGACACACAGGGCATACACCTGGTCTCCTGGTGTGGGGAGCGGTCAGCTATCACTCCCGTATACAACTAGTGTTTGTACCGGGTACGTTAAACAGCACCTCCTACATCAACAACATCATTCAGCCCGTTGTTGTGCCATTTGTAAGGTCGGTCCATCGTGGTGTTTTCCAGCAAGATAACGCACGCCCACACACGGCACGTGTAACGCAACATGCACTTCAGGGTGTGAGAAAAATTCCATGGCCTGCATGCTAACCGGATTTGTCCCCTATTAAGCACGTGTGGGATTTTATGGGAGAACGACTTATCCGGTCTGCACGACCATCCCCGATTTACACGTCCAGGTTGAGGATGCTTGGAACTCAATACCCCAAACTTACATCCAACATCTGAACAACAGACTCCATGCCAGAATTGCACAGTGTGACGCAGTTCATGGCGGTTCAACCTCGTACTAAGCATGTTACATGGAAATGTTATTTTTCAGTTTACCAGCAAATACAGCTGTATTTTGCCATAATGTTTTGATCACGTTATCCTCTGTATTCCGTTATTATGCTGTATAAATTTCGTTGGTATCAGACGTCTCCTTCTTGGTGTTCTTTTTTCACTTTCCGCCAGTGTATATAATGTGGGGGAGTAAGCAGCAAAAAGTATGGTGAGGTGTGATGTTGTGGCATGCTCTTGATAAGCAAGTTCTAATTGGTAGATCAGATGTGAACTTGTTGAACTGAAGCTGATAGAGGTTTAGTATTCCTTGTTGTGCTGATGATATAGTTTTGTTGAAATTGTTTTCCAGAACTGCCGTAAAGTTTTCTGCAATAAAGATCATTTTCTCGTAAGTATTTTCCTGACATCTCTTTCCTGGCCATTAAGTCGCCTAATTTAGCTCAGTGTGGAATTAAGATTCGTATATGTAGTTGATATTTGAGGATTAACAGTAAGAAGTTCCAAAGATACAACAGGTGTTACGAAGGTAATGTTTAAAGAAAAACATTTTAAACGAAAAACATTCTACTTTCACTTCTCATCACATGTTGCGAGGCGCCTCAAGATGTCATTCATTTGGTAGCGGATAAGCAGAAACGGGCAAACATGAAATTGCTGTTTTTTTTTGTTCTGCTTCTTCAACTCACGTGGGATACATTTATCCATTTTCTTCACTTTGCCTATGGTCGTTCAATGTCGGAAAATTGTTGTACAGTGTACTCTACGTTTCTAGTGTCATAGTTTTGGCGTTCAGATTCAGTCAAGGCTTCCAACTCGGCATCCAATAGCTACTTCTGGTCTACCGCGTGGTTCCTTTAGAGGCTCATGTAGCCGGATCGAAATTATGGAAACCAACAGTGTGTCCTGCATTTATTGGCGGTGCCTTTATTGATGTTGCGAGCTGCCTCCACTGCACGGTGTCCAAATGTAAACTCACATAAGAAAATGACATGAATTTGACTTTGTTCTATCGTCTCTTCAGTGTAACACGATCCCTTTGGAACTTATGCCACTGAAGAAATGACCACTGCTTTATAGGAAGCATCTTTGAAGCTTTAAATTTAAATGTCATAAGTCACATCACGCAATGTATCGATTCCTGAATTACCTGTCAACCACTCGAGTGTTCAAAATCCGACATTTCATCTGCAAGAACCTAACATTACAGTCACTGCTGTTGGACCTAAACAAAACACGAAGAATGCATTTAAAATTTACCTGGAACGTGTAATCACGATTGTTACGATACAGACTTACAAATTACAGAGATTTCGACAGCGCAGTGGCAATTGCTTCAGAGTCCCGTTTAAAGACGTGGGTCACCCTGTGAAATATTTCAAAAACTGATTTCTTGAAATTTCCATATTTTATTTCAATGGGGATTTTGTTTTTACATTCCAAGAACTCCCTATGATATATAACGTTTTTGGATATAAATAGAAATGGAGATTTTCATAAATTACTTCTGCAATTTCATAAACAAAGACCAAAACTCAGAATTTTTGGCAGAACTATTTTCGTTTCGGTGTTTAAGGACCACCACGAGCAATTCGGAGAGCTATAAGCGGTCGCACGTCCCTAATTTAGGGCCAGTGGTTCCAGGGAAGAGAGACAGTCAGCGCCATCGGAAAAAACATACTACCCATGCCGCATCAGGGAATCGTCAATCAATGATCAAAAACCATAGCCTGTGATCACTCGGCCATCAAAGCACGACTTTAAACCTCTGCTTTAAAGCGTTTTATTATATTAAACATACTACGAAAATCTTCACGTGTTCTAAACACAGTTCTGTACAGCACGATATTATATTAGATTTGTCAAAATGATTCGTACTCATGAAACCTAGTGAAATGCAACAGAACAAGTATTCTAGCGATTATACACTGGCGGAAAGTGAAAAAAGAACACCAAGAAGGAGACGTCTGATACCAACGAAATTTATACAGCATAATAACGGAATACAGAGGATAACGTGATCAAAACATTATGGCAAAATACAGCTGTATTTGCTGGTAAACTAAAAAATAACATTTCCATGTAACATGGTTAGTACGAGGTTCAACCGCCATGAACTGCGTCACAATGTGCAATTCTGGCATGGAGTCTGTTGTACAGATGTTGGATGTAAGTTTGGGGTATTGAGTTCTAAGCATCCTCAACCTGGACGCGTAAATCGGTGATGGCCGTGGAGACCGGATAAGTCGTTGTCCCATAAAATCCCCCACGTGCTCAATGGAGGACAAATCCGGTGAACGTGCAGGCCATGGAAGTTGTCTCACATCCTGAAGTGCATGTTGCGTTGCACGTGCCGTGTGTGGGCGTGCGTTATCTTGCTGGAAAACACCACGATGGACCGACCTTACAAATGGCACAACAACGGGCTAAATGATGTTGTTGATATAGGAAGTGCTGTTTAACGTACCCGATACAAACACTAGTTGTGTACGGGCGTGATAGCTGATCGCTCCCCACACCAGGAGACCAGGTGTAGGACCTGTGTGTCGCTGGCGGATGCAAGAAGGGTGGAGACGCTTCCCTGTGTGTCTGCGAACACGCATACGGCCATCGGAGGCTCCCAAGCAAAATCTGCTTTCATCGCTGAACACGACAGATCGTCATTGCGTTCTCCAGTGCAGACGTTGGCGACACCACTGCAGCCGTTCCTGACAGTGGGCTGGAGTCAGAGGTACACATGCTAGAGGCACAAGTGCACGTAGTCCTGCATCCAGTAGACGGTTGCGGATTGTTCGCACAGTCACCTCAGGTGCAACGGCAGCTCGGATTTGCATCGCAGTGGATGTTCTGCTTGACAACGCCGCTCGTCTTATGCGTCGATCGGTCCGCTCATCAGTCCGTCTGTGAATCCCGGTTCCACGTCTTCTCGTGTGGAAATGTTCCTCGGACCATCCACGCCACCATCGTTCCACCACCGATACTTCCCGTCCAATTCGCTCCGCAATACGACGATACGACCACCCGGCCTCGGGGTGTCCGACTAGACGACCTCGCTCAAAGTCCGATAACCGCTGAAATCGTACACGTCTGCCATGTCCAGGCATTGCAGCTTCTTCAGGGTCTTCGCACGTGTCCGTACGCCGACGACTGATTATATTCACTTCGCCGTACTCCTTAAATACCACCGACGATAATTTGCATATTATGCCGTGCTGTGGCGTAAGCGCTCACCGGTTGGTCCCAAAATTAACATCACACCTACATAAACTTGACCCCATTAACATACGTAAATTTCATGATCGTCAGCCAATTCCTTCTTGGTGTTCTTTTTTCACTTTCCGCCAGTGTACATTCTGTTCTTCTGAACTTCCCCCGTAACTAATTTACCATGTTTTCGTTGTTTAGGACTTCTGCAATGACGAAATTTCGCACCACCCTTCAAAGACAACAAGAAGAATTAACGATGACGAATACATCCGGTACCTACGTATCAAACCTTCGCACTCATCATGACTCCAGGAGTTTCATTGACGTCTTCTTTGTTAACGGGCTCTGAAGCAGTAGATGTTCAAGTGAAAAAGGCATCGCACTTTGTGCCGTGCCTCACCTTTAAACAATGCTTGTATAATTATTAACACATTTGTAAGCCAGCACTCGTACCCAGTTGAGAACACTAAGTTATCCTATCGAAACACTTTTTTTGAGTTAAATAAGCTTTAACAAGGACACTGACCTGATATGTTTTAGACAGAGCTTTAGGAACCTAAGATCTATGCTGTAATTTCATGCGGCTGACTTGGAATAGTTATGAAAAAAAATGAAAAATAAAGATGGATTACACAAGATTATCGGGATTAATTAACCTATATTTTAATTAAAGTTGCAAACCTTAGTGTATTTACTCGTATTTTAATCTTTTTTTGATTTTTAACGTCAAACTGTATTATTCTAACACAAAATTTCTACGACTACGCCACCCAGCGGTAAAATTTTGTATCTGAAAACTGAAAAATACGTGGAAATCGTGATCGTGTTTGGAGCAGTCGGATGAAGAGATAATTTTATAATAACGACTTTCAGAGATGCGAATATAGTAACAAATGTAAATACATATTCCCCCTCTTGCAAGAAAATGCTCAAAATGGGTAATAAGGTCAGAGATCATGAAAATAATGTTGATAACGATTAGAACCAGCTGTATGTTAAATTGATTTTCTGTCCGACCCTTTGTAAGGCAAATTATCCTCAAAGGAAACAATTAAATTTAAGTTCTCTTCAAGGGAGCACTGTAGATCGTAGTAATTCGAAAGTGCATCTCGGGGCATTCGCGGTTCAAGAAACGATTTTTTGAATCTTATTTAGAAAAGCTGTGATATCATGCCTACACAAACAGCTAAAGAAATGCCACGATCACGTGCTGTCTTTCCAAAAGATATGCTAATAACAGAAAGACATTTCAACAAATTGCTCTTCTTTGAAACTAGCAACGAAATAGCATATTCTGCACTCGTATTTTACTAAAAATGCAGGGTTTCATTCAGATCACCTATCGATTAACGTCACGGGAAACACGACTTCGCTGTAATGGATTGAATGAAATTAACTCTCCCCTTTTCTGACGTAATGGACTGGATTAAGCGCTGCCCTCCTACCTGATGTGATGAATTTGACCAAACTCACTCTACCTTCATTTTCTGTTTTTTTTAATGGGGGTTTAACGACAACCGTGAGCAACTCAATGAGCTATAAGCAGTCGCCCGTCTTTAATTTAGGGTCACTGGTTCCAGGGAAGGGAGAGAGCCAGTGCCGTAAGACAAACACAACATCCATGCCTCATCGGGATTCGAACCCGGATCCTTCTCAAACGAATGGTCATGAGCCAGCGCTTAGACCACTATGCCACCGGGGCGGCCATTTTCTCTTTCATCGGCATTACATGTACAGATGCGAAAGAACATTGTATCCAGGTGCAGCATGGCATTGCATTTACGCATTTCAAGAACAACATTGCCGCCCCAGTGGCGCAGTCGTCTAAGCGATGGCCTCTGATCATTCGTCTGCAAAGGGGTCCGGGTTCTATTCCCGGTGAGGCATGGATGTTGTGTTTGTCTCACGACACTGGCTCTCTCCCTTCCCTGGAACCAGTGACCCTAAATTAGGGACGGGCGACTGCTTATAGCCCGTTGAGTAGCTCACGGTAGTCGTTAAACCTCCAATAGAAACAAAACAAAAGCAGCATTGTTCGTGCTGAAACTGGATTTTTTTCACATGGAGCGAAAGAAAATCTTGAAAAGGCCTTATCTGATTCTAATCACTTTTCGAATGAATCTTCTGCAAGTATCGAAAAGCCGCTCCAGTCTGTGGCACTCGCTACTGACCATTCATTCGAGATAGGTGTAGGTTTGAGACCCGGGGGAGGTTGTCTGACGGGGCTGGCTCTGTCCCCTCCCAGAAACCAATGGCTCTAAATTAAGAGCGGGCGACTGCTTGAAGCTCTGCTAGTTGTTCATTGTGGTCGTTAAACCCCGAAACAGGTACAAAAAATTTTATCGGAAGGTTAATGAATCTAATAACAGATTATATAACTTATTCATTTTCACTAGATACATATACAAGCAGAATAAATCAGCCCGGTGGCCAAGCGGTACGAAGCGTTGGCTTCTGATCATTCATCCGAGGTGGATCCGTGTTCGGATCCGGAGTGAGGCATGAATGGTGTGTTCATCTTATACCGTTGGCTGTTTCCCTCTCTGACCCTAAATTCGGAACGCTCAACCGCCTTTCGCCCATTGAGTTGCTCACGGTAGTCGTAAAACCCCAAATAATCAAACAAAATGAAAAAACAAGCAGAACAGAGGATTATCCCTTCAGGTGTGTTATATTTTTATATGAGGCTGTCTTCCGCCTGTTCGAGAACAATATCTTTCATGGAACTTCGCTGAAACCATCAGTAAGACTCAGGTCGGGGGTAACGTATTCTTCATTTGGTGCAAAACCTAGAAGCTTTCATAGCACTGGGGTAAACATCATAAACAGCTGCAGTATAGAACTACAAAAAAATGGATCTTCGCGGTTTCTGGACACAATGATACTGTTACACAGAGCTAGCAGAGGTAAAAAAACAGGAAATGGGCCCTGAAAGAAATCGAAGGGTGTATGTGCCTGTACGTTCTCGGTGGTTCAGTCACAAAGGAGGCTCTGTATTGTTCCATCTATGTCCATGCAGCTTTGGGTGCCGGGATGGCACAAGTTCGCAGGTGTGTGAAGAAAAATAGAAATATTCATCTACTTACAGTTTCTTGGCTTTGCTGTGTACATCCCAAATGCATCACATAACAAAACTCGACAAACACACACACACACACACAAACACTTACACGATGTGGCAGCACCGACGAATTAACATTTCACTTTGACGCTCTATATAAATGAAGCACACAATAAAAATGGTGATATCACGCCGCACTTTCTTGCGCTGATGAGATTGTACACTGATCCATTCTTGTGAAGATTTGAAGGTGGCCGTTAAACAAAATAGCCCCTCTCACATCTGCTGTTGCGGGTTCCGAGTCTGATTTTCTGCATTCCTGGAAAATGATTTCTGTTGTCGTGAAGAAATGATTCTGACCGTCAGCTGCCTGGAGAGTGGGACCCCCTCACTTCCGCTGCTGCTATAGTAGATTCCATCCGTCGCTCCCTTCAGTCCTTTTTGACCGTTCATTCCAAATTCAGTCAATTCCTTTCCGTTAGCCTAGCATCTACCCTGCCTGAGTATGCAGTTCAAATATGCACCCTCGCAGGTTTTGTTTCCATATTTCTCATCGGGTTGTAACCGCCAGCCCTGAGATTAGTTTTCTTGGCCGAGCAAAATCCGATGTGCTTTTCTTTCCAGCGTACATCAGCAACTATATCCCAAAAACGACGCTCGAATTCACCCCCTTTCTTCGGCGATTTTCTACTCTTAATTGCCCATTGTCCCACGCAGACGTCGGAGTATCGTTCTTGCTGACAGAGTTGTGTGTCTGCTGAGGGTCTCCTGGCCTACCCAGTGAAGTAAACATACGGACCACAGCGTTTAAGCTACAAGCGGAAAAAAAAAAGAAAAGTGAAAAACCACTTCGAACATTGCTGCTCCCATCCGCATTCGAAAGCACATTTTCCATCGTTCGTTTTTCACCCCTCGAAGACCCTTGAGATAGGAATTTTTATATTTCACTCCAGGGGTATATGTGAGGTCTCGGAATTCAAAATGGAAAAATATTACATTTCTTGCCTTCAAGAGCATTGGAGCGACTTCCTAATTATCCCGGAATTTTATTAATCAATTTAGTAAACAGCCGAAAGAAAAAACAACGTAAATGATAAATAAATAAAAAAAAAACTGTAAACTGTAAAAGAAAATGTGAGCCTGCCGAACTGTGTTTCCCAGCTGCCTCATACAATACGCGACATGGCGGACAAATTTTAGTGTTTTCTTCAGGTTTTAGGTTGGGGGGGGGGTGTCCACTGTAACAGTATGTTTACTTCAGTGGGTGGGCCAAGAGACCCTCAGCGGACACATAGCTCTGTCAGCAAGAACGATACTCCGACGTTTGCGAGGGACAATAGGCAATTAAGAGTAGAAAATCGCCGAAGAAAGGGGGTGAATTCGAGCGTCGTTTTGGTGAGGCAGCTGCTGATGTAAGCTGGAAAGAAAAAGCACATTGGGTTTCGCTCGGCCGAGAAAACTAATCTCAGGGCTTGCGGTCACAACTCGATGAGAAAAATGGAAACAAAACCTGCGAGGGTGCATATTTGAACTGCATACTCAGGCAGGGTAGATGCTAGGCTAACGGAAAGGAATTGACTGAATTTGGAATGAACGGTCAAAAAGGACTGAAGGGAGCGACGGGTGGAATGTACTATAGCAGCAGCGGAAGTGAGGGGGTCCTACTCTCCAGGCAGCTGACGGTCAGAATCATTTCTTCACGACAACAGAAATCATTTTCCAGGAATGCAGAAAATCAGACTCGGAACCCGCAACAGCAGATGTGAGAGGGGCTATTTTGTTTAACGGCCACCTTCAAATCTCCACAAGAGTGGATCAGTGTACACTCTCATCAGCGCAACAAAGTGTGGCGTGATATAACTATTTTCATGGTGAGCTTCATTTACATAGAGCGTCAAAGTGAAGTGTTAATTCATCGGTGCTGCCACATGGTGCAAGTGTTTGTGAGTGTGTGTGTGTGTGTGTGTGTGTGTGTGTGTGTGTGTGTGTGTGTGTGTGTGTGTGTGTGTGTGTGTGTTGTCGTTTTTTATTATGTGAAGCACACTGGATTTGCACAGCAAAGTCAAGAAACTGTAAGTAGATGAATATTTCTATTTTTCTTCACACATCTGCGAACTTGTGCCATCCCGACACCCAAAGCTGCATGGACATAGATGCAACAATACTGAGCCTCCTTTGTGACTGAACCTCAGAGAACGTACATGCACATACACCCTTCGATTTCTACCAGGGCCCATTTCCTGATTTTTCACAAGAATGAGGGAGAGGGTGAGGCCACAAATTCCGCTTGGAGGGACAGATTCTTTTAACTTTGGTTCCGGGCCAACGTCAGCGGGGCAGGGTTTTGCATGTGCATGCTTAGATTTAGTTAACTTTGGCAGTATTTTGCACCTATACTCGTGTATACCGAAAATTAACGTGCTTGTGTATTTTTGTGTCGCGTGTGTTTTTAATGTGATCGTTTGTATATGTATTTTTTTTTCATTCTCTAAGCGATTGTGTACGATGTCACCTGCTGTTCTATTTAGTGTGGTAAAGAGTAGTATTTCTTGATCAGATAGTCCGGTGGGGACTCAAGCGGCTTGCGTCGTCCGACAGTAAAGTGTAATACAGTGTGCTGCCTACATAAGAGTGGCAATTGTCTATTCGCCCAGAGAGCGCTAACTGTTTGAATCACCTAGTAATTAAATGTTGTGTTGTGTATTTGATAATCATGTGTTATTTGCGAAAGTGAGTGTTGTACTGGCTGGTTGGGGATTGAATGTACCAGAGTAAGATCCGGACCACTACACTCAGTCACGAATTGGTGATTGCGGGTGAACCACATCACAACTCTCGAATCCCCAGTTTTGCTTTTTATTTTTTTAATTGTTGTTCTTATTTTTGTTCACACGGTGGATTCTCCCAAACCTCATGCTTCGGGTCATTCTTCCAATTTTCATTTTTTATGTTCTGGCGTGAACCTTTGAGTGCAGCGGTGCACCTGAGATTTACACCTGGTGCCGCGGCCAACAAAATTGTATGACGGGTTCCACGCACCGTTACCGCCGGACTCGTCAGGACCACTGCTAGCGCCGTGTAACAATGCGGACCACAGCGTTTAAGCTACAAGCGGAAAGAAGAAAAACGAAAGAAAAGTGAAAGACCACTTCGAACATTGCTGCTCCCATCCGCATTCGAAAGCACATTTTCCATTGTTCGTTTTTCACCCGCTCGAAGACCCTTGAGATAGGAATTTTTATGTTTCACTCCAGGGCTATGTGTGAGGTCTCGCAATTAAAAATGGCAAAATATTACATTTCTTGCCTTCAAGAGGATTGGAGCTGCTTCCTAATTATCCCGGAATTTTGTTAATCAATTTAGTGAACAGCCGAAAGAAAAAACAACGTAAATGAGAAATAAATAAAAAAAAACTGTAAACTGTAAAAGAACATGTGAGCCTGCCGAACTGTGATTCCCAGCTGCCTCACACAATACGCGACATGGCGGACAAATTTTAGAGTTTTCTTCATGTTTTAGGTTGGGTGGGGCGGTGTCCACTGTAACAATACCTAGATCTACCGATGGTCATATTAGCACCGGAGTATACAGCAAGCGTATAGATAGCTGCACCGAATTTTATGGGCCCACATATGCTCAATCACAAGGAGAAGCCGCAATTTTCAGATGAATTGCTCTGAAAACGAAGCAGAAGAAGAGATTCTGAGAGTAATAGAATAAGGCATGCCGTAAGGGCATTGCCATAGCCAAATGCTTAACATAATCAAGAGGGTAAAACGTACCACAAATGAGTATCTTACGAACCAAGATTCACCTGCAATCTCAAGAACATGCTTTAAAAATAAGTTACGACGTTGGAATAAAGCATCCAAGAACCCTTAGCGTAAAAATAACAAATAACAGTGCAAGTTACGATGCTAACTGTTGCGAAGGGGTGTACTTGGGGTACCATCGTGAAGTTTTATGTAGGGTTGACTAAAAGATCCATAGGAACAAGGATACAGGAGCTTAGTAACTATATAAAAGAGCGAAATTCATCTACGATCCTTGGCTAGAGAGGTCTTGCTCAGTGAAGCCATCCGCTGATGGAATGATACAGAATATATGGCGCGATACGTCACCCATAAGGACACAGTACTTAGAGAAGCTACAGAAATTCTGACGCGACCAAAAGCATGCAATCAAACTGTGTCGAGTTAGTTGCCATGAGCTTGGAGTAATTTAAAAAAAAAACAATTGAACGTAACAGCCGGCAGTGCACTCACACTCCATGCCTTGGTAAACTATAATAAATCAGATGGCATCTATTATAAATTTAACGTGACATCTATTATAAATTAGATGCAGTAACTTAAAAATCGTGGATAAGTAAAACGTTTTTTTTATCCGCGTTTAGTTGAGTTAACAGCAGTAAAATATCCGCCTGATTGATGCGTGAAACCTCAGCATTCGTGGGAATCTTTAGCCGCTACACCATTGAACGGATACGAGAGACTTCCAGTTTCGTATGAGATTTGCAAATGCATTTATTTGCTAATTTTTATTTTTTCATTTTTTTTTTTTTTGGATTTATCGTTAGCTTCAAGAAATTTTGGGCAATTGAACTGCAATGAGCGACGTATCGCAAAAATATTGATGAGTGTTTTTAATCTTTTCTAATAATCCTTCCGAATCGCGTGGCTTTCTTCTGAAAATTTGAACTTGTGAGAATTTTCCTTTGAACTTTTTTTTTTCCTTTTCTTTAGCCGGCTGCTCGATTAAGGAATTATTGGTCCTAATGGAAGGCTGGAAACATTGTTTGTCACAAGCTCGTTAAAGTAAAAAAACAAAAAAAAAAAAAACTCTCTTAGGTGTTAAAAGCCTATAACGAAACTGTATAAATCCTCTTCTCAGCACGTTTCTTCATGTCGTCCTTCACTACCGGGAAGACAGAGAGAGAGAGAGAGAGAAAGAGAGCGAAAATCTCGAAGTTCGAACCACCACCTTTTAAGGACTTAATAATTGGCTTACAATGGAGATGTTTGATTGCAACTCTTCTTCCGCTTCTGGAGCAATTAGTTTTACAGCGAGAACAATTAATTTCGTTTCTATGGATACCGTAAACATGTCACGAAACATTTTCGAGTTTTCGCATGGAGAGACGGGCTAATTTTTATCAGCGTTCAACGTGTGTTAGGAGTCGCGAGCGATTCGGAGGTAATGAATTTCTCCTATGGAATTTCACGCTGAGAAAGGAAACGAAATTGAAAGTTCCAGTGTATCTATTGAAATTTCCGGAGCCTATGCACACAGAGTAAAGATTTCGCTTTCACGAATTCTGTCAGGAAGGTTTGTTACCGTTGGCTCGTCAAGAGAATCACATTCTTTGAATGCGGAATCAGATTGCAGCTTCTTAATGAGAAAACAGAAGCGTTGAATATGCAAATGACACGGTACCATCGTACTGAACAACAAGCAGTGAAGTATCCAATTTTCAGTAGAGTGGAGATAACATTATTAATTGAATAAAGGTCCAAGTCGAAATGAAAGCGAAACTGACTCATGATTTAATTCGCTGCTTTCATTTCCTTTCTTCAGCCAAAGTTACATCGATTGCAAACGTGAACGAGTGTAAAGCTGGTCTTTTTGGCTTAGTATTGAGAACTTTGATAAAAAAAGTAATGACATGGTAATTCACTTCAACTGAATACCTGCTGCATATAAATGCACCTTAATGCAATAAAATCGACTTTCAAAGATTTATGAAAATGAAATAAAGATATTCTCAAAGTTCCATAAACTTTTAGCATGTTTTTATATGAAAATGAAGAACATTAAATTAATTTTCCTGTAGCTTCGTACTGAAAATCCTTGGCTTTAGCAACCTTTGCGAAAATTTCATGTTTCATAAACGTCTTAACAGTCAGATTGATGATTCATTACAACCAGTTCTGATCTTTGATAATAAAGAGCAAAGTTATTTTTTTCAGTTTCTTATTCAAACTGATTACGTACAATACCATCTTAGCACGATTTATTAAAAGATGAAAAATATGTACAAATTAAAACCATAAGTACTTTCAAGGTGACGTTCACCACATCTTCAGATGTATCAGACACGCCAACATAACATCTTATATACACTGAAGAGTAATTGAATTAGAGATACTTGTCTAGTAACGTGTAGCACCACCTTTCGCCCTGATGACGGCGGCGATTCGTCTCGGCATAGACTCGACAAGACACCGGAAGCATTGGGAAGCCATACGGATCCACGACTCCTGAACAAGCTCCCACAGTTTACGAAGATTTGATAGAGGCGGGTCAGTGCCTCGAACATCTCTCTCGATGGCATCCCAGATGTGCTTGATGGGATTGAGGTCAGGTGGCCTAGCTGGCCAAGAAAGCGAGGTCACGTCGGTGGAGTGTTCATCCAACCATTCGGATACAATTCGGGAGCGGTGACACAGTGCAGTGTCTTGTTGCAGGCTGAGGTCCCCAGTGGGATGTTGAAGACGCACAAACGGGAGCAAATGGTCGTCCAGGATACCGCGGTAACGCTGACCTTTGAGGGACGATGTCCCACGTACCAGGGGTCCCATTTCAGTCCACGTAAACAGTCCCTAGACGACAATGCCACCCCCACCAGCTTGAAGAGTACCCTGCTGGCAAGAAGGATCCATCGCTTCATGTGGTTTGCGCCGTACTCGAATCCTGCCATCCGCATGTACCAACGTGAATCTCGACTCATCAGTCCAGGCAACATTTTTCCACATGTCTAGGGTCCAGTGGCGATGTTCCAGCGCCCATGCTAATCTTTGCACCCTGTGATGTGCGGTCAGCAGCGGTACCCACGTGGGACGATGGCTTCTGTACCCCATAGCGAGGAGATGGTTCTGGATGGTGTCGATGCTTACACGTTTTCGTGCACCAGCGTTAAATTGCCGAGTGATTTCTTGCACTGTGGCCCGTCTATCCGCTGTTACAATGCGAGCTAGCCGACGATGACCCCGCTCATCTACACGCTATTGTCCACGGCAGTTGGCCCTTGCAGGGATGGTTTTACCGGATTCGATGTACTCACGGTGCACCCGTGACACAGTGGCTCGTGAAAATCCCAGAGCCAGCACGCCTTCCGAGATGGAGTGACCCATTCGTCGGGCCCTGACAATTTGCCCGCGATCAAATGCACTTAGATCCTTCGTTTTACCCATACTGCGTCCGACTCTTACTGATTTCCGTCGCATCACTCCTTATATTGTCGGATCGCTGCATACGTCATGTCATTTCCGTTTACAGGGCCGCCCACAGCGCAACATTTGTATAACGCCAGCTGTTTCTAATTCAATTGCTCTTCAGTGTACACTGTCCATATGCAGCATGGGTACGCTACTCCAGAGACACGCGACAAAAACAGGAATTTTTGTAAACAACTTATGCAAATCATGATGAAGAAGGTAAGCTGTGAGAACAAATTATTCCAATTTAAACACATTATGCCACTTGAAACAACAGTTTGTTACGAAACGTATTAATGCGGTGCTCCCAACTTGCTGACAATTTATAAGGGATGTAATCGTTACAACACTGGTCACCATAAGCTGCAATATAAATACTTTCCATGCACAGTAGGGAGTGGGCAGAGGCGGGGGTTGCTAATAATTTAGTGTTCTTCCAGTTTGGGTACATAACTCCAGAGTTGACATTCATTGCTAGGTCTGTGCTATTTAGGTTAATTTTTAAGCTATAATTGTGATCCTGCAAGCGCAAACCTATCTGCCGTCTAGTATATCTTATGTAGTTGCTAATAACCTCACCTGAGCATGGGTCCAGCATAGGGATATTGTAAACACCCCATTATTGCAACATGTCAGCTTTATTACGGTATTTTTTAACATATGTTGACAAATTTCTAGTTCTAATGCCAATACGTAATTTATGTCTGGAGCACAGGCGAGATAGCACATTACAAATGTACGGCATGTGTTCAACCGTACTTACGAATTTCCAACTATCTTCCGCTCTATGTCTCGCCGGAGTAGTAGAACGACTCGCCCTTACACTAGCATAAATGCGTTTGGTTATGTAGGTGGGTTAGCAGAAACAACCAGCAAGATTAAAGATGTAATTAATCTCTTGATCAAAGAAGGTCCTGGTAGTGGTATGCGAGTAAACTTTGCGAAAAAGAAAATTAATAGCGGAAGTTTTATACTGAAATGGATGTGAAGAATTGAATGAAATTAATGAACCAATAGCTGAGGGTTTACGGTAAACTGAAAATTAGAATGGTGGTTGCTATGAATGCAGAAACCTAAGTAAAGGAATTTAAAGTCAGATTCCCGCTCCACCGTGAGCCTGATAGTAGGAAAGACTGAAGATAGTTTCTTATTCATTTATTTCAATTTTACGAGAAGGTATAGCCTCATTAGCAATCAAAACGATTGCTTTAGTTTTATTTAAACGTCACACTTCTTCTGTTCACCTATCTTACAAGTTTTTAATAAAGTTTATCCACATCTTGACATCAATGTAAACTCCCTGTCTGAGGTTAAGCACGAAATACAAAAATGTGTACAGCAAAGCAGCAGAAATTAGTCCAAAATACTGAGCTGCTGAGTTTTGAGTAAATGTTAAAACATGTGCTGAACAGCAATTTGCGCAATGAGTAATATGCAAATAAGAACGCTTTCCGTCTCAGTAACATCTATTCACGATTTTTGATGGAACATCCAATGTTCCATAGAAAATCGGAAATAAATATTCTACAAGATATTTTACGAAGACGTCAACAAGATTCAAGATAAGGGGGACAGGTTGGGGGGCGGAGTGCCCATCATAGAGGTAGCTCAAATGTTTTTGTGTGAACCATTCCTTTATTTCAAGGTTCTAAGATCAAAACACTCCATCAAAAGATTAGTAAAGCAATTTGGAGTCTTGTCCGCATAAAATGATCAGGTATTACACACAAGAGGCCCATTTCTCGACGTCATCCGTGCTGTGACGTACTACAGAGGTGAAACAAATCTGCAGCGATTTATTCCATCGGTGTAACTTGGTCTGTTAGAGCAACTCACTCCAGAGCGAGGAGACGCGGAATCGAACAGCGTCACTGACAAATTCCTCTTTTCACAGTGCAAGACTACTAGTACATCGAATAATTGGCACCAACCTGTGGTCGAGTAATCTGAGAAGTTTCTTTCTGACTACTCGTCCGAGATGGACCTGGGTCCGAGTCTCAGATGAGGCATGGGTTGTATGTTTGTCTGATGGCGCTGGCTATGTTTCTCTTCTCGAACCAGTGGCTCTAAATTAGAGACAGAATACTGTTTATAGCCCAAAGAGTTGCTCGAGGTTATCGTTTAATTCCGAAACAAAAACCAATAAAAACAGAATGATTGGCTGGGCGGAATCCGTAAAAAACAGCACTTAACCCAAGTCTGGACCTCATCGTAGCCACAAGAACCAAGGTGTGTGCCTCTACTGTGACCACAGAGCTCCATAGCGTTCGACTTTGTGTTCATAGATCTGTTGCTTGTGGGCAGAGAAAGCACCCACGCCGAAGATGGTGTCACTCACTATGCCTTAGAACAGAAGTGTAATGTCGTATTTACGGATGAGTTCTGTTTCTTTCTCGAATCGTCAGCAGACGTGTTTTGAGTCTCGCGAGGGAATGGAACCCGATACACGTCTCGTAACATCATCGAACAAAGTGGTTTTCCTGTTTTGAGAGTGTGTGGCTGGTTTTCCATAAGATGGTCGCACCTACTCGCACGTGTCTTCTAAAGGTCTCGTTACTATCGTAAATTAGTGGGATGAGATTATTGATTTTTTTTTATGGAAGCAAGCCAGTGCAGTTGAAGTAAATATATTTCAATGGATGAGAATGGACTTTCTCACAGAGCTGACGTCGACGACGCATATCTTGAAGAAAAAACTATGTAGTGAATGGAGTGACCTGAATTTTCTCGAAATATCAATCCAAATGAACATGTCTTCGACTACCTAGGGACGACTATTACTGCCCTACAGACCGCTCCTCGAACAATCTGAGGTCTCAAGACGTGTTTCATTCGCCAGCGGCAATTATTGATCCCTTCCTACTTTCTGGATCATCTTATTGAGCGCCAAGTGTACATAGGTGGCCACTTTTCATATCTACTATACGTTTCGTATACCAAATACCCAACCTATTATGGGATCGATCTTTGTGGAACGTGTTTGTCGGATCACGTGTCTCTGTATTACTACATACTTGAGAGAGACATACGTCATCGTGCTTAACATTTGAGGGGCAGTGGTTTTTTTTTACCTCCGTTCTATCTATTTCGGCATTACTGTTAACATCTGAGCACACCAGAATTGTTCTTTTGAAGCTGGCTCACGAGGTTTTCGGCAAGAAAAACTAAAAAGTGCGGTGGAAAACTTCAGTGTCTACGTACACGCTTCTTCCGCATTGCTCTCGACTGTTGTTTCCTATTCCCTTTGCTCAGTGAACTTTACAGGAAATCCCATGCTCGTCTTTGTTCCCTACGGCGTTTTCATGGAGCACGCAGTTGTATGCTTTGTCTTTAAACCACAAAGCAAAACATAGGTAGTGCTTTAAATTCTACGAATTCCCAAAAAAGAGAGTAAACATAATGTTTTATCAAGGTTTGCATTTAAGAGTTTATATAGTAACCTCTAAACAAGAATACGACGCTACAAATTCAAGGTATCGTTTGTTTTATGTTTAATAAATTAAAAAATGCTGTTTGATATCAATTGATAAATTTGCACATTGATATTGCTTCAGTACATACCAAGCTCACTCCTCAAGCTATTCTAAAATTACTGCTCCAGTGTGAACAGCTTTACAATGTACCTGATAAGTTTCACTTCATGTTACCGGCATTTTGCTCATAGCATGCTTTAACTTCGTGCTTTTTGATTTCATAGTTAAAGACGATGTAAAATGAATTCAAGAATTTTTTTTTAACTTCGTCAAGGCGGTTTTATTAAATGTCTGGAGAGGTGTTCCACGAGGAGGGGGTGCGATTGTGCCCAGCACCCTGTGGTAATCATGTACCGTATATATATAACATAGAATAATTATAAGGAAGTAGTTCTGTTAAATAAGTTTTGAAAAATCTAACCAGAAAAAGAATTTCGTCTACTGCTTCTCCTAATCATTTAACTTTCTTGTACTGTAACATTACTAGTAACTGGGTAAGAATAAATGCGCAAAAGTCAACTGCCATCTTAATTGTTATGGGACCTGACTATTTTTCCCGGTAAATTTAGAGGAAAATGTCACCCCCACCTTGGGGAAATTCTGTGCGCCACGGCCCAACCCCTGGGAAATTTATGGGTGCGCTATTGACACACACATACAAAAAATACCATGTTAGGTGATTTGCTAGAATAGACATTGCATACGGACATCAAGTCACATTTTGTATTTATTATTTGTAATGGATGGGCACTTCATACTAACATCATGCGACATGATGTCTGTGTCAGATGACCGAAAAATGTACATTTTCTTTGTCATTTGCATCAATAGGCATTGCACATCCCATTTAATCTCTGTTACTTCGCATATCATACAGAAGTATCATGTCACACGTAGTCCCTATCATTTGTGTGGAGGGGCATCAGGTAACATATTGCCATATTTGTTTTCTGCTGGCGTTAGTGCATAGGTCATCATGCATCATCACTGCTTCTGGATTAACTTAATCAATTACATTGGTTTTCCTCAATACCATTTCAAAGAAATACTTTGCTGTATCCAAATCCCACTTCCTGCTTCTTCTTTATTTGATACATCGGATTTAACATGCAAAATCCCATTATCACCGAGAGCCAACTTAGTCACATTTTCATTTTTCTGCTTGTAGAAGCAAATTCCCTCCGTTGCAGTATCACTATGTTTTATCCCGTATCCGCGAATGAGAGAGTTGTGGAATTAGAGAAAAATTAAAGATACAAATTCCACTCTCAAGTATTAGTTAAAAGCATTTCTGTTAAGTGAATGAAAACAAGAAAACTACATTAAGAGAGTATTACATAGCTTCGGTTCTAACATTTAAGCGATATTGCATCATTGTTCTTCGACGTGGTTCCCGCTAAATTCACTGGTTTCCAGAACTTAAGCAACATTCACAATAATGCCTATACCTTGAATTCCCAGACAAATTCATGGCTCAAAATTGGCATGAGAATGATATCTATTGGTTGCTATAGATTGGCGAACAGCTTTTTCTGTACAGTTGAAAAAGCACCAAAAACCAACGATGACGACAAACGACGCAAAAAGGCAAACATTATGGAATGGCAGATCAAAGTCAATAACAAGCGTGGTCATCGTTGACTGCAATACAGGATTCACAGATACTGTTTTGTGCCGTTTGTGAGGCTGTCCAAAATCTCCTGTGAAAATAATGGCCACTGGTTGGCATGAGCATCTGTCAGGTTATATAGAGGTAGTGTTAGGGGTTGGTAGATAGCAATTTTACTCTTGAGAATTTCCCAAGGAAGTTCAGTAGGGAAGAGATCATGCTTTCCAACCCATTCGGCGAATAGTGTTCACTTCCAGCTATTAATCAACTAGTCTAGCACTCCTATAAATGATGAAAAATTTAATTTCCTTAGTGCATAACTAGCCTAGTCTCTTGTAAAATGAAAAACGTCCTTAGTGCATCGGCATAGGAGCTCATTTCTATTCGGCTGAGCAGTTACATTGCCTCCTGGAAGTACACAGGTGTCAGTACGTCAAACCAATGAGATGTCGTTCCAAACCCTGACACTGTGCCCAATATATCTATCTCTTTCAATGATGTTAGAACGATGTTGACGTCATCCAGGTTCCCTTCAGATGAATTCACACACGCGGACAGTCACTCCGTAGAAACTATCGCGGCTCATCAATGAACAATACACATCGTTATTGGTCTTTAGTTAAGGGCTCACATACTCTTTGCACCAATCCAACTCTTCTTTGATGTGGGGTCAGAAGGATATAGATCACTGGACATCTGGGATAAAAAAGAGCCATCCCCGTTGAAACTCCTACGCAGGATGGTTACAAAAATAGAAGTCCTAGTGGTTGCGATTAGATCAGGAAGCAGTGTACATGGTGTTGTCAATATGTGGCATCGTGCTTTAAGTTTAAAATAGCTCACGTCATGTAGTGGCCGTACGTCAACTTGCGCCTGTCTTCCAGCAACAACATCTGTTTCTCGGAAGAGTCTCTAAAGTTTATGCAAAACGGAACGATCAGTGTTGAGCTATCTGGCAATATCGGTTTCGTACTATCCGCCCTCAAGCTTTCCAACACCAGCCCTCAATCACAGAGCAAATAATTCCTAAGAAGCATGGGTAAGATGAACATTGATGTTATTGCAAGTAGCCGGATTGAAAGGCGTTACTGGTCTTCCTAGATGCTGTCTTATAATGTACAAAGGAAAGACTTACTGCGTCACCTTAGTGGCAAGCTAATCAAACCATCACATATACTTTTACAGCAGCATGATGAACTTAGGTTGTCAACTAGGTTTCACGGTATTCATCCCACTTATGAGGTTGAAACTGCCAAAAATCTAATTGTTGATTGAATTATGGAAACCAGCGTATATTTGCTTTAGTTGTATTAATCTTCGAAGTTTTCATGCTGCAAATTGGGCATCTGTATTTTCTAATATGTGACGTACATGCCAGCAGGACGCACACGACATAAAGGCAAATAGTAGTCAGAACAAACGTCCGCGTAGCTCAATTGGTAGAGTGACTTATTCCGGAATGAGGGGATCCGGGTTCGAATCCTGGCGTGGACAGAAATGACGGAGAAATTTACTTCGTTATAAATAGTTCTCCAATATTTCAGAAATGCGTTCAAAGAAGTATTTCTTTGAATTTTTGAAAGAGAAAGGCAAGTCAGTAGCTGCAAATTTTGCAACATAACAGGAATGAGCAAGTCGGTTGAACAAAAGACAGAAGCAACAAACTTTATCTTCAGTTCTGGCATTAGCATCCATTAGACCCACCTTGAACACACGTTTGACGCACTAAGAATTTTTCTAATAAACTTGTTTCTAAGACTTCAATACTCACGGAAGTTTGTTATACCATTAAATGACTACATTCACGGTCCAGAATATTATTACCAATTTTGTCTTTACGAGTGGACGTGTCCCGGAGTACGTAGCAGTAACGTAAACGACGTGCATGGAGTGTATACATATTGACAGCACGAGCAGGGCGTGTCAGTTAAATGGTACGGATTACACTACACAATACAAATTTTGAAGATGACAGTCCGTTTTTTGGTGTAAATATAGCAAGGATGGTAAGTCAGATAATATCCGAAAACTTGAAAATTTCGTCGTTCTGGAGAGGGAATCGAACATGCGTCTCCCAGATAGCGCCCGGGTAAGCTAACCACTAAACCACCCAGAACCACCAAGTCTCAAGTTTCCGATCGTTCTGGGAGGTGTAGTGGTTAGCATACCCTGGCGCTATCTGGGAGACGCGGGTTCGATTCCCGCTCCAGAATGACGAAATTTTCAAGTTTTCAGATATTATCTGACTTACCATCCTTGTCATATTTACACCAAAAAACGGACTGTCATCTTCGAAATTTGTAAATGGTAAGTATTTCGTGCAATGGGGAAAGAGAAGAACTTGTTTGAGTCTGAACGAAAAGATATTACAGACGCGAGGAAAGCTGGGCCAACATTTTAATAAACGCAGGTAATATTGGCTGTTCGAAGGCCAACGTAGTGAAGATGTACAGGAAATGGTCCCAAGAGAGTAACATGTCCACTCAATGTGCCGGAAGTATAAGACCATTCCTGTTTGATAGTGGAGCACGCCACAGATACGCATGTGCTGTCCAGGATAACAGACTGCTTATTCTCCGTTAATTAACGGCAGACTATAACCAGGGCGCCCAGAGAAACCTTTCGAAGTACGAAAAGCAGTGACCGTTCTTGTGGATGGGCCTAAGGATCGGCAGTCCGTACATGTTCCTATGTTGATTGACCATCATTGACTTCCGCTTGCAGTGGGTACAGAAGCACAGTGAATGGACATTGGAAGACCGAAAAAGTGTCTAGTCCAACGAGTCCATGTTCCAGCTCCAAAATGAAGATGGACGAGTCCGTTTTCGACGCAGTGCGGGTGAACAGATGCAACAGGACTGCACGTGATTTGAATGGCAACAGGATGGCGGCGGCAATATTATGGTATGGAGATTTTTACCATTGACACCTTTGGCGATCTCGTCATCCCCGGTAAACACACCATCATCTCCTGATCCTACTTAAGCATTGTTTCGGGCCAAATGTTAGACTACATGGAGACCATACATCCGGATGGCACTGGACTATTTCAGAAGGACAACGCCCCGTGTCACAAGCAACACATTGTGCAAAATGTTTTCAAGGATCATTGGTTCAAGGATGATCCTTGAACACATAAAGTTTTAAGAGTAGTTCAAGGATTTATGGTTCGAGGTTCATTCCCAATTCATTTTGAGTGCGCCTCCAGAGGCCAAATTCTCCTGACTCTAAGTCCATCAAATATACCCTGCTCGACATAGAAATTGCTCCACCCAGAAGAAGGGGTGCTACAAACACGAAAATCAGAAGGCGTGTGTACCCACACGAGATATGCAAATGATGTTAAACCGGAGCCGATGACGTCACACGTTTATGAGATAAAGGTGCCAGCAGCAACAGCGATGGTAATGTGTGGTTGCCAGTGGAAGTCTCGTGGACGTTTCATATTTGCTGTTTGAACTGGGAAACTGTTCTGCGAAGGCCGAAAATGCCGGGTACACGCCGTCGGCAGGTTTATCGCCATTTGGATGAGCGTTTCACGGAAGAATTGTAGTCCTGTATGAAGCGAGATGGTCTACACGTCGTATCGCTGCGCATGTGCAACGGGATGCACGAACTGTTGGACACTGTTGGCACCAGTGGTTACGGGAAGGTTTTTAGGTGCGTCGGAGTGGCGGAGGTGCAGTCCGACAGACGTTAGCACGCCTGGACCGGCGGATTGTTCGACACGCTCATTCGTCACCAGAACGCACTGCAGCCGATATTCGACGTGCTGTGTCATCGGCCATGGATGTCGTCATAACGACTCGAACTGTAAACAGAAGGTTACATGTGGCAAACCTACATAGTAGGCAACCTTTCGTCGACTGCCATTGACAGCCAGCCATCGCAGCGCTCGTCTGGCTTGGTGCCGAAGTCATGCGAACTGGGATTTCGAATGGACCACTGTGGTCTTCACCGATGAATCCCGTTTCTGTCTGGCGACACCCTGGTGAGCGGACGGATTCCGGTTCCGTTCACGACAGCCACACTGCCCGTCCGGCAGGCATCATGGCATGGGGTGCTATTGCGCATGACAGCAGGCCACCTCTTGTCCGCACCACATGCACACTGACAGCTGCACGATACGGCAGCGAGGTTCTGCAGCTCATTTTGATACCGTTCCTGAATGGCCTACAGAACCCCATTTTTCAGCAAGATAACGCCCGTGTACACAGCGCTCTGGTCTACAGACAATTTTTGGAACATGTTCAAACAGTGCCATGGCCAGAAAGCTCCCCTGATTTATCCCCAATCGAAAACCTGTGAGACCACATTGGACGTCGTCTGCAATCGAACCGGCTTATGCATGTTCTCGATGAATTATGGGAGCAAGTCAACCGTGCTTAGTTTTATTCCTCAGGGCGATATACGTCGACTGTATGACACGTTGCCATGCCGTATTGACGTTCGCGGCGGTGCAACCACTTACTGAGGCGTACCCATTGTGCTGCATTATTTTATTTGAAGAACAATATACGTGGATGAAAATCCCATCAAGGTAAACACTTATGTACTACTATTCGCATGCTCAATTTCACCCCTCTATCCTCACTGCTTCTGGATGGGGTAATTTCAATGTCGAGCAGTGTATGTGGGATGGAATGGAACGCCTGAATCGCGGTTCTACAGCAGTGACACACTCCGTCGCCTAAATCTGGGAAGTCATTCAGTACAACTGGTATAGGGTATTTGAGAACATCTTCCATGGAGTCAAAGAACGCCGGGATCAAGCGGTTATCGTAGCGAAAGGCAAGAAGCTCGCTATTAGATAGGCGGGCATAATATTTTAGCTCATAAGTGTATTTCGCTTAAAAATTCCTGGACTTCAGGGCTCATTTCTTCCGTGGTCATTCAAAATATTCGAACAGGACGAGAAAATTTTTCCATTGACTCACTCACTCGTTGACATAATACATATCCCTTCTCAGATGTGGTATAGGAAGCTGCTGACTCTCTACAGCTCGGGCAATACGCTCATGAATACAGTTCCTTGCCATTCTTTCTTTTATTAAAAATTTAGGCACTGCTTGGTGCTTCACAGTTTCAATTTGTCCTGCCGTTACTGATATTAACTCCGGTGAGTACTTCAACTGAGATAACATTGCATGAACAGGGAAACCATATCAACAATACGCCAATGCAGACCGTATCAACAATATGCCAACGCGGATCGTTAAGAGTGGGTTTTTTCTTCGTTTTCGAAGAACAATGTTTCGGAAATGT
Organism: Macrothele yani; assembly: GCA_039090855.1. Lineage (NCBI taxonomy): Eukaryota > Metazoa > Arthropoda > Arachnida > Araneae > Macrothelidae > Macrothele > Macrothele yani. Next base: position 4,336,518 of record CM076995.1, on the reverse strand, counting down.
CAATCATCGGAACTGATTTCGGAAATATTGCCATATTTCATAAATAAGTTTGAGAAAAATACCTTACACCTGAAACCCATAATCTATATGAATACAATGATGTTTTTTCCAATTATATTCACATAGTTCAGAGATCAGAAATCCGGCTGTTGAGTAAAACGCAGAGTTTGCAGTATAAGATAGTATATGAACATAAAGAAATCGAAGCTCTGTTTTGGGGTAGTTGATATAAAATGGTCAGACCATTCGATATCTATCGCTCGAATACATATATCCCATCTCTTGTTGCTTCTGGCAGATGTTTCGTCGTGAACTTGGAAAGATATACATGAGAATAAAAGTTCACATAAATATAAATCCGCCACAAAACCGAGGTGAGGCAAATAACTTAAATTAAAATTTCCATCGAAAATACCCGCATGTCAGTAAAAGGGATGAAACTACAGCGAATAGTCAAATCAAATGAACCAACTGCTACGTTCTGACATTCAGACGTGATTTCTTTTTCCTCGACTCCCGACTTCAAGCATTTCAGAAGTTAAGCATTTGACAATCTGGCAGTTTCAAGCTCATGTTTCGCTACTGAAATTTTAACCCCTTATAAACTCAGTAAAGTGTTTACCTTTAAAATTTTCCTAACTTGGAAACGAATAAGTCGTAGATCTGTGAATGATCTAATACAAAGTACCTGCAATGTACGTATTCACGCATATAATCTTTATCGTAAGAAATGCTATTGATATGGATGAAATATTTGGCAGGTTAGTAATGATACAATTTAAATGAACAAACAATAAATTTATGTATCCTAAAATCTCATGTACTCCACCAGTTTAACCGTGCGCAAATACATGTATTACTTAAGATTTGGGCCAATCTCAATGCACTTATAAAGAACTGCTGTGCTGGAGCTAACGGAATAAAAGGCTGCACAATCCGGCTTATTTAAAGATATTTAAATTCCACTTTAGTGCAGAATAACTTTCCAAGAATTATGTAACTGACAGGCGATGGAGTTGTTTCGAGAGAAATTAACATCGTCTTTAAGCGTTCGATATAAACTGTTATTTGCCGTGGGAGGCAATTAGTTGGTTGTCTTCGAAAACAGTTTAATTTTGTTTGTAAACGCACCGAGAAACTATCTTGAAGCATTTCTTGTTACAGAATGAAGGGATTTAGTAATTTCATCAGCATTCAGTGTGATGAACAAGGCAGCGACAACCCAGGAACAATAAATTTTCTCCCAGATAAGGAATTTCCTATTCGAAGAAGGCGATTAAAATGCAAAATGACATGATACGCTGGCAATTTCGGCAAAAGGAATCTAAATTCTCATTTAGTTTCCCAAGTTATAAACGGAAAGTCTTGAGTTCGGTTAATTCCGGAGTCCTTCGTTGTGAGAATTCCTCGAGCAATTAATCTTCGTACGTTTCTTGTTAGTCCTTTACTAAAGTAATCTAAATCATTACTTTTTAATGAGAAAAGTGAGTGATAAATATTCTTCGGACCTCTGGATATCGTCAAATACTGAATAAGAAAGAAACGAAGACACAGCAATGAAACGATCTCAGCGTAATTGATTCTCAAAACTGCAATTTCGTTTTCATGACTGCTAGGGCTTTAGGGATTTTGGCTGAGTAGATAGTTCAGGGACTGTACAATTAATACCAAAATTTGAACCATGGGACTCCCATTTTCCTACGAGAGCTTCGCCTTTCTAAACGTAAAGGAACCTATTCGCTTCAGAAAAAGCTCCGCCAATCTCCTCGGACAAATTCCAAAATCAAAAGATTTATGAGTTACTAATTCAATTATTGCCGAACATGATATCGCAACTTTCACCTGGACTTAAGTGTTTAACAGCCTTTTTGATAGAACTGACGTAGCAGATAATATGTCTTTACCATGCATAAAAATAATATAAGAAATGGATGACGATTGAAGTTCTACACTCAAGAATCGTTTATAGCTTAGGAAATCCGTTTATTTAGTGGTGTAATACGCATAAAGATTTGCCAAGCTTTCGCTCTCCACTGGGAGGCTTTTTTCAAGGCAATGGTAGACGACATAAAATGCAGGGAATTAGAACACGTAAGAAACAAAGATGATTTTTGAAAATAACGCGGGTAACATCATGAGCAGATTACATAGGTAACATCACGAGCAATACGGTGTGACATAAGCGCTTCCTCGTGCAGTGTGCACGATCTGGTGTACTTTGAAATAACATTAATTGAAGTTCCTGTCACTGAAGGCAACAAGGCTGCAGAATTGAATGCATGCATGGACTTTAACTTCAGCTATTGACACGTAGAAAATATAACGATTTGAAACTCACTATAGCTACAATTTCGTGAAAAAAAATATAATTGCAATCAGTACTTCATAAAGAAAAGTGAAAGATTTTCAAGCTTCTCCCGAGAGCGCTTGGTATCGGTTACTCTATTCGAGGTAGGAAATTTCATAACGATCATGTGGATTGTTTCATACCTTCAACTGCCCACAAAACAGTTAATTTCTGGAACACGGAATTCTAATTATAAATTAGACCAATTTATAATTTAAGTACATTGATCCAGAATTTTAATTATAAATAATGCAGCATTTTTCTTGACTTCCAAAGAATGTGGTTTCGCGATCAGGCAAAGACAGGCATAATGATAATGCTTTATTTCAGTGATAAAATGATATAGAAAATCAGCGAGCATTTTTTTTCTTTCTATCTACTGCACGACTAATAATTGTTCGCAAAGAAATGAAGAGTCAATTGACAATGGAGCAGGGATAAGCCTGTCGACGTAGTTCAGTTGAGAGAACAGCCGCTGTAGAATAGGAAGACGTGGATTCGGATAGCGCCACTGGCAAAAGGTTATAGAACTTGCCTGGAAATTTTTGCCTCACTCGTTATATTCACGGGACTTAGCACCAGGAGATTTTTATTTGTTCCCGTCACTGCAGAATCATATGGTACAACCACGAAAGATCGCGTAGAAACCAAAACGGCGAATCAAACATTTTTGACTCCAAGGATGCTACTTTTTTAAGCTGCTAACTGAACGATAGGAACAAATCATGGGTAATAATGGAGACATATGCAATACATCGAAATAAAACACTGTTTAAGTAAAAAGCAGCTCTGTTTTTCATGTATGAAAATGGAGGGAATTTTCGTACTTATATAATAAAAGCAAAGAAACACAGAAAAATTTTGGCTCGCTTTTGTAAGCATATTAAAAACGAAATAATTCAGTTTTTTGCGGAAACAAATCATGTAACTCACAGCCACATCTGTGCAACCAACCACTGGATAGGAACAGATTCTACAACGCAAAAGATAACGAATCTAGAGCTAACCTAGATTGAGAGCTCAAAATTCCATATACTACGATTATAAGACGAGTGTTCGTCATCGGATTTATATTTTGCGAAAAATGGCCGTCTTATACTTAGAGCAATATGATATATTTTCCATGGCCCAGAAATGATTCCGTAGTTCACAGGATACATATTCAAGCAAAAACTACTGTATGACAATGCTGCACAACTAGAAGAATTCAGCCTACTTTCTCAACTATTTTAAGCACGTCTTTTGAAAAAAAGATCGTGTTTAAGTTATCGGTTTGTCCGTCTGCCCGTCTGTGGACACCATATCTCTGCAACTAATAGATCATTTTAAACAATTCTTTTGGCGTTGGGAAGCCTGAAATGTCCGAATGACGATCTTTTCATTCCAGTTTTTACGATGCACAATTTCGCCACTACAGGGAGTAAATGCAGATGATATCGAATTCAAAATACATTTTATTGCATATAATTGCTGCAAGGGTCGCCCGCAATCAAACTGTCAATTATGAATTTATTTAATTTTAATATTGTGATGAACACGTGCGGACGGACGTTTCATTCCGCCATTTTGTTGTTTCAGATAAGAACTGATATTCTTCACCACCCACGTGGTACAATTTTAATCCTATGTGGGATTAAAAGAGGGGTGCATGAACCCCTGGGGCACCTGACCTTGAAGAGTCAGCTGCTCGAGTGCTTCTGTTAAACAAGTTGTCATACCGATTTTGTATACGTGCAAGGTTCTAATCGCCTGCGGGTATCTGACGGCATTCCTGAGTTCAAGGATTTTCACGTGCTGACCGGGGAAAACCAGTTTTTGTTGCGCATGCGTGGTAGAGGAAAAAAAGGGGTTGACAGAAGGGCTGCGGGTATCGCAGAAGTGCAGCGTGGTGAAAGGGAAGGAGGATTCTTTCGTCCACCGGGTATCGCGGAAAGAATTGTGGAAAGGTAGCACGTGGTCAGCACGGGAACCTGTGCGGAAAGTCATCGGAAACCCGTGAAGCAAATGTTATCGGAATAATAAAGTCTTGCTGTTGTTTTTATTTCCGTGTACTGGATTGAGTTTTGTCGAGGTAGTTATCCTTCTACACAAGGACGCCTTGATAGCCAGATCGTATAGTAAAGGCGAGGCGGTAGCTCGCTATACGGCGGGAAACAAAAGGTTTTATCTAAGAATTGATATGTCTGGCCTTACAATTGCTATTAAATATCCGATTGGAAAAAATCTTTTACCTTTCGATTCCTATTATATCGAACACTATTTTGGGCATAGTCCCTTTTTTAAGTTAGACTACACATACATTTTCCGCTAGGAGACGTAAAAGAAAATTGCATTTTTCTATATATCTCTTCTTCTAAAACTCCGATTTGAAAAATGCTTCCTGTACCGACTGCAGCTCATAATGGGAAATGTTTCCAATATAATTTCTAATTTTTCGTAATGAACAGTTTGGACACCAGGAGCCGTAAGTGTTCATTTCTGCTTCTGATATATTTGCAACAAAATCTGAGGTTCTAAAAGCTCAATTGAAACAATTCTTTCATGGACCAATGCCACTTATGTCGATCAACATTTTTGAAATGTTTTATTTTTATAATAATTCATGGTTTTTCCGTCAGGGGCGTAGGTGTATATCTTATTTTTGTCAATATCTCTGCTTCTAAGAGTCCGATTTGAAAGATTCCTTCTTTCTTGGATAGCGTTTCTGGTGAGAAATATTTTGTATATAATTTCAGAGTTTTCAAGGAAAGTATAGACTTCCTGCTAGGGGACGTAAAAGTAAATTGCGTTTCCCCCGATATCTCTGTTTCTAAAACCATGACTTGAAAAATCCTTCCTGTGTCGGATACAGCTTCTGATGGGAAATGTTTTGATTATAATTTTTAATTTTTGGTAAAGAATGGTTTGACCAAAAGAGGGAGTAAGCGTTTATTTCTGCTTCTGACGTGTTCGCAGTAAAATCTGAGTTTCTGAAAGCCCGATTGAAAAAAAATCTTTTATAGACCGATATTACTAATGTCGATAAACGATTTCGGAATATTTTATTCTTAAAATAATGCATTGCTTCTCCACCAGGTGGCGTAGATGTATGTCCTATTTTTGTTAATATCTCTGCTCCTAAGAATCCGATTTGAAAAATTCCCTTTTTGTTGGATAGCGTTTCCTGTGGGAAATGTTTTTTCATGTAATTTCAAATTTTTCTGAACGCACAAGTCTGACTCTAGAGGGTGTAAAAGCTCAAATTTCCGTTTACAGCAATATCTGCGGACTAAAAACTCGTTTGAAAATCTTTTTTTTCGGTCAGATACAACTATGCAAACTCTGTGTGTGTATTTTGTTCCCAAAATAAAGCACAATTTCGCCGCTAAGTGGCCCAAATTTTAATCTGTTTTTCTCAATATCTCTGTTTTTACATGTGCGATTTCAAATATTCTTTCAACACCGGATGCCCTTTACCTTGCAGAAAACTTTAGGATAGTATATGAGGAGTTTTATAGTTCGCAGTTCTGTCGCTACGTGGTGTTTTTGTATTTCAGTTTGCAGCTGTATCTCCACTTCTAAAAACAGCATTGAAAAATTTCTTTTTTACTGTATGCCATTCGCTACAACAGAAATGTGGAGCATTATCCTCTTTAAATAACGCACTGACTTCCCGCTAGGGGGCGTAAAGGTCGAAATCTTTTCTCGCTGTCTCTGCTTCAGGGACACGTATTTGGAAAGTTATTTTTCCTTAGGGCAGCTTTTGCCGTGAAGAATATTTTTCGACTACTTTCAACTTTCCCATTATGCAAAATTCTTCCGCTAGAAGGCGTAGAGTTATATCATGCTTTCTTCTACATGCATATTACATCTTGTAAATTGTTCGATTTGGAAATCACTTTGTTTCTGATACTTCCTTGTGCTATAAGAAACTTTTCGTGAGCCATTTGTAAATTTTCGTGACATGCTTTTTGACCGCTGGTGGAAGTAAGTAGCTATTTCTATTTCCGGATGTTTTACTGATTGTAGAAACCCGGTTGATTGTTTTAACCGGTTCTATTGACATTGAATAACTTTGATAAATTTAATTCGTGTCAAAAAGGATTCAAAAGTGCTCACTACAACCGAAAATTCGGTTGTAAAAAATTTTTGAAAATTCTTGTCCTTGTTACCTTTGGAACTGTCACATAAAATAATGAATATTTCATGATTATGTCATCTAACGCTAACACACACACACACACACAATCTTAAACATTTAAAAAGCTATTCTTGTGAAGTAAGCTTGAATTGAAAAAATATGTCTGAAAAAATTTAATTTAGTATCACTTCACCAAAAATTGAAAGAAACTTACACACTCACATACACGAATAGAATAACTTTTTCTGCAGCAGAGTGTTTTCCCTAATGCTGAGGTACGCTGAAGTAACAACATTTTTTCACAATTCCAATGCAAACAAATATCGTCCTTTAATAATTTACGGCTACTGGCTGTATGAAATCAAAAGTCCTATGTCTCTCTCGGGGGCCCGGCCATAAAATGTAAAAAAAAAAAAAAAAAAAAAAGACCTCTCTAAACGTGAAATGTCAGATAATTTGACGGAATTCATAAACTGAGATTGTTCTGTTAAATTTCAATGTTCCATGAAGTGAAATGTGGAATATGAAAACAGAAAGAAGATCTCATGATTTTACAGTTGCATATTTTTCTGTAGCTAGGAAACAAATAATATTAAATTCTGGTACTTTACTGGTTTCACCAAATTCATCATTTTTTTTCATAAAAGCTTTGTTTAATGAAAACTACTTAAATCATGATTTAGTGTTAATGATATACATACTGTATGCCACGCTATTTAATGCTTGATAAGAAGTACGCTATACTTTTGGAACGCATAGGAAGTGTATGCACACAAGCAGCTACAAGTGAACGACAAATACATCGAAATACATAAACGCAGTTTTAAATACAAATATGGAGAGAAGGGCTTTAACTTACCGAAATTCTAGTACTGTAATATTTTCTGTTATTTGCAATCTTGGCTTTATCAAAAGTTCAAGCTAGAAAAAACAAAAGAAAGTTTGCATCATTGGACAATTTTTATGAAACGAATTAATAGAATTGTAGAAAAATGGGATATAATCGTGAAATGTTTTCTGAAGTTAAGCGTTTTAAAGTTAAGATGAATATCACAAAAATAATATTATCAACAAGATAACGAGGGTAATAACATTTCAGTTTTCTAACTAAAGTTTGGTACCTGTGGGAAAATCTAGATAGGTTTCGGTTATTTCTTCCCTTTAGTTGGGGTGGACTTTAAGAATTCGATCAACTTTAAGTCCGTTATAATCACAGCATTTTCGCAGTCAAATTATGCACATTTAAGAAGTTAGGAAGAAGTAAATTTCTCCATTTCATTTTCATGCCAGGGGCGGGATTCGAACCCACAACTCTCGGCTCCGGAGCTCCGAGTACTATCCACTATACTACATGACATGTGCTTGCACTGCTAGCTGCCATTATCTGATGTGACGTTTCTGCGTGACAAAGTCTAAAAGGAATTTAACACGAACCCCTTGCTTCTGGTACAATTTTGAAATTCCCAGTCTTAAAATGATAAAACTTGAACTCCGAAGTTCGTCTCTCATAACAACTACTATGATCAAGATAATCGAACACTGTTTTAACATTACGAAAAGAGATAGCTGCTGATCGTAGTTATGTAAGCCTTCTAGTTAAAAGACTTACAGAAGCATAGGCTGCAGACACACATCATTTTAAAGCTTTTTCATACTTTTTTGAGGGGAGGAGGGCATAAAGAACCATAACAAGCCCCAATTAGGACAGCTGTTTGCTTTTTAGAACTATTTTTGAAGCTATTACAGTCTTGCTTATGAACAGCAAAGAATACTAGAGAGCATTATGAAAAAAAAAAATTACACAGTTGAAGAAATTTCAAAAATAAGGGCAATAGTTTTTATTGCAACGGTAAAAGACAGCGTGATCAGAAATATCAAACATGACAAAGGTGGGAACGACAAAATTCTGTAACTACAAATAGCATCACTTTATCATGATATTTCTTTTTCGTTTCTCTACGTCGTTCACCCAACGGCAATCCCTTACTAGGCACTGCATCACGATATTAGCTTTGTGTGGAAATCAAAATACACTGAAAAACACCATTCATATATTTGATTTTTAAGATCTAGGGTACTGTACACCAGCCTGAGCGTATTAATTATTCCAAGTGTAAAGTCCTTAGGGTTTCAAACGATATCCTAATGAAGCACACACATTCGATTCTGATCGTGGCAGCCTCAGATACAGAACAAATTCATCACGTTAACTAGTGTCACCCGACATAAATTTAGCGCCAATGTATCTTTTGTTTCGAGAAGAGCTGAGAGTGATTTTCTGAGGGCAAAATGATGAATTATCTATCTGCCGATAGCAGACATCAGCGAAAGGATGGATGACACATTGTTACTTGTGTATCACCCGAGTGAGCTGAGTAACAACACCATTAGAGTCCGAACATATCTGTTCTGAAAACAAGACACAACATTGGCTTTGTAATACGTAGACATTTTAACGGAGATTGATCAAGATCACGTGGGCAGATGTCCCATTTTCCTATCAACATGATCGTATGACAGATAAAAAATCAGAATTTTCCTACCTTTTGTAGCTAGCACAAAGCAGTTGGTCTCGCAAACGTATTGCTTTTTATTCCTCACACGGCGAAACTGAATGGGAGGCAGTGTCAAGGTTAAAGCCGATTTCAATCAAACAATCTGTTAAAAATATTAGGCCTCGCAGATCAGCACCAAAATTCTTTGACCGCGATGTCTCCGAAACAGAACAGTGTTATCAGTATTCTCACTGTACACCTTATATATTGAATATTGCAGTTTTGAGCAAGGAATAGTGTATATTTTCTCTGACAGTTCTTACTGAGAGACAGCATAATGACATATTTCCACGACACAGCCTTGTAATGATGTTTGTACGATGACTCAGAATTCGAAAATACACTACTAAAATAAATTACTTCGAAAAACATCTTCCGAGCCATTGTTTTCTTTCTTGGGTAAAGCCAAAGATTTAACACCACTGAAAGTCCTAGTACAATAAAAGATTTACCAGCACATAACAGTACACGTATTCATTGACGGATTAAACTCTAACTTAATCGGTACCAACCTTCAAGTAGCTTGGCCCTCTCATTTGTTTTTGATTGGGGGTCTAAAAAGATTTAATTATTTATTGGACTTGGTTGACATATACAGTACAAACATTTTGTGTTTCGACGTCAGCAATGTACGTATACAGTGAACATTGAATGCCGGGTGAACAAGGAATACGGCGAATAAACCCCCGAAAGACAAACACAAACAACCATGCCTTACCCGGGATTCGAACCCAGACTCCTCTGTTGGGCGAATGATTTGAAGCCATCGTTTAGACCACTGCGCCACCGGGCCAGCTTCGGAATTTCACTATGTAGTCTTTCGGAATAATTTGTCAGTCAGTAGCATTGATATGAGGCGCATGTGCACCTTTTCTTGTCATACTTCAAACATCTTTGTAAACCAACAGAAAATTGTAAAAACACTAACAGCAACGTTCGTTTTATCGTTCCAAAGTCAAGTTTTTCCAGTTTTCGTAAAATTGCCTTTAATTTTATTTCTTGGTAAACTTTCCATATTTTTTATGTAACATTCCACAATAAAATTTTGCCTGGCTCAAATTTTTCAGATTTCTTCAAAAAAGGTTCGGAACACCCGTCGGAATTTCTTTCACGACGTTTTAAATTGTTGAGGCTCGTTCGTGTAACATACACAGATGATTTTTCCACAGTGCAGAGAAAGAAAACTCATGGAAGTTCAGACGTGACGTTCAGTATGGAAAACAAAATGAGAAGCAATTAAAATTTACCGAAGCGAAAAGCCAACTAAAAAGGAAAGTGGAAAAAGGCAGTATACGTTACACTTTAAGAAAGAGATACGTTACACCTTAAGAAAGATATTTACTTTTCGTATATCCAAGTGTTCTGTCCTATCATACAGGAAAATGTTCATGTTGAATCACAGTCAAAAATCAAAAGTCAAACTAGGGCACAAAGGTAGATTGCGTTTTCTGCGGTATTTCTGCTCGTAAAACTCCGATTTGAAAAATTCTTCCTGTATCGCATACAAGACCTGTTGGAAAATATTGTTCACATAATTTCTAATATTTGGTAAAGAATGGTTTAGCCACCAGGGGGCTTTGTTGGAGAGCTTTTGGAAGAAACAGTACAATTTTTGACAACAATATGCCATTATGTCTTAAAAGAAAAGTGTTTATTCAATGTATCCACCTAGTGCTTATGTACGGAGCAGAGACGTGGACCTTAACTAAAAAATATATACAAAGACTGCAGACAACTGAAAGAAACATGGAGAGATGCATGCTTGGTGTAACCAGAAAAGATGAGAAGAGGAATTACTGGATAAGAAAAATGACAAGAGTGGAAGACATCATGATAAGAGTAAAATCCTTGAAATGGCAATGGGCTGGACATATTGCCAGAAAGATGGACCGCCGATGAACAACCAAAATTTTAGACTGCATTCCAAGGGACAGGAAAGGACCTAGAAAAAACCCACGTGGGAGATGGGTGGATGTATTGCGAAAGCACGTGGGAGTGGCATGGAGGAGAACTGGCCCAAGACAGACATTTGTGGAGGAAACTTGTGGTGACCTTCATCCAGTAGTGGATCGATAATGGTTGACAATGAAGATATTGTAAAAAGTAAGTATAAAGTGCAGCATACGTGCTGCACTGCTAGAGTTACCAGCAACTAAAGTCTGTGGTGGTATGAAATATACATTCTAGAATTTTTCAAAATGCCGGAAAATAAGGTTCTCGTCATCAGTGCAGATCCGTCTTACTTACTTGCCTAACACTCACCGAGCGACAGTGGCGCATGCGCACACAAATGTTAATGATTCAATCATGTTTTTCTTATAAGCGTGTGAATTTTCGGGTTTTAAATGTCATGTGCATTAAGAATTTCACTTCTGAATACATATCATCTCTCATTTTCAATTTTTGTTACATTGTTTTTTTATCTTTTTATTAACATAAGTCACTTGATGTTAGTAAGCTTAATAGGCTTTACAAATATTTATACAAAATCCTCAGAAATAAATTTATTTATTAGACTTGTAATTTTCGGTTACTAATCTCGCCGGCAAAATATACAACCATGATGCAAACGCTTTCGTTACATTTATCATTTGTATGACAACTAATAAACTTCTAATTATGACGATTTTCGAAAGGTACCATATGCCGATGCCACATGTCGGGCCGCCAAACAAGTCGCATTCACTCGCTTTCCAAAATCAACCTCTCTTTGTGTCAAACGAGTCGAAATGACAGACAAGAGATTTATTAGCATACAATTGACTGCTGCAATTCGCCGTCGACCTTAGCGTCTGAAAATTCAAATCGCGATGTGAGAAAAGGGAGAATGAACGTGGCAACGAAGATGTACCTCCATATCGGTCGGTAGCTGACAGCTTTCTGGAGCGTTGCAAGTCAACTGAAGTCCTTGTTCAGTTACTCTGCACTTGCACAGACCGAACCAATGTCCGCGCTTCTCCAACGTTATCAAATTAGATAAAGGGTGATTATGACTTTGTTTTCCGTCTACGTTACTGCGCATCTAAACCGTGTATGACATAACCCAGAAGTCGTTGTTCGCGGATTTGGGAAGACATCGCTCTCAGATATATTCTTCAAGATTAAAACGTTATTTATCTACACAGTGGTGGATATAGAGTAACCAGGCCCTTCGCACAGCATCGGTTTTGTAGTCTTTCTTACTCTTTTTTTTTTTTTTTTTTTTGGTTGGAGGTTTAACGACCACCGTGAGCAACTCAATGGGCTATAAGCAGTCGCCCGTCCCTAATTTAGGGTCACTACTTCCAGGGAAGGGAGAGAGCCACTGCCGTAAGACAAACACAACATCCATGCCTCACCGGGATTCGAACCCGGACCCCGGTCGGACGAATGATCAGAGGCCATCGCTTAGACCACTGCGCCACCGGGGCGGCCTTCTCACTCTGACCAGCCTTCTTAAAAAGTAACATTTTTTGTTGCCGCATTTTTACTCTTCTAATGTGTGATCAAAAGTACTGTAATCGCCAAACAAATACGACTTCCAGATTTCCGCAGAAATAGACATTTACCGTTTGCCTGAGCTTGATTCGGCTATTTACTCAGAGGTGCGTATGTGGTGTTCGTTGGTGCCATTAGTTAAAAAGTACTATAGCTATCAAGAAGAAATTTATTATACTTAGGGGTTTTGTGACACCCTAATGGGAAAGGAATAGCGAACGTTGCAAGTGGAAACGTCTTTTTTCAAGAAGAAAAGTCAGAATTTTGATAAGGATTGTCATTGAAGCTCAGTACTAGTATTTAACATGTTATATGCGGTTAGTTTATGGTACTGCTTAAATTAACATTTATGCTACATGGGTGTGGGATTCCGCTCCACTGACAATTCCCCTGAAGAGTCCGAACGTGAATTAATCTATTTCTATGTCTCGTAAAACCAACTCTTCCAATGTCATTTTACTCGTACAGATGCAATCTTATAATTGCCCTTAAACTGAGCTGAATAAAGAATAAAAAAACTTTAAGAGAAAGATGGGCAGTCATACTAAATACCGGATAAGAGAGCAAAATGTCCATTATGTTCTAAGAAAAACTGTCCAGAAGTAACATCCAATTTCGGAGCTCAGTTCTAGTGTAGTATAAATATCAAATTAATTTTTAGTAAGCGTGCATTTAAGCTAGTAAATTCATACTTATAGATGACATTGATTTCGGGCGGAATCATACTCCCAAACCCACGACAACAACGTATCCTCCGTTCTATACAGTTTTGTTATAGGGTGCAGCCTAACTTGTGGAAAATTTTTATATTTCATTTATGCGGTAAATTTGTGTTTCGATGTAACTGCAAGGCGACACTCATAGTCATAATTAATTACGGTAATTGATCCTCTAATTTGTTCATCACTGCCATTGTTAAAATTTGTTCATTGTTTGAAAAGTGCATAATTCGTAGCCTTCTGGCAAACGAGAATTGTGAAAGGCCACATGGAGACAGACCATCTCTATTTCGGACTCATAGCAACAGTCTTGTGCATTTTCAACTCTAACGAAAGTCTGCAAAACTCACCACCCAAAATTCCCTCTGGAAGCCAAGAGACATTCTGGTGGTTGCATTTTTATCCGAACTGAACGGGATAAGGGAGAACCGACTACCACCTACAGTTGAAAACAAGGTGATAAATCCCTTTTCAAGTGGCTAAGAGAAGCCCTGTGACAGGACAAAGAAGAGAAAAACAAGCGGCGATTCATTCGGAGGGCGGATTCGAAAAGACACGCACGAGACCAGCACCAGCGAGGGGCATGGAACCAAGGCCGGAGAGCTGACCGCTGGGAGAGCTCGGGAAAAAGAAGCAGAGAAGCAAGTAAGGAGGGCTATGAACGATCCCCTCTTAAACGAGGACATCTCAGTCCTTTGGACTTCTCGACCGATACTAGGTCGACATTAGTGCACTTTTGCCTAGGCGGTCTACATACGAAAACAGGCAGGATATTTCTTGCCACTTCCCTGCGCTGAGGACCTCAGACAACGGTTGCCAAGGTATGTGGTCTTTATATGAACATTTGCTCACGACTTACAAGTGCCGTCGGACAGTGAACAGCGTGTAGAAATCTGTCCCCTGTGAAAGGGAGTACGCACGACAGCGGAGGCCTCCAACACATTTTATTCGTGATTTTTATTTGTGTTATGGCCATAAGTCTTAAGAGCTCTTCCCTGCTAATTTGGCATCAAGCCTATGCAGGTGTGTGTAATGGTATAGATATATATATAGCTTATAATTAAACTGCGGCAGTCATGATAATTACTGTATCATTTTAATTGCTGGTACCCACGCTCGTACTCAATTATCGTTTTCTAAAGTGTGTATTTAAATGTTTTGGGTAATCTCTCACATATGTTTCCTTCGCTCTATTTGTTTATTGTGCATACTAGAATTTCATCAGTGAACAGTGTTTGAATAAGTGTTAATTGTTAAATCAGAGTTAGATAAATCAGTGTTATCGTTTAATCAGTGATAAAGTGTTTAAATCATTGTGCATAATTAAGCTGCCGATAGAGCAGCCCACCATACATTCATCTCAGCATATTTTTGTGCCACTTCATGGATAAAGGTGGCAGTGTATAGAATATAACGTTGGATATTAAATGTCAAGCGTACGTGAAATGAGCGTTGGGTATCTTTTCGAGTGTGTGTGTGCGTTGCTGTGGTTTTCGGTAGATTGGGACGTGCTGGAGTTAAATCCAGGCATCCACGCCCAATCGCGGTACGGGTTTTGCGGGAAGTTAATAATTAATTTATTATAATTAATTATGGGAGGTCATTATTAATTATTGGAATCAGATAATTAATTTGTTGTTGCAGAATTTTCGGTTGTCAACGCAAGTAGGAAAACTCCTTGCTAGCCCCTAGCAGCAGAGGAGGAAAGCAAAATTTTTGACAAAATTTTCTTTAGTGTTTTTTTTATTTTTATTTAGATGTTTATTTTTTTTTTCGGTGGAGATATCGGGTGCTTCAATGCAGGCGATACTTCACCTGGTGCCGCGGCCACATCAGCCTGTAAAGGTAAGATCCAACAGTTTTTTTTAGAAACAAAATGACAAAAAAAAAAATATTTTAGAGGCCCACCAGCATCGCGGAGCCCCGCGCCTGAGCTTCCCTGTAAATTCACCCCTGTGCCTGCAATAAAAAAAACATTTACTGAACGGAGTTTCATCTCAGCATTTACTTGATATTAATAAGTATGATACTTTTATCAAGGCATTTAAACTAACTTGCAGCGCCAATCTGCCACTTAGGAAGTACGAACGAATGCTTCACATAAGTAGAGTATTTAACAGTTTCATCTTTCGCGCCACTTTACTTACTATCTGTAGAGGAAGACTTTTCACAGTGCCATAATTATTTATATCCCTACTTTGTATAATGCTTTGATTTTTTGTTATACTTATTGTTCATCTATAACAAAACAGCGATTTTGTGTGTATCTGTGGTGTAACTCCGGTATTTTAAGCTCTGCAGCTATAAAACTTTGCATGAATTTCCTCTTCAGGACTTAACAATCCCGTATTAAGCACATAATGCTATGGTGAACTGTTCCTCCATAATATTTGCTGTCATTGAAAATAAATAAATAAAAAGAAGTACAAAAGAAATCGAATTTTCAGGAAGCGAGAAGTTGACTGAAAGTCTAAAACTAAATAATTCCTAAATAAAGATGAGAGATTTTACAATTTCGTGATGGGATTAACTTAGAGGCATGCAAATATCACAGCAACGCGCTTGCGAAAATGTTTTCTGCAGTCCCTAAACCTTTGAAGAAGAAATGGGAAAGGCTGAAAATATCGCGAAGTGACCTTAAGACAAAGTAACATGGAACAACTTTTGGCCGAACTAATAAATTTTATGCTGTCAAACATCGATGACGTGACGGCGAAAAATACCGGATGATTATAATTAAAAAGCAGGAGTTCAGAGTCTTGTAGAGAAACATCTACGAGACGAAATGCAATCAAACTTGGTAGGAATACGCTCACAAACAAACGCTAGCGATTTATGAAAAAAAAATGCATTTTGTGCCGCTAGGGGATGTGTGTCGCTGCAATAGGCAGAAAAACGGACAAATGATTCAAGAGTAGGTGTTCAGAGTCCTGTACCGACATCACAGTTGGACGAAGTGCGAAACCACGCGCTATGCCTACTCCCGCAAATATGCACTCTCACAATGCAAAAAGTACAAAATGGCGACACACGTGGCAAGGTGAAATTGTTACGAAAAATACTAAAAAGTTAAATGGAAAGTGTGATTACTTTTTAATTTGGTACAGATTACAGATATGGTTTAATATTTTCTCCATTCAGATGTCCTAAACTCCGCATGCGTTAAACGATGTTCTCTGCCGTGGAACGCAACTGGTCGGCATGGATTTATTCCATTTGTGTTTTTATGCCATTCAAGACTGCCAAATCGGAAACATAGCCCTGCCAAGTGGGACTTTTACGGTGTCCCCAAAACTAAAAGTCACAGCGGTTGAGATCAGGCATACGGGATGGTCAGGTGGTTGGAAACGCACAATTAATCACTCTGCTGTTGGTGAAATGCTGTCGTAACTGCTGTACCAACAATGCAATATGAGGAGGTGCTGCATAACGCAAAAATATGGTTGAATCAAAACTGCATAAATATGAAGTCGCGGGACCACGAAGTTGTGGAACATCTCTCGATACCTGAAGCCATTGACGGCACAAGTCCCGTTGGACTATTTCCTTCGAAAAAATACGGGCCCTATTATAAATGATGCTGTAAAACCATATCGCAGTGTAACGTTTCGAGGGTGCTACGGGATCTCTTGGCACACACAAGGGTTTTCTACAGCACAAATGCGGCAATGCTGACTGTTAACAGTACCGGGCAGATGGAATTGTCTCACAAGATCTTCCAGGGTCATCCATCGTCCGCTTCCATGCGAGCCAGGAATGTCAGAGAAAGCGTCTGTTGGATTTGCTTATCATCATGGAGCAATTGTTGGGTGTGGATGATCTTGTAGTAATAAAACTTCATTTTGAGTAAAATCTTCCACACCGTTGTGTACGGCACATACAATTACCGTGATATTGCTCGTGCATTGCTGGATCCTGGTGTGTTGGATAACACACTCATTCTATGCTCCACAACGGCAGTACCAACTTATTCCGCCACTTGAGGCATAGTCGGTTTGCGCCCTCGTCTTGGTCTCACTGCTAAAAACTCGGTATTTTAAAACCTTAAAATTAGCGCATCAGTTTCATTTCCGCTGTTTTGGATATAGCTTGACAAGCAATGCACGTTCGGTTAAGATCCATAGCACCTACCACTTGTACGAATGGTATACTACCTTATCCGTTATCTTTATATCCACCGAATCGCAGGTGGCGTCTGGCTGTACTCAAATTGTACGTTTTCCTGGCGTTTGAAGCGCCACATATCCCCTGGTGGCACAAAGTGGAATTTGTTTTATTCTTTCATAAAACACGAGCGCATCTTTGTGCTAGTATTCCCAACAAGTATGGCTGCGTTTCGTCTCATAGATGTTTCGCTACATAGTTCTGAACACCTCTTTAATTTTGATCACCCGGCGCTTTAACAGGTGATACCACGGACGTTGCTGGAAGAGCTGCGAGTGTAAAAAATAATGAAAAGGCTTGCTCTACTAGACCATCTCAAAATCTTCAGAACAAAATCTGCATATCACCAAATTATACAAGTAAACGATTCGCTCCGTTTATTGACTTTCTGTGGTATTTAAGAAGTTCATTAAACAAATCTACAATATACACATATGGGATTTTGAGGACTTACATTCATAATATGAACTAGTACACATGTCCTGTACGAAGCATGCAACACAGTACACTTTTAACTGAGTTAGCTTTGCCCGTTCCCTGGAACCTGTAGTATATGAAGAACGGGCTGTCTCTTACAGCCTTAGATCTTCAAAGAGGTTGTTAAAGCTGAAGAACAATGAGGCTTACGACGTCAAGCTTGGAACATATAATTCCAAATGCCAGTCTTTTTAATGCCCTGCTTTAAATGCGACCAATAAGGAAAATTCACTTTCATACGTATCAAATGCTTCAGCGAGACATTCTGCAAATGCAAAGGAAGTATGCCATTAGAAGTGAGAGTAAAGTTTTTCTTTGTAGGCTACATATGTATATGTACATCAACTGGTTTTCAAATCTAAGACAGAAAGTGTTTGTGCAGATAAATTTAGATTATCTTGGGGTATTCCATTATTATGTTCAGCCCATTTTATTCTCAACGCAAAATTTCAGAACAACACAGCTTCGAAATATTTAGGATCGTGTCAAACTTTGACCATAGCGCTAAATTTTAAAATTTTCTCCAAAGCCCCTCATATTACTTTCTCTCCTACCTAGTCCATTTAAATGGCTGAAAATATAACAAGCACACAAAATATATAGTAATATACCCAGCAAAGAGAAATCAGTTGAGTTGTTATGGAGATTACAAGAATTGTTTTACGCCACGGCAAACATTACAGTGAGCTTTACAATTTAGTCACCGTTGAAACCATTGCTGGAAATTTCTAGCACGTTTGTATTTTGCTGTCTAAAGTGTTTCCTGATGTGTTAGTTTCGGTTTATGTTGCTATTCTGCTGTGACCGAACAAAACAACACGAAAGGAATTTGGAACCGAAACATATTTTTACTCATGAAATGTAAGATAGTAAAGACAACATTTTTTTAATCGTACACTGTGAAAATGAAACTGCAGCACCCTAAAGTGGAACACTAATACAAATACAATACTTAGAGGTATACAACCAGGGAGGCAGACAACACATGAAAACATTTGAAGATTCTAATTAACATATTTATTGAGATAAAACCATGCTTAGTATGGATATATCAATATAATGCAAAACCACTTTGGGTTCAAACACATTGAGGTAAGCTCTTGGCATGGAGTCGTACAAATGTCGATTAGCATCCTTCGGTATTTCCACATAACACACTTATACACTTGGCCCCACAGAACAGTAGTGGTCCGTATTGGATGCGGTGAGTCTGCAGATGGCAGTCCAATCAGGGTCTTCACAGTGGTGGTCCGTATTGGATGCGGGTGAGCCTGTAAATGGGAGTCCAATCAGGGTATTCACAGTGGTGGTCCGTATTGGATACGGGTGAGTCTGCAGATGGCAGTCCAATCAGAGTCCTCACGTGTACCACTGTGGAGAAATCTGGGGATCTGACTTTCCAAGGCAGCCACAAAGACACTCAGAGGAAACCCAGCAATATGTACGGGGGCGTTATCATGCTGAAATTAACGTCAGGGACTTCAGTAATAAAAATATGAGATACGGGTGCCAGCATCCCGATGCTGTAGCGGTGAGCAGTCAGATCACCGTTGACCAACACCAGCAATGAACAACAATAGTAACTGATCACTTCCTACACTGTAAACCAGCACCACGTTCCACAACGACTCTACGTTAATTATGCTGATCACATCGTCATGACAAGTGTTTGTGATGATCACCGGGTCCCAAGAAGAAGCTGAATTCATCTCTGAAAACCACTAGATAAAATTTTGTATCTCAGGTGGTCCATTGCCGGCACCAGACCAAACGCGATTGACGATGGCAACGATGAGCAGTAATCAAAGCAATGGCCGGAAAGCTCTATTATGCCAGTCGGTGTGCAATGGTTATACGGGAGTTGAGATGACAACCAGGCGAAGTAAGAGCTCAATGGATGGTAACTAGGATAGTTGTACGTGAGGTGTGAACCTGTAGACGGATAAGGCCATGCTCACATGTCCGTCCTACTCCACTATCAATTCGGTGAGCATCCAACGTCTCCCTGCAGCCACTGTTGTCCATTTAGGTGCACTGTGTTGTTGTCAAAGCCTACATATTTCACTAAAAGCGCACATATTTCGCTACACGACAAAGGCAAGAAACCTGCTTACTATTGAAATGATCGAGTCTGAGGTCGGCTCCTACGCCAGAAAGACAAATTTCTGTTAACTAGCTCACACTTACAGTACGTCTGTATTTATATCAGCCGAAGCTTCTGCTCGATTGGTACCGTAGTTTAATCATTTGCATATCTCGGAACAACAACTCATCCATGTGCCGATTTGCAAGCACTTCCGGTCACTCCATCTAGGTGCTGCAGATTCAATGTCGCAGACTGCATCTTCTCGTTTGTTCACGTAAAAGCCATGACTTTTAGTTGTGACTAACTGCAAATGACCACATGTTCGAATCACGCCTGTACCTACTAAATGGCCTTGGGTAAAACCATAATGCTAAACTGGAAACGGGAAAAGAAATTTCTCATTTTGATTAGCTACTCCTTCTATTCATATCAAGGTGTTTTCTTTTTCTGTACTTCAATGACACTTCATGGATGTTCCTCCCAGAGGGAAGAAAGAAACAGGCACACAACCATTCTTCCAAAATGGCGAAAAAGTGTTTTTCATCAGTCAAAAGATGAGTTTTTGTTTCACCGCAGTGCGTGACTCCAAATGATGTTTAGCCGCCACGCAGGCCCATTGGCCATTGGTATAAGAGCTGCCTTCTGACCATTCATCCGAATGGGCCCAGGTTCGAATCCCAGATGAGACATGGATGGTGTGATTATCTTACGGCACTGGCTTTCTCCTCTCTATGGAGCCCCCTGGCCCTAAATTAATGACGGGCAGCTGCTTATAGGCTTCATAGTGGTCGCTAAACCCCCACACAATAACAAACCTTAGACGTGTGCGATTACATTTCCTTGAGCAGAGCAGAAATTATAGATTCAGCAATACGTTTATGACCAACTTAAAAATTTTTCAGTGTACATCAAAAAATGAAATTCGGTCAATTACCAGTTTGAGAATTAACTTGCTAATTTCATTTAAAAACTCACCGCTTTTTCCATTTCTTTCTTGAAGTTTTCTAATTTCTTACGCTCACTGAGAACTGCGTTGACTTTTGGATGAGTTACATTTAGAGATATAATGTATCTCTGTCTTCCTGTAAGAGAAACGGAACGAATTGTAAACATAGTACGAAATGTATGCTGCCTTTATAGTGCATTGATACATACATAAGAGGTGCGCAGTAATGTATTAATGCAAAAGTTTTATCAGTAATGAACTTCCTCTTTATTCCTGAAAAGGCGTAAAAATATTATCCGTTATTTCCTTTCCTCTCGTTCTTGAAATACGTAGAAATATTGAAAATTGGTCTTATCTAAATTAATAAACACTACATTGACAAAAGTCACCGGACCCCTAGAAGAGAAACACAACATAACATTTATTAACATACATTAGCACTGTGTCGGTCTACCTTTGGCCTTAATGCATCATGCACTGACCCTTCGAGACAGGCTTTCGATAAGGGTTTGGAACACAGCGATAGGTATGCGCTTCCATTCAGTACATAATGCTGCTGCTAACTGTTGCTTAGTAGTAGGCCTTAGTTCCAAACTTCTTATGCGGCACTCTAATTCATCCCACAACTGCTCTACGGGATTAAGATCAGTGCTCTGTGCTGGCAAGTCCACACACTATACGGAGTTATCGTCAAACAACGCCGTAACAGTCCTTGCTTTATGGCTCGGTGCATTATCCTGCTGGTACCAACAAAGCTCGGTTCCATAGTATTGCCACAGAGTTCGTAGGACATAATTGTCCACAATATCGAGGTAGACATGCTGGTTAACAGGTTTGTCTACCACGAACCCCCTCCCCCCACACACGAGTACACTGCCTTCTTCAAACTTGACCGTAGGAACAGTACACGGTGGTTAATAGCGTTCCCCCGGCTGCCTCCATACCCACACACTGCCATCAGACTGACGGATCGTGTATTTCGATTCATCAGTCCATGGGACCCGTTTCCAATGATCTACGGTCCACGATAAATGTTCTTTACATCACGCTAAACGACGAGTAGCATTCCGAGTGGAGATGAAAGGCTTATGAGCAGCCGCACGATCACGGTAACCTATGGAATGAAGTTCTCTGCGAATGGTACATGTACATACCGAGGTTCCAGCATATTTACTTACCTGTACACTGAGGTTTTGTACAGTACTCCGTCGATTAGCTGTAACGACTCTCCTGAGACTTCGGCGTCCTCTATCACTGATTTTCTTTGGTCTGCCGGTACGTTTTGCTGCTTCAGGCACGCCACGTGTCTTCCACTTATTCGATGCATCCAAAGCAGTTGATTTGGGTATGTTAAAACGCCTCTCGGTTTTTCTTATGCTCAACCCACTAATATAACACCCAACAATCATTCCTTTCTCAAAGTCAATTCTCTACCACCGCGATATTTTCACTCAACCTCACAGTGCGATATGATCGTGGTCAGCTGCAGGCTTGTTTTTATACCGTTTACAGCTGTACCGCGCATTTTAACAACGCAGCGGATCCGTTCATTTGCTTTTAAAGGGTGTCCAGTGACTTTTGCCAATATAGTGTACATTATGACGTACGTACCTCAGAGTTGACGTACATGTCAAGACGGCAAAGTTGCAGCTAAAAATTTGGTCGGTGTAGCTTAATTGGAGAAGCATTCGGCTTCGGAGCAGAAGGATGCAGGTTCGATTTACGCCATCGGCAAATGGGTTTTACGGTATATTGGCGCCTGAACGTAAAATGAATCTCTTGGCCGTTGTGTTCTTCGAACAATGTGTGGTGTTCGTTCCACACATCGTCTGGAATTAGAATTCCTTCTACAGTGAGCTTTCCTTCAAGCGTGGTTTGTCGGCTGACACGGAAACCTACGATTCTGTCCCAACCGTTCCTCAAGGTGGTATATGTATATGTGACGCATATGTAAAGACGGCAAAGCTGTAGCGGCAAACATCGTCGGTGTGGGTTAATTGGGAAAGCATTCGGCTCCGGCGCAGAAGGATGCGGCGTTTATTCGCGCCACCTGCAAATTGTTTTTACTCTATAATATGTTGTATACCAGATAATCTCACTTCATATAATGTTATACAGGTATGCTACCCGAAACTGGCACGACCGAAGAACGTCTCCGGATGATAGCCGTGAAGGTAATCAGCATAGTGAAAGCCCGCGAAACGTTTTGTTCTCGGATATCTTAATAAAACCGTTAAACTTGTATTGCCTCTGTATTTTTATATTGTTTTACGTATTGCAAAAGATACAATAAATAGGTGTGCCCCCATTTCATATTTTGTTGCAATTTTGCCTTAAGGCTCTACGAGACCCGCCATCTTGTATTGTGCCTTCTCTTGTTAACCAACGGGCAAGCGTATTTCACAAATTGCTCGAGCAATTTTGCACATTTTGGAACACTGTTTGTGGCTAACGCAAGATATATGATAAATAAAGAGTTCCCTGGTTTCCGATTTTCATTTTGGACTTTTTAAGTGATTTTTATCAATTAATAAAACTATGGAAGACGCCTTGGTACGACTTTCGCTGCAGATAAAAATGAAGGGAAAGGTCAATAAAAATTCTGAAACCAGGGAACTTTTTATTTATCATATATCTTGCGTTAGATACAAACGGTGTTCCAAAATGTGCAAAATTACCCCAGCAATTTGTGAAATACGCTTGCCCGTTGGTTAACAAGAGAAGGCAGCAATACAAGATGGCGGGTCTCGTAGAGCCGTAAGGTCTTCGGCCACTTTAATGGTTCATCTTTTTCGGCAGATTTCTTCAACCGCCGTCTGCTTAATGCTAGTCTTTGGGTTGTACTGAATTTATCAATTGTTAGTGTGTGTACGAATATCTGCATGATACCGTAGCTTTCATCTACAAATATATTTCCCTTCAATTAATTTCGAATCCTACTAGGCCTTTATTCTGATCTCAAGGTATCAGACTGGTTACAGTTTTCCGTTCACTGTAATGCTATTTTCCAAATGTACAGTAATTGCAAAAACGTATGAGGAAGCGTGGACTTCAGATAATCATCTTAAACGTACTGGTTCTTGTTTCCTAATTACTTGACTTCAGATCAGTCTCCTGATTTGCTGTATCATGATAGCATTCATTCCATCTGTGGTAGCGTGTTATATGGATTTGTTCGTCCGAGCCCAGAAAAGGTGTGGTACACACCTTTTTCGTTTTTCCGTTGCTATGTGTTGCTTAAAAGTGGAAAGAGCGATTTGTTTATTTACTGACGCCACGTATTTGGAGGATCACTTTGGATCTTGCCCTTTGGATTTGTTTTTATTCTGGAGGTTTAACGACCACCGTGAGCAACTCAATGGGCTATAAGCAGTCGCCTGTCCCTAATTTAGGGTCAGTGGTTCCAGGGAATGGAGAGAGTCAGCGCCATAAGACAAACACAACACCTAAACGGGATTCGAACCCGGACCCCTTACGGACGAATAATCAGAGGCAATGGCTCAGACCACTGCGCTACCGAGGCAGCCTTTGGATTTAACTGCTATAATTAATATATAGCCAGTGCCGTTAATGCCCGCCAGATGGAGACGTCTCAGTAGCTGAGCCCATCCTACGGATTTATGATGTCAGATGCTGCCACAAAAACAGACATAGCGCCGTGGATTGTTGGCCACCGTGGTGTAAGGCTAACGAGCTCGGTTGGATATCGAGAGTTCTGGGATTTGGATCCCCAGCGGTGACCGAATAACAATTTTTCGGTTGCTATGTGTTGCTAAAACATGGAAAGAGAGTGCTTCAGTGGGTGGGTTTGCAGTGGGCTTCAGTATTTGTTTATTCACTGATGCCACTTATTTGGAGGATTTTCACAATAACACGAAATTCCTTCTTTACTAAAGTACAGTGTTTTACAGTATTTTCATCCCTAATAATCCCCATCGCAAATGCAAAATATGATTAAAAAAATTTAACGTATAGACGGTAAAACCTACAGCCGCGCGAACGCGTCAAACACGTCTGCCTTTCCAACAAAAGCGATCGTACACGAATAATCCTGTGTATTCGTACAGAAACTATATAACTGTTGTAATTCTTAGAAAATTCAATACTGATATTTTACTGATTCAGTAAACCAAATTCCTGACTCAAGTTTCGACATGAAGTTTTTTGTTGGTGGAGCTAATGGAATTTTCAGTGTACATCAAGAAACTAACGACTGGAACGTTCTCAAAGCGTGAAGGGATACGGAGGACATTAACTGCCGATGCACGCGTATGCACACATGCACAGGATGCAGTGGGCTTCGGCAGAAAGCAGTATGAAATTCATGAAACATTTAACTTTTTCTTAATATAAATAAAACGTGAGAGCTGTTCAATATGTATTTGATATGCAGTGAATCGACATAAGAAATTCTGAGTTGTTTCTGCTTCATCCTAAAATCGCCCTGCGAAGCGATGTGTCGCCTGACAAGACGATCAACTCCTGCAACTTTCAAAATATCTAGTACGTACAGACATCCAGAAATGTAGACAATTCTGTATGTTCTGGACTTATAGTTTTTGCAGACTCGACGTATTGGCAATTGTAATATATACAAAATCGTTTACCATGGACATACATGCTTTGTTCCCACAACTGAAACCGACGTACTACTCCCACCACCTAAGATGCCAGGAAGTTGTGGTTTTGTAATCGTTACGTATTTCATTCACGCACAAAACTGTGTGCACATGACGTGGCCCTAAATCGCCTCTTTTGCAAAGCTCAACTTTCCGTGATGCATAATGCATATGCGTACGTTCAGGTCATTCCGCATCTGAAACTTCTATATGCGACGATATTTTAAGGTAAAACAGAAATAATCTATTTCATATAGATATATATTTCTACTATATTCTTCTCACCTTCGTCTTGAGGACATTTCTTCGATAAATTGATAGGAGTTAAAGCACTGGATGTTCTATCACATGAAGAAGAATTCTGCTTCTTTCCAGGATTCGGAGCTGAAATAAAACATAAAACGAATGTTTATATTGGGGGTAGAAATAAACACAACTGATTGCGTCAATTTTAACGTGCAACATATTCTATTCATGTCACTCTGTACGCTTTAAAAATTCGGCTTACAAGAAAATTCAGAAACTTTGCATGCACTTCTGAAATTATAAAATCTGAAACTTGCGAAATATAAAACGAAAGTATCCTTTTTATTTTGCACAGTTCACAAATAGTAACTTATCTACTTTTTGAGGGCCAGTTGTCTGCTGTGTTCGCAAGGTTTGCTTACACAATGGCATCTTTTTGGAACAACAGTTTAATGGAAAAACGATAATGTAAAAAAGTGGATAAAATCTGTAAAAATAAATCACTCGTTTTGCGCAAATCATGTGGTTAAATTTTAGTTAAAGGCGGACCGATGAGGCTATTGATAAAATGACCTCACTTTTGCGCTAGATGCATTTCTTCCGACTTTTAAAGCTTTATCAGAGCTCAAAAGGAACAACCTTCTGAAAAAGATTTGGAATCTATATTCCTGTAATGTGTTAAAGCTATTAAAGTTCGTGCTGAAGACAAGTATACAGTCCAGTAAAAAAATTATGACCACCCCTGATGTGTAACAAGGAACCGTAATAAGCAGACATGGCGTGCTTAGCAACACATGCAAATCATGTAAGGTATTTACAAAAACACTAACTTGCAGACAGTGTGTATTTTCGCGTTAAAATGGAAAAAGGACGTGACCTAACAGCGTTTGAAAACGAAATGATTGTTGGCTACCGATTGAAGGGTGGTAGCATTACAGAAACGGCCGATATTGTGGGCTGTTCACGTGGTGCAGTTGCTAAAGTGTTCCAGGAATGGAAGGAAACTGGCAAGACCTGCAGTAATCGGGGTAATAGTGGATGTCCACGGAGCATTGACGACCGTGTGGGCACCGACGATTATCCTGACTAGTACGCTCCAACAGACGGGCAGCAGTGGAACAACTTGCCAGGGCACTTAATATGCAGGCACATTGAGAAGCGCACCGCAAACCACATTTCAACGAACTCTGTTCTCTATGGGTTTCCGGAGCCGCCGTTAACTCAAGGTATCCACGCTGAAGGCCAGACATCGACGATTGCGGCGTTAATTTGCGTCTGAGAGGAGGCATTGGACCATCGAACAGTGGAAGTCGCCTTTCCAGACGAATCGCGTTTTCTGCTTTATCGTATAGATGGTCGATGGAGAGAACGGCGAAGCATGGCTGACAGAAATCATCCCGACAAGATGCTCGAGAAGAAAGAAACAGGAGCTGGCAGTGGGCATGTCTTCCTGGGAATCATTGGGAGCAATCATACCCTCGATCGCACGATGGACTCTTCAGGCTATTTATTATCCACTGTGGTGGATCAGGTGGATCCCATTCATGATGACTGTCTACCTTAATGACATGGGTTGCTTTCAGCAAGGTAATGAACCGAAATTAATGGTTTGAGGAACATTCCAGTGACTTTAGCTTACTTTCCTGGACACCGTACTCGCCGGACATAAATAACATTGAACATCTGTGGTGCAATCTTGACCAACAGGTTCGACGAATAGATCCACCACCGATGACTCTTGATGATCTATGAGAAACCCTGGTGTCTACATGGTATAGCATCGCAACAGAAACATTCAGATGCCTCACTGAATCAATGCCACGCAATATATCTGCGGTATTGGCGGCACGAGGAGGTCATATTTCATGCTAACAGGTGGTGATAATTTTTTGACTGGACTGTATTGAGGCGTTTATATTCTGTTTAGTGTAGTTTTGAGATGGCACGTAATTTCAAAGGTACGTACGATTACTGCAAATGTGGGCTTGAACGTGAATGTTCAAAATAAAATTCTTAGTTAGCCTTTTAACCACCAAATAGTAAGTACTTTACTATACACTGAGATGCCAGTTTATTAAATACACCTGCACTCGTCAAATAAATTGTTCACTCCAACGTATAAGACGTAAGCGCGGTGTGCAGTTTAGGCAAGCGGATCAGCAAGTCCAGCATCAGCAAATAATCAAGTGTGGGTCGGAATAGGCAAAAGGAGTCATTTGAGCGACTATGACCGCTGCATGATAGTTGGCACCAGTCGTGTTGCTTTCAGCATCTCCCAAACGACCATCTTCATGGGCATTTCTCGCATAACCGTAGCGGAGATATAATATGTATGGTGCTACAGGCAAAAAACTTTCAACAATCGGTGATACCGTGGGAGAAAAATCAGCTGACGATAAGAGGTGTCGAAAAAACGGGCGTGCCACTACATGGCAAATCACAGCAGAATTCAACGTTAGTGTGCCAAGGATCATGTGCGAACACAGCACATATCAGACCATGTCGAAAATGAGGTATATCAACCGACGACCATGTCACCACTCTTCTTTGACCAGCTCAGTAATCGAATATAGTTTCGTTCTCCAATTACCGATGAATAACAGTTACACGAACATAATTTATGCAGCAAGCGTTTCCAGACGACAGAGGCCACAAATTCCAGTTCTGTCAATAGCTTTATAGGTCAACCACTCCTCAGACAAAACATTGTCTTTTAACTATGCGGCATCTATACCGATTATTACAACTGCAACGATACAAATCACCTTTTTTCATTTAAAAAGTTCCCACTCAAATGTATTATTTTAAGAAAGAGCAAAATAAGGAATCAGGGTGAATAAAAAATATCACAGTGGCGAGCCAATGGAAATCAATATACTCACACAAAGCCTACAAGGATTAACAGTCGTACCTATGGTCTCTCTGATTAGCCACACAACACTGTGTGCAATGAAGTTGGAAATCTCGTGCGTTTCTTGTACTGCCATTGCTTATAACGACATACCTAATAACTAAGGCATCATTGTGGTAGAGTTCTTCCACCGCACTTTATTAACGGAATTCAGGATTGTCAACGATCTCGCTTGAGAATCTTGGGGTTACGGGTTTGGTTAACAGATCGTTCAGCTCGAATGTACGTCTTTATTTGGCGAATTCTGAGCATTTGATTACAAACACTAGTCTTCATTAACCAGTTACCATTATTTCCTTCTTGATCATCTACATCACTTCTCTTAGCTCATCTCACTGTTAATATGAGAGAAGGGCCCGTGGTGGTCGATACGTTGTCCAACAGGAACTCCTATTGCCACTGTGGACTTAGGATTAAATGTTGCTAAAGGTATGGTTCTAATGTTCAAACGCCACGTCTACTGAGTGATCACTAAATTACGACGACTACCAACCAAATAATTCGTGGGCCTTACTTAAACGGCCATCACTTAGCACGACATCGATTCCATGAGGCCCCTGCACAGTTGTATGTGATTCTGCAACGAAGCTTTTTGCAATACGTGACACAATTCTCGTAGTTCAGTTCCCAGTTTGAGAACAACAGTTCCCAGTTTGGGAAGCTGTGTCCAACTGCCTTATCTACGCGTTCCACAACGTCCTACAGATGCTCCATTGGAGCCACTCGAGATGTATCACATCAGCACGGTGTTTGTCGATCCATTTCTTCACACGAGGCAGGCCCAATGACATGGGAATTACCGCCATGGAAGAAGTCATCCCCTCTGGGAGAAAGTACAACATTGTGGGGGTGGACATGGTATACAAGCAGTCACTGCAGCCCATACGTCGGTCTCCAAGTTCCGGCGTTCCTTCCAACTAAATATGCCTTGTACGACCTTCACCTCCAACCTGGATAGTCGATGCGATGCATGATGGAGTTATAGCTTCATACTGTTGACACCAAATACGGAATCAATCACCGGCAGGAAGGAGTACATATCACGGTTCATCGGACCAAAACACCTGCTTCCAATTTTCTGTCGTACAGTCCGCTTACTGTTGGCACCAGGAAATTCGCTTACGTAGATAGGCTGTTGTTAGAAGAGGATGGCGTAAAGGGCATCTGTTCTTGTATCAAATTCCTGCCAGCGAACGACGCATCGCGCGGAACATGGCTCCTGGTTGAACCATATTGTGGTGAGCCGTCAACTGCAAAACTGTGCCGAGCTTCAGAAGGCGAAGCAACAGTCCTTCGACTCTGGAATATACCTTTCGCAGCCCTTAATAGTTATGTCGTCTGTTGGTTGTTTACGTATTCTGGTATCATTCCTGGCACAGTTCAACCATGGATGCCCTCGAACAACCCAGTTTCCGAAATGGGCTCACGATTTGGCCTGTCGAAAAGAACTGCAAAACTTTGGTTTTACCCATCACGTTCGTAACGTCTCTGTAATGAATCATCAACCTGTTGTATACACCTTTTTAATATACAGGTTACGCTCTCCTCCACATTATTCTATTGTCGGGTGTAACTCACTTGCATAGGGCTGTCGTAATTCACTGGCCACTCGATGTACATACACCCACGGACGCACACAAAAAATGAATACAAAGTTTGTTAGAATGAAAGTTGAAATGTTAGATAATTACCGCTGTCCGCAAACGAAGTGGGATTATTGAAACTCGTATTATCACTGTCAAACTTTGTTATTTTCCGTATCAGTACAACTAAAGCTCTCATAAAAGGAATGGAGCAGCATTTCTCTGAGGAGTCAAATTAGATACGTAACTCTAAAACTGAAAAGTTTTAGAGAAAGAAAAAAAATGTCCGTAGAAAATTTAGAGTTCAATAGTTTCTGTTTAGAGTTTTCTAATTTGAAATAAGTTAATTCGAAAACTACCCGAGACTTCAAATTTTAAAATATGACCCAAATTCTGCGTTCATAAAAATTTTATTACACTTGCAAAAAATAACTCGTTTTTTCAGTAGTTCGACAACAGCACTTGACAGAATGGACAGATAATTTTAGTTCTAAGAAAATGATTTAAACAACTGCATTCATACTGCTAAATGCTCCAGGTCAAACAAGAGTATAAATGTTCCCCAGAAATTCTCAAAATACTTGGCTTGCGTAAAATTACTTCCATGCTGAAATTTACGCAATATAACAGTTCTACAAACAACAAATGATTTTTGACTTTATCCAAGGTCCGTGATGGGATAGGTTTTCCGGGTTGAGTCGAATTATGTCGTCGCACGGTTTACTGGTGATGCTGCATTTACGTCATTTCCTTTGAAAAAGTCTCAGCTGTGCAACCATACATTTCCTGGAACCCAAACACTTCGCTTTCCCGAAAGCTGCTAGCAAGTTCATGAAAGGAACTCCGGCGGATCGCTGATTGTCATCGTTAATACTGAGAGCTTTCTCCTTCGAACTTCTGACTTTCGTCCTTGATTAATGAAAAAGTTCCCGGCAGCAAATACTTTCTCAGTAGTTCGTCTAGGGACGATCGAAGAACTTCTGTGGAGTCACAATACGAACGCCCCTGTCTGTTCCTCTTGTTCACAATAATATGTTCAGGAAACCAATAAAAATGCTCCGTTATGCGTATATAAACCATTATTCAATACACATGCCTGCTTTGAGCAACCGTACTGTTTTTCGGGAGTAACCGTGCTTATCAGCCAAGACAAACAGTAAATATACACTGCTGGCCACCCAAAATGCAACAGCAGGAAGGCAGCATCCGATCGGCCTGAAATTCGCAGCATGCGTCACCCGCGATAGGACATCCATACGATTAGCATTGCAGGGCATATGAAAATCATGTGCGCCCGGCACGCCACCGAGAAGCACTAAAAGAAGGGTGCTCAGAAGGCGGGGTGTAAGTAGTGGAAGTGTGTTATGCTGCCGGACCTGTGCGTAGGAAGCTTCCTGATGCCTCGTCGCAGAATACGGCAGTCATTCCAGCACGTTTCGGAGTTCGACAGAGGACGAATAGTGGCTTATCGCGACAGCGGTTTATCGTACCGAGACACCGGCGCACGTGTGGGACAACATCCAACCACAGTGAGGCGAGTATGGATTCGGTGGGTGCAGGAGGGACGGACGGACAGACGTGAGTGATTGCCGCAGCCACCGCACACCACTGAACGAGAGGACTGGCATATTGTGCGGCTGGCATTGACGGCTCGCACCGCCACATCACGAACGTTAGCGCAGGAATTAGGGTGTGTTGCGCAACAACCTGTGTCAGCACGCACCGTTCGACGTCATATGCCGGAGCGGGGACTTGTCGCACGGTGCCCATTGCTCCAATTACAAAGTGGGCCGTTGAACGCCGCACGTGGACTACGGAATGGCACGACATTGTCTTCTCCGGCGAATCCCGCTTCTGCCTGCAACACCACGATGGCCGGATCCGCGTGTGTCGGCACCGCGGTGAGAGACTGTATGTCACGCCTGTATTATGCATCGCCATACCGGTCCGTTGCCTGGCATTATGGTTTGGGGCGCAATTGGATATGACACCCGCACTCCTCTGCTACGCATCCCCGGCACACTCAACAGCCACCACTACATCTCCGACGTTTTGGAGCCTGTAGTCCTCCCTTACCTGCAGGACCTGCCGGCGGCCACGTTTCAACAGGACAATGCGCGCCCGCACGTGGCACGCATCGTGCAACAATTCTTCACGGCCCACCAGGTGTCACTGCTGCCGTTAACCGCCTGTTCTCCCGATATGTCGCCCATCGAACACGTCTGGTCGCTGATCGGCAACCGAGTGGCCCGGCAAGCACCACCCGCGGCTACGCCTGATGAACTGTGACAACGTGTGGAAGCAGCCTGGACCGACATACCCCAAGCTTACATCCAAAGCCTCTTTCGTTCGACGCCGCGGCGTGTAGCGGCCGTTATTACCAGCCATGGGGGCCACACGAACTATTGATGTCTCCGTGTTCCGTAAGTCGCACGGGCCTGTGTAAGCTCAATCGTTTCATCTTTGTATGTGTTGTTATGTGTCCAGTAAATTTGGCTTTGCTATCTCGTGTCCTTCTTAGTGTTGCATTTTGGGTGGCCAGCAGTGTACATTTTAGGGAAACCGGCTGGCTGTCTGGACTAGGCATTAGCTACAGTTAGGCGAACTTCCTGCCTGAGACAGAGACTACAAGCTTTTTACCTACGAGCTTTTCTAACAGCCGGAATTCAGCAGACTTCCCTGCAAATTTTCCCTGTCAACTTAATAAAGGATAAAAAATATGTTATTCGTATTCCTTTCCTGCCTGTTTGGAAAACTATTTTTTACTCTGTAAAAATCCGATAAAAGAACTAGTATCAACCGGTATTTTGTTTTAATGTTTACATATCGAAATCTCCAAGTTCTGTTATCCATGAAGCTGATCATCATCAAGTCACGAAAGTTTGCTGAGGAACTCACATTTTCGAGATTTCGTGTCCAAGTAACCCTTCTTAAAAACTCAGAATGTGCTAATAGAATTAAGCGAATGTGTTCCTTTCACTTCCATTGCCTTCATTGGCATCATACAATCAATTTAATAGTTAATCAAACCTCAAATATTTCCGCCAATTGTTCCTATTACCAGAATTGTTTCATCGTATGGATACGGAAAAAGTGAGAAAAAAATGTTTCGTTAAAGTACAAAAGGAATTGCAAAAAAAGTTTCGTAAAATTCAGAATTTTCCGTCAACGCGTCTAAGAAACGTCAATTTACCATCAATATAATAAAGGAATTGCGGAAATGTTTATGAAAATTCAGAATTTTCTTAGCGTACGAAAAATCCGTGAAATTCAGGTTCCCCCCTCATTTCACGGAAAAGGTTGTATCAGAGATATATATTAACTAAAATAACATTTATTTATCGATTTAATAAACTGTTATTTTAGTTCTCTCAGATCATTTTTCGTTAATTTACGAAAGAAATCACGGAAAATGGTTCGTGGATTTCAGAAATGCTTTTACAGTGTTCAAATCTGCGCGTTGATCATCATCGGAGGTACGTCACAAACGACATTTCGAGTTTTCGAGTGATTACGTCTTTTTTGTTTTAAATGGAGGAGCGCCTGTGTAAATTCTGAAAAAGCATAAGGCAAGAATCCATGAAGGAAAGGCATGATTTAACGAAGAACAGCGGGACTTACGTAACGGTAGCACACTCGAACGGAAATCTAGAGATGCGGGTTCGATTTCCGCTTCAGGGCGATGAAATCTCTAAGTTTTCTGAGAGGTGTTACATGGATGACCAGTAAGTGGTACAAGAAAATTCAGAATTTATATTTTGTTTGCTTGGAATATTGTGTGAAGTGGTTGAAGAGGTAAAATATCTTAGGGTTCAAACCACGATGTTTCAAGCCAAGATTTTGGTATCACGTGTTTATCAGTCAAGTCTTTTTCATGACTCTCGACAGACCAGCAGAAGCAAAACAGCTTCTCTGTGAGTTCTGGGGTACTTGATTACAAAGAAACGAAGCAATGTTTAAAAATAAAATAAAATGTGTTAAATGGTTCTCTATTCCATTCTGTAATGTTAAAAAATAAAAATATAAGTGGAGAAATTGGTTCAGGTGATCAATCAAACAAAATGCAACGAAGACACTGCTGTGTGACTGCAAAATATGGTTTTCAAACCCGGAAGGTACGTTGGAATAAGGTTCATCTCAGCTCCTTCTCAAAATAACGTGGAATACATGGTCAATTACTGTGATTACAGTACTTCAGGTTCGAATGATTTAGTTTCGATTATTTATTATTATCCCTGTGTGTTACATGCTACACCATTAGGATCTGAAGAATCAAATATTTTAAATACACTGCTGGACAATTGCTAAGGACGGATCATAAACGGCTATATAGCGCATAAAAAAGTAAGTGTGGTTGGATGCCAAGTGAAATAAAATAATGTCAGAATGCCAGGACATTACAAGAAAGACAATTTATTGTGCTCTGAAATCCAGAAAGTTTTGGAACGTGTTCAAGGGACAAACAGGCCATTTTGTGCAGAATACGTAAACGTGAAAAAAATGCAATTACCGTCCGCAGGCGCTCCGGCCTAAGATGTCAATACGGGATATGGCCACCATGGAGGGCGATGCAAGATTCCACATGTCGTGTCATGCTTTGCACAACATTATCAAGCAGCTGTTGGAGTAAGTTATCCCATTCCTCTGTCAGTGCACGGATGATGGTGTCCTTGTTTATTGGAGGGCATTGGTGACCAGGAAGATTCCTCCCCAAAACATCCCACACATTTTAAATGGGATTCAGATATGGAGAACGTGCTGGCCA
Organism: Macrothele yani; assembly: GCA_039090855.1. Lineage (NCBI taxonomy): Eukaryota > Metazoa > Arthropoda > Arachnida > Araneae > Macrothelidae > Macrothele > Macrothele yani. Next base: position 4,301,503 of record CM076995.1, on the reverse strand, counting down.
TACGATGCGTTGAATATCCTCGCTCTCAAGACACTCCTGGACAGCGACTGTTCGATGACATGTTGCGTTGTCGTCCATGAAAATGAATCTATCACCGACAGCACCACGGAACATGCGAACATGAGGTAGCAGAACATCATTAATGTATCGTTGGCCAGTCATAGTCCCAGTTGGAAGCACATAGAGGGACGTACGGCCATTGATCATGATGCCAGCCCATACCATGGCACTACATGTCGGATATCGGTCCCTTTCCTGTATGTTTGCTGGACAATATGCAGTACCACTATCACGCCAGATCAGTTGTCGTCGACAATCAGACGATAGACTGTATCTACTCTCATCTGAGAAGAGGACAGCAGACCAGTCGTTATCAGTCCAATTGCGATGTTGATGGCACCATTGCAAACGGGCGGTACGGTGACGTCTGGAGAATGGGATGCACACAACAGGACGGCTGGCGTATAGTCCTCCTTCATGCAAACGTCTGGCAACAGTTTTTCGGGAGATCCGCTTGCCAGTAGCAGCCATAAACTGATTTGCTACCTCACTAGCTGTGCTGCGCCGGTGTCTTTTTGTTGATAGCACTATGTACCGATCTTCTGCATGTGTCGTACTGCGAACACGACCTCCCCCGTGACGTTTGCTACACTCTCCATTTGTTTGAAATGTTCGTCAATTGATTCTTTCCCTTTCAACTTTGCGTTTGAACAACAACGGTCAATACGCGTCAAATCCTTTATATCTCTTATCAGCGCTATGACGTCACGAACAAGTTCGGCAATCTAAAATTTGCATACGCACAACACGTCTTACTGTATCCCACACTTATGCTAATTTCCACATTTTCCTGCCTTCCATTTTATGGTTGCTATCGTTGCTATTGTCATCCGTCCTTAGCAATTGTCCGGCAGTGTATTAGCCAACAGTTATCTATTTAGTAGTTTCTGGTGCAGCGACTAATCGCTTTCAACGATTGCCATGATGAAATGACGAATGAGAAAACAAAAACAATGACAAGGCCAATCCCATTGTCCTGTCGCTATGAATGTCAAACGAGTTGGTGCATATAAAAGTGGGGAAAAAAAGCCTTTTTGTTTGCGTGTATTGTGAGATGACGACGCAAATGCACACTGGGAGTATCTCATTTGAACAGAATTAAAAATCCGAAACGGTACGTGAAAAATACATCGGACTTAAAATACAATTAAAATTTTCTGCAATTATCAAAGTTTGTATTTTTACTGTATTTTAAGCTCCATTCATTGTGACCGCTACAATAAAATAACATTAGTAATTTAAACTGTACAGGTTAGTTCACACTTCCTTTATATACTGTAACATGTTCTACGATTTTAAAATTTTGATTTCAGTTCGCTTCTCAATTCTAAGAAGCAGCTTGCGAACAGCATTTTCATCAGCTATCATTTTAATTGATTAACGGAGACATTTTTAAAAGTTATTTTTTAATATCACAAACCATTTAAAATCGGATTTAGGCAAACCGAAGACTAAATCAAAACCACACAAGATAGTAACTTATATACATCTCTGCAATCCACTGCAGCATTTGTCAACAGTGTCAGTTACAAGCTAAAAACTTATCACTCCGTGAATTTGTAAGGCTATATTACGCTAAGTGGACACAACTTTCCAATAACACTTGCTATATTATATGTAGGTATTATTTTAGCTTAGAAAAATCTAAAGGAAAGCTTGTCGATATGTTGGATATAAAGGTGAACTTACTGTGATTCATAAAATTTTTGACACCTATTAGGGATAAACGTTGCAACGTGATGTTAGTACCATGATTAGTGCACACAGATACCACTCTCCCTAGAAAACAGACTAATTTCATTCCTTTCTGCGATTAACAAGTTTTAGAAGATAATTTTATTAAAAATAATACCACAGTTTTGTAATAAATGCAAATCAATCCCAGAAATTCAGTTCGGTTTTACAGATGCCAATTCCCAATACATCAGTTACACCATGTTACTGAAATCATTTACTGATCCTTTCATTCAAAAAGAAAAACAGGAGTGTTGCCGTGGAAATTCTTCTAGTTTCGGGCACATTGCTTCAGTTAAGAAATACCCAAATTCGGGATCTAATTACCCAATTAGATATATTAATTAATTAACATAATTAATTAATAATTTTAATTAGAGTAATTCTTGATTGGGTTTGCAGGGGGTGTTATTCCGCTCCAGGTCACATAAACATTTGACGTTTTCTTCTTTCTTTTTTTCGCGTGGGGAAAGTAGACCGGAGCGCGGAACACCAGGCCAGGTGCAAAATTCCGAAAACGAAGTGAGAGGTATTTTCATTGCCAGGCTTTTGCAAAGAACAAGCAAGGCAGATTTACAGCCTCAACTAACAATAGACCAGGGGCGACTATACGGCCAAAGTCCAAGAAAGAAACCCTGCCTAAATCTGGTCAAAAGGTAAAACTTATGAAATAACTCTCTCTTCCTCTCTCTCTCTGTCTCTCTCTCTCTCTCTCTCTCTCTCTCTCTCTCTCTCTCTCTCTCTTTTTTTCTTTCTGTCACCCAGGTCTCTGTGTCGGGAAACATAACTCAGACAGGTGTACGTACATTCGAGCATACTGAAGGTTTAGAAAGGTGTTCTCGGATAGTGTGATAATAAAACTCCGAAACATGGTGAAAGTTAGGGCCAAATATATTTTTTGGACTTAGTCAGGCAAATGGTCAGCTGGACAAAAGAACATCTGCTCGAAATAGCTACTGGTTAGCGTCCACCGGATGGCAGACTACCAGTGGACGAGGAGGGACCCCGCGGGAACCAATGAAGGCGAAGGTGACACCTCCAAGAGGTGAGAACACATCTAGGAGCAGGGCCGAAAGCGAAACCGATAGAGAAAATAAAAAACGGTAAACTAGGAGAAATCAAGGTTGTTGGTTGGCAAAAGTTGCATGTCCGTGCGTTGGTCAAAAATTCGGAATCACTATGTAAGGTGCCATTGGAAGATAGCAGTGGAAAAGATGTCAAGTTGATGGTAGAGGAAAAAGAAAAAATAGTATTAGGAGAAGTTGTACTAGTATCAAGGACTCCCGGGCTGCGTTTTATCTACGAAGGATGCCATCCCCTCATCCGCGGACACAAGTAAGAACACTCCGGGACGAGTAGCCCCATCATCAACTCCCGGAACAAGAGATGAATAGCAGAGAATTCAGGGTAAGACATCATCCAAATATTTCAATCCCATGCATGCTATGTAATCAATGAAATTTGAAAACGAAATATTATTGCTCACTTCGTACCAATTGAATTGCTACGAAATGTTACTATGAATCTTAGGCTTAACCTTAACCATTTTTACAGTGATATTTCAATATAACTTAATCTGTTGCCACCATTAATTTGTATATAAATTAATAATTATGTTAAAATAAATTTTATATTTGTTTCTTTAAACAAACGTGTTTTTCCTCGCTTCTGCTCTGCAAATGAGTATGAGTGTCGAGTTCTGGTTAATTTTAAGGTAAACAAACAGTTTCTCTTTCTTTGAACGTACCACGATTCAAAACATGATAGTGAAATGTTAATTTGTAAAACGTAATTTCTTGGCCGCATATGAGTTCTTGCGACAACTTCGTACGAGCTCGTGTGAAACACAACGCGTACAGGTCCCAACGATGAGACTGGGTCACCAATGTCATCGTTGCCACTTCAGACGATCGAAATTATTTGCGGTAATAGGAGCATTACTCCCAGTCATCAAGAAGGCTTTAGATAAAGTTTAGCATAAAGGTTTAATTTATAAATTAATTAAATACCAATCCCCTTACACAGTAGGAATTACTGAAATAAAACATTTCCTCCTCACTAACAGAAATTCTGAACTAAATTAAACAGAGCCAAATCCATTCCAAAAAATGTTTCCGCAGATGCACTACAAGAAGAGAAAAGGGTAGTATAATAGTATACGCGAAACGACAAACTTTGTCGGTCAGTCACGGTCCACCGTTTTTAAAATATACCGAGAGTGGATGGAAAGAGGTGCAACGCAAAACCTACGGGTGGGTGCTGGACGGCTATTGCTGCTTAATGCCCCAGGAGAGAGGCGGCTAGACCGTATTGTCTGGAGCAACAGGCGTTCTACCTTGACACAGGCGACCATGGTCTGCTACAAGGGAGCACACATGAGTGTATCCACAGCTACAGTGCCAGGATCACTCCGCCGTATGGGCCCATGGTGTAAACGCGTGACCACAGCAAGCCCGTAATCAGCGACACCAGATTTTGCGTGAAAACATCCCGAGTAGACCATGGAAAAAAATTTTGCGCTGTGGTAAATTACGTTTCTTACAGCATTCAGTGGATGAACGGCTGTGGGTGAGGCTAAATGCAGCGGAGAAGATGGTATAAGATGCTTTGATCTCACGAGTATAGGAAGGTGAAAGAGTATAATACTCTGAGGGATGCTTTCCTGGGACACTCTATGTCTCCTAATAGCATTGGATGGACCCATGAACACCATTGCGTACCTGTCCATCGTTGCAGACCAGTTCAAGGCCCGTATCGTCCCAATCTGGTTCAACGAACACAAAGATGATTTTCATGTCCTCCCACGGCCGTCTATGTCTCCTGACATGAACCCAATTGGGCACATTTGGGACCACATGAATCGGCAGCTACACGTGTATAGACACTCCATCACGGATTCGGGACTGGTAGAGTTCAAGCGTTGTCGCATTGCTGCTGTGGCGGCGGCGGTTTACGCAGGACTTACACAATATTAAGTAGGTGGTCATAATACTAGGCAGTGTGTGTGTGTGTGTGTGTGTGTGTGTGTGTGTGTGTGTGTGTGTGTGTGTGTTCCGTGATTATTTGAAGTGAGTTAGAGCGCTTTTTCACTAATATCCTTAAATTATTTCCTCTGTTTTTCCTTCTTTACTTAGCATCCGAGCTAGGAAGGTAAGATTGTACTTCACTGGAATTTCCAAAGAATTGCCTCAGGAATTATCAGATATTTTTTTATCATCTTCTTCCGTTTCCTCATTTTCCTCACCCGCCGCCTAATGTGCAGCATCCCTTTCCTCCCGGTTCCTGTCTCCTTTTCCGCTTCCCAGGCCAATACTCGGTGTGATAGTAGTTACATCTATAACTCTGATTTCTTCGCCTTTTTTAACTTCAATCTTTCCGATCAGTATGCCCTCTCCTACCGCTCAGTATTTCGAGTCTTCTGTCTTTACAAATCGATATGAATGAGTCCGTAAACTCTCCGAATGATTTGATTCTGTTATAAGGTCAGTTAATGTTTAGATGTTTGGCAGTGAAATGTAGATATTCTAAAGTACGTTGCTGGTGACAGATATAACAAGTGAAGTAATCCTAATTGGACTTGAGGAGATGTATGAGGTGTGCTAGTCGTTAGCATATTGATACGGTGTTCACAGCAGTAGGTTAGGGAAGATACCTCCGGCAAATCGCCATGGATTTTCCCCACATAGACAAACTACAAAAGGGGAGGATTTCCTCATCCAGAGACAAATAACAACTCTTAGCCACGTCGACTGCTATCCAACGAAACGTGGCTCCTGTATTGCATGCTCCGTTCTGCTCAGGAACGATCCTACGACGTTTGTGTGAAATTTGTTTCAAAGCACGGATCCAATGCCCGAATCGCCCCTCACAGCGCGACACTGCAAGGTGCATTTATCGTTGCGTCCAGATCGGAACACGTGGCCAGAAGAATGGCACCAAGTCGTCCTCTCTAAGAAATCCGACTTCTGTTTCAATTAGGGATGGGCAAAAAACCTCGATGTTTTTGAACATCGATGTTTTGCCACCGATGATCGATGTTTTAACCTCGATGTTGCAGAATCCGATACATCGAAAAAACATCCAGGTTTTGCGACCGATGTTTGGAACTCGAAGAGAATATCTTCTATGAAAAGTAAATGCATTTCTTTTTGTTACATTCATAATTATACAGAAGAAAGAAATATAACATTTCTATTGGTTGTTTTACTTGATTTGTTGGCGAAAACCAAGATCTTGTCCTCGAAGGCATGAGAGCCGATGCATCGAAAAAACATCGAGGTTTCCACCGATACATCGAAAAAACATCGATGCTTTTAATAAATATTATTAGTTACTTGGGGTTGAATTGGTGAGCAATTACCAATATATTGAACAGAGATTTTACCCACCGATATGCCCATTCAGTGGTGCAGAACAAGAAGTGTGAAATCTTTGGCTGTGTTAGCAAGACATCGTGGTTGACACCGATACATCGAAAAAACATCGAGGTTTCCACCGATACATCGAAAAAACATCGATGCTTTTAAGAAATATTATTAGTTACTTGGGGTTGAATTGGTGAGCAATTACCAATATATTGAACAGAGATTTTACCCACCGATATGCGCATTCGGTGGTGCAGATCAAGAAGTGTGAAATCTTTGGCTGTGTTAGCAAGACATCGTGGTTGACACCGATACATCGAAAAAACATCGAGGTTTCCACCGATACATCGGGCGATTTAACAGATATTACGTTACTAGATGTTGCATTGTAACAATATTACGTTACTAAATGTTGTATCACCGTTACATTGAACGGAGATTTTACAAATAGATCGCCCATTCATTGCTGCAGATGGAAAAGTGCGAATTCTTCAGTTTATTAGCGAAACATCGAGGTTCTCACCGATGCATCGAAGAAACATCGAGGTTTTCACGATGCATCGAGCGTTTTAACAAATACTATGTTAATGGATGTTGAACTGGTGAGTATCAGTGTCATATTAAAGAGAGATTTTACAAATCGTGTGCCCATTAACTGGTGCAGGTGGAAAAGTGCGAGTTTTGGAGTTAATTAGCAAAACATCGAAGTTTACACCGATGCATCGAACAAAAATAGAGGTTTCTAATAATACATCCAGCATTTTAATATATATTATTAGTTACCCGATGTTATTGCTGAGTAATCAGTGTTATATTGAACAGAGATTTTGCACATCTGTTGCTGCAGATTGAAAACAATGAATTAGTCGGCTGATTAGCAAACACATCGAGGTTTTCACCGATACATCGAAAATTTCCACCGATACTATCGATGCATCGATGTTTTGGGAATGAGTAACCACCAATGTCGATCATCGATGTTACCCACCGATGTGCCCATCCCTAGTTTCAATGTATACGACTGCTGCATAGTGGTGTAGCGTGATAAAGAAAAGAGGAAAGATCCAGCGTCGATGGCGTGGGGTGCATTAGATGTAATCCAATCGCCCTTAGGGTTCAATTCCGGACGCGCTACAATACATGAACAACATCCTGGAACCTAATTGCTAACCTTTCTTCGGTGGCATCCTAACAGGGCCGTATGATATTTTTGCGGTGCTCGGAGCATATTTCATTGCGAGTCCTAGAAAATAAAACTCGTATTTATATAAAGTCATTACGTAAAAAAACTGTGGCAGTAAAAAATGATAAAATCTACGATCTTCTAGAATTCCGGGGACTGGGGGTAGAAGTTGTATTGTGATTCTTACAAAAACTTCATTACAAAATGACAAAAAAAACAGTTTCAAATAACCTGCATAGCAAAAATCTTTGCATAGAGAATATCTTTGCGTCGCAAATAATAAGGATGCCTATAATATCATCATCATCATCATCATTGTCAACCATTATCAATCCACTGCTGGACGAAGGTCTCCCCAAGTTTCCTCCACAACGGTCTGTCTTGTGCCAGTCTCCTCCATGTCACTCCCGCATATTTACGAATTTCATCCACCCATCTCCCATGTGGTCTTTTTCTGGGTCTTTTCCTGTCCCTTGGAATCCAATCTAAAATTTCGGCTGTCCATCTATGGTCTGTCCTTCTGGCAGTATGTCCAGCCCATTGCCATTTCAGGGATTTAACCCTGATCATGATGTCTTCCACTCTCGTCATTTTTCGGATCCACGAGTTTCTCTTCTTATCTCTCCTGGTTATACCAAGCATGCACCTCTCCATGCTTCTTTGAGTTGTCTGCAGCCTTTGTATGTCTCTTTTAGTTAAGGTCCACGTCTCTGCACCATACGTAAGCACTGGAAGGATGCATTGATCAAACACTTTTCTTTTAAGACATAATGGCATATTGCTCTTGAAAATTATGCTGTTTCTTCCAAAAGCTCTCCAGGCAAGTTTTGTACGCCTATTAATTTCTTCATCAATGTGACCCTCACTTGATATCTGCTGTCCAAGATAAACATACGTATCTGTTATCTCCAGTTTTTCTCCATCAATCGATAAATCTTCATTTCTTGTAAAAGCATTGAACATCACTTTTGTCTTCTGAAAGTTCATTTTTAATCCCACTTCTTTACTCTTGTCAGCAAGTTCCTGGATCATACTCTGCAGCTCTGATGGGGTAGTTGCAAAAATGACTACGTCATCAGCAAAACGAAGGTGGGTTAGATAATCTCCATTAATCTTTATCCCTTTGTTTTCCCAGTTCAGTGATTGAAAGACATTTTCCAATGTGGCATTAAATAGTCCCCTGCTCTTTGATACATGTGTTAGCGATTGATTTCGGTGCAGGGTAGAGTAACTGATATATTAGTGATTCTTTTAAATTTTTGTACGCACTCGTATATGAAAAATGCCCTATTCTTAATTTATAGTACTCTTTTTAAAATCACTAAACAACTGGTTTCATATATAACCCCAAAATGATTTTGATATTGTTCTTTTTTTTCTTTTCTTAATTTAAGTGCCTGGTTTGGGTAAAAATTATTAAATATATGACAGTAGGGAGCCACAAATTGATAAAATCTAATATGTTATTTCATGAATGTAGAAAAGATTAAGGGGGTTACAATAATTATTTGAAATCTGCAAATCTCAGTACCTGTACGACAAAGGGCGATAACCTATTTGAAAGTAGGGGGAGGGAGGGGGCGGAAACGAAACAATAAAAACATATCTTTTTAACAGCCTCACTCACCAAAACTTAAAATAATAATAATTGTTAAAAATTCTACGGAAATTTTTTTTTATTTCCAAAACTGAAAACGCGCGGCCCTGGGCGACCATCCAGGTTGCCTCCTATAATCCAACCGGCCCTGATCCCTAATGCTATTTTACAGCAAGAAAATGCACGTCCCCATGTAGCTTTCGTCGACCTATAGTGTCTACACTAGGTGATGCCAACACCCCATCTTTATGAACAATGTGTGCTATATTTTTTGTCCCATTAAGCACATCTGGGGTATTCTGGAACGCTACGAGCGAAGGCCGCCCACATTTAACTAAATGCGCCTCACTGAATCACGACCACCCTACGCAAAGCCAGTTCACACGACACTGGCTTAACAAGGAGGAGGGACTATATAATACAGGGATTGATAATGGCGTAACATAAGATAAAGGAGTGTATATAAGAGATTGGTGATTCAGTTGAGAGTGAAGTTGGGGACGTGATGGGTAAAACAAAGGATTTATCGGTTTACGAAAGGCCAATTGTGGCCACATGAAGAGTTCGTGCTTCTATTTCGGATACAGCGACTTTTGTGGTTTGTTCGAGGCACATCCTGATTAAAGTGTACTAGGAGTGATTCCAAAATACAGGACAACCAACCAGACATACCAACCAGACAAAGGACGGCTGAAGGTGGATTCTAAAGATGAATGAAAGGTACGTCGCGTTGAACAAGGCAATCGGTGCAGCACAGTTTTACAGTTGACTGCCCCAATAAAATATGGTCAACCAAAAACAATATCCTGCGAGAGTATGCGTCGCACACTGGTACGGCTGAGTCACAAGAGCAGATTACATCACACTCTCAAAACAGAAATTAATCGACGTAAACGACTCTCCTGATGAGACCCGCATGTGAATTGGACGATAGTAAAATTGGAAAGTAAGTGTACTGGTCAGATGAATCGGAATGTGTTATACATAGAACAGTATTCGCGACTTGTACGGGTGGACTGCACGAGGCCTTATAACGTATTGTTGCGACCTTTTGGTCTTCAGATATCAGGATGCGAAATTAATTCCGGACTGCGATTCGAATCACTGGATCCGCCAATACCTCGTTAGCGAACTAGCCGACACAGTACACCAAGAAACAAATGGAGGCAAAGTATAACAATTAAAACAGGGATTTAATGGATACATGCATAAATTACACCGGATTCTTCATTAAACGGAAAAAGCTATAATTTCCAGCCAGCTTTGGCCTTCTTCGGTGTTTCAGAAAATATGTCCTAACGAAAAGTCTGTTCGTTCACAATGGGACGCAAATAAAATACTGGTAAAAAGTACTTACATATGAACTCGAGTATCCAAAGTATTAATGACACCAACAACACAAACACTCACTCACATTCACTAATATGTTGGCACTACGGGTAGTTTGATCTTAACTTCCAACACCGCTCATTCTTTGCTGTGGCTAAAACGATGTCGTTCCCCAGTCACTGGAGGTACGTGATCAGACACACACACAAGAGTTTTCTCCCCTACTCGACACGAAGAGGCTAGCGGTTTGGTTCAGACGCTCTAGCTCTGCAGAGGGGCCGTCCGTGGTTCCTGGTGCTGGTTATCGCTTCTCTCTGCGTGAGCGAGGCGATGCCGTGATTATTTTCTCTCTTTGCATTTCCATTGAACTGGCTCCTTACGGCAGGCATCGATGGTCCGGCAAGGTGAAGAAAGTTCCCAGGTAAATCTGTTGTTGGTTAGTCCTCAGTTTATGTTTTTTTAGCTAGCTTCACTTCTTATGCTCAGAATTGCAAGACCACAGCAGAGGGCAAGCAATTGTTGTAGCGCGAGGAAAAATCCTTCCTCATTCTCTCGGCTAAAAACGGATTCTGTCACTCTCAACAACAATCTCCCGTCTCCAAAACGTTGGTAAGCGGTGAATTCTACCACTTGAAACCGCGACATATTTATTATATACCGCTCTTTAAATCCAAGAGCTTTCCCATTGTTTCGCGCGCGGCACAGACAAAAGCTTCAAACGCTTTTGCCGTCCAAACATTTATGAGTCATGGGAAATAGCTTTTAAACTCTGACCCGTCCCATTTTCGTTTATGGGCTCTTTGTTCTCGTGGAAAGCACCTGCAACTCACCACTTGAATTCAAAGTGCTAGAAGATCTTTTCTTAATATACCGCCCCTCGCAAGTGTTTAAATTATAACTCTCTGTTAATTAAAACCCCCAATCAAGTTTCAATTACCGTTAATTAGCCACGCCTCTCGCCAATTAATTATGGGAGGGGAGGGGTCGTCACAGTATATTTAAACAATGAAGGCACATCTCTTAAGGGGTCCCGGAAACAGTACCAAATTATTCACATCAGGATGTGTCCTCGTTGTCGTTGATTCTCCATCTCATGCTCTATCGCTGTGTCAAGTTTGAACCATTTCCGTACACGGCATCATGGTGTTGCAATTTAAATTTCTGTGACCGCGAGTGTATTTATTAAATTTTTTCACGAAATACTAGCTCTCGTTTAACAGCAACACGTGGCAGCAAGCAGAAAAAGACTTAAAAGCATTTACAAGGAAATCTTATATTACTAATTCATCCCGAGATACAAATTTTCTGAGTAATCATGGGAAACGTAGAAATTTAGAATGCAGACCGTTTCTACCGATCGAATTACTTATTTGACGGTGGACAACTTGCCGTTATTGAAGTTCACAAGATTTCCCCCATAAGCTATTAAAGCATTAAAGCACATAAAATCTGGAAAAGAAGCGGACAAGTATGGGTAAGATTAAATTCCCTACCTCCACTTCCGGAAGCTTTCCTTTTGAGCTTAATCCTATTAAACCTTTCTTGACCTTTCTGATTTCACAGTGCGGCGCTAGATTTCTAACCGAAGGGCATCCGGGACAAAATTCGTGCTGTAATGAGTTCTTGTCAATGACGGCATTATGAGAAAAGGAAAAGGCCTAGTTAAAAGTAATGGAAAGATTTACCGCGGGAAGACCCAATTGGCAATCTAAGAAAACATTGGAAAACTAAGTTTTCAGCCGACTAAAATACGAAGCCGAATTGATTTTCTCAGAGAAACTGTAATGCTCCTTTTTCCAACTCTCTCAGCGTCCATCTTGATGAACGCCAAGGAAAGTTTTCTTCAATCTCTCTAAGTCATAACATATCTGCCTCACGGCGCAGCACTTTAAACAACGCAGTTTTGTGATACTGGTAGAACTTATCTCCCAATAAGACTGGATGATCCAATGAAAATAGATAAGGCAACGACATTGCAGTTATGACAAGGGTATCTCTTCGAGCAAAAAATAAATATAAAAAAAATACTGACGAAAAAAGGAGAAAAAAAAACATTATAGCAAAAAGAATAAGAAAAATTTGGAGCCCACTGAGAGTGCAACAAACTAATATCTGAAACTATTTACAATAGTCGGATTTTCAAAGTCAGTCTCATTGTATATATTTATTTGCTTTATATCCAGAACTGTCATGACAATAAGAGAAAATAATATATTCAGATCTTGCTTCTTTCACTTGAGCAAGAAAAAGGGGAATATATTTTCGTATGAAATTTTTTATCATTTCGTACTTTCATTCTATCTACAATTGTTCGAAAAAATAAAGACACGAGAGCAAATTTCTTTTATAACATGATTTGGATCTCTCACACCTCATGTGCCATATTCGCTTTGTTCAGTGGCATATGGCGTAGATTTTTGGCTTCCTGTACTACTAATTCGTGTCTTTCCCGAGATTAAAGCGTCGTAGTGCTAGTAAGTATCGGCTTTTTACCTAGCGGATAGCCTTGAGGTTAGGGCAGACTGCTCAAAACCGTATGGTTGAGGGTTGTATTCCAGCTCGACTGCCCAACTACCAAATATTAGCAGCAGAAAGCATGGTAATGATAGTCGTCAGGCATTGGAATCCCCAGTTATAAATAAAGTCGCCTCTTCCAACACTCTTGACTTATTTTCTCCAAATCACCTCTATGTGTCTTTCCTATCGGGAAACTAATCCCAAATCTGCTAACTTCCCACTTCGAACGGGTGTTTAGCACCTGGGGGTCAGAATGTTTTTTCCTAACATCTTCTATAACAGCATTCATTCATCCCGGAAACTAGCGGCAGCACTGGTGGCACAACGGTCTAAGCGCTGGCCTCTGAGTATTCGTCCCACACGGGTGTTGGTTTGAATCCCAGAGAGGCATGGATGTTGTGCTACTCCTACGGCACTGGCTCTCTCCCTTTCCTGGAACTGGCAATGCGAGGCCATGCCTTATGCTGTCTACGCCACAACATCCCCTCCCATCAGCTCGGTACAGCTGAAAACAAGATTTATCTGACCACATGACGCGGCTCTATTCTGCTGATGTCCAGTTTTTTCTCGGCACCAGGCGAGGCGTAATTTCCGATGACGAGCAGTTAGCAATGGCACACGAGTAGGGTGTCGGCTTCCCGCAACCCAGAATATGAAGCGTTCACAGCACTGTTCTCTCGCTGACACTGCTTGGGCCTCCGATTTTAACCTCGATATGATTTGCATCGCCACTGCTAAGCTGTTGGTCTGTACGTTCCTAGATAGTCTATGTCGACTTCGGTCATTAATGGCGTGTGGTCGACCAGTGTTGCTCTCTGGGCGCTGGTACGTCCTTCGATAATATACTCACGGTACGCCCTTAATACGGTTGTCCTTCGGGAACCCTATGGTTCTTTCTACTTGGGCGATAGAATGACCCATCTGTCTTACGCCGACAATGCGTCCACGATCAAAGTTGCTGAGATCACCATGATTACCCATGTTTGTCGATTGCGATACACTGTCAGAAAGCCCAGCTGCCCGCCTATTTATCGCTTGCGTTCGGTTTGGGTGTGTTCTACTCTGCGCGGGGGATGCCCATGCCAACTTCCCATCACCCCTAGCTCTAATGTTTTATCTACAGAGTGTAAACACTTAATGCGTATTACTACCAAATTTCTCCATTTCTTAGACTCCATTGCAAGAATTTGTGCCTGTGTCAAATCATTCCCACTACCCCTAATGGCGAATTGTACACTATATCTATCTTGTTCTACGTCTTTTCCTTGTTTAGCGATCGGCTGCTTTAGGATAAAACACCTGTCACAGAAATATTTCCTTTCCCATATCACACACATGCCCAAACAGCCTAAGTATGTTCCCACTCATTTGTACAAAGGAAATATCCAGCTCAGATCTATTATAATATCTGCATTGCTAATACTCTTATGCCACTGTGTCCAAGTATTTTTTCCGATATTTCTCTTACCATTCTCATATAGGATACTTCTAACCATTTAATCAGAACACCTCCATAATGGTGTTTTATTCACTTCACCTGTCACGCTAATTCATCAAAATTGATTTCACAATTCTGGATTTATTTTGAGAAATTTAAACTGATTTTTCGCTTGTTAAAATTCAGAATGGAGCTCTTAAAATTCAGATTGGAACTTTAATTCTTTATTGTCCTTGGGTTTTGCATTGCGTTCTTAACTTTGGAGCACTAGTACAGCAATGTATGAGAGACATATTGTTTTTCACAGTAAGTTTAAATATTTTCCAACCTAACAGAAAAAAATATCAGAGCTGTTTCGAAGCTTTTAGGAGAATAAACAGAAGAAAAACACCACTTTCTGTTACTGACAGCAACGTTAGCAACCTGACGCAGAATTTCACTCAGTTGTACATGTAGACAATTTCTGAAAGTTTTATAAAAAATAATAATTTTTCAACTATTTACAACCCCGAACTTTTCGATATTAGACTAACAGTTTTAGCGGCAGGAAAATAAAAGGTAGAACTCAGTTTTTTAATTGATTATCAATCTGCAAGAAATTCTGTTGATAATAACCAAAGTGCGACTACCTTATTGAGAGAAAATGTACACATCAAACACCATTACAAAAATAACTTATTAAGATCAAATTATATTTCTTCCCCATACGTTTCAAATTAGTATTTTCCAGAGATAGGTGATCATTGAACTCTAAATTTAAGTTTACTTAACAAATGGTTTTATAATTTAAAAATTTTAGCTTGCAAAAATCCCCCATTGTTCTTAATACGTATAACATATTTTTAATCACTTTAACCCTGTTCGAACTGAACAATTTGGATTTACGAAATTTTCCGGCTGTTACGTTGATCGCTCGTTTTGGCACACGTGAACTACTTATTCAGTGTTTTTTTAAATCCACTTATTAAGGTATTTATAAAAAATGAATTTTTTTTTAATTTTAGTGATGAAAACCTCACAAGTGACAGAAATTTACACATTGGTTTGCAGCTGTTTTGGTTATTAAATACAATATATCTCTCCGGGAACTCTGTGTTGAAATATTCTCTATACTAATTATTTTGATTTTCTCTGTGGGAAATTTAAACGGGGTTTTCGCTTATTAAAATTCAGAGTGGAGCTCGAAGAATACCTTTTCTTTCATTCTTTGTTGTCCTTGGGTGTCAGAATACTATACTTAATACACAGCGTTCGGTAGACAATGGCAGAGATGCATAATTTGTCCCTTGTACGATGTAAAATTCTCATGCATAAAAATTCCCGAGGGCCAAGTATATCTCTCAAGCAACGTAAATTCCACCTCAGAGCTAGAGCTCTTTCTTACTGTTATTATTAATAAGTTGTTATGCGTACAATAACACGTCACGATAGCCACGAAAAATGACAATATTTTGCTCACTCGTATATCGATGTAAATCACCATGCGTTCTGGGTTTCTGTTTGCTAGAAAAACGGTTTAAAGCTCGCAAATAAAGGTAAAAAAGCGAGATAAAAGACGTACAGGACCAAGATGAATGAAAACGAGCATGAAGTAATAGTTGCATTCAGTATTTATTTCAGTTGTGCTTACGGATCACACACGCACGGATGCACGAACGCACAAACGAAAGACGTAGCCTTCCAATAAGTAAGGGAAATATTTGCGATTTCATATATAAATTAAATAAACGAAAAGAAGAGTACAAGCATTTTGATAGATATAACTAACATTTTCTGAGGAAGATGAAGTAATGAAATAAAAATTCATTTTACTCACAAAGGAATGTATTATAGACAAAGATCTGCTACGGTTCAGCACTCTGGAAAATGGCATGTGTTCTTTAGTTCGAAAACGATAATCAGTTATCTCTATCACGTACTGATTTTTCGCAAAACTTAGGTTGTCCTGTTTTAATACATATTATGGTTTCAATCTCGTAACAGGAAAACGCAAAAATTATATAACAACGCTTACCGGTAAAAGATTGTCAAATAACAGATTCTCCAGTGTTCCGATAGTACATATGTTTACAGGAAACTGTCGAGAACAATTGTTATTCTACGTATATATTGGTTGAGTTTTTGTAAACGAAGCAACATAAAACTACGTGTGTTTTTCTCCACATTTTTTTTTCATTTATCATCATCGTGTTACACCTACATACCCGGAAGGTGTTCAGATTAGCGCTTCACAGCACATGTGCACACACAATATTCAGTGTTAGGAAATCGTTTATCTTACAAGCAAACTGCTGAGTTAAAAATGTTGACTGGTTTTGTTGCATTTTGAGATGTTTTGTGTAAAAAGAAATAGTGATGACAAAATGCTAGAGAATTTGTCACGAATGTGTAGCCAGGCACTTCATAAAGAAACTTAGTGACAAAGATGAACGCCCATTTTTATTTTTTTGGAACGGGGGGGGGATTAGCAACGCTCGTGAGTGTCTACGGCTACAAAAAAGTAGCCCGTTCCTAAATTTAGGGATACTGGCTCCCGGGGAGAGAGCATCATAGAGAACAACAGCTTCCTGACCTCGTACAGGACTGGATCTCGAGCTCATTCGGACGATTGGCCAGAAGCCCGTGCCTTTTCCTACTGGGCGAACACTAGCTTGGTAAAACGTAACATGCGCTCCACATGAGTTCCGTCACAACTGTATTTCGTTGTTCGAGGAAATGGAGTTCCAGTAAGAAACTAATAAACGGAAAACAAATGCGTTTATCATCGATGATGAAGTACCCCCCCCCCTCCCCCCGAACAAACTTAACCGTGTTTATTGTTGTCTGCAGTATGATGCATTAAACGAACTAGCAGTTTTCTTCGAGCTTTTATATATTTACAGACTGCGCAACTTATTTTTGATTTCGCTTCCGAAGCGTTAGGTAACTCTTTGCCTTTCTATTCATATACATACAAAAAAAAAAAAAAAAAAAAAAAAAAAGCATTCACTATTTCAGATAATATATATGAGATACTATATTGATTTGCAAACTGCGTGAATTCAGCTAGAAAACGAGCAATCCTAAATATACTGAAATTCTGCCTTACGCACGTCACAGCAAGGAAAATATTTTATTTCTGTCTACCTTTACCCCTTTTCTTTTTTCTTTGGAGGAGGGGACCACTGGTGGAGAAGTAGAGCCCATGCATCCTGTGCCGGAGAGAGATTTAGAGATTTATGTAGATGAGTTTAGAAAGGGAGTGTTTGTGACCCCAGGTCTTAAACAACCCTTAGAAGTAGGAATCTAGGGGATTTGAGCTACATGCCCGAGCGCTATCCGGAATCGAACAATTATCCAGAGCCCAGCAGCTCTAGCCCTTCGACCAGCCGAGCATCCTTTGTTTCTAGAAGCCAATAATTTCCAATGTACAACGAAGAAAAGTTGTCGTTCGCGTCTATGACAAAAATTCCCTTTTTCTTTAAAGCTTTCTCCCCTTTCAAAAATTCAGCTAATATATGTAGATATCTTGCAGGGTCGTTCACGCAATCATAACACATTTGAGTAAACAACATTTAGTCACAATTATTTTTATTTTCGTCGACCAAGTTTTCGCTGTGCTTCGGCCCTGTTTATTTCAGAACAAATTTTAGACGGTTTTTAATACTTGATTTGTTTAAATATTTTAGAAATTCTAGATTACCTGGACTGAAATTGATCTGAGTTGAATACAAATCCATTGTCGATTGTTTAACAGTTTTAGAAATTCTTCAGTTTTGCCATACACTTGAAAATCCGTGTGATCTGTTGCTCTATTTTGTCGAATTACTTTTCATGTTTCTAAAAGATAATGTCTTACAAGTTTTCAGATATTCATTACTTATGGATCTAGCGCTGGAGTTAAATCTATAATACAAACATTTGCTGCAGAAGGGAAAAATCGAAGGCAATAATTAGACTATGGTCCGCATCATTTTAAAGATTTTCAACACAATCGATAAAATTCGTATTGTTAACTTCGTATTCCGTTCTTGTCTGTTTCCACTTTGGCAACCGCGTCACGATTCTCTTTTATAAATCCAGACTGAGTTATAAAATCAGAGATTTCGTGACAGGTCTGCATATTTCAAAAAGCAAGAATAATAAGCAAAATAATATACCACACTATGAAAAGCATATTTATCGCAGCGTAAATTCAAGTGCTTGTCTTTTCACTGATTTGTTGAAATCATGAGCAAAAACTGATTTTGTAAAGTTAATGATATTGTAGATAACTTACTAGAAACAGGAGGCTTTATAGATAATCTCATTGTTTCGCATCGAGCTCCGTCGTAACCTGGAGGGCATTCGCAAGTACGAACGGTAGATCCAATGTAATATCTGTAATAAGAAATAAACATTCAAAGGAGAGCGACCAAAGATACGTTTTGGATTTAAAAATGGTACACATTAACCAAATAAGAACTATACGCAACTGAGAAAATGTGATTGAAATACTCAAAATGCTGAATTTAAGTAAATACCTAACCTGCAGAACTAAATTAAAAAACATTACGATTATTACAAAACAAAATTAGGTAGTCTATTTACCGAACAATTGACAACCAAATTATTTTATTAAACATAAAATTACTTTGTCTCTATTATATGATCCAGGTTTGTTACTTCCAGAAGGAACATATATTCACCTTGTTATAGCACTATGGTTAAATGTAAAAAAGCAAGAATAAGCACTGGATGTCAGTTACTCTAAAAGAGACACTTGTGTCAAGCATTAACAGCTCTTGATATGCGATCTTACCTGTGTTTTGTAGTCCTTCTCGTTTTTGAAAATAATTTTAAGTAAAAATTTTGAACGTAACTTATATTTATAAAACAAACTGTTACCTAATTAATATACTGTGTAAAGGAATTCTAATACCAAGAAAACCGCATTTTAGCTGTATACTAATACGATGAAGCCATGAAATAATGTAACGTATGAAATTTTAAAGAACGAATAACTTATTTTGTTCATCCGCAAACCATGCAACCTTAGTCTGTAAAACTTGGAACATTCTGTCAAGTTTTCAGTTTATTTCTCAGGGCATACAGCAAATACAGTAACTACGTGAAACATCATCTTTAATATCATGTTCCCTTTACCAGTGGACCATATAGAATGATTACTTTTACGCATTGCTGCTTTGTTTGTAAACCCAGTCTTAAACATTTCAAATGAGACTGAGACGGAAACGAAGTAAAACAAAAAGACATCGATGAGAAATATAATTGTTTGATTTCAGTGATTCCCTTTTGGCCACTTTCTGCCCACTCAATGTGGGTATAAAATTTCCTTCTCTGATGATATTCTCTTCTTCTTCTTCACTGGTTTTCTTCAATTTCGCGGATTTCATCCTCCCGTGTCATTTTAGATATTACTCTCAGTGCAACATCTTGGCTTCCAATCGATGAAATAAATTACCCCTTTTTTGAGCGTGCTTCAAATAATGTGCCCCACGTGAAGCATTTTGGAAACGTGTTACTTGTATGTGCTCAAAAAACATCTTTGATTCTAGATCTTAATTTGGTCTGTATACACTGAGAGCAAACTGAATTACGACCACGCCTATACAAAAAGAAATTTCACTAGATACTGGCGCAACTAGGAGGAGGACGCGGACTGTAAGCTGAATAATTGTATATAAGAGGTTGGTGGTTCAGTTGAGAGCGAAGTTACGGACATGAGTACTAGAGTTTACGAAAGGAAAAATTGTAACCGCTTGGAGTTTTAGTGCTTCTATTTCGAATACGGCGACTTTTGCGGTTTGTTCCAGAGCCATTCTGGTTAAAGTGTACTAGGAGTGGTGACAAAAAAAGCAGTTGGCGGTGCAACTGTATATGACGGCGAAAGGTGGAATCTAGAGGTGAACGACGGGTACGTCACGTTGGAGGAGGTAATCGGCGCAACACAGTTTTAATGTTGACTGCGCCAATATAATATGGTTCAACCAGAAACACTATCCCATGTCACTATGCGTAGGACACTGGCACGGCTAGGCGACAAGAGCAGATCCTTTATACACCACACTCTCAAAACAAGTCAATCGACGTAAATGACTCTCTTGATGCCAACATCATGCGGATTGGACGACAGAAGATTGAAAGCATGTGTACTGGTCAAATGAATCGCGATATGTACTCCATTCTGCCGATGCTTGAGTCCGTATTTGGCATCAACAGGATGAGGTTATGAAACTCCGACGCATGGCATCGACTATTCACGTTGGTAGGCAGGGTCGTATGATATAAGGTACGTTTAGTTGATATGAAGTGGAACCACGCATGGTCGCTGGCTACAACCAAGGATTGATAAAGGACCATGTACACCCCAAAATGTACCTCCACACAGAGACGGATGGTTAGGACATTGATATCATCAGACCCTCCTCATGCAAGAATGGTTCCATGGAAACAGTGCTGATACGAGACACCTGGAATGATCCCCAAACTATCCTGATCTCAACTCAATTGAACATCTGTGGGATGTTATGGAACGTCAGGTGAGGCAGTTGGACACACCATCCCGGTCCATACCGGAATTGTAGACCGTAATCTGAACAGTTGTGGTGCAGATCCCCAAGCAACTGTACACCCACCTCATGGAGTCGATGCCGCGCCAAGAGGCAGCAGTTCTTCGGGCGAAAGGAGCCCCCTCGAAATATTACGTATGTGCTTGTAATTCAATCAGTGAGCACTCAGTGTATTACGTCTGACATATCTAAGAGCAGGATATATCTGTTTTCATTCTTTGAGAAATATTCCAATTGATTGACTTTATTAAATTTTAGGTGAGAATTCGACTGAATTCCCAATGTGATTACTATGGTGATACATATAGAATATTCGTAAGGCAAACAGAAATTTTACACAATGGTGTTTTTCGTGTTTGCAGTCCATCCAGTTAAGATTTATCTAGGAAGTTATTTCTCATAATCGGGATCCATAGCGATTTTCTGGCTCAAAGAAAGAATAAGGATTCGTTAGTAATTTCATAACCTCCTTTACAATCTACATTCTCATGAAATCGTGATATGAAAAGAATGTGGAATAAGTGATGGAAAGAATGGAAAGTGTAAAACAGCAAGCCAATTTTATATCCGTATTAGCGAAATCAGTACGTGCGAATCGAATTCGCTTATTCGTGTTGAAAGATTGGCAACCACTTATTCAGTATTCAGCTATTCACGGATCGACAGAGATCAGCAAGATAATTTTAGCCGACTCGACATGACCGATATTAGGGATGTGCAGCATCAAGCTTATTCACGGAAAATATTTCTAACTGGCATTTCATGAGCGCAGCATCTTCGGTTCTCTCTCTCTCTCTCTCTCTTTCTCTCTCGTACGTTCCTATATCCCCATGAAGCTGGTTGATAGCCATCGACCTGAGTTTATACTGCTTTGCCAATGTAGCTATACTCTTTTTCTTATTGCGACGATTAATAAGCGCAAAGAGGAATGTTCAATTGTTTGCAATAATAAGGGAAGTAAATAACATCATACGGAGAAAATTACATTTCTTGATTAATTACAGCGTTATGTCAGCATGCACATTAGATGAGCATGAACAAATTCATTGAACTTTGAATTACAGTATAGATAAATCAATTTTCATTTCAATTCATTATTTTGCATTACAAATCCATACTCCATATACCTTAGACTACCACTAAAAAACATTCGAATATTGAATGTCTCACTCTCTAATTTTGTTCATTTTAACAAAAAACTAAGGCACAGAAAGTTTTCAAATAATTGGTCAATATTTAATGGTGGCTCAATGCAGCCGAACATTTTAATGCATTCCGATATACACAGTGTATATTCGTAATGAAAAGTTAGCAAAGATTGCGGATAAGCAAAAAGTAAAGTAATTTTTATCACATTCGCTGGACAATTATTAATTTATATGGGATGGGGTACTGCTGGCGATGCTTTTCAACTACTTACAGAAGGTACTGCTTCTGTTCTTCCTGGTTAGTTAATACAGCGTTAAAAGACTGTATTAGCAAAATGCCCCTTTCTGCTGCATCGTTAAGAACTTTGAGATTCTTGACCCTCCGTTGTAACAGTTTTTTATAACCCTTCCTAGGGCGGCATTCGCACAGCTGTCCACGAATGAAAGTAACTAAGCCTGTTTTAATTGGTTCTATTCGAGAAGCAATAACTTCGTCTTCTAGACCCGACTCATAAACATCTTTATTAAGCTGACTCCAAGAATTTAAAAACCACTGGAAGAGCTGGATGTTTGGGCCACTGGAAAGCCCCATTACTTAATCATAAACACTTGAAACGATGAGTTCAATTATTTGGTGTCGGCAAGCCAAGATCCCAAGAGTTCTGTTTAGTTTCTGCTCCAGCAAAGTACATGCGGCACTTTTCAAACCTGCATTGATTGCTGTGGTGTCGAATGACATAAACTGAATTCTTTCAATCAAATTCCGATCCTGAATCAATTGGAATACTGCAGTTGCTTGCGCTATTCCAGTCCCATTTGAGAGTTTTGGAGCACCCAGAAGCTTAATAACACCATCCCCAGACACAAGTACTACTAGGTGATCAATAGTCTCCTTGTTGGCCACAGCCGGGAGCATTTTCCCATCCCAGTGTATAGTTAGTGGTATATCGGGAGCAAATTAAGTTTGTATTTCTGCTGCTATGGACTCTCTGTGCTTTCTCGTGCCCATCTGATGGACTCTGTGACGTATATTCTAAAGTAAAATTCATTTTTAGTTCCTTTTCCTAAGTAAATCTGAGTTTGTTCTGCTTATACTTCCAAACTTAACGTTATATCTCTTCCCTCAAACCAGAATGCGGTTGGCAACAATTAAGGTCAATAAATAAAAGGACGCGATAACAGTTGCTGGTGTGGATATGTGTGGTAAACGTCGATTGTTAAAATAAAATGTGGATTTAACAATTTTAGTACAATGTGTAATGTTCTATTGACTTAGTGGTGGAATGAAGAAAGAATTCGCGTAAGTTGATTTCTGTTTATGATTCGTCTGGTGGTAAAAATTTAGTCAGGAGCTATTGCATCGTATTCTTATCTAATGGTTTAGATACAACGTAACGACATTATCTCTCACGAAAAAGACAATTACGTTATAACTCTTTTGTGAGAGCAATTTCTTCAAGGTTTACACCCTATGATTGAGCAGTGGCGGCTAGGACATACCTAGCTTTCCTGTCACTTATTTTGCCTAGGTCTAATGCAGATTTTAACTCAGGACTGACAATGTTGGAAGAACAGGGCTTTTTTAGTTTTTTTAAAGGTAGAATAACTTGCTGCAGGTATAACTGTTTCGTCATTTGAGTCATTATTACTCTCAGTCATCATCATCATCATCATTGTCAACCATTATCAATCCACTGCTGGACGAAGGTCTTCCAAAGTTTTTTCCACAACGGTCTGTTTTGTGCCAGTCTCCTCCATGTCACTCCTGCATACTTTCGAATTTCATCCACCCATCTTTCATGTGGTCTTTTTCTGGGTCTTTTCCTGTCCCTTGGAATCCAATCTAAAATTTCGGCTGTCCATCGATGGTCTGTCTCTCTGGCAGTATGTCCAGCCCATTGCCATTTCAGGGATTTAACTCTGATCATGATGTCTTCCACTCTTGTCATTTTTCGGATCCACGAGTTCCTCTTCTTATCTCTCCTGGTTACATCAAGTATGCACCTCTCCATGCTCCTTTGAGTTGTCTGCAGCCTTTGTATGTCTCTTTTAGTAAAGGTCCACGTTTCTGCAGCATACGTAAGCACTGGAAGGATGCATTGATCAAACACTTTTCTTTTAAGACATAATGGCATATTGCTCTTGAAAATTATGCTGTTTCTTCCAAAAGCTCTCCAGGCAAGTTTTGTACGCCGATTAATTTCTTCATCAATGTGACCCTCACTTGATATCTGCTGTCCAAGATAAACGTACGTGTCTGTTATCTCCAGGTTTTCTCCATCAATCGATACATCTTCATTTCTTGTAAAAGTATTGAACATCACTTTTGTCTTCTGAAAGTTCATTTTTAATCCCACTTCTTTACTCTTGTCAGCAAGTTCCTGGATCATACTCTGCAGCTCTGATGGGGTAGTTGCAAAAATGACTACGTCATCAGCAAAACGAAGGTGGGTTAGATAATCTCCATTAATCTTTATCCCTTTGTTTTCCCAGTTCAGTGATTGAAAGACATTTTCCAATGTGGCATTAAAGTGCTTCGGAGATATGGTGTCACCTTGTCTCACTCCTTTTCCAATTTTTATGTGTGTTGTATTTTCAAACAGCCGAATCTTTGCACTTGCATTTTCATTGATGTTATTAATAATATTAATGTATGCATCTTCAATACCGCAGGATTTCAGAGCCATTGTACCTGCTGATGGTTTCACCGAATCAAAGGCTTTTTCATAATCGATAAAAGCCATACACAATGGAAGTTCATATTCCCTCGCTGTTTCAATTAGTTCTCTCAGTACGTGGATATGATCTATTGTGTTGTAGCCACTCCTGAATCCAGCTTGTTCTCTCGGTTGAGCCATGTCCAGTACTGCTGCTTAAATCTAGATTCACTGATGAGGGCTCTGACTCACATTCTAATCTGCCTGCTTTCTTCCTTTTTCTAGTTTCAATTAAATTAATTCCATCCCTGCGCCTTTCCTCTAGCTTAGCAAGGCTTTTATCAGCAGAACCCATATATCCTCTTCTTCCTTTTTCTCGCTGAGCCAATAAGAATTCCCTGTCCTCAGGCAATACTATTAGGGACATGGCGCCGGCATGAGCTACATCAAGCAAATCATCAAACGTGTCAACAAAAGCGACTTCTTTTTTCTTGCTGTGTCTCTGTCCTCTTGGAAGCATTCGTTTTCAGACATTTTCACTGGGAATGCACGAGCTTAACTTTATTGATCATAAGATACAATTATCTGGTTAGGATTCGTGCTTTCTCCCAGAAAGTTATAACTTCCTGTGCAGTCTCTGTAACACAGTCTTCAAAGGTTCGCTTCTCATTCAGGTGCAAATGAAAAGAGCGGCTTAAAACTTGATGGTTTGAGGGTAACTTGTTTCCGGTTACAGACTCACTAGCCCCACCTACCAATCAATTGCCTCGAAGTTTCGTAAATAAATCCATTGCTCTTTCCACGTTAAGCAACGCACAGCAACCGAAAAATTGTTATTCAGCCGCCGTCGGGGTATTGAATCCCGAATCTCTCGATATCTAGCCGAGCGCGTTAGTCTTACACCACAGCGGCCAACAATTCACGGCGCTACTTGTGTTTTTCCTTTTCAGTCAGCATCTGATCAGAACGTGTAGCAGCTGCCATTTTTAACAGATACTGTACTTAATTTATTCCAAGAAATAATAAGTTAGTACAGTTCACCTAGCTTTCGAAGAACTTACTGAAAAACACGACGTTAGATTGACGATGCGACCAGCGATATTAATTTAACAGGCACTTCCGCTGGACTGAATACGAAAGGGAAGATTTAGAAAGGATGAAAGAATAGTTCTGTGTCGGGACAAGCAGCGCTATCTGTTGAACTGCGGTAGAATTAGGTTCAACAGCTTGCGCTGCGAACGTAAGGTATCTTAAAAATAATACAGGGCTTTTGAGCCACCAGTAAATTTCGAGGTACAGCAAAGAAACTTTGGGAAAATTATTTTTACATAGAAATGAACAACATAAGGAGGTGAAACCAATGAAAACGGAAGAAAAATTTTTCTTCATACATTTGGGTGGCAGTCATACATATTAACATAATGTTCGAACCACTGATTAATTTTAAAATAAAAATGTTTCAAGAAGAGTTATAATATTGATGCGCAGGTGGTAAACTATATTTTCCCGGTAAGTTACTAAGTTCTGTACTATTGGTTTTCAGAAACACAAGTTTTGCTTATACAGAGGGGCTTTTGTATTTGCTTTGAGATAACACGCGGTGAAGTGCACAGAAAGCAAAGGATCGTCTCCTCATGACTCCTAATGGTCTGAAGAATGCACCACGGAGTCACACGCAAGAAAGTAACGAAAATAAACAGTTTAAAGGCTGAGCTGACACATAATGAAACTTACAGTAGACGATCCCATATTATTAAGGGACAGTTATGCTATACGAAAGAGGAATCCCGAAACTCAGCAAGGAACTGTATTCTAACGAAAACTGGAAGTATTCTAAAATACTGAAATAGCAGTTCTAAGGAGCGGAACAAGCAAGTTAATCATTGCATTAATCCTTCCAAGAAATTAAGACGTAAGTCATTAATTTACATAAGCATCATAAAAAGCTGTCCAAACAACTTCAGTGGATTAAACTTTGCGTCATTGTATCAAGCCAATTTACGATTTCCTTTGAACATGCATCACACCGAATTTAATGGCTATGGTGACTAGCGGCTAACAGCAAATGACGCATTACAAGTGATTTTCACAGTGACCTCCTCCAGTTATACATTGACTCCATAGATGTTTAGATTTCAACGTCCATCTCTCCCCATTTGCGTACAGAAGTCAGCGAAGCATGATCAAGAACACCTTGCCATGGCGATGCATGTGTTAATATCGTTTTATACTTCTCCACGTGATTTCGAAAACATATACACTGAGTGCTCTCTGAATTACGACCACCGCCGTAATACATCGTTGGCACTTATTTCGCCCGGAGAAAGACGAACACCGGCGTAGCATCGGCATCACGAGGTGTGTGTACAGTTGTGTAGTGATCTGCACCACAGCTGTTTGTATTGTGACCCATGGTTCCGGTATGGAGCGGGTTATGTGTCCAACTGCCTCATCTGGCGTCACAATCATTCCACAGATGTTAAATTGGGCCAGATTTGGCGAGTTTTGGAGCTATTCCAGATGTTTCATAACAGCACTGTGTTCATTGAACTGTTCTGCTCGAGGCGGCCCCATTGAGCGTTGTAGCCCGGAACGACCCATCGCCCTCTGAATGGGGATACACCTTTGTGGGGTGTACATGGTCGCAAGTAGTACCTGGTAGTATCCAGCATCCATACGTTGGTCCACGTAAACCATGGGAAGTATTCAGCATTTATACGTTGGTCCACATGCACCAGGGGTAGTATCCAGGATCCATACGTTGGTCCACATGAACGAGGGGTAGTATCCAGCATCCATACGTTGGTCCACGTGAACCAGGGGAAGTATTCAGCATTTATACGTTGATCCACAAGCACCAGGGGTAGTATCCAGCATCCATACGTTGGTCCACATGAACCAGGGGAATTATTCGGCATTTATACGTTGGTCCACATGCACCAGGGGTAGTATCCAGCGTCCATACGTTGGTCCACATGGACCAGGGGTAGTATCCAGAATCCACACGTTGGTCCACATGCACCAGGTGTCCGAGTTCATTACAGCTAAATATACCCCATATCATACATCGGCCTCAAACTACCTAGATAGTTGATGCCATGTATCATGCTGCGACGCCGAATACATACTCGACCATCGGAGTACATATCGCAATTCGTCGGACCAGAACACCTGCTTCTAATATTCTTTGGTCATATTTGCAAGATGTTGGAAAAAGGAGGGTAGTTTACGTCGACGGGCTGTTGTTAGGAGAAGGTGGCGTTAAGATTGTCGACTCTTTTATACCATCTGTACCAGCGAGCGGCGCATAGTCACATGGAATAATATTTCTAGTTCACCCATGTTCCATTTGGCCGTAAACTGCGAAATTACTACTACGATTGCTCTGTCCAAGGCGACGCACCTGTCGTTTACCTCTGGAAACCATTTTCCGCCGCCATTTACAGTTGTGTTGCCTATCGGTTGTTTCCCCATTTCGGCACTACTCTTCGCATACTTTAAGCAGAAAGGTAATCAAAAAACCCTCAAGCGTTGCCGTTTCCTAAATTGATGCACCGAATCGAATTTTCGAGCGGATACAGTTTTTCATTTAGAAAACTCAGATGAATCAATGGTGTTACCCATCACGTACCTCACCTCGCTTTAAACTGAACCACCAACCTGTTATATACACCACTTTAGACTCTAGGCCACGCCTTCCTCCGGTTTACGCCAGTATCTGGTCTAAAGAAAGGATTCTTGTGATGAGAGAAGCAGGATTTTCCTACAGCGAAATTACCACTCGTAGGGACGAAATGCCAGTATATGCCAGTAGGGACGAAATGCCAGTACATGCCAGTAGGGACGAAATGCCAGTACATGCCAGTACAGTGATGCCACCGTGGCGTTAGTGGACAGATGATGTTCGGTCGCACAGAAATCCGGGAAATGGACCGTAAAAACCCACGATTGCAAGGGATGACAGACACCATTACAGCGACATCCATGATGTTACGTAGCAGTGGACAACTGTCACAGGCCAGGCTTTGTCATCCAGCACAGTTCGACGTCGTCTACAACTTGGTCGCTATTCCTTTGACCCTCAACCACAGACAAGACATGATCCCAATGCATGACGCTTAGCATTCATTTGACCCTCAACCACAGACAAGACATGATCCCAATGCATGACGCTTGGCATTCCTTTGACCCTCAACCACAGACAAGACATGGTCCCAATGCATGACGCTTAGCATTCATTTGACCCTCAACCACAGACAAGACATGATCCCAATGCATGACGCTTGGCATTCCTTTGACCCTCAACCACAGAAAGACATGATCCCAATGCATGACGCTTGGCATTCATTTGACCCTCAACCACAGACAAGACATGATCCCAATGCATGACGCTTGGCATTCCTTTGACACTCAACCACAGACAAGACATGATCCCAATGCATGACGCTTGGCATTCCTTTGACCCTCAACCACAGACAAGACAGGATCCCAATGCATGACGCTTGGCATTCCTTTGACCCTCAACCACAGACTCCTTAGGCTACATTAGGGTCTCGAACACAGTCATGATTGACAACATACCATGTTTTATGACGAGTCACGATATAACGTGATACACCATGATGGTCGCATACCTATTCGAAGACACCATCGTGAACGACAACTTGCAGCTTCATACCGGCCCAATGCCAAGCGTCATGCTTTGGGGCGTCATTGAGTTAAGTTCGCGATTTCGCCTGATATGAATTGAGAGAACCCTCAACAGCCAGCGATGCACCAGGGATGCTTTAGAGGCAGAGGTGATACCCTTCCTTCAGAGTTGTTCTGACGCTATATTCCAGGAGGACAATGCTCGGCCACATGTGGACCGGAATATCCAAAACCTTTCGGTTCACATGCGGCCGCGTCTTCCCTGGCTTGCACGTTCGCCGGATATGTCCCAGTTCTAACATGTCTGGGACGTGGTAGGTAAGCGACTGGCCCGCCAAACACCTCCGCCAGTCACCACAAATGAACTCTGGTCTTGCATAGAAGTAACTTGGCAGGCTACTCCCCAGGACTATATCAAAAATGTCTTCCATTCAATGCCACTTCGTGTATAGGTTGTTATTGTTGCTCGAGGTGGTTTCATACGATACTGAGTTTTGTAGCGAAAAATTCTTGTGTAGGTCTACAAATGTAATCAGTTATCTATTGTAACCTGATGAATCCGAGATATAAATTTCATTTGAATAGCGCGATTCTATCTTGGTGTTGCAACTTTCACGAACAATAATGTTTTTGTCTATATATTTAATGATGACAGAGTTCACCTTTTTCTGCATGGATGCACCTTGTGATTATTGAAGCGAATACAAGGAATGTATTCAAAGGGCAAGATTAACAACAAATGTACAAAATAACCTTTCCCATTTTTAATTTGTCTGAATTTATGAGTTTCCCTACTGCAAAAGCTGTCGCATTTAAGAGAAGTCCTAAAGGAAGCATAACAGAAGGACGTTATCTCAGATCACTTCACCAACTTAATCTGGATTAAGCTTGTGGTATTAGAAAGGAGGATTACGGAACTCTTATGCACAGCTACAAATATCTTTTAGGCCTTGAAGCTAAAGGATTCACTTTCACGTAGCAGAAGCACGATGGGAGATTGAAACACCAGTCTCAGAAAAAGTGATTATAATGTGTCACATGCAATTCGAATTTATCTGCGATAATGACCACCAGAGCACATCGTCCAAGAGCGATGTCTCCAGAAAAGGGAACAGTGAAATTTTCTTCAGCTGTTCAGTGCAGTGTTTACCGCTAAGCTTCAGCAAGCCAACGACCTCAGGAAGTGCACTAAGCAATTAAAGCCAAGCATAAAGTGAAATGAAAAGAATAAATATTTTATTGCACTCTAAGTACTTTGAAGATAAATTAAACGAAACTGCAGTATGCTTTTTTCGCTGTTAAAATTAATAAAATTAACACTTTTTTCATCCGACGACCTTTTGAAAAGCTCTGTTGGGAGGAAATATCTTTATATGAATAAAACTTTCTTCCTGTTCACCGATTATGCTGAAAGTCTGAAAGAAGCTTCAGGTATTTTTGCAGTCGACATTTAATTCATAGCCAAAAGCATTGAGTTTAAAAGAAGATTCTCATTTTTATGCGGAACGTTTATTTTTATCGCATGTTTCCGAAACTCATGTTTTTCAACCAAAATACATCTAATTTCGGCATAGCAGTCTGTTACGGGAAACTTCAGCGAAGATTCCTATATTTATCGATACACCCACTTTACAAAGTGCACAGTTTCAAACGCCCTCAGATGCACATAACAAACCATCAATATAACTACACGCAATTCGTTTTTATTGGTTGAGCAAAAAATTTCGTAGAAGCAGCAAAAACCGAACCAACTAGTGAAGTTTTTCCCAGAGCGCGAGGAAACGCCAGGAAAAGACATCATATCCTAGTAATATAAATTCAAATAAAAAAGAATTCAAAACTTACACAAAACATGAAAAATTTATTCATAATCATTACAAGAACATCATTAGATCGTGTAAACGTTTCCGAATGTCTTAAGCAAATCGTCCACTATATCTTAGGAAAAAATTATCTAGCCTCGAAAAAAAAAGTTTCGCTCATATGCTGAAAATCTGAAAGAAAGATTTTATCTAAAAGATTGAAAATCATGATCAAATCTTTTAGATAAAATCTTAGTACAAATACACAGAGTGGAAAGGGTATCGTTTACTTGATCGAAAGGTCACTTGACCGAAAATCACTTGATCGAAAGGTACATTTCACCGAAAGGGTCACTTAAGTGAAAAGTTCATTTCACCGAAAGGTCACTTCACTTAAAAGTTCATTTCATCGAAAGGACATTTGATCGAAAAGTTCATTTCACCGAGGGATTACTTTACCTAAAAGTTCATTATACCGAAAGATCATTTCACCGAATGATCAGTTTATGGAAAACTTAGAATTTTGTTGTTAGAGATCTGTTAGTGCGAGTTTTTGAAAAACTGGCCACCTAAACATTATCGAATTGTATAAAAAATACACTTTTAATTTCTATGAAACACCTCTCCATGAGTAGGTTTCACGAAATATGACATTCATTATAAGGCCTAGATCTGTACCTTTTTGTCAAATTTTAATCTTCCGAGCTCATATTCATAAGGGCTACATAGTAAATCAAGTAAATAATGTTCGTGTTTTACTCAACCACAAAACATAAATTTTTTGACCGTAGGCCTAGGTACAGGCCATTTTAACAGATTTTAACCCTACTCATATTCATAAGCATTACATAAAATGTAAAGTAACTTTTTATGTAAACCTTATGAACATAAGTTTGCACAATTAAAATTGAGTAAAAAGGCCTAAGCCAAGGCCTAGGGACCTAAAATTGATTTTTTTTGTCTAAAAAAATGTGCAACATTATTAATTTTACTTTTTATGTAAACCTTATGAACATGAGCACTGAACATGACTTTCATGTAAACCTTATGAACATGATTAAAATTTGCTAAAAAAGCCTAAGCCGAGGCCTATTGTCGAAAAAAAAAGATTTGTCTTAAAACTAAATCTTTGCGTTCTTTGTGACACAAAAAAATCAAAAGTGCAATTTCAGTATAATCCCCTAACGTTTCGGTGGTCTGTCTGCCGAACCTGCACGTGCTTCAACAGATCCTGTAATGAAATCCAAAATTTTCGATAAACTGACCCTTCGGTAAAATGACCTTTCGATGATATTAACATTTACGCAAAGAGACCTTTCGGTGAAATGACCTTTCGATGATATTAACTTTTACGTAAAGAGAGCTTTCGGTAAAATGACCTTTCGATGATATTAACTTTTACGTAAAGAGACCTTTCGGTGAAATGACCTTTTGATGATATTAACTTTTACGTAAAAAGACCTTTCGGTGAAATGAACCAGACCCGAGCGGGAAACGCCATACAATATCTAGAATTTTTTTCTTAGGGGGGGGGGGGATACTACCACCGTGAGCAACTCAATGGGCAATATGTAGTCGCCCGTCCCTAATTTAGGGCCACTGACTCCAGGGAAGGGAGAGAGCCAGTGCCGTAAGACAAACACATCATTCATTTCTCTCCGGGAGTCGAACCCAGACCCATCTCGGACGAATGATCAGCAGCCAGCGCTTAGACCACTGCGCCACTGGGGAGGAATCTAGGATTTGCAGTAGATCACTAAAGAACCTGACTTTAGATTAATTTTATCAATTCATAGAATTTATGAAAGTCGTTTACGATACTATGAATCTGATCTTAGAACTCGAAAAGAATAGAAAGAAATGTTAACTCCATTTACTTTGTGAAATTTACGGAGCTACCTTGGGAAATCACGGGCACGCGCGGTGATGGCTTGAGGTTGTGCCAGCGCTTAGGCATAGGCTTGTTTTCTCTTGTAATTTCTTCTGGCAATACTTTTTCTGTACCTACGTTTTGTTGCCCTTTTCCAGTGTGGAGCAATATGGAAAATAGCCTGACCTGATTGACAATCTATTCAGCTTGCAGGATATATTCCGCCATGACGGCAACGTTTCCCTATGCTGTACGGCGAGAGTGAAGAACGGCAATTCTACATTTTTGCTATTATCAATGTTTCATTTTTGACGTTGTGTAGTTCCATTTTTAGCATTATTACGCAATGTTCCATTTTTGACATATCCATTTTTGGAGTAAATAGTAACACTGTACTCGTTATCAATCCATTTTTGGCTTAATTACGCATTTTTGACATTATGCATTTTCATTTTTGACATTGTGCATTTTCATTTTTGACATTATTACGCAATGTTACATACGTGTTTGACATTTTGTCTAAAAAGCGAACAACGTATATCCTGACCAACAGAAAACTACCTAAATTTACAACCAATTTCTCATCTCGGGAAACTCGTACCGTATGTGTAACTTGAAAAAGAAGTCTCGTTTCTCCTACATACAAAGAGCTTTCATTCATTCCTACAATAATATGGCAAGAGTAGCTTAAATTGGGCAAAGCGTATACGAAGACAATTTGGCCATAAAGAAACCATCATTAAATCCGTGAGAATGCACATAATTAAAAACAAAAAAAACACTCTGCCACTGAGCTAATTTCCAGATCCCGGGAGAGTCTACTACAAGTTTCTCAATGAACGCCTATTCTGAAATAAGTAACTCTCCCGAAAAAACCTAAATTTTTGCACAATCTGTTTTTAGTATCAAAAGTAACATCCTGAATAGAGATCTTCTGGATACTAGGGAGAAATCATGCGAAAACGCAGTCCCGAAAACAAACCACAAAATCAGATAAACAGAGCAACCATCGACCTAAACAGACGAGAAAGAAGCAACACCAGATTAACTAGAACAAGAAAGAAAGCAAATATGTTTAACACATACAAACAAAACGTAAATGAATAAGTCAAAGCCTAACAAAATATTTTTGACCAAATGCCAGCAAAAACAATCAATCTACTAAATACATAAATAAAACAGATTCGAAGAGTATTACTTAATTACCCCACAAACCTTATCATATTTTCAAGAAATATTCATCCTTGAGCAATTCTCATGTAAAATAAACTCTAAACTCTCCTCCCAACCATTAACTAGGATCACTGACATCGGTTAAAACATAGATCGCACAGATGTGACAAAGCAACGAGCACAATAATAGTACCTCGCTGAAAACACAACTCGAAATAAAACCATTCAAGGTTTTACTACAGACAGAGGATGTCACACTTTCGAAATGAATATTGAATGCGATGTTTTTTCAAGAATGGACTAAAAAGAAGTACGACTGAACTGAGTTCCATGTACCTCTCGAACTTTTCTTGAATCGGATTAGCTTCAGAAAGACAGGTGAATGATCTCGTTGATTATCGCATTACCAGCATTAGAAATGGGCAATTTGCATACATTTTGTGGTGTGTTTCGAACTCGTTTACGTAAGGATGAATGTTTAAATAAAACATTGCTTCTCAAGGCAAATGTATGTACAGGGGAACATATAAATAATAAAATATTGGAACCAGTGAAAAAGAAAGAAAATGTTCCAGAAACTCATATCTGCCCAGTGACGTGGTCTAGTTAGTAAATATGGCATATTAGTCATAACCTTCGAAGCTAGGATGACAGAAGGTTATCTATTTGAATTCTTAAAATAAGAACTGATAAATGAATATACTAGACGGAAGAAAAACGCTAGAGTAGTTCAATGCTAGAGTACGTGTGCAGAATCCGATTTCTGACAATGTTCTGGGTAAGTTTAATGATCCTTGTGTGAATGATAATGGTGAAAGATTAATTGAACTCTGCATTGAGAATGGTTTGTGTGTATCTAATACATTTTTCAACCACAAGTATATAAAAACATATACTTGGGAAAATCGTGCTCTTGGTCAAAAGAGTGTGATAGAGTTTGTTGTCTACGATCAGAGTCTGAAACACTTAGTTGTTGACACTCATGTGATAAGAGGTGCGGATGTTGGTTCTGATAATTACTTGGTAGTGTCACGAGTGAAACATAATGTTGGTTGGAGGAATAGGAAGAGACTCAGGATAGAAAAAATAAAGGTTGTTAGGCTCCTTGAAGATCATCAGCGTTATTATAACTTACTCAGAGAACGACTGAAGGATCTGAAGTCTGGTGAGAGGGATGTAGAAAAGAAGTGGGAATGTTTTAAGAACTGTGTTGTCACTGCTGCTAAAGAGGTCTGTGGCACCACAATAGTGGGTAACAATAGAGGTGATGTTTGGTGGAATAGTGAGATTGAAGAGGCAGTAAAGAGAAAGAAGCAAGCCTATTTGGGGATGTTGCAAGGTAGAGTCTCCATGGATGAATATCGTCGTAGGAAGCGTGAGGCTGCTAAGCTGGTTCGCCAGAGTAAGGCAAAAGATAGGAAGGAGAAAGTGGAAAGGCATGAATTGCCTTTTCGGAAAGATAAGAAGTCTTTCTGAAAGTACACGAGACTCAAGAAAAATAGGTGAAACAAAGTTGTCAATTGTGTGAAGCATGAGATCGTGGAAATAATATGGGAGCCCAATAAGTTAAGTGAAAGATGGGGTGAATATTTATGTGAATTATTAGATCAAGAAAGCAAAGATGATTCTGAGATGATGTCACAGTGAGGGATGGAAGCACAGGAGGAAACTTAAAAGAAGAACTATGTAATGCTCTAAAATCTCTTCAGAATGGTAAGGCTCCGGGAGTTGATGGCATAACTGCCGAGATGTTGAAATATGGTGGTGACTCTGTAATTGACTGGTTAACTGAAATTTGCCAGTTGTGCTGGGAGTTAGGAATGGTCCCTCGGGATTAGAAGGATGCTATTATTGTTCCTTTGTATAAGGGAAAAGGTGATCAGATGGAATGCAAGAACTATCATGGTGTTAGCCTACTAAGTGTGCCAGGGAAAGTGTTCGGTAAGGTTGTTATTGAAAAAGTACGGGGTCTTACATCAGAGAAAGTGTGGGATGTTCAGAGTGCTTTTATGCCTGGTAAAGACTGCACTAACCAGATTTTTGCATTACGCACGATGATTGAAAAGTATCTGGCTGTTGGCAAGAACGTTTGTGCTGCCTTCATAGATTTTGAGAAGCTTACGACCGAGTAAATAGGACACTTTTGTGGAATGTATTGAATGAATACGGTGTTACTGGGAATCTACTTAATAGTGTAAAAGCCATGTACGCTGGTAGTAGAGCTTGTGTACGAGTGAATGGTGTTTTATCAAAATGGTTTTCCATTGGTGCAGGAGTTAGACAAGGTTGTGTAATGTCACCATGGCTGTTTAATATATTTATGGATGCATGCATGCGTGATGCCTAAAATAGATGATAGTGGTTTATGTCGTGGTGACATCCGTGTGTGCAGATTGCTGTATGCTGATGACACTGTCCTGTTGGCAGAGAGCAAAAGTGATTTGCAGAGTATGTTGTCTCGGAAGTACGAAGTTTGCATGAAATTCAAACTGAGTATAAATAAGGGAAATACCAAAGCTATGGTGTTTGAGAGCGGAACTGGTAGCACTGAATGTAATGTAAGTATAAACGGCACTGTGATTGACCAGGTGAGTGAGTTTGTGTATTTAGAAAGCATGTTTGACAGAGATAACAAATTGGATGGTGAAATTAGTAGGGGAGTGAATTCTTCATTGAAAGTCATAGATGCTCTGGGAGGTTTTCACAGGAATGATGGGTTCTCTAGAGAGTCCCGCATAGCTGTGTATGAAACAGTAATTGTTCCTACTCTGATATATGGCAGTGAAACCTGGGTACTGCAGAAGAAACATAGGAGTCGTTTGTGTGCTGGAGAAATGCGTTACTTACGTGGGGTTTGTGGCAAGACACGATCTGATTGTGTGCGGAATGAAGATGTATTGCAGTTGTGTGATGTGAAGCAAAATGTTGTTAGCAAGGTGGAGACCAATATGCTTCGGTGGTTTGGCCATGTTGAAAGAATGAGTGATGAGATGCTTACTAAGGAAATCTTTGTAGCCCAAGTGGCAGGAAGGAAAGGCGGAGGAAGGCCAAGGACGATATGGGTGGATCAGATTCAGGAGTGTCTGCATGAGAAAAAGATTATGAATATGAAATATAAAAGATATTGTGTACGGCGTGTAATGGATATCAGTGAAGTCCGACCTGTATGTCAAGATCGCTGTAAATGGAGAATTTCGATACGACAACAGTAAGTAAAAATATCTAGTAGTTTGTATTTCTTTTTGGAGCTAACCTCTGAATCTCAGAGAACAGCTTAGTGATATGTATAACAAAAACGCCCAAGCATTTACATTCCATTCCCTGCAAAATATGAATTGACAATTCACACATGGAAACACAGAAAAGCAAAGTTTGCTCATATTGCAAGACGGTTTGTAATTGAAATGAACGATGAAACTATAACAAAATAAATACGAGTTTCTTTCGAAATGAATATAAAGAGATAGAGGTTCAAATAAGTAAATGTCTGGTCACAGACTTAGCCGGCGTAATTCATCTGCCTAATGAAAAACCGTGCTTTCCACAGCTGCACGGAAACACAGTTAAAACAATAACCACTAGAAACGAATTCAAGATCAAATCAAAGAACTAATATGTGTCTATCTGCGATATAGGATGGAAGCTAGTAAAAATACAAACAAAAGGGGGGCGGGAAATTTTTTTATTTCTTAATTTCAAACTAGTCTTATTTCGGTACACAAAACATAGCGTAAGAGATTTGAAGCTGATTTCAAATTTAATCTCATTATTGAAATAACTTGAAGTTGGTTTCAAATTTAATCCCTAGATCGCGAACCATAGTGAAAGCACTCCGGCTAAAGTAAGAGATGTGGCGTGTAAAATGCAAATACGCATTTGCATTCCGAAAGGAAAAGTTTGCATAACAAAAAGCTGAAGTATGCTAGGAAAATATATGTTCTTATTATATCCTTTCGAATAACACACACATTTTTATACTGCCTTTTAAAAGCGGTGCTGTCGTGCTACATATAGATCTTCGTTTACACTAATTAGCGGAAACATGCTATATCGAAAAAAAAATATGTCTGATAATTTGGGTGTGGTACAGAAATGAAAACTATGTGTCGACGTGCCAAAAGTAAATACCCTGTTGAGCACACAAAGAGAAAACTGTTAACCCGAAACATCACAGTGTACGCTGATAATATTGATCATTGTGACAACTATCGGATGCAAAAAGAATTTTTGTATTTTGACAAAAATTTACATTACCCGCTAGAAAAAGCAGGACAACGCACAAAAAAGTATGGTATTATGGTAGCGTTTGCAACTATCCGATGCAAAAAAGGTTTTCTACTTTAAATGATAATTTTAGAAGCTGAGATATCGTACCAAAACAAATACGTGCTCTCGTCATCTCTTTACTCATCAAAGCCATGTTTGTCGAAAAAAAAAAGTGGGCATAACAGGAAAACGTGCATGCTTAAAAATTCTGATCATGATTGCAACCAACAGATGCAAAAATAACAAACAAAACCATAAATATGTTTTTAAAATAATGTTTTCACGTAGCCTTTAAATGCGGAAATACTACACCGAAAGCAAAAAAAAAAATAAATAAATAAAAAAACATGCTTACATCACCAAGGAAATTGTGTATTAATAAAAGTGAAAAATACAAGGATCGTCACTCGCACGATCCCAGCTATAAACTTTTCAGAATTCACGAGACTCAGAGATGCGGAAATATCCTTTCTTTGCGATTCCATAAGTGCAAAAATGACGTACATATAGTACAAATTTGTTAGTCCGTCCGTAGAAACACTGCTTTCATGTCTGTCACCGTTTCTTAAAAAAATTCTGCATCGGAATGAAACCTATGAGATCGCGTTGTACGATTTTCATTGGGCCTAAATCTGTCACTAGGAAAAAATACTGTGCACTCTGATTTAGCAGGGTTTTAAAATGCCCGGAAGCGTAACGGAAAAGAAAAGTTACGAATTTTTAAGTATTTGGAAGAGCGCTGAATAGAAATTACAAAATATCTTTAAGTATCTTACATTCAAGAAGGCTCACCACGCTACAGAATGCTGCGGAAACTTCTTATTTTCGTTTTAAAAAAATGTTCTCAATACAACCAAGCATATGATGGCGTCACGCTTGTTGGATTCTTCCGATCTCCTGGGATGAGGTAATTTTTGTGTTCTTCAGATTTTGTTCCTTTTCTACGTCTTTTCCTTTATCGTCATGGAATTGTCATTGGTTAAGCTCATTGAATTCCCAGTACTTCTTATGCTGAAAGCGACAACAACAACAAAAAAATACTTTCTGAAGAATTTGTTCTTTGGGATTAGGGGATTTAAGTATTTATCACCTCTTTGAAACAGTAATTGCTTGTGCTCAACTGACATCTTCCCGATCCAATGTCTTTAAGGTTTTTTTTTTTTCCATATTGATTTGGTGAAAAAGACACGAGGTCTTACGAAGTAATAAATAAAACAATAAAAAACTGATTTAAAAATACTTAAAAGGTTTTGTTCACTGAAGAGAAATAATGATACTGATAGAATAATCTGTTGAAATTATTCCCGATGCATTCGTATGTAATACGTATCATGCAGCTGGTAGCGGTGGTTTTGGTATTCGTCCGTCGGGAATACGTAAATGCAGCTGTCTACCCTCAAATTAAGAACACTGAATGACTGATGTTGTTCCACGAGCGCAAACGCACACAGAAAAACGCCCGCGCGCTTCTTTTTATGCATTGCTATGGTAGTTTATTCGGTACACCTGCCTTCGCAATATAAATGGTTCCCTTAAACGCGTAAGCCATCACGGGAGCGCGGTGTAAATTAGGAAGTCCAGTCTGTTCAGCATAAACTAGCACCCAATTGAGGGACCGAATGGTCAAAACGAGTGACCGGAGAGACTTTGAATGTTGCATGATAATCGGCGTGGGACGTGGTGGTTCGAATATTTCCGAAACTGCCGTCTTCCTGGACTTTTCCCACACAGCTGTAGCAAAGGTTAACCGATAATGGTAGGGACACGACAAAAAGTAAACAGCTAGTAAGGTAACAGGCCGGAATAACGCCACCTTAACACATAAAATGGTGAAGATCTGGAAATAAGGTACACACATACATTACATACATATCACTAAGCTGTTCTCTGAGATTCAGATGCTAGCTCCAAAAAGAAATACAAACTACTAGATATTTTTATTTACTGTTGTCGTATCAAACTTCTCCATTTACAAAGATCTTGACATACAACTCGGGCTCCACTGATATCCATTACACGCCGTACACAATATCTTTTATACTTCATACTCATAATATTTTTCTCATTCAGACACTCTTTAAACTGATCCACCCATAGCTTCCATGGCCTTCTTCTGCCTTTCCTTCCTGCAACTTCTGCTACAAAGATTTTCTCAGTAAGCATTTCAGCACTCATTCTTTCAACGTGGCCAAACCACCGAAGCATATTGGTATCCACTTTGCTAACAACATTTTGCTTCATATCACACAACTGCAACACATCTTCATTCCTCACACAATCCGACCGTGTCTTGCCACAAACGCATTTCTCCAGCACACAAACGACTCCTATGTTTCTTCTGCAGTACCCAGGTTTCACTGCCATACATCAGATTACGAACAATTGCACTTTCATACACAGCCATGCTGGACTCTCTAGAGAACCCATCATTCCTGTGAAAACCTCTCAAAGCAGTTATGACTATCAATGAAGAATTCACTCCCCTACTAATTTCACTATCCGATTTGTTATCTCTGTCAAACATGCTTTCTAAATACACAAAGTCACTCACCTGGTCAATCACAGTGCCGTTTGTACTTACATTACATTCAGTGCTACCAGTTCCTCTCTCAAACACCATAAATTTGGGTTTTCTCTTATTTATACTCAGTTTGTATTTCACGCAAACTTCGTACATCCGAGACAACATACTCTGCAAATCACTTTTGCTCTCTACCAACAGGACAGTGTCATCAGCATACAGCAATCTGCACACACGGATATCACCAAGACATAAACCACTATGATCTATTTTGCATCACGCATGCACGCGTCCATGAATGTATTAAACAGCCATAGTGACATTACACAACGTTGTCTAACTCCTGCACCAATAGAAAACTATTTTGATAAAGCACCATTCACTCGTACACAAGCTCTACTACCAGCATACATGGCTTTTACACTATTAAGTAGATTCCCAGTAATGCCATATTCATTCAATACCTTCCACAAAAGTATCCTATTTAATCGGTCGTAAGCTTTCTCGAAATCTATGAAGGCAGTAAAAATATTCTTACCAACAGCCAGATACTTTTCAATCATCGTGCGTAATGCAACAATTTGGTTAGTGCAGTCTTTACCAGGCATAAAACCACTCTGAACATCACACACTTTCAATGATGTAAGACCCCGTACTTTATCAATAACAACCTTACCAAACACTTTCCCTGGCACACTCAGTAGGCTAATACCACGATAGTTCTTGCATTCAGTCTGATCACCTTTTCCCTTATACAAGGGAACAATGATAGCATCCTTCTAATCCCGAGGGACCATTCCTAACTCCCAGCACAACTGGCAAATTTCAGTTAACCAGTCAATTACAGAGTCACTACCATATTTCAACATCTCGGCAGTTATGCCATCAACTCTCGGAGCCTTACCATTCTGAAGAGATTTTAGAGCTTTACATACTTCTCTTGAGAATAAGGTACACTCATTAATATATAAGGTACACTCATTGTCCTAAAATTCCGCGCACCAAAGAGGAGGCTTCGGATTTAAATG
Source organism: Macrothele yani (assembly GCA_039090855.1). Lineage (NCBI taxonomy): Eukaryota > Metazoa > Arthropoda > Arachnida > Araneae > Macrothelidae > Macrothele > Macrothele yani. The sequence goes on along the minus strand of CM076995.1, from coordinate 4,259,615 downwards.
ACATTTTAGTAATGTGTTGGTACATACCAAGGACAGAAGAGATTACAATATCACAGCAGTAGGACGATTTCCCGCTCACATACGATACACATTCCGGTCAGCGTTAGTATTGCGTCGGACCGCCTCGTGCTAGGATACATGCGGTGATACAGTTCGGCATGACGTCAAAGAGACGTCGTATGTTATCCTGGACAGTTTGGTCCACACTTCTTGCTTGTACAGAGTGCAGCCCCTGGCGGAAATCACAATTTTTACCAAACATACGCAGTAAAGAGCACGAGACAACACTTTCGTACACCTGAAATATCTAACAGAAAAGAATGCACAGAGAGTACAGCGTTTGATAGGCTATAGATTTACTAAAAGAAAAAAAAAAAGCAAAAGAAAAAAAAAAGAAAAAAAAAGCAAGTTGCGCTTTGAACTGTTTGTCACGAAGTTCATCACAGAAGTTTTCAGTAATTAGAATGTCTTGCACCGGCGTCTTCTTCCAATGCGATAAATTAAAACGAATTTCAAATGTCGTTATATTAAAAATATTTTCGAATTTCTAAATTCGCAATACGCGCAAACAACGTCTGCGAATTGTTCCCTGGAAAAGAATGATACTCCACACCGAGACCTTAGTACCAGTATTATAAAAAATTGAATATTTAATTAACGAGAAAACTAATACAAGGACACATTTCTTCCAGATCCGAAGGAATGGGCCATTTCAAATTTCAAAACCTACTATTTTAGAGCTACACGAAAGGTTTCCGTTACCAGTAAGTAGTTTTGTCGTTGCTCAATAACAGAAACTTTCAAAGAAAGTAACAGATGCAAATTCCAGTCCCAGTAATACAGAGAAACAGAGCTACGGACTTCATCGTTAACTATAGCGGAACGAAGCCCATTTTGCTAAAACATTCTAGATTCTAAAACTTGCTCGTTTGGCACACAGATATCACGAGCGCGAGGGAGCAAAGATTCTCTGGCTTCTTTTAAGTGTGAAAGAATATTCGCTATCGCACTATGTGTAGCAAAGAAGTTATTATTTGGCAAGTACCGGAAGTAAACGAATATTTGTCGCGTAATCTCATTACAAAAAAAGAATACGATAAAAGAAAAAAATTAAAGCAGCAGTGTCAGAGAAATGTCATTCTTAATTTTAGGAGATGAATTAAGTAGTTAAAAAGGAGATTTTGGTGGAACTATAAACGGTCCAAAACATCTATTTTCGAGTAGCATTACTTGCATAATGCAAAAGAACAAAACTTTCGCTTTTCTGTTTTTCCCAGTCATGTTAAAAAAAACCCATTTACGTGGCATCAGGCGGGTCTTCATCGGGAAACAGCAGAGTTGCAAAGTGTATCACTGTCCTCTTGTCCTCAGCAAGCTTATTGTTATAATTTTTGGCCTATAACTATCGTATTATAAAATATATATTTGTCATTTCAAAGAGAGCCGTCCTTGTTTTTATCTCTATTCTTTTAGCGTGGCTATTGGTAATATAAAAAATAGCCCAAAGAAAAATATTTTGTAGTTGTTTCATAACAACCTTAGGTGATCACGGGGATTTAACGATCTCGTGATCACTTAAGGCTATTATGAAATACTTGTCTTTAATTTAGGGTCACTGGTTCCAGGGAAGGGACAAAACCAGAGTCGTAGGACACGCGCACCACATCAACCAAGTCTATTCAGAACTGGAACTCGGACCGAAATAGAACGATTCCCCGAAGCTGCTCATTTTGACCACTCGCTCACCTGGACAGCAGACAAAAAATGAAATCTTTATAAAAAAAAATAACAACAGTTAGTTCAGGAGGTAGTAACTGCATATTTGATTGATGCTGAAACCAAACAAAAAAAAATCAAAAAACAAATTTACTAGTACAGTTAACAATGACAGAGCTTCAAAACGGTCGTAATAACAATTGGCTGAAAAAAAAAAAGGAACGCGGTCAGTTTTAATCTGGGTAATAAAAATAGTTCTAACATTCGTTAAAAGGTAAAGTAGAAAATAATATCTGATTAACTCGACGTTATATTTAAGTGCAGGATCGAAAGTATAGTTCGCACCATCGAAATTATCATTTTTGGAAGTAATCCTATATGGAACGCTTCTTGGTGGGAGAAAAATGGTTTACAAGTGCTTTTTGAAGGTGGGAAATAGGAACCGTCTTCTCATTCTACGCTTGAAAACAAAGCAATTCGTAAGTTTGGGGACTTGCTGGTCTCATTTCAACATAACTTCTGCCTCTGTTACATCTAATTCTTCTTCTTCCTCTTCGTCACTGATGTAGCTCCAGTGTTAGGAAAAGCATAGAATTTCTTTTTTGCTGTTGTGCGATACGGAGCACTCAGTTATTTTAACTGTTCCGATATAAGCTTTGATGCGTAAGTTTTTGGCAAAGGTAACAAGATGGCTCAAAGTTGCAAAAACTTGAGTCATCTTGTTATCGAGAGGATGAAAAAGTGGAACAAACATCTCTTGGCATAGCCTTCAGAAGAGTAAACCCAGAATGTCTGGACCAGATGGAAATAAATTTTCCGGCACCTGGCTTCACGTATAAAGGCACACACAAATTTCCTGAGGGATACTAAGGACGCAATTCTTGTCCTTCTCAAAGCGAAGTACAACTGAGCTGAACGGCATTCTTCTGTTGCGTTTCTTGAAGTTGTTTCACATTGTATCAAGCCTCGATCCAATCAGTGACCAACTGGAATCATGATGAATAGTTGTAATTTGTACACGAATCATTGACTTGAAGCTGAGCCAGTATTGCCTTGAGATGTTAGCGTTTTTTCAAACAATAAGTTGAAACCCCCCAACGCCCCAAAAAACGCCGTTTTCTCTGTATTTAATATATCAGTTACAGATTTTAAGGCGCTTTTTTGTTCAATTTTTGGTGGTTTGAACATTGTCTGCCGCACTTTTATTACATATACTTTTGAAGGACAATACATGATGCAGCCGAAATAGTTTATAAAATTTGTCTGATTACATGAATTACCACACATTCATTTGCAGTGCAAAAATAAATTTTCAGCATTAACTTCAATACGTTGTTAACGCATCACTCACATCCACTTTAAGAGTGTTGTTTTCAGGAGTTCTGAGTATCTTGCTTCCCAAGCTTAGATTTAATTGCAGTAATATTTTTCAATACTTTTTACGTCACTCCCAAGTTTTAAGACAGCCAGAAAAGTACTTTTAGGATTGCCGAAATCTACCGTAAGTTCAGACTACGAAACCAGGCATCTATTATCTACTTTCAAAGTTTAAGTTTTCTCATCCGTTGACACAGAAGCACGTTTTACAGGCACTATAATTACTTACTGATTTCTGACTGTGAGTCTTATCCGACTTCCGTTCTAGTCATAGGCTAACAGATGATTTCGGTAACGCGGAAGGGAAATTCTAATTTCTACCTTGCGCTTTCCGGAAAGCAGATTATGCATAGAATGCGAGCCTGTTCTCCACAAGTGTCTTGGACAGAGCGAAGTAACATGGTTATGAAAAGAATATTTCGATCGTTATTAGGAGTCTGTCGTCAGTCACTGGTCGTGATTAATCTTGCAAATTAGAGCTGCATCTATGGCGAATTGGTTGGGCTATATTCTAACAAAGCTTTCTCGCTGATATCTTGCCGAAGGGGGAATGATAAATCTGAAAGCTTGCAGCTTTCCTGAACTAAGTTCAGATAATACAAATAAAACAGTTAGCAATTATGAAAATCTATAGTTTGCTCTAACAAAAATGCTCACTGGGGACATGTACCGGAGAATATGTACTGGAAACAAGTGTGTGTGTCATCCCACGGCCCAAGCTGACGTTTCGCATATACACAGTCGAGTCACATTAATGTGACCACCTCCTACTTTTGATGCCAACAGCGCGTAGCTAATGAAAGAAGGCACGTGTCGTGAGCTGACTTGGAGGGTATATAAGGTGTGCTGTGGGCGTTCTGAAAACACATCACTCGTTGCTCTCATGGATAAAAGGAGCGATTTATCAGATTTGCAAAATGGGATGATTATCGGCTTTCGGGCCAAAGGTGGCATGTATTTCTGAAACAGCGCAGTTCAGGGATGATTATCGGCTTTCGGGCCAAAGGTAGCAGTATTTATGAAACGTGCTGCTGTGGTTAAAGTGTATCGTGATTGGAAAAACGGCACCATTGCGAATAGGCGGCGTGGAAACTGCGGAGCACCGCGTGCCATTGATGTGAGAGGTGAACGTCGGCTGCGAAGGTGTGTGAGGGCCGATCGGCAAGCTACAGTGGAGCAACTTACTGGCCAAATGAACCAGGTGGCTACCGGAAGTGTGTCTAAAACGACAGTTCGGAGAACCCTGCTGCATATGGGGATCCAATGCAGACGGATGGTCACTGCACATATGACAACAAAGGAGCATCGGCAGAAAAGGCTTACATTTGCACAGCTGTATCGGAATTGGACCTCCCTGATTGGCAAAGGATTGCCTTCTCCGATGAGTCGCGTTTTCTGTTTCATCGAATGGATGGACGTTGGCGTATAAGGGGAGAAATATCGGAGAACAAACACTCTTCAACCATTGCTGGAATAATACAAGCTGGTGGGGGCAGCGTTATGATCAGGGAAACGCTTTCGTGGCAATCTCTGGTTCCACTCATACCTGTGCAAGGCACTATGGAACCAATCCGTTATGAATCCATCCTTGCAGTCCACGTACACCAGTACATGCTGATTCTCTTCCCTGGGGCGGGTGGAATCTTCCAGAACGACAATGCGACGTGTCACACAGCTGGAAATGACCGAGAGTGGTTGGAAGAGCACGATGAAAACTTTAAAGTACTTCCCTGGCCCCCTAATTCACCAGACCTAAACCCAATTGAGCATCTGTGGGACCACCTCGATCGTGTTGTTCGCTCTACCGATAACTCCATAGCGCACCCTTCAACAGCTGTCAGATGCACTGCAGTAGGCTCCACATACCTGTGAACACCTTCCAGCACCTTATTGAGTCACTCCCAGCCCGTCTAGCTGCTGTCCGCGCTGCACACGGCGGTTACTCTGGATATCAGCTGGTGGTAACAATGTGACTCGACCTGTATTGAAAACGTATTCCGGTTCGCTTTGGCAAGCTAGGGACCTTGCGCCAGAAATTCAGAAAAAAATAAATACATAAACAAATAAATAACAATCTCTGTAATGTGCGCAACTCTTATATAGCGATGTGTTAAAATAAGATTCGACTGATAAGACATTTCTTATAACTTCAGAAGTTGTAATAGCTCTAAAATAACACTGCCGTGGAAGCACGGATTAAAGACCACTCTGAGCATGCATTAGGCACAGCAAGCTCAAAATCTATTAATGCAAATCCCGCAAGAACACAGGTTTCTCTGATTACTCATTTTCATCATTTTCGCAATTTCTTATGAGTTTTTCAGTTCCTGCTTTTGTGAGGTTCCAGTCAAGATCAATGCCAGTCAAACAAATTTAAGATAAATAAAAAGAAACCCACAGAAAACAAAAATACAGGTTCTCTCATTTTAACCACATAAAAAAAACCCCATTCTTTTCGGTAACTTGGAGAGAAAATATATCTTAAAGAAAAATAGTAGAAAAAAGTGTGGATTTACAAACAATACATTTTCATTCAAACTCGGAAAAAATGTCTACAGAAATTGCTATCTTCTCTGTAATGTGAAATTATTTTACGATTTATTAACTGCTGAGTGGTAACAACACCAAGGCTGAACTGATCTTGGAAAGCTCAGAGGGTAGCTGTTCACTTAGATTTTGAGAGATTACAAATACAGCTGATTTGTGACTAACTACCGCATGCCCTACCAAACCTTTTCACCATCGGACTACTTCGTTAAAATGTTGCTTATTTAGCATTTCGAGAATGGTCCCACTATACCCACAACCAGGCAGCTGATTTTCTTTTCATATCTACTTCAGGAATTTAGTTTCTTCGTTTGCTTTCCTACCAAACAGCTGAGTTCGAGACAAGGTCAAGGTTCACATCCCCGTTTTTATTCCTTTTTCTTTCATTTTTTTTACCTTATTTTTGGCTTTGGTTTTCTTAGATTTGTTCAGTGGTCAGCTGTAGACACCTTCAGCCTCGTCGTGTTTTAAGCTGAGATCCAACGTAGCAGGACTGTACTTGTTTTAAAGAATCAGTATTTCTTTTTGGCATCTGTTTCACAATATACCCATCTGGGAGTGGTTAACATCCTTTATAATGCTGGTGTGAATTATTCTGCATTTCTCTTAGCTACTATCTATTCATACAGCATGAATAGGTAATCCCAGATGTCGTGGAATTGTGACTAAAAGGGTTTTCACGGAGGTAAACTGATTACAAGTCGTCCATTCAGTACTTTAACAAATCATGTTTTCAGAAAAAAATAACATTGTGTACTGCGTCCAGAAGGAGCTGCAGACAACCAATCTTCCCTTCTAAAGATATGCAATAAGTTGCGTTACTTAACAAACGAATAGATACAATACAAATATCTCTATTCTAAAAAAAGCGGTTCCGGCCGCCGCTGCTTTAGAAATTTCGCGACACTCGTGCTTTCCTAGCTAGCAGCGCAAAACGTTTTGAACATAAAAATATGAAATTTACATCGTTTGTAGAGAATTGTTTGGAAAATACACTGAAATAAACTGATTTTCGATTCTAATGATACTTCAAGAGCTACTGCATTTCAAAGTTAAGGTAAGCAAAAAAGTGCTGTCAGTTCGCTTTCCGGACACACTAACAGCAACAGAACCACGAAACTTTGTAGGCAGGTAGTGCCATGGCCGAATGTTTGCACCTTGTCGCCCTTTTTTTAAATTTCGATTTAGTTTACGAGAAATTAAATTTTAAAATTTCACAAAATTCTATATTTCGCGATGGGATCCATTTTCAAAAACGGATATATGGCAAACTAAAAATCATAAGGCATTGCAATTTTTACAGCATAAACTCACACAGCCCTCTTTTACAAAAAAAAAAAAAATAAGAAAAAACATTTTCTGAGCATTTTTTAGAGACGCAAATGGAGGGAACGAACGACTTTCTGGGTCTTCAACGGTAACTACACATGAAAGTTTTAGTCCCGTGACCTGCTGCCATTGTGACACAACTATTTTTAGCGCTCTGTTCTCATTAGGTGAAAGGACAGGCTACAATAAAACTGGTAATGACGAAATGTTTAATGACGTAGCGAAGCTTTTAATGTTCGGCGTTTTCCGTTAGCATAAAATAAAAAAAATAAAAAATAGTGGCTGTGCAATATTTTTCTGCTTGAAAGTTTTACGAATTGTTCGTCCACTTCTACATGACCTGAAGATTTGAAAATTGTCACCTTGATAAGTCTTAAGGTCCGAATACCTAAAAACTAAAAAAAAAATTATTAATATGGCGGCTTTGGAACATTGTCTGCTTGAAGTTTCCCGAATTGTTCGACCACTTTTCAATAACCTTGAGATCTGAATATTGGCATGCTGATAGTCCTTGAGGTCCGGATACCTAAAAAAGTCAAAAAACCAAACAGTTCAAAAGGGAGGCTTAGTCTTACTCTTCAAAATGCTGATAGGTTTAAAGATAATTACGCCAGAAACGTTGAAATGCTGTAAAAATTCCATGAAAGTTTGATTTAAAATTAAGGGGTTGCAAAATCTGATCCGTTTTACGTCAAACCGTATGCATTGACGTCACGTCACGACCTTGTTCTAAATCGTGAAACAGTTCTGGATCTTAAATTATTTTTTTCCCTTAATTACTTTTTTTACGCTTTCCAACCGTAGAATGAAGAAGCGTATATGCTCCAGCTTTGTCCGTCCGTCTGTCCGCACGATAACTGGCGTAAAAATGTGTCGATTTCGATGAAATTTTAGTATGTGGTAGGGGACCACCCGGGCAAAGAATATAAACGCTTCGCGTGAAGAAGCTGAACTCTCGTAGAGATAATGTAAAACAGGCGACAGCAGCGCCACCATGTAATGCGGCAGCAGATGCTCTGCGGGAAAGTTAACATTCAGGCGCAAAAAGCGTAGGAGACACGGGACGGGAAGCCTATTTCACGGAAAGGAAGCTAAGCTTCAGTAGCAAAACAAAGGAATGGGTTCCCACAAAACGTAAACATTAGGTACCCAGCAAAAACAGTCTTGCTGGGCCAGCACTGTCCGCCAATTTCCCAGTAGTAGCCATAATAATAAAAAAGAAAAAAAAAAAAAGCAAAGACAACCGCAGTTTCCCAAAGCTACAATTTTTTTTTCTACCCTTCCGAAGTTTGTAAATTAAACGCACTGCGCTGGGGAAATTTTCTCAACAGATCTGAAAAACGTTCGTTCGTATCTGAGTAGGTTCGAACCTGGGCCGTTGGCGTGATAGCTGAGCTCTCTACCGACCGGACTAATTTGTCACGTTCGAGTATATGCTTAAAGCTGTCTGTTTGGTATGCAATGTGTAATCGAATGCTTCCCTCTTTCATTTTACAATATTACGAGGTATTTTTCATAAAAGTCAGTTTCATATAATTGATAAATTAATTTTTTCAACGTAACGATAGCTTTTTTTTTCAGCAAACGTTGTTTTAATGGTTTTCCAGGATATTTGTTTCAAACGGTTTCAAATTTGTTCTTGTTATTCATCCACTCCATTCCATGAATTGTTATTCATGGGAATGGAGTGGGTGTATTTCATGGCTGTAATATAAACGCAGATCTAGATGAGAACAACAAAACCTTTGAACAAAACGCCAACACAAACAAGCGTTTATATTCTTTGAACACAAACACGCATGCTCAGTCTAACTCAGTCTGCTCGGCATCCTGCGGCATCAGCCTGTAATGTTGGCTTCTGTGTAGTAATTCTTTGCCGCATAATATAGTGGCGCTAGTTACGTCTCGCTGAGCCTTACCTTCTTATAGTTAGATATTCTTTGACCCGGGGACGAATCCTATTGAAATGGGGTAAATGGGGTCAAAGGTCGCGACGTAGGAGCGGGATCATTCCATTACCCTTATGCGTCATAAGCTGCGTAAATATGGTTCGATTTCAATGAAAGTGTACTATGTGGTAGGAGACCGCCTAGGGACGAACCCTATTGAAAATGCACGAAATGTGGTCAAAGGACAGGACATAGGATTGCGATCCATTCCGTTGTCCTTATCCCATATTATTAAGGACAATATTATTCACAATTAATGTGTTCCAAAGGATGAAAATTTGATCATCGATTAAAATAACTTGATATTATAACTTGGAAAACTTAATATTTTCTAAAACATAACCATAATTATATTAAAAATCAATAACTTTTCCTTTGGTGGTGTTGAAACCAGAGAAAAGATGGCGCGACCTGTACTTTGATGACGTCAGTGGACAAAAAAATGTTGGATTGCATAATTACGGTTATGGTTTAGAAAATATTAAGTATTCCAAGTTATGAAATGAAGCTATTTTAATCAATGTTCAAATTTTCATCCTTGTGAACGCATTAATTGTCCAGAAAAAAGATGGCGCGACCTGTATTTTCATGACGTCAGTAGACAAACAATGTTGAATTGCATAATTATGGTTATGTTTCAGAAAAAATTAAGTATTGCACGTTATAAAATGAAGATATTTTAATCGATGTTCAAATTTTCATCCTTGGGAACGCATTAATTGTGAAGAAAATGTGTACAAAAGTTTTTCCATTGGAAGTACAGGAAGCAAAGTTACTTGACGTCCACCTTAAAGTAGCAATTCTTGTATGTATGTATGTACATTTTATTTTGAAAACGCCTCTAAGAATTTTGATGAAAGTCGTTAACCTACCGTTTTCTGGTACTAGAAATCGATTTAGCTTGATCTCGACTTTAGAAGAATTCGTTTAGTGATTTAAATAACCACCCCGAATTATAGCGTTTTTAGTGATGGCGTTGTTCCATTAATGTTACCAATACTTAGAAATCGTATGACGTCACAACTCGCGTTTGAGAATGTTGGCGCGCGGTCACGCCATCTGTATCTTTACGTCACGCGTTGTGTGTGGATCCTATTAAAGATTTATGACGTCACACTCTTGCGGCGGGCAGATTGTCGCGATTCCCATCTGCCTCATTACGTCACGCGTTGTGTGCGTATGTCCGTCAGCACGATAACTCGCGTAACAACCGTTGGATTTCGATGAAATTTTAGTATATGGTAAGGGATCACCTGGGAAGGAACCCTATTTAAAGTGAACGAAATGGGCTCAAAGGTCAGTACATAGGAGAGGGATCCATTCCACTGCTATTATGCGCCATAACTAACGTAAAAAAGGTTCGATTTCGATGAAATTTTAGTATGTGGTAGAGGACCACCTGGCGATAAACCTTATTGAAAATGGGCGAAATGGGATCAAAGGTTAGGACACAGGAGCGGGATCTATTCTATAACCCTTATGCATCATAACTTACGTAAAAATGCTTCGATTGCGACAAAACTTTATCATGTTATTTCGGAGGTATACCAAGCCGGTTCTGTTGAATATCATCGAAATGAGATCATAGGTCAGGGCACAGGACTGAGATTTATTCCACAGACATTATTCTCATAACTTGCGTGATAACTTGAGTAATGATTTCTGTAATGTTGGAAAGCGTATTATAATAAATGCATTGCATGATTTTACTAACTTGTCTTTCTCTAATTTCTTGTTCAAAAAAATATAGATTCACCGTTCGGAGAACGGGCATAACTGCTAGTGTATTATCAAAATCCATGCAAAATAAATTTGCCAAAACAATCAATTGAAGAGCAACGTGCCACTAATTCCAATAAGTGTTTTACTTAATATTTTACCACTGCTTCTGTTATTGATTTTTTTCTACTTTAAGATTTTCTCCTCAAGTTTAACCACTCTGACCGTTCCGGATGTTTCACGTCGGTATCACCTTCGGCATGGTATTTCAATTTATATATAACATACCTGTTTCTTGGAGACAGAAGAGGTGAAGCTTTTACATTTCCTAGTTGAAGACGAGTTTGGAAAACAGCGTAACACCACGAACTTTTATATGTCTGCACACATGCTGTCAATAAGCAGGATATGATGCATAGGTTTTCAACAGATGTTTGTGATTAGCACCTTCCAGTACATGTGCATCACATCAGATCAGGTGCGAAGGAACTTGAGTTTCGTATCATCGTGTCCTTAACTTTCTGAACAGTACGGTAATCCTTTATAATCTCATTCTAAATGTAGTTTCAGGTATTGTGTTTAGCGTTTTTAACAAATTATTGCAACAGACAAGACTATAACAGCTGAAGATCCAGCAAATTAAAATACTAGACGATTTGTAGCATTCTGCTTCTCATATTAAGCAATCGTCTTCCTCAGCCTCAGCGGACTGAAGCCAAAGTTGCATAAAAATAACATCGCCATCGAACCCTTCTTCAGCCAACTCTAATTCTATTGCACCACTACAACATTTAGTGTAGATCTTGTAATTCTGAGAGGTGGACATTCTCTCTCTTCCGTGCTTAACAAATATCCACCACGCACTCTAAACAGCATGTCGTTTTACTAATTAAGTTTCCTTCTGGCGGCACCTATTCCTTAGTGAGAATCTGCATTCCGTGTGAACAGAATGTTACGACACTAGATCTTCCTGTGTGGAGTTATAGAACTAGACCCTCACCTACAGAAAGTGATGCTATTAGGACCTTCTTTCCGTAGTGCTATGATATTAGACAATAATTTCCGTAATATTATGACATGACGTTCCCGAATCCGAAATGCCGCCCCGGGGGCGCAATGATCTAAGCGCTGACTTATGACCATTCTTCAGAGATGGGTCCAAGTTCGAATCTCGGTATGGCATGGATGTTGTGTTTGTCTTACGGCACACACTCTCGCTCTTTCCTGGAACCACTGGCCTTAAATTAGGGACGGGCGATTTCTTATAGTCAATTGAGTTGCTCCCGGCAGTTGTTAAACCTCTAAACGAAAAAAAAAAAGAAAAAAAAAAAAAGAAACAGAAATATTTCGACGCTACACTCCTGATTCGAACTGTTGTTGTATTAAGCCTCAGTATCCTGAATGCTAGGATACTATAACCTCGTTTCCAGGACGTAACACCACCAGGCCCTCGTCTCTACGATACTATAACCTCGTTTCCAGGACGTAACAGCACCAGGCCCTGGTCTCTGCAGGAAACCATAACTTCGTTTCTATAGGACGTAACACCACCAGGCCCTGCTCTCTGGAATGCTACAAAATTAGGTCGCAGTATCGGGAACATTTTAACACAAGGCTTCCAGTGTGCGGAATATTCTGATATTGGATGTGTTGCAATTGTATCTGCTGAACATTTCGCTAAATGGCCGTGTCAGATGTCAGACCTTCCACGACGTGGAGATTGAACTTCGTCTGTTTTGACTGGCATGGATCTCAAGTCATCAAGACTATCTTTCTTATCCTATGTTTATGATAATAATAAAAAAAACCACAGTAAATATGAACACTGTACATTAGGATTCCGTTAATGATAGACCTATAGTTTAATAAAATATTTTTTTTTTTTGCGTTACTTTTAGAGCATGCATGTACCGATCATCTACTTTCATTTTATTCTCAAAATTTAATTTTTGTATAAGGTACTAAAACTTTTTTAAAATCATGTGCAAAGTTTCCTGTGAAAGGACTGTGTATATGGCAATAGCCAAAGAGAAATACCGGGCGTCATACGAGAATGGTTGCAATGCGACTCAATTCATGTGCCATATTTTTTCGACAAACAATACTGTAATGGTCCATTTAGGATTTTGTTAGTGTTCAAAAGCCGTGTACCGTTAAGCATTTCTTCTATCCCAATTTAATCCTTTTTTCCACAAAAAAAAAAAAAAAAAAAAAGTGAATACAATGAAAGAAAAAAAAGATCTGAGCAGATTTTTTGCCGAAGCAGCTAAACAGCTCGAGAAAAGCGACGGGAAAAGCATATAACGACCATAAACTGTGTTTTACGGAACTTCTGGAAAGATGACAGGAACGTCGTACAGATGGACCGCCGTTAAAATCTGATACAATATCTAGACTGATGAGAGACATATCAGGAGGACAAAAACCTGCCAGCTGTATTCTCCTATGTATTTCGATACTTTTTTAATCCACGCTAGCTACAGTGCTGAACCCGAGAAGAGAAAACAAAAAAGTAACAGCGATTTTAAGATAAACTTTTCAGCTACGCTGATACATACTACAATATTTTTTTAGTTGAATAGCAACAAACAGATTCGTTCTTTTACACAAGAATCTCAAATGTTAGGAATGAACCGAGTGAATCTTCCAAACCCCAAGATTTGGGCGAGAGCGTAGAATTTAAAGACTTTTCTGCCGATTTTAATAATTTCTGCATAACTGCTAGAAACACACTCCATGTTGAAAGCAATTTTCATCAGGTTCAAGAACTAATAATATATGTGACTTGAAGTTTCAGTGAGAGACCGGGCATCTCAAGATTTCATCGTCACCCTCGTTAGGCAATTTGTTGAATTTTGTAGGAAGGAGTGGCTCACAAATTAAGTACGAAAACATGAGTTGATCAAATTTGGAAATGATTTGGAAGGAAAATCCACTAGATCTTTACAAAGCTGACTACGCTGAATCTTGCAGAAAACTCAATTTCTCGGCACTTTGCATATTACACACATTTAACATTATTACTCTATTGGAGTCTGTAATGACCGTGATACTGCCCGAACTGAACGTTTCTGTGCGTGTTTGTGTGAGTGTGTGTTCAAGTGAGCACGGTAAAATTAATCAACCTTGTTAAAAGTTTGCAAATAATTTCCTTTCATTCAGGGAAAATTATGTGCTTTGGAGGGCACAGCCCAGGCTACGCTTAATAAGTTTCAGTTCTTCAAACACTGAAACTTGCGAACTGCTTCTTTTCCGCCATTAGTGAAAGTACATAGGTACAATCATTTGCAACGTATCTGAGCCACACTAGTTTCCGTCGAAGCCGACGGAAACAAAGTTACCGAAAACATAAAAATGCAGTGTTAATAATAATTTGATTTAAAAGTAGATTTATTGTGTCTAACAATAGAATTGTGTTCCAAGAAACAAATTCAATGTTAAGCTTCCGAAAACTATGCATTTTAATGTATCCCCAAACAGGGCGATATGCTGTACATTTGCATAGGGTAGCAACATTTTTTCGCATTCTGTAAATGAACAATTCTGTAAATGAACAATTATCACCATTTTATGACGTCGTTCATATACAAATAAAATAAGTTAACACTTCACATCACATTGAAATTGCCTTAGAGATAATTTCAGATAAAAACTGGTTTCATGATATTGCGAGGAATAAAGGGAATGTTGAAGTGAAACAGATCAATGATAGCGAAAGGCATTGAGAAAATGCGTAGTTTTTCAGGAAGTAAAGATTTTTATTCATGGCCTGCTAGTCTGGCAAAAGGTGCAATGCTCTTTGTTTCCAAAACTTCTACGAAAGAATTCCATTATATGCGAAATGTCATTTTTTTTAGAGAAATTACCATGGAATCTTTGCTCTGCAGCGTAAAATCATATCAGAGTACTTTTTCCTTCCGATTTTGCTCTAGAAAACCGAAACATTGAAGAAGCAACGATGGTAAATTACTACTACGGAATATATATGACTCACATATATCACTTAAACCACCCGAATTCATTTATGCTAAGGCCCCAAGGGATAGTTTCTGGCGTCACTAGCAGCGACCAAGATATCTTATCGTATTGTTTGATTCCCATTTCTCACTAGCGATTTTCCAAGGAGTCGGCCAGAGCCCTAAGAAATCTTAGGCCCACATTGTAAAAATTTTCTAGAAATTCACGAACCATTTTTTGTGATTTCTTTCGCAAATTGCATATTCCCGAATCAATCTTTCCAGTGAAATGCCGAAAAAAAAAATCCTAAATTTCGCGGATTTCTCCTACGTAAATTGACAGAAATACTCCTCTTAATATTTCTTCAGTTGACAACGGAAAACTGTCGTTTTAAAGAGGCGTTATCAGAAAATCCTGAATTTTTCAGGGAACCTTTTCGTGATTCCGTTCGTATATTAACGGAAAAATTCTCTCCTCACTTTACCCATAAGACAAAAAAATACCGTTAGTAAGAGTGGTTCGCGGTAATACCTGAGGTTTGATTAACTATTAAATTTCAATCGTCTGTGGGCGGACAGGATAATGTGGATAGCATATCCCATGACATATTATTATGGGAACGGATATCTGCCCCTCTCTCGCGGTTTCGTATTGTGTTATCATAAGAATGTGGGTACTTAAAGGGTTGTGCGGATGATTGTATGATGTATACGTATCAGTCTATGAACCTTTTAACAGAAGCTACCATACCTATCAGGATTTTTTATATTTACACCAATAAACGGATTCACATCTTCCGAATTTGTATTATATATAGGGGTTTGGTGAAATAATTCTGTGATCTGTGAAGTAGTATATTTCACCTTTTTTTTAAACATAACTGAAACTCACTGTAAGTTTAAAGAATATCAAGTTCCAAAACATTCTGTTGCTGTGAAAAATCACGATAAGAAAAAGTGTACTTTGTGATAAGTTATACAGAAAAAAAAATTATTATAAACTTATTCAAAGAAATAATAAGCCCCTATAGAAATAAAATGATTAATTAACCCGTATTCATAGTGAAAAACATTTTATCATCGCGTGGCCCTAGTCATCTTCGTTTCTACCTTAAACGTGAACTGTTGGAAAGTGCTTGCTAGTTAATCCAGTAGCGCTTCCAACTGGTGTGAAAACCATCGCGGGAACGGTAAAGAATTCCTTTCCCTTTAAGTCAAAAAGAACGTCCTTCAAAATGCGATTGGTGTATTTAAACTGAAAAAACAAGTGGGAACGGAAGTTTCATCTGTGAAGGTATTGAAAATCTCAAAATCCAAGTTTCTGAAAATTCGGGAATTTTCTGCGTAAAAACGAAAAACCCCGCAAGTCACACACACACACACACACACACACACACATATATATATATATATATATATATATATATATATATTCTATAAAGAAGATACCTAAGCAAAAAAATACATATATAATTTTGACTCACACCTAGTACAACATAGAAAAGGTTATGTATCTACCTGTGTGAGTAAAAGGAGAAAAGATAAAAAAATAAAATAAAACAACTGAATGTAGAAGGTGTCGAGAATACTGAGCCTTGGCTTTATCAAGGACCAGCAAACTGATGCTGACCTTGGCTACTTACAATGGACGCTCCCTATCTTCTGATTCAAGGCTTCTTGAATTGGAAGAGGAACTACAAAGGATCAAGTGGGACATCGTGGGGCTAAGTGAGGTAAGGAGAAAAGGAGAAGATCTCATCGAACTGAAAAGTGGACATCTCTTCTACTATCGTGGGACAGATACTGGCAGAACTAGTGGTGTTGGATTTATAATAAACAAGAAACTGAAGGATAAAGTTGTAGAAGTTGAAAGTTCCTCTGACAGAGCTGCACGACTTGTTATCCAACTCTCGAAAAGATACCAGGCTCAGATTATTCAAACTTATGCACCCACCACAAGTCATCCTGAAGAAGAAATTGAAGAATTTTATGAGGAAATTTGTCATCTAAATAATAAAGGTAAGCAGCACTTGAAAATAATTATGGGAGATTTCAATGCAAAAATAGGGCAACGGCAACAGAATGAAACTTCAGTAGGTAAATTCGGTCATGGCAACAGAAACCAGCGTGGAAATACTCTCGTTGAGTTTGCAGAGGCAGAAGGGTTTTTCATCTTGAACTCCTTCTTCAAGAAAAAGCCACACAGGAAATGGACATGGAGACATCCAAATGGGACGACAAGTGAAATTGATTTTATTATGTGTAACAAAAAATTCGTCATAGAAGACTGCAGTGTGCTAAACAAGTTCAACACAGGTAGTGACCATAGATTGGTGAGATGTAAGATGCACCTCAACACCAAACTTGAACGTGGCAAGCTCATAAGACAAACAAAATCTATTGAC
Source organism: Macrothele yani (assembly GCA_039090855.1). Taxonomy (NCBI): domain Eukaryota; kingdom Metazoa; phylum Arthropoda; class Arachnida; order Araneae; family Macrothelidae; genus Macrothele; species Macrothele yani. The sequence goes on along the minus strand of CM076995.1, from coordinate 4,242,617 downwards.
ATAACCAACCTTAAAAAACACCATAATACCTTCAAGTTAGAACTGAAGAACAGGTTCTCTGCTTTAGAAGGCCTAACATCGGAAGAAGTGGACATCTCTGAAGTTAACAGAAAAATAACCAAAGCTCTTATGGAAACAGCAACAAAATTAGCTGGGTCTAAGAACAAGTTGCATGTGAACAAATTATCAGGAAAAACCAAAATGTTGATGCAAAAAAGAAGAGAGATGAGGACAAATAAAGAAGATGTGACTTCCAAAGTGGAATATATAGAGCTATGCAAGACAGTAAGAAAAAGTATCACTGAAGACGTAAGGAAATTCAACTGTGAACTAGTGAGGAAAGCAATTGAAAACAACCAAAGCCTAAAGATAGCAAAGGGACATCTCAGTAAGGGAAGAAAACAGATTATGGCACTGAGAAAAGAAGATGGTTCTGTAACAAGAAATAGAGGCGAAATCTTGACAAGAGTGAAAGATTTCTACTCCAAATTATATGAAAGGGATGATATATGCACTCCAGACATCATGAAAGATACCAGTACCAGAGTTCCTCCAGTCCTTCCAGCAGAAGTTGCACATGCAATCAAGAACATGAAGCGAGGAAAAGCTCCAGGAGAAGATGGAATTACTGTAGACATCATACAAGAAGCAAGTGGAGAAATCGAAACAGTACTCGCCCAAATTTTCACTCGATGCCTTAATGAAGGAAAGATTCCTGAGGATTGGAACACCGCTACAATGATCCTGCTACATAAGAAAGGTGACATTGAGGATCTCGGAAACTACAGACCTATCAGCCTCCTATCAGTAGTTTATAAAATCTTCACTAAAGTTCTTTCACACCGCTTGAAGGTAGCACTAGACATGGCTCAACCGAGAGAACAAGCTGGATTCAGGAGTGGCTACAGCACAATAGATCATATCCACGTGCTGAGAGAACTAATTGAAAGAGCGAGGGAATATGAACTTCCATTGTGCATGGCTTTTATCGATTATGAAAAAGCCTTTGATTCGGTGAAACCATCAGCAGTTACAATGGCTCTGAAAACCTGCGGTATTGAAGATGCATACATTAATATTATTAATAACATCTATGAAAATGCAAGTGCAAAGATTAGGCTGTTTGAAAATACAACACACGTAAAAATTGGAAAGGGAGTGAGACAAGGTGACACCATATCTCCGAAGCTCTTTAATGCCACATTGGAGGGTGTTTTTCAGTCGCTGAGCTGGGAAAACACGGGGATAAAGATTAATGGAGATTATCTAACCCACCTTCGTTTTGCTGATGACGTAGTCATTTTTGCAACTACCCCATCAGAGCTGCAGAGTATGATCCAGGAACTTGCTGACAAGAGTAAAGAAGTGGGATTAAAAATGAACTTTCAGAAGACAAAAGTGATGTTCAATGCTTTTACAAGAAATGAAGATTTATCGATTGATGGAGAAAAGCTGGAGATAACAGACACATACGTTTATCTTGGACAACAGATATCAAGTGAGGGTCACATTGATGAAGAAATTAATCGGCGTACAAAACTTGCCTGGAGAGCTTTTGGAAGAAACAGCATAATTTTCAAGAGCAATATGCCATTATGTCTTAAAAGAAAAGTGTTTGATCAATGCATCCTTCCAGTGCTTACGTATGGTGCAGAGACGTGGACCTTAACTAAAAGAGACATACAAAGGCTGCAGACAACTCAAAGAAGCATGGAGAGGTGCATGCTTGGTGTAACCAGGAGAGATAAGAAGAGGAACTCGTGGATCCGAAAAATGACAAGAGTGGAAGACATCATGATCAGAGTTAAATCCCTGAAATGGCAATGGGCTGGACATACTGCCAGAAGGACAGATCATCGATGGACAGCCGAAATTTTAGATTGGATTCCAAGGGACAGGAAAAGACCCAGAAGAAGACCACATGGGAGATGGGTGGATGAAATTTGAAAGTATGCAGGGGTGACATGGAGGAGACTGGCACAAGACAGACCGTTGTGGAGGAAACTTGGGGAGACCTTCGTCCAGCAGTGGATTGATAATGGTTGACAATGATGATGATGATGATATATAAAAAGTAATTAGTGATAAAAAAAGTTATCAAAATACTTAAGTTTCCAGTATTAGAAACGGAAGCTTTTCAAAGCAAAATGTTTTTTAAACATCGGAGACTTACGGGCAACTTTGCTGCACGTTATTTTACGGAATTTTCCGTTAATTCACACAACTTATTTTTTTAGAGTTCATTTCGTGGTTTCGCAAAACTGTTCCTGACGACTGCTTGTAAAACGTGATGCCGGATGCTTATGTAATACACCCCGATGAGCCGTTACATTATGACATCCCTTAAGCCCACAAAACAGCGACCACTAAGCGAGACATTGCTTCGATGAGGTCGCGATAGGTATCTTGGGGTAACTGATACCATAATGTCAACAGCAGGTTCTCCAGTTCCTGCACGTTTTGGGGTGGTGTTGATTTAGCGCGAACCCGCTTTTCCAAGTCGAACCACAAACGTTCGATTGGGTTCATATCAGGTGAATCTGAAGGCCAGGGCATTCACTGAAAGTCACCAGCATATTCCTCGAACCACTCCTTGACGATCTTGACAGCTGTCAGGGATTGTGCTATTGGGATTATGGGGCCTAAAGTGTCCCAAGAATACATCGCCCACAACATAACACCGTCATCGTCGGCCTGTTTCTTCTCAACAGTGCATCAAGGTGCCATAGCCTCCGTAGGTAATCGGCGTATCCAGGCTCGGCCTTCTACGTGATGCACCCGCAATCTTGATTCGTCACACAAGGCCGCTTTCTTCCAAGCGTCCACAGCAAGAGCTCTATGATCTTGGGCCCATTTCATGCGTTGTTGGCGATGACGTGCAGTGAGAATGGGGACTCGGCTGGGTATTCGGTTACGCAGGCCCATGCATGCGTAGAAGGCTGCGATAAACTGTGTGCTGTGACACATTGCCCTGATCAGCTCTGTTGTAGATGCGGGTGATTTGTCGCACTGTGGCCCTGCGGTCGCTGTGAACAATGCGCGACAGTCTCCGCTTCCCTCTGGCATCTGTGAGATGCGAAAGACACGCGGCTGGACGACGGTTCGTCGTTATGTCATTTGTGCACCACTTTTGATACGTACTCACCACAGCGGCACGTGAACTACCAGAAGCCGCGCCGTTTCCGAGATCGTAGTTCCAAAGGCCGCGCCATCACAATTTGTCTTTTATCAGACTCCGATAAATCGGCAGCTTTTCCGATTCTGATTCCGAACATTCTACTAACCGAAAGCCGATTCTCGGGTTGTGTATACACTGCTCTGTGAACTTCACCTGCAACACCGTTCGGTCTCCAGGCGAGCTCATTTCTCTAAGCTGGAGGTGGCTATAATGGAATTGCTCATTGGTGTATATTAATCAATGAGCAATTCCTTATAACCACCTCTCCAGATGTCCAGCCAATGGCTCATTGGTTATATTTCGTTGGGTCGGCTAAGTTCCGACAATTATTTTGAAACGGTTCTCGGTCACCTACACAGAGAAAAAAATCCATTTCACAACTTTTTCTTTTTTCGGGGTTTATCGACTACATGAGCATCTGAAGCTATAATGTCGCCTGTCCCTAATTTAGGGATCGTGATTCCACGAAAAAGAACAGAAACCAGTGCCTTAGGACAAACACAACATCCATGACTCACGCGGGTCTTGAACGTTGGCCACAACATGAACGATTAACCAGAAACTCGCGTCTCCGACCTCTCTACATTGCGATGGTGCGGTAAAATTTCACATAGTCTTTCCCTAAACAGCATCTTGTTGTTGTCAGCTTTAGCAGTTTGGAAAGAAGAATTTTGGAAAAATTATGCCATTTCTGGCTCTGGGACATGCAACAAGGATTCAAATCTCTAGGCTGCCATAAGATATTTTTGAAAATATCTGCAGTTTCGTTTTGGAAAAGAAAAAGGAAAAAACATAAAAAATTAAAACAAAGAAGAAAAGTAGTAACTATATTGTTAATTTGGTAGAAGCTATGCTTTTTTCTACTCCCCCATACCTTCTCTCTCTCTATCTCTCTCTCTGTTATTTTTTAATTCTAAGTGATCGGTAATTATTTAACTCGTGATGTCTCCATGGACATCGGACAAGTAATTTAATGACAGTTGATTCAGTTTAGTTGATTTTTATTGCATTATGTCTAAAACAGTCATTTTTTTGCCCAAATTGCAGAAGTATGCGAAGTAGAGTGTAAAATGTAACAAACCACATTTCAAGTAGTCAGTTCTAAAGAAAATGGCCTTTTCATATTTTCTCATTCCGTACATCTTTTGGGTGTAAGTATTGCAAGCAGTTGATTGTGTTCTGCTTTGATTTGCCAATCAAGACAACGATTCATGCAAGAAAAATATAGATTCTCTTTTAGAACAATAGCCGAATTTTATAATGGTTCCGGAACGTAATTTGCATTCAGTGAACCGGAAAAAAATACGTGTAGTTCCAAATCGGGTGGAGATGATCATGTGACAGAATATAATGAGAGTAAATATGCAATTTATAATCGTGGCGCGATCTTTGTAGAGTATCATTGCTACAGGAGGAGATAGAGAAAATGGCAAAACTTTCCTTGAATAGGTTAATGACTTAAAATAAAGAAAGAAAGAAAGAGTTGTTATCAGCTATTGAGGACTGGATTTTGCGAAACCAATGCCCTTTTAGCAGTTTCAAAAATTATAATTACTTTCAGGAAGGATTACGACAAAAATTGGCAGTCACTAATGACCATGCTGATCCAGAGACTTAAGTACCTGAAGAGGTACTTAAGTCTCAACAAATGCTACCCGAAGAATTTGTAGGGAAGAATGTGATAATATTCCTCAGGTCGGCAAAAAACATAACTTTTATTTAGCAATTTCAAATTCAAACGAAAGAACTCGGCTTTTTTTTCAATTCGTATCCTCTGTCATGGCGCCACTAACACCATACAGGTTTCGTTCATTTGAGTTTAAAATATTGTCCGTTTAGTTCAACTACTTTTGTCAACCTTTATTATAGCACATATTGTTTAAAATCGGCAGAATTAAGCTTAAAAACTTCTTTTAGTTTTTCAAAAGTTTCATGGCCTACAATTTCTTTAACCTTTGTCACGATTTTCGATGAATTTAGAAAACGGAGCTTTGGTGACGAACCACTTGAAAACGATACTATATTGCTGATTGCCGATTCCTGCAAGCCACGATTTCTTTTTACGGAGAAGATAATCTGGAAGCTTATATTGTGCAAATAAGGCATTTGTACAAAATTTATTTTGAGTGAAGGAAATCACTGTAACAACTTCTAGATAAAAAAAATTGCCCTGTTCCTTTAACATATCGGGCACTCTACAAATAGGTGCTATGGTTATTTTTATCTCAAAGTGCTTGAAACTTACTTTTGGAGAGCGAAAACTCAAATGCCAAAATTTATTTAGAACCCTTTTGAGCTGAAAATTGAAGTTCTTTTGCGCAGCTCTTGTGTAGTTATGAATCAGTATGGTGGAGGGACATCATCTGAAGAAAGCCTAGACTCGTCGGAGTGAAAATATCAATAGCAACGGTTATTGATGAAGAAAAGGCTGGGCATTTTTTTTCACAACGGCGTTCCTTTCTGGTACTTAAACATTGGATTTGTATTTCTCCCTTTCCCTTAGCTCAACTTTTAGTATATGAACGCATGTTAAGAATTATATGCTCACAGCATCACTTCGTCCGTTCGTTGTTCTATCTTTAGACACGATATCAATCTATATCTTTACGCCCAATTTGAAAAACTGTCTTATATTTGATAGATGGCCGAATAAGAATAGGTATGCTAGCATCCCTGCAACCTATGTACAATTTTACGACTTGGTGTGCTGATGTGATTTTGTATTTTGTGTAATATTCCCGCTCTACACATCGGATTTCAAATATTTTGCACTTATTACTTGGACACTGAGCAAACTTTCTCCGAATTTTCTGTTTTCGCCTACTTGGTGAAAATATGTCTTCGTGCGAGGTCACGCTAATGGACATTTGCAAATGCACAATTTTTTTTAGTTTTCAAAGGCACGAATTACAAAATATTTTTCGCTGTGATTATAACCAAGGTTATCATTACTTTTTGCATTCGATAGTGTGAATTCAGATCACTAACTTAACAATTTCTTTTTTTTTCTAACCGTCGGAAAAGAAAATGCTTTTTTTAATATTAGCTGCCTGTGACCATATCATTAGTACTCCCCTCATATTTTCTGATTTTCCATATGCACAATTTCGATTCTGATTTCGGTGATATGTCAATTGCCAGATCTAGATTTTGGAAAGTAATTTTCTAACATTGTATAATTGCACCTATGATTACTATCGTGCACATGTGTTAATTTTTTTCAGATTCACTCTTTCCCCGTTATGCATTACGACAGTACATCTGTCGCAATATCTGTGTTTCTAAAAATTCAAACAGACAAGTTATTTTCGGAACAAATAACTAGGTCTTACGGTAGTGTACAGATTCAACATCTGTGACGCCTTCTGCTTGAGCAGGTAACAAACACTCTGACTTCTCTTTTTTCCTCATATGTATTGTTGATACCGTGACCAAAACTTCACGCAATGAGCATTCTGTTGCTTCGAACAATCACGATGAAAAAATACTTAATTTGTAAATCCTCCTACGGAAAAAATAAAGTTATTACAAACGTATTCAAAGAAATAACAAGCTCCAACAGAAAATAAAATTGCTAAATCACTCGCATTAATGACAAAGAAAAAATTCATCATCGCGCAATTGGTTTTACCATGAACGTACTTCAAATTATCGAGTATTCCTGGCTCAGTGGTTAAGACTTGCGTTATCTGTTGACCTAACCCAAATGACGTCCGTTCCATTCCCACGGCTGCAAAAGGATTACCTGGTGTAACTGCTGAAAAATTCCGCGTTCTCAATTTTGCAAAACTTCTGTATACATACAGAAAAACCTGCAACGGACTTTTCTAAAAGAAACAGAATTTCTGAATAAGAAAATCTGTGAAAATACGGAAGTTAAACAAAAAACAAAAAAACGGGTATTTTTAAAAACGCAAATTTCATTAAAAGACGGACATCTACCTACCGGAAATTTTGCCGCACGATATTTTCAGAAATTTTCCGTGAATTTACACCATTTATTTTTTACAGTGCAGATATAATTAAAGTACCGCCAGTCAATTAATCTACATATGTAAATTGCAATAATATTCACACTCCTACCCTCAGATTCGCATTTTTAGTGTGTATTTTAATGCTTCGAGTGGATTTTCATATATGCTTTTTATTTATTTATTTTTATTGTACTTCTGTAGTTTTAAAGCGTAGTACAATCTTGATATCGAAAAAGTAAGTTGTTGAAATAAGTTTGCATAAATATGATACCGATAGATTAGCTCGCCACAGTCCCATCACCGTATGAACGTTGCTTTGACTTTTCCGTAGATTGGGACATGCTAGATTTAAATCCAGGCACCTACGCCCAAACAAGATACCGTTTTTGCCGGAAGTCATCACCGAATGTTTCATTTTTTTGTTACATATTTCGGTTGCCAACGCAAGTAAGCAAACTCCTCGCCAGCCATGAGCAGCGGCAAAATTCATTCAAAAAAATTTTTTTTTTCTTTCTTTTTCGGTGTGGATATCGGGTACATTATTGCGCGCGATACCACACCTCGTGCTGCAGCTACATCAAACTGTGAATTTAAGATCCAACAATAATAAGAAGAACTCGTAGATAAAAAAATGACGAAAGCTGATGACATCATGATCGGGTAACAAGGGACAGAAAAAGACTCAAAGCCGGCCCGGCCCCGCTGGCCGAGTGGTTTAAGGCGTTGGCTTTGGATCATTCGTCCGAGGTGTGTCTGGGTTTGAATCCTGATGAGGTATATATAGGTTGTACGTCTTACACCACTGGCTCTCTCAAGTGGACCCAGATTAGGAACGAGCGACTGTTTATAGTTTCTATACTGCCGATTTTATCCGCGCTGTTACAATTACTTACACTGCTGTTATATTACATTGTATTTTTAATTTTCATATAGCAGCTAAATAAACAAAAATTGAATTGGTAGCTCACGGCGATCGTTAAATCCCGAAAAAAACAAAAAAGACTTAGGAAATTGGTGAATGAAATTTTAAAGCATGTTGGAGTGACCTGGAAGAAAATGGCTCAAGGCATACTTGGGGATACCATCCAGCAGTAGATTGATAAAAAAAGCCGTTGATAATGAGGAGGACCTGATTAAAATTTGCTCCGCTTCGTGGCGTAAATCAGTTAGTTGTTTTGCTAGGCATTGCATATGATTTTTAATTCATGAAACCGGTTAGGTTTCATGAATTAAAAAAATACGTAGTACAGTTGTAATCATCACCCAGATTTTCTATGTAATTCCCAGCTCATGGCGAAATAAAATTTCGTACGCAGGGCATTTTTGCAGGACAACTAAAGTTACTAGAATAAGGTGTGAAAAATTTGCCAAGTCAGGAAATTGGCAACGCCCCCAAGAAATTCTCACTTTATTATACACTTTAAAATGTCTTGAAAGGCATTTAAAATAACGTGAGCTATTATTATTGCCCCTTACACTTGAAAATTCGATGGTGTTTTGGTTTACTAAATGGAATTGAATTTATGCTGAAAATCAGAGGCATAAGTTGAAATCTATGACATGATGAACATCAACGAATGTGCACGCTTTTGAAATACCACAGGAGTGCTCCTAATGACAACAGCAATAAAGCGTAACGAGTTTGCTGTCACTCTTTTTCTTTTTTTATCTTCTGAAGGGCTTGCCAGTTCTAGATTTCTTTCTCTCACTGAAGCCATCTGCACACAAATATCAAAATGACTCTCCATCCCCCTTCCTAAGGTTGCGTATGATTCTTCTCAGTGTTTTTTCTTCCATATTTTTTCCTTTCCTTAATTTTTTTTCTTGTGTTGCCAAAGTCTCTCAGGTGAAAGTGGCGGTTTTGTCGACAGTAGCTGCGATAAGAGGATCTCCCTGTCGGCTCTCCAAACAACCGGAATCTAGTTTTGTTCCCAAATCGTGACTCAGCACTTTTCCGCGGCATTTCCGCTCGGCTCCTTCAAGCCTCTACAAAACAGTATTTCCTCTAACAAAACAGTGGAAGCCGTTTCGACTGAAAGCGAAAGGTTTTTCAACTTAAACGTTGACATCTGCAGTAAAACTTTCTTCTGGGCAGCTCCCAGAAATAGGAAAGCAACAATTTCCAATAAAGTATTGTCTGTTGCACATTGTTTTTGGAATAAAAACAATTTCCATTGCGCTGTGTATAAAACGCTCTGTATTTCAATTGCCCATCATAAATATTAATTTTCAGTTATTTTGCGGTTTGAATGTATATTCAATTTATTTCAAACTGAAATTGAGCATGGGAGGATTTCCAAAATACCAGACTTAGCTATTTAAACTGAAGGGAAAAACTCATGCCATATTGTTTCAAACTTTGCACAATGTTTGCCAAGGCAGCTGACACCAACCATCTCTCGCAAAGCTGAACTGAGAATGCATTCAAGCATTTTGTTCTGAACCATTAGAAAAGTTATAATGCCAGCAGTTGCGTTCAACAGGTTCGTACTGCTTCAACACTACATGCTGTAATAATTTCTACAAACTGAAGAATCAGGTGACCATTTTTAAATACAATGCTATTAGAAGTAATATGAAAGCAGACCTTTTATCACTTTACCTTATACAGTTCAAAATAAAGATTAAGTGAATGTTGAAGGAATTATATTTTTGAACTGAAATAAAAACGGATCAAGTATTAAATATGTCCTCATGTTTAACATAGTTCATTTTTAAACCATTTGACAGAACAAAGATACGAAAATGAGAGTTTAGTTTTACCCAAGTAAAATTATCATACATGTAGTATGGTAATTTTACTTGTGAAATAATAAAATAAAAAAGGTAAATAACAATGAAAATTGACAATAAATTGTAGCACTCTGCTAGTAAAACAACATCTGCGGGTAACGGGTAGGAATGATAAACTGCCACACCGTAAACGAAGGTACTTAATAAAATTTTGAGAACGAAATACATAACTTTTCTCCATTTGTTTTTATTCCTTCAGCACGTCTTTTGTAAAAAAGATTGTGCTAATGTTATCTATTTTGTCCATTTTGAGATATGGTGTCCACAATCGTCTGCTTATAGACACCATATCTCTTCAACTATCATACCGATTTGAAAAACCTTTCTGCGTTGGGAAGCTTTAAATGTGAGAATGATGATCCTTGCATTCTGATTTTTCCGATGCACAACTTCGCCACTAGAAAGCGTAAATGAGATGATATCGAATTAAAAATACATTTTATCCCATATATTTGCTTCTAAACATCCGACTGAAAAAATCCTCTCCCTTTTGATGTCGTTTATGTAGGTACAGTCTGTTTTCAAATAATGCATAGATTTTCCGTTAGGGGGCGTAAAGGTAAATTGCATTTTTCCTGCTATCTCTGCTTCTAAAAATCCGATTTGAAAGATTCTTCTTGCATCGGATACAGATCCTGATGGAAAATGTTTCGCCTATAATTTCTGATTTTTGGTAAAGAATGGTTTGGCCACCAGGGGCGTAAGTGTTTATTTCTGCTTATGATGTATTAGAAGCAAAATCTGAGCTTCTGAAAACTCGATTGAAAAAAATTCTTTCGTGGACCGATACCGCTTACTTCAGAAAACCTGTTGAGAATACCTTCTGATTAAAATATTGCATAATTCTTCGGCCAAAAGGCTAGATCTAAGTTTTATTTTTGTCGTATCTCAGCTTCTGAGAGTTCGATTTAAAAAATTCTTTCTTTGTTGGAAAGCGTTTCCAGTGTGAAATGTTTCTCATATAATTTTAAAACTTTTAAACGCACAAGTGTGCCACTAGAGGGCGTAAGTTTGTTTCCGTTTTCAGTAAATATCTTCGGGTCTAAAAGATCGAATTGAAAAAGTTATTTTTCGGTCAGATGCGACTAATTATGAAAATGTTTTGTGTGTATTTTCTTCCCAAAATAATGCATAATATCGCCGTTAAGGGTGCAAATGTTTAATATGTTTTCTCAATATCCCTGTTTAGTCGCTCCGGTGGCTCAGTGGTCTAAGCGATGGCTTCTGATCATTCGTCCGAAAGGGGTCCGGGTTTGAGTCCCGGTGAGGCATGGATGTTGTGTTTATCTTACGGCACTGACTCTCTCCTATCCCTGGAACCAGTGGCCCTAAATTAGGGACGGGCGACTGCTTATAGCCCATTGAGTTGCTCAGTGTGGTCGTTAAACCTCCAATCAAAAAAAAAAATATCCCTGTTTCTCAATGTGCGATTTCAATTTTCTTTTTTACACTGCGCATCATTTACTTTGTGGAACACTTTAGGTTTGTATTTGAAGAGTTTTTAGTTCCCAGTTCTGTCGCTAGGTGGAGTTTATGTACTTCTCTTTGCAGCTGTATATGCGCTTCTAAAAACCCTATTGAGAAGTTTCTTTTTTTACTGTTTACCATTCGCTACAATAAAGATGGAAGCATTATCCTCTTTAAAAATGCACAGCTTTCCCGCTGGGCAGCAAAGGTTAGAACCTTTTTCTTGCTATCTCTGCTTCCGGAAGACGCATTTGAAAAGTTATTTTTCCTTAGCATAGCATTTGCCATAAAGAATACTTTTCACTCATTTTCAACTTTTCCATTAAGCAAAATTCTTCCGCTAGGTGGCGTAGAGTTACATTATGTTTCCGTCTATATTTATTATTTTAACTGTTCGATTTTGAAAATATCTTTGTCTCTGACATTCCTTCTCCTATGATAAACTTTTTGTGCGCCATTTGTTTGTTTTCGTAACATACTTTTTAGCCGCTGGTGGAAGTAAGTAGCTGTTTCTATTTCTGGAAGTTTTACCAATTGTGGAAATCCGGTTGATTTTCTTTCCTAACTGGTTCCATTGACTTTGAATAACTTCGATAAATTTTACTCGCGTCGGAAAGGATTCAAAAGACATGTTCATTACAACTGAAAATTCGGTGTCATATTTCTTGTTTTAAAAGTGTCGTAAGCATTTGTTAACAGAATTCATGATTTGACTCCAGGACATGTCTGCGGATGATTACGTAAATCTATGACTAGAGAGCAAACGCTGACGCGCTAAGATTTAACATATGAAGTCTATAGTTAGCAGTTTCTTTTTGATAATAAAGAGGATATTTTAGAGCATAATTATCCTTTCAGAGGTACGCTACTGTAAACAGAAGAAAAGGGTAAACATTCTAAACACAGATTTAAAAAGAAGATCAAGTATTTTTCTTCGAATGCTACTTCAATTACCTTAAGAAATGTTGAAACAATTTTATGCATTTAAAGGGCAGCACAAATGCAATGACAGAAAAACATGAACTATTCATTGGTAGGAGAAAGGACATTATTTCTTTCCTACCTACCGTCCACTAAGGTTTGTGCACAGAAATTGGTCAAGAAAAAAAATTGAGAACTAAGTGATCTTACGAATGACATACACTGCTCGACACTGAAATTCCCCACCAAGAAAGAATGATCCAAATAAGCCGAAAATCGCCAGCGTGCATATGTTCTTTAAAGAATGAAGAGATATAAGCTATGAGGTGTATAATTCATGATTTAATTTCCAAAGTAGTACATCACTTAGACAGGCTACAAGACATGATCACGTGACAGATGTCTATACATGTGTTACCACAATATTGTGCAATCAGTCAGACACACGGCGGGGTGTAGAGTGAACAGCTCTCTAATGGTGTCCTGGGTTATCTGAAACCACGCAACGTCTACCTGGTCCCACAATTCAGCAGCATTCCGGAGAGGCTGAATTGAGGCTTGAATACCTCGTCCAAAGAGATCCCACACATGTTCGATGGGTGACAGGTCCGGAGTTCTCGTTAGCCAGGGAAACATATGGATAACTAGTTGGCACCATCGCAGATGTTAGCGTTGTGTGGTCGAGCGCTATCTTGCTTGAAAACAGCTCTCGGGACGCCCGCAGGAATGGCAACAACAGGGGATGTAAAACGTCATCCACGTACTTCCGGGCTATCACCGTTCCCTTTTTGCGTGTCAGAGGTAACCGCCCATCGCAACTAATGGCATCACATAAGAGGAATTCTGGTTGGCTATAAGTATGCTGGTTACAGACAACAGCTGAATGGCTACCTCATCGCCTGACGCGGACTCGACAAGTATCGGAACGACTCATCGCTGAACATGGCATGGTGCCAATCTTGTTGCCACGCAACTCTACTACACCGTACGTGCTCCCGGCAGCCACTGCGCAATCGACGCAGTGGCTGCCGGGAGCGCAGACCAACCTCTACCAATTTTCGTTTCACCGCACGAATCATGACAGAGATGTCCATACATCCCATCGAATGCTCTCTGCAGTAACATGAAACGCCGAAACACGAGGCATGTACAATAAGTAATGCCTCCCGGCAAGTGTCTCGCGTATGACTTGTTGTCTAGCAACCAGTCAGGCGGCAAACGATTCTTTGTACCATTAACCTTATTTTACTGCGTAACAGAACACCGTATATCTGTAAGTTCGTACTGTGTTTAAAATGGATGATTCGTTTTCAACTGCGTCGACGGGTGTCAACGATCAGAACTTCGTGAATCATGAAAATGTACCTCTCAAAGAAATTCACTTTAGATTAGTGGCAATTTATAGTTCTGGAACTTTGGACATAAGCCCTCTTCATCGAGGTAAGAAAATTAAAGGACAGTAGAGGATTGTTGGCCGTAAAGGATCAGCCAAGGAGTGGGAAGTCCGTAATCGCAACTTGATATTCGAACAGACAAAAAGTCGATGAGCTCGTCGGGGAAAATCGAAGAATAACTCAGGGAACTACGGTAGGTAAGCTGAACATTAGTTTAGGGTGTGGCAATGACATTGTTAACGTTCCGGGATACAAGAGAGTGTGGGCTTGTTGGGTAACGCGTCACCTAACGACTGAAATGAAGAAATCGAAACTTGAAACGTCCTAAAGTTTGCTTGCTCGCTATGAAAAATATGGAAGTGGTTTTCTCCAAAGAACTGGGAATGATAATGAGAGTTGGGTTCACCATTATGACCCAGAAATGAAATATGAATCGCTGGAATACCGACACCCACTTTCTCCTTCAACGAAAAATTTCAAAACTGAAATTTCTCGCAGTAAGTGCATGTTCAGTGCGTTTCGGAACTACAGGGGCATTATTCATTAGGAGTATATTATCAAAGGTATAGTCATCAACTGTGAGAGATGGTCGTACCTTTGACAATGGCATTATTCATCAGGGGTATATTGTCAAAGGTATAGTCATCAACTGTGAGAGATGGTCGTACCTTTGACAATGGCATTATTCATCAGGAGTATATTGACAGAGGCATTATTCATCAGGAGTATATTGACAGATGCATTATCTATTAGGAGTATACTGTCAAAGGTATAGTCATCAACTGTGAGAGATGGTCTTACCTTTGACAATGGCATTTTTCATCAGGATTATATTGACAGAGGCATTATTCATTAGGAGTATATTGTCAAAGGTACAGTCAGCAACTGTGACAGATGATCGTACTTTGACAATAACATTATTCATTAGGAATATATTGACAGGGGCATTATTCATCAGTCAGGAGTATATTCTCAAAGGTACGATCATCAACTGTGAGAGGTGATGGTACCTTTGACAATGGCATTATTCATCAAGAGTATTTTTACAGGGGCATTATTCATCAGGAGTATATTGTCAAAGGTACGATCATCAACTGTGAGAGATGATCGTACCTTTGACAATGGTATTATTCATCAGGAGTATATTGACAGAGGCATTATTCATTAGGAGTATATTGTCAAAGGTACGATCATCAACTGTGAGATATAATCGTACCTTTGACAATGGCATTATTCATCAGGAGTATATTGACAGGGGTATTATTCATCAGGAGAATACTGTCAAAGGTACGATCATCAACTGTGAGAGATGATCGTACTTTTGACAATGGCATTATTAATCAGGAGTATATTGACAGGGGCATTATTCATCAGGAGTATATTGTCAAAGGTACGATCATCAACTGTGAGAGCTGCATGCATATCTTTAAAAAGTTAAAGCAACCGCGCGCGTGGGGAAACAAAAAGCCAATGATTCAGCAACACGCTAACGCCAAACCCCACGCCAGTGCTTCCACTTCAAAGGCCACACAGAAAATCGGGTTTGAAGTTTTTGGACGGTGAACGATTCGTTTGTCAGTGTCCAAGTTTCATTCTGTCAGCTGTTTATTTAGTCCACTGTTCACTTTTTCTGCCATTCATTTTTTCCACATTCATTTTGTCCTCAGAATAAAATAAATGGAATACCGTAAAAATTTTCTGTTTCGTTGGAATTTTTGTTACCAGACAGAAAAAAGTCAGCGGACATTGCTTACAAGCGATTTTTGTCTTTATTTTCATTTCACCTTTATTTTTAGTAGTCACATCAAAATATATGTCATATTTATATTATCATAACAATTGATGATTGTTGAGACAACTGGGAAGAAAGAGGGAAAAGGACATTTGGCCTGATATAGTCTTCTTCTCCCTGAAGGGAAGATTACAATATCTTAACACAAAAGCAAAACCAGCATGTGATGAACAGTGAAAAATATGTTACAGTGAAATAAATAAAGTCAGTATTAGTTCTTCCCTCCCCATTACCCATCACCCACCCCTACGTAGTCCGACTCCCCACCATTCACCTACCCTGTAGAATTCTTGGTTTCTTGGTGCCAAAATAATCAAATTGTCAATAGGTTTCAATTTTACGATATGGGAAAGTAAGATACAAATTCGAGATCTCCATCCTTATCTAATATTAAAACAGCCCCTCGAGGACCGGATACTCATCTAAAAATACTATAAATTATTAGCATAATGTTTTTTTTAGCATTTTCGTCCGTATCGTCCAATACTATTTTAATAAAAGTTTTCCCATGAGATACTGCTTTAGTTTTTTTAAATAAGTCAATATTATTTATAGATCGTAAGTTAACTGGTAATGAGTTCCAGAATTTTGGACCCCTCCTTAGTTTTTTTTAAATAAGTCAATATTTTTTATAGATCGTAAGTCAACTGTAAAGAGTTTCAGAATTTAGGTTCCTGTTTAATTTTTTCTAATAAAATACAAGGATTTTAAATGTTATTTTAAAGTAAAACGAAGAACTGAACTTTGAAGAGCTGTTTTTAACTCTTTCGTATGGTACGATTCACTCAGAGTGACACAAATCAAAGTTTTAAAAATTTTTTTTTATGTTTTTAAATACGTGTTGTATATTGATTTCATATAGTTCTTAGCTTTACAGTATATTTTTTTAATTCGGATTATTAATTGCTCATAATTTCGGCATTACGATTTATAATTTTCATGCGAATGAACTATAATGCTTTCCATAAAGGCATAATGGTGCAAAAAAGTTTAGAGTGATATTTTCTGTGAATTTGCGATGTTAGAGAAGGTAAATAGAGACGTTTTGCATACAGGAGAAATGGGTCTAAAATATTCCTCTTCAATCCAGCACACTTATGGCCATTGGAAGAAACTTTGGCTAATGGCACAGTGATTGACATCGTACCACACAAAAGATTTAAAAAAACTCTTCAAAGTTCAGTTCCTCGTTTTACTTTAAATAACATTTAAAATTGTTATATTTTTATCGAAAAATTTTAAAAGGAAAAAAACCGCATGTAAGCAATGTCTGCTGACCTTTTTTTTTATCTGCGTGGTACCAAAAATTCCATCAAATGAGAAAATTTCCACGGTATTCCATTTATCAAAGTAAACAGTGGTCTAAATGAACAGCGGACAAAGTGATAGAGAACCTTTTTGAACACCCTAGTTACATCCCAGGTTTGACGCCGTCCGACTTCTGGTTGTCTTCTGCTCTAAAGAGCCATCTGAAAGGAAATCAGTTCACCTGTGACGAAGATCTTCAAGCCGCAACGGGAAAACGTTTCCGAGAATAAGCCGAAGATTTTACAGAGACGGGTTTAAAAAACTTGTTAAAGGTTGGCGTAGATGTATCGAGCGTGAGGGGTGACTTAGTAGAAAAACAAAATATGTGAATTAAAGTAGAAATTCCGAGTTTTGTTCTCGTTTTGCTTCAATTTAATACCTTGCCACTGAGATTCTATACAAATATGGAAGCATTACTTTCTGAACATCCTCTGTACACCGATGGATAAGTACTGGCATTCACCTGATAGCAACGGTTCCAACACAGCAACTGACAGAGCCTTCTTGCAACAACGACTAACGGTTTTAACATCCGGATGTACATGGGTCGCGATTCGCGAATCGACCAATCAACTTCACGGAGACCTACGATCCCTCTTCACACAAACGCATCCAGGGTTAGCGATGAGGTCAATGAGGCATTTCAGTCTATTAATTTGCTGTAGCAGTCCACAACATTCCGTTGCTTTGTTCCATACAACCTGGGGCACACAACACGACATGGCATTAGCGACATGCTTTGCCGTCTATCTCTCGAACATCTGAAGCGATTGGTTCTTACTCGCGAATATTTTGAATATCCTGACTCTCTGCATACACTTACCAATTTGCAGGACGATACGCTAAATTCTTCTGAGTGAGGTAATTACAATGTCGAACAATGTATGTGGAGCTAAAAAATCAGAAGATTCATTCTGCATGATACATTCATTTATTGAATTTCCTAATTATGACTTATATTACCAGTTTCTGATTTATTTGAATCAAAGACCACTTTGTCCGTATGGCTCAAAATCCTGCGTCTGTACATTTTTATATTAATATTCGTGCACTTTTTTGTACTTCTATCTTTTCATCCTCCTGATCAATCTCCAAAATTTCATATTGGAATGAATACTTCGATTACACAAAATTTGAAATTAAAACATTCAAGTTAAAACACAAATATTCGCTCACTTCTGATCTTAGGAAACTAGTGAGAGACCTGACACTGTATTCGCCGGACTGTAACGTCGGTCACCGCCTCGATGGCACAGTGGTCTAAGTGCTGGCTTCTGACCATTCATCCGAATAGGTTTGGGTTCGAATTCCGTTGAGGCACTGATGGTGTATTTTTCCTGCGGCACTGGCTCTCTCCTTTTCTTGAGACCAGTAGCCCTAAATTAGGGACGGGCGACTGCTTATAGCCAATTCAGTTGTGCATGGTGGTCGTTAACTCCCCTCCCTAAAGAATGTCGTCGTAGAATGAAGAAACGGAAAGAGAATTTACTTTGAAAGTATCCTTTAACGAGTCGGGATCTTTCTTCGCATCTTATCTTGTTTACGTTGGAATAACAATTTACAAGAATTTACAAGAGAAACATTTGAAGTCAATTTATTTCTCTTATTAAAAAAATTATGTTGGTTCATGTTTCTCTCAGCCAGAAAGTAATCACGCGACCACGAATTACCTGAAACTTTAGATTTGATTCCTTAAATGAAAAATTTGTATTGCAGAAATTTGAAACATTAAATCTTATTCCAGAGAAACAGTTGGCGAAACTGAAATGCAATTCGTATTAACACCATTTGTTTTTATACAAAATGTCGTGCACTGACATGCGTTCAAATTCTTTGTTTTTTTCAGGTTCATATGTAATGTGAATTTCTAAATTTCAGGCTTGTACCTATATTATCAGGTTCATCAATCTGGCAATAGCCTTAAAAATATGATTATCTATCTAATAATTCAAACAATTAGTTTCATTTTATCATAAGATAGATAAATAAATCACGAAACGTTTGATGTTACAAACTCCTTCGGGACAAATGTACAGAGCATTCAGAAGGCAACACACGTTAGGCTTACAACAATGCGATTCTCAGTCACTAAGCGAATCTTATTCGGCGAGTTTTTTTCCACTTCTACAAAATATACTACAACTTCCTAGTTCACTGACGTCATTGCTTCCGGTAGAAAGGCATAGGTTTCTTACCATGCTTAATTTTCTCCTTTTCAGCCTTGAAGCGATGTCTATATCGCAACCTTTCCAACTTCCGGCGGCTTTCTACGAAAATAAGGGTACAGCATGCCATAATAGATTTGTACTTTGCGTAATCGTACCTATGTAGTCACCCAACATCAAGACTGCTATGCTATTCTTTAATCAATTTGGCTTTTAAATAAACTGGAGGTGAATATGCTAGCACCAAATACTTTTTTCTTCAATCACAATATAAATACAAACGCGTTTTGGAAAACTGATAGCTTTGGGCACTCATTTTAAGCAACACAGGAATCTGTACTTTTCTACGCTTCTAACGCTTCGTGTTAGAAAAACGGAAAACATTTCATTACTCTTTTGAAACATCAGAGAAGTCACAATAAGGATTCAAATTTCTAGATAGCATCACATTTTGTAATGACTTACAGCAGAATAATCTTGTCCGTTTATTTTCAAGACGTGATGACTTCGTATTAACACAATTGCACCTTTCTGACAAATAGTTTTCAGATTACTTGTTTTTCAATCTGATTTTTTATTAGTGCCTGCTCTTTACAAAAAATGCTTTCCTGGATTAAGAATTCCTTGTTCGAAAACTGTGCTTGTATGCAGTTTTTGTCTGTCTACGGAACAGTATCGATAGCACGTCTCTGCAGCATACAGTGAATGGTAGCTCACATAATATAAAGAAACTTAGTAAAACACGCAGAACGACTTTATATGCAACGCCTAACCACATAGGCGAAATATGTGCATTTTTTCTGGCTTTCCACCGCGGTATCATTTTTTTAGGAACATCTACCTAATCACGTGTTAACCCACCCTTAGCATTCAAAACGGCCTCTATTCGATGTCGCATGGATTCAAGGAGGCGATAATATCGGTCGACAGGTACGTTCAGCCAAACGGATGTGATAGAGTCCGTCAATTGACAAATGTCCGCTGGAGGAGTTGCGAATGACATTGTCAATCTAATCCCACAGGTGTTAAGTTGGATTGAGATCTGGTTACTGTGGGGGACATTTTAGCAATTTGAAGTCACTATCGTGCTTCTGGTACTAATGTGTAATGATCCCATCCTTGTGGCATGGCGCATGATCCTGCTGGAAATAACCAGGAAATATCATGCACATTTACAAGTGCGCCTGGCCCGAAATGAAGTTAAGACACCTTGTGGCATCCAAATTCTGTTCCAGGGGCATAAAAGAACACGATGCCAGCGATAAAAACAGACCCCACACCATTACACCTCCTCTACCAGATTGTACAGCTAATGTTAGGCAGCTGGGATACATTGGTTCGTGCTGTTGACACCATATTCTGGACCGTCATCGGTATATACTAATTATTAATCGGACCAAGCGAAATTCTTCCAGTTTTCAAGGGTCCAGTTTTAGTGCATTTGCGTCTACTGCAAACGAATTTGTCGCGTTTTAGGAGATATGATTAGTACACGAAGAGCACGTCAGCTGTTACAGTCCATTCGTACCAATGTGCATACTGGAATCTACTCTCGATACCGATGTTGTGAGTCGTTACTTGACGCAATAGAGCTCGTCTGTAACGTGGCACTGTAACCAAGGCTTCATAGATTCAACAGGATTAAGTTACAGTAATCATTTTGAATGTGGTGAGTTTAAATTTTCTCCCCTTCCTTTAGCGTTAATTAGGAGACGGTCCCTTTCCCCCATTTCCGTGCAGCTGGTATTTTATTGCTATGGGAGGAAGAAAGTGGACAATGATGTATGAGACATTCTCACATCTTCTGTTTAACACTGGGATGTATATGTGCGAGGCACGTGATCAGGGAGAAGGCAATTAAGGATTTTCCGTGCGTTCTGAGACGAACTGGAAAAGTGCAGTACAAAGTGGGCTACGCATTGGCCGAAATAGGAAGAGTGAACGCGGGGGATACGGATCGACGCTCAAAGAAGTGAGTGTTTAGAACGATTTTCCTTGGGCTCTAAAAGATGGCGGTAAAACGAGGGAAAGTGATAATGTTTTAGAACGTCCAGTGCCGAAAAGTGAGACCGGACAAATAAAAGAGGAAAACAGAAACGTAGCAGCAAGAGAACTGACGAAAAGCCATTTACTAGGGAAACTGATCAACGTATTAATAATATTCAGAAACGCAAACAAACCAGGTCAAAGCTTGAAAGATCTGTACAACTTCACAGAATAAACATATTCTTCACTGCAGAAGAAAGAATCTTAATTTTAGCTGATGCTTTATTTATTTGTTTCATCATCGGGGAATAATACAGGTTAAACCCCGAAACTGTCTACAAGCGAAGGTCTAACGAACCCTTCACACAGGGCAGTGAAACACAATTCAGTGTAAAGTCCTATAACACTACAATCTTCTCCAACTGCGTTTGTCCTTTAACATCGGCCATTCGTTTCCTCCTACAGGAAGGCCGCTGACTGCTTGTTTTGTTGTTTGTGCATCACTCATTGTGCACCTTGGATGCACAGCATGTTCTTGCATAGTCGAGGAGTTGTTTGTTTTGTTGTTCGTGCATCAGTCATTGTACACATTGGATGCACAGCATGTTCTTGCATAGTCGAGGAGTTGTTTGTTTTGCTGTTTGTGCATTAGTCATTGTACACCTTGGATGCACAGCATGTTCTTGCATAGTCGAGGAGTTGTTTGTTTTGTTGTTTGTGCATCACTCATTGTACACCTTGGATGCACAGCATGTTCTTGCATAGTCGAGGAGTTGTTTGTTTTGTTGTTTGTGCATCACTCATTGTGCACCTTGGATGCACAGCATGTTCTTGCATAGTCGAGGAGTTGTTTGTTTTGTTGTTCGTGCATCAGTCATTGTACACATTGGATGCACAGCATGTTCTTGCATAGTCGAGGAGTTGTTTGTTTTGCTGTTTGTGCATCACTCATTGTACACCTTGGATGCACAGCATGTTCTTGCATAGTCGAGGAGTTGTTTGTTTTGTTGTTTGTGCATCACTCATTGTGCACCTTGGATGCACAGCATGTTCTTGCATAGTCGAGGAGTTGTTTGTTTTGTTGTTCGTGCATCAGTCATTGTACACCTTGGATGCACAGCATGTTCTTGCATAGTCGAGGAGTTGTTTGTTTTGTTGTTTGTGCATCACTCATTGTACACCTTGGATGCACAGCATGTTCTTGCATAGTCGAGGAGTTGTTTGTTTTGTTGTTTGTGCATCACTCATTGTACACCTTGGATGCACAGCATGTTCTTGCATAGTCGAGGAGTTGTTTGTTTTGTTGTTTGTGCATCACTCATTGTACACCTTGGATGCACAGCATGTTCTTGCATAGTCGAGGAGTTGTTTGTTTTGTTGTTTGTGCATCACTCATTGTACACCTTGGATGCACAGCATGTTCTTGCATAGTCGAGGAGTTGTTTGTTTTGTTGTTTGTGCATCACTCATTGTACACCTTGGATGCACAGCATGTTCTTGCATAGTCGAGGAGTTGTTTGTTTTGTTGTTTGTGCATCAGTCATTGTACACCTTGGATGCACAGCATGTTCTTGCATAGTCGAGGAGTTGTTTGTTTTGTTGTTCGTGCATCAGTCATTGTACACCTTGGATGCACAGCATGTTCTTGCATAGTCGAGGAGTTGTTTGTTTTGTTGTTTGTGCATCACTCATTGTACACCTTGGATGCACAGCATGTTCTTGCATAGTCGAGGAGTTGTTTGTTTTGTTGTTTGTGCATTAGTCATTGTACACCTTGGATGCACAGCATGTTCTTGCATAGTCGAGGAGTTGTTTGTTTTGTTGTTTGTGCATCAGTCATTGTACACCTTGGATGCACAGCATGTTCTTGCATAGTCGAGGAGTTGTTTGTTTTGTTGTTTGTGCATCACTCATTGTACACCTTGGATGCACAGCATGTTCTTGCATAGTCGAGGAGTTGTTTGTTTTGTTGTTTGTGCATCACTCATTGTACACCTTGGATGCACAGCATGTTCTTGCATAGTCGAGGAGTTGTTTGTTTTGTTGTTTGTGCATCACTCATTGTACACCTTGGATGCACAGCATGTTCTTGCATAGTCGAGGAGTTGTTTGTTTTGTTGTTTGTGCATTAGTCATTGTACACCTTGGATGCACAGCATGTTCTTGCATAGTCGAGGAGTTGTTTGTTTTGTTGTTTGTGCATCACTCATTGTACACCTTGGATGCACAGCATGTTCTTGCATAGTCGAGGAGTTGTTTGTTTTGTTGTTTGTGCATCACTCATTGTACACCTTGGATGCACAGCATGTTCTTGCATAGTCGAGGAGTTGTTTGTTTTGTTGTTTGTGCATCACTCATTGTACACCTTGGATGCACAGCATGTTCTTGCATAGTCGAGGAGTTGTTTGTTTTGTTGTTTGTGCATCACTCATTGTACACCTTGGATGCACAGCATGTTCTTGCATAGTCGAGGAGTTGTTTGTTTTGTTGTTCGTGCATCAGTCATTGTACACCTTGGATGCACAGCATGTTCTTGCATAGTCGAGGAGTTGTTTGTTTTGTTGTTTGTGCATCACTCATTGTACACCTTGGATGCACAGCATGTTCTTGCATAGTCGAGGAGTTGTTTGTTTTGTTGTTTGTGCATCAGTCATTGTACACCTTGGATGCACAGCATGTTCTTGCATAGTCGAGGAGTTGTTTGTTTTGTTGTTTGTGCATTAGTCATTGTACACCTTGGATGCACGGCATGTTCTTGCATAGTCGAGGAGTTGTTTGTTTTGTTGTTTGTGCATCACTCATTGTGCACCTTGGATGCACAGCATGTTCTTGCATAGTCGAGGAGTTGTTTGTTTTGTTGTTTGTGCATCACTCATTGTGCACCTTGGATGCACAGCATGTTCTTGCATAGTCGACGAGTTGTTTGGTTTGTTGTTTGTGCATCACTCATTGTATACCTTGGATGCACAGCATGTTCTTGCATAGTCGACGAGTTGTTTGGTTTGTTGTTTGTGCATCACTCATTGTTCCCCTTGGATGCACAGCATATTCTTGCATAATCCAGGAGTTGTTTGTTTTGTTGTTTGTTCATCACTCATTGCACACCTTGGATGCACAGCATGTTCTTGCATAGTCCAGTAGGTTTGCATTTTCTGAGGTGCTTGCATCTGCCAGCCTAGCACCCATTATCACGCCTCTCTCAAAGTCGCTTAAATCATGAGTCTTTCCCATACTGCCGCAATCCACGCTGCATACACTTCTGAAACTTTTGGAGTGAGATATTTATACGGCCATCTCAACGCCATAGTTCCGTACGTAAGTGAGGACGGCCCGGGCTGTAGCTAGGAAAGAGCCAGGTCAGGATCTGCCCGACCAACGTTTACCTTTGCCCGTCCTAGCGATTTGCACTACAGTCCTGAGCCCTACCTCTTTGATATCTTTTGCCCGATTTCCTTTATATCCTTTTTCCAATTTTAATCATCAGCAGCCCATCCCAACTTCTCTGTCTGGCTACCGACCTGAGGATGGCACGTGTCTGATTGCCATTGGGTGTTCCTAATAATTTGCTATTTCAATGTATATTCTTGAGGTAAACAATTTCTGTTTCTTGAGTGTACACGACAACATTGTAAACTGCGCACATAGACAACAGCATTCATGCTTCTCGCATGACAAACACCAGCAGCCATAGCTTTAATGAAAACCGTTTTCAGAAATGTTTTGAGAAAAAAAAATGCTAAACCTCATGACTTTTTCACGCACTTCTGCACGATGAACATTCTTTGTGACGTTTTGATGGCATGTGTCCAAATCATTTTGCGAATTCTACTGAGAAGCACTTACTGTCTAATAGCTATTTCACAGGTTTTCCTGTTGTCTAGCATTTGTATTCTGTTCAAGGGCGAACGTAGAAATGACTAATGGTTGCAATCAATTTGTCATTAAATTCTTCGGAAAGTTTTTTCCCTGAGGTGAAAAGGAACATCAGGATCCTCCACATGAATGACGTTTCAGCAGCGAATGTCATGCGAAACAATTGCCTTACGCGAGTTTGAACGAATTATCAATTGTTCAGTATGTCCCTTGAAGAAAAACTGCACGTGCTTGGAGTTATCACGTTGTCGATCTGATTGTAGACGGGATAACGGCTATCGGTTGTCGTATTTAAAAAAAAAATCCTTTGCAGCGTAGAGTTCTGGCGATGACGGTAATTTGTGCACTTTGCAAATTTTTGTGACGCACAGTTTTCCTGTAAGTTGGAGTAAAGGATGTTTCATGTCCAACGCACCACACAATTTTAAAAGCAGAATTGCAGAAACTCTTTCTTTGTGTGTCCGACAGTAAATGTCAATAAAATCTTACGTTGTTTTTTCGCCATCTATAATTTCAATTTCAAAGCTCCTTTTGTGCCTGATAGTTCTAATTATGATTGAAACTATTTCACATACCGTGAGACATTTCTAATGTGTATGTTCTTGCCAGATGGCGGAATCTCAAATATTCAGTTTGAAGTTTTTTCATGTTCTACGAGACCGACTACAAAAATCCCTTTAACATCGATTAGATCTAATCATGATCAATGTCATCCACTCGTATTCTGAATTTCCAGAGTTACCTGACGCAAAAGCATATTTGTTTTGCACTATGTCCTCGTTGTTAAAAACACCAATGCATTTCGATTGATGTAACCATACCACAATTTCCCAAGCATTTTCTAGCTTTTCTAATGAAAAATCTCCGCTAAATACCATGAAATTCATCTTAAAAAATAAGTTAGAATAGCTTTAGGTAACCAGGTTGCAAATTTTTCTCAAAAACAGTCCTTATTATTTCCGAAAAGTTCGGTGAAATTCTTCCGTAAACCTTTAAAAATAAAAAAAAATGATTCAGCAAGTATGAACAAATTAGAGAGATTAACGGGCAGAGAGAGAGAGAGAGAGAGACAGAGAGACAGCTAAATACCGACTTCTAATGTGTGCTGAAGTCATGTACAGAGTGTTAGAAATTTCTGGAAGAACGTTCGAAGGAAATATTCACTGCACATAAAGATCACAACTTCCACGAGAAGAAATCATAAATTCCTTTTATTATAATTTTGTTACAATATTTAGCATCATGGGTGATGTCGTTTTATACCAGAATTTTAAAGTTTACATTAACAGCAAAAGTGTTAAGTTTGAATATACTCGCTAAACTCAGACTCTGGATATGTTTTCCAATTACATACACATAGCAAGAAAACATTGTCAAAATGCATAATAATCTAACCACTTTTATTGTTTACTGAGCCCACAAATCTAAAGCATTTATTAAGTACGTTTCAGATAGATTCTACGAACAATCATTCACACTTCACGATTTTAATTTGTTCTTTGAAGTGCGTGTCACAACAGGTCTTCATAAAAAATGTATATGATATAATGGAGAATACTTTCTGATTTCGGAGACCATAAAATTTAAGATAACAGCCCATATTAACATACCATGGCAAAACTAATAATATATTATTAGTTTTGCCATAGTATGTTAATAACATTGCTTTGGAGAACGTAATAAAAATATTAACCCACGTTTCAAAGTGCTGCAGAATTATCTTAATGTAACTGCTGTTACTTTGCTTCAAGTTTTTCTGAAAATCCATTTTTTATTTTGGTGAGTTGCGTTTTTTTTAAATTCTCAGTGAGGAGTAATATAAAAGAAATTTAAAGGCACAGCTACGGTAGCACAGATACTACAAGTTCATCACTCTTGCAAAACATGGAAATTATTTTATGGCAAATTCTTACTGTGGTCGACAGCACATTTGTGCGACATCCGTTGTTTCTCCATCGTTTTCAGAAATAAAAATGCTTTTAATTTCACGTGTTACAGCTACACTTTTTCTTTTCATTTGTTCTGCATTGAAACGAAAGGAATATCAAGGCTTAGCAGTCACTTTCGATTAATTATGTGCAGTTAATTTAATCAAAAGATAAGCAGGATACATCTGGAACACCACACGACAACAAAACACCGCTAATTCATCAATGCAGAAAGACGGTAGTGCGCATGCTCAAACATTCAACTACTTGAACATCTGCATAGTTGCAGCAACTTTTAACAGTTTTACTGGGTTGTTTCGAAGAACAAAAGAGTTACACGATGTGGAAACACCAACGTGTTAAAAAATTGCCTTTTTGGCAGAAAGGAAACTTTATACACGAAGTTTCACTGCATTTACCACATTTCTTGTTTTACGGAGCTTCCTTCGTTTATCTGTTGTGAAACACCCTTTCCTTCTAAAAGGGTAATATCCCTGTTATTACTTGACCAGTTTATTGTCCTTCAATGACTAAACTTCACCTCTGAAAATACAGAACATATCAAGCGACTTGAACGTCACTGGCAAAGTTGTTTCTGTAGAATTATTTCTTCTTCGATTGGGTGTGATGTTTCAAATTTGTGTTTTATAATTTACCACTTAGCTTGTGACCAGAGGATTGAATTTTGCACTGTAAAAAACAGTGTTCTTAGACAACGGAGTCTAGTGATAGTGAATTTTTTTTTCATTTTTAGCGATATAAGAAATTTATAAATTTGCTCCCATTCTTTTGATTTACCGCCTTGTTTGCCGTCAAGTGTTTCGAACCACAAGAGATGATTTGATTAAATTCAGGAATGAATATACACTTTCCAAACACATGAAAATTGACAATAAGACTTGTCTCTTTTACCTAAGAAATGTACTTCCCAAGCCACAATATGTAAAACTTATAAGTCGCCCCGGTGACCGAGTAGACAGAAGAGCTAGCTTCTTATCATTCGTTCGATATGGGCCCAGATTCGAGTTCGATAAGACACATGTGGTGTGTTTGTCTGATTGTGCTGGTTCTGTACCTTCATTGGAGCCAGTGGCCTTAACTCAGGGACGAGTGATCATACATATAGCTCCAAGAGACGCTATAAATCTATTGTTAAGAAAGATATCATGGAAAAACGAAACTAAAAACATCATTGGTATCACTAATCAGTTAGATACGAAACAGCTTCAGTTAAAGGAAAAATACTTAAAAGAAACTGAAAATCGAATTGAAAACTATGAGGAAAAGAACTTTCTACAACAGACCTCATATTTGTCCAATCATTAGAAACACGCTCACAAAGCTTGTCATTGTAAGGAGATACAAGTTGTGATGTATGCTGTGGAACACCCAGCAACATTCAGCAACATCCAACTAGAATGAATATTGCTTGCATTTACATTTCGCGCAGTTTATTCAGCAATCAAGAAGTGGGAGAAGGCCAGTCTTCTTTATACATACAGACACCTTGATTTGATAAATACAAAAATAGAGCTAACAAAAGAAAAGAATGAGCAGAGGACTTTCAAACATATTACGGAACACTGATATTAGAAAATAAAGATATCATCTCTTGTGGTTCAAAACACTTGACGGCAAACAAGGCGGTAAATCAAAAGAATGGGAGCAAATTTATAAATTTCTCATATCGCTAAAAATGAAAAAAAAATCACTACCACTAGACTCTGTTGTCTAGGAACACTGTTTTTTACAGTGCAAAATTCAATCCTCTGGTCACAAGCTAAGTGGTAAATTATAAAACACAAATTTGAAACATCACACCCAATCGAAGAAGAAATAATTCTACAGAAACAACTTTGCCAGTGACGTTCAAGTCGCTTGATACGTTCTGTATTTTTAGAGGTGAAGTTTAGTCATTGAAGGACAATAAACTGGTCAAGTAATAACAGGGATATTACCCTTTTAGAAGGAAAGGGTGTTTCAGAGCAGATAAACGGAGGAAGCTCCGTAAAACAATAAAACAAAATATTCTGTACAAAAACACTTCTGTTGGTACCTTTTAAAGGCCATAAAAACACGGGAATCTCGTATGATTTGAACCGTGACCTCCGTGTGATACCATTCTTAGTGTCAATTGGCATGTGTTTGGAAAATGCATATATTTCCTGAATATACGTGACAAATGCATTCATATTTCGTGTGTATCACACGGAGGCCGTAGTACAAATCTCTAGTTAGGTTACTGGACTTAAAATCCTGCTGTGAAAGCGGAATAGGAGCTAAGTTCCGGAAACAGGGGAACGAGCCCAAGAGTAACCTGCTGGAGAGTGCCGATACTGCAAACTATATTTTTCAGCAAATACAAATGGAATTTTTTTTTATTCCTTTTTTTTTTTTTTTTTTTTTTGCGTACCTTGTAATTTTTTTCACTAGCAAACATTTATTTCGTACAAAATATGGAACCAACAAGACAAAAATAAGCGATAAAGAAGAAAAGAGGATAAGGAAAACAAAACTCTCTTGAAATATAAAAAATAAATAAATAAAATTTTCGGAATTTATTTGATGGTGGTTAAATTGCATGTTTCTTATTCCCTAAAGTAAAATAACAGCGCACTAGAATGGGAAACTCTTTTTCTATTTTACCATTTTCCCCCTTTGGTGAATTCACACAATAGCATCTAGGAGTTATTCGTGTCGTATTTTGACTTTTCCTATTCCCCCTTTTTTGTTTCTGCTTTTTTCCTATTGCTTTAATCCGCCATGCTCGTTCGCTGATGTTCGGGTCAACAGCCTAACTCTTTCCCCTCCACGTTCGAAAACCAAGAGTCCTCAGATTCCCGCCAACAAATCTCTTTTCTCAAACACAAAGCCTCGTAAAACCACTCCCACTAGCCATAAAGCAATGAAGAGGAAGAAGTCGAACGCTGCTTCACTCTCTTTCTCACGAGGAGTTCCTTCGAAAACTATTTTACAAAGCCTAGAGGGATATATTTTGCTAAAACCACTTGAACACCATACTTTTTGTAGGCAATTAGGTACCTGGAATTTCTGAACAGCTGTTTAGAATCACATAAACACTTACCAAGTGAAGAACTATGTTTTAGTCTTCACTGCAACACATTTTGAACCATTTTTTTTAAATTTTTTAACGTTATTCTTACTTTAACGTTTGCCCGAAAATAAGTATTTGTTTCTACCCTTGATCCTATGCAACAACAAGACAGACAATCACTGGCACAGATGTTCTTACAAATTCATATTGAGCAGTCTCTTCGTTTGAGTTACACATCGTTTGTGCTACATCATTTCAGCTTTGCTTCAAGAGAAGTGCAACACATGAATGAATAATAAAATATTTATGTCCATAATGAAATACCAAAGACATTTTATAAACTATCCAAGATACGTAGGCGTGTCAAAAGTTCGTCCCGTTTCCACCTAAAAGGTTTAATGGTGCAAAAGCCATACACACTCATATTCTGCAAAATAAGAGCAGTTGTTTTCCACAGTTTTTTTACTAACGTTCCATAAGAGCCACGGTACCCTCGGCAAGTATCTTTGACACACTCTCTGATGCTAGGTTCCACACCCATCACTGAAGAGAAGTACCGTCATTGTAGAAAATGGGCCATGGGACGAAACAGGTGGTAGTCGGATGGTAAAAGATCCGGAGTCTATAGAGGATGGAGTAGATCTCAACCCCTTCAAATTCTTGTAATTTCGGCCAACTACTCTGTAGACAGAGGGCGACGCGTTGTTCCGCCTACTGAGATGTCAATTCATGAGGAACCATTCGATGGAGTCTGCAGGAGAAACTAAGCTGGTGCAAGTGACGAACGATGGTGAATTAGGAATACTCCACCTCAGCTGCCAATTGTTGTGTACTAGCACCAGGGTTCGCTCTTACAGTTTCGAACAGGGTGTCCATGTTGGTGGTCATTGAACGTCATGCCCTCAGCTTGTCTTTGAGAATAGTGCCCACAGCATTAAAACGCCGAAACCATTTCCGCGCAGTGCTTTTGTCCACTGTTTCCTCAACTTCAACTGCAAAAAATTATTTCGCTGAACTTCCACGTTCAGCCCTTTTTACTAATAATGGCATAGGAGCACCTGAAGAGCACGTTTATCTACCTCCATCCTATAATTACCTGATAATGCAATGCGGCTCGGCGCCAAATATGAGTAGGCCTAACATTATGTGCAGCTCAAAACGGGATGAACTGTTAACTAACCTTGTTAAATTGAAGGAGGAAGTTCCTCCTTCAATTTAACAAGGTTTGAAGGAGGAAGTTCTGCGCTTCTCGCAGCCATTGCGTTGATTGATTTTTACCGTAAGGCAAAGTTGAGCTCGCCTGATGTCATAACAGAGTTGAATGGCGACAGGAATGACACCATGTTGTGTTTACCAATAAGCCCCAATTCTGCCACTGTGCCAATGGTCTTCGAGTCCTCATCTGGCGAATACTTGGCCACAAAGACGATCCACCAGTTACCAGCGAACAGCACACTATCCGGGCATCTTCATATGAGGGCGTCATTAGTTATTATTTTTGGTCATCTCTAATACGCATAACGGACGCGATGACAGCTTAGTGGTACGTAGATGGCGTCTTATAACCAGTGGTTCTGCCATTCCTGAGTAGTATCAAGAGAGCAGTTTTTCAGAAAGATAACGTTAAGCTAAACACCGCTAACATCTTCCGAGTGTGCGTACAAGAGACCCATGTACTTCACGTGGATCCAGATATCTAGGGACATATTTGAAGGGATGTATCGCTCTATGGCGCGCCGTGTGTCTGCTTGCATTGCACAACATGGTAGGCACACCTGATGCTGTCACGTAATTCTGTCTTGTAGCCTTTCAAACTGATGTACTGCGTTGGGAATTAAATCACATATTACCCTTCTATATTCTATGTCTCCTGCTCTTTTCGGTTCATTAGGCTCACTCTTTTTGGGTGCAGCACTTCTATTGTCGAGCGGGGCATATACACATGTATATACAGTACAGGGATGTAAGGTCAGGTGATGCGTAACATCACAGCCTCTCCTTAACAAATGTCAACCCCGCCTTGCCGTGGTGCATCCAGTTCCCACTAAAGGGGCTCTGACGACCGCCAATAGCGGTATAACTATACCATCGGGATTAGAGGAAATTCTATCCCACACTCACCAACCAGCTTGGCCAGCGTGGTGAGTTATGGCCAAACTCCTCCAAAATGACTCCACAACTTAAATCTTGGCCCTCAGTCTCCGGCAGCTGGAATGTACCTGGCCTAGGCAGCGGCCAGTGCGACATGAAGACAGAGGGTGATAAGAATCAACGGAGGACCGGACTAGGCTGCCATCTGTTGCTCACCTTGCTTACGTATAATGGACGCTCCCTATCTTCTGATTCAAGGCTTCTTGAATTGGAAGAGGAACTACAAAGGATCAAGTGGGACATCGTCGGGCTAAGTGAGGTAAGGAGAAAAGGAGAAGATCTCATTGAACTGAAAAGTGGACATCTCTTCTACTATCGTGGGACAGATACTGGCAGAACTAGTGGTGTTGGATTTATAATAAACAAGAAACTGAAGGATAAAGTTGTAGAAGTTGAACGTTCTTCTGACAGAGCTGCAGAACTCGTTATCCAACTCTTGAGAAGATACCAGGCTCAGATTATTCAAACTTATGCACCCACCACAAGTCATCCTGAAGAAGAAATTGAAGAATTTTATGAGGAAATTCGTCATCTAAATAATAAAGGTAAGCAGCACTTGAAGATCATTATGGGAGATTTCAATGCGAAAATAGGGCAACGGCAAACAGAATGAAACTTCAGTAGGTATATTTGGTGACGGCAACAGAAACCACAGTGGAAATACTCTCGTTGAGTTTGCAGAGGCAGAAGGGTTTTCATCTTGAACTTTTTTTTCAAGAAAAAGCCACACAGGAAATGGACATGGAAACATCCAAAAGGGATGACAAGTGAAATTGATTTTGTTATGTGTAACAAAAAATTCGTCATAGAAGACTACAGTGTGCTAAAGAAGTTCAACACAGGTAGTGACCATAGATTCGTGAGATGTAAGATGCACCTCAACAGTAAACTTGAACGTGGCAAGCTCATAAGACAAACAAAATGTATTGACATAACTAACCTTAAAAAACACCATAATACCTTCAAGGTGGAATTGAAGAACAGATTCTTTGCTTCAGAAGGCCTAACATCGGAAGAAGTGGATATTTATGAAATTAACAGAAAAGTAACCAAAGCTCTTATGGAAACAGCAACAAAATTAGCTGGGTCTAAGAACAAGTTGCATGTGAACAAATTATCAGGAAAAACGAAAATGTTGATGCAAAAAAGAAGAGAGATGAGGACAACTAAGGAAGATGTGACTTCCAAAGTGGAATATATAGAGCTATGCAAGACAGTAAGAAAAAGTATTACTGAAGACGTAAGAAAATTCAACTGTGAACTAGCGAGGAAAGCAATTGAAAACAACCAAAGCCTAAAGATAGCAAAGGGACATCTCAGTAAGGGAAGAAAACAGATTATGGCACTGAGAAAAGAAGATGGTTCTGTAACAAGAAATAGAGGCGAAATGTTGACAAGAGTGAAAGATTTCTACTCCAAATTATATGAAAGGGATGATACATGTACTCCAGACATCAGGAAAGGTACCAGTACCAGAGTTCTTCCAGTCCTCCCAGCAGAAGTTGCACATGCAATCAAGAACATGAAGCGGGGAAAAGCTCCAGGAGAAGATGGAATTACTGTAGACATCATACAAGAAGCAAGTGGAGAAATCGAAACAGTACTCGCCCAAATTTTCACTCGATGACTTAATGAAGGAAATATTCCTGAGGATTGGAACACCGCTTCAATGATCCTGCTACATAAAAAAGGTGATATTGAGGATCT
Organism: Macrothele yani; assembly: GCA_039090855.1. Taxonomy (NCBI): domain Eukaryota; kingdom Metazoa; phylum Arthropoda; class Arachnida; order Araneae; family Macrothelidae; genus Macrothele; species Macrothele yani. The sequence goes on along the minus strand of CM076995.1, from coordinate 4,208,925 downwards.
CGGAAACTACAGACCTATCAGCCTCCTATCAGCGGTTTATAAAATCTTCACTAAAGTTCTTTCACACCGCTTGAAGGTAACACTGCACATGGCACAACCGATAGGACAAGCTGGATTCAGGAGTGGCTACAGCACAATAGATCATATCCACGTACTGAGAGAACTAATTGAAAGAGCGAGGGAATATGAACTTCCATTGTGCATGGCTTTTATCAATTATGAAAAAGCCTTTGATTCGGTGAAACCATCAGCAGTTACAATGGCTCTGAAATCCTGCGGTATTGAAGATGTATACATTAATATTATTAATAACATCTATGAAAATGCAAGTGCAAACATTCGGCTGTTTGAAAATACAACTCACATAAAAATTGGAAAGGGAGTGAGACAAGGTGACACCATATCTCCAAAGCTCTTTAATGCCACATTGGAGGGTGTCTTTCAGTCGCTGAGCTCGGAAAACAAGAGGATAAAGATTAATGGAGATTATCTAACCCAACTTACGTTTTGCTGATGACGTAGCCATTTTTGCAACTACCCCATCAGAGCTGCAGAGTATGATCCAGGAACTTGCTGACAAGAGTAAAGAAGTGGGATTAAAAATGAACTTTCAGAAGAAAAAAATCATGTTCAATGCTTTTACAAGAAATGAAGATTTATCAATTGATGGAGAAAAGCTGGAGATAACAGGCACGTACGTTTATCTTGGACAGCAGATATCAAGTGAGGGTCACATTGATGAAGAAATTAATCCGCGTACAAAACTTGCCTGGAGAGCTTTTGGAAGAAACAGCTTAATTTTCAAGAGCAATATGCCATTATGTCTTAAAAGAAAAGTGTTTGATCAATGCATCCTTCCAGTGCTTACGTATGGTGCAGAGACGTGGACCTTAACTAAAAGAGACATACAAAGGCTGCAGACAACTCAAAGCAGCATGGAGAGGTGCATGCTTGGTGTAACCAGGAGAGATAAGAAGAGAAACTCGTGGATCCCAAAAATGACAAGAGTGGAAGACGTCATGATCAGAGTTAAATCCTTGAAATGGCAATGGGTTGGACATACTGCCAGAAGGACATATCATCGACGGACAGCTGAAATTTTAGATTGGATTCCAAGGAACAGGAAAAGACCCAGAAGAAGACTACATGGGAGATGGGTGGATGAAATTCGAAAGTATGCAGGAGTGGCATGGAGGCGACTGGCACAAGACAGACCGTTGTGGAGGAAACTTGGGGAGGCCTTCGTCCAGCAGTGGATTGATAATGGTTGACAATGATGATGATGATGATACAGTACAAACACCAAGCTATCGCTCTTCGTCGGCAGACTTTTTCACGCAAAATGTAAGGTCTAAAGAGTGAGAAAGTCGAAATGATGGCATATACGTGAAGAATTCATATCCGTAACTAAATAAGTAAGGGCATGAGAAGAATTCAAATTCGTAACTTATTTCAGAAAATAGGCCATTGAGAATTTCAAACTATTCAAACGTTCGATTTTAATTTGAAAAATATTCCTAACGAAGGGTGAAAGCTCGGTGTTTCAATATATACAGGGTTCAAAGGAGAGTCCTTATTCAGGGCAATAACTGCAGAGGAAAAGATCCGAGTGGTACACAAGTTTGGTCTATTTATAAGAAAGGGACAATGGCCGATCGAATGAAAGCGATTGGAGCGCTTCTAGCGGCCAAATTAGGAAGTTAGGAAACCTAACTCGCGAACAACGCGAGATAGAAACAAAATTCCAAATATAAAGTTGTAGCGCATTGTCTAATTAGTAGGAAACGACATATGGTGCGCACGAATTATGTACATGGACGGGTCAAAATGCTGTTAATTCGAAATCGGTAAAGCGGGTGAAGCAGACACAAAAATAATGACACGAGACAGAAGCTGTGCAGGCTTATTTATAATAATGAAAAATGTTTACAGGATATATCCTACTTACAGGAACAACGTACATCTGCGCGAAGTTAATGAACAGCCGGTTCGAAGTGCCCACCATCGGCTACAATGCACATTCCAAGGCGTGTAAGAATAGCTTCTCGTACACTAACTAGCATGGCAAGTGTCACTGTGTTACAGGCGCAAACAATGCGGTGTCGCAAATCTTCCAGACTAGTAGATTCGGTTACATACACCTGTTCCTTCAAGTAATCCCACAGGAAGAAGTCCAAAGGTGCTAAGTCCGGTGACCGCGGAGGCCATTCCACCGTACCGCCATAGCCAATTATCTGGTGTCTGAACGTTTCAGCCAGGAAACTCCGTACATTGAATGCCATGTGAGGCGTTGAACCATCATGTTGGCACCACATGGGCAGCAGATCTCTGAGGGGAAGATCATCCAGAAAGTTAGATATCGGGCACCGTAAGAGCTGAAGGTACCGCTGACCTGTTAATGTCCTATAATAGAAAATGGAGCCAACTAGTGTGTTTTGCCAAATACCGCACCAAACGTTAGTTGCCCAACGTTATTCATGTCGAGCAGCTCGTCCCATAGATGGGTTGCTGAGAGCCCAGTAATGGGTGTTATGCCGATTGACTATTTATTCTGTCCCGTGTGAAACGGGACTCATCTGTCCACAAGATGTGGGCCAAGAAGTTTGGATTAACCTCTAACGTGTTATGTACAAAGTTGCAGAAATCGAAACGCCTTCCCTGGTCTCCATCCATCAAACCTGGCACTAGCTAAACGTGGTACTGGTGAGCTTCATGCTCGTTCAGGATTTACCAAACACGTTGTGCTGTTAATCCGCATGCTTCGGCGACTGCTGTGGTACTAATGTTGGGATTGGCAAAGACATATCCCAGGACAGTCTCAGGATGCACTGTAACACCCGAACCCGTAGGTCGTCCCGATCGCGGACGTGCGTATATGCTTCCGGTCCCTGGGAGGCGGCGAACACAGTTGTTAATAGTCGCTGCAGTTGGATGATGACCAGTCGGAAAACGCTCGGCATACCGCCTTGCAGCTTCGTGGGAATTGCGATGACATTCGCCATAAAACCCGACCATTTCACAGTACCTAGCGTTCGAGTAGCCCGCCATCAGTGTTTGCAATATGTACGTTGACTGATGTTTAAATCCCCATCCTTGGTATTTTATCTCACCGACCGGTTTCTACGTCATTATCAATATTTACATATGCATTTGAATCGTTCTCCATCGTGGGCAGGTATTTTGCATTGCCAAACCATCCAGCGACTGAGGGCACTTTATCAGAATTTTGACCCGTTCATGTTCATAATTCGTGCACACCATATGTCGTTTTCTACTAATTAGACGATGCACTACAACTTTGTAATTGGAATTTTGTTTCTATCTCGCGTTGTTCGCGAGTTAGGTTTCCTAACTTCCTAATTTGGCCGCTAGAAGAGCTCCAATCGCTTTCATTCGATCGGCCATTGTCCCTTTCTTATAAATAGACCAAACTTGTGTACCACTCGGATCTTTTCCTCTGCAGTTATTGCCCTGAATAAGGACTTTCCTTTGAACATTGTATAAACAAAACGTACTTATTTTGTTTGCATCTGTTTGAGTAGGTGAATATCTGTCATATATTCTATCCATGAAGTTCGACACTGTCCATTTTATTCATAAAAATGAAACTTACGGAGCGTCTTCACCTTTCAAGGGAGGTCAAATGGCAAGCAAACTTCTTCTGGTTATGATCTTTTAAAAGTTTCCACACCGTTTGCTGTGGATTTTCTTCAAATGGAATCTGAAGGCTATTGTTATAAACGCTGGAAGCATGTCCACAGCTTAGGTGATTGATGACCACACGCAGCTCTGATGTCATAACATTCCATAACTCACACATTCACGAAAGTACGTACATTCGTAATATCCTTTCCCTAAGCTTTGATTAATATTACGAGCTGCTTTTGTCGCTGAGGAGTTCTGCTAGCCTTATGATGATACTAACCCAAGACGGAAATAGGAAAGAAATAACATGTCAACACGTGCGTGACAGAATTTGGAATTTCATCACTGTTCAAGTTGATAGAAATTATCATTTCTTTTGGCACTGATGTCGCTACTTTGTATTCGTGAGGAATAAAGAGAAAAGTGAAGGGTTATGCAAACAAAATAAACCATCTCCGCTAAAGAATTTCGTTTGAACTGAAGGTGATAAAACTCTCATTTGGTTTAAAAGATTGCTGCCCAAAAATAGTGAGTTGATTTTCTTGAAGCTACCAAACCAGTCACTCGCAGAAGTTACCGTGGATTAATTAACTCAGTGCACAGACCGGCAACGCGACGAGGTTTCAAAACAAAGAAGGAAGTAAGTACCACAGAATTTGAGAAATCTTCGCTTGATGATCGTCTGATTGAAATCAAACTTTCGCCAAATACCAGTGTTTTTCCAAACGTTCAACATTTTCGGGAAATATTGCAGTGATGTAAAGGAACTTTTAAATTGTTGTTTGAACGATGCACAGTTGTGAAAACATAGCAATTTTAAATAAAATAATGAAATAATATCTGTTCTGAAAATGTAAAGTAAAACCCTCACAGAATACCATATAATGATCGCTTACCACTGCTCGCAAAATAATATATTTTTTAAAAAGCACCTGTTTAACACGTAAAACATACATTTGAGGATATTGCTAAATAAATGGAATTAAAGTATTTAATATTGTCCCACTGAATATCCTGATTATGAACATATATCCTCGCAAGTCATAAATGAAAAGTAAAGGTCTTAGAGGAAGAACGAGAAGCTAGAAAATTTAGGTAACACCTCTCTCTTGTAAGCACTTTCAGCAGAAAAACAGAATCGCATGCGCACTTGGCTTCATTTGTCTTATTCATGAAATAGCGCATTACACAGTTTTCAACAAGTTACTATTTTGTGAAGCAATTAATTACATCCGAAGGAAACAGGCGAAATTATCAATATTCCTCAATCGCGCTCAGCATGGATTTAATAACGCTCGCCGAGAACTGCCTTCAGGGAAGTTCTGCTGCTGTTTTTCCTACACCAGCCATTACTCAACCAATATCGGAGAGAACAGGGTGTCGTTCCATTTTCATCTGCAGACATCGAAGCATCGTCCTTTGCCTTGACTTGACTAAGGCACTGCATAAAAAACACATTTATTATGTTTTAGCCGTCCCAAAACACGCCTCTGGTGATACCAGAATGCCTGAGGTGGGTTCACGGTCATTCCGACCTTCACAAGGGATGAACAGAAATGATCTTTTATCTCCATTCAGGAAACCTATAAATAACATTCTTAGGATCTCGGGAGAAAATACTATCTCAAGAAACTTAACCTAAAACTTTCTGTACTCTAACTCTTTCTCTCTCTTTCTTGTTTATGTTTTGTAGAAAAGCAAAAACACAAACATTTCAGATTAAGAGACGTATGAACCAAACCAACGAATTTACGCTGGTAAATTGATTACAGATTTTTTGGTGAAACATATCGTACACATAGATCCACGCACTGAAGTAACAAATTATTAGGAACACCGACCTAATAAAGTGTTGTTCCGCCCTTGCCCTTCGAAACAGCGTCTATTCCATGTGGTATTACCGCGCCAAGCCCCGTTTGGGAACTTGCGGGCATAAATTTTGTTAATTAATTCAGATCGTCTAAAGTGGCAACAATGACATTAGGTTTCCTAGGATAGGCGACCCAGTCTCATCGTTGGGACCTGTACACGTTGTGTTTCATACGAGCTCGTTCGAGGTTGTCGCAAGAACTCATATGCCGCAAAGGAATTAAGTTTTAAAACTAACATTTCTGTATCGTGTTTAAATCGTGGTACCTAACATATTACGTAATTTGTGAGCCTGAGTTTTTGACCCACGCACGGACAAGCATTTTGCCAACCAAAAAAACAACCAACAGCACTAATTTCTCCAAGTTTATCTTTATTTTTGCTTCGATTTCTGCCGTGCTCCTGGGCGTGTTATCACCTCTGAAGGTGTCACTCTCGGCTTCATTGGTTCCTGGGTGCCCCGCCCCCTATCCACTAGTGGTCTGCCGTTCGGCGGACGTTGAACAGTGGCTATTTCGAGCAGATGTTCTTCTAGCCAGCTGATCATTCGCCGAGCTAAGCATTTTAAAAATTTATTTGGCTTTAACGGTCACCCTGTTTCGAAGTACTATTATCAGACCATCCGAGAAACCCTTTTTAAATCTTTAAGTATACTGGAAGGCACATATGCCCGTCTGAATTATGTTCCCCGACACAGAGCCTGGGCGACAGTTATTACATAAGCTTTACCTTCTTAGCAGATTTATGCTTCTTTCTTGGACTTTCGCCGTATAGTCGCCACTGGCCTATAGTCAGCTAGGCTGCAGTATGTAATCCGCCGTACTGGTTCTTTGCAAATGTTTGGCAATGAAAATACCTTATACTTCGTTTGCGGAATTTTGTACCTGACCTGGCGTTTGCGTTCCGATCTCCTTCCCACGCGAAGGGAAAGCAAGAAAAAAAAAGAAAAGAAAACAGCAAATCCTTATGCGACCTGGGACAAACCCAATCAGGAATTACTCTAATTAAAAATGATTAATTATTTATGTTAATTAATTAACATAATATAATTAATCAGGTAATTAAATCAAGAATTTGGGTATTTCTTTACAAGAAGCAAATTGCCCGAAATTAGAAGTATTTTCGCGGCAACAGTGGCATGGATTTAATTACTTGCTAATGTCGTTCTAAAAGTATGTTAAGCCAAGCGGATGTAATGGCGTCCGTCACCTGGCAAATAATCTCTGGAGGAGGATCTCTGTTAGGAATGGCTTTCTCAATCTCATCCCATAGATGTTCAGTTGGGTTAAGATCTGGGCACTGTGGGGGTTATTTTTCACTGAAGTCTCTGTCGTGCTCCTGGAACCACTGTCTGACGCTCAGAACTTTGCAGCAATGGTGCATTACCATGCTGGAAGTATCCGTTACCACCATAAAACACAATGCACATGTTCGGGTGTACCTGGCACGCAATGATGCGAAGATACAATAATGCTGTTCTATAGATATAAAAGAACCAAATGCCATTGATGAAAAACAAAACCCACACCATTACACCGCCTCCACCAGCTCATGCAGTTAACGCTAGGTAGCTGAGATTCATCGATTCGTGCAGCTGACGCCATATTGCGGCCTATCCATCGGTTTATATTAACTGACAACGTGATTCATCGGACCAGGCGACCTTTTTCCAGTCAGCAAAGGTTGAGCTTTGGTGTTCCTACGTCCATTGCAGACGGATTTGTCAATTTTTAGTAGATATGAGTTGTACACGAGGGGGGATCTCTGCTGTTCTAGCCCGTTCGCACCAATGTGCAACGGGCTGAGTATGCTGAAATTCTTCTCTCGCTAAAGGACCGAATTAATTCCTCAAAACCTGTTCAGTAAGTTGAATGACTAAGTTTATGACCAGTGGAGAAAGATTCATAAAAATACAGGAACGTCTTTTCAAGGACACCGCGTGACGGTAAAACTGAGTGTAAGAAAAGCACGTAGCCAAATAAGAATATATACAGTGCGGCAATAAAAGTAATGAGACTGATATTTTTTTTAAATCCCGGTAAAACACGGATCTGAAAGGAATGGTCTTATGATAAATCATTTATCAGCTATGCGGTGGCAACAGCGTTTGCGTAGGAATCGCGCAGATGATTATTTACGCTATGCATGGCACCATTTGGTGGAAGAATGTTGTCACTGCTCTGTCATGTAGCAGAGAGCAGATATCCGGTTTTGTTTGAGAATCGGTAAAGCTGCATCTCAGATAATTGAATTATTGCGTGATGTGTATGGGCCTATCTTGTTTACAAATATTCCGATGGTGTGCACGTTTCAAGAATGGGAGGGAAGATTTGGAAAATGACGAAAGGCCCGAACGCCCGATTTCAGTGCGCACGTCTAAATTCATTGAGAAAGTTCGCGAAAGGATAAAAAGTGATCGTTATGTGACCTTGAGGATGCTGGAATGTGAGTTTGGTGTTAATAAGGAGAAGATTCCTCAAATTTTAGGACAAGAATGGGGGAAGGGGAAGGTTTGTGTTCGTTTTGTGCGGCATGCTTAGTCAGACGACCAGAAAAATGCATGAGTGGAGTACGCAAAGGGCGTTCTGGAGAATGCGGAAACAATGCAACATTTTCTCCAAAGCACTGGACGTTACGATCCTGAAACAAAGCGTCAGGATGCCCAGTGGAAGTCGCCATAGTCATCCAAAGGAAAAAGATCAGGTTACAGAAGTCCAAAATTAAGACAGTGCTTATTTTAATTTACGACAACAAGGGGAATTCTGCATCACGAGTTCATTTCTGAAGGTACAACTGTCACCAGCAATGTTTACACATCCATTTTGGAACGATTGTGGATGAGGGTGAGGATTGTTTATGTCAGGCCTGAATACAAAAACGGGCAATTGTTCCATCTTCACTATAACGCACCCCCACACAGTCAGTGTACAGAAATTTCTGGCACAAAATCAAGTCCGTATACTCAACCATTCCCACTTCTCTCTAGAATTTTCGCCGTGCGACCATTTTCTATTCCCTAAATTAAATCTTCTTTTAAAAGGAAAAACATTTCAAAACATTGAAAACATACAAAGAACTGTGATATCAGTTCTTCACTCCGTACCAAACGATGACCACTGCAAGTCTCTCTCGTATCCTGATCATGCCATTTCCTGTATTAAAGCAGGAGGAATATTCTTCGAATAAAATATATTCGCGTAGGTTCTCCTGCTTTTTCATTTAAAAAAATTCTGTCTGATTATTTAATTGCCGCACTATGTATGTATGTGCAAAACAGAAAAAGAATCAGCCACTGAAAAATATAGCCGCATATGAATGATTATGGTATGTACACAGTATTCTACCTAAAAACAATTTCTGCAATTCTTTACTGTTACGATTCTAACGCAAAAGTTCATGAGAAGTCTTGGAGACGGTTACACATCTCCGGCAAATTTTGTTTTCGTCCTATTAGTAAATGCGAAAATAATGTAGCTAATCCAAGTACATGTTAACGAACCTAGCGAAAGATTTTTATGTACAGAGCAACTCGAAATAAAAATCGTACGTACTCTAATTAACTATTATGATACGTATGCTAAACGAAATATCTTTAAAGATTTTTCCAAACATACTTGAGGAAGCGCACGTATTATTAAAAATTAAACTATTATGCCTTCTAGGGAGGAAATTGTGCTCCTTGAAAATCGAAAAGAGTAAGAGTAATAGGTACACATGTGATTCCAATGAAATAGATGAAAACTGAGAAGAACCAAGGGTACATGTAAAAAACCTTACAAGAGGCAGTACTTAAGCGATCAAGACAGCACTTTTTCCCAGGCCCAAATTCTGGAAATGGATGGGAAAACGAAGTTTTCACTAAATCAGAACATATTTTTAAAACTTGCAATTCACATCAGTGCTTAAGTAATTCAATATCAGTCTTTAAGTAATCATTAGTATGTACTAATTCAAACATATACACTATACTGACAAAAGTCACTTAACACCTAGAAGAGAAACACAACATAGCATTTATTGACATACATTTGTACGGTGTCGGTCCACCTTTGGCCTTAATGCATGCACTGATCCTTCGAGACATGCTTTCGAGAAGTTTTTGGAACACAGCGACAGGTATGCGCTTCCATTCAGTACATAATGCTGCCGCTAACTGATGCTTAGTAGTAGGCCTTGGTTTCAAACTTCTTATGCGGCGCTGTAATTCATCCCATAGGTGCTTTAGGGGATTAAGGTCGGGCCCTGTGCTGGCCATTCCACACACGATACGGAATTATCGTCAAACCACGCCGTAACAGTCCTTGCTTTATGGCTCGGTGCATTATCCTGCTGGTACCAACAAGGCTGGATTCCATAGTATTGCCACAGAGTTGGTAGGGCATAATTGTCTAGAATATAGAGGTAGACGTGCTGGTTAACAGGTGTGTCCACGATAACCAATGGGCCGGAACCATACCACAAAAAACACCCCCACACGAGTACACTGCCAGCTCCAAACTTGACCGCAGGAGCAGTACACTGTGGTACATATCGTTCCCCCCGCTGCCGCCATACCCACACACGGCTATCAGACTGATGGATCGTGTATCTGGATTCACCAGTCCTTAGGACCTGTTCCCAATGATCTACGGTCCACGATAAATGTTCTTTACCCCATGCTAAACGACGAGTAGCATTCCGAGTGGAGATGAAAGGCTCATGAGCAGCCGCACGACCACGGTAACCCATGGAATGAAGTTCTCTGCGAATGGTACGTGTACAAACCGAGGTTCCAGCATTTTTACTCACTTGCACAACACTGTCTTGTGCAGTACTCTGTCGATTAGCTGCAACGACTCTCCTGAGGATTCGACGTCTTCTATCACTGATTTTCTTTGGTCTGCCGGTACGTTTTGCTGTTTCAGGCACGCCATGTGTCTTCCACGTTTTCAGTACATCCAAAACAATTGACTTGGGTATGTTTGAACGCCTCTCGGTTTCTCTTATGAACAACTTACTAATATAACACCCAACAATCTTTCCTTTCTCAAAGTCAGTTCTCTCCCGCCGCGACATTTTCACTCAACCTCACAGTGCGATATGATTGCGGTTAGCTGCAGGCTTGTTTTCATATCGTTTTCAGCTGTACCGCGCATCTTAACAACGTAGCGGATCCGTTCATTTGCTTTTGAAGGGGTGTACGGTGCCGATTTTCAATATAGTGTATGACTGGCGTCTATCTACTGTATTTTCTTACTTAGCAATTTTTTAAAATGACAGATTTATTTTTGCTGGTGTGTGTGCCTTGAAGGAGAGGTGGGGGCGGCGGATAAGATATGAGTTCGCTACTTATCAGTGTTTTCCTACAAAGGTGTAAGGAAGTTTTTTTTCGGAGGGGTGAGGGTGGAGGTAATCTATCTGATATACGTAATTTTCTTTGAACATTTGTCCCATTTTGTTGGTGCCTCCTGGTAGGCTTGGTCTGGTTTAATTGTTGAATATCTGCCTCAAGCAATATACATTTTTTATTATTATAATGTTAATTTTTATATTCTTTCTTCACATTTGGAACACATCTGTTTCACTTTGACAAAACATTGTTTCGTGCATATTAGCAACACTCCATATCAAGTTAAAGTTCTTACAACAATAAAATATACCCAGTCAACACAGTGCACGGGTACACAAATTTGCTTTGTCGTTATAGTAACAAAAACCGATTTTTAACAGCTGCTGGTGTGACGTCATATAATACAAATCATTCTGATATGACGTCAGAGATGCGTTACGCCACTCGATTGCTATAGTTTCAACAACTCTTTAGAAACAGGAAAACGTTACATCAGGAATTTTGGTTCTACTTTGTCGTTCATGAACGACATACGGAACTTTTGATTTAGGATCCTCTCGTATGAAATTTAATTTTAAGATTCCCTTTGCGAACTTAAATTGGTTATTTCAGATTTTCTAACCCATTGCTTTTCTCATTCAAGTCTGAGAATTGAGAGTTCCAATACAGTAGGTAACAGTGTGTTATCATTATTTTAGGTGCATGCTGAAGAAATAAGGTTTGGGAATTTTCCTTTTCCTCAAAGCACGAAATTTTCAGAACATAAACTTTTTTCGCGGAATATAACCAAGCATATACTTATTTATATTTGTAAAAGAAATAAAAAAAGAAAAAAAAACAGAAAAGAGAAAACACCGTTCGTGCTTCTGCGCATGAACTACCATAAGATTTTAACATCTGGAACTGCGCAACTCTAAGTTCACAAACAAAAAGAAAATACTTGGTTCTTAAAAAATACTCTACATATCTTATTCTTCCCGTCATTGTTAACGGGCTATCACCTACTTTATAAACATACAGACCTTAATTATTTTACCCGGTTTGTGCTTGTGTTATCCTGTATTTTAAACTGAACATCACTTTAACATGAAAATATGAAATCTAATGTAATTATTTTTCTGCATTCGTGTGTGTGTGTGTATGTGCAATGAAGTGAAATTACTTAGTCGTTGTATGAAAGATAGATCATTACATTTCCTACATTTTATATTTATAATAAAGTCACCAGTAGGTGCACCCAGATTCATAAAATATAAATATTCTATTTGTTATTTTTTTTAAATGAATATCAAACATTTATTTCAGAAATTTGTTTCAGCGTTAAACATAGAACCTGGATACTCGCGGATTTCTTATTTTCGTAAAATAGCAATTGTATCATACTTTCAAGTTTTCGACACATATGGGAAACAAAGTAAAATAATTGCTGCGAATAACAGAACATTTCCTAGTTTGTTCATGCCGCTAATTCTGATACTTCTGATTGCAGTATATCACGCACGCACTTTTAATAACTTTCCACAGGCAAGGGGAATGAAATAGCAGAAATAAAAACCTCACAAAAGACTGAATAACTGTTATTGTGAACAGTTTTCTGAATAAAATGATGCCACCTTCCATAAGCCCATGCTGAAATAAGGATCAGAAGCAATAAGGGCTCCACGTGTGCTTTGTCTTTCAGTGATACGCCTGACAGATATCATTTCATAACAGAAAATTTATTCAGTTCTGCAGCAAAGAACACAGAAGAACCAGGAAGATCAGAAATATTAGTCATTTGAGGGACCAAGTGAAAGAAAAGACTGCCACAGGCGTTTTAAAAATCTATAAGCGTAAAACGAAAAATTGAATTCTAAAATTCAAGAAAAAGGAACTAAAAAAGATGAAAATAAAGTTATAAAGATATACGCCACAACATATACACCGATGAGCATTACATTGTGACCACCCCCAGCCTAGAGAAATGAGCGCGCCTGAAGACCGAACGGTGGCGCAGATGAAGTTCACAGGGCAGTAAATATAGAACCCGAGGACCGGCTTTCGGTTAGTAGAGTGTTCGGAGTCAGAATGGGAAAAGTTGTCGATTAATCGGAGTCTGATAAAGGACAAAATTGTGATTGCACGGCGCGTCACAACTACGATCTCGGAAACGGCGCGGCTTGTGGATTGTTCAAGTGTCTCTGTAGTGAGTACGTATCAAAAGTGGTGCACAGATGGCCAAACGGCGAACCGTCGTCTAGCTGTGTGTCGTCCGCAGCTCATTGATTCCAGAGGGGAGCGGAAACTACCGCGCATTTTTCACAGTGACCGCAGTGCCACAGTGAGGCAAATCACCCGCAGCTACAACAGTGGTGATCAGGGCAATGTGTCACAGCACAAAGTTCATCGCAGCCTTCTGCGCATGGGCTTGCGTAGTCGAAGACCCAGCTGGATACCCATGTTCACTGCACGTCATCGCGAACAACGCATGAAATGGGTCCAAGATCATCGAGATTGGAAGAAAGTGGCTTGGTCTGACGAATCATGATTCCTGGTGGATCACGTAGACGGCCGAGCGTGGATACGCCGATTACCAACAGAGGCTATGGCACCTGGATGCATAACTGGACGGAAACAGGCTGGCGGTGTTAAGCTGTGAGCGATGTTTTCTTGAAACACTTTAAGCCCCATTATCCCAATAGCACAATCCTTGACAGCTGCCTTCATGGCAACTGTGTTACCTGCGAGTGATGACCATTACCAACAGGATAACGCGCCATGCCACACTGCTAGAATCGTCAAGGAGTGGTTCGAGGAACATGCTGGTGACTTAATGTTAATGCCCTGGCCACCAAATTTATCTGACATGAACCCAATCGAACGTTTGTGTTTCGACTTGGAAAAGCGGGTTCGCGCTAAATCACCGCCATCCCGAAATGTACGGGAACTGGAGAACTTGCTGTTGACATTATGGTACCAGATACCACAAGATACCTATCGCCACTTCATCGAATGGATGCCTCGTCGAGTGGCCGGTGTTTTGTGGGCTACAGAGGATCCTACAGCTTATTAAGTAGGTGGTCATAATGTAATGCTCATTGGTGTACATTGCATGTATAATGTCCCTTTCCTTTTTTCAGTGGTCAAACTAATAAGGCCATAGATAAAATACAACAAATGATAGCACTAGACATTTGTTTTTCCTGTGTCCGGAAATTTTGTTTCGACATAAGGAAAACCCTCTTTAAAAATTCCCTTCATCCAAACACGCAACTTTTTAAAGTATTTAGTCAAGGACAAGTCGTGCTTCACGTAGGACGCGTGCATATATGGAGAATTCCCAAGTCAAACCAGTAATAATCTTTCATTAGCAGACTTGAACAGAATTTTTGTTTTTTATTTATTTTGTTTTTCATCAGTTGTATCTTATGTAAATGGCACTCTTCAAAGAGAAATTAAAGAGTAAAAAATAACGAGGAAAAAGTTTTAACGATGTTTACAACTTAGAAACAAGGAAAAAGTATTTAGGTAATTGACAGATAAAAATTTATAGCTTTGGCTCTTGCAGAAATACAGGGAGACGTTTTCCTTATTTATTTAACATGTAAAATAAGGGGAGACTAGATAGTAAGAGTTCCTTGGAAATCGTCAAATATTCAAGGTAAAAGAAAAGGGAAGACGTTGTGGACTTATAAAATGAGAATGAGATGATACATAGAAAGAGTGGAAATCAGGGCACACATAAAGAAACAAGAAAGATGACACCGAATTTTCGGGTGTAATAAGCACGTCTTTTGAATCCGTTCTGAAGCAAATTAAATTTATCAAAGCTATTCAAAGTCAATGGAACCGGTATGGAAAACAATAATATCTGACGGAAGAAAGAAGTTTTTCAATAGGGTTTTTAATCCCTCAGATATTGCTGTAAACGGAATCGTGATTTTACGCCCTCTGGTTGCAGACTTGTGCGTTAAGAAAAACATGAATTTATATGAGAAACATTTCTCACCGGAAAGGCTCTCTAACACAGAAAGAATTTTTCAAATCGGACTCTTAGAAACAGAGATATCGACAAAATTAAGATGTGATTTTACGTCCCCTGGTGGGAAAACCATGCATTATTTTAGGAAGAAAGTATTCTCAAAAGGTTTTTTCCGTATGAGCATTATCGGTCCAAGAAAAAAAATTAGTCGAGTTTTCAGGAGTCCAGATTTTGCTACAAATACATCAGAAGCAGAAATTAACACTTATGCCCGCTGGTGGCCAAACCATTCTTACCAAACATTAGAAATTATGTGAAAAATATTTTCCATCAGGTCTTTTATGCGATACAACAAGAATTTTACAAATCAGAGGTTTAGAAGCAGAAATAACGCAGAAAACGTAATTTATCTTTGTGCCCCGTAGCGGAAAGTCTATGATTTACTTGAAAATTTTGAATTTATAGGAAAAACATTTCGCATCGGAAACACTATCCAACAAAGAAGGAAATTTTCAAATCGGACTCCTTGAAGTAGAGATATTGACAAAAATAAGATATACATCTACGCCTCCCTGGCGTAGAAACCATGCATTATTTCAAGAAGAAAATGCTCCTAAAGGGTTTGTCGACATGAGTAGTATCGGTCAACAAACGACTTTTTTTGCAATCGATAATTTAGAAGCTCATATTTTGCTGCAAATACATCAGAAGCGGAAATTAAGATTTACGCCCCCTGGTGGCCAAACCATTTTTTACAAACATTAGAAATTATGTGCAAAGGATTTTCCATCAGGAGCTGTATCCGGTGCATAAAGAATTTTTCAAATCAGAGATTTAGAAGCAGAGATTTAGGGGGAACACAATTTACCTCTACGCCCCCTAGCGGAAAGTCTATGAATTACTTGAAAATTTTGAAATTATATGAAAAACATTTCACACTGAAAACACTATCCAACAAAGAAGACATTTTTCAAATCGGACTCCTTGAAGTAGAGATATTGACGAAAATAAGATATACATCTGTGGAATATTTTAAGAAGAAAGTATTCCGAAAAGGTTTATCGATGTGAGTGGCATCAGTCCACGAAAGAATTTTTACAATCGATATTTTAGAAGCTCAGATTTTATGGCAAATACATCAGAAGCAAAAATTAACACTTACGTCCCCTGGTGGCCAAAATATTCTTTACCAAACATTTGAAATTATATGCAAAATATTTTCCATCAGGAGGTGTATCCGCTGAAGAATTTGTTTTTCAGATTGGAGTTTTAGAAGAAGAATTATCGGGAAAAATGTAATTTACTTTTACGCCCCTCCCCCTAGCAGAAAATCAATGCGTAATTTGAAAAAGTAACTATATCTAAAATATTCTTCGATATAAATGGCATCGAAAGATAAAAGATTTTTTTCAATCGGATGTTTAGAAGCAAATATCTGGAATAAAACGTATTTTTGAATTCGACATCATCTGCATTTACGCCCTCTAGCGGCAAAATTGTACATCGTAAAAACCCCGAAATGAAGGATTATTGTACGCATATTTAAAGCTTCCCAACGCAAAAAGAATTTTTCAAATCGGACTAATAGTTGCAGAGATATTGTGGGTACAGACGGACGGACAAACCGGGAACATAAGCACGATCTTTTTTTACAAAAGACGTGCTAAAAATAGGAACAGAAAAGAAAGCGGCCACAGAAATTTAATTCGTTTACATTTACCGTGGGAGTCCCTGGCTTGACTAATAGGAAAACAGATTATTCAGGCAGTGGGATTCCCACTGCACATCAACATGTGGAACGTAAGATCTTATCTTATGCAAGAGATAGAGAAAAACGATTACGAAAGATACTGAGAACGAAAGGCAACAATAAGAAAGTCATACAGATATAACAAGAGAGGAGGGAGACAAAAAATAAAGTGAAAAAAAATAAAACGTTTTTCTTCCCGTTGTCGAAATCTCAATTTCAATTTAAGTGATGAATGGGAAAAAATTCATTTCATATCCATTAGAAGACGCGTGATCAAAATAGAACAACCGCAACACATATAGAATAAATTTGACTAAATATTGAAACTTTGTCTTATAACAAGATATGGGAAATATAAAAGTGACATTAATATTTATAGTATAAACGCCAATGGCATAAGTTCATGTTTATATGTAGTAATTCGCCTTCTAAACTGCTCCAATCTGATTTTTGCATACTCCGTTCCGTATTTCAAAATATCTTCTCACCCGAGCAGTTTTTTCCTTACAAAATGATAAGATAAACTTAGATACAATTTTAATTCAAGTGCTCTTTCAAGTGCCCTTTCAGTCTCGTAAACATGTAATGTTTTCGCAAAGACCAGGGAAAATATCCCGGAACACAATTAACTTGTACTATGGCTATACTTCAGAGAACGAACGAATCAAATGTTAGTAACGTGTGCTTTACTTTAAACGATGAACTCAAACGTACTTTTAATGCGCAAACAATCGCTGAAAAATGAGTTACACGTAATCATTCTCAGAAGCAAGATAAACTAACCGAAAGAACATTTAATAGCACACGACACGAAACGCAACTATGATTCAAGTGCCTCCTGACTCAAAATTCTCCTCTCTCAGCATAAAACTGACATTCAAAAAAGAAACGGAAGCAAACTGATTACAGAGAAGCTTTGTAACAGTCTAGAAAAATAAAAAACGACAGAAGGACAAAATTAACATTTTTCATCTTTGGAGAACTCATACATAAAACAGACAGCATACAATAAAATTACTTCTTTCTAGAAAGTAGTATAAGGTTACACAGAAAATCTCAAGGCATTCATCCTAATGAGATGTTATCATTTGTACATCCTTTTCAAACTCAATGAGCAGTACACAAAGATTCTAAAAGAAATTAAAGAAATGTTTAGCTAAGTTCTGTTAAATGCCCGAACGAACCCCTAGCAGACTACATACGGGAATTATGAAACTAAAAATAAGCAAATTTGTGCAAGACATAGAGAAAAAATTAATGTTTGATATGATTTGAGCCCCCCCCCACACACAAGTAGTATATACTGTATATATACACTGAAGAGCAATTGAATTAGAGATACTTGTCTAGTAACGTGTAGCACCACCTTTCGCTCTGATGACGGCGGCGATTCGTCTCGGCATGGACTCGACAAGACACCGGTAGCGTTGGGAAGCCATACGAATCCACGACCCCTGAACAAGCTCCCACAGTTCACGAAGATTTGATGGAGGGGAGTCAGAGCCTAGAATATCTCTTTCGATGGCATCCCAGATGTGCTCGATGGGATTGAGGCCAGGTGACCTAGCTGGCGAAGGAAGCGAGGTCACGTCGATGGAGTGTTCATTCAACCATTCGGATACAATTCGGGAGCAATGGCACGGTGCATTGTCTTGTTGCAGGATGAGGTCCCGAGTGGGATGTTGAAGACGCACAAACGGGAGCAAATGGTTGTCTAGCATATCTCGGTAAGGTTGACCTGTGAGGGACGATGTCACACGTACCTGGAGTCCCATTTCAGTCCACGTAAACAGTCCCCAGATGAGATTGCCACCCCCTACCAGCTTGAAGAGTAGCCTGCTGGCAAGAAGTATCATCGCTTCATGTGGTTTCCGCCATACTCGTATCCTGCCATCCGCATGTACCAAAGTGAATCTCGACTCACCAGTCCAGGCAACATTTTCCCACATGTCTAGAGTCCAGCGGCGATGTTCCCGAGCCCATGCTAATCCTTGCACCCTGTGATGTGCGGTCAGCAGCGGTACCCTCGTGGGACAATGGCATCTGCACCCCATAGCGAGGAGATGGTTCTGGATGGTGTGGCTGCTTACACGTTTTTGTGCACCAGCGTTAAATTGCCGAGAGATTTCTTGCACTGTAGCCCGTCTATCCGCTGTTACAATGCGAGCTAGCCGACGATGACCCCGCTCAAGCGCACGCTGTTGTCCACGGCAGTTGGCCCTTGCAGGGATGGTTTTAAAAGATTCAATGTACTTGCGGTGCACCCGTGACATAGTGGCTCGTGAAAAAATCCCAGTGCCTGCACGATTTCCGAGATGGAGTGACCCGTTCGTCGGGCCCGTCAATTTGCCCACGATCAAATGCGCTTAGATCCCTTGTCTTACCCATACTGCGTCCGACCCTTACTGATTCCCGTCGCATCACTCCTTATATTGTCGGATCGCTGCATACGCCATGTCGTTTCCGTTTACAGGGCCGCCACAGCGCCACATCTGCATAACGCCAGCTGTCTCTAATTCAATTGCTCTTCAGTGTATGTCTTATTGAAGGGCAGATTCCTGAGGATCTGAACAATGCTACACTGGCGTGCAAAAATTAAGGACGAGACAGCTTTTCGAATGTAACGTCGTGCAAAAGTGCTCCACATCGACTGAAATCATACCATAAAATCCCCAAGATGTAAGAATATGGGACAAGTGAGTAAAACCGTCCAAACAAGGAATCCACAGGATACAAAGGCACTTTATTGAAAAGGTAGCTTCGAGCACAACTGGACAGAAGACAGAAACGTCCATGTGACAAGCGGCTGCCAAAGAAAAATCCAGTCTTTAGTAGGAGATATGATCACCCCTGACTGTGTTGCAGGATTTACAACGTCTGTCCATGCTGAGAACGTGGTTGTCAAGGAGCTGTTGAGGCATAGCGGTTTCATTCCTCTTGTAGCGCCCATCACAGCTGCGGAATCATTCCTGGCGGCTGGTGACGTGCCGCCAAGCGTCTCCCGAGAAGGTCCCACACGTGTTCGATTGGATTTAGGTCCGGGAACCTTGCGGGCCAATCCATGCGTTGCATATCTTCCCTCTCCAACAGCTCTGCGACAGCCACTGTACGATGAGGTGCAGCGTTGTCGTCCATGAAGAGGAACTCAGGACCCACAGCATCTCTAAACAGACGCACGTGAGGCAGGAGGACCTCGGTACAATAGCGGACACCAGTGACTGAACCTCCTTGGAAGATGTGTAGGTCAGTACGGCTACCAAGCAAGATACCGCCCAAAACGAGAACTCCGCCACCTCCAAATCGGTCCCTTTCGATGATGCTGGAGGTGTGATTGCGTGTTCCCTGCTGTCTCCAGATATGTATACGTCCAGAATCGCTCGTCAGACTAAATCGGCTCTCCACCGTAAAGAGAATTCGGCCCCATTAATGATGTGTCCAGTTATTGTGTTCCTGGCACCACAGAAACCACCGTCTCCGATGAGCAGGCGTTGATGACACACACCGTACTGGTCATCGAGCAAATAGACCACCTTTGTGCAGCCTCCTGGCCACGATAAAACGCGATAACGGACGTCCAGTTGTCTGTTGCACGTGCCTTGCGATTTCTCCCGCTGTCTGCCGTCTGTCTTTTCTCGCCTGTAGAACAATATAACGGTCATCCGCCGCCGTGGTTGCTCGTGGACGACCACTGCTAAACTCTCGGACAGCTGTTCCTGTCGTTTGAAATGCTCTCCAAACTCGTGAAACGATGCTGTGAGCGATCCAAAACTCCTCGGCCACACTAGTCACCCTTCGACTTTCTTCCAACTTCCCAATGATGCGACCTCGGGTAAAGTCATCGAGATCTCGTCTACTGCATTGCCTGTTGGCCATATCATATGGTGGCAGCAACTCGACGTCGTTCAAACCGATGTACACCATGCAATAGCTTTCACCGAATTGCTGAGAGTACACCGCCTGTGTGCTTTATACCCTACCGACACTTTTCCCCCTCTACGTCATGCTGCATATCTGCGCATGCCCTACCGTACCGGACCCTAGTCTATCTCCTGAGTGGTCTTTCTTTCCGTTCTGCCTGCTCGTTCCGCTGTTATGCTAATTTCTCCTATTAGTCCTTAATTTTTGCACACCAGTGTACAACGATCCTGCTACACAAAAAAGGTGTCATTGAGGATGTCAGGAACTACAGGCCCATCAGCCTCCTACCAGTGGTTTATAAAATCTCCACTAAGTTCTCTCAAATCGGTTGAAGATCATATCCATGTACTGAGAGAACTCATTGAAAGAAAAAGAGAAGACGAACTCCCATTATGCATGGATTTTATTGATTATGAAAAGGCCTTCGATTCTGTGAAACCATCAGCAGTTACAATGGTTTTGAAATCCTGCGGTATTGATGATGCATACATTAGAATTATTAGTAACATCTATGAAAATGCAAGTGCAAAGGTTCGGATATTTGAGGATACAGCACAAACAGGAATTTTAAAGCGAGTGAGACAAGGTGACACCATATCTCCCAAGCTCTTTAATGCCACTTTGCAAAATGTCTTTCAATTGTTGAACTGGGAAAACAAAGGGATAAAGATTAATGGAGATTACTTAACTCACCTTCGTTTTGCTGATGACATAGTCATTTTTGCCACTACCCCTTCAGAGCTGCAGAGTATGATCTAAGAACTTGTTGACAAGAGTACAGAAGTTGGATTAAAAATGAACTTTCAGAAGAGAAAAGTGATGTGCAATGCTTTTACAAGAAACGAAGATTTATCGATTGATGGAGAAAAGCTTGAGACAACCGATACCTACATTTATCTTGGGCAGCAGATAATCAATGCATCCTGTCAGTGCTTACGTATGGGACAGAGACATGGACCTTAACTGAAAAAGACATAAGAAGGCTGCAGGCAACTCAAAGAGGCATGGAGAGATGCATGCTTAGTGTAACTAGGAAAGATAAGAAGAGGAATTTGTGGATAAGGAAAATGACAGGAGTGGACGACATCATGACCAGAGTGAAATCACTGAAATCGCAATGGTCTAGATATGTTGCCAGAAGAACCGACCACCGATGGACAACCGAAATTTTAGACTGGATTCCGAGGGAGAGGAAATACCTAGAAGAAGACCCCATGGGAGATGGATGAAATTTGAAAGCCTGCTGGAGTGACATGGAGGAGACACGCTCACGACAGACAATTGTGGAAGAAACTTGGGGAAACCTTCATCCAGCAGTGGATTGATAATGGTTGATGATATATATATAATAGTATGACGTCTCGTGTTTACTGTATATAATCAAAAAGCGGGATTAATATAGAACAAAGTTCCACCCGCGCACACACACTCAAAGCATAAGAGTACAAAACATAAACAGCTATATTTTGTTAATTTCAACGGATATCCAAAGTTTCGCAGATATTTAAATTAAAAATATAATATTGATGCAAATTTGACAGATAATCGAAAAGAGAGTCTTACTATCTTTAACATTTCCGTGCGACAATTTTTATAGGAGCATGTTTACCAGCAAAAGCCAAACTATAGACGCATTAAAAAATGCTGCTTACTATATCTTATCTAAACTTTGAATTTAGCATTGAAAACGTGTGTTGAATGTAAATAGTATTTGTTGCTAGAGTTCCAAGAACATTTGCTGAAGTCTGAGGGTGAGTTTCGGTCACATGATACTGATCGCTTTTTGCGACACAGACATGTGCTCTTTTCTTTCTTTCTTTCACATTTCCTCTTGATTTGGTATACACAATTCAGAGTTTTGCCGTCAACAGCATTCTGAATTCATCGAACACTAAGGAAATAAAACTAGTTACCGACAGCAAAGAATATTGCCTTCTAGTCTAGCTCTTCTTAATGAGTGGGTCATGACCTATTAGCAAGCCATGAAGATGTCGCACGTTGCTCGAAAGTTCTTGTACACAGTAAAATAAGCACTTGTTGATTATCATAACAGATGCATAGTTTCTTCGGTGTGTGTGCCTTTAGTGTTTATCACTACGTGCCGGCTGAAGATGATGTTTACCGATTAACAGATTCAGAAGTGGCATGTAACACAATTCTCGAAATAATTGTTAACTGCCATATTGTCTTCGGCGAGGAACTCAACTCTGATCCTTCCAAAGGCAGCCATAGATTGTAATATTTCTTAAGCGAGAGCACAGACATTGTGTATGAATGATTTTAGCGATTTACGTAGATTTTTTGACAAAGCTTCCCCTGTTGGTTACTACCATGGTTATCTTTTAGAGTACTGAAAACCGGTAACGGAGTTGCAAGGTATGTTCAAGTCATAAGATCTCCGCATTAACTCCTCACACAACAATCACTGGACTTCATTGCGACTGAAACACTTTTCAGTTGCTTGAGAGCCTTTTCTAAAGATAGTAACAAGTTCTGATTCCTCACTTCCATTGCAGTGTTCAAAACAGTGTACTATGTTTGGGATACTGAAAATGGCGTGCTTCACTGACCAAGAACACCGCGCGATTATTCTATAAAATTCTATGAAAATTCATCTGAAATGTAGGAAGTGTGTCCTGAAAGTATCATGTATGTGAAATGTGTACATAGCTGAGGACTGGAGTCCAACGAAAACGAAGCACATGAATCAAGACTCTAAACTAGTGGTTTCAAGTACAACATTCACAGTCTTGATAGAATCGTTTCGGGCACAGAAGATCCACAGTAGAAGAAATTGCAACTGCTGCAGGTATTCGTGTTCAATCCATGCTTACCATTATTCCTGAAAATCTCAGGAAGAGCAAGATTTCATTTAGTTGGTTTCAAAGGCAGCTTTTCCAAGAACAAAAAACGTTTTTGCGCGCGCTTCTATGAAGCAATGTTTCATCGAGATGCTGTAGTGGATGGTTTCTTCTTATCCTCAGATATAGGGACAACGAGAAAAGGATTTCACTCTTGCGTTGGGATGCAAACAGTTGGTCTGGTTAATGAGATCGTGATAGGTCCAACGTCGAAAAATTATGTACCAACAAAAGTGCACAGAAAATGTTGGTAGCTGTTTCCTGGGACAGTAACGAAATAATCCTACACACTGCCCAGATAGCACAGCCTTGCAATTTAAAGTAGGCCTAAAACTGAGCCACCGTCTTCTATTACTAAAATACGGTGGCTCTGTGTTTGGCCTACGTTAAATTGCAAGACTGTGCTATCTGAGTGCGTTCACAAGAGCACTATGGTGATGTAAATTCTTATTCAACGATTCTAAAAGGAAAGCTCCTTCCGAAGTAAGAAAAAAGTAAGGCAGAATGACGTACGTTCTATTCCATCAGGACAGTGCACTTGCCTATCGTGCTTCAAAATAGAGGACATAAGATAAACTCAGTTTTTTCTAAAGAAATTGAACTGAGTTTATCTCACATTATCTCAATAAACTTGCACGTAGCAACTTTTAGTAGTTCCTGGTGTTGAAGGATATACACCGAGGAGACAAAACATTATGACCACCTGCCTCATATATATGTCTTGTCCTCCACGTGTCGAAACAAAAAGCTCTACCCAGCGAGACATGGACACTGCAAGATTTCTAAAGGTGTCTTGTGGTACCTGGTACCAACACGTGACCAGCAAATCCTTTCAATCTTGTACGTTACGTGGTTACGCCGCTGCAGATAGGATTTGCTGTTACAACACAAACCACAGATGCACGATTGTACTGATGTCTGGGGGATTTGGAATACGTGGAAGTCTCTCTCATTTTCCGCGAACCATTCTCGAACAATCCGGACACTGTGGTACGGTGCATTACCCTTCTGAAAGAAGGCAGTACTACAGGGGAATACCGTTGCTACGAAAGGATGTACCTGGTTTTCAATGATGTTCTGACAGGTGGGAGACGTCTTTCGTTACACGATGTATCCTGTTGCCAACGTTTCCACATATAAGCAACGCACACTTACATACGGGAGACATACTGTCACCCTACGAAACAAAGAAAAATCTGCACTCTAGAAAACGTTCCTACATATTCACAGCTTTAAAAACTTTATTAAAGTGGAAGGCTTCTAAATATTTTCAGGTTAATAAAAAAAGTGATCGTAAAGTTCCCGAACCCAGAATTAAAAAAATATTGCGTATGCTGTAAGCAAAAGTTCAACCAATTGATGTGGCAACACGAGTCAGCAACTCGTCGAGATCAAATACTGCGCTTGTCGAATACTTGAAGGAAATTGGCAAAATGCCAGAAATGAATAACCGGTTCCATGTGTGCTACGCAGTTTGCCCACTTCTGCGTCGCCATTTGCACAGAGGCATGAGTTTGACGAAGGAACAGAAAATTTGTTTACTTGAAGCTTATTTGCAAACGCAGTCTTACAAACAGTGCTTAGAAGAGTAAATTTCCGCAGCATACTGTGGTAAGTAAATCAACGATATAGAGTTACTCATACGATTTCGGAGAACTGGAAGTGTTTAAGTCATGCCTAGAAATGGCCGGAAAAGTGTGTTAACGCCGGAAGTGATCAGCGATGTTGAAAAACATTTGCAACAGTCACCTACAAAATCGCTTCGTCCCTTATCTCAGCAAGTGAAACTTTCTTACGGCTCAGTAGAAATATCCACTAAAAGATTGCAGCTTCATGAATACAAAGTAAAGTTGTCCAAGAACTGAAAGCACCTAATGCGCCTAAGCGCCTGCTGTATTGCCGTTGGTTTCGTAAATTTACTCGATACAACAAGGGCTTATTGAACAATGTTTTCTTTTTCGGAATACGGTTTTTTTCCTGTGGAGATATTTAAAGGACTGTATTTATGCAAACAACCCGCATGACCTGCAGTCACTTGAAAACAAACATTATTCAGGCTACTGTATATTGGGAATCACGCCATCTGTGCTGAAATGCATTACGAAAAACATGTGCCGCAGCGTGGATATTTGCCTCCAGCAACACGGAGGTCATTTCCAGCACCATCTTTAGGTCAAGTTGTTCAAAAGTCGATGGAAGATGTATCACAGCTGTAACTAAACTTTATGTATCTGTATAATGCGAATAAAGAGAATAAAAATTGTTCAAATTAGGGTTCGGGAACTTTTCGATCACCCTGTACTAAATTATCAAATCTATAACATTTAAAGTTAAAATTAAACATTATGAAGAAGTACCATTATAGCATCTTTTCCCCTTGTCAAAAGAGAAAATGTTAAACACGCGAATATCTTTCTACGCTGAAAACGCGCGTCAAAACCCGAGCTCAAATTCCTGTAACCCGTGTTTACTATACATTAAAATTGCACAGCATTATTGGTTTATATGACATCACATTTGAGTCATGTTGTACCCAAATTGACATTGAAATTTGTTACTCATTATTTTAACCCAGGATGACAGTTGAAAAAATGTTCATGAATTGTAATTCATGAGAATAGACTTTACTAGAAATTAATGTTGCTGATGAGATACTTAAATAGGATCACACTTAAAAGTAAAATAACACATTTCAAAATCAAAGCAATACGTAAAAACAAAATTGTTGACACACACCATCTTAGACCCGACGCCCATAAATTTAAGAAAAAAATCAAATACTGATTAATTCTAAAAATGATTTTCAATCTCCACCTAAAATTTACATTTGACTATTGTACCCAAAACTAATTAATTTGTGAGCATCCCGAATCCAAATGCTGAATGCGTAGGTACAAGTGTCTTGTCCAATCTGCAGGCACGGCCTTTTCATTCCGACTTATATTCCCCAACTTCCTGAGAAGAACTCTATTATATTGCAACCAGGGAATATCAAGTTAAGTAATCATTTCAGGATAGTGAATGGTTATAATTATCCCGCCATTTTTTTAATGCGTTGGTCAGTGGTGGGCACGGCTTTCGTTTCTCAGCACCGCAACAGAAGGAAAGTTAGATTTATGGTTTCGTAGATGTGCGAGAGGGGACTCATTAAGGGTCTGAGGCGGTCACAGAGAGAAGGTATTTTTAAGGAGTGTCCGCGTCTTCTTGGAAAGTGGGGGACTCTAGGGTTTTAGGAAAGCGTGAAATTCACTCGGTTGCAGGGGATTCGGTGGGAAGAAGTGGAGAGTGCGAGGTGTGAAAATCTTGCCTGTCGGTGTGAAGTGGGGCAAATGCTGAGAATCGACGGAGAATGAAAGTAGGAAGCGAATACTGGCCGAACGGAAAGGCGATCAGATTGTTGATGGTAATAAAGGAAAGGAGACATTCCCCATAACATTTGAATAAACACCTTTCTCAATGCAAGAGCGAGCTAATACCTCGATTGATATATATTTTGTTTATATTTTATTTATCTGCTCAAGTCGGGTAAAATACGGGTTAAGGTCTAGAAACAAAAACTCCAAGGAAGCAAAGCACCAAACGAACCCTTCACACAGGGCACTGAAAAATAACTCAGCAGCAAACCCGGTAACAACATCTTACTGACATTTCAAAACTTACAAGTATTTTCGGAACAAATTCAGTACATCATCACGCATAATAATCTTCGAAATTAATATTAAATTGCGAAAGCAGAAATTCAGCTGGTGTTAACTGCACCAACCACTGAATATCAAAATCTCCAAATATCTCCAGGCACCGCGTCGATCCTTTCTTATAAATCGAAGCAACAATCGAGACAATTCTGAAGGATGGTTGTTTGAACATATTTCAGTTAACTGTAGATATGAAAATGTGTACTGAATTACAATGTGTACTTTCTCACAAGGGAATAGCATTCACTTTGTTGGACACGTAACAGCCAAAAAACAAGGAAGCTATAATACCGCATCAGGTTTTGTTCATAAAATAACTTCAACTTTTTTACAATCCTGATAATCGCAATTACTACCAATTTGAAGATCTAAAGATCGAAATGCACAACCGCATTCAAATTTTAAAAGTCGCAGTTAATTACCTATTTTAAATTTTAAAAACTAAGATATGCTACGAATTTGAAATTCTGAGAAAATCACAATTTTTTTTTTGTTCTAAAAATTATGATTTATTTTAATCTGTAACGTACGCATGAGAAAAACTTAAACAGTATGCAACAGATTACAGTACCAAAATTTGTCCCCATAGCGAAACTATCACTGACACAATCAGTTGGAATGAATTGCAACGGTTGTAGCGAAACAACCGTTGCAATTGATTCCAACTGATTGTGAGCCAATATAGCGTCAGAGCCTGTCCTTGGGAATAAGAATCCTGATTTTTGACGGCCGGCACACTTTTTGGCACACTTCCCAACTAGGCTCTTCTAAGTGCCTGCAGGTCACGGAGATGTCTCGCTTGGAATAATCTGACCTCAGCAAACAATAACTTCCGTTATGCTTTTTAAACGCCTTTCGTTGTCTTCCCCATAGTTCGGTATCTAAACACTTGACAAAGACAACATGTCGGAATTCAAATATTTCTTACAATATTTTAAGAAATAATTAGTGAATTAACATGATGCTCAGAGTGCTAAAAGCTGTAAACTTATAAATTAACTTCAGAATGACTAATGATCTATCGAGGGCATGTTGTGCATAACAAGACTGAAGAAACTGAACACAAATAACAAATATTCGATTAATAAATTCACTATAGTTATTTCCGTGTGCTGTGCTCCTGTTTTCGTGTTTGTTGAAAAAAACACTCAAGTATAAAAAAATGTTGGGAACACAGCGTGCCCGATGTGAATAGCGGCAGCTGTCAAGTAATGCGCCATGTACCAAACTCGAGAACATAGAACGATGCACGAGCGCGTGCACGAGATGACGACAAGGACGTCTTCAAGGGGATGAAACTTTTCTCGCCCATCCAGTTCAAGATATGCCATTTTCAATTTTTTTAACATTAAAATATAATCTGGACTTCGCCAAGGAATAGAGCCTCGTGTTTCGTAGTGTAGCCCTACGTATTTTGCTCTAGGAAGTGCATTGTTTACTTCTCCGTAGAAAGATTTCCAAATGGCATGCTCAGAATCATGAAAATTCAACTGTTCTCTACTCCTTTAAATCCTTAGTTTAAGCGGTTTTTTTTCATGTTAGTATGGTCGGGGGCGAATGAGGAGGGTGCATAGGAATTCATTGAGGGAGGTCATTACTACTTGCTGTTTGATCTACAAAGTAGGAGATTTCAACACGGAAAGATGAGTCTAAAGCTATACCAGCGCTTTTAAGCCTGCTAGCTCCTGGTCCGTAAAGGAGCAGGACGTAGCTGACGACTGCTCTAGAGGAGAGGAGTGCAAGGTAAGGTCGCTTGCTTGAAGGAAGGGAGTTAAGGAGGAGGGACGCATTGTCCGCGAGACACGACGTTAAAATTTGATTCAGGTAAACAAGAAGAATATTTTCTTTGAAGAAATTGTTCAAGTACAGTACTATTTCCAGAAGCAAAAATGCGAAATTTTGAAATGCAATTAAGACAATGCATTCACAGCAAGGAAAATGCTGAAGGCGTTATTCTACAGACGCTTATATTTTACATCACTAACCCACAAATCAAGCTACCTTGTTGGTTTACCAGAGACGTTACTAGTCAGGTGTGTGTGTGTGTGTGTGTGTGTGTGTGTGTGTGTGTGTGTCTGGAGGAAGGAGGGCACTAATTCCTTTGCAGACGGTATTAAACAAGATTAAAAATTTATTGCCTTCAGTGTTTCGTAAATACAAAGGAGCACATTCGACATTGTTTACTGTAAGAGTTCGATAAAGGCTGTACTGCAGCCGCGGCTTGCCGCAACATGTGTCAAGTGTGTGGGGAGGATGCAGTTGTAGATGATAGCACATGTTGCCGTTGGTTTTGGAAATTCCGGAACAGAAACAGAAGTTGTAAAGGTAAACCACGTCTTGGACGACAAGGATGTGGTCCGTGCGTGGTTTCTGACAAGGATGTGGACCTAGCCATAACAAATGACCCACATCCAACCGTTTAGGAATTAGTGGAAACGTTGTCGGTACACAGAACAACAGTCGAAAGACGGATGCATGCTTTTGGGTTCATCACCAAGTTCCATAACTGTGTTCGGCACCAACTTTCTGCAAAGCAACGAGAGGAGAGAATCCGTGACTTTGTTTCTTTTCTTATTAGTCACAGAAATGAACCGTTTTTGGTACGAATTGCAACGAGTATTGAGAAATGGGTATTGTACCGTAATGTAAAGCGTCGATGAACTGAGCCTGCTCCACCGACCTCAAAAAGATTTTTTGGTTTTCTTGGAGGTGTTGTCACCTAACAGAGCGATAAATGCTGACCTCTACTGCCAACAGTCGGACAGATTGCGAGAACAACTAACATAGAAGCAGTCAGTACTCTTCAATCGCAAAGACGTGATCATCATGATAACACCAGATCTCATGCTGCTTTAATCACTCTGCAAAAATGACAGATAGTTGGTTGGGAAGTGTTACCTCACACGGCGTATGTCCTGGCACCTACGGACTACCACCTTTTTCGATCGTTACAGAATGCTTTCGCTCTCCAAACCTTTGATGATGTGGACGATGTGAAAACGGCATTATATGACTATTTTGACTTTAAAATACAGGAGTTTTTCCGGCGTGAGATTCACCTACTCATAGACACAAGAGGACATGCAGAATGATGGCAATTATGTGAAATCCTAGGTACGTTTTCTGTTGTGTCCTCTTCTTTTATTTGTAGGCTACAAAACGGGTAGATCTTATGCACACACCCAATATCAAACTTGCACCAGCAAAAATACTACTCGCCCACCCATTGTCCACCTTAATTTCGAAGTCTAGCGACGTTCCTGGATGACGACGACAGATTTCTTCATCGCTGACAATGAGACATTCAGTATTTAGCATCTGCAACTGCGCAGCCATTATAAAACCAGTGTAACAAACAAATTATGTTTATGCCTCTCATTATCATTTGACGAAAGCCGTTTTCATGGGTTCATCTATAATATGGATCGTCTTTGCGATCGCTGATGAGATTAATCGATATCTTTCTACTTTGTTAATAAAATCGTAAATTGAGTGATCACTTTAAGGCAAATGATTTCGAATGTTCTTTTGTCTTACTTTTTACTCGGGATTCTTTCGCTGACCCGCGTTATTGAAGAACTACATTATACCAACAGTAAGAAGTGTTATGAGTATCTTTTTCTACATGAATTTGGGATTTGCAATATAGACTCCTTAAAGCAATCGAAAAAGTAAAGATTTTTCCATTTTCGAAAAAGTACGGCATTATTTGATCTATCCGTTTGCATGTTGTTTTGTAAAGTTTTACAAAATGGATGTGACTGTTCCTACTTCAGCATAAACCAAAAAACCTTAATACCACATACTCTGGTACCTGGAATTCTTTCAGACACGAAAATAATTTTTTAAGCCGCATTATTACATAAAAAATGAAAACGTCAGTTAAAAGAAAACCCATTTACGTTCCCTAATGGAAAAACAGACAGTTATTTAAACTACGCAATGGGCAAAATGTCCTTCGCAGTGAAAAGAATCAGTTACAAACATTTCTTTTTCAACCGGATTTCTGAAATCAATGAAAAACGATACACAAATACCTATTGAGCAGAAATGCGCGTTACGAAAGATTTGAAATGTACAAAAACATTTCCTCATAACAAAAGATACGACCAGGTGCAAAAGGAAATTTCCAAATCCAACTATTAACTAAATTTTGTTTTAACTTTACGCTCCCTAGAGGAAAGCTATGCGCTATTTGGAAAAGAACAGGGACTAAAATTATTTTTCATATTGTAGTATCCTACCAAAAAAATGGTATCCACGGGATTTTTAGAAACGGAAGAACCCATTCAAACAGAAATATGCGCTGACGATCATTGGTGGAGGCCTGGAGGGCACAACTGCGAATTATGAAAAGTAGAAAACAT
The DNA here is from genome assembly GCA_039090855.1 of Macrothele yani. Taxonomy (NCBI): domain Eukaryota; kingdom Metazoa; phylum Arthropoda; class Arachnida; order Araneae; family Macrothelidae; genus Macrothele; species Macrothele yani. The sequence continues at coordinate 4,177,530 of CM076995.1, read as the reverse complement.
TAAAACAATATTCACTATGGCGAAAGCTACTCGATGGATGGAATTTTCCAAATACAAATTATAGAAGCAAGAATAGCAAGAAAAACGCTTTCACACATATTCTTCCTTGCGGGAACCAGTCATTCAAAGATTTTTTTTATTGGATGTTTAACGACCACAGTGAGCAACTCGATAAGCTATATATAAGCAGTCGCCCGTACCTAATTTAGGGTCAGTGGTTCTAGTGAACGGAGAAAGCCAGTGCCGTATGAGAAACACAACAACCATGCGTCACCGGGATTCGAACTCGGGCCCATCAACGACGAATGGTCAGAAGACAGCGCTTAGAACACTGCGCCACCGGGGCGGCTAAAGAAAACAATTTTTGCAATGTGTAGCAGAAAAGGGCTTATAGTACGACAATAGTTTTTGCAATAGGACTTTCAGAAGGAGAGTTGCAGCTACAAACAGAAATATCCAATAACGACGCCTAAAATCAGAACAGTGCATCACGAATTGTGCATCGGGAACCTCTTGCTTGTTCCACGAAGCAAAAGATTCCCGATGTTAAGAGAATGTTAACATTTAGACGCCAGTCACGGATGAAAATATATTGTAATAGACGTACTTACGCCCTCCAGTGAAAAAGTACTCGTTAACAAAAAAACAGAAATTACGTGCAAAATATTTTATACAAAGAATATTGTCCGAAATAAAAAGAATTTCTCAAGTAGGAGTGCTGTAAAACTTTGTATTATTTTCAGCACGAAATATGAGAGAAATATTTTCCGTGGTGAGCGGCACCTGAAAATAATAATTTTCTTCAATCGAATTCCTAGGAGCTCAGATGCAGCTACACAAATAAATACAAAACGCAAATATTTGCAAGTATTCGCTAGGGAGAAAATCGTGCGTTTGGAAAAATTCAAATGTAGATGCAAAATATTTTATGCAACGAACTAGATCCGACGCAAATTTGTTTTTTCCAAATTGGGCATTTAGAAGCAGGGATATCAGGAGAAACGCAATATATTTTTAAGCCATTAGCGTGAAGACGGTCCACTACCTGAAGAAGAAACTCTAGGTAGAATGGGGTCTTTGTTGTAAAATGTACCGAAAGAAAGACCTTCTTAAATCAGAATTTTAGAAACAATTACATGGAATAAAATATATTTTGAATTCGATATCACCTGAATTTACGCGCCCTCATGGCGAAGTTTTATGCATCCGAAGATAACCAAACGGCGAGGATCATCGTCCTCACATTTCAGGCTTTCTAATGCAAAAATGATTTTTCCAATTGGACTAATAAGTGCAAAGAAAGACAGGTTATCTCTGGAAAGGCAGTCAAAGTCCTAGCATAAGCACGTCCTTTTTGGCATTTTTTTGTAAAAAACATATCGTCATTTTGTCTGATTGTCCGCTTGTAGACACCATAATTTTGAAATATTAGTCGGATTAGAAAATTAGTTTTGCATTGGGAAGCCTGAAATATGAGAAGAATGATGCTTGCTTTTTGGTCTTTTTCGGATGTATAATATCGCCGCTAGAGGGCGTAAATGCAGGTGCTACCGAAATACAAATATACAGGGTGTCTATAAATGAAGTACACTACATCAGTATGCTACTGCATTAAAAAACATACGACCGAAAAAAACTTACTTTAAACGTCAAGAGACGTGGCAAGTGTTAAAATTTGTTAAGTCTGATGACAGATGGCGCCAGGTATCTCATGTAACGAAAATTCTCGTCAAACACGGAATATAACAGACATGGATTCTCCAGTAAAGAAACCAGCGTCTGTGTTTTGGTTCGCGGAGTCAAAATCCCTACAACAGTTCAGCGTCAGTTCACAACGGAGTACAAGAGACAGCCACTAACACATAGGAGCATCGAACAATGAGTAAATAAATTCAAAAGAACAGAAACTGTCTTGAAAGGCAAAAGCAATGGGAGATCGTTATGCAAGTAACGGTTGGTTCAGCTAACCGTTACTGGCATAACGTACCTGGACATGTTAAAACAATTCGCAATTCCACAACTCCAAGATATTCAAGACATCATTTTCCAGTAAGATGGAGAGCCTCCGCACTGGTCTTTGGATGTACGCAGATTTTAGACAACCATTTTCCAGGTCGTCGGATTGGACGCGGGGGTCGGACTGCATGGCCACCCCGTTCTTCTGATATTACCCCATGCGAGTGTTTTGCTTTCTATTGAGCTGCAACATGTCAATGTATTTTCGAATGAATGAACAGTTAACTTCATTTCTACAAGCGTTCTTTTTTAAATTCAGAGTATGGGTCCCATACCAGTCCAACAAACAATAGAGCACTGAAAGGCACATTTTTGTCACGAAATCAGAGCGTATGAAGCCAAAACCTATGAGACGTCTAAAGCTAGCCACATATTTCTTAGGAACAAAAATGAAATGTCGGAACGGAAACTAAATGTCGGAACAGAATCGCCGGAAAAATATTTGTTTATTTCCAATGGAAGTCCACATAGATCTGAAACGTTTAGGAAACGAAAAATCGGACTCTGAATTTTAGACATCGCTCGCTGAGAATATTTCTTCCTAAGTGATTTAATTCGAAACATTTGCACGTGCGTTAAGTCAAGAACATTTGCCCCCGCTGCACATTTTATCGCATCGGCAAATCTGTAAGCTCTTGCCGCCATCTAAGCTTTCCGCGTTTACTGGTTCTGCCGTTTGGGAAGTTATTTCATTATTATTTGATTCTTTCAAAAATGTCTTTTGAGGAAGAATTAATCAACGGTGTGTTAAAAATGTTCAATTTTGTGTGACATTGGTCATAAACATCATTACAATAATGTAATGAAACAAAACGTGTGGGAGGAAACCGCTGAACCCGCTAAGTGAAACATTTCGGATTTAATAAAAGTATGTTTAATAAAAACTGCACAAGTAAAATAGCGTTCGTAAGTTATTACATATCTCTGCTATAGGACCATTTTATAATGTTCTATACATTTTTTTGTAATACTTAATTATCTGCCGTGGCCTACGCAACCTTCACTGCTTCTTCCTCACTGCTACTCTCACTCATCGTGGGAATTATATCACTTAAGTTAATGAAATAATATAACACTTGTATAATTTCACTATGCCCAACATTACTTTCAGCGCGGTCGACATCTTCTAAATGAATCATTACGATTCCATCCGCGTAGTTCCGACCAAGTGTGTGGACAAACTTCGTTTCCGTTCCAAAGTGTTCCGATCCCAAAAGTTAGTTTCCGTTTCGAAGCCTTCCCTTCAGAAGTACTGCGCGACGACCTTAAAAGCAACAAATAGAAAGCCATGAGTTGTGCGCGAATCATCGAGTAGCTTCAGCATTCGTAAAAGGCCGAATACATGTTTTTTTTTAGTGTGCATTATTTTACATCACGCGCATTCGATGTTACGCCATTTTAAAATATCATTTTCCATTATTTACGTTCGTCGAAATTCCAAGTTATACACAATAATTGAGCAGAATATAACTAGCCAAATGGTCGTAGACCCTATACACCTCATGGTTCAGTAGCGAGGAAACAGCGCGGTAGGATGGAAATTGAAAAGAGGAAGAAAGACAAACTGAACCAAATACCAATCATGTGCTTACGTTGCAAAAATAGTTCTCGCTATGAGCAGTGACGCGAGTTCATAAAGGGATTCCAAGCCTTATAATCAGATTCTGTTGCTGATTATCACCTCATATTCAATATCGATCTGATTCCTGATAATTGCCGAATTCTGATGATTCCGCTCTACACTTTTTTCCTGCTCATTTTTTAAAGTGATTTTATTTGAGAATTTAACACGGAGGAAAAATCAAACGCACTCTGAGTGCGACTGGAATGAATCGGTAATCAGAAAAACGATCCACAACTCTGTGGTGAAGATTAAAGACTGTGAGAAAAGTTCTTCTCTTCTTTCTGCGGAAGTTGTGAGTCACGAAATAAACTATGTCAAGCAACACATGGAAAGACTGCCAGTAGCAAGAATGGAAGTTCTGAATCAGCGTAGTAAATGAGTTTGAAGAAAACTTTATCGATGCCATCATCGATAAATGCATTCAAATCTACTGGGATCATTTTTCATATTCTCTATGAATGTCTCAATATTATTTTCTTGACGTTCGATTGTCAGTAGTATTGTGGCAATAAGAATTTGTTTAAGATTTCATTGTAGAATAATCAATTATTGAACACTAACAACATTCTCGAATACTCGAACAGTTTCGAAATGTTTACACCTCCTGAATGATGGGGGAATTTCAAATGGGTTGTTTGATTAGCGTATGTTAAGCCGCTCTCTAAACTTTTACAATCCATCGTTTGTGACTTAATTTTTATGAATTCATCATACCCCCCCCCCACAGGCATGTTTTAAAGTCTTTGCAGTGGCAACATACAAAAATATAATTTATGACAACAAACTTGTGGTGTTGCGATACAATAAAAATATCAACGTTTACCACAATCAAAGGTTTATTATACATCTACTATAGTTTCGCAGAGCTTCTGGCTCGGCTTCATCAGGACGAATGGAGCGTAAACATTCAAATCATTGTGACATCGTCAGGTTCTGACGGTCACGGTTTTTGGTAAGTTGTTTCCACGCGCTTGAAAGAAATGGAGTCGAGGTCATGTCGTAGACAAGCAGTGAAGAGTTCCGGTATATGTGAAAAGCTTCTAATACCTTTATGCATAATAAACCTTTGATTGTAGTAAACGTTGATATTTTTATTACACTGGTGTGCAAAAAGTAAGGTCGAAGAGGAGAAATTAGCATAACAGCGGAACGAGCAGGCAGAACGGACCGAAAGGCCACTCAGGAGATAGACTAGGATCCTGTACGGTAGGGCGTGCGCATATATTCAGCATGACTTGGGGGGGTGTCGGAAGGGTATAAAGCACACGGGCGGTATACGCTCAGCAATTCGGTGAAAGTTATTGCACGGTGTACATTGGTTTGAACGACGTCGAGTTGCTGCCATCGTGTGATATGGCCAACAGGCAATGCAGTAGACGAGATCTCGATGACTATGCATGTGCATGTGCGCCACCTAGTGGCAAAGTTATGCGTCAAAACAACAACAACAACAAAAAACAACAAAAAAACAACAGCATATGGATCATCGTTTTCACAGTTCAGGCTGTCAACTTCAAAAATACACTATCTACCAACAAGTAATTGGACACCTGTGATAGCAAAGGAAAACGAAGTTTATTCACCTTCAATAGTTGATGGAGCCTCCACGAGCGGCGATTACAGCTGCGACACTCCGGGGCATACTCTCAACCAGGCGTTGTACGACGGCTAGCGGTATTTTCTTCCACTCGGCTTGGAGAAGACAGGTCAGTTCCTTCACCGATTTCGGACGGTGGGGGCACCCCTTAAGTCGACGCTCCAACTCGTCCCAGAGGTGCTCGATAGGGTTAAGGTCCAGGCTCTGCGCAGGCCAGTCCATTCGATTAACCCCATTGTCACCATACCAAGCCATGATGGACCTCGCAACATGACAGGTGGCATTGTCATCCTGAAAGTAACATGGGTCCACCCCGTAAAACTGCCACAACGTAGGAAGCGCATGGTCATCCATAATGGTGCAGTAGGTCTCGGCGTTGAGTCTACCAGGAATTGCGACCAAGGGTCCCGTGCCATACCAGGAGAAACACCCCGATAGCATAATTCCACCGCCGCCGAAATTCACAGTTGGTACAATACATTCCGGCAGGAAGCGTTCCCCAGGCAGACGCAAAACCCACACCCTGCCATCCGAACGGTAGAGGGTGAACCTTGATTTGTCGCTCCAGAGAACCTGTTTCCACTGTTCAACGGTCCACTGTCGACGTTCTTTGCTCCACGTTAGGCGAGCAGCGCTATTGGACTTGGTGATCAAAGGCTTGTGGGCAGCAGCACGTCCATGATAACAGAGCAGACGGGCTTCCTTACGGATGGTATTCATCAAAAGAACACTCCTGGATGCCTGTTGAAACTCCTCGCGGATGTGGCCCACCGATTTGGTGCGGTTCTTCCGAATTTCTCTGGCCAGCACCCGTCGGTCTCTTGACTCCCAATTTTGTGGGTCTGCCGGGTCGGGGCACATTCCGACAGTCACCTCTCATCTTCCACTTGCCAATCACGTAGGCCACTGTCGATTTTGGGTACTTCAACTCGCTGGATGTGTCACGTATGGATCGGCCGTTTCTGTGAAACCCGACGATTACACCTTTCTCGAAATCAGAGAGCTCCGAACTGCGTGGCATCTTGCATGCGACTGGTTGCGTTGTTGCTTCCCACACGATATTTAACGGCGGCGGCCGTGACGTGTATCAGGACCGCAGATATCATCGATTGCAGGGGTGTCCAATTACTTGTTGGTAGATAGTGTATTTTCCAATCGGCTTAGAGATATGTTGTCCACAGACGGATGGAAAATAGCGGTACTATAAGCACGTAGTTTTTTTTTCAAAAGATGTGCAAAAAAGTGAGAAAATATAGAACGCAAAAGAAAGCAGTCGAATGGATTTGACGAAGACAAACATAAGTTCCTGCTTATGTTCACACATTTTGGATTCATCAATCATTTCTGCGATGCCGTTTCAAGAAAAAAAGAAATTGTGCCCAACGATAGAGACGTCAGACACACAACCAGGCAGATAGCTAACATAAGCTCATCGCCATCGGTTTATAAAAGGACACACGGAAAAGCATTCTCCAAAGAATGATGCAATAAACGAAATCAGCAATTTGATTAGGAGTTATTCTCTTAAGCGCCCCCCTACCCCCACACAAAAGAAAAAGTATTATTCTGCTATATAAATACCTTCTTTTACCTTGATGCATTCGAGTTAATTGATTTCCTGTTGTGTGCTTACAGGATTTAATTTGTTCAGCTTCACAGGATAATTGGTATTATTTGCAAACAATTGAGAAACTGCCTGCGGCAGCAAAGAATTAATTACTACTGCAAGTACCATCACAAATTTTGATTACACTTCGAACAAAAAGACAGGTGACAGAAAATTACAACAGAAAGTTTTGAAAAAATGGTGTTATTCCTCAAATAAGAAACACTCGTACGTGATAAAAAAAGAAATAAAATCGTGGAACTTTCAGAAGCGTATGCAAGTTTTTTTTTGTCGGAAATCTTAGGAACACAGTAAAAATTAAAGCTAAGAAAACAAATTCTAGTAACTTAATGAAAAATGGAGGACTGTCTTGATGTTCAAATGATCCATCAGAAACCCCAGTAGTAAGGATTTCATAGTCCATAAACAGATTATTTCTCACATGAGAATGAAGACACACACAAACACAGATACATTACATATGCAATAAAAAATCCGTTTGTATCCAATTGCTATAAAAACATAACATGACTAATGTAATATGACAAACAAAACCAGCAATTCACATGATTTCTTTTTCATAAGAAAAGTACTGTACATTCCAAAAATAAGTACACCTGACACAAAATGTTTGGCACCCTAAACAGAAATGACAGAAGGAAGTTACCGGTTGCACAGAGGACGCCGTGATAGTATTGTTGGGAGATAAATAGCACTGAAGTGGTCTACAGGATCATTTCTGTCTCGTGCAGTGGTGAAGAACAACATGTATGTTGAATTTGGTCTGCAATATGAGTCGTAAGACTGACGTTACTGAGTGGCAAAAAGGAGCCATCGTGTTTGGTCGCGCACACAGGCACATAGTGAATGAAGTCGCCCAATTTGTTGGTGTGTCGAAGCGTACTGTCCAGTGGGTCTACAAACAGTGGTGTAGTTCGCAGTCAACTAAAAATTGGCGATGCAACTGTGGCCAGAAAACGATTCTCATCAACAGGGATCGTCGCCATGTTTTACGCCTAGTAACACTGCAAATCGGTTTCAAACCAGGCAACGATTGCTCTAAACAGTCAATAAAAGTCCACTCCAATCAATTTCCGAAAGGACATAGCGATGAGAACTGCATGCGATGGATATCTGGAGCAGAGTACCACGGAAGATACCTCGTTTAACAGCAAGTCACATATTCGCACGTTATCAATGGGCTCAGAGGCACCAAAACTGCTTTGCTGTGGAGGATTGGAAACGAGTAATTTGGTCTGATGAGTCTCGTTTATGCTCCTACTCCAACGATGGGAGACGACGAATGCATCACAGACCCAAGAAAGCCTTTAATCCTGATTGTGTCGAAGGTGTACAAGCTGAAGAGGGTTATGTGATGTTTTGGGGATGTTTTTCACACCACGAAATGGGCCCTTTCGTTGCAGTGACGATGAATTTGAACCAGCATGCATACCTCCGCATTCTGACTGACGAAGTGTTGCCCTTTGCCCTACATATTCAGAAGCAGGTTCACATTGCCATTCCTGTCTTCCAAGCAAGACGACAATTGCCGAGCACACAGGGCTAAAACTGTGTCTGAGTGGCACGACGAAGCAACACTGTCTCCCTAACTGGCCCGCCAAATCCCCAGATTTAAATCCTATTGAAAATCCGTGGGATCATTTGGAGCAGAAGGTGAAACGTCGGAATAAACACCCACGCACACTGGTGGAACGTGGGCACCAATTGAAGCACGATTGGCAGCAAATCGGTGTTCAATACATCCACAACCTCATGGAGTCTCTACCACACTGGATTCATGCTGTTATCACGGAAAGAGACGCCTCCGTCACCTGTTATTAGGTAAGTTCTGACAGGGGTGACTAATTTTTTGTCTGGTGTGCTTACAATGTGGCTATTATCACATTTCACAACTGCAGTCGCGAAACAACAATAAAGAAGAGTAACTACACTGTAAAAAATAAGTGGTGTGAATTCACGGAAAATTTCTGAAAATAACGTGCAGCAAAGTTGCCGGTAGGTATCCGTCTCTTTCAGAAATTTCCGTTTTTAAAAGTAACCGTTCATTTTAAATTCCGTATTTTCGCAGATATTTCCGCAGACAAAAATTCCGTTTATTTCAGGAAAGTCCATTTCTGGTTTTTCCGTATTAAAATTGAAATTCCGCAAAATCAACAACCCTGTACAGCACTCACCCCCAGATAATCCTACCGGTGATGTCAGGATCCAACACCCGACGTTATAGCTCGACTAACAGGTAACTTGCACCTTAACCAACTGAGCCACAAACACACGGCAAGCTGACTTACGTACGTCGTAAAACGAATTCCGCGACAAAGAAATTTTGTTCTTTGTCAATGTGAGTGATTTAGTCATTTTATTTTCTGTTGGAACTTATTTTTCTGAATAGGTTTGTAATTTTTTTTTCCCTATAGGAGGACTTTTCAAAAATTAAGCATTTTTCATCGTGGTTTTTCGAAGCAACAAAATGCTTTGCAACATGATTTTTTAAAATTGACAATGACTTTCATTTATCTTTAAAAAAGGTGAAATGTACTTTTTATAGTATTATTTCACACACACACAAAATTAAATATAAAATTTACTCTTAATAGCTATAATAGCTTTTGTCTTAAGTTGTCCGAAGACTGATACACAGACATCGTATAATCATCGATACAATAAGTACCCGGGTTTCTTGCATAAATTATATAATAAATAGCTGGTGCACCAAATAGGGGAAAGGAGAAGGAATATCTATGCCACAAAAAACAAAAAAAAATCTGTACGATATGCTATCCACAATATCCGATCTCGCTACGGAACCTCAAAATTCGACAGACGATTGAAATTTGAAAGTTAATCAAACCTCAAGTATTTCCACGAATCACTACTATTAGCGGAAATTTCTCGTCATACGGATATGGAAAAAGTGAAAACGGAGATTTTACGTTAACATACGAAAGGAATTGCGGAAAGGTTTCTGAAAATTAAGAATTTTCCGTTAACACATCTCTAAAACGGTAATTTACTGTCAATATAAGAAAGAAACTGCGGAAAGGTTTCTGAAAATTCAGAATTTTGCCGTGGCACGAGAAGTCCGTTAAATTAAGGATTTTCTGTCATTTCACGGAAAAGGTTGTATCAGAAACATGCTTCGTTAATTCACGAAAGAAATGACGGAAACTTGCCCGTGAATTTCAGAAACGCTTTTACAGTGTGTATTCCCTAGTCACAGTGTTCGGAATATAAGCAGAGCTTCGATGACTTTCGTTTTTAAAATCGGGAATACGACACAGGCTCCCTGACTGATCCACAGACATGTCTGCATATTATAAACTATACCATAAACAAGCTACATGTACAAAGGGGAATCACTGCTAAGATTTCTTAAATTTATTGTATGAGTAAATTTCAAGTAACGTTTTCTTTTACTGTAGCGGGGTTCAACGACAGTTACGAGCACCTTTAAGGGCTATAGTCGCCTGTCCCTAATTTCGGGGTCATGGTTCGAGGGAAGGGAGAGCGCCGCGCCGTAAGAAAAACACATCACCCATGCATGCCTTACATGATGCTTGAACCCGGATTCATCTGAGACGGCTAGCCAAAAACCTAACCTACGCCTATGATCATTCGGCCACAGCAACCAAGAAAAGTTTACTAGCTTGTAAGTTTACATATATTTAAAAACTGATCAAATTTGGAAATTTGAAATCAGTTAAACTATTACTAAAAAAGCGGATTTATTAAATGGGCCACATATAATTAAAATATAACCAATATTTTTTCAAAGTTGTAGAAAGCACAGTCATATACGTTTTAAACTAGGCTGAACCGGTATACATATAAATAATAATAATTCAAGGATAGGTCAGCGAATTTTAAACTTGATCCATAAAATCAAAACTAATATTCGCATTTTTAAATAAATGTTCAACGAAGATCCCTAGATGCTTTAGGCACTAGGTGTATCTCACGCACATTACTCACTTCGTCGGAGAAAAACTAAGAGTGACATTAGTTTCACCATTCTGAATGATAAAACATGCAATGAAATGTTCGTTTTCTTTTGTTTCTTGACCTTTCCGCGTTTCCTGTATATTATCTTCCCAAAGAACCAAGGTATATTTCTTTTCTTGGGCTTATATGAACCTGTATGAACAATTTATAAGGCAAAAAAATAAATTTTTGTGGCACGATTAAAGGAAACTGGGTTATTTAAGATTTCCACTTACCTGCAAGTTCCTCCATTTTGACACATGTTTCGAGTAGCCGTAGGCCCACACTCTTGGTCGAATTGGCACTCGTCGCCAAAGTACTTCGCAAAGCAGTGGCAGTAATACTTGTCGTACTCCGCAGTAGTGTAGCAGTTACCGGTAAACGAGCAGTGATGATAGAGGCAGGCGTCCTTCCTAATGCTGTCCTTGCGGTCAATCATCTCGTAGGTGATGTTGAATCCGAAGACGTCCAGAAGAAACTCCCTTACTCTCATGTGGATGTTGGCCATCTCGCGCACGGCAAAATCCAGCACCAACACTGGTTTGTTACTCACCAGGTACGTCGGCTCATTGTCGGCGCTGATGGTTCCGAACTCCGTCTTACCCATTTTGATACTAGGAGAGTAGTAAGCGTATTCGGTGGCTTTGAGACCTTCTCTCATGTAAAACTGCGTGAAATAAACAGCGATGACTTTATCTGCTGGTGCCTCAATCACCCACTGGCAAGAGATTGGAGTGGGATAAGCGTCAGGAAAAAATGGGGTGGTGATAACCCTCGACTTGACCGCATTACCTGGCGACATTCTGTATAAGTGAGGTCTCCACCTTTGGGAAGAACTGATAACACAACCATAAAGACGGTAAGTAAAGAATGATTCATAGCTGAGCTAGATGAAAATGATAACGATCAAAAATTCAGTTTGCTTTTCATTTTACATTGTCCTATTTTCTCAAGAAGAAGCGAGATACCATTTTGAGTGCGAATAAAACGATCTTGTCGGGAAATTGAAGAGACTTTTTCATGCACGAAGTGTAATCCAACAAAAAAATTCTTATGTAGAGGTTTCTTCAATGAAAGGGATGTTGATGATGCTCTTATGATTAAAACTGGCAAAGAATTTGATATCTAAAAAATAAATCCCAGGATCATACAACCGTCTTCTCCAGAGTAATTACTCTGTAGGATAAAGTGCATGGGCTAAAAATATGACTCTTAAATGTAACTGAAGAAACTAATGATGTAAATTGGTCCTCATATATGTTAAACTAGAACTGAAAGATGATACCGCCTCAAAGTAGAATTTTGTGCTCCCGAAAATGGCACACAGCAGTAATTTTTAACATTCCCTTTCGGCAAACGTTGTACTGAATGATCATGATCAGTTGCCTGCAAGTTTTTTAAATGCTCTGTATTCCTAACAAAAGTGAAAAGAAAAACACCGTCACGTGTTCAGTTGAACTGGCTAGTTAGCCATCTCCTCTTCACGTTATATCAGTTTCTAATGTTCATAAAAGGGTTTTTCTCAAGAAGCAATATTCCAGAAAATTTTAACCCGAAAAGTCACACAATCAATATCACATAATGCAATATTCTGCGCTCTGGTCGTCGGGATTATTTGCTACAGTTACCGATTCGCAGTACTGGCAGCGTACGAGACTCAACACTGTAAAATCACAGCAAAGCACATTTTAGAGAAATGAGAAAAATCAAAGAGCGTAACTTCGACTACGGTTCATGTGACGCTGAAGTGCCGAGTGAAGAATCACGAAGAGCAGGCTTGTCCTTTCCGTGATGGCCTTCATGGCACGTTTTTTTTATTTCATTCCTACCTGTGTGACAGAAACAGTCGGGTGAAAAACCACTACCACTTCTGGCCCTGGTCACACGATTCTCACTACAATACGAGGAAATGATTTATGGAAATATATTTCCTTCTGTATTTTCTTTCCTTTAACCTGGTAGAAGAATATTTCCTCATGCTGCTTTCAATCAACATAAACTCCTACACATCGAACACTGGGGATTAAGTCTCTCCAAAGTGCAGCGGTTTTCCTGTCAAGTATTTGGACACATCATCACTTTTTACTGAGAGTTCTTGGAGAATAATTTGTATGCTAGTAATAAAGACACTTCCATGGGATATCCTGAAAAAGGAAAAAGTTCATTCAAAAAGCGTTAAAATAACATTTTTTGAAAAACAAAATTTTAATCACAAGGAGACAAATCATTGTTGCAATATTTTTATAAAACATTTCATGAATTAAAAAATGATTTAATTAATCAACGCTGTGAACATAAGTTGTGATAAATACACGTACACGGTGTTTAATTTTCGAAGTATCCAAGATTACGGCTTTCTGAATTTCTACAGAAATAATCACGTATCTAGTCTTTGCACTAAAAGGCCCCTTTAACCTTAAATGTCTGTTTAGTCAACTCAAACTTTGGAAATTGTATTTAAATGCACCTGATACCTCTAAACGTATTTGGAAACAGAAGTGAATTACCTCGCTCGCGTACTGATATACTGTAGTTTTACTACGAACAGGATACATTTGTTTGTCAAACAGTTAATAAAGACTCTCGACTTCCACATATATACACTGCTGGCCACCCAAAATGCAACACCAACAAAGAAGCATCCGACTGGCCTGAAATTCGCAGAATGCTACGCCCGCGAGAGGACATGCAAACGATTAGCATTGCAGGGCATAATCAAATCATGTGCGCCCGGCACGCCACCGAGAAGCACTAAAAGATGGGTGCACAGAAGGCGGGGTGTAAGCAGTTGAAGTGTGTTGTGCTGCCGGACCTGTGCTTGGGAAGCTTCCTTGTGCCTCGTCGCAGAATATGGCAGTCATTCCAGCACGTTTCGGAGTTCGACAGAGGACGAATAGTGTCTTATCCTGACAGCGATTTATCGTACCGAGACATCGGCGCCCGTGTGGCACGACATCTAGCCACAGTGAGGCAAGTATGGATTTGGTGGGTGCAGGAGGGACGGACGGACCGACGTGAGCGATTGCCACATCCGCGGCACACCACCGAACGAGAGGACCGGCATGTTGTGTGGTGGGCATTGACGGCTCGCACCGCCACATCACTAACGTTAGCGCAGGAATTAGGATGTTTTGCGCAACAACCAGTGTCAGCACGTACCGTTCGACGTCGTCTGCAGGAGCGGGCACTTGTCGCACGGCGCCCATTGCTCCGATTACCATTGACGTTACACCACCGGCGAGTGCGGCGGCAGTAGGCCGTTGAACGCCGCACCCGGACTACGGAATGGCACGACAATGTCTTCTCCGACGAACACCACGATGGTCGGATCCGTGTGTGGCGGCACCGCGGCGAGAGACTGTATGACGCGTGCATTATGCATCGCCATACCGGTCCGTCACCTGGCGTTATGGTTTGGGGGGCAATTGGACATGACATCCGCACCCTTCTGGTACGCATCGCCGGTACACTCAACAGCCACCGCACCATCTCCGACGTTTTGGAGCCTGTAGTCCTCCCTTACCTGCAGGACCTGCCAGCGGCCACGTTTCAACAGGACAATGCGCGCCCGCACGTACCACGCATCGTGCAACAATTCTTCACGGCCCACCAGGTATCACTGCTGCCGTAGCCAGCCTGTTCTCCCGATATGTCGCCAATCGAACACGTCTGGTCGCTCATCGGCGACCGAGTGTCCCGTCAAGCACCACCCGCGGCTACGCCTGATGAACTGTGGCAACGTGAGGAAGCAGCCTGGACCGACATACCCCAAGCCCACATCCAAAGTATCTTTCGTTCGATGCCGCGGCGTGTAGCGGCCGTTATTGCCAGCCATGGGGGCCACACGAACTATTGGTGTCTGCGTGTTCCGCAAGTTGCACAAGCCTGTAAGCTCAATCGTTTCATCTTTGTATCTGTTGCTATGTGTCCAGTAAATGTGGCTTTGCTATATCGTGTCCTTCTTGGTGTTGCATTTCGGGTGGCCAGCAGTGTATGTGCGCATCCTCGCTGAGATTTTATCTCCCTGCTCCGGAGTAACAAAATAACTTATACGTAGAGGTGACTTTCTGTTGTAAAACAATTTGCAAATATTATCTCTCTTTCTTCATGCGTCAACGCCATGTTTTACCAATGCACGATGCGTGTTACAATTGGAATTCAATGCACGACTCAAGCTCTTAAAAATACCTGTTTGCTCGTGCATCTGTCGATCTTAACTACTATTACTCTTATCACATATATCAAACTGTTAAAAATGTTTGAATACTTAAAGCTCCTTAACTCACGATTATGACACACTATTCAAATTTTTCCAACAAAGTCTTAGATTCACACGAAACTTCAATGGAAAGTAAGTCAAGTTTTTAAGTGTGGATTATACACGATGTTTTTTCGTTTTTTAAACCATTTTCTTCTATGACGGAAAGAAAAAAATATTGATATTTCTAAAAGTCGAAACTTTCACAGCAAAAAATTCTAATATCACCTCAGTTTTATCGAGTCTTTGAAATAACGCTCTTACACTGACAAATTGCTTCAATAGGTAACATTAACATATCGCGAATGTAAACTTACAATTCTGTATTTTAAGGCAAAAGATGAATACCGCAAAGGTAACAAGTGTTTGTTCACTATTGTGTTTTCTTGCTGTGAGGGTAGATTTCTTAATATTGTGCTCAAAAGAATAACTTCTCTTACTAAGAAACCGAAATAATGTCTTTTCTTTTAACACACATGAAAAATAAAATACACTTTATATCGTAAAATCAACTTATCAATCATTTTCAGTACACTGCTGGATAACGGTCTCCCAAAATCGGTCCCAAAACTTTGCGCCGTGAGAAATTTTCATCAATACCACTCCGACGTGCTTTCGAGTTCCATCGACCCATCTCCCACATGGTCGTCTTCTTCTGGGTCTTTTTCTGTATCCACTTTGTATTTCAGTTGTCCAAAGGTATTCAATTCTTCATCAATATAACCAACCCATGCCATTTCAGGGATTTTACTGTGATCATGTCATAAATGCTTGTGATTTTCCTGATCCACGAGTTCCGATCTTTCCGCATGCATCTCTCCTGTGCTGCTTTGAGTTGTTCTCAGCCTCTGTATGTAGTTTTTAGTTAAGGTCCATGTCCCTGATCCATAAGAAAGAACCAGGATTATTGATTACGCACTTTCATTTTAAGACATAAGGGTAAGTTCGTCTTGAAAATTGTAGTACCTTCAAAGGGCAATCCAGCCATGTTTTAAACGCCTATTAATTTCGTCCTGAATGTGTATGTCGCTTGATATCTGTTGTCCAAAATAAATGCAGGCATGATCTACTTCTGAACTTTCTCAATTGACCTCTAAAACTTTAGTTTTTTTAAAAGCATTGTACATCAACTTAGTTCTCTGTAAGTTCGTCTGAAATCCCACTTGTACTTCAGAAGGAAGGGTATCTATCATCTCTGCCTCTAAAGCATCCCTGATGTATCGGTGGCTGTCGAGGGTCTCCTCAGTTCGAATCAGGCGAAATCGTGAAGTAAATTCAATGGCTCCCCAAACTATGAACGCTTGGCGTTGGGCCGGTATGATACTGCAAAACTCACGCTGCAAGGAGCCGTTCACTACGATGTCTTTGAACACGTATTCGGCCATCATGGTGCATAAAGTTGAATCATGACTCGTCAGAAAATACGACTTGTCGCCAATCAGCGCGCCAATGTCTGTGTTCGAGACCCCATTACAGCCGAGGCGTCTGTGGTTGAGGGTCAAAGGAATGCTAGCGACCAGTCCTCTATTAAGCAGACGACGTCGAACTGTGATGGAGGACAAAGCTTGACCTGTGTCAGTGCTCCACTGCGGCGCCAAGTCACTGTGCGATCGGTCACTGCAATGCGGTAGACGTGTCTGTCATCCCTTGCAGTCGTGCGATTTTGCAATCCATTTCCCGGAATTCACTTCGTCCAAGCCTCATCTGTCCAGTGACGTCATATTCGCATCAATGTACAGGCGTTTTGTCCCGTACTAGTGGCAGTTTCGCGGTAGGAAAATCCAGCTTCTCTCATTCCAACAATCCTTCCTTGCTCGCAAAGTCTGCTAGGTATTCATAATGCAACCTTCTTCGGCGACGGAGCACAGTGAGACACAAGAAACATTCTTTCGACTCAATGTCTGCTCGTCACTGATTAAAACATCTCGTTTGAGCCAGCTCTTTGTACCCAAGACCGGATAGTTCAGTGGGCGCTGCTCCTAAACCTCAAGCGCAATTTCACTGATATCTGAATCATTTGCATGTTCCATCCTGTTGTACATATCCTGTAAGTTTCATGCCAATACCAGCAGTCCTTCATGGTGCTGCAATTTTCACACACAAGCAGTAGTGTATACATATATGTATGGAGACAATTCATGAACAAAACAGGAAAGAAAAGCAAAAACAAAACAGTACAAAAAAATCATAATACTCGAATCAGGAAATGATAGACTGCGCTAGCAACCCTTTCTGCAATACAGATGATAAAAAAAATGACGCGAACGATGCAGCATGGAATGATGGGAAGATCACGGTGCAGTGGAATATTCCACCAACTAGTCAGCATCTTAACTCCTCTGATGACGGCCATGAAAAAATGGACTGAAATGCATATGGGACAGCTGAAAGAGTCTGCTTAAGAATGCACTGCCAGCAGAGAAAAGAGTGACTAACCTAAATTTCTAAGCACGAATGTACACGTATTGTCATGCACAACGTTAACGTGGAAAGTGTTTGCTCATGTAGCTATGGACAAACATGTAGTATTAACATTTGTTTGTTTTATTTCTTGAAAATTTAGCATTTCAGATATTAATTAACACGCTCTTTGATACATTAAATCAAGGAACTACCTAAGGAATTTTTTCTAACCAATCGGAATCTTTTTTTTTATTTTTGCTGCCCACCACAGAATGTACAGTATGAAGTGGCAAAAAGAAATGAATGAATGAATTCTCTTATACTATCACCAAAGAGTCACCTGTTTACCCCATTGTGCTTGAAATGTAATCCTGAATGAGAAATTCCTTCCTCTGCATATTCTTCTCGTTGCAACGTACGAATACGGACAGAGAACCCTGTTTGGTTTCAGGTCGTAAGCATTAACTTGATAAATGCCATTAAATTTCCCTTTTCTCAAGCATTCAAGTCAGTGCGATTTTACTTACACGCGTTCTCTTGAGCCTTTCTCTTTCCCGTTTCCACCCGTTTCTTCATTCTATAAAGATCCGAATCGAATTTAAGTGTCGCAGTTAACTCAGATTTAATGGTTCTTCTTGACGCTTTAAGAATTAGGTTTTTCTGCTCTTTTATTCTGACTTCTCGTTAGGAGAGAAAGAGCTGTCAGTGACATTGTTGCCTCGAACGGAGGACTAACATTGGAGATTCCTTAATGGTTCTCTCTTATTCTTATTTCGTTCTGTGCCTTTGGCTTTCGGCAATTTCCATGTGTTAAAAGCATTTAAGGTTTACGAGTTGAAAGGAAATATTACTGATTTTCATTGAAGAGAGATTTCAAATTATTTCATTAGAAGAAAGCACTCTTAGAAATATCCTAACGCAAGTCATAAGGATTTGATATCATTCGTCTCATTCAAAGATAAAAATTAACTAAAGAATTTTCTCCTAAGTGTCTGAACTGAAAGCTTATGATTACCTCCGTATGCTAAAAATACTTCATTTCTCCATTTATAAAACTTACAATTTGAAGCAGTTAGTTATTTGGCTAACTTCCACCCCCTTTAAGCAACTAGTTTTTTTTTACATTTTTTAAGTCACATCACATAAGGCTTTGTAAAAGAAGTTAAAAGGAGCGTTCTTTAGGAACACCACTTCCAGGGAGGAGAAAGAGTTAGCACCTAACCACTTGGCCACAAGGACGGCCCCTAAGTTTTCCATGCGGTTTTTAAGTTAGCAGTTTGAGAAGAAAAAATGTGGAGTATACAATTCCTTTTTCATTTCAGATGGTTTTATGAAAAAACAAGTAAATTTTCGCGTGTGACGTATATTCTATTTTAACTTTCATTTTCAGTTCCTTTTCCTATGTAAATTTGAGTTTGTTCTGTTTTGTACTTCCCAACTTAACGTGATATCTTCTCTCTCACACGAATGGAGGTTTGGCAACACCCCTGATGTCAGTGCGTAAGTGACTTACGCATGTTGATAAGAACGAGAAAGGATATATACAATGTCGAGTCATATTATTGTGACCACCTCTTACTTTTGACGTCAACAGCGTGTAGCACGTGTCGTGAGTTGGTTCGGAAGGTATATAAGGCGTGGTGTAGGACTTCTGGAAACATATCACTCGTTGCTGTCATGGATTATCAGATTTGCAAAAAGGGATGATTTTTGGCTTTCTGGTCAAGGGTGGCAGCATTTCTGAAACAGCGCAGTTTGTGAACTGTTCGCGTGCTGCTGTGTTTAAAATGTGTCATGATTGGAGAAATGGCACCATTGCGAATCAGTGACGTGGAAACTGCGGAGCACCACGTGCCATTTATGTTAGAGCTGACCGTCGGCTTCGAAGGTGCGTGAGGGCCGATCTACACGTTACAGTGGAGCTCCTCACGGGCCGAATGAACCAGGGGGCTACCGGAAGTGTGTCTAAAACAACAGTTCAGCGAATCGTGCTACGCATGGGGTTCCAATGCTGACAGATGGTCACCGCACGTATGCTAACGAAGGTGAATCGGCAGAAAAGGCTTGCATTTGCATTGCAGTATCGGAATTGCACCTCCGCTGATTGGCAAAGGATTGCCTTCTCCGATGAGTTACGTTTTCTGCTTCATTGAATGGATGGACGTCGGCATATAAGGCTAGAAACGTCGGAGAACAGACACTCTTCAACCATTGCTGGAAGAACACAAGCTGGTGGGAGCAGCATTATGGTCTGGGGAATGTTTTCGTGGCATTCACTGGGTCCACTCATACCGGTGGAAGGCACTATGGACCGAATTCGTTATGAATCTATCTTTGCAGACCCCGTACACCCATACATGCTGATTGTCTTCAATTTGGCGGATGGGATCTTCCAGAACGACAATGCGACATGTCACACAGCTCAAAGTGTACGAGAATGGTTGGAAGGGCACGATAAAGACTTCAAAGTACTTCCTTACGTCCTCAGACGAAAACCCAATTGAGCATCTGTGGGGCCACCTCGATCGTGTCGTTCGCTCTATGGATCTTCCACCACACACCCTCCAGCAGCTGTCAGATGCACTGCAGTCAGCATGACTCCACATGCCTGTGAACAAATTCCAGTTCCTTATTTAGTCACTTCCAGACAGTCTAGCAGCTGTTCGCGATGTACACGGAGGTTACTCTAGATATTAGCTGGTGGTCACAATAATGTGACTCGACCGTGTAAATTTTGCAACGTAGTTGTTTGGTGTGTGGAGATGTTAAATCTTTGCTGAGCTTATTGATTGTATGAGAGCTACTAACGTATGTATGTGAAGTTATATTTTTATTCCCGTCTGCATAACTGAGTTGTGGAGTTTGTGAGTACTACTGATTGATTACCAGTTGTGGACTAACGAAGTTGGAATATACCACCATGCTATATGAAGTTGGATACAAATAAAAGATTTGTAAGTTCCAAATTTTGACGTTATTTCGAGTGAACGCCTATTTCATTATTGGTGAACTTGACATTTAGCACATGTAGTGTTTAGCTAGTCAGAAACTTAGGAATAGTTGTTAAACCACTGCACGCGAACTATTAGTTTTGACAAGATTCGGATATTCCTGCCACTCCGTAAATTTTAGGAAGCAGGGCCCTCAGTTACGGAACTACTCGTACCCTTCCACGCAAAATAAGTAATGTAGATATGATATGCTGATCCGCGTGCGGATACCTTTCGAACCTCACTTACACTTCAGACTGTTAGTTCGGGATCTCCTTCGAAGAAATTATTCTACTTTGAAGGACTTCGGTTACGATTCCTAGCACAAATACAGTGGCAATGTTAGTAGATTCGTGAACAGTCTTTTTATACCCCTTGCAGCTATTTTATAAGCTACTGAAGACGATCAACGGCGCACCATTTTGTTTGCATCGAAGAACGGCGCAAATACATGCATCACATGTGATTGTATCAAATCGGGAAAGTAAGATGTCTAACAAGATGCAATGCTGCGATCCTCTGTATCATCAAAAACACCTTTTTTAGGCCACAGTGAGCTAGATTTCTGCCAAGGGAAGTTACAATTTAAATGTGCGAATACATATCCCCAAATGTACCTGATCGACAGAACTACCTACCTCCATTTTAACACCTACTTACAAAAATTATAACAAAGATATTGCCCTACAGACTGCGCAGGCGCGCTTTGAAAACTGTATTAATGGAGACCAAATTACGTTCCCATTTATATACAATTCATATGCAAATATAATTACACTTCCATGAAATTTTACTGCAAATTAAAGGTGGAATTAAATTCTTTTTGGGAAACAGAAAACCAACGGAGCTTTCTTCAGCGTGAGAGAAAGAAACAGGCGTAATTAGAAATCGAATACGTTTTATTTCTAAAATAATCGGTATTTGCGTGATTTGTATGCTGTTAAAACCCACATTTAAAAAATGTCAGCCAAATATTTTAGTTCAGATAACAGATATAATATCGTATCCAGGTTCTGTGCCATTGCAATTAGACTCCGCATAACAAATTATAAAATAGTTGGACAAATCGCAGCACCCATCCAAAGGAAAAAGGGGATGTCACATTCAACAAGAGGTATGCGTGGCTTTCCAGTGATTGTTAGAGTTGAGCCACGATTGGAGTCCTGGATAGCGTTGGCTCTTTTCCTTTCCTGGCACTGAATTATTTTGGATTGCATTGAAGGTTTAACGACCACCGTGAGCAACTCACTGGGCTATAAGTAGTCGCCCGTCCCCAATTTAGGGCCACTGGTTCCAGGGAAGAAAGGGAGCCAGCGTCATAAGACAAACACAACATCCATGCCTCACCTGGATTCGAACCCGGACCTATCTCGGACGAATTATCAGAAGCAATAGCTTAGACTACTGCGCCACTGGGCCGGCCACTAAATTAGGGACGGTCGACTGCTTATAGCCCGTAGATAAGACACACAAAACCTTCTAAGTGATGTTGTATACCATTTTTCCGATATTGTGACTAAGACCACTGACAGCGTGCTCGGATTGGTTATGTGATCACAGTGCATGAAAACTAATATGAGGCGTTTAATGAGGGGAACAATAATAAAGTTCAGAAGCATAATACTGCTAAAAAAATCTTTACCGCACACGTCACGCAAAAATGTGAAAGTTTTTTCTTCACTGTGGTCTGTTTCGGGTCCTGGGACCATCGGAATGATAAGAATATATACACTGAGTGGCCACTTTGTTATGACCACCCCCTCAGTACTTCGTTGGGCCACCTTTTGCCTTTAATACTGCGTCGATTCTTCGTGGCATGGACTCCACGAGATGTTGATAGGTGGTTTGTGGATTCTGAGACCATGCTTGATGAATAGCATTTTCCAGGAGTGTGAGATTGCAGGGTTGTGGATCCAGTTGTCTGATGGCTCGTTCAACTTCATCCAACAAATTATCAATGGGGTTGAGATCTGAAGATTGTGGGGGCCACCTAAGCAAAGTAAACTCACCGGCATGTTCCTGAAACCAATCCTGTACAATACGAGCCCTATGGCAGGATGCATTATCTTGTTGAAAGTAGCCATCACCATTGGGATAAAGCATCCACATGACAGGATGCACTTGGTCCGCAACGATATTTAGATATGATGTGCCAATCAGACGTTGATCAACACGAACTAAAGAGCCCAAATCATGCCAGGGAAACATTCCCCAAACCATAACGTTGCCTCCACCAGCTTGAAGTGTTGTGGCAATGCATTTGGGGTCCATGATTTCGTGCTGTTTCCGCCAAATTTTCACTTGGCGATCGGCATGGTGCAACTGAAAATGTGATTCATCGAACCACATAGTTTATTTCCAATTATCGATTGTCCAATCCTTGTGCTCCTGTGCGAACTGGAGACGTTTCCTCTTGTTAACTGCAGACAGCAAAAGTGTTCGAACAGGCCTTCGGCTGCCATATCCCATCCGATGCAGTGTACGGCGGACAGTGCGCGCAGAGATCATTTGAGGGGATCCTTGATTAAGATGGTATATAATTTTCTGCACTGTTGCTCTTCTGTTGTCTGTTACCAGTCTGTACACTCTCCTTTCCGCCTGAGCAGTAACTAGTCGATGACGACCACACATTGCACGTAGAGAACCGGATTTTTGGCTGACAGTCCAGTCTTTAAACACTTTAACAACAGCTGCTCTGAAACATTTCACGAATACGGCGGTTTCGGTGATACTCGGCCCACGGCCCCGAGCTCCTACAATCATCCCACGTTGAAAGTCCGTCAAATCGCATTTTTTACCCATCTCGTCACCCAAAAATCACTTCTACTACTGTCGCAAGCACTAACGCAGGTAGCACAGCCTTGCAATTTAACGTTGGCCTAACACTGAGCCATCGTCTTTTGTTCCAAAAAGACGGTGGCTCAGTGTTGGGCGTACGTTAAATTGCAATGCTGTGTTGCCTGGGAAGCTTTCCATTTTAATACTAGCCTCGCCATCTGGCGGCAACAGCGTGCAGCCATAGCTCATTTGCTTAAAACTGTCAGGTTGTCATAATAAAGTGGCCACTCAGTGTATATTGATTTTGAGATTATTTGTAATTACAATACAAATACGTTTCAAAATTATTTGAACTGATCTGATTATCGGATTTTATGCTGTGAAACAGTCCTTCACTACTAGCATGCAATTATTGACTGTTTATGAAATATGTAAAACAAATTCTTAAGTGCATAGAATCTGATTTTAATTGAACTCTAATCAGTTAAATGTTATTGTACATAGATTCTGGTCAATGATTTTCTATTTTGATACGAAAGCTGTCCATGTAAAAACGTGTTTGTGCTTATAGTGATATCTGTGGTTTTTCATAATTATTTGTTTCTGTATCGAAGGTTTTATAACGACAATTGTTTCATAACTGATGCAAATGTAGTTACGTTAAATACTATAATGTAGTTATGTCGTTACTACGTGTATGTTCCAGAGCTCCTCTTCTACGTTTTAATTCAATTTTCGGAAATTTTCCACCAGTCAGCTTTCTGCTCACCGATGAGCATTCTAATCTTCGTATTGCTTATACAATAATCATTGGATGATGCTATTATAAAAAGGAAAATGAAATTAATTCACGTCACCTTTCTAATATTACGTACCTTATTATGCTATGAAGTAATTAATGTTTCAATGTTTTATTAATAGATTAAAGGCATTAAAATACCAGTAAAGATGGGAACATGGGGTGTTATCTAATTTTAACGTTGTCGATCAATGGAAAAGTAGACATGAGCGTGATTTGTGCTAAAGCTTGTCTAGATTCGAATTTCAGGGTAGGATAAGGATGTTTTGTTTGGGCATCTGGCGTTGGCTCTTTACCATCCCTGGAACTAACGGCTCCAAATTAGGGATGGACGGTACTCCTAGCCTTCATTGCTCACAGTACTGATTAAGCCTGAAAATCAAAAGGAAATAAAATCTAGTGCATCTTTCACCACACCTATCACTTCGACAAAATTAATGAAGCCCACACATGCACGAGTATCAGATTTTAAGTAAATTTGTAAGATGATAATTAACTGTGTGTACGCGTGTGTGTGTGTGTGTGTGTGTGTGTGTGTGTGTGAAATGTAAACGTGACAACAGTACTTTATGATTTTTACCCCTGCATTTGACATCATTCATACCATTACAACGTCTCTTAATGAGATGCGGTCCTACGGCCCCAAACATCATGAATGCTAACACACAAGAATGAAAATAAAATTGCTATTCCAACATAAGTACGTAATTAGAACAAGAATTTTGCAGTAAATGGCGATAATGGCAAAACTTTTAAAAAACAACATCAGAAAAAAAAGAAACTGTTTAGCTGTGGCCGAGATATTTCCTTTGTCCTACAGCTGTTTGTGAGATTTTATGTGTTCTTCTAAGATTGTGCAACATTCAAGATTTGAATTTCACTTTTAAATGTTGTATTCGCTGCACACCAGAGACTCTGGACGGATCCCTGTTTCCTTTAATGGTTTCACAGATTGTGAAAATGAGCAACATTTAAATTTCTCTTAAAATTTATGATATCATAAAACTCACATCATTTAATGATTGAATTCGACTGTGTTGAGATTCTTCATTTCTGCCATTATAAAACAGTTTTTATACCTAGACGAACCATCAATGAACCACCGTCTCACAATACCAAAATATCACAGAGTGAGAGAGAAAGTGACATGCCTGATCTGGTGAAGATATCTGCGACACCGCGTGTTCTCAGATTTGAGAATGTTAAAGGACACAAAAGGAGGTAAAACAACGTATGAATGCAAATGGCTTCAGTAAACGAAGACGATGACGCAACGCTTTATTCTTACGCAATATGCATTATGTATTTTCATGAACATTGAGACTACGGGCGTCTCTAGCAGTAGCATGACACGTGCCGTTCGCTACTGATTTATACTTTGTCCTTCTATTCTTTTTAATTGCCAATAATTTGTTACGGATGTATTAATTAATGCAGGAAAAAACAGGAGGAACGAGTTACGTTGTTGTCTGTCTGCAGTTCTGTTTCGCAAAGAAAGTCTAAAACAAAAAAAAGATTAACTATGTTGCACGACTTGTTTCTAGGTTTTAGTATGAAACCCTAAGAAATACTAATATGTAGATTTTTCCATCAGTGTTCTTTTGAGGAGTCGAAAATGGTTTAAATACTGCAATACTGTACTTGGGTAGAGACAAGTTAAGTTGAACCAAAAATCAGAAGCTTTATTGACATGGGGCTTTTTTTTGTTTTAGTATCACAGCATAGTGCACGGTGTTTCGAAAAGAGCTCAGAGACTATTGCGAGAGTAGCCAGTCAGCAACTGTTACCTGCGCCATATCGAGAGATCAATGGCTGCTTCTAAAACACACATACAGTAAGTGACTTCCACGAGCACCTGCTTCAAATTCTATTCTAAGGTATGCTAAGTAACCAGACAGAAGTATAATTCATCTGGTCGTTTTCAGCTTCAGAGCTGGTGCAAATGACGATAGGTTACAGTAGTTGATCAACAGATATACGAGAACTCCAGAATAATCTATATATATACGAGAACTCACGTCGCTATAAATCTAGTATAATTCCGAAAACTGACACGGCAAACGGATATTAAGTTAGTAACAAGCCTCAAAATTTGTTCACATGTTTCAAACTCAAACCAATAAAATGATGAAATATGGTGGTCACAGAGCCAGTACCTACACTTAAGAGCACGTATGCTAAACAGAGTCACACAATACACTGAAGAGCAATTGAATTAGAGACAGCTGGCGTTATGCAAATGTGGCGCTGTGGGCGCTATAAACAGAAACGACATGACGTATGCAGCGATCCGACAATATGAGGAGTGATGCGACGGGAATCAGTAAGAGTCGGACGCAGTATGGTTAAGACGAAGCATCTAAGCGCATTTGATCGTGCGCAAATTGTCGGGTCCCGACGAATGGGTCACTCCATTTCGGAAGTCGTGCAGGCACTGGGATTTTCACGAGCCATCGTGTCACGGGTGTACCGTGAGTAGATCGAATCCGGTAAAACCATCCTTGCAAGGGCCAACTGCCGTGGACAACAGCTTGTGGATGAGCGGGGTCATCGTCGGCTAACTCGCATTTTAACAACGGATAGACGGGCCACAGTGCAAGAAATCACGCGGCAATTTAACGCTGGTGCACAAAAACGTGTAAGCAGCCACACCATCCAGAACCATCTCCTCGCTATGGGGTACAGAAGCCATCGTCCCACGGGGTACCGCTGCTGACCGCACATCACAGGGTGCAAAGATTAGTATGTGCGCGGGATTATCGCTACTGGACCCTAGACATGTGGGGAAATGTTGCCAGGACTGATGAGTCGAGATTCATCCTGCTACATGCGGATGGCAGGATACGAGTACGGCGCAAACCACATGAAGCGATGGATCCTTCTTGCCAGCAGGGTACTCTTCAAGCTGGTGGAGGTAGCATTCTCGTCTGGGGACTGTTTACGTGGACTGAAATGGGACCCCTGGTACGTGTGACATCGTCCCTCACCGGTCAACGTTACCGGGATATCCTGAACGACAATTTGCTCCCGTTTGTGCGTCTTCAACATCCCACTCGGGACCTCATCCTGCAACAAGACAATGCACCGTGCCATCGCTCCCGAATTGTATCCGAATGGTTGGATGAACACTCTACCGACGTGACCTCGCTTCCTTGGCCAGCTAGGTCACCTGACCTCAATCCCATCGAGCACATCTGGATGCCATCGAGAGAGATGTTCGAGGCTCTGACCCTCCTCCATCAAATCTTCGTGAACTGTGGGAGCTTATTCAGGGGTCGTGGATTCGTATGGCTTCCCAACGCTTCCGGTGTCTTGTCGAGTCCATTCCGAGACGAATCGCAGCCGTCATCAGGGCGAAAGGTGGCGCTACACGTTACTAGACAGGTATCTCTAATTCCATTGCTCTTCAGTGTAGATCGATCACTGAACGAAACAATCGCAGTCAGTCATCCGCAGAAAACCCAATTGCCAAATATACAGTTTCAAACTCTTTACATAGAACTACATCTTTTTCCGCGCTGGGTAGGGGAAACATCGGAAGCACGGAATAAACGAAAACATGTCACACTTTGAACGCTTATATCTTCGAAAATCACAATCGTAGAGTAATAGATAGTACATATTTACATAGCTCACACAGTCCTATTTATAACAAAAAAAAAAGTTTCAATCTTCCAACCCCAAACCCTTTGATATAGTAGCGTTGGAAAGTTAGGCTAAATTTCACGTGATTTTGTTTCTTTGCACGCCGTTTTAAGGTTGGTAACTAGTGAATACTCGTAGATAACGATAGCGATGACCTCAGCCGCGCATTCCATAGCTAACGATCAGAGTTAATGGACATATGTGACAAACCGAAATAAAGTAGATTTATTTTTCAGATGCATGTGAACAAATTATCAGGAAAAACCAAAATGTTGATGCAAAAAAGAAGAGAGATGAGAACAACTAAAGAAGATGTGACTTCCAAAGTGGAATATATAGAGCTATGCAAGAAAGCACGAAAAAGTATCACTGAAGACGTAAGGAAATTCAACTGTGAGCTAGTGAGGAAAGCAATTGAAAACAACCAAAGCCTTAAGATAGCAAAGGGACATCTCAGTAAGGGAAGAAAACAGATTATGGCTCTGAGAAAAGAAGATGGTTCTATAACAAGAAATAGAGGCGAAATTTTGACAAGAGTGAAAGATTTCTACTCCAAATTATATGAAAGGGATGATACATGTACTCCAGACATCATGAAAGGTACCAGAGTTCTTCCAGTCCTCCCAGCAGAAGTTGCTCATGCAATCAAGAACATGAAGCGGGGGAAAGCTCCAGGAGAAGATGGAATTACTATAGACATCATACAAGAAGCAAGTGGAGAAATTGAAACAGTACTCGCCCAAATTTTCACTCGATGCCTTAATGAAGGGAAGATTCCTGAGGATTGGAACAATGCTACAATGATCCTGCTACATAAAAAAGGTGACATTGAGGATCTCAGGAACTACAGACCTATCAGCCTGCTATCAGTGGTTTATAATATCTTCACTAAAGTTCTTTCACACCGCTTGAAGGTAACACTGGACATGGCTCAACCGAGAGAACAAGCTAGATTCAGGAGTGGCTACAGCACAATAGATCATATCCACGTACTGAGAGAACTAATTGAAAGAGCGAGGGAATATGAACTTCCATTGTGCATGGCTTTTATCGATTATGAAAAAGCCTTTGATTCGGTGAAACCATCAGCAGTTACCACGGCTCTGAAATCCTGCGGTATTGAAGATGCATACATTAATATTATTAATAACATCTATGAAAATGCAAGTGCAAAGATTCGGCTGTTTGAAAATACAACACACATAAAAATTGGAAAGGGAGTGAGACAAGGTGACACCATATCTCCGAAGCTCTTTAATGCCACATTGGAAAATGTCTTTCAATCACTGAACTGGGAAAACAAAGGGATAAAGATTAATGGAGATTATCTAACCCACCTTCGTTTCGCTGATGACGTAGTCATTTTTGCAACTACCCCATCAGAGCTGCAGAGTATGATCCAGGAACTTGCTGACAAGAGTAAAGAAGTGGGATTAAAAATGAACTTTCAGAAGACAAAAGTGATGTTCAATGCTTTTACAAGAAATGAAGATTTATCGATTGATGGAGAAAAACTGGAGATAACAGATACGTATGTTTATCTTGGACAGCAGATATCAAATGAGGGTCACATTGATGAAGAAATTAATCGGCGTACAAAACTTGCCTGGGGAGCTTTTGGAAGAAACAGCATAATTTTCAAGAGCAATATGCCATTATGTCTTAAAAGAAAAGTGTTTGATCAATGCATCCTTCCAGTGCTTACGTATGGTGCAGAGACGTGGACCTTAACTGAAAGAGACATACAAAGGCTGCAGACAACTCAAAGTAGCATGGAGAGGTGCATGCTTTGTATAACCAGGAGAGATAAGAAGAGGAACTCGTGGATCCGAAAAATGACGAGAGTGGAAGACATCATGATCAGAGTTAAATCCCTGAAATGGCAATGGGCTGGACATACTGCCAGAAGGACAGACCATAGATGGACAGCCGAAATTTTAAATTGGATTCCAAGGGACAGGAAAAGACCCAGAAAAAGACCACATGGGAGATGGGTGGATGAAATTCGTAAATATGCGGGAGTGACATGGAGGAGACTGGCACAAGACAGACTGTTGTGGAGGAAACTTGGGGAGACCTTCGTCCAGCAGTGGATTGATAATGGTTGACAATGATGATGATGATGATGATTTTTTAGATAAAAAAACAAAGAGGCACAGTAGCAACTGTGTCGCAACCTACAACGTAGGACTACGTCCACTGTCCTTCACTGCATACTTTAAGGACGTAGAACTAGTGAGACAGTGCATGAAATAGTGACAGTTGACGCAGTTCTACGTTGCAGGTTGTGGCACAGTTCCTACTGTGCCTCTTTGATTTTGTTAGACCTGTGTTTAATAAAATGCGAATTTCCATCGATTAATGGGGCAAAACGACCAAAGGCTTACAAAGATTGTTGGTATACGGATCAGTACATAGTCAAATACTTCATTCGAGAAAGTGCTCAACAACATGAAAAGCATTCGTATAACAACCCTCGGGAAATACGGAGCAGTATAGTAATAATACTGTTGAGTAGTTTTAATATTAATTTGAACATACGAAAATTGGGAAAGACCCAGTTAAAATTTATCTAAATATCAGATTTCAATTTTAGAATATACAATTAAAAACCAATAGTTCCAAAACCCAATCCAATTGATCAAGTCCTGCGTATATATAATAACACATAACTTAAAAACATAACCTGACCACCAGCTAATATCAAGAGTTACCGCAGTGTGCAGCGCGGACAGCAGCTGGACGGGCTGGAAGTGACTCAATAAGGTGCCGGAAGGTGTTCACAGGTTTGTGGAGCCATGCTGAGTGCAGTACATCTGACAGGCAGGGTGATTGCTGAAGGATCAACCGAGCGAACAACACGATCGAGGTGGTCAAAAAGATGCTGAATTGGGTTTAAGTTTGGGAAATTAGGGAGTCAGGGAAGTACTTTGAAGTCTTCATCGTGCTCTTCCAACCACTCTCGGGCATTTCTAGCTGTGTGACCCGTCGCATTGTCGTTCTGGAAGATCCCTTCCGCCACAGGGAAGACACGTATAGGTGTACGAGGTCTCCTAGGATACATTCATAACGATTTGGGTCCATGGTGCCTTCCACAGTTATGTGTGGATTACCACGAAAACATTTCCCAGACCTTATCGCTGCTCCCACCAGCTTGTGTTCTTCCAGCAATGGTTGAAGAGTGTCTGTTTTCCGACGTTTCTCGCCTTATACGCCGACGTCCATCCGTTCAATGAAGCAGAAAACGTGACTCATCGGAGAAGGCAATCCTTTGCCTATCAGCGGAGGTCCAATTCCGATACTGCCGTGCAAATGTAAGCCTTTTCTGACAATGCATCTTCGTTAGCATAGGTGCAGTGAGAATCTGTCTGCATCGGAGTCCCATACACAGCACGGTTCGCTGAACTGTCGTTTTAGACACACTTACGGTAGCCCCCTGGTTCACTCAGCGAGTGAGTTGCCCCACTGTAGCGTATCGATCGGTCATCACGCACCTTCGAAGCCGACGTTCACCTCTCACATGAACGGCACATGGTACTCCCCAGTTCCACGTCGCTTATTCGCAATGCTACCATTTCTCCAATCAAAATACACTTTAACCACAGCAGCACGCACACAGTTCACAAACTGCGCTGCTTCAGAAACATTGCCACACTTGGCCCGAAAGCCGAAAATCATTCTTTTTTGCAAATCTTATAGATCGTTCCTTTTATCCATGACAGCAATGAGTCATATGTTTTCAGATTGCTTACAGCCCACCTTATATACCCTCCAAGCCATCTCCCGACACGTGCCTTCTTTCATTGGCTACACCCTGTTGACGTCAATTGTAGGAGGTGGTCATATTAATGTGACTCGACTGTGTATATATATATATATATATATATATATACTTAAGAGCAAAACTGAAGACTAAGGAAAAAAATTTTAGAATTTAGAACGAAGGGTGCAAAATAACCTAAAATATACAAATATAATTTTGACTCACACCTAGTACAACATAGAAAAGGTTATGTATCTACCTGTGTGAGTAAAAGGAGAAAGAAAAAATAAAATAAAACAACTGAATGTGAAGGTGTCGAGAAAATGGCCTTGGCTTTATCAAGGACCAGCAAACTCTGCATTTTCTCACTTCCACAAAGATCTAGTTGGAAATGGGTTTCAACCGATGCAGTAACATTCCACCTAAAATAGTTTAAAATATATATATATAAGTCATGTCCTCCGTAGAGTAGCATGACCTAGCATCTAGCAATTTCGCTTGCATCCATTTTTTCATCGACAGCTCTTCATCTGTTACTATTAAACAGAGAGAAGAAGATTAAAGAGAACTCAAGCTGTGAGAGTGACATAATAAATAGAAATGATTTTCAGCTATAACGAAACCCAGTTCGTTTGAGAGAGAATTTAAACCTGAAAACAAAATTTTACATTAATTAAAAAAGGAAATGTTAATTTATAACGAACAGATTTTTGAAAGAAAACTTGAGTCTAAAACCCCTACTCCACAACTTATGACAGATGAAAACGAGAATAAGTTAAAGATAATAATTAACTAAAGAAAACTTTGTGAAAGTTATATACCTTAAACAGTTAGTTGCAATATGTACAAAGTATTTCAGCAGTGCTTTAAGTGCATAATTAATTAGTTAATAAGAACTTAACTACTTTGAAAAACAGCGCATAGACAGCGCATAGAACAAGTTAGCCATCTTCTGTTCCTAGGTACCACAAAAGACGTTCAAAGTTACAAAGAAAGTAAGAGTTAAAAACCCGCATAAATGTTAACAGACAAACCAATGCTTAAAAAGCTGCAAAAGCTAAAAAAATACAGAGAAAGGTACATGAAGTACTAACATTGAACTTATAAAACCTAGAGCCCAAAAACAAGGAAGAGAGCTTACCTCTTGTGTTACAACAACTTTTCTCCTCACAAGGAGTGGCGGAAGAGGTCAGCCATGTTCTCCTCTTGTGAGGAGAAAAGTTGTTGTAACACAAGAGGTAAGCTCTCTTCCTTGTTTTTGGGCTCTAGGTTTTATAAGTTCAATGTTAGTACTTCATGTACCTTTTCTCTGTATTTTTTTAGCTTTGCAGCTTTTAAGCATTGGTTTGTCTGTTAACATTTATGCGGGTTTTAACTCTTACTTTTCTTTGTAACTTTGAGCGTCTTTTGTGGTACCTAGGAACAGAAGATGGCTAAGCTTGTTCCTTTTCTATGCGCTGTCTATGCGCTGTTTTTTCAAAGTAGTTAAGTTCTTAATAACTAATTAATTATGCACTTAAAGCACTGCTGAAATACTTTGTACATATTGCAACTAACTGTTTAAGGTATATAACTTTCACAAAGTTTTCTTTAGTTAATTATTATCTTTAACTTATTCTCGTTTTCGTGCTGTCATAAGTTGTA
This sequence comes from Macrothele yani, assembly GCA_039090855.1. Classification (NCBI taxonomy): domain Eukaryota; kingdom Metazoa; phylum Arthropoda; class Arachnida; order Araneae; family Macrothelidae; genus Macrothele; species Macrothele yani. Next base: position 4,144,408 of record CM076995.1, on the reverse strand, counting down.
GAGTAGGGGGTTTTAGACTCAAGTTTTCTTTCAAAAATCTGTTCGTTATAAATTAACATTTCCTTTTTTTAATTGCAATGTAAAATTTGTTTTTCAGGTTTAAATTCTCTCTCAAACGAACTTGGAATTTCGTTATAGCTGAAAATCATTTCTATTTATTATGTCACTCTCACAGCTTGAGTTCTCTTTAATCTTCTTCTCTCTGTTTAATAGTAACAGATGAAGAGCATGGGTCGGGCCATGAAGGTTAATGGATGCAAGCGAAATTGTTAATTCAGTGCTAGGTCATGCTACTCTACGGAGGACATGACTTATATATATATATTTTAAACTATTTTAGGTGGGAATGTTACTTGCATCTATGGCCTTGCAGAAACCCATTTCCAACTAGGTCTTTGTGGAAGTGAGAAAATGCAGAGTTTTTGCTGGTCCTTGATAAAGCCAAGGCTCAGTATTCTCGACACCTTCTACATTCAGTTGTTTTATTTTATTTTTTTTTTCTTTTCTCCTTTTACTCACACAGGTAGATACATAACCTTTTCTATGTTGTACTAGGTGTGAGTCAAAATTATATTTGTATATTTTTTTTTTTGCTTAGGTATCTTTATAGAATATATATATATATATATATATATATATCATCATGATTGTCAACAATTATCAATCCACTGCTGGATGAAATCCTCCCCAAGTTTCTTCCACAATTGCCGGTCTTGAGCCTGTCTCCTCCATGTCGCTCCGGCATGCTTTCGAATTTCATCCATCGATCTCCCACGTGGTCTTTTTCTTGGTCTTTTTCTGTCTCTTGGAATTTAGTATAGAATTTAGGTTGTTCATCGGTACTCCGTTCTTCTGGCAAAATGTCCACCCCTTGCTCGTTATTGCCTGACGTTGTGTTGGTGGCTCCTACATTTTATGCATTCCAGTGTGACATACCTCGTACCGTACTCACCAGTTTAAAGGTACTGTGTACGTTTTGAACTACTTTCCTGACGCTTTCGTCCTTGTATTTGTTCATATTCCCCCGTTTTCTTATGGTTAGCTCGTTTGCTTACGTTTGGAAGCTGCCAACATGGCCGCCTCCGGTCTCTTCTTATCATCTTTGGGCGTGGTGGATGCACGTCACGTCGCACATCTCACGCCAATTGAAGTTGATCTACTCTCGTCCTCAGACGTATCTACTCAGGTGCCTTTCCAGCTTCCTAGTACTCCTGCTACGGTGCCTTCACTGGACTTGGCTGCGCATCCTTCTTCAGCTTCTGCCTCTGCCTCGCAGCCCTCCCTGGGTACAACTACTACTGCCTTGCCTACTGCCTGTGCTCCTCTGCCTTCACTGCCTTCTGTGCCTGCGGGCTCAGCACACACTTTTCTTCCGAGGATGTCATTTGCCTCTACAGTGCAGCGAGACGCGACTATAACGTCAACTTCTTCTCCACCTGATGGTCTCTTGCAATCAACACCTATTATTCAGGTATCCAACCACAAGGTGAAGGTAACGATTGATGAAAATTCGCAGATTGGCCTTGAGTTCCATAATCTCCTGGATAGAGGTGTGCTCTTTCATGCCTTACCAATTACTCCTTTCCCACGCTACATGGAAGCCCTCCAAGGTTATGTGTCGTCTGCCTCTATTGCCGGAATTTCCCGCATCCCTCGGGGTATCTCCGTGCAGTTCAAGCAGAAGGAGGATGCTGACTTTTTCTTGAACGCGGGCTTTCGATTGGAACAAATCAACTCGTGGCTTCTCTTCTTTCTAAGCGCACGGTGAACATAACGTTCTATCGTGTTCCACATGAAGTTCCTTCCTCTCCTTGTCAATCATGTTTGTAAAATTTTGGGCAAGGTCCGTCGCTTCTCTGACGCTCCACGCGGAACTCGATTTGCACATGCTACAGGACCTCGCCGTCAGTCTTTTGTTCGTTTTTTCCACTGAGAACGCCTTGGCGGATTGTCCCACAGACGCTACTGTTGAAATTAGCTCACGCACGTACAGTTTCAAGGCTTTCACCACTCACTATTGTACTCACTGTCTTACACAGGATCACACCACTCCCTCCTGTGTGCGCATACGCCGTGGTCTTTCTTCCAGCTCGCCTCCCAATGCCGATCACAGCGGTCTTTTTTTCTTTTTTTCATTGGAATTTAACAACCACCATGGCAACTCAATGGGCTATCAGCGGTCGCCCGTCCCTAATTTAGTGTCACTGGTTCCAGGGAAGGGAGAGAGCCAGTGCCGTAAGACAAACACAACATCCATGCCTCACCGGGATTCGAACCGGGACCCCTTATGGACGAATGATCAGAGGCCATCGCTTAGACCACTGCGCCACCGGGGCGGCATACTGGTCATTCTACCATACTATCTTCTAATGTTTTGCCAGACGCGACCTCTCCTTTTCTCAGTCAGACGCAACTTCCAGGTACGGACAATGACTTTCTTTCGCCGCCCCGGTGGCGCAGTGGTCTAAGCGATGGCCTCTGATCATTCGTCAGAACGGGGTCCGGGTTCGAATCCCGGTGAGGCATGGATGTTGTGTTTGTCTTACGGCACTGGCTCTCTCCCTTCCCTGGAACCAGTGACCCTAAATTAGGGACGGGCGACTGCTTATAGCCCATTGAGTTGCTAACGGTGGTCGTTAAACCTCCAATCAAAAAAAAAAAAAAAAAAAAAAAAAAAACTTCTTTCCTCCTCTTCCGCACCATACGATAGTGCATCCTCCTTCTGGGTTAGCAGAGATGTCTGACACTACTGATGTGTCTCCGACGGAGTGTTCCGACTCAGATGTGTTGAGTGGTGCTTCGGCACTCCGGCCGACTGGCACTCCTCCGTGTCTTTTGCATGTCGGAACTTCAACAACGACCATGTCTGATGTTTCCCTGTTGCCGCACCTTCCTGTTGACTCGGTTGATGTTCCAGCGTTAACCGATGCTGATCGGGTGCATACTGATTCCTCGGCGCAACTTGTGTTCTCGTCTCCCGTTTCGGGTGTTCATCCAGATCCACCAATGTATTCCTGTGCCTCAACTTCGTCTTCGAAATGGACTGAAACTTCCAAAGGCTCTGTAAAACAAAAACAGGTAAAACATCTTTCTGTTACTTCTTCTGTGGCCTCATCTAGTATTCTCGATGTTTCCTGTTCTGATGTTTCTCCGCCTGATGACTCTTCGGACGGTTTCCATCTCCGTTCTGTCCCCGTCAATCCTCTCTCAGATGATGAGGTTATACAGGCCATTGGTAAGTTTCCTCTTATTCCTGGCCCACTGTCCAGACAGCAACTTTTACGCCTCTTCCAATATGCTAGTACGGTTATCTGTACTGAAAAATTTCTACGTTCGCCTGATCTTGATCAGTGTGCAGCGGTGATGCAATTTGAAGCGTATGTATGCTTTTTCAAATCCCCGAATGTCACAGATCCTAGGTACCAGGTTTTCATGAGACGATGCACTCGCCGCCTCTCCTCGTTAAAAGACCTCGCTGAGAAACGATTTTCTGATAGCGTGCTTCCTTTAGCCGATGAAATTTAGCGCTCTTTCCCAACCAGACACTGTTTCTGTTGTCCCTCACGTACTGCAATATTGTTTCATGTTTTTGTTATAGTGCTTTGTGTTTTTAATTTGCTCTTGTTTTATGTCTTAGATATACTAGTATTTTCCTCTGTCGAGGTTTATTTGCCTACTAAATTTGTTCACTTTGTTCTTATATCCTTGTTCATATGCTTATAATGTTGTAGATGTTTTACATTGTATTGAATGATGTGCCGACCTGCTTTTCCTTCTTAGTGTATATCGTTTTTTTACTATATGTGCAAATTGATGTATTCTTCTGTCTGTTCTCCAGTTTGTGTTGTGGATATACCAGATTTTTTCTCTTTATGTTTTCTATGTTGCACTATTCAGTGATATCTCCTATGTATATATCTCATGATAGCAATAAACTGGGTACGCCTGGTACCTACAATTACCAAAACCAAAAAATCATTGCCATTTCAGTGATTTCACTCTGGTCATGATATTGTCCACTTCTGTCATTTTCCTTATCCACAAGTTCCTTTTCTTATCTTTTCTGGTTACACCAAGCACGCATCTCTTCATGCTTCTTTGACTTGTCTGTAGTCTTCGCATGTCTTTTTTAGTTAAGGCCCATGTCTCTGCTCCATACGTAAGCACTGACAGGATGCATTGATTAAACACTTTTCTTTTAAGATATAATGGTATACTACTCTTAAAAATTGTACTCTTTCTTCCAAAAGCTATCCAGGCAAGTTTTATACGCCGATTAATTTGTTCATCAATGTGACCCTCACTTGATATCTGTTGCCCACGATAAATGTAAGTATCGGTTGTATCAAGCTTTTCTCCATCAATCAATAAATCTTCCTTTCTTTTAAAAGCATTCTACATCACTCTTATGTTCTGAAAGTTCATTTTTAATCCCACTTCTTTACTCTTGTCAGCAAGTTCTTGAATCATAATCTGCAGCTCTGATGGGGTAGTTCAAAAATGACTATGTCATCAGCAAGACGAAGGTGAGTTAAATAATATCCATTAATCTTTATCCCTTTGTTCTCCCAGTTCAATGATTCAAAGACATTTTGCAATGTGACATTAAAGAGTTTGGGAGATATGGTGTCACCTGGTCTCACTTCCTTTCCAATTTTTATTTGTGCTGCATGCTCAAGTATCCGAACTTTTGCATCTGCATTTTCATAGATGTTATTAACAATGCTAATGTATGCATCGTTATTACCACAGAAATTCAAAGCCATTCAAACTGGTGACGGTTCCACGAAATTGAAGGCCTTTTAATAATGAATGAAAGCCATGAATAATGGAAGTTCATATTCTATTGTTTTTTCAATAAGTTTTCTCAGTACACGGATAAGACCGACAGTGCTGTAACCACCCCTGAATCCGGCTTGTTCTCTTCGTTGAGCCATGTCTAGGTTTACCTTCAAATGATGTGAAAGAACTTTAGTGAAGACTTTATAAACCACTGATAGGAGGCTGAGGGGACTGTAGTTCCTGAGATCCTCAACGTCACCTTTTTTATGTAGCAGGATCATTGTAGGTAGCATTTTTCCAATCCTCAGGAATTGTCCCTTCATTGGGACATCTGGTGAAAACTTGGGCGAGTGTAGTTTCAATTTCTCCACTTGCTTCTTGTATGATGTCTACGGTAATTCCATCTTTTCCCCGTTTCATGTTCTTGATTGCATGTGCAATTTCTGCTGGGAGGACTGGAAGAACTCTGGTATTGGTACCTTACGTATTTTCTGGAGTACATGTATCATCCTTTTCATATAGTTTTGAGTAGAAATATTTCACGCTTGTCAAAAGTTCACCTTTATTTCTTGTTACAGAACCATCTTCTCTTCTCAGAGCCATAATCTGTTTTCTTCCCTTACCGAGATGTCCCTTTGCTCACTTCAGAACTTTGTTGTTTCCAATTGTTTTTCTCACTAGTTAACAATTGAATTTCCTTATGCCTTCAGTGATACTTTTCATTAGTGTCTTCCATAGCTCTATACGTATATTCTACTTTGGAAGTTACGTCTTTATTTGTCCTTATCTCCTTTCTCTTTCGCACCAACATTTTTTTTTGTTTTTCCTAAAATTTTCTTGATATGTAACTTGTTCTTAATACCACCTATATTTTGTTGCTGTTTCCATAAGAGCCTTGGTGAGTTCTCTGTTAACTTCAGAAATATTCACTTCTTCCGACATTGGGCCTTCTAAAGCAGTGAATCTGTTCCTCAGTTCCAACTTTAAGGTGTTATGATGCTTTTTAAGGTTGGTTATGTCAATACATTCTGTTTGCTTTGTGAGCTTCCCACATTCGAGTTTAGTGTTGAGGTGCATCTTACATTTCACCATTCTATGGTCACTACCTGTGTTGAACTTGTTTCGCACACTGCAGTCTTCAAAGACTAATTTTTTGTCACACATAATAAAATCAATTTCACTTGTCGTCCCATTCAGATGTCTCCATGTCCATATTCATATATGTATAAGTTAACAATGAATAAAAATCACCAAGAATTAAAACTTTAATCACTAAAATGAATGACCTACCTAATTAAAAGACGACTACAGTAACTATGCTGTACCCGTGGAAGATTTACATTACATATGCACATCTTCCACGGGTAATAGAATAACTACTTTCACTATTCGTTGAAAACTATAGGATCTCAGTTTTTAAGGCAGTTCTGTGAAGAACAAAAGCTGAAGCTTCTTACCATGAAATGGCCGTACTCGTCTGGCCCGGCGTACAGCAAATGGGACAAGTGACCCAAAGAAATAGAAAGAGGTTAATCTAACAAACAATGAATCTCATTTCACTTTGCTTGAATGAGACGGCGTTAATGTGGACTCTGCGAGGAAAAAACAATTCGACATTTAGGATTGTGGATTTATGAAGGAGAGCGCATGTAAGCGCCGATTTTCCAACCTATCACTACGGGATTTCAATCTTCTTGGATTTCTGTAGGAGGACGTATATAGATGTAAACTATCTACCGCTACGGAGTTTCATCTTCGTTAATTTATGAAGGAGACAGAACATAAGCGAATCACACACATTGAAATAATAGAAGCGACATATTGGGCTGTGCAATTGAAACCCATTACCATGTTACGTCCAACATGGGGAAAGGGAAGAAGAGGCATGCGACTGTGAAAGCAGTGAACATTATTAGTATGCATATTTCCATGCCAATCATTCCTTGCTAAATAACACATATATCAAGATAAGGTTACGAGAATGTCTATGTACAGAACATGACAATTCATATAACATTTGATTATAGATAGTTGGTCAGTGTACCAATAAATTATTATTCTGAAGTTTCAAGAAAATGATATGTGCGTGTGCGGATCATCAGAATGACTTCCTCTGGATGATATGAGGAAGTTGAAAGTTCGTAACTGCGACCTAGAAAATTAAAAAATTTGAAAACCTGAGTTCATCATGAAACAACAAAACATTATGTCAGTAGATACACAGAGCAGGAAAAAGGAACTATTTAAGAATCGGAAAACACATTGGGTTTCCTTAATATTTAACATCAACAAAATGGAAAATGCTTGAAAGGCTTGCTGTGTTCTATCGCTTGTATCATCTTTCACGACTATTATACAGGCTGATATAAGCACACCGGACAAAAAATTAGTCACCCCTAACATAAATTACAGTAGGAAGTTGCCGGTTGCACAGAGGGCGCCGTGATAGCACTGTTGGGAGATAAATAGCACTAACGTAGTCTACAGGATTATTTCTGTCTCGCGCAGTAGTGATAAGCAACGTGTGTGTTGAATATAGTCTGCAATATAGATCGTAAGACAGACGTCACTGAGTGGCAAAAAGGAGCCGTCGTGTTTGGCCGTGCCTAGGGACACAAAGTGAATGAACTCTCCCAATTTGTTGGTGTGTCGAAGCGTACTGTCCAGTGGGTCTACAAACAGTGGTGTAGTTCGCAGTCAACTAAAAATTGGGGATGTAACTGTGGCCGGAAAACGATTCTCACCAACAGGGACCGTTGCCATTTTTCACGCCTAGTAACTGCAAATCGTTTTCAAACCAGGCAACGATTGCTCTAAACAGTCAATAAAAGTCCACTCCAATCAATTTCCGAAAGGACATAGCGATGAGAACTGCATGCGATGGATATGTGGAGCAGAGTACCACGGAAGATACCTCGTTTAACAGCAAGTCACATAGTCGCACGTTATCAATGGGCTCAGAGGCACAAAAACTACTTTACTGTGGAGGATTGGAAACGAGTAATTTGGTCTGATGAGTCTCGTTTTCGTTTGTACCCTAACGATGGGAGACGACAAATGCATCACAGACCCGAGGAATCCTTTAATCCTGATTGTGTCGAAGGTGTTGTTCAAGCTGGAGGGGGTTCTGTGATGTTTAGGGGATGTTTTTCGTACCACGAAACGGGCCCTCTCGTTGCAGTGACGATGAATTTGAACCAGCATGCATACCTCCGCATTCTGACTGACAAAGTGTTGCCTTTCGCTCTATATCTCCAGGAGAAGCATCACATTGCCCCTCCTGTCTCCAAAGACGACAATTGCCGTGTGCACAGGGCTAAACCAGTGTCTGAGTGGCACGACGAAAATTCAGCAACAGTGTCTCACCTCGACTGGCCCGCCAGATCCCCAGAATTAAATCCTATTGAAAATCTGTGAGATTTTTGAAACAGAAGGTAAAACACCGGAATAGACACCCACGTACTCTGGCAGAACTCCGGGTCCAGTTGACGCACGAGTGACTGCAAATCGATGTTCAATACATCCACAACCTCGTTGAGTCTCTACCACACCGGATTGATGCTGTTATCTAGGCAAGAGGCGTCGTCACCTGTTATTAGGTAAATTCTGACAGGATGACTAATTTTTTGTCCGGCTTCTTACAAAACATCTAGAGGGTTAAAAACTGGGTTATATTGAAATTACAAATAAATGCGTATTTGAAAATGTTTGGTTAACATTTTGTCATTTTTTGTTTTGTATGTTCACGTTATACCGGCAATTTGAACTTCAGCTTTTGCTGATATGATCAACTATTTCGACTTGAGGCATTTTTCCACTTACATATTTCCCTACAGCACGCGTTTATGTAGTATTTAAGAATGTTCTTTGCAAAATCATTTAATGCATTTCGTTTCGTTTCGGGGTATGACCAGAAGCCTTATCTTTTCCGCGGCAATTACAAAAAAAAATAAATCTTGTGTTCTGCTACCGAAGACAAGGACTTCAAAGGATGTCTTGAGAGAAGACGAAATGCACGATAAAATTTTGGCACGCAAGGGATAATCTGAAACAGCGCAAAGAGGTTTACAGCATCCGAACACCGCTGTGGCAAATGGCCTGAGGAGAAGGATTTCACTTCAACGCTAGGAATTATCAGAAGGCTCCAAAAAGTATTGCTGAATTAGCAAGAAATTAAGGTGAATAAAGGATTTGATTTAAATATAGTTTTATGAAATCACTTCAACCTCCTTTATTCAAGTCAACCCCACAAGTTCAGATGGAATCCATGGTTTCGATAGGAATTGAGACACTTAACTTCCAATTAAACCACACACACAACTACCTCAGTGTTCTTAGAAATGAACTTAATCAGTGAGGTATTTGAAAGCTTGGTATTGGTCACCCGGGTCGTACTGCTTAAAGTAAGCATCGTTACTTCGTGGTTGGTAAGATTTCAGGATTCATGGCATATATAGGGAGTGGCACCACAATAGTGGGTAACAATAGAGGTAATGCTTGGTGGAATAGTGAGATTGAAGAGGCAGTGAAAAGAAAGAAGGGAGCCTATATGGGGATGTTGCAAGGTAGAGTTTCTGTGGATGAATCTCGCTGTAAGAAGCGTGAAGCCGCTAAGCTGGTTCGCCAGAGTAAGGCAAAAGATAGGAAGGAAAAGGTGGAAAGGCATAAATTGACTTTTTGGAAAGATACAAAGACTTTCTGGAAGTACATAAGACTCAAGAAAAATAGGGGAAACAAAGTTGCAAGTTGTGTGAAAAATGGGATAGGGGAAATGATATGGGAGCCTAATGAGTTAAGTGGAAGATGGGGTGAGTAATTCCGTAATTTATTAGATCATGAAAGTAAAGGTGATTCTGAGGCAGAAGCAGATGATGTCATGGTGAGAGATGGAAGCACTGGTGGGGTCTCAAGAGAAGAACTGTGTAAAGCTCTAAAATCTCTTCAGAATGGTAAGGCGTTTGGAGCAGATGGCATATCTGATGAGATTGTAAAATATGGTGGTGATTCTATGATTGGCTGGTTAACTGTTCAGTTTGCCAGTTATGTTGGGAGTTAGGAATGATCCCTCAGGATTGGAGGGACGACATCATTGTTCCCCGTATAATCAGACTGACTGCAAGAACTATCGTAGCATTATCTTACTGAGTGTGCCAGGGAAAGTATTTGGTAAGGTCGTCATTGAAACAAGTACGGGGTCTTACATCGGAGAAAGTGTTTGGTAAGGTCGTTATTCAAAAAGTACGGGGTCTTACATTAGAGAAAGTGTGGGATGATCAGAGTGGTTTTATACCTGGCAAAGGCTGAACTAGCTAAATTTTTGCATTATGCATGATGATTGAAAGGTATCTGGCTGTTGGTAAGAAATATTTTGCAGCCTTTCTAGATTTAGAGAAAGCTTACGACCAAGTAAATGGAACACTTTTGTGGAAGGTATTGAATGAATATGGTGTTACTGGGAATCTACTAAATAGTGTAAAAGCCTTATATGCCGGCAGTAGAGTGAGTGCACGAGTGAATGGTGTTTTATCAAAAAGGTTTTCTATTGGTGCAGGGGTCAGACAAGGTTGTGTAATGTCACCATGGCTGTTTAATATATTTATGGATGAGTGCATGCGTGATGCGAAAACAGATAATACTGGTTTATGTCTTGGTGATATGCGTGTGTGCAGATTGCTGTATGCTGATGACACTGTCCTGTTCTGTTGGCAGAGAGCAAAAGTGAGTTGCAGAGTATGTTGACTCGGATGCACGAAGTTTGCAAGAAATTTAAACTGGGTATAAATAAGGGAAAAAACATAGTTATGGTTTTTGAGGGAGGAACTGGTAGGACTGAATGTAATATAAGTCTAAATGGCACAGTCATTGACCAGGTGAATGAGTTTGTATATTTAAGAAGCATGTTTGACAGAGAGAACAAATTGGATGGTGTAATTAGTAGGCGAGTGAATTCTTCATTGCTTTGGGAGGTTTTTACATGAATGATATGTTCTCAAGAGAGTCCTACATGGCTGTGTATGAAAATGTAATTGTTCCTACTTTGATGTACGGCAGTGAAAGCTGGGTGCTATAGAAAAAAACATAGGAGTCGTTTGTGTGCTGGAGAAATGCGTTATTTACAGGGGGGGGGGGGGCTGTGGCAAGACACGTTCCGATTGTGTGAGAAATGAAGATGTGTTGCAGTTGTGTGATGTGACTCAAAATGTTGATAGCAAGGTTGAGACTAATATGCTTATGTGGTTTGACCATCTTGAAAGAATGAGTGATGAGATGCTTACTAAGAAATTTTGTTTAGCACAAGTAGCAGGAAGGAAAGGCAGATTAGGACTAAGGAAGTCATTGGATGATCCGATTCAGGAGTGTTTTCATGAGAAAAAGATTATGAGTATGAAGTATAGAAGATCTTGTGTACGGCTTGCGATGGATGTCAGTGAAGCCCGAGTTGTATATGAAGATTGCTGTAAATGGAGAAGTTTGATACGGCAAGAGTAAGTAAAAACTATCTGGTACTTTGTATTTCTTTGTGGAGCTAACCTCTGAATCTCAGAGAACAGCTTAGGGATATGTATGTATGTACGCACGTATATATGTATATATGTATTGTGACGTGCCTGCCCGGCAGGATGCACACGACATAAAAGCAGGTAGCAGCGAAAACGAACGTCCGGGTAGCTCAATTGGTAGAGCGACTTATTCCGGAATGAGGGGACCCGGGTTCGAGCCCGGCATGGACAAAAACGACGGAGAAATTTACTTCGTTATAGTATGTATTATCATAGGCTACGCCGAAAAAGGCAGGAGTTGGGGAAGCCTGCGTTTTTAGTGCTGCATCTTCACCTTCCTTTGTATGAGCGGTGCGTTTTCGCCAGCTAGTTTCTGTATCGGAGATGGCAGAGTAACCGTCAATGGTTTGTAGATTATGACTGATATTCGGAAAATATTAGACATCTCTTTTTTTTTCTGGAAATTTCAGGAAATGTTAAAATATCACAAGCACTCGTAAAAACGGTCGTAACTCTGCAGGTCGCCGGGAAAACCAGAAAAAGCCGAATGAATCATTTTCCCATTAACATGGGCCAAAAGAATGTGAGTATTAGACTGAATAAATTCAATAACGTTTCATGGGAGGCAGTGCTCATTGTGTTCCATCATGTGAAATGAAGTCTTGCAAATTTAGTTTCATAATGGAAGTTCGCAATATTTTGCACTGTAGACGGTTCCCGAAAATTCCCCAGCGCTTCAAATTAGCATACTGTTGTGCAATATCGTTGTGGAACATTACGTAAACGACAAGAATACCATTACCATCTGAGCAGCTTTTCAGGAATTATGATATGAAGTAAACAACACTTCGTTACTTCCTTTTCGAAAGAAGAAGCTTCTAAAGTTTGGAAGAGGAAAAACTCACGTTGCCTATTTGCATTTCGCTGCAACTTTTAATTTTTTTTCAGAGAAAATATTTATTTTAATGTTGCTTCAACAGAGACGATTTGACTAAAAACGTAATGCCTCCTCGTGAAAGACATTCGCCAAATGACCGTTAACTTATTTCTCACATACGGTGAATTTTGGAGAATCCTGCAAGACAAGATTCGACTTGCACGGTTTATGCAATCCGGAAACAAAACACAGCGATGAACATTATTTCATCACGAATTAACTTAACGATATTATATGTATTTACCGCAAAGAAATTATCGATAGCTCAATAAACATACAGATGACAATTCAGTGAAACAATGAAAGAAAAAAAAATGGAATCTGAATCGAAGACTCGAATTGCAGTGCACACACTGTGAAAATCCAAATTTCCCAGTGGCTACATTCGAACCCACATCCTTCTTCTCTGAAGCCGAATGATTTCCCAATGAAGCTATGCCGGCAAGGACTTATCACTGCTATTTTCCGTCTTCACACGTGCGTCAATTCTGTAGCACGACACATATATCCCACCCACTCTTGAGAAACGGCTGGGACGAAATCATAGATTTCCGGGTCAGGCGGCAAACCACGTTCAAAGGAGCTCACTGTAGAAGAAGGGATTCTAACTTCAGACGATGTGTGGATAAAGCACCTCAATTTTTTTCCATTGGAGGTTTAACGACCACCGTGAGCAACTCAATGGGCTATAAGCAGTCGCCCATCCCTAATTTAGGGTCACTGGTTCCAGGGAAGGGAGAGAGCCAGTGCCGTAAGACAAACACAACATCCATGCCTCACCAGGATTCGAACCCGGACCCTTTTCGGACGAATGATTAGAGGCCATCGCTTAGACCACTGCGCCACCGGGGCGGCATCACACATTTTTGAAGCGTTGAAGAAAAAATTCTCATTAATACCAGATTTCAGATCATATGTAGAGGATTTTAGGAAGGGAGTGTCTGACCCCAGGTCTTAAACAACCCTTAGAAATAGGAAGCTAGGAGATTTGGGCTAGAGTGCCCGATAAATAAGGGATGATGGGCTTAACGTGCCCATCCGAAGCACGGCGGATGTTTATTGGTTCGAACGTTCGTACCTGCCTAGGATTGAATCTGGGGTCTTCTCCGCGGCAGTCACGAACGTTGACCACTAGGCCACCCGCGGCCCTCTTTAATACCAAGCGATGTGTGGAAGACACATCACACATTTTTAGAAGAACGTACCGGCCAGTATATCCATCGTTCGGGCGCCAATATGAAACCCAAATTTGCAGGTGGCGTAATTCGAACCCACATCTTTCTGGTCCGGAGCCGAAAGCTTTTCAAATTAAGCAACGCCGGCATGAGCTTATCCCTGCTACTTGTGGTCTTCACATGTACGTCATCTCTGTAGTATGTCACAATATTTTTGTCTAAGAGAAGATTCAAATGCTAACGCTGCATAATTCTGCTTGCCAAATGAGATATCACGTTAACTGACAGAAAACGATTACTGGCTTTTTGAGTTATACCGTATGTTAATACCAACAAAAGGAAACATTTCTTACGAGAAAATTCTGGAAGATCCTTCACCTTACCTGTAATATATAAAAATAATTTTGCTGACACATATCTTGAAGTAGAGTCCAAAATTCAAATACAAGTATTTATTTCACTTAGCAGAAAAATTCTGGAATGATAAACCTTAGAAATATTGAAAACCCCAAACATTTTTACTTCTATCATAAAATTCTAGTATTTGTACAATAAGCATAACAAATGCAGAGGCACATGGCCGCTACCTAGTGGATAAATTAGGCATAAAATACAAAATGTATGTAGAAAAATATTGGCCAAGATAATACCGTTTATGCAAACCAGAAAAAAAAAAAAAAAAAAAAAAAAAGGATTGTTCGATTAGATGCTCCAGAAACTGCAATACCGTGACAAATGCAAATATGCTCTTCCACTACCTAGAAGGAAATCTGTTCATCAGAAAAAATGTTGAAAATAACTACGAAAATCATTGGACGTGTAAAGTTCTCTTCCTTCAAAAGAAAAAAAAATATTTTGCTCTTCCATAATTACCCACCAAAAACACGACTGTTAGGAAACTGCTGGCCACCAGCTGGCAGTTATGAGTCACTGCTGGCTGAAATATGCCGCTCACGGTACGGTAGCGATCCGTTAGTGGTAGCGCAATCAGTTGGCATACGCTGATGGCCCTGCCGTATCGTTGTGAATAGTTGAAATCGACCCTGTCGTGTTACTTTAGTGGAAGTTAAGGGGGAAAAACATCAATAGAGAGACGAATCAATTTCCTAATTACTCTCTGGTATTTATACGAGATTTAATCTCCTGTATATTAATAGACACTCATTTCGCAGAAAAATTCCTTCACTAACACACAAAGAATTGAGAATACAAACAGTCAAGAAACACATCCACTTCATTCAAATGAACATCAAGAAATAATTTCTAAAAACGTAGTAAATGTATCGAATAATCTTCTCTTAACATACACTAAACCGCTTCAAACAAAAGTCAAACAAAGGCTATTAAAAATCGTTATGCTGGGAAAAAATAAGAATTATACAAAATGGGTATTTCTGAAAAAAAAAATTTGTATAAATTCATTGCAAAATGATCAAATATTTGAAGTGAAAAATTAAGCGACGCTATGTGAATATAATGCACTCATCTATGGGATGAATACACAAGACTGGAAAAATTTGCTGCCAAAAATAACTTCCAACCGTTTAAAAAAAGGTACATTGTTAAAAATGTAACAGAATGTGACATGAACACGTAAATAAATATATTAATTAAACAATCGGTTTTCAAGACCATAGGAAAACTTTGGAAAAGTCTTAAATTTGTACACTCGTTGAAAATGACTGAAGTCCCCTCCATGTAAATAAAAAAAGTCGTACATACATATCACTAAGCTGTTCTCTAAGATTCAGAAGTTAGCTCCGCAAAGAAAGATACTCCGCTAGATAAATGTTTAACTGATTATTTACTTACTGCTGCCGTATCAAACGTCTCCATTTACAGCGATATTGGCACATAGCTCGCGCTCCTCTGATATCCATCACACGACGTACACAAAACATCCTGTGCTTCATACTGCCGCTCACGGTACGGTAGTGATAAAAGGGCTTCTATGCATCGTGATGCAAGAGCCTCAATGAATCTTGGAAGCTGACACAAATTTAAGCTTCAGTATATATTATTGTGAGGTACCAGCTAGTTCTGTGTGACACTAGCCAAAAGACCCTAACTCAGTGGGTTTTGTTCCAGAATCCTTAGGTGGAATGACCAACTGGAACCGTCAGCTGTGGGCTATTCCCTCGCACTGGTGTACTTTTCTGATTAAAAAGAAGTTTCTAAAGAAAAAAATCATTATCCCTGTTTTTAACTTATCTGGTGATCGATCCCGGCGTGGGAGTCCGAAAGGTGTCATACTTTTAAATTTTTAACTTAATTATTCAGTTTAATAAATCTTGACATCTTCAGAGTATATCGTGCATGGACGGAATCTTTTATTATTGTATCGTTGAAAAAATAAATTTCTGAATTATATAAAACAGATATTTATGAAAGAAAACTCGCAATATTGTAAAATTAAAAAGAGAACCGCTCGTTTTAGATCGCGAAGGAAAGCGACTGATCTTCAACCACACGTGACAATGCAGATTTTTGGTTAAAGCATCTGCTTTGTGACCAAACTGTCGTCGGTTTTATGCTACTGTGATCCACAGGGCGCTTTTCCAGACCGGTTGAAAAACTTTCCCCTGCACCGTGACATCATGCAGATAAATTGCCTGGGGAAAAAGTAGCGCCCACCGAGTCGTGATGTCCTTCAATATCGATCACGTGGAGAAGAAAAAATGCCGCTGACAGGAAAACGTCGAGGAGTTTTTTTTTTTTTTTTGGCAATTGGCGGAGCAGATTCGGCGAGCCATCACGTGATTGTCAGCTCCCACTGCCAGAGAACTGGCGGACCACATTAAGCTAGCCATCATTTATGGTACGTGCTTGCAGGGCCTCTAAAAGGCAGCTTGTGGCAGCCACTGCCTGTGATGGGTAACTGATGGCCCTGCTGTGGGTTATGACAATGGATGGGGGTGCCAGCTGTCGGTCCCCCACTGTTGGTTCGACCTGCGGCCCATGTGTTGGCCGCCGGGACATTTTATTGACTTTTGGACACCAGAACCAAAGTGCTGGGCCGCTACGACACATCTGGCGGCCAGCGCTGGATTGAGTGCTGGCCCAGCAAGACTATTTCTGCTGGGTATAAATTAAAGACTCGCCAAAGGAAATACTTGCACGCAGAGAGGAAAGTACATCAGAAAATGCTGGAAAACGGGAACAAAACAGCTTTTATTTCATAGTTACATCTATGCGATGTGATAACTTTTTCAGTATTATTTCTGAAGCGTAGATGTCTTGCACAAAAACGACCGGACACGATACTACAATCTGCAAAGGCTATGCATGCCTCCGTTCATCAGCCAAGTGAGAGTCAAGAGTTTTATCGTCAAATAAATGTGCCGCCAACCTCGCGCGGAAGTATTAATGCCTTAACTGTGGGCTTGAGAGAACGCTTTTTGATTGCGAATACTAAGACAACGTGTCACACGGCGTCGCCAGTGTACCAAAATGTGACATGCAACCGAGGATATGGAACATTTTGCTCTCACAATAATCGAATCACTTGATTTACACTACTGTTGTGAAAATTGCAACAGCAAGAAAGAGTTGCGCTATTCAAGTGACATTTATATCACAGATTTCCTATGCTACAGGAGATAACTGATTACATTTGTAGAGCTATACAAGATTTTTTCGCTTAAAACAGTATCGTGCGGAGCCACCTCAAGCAACAATAACAGTCTCAACACGGCGTGGCATTGAATGGAAGAGGTTTTTGATATAGTCTTGGGGAGTAGCCTGCCAAGTTACTTCTATGCGAGACCAGAGTTCATTTGGGGTGACTAGTGGAGGCGCGTGACGGGCCAGTCGATTAGCTAACATGCTCCAGACTTGTTCGATTGGGGACATATCGGGCGACCGTGCAGGCCAGAGAAGAAGCGGTATCTTCCCTGCATGGAAGAAGTCTTGGACATTCCGGTCCGCATGTGGCCAACCATTGTCCTGCTGGAATACAGCGTTAGGAAAACTCTAAAGGAAGGTAATTGCATCTGCCCCTAAAGCATCCCTGATGCATCGCTGGCTGTTGAGGATTCCCTCAATTCGTATAAGGCGAGATCGGGAATTGAACCCAACGGCGCCCCAAATGATTTATCAGCGAGCCAATGTAACGATGCGACTTGATGCACCATAGCGATGTAAGGTGTCTTAGAACACTATGCGATCATCATGGTGCATCAAGTCGCATCGTTTTTTTGTCAGAAAACACGACCTGTAGAGAATCAGCGCGCCAATTGTCTGTGTTCGACACCTCATTGCAGCATGAGGCGTCTATGGTTGAGTGTCAAAAGAATGCGTGACAACGGGCTGCTAGCGACCAGTTTTCTATTTGGAAGACAAAGCCTATAATAGTTCTCCACTGCTGCACTAACACCGTGGATGTCATTGTGCGATCGGTCAATGCCATGCGGTAGAAGTGTGTCATTTCGTGCAGTGGTGTGATTTTGTGGTGTATTTCCTGGATTTCTGTGCGTCCAATCATCATCTGTCCACTGACGCCACAATCACATCACTGTGCTGGCGTTTCGTCCAGCACAAGTGGCAATTTTACGGTAGGAAAATCCAGCTTCTCTCATCTCTGCCTTTATAGTTCAAAGTCTTTCAAATATTCATAATGCGACCTTCTATGACGACGGGGCCTAGTGAGACACAAGAGACACCCTTATGACTCAATGTCTGCTCTTCACTGGTGGAACATTTCGTTTGAGCCAGGTTTTTATACCAGAAACCGAAAAGTTCAGAGGCGCAGCTCCGAAACCGCATGTGCATTTTCACTGATATTTTAATCATTTTCATGTCCCAACCTGTTGTACATATCCTGTAAGTTTCAAGCTAATACCAGCAGTACTTCATGGTGCCGCAATTGGCACAAAATGTAGTGTAATTAGGTTAGCACCCGTATAAACGAACCTGCAGAAACAGAGACTATGCGTTCACAGAAATCTTTAGCTAACAAATCTGAATTATAAACAAGAAAGATGACGCAGCATTCCAGGAATGTACTGAGAATGTCACTGGAATTCTTTTAGGCACAAAAATAATTCTTCAAACAATGTTTTAGAAAAGTAGTCAAGAAAATGGAAAATGTATTTACGCCCCACCTCAAAGGAAGAGCTATATATTAATTAAAATTCGCAGTGTTCACATTGTTCCACATAGTAAATGAAACCAGTAAAAAAAAATTTTTTTTTCAACCGGATTCCTACAATCGGCGAAACATCTGCAAACAGAAAAACTGGCGGCCCGAAGGTAAGGCCATGGAAATTGCAAACTTTTTCCTTTTTCACATATCCAAAGGTATACGAAGCAAAAGGAATTTTTCAAATTGAATAGTGAAAAGCAAAGATATGGAGGAAGACATAATAAAACTTCACATGTTAGTGGGAATATTCTCCGTTATTTGAAAAAGAATAAGAGTACGCAAGTATTCTACAAAGTGAAGGTATCTTGTCAAGAATTCTTAGAATCTAAAAACTCCTTCAAATATATGTATAAGCTCACGTCTTCCTTGCGGAAGAACTTTACGTTTGAGGAAATTAGAAAATATACGGAAAATGTTCCTAATAACCCGAGCTACGCGCTGATAAAACGAAATCTCCAAATATGACTTTTAGAAACAAAGGTAGAAACAGAACAGTTCATCCACAAACAACTTCTATAAAGAAAACTGAGCGTTATTAAATCCGCATTACGTTCGTAATCTTTACGATAAGGAATGACACATAGTAGAAAAAAGAATTTTTCAATCGAGATTTTAGTAGCGGAGATACAGTTGAAACAGGAAAGCACAGTGACGCCATCTACATAACTGTGCATTATGGAAAATGTTCCAGGAGATTGATGGTATCTTACACAAAGGAATTTTGGAAACTGGAATATTAGAAGCAGATATATTGTGAAAAATAGAATTTACGCAGGAGAAGGAAAGGTACATAAGGAAAAAATCCCCCCCCCCTCAAAAAAAGTACCAAAAATAAAACTTTTGTTGCAGTCAGGGATGGTTTATCATTGGGATAAACTTGGCCATGGCCTAAAGCGCTGCATACTGAGACGCGTAAAGATTTTGGGAATGTATAGGATGAAAGACGTTTTACGTTATTACGGTTAGGAAAAAAAGGCACTGAAATGACATTTTTTATTTCTACAAACATAGCTAGTTACAATACAGTTAATTCTTATTGTATAAGTACTCTTTCAATTTATTTAATTATTAAAAACATTTCATCCATTTTCAATAAGGGACGAACCCTATTGAAAATGGACGAAATGGGGTCAAAGGTCATAACTTACGTAAAAATGCTTCGATTGCGACAATACTTCGTCATGTTGTTCCAGAGGTGTACTGAACCAGTTCTCTTGAATATCATCGAAATGGGATCAAAGGTCAGGGCACAGAAGCGAGATTTATTCCACAACCATTATCCTCAGAACTTCAGTAAAAATCCTTCTACTACGACAAAACTTTAGTATGTTGTTCCGGAGGTATACTGAACGAATCAATAGTCAGGGTACACAGAAGGATTTGACTGCGCGCGATTTCTGGTATGTTGGAATGCGGATCATAATCAATGCATTGCATGAGTTTACTAACTTGTTTTGAAAGATGGACGACAAGAATCATGGGTTTAGGGGAGTTCAGCAAGATAGCGAAGTTACTTCTTCCTGGCAACTCAGAACTGAAGAGAGAGAGAGAGAGAGGAAACGCAAGGGGGGGGGGGGGGGCATTTCTTTAACTGAACTCACTGACAGCCAGAGATGCGTAAAGTGTGGGAGGATTGGAAAGGAAAAATATTTCAAACGCATTTTAACAAACTTGAGGGTGGCAATGGAAAGCCCATATTTGAAACGGTGTTACAGGGCTTGGTGCTGAGTTATATTTCAGCGCCCTGTGAGGAGGTTTTGAGGAAGCTTCGCTTGCAGCAAGTTTTTGCAACGGGGGTTCAACCCGTATTTTACCGACTTGAGCAGATAAATAAAATATCAATACAATATCAGCCAAAAAAATAGCCTTGCAATAAGGAAAGGGTTTATTCAGTTGACATAGGGAATGTCTCAAAGCATTGTCCTTAATTTCATTCCTTCATTATCTTATTAACACGCCGAATCCCCTTCTCTCTCGAGGTCAGTGTTCCCTCTCCCCAATCATCAGCGCTCCTTGCTTTTTGCTTATCTCCGTTCACACCGACCAGAGAGAAATCTACCGGTTTCTTTCTTGGTCGCTTTCAACCTCAATCTCTCTTCCAGAAAAGAAATCAAATCTTCGGCAGAAGAATGAAAACCCTCTGCTTCTGAGAAACACTCTCCAAAAAGAACGTCCCCCTATTTTAAGGGGCAGATCCTCCTTAAAATCCTTCTCTCTGCGACTCCTCCAAGAGCGTTCCCCTCTCGCACATCCACGAAACTATAAATCTTAACTTCTTTCTGTTGCGATGCTGAGAAACGAAAGCCAGCCCATTGACCAACGCATCGAAACGGCGGGAAAAGTATCCTAAAGCTGATTACTTAACTTCACTCCTGACAAATATGGATGCCCAGGTTACAATAATTTATTTCATGAAGCAGATTTCCACAACATGAAGACCCCCAAGATAGTGTCAATGACAGGAGAGGGGAGCGAAACGGTTGCACAATACATTTCGCAGCGTGCACTTCCAGTTGAATTATTTATCCGAAATCGAAAAAATTTGGAATAATTCAGATAGGCCAGTATAGATTTACTTGCTCTTGTTGTGATATGTTCCAGTGTTATTAGGGAAGAAAGAATCGATTTAACTTTTTCCGAACACTGATGTTTTCCTAGGGATTTACTTCTGCATACACATCAATAACGCTTCTTGAGAACGAAGTTTTTCTCTTTGAAAATCTTCCATAATTATTAGAGGACATCTATTTCTCAGGAAAGAACGCGTGCATTTGTAGCGTTGTATCAAAATTCAAGCTCGTAGAAACATCGATATTTGACGACATAATGGGTAATTTTTTTCCACAAGGAAATTGAGAAAAAATATCTTTTACTTGCAAATAGTTTTACTAATTTATGTTCATTCAACTACTTTTTTGCTCAGCTATACAATCGATTCAAAATAAACATTGGCAGCAGCATTATATTTAAACAAGCCTATTACGACGGTTGTTTTTAAGCTTTAAACAAATATTAATGTATAGGGGATGTCTCCCGTCCTAAGACGGTGAAATTTTTAATTGAAGCAGATTGAAAACAAATCAAATAAACGCCGGCTTTTTTGTAAGGAAATATATTAAACATTTTGTGACGTACCTGCCGACAGGACGCACATGACATAAAGGCAGATAGCGGTCAGCGCGACCATCCGCGTAGTTCAATTGGTAGAGTGACTTATTCCGGAATGAGGGGACCCGGGTTCGAGCCCCGGCGTGGAACAAAATGACGGAGAAGTTTACTTCGTTGTAATTTATATAGCAAGAACTCATTCATGATAGAACTGAACATTGTATGCTATTTATTCCGTTTTTCAAATGAACATTGTATGCTATTTATTCCGTTTTTCAAATGAACATTGTATGCTATTTATTCCGTTTTTCCTCGCGATACAAAAACATTCTGTGCAAAATATTGGTTGTTTAACAATTTTCCTTGTAGACAAGGTTT
Source organism: Macrothele yani (assembly GCA_039090855.1). Classification (NCBI taxonomy): domain Eukaryota; kingdom Metazoa; phylum Arthropoda; class Arachnida; order Araneae; family Macrothelidae; genus Macrothele; species Macrothele yani. The sequence continues at coordinate 4,122,385 of CM076995.1, read as the reverse complement.
TTCGTGTAAACTTACCTTAATAACTTTTGCTTTGATTTTTCGCGTTAAATATTTTTCTCCGGCACACATGTTATTCTGCTCACAGCTTGTTTTAGACTGTCCTATCCGAAGTTTAGTTTGAAACTTCATACCGAAGTTTTTCCTACAAAATAATGCGACATCTGGTATTAAAAATCGGAACTATATAAATTCTCGACAATGTGCTATTGGGGCGACATCTGCTTTTAGATGCAATCTTGCTCACTTCGATATCGCAAGATTTCAGTTTTTATTGTAGGTTAGAGCGTTTAGATACATCGATGTTTTGCAAAATGTATAATTAATCAGCACTAAACTCGGAAAGCTAGTTAAATTAAAAAAGTAAAAAATAATTTAATCGTACAAATTAATATTCGAATTGTGCTAAATTAAATTAATATACAAACGCAACTTGTCGTGATATTAAGAATTCAGTTCGAATTTTGTAGATCGGATAAATAGTACTAAAGTCATTGATAATCCAATGTTTTTAAATTAGCACGCGCTCACCTTGACATCTGAAAGTGATCTCGTGCTATTATATAACAGGCAATCATTTTGACATCGCGAGAGCACACACAAATTGATCGATAAGTGACGACGCAACAATGCAGACGTTGTTGTGACGTCAGGCGTTCCAGACAGACGGATTGGTTGGTTGGTTGGTTGGTGGATATTTTTTGGCGCAAAAAAGCGCCAGACAAAAGGCAATCAAAGAAACAGTTTTAAAAACATGGTATGATGGTTAAAATCAGGCTGATGCGATAAAAGTGAAAATGAGATTGAAGATAAGTGTAAAACCTAGATACGTTTAAAAAAGTCAATTTGTTTGAAAAATGAAAAAACTGCGAATGTATCGCAGTGGTCATCAAAGAGCCAGACCAGCAGATCTGGGTGTTTATATTATTAATAAAAAACATAAAAGTAGTATTGTTTGCGTTGGAAATTTGCAGACGAATGTTTCATAAGTATATTAAAGCAAGCAATTTTATTTGTAAATATCAAACTTGACAGTGAAATGAAGTCTCAAAATTGAGCAAATTCAACTTAAAAGAAAACGATATTTAAAATTTGTTTTTTAATGCCCGAATTTCTCACGGCATAGCGCGCTGTAATTGTTTAAACCGCTACCGGTTCTGGTAGTTTTTATCGGAGAGAAAGATAATTTTTCTTTATCTGTATAATAGAACCCTTGCTTCACCTAAAACAATATGTGAAACTCGAAAAGCGGAAAATATATGGAAAGGCCTTGTTCAAGCATACCTCTTCTGACAAAGAATTTTTTAATTTAATAAAAAAAAATTGTTAAAAAGGAGCGAGCCTGGCAGGCAAAAACGCTAAGTCTTGGACTTCGCCCGAAACATTTGAACTGGCAGCGCCATCTACCAGCGCCATCACTTCAGAAACGTCATTTTCTGACAGAAAAGTTGTGAAGTTTAACTCGAAATGGATGACTGAAATTAGCTAAACTGCTGTGATTTGAAGGGCAACTATTAAATGAATGCACTTCAAGAAAAGTGTTATAAATTATGGTCAGCAAATAATCATTCCTCCCAAAAATTGAGAAAAGAAGAAAATAGGCTTGGAATACACGAAACATAAAATAAAGCCTTCTTAAACAAGCGTAGCTGCAAAAATTAAGATTGTAACATACTGAGATTTCCTTAGAAAGCACCAAGCTCATAATGAATCCTGTAATTTTCTTTTTTTCGAAAGACATGTTTTATCACTATTAAAAAAAATTAAAGCAATTTCTCAAGTACAAATGAAAAATAGAATGCGCATACGAAATAGGTTAACTTAAGAGATTATATGGAAATCATTATCTTGTTTTGTCCCTACAGATTCAAATAATAAAATCAAATAGTTTCTATAGTTTTCTGAACACACACACACACACACACACATCACAGAAATGTTATTGTATTTAATCACGCGATTTCATGAAGTCAAGGTTCTAAACCAAAAACTTTACTTTCACAAACATCATAATATCTTAATCAAAAGCATCATAACAAAAGCAAATTTCAATTTCTTGTGAAGCAGTGGAGTTTCGCCTGAAAATGAAGTTTATAATTAAGTTTTTTTGCTATTGAAAGAAAATAATCGTATAAGCTCACATAATCGTAATTACCACTGCTACTGTTCACAAGACACCAATTTCGAGGAAAGAAGCTTAACGACGAACTTGGCCTAAAAAAATTCATAATCATAACTTTACTACTTCTGCTACTGCACTCGTCACAGGAATAAATTATTATATACATATCACCGAGCTGTTCTATGAGATTCAGAGGTCAGCTCCTCAAAGAAAGACAAACGCCAGATAAATGTTTAGCTGATGGAACTAGAATTCATTTACTGTTGATGTACCAAACGTCTCAATTTACATCGATTTCGGCAGACAGCTCGAGCTTAATTCACATCCATCTACATGCCGCACACAAGATCTTTTGTACTTCATACTCACAATCTTTTCTCAAGCAGACATTACTGAATCTGGTCCTCCCATGATTTCCTTGGCCTTCCTCTGGCTTTCTTTCTTGCCACTTGGGCTGAAAAACTACTCTTACTCAGCACCTCATCACTCATAATTTCAACATGGCCAAACCACCTAAGAATATTAGTCTCCACCTTACTAACATAAGTTTGCCACACATTTCACATTTGCAACACATCTTCATTTCTCACATGATCAGTGCGTGTGTTATCACAAATCTCGCGTAAGTAACACATCTCGCAAGCACACAAGCGACTCCTATGTCTTTTCTGCAGTACCCAGGTTTCACTGCCGTACTTCAGAGTAGGAAAAATTGCACTCTCATACACAGCCATTAGGGACTTCCCTGAGAACCCATCATTCCTGTGAAATCCTCCTAAGGCAGCTATGGCTTTCAATGAAAATTCACTTGCCTACTAATTTCGCCATCTAATTTGTGTTCTCTTTGTCAAACATATCTCCTGAATATACAAACTTATTCACTTGGCCAATCTCTGTACCATTAACACTTATCTTGTATTCAGTACGAACAATTCCTCGCTCTAAAACATAATTTTGGTTTTTCCCTTATTTATACACTGAAGAGCAATTGAATTAGAGACAGCTGGCGTTATGCAAATGGGGCGCTGTGGGCGGCCCTGTAAACGGAAACGACATGACGTATGCAGCGATCCGACAATATAAGGAGTGATGCGACGGGAATCAGTAAGAGTCGGACGCAGTATGGGTAAAACGAAGGATCTAAGCGCATTTGATCGTGGGTAAAATGTTGGGGCCCGACGAATGGGTCACTCCATCTCGGAAGACGTGCAGGCAGTGGGATTTTCACGAGCCACTGTGTCACGGGTGCACCGTGAGTACATCGAATCCGGTAAAACCATTCCTGCAAGGGCCAACTGCCGTGGACAACAAAAACGCTAAGTCTTGGACTTCGCCCGAAACATTTGAACTGGCAGCGCCATCTACCAGCGCCATCACTTCAGAAACAACGTCATTTTCTGACAGAAAAGTTGTGAAGTTTAACTCGAAATGGATGACTGAAATTAGCTAAACTGCTGTGATTTGAAGGGCAACTATTAAATGAATGCACTTCAAGAAAAGTGTTATAAATTATGGTCAGCAAATAATCATTCCTCCCAAAAATTGAGAAAAGAAGAAAATAGGCTTGGAATACACGAAACATAAAATAAAGCCTTCTTAAACAAGCGTAGCTGCAAAAATTAAGATTGTAACATACTGAGATTTCCTTAGAAAGCACCAAGCTCATAATGAATCCTGTAATTTTCTTTTTTTTTTCGAAAGACATGTTTTATCACTATTAAAAAAAATTAAAGCAATTTCTCAAGTACAAATGAAAAATAGAATGCGCATACGAAATAGGTTAACTTAAGAGATTATATGGAAATCATTATCTTGTTTTGTCCCTACAGATTCAAATAATAAAATCAAATAGTTTCTATAGTTTTCTGAACACACACACACACACACACACATCACAGAAATGTTATTGTATTTAATCACGCGATTTCATGAAGTCAAGGTTCTAAACCAAAAACTTTACTTTCACAAACATCATAATATCTTAATCAAAAGCATCATAACAAAAGCAAATTTCAATTTCTTGTGAAGCAGTGGAGTTTCGCCTGAAAATGAAGTTTATAATTAAGTTTTTTTGCTATTGAAAGAAAATAATCGTATAAGCTCACATAATCGTAATTACCACTGCTACTGTTCACAAGACACCAATTTCGAGGAAAGAAGCTTAACGACGAACTTGGCCTAAAAAATTCATAATCATAACTTTACTACTTCTGCTACTGCACTCGTCACAGGAATAAATTATTATATACATATCACCGAGCTGTTCTATGAGATTCAGAGGTCAGCTCCTCAAAGAAAGACAAACGCCAGATAAATGTTTAGCTGATGGAACTAGAATTCATTTACTGTTGATGTACCAAACGTCTCAATTTACATCGATTTCGGCAGACAGCTCGAGCTTAATTCACATCCATCTACATGCCGCACACAAGATCTTTTGTACTTCATACTCACAATCTTTTTCTCAAGCAGACATTACTGAATCTGGTCCTCCCATGATTTCCTTGGCCTTCCTCTGGCTTTCTTTCTTGCCACTTGGGCTGAAAAACTACTCTTACTCAGCACCTCATCACTCATAATTTCAACATGGCCAAACCACCTAAGAATATTAGTCTCCACCTTACTAACATAAGTTTGCCACACATTTCACATTTGCAACACATCTTCATTTCTCACATGATCAGTGCGTGTGTTATCACAAATCTCGCGTAAGTAACACATCTCGCAAGCACACAAGCGACTCCTATGTCTTTTCTGCAGTACCCAGGTTTCACTGCCGTACTTCAGAGTAGGAAAAATTGCACTCTCATACACAGCCATTAGGGACTTCCCTGAGAACCCATCATTCCTGTGAAATCCTCCTAAGGCAGCTATGGCTTTCAATGAAAATTCACTTGCCTACTAATTTCGCCATCTAATTTGTGTTCTCTTTGTCAAACATATCTCCTGAATATACAAACTTATTCACTTGGCCAATCTCTGTACCATTAACACTTATCTTGTATTCAGTACGAACAATTCCTCGCTCTAAAACATAATTTTGGTTTTTCCCTTATTTATACACTGAAGAGCAATTGAATTAGAGACAGCTGGCGTTATGCAAATGGGGCGCTGTGGGCGGCCCTGTAAACGGAAACGACATGACGTATGCAGCGATCCGACAATATAAGGAGTGATGCGACGGGAATCAGTAAGAGTCGGACGCAGTATGGGTAAAACGAAGGATCTAAGCGCATTTGATCGTGGGTAAAATGTTGGGGCCCGACGAATGGGTCACTCCATCTCGGAAGACGTGCAGGCAGTGGGATTTTCACGAGCCACTGTGTCACGGGTGCACCGTGAGTACATCGAATCCGGTAAAACCATTCCTGCAAGGGCCAACTGCCGTGGACAACAGCGTGTGGATGAGCGGGGTCATCGTCGGCTAGCTAGCATTGTAACAGCGGATAGACGGGCCACAGTGCAAGAAATCAATCGACAATTTAACGCTGGTGCACAAAAACGTGTAAGCAGCCACACCATCCAAAACCATCTCCTTGCTATGGGGTACAGGAGCCATCGTCCTATGATGAGGGTACCGCTGCTGACCGCACATCACAGGGTGCAAAGATCAGCATGGGCGCGGGAACATCGTTACTGGACCCTAGACATGGGGGAAAATATTGCCTGGATTGATGAGTTGAGATTCATATCGGTACATGCGGATGGCAGGATAAGAAAACGGCGCAAACCACATGAAGCGATGGATCCTTCTTGCCAGCAGGGTACCAAGCTGGGGGGTGTGGCATTCTCGTCTGGGGACTGTTTACGCCCTGGTACGTGTGACATGGTCCCTCACAGGTCAACGTTACCGGGATATCCTGGACGACCATTTGCTCCCGTTTGTGCGTCTTCAACATCCTACTGGGGACCTCATCCTGCAACAAGACAATGCATACTGCCATCGCTCCCGAATTGTATCCGAATGGTTGGATGAACACTCCCCCGACGTGACCTAGCTTCCTTTGCCAGCTAGATCACCTGACATTAATCCCACCGAGCACATCTGGAATGCCATCGAGAGATGTTCGAGGTTCTGACCCCCCCTCCATCCCATCAAATCTTCGTTAACTGTGGGAGCTTGTTCAGGGGTCCTGGATCCGTATGGCTTCCCAACGCTTCCGGCGTCTTGTCGAGTCCATGCCGAGACGAATCGCCGCCGTCATCAGGGCGAAATGTGGTGCTACACGTTACTAGACAGGTATCTCTAATTCAATTGCTCTTTAGTGTGCTCAGGTTGAATTTCATTCAAACTTCGTACATCCGGGACAACATACACTGCAACTTACTTTTGCTCTGTGCCAACAGGACAGTGTCATCAGCATACAACAATCTGCACACACGCATATTACCAAGACATAAACCGGGATTATCCATTTTGGCATCAGGCATACATGGATCCATAAATACTATATTAAACAGACAGGGTGACATTACACAACCTTGTCTGACTCCTGCACAAATAGAAAATCATTTCGATAAAACACCATTCACTTATACACAGGCTCTACTGCCAGCGTACATTGCGTTCAAACTATTAAGTAGATTCCCAGTAATACAACATTGATTCAGTACCTTCAACAGATGAGTCCTGTTTACTTTTTCATAACTTTCTCTAAATGTATGAAGGACACAAACACTTTTTTACCAACAGACCGATACTTTTCGATCATCATGAGTAATGCAAAAGCTTGTTTAGTGCAGCCCTTCCCAGGTATAAACCCACTCTGAACATCTCACACTTTCTCTTACAAAAGACCTCATACCGGATGAACAATGACTTTCCCAAAAACTTTTCCTGGCACACTCAGCAAACTGATACCACGACAGTTCTTGCATTCAGTCTGATCACCTTTTCCCTTGTACAAGGGAACAATGATAGCATCCCTCCAATCCTGAGGAACCATTCCTAACTTCCAACATAGCTGGCAAATTTCAGTTAACCAGTCAATCATAGAATTACCACCATATTTTAGCATTCAGCAGATATGCCCTTTGTTCCTGAAGCCTTACCATTCTGAAAATATTTTAGAGCTTTACACACCTCTTTAGATCCCACCAGTATTTCCATTTTTCACCATGACATCATTTGCTTCTGCCTCAGAATCACCTTTGCTTTCATAATCTGATAAATCACAGAAGTACTCATCCCATCTTTTACTTAGCTCATTGGGCTCCCCTATCATTTCTCCGACACTATACTTTAAACAACTTAGAATTTTATTTCCCCTCTTTTTCCTATGGTTTATGTACTTCTAGAATGTTTTTCTATCTTTCCGAAAAAGCCAAATCGTGCGTTTCCTCCTTTTCCTTCCTACTTTTTGCTTTACTCTGGCGAACCAGCTTTGCTGCCTCACGCTTCTTACAGCACTATTCATCCTCAGAAACTCTACCTTGCAACATCCGCAACTGTGCTTCCTTCTTTCTCTTTACTGCTTCAGTTACCTCACTGTTCCACCAAGCATCACCTTTAAAGTTATTCACTGTTGCAGTACCAGGGAGCTCTTCAGCGGCAGTGCCAGCACAATTCTTAAAACATGTCCACTTCTTTTCTAGATCCCTCTCGCACGCCTTCAACTCTTTCAAACGTTGACTGAGTAACTCAGAGAAACGCTGATGTTCTTCAGAAAGCCTTTCAACCTTTATTCTTTTCACCACAGGCATCTTCCTATACTTCCTTCTCTAACCAAAATTCAGTTTCACCCATGACACTAACAGGTGATGATCAGACGCAACATCTGCACCCCTCATAACACGTGTATCAACAACAGTTTCAGACGCTGATCATAAACAACAAAATCTATTACAATCTTTAATCCCAGAGTACGATTTTACCAAGGGTATATGTGGATATACTAACAATACTGCAATACGTTTTTCAACCATATATACACGGTATATATATATATATGTTTGAAAAACGTATTGCAATATTAGATACCCACAATCCATTTTCATTTTCGATGGAGAGTTCAATTAATCTTTCACCATTATCACTCACACTAGGAACATTAAACTTACCCAGAACGTTATGAGAAATCCCATTCTGAACACCTACTCTAACAGTGAAATCTCCTGCTCTTATAACTTTCTCTTTATCACCAAACTGGCTCAAAACAGCTTTTAGCTCATTCCAAAAATCTTTCTTCTTATCAGAGGGATCTGAACCACAAGGAGCATACACTACAACAATTACTATTCTCTGAAGTTTCATTTTCAAAGGAATCCAGAGAATTGCCTTACTTATGCAGATGTAATGAATCAAGTTATTAATCTTTTCACTTGAAATCACTCCTACACCAGCCTGCCCTCTCACATTATCCAACACACCAGACCACACACTCATCGTTGCATTCATTTCTTCTATCCCAATTTCTTCCTTTTAGTTTCACTTACACATAGCACATCGAATCTATACTTATTCATTCCTTGAATCACCTGATTTATCTTTCCATTTATAACTCTAGTATTCCATACATCGATATCACTCAGCCGAGATATCTTTCTCAAATGCCGCTTAGAAGTTCCAGATCGATTACGTAGTGGACCATCCTTCTCAAATGTGGTAGATCCACCATATCCCACACTTGAGTCCTTTTTTAATATTCTTTGAGTCTTTGTAATCGGTGAAGTACATCATTGCTGGGGATTAGCACACAGCTGACGGTTCCAGTTGGTCATTCCACCTAAGGATCTTGGAACATAACCCAGTGAGTTGAGGTCTTTTCGCCAATGTCACACAAAACTAGCTGGTGCCTCTCCAAGATTCACAGAGGCCCTTGTTGCTGTTCTTTGTGCCACTATTGCTCGTGGAGCGCCCGAGGTGGCAAACCGATCTCTCGCTAAGACCGCCCTCCTTGTTCCGTGATGATGGTTTTAATAGGTGCAGGGGATGAGTTTCATGATTAACCACATAATCATGCTCCAGAACATTACACCGTGGTCAGCGGTCTGCAACACCCCGCCCTGATAGCTGAGGTCCATGGACTCCAGTGGTAAACCCACCCGCCGGCGTGCAAAAGTAAGTATCTCGATACTTCGGACCAATCTTCCCTTTTCCAGTCTACCGCGGTTCAGCAACGATGCTGTTTTGCTCACAGCAGCTTTGTAGTCCCGTGACGGGCTATTAACAAGGGAGCTCTACTGCCATAGCCAAATTGCGCCACCATACGGAGTTATGCTCTTTGAACAGATTGTTACATTGAAATATCATTAAATTTGTGACTTGGGCTTATACAGCGAGAACAGCAGATAGAAATTCACCTTCAGAGAAGAAAAGCACTTAACAGATCCTTCGAAAAAACGATTCCTTTGTTGATCGGGACCAACCACGGAACAAAAGCAACGACGCCATCTCCACCTCCTTTATCCCGGCTGAAGGAAGGACTAACCTTCTCAGAAATACCCAACGTGAGGACTGACCCCGAGCAATTAGCAACTTTTTACGTCATGGGTAGCCTCTTCCTTCAAGAGACAGAGAGAATGAATGGGATGGGAAAATAAACACGGTAGTTGTAAAACAGTGTTACTTGTGACTTCGGAGGGAGTAGGACAATTCACCCAGGCATGTAGGTAGGAAGGGAAACGAACAGAATTTGGCGGGGAAAATATAATCGGAAATCCAAAATACCTATCTCCCGCTGGAAGTAATATATATTTTCACAAATCAATATTTTCCAATTTCCCCCTAATCAGAGGAATAAAAATACTGCGTGCGACTAAATTAACTTGTTTTAATCTCCAATTCGTTTACTTGTTTCCCTGCTCCAATGATATTGGAACCTGCAAACAGCAATTCTTCCGTTATGATTTTGGCGTCCGCTTCATCGACTATTAAAAACCACGCCAACAAGATCATCGTAGGCGTCCCTTAGTTGAATGCGAACGTTAATATTTCTATCGTGTCCCTCCGTTTCAGCGTTACGATACGAAAGAAAGAGGAATCATGTCAAAAATCAACTGTTTGTTTCCGGCCATGTTTTCCCCGGCGGCTTCCGGTTTTGAGGTATCCTTGGTGCATTCGTGAGACGATTTCATCTTCCTCACAGAGGATTATCTCCCTAAGCAATTTGTTGTAAAAAAATTCGTGCAATTAACCTAAATTAATAAGAGTCGCCGTCACTGCACGATATAACACACAACTTCCAAATTAAAGTGACTGATGGTAATGACTTCATTTACAACTAAAAATGAAAGTCAAATTTTCACAACACAAGATCTTTCGTGCCTGCCTCCGTCAGGTGGCAGTTAAAATATAATACATTAAAATGTGAAAAAAGGGTTTTACAAGGAATGCTACATATATTTATACATATCACAGTACAGCTACGCATGACCCCGAAGTAGATGTCATCTCAATCCAGCCAAAGGTCATAGTTTTTAATGGTCGAAAGTCAGGTCTCAGTAAATTATCTCTTACACATAATAGTTTATTGGTTCAATATGGTTCGTAAATTATTGGTATCCAAGTGGAAGAATAAATTTTGGAACAACATCATTACAACATTTAGACTTATTGCTGAAAATATGAAGACTCTTTGTTAACAAGGTTGCACCATTGGTTTTTTGGCGAGAAATAACACCGGCTTCTTCCCAAATAGGGATGTGTGTTCCATAGTTAACAAGTCGTGTCAGAACAGTCAGTAGAGTTCGAGTGTGTCTTGACACTGTATTTGTGTTCAGATAAACGTGTGCGTAAATTCCTCATTGTAGACCCGATGCATTTCTGGTCAGTATCAATTGTATCCAAAGCTTTCAACGGAATTTGATAGACACCATATTTACTGTCAAATGGAACCGAATCTCGATCTTTTTTGAGAGTTGACGTAATAAGTGTTTGTTCCGAAGTCTAATTTATATATTTTTTTACAAGTGTTCTTATGTATATTTATAACTCTCGGTATAAAATCTACAGAACCTACATAATTGTAGGGGTCGATTTCTTTAGTGAATGTAGTGAAGTCTGCTTTTTTATTCTTCGATGAATTCGATTCACAATATTTCTTAGGTATTCATATTCATGAACAATAGTCATAATAGTATTAAATTCCAATCTTCTGGCACTAACACTCGAGGAGTGGGAGTAAGATCTTATAAGAAATGAAAATGCAGATAACTTATAAGCAGTAGGGTGCGATGATGTAAAAAAAATAACTGCAGACGTAGCAATAGGTTTCCGGTATACAGAGAAAGAAATATTCTGTGATAAAGGGTCTCTGTTTAACAAAAAATCTAGGAAAGGTAATGCATTATTTCGCTCAAGTTCCAAGGTGAATTTAATCGTTTCAATTTAATCGTTCCAATTCATTTCTACAAGAGCTCACTTCCACTTATAAGAAGAGCTTACTCCCTCTCCTCGAGTCTTTGTGCCAGAAGATTGGAATTGAATACTATTATGATTGGTGCTGATGAATATGGATACCCAAGAAATACTGTGAATCGAATTCATCGGAGAATAAAAAGAGCAAGACTTCACTACAGTGACTAACGAAATCGACCACTACAGTGTAGGTTCTGTAGATTTTATACCAAGTGTTATAATATAATTAAGAACAGTTGCAAAAAAATATATAAATTAGACTTTGGAACGAAATCTTATAATATTAGGTCAAGTATAAAAAATCTGACAGTCAATATGGTGTCTATCAATTTCCGTTGAAAGCTTTGGATATAATTGATACTGACTAGAAATATATCGGGTCTACCATGAGGAATTTACGTACACGTTTATCTGAACACAAATACAGTGTCAAGATACACTTGAAATCTACTGCTCTGGCCCGACTAATTAACTGTGGAAGACGCATCCCTATTTGGGAAGAAGCCCATGATATTTCTTGCCAAAATAACAAAACAAAGGTGCAACCTTGTTAGCAGAGAGATTCTTCATATTTTCCACAATAAGTCTAAATGATGTAATGATGATGTTCCAAAATTTATCACCCCCACCCCCATTAGATACCAATAATTTGCGAACGATAATGAACTAATAAACTATTATGTGTAAGAGATAATTTACTGGGACCTGACTTTCGACCATTGAAAACTCTGTGACAACTGGCTGGGTTGAGATGACTTCTACTTCAGAGTCATGCGTAGCTGTACTGCGATATGCATAAACACAGTCCGTCCTATATATATATGGAAACATAATTTTGTAAACGAAAACAGTTGCATGCAGAAAATAACAGATACTTCTAGTTGAACATTATATATTTTGACCACCAACATAATATACTACATACCTCAAACGCTGTTGACAACATATACTTAATATAATATTCCAGTTTTATGAAATCAAACTATGTAACATTGCCTCAGAATTATATGGAAAAGAAACAGAATATTTAAATGGTAAACGCAATTAATAATTAATTGACTTTCCTCTACACACAATACGCTGAAAAATGCTTTCTGTCATACCGTATATTAAATTATGCATAATTGTACCGGCAATGAAAATTGAAAATTGCTGGGGATCGGCATAAACACTTCGACACGAAATTCCCCAAAGATTTTCAATTGGGTTGATATCCGGGCTGCGAGTTCGCCACGGCAGATATTTGACATTGTTCGATCTCAACAAGGCCATCGTAGAGGTTGCTCTGTGAATGCTTGCGTTGTCCTGCTGGAAAACCTAATGAGTACCACGTATTTCAGCAGCAGCTGGGAGCAATCTGTCTTTTAAAAGTTCCTGGTATGTTACGGCACTTTGACGTAATGATGAAACGCAGATATTACCTTCCCAGTTGAATCCCAAAAAGGCCCGTAAAATCATGGAACCTCCTCCGCATTGTCGACATATTTGGCGGTTTTCCGTTCTCACATCATGCAATAATATTTCGTATAGTCACGACCACCTGAACTAAATTTCTTTCCATCACTAAATAATACTTGGAGCCATTCGTCCTTCCATGACATATGGTCTTTGGCCTAGTTTAATCAAGCTCGTGTATGCTGTGCAGTTAAAGGCGGTTTCTTTAGCAGTCTGGCATATTTCACGAGGGGTTTTGTTGCAATACTCTGTGAATCCTACTTTTCGACATTTTCACGTTTCCATGGGGACTTATATTCCATACAGACAGATTATAATGCACAGCGAGCTTTCGGATATGTCGTTTCATTCGAGGTGAAACCTTGTGACGTACCTGCCAGCAGGACGCACACGACATAAAGGCAGATAGGAATCAGAATAAACGTCTGCGTAGCTCAGTTGGTAGAGCGACTTGTTCCGGAATAAGCGGCCTCGGGTTCGAATCCCGGCGTAGACCAAAAATGACGGAGAAATTTACTTCCTTATAACCTTACTATGCCGTCCAGTCCATTTCTGAGCTGGATAATTTTTGCTACCACTTAAAACGTTATAAATAGAAGATTTGGATCGTATTTAATTTGTTTGAAAATCGCACTTACATTCATTCCTTGGTCGTGCAACTTCCGAACGTGAATTATCTCCTCCGCTGACAGTTCTTTCCCACGTGGCATTGTTAAAACTGAATCAGTCTGATCACGTTTACCGACTATTTATTCTACTCTCACGCCAGGCTAATTTGCATAGCTATGCGTGTTAGTTTTCGCGCGTTTGTGTGAAATTCTATATAATTGTGGGACAGTTTCGGTACACTAAGTGCTTAGAACGTTTAATACATATCCGAAAATATTATTTTCTCATCCGCAAAATATGTCTGCAAAGACTATTTTTTTTATTTTCACCACTGTGTTAATGGGTTGCGTACATTTTCACCAATCGTACATTTACTCTGGTTTTACACATTTCCATATATGGTGGGACGGACTGTATAAGCAGCATTACCCGTAAAACCCTTTTTTTCACATTTTAATGTATTCTATTTTAACTGCCACTTGAGGATGTGTTGGAGACCGGCACGAGAGATCTTGTGTTGTGAAATTCTAAATTTCATTTTTAATTGTAATTAAAGACATTACCACCAATCACTTTAACTTGGCAGGAACGACGACTCTTTATAAACTATCTCCCTACGATCGAATTCGAGTCCTTGTTGATGGATAACATCATCACTGTCGCAGGTACGCTATACGGGAAGTAAATATCTGACGTATTTATAGCCCGCTGAAGGTTTTAGCTGGCCGCATTATTGTAGACATGTTAGGTAAATTTGTAGATGGGTGCGCAGTGTATAGTAAATCGCTCTTTCAGTGAATGGGTGACGACACTCACAAGAAATACTCTGCATTCAAAACCAGATTTCTAACAGTGTGATCAGGTACTTTCCTTTTTCCAGAAGAAAGAAACTAACATTCTCGCTTGCAATATGTATTTTCAGCCTGAATAAATTCCATGAAACTGGACAGTCTTGTAAATTTTTCCAGAAAGAAAATTGCGTTGAAGTAAAATAACATTCGCAACTGCGCAATTACTTCTTCCAAAGATGTTCCGTTATGTATCAGCTTTCAAAAACACGCAGTTTTGTTAGAAAAGAAATGAAGAGTATCATCTTCATTCGAGCGGATAAGCTGTTCTGAAAATCAGTGGCGAAAGTCGAATTCGCGCCGGGCATGTCTTATCTTTGAGCTTAAGGTTACACCATCGCTCTTCGGAAGTGACATGTTTGACAGAATAATAGAAAAATTATGGATTTTCACGAATGCGTAGAACTCAGCAGCTTCAGAAGGAAGCGCCTTCTGGAGCTAAACACATGGTTGGTATCTCCTGAAACAGGTTTCAAACAACTTTTACATACATTTTTTTTAAATAAGTAAACCACTGATCAATTGAGTTGTTTTTTCTTACGGTTTCTACATCTCAGAGTTCTTTTCGGAATATTTTCTTCTTGTTGTTGAGATTTGATGATGAAAGGAAGTTGCCAAAACTGCTGATTTCAGAATGTCTCATAAATTACATCCCCGGTGTTCGGTGTCGTGTGAACTCAGTCGGATCAATTGTGCAAACCGAGCTGCACCAGACTTGGCGGCGTTTATCTCTGAGCTGTGTGGCTGCAATTAACGGATCATCCAATGCCTTCTCTACGAGTAGCGATTCTTATTTCTTTCATTTTTCTTGTATGCGTTTTTTTTACTTTATTTATTTATTTATGTTTTGGTGGTTACGAAAACCGCACGGACATCGAAGTCTAGGAAGAGTCGATCATTAAGTATTGGTTGCTGATCCCAGAGAAATGAAAGAACTGATAAAAAAATTCCGTGTCTTAACAGAGATTCACCAGAAGAGGAAAGAAAATAACGAGAACGCAACAAATGATGAGGGCGTGCTGTCATTTGGTCTAGTGACTTGTCGCTGTATGGTTTGATATAATCTACGTATTGTTGGCAACCTACAGCTAGTGTTGTATGTCAGATAAAAGAATATCAGCCGAAACTGATGTCAGAAGTTTTTCTTCTCTTCAACTTCGCACAAAATTAAAATTCCTTTTAATAACGCCCTGCTACAACGAATCAAACATGCAGAGCTTAATCTATTCTTAGTGTAATTAATTCGGTAAACCTTTGTTGCTTTGTTTTGCCTCGGGAGTTTAAGGACCTTCGGAATTTGTCGGTGACACAGATCGAAGTCGCATCTCCTCGCTCCGGAGCGAGTTGCCGTAAGCGACTAAGATACACCTAACCTTGAGATACACCAACGGAATGTATCGGTGTGGCTTAGTCGTAGTCTTCTTGACAAGCGTTTCACCTGTGTAGTACGTCACATCATCTCCCTCTTAATTTTTTTAAGCGAAGAAGGAATTTTTCATTAATTCCAGGCGATGTGTGGAACGAACATCACACATTTTTTGAAGAATCCCACTGGCCAGCAGATCCGTTTTTACATTCGGGCGCCAGTGCGAAAACAGGAATTAGTCGGTGACGACGATCGAAGCCGCGTCTCCACGCTCCCGAGGGAGTTGCTCCAACATACTAAGCTACGAAATGTATCGCTGCATATTTGTCATCTTGACACGTTCTTCACCTCTGAAGTACGTTGCAACCTCAGTGAATATCTAGGGCTATTAATAATCACCCGTTTCTAATTTGGGGCGAGTGACTCCAGAGAAGGTACAGAACCTGGGTCACATGAGAAAAGTATCAAACCTGCCTCATACGGCACTCGAACCCGGGACCAACTCGGATTACTGCATCTGACCACTAAGAATCTGACGCCCTGAGCATCTGACCACTTGGTCATAGGGGCGGCCTTATTATGTATTTTGGAATCGAAGAAACGAAAACTCAAGTCTTTTTCCTGGAGTGTCGTTAGAAAATCAAGTAGCAGCCGAATGGTCGAAGGTGCTGGTTTTGGTTCATTCGTCCGAAATGGTCCCAGGCCCGAATCCCGCGTGAGGCATGGACGATGAGTTTGTCATACAGCATTGGCTCTCTCTCCTGGCTGGAACCAGTAGCCTCAAATTTGGGATGCGCAACAGCTTACAGCTTCTAGATTTGCTCATGCTGATCGTTGAACACCCGAACAAAAATGAAGCTAAGTCACGCAGGGGTGGGCACACCAAATATCAAGAGACACAGATTGCAATCATTTTCTCGAATCGTCAAGAGTACTATTTTTCAGGTCATGTTTGGTTTTTCTTTCTACATCAGCAGACCCCCCCCCCTCCACACATATGGTCCGTTTCCATATTCAATGTTGTTCACTTCCCACAGTAGAAACTGGTCAACTAAAAGTCCTTAACTGATTAACTGTACAACTTCAGTACTGACACCTTCACAGGGGGTCTGATTATACACATCCCTCATTTCCTTATTAATCTGCGCTTCAGAAAGTGGCACAGAGTTATAAAATCGCAGTTCAAACTATTGTCTGCGTGCAGCAACCACCATCTACCAACTACCAAGAATATGCTTTTCTAGTTCATTATCACGTTTCTCCGACAAATACAGTAATATGTTCATCGAACTATTTTAACTTCAAGATCGTTTCCCGTAGAATTACCGTACAGCATGGAGACATAGCAGTTGTAACAAGACGGAAAATTTAAAATTTAAACACACAGAGCTTCCCGGAGAGTTAAATCAGACTGTTTCTGCCGGACACTTCGAAAGTTTCTTAACCCATGGATATTTAGTACGGATAAAAATTCTAGTGTGAACTTTCATCTGTGTATAAACCTTTTTATCCGCATGCATATTTCCGAACGGCGTTATTTTATTTTTATTTTTTTTTCCTGTAGGAAAAGTAAATATTGAAAGTTATTTAAACACGACAGCAAATGCGGATACCAGGCTACATGAAAACAGGCAGAAGACTTTTGCCACAGATTAGAAAACGTCACACCGCCTATGATGAGAGGTACCAACAACCGTATGGGCACTGTGTACGTGTGGTCTTAGAAAATGCAGATGGCCACTAATACATCTGCTTCTACGACGTAGATATCACTGCGCCGGCAAATTTCTTGAGCATTTCGTGCACGAATAGTGTCACTCTATGAAAGATATTGCTATATATAACAGTGAACTGCTTTCTACAGATGAATACATGCATTTTACAACCTTACAGAAAGTGAGTCCAAATATATATACACTGAGTTGCCAAATTATTATGACCACCTGGTTAATACGTTGCTGGGTTATCATTTGCTCTTAAGACTGCTCGAAGTTCGGTATGGACCCTATTAAATGTAGAGAAGTTACTTGAAGTATATTAGTCCAAATGTGACGAACTGTACTCTCAAGCTCTTGAAGATTTCATGGCAGCTGACCCAGCTGTCTGCTACCGCGTTCGACGTCATCCTACAAATGATCCATTGGACTTAGATCCGGTGATTGAGGAGGCCAATGTAGGAGGGAAAAGTCTCCATGATGCATTTCGAACCATTGGCGTTCAACGTGAGCACTATAACATGGAGCATTGTCTTGCAGGAGAATCCATCTCCACTGTGAAAAACCATCAACATAACTGGGTGGACTTTGCCGGCAACGATATTTCAGTACCTTTGGACCTTGGGGCGGTCAGACGTTGCTCCACACGAATCAGAGGGCTCTAACACTTCAACGAAAACATGCCCGCCATCTTACAAAGTAGTGATGATGCAAGATGGGCCCATGTTTTCGTGCTGTTGTCTCCATATCTTCACCCTTCCATCTACATGATGTGGTTGAAAACATGATTCGTCGTACCATATTACCCTTTCCCCCTTATTAACTGTATAATTCTTTCGTATTTCTGAACGAACTGGAGCCGTTTCTTCTTGTTCGCTGCAGATAGCAATGGCTTACAGTAGCCGGTCTGCTACTGTAGCCCATACGATGTAATGTGCGGCGAACGGTTCATTGAGAGGCCATCGAACTAAGTCCCTGATTCAGATTATGTATAATCTGAGGAAACGTTGCCCATCTGTTGAACTGAATAAGTATATCTACTGTCCGATCTGCTCAAGCATCCAGTAACCGTTGACGACTGCACGCCATGGGATCAGACCCAGTTTTTTGACTGGTGGTCCACTCTTTCTAAATTTTAACAACTGCTGCCCTAGAACATATCTCAATTGCACCCGTTTTGCTAATGCTCGCACCAATGCTTTAAGTACACACGATCACTCCACGTTCAAAGTCCGTCAGATTGCGTCTTTTGCCCATTATTTCTTACGCAATGTACTTCATTAGTCTCTGCATGCCTTCATTCATCTTGCGTCAGCAGCATCTGCAGCTGCTTTGCATAAAATAGTTTGATGATCATAATAATTTGGCTATTTAGTGTATATACATGTGGACGATCAAGGAACTTTATAACAAAAGTAACGTGAGATTAAAGACGAACTTAAAGAAAACAAAACTGATGTACAATGCCTTTGCAAGAAATGAATATTTAAAGGTTCATGAGAAAAATTTAGAAGTTCCCTAATGCCTGCTTCTACAGGGTGATTCACTCGGGACTGAACACTAATTATGTGGAATATATGACATGGGGAATATACGATGAGCGTGAAACCCGAACGGAGCGGTTCTTTATTCCCTTACGAAGCAGTCGACATGCATTACCTGTGAATAAAATGTCTCTCCGGCAGCTGGGTGGGTGATTCACTCGGGACTAAACACTTATTATGTGGAATATATGAGATGGGGAATATACGATGAGCGTGAAACCCGAACGGAGCGCTTCTTTATTCTCTGACGAAGCAGTTCACATGAATTACCTGTGAATAAAATGTCTTCCCGGCAGCTGGGTGGGTGATTCACTCGGGACTGAACACTTATTTTGTGGAATATATGAGATGGGGAATATACGATGAGCGTGAAACCCAAACGGAGCGGTTCTTTATTCTCTGACGAAGCAGTCGACATGCATTACCTGTGAATAAAATGTCTCGGCAGCAGCCGTGTGGCGCCGCAATGACGCGCCATCTGTCTAGTAGTGGTGGGGTAATAGCGTGTTTCCGCAGACAGTTTAAGTGAGGAGGTCGAATGAAGCTGGTGTACTAAATTGAAAAGCGTGCGACGTACTACACAGGTGAAAATATGCGTCGAGACGACAAATCTGCAGTGAGACATTCTGTCCGCGTAGCTCAGTTGGGAGAGCGACTTACTCCGGAGTGAGGGGACACAATTTCGATGGCCGTCGCGGACAAACTTGTGTTTTCACAAGCGTGTGTGCATTTTGCGTCAGTACTGGGTAACCGGTTCCTTCAAAAAAACGTCAGAAGGATTTTCTGAAGAAATTTGGTGGGCGTAAACTAAACTAAATCGGTGTCTGTTGTGCGGTGTCCCGACGCCGTATCATTAGGCCAAACGTTTTTAAAGACACGGTGAATACCGATTGACATTTGGAAATTTTGAATGAGTTTGTGAACCAGCTGGATGATCACGAACTTGCAGATGGTTACTTTTAACAGGACGGTGCAACGTGCCACACCTCCAATAAGAGCATGACAGAAATTAGGAGCGTTTTCCAGGACAGAATTATCTCCAAAAACCTGTGGCCTTCTAAGTCTCCTGACCTGACACACCCAGATTTCTTTCTCTGGGGACTTTTTAAAAAGCAAGGTTTATGACAACAAGCCCAGGTCGATTGAGGAACTGAAAGACAACAACACACGTAAACGTCGTTACGATACATCGCACATTCACCAATATGGATCGTCGGGTTAATATGTGCCTGGACGCTGGTGGTGGGCACTTCCAGCATCTTCTATGAAACATTCCTTTTTGTCATGGACCAAGGTATGTTTTACATTAAATTCATTCAAATGTGACTTTGCAATCGTGAGTTAATTAAAAAAATAAGTGTTCAGTCCAGAGTGAATCACCCTGTATAATTGGAAAAGAGATAGCAAAGCGAGAGCTACATCGATGAAGAAATTAATAGGCGCATAAAACTTGGCTGCAATGCATTTGGAAGACCCAGTGCAATATTCAAGAGCAATTTACCATTGCGTCTAAAAAGAAAAGTATATAATCAGTGCATACTCTCCATTTCTTACTTACGGATCAGAGCCATGGGCCTTAACTAAAAAAGACTAAAAACGAGGTAACAAGAAACTCAAAAAAGCTCGGAGGGACGCATGGTTTGTGCAACCAAGAAAAAATCGGAAAAGGAACTCATGGGCCGGGAGAATGACAACGTGCACGAAGTAAAGACTCTTAATTAACAACGGGTTGGCCATATTGCAAGAAGAATTGATCATCACCGGACAACTGAAATACTAGACTAGACCCCAAGAGACAGGATTAGACGCAGAAGAAGACCAAGTAAGGGAAGATTGGATGAACTTGGAAAACACGGCATAGTGACATAGAGCGGATTGATCAAGACAGAATTGTGAAAGAGATTTAGGGGACCTTCATCCAACACTGGATCAAGAATAATTGATGATGGTATATCTACAAATATTTGTATATTTCTATATGTAAATTTGTTTTTTTAAGTGTAATGAGAACTCACTTGTTCCAACTAAATTTTTTCTAATCCAAGCAGGTGCAGAAATGCAAAGTAAAAACTTTTTCCTGAAGGAAACACAAAGTAAACTGACACATAACGTCTTCCTTTTGAACCAGAAAAATTATTAACGAAGGCATGGGCGAACAAATTTTCATTGCCTTAAACAGCAGCGACTGAGAGAGAAGTTTTGCTTCATCTATAATGCTGAAAACAAATTTTTTGTAATACTCGTATGAGCAAATTTCTGCGAAACGTTTATTAAGGTACCATTGCCGATAAGAATGGAACAGAACGACGGAGGGAAGCGTGTGGTACTGTTAGAAAGAGGTTCAGTTTGCCTTTGTAACGCGTCCACAGCGGGCATTTGACTTGTGGCTTCACAGAATATGCAACGAGTGGATAGCAGCATCAGAACGAATTGATGTTTCACTTACATGAAGTTATCACTGCAACCTGGAATCAGGAATATACACGGTAATTCGGCAACAGAGTCACTCGCAGATGGCGTTACAATTGAGCAATTAAGTCAAACCACACGATATTGCTTCTGAGCTGCTGGATCTTAGGATTTTGTTATGACTTTTTCATTTTTATGATCTGAGTTGAAGCTACGTTTCATCACTTTGAGCCATATGTAAAACGATAAACAATATTGTAGTTGTATCTAAAAATATCAAAACTGTTCCCTTGGAGCAAAAAGCGTCTACAACCGTCCTGTGACAAGGAGTCAGACCTATTTGACATTACGGCAAAGCAACCAACCGTCCTTATATTGCAGGGGTTTTGATGGACTGATTGATAATGCTTCCTTAAAGCACACCATGTTAGTGAATGTTTATTTACGTGGACTTCATGTTCAGAAATAAATAAAAATATGGCAAGTTATGCCGATGACTCTGCAAAACGTGATAAACTCTCTCTCTTTTTCTCATTCTCTTTCTCTCTCTCTCTCTTTCTCTCATTCTCTTTCTCTCTCTCTCTCTCTCCACCGTCTTCAAAATCCCAGTTTCCTTTAATAACGAACCTTCAAATTAAGCAGAAATCTTAGGTATGAAACTTTAAACTTCGGCTTTTGTTGCTAACGAAGCTTTTCACGGAATTTAAAGCTTAATCTCGAATACTTTTGTCTTAAGTTGGTCGTAGTCAACAGTACCGCTACTTTCTGTACGACGACAACTCTTAACTAAATTTCTGGAAGGGATATAATTTACTTTGTTTACAATAGCTGCTGATTTCAGCAGACCCCAAGGTACAGTGAATGCGAAATCCGTTTCTATGTTGGATTATGCAATGCATCAGTGATGAGCTTAATTCTGCGAAAATTAGATAAAAAGTTGCAGCGGAAGTTTTCATCCATTGTATATGTAACAGTTCAAAGAATGTGATATCGCACTGCAATTTTCTGTATAACCTTGATCTACGTACTATCATTTTAAACTTTGCTTGGAGGATTGGCAGATGGTAAATGCTCTGGTAAGGTATTTGTGTTTTGCAGTTTCTCATTTCGCAAATTAACATCATTTGTAATTGTGTAGATTCATAAAATATCTAGAATCTCAGTTTTTAGGTAATCGTATTTCCTCCAAACAGCGTTAACATAATGATACTGCATCTAAGAAAGTTTCTAAACTTCGAATGATTTCATTTGCAAAACAGAATATTAATATTAAGTAAGTTGAGTTCACTTGCTGAAGCTGTGAATTTCTTCCTTTTTTGTAGTTAAGAGGTGCTTAGAATTACTAGACATCAGTAAGAGGCATCAGAAATACCATGATGAGGATTATAGGCACTGGAGGAAGAACGAGAGAGAAAAAAAGAAAGGAACTAGACGGCAATATGATCTGAAACACAGCCTCATCATTAGAAGTTGCCTTTCTGATCGTTCGTTCATTGGACGACTTTTTACTGCATAACGCACACGACTTTAAGGAACTCTATGGCATGAGCGGAGACACACGTCCAACCAAGTGTGTAGAAAATAAGAAAAAGTTTTAAATTTCATTTGGAGCTTTCGTTCCTATTTTTTCTTACCTGAATTTTCTGTGCCGTTATTATAAAAAAAGGAAGAAAAAGAAAAAAAGCTCAGTGGAAATGAAGTTGTCGCCTTATCATCATGAAATGGTACTGGGGAAAAAGAAAATAATGGAAATATTAAAAAACGTACATTTCATTATGAATCCAAAGAACACTATGGGAATATTCATTGTTCCAAGCACACGGCTTCTCCAGTCGTTCTAGAGGTCGGTTTATGACGTTTCTCCGTTCTTGAATGCGACGTTAATCGAAGTCATCATAAATCGGAGCGCGAATTTGCTTAAGAAAGATAAGAAATGCCGTCTAACTGATTTCAAAATTTCAAACATTTTTTTAAACAGAACTTGAGCAAAAAATTGCTCTTAATAACGTGGCATTTCAAATAATTTTAAACTTCATTTCGTAAGGAAATATTCTTATAAGCAAGAGAAAACAAATTGAAGAAGATTGAAAGTTCTCACTTGGCACATGAATTTTTAAATTCAATTCAGAAAATTAGATTTTTCAAAATTTGGATTTCTATTATAAGATTTAATCTCTTTAATGCAGTAACAAGTACAGTATATGCATTTTTTCTATTTTAGTACTTTTTGTAGACTTCATCTTATAAAATCAGAATATTAAAGATAATAATATTAATTTTTGGCACTTCCACCAGCACAGTTATGCATTCTGAAGTGATATTGGCAGTGAAGTTCTGCAGTACAACCCAAGAGCGATACATGCGTGTATCAGAAATATTCATTGACATGACTTTACTTCTGTGTGGGGTGATTATGTATGCATTTATTCATACGTGTTTTTAAATAATGTTATACTCCAGAAGGCAAAGCTGAACTTTCCAAAATGAAAACCTATTGTGCAATGCAACAACTAATACAAGTTTATAATATGTTCCCTAATCTTACTTGTGGATTTTGTATTGAATTATTGAATAATATAAAAAACAACAAATTTTGACTAATAAAAGTCACAGTTCTGTGTATGTATTTTCGTTTAGACTGATCGTGGTTTTTTTCTCATATCTATTGGAAAAATGTGTTTGCCTCTGCAAAGAAAGGAGCTATATATATACACTGCTGGCCAACCAAACTGCAACACCAAGAAGAAAGCATCCGATTGGCCTGAAATTCGCAGCATGCGTCGCCCGCGAGAGGACATGCAAACGATCAGCATTACAGGTCACATGCAAATCATGTGCGCCCGGCACGCTACCGAGAAGCACTATAAGAAGGGTGCACAGAAGGCGGCGTGTAAGTAGTGGAAGTGTGTGGTGCTGCCGGACCTGTTCGTGGTAAGCTTCCTGATGCCTCGTCACAGAATACGGCATTCATTCCAGCACGTTTCGTAGTTCGACAGAGGACGAATAGTGGCTTATCGCGACAGCGGTTTATCGTACCAAAACATCGGCGTCCGTGTGGGACGACATCTAGCCACAGTGAGGCAAGTATGGATTCGGTGGATGCAAAAGGGACGGACGGACCGACGTGAGCGATTGCTGCAGCCGTGGCACACCACCGAACGAGAGGACGGGCATGTTGTACGGCGGGCATTGGCAGCTCGCACCGACACTTCACAGACATTAGCGCAGGAATTAGGGAGTGTTGCGCAACAACCAGTATCAGCACGTACCGTTCGACGTCGTCTGCAGGAGCGGGGACTTGTCGCACGGTGCCCATTGCTCCGATTACCATTGACGTTATACCGCCGGCGAGTGCGGCGGCAGTGGGCCGTTGAACGCCGCACCTGGACTACGGAATGGCACGACATTGTCTTCTTCGACGAATCCCGCTTCTGATTGCAACACCACGAAGGTCGAATTCGCGTGTGGCGGCACCGCGGCGAGAGACTGTTTGACGCCTGCATTATGCATCGCCATACCGGTCCGTCGCCTGGCGTTATGGTTTGGGGCGCAAATGGATATGACACCCGCACTCCTCTGGTACGTATCGCAGGTACACTCAACAGCCATCCCTACATCTTCGACGTTTTGGAGTCTATAGTCCTTTCTTACCTGCAGGACCTGCCAGCGGCCACGTCTCAACAGGACAATGCGCGCCCGCACGTGGCACGCATCGTGCAACAATTCTTCACGGCCCACCAGGTGTCACTGCTGCCGTGGCCCACCTGTTATCCCGATATGTCGCCCATCGAACACGTCTGGTCGCTGATCGGCAACCGAGTGGCCCGTCAAGCACCACCCGCGGCTACGCCTGATGAACTGTGGCAACGTGTGGAAGCAGCGTGGACCGACATACCCCAAGCCCACATTCAAAGCCTCTTTCGTTCGATACCGCGGTGTGTAGCGGCCGTTATTGCCAGCCATGGGGGCCACATGAACAATTGATGTCTGCGTGTTCCACAAATCGCACGGGCCTGTAAGCTGAATCGTTTAATCTTTGTATCTGTTGTTATGTGTCCAGTAAATCTGGCTTTGCTATCTCGTGTCCTTCTTGGTGTTGCATTTTGGGTGGCCAGCAGTGCATATACATATATATCGTTTTGTCCAGGTAGGACTAATCATTATTGTACTTATTGTTTTTGGTTTGTTGTCTTTATTTCTGTTTTTTTGGTCTTGAGGCTTTGGGAGCACGACCAAGGGGACTTGGAATTTGTCCGTCCTTTCTTGGTTTCAGAACAGCCACTTACAAAAAAAAAAAAAAAAACGGGTTCTTCCCTGATGACGACCGTTTTAATTTGATTTTAGTGTCGTCTCGGTTCTTTGTTTGTTTTGTGTTTCAACTATTAAAGTGAAGCGGCTGTGGTGCTGTTCTGTATTTGTTTCTTGTTTGTATATTGGGTTCCATTCGGTACGTTAGTAGTGTAATGGGTTCAAGTACTTTTGTGTTTTTGTGTGTTTTTGGGTTCAGGGCTTATTGCAAGTATGTGGAAATTGTTTGTTCCTTTGGTAGTATGTACTGTGTGTTTCGTTTGGGTGTTTGTGGGTTTCTTTGGTCTGTTTTTATTAATATTTGCCTACCTAGCCTTTCCACCCGGATTACTACTTTGAGCATTAGGGGGTTTGGGGCTTTTTTATGATTTGTATTGAAGTGCTTTTGTTTCTTATTAGTGTTCTTATACATATATACACACAGTCGTACCAGAATAATATGACCACCTACCTAATAATGGGAACAACCACACTTGGCTCGGATAACAGCTGCGAAACGGCGTGGCATGGACGCAATGAGGCCCTGGAAGGTTGCACGTCGAACACGTGCCCATTCGGTCTGCAGCAGAGCACGGAGGTCCCGAAGATCACGTGGTTGTGGGTCGGAAAGTCGAACCTGTAGATCCAAATAGTCCAACAAGTGTTCTACGGGATTGATGTCGGGCGATTTCGCCGGCCAAGGGAAAACGAAAACATCGCTGCCGTGTTCCTGGAACCAGTTACGTACCCCCTTAGCGACGTCGCAGGGGGCATTGTCCTGGTGGTAGACACCATCACCACTAGGGTAAACGTCCAACATGAAGGGATGCATGTGACCAGAGAGGATGGACAGTTAGCCATTGGTATTAAAGAACACATTCAGTGGTACCAGCGGCCACAGGACATACCAGAAAAACATCACCCATACATACACACTGCCACCGCCGGCCTGTACTTGATCGACAAGCGTGTTCGACGGTTGGTTATCGTGTGTCTGACGCCGTATCCGACACCATCTGTTACTTCTGTGGAGTAGAAACCTCGATTCGTCGGAGAAGGCAACCTTTTTCCACTCTTCCACTGTTCAATGACAAATGTCCCATGCGAACTGCAGGCGTCGTTGCCGATGGACCTGGGCTAACATGGGAGCTTTGACGCAGTGTCGACTCCGGAGACCCATGCACAACAAGGTTCGCTCTACTGCTATCGGGGACACGTACCTGGGTGCCCCAACGTTCTTTTGGGTGGTCAATTGCTTCACTGTTGCGCGCCGACTGCCCTTTACCAATCGACGGAGGCGACGTTCTCATCTGGTGTCGATGGCCTTTGGAGTTCCACAGTTATGACATGGGGAGGTAATCGGTGTTCGGGCAGTCCATTCTTGGTACAGCCTTACTACAGCACTTCTCGGAAAGCCAATGAAGACTTCTGTTCTTGAGATGCCTCCAGCCTTGGCGTGATGGCCGATGATCATCCCGTTTTGAACGTCCGTCAGATCTCTACCTCTGCCCACTGTGCTCAAGTCACGCACTATGGCTCATCTGTCCTGGCCGGCCCCTTATATCTCCGTGTGGTCGACCCTGACACGTGCACGGCGTGACGCGCTTGGCTGGGTACACTGTGATTCCGGGGGTGGTCATATTATTCTGATACGACTGTATATATATATATATACAGTATATATATATATATATATATACTGTAGTATATATACCAACCCGCTTGGCCAGCGTGGTGAGTTATGGCCAAACCCCTCCAAAATGACTCCACAACTTAAATCTTGGCCCTCAGTCTCCGGCAGCTGGAATGTACCTGGCCAAGGCAGCGGCCAGTGCGACATGAAGGCAGAGGGTGCTAAGAATCCCCGGAGAACCGGACTAGGCTGCCATCTGATGCTGACCTTGGCTACTTATAACGGACGCTCCCTATCTTCTGATTCAAGGCTTCTTGAATTGGAAGAGGAACTGCAAAGGATCAAGTGGGACATCGTCGGGCTAAGTGAGGTAAGGAGAAAAGGAGAAGATCTCATTGAACTGAAAAGTGGACATCTCTTCTACTATCGTGGGACAGATACTGGCAGAACTAGTGGTGTTGGATTTATAATAAACAAGAAACTGAAGGATAAAGTTGTAGAAGTTGAAAGTTCCTCTGACAGAGCTGCACGACTCGTTATACAACTCTCGAGAAGATACCAGGCTCAGATTATTCAAACTTATGCACCCACCACAAGTCATGCTGAAGAAGAAATTGAAGAATTTTATGAAGAAATTCGTGATCTAAATAATAAAGGTAAGCAGCACTTGAAGATAATTATGGGAGATTTCAATGCAAAAATAGGGCAACGGCAACAGAATGAAACTTCAGTAGGTAAATTCGGTCACGGCAACAGAAACCAGCGTGGAAATACTCTCGTAGAGTTTGCAGAGGCAGAAGGGTTTTTCATCTTGAACTCCTTTTTCAAGAAAAAGCCACACAGGAAATGGACATGGAGACATCCAAATGGGACGACAAGTGAAATTGATTTTATTATGTGTAACAAAAAATTCGTCATAGAAGACTGCAGTGTGCTAAACAAGTTCAACACAGGCAGTGACCATAGATTGGTGAGATGTAAGATGCACCTCAACACTAAACTCGAACGTAGCAAGCTCATAAGACAAACAAAATGTATTGACATAACCAACCTTAAAAAACACCATAATACCTTCAAATTGGAACTGAAGAACAGGTTCTCTGCTTTAGAAGGCCTAACATCGGAAGAAGTGGATATTTCTGAAGTTAACAGAAAAGTAACCAAAGCTCTTATGGACACAGCAACAAAATTAGCTGGGTCTAAGAACAAATTGCATGTGAACAAATTATCAGGAAAAACCAAAATGTTGATGCAAAAAAGAAGAGTGATGAGGACAACTAAAGAAGATGTGACTTCCAAAGTGGAATATATAGAGCTATGCAAGACAGTACGAAAAAGTATCACTGAAGACGTAAGGAAATTCAACTGTGAACTAGTAAGGAAAGCAATTGAAAACAACCAAAGCCTAAAGATAACAAAGGGACATCTCAGCAAGGGAAAAAAACAGATTATGGCACTGAGAAAAGAAGATGGTTCTGTAACAAGAAATAGAGGCGAAATTTTTACAAGAGTGAAAGATTTCTACTCCAAATTATATGCAAGGGATGATACATGTACTCCAGACATCATGAAAGGTACCAGTACCAGAGTTCTTCCAGTCCTTCCAGCAGAAGTTGCACATGCAATCAAGAACATGAAGCGGGGAAAAGCTCCAGGAGAAGATGGAATTACTGTAGACATCATACAAGAAGCAAGTGGAGAAATCGAAACAGTACTCGCCCAAATTTTCACTCGATGCCTTAATGAAGGGAAAATTCCTGAGGATTGGAACAACGCTACAATGATCTTGCTACATAAAAAAGGTGACATTGAGGATCTCAGGAACTACAGACCTATCAGCCTCCTATCAGTGGTTTATAAAATCTTCACTAAAGTTCTCTCACACCGCTTGAAGGTGACACTGGACATGGCTCAACCGAGAGAACAAGCTGGATTCAGGAGTGGCTACAGCACAATAGATCATATCCACGTACTGAGAGAACTAATTGAAAGAGCGAGGGAATATGAACTTCCATTGTGCATGGCTTTTATCGATTATGAAAAAGCCTTTGATTCGGTGAAACCATCAGCAGTTGCAATGGCTCTGAAATCCTGCGGTATTGAAGATGCGTACATTAATATTATTAATAACATCTATGAAAATGCAAGTGCAAAGATTCGGCTGTTTGAAAATACAACACACATAAAAATTGGAAAAGGAGTGAGACAAGGTGACACCATATCTCCGAAGCTCTTTAATGCCACATTGGAAAATGTCTTTCAATCACTGAACTGGGAAAACAAAGGGATAAAGATTAATGGAGATTATCTAACCCACCTTCGTTTTGCTGATGACATAGTCATTTTTGCAACTACCCCATCAGAGCTACAGAGTATGATCCAGGAACTTGCTGACAAGAGTAAAGAAGTGGGATTAAAAATGAACTTTCAGAAGACAAAAGTGATGTACAATGCTTTTACAAGAAATGAAGATTTATCGATTGATGGAGAAAAGCTGGAGATAACAGACACGTA
The DNA here is from genome assembly GCA_039090855.1 of Macrothele yani. Taxonomy (NCBI): domain Eukaryota; kingdom Metazoa; phylum Arthropoda; class Arachnida; order Araneae; family Macrothelidae; genus Macrothele; species Macrothele yani. The sequence goes on along the minus strand of CM076995.1, from coordinate 4,092,528 downwards.
CGTTTATCTTGGACAGCAGATATCAAGTGAGAGTCACATTGATGAAGAAATTAATCGGCGTACAAAACTTGCCTGGAGAGCTTTTGGAAGAAACAGCATAATTTTCAAGAGCAATATGCCATTATGTCTCAAAAGAAAAGTGTTTGATCAATGCATCCTTCCAGTGCTTACGTATGGTGCAGAGACGTGGACCTTAGCTAAAAGAGACATACAAAGGCTGCAGACAACTCAAAGAAGCATGGAGAGGTGCATGCTTGGTGTAACCAGGAGAGATAAGAAGAGGAACACGTGGATCCGAAAAATGACAAGAGTGGAAGACATCATGATCAGAGTTAAATCCCTGAAATGGCAATGGGCTGGACATACTGCCAGAAGGACAGACCATCGATGGACAGCCGAAATTTTGGATTGGATTCCAAGGGACAGGAAAAGACCCAGAAGAAGACCACATGGAAGATGGGTGGATGAAATTCGAAAGTATGCGGGAGTGACATGGAGGAGACTGGCACAAGACAGACCGTTGTGGAGGAAACTTGGGGAGACCTTCGTCCAGCAGTGGATTGATAATGGTTGACAATGATGACGATGATGATATATATATATATATATAAGCACAACTGAGTCTCCATTTAACGAAGTCCCATCGTTCTACTTAAAACCTTCGCTATAAAGAAAATTCGTTAAACAGAAATGAACTTAAATTGTACAAACTTAATCAAATAAAATGAAAAATACCGTGAAATGTAGTTGAATTTGGACAGTAATTTGAACTTTTGAGTTGAAACTTTCGTAAATGAGTTCAAATCTTTGCTTGTACATATATTCGTAGGAGTAGAATACGTTGTATGGATAAACAAGTTATTGAAGAGGAGGAAGCGAAGACTAAAGCTTACCACTGCTTTTTATTATCCAAATAATGAATGCACGTTTTTTAAACAGTAAAAATTTTCGTAATTCTGATCTGTACAAATTTCTCGTAAAAAGTGTTTTCTTCATAAAAGCTTCACATTTTCGTAAACATCGGAATATGCCGATGTTTACAAAAATGTTTCACTTCAATGTTTACCAGACATTCTTAAAACTGTAATTGTCATCGAATCGTATCAAATGCTTTTAAAACTTCTTCATGTGTAGGCGTTTTGACAGCCTCTTCATCATCATTACCATTTAATGTAAGTTGTTCACTACATTTTATAACATTTTCCAAGATGTCACGCTCTGTAGGATAATCAGCGATCATAACGTTTTCATTAACGTTGAGAAAACCAGAGAGCACTGTACCTCGTTCAACACCTCCTTTGAATTTCAGTTACTGCCATTTTAATAATTTATAGTCATAGCTTTCTTTATCCTTGATCAACATCGTATAAAGTTTCACTTTATCCACAAGAGACAGGCATTTTCTTTTCGAGATTTTCAGCGAACAATATAGACCAGTCATTCGTGTACTAATTGGATGAGAATGAATACGTAACTTCTGCAGAGTCAAGCCCACACCAACTACAATCGGATTTTCCCTGTGAAATGCAGTTTTTTCGATAGACATTATATCCAGATTTGGAAAAATAGCGGCTTTATAAGGTCAACATGGGTACGACTCGCTGGGTGGTGTTCCTCTTCCAACAAGATTCCGTGCGCCTCACAGAACCAAAAGTTGCAAGATAAGGAATTAAATACGCTTTGCTCTCATCTGCGTGCTGAAAATTTTCAAATCAAAATGTTTGAAACGGAAAATGGTAATTTTTAATCGAAAAAAACTTTATTTAGAAATTTATTTCGTAATATGGAGATTAATTTTTAAACACGTAAATGCCGTTCAAAGTCAAGGTTCTGCGAAAAAGTTCGTTATATAGGAGATTCCGTTAAGTAGAAGTTCGTTATATAGAAACTTCTGTTCCTTTCTTGCCCACAGCTATTAGAAAAAGTATCGTTATCATTTTATTTTTTTGCTTTGTTAGCTTAATCCACCAAGATTTCAATTTCTACTGTATGTTCTAGACTGTTCGTTTTTTTAACTTTCCGGATTAAAATTTCCAACGCAATGAATGTTATTCGAAAATTAGCATAATGCCTGTTTACTGTTTATCTTGGTTCGATAACTGAAGCAGTTATTCAATAACGATGTAATATTATCATAAACGGATTTATTCCTGGCGAAGTATTTATTTATACAGTAATATGTCAAGAAATGTTTCCAATTAATCTCTTCATTCATGCGAGTGTTATTTGGAAAAGCGTTTTTACCCACAGTGATTCATACACTGGTGTGTAAGTCGTGAGGAAAGTGACCAGCCGTATGGCGTGTTAAGCACAAAGTAGTTTAGTTGACTCAAAGGACAAGAAACAGGAAGGTAGGTTTGCGAGTTTGCGGTGAACAAATAACTGGTGCGGTATTGAAGAAAGTAGGAAAACAAACGACGGAGTGCTAAATCGCTACTCTGTACTTTCCTGGAATCGAAGGTAAAAAACATTACTGAGATTGGGGATGATAACTCATGGAAGGCCAACGAGCGTTTGCGCACTTCGGTGATCTACCAGAGAAGGAGGATATGCATCCAAAATGAGCAGTGAATGATACAATGTCTTTCACGCAAAGCTTGGATATTTACAAGAGGTGAAAACGGTAAATGCATTCCTACACTCTTCCCTGAAATGGCTGTTTTTCTTAATTTTAAAAACAAAATCTGTTTCAAAGTCGAGGTATATGTTAAAATTTATTTACTGTTTAATACGATACTTCTTCAACAAAAGTGCGACATGTGTGTTCGCATTTATTCAGTCTTACTGTCCAGTCGAACACCTTCTGAACAAAGACGCGACGTTTTCTTCGACTTCAAGGTAGCAGGCTAATGTGTTTCTGCAATTTCTTGCATTATCAATATTTTGGTTTTGGTTTCCAAAACGCAAAATAATAAATGTGCGACCCATAAACGAGTCATAAAAGTAAATGCATGACGTTAGTGTAGTACATGAGTTGCTGAAGTGCAAGCACCGGGATTCTTCTCAAACACAGGGCGCCGTGTGGTACATGCCGCTACACGACGCTCCAATCAACGACGACGGGGTTTAACGACGATCCACAAAACTAGTACTTTATCATGAATGGAATAAGGGATTACACCATGCAATACAAGTTTTTGAAGATGACAATCCGTTTTTTGGTGTAAACATGACAAGGAAGTCAGATAATATCCGAAAACTAGAAAATTTCGTCGTCCTGGAGCGGGAATCCGCGTCTCCCAGATAGCTCCCGGGAATGCCTACCACTGCACCATCTAGAACGACCAAGTCTCATGTTTTCCGATTAATCGTAAAACTTGAGACTTGGTCGTTCTGGATGGTGTAGTGCTTAGCCTACCCGGGCGCTATATGGGAGACGCGGATTCCCGCTCCAGGACGACGAAATTTTCTAGTTTTCGGATATTATCTGACTTAACATCCGTGTCATGTTTACACCAAAAAAAAAAAAAACGGATTGTCGTCTTCAAACATTTGTATTGCATGGTGCAATCCCGTATTCCATTCGTGATAAAAGTACTAGTTTTGTGGATCGTCGTTAAACCCCATCATCGTTGATTGGAGTGTCGTATAGCGGCATGTAACGGTGGTCTCATTTCTGAAGCAAAAGTGAAATTTCGTGTTTAAAACAAGATCGAACAATCCAAATTGAGAAAACATACTAGAGAATTAAGTTTTAGATATAAAGTCCTCGTTTCTACAGCAGACTGAAACGTCAACATCTCGAAAATAATAACAATAATAATAAACGAAAGTATGAGAACAAATCCCTTTTCGTCAATGCACCTTAAACTGAATTTGACGGTATACAGCTCATTTCTTTTCTCAGTTCTTTTCGTACGCCTAAACCTAGAAAAGGCTCTAATCCTTTCCTGGAAATCAATTTTCAAGCTCTTATCGCCTTATTGCTGATCGAGCTCATACTCCCTTAATGATTCTGGAACGACTCCAACTCGCTTTTGCAATGAAGTCGAGAATTTCTAAGGAGGAAAGTCGCCTCCGTTTCGAAGTTCACCGCACTGGTCTGAAGCCAAAAGCATAAACGAGTTGCTCAGCTGTGCATGGCAGCGACCATTTTCCACTATAAATATATTGATGAACTTTCAAAGCACTTAAATTGATGCTGCTATCTTGCCTTGCTTCAAGAATACATTAACAGATGCTTAATTAATCTGAAATTAAAAACCTGGGATTTTGCGGGATGTGCTTAAGCCATCATATTTGCAGCGAAGAGTTATATTCCCTTGTGAACTAAGACTACGGAGCCCAGATAGAAATACAAACATGCAGAACAAAGCCCAGCAAATGATTGCTTAAATGAGATTTCAGACCAAATTTCACGATTTGCACACAGATTTTTAAAACGTCAAACACCTTGCGAACTAAGACTACGGACTAAGAACGCAAAATTAAGCATGACAGTAGCATAATGATTTGATGAACACAGAAGTTGAAATTTTTTTCTGTTTCAAATCTATGAAAGAAATTTAAGCACATTGTCAATTGAGAATACAGAAATGTCTTCTCCAGGATCATGCGGTAAAACAAAGTATTCATAAGATTGGAAATAAATGAGAAGCTTTTGAATTTCGTATTTAATTTCTAGAATCTGCGAAAATCACGCAATGATCAAATAGACTCAAACTGTGCAGTAAAACGTGTAATTTCCAAGAGAAATAATTTCATTCATATGTAAACTCCTATTTAACATTTGGACTTATTCTAGCTGTAGCAAGTGTTTAAAAATTACAGACCCTGCACAGAAAATTGTGGGTAATTATTATATTCATATGCTGACTTAAAATGGGATATTTAGAATTGAAAAGAAACTAGAAATTCATTAATAACTGGTTTTATAACTACTTCGAAATGCATCAGAATAAAAGTATTGATCAAAATATGAATTCGACGTGAGTAGTTGATTATACGTAGTTTTTGGTACTTCGTGATAATTATCAACGTGCAATATCACTGATACTATTATGTCCTTAACAACCGTGAGCTTCCAGTATTGCTAATGAGAGTACGTTAACGTGCATCCTCAGAAGAAATACTGTTATTCATAAAGCGGTGAAAACTAAATTACTTTTAAAGGAAGTCCCTCGGAATCAAAGCGATAATGAAATACTTTACATCTGAATATATAAAAGGCTGGAGGTGTTTAATTCCGAGTAAAGACAGGCAATCACTGGAAAGCAAAATCAATGAAAAAGAATATGTCTAGATTAATTATCGCTGGTTGCTTATTATGCAATGTAAAATTTCAATTTATAATTAGGGAACCGAATTTTTTAATTAAGGAAGAGGAAGTGTTTAATTAATTTTCACAGGAAGAGGAACTTTCACTTAAAATTCAAGAGCTCATCTAAGGTAATAAATTCGAAGCAAAAGTTTCAGCATCTCCAGTAAAAAATAGCGACTACAGGAATTACGTTGAATGACTTCAAAATTCCGTTTCTAAACGCTTTAAATTACAAATGAACGTGTGCACACGTTTTAATGTATCAGAAAGCTGCTACAATGCGAAAATTATTCCTATTGCGAATGTGTGGAAGAGGTGCTAGAAATAGTGCTTTTTATATCGTGTCCGGTCAGAACAAACGATGTCACAACCGGAAGTTTATCCAGCTAACTGTGACTTGGAGGATCAAAGCTTCAGAAGCAATACAGAAACACCTTTGAAAAACTTGCAGCGAAATTTGAATATGTTTCGCTCACCAATGATGAAAGCATCGATTTTTCAGGCACAACTGAATTAGGGATGCATGGAGTTGTTAGTTTCCGTATGGCAAATGACTAGAATTCAAGCAACGAAAGTTTCGATTACCGCTGTTGACATTTAACATACTAATACTACCAGCCATATCCGATCTGATCATGTAGAAATTCCTGCTGAGGCATCCACAATATTCCTTAATTATTGAAGGGGAAATTAACGTGATTTCCACAGACGGATTTTCCAATAGACCAAATAGACCCGGGTTTATGGCTACAAAATTTAGAGGTTGCAGATTTTAGTGGTAATAAATATTAGTAATTTGTTAAAAGCTCACAAAAATGAAAGGAAAATCTAAAATTAAAATAAAAGTAGAAACTAACATTTGGCCTGTAGCGTTTGTAGGTAGATGACTTACTGAACACTACATGAATCAATTCTACAAACGTTACCTACTGTGAAACAGGAGTCACTCAAATAAAGTTCAAGAAGTAGTTACTTACAGCTAATCCGTTATTGCTGTCAACAAGTATTTGATTATTAGTACTTCAATGCACAGAACACTTGATCGTTGAACTCTCAACGTATCAGATTATAATAAGTACACTTGTCACTAAACAACGTTAACTGGTATAAATCTTAACGATAAATATAAGCACAAGAAACAGCCTCAAACTTCAATTAAACGATCTCGTATCCACAGTTAGCATTAATTCCCAGCTTCAACACACACATACACACAACTGCTGCGTAGCCCTTACAAGTATATCGCGTCCCGTTCTAAGCTCAACAAGCATACGTCACTCTCACAGATCTCAACTCAAGCATTGCCAATCGTGAAGATATCACGCTAAGAGTGAAAAGGTGCTAAAGAGAAGGAACTTAAATTTACATAGGAAAATGAACTAAAAATGAAAGTTAATCAGGATATACGTCACAAGTCGAAAAAAATACACGTAGGCTCAGTTCTGATTGAGCCGTTAGTTTGGAACGTAGGATTGCGACTTGCGGATCGTAGAGTTGAAATGAGCTAGTCGAGTATGGTTTCAAAACGTTTAGTTAATTTGTTAAAGCCAACACAGGTCTAAGATATGAAAAATAGCTTACATAATTTTTACAAATAATGCTGGATACATTGCGAACACAAAGCAGATCGATACACGAATTACCCAACGTGGTGCTCTGTCTTCTTGGGCTTCTTACATTCCTCATCTCTCGCGCTTGCCTCGCGTTTTGATTTTTTCCACTTTTGCTTCCGTTCATTCTGCGAATTCCGCGACATTGTCGAAAATGTTAATCCGTTCACACGAATTTTTTTTTTTAAATGTTAGTTTAAATCACTGCGATATGTTCTTTATATATTAGAATAGATCTCGTCGACAGCTCTAAATCGATACCACGCACAGTCGTGTTGCGCTCAGGGTTGCCGAGATAGACTGAGTCAAACACGGCGGCACAACGAGAAATATTATATCATCTCTCTCGCGCTCAGGGAGCGTGGAATCGTCCAATTTGCGCAGCACGCGAATTGGACTCCATGCTGTTTACGAATATGCTAACACGATTAGTGAGCGGCACGTATTTTTAACGCTGTAATGATTTCAATTGGGACCTATTTTTGTCACAGGCGGTCGGCCGTAAGTCGCCCCATACCATCCGCGGAGTTAGACCTAGTCCTACGTCAAACTATCCGCGGAGTTAGACGCAGTCCTACGTCAAAACTGCTGCATATAAATATTTTGTTTCGGAATACCCGTAATCGTCTTCTTTCTACATTTAGAAACTGAAATGAAAACGAATGGATGCGAACGAACAACGGGGTGCTAGCGTTGCTCTTTGGAGCGCGAAAACGTTTCCTTCCCAACAGAAAGGAAGATCGCTTTGTGTCTCCGACGGGAAAGGGGTTGACTTTTAGCATCGTCAGATATTTCGCTCCTTCCAAGCCAACCTGAGTAAAGATGACCTATGGCTACTTCGCTTTTCTGTGTACAACTGCTTCATTCGAAGTTGGGGGTACGTCGTAAAATTGGGACCACTGATTCCAGTGAAGGCAGAGAATAAGACAGACACACAACTCATGCCTCATCCGGGTCACGAGCTCAGGACCTTTCGGACGGATTGCTAAAAGACGGCACTTAAACCACTGTGCCACAATACTTATTACTTCACTGCATTGAAAGAAACATGACACAACGAATTGTATGCATTAAAATTGCGCCGCCCCGGTGGAGCAGTGGTCTAAGGCGCTGGCCTATGATCATTCGTCCGTAAGGGGTCCGGGTTCGAATCCCGGTCAGGCATGGATGTTGTGTTTGTCTTACCGCACTGGCTCTCTCCCTTCCCTGGAACAAGTGACCCTAAATTAGGGACGGGTGACTGCTTATAGCCCATTGAGTTGCTCACGGTGGTCGTTAAACCTCCAATAAAAAAAAAATTGCAAACAAAATCACTGTTCAAGAGATAAAGGATTTAGCTTTCAGCAAACCGGTGTCCAAAGCTGACAAGCAAAAACTACGGCGAAGTACAAGTCGTATTGTCCTTCTTGAGAAGCTTTGCTCTACCATGTATGAAAGCATAAAGAATCGTAAAAAAAAAGTTTGGGAGAAAGAAAAAAATCGAAGATAGAAGCATCTACTAAATTAAACTCATTAATTACAAATGTTTAATCCATTTAGGAATTAATGGCAAAACTAAGTAATTCTGGTCAGAGGCGTAACTAGGCATTTCTGCTCCCGAGGAAAGTCACAAAATATAGCCCCTCCCCCGCCCCAAATGCTTTATCGCCTGAAATTAAATATAATTCTACTTGTTGCATGAGCTTTTAGGATAGTAAAATTCATTTTGTATTTTGATTACGCACAGATTTTCACTATTTAGTACCAACACGCATTTGTAATTGCAATTTTTCAAAAAAACAAAAACAAAAAAAAACAAAAAAAAAACACTGCTCAACAGGAGTTGCCTCTGACATTTCGCTTCACACTGAGTTTTATACTCCCCGCCCTTTTTTTAATCATATTGTCTTGTAGTTCATTAATAACTAAGAAACACTAACTGTTATGCAATAGTTTTTTTCTGGCGGACTAGAGGAAAACTTTTGCGAATTTATTGCCATTTTAATTACTGTTTAGCAACCTAGCTTTTAATAATTTTTATAAGGTATGATACTGCAAATAGGGTAGTGGGCAACTAGGTATCATTCCTTATCCCAAACGGGAACGTCATTTTACCCTCACTAATTTCGTTGAAAAAAATTAGGAAAAGGAGTGGCGGAGCATTCATCAGAAGGATTTCGTGCATTTTCTTACCTTTACTAACATCAGGAATTCTCTGGCTAGTGAAGCTGAACTGGACGTGGAATGCTATTTACAGCTATAAAATACAAAATTTAAAGACAGCAGCGGTGAGATTACCAACTGCTCCGGAGTTCCGATCTTTGGTACCACATTAAACGGACCCAATGCTTTGCAGCAGAGGTAGTAATGATCGAATTGCTTCCAGAGAATCTTAAAAAATGTGAAAGACATTGATTATTATCGTGTAACGTACGAACAAGAGCGCCATCATTTCTGATTGTGAGCAACTTACATCCTCTGTAAATTTTGAAGAAGAAATGCGAGTTTTCAGCCGCCAAGCTACCACAGTCCACAACTGGCGAAAGAAATTATAGGTAAATTCTGCTACAGATCAAATCATATGTAGAGGCTTTTAGGAAGGGAGTGTCTGGCCCCAGGTCTTAAACAACCCTTAGGAATAGGACGCTAGGAGATTTGGGCTACAGTACCCGATAGGAAAGTCACACGGAAGCGAGGTAGAAAGACGCCCTTATTTATTGCAGGAGGGCAAGTACCCGGGGTCCGACGGCTTAACGCGCCCATCCAACACACGTCTGATATTTAGTGGTTCGAGCTTTCGTACCTGCCTGGGATCAAACCCAAGGTCTTCTCCGTAGCAGTCACGAACGTTGGCCTCTAGGCCACCAGTGGCCCTCAATTCTGTTACAGAAACTGGTGCAAAAGTTTCAATTCTGTTTTTAATATGATTTTATGCAGCGACATTTGCGCCCCCTCTTTTTTTTCTTTTTTTGATTGGAGGTTTAACGAATACCGTGAGCAACTCAATGGGATATAAGCAGTCGCCGGATTTAGGGTCACTAATTCCAGGGAAGGGAGAGAGCCAGTGCCGTAAGACAAACACAACATCCATGCCTCACCGGGATTCAAACCCGGACCCCTTTCGGATGAATGATCAGAGGCCATCGCCTTAGACCATTGCACCACCGGGGCAGCCCCTCTCTTGAGCTGCGCCCGGGGCAGACGGGCCCTAGTTACGCCTCTGATTGTTGTTAACGACAGGCGAATTTTTTTATAAGAAATTGCCTTGTTTACAGTTTCGCCAGTCACCACATTTAAGCTTCAATTTATTATTTTTATTTTCGCTTATCTTTGAATAGGGCTACATTCCCTCCCCTAGCATTTCGCTCTGTTTCTAGGTCGGATACGAATGAATTAAATGAAAATGCAGCCGCAAAATTCTTGATTTCAAAAGAGAGTACGCACGGCAAATTGAGTTGGCCTAGAGGCAGTAAAATCCCGAATCCGTCTCTGCTGATTACCAAAGTCGAACTCAAATAACTTTATTGAATTCAGTTCCCCAAGAATTGCCTGTATTTCATTGCATTATTTATTAGAAGAACTTGTGTCTCAGCCACCCCGGCGGTGGCGCGGCGGTCTTAGCACTGGCCTCTGAGCGTTCGCTGGAGATGGATATAAGCCCCTGGCAAGGCGCCATTTTCCCACGGCGCCTCTCTGCCCCCTCCCACCCCACAGAACCAGGGGTCACAGATTTGGGACGGACGACTGCCCATAGCCCGAAGAGCTGCTCATAGCGGACACTAAACCCCGAAATAAAGGAAAAAATTATAAATAAAAATATAACCAGCATGTGAAAACCGGGTTTCCCTCAAAAGTTTGATGATGTCAAAATCATCGACAGTTCGAAGAATTTCTGGAAGATATGAAAGATGACTGTGCGGATTTTTTTATCACTACGAAATGTGCTGGTTAAGCAGAGGAAATTCACTTACTAAGAAGACTACCTTGCTTAATCGGAGACGAAAAAACAAAATTGTAACTTTTACGAAACGAAAGGGAATCCTGTTCCACAAATGCGATTGGCCGCCCAGGTGGCGCAGTGGTCAAAGCGATGGCTTCTGATCATTCGTCCGAGATGGGTCCGGGTTCGAATCCCGGTGAGGCATGGGTGTTGTGTTCGTCTTACGGCACTGGCTCTCTCCCTTCACTGGAACCAGTGACCCTAAATTAGGGACGAGCGACTGCTTATAGCCCATTGAGTTGCTAACGGTAGTCGCTAAACCCTGAAGAAAAAAGAAAAAAAAATGCGATTGAAAAAGCTGCCTTGTTTTTCTTGTTGATATGAGGTTTCATCTGAACGCTTTAAATCTGAGACGAAGATTCATTCATAATTTATAAGCTCATGTTAAATCACCTGAAATAAAGTTTCAGTTCTGGGAAAAACAGCTAACAAAATTAATAACACATTCACTCCGCCAGCTGTAACAACTCAGGAATGCACTAAGAGTATCTGTCGTACGCTTAAGAGACACGTATATGAATTAGTAAAGTATTCAGCTATTGATTAACAATTTACAGAGTAACCACTTAGCGTCCAGGTGCGTAATATTACGTTAACGAATGACAATGCAGGAAAATCGAGATCCGTAATATTACGGGTCCACTGATGTGAGGTAGTGCGCCATGTTTTCGCATATATCACACAAATATCGACTTTTGAAATAATTGTCCTTTCATTTCGTTCCACACGAGGTGTACTGGAACTTTAGTTTTTTGTTTTATAACTACTAGAACAATGCCCGTAATATTACGGATCAGGATTTCGTCGTGTTTGTTTTTCACAGAGTGCTGTTGCTCATTACTAATTTTTTGAAAACATGTTTCACGTACGCTCATTGTCTGGAATCGAACTACCTTGCAAAAAAACAATTGCGTTTTTTTACTGGTTTTTTGAATTTTACTTGGGATCTTAAGTGGTTAACAAGAACTTGCTAATTTCTGCTTCTTTATTCAATTAACAGGTTAATTGCAGATGGTAATGAGTTAAACATTAAGACACTTAAGAACAGAAATTTATGTAGCAAACTGTTTTTTATTAGATTTTTAAAGGAATTTACCTGAGAAAATTTTTCCTCAGATTCTAGTTTTTGCTGAAAGAAAATTTGTTTGACGACAAGCATATGTAAATGTGAGCTACTGCTCTCGGAAATGAAATAAGTAAAACCGAAAATAAAATTCCGCCTAAGAGCTTTCAATCTTCAGAACAACGTAAGAATTGTTACCAGAAGAAATTAATGAAACGCTGACGACCTGCTGAACGCAAAATGTTACACTGAAGCGAGTTTTATTTTTGCCCTAATTACAATTTTTAATTTCAGTTTCTTGTAGGCACCATTTCTCATGTTTGTTTTTTCGTAATTAATATGCACATACAAAAATTGATTTTCATTTTTTGTGATATTTTATACTCAGACTATGGTAAACTTGATTACCAAAATACGCGTATATAATACATTCAGAGCATGGAGCAGTAGAGTGTTTTAGCTATGCATTGGGCTCCGACGCACCTTGAAAAAGTTCTCATGAGTCCTGCCGGAGAGATGAGACTGAGCATTCTTCGGATAAATGAATATACAGTACGTGGTGCGCCTCAATAGGTGAAAAAGGGAGATAGAAAAAAAAAATACCCTGAGGAGCTACGAGTAGGATCAGCAAAAACAGCCTACAAATCGTGCGAAACTGCTGTTCTTAAAGACAAAGGGCACAGACAGGACAGGGAATTCTACGAGACGATTTTCGTCATTATGGAGTGTTGTAACATAACAGAAAAATAAATTCAGAAAAGTTCGCAGTTGGAGACAAATGGTTTTAGGTGTGATAAAAAAATTAAAGGCGGTTAAGAGAGAGATAAAGTAATACGAAATTTTACCCAAAATTTATTTCGATTTGGTTTGTTTTTCAATGTCATTATACAGAATGGTGCTACAGGTATGAGCATGAATGGTCTGTTACAAAATACGTCGAAGAGCCAAATAATTATGACTAACTGCCTAATATGTTGGTCCTCCACGTACCACCAAAAGTGCTCTTACCCAGCGAGGCACGGACGCTACAAGATTTCTAAAGGTGTATTGTGGTATCTGATAACAAAACGTAACCAAACGATTCTTTAACTGTTGCAAGTGGCGTGCTTGAGCGGCAGCAAATCGGATTTGCTGTTCCAACACATACCACAGATGCTCGATTCAATTGAAGTCTTGGAAATTTGGAGGCTAGGGAAATACCTGGAGGCCTTCCTCATGTTCCAGGAATCATTCTCGAACAATGCAGATAGTGTGACATGGCGTATTATTCTTCTGAAAGAGGGCATTACTAATGGGGAATATCGTTGCCATGAAAGGATATACCTGGTCTGCAGTGATGCTACTTAGGTGATAGACGTCATAGTTCCCCAAACATGAATGATGGTACCCAGTGTTTTGCAGCAGAACATTGACCAAAGCATTACACTTCCTCCACCGGCATGTTTTCGTTCCACGGTGGCAACACTTCCTCAAGTAAACGACGAACGCTTACATGACCGTCAACAATGTGCAACAGGAAACAAGATTTACCGGACCAGAGAACCTTCTTCTAATCATTCAGGGGGCAGTTTTGATGTTCGAATGCCCATTGTGGGGGCTTTCCACGGTGAATCGGGGTTTGGATGGACACCATCCTCCGACTATCAAGCCCCATTTTCAGAAGAGTTTGATGTACTGTGTGTTGTGACATATTACTCCCGAGACCAGCATTCAAATTACCGGCGAGTTGCGTCACAGTATCCCTTCTATTGTCTCGTACCTCGCGAGATACCTCAGCCGTGTTGGGTCCATACCTTGCCGACGATTTGTGGTTTTGTCCCTCTTCCCACCACGTTTTGAAGTTACTGACCAAGGCAGACCGTGTGCACCCCATAAGGTGCTCACGGTCTGCCGTGGTCATTACAATTTGGCTTTTGTTAAACTCTTTGAAGTCAGCTGCCGTTCCCATCTGACGCACAGGAATAACACTGATTAACAGAGTAAAGTACGAGAATTTTTTACACCGTTTCATGACCTTCACACGTACCGTCGCTTACCTGCTCTTCGGTTTAAGTACAATAACAAGAAAAGGGACTAAAGTATCAACCTGCATTTTTGTTCTTTTTATTGGAGGTTTAACGACCACCGCGAGCAACTCAGTGGGCTATAAGCAGTCGCCCGTCCCTAATTTAGGGTCACTGGTTCCAGGGAAGGGAAAGAGCCAGCGCCGTAAGACAAACACAACATCCATGCCTCACCGGGATTCGAACCCGGACCCATCTCGGACGAAAACCTGCATTTTCAATCTTTTCCGTATGTTTCTTTTTCTGTCATGAGAACGGTATCTCGTCAGTCCATGATAAAAATGATAGGACTAAAGTCGTCTTTCGCTTTCGTTTTTAAAATCATGGTGTCTGAAAATTGTTATTAATTTTGTAGACATTATTTACCGTACAAAAATACAACAGCATTCGTGGTAAATACTATGCTCCACGCAAAAGGTCTTACGGTAACGAGCAAAAGTCACTCTAATCACGATAGAGTGACTTTTGCTCCTTACCTTAGGACCTTTTGCAACCAAATCCTATAAATGACGGATTTATTCTGTTGAAGGTTTAATGGCACTACAATCGAAGACTTGACAGCACATAACAGAACGCATTCACAGACGTATTACACACTGACATGAGAGAGGTACCTAATCAGTCACCTCAAGTTGGGTGGTCTCTGTATTTATACCAGTTTTCGTGATTTGAATGACTCTCATTCAGAGCATAAAAGTTCAGTATCGAAAACATAATGAGATGCAATCAAAATTCAAAAAGAAAATGCTTTACTGAACAAAACACTTTTCAGCTGACGTTGTCTCTTTTCAACACGCATGAAATGAAGTACCGCAGAGAAAAGTCAACCCCGAGGCTGAGTGGTATGAACCACGGGCCTGTAATTCTCCCTCGGGAATGTGTCTCAGCCCCAAATCCCAGGGTGAGACATGGACGGTGCGCTTGTCATACGGCACTGGCTCTTACTTTTTCCTGAAACAAGAGACCCCGCATTAGGGACGGTCCGGAGCTTATAGCTCACTGAGTAGCTCACGCTGGTCGTTAAACCAATATAAAAACAAAACCGCGAAGAAAAAAAAATTCAAATGGAACATATGTACGCAAGTAGAAATGCCTCAGAGAACTTCAAAATTACATCGAACTGGAACGAGAATCGAACCATCTTCTTCTAATTTACGTTCGAGTATGTTACCGTTACACCAACTTGAACAAGGAACCTCCAAGCAACTGAAGAAGATAACACATCCAAGGCAGGTACCCAGAGCAAGGAACCTCCAAGCAACTGAGGATGTTTACACATCAAAGGAAGGTACCCAGAGCAAGGAACCTCCAAGCAACTGAGGATGTTAACATATCCAAGGAAGGTACCCAGAACAAGGAACCTCCAAGCAACTGAGGATGTTAACCCATCCATGGAAGGCACCCAGTACAAGATAGATACCTCTAAGCAACTGAGGATATTAACACATCCAACGAAGGTACCCAGAGCAAGGAACCTCCAAGCAACTGAGGATGTTAACACATCTAAGGAAGGTACCCAGAGAAAGGAACCTCCAAGAAACTGAGGATGTTAACACATCTAAGGAAGGTACCCAGAGTAAGGAACCTCCAAGCAACTGAGGATGTTAACACAATCAAGGAAGGTACCCAGAGCAAGGAACCTCCAAGCAACTGAGGATTTTGACACATCCAAGGAAGGTACCCAGAACAAGGGGCCTCCAAGCAACTGAGGAAGTTAACACATCCAAGGAAAGACCCAGAACAAGGAACCTCCAAGCAACTGAGGATGTTAACACATCCAAGGAAGGTACCGAGAACGAGGAACCTCCAAGCAACTGAGGATGTTAACACATCCAAGGAAGGTACCCAGAACAAGGAACTTGCAAGCAACTGAGGATGTGATTTGGGACTCAAACGAAACGCTCCGCAGTGCGCAAATCGAAGCATATATGATCCTTCATCTTAGCGTCACGCGAGCAGAATACGAATCTCCTAAAGAAATAACACTTCAGAATTAAATGATAGTCAATACATGTTGCAGGTCAATGCTTGGAAGTTTCTTGTTCTGGGTGGTGTAACGGTAACATACTGGAACGTAAATCGGGAGATACGGGTTCGATTCCCGTTCCAGGACGATGCAATCATCAAGCGTTCTGAGGCATGTCCACTTGCATGATTAATTTGGCACCCCATCTGCCTGTAACATCTGATGGCTGTAATGGAATATATATAGCTATTTTTAGCATACGAGCAGCGTCATTAATTTTATTACAGGAATGGAGTACGGAAATGACGTCATTTGACGGACTCCTTAATTTATTTTCTTGTTTGGGAGGTGGTAAATACCACGGTGATCAACGTTTTAGGATATATAAAGGCAGCCGTTCCGAATTTGGGGCCACTGCTTACAGGGAAGGCAGAGAGAGAGAGAGAGTGCGACTAGCCAGAAACCAGCGCTGACGGAACTCCGAATAGTATGACTAATATATCTCGCCTCGTTGTGGAGCACGAAATCTACTTACTTCTACCACCCGATTACCATCTGCAAACGTTGTCGTTGTTTTCCCTATAAACCGCAGAGCCAAAGCATTATGACCAGAGTGTCTTTATGCAAATCGAAGCAACGGCAGGTAAACGACGACACATGTGAAGGTCAGAAAACGGTATAAATAACACCCGATACTAAGCACTGTTAATTAGTCATTCTTGTTCTTCCGATGGGAAAGGCACCGAACTTAAGCGAGTTTAACAAATGCCAAATTATAATGGCCAGACGACTGTGGCAGTTTCGAGACGGCAATCCTTGTGGGGTGTTCACGGTCAGCCGTGCTTAGTATTTTCGAAAAGTGGTCCGAGGAGGACATGACCACAAACCGCTGGCAAAGACGCACACCGACCACGGCTCATCGATGCTAGAAGTGAGGCGAGGGCCATCACGTATGGTACCAGCCAAGAGACGCGGTACAGTGGCGCGACTCGCCGGTAATGTAAATGCTGGTGACGAGAGTAATGTGTCACAACGTACAGCATCTCGAGCCGTACTCAAAATGGACCTGAGTAGCCAAAGGCAGCTCCGAGTGCTCATGCTAACATAAGTTCACCGTCAACAGCGCCTGCAATGGACACGAGAGCATCAAACCTGGACCTTGATTGATTTGAAGGTCGTATAGTCAGATGAATCTCGTTTCCTGTTGCACCTTGTGGGCGGCCAGGTGCGTGTGCGGTGTTTACCAGGGAAAGTGTTGCCACCACGATGCAGCGTGGAGCAAAAACAAGCCGGTGGATAAAGTGTAGTGTTTTGGGCGATGTTCTGCTGGGAAACTCGTGACCTGGTTATTCATGAGTAGGAAATTATGGCATCTACCACCATCATAAACATCATTGCAAACTTGGTACACCCTTTCGTGGCAACGGTATTCCCCCATTACTAGTACCTTCTTTCAAGAGGACAATGCGCCATTCCACACTGCCTGGATTCTTCGATAACTGTTAGCGGAACATGACGAAGACTTCTAGGTATTGTGCTGGCGTCCAAATGTGCCAGACATAAATCCAGTCGAGGATCTGTGGTTTGTATTGAAACAGTAAATCCCTTCTGTTGCGGCCTCACCACGTAATTTACAAGATCTAAAGGATTTTCTGGTAAGGTGTTGGTATCAGATACCACAAGACAACTTAAGAAATCGTATGGCGTCCATGCCTCGCCGGGGAAGAGCTGTTTTGGCGCCACGTGGAGGTCCGACATCATACAGGCATGTATGTGGTTATAATGTTTCGGCTCTTCGTTGCATGTTTTGATATTTAACGCTTTTTTAATTTCCACGAAGTTCATGCGGAACATTATCATACACTCTGTAAAAAATAAGTGGTGTGAATTCACGGAAAATTTCTGAAAATAACGTGCAGCAAAGTTGCCGGTAGGTGTCCGTCTTTTTCACAAATTTCCGTTTTTAAAAGTGCCCGTTTATTTTAATTCCGCATTTTCACATATTTTCCGTAGTCAGAAATTCCGTTTATTTCAGAAAAAATCCATTTCAGGTTTTTACGCATTTGAACTGAAATTCCGCAAAATCGACGACTCTGCATTTTTCAGCCCTTACCCCAGATAATCCTTCCGCTGCAGTCAGGATCGAACCCTCGTCGTTTGGGTTGGTTCAACAGGTAACGAACGTCTTTAACCACTGAGCCACAAACGCTCGGTGATCAAAATCAGGTACATCGTAAGACAAACTGCATCTCTACGATGAAAATTTTTTTAATCATTAATTGCAAGTGATTTAGTCATTTTATTTTCTGTTCTATCTTATTTTTTCTGAATAGGTTTGGAATAATTTTTTTCTGTAGAAGAGCTTTTCACAAATTAAGGATTTCTCATCGTTATTTTTCGAAGCAACAAAATGCTTTGCAACTTGATTTTTTTAAACTGATAATGACTTTCAGTTATCTTTAAAAAAGGTTAAACGTACTTTTTTATAGTATTATTTCAAAAAACTCCTAAATATAAAATTTACTCTTGACAGTTATAATAGCTCTTGTCTTAAGTTGTCCAAAGACTGATAAATAAACATCATACAATCATCTGTACAATAAGTTAAGTACCCGGTTTCTTACAGTAACACAATATGTATATTAAACAGCTGGTGAAAAAAATAGGGGAGAGAAGACGAAATATTTTGTGCCATAATAAACAAAATTCGTGCGATATGCTATCCACAGTATCCGATCTCGATCGGTAATTTCTCGTCATACGGATATGGAAAAAGTGAGAATAGAGTTTTCCCGTTAATATACGAAAGGAATTGCGGAAAGGTTTTTGAAAATTCAGAATTTTCCGTTAGAACATCTCTAAAATGGTAATTTACTGTCAGTATAAGAAAGAAACTGCGGAAAGATTGCCGAAAATTCAGAATTCTCCCGTGATACCAAAAATCCGTGAAATTCAGTTTTCCTTCTGTCATTTCACGGAAAAGGTTGTATCAGAAATATGCTTCGTTAATTCACAAAAGCAATAACGGAAACTTTGCTCGTGAATTTCAGAAATTTTTTTACAGAGCACAAGTTGACTGTAGTTTGAACTCTGCTGCTAATACTGGATTTCAAGCAATAACCATGTTATGGCTAATGCACAAATATCGTTTTTCAGACTGGGAAGAAAGTTCATAACAATTTTTACAAGGAAGGGACTAGAGCAATTATGAACAATGGAAATACGACAAGCGTGAGTGCGTGAAACTAACATCCTGCCTATAAACACGAAATGTAGGTCGAATAACAACCTTGATTTACAGTGAGCATTTTAAAAATCATACGAATCGAAAATGAAATAAGTTAAAGCGTTAATAACATATTATCACTCTGGAAACGTACATATCGTAACAACTTACTTTAGCAGGTAGCAGTATCGTAACAATATGAAACCATCGAGACACAGAAATAATTTCTCCTTTCACTGAACCTTGTCGGCTCACTGGGTCTGGGTATGAGTCTCAAGTGAGGCGTGTGCGAGGATAAAATCATTTATTTGCGCCGGTTGTATTGATAGGATCTTTTGAGAACCGGAAAACATGCACGACCATCACGAGTAAGCAAATGCTTTTCACATCCTATAAAGAAAAAAGTTTATTTCACTCACTTTTGCATTCGACATAATTTACACTACTGAATCGCTCAATGGCTGACTTGCGCAGCATTTCAAGCATCCAGGTTCAGAGTATTTTGCATTTGCGCTCTAACACACCAAATTTCGAAGTGAATTGCATCAGAAAAGGAACTAATAATTTATTCTGTTTGCAACTGGGCTTAACGTTCCATTAAATTTCCTCCATGAAAAATGAAACAAAGTACGCTTTGCACCCCAGCTTCAGTGGAAAAGAATTGAGAAACGTAATGGAGCGACAATGTAAAAAAACAGCAATAAAAAGAACCGAAAACATTTTATCGGATGTAGCTTTCATCAGAAAAGAGATCACAACACAACGCAGGTGGAAAACGACATCGATTTTGAGGAACATTCGAGCTCGCGTTTTCAGTGGAAAGGGAAAACAAAATTCATCCGTAGCAAATAAACAACCTGGCTGAATCAATATGAACTTCAGACACTGTTGGCTAAATAATTTACATATTTCGTTCCTATTAAGAGCAAAAATGAGGCATGAGCGTCTGTTTTCGTTTTCACGTGACATATATGAATTATGAATGATAGGAGTCGAAGCTGAAACTGTATGTACACGAACGGTTTCTTGCAAAATAATGCTTTTTACGCATCAGCTTTCCAATATTTTCACTAGTTCATTTAAAACTTAAAACATTTCCATCTGAATTGAACGATTTTTTAACCTTTGGTTTATGATTTCTACTATTTTTTTTTTATTTTTACGATGTTTACTGTGCCCCGGAATACAACATACAGTTCTTACGACGAATTATGACCAATCAGTGAATCTTTAATGTCTGAATTTACCACACACTACGACATCACCTTTTCTTCACTTAAATATTTTGTGTTAGCAACACAAAAACGTCTACAAAAGTAAAGATATGTGGAACCACACAGAGGCATCCATTTCACTAAATTATAGGAGCGGAATGCGTTAAGAGGTTGGGCACGAAAGGGAGGTATTATTTCTGCTCCATTTTCAGGATGAAAGTAAAAAAACAAAATGCGGAAAGGTAACCAATGAAATTGGATATTTGAATTAATTATTAAATACGCCGTTATAACTGCTCACAAGCAAATAATACAAGGGCAGTCAAATAGTTCTACAAAATATTAATGTTTTTAAAGTCAGAAATTCACAAAATATCTAAAAATTTTATTTTTAAGCCTTTTGTAGAAGCATGGGACATCAGCAGACTTCCTGAAAGAAAGATCCAAAGTGTAAAAATAGAAAAAAAGAAGGAATAAAAAATAAATAAAAGCGCAAAAGATAAATTCTGTGTTTTGATTTATTTTATTTTTGATAACTGTATTATAAGCACTAAAATTTTACAAGAATCTGTGGAGCACAGCACGGAGCTGGCCGTAAAATTACTTATTAAACGAGTAACGCTACAATATAGAAAAAAAAGATTTTGCTCATTTTGTTATTCATTAGCATTTTGGAAATAAATCATAACGTGGAGCAAGGTCTATCTTACAACAGATAATCCATTTTGATATAGGAAAAAATCTATCATTTGCAATAAAATGGGCCAAGCTGTACTGGTGTACTTTATTAAAAGGGCCCATTGATTTTTTTAAAAGGAAGACAATTACTTTTTTTCAGAAGGAAAATTCCCATCGCTTTGAATTCGGGCAGCGGTCAAAGGTATAAATCTAAATACCGCATTTTTCGGCTTATAAGTCGATACGAAGTATATGTCGAGTGGGATAAATTTCTTAATTCTCTTATCTTCATTCATATTTACAATACATAAGTCGATCCTTAGCATAAGACGATGCTAGAACAAATACAATTAGTGTTCTTAAAATTCTGTAACTATACTTTTAATGTTACAGTAAATATTAAAAGGAAAGGAACATGAGGCAACAAGAATTTTTCTTTTTGGCAAAAAGTTAAATTTGGAAGCCTTTTTTTCCTTACAAATAGACACTACCCGTATTTGGCATTTCCAATGGACCATTCAGAGAATCCGCGGCGCAGAGGTAAAAATGGAACAAAACAAATCAAGGTCACACAAGTGTGCAAAATCAGAGTGAAGCTTGCAGCACAAGTTATCATTTGCCGTTTTCTTCTCATAGAGTCCGATTGAAATCAGAAACCAAACCAGCTCTTGATTTCAATCGGAAACATGAAATAAATTAAGATAAGCGTAATAATTGGAAGCACTAGATTTTCATTGTTGAGCTACACAATTAAGAGATTGACAGAGCGAAAAACAAATGTCTCCGCTAGTAATTGCTGTTCTTAAAGCACAAGTATCACTGGCTTTCAACACAATTGTCACCAGTCAACAAACTGCATGCCTGCGACGTGTTTCAGAGGTTTAATCATGACGAGATAAATGAGGTGCACCCGTTGTAGTTCTGGCGGCTTTTGCTAAACGATGGGTGAATTCAACCCACGAGGGTTTTGGAGATATTGCATGTGGGATGCTGTTAACATACGACAGACACCACTGCAAATCGGTTAGGGCGACTTTAATGATGTTTCTGTCGAAAGGAAGTATCCATTGTAGCAGCACAACTTCTTAATGACTGAATTTTCAATTTCGTACGTTTTCAGAATGGTTTCACATAAAAATAATATTGGGTTTCGGGTGCTTAGATCAAGACCGAATTATACATTTATGCATATATTTTTCACATTGATAAATGTCAGTGATTAATCAACAGATAAGTCGATGTGGCGTATAAGTTGAGGCCCGAATTTCTAAAGAAAACAAGTATCGCATTATAGGCCGAAAAATACGGTAATTAAAATCTTACATCACCCGATAGCCTAAATAGCATGGAAGAAATAATTTTTCATGCTGATATTTGAATTCACAGTTTTTTGAAGATGACATACATAAAGAACGGAATATATTAGGTGTACAAATAAGTTTTAACATTCACCCGCGTTGTTGTCATGCGACCGTAACTGGTCCAGAGTATAAAATGTGACACACAAGTTTGCCCAACAGTCAAGCGCACTTGCACATCGGTAGGTGAAAGATCGCAAGCGATACTGCATTTATTTGACACTGCATTCGTTACGAATTTCATCAAGGAAAAAGTGCTGTAAAAGCTTGTGCATCGATCTGTTCTGTTTTGGGGCAGAATATTGTATTAGACGGTTTGAAGCAGGTGATTTCGGTCTTAGCGATCGAGAACGTAGCGGTGTCCCGCAGAAGGGGTTGCACATGAGGAACTGCAAGCATTGCTGGATGAAGATTCGTCTCAAACGCAAAAAGAACTAGCTTTTTCAACTGGGGGTAACTCAACAAACCATTTCTAATCGTTTACACGCAATGGGAAAGATTCAGAAGGAAGGAAAATGGCTGTCACATGACCTGAGCCAGAGGAACAAGGATGAGCGTGTCATGACGTGTTTGAATCTGTGGAATAAACAACACAGAAAGTCTTTCCTGTGGAAAATCGTTATAGGTGATGAAAAGTGAATATGATACGACAATCCCAAACGCAAAACACACTGGATAGACCACGGTGAAACAACGACGTCGACATCGAAACGCGATATTCACTCCAAGAAAGTTCTTCTGTGCATCTGGTGGAACATGAAAGGTGTGTTCTGTTATGAACAATTGGAACAGGGTCAAAGTGTTACTGCTGATCGCTATAAGCAACAATTGCTGCGACTGAGCCAGGAAATCTATCGGAAACGTCGATTCACAGACAAAGGATTGTGTTCCGTGAAATTACTGCATGACAACGCTAGGCCGCATGTCGCGAAATCGCTCAAAGGAAACGTTGTTGACGCTTGCCTGGGAAGTTTTGGAGCACCCGGCGTATAGTCCCGACATAGCCCCTTCAAGACTATCATTTGTTCCGATCGATGCAACATGGTTTGTCTTATGTACGGTTCCGGACATATGACGAAGTGCAAAAATGGGTTGACGACTTCATCGCGTCACACGATCAAGTAATCTTCATGGCTGGAATGCGTCAGCTTCCGGACCGATGGCGGAAGGCGATAAATAATGACGGCGCATATTTTGATTCGTAAAGGTGTTGTTGTTTTCTCTCAAATTACATGTTGCATTGTCTTAACACGCTTTAAAATTTATTTGTACACCTAATATACGTATTTAATGATAGATAGCCAAAAACAAGAGGTGAGAAACGGCCCCCTAAGGAAAACATTATGGAGCCAGATTCGGTATCCGCCCTATAGTCGGCGCCGATTGGTTCCCTTTAAATGCGGATGCTATCGATTTCAAAACGCATTTATTCCATACCATTGCTTCTAAATGTCCGATTATTCTTTTTTCTTTCGATATAATTTATGACGAAGACTATTTCTGATAAAGTTCCTTATTTTTTTTTTTTTTTTTCGGTTGGGGGTTTAATGACCACCATCAGCAACTCAGTGGGCTATATAAGCAGTCGCCCGTCTCTAATTTAGAGGAACTGGTCCCAGAGATGGGAAAGGAGAGAACCAGTGTTGTAAGACAAGTACAACATCCATGCCTTACCGGGATTCGAACCCAGACCCATCTCGGACGAATGGTCAGAAGCCATCACTTAGACAACTACGGCACTGTGGCGACTGTTTCTTTTTCAAGTAGTGAACCGTTTTTACTGCTACGGGGGCGTAAAGGTAAATCGATGTTTCTCAAATATATCTACTTCCAAAAGTCCGATTTGAAATATCCCTTTTGCGTCGGATAGAATTACTGCTTGGAAATATTCTGTATACAATTTCTGACTGTTGGTAAAAATTTTTGTTTCCACTAGGAACGTAAAGGTGTATTTATGTTTCCGAACCTGCAAATTTGACTGAAAAACGTCCTTCGTGTTCAGATGCCTCTCACCACGGAAAACCTTATGCTTATAATTTCGGTTTAATATAATGCAGTGTTTTCTACAGTAGGCGTAGATATATATCCTCATTTTTTTCGATAACCCTGCTTCTAACAGTCCTATTTAAAAAATTATTTCTTTGTCGGACAACGTTTCTGATTCGGAATGTTTTGCGATGCAATTTTAAATTTTTCTAAATGCACAAGTTTGGTACTAGAGGGAATAATTTCATGTTTCCATTTACAGTATATTTGCAGCCATATCTGAGCCTCAAGCAAAAATATCTTTTTTCGGTGAGATACTATTAACCACAAGAATATTTTATGGGCATTTCATGCCCAAAATTAAACTGAATTTCCCCTCTAAGAAAGCAAATATTGAATTCGTTTTTCTCGATAACGCTGCATTGAAAACTCGAATTTAAGAAATTCTCCTTACACCGGATACAATTCACCTGGTGAAATATCTTGCATGCTTCATGTGGTTTTGAAGTTCAAAGTTCTGGGATAAGTGGTGTTAGTGAGCATTTCTGTTTGTAACTGTATCTCAGCTTTTAAAGCTCTTATTGAATAATTTGACTTTTACTGCACTCCATTCACTCTAACAAAAATTGAGAACATTATGATCTTTAAATAATGTACAGTTTTCCCGCCATAGGATGCAGATTTCGAAACATTTTTTTTCGCTATATCTGCTTTCAGAAGACATATTTGAAAAGCTTCATTTTCCTTAGCACAGTTTTTGCTGTGAAGAACCATTTCGTACATTTTCTATTTTTTCATTTTTCTTCTACCATGGGGCGTTAGCGTATATATTTTTATTTGAAAGAGCTTACTTGATTCTAAAACTCCTTTGGACATTTTTTGTTTTGTAGGATACTCTTCATTGTGAAGAGTAGGTTGCAGCCTTTTTTTCCCATAAGCAAGTGACAGCCTTTCGTACCGGGGGCCTAAAGTAATGTCCCTCTGTGTATCTTCTTCTAACTGTTTTATTTAAAAATCACTTTTGCCTCAGATATTTTCGACTATGAGAAGCTGTTTGTGCACAATTCTTTAATTTTCATAATACGCTTATCAACTGCTAGTTTGAGTAAGAAAGTATTTCTATTAGTGGACGTTTTATCCACTATAGAAATCCGGTTGATTTGATTTGCGATAGGTTCCATTCATTATGAATAACCCCGCTAATATTGTGTATTTTAAATTATGCGATTTTCTCCCTAGGTGGTGTTGGTGTGTTCTCTACTTTTTCAGAATTTTTACATTTTCTAAAAATTTGCTTTAAAACAACCCACAAATCCTATGCCAAAGGGGACTGAACTCAGAAAAGGTTACTGTGAGGTGTGTAATAGTAAGAAATTTCCTAACTGTCCCATATAAACCGCAAGCAAATGACACAACAGTGACATTAAATGATGACCGTTACTTACAAATGCTGCAAAAGATTTGGAATAGAAGGCACCTGCCATACACAGCATTTCGTTTCAGCAAGGTGGAGCCATATCGTTTGCTGTAGTTAGCTGTCAAAGCACGATACTACAGAACACACATACCTTAGTTGAAATACTTTAAAATTTTATGATTAAAATATATACAAGGCTAAAAAACACACAAGATATTTCACATGGGCGCCCCGTGCATCATCAGCTGAAGAAAACTTTTAAAATATTTCAACTAAGACATGTGTGCCCAGTAGTATCGTGATTCGATAACTAACTCCAACAAACGATATTCTTTTAGCACGAAATATTTCTTCTACCTTGAAGGTGTAGCCATTTGCCACACCATACGAACAGTGAATGCATTTTTACGGAACACATTTCACATGTCTCTCATTTCACATTTTAGGGGTGTTCCATAGACAACGCGTCCACTGGATTTGAACGCACTGAGACTTCTTTATGGGTTATTCGAAAACTGAAGCTTACGAGAGACATTCCTGAAGCAGAGAAGACTTAAAGCATGAAATTAAGCACGCCTTTGGAACGAGAATTAAAGACACAGTGGCATGAATGACGGGATCCACATGTATCGCAATTTCACAACCTCTCAAGGAAAACATAGTGAACGTATATAACTGGAACATCCGCATAAAAAGAGCATGGCCAGGACATAAGAAATGGAAGACCTGCTACTACCTTTGCTAGGATGGTCTTGTTCAATGCAGCCATCCCTGTTTGGAAGGGTTCAACATTCCCAACTGTATATACCACCCAAAAAGAAGCTTCTGTGAAAGCGACTATGGAGATTGTCACAAGACTAGGTGTTTTCAAAGAAAACGTACCGTACGAGCTGTCAGAAGCAGATCAGATCATATGTAGAGGATTTTAGGAAGGGAGTGTCTGACCCCAGGTCTTAAACAACCCTTAGAAATAAGAAGCTAGGAGATTTACGCTAGAGTGCCCGATAGGTACGAGCTGTCATCTGTATGGCGTGTCTTCAGATAAGCATATTTTTAGCATAATACTGTGTGACGTACCTGCCAGCAGGACGCCCACGACATAAAGGCAGATAGTAGTCAGAACAAACGTCCGCGTAGCTCAATTGGTAGGGTGACTTATTCCGGAATGAGGGGATCCGGGTTCGAATCCCGGCGTAGACCAAAAATGACGGAGAAATTTACTACGTTATAATGGCGCCCGGACTATCCGGATGACCCGACTGTTCAAAATCTCGCAATGGTGTGATGTTCTTTCCACACCGCGAGAGAGGAAAAATAAGAGAATCACTTCTCCAGCGCTTCGAAAAATAAATGTGCGTGACGTTGCATTCCACACACCAGATTGACTGGGAGTTCTCGAGTGCACGTTCAACAGCGGATGGCTGCCTGCAACGATTCATGGTCACGGCTGACCCGTGGGCCATGCCCCCGAGCCTCTTTCGGGGGGGGGGATGTGACGTACCTGCCAGCAGGACGCCCACGACATAAAGGCAGATAGTAGTCAGAACAAACGTCCGCGTAGCTCAATTGGTAGAGTGACTTATTCCGGAATGAGGGGATCCGGGTTCGAATCCCGGCGTAGACCAAAAATGACGGAGAAATTTACTTCGTTATAACTGCACATCGTTATTGTATAAATCGCGCTCCATGGCACACGAGGCTAACTGAACGCGCTGGCCGGTGTTTTACATCAAATGAGTATTTTCAAATATATTTCAGTTATGTTTATTCTGCATTACCCCTAGTGTAATTAAGTTGAAAACCTTAAAAAAGCCGTCCAGTCGATGCGCGAAAGCTCTGCGTTATGTAAACAACTTATGTTTATCTATACCGATAAATAACGGATTGAACCTACTAGTTTCTTAAAACTTTTGTTCTCTCTTTTTCTCTCTCTCTCTCTTTTTAAGTTGAAAAAAGTTGAAATTATTTCGCATAACTTGAAGTTCGTTCATATATGGGTATTTAAAGCATTCGAAGCAGAAACTATGTTTTAAAGAGAGCGTCACATTAAACGAAGTCTTTTTCTTTGTTTATATCAGTAACCCGGTAGCATTCCATTAAAAGGTCAAAAACAATGTTTTTCTAAAGAAAGCGAAATGTTGCTGAGTTCCTGTATAGGGCTTATGATAGGTGAGTTCTATGATGTACCCACAGAACATCTTTTCATTTTATGGAGAGAACGACCAGAGTTAACTTCAGAACTCTATGTAGACAGTTTATTTCAACGTTTCCTTCAGAAGTTTCTGATCGGACAAAGAACTGTCGATTGGGATTTCTGGTAGCAGGTGAACAACACAGAAATTCAGGTTCATGCTTTATCTTGAATTGATCGTACAGGCATAACCCGTTTAGGGCGGGGTATATATTCTTCTTGAACATGGCAGTGCTAAGTGAATCAGCGCGTACGTGGATATTATAGCACAGGGACCACGGATCTGCGTTTCTGATATCGCAGTTTATTAACGGCGATCAGTATGTGTATTAGGGATTAAGTAATAACA
This sequence comes from Macrothele yani, assembly GCA_039090855.1. NCBI lineage: Eukaryota > Metazoa > Arthropoda > Arachnida > Araneae > Macrothelidae > Macrothele > Macrothele yani. The sequence continues at coordinate 4,064,168 of CM076995.1, read as the reverse complement.
CGGAACTGTACACCGATAACAGTTAAAATAGTACTAGGGATCCGAATTTCTTGGCGTACAATATAAATAAAAGTTTCCAAGCTTTCGCACATCAACCAGATGGCATTTTCAAGGAAAGTAGACAGGTAACTGTCTACTTTCCTTGAAAAAGCCATCTGGTTTAAATACAGTGCTGGCCACCCAAAATGCAACACCAAGAAGGAAGCGTCCGATTGGCCTGAAATTTGCAGCATGTGTCGCCCGCGAGAGGACATGCAAACGATTAGCATTGCATGGTATATGCAAATCATGTGCGCCCGGCACGCCAACGATGGTGCACAGAAGGCGGGGTGTAAGTAGTGGAAGTGTGTTGTGCTGCCGGACCTGTGCGTGGAAAGCTTCCTGATGCCTCGTCGCAGAATACGACAGTCATTCCAGCACGGTTCGGAGTTCGAATAGTGGACGAATAGTGGCTTACCGCAAAAGCGATTTATCGTACCGAGACATCGGCGCCCGCGTGCGGAGGCATCCAGCCACAGTGAGGCGATTATGGATTCAGTGGGTGCAGGAAGGACGGACAGACCGACGTCAGCGATTGCCGCAGCCGCAGCACACCACCAAACGAAAGGGCCGGCATGTTGTGCGGCGGGCATTCACGGCTCGCACCGCCACATCACGAACGTTAGCGGAGGAATTAGGGTGTGTTGCGCAACAACCTGTGTCAGCACGTACCGTTCGACGTTGTCTGCAGGAGCGAGGACTTGTCGCACGGCACCCATTGCTCCGATTACCATTGACGTTACACCACCGGCACATGCGGCGACAGTGGGCCGTTGAACGCCGCACCTGGACTACGGAATGGCACGACATTTTCTTCTCCGACGAATTCCGCTTCTGCCTGCCACACCACGATGGTCCGAACGGCGTGCGGCGGCACCGCGGCGAGAGGCTATATGACGCCTGCATTATGCATCGCCATACCGGTCAGTCGGCTGGCGTTATGGTTTGGGGCGCAATTGGATATGACACCCGCATCCCTCTGGTACGCATCGCCGGTACACTGAACAGCCACCGCTACATCCACGACGTTTTGGAGCCTGTAGTTCCACCTTACCTGCAGGATCTGCCAGAGGCCACGTTTGAACAGGACAATGTGCACCCTCACGTGGCACGCGTTGTGCAACAGTTCTTCACGGCCCACCAGATGCTAATGCTGCCGTGGCCTGCCTGTTGTCCAGATATGTCGCCCATCGAACACGTCTGGTCGCTGATCGGCAACCGTGTGGCCCGGCAAGCACCACCCGTGACTACGCCTGATGAACTGTGGAAACGTGTGGAAGCAGCCTGAACCAACATACCCCAAGCCCACATCCAAAGCCTCTTTCGTTCGATGCCGCGGCGTGTAGCGGCCGTTATTACCAGACACGCGGGCCACACGAGCTATTGATGTCTGCGTGTTCCGCAAGTCGCACGGGTCTGTAAGCTCAATCGTTTCATCTTTGTATCTGTTATGTGTCCAGTAAATCTGGCTTTGCTATCTCGTGTCTTTCTTGGTGTTGCATTTTGGGTGGCTAGCAATGTATATTGTATTGGAAACTTTGACCTATATTATACGCGAAGAAATTCAGATCACTAGTACTATATTAGGGAATAATTTGGTAACCTCAACAATATAAAAGGTTACAATGATTTTTCAAATACTGCACTTGACAATGCAAAGCGCAACCCCGAGTACTGCGAACTCGGCAGTGCTGGGAGACAAGATAGGAGTAGTAGGAAGAAGGTAAGATTGCGGCAATTCTTTTCTCTCTTAAAGAAACCAACAAGGCGTGATTGCATTGCTCAATGTGTCTTTACCGGGGATATTTCTTTGTAGCCAGGAAACGCAACAACAGTTCTCTTCACTAAAGCAACGAAATTGGATCCATCCATAATATCTATAATGAGATTAGGGTCGTCCATAAATCTCATAGCACAACCCCGAGCATATACTTTCTCAAAATTCTTGTGGTAAAGTTTCTTTTGGGTGCATCTTCTGTTTCGTTGCCGTCGTCATCAGAGGGCAATTGTTTCAGCTCTGCTTAGCAAAATTTTCTTGGTGAGATTAGAGTAGCTCTTGCACATCGCTGGCATCAACCTCGTTCGGTCGTAGTTCGTTGGCAAACAGAAAAATGTCACCTGCAATCGCTGTCGCATTCCCAATTCTTAAGCCTTCCGCCATAGTCTCTTACAGATACTGTTCATACATTCTTAGTACCTTTCACCCAGGCTGCAGGTATGTTTCTGGTGACTTTCATAATATCAAAAGACTTTCAACAATCTCTAACTGAATGCTGATTTTCGCCATATGTTCCCTGGATTAGTTCTTTGAAGATGTATCGCAGGTAGTAACGCTACAAGTTTGATATGACACTCTGATCCAGTGACTTAAAAAGTAAGTCATATCCAGTGGAAGGAAGATCAGTTTCACAGGTGTTAAAGGCGGTAGGCTTTATATGTTCTTTGGGTAACGAGGTCCATTGTAAAGCACCAACTTTCTGGGCTATACGTTATTTTATTCCAAAAACGCTTCACTGCTAGATGTCTCTCACGACCAGATAATGATTAAGGCTCAAAGCAGAAACGGGGAAGGATTTTATTTAGCGACTACTATGCGCATATCTGGTGCCTATGATACACACGAACATTAAATGAGGGTGGGATATTTTATATATTAGACCGTGGAGTATATCTGAGGGAATGCTTTCCCTCACTGATCCTATGACGCAGTGGAGTGTGATTTGTGTTCGTGAGGTGCTCCATGGGGCTACGGTTACGGCAATGTCTGAACAGTATCAGTATATATTTTTATGCTACTGCACGCAGTATGCCAATGGACGACGGAAAATTCCAGAGAAATGGGTAGACGCCATTTCTTAATAATATAAATTTCTTTCTTCTTTTCCTTAAATCCGCTTTCAGTATCAAAACCATTCTCAATAAGTGACAGGTGGAAACATATCACGTTTACTTAATCGCAAAAAATAAGTCCAATCTACTTGCGGCTTTCCTTCTACGAAGATAAACACAATCCAGTGGTGCTATTAAACTTACTGACAATCATGAAACAAGCTACAGCTAAGGTTGGAATTCACGTCTACTAGATTCCGTTTCTGAGAATTGGATCTTTCAGTAGGAGTGAGGACATCCGACGGATTAGGCAAGGTTGAAGCGATCGTTTTGGAGTATCAAGTTCACAGCAACTCATTGAAGCGGAAGATCAGGCAGAAAGAGGTCACTCAACAGTTGACAGTGAACTGGTTTTGTGAACGTGCCCCGTTTTTCGGACGCCTTGCCTGCTTACCCATGCAATAAGTTTGGTCTCCTTCTGGCGTGGGAGTCACTAGAAGTCATGGTGTGGGTGTTCGCCTTACGAAAAACTGAATGGGATTCGAAGGGAATAATGAGAATTTGCTTGGATAAATGTACATGTGCTCTCATGCCATTAATATCTGGAGAGCTACATAACTTCAAATGAGGTTAGTTTACAGGAAAACAAATAGTGCATGCTGAAACCTTTAGCCAGCAAGGGGGTCCTTACGCTCTGTGGAATACTCCTTCTTTTACAAGTAACGTCCTTCCGCATTTTCTTCCACTCATTTTTGTATCATAAATCTAAGAAAGAGAAAATCATGAAATAATAATATAGTCTAATTTCTTCACTTCCCAGTTGCGAAACGTCGCCCACGTTTCCGTATAAGGTATTATTTTTTTCATATTTCATATCGGTAATTTTTTCTCATACTCTTTAAAACAAGATAATTCCCTTCACCCACAGGACTGTCAAAGTAACGCAGAAAACTTCTACACTTCTCTTGGAGCACTTCTGCAACATTTCTGCAATTACTGAAGAGCCAAAAATGAGGGAGTTTAAAGAAGAAATTAGTTTCTCTAACGTCCACTGAAAATTTAAGTTTGCTGTAGGCGATGTTTGCGCAAACAATTTTATTGCAAAGCCTAAAGTATACACTTTATAGCTCTTAGATGGAAACAGAGAGAACTCTTGAAGCAATACAATGTGAAAGAGAAGACAGAAGATTTTTTTATCTCGTGTACAAGAAGGCCATATACAATGCCATTCTCGAAATGACGTCGAAATCTAGTTAAATATTTGTCACAAATGAAAAATCATATTTTAGAAGTAGAATTATGACTTTGAGTGAACATTCGAAAAAGAAAAGGGCAACACTAACAATTCAACTGCCATTATATTTGAAAACATTTACGGCGGTAAGGAACTCGAGAGAGTGGATCAATAATTTTTTTAATGATAAGCAGTGAATGAAGGTTTACAAGTAATTTGAAGATTTAGAAGTGAAGTTTTTTCTGAATATTTTCAAAGCCTTAAGAGTTACTTACAATTTCGGTGTTAACAGCCGAATGAGAATGTAGCTTGGACCCGCGTGTTACATTAGTACGACTACTACTATAAAAAGTTCCATGAACTACTACTTCTGCGGTTTGCCACAGTGGAGCATTTTCTTGCTTGGAACATAGGCCAAATCTTTTAACAGAAGTGTCAAGAAGATTAAACAACGGTCAGCCAGAAATTCTTAACCTGTATAAGAATTCCATAACTCAGACATGAGGACATTAGACATTTTACGTTAGAATGAATTGAAACGAATTATTTCCCCAGATTCTCATGCTACAAGAGTTAAAATGCAATCCACGCAGAGAATTTATAATTGATACACACTGGAATATTCGATAAACACTGAACAAAAGTTATACCACCAACAGGAAAAAAGTGTTTGAAGCGAAATGAAAAAAGATATCTATTTATTAGAAAAAGAATGCTTAGAAGTTCGTATATGATTGAGAAAATTTAATTTGTATTATTTCCACGACCACAATCTTGATTAAAGCAAGGTTACGCATCACTTTAGGAAGAAATATGTTTAAATATTTGATTCCTGTCGTGCTGTACTATTTTGAAAACTTAGCAGATTTAAGATGGAAGGAAATCTCTGCCTCACAAAAACATGTATGAATATAGGAAACCAATATGCAAACTTCATCTTGCTGTCCAAATCGACAAGAGTGCGTGATGGAGGTTTCCATGACAACCAACTTTAGACAACTTCGTGTCCGCCTGTTTTACTACTAAGAAATTCGATCAACGAGAAATGTTAGCTCATAAGAACAGTATCAATAAAAAACATCCTCTTACTTCTCGAGGTTTTCAGTTAAAATAATCTTGTCATTCGGCTTTTGTTTGCATCTAGAACGGTTTATCCTGTGGCCGTTCCTACATATATGATAGGGTAGAAACGGATTTCCCGCATATGTGATTTACTTCATGATAGGAAACACTGTTTGGTTCCTGTACGCCTAAGTAGTTGGGGCAGCGAGGTCCACAACGATGCGTTTTACTAGTAATAAGTAACTGCCAAACACAACTTCGTGCAGAAACAATAGCATTGCCGTACGCGCCTTATAAATTTTAAACGGATTTATCACGAGACAAAGCGTTTGAAGCATGTTTTATGTTCAACCATCTGGTCTTCCTTTGCTTTAACACGGGGCTGAGGTTTTTATGTTTAAGTTGGAAAACTATGCACTTACCGAAGAAAGCCTCGTGATGTTGCTGGGAAAGGGTTTTCACGAACAATTTATGATTTTGCTTGTGATCCATTTCTTGCTCTGGAATCGAAAAGTGGAAGTATGGTTTTAACATTCCAGATTAATGAATTTGTTGTTCATAAAATTCAGAGCTTTTGTATTTGGGCTTCTAGTGAACTGTTTGGAAACAATTGGTCAACGTACAACAAAAAGGTTCGGAAATGGAAGCGTTAAAGAAAAGATGCCAGGGAAGAAATGTAGACAAAATAAATGTGCAGTACATTTTGACCAGATCTTAAAATAATGAATTTAGAAATACTAGTAATAATGCTAGTAGTCTATTTATAATACTGGTATCATACTAGTAATAAGCAATGCTATTGTTTCTGTCGGAAGCTGCGTTCGGCAGTTACTTATTACTAGTATTATAAATGATGAATTAATGAATAATGAATAATAATAATATGAATAATGAATTAGGAGCACTTTTGCTGTAGTTGTTCCCTGCATAAAATTCGTAGTGAAAATTTCTCGCGAAATTTAATCGTTATTTTATTTATTTGACATCCCCAGGAGAAGAACCTGAAGCATCTACCTCAAAGAGAAAGTACAAGTAATTTCCGCTCTAATTCCAGAGGAATCGCTCGTGTACGTGGAGACCAAGAAAAGGCTGATGTGTTGCAGAACCATCTCTGATTTTCGCAGCCGAGTCAGGGAGTGTTTTGCATTTTAGCAGACTAGGTTTTTTTCAGAGTGGGGTTATACCAACACGTCACTAAATTATGAATGATTTTGTAAACAGGATTCATGAGCCCAAGAACGCAATTGTGTATTTGAGAAAAAAATCGCCGTACGATGCAGATTTGACTTTATAGGTAAACCGGATGCAATGCGTTTTCCATAACGAAACGCATTCCATCGATCGTACCAGTGCTAATACAGTGTTGTTTTGTAGCGAATCAAATTCAATATTGGAAGGGGAGTGAAATAAAAGCCCTCTTCTCCGAGAGTAGACGATAATGGGAATCAAGCCATGCAAGTTGACGCTCTTTATAAAGAAAGCATTTATTTAGATATCATTAAGTAAAACATTTCAACAATTCGCACCTAATGAATCTGAATATTTCTGTGTTGATTACAAGATGGCAAATGTTGTTATTCAAACAAGCTTGTAGTATAACTCGTACAGATATTGGATGATATTTTCCATTAATTGATCCTGAAAGCGCAGTACTCTTCAAAAACGAATTCAGATTATATTCTGAAAACATATGTTTTTCTAAATAAGGCTTCTTTTTAATGCTATTTCGTCGTAAAAATAAAAGTCTCGTACTGTTTACATTTCCGAAAATCTTATTATGCGAAAAAATCTTTTATTCGGTAATGCTATTCCTTTTTTTCAGATCAAAGGGTTTGATTCAACGACATAACAAAGCATGCTACCATCCCCTTCCAAGAAGAAAACAGCGCGGATTCCATATATCATTAATCAAAGAGTTATCTGAAATGGAAGATGAGCATGAAGTATTTGAAATGAACAGGCGAAGTCAAAAAAGCACAGCCAAACGAAGGCAAAGGGCGCAGTCAAGCTTTTGGGCTTTTGTGTGTGCTTGTCCTTTACTATAATACATTTATTTTTGAAGTTCATATAAATGTACTGCTTTAGATACGGAGAAATGCTGAAGCTTAAGGTTAGATTTGTTATTGTTGATCGAATGATTTTGTTTTTGAAACCTGGATTCAAACGAAAAGAGATATACGAGAACAGTAAAGTGGTTCTGACAGGAAGCCACATATTTTTTTCTTCTCACACAAAAAGGAGAGCCGTGTGATGGCCCAGACAAAGGGTGTTAGGCTTTCCTCCTCCAGATGTTACTGATAGCTGAGAGAAATACGTTTGGTATGTACGATTACACAAAAGTGTTTAAAAATATATATGGATAAAAAAATTTTCAGTCTAGTACTTTCGAAGTAGAAATCAAAATGAAGCTCGACCAGTTAAGTCTACAATAAAACTTCATTTGAAAATGAATCTGTACATACTCACTATTTGAATAAATAGCATCGATTTAATGCATGGGGCAGCAGAATAACACATATGCAACTGTGTGTGCATTTCATATTCCATAAAATAAACATATTTTATAATGTTTTTTAATTAATCCAATTATTTCAGGAGTAATGTATTGTCTTGTGCACATATAGATATAAATATCTCTAATTCTGACGATTGCAACATTTTATGCTCCAAATACACTCAAGGTCCAGATGACTACAACCACCCTGATATCTAACTGATACCCTGATATCCACGTGTGGAAACTTCCATAACACGTAAAACTGACGTAACCGACCGATACGGAATATATATAGACGGCGTGGATAGAAGGTTTATATTCTTCAGTAGGAAGCAAGTGCAATGGTAAAAGGGAAGGAATTGTTGGAGTTCGAACGGTGAGAGATTATGGGCATTAAGAAGACGGGACCAGAATCTTAGCTACAGCAGGCATTGGTGGTTCTTCAAGGGCCACCTAAACTAAAATGCGGCGGTAGTGATCCGAAGAGGGACACACAGCCACACAAGATGCGGGAAAGAGGAAGGGGAAACAACCACTAGTTGGCAGTCGAGATATACGCCAGTTGGTACCTGTTGTTCCGAATGATTGACAGCTCGCGATTGTCAAATTAATAGCAGACTACAAGCAGGGATCACACAGAAACGTTTCAGAGCACATAATACAGAGGGCGCTCTTGAGGATGAAACCGAAAGGGCTGGCGACCCATTCATGTGCCCATACTGACAGAGTGTCATCGACAGCTCCGCCTGCGCTGCGCAATGGAGTACCATGGCTGGACGTTGGGTGAATGGAAAAGAGTCATCTGTCCGGACGAGTCCAGGTCCCAGCTCCAATATGCCTACGAATAGGTATTGGAGACCGCGATGGTGGAAATCTGCTACAAGATCAAGGTTGTATGGAAAGCGGCTACAGAGGCAGAGTCGTGGCATGATGATTAGTGATGTCCCATCATCACTACGTTCCATCATCCCCGATACATACTCCCTAACTGCCAAATCCTACGCAGATATTGTTTTGGACTAAGTATAACTCCACATAGTGACCATTTATCCGGATGGAACTTAGTTCTTTCACAAAGACAGAGCCCCCAAAAGCCTGCATTATTCAGGAATGGTCCCAGTGCAATGCCCAATCATTTTGTGAGATTCTGTGTCCACCTAATTCTCTTGATCGTAATCCCATAGAACATTCGTGGGGTGCAGTGGAACGCAGAATTCTCTGGTATACGCCATTGCCTCGCTTCACCGTCAAACTCCATGACGCCATTCTGTCCAGCTGGCACGGAACTGAGGATGCATTCCGCGGTCAAATGGAGTCGATGTCAAGCTGATCGAAAACGGTCATTACAGCAAAGTGTGGCCATCCGTTATTAAGAAAGCTGTTACAATGTCACGGCTTATGTGTATAAACACAGGGATCTGAAAAGTTTCTAGGCCAATATAGACCGCGTAGGTTTTCGTGAAGGACAATATTGCCTACCTATGCAAACTCTTTCTGTGTTCTCGAAGAAAACATCATGCTGAAACTACACTGAAGCGCCAGAAAAACTGGTACACTAGTCTAATACTTGGTAGGTCCCCCACGGGAGCGCAGGACTGCAGAAATACGACGGGCGTGGACTCTACTAGCTTCTGGAAATATGCTGTAGGCAATACACACCACACTTCCTGCAGAGCGTTCCACAATTCGGGTGTATTCCGAGGTCTCGTATTCCTGTGCTCGATAGCGCGTTGCATGGCATCCCAAATGCGTTCTATTACATTCAGATCTGGGGACTTGGGTGGGAATGGCAACACCCCAAACTCAGATGAATGCTCCTCTAACCATAATGTGGCGTCCCGACACTTGTGTGGAGGTGCATTGTCCTGTTGAAACAGGCCCAACCAATGTCCTGCATGAATGCAGGACATGAACGGGTGTACCTCGTCAGAAAGGATGTGCACATAGCGTTGGCCGGTCATAGACGTTTGTAGACGTACCAGGGGTTCCAGTGAAGTCCAGCTAAACACACCGCATACCATTACGGCCCTCCCCCCACCAAGCCGGTACAGTTCCCTGTTGACAGGCGGGATCCATGGCTTCATGGGATTTGCGCCACACACGAATCCTTCCATTTTCCCGATACAGTTGGAAACGCGACTCGTCAGACCAGGCTACTTGTTTTCAGTCATCAAATGTCCAATGGCGGTGTTGCCGTGCCCAAGCGAGGCGCATAGCTCTGTGTCTCACCCAATGTCATTTTACGGCCATACTGGTATCGTAGGTTGGAGGTTTTGCCAGAATTCTTGTAGTTACGGTACACCCTTGCAATGGTTGTCCGTGAAAATCCGAACTTCTTTTCTACCTCCGAAATACTATGTCCCATCTCACGAACGCCAACTATGACACCGCGTTGAAAATCGCTTAAATCGTTATTACTTGTCATTCTCATGCCGAAAACAGCTCTGACAGCTGACAAGGATGTCTATCGCTTTATATACTCACTGGCGGACGCAACCGAGTACGCGCATAGGTGACGTTGCTATGTATTTTGCATAAGCTCGTCTGTACCAGTTTTTCTGGCACTTCAGTGTATTTTCAGACATGATTTTTGCATGTCTCAAAATAGCGTTGAAATGAGAAAGGTGAATTAAAATGACGACTGTTGAGAGAACTAAACACCGTGTACTAGATGCATATTGTTCTCTCCCTTTTAAAAAGTTTCGAATGAAGTAGTCAGCTCAGAAAGTCATAGCATCCTTCTTCAGTAATTTAGAAAGAATGAGCATGACTGATTACCTGGAACGAGGTGACATTATCAATGTATCAGTAATATGCACTACATTGATAGGGAAATAAGTGTAAGCATTCGTCGAACTACTAAGGTGGCAATCTCGATTAAGAGGAATGTTTTACGTAGACTTCAAATTTCGACTACAGAGTATCAATCAATTGCTGCACTTGAACACACTTGTCATGTTTATGTAGGTTTCTAGAGTACTTATAGCATGAAGGTACGGGGTAGTACGCATCCAGTGGAATACCCAAGCTGGTAGTGATATTGTACATACAGAACTAAATCATCACTAACTGATACATTATACTCCAATGATGAAAAGCGTTCATCTGCTTTTCGTGATTTAACGAGTGAATCAGCTGCATTAGCAATAGGTAACATTTAGGAAGAGCTAATATTAATGAAACATGAACCGCATGTGATGATATGTAGCAAAACCCAGGAACAACTACAAAGGGAAAAAAATAAAAGGAAAGGTAAGTTCTGGTATTAAGCTGCCGATACGCGCAAGCACATAGCCCTTGAATCAATAGTCCACATTCAAACCAAGAAATTATCACACTATATGAGTTTGGCTGTGTAATACCTAGTCTGATTATTTGCTTTTAGGTTTTCTAGATATTTATCTGCTGTCTCTTTGTCTGTGGGTGAAGCCTCGCCTGAAAGCTTCATGTTCTCGAAGGCGTATCGAAAGCTGCATGTGATGGTCATCCAAAGCTTGCGGAAAGCCCTTTTACTTCATTTTTTACGCTTTCCAACCGTAGGTGAAACGTATATGCTCCAGCTTTTTCCGTCCGTCTGTCTGTCGGCACGATAACTCACGTAACAATGGTTCGATTTCGATGAAATTTTGGTATGTGGTAAGGAACCACCTGGGAACGAAACCTATTGAAAATGGGTGGAATGGAGTCAAAGGTCAGGACATAAAAGCAGGATCCATTTCATTGCCTTTATGAGTCATAACATGCGTAAATATGGTTCGATTTCGATGAAATTTTAGTATTTGATAAGGAACCATCTGGGCACGAACCCTATTGAAAATGGGCGAAATGGGGTCGAAGGTCAGGACACTGGAGTGGAATCCATTCCATTGCCTTTGTGCATCATAACTTACCGAAAATTGTTTCGATTGCGACAAAACTTTATCATGTTGTTTCGGAGGTATAGTGAGCCGGGTCTGTTGAATATCAACGAAATGGGGTCAAAGGTCATTGCACAAAAGCAAGATTTATTCCACAGCTATTATTCTCATAACTTGCGTAAAACTGCTTCTATTGCGACAAAACTTTAGTATGTTATTCTTGAGGTGTACTGAACCGGTTCTGTTGAATATCATCGAAATGGGGTCAAAGGTCAGGACACAGGACCGAGATTTATTCGACAGCCATTATCCTCATAACTTGAGTAATAATTTCTGGTATGTTGGAAAGCGTATCATAATCAATGCATTGCATGATTTTACTAACTTGTCTTTTGTACTTAAGTTTTTACAAAGGCCTTTGGGCAGCTTGAAACCGATCGGAACAATTTGCCTGTTTTGGTAATACTGTCACGTTTCCAACAACTTTTCCATCATTTTCAATACGTTACTGCGCGTGTTAAGAGCTAATATCGCATAACGATGTGCTTGATTTAATTATTTGTTTGACTTATTCTTTGTTGTCTCTATTGGTGCTTTCTCTACATTCCAGTGCCCTTCTTACCAGGGCAGTTAACTGCAAGGTTTCTTGACTATTCGCACATTAAGTGTTAGATACAACACTACGCACTTTCTGTTACTTCTTACACACTTTCAGAATCACATTTATTTGCCACACGGTTAGAAAGCACTAAGTGTAATTCGACATTAGATGTATACAACGATGCCCCTATTAACTATCAAAATGAATTAACAATAAACGAAAGACAGGAGCACTTTGTTCTGCAACTGTTCAGTACGAATAACCACAACAGACTGAAAGTCGGACAACCTTCTCTTCCCGTGATACATCATGTGGAAGATGAGTCATCTGCTCAGCCTGCTCTCTTTCAAAGGCCATGACTTCGAGTTTGGTGGGGAGCAAATAAAATGACAATTTCTAAGTATCAGGCTGCGTAAATTCGAATCCTTTTAACAGAGAACTGACTGTATTAATTGCATATAGTAGAACTAGCAATATTCTAATTTCTGAAAAAAAAACTCCTAACAAAGAATTACTTCATTAGATGCAGAAGTAAGCCGAGTTCTAATGTAATACATGCAATAATCATACGGATTTTCCTGATAATGGACTGTGACGTCACTGGTGTTGAGCAGCAACTCATGTTGAAACAGATGCTTGTGCTTATCAGTTTTATTCGTTTTATTTTAAAATGCTGCTGCACAGAATCATTTCGTTATGTTTCCGTAGTAGTCAGTATGTCAGTAGTACAGAATTTTGATTGTTTGCAAATGTATGATAAAATTGCTATCAAAACTTAAAAACAAATGTCAAAGATTATCAACCCCAAGATAATGAAAATAAAAAATACGCAAAGCACGAAGTTTTGCTTGAGTTGGTTTTCAAAAACTAAGAAAACCTTCACACCTTCACTTGGATGGGAATTGCTCATAGCGTCCTTTTTTCTATCCTTTTGGTTGGGGGTTTTCGACCACTGTGAGCAACTGGATGAGCAGTCACAACATGCATGCTTGACCGGGATTCGAACCCGGAATCATGCCAATAGTACTAAAATTTTAATTGTCCTTAAGAAAAATTTGCGTTTGATTAATGATAAGGAAAACAAGAAAGATGACACTGAATTTTCCGATGTAATAATGCACGTCTTTTGAATCCATTCTGACGGGAATTAAATTTATCATATCTATTCAAAGTCAATGGAACCAGGTCGGAAAACAATCAACCGATTCCAACAATCGATAAACATCCAGATATAGAAACATCTATTGAATTCCACCAGCGGTTGAAAAGAATGTTACGAAGGTTAACAAATGGCGAACAAAAGGTTTCTCATAGTACAAGGAAGGCACCAAAGACATATTTCCAAATCGAACAGTTAAAAGGAGAAATATAGAAGGAAACATGATATAAGTCTTCGTATGCTAGCGGAAAAATTTTGCATAACGGAAAAGTGGAAAATAGGCGAAAATTATTCTTCAAGGAAAAAGCTATGCTAAGAGAAAAAAAAACTTTTCAGATATGTCTCCCGGGAGCAGAGATACCGAAAAAAAAAAAAAAAAAAACGGTTTCAACCTTTACGCAACTAGCGGGATATCTGTGTGTTATTTAAAGAAGATAAAGCTCCACATCTCTGTTGTAGCGAACGGCATACAGTACAGAAGAAATTTCTCAATAGCGTTTTTAGAAGTGGTGATACAGCTGCAAACTAAAGTACACAAATACTACCTACCGACAGAACTGTGAACTACAAAATTCCTCATATACTAGCCTAAATTCTTCTACAGGGTTAATGACATCCAGTGTAGAAATATTTTTTTTTAAAATCGCACATGTAAAAGCAATGATATTGAGAAAAACAGATTAAGCGTTTGCGCCCTTAGTGACGAAATTGTGCACTATTTTGGAAAGAAAATACACACATAGAGAATTCGCATTTTTAGTAGTATCTGACCGAAGAAAGAAGTTTTTCAATCGGGTTTTTAGTCCCGCAGATGTGTCTGTAAATAGAAATGTGAACTTACGCCTTCTGATAGCAGACTTGTGCGCTAAGAAAAATTTGGAATCACATGAGAAACATTTCGCAGCGGAAACGCTGTCCAACAAAGGAAGAATTTTTCAAATCGTACACTTAGAGATATCGACAAAAATAAGATATGCGTTGACGGCCCCTGTCGGAAAAACCATGCATTATTTTAAGAAGACTGTATTCACAAAAGGTTTTTCGGTGCGAGCGGTATTGGTCCACTAAAGAATTTTTTCAGTCGAGTTTTCAGGAGCCTAGATTTCGCTGCAAATACATCAGACGCAGAAATTAACACTAACGCCCCCTGGTGGCTAAATCCTTCATAAAAAAATTAGAAATTATATGAAAAGCATTTCCTATCAGGAGATGTATCCAGTGCAGAAAGAAATTTTTAAATCGGAGCTTTAGAAGCAGAGATATCGATGAAAACGCAATTTACCTTAACGCCCGGCAGCGGAAAGTCTATGCATAACTTGAAAATTTTGAAATTATATGAGGAACACTTTACACTGGTAACGCTATTTAACAAAGAAGCAATTTTTCAAATCCGACTCTTAGAAACAGAGATATTGACAGAAAAAAGATATACATCTACGTCCCCTGGCGGAGAAACCATGCATTATTTTAAGAAGAAAATATTCTCAAATGTTTATCGACATGAAAGGTATCAATCCACAAAATAATTTTTTTAATCGAGATTTTAGGAGCTCAGATTTTGCTGCAAATACCTTCGAAGCAGAAATTAATCCTTACATCCCCTGGTGGCCAAACCATACTTTATAAAAAAAAATTAAAAATTACAATCAAAACATTTCCGACCAGGAGATGTATCCGGTGCATGAAGAATGTTTTAAATCGGAGTTTTAGAAGCAGAGATATCGGGGAAAGCGCAATTTACCTTTACTACCCCTAGCGGAAAGTCAATGAATTACTTCAAAACTTTGATATTATATGGAAAATATGTCGCATCGGAAACTATCCAGCAAGGAAGAAATTTTTCAAATCGGACCATTACAGCGCAGATATTGACAAAAATAAGATATACATCTATGCCCCCTGGCGGAGAAACCATGCATTATTTTAAAAAGAAAATATTCCGAAAACGTTTATCGACGTGAGTAGTATTGGTCCACGAACGAATTTTTTCAGTCGAGATTTTATAAGCTCAGATTTTGCTGCATACATCAGAAGCAGAAATTAAGACTTACGCTCCCTGGTGGCCAAACCAGTTTATACCAAAAATTAGAAATTCTATGCAAAATGAGTTATATGTTCAGGAGTTATATGCGCTGCAGAAATAATTTTTCAAATCGGAGTTTTACAAGCAGAGATTTCGGGAGAAACGCAATTTACTTTTACACCCTCTAGCGGAGAATCTATGAGTAACTTGAAACAGTGACTACACCTAATAATCTTCGACATGAATGGAATCGTAAGGTAAAATAATTTTTTGAATTGGATGTTTAGAAGCAAATATATATGGAATAAAATATATTTTTAATTCGATATCATCTGAATTTACGCATTCTAGCGGCGAAATTGCGCATCGTAAGAAAAAACGAAATCAAGGATCATCATTTGCACATTTCAAGCTTCCTAATGCCAAAATAATTTTTCCAATAGAACTATTATTTGCAGAGATATGGTGTCTACAGACGGACGGACGGACGGACCGACAGAAACCGATAACATAAGCACGATCTTTTTTACAAAAAACGTGCTACAATAAACAAAAATTGCACTAAGGACAAAGTAAAACTAAACGTAAACTAGATTTGTACGTGAAAATATATATTTTTTAAAATTTAAGGTTTAAAGACCACCGCGAGCAACTTAATGGGCTATAAGCAGTCGTTCGTCCTTAATTTAGGGCCACTGGTTCCAAGGAAGGAAGAAAGCCAGTGCTGTACGACAAAGAGGAACATCCATGCCGACACTTGACGGACGAATGGTCATAAGCCTACGCGTATACCTCTGGGGCACCGGGGCTGCAAAACTAATTAAAATAATACTTAGAAAATGTGAAGACCTGTATAAACTGCGTTATTGCGTTAAAAAATTAAACATATTTTTTTTGGTGCTCTATCCCCCCCCCCCCTTCTCCTCCGTCTGAAAGCCAAGCATCTTTCAGTGCTTGTCGTCAAAAAAGCGAATCCCCATTTGTTAGGAACTTTGAACTTTCCGTTCGCAAATACGATGTCGGTGCCTGTAAGTCAACAGCATCCTATGTTAGTGACAAAGGATGACGCCGACTTGGGGGAAAAAAGTATTTTTCCGCCACCACCGACTTAAAAGCAAAGAATGTAACTCACATTTGTCGATTTTTGTTTCTAATTTTGGGGTGACATTGATGGAATAAAACTGAAATCCGTCATGAAGCAACTTGAAATAGCAATATAAGTAAGTGTGTCTGTGAACTGTGACGTTATTAGTTTCACGTCTATAATACGTTTTTTTTTTCACGTCTATATATCGCTGTTTTTATTCTTGTTAACTTTGTTAATTAATTTAGGCTATATTATATTTTAATTGACACAGTCAAACTGCGTTTTTCAAGAACAAATCTACAACGTGTAAGGAAGATACCTTTTGGTAAAAACAAACAGTTATCAGATCAAACGCGATAGTAATTTTTAGTCCTATGATTTAGGCTTTAATTTAGGGGAAAACCATTTACTCTCATCTCTTATTATATGAATTTGATTGAGTATTTACAGTAATAGTTTTATAAGTAAAACATCCATGACCCGTAAGTGAGAAAAAATAAAACTCAGTGGGGCTCAAATCCTGAAAATCGCCATTGAAAAGATTAAAAAAAAAGCCTAAGCTAAAAAAGAAGAAGCAAAGTGTAAATTTTTTTTAAAAGGAAAGGAATTCCGAAAGGAAAAAAAATAACATCCAAGATGCTGGTCAAAGTACAAGTGGTTTAGACCATCCAACGGTAAATGGGCACAGAAAGCATGAAAAGTGCGTCGACACCTCTTCAACGTAGTCTCATGTAGATCTACACCTTCTTCACGCAGGAGCTGTTTTTTGTTAGTGATAACATGTTGAATGAATGGACGCTTGATGAATCAACAATTGACACAATACTGCGCAGACGAATTGATCAAAGCACATAAACTTATTTTTCTAAGTTCGAAAGACAAATTGGGGATCAAACTCTTTTTTTTACATAAGAGTGTTTTTATCGAAAACTTTTGAATGGTGAAACGAGGGGGATCCGAGATGATCTAATGCACTCATGCAGCACAGGTTCTGTGGATTGTGGACCGTGTAGGACCAAAGTCTTCTGTCGCATCTAATACTTTAACTATCGGTTCATCTGATTGGAAAACATTTCACATATTTTATCTCACTACTAAAATTCACAATAGTATAAGAATGCTGAGTTGGTACTATAACACAAAGGAAAACTCTTGAAAGATTTGAAATAATATTTGAGTCAATAATAGAGACTGAATAGAAATACTAGCAAAACGTTTTAACAATTTTTTTTGCGGTGGTTAAAAAGTAAGGAAACGGGGGACTGTTTCGTGGATATAAGAAAAAATTTGGATTTATACACAACGGAAATTATATGATGTCTCCAGAACCGACAGGAGAGCTTGATCTTTTTCTAGAAGAGCACATTCAAGGTTACTGAAATCAGGGCTCGGTAATTTTAAAGACCGTATATGACGAAGTGATTGAAATCCTTACCTGAAGATTGGAAGCAAAAATATTTGACGACATAAAAAAACCTAAATACCTACTTTTCCATACAATAGTTGATTTTTCTAACGGTATTACTCACACAGATGAGTCTTATTTTGAAATAAGACGCGTAAATGAAAAGAGGTGAACCTGTTGAACGATCTTTATTCAATTTTAGAAGCAGGATCATACGTCTCAGAATTTAGCAGATGCCATGATTTGTGTTTTAGATTCCAACGCCATATACACCGACGATTGTTGCGGGCAGTAGCATGAGAAGTCTGTTATATGTTTGGATCATATAGTGGTGTTCAATAAGGTAATAAACAAAAAGAATCCAAAAGCTTGGTACGTGCGTGCCCTGCGCTGCGCGTTTGGCGAATTTAGTGGGTACTAATGTCTGAAACCAAACGATGAGAAAAACTGCTTTCCTTTATGGAACCTGAGAGCAAAAAGGGATTAAAAGCTGATCAGACACTAAGTGGTCAGCAAGTGAGGAGGCGTGTTGCGTATAAAGGAAAATTGAAACAGCGAAATTGAAGCCCCGTCGACCATCAATCACTAATGATTCATGTAAAAAATTAGCAGCACCCAAAACTTAGTAAAAGAGTTAAAAAATGAAATTGATATTGGAACTATAGCCTAATTATTGATTCCTTTATCAATTACACTAAACAAATGTTCGATTTCATGAATGAAAAGCTATGGGAAAAGGATTACGAATCTAGCTATACACGAACTACTGTATACGGAAATAAATAGGAGTCACACTTTCCGAACGTATGTGTTCACTTTATTGGCTGTTTAACTAATTATGTTATTACAGACAAAAAACTATGTTCTAGAAATGAGTAAATTCCTCCGAAGTCGAGCTTCATGGTGCACATTCCCAAATATTGATATCCTAAAATGTTTTTATGTATCGCTGTCACAAACTATTCTGCTGAACACTAATTTTTTTAGCCTTGAAAGAATTAACAAGAAAGATGACACCGAATTTTCGGGTGTAATGGGCACGTCTTTTGAATCATTTCTGACGTAAATTAAATTTATCAAAGCTATTCAATGTCAATGGAACCGGTACGAAAAACAATAGTATCTGACGGAAAAAAAGAAGTTTTTCAATCGGGTTTTTAATCCCTCAGATATTGCTGTAAACGGAATTGTGAGCTTACGCCTTTGATTGCAGACTTGTGCGTTAAGAAAAACATGAATTTATATGAGAAACATTTCGCACCGGAAACGTTCTCCAACATAGAAATAAATTTTCAAATCTCACTCTAGAGATATCGACACAAATAAGATGTGACTTTACGTCCCCTGGTGGGAAAACCATGCATTATTTTAGGAAGAAAGTATTCTCAAAAGGTTTTACCATATGAGCACTATCAGTCCAAGAAAAAAAAATTAGTCGAGTTTTTAGGAGCCCAGATTTTGCTACAAATACATCAGAAGCAGAAATTAACACTTATGCCCCTGGTGGTCAAACCATTCTTTACCAAACATTAGAAATTATGTGAAAAATATTTTCCATCAGGTCTTGTATGCGATACAGGAAGAATTTTTCAAATCGGAGTTTTAAAAGCAGAAATATCGCAGAAAACGCACTTTACCTTTGTGTACCCTAGCTTTCCGTCTATGATTTACTTGAAAATTTTGAATTTATAAGAAAAACATTTCGCATCGGAAACACTATCCAACAAAGAAAGAATATTTCAAATCGGACTCGTAGAAGTAGAGATATTGACAAAATTAAGATATATATCTAGGCCCCTGGCGTAGAAGCCATGCATTATTTCAAGAAGAAAATGTTCCTAAATGGTTTGTCGACATAAGTAGTATCGGTGAACAAACCACTTTTTTTTCAGTCGAGATTTAGAAGCTCATATTTTGCTGCAAATACATCAGAAGCGGAAATTGAGACTTACGCCACCTGGTGGCCAAACCATTTTTTTCAAAAATTAGAAATTATGTGCAAAGGATTTCGCATCAGGAGCTGTATCCGGTGCAGAAAGAATTTTTCAAAACGGAGATTTAGAAGCAGAGATATAAGGGGGGGGGGGGGAGCAATTTGCCATTACGCCACCTAGCGAAAAGTCTATGAAGTAAGTGAAAATTTTGAAATTATATGAAAAACATGTCACACTTGAAACACTATCCAATAAAGAAGGAATTTTTCAAATCGGACTCCTAGAAGTAGAGATATTGACAAAAATAAGATGTACATCCACGCCCCTGGCGTAGAAACCATGCATTTTTTTAAAAAAATAAATGTTTCTAAAAGGTTTGTCGACACGAGTACTATCTGTCTACAAACGACGAATTTTCTATCAAGAATTTAGAAGCTCATATTTGCTGCAAGTACATCAGAAGCGGAAATTAAGATTTACGCCTCCTGGTGGCCAAACCATTTTTTTTACAAAAACTAGAAATTATGTGCAAACGATTTCCCATCAGGAGCTGTATCCGGTGCAGAAAGAATTTTCAAATCGATGATTTAGAAGCAGATATATAGGGGCAAACACAATTTACCTCTACGCCCCCTAGCGGAAAGTCTATGAATTACTTGAAAATTTTGAAATTATATTAACAACATGTCACATTGGAAACACTATCCAACAAAGAAGGAATTTTTCAAATTGGCCTCCTAGAAGTTGAGATATTGACAAAAATAGGATATACATCTACGCCCCTGAAGGAGAAACTGTGGAATATTTAAAGAACAAAATATTTCGAAAATGTTTATCGATGTGAGTGGCATCAGTCCACGAAAGAATTATTTTAATCGATATTTTAGAAGCTCAGATTTTATGGCAAATACGTCAGAAGCAAAAATTAACACTTACGCCCTGTCGTGGCTAAAGTATTCCTCACCAAAAATTTTAAATTATATGCAAAAGATTTCCCATCAGGAGGTGTATCCGGTGAAGAAAAAATGTTCGAATCGGAGTTTTAGAAGAAGAGTTATCGGGAAAAATGTAATTTACTTTTTCGCCCACTAGCGGAAAATTTATGCGTAATTTGCAAAAGTAACTGTATCTAAAATACTCTTGGATATAAATGGAATCGAAAGATAAAATAATTTTTTCAATCGGATGTTTAGAAGCAAATATGTGGAATAAAACGTATTTTTGAATTCGACATCATCTGCATTCCTACGGCGAAATTGTACATTGTAAATAAAAACGAAATAAAGGAACATCATTCGCATAATTCAAGCTTCCCAATGCAAAAAGAATTTTTCAAATCGGACTTATAGTTGCAGAGATATCGTGGGTACAGACGGACGGACGGACGACAAACCGGTAACAGTAGCACGATCTTTTTTTACAAAAGACGTGCTAAAAACGAAACATTGGCCATAATAAAGTGTAAAATAATTGCATAAAAAGGCTATCTGTGAAAAAGGAAGCGGGAAAAGAATTGGTGCTTAGGGTCGCCACATCCTTAAATCCACTACTACGTGCACCAACATATTTCTCGAGAAAAGACATCCGAGAAAGTGTAAATACTACTTCGAGGTGTGCAAGCCCGGCATTCCAACACATTTGTGTCCCAGATAAACAGAATTCTAAGGCTGCATTGCTGCCTTATTGCGACAAAAATTGGTATCGATTCTTATGAAACCAGTACTATAAATTCTTATGTGCTGAGCGATCGCACCGTGCCAGGGTTACAGTTTTAAATATTGAACAGTTTTATCTTTTTCATTTTGTTTACACCACGCATGAGCCGCCCCAGAGATTTAATTATTGTAGCGCCATAGCTCGGACTGAGTACTTGATTTTGTCTTGTCTCTACTTAGATGAACATCCTTATAATTATTTTCTACGATAAAAATTTCATTGAATTACTTTATCATCCGTGGAAGTCGCAGAACTTTTTCTTTGATTTTCAAACATGGCTTAATTACTTCATCACAGAGTAAGGTACTGTCGTTTTTTGTTTTTTTTCGGCTCTATTAATGAAATTTTACGAGACGTTGGCTCCGTTCCGCTCAGCTCATTTGATATTTTAGAGAAAGTCGTTTTTCGCTTCTAGTGGTTTTCTTGCTATGGTGACAAGTACTTCCTCACTTTGATCCTAAGAAATATTATTTCATTAACTGTGGCGTACAGAGAATGGATTATTGCTTAATAAAGGAGTTGTATTTTCAAATTTAAGGAAGATGGAATAACTGCAATACAGATTTGTTTTACTAAAGGATAAAATACCTTAATTCAAATGTCAGTTTCTTTTCTTGAGGGGTTTAAGTTAGGACCGTTTCTTCCAGGAGGGAAGGGGAAGCCAGCGCACCACGCATGACTCATCCTTGACTCGAGCCCGGGCGACTTCCCAGAGCCTAGACTTCTAACCGCTCGGCCACAGGGGCAGCGATGTTGTTTTCTGTCGAAGCCTCATGAGAAGTGAGAAGATATTAAAAACACCGAATCTCTGAACAGATTACTCTTAATTAGGTAACCTTTTTTTTATTTTTTCTTGAAATAATGTTTATGCATTGCATTGCATATTGAACGCCAAGGAGGATCTTTAGCTCATAGCTGAACGTGGTAGTAGTTCAATAAAATACTTTAAGATTTTTAAGTTTTTAAGATGTAACCTGTACATGATTTACACGTCATACTATTAGTGTTAGCAGAGTGACCTGGGTGAAAGTCGAGACCAATTAGCACCGATTATACATCGGATGACCAATACCACAGCGTGTTTCACTAGCTATTCCCACCCTCCTAAAAACAACTACTGCTTTCTTTCCAGTTTACATAGAAACACGGCCGCCCCGGTGGCGCAGTGGTCTAAGCGATGGCCTCTGATCATTCGTCCGTAAGGGGTCTGGGTTCGAATCCCGGTGAGGCATGGATGTTGTGTTTGTCTTACGGCACTGGCTCTCTCCCTTCCCTGGAACCAGTGACCCTAAATTAGGGACGGGCGACTGCTTATAGCCCATTGAGTTGCTCACGGTGGTAGTTAAACCTCCAATCAAAAAAAAAAAAAAAATAGAAACACGACATTTGATTTACAAGTGACCTTGATCTTTGAGAAATGAGCCGGAGTGATTTTCCTGATAAGGCGATGATTCATTGTGACGTCACCCCACTAAATGGCCGGGCACGCTAATTCTGTCCGGAGGCAATCTGCGTGTTTTACTGTATTGTTAAACGTCGTTCAGGATGGATGTGTATACCGTTGCTGAGAGGGTGTTTATTGTGAAAACGTATTGGATAACAAAGTCTATAAAGGTAACACAGAGTGATTTCCTGGAGAAGTCTTGGGGAAGAAAAACACCAGACAAACGTTACATCGCCAGGCTAGCGAAGACATTTGAAACCACGGGGATTGTTTTGAACTAATACAGTGACGGACGTCCTCCTTTAGCGGAAGAAAAATCAAAGAGGTGAAACACAAGTTGCTGGCATCACCGAATAAGTCACTACGACATTTGTCACCAGAAACTGGGTATTTTGTTTCCACCTGCCAAAAAGCAGCGAAAAAGGCGTTGCTGCATCGGTACCGTGTAACAGCTGTGCAAGTGTTGCAAGAAACGTATCTTGAAAAGTGTGTGTCTTATTGTGACTGGTTTCTGACATACTCACAATTCCGAACATTTTGGATTTCACATAGTTCACTGACAAAGCATGGTTTCCTTTGGATGGGCATGCCAATTCCTGAAACTCCCGCATCTGGCTACAGATAGTCTACATGAATTCCACGAAACCCCAATACATCCTGTAGAAGTCGGCGTTTGGTGTGCTGTGTCAATCGGAATGATTGGACCAATTTTCTTTAGGAGCTTAGTAAACTCGGCGTTTTATGTGAACATTTTCAGACAATTTGTGGACCAATTAACCGACATCGATTTGACAACGGAGTACTTACAACAAGATGGAGCGATATGACACACGTCCTCTGAGAGCAAGAGTGAAATTTCTTTATTCTTCGGTGACCAAGTGATCTCCAAAGACCACCTCGTTCACCCAATTGACTCTTCCCAATTTCTTCTTATAGGGATATTTGAAGTATCGTGCTTACAGCAATAAGCCTCGCACGTTAGAAGACTTAGAAAGCAACATCACTGCAGCAATCTGGACTATTGATGGAGACATGCTGCGGAGGACTTCGATAAATGCAGCGTCGCGTCTAAGTGTGTTTGAATGCCGGTAGAAGACATTTCCAGCATTTATTGTGAATCGTGCCCTATTCTCATGAACTAAGGTACGTTGTAAACCACATGCCATGTTTCTAAGTACAGTGTGTTGCAAAATATGCCTGATTCTTTGAAGGGACTACGTATAGAAACACCCTGTAGAACACAGTGAATGATTCTGTGATCAAAAGGCAATCTTAACCGTTTAACCGGCAGAAACAAACTAACTCGGGGTTAGCAAAGTGGGAAATCAGCTCGAACGAATATATTCGTTTTATAAAAAATTACCCGAACGCAGCTGGAACGAGTGAACCTGCGCATCAGATAGCGTTGCTTTCCCTTTTTGTTTTGTGGTAATTTAAGGAGAGGATCGACAATAATCCTTTCTGACTGATTACCTGCTAAAAGGGATTAACAATGGCAACGAACTTAAGAATGGAGAAAGATGTCTGAGTCACTTGTTTCTATCCAGTAGCATGATGTCCGTGTCAAAGGTACTAGCCCTTCCCCACTCATGCCTTGCAGAGAATAAAGTGACCCTTACAGGTTTATGGTCGGCACAGCTGAGACAGTATGAGGAAAGGAATTGTTTTGCCGTAGCTTTCATCAACCTGGCAGTATGATGTACATTTCTGTTTGGGAAGCGCAGAAAATGATGTGCCTCATTTGGTTCAAGTACACCAACCGCTCAAAAGGTTACAGTCCCTTGGTCGTTTGTCTTACTGCCGAAGGGTAACTTGATTTGCAGTACTCTTACTGAACATATTTTTTGCAGATCGAAAAGAGGCATGCTCTGGGACTTATTTCCATCGCTCTTTATGAGAAATTTAAACGCACATTTGTAACCATACTTTCCGATCCAGTTAGCACTCCGGCCAAATATTAAAACCATGCCTTCAGGTAAAAGTCAAAATACGATATTTTAACCAGAGTTGGACAAAATCGTAATTGAATTAATCGGTAATGCAATACAGCGTAATGGTAATGGGAACAAGAACTTAGCGCTACCATTACATGGTAATGGTGAACTGGTCATTAGAATTACATGGTAATTATATTGACATGTAGCAGTTACCCATTAATAGTAATGGCAAATGGTTAACTATATGTTGGTAATTAACCAATAACTTAGGGTAACAATACAACGTAAATAAACCAGCCCCCAGTACACCCTTTAGGTTATTTGACAATTGTTCCACCCCTCGGACCTCAAATGCGTGTATGTAGGTATTGGAGATTGTACTTGTATGACATGAATTGTTACCCCGTCTTCGCCGCAAGTAAAGTGTTTTGAACGAAATAGTAGGTATGAAGTAAGTACGAATGGGATGTTTATTTCGGTTAGAGAATAGTAAAAAAATGAAAGAAAGATCAATGCCGTTGCATGTGATCTTAATCTTCAACAAAGAACAATTCATCTCAGTCTTCAAAAAAGAACATGAACATAACGTCTAACCTATTCTTGCCGCTTCTAGAACATTCTACACGACACTTCGGTCTCTCTCTGCTATATTACATGGCAGACTTTTCTAGACATACCTTTTGGCACAGGTACATTTCTATAAACTATTAGTATGTAATTATTATTTGCAAATTGTGTAATTTCATTACCAAATAATTCCATTGCATTAGAATAGCATTATTAAATAATTGAATTACACTGACGGAAAAAAAAATCCCAACACCACGAAAAAATAGTTGTAGAGGAATGAAATGGCGGCAGTACATTTGTATAGGTAACATATTTAATCGATTAAGGTTTCAAGATCACAGCTTAATGTAAGCACGAGAAGAGCCATTTTAAATGTCAATTGCTGGTACATTAATAACCGGTGTAACCGCCAGAATGTTGAATGCAAGCACGCGAACGTTCATGCATTGTGTCGTACAGGTGCTGGATGTCAGTTTGTGGGATGGAGTTCCATGCCTGTTGCACTTGGTCGGTCAATACAGGGACGGTTAACGCTGGTTCGGGGTGACGCTGGAGTTGTCGTCCAATGATGTCCCATACGTGCTCGATTGGTGAACGATCTGGTGATCTAACAGGCCACGGCAACATGTCGACACTCTGTAGAGCATGTTGGGTTACCACAGCGGTATGCGGGCGAGCGTTATCCTGTTGGAAAACACCCCCTGGAATGCTGTTCATGAATGGCAGCACAACAGGTTGAATCATCAGACTGACGTACAACTGTGCCGTCAGGGTGCGTGGGATAACCACGAGAGTGCTCCTGCTGTCATAGGAAATTGCTCCCCAGTCCATAACTCCAGGTGTAGGTCCAGTGTGTCTTGGCCGCAGACAGGTTGGTTGCAGGCGCTCACCTGGTCTCCTTCTAACCAACACACGGCTGTCACTGGCACCCAGGCAGAACCGGCTTTCATCAGAAAACACAACAGATCTCCACTCCGTCCTCCAATGAGCTCTAGCTTGACACCACGGACGTCGCAAACGGCAGTGGTTTGGAGTAAGTGGAATGCGCGCTACTGGGGGTCTGGCTCGGAGCTGTCCTTCAAGTAACCGATTTGTAACAGTTCGTTGTGTCACTGTGGTGGCAACTGCAGCTCGAATTGCTGCCGCAGACTCAGTACGATGCTCCACGGCCATACGCCGTACACGACGGTCTTCCCTCTCAGTAGTGCCACGTGGCCGGCCGGAACCCGGTCTTCATGAGGCAGTACCTTCCCTTGACCACCGCTGCCAACAATCATGCACAGTGGCTACATTCCTGCTAAGTCGTTCTGCAATATTGCGGAACGAAAATCCACCTTCTCGTAGCCCTATTACACGACCTCGTTCAAACTCCGTGAGCTGTTGATAATGGCTTCTTCGTCTTCTTAAAGGCATTCTTGACTAACATCAACACACCACGTCGAATCTCAACGATAACTAACGCTCACGAACGTTACCGCGCATATTTAGAACAAACCTGCTTTGCATGTTCCGAGAGGCGCTACTAGCGCCACGTATGCGTATGCAACGAGCGCGAAATTTGCGTAGACATCATCTTAGAGATGTACTCTCACTGCCTACCAACTGTCGTTTTATCTAACACAACCCCTTCTTGGTGTTGGGATTTTTTTCCGTCAGTGTATATCCTCTTAATTATAATGCATTACAGATTAATTCCATTACCTTATGCAAACCATAATTGGGATTGCCTTGTAATGCAATACCTCTTACCGCATTACCTTGTAATGCATTACTTGTTAATTGTAATATGTACTTCCTTTACTTTGTCATGCATTCCTGCCCAACTCTGATTTTAACTGCCTACACAATTCTCTTCACTAAAAGTTCGTCTAAGTTTCGAAGGTAGAGAAAGGAGTATTTTTGGTTATTTGAATTGGCACTTGAAGTCTACGCATTGGTAGCACTAGCCTTGAATGGATATTTATACCTAATGAAAGTTAGATTTCAAAGTGAAGATATACGTTCCAATTTCAAATTAGAAGAAAAACAAATCACAATGCTACACACAACACATTAAAGTAACAAAATTAGAATTTATAAAACTGAGAGAGAGAGAGAAAAGATTGTACACAGAAATCATACGAGAATCTTTTAAGTACACTGGTGCGTGCCCAAAATTGACGCAATAATAATAAAAACTTAGTTAGTAGAGGAAATCTGCTCCGAAATCACAGGCAAATGGTACATCTGAAGCAGGTCATGTAAAGCAGCAAATGCTGTGGCCAATAAACAAACAACGGTGCAATAAAAAGACACAGGGGCAGCAAAATTTGCATAGGCTACACACAAATGGATTCCATAACATATAAGCGATTGAACTTGAATACATTCATCCATGAGCTGACAGTTTTAAACGTTAAACGAGGAACATTCGTTTAAACTTATTTAACAAGAACTTGAGGAGCTTTTATTTTGATTTTAGCTACGCACTGCCTCCCGAGATTTCAACTTGGTTTTGTTTAACATTTAGTTACATACGAGACCACGATTGGAATTATCTGATTTTTAATTGTTTTATAAAAATCAATAGCCGATTGTATCCCCTTATTCATGGTGAATAATACTTTGAAAATTCATGTAAATACATGTTCTAAGAATCAAATCATATATGTTTTCATAGCAGAAAAATCAGCTGAACATTTTTTTTTTGGAAACATGCCAAAGATTGGGTTATCTTTTCTTTAATATCCACTAGAGAAAAAAGTTTCTTCTGTAGCGGAGCAAATGTCGCGCTACCTCATGGAGAATATCTCTAGATTGAAAGAAACCGTTTTATTTTTTAAATGCAGTTATTGATTTTGAGAAGGCAGCAGCAGCCATTGCCATTTCAGTTCACTTTCAGACTCCATTAAGAGATGGATTTAGTTGACATGACTAAACAATCAACTACGTATCGATGCTGAAAGGTTTTCATCACTCGTAAAATTCTCATAATATTTCAAAATTTCTACCCTAATTTTTTCGTTCTGGGTAGCATCTTACCGTAGCCATTATGCGGAAAAAATAAATAATCTCTTCAAAAAATGTAGCAACAATAGAATATGAAAACGGTGTCAAAGACGATAGTACTAAATTCAAGAATATTCAAGTTAAGCCGACATTTTACTCCTACGGAGACTTACGGGAAAAAAAGGATAAAATAAGCCTAAATTGTTGACTAAGGACAGGTTTCGGGGAAATATTTCAAGAGCTTCCCTAGCATGAAATTTTATGTATTCCGTGCAACAGTTCTGACGTTTTGTCGATGACCTTGATCACAGAAACAACAGATGCATTTAAACGCCATGCATTCGTAAAACGGTTACAAGAGCGAATATGGTTCTTCAGAGACATTCATTTCTCGCATCATATCCTTCGTTTGGTGTCTTGAAAATGCGCTATTGTTGTTCAATGGTGCAGTACACAGGATGTTGCCACATACACTGGTGTACAAAAATTAAGGACGAAGAGGAGAAATTAGCATAACAGCGGAACGAGCAGACAGAACGGACCGAAAGATCACTCAGGAGATAGACTAGGGTCCGGTACGGTAGGGAATGCGCATATATGCAGCATGACTTAGGGGGTGGGGGGGGGGTGTCGGAAGGGTATAAAGCACACGGGCGGTGTACGCTCAGCAATTCGGTGACTGCTATTGCCAGGTGTACATCGGTGTGAACGACGTCGAGTTGCTGCCACCATATGATATGGCCAACAGGCAATCCAGTAGACGACATCTGGATGACTTTACCAGATGTCGCGTCATTGAGAAGTTGGAAGAAGGTCGAAGTGTGACTAGTGTGGCCGACGAGTTCGGAATCGCTCATAGCATCGTTTCACGAGCTTGAAGAGCATTTCAAACGACAAGAACAGCTGTCCGAGAGTTTAGCAGTGGTTGTCCATGAGCAACCACGGCGGTGGACGACCGGTATATTGTCCTACAGGCGAGAAAAGACAGACGGCAGACAGCGGGAGAAATCGTAAGGCACATGAAACAGACAATTGGACGTCCGTTATCGTGTCTTACCGTGGCAAGGAAGCTGCACAAAGGTGGTCTATTTGCCGATGACCAGTACGGTGTGTTCCGTTAACGTCTGCTCATCGGAGATGGTGCTTTCTGTTTTACCAGGAACACAAGAACTGGACACATCAGCAATGGGGTCGAGTTCTCTTTACTGGCGAGAGCCGATTTAGTCTGACGAGCGATTCTGAACTTATACACATCTGGAGAGAGCAGGGAATACGCAGTCACACGTCCAACATCATTGAAAGGGACCGGTTTGGGGGTGGCGGAGTTCTCGTTTAAGGCGGTATCATGCGTGGTAGCCGTACTGACCTCCACATCTTCCAAGGAGGTTCAGTCACTGGTGTCCGCTACTGAACCGTGGTTCTCTTGCACCACGTGCGTCTGCTTAGAGGTGCTGTGGGTCCTGAGTTCCTCTTCATGGACGACAACGCTACACCTCATCGTACAGTGGCTGTCGCAGAGCTGTTTGAGAGTGAAAATATTCAATGCATGGATTGGCCCGCAAGTTCCCCGGACTTAAATCCAATCGAACACGTGTGGGACCTTCTCGGGAGACGCTTGGCAGCACGTCACCAGCCGCCAGCAACGATTCCGCAGCTGCGATTGGCGCTACAAGAGGAATGGGCCGCGATGCCTCAACAGCTCCTGGACAACCTCGTCCTCAGCATGGACAGACGTTGTAAATCCTGCAACGCAGTCAGGGGTGATCATATCTCCTACTAAAGACTGGGTTTTTCTTGGCAGCCGCCTGTCACATGGACCTTTATGTCTTCTGTCCAGTTGTTCTCGAAGCTACCTTTTCAATAAAGTGCCTTTGTATCCTTTGGATTCCTTGTTTGGACGGTTTTGCTCACTTGTCCCATATTCGTACATCTTGGGGATCTTATGGTATGATTTGAGTCGATGTGGAGCACTTCTGCACGACATTATATTCGAAAAACCGTCTCGTCCTTAATTTTTGCACGCCAGTGTATTTTTGGGGTTAAGGACTGTGTTTTCGATCAGCCGAAGGGCATTTATTGTGTGTGTGCAAAAGTTCTACCCGTTTTTGTAATAGATGCAAATTGCGATCGGAGTAGTTACGTCACAGACAACGCAGCGATATCGAATTTTCGGCCAATAAAGCGCGGATCAGTAGAGCATATAGGAACAATAGGTTTATCCGAGTAAGTCATTCGTAACGGAAATCACGGAAGGTGTAACATGGCATGCGGTAAGGAGCACATGGTAGACATTGTATACTGTACGAGTTTGATAAAGGCAGCAGTGTAGCGGTAGCTTGCCCCAACATCTGTCAAGTGTATGGGGAGGATGCAGTTTAAGATAGCACATGTCGCCGTTGGTTTCAGAAATTTCGGGACGGAGACAAAAGTTTTAAAGATCAACCACGTCCTGGACGTCCATCCGTGGTTTCTGACAAGGATATGGACCAAGCCATAACAAATGACAAACCTCAGCGGAAACGTCGTCGGTAAACAGAACAACAGTCGAAAGACGTATGCATGCGCTTGGGTTCATCACGTTTTGGGACGAATTGTAACGGGTGATCAGAAATGGGTATTGTACCGTAATGTAAAGCGTCGACGGACTATGTGCAAAGGTGTGGAGCCTGCTCTACCGACCTCAAAAGAAGGACTATCACAAAATGGTTTTGTTGAGTGTTTTGTAGGATGTCCAGGAAATAATCTACAGGGAGGTGTTGGCACCTAACCAAACGATAAATGCTGACCTCTACTGCCAACAGTTGGACAGGTTGCGAGAACAACTGACATCTAAGCGGTTAGCACTCGTCAACCGCAAAGGCGTGATCCTTCATGATGGTGACGCTAGACCTAATGCTGCTTTAATCACTCGGCAAAAATTACTGGAATTTGGTTGGGAAGTGTTACCTCACCCGCGTATTCCCCTGACCTGGCACATACGGACTACCACATTTTTCGATCGTTACAGAACGCCTTCTCACTCCAAGCCTTCGATGATGTGGACAATGTAAAAACAGCATTACATGACTTTTTGACTCTAAAACACAGGTCTTTTACGTGTGTGATTCACCTACAGACAGATAACACATACAAAATGATGGCAACTATGTGAAATCCTAGGTACGTTATTTGTTGTGTTCTCTTCCTTTCTTTGTAGCGTACAAAAACGGGTAGAACGTATGCACACATCCAATAAGATGGCAGCTATTTTGCTCGTAGAGTTAGTTCCTTTCCTTCTCGCATCCAAACTACACGGTCGAGTCACATTATTGTAACCACCAGCAAATATCCAGAGTAACATTCTCGAGATTGTCGGGTACTGGAACCAAAATGTCCAGCCCAACAATGAAATCAACTCCAGAACATGATCTCTCCTCCACTAAACTTCACAGTTGACACAACACAGTCCGGCAGGTAGCGTTCACCTGACATCCTCCAAACCCCAACTCTCTCGTTTAACTGCCAGAGGGTGAAGCGTGATCACTCCATTGAACGCATTTCCAGTATCCCGGAGTCCACTGGTTCCAAGCTGTACACCACTCCAAACAATGCTTGGCGTTGATCTGGCTGATCTTAAGCGGCTAGGCCATGAAAATCTACTCCCTTCCGCTCTCGACAAATAGTTATGGCGCTGGCGCTGCTTCGAAAAGCATTTCGGAACTTGGTGGTGAATGCTGCCACCGAAGACAGAAAATATTGTTGCACGACCCGCTTCTGCACTCGGCGGTCTTGATTGGCCATTTTACCTGGCATACGAGGTCTCGATTTAGCTGTTACTGCTCCTAGGCATTTTCACTTCAGGCAGCTACAGCAGGAAAAAAATTTGCCGAACTGACTTGTTGCTAAGATGGAATCCCATGATCATGCCACGTTAAAAGTCATTGAGCTCTGCCGTACGAACCATTATACTATTCATGCTTGTCTATGATCTGACTTGTTGCTAAGATGGCATCCTATGACCGTGCCACGTCGAAAGACACTGAGCTTTGCTGTACTGCTCATTCTACTATTCATGCTTGTCGATGGTGTTTGCCAGGATACGTGCATCTTTTATACCTGTATGGGCCATGACTCTTACGTATTAATATATGAGCAAATTCACTATTAAAAGGGATGTCCGGATACTTATTACATAATGCGCATGCGGGTTTAGGTTTTGTTGATCTGTTGTAGTGTCAGTCAAATTGTATCACACAGAATAAAATATTTCAATTTGTATGGTATGTCATGGACACTGGGCACGTACGTTTTGTGCTACGATCTTAGTTCTTTCACAGTCTGGGAGTAAATATCCTGGAATCTCATTGATTGACTGCGACATTTCAGTCATGGTCACGGGCATTTGAAGATCAAGAAAATGTATAATGCAATGATTGTAAACTTATATTGTAACTCAATTCTTTTTAGCTTTGTTCACTGGTTTTATGTACTTTCGATTCAGTGTTTAAACGACCACCATGAGCAACTCACATGGCCATAAGCCGTTTCCTGTCTATAATGTTGGGCCCTTGTTATCAGGAAGGGGCTCCACCTAAGTCTCATTAGGGACACGAGTCCGAGCACATTCCGGGCGGATTTTATTAACCTAATCACCACTGAAGACCATAAATAGTCAACCGTCTTTAAGTTGGGAGTGTAGTCTGATTAAGAAGTCTGGAACTGGGACCCAAATCAAACGACTAACCCAAAACTCGTCCATGCTTCTGCCCAAGCACGTATTATTTCATAAGAAATACTGTTTGAGAAAACGATCAGCATTGTTATTGCATGATTATTAAAGATTAATTTCTCTACTGTATGCTGCAGCTATCCAATCAATATTAGGGAATTTCCAAGCATGTGACGTTCAGTAGTCTGATTTAAGTTAATTTCCCACCAACAAAACAACTTGAGGTACGTTTTGACGCTTTACAAAATTAAAGCCAGAAACTGGAAATCGACCATTCTTATCGATGTTAGAAAAGCTTTCAGAATGGACCTTTTTTCAACTGAAGCTGTGTGAATAATGGACTAATATAGTTATTAACTCCAGCATATACACCCTCCAACAATTGTAAACGGCCATGGCACAAAATAGTAGCAATATAACGACCTACTTAACATATCTTACAACGACGTATATTAACATTTCTGAGATCATTAGGACGTAGTGGATGAACAAAAATTAAAGAAATATATGCAGTACACTTTTACAGTAACCTTAGTCATCTCATCCCTATTGATTGATCATTGATTGATCATAGGTAGAGGATTTTGGGAAGGGAGTGTCTGACCCCAGGTCTTAAACAACCCTTAGAAATAGGAAACTAGGAGATTTGGGTTAGAGCGCCCGATAGGAAAGTCACACGGAAGCGAAGTAAAAAGGTGGAGGAAGAAGCCCTTATTTATTACCGGGCGGCCAGTATCCGGGGTCCGACGGCTTAACGTGCCTATCCGACGCACGGAGGATATTTAGTGGATCGAGCGTTCGTACCTGCTTGGGATCAAACCTGAGGACCTTTCCGTGGCAGTTACGAACGTTGCTCACTAAGCCACCCGCGGCCGTTCATCCCTATTGAGCGAGAGGTTACAAATATAAATGTGGAAAGATACGTACACGAACGGACCAAAATATTATGACCAGCGTGTCACTATGCAAATCGAGACAACTGCAGGTAAACGACGGCGCGTGTGAAAGTCATAAAACGGCATAAATAACACCCTGTAGTGAGCTCTGTTAATTAGTGTTATTCTTGTTCTTCAAGTGAGAGATGCAGCAGACTTAAGAGAGTTTGACAAAGGCCATATTGTAATAGGAAGACGACAGGGTCAGAGCATTTCTGAGACAGCAAGGCTTGTGGAGTACCTTCAAAAAGTGGTCGGGAGATGGGAATTACAAATCGCCGGCAATTTGTAGGCTAACCACAGCTCATCGATGCTATAGGTGAGCGAAGGTTATCCTGTATTGTAAAAGCCAACAGCAGGGGCAGGGATCCTGCGGCACAAATCGCTGGTAATTTGAATACAGGTGACGAGAGTAATGTGTCATAACACACAGAACATCGAACCCTGCTGAAAATAGGGCTGCGTAGCCGCAGGTCGCTCCGTGTGCCCATGCTAACCTCGGCCCACCGTCGAAACCGCCTACAATGGGCACGAGAGTATCAAAAATGAATCTTGAATAATTGAAAGAAGGTAGTTTGGTACAATGAATCTCGTTTTTTGTCGCACCACGTGGAAGGCCGGATATGTGTGTCGTTTTCTTGGGGAAGTGATGTACCGTGGGACGAAACCAAGCCGGGAGAAGAAGTGTAATGCTTTTGGAAATGTTCTGCTTGGAAACCCCGGGTCCAGTCATTCATGTTTAGGGAACTATGACGTTTATCAGCTAAGCAAGCATCCTTTCATGGTAACGGTATTCCCCTGTAGTAATGCTTTCTTTCACCAAAGATAATGCGCAACGCTACACTACCTGGATTATTTGAGAATGGTTCGAGGAACATGAGGAAGTCTTTTTCCATTTATTTCACTGGCCTCCAAATTCCCCAGACCTCAATCCAATCGAGCATCTGTGATTTGTTTTGGAACAACAAATCCACTCTGCGGCGACTATATCACGTAATGTACAAAAATTAAAGGATCTGCTGGTAACGTGTTGCTTCCAGGTACTACAAGACACCTTTAGGACTCTTGTATCCGTCAAGATTCACCGGGCAAGAACTGTTTTGGTGGCACGTGGGGTACCAACATCTTTTTATGCAGGTGGTTATAATGTTTTGGCTCTTCGCTGTATCATTACGGCACGCGTATAAGACCGGGTGACTGAAATCAAAGACAGTCATTTTGGTTTGGAGCTGTGTGTACCTGTACAAGAAGTTCGCCCTAACACATAGTTCTCTCTTAGAAAACCGGTAAGTTACGCTAGATTTATTTGACACCACACGATTGGAAGGTGTGTGTAATGCGCCGAAGAAATGTTGAAAAGTGAGCGAAAAACAAGCTTTACAGGAAAGAGGTATGACCCAGTACAACTGCAGATACATAAATTTCAGGTAAATACTGTGCCAAACCACTTATACGTTACGAAGAACCGAGCTACGAATTCCTCTAAAAAACTGGAAAACTTTTATCGAGAATGGCGTTTGTTGGAAAACATGTAAGATGTTCCTAACCCGTGTGACACAATGTGGTTGTAACTGAGACTCCATTCGTTAAACAATAGTTTAACCCTGCTCTGGTACCATGGGGTGTCTGTGACTCCACTCCTCTTTAACCCATGTGTCTATTTGAAACTATCTGGAGTAGTAACTTCGCCTGTCACGATTTTTTTCGTAAGGCCGTCCTAACAATGAGGCACACGGTCGCTAGTGATCGTGTGTTTCTGTTTATTTTATATATATATATATATATATATATATCATCATCATCATCATCATTGTCAACCATTATCAATCCACTGCTGGACGAAGGTCTCCCCAAGTTTCCTCCACAACGGTCTGTCTTGTGCCAGTCTCCTCCATGTCACCCCTGCATACTTTCGAATTTCATCCACCCATCTCCCATGTGGTCTTCTTCTGGGTCTTTTCCTGTCCCTTGGAATCCAATCTAAAATTTCAGCTGTCCATCGATGATCTGTCCTTCTGGCAGTATGTCCAGCCCATTGCCATTTCAGGGATTTAACTCTGATCATGATGTCTTCCACTCTTGTCATTTTTCGGATCCACGAGTTCCTCTTCTTATCTCTCCTGGTTACACCAAGCATGCACCTCTCCATGCTACTTTGAGTTGTCTGCAGCCTTTGTATGTCTCTTTTAGTTAAGGTCCACGTCTCCGCACCATACGTAAGCACTGGAAGGATGCATTGATCAAACACTTTTCTTTTAAGACATAATGGCATATTGCTCTTGAAAATTATGCTGTTTCTTCCAAAAGCTCTCCAGGCAAGTTTTGTACGCCGATTAATTTCTTCATCAATGTGACCCTCACTTGATATCTGCTGTCCAAGATAAACGTACGTGTCTGTTATCTCCAGCTTTTCTCCATCAATCGATAAATCTTCATTTCTTGTAAAAGCATTGAGCATCACTTTTGTCTTCTGAAAGTTCATTTTTAATCCCACTTCTTTACTCTTGTCAGCAAGTTCCTGGATCATACTCTGCAGCTCTGATGGGGTAGTTGCAAAAATGACTACGTCATCAGCAAAACGAAGGTGGGTTAGATAATCTCCATTAATCTTTATCCCCTTGTTTTCCCAGCCCAGCTCTCTCTCTCTCTCTCTCTCTCTCTCTCTCTATATATATATATATATATATTTCCGTTTGGAGTCAAATTGACCCCATTGTACCTGCCATGTAATATAGGTATTGTTCTTTTATTTCAAGGTTCTGTGACGTGCGCAGCGTAACACAATGAAGATACAACTGGGATTGTCACGCAAAGATGTTCTGGCGTTTTTAGGTGACCTAAGTGACGTCGACAGTGAACATGAGGACGATATTGAAGATGGTTTGAGCTGGGATGAAAGCGAAACTCAATGAAGAGTCAGACTTCCACAGTGAACTAAGTGCAAGTGAATCAGATTAGGAAGAAGAGCAAGATGGTGACAGTCGTGAAATTCTTGGAAAAAGCGGATATGTGTGGCCACAGAAGCCAACAGCTGTCAGAGGAACACCAATGCGAAATATTGTCAAAGAGAAACTAGGACCGAAAGGGAATGGGTGTCAAGCAGACACACCCTTGAAATCATTTGAGTTATTTTTCGATGACGCCATGATAACAGGTATTGTGACATGGACTAACCAGAAGATTGAAAATGTGAAAACCAATTACACAAGCAAACCTGGATTTCTGTACAATACAAGCGTGACAGAAATTCGCGCACTCATAGGCATCCTGCTGTTCTTGGGCGCCACAAAGAGTTCCAAAGAAAGTACTGCAAACATTTGGGCAAAAGATGTTACTGGCAAGCCAATCTGCATATCACCGATGAGTAAGAAGAGTTTTTCGTTTCTTGCCTTTGCTTTAACGATTCAACTATGAAGGCCCAGTAAAGAGCCGATGACAAGTTGGCACCTATTCGCAACATAGGCGACAAATTTGTTGCAGATTGTGAAGCAAACTACACTCCAAGAACTGGGTGCACAGTGGCTGAATCTCTCCATGGATTCAGAGAAAGATGTATTTTCAAGCAACACATACCAAATAAACCGAGTAAATACAGCATCAAGGTATACATTCTGGCTGATAGCAAAACCTTCTACTCGGTTTCTTCCAAAATTTAGATGCGAGCTGGCACTCATGCACCGGGATTGCCAGTCCGAACCCAAGCTGTTCTGGATTTGTCCCATCAATTTCAGGAAAAAAACCAGAAACTATACCACTGACAATTATTACACGTCAATTTCTTTGGCCACGGAGCTGAAATCTCGAAGTCTCACTTTGGTTGGCACGATGAAAAAGTACAAAGCCTGCATTCCACCCAGCTTCTAGGCAAAGGCAGCAGAAAGAACGGTTCAATACGCCTTTGATCATGCAAATAATTTCCTCTATTGTCCGCTGAACCAAAGAAAAACAAAAGGGTCGTCTTTCTGTCCACTATGCATTCCGAAAAAAAGACAGACGAGGATACTGGAAAATAAGAAATAAATGTGTTTTACAACCACGGAAAAGGTGGTGTGGACAGTCATGATCAAATGTGCAGCTTTTACACCACGGAAAGAAAAACAAACTGTTGGCCAATGAGGGTCTTTTATGGAATGATTGACAGCGTTGCCTTGGAAGCATTTGTTATTTTCACTGAAAATGTGCCCAAATTTGGAGAATATAAGAAAGACAAGCGACAAAAATTCTTGAAGGAACTGGCCCTTGCTTTGATTATTCCACATGCACGTCAGAGATTGGAAGTGCAGCAAACACCGCAAGATGCCAAACAGGTCATTCGTAGTTGCGGCATTTTACCAAAGGCACACTCATCAGCACCAATAACTACCCGGCGCCATTCAGGACAGCGCAAGAGATGCTACATTTGTCCCAGATCAAAGGACAAGAAAACCAAATTCATCTGTAATGAGTGCAATAAGTTTATGTGCAAAGAGCACAGCAAATGGCTGTGCAACCAATGCCAGCAGTAAAAGTTAGGCCTACAGTGATGTAAAAATAATCAGAAACTCACACATGAAGTGTTGTGCAATATTATTTGGATTTTGTAATACATTTTTTAGTGTCTGCTTCTAAATAGGCTATTTGAAAGTTTCTAAGACAAATACGCTTATGTTTGCCGATACTTGAATACAAACATTTGTTGCATTATATTATTTGGAGAAGAACAAAAAATTGTAATAAACAGTGTTTTTTATTCTGGTAATATAGTACGTTTTTTATCATGGGGTCAAATTGGCCACATGGTACTGTCAACGTAACTTTGTTCATGGTACCAGAGCAGGGTTAAGTAGGTATTATTGCTTTGTTACCACGCCTTAATGGTGTACTCCATTTCAAAGATTAGAATAATGTGATGTTCCAAAGATACATGCGGTGAATCATACTGATAGTAAAATTCCTAATTAACAGAAGAAAGATCAATCGTTTCTTCCTTAGCCATTAAAGATTTGTACGGCGCATTTCTGTTTCGCTATGAAGATAAACAAATGCAAGGAGGCAAAATACATGGTGGCTGATAAGCGTCATGCTCTAATTACTGAAAGTACGAGAATTTAGATTACTCCCCTTTCTCCCTCTAAAAAAAGTCTTTATAATACCCACATAGAATTAAATTACATGCTTGAGGAAAATTGTGCTTTTTACAAGAACAACAAAAGTCATCTACAATTGTCGTAATTGCTTAAAAGGCTTCAACTCCCGAAGGTTAATTGTCGACACAGGAATCTGTTATCATCATCATCCATTACTTTTGCTTAATAAATTGGTTGCTGTCTTCTATTTGTTAAGGGTCTGTATCTATTCGTATTAAGTAAGAGTGCCCAGGTCTTTGTTTCCGTATGCTTCAACATTAAAGGAAACACAGCCTAAAGCCAAACTATAAAGAAAAAGGCTTTGTAGATGCGCATTCCCCATGAATGCTAACGAGAACGATAAAGAAATTAACGGTCTCCTAAGACAAATAACTGAAAAACAAAAGCCATCTTTTCAATTACCATCCATTTTTATTAAGTGGAGTGTTCTGAGAGGGGAGGGAGTTGCTTGTTACTTGACACTTAAACAATGATTCACGACATGTATCAGAGTAATTGCTCCACTTTCTTAATTGAACATTTTTTTAATTTTACATTCTTCAGAAATTACCTAAGAGATAAGGCTTCTAACTTTTAAAATATTCTATTAAACATGTATACAAGTAAGGATTGATGTATTTTTTAATTTACGAAGAAGTTTGCTGATTTGTAGAAAGTCCTGAAAATAATGAGAAAATACTTTTCAGGGGGAAAGAATGAAAAAAAAAATGTTTGTGTGTCATGAATGAAAAATACAAATTGATGATAAGAAGTAAGCAAGAGTGTTACAGCATTATCAAAACCTGTTGATTTTGGCAAACATCTTCCAAATACGTGAACACAACTTAAATAGACAAAGTCATCGATCGCTCTTTCCACGTTTTTCTTTAATTAATACACAGCAACCGAAAAATTGTATTTCGACACCGTTGGCATCGTATACCAGATCTCTCGATAACTAGCCGAGGGAGTTCGCTTTACGCTACGGTGGCAACAATCCACGGCGCTATGTGTGTTTATCTGTCAGCATCTGACTTCGCAAAATTCGTAGGGATGTGCTCAGCAACTGACATCTCCATCTAGTGGCGCTTGAGACGTCTCGATCTGGTGGGCCTGTTGATTTTCTTAATCAAAATTCCTTTCTAACACTGTAGTAAACACCATTGGAGAATAAAACGGTAGTAAAAGAATGACATAAAATGTGATATTAAAAATAATGCATTTCGCTTTCTGTAATTGTTTATGTTCCAGGTATGTTTGTGATACAGTGATCTAATAAACAAATCTTAGACATCAGAAAAGCAAAATAAAATTACTATTCAACCAATGGATTGCTCAATCCTCAAAGAGTCATTCTGTACGTAGGAATAATCCTTCAACTGTAACGAACTTGTGCTCTACTTGATGAGCCGGAAATTATCACGATGGAAAGATCACTGATTCCTCCCCTCTGCGTGGTTATTTGTTGCTTTTTTTTTTTAAAAAAAAAGGAAAACCTCTGCGTGGTTTTCCTGTTTGCTTTTTTTACGTTTTCTTTCCAATGTCGTTGTTAGCTAAATTATTTCTTGTCTCACTATACAAGGTGTGCCAAAAAAGTTCAGTGAATGCATGCCAAAAATTTACAAAACAGGTAATCTTTTAGCAAACTTACTTTACTGGCTTACAAAATAATACACCCTCTCCCGGGTACAATGCACTTTCTGCATCGTTCGTATAGCTACTGAAAGCTATGGGGCAAGTTCTTTGTTATCATCTGAACGCCCGAAATATCCGCAAATCTTTCCTTTTAACACTAATTTCAGTCGAGGAAAGAAAAAGTAGTCAGTCGGTGCTACAAATAAAAAAAAAAAAAAAATCACTCACCTTTGAACGCGGTGAGTGATTTAATTTGAAGCAGAATTCGACATTGGTTCTTTGCTTCATTTCAACCTGGTAACAACGTGCAACTACACCAACTGCCGCGACATGCGATTCGTGCCACACCTTTTCTGACAGCTCCGAGATTGTTATGGACATGTTCGCTTATGTACTTGACTACGTCATTAAAGTTACCGCACCTTTTACAACGTTCCTTTTACGCTCTATGACAGCATTAACCGAACTTTATTAACATACAAGGCCGTATCAGAATAATATATGATCACCCCCGGAATCACAATATACCCGCCCAGGAGCGTCACAGAGTGCACGTAACAAGGTTGACCACACGGAGATATAAGCGGGCGGACAGGACAGATGAGTCATAGTGAGTGACGTGAGCACAATGGGAAGAGGTAGTGATTTGAGACGCTAAGGGTAGAAGCATCTCAGAAACAGCAGACTTCGTGGGCTGTTCGCGAAGTGCTGTAGTAAGCTATGCCAAGAATGGATTGTTGGTACACCGAGTACCTCCTGACGTCATAACTGTGGAGCTCCAACGGCCGTCGACCCCGCAGGAAAACGACATCTCCGTCTACTGGTAAAGGGGCCATTGACCACGCAAATGAACCCTGGGACACACAGGTACGTGTCGCTGATAACAGTGGAGCGAACCCTGTTACGCATCGGTTTCCGCAGTCCACGCTGTGTCAGGGCGCCCATGTTAACCCAAGTCCATCGGCAATGACGCATGCAGTTAGCATGGGACTACCGTCATTGGACAGTGGAAGAATGGTAAAAGGGTTGCCTTCTCCGACCAATCGAGGTTTCTACTTCACGGAAGTGACGAGCGGTGGCGGATACGGAGACAAACACACGAGAACCAACAAGCGGACACGCTTCTCTTTCAAGTACAGGCCGGCGGTGGCAGTGCGCATGTCTGGGGGGTGTTTTCCTGGTGTGACCTGGGACCGTTGGTATCACTGAACGGGTCCTTGAACGCCAATGGCTACCTGTCCATCCTCGCTGACCACAGGCATCCCTTTGTGTCGGGCGTTTAACCTGGTGGTGATGGAGTCTACCAATTGGACAATGCGCCGTGCCACGTCGCTAAGGGGGATGCGTGACTGGTGCCAGGAACACGACAGCGATGCTTCTGTTCTCCCTAGGCCGGCGAAATCGCCCGACCTCAATCCCATAGAGCACTCGTTGGGCTCTTTCGATCGACAGGTTGACGTGCCGACCTACAATCACTTCATCTCCGGAACCTCCGTGCTCTGCTGCGGTCCGAATGGGCACCTGTGCTTCGGGCAACCTTCTAGGGCCTCATTGAGTCCATGACCCGTCGTCTTGCGGCTGTCATCTGGGCCAAGGGGGTTATTCTCATTATTAAGTAGGTAGTCATATTATTCTGGTACGACTGTGTACCTTGTATATCGCAAATACTCAAGTTTACTTCTGCTGACACACTGCAGATTTTTAGATTTGTCGATTTATATCAATATTCACTCTTTTGCTCTTCACCACCTATAGACCAAGCCGCAAACCGGTATTCGCGAAGGATTGATTATTTCATTCTGTTCTTTATTTTGTTAATCCGCCTCCGTTATTTATTTATTTTTCTTTGCTTTCCGGAAACGTCCTTCGTAAGTAAAATCACGGGTAACTTATCGAATCATCTAAAGTGAAATCACGGGTAACCCATCGAATCACCTAAACTGACTTAAACTGAGCCATCTCCTAGATCTTGACGGTGTCTATTTAGCATTCCTCCCTTAAAATTCGCTCTAGAAAGATATGTAAAAAGAAAAACATACGTTTTGGCACAACCACTAATAATATACGCAAACGCCATTATTATAAAGGAAATAAAGATCTTCTGAACATGCTATAGGCAAACTAGATATACATTCAATCCATATTCCTAGTAGTAAAATTGAAAGCATAGGAAGCACTGAAAAAAAAACCCCACAGTGTATTATACCTAGAATAAAGCAACACCAAACAAACTGGGAAAGGAAAGAAAACAGAATTTTTTTTATGTAGACTTCTGCTAGGAAATAGGAAAAAACTCAAACTTTTCGAAAGTAAAACTTATGAATTCCCCATCTCCCCCAAAAAGGTCTTGCAAAATTAATTGTGGCCGAGAAGTAAAGAAACTCAAATACAAATTAATTTACAAAACTTACTA
Source organism: Macrothele yani (assembly GCA_039090855.1). Taxonomy (NCBI): domain Eukaryota; kingdom Metazoa; phylum Arthropoda; class Arachnida; order Araneae; family Macrothelidae; genus Macrothele; species Macrothele yani. The sequence continues at coordinate 4,020,990 of CM076995.1, read as the reverse complement.
CTTCACTAACCTCTAAAATTGCTCCCGATGCAACAAAATCCGAATTCCTCATACCATTAGACGGCAGCACAAGAAAAGGTCGGTCAGTTTTGAACAAAGGAAAGACCATTGAGACAGAGCATGTAAGGCTGTGTCTACACAACGTTACTTAAATTACCCATGAAATTAAAAAAAGGTGTGAGATCCAATATATCCGAAATTATTACTAAAGCATAGATTCCCTCCTCGATGAAAACATGAGCGGAAAAAGGAGTGAGAAAAGAGGCCACAGATCTACACTGCTGTTTGTTGAAAACGCAGAATCAGGAAAAACGCATACGATTGGACTAAAACTCGCATGATGAGTAGGTCACGTGAGAAGGTGCAAATGACTACAACCGCGGGGCACATGTAAATTATTTGTGCTAGCGACACCCGCGTACCTGCCCCCAGGAGGCCTAAATGTAGGACGCACAGGGCAAATTACCATATTGGATTAGAGGGCATTGTGGCTTTAAGGCAGCCATAGTAACTGAGTATGCCCCGCCGCAGAAGGCGAGACCCATACGTACAGCTGATGGACTTGGAGTGAGTCTGATGTACTGGACTGCGGGAAGGCAGACTTTCTTTCCGCGACATCGTCGCTCGTATTGGACAAAATGTGAGCACAGTGATGTGAATATGACGCCACTGGGAACAGGAAGACCTGACTTGCAGACGTGAGGGGTCTGGAGCCCAGCAACAGACGAACGCACAGGAAGACCGTTATTTCCACCGTATGGCAACAGCTGCTTCTAGTAGTTAGCACAATAGTGGAGATCTGTGCCATATCAAGGGTTGTCTGCAAGCTTTGCCCGACGCAGTTTGCTTCAGTGAGACCTCGTCATTCGCCGTCCGATGCTTCGACCTCTCATGATCTTTAAAACACAGACGTCAGCGGCTGCAATGAGGCAATGAACGCAGACACTGGCTTGATGAATTCCAGAGCACAGTATTTTCCAACGAGTCGCGGTTCAACCCAATGACCCATGATCGGAGAATTCTGGTACGGCGACACCGTGGTAAACAGCTGTTGGAGGTAATGATTATACAGCGTCATTTGGGCCCGACACTGGCTGTTCTGGCTTGGGGTATTGTTGGGTTCCATAGAACCGGCCATTGCTCCTGTTATGCTTTCTACGCATAACAGGAAAAATGGCCAGTCAGCAGTCCATCAAGGAAGCTGAATGTCTCCGGTGCCGTTCTTGGTGAAATATGTCAACTGGACAATGCCCAACCACATGTGGCGTAGAGTGTCTTGAGCTCCTGGATGCCCGACGTGTGCCACGTCTTCCTTGGCCAGCGGGTTCGCCAGATGTTTCGAGACGGCATGGAATGACCTTACTCAGTATGACTTCTAGAACCTTTTTCAGTCGATGCCATGCCGTATACGAGCCGCTCGTGGTGGGTACACAAGGTACTGAGTTTTGTGTTTTTCACATCACTTACAGATTTGTACTTCTGATCATTTACGTCTTGTTTCATATGTAACGTAACCTATAAATCTCACTTCAGTATCTTAGGTCTTCCTCGGGGTTGCATTTTCAATAGACAGTGTATCTCAGAAACGTTTCCGGCATAATTACTTTCCATAATTAATACTAGTAAAATTATAAATTGTATCTAAACTTTTCCGTGAAAAGTCACAGAAATTAATAAGGGAAAAATCAGGAATATGATGTTACAGAGCCCTGACTTTCGACCAGAAAGCTCATCGTCAGTGACAAGAGCTTTCGAGGAATGGGTACCCAATGCTTCCGCAAAGACTCCTCTTCAAACCATGTGGCTGAACCATTTCTACGTAGTATTTGCTGATGGTTGCATCATCAGTTCACTTTCGTTGCGTTACGTACTTCTTAAAAATATCATTCGTATACCTGGACCGGCAACCTTGTGTGACAGTCTCAAATTTCCATTATTAATTTTAAAAGAAAAAATATCGAACAAAGATAGCTGATGACAACTTTGTCAACGCTTTAAGGTCGGCTGTTACAGATTACTTACCCGATCTCGGGAAATTTTCCGATTAAAAGAAACTGACAATAATATTTCTGTTGTCGTTGGGTTGTTAAAATGCTTTGAATTTTATACACGCTTAATTAATATGTATTTATACTTTGACTTTGTTTTAGAAACTAAGATCAACCTACGGAAAACCCAGTCGATTTTGAGATATCAAGTTTTTTTCTTGCAGTAGTTTTTACGAAGTTCAAGGCTCCCGCTCTCTGGTCTCTCAAAAAACGTCAACACAAACGGTGCCTTATGTTACATAGTAGCATTGTAAGATATAGTAGTGTTCAAAGATTCATAACCAAATGGTGGCATATCGAGTCTTACAACTCTATCCAAGATTTCAGTGAAAGCGGAATCTTCAAATTTTCGTTGTTTCTAGAAGAATCAAGCAATCGAAGTTTAGATAGAGCGAAAGCTGTTGATATTCTGTTTTCTGTGTAGATTTGTCTACAACGGGGATACAATACGATAAATTTGACTGAGTATTTCACAACAGCAACGTCAGTGTTAGATGTCTTTATTTGACTGAACTCCGAGTGATACAAAAAGTAGAGCAGAGTTTCACTCTTCGATAAGACGTCAGTATGCTCGTCCTTTTGATATAACTGCCTTCAATACCTTTTCTTCATACACCGAAGAGCAATTAAATTAGAGATACCTGTCTAGTAACGTGTAGCACCACCTTTCGCCCTGATGACGGCGGCGATTCGTCTCGCATGGATTCGACAAGACACCGGAAACATTGGGAAGCCATACGGATCCACGACCCTGAACAAGCTCCCACAGGTCATGAAGATTTGATGGAGGGGCTCAGAGCCTCAAACCTCTCTCTCGATGGCATCCCAGATGTGCTCGATGGGTTTGAGGTCAGATGACCTAGCTGGCCAAGGAAGCGAGGTCACGTCGGTGGAGTGTTCATCCAACCATTCGATTACAATTCAGGAGCGATGGTACGGTGCATTGTCTTATTGCAGGAGGAGGTCCCCAGTTGAATGTTGAAGACGCACAAACGGGAGCAAATGGTAGTCCAGGATATCCCGGTAACGTTGACCTGTGAGGGACGATGTCACACGTACCAGGGGTCCCATTTCAGTCCACATAAACAGTCCCAAGACGAGAATGTCACCCCCACCAGTTTGAAGAGTATCCTGCTGGCAAGAAGGATCCATCGCTTCATGTGGTTTGCGCCTTAATCGTATCTTGCCATCCGCATGTACCAACGTGCATCTCGACTCATCAGTCCAGGCAACATTTTCCCACATGTCTAGGGTCCAGTGGCGATGTTTCCGCGCCTTTGCTAATCTTTGTACTCTGTGATGTGCGGTCAACAGCGGTACCCTCGTGGGACGATGGCTTCTGTACCCCATAGTGAGGAGATGGTTCTGTATGGTGTGGCTGCTTACACGTTTTTGTGCACCAGCGTTAAATTGCCGAGTGGTTTCTTGCACTGTGGCCCGTCTATCCGCTGTTACAATGCGAGCTAGCCGACGATGACCCCGCTCATCCACACGTTGCTGTCCACGGCAGTTGGCCCTTGCAGGGATGGTTTTACCGGATTCGATGTACTCACGATGCACCCGTGACACAGTGGCTCGTGAAAATCCCAGTGCCTGCACGACTTTCGAGATGCAGAGACCCATTCGTCGGGCCCCGACAATTTTTCAACTATTAATTGCGCTTAGATCCTTCGTCTTACCCATACTGCGTCCGACTCTTACTGATTCCCGTCGCATCACTCCTTATATTGTCGGATCGCTGCATACGCTATGTCGTTTCCGTTTACAGAGCCGCCCACAGCGCCCCATTTGCATAACGCCAGCTGTCTCTAATTCAATTGCTCTTCAGTGTAGTTAGATACTAAGGAAGCTTTACTGTTGTAAACTCATATGATAGGTTTGATTCAAAGTTAGAATAATCTACTATACAATATGTATATTCATTTTCTTGATTTCTTAGATCCTTTTCACTCACTTCTACACAAATTTCTTGATTGCTTCAAAATTAAATAGTTCCTTTTGGATTTACATTATGTCACAGTTTGAGGTTACTCGTTGCTTTCTTTATTTGTGACGTTGCACGTATACATTTTTTAGCCTGATAAAACACGTGGTCGAAACTGTTACCAAAAGAGCAAAGCATGACTGTGAAGCTATACACAACTGAGATGTTTACTACTGACGTGAAACATGAAGGCAAGACGGATGTACATATCCTTGATGTACTATAGACGTATATTCTTCTGCGCCATTCAATTTCAGCGGGGTGTCAGCTTGTTAAGGCTTCACCTTTCGTATTCGTTAATTATTAGCTAATATGAAAATCGAATACCGTAGAAGTAATAATGGTTGAACCGGATATTCCGACAAGATTTTTTCTTCAAGATTCTGATGCAAACTCTTGACGAAAAATTTTTGTCGGAATTTCCGGTTCAACCATTATTACTTCTACGGTATGTCGATGACTTACTAATCTTTTGGCCCAACCCCTTGTCCTTACTAGAACGTTTTACGGATTGTCTTTCCAACCAGTACCCTACCATTAAGTTCACTTGTGAAATTGAAGATCAAGGAAAACTGCCGTACCTGGATATTTTACTACTTCGAGACTTAAAAACTCACCAACTCAACTACTCTGTGTTCCGCAAACCTACTTCTATACCTTGCATGATACCATATTCATCATCTCACCCTTTTGAACATAAGGTCTCCTCCTTCCTCTTTTTGATAAAACGTGCTTTCACTCATTCGTCTTCACGCAGAGCCCGACAACTTGAATTAACCAGGATTTCGTCTATGACACAATCGTTCGGCTTCCCACCTCACCTTTTCCAAGGACTTTTGCGAAAATTCCAGAGACTGGGATTTACCACATTATCTACTCAAACTACCCCTACCCAATTTGTTGGTAAGATAGAATTTATTCCCCCACTTGTAATTATTCTGAAAATAGCATGTTATAAACATAATTTGTCCTTTGGAATTTGTACCAGGAATGTTTTTTCACTGGTGAGGAATGATAGAGACAAAGTTCCAACCCCCAATAAATCTGGTGTGTATAGTATACCTTTATTACCTGAAGATACTTACAGTGAAGTTAAGTACTATGTGGGCTCTACACTTCGGACCTTAAATACTCGTCTGTCTGAACATAAATATTCCCTACGTACTGATACTATAAATACCGCACTCACTGTAGTAGTAAAACAGGATGGATACACCCCTGACTGGAACAACACTAAAATCTCAATATCTACAGTCGACAAACGCTCAATTCTTTTGTTGGAAAGTCTCTGCATTCTTTCTTACGGGGAGATGTGTTGCAACATAGAACTACCAACTGTGATTCACAGACCCTGGAGACGAATACTTCATTCTTCACGAGCACAAACGGGTCTTCAGGGCTTTGTATAATACTGTACATTTTGTTTTATTTCTGCACTTTACGTTTAGGATTTAGTGGGATGGCATCGCTACCTGATTGGTGAACTCATGAACAGATGCGCCTCGTATTGCAGTACAAATTGACAGGTTTGTTTCTTGTGCCGTGTCATTGTCGGCCTGAGGATGAAGCTATTGTGGCTTCGAAAGTACTTGTCACTTTCATTGAACGGTTTTGGATCGTGAATAAAATGTAAAATTTGTTTACGGTTTGGTAAATTGTTTTAATATATCGTGCTAAAGACAGCAACTTTTAATTTCTAACTTAACGTTATATTTCTCTCTGAAGTGTATATTCTTGTGGCAACCTGAATTGAGGTCAGGAGTAGAATGACGTATATGTTCAACAGAGATAAGAACGATGCTTTCCATGTACGTTTGTGGTGTTCTAACTGCCTTTCGAGCTATTTCCCGCCAACGTGCTGTTTCTTGTCGGATGTATTTTGCTGTCTCACGTTAGATGTTTTGAGCCTGTAGTTTCGAAACTTGTCGTTGTTAAAAGTTGACTAGACTGTTGGAGTTAGAAGAATTAACTTGTTGTCAAGTTTGCTATATTCGAAAAATGTCATAAGTTACGAGTATTCTGCCGCATTCAGTGTATTCCAGAACCTGTTACATTCAGACATCAAATTACCGGATGATATTATCACATGTGATAACCTATAAAGTGGCTAAAGGAATAATAAAGACGTTGAAGTTTTCGTATGTTTAACTGGGTGTTCAAGCCAGTCAGTGCTTCTTTAAGAGATGTGTTTAGCTATCCGGGACATCTCATGAACCCTACGCAACGTTTCAGTCAAATTAGTATTCTAATTCACGTAATGTTAATGTTCTAAAAAATCCTCGACATGTATGTACCTTAATTTTACGATATTCTATAGTGTTTCGGGTTACCACGTCTTTGGTTATTCTTAAATTTTAAAACATCTATCAGTCAGTGTAATTTAGAACATTTGTTCTTTACTGTTCATAAAGATTTCTTGAATTATTTCATTGCATCATCCATGGAATGACATATTAAACTTTTGCGTTAGGCACATGTAGGGATATCCCATATCCCTCCATCTGCTTCTTTCTCACTGTCAGTATCTTTATCATGCTTAGGGCCACTTCTTTGTTCATTCTTGGCTCGTTGCCAAGGATGAACAAAGAAGTCGAAATGTCTAATCACTAGCACTATTCCAATTTTCGTGAAGAAATTTAATGAACGTCACAAGAAAACTTATATTGCGATCCCTCCGATACACTGAAAAATATTTCAGTAAAATTAAGAACAACCTATTTCACCATTTCGAATATTGCATTGTAACTGTGAGGTAAAACTGCACAATGAAAAGTTTGTAATTAATGGAAATACTCATTCCACAGTTTAAAGACGCAGGAAACAGCCTCATTTTATCAACATTTTAAAGAATTTAATCTTACTCTAAGCATGATAAAGCCGCTCTTTTTCAGTGTCTCTTCCGGCAAATCCTGAATCTATTCAACTTGAAACGATTAATTTTCGTAGCTCAATTTAAAAACAAAACTTTGAGTGTTTTTCTTGTTAACCAGTAAAATTAATATAAGAAGAACAGCAAACAGCCGTTATGTAAAATTGTTCTGAGGTGCAAAACAGTTTTATTTATGAACGAACAGTCGTCAACGGAAATTCGTTGGGAAGGCGGTAAAACCATGAAAGATAATTAAACTTCAGAACACTTCACTGAGTTGAACTGAAGGTTTTGATAAATTAAGCGCCTCATGCACAAATAGGAGACACCGGAAACGCAGACACGGATACAGTATCCACATATTTCACAGAAAGAAGAGAAAAAAATCTGAATTCGAATTCTCCTGGAATGTTCTGCTCGAGTGATAAATATTTAATATATTTATTAATGATTAAAATATTCCACAGAATTTTTTAAGTACCAAAATATAATTTATTGCTTTCAATTCGGAACTATCCATAAAGCTGAAGGTAAAATATACCACAGCATAGGTTTCTTATTGTTAGCTCTGAATAAAAGCAAACATTTCTGCAAACGAATATCGCAGATGAATTTGTGCTAACTAACGAACCTTTCATCAGTAATTAAGGCAAAAATATAAACAACATTTTCTCTACAAAAAATGCATTATCTACGTCAAATTAGAAGTTCCAAACTCGCTTTTACGCAACTGTCTCATTATGAAATGAAAATATTTATTAAGAATAACACATTTATTAGGAATATCTCCTAAAGAACGCAAGAAAGAATTAATGTACCTTCGCTAAATGAAATAGAGCCGCCACCGGTGGCGCAGTGGTCTAAGCGATGGCTTCTGATCATTCGTCCTTGATGGGGTCCGGGTTCGAATCCCGAATTACATCATTTAAAAGCAATAATTATATTCTGGTACTTTTAAAAAAATTGTGGAATCTTTTAATCATCAATAAAAGGCATGGATGTTGTGTTTGTCTTACGGCGCTGGCGCTCTCCCTTCCCTGGAACCATTGACCCTAAATTAGGGACGGGCGACTGCTTATAGCCCATTGAGTTGCTCACGATGGTCGTTAAACCTCCAATAAAAAAATGAAATAGTTGATGTGACGACAGAAAATCAGTGTAAGAGCTGAGATGCTGTGTTGCTTAAAAGATATAATTATGTGCTATAAAAAAAGACACACATATCTTATGATGCCTTAGGATTTTTTTCATTTTTTCATGTTTGCCCTAAAAATGGAAAATTGTTTCCAAAGGCCTTAATGAATACAGAATTATCACAGGGATAACAAAAATTATATCTCAAAATATCGGCAACTACTTTATTAATTTTTGTTCGATATGCATGTGAAAATCGACGACGAGAAATTGATAATTTTGTCATCATCGTTCCCAGGTAGTTCACAATGTATACACAAAAACATATATTACGCTACAACATATGATAAATAGTGGTAGCCCTACTATATTTGCAAATCCAAATGCTTAGAGATCAAAGATAATTCATATCTGACCCAAACTCACGATGATCGACATAAATTAGTAGTTTGGGAGGATTTCCGGGTCGGAGTTTTGGTCTCCATAAACGCAAGTATCATTCCTCTGGGAATGAAATCAGTAAGAAACTAAATTCCTTGGCTCTTCTTCAATGAGTTTGCGACCATTTATAAAAAAAAAGTTTTTATTCGTGTGCTCCTTTCCTTGCGACCATTTTCTAAAAGTTTTCTTGTCAAACTGAAATTAGTCTCTTTCTACTCATTTTCCGAAGATATTGGCATCCTGTATATTCATGAAAAATATTTCGCAGTTGGGCATGCATCTGATTTTCGACACGATATGCTCTTTGTGGGGTTTGTAATTTTAATCCTAACTTCAAGGTAAAGCAAAAGTGAAATTTTAGTGAGATGAGGGAACGATTGACTGCTGTCATATCTGCCCTCGGAGTACTTAAGTTTCGATCAATTTCATCCTTTTCATACTTTTAGTTTTGGAAAAAAATTCTAGATAAGGACAGGGGGAAGAGGAAGATCTAAGGACCCGATAAACTCCACGATTGGCTGTCATTGGATTCACCCTGAAGTCCTAAACTGATGACTATTCGGACCATAGTAGACCTAGACGGATTACTGTTCGGACCTTACAGGACCTAGGCTGAAGACTGTTCGGACCCACCTCGGAAGGATTGTTGTTTGAGAACCGGGAGTTTAAGACCTCGTGCATCTAAAACTGTGGTATTGATTCCATGTTACTCTGTGTGACTTACCGTTGCGCTATTATAAGTTATACTTTTCTGATTATGGCCAGGACGAGAACACAGGAACCTTGCATAATTACGTGACTTCGGTCTCTTCTAGCATATGTTGTTCTTCCGAGCGTTGAAGGAGCACTTCGGTGTTTAGATAGCTCTGCGACTTATAGTGATATTGATGAGTGGGGGAAAGATATTAAAATTCAAGTGAAGCTCAATTTATGACTTCAGAGATAAATTCTCAAGGTAGGCGGTTTAGGAAACAATCTCGTTTAGTGTGTTTTTTGAGCGCACGGATAGCCAGGAAGAAGATAGGTACACTGAATGAATGAATGATAATATTACTGATGAACTTAAGGCCCAGTGGACAAATTTATTACGTTTTCTTTTTGGCCAAAGATGTACGTACGACATTAATATAAAAGAAACTGGATGATAAGCTTCCTCTCACCATGTTCTTTCCAAAATCTAGAAAGATAATAATTCTTACTCGCGTGATTCCTGGTTTGCAACGCGGGCTGAAATGTGTGTGCCCTTTTATTCGATCTAGATCTACGTAATGACTGCGGCATTGACGTCGGACCATCTTACTGATCGTGAGATTAGGCAAGAAATTCATAGCCGGCGGAATTACCACAGCCATGACACTGGTGAATGTAAGCTACATTGACTGACAGAAACATTTTGAGGATTTTCCTGTTGAATCTCTCCGTGCAATATTTCACTCTGTGCAGTGAACTAGGTGGCCATGTCGATGAGGTATGATCAGATCGTCTTGGTCAACAAACGGCACTATCGACTCAATCGTGAAATGGGAGAGTAGACAAAAATCATTCTTCTCAGTTACAACCACACGTTCTATATAATATTGCTACTTTCGAATAGACTCCATAACATAATTTCTAGCCTCGTTGGCGCGAGAACGAGAATATTTCAAAAAACTGGTCCTCGTTGGGTTTAGCCATAAAAGAAGGATATATAGAGAAGCCAGTGGGATATATAGAGAAGGATATATAGGATATATATATATAGGATATATAGAGAAGGATATATAGAGAAGCCAGTCGCGGCCAGTGCGACATGAAGGCAGAGGGTGCTAAGAATCCCCGGAGGACCGGACTAGGCTGCCATTTGATGCTGACCTTGGCTACCTACAACGGACGCTCCCTATCTTCTGATTCAAGGCTTCTTGAATTGGAAGAGGAACTACAAAGGATCAAGTGGGACATCGTCGGGCTAAGTGAGGTAAGGAGAAAAGGAGAAGATCTCATTGAACTGAAAAGTGGACATCTCTTCTATTATCGTGGGACAGATACTGGCAGAACTAGTGGTGTTGGATTTATAATAAACAAGAAACTGAAGGATAAAGTGGTAGAAGTTGAAAGTTCCTCGGACAGAGCTGCACGACTCGTTATCCAACTATCGAGAAGATACCAGGCTCAGATTATTCAAACTTATGCACCCACCACAAGTCATCCTGAAGAAGAAATTGAAGAATTTTATGAGGAAATTCGTCATCTAAATAATAAAGGTAAGCAGCACTTGAAGATAATTATGGGAGATTTCAATGCAAAAATAGGGCACCGGCAACAGAATGAAACTTCAGTAGGTAAATTCGGTCACGGCAACAGAAACCAGCGTGGAAATACTCTCGTTGAGTTTGCAGAGGCAGAAGGATTTTTCATCTTGAATTCATTTTTCAAGAAAAAGCCACACAGGAAATGGACATGGAGACATCCAATTGGGACGACAAGTGAAATTGATTTTATTATGTGTAACAAAAAATTCGTCATCGAAGACTGCAGTGTGCTGAACAAGTTCAACACAGGTAGTGACCATAGATTGGTGAGATGTAAGATGCACCTCAACACTAAACTGGAACGTGGCAAGCTCATAAGACAAACAAAATGTATTGACATAACCAACCTTAAAAAACACCATAATACTTTCAAGTTGGAACTGAAGAACAGATTCTCTGCTTTAGAAGGCCTAACATCGGAAGAAGTGGATATTTCGGAAGTTAACAGAAAAGTAACCAAAGCTCTTATGGAAACAGCGACAAAATTAGCTGGGTCTAAGAACAAGTTGCATGTAAACAAATTATCAGGAAAAACCAAAATGTTGATGCAAAAAAGAAGAGAGATGAGGACAACTAAAGAAGATGTGACTTCCAAAGTGGAATATATAGAGCTATGCAAGACAGCACGAAAAAGTATCACTGAAGACGTAAGGAAATTCAACTGTGAGCTAGTGAGGAAAGCAATTGAAAACAACCAAAGCCTAAAGATAGCAAAGGGACATCTCAGTAAGGGAAGAAAACAGATTATGGCTCTGAGAAAAGAAGATGGTTCTATAACAAGAAATAGAGGCGAAATTTTGACAAGAGTGAAAGATTTCTACTCCAAATTATATGAAAGGGATGATACATGTACTCCAGACATCATGAAAGGTACCAGAGTTCTTCCAGTCCTCCCAGCAGAAGTTGCTCATGCAATCAAGAACATGAAGCGGGGGAAAGCTCCAGGAGAAGATGGAATTACTATAGACATCATACAAGAAGCAAGTGGAGAAATTGAAACAGTACTCGCCCAAATTTTCACTCGATGCCTTAATGAAGGGAAGATTCCTGAGGATTGGAACAATGCTAAAATGATCCTGCTACATAAAAAAGGTGACATTGAGGATCTCAGGAACTACAGACCTATCAGCCTCCTATCAGTGGTTTATAAAATCTTCACTAAAGTTCTTTCACACCGCTTGAAGGTAACACTGGACATGGCTCAACCGAGAGAACAAGCTGGATTCAGGAGTGGCTACAGCACAATAGATCATATCCACGTACTGAGAGAACTAATTGAAAGAGCGAGGGAATATGAACTTCCATTGTGCATGGCTTTTATCGATTATGAAAAAGCCTTTGATTCGGTGAAACCATCAGCAGTTACCACGGCTCTGAAATCCTGCGGTATTGAAGATGCATACATTAATATTATTAATAACATCTATGAAAATGCAAGTGCAAAGATTCGGCTGTTTGAAAATACAACACACATAAAAATTGGAAAGGGAGTGAGACAAGGTGACACCATATCTCCGAAGCTCTTTAATGCCACATTGGAAAATGTCTTTCAATCACTGAACTGGGAAAACAAAGGGATAAAGATTAATGGAGATTATCTAACCCACCTTCGTTTTGCTGATGACGTAGTCATTTTTGCAACTACCCCATCAGAGCTGCAGAGTATGATCCAGGAACTTGCTGACAAGAGTAAAGAAGTGGGATTAAAAATGAACTTTCAGAAGACAAAAGTGATGTTCAATGCTTTTACAAGAAATGAAGATTTATCGATTGATGGAGAAAAACTGGAGATAACAGATACGTACGTTTATCTTGGACAGCAGATATCAAGTGAGGGTCACATTGATGAAGAAATTAATCGGCGTACAAAACTTGCCTGGAGAGCTTTTGGAAGAAACAGCATAATTTTCAAGAGCAATATGCCATTATGTCTTAAAAGAAAAGTGTTTGATCAATGCATCCTTCCAGTGCTTACGTATGGTGCAGAGACGTGGACCTTAACTAAAAGAGACATACAAAGGCTGCAGACAACTCAAAGTAGCATGGAGAGGTGCATGCTTGGTATAACCAGGAGAGATAAGAAGAGGAACTCGTGGATCCGAAAAATGACGAGAGTGGAAGACATCATGATCAGAGTTAAATCCCTGAAATGGCAATGGGCTGGACATACTGCCAGAAGGACAGACCATAGATGGACAGCCGAAATTTTAGATTGGATTCCAAGGGACAGGAAAAGACCCAGAAAAAGACCACATGGGAGATGGGTGGATGAAATTCGTAAATATGCGGGAGTGACATGGAGGAGACTGGCACAAGACAGACCGTTGTGGAGGAAACTTGGGGAGACCTTCGTCCAGCAGTGGATTGATAATGGTTGACAATGATGATGATGATGATGATATAGAGAAGACACTGGCTGTATTAAGCTGAAACTCATGACGTCATGATGTCGACTGCAGCGCACCAGTGACCTAAAACAGAACTACAGTTGATTGACAGCTGGTTTCCCAGGTAACACCCACGAACCACGTGATTTTTGTCCGTTAATTTCATGGTTTTTACTTTGACTGTTGACTTTGGCTTGCTATCCGGCAGTGTTGAAGATTCTTTTTGGTTTTCATTTCCTCTAGCGTTCTAATAAGTGGTATTATTTTGCTTATTACTTACTGATCGTATACTTTTCCTTACAGAATTCATAACTTTTGGGTTTTTACGTGTCTGTTGTTCATTTGATTGTTTCTTCCATACCCACTCTGCTTCACTTTCAATTCTAATTTGTATTCAGTTGTCATCTGCTTCGACATCTACGTTATTGGCTTCGTTAGCTTTTTGGCTTTTCTTTTTTACTCGGCATTTATGTAGCCTGTATTTCCATAATTGGCCAACATTTGTGAAAATTGTTTTCCATCTTCGTAATTTTTTTGTTATTTCTGAAGTAAAGGCATGTCTTCCAAGATGGTGCGGTGGCGCTGCTGTCGCCTGCGCTGGGTTGCCTTAGCAACTATTGCCGACGTCACGGGGTTACGTCACATTTTGCTTCTGTTTTTGGTCCGTGGGGGCGCCACTTTCTATGGGAGGAGTTTCCATGGGCTCCTATGTCTGTTTCCACTCTATAGATCCGTCCTTTATGGGTTTAGCATTCATTACCTAAACCTAATGCCTTTAAAATGCTGCATTCACGCACTGAATGGAAGCAAAGTTTTTCACAGGCTGTCCTACGAGTTCCTTGTGGTGGCGTAATACTTTACTAATGATTTTGTTCACATGGTGCAGGCATCGTACGTTAACATTTTCAGTTTTATTCACATCAACAGACAGCTCACACAACTTCCTTTCCAGTTCGGCAAGGTGCCCACTGTGGACTGGGATGTTCGTACTCTGCCTTCAACTATCCAGTCAAGGGGGATCTCTCCCGGTTCCGGATAAGATGTCCAGGCTGGGTAACTCACATATGTCGCCAGGTCCCTTCTAAGTTCAAGAACTGTGTTTCGTGGTAACCTTAAACCCACGAAGTACATAGTCCTTTTAGCACTGTACTCCACAGATTTTCGTTTTCATGTGCGGAAGGGGCGGGGGGGATGTCAGGCTCTTCTGTCTACGGTTTACCTTGTGCAGCAGGTGCATCGATAGGGATGCAGATTAAGCACATTCCTGCGTATCGGAGTGCGTTTTTGGTTTCTAACACAGGTTACATCCCAGGATTTCTAACCAAAATTTTCAATTTGCTCATTATTTTCTTTCGTACAATCCCAGGATTTCATCATTTATTCTTCAATACTCGTATGTTAGTCCTAAAGATACCTCACGCGGTAGAACAAACGGGTCTATTATTTGTGAGGCCAGACGTGGCCACATATGGTTATAAGTACAGTTTGGAACAAATCTCATGTGCTTTGTGTTTTTCCCTAAACAACTTCATCACATTTAACAGAAGTTTGTGTTCGTGAAAGTGAACTGAAGGGTCGTAGGGGACATTGAATACTATGTTTGAAAGTGTAGAAGGCCAACTTCGGGACCTTAAGCTGTGGTAGGCTCATCCGGTGATTTTCATCTGTGACAGCCTACATCGTTGGGGTTATGGACTGTGGCGGTTACTTCCATCGCGGGCAACTTGAAACTGTATGATGCCCCGGTGACTTAGTGGTCGGCGGCTCAGGCGTCTGACTGTTCGTCCACGACGGGTTCGGGTTCAAAAACCAGATGGGTCATGGGTGGTGTGTTTGTCTGATGGACCTGATTCTGTCCTCTGCCTAGAACTGGTGGCCATAAATGTAAAACAAGCGACTGCTTATAGCCCTAAAAGTTGCTCTAATGGTAGTTAAACCCCGACACCCATTTAAAAACAACAACAGAAAAAGCAACCATGCATCACACATCTGTTGAATGCGTCTTTGCAATGAGAGAACGAAATGCCATTTATGTTAATATTTACTATACAAATTTGATTCTGTTTGATGATTTCGGTTTGGCTTTCGTGTTGGCTATGTTATAACAGCAAAGACGCCATGGCAGGATCGCATCACACCAGGCTCTGTGCAAATAAGCCTGACGTGTGTGCGAGCGTTTTATTCGTAAAGCATCGATCCGCTGCTGGCTTGTCATTTACATCACTGGTCGGAAAATGTATTTCGTGTTTAATGGCCTAGTTGGCCTGGAACTGCGGTTCAATATACTAAAGAATGAAATTTTGGGATTACATTGCTGGAACTGGAACATTCAAACACTGCTCCATATGCTGTTTTTCTTTCATAATGTAATGAACCCCTGACGTTATACAATATCTATTTCTAGAAGTTATTGTGTACAGAACGTGAAGTTTTTTTTTCAGAGTGAATGTAAACCGTGCAACATGTCGCTACGTAAAATATAGGCGGAGTGTTACAAATTGTACTGTATATAACTTGGTCGAAACTAATATATATTATGAAATACAGCCAAATACCACGCTCTTATATTCGTTATAAGCACCTGTACGTTGCGAAATTTTCCATGATATGAAAAACTTATGGTTTGGAAGATATTAATTTAAAACATTTATTCAAGGTACTTACTGTGCTTGTTTTCCGATCTTCAGATTACCTCGCTGTTTTCTTGCGGCCGAAGGACACCTTTAGATGATACTGCGTGCGTACCTGTGTACCTTTGTTTAGCCCATTGGTACGAGAAATACAAGACGTGGCGCTTCATATACAGTATTTTACTTGGTGCAATTTTCGAATCGTTTCATCGTGGTTTTCTAACTATTTTTTTTTATTTGATTGGAGGTTTAACGACCACCGTGAGCAACTCAATGGGCTATAAGCAGTCGCCCGTCCCTAATTTAGGGTCACTAGTTCCAGGGAAGCGAGAGAGCCAGTGCCGTAAGACAAACACAACATCCATGCCTGACCGGGATTCGAACCCGGACCCCTTACGGACGAATGATCAGAGGCCAACGCCTTAGACCACTGCGCCACCGGGGCGGCGTTTTCTAACTTTGTTTAGGAGCACTTGGATTTAGGTATTTGCCCCTTTTAGGTAGACTTACGAGATTTCGTTATTGTTTCAACTTATTTTCTTTTTCTGGAAGCCTTATTGCCAAAGCTGTAAATTTTATGCTTTTTCCGGCTGCTTTAGGCCCTACAAAATCTAATTCAAACCACATCTGAAAATAGCGTGGCCAGCAACCCATGAATATAGGTATCCCAGTATGAAAATCCTTTCGTTCAGAATGCTTTGGAGTGTGTGTGTGTGTGTGTGTGCGAGAGAGAGAGTTTGAGGGCGGGACTTCAGAACAACCTTATGCGAAGCGACTCGGTGAGGATACGAATAATTGCCACAGAGTGGGATGATGATCGATATATCGTATGCCAAACATGCTGGGACAAAAATATAGCCTCCCTTTGACACTGGCAACAGTGTTTGCGAGAAGGTCCTCACATTCGCCTCGCCGTAAGTGGTGTTGCTGAACGACTACACTATGGTTAGAATTTAAGATCTAGTGGTTGGCCTACACTACTCCTAGTTCAGAGGCCGAACCGGGGAGAGCGCATTGTGTGTTTAGGTTGCGCTATACTGCACTGCTTAGCAGAACTGACGATCTCAAGCGCGAGAGGGATATTCATCCCACTCTCGCGATTTTTCTTTTAAGAAAAATTATAGTTTACGTTGCCCATTAATCAGATCAGTTACGGACTTAGAAAAAAACGCCCTTGTCAGGGCGAAGTTCCGTTCAGCCCACATAGAGACTCTAGCATCAGATTCGGGTACGTCGACGTCGTTCCGGCCCCTCTGACGAAAGGACTCTTTGATCCTTTGTCAGACCAAAGCCCGAGCGCCCGGATTCTAAGGTTTGACCTGAGTGGGAGAACCCCAGAGTGCCCACTCAGTACTTATAAAACTTTGTGATTTTTTTTATCTCTCGAACAGAGATGTCAACTACCCAGAAGGGTAAAGTGAATCAAAAGGGGTCAGCCCCTAAACTGTCCGGGTCAACCCGGACCCTGAAGGTAGCGGCTGAAAAGCTACCAAGCCCTGTCGGTAGCTCTAAGGCGCCTAGTCCCATTTCCGAGGCCAACCGGAAGGAGAAGTCTAGCGCCAGGACGAGATCTTCAAAGACTCTTCATGGGGCGAAGGGCTCTAAAGCCGCTACACCCACGAAGGGAGCCTCTCCTTCGGCTGAGCCATCTCAGTCCGATCGTGGTGCAAGCACGACCTTGCCACTTCCGCCCATGGCAAGGAAGGGAAAAACCACCCCAGCCCGAACCCTTTCAAGCTCCTGAGGCGTCGTCCGCTGGTCCTCCAGAGACATCTTTGCAGGTCAACCAGCATCCCAGGACACACCCGGTGCTAACACCAGAGGCTTTCATTAGCCGCATAGAATTTATCCTGGGGGAAGTAGAGTCCGCTATCATGGACTCTCGGGTCACTCCCTCAGGAAGAAAGCAGTTGCGGGCGGACCTAGAGAGTGTCCGCAGAGCTTGTTTTGAACAAACAAATCGGACAGCTTTTCTTGAAGGCAGGCTGTCCGTTCGCCAGGTGTCGCGCTGCGAGAGCGACTCCAATGTGGCTTCCTACGCCGAAGTGGCTAGGAAAGGGGCTAGTACGGCGAAAGGTACTTCGTCAGCCCCGACTGGGAGCAAAATTAAGAAAAAGTCGGGAGACAGGAGACACATGCTCCTGGTATATCCCACTGTCGAGGGTGCGTCCTCAGAGGACGTAAAGAGGACCCTGAAGACCGCAGTCAACCCAACTAAACTGCGGTTAGGGGTCAAGAGCGTTAGGAGCATAAGGAAAAGTGGGGTCGCGGTGGAGTGTTCTCATCCCGGGGAGCTTGACCGCCTAGCCCAGGAGTTGAGTGGCAATCCGTTGACCAAAGATTGCACACTTCCTACGGCCCCACGAAAGAGACACCCCCGGTTGATAGTCTATGGGGTCAACGGGGATCTCTCAAAGAAAGAGTTCGAGGAGGCGGTACGTGGGCAGAACCCCGACCTAGATAACGGGTTTTCAGCCTGTTTCCCCATTAAGGGCAAGGGAGGTAGGGTCCACTGGGTTGCAGACGTGGAGCCCAAAGCCTTCAAACTCTTGATGAGGCGGAAGACACTGAACTTGGTTTGGCCAGTGCTCCGCCTAAAGGGATTTTTGCGGGAAGTCAGGTGCTTTCGGTGCAATGGCTTCGGCCATTTCTGAGGCAACTACCCGGAGTCAAAAGCAAGGTGTGGCAATTGCGGTGAAGTTGGGCACCAGCACCACAAGTGTGCAGCCACACTGAAGTGCAGCAACTGCACTGCTGCGAATGCTAAGTTCTGCCTGAAGCTGGACGTCTCTCACTCCAGCTTCAGTAAGACGTGCCCTAGTCTTGTTAGGGAACTTGAGCAAAGAAAAAGACGGTTCAACTATGGTTGACAGATGGTAGTACCCTCGAAGGTACGTAGCTCTCGATATTGAGCTGTTTGGTCTATTGACCAAGGTGTTTCTAATGACCCTGGCCCGGGGTCATCACCACAGCACTGGCCCTAGTGCTGTGGACCATGTACATGTTTTCAATGTGTGAATAATGTGTTTTAGTGCTTAAATATTTGTGAGAGGGATGCATGAGACCCTTATAGTGTAACGTGGAAGTAATAATTTTTTATTAGATACCAAATAAAGGACTTTTGTCCAAAAAACTCGCGTTGGCGGGCGATCTCCCGGCCACGAGATGAGATAAATTATCGAAAAGTTGCTTGCCCCAACTGCCCATAGCACGTCACACACACGGGTTATGACAGAAGGGTGTAAGGTACCGGTCCCGTGGGGGAGGCAGATCCCCACAGGTCTCTAGATCGAATCTGTCCGAGTGGAAGACTCTGGTTTCCGGTGACTGACGGGCTAGCTGTCGCAACGCCGTCAGGAATCCTATTAATCCCAAACTTTCGAGAGAGTTCAACATTTCCCCGGGAAGTCTACACTTAGACGGTGCAGGTAAAGCCATCAGATTAGGTTACACTACTCCTAAAGTAACCCTAACTTTCGTCAGTGACGCAGTGAGGCCGGCCCGCGCTCTTTCACAATGCGGTTAACGCTTTCTTGATTATTTGTGGCTATGTCAATTGCATCGCATGCCACTGACCGATACACATCTCCACCAGCATCTGCAGCAGTGTAACTAACGAGGGAAACCGAGGAGAGAAATTATTCTCACTTCTACTTAGAATGATAACGGGGTTGAGGGATGGAAGCGACATCTTCATCATAATCTTTGCATAATCTATCGACGAACTGCATATATCACGAAAGCCAGGCCTGCGATAGCCGAACATCTCTTTTGTGTTCTCTCGGCAATATCACGGCTGGCCCTAAGCAAGGGAATGCCCGTTCACAAACTTCGAACTTTTCCTGAGAATGATGACTACGCAATGTCTATATGATACTGTGTTCAGCTAGATCCAGGAATATTTCGCCGAGCTCACATGTGTATGAAATAGTGGGATGCCTTATCCTTCCTCATTCGCAAATAGTGCAGACAACAGCCGCCCTACACGACAGCGCTAGGGAATCGTGGTGGTCAGTTCCTCTGGGTTTAGTTCGACGTTTATGCAACCCTATTTCACGACGCACATCTAAGTGTATTGTCAAAAGAGTGTTTCATATCATACTGATGTTGTTCCTGGTGAAATCTGTTTTTGTCGCATTAATATGTACAAAATAGGCTGTCTATACATGCGATAAAAGCAAACCACATCTTCAATAAGCAAATTAAAGTCAATTTATTTACAAATTAAAAGCGGGTTAAAAGCAGATTAACGCTTTCGGGGATCTCCCGTCCCCATCTACTGGTCAATGCGCCACGGGATCCAACAGGGTCAACCCTTATATACTTGATAACACGACCTATCATGCACCACGCCACCAACAGACCATGATGTCACAGTATAAGTACAAATTATAATATAAATTTTGAAGATGACAATCCGATTTTTGGCGTAAATGTGACAAGGATGGTAAGTCAGATAATATCCGAAAACTTGAAAATTTTCATTGTCCTGGAGCGGGACTCGAACCCACGTCTCCCAGAAAACGTCCGGGTATGCTAACCACTACACCACCCAGAACGACCAAGTTTCAAGTTTCCGATCAATTTGAAATTATAAAATTTAAATTCC
This sequence comes from Macrothele yani, assembly GCA_039090855.1. Classification (NCBI taxonomy): domain Eukaryota; kingdom Metazoa; phylum Arthropoda; class Arachnida; order Araneae; family Macrothelidae; genus Macrothele; species Macrothele yani. The sequence continues at coordinate 4,000,600 of CM076995.1, read as the reverse complement.
AAATCAATATAACATAAATATAAGAATACAAAATATTTACAAAAATGTACTATTCCGATGTTTTAAAATTCCTCATGTGTCAAAGTCTCTTGTGGAGCAACCATTTTTCGCCAAGGTCTTGGTACAAATGTGAGGTGATCTAAATTACAGCAGTTGTCTCCGTATGCAATAATATATAAACTTTCTGAAAAGACAACAGTATTTTTGTTGACATTGGAGTTCAAGATTTTAACATTCTCCCAAACAGGGGTGTAACCACCCTGTTTAACAGCCATAGTAAAGGCAGTATTAATAATTTCTGTCCGGAGGGTGTACTTGTGTACACACAACCGGGTATTCAGAGTCCTAATTGTTGAACCTATATAAAATTTGTCAATGACAGCGGAATGCAGTATACACCATATTTCATGAGTTTGGGTACTCTATCTCTGTCATTTCTCAGTAAAGTAAATACATTTTCAGTGCAAACTCCAAATGTCAAATTATGCCTATGTCATATATTCTTGACGGTGTTAACTACTGGAGGGAGATAATCCACTTTTCCAACGTTTCTAGAGATTTTATTGTCCGTGGACAAGGTAGTGAATCTCAACCTGGTGAACCTTCTCAATAGACCGGGAAAGTAGTGCTCTAGGTAGCCGAAGATCCGTGCCAAAGTTGAGGCCTTAGAGAGTTCGTCCCGTCTTGCTCTGCTGGAAGAAGAGTGCGTGAATGCGCGTTTGATTAGAAATCGAAGTGATGATGCTTTTTGTTCAGGGGGTGAGAAGAGTTAAACGGTATGATACATGGTATAAACGTAGGTTTTCGGTACACGGAGTATTTAATCTGGTGAGTGTTGAGGTCCCTCGATAACAAAAAATCAAGAAAAGGTAGCTTACCCCCTGCTCAAGTTCTTTCATAAATTTTATTGTGGGAAAATGTGAAGATAAGCAGTCAATGAAAACATCTAGTTGGGGAAGTGAGTAGGACCAAAAAAGTAGCATATCATCGACAAACCTGATTATTAGTAATGGTTGAAGTGGAGAGTCCAGCAAAACCCTGTCCTCCAAGGATTGTAAAAGAATCTCAGCCAGCACAGGGGAGAGTGGGGAGCCCATGGGCGCACCGCACCCTCTCTCTGTTGGTATATTCTATTATCAAATTTAAAATACGATATTCTGGCCACTAATTTCAGTGCTGAAAGAATGGCTTCAGTTTCCAGCGGAAAGATAGAACTATCTTCTTGTAATTTTTCAGCAATGATAGAATGCACCAGATCAAGTGGTACATTTGGGAATAGTGAAACAACGTCTAGAGATGCCATAATAAAGCCAGTTAGTGGAGGGTCAAATTCCTTGATTCGCTGAAGAGCCTGAGTAGAGCTTTTAATTGACACCGTGGAATGGAGTGTAAGGTGTTTCAAGTAAGATGCTAGCATAGTCTCAAGTGGTCTCGTCATGCCTTGAGACTAATAATCTGAGGGGTTGATTTGGTTTGTGTAGTTTCAGTTTACCAAATACTTCTGGCACTCTAGGTCCCACAGGTGGTTTCATTTTTGATGACACAGAGGCAGGAAGGAAACCTTGGTTTCGAAGTTTACTCAGTTCGGCTATAGTGGCAGAGGTTGTATCTGATTTGAGCACTCGGTGGAGGATTAGCTCTATAGCCTGTGACATCTTATCAAAGTAGTCAGCCTTATGTACATATACCATTCCATGCGAAAATATTTCCTATTTCTGTCGCATTAATGTTATTCTTTTGATCTCTGAATTCAGTAAAATTTTCCTTACCTCCTACACCATTTTGTTTGCGAATTTTTGTTAAGGTAATCTATCTATTCGGAATGTCGGAATTTCAGTGTCAGAGAATGTACAAAAGAAAAAAGAAGTCCTGACCCAAATTATGTAAAGCGGATTAAATAATGATTCTGTTCATTTGATCTTTATTTAGAACAGAAGTAGAATGTTTCCTTTATTGAGTAAAATTTCTTTCTAAAAGGAAAGTACACGATCAACAAAACGGAGCAATTGCTATCTTGAGATATGAAAGTGATTTTGCAAAATTCTACTGCGATGTACACTCGAAGGACAAGACATTAGAGATACCTACCTAATAGCGCGTTAGTCCTCCTCTAGCGCAAATAATAGATTGTACACGCCAAGGCATCGACTCCACCAGATGCCGGAGGGCTTCCGGAGGTCATGCCAGCCATGCATGTTGCAGTATTGTCCACACCTCCGCCCAAGACGTCGGTCCAGGATCGATGAATCGGATGTTCCACTCCGCAAGAACCCAGAAACTTCCATAGGGTTTTAATCCGGGGACCTTGGGGTCAACTGAAGGGTTCTAAGCTCAAATGAGTGTTCTTTGATGCATGCTTGGGTGGTTGCGGTTGCGCATTGTCCTACTGAAACAGACCATCGGCCGCACGATGCGCGCAGGCCAGCAAAGCGTGTAGGTGAACAGCCAGCACATGCTGGTAGAGCGCAGCGGTTAAGGACCTCTCCAGAGACACTAAAGGACTTAATGTATTCCATGAGAAGGCTCCTCACACCATCACAGAGCCACCACCTCCTTGAACACAGCCAACCTGGTACGACGGAGGCATGGCCCCATCTGCCAACGTCACACCCGTCAGTTCGGTACAGCTGAAAACGATATTCACCTGAACACATGATGCGGCGCCACTCTGCAGAGGTTTTGATGTTACCGGCACCAGGCGAGTAGTAATTTCCCATGACGAGCAGTCGACAGTTGTCACGAGTAGGGCGTCAACTTCTGTATCCCAGTGTATACATCGTAGCAGTAGCGTCACTCGCTGACGCAGATTGGGCCTCTGACATTTAACCTGAATGTGATTTGCACCGTCATTGCAAAGCAGTCGGTCTGTACGAGCCTGGAAAGTGTAACTGTACCCGGTCATCAGTAGGGTGTGGTCAGCCACCGCTTGCTCTCTGGATGCTGGTACGTCCGTCAATGGTATACTCTCGGTACACCCTTCACACGATTGTGCTCAGGTACCGTACGGAGTTTACCACTTAGACGATAGATTGACCCTCTGTCTTGCGCCAACAATGCACCCACGATCAAAGTTTCTCAGCTCACCACGTTGTCCCATGTTCGTCGATTGCGATACACTGTTGAGAAGCCTTACTGTTAGCCTATTTATTGCTTGCGTTCGGTTTGGATCCGTTCCACTATACGCGGGGAATGCCCATGTCAAATGCCAATCACCCCTGTCTATAACATTCTGCAATGAGTGTACTTTACGTATATACACAATCGTGTCACATTATTGTGACCACCAGCTGATATCCAGAGTAACCACCATGTGCAGCACGGACAGCTGCTAAACGGGCTGGAAGTGACTCAATAAGGTGCTGGAATTTGTTCACAGGTATGTGGAGCCATGCTGACTGCAGTGCATCTGACAGTTGCTGGAGGGTGCGTGGTGGAGGATCCATAGAACGAACAACACGATCGAGGTGGCCCCGCAGATGCTTAATTGGGTTTAAGTGTGGGAAGTTAGGGGCCCGGGTAAGTATGTTGAAGACTTCATCGTGCTCTTCTAACCTCTCTCGCTCGGACATTTCTAACTGTGTGACACATCTCATTGTCATACTGAAAGATGCCATCGGTCCCAGGGAAGACAATCAGCATGTGTGGGTGTACGTGGTCTGCAAGGATGGATTCATAACGAATTCAGTCCATTGTGCGTTCGACAAGTATGAGTGGACCCAGAGAATGCTAAGAAAACATTACCGAGACCATAACGCTGCACTCACCAGCTTGTGTTCTTCCAGCAATGGTTGAAGAGTGTTTGTTCTCCGATATTTCTCCCCTTATACGCCAACGTCCGATGAAACAGAAAATGTGATGAAACAGAAAATGTGATAAATTCGATGAAACAGAAAATGTGATTCATCGGGGAAGACAATCCTTTGCCAATCAGCGGAGGTCCAACTCCGAAACTGGAGTGCAAATGTAAACCTTTTCTGCTGATGTACCTTCGTTAGCATAGGTGCAATGATCATCCGTCCGCATCGGAGTTCCAAGCGCAACAGGGTTCGCTGAACTGTCGTTTTGCACACACTTACGGTAATCCCCTGGTTCATTCAGCCAGTGAGTTGCTTCACTGTAGCGTGTCGATCAGCCCTCACGCACATTCGCAGCCGACGTTCACCTGTCACATTAATGGGACGGGGTGTTCCGCAGTTTCAGTGTCGCTTATTCACAACGGTGCCATTTCTCCAATCACGATACACTTTAACCATGGCAGCACGCGAACAATTCACAAATTCGCTGTTTCAGAAATACTGCCACCCTTGGCTCGAAAGCCGATCTGATACATCGCTCCTTTATCCATGACAGCAACGATATTTTCAGAATGCCTACAACACACCTTATATACCCTCCAAGTCAGCTCACGATACGTGCCTTCTTTCATAGGCTACGCGTTGTTGATGTCAAAAGTAGGAGGTGTTCACAATAATGTGACTCGACACTGTATAATTTTATGTATACATATGCCCAAACACTGTACTAGAAAAACATGTAAAAACCACAGAAACGAGGTATGTCTAATGCTGGATTCAGAAGTGTGAAGTCAAAACATGTTTTACGAAATACGTATATACACTGCTGGCCACCCAAAATGCAACACCAAGAAGGAAGCATCCGATTGGCCTGAAATTCGCAGCATGCGTCGCCCACGAGAGGACATGCAAACGATTAGCATTGCAGGGCATATGCAAATCATATGCGCCCCGCACGTCACCAAGAAACACTACAAGAAGGGTGTACAGAAGGCAGGGTTTAAGTAGTGGAAGCGTATTGTGCTGCCGGACCTGTGCGTGGGAAGCTTCCTTATGCCTCGTCGCAGAATACGGCAGTCATTCCAGCACGTTTCGGAGTTCGACAGAGGACGAATGGTGGCTTATCGCGACAGCGGTTTATCGTATCGAGACATCGGCGCCCGTGTGGCACGACATCCAGCCACAGTGAGGCGAGTATGGATTCGGTCGGTGAAGGAAGGACCGACGGACCGACGTGAGCGATTGCCGCAGCCGCGGCACACCACCGGACGAGAGGACCGGCATGTTGTGCGGCGGGCATTGACGGCTCGCACCGCCACATCACGAACGTTAGCGCAAGAATTCGTGTGTGTTGCGCAACAACCTGTGTCAGCTCGTACCGTTCGACGTCGTCTGCAGGAGCGGGGACTTGTCGCACGGCGCCCATTGCTCCGATTACCATTGACGTTACACCACCGGCGAGTGCGGCGGCAGTGGGCCGTTGAACGTCGCACCTGGACTACGGAATGGCATGACATTGTCTTTTCCGACGAATCCCGCTTCTGCCTGCAACACCACGATGGTCGAATCCGCGTGTGGCGGCACCGCGGCGAGAGACTGTATGACGCCTGAATTATGCATCGCCATACTGGTCCGTCCCGTGGCGTTATGGTTTGGGGCGCAATTGGATATGACATCCGCTCCCCTCTGGTACGCATCGCCGGTACACTGAGAAGCCACCGCTACATCTCCGACGTTTTAGAGCCTGTTGTCCTCCCATACCTGCAGGACCTGCCAGCGGCCACGTTTCAACAGGACAATGCGCGCCCGCACGTGGCACGCATCGTGCAAAATTTCTTAACGGCCCACCAGCAATCACTGCTGCCGTGGCCCGCCTGTTCTCCAGATATGTCGCCCATCGAACACGTCTGGTCGCTGATCGGCAACCGTGAGGCCCGGCAAGCACCACCCGTGACTACGCCTGATGAACTGTGGCAACGTGTGGAAGCAGCCTGGAGCAACATACCCCAAGCCCATATCCAAAGCCTCTTTCGTTCGATGCCGCGGCGTGTAGCTGCCGTTATGGCTAGCCATGGGGGCCACACGAACTATTGATGTCTGCGTGTTCCGCAAGTCGCACAAGCCTGTAAGCTCAATCGTTTCATCTTTGTATCTGTTGTGTCCAGTAAATCTGGCTTTGCTATCTCGTGTCCTTCTTGGTGTTGCATTTTGGGTGGCCAGCAGTGTAGTTCATTTAATAAATGTTGAACAGAATTTTCGAGGCTTTTATTTCATACTGCTACAGTCAATGCATTTTTTTATAACAGTTAAATTCCAAATTGCTGTACATGTCTGACAGCTTGTCTAAGAAGAGGTCAGATGGAAGATTATATTTACAACCAGCAGAATATTCCTACTAAAAACTAGCAGACTATCACCATAACTGCTGTTAAAAGCTAAATGCGCAGTGATACTTATGTAAAATTTGGATACTTAGTGATGGCGCAGTTGAGCCCGATTTTGTGTAAAAAAACAAGAAGACAACACTGGTCGAAAAACGGTTTTGACTGGGTATGGAATGGGCGAAGATACATTAATGCATATTCAGGAACCCAGCCAACCTTGTAACCGTTTTTGCTGTATCTGATGCTTTTTTCGCTGAAATACAAAGAAAGGAAAAAACATAGTGATTATAAAAATATGGTAAAGTGTGTACAAACTGGTATTTTATTTCAGTTCAGTAGACTGAAATTCGCATTTTTCTTGCATTTGTCACGTCAATTAGTAAAAGACAAAGAGAACATCTAAAGCTGAGGAATTGATCTGAGCTACGGTTGCTGTAGTATGGCTGTCATCAGCCCTGTGTGGTTACTTCAAGAATTGGACAAGTAAGAATTTATTTATGCTCACGAAGGATATTATTTATATCCAAGTAAACACGAAACGCATTTCCGGAGATCGGCTCTAAACCTTTCTATATTTTTTTCATCTTTAACAGTCTTTATCGAGGAACATACTGGCATCCCAAATGGTTGTCTTAACGAAAGCTAGAAATACACTGCCGGACAATTGCTAAGGACGGATGACAATAGCAACGATAGCAACCATAAAATGGAAGGCAGGAAAATATGGAAATTAGCATAAGTGCGGGATACAGTAAGACGTGTTGTGCGTATGCAAATTTTAGATTGCCGAACTTGTTCACGACGTCATAGCGCTGATAAGTGATATAAAGGATTTGACGCGTATTGACCGTTGTTGTTCAAACGCAAAGTTGAAAGGGAAAGAATCAATTGACGAACTTGCAATTTTCAGTATGTCTTCCCGACATCACCAAGATAATTTTACGCGTTTTCAAAAAAATATTTTTCGTTTTTCTTTTTAAAAAATGAACGCGCGAAAATTGTTCACGACCTTGTTTCACTACCAAATCTTACATGTAGTAGTAACACACGGTATTTTTATGGTAAGTATTTTCTAACTATTTTTCCCTTTCAACTGTACCGTAGTTCTCTGAGCTATGGGATATGATGAAACAAAAACACTCGGGCGAGGGCATTTTGCTTTTAAAGACGGCTAACGAATGATTGAAATAACGAAAGGAATTATATAGTCACAGGTACAATAACTCAAAATACGAATCCTCGGCCAAAACGGAGATCACCAGCCTCTCTGATGATTTCTAGGCAAATCATGTATGCTCGAAACATTTCAAAATTCATGTCTGTGCTGTATTCCTGTAAATTTGATAATTCGTTCTGCGTGTGTGCGTCAATATAGCTTATACAGGTTACTATTACTTGTTTTCTGGAGCACCTGGAAATATGAGCTTATAAAAGTAAAGAAATTAGTTTCCTATCGAAATTGTTTTAAAATCCACGAAAAATATAATCGAGAAACCACTTGACATAATTTTTCATCAATTGAATCTCATAGGTAGGCATCCGATATTGTCAGATGACGAAATCTAAAAGGAAACACTTCAACAGAAACGGAAACGCCGTTAAGCTGAAGTCCTTTGTAAATATCCTCTCTCAACATTAATCAGCTACTGCGTCCCGAGAAACCCATTTTTATTACTTTTCACAGCGGTGGACGTGGTGCTCTAGATATTGCTATTCAGCTAACTCTTAAATGTGAGAAATTATTTAAGTTCTATTACTGTTCCCTTCAAATTCTACGAAATTGCTAACATAGAATTTCAGTAAGTCTTGATTTCTTTTAAACTCAAATTCAGAACAATGGCACAAACTGGGAAACAAGCATTGGAGGTACTGATTGTCTTACTTCTGATCTCCATTCGTACAGTATTTTATGCTGTTACACATATAATTCCGTTTACCGGCTATAAGCGATAATACATTAATGATTTTAGAGAAAAAATTACTTGCGATAAAGGCACCGCTGCTTTCGGAACGAAAACACGTGTATTAACAACTTTGTGAGTTTAAGAAAGCCTGAGAAATTAGTATCTGTCGTTAGTTGAACGTGAAAAGATTTTTTCGAAAGCGGAAAAGATTAAAGCATATCGAAATGCCACAGAAAAATGAGCTTCTGCAAAAAATGAGATAAAAAACAGATTTTGTAACAATCTAGGTACTTAATTCTTGCTTTGGCAAACATCCATATCATTAGTATGGATGTATGCCACTCTCTTTACTCAGTAGTAATCCATATCAGTTTTTTCCCACAATAATAAATTATTAATCCATATACTAGTATATGAGAAAACAAATAATCAACGTACATAATTTCGGTTATTTTACATTTTTATGAAGAACCGACCTAAAAACCGAGTTTTCTAACTTCAGTAACAAAACTTCTAGATATGGAGACGATCGGCTGTTGAGTTTTAAGCTTTTGATAGCAGTAGTTTAATTGATTAACTAATGTTCTTAGATAGCACCGCTGAAAACTTTCTTCTTATAGTTTCGCAATAACCAAGTGAATAATAATACTAGGGTAAAATAAACGTTATTTCTATTTAATGGAATTTGTTCCTTTTATTGTTTCTCTCACGAGCAAGTCAGATCATCCACATAATGGTCACGTTGTATCAACATAGATCTCCATCATATAACAACAATACGTATTCGTCGATTCACACAGATATATACACTCAGTTAGCTTTCCACCAGGAACACCCCGCGTTTTACACATATTCAGAGCGATGACGAAGTATCAGGTGATATCAACTAAAGATGAGCTCGGGCCCGGGCTGGGACAGGCTCAGAATTCATTAACTACCGAAAAACCCGGAAGCCCCGGGCTCCAAATTACACGTCTTGAATTTCATTATTGTAATTAATTCAACACGTGTAATTCCGAGCCCGGTTGAGTTACACGTGTTGAATTTCATTGTGGATTTGTTACCATGGTGGAAGGATTTTCAATTTCCTAAGCTAGCTGCCATTGAAAGACAAATTTTGCTTAGCAAGACTTGCACTATGCATTGTCCAACGCTATGGCCCAAGCAAGGATTAGTTTAAAGAGGTCTGGTATCGAAAAACTGGGAAAAAATCACATTCCCATTTTTTGTATTTTATTAAAAATCAAGAATCTTATCTTTAAAATGATGTATTAATTTTAAAAATTGTGCAGTTAGAAGTATTGTTATTTATTTTTAAAAATTTCCTCACTCCCGCGATTTTTGGGGTGACGTTGGTTTTTAGTGCAGCAGGTCAGGTTTTAGAGAAAAGAAGATCAAGTTGAAGCTCTGAGGCATTAGGGGCAATTCTCTCTCTCTCTTTTTTCATGATGAACTTGATCTGAAAACTGCACACACATATGACATATGATAATATTGTGATTGTTATACTATTAAGCGCAAAAGCTTTTTTAATGTTACAAAATGCCGAATAATCTGGTCTGGAATGCTTTTACGTTCTTTTTTTTTTTAATTTTGGAAATTTCCCTACATGCTTTTTTTATATTCTACTACATCACTCTAAACTACCTTTACCAATTAGCATATATGTAAATTATATATCAAAGATTAGTTTTCTAGAGTCAACATTTCAAACACTTGCACCTGTCTGTACGACGTCGTACGTTTTATAATGCAATTTATTCAAAATAAAAGTAAATTTAGAAATCAAAAAGAAATAACGAAATAACGAATGGAATTTTTTGTTTCTAAACGATTTCCTTTTCTTCAGCTTTTACCAAAATAAAAATTCCATCATTGCCTTGGCCCCCAAACTCTCCTGACTGAAACCCAATTGAACATTTGTGGGATATGCTTGAACGGGATGGTGTGAGAACTGCTGATCCTCCTCCAAGAATGAGCGTGAAGTGACTGAGCTGCTGCAGCGATCAAGAGTTAAGTTAAGTATAAATGATGTTCGACATCTTGTAGAATCTGTTCCTAGGAGTCTTGGAACCGTGACTGTACAGAAAGGTGGAACAACGCGCTATTAGGTAGGTGTTCCTAATGCAAAGCTGAGTGCATACCAGGTTTCAATGCCTTTCTACGAACTTCTATCACAATCTGCTCTCTCTCTGTCTTAACTCTACACACTCCACCTATTCACACTAAACGCACTAACTTCACTTTCCTTTGACTTAGTGTCAGCTTTGCCAAAATATAAATGCGGTTCACAGAAGTAGTGTGCCATTTAGTCAGAAAATATTTAACCAAGAAACAACGAAATTATCATTAGATAACAGACACTTAAAAGAAAGGTTAAACAGACGTATATCACATGAAACCCAACAAATATTTATTACATTTTTCATTATTTTTTCCAAATATTTATTAATACTTTTTTTACTACGAAGAACAGCCAGCAAATGTGTTTTTAATATTAGGCGAGATTTCTGCTAGAGTGACGAAAGTGTACTTTATTTTTCAATGGCATTCTCTTTTTCGGAAAATTCGCCTTGGAAAACACTTTTGAGTCGGAAAGGATTTAAAAGACGTGCACCTTATACCTGAGAATTAAGCGTCACTTTTCTTTCCTTTTTTTGAAAATGTGAATATATTCAAATTTCTTTTCCATTTGCTATTTTCTCAAACGGATTACGTAACACGAACCCTTCCTATACCAATGCAAAATGTAAAACTAAATTTGGTAGCCATATATTTCTATATATTAGGGCGCGATTAACCTGAAAGGAGAAAATAATCTGTGTTTGTGTGCTTTATTACGATGCAACAGCTAGTGAGTAATTGTCATTATGGTGTAATTCTGCTGTATAATACCTTTATGTAGCTACTAACTTTTCAAGGTGAAAAAAGAGAAGTATATTTCTTCATTGCGGCAGTTTTACCCACTTGTTAATAATATCTAATCTCTTTTAACGGAATGTAGAAACCGCCGAACACAGCTTTCATGTATATTCATATACGTACATGCATGTGTTAGCAGGATTTTTCTTTCACGCCTTGGGTTCGATCAGTATTGCAATTTTCATAGCACGAAAACTATATATGACGGAAAAACAAATGGTAATAACTGCATTTTCAACTAGTTTATTATCAGTTAAAGCTTATTATTCTGTTGACATCTGTTTGTTGAGGAATTATTTTAATTATTTCTTTACACTTTCATTTATCTCACTTCTCATTCAATTTCCTAATCATAGCCTTTTGCATTTCCCCATTTCCCCTGCATCATCTCTTTCACTTGGTTTCGAGTCCCGAAGATTAAAAGAGTAATCTCTTCCTATTTCGAATCTTCTGTATCCGATTAGCCTGATTTCTGTCCTGTCCCGTCTCTTCACCCCCTATGTTTTAAAGACAACGCCAATTGGCAGTAAAATAATAACCTAGTCTGGGATCACTTTCATTCACCGAATTACGGATTGCTAAAGGCATAGTTAAAATGCCTGCCATAAAACTGAGCTGAAAGAAATTCCCTGACGTACAATGCTCAATTACTCTGTAAAACTCTTTCTGACCGTTACTGATGTGCCTTTGAAGACCTTGCAAACTTTCCTTTTTTGCTGACTGTAAGATGATGACAAAGAGACTGTGATGTCTACTGAAATTTAACATTCGTTTTGAGTCCATGCATTCTCATGTAAATTTGGTTTATTCCCGTTAAACGTGTTCTTAATTTAATGCCACATTTTCTCTCTCGACGAATTTAACTTTAGCAACACCTCAACAGTTAAAAGAGCAATTATGATCGAAAGCTAGAGATAAGAAGTGACGTGTTCAGTCTTAAAAAACAGGGCAATGTTGCTTCAGTTATAGGAAAGCAAGTTTATCACAGACAGTTTGTTATCAACCAATTTATTAGGCTATGCTATTGAAATCACGTTGATGTTATGATGTTAAAATGAGCTTTTGTTAAAAACGTGTGTGAGTCAACCTTTTGTTCAATATTGATATACGACAAATTAGCGAACTTGTGTACACTCAAAAATTTCCGAGAGGACTAAATTTTCCGAGAGGATGTTTATTAGGTGCGACGATAGCGTATTGACGTGTCTACTGGATCTAAATAAAAAGAGGTTTTGCTGTAAGTATGACATTTTACTCAACCTGGCTATTATCTGGAAGTGCATTGTTAGCTATTGTATGTCTAGCTAAGGACTTTCAGCTACATTTAACATTAAAGCTATCCAGGTTCATCGAAAGTAATACGGGCAACATTAACGTATTGTAATGTTATATAACAGTTCAAGACTTTAATCAAGTTAACAAAAAGATATTGTAAGACCTATTATTATTATTGAATATTACACCGATGAGCCTTTACATTATGACCACCCCTAGCCTAGAGAAAAGAGCTCGCTTGGAGATCGAACTATAGTGTAGGTGAAGTTCACAGAGCAATCAGTACATATACAACCCGAGGACCGGCTTTCGGTTAGTAGAGTGTTCGAGGTCAGAACGGGAAAAACTGCCGATTTATCGGAGCTTGATAACGGAAAAAATTGTGATGGCGCGGCGCCGCGGAACTACGATGTCGGAAACGGCGCGGCTTGTGGATTGTTCAAGTGCCTCTGTAGTAAGTACGTATCAAACAGGGCCACAATGCGACACATCACCTGCAGCTGCAACAGTGGTGATCAGGGCAATGTGTCACAGCACACAGTTCATTGCAACCTTCTGCGCATGGTCTTGCGTAGCCGAAGACCCAACCGGGTCCCCATGCTCACTGCACGTCATCGCCAATAACCCATGAAATGGGCCCAAGATCATCGAGACTGGAGCGTGGATAATTGGAAGAAAGTGGCCTAGTATGACAAATTAAGATTCTTGGTGCATCACGTAGACGGCCGAGCGCAGATATGCCGATTGCCAACGAAGGCTATGGCATGTGGATACACTCATCAAGCATCAAACATCACTCTTTCCAAGTTTATAAGTGAGTCACGTAAAAATTCTCGTCGGCCGCCACAGGGAGTCGAACACAGGGTCTTCCAGTTACGCGCCAGACATGTACCTGGAAGATCCTGGGTTCGACTCCCGGTGGCGGCCGAAGAGAATCTTTACGTGATTCACTTGTAAACGTTGAAAAAGCGATGACTTTTCTCTAATTGGCTTTTTTTTATTGGAGGTTTAACGACCACCGTGAGCAACTCAATGGGCTATAGGCAGTCGCCCGTCCCTAATTCAGGGTCACTAGTTCCAGGGAAGGGAAAGAGCCAGTGCCGTAAGACAAACACAACATCCATGCCTCACCGGGATTCGAACCCGGACCCCTTTCGGACGAATGATCAGAGGCCATCGCTTAGACCACTGCGCCACCGGGGCGGCCCACGTCAATTGCCTGTATTAATCCGGACGCACTGTTGGGCGGAAACAGGCCGGCGGCGGCGGTGTTATGCTGTGGGCGATGTTTTCTTAGGACACTTTAGGCTCCATTATCCCAATAACACAATCCCTGACAGCTGTCAGGTATCTGAACATCGTTGCGAACCAAGTTCACCCATTTATGGCAACTGTGTTCTCTGTTGGTGATGGGCATTACCAACAGGATAATGCGTCATGCCACACTGCCAGAATCGTTAAGGAGGGGTTCGAGGAACATGCTGGTGACTTTCTGTTAATGCCCTGGCCTCCAAATTCACCTGACATGAACCCAATCGAACTTTTGTGGTTCGACTTGGAAAAGCAGGTTCGCGCTAAATCACCACCACCTTGAATTGTACGGGAACTGGAGGAGCTGCTGTTGACATTATGGTACCAGATACCATAGGATACCTATCGCCACCTCATCGAATAGATGCCTCGCTGAGTGGCCGCTGTTTTGCGGGATAAAGGGGGTCCTACAGCTTATTAGGTAAAATGATCATACTATAAATAGCTCATCGGTGTATATACTCTGTAACGAATAATTTCCAATGCCAGTGTAACTCATGCTTGGTGTAACCAAGAAAGGAAATCGTGGATTCGGAAGATGACAATAGTTAGTCACATCATGATCAAAATGAAGGATATCCAGTTGCAACTGGCTGGATATATTTCTAGAACAGCCCACCAACACCGAAGAACTGAAACAGTATGCTACGGAAAAAGAAAAGGCCTAGCTAAACAGCCCGTGGGAAATGGGTGGATTAAATTAGAAAGCATGCCGAAGTGGTATGGAATGGAACAAATCCTATATAATAGGATACGTCTGTCCCTAACGCTCTGACGTCATTCAGTACTTGCAGCGCCATCTGCTTTTATCCGGTGGTCGAAATCAATACTAAGCTCGCCGCTATCGCATGATACGTGAAATCAAGGAGAAATAAAATCTATATCTGACGTCAACGCTCTGACGTCATCAGTACTTGCAGCGCCATCTGCTTTTATCCGGTGGCAGAATTCGGAACTAAGATCACCGCTATCTCACGATGCGTAAAATCATGAAGAAATACCGGAAAATAAAATAGTTAATAAGACAGACGACTTCATCTGTGGCAACAGCACGTGATTTGAACAAGTGTCTGCGACGTTTGTTCTGTTGCTTAGGTGTTATGACGTGTTTTATTTCATGTTCTCCGCATTGCAGAGTAATTTCATAAAAAGGAATCAGCGTTATTTTACTTCATGAAAAGAAATAAGTATATATTAACTTATATAATAGGCTTGTCATGGAAATATTACGAAAATTTTGTTGTTGGTGACGTATCTTATAGACTTCCCATTAATAAATCAACCGCTTATTATAGTTGTGTATATGTATTTTTTACCGATCCCTGAAATGGCAATGGGCTGGACATATTGCCAGAAGGACAGACCATAGATGGACAGCTGAAATTTTAGACTGGATTCCAAGTGACAGGAAAAGACCCAGAAGAAGACCACATGTGAGATGGGTGGATGAAATTCGAAAGTATGCGGGATTAACATGGAGGAGACTGGCACAAGACAGACCACTGTGGAAGAAACTTGGGGACACCTTCGTCCAGCAGTGGATTGATAATGATTGACAATGATGATGATGATGATTATATGTATTTTACGATTCGTGTTATAAAAATTTCAGTCACAGCTTTTTCACCCGTGCATGGCACGGGCTATTATGAGTTAGTAGCTCAAGATAGAATTATGGAAGTGATTTAGAGGGGACCTTCATCCAGAAGTGTGAACGGTTGATGATAATGATGAGGATAATATTTATTTAGCATAAGAAGGAACCTTCACCCAGCATTGTGTACGGTTGATGATAATGATGATGCTAATATTTATTTAACATAATTTGGTATTCTTGTTTTTTAATAACTTTTTTCTAGCTCTTCTATACAAATCCTTCATGGTCCGACAGAATTTTTCCCCTCCATACCCGCCACCACGCGTTCCGTGTCGTCTTTGAGAAATCAACTGTTCTAGACAATGGCACCAGGTGTCACTGTTGTAGAGCATCAGTTCCTCTTCATATTCTGACTCCATCTTAGTTTTTCTTCGCAACACGGCGTTCATTACTTGCCACTAATGAATGCGTTTCTATCGTTTTTCTCCCTCCCAACATCCAAAGCTTTTAGTTTACACAGCTTATCCATGAAGTAATTTAGTCCCTTCAGCGATCTTCTCAGCAGATTTTCGAAGTTCACAGATGGTGATTACATAATTTATGAAAGGAAAATAAAGTTGCATTTTGTTTAAGTGGAAACGAGTTGGAATCTTTTCATTTTCACCTAAATACGTCATGTCTTATTGCTGAGTGTGTTCATGTACTTAATAAAATAACATTATTAAGTTACCATAATGAAATGGTCTTAGATTTGTTTAAGAATGCAGGACAAATATATTTCAACAGATGATTCTATTATATGTAAATTTTAGCTCTGAGTGGCATGTGCTGTAATAAATTTTTATATAAGGTCTTCAAGGCACTTATTTAACAGCAAAGTGTCCGGCGAAAAAATTATCCAGCCATTTTAAAAAATTACATGCAATTCATAACGTACGAATGACTCTGCAATGTTTGCATTCGACAGAAATCACGCTCCTAAAATCTAGTTATATTCCTGCCGCAGGCAATCATGTTCAAATAATGAAACATTGTTGGTGTGGTCGGAAATCGCGTTTGTGTATTCCTTAATTTTCCGTTGTTCTATAGAGCCTTCACTTATTGCTGAAATCTTCCCGCAGCCGTAAAGTGCTTCCGATAGTGCGGTAATCTTTGTGCCGTTGGTAATCGCACTCAAATCACGTCGTAATTTCCGCGTCACTTAGAATCGCGTTCAGATAGTGTCATAATAGCAGTAATACGCGTTCAGATGTTTCTGTAAGTCTTCCGTAGACGAAAAGTGCGTACGTATAATACCGTAATTCTCACATCGTCGGAAATAGTTTTTTCCGGGCGAAATGAATGATTCCAACGAATCCGCATTCAAATAATACTAGCGTTCTTTCTGTTGCTGCCCTTTACACAATCTTCCTACCTTATCCTTGGTTTTCCTATAGGTCTCGCACTCTAAGACCATCTCAAATCTAAGAAACTTTTCCCTTGGTATTCTAGCCACTTGTTCGATCCATCGTAGTCGTAAAAATCGGGGGTTTTATTTGAAATGAACGAGTCACGTGATTTGAGCTCAAAACAATGCACATACCTACATTCACCATTAAATATGTTTCCATTTGACGGACGACAAGAAAAAGAGATGATTTAAAGATAAAAATTCAGAAAATTAGTTTTCCGAATAAAAACTTCGAAAAATATTTTTGTTTTCCTAAATTGAACAAAATCGCCAAGTATTAACTTTTCATATGCTTGACAAGAATATTTGAAAATTCGGGAGATAAAAGCGTAAATCGTTAAACCGGGAAGAGTCGACAAAAAGCGATTATTCTGTGAAAATAGGTAGAGCTGGTAGCTGTGTTCTTTTTGTTGCTTTAATAGCGGAAGTACTGAAACGGATTATTCTGCACGTGGATTAATTCAAACGCAAAGCACAACAGATACAATCTTGCAATTCTCTTCTGTTTCCGTTTCAATGAGAAGCCTTAATTTCATGTGTCCACTGTGAAGATTTTTTAATAATTAATATTCTCATAGATGTCAACATTTGAAAACTTTCAAGTCATAAATGTTAGAAATTTTCACTTCGCTTGAATTTGTTTCTGGGCTTAGATACCCCGAAGGGCACCTAAATACAAAAGGAAACTTCCATCCTTAACTTAGAGCCACTGGTTCTGCGGAAGGGAAAGGACAAACACAACACCCAATAATTTGTCTGGACAATCACCTACTGTTAAGATCACAGATATTAAAGAATATTCATTCCCCAGTGTTATAAAGGAAAGATACAGATCGTCTGGGTTTAAGAGAAGATCAAGTGCATAATCACGGGAATCACAAGTGGAACTTCCCTACGTACGTTCACTTCAAAATAAGTTGGTTAAACTATATATATATATATAACTGAAAAAACAAAATTATAAAATGTTCATATGAAAGCACGTTAATGAGAGATTCGCGTAAGCAGGATGTTTGGTACACATTTGAAGATTTGACTTTTCTCTTAACGTGATTGAAAATATGAAATAGGATCTCAACTTGGGTGCCATTAATGAACTGTTTTTACGGTTATATTCTGTGCTGAAATAAAAAGAAAAGCGAAGCACGTATTACTGCTTTTCTACATATATCAAGTCATTAATTCCTCAGCTGAAATCTTTGCTTTATTGTAGGTTGTGACAATTCAGTTTGATTATATTTCAGAAAAACTATTCTATTAGGACTCAACGTACATCTGAGAGCGTACTTACAGGATGCCGAACTACGTTTCTTCTCCAGCACATGACAAGTAATGCATATCGTTAATACATACAGTTGACGTGGACCAGAAACATCAAACAGAAGTCTTTGCTCTTTCCACGTTTATAAGTAAGTCACGAAAAAATTCTCATTGGCCGCCATCGGGAATTGAACGCAGGGTCTTCCAGGTACGCGCCGGATATACTACCACTGCACCACAGCGGCCTCGAATTGATCCAGAGTCACAAACACTAACTGCCGAAACACAAGGCAGGTTGCTTCTTGGAGCCCCGCACAATGCTGGTGATTCACTAAAGATGGTAAGCAGCAACGGAACAAACAACTTTGCCGCCACCGGGAATCGAACCCAGGTCTTCCAGTTAATCTTCCAGTTTGTGAGTCTGGATGTTTTCGAGGCCGCTGTGGTGCAGTGGTAGCATATCCGGCGCGTAACTTAAAGGACCCTGGGTTCGATTCCCGGTGGCGGCCAATGAGAATTTTTCCGTATACTCACTTAAAAACGTGGAAAGAGTAATGTCTTCTGTTTGATGTTCCTAGTCAACGTCAATTGTATGTATTAATTATTCATTCGCCTCCTGGTTATTTCTTCAGTTGCTGCTTACCATCTTTGGTGAATCCCCAGCATTATGCGGGGCTCCAAAAAGCAACCTGCCATGTGGTTTGGCAGTTAGTGTTTGTGAGTCTGGATGAAATCCAGGCCGCTGTCGTGCAGTGGTAGCATATCCAGCGTGTAACTGGAAGACCCTAGGTTCAATTCCCGGTGGCGGCCAATGATAATTTTTCCGTGAGTTACTTATAAACGTGGAAAGAGCTATGACTTCTGTTTAATGTATATCCTTTTGTTCATCATGTGTTGAAATTATGTACATGCTTTCATCATCTCTTTCTGTAAGTTTTTCTTTCTCTTACATTACTATCATCTGAGGGAAATGTTTATCTGTGCACTTAAGAATTCTCAGCGCACATAATCTCTAGTAGTTTATTTTAAGATTCCTGGTTATTCTTGGTTGTAAATGCGAGTTGGATAAATCTTTTTAGCATGTTTAGTGCAGTAGACCTATAGAATTACCTGTGAAATGGACAAAATATACAAATATATTTATTTACCTGTTTTTCACATGCCAAAATATTTGGCAAAAAGCCAAAATACTGATTCACTAAAATGTAAAAATAAATTTAGAAACAGAGATGGATTTGCAGATTCCAGTATGAAATTCAAGCACAAAGTAACTTAACAGCGCTTTGCCACGTTGCCAGTTACATATTTCTGTTTGCCCTGTTTTTCTAGAGTTTTTAACAAAATACTTAAACTTAGAGGAATGAATGCTTGGATATTTTTCCTGTCAACAGATTGACCTCACTGTGACTGCTTACCTATAAGATTTGACAAAAGAAACCCGTGAAACGTTACCCTAGCAGTATGCTGTCACCTGTCTACATGCAAGAAAAAACTCAAAATATCTCACAGAAGCTCTCCACAGCATTGCCGCAGGAAATCATTTACACGTGATTCGCTGTGGGAGTGCCCAGATAGTAGATTTTCCATTCTAAATGGAAGTACAGGAGAGGATGACATTTCTGTGAAAAAACTTTATAAGCCAAACAGCATCCCGTAACCGGAAAACACAAATGACGCGAATCTTGTTTCTCAAACATCATTAAATTAAGTTTGGAAGTAATGAACCGATAAAGCGAAAAATTTGTCAAGGATGCGAGTCTTTCAGAGAACTACGCAGCTCAAACAACATTACGCTCTTGAATTCATTTTTTCCACTAAAATAAAAATAAGAAAATTTCCGAAAAATTCAAATTGTATGGAGTGCCATGTAAATTCCCATTATGATCTGGTAGAACAGAATGAAATGACGTCACTCCAGAAAAAATCCTGGATAGTTATGAGGGCCTAATTATGCTGGATCAACTTTTTTAAATATAAAAGAATTAGTGACAGAGCGCGTGATCCTTGTACACATGGAACTGGAACCAGCTGCCCTTGAACTTTGAGGTCTGAAGAAGGTAATCAAGCTCGAAAACATAAAGAGAAGTCGTTTTTTGGCTCAGTTCGCTGTCAAAGAAAGAGCGGGGGTTTCCTTCTGAGCTTAATTAAGTTATTGAACATTGTTAAATTTATGTCTATAATGATGCAAGGAAAGGAAAGGAACACATCAATCTATTCAGAGCAAAAACTGGCAAGCAGTGACGTTCGCTTTGTCTTCAAGGAAATGGCTGGTACTAAGAAATGTACCAGTTTTTGCCATATTTTGGTTATTATTTCATGAAAACACCCGCACAAAAAGCGTTTTGCCTTCCCGTTGCCATAATTCTATACTATGTCTGTTAAAAATGCATCCAGAGTGGCACAATCATGAAATAAATTTCTCAGTCAAAAACCAACCATTCTGAAGAAAAAATTTACATACGTACAAAGCGCTGATATCCCTAAGCATCACAGTGATATCCTCCAGTAATTTTCAGATTATCTATTTCAGAAAAAAACCCTACAGAATTTGGTCAGTTTAGTGGCATAAAATGAAGAAAACTATCAAATCATAGAAGCTCTAACGAGACATTGGGAGAACCAGTTTTCTTTTAGAACTCAAGAGCACCTCCTCAATGCACCGCATAATTAAAATATAATAATTTACACAGTTATTACTTCAACATGTGCGACATTTTGCATGAAATAATTAATACAAAATAATTTGTACAAATCTCTCCCACTTCGCTTTATTTCCGTTGTTATTTCTTTATACCCTTCTTTGTTTTTGAAGATCACAATTTTTACTAAGCACACTAGTACTCCTTTGTAATTGTGACACACCAGCTCCCTCCCAAGAATGAAAAGTTGATTGAAGTAAAAGAAATATTAAAGCGAAAAATTGACACATTATACGACAGGTCTGGAACAATACAATGTTTCGAAAATAATACTCACATTTCTTGGAATCAGAGAAACGAGTCAGATACTGTATGAGGAAAATAGGGTTCTATATTGAGCTGACTTTATTCAGAGACGATATTAAGAAGGATCGATGCGGCCTTGATGCACAAAACAGATTTGCGTGTTCCGGCATAGCAACCTGAAGAGAAAAGAACGTAAACATGTTACACTTTTCATGATATATTGAGGGCTAAAAATAAAACAGCTCTTCACTCAGCAGATTTTTCATCAATTACCTTGTTGAAGCGACAGATATATGCTTGACACTACATTATTTCGATTTCTATCAGTGCGTATATACTTCAAAGAAAGAAAATATGAAACTAAGTATCGACAGTCAAAAATGAATCAACAGGATTTTTATTGTTGAACGCTTATTGATATACTGTAGCTTTTCCTAAAGAACCGATTCGGGCAATGGCGACGAACCAGCAGAACAGCAATATATTTTCTCCTGACATATTCATATAAATTGTCTTGAAAACAACAATTTCTTAAACCTGCGAACTTATCATTCTTACAAGACGGAAAACAAACACTGCTTTTAACCTGAATGTAGTGATCTCTAGGACAGACTTTTCCAGACTGCTGGAATCACACTGCCGACAGAATGTCACACGATATTTGAAAAATGATAAATGCTGCGGCCGTATAAAATTTGTAACATATGGGATTCCTGTCATCCAACATCCATGTCCTGTAAAAGAAAAGTTATGCATTTTTGACTGAAGTGATAAATTACATGTGTGACGTACCTGCCCGAAGGACGCACACGACATAAAGGCAGATAGGAATAAGAATAAAACGTCCGCGTAGCTCAATTGGTACAGCAACTTATTCCGGAATGAGGGGACCCGTGTTCGAATCCTGGCGCGGATAGAAATGACGAAGAAATTTACTTCGTTACAATGGCGCCCGAACTATCCGGATGACCCGACTGTTCAAAATCTCGCATTGGTGTGATGTTATTTCCACACCGCGAGATAGGAAAAATAAGAGAATCCTTTCTCCAGCACTTCGAAAAAAAAAAAATAAGGGGGAGATGATGTGACGTACCTCCCGAAGGACGCACACGACATAAAGGCAGATAGGAATAAGAATAAAACGTCTGCGTAGCTCAGTTGGTAGAGCGACTTGTTCCGGAATAAGCGGCCTCAGGTTCGAATCCTGGCGTGGACAGAAATGACGGAGAAATTTACTTCGTTATACATGGGGAAATAACTGGAAAATTTGAAATAATCTACTTTACAAAACGTAGAGACTCAAAAAGTGAGGCAACTACTCAAGAAATTTATTTGACTTGTGAGGAAGGGGATCTTCACAACGATAAAAACCACATGAAAATCGCTGTTTAAACATTCTTAAGGGCAAAGAATGGGGCCGGATATTGCGAATATTTGGTCTGGAACATCCTTAGATAAATCCTTTTAACGCACGTGATAAATGGTTCCTAAACAAAAATGAGGCGAACATGCTGGCATTTGAAGACTATTTAGGGATCCCGTGAAGTTAATTTGGGTTCTATCCCTTCATGTGTAAGTTTGTGGTTCTGCGGAAATTCTTTCAGAATTTTCGATAAACTCCAAACAAAAGGACAGTTGTTATTTCCTTCGAAGCAGATTGATTTGTCACCGCCTAGTTCACGAGCTTCACATGAGTCTATAATAAACCTGAAGTAATATTTGGATCAGCAGAACTTTCGGGGGACAGCGGGATTAACTGCCACAATCATCAATTCTTTAAGGCTATAAGTAGTCGCAAGTTCCTAATTTGGGGCTACTGGTTCCAGGGAATGGAGTGAACCAGGACTGCACAAGAAGCACAGAATCCATGCTTCATCCACGGCTTGAATTTAGGTCCAGATCAAAGGCTAGCCAGATGCTGGGATGTCTGACCACTTGGTCACTCAGGCGGCATTCTTAGATAGGCTTTGTCTCTCAGTTGTTGATTCTACTTCCCTGTGCTTGACTTCTGTGTTTGCGCACATGTTTGGGTTCAGTTCTTCAGCTGATGATGAACCAGTAAAACATTTTTGGAGTTCGCCGCCTGGTTTTAAATTGCCCGAAGCTTGGAGGCTTCTGCCTCAACGGTTGCATGACCTTACTTCATTTAGATTGCCAGGTGATGACCAGATGGAATTTCAGTGTGGATATGCATGCAGAACTAAGGAACCTATAGTTGCTATAAAGAAACAGACCTGGGGTACGTTATTAGAGTTAGTTTTCGTACATGACACATTTCACCAGCTCTTCAAATTACAAGTTGCACAGGAGAATGAAGTTCATAAGTAAGCAGAACAGATATAAAACTTCTGTTCGACATGATCCCAACCACAATTTTAGTACTCTATCAGGATGCGGTTAGATGCAAAAGACCATTTTGCGCTTCTACAGCCTACCAGTCCAAACATGCTTTTTGAAATCGAAACATAGACAGGTACGCATTTCACATGATATAACACTTTTGTAGTATCACGATAACATGCTTCAGGTATAGCGAACGAGTACAGGGGACGAACCCTTTTCTTCACGGTTACAGCAAACGAGAATATGGAACGAACCCTTTTCTTTAAAGTTATAACGACCAAGTATAGGGGACGAACCCTTTTCTTTAAAGTTATAACGACCGAGTATAGGGGACGAACCCTTTTCTTCACGGTTATAGTGAACCAGCCGTTTTCTGCCGTTGCTGCTATTTAAATCCACATTTCCGTACTCCGGAATGGGATATTCTTCCGAGTAAACTACGCAGGCAAGGCTTATCGCTGCAAGTTGCCGATTTGACTCATGCGCCACCTCAGTAGTACGTCACACGGTAGCGTGATCGAACGTAAATCTGGAGATGCGGATTCGATTTCCATTCCAGGACAATGGAATTTCTGAGTTTTGTGAAGGGTTGCTACATGGAAAACAGTAAAAATATATGCGGATAGTGGTATATGGGTATTTCATGCATTTGTGAAGAATTATGTCTTTTCTTCCGGAGATTCGATTTCCATTTATTTCTATGATGAAGTTTCTTCTTCAGTAATTCTGAGAGAAATACTCCCTACCAACAGTTTTTGTTGATATCTGTGGTGCTTTTTCACTTCTCACAGGAATTTACATTTTGGTCCTGAAGTTCTTTGCCTCATGTGAATAACTGAAGAAAAGGGCTCATCCAATGCAATTAATTGAAATAAGATCGTCTTTCTGTTTTACAGTTGGAGACTCTTCCACTTTCATAGCAGGCAATTTCTGTTGAACAGAGCGAACACCCCAATCTTGATCACGTCAGTCTCGGTTAAGATATACCGAGCGGTTAACACAGAAAATTTATGCTAGCAAAATAAGAAGAACTGGTGAAAAGTTTTTATAAACGGGAATTTACCTCTGAATTTCTCCATCACGTGACGCAACAGGAAAAAGCCGAGGAATTTTAGATACCACCAAAATTGTAGCACTACAGAATCGCAAATGTAATGTAATGAAATCGTGTAACGGATATCTTCAAGGGCAAGGGATGGAAGGTGTACACAAAAATGCACAACATAGCAGTTGTCGTTGAAAATACACAATACTTAAACCATCTGAGTATTTTCAGATAGAAGTTATAGTGTTTTACTAGGTGGTAAAAGTTTCATCTACTACTTTCAAGAAGACTTCACAGAAAACTAACTCTTGCGCTCTGCACAAGAAGGTCTAGGATACCAGAAATTCATCTGGGCTACTTTACACGATATCTCCGACATATACAGTGTATAGATCCACTTCCACCTGAAAGACCAATCACAATTTGCAGTAGAGCAACCAACCTAAAGAAGTCCCAGATCAGACGGACAAAACAATCACATTTTAGATCTTTCTTTAGTATCGGACAGAGATAATTTAATCAGCTTCTCATACAGGCAGAGTAGGTTACTGGGTAATTTATTTGGCCATTTGTAGAAAAAACTTTCGAAAGTTGCAGCACAGTATTCTTCCATTTCAACATGCAGTTTAGACCGCTAAGCCTCACCGAAAGGCATAGCTTATCGACTGTAAACTGAACAGTGCAGTTATGTTTGCGGGATATAATGTATTAGAGATTGTGCTCTTGGATATCCTAGAAATATCTTTAAGAGTTTTTTTTCTTTCTAGCCTCAGTATACTCCGATTTGGGACACACTTTGAAGATCATGAAATTTTGTATTTTTTCTGGGAATAAAATGAAGCATTGACTAGGTGTAATAGCACGATATTCTGAAAATATGCCGTAAACGAAGGTTGTGCTCCAAATTGGAATTATTTTGGAAACGATACTGATGGGACAGAGATAATGCAGATTAATTTTAATTTATTATTTGATATATGTCGCTTAATTTATTACGTATTTCCTAGTGACTAAAATTGCATATCAAAAAGAAAATTGGTCTTTTAAAGCCTAGAACACAGAAATATTGTTTTCCTTGACATTTAGTGCTGCCATATTCATCAAAAACTAAAGAAATTCTATGAGAAAACTAGTACGTGTTCTGAAAGAAGCCGATAAAGAAAATAACATAAAATTGCAATATTTTGTCAAATAAAACCACATCACGAATAAACCACTTCAAAGATTTTCCCCATATACACGGGTTTTTTCTTTTTCAGCTAAAATTATTCACAGAGCAACTTTTTAGTATGCCTGCGCTTATTGGTTATAACTACCAGGACCATGAACACTTCAAAGACTTGCATTCATGTGGAAAATTTCACGGTCGTCAAAATTTTATATAATTGCAAAGTTTGCCATGAAAAAAAGGTGACATGATGCAGAACATTATCAAATACCTGAAAAATGTTGACTGTGGTGCAACACTTGATAGCACAGTAAACCGCTGGTGA
Source organism: Macrothele yani (assembly GCA_039090855.1). Classification (NCBI taxonomy): domain Eukaryota; kingdom Metazoa; phylum Arthropoda; class Arachnida; order Araneae; family Macrothelidae; genus Macrothele; species Macrothele yani. The sequence continues at coordinate 3,974,877 of CM076995.1, read as the reverse complement.
AAATCTCTCATGTTATGAGAATGAAATGCGGCCATTTTGCATGACAATGTACGCAGCTTGCAACCTCAACCTCGACACACGAAAGCGTAAAATGTGAGGATGGCATTATCCAAAAGGACAGCTATAAACATACAGGGAGTTAGAGACATTTCATAAAATCGAAGAAAGGCATTACTTATAAGTTTTTGTCTCGAAAAGGAAAAGTGGTATTGGCTTTTTTATGAATGCTTCCTGGTAATGAAATGCTCATCCACGACTCTGATCGTCACGCAAAACAGAATTATCAGCAGATAATAGTACGGCCAATGGAGAAGGAAAATACATATTATAGGCTCCAAAGACTGCAGGCCGTTACTATTAAATGATTATGCAGAAAAGCAAGAAATTAGTGATTGAAAAAGAAATACACTGCCGGAAAGTGAAAAAAGAACACCAAGAAGGAATTGGCGAACGATCATGAAATTTACATATGTTAATGGGGTCGAGTTTATGTAGGTGTGATGTTAATGTCGGGACCAACCGGTGAGCGCTTACGCCACAGCACGGCATAATATGCAAATTATCGTCGGAGGTATTTAAGGAGTACGGCGAAGTGAATGTAATTAGTCGTCGGCGTACGGACACGTGCGAAGACCCTGAAGAAGCTGCAATGCCTGGACATGAAAGACGCGTAAGATTTCAGCAGTTATCGGACTTTGAGGGAGGTCGTCTAGTCATACTCCGAGAGGCCGGGTGGTCGTATCGTCGTATTACGTAGCGAATTGGACGGGAAGTATTGGTGGTGGTACGATGGTGGCATAGATGGTCCGAGGAACATTCCCACACGAGAAGACGTGGAACCGGGAGTCACAGACGGACTAATGCGCGGACCGATCGACGCAGAAGAAGAGCGACGTTGTCAAGCAGAACATCCACTGCGACGCAAATCCGAGCTGCCGTTGCACCTGAGGTGACTGTGCGAACAATCCGCAACCGTCTACTGGATGCAGGAGTATGTGCACGTGTGCCTCTGGCATGTGTACCTCTGACTCCAGCCCACCGTCAGGAACGGCTGCAGTGGTGTCGCCAACGTCTGCACTGGAGAAGGCAATGGCAATCTGTCGTGTTCAGCGATGAAAGCAGATTCTGCTTGGGAGCCTCCGATGGCCGTATGCGTGTTCGCAGACGCACAGGGGAGCATCTCCACCGTTCTTGCATCCGCCAGCGACACACAGGGCCTACACCTGGTCTCCTGCTGTGGGGAGCGATCAGCTATCACTCCCGTACACAATTAGTGTTTGTACCGGGTACGTTAAACAGCACCTCCTACATCAACAACATAATTCAGCCCGTTGTTGTGCCATTCGTAAGGTCGGTCCATTGTGGTGTTTTCCAACAAGATAACGCACGCCCACACACAGCACGTGCAACGCAACATGCATTTCAGGGTGTGAGACAACTTCCATGGCCTGCACGTTTACCGGATTTGTCCCCCATTGAGCACGTGTGGGATTTTATGGGACAACGACTTATCCGGTCTCCACGGCCAGCCACGACCATCTCCGATTTACGCGTCCAGGTTGAGGATGCTTGGAACTCAATACCCCAAACTTACATCCAACATCTGCACGACAGACTCCATGCCAGAATTGCACAGTGTGACGCAGTTCATGGCGGTTCAACCTCGTACTAACCATGTTACATGGAAATGTTTTCTTACAGTTTACCAGCATATACAGCTGTATTTTGACATAATGTTTTGATCACGTTATCCTCTGTATTCCGTTATTATGCTGTATAAATTTCGTCGGTATCAGACGCCTCCTTCTTGGTGTTCTTTTTTCACTTTCCGCCAGTGTATGTACGAGTCTGCATGCTGTCCGTGCGAATACGCGCGAGTCCGCGCTAAGACACTTGTGTATGTTGTAACGTCCCATACACCTTCTCTTTCTTTCAACAACAATATGATCTCTAGCCCTTTATTTTTTTTAAGACATCTAAGTTTGCCGAGCAGCATAGTCCTAGTGACCGGCCGGCCACCTGTACCCTGAGGAGCCGGGTGTCCTCAATTTGGTTGGGAGCTCTCTGCATGCTGGGAGCGAACGAGAAAGCTAGTATCCATCTCTTACCTAGGTCATTATCAGGAATAACAGACATCCGTGGACAGCCCATGCCTTTTGATAAATTGAACGGAACTGCAAAGAAGCTAATTCACTTGAAATTTTATTTTTATAACTTGATATCTTGCAAATTTCAGAAGTCTAAAATTAGGTACGTCTTTCACTATAAATCCATCACCTCCAGATACGCATATGTCTTCAATATTCCATATTGGTTGGCTGACGCACAGTGAAAATTCTTCGTGAAAACCGTTATATGAAAATTCTTCATAATCAAGAACGACTTTTTCACTCTCTCTTCTCTCTCTCTTTCTATCTCTCTCTCTCTCTCTCTCTCTCTCTCTTGTTTGTTTATCGAAGAATTCATAGTAGCAACAGGACACGAGAATAGGAATAGGCTCTGCGAGATTTTGACAAACTAATATTCTTGACACGACCATAATGAGTTTATTGGTATCCTAGGCGACGTTCAGCTATAAGAAGCAATAAAAAGTGTCCTCTCTAGCAACATACAGAATATTCAATTAGTCATCTTCAACTGAGCGCAACAGAGAAAAAAATATCTTGATAAATATTGATCACTGAATGAACTCTAATGTATATTCAACAATTGACCTTAAGCGCAAATTACTGACTTCCTAGCCAAGAATGTTTTTCAGTTCACAAACAATGCACGCATAGAAACCAATTCAAAACAGAGACCTTATTACCTACTTACCTGAAAACATGTTTTCGAAAAGTTTCAGCACGAACAAATAGATCGCCTTAAAAACAAGAAGAAGAAATTGCTTTTATCTTGCTCCCTTGCATTTCTACCAATGCGTATTTTTTCAGATACCGTTTAGAATTTTTTTCTCTGTTCATTTTTAATGATAAAGGAGCCATTAAATATTGTTTTTTCTGTTCAGAATAATTTTCCAATTATTTCAAGAACAAAAAAGTTAAAATGCTTTGCTATTATTCATGTTGAGACGCATGTGTTTCCAAAGCAGAGGATTTGAAGAATAGTGAGGGAAGAACACAACAGATTACTTGTACTATGCAGAAAAAGCAATAACTGACTGTTAAGGAAAACGCAACGAGCGTAAGTTTTCAGTGGTGGGATTTTTTGCTACTGATCAGTCGTGTGAGAAACTTATGTCTTTTCAAAATACAGATGCGCTACTTTCACTCAGCAAAAATCTTGAAACAGGTGTTTCATAAAAAAAAAAAAAAACGGACAGCTAATTGCATAAAAAAACGGACAGCTAATTGACGACAGCTAAAAAAAACGGACAGCTAATTGCATAAAATAATTGAAAGAAATCACCTGCATAAAAGATCTGAAAGACAATTCTTTTATGTTTCAACGGTTTTTTAATTCTTATTTTAACAAAAACGAACTGAAAGACAATTCTTTTATGTTAAAAGAATTGAAAGACAATTCTTTTGTGTTTTAACGGTTTTTTAATTCTTATTTTAACAAAAACGGACAGCTAATTCATTTTTGTGACAGTGAAAGGGCAATTGTTCAAATCAAAACCTCGGGTGCTTGCGATATCTTAGTAAATGACCAAACAAATTCCTTTCAGAATCATGTATGAGGTGGTATCTATCTTACTCGAAATGTACTTGCACCTGCATAAAAGAATTGAAAGGAAATTAAACGAGATATCGATTTTGCCGACTGATAACACTCTCTGCATCAATTCAATATTATGCCGTGCAATATGCATGTTTAAAGGAAAACAAAATACGTTTATGAAGCAAGATTAAATACAGAATTTTTAAAATTTTCCATGCAAGTAGGTCCTTTAAAGTTACCTGGAAGAAAGTTTTTTTAACTGTAGACCAAATTCTAGATATGAAGATGTTTTATAGTGAGTACTATTATGTTTCCAAATATTGCTTCAAATAAAGCGAATTTCGATGTTACTTCATTTCTCGAAATTTGCTTTTCTGTAAGAACCGAACACAAAAACTTTGGTTCAAGGTCTTGATGAATTTGGTTTAAAAAATCTGAAAATGTCTACAAGTATTTTTCAAACGAGTTAAAATAAATTAAGTTTTTTTTAATAGCGAAGTCCCACAATACATAAGAACATGAGAAAATTCACGTTTCTATGAACCAATCCGGTGGCATCGTCCTAATCTCCCTCCCCGCAAACCAATTGCAATGAACTGTAGGTCAAGGTAATAACGTTTTGCTGTAATTAAGTGGGATCTTAGTTGCCTTGACATCAGGATAACAACGCTTCCTCTGGGCCCACAGTGTCAGACAGAAGAAGACGTGATGATTTTAGAAATGAAGGAATTTCCCGGTGGAAAGAATTCGAAAGCGTAATCAGCTTACTTAGTGAAGGCTTAAGCAAAATGCTGGGCACAACACGTACGAAGAGGACTCAAGCTTCTACATTGGAAGGGAAGGAGCAACCCCTCAGTAAGTGTAACCTCAAGCCACAGACTGGGGACCGAAGCATGGAAAGAGAAGTCCATATCTCTACATCACAAAGTAAGAATTATATCGTCCTACCCAATGTGATAATATCCAAAACTCTCTGAAGATTTTGCTTTCATTCGTATTAGGTCATTCGGGAAGTAAGCGAACACTTTCAGCATACCACAATTCCTGTAATAGCAAAGCAATGATCACAATACTTGAGGGTAATTAGAAAGAGTTGCATTTACTATCAATAATACGCTGCTAAAATGTTTACAATTCACGAACACCGTTAAAAGTAGTACTGTGATTAAGTTTTTGATAAGTGACTGTGATTCATAGATCCACATTTTGTTTGCAATTGTAACGTGTACCTTCCTTTCCAAATGAGGAAAGCAGTTGAAATCACAGGGTTTCATACCTGGTAAATACGGTGGTTGAGGCAGTTCCACCCAGCTGTCCTGTGCAATAAAAAGCCGAACAATCCGGTTCTTGTGCGGTCGTGCGTTGTAGTTTACGATGAAAGATCGCTGTACATGACTTCGCAATGCCCATCCCGGGACAGGCTTCACTGGAAATTACTTATACAGCTCCGATGACACGCTGATGTTCCCATCTTACGTCTTCCCGAAAGCCAAACCGCGAACACCCATGCCAACGACCAGTAAGATTTTTCGCTCATGCAGCTCAGCACTGGGTAACGACGCAGCGGAAGTAGCAGGTTCAACCCAGATCCGTGACCGATGTCGTTGCCTGGATGTGCGAAATTCCGCCCAAATTTCTTCTAAGCAGAAGAACTTTACGAGCACCCTATTATTGCGATGATACCACGTAACTTTAGTCAGCGCAATTTCGTGGCGAAATTCCTTCTGTGCCGTGGTTAATGTGCTTCTGTGTGTCCATACATCATGTTTCATCAAGGACAATAAACCGGACCCAGGTTAGTCCATTAGCCAGAAGCCCACGCCTTTGGCCTTTAGGCTATAGAGGCAGCCTGAAGATGTTCCGTATTTGTGCCGTTATACGTCCTATAATAGCAATGAATGGAATTTCCTAGAAATATACTCCACAAATTCTGATTTTTAAATAGATTTCCGGAAAAAACAATGGGCACTACAATCTTTCTGCTGTTTTGTACTTGCTGTGTTCATTTGTCTGTGCTCCCACATGCTCGGATGTTTACATTTCGGTCACGGTTCTGGGTTGAACCCTGATTGGATTAATTATCGACAATGACGCACAAGATTATCCACAATCAGGCATAATTGCGCGTTCTCTTAAACCATACATGAATGACGGAAATATTGTAAAAGCAGTGACATTAACTTCCTTAGAGAGGTAACCCGAAAAAAAGGACAAAAACAGTTTTAGGAAGAACGAAGTTTTTGACGAAATCTGTCAGCATTTTTACAGAATCACGTGTAAAAATGCTAACCAATTTCGTAAATTTCGCCAAATTTTAATTTCTTTTGCATGGCTCTCTCTCTCGGTTTCTGAATTTCTCACGTGTTACTAGACATTTAACACTACCACAATTTTATACGGGAATAGGGCATGGGACGTGTTTTCCCATGTATTTACTTTCTTTCTGCGCTTTTAATAACATTAACGAAGAATGCACCATTATTTTCGTCAGGAGTTTAACAGCGTAGGGGTACAAATGGGATTAGCTGTTCTCCGACCTACAAACGCCATAGCTGCCAAATGATCCGCATTAATCGAATTACATCCGGTTTTTAAACTTAATATTCTGGGAATCCGGCTTTTTTGGCACTTTGATAACTTCTGATTTTTTTTTCCTTTTTGCTGTAATATGTTTCCTGTATTATTTCCTTTTTGCTGTAATATGCTTTACTTCCATTAACATGATGACACTGTTCTCTACAAAACTTGACGATCGTCAATTCAACCTCCACGGCATTGTAAAATTAGCACTGGCAGATAGCTCGGAGAGACATTGATCTGTGTGGTGTGACTTCCATTGCCGGAGAGCTTGCTGGAGAGATACAGTCAGGCTGCCCAGACCGTGGTGTGGATCACTGTTTTCGTGGACTCCTGTAAAGAGCGGCACTCGCTCCTTACAGGAGTCCACCCATGTGATTCACTGAGCAGCGTCTGTGGAGTGTGAAGGCCTCTGATCGCAGGTGTTTGTTTCAATATTTTGATATTGCTTTTAAATTGCACGATGAGGCCAAAACATAAGGATCAAAATCTTTTACTGAAATATTCTGAAGAATACAAATTTTAAAGATGGCAATCCGTTTCATGGTGTGAATATGACAAGGATGGTAAGTCAGATAATATTCGAAAACTTTAAAATTTCGTCGTCCTGGAGCGGGAATCGAACCTGCGTCTCACAGATAGCGCCCGGGTATGCTAACAACTACACCACCCAGAACGACCAAGTCTTAAGTTTCCGATTAATTTTAATATAACTATCCCACGATTCGCTAGTCGAAGCAACCGGCATTCATGTTTAGTGAGTCTGAAGGTTAAGAATCCAATCCCGTGATTGCCCGGAGGAGCAGATAAATCATGAATGGAATACGGGATTACACCATACAATACAAATTTTAAAGATAACAATCCGTTTTTTGGTATAAATATGACAAGGATGGCCATCCTTGTCATATTTACACCAAACAACGATTCTTAACCTCCAGATTGGCTATGTATGAATGCCAGTTGCTTCGACTGGAGAATTCTGTGATGGTTATATTCAAATTAATCGGAAACTTGAGACTTGGTCGTTCTGGGTGGTGTAGTGTTTAGCATACCCGGGCGCTATCTGAGAGATGTGGGTTCGATTCCCGCTCCAGGACGACGAAATTTCAAGTTTACGGATATTATCTGATTTACCATCCTTGTCATACTTACACTAAAAAACGGATTGTCATCTTCAAAATTTGTATTGTATGGTGTAATCCCGTATTCCATTCATGATATTCTGAAGAATTTATTGCTCATACTGGGCATGAAGATATTGTTGCGTACGTGTAAACCGCAAAGCATGTTTCCAATCACAACTGAAATACGGCACTACAGAAAATTCAGAGTTTTATGTCAGCACCTAGTAATTTGCAAGGAATCCGTGGTGATTTTCTTTTCATACGGTTTTTATTAGAGCATAATATTCCCATAACATCATCTGATCAGGTTTCTCGTAATATGTCTAGGGCCAAACAGAAACGAATCATATTGTCCAAAAGTGTTTTCAAGAAAGCAGCATTCTCCATTGCAACAGATGGAAATACAATGTATATAGCTTAATATATGGAATACATAGCTTTGCTCAATCGTAGTGACCTATTTTAATGACGGTAAAAAAAGATGAAAAGCGTATATGATAATTTTAAGTGAATTTTTATCATCTCTGAAAATAAAATCAAAAAGGGAGAAAATACTGCAAAATTGATGACTACAGAATTGGGAAATCTTGGTATTTCTTGTGAAAATTGTCTTGTTTTTTTCTGAGACAACGATCCTGTTATAACAACGGAAAAAGGCCTAGCAGCATACCTGCAAAAAAAAAAAAGGAATTTTGTTTTTCGGTGTGTTTGTCACTTTCAAAATTTGGATGCTGAGAAAGGATCTGAAGCTCTATCCTTTCATATTGATGAATAATTGTTAGATATACAGTATGGCACAGAAGTCCAGAAAAACTCAATTAAAATTTTTATCAGTTGCTTTTCCAGAAAATCCAGGATAGCCATGTGAAAGCAATCTGTAATTTTATAAACCGTTTCATGGAAACTGGAAGCATCGCAGAGCTAAACAGAACGGGAAGATCAAAATCAGTTACCAATGCGGACATCGAAATCGACGTTTTAGCTAGTGTCGAAACAAACCCGACATTATCACTACAGCATTGTGCTCTAGGTGCTGGTATGTCTCATACTTCCGTTCACAGAATACTGAAGGCAAACATATGTCGTCCTTACAAGAAAAAATTCGTACAGCAGCTGGTAACAACCGACTACAGTTTTGTCTATGGGCACGGCAACAGATGCAAAGCAATGATAATTTTAAGAGAAGCCTTATCTTCACGAATGAAGCAACGTTTATCAGGCATGGGCAAGTCAGTCGAAATTGGAATTACAACTGGTCATCCACGAATCCGCACGTTCCTTCTGAGAGGCATTCACAGTACATAGAAAAACTTAACGTATGGTGTGGTATCTGGGATGATGTAATTAGAGGTCCATTTCTTATTGAAGGAAATTTAAATGAGTCCAATCGAAATTTGTAAGAGAATGAAATATGGCCCCACCTGAAGCCATTTGTGGGTGCGAATGCAGGCTTACAGCCATACTTCACGCAAGATGGGGCACCGGCTCATCAACCCCATCCAGAAACATAATGGCTGAATGAAAAGTTTCCAAATAGATGAATCGGAAATAACGGACCTGTCCAATGGCCTTCTCGATCTCCAGATCTCATACCGGGACTATATATATTTGGGGATATCTCAAAAACTGCGTTTATCCTGCGAATTCCATTGCAGAAATCAGAGAGGAAATACGACGGAATGTCACTGAAATATCGCGGGATACACTTTGTGCTTTACAAGGTGCATGGTGTGACATGATTGACCTGTGTATTGCTAACAATGGTGGTCACTTCAAACACTTGTAATCGGTAGGTATCGTGTAACAATATCTGATATTGTGATACTTGACCAATTTGTACTGTTACTCACTCCAGATGTAAGAATGTCTACAGGTATTGATTTGACTTGGAAAACGTGCCTTTTCACAATAGACCCAAAAAATGAAAAACTGTACATATCTTTTGCAGTGTTATGCATTCCCAGGTGGCACGTTAACCTCAACAGTTTGGCATAACACATTTGATAAAATAAAGATAAGACAAATGCTAAAAGCAGAAGTTGTTCCCATTTCAGATATCTTTCCGGTGATATGGCGGGACCCGAGTTTACCATGGAAACATTTCGTGAAACTCCCAGCGTGGATTCTCACAAGTTCGCAAAACCCCTCGGTTCCCATCATACACTGTGTCCCCTTTGACATAAAACATAACGACTATTGCATGTTTCTTGAATTACAAAGCGCAATAAATTAAATTTGCGAAATATTGCATCGTAACAATGATGCACACGGTCGAGTCATATTATTATGACCACCAGCTAATATCCAGAGTAACCGCCGTGTGCAGCGCGGACAGCAGTTGGACGGGCTGGGAGTGACTCAATAAGGTGCTGGAAGGTGTTCACAGGTATGTGGAGCCATGCTGATTGCAATGCATCTGACAGTTGCTGGAGGGTGCGTTGTGGAGGATCCATAGAGCGAACAACACGATCGAGGTGGTCCCACAGATGCTCAATTGTGTTGAAGTCTGGGGAATTAGGGGGCCAGGGAAGTATTTTAAAGTTTTAATCGTGCTTTTCCAACCACTCTCTGACATGTTTATCTGTGTGGCACTTCGCATTGACATGCTGGAAGATCTCATTCGCCCCAGGGGAAGACAATCAGCATGTATGGGTGTACGTGGTCTGCAAGGATAGATTCATAACGAATTCGGTCCATAGTGCCTTCCACAGGTATGAGTGGTCCCAGAGATTACCACGAAAACATTCCCAGACCATAACGCTGTCCCCACCAGCTTGTGTTATTCCAGAAATGGTTGAAGACTGTCTGTTCTCCGATGTTTCTCGCTTTATACGCCAACGTCCATCCGCTCGATGAAGCAGAAAACGTGACTCATCGGAGAAGGCAACACTTGGCCAATCAGCGGAGGTCTAATTCCGATACTGCCGTGCAAATGTAAGCCTTTCCTGCCGATGCAGCTTCGTTAGCATAGGTGCAGGGACAATCCGTCTGCATCGGAGTCCCATACGCAGCAGGGTTCGCTGAACTGTTGTTTTAGACACACTTCGGCGAGCCCCTGGTTCATTCGGCCAGTGAGTTGCTCCACTGTAGCTTGTCAATCTGCCCTCACGCATCAATAGCACGTGGTGCTCAGCAGTTTGAACGTTGCTTATTCGCAATGGTGCCATTTCTCCAATTGCGATACACTTTAACCACAGCAGCACGCGAACAGTTCAGAAATACTGCCACACTTGGCCCAAAAGCCGATAATCATCCCTTTTTTGCAAATCTGATAAATCGTTCCTTTTACCATGACAACAACCAGTGATGTGCTTTCAGATTGCCTACAGCACACCTTACATACCCCTGAAGCCAGCTCACGACACGTGACTTCTTTCTTTGGTAACGCGCTGTTGACGTCAAAAGTAGGAGTTGGTCACAATAATGTGACTCGACTGTGTAATACACTGCCATTCTATTCATCTGCATTGAAGGACCTTGTTCCCCGTCCCCAGTGGGGTCACCCTACCCCTTGATTCGTGGACGGAAACGTGGTTCCTCGCCATCAAACAGAATAAGTACGGTACATTAATAGAAACCAAAGAAAGAATACGAATGTGTCAAAAGTAATGCAATTTTTCCTACCACTCATAGTGCACTTCAGTATCGCTGTTGTGGGCTATAACTTTGTACCTAATAAAGGTAAAAACAAAAATTAAAAAAACAACTTACTACATTTTTGGAGAACTTTCCAACGATGTGTCACACTTTCCATTTGAAAATTTCGAGTAAATCTTAGCCCCTCCCCTAAGGGGTCACCAGATCTTCAATTCTATGCCCCATAAGTGCCCCCCTTGCCATAAAGAGAAATGGCTATCTTGGAGTTTCTGGAAAAGTAATCAATAAAAATTTAAATGGTTTTTCGGGACTTCTGTGCCATACTATATTCTAATTCCTTGAGAAATATAGTATATTATAAAGAGAAAACAAGAATTAAATTATGATCCTGTGTTGTAACAATGGAGATGCCAGTTGCTGCTAGAAAAAGAATACTCCAGTAACAGGGAAAGAGAAATGCTTTAATGTTCTTTTGCTGCCTCGCTGGAGCAGTGGTCTAAACTCTGGAATCTGACAGTTCGTCTGAGTGAGCTCTGGTCCCGGATGAGGTAGGGGTCACGTGATTGTCTAATGGCACTAACTTTCTCATTTCGAACCAGAGTCCCAAATAAAGAATAAGAGATTTCCTATAACCTTTAGAGTTGCTCACGACGGCGGTCGTTAAGCCAACAAACAAATAAAATGTTCTCCACATAGTACAGGATATATCATATTAAAGGCTCGAAATTCAAAGAAGCAATTTTCCTTTCCTTAACTCAAAAGCATGCCATGTATATGCACGTTTCATTAAAAACGTTATAATTATTTTTGATAAATGCAATGTGAAGCACTTACTGCACAAGCTGAAGTCAGATCTGTAAAGTTTTTCAGGAAATTGAAATATAGTTGGTAAAACTTTGCACAATAAGTGCATATTCTTTAGTATACGTCGCATATTCCCACCGAGAAAATCAGAAAGACAATGTGGAACTTTCTGTTGGAAGTGAAACAGCCGAGATAGAAATTACGTTCCAGTGAACACAAACTGCTTCATATTGATATGAGATTGGGTGTCTGGAATAATCAATTAATCGAGGAGATGGGCTTAAAGAGTGTAATTAAATTCTGTCAATTTGATTAAGGATTTGGCCATTTAGAAAACGAATTAGAGAATTACTATGCTTAATTGGGGAGGACGGTTAAAAGGCCTCTGCAAAAAGTAGAACCAAGGAGAGACAAGTGTCCGTGAGAAACCCATCCAGAAGGAAGTGGACCACACAATCCCGCAGGTTTGGCACTGGAGGCCTAATAAGTATGCCTCATCGTGAAGCATTAATGTCGAAAGGGGATTAGAGGGCACCGAACTTACGGTTATTTTGTGTCAAAAAGGGCAAGTCGGCAGCGATTCTGAGGCATACAAGCAAAAGCGCCCTGTACGGGGAAATAGTCATCTCGACAATTGACGGAAAACACAAGACCCCAGGATACCTGGCAACAGACGCGAAGAAAATTGCAAATGGTTCTGAAGGCGATCAACTTCTAGTTTCCAGGCGTGATGGATGCTACGTCATAAAGCTCAGAAATCGACAGTTGCAAATCCGACTGAGTGCATAACTATGGTTGCCTAATAAGAAGGGGTCAGGCAGACCAAGTAATGAGAGTTGCTTTCCAATTTAGAAGAACGGCGCTCTTAATTTTGGTGCTATAGACAGGGGTAAGTCCTACTAGCTCACCTGAAATTCTACTGAGTCGTATGCATGTGCTCCAAGGTAAGCCGTCGAGTAAAGGAAGGCCCATAGAACGACGCTGTCATTAGAAGTATTGTAGTTCAGAAATTGCACGCTCTGAGAAGAGGACGCAAAAAGCGATTCCTCCTTAGATTGAGCAAGCAGAGTCCGGCAAAGAAGGTGTATCCGCCACCGAAGATGTACGGAGGTTTCTGATCCCATGACTACGAAGCTGCTTGAAAAGCGAGAAGGGGACAGTCACTGCTGATCGAAACGTTTTTTTTTTTCAACCCACCTCCGCACGAGTCCGGCGGTCTGAAAAGGAAAGAAAAGCAAGGCGAGTGAGCTCCGTTAAGGAGGGAGTGCCAACCTTTTGTTGTCACATAGGTGAATGCCTCCCACAGCCAATTAAATGCTCTGTGGATTTGCTTCATAAGGTGTGATATCGATATTACAAATTCATGTGTGGTGAAAGTGTCCTTCTTGCGTCATGGTGGTTCTTAACTAAGCCATAGCAGTGGTCGGTGTACAGCTGCTCATACGGATACTCAGACCCTTACCCAAATGTAAGTACAATACCATTTCCAATTGATTGTGCCGACGTTACGCCCAGGCTTCACATTAAACTTACCATTGGAACTCAAGATCTCGATAGGCCTAATAAGAGTGTGCATGATTACATGTTCACTATCATAGACATAGGACCCTGGACGTTCTGTGCAAGTTAGGACACTAGACACTTGGATTGAGGTATATCGCCCAATGATGCAAAATGCGAAAAGTCATGCAATTCACCTTGATTTCTACTATATGTTACTGCTTTCTAATATTATTTCTTTTTATGTGTATATAATTTTTCCTCCTTCATCATTTTGCTGGCTCTAGTACTAAATTCGTGGATTTCTAGCTTATTGGCGCCAGTTTGTGCCTCGTAAGCCAGCTCCCCGAATAAAACATGCCCGTCGAGAAATAATGTAAAAGGGCTGCTCGGTATGCATTAATTGGTGGTGTGCGTAGAGATATTGACGTATCAATATTACTGTTCGTAAATTCTTCAAAAAATTGTGTGACTACGTACTGTGTATTTTTCCAATACTTTGGGGCTCCTAAAACATGCTAGGTCAGCAGATACTACAAACCAAGCAAAACGACAGTTTTTATCAATCAAATATTTAAAGTGAACGTGAAGTAATTTTGCTTCCCATACTTCCAATGGAAAAACTTCTGTACACATTTTCTTCACAATTAATGCATTCCCATGGATAAAAATTTGAACATCGATTAAAATAGCTTCATTTTATAATTTGGAACACTTAATATTTTCTAAAACATAACCATAATTATGCAATCCAACATTTGTTTGTCTACTGACTTCATCAAAGTACAGGTCGCGCCATCTTTTTTCTGGTTTCAACACCACCAAAGGAAAAGTTATAGATTTTTGATATAATTATGGTTATGTTTTAGAAAATATTAAGTATTCCAAGTTATAATATGAAGTTATTTTAATCGATGTTCAAATTTTCATCCTTGGGAACACACTAATTGTGCAGGAAATGTGTACGAAAGTTTTTCCACTGGAAGTACAGGAAGTAAAATTACTTGACGTCCACCTTAACTGAAATGTTTTCTTGTCTGTTACTAAACAAGATGAAAGGGCATACCTTGCTCGAAATGAACTGGGAACTGAATTCCAGGATTTCCAAATTTTATTCCTGCCAGGAAGCATAATGGAAGTTAGAAGAGGTACGAAAACTATACTTGCAGAAGAGGAGGAGGAAACCCCGTAGCAAATCATTATAAAGCCTACTGTGCAATGTGATGTTAGGTACACCTTACTGTAATTCTTCTTGTGAGTGCATTTTTAACTAAGTGCAAAGAAATTACACAGATTTCACAGTATCTATGAACAATTCGATACGTCAGAACATTTTGTATCTGGAAAATCAAATATAGAAAGTCCATATGTCTCACAAAAATAAAGTGACAAAAGTTTAAAAAAAATATGCGATTACAGCAACTCTCAACAAACCAAAGAAAATCAATGATTTTAAATACAGGGTGATTCACAGAGAAGTATAAGTTTCCAGATGCTGTAAAACAGTAACAGTCGAAGACACGGACCACAACTGCGAACCGTTAGGTAGATGTACTCATAAAGTTTGTGTCCCGCTACTGAGGGAAGTTACGTAGGCGATAGCACGCGTGTCACGTGACTAGTCAGTCAAAATAGCAGCGTCTGCAGGGGAGAAGGCGTTTTCTGTTCTTGAATTGAGCAAAAGGGAATCTGTAACTGTTGTGCAACGGCATTTTCGATGACGATTCGGAAAAGAACCTCCAATCAGAAAATCTATCTACGATTCGCATAAAAAATTTGAAACTATGGACTGTTTGTGCAAACTTAAAAGTCCTGGACGAGCGCGTGTGTCGCAAGAAGTCGTCGATAGTGTTTGCACCGCCATCCAACGAAGCCCGGGGAAATCAACATGGAGGGTGAGTCGTGAAGTGCTGATTTCACAGCCCACTCTCTCGATAATTTTGAGAAAGAAGGTAAAAATAATTCCATACAAAATTCAGATGTTGCAAAATCTCACTGCACTTGATTCAGATATCTTACCTTGCGTTTGGGCGGAAATGGATTACCGGCTCTATGTGTGTCATGTGACTAAGGGTGCACACATAGAACATTTTTAACTGTCTGTAAAAAAACTTAAAACATTCCCCTACAATTCTGTTACAGGTAACATAAAATGGCTTACATTGTTCTTGTTTTATAGTGCGTTGAAACTGTATACTTCTTTATGAATCACCCTGTATATTCAGAAAATCCATATTTCTTACGCATGATTAAGGAATTAACAATACAAATCTGAAAGGTGTGCCATATTTAAATAATGCATCAGTATAGACTTACATATAATAAAACTTTAATAAGAAATGCAATAGGATTTTTATTGTAGACTAACATTTTTCCTGACATTGGATCATGACAAAATTTTAATTCGGTTGAAATTGTTGGTTTAGGTATCAGTGGCACTGTTTCTGATTTTGAAAAGTTGGCAGCTGTGATACACTTTTTTCTCCCACAGGAAAAATTAAAAGAGGTGTTTGAGAGTCAGTGGGAGGGACATTCTAGGTGTGATGTAATGATATATTTACGTGCTAAACACTCTGTGTCACATACGTTCATCCCTTTCGCAACAGGAAATCTCTTCGAAACATCCCGCTCTAATGAACACAGCCGGAGGAAGAAGGGATATTTCTTTTATTAACGTTTTGGCATGTGTACATACAGCCAGAGAACAATCGGATCTGCTAATGCAGCTATCAGGTTTTAATGATGGTATTTTCTCCTTGAAAGAATATTGCCTGTTTGTTCTTCAAGCCAATGGAACGCAAATGTCTTTTCATTTGCGTCATTATTTTCGTGACCTTCATGTACGGCAGCTCTTACAATCGGAAGATAGCGCGCTTGTTGTAATAGGAAAAACCTTTCATTTGCAGATGAAATGCAGTTCCACAGTTGCAATAATTCGTCTTTCAACAGGCAGCATCACTATTCAACACAGGTTAGAATATATACTGAGTGGCCACTTTATTATGACCACCCCTTAGTACTTCGTTGGGCCACCTTTTGCCTTTAATACTGCGTCGATTCTTCGTGGCATAGACTTCACGAGATGTTGATAGGTGGTTTGTGGAATCTGAGACCATGCTTGATGACTAAGAGTGTGGAATTGCAGGGTTGTGGATCCAGCTGTCTGATGGCTCATTCAACGTCATCCCACAAATTCTCAATGGGGTTGAGATCTGAAAATTGTGGGGGCTACCTAAGCAAAGTAAACTCACCGGCATGTTCCTGAAACCAATCCTGTACAATACGAGCACTATGGCAGGACGCATTATCTTGTTGAAAGTAGCCATCGCCATTGGGATAAACCATCCACATGACAGGATGCACTTGGTCCGCAACGATGTTTAGATATGATGTGCCAGTCAGACGTTGATCAACACGAATTAAAGGGCCCAAAGCATGCCAGGAAAACATTCCCCAAACCATAACGTTGCCTCCACCAGCTTGAAGGGTTGTAACAATGCATTTGGGGTCCATGCTTTCGTGCTGTTTCCGCCAAATTCTCACTCGGCCATCGCCATGGTGCAACTGAAAACGTGATTCATCGGACCACATAATTTGTTTCCAATTATCGACTGTCCAATCCTTGTGCTTCTGTGCGAACTGGAGACGTTTTCTCTTGTTAACGGCAGACAGCAAAGGTGTTCGAAAAAGCCTTCGGCTGCCACATCCCATCTGATGCAGTGTACGGCGAATAGTGCATACAGAGATCATTTGAGGGGATCCTTGATTAAAATTGTCTGTAATTTGTTGAACTGTTGCCCTTCTGTTGTCTGTTACCAGTCTAGACACTCTCCGTTCCGCCCGAGCAGTCACTAGTCGATGACGACCACACGTTGCACGTAGAGACCCAGATTTTTGGCTGACAGTTCAGTCTTTAAACACTTTAAACAAAGCTTCTCTGGAGCATTTCACGAATGCGTCGGTTTCGGGGATACTGGCTCCATGGCTCCGAGCTCCTACAATCATCCCACTTTGAAAGTCTGTCAAATCGCATTTTTTATCCATCTCGTCACCCAAAAATCACTCTACTACTGTCGCAAGCACTAAGCTTTCCCTTTTTATACTAGCCTCGCCCTCTGGCGGCAACAGCGTGCAGCCATAGCTTATTTGCTTAAAACTGTCAGGTGGTCATAATAAAGTAACCACTCAGTGTATACACTGTCCTACCATTAACATCCCAACACCCCATTTTCGAGAGAGTGTATTAAGTCCTTCGCAAGCAGTACGTCACAAACCAAACAATAAATTTGCTCTTAGGGCTAAAATAAGACAAAAGCCAGACTGTGAATACAAGATGCTTCAGACGACAAAGTTCATTGATTACCAGCACGGATTGATAGTAGGGTGCCACATAAGCAATACGTGATTTTTCAGCGGTTTCTGGGTTGACCGTTGGTAATGTAATATAATGGAAGAAGACTCGGGATGAATCTGCCAAGAAATGAACCAGTAAACTTCAGAAGATAACAGAATAGGAAGCGAGAGCTCTGTAAAGGACAGTCTGGCTTGTCCGCTCAGAACGCAAATCAACGCTGTCTCAAATCACGTAAGCCCTATGTAAGTTATTGGGACTGATCTTAGCACAGTAAAGTACACAGGAAGCTGTACGACATGGGTTACTACTGTCAAGAAGACATCCACAAGCTGCCAATCATTTAGATTAATGCCGAACGGTGAATATCGTGGAGTGTGTGGGGAAAGTCTTGGACTGTACGGCAATGGAAAACTGTGCTTTGGGCTGATGAGTTATGGAACACAGTTCACTAGTCTCATGGTCGTTCTTGGTTATGGCCGATGCCGCAAGACAGGTAACTTTCGGACGGTGTCTTACTGACATTGAAATTTGGTGGAGGCTTGGTCCATTAGTCGTTTTGGACAAAACTATGAGTGATGAGCTCTGCCTCGATGACCTGGACAATTATTCTCTACCAACGTTGTGGACGTACTTTGGGGAAGGCTCATACTTCTATTAGTAGGACGGGTCTGGTACGATTCGTCCAACGACGATTGGTCCAATGCCGATTGGTCCAAAGGTACGATTCGTCCAATGGTACGATTGGTCCAATTACGTCCTATCTGTCCAAAGTGCTACTCGTGTTATAAAAATCTCAGCTGTTCTGATTTTATCTCCGATGTTATACGAAAGTGCCGGTAGTACAAAGAATGTAAAATAATGTTACATTTCATGCGTAATATTGTGGTTACATATTTTTTATACTGTCCTTGCTGCCGTATGAAGTTACTGATGTACGAGCCGTTCAATCAACTTCAATGTTTCTCTTTTGCATGAAATAATATAAAATACTAGTTTTCCGTTTCTGTTTGTAGCATGCAGTGGGGTTCCGCCAACTGGCCAATGGAAACGTTCTGGTCGGGTTCGGACACAGGCCTTTTCAACAGTTTTTATTCTACCGATATCATATTCATAACGTTTACATATTAAATCAAGTTAATAATATTGGGCTTTTACTTAAACACGAAATATTAATTCATAGGCCATAGGCCTAGGCCTTCTTAACAGTTTTAATTATACCGATGTCAGATTCATAACGTTTACATATCAAATCAAGTTAATAATATTGAGCTTTTACTTAGGCACAAAATATGAATTCGTAAGGCATAGGCCTTTTTAACAGTTTATATTCTACCGATGTCAGATTAATAATGTTTACATATAAAATCAAATTAATAATATTGCGATTTTACCTAAACATGAAATATTAATTCATAGGCTTTAGGCCTAGACCTTTTTAACATTTTTTATTCTACCGATGTCATATCCATAACTTTAACTATCAAAGGAAGTTAGTATTGCGTTTTTACTTAAGCACGAAATATTAATTCACAGGCCCTAGACCTATGCCTTTTTGACAGTTTTTATCCTACCGATGTCAGATTTATAACGTTAACCTATCAAGAAAACTTACTAATGTTATGCTAGTATTTTTAACTTTACTTAAACGTTAGAATATGACATCAGTAAAATAAAAAGTGTTAAAAGGCCTAGGCCTAGGTGCGTGTAAAGAGATAAGAAATGATACGATGAGTGCCTTTTATTAGGTTTTATAACATATTTACAAATACCAAAGACCTAGGTTGTAACTTAAAGTCTTCTAAAAAGGCCCGCGGCCTAGGTGCCTTGTATAAAGGCCTGATAAATGATACGATGAGTGCCAGTTGTATTAAATCCTATACAGAATATATGCGGCGTATCGGATCATCTAGTGCGTGAAAGAATTGATCGTCCAACAAGAAAAACTGAACTAGTCCTTGCTTCGATTAGGTCGAATGGCAGAAAATGTCGGATGACATTTACAAAGGACTGATGGAGACTATTCTACGAAAACTAGAAGCCGTCGTAATGGCCCAAGATTTTAACACCCAACACACTATTAAATTTTCTGTAAATTAAGATAATTTGTAGATATGCCGATAGACGTCTGAATGTTAATGTTAGTGTAGTGTATATGTGAGCGTTTAATTACAAAAAATATTTATTTTTCGATGGCGGTTTTGCAGTAGGTGTGCTCAACTTTCGTCAGGACAAATGACACGCAAGCATTCAAATTTCTAGGACATTTTATTCAGTTATTTACACACCGATGAGAGGAGTAGGTGGACGCTATGTCGTTGAAAAGTCGTGAAGAATTTCGATATATATGGAAAGCTACCGCCATTTCAAGCTTCATGGTTAAAACTAGTGTATCATAAAGCTCAGCCTCTTTAAACAGTAATTTATGCCAAACAGAAGTCATCGATCTTTCCACGTTTATAGGTGAGTCACGGAAAAATTCTCATTGGCCACCACTGGGAATCGAACCCAGGGTCTTCCAGTTACGCGCCGGACATGCTACCATTGTACCTCAGCGGCTATAAACGTGGAACCCACTGCACCACAACGGCTATAAACGTGTGACTCACTTATAAACGTGGAAAGAGCAATGATTTCTTTTGATGTTCCTACTCCACATCAATTGTGTTTATAATTATCCATTCTCTTTTTAGTTATTTCTTCAGTTGCTGCTTTCCATCTTTGGTGAATCCCCAGCATTGTGCGGCGTATGTGAGACTGGAGAATTCAAGGTCGCTGTGGTGCAGCAGGAGCATGCCCGGCGCGTAACTGAATGACCCTGGGTTCGATTCACGGTGGCGGCTAATGAGAATTTTTCCGTGACTCACTTATAAACGTGGAATGAGCGATGACTTCTGTTTGATGATCCCAGACCACGTCAATTGTGTGTATAGTAATTTATGATTGTTCTCATAAGTGTCGAGATATCGACGATTCTGTAGTTCACTAAATTGCGTGCAAGTGTTTTGCTCTTTTAGTCGGAAAGGGAAGACCCTGAGGTTTTGGTCAATATAAAAATGACTCCTTTCACATGGGATTCGATATCTTCCTACGAATTTTGACATTTTATTTTGATTCGAAGAAATTCTGTTGCTTTATGTGTTGAAATTCACCTTCAAATTAAAAGTTTTCGAAATGTCTAAAACTGTGTAGCAAATATCAGGGACGAAGTAGAAATACAACAAAATTCTCTCGTAAAGTGGGTGATGCTAGTGACACTTTCAATTAATTGATGTCCTGAATGTTGACGAATGTAGTGCTTATTGTAGATAAAGCGGCACAAATGTAAGAATGAGGAATTTGTTCAACTCAGTCACGCACTGAAATAGCAGGAATGAATGAAGTACCAATGCAATCTATCATCACACAACATTTATTTATCTAGTCACAAAAAGGCTTTGAATAATTGTGCGTTTCCCATGATGCCGTGGTAACTGCTTAAGGTGCCACAGCTATTGAAGAGCTCTCTAACATAATCCAGTGGTTTTTCTCGTAAAACATGCACGTTCTACACTTAAAAAATGCAAAGACGAATTCATGACAAGCGTATCTCTTCCACTTAACGCCTCGCATTCTAAACATATTTTTCTGACTGACTGACAATAAGAAATGCATCTCTCTACTATTTGACAAACAAAAAAGATGCACGAATAATATTTAAGGAAAGGAATTTCTCATTGCCTAAAAGAATATTTTCCCTTTTTCGGTCATCAGCTAATGTAAACCAACTGTATGTTAGTGACTTACTGACTAGGAAAATGTTTTTAAATATATTCTTTTGCAATCACTTTATTACAATGAATTCAATAAACCATATGTTAGTGATTACCTAAAAAATAAAAATATTTATGACATAGCTCCGGTGCTACCTCACATGTCTACCTCAGTCAAGTAGTTACTAATACCTGTTTAATAAATATGTGCAAATGACCATTAATGTACAAAATATGAGAGCGAATCGCTGACTAACTAAAGAAACAACTCTTAGCTACTGAGAAAGGGAAATGCTTACGATTGATATTCACTTGTAAACATTCAAGTTGAAAATAGAAATTATTAAAATAACAACCGGCAAAAATTTAATGAAATTCAGCCCATGCAAAAAGGGATGCTTTGTGAACAGTTCTTGTATAGAAACATGCAAAATGCCACACACGCAACGTCCTTTACAAAAGAGAGAGAGCAGACACAGCTTTCGTTATATCGCTCCTAGCTCGCAAAAATGCCCATTAGCTTGCGAGGGGTGTTGGAGAACAAGCAGCCGAACACTTCACTTGCAGGCTTGCAAGGTTCAGAGAAATGGGATAGCTAGGAGTAGGATGTCATAGGACAGACGCAAGCTAAGATAGCTGGAGGGCAAAATGAGAGCATGATGTGTTTATGTGTGTGTGTCTTCTCTTTCTTTTGTTTAGGGGTTTAACGACCACTATGAGCAACACTCAGAGCTATGAGTGGTCTATCGGCTCTTACTTGTGGGCACTGGTTCCAGGAAAGGAAGACAGTTAGCGCCGTAGGATAAACACACAACCCATGGAACATCCGGGACTCAAACCGGACCTAACTAGGACGACTAACCAAGACCTTACCATTCGACCACTCGGCCTTTGGGGTGGCATTGTGTCCCGTGGATATCTCCAAGCTATGGCGACAACAACAGAAATCCGAGAACGTGTTCCAGCAACAAGTTCTAAGTTGGGCTGAGAGCCATAAAATCCCACGAAGACCCATATCTGGCCTTAACAAGCAGAAGTTACAGGAAGATTACATTAATACAACTGGCTATCAAGATCGCCTATACATCCGGTACGATAGTGTTAAGAGATACTGTGTCCAGAAGATTTTGTGAGAGAGGGCTGTATGAAGGAGACCAAAGATTTTTCTTCCTCTTGTATCTTCTTAAAGAAGAGTTCACATGATATGGGGGAGGTAATATCACTGTTAGATGGAACAGCAACGGATCCTTGTGCTCTTCACGGATAGTTCCCGTTTCAGTCTGACTAACGATTCCCCGATATGTACTGATCTAAAAAGAACACGTAACACGTACTAGTGTGGGGATGCACAATACTGGATGTTTCTACACCACGTCTTGTATCTGACAATGGCTACGTGCGCACTCAGTGGTTCAACGCTGAGATCCTTGTATCCCATGTAAGGCTTTTCAAAGATACTTTGATCTACGAGTTCATTTTTATAGAGGATAATGGTCCTTTTCGCTGGCAGGACTCGGCTAGGCGACGATTTTGTCGCGAGTGAGGATGTCTACTGGATGGTGTGGGCAGCCAGGTTTCTGAATCTTAATCCCACTGAGCAGGTCTTGGGCGTTCTGGGAATTTGAATTGCTGCATTTAGCCTCCTCCCGGAAGAATCCTGGTGCTGCGATTTGCGGAAACGGTACAGTAGCGTTTATTGCTATTAGACTTCATCCGTCATCTTGACAGCAGTATGCACAATCGTTGTGCAGCATGCTTGACGTTCAGGGGCGATCTTAAATACTCTCAACTGATTACCGAAAAACGTAGTTCAGTAAGCACTTACGAAAAACTTTTTTCGAAGCACCAGCATTATTCCGGGCCATCCACTGGTATGCACCTCAATTTTACATATATTATTTCTCATGATCTAATGTACTTTTCATCTAAATTTGATTAATGAACTCATCATATCGCAATGACAACATTTGGGTTTGTTAGTTAATTTTTGACCGCCAGCGTAAAAGCAGTTGACTAAATATTCCCGCTTTTTCTTCAGTCACTCACTCGCTAATATGAATTTACTAAGCAGTATGAAAATACAACACACGTAAAAATTGGAAAGGGAGTGAGACAAGGTGACACCATATCTCCGAAGCTCTTTAATGCCACATTGGAGGGTGTTTTTCAGTCGCTGAGCTGGGAAAACAAGGGGATAAAGATTAATGGAGATTATCTAACCCACCTTCGTTTTGCTGATGACGTAGCCATTTTTGCAACTACCCCATCAGAGCTGCAGAGTATGATCCAGGAACTTGCTGACAAGAGTAAAGAAGTGGGATTAAAAATGAACTTTCAGAAGACAAAAGTGATGTTCAATGCTTTTACAAGAAATGAAGATTTATCGATTGATGGAGAAAAGCTGGAGATAACAGACACGTACGTTTATCTTGGACAGCAGATATCAAGTGAGGGTCACATTGATGAAGAAATTAATCGGCGTACAAAACTTGCCTGGAGAGCTTTTGGAAGAAACAGCATAATTTTCAAGAGCAATATGCCATTATGTCTTAAAAGAAAAGTGTTTGATCAATGCATCCTTCCAGTGCTTACGTATGGTGCAGAGACGTGGACCTTAACTAAAAGAGACATACAAAGGCTGCAGACAACTCAAAGCAGCATGGAGAGGTGCATGCTTGGTGTAACCAGGAGAGATAAGAAGAGGAACTCGTGGATCCGAAAAATGACAAGAGTGGAAGACATCATGATCAGAGTTAAATCCCTGAAATGGCAATGGGCTGGACATACTGCCAGAAGGACAGATCATCGATGGACAGCCGAAATTTTAGATTGGATTCCAAGGGACAGGAAAAGACCCAGAAGAAGACCACATAGGAGATGGGTGGATGAAATTCGAAAGTATGCAGGGGTGACATGGAGGAGACTGGCACAAGACAGACCGTTGTGGAGGAAACTTGGGGAGACCTTCGTCCAGCAGTGGATTGATAATGGTTGACAATGATGATGATGATGATGCGTATTACAGGCGAACTAAGAAAAATTCCAATTTTTTTGTCCACTAAAGCTAAAATTTGCACGAAAGATTAAAAACGAAGTCATCAGTGACTGCCCGCCGAAGGAAAGGTTGATTATGCGTACTAGCGGCTTATCAAATAACTGCGCAATTTTCTTTTAATATTTAGATAAATATCTTCCCTGACTTCTCCTCCCAACGAGAATTCGCACGTGCACGAGGTTTGCCTTTTTTGCATTTGGCAGGCGGGTTTACCAGTACTCAATCGTACGCCAAAGAGCATCCAGAAACTCTAGTTAATTTTCTAGATCAATTCTAAACACTAAACGTATATGTAAACGTCAATTAGTTTAATTAACAACAGGTAATTTGTCGAACTACAAGGCGCAAGGTTGTTTCAGTACTCTGTTAGCATCCTTCAGGCATGGGAAATCAAAATTTCACCTATGGAAGGTTTACCATATTTTGATATGTTAGGAGATACCAAAGAAGATGCTTTAAGCACCGTTTCACAGAACACTGCAATCCGGATTAATTTTTTTCATTCCATTTTGTTTTCTATGAAAAACTCAAGAGATTGGTTTTAATATTACGAGGGGAAGACAGAAAGCAACTTTCCCTATTGAAGAACTTAGAAAGTACTGCATGTATTGAAAACGCTTTTTTCCTGTCGTGTAACTTGACATGTCCTGTTTCAAGTGGCTTCCATTTGAAGCTCCACCGACATTACTTTCCTGAAGTACAGAGATTCAAAATAGCTACTGTACTGGTTGAACGGACAAAGGAAGAAGTCAGAGGAGTCATTTTTCGTTTCTTGTGGACAAAAGGAACGCCGCCTATTGAAATTCACCGTGAACTTCCAACAGTGTACGGCCCGAAGACGATGAGAGTGCAACAGGTGCGAACATTGTGTCGTGATTTCAGTGGTGGTAGAGTGAGTGTCCATAATGAACCAAGAACCGGACGTCCTTCCACATCATCAGATCATGTCGATGCAATTGAGGAGTGCTTACGTGAAGATCGCCGTGTGATATCACCTGGATGAAAAAATCCATCTTTCGCATGGCGCCGTATGAGACATTGTTCATGACCGTTTGGGCTATCAAAATGTGTGTAGTAGGTGGGTTCCCAGACAACTGACAGAGGAACACAAGAATAACTGCATGGGTGCTTCTCTCGTCCATTTGCTTAGCTTCAATGAACAGGATGACAATTTCTTACGGCACATCATCACCTGAGATGAAACATGGATATTAAGCTACACTCCAGAGTCAAATGCCCAATCTAAAGTGTGGAAGCATCCAAGGTCCCCCGTTGACAAAACATCCACCAGCAGTAGAGAAGATCATGCCGACCGTATTCTGGGAATTGCATGGTGGGGTTTTGGTGGATTTCACACCTTCCACGATAAGAATCAATGCTACTGCTTATCAAGCTACCTTGAACAGACTGAAGAGAGATGTTTAACAGAAAAGTCCCGAAATATCATTCCAATGCGTGCTATTGTTGCATGGCAACGCTCGCCCGCATACGGCTCGTTACACTATAAATATGTTGGAATGCTGGGAATGGGAAATTCCGCAACATCCGGCCTACCGCCCTAATCTGGCTCCGTCGGATCTTAACCTCTTTCCACGGTTCGAGCAGCACCTTCGTGAGAAACTATTCCCGTCGGATGACCTGCGAAGCGTGCAGTGAAATGATGGCCGCATGGACAACCGCCAAACTTTTATAGACAAGATTTCGCCGCATGGATTTCGCGGATTGAGAAGTATCTCAATAGACAAGGTGATTACGTTGAGAAGTAGTGTACGGATGGCCGTATTTCAGCGATGTTCCTACTTTTTTCATAGTAATAAGTACAAAATATATGATGTTGGGACAGTTATTTTCTGATTTCCCCTCGTAGTTGTGTTTTGTTTCTAAATCCCTTATGTTTGCAGAAAACAGCAGACCAGACTGGTACTTAAGACTCGTAGTAAAAGATATGCTACTGTAGGCACACACATTGTGATGTGAAACCTTACGTAATACATAATCATGATAATATTTTCGGACATTTCTTGATTCTGGTAAACAGTAACATTACTCGCTGTCGAAAAAGTTTCCTTCACACGTCGAAGTCATCGCTTTCTAAAAACTCCTTTCATTCATCTCAATCCTTTTTCTTTCTCTCCTTCATTTATTTCAATATTTTTTCTTTAACTTCATTCCTCGTACTTTCCGTCTTTTTCCTTCTTTCCTTCACAAATGTCTTCAATTTTTTTGCTGCATTTTATTAACATCAGTGGAGTTTCAAGAAACATATTACCTTGGTGGCTGAATGGTCAGAGGCGTAGGGTTCTAGCTAATTGTCCAATTGGGCCAGGGCTGGAGTCCCGGAAGAAGAACGGGTGGTGTGTCTGTCCCTCTGAGCTGGCTCTCTCCTCTTCTCGGAATCAGTCACACTAAATTAAGAAAGGGTGAGGTTTATAACAATTAAAGTGCTCACGGTGATTGCTAAACCACAAAAAAATCATGCGAGTTACGCTTGTATCTAACCTCTAAGTTCATTTAAAAACGTTTCAAGACACCTATCAACTGTATATGACGAAAAAAACGCGCTCAAACACAGCTGATAGGACTACTCCCTTTTCTGACATGAAAGAGTAAAAAGAAAAAAGAAAGATGATGGAAAATTTCGGATGTTTATTTATGATGACGCTACTAATTGTGTTAAACTAATATGATTTAAAAGTAAATGCAGTGCAATTGGGTTAGCGTTTTTAATGTAAAAGAACTGACAAACGGAAAGAGCATAACGTTAAGACACCTTTAAGGGTAGCTTTTTTATTCAAAATTTACCCAAGCTGACTGCTTTCCTTATACGGTTGCAAAACCACCATTGTTTATGCAATTAACACGCAACTATGGTCTGAGTCCTTAAAATCTGGAGAACAGCTGAGTTAGTAATTACGAGTCATTAATGCCCTCTTGAGGAAGAAATGTGTTATAAATAATTTTCTGCATCCAGCGCACATAACCTAGTATTTAGAAGTAGGTGTATGTGATAAAAATATATTTTCCAGAAAACATGCGTGACCTCCTTTCACGCTAATAATAATAATTATTGTCGATGAGTTGGCAGTATGGAAACAAAATACTTAGTTGATCATCCACGACCGATGAGAAAAATGTTTCAAAACTGTGTCTTCGTTCTTTGTTTCTGATGCTCTTTCTGATTTTTTTTGTTTGATTTTATAACCACACGCAGCAAGTTCTCATTTGTACTTTAAACACATCCAAGGCAATCACGATATCATGATATTGATTCCATCGTTTGAAGCACCGACTTGTAGATTTTCCCACCCAAAACGTTCAATATTATACGAATTTGGAAATGTGAATCCGTTTATTGGTGTAAATATTGTATTTACACCTATATTGTGTAAATATTGTATTTACACCAATAAACGGATTCACATCTTCCAAATCTGTATTATACAATGGTGTAATCCCGTATTTCATTCATTGACGTTCAATATTATTGATTTTATTTCATCAACATCACAAGTAAAAATGAAATGCTAAACGAATTTCTTACAGTCTCGCTTTGTGAATTAGGGACACGAACCTGCTTTTGCAGAGAAGAAAAAATGGGGTACCCTAACATAGTAGCACAGTGAAAACATAACTCCATTAACTACAGCCATTTTCTACTCTATGCTAAGTCACTTTGGTAAGAGATTTTGGGATCACACTCGCGCAGTTATGTGCTTTACAAAAAATCTTTTGTTTTCAGCATAATTGGAAAATAAAATTTGTCAGCTACATAGCAGAAGATTTGAATACGTGTACACCTTTATATAATGATACGTAATTACCACGATGCATAAAGCTCTTTATCTCTCTCTTTGGAGAAAGACCTAACAGCACTAACTTTTATTTTTTTATGTATTTTATATGCGTTCGCAATTATATTCTTTGGGTCCAAGCCTTTATTCAGGATGCTTGGGATGTGTCTTAACTTAGTCGTGAACCAGCGACGTACCACTGTCGAAAAAGAATTGCCATTAACGCTTAGATGCCAGGATCAACCGTAGTGAAATGTTGGTCCCCTGTACAAATACATCTACCTTTTCATATGCCATACCAGAAAAAACAGGCCGCCAAGCATCCTTGCGAGATTCTTTTGCCAAGGCTGCACGCCACTGTTGGGGTGGCGTATCCCAGGTTGCTCTGGCTTGCCACCCATGCGTGCATCTGCCTTTTGCCAGCACTCAGTTCAAGCTCATCAGACCACTGGGCCACCGGGCCGGAATGCCACCACATCTAGACCGATCAAAACAACACGATCGAAGATTTTTGCAGCATGTTACACTAGTAATAAATCAAAATTCAGATGAAATTAAAAAAAATTAAATTGTAAATGTTTTATAGTAACGAATTTCCACATCGTCAATAATATTTCGCGAGAAGAATACATAACGTGTAAACAAACCTGACATCTTCATTTTCACACCGTTAGCAACTTTTCCCAAAAAGAATGCTAGTGTAGATTAATCTGTCGTTTGCCTGTGTTCCTAATAAGAGCCACAGCTTATATCCTGTTGATCACTTCTTAACTGTATACTTTGCGACATCTAACATCACCACTTTTTTTCCAAACTCTGTTTCTCAAGCTCTTTCAAGTTCTATTTTTCAACTTCTTTCAAGTTCTATTTTTCTGGGCGCTATAGAATTTTTCAACCGAAGGTTTGTCTAAGTAAACCTGTGTCGAACCGGTGACGCAATGGCCTAAACGATGCTTTCTGATTATTCCTCCGAGATGGGTCCGGGTTCGGATCCTAGCGTGGTATGGATATTGTGTTTGTCTTACGGTACTGGCTCTCTCTCTTCCCTGGAGTCAGCAGCACTAAATTAGGGACGGGCAACTGCTTATAGCCCTTGAGTTTCTCAGGGTGGTCGTTAAATTCTCAATAAAAAAAAAGTTAACCTGCCCTCTTCCCCCACCCAAAGGAACAAAATTATCATTTTATTGCCGTATGTAGTTGAATGTGAACGTAGACTATCAAACGCCTCTGCAAAATTGGTATCACTGATCCTCTTTCCTTCTCATTCGTACTAAGAGCGTCGAACGAAGAACAAAACACTTTCTTAAAACTTAGTTTCAAAAGAATAAAATATTAAGTGATCTTTGCTTTTGGACTGTTTTCCAGAGTTAGGGGGAAATCTCCACGTCTGCAACAGTGAAAACCATTAGTGGGAGATAACATACAGCGTGCCTTCAGTTCTTCTCCGTTACACACGCGCCTTCCATTCGAAGCAGGGTCTACGCATGTACCATCTGTACATCTGAGCTTCAGTTTTCGTCTTGCTCTTCTCCGTAACACTTAATGGAACTTGTGTGTTTTTTCAATCCCATGCACTGAAGAGTAATTCAAAGTGAAGGCAGGCTAATCGATATTTTTATAAATCCAATGTTTCATGCCTCTCACTCAAGGTGAGAGATGTCTTTTTTCTCTGTTGATAAATATGAAATTATGAACAGTAGGTCCTCATTTCAAGTTCGTTTATATTTATCGCATACGACCCCTGTCATAGTTTAGTTTACATAAAATCATCTCCAATGAAAGTGGAAAGGTTCGATTTCTTCCACATAAATTTCAGAAGGTGGAACGGAGGAAGGAGGTAAGGAATTCAGAACGTATTTCCCGCTCAACTCTTCAAACCCCTTTGTGAAATGAACAATGTAGCAAAGCGTAAGCATGAGGTACTCTTGCAATGACAATGCAAATGGTTCTCGTCTGAAGCATATTCCAGCATAGTAATCGTTTATAAGAAGCATCTTGAACGAAAGTTAGTTTGTAGAGCAGGACGTTAATAGTTTACATCTGCTAAAAATTATCCAAGAGCTTTCGAAACAGTACAATAATAATACATATTTATGGCTAGAGTTGTGTAGCTCCGTTGTTTTACAACAGATGATCAAAATCAAACGATAACATCCCTTAAAGCAGAGACTACCACAAATACAGATAAGCGGTATGAAAAAAAATATTTTTTCCATTTATTTTCAAGCAAACTGCATTTTCTGTGAAATCTCCTTTCCGAATTCATACTTTTCTTTCTTCCGAAGGAGTAGGAGCAAGAGCGCAGGATTACTCTAGCTTTTTATGAATGTAAAAATAAAGCAAAATCTGGAAATATTTTTAAAATTATAAACACACATGCACACTATATATACATACGTATATTTGTCATTATCGTCATAAGCAGCAACATTTTGCAATCCACTGTTGGGTTCAGGTCTCCCCAAATCTCTTTCCTAACTTCCGTTTTGAGCAATTCTCTTCACGTCACTTCACCATGTTTTTGAATTTCATCACCCCATCTCCCACGTGACTTTATTCTGATCGTGCCTTTATTCTGGATCTCCCTAGTATCTATTCTAGTATTGCAGTTGTTCGACGGTGGTCAGTTCTAGCAACATGCCCAGCCCATTGCCAGTTAAAGGTCTTTACTTTGTTCATGAAGTCATCAACTTCTGTCATTTTTCTGATCCATGAGTTTCTTTTCCTATATTTCTTAGTTACATGAAGCATGTATCATATCTCTCCCTGCTTCTTTGGGTTGTACACCGTCTCTCTGTGCCGTTTTTAGTTAAGGCTCACGTCTCTCTATGCCGTTTTTAGTTAAGGCTCACGTCTCTGTTTCATATGCGAGAACTGGAAAGATGCATTGCTTAAACCCTTTTTTCAAGATATAGGGCAAAATTACTCTTGGAAATTACGCTGTTTCTGAGAAATCCATTTCAACCCAGTATATATGCATATATACACTGAAGAGCAATTGAATTAGAGATACCTATCTAGTAACGTGTAGCACCACCTTTCGCCCTGATGACGGCGGCGATTCGTCTCGGCATGGACTCGACAGGACACCGGAAGCGTTGGGAAGCCATACGGATACACTGCCACTGAACAAGCTCCCACAGCTCACGAAGATTTGATGGAGGGGGTCAGAGCCTCGAACATCTCTCTCGATGGCATCCCAGATGTGCTCGATGGGATTGAAGTCAGGTGACCTAGCTGGCCGAGGAAGCGAGGTCACGTCGGTGGAGTGTTCATCCAACCATTCGGATACAATTCGGGAGAGATGGCACGGTGCATTGTCTTGTTGCAAGGATGAGGTCCCCAGTGGATGTTGAAGACGCACAAACAGGAGCAAATGGTCGTCCAGGATATTCCGGCAACGTTGACCTGTGAGGGACGATGTCACACGTACCAGGGGTCCCATTTCAGTCCACGTAAACAATCCCCAGACGAGAATGCCACCCCTCCACCAGCTGGAAGAGTACCCTGCTGGCAAGAAGGATCCATCGCTTCATGTGGTTTGCGCCGTACTCGTATCCTGCCATCCGCATGTACCAACGTGAATCTCGACTCATCAGTCCAGGCAACATTTTCCCACATGTCTAGGGTCCAGTGGCAATGTTCCCGCGCCCATGCTAATCTTTGCACCCTGAGATGTGTGGTCAGCAGCGGTACCCTCGTGGGACGATGGCTTCTGTACCCCATAGCGAGGAGATGGTTCAGGATGGTGTGGCTGCTTACACGCTTTTGTGCACCAGCGTTAAATTGCCGAGTGATTTCTTGCACTGTGGCCCGTCTATCCGCTGTTACAATGCAAGCTAGCCGACGATGACCCCGTTCATCCACACGCTGTTGTCCACGGCAGTTGGCCCTTGCAGTGATGGTTTTACCGGATTCGATGTACTCACGGTGCACCCGTGACACAGTGGCTAGTGAAAATCCCAGTGCCTGCACGATTTCCGAGATGGAGGGACCCATTCGTCAGGCCCAGACAATTTGCCCACGATCAAATGCACTTAGATCCTTCGTCTTACCCATACTGCGTCCGACTCTTACTGATTCCCGTCGCATAACTCCTTATATTGTCGGATCGCTGCATACGTCATGTAGTTTCCGTTTACAGCGCCGCCCTCAGCGCCACATTTGCATAACGCCAGCTGTTTCTAATTCAATTGCTCTTCAGTGTATATATATGTGTGTGTTACGGCAAAGTCCGAAGTCTAGTCACTTCGCGAAATGACCGGCAACTTCTAGCTTTGGCCAGATCATGTGGACAAAGCCTGAAATATACAATAATTTACCAGTACCTCGGCCTTTGGCAGGCCAGTTCAATTTTTGGCAGTGAGAAACTGGTCAATGTTAGAACTTTTGCATGTGACCTCCATAAACTGGGGACAGAGCTCGGTGTTTTAAAGCAATTGCATGCCAGAAGTGAGGTCATCGTTCTTAAAGAGAAATTCATTACTTTGCAATCAATTTCGGATAATGAAATATCATTAAGAGCAGCATCATTGAGTCAATCTGTAAGTAGAGGCCAAGGATTTTCAAGGTGCTTCTGTTGCAGAAAATGTTTAACAAATCTATGCAAGTGTAAACGAGTCAATAAGTTATGTAACTCCAAATGTTATAACATCTCAGATGGCACAAACAAGTAAAACTAAACAGATTTTTACACTGGTAAAATCATCTCTTTGAAGTGATTTGTTCAACTGTCATAATTACATGTTATAAAATACATGTAATTGTATTGTCAAACTACAAAAGCAAGTAAAAGTAAAGAACATATCATAGTGTTAAGATCATTTGTTTATCTATTTTATGTGATTTGTATGCCTTTGAGAAAATGCTTATAATTACAACATATGTTTTATGCATTTTTTTTGTGGCACAGGGAAATCTTTTTAGAGATCACCTAGGATTTGGATCCCTACTGGCGATACTGTGAAATTTTTACCCACCTACCCCTGACCTTCGGTACACATAGGACCACCGAATTAAAGCTAATTATTAACTTTGGCCAGTTTCTCACGGCCAAATCTAGAGATGGCCGGTCAAAGCCCGAAGTACTGGTAAATTATTGTATATTTCGGGACTTTGTAGAAGTTGCCTGTCATTTCACGAAGTGACTAGACTTCGGGCTTTGGCCGTAACGTATACAATCGTGGCCAAACGTCCTGCAGCGGTAGACCGAAAGCCAATTTATACAGCGTAATGGTAAAGTAAGGAATACATATTATACTCATCATTTTAAAGAACATTTTATGCTGAATTCGAATATGTTTACAGAATGTTATTACCTGTAGTAGAAGTAAAGTTACAAGCAAAAGTACAGCGCCTAGTCTTAAAAAAGCGAAGAATAGTGGAATTTGTGAAATTAATGCACAAAGCATTTAACGTAAAATTACTGTACAGTACATTATTGAAACTTGCAGAACACTTGAAATAACTTACCAACAAGCAAAATACGCTTTAATATTTTATTGGGTAAACACGGTTCCTTAGTAACAAAGTGCACCTTCTTGGCATGGAGCTAATGAGCATCCTTTGTTGTCGATTGGGTATAACACGGTGTCAAAATTGCTGTTAAATGTGGCTTTGATCATTCCACTGTCTTGTTCACCATTAAAAGAGTTGTAGAAACTGGATGTGTGGGAAAGAGAAAAAGGAGATGTTGACCTGTCGACCAGAGCTGTGGATTGAACTAGAAGATCGCATGCTAATTTGTCTTTCTTTAAAATCAAGGTTTAAAACAGCCACTGATTTAAGAAATGAGGGGGAAAATGAAGTAGGAATTATTGCATCTGCACGTACAGTTCGTCATAGGCTACAAGAAAATGGGCTGACTGCACGAAAAGCTGCACGAAAACCTTTCCTTACTGAACAGCAACGGCCCAAAAGAATTGCTCGGGCCAAGGCACACAAGAATTGGACTGTTGATGAATGGAAAATTATGTTTTTCGGTGATAAAACAACTGTTACTATTTCCGCTAATAATGGAAATAATTATGCACGTCGTCGGGCTGGTGAAAGATATAAAGAATGCTGCATCCAGCCAACAATTGAGACCCACACTCGGCGATGTTATGGTCCTGTATTTCAGTCAGTGGTGTTGGCCGTCTGCACATTGTTGATTGTACATTGAATGGAACGAAATATGAGGATATTTTGTTGTCCAAATTGCTACCATCTGCGCAAGACATGGGTTTGCGGAATTTTATCTTTCAGGACGATAACGCCTCATGTCATCGGTCACAGTCGGTTGATGAGTGGTTTAATGGAAAAGTTGTAAGAAAACTTCAGTGGCCGGCACAGTCACCGGATCTTAATTCAATAGAGAATCTGTGGGTGAGATTGAAGCTAAAAATACGTGAATAAAGACCCACGTCTAAAACAGCATTAACTGAGTCTGTAAGAGCCGTATGGCACCGTGTTATCACCAATGGACAACTAGAGAAGTTCATTAGTTCTATGCCAAGAAGGTGCACTTTGTTATTAAGAAACCGTGGCCATCCAATTAAATATTAAACCGTATTTTGCTTGTTGGTAAGTTATTTCAAGTGTCTTGCAAGTTTCAATAATGTACTGTACAGTAATTTTACGTTAAATGCATTGTACACTAATTTCACAAATTTCACTATTTTTTGCTTTTTTATGACTAGACGCTGTACTTTTGCTTGTATATTTACTTCTATTACTGGTAATAACATTCTATAAAAATATGTGAATTCAGCATAAAAATTTCCTTTAAAATGATGTAAAATATGTATTCCTAACTTTATCATTACGCTGTATAAGTTGAGTTCAAACATCAAAAATTAACTTTCGGTTTATTGGTGCATGAGTTTTGGCCACGACTGAAAATACATACCGGCATACACATGAAAGGCATTGGAAGTTCAATAACGAAGTTTCACAAAAAAATAAGGAGAGAAATAATAAAGGATTCAGTTTTTTTTTTTTTTTTTTTTGATTGGATTTTTAACGACCACCGTGAGCAACTCAATGGGCTATAAGCAGTCGCCCGTCCCTAATTTAGGGTTACTGGTTCCAGGGAAGGGAAAGAACCAGTGCCGTAAGACAAACACAACATCCATGCCTGACCGGGATTCGAACCCGGACCCCTTACGGACGAATGATCAGAGGCCAACGCCTTAGACCACTGCGCCACCGGGGCGGCAAAGGATTCAGTTTAAACTAAATGTTAATTAGAGAGCTATTTAATAGTGTACAGAAGCAATTAATGCCTCAATACCTATCAACCTGTAAAACACGTGGAGCGCAGTGGTCTAAGCGATGGCTTCTGATTATTCGTCCGAGATGGGTCTGGGTTCGAATCTCGGTGAGGCATAGATGTTGTGTGTTTGTCTTAAGGCCCTGGCTCTATCCTTTCCCTGGAACCAGTGACCCTAAATTAGGGACGGGCGACTGCTTATAGCCCACTGAGTTGCTCACGGTGGTCGTTAAACCTCCAATAACAACAAAACAAAAAAAAACACGTTGAACGTTTGTTAATGGACCTCATTCATGTGACGTCAGAAGTGGGTTATTACGGACCAACATGGCAGCAGATTCAAATGTTGCCGCTTTTAGATTATCCCTAACTGTAGACCGATTTTTAAAGTCTTAACGACTTGAAGCATGCTAACGAATTAGTTGAACTACGTGGCGCGAGGAAGGAAAAATGGATTTCTGAAAAGAAAAAATCATGTATGCAAAAATGCAAGACATCTTTGTGCTCGATGTTTATTTCAAAGAGATTCAGGACGACATCGCCGCCAGTCATGGAGAAGATTTCGATTAAGCATTTCTCATGCATGGTACATTAAATTTTCATGTTTTTACTTTCAAACATTGGCGAAACATCTAAAACATAAATCTAGAAATTTTTTTTTCTGCAAAAACAAAATATTTAGAAGCCCAGACAAATACGTAATATAGAAACAAACTAGGGTTAAAAACAAACTTCTCACTGTCGCACGTTTGGCGATCTACCTAAAAAATAAAATGAATGCGAAACATTAAATAAAAGAAAAAATTATAGATGTATTTCGTACTTAGGGGAAAGAACGTAAAACTGAATTCGCAACATACCGACTTAAACATGCAAACAACTTTCCCTTTCTGCCACTTTTTTGAAAGTTAAAATTCGACGGAAAACTTCCAGGTTTTAACTGCCTTCGATTCGTAGTGTCATAATATTTAAAATCTTCATCGTTAAAGGGGGTAGAACATATTCGGTACTTCACATTGAGATGGAAATCACGTTTCGTGTAACGCAGCTATTCCTTTAAAAGTGCCGGCGGCCGTTTCAGGGAAAACGTATGAAAAATTATCTCTTCCTGCATACATCTTAGGTGACAGGATTTGTTAGCACAACCACACAATGAGCAAAAGTTAGTAATGTCGTTAATAAACATATGTAAAATCGCGATTTTTCTGAACCCCTGCAACGTAACTTCTTGTTAAGCAATGGTAAAATGAACACTCAAGAGACGCATATAGCGTATTAAATCCGTTTAGTTCTGTGGCGTAGTAAGTGCCAAGATTCGCTAAACTTTCGCACTCCACTGGGAGGCTTTTTCAAGGCAATGGTAGACATAAAAATGCCATTAAATGTCTACCATTGCCTTAAAAAAGCCTCTCAGTAGAGTGTGAAAGCTTAGTGAATCTCTGTACTTGCTACGCCACAAAAATATATAGATTTAATACGCTGTATGCGTCTCTTGAGTGTTCACAATGTGGTGTATTTATAATTATGGTAAAATGAATGTAAACTAATTATTGTTGGTCTGCAGGCACCAAACATATTTCCCATGATGCAATGCGAAGTGAATAAAATCCATCGAAAGATTACTAAGAATTCATTAAGATGTTGGCACATGAATGCGTTACGTTATGATTTATTACGAAACAATGTGCAAATGGTAACAGCATGATATTTTTTGAGGTTGTGCTGCAATCTTTATGTATTTCGGTTGAAAGAAATTTAGCCTGTCAACTGCACGAGTTTCCAACTTCTTTGCATCGAGTGTTCAAGGCTTACCAAAGGGAAGAAAATTTAGATATTTCTTACGAGCAACGAAAATCCTTATCTTTTGGGGGTATGTCTAATCCCTTCACCGAAAGAGAGTAGAAAAGGAAAAAAAAAACGCTCGCAGATAACATGTAGTCTGCAACAACAATAACAACAGCAAAAAAAAAAAAATCAGTGTTCATCCATCACGCTGTTTTCGAATTGTCTGTCAGTTTAGAAGACCCGAAGGAAAGGTATCACCGAGAGTGAATTCCAGTGTCCGACAAAGAAGATTCAGCTACTGCCGAATTCTCTGAACGTGCATCAGCATCGTCTTGCACATCCCAGAGAGTTTTACAACTACTCATTTCGCTGCTTCAATGGTTCGTGAACTGTTCTTATTAAATCCAGGGTTCTTTTATTGAGGCGTCGAATTGAACCATGACCAAGAAGATGAAAGCACGTGCCGTGTTAAGTTTAGCAGAAAAATAAAAAGAAGATGAAAGTTGAACACCGAAACTCACCCGTTCAGGTAACCTGCACTGAGAGAATGAACTGTTGCGAGTTTCTAAGTGGTTTCATCCTTGCTCGTAAAAACTCATGTATGTCTATCAGGAACAATTAGCATTCATGGACACAGACAGAAACGATCGATCGGTAACTGTAACACAAATAAGGCGAAATCGCAGGAAATTTACAAGAAAGTCCTAATTTCGTATGTCTCATGCCAACATTTTGACTAGACATAAATGCATCACTCCACTCCGTTTCTCATATTTACCCCTGAATCTAAATCCTACATCCCTTGAGCAGTAGCGCATTCATAGAAAACTAAAATGGCGGTTGCTGTGACAACGCATTAGGATTATCGTCGAAAGCTCAGCATACAAAAATGTTGCACAACACTCAACAGCTTCTTAAAGATTTCTCAAAACTTACATTCGATATTCGTATTGTGTTTGATTGGGTTTCAGCTTTCTGAATACTCGACCGCTAAAAGATTCTGTTTTTTTCAGACGTAAGAGAGGGGTTGTTAACGACCATCAAGACCAAACCTGCGGCCTATAAGCAGCAGCATTTCTTTAATTTGGGGCAACTAGTTCCAGGGAAGGAACAGAGCCAGCTTCGTAAGATTAGAATGCCATCCATGCCTCACACGGAACTTTTTCGTTTTTTAATTGGTGGTTTAACGACCACCGTGCGCAACTCAGTGGGCTATAAACAGTTGCCCGTCCCTAATTTAGGGTCACTGGTTCCACGTAAGGGAGAGAGCCATTGCCGTAAGACAAGCACAACATCCATGCCTCACCGGGATTCGAACCCGGACCCATCTCGGACGAATGAACAGAAACCATCGCTAAGACCACGGCGCCACCGTGGCGGCCATCCGGGACTTGATGTTGGGGGTATGTTTAAAGGATTAGTCACGAAGCTATGCCCCACACAACTCGCCCACTGGAATCGCAGTCCCATTTTCAGAACCACAGTACACCTCTGGAAATGTTGCTGTTTTTTATTGTGGGTTTAACGACCACTGTGAGCAATTCATTGGGTTATAAGTAGTCGCCCGTCCGTAATTTAGGGCTGCTGGTTCCAGGGAAGGAGAGAGCTAGTGCCAAAAGACAAGCACAACATCCATGCCTCACCGGGATTCGAATCCGGACCGATCTCGGAAAAATGATCAGAAACCATCCCTTAGACCACGGCGCCACCGGGGCGGCCATCCGGGACTTGATGCTGAGATTCTGTTTAAAGGATTAGTCACGAAGCTATGCCCAACATAACTCGCCCACTGGGATAGCAATTCCATTTTCAGAACCACAGTACACCTCTTGGAATCGGGTGGAAATGTTCTTGTTTTTTGTTGTGGGTTTAACGACCATTGTGAGCAATTCATTTGGTTATAAGTAGTCGCCCGTCCGTAATTTAGGGCTACTGGTTCCAGGGAAGGAGAGAGCCAGTGCCATAAGACAAACACAACATTCATGCCTCACCGGGATTCGAATCCGGACCCATCTCGGACGAATGATCAGAAGCCATCGCTTAGACCACGGCGCTACCGGGGCGGCAGAAATGGTTTCGTAACTTCAACAATGAATAATTTAGTAACTGAAGTTTGCCGGTGTGGTAACTGAAATAATTAGTAATTAGTATTAATAATTTAGTAACTAAATTTCGCCACTGCAACCCTTAAATCCAATTCTTGCATTTTTATATATCGAAAAAAGTTGCTGTTTAGTGCTGTCATTAGTGCTGTCAACGCAATCAATACAAAAGTTACTCATCTTCAGTTTAGCCTTTCGTTTGTTTTGTTTATTTGCGTAGTACCAAGAATCTCAAAACTTTACGGTATATACCTTTGGTAATACCTACACCGGTTTTTATGCTATATTACACGTTACAACCGATTACTGTAGGTGTCAAATACAGTATATTTGGTCTTATAGTAGTTCGCCTTCATCCTTTGTGTGTGTGTGTGTGTGTGTGTGTGGCAGCAGTGAAGTGTTTTTATTTTTGGAGGGAAGAGGGATAACAACCATCAGTGAGCAACTCAGTGGGCTATGAGAACTAGCCTATCCCTAATTTCGGGCCACTGGTTCCGGGGATGGCGAAGAGCCAGGTGCGTAGGACAAGCACACTATCCATGCCTCAAAGAGAATTTGAGCCCAGTCAAATCTCGGAGGAATGATTATAAGCCAACGCTTCATACCAGTACGACACGGGGCGGCAGTAGTGAAACTTTTATCCAAGCCAAATTTTCATGTTTTGCCTTCAAATGGGTGACAATAGTCAGGCACGAAAATTAATATTAATTTTCATTATTATTTTGAAATCGGTGTATAGGGCAATACTGCTTTTGGCATAAATAAATCTTCACAAAATGTTTACGGATATTGAATAATATGGCTGAGCATCTGGGCCGAAAATTCCATTAAATATTCCTGACGAAACATGAAGGACGAGACCTAAAACAAGTTCGTCTCCCTGGATCAGGTTTTCATTGGCTTTCGGCCCAGATGTGCAGCCATAGTATTCAGACTCCGTAAAAATTTGTGAGAAGCACTAATCACTCAAAGACATTATTAATTATACTGTAAATGCACATTATAAGACCCTTTGTATAACACATGATAACTCTAAGGTATTACTGGTATTTAGAAATTTTTAAATTTGTTGCTCCACATTACGCAACGTCACATGCTTTAAAATATCCAAATAAAGTAGTGCGAATAAATATCATCAAATTCGCCGTAACACAAAGTCGCCACGTATGTGAAGCAAATTAATTATATTCCCATGAAAAACTGACAAATAAGAAGTAATTCCAACGCACAAACTTCGCAACTATTTCACCTCGCCGAAGAGAGAACGAACTTTTGAAGAAAACACTTATAATGTTGGTGGGCATTCGATGTATCTTGCGTATTGCGAGTTAATTTACTCCCGCAGCGCGAAGTGCACCATAAACAAAACATAAACGTCAGTCCTTAGAAAAGCGGTTTTGTAAAACCCCAGTTCTTAAAATATCGGTTGTAGAGAGAGCGCTTTTACAGGAAAAATTATTAAATTGGACCCAATCCTTAGCGATCTTAAAATCAGAGGCGTTTGTTGTTCACTCTTGTTCAGTAACAAAGTCACTTCTTTGTTCCCAACAATCACAATCCTGAGCAACGGAGATAAGAAAAAAGCATAGCCTAGCATACTGTATATCAAGGTAGCAACACTTATCATTTTCAGTGTTAAAAAGCGCAAAACACCAGGGGTTGAGAGTATGTAACGTGATTACTCTTTTTTTATCTTTGTGTTATTCTGCAGCAAGCACATACACGTTTCAGGGCTTGCGGCGTGATCTGCAGATGACCAGAAACAAACACCTTCGTCAATGATTTCTTTCTTCACAAAGTAAAACAATTTGCTAAGCAGAAATTTAAACATTTGCAACACAACGTAGGAACAGACTTTTGTGTCGGTTGAATGTTTTTAAGATTAAAGAGAAAACGTACAAAAAGCACTGCAGGTTTATCTGACATCTGTAAGAACAGACAAAAAAAATAATGACGTAAATGATAGTCAGCGGGAGAATGCACCATGAATTGAAAGATTTGGAATTACTTCACTCAGTGATATG
The DNA here is from genome assembly GCA_039090855.1 of Macrothele yani. Classification (NCBI taxonomy): domain Eukaryota; kingdom Metazoa; phylum Arthropoda; class Arachnida; order Araneae; family Macrothelidae; genus Macrothele; species Macrothele yani. The sequence continues at coordinate 3,933,497 of CM076995.1, read as the reverse complement.
AACATCAGAATTGTTCCCAAAGCACGACATAAAGATTCATGCGATGAATTGAAATGATCCAGACAATTTAAGAGGAAGTGTCTGCCTACACAAGTCTTTTGGTTCGGCAATTTTGGCGCCCAAATATCACGAGTGTTGAAAGTGATCACCGTCCTTGCCTCTGCGTGCAAACGCTACAAAAACGGTTTAACACGACATCATTTTGCGCGATTCGGTGGCACATTGGACATGGCAACGTAACAGTGGTACTCGAAAGATATTAGAAAGTCTTGCAGTGTTTCCTGGAAAGAGATATGGACCCAGAACTATATGTTGAAATTCCGGACAGCTTTTTGAAGGTTCCCACATAAAACGTAGGTCTTCTAACTGGCGTGGTTTAGTCTACTGCTGAACGAAGTCTGACGCGTTCCTCTTAATTTGTCCTTGTTTTCGCTTCTCCAATCATTTCCTTTTGGAAAGAAAATTATTTGCTGTCTACCTTTCTTGAAAAAGCCATCTGGTTGATGTGCGGAAAATTTGAAACTTTGATTTTCTGTTCCACAGGGTGAGTTAGAAGTGGCAGGGCACCCTTGTATTTAAGAAACGGAAGGGACAATGAAATATCTGAATACCCCAGCAAAGAATCGGTCAGAGGAGCCTATATTTTAGGCAATGTATATTAGGACAAAGTCCTCTATAATACTGTTACACACGTAGTATGTGAGTTTCGAATATACAAGTTGACTTCCATGATAATGGAATATTTATAGTTGAAATTAAGAATATTTCTTTATGTACAGTATATATACATTTAAATGTTGAAACCTCACATAGGTTATATTTAGTGAGACATAAAAACGGCAATGAAGCAAATGGAGCAACACGTATTGCGCTCACCTTATTCCGGTTTCAATCCTTCTGGCTTGCAATCGATCATGCTTCTTGTCTGGTGTTGTACCACATCATTAAAGGTATTCCACGTTCAAAGTTCAACACAAATACGAACATCAGCACAGTTCTACAAGAAGGAGGTGACGAGTTGAAATAGTTTTGAGATCATTGTCAAGACTAGATTACGATGACGTAGCCAGAATTTTAGCAGTTGAAACCTTTTGCTGTTCTATGCTAGTATGAAGTATCCAAATTAAAAGATTCAAAAGCTTAAAAAAAAATTTTTTTTTAAAGTCAACCAGTACCTCCTCGCTCTTCCGGACATGTTTCTGGCAATGCTGTGCCCATCTTCACCGCTGAAAATGGGCACAGTATTGCCAGAAACATGTCCGGAAGAGCGAGGAGGGACTTGTTGACTTTTTAAAATTTTTTAAAGTTTTTAAATCTTTTTTTTTAGAGGATGACGGGATCCATCATTCGCACAGGGCATTCGTTCAGTGACGAGGCCAATTTTTATGTCAGTGGTGAGGTTAACTGTCAGAAACACAGATACTGCAGTGACAGGAACCCTCACTGGACGGAACCATCCAAAGTCGTTGGTATTGTAAGGGTTATCGTGTGGTGTGGAATATGGGGCACCCGTGCAATTGGAACCATTTTCATCGACAATAACCTAAATGCTCAGCGCTATCTGGAAATGCAACAGGAAACAGTGTTCCCTTCCCTTCTGAATGAAGACCGCAGTTTCTCCCGTTATTTCCAACACGATGGGGCTCCACCACACTACGGAGCAGCTGCTTGTCAATGCCTAGATGTTGGATTTCCTGCTCATTGGATCGGCCGGCGTGGTCCTGTGGAATGGCCACCCAGATCCCCGACTTCACACCACTCGACTTTTATCCGTGTGGTCATTTGAAACACCTGGTGTATGTTGAGAAAATCCGCGACGAACACCACCTCCCGCAACGCATCCTGGAGGCCTGTAACCGCATTTTCCCGAATATTGTCGTGCGGGTGCATAATGACTGGATCAAGCGCTTTCAGTTCTGTGTTCAACAGGGGTAACACATTGAACACATAAAATAGCTGCGCATCACAGGGTAATTTAGAGGTTGTTACTTCAACTTTCTGTGTTGATATTTTGTGAACCACAACACGTATGTCAAATCTGATTACGACAATTAGTTTCTGATAAAATGCTTTTCTGGTTTGATATGCAAAATAATCCCCTTACGATTTGAAAATTTTGACCTTAATCCAATATGGCGGATTTCAAGATGGCGGCCGTGTTCTGGAAATAGCCTACAATATACGCCCACCTCACCGATTCTTTGCTGAGGTATTTAAATATTTCATTTTCCCTCCTGTTTCTGAAATACAAGGGTGTCCTGCGACTTGGGACTCACACTGTATACCAAGAAATTTGGATTATTAGTGTACTTATACTATTTAAGTAAACATTGAAAGATAATGGTAAGTTTGAAGCCCTCTGTAAAAATGAAGCACAGGCCAAATGGCCATCCTGCGATACGCATTATACGAATATTGTTTTATTTGACTTCATTGAATTACACTAAATTACGCTGGTATTATTTATGATACTCGTATTTTAACTTCGTTGTATAATTGGGCGGTTTTGAAAACTGCATTTTGTTTGAAGCCGAAAATATAAGGAAAGTGTTCTTTATGGTAAAAGGTATCGCCAAAATGAGAATGTTTTTAAGAATTTTAAAGCAGTGGGAGATGTATAGTAAAAAACTAGAAAGAAACATGTGGAATTCAAACCCTGTCTCTGCTGGTCATGGAACTTGAGCCCGCAACCTTCTGTTCAGGAGCAGAATGTTTTCCCATTTAAGCTACGCCGGCAAGGGCTCTTCGTTGTTACTTGTCATCTTTGACATGCGCGTCGCCTCTGTGGTACCTCACAAACAATATGTGCATTTTCGCTCCACTAGCGTAGCACAAACGTTTTTTATATTTCATGGGATTTATCACATGATAAACATGCCTTTAATACCTTAGCGTGCCAGGATTCAGACTTCCTAAAGAATTGTGCCCGCGGATTTGATGGTAAAATTAGCTTTCTGCTCAAGAAGGGGCCTCTGCACAAAGACCCAGTATCCGACCCAGTCTACTAAACTGCAGTCTAAATCGTCACCTGATTTATTAGGACGATTTTACCGTTCACGGAGTGGCAGGTGCAAGAAATATACTCATACTAAGCTACTGAAGCCGGTTTCCATTTTGTCGGCGCTCTCGCTTTGATTAGAAAAATCGAGATTTTTACCCACAACGCGTGCACATAGTTGCCAACAGACGAATGAAGATGAACTAATTTCTTTTTAAGCTTTGCTGGCACTCAGGACACTTGTTAGTCATTTTGCGGGAAGTACTTCGAAAGCCAGAACGACGCAATTACGAAATTAATAATTATTGCCAAACTTACTTTCCCGCTGCAAACCAACTAACAGCTGTTTGGGTGTCTTCGTTAAAACATCTACGGAAGTGGAGTCGAACATCCTTATAGCCGCATGTCAATTTTTCCGAACGAAAAGAGCAATCGCTTGTTCTCAACACGCGTATCGGTAATGTGCGTGTGAGCATATGCGCCAACATAGTGAATAATAATCATCTGAACTTGTAAGCTGACGCATGAAAGTCAGTTTTCGCAGTTTCTCTCACCGTTCGTGCAAGCTCACGTAATTTCTCACAAACCATTCATGTTAGAAATAAAGCGGTAACAGCTGCATTTGCTTTGTTGCTCAGCAGCCACCTCCAGCCTTGGCGGAGGCCGGCTATGCCGTCGTAAAATCCGATCTTAGCATTCATTAGCATTGCGGGAACTTAAATCACATCTGATAAACCGTCGTGTAGGTAGCTGATAAGCCCTACAGTTGGTCACAAAAGTATCCGGCCACACTCTTTACAGATTTTTCAGGCATTGTAGTTTTAAATTCGTGGATGAAACAAAATATTACATTTATTTTCATTTCTCTGGATTATGAGAATTCAAAATATATTGTGCAAGAAAACATTAGGTCACTTAGACAATATGAACTACATATTTAAAAGAAATTATAAATAAAGCACATACAGAAGTATCAGTCCAGTATGAAGTCTGGCAGAAATACACGGTAATCCGTCGTTATCCGCGGTTTTGGTTATACGCATTTGTGAAATAACAAAAAATAGAAAAAAAAAACCTTGAAAAATATTGTAGCAATGAAAGTAGTGCGCATAATTATTGCATATCTTAATTTTCTCCCTGGTTGATTTCGGCATTGCGCTCAAATTGGCCAGACGGGCCCTAATCATCAGTCCAATCTTTGTTCTCCCCAAGAGAGAAAAAAGTTAGGTCTATGCTTCAGTGCCAATCTAGCACTTCTACCGTATTTCCCTGAAAGTAAGACCTAACCGGAAAATAAGCCCTAGCATGATTTTTCCGGATGCTCGTAATATAGGCCCTACCCCGAAAATAAGCCCCAGTTACGATACGTAGTACCAGATCAAATAATGATTCCTGCAGGAATGACTGCGTATCTTCAGACTCTTGATGTTGCAATAACAAGCCATTCAAGGATCATTTGCGCATTCAATGACTACATTGAAAATAGAATGGAGAGAAATCAGCGTGGAAACTTTGTGAAGCCTAGCCTGCAAGAGGTCGTGACTTGGGTGAAGAATTCATGGGATAAAATCACTGACAGCTGTGTTGACAATGCACTACGAGCAGGCTACATGGACATGAAGTGCTCATTTAAGGAGAGCTTTATTGCTGTACATGAGAGATTGGGGTCAATGGTTCTACAGGAAATGGAGTCACAAGAAATTCAGGCAGCAATTCGGGGTTTGGAGGGTTATGACGATGTCCCAGAAGAAGATGACATGATTGTATTTGAATAAATGTAGATTTTTGTAGATTAATAAATGTAGATTTTTGTAGATGAATAAATATAGATTTTTGTACATGAATAAATGTAGATGTAAAAAAGAAAGAACAAAAGTTGGTAGTGCATGAAAAAATAAGACATCCCCTGAAAATAAGCCCTAATGCGTCTTTTGGCGCAAATATTAATATAAGACCCAGTTTTATTTTCGGGGAAACACGGTAGCACAATGCCGAACTCAGCGACTTTAACTGTGGTACGCAATTCATTGACCATATCCAGTCCGTCGAAAGACGCATCGCCATATTAAATCACACGACAACTAGCTGGCGGGCGGACCGACGAATCAAAAAATCCCTCGATGAAATTAAACCATTCACAATTAATGCATGTTGAAGGAAATTGTGGCCAAAAGTTGGGAGAGGTTTTTTTTTTTTTTTTGATTGGAGGTTTAACGACCACCGTGAGCAACTCAATGGGCTATAAGCAGTCGCCCGTCCCTAATTTAGGGTCACTGGTTCCAGGGAAGGGAGAGAGCCAGTGCCGTAAGAGAAACACAACATCCATGCCTCACCGGGATTCGAACCCGGACCCCTTTCGTACGAAAGGTCAGAGGCCATTGCTTTGACCACTGCGCCACCAGGGCGGCGGGAGAAATTCCAGAACTCCAGATAGGAATGCGATATTGGACCAAATCGTAACTATCGCACAAAAAGTAGAATACAATTTTTTTTTTTTTTTTTTTAATGGAGGTTTAACGACCACCGTGAGCAACTCAATGGGCTATAAGCAGTCGCCCGTCCCTAATTTAGGATCACTGGTTCCAGGGAAGGGAGAGAGCCAGTGCCGTAAGACAAACACAACATCCATGCCTCACCGGGATTCGAACCCGGACCCCAGACGGACGAATGATCAGAGGCCAGCGCCTTAGACCACTGCGCCACCGGGGCGGCTGAATACAAATTTGGAAGATGTAAATCCGTTTATTGGTGTAAATATGACATGGATGTTAAGTCAGATAATATCCGAAAACTTGAGCCGCCCCAGTGGCGCAGTGGTCTAAGGCGTTGGCCTCTGATCATTCGTCCGTAAGGGGTCCGGGTTCGAATCCCGGTCAGGCATGGATGTTGTGTTTGTCTTACGGCACTGGTTCTCTCCCTTCCCTGGAACCAGTGACCCTAAATTAGGGACGGGCGACTGCTTATAGCCCATTGAGTTGCTCACGGTGGTCGTTAAACCTCCAATAAAAAAAAAAAAAAAAAAAACTTGAAAATTCCGTCGTCCTGGAGCGGAAATCAAACCTGCGTCTCCCGGGTAGCAACCGAGTAAGCTAACCACTACACCACATAGAACAACCAACTTTCCGATTAATGTAAATATAACCATCACTCCTGTGATTGCGCCTCCGGGCAATCACGGGAATGAATTCTAAATGAATGCCGGTTGCTTCGATTAGCGAATCCTGTGATGGTTATACTCAAATTAATCGGAAACTTGAAACTTGGTCGTTCTGGGTAGTGTAGTGGTTAGCAAACTCAGGCGCTCTCCGGGAGACGTGGGTTCGATTTCTGCATCAGGAAGACGAAATTTTCAAGATTCCGGATATTATCTGACTTATCATCCATGTTCCCGGATAGCGCCCGAGTGTGTTAACCACTACAACACCCAGATCGACCAAGTTTCAAGTTTCCGATTAATACACTCGCTATCATAAAAATCCGCGAACCAAGAAAAAACGTGCTATTAACGCGAAACTAGGCGAATAGCTACGTGGAGGGCAGACATGCAAGTGTTTAAAGTTTCGTGCGATTCCGCATGCCCGCGCGTCCATGACAGGCGCTGCAATCACAAACCTTGGGGCTTATAAGGCGTCGCGCAGGGGACTCCACATTCGTACTGACGTGCACGGTAAGAGTCAGTCAGATGAGATCCCTGAGCAATAGACATGTCGAGGAGCCGAGGTAGATGTGCGTACGAACAAGTGACGGAGTTTGAACGAGGCTGTATCGTCGGGATGAGAGAGGCAGGGTAGCCGGCGCGCCAAATCAGCCGCCATTTGTGCCGATCAGACAGTACGGTGCGATCGTGTTGGGAGCAATAGACATGGGAAGGCACACAGACACGGCGGAGTGGCTGTGGACGACCCAGACACACCACCGGTAGAGACGACCGTGGGATCGTGAGAGCGGCACGCACAGATGCAACGACGTCCTTGTCCAATATCCAGAGACAGGTGGCGGCTATACAAGGGACTCCTGTGTCCGCCAGAACCATTTCCAGACGCTTGGAAGAAGCGAATCTTCACTCTCGATGGCCCTTCCGTTTTCTTCCATTAACACCTGACCATCGTCGGCGTCGATTGCAGTGACGTCAGCAGCGAGCAACGTGGAATGCCACGGACGACCGCCGTGTGAGAGTGTGGAGGTCCGCGGGTGAGCTCTTCAATCCCAACCTCACTGTACAGCGGCACACGTCCCGAACTGCATGTGTGACGGACTGGGAAGCAGCCGCGTATGACAGCTGGACTTCCCTCGCAGTGATCCGAGGGACGTTTACTGCCTAGCACTACGTACAGGAGTTCCTGCGGCCCCATGTGCTGCCTTTCCATGCGGTACGGCCCAGAGCCATTTTCCAACAAGATAACGCCCGTCCGCACACGGCTCGGGTTTCACAGGACTATCGACGTCATGCTTTGACGCTTCCGTGGACTGCCAGATCGCCTGAACTCTCTTGCCCATGGAGCAGGTGTGGTACCTGATGGGAGGCCAGCTTTCTCCATGTCCCAGTGTTCGTGATTAAGAGCGTCAGTTGCAAGAAGTGTGGGCCAATCTGTCCCAGTATAACATACGGCCGTCTCTTTGATTGTATGCCGGACCGTATCATTGCATGTATCCGGGCACGACGCGGTCCGACACGGTACTAACGATGACCGGTATGTGTACCTTATGCACGCGGGAAATCTTCCTGCTGCTGTGATATTGTAATCACTTCTGTCCTTGGTATGTACCATCTCACTACTAAAATCTCATTTAAATCCAACGCCTTCTTCTTGGTGGGCGGAGTTTTATGACAATGATTGTATTTACACGAATAAAAAGATTCACATCTTCCAAATTGGTATTGTACAATGGTGTGATCTCGTATTGTATTCATTGAAAACGTAGAATGTTATTGATTCGATGAATGTAGAAGAAATGGTCACAGTAAACGAAATGTGAAGAACTAATGTCGGAAGAGTTGGGAAAATTGATTACCGATCCACAGGAAAGTGAACTGGAAGATGAAACAGAAATAGAAGTTGTTAGCCGTATCTCTTTTTTTTTTTTTTTTTTGATTGGAGGTTTAACGACCACAGTTAGCAACTCAATGATCTATAAGCAGACACCCATCCCTAATTTAGAGTCACCGTTTCCAGGGAAGAGAAAGAACCAGTGCCGTCAGACAAACACAACATCCATGCCTGGCCGGGATTCGAAACCTGGACTCCTTACGGACGAATGATCAGAGGCCATCGCTTAGACAACTGCGCCACCGGGCGGCAAAAAAGCCGTATTTTCGTATGGAAACATTGAATGAAAATTTTTCACTGGCGGGCCAATTACCTGAAAAGGTTTTAGATGTAGATCCTTTTATGGAAAGAGGATTGAAATTTAAAAGACGTGTAGAAAGCTTACTTATCAAGAAATTCTCATAGAGCTTGAAAAGAACCAAGGAAAAAAAAAAACGTCAATTATAACAAGTTTTTTCCTGCCTCGTTAGTGTACCTGCGCGTGAATATGGGGTTTAGTTCCCTAAATGTCTCTCTAAAATACATTTAATAATTAAATGTTACTCTTCACATGTTGATAAATATCTAAGCTGGTAGTATCGTTTTTGATTTATCCAATAACCTATAAAATTATACAAAAATGTCTGCTATTTATAGCTGAATTAGGATAGTTGGTACACATTATCCCTGTTTTTGTATAGACGCCTATAATCTTATTATCCGCGGCATGTTGGAGGAACGTAACCCAAGCGGATAACGAGGGATAACAATGTAATAAATCACAATAACTACTATCTTGTGGCGTACCTTTTAGATTTTATGATTGCTTTCAATCTATTAGGCATACATTTTCCCAATTTCTTTGTTAAATTTCTTAGTTAGTGTAAGACTAACGCGCTCGGCTAGATATCGAGAGATCCGTGGATTCATTTCCCCGGGCGGTAACCGAATAACAATTTTTCGGTTGCTATGTGTTTCTGGAACGCGGAAAGAGCGATGTATTTGTTTATTTACTGATGCCACGTATTTGGAGGATTTTCACTTTAGTTAAACCGGGGCTAATGTTTTGTCATTTTTCCTAATAATGTTTTTTAACATGTCCCTTTAAGAAATGCTACGCTTAAAGAAATTTTTATTTCTCCCCACATGTGTTTTATGAAGTTCATGTTTGGAGGCTGAGGAGGTGTTTTGAGTTACTTCGGAACATTATCTTTCGTATTCCTAGTACAATGCTTAGGTCGTTTTCCTGTTGGAACACAAATTAACTTTCTGTTCAAAGTTTTCGGCACTCGCTTTTAAATTCCGCTTCAGGATGTTAAAATACATACATGTACTGGTCCATTTTACCATCGATTAAAATGAAAGTTTCCAACCTCAGCTGCCGACATGCAATTCCAAACCATTACGGACTCGCCTTAATGCTTGACACTCGGTTAGAGGTGTTGTTTATCGAATTCAGTTCCATGTTTCCTTTAGACTAATTTTCTTGGTGAGCAACGAAATATTTCGAATTTACTTTCGTCGCTAAAAACATAACATTGTTCTACAAGCTTTCTGGCTCTTTAACGTATTTTTTTGCGAATTCGAGTCTTTTTTTAATATTTGTTTCGTTAATCTACAGTTTCTTTCCGATTATTATATTCACGCTTCTTTAGCGTACATCGAACAGTTTCGATACTAAAATTCTTTCCAGAAGTAATTAGAACATCTGCACTTATTTTTTTAGCACTGCTGCTCGAACTTTTTTAATATACTTCACAATTCGCCTTTTTTTTACGTTCGCCTAGTATTTTTGGCAGTCCGCTGCGGGGCTTATTAACATACAAATTTCCAGTTTTGTATTTCTTAATACCTTGCACTTAACTACGTGGTATTTTCGTCTCACCTGCAATTCTTTATTCAGAGCATCCTCTTTTCATTTAACAACGAGTTTCCTTTCTGGTAAGTTGGTTCCACGAACTTTGGGCAATTTTACTAATTTGAAAGTTTTTAAGAATAAACAAGACTATAAAATAATTTCAAGCTTACAGACCTTTCAAATACATGCTCAAACCAAAATCTGTTTAAGACTTTTACCGATTTCTGCGCATGGCCATTTGCTAGAAGGATACGTTTGTGAGACTGGTTTCAGAAGCTCGCGTATTTTGCATAGATTTTCTTATGGATTCCCTGTTGCTTGTATTTTAAGTTGGTAAATCTAATTGATATATTTCTAAATGTTTGTAAAAAACCTGCTTTTTAGTTGCTAATAGCTGGAAACGTAGTAAACTATTTTATTTTCTTCTGTTACGGATGATGGCCGGATACTTTTGTGAACAACTATATGTTCAGGTCTTTAAGCAGACATTTAAAAACACCACTCAGAAGTCTCTTTAAAGAAAGTGAGACTGCGTGTATTTGGGTCACTTTATGTTTTATAAGTAACACTTTTCTCAATCTTTTATGTATGGTTTTCAGTGTGCATTTCAACCTGCGGTTTCCTAAGCAATAATTTTTTCGTAAGGCTCTTCATTTTAAAGTTATACTTATGCCTCCCCATTGGCGTAGAGGTCTAACAGTTGGCTTCTGACCATTCGTCTGAAATGGGTCTAGATTCGAATCCCCATGAGGCATGGATGTTGTGTTTGCGTTATGGCACTGACTCTCTACCTTCCCTGGAATCAGTGGCTGTAAATTTGGGACGGGCAACTTCTTATAGCCCATCGAGTTGATTACGCGGTAATCGTGAAACCCCAAACATAAAAAAAGTTATATTACCTCTGTCTTTTTGATGTTTTCTAATTTTAACGTATCATTGTTTTCTGTCATGTAAATGAATGTATGCAATCTCACTATTTTTACAAGGATTTAAAAGCCTTTGACATTGTTTTTATATCTAACCACCGCGAGTGCGACCCAATTTTCTTATTAATTTCTAAGATTGTGCAAACCTGTATCACCTAGATTATGTTAAAGAACACACTGGTCTGATGTATTTCAAACTGTATTATTATGATGTTTCGCCCAAATTTCGATTAAATGCTTCAACAATTCAAATTAGAAACTAATCCACTAACACGTTGCGACCAATAATGAGATTTGCTGTGCCGTTTTGTTTGCCAATACGTCTATTCTTGGTTGATAATCACTCGCGTAGAACGGAACGGAAGCTCCAGTTACATCTGTTCCACAATATGTCGTGCAGTTGAATCTAAGGACGTTTCGAAGTGAAATTACCGTTTAAACACAAACGCTGATTCAAACGTTGTTAATTCGCCTGATGCCAGTTTGGCTCAAAACGAACTGCGTAGGCTTTGCAAGAATCATATTACCTGGTTTCTCTTCCCTAAATGCATATCTAAAGGCAGCCACACATTTATTTTCTTATAGTTTTAAATTAAGATGGATTTGCTTTTCCGCACTCCAGGCACTTGAAGTCCTTCCCGTCAGTAGTTAATTTATCTGATCGTGTTCGTTCCTGATTTTATGCCCAGTAAATTTGATCCTTTCATGAAAAGCCATTTTGATTCAAGTTTATGTAAGCGTTCAAATTTAGAATTTTCCAGCGTTTTCTTACATCGTTACATATTTCATGAGGATTGCTGTTTCGGCAATGATTGCGATTGATCTACTCATCTAACCCTGAAAATTATTCGACGTTCGTGAAGCATTTCATAGAGCTAACTGCTGAAAATATGATTTAAGTTTTATTGTTAAGAAGTTGGGAAATAATTGAAAGCAAACTCCAGATAACATCGGGAAGCAGTTCAGAAAGTAATCACCTTGCAAAACCAGGTGCGGTAAGAATGTGGGTGAGCAGAAGGAATTCATTCAACGATTAAAGTATCAAAGCAATCGGCTAGCTGCCGATTTCACAACGCGTAGCTCAGTGCTTACATCGATCCGATATGCACCACGTAGCAATTTGTTAAACGATTTTACTTGATCTGAGAAAGATTTTTTGCCTTCTACATCTCTCAATGATGTCGCATGGGAATTTCCTTTGAACTTTTTCACCACTTTTACGTTCCGTATTTTCAATGCAGGGTCTGTATTTTATTTCAGTTGTTGATCTTGTTTTTTTCACAGGGAAGCGAAATTTTGAATTGGTCTCCCACATGGTGTTTTGGTAGGGTTAAATGCAGTTTAGTTTCTTGCAGTTGAAGTGAAACTCAGTTCAATTTGTTAACCAGTGATGAGAAGACATTGGTTACCAGTAAAGTAGATTTGAAAAAAAAATCAATTACTAAAGAACGCCAAGGAACGCGTAAAGCTGAACTACACATGGACGAAAAGTGGTAAATATCATGGGGTAGTTTTCCAACTGGATGGAAAATTACGACTAGACATAAAATATAGAAACTTTAGTTACGAGTCGTCCACTTACATAATATTATGACGAGTCTCACTGAAATACTCACGTCATATTGAAGTGAGACTTGGAATAGTCAAGGGGTTACTGAATTATGAGAAGATGAAAAGTTCAAACGGTGAATGTACTTTAATAACTGATTTTACATCGGTAGGTGAAAGAACTGACAACACTATGATGTAATTGGAAAATTAATGACTCATAACATGCGGCAGCGGACTTAACTTTGAATGGTAAAAAAATAATAATGAAAACTGAATTACGAACTTAATGTGAAGAAAAATAAGCGACACTGAGATAAGCATCCAGTCAACGCAACCGCTGCTTCGCAAGAGCTTTACCAGAAAAAAATGAAAGCATCACTTAGAAAAACAAATTTCCTAGATGCCGCATACGGATAATAAATTAACGTTCGTAATCACTGATACCAAATAATTTTGTAACTTTAGATATCAGCTTGCAAAGAAAATAATTAACTAATTAGTAGTTTGCTTTTACAGCGCTAACTTATTTTTATGGAGAACTGAATAAGAGGAATGCAATTACAAAACGTTCTTTAAGAAAACGTAATTCAGAAGTGCAGCGTAAAAGAAATTTATTGAAACAGGTTAGTTACTAGACACTTTACGATATCACTATATACACTATCTACCAACAAGTAATTAGACACCCCTGCAATCGACGATATCTGTGGTCCTGATGCACGTCACGGCCGCTGCCGTTAAATATCGTCTGGAAAAAAACAACGCAACCAGTCAGTCGCATGCAAGATGCCACGCAGTTCGGAGCTCTCTGATTTCGAGAAAGGTGTAATCGTCGGGTATCATAGAAATGGCCGATCCATACGTGACATATCCAGCGAGTTGAAGTACCCAAAATCGACAGTGGCCTACGTGATTGGCAAGTGGAAGATGAGAAGTGACTGTCGGAAAGTGCCCCGACCCGGCAGACCCATAAAACTGGGAGTTAGAGACCGAAAAATTCGGAAGAACCACACCAAATCGATAGGCCACATCCGCGAGGAGTTTCAACAGGCATCCGGGAGTGTTATTTCGATGAATACCATCCGTAAGGAAGCCCATCTGCTCGGTTAACATGGACGTGTTGCCGCCCACAAGCCTTTGATCACCAAGTCTAATAGCGCTGCTTGGCTAACATGGTGCAGAGAACGTCGACAGTGGACCGTTGAACAGTGGAAACAGGTTCTCTGGAGCGAAGAATCAAGGTTCACCCTATACCGTTCGGATGGCAGGGTCTGGGTTTGGCGTCTGCCTGGAGAACGTCTCCTGCCGGAATGTATTGTGCCAACTGTGAAGTTCGGCGGCGGTGGAATTATGCTATGGGGGTGTTTCTCCTGTTGTGGCACGGGACCCTTGGTCGCAATTCGTGGTAGACTCAACGCCGAGACCTACGGCACCATTTTGGATGACAATGCCACCTGTCATGTTGCGAGGTCCACCATGGCTTGGTAAGGTGACAATGTGGTTAATCGAATGGACTGGCCTGCGCAAAGCCCGGACCTTAACCCTCTCGAGCACCTCTGGGACGAGTTGGAGCGTCGACTTAAGGGGTGCCCCCACCGTCCGAAATCAGTGAAGGAACTGACCTGTCTTCTCCAAGCCGAGTGGAAGAAAATACCGCTAGCCGTCGTACAACGCCTTGTTGAAAGTATGCCCCTGAGGGTCGCAGCTGTAATCGCCGCTAGTGGAGGCTCCACCAACTATTGAAGGTGAATAAACTTCATTTTCCTTTGCTCTCACAGGTGTCCAATTACTTGTTGGTAGATAGTGTAGTTACAAGAAAATTTAATGCCGGTGGCTTGCTGAAAACATTTTCAACACAAATCTGGGTGCCAGGCCAGAGGCGCAGTGGTCTAAGCACTGGCTTTAAATCCCGGCGAGACAAGGATGTCGTGTTTGTCTTCCGGCGCTGGAACTCTCTCCCTTTCTTAGAATCACTGGCCTTAAATTAGGAACGGGAGACGTCTTATAGCCCAGCGAGTTGCACACGGTGGTTGTTAAAATCTCTCCTCCTTCATCAAAAAAGAATTGGGTACAGTCAAAAGAAACTCGAAGTTGCTAGGAGTTTTCAACATATTCAAACACGACTTGATCGAAATATTGTCAAGCAGAACTTTTTTGTTAAATATCGTTTTTGAAGACCCATTCTATGATTTTTGTTATGAAACCGATATGATTTGTTTTTTCATGTATAACTAACGACAAACGCTTGTGTACCAAACCTCATTCATATGGGAAGGAACACTTTCTCGTGACGCGATCGTTAGACCTAATCATCGATCGTGGAGCTGCCACAGGTAGAGCTTCTTACCGCTAGATATTTTTATTATTTTCCTTAAAATGTGATTCCCATTCTTCACTATAATTGACAGCAGCGAATAGCATATTTTCTGTGTCGGGTTCGGAAACAATTTAATCATTAGGTCGTTCAGGAAGTAAATGAACACTTTCTACTTACCATAATTCTCGTAATAGTAAAGCAATGATCACACTTTTTGAAGGAAATTATTAGAAGTTCCCCCTCCTCTAATATATACAGTTGAATGTATGTTTGTTTGTTTGTCCTCTATGAAAATCTACAGTTTTCAGTTTAGAACCACCAAATTTGGTATACTACCTCACGGACAATGAAATTTGCGCACCTAGAAGAAAACATGCTACAACCGCGAAACTTTGCAAATAGCTAGAGTGCGTGCTGGTATGCAAATTATCCACGTTTGGTGCGAGCGCGCATGACCGCACACCCTATGGTGGCGCTGCAAGCACGAACCGGCATCCTTATAAACCGGCGTGCAGTCGATGCTCCATGAAAGCGAAAAGCACTGGCAGACGCAAGAAAGAGTACAGAGTGACAGGAATGCCGGGTAAAAGCCAGAGACGTCGATTTACGCAACTTACGGACTCTGAGAGAGACCTGATCATCGGACTGAAAACCGCGGGGTGGTCGGCGCGCCGTATAGCCCACCACGTGGACCTTTCGGACAACACCGTCCCACTGTGTTGGGAGCAGTGGACATGTGACGGCACTACCACACTGCGAAGCGGCTCCGGACGGACCAGGCGGAGGACCAACGGTAGAGAGGATTGACGGATCGTACGCCAGGCACGAACGGATCCTACGGGGACCCGGTCCACTATACAGGCAGATGTAGCGGATCCTGTGTGCCCACGAAACATTGCCGACGCCTCTCGGAAGCGAATCTGCGATCCCAGCGCTCCTTACGTGTGCTGCCATTAACACCGGAACGTCGCCGGCTTCGTGTGCAGTGGTGCCAAGCCAGAGCGACGTGGAACGCCACAGACTGGCGATGTGTGGCGTTTAGCGATGAGTGCTGGTTCGTTTTGGGGACAGATAATCATCGTGTCTAGGTGTGGAGGTGTCCGGGTCAACGGCACAATCCCGACTTTTCTATTGAGCGCCACACCTCCCCCACTGCAGGCATTACACAGGTCTAGGGAGCCATTGCCTACGATAGCCGATCAGTTTTAGTAGTGGTACCTGAATCATTGACGCGCTAGCGATATGTGGATGAGATCCCCATGTGTTCCCATTCCTGGCCGGGGCTCCAGGTGCGCCATACCAGCAGGATAATGCCCGCACGCACACGTCTCGGGTTGCCCAGGACTGCCTATGTCA
Organism: Macrothele yani; assembly: GCA_039090855.1. Lineage (NCBI taxonomy): Eukaryota > Metazoa > Arthropoda > Arachnida > Araneae > Macrothelidae > Macrothele > Macrothele yani. The sequence goes on along the minus strand of CM076995.1, from coordinate 3,917,464 downwards.
TGTGCATAGACTTCCATGGCCTGCCCGCTCCCCGGACATGCCCCCTATTGAGCATATGGGGGACCAGTTGAAACGCTGGCTGCCGCCGTGGCGCGTTATCCGGGATTTGGAGCACACCGTCCAACACGTATGGGTCAGTCTGCCGCAGCACAACATCAGGTGTCTCTTCGCCTCCATGCTGGACCGCACTGCAGCATGTATCGCCGGATGAGGCGGTGCGACGCGCTATTGAAGATGACCGGACTCCGTGCTCCAGATCCCTCTGCAATTTTCCTGCAGCGGTGTTTCTGCCATCATGTATATCATTCATCTATATCATTACGTCCATAAAATTTTAGTTCAATCTGATGCTTCCTCCTTGGTGCGCCAATTTCATTGTCCGTGAGTGTAAGTAGATTGCTGGCGAAATAATTCTCACGCCCCGTTTTCATGTCTAGTAGCTGTATTTTCACTGACTGAAGCTATGAAGGGATTGGAACAATTCTATGCCCCTGCTGATGTAAAAGCCGGTGTACCTTCGTGTAGCGACAAAAGAAAATTCAATCTCAGAACTATAACAAGTAAGGTGCCAACTGCCATTTATGCACCCGAGATATAGAACTCCAACCAGTGTATTTTCTCCATCAATGTAAGTATTCATCGTATCCGGCATGGAAATGAAATTGTTGTGTTATTTAATTGGATGAGCTTCTATCAACAACTGCAAGTAACCTTCTCCATGCCTCTGAAAATGAGGTTATGAATAAGGTCCAGACCTTACAATCATTCTGGACTCGTGGCAGCAACTAATAAGTTCATTACACAGGGCAAAATTCTAACCATGTGCATACTTGATGCTTTGCGAAAATCCTTATCATCAATAACAGAAATAAATCTCACTAGTGATTTAATAGAACAACAAAGAATCAAAATATAACATACGCCTGTACGGCAAAGTACGTGTATCGTGTACGTACGGTGATTATTGGATTACGTTACATTATCCCCGCCCCCTCACAGGGAAATTGGTTTCGTCCACGCACGTCATGCGCTCGCTGCGGTACATCCGGGTATTGTAACCAACTTACACAGTGTTCGGCGACTGATGAAAAATTGCCTATTTGAGCAGCGCGTTAACTTTTAAGTTTCGCTTTTGTTTGGGCAAACGTCCAACAGAAACGTACGAGATGGCGAAGCAAGTTTATGCCGAAAACACCCTGTCGCTGTCACAAACAATTGATTGGCATCGACGCTTGAGAGAAGGCAGACAACAGGTCGAAGACGACGAAAGAAGGGAGCGGCCAGTAACAGCTCGCAAGGGGGAAAATGTTTCGAAGGTTGCGGCCATTGTACGCGCCAACCGAAAACAGACGATAGAGCAAATACTAGAGACTGCTGGGATATCGTAAATTACGGGTCAACGGATGCTAACAGATGATCTGAAGATGCACCGGGTGTGCCAACACAACGTCCCACGCATATTAACTGAAGATCAGTTGTCCATACGGATTGAAATGATGGGCGATCTAGTAACCGCCGCCGACCAAGATCCACAATTTCTCAGCAGAACATAACTGAGATTAAAAAATGGTGCTTCCTCTTCGACGATCCGCAGAATATGCGGGCATCAGCTACGTGGAAATCGCCATCGTCCCCACGCAAGCAGAAATTCCACTGAAATCGCAGCAAAGACAAAATCACGCTAGAGGTCTTCTTCGACATCCAGGGCATCGTTTATCTTGAATTTATCCATGAAGCAGGCACTGTCAACAAGGAGGTTTATCTGGACATCATGCGAAGTCTAAGTGAGTCGATCCTCAAGAAGAGGCCTCAACTGTAGGGCGATCAATCTTGGGGGCTGTTGCATGACAATGCACCGGCACACAGGTCACCCCTTGTTCGTGAGTTTCTCACCAAAACAAGAACTGTTGTCCTCCCACGCCCACCGTACTCACCTGCCTTCATTCCACGCGACCTCCGCCACTTCCCTAAGCTGCCACGTCGACTTTAGGGTCGTCGATTTGCGAGCGCAGAAGAATTGAAAAACGCATAGCTGGTTGTACTGAAGGGCACTGCAAAGAATTGGTTTCAGAAGTGCTTTGGCGAACTGTACAGCCGCTGGCAGAAGTGTGTTGCTGCAAGAGAGTCTTATTTTGAAGGAGGATGTGCTTCAGCTTTGTAGCTCTAACTTTCTATGGACTTACGGACGCAGTGCAGGGACTTTTAGATCCTTCCTCGTGTGTTTATTGAGACTACATTTGCTTCAATCACTATTCGATTGCGAAGTAAAACAGTGAACCACCGTTAATGATAATGAAACACATTCTAAATTTTTAAATCTCAAACTCAAACGAGAAGTGAAAAGTCAGCACAATTTGCCCGCTTTTCGACGAAACTAAACTTGGTAGTTTTTAAATCTCACTGCTGGATAAAGCTTTTCAAAATAAAGTGATCGCTTCTATTCAGATATCTAACAGAACATTTTCTAGCTTGGAAATGTGTTGCGTTTTCGTTTATGGTCCAATCCAGATACATGCTTCGCCCGGCCATCCACGCTATTTCTCGCACACACTTCAAAGTCTACCCGACACAGTGACTTTCCCTGCTCTCAATTACTAATGATGCCAAACAATAATAAAAACATAGAACAAACCTCACCCACTGCATTTCATGACCAACCAAAATCTCTTTTACGTCCTCTCTGATCTTTCTGTGTTTCTGAACCTCAAGTGTTTTTCTTTCTGCTAAAGCTAGAACAGAACATTTAAAAATCTCCAAATGCTTTTCTTTTTTGATTGGAAGTTTAACAACCAGTGAGCAACTCAGTGGGCTGTAAGCAGTCGCCCATCCCTAATTTAGGATCACTGGTTCCAGGGAGGAGAGAAAGCCAGTGCCATATGACAAGCACAACATCCATGCTTCACGGGATTCGAACCCGGACCCCTTTTGGATGAAAAACTTTACGAAAACCTATGGATTTATTACTATAATTTTGAGAAAATAAAAGTATTCATTATATAGATATTGGGCATTTAAAAGCGAAAAATCTGCTTTAGGGGAGTGATTGCCCCTCCCCTCCGCTAGATGCGCTACTAGGCACAGTATAGTCCTGCAACTTAAAAGTGCTTGAAGAACAATTGATACATGATCATGAAAATAATCCAACACTAACAAATGGTTGAAGGAGTCAGGTCTCTAGACGAAAATTCATATTCTTATGACTGAAAAATACGAAAACACAGAGCGATCCAGGCAAAATGCAGTCTCAACCGAAAAGAATGGATGAGTTCTAAGGCGAAAAGAAATTGACTAATTCTGAGCTTTTCTATTTAAAGGTCTCTCTCTTTCAGTTAAATAAAATGTAGGTCTTATCTATGCGCTTTTCTAAATGAGTACTGATTTGGAAACATTAACCGAGGGAGAAAAGCTGAGTTTGTCTAATGATCAGCAAACTTCCGCGCAAAGAGCAGATTGAGGCGCGCTTGCCGACAAGGTACTGTGTTATGGCTCCCGTCATAAAGCTGCACCTACGGTCGGTTGGTCCATCCTTCAACGGCAGAAGGAAGCTGCACTCTGAACAAACAGCCATAAACTCTGTTTTCAAAAGATCCAAATTAAGCTCACTGCAGTGCAGGCAGAAGGTAGTAAAAGGCCACGTGTAAGTTACTGATTTCTCTCTGTTTCAAGTATGTTAATGCATGAATTACTTTGAATAAATCCGAGGCACAATCTGTAGATCACGGTAAAAATAACAGAAACGAAATGCCCACAGGAAGCGATTCTTCTGTCAGAAATTGATTGACCAATTTTGCTTTAGCAAAAAATTTGTCTTTCCAAAGCATTGGTCCAAGTGGCAACTTAAATTAGTGATGAATAATTTACAAAATTAATTCGCCTTCCGACGCCTTACTCATATTCGGCTAACTTAAACGAAACCTTCAAATGTAAATAAAAAACCTGAAAAAATAAACATATTTTAAAATCTCATTATATTCAACAATTGTTATAAATTTTTGCTTATTACAAATTTATGCCATTAAGGTGCGTCTAAATAGCATGAGATGGAGCAAAATGGTAAACACATGCTGTGTATCTGCTTCTTTTTTAGTATATACTTCAAACCAAAGAAGACGCAGAAGAGGAAATTTAATATGCGAAGTTGGCCACCTTTGGTAGCTGCATTTTAGAGCAGACGACTTTAGTGAATCTGGGGTAAAATACTGGGCATTTTTGCAGCATAGCCTACTCACAGATGAATTTGACTTTTTTACCTGTTAAAAATAAGGATTCTACCTTCAGAAATTGCTCAGTTTTTTTGCCTTACAACGCCTAAATGATTTCACTGTATGTAATATGCAGCTATCTGACTGATAACCGCATTTTTGTAAAGCAGTGCTTATGCTTTGTCTGTTTTCCCAACACTCTGCCAATTTTTTTTTTTTTTTTGTGATTTCTGACATCAAAACAATTATAACTGGAATCTGACGCAGTTAATACACTGACGGAAAAAAAATCCCAACACCACGAAAAAATAGTTGTAGAGGAATGAAATGGCGGCAATACATTTGGATAGGTAACATATTTAATCGATTAAGGTTTCAAGATCACAGCTTATTGTAAGCGCGAGAAGAGCCATTTTAAATGTGAAATGCTAGTACATTAATAACCGGTGTAACCGCCAGAATGTTGAATGCAAGCACGCAAACGTTCATGCATTGTGTCGTACAGGTGCTGGATGTCAGTTTGTGGGATGGAGTTCCATGCCTGTTGCACTTGGTCGGTCAATACAGGGACGGTTAATGCTGGTTGGGGGTGACGCTGGAGTTGTCGTCCAATGATGTCCCATACGTGCTCGATTGGTGAAAGATCTGGTGATTTAGCAGGCCACGGAAACATGTCGACACCCTGTAGAGCATGTTGGGTTACAACAGCGGTATGCGGGCGAGCGTTATCCTGTTGGAAAACACCCGCTGGAATGCTGTTCATGAATGGCAGCACAACAGGTTGAATCACCAGACCGACATACAACTGTGCCGTCAGGGTGCGTGGGATAAACACGAGAGTGCTCCTGCTGTCATAGGAAATTGCTCCCCAGACCATAACTCCAGGTTTAGGTCCAGTGTGTCTCGGCCGCAGACAGGTTGGTTGCAGGCGCTCACCTGGCCTCCTTCTAACCAACACACGGCCATCACTGGCACCCAGGCAGAACTGGCTTTCATCAGAAAACACAACAGATCTGCACTCCGTCCTCCAATGAGCTCTAGCTTGACACCACTGACGTCGCAAACGGCAGTGGTTTGGAGTAAATGGAATGCACGCTACAGGGCGTCTGGCTCGGAGCTGTCCTTCAAGTAACCGATTTGTAACAGTTCGTTGTGTCACTGTGGTGGCAACTGCAGCTCGAATTGATGCCGCAGACGCGGTACGATGCGCCACGGCCATACGCCGTACACGGCGGTCTTTCCTCTCGGTAGTGCCACGTGGCCGGCAGGAACCCGGTCTTCTTGAGGCAGTACCTTCCCTTGACCACCGCTGACAACAATCATTCACAGTGGCTACATTCCTGCCAAGTCGTTCTGCAATATTGCGGAAAGAAAATCCACCTTCTCGTAGCTCTATTACACGACCTCGTTCAAACTCCGTGAGCTGTTGATAATGGCTTCTTCGTCTTCTTAAAGGCATTCTTGACTAACATCAACACCCTACGTCGAATCTCAACGATAACTGACGCTTACGAACGTTACAGCGCGTATTTACAACAAACCTGCTTTGCATGTTCCGAGGGGAACTACTAGCGCCACACGTATGCGCCGAGCGCGACATTTGCGTAGACGTCATCTTACAGATGTACTCTCACCGCCTACCAACTGTCGTTTATCTAACACAACCCCTTCTTGGTGTTTGGATTTCTTTTTCCGTCAGTGTAGTTCGCAATTTTCCTGATAGGAGTTCTGAAATTAGAAAAGGTCGGAACTCATATATTTTTTTCTTCTAAGTAAATTTCCAAAAACTTCACTTATAGCAAAAGCAAAGAAAAAAAAAGAGAAGAGGTAATACTGATAGGTATTAGAAAACGGTGATCTCTGAGGGTTCGATATGTATGCTATTTACTCCTGAAATTTCTCCCAAGGAGAGCTTAAAGTCTTGCAGAGTTTTGAATGAGTATTTAACAGCTGCCTTAGTTACAGTAAAATATCTCACTCTTCTTGAAACTAACACTTTCAAACAAATCACAACTAAATATGTTTTTAAAATATTAACTGTTTACTTGAATTACTGGCCAGTGTGATGCTGTTGTAGAAAAACTTTAATACTTTGAAATAACCTTGGTAAGACGCTAATTTTCTTGAAAAGTTTTTCTGCCACGTTGTGTTGAAAGGCTGTTAGACTGGATTACCTTCCGTACCCTGTCGCGTGAGTTCGTCAGGTCTTCACTTGTAAGAAAATCTAAAAGTTGCAGGTTTTTCACTGTATTTTCCCCCGATGATGAAAAAAATCAATAACCAGTAAAGTGAAGACTCGCTCTTCTGTTATGGAATTCTTTACTCCGAGCTGTATATGGGTGAAGTCACAGATGTGCTTGCACTGATTTCTATACTTTCTACGCGCTATTTCTGCTTATCCTATTAGGCGCCATTCTCGGTTACCTGGTTGCCCTATTTCTGCTTATCATATTAGGCGCCATTCTCGGTTACCTGGTTGCTCTCTTTCTGCTTATCCTATTAGGCGCGATTCTCGGTTACCTGGTTGCCCTATTTCTGCTTATCCTGTTAGGCGCCATTCTCGGTTACCTGGTTACCCTATTTCTACTTATCCTATTAGGCGTCATTCTCGGTTACCTGGTTGCTCCTATTTCTGCTTATCCTATTAGGCGCCATTCTCGGTTACCTGGTTGCCCTATTTCTGCTTATCCTATTAGGCGCCATTCTCGGTTACCTGGTTGCCCTCTTTCTGCTTATCCTATTAGGCGCCATTCTCGGTTACCTGGTTGCCCTCTATCTGCTTATCCTATTAGGCGCCATTCTCGGTTACCTGGTTGGCATATTTCTGCTTATCCTATCAGGCGCCATTCTCGGTTACCTGGTTGGCATATTTCTGCTTATCCTATCAGGCGCCATTCTCGGTTTTCTCTTTCCCAAATTCATATTATGTGTTTCAATCTCATCCCCCCAACTTTATCCGCCCCAGGACAGAGATATCTTACAAACTGGCTCCTCGAGAAACTAGACCAAGACTCTTGTTTATATTTTCCCCCTTCAGAAAATCGCGGGCTACTTTTTATTGCCACTTAATTTACTTTCACGTAACCCCTTCTGCAACCCTCTAGTCAACTGGATGACGACCTCGCTCTTTTCACACTCCTGACTTAACAGTTTACTCTACACTTGCACAATTCTTCTTACACACCTCTCACCAGTAACTGAATGACATCAATGTCGCTTCGATCTACCGTGAGAATTCCCTAATCAAAACCTGAAGATGTTAAAAAGTTCTTGATATTCTTCCTACGAGCATTCTGGCGCTATAAAGTGATTAGATCTTTTACCATTTACCCGCGGAGCAAAAAAGCAATATAAACTCAAATTCGGACATCAAAGACTCCGAAAAAAGTAGAAAGTGTGGCTAGCAGAACACCACTGAAAGAAGACCGTCTCAAAATCTCCGAAAAACACTAACGAGAAAAGGGAAACTATTTTAACTTATAAGATATAAAAAAAAGAGGTTATTAATACTGATTTTTGCTGAAAGTGAGCTCAAAATTACACTTGAGCATTCTTAATTTCCGCATTCTTGAACTGTCCGTGCATTAGTTATCTGCAAGCCCCTCAAATCTTACGTTGCGAATTTCGAACAAATTTTTGATTTTTGTCAATTTAAGAATTAATGGTTGACAGGTGTTGAGACATTGATAAAAAACTGTAATTGATGAAACATATAACGGCCCGATCCTTTTTGTTTCTAACGTTTTATCGAAAACACAGAACTGCTCGTTTCTATGAGGGCAGATCACTGATTCTTCGTTTACTTTTTTCTGGACCTGATATAAATTGGCAATGCATAATGTTTTTCATGAAATTATTATTTTGTCATGTGTTAACAGGGTTTTATGCATTTCTGTATGCATTTTTATGAAACTGTTACAAAATATCCCGCCGCTCCCAAAAGTCTGCCGTCCAAGGTACTTCGCGGTCTACTTGTTGAAACATGCCTTAGCTACAAAACGTCTGACGAGAAACAGACCGAATTCACTTAGTACAACCCTACGGGTAAATTAAGGGAGGGTGCATTTATGAACAGGCACACACCAAAGATGTCGTCCGATTTAGAGGAGTGCCAGATTGTTTTAACAATTTCAAAAGCAGCACACAGAGTTATAAAGAAACACATGTTAACATGCATCAAAATCCAAGGTTTTTTTCAATTAATGTATTTTATTTTGTCTAAAGAAATATAAAATTAAAAAATTGCTGATTTTTATTATACATTTAAAAAAGAAGTTCAGGAACAGAAAGAATTTGAGAAGAGAATGTCGTACACGTGTCTTCAAGAATCTGTTAGTAACAATAGGGATTGCATTTAATTACAGCACAACGATCTCTCAGAAATAAATTCCAGGTTTTTTCAGGGGCTCTAAGGTCCCCATGGCTTTCTCAGCTTTGCGGGAAATTTATAAATGGATATACAAAAGTGCAATAAGAATTTTTTGTTATCGATCATGTAGAGAAATTTTTTTTTGAGCTGGCAGGGAAATTCTCTGAACAAGATCATTTCAAAATATTAAAATTCTTCTTCTACAGCGTCCACAGTGAAAATATAAAAAGATTCAATGCCTTAAAAATATACAAGTTTTATTTTCTGCAGGTGCTGTTAAGAGAATGATAATATACGACCAGTACTTCTGTTCTGGCCGTATATTATTGTGATAATACACAGCTAGTGCAGAAGTACTGGCCGTATATTATCACAGAGGTTTATCTCATTTACCGCAAACAACTACACGATATCGGTGATCAGATCAAAGAGAAGGCTGCACGTTTAAACAAAATACTCATTTTCAACAAATCTTCATCTCGTTCACACGAGCGGTTGACCGGCACCATTATTATTATTATTATTATTTTGCATACTCACCACATTTTTTTGCGAATTAAAGAAATTTCTTCTTCATTTTAACGGTTTATTATGAAATAATTTTCTACTATTTCAGAGGAACAATAAAAAATCGCTTTTTAGTCACGCGTGCATTACTTTCAGAAACGTTCATGTTATTTCAATCCAATCTCATTAAAATTTTCACAATCGTGTCTCTGAATTTCCATAGGATTTAAAGTTTGATAAAGAAAAGTTTGCTGCTCAGTTTTGCCGCTTAACAAATCTTTTACGTTGGTTATGCCATATTAAAATTTTCGAATTTCTTGCTATCTACTAGTACCGAGGACAGATTTTGGTAGAAAAAAAAAAAAAAAAAAACAGGAAAGGAAGAGAGAATGAAAATGAGAGCTTCAAATGCCATCCGTAATATCGCATTTAAGGGGGTTTGCGGGCACACTGCCAAGAACAGACTTTGAGATTTTATATGCCGCAATCTGAGTGCCACTACAGTTTTTCATTTCCAAAACCCGCATGGAACATATATGCTAAAACATCACCTGTGAATCGATTTGACATAAATCAGTGTTTCTATTTATTAATGAGCTTGGAGGGCTCCGATACGACAGAAGTAACTCATAAATTGTTTTGCCCATTATTTTGTGCAAAACACGTGCAAGGGCAATAATTTAAGGGACATGATTTATCATCTTGTGTCTTCAGAATAATTCAATGATAAGTTTGCAGCCTGTATGTAAAATTACAGCCTAAAGCTGTAGCTGAAACAAGCAACGGAAGTAAGCGTTAGTTTATGTGCTCATAGGCTTTGAAAGAGTATGATGTATGGCACATGTAGAGTGGAGGACGAAATAGTTTCCATTATCATACATCCACAAAACTCGCTAATCGGGTGCTCGGGTGGTCAGAAACGTCGGTTTCTGACTTATTGTTTGAGCGAGGTCTGGGTGGTGGGTTTCTCTCCTCTTCCAATTCCCAGGAACCAGTGGCCTAAAATTAAGGATGAGCGACTGCGTATGATCATTAGAGTTGCAACTTGTGGTCGTCAATAACGAAAAAAACAAGGAAACTAACTTACTTTTGCATTGCAACCTTAAGAAATAAATATTCAATTTGAGGACTTAATTAAAAAACTCGATGCACACATTTAAAAGAGTAAACGAAATAAAGTACTAGAAAAAAGAAATCCAATTTTGCAATACGAGGAATTATATTAAAGTGACTGTAACACACTCCACAGGCGACTTTCTGTTTAATCATTGCACAGGCTCAACGAAATTTAATGATAAAGCACATGCCACATTTTAGTGATCTCATTGGGGCATACGAGGTGTCTTTCATTTCTGCTACCAATATTTACAGCTAAAAAATAAAAATACAGAAAAATAAAAACGCCATGGATAATAAAACTCCATAATTAAATGAATGTTTCATTTCGGAACGTTTTAATCGAAGCCGCAACGACGATCTTTTCTTTCAAACTATAGAATTCAAATAATAGGCCCACCATGACAGCTAACTTCCGCTTTGTAAAACATAATTCTCCTGAAAGGCAGGAAATATTTCTATTTCAGTAATGGCAATCGATTGGGGAGCATCTTGTCTTTTCACTTTATATTCACAACGTGTTCCTCCCGTTGGCCATATTTCATTCCTGTGCTGAATGGCTTTCATCGCAAACTGGCCATATAACCTCTTATCGGCCATCGAAGCGAGAGAGGGGAATGGGCTGTGGTTGTGGCAGTGGGGGGGGGGGGGCATGATCTTTTGTTATGCGTCAGCCGTCCCAATCCTAGCGTCTGCTAAATTATGCGACTCGGAGAACCCAACACACCACGAGGAATTTTAAAATGATTTCTCACCATTGAACACATTCAACACATGTCTACTGATAAAGAACAAACGGGTCGCTCTCAGAACACTCACAGACTTCTCTTTGTTTATATTGTTATTCCTCAAAAATATGTTTATATTGTTATTCCTCAAAAATATGCGTTTTATCAATAGGTGAATTTCTTATTTTGATGGCTGAAACAATTTATTCAGTCTGTACAACCGTGCATCAATATACACCACATTTTTCAAATGTTCAAGAGGCTGAAAAATTTAATCCCCGCAGATCGAACTTTTGATCGCAATTCATCAGAGTGACCTATCTATATTAATAGATTTTATACGGCATTCCCTGGTTCCTAAATTAAAAAAAACAACCCTACTAGTACATCGTCATACGGAATACTTTTCTCCAGACAATCCGCTATCATTAAATCGTTTTAAACACAATGCCTTCGCTTTCCGCATGGGCCTTCTGATCATTCCTCCGAGATGGGTCCGGGTTTGAATCTTGGTGAGGCATTTTTTTTTGATTGGAGGTTTAACGACCTCCGTGAGCAACTCAATGGGCTATAAGCGATCGCCCGTCCCTAATTTAGGGTCACTGGTTCCAGGGAAGGGAGAGAGCCAGTGCCGTAAGACAAACACAACATCCATGCCTCACCGGGATTCGAACCCGGACCCCTTACGGACGAATAATTTAATCAGAGGCCAGCGCCTTAGACCACTGCGCCACCGGGGAGGCTGGTGAGGCATGGATGTTGTGTTTGTCTTACGGCGCTGGCTCTCCCCTTCCCCGGAACTAGTAGCCCTAAATTAGGGGCGGGCGACTGCTTACAGTCCAACGAGTTGCTCAGCGTTATCGTTAAATCCCCAAACAAACAAACAAAAACAATTTTGCTGTCATCTTTTTGATTCTTAAGCCTGAGCCTTACTGACTGAATTATTTCAACGTTAACTCTTCTTACCTGTTTTTCGCATATACGCTTTAGTGCATGCTTACCACAAGATTTCAAATTCCATTATGGATCAGTATCGTAACTACTATCCCTGCAACTGCGGAGGAAGGGGGGGGGCAGGTAGGAAGAGGCGTTCTGCAGCTGCCAGTTGCAGTTTTATGAAACAATTCGAACACGCACAATAATTAACCTAAAGATTCATATTTTGCTTTAAGATATATTTAGCTTTGCCTAAATAATTGCCTAGTTTTACTTTTAAAACACTGAATGTTCTGCAGATTGAAAGTGTTCGGCTCATTGACTTCGGGTTGTAATACGATTGCTCTGCAATGGGTTGTAAGGAGTACGATCGCTCTCCAATCGCCCTCTCTCTGCGCTACTGAGGGAAAGCGCGAGGCCACAGTGGGATTTCCCGTGGGGGATGTGGGAAAACATTCAGTTACCTAGAACTACGTACATGCCAACATTTATTCACATCAGCCGCAGATCTGCGATCTGTATGAGGGTGATTTCTTCAAGTGATTTATTTTAGTTTTGGACAAAGCAATTACACGTATTGTTAAATCTATTACCTAAAAAGTTAAAACTACAAGGCTCTAAGTACCACGATTACTTTTGCAGACATTCTCCCTGACTTCTTACCCCTCCCCTTCGAACACGAAAAAAATGTACGCTTTCTCGTGTTCGAAATCCTGGGAAAATTACTGCGCTTAGTGGTGCTGAAGTAAATCTTGCGCGCGGGGGGAGGAGGGGGGCGCACGTTGTGCTAGTTACGCCACTGTTATGGATATCTATTATTTTCTCTTCGTACCTACACTGACCATTAGATTTTTTTGTACTTTTCTTCGTAATTAAGAAACATATGAAACTGGTCCTTTTATTCCCTTTTCATAACAGATGAATGCATGTGAAAGAACAAGGTAAATACAACGAAGGACGATCATAGAAGTTACATCCAATATCGAGTTACAGAATTTACAGATATGCAAACGTGTAAGAACAAAGAATTTTGGATAAAAAAATTTTGTACATAGTTTACCGACTAAAATTTTGTTCTTTCTATACACCAGCTGTTGGAATCAACATCGTGAGTTCCCATCCACCGTTTTGCCCTAGCTGCCACTTAGAAATCATTTTAAAACTGTGGAGTAAGTTATCTGTAACTACCGACTAATCGTAACCGGCAAGGGAGTTTATTGATGTGCTCCGACAAAAGCAAGAGACTATGGGAATCTGTAGATGTACGCGTGCGTACCTGTGAGTATGTGTATAGTAAATCTCAATAGAACCATGTCTTCAAAGCCTCTGATGTATTTAATAAGGTCAATACCACAAAAACAGTATTCCTCCACGCGCACTAATTTTAATCTTCCAACAGGTGACAATGCGCCGTTTTGTACCATGACCATCACAAACGGCAGGCTATCTATCCTGTTACATGTTTCTGCAACTGTTTCTTTCAATTAAAGGCGCACACTTTTCCAATAGGCTCCGTACATTCACGACTTATGGTGACAGTAAGCGCAGTTTCTTGTGGAAAACGTATCACTGCTTGTATCAACTCATTTTGATAGACATTAAAAATTATGGCCAATCAAACATTTGTAGATTTTCAAGGGCCTATTGCATGACAGTTGTATTACTATAGAAGAGAATACTGACCTTTCACCAAACGTAACTGGTCGTTCAGCAAAAAGAATTTAACAATCAGCAGTAAAATTGATTCACGTGGAAGTAATATTACAGTCAACAGCTGCTAAACCTACTACCTATAAAGCACAGATTAAGGTGATATATATATCCTAAGCTGGGTTAACACCTACCAAAATGTTGTTAACATGACTTCATATTCGTTGAACTTTTTTCGTTTAGTAAGATATCAGCCCTTTTTGCTCGATACCAGTAACGCAGCTTACGGCAAGAGCATTTGACTAAAGGATGGTTGGTGTGATATGGACAAAACTCCAAATTTCTTAATATATATATATATATATATATATATATATATATATATATCATCATCATCATTGTCAACCATTATCAATCCACTGCTGGACGAAGGTCTCCCCAAGTTTCCTCCACAACGGTCTGTATTGTGCCAGTCTCCTCCATGTCACCCCTGCATACTTTCGAATTTCATCCACCCATCTCCCATGTGGTCTTCTTCTGGGTCTTTTCCTGTCCCTTGGAATCCAATCTAAAATTCCGGCTGTCCATCGATGATCTGTCCTTCTGGCAGTATGTCCAGCCCATTGCCATTTCAGGGATTTAACTCTGATCATGATGTCTTCCACTCTTGTCATCTTTCGGATCCACGAGTTCCTCTTCTTATCTCTCCTGGTTACACCAAGTATGCACCTCTCCATGCTGCTTTGAGTTGTCTGCAGCCTTTGTATGTCTCTTTTAGTTAAGGTCCACGTCTCTGCACCATACGTAAGCACTGGAAGGATGCATTGATCAAACACTTTTCTTTTGAGACATAATGGCATATTGCTCTTGAAAATTATGCTGTTTCTTCCAAAAGCTCTCCAGGCAAGTTTTGTACGCCGATTAATTTCTTCATCTATGTGACCCTCACTTGATATCTGCTGTCCAAGATAAACGTAAGTGTCTGTTATCTCCAGCTTTTCTCCATCAATCGATAAATCTTCATTTCTTGTAAAAGCATTGAACATCACTTTTGTCTTCTGAAATTTCATTTTTAATCCCACTTCTTTACTCTTGTCAGCAAGTTGCTGGATCATACTCTGCAGCTCTGATGGGGTAGTTGCAAAAATGACTACGTCATCAGCAAAACGAAGGTGGGTTAGATAATCTCCATTAATCTTTATCCCCTTGTTTTCCCAGCTCAGCGACTGAAAAACACCCTCCAATGTGGCATTAAAGAGCTTCGGAGATATGGTGTCACCTTGTCTCACTCCCTTTCCAATTTTTATGTGTGTTGTATTTTCAAACAGCCGAATCTTTGTACTTGCATTTTCATAGATGTTATTAATAATATTAATGTATGCATCTTCAATACCGCAGGTTTTCAGAGCCATTGTAACTGCTGATGGTTTCACCGAATCAAAGGCTTTTTCATAATCGATAAGAGCCATGCACAATGGAAGTTCATATTACCTCGCTCTTTCAATTAGTTCTCTCAGCACATGGATATGATCTATTGTGCTGTAGCCACTCCTGAATTCAGCTTGTTCTCTCGGTTGAGCCATGTCCAGTGTTACCTTCAAGCGGTGTGAAAGAACTTTAGTGAAGATTTTATAAACTACTGATAGGAGGCTGATAGGTCTGTAGTTTCCGAGATCCTCAATGTCACCTTTCTTATGTAGCAGGATCATTGTAGCGGTGTTCCAATCCTCAGGAATCTTTCCTTCATTAAGGCATCGCGTGAAAATTTGGGCGAGTACTGTTTCGATTTCTCCACTTGCTTCTTGTATGATGTCTACAGTAATTCCATCTTCTCCTGGAGCTTTTCCCCGCTTCATGTTCTTGATTGCATGTGCAACTTCTGCTGGAAGGACTGGAGGAACTCTGGTACTGGTATCTTTCATGATGTCTGGAGTGCATGTATCATCCCTTTAATATAATTTGGAGTAGAAATCTTTCACTCTTGTCAAAATTTCGCCTCTATTTCTTGTTACAGAACCATCTTCTTTTCTCAGTGCCATAATCTGTTTTCTTCCCTTACTGAGATGTCCCTTTGCTATCTTTAGGCTTTGGTTGTTTTTAATTGCTTTCCTCACTAGTTCACAGTTGAATTTTCTTACGCCTTCAGTGATACTTTTTCTTACTGTCTTGCATAGCTCTATATATTCCACTTTGGAAGTTACATCTTCTTTAGTTGTCCTCATCTCTCTTCTTTTTTGCATCAACATTTTCGTTTTTCCTGATAATTTGTTTACCAATAGTGACTATGCTTTCCTGAAGTGTTATTAACTTTTAATTTTAATAGTAATAAAACAGGCGTATTTTTAACGTGATTCCTTAGCTATGTCCACTAGTGTCCAAAATCAATGTTATAAAAAGAAAATGACGAATAATGCAAAATTCACACGACAGAGTTTACTGGCATTTGGTACGGACATGCGTATATCAATAACACACCAATATACAACAGAAAAGGAAAGGCATCACGGCATTAGTAGGAAGCATGCGCACAACAGCACAGCAGTTCCAAAGTGAGGCAGCAAGTGGAACTGATTTCGAAAGGCTAATAGGGAATGTGATTACGCCGAACAGCAATACAGCTCGCACAACGAGCCCTCACGCTATTTACAAGGCCGTGAATGAAAGTTTGAGGCAATATATAAGCGCCACTCCTCCACCAAAGCGCGTCGGATTTCCAAGAGGATTGTGAGAGACTGAGAGGGGACCCATGAAATTGCTCTTCCCAGAGAATTTCAGACATGTTCTATCGGATTCAGGTCAGGAGATCTCGCGCGGACAACCCCATGCTGTGAATGTCCTTACTTTCCGGGTAGCCGTACACAGGGCTCTAGGTTGTAATCGTAGCATGAAGCAGTCAAGGCGCCTTCCGGGAACACATGCAGAGGTGTGCGTCCATCTAACATGATACCAGCCTAAACTAGGAGTGCACCACTACCGTAGTGGTCAGTTTCCCTAATGTTGGAGGGAAGATTTCGGCTTCCCGCCTATCTCGAAATGTACACACGTCGAGAACACGTGTTTAGGCTGTACCACGACCTGTAATTGAAGAGAACACAGGCCCATTGTTTAGGGGTTCAGGAGTGGTGTTGTCTGGCCAAATTCAGGCAGACTCTTCTGTGAGATGCATCGAGTGGGATACAGACCACTGACCGTCTTGCACAAAAAATTCTTTAGTGGAGTCTTCTGTCAACTGTTTGCCATGATATCGCGGTCCTCGTACCAGAGGAGAGCTTAAGCGAGAATTCGAAATGCTATGGCGGTGATCAAGAGCCTAAAAGGGTTAAAATTTCAAAAGAAAGGATGATAGTAATGTCTCCTACTGGATTAGAGAGAATGCTGAGTGCCCTGATTCTCTTGGTTTAAAATTTTGGTAATAAATAACAAGAACGTAGGACGAGAATCCTAATCCGTCGCATCCAAGTATGATGGAAAAGACGTTGTTGCTGAAAATTAAAATTAGTATAGGGTGAATGAAAGTCAATAGAATAATAGAGAATCGGGCGTGCGCTTTGGGAGGCAGATGTAACTGAATCTATAGAGAAAGATAGCTGAGGAGATAAGAGTGACGGTAGCAGAGAATGTTAAGGATATTCAGTCAATAATTAGGCTACTGTGAGACACAAGTAACGGTCATCTTGACTTCTGGTGGTCCGGGAGCACCCTTGTCCCGGGCTTCTAGTTATTGTTCCTGTTCCCTGGAACTGTCTCCAGAGATTGGACACCAATTGTTTCGACACATTCAGCTACCTTGCTATCCTAGCTTGCGATTGTCCTGACCGTACTCTTTCGATGGCTCTCCGCCGTAAAGAATCTTCGTAGCGATGGTGTGGAGCCATTCTTCCACTAACAGCCCAACTCAAACTTCAATTGCCGAATACCGCTCAGAACATTTTTCAAGGTCGCGTGCCTGCCTGCTCGATGGCGTATTTTCATGTGAATGAGGAGCGTGTCTGCCAGCACGACGACGTATTCCCGAACAAAGTTGTATGGGTACGAAGACATATGTTACCGTTTCTCCTTGCACATGTCTCTGAAAAATCCTTACAATCGGTCTTTTCGTTTTGGATATATTCTTGTATTTGTCACATTAATTTTGGACACCATTTATTATGGCATTACATTTTACCCATTTCCTCACAACCTTTAAAATATTTTTTACTATTCCAAAAATATATTACTGATACACTCTTTGGTGAAAAAAACAAAAACGAAGCACCCAGAAGTAAGCATCCAATCGAGATGAAATTTGCTATGTGCAATGCACATGTTCAAAGGGCATCTTGAAAGTAATGCCTCCTCCTTAATAACGTTTGAAATGTTGAAGTGATTTTAATGAAACTGCACTGACATGCACTACGACATGTTACCAATGTAGGAACAAATTTTTTTCAGAATCGGAAATGAAGATCATGAATAATAGAGAAAAGCTGCGAGACGTAATTGAATTCCTGGAAAAAGAGGGATGTGAGGCTCCAGAAATCTAGAGAAGACTCCTGGTGGTGTATGGAGCTGCCACAATCGATATCAGCATTGTCTGAAGATGGAGGAAGAGGTTTCGAGAGGGAGAAAGTTCAGTGTCGGACAAACAACGGAGTGGAAGACCCGCAACTGCACTGACAGATGTCAACAGGCAACGAGTGCAGGATCTCATCACAGCTGATCCAGGAGTTGCAACAATAAACAGTGCTCACTATGTGCAGACATTGAAGAAACTAAAGGAAGCTATCAGAAGGAAAAGACGTGACATTCCGCTTCATAGTGTTGTTTTACACCATGATAGCGCACGTCTCCACACCTCAATGTAGACTTCACACGCTATTGCCAGAATAGGGTGGACGGTGATGTCCAACCCTCCCTACAGTACTGATTTGGCTCCCTCAGACTTTTCCCTGTTTGCTGCTTTGAAAATAGGCTAGCACTATTAACAAAATGTTCAAGTATTTCGCCACGAAATTTAACATTTTTGCTGCAACAAATAAAAACTTTATGGGGGACGAGGCATTACTTTTAGGATGCCACTTGAGTAGGAAAGCAAATAATTGCAATTCAAGAGCAGTTGGGCCATTTATTCGGATAAAACAACTACACTAGTGGAACAAGTCAGTACGTTGTAGCGCATAATCTGGCATGGAAACAAGCGATTACCCGATGTGGTATAGGCACATACAGTTCACAGATACTGTCTTGAGGTATAGCATATAGCATGCCAGATGATGTCCAAATTGCGGACCAGCTCGCTGACATTCCGGGACGGGCGTAGGTGGCGTCCCATCATGTCCCAAACATGTTTGATCGGTGAGAGGTCAAGTTGGGTACGGAAGGGTGTCGACATTACGGAGGTAGGCCTGGAAGAGCCGTTCCGTGTGTGGCCGGGCATTATCCTGTTGAAAAATTGCTCGGTGATGCTGCGACATGAATGGCAAAACAACAGGTCATAGAATGTCATCGAGGTACCGCTGGGCCATGATGATGGTATGTAGGACTACCATGAGTGTCCGGCTATCGTAGAAAATGGCTTCCAAGATAGTCACGCCCGGTGTGCGAGAGTCGTGTGCCATTCCAACATAAAGACAGCATCCCTGCGCTCGCTCGTCTCCAGACACCTATGCGCTGGTCATCGGCGCCAAGTGAAAACCGTGACTTATCACTGAAGACTACACGACGTCACTAGACACTATCCCACGTTGATAAGGCTCGATACCACTGAAAACCGCCGCTGCCGGAGAAGCTCGCCGTCAGTGGTATGCGGCGGAGTGCCCTCCTCGAACGTAGTGCCCGTGCCGCAAGTCGTCTCCTCGACTCATTGGCGCTAATATCGTCCGATTGACGCGTCACTTTGACTTTTACTAACCGACCACTCTTAGCACAATAATAACTCCTCTCTCAAATTTGTTCAACTGCTCATATTATGCATGGGTCCGGCGTCGAGGAATCTTCACAGTCCGCGGAGGTAAATGCAACCGCAATCCGCTGTCACAACTGAACCTGCGTGCGGGCTTTGTTCTTGACATACCCTCCTCCATGCGCAATTCCCGTGGGCTGTGGCGGGAAACTGTTTTGTCACTGATCGATTTTTAATCATCTGCATATTCGGCCGTGAGGTACTTCATGCGGAGCTTTATCAAGATCGGACGGCTTTCTTAGGATGTTTCGTTTTCTTTCTTTATTTCTTCTCTCTTTTGATTTCCTTTCTTTCTTTTTTTTTTTTTGTTTGCAAATAGTGTAAATATTCCTGCGACATAAGAAATGGTTCAGTGGAATTTTGAATTTATCATAGGGCCGTCTAATTCTGAAATTGTCATAGGGACGTCTCAATACATTTCGCTGCAGATTAAGATAGATGTTTTATAGTACTATCTCTCGTCCAGTTGTGTAGAAATTAACTTTTACAATAAATTGTTTTTTTTTTTTTGGCAAATTTGAATCAGGTGGCGCAGTGGTCTAAGCGATGGCCTCTGATCATTCGTCCGAAAGGGGTCCGGGTTCGAATCCCGGTGAGGCATGGATGTTGTGTGTTTGTCTTACGGCACTGGCTCTCTCCCTTCCCTAGAACTAGTGACCCTAAATTAGGGACGGGCGACTGCTTACATCCCATTGAGTTGCTCACGGTGGTTGTTAAACCTCCAATAAAAAAAATTTGAATCAAAACTGCGTCAGACTAATATTTGCTGGCTGAAATCAGTCTAAACTGTAAAAGTCATAATATATTAAATGAAAAAAATTTCCACTACAGGAGGGAGCGGAAAATTGTGCAGATTATGTTTTTTTAAATCTCATAAGTACCCGTTATTACGGGAAATGACATGCAACTGAAACGAAATTAAAAATGTGCCAAAAAGTATAAGTAAAATTCAACCCCAAGGGAAAGCACAAGAATGCAAAATGTACTAAACAGAACTGTTTCCCATACAAAAAATTATTGAACTCTGAATTATGACTTTGATGTGAACAGCTAAAATACGAACTTACCACGGAGCTTTTTTATTTTTATCTTGCGAGTTACAAAGCTCTGAAAGCGGATGTGCTCAGGCCAATTAAAAGATCGAAATAAATATAAATTATGTTCAGCGATTAATAAAAATGCGCTACTGTGGGTCATCTGGGGCATAACACAAACACGGAATGAAGTAAACATTTTTCTGTAAGAACGACAAGCGAGGAAAGGCTACAGCTTAACTTAACGTGAAGGGTTTTTGTCACCAGGCGCCCACGAAGTTGACGCTTTGAGGCCACACGTGTCATGCTTTGAGTGCGTAGCTGGGAAAAGTTCGACACTCTCAAGAACAGAACGGACAGCTAAACAGGTACCGTTGCTGAAAAGGGAAATAGTGCTCAGAAGAGTCACGACGCGACGTGCCGGCTGACAATGCCTGATAACAGCTGACGGCAAACAGCACAACCGCGTGAGGAATAGTAAAATTCCCATGTTTTTTCATGAAGCGAATTCCACAGGTGAACGTTTTAAACATATCTCTTCTGACATATGTCAAGAGTTTTCGGTTCAAGATGTCATCGGTGATCCAGCAAGGTTGTATCAAAATTAAAAAAAAATCCGGCAGTACTGAACGTTATGAAATATATCTGAACAGAGTGGCTCCAAACGGAAAGCTATACCGCCAGCTGGAAACAAAAATACTTAATTGCTACCAGCATAAAAAACCGACGCATAGAATGATTGGTATGAAGTATTGGGCAGACTTTAAGAGATTATCTCAGTCGTCAAACTTTACTTCTGGTAGCAGGAAAAGAACGTAAAAACCTGATAGCAATTTAACATTTGCTATCACCTGACATCAATTTATCCGTTTCTAAAATACTAAATTCCTTGCTCTTAGTTTTTATTTAACTAATGCTACGCCGTTTATTTTTAATTTTTGTAAGTTTCCTAAAGTAACAATTTCTGCATAGTATTATGTTCTTCGTTATTTCGTTAGTTTTATTAGTGTATAAATAAGTACGAGCAGCGTGCAAGGATGTGAAAATAAAAGCCTCATTTCCCTCTGTTTTTCTTCTTTTTTTTGCTCGTCTTTTTTCTTTGATGTTTTACAGAGATCCACATACATTAGCATTTCGATCCCATCACTAGAGTCTCATTCATCGTAATTTCCGGTTGCTTGAGAGGCTTTTCACTTTTCCAAATGAACAACATGAGACCTGGCTCACTTAATGTTGGACTCTCATTTTCCCCCTGTATTTCGTTGGTTGAATTTATTTTTATGTAAAGTTTTACACTAGCTCTGTACGCATATCATATTCCCCAGTCAATGCTTCTTCAGTATCTGTTCGCCACCGTGGTCTCAACTTCACATCTATTAATTCTTTTTTTCACGCAGGTTTGTGCGATGAGTGCAAATACCCAATTTTTTTATTAGGGGTTTAAAGACTACCGTGAGCAACTCAGTGGGCTATAAGCAGTTGCCCATCCCTGATTTATGGTCACTGGATCCATAGAAGGGAGAGATCCAGCGCCGTAAGACAAACACATCTATGTCTCACCGGAATTCGAACCCGGACCCATCTCGAACGAATGGCCAGAAGCCATCGCTAAGATCACTGGCGCCACCAGGGTGGCCAAATGCACGTGAGCAAAGTTATCGAGAAATCATCAAACTGAATGGTCAAAGAAAAAAACTCAACAGTGAATTAAAAATCGCGTGAGAACGCGTTCCTTTTTTATATCTGTACATATTTTCGTGTCTGACGTTTTGATATACTTCTGCTTTCTCTTCGTGGTAAACAATCGTTTGAAAACTGTTTCTGTTTCATAATGATTCATTCAGAAATCTAAGCAACTTGGAAGTCAGTTCGTGAGGTATATCTATTATTTAACCTTCCTTTTGAGTTTCTGTGTGCAAATTTAGTTTCTTTTCTTTAAAAGTTTTCTGACTTAACGACACATTATTTTCCTCGAAGAGCTTTCTAAGTATGACAGCTCTAATATTGGATCAGAGGTCAATATAACGTCAGCACGGAATGTAGAAAGTGTGCATTTGTGACAACTACTAGTTAGAGACAGATTGTAAGAGCCGCTCATGTGAAGGAAGTGTATTGTGATAATACCATTTGTTTTTGTTAATTTTTATTCGAGGGTTTAACAACCACTGCGAGCAATTCAATGGGCTATAAGCAGTCGTTCATCCCTAATTTAGGGCCACTGCTTCCGGAGAAGAGAGAGACAGTGCCGTAAAACAAAATTATCCATGCCTGACCGGGATTCGAACCCGGACCCATCGCGGACGAATGGTAAGAGGTCAATGCTTAAACCAGTGCCCCAAAGAAGAAAAGAGGTCGAAGAAAGATGAGGTGAGCGATACTGAAAATAGAGAGAGAGTGCAAACTGTGGGGTAAAGAAAGACCTATAGGCATAAAAAAGGCGAAAGGGGGAAAGAATAATCTGCATAGAAAAAGAGTGACAGAGTGGTAAAGTGAAAAAGAAAAATGCAGGGACAGCGAGAAAAAGAGAAAGACAGAAACTGCAAATGGCTTTGATATGAGTTCGTCTATCTTCCCCACACTGTTTTCATGTAACGTTTTAGTACGCATTGTGTGCACACAGCATTAAACAATCGATAAGTAAAAAATTACTCTTCTGAAGCATTCAGCTCTTATTTTTATCCGATTTTTTAGTTATACACAAAAGACAAAATGGTAGAGCGATTAGACATTATCGAATCTACGAACAGATATTAACAAACAGTTATGTCATTCCAGTGAACATATAAGATACAGAAATCTCGGGCAGAAATATCATGTGGCATGGAGGCTAGGAGCACCTTACAGAAGCCAGCAGTCCACTACATGCAGCCATGCAGACCGCAGAGCTTCTTTCAATTGTGCATAAATGCAGAATGGTCAGACGACACGGCAAACAACTCCTTCTGCAGATGCCGAATCATATTTCAGCCTGGAAACTTGCAGTCTTCGTGGGAACGATGATTTTACGGAGTTGTATGGATATAGGGCTAGATCATGATGAATAATCTTTTTGAGGGGCAAATGGATCATGCATGGATGGATGGATGAATGGATACACGGATATTTAAAAGGTAGATAGCAGTTGCGAGACCTACCGCTCACTCCAGATAACCTAGCATTTTCACACCATGACCATCACCAGGCTTCATATTATCTATAATGCAAGATGGGTGCGTATCCTTGCCAACTCACAGCAAGCTTTTTCAAAACTAAACTTACACACACATAAACGAACAAAATCATTCATTGAGTGCCCATTTCCTAACATTTGTTGAACTATGAAAGTTGCAATTACACTGGACGACTGTGAAGATGTATCTGAGACAAAAGTAGCTATTTTTAACTAATTTGGACATGCTGATCGCGAATATGAAGTTAAAAATTGTGAATTAGCTTTAGTTTTCAAGATACGAAGGGGGAAGGGGAACTGACCGGTCTGCTCCGGAAGTCCGATATGTCGAGCGCATGGTTCCCCACGAGACTAAATCACCTTAATTAAGCGCCAGTTGGATGACGCAATTAGTAGCAGTCGTTGCAACATTTCCTTCTTGTCATCATTTGCGTTGTGGATTCTGTGAGGGCAGACGTGTCGTTCAAGATGTCTCGTGAATATGTCAACAGTGAGGATAATTTTATTTTATATTTTTGGACAAATTACTTTGCCATCATAAAGGTGGCCCATTACATCGATGATAAAGAAAGTTTATACAGCCTTTATTTTGGTTGTGAGATAGCTGACCAGGGCCGGTATTCGGTGTCACACAGACACATACTGTCAATCCTGTGCAAGGAATCTGCGCTGCTGGTTAAACCGAAAAGGACAATCGATACATTTTGCACTCCAATGGTGTGGAGGGAACCGAAAAGCCATCTTAATGATTGTTACTTTAGCATGACTCCTCCAATTGGACATGGTATTTTTAAGAAGAAAAAGAGGCTTTTAATGTATCCGAGTATTGTGTCTGCTATGCGCCCAGTGCCGACTTACGGGGAAGGACTTCCTGTTCCGGTATCAATAGATTCTTATACTTTTGATGATGAAGAAGATAGTAAAGTCATTGAACATCCATCACCCGTGAAAGCATCTACATCAAGAGATCCTGTTTTTGTGCCTATTGAAGAGTCTGCACAGACACATAAAATTACCCAGAGTGAATGGAATGTTCTAGTGAGAAATATGGAATTGCCAAAAAGGTAAATCAGAGCTGTTGGTGTCCAGACTTTAGCAATCGAATCTTCCAGAAAATAATCTTCCAGAAAATCTTCCAGAAAATAATGTGCATGTGCCTGTGTTTTGTGCTCGACAAAAATATCTGTTTCCATTTCTCAAAATCACAGAAAACTTCATTGCTTGCGTTGATATAGTGGGTCTGATGGCAGCATTACAAATCGACTACAAAAACGACGATTGGAGGCTCTTCATTGATTCGTCCAAGTTCAGCTTAAAAGCTATACTGCACCTTAATGGTAACGTTTTACCATCTGTTCCACTCAGCTGTGAAGTCCACGAGAAAGAAACGTAAAGCAACATGAAACAACTGCTGCACACCATCAACTATGACAAGTGGCAGATTTGTGGTAACTTGAAGGTCATTGCCATCTTCATGGGGATACAACAGGGTTACACAAAGATTTGCTGTTTTCTCTGTCTTTGGGACAACCGTGCCTGAACTTCCCACTACAAGAAAAAGGATTGGCTCCCAAGACAATCACCTGCACTGGGGAAGGGGATGTACTACTTAGCGAACTACTTGTGGAATTCAGCACGACCTTGCCCCCTCCTCTCTACTTCTACATCAAACTTGGATTAATGATGAATTTTATAAAGGCCATGGGTCGAAATGAGGCAGGACTTTTGTTCCTTCGTGATGAATTTCCAAGATTTAGTGCAGCCAAAATCAAGGAAGGTGTATTTGTGGGTCCACAGATACGTCAGTTCTTCCGAGATAGGCGTTTTGATGATATCCTCACAGGTAATGAAAAGTTAGCTTGGAATGTTTCCCAGCAAGTGGCCACAAACATTTTAGGAAAAAATAAGGCTGACAATCACCAGGAGCTTGTAGAAACCCTCTTACAGCGCTATGAGAGACTAGGGTTCAACATATTCAAATTACACTATGTACGCTCTCATCTGGATTTCTTCCCGGCTAACTGTATGTAGTGCTGTAAGTAACAAGCAAAAAAATAGTAGTAAGGGAAATGGAATGCAACAATTCTGTCAGACTATTGTTGGACCCTTGTGACAGATGCTCCATCAACTCATTACAAGCAACAAGCGGCGAAGTGGCGCCACTGTGAATCATTTTGTGTTTTGTGTATTTGGGGGGAGGAGGGGATGTCGGAAGGGTATAAAGCACACGGGCGGTGTATGCTCAGCAATTCGGTGAAAGCTATTGCACGGTGTACATTGGTTTTAACGACGTTGAGTTGCTGCCACCGTATGATATGGCCAACAGGCAATCCAGTAGACGACATCTGGATGATACCCGAGGTCGTGGCACTCGGAAGTTGGAACAAGGTCAAAGTGTGAATAGTGTGGCCGAGGAGTTCCGGATCGCTCACAGCATCGTTTCACGAGCTTTGAGAGCATTTCAAACGACAGGAACAGCTGTCCGAGAGTTTAGCAGTGGTCGTCCACGAGCAACCATGGAAGCGGACGACCGTTATATTGTCCTACGGGCGAGAAGAGACAGACGGCAAACAGCGGGAGAAATTGCAGGGCACATGCTGGACGTCCGTTATCGCGTTTTACCGTGGCCAGGAGGCTGCACAAAGGTGGTCTATTTGCACGACGACCAGTACGGTGTGTGTCAGTAACGCCTGCTCATCGGAGACGGCGGTTTCTGTGGTGCCAGGAACACAAGAACTGGACACATCAGCAATGGGGTCGAGTTCTCTTTACGGATGAGAACCGATTTAGTCTGACGAGCGATTCTGTACATATACGCATCTGGAGAGAACAGGGAACACGCAATCACACCTCCAACATCATCGAAAGGGACCGGTTTGGAGATGGCGGAGTTCTCGTTTGGGGTGGTATCATGTTTGGTAGCCGTACTGACCGCCACATCTTCCAAGGAGGTTCAGTCACTGGTGTCAGCTATTGTAAAGAGGTTCTGCTGCCTCACGTGCGTCTGTTAGAGGTGCGGTGGGTCCTGAGTTCCTCTTCATGGACGACAACGCTACACCTTATTTTACAGTGGCTGTCGCAGAGCTGTTGGAGAGTGAATATATTCAACGCATGGATTGGGCCGCAAGGTCCCCCGACCTAAATCCAATCGAACACGTGTGGGACCTTCTCGGGAGACGCTTGGCAGCACGTCACCAGCCGCCAGCAACGATTCCGCAGCTGCGATTTGCGCTACAAGAGGAGTGGGCCGCGATGCCTCAATAGCTCCCTGACAACCTCGTTCTCAGCATGGACAGACGTTGTAAATCCTGCAACGCAGTCAGGGGGGATCATATTCCTTACTAAAGACTGGGATTGGCAGCCGCCTGTCACATGGAAGTTTCTGTCTTCTGTCCAGTTGTGCTCGAAGCTACCTTTTCAATAAAGTGCCTTTGTATCCTTTGGATTCCTTGTTTGGACGGTTCTGCTCACTTGTCCCATATTCTTACATCTTGGGGATCTTATGGTATGATTTGAGTCAATGTGGAACACTTCTGCACGACGTTACATTCGAAAAACCGTCTCGTCCTTAATATTTGCACGCCAGTGTACTAATCTGAATTTGGAAGCATTATTACAGGTCAAGGAGTTGATTTATATTTCAGCACCCTGTGTGAATGGTTCGTTTGATGCTTTGCTTTCAGATAATTTTTGTTTCTGGACCTTAACCCGTATTTTACCCAACTGAAGCAGATAAATAAAATATGAATAAAACATCAGCTCGAGTATTAGTTCGCTCTTGCACTGAAGAAGGTGTTTACTTAGATGTTATGAGGAATGTCTCAAAGCATTGCCCTGATTTTCTTTACTGCAATCTATTATATTTACTCGTTGATAGCCTTCCCGTTACGGCCAGTATTCGCGCTCTTCTTCTTCATTGTCCCTCAACTCTCAGCACTTTCGTTAAATCACACCGACGAGCAAGGTATTCACACCCCGCTCTCTCCACTTCTTGCCACCAAAACCCCCTGCTGGACCCTTCTTCCATCTGCTGCTAGCGTTTTCTCCTCAAAGGAAAGTGTCCACGTAACAAATAACCCTCTCCTCGCCTGGGACGGCTGAAAAGCAATAATGTCCATATCTCCTTTACTCACTCCCTCGCGGGAAAGTGAAATACCCATAAATCTAATTCTCCCTCTGCAGGGACGCGTGAGAAAGAGAGTACTTTGGCCACTTCCTAGTGTATAGAAAAAATGGGGGCGAAATATTTACAATTCACTATCCTTAAAATGGTTGCTTAACTTCACACCTGACAAATGCGGATGCCAGGTTACAATATCACAGCATCTTCAAACAATTCACAAAGGGTAATCAATCATTTTTGAGTAAAAAAGCAGTACAGAACTTTTGATTCGACTAATGTTTTTTAATGGAACATCACAACAAAGATTTCTCGCCAGCAAAGCTGAAACCTAATGCCGGCTACCATTCATAACAAAAGCAAACCAGCAGCAGCTAGTGTGGCACATCCATGAGTAGTTTTATTTCCTGTGATATAATGTATTTTGTCGTATTTTGTCGTATATGCTTCCGAGTGCTGTTAATCTGATTTCAAAATTTGAGATTTGCGAAATTGAACTAAGAGGCTATCATTATGCGTTACTGCAAGTCCTGTTTAAAACACATCGACAATGAAATAAACAGCAAATATTTCAAAAGTATGGATTTCTCCTAAAGAATAAAAGCATATTTAAATATCAATTGTTCGGGTGTACACCTACCCTTCCTCAAGACTACAGGTATAGTAGGTGTTGCCATTTAAGAGGTAAATTCTAGCCTTTCAAATAATTTAAAATTGCAAAAAAAAAAAATAAATATTTCAAAAGTGAGTATTTCAAAAAATGAAATAAACGTTTTGTTACTTTCGTAAATAACTTTCCTACTGATAACAGATGGACAATTAAATGAACATTTTTTTTCTTTCATAACTAAATAGTGGTGCGGCTCATCTTTAATATAAAGTGTCATTTGGAAAAGGCAACGATAATATAAACTACTCGACATATGTCTAGAGACATACACCGAGTGGTCACTGAATTATGACCACTTACTTAATACTTCGTATGTCGTCCTTTCGCCTTCAGTACAGCAGCTATCTGGCCTGGCATCGATTCAATAGGCTATAGAAAATAGTTGAGAGGTATTGCCAACCAAACTGTGTGTATTGCGGCCTTCAATGCAGGTACAGTGGTGATTGGCGTATTGTTACAGGGCTTGGTGCTGAGTTATATTTCAGCGCCCTGTGTGAAGGGTTCATCCAATGCTTTGCCTTCAGAGTTTTGAAGGTCATTGCCATCTTCTTTACCCAACGTGAGCAAATAAATAAAATAGAAGCAAAATGTCAATCAAAGTATTAGCACGCGCTTACAGTGAGGAAGGTGTTTGTTCAGATGTCACGGGGAATATCTCAAAGCACTGTCCTTAATTCCATTATTTCATTATCTTATTAACACGTCGAATCCACTTCTCTCGCGCGGTCAGCAGTCCCACTTCCTAAATATCAGCCTCATTACCTTTTTGCTTATCTCCCTTCACACCTAGCAGAGAGAAAATCACCACCTCCTCTCTCGGTCGCCTTTCAGTCCAAACTCCCGTGCAGAAGAGAAGCATCATCCTCGGCAGAAGAGTGAAAAACCCTCTCCCTCTGAGAAAATCAACCCCCCCCCCCAAAAAAAAAACGCTCGCTGCAGAAGAGTGAAGTCTACGCTTTCCGAGAAAATGCGGACACTCCTTAAAAATGCCTTCTCTCTGAAGACGTAGAAGTACCTTAATTGGCTCCTCAGTTTCCTCTCGCACATCCAGGAAACCGTAAATCTAACACCCTCATTAGAAAGGACCCGTGAGAAAGAGAGTACTTTAACCGTCGCACTGCTCTTTAAAATGGCGGGAAAAATACTTACAATTCGCTACTCTAAAACGGTTACTTAACTTCACTGCTCATAAATATGGATGCTCAGGTTACAGTGTCTAGACGCATGACATGTCGTTCCATAGTTTCGCACAAGTGCTCCATGGGACTGATATCACGAGGGTTCGAAGGGTAGTCGATGTCCTGAAAGTCCGAACTGTGTTTCTCAAACCATTCTTGCACAACATTGGACCTGTGTCACGGCGCATTTTGATCTTGGAAGACACAGTCGCCATTCGATAAAAAGTACAACATTTCTGGGTGTACAGAGCCAGCAAGGAATTCACGATAGTGGGCACCAGTCATTCGTTGTTCCATATGCACCAGGGGTCCAAGTTCCTGCCAAGTAAACACGGCCCACAACAAACAACCACCTCCACCAACTGGCACTGTGGGAACCACGCAGGATGAATCGAATGCCTCATGTTGTTTGCGCAAAATACGTACCCGACCATCCACGGAGTGGAGTAATAGACGCAACTCGTCAGACCAGCGTACTTTTTCCAGTCATCTGACGTCCAGCTTGCACGTTCTTTGCACCAGACGAGCCTTTCCTGCCGATGAACGGTGATTAGGAGAGGATGTCGTCGGAGTCGTCTGTTGTCATAGCCCATACGTGCGAGCGTGAGATGCATCTTCGTCACAATTACTGGTTCGGATTGACCTCTAATGAACTGGGTAGTCAACTGTTAAACAATGCTGCGTCTGTTGGCCTGTACGAGTCAATGAAGGTGCAATGAAGTGCCAGAAAAACTGGTACGGACGAGCTTATGCAAAATACATGGCAACGTCACATATGCGCGTACTCGGTTGCGTCCGCCAGTGCGTATATAAAGCTATAGACATCCCTGCCAGCATGTCAGAGCTTTTTTTGGCATGAGAATGACAAGTAATAACGATTTAGGCGATTTTCAACGCGGTGTCGTAGTTGGCGCTCTTGAGATGGGCCATAGTATTTCGGAGGTAGAAACGAAGTACGTATTTTCACGGACGGCCATTGCAAATGTGTACCGTGACTACAAGAATTCCGGCAAAACCTCCAATCTACGATACTAGTGTGACATTGGGTGAACGTGACAATCGTCGGCAGTCAAGAATCGTTTCACGCGATAGGCGTGCAACACTCTCACAGGTATCATCGGAATTCAATGCTGCAGCCTCAACAAGCATCCGCGTCCGGACTGTGCAACGTGCCATGCACGATATGGGCTTTAACAGCCGACGCCTAACTCGAGTCCTCTTGATGGGTGCACGACACAGAGCTATGCGCTTTGCCTGTGCACGGCAACACCGCCACTGGACACTTGATGACTGGAAACAAGTAGCTTGGTCTGACGAGTCGCGTTTCCAACTGTATCGGGCAGATGGAAGAATACGTATGTGGCGCAAACCCCATGAATCCATGGATCCCGCCTGTCAACAGGGAACTGTACCGGCTGGTGGGGGTTCCGTAATGGTATGGGGTGTGTTTAGCTGGATTTCACTGGGACCCCTAGTACGTCTACAAACGTCTGTGACCGGTCAACGCTATGTGCGCATCCTTTCTGACGAGGTACACCCGTTCATGTCCTGCATTCATGCTGATGGGTTGGGCCTGTTGCAACAGGACAATGCACCTCCACACAAGTGTCGGAACACCACATTATGATTAGAGGAGCATTCATCTGAGTTTGGGGGTTGCCATTCCCACCCAAGTCCCCAGATCTGAACGTGATGGAACACATTTGGGATGCCATGCAACGCGCTATCGAACACAGGAATCCGAGACCTCGGAATACACCCGATTTGTGGAACGCTCTGCAAGAAGTATAGTGTGCATTGCCTACAGCATATTTCCAGAAGCTAATGGAACCTATTCCCCGTCGTATTTGCAGTCCTGCGCTCCAGTGGGGGACCTACCAAGTTTTAGACTGGTGTACCAGTTGCTCTGGCACTTCGGTGTATAGTCATAGGACCTGGCGCTCACCCCTCACTTCAACCTTCCGCTGTATCATGCAGTTTTGCCTTCGGGTCGTTGTTTTACCATTTCCACGCCAGTTATTAGGCACTTTAAGTACAAGCTGCTCGCGAACAACCCTCCAGGTCAGCCATCCGCTCCCCGAGCTCCCATAACTTGTCCTTTCTCTAAGTCCTATAAATCCATCCGTTTACACATCACGCTCTGAATTTACTGCCTACTGCTCCACTCACACCTTATATATGCTATGTCAGTCGACTAATCGCGCCCTGTTCGAAATCACTTGGTCGACGGGCTGCATTCACTTTTGACAAGGGTGTTCATAATTCAGTGATTATTCGGTGTATTTGTTCAAGAAATGTAAAACCTCAATGATCAACAATTCTTCGTTTTTTTAAAAAAAGGCTGTACTTGACACTAACAGTGATATAACAGGAACTGAATTTAGTCATGAACTTAAGTTGCGAAGTGTAGTTAAACCTCTTTCTCACCGAAACATTTTGAAGGCAGTTTCCTTCAGTACGTTTAATTTGTTATTTAACGATTTTCCGAACAAAGTCAAGCTCGTAAATCAAATTATTGAATTCTGAAATCGCTTAAACACTTTTACGGGGAGAATATTCAGCTTCAAACAGATTTGGTGTCTGATGTAGGGATCTCACTTTATTTGGATAACAAAACATCGATGTGGATGTGTGTGTGTGTGTGTGTGTGTGTGTGTGTTGCATTATCCAGAGTGTCATATTTAGTTCTTTTTTATGTCTTCCGTGAAAATAAACACCTGCCAGTGTTTTTCCTTTTGTTTCTTTCTCTTATGTTAAATGAATGCTTAGAAAAATTGCACAGTGAAAAACAATCCATAGAAAGCTAGGTGACCAATAAAAATCATGACTTGCTTCTTCTTACAGCTCGTTAACTCATGATGGTGTTGATTGTCCACAAGAGAGAAGAACTTGCGCCACAAAACCTCTCTACGAAAGCAGTCAATCATAAACAAACATCTGCAGTAAATCTTGAGTGTTTGTCTCAATCAAAGTTTCATCCACGGTAGTTTTGTACTTCTGTCTATTGCACCATTCAGTCAATTTATTTCTTTTACTTTCCTATTTTCACGCTTCATGAAATTCCGCCCCGTCATGATTAAAGGCAGATCTCACAAACCCGTGATGAAACATATCAGTATGCGAAGACAAATCGAACTACCGCACTATTTCATATATTCACGTGCTTAAAAAAACTTGGAATGACAACAGAGATTTCGGATGAAAATTAATTAAAAGTTCTTTTTTTATTTCTACCAGCTATGCACATGTTTGCTACTGATTAAATAAAAGTAAGGGAACCTCTCAAGCGAAACAAGATATCGGGAACTGAAGGGAGTTTACCTATTTCAACGTTTGTCTTCTAAGACCAATTTTCCCTCTTTTTCGTTTGTCTCCATTTGTCTGCTATTGGCTATCAAATTTTCTTCTCACTTATTGATGAATAACAGAATTCTTCATCTCCTGTTTCTGAAGCTTCCCCTTTTCATTTTCTTACACTTTTTCCTCTTTCCTCACATTTGCAGAGCTGTTTAATTTTAAATCTACTCAGAACAGATGATCAAAAAGGTTCAACTCGCAGTCCGAGGCAGCTGTAACTGAGACTGTAAAAGTGTTATCAAATTAATAATAAATCAATACTAATAACACAGAATGAACGCACAGGTAAGTAAATATTAGGGTAATTCTGCGAATCAAAAATGGAAGTGACGATGATTTTCTCCATTGAGTGCGGAGTTGTCTGCTACCTATATCTTGAATTTTATTTATCATCATTTTTTTGTTCTCCGTTGTAATTCGATTTAGATCTGTCTCAAAGTACAGGGAGGTTTGTGTTCGTATAGCTTATCAGATTTTCAGTAAAGCTCCAAAACCGGATGCAAGGCAGTTATTATGACTTTGTTTTGATAGCTGAGTTTTACGATTATAGATTAACTGCAGAGTGCCTGCATAACACTCGCCACAAGAACACAAATTCAGCCGTGTCTGAACAAGAGGCTATGTAATTGGAGAACAGGATATAAGTGTTTTCCAGGGACATTTAGCTACGATGTGCAACCTATAAAATTATTTAGTTTGATTCTGTTTCCTTTTGTAACCGCCTGATGAAGCCGTCCGTTGACGGGGAAAGCTTGCGGAATATTATATTGTTTTTCCTACACCAATAAACACGGAGTTATATTTATTCGCTATCAAATGAATTCGATTTTTAGCATGTCTTCTGAAAAAATGATGCTCTTACGCTATCATTATGTTCTTGTTTGCTTGCGAATATTTTTGCACGTTCTGGTCTGGGAAGCCCTGAATGTGAAAATGCCGATTAGTGCCTTTTTGTCCTTTTGCGCTACAGGGAACATATGCAGATGATATTGATTCTAAACACAAGTATACTCGTATTTATTCCATACCACAGGTACTAAAATACCTTTTGAAACTTCTTCATCCCTTTGATGCGTTTTACCACAAAAACCATTTTGCCTACAAATAAGGTGCAGTGCTCTGCTAGAAAACATAAATGTATATTGATTTTCCCAGAAATCTCTGCTTTATCTTCATCGTTCATGTTAAACAGTACTTTGCCTATAATTCCAAATTTTTTGCAACGCACAGTTTTTCCATTAGGCAAGGCAAGTGCATATTTCAGTTTGCAAAACATTTGCAGCCGTATTAACGCTTCAAAAATCTGATTTCAAGAGTTCTATTTTGGCCACGCACAAACACTACTCGTCAGGAAAAACATTTGATGCACCTTCCCTAATAAAAATTTAAAAAAATTACTAGGGTACGCTCGCAAAAATGCATGTCGGAGATTTCCCGATATCTCTGCTTCAAAGAGTTTGATTAAAAAAAAAAAAGCCTTTTCTTGTGTGTGTTTCTAGGGAAAGGTATTCCGCACATAATTTCTAGCTTTTGGGAATCTACAATTTCACCACTAGGGGCGTAAGTGCACATTTCCGTTCACAACATACCGTATTTCCCCGAAAATAAGACCTAACCGGAAAATCAGCCCTGGCATGATTTTTCCGGATGCTCGTAATATAAGTCCTACCCCGAAAATAAGCCCCAGTTACGATACGTAGTGCCGTAGTCAGCCAGCCTATCACTGTTCAAAAAAACTGAAGTGAGTGCCAAAATAACTGGAGGATACCCTGTTCATGAGTTTAATTTGCCTTGAATATCCAGAGTAAGAAAGAAAGCCAATTGACTTTGAACTCAGCAGAAGATATGGCATTTGTAATTATGGCGCATGCATTCAGTTCGGTTCAGAGAGCTAGCGGGAGATGAAAAGAAGCCGTCCTTTGTTCAAAAGCTGTAACATCCAGCTCCGAAAAGGGAATCCGACGTGGGAAACTTTATCGGTGAACGCTATCTTTGGCGGAAAAGGTATTCATCAACAGGCGGTGTGTGTTTTTAAAAATTGGGGAAAGGGGGGGGGGCACATGCGAACTCAAAGAAAAAGTAAAAAGTGTTCTAACCGCCTTCAATGAATTACGAAAGGGGTTCGCCCCTGTCCAAGTTATTGTGATGGCAACGGTGACTGAAAGAATTCTTTAAAAATCAGAGTTAATAATTTGGGCCGAACGTGCATTCTTAACTATCATCATTTTTGTTGCCACTCCTGTGTCGATTAACAATTAACACAGTCTTTAATTGACACTGATTTAATGGTAGATTTAAAGGGAATAATATTTTGACCCCCAGACAAGATGAGTGCAAAAGAAAGAGCTATTCCGTCGAGTACAAGAAAGGAATCGCGGAGGACTCCCTGGGCGAGAATCTTACGGCTTTCTGCAAAGAGATGAAGTTGGACCTCCGAATGGTCCGAAAATGGCGAGCAGAGTACAATAACCTCAATCAACAGATGGACGAGGGAAATGCTAAGAAGCGCAAGTGTGGATCAGGTCGGCAACCATTATTTTCTAAGCTGGAAGACAGCATCTGTGAATGGATTGCTGACAGGAGAGCAAAGGCTTTGGTTGTGCGGAGGGCTGATATTCAAACATTTGCCCTTGCAATGGCACCACAATTAGAAATATCCTCAGAAGAATTCAAAGCATCACAGCACTGGCTGGATGGCTTCCTTCAGCGATATGAGCTGTCTCTAAGAAGATCGACAACACTGTTCAGCCTGGAAGATACTGACGTTATTAAACGTTCACTTGCATTCAAGTCCTTTGTTGATGGCATCGACTTTTCTAAATACCAACTCTCCAGCATGATTTCTATGGATGAAACTGCAGTGTTTATGGGCCAAGGATCTCAAACGAGAATTGATCAGAGGAGTGCCTCGGCAATCTACATTCCCTCCACTGGTTACGAAAGTGCACGTGTTACCTGTGTTTTGGCAATTCGTCTGGATGGAAAGAAAGCCCCATCTCTAATCATCACTAAGGACAAGAAAGATAAGATTGAACGTGTTTCAGGCATTTATGTTCTTGAAACCGAAAAAGCCTGGTACACACAAACAGTTATATGGAAATGGGTCGATTTAATGCTGCCACTTGCTTTGCGCGGTAGTCAAAGAGGTCTGCTAGTCTGTGATTCAGCCAGCACTCACCGCGCTAAAGACATGAAGGACTTCCTTGCAGAGAGAAATATCGATCAAATAATGATTCATGCAGGAATTACTTCCTATCTCCAGACTCTTGTTATTGCAATAAACAAGCCATTGAAAGATCATTTGCGCATGGAAATCAATGACTACATTGAAAACACTGTGGCGTGCAAAAATTAAGGACGATACGATTTTTCGAATATAACGTCGTGCAGAAGTGCTCCACATCGACTCAAATCATACCATAAGATCCCCAAGATGTAAGAATATGGGACAAGTGAGCAAAACCATCCAAACAAGGAATCCGAAGGATACAAAGGCACTTTATTGAAAAGGTAGCTTCGAGCACAACTGGACAGAAGACAGAAACGTCCATGTGACAGGCGGCTGCCAAGAAAAATCCAGTCTTTAGTAGGGGATATGATCAACCCTGACTGCGTTGCAGGATTTATAACGTCTGTCCATTCTGAGGACGAGGTTGTCAAGGAGCTATTTAGGCATCGCGGCCCATTCCTCTTGTAGCGCCAATCGCAGCTGAAGAATCGTTGCTGGCGGCTGGTGACGTGCTACCAAGCGTATCCTGAGAAGGTCCGACTCGTGTTCGATTGGATTTAGGTCCGGGGACCTTGCTGTCCAATCCATGCGTTGAATATCTTCACTCTCCAACAGCTCTGCGACAGCCACTGTACGATGAGGTGCAGTGTTGTCGTCAATGAAGAGAAACTCAGGACCCACAGCACCTCTAAATAGACACACGTGAGGCAGGAGAACCTCGGTACAATAGCGGACAGCAGTGACTGAACCTCCTTGGAAGATGTGGAGGTCAGTACGGCTACCAAGCATGATACCGCCCCAAACGAGAACTCCGCCACCTCCAAACCGGTCCCTTTCGATGATGTTGTAGGTGTGATTGCGTAATCCCTGCTCTCTCTAGATGTGTATACGTCCAAAGTCGCTCGTCAGACTAAATCGGCTCTCATCCGTAAAGAGAACTCGACCCCATTGCTGATGTGTCCAGTTCGTGTGTTCCTGGAACCACAGAAACCATCTCCGATGAGCAGGCGTTAATGGCACACATCGTACTGGTCGTCGTGCAAATAGACCACCATTGTGCAGCCTCCTGGCCACGGTTAAACGCGATAACGGACGTCCAGTTTTCTGTTGCATGTGCCTTGCTATTTCTCCCGTTGTCTGTTGCATGTGCCTTGCTATTTCTCCCGTTGTCTGCCGTGTATCTCGTCTCGCCTGTGGGACAATATACCGGTCGTCCGCCACCGTGGTTTCTCGTGGACGACCACTGCTAAACTGTCGGACAGCTGTTCCTGTCGTTTGAAATGCTCTCCAAGCTCGTAAATCGATGCTGTGAGCGATCCCGAACTCCTGGGCCACACTAGTCACACTTCGACCTTCTTCCAATTTCCCAATGACGCGACCTCGGGTAAAGTCATTCAGATGTCGTCTACTGGATTGCCTGTTGCCCATATCACACGTTGATAGCAACTCGACGTGGTTCAAACCGATGTACACCGTGCAATAGCTTTCACCGAATTGCTGAGCGTACACCACCCGTGTGCTTTATACCCTTCCGACACTCACCGCCCAACGTCATGCTGCATGTATGAGCATGCCCTACCGTACCGGACCCTAGTCTCTCTCATGAGAGATCTTTCAGTCCGTTCTGCCTGCTCGTTCCGCTGTTATGCTAATTTCTCCTCTTCGTTCTTAATTTTTGCACACCAGTGTAGAATGGAGAGAAATCAGCGTGAAAACTTTGTGAAGCCTAGCCTGCAAGAGGTCGTGACTTGGGTGAAGAATTCATGGGATAAAATTACTGATACAGGTGTGTTGCCATTGCACTACAAGTAGGCTACATAGACAAGAAGTGCTCATTTAAGGAGAACTTTATTGCTGGACATGAGAAATTGGGATAAATGGCTCTACGGGAAATGGAGTCGCAAGAAATTTAGGCCGGAATTCGGGGTTTGGAGAGTTATGACGATGTTCCAGAAGATGACATGACTGTATTTGAATAAATGTAGATTTTTTAACATGAATAAATGCAGATTTTTGTACATGAATAAATGTAGATTTTTGTACATGAATAAATGCAGATTTTTGTACATGAATAAATGTAGATTTTTGTACATGAATAAATGTGGATTTTTGTCACTAGAAGTGTCGGTGTATGCTTATATACGAACGATATTTTTTCAGGAAATCTATATTAAAAAATTCTTTTCATTTTTGGGTACCGTTGACCATGAAGGACATTTCACCCTTTTATCTTTTTCAGGCAACGCAGTTTCTCCTGCTAGGAAGAGTAAAGTTATATTACATTCATATATCCATATCTGTGATTCTAATTGTTCTATTAAAAAACTTCCATTAAGTACGGTTACCTTACTATACTATGAGGCAAATTTTGTGCAAAATTTGTGATTTATTCATAAAGCACAATTCTGTCACTTGTAGGTATAAGTAGCTACTTGAAAACACTTTACTGATTCAATAAATCCGGTTTAAATGTTTCTTTTTGTAGTCGACTCCGTTCACTCTGAAGAACACTGTGAACACTGCAAATTTTGAAGATGACAATCCGATTTTTTGTGTAAATGTGACACGGATGGAAAGTCTGATAATATCCGAAAACTTGAAAATTTTCATCGTCCTCGAGCGGGACCCGAACCCGCGTTTCCCAGATAGCACCCGGTTATGCTAAGTTTTCGGATATTATCTGACTTTCTATCCTTGTCACATTTACACCAAAAATCGGATTGTCATATTCAAAATTTGTATTATATGGTGTGATCCCGTTAAATGGTGTAATCTCGTATTTCTTTCATGACTGTGTACACTGTTCATTTTAAATAATAGGCAGTTTTTCGCTAGGGAGTGTAAATTCACTTTCTTTTTCTCAAATTTAATCCGGTTCGAAAAAACCCGACCAGAAAAATTCTTTTTCCGTCGGAAGTATACAAAATGTGCGTTGATTGCGCCTGAGAATTCGGTGTCACCTTTCTTCTACTTTGTGCAAGGACTAGTGAAAATATACCTAGTAACTAAACGGCGTGTGAAAACACAAGCTTGTCAGCTAAGAGCATCGAATCCGTGTCCCCCTCACTCCAGAGTAAGTAGCTCTCCAAACTGAGCTACGTGTACAGAATGTCTGGCTGCAGATTTGTCTTCTTCACACATGTTTTCACCTCTGAACTAAGTCACATCATCTCACTCTTATTATTTTTTTATTTTTTTGAAGTGAAGTAGAATTTTTCATTAATTCCAAACAATGTGTGGAACAAACATCAGACATTTTTCGAAGAACCCAACGCCCAGTTGATCCATTTTCCACAATCGGGCGCCAATGTGAAAACACAAGTTTGTCCGCGACGGGCATCGAATCCGTGTTCCCTCACTCCGGAGTAAGTTGCTCTCCCAACTGAGGTACGCGGACATAATATCTCGCTGCAGATTTGTCGTCTTGACACATGTTTTCACCTCTGTAGTACGTCACAGACGTTTTGAAACTCACACAGGCTTCTGTTCTATTCTGTCCTCAAACGAAGATGATTTCATAAGTACTTAGTGTTGATCACTCACTCATGTTACGTAGTACCTATTTTTGGGAGTCCAGGGTTACGACAACCATGAGCCCCAGTAAGGGATGTTAGCAGTCGCCTATGCCTAATGTAGGGTCGATTGTTCTGCCTTATTTGTAACAGTGAAACAAATACACTAGTTATGCCTCACAGTTCGAGTCAAACCCACCACACAGACCACTCGGCCATTAGAATGCCAGCATAAGTGTGTTGGCTTGAATTTAATGAACAATGTCAAACAAGTCGATAGGAAGTGACTGATAAATGTGAACTCTTGCTTTTATTGCGCGACTCATTACAATCATGTATTTGATTACTACTGATGAAGGCTAATTTGAATAATCTAATTGTTGTTGCAAACGAGAAAAATGTTACTAAAATATCTGGCGCAATGAGCATATCATTTGATAAAAGTCTCAGAACTACAACGCTAAAGACATTTAAAGGCATTTCTTAAAACCCTGCAAACAATGGAGCTTTCTGCGTCCCCTCCCCCCACCAAAAAAAAAAAAGAAAGAAAATCTAATTTTACTTTCCTTAGAGAGGAAATTTTGCACTCGTTGAATAATAATACAGTACATAAGGACTCGTGGTTGGCTTTGTGTGCAGAAATCCAATGTCTCAAGCATTTTTAATATGATTTTTGAATCCGAGAAACGGTGTAGAATACAAATATCAGTTTTTGCCTGTTCTGGAAAAAATATGCATCCAGCAAATCACATAGCTGGCGGATAATGGTTATCGTGGTTAATGCCAAATAACCAATTTTAAAAGAATTTGGCCAAAATCCCCCTGTACAAGCAAAAGCATTGTGGGAACCCATTCCAAATGTACACTGAAGAGCAATTTAATTAGAGATACTTGTCTAGTAACGTGTAGCACCTACTTTCGCCCTGATGATGGCGCCGATTCGTCTCGGCATGGACTCGACAAGACACCGGAAGCGTTGGGAAGCCATACGGATCCACGATCCCTGAACAAGCCCCCACAGTTCACGAAGATTTGATGGAGGCGGTTCAGAGCCTCGAACATCTCTCTCAATGGCATCCCAGATGTGCTCGATGGGACTGAGGTCAGGTGATCTAGCTGGCCAAGGAAGCGAGGTCACGTCGGTGGAGTGTTCATCCAACCATTCGGATACAATTCGGGAGCGATTACACGGTGCATTGTCTTGTTGCAGGATGAGGTCCCCAGTGGGATGTTGAAAACGCACAAACAGGAGCAAATGGTCGTCCAGGACATCCCGGTAACGTTGACCTGTGAGGGACGATGTCACACGTACCAGGAGTCCCATTTCAGTCCACGTAAACAGCCTCCAGACGAGAATGCCACCCCCACCAGCTTGAAGAGTACCCTGCTGGCAAGAAGGATCCATCGCTTCATGTGGTTTGCGCCGTACTTGTATCTTGCCATCCGCATGTACCAACGTGAATCTCGACTCATCAGTCCAAGCAACATTTTCCCACATGTCTAGGTTGCAGTGGCGAGGTTCCCGCGCCCATGCTAATCTTTGCACCCTGTGATGTGCGGTCAGCAGCGGTACCCTCGTGGGACGATTGCTTCTGTACCCCATAGCGAGGAGATGGTTCTGAATGGTGTGGCTGCTTCCATGTATTTGTGCACCAGCGTTAAATTGCCGAGTGATTTCTTGCACTGTGGCCCGTCTATCCGCTGTTACAATGCGAGCTAGCTGACGATGGCCGCGCTCATCCACACGCTGTTGTCCACGGCAGTTGGCCCTTGCAGTGATGATTTTACCGGATTCGATGTACTCACGGTGCACCCGTGACACAGTGGATCGTGAAAATCCCAGGGCTTGCACGACTTCCGAGATGGAGTGACCCATTCATCGGGACCCCGACAATTTGCCCACGATCAAATGCGCTTAGGACCTTCGTTTTACCCATTACTAATTCCCGTCGCATCACTCATTATATTGTCGGATCGCTAAATACTTGATGTCGTTTCCGTTTACAGCGCCGCCCACAGCGCCACATTCGCATAACGCCAGGTGTCTCTAATTCAATTGCTCTTGAGTGTACGCTATCTAGCTTGAAAACCTGCAACGGCAATTCTGGAAAATCTGCATTGGAGAAGCTGAAAACCTGCATAGGAAAAGTTGAAAAATTGTCAGATAATTGTGCTCCATAATCAGGAGAGGGAATTTTGTTTTGAATTTCTAGATTAGTGTACACATAGTTCTAGTTTTACAGAAATCGACAGGAAAATCTTAGAGTATGTGAATAATATAATTAAAATACAACTGCAAAAACACACCAAAACAAATGCACTTGCTGAAATGTCTGACATAATTCTCTTATGCCTTTTTGATTCCCATACGTACCCATTCGTATGATACGAAAAACAAATGAGCCTCATGCACTGATAAATACAGTTTTTTGAAACCTCGTAAAGACATCCTGTAATACATTACAAGATCGGAATTCCTAGTGCATATGTATTACTTGTTTCAGCGTACCATTTTCTGCTCTATTTAACCTTTTTTCTGTTTAATATTTTCCCTTTACATTCCACAATGTCGTAAGACGAAAACTTTCTCACCTAACTGGTAAGTTTTTGTGCAAATTTGAGATAGAAACATTTTACTGAAGCAATTATGACACTACTGGTAATACCAATATCATGTCAGTTTTTTTCGTGAAGATTTATAACAATACTGCTTCTTACAGTATTGTTATCAATGTTATTGTCGTTCGTAACGTAAGAGTTGGTTGTAGAAGATACAATAACCGTTGAAAACTTTTCGAATAAACTGAAGTCCTATAGTGGGAGTACACAGAACGAGCAATTTCCTTTTTCATGCCATCACGTCATCTGAAAGAGTAACCATTTTGCTAGAATTTCCAGAAAAGTTTTCGTTGACAAGATACCGAAAATATGTGGGAGCTGCTTTATGTGCTATTTCAGGAAAGCAATTTTTTTAAAGTGGTGTTTAAACAGGCAGAACACATGAGAATTAGGAACAGTTGAATGCATTCCAAACAAGAATAGCAAGACAATTTCCTTATGCTTGTGTTCAACAGGCGACACAGACATGTCGCCGCTTTACGACGTCTAAAGCTCGGAACGATACTGTTTCCTAAAAGCCATGAAGCAGAAGTGAATAAATTTAAACTTGACGCACACAGCATGAAAATCCAGGCCGCTACACATTCACGGGAAAATGAAGAGAGTAATATTTGTTTGCCAAGCTCACGCATTTCAACAAGAGTCCAACGTGGACTGAATATTTTTACCACTTTTCGAAATCCCTAAGCTCAAGAGATATGCTGCAACCGATGATGCGATCAATTTATATTTGGAAACTCAATGAATGATTGTACAAAACAGAACATCATCACAAAACAAATCTATACAATTTTTCTAAACTAACAGCATAGTTTTTGTACCCGCTCAGTCTTAGTATATATTTTAGAAGACAAAACTGATGTACAATGCTTTTACAAGAAAAAAAGATCTTGCGATTGATGGGGAAAATCTCGGTAACCGATACCCACATTTACCTTGGATAAGAGATATTACGCAAAGGTTACATTGATGAGGAAATTAATCGGCGTATAAAACTTGGCTGGAGGGCTTTTGGAAGAAACAGTACAATTTTCAAGAGCAATATGCCATTATGTCTTAAATGAAAAGTGTTTAATCAATGCATCCTTCCATTTCTTACATATGGAGCAGAGACAGGACCTTAAACAAAAAAAAAACCCATAAAGGCTGCAGACAACTAAAAGAAGCATTGAGAGGTGCATGCTTGGAGTAACCAGGAAAGATAAGATGAGGAACTCATGGGTAAGGAAAATAACAAGAGTGGAAGACAGCATGATTAGAGTAAAATCCTTGAAATGGCAATTTTGCCAGGAAAACGGACCACCGATGGACAGCCGAAATTTTAGACTGGATTCTAAGGGACAGAAAAAGACTCAGAAGACTACATGGGAGATGGTGGGATAAAATTCGAAAGCATGCTGGAGTAACATGGAGGAGACTGCCTCAAGCCACACAGTTGTGGAGGAAACCTGGAGAGACCTTCATTCAGCAGTGGATTGTTAATGATTGACAATGATGATAATGCCATATATATACAGATATATAAGCGCGTTGTCAGGAGTGAGATGATGTCACACAGAGAGTGAGAAGTTGTCGTCAGAGGTCAACTACGGTACAGCAAGGTCGGTATCTCACAAACGCTAGGAGAAACCCGACAATTTACAGCGGCCATAGTCAAGATAATATGAGAAGTAAAACCGACGTAGCTGTAAGGGATCAAACTGTCCGTAATTGATTGCATGAAGATGGTCCACGGTTGAGACGTTCATCACGCACAATTCTACTGTCTGTGGCACACCAGTAAGAAAGATGGCAGTGAGTGTTTCAACGCCTATTGTTGCAGGAAAAGTGGCAAAGCGTTCTGCTCTTCGATCAGTCCACATTTGGCCTACATACCGTTAGTCCGCGACTTCGTGTTTGTAGAATCTCAAGAACACGGAACAATCAGCATTTACTCAAACCTGTGCATCCGTTGCAGGGCGGATGCACAGGTTTGAGCATAGTGCGGGGAATGATGTGTTTCGATGGTTTCACAGAGCTGTACGCCTGTCAAGGGCACATGAACTTTATTACATATCAAGATGACATTATCAGATGAATTATGACACTTTCCGCACGTGATATAGGTCACAATATCTTCTTTGTGGATGATAATGCACGATCTCATCGAACTGACATCGTGGTTCGC
Organism: Macrothele yani; assembly: GCA_039090855.1. Lineage (NCBI taxonomy): Eukaryota > Metazoa > Arthropoda > Arachnida > Araneae > Macrothelidae > Macrothele > Macrothele yani. The sequence goes on along the minus strand of CM076995.1, from coordinate 3,872,960 downwards.
GAGCTCCAAGTAGCAGTTTCCTTCTTTACTTCTAGCTCTAGGATCCCCCGACCTTAATTCCACTGCGTACGTCTGGGATGCACTGCAGAGGATCTTGGAGAGGCACCACTCACGCCCTTCCCAACTTTGTGATCTTTTGGCTCGTGTTAGGGAGGCAATACCAGAAAGCCAGCTAAGTCATCGCATCTGCAGTATGCTAGGGAGGTCTAAGCTGCTGTGAACAACTGAGGTGTCTCTTTCAAAATACTAATGAACCAAAGTTAGACACGTGTGCTTTTCACGCCTTCTGAAACAGTGCGGTGTTTTCTAATGTGAACACAGAAAGTACCCCGTTACACTTTTTGCCTGACTGTTTCATGTCTGTTTTGCAATCTGCATGCTACATTGCCCTTGATTAAAGTCATATAGTTGCTTTAGATGCTGTAGGTCTACTTTTTCCAGTAACATTCCTAGTTTTAGAAGTTTAGTTTCATTCTACTGGCTATGCTAACACATAGCAAGCTGATCGAAAATCTACCAAATTTCTAAATTGGGGTGGTAAATGGATATCTCGCAGATCAACTTGACGGCGCGTGAAATTATACATACGAGCCTCATTTATTTGTCTGAAATACAGCCCATATCTTCATGTAACGTGAAGGTAGTGCTTCTGTAAAATGGAGCGTAAAGCGGAAACGCATATAATTTCATTATAAATAATTGGATTTGATGGGATTGAGGTCAGGTGACCTAGCTGGCCTAGGAAACGAGGTCACGTGAGTGTTCATCCAACCATTTGGATACAATTTTGGAGCGATGGCACGGTGCATTGTCTTGTTGCAGGATGAGTTCCCCAGAGGGATGTTGAAGACGCACAAACGGGAGCAAATGGTCGTCCAGGATATCCCGGTAACGTTGACCTCTGAAGTACGATGTCACAGGTACCAGGGGTCCCATTTCAGTCCACGTAAACAGTCCCCAGACGATGATGCCACCCCACCAGCTTGAAGTGTACCCTGCTGGCAAGAAGGATCCATCGCTTCATGTGGTTTGCGCCGTACTCGTATCCTGCCATCCGCATGTACCAACGTGAATCTCGACTCATCAGTCCAGGCAACATTTTTCCACATGCCTAGGGTCCAGTGGCGATGTTCCCGCGCCCATGCTAATCTTTGCATCCTGTGATGTGCGGTCAGCAGCGGTACCCTCGTGAGACGATGGGTTCTGTACCCCATAGCGAGGAGATGGTTCTGGATGGTGTGGCTGCTTACATATTTTTGTGCACCAGCGTTAAATTGCCGAGTGATTTCTTGCACTGTGGCCCGTCTATCCGCTGTAACAATGCGAGCTAGCCGACGATGACCCCGCTCATCCACACGCTGTTGTCCACGGCAGTTGGCTCTTGCAGGGATGGTTTTACCGGATTCGAAGTACTTACGGTGCACCCGTGACACAGTGGCCCGTGAAAAGTCCAGTGCCTGCACGACTTCCGAGATGAAGTGACCCATTCGTCAGGCCCCGACAATTTGCCCACGATCAAATGCGCTTAGATCCTTCGTCTTACTCATACTGCGTACGACTCTTACTGATTCCCGTCGCATCACTCCTTATATTGTCGGATCGCTGCATACGTGATTTCGTTTCCGTTTTCAGGACCGGCCAAAATGCCACATGTGCATAACGCCAGCTGTCTCTATTTCAATTGCTCTTCAGTGTATGTTCATATGTTATCGCCCGTCGCGTTGATAAAAAAAACAGTTCAGAGCTGCTTCAAAAAGCAAGCATACTTGAACGGGCCGTCCACTAACCCGTAAAAGGGTTTTTTAATCTCACAATAGGAGTTTTAAATTCCCTTCCTCTGAAGAGTTTAATATGACAGCGGAAGGAAATAAAGAAACTGTTTCAAATATATTATGAAAAGTGAAACCATCAAAGACTTGACTGAGCGCACATTCAATCAATCGCCCGTAATCAGTCACCAATTCTACGTTATCGTTCAACAGGACCAAAGTCGTCTGATGTGAATGTTAAACACTCCATCTGAAATGTTTAACATTCCCATCAGCAGGTTTCCTAATAACGATTTCTACTTTACATTTGATTTCTATCGTGGAGGACAACATCGTGTGATGAGGAGAGGCTGCAGCTATCCTGTAATAACATTTCAAGGCTCGGGAATTTCTGAATACGTCATAAAATGAGAATGGGTTAATTATTTCCATTGAAATACAACTGTAGGCTAAATTTTTTTCACTCAAATGAAGCGAATGTAACACTGAAAGTAGGGCATCGGGCAAGAGCCTTCAGAGTTAACTGCTGAAACAAGTAACAACTTTAAAAGAAACAGCACGATTCCATACACATCAATGATATGTACATAATTTTTTCTAACACAAAAGCGGTAAGTACAGTTACCGTCTCGTTCAGATTTTCGCGTGTCATTATTGATATACAGTATATTAATGTATTCAATCACGTCATAATCGATATATATACACTCATCGTCAAAAAAATAGTTGTACCCAGAAGGAAGCAACCGACAGAACTGTAAGTTGGTGGGTAGGTTTGGCATCGTTAGACATGCAAATGATTCAAGTATCACGCTCGGCCGCGCATGTGATGCCAGCAACGAGGGGTCGTAGCGCTGTGCCTGACCGGTTATATAACTTCGTCCGGTTGGGCGTGCTTGCCATTCTGACTCGTGCTTTTGTGTTGGTTGCATCATTTGGGAGTGAAGTATGCCTGAGAGAAAAGTTCGGAAGCAATTCGAGCAGTTGGAGAAGTTCGAGAGGGGCCGCATCGTCGGCTCCGGGAAGCAGAATGGTCTTTTCGCCTTATTGAGCGTCACACGGTCGTGCGGATATCACCATAGCAGGTTTTTGGCTGCAGTGGATAGAACAAGGGACGAAGCAGCGACAGGAAGGGTCTGGGAGACCTAGACGAACCACGGAGAGAGAGGACCGACGGGTTGTCGGAGATGCGCAGTGACCCAACAGCCACAACTGCGGATATTCAGCGAGCAGTGGTGCCCTCTATGCTTCGTCCGATTAGTGCCAACACCATTGGCAGACGGCTGCACGACGTAGAACTACATGTACTCAGACCGTTTATGACGACTGCCCTTAACACCATCGCATCGTCGCCAAAGACTGCAATGGTGTCGTGCCAGACTGTCATGGAGCCACTCAGAATGGCAGCGGGTGATCTTCAGTGACGAGTCCCGCTTTTGTTTTGGAGGAGACCACCACCGAATCCGTGTGTGGAGGCACCGTGGTCAGCGCCAAGATGAACGGTTTGTTGTCGAACGTTACACGTCCAGAAGACCTGGGGTCATGGTGTGGGGTGCCATTGCCTACAATGTCAGATCGCCTTTGGTGTCCATTGCAGGCCCTTTCATAGCCTAACGTTACGTTAATGAGGTCCTGCAACCAGTGACCCTACCTTTTCTGAACGCTCATTCTGGTGTGATTTTCCACCAAGACAACGGTCATCCGCATACTGCTGCTGTCGTCTCGAAAGCTTACCTTCAAGGCACTGACACTCTGCCATGGCCTGCCGCATCGCCATACCTATCGCCGATTGAAAATGTGTGGAATGCTATTGGACGGGCTATTCACACTCCACTCCTACTGCACAATCTGCAGGAAGTGTTTTAGAAGATTTAAGCTGCATAGGATGGCTTATCGCAGGACACCGTTAGGAACATGTACAACTCCATGCCGATACGTCTGGCATGCTGTGTGAGCAAACATGACTGCGCGACGCCATACTGAGAAACACTACTTATTGACGTGTAGCTCAATAAATATTGCCTATATCAGTCTCAATGTTTAATCATTTATTGTTCATGGTAACCTTTATCTTCCTCCCGAATAGCATTGCAATCCAAACCGTCCTTCTGGGTGCAACTAGTTTTTGACGATGAGTGTATCACTGTATCCAATCGTGTCATTAACGACATACACACGGTCGTATCGATATATACCCGCCTAGAATCGTCACACAGAGCACGTGACAAGGTCGACCACACGGAGATATAAGCTGAAGGAAAGCGGTCCGATTAGCCATGGTGCGTAACGAGACCACAATGGGCAGAGGTAGTGATTTGACTGACGTTTAAAACAAATAATGAACATCGGCTACCGCACTAAGGGTGGAATAATCTCAGAAACAGCAGACTCCGTGGACTGTTCACTATGTGCTATAGTAAGGATCTACAAAGAATAAACCGCTGGCGGACCGAGAACCTCCGGACAACATAACTGTGGAATCCGAAATACCATCGACCCTAGAGGAGAACATCGCCTCCGTCGGCTGGTAAAGGGCAATCTACGCGCAACAGTGCAGCAATTGACCACGCAAATGAACGCGGGGGCACACAGGTACGTGTTCCCGATAACAGTAACGCGAACCCTGGTACGCCCGGGTCTCCGTAGTCAAAGTTACGTCAAGATGTCCATGTTAACCCACGTTCATTAATAACGACGACTGCTGTTCACGTGGAACTACCATCAATGGACAGTGGAAGAGTGGGAAAATGTTGCCTTCTCCGACAAATCGAAGTTTCTACTCCCCAGAAGTAACGGGAGGTGGCGGATTCGGTGTCAGACACAGGAGAATAAACACCGAGACACGCTTGTCGGTCAAACACAGGCCGGTGGCAGTGTGCATGTCTGTGGGATGTTTTCCTGGTATGATCTGGGACCGATGGTACAACTGGATGGGTCCCTGAACGCCAATGGCTACCTGTCCATCCTTGCTGACCACATGCATCCCTTCATGTTGGACGTTTACTCGAGGGGTGATGGTCTATACCAACAGGACAATGCGCCGTGCGTCGTTGCTAAGGGAGTGCGTGACTGGTTCCAGGAACTCGAAAACGATGTCTCTGTTCTTCTGTGGCCCAGGAAATCGCCCTACCTCAATCCCATTGAGCACTTGTGGGACTCTTTGGATCGACAGGTTCGACGTGCCGAGCCACAACCACGTCATCTTCGGGACTTCCGTGCTCTGCTGCAATCCGAATGGGCACGTGTGCCTCGGGCTGCGTTCCAGGGCCTCACTGCGTCCATGCCACGCCGCCTGGTCGCCCTCATCCGGGTCAAGGGTGGTTACTCCCATTATTAGGTAGGTGGTCATACTGTATTATTCTGATACGACTGTCTTTTAAAATATTCAGTCGTATCATTATCGGTCTTGTATTAATGTATACGTGAATATTTTGTATTTTCTTTGTAACGAATACTCTAGATTCACTTTCCTTTTGATTTTACTATCTCTGGTTATTTTATTTTCCTATGTAAATTATCTTCTTACTGAACGAGATGTTATTTCTCCCGCTGAATGAGATCTGGCAATGAGTGTAAGTCATGATGTGGTGGTAGCCAGTATAAATAGGCGCGTTCAACGATACCAGAGATAGATTTTGTTTATGTGCGAGGAGAGCTTTTTGTTGATGTGCGTAGGTAGAGCTTTGTTTTATGTGTAAAGAGATCTTCGTTTATGTGAGTAGAGCTTCGTTCATGTGCAAGGAGCTACGTTTTATTGAGTAGCTGTGTGACCCGTGAAGTGTATGTTGGATACTACCAGGAGTTTTCCCTAATAAAAGATTTTTCTTTAGTAAGTACGTTTTTCTCAGTTCATAGTTTTGTCAGACCTCTGTATGGCTGTTAGGTTTATTTCATTAAGTGTTATTAGTAACAACCTGAATAAGACTTTATTCATCTTAATTACTACTACAACATTACTACCAGTTATAAGCTTGTTCATTATTATTACTACATTACTAGCAGGAAAGTTTATTCATGATATAATTAATAACACAACAACCATTAGAAGAAGCTTAGAAGAAGCTATATTCATTATATCTTCTATATTTATGTGAAATGTAGTGGGGGTGTTTTCGGATACAACTCCTTGTTCTCCAAATTTATATATCGATAATGACACGATTTTCAATCTCCTCGTATGGTACCTGATTCCCTACCACTGTTACAGCTCGAAAAGGCTGGGCACTTTCATACTGGGCGATGTAATAAAAACAAAGTTTTAAAGTACTGACAGGTTTTCGCAGTCAGAGCAAATACGACATAAAGTGCACAATTGTACTGAGATAGTCTCTGTAGCAGAACGGTTAGTCAAATGGGTATGAGTTAGTTATTAAGCATTTCGTACTCTTATAATGTTACGGTAGAATCTTTCTCCATTGCACTTTTTATAGTGAAATGAGGGGGAGAGTGAACTTTTTAAAATTTTTTGCCTGACTTGCGAAGTTGAAACAGAACGAAAAAAGAAAAACACACTAAAATTGTTGATGTGTTCTGATTTTCTAAGGCTAAATATTACAGCTGTGTAAAAGAGCATAAGCACGTCAAAAATGCATGATGCGGTGAGGACGTTTAATCGGAATTGTAATATTTTCATAGGCACAACAGCGTGAGTAAGACATTCAGCAATGTAGTACGTGAGTGCGTTTAAACACGCAATGTTTCTGCAATATCACCATTCTAATTGGAATAACCTTCTACCGATGGTCGGATTGAATGCCTCAGCTGAAAATTGAAATGTTACCCATTTTTTAGCATACCTCTTGAAAACAAAATACGGGCTTATCGATAGCCACGATTTTTTTGAGATTGCAGATCGAACTTAAGAATATTCTATTTACGTTCGATAGCGGTCTGTGCTCATGAGATCAGTAATCAACATATTTTTCCTGATCCATAATTTGTACCGATGTGGTGTAAATGTGATTTCGTGCGTTGTGCAATATTTGTACATTGAAAAAAATTCCTTTCATTGGATATATTTTCCTTTCATTGGATTATATTACGATAAAAACTTCCATGATTTCCTGCTTTGCATGTAATGCAAACTTCCCCATAGATGGCGCGAGTGTACTTCTGTGAAAAACGGCGTGCGTGTTTATTTGCATAATAGTTGTTGCCATTACCAAAATTTTCTATTCATTCTCCAGCCTGATTGTGTACACTTAGACATCTACTTTAATGATATTTTCACTCCTCGGTCGGAATGGTAAAACACCCTTTAACATTATGAATAATATAACTCAGATAATATTATTCATGTATTTTTCAATAATCACTGTTGCATGTGTAGGTGGCGTTATAGCATATTTGTGTTGAGCACATCATATGCTCTGTTTGTCGGATTGGAAATATTGTCATCTGAAATCTGATACACTCAGTAAAGTTTCATATCACTTTCCTGGCCTTTCCACTTTTTTTTCGTTGAGACGCACCTACAGTATATTTAAACTTAACCACTGTTTAGATAGGTAATTCTTCTACTGTTAATAGACAGCATGACTGCTTTTCATTTATATCGATCATCAAGGATTATGACCACGTTTACGAAGTGTCGTGAAGCGAATCTTCAGGTTTTAACATCCTTTAAAATACCCCAAAATTATTTTTATGTGCTCGACTTGAAAGTAATTTTGGATGTGCGCATTTGTTATAAGGCGCATTTCTTTTAGTGCCCTGCGGGGGTTCGTTAGACCTTTGCTTGTAAGATAAATGAGCAGTTCCCGGGAATTAGTTATTTTTCGCTAATGATGAAGTGAAAAATCAGTAGCTAAATGAGAACTTGCTCGTCTGTAGTGTTGCTCTTTATTTAATGAATTATATCAGGAAAGCTGCGGATTTGCTTTTTCGAATTTCTATATTACATGCACTATATTACGCTTTTTATTGTTCACACATAGGAGCATTTCCCTTTAATCTATGAGACGTTTATCAACTATTTCCTTCGATATTTCATTTAGAACATCAAAAAAGTCTTCCCCTCTTCTTTCGGAAGCCGATAATTCTTCCCATCGCACCGCGAATAATCAAATCTGCTTTCCACCACCTTCCTCAACACTCTACAATCAGCACCATTCTTTTACATTTTCCCTTCTCAACGAAAAGCGCGGGCTTTGCTTCTCCTGTCATCCTTTCGTTAGCAATTTACTTTACACGTGTATATTACTATCATTGCATCTTCTTCTCATGTATGAAATATTATTCCTTCAACACCCTTATGAAAAAGGGATAAATCCTGAGAACTCCAGATGGGCCAGTGTTCACATCTCTTCCAACGCGGACACTGATGTTATACGAGGTCCGATCAAAAAGTTCCGAGACTAGGCCGATCTGTACAACAAAGCACTTACGTTACTTAAGTTTGGCTATGATCTCCCTTAAAGTAGTCTGCTTGGGCAACGATACACCGCTGCCAGCGTTTAGCCAGTGTTGGAACGCTCCTTGTAAGTCCTGTTCTCGAATCGTATCAAGCACCGTCTGTGATTCGGGCTGGATCTCATCCACGATTTCAACGACACCTGAGCCTCATCTTCATCTTCAGGAACAGAAGGAAGTCGCAGGGGGCCAAATCCGGCAAGTAAGGTGGGTGAGAAAGGGGAGTCATGCTGTTGCGGCTGCAAAACCGGCGGGATGCTAACGCTCTGTGAGCTGCTGCATTGTCGTGATGGAGGAGGAAATCGACCCTGCGCCACATTTCAGCTCGTTGGTGGCGATAGTTCTCTATAAGACGCCGCAGAACATCGCAGTAAAAAAGGGTGGTGACGGTCTGGCCCTGGGGGACGAATTCACGATGCACAACCCCACGAATGTCGAAAAATACGATGAGCATGCTTTTGGTTGCGCTCCGGACATGTCGAGCCTTCTTTGGTCGTGGTGATGCCAGACTCTCCCACTACTGTTGTCTGGTCTCCGGGCCGTAACCGTAGACCCAAGTTTCGTACCCAGTGATGACCCGCGACAGTAACGTTGCTTCATTTACCTCCCACTGACGAAGATATTGACAGAGTTCGACACGGAGCGCCTTCTGTTCGGGGTTTAGAATCTTTGGCACAAAGTTTGCAGCAATGCGGTGCATGTTCAAAACTGACGTCAGAATTTCTTGTACTGTTCCGCATGACACATTGACGATGGTAGCAATGTCGTGAATAGTTCTCCGACGATCCTCATGCACCAGTTCCCTAATTTTGCCTACATTTTCGAGGGTTTTGCTCGTGACGTGTATGTCGTCCAGTGCCGTTCTGCCGCTCTTGAAGCGCGAGTGTCACTCAAAACACGTCGCACGACTTATTGCTTCATTGCCATAATCCTGCCGCAATATTTCATGCGTCTCCGTTCCCGATTTGCCGAGTTTGACGCAGAATTTGATGTTCGCTCGCTGCTCTAGTTTGCAGTCCATTCAGAAATCGCAGCTGTGTTTTGCAAGTGGTCATCAAATATCGTGTAACACAGCTCCCGATATTCACAGAACGACGCCACGCGGCACAATGACTCATGAAGGTCACTGCCTTCGACCGCTGCTCGCGCATGTGCGTAATGCAATCTGTTGGCGCGCTACGTACCTAGTCTCGGAACGTTTTGATCGGAACAGCCTGTTCTGAGAAACCGGGTTCGTCATCTCCCTATCTCATCAACTGCTTGCTGCAAACTAGTAAACGGACCATCTCAATGCCTCTCCAGAAATTCTAAAGAAAGGAGAAATGATTTCGACTAATGAGGAGGCATTAAAGGAAGAATATTAATGCTAACTTTCGCTAAAATTAATGGGACCTGGTTACACATTGCACCCGAAAATTTGACGACACTCTTCTTGTTTTAAGATTACAAGCAATTTTGGCCTGTACAGCATCATGTTCCTTCCATAAGAATGATGATCATTGAGTTCCATTAGATTAGAATAATTGCGAGGTATATTAGAATGTTCGGAACACATGAAGTACAACTGCTTGCTGTGAAGATTACGGCTGATACGAGAAAAACTCGGCCATCACTTTTCCGTTCAAATCCACAGTTATCATTGAAGACCATTGTAAGAACGGACACATTAACTAGGTTAATTAATGTTAATAATGAACATTATGTTGCTTTTTCATGACGAAAGAAGCATCGCAAGTTCCAAAATGGCAACAGAAAGTTCGCAAACATTCTTTCTTTTTTTTTTTTTGAAGTCGAGGACTTCAGCAAAGGACTTCAGTTTCTCACGCCTTAGAAGGGCGGGGCCTTTTTTCGACGAACTGATAGTATCGTCAAGGACACTGCGACTTTCGCAGTGCATTGTTAATATCAGCCAGTCGCTTACAAGTCTTGAAGACAGCCATCCACCTTTGTATGAACATAACAAGGTGTATTGTGTTCCTATACGGATGTACTTCGGCGGTAGGATTATTTTCTCAAAGGGGTCACTCACTAATGGATGATCTGAGGAGAACCGAGAAGGCGAACAGAGTAGGATTAAAGTCCATCAGCAAGAAACCGGGCCAACGCTCATGGGTGTGGCAGTGAAGGGCGCCACAGGTGACCCACGTGACCAGAGAGGCGAGCGGCCTGAACAGGTTAGCGTGAGGTCAAGGTCAGCGCCGATGTCCTTGGGGCAGGCGCAGCGTGGAGGGGGGAGTCTAGCAGGTCCCTTGAAGAGGATCTGTGAGTTAGTCGGTTTTCGGTCATCGGAGAGAGCAGTACTCCGATAGAAGGGGGCGCGACGCGTTTGCCTTTTATTGTGCGGTGGGCCAAGGGACGTTCCTGGATATAGAGCGCCCGAAGTTCACGGGGGAGTTAGTGAGCATCTATCCTAGAAGAGATAGATCTCTGCTGTAGCGGAATAGTCCCTTGTCAGGGATTCCGTTGATGTAGTTGATATTCCAATGCGGAGAATACGGACTTAGCACAGTCTACGGGAATATCGGATAGAGAATAGTCAGGATACTATTCCTTAAGAGTTTACGAGATATAGACCTACCTAAGGTCAGGTAGACTCCATGCCAGAACTTCGACGCTGAGCGAGATTTCCTAAGAGATTGATCATCCTAGCTTTTGCGTTTCACGATCCTTGTCAGGTCCAATCCTTAGTGAGGCCTGATATTAGGGAGCAAATAATCCGCCGCCGTCTAACTTCTAATTGTTAATTAAATAAATGTTTGTATGTTTTCTACATAGTTTCCTCTTGATATTATTATATCTAAAGGTGAATATTATTCCGTACGATCAGCTGTTGTCACTCTGCGCCTTCCCGAATCACAGATTTAATATAAAAGTGGGGGAAGTTCCGTTTGTTCGCTCGAATGGAGTGAGGGAGAGAGTGTTTCTGAGTAGCATAAACACTTTTCTGTTGTTGTGAAAGGCCCTATAGCGCGAACACCTCAGATCCGTAAGTAAGAGGCGGCGCTACGTCACGTGACGGTACTTTCGCTCTTACAACCATACTCAGAAAGCTTATAGCTTTTCAGTCTATGGGATGCTCGTCATTATTAACTGATAGGCAGTAAGTGCTTAGGATTGTGAGTCCTTAATTTTTTAACCTGGGTGAGGAAACAGAGATCACAGAATTTCTTGAAATCTCAAGTCGTGCAATTTTTTGAGAGTTCACTCTACGGTCGAAATAATTGACCGATGTTTCGTGTTTTGTACACCGTTGTCTACAGCTATTTTACAGTGAGTCCTCTCAGACGTCCAATTCTGCTACTGGAATGTGATATCCTCCATTAAACATGACGTCCAATTCTGCTACAGGAATGTGATATCCTCCATTAAACATGACGTCCAATTCTGCTACTGGAATGTGATATCCTCCATTAAACATGACGTCCAATTCTGCTACTAGGAATGTGATATCCTCCATTAAACACGACGTCCAATTCTGCTACTGGAATGTGATATCCTCCATTAAACATGACGTCCAATTCTGCTACTGAAAAGTGATATCCTCCATTAAACATGAGGTCCAATTCTGCTACTGGAATGTGATATCCTCCATTAAACATGACGTCCAATTCTGCTACTGGAATGTGATATCCTCCATTAAACATGACGTCCAATTCTGCTACTGGAATGTGATATCCTCCATTAAACATGACGTCCAATTCTGCTACTAGAATGTGATATCCGCCATTAAACATGACGTCCAATTCTGCTACTGGAATGTGATATCCTCCATTAAACATGACGTCCAATAAGTACTGGATCTGTTTTCCTCCATTAAACATAGAAAGATATGCCTAAATATTCACTTGGAGCTGGGTTGCACCGGTTTTATGTAGTAACTAGTATTGTCACCTGCTGTGTTTTTGGCGGGACAGTACGTTTATCCAACCTGTGGTGCGAGATTTGTAGAAGCTCTTGAACCGAACAGGCTGTGTCAAATTTTAGTTAAAAAATCATCTATTTTCTTCTTGGTGAAGGTAAAATACCTTTACTTTCATACAAACAAGTTAGTAAATCATGCAATGCATTGATTATGATACGCTTTCCAACATACCAAGAATCATTACTGAACTTATTGCTCAAGATATAAGGATAATGGCTGTGGAATAATCTCGCTCCCTGTGCCCTGACCTTTGACCCCATTTCGATGAAATTCAACAGAATTGGTTCAGTATACCTCCGGAACAACATATTAAAGTTTTGTCGCAATAGAAGCATTTTAGTCAAGTTATGAGGATAATAGCTGCGGAACAAATATCGCTCTTGTTCTCTGACCTTTGATCTCATTCCGATGATATTAAACAGAATTGGTTTAGTGTACCTCCTGAACAACATACTTGTACTTACGTTTTGTCGCAATAGAAGCAATTTAACATAAATTATGACTCATAAGGGCGATGGCATGGATCCTGCTCCTAGGGCCTGACCTTCGACCCCATTTCGTCCATTTTCAATAGGATTCCTCCCCAGGTTGTTCCCTAACACACTTTGAAATTTCATCGCAATCGAACCATTTTTACTAGAGTTATCGTGCGGACGAACGAACGGATGGACGGACGGACAGACAGACAGACAGAAAGAAGAAGCATAATGAAGAAGCATATACGCTTCTTCAACCTACGGTCGGAAAGCGTCAAAGGGGCAAATTTATCAGTGTTTCTTCATTTAAATACGTTTGATAAGTTAGTAATAACTGTGATAAAGAAGGTGGCAGATGACAGTATTATAGCCGTGGTTCCCTATTAGGTTTCTCGTTTAAAGTTCTGTGGAAGGATAAAAAGTTAGTTTTAAAAGTGGAAAAGTGGCAAAAGAAAAAGAATAATTTCTCATCGGTCACGTTAATGTGTCTGGGACAAAAAAAACAGTACGAGAGAAAATACTATAACGGCCCGATAAAGAAGGTGGAGATGCAGAGAAAGCGTATGCCATTCCGACCACAAAGAACAACCGGCAGAACGAAAAGGTAATACAAATTTAAATGTAAATAATTAGATAACAGCATGATATGTAATCTTTTGATGAGCAGGATTACGCCGATTCATAACAGCAATGACAGCTGTTGTTTTACCTTTTGTAAACAGCGAAATAAGCCTTGCGTGACAATTAAGAATGTGTATTCCATGCAGGTATCTATAATAGTATGTACGCAATAAATCTGGGAAATTATCTGTTCTTTTTAAATCCTCCAGTTCCCACCCTCACGTTTTAAGAGCAGATGGTAACACGATTTGCAACAACTGCTTAAAGTGTTAATAAGTACTGTGCTTAGGTGACAGCGCATTGACGGAAAGATCAGCAAACAAAAAACTACGAGAGAGAGAGAGAGAGAGAAGGTCAACAACAAAACCATTCAATATTGCGTGAAAAAGTGTTCGTAACTGTATCACACCTGCAAGAATATTCGCTGCACTTCTTCAAGGTCAGAGTCTCAGTTCTGGAGATAAAGTTCCAAGCTTCGCAGTAAAATGTTGATCACACATTCGAATATCACGAGCTGGGAATTTCAGCCACTAGATTGTTTATTCACTATGAATTAAACATGTCGAATGTTTATTCCCGCGCGTTTTGTTTGAACCCTATGCTGTTCCTGGTTTAACGAATTTCGAACGTGAATATTCGCCTATCAGAACGGTATTTAAAATCCTAAGAGAGAAAAATTTCCTGATTTTACAAACTGAAACATGGTTATTAAAGAATCGCTGATTCTAAGAAACCGTGAACTGGTGTCAAGTACGTATTCTATTTTGATATGTTGTAGTAATTTCTCTCATACCCATTTCGCTCTCTGAACTGGTAAGGTTCTAGTAGGATCAATTGCTTAGGTTTGGAAGTATGACGTCAGACGTTATAATAAACAAGTTGAGCTCATATTATCTCTTCTTCAGAATACTAGCTCATGAGCCCGTGCCATGCACCGGTCAAAAAGCTGTAACTGAAATTTTTATAACATGAATCGTAAAATACATATATAATATAAATATACAGTACATCATCATCATCAACCATTACCAATCCACTGCTGGATGAAGGTCTCCCCAAGTTTCTTCCACAATTGTTTGTCTTGGGCCTGCCTTCTCCATGTCATTCCAGCATACTTTCGAATTTCATCCTTCCATCTCCCATGGGGTCTTCTTCTGGGTCTTTTCCTGTCCCTCGGAATCCAGCCTAAAATCTCAGTTGTCCATCGGTGGTCCGTTCTTCAGGCAACATGTTCAGCACATTGCCATTTCAGTGATTTCACTCTGGTCATGATGATGTCCACTCCTGTCATTTTCCTTATCCACAAGTTCCTTTTTTTATCTTTCTTGGTTACACCAAGCAGGCATCTCTCCACGCCTCTTTGAGTTGTCTGCAGTCTTTGTATGTCTTTTTTAGTTAAGGTCCATCTCTCTACTCCATACGTAAGCACTGGCAGGATGCATTGATTAAACACTTTTCTTTTGAGACATAATGGCATACTGCTCTTAAAAATTATACTCTTTCTTCCAAAAGCTCTCCAGCTCAGTTTTATACGCCGATTAATTTCTTCATCAATGTGACCCTCACTGAATATCTGCTGTCCAAGATAAATGTAGGAATCGGTTGTCTCAAGCTATTCTCCATGAATCAATAAATCTTCGTTTCTTGTAAAAGCATTGTACATCACGTTTGTCTTCTGAAAGTTCATTTTTAATCCCACTTCTTTACTCTTGTCAGCAAGTTCTTGTCTCATATTCTGCAGTTCTGAAGAGGTAGTTGCAAAGATGACTAGGTCATCAGCAAATTGAAGGTGAGTTAAGCAATCTCCATTAATCTTTATCTCTTTGTTTTCACCGTTCAATGACTGAAATACATTTTGCAACGTGGCGTTAAAGAGCTTGGGAGATATGGTGTCAACTTGTCTCACTCCCTTTCCAATTTTTATTTGTGCTGTAACCTCAAATATCCGAACCTTTGCACTTGCATTTTCATAGATGTAATTAATAATGCTAATGTATGCATCTTTAATACCGCAGGATTTCAAAGCCGTTGATACTGCTGATGGTTTCACGGAATCGAAGGCCTTTTCATAGTCAACAAGAGCCATGCATAATGGGAGTTCACATTCTCTTGTTCTTTCAATTAGTTCTCTCAGTACATGGATATGATCTATAGTGCTGTAGCCACTCCTGCATCCAGTTTGTTCTCTTGGTTGGGCCATGTCTAGTGTTACCTTCAACCTTCAAGAGATGTGAACGAACCTTAGTTAAGATTTTATAAACCACTGAAGGGAGACTGAAGGACCTGTAGTTCCTGAGATCCTCAACGTCACGTTTTTTATGGAGCAAGATCATTGTAGCATTGTTCCAATCCTCAGGAATCTTCCCTTCATTAAGACATCTGCTGAAAACTTGGGCGAGTGTAGATTCAATTTCTCCACTTGCTTCTTGTATAATATCTACGGTAATTCCATCTTCTCCTGGAGCATACAGTATATACACAATCTACCAACAAGTAATTGGACAACTGTGATAGCAAAGAAAAACGAAGTTTATTCACCTTCAATAGTTGGTGGAGCCTCCACGAGCGGCGATTACAGCTGCGACCCTCCGGCGCATACTCTCAACCAGGCGTTGTACGACGGCTAGCGGTATTTTCTTCCACTCGGCTTGGAGAAGACAGGTCAGTTCCTTCACCGATTTCGGACGGTGGGGGAACCCCTTAAGTCGACGCTCCAACTCGTCCCAGCGGTGCTCGATAGAGTTAAGGTCTGGGTTCTGCGTAGGCCAGTCCATTCGATTAACCCCATTGTCACCATACCAAGCCATGGTGGACCTCGTAACATGACAGGTGGCTTTGTCATCCTAAAAGTAACGTGGGCCACCTCGTAAAACTGCCACAACGTAGGAAGCGCATGGTCATACAAAATGGTGCAGTAGGTCTCGGCGTTGAGACTACCAGTAATTGCGACCAAGGGTCCCGTGCCATACCAGGAGAAACACCCCCATAGCATAATTCCACCGCTGCCGAACTTCCCTGCCACCCTAACGGTAGAGGGTGAACTTTGATTCGTCGCTCCAGAGAACCTGTTTCCACTGTTCAACGATACACTGTCGACGTTCTTTGCACCACGTCAGCCGAGCAGCGCTATTAGACTTGGTAATCAAAGGCTTGTGGGCGGCAGCACGTCCATGATAACCGAGCAGATGGGCTTCCTTACGGATGGTATTCATCGAAAGAACACTCCCGGATGCCTGTTGAAACTCCTCGCGGATGTGGCCCATCCATTTGGTGCGGTTCTTCCGAATTTCTCTGGCCAGCACCCGTCGGTCTCTAACTCCCAGTTTTGTGAGTCTGCCGGGTCGGGGCACATTCCGACAGTCACCTCTCATCTTCCACTTGCCAATCACGTTGGCCACTGTCGATTTTGGGTACTTTAACTCGCTGGATATGTCACGTATGGATCGGCCATTTATGTGATACCCGAGGATTACACCTTTCTCGAAATCAGAGAGCTCCGAACTGTGTGGCATCTTGCATGCGACTGGTTTCGTTGTTGTTTCCCACACGATATTAAACGGCGGCGGCCGTGACGTGTATCAGGACTGCAGGGGTGTCCACTTACTTGTTAATAGATAGTGTATATATACAGGGTGATTCCTAAAGTCCTAAGTCACCTCAATAACTTGGGAACAAAGACAGCTAGAGCTATGGAAGTAAGGTATGGTACAGTAAAACAACCATGCGCTATCAGACTGTAGCGCCTCTTGTGGCAAAATGTGGAAGTTAGCACTCCTTACTCGGAAACCATGAGAGATACGGGAAACAGATCAATTAGAAATTTGTAGAGCATCAGCGAATTAGTAGGAAACGACATATGGTAGAAACGGCTGGGGTAAGTGAAGGCTGTAAACGCGAACTTGTGCGAAGCCGGTTCGTGTCGTTGTCGCGGTAATAGTGTAGCAGAGAGAAATGTATGACGTATGCGACCGCACGCCTGTTAATGTCGGCAAATCAACCAACAGCGATACAGAATTTTCTGTCCGACACTTTCGGGCAACAGATCATCGGTTATGGTGGTCCCGTAGCGTGATCTCCACGATCCCCGGATCTAACTCCCATGGATTTCTTTCTCTTGGGTTACTTAAATAATCACGTGTACAGGGTGGAACCGACGAGCCTCCACGACCTCCGACTGCGTATCGTCGCTGCGTGTGAGAGCGTGACACCTGTTATGCTGGCAAACGTACAACGGGAAGTTCTGTCTCGCCTTCAAATGTGTATTGTGGCAGATGGTGGCCATATTGAACCCTATTTACGTTAAACACAACGTTATGTAAGTACCGCTGTTGCATTAAATACGACCAATGTACTCCATTTGTATTCATGCCTGAGTATAATAAACCTTGTGTTTCCCTCACGTTTCCAGCCATCTACTTACCCCAGCCGTTTCTACCATATGTCATTTCCTACTAATTCATAGGTGCTCTACAAGTTTATAATTGATTTATTTCCCGTATATGTCATGGTCTTCGAGATAGGAGCGCTGACTTCAACATTTTGCCACTAGGGGCGCTGCAGTCCCTCTCATCCGATAGCGCATGGTTATTTTATTATACCATACCTTACTTCCATAGCTCTAGCTCTCTTTTTTCCCAAGTTATTGAGGTGACTTAGGACTTTAAGAATCACATACATATACATATAATAAACGGTTGAATTATTAATGGGCAGTCTATAAGATAGGTTTGCTATTAGTTCTACCTCCGCTCAAGTTATGCAAAGTATTAGAAGATTGGTTTGCACGCCATCGACGTTGTCGTTCTCTATTTAAGGGATGTTTTCTTTCAGCTTTATCTTCTTCCATCTTGTACTACAAAGAAAAAATCCTCAGAACCAATATTTTTTTTTTTTTGAATTTCATCACAGTGAATCAAAACTACGCCTGCAGTTACTTTCTTACAATTTTACTTGTTCCTTTTTATGAAATAAAATAACGCTGACTCCTTTTAATCAATTCCTTTTAATGGAATAAAATTGTTCCTTTTTATCAAATAAAATAACGATTATTCCTTTTTTACGAAATTAATCTGCCATTTTATTCCTTTTTATGAAACTACTCTGCAATGCAAAGAAAATAAAATAAAACACGATATGACACATACGTAGCCGAACAAACGTCGCAGACGTGCGTGCTGCCACAGATGAAGTCGTTTGTCTTACTAAATTTATTTTATTTCCCGATATTTCTCCTTGATTTTACGTATCGTGCGATAGTGGTGAGCTTAGTTCCGATTTCGGCCGCCGAATAAAAGCAGATGGTGCTGCAAATACTGAATGACGTCAGAGCATTAGGGACAGACGTATCCTATTATACAGGTTTTATTCACACTCTGATTATTTCATTATATACTCATATGTTATCAATATAGTCTTTTTCAGTATTAAGTATTCTGATATGTCTAACGAAATCTGTATTTCACCTTTCTGAAATTCTGAAGGTACAAAACAATTGAATTTTGATAGAACTAATTGATTTTTATGTAAGGCTTTTACATGCAAGCAAATTCGGGAGTAATTAATTGCGTACCTTAAAGGAAAGAGTTTAGGATGCATTTCCTCCTTTCTTATTAATTTTTTTATTTAGCATTTTTTTTTATTTGCCCGACATCAGCTGTGTGAACAACTCTCCATTTGAACTAGGTTAATTATCACGACTGTCAGGCATAATCATGAATAGTGATTATTTTTTCAGACAAAAAGTCTGCAAAAAACACGTGCACTACGATAAACGCGATAAAACGTTACAATGTCGTGTCAGCCCTAAAGGTGTAATTAATGGCTTTCATCGAACTGGAATTGTTTCAAAATGCAATAATATATCAAACAGAAATGTCTTCCCTAAACGTATTCGAATAGAATGCACCGTCGATATCGCGGTAAGGTCTGTCCTTTGGTAAATTTATTTCATCTGAATAAATTAAAGTTCAGTGAAGCTTAAAAACCGTGTAAAATGCAATTAGCAACATAGAGCAAATTACTGATAAAAGATATATTTCAGTAGTTCCTTTAGTGCATACAATAACCAACGAGACATTTGAAAGGTGTCCGCGAAAATGAAGAAAAATAAGATGAAACAAATTTGTATTTATAAAAGAGCCTGTATACGTACACAGTCTTAAAGAAACGCACGTACTTTTATTTCGATCATTAATCAATGATATTATGCACTAATCTTAACATGTTTCTTTTTTATTTTAATATAGAGATACAACGGACGTTGGCAAATGATACTATTATATCCTTCCTGCAATGCCATTATTATCCGCTTTGCAGTTCTTCCTTTTTCAGACGTGGGGGAGTACACAACGTGCAGTGATACAAGGGAAGATATGACAGAACTTCTCGCGAGCCTTATTCCTTGCGGATAACACTGTGCACATCTTTATGGTGAACATTTCTAATCTAACAAATTCCTCAAATGTGACATCTTCAGTTTCTAAAATGCTTGCAGTTAAGTTACACCAAATCAAATAAAACAAGAAAAATGACACCGAATTTTCGGGTGTAATAAGCACGTCGTTTGAATCCGTTCTGGCGCAAATTAAATTTATCAAAGCTATTCAAAGTCAATGGAACCGGTATGGAAAACAATAGATCTGACGAAAGAAAGAAGATTTTCAATCAGGTTTTTAATCCTTCAGATATTGCTGTAAACGGATTCGTGAGCTTACGAACTCTTAGAAACAGAGATATTGACAAAAATAAGATGTGACTTTGCGTCCCCTGGTGGGAAAACCATGCAATATTTTAGGAAGAAAGTATTTTCAAAAGGTTTATCCATATAAGCGGTATCGGTCCAAGAAAAAAAAAATTAGTCGAGTTTTCAGGAGCCCAGATTTTCAACAAATACTTCAGAAGCAGAAATTAACACTTATGACCCCTGGTGGCTAAACCATTTTTTACCAAACATTAGAAATTATGTGAAAAATATTTTCTATCAGGTCTTGTATGCGATACAGGAAGAATTTTTCAAATCGGAGCTTTACGAGCAGAAATAACGCAGAAAATGCAATTTACCTTTGTGCCCCCTAGCGGTAAGTCTATGATTTACTTGAAAATTTTGAATTTATAGGAAAAACATTTCGCATCGGAAACACTATCCAACAAAGAAGGAATTTTTCAAATCGGACTCCTAGAAGTAGAGATATTGACAAAAATAAGATATACATCTACGCCCCCTGGCGTAGAAACCATGCACTACTTAAAGAAGAAAAGGTTTCTAAAAGGTTTGTCAACATGAGTAGTATCGGTCAACAAACGACATTTTTACAATTCAGAATTTAGAAGCTCATATTTTGCTGCAAATACAACAGAAGCGGAAATTGAGATTTACGTCCCCTGGTGGCCAAACTATTTTTTTACAAAAATTAGAAGTTATGTGCAAACGATTTCCCATCAGGAGCTATATCAGGTGCAGAAAGAATTTTTAAAATCGTAGATTTAGAAGCAGAAATATAGGGGGAAACGCTATTTACCGCTACGCCCACTAGCGGAAAGTCATTGAATTGCTTGAAGATTTTGAAATTATATGAAAAACGTGTCACACGGAAAACACTATCCAACAAAGAAGGAATTTTTCAAATCAGACTCCTAGAAGGAGATATATTGACAAAAATAAGAAGTACTACATCTACGCCCCCTGGCGGAGAAACTGTGGAATATTTTAAGAATAAAATATTCCGAAAAGGTTTATCTATGTGAGTGGCATCAGTCCACGAAAGAATTTTTCAATCGATATATTAGAAACTCCGATTTTATGGCAAATACATCAGAAGCAAAAATTAACACCTACACCCCCTGGTGGCCAAAGTATTCTTTACCAAAAATTTATATGCAAAAGATTTTCCATCAAAAGATGTATCCGCTGAAGAAAAAAATTTTCAAATCGGAGTTTTAGAAGAAGAGTTATCGGGAAAAATGTAATTTAATTTTACGCCCTCTAGCGGAAAATCTATGCGTGATTTGAAAAAGTAACTATATCTAAAATACTCTTCGACATAAATGGAATCGAAAGATCAAAAAAAATTTTAATCGGATATTTAGAAGCAAATATGTGGAATAAAATGTATTTCTGAATTCGACATCTGCAATTACGCCCTCTACCGGCGATATTGTACATTGTAAAAAACGAAATGAAGGATCATCATTTGCATATTTCAAGCTTTCCAATGCAAAAAGAATTTTTGAAATCAGACTAATAGTTGCAGAGATATCGTGGGTACAGACGGACGGACAAACCGATAACAGAAGCACGATCTTTTTTTACAAAAGACGTGCTAATAAAAAACCTAATATTTGATTTAAATTCCACGTAACTCCAATAACCGTATGATACATAGCAAGATGCAATAAGTGTAACGACCATCGCTCCTTTCTAGCTCTCTCAACATAGCCGTGATCCAGCGACAGCCGTCACATAATTTTGTTTTGGTTCTTTTCTCAAAGTAGAATCACGCATTCGAAGAAAAATATAATTCTGGGCCCCTTTTTAACACTAACCATAACAAATAGTTTATTTCGCTAAAATGATGTGGCTTGGGACTTCTCTGTGGCTGGTTAATGGAATGTTTTATTTTACTTCGTACCCGTCCGTGCTAATGACACTAGACCCGAAATTCGTGTTTCCTGTAAACCGACGTCGCTGCTACCTCCAACGCCGAAACTTCCAACCTGACCTATCTCCCTAAAGCTTCGGTCCCGTCTGTCTCGCGTTTACTACCAAAGTCAAGTAAGTGCTGGTTCTCTCTTAAAATTTCGGAAAAGCTCCACTGTAGGATTTCCGAGTTAATTTCCTCTTACATGGGGCTACCTGCCGCAACCTTAAGCTTGTGTACCACGCGCCCTTGAGATAATCCCATCGCCACACATGACAGGTACAATACATTTCAAATACTTATGTACTATGCCGACTGTAATCCGGCTAATCGCGTGTATCTGACAGCAACACACTTAAACATGCTGATTTCGTCCGTTCTGCCCAACGCCAACAAAGAAATTCCACGTGGGAATGTACATAGGCATACATATTTACAATTATTTTTTAAGACCAGGGAGCTAGCGAATCTTACAATAAGGTTGATTTTTTTTTCATTTTTCTCCTTTTGTACGCTTGCAAACAAATCAGCCATCTGCTGGTTGAGAGCTCAGAAGCTCGACATTGAAATGTCTCCACCAATAAGGAGTCGGCGTGTTGAATCGAATATGCAACCAGTTGCGTGAGACGAGCGAGAGATAAAAACACAAACACGGGTTTTCGAAGTCATGTCATTTTCTGTCTTCCAGATCGCACATAACAAACGTTTTCTGTTACAGAATATCCAAAGACCGAAGACGCCTCGTAGACATTGTTATAGGGTGCAGCCTAACTTGTGGAAAATTTTTATATTTCATTTATGCGGTAAATTTGTGTTTCGATGTAACTGCAAGGCAGCACTCATAGTTATAATTAATTACGGTAATTGATCCTCTAATTTGTTCATCACTGCCATTGTTAAAATTTGTTCAGTATTTGATAAGTGCATAATTCGTAGCCTTCTGGCAAACGAGAATTGTGAAAGGCCACATGGCAACAGACCATCTCTATTTCGGACTCATAGCAACAGTCGTGTGCATTTTCAACTAACGAAAGACTGCAAAACTCACCCCCAAAAGTCCCTCTGCAAGCCAAGAGCATTCGGTCGTTGCAGTTTTTCTCCGAACTGAACGGGATAAGCGAAAACCGACTACCACCCACAGTTGAAAAGAAGGTGATAAATCCCTTTTCAAGTGGCTAAGAGAAGCCCTGTGACAGGACAAAGAGGAGAGAAACGAGCAGAAGAGAAAAACAAGCGGCGGGGCATTCTCAGGACGGTGGCAAAGCCAGACACACGCACGAGAACAGCACCAGCGAGCTGCATGGAACCTAGGCCTGAGAGCTGACCGCTGGGAGAGCTCGGAAAAAGAAGCAGCGAGCAAGTAAGGATTGCTATGAATGATCCCCTCTTAAACGAGGACATCTCAGTCCTGTGGACTTCTCGACCGATACTAGGTCGACATTAGTGCACTTTTGCCTAGGCGGTCTACATAGACAAAAAGGCAGGACATTTCTTGCCACTTCTCTGCGCTGAGGACCTCAGACAACGGTTGCCAAGGTATGTTATCTTTACATGAACATTTGCTCACGACGTACAAGTGCCGTCGGACAGTGAACAGCATATAGAACTCTGTCCCCTGAAAAAATGAATACGCACGACAGCGGAGGCCTCCAACACATTTTATTCGTGATTTTTATTTGTGTTATGGCCATAAGTTTTAAGAGCTCTTCCCTGCTAATTTGGCATCAAGCCTATGCAGGTATGTGTGATGGTATAAAGATATATATAGCTTATAATTAAACTGCGGCAGTCATGATAATTACGGTATCATTTTAATTGCTGGTACCCACGCTCGTACTCAATTATAGTTTTCTAAAGTGTGTATTTAAATGTTTTGGGTCATCTCTCACATGTTTCCTTCGCTCTATTTGTTTATTGTGCATACTAGAATTTAATCAGTGAACAGTGTTTGAATCAGTGTTAATTGTTAAATCAGTGTTAGATAAATCAGTGGTATCGTTTAATCAGTGATAAAGTGTTTAAATCATTGTGCATAATTAAGCTGCCGATAGAGCAGCCCACCATACATTCATCTCAGCAGATTTTTGTGCCACTTCATGAATAAGGGTGGCAGTGTATATAATATAACGTTGGATATTAAATGTCACGCGTACGTGAAATGAGCGTTGGGTATCTTTTCGAGTGTGTGTGTGCGTTGCTGTGATTTTCGGTAGATTGGGACGTGCTGGAGTTAAATCCAGGCATCCACGCCCAATCGCGGTACGGGTTTTGCGGGAAGTTAATAATTAATTTGTTATAATTAATTATGGGAGGTCATTATTAATTATTGGAATCAGATAATTAATTTGTTGTTGCAGAATTTTCGGTTGTCAACGCATGTAGGAAAACTCCTTGCTAGCCCCTAGCAGCAAAGGAGGAGAGCAAAATTTTTGACAAAATTTTCTTTAGTTTTTTTTTATTTTTATTTAGATATTTATTTTTTTTCGGTGGAGATATCGGGTGCTTCACTGCAGGCGATACTTCACCTGGTGCCGCGGCCACATCAGCCTGTGAAGGTAAGATCCAACAATTGGTTCCGATGACCAGGATTCTTACTTGTTTGTACCTCCAAAGCAGAGCAACACACACAAACGTTCGGAATATTGCGAATTGACTGCCATATCAAATTTATTTCAGTACGAGCATATTTTAGCATATCATAAGTATTGTAAGCCTTAAGCATTTTTGTGTAAAAGACTGCCTTAGGTTAAGTGTATTTAAATATGGCAAATAAAGGAGAGAAGCCGAACACCAAACCTACTGACTCAGATGATTCTGATCATCATGATGGGGAGGAACATAGCATTCCCACAGGAGAATCAACTGATCTAGTAACTAGTAATTCAGTAACAAGTATCGCAGGAGTGTCAGAGACTAGAATGACAGCTCCAGGTATGTTAATGTACGGCGGTGAACAGATAGCAGGATGCATTAATATGCTCAGATATTTTACAGGCACAGATCCTCTATATCGTGCCAAACATTTTTTTCAAGATGTAGAAAATGTAGCTACAGTAGGGAGATGGAGCGAACAAACAAAATTGGCAGTAGTAAAGTCGAAATTCAGGGAAAGGGCTGCAGAATTTTTGTCAGATAGTGATGAGCTGAGATTAGAAGGAAATTATGAAAATTTTAAACGTCTAGTGATCGATCGTTTCCAAGCGGAAGAACCTCTTATTACCCGTATGAAACAATTCATGAGTTGTGTTCAAATGCCGGGACAAGATGTAAGACAGTATGCAACGCGACTCAAAAGTGCAGCGGCAAAATATTTTGGTCATACAACTGATATGTCAGAAGACATCAGGCAGCATAGGGATCAGACAGTGATGTGTCAGTTTGTATCTGGTTTATCCGAATCTATCAGGCGCTGGGTTTTAACGAAGTGCCCAGAAACTCTAGAAGCTGCTATTCTCACAGCAATTCAGGAAGAAGATAATTTGGCGCTCATGAGTAAGAAAGCATCAGTAAATGCAGTAGAAAGATCGGAAAAAAACCCAGGATCTGATTTATTAGCGCGTACTTTGGAAGAGATGATGGCACGAATGGAAGCGACGGAAAGATCAGTGGGTCAGTTAGCAGTAAATTTTCAGGAAAGCGAAAATCGGAGACGTGAAAGAAACTTCAGAGAGGAAGAAAGTTTGCAGTTACCCAGGTTTCAGTCATCTGGACTCGAACTCGTTCGACAGTATGGGGCAAATAATAATGAACGCAGAGGATCGGGTACTCGAAATCGCTCGCGCGCTGAGAACCAGCAAACGCAGTACAGGAGCAACAGGATTATGTGCTACGGATGCAGACAGGAAGGTCATGTGATCAGGCTATGCCCGAATAACGGTCGAAATAGGGATAGGGCAGAAACAACACCGAAACAGAGGTTTAGGAATAACAACGACACAGATACTCATTATCAATCAACAGGAAAGTTTAGTGCTCAAGGACCCGAGCGTAAGAACAAACAGTTAAACTGAATCGGAGTCGAACTGTGAGAGGTAGTGCGGCTCAGAAATATTTAAAACCCTCTAAAGTGCGGTACGTGTCTATGAAAAATGGGAATGATTTACCAATCATTAATGCGGATCTGGATGGGGATAAAATTAAAGTGCTAATTGACACAGGGTCATCAGTCACTTTATTAGCTAACGATGCTTATCGTAGATTAAAATTTCGCAGAAAGTTAAAATCTGTTGATTTAAATGTAAAAATCAAAAGCATCACAGGAGAAGTGATTCAAACGCTGGGTTGCTACGAGGTAAATCTGCGAATTAAGGGAAGAGACATATGGGTCAAGGCATTTGTGACAAAAAATCCCCTGAGTCAAAATTACTCAGCTTTGTTGGGAATAGATGCTTTACGAAAGCACCGTCTTACGTTCGAAGCAGATACAAACCAGCTTCACTTCCCTGACCCCCATCTCAGCCACCCACCCCACAGGAGCGGAGAGGTAATGATGTTTCCAACAGACACCCCAGGATAGCAGCACTGACTCGTAAAACTTGCATTCCCCCCAACAGCGAAACTTTTCTCCAAGTGGCGCTTAGTAAACCCTCAGTGGGGAAAACAGAAGGAAGTATTTTGTTCGAGCCATTACCGAGAGCACGCAGAAATAGGTTAGTCTTAGCACGGTCAGTTAATAATGTTTCGGCAAGCGGACTGTATGATGTAAGAGCGGCTAACCACAGTGATTCACCAATTTGGTTAAATAAACATACGAAACTCTTTCAGGTAGAACCAGTGGAAGTTAAGCGTTGTTCGCAAGGAACATCCCGAAAATCTCAACCAATCTCTGTGGAAGATTTTAAATTAGATCACCTGGAATTTAGCGAACGAGAGAAAATGCTAAATTTATTGCAGAAATATTCTGATGTTTTTGCACGGAATTCTTTAGACTTAGAAGGTACGGATCTTACAGAGCATGAAATTCATCTCACGGATGATAAACCTATTAAGTTGCGTCAGTATACTGTACCACATGCCCTAAGACCCGAAGTAAAAGCTCAGGTAAACGAATTACTTGACGCAGGAATCATATCAAAATCAGATAGTCCCTACAGCTTTCCTATTGTTCTCGTGAGACGCGGAAACTCTTATCGTTTCTGTATAGATTTTCGAAAATTAAATGAAATTACCCGAAAGGATAGCTACCCTGTTCCCCGAATCCAGCAAACTTTATCCTTACTACATGGATGCAAGTATTTTTCAAAAATTGACCTTTTGGCTGGTTATCACCAAATTAAAGTTAGAGAACAGGATAGGCATAAAACTGCTTTCTCATGCGAATTCGGACATTTCCAGTGGAATCGCTTGCCTTTTGGACTTTGCAACAGTCCGGCAACATTTGAAAGAGCACTTGATTCTCTATTTATGGACAAAAGAGATGATGGCATTTTGGTATATGTGGATGACATCTTGTGTGCCTCCAGGACATTATCTGAACACCTTGAGAAATTGGAATTAATTTTCCAGAGATTAAGGAAGCACCATCTAAAAATTAAGCCCAGTAAGTGTGAATTTTTGGCGGAAGAAGTGACATACCTAGGGCACCTTTTAGATCGTCAGGGCATAAGACCTAACCCACAGAACGTGGAAGCTGTTCGGGAATTCCCTACTCCACGGAAAGTGAAACATGTTCGAGCATTCCTTGGAATGGCAGGATATTATAGGCGCCACATCAAAGATTTTTCGTCCATTGCCTTACCGCTAACAAACCTTACTAGGAGAAACGTGAAATTCATTTGGGACGAACACTGCGAGAAATCTTTTCGAGAGCTGAAACATGCACTAGTGAGTGAGCCACTATTAATATTTCCTGATTTCAGCAAGAAATTTTTCGTCACCACAGACGCCTCCAAAGTAGCGATTGCCGGTATTCTCGAGCAGGAGGATGACGAAGGACACAGACATCCCATCGCTTACTTTAGCAGGAAACTTAATCCAGCTGAGAAAAATTACAGCACGACAGAACAGGAAGCACTGGCAATAGTATCATCCATCACCCATTGGCGCGAATATTTGGTAGGTCAGCAGTTTACGGTTATTACCGACCATAGACCTCTAAAGTGGCTTATGAATTTGAAAACTCCTAATTCTAGACTGGTCAGATGGAATCTTAGTCTGTCGGAGTATAACTTCGATGTGCAATATCGACCAGGAAAGAAAAACACAAACGCCGACGTGTTATCTAGGCACATTGCAGCAGTGGAAGCCAATGATACAGTCGCAGTTGTACCACTTAATAACAAAACTCTGAAATCAGCACAAAGAACAGATCCTAAATTAGCTGAAGTAATTGATTGTCTTGAAGGGCGTGATTATTCAGCAGTCGACAAAATTACTGACACCTATTTTATGAGAGACGACCTTTTATTTCATTTTTGCCTTACCAGCAAAAAACAGCCCACGGAAATTGATCGCAGAACAGTTAGTGATACCTGATAAGTTAAAATCAGAAGTGATGAAATCAGAACATGACGGACTATGCGCCGGTCACTTCGGTTTTGAAAAGACCCTTGGGAGAATTAAACAGAAATACTTTTGGATTAACATGTTCTCAGACATCAAGAACTACACGGCGAGTTGCGAACAATGCCTGAAACGTCGTGGTTTCAAAAAGAAGCAAAAAGCGGGTCTAATTACCCCGGAAATTGTATCTGTCCCATGGTCCAAAATTTCGATGGATATCGCTGGACCTCTCCCACTGACAGAGGATGGAAATAAATATTTATTGGTTGTCACCGACTCATTCACTAAGTACATCGAGCTGGTTCCATTAAAGACTATGCGATCTGCAGAAATTGCCGAAAAATTTGCTTCTAACGTGATAGCGCGTCACGGTGTCCCACATCTGTTACTCACGGACAGAGGAACAAATTTTTTGTCAGATTTAATGACCGAGTTGTACCGTAAGTTTGGCATCAAAAAACTGAATA
Organism: Macrothele yani; assembly: GCA_039090855.1. Classification (NCBI taxonomy): domain Eukaryota; kingdom Metazoa; phylum Arthropoda; class Arachnida; order Araneae; family Macrothelidae; genus Macrothele; species Macrothele yani. The sequence goes on along the minus strand of CM076995.1, from coordinate 3,844,157 downwards.
CATCTCCACACCATGCACAGACACAGACGGACAAGCCGAAAGACAAATTCAGACAATAATGCACTCTTTAGCAATTTATTGTTCCCCTAAGGGAAAGGATTGGGACAAGTATACAGAATTTGTGGCCATGTCCTACAGAAGCGCGACACACAGTGCGACTAAAGAAACACCCAACTTTCTCATGTTCGGAAGAGATCTGAACATGCCAGGACAGTTGTTGAATGAGGAAATCCCTTTTAACTACGCTGAATCCCAGAGCTACGCCGAGAGCTTAGTCACGAGGATGCAAGAAGCGTATAAAATTGTCAAGGATAATCTGGAAGAGGCAGCCCAAACTTCCAGGGAATATCGAGCAAAGTCTGCTGTAGACAAACAGATCAAGATTGGGGACATAGTGTACCAGCACGACCCATCAGCATCCAAAACAAGGTCGCGAAAGTTGGCAAAACCTTCTATAGGACCTTTCAGAGTAATTGAGAAAACATCCCCAGTGAACTTTAAAATCGCCCCAGTAAATGATATGAGACGAACTCGACTCACACACGTAGACAGGATTTTCAAACCACCACAGAGAAGGGTGTTTGACACAGGGCAATTTCAAGATGAAAAGGGGGATGAAGAAATTTCGTTGAGCATAGGTATGCCAACCGCCGACGAAAGGCATCATGAAGAAGAATTCTCAGAGCAGGATGAGGACTGGGTGACGCCCGCTTGGCCGGTGATCACAAGGGATACGCGCTGTTTTCAGCCGCATGAATCGGAAACACGTCAGGGGTTGGGAGAGACCGGGACGGCGGCCCAGCCTGCTCCCATGTTGAAGGACGCGGTAGCTCACGGAGGAAACGCAGAGGGGAGCAAAGAAAAAAGTCCCCCATCATAACGAGAGCGTCGTTGAGACCCCGAGACGAGCACGGAGAGTGGGGAAACCTCTCAGCTTTGGACATCAGGCTGAAGAGGAAAAATCCAGCGAAGAAATGGTTGCAGACGAGGAGGATAGTGATAGCACAGAAATATACAGTTGTGAGGAGGAAGAAGATTTCTCGAGCCAAACTCAGGACCGCGCAGAAGTGCAGACTTAGATAAGAGGAAAGGCACGTTGAGTCAAAAGGGTTTTGGTCGGACTCACATTGGCTCTCACCTGTGTAACTTATGTTTATATTCTTTTCTTGTTATGGGCAATGATGAATGGATCAGAGATGTTATCGATACTTTCCCATTACCCTTGATGTGTCTAAAATCCGGAATTAGACATGTCATGGAATATAGGAAAGAGGGAGATATCCATATTCAAAATTTTCCATTCTTCAATGAGAAAAAAAAAAATACATTCATATTTTTTTTCTTTGGAAGGTAGAAGGATTGTTATAGGGTGCAGCCTAACTTGTGGAAAATTTTTATATTTCATTTATGCGGTAAATTTGTGTTTCGATGTAACTGCAAGGCAGCACTCATAGTTATAATTAATTACGGTAATTGATCCTCTAATTTGTTCATCACTGCCATTGTTAAAATTTGTTCAGTATTTGATAAGTGCATAATTCGTAGCCTTCTGGCAAACGAGAATTGTGAAAGGCCACATGGCAACAGACCATCTCTATTTCGGACTCATAGCAACAGTCGTGTGCATTTTCAACTAACGAAAGACTGCAAAACTCACCCCCAAAAGTCCCTCTGCAAGCCAAGAGCATTCGGTCGTTGCAGTTTTTCTCCGAACTGAACGGGATAAGCGAAAACCGACTACCACCCACAGTTGAAAAGAAGGTGATAAATCCCTTTTCAAGTGGCTAAGAGAAGCCCTGTGACAGGACAAAGAGGAGAGAAACGAGCAGAAGAGAAAAACAAGCGGCGGGGCATTCTCAGGACGGTGGCAAAGCCAGACACACGCACGAGAACAGCACCAGCGAGCTGCATGGAACCTAGGCCTGAGAGCTGACCGCTGGGAGAGCTCGGAAAAGAAGCAGCGAGCAAGTAAGGATTGCTATGAATGATCCCCTCTTAAACGAGGACATCTCAGTCCTGTGGACTTCTCGACCGATACTAGGTCGACATTAGTGCACTTTTGCCTAGGCGGTCTACATAGACAAAAAGGCAGGACATTTCTTGCCACTTCTCTGCGCTGAGGACCTCAGACAACGGTTGCCAAGGTATGTTATCTTTACATGAACATTTGCTCACGACGTACAAGTGCCGTCGGACAGTGAACAGCATATAGAACTCTGTCCCCTGAAAAAATGAATACGCACGACAGCGGAGGCCTCCAACACATTTTATTCGTGATTTTTATTTGTGTTATGGCCATAAGTTTTAAGAGCTCTTCCCTGCTAATTTGGCATCAAGCCTATGCAGGTATGTGTGATGGTATAAAGATATATATAGCTTATAATTAAACTGCGGCAGTCATGATAATTACGGTATCATTTTAATTGCTGGTACCCACGCTCGTACTCAATTATAGTTTTCTAAAGTGTGTATTTAAATGTTTTGGGTCATCTCTCACATGTTTCCTTCGCTCTATTTGTTTATTGTGCATACTAGAATTTAATCAGTGAACAGTGTTTGAATCAGTGTTAATTGTTAAATCAGTGTTAGATAAATCAGTGGTATCGTTTAATCAGTGATAAAGTGTTTAAATCATTGTGCATAATTAAGCTGCCGATAGAGCAGCCCACCATACATTCATCTCAGCAGATTTTTGTGCCACTTCATGAATAAGGGTGGCAGTGTATATAATATAACGTTGGATATTAAATGTCACGCGTACGTGAAATGAGCGTTGGGTATCTTTTCGAGTGTGTGTGTGCGTTGCTGTGATTTTCGGTAGATTGGGACGTGCTGGAGTTAAATCCAGGCATCCACGCCCAATCGCGGTACGGGTTTTGCGGGAAGTTAATAATTAATTTGTTATAATTAATTATGGGAGGTCATTATTAATTATTGGAATCAGATAATTAATTTGTTGTTGCAGAATTTTCGGTTGTCAACGCATGTAGGAAAACTCCTTGCTAGCCCCTAGCAGCAAAGGAGGAGAGCAAAATTTTTGACAAAAATTTTCTTTAGTTTTTTTTTATTTTTATTTAGATATTTATTTTTTTTCGGTGGAGATATCGGGTGCTTCACTGCAGGCGATACTTCACCTGGTGCCGCGGCCACATCAGCCTGTGAAGGTAAGATCCAACAACATATCAAAATCCTATTACCAGCTGCACGTGCTTGAGAGAGGCAGGAGCGTAGACCTCCGTGAAGCTGGTTAATCGATTCCCGGAATCGCGGCTCATGTGCATCAGGATACCAGAATTGTTGGACTGTTGTCAACAGTTGTAAGCAAGAAGGCTGTCGCCATATCGGGATAGGTACAGTCGGGCGGACGTCAGCATGCAACGATCGGCACACTGGTCGCCAAGCAACTGCTGGCGACATTAGCTACCGCAGAGAGCATTCGATGGGCTGTAGCAGCGCGACTATGGACACCATCATAATTCCGATGGTGTACCGAAGATTGGAGGTAAGTCTGCGCTCACGGCAGCCACTGGCCATAGGGCATCGCTCAGCACGGCTGGAGTGTTGTGGTAGTAGAGCTGCCCGTCGACGGGAATGACACCACATGTATACAGTGATAAGTGCCGATCTTGTAACGGCGCCGACGTTCGCAGAATCAGTGTCTGGCGATGAGGTGGCCATATGGGGAATCCAGTTGTCTGCGCGCGGTGCCATTATTACGATAGCCGAACACCTCTGATACGCATTGACAGGCAGTACGTGTATGACGTTTAAAGGCCCGTGCTGAGGCCAGTTCTGAGTGCTATCCTGGAGGACGTTTTACAGCAAGATAACGCTTTGCTAAAAACTGTTAACATCACCCTAACTTGCCTACGAGATCTCCAGACATATCACTCATCGAGAATGTACGAGACTTCATTAGATGACGCTTGCCTACCTGTCCAGGAGTAACACTGAATTATGGGACACGGTGAACACTGCGTGGCCCCAGACACCCGAACAGTCCATTAGAGGGATGTATACAGTCCACGCCTCTGTGCGTGTGATTGCATTGCACAACGTATGCACTTCTGTCACGTGATCCCGTCTTGTAATTGTCAAACAGATATACTGCCTAGGAAATGAAATAATGTCATTCACCTCATTATGTATGCATCTGATGATCTTCGGTTCATTTGGCTCCCTCCTACTGAGAGGTACATTTTCAATGACAAGCAGTGTATACATAACTTTACACCTTCATTACAAAATTTATTGAAGTATGAAATATGATATAACTGTAACGATTCCTTTTTATATAGTAATGAATATAATACACATATCGCGTGCTGAAGAAGTCAATAAAAAGTCGTGTCGAAACAAAATTAGAACTTCTTTGACTATGTATTGATGCTGTGATGTGGATTTGCTAATTTTCGTACAAGTAATCATGTTTGCTTTAATAAATAGCTCGTTAACATTTCCTCAAAAATACAGTACTTAGTTTCTTACTAATTAGTACTGCCACCTGCGACTGTAAATCTGCAAGGTTAAAAGAAGCAACACTACCTGATCGCACATATTAAAATTCTGTTAAATGGCAGCTCTGGTGGCAGAGGGTTTTTACTAATCGTACGACCCGGTTTCGCGCCCTTCACGAGAGGTTCTATTCCGGGACACTTTGGAAGTAGTGGTCCCAAATAAGGGACGTGCGAAGCCTTAAACGCGGATGGAAATTGTGAGCCCCCTCCTAAAAAAAAAGCAACGAATCGCTCAGATATAATTTTTTGCATTTTGCTATCAGTGGCGAAATCACTGAGTAATTTTGGTATGAATAATGGCAAATGCGTTGGTGTTGCGCTGTTGCATTTAAGCAAAGATGCGATTATGTAAATGAGTGCTGTGCCACAATGACGGAATATGACAAGTTTAGTCACTACCATGCTGTTACTGTATATTAGCGACTATGTGCTTTGGACTTGAATAATTTTTGATATTCGATGTTTCCCCATCGGTGTACCGCGTTCATTAACATAAACACAATCTCAGTTCCTCGTTCAGCAGGTACATTTTATTCTGTCTTACTGGGCACTGACCTGGGCCGATATCCTTTGCTGGTTAGTAACCTGCCAAAGGAAACTTCTGGAACATATCCAAGGTCAAATAAAAGCATACGGACAAAGGAGTGCGACGCAGTCTCATTCCAATAAGCAGCTGTTGTTTTTCGTAGTATGTTAAGAAAAGTGAAGTTTTCTTTTGGTTTCTTACGCATAGTAACGTGGAACTTAAAACACATCGACTTTTTAAGTTTCTGCCTTAAAAATCAGAGGATGGTGAGGACTTTTTTATGCATATTTTTGGAAGATTCTGAAATGAAATGGAAGAAAGATGTCAAAGATGCATTGGTTATATGGTGTCTAATAGTTTTTACATACGTGAATTAGAGAACAATATTATTACTTCCACCAAATGAGATATCTCCACCCGTTTGCCAATATATAATATTTTTTAATCTCCTTTTCTTCATTTTGTTTCTGACTTTTCTTAGAACACTTTTTGTTTTATATTGTAGTTTTGTGGATTCTATGAAAAACTGGTTTAAGTTGAAGAAGAAAAACCACTTGCACAGATGAAGCCAAATAACTGAAGGTATAAAGCATCCAACGGGTTTAGTTAAAATGGTACACAAGAAACAAAACACACACAAACGCACAGAATATAAAATATACAGTAGTTATAAATTTTCCTTATTGGTTTCAATATTAATATTACTCTTCTCAGCATGAACTCAAACACTGGTGTTTCTTTACGTTTTCAATACTTTCTGCCTCTTCTACGCATTATTTCTAGTTCACTCAAAACTAAAAGCTTTGGATATGAAGTTCAAAAATCATATGAGCCGTGTTCAAGTCGTATGCACGAATAAAACGAATAAAAACATGACATACCCACTATTTCAGTCGTACTTTCATACTTTTCAAGATCTTTACTTCGGTAAATCACAGTTAAACGTTTCTCAATTCAATAAATTGGTGCTTTTGCTTCTGTCAATTTTAAGCTATTTACAATAAATAATATTACCGGAAGGAATGACTGACCTACGAACCTCCGGAACAAAAATGTGCTGATAAAAGAAAACAATATCAGAATGCAATGTGGAACTACTGAATAAAAATTTCATTTAAGACAGTCAATTCAAAATATTTTAATTTCGTATAATCGATTTTAGATTCATAATATTGCGGACACAGTTTCGCAACCTTTGATTTATTAAATGCAATCTTGAGAACTGATTATTGCTAATGAATTATCAGGCTCAAAAAAGTATTTGTAGATTGAAGAACACAAATCATTGAAATTGTAGAACGGAATGTAGTTATTGGAAAAAATGTAGCTTTTTACAAATCGTGATTTCTGAATACCTTGAGTTTGTATTTCATTTCCGTGGTATGTATTAAGAATACATTAAATATTCATGGCGCGTACCTAAAGAATTTTCGAAACAAAATTTTTCTGCTTACAGCATGAAATTTAAAGAGTGTTTGTAATAAAACATGGAACACACAAATCAAATAATAAATTTGACGCAGTACGAAACAGGAAAGTAGTGGGGAGTAAGTAGATAAAGATTCTGTATCTCACAATTAAATTTTTTTTTTGAAACTTCAAAAATTGTTGATAATTTATCAAAGATCCTTACCTTCATAATTTCTGTGATATAAGTTCATGAGTTTTCTTCGTGAATTTTACCATTCATGGTATCCACACGATATGAAGGGAAGTAAAATTAATATTATTTCCTCATCGGCACACAGAAAAGACGGATTGACAATCCGCTGCCTTAGAAGAAACAATCGTCACCTCACAGGAGAGCTTCGCCGCTCCAGTATCGCACACTTCGGTAAGAAATGATGAACGTTCATGCCGCTCAGTTCTTCGCAGATCGGTTGGTCGACTTTGAGCACAACGCCCTCTGGTGATGTTGGCTCTCCAGCAACAACCGACGTCACGGTTGCTGAATAGGCAAGGGATACGCACGTGTAGCCGGCGTGCAGATGGCAAACCACACAACTAGCCGCGTCGGTGACGTAGATGTGTTACGGGATGAGAGCAAGGTACTTAGAGAGTATAAAGTAGGACAAGGTGGAACGGGGAGGAAAAAGAACGAGGGGGTTATAATAATACGCAGGCCAAATCAAGCAACAGGTCATTCGCAGATCTCATGTTTATACGCTTTCTCTTACTTTTGTTTAGGTTCGTAACAGAGTATTACATTAAAAAAAAAAAAGGTTCTGAGAGTACAAGTAAGATCGCGGCGAAGGCGAGCATTTTGGAAACGTTTGACAAATGATGTCGACTGTTTGGCTTTCTTCTTTCGGTGTGTGATTAAACGAGAAGCCTTCCAGCAGCAGCATACCGTGCTAAGCGGTGGAGAACAGGATTTCAGCTGCAGCTTGCTCTTAAACCGTCTTACAAAATAAATAAGAAGGAAGAATAGTGGAACTAACGCGATAAAATAAAATGTGCAGCATTCACTCTTTCACATTGAGCATGTGGGCTCTGTTTGTATCTCATGCAAAAGTAAAGTACGTTCAGAAAGTTGTTGATGCGTGCGTTTACATTAACTGAGAGCAACAGAAGCACCAAAAAGTGATATCAAAGAAGAAATTAATGGCCGCATATACACTCACGGACAATTAAATTTGCGCACCTAGAAAAGAACATGGTACAACCGCAAAACTTTGCAAATAGTTAGAGTGCGTGTTGGTATGCAAATGAAACACGTTTGGGGCGATTGCTCATGACCGCACACCCTGTGGTGGCGCTGCAAGTACGAACAGGCAGCCTTATAAACCGGATTGTAGTCGATGCCTCATGAAAGCGAAAAGCACCGACCGACCGACGCAAGCAAGAATACAGAGTGAGGAGAATGCAGGATAGAAGCCAGAGACTTCGATTTACACAACTTACGGATTTTTTTTTAATTGGAGGTTTAACGACCACCATGAGTAACTCAATGGGCTATAAGCAGTCTCCTGTCTCTAATTTAGGGCCACTGGCTTCAAGGAAGGGAGAGAGCCAGTACCGTAAGACAAACACAACATCAATGCCTCACCGGGATACGAACCCGGACCCCTTTTGGACGAATGATCATAAGGCATCGCTTAGACTACTGCTCCACCGGTGCGGCACTTACGGACTTTGAGAGAGGCCTGATCATCGGATTGAAAACCGTAGGGTGGTCGGCACGCCGTATAGCCCACCACGTGGACCGTTCTGACAACACCGTCTCACTGTGTTGGGAGCAGTGGACATGTGACGGAACTACCACACGGCGAAGCGGCTCCGGACGGACCAGGAGGACCACCGGTAGAGAGGATTGACGGATCGTGCGCCAGGCACGAACGTATCTCACGGGGACCCGGTCCACTATACAGGCAGATATAGCGGCTCCTGTGGGACGACAACCATTTTCCGACGCCACGCGGAAGCGAATCTGCGATCCCAGCGCCCCTTATGTGTGATACCATTAACACCGGAACATCGCCGGCTGCGTGTGCAGTGGTGCCTGCCCAGAGCGACGTGAAACGCCACAGACTGGCGACGTCTGGTGTTTAGCAATGAGTGCCGCTATTATCGCTCGGGTTCCTTATGGGGTTCACCCGGCGTAATATTGGGAGCCAAGGGGTGTCGAGTGGATTGTGATTCTGCGATTCCCTGATTTAGGGCTGACGCAGCTTCAGAATCCACTGACGGGGCGTTGTGTTTCACACAGCAGATTTTCCTTTGGAAGTCAAAGGGTCTGCTGTGTGCCGCAATATTTTTGTGAACGTTTAGATTTAAAATAAAAAGCATAAGTGAAGTGATTTTCTAAGTTCCGGTTCCAAAAGATTTATATATTCTCCAAATAATCTAGGGTTGAGCACACATATTGTAGTTAACGACACACTCATCATGGAACTGAGAGAAAATTAACAACAAAAACAATTTATTGGTTATGATTTGGCATAATAATAAATATACGCTCATGATATTAGCAAAAATGATTTACGACTCTCTGACAGGAACCTGTACTCAATTGAGTATTTACTTATTAAAATATAAACTCTATGTGTGGACTGCTCCGATAAAGATTTTATGAGGGGACATCAAAAAAAAAAAAAAAAAAAGAATAGGATGGATTTCCTACCTTAACCTCCGAATCTGGCCTAGATATCGCGCTGCTGACCACTCCTGAGCCGGGAGAATTCTCGTCCGCCAAACACTGTTATCGTGGTTCCTCCACCGAGGGTACTGGTCTGCGTTGTCTGCCCCGGCCCGTCAAACTTGGTGCGGGCTCTCGTCATGCTGCCAGTCTCTGATACATCATGGCTGCGTCCACGTTTTGGACCACCAAAAAGAAACCCCAAGTGACAAGTCACCAGTAATAAAAAAAAAGTGCAAGTCAAGCTTCTCGACTTAGAAGAACAAGTGAAAAGATGAAAGTGACGAAGTTCTTCTCCTCCCTTGTTAAAATTTTCGACGACCCCCAAGAAGACCCACACTACCTCAAAATATCCCATCATCCAATCACTAGCTGGCAAACGCAAGCCTCCCTGAATTAAATTCCCCAGTGCAGATCTTACTGGTCGGAAAATTAATATTTTGATCTTCCATTCGTTAGGGGGCCAAGATTCCTACCCGTTCCAGTGAAATTCTGAGAACCCCTCGTTACGTTTCCCGCGTGATACTACTCCCGGCTGTAAATCCTTACTCCAATTAAACTGCTAGCTCTGGTTCCAACAAGTCTCCAGTCGGCCCAACACGCATTGTGGATTCTATAGACGGTGGACACTTCTATTGCCCCAATAAAACATACTACAAAGCCAGCTCGCCGATGGCTGTCGCCAGCGTTTACTCCTTACAGTGTCGATCTGTCCTGTGAAGCCTTGTGCTGGGAGAGGGGGACGGAGAGGAAAAAAAAAGAAAAGATTCACCCAAAAGTATATGGCAAAATAAAACGTACTCCTTCAAAAAAATACATGAATTAATAAAAATGAATAAATAAATAAATAAATGAATAAATAAATGAATAAATAAAATAATAATTAAATAAATAAATAAACTAGGGAATGGGTTTTTGACCTAAATGTGCAGCGCTCAGCTTTGGGCGCTGTCACACCGCTTCGCTTCATTTTGGGGACAGATTATCATCGTGTCTGGTTGTGGAGGTCCCCGGGTCAACGGCACAGACCCAACCTCGCCATCGAGCGCCCCACATTCCCCACTGCAGGCATTATGGTCTGGGATGCCATTGCCTACGATAGCCGATCAGCTCTAGTAGTGGTAAGTTGATCATTAACTGACCAGCGGTATCTGGATGAGATCCTACGGCCCCATGTGCTCCCATTCCTGGCCGGGATTCCAGATGCGCTATACCAGTAGGATAATGCGCGCCCGCACACGGCTCGGGTTGCCCAGGACTGCCTACGTCATGTCCAGACACTTCCATCGCCTTCCTGCTCCACGGATATGTCCCCTATCGAGCATGTGTGGGATCAGTTGAAACGCCAGCTGCCGCCGTTCCGCACTATCCGGGATGTGGAGCACACCGTCCAACACGTGTGGGCCAGTCTGCCGCAGGACGACAACATCAGGCGTCTGTTCGCCTCCATGCCGGACCGTATTGCAGCATGTATCGCCGCACGAGGCGGTGCGACGCGCTATTAAAGACGACCGGACTGCGTGCCACAGATCCCTCTTTAAATGCCCTGCAGCTCTTTTTTGTCATCATGTGTATCATTACGTCCATAAAATTTCAGTTCAATCCGATACTTCGTTCTTAGTGCGCAAATTTTATTGTCCGTGAGTATAACTGGGCCTGTACATTTGAAATGCAATTCAGTTGCAGCGAAACATCAGATATAGCTGCAGATATTGAGAGTCATTAATTAATTAAATCTTCATCAAACACAAGGTTTTCTGCGTGCTTCATGGAGATCTAGCACGGAGTTCCCAGCCTACGTCTTTGCACAGACATCCTTTCGGACAGCCAAATATTTAAAATGCGAGAGGGAAGGGAAGGAACGGTACTCCTATTACGGTGTCTGGGTGGACTGGTGTGGGTATTTATTGTCTAACCCAGTGCTGTCTAACTTCTGTAGAGCCACCGGCCACGTCTTTTAAAAATATGCACTTGGTACAGAAAACGTTAGAGATGAGAGTGATAGTCAGTTTACATGGGCATCTCCGCGCGTAGTGAAACAGACCGAAACCGAACGCAAGCGATAAATAGGCGGACATCACGGTCTCCCAACAGTGTATAGCAATCGACGAACACGGGTAAACGCGGTGATCTGAGCGACTTTGATTGCTGATACACTGTCGGGACAAGACAGATCGGGAAGGGTCGTAGCTTGGGGACCGTCAGGGTACGCTCAGCCTCTCCTGAAAAGTTTTGAGCCTTCCCTTCGAAAGATTCATCAAACGTAATAATAATTAACGCATACTACACTGCTGGCCTCCCAAAATACAACACCAAGAAGGACACGAGATAGCAAAGCCAGATTTACTGGACACATAACAACAGATACAAAGATGAAACGATTGAGCTTACAGGCCCGTGCGACTTGCGGAACACGCAGACATCAATAGTTCGTGTGGCCCCCATGGCTGGCAATAACGGCTGCTACACGCCGCGGGTACCTGTACACTCCTCGCAAGGTACCTGTGCTACGAAACTTCAAGTTTAGAAGATTCATTGTTTTGGTTTTCAGTGAGATGTAGCTGACAGTTTTCAGCCTAGTCATCTGAGTTTGGCCCAGGTTCATGTCTTGGATCAACCATGAGTAGTCCGTTTGTCTTACGGATGCAGCTCTCTCCCTTCACTGGAACCAGTGGCTCTATATTAAGGACGCGCGACTCCTTATACCTAGGAGTTATTTTTGGTAGTGGCAAACGGAGAAACAGTAACAACCTAAATATTCCGGGGCCCCCAATTGGCTGTGTTTTGTGAATCCTTGTAAATTGAACTCACTAATTAAATAACGCTCAACTGTACACCAACTATACTTAAATACACTGACGGAAAAAAAAATCCCAACACCACGGCAAAAATAGTTGTACAGGAATGAAATGGCGGCAATACATTTGTATAGGTAACATATTTAATCGATTTAGGTTTCAAGATCACAGCTTATTGTAAGCGCAAGAAGAACCATTTTAAATGTGAAATGCTGGTACATTAATAACCGGTGTAACCGCCTGAATGTTGAATGCAAGCACGCAAACGTTCATGCATTGTGTCGTATAGGTGCTGGATGTCAGTTTGTGGGATGGAGTTCCATGCCTGTTGCACTTGGTCGGTCAATACAGGGACGGTTAATGCTGGTTGGTGGTGAAGCTGGGGTTGTCGTCCAAGGATGTCCCATACGTGCTCGACTGGTGAAAGATCTGGTGATCTAGCAGGCCACGGCAACATGTCGACACTCTGTAGAGCATGTTGGGTTACAACAGCGGTATGCGGGCGAGCGTTATCCTGTTGGAAAACACCCCCTGGAATGCTGTTCATGAATGGCAGCACAAGAAGTGAAATCATCAGATCGACGTACAACTGTGCCGTCAGGGTGCGTGGGATAACCACGAGAGTGCTCCTGCTGTCATAGGAAATTGCTCCCAGGACCATAACTCCAGGTGTAGGTCAAGTGTGTCTCGGCCGCAGACAGGTTGGTTGCAGGCGCTCACCTGGCCTCCTTCTAACCAACACGCGGCCATCACTGGCACCCAGGCAAAACCGGCTTTCATCAGAAAACACAACAGATCTACACTCCGTCCTCCATTGAGCTCTAGCTTGACATCACTGACGTCGCAAACGGCAGTGGTTTGGAGTAAGTGCAATGCACGCTACAGGGTGTCTGGCTCGGAGCTGTCCTTTAAGTAACCGATTTGTAAGGGTTCGTTGTGTTACTGTGGTGGCAACTGCAGCTCGAATTGCTGCCGCAGACGCGGTACGATGCGCCACAGCCATACTCCGTACATGGCGGTCTTCCCTCTCAGTAGTGCCACGTGGCCGGCCGGAACACGGTCTTCTTGAGGCAGTACCTTCCCTTGACCACCGCTGCCAACAATCATGCACAGTGGCTACATTCCTGCCAAGTCGTTCTGCAATATTACGGAAAGAAAATCCACCTTCTCGTAGCCCTATTACACGACCTTGTTCAAACTCCGTGAACTGTTGATGATGACTTCTTCGTCTTCTTAAAGGCATTCTTGACTAACATCAACACCCTACGTCGAATCTCAACGATAACTAACGCTCACGAACGTTACAGCGCGTATTTACTGCAAACCTGCTTTGCATGTTCCGAGGGGCGCTACTAGCGCCACACGTATGCGCCGAGCGCGATATTTGCATAGACGTCATCTTACAGATGTACTCTCACCGCCTACCAACTGTCGTTTATCTTACACAAACCCTTCTTGGTGATGGGATTTTTTCCGTCAGTGTAGTATAACTATGTAAGTGATCCGAATTTCTTGGCGTAGAATGGAAATCAAAGTTTCCAACTTTTCGCACATCAACCAGATGGCTTTTTCAAGGGAGGTAGACTGCAAACTGAATAATAGAACGCTTCAACAATTTGAACGCGGAGACTTGACTTGTTAATAAACGAAGAGGGGCGAACGTATGTGCCGCCCCGGTGGCGCAGTGGTCTAAGTGATGGTATCTGATCATTCGTCCGAAGGGGTACGGGTTCGAATCCCGGTGAGGCATGGGTGTTGTGTTTGTCTTTCGCACTGGGCACTGGCTCTTCCCTGCAACCAGTGACCCTAAATTAGGGACGGGCGACTGCTTATAGCCCATTGAGTTGCTCACGGTGGCCGTTAAACCTCCAATTAAAGAAAAAAGAAGAACGTACGTAATTAGGCATTCAATACACGAGGCGTTATGCTCATTTAGCACACGGAATCATGAAAGAAAAACATGATTCCTTTTGTTTTCCTTCTATGATTCCGTGTGCTAAACGAACATAACGCCTGGTGTCTTTGAATGCCTCATTACCTTCGCATCTGTTCATTTATTGTCAAGTCAAGTCACCGCGTTCAAATTGGTGAAGCGTTCTATTATTCAGTTTGCAGTTTGCTGTCTAACTTCCTTGAAAAAGCCTTTTGGTTGATAACTTTTATTTCTATTCTACGCCAAGAAATTCGGATCACTAGTACAGTTATACTATTTAAGTGAACTCACTATTTCATAATTTCTCTGTTTCAACATGGCGAAGCGTAATGGACTGATAGCCGCATTAACTGCAGTCATTAAATCAATCTGCTAACTGGTAATAAAAACTTAAAGAAGAGAGGATGATACGTTATCATCAGAATCTGTTCCTTTGCTTATAATAAATTTCAGTAGCAACTTTTTTGATCTCCACGTTTTCCAGTGGGAAAACGAACAGCGCGTTTCTTTCTTATTTGCTTTGAAACAAGTACAGGGGATGTTCACTATATAAGGTTATTTTCGTTTGTGTCTTTGCATCTATTAAAGAGGTTCAAATTCTTAATTTTATTTAGTCTGAAACATTTCCTTGAAACCCTCACCGTAGCAGTATGTGACACTCTCGAATTAATTCAGCCGATGGGACAGACTCGAATTAATAAAGCCGATGGGACAGACTTGAATTAATAAAGCCGATGGGACAGACTCGTATTAATTCACAAACCATTTGTAGCAGAAATTTAAAACGATAGTTCGACGATAGGGCATCGATGGTTTACATTTTCCTTCAGTATTTCGTAAGTATTTCGCTTGTCAAAATCAGCACACAGATCATTTGGTTTAGCATATTTTGGCAGAATACGGCAACTCTTACTGAAAATTATCAAACATATTACTCAACGTAGACATTTCAGTTGAGAATGTGGCTTCGTTTATGTCCGTTTTGGGATCTCATGGCAATTACGATGTATAATTCTGTCATATACGCACGAAAACATGCACTTTCTAATCTAATTGCAAAGAAAATATATATAGCTTTATGGATGAACATAAATTGGTGCAGCTAAAGGAGAAGATGGTACACAAATTAACTAAGTTTTAACACCTTGTTTATAGTACAATATCGTGATGCAATGCAATTTACAGATATCATACCACGATAATAATAGACATTAATTACATTGCCACACGATTCCGCCGCCAAAAATTTCCTGGATAACATAGCCAGCGAAGTTCATTAAGTTTTGTCTCAGTAGTGGGCCATAAATATCTTATATCATCTATGAACGAATGAGTAAGATATTGATTTGACATTCTATAGGACTGGTTTCGAATCTTGGCGAGCTGGGAATATTGTGTTTAATTTTCAGTTCTGTTTCTGTCCCTTTCATGGACTAACAATGTGAAATTATAAACCGCACTTTTCTGCTAGCTTTCGATGGTCGCAGAGGTCGTTTTGATAATGAAAAATTACCGGGAATACCTTCGATCGCCACCGATCAAAAACTTATTCAACGGAAATGTCTATTTAAATAACATGTAACAAACATTTACTTACTCTTGGTAGAACATGCCTTTACTGCCATTACAGCTAAACATAAAATAGAATAATTAATTTTGTCTGACTCCAACTTCAAGAAAAGAATGAAAAACAAGAATGCCAGCCTTAAAATATGTTCTGTGACTTGATTCTCGAAAATGCAAAATGAACATAAATATAATTGCAAAACATCATTAAAATACTGAAAAGATAAGAAGCAAAACTTTCGTAGTGGAATATTAATTACTTTAGTGAAGAGAAGCTTCGTCTGGTTGTTTGCAATTTCCAATTTTTTGGTCAGCATCGTTCGCTCTGTAACGAATCTCATATTCAATAAAAATGAGAATGAAAAGTATGCAAGTCACGCAGCAAACTCCGGGCTTCACCAAATGAAGAAATGATTTCATTGAAAGCAGGTTTGGGTTGGATGAATTTGATCATGAAAAACCTGTTCTTTCAATAACTTTTGAAAAATTAATAACGAGGTTCGAAGGCAGTGAATAAATAAACATAAGAACAACGAATGACAATCTGATTACTGATTGGTTCAGAGAAAATAATTATTGATGTACTGATTTCATCATTCGCAAAGAAAGTGCGAAATGAAATTTCGTCAGAAAACTGTTGATAACATGCCATACCGAAAATACGGTTTGATTGATGTACATTATTTCAGTTCAGGTGTTTGTAAAACCACTTACATTTACATTTGATGTTTGTAAAGATTTACACCTGGAGACTTATCTCGTGCCGCCACATGTAGTGAAAAAAGAATAAAACATTAACTTTTCTCTATTGACTACTTCAATGTCACTAAAATACTTTCTGTCGTACACGGATATCACGCAGCACGATGCCTATTTATTTTTGTCGGAATAACATCTCATGCTGATCACGTATTTGAAGGCGGTCCCTGTCCAATGTCGTTTGGTTCAACGGCCTATTCGTCCAATGATACAGTTGGGCCTGTGACGACTTGTCCAAAGGTATCGTCCACCAAACTGGCATTTCTTCTGTTTTGGAAAGAGTAGCAAGATAAGTTACTATTGCCTCTTTATAGCGTTTCCTGAAATCATTTCCATTTCCAGATTTTCTTTAACTAGATTTTACGGATTATCGTACATAATTTAGTAAATATACAAGGTTTGAAGTCTAACACTTTATAATTTGTCTTCTTAATAAATAGATCAAATTCCCAATGCTCGAAAAATATAAATTTCCTGAAGTATTGAAGAATATTTACAAAAATCTTCCAAACGCGAAAGTGCATAAAAATGGCAAGAATTTTTCCATTTGAGATACTATTAGTGTTTTCTGTATTATTAAGGATTTATATTAAGAAGAAAAAGATTTTCATTGCATTAGGAGCATTTCTCGTTCTCGTTAATTGTCCCTAATTTCATCTACTGTTTTATAACTCTCTGTTTTTAATTTTTTTTTCTCAGTGATCCTTTTCGTAGGTAACAGTCCTTCTGCATCAAATGTAAAATGTAAATATAAAGAAGTAATGAAACGGGGGTTGAATGATCGATGCTCGAAGTATTTCTGCTGGTCGGTCACCACATTTTCTAATATTGTGAAATCGCCAAGACTGTACCTCCTACAGGACAGGAAAGGGGAGTAATAATGAAAACAAAATACAGATTTATCCACCTTAAAGAAGGATTCATTATTGTTGTTCATTTATTTTCTTTATTTGTCCCCTTGTTTTTACCCCTCAGTGGTGCTCTTCGGAAATATTTGTTCTATTGAATAAAAAATCCTTGAAGACAACGACAAAAGTGCACATGAACAAAAATGACAAAATGTAAATTTCGCGTAAAATTAGCACATCTTTCAAACCAAAGAAAGCATGATAGTGTAAAATGTAGTAATAATAACATTGGACAACAAAGTTTTACGAAAGCCTTGCCCCAAGATTAAATTAATAATTTTTATAGATTTCCAGGTGCTGAACACGAATATGACAAAGAAAATGCAAAATTGTTTACAGTTTGTGAGAGATCAGCAATAGTTTCATATACGTATTAACTACATGTACTGGCAAATCTCCGCTTCTACGTCTGGCATCGCTTTACCTGTCGCTTGTAAAGAGGCTCAGGATAATCCCTAATCAGCGTCCAACAGTATTCATCTAACATAGAAGTGGACCATTTTACTTGGCATCCTTTCTCCATCGTCGCAATTTCCTGATGGAAGCGTTCGCCGGGCTCATTCTAACCAAGCCGCAGTTGTCCGGGAAGAAACTCAAGTAAGAATGCAGCAAGTGTATCTTTAAGGACATATAGAAGCCACGTTTTTGATACAAAGACATCACCTCAACCAGATCCTTGTAGCCTTTCTGCCCTGACATTTCCGAGGAAGTACGTTGACATCGGACGAAACGCGCCCCAAGTTTTTTTTCTCATCAATCTGTAGCGGGTAGTCGAACATCGCGTCAATGAAGACCCACAAAAAAACTCCCTCTTTAATTTTCGCTCTGCTGATTCGACGGAATTTGCCACCCAGGTACTTGAAGGCTGATCCAGTCCTGTCGATGGCGCTCACGAAGTTTCTTACCAGATATAATTAAATGTGTAGGTGCGGTAGCATAATTTGTGTGTTTCTGCCAGTGCTAGGTGTTGCAGATTCTTCTCTCCGACCTTCAGAGGTATTTCCTCGCAGGCCAGTCTCTCTTCACATAGTGCAAATTCCTCGCTTGGCTGTCCCATTCGCACAACAAACAGCAGTACTTCGTATTAAAAAACAACAAATATAATGCAATCCGTATCTATTGGTGTAAGAAAAAATTCTTCGCACAAACTTTTCCCGTAAGCAGCCGTCCGTTGACGGGGAAAGCTTGCGGCAAGATTATTTTTCTCACACCAATAAATACGGATTATATTATATTTGCTTTTTTATTACTTTGGTGTTGACAGTCCATAATTTACTCATAGTATACTGGCGTGCAAAAATTAAGGACGAGACGGTTTTTCGAATGTAACGTCATGCAGAAGTGCTCCACATCGACTCAAATGATACCATAAGATCCCCAAGATGTACGAATATGGGACAAGTGAGCAAAACCGTCCAAACAAGGAATCCAAAGGATACAAAGGCACTTTATTGAAAAGGTAGCTTCGAGCACAGCTGGACAGAAGACAGAAACGTCCATGTGACAGGCGGCTGCCAAGAAAAATCCAGTCTTTATTAGGGGATATGATCACCCCTGACTGCGTTGCAGCATTTACGTCTGTCCATGCTGAGGACGAGGTTGTCAAGGAGCTGTTAAGGCATCGCGGCCCATTCCTCTTGTAGCGCCAATCGCAGCTGCGGAATCATTGCTGGCGGCTTATGTCGTGCTGCCAAGCGTCTCCCGAGAAGGTTCCACACGTGTTCGATTGGATTTAGGTCCAGGGACATTGCGGGCCAATCCATGCGTTGAATATCTTCACTATCAAACAGATCTGCGACAGCCACTGTACGATGAGGTGTAGCGTTGTCGTCCATGAAGAGCAACGCAGGACCCACAGCACCTCTAAACAGACGCACGTGAGGCAGGAGAACCTCGGTACAATAGCGGACACAAGTGACTGAACCTCCTTGGAAGATGTGGAGGTCAGTACGGCTAACAAGCATGATACCGCCCCAAACGAGAACTCCGCCACCTCCAAAGCGGTCCCTTTCGATGATGTTGGGGATGTGATGTTCCCTGCTCTCTCCAGATATGTATACGTCCAGAATCGCTCGTCAAATAAATCGGCTCTCATCCGTAAAGAGAACTCGACCCCATTGCTTATGTGTCCAGTTCTTGTGTTTCTGGCACCACAGAAACCGCCTTCTCCGATGAGCAGGCGTTAATGGCACACACCGTACTGGTCGTCGTGCAAATAGACCACCTTTGTGCTGCCTTCTGGCCAAGGTAAGACGCGATAACGGACGTGCATGGTCCTTGCGATTTCTCCCGCTGTCTGCCGTCTGTCTCTTCTTGCCTGTAGGACAATATACCGGTCGTCCACCGTCGTGGTTGCTCGTAGAGACGACTCCTAAACTCTCGGACAGCTGTTCCTGTCGTTTGAAATGCTCTCCAAGCTCGTGAAACGATGCTGTGAGCGATCCCGAACTCCTCGGCCACTCTAGTCACACTTCGACCTTCTTCCAACTTCCCAATGACGCGACCTCGGGTAAAATCATCTAGATGCCGTCTACTGGATTGCCTGTTGGCCATATCACACGGTGGCAGCAACTCGACGTCGTTCAAACCAATATACACCGTGCAATAGCTATTACCGAATTGCTGAGCGTACACCGCCTGTGTGCTTTATACCCTTCCGACACTCCCCCGAACCTACATCATGCTGCATATATGCGCATACCCTACCGTACCGGACCCTAGTCTATCTCCTGAGTGGTCTTTTGGTTGGTCCGTTCTACTTGCTCGTTTCGCTGTTATGCTAATTTCTCCTCTTCGTCCTTAATTTTTTGCACACCAGTGTACTTCGTGTATCTCAGCTGCAGACCCAACTATACAGACACTGCCTTCAAGTCATCACAGAGATGACAGCTTTACGCGCTGGCTGTATTGAAAACAGTCCAACAGCAGTTTTTGGTTTTCCTAGGTTTCTTTTATGCATACAGCTTGTCCGTCTGGAGCAGATGGAAGCTGATTTCTACTATGCGCCTTGAGGCTCAGTTCGACGAGTCTACGAATTGTCGACATTCGTGCAGGTCATGTTTGATTCGAAGGGAATTCATCAGGCCAACTACGTCGAAGCAGAATACAAGGTCATCATGATTTCGGAGGTAAGGCGCAAACTGCTCATGACGAGTGCGAAACGAAGTTACACGGGCATTTTCCTTGAGAAGATTCCATTGTAGAAGTCTTGATCCCAGTAACTCCTCTTTTGCTTTGGACAGCTCCAGTCTACAAACAAGATCTTTCAGTTATTTTTGTGTGAGAATGTGTGGCGCAGATGACACACGGTAGCCGACATATTGGTCACCAACAGACGCCGAAGGCTCAGAAGAACCCGACATCAGTTCGGCTCCGTCCTCATCGTCCTCTGAATCGATGAAAAATTATTTAGGAGGTTAGGAAATGGAAAGTCCTTCAACTTGCGAAACTGGTCGGATAGCAGACAGTATATTCCGGTACGCTATTGTCCATTTCCTTTTCCTCGTGATGCATTTCGAAATATGTGGTACCATGCAGAAGTAGTAGTCATTTAAATGATTGCTTGGCTCTCTCTAAATAACATAAATAGCAAACGACATCGACACTTTACCGCCTTTCAGCCACTTCGAAAGATTTCTAGCACATGTGCCGCAGCATATACACTATATTGACAAAAGACACCGGACACCTAGAAGAGAAACACAACATAGCATTTATTGACATACATTAGTACGGTGTCGGTTCCCCTTTGGCCTAAATACATGCACTTACCCTTCGAGACATGTTTTCGACAAGGTTTCGGAACACAGCGATAGGCATGCGCTTCCATTCAGTACATAATGCTGCCGCTAACTGTTGCTTAGTAGTAGGCCTTGGTTCCAAACTTCTTATGCGGCCCTCTTATTCTTCACATAGGTGCTCTATGAGTTTAGAATCAGGGCTCTGTGCTGGTCAGGCCACACACGATACGGAATTATCGACAAACCACGCCGTAACAGTCCTTGCTTTATGGATCGGTTTATTATCCTGCTGGCACCAACAAGGCTCGGTTTCATAGTATTGCCACAGAGTTGGTAGCGCATAATTGTACACAATATCGAGGTACACGTGCTGGTTAACAGGGTTGCCCACGATAACCGATGAGCCGAGACCATACCACGAAACACACCCCCACACTAGTACACTGCCAACTCCAAACTTGACCGTAGGAACAGTACACTGTGGTAAATAGCGTTCTCTCGGCTGCGTCCATACCCACACACGGCCATCAGACTGATGGATCGTGTATCTGGATTCATCAGTCCATAGGACCCGTTTCCACTGATCTACGGTCCACGATAAATGTTCTTTACACCATGTTAAACGACGAGTAGCATTACGAGTGAAGATGAAAGGCTTATGAGCAGCCGCACGACCACGGTAACTCATGGAATGAAGTTCTCTGCGGATGGTACATGTACATACCGAGGTTCCAGCATTTTTAGTCACCTGTACACTGAGGTCTTGTGCAGTACTTCGTCGATTACCTGTAACGACTCTCCTGAGGCTTCGACGTCCTCTGTCACTGATTTACTTTGGTCTGCCGTTACGTTTTTCTGCTTCAGGCACGCCATGTGTCCTCCACTTATTCAGTACATTCAAAACAGTTGACTTGGGTATGTTTAAACGCCTCTCGGTTCCTCTGATGGACAACCCACTAATATAACTCTCAACAATATTTCCTTTCTCAAAGTCAGTTAGTTCTCTCCCGCTGCGACATTTTCCCTCAACCTCACAGTGCGATAGGATCGCGGTCAGCTTCAGGCTAGTTTTTATATCGTTTGCAGCTGTACCGCGCATCTTAACATCACCGCGGTTCCGTTCATTTGATTTTGAAGGCCTGGTCCGTTACCTTTGTCAATATAGTGTATGTGGAGTCCATGTCTTGTCCTTGATCTTGCATCAGAAATAAAACTGATACGCTTTTTTCGCTATCGGTGTGATTGCCTTTTTCTGGCTTGCAAATGGCATTTTCCCTCAAATATTACGAAAGTAATTTGGACTAATAACTCAGTTACGAGGCATCACTACTACTGGATTTAAACTGCAGGGATCACTTGTGTATATGATGCAGGAGTAACTGGGAGTGTAGTCCAGTAAATTGAACCAACACTTACTCACCCTACGAAACATCAGTTTATAGTGATGATTGAATCATCTTACGTCACGGATGTCATTACTCAACTGCACTGAATCAGACAATGGTACAATAACCCCTGGGGTTGTATGTATGGTTGGGCTGATGTAATATGACGCAATACGTTGCGACTGAGTCTCTCGTAAACAAGAACCAATCTACAGATTTTATTGTCATTTTCGTGTTCAACACATTGAAATTAGTAAAGATTCGCTATTTTTATTCAAGAGGCAAATTGTGTGTTGTCTAGTGTAATGAAGCATCCATTAGCATGTGAAATCTTATCGTAAAGGGTTTTATGAAATCTCTCAACATTTTCATAAAAATGGCTCTCGATACAATGCTAAACGTGTGCAATATTTTCCTGGTAGTCAATTGTATCTGACAAATAATTAAATTTTTCATACGGATTATAAATATCAGATCTACTTTCTGTAATTAATGGAAAAAACATAGAAATGCATTTGTTGTCACTGTTCCCAACAAAGCATTTCTATGTTTTTTTTTCAGCAATGCATTTGTTGTCACTGTTCCCAACAAAGCATTTCTATGTTTTTTTTTTCAGCAATGCATTTGTTGTCACTGTTCCCAACAAAGCATTTCTATGTTTTTTTCAGCAATGCATTTGTTGTCACTGTTCCCAACAAAGCATTTCTATGTTTTTTTTCAGCAATGCATTTGTTGTCACTGTTCCCAACAAAGCATTTCTATGTTTTTTTTTCAGCAATGCATTTGTTGTCATTGTTCCCAACAAAGCATTTCTATGTTTTTTTTCAGCAATGCATTTGTTGTCACTGTTCCCAACAAAGCATTTCTATGTTTTTTTTCAGCAATGCATTTGTTGTCACTGTTCCCAACAAAGCATTTCTATGTTTTTTTCAGCAATGCATTTGTTGTCACTGTTCCCAACAAAGCATTTCTATGTTTTTTCAGCAATGCATTTGTTGTCACTGTTCCCAACAAAGCATTTCTATGTTTTTTTTCAGCAATGCATTTGTTGTCATTGTTCCCAACAAAGCATTTCTATGTTTTTTTTCAGCAATGCATTTGTTGTCACTGTTCCCAACAAAGCATTTCTATGTTTTTTTTTCAGCAATGCATTTGTTGTCACTGTTCCCAACAAAGCATTTCTATGTTTTTTTTTCAGCAATGCATTTGTTGTCACTGTTCCCAACAAAGCATTTCTATGTTTTTTTTTCAGCAATGCATTTCTTGTCACTGTTCCCAACAAAGCATTTCTATGTTTTTTTTTTCAGCAATGCATTTGTTGTCACTGTTCCCAACAAAATTACGTCGGTGATGTAACGCGCTCTTATTTTCTAATGAACTGTAAAACAAATTTGGCCTGTGTACCGAAGAGAAAAAAATTCCAGAAAGTAAAATGAAAAAAAAAGAAACTTAAAAATCCATAAATACATCATTTGAGAAATCACATTAACTGTAACATACTCTGGCTTCCTTGTCGACACCCCAAATGGTGAGATGCTGTAGCACATGAAAAACGCTACTTAATTGTTTGGTTTTTCTTCCGTAGCGTGCATTCGTTTCTCATATTAGTACTGACAGTCAAAATTCTTTTTTATTATTTGCAATACAATGAAATTTTCCCGTTGCTTAGATACTAATAAATCTTTTGAGAAAATGGAAAGCAAAATTTTACAATAAGAGCTTGGGGGCGGGGTGGGGGGTGACAAAAAGTCTCGGCTTCCAGCGTGAGTGAAAAAGCCGAATTGGATTTTCTTGTGAAACATCTCCTACTCTCTTCATTGCGGGAGCTCAGGAACTCAATAAATGAACATGCAAAAACCAGACCAGTTCGTCCATTTCCTGCAAAGCTACAATATAAACGTTTTTGTTATTTCCAAAGATGCTGCATTTACATGCAAACGAAACTATAGAACTTGTTCTGCGTACTTGTTGCTTCTTGTAGTACCGTGTGTTGGCTTTTTTCAGTTTGCTTAATGTACTATTCTGATTCTCGCAAAGGTCAGTGGAAAACTGACAAGTGAGTGACATCGTGGCCAGATGTCTGCAAGGATATCTCTCAATATCGTAAAAAATGAAAATACCAACACTTCAGCTGAAAGTTTGGGAGAAACGCTTGTGTCATAAATCTTCGTAGCCATCTGAATAACAAAAAGCCCGCGGTGGATGAGTAGACAGTGGCACGGGCTTCTGGTTACTTTCCCGAGGTGGGGACTGGTTCGAATCCCTGATGAGGCATGACTGGCGTACTAGTCTACTGCGGTGGCTCTTCCCCTTCCCTGGAACCAGTGGTTCTAAATTTGATACAGGCCACTCCTTATGCCCTTAGATGCTTACGAGGAGCGTTAACGGCGAAACAATCACAAAAAATGAATCATATAATGATATTTTGGACAATCTCTGGAATCAGGAACACAAATATACGGCTCTCATCATTGACAGAATACAGAAAGATTTTTCTA
This sequence comes from Macrothele yani, assembly GCA_039090855.1. Classification (NCBI taxonomy): domain Eukaryota; kingdom Metazoa; phylum Arthropoda; class Arachnida; order Araneae; family Macrothelidae; genus Macrothele; species Macrothele yani. The sequence goes on along the minus strand of CM076995.1, from coordinate 3,819,389 downwards.
TCCTCTCTGGACATGATGATTGACCAAATGAACAACCTCGTTAATGCTACGGATCAAAATGGTTTATTTATCCCGGCGCGAAATTCTCAAAACTTAATGAGGCGAAACAAAGCAGGTGTTTTCATCGGTTCATTGTTCAGCAGGCTTTTCAGACAGGAATAACTCGACTTCGTCCGCAGTAGCGATGAGAGGACAGCAGATACTCTCCGCTTTGTAGAACCTAACTTCCTGGGAAATAACAGAGCTGTCTACTACAAGGGACATGTGGAAAATTTGATGTGCTACCACGAACAATGCCGCCATATGTCTTTAAGATACATTTTCTCAACTGTCCGCTGGAGATACTTTACGGCTAATTACCACACAGTGAGTGATGAGTACTGCGTGCGTTTCTATTGAGAGATTTGGGCGTAGCAGAACAAATAAAGTCCATCGATGTTACAGCGTTGTTATCAGACAGTAACGAGAGCTGCTCCAGAACTTTTGATAAGAAAGAGGTGATAGAGCTGTGTGCTAAACTGAAATAAACCGGTAAATGTAATATATCATGTATCACTAATATAGTGTGTAACACATGCTCATCATAATGGAACAAAGTTTTCTTGGAAACCGAGGAATATCAAGCATTTAAAATCATTTTCGTGCTTGGATTTCCAAAAATCCACATCCCAATTCCGAAAGATCGAATCTGTTGTTACCGGTCAATCTTCAGCAGAACATTTTTGTCTAGCTTTGTAAGAACATTTTTGGGCACAGCTTGAAAATTTGTCTAGCTACATACAATAGATTGTTCCCATTTTCTCGAATGTCCGGCAACCATATCTCTTTTGGCCTACACACTCCAATTGTTCCATCTATCTCTAAAATGTGACATTACAGTGAATTTAAAGTCAAATTTTTGGTATTCATTTTCTTGAAATTTTCTATGAATAAATAATGTTCTGGTTGACAATCAAAATTGTAATTTTTTCCAGCGGCTTTATGAATACATAATAAATCGGCAAATCAACTTTTTTCATCCTTCTATGTGAGGTAAAGTGTTTTTATACAATGGTATATTTCTTCTGCAACGTTCCGGTATTGGATGTGTTGCTTCAATAAATTTTAGTGTTTCCGTAATGTGGCATACTGTTATCACGTATATCAACAGAAAGCGAATACTTGGAGGAATTAGTTCTCCACGATTTCATGAAAGGCAATATGAAAATATTATAATCGGCACATAGATTCTGCATTTTCTACGTTTCCCTATATAGCCACAATTCAGAAAATGCGAAAACTATATCCACTTGGAACGGGAATTGAACCCGCACCTCCCAGTTGACGCTCGAGGATGCGTCCTCTACACCACTCATAACAAAGAAGTTCCGAGCAACTGAAATTAACCAGACGTAGCTTAGGAATCCGAAAAACGTCCCAGATGTGCCCTCGTTGAAGCAATCTCTGTTTCATCGTACCGTCAACGATCGTTTCTCATCCATATACAGATGAAGTTCAATATATAGTGGTGTGCAAAAGTATTACATCACCTGCGAAAACCGTGAATTTTCAAGTTTGACTCTTTTTATAACTAACAAATTTTCATAGTTATTTCATCGTTTATATGTCATTAGATGCAAACTTTAATGGAGATTTCAAAAATGTCTTAATTTTCCGGTAGCTACTTCTGTACTTAAGATATGACATAAAACATGGGGCTTGGCAAACACATTGAAATTCACGTTAGCTGCATATCAGTTGTTACAACCAATCATATACATTCTCTCACCTGATTGGCTGCTTCCAAATGTTATCCTAATTCTAATCCAGCCTGTATAAGGGTTGACGCAGAGCTACTACAGCATTGTAGTGGTCGCTTCTTGTTGTTATTAGGGTATAATTTGTGTACATTCTCAATAATAGTTAAAACTGTAGTATTGTTCACAGAGGACAGAGTAAAAATAATTGTTCTGCACGAAGAGGGATATTCTTCAAGACAAATCACTGAAAGAGTGGGCTGTGATCAATCTGCAGTTATTAAGCTACTGAAGAAAGTAAAAGACATTGGTGATATTAAAAATATTCTTCGCAGTAGAAGAACCAGATCCACTGCGACCATGCAGGACAGAGTGCTCAGAAAACTAAGTTTGGCAGACAGGAGGCTCAATTCACCTGAATTGCTTCAAAGATGGTCTGAAGTGACTGATGTTAACCTGTTAGTACATCTACTGTTAAGAGGAGGCTGCTTCACTATGACTTACGTGTCTGCAAAGGAAGGCGTAAACCAGTGTTAAGTGCAAATCAAAGACAGGGTAGACTTCAGTGGGCAAAACAGCATGTCTCATGCACAATCAAACAATGGGAAAATGTTTTTTTCAGTGATGAATCAGAATTTTGCCTTAATGTGAATCAGAGTAGTGCTTATGTAAGGCGATTCAAGCATGGAGAATTCCATCCCAGTTGCTTAGTGAGTACTGTTAAGCATCCGGTGAAGGTCATCGTTTGGAGCTGCATGTGTGCACATGCCGTTGGGAACCTCCTTATTGTTGATGGTACGGTAAATGCCCAGAAATACATCTGGATATTAGAAAACAAGATGCTATACCATCATCTAGAAGACTTTATGGCTGCAATTTTATTTTTCAAGATGGCAATGTTTTCTGTCATCCAGCTAAAGTAGTGAAAAAGTGGTGTCAAGAAAAAAATGTTCAGCATCTTGATTGGCCACCTGTGACGTGACTGCACCGCAGGACGCACATGAGATAAAGGCAGATAGCAGCGAGAGCATACGTCGACGTAGCGCAGTTGGGAGAGCGACTTATTCCGGAATGAGGGAACCCGGGTTCGATGCCCGGCCTGAACAAAAATGGCGTAGAAATTTACTTCGTTATATTGGTGCCCGAACTTCAAGAATGACCTAGCCGTTAAAGTTCTCGCAATGGTGGGATGTTATTTCCACACCGCGAGACAGGAAAAATAAGAGAATCCCCTCTTCGGCGCTTCGAAAAATAAATAAATGTTTGTGATGTTGCGTTCCGCACACCAAAATTGGGGTTTCTCCAATGTACGTTTTCCAACGGATGACCGCCTACAGCGATATATGGTCCCAGCGGACCCGTGGGCCATGCCCCGTCCCTCTTTCGGAGGGGGGATTTTACGTGCCTTCACCGCAGGACGCACATGAGAAAAGGCAGATAGCTACGAGAGCATACGTCCGCGTAGCTCAGTTGGGAGAGCGACTTATTCCGCAACGACAGGACCCGAGTTCGATGCCCGGCGTGGAAAAAATGACGGAGAAATTTACTTCGTTATGCACCACAGTCCCCAGACTTAAACCCGATCGAATATCTGTGGTTCAAAGTGTCGTATGAATTATCAAAAAAAGAATCCAACAACCAAAATTCAACTCATTGAAGATGTAATTCTAATTTGGAATCGTATTGTTCAACCTAGTGTTTTACAAAACCTAGTTCACAGTATGCCAACAAGATGCAAAGCTGTGATCAAAGCTAAAGGCTGGGCAACGAAATATTAGGCCCATTTTGTAATTTTTCTTCATTGTGTTTATGTATTTAAATGTTATTTCATGCTTTATAAATTACAAAAAACGATTTATTGCAGTAAACCTAAATATTGGATAAATGATCCTTTTCATAATAAGTTCGACCTCGTCACGATTTTTTCAATGTATCTGAAGAGCAGAAGTAGCTTTGAAATTTCCATTAAATTTCGCATCTAATGACATAAATGATGACATAACTATGAACATTTATTAGTTAAAAATTCAAGGTTTTTGCAGCAGACGCAATACTTTTGCACACCATGCATATCCAGTGTTTTAGGACATAGAACCCACATTGTCCTGGCTGGTGAAATCACAGCTTGCAGGGATGTAACTAGGAACATGAAACTGCATAGAATGTTCTCTAAAGAAACGCATTAGAAAGGGAAACCACAAAGAAGGAAAAGTTTAGTCTTCATTGTATCCTGTTTGGAAAATCCAAACAAACCTTAGATTTCGAAAATATTAAACGCTTTTTTTAAATAGTAGAGGAGAAATTAGATTAGATGAAACAAAAAATGCATGAAACTTTAGGGGAAGATGCAATTTTAATAGTTCAGAACAGTATGAACACTCATGGAACTTCTTTGTTTCAAGTGCGTACGGAACTTCGTGGACTTCTGATGTTATAGAGAGCCATCCTAATGAGGGGCCATTTGCTCTAGGGAAGGAACAGAACCTGTTTCTAAGGAAAACAAACCGGAATCGGACCTAGGCGCAGTTCAGATAATTAGCTACCACTCCACGCATCTGGCCACTCGCTTTCCGATGAAGTATCACGGAAGTTGTCGATAGATCAGGAAAAAAACACGATAAAACATACACACACGAATTATATCATTAAAGAGCTGTTATGGCATCCTCTCAGTAATGAAATTATTTTGGATGAAGACATTGAACCTAAAGACTGCATCGTGTGCGTCGCTAATCTTTACCTAAATTGAGGTACGAACTTCAGAGACGTAGGAATTTTATTTTACAACTGCTTACTTTTGAAAATGTTAAATTGCATCTTATAATCCTGAATATTATGATATTTATAACAACACCAAATAGCAAATCGCAGAAAAACTTTTCAAATGCAAATGTAAACATGAAATAAATTTGTAAGATTGTGCTCAAATTTATTCGACAAAAACATAATACAGACATAAAGCGAATAAAACTTTTTTTGGTTTAATTTTTTTTATCAGAAACTCAAATTTAATATTTCGTCTTTCATTTTGCAAACATGGCATTCCTATGCTCCGCTATTATGTTTTAAAGAAAGATTTTTTCACTTCTTTCAGTTAGTGTATGGGAGTCTGATGGAATTCGAGGCCGCTGTGGTGCAGTGGAAGCATGTCCGGTGCGTAACGGGAAGACCCTGAGTTCGATTCCCGGTAGCGGCCAATGAGAATTTTTCCGTGACTCACTTATAAACGTGGAAAGAGCGATGACTTCTGTCTGATGTTCCTGGTCCACATCAGATGTTTGTATTAATTACTCTGTACATGATGATGCATCAGTTGTTCACCTCTGTATTCCAGTTTTTGCCTTGCTTTACGTTGTGCAGTCGGTAGTTTGTTTCGACACTCGGTCCTCACTCCTGGTGTATTTTAAACATGGATGACGTAGTGTTACAGGTCTTGATGCTGACTTATATTGCAGCGCCCTGTGTGGAGGGTTCGCTTGATGCTTCCTTTGCAGTAACTTCTGTATCGGGGGTTTAACCCCTAATTCTCCCGATTTGAGCCGATAAATACAATACAAATTACATGAAAGTGAATCGACTGAAGCTAAATTTTGCAGTGAGGAATACTTTTATTTAGATGTTACGGGGAATGTCTTTAAGCCTTGTCCTGATATCCGTTCTTTCTATATATTAACACCTCGTAATCTTCTTCTCTCTTCCATATCATCAGCCCGCTTGCTCACCCGTTCTCCTCCTCACGCCCTCACGCGAGATCTTTTCACCTCCGTTAAAAACCTCCATCTCCCTCCACTTTCTGCTACCGAGTCCCTTCTGCTCTCTCTTGCTCCGATAACCGACCCCCGACCAAAACTCTCCCTTGCCGAAGAAGTCCGACGGATCCGTAGAAAATCTGGCCACACCTTAGAAATACCTTCTCTCTGAAAACGCAAGATTCTTTAATTGGCTCGCTTCCCCGTTCTTCTCGCTTCGCCGCTTAGCTTGGGACAACTGAAAAGCAATAGTGTCCAGTTTCATTCTTCTCACATCGACGAAACTATAAATCTAACACCCCCTCTGCTGCGACGCGTGGGAAAAGAAGTACATTGACGTTTGCTTCCCAGCTCACCAAAATGGCGGGAAATGAAGGAAAATGATTACAATTCACTATCACTAAAAATGGCTACTGAACTTCACTTCTGATAACTATGGAAGCCCCGGTTACGGTATAACAGCCAGCATGTGTCGCTGTTTCTGAAATGGATGCCAAACCGCCTACACCTTGGCTTTTCGTAAGCTCAGATAAATCCTTCGTTTTACCTATCACGTCCTGAACTTTTCTCTTAACTGAAGAACCAACCTCTTATATTTTACTGAATTCGACTATCGTGTGCGAAGTGAGCCTACAGGTTAAACACTCCTCTCCGTTATGACAGGATCAGATGTAACTCACTTCGCACACGATAGTCGTAATTCAGTAAGCACTCAGTGTGAAATGTTTCTTTTCTCTGACTATTCACGTAACGAAAAACATCCATAAAGTTCTTATCGAAGAAGGGGTGTAGTTTCACAAACACCTCTTTTATAATTTTTTATCAAACGTATAGCTTCACAAAAAATTACGAATGACAGACATGTACGGACTTTAACCTGCAACACGTTAACCCTTGAACGACTATGACCCAAAAATATTTTATCACTCCAAATACCATAATGCCAGAAATTGTCTGTTGGTTCACTTCCTTGTTTAATAACACCAACAGTGACTGAGGGTGACTTCTGCTGATCCCTCATAATCAAGAAAATTTGAAGAACAGGCAATTGTAAGAAATCTGACTCACTCTAGACAGACGTTTAGGGCGGCTATAGCCGTTTTCATGTTCGGGCGTTTTGGGCGTTATGGTCGTTAAAGGGTTAAAGGTCATGTATGTGCTCTAAGCTGTCTTTCCTTGCTGCCGTAGAAACAGCACGCTAAATAATTTTGTTCCTGAGAAGACCTTATTTTGGATGTGCAATTTGAAACTAGCTACAGCTACAGCAACTAGAACAACAATGAGAAACAATATTTCAAAATTTGAAGAGTCGACCACGATTTCCCAATTAGTTATGGAAGACACAGACATGATCTTTTATTATTATCCATAAACGATAGTGGACTTCATTTCGCTTGTAATCATTTCCTATTCCAGCCTTGATCCATCAGGTCGGAATAGATACAATTAGACCGAGAACATTTCCTACTTTTACTTGATGCCGTCTCGTTTAGAGACGCTTCCGCCTGTTCATTTTTAACTTCGAAAGAGATTGTTTGTCCATTCTTTTTTGCAGGATATACACTAATCCTGTAGAAAACGACGTCTTTCCAAATGTTTTGAAGCCGGTTCCACGATCAAAATCACAAGCCCTCGTTCTGAACGTAAATATTATTACAATATAATACACAGTCGAGTCACATTATTTCGACCCCTCCCAGTTTTGACGTCAACAGGGCTTAGCCAACGAAAAAAGACACGTGTCGTGAGCTGGCTTGGAGCCTAAATAAAGTGTGCTGTAGGCATTCTGAAAGTATATCACTCGTTGCTGTCATGGATAAAAGGAGTGATTTATCAGATTTGCGAAAACGGATTATTTTCTGCTTTCGGGGAAAGGGTGGCAGTATTTCTGAAACAGCGCAGTTTGTGAACTGTTCGCGTGCTGCTGTGGTTAAAGTGTATCGTGATTGGAAAAATGGCACCATTGCGAATAAGTGACGTGCAAACTGCGGAGCACCACGTGCCATTGATGTGAGAGGTGATCGTCGGCTTCGAAGGTGCGTGAGAGCCGATCGACACGCTACAGTGGAGTAACTCAATGGCCGAATAAACCAGGGAGCTACCGAAACTGTGCCTAAAACGACAGTTCAGCGTACTCTGCTGCGTATGGGGCTCTGATGGAGACGGATGGTCATTGCACCTATGCTAACGAATGTGCATCGGCAGAAAAGGCACACATTTGCACAGAAGTATCGGAATTAGACCTCCGCTGATTGGCACATATTGCCTTTTCCGATGAGTCAAGTTTTGTGCTTCATCGAACGGATAGACGTTGGCGTATCAGGCGAGAAACATCGGAGAACAAACACTCTTCAACCATTGCTGGCAGAACACAAGCTGGTGGGGGCAGCGTTATGGTCTGGGGAATGTTTTCGTGGAATTCTCTTGGTCCGCTTGTACCTGTGGAAGGCACTATGGACCGAATTCGTTATGAATCCATCCTTGCAGACCACGTACACCCATACATGCTGATTGTCTTCCCTGGGGCGGATGGGATCTTCTAGAACAACAATGCGACGTGTATTGCCGCCCGTTCGGTTGGACAACGAGGCGAACCAGCTGCTGTATCTTATTCGCTGCAGTGGAATTAAATTGAAAGGCCGAAATGTTGCATGACTCTTTACCTTGTTAAATTCTCCTGTCTACTAGTGTCTATCATGAAGTTGAGTTCCCTAATTGAGGGTCTCCAAGCTCAGGGTCGACGGGTACACTGTGTTGTGTTTCATATAGAAAAACATGGGAATCCCATGCTCTTCCACATGCCGCTTTATTGATAAAAATTTCATTAGGTAAAGGGTTGTGAATATAAGAGATGACTGAATTTTATTACAAAATAAGTAACTACTAAAAAACTCTCAAGAAAAAGCTATTTCTGAGCTGCAACGTTTGTGATTTGGATAATTTACTGATGAGATATTTAAAAGATTCACTCTTTAAACAACACTGGAAAGATCTGAGAGACTCTGGTGAAATTCAACAAGCAGAGACGGATTTATTCTCAATTTAGGTTCTTAAAAGGTAGATACATGGGTATCAGTGGAGTTCTGTTTTATCTAGATCAAAATCAGATATTTAATTTCTAGAGTTAATTTCTAAACTTTTCTCGTTTTCGATTTTAATATACAAATATTTGAATGAGCACCTGCAAGAGAATTGACCTTAACAACTGAGATTTCATGAAAGAATGATCATGCGCACTCATGTTATTTGAGGTATCATAAGTTAAAGAAGTCTCACTCAATATCGATGCCGCTGTCCAGTAGTTTTCTGCTGCTCTACGCGAGCTCAAAACGGTGCGCTATTCTGCATCCCTAACTTCTGTCTCTCTTTCTGTTCTCGGACTTCGACTTCTCCTCCCCCATGGGCTTCGCCTCCTACTCTCTCGGACTTAGTCCATTTCTCTTCTCGCGCTTATTCCCTTCCTTTTCTCTGATTAAGTGCATTACTCTTCTTTGACTTAGTACCATTTCTGTTCTCGTGCTTATTCCCTTCCTTTTCTCTGATTTAGTGCATTACTCTTCTTTGACTTAGTACCATTTCTGTTCTCGTGCTTCGAGCATTTCTGTCCGCTGCCTTAATCCTTAGTCTCTTTCGTTCCCTCGGAAAACGCCCTTTCCATCTCGAGGGGGTGGGGTTCACGTAACCCTTACAGGAAAGCTCATTTCTCATTGGTCGCGAACCACAATCCCTCGCTCCGGATTGGATTCTCGCCGTTGCGGGTGATCTTAATGCTTCCTTTGACCTGTCAAGCACGCAGATTGGGGTCCGTAACACTATTGTAGGGCCCTGTTTAACTTCCTGAGTGACCCTTTATGCCTTTGTCAGCCCTAGTTACACCCCTCCAAGAAATATATTCTGTTCGCCTTTTTCTTAGCTGGTGAGGACGTGCTTCGTTAAAAGGGAATTGCACGGCTAATGACCCCCTCCCCCCTCACACACACACCACAACCGCGGTGCGCACGACCTCGGCGTGAAAAACGCTTGCTTATACTTTGTGTATTTCTCACGTTATTGCACTTTAAAAAGGATTTTCCTCATGAAGGAGAAAATTTACCCAGAAAACGGGACTTAGTGCAAGATATGAAATTCAAAAACTTTATTTTTTTCTTTGGGATACATGAACATAAGGATCTTCTGTTTTATTCACCCTGGATACCATCCTTCCTCTTGGGAAGCACTAGATAATTCCTTCAGTTAAGTAATTTCTGATTAAATAGCGCTCATTCCCTACCACTTCCGTTCGCGTGGTGCCGTCGCGATTAACCGCGGAATGGCATAATTCCAGTATTAATTTGTTTGGCGGCCAACGAATGTCTACTAGCGGAATCGTGGTCTTCCAATGTTGCACGCTATTCCGCAGGATATATGGATAACACGTGTCACACAGCTAGAAATATCCGAGAGTGGATGGAAGAGCACGATAAAGACTTCAAAGTACTTCCCTGGCCCCTCCAATTTCCCAGACGTAAACCCCAACTGAGCATCTGGGAGACCACCTCGATCGTGTTGTTCGCTCTATGGATCTTCCACCATGCAACCTCCAGCAGCTGTCAGATGCACTGCAGTCAGTATGGCTCCACATACCTGTGAACACCTTCCAGCACCTTATTGAGTCACTCCCAGACCGTCTAGCTGCTGTCCGCGCTGAACACGGCGGTTAGTCTTGATATTAGCTGGTGGTCACAATAATGATCCGACCGTGTATGTTCGAACACTAGTGCAAACATAGTTAGATCAACTGCCGTGTAGTTTTACATGATTTTGCCACAATGCGTTGGTGCATGTTTTTGTCTTTTTGGTTTTACAGTGCATGTTTTTGTCTTTTTGGTTTTACAGTGCATGTTTTTGTCTTTTTGGTTTTACAGTGCATGTTTTTGTCTTTTTGGTTTTACAGTGCATGTTTTTGTTTTTACTAACATGCATTGGTGCAACGTAGGTTATCCCCATAATTACAATACAACCAGCTTATCTGCCTTCACGTGTGAAGTTATTTTTAAGGTTCGCTGTGGTCTTGTTCATGAATAGTACAATTATGGAGAGAATCCATATTTTCCCAACTGTATGCTTCACCGATGTTGCTGCCAAAAGTTTGTTGCCACCGGATGTCTTACTTCCTATTAAAGGTATGAATGTTCACAAATTGCGCAGAAATTTCCCCCGAGATATAGGATGTATATTTACAAATTTTTAATGTTAAAAATATCAGTGGAAAAATGGATATATAGATTACAATCTCAGCATTCGAATTTTCACAGCTTTCAAACCCCTCGTGTTTCGAATTTGTATTTATGCTTTCAATCTGTGTCGATATATATATATATGCCAAGCGCGCGTAGATGGAACAAATTGGACTTCAAAAAGAGAAAAGCTGAAAGCCCATGCTGGCGAAGATCTTTAGTGTTGTGATTAAAATGCATATTGACTCGTCTTTCCACTCCCATTTTCGAGGTTAAAATGTGCAAATATGTATCCTATATCTCTTTGTAGGCAAACAATGTCTTTCACCATGCAAATAATATCTGCATCTTCCATTACCTGGATGATACCATCAGGCAATGTTTCCATTAAATCAACAGCTGTAAGTTTTGCGACAAGATTTTCAGAGACGAGAAAAATCTTTTACAAGCGCGCTTCTTTCATTTTCTGTATTATTCTTTTAAAGGAATTTCACCATCCTTTGCTTTTCAACCAAGCGAAATCTTGCTGCACATAAACTGATTCTGATATCACGTCGTTAAAAGCAATATTGAAACCGTGAGCGACACCAACAGTATTTAGAATTTATATTATTATGTATTAGAATTTATATATTTAGAATTTTATATTATCGTTAAAATGAACTAAGCTCCCATTAAGATCCTTGCTCATTGCAATTGCGCCAACATGAGTGCGACGAGTGTGACAATCCTTACTTGAATTTCTGACCTAGACTTTAAAACTGTTTTAGAGAAGTCTCTGAAGATCTTTTGTCAGAATGCTCACTTTCTATGTTAAGTCTTGAATTTATTCTTCGACACTAATCACACTAGGAATTCCATCCATGCTATTGTTAAGAACGAATCGGTACAACACATTTTATTTTTCGTAACAGTACGTCCGTTGCGAAAAATTGATAAAGTATAATGCAGTAGAATAACTAATACGAGTTAAAAAAATAACTTTCACATGTGCGCGCGCGTGTGTGTGTGTGTGTGTAGCTCTATAACTACAGAACTTTACGATTTGAAGCACTTAAAACATTTAAACTTAAACTGCGAAAGCATGCACATGTGGATTATCCTGAACTCGACCCAGTTCATCTGTGCTTTGTAAGCATTTTAAACTCATTTTTCTTCGGAAATGCAAACAGATTTTTTAGACTTGACAAGTTTGTATAAAACAGTGTAATATTTTGCACATGACCTCGCAATTAATTTTTTTAGCTGTTTTGCCTATATCACAAAAGTAAAACTAAGATATTTAATCTTACACTTGAACAATATTTCGCATTAGATCTCGAAATTAATTTCTCACAGCTTTTCTTTGTATTGAAGAAGTAAAACAAAAAGTTTACTTGCGCAAGCTGAGAAATGTTTTGGCCTCGACCATCCAATTAACTCCTCGGGTGTTTTTATCCCTTTTATCAAAGGAACATATAGGAAATGTAGGGGGGAAATAGTTGCAATAGAAAATGAACACCACCGAAGTGAAACAAAAAATGAATTTTAATTTCTCCGTCCACTGTAAAGTCGAGTTACGACTAAATGTTCAATCAACAAACAAAGAAACAAAAAATAGCTTGCTTTCTTGAACGTCATGACTAATGTGGTTAGAGCTCACACTGAATGTAATTTTGTGAACACATGTGTTCTTACGAATTAGTGTCATGGCAACCGTCGTGCATGCTCTCGAAAAATACATTTTTTTTGTCTCCATGCTTAGTGAAAAGAACATAAAATGGCTTGTTTTCCATGAAACAAAACACTGAATCGCTCTACGAACTTAAAAAAGAAAACATGAAGCTGTGGTGTGGGACGTTTTACCGCTGGAAAGAGTTGCCTTTGCTGTTAGAGAATGAGGAAGCACATAAATGAAACAAAAAAGTAGTCTTTTCTAAACTTCGCTTGAGGGTTTAAAAACGAAAGCACTAAGAAATAATGTGGGTAAGAAAGAGTAACTGAATCCTGCTAGGTATGGAAGACAATAACATCGAGCAGAGAAAGCCAATAAATTAGCAACGAAGTCTGAATGACAGCTGCGGATGTTTCACGCGTTTACAACGAGCAACACAGCAAAGAGATTACTACGGAGGCATGATGTATTGCCACTGACGTGATTCAGCGCAAAATGAAAAGAAGAAAAACAAACCCGAATAGGTGACTGCTTTATAAAACAAATTATTGAGAATGCAATTTTTATTTGTAATGTTCTGTTGTACTGAAATTCGTGCTGCGGTTTCATTGTCATTAGCAATTAAATGAATTCACACAATGCGCGTTTTCATCAGCATTCCGGGTTGTGCAACACTTTTGTTTTCAAAATATTTTCTGTTGTGATTGGAAATGATAAAGTTCACTACCGGGTCCGTACGAATTAGGAAAAATAAGTCCTTTTTTGTTTCTTTTTTCTGCTGTTGTCATATCTTTTCTGCCATTTTGGCAGAGGAATAACTGCTGTTGCATGTCACTTAAAATTTCACGAACATCTCAGAAAAGCCGAAAATTACATCATTCTGAAGTGAGAATCGAACCCACTCAAGTATCAATGCCTCAATCATTGCATCACACAGAGCAACGGATTTCAAAACAAATGAATTATATAAATATAAATTAAAATAATATTGATTGCTCTGGTCGAGGTATTCGCCTCATTATTACGACGAAACTGTAAATACGCTTTCAGGTAAGAAATCATCGAGTGATTCCTCCCTCCCTGCCGACACTGTAATTTCAAATTTACAAAAAGTTCGAAATATAATTTACAATTAAGGACGGTATTGTTCTACTAGGATGCAACGATTTCTTTTGATTAACCTGAGTGTGATGCACCTCTAATGTTACCTTCGTTTTGAGTCTCTATTTCTTATGTAAATTTTGTAACTTTTAAGTTTGATTTTCCTATTGAATGACATACTGCTTCTGTGACGCGGCAGTGAGTCAATATAAATAAAACAAAGCAAAGGTAGTAAAATGGAATACGCAAAGAGGTTACAGATGGTTTAAGATTATAAGAGCTGGTAGTTACTGTTATCACACGACTGCAGATTATTGCTGCCAACTAAAAGCTAACTAGGTTTAAAGAGTATCTGTGTTTGCTATTTCATGTTCGTGTGCCTGCTACAATTTAGAGGAATAAAGAGTTTGGGACTCGTTCCGTGAGTTGCTTATTCTTATGACTTTTGGCCGTTTTTCATTAGTCAGACCTAAGTGTTAGTGCATTCGTAACGATTAAGACCACTTCCGAGTATAGAAAACACTGTATGTGTTTTGGATATTAATTACTTTAATATTGTGTTTTGTCTGGTCGCTTTTATTTCCTCCAACGGGATCGTACATAAAAAGCTGAGCAGCTTGCTAATTTTATTTCTTGTGCCCCTGCCTTTTATTTTATTTATTTATTTATATTGGCGGTTTAACAACCAACGTGAACAACTCAGTGAGTTTCAGGCATTTGCCCATCTCTAATTTAGGGCAGGTGTTTTCAGGTAAGGGAGAGAGCCAGTACAAACAAACAAAACATCCATGCTTTACAGGGATTCGAATCCAGACCTAACACGGACGAATGGTCGAAAGCCAGCGCTTAGACCACTTCACCACCGAAGCTCGTGCCAGTGCTTCACCTACCGTTACGTATTTGTCCGGGATATCAGTGATGGTCTCTGTAAATCACTTCTGCTAGCCATGATTTGTTCCTGTTTAGTAGACCCCATTCCGGTGATCAAGACATTTTTGCCTTATATTTTTGACCTTCTAAAGAACCACGGTTTACCTTGGGTACCTTAGCAAAACGCTGTCACCAACGTTGGTTTGGTCTTTTTGCTAGCAGCTCTCACCATTTTCTCTGCCGTCTCTTTTGTCTTTCGTGTGTTTTAAACTTTCCTACTAAGATTCCCTCATGTCTTTCGTAACTGATACAAATAAACATTTCACTTAACTCTGCTGATGTCCGTGCAATGAACGGATTGTTTCGCATGAGCTCTTGTTTGCATAAAGAGAGGAAACTCCGGAAGATTTTCGCTCAAGTTTGGAATAAACCCAGCACATTTTCCCTTGTTCTATTACTTTTCTTGCACGTTAATCTCGAATGAATCTTTGTTAACGTGTTCTTCTGTATAAACTGTTCTAATCCTCCTTCTTTTTAAATACACTGAGTGATCACTGAATTATGACCACCTTCTTCATACTTCGTAGGTCTTGCTTTTGCCCTCAGTACAGAAGCTATCCGACGTGGCATTGATTCAAGAAGATGCGGGAATAAGTTGTGAGGTATGGCCAAAAAAGCTGCGTGAAATGCTGTTTTCAGTGCAGAGGTGATTGATGTATCCAGATGACTGATATGCCTTTCCATAGTGTCCAACTGGTGCTCTACTGGATATACACTGAGAAGCAATTAAATTAGAGACAGCTGGCGTTATGCAAATGTAGCGCTGTGGGCGGCCCTGTAAACGGAAACGACATGACGTAGGCAGCGACCAGACAATATAAGGAGTTATGCGACGGGAATCAGTAAGAGTCGGACGCAGTATGGGTAAGACGAAGGATCTAAGTGCATTTGATCGTGGGAAAATTGTCGGTGCCCGACGAATGAGTCGCTCCATCTCGGAAGTCTTACAGGCACTGGGAATTTCACGAGTCACTGTGTCACAGGTGCACCGTGAGTACATCGAATCCGGTAAAACCATCCCTGCAAGGGCCAACTGCCGTGGACAAGAGCATGAGGATGAGCGGGGCCATCGTCGGCTAGCTCGCATTGTAACAGCGGATAGACGGGCCACAGTGCAAGAAATCACTCGGCAATTTACCGCTGGTGTACAAATACGTGTAAGCAGCCACACCATCCATAACCATCACCTCGCTATAGGGTGCAGAAGCCATCGTCCCCCGAGGGTACTGCTGCTGACCGCACATCACAGGGTGCAAAGATTAGCATGGGCGTGGGAACATCGCCACTGGACCCTAGACATGTGGGAAAAATGTTGCTTGGACTGATGAGTCAAGATTCACGTTGGTACATGCGGATGGCAAGATACGAGTACGGCGGAAACCACATGAAGCGATGGATCCTTCTTGCCAGCAGGGTACTCTTCAAGCTGGTGGGGGTGGTATTCTCGTCTGGGGACTGTTTACGTGGACTGAAATGGGACCCCTGGTACGTGTGACATCGTCCCACACAGGTCAACGTTACCGGGAGATCCTGGAAAACCATTTGCTCCCGTTTGTGTGTCTTCAACATCCGACTGGGGACCTCATCCTGCAACAAGACAATGCACCGTGCCATCGCTCCCGAATTGTATCCGAATGGTTGAATGAACACTCCACCGACATGACCTCGCTTCCTTAGCCAGCTAGGTCACCTGACCTCAATCCCATTGAGCACATCTGGGATGCCATCGAGAGAGATGTTCAAGGCTCTGACCCCCTCCATCAGATCTTCGTGAGCTGTGGGAGCTTGTTCAGGGGTCGTGGATCCGTATGGCTTCCGAACGCTTCCTGTGTCTTGTCGAGTCGATGCGGAGACGAATCGCCGCCGTCATCAGGGTGAAAGGTGGTGCTACACGTTAATAGACAGGTATCTCTAATTCAAGTGCTCTTCAGTGTATATCAAGGGAGTACAGAGACCGATCAATATGATGGAATTCTGAATTGTATTCCTCAAACTATTCCACCAAAGCATTAGAGCTGTGGTTCGGCGCATTGTCATCTTGAAAGGCAGCGTCGCCATTCGGAATATAGTGCTGGGTGTGCAGAGTCAACAAGCGATTCACAATAGTTGACAACAGACATACGTTGTTTCAATACACCAAGGGTACAAATTCGTGCCAAGTAAACATTCCCCACACCATTCAACGGCCTCTACCGGCGTGCGCTGTGCAGATCATGCAGGATGGATCGAGTACCTCATGTTGTTTGCGCCAAATACGGATACCATCATACACGGAGTGGAATAAATGAAGGATTTGTCTGACAAGCACACTTTTTTCGCAGTCATTCGACGCCCAATTTGCATGATGTCTTCACTAGGCGAGCCTTTGACGCCGAGGAGAGGATGTCGTAGGAGTCGCCTGCTATTACAGCCTATACGTCCAAGCGAGCGACCGTGGGCATGACAGATATTGTTCCGGGTTCACCTTTGTTGCATTGGGCAGTCAACTGTTGGACAGTGCTGCGTCTGTTGGCTTGTGCGAGCCATCAGACCCCGGGCTCACTTCTCATATCAACCTTTCGTTATCCTGTGCAGTTTTGCATCTGGGTTGTTGTTTGACCATTTCCATGCCAGTCCTGATACACTTTAATTATGGTGAATCGCGAACAAACCACAAGTTCATCATTTTGGGAAATCGAGGCATCCGATCTCCAAGCTCACACAGTCTGTCCCTTCTCAAAGTTCCATAAATCTTTCCGTTTACTCATCACGGTCCGAAATTTACTACCTGCTGCTCCACTCACATCTCATATATGCTACGTCAGTCGACTAAACGCATTCCCTGGGAAATCAGCCGGTCAACGGGCCGCATTGGTTTTCGATAGTGGTGGTAATAAATCAGTGATCGCTCGATGTACTTTTGTACATATCGGAACCAATTATTGTGGAATTAAGTCCTACCTTGGATTCTATTCAAAAACAGTTATGTAGAGACTTCTCTGCCTATGACTCGATGGTTCGAACAATGTGTCCGCCACTGGACGAAGTACAATTCCTTGGCCCAGCCAGTACTTTTGCTATAATCGATCCAGGCCTTTAACTTGTTTTCAACTTTCTAATTACATTGCTCCAGATTATCCAAAGAATGACGATGTCGCTGTATACCATGGGCATTTTTACACTCCGGCAGATATCGTTCAGTTGTTCAATTACAGAGGTGGTGAACCCACTTTCATTGTCTCTTTGCAGTTCATTTGGAGTGGTGGTGTTCAGAACTCTAAATCATCTTAAGAAGCTGTAGTGACATTTCTGCGTCAAAGTTCGCTTTTTAAAAGTAGGAGATTACAAAATTTTGTGGCGCGACCTTGGTAGTTCATCAACAACTTATAGCCCTTGCATGGTGCTGCCTGGAAAACAGTTATGCCAAATTTTTACCCGAGCATAAAACCCTTCGAAGTTATTGGTCATACAGAAATATATCTGCTTTGCTGAAATATTGTTTGATATACACATTTCACACGTTTAAACAACTTCCACAGACAGTCTTTGATTACATTACATTTGTTTAAAAAAACAACAACAATACTTTTCTCTACCTCCGTGACCCGTGAAGCTATGGTACTGGAACAGAGTATCAAAAATATTCAGTTGGTATTAATGGAATTAGAGGATCATCATTGATTTTACTTTCATTTTAAAATCAGAATTCGCTTTTCTGCGATCTCCATTGTGTCATATTCCATTATCTATCTGCACTTTTTTGCGTTTAACTATCCTTTTATTATCTGCATCTTTTCTGAATCAGTACTGATAACTTCAATACCAGTCTCCAGTTTTAAATTGTTACGGCTAGAGTATTATTAAATGATAAAATATGTTGTTAAATAAACACAGTCCAGTTTAACAAGAAACTGTTTAAGTTCGGACATGTTTTAAATATTATTACAAATAAAACACTTTTAGAATGAACTGCAAGGGTTAACCGCTAAAACCACCCTGACCTCCCACTTGTACAGTTTGAAAGTTCCATCCAAAAGGAAACAAGGGTAGCAAAGGTTATGATGACTCAATAGCGAAATACGCTGAAAAGAAAATGTTGAACTGAATGATGAAGAACAACATGCAATATTCAAGGACGATTGAATGACAAGCTTTAAATGACCCCTAACGAAAAAAGATACACCGTTTCATACTTACATCCTTGCCACCAAATCTTCTTTCTGCATCCACTCCCACAACAACACGACACATACACAAACGGACGAAAGAGCAGCTGAAAATGACGTGAACAAACAAAGGACGGCGACGTGTCTTCCTTCTCGTCACATAATATACTCCTACTACCAACACGTGATATTTCTTCTGCAGCAGTGTTCAGTGCACTAGGCCCAAAGGAGAAAGCACTATTAAAAATTCACTCTGGTATCCTTACCTAAAGAGTATTGTCAAATTTAGCTGATAAAATATGATGGAATTAATTCATCTGTCTACTATCTCAGTAGTGAACTATCTCAGTGCATTGTGAATTTCAATTAGCCTAAAACCAGTTGTTTATATTGCAAGGAGCCGGATATAATTGGATTGAACTGTTTATTTATTATTAGAGTGAAGCTACACTGGTTCGCGGCAATCAAATGAAAATCGCCCTGCTAACTGAATAGCAATCTTTTATTTTCTAGTTAGCCACGTTAATTTGGAACACAGGCGGTCATTACAATGATGAGTATTTTCCATTTCGCCTACCACATACACATTGCGCTGTCACTTTGTCAGTTATACGTAGGTCATTTTGAAACGTTTTGCACCCTGCGCAGACGCTGCCCGCAAGACCATGCAATCGCTCCAATCGTTGCGCCAGTTGTGAGTGGTGCAACGATTGGAGAAATTGGTGTGGAGTGCCAAATGAAACACCACGCTGTTCCATTTGGCGCCACACGTAGCTCTGGAGCGATACTACGCCAAGCGGTAACGATGGTGGCTCGCTGTTAAGGGTAGCCTTCGCAACGGACGGCTGGACAGCAAACCAGATACAGCAAATCGGCGCGGCACTGTTCGCGTTGATATCAGAGCATCGGAACCTCAACGTACACTCCGTAAAGTGGTCTGATGGTCTGTCACGGCATGATGTCAGATGCGACGACTAGTAAGCTCGGACATCCGTCTCTGTGCTCCGGTACCCCTACGACGCTGCACAGATTCTTCCTGGGATCACTGTCTACAAATTCAACCGACAGTTGTGGCATCAAGTTGTCTTTCTTCCCCAACACGACGCAAGGACCATTCGGCAGCATGAAGGCTTACGATGATACCTCTCGTGAACTCATCCGTTTGATGAAATCGCGTACAACTGCGCTGTAACGGCACTGGTATCCCGTGTTCGTTCTTCAGACACGGTTGCAGCAGGACCACTCACTTCTTGCGGCCGTGACGAAGTCTCGACTGATGGCCTCATTTGGCTGTTTGTCCGCTTATATCCCGCTCGCCGTTCGTGCGATTGGCCTGCAAATGCAATCATTTGTATAACTTGTACGTGTGCACATGCCCTGCAATTTGCATGGAGCTGCGTTCACGTCTTCGTGGTGCAACAATTTCTCTGTCAGGCAGTGTTAATTCGTTTTCTAAGAGGTAACCGACAGTGTGCAGAAAAATAAAACATAAATAGATATTCACGGACCTAAATTTGGTTTAGCATTTTTCTGCGTGAAAAACTGTACAGAAAAAAAGCAGTTACCTAAGTTAAGAGAGGTACAAGAGTTACATTTCTCGCAATAAATAACGAGTTCAGTTCTAGTACATAAGAAGGTTTTGAAGGATAAGATATGTATTAAATTTAACTGCAGTATATTCTATATAACCTTATAAGCATTTCCCCCTTATTTCTAAAATCAAGTTTGGCTTCGAAACATTTAGATACAAGCTTGATACTGTAAAAACGATTTCAGTACCGAGATAAAATAACTTTTTGGCTCTCAGATTTAAACAAAAACAAAATGTTAAAGCATCAGCTTTAACCCTCAGTAATTACGTTGTACCTTCTATCACGAAAATGCCTACGGAACTTTCGTGAACCTACTTACACTAAAAGCTTAACTCTAGGAAGTGATGTTACGTTTGAAAAACGCAGCGGTTAATTTCCAACGTCACGCACGTTTCCATTTGTATCGCAGCTACTTTCACTGAATGCTTTGGGCAATATATTTCTTTATTCTTGAGAGGTTGCTTCAAAGGCTTGCCGAGGCTTCATATTTAGGGCAAAACATTGATAGTAAATTGCTCTTCGAAATTCATCATCATCATCATCATCATTGTCAACCATTATCAATCCACTGCTGGACGAAGGTCTTCCCAAGTTTCTTCCACAACGGTCTGTCTTGCGCCAGTCTCCTCCATGTCACTCCCGCATATTTTCGAATTTCATCCACCCATCTCTCATGTGGTCTTCTTCTGGGTCTTTTTCTGTCCCTTGGAATCCAATCTAAAATTTCGGCTGTCCATCGATGGTCTGTCCTTCTGGCATTATGTCCAGCCCATTGCCATTTCAGGGATTTAACTCTGATCATGATGTCTTCCACTCTTGTCATTTTTCGGATCCACGAGTTCCTCTTCTTATCTCTCCTGGTTACACCAAGCATGCACCTTTCTATGCTACTTTGAGTTGTCTGCAGCCTTTGTATGTCTCTTTTAGTTAAGGTCCACGTCTCTGCACCATACGTAAGCACTGGAAGGATGCATTGATCAAACACTTTTCTTTTAAGACATAATGGCATATTGCTCTTGAAAATTATCCTGTTTCTTCCAAAAGCTCTCCAGGCAAGTTTTGTACGTCGATTAAATTCTTCATCAATGTGACCCTCACTTGATATCTGCTGTCCAAGATAAACGTACATGTCTGTTATCTCTAGCTTTTCTCCATCAATCGATAAATCTTCATTTCTTGAAAAAGCATTGAACATCACTTTTCTCTTCTGAAAGTTCATTTTTAATCCCACTTCTTTACTGTTGCCAGCAAGTTCCTGGATCATACTCTGCAGCTCTGATGGGGTAGTTGCAAAAATGACTATGTCATCAGCAAAACGAAGGTGGGTTAGATAATCTCCATTAATCTTTATCCCTTTGTTTTCCCAGTTCAGTGATTGAAAGACATTTTCCAATGTGGCGTTAAAGAGCTTCGGAGATATGGTGTCACCTTGTCTCACTCCCTTTCCAATTTTTATGTGTGTTGTATTTTCAAACAGCCAAATCTTTGCACTTGCATTTTCATAGATGTTATTAATAATATTAATGTATGCAAAATTCATAGTCGCCCTTTTTAATGTCACTAAACCTACCAAATCATTTCTTTACCCAAATATGCGTTTCAACCAGAATAAAATCTACTTTACATTATTTTAGTGGTATTTCAAAATTTGTTTTTACGGAAACCTGTCTGGTCTGTATTTCCAGGGTTAAAAATGAAAGTCATCAGAATGTTTCAATTTTAAAGATGAAAATACTAATGCAAAAGTCCTGATATGTTAGCATGCTGTTTTTGCAATGCTATTTCTTTCTTATCCATAAAGGCATTTTTCATTTCGTTTTCATCACTGTAGGGGTCTAATCGGCCGGCGACACGTGCTGTCAGTTCGTACATGAAGCCAAGCATGGCGGTCGATAAAGTTAATTTGCGGCACTGTTTGTTATTCATGTTTTATTAAGGGAAAAGTGGGAGTGAAGCAGACGGTTCAATATGTCAGGCGTATGGCGAAATGGTTATGGGTCAGCGAATGTGTCTAGAATGGTTTGCCAGCTTTAAGAAAGGTGACCTAAGCTTGGAAGACAAGACACGTGCAGGCATACCGCAGTGACTCGCAGACAAGAAGCTGGAATCGCTGTTGCAAGAGGATGCCACGCTATCGACCACGCAACTGGCGAAACGTTTGAAAGAGCTCAATCAGCTGTGGTACGGCGTCTACAGGCCTAGGGGAAGAACCAAAAGATTGGTAAGTGGGTTCCGCATACTTTAACGGAACATAATATTGGTCAACGTTTGGGCATCTGCATTCCGTTGCTGAAGAGGTTTCGAGGGAAGAATTTCTTGTGAAAGGTTGTCACCGGGGATGAAAAATGGGTCTATTGCGACAGCCCCGTACGCAAGCGATCCTGGGTCAACCCAGACCAGCCATCAGTATCCACTGCAAAACAGGATATCTACGGGAAAAAAGAGCTCTTGTGTGTATGGTGGGATATAAATGGAATGCTGTACTTCCAACTGTTGAAACCTGGAGAAACAATCACTGCGATCAGTTGATGAAACTGAAAGCCGCAATCGAGCAAAAATGCCATGGACATGTAAAGGACGCCGACCAGTCATCCTGTTACACGGTAATGCCAGACCACATGTCGGTGCCACTACGAAATCAACTATTGAGCAGTTACACTGGGAGGTTTTACCGCACCCGGATTACTTCCCGGACATTGCACCCTCAGACTTTCATCTGTTTCGCTCTATGCAACATGCCCTAGCCCAACAGCGTTTCACCACAGTTCCAAAGGTGGAAAATTTCGTCACTGCGTTCTTCAGCTGAAAACCCGATTACTTCTATCAGAGGGGCATTCATTTCTTGCCTGAAAAATGGCAAACGGTCATTGATGCTAACGGCCAATATTTCGCTAGATAAATATGTACTGAATAATAACAAAAACTGTGCACCAATCACACATAAATTAGTATAACTATATTAGTAATCCGAATTCCTTGGCGTAGATTATAAATCAAGGTTTCCAAGCTTTTGCATATCAACCAGATGGCTTTTTAAAGGAAGGTAGACAGCAAAACTGCAGACTGAATAATAGAACGCTTCAACAATTTGAACGCGGTGACTTGACTTGACTTGACAATAAACGAGCAGATGTTAGGAAACTATTCATCCAAGACTCGAGGCGTCGTGCTCGTTAACACGTGGAATCATAGAAGGAAACGAAATGCATTCATTATTTGAAGAACTGGCTCCAAACTCGTGGCAATTCCAGCGAGAGGCTGTCATTGCATGATTTACTGTTGGTGATGATCTCTAAAGTTTCGCGAATGGCGGTTGATTTTGGGATGGAGTAGGAGGCTAATTTCTTTATGTCATCCCACATAGGAGTAGCGGACTTCAGCTGGACCACTCTTGATAGTGGTGTTGGTACTTTACAGTTCTTTATGTCCCTTTTATGCTCGTTGATTCTTGTTCCAAATGAACGCTTGGTCATTCCAATGTAGTATCGCTTGGAGCCGTCCGGATATTGTAAAGGGATGGCATAAACACCTGCCTCATTGGAAAGCGGGGACTTGTTAGGATTTCCCTGAAGCACGGCATATAAAGATGTCGGAGACCTGATGCCAAAACCGAGGTTCATTTTCTTGAGCGCGTTCGTGAGCTGATAAGACACATTTAGTATGTATGGAATTGATCCCAGGTAGCGTAGTTTCGTCGTAGAAAGATTAATATGACTGCTTCTGACTTTCTCGATGTAGCTGTGTACCAGGTCCGTGGTGTATCCTGCCTCAGTGGCCAATTCGGTAACGTTCTTTAATTCATGTTGTCTAGAAAGAACATCGGAAGATACTGCAAAGGATCCTCTTATTCGAGAACGGAAGGAAGCTGTCTTGTAACTAGCAGGGCAGTATGAGCTGCGGAGCATCAAATTGGGGACGAATGTGGGTTTATAGTAGACTTGCGTACGAAGGCGATTTTCATGCATCTTGCTAATACATCCAGATAAGGCAAGGCACCATTCTGTTCGAGCTCCATAGTGAAATTGATCGTGGAGTGAATATCATTAATTTTATCTAGGAAAGGCGGCAGAGTTTCTTTTCCGTGTGGCCATATGAAGAATACATCGTCCGCATATCTCAGCCAGATAGTAGATCTTAGGGTGATGTTGGAGAATATACATTGCTCGATTGGGCGAAGTATTGCTTCCGAGACAATGGCTGAAAGAGAGGATCCCATCGGAGCGCCATTAATCTGTTTCTAAATTTTTCCTTGGAAACTGAAGTAGCTGGAACTTGTGACTAAGTCCATTAACTTAAAAATGTTAAGTCAAAAGTAAAGTGAATGAAGTAATGAATTAGTTACGGCCTCTTTTAATGTCCCGATGGCTTCCGGAACGGTGACCGAAGGGTAAAGGGAAACCACATCGAAAGTGCCAATTATGACGCGTTGTTGGACAGAGATTTGTTTGATTTTCGTGATAAAATCCAGAGTGAAGTTATTATAAAGTTCGATTCAGGAAGATAATTAGCCAGAAATTTTGAAAGTGCTTTCTTTAAACGGTACGTTGGCGCGGATCTCCTTGATACAATGGGTCTCAATGGATTACCGAGCTTGTGGTGCTTAAGTCTACCGACGAGCTTTGGGATTTGAGGTCCTGGTGGTAATTTGACGGCTTTCTTGAGATCGTTCTAAGTAGCGGTCAGTCTGGCAGCTCGTTGTACTTGTTCAATTCAACAATTTAGAGGGTTCTTCCGCAGCTCTGTAGTTCCAGAAGTGGAGATAAAATCTTCGAGTTTCTAATTGTAATCTACAGCATCCATAATAGCAATCTGGCCGGACTTGTCCGTTACAGTTAATATAATGGAGTGGTCATTTCTGAGATTCGAAATCGGTCTCGGAATTCGAAATTTATTATATCTATATTTCGAATTGTACCATGATCGTAATATTGAGCAACAGAGTAGGCGTATTTCATTTTTGGCGTCTTCAGGAACTCGCGATATTACGCTTTCAAACTTAGAAATTGCGTCTTTAGGATTCGGTTTCTTTCTGAAGCAGAACTTAGGTCCAAGTGCCAAAACTTTAATTTCCTCTACGGTGAGCGTTTGCTTAGAAATATTGACGAATGGAATGGCGATGAATGGCGATGCCGGCTACAAGCCCGGTAATCCATTGAGATCCATTGTATCAAGAAGATCCGCGCCAACGTACCGTTTAGAGAAAGCGCTTTCAAAATTTCAGGCTAATTTTCTTCCTGAATCGAACTTTATAATAACTTCCACTCTGGATTTTATCACGAAAATCAACCAAATATCTGCCCAACAACGTTACATCATCAACAGTTTCGATTTGGTTTCTCTTTACCCTTCGGTCTCCGTGCTGGAAGCCATCGGGACATTAAAAGAGGCCGTAACTAATTCATCACTTCTTTCGCAGGAGTTTTGCCTCAACATATTTAAGTTAATTGACGTAGTCACAAGTTCCAGGTACTTCAGTTTCCAAGGGAAAATTTACAAACATATTAATGGCGCTCCGATGGGATCCTCTCTTTCAGCCATTCTCTCGGAAGCAATACTTCGCCGAATCAAGCAATATATATTCTCCAACATCACCCTAAGATCTACTATCTGGCTGAGATATGCGGACGATGTATTCTTCATATGGCCACACGGAAAGGAAACTCTGCCGCTTTTCCTAGATAAAATTATTGATATTCACTCCACGATCAATTTCACTATGGAGCTCGAACACAATGGTGCCTTGCCTTATCTGGATGTATTATTGAGCAAGATGCCTGAAAATCACATTCGTCCCCAATTTAATGCTCCGCAGCTCATACTGCTCTGCTAGTTACAAGACAGCTTTCTTCCGTTCGCGAATAAGAGGAGCCTTTGCAGTATCTTCCGATGTTCTTTCTAGACAATGTGAATTAAAGAACGTTTCCGAATAGGCCAGTGAGGCAGGATACACCCCGGACCTAGTACATAGCTATGTCGAGAAAGTCAGAACCAGTCATACCAATCTTTCTAAACCGCAACTACGCTACCTGGGCTCAATTCCATTCATACTAAATGTTACGTATCAGCTCACAAGCGCGCTCAAGAAAATGAACCTTGGTGTTGGCATCAGGTCTCCGACATCTTTATATGCCATGTTTCAGGGAAACCCTGACAAGTCCCCGCTTTCCAATGAGGCAGGTATTTATGCCACCCTTTTACAACATCAGGACGGCTCCAAGCGATACCACATTGAAATGACCAAGCGTTCGTTTGAAACTAGAATCAACGAGCATTAAAGGGACATAAAGAAATGTAAATTACCAACAGCCCTATCCAGCGAGGTCCAGCTCAAGTCCGCTACTTCCATGTGGGATGACGTAAAGAAATCAGCCTCCTACTGCACCCCAAAATCAACCGCAATTCGCGAAACTTTAGAGATCATCACCAACAGTAAATCATGCAATGACAGCTTCTCGCTGGAGTTGCCAGGAGTTTGGAACCAGTTCTTCAAATAATGAATGCATTTTGTTTCCTTCTATGATTCCGCGTGTTAATGAGCATGACGCCTTGAGTCTTTAAATGAATAAATATTTAGTATCTGCTCGTTTATTGTCAAGTCAAGTCACCGCGTTCAAATTGTTGAAGCGTTCTATTATTCAGTTTGCAGTTTGCTGTCTACCTTCCTTTAAAAAGCCATCTGGTTGATGTGCAAAAGCTTGGAAACCTTGATTTATAATCTACGCCAAGAAATTCGGATTACTAATATAGTTACACTATTTTAAATATGTACTGGTTTCCTGATTGTTCCTGTCTCCTTTCTCCTCAAAATAGCAGGAATGGTTGCTTGCCCCTAATGTGTGAAAGATTATGTTTGCAACCATAGACAATTTAAATATACGCTCGTACGTCATGTTGTGATAAAATTTTATGAGCAAGCGAATCAACGAAAAGTCATAGTTACACGAATCATAATATAGCGGACTTTAATACAGCTATCTCCATTTGGAAACTTGATTTAAAATTTTAAGTAGAGCTTCCAAAAAAGAATTTTAAATCTTTAGAGTCTGAATCAGCTGAGAAGCACCACATAAGATAATTTGCACCATGATTAACATGAAACAAAGGCAGAAGCAGAAATTGTTTGCAACACGTATGCATAATGTGATAATATGCACCGTGACTCTTATTTAATCTATGGCGACTGACACTGAAGACTGACTTTTTAAATGTTTACAAGTTAAACGAAATACATGTATTTGCAATATGAATATTAATAGTGGACTTGCAGTTCTGTCATGCAGACAGCAAGACTAAGGTTTTGCCTCCAAATTCTAAACACAAGTTGAATTGAGTAAATAAATTCGCCAGAACTCAGTAAACACAAGTGGGAATCAGCTTCCAAATTTTAGCAGTTCAACTGCAAAATTACATAGCACGGGTTTCAAGTGCTTTAAGGCCCTGCTATCAGGAATTGTTGGTTAAAAGCTCGAATTCCAGTGAGAAGTGCGTCGGGTTTATTTCCTTACAACACGGGTTCTCTCGATTCCGTGCCTTTTATTTATTCAAGGAGGTTCTGGAGACTGACGTTATAAATATTTACAAGTTAAACGAAATACATGTATACTAGTATTGCAATATAAATATGAACGAAGTAACATAACAGCCTTAATCTCAGGGTACTAAACAACAACGTAATATACAAATGAAATTTGCTTTCAAAACTTTTGCTTCCCAATAATGGTTTCTACATGCACTGTATATTCCAGCATCCTACAATCTAGATCTTTTTTTAGCACAACAGCATGTATTCTTCAAGAATATTTTTGTTTCGTTTGCGAGCTCGCTAAACAGTATGATTTGTTTTCACAATATCCACAATTACCACCGCTGTTACACGTTCTTCCCGAAATAGGTGGCAAGAAAATCAAGAATTTTAAGATGTAATCAGTCATTAAAGAAAATACAAAAGCACCGCACTGAGTTATAAACATAACAAGTGATACAAAGCGCCGTATTTCGTATTTACTGAAGACCTCAGCTGCATGTCTTGTGCTGTGTACCGACTATTTAGATTGAGATTATTAAAAGAAAAGAACGTTCTTGAAATAATTCCACTTTTATTAATTACTTAGGAAAAACACTTTTCAAAATTATCGCATCCCAACAACTAATCAGATGGCATTACATTTCTGATAACGGTGTTAAATTTGTTCTTACATCATACAACATTGAAAAAAAATCCTAATTCTCTTAATTTCCAAAGTTGACTTTATTCATTGATTCAAAAAGTCAATTGTTCTTCATATGTAGTAATCTTATAGGCAAAATACATTTTATGCACGGTATTGCAAAAAACATCTTTTTCACTTTGATGCGCTGACCGCAAGTTTCCTGTAATAAAATTATATGAATGGTATGAAAGAATTTATTTGTAAATTTCATGACGAACACACTAACTGAGAATGCTTACTCCTTTCGATTCCTTCTCAAGAAGAAAGTAATGATATTATAATCAGGATATTATACATTTAATTTAACAGGATTAATTTATAATAACCATTTTGAATGTGATGAGTTTAAATCTCTCCTTTCCTTAGCGCTAATATGGAGACGGTCCCTTTTTCCACAATTTGGGGCAGCTACGTAATTGATGAAAATTGTCACATTTTAGGCAGAAAGTTTTACACGGTGTAAGGAAGGGTCCCGGAGAGGT
This sequence comes from Macrothele yani, assembly GCA_039090855.1. NCBI lineage: Eukaryota > Metazoa > Arthropoda > Arachnida > Araneae > Macrothelidae > Macrothele > Macrothele yani. The sequence continues at coordinate 3,790,574 of CM076995.1, read as the reverse complement.
CAGAAGGGAAGGTAGTAGAGAGAAGGCAATCAAAAGAAAATCTGGATATGTATTGCTGGTCAGGGGTGTAAATGACGGAAACCACGCGCTGGCCAATGGGAGAAGGAATAACGAAAAGGAGTCGGACGCAGGGTGAGAGAGAGAGAGAGAGAGAGAGGGAGAGAGATTGCGAGGATTTCTCACAGCGAGGAAGGAAAAAATGGCAGGCGAAGGATTGATGGCTGTTGTAAAAGAAGATTGAAACAATACATAAAGGAATGCTCAGCAGCGAGGGAATTAAAGAACAGTCATTTTGTCAGAGAAGCAGATCAACGTGTTAGTAATATAGAGAAACGAAACGAACGCTAGACAGCTTGAAAGACCTTCTCGGAAACATCGGAATAAATCGTTACACGGTATGTCCCGAATTAATGCGCAGTATACCGACGGGAATTCAAAAACTAAAATTTAGATATCATTTACTTTATGAAAAAAAATTTCATAATCCTTCACTGAGAATTAGTCTTCCGCAATGAATACCCCTTCTCAGAAACGTAATCATCTTGCTAGAACTTCCTGGCAAAGACATTTTAATTTAGGAATTCTGAACAAAGAAGAGCCTTCTAAGAGTGAAGAGTGTTTAGCTAAAAAAATCCATCTCCTGCTTGAGAGAAAGATATAAATAAAATTACATAAGTGTCGGTTGTGTGTGTGTGTGGGTGGGTAGAGAGAGTTATTCTGACACTATTGATGAAAAAATGATAGCTGAATAAGGGAATAAGCGAGAGCAAGGGAATGTCAGACACTGAGGTAAGATCGTGTGAAAATGGGTAATGAGGATTAGAAAGGTGAGAAAGAAGACCACAACTAATACAAGATTTAAAACAGAGAAAGAAATAAAAATGAGGAAAGTGTATTACCAGAAATTTTCACTTTTTCTTCACGCTCTGTTTAAATATTTAGGCTAAGATTAATGTTCCTAATTAAAATTGGTCCCAGATTTACTCTTACTTCTCCTAATATAAGGTGACATGGTGTTTAATTACTTTGTGTCGGGAACGGTTTTGAGCGTTATAATTAAGAAAGCGAGAGGAAGGGTAAAAAAGTGTGAAAAAATAAATCTACACAATCCACTCTTCTCATTTCCTTAGTAACAAGATTTTGTGTTGTTAAGGAGGTGTAAGATGTCGAAATCTTTTTCTTCATTTCAGAGAAACTTTTAATCAGTTATTTCCACAAACTTCTGTCGCTGTAAGATGCTTCATTTTTTCCTGTAATAAAAAAAATTTTGACTCTTACAAAATCACCAGCTGATTCATTTTGAACATCAACTGAAATCAGGATAACTAAATAGAGAATATTTATGAACTTCGGAATTTTTCGAAAAGTAAAAATGAAATGCAAAGCATTCCCGCATTGTCTGATCATAAATACATAGATTAACAATTAAAATTTACCTGCAAAATACCAAGTTATTGCGTAGGAGAATTTAAACAACTTACTAACCAAAGTGATGACGAAGAGAAGTAATCTTAAAGGGGAAACTACAGAATATCGGAGCTGTGATGAAACTACATCGCTTAACAAAAATTAGACCAAACAATAATAAAATGTACATAAATAATTGCATATATACGATATTTAAAGGAAATGTGGACTGTTTATGCTGTACTAAATTTGCATGCGGCAGAATTCAAAACAAAATGAAGATTATATATTGTTTCAAGAAATAGAGGCGAAATTTTGACAAGAGTGAAAGATTTCTACTCCAAATTATATGAAAGGGATGATACATGTACTACAGACATCATGAAAGATACCAGTACCAGAGTTCCTCCAGTCCTTCCAGCAGAAGTTGCACATGCAATCAAGAACATGAAGCGGGGAAAAGCTCCAGGAGAAGATGGAATTACTGTAGACATCATACAAGAAGCAAGTGGAGAAATCGAAACAGTACTCGCCCAAATTTTCACTCGATGCCTTAATGAAGGAAAGATTCCTGAGGATTGGAACACCGCTACAATGATCCTGCTACATAAGAAAGGTGACATTGAGGATCTCGGAAACTACAGACCTATCAGCCTCCTATCAGTAGTTTATAAAATCTTCACTAAAGTTCTTTCACACCGCTTGAAGGTAACACTGGACATGGCTCAACCGAGAGAACAAGCTGGATTCAGGAGTGGCTACAGCACAATAGATCATATCCATGTGCTGAGAGAACTAATTGAAAGAGCGAGGGAATATGAACTTCCATTGTGCATGGCTTTCATCGATTATGAAAAAGCCTTTGATTCGGTGAAACCATCAGCAGTTACAATGGCTCTGAAAACCTGCGGTATTGAAGATGCATACATTAATATTATTATTAACATCTATGAAAATGCAAGTGCAAAGATTAGGCTGTTTGAAAATACAACACACATAAAAATTGGAAAGGGAGTGAGACAAGGTGACACCATATCTCCGAAGCTCTTTAATGCCACATTGGAGGGTGTTTTTCAGTCACTGAGCTGGGAAAACAAGGGGATAAAGATTAATGGAGATTATCTAACCCACCTTCGTTTTGCTGATGACGTAGTCATTTTTGCAACTAGCCCATCAGAGCTGCAGAGTATGATCCAGGAACTTGCTGACAAGAGTAAAGAAGTGGGATTAAAAATGAACTTTCAGAAGACAAAAGTGATGTTCAATGCTTTTACAAGAAATGAAGATTTATCGATTGATGGAGAAAAGCTGGAGATAACAGACACGTACGTTTATCTTGGACAGCAGATATCAAGTGAGGGTCACATTGATGAAGAAATCAATCGGCGTACAAAACTTGCCTGGAGAGCTTTTGGAAGAAACAGCATAATTTTCAAGAGCAATATGCCATTATGTCTTAAAAGAAAAGTGTTTGATCAATGCATCCTTCCAGTGCTTACGTATGGTGCAGAGACGTGGACCTTAACTAAAAGAGACATACAAAGGCTGCAGACAACTCAAAGCAGCATGGAGAGGTGCATGCTTGGTGTAACCAGGAGAGATAAGAAGAGGAACTCGTGGATCCGAAAAATGACAAGAGTGGAAGACATCATGATCAGAGTCAAATCCCTGAAATGGCAATGGGCTGGACATACTGCCAGAAGGACAGATCATCGATGGACAGCCGAAATTTTAGATTAGATTCCAAGGGACAGGAAAAGACCCAGAAGAAGACCACATGGGAGATGGGTGGATGAAATTCGAAAGTATGCAGGGGTGACATGGAGGAGACTGGCACAAGACAGACCGTTGTGGAGGAAACTTGGGGAGACCTTCGTCCAGCAGTGGATTGATAATGGTTGACAATGATGATGATGATGATGATGATATATATATACCGCAAAAACAGTTTAGATAATCTTCTGCAGAAAAGAAAACTACTTCTGTTAAAATTCCAACTAATGTAACCTATAAAAAGAGAGAACATTTCTTTTTAATTTTTTTATACAGTAGGTGAATGGCGGAAATACATACTTTCATGATTTATTTTCTGCAAGCAGTTGGGCTTTCTGTTATCAGTTCGGAACCATTTAAGCAACAGAACATTCTTTTGCTAATACACCTATTTTCACAGGTGCAATTTGAAAATACATCTAAATTTTTATATTTCCTTGCTCTTTAAAAACTGTAATCTGTTTTGCAGGATAAAATTTTAAATCAAACATCAAATTAATAAAAACTACGGAATGACGAAGAACGATTATCCTTATTTATTGCGCTTGAATTAATAAATCGAAGCTGCGCATCCACAGCCAACTTTTCTTAGCATGTATGTGGAAATTACCAGATACACTATCTACCAAAAAGTAATTGGACACCTGTGATAGCAAAGGAAAGCGAAGTTTATTCACCTTCAATAGTTGGTGGAGCCCTCACGAGCGGCGATTACAGCTGCGACCTTCCGGTGCATACTCTCAACCAGGCGTTGTACGACGGCTAGCGGTATTTTCTTTCACTCGGCTTGGAGAAGACAGGTCAGTTCCTTCACCGATTTCGGAGGGTGGGGGCACCCCTTAAGTCGACGCTCCAACTCGTCCCACAGGTGCTCGATAGGGTTGAGGTCACCATACCAAGCCATAGTGGACCTCGCAACATGACAGGTGGCATTGTCATCCTGAAAGTAACATGGGTCCACCCCGTAAAACTGCCACAACGTAGGAAGCTCATGGTCATCCAAAATGGTGCAGTAGGTCTCGGCGTTGAATCTAGCAGGAATTCCGACCAAGGGTCCCGTGCAGGAGAAACATCCTCACAGCATAATTCCACCGCCGCCGAACTTCACAGTTGGCACAATACATTCCGGCAGGAGACGTTCTCCAAGCAGACGCCAAACCCAGACCCTACCATCCGAACGGTAGAGGGTGAAACTGGTTTCGTCGCTCCAAAGAACCTGCTTCCATTATTCAACGGTCCAGTGCCGACGTTCTTTGCACCACGTTAGCCGAGCAGAGCTATTGGACTTGGTGATCAAAGGCTTGTGGGAGGCAGCACGTCCATGATAACCGAGCAGATGGGCTTCCTTACGGATGGTATTCATCGAAAGAACACTCCCGTATGCCTATTGAAACTCCACGTGGATGTGGCCCATCAATTTGGTGCGGTTCTTCCGAATTTCTCTGGCCAGCACCCGTCGGTCTCTAACTCCCAGTTTTGTGGGTCTGCCGGGTCGGGGCACATTCCGACAGTCACCTCTCATCTTCCACGTGCCAATCACGTAGGCCACTGTCGATTTTAGGTACTTCAACTAGCTGGATATGTCACGTATGGATCGGCCATTTCTGTGATACCCGACGATTACACCTTTCTCGAAATCAGCAAGCTCCGAATTGCGTGGCATCTTGCATGCGACTGGTTGCGTTGTTGTTTCCCACACCATATTTAACGGGGGCGGCCGTGACGTGTATCAGGACCGCAGAGATCGTCGATTGCAGGAGTGTCCAATTACTTGTTGGTAGATAGTGTATATGGAAATATATTTTTATGGTAGAATGAAAATAGCAATTTTTCTCACAATGAAATGTTTATTATACATCGACTGTAGTTTCGCAGAGCGTTTGGCTCGGCATCCTCAGGACGAATGGAGCGTAAACATTCAAATCATTTATCAGATACCTTGTGAATGTGGACTTTCACATATAGGACAGACCCGGAGGGCTTTAAGTTTCCGTGTGAAGGAACACAAGACCAATGTACAGAACTTTGAACTGAAGAAGTCGTCAATAGCCCAAAATTGTCACGAAAACTGTTCATGCTTTCGTGAAGCTGTTCTTTGAGAGACCGCAAGGTTAAAAAAGACTAACTGGATTGTTTGGTGAGCGTCATTTTTCAGACGAACCCTGATATTGTTTATTTAAATGTCTCTTGTTTTACACCAAGTTATCTACAAGCACACCTACTTTAAAACATTTAAAGCATCATATATACACAGTCGAATCACATTATTGTGACCACCAGTTAATATCAAGAGTAACCGGCGTGTGCACTGCTGATAGCAGCTAGACCGGTTAGGAGTGACTCAATTAGGTGCGGGAAGGTAATAATAGGTATGTGGAGCCATGCTGACTGCAGTGCGTCTGACAGCTGCTGGAGGGTGCGTGGTGGAGGTTCCATACAGCGAACAACACGATCGAGGTGGTCCCACAGATGCTCAATTGTGTTTAAGTCTGTGGAATTAGGCAGCCAGGGAAGTACTTTAAAGTCTTCATCGTGCTCTTCCAACCACTCTCGGACATTTCTACAGAAGCTGTGAGACACGTCGCAATGTCTTGTTGGAAGTTCCCATCCGCCCAAGGAAAGACAAACAGCATGTATGGGTGCATGTGGTCTGCCAGGATGGATTCATAACGAATTCGGTCCATAGTGCCTTCCACAGGTACGAGTGGACCTAGGGAATTCCACGAAAACATTCCCCAGATCATAACGCTTCCCCCACCAGCTTGTATTCTTCCAGCAGTGGTTGAAGAGTGTTTGTTCTCCCATGATTCTCGCCTTATGCGCCAAGGTCCATCTGTTTGATGAAGCAAAAAACGTGACTCATCGGAGAAGGCAATCATTTGCCAATCAGCGGAGGTCAAATTCCGATACTGCCGTGCAAATTAAAGCCTTTTCTACCGATGTACCTTCGTTAGCATAGGTGCAATGACCATCCGTCTGCATCAGAGCCCCATACGCAGCAGAGTTCGCTGAGCTGTTATTTTAGACACACTTCCGGTAGCCCCCTGGTTCATTCAGCCAGTGAGTTGCTCAACTGCAGCGTGTCGATCGGCCCATCATGCACCTTCGACCGACGTTCACCTCTCACATCAATGGCACGTGGTGCGCCGCAGTTTTCACGTCGCTTATTCGAAGTGGTGCCATTTCTCCAATCACGATACACTTTATATCCACAGCAGCACGCGAACAGTTCACAAACTGCGCTGTTTCAGAAATACTGCCACCGTTGGCCCGAAAGCCGATAATCATCCGTTTTTGCAAAGCTGATAAATCGCTTCTTTTATCCATGACAGCAACGAGTGATATGTTTTCATAATTCCTACAGCACACCTTGTGTACCATAATGCCTACAGCACACCTTAAGAAGGCACTTGTCGTGAGTTGGCTTCCAAGCCAGCTCACGACACCTGCCTTTTTTCATTGGCTACGTGCTGTTGACGTGAAAAAGTAGGAGGTGGTCACAGTAATGAGACTCGACTATGTAATAAGTGTATATCCCTTTATCGCGTTACAGAAAACAGTTAAATAATAAAATGTCTTCAAAATAGCAGTCTATCAGTGTTTCTAGTTTTACGGACAATTGTTACAGCTCTTCCGAATTCAGGCATATTCTAAGGAGTAATCATTGAAATTCCCTTCATTCAGTACTGCAGCAACATTCAAGAAGGCATCCTTTTAAAAAGTTGGTTTTTGGGCGAATGAAAATGTCATATGGTAGGAAATCGTGCAAATCTGGAGAAAGCGTTCCTATAGGTATTTGCTTTTCAGCCCTGATTTTTATGCAAGAAGAAAAAATTGAAAGGATTTTCAGTATCATCTTGGCAACGGATTTCCGTCACGTTTAGATCTTTTGCTTTAACCAGTGAAACGCTTATCAATTTGTTCTTCTAACTTCTGAATTATTAGTATTTCATCATGTATAACTACTTGTATGAGTTATTGAAGATATGTCAGCTTACTTGTCAGTTTTCAGCATTCATTTGCTTCAAGAAATATTTTGCATATAATTGTTCTACACATCTTTTATTCTGCAGGAAAGTGGCCTAGCATTTCTCGCATATTCGAATATGGTTCCGATGGCAACGTATGTGTTTATCTTCATTTTATCAGTTTCTTTTAAAATAAAAGCTAAGAAAGAAACCTCGAACACTTTTGAATTTTGTTGATGGAGCAGAACATTAGATATGTCCATTCTACAGACGAAAACAAAGTGTTAGTTTCAAGAAAATGAAAACAGTAATAATTTGTTTCTTAAAGCCACAATATAACGCTCTTGTGTGGAATTTATTAAGAATTGGGACTCTGCTAAAACAAATTGGTAAAAATTGGCAAACCAGTTAAGAAAGGGTAAACAAGTGAATACTTTCAAACACACGCAAGAGGGAGAGGGAAATCAATGGACGCTTGAACATATACTGTACTTCAGATGTAGAAACGAACTCAGAAGAGGAAAAAGAACAAATATGACATTTTCGACTACCGCAGATTAGGAAAGACCAGGAGAAACTATTTTGTCAATTCACCTATACAAATATGTTAAAGGGATGAATCCAAGTATTAACATATATAAAACCCCGCTATTTTTATTATGTACTTTTTAAGAGCAACTTTAAAATGTTCCTTTCAAACTTTAAATCTCATGTTTGAACAAAATGGAGGAAAAGTGGATTTAACGTCAAAGCGCTTCCGAAATATAGACAAAAATATACGCAATATTCATGCAGATTTGGCAAATCATATTTCATATTGCAAGTCAGTCTTTAGATGGACTGCTTTTGAAAGTTAAGGTCTGCTGGAAAAGCTTTTCAAATGCACCAAATAAAATTCCTTTTACGTTAGATGATGGCATCTTCAGGCGAAATAACATTCCGCTTTCCGCGATCTCATAATCCGTAATCCGTCGTCAGAATCGTCGAATGCGAAGAAGGATTCTTAAAGACCGTCAAACATAAACCGAACGATGCTGAAATTGGATATTGCAGATCATGACATCATACTCCTCCTCACTCAAGAGAGATTGTGAAAGCCCCGTCGTACCAACTATTTGATGCATGACTAAATTTTTAAGAGATTGACGAACTCCCTGGGGATATTTTTAGCTTTGCCAGCTCTTCCATTTTAGCCGTTTCTTATTCGTTATTAATATCTTATTTCTTTTCCAGGAGTGTAAAATTCATCATAGATTTTCAATGCAAGTGTTGTTTCGAAATAAATTTCTCTCTCTCTCTCTCTCTCTTTTTTATAATTTTTTGCCGCGAGTTTTGCCTCTTTGTGTCCGTTGGGATTTTACGAACTTCCTCAGAAGTTGACAAGATATATTCCGCTGAAAATGAAATTTTACAGTTCTCCTGAAAACAAAACAAAACTGCCTCAATGCTTTTAGTAATAAAGACGAACTTCAACGTGAAGCATTTAAGACATCTGCGATTTCCTTTTCGAGAAGAAATAATTTCCAAAAGCGGCTGGAACTTATCAACAATGTAATAATATTAAGGATTTGTTAGGAGCTGAATTAATTTTTCATATCTACTCTGCGTTTCGTAAGTCACATCGAGATCATCCTGCCTTAGATGGATGGTGAACAAAGATCAGTATTAATAACGAATATACACTGATATGCAAGATTATTAGGTACATCAGTCCTCGTCACGTGAACAGCTCATACCAGCACGTAAGACTTCGCGTGAACGTGGTATGTGGAATAAATCAAGCATACCTGCTCAACGACAACAAGCTAGCGTTTGATTGAGAATCGGAGTATGCTAAGTGAGAGATCTCAGCGACTTTGAAAGTAGCGTGATCGTGGTTCCAAGCATTTCACGCAAAACTGTTACAAGGTTTTACTATGAGGGGTGCGACGCGCAAGAAGCTTCCAGCAATTGGCAAACCTGTGTACCGAAACAGGTATTTGATCACAGGGGTCAAAGGAGACCGGAGAGAATCATACAAGTGAATAGACGAAGCACAACTTTGCAAGTCATTGTAGAAATCTTTATTATTATTATTTGGTTTGGGTGTTTAACGACCACCTCGAGCAACTCGATAGGCTATAAGCAGTCTGCCTAACTTTAGGCCACTGGTTCCAGGGAAGGGAAAAGGCAGTACGGTAAGACAAACAAAACATGAATGCGTCACCAGGATTCGAAACCAAACCCATTTCGGACGAATGGCCAGCAGCCAGCGCTTAAACCATGGCGTCACAGGTGCGGTCTGTAGAATTCCGCACTTGTGTGCCGACGCTCATCTCGGAACGTACCAAGTGTTAAACCATAGCTCGAATGGGCTATAAAAGCAGAAGTGCATGCTGTTATGCCGACGTTTTCAGCACAGCACACGAAAGAGCGCCTTAGGTGGGTGCACGACATCTACACTGGGTCGTTGAGGACTGGAAAAAGGTCTCCAGGACGGATGAATGAAGTTTCCCTCTGCATCAGACGTATGATAGGACTCAAATTTGGACCAAGCACCATGCGGTCATGAAGCCACCGTGTCAGGTGTCGACAATACAAGTCGGTGGCTACGGTATGCTCTTTGAGAAATATTTTCGTGGAAAGTATTATAGCGGCTGAAGTCCGTCGCGTGTAATTTAAACACACGACGTTTTTTTTAACATCGTTGCCGACCAAATTGATTTCTTCACTTTTAATATTTATTCTTTATCAGGGTGTTACTTTCAGCACCATAACGCATGCACACACGTTGTAACCGATTGACTCCAAGAACATACCGACGCTTCCCTTACTTCAATGGCCTACACAGTCCCGGGATCAAAACCCCGTCGAGCATCTCTGGTATGACTTGGAACGGCTGCTCAATGGGAGATTGACGTCCAATTTGCAGCAATTGTCTGATCAATCATTTCCACTTGGCTAAACATTCCTGCATGACGTTTTTAGCGCCTGGTAAGCTCCATTCTCCGACAGAATCGGGCTGCTCTGCAGGTGAAGAGCGGCAATACTTGCTACTAGGTAAATGTACCTAATAAATTGGCATCTCACTGTACATGTTCTACACTTACACTGCCAGAGAAAGGTGAAAAGAAATTCGTACCCTAAATTTGCTAGGATTTTGTCACTCTGAGGTATTTCATAACACTGGCTTCAGAGTCCTTGTCGTTTTGGCATATCAAGAGCACATGCTATGAACATCTACTCTTTTAATTATTCACACAAAGAGATTCTCTGCGATATAAAACTTTAATTTACTTCATCTCAGTTTCGTAACGTTCACACATATAATGTCATGTTTTTATATTCATCATTATCATAAAACGTTTGTTCTAAATATTTCACAGAACTCGCAGCACGGTCGCACTGTTTATTTGTTAATTTCCTTTTAACACTTTGGGGAGAAAGAAATGTTTATTTCTTTCGTGCCAGAAGATTTATACACATGATTCACACCTAGTTGACAGACAAGAGGAAACCGCTTCACAAAAATGCATAAATATTCCCGTTTTAAAACGTGTTGAAACACAACTGTCCAATCGCAGCAACGTTGCCTGTTTAATCGCATGTTAGATGCATACGCACCCCATGTCAAGGGGATGAAGAAAAGATGCCTCGGAGCTGAGCTTTCTTAGTTAATCGAGAAAACTCTTTCGGCCTTCACAAACATTTTTCTTAAACGATAAGATGAAAACAAAAACACTTTCACTTCGAAGTAAGTTTAGCGGATATGCTTTATATGCACGAAATAATGCAAACATTTATAAATCCTATATTTGAGAAACGAATTTCTCCGAAGAAATAATTCTTCATTTATACATGGTAGGCATTTTGTTGTCTTCGCATACTTCCAGAGCCACCAAATAATGGCTAGAGGAATATTCCACGGATTATTGCCATATTTTCACTGTATTCTTTGTATTTACATGGTTAGCATTAAATGCCTACCTTGTATAAATGAAGAATTATTCCTTCGGAGAAATTCGTTTCTCAAATATAGGATTTATTCCAATCACTGAAATAAGTGACCTACATCTGACCCTGGATGTGAGAAAACGAAGTGGGACACTACAATGACGCAGGAACAGCTTCGATAGCGCAAATCTGATGGTAATCAGATATTAATGTTCAGCTGCTTGGAATTTCCTTCCTTGTCTTGGGTAGTGTAATGACTAGCATGCTCGACCGGAAATCGGGAGATGCGGGTTCGATTTCCGCTCCAGGACAGCGAACTTTTTCAAGTTTTCTGAATAAAGTAAATACATGGAATATAGTGAAAATATTCCGCTAATCCGTGGAATATTCCCCTGGCCATGATTTGGTGATTGAGGATGTGTGCGGAGGCACCCACTAGCATTAAACGTATAAATCCTCAAACACTTGCCTCGTAAGTTCGAGCCTCAAAACAGGGTGGGCCTTTGGACTAAAAAACATTGAGATTGGCCTACCCTTAATTGCCTGACATGCTTTTATTGATAGTGAATAAGATTCTACGCAAAGGCCACGCCACAGGCCCAGCTATAAATACCTTCATAGGGCTATGATGAAACAATAAAGGAACGATAAAAGAAGTAACTGGAGTAAGTCCCCAGCAGACAATCAGATCAGGAACCAGGTAGTGAGCCTCTTACCATACCAATTCGTGAACCAGCAGGCACAACAGCAACGTTCAGCCAGTGATAATGCTGCAGGAGCAACCACCTCAACCCCAAGAAGCGCATCTATGTACTTTTGCGCAACTTCATAACTAAATGTGTTACAGCCTAGACATACAGGAAACGTAAAGCACGTATACCAAGCCTCCTCTTTCAATTCATGAACGAAGCAAAGGCAGAAAAGACAGTCAGGGATATGAGATAAGGTCTTGTAAGATTATTGACGTGAACAAGCAACAGCCAAACATCACTTAGAATCACTAGAAGGTGAGCCAATCGCAGAACCCCATACTCCTACGAACACATTTCAAGCAACTAACTTGGAACTGCGACAGCTCTTTATTTGAACACAAATTATAAAATCCAGATAGAACACTAATTTTACCCCTGAAGAAACACCCTCGAAAATAATTATGATACGAATAAAATATGCCGTGGCTCTTACGTCCGCATCACAGCAACGCAGAAAAATGTGGTCTCGTCTGATTAATGAAGCCAACAAGCACCCTGAGAAAAACCACAACTTTCCGAAAGATGAGATGGTGTAGATCTAATGAAAGCATCTGGCTAGTTGGGGTTAAAAGGATAATCACTAGCTATGGTTGCAATGGAACTTCTGCCTTATAAGGTAAAGCTGTTACAGAGAGCAACAACAACGAAACAAAATAGAAATAAGCAAAACAACAGGGAACACAGCTGATCTGGAAGAATCAGGAGCTGTTCGTTTTCTGTTGAGAGTGATACTACGTATGAAACTTCGGGATTAATGAACGAACTACTTTTTTCTTCTGACCTTCCTTCGATGGCACCTCTGCCCTCACACTTCTCTTTTACGTTGCAACACAGAGGTAATGGTAAGGGCACCTAAGCGAGAGATACCTCTTACTAGATTGCAATCGTCTGATTAATCGAATTGATATCGATAAGACAATTGTAATTGCACATATGAATGAGAGATGACTTGATTTAACTGATTTTCAGCGTTGATCGACAATATGATGCTACATAAATAATTGTTCTTTACTTGACATTTTAGCCCACTGAAGATTCCTATGCCGATGGTTGGTAATGTGATATGCGAATAAGATAAGAAATGGAGCTGAATCTGCCTAGAAACGACCAGAGAAACCACCGAAGCTAACAGAACGTGAAAGAGGAGATCTGTGAACGACTATCTTCTCAGAATGCTATTCATCATTACCTCATATCCCACAAAACCTATGAGAGAGTATTCGAACTGATGTTAACACCAATAATGTGAACAAGATGCTATACGACATTGGTTACGACAGTCGCGGGGTCATCCACAAGTCGGTAATCATTTCGATTTATGGCACACGCCGATTAAAGTGGTGTAAGGAACTTCGTTCATGGACTGTAGACTAATGGCAAACCGTATTGTGGACTGAAGAGTCATGGTATAGAGTGTACCAGTCTGATGGTCGTTGCTACGTATGACGGATGCCTGGGGAAGTTACGTTCCAGACTGTATCGTCTTAACAAGAAAGTTTGGTGAAGTCAAAGTGATGTTATGAAGTTGCATTTCGGGGCTCGACTTGAGCATATTAATTGTTTTGGACAAAACCCATGAATGCTAAGTTCTACGTAGATGTCCTAGAGAATAGTGTACTACCAATGTTGTGACAGCAATTTGGGTAAGACACATACCTTTATCAGCAGGACAACATACCATTTCAGAATGGTTTGAGGGCATAAGCGACGAAAGGTTTACCAGTCCAGAGCCTTCATCTGGACCCTATTGGTAAATTCTGCAGCAAACTGGATCCTTAGGTGCGTGGAAGAAAAGTTGTTCAACAAAAAGTGTTGAACTCGCCACTGCTTTGAAGGCCGAATGGCAGAACGTATCGGCGGACATTTACAAAAAGATCTGGTGAATAGTATTGAATGAACACTAGAGACTGTCATAAGGGCCAAAGGTTTCAACACGCAATATTGAATTTTCTGTGAATAATGATTATTCGTAGACATATAAGTGTCCGGATATTATAGGTAGGGTAATGTATAGAATAGTATAGAATAAAATAGCAACGTTCATCCACAATTAAACGTTTATTTAACATCGACTATAGTTTCGCAGAGACTTTGGCTCGACATTATCAAGACAAATGGATCGTAAACATTCAAATCGTTGTGCCATCATCAGAGTTCTGACGGTCAAGGATTTTGGCGAATTGTTTCCACGCCCTTGAAAGAAATGGAGTGGACGTACGTGCATAGAGATCAGGTTGCGTAACCTCCTGGCCACCTTAGAGACGAATAGTTGGCTTCCAGTAAGTGCCATAAAGTCCGAAGGTAGACTAGACGCTGTTTTATTCTAATGCCATTTGAACAATAATATGATATAACGGCCCGCTCGAGAAGTTGTTAGCTTTGGACGGCCAGAACGCGGTCTTTAAATAAGCGTTCCATTTTTTTGAATTTGGTTTTAAATCCTTGTGATCACGGAGAGGTTGACAACATAGAATCAAACCAACTCCGTGATCGATTAACTATTCTCTAATTTTATAACGGCTTTTAATATCTCTGAATAATTTAAACGACTTTGTTTGACGTGATAATGCGAAAGACCGTTATACCATATTTACACTGCAATATTGCAAATTGCACTAATGGCCTCCGATACGGGGCATTTCTTTTCTTGGGCATTCTCATTAGTAACCAATGAGAGATAGACACGTTACTGAATTTTCTACCTCCCCTTTTCTGCTTCGACACATTTCCTCAACCTTTTTAAGCTTTTCGCTAAAGATTGATGGCTTGCAGCCGGTAAAATCTTATCCTCCCGCTGACACAGCAACCGCTGACCGGTTCAATTATCAATGGATAACATGTCAGTCTTCGAGCTCTGCCTATGTTCCCTTCATTCCACATGTATTCTATAAGGTTCCAATTGAGATACTGAGCAGGTTAATTCAACTTCTGCACAGTCATGTCTATGATCCAAAGTGCAACAGCATCTTAATTATGGCTGATTGAAATAAATTTGAGTCTGTACCAAGGAACGTCCATATGACAGGGAGTCCAGAATCGTATAAAATATTTAGGTAACTTCCAACGTTCATTACTCCTTACACAAACACCAGTGAACCGCGTTCATACCATGAGAATCACATTTCTTTCTGTGACTTTATCACCCTTCTTTCTATAAAATTCAATGCTTGTACAAACTATCCTCGCCAGTAGACGATTTTCGGGCAAGAGCCACATCAATACTCGCTAATCTAGTCGGAATATTGTGTGGAATTATTTTGCGCTAAACAGAACCAATTTCAATTGCCCAAAGGATCAGATACGCAGTTCTTTGCACCATGTCAGGTTAGTTCAGAGGTTCAAAGTTGACTAACGCACCATTTATCTCAAGAAAATCGACTCTGTGTAGTTCAGTACATAGTGTGTTCATACTATTTTCAATATCTGTGGTACCTGAAACTTTTGGTTGACGTTTCTAAGAAATAATTGACGATACTGACAAGCCGAACTTCCCAGTACCTCGACAACATGAAATAAACTTCTGTGCTTTTGTTGTACATTGTTAGACGAAGATGGTACAATTATATTTAAAATTCGTTGGTCGACTCTGGATTGCTCAGGCTGTCAACCGTTCAATGAATCAACGTGCTATGGAAGTGATCTTTCACTGCACAATACCGTGGGAAATCTGTCAGTTTACCTTTGCATGTAGTGCAATGAAATATTATGCCTCACAAACCTTCCTCATATTCCGTATACTTTGGGTCTTATGTGTTTCGACGTCAACGTCTATTGTATAATATAACAGAGACGGCCTGATATTTTATGGAAGGAAAAATATTTTCCACAAAATATAAAAAATACGGAAAAGTTTCTGTGAATGCTTGAATGAACATAATAAGGTTCTACTGATTAAGCGATGTGACTGCGAAATATAAATGTACTAGATCTAAGCATTTATTTTTGAAGCATGTATGTAATGGGTCTGTAAGCTTGAAATATTTTTTTTATTGAAGGCTTAGGAACTACCGTGAACAACTCAATGGGCTAATGGGCATTCGCCCGTCCCTAATTTAGGACCACTGGTTCCAGGAAAGGGAAACAGCCAGCGCCGTGCACAAGTACAGCATCCATGCCTCACCCGGACTCGTCTCGGACGAATTATCAGAAGCCATCGCTTTGACCACTACGCTACCGGGGTGGCCTAAGCATTCATTGACACTTGAACATCTTTTGACGTACTCACTTGAGCACTAAACTCAGTTCTGCAACCTCATTAATTTTCCATAGTCAAGAAAAATTTAAGAAAAATCATTCGGACAAGTTTCCATAGTTTTTCAACTCATTTAAAAAGTCAGTTTTCCTTTTTATTCATCTATTTTCCACAATTTATTGCTTTATCGCCATTCCAAATAATTATATTGCATGCCCTTCACTTCAAATTCCACCTCATATTTTCCTGTTATATTACGAGTGATTGGTCAGTGCTTATTGATATATTCCATAACCACCAACATTTTTTAAAAGTCATTCCACTGCTTCAAACATTTCTATTGCTTGGTGCAGTATTTTTGTTACGATTTGAAAGTAAGAACATCCGATATTAAGCAATTAGCTTAACACAGTGAATGGTCCGAAGGAATTGGAAATTGTCTGACAAGAACCGAAGAACTCGGGCAGGAGTTTTAGGATAACAATAATTTCCTTGCGAATTTTTCAACACCACCATGATTCTGTAGAGGATGAAATATTTCTTCAAAGAAACAGTACCTCAGAAGTTAGTCATTCAGTAAGTAAAATAAATCAGTCGATCAGGTAGCTAATTTTGGGTTTCTTGACAAGGGATTATACGTGCAATCCTTAAAGGTTCTGGAAATCCGGATCGTTCATATACATCATATTACTCAACCGTTTTGAGAATGAGTCGCATCCGAGTATTTTTTGGTCCAATACTACTTGCAGAACAGATGAAACAAAACCGTTTGTGTTGGCCTTCTGTTTTCCTGTATTTTGCAAAAACCACCGTAAGAAAATACCGAGGTGAAGGATAAAACAAGATACTGCGGTTGTACATAGTTTCAAATCGAAGCAGTTGGAACTCCGTCGCGGCAGGAGACTCAATTCAAGTCGCCCTGCAAAAAAATAGGACTCTCAGTACTGTAGGTAGGAAGGAAATGTGGGAAGACCTATCTTGAATAATAATAAAATCCAAACAACCGGGGTACAGCAATGCATGCATATTACAAGCACTGAAATTTGTAATTTTTATACTAATATCTACTATTTATAGCATTCTAGATCTAAGCTATTCAGGACGAGTTTGACTGAGCGACTTACCACCGATGCGATTAACATGCAATGAGTACTAACGTATAAAATTTTCTGGCTTCTGAGCTGTCGCTTACAAATTTTAATGAAGAATAGGCAAAACGAAAGTCTACTTACACAAAACTTTCCGCTTTGATGCTAAATTTATCCTTTAAACTAGATCGGCATAGCAGCGGCTCTCAGGTATCTAGTTGATGAAAAGCTTCACTTGCATGAAAAAGGAAAAACAACGGGTCCCGCGCAACAGTTTACCAAGATTCTGTTACATTGCATACCCAGCCACCCATATGCCCTTCAGGTTGTGGGTGTAGATTAGTAGGTCACCACTCTCGTTGAGGGAGAGAGGGTGAGAGAAGCGAGATCAGATGTTGACATCGCCGCTATCACTGTCCACCTAATATCCCCTTGGGACGGGGCCAAGGGAAAATTTCCTTCGTACTCTTTTGACTGATTGATTCCAACAAACTTCTAAACGGCCGATGTCCAACGTAGAGAGGTTCTTATCACATGCACTTTCCAATATAGAGGCTGGTCCAATCAGTTTTCAAGAGATAAATTGCACAGAATACCTGGAACGGCAGACTCTATCCAAGATACAATTCACCCTTTCGTTTTTTCTAGCAACGTTTATACACGGTCCAATCACATTATTGTGACCACCAGCTAATATCCAGAGTAACCGCCGTGTGCAGCAAGGACAGCAGCTAGACTGTCTAGGAGTAGCTCAATAAGATGCTGACTGCAATGCATCTGACAGATGCTGGAGGGTGCGTGGCGGATGATCCTTAGAGCAAACAACACGATCGAGGTGGTCCCACAGATGCTCAGTTGGGTTTAAGTCTGGAAAATTAGGGGCTAGGGAAATACCTTGAAGTTTTCATCTTGCTCTTCCAACCACTCTGGGACATTTCTCGCTGTGTGACACTTCGCATTGTCGTTCTGGAGAATCCCATCCGCCCCAGGGAAGGCAATCAGCATGTATGGGTGTACGTGGAGTGCAAGGATGGATTCATAACGAATTTGGACCACAGTGCCTTCCACAGGAATGAGTGGACCCAGATAATGCCACGAAAACATTCCCCTGATAATAGCGCTGCCCCCACCAGCTTGTGTTCTTCCAGCAATGGTTGAAGAGTGTTTGTTCTCCGAAGTCTCTCGCCTTATACGCCAACGTCCATCCGTTCGATGAAGAAGAAAATCTGACTCATCGGAGAAGGCCTTCGTTAGCATAAGTGCGATGACCATCCGTCTACATCGGAGCCCATTACGCAGCAGGGTTAACTGAACTGTCGTTTTAGACCCACGTCCGGTAGACCCCCGGTTCATTTGGCCATTGAGTTGCTCCATTGTGGCGTGTCGATCGGCCCTCACGCACCTTCGAAGCCGACGTTCACCTCTCACATCAATGGCACGTGGTGCTCCGCAGTTTCCACGTCGGTTATTCACAATGGTGTCATTTCTCCAGTCACGATACACTTTAACCACAGCAGCACGTAAACAGTTCACAAACTGCGCTGTTTCAGAAATACTGTCACCCTTGGCCCGAAAGCTGATATTCATCCCCTTTTGCAAATATGATAAATCTCTCCTTTTATCCATGACAGCAACGAGTGATATGTTTTCAGAATGCCTACAGCACACCTTATATAGCCCCCAAGTCAGTTCACGGACGTGCCGTCTTTCATTGGCAACGCGCTGTAGACGTCTAAAGTAGGAAATGGTCGCAATAATGTGACTCGACTTTGTATTTTGCATCTACGTTTCGAAAGCTTTTAGAATTTTCCTCTAAAATTTAGTATCTTTGCAAAGCTTTGTTGTCACCCAAGAACAAGACCGCAGCTTGATTCTCCGATATCTAGAATGGAGGCCCATTCAAACGCGTCTGTTCATCAGTTGGCTACGCACGCAACTATCTGTTTCTTTCTTTTGACCTTCTCTCTTAAATCATCCGACGGAAACTACTTTCTCTCTTTAATTATTACCTGTCGGAATCCATTCTGCACGATACAGTTAAAAATCCAAGCCAGTTGAGGTTCTCCACCGCAGTAGAGCCACCAGCATCACTTTTCCTCTCAAACAAACAATTTACCCTTTGACCTAGCCAGTATTTCCTTTGTAAAATCGCGTTTTTCGTTTTATCAGACGTCAAAATTACTTTACTCAAGTCTGTAGTACGTTTAACAGACCCTATTCGTGTTTCTTTCTGACAAGGGAATCTTATGCTTTCTAGCTGGAAGTCCCGTTTTGGAGAACTTTCGCCGTGCAACCTCACCAAAATAAGTGCTTTTTTTTTTTTTTTTTTTTTTTGTCCGCACTTAAATTCTTCAAAAATAATTATCTTGGGTTTTAGAAACTGCAACGTACCCTTTCGTAACACAGTTAATATAAAACAAGAAAGATGACGCCGAATTTCGGTTATAATGAGCAAGTCTTTTGATTTGATTTCTACGCAAAACATTTATTTCAAAGCAGGTTTTCAGGAAATCAAAAATTCAGCAAAACAGAAAATACACTTACACCTCCTCGGGAAAAACTCCGAATCATTTAAAATATATAATATGTGGCAGGGTTATTAATATTCAATGGAACCGGTTAAAAAATCTGTCGGGTTCCTACACTCACGACAATAAAATTTGCGCACCTAGAAGAAAACATGCTACAACCGCGAAACTGCAAATAGCTAGAGTGTGTGTTGGTATGCAAATTATCCATACTTGGTGTGAGTGCGCATGACCATACACCCTGTGGTGGCGCTGCAAGCATGAACCGAAGTGTAGTCGATGCCCCATTAAAGCGAAAAGCACCGGCCGCCGCAAGCCAGGGTACAGAGTGGCAAGAATGCCGCGTAGACGCCAGAGACTTTGATTTACGCAACTTACGGGCTTTGAGAGTAGCCTGATCATCGGGTTGAAAACTTTCAACCCGATGATCAGAGATGGTCGGCGCGCCGTATAGCCCGCCACGTGGGTCGTTCTGACCATACCTACCGACTGTGTTGGGAGCAATGGACACGTGACGACAGTGGAGAGGCTCCGGACGGACCAGGGAGACCACCGGTAAAAAGGATCGACGGATCGTGCACCAGGCACGAACGGATCCCACGAGGTCCACCATACAGGCAGATGTAGTGGCTCCTGTCTGCCCACGAACCATTTGCCGCCTCGCGGAAGAGAATATGCGATCCCAGCGCCCCTTACGTGTGCTGCCATTAACACCGGAACATCGCCGGCTCCGTGTGCAGTGGAGCCAGGCCAGAGCAACGTGGAACGCCACAGACTGGCGACGTGTGGTGTTTAGCGATGAGTGTCACTTCGTTTTGGGAATAGATGATCATCGTGTCCGGGTGTGGAGGTCCCCGGGTCAATCGCACAATCCGAACCTCGCTATCGAGCGTCGTACCACCCCCCACTGCAGGCATTATGGTCTGGGGAGCCATTGCCTACGATAGCCGATCAGGTTTAGTAGTGGTGCGTGGATCATTGACGGGCCAGCAGTATGTAGATGAGATCCTACGGCCATATGTGCTCCCATTCTTGGCCGGGAGTCCAGGTGCGCTATGCCAGCAGGATTATGCCCGCTCGCACACGGCTAGGGTTGCCCAGGACTGCCTACATCATGTCCAGACATTTCCATGGCCTGCCTGCTCCCCGGGTATGTCCCCTATCGAACATGTGTGGGTCCAGTGGAAACGTCGGTTGCCGTCGTACCGCACTATGCGGGATTTGTAGCACACCGTCGAACACGTGTGGGCGAGTCTGTCGCAGGACGACATCAGGCGTCTGTTTGCCTCTATGACGAACCGTATTGCAGCATGTATAGGCGCACGAGGCTGTGCGACGCGCTATTGAAGATGACCGGAATGCGTGCCACAGATCCCTCTGTAATTGTCCTGCAGCTCTGTTTTTGCCATCATGTGTATCATTTATCTGTATCATTCGTTCATAAAATTTAAGTTCAATCCGATGCTTCCTTGTGCGCAAATTTCGCTATCCGTGAGTGTAATTGTACTTTCGCTCCTAATGCCTTTCATTTTGCTTTAAAAAAGATTCCGAATTCAGGAGGACGAAGACAGCTGTCCCTTGAAACTCGTACTTATACAGTTGCCTTGAAAGGTTACCCCGTCGGAATAATTAGGCACAAATGAGTCAGCATGGGTACTTACCAAAGCGCTTATGCCGTCCAGTGTTCGATTAGACTTATTTAGGTACTATTCTTTTGAAAGAATATATTTGGAGTAGTCGTCTGTGCTTGAAGAGATAAATTTTTTTAAATAGTTCGTAAGTGAAGCTGGTTGCCAGAGTTTGTTCATGAAGTTTGATGAATGTATAAAACTACGGTAATTACAAATAATCAAGAACTAAAATGTTATGAAATTGTCCTCAGCAGTAGTAAGATTTCATGGCTAAAGCTACCTCGCGGATCAACAAAGATGCTAATTATTACTTGAAAATAAGTAAGGCTCTTTTTATTATTTACATATACATGTGCTCATTGTCGACTGGATATTTAATGTCAGTGGTATTTAACATTATGAAACGCTACACCATGGTTAAATTTCTAATTGAGATACAGTATACTATTTCTGTTAGAAACTATTATTCGTTCTTCTTTATCTCTGCATCTTTCGCTTTATTCAGCACATCATCAGACACTTTCTCAAATAGAATTAATGGATTCAAAGTTGAAAATAACAAAACAATTATTATTTACACATACTGCAATAAGTTTCAATTCATATTATTAAAAGTAACATTATTATCGTTTTTAGATTTGAGTGAGGCTATATAAAGTTTCACAGATTAAAAATATGTCAACTTTTTATCATAAAAGACAGAAGTGTACGCATTGTTGTCAGCTTTTCGGGTGAATAGTGTATTCATTGTCTTAAAGCGAAGCGCAATAAAATATTTCTAAAGCTCAGAGAGACTTTTGTTTTTCGTAAAACAATTCTGCTGTTCCCGGATTTCAGAAAGGGTTAAACAAGAAATGGTGCCCACGTTTTCTCGAAATGTATTTATTCATGGTGTTTTGTATTCAATACACCTCAAAGTTTGGAAACTAATTAAGGGTTGGTATCCATCCTTCTCAGACTCTGCTCGTTAATCGTGAATAATTTCTGTTTTCCCCTGACGGGAGAGAAAAATATAATTCTTTAAGGTTAAAACAAAAATCCTTAAAAGCACTTTGACGCGCTGATAGCACTCAAAATGAGACTGCTGTGTCATGAATCACAACTTAAAAGACAACATTCAGAATTCCTGTGAATGCGCTGAGAAAAAGATGCCGAAACAAAACGCCAAACGATACAACTGAAATAAACTATCGCATTTAATATATCGTTTTGTATTTTTTTCGCTTTGGGGTTAATGTTTTCACCAACGTTCTTTCGTCTTCGAATGAAATGTGCATTTTTCATTCTCGAAATAATACCGACAGCTTTCCTTTATAATCTCCATAATTTGAAAACTTAAACTCCTTGTATGCTAAATGCAGAAAAACATTCGTGCACATGAACCGATTAGATGAATACCGTCTTCACACGATTTTAATGATATTAAAATATGAAATATATGTACAATTAAAATACTCTAAAATACACTAGCACTTTCAGAGAGACAGTCACCGCATCATCAGGTGTGATCGGATCTCCCAAACCGTTCAGTATAAATATCTGGCCGCCCCGGTGGCGCAGTGGTCTAAGGCGCTGGCCTCTGATCATTCGTCCGTGAGGGGTCCGGGTTCGAATCCCGGTCAGGCATAGATGTTGTGTTTGTCTTACGGTACTGGCTCTCTCCCTTCCCTGGAACCAGTGACCCTAAATTAAGAAATTAAGGACGGGCGACTGCTTATTGCCCAATAAGTTGCTCACGGTGGTCGTTAAACCTCCAATCAAAAAAAAAAATATCTGTAGTGCGCCATAACTGCAATCGATGTAACAGAATCTTGCGACGTACGCGCCATCTATCCCGGCGGTTAAACCACGATCAGAGCGACACCACATCACAAATCGTAAACATGATTATAACTGCAACATTAAGTAAGATGATAGGTTGTTAACACCTACGCCAAAATGTCTTTCCTCAACCTATAATCTGGCGGTCTATCCTCAACCTATCATCTGTTTTGAGGAAAGACCGCCAAGGAATTGATGATTCACAGAGGTGGGGTGTTTATTGCATCCCACTATTGAACAATGGCTCGCATGAGAGTATTAATTATTACATAGGCTCCACTCGTCGGAAACTGTGCCTCAGGCTGCAGGAACATAAATATAATTTAAAAGGAAGCCATATCTGTACAGCCCTTACCAAGTGCATTGATTCAGAAGATTTAATCCCTGATTGGGACAATGCCAACATTTTGATAACCACAGCCTCTACTCACACATGCTACTGGTGACTGAGAGTTTGTTCATTTCCGCGTTCCAAACGAAGTTGCTTTAATGATAATTGCCCTTGGTATATACCTGATATTTGGAGACGTCTTTTGTCTACAAGTGTTGGACAATCCACAGAACTATCTTCCTTTTTTAGACTTTAATACTTAATGTTGCAGTTATAATCATGTTTTCGATTTGTGATGTGGTGTCGCTCTGATCGTGGTTTAACCGCCGGGACAGATGGCGCGTACGTCGCAAGATTCTGTTACGTCGATTGCAGGTATGGCTCACTGCAGATATTTATACTGAACGGTTTGGGAGATCCGATCACACCTGATGATGCGGCGACTGTCGCTCTGAAAGTGCTAGTGTGTTTTAGAGCATTTTAATTGTACATATATTTCATATTTTAATATCATTAAAATCGTGTGAAGACGGTATTCATCTAATTGGTCCTTGTATGCTATTTCAAGGCAGTCTTGCTGATTTTAAAACTAATTTTACACCTCTTTAACTTTCGGATAACAATGACTTCAATACTTCATCTGTTAAGTGACGTTTAATTAACGCTTACTGACTTACTATAAATACGATATTCAGAAGAAATACATATTTATATTTGATTTGTTCCTATGTCTGTTTTTTTACACAGATTGTAATAAATTCTCTTTCATGTTTTGTATTTCATTTGCCCAAGTGTATATTTTACTACAAGTTTTGAAAACAAATCTGTTAAATCGATAGATTTCAGTTTATTCCTGTACACATGATCTGTTTTCCTTAAAGTGATTTTCTGAAAACGAAGATCGAAACACAAAAGCACTCATCAACTTCTCCAGGAATTTTATCTCTAGGTTCTTCTGAATACTCCATACTTTGGTTCCCTTATTCACCTTTACCTGTACCCGTGGCCGCTCTATCTTTGCTTTAGCCAAGAAACGGTCAAAACCATAATTCGTATCTCGATATATTGTAACATATCTCATTCTTAGGGTATTTTTCTGCTTTGCAATAACAAGGCCATTTGATCTCAGGTGCTTCGTATATTTATGTTAGGTGCATCAGTGGATATAATTGGGCTGAAAAAAAGAATTTTGTGCAGACTGGTCAAATTGTTAACTGATTTCTCAAAAGCCATTATACTTTCTTCTCCTCTATATCTTCCAACTATTCTATTCTTTCGACCTCTCCCTATTTGAGCACTGTAATCACCCATCAAGAAATGTCTATCCTTTTCGGAAAGTTTTATAACGTTTCTCACAGCCTGTTCCAGGTATCATCGTTTTCTCTTTCAGAAAAATCATTAGTCGCGGACTGGACTCCAAATATTGTAATCTCTCTTCCATAAGGTTTCACATCAATTGTTATGATTCTCTTATTGATGAAATTCAAATTTACTGTTCCTCTTTTGAGGTTGTTCTTTACAACTATCAATAAGAGTACAGTCGCTTTTGCATGTTTAGTTTTCTTAACTCTACTTCAGAAGTGAATATATATAATCACCAGATTTGTGCTCTCTATTTATTGGTTTCTAAGAGTACCGCCATATTTACTCTAACGTTTCAAGAATTCCTTCGGCATCAAATCGGTTTTGGTTGTTAATCCTTGAGACTTCCGGCATTAAACAGCCCTTTTCAATTTTTCTGGTCGATTCCATATACCAGGTGAATCTTTCTTATGTCCTTTAGCATTGGCATGTATTTTCCGGTTGGAGGGAGGATGGCCTGCCCCATCAACCCCGAACATGGAAGGCCAGGATATCTTTCTTTGTTTGATCTCTCCTCTTAGACTTTCTGGCTTTGGGGACTTGCCAGTAGACAAATACTTCCATGGCATTACTCTACAGGCTTCATATGGCTTTCAAACCTCCCTACCTCAAAAGGCCTATAGGCCGCAGGCCTTTTCAGCACATTTGAAATCACAAATTTCATATTTGGTATGTGTACAAAATATAAGGGAAAGGATATAAAGGAAGTCAATAAGGGCAATAATACACATCAATCCTGAAGTGCATACATGACCTTGTTTTGAATTCAACTCGTTGTTGAACTAGATTGGTGAAGAACACACTATTGACTGATTAAAAAGACTTCCACATACCCTGTAGTGATTGAACAGAAAACTATAATATCCAAAAAGAGCACTATAAAGAGTATAAAACACCGACATATCATAAGACCGATAATTAAAATATTGACAGGCTGAAACACGGTATTGAGGTTTTTGTCGGCGTTTTGAACTGTCGCTGTGTTGAACTGTTGGTGTTTTGAATGTCGGTATTTTGATCTGTCGATGTTTTGACCTGTCAGTGTTTCTACCTGTCGGTGTTTCTGCATCGTTGTTTTGATTAACTGCGTTTTGACCGGCACCCCGTGTAAGTAGAGAAACAAATGTAACTGGCGAAATTTCAAATTTTTGTAGTTACTTTTAATATTTCATTAATTAAATGTTTTGCTTAATGCAGATCTAATTTGTATTTTATTGTTAACTACAGTTTTAAATTAACTAGGACTGTTTGCCTTCGATTCGTTGATAAACAATTTATGACTGACTAGTTTTAACGTGACGTAGATGATAATAACTGTAGATGAACATAGATGACAAAAATTGTCGTTTTTTAAACTGTTGGGTTATTAATGTCAGCAGTAGCTGATTTTAGCGGAAAGGCTTCTACCGATGTAGAGTAATTATCAGTGACAACTGTTATAAAATATCTTTTATGTTTAACAGATAAAGGACATGAACCTAATATGTCGGTCTCGAATGTATAATTTCTATAACTAGAAGTTAGACAACCAGCCTGTCATTTATCACTATAATTGTTTATTTGACAGACATCGCATGACAAGACGTATGCGAGGACACAATTATACAGCCGAAATAATAAACAACGCTACCTTGGTTTCACGAATACCTAAATGGCCTGCTAAAACTCATAATGAACTTCTGTTCAGTTCAGTTTGGGTGAAGTGTCAATGAATTAAAATCAGTGATATTATATCTTCAATTCGTGGATTTGTTGGATTCGAACTGTTTTGATAAATATTGTGAAAGTTTCCCTGAACATCTACTATCAGAGCTTAAAGAACTATGTGCTTCAAATTTTGATACAGCTCGTTCAAAAAATGAACTGAAAGTTTTTAATTCCCTTGATGAATACAAAACAAATCAGTAAGAAACATTACTTGTTATATAAAGTTGAATAATTGGTCATTGTGTTTATTGAGGTGTACAAATTAGCAGATCAATATAAAACTGTTCATCAACAACTGCAACTGCCGAAAGAAGTTTTTCCGTAATAAAAAGAATCAAGATATAACTTAAAGCCACACAAGGACATGTACATTTCGAGCAACTTGGCTGGTTTGTTTAATAGAGCAAAACATTATTTTTAAATATGAAAAAGTACTGGGAACAAAAATTTATGTGAAAACGTAACACTCAAGTTTGCACAAAAGGAAAGAAGAATGGAGTTCGTGTACAAATAAGTGTTCAAATCATAATCCTCATAATTATTTGGTATCATGTTAGCAATAGCATGTACCTAAAATTTAGAAAAAAAATGTTACTTTTGTTACTTAACAATTAAAAAATAAACTTCGCAATTTTTAAAAAACAGTACTATGAGGGGGGGGGGGGGGTGAGATAGCCCAGGTCTCTGACCCAAGATACGCCACTGCAGTTCCTTTAGTTGCAGGTGGTATTCATATTTCGAGGTTGCATAAATAACAGAGACCAGTGAAAACTTCTTTTAGTGTCAATGGTTATACAGCCATTTCCGTAATCAACAGCGAAAATTCCTGTTATCCGAATTTCTATATTAATTCCGAAAAGTCATGGCTGTTAAATGGAGGAAAGTAAGAAGTTCTTTAGTAAAAGCTTTAATAGCAGCAACACAATTTTGTGAGTAATAAATGACATGATGGCACCTCCAAACATTCAAACATTAATCACAGTGAATAAACGTTCAATTACTTGTTTCACAGGATCCCCTTCCCTCACAGTCCTGACGATGAACTAGGTTCTAGTTTGAAAATTTGACTACAAAATGTATTAAAATTTGCCTCTATAAAACCCGTAATTAAACATTTTTCACAATATTGTTTGTGTTTACCAAAATTTACCAAGAATAATCACAGGATGAATCTTTTTCAGTTTCTTCTCTTACTCCCAAAATTATATAACAGAAGTGTCTGCTTCAAAGTACACTGCAGCAGGAATTTGCCCCTATCTATTGTAAGAGATAACTGCCAATTTCTACTATCTACTGTAAAGAGTTATGTTTCAGCCTGTATCTAAATGAGGCACTTATATTCATGGGTGTATGGCATAAGTATGGCACATTCGGGTAGGTTTATTGTATGAGTAATGATTGCACCAAACATGAATTTGGGAACCAAATTTTGTAGGTGTTAAATATCGTTCGCGAGCGATCGGAGTGCTAGAGATCATAAACATAATGGTAATGCATTTACTTATACACATTGTTTTTAAAAGGCAAGACATTTCGAGATCGCGGCTTCCGCTGCAAACACAACGAATGTGTCTCTGTTTGTAAGGAAACATGCGTGTATTAAATGATTTAAGCTTCTCATTTATTCGGAAAATACCAAATGTTTTCAACACTGAAGGTAGCGTGATGATTAGCACAGCATATTTATATACAGTATCATCCTTATTTGTTTGGCTGAAAGTTATTTCCCGAGTATCAGAGAGGTGTCTTTGGGCATGCGCTTATTTCTCACTTTAATTTTTCCTTCCGAATAAATCATTCGAAACAAAACAAATACTTCGAAAAGGAAAAGACTAATAAAAGAAATGATAGTTCTTCAGCTTTGAGGAAAGCGTTGAATTTTATGTATGAGTTAAACGTGTTTAGTTTCACTCCGTACTTGTTTCTCATAAAACGCATTGAAGTGTAGCTGTTGAATAATTCATGGCTGCAATTCATCATATCACTCCTTGATAAATTTTGTTTCGAGGAGAAAATGTTGTCATCTTGTAATGGAAAATGCAGAAATAGAAAGGGAAGATAGAAAAAAAGTAAAGAAGGAGTAGGAACTCCTTTGTAATGAAACACGACGAACGAAGTATATTAAAATCGACATCAGCGCCAAACATCACAGTATTCTTGCTCGCTGTAAAACACAACAAAGCCTGTTTACGTATGTTCACGAAATGAAGCTAACTGATGCTTTTGCCATGAGAAATATTTGAACGTTACTCTCTTCAGGGAAACTTATTATTCAC
Organism: Macrothele yani; assembly: GCA_039090855.1. Taxonomy (NCBI): domain Eukaryota; kingdom Metazoa; phylum Arthropoda; class Arachnida; order Araneae; family Macrothelidae; genus Macrothele; species Macrothele yani. The sequence continues at coordinate 3,761,805 of CM076995.1, read as the reverse complement.
TTCTTTACAGGTAGCTGCGTTTCCTGTAGTTTCAACAATTAGGTTAAAATAAAAAGGTTTATGTTGCGAAGAAAGAAAATTCCATTATTAAAGTTAGATTAGAGGTTTTCTAATATTCTGTCACTTTGTCAGAACCAAATGTACTAGGCGAATATTGATAAGGAAACAGCCAATTAAGCTCCTGAGCTAAAATGTCATGCACGGCCTATGAACCAAGGGAGCAGAACAACGAAAACCTTTCTAATTATTTGACTTACTCTTTGAAATACAAAGTGAAGAATCCATTCATTATTGTAGTAACCTTCGAGTATGAAAGAATACTCTGGAAAAAAGTTCTGGAAGACGAATTGCTAAGCTGTATTCGTCCCTGATGACTGTTCGTAAGGAGGACACTGCGAATAAGAAGGAAACATACTACACTATCTACCAACAAGTAATAGGACACCCCTGCAATCGACGATATCTGTGGTTCTGACACACGTCAAGGCCGCCGCCGTTAAATATCGAGTGGGAAACAACAATGCACTCAGTCGCATGCAAGATGCCACGCAGTTCGGAGCTCTCTGATTTCGAGAAAGGTGTAATCGTCGGGTATCACAGAAATGGCCGATCCAAACGTGACATATCCAGCGAGTTGAAGTACCCAAAATCGACAGTGGCCTACGTGATTGGCAAGTGGAAGATGAGAGGTGACTGTCGGAATGTGCCCCGACCCGGCAGACCCACAAAACCGGGAGTCAGAGACCGACGGGTGCTGGCCAGAGAAATTCGGAAGAACCGCACTAAATCGATGGGCCACATCCACGAGGAGTTTCAACAGGCATCCGAGAGTGTTCTTTTGATGAATACCATCTGTAAGTAAGCCCTTCTGCTAGGTTATCATGGACGTGCTGCCGCCCACAAGCCTTTGATCACCAAGTCAAATAGCGCTGCTCGGCTAACGTGGTGCAAAGAACGTCGAAAGTGGACCGTTGAACAGTGGAAACAGGTTCTCTGGAGCAAAGAATCAAGGTTCACCCTCTACGGTTCAGATGGCAGGGTGTGGGTTTGGCGTCTGCCTGGAGAACGCCTCCTGCCGGAATGTATTGTGCCAACTGTGAAGCTCGGCGGCGGTGGAATTATGCTATGGGGAGTTTCTCCTGGTATGGAACGGGACCCTTGGTTGCAATTCCTGGTAGACTCAACGCCGAGACCTACTGCACCATTTTGGATGGCCATGCGCTTCCTACGTAGTGGCAGTTTTACGGGGTGGACCCATGTTACTTTCAGGATGACAATGCCACCTGTCATGTTGCGAGGTACACCATGGTTTGGAATGGTGACCATGGGGTTAATCCAAGGGACTGGCCTGCGCAGAGCCCGAACCTTAACCCTATCGAGCACCTCTGGGAACGAGTTGGAGCGTCGACTTAAGGGGTGCCCCCACCGTCCGAAATCGGTGAAGGAACTGACCAGTCTTCTCCAAGCCGAGTGAAAGAAAATACCGCTAGCCGTCGTACAACGCCTGGTTGAGAGTATGCACCGGAAGGTCGCAGCTGTAATCGCCGCTCTTGGAGGCTCCACCAACTATTGAAGGTGAATAAACTTCGTTTTCCTTTGCTATCACAGGTGTCCAATTATTTGTTGGTAAATAGTGTATGTACTGTGTGAAACTACACGGAAATTTCCAGTTCCGGGAAAGCACTTGGTACAGAATGGTGGATGCATCATAATTTGGTTTCCTTTTCCAGAGAAATTTGTCACAGACGAACGCCTCCCATATATTAGATTATTCAAATATTAGTTTATCTGGCTGAAACGGTATATACTTTTGGTCAGAGTCCTCTTACATTATTACTATTTTATGTACAAACATCAGTACTTGCCAGGAAGTCTTAACTCGTCGCACAGATCGACAGTCGCTTCCTATTTGCTCGATTTCCAGTAAAACATCTTATCTTATTCGAGCGACATCCGCACGTGACGGAGACGGTGTTGAATCGTTAGAGAGACATATTTACATTACAAATTCTTCAATCTTCCTTCCTAGTTTAGCCCTATTCAACGAAGTATTCCCGCGAAAGCATCGAATGAGGTGACGATCTTGGATGGACATACCGGCAAAAAGTTAGGGATCTGTGTGAGTTCGACGACCGTCAGAGTACAGATCCTTGTCGCTATTGTAAAATGTTGCTACTTATCAGGTAAAGTGTTCGCCTCTTTCACCTATTTTACGTGTTGGACTGTGTTATACACGTAGGCTGGATAACACGAATAGTTCAAATAAGTCCGTTTAAGCGTTATTTGAATTAAGAGAAGAATAGCAGTTTGAACATATAGTGAGCTAATAGACCTGAACTGAAATATTTGGTAATTACTGTGTATACCAATCAAAAGAATGTGCAAATAGGTATAATTACGATATATTGATTTCCTGAAAGAAGAGTTTTATAATTTCAGCTCATCGGTATAATAAAAGCATTTCGTGTTAAGACAGTTTCACGTGGATCATGAAATGCGTGCCGTTATTAGACTGGAAAGTGACTCTACTCCGCCGCTAAACCCTGAGATTTGCGGGTTAGCAATGGTGGAAAGGGGGCCATTGTGAGCGGTGTTAGAGACAACTACCGCACCCAGCATAGATATGTCTCGTATCTGAGTTTAACTGAGATTCAGCATTTCTTAAGATTCTAGAGATCAACTGTATCACTTATATGTGATAATATACACTGGCGTGCAAAAACTAAGGACCGGATGCTTTTTCGAATGTAACGTCGTGCAAAAGTGCTCCACATCGACTCAAATCATACCATAAGATCCCCAAGATGTAAGAATATGGGACAAGTGAGCAAAACCGTCCAAACAAGGAATCCAAAGGATACAAAGGCACTTTATTGAAAAGGTAGCTTCGAACACAACTGGACAGAAGACAGAAACGTCCATGTGACAGGCAGCTGCCAAGAAAAATCCAGTCTTTGATTTGTCTTTGCGGCTGCCAAAAAAATTAAGATATGATCACCCCTGACTGCTTTGCAGGATTTACAACGTCTGTCCATGCTGAGGAAGAGGTTGTCAAGGAGCTGTTGAGGCATCGCGGCCGATTCCTCTTGTAGCATCAATCGCAGATGCGGAATCGTTGCTGGTGGCTGGTGACGTGCTGCTAAGTGTCTCCCGAGAAGGTCCCACACGTATTCGATTGGATTTAGGTCCGGAGACCTTGCGGGTCAATCCATGCGTTGAATATCTTCACTCTCCAACAGCTCTGCGGCAGTCACAGTACGATGAAATGTAGCGTTGTCGTCCATGAAGAGGAACTCAGGACCCAAAGCACCTCTAAACAGACGCACGCGAGGCAGGAGAACGTCGGTACAATAGCAGACACCAGTGACTGAACCTCATTGGAAAATGTGGAGGTCAGTACGGCTACCAAGCATGATACCGCCCCAAACGAGAACTACGCCACCTCCACACCGGTCCTTTTCGGTGATGTTGGAGGTGAGTTTGCGTGTTCACTGCACTCTCTAGATGTGTATACGTCCAGAATCGCTCGTCAGACTAAATCGTCTCTCATTCGTAAGGAGAACTCAACCCCATTGCTGATATGTCCAGTTCTTGTGTTCCTGGAACCACAGAAACCGCCGTTTCCGATGAGCAGGCGTTAATGGCACACACCATACTGGTCGTCGTGCAAATAGACCACCTTTGTGCAGCCTCCTGGCCACGGTAAAACGCAATAACGGACTTCCAGTTGTCTATTGCATGTGCCTTGCGATTTCTCCCGCTGTCTGCCGTATGTCTCTTCTCGTCTGTAGGACAATATACCGGTCGTCCGCCGCCGTGGTTGCTCGTGGACGACCACGGCTAAACTCTCGGACAGCTGTTCCTGTCGTTTGAAACGTTCTCTAAGCTCGTGAAACAATGCTGTGAGCGATCCCGAACTCCTCGGCCCCCCTAGTCACACTTCGACCTTCTTCCAACTTCCCAATGACGCGACCTCGGGTAAAGTCATCCAGATGTCGTTTACTGGATTGCCTGTTGGCCATATCACACGGTGGCAGCAACTCGACGTCGTACAAACCGATGTTTACCGTGCAATAGCTTTCACCGAATTGCTGAGCGTACACCGACCGTGTGCTTTATACCCTTCCGACACCCCCCTACGTCATGCTGCATATATGCGCATGCCCTACCGTACCGGACCCTTGTCTATCTCCTAAGTGGTCTTTTGGTGCGTTCTGCCTGCTCGTACCGCTGTTATGCTAATTTCTCCTCTTCGTCCTTAATTTTTGCATACCAGTGCAGGAGATGACCATTATAGTGGGTCGAAAAACCCCGAAATTATTTGATAGAAAATCCCTAGTGCGAAAGGCTGTGAGTGAGCACCACTAAGAATTGTGTGATATATTTTTCGAATCGGTTAATATCTTTGGCCCTGACCAGAGACAGGGCAAAAGATATTTAGTGAAATTGAAATTTCATTAAAGACATGAAATTTTCGAGTGTCTGTCGGAAATACCAGAATTACTGGGATCGAAATGCTTTAATGCAGTAAAGGTTTTAATGACAATAAACAACAAATGTATAAAGTATAATTCCAATCAGTTAATTTATTCAGCTTTGACCAAAGGCTCGAAGTTTCGAAATTTTATATAAGCAACGCGAAATGTATTGTAATAATACACTTGCTTTCACGCTCGTTTTCAGCCAATCCAGCCTTCCTGTCTTGGTCTACTCTCCTCACTATGAACTTGGCCGCCGGTGCTCTTACTAGCATGGGGTGCGGTAGGTGGTGGAGGGTATTCGAGGCCAACACTGGCGCCTCGTCATTTCCGATAGTTTGACTGTAATGACACGCTGCAGTATAACTTCGCTGGCGTAATGGTTAATACAATGGCAATTCCAAATTCTTCAAGTTCAAAGCCTCCTCTGAGACAAACATTTGTTTGTTCCATTTTTGGAATCGCGAAAGATCTGTATGACAGCCAGATTCCGACATATGAAGATGTCATAAGATGTTGTTTAAACGAGAGACGTAAAATTACTTTGGATACTGAGTGTTCAAACGTATATAGGTGGCCCAACAAGTGGTCCCAAGTCGTTTGGTGGTCCCATAGGTAAACAACTTCCTGGATGCGAAGCGTTACCCGTAGTCAAATATGAACACATGGATTGTGATTTACCTTCAATTACAGTTTGATACTTGAGTACAGACCAAAGATATTTGCTGGAAATATCACATGCAGTTCAATCAGGCACATGCTCATCTGACCTCAGTAAACGTAATCCGGGGCCGCTCTCACACTCCCGTTGGTTGACATCTGCAAACAGATTATTGAAGATATACATCGCTACTGCAAATCCGTCTTCAGAATTCAGGCAGATTGTGAAATACGTCATGAACGTTTACACATCATTATGGTTTACTCTCAAAACTAAACACGCCATCGACGACGGTGCAAATCACTTATGGGAACTTGTTAACAGATCTGGTTTCTTTCCAGAGAACTTTCTAGAGGTTATTGATCCAGTCACTGCTAGAAATGCGTTCTTCGCTTCCCCTGAAAATCTGCTGTTGGCTATACTTACAGATGATAGAGCCGAAATTAGACAGCTCGCAGCCCAAAGAATAATCAAGGCAAGCGGGAGTCGAATCTGTCCGCAGTTTTGTTGTGCCTAAGCTTAACTTTGAAGCCAAGGACTACATAAACATTATCGACTGGTTTCACTGTGAAGTTACGCCAGTCTTGTGCCGAGTGAGCTCAGAAGAACTGATGAGTCTCCACGAAAAGGCCAACGGCTGGGATTTCTCCCAATTTCCGTGCCACACGCAAACTGCTGAGCGGATAGTGAAAATAGTGACTGAGGCATCCGCTCGGGTGTGTGGGCACGACAATAGCGATGGATATATACGATCCACCCTACTGTCTAGAAAGATCATGTCACAGTTTGATCACAAATATGACTTCAACAAATCAACCTCAAGACGTCGTAAAACTGAATAATTATGAAACAATGATGAAACGTCGGAGACGAGTTTTAATCAATAAACAATTATATAAATGTCGCGTTTTTATGTAAAATTTTGAAATTTCGAGCCTTTGGTCAGAGCCGAATAAATTAACTCATTGGAATTATATTTTATACATTTGTTGTTGATTGTTTTTAAACCTTTTCCGCACTAAGGCATTTCAATCTGAGTAATTCTGGTATTTTTGACGGACACTCGAAAAGTTCTTGTTTTTAGTGAAATTTCAAAACTTTGAGCCTCTGGTCAGAACCAAAGATATTAACCGATACGAAAAATATTTCATGCAATTCTTAGTGGTGGTCACTCACAACTTTTCCGCACTAGAGAATTTTAATCAGAGAATTTCGGGTTTTTTCAACCCAATCTAATGAGCATGCACATCATACTTCGACACGAAGGCCACATCTCGTGTCACTGCCAAATTATTAAATATCCATGCACTCAATGCTTACTTAACTTTGAGGTATGAAACATAGGAAACTTATTTTCAGGCGTCGGGGTGTATTAGGGAATTGTATTATTTATCAGTCACCAATTTTTCTACGTTATGTTTCGGGAATATCCGGAAAATAGATAGATATCTTTATTTTATTTACAATTTCTTATTTTCTAAGGAAAGGTTAAAACACCCTCAATGGCCTGAAGCTTAAAACGTATAGCTATCTTGGCTACAACATGGTGTTGAATGAACAGCATCAAGTTTTATTTAGCTTATTTAATTATGTGACCTGACCTGGCGGCCAAGTTGTCAGAGGCATTTGATACTGGCTGGTTGCCAGAATCGTGTCGTGTCCTGGATGAGGCCCGGATGGTACATCTGTTGTACGGCTCTGTACCTTCCATTCTCGGAACCAGAGGCCCCAAACGAGACATGAGCGACGGCCTGTAGTTTTAAGAGTTGCTGAGAGCGGTTGTTAAACTCCGAAAGGAAATGAAAATTTTTGTACTACTTGGAAATTCTAAAATAATTCTTTTCCACTCTCAATATATTGCATTCTGCTCCCTTGTACGACATATTAATTATATTTCATTAAAAAATAATGTTTCCATGACATATTAATGATAATTACTTGTGATGCTAAGAATGAAGAGTTATCTGTACGATTATTAAGATACATCAGCGGAAATGAGTAAAACGGTCTAGCAAGATGTTACCGGAAAAATATAAAGCAGTAATTTGCCATAATATCATAATGATATTAACAACACAACAAATAAAAAAAGAAACAAAAATGTTTTAAAAAAGGGTAAGGACACCGCTTCATCCCTTGATATGAAAAGATTCTTCTAAGCAGCTTGAAAGCAAAGCGAAAAACACCAACAAAGTCGAGAAATGTATGAAAAAAGCAGTTAAATACGTAATTGTCAAATGGAAATCTACCACAGGAGTTACTTGTTCAGGAAAAGTAGGACTGACACATAATGGAGCAACTGAATTCAGGATGACCAAAAGGGGTGTTAATATTTGGAAAGCAATTGTTTATTGATTTCCAAAAATACGAAACAAATAATGAAAGAAAAAGCTGGCCCGTTGTTTTTCCTTTCTGTATTGGTTACAAAATGATTTTGTTCGCCCACCTTGCTAATCTAGTAGAGAACAGAATAGGACAATTAATACGAAATAGTAATACTATACTAGTGATCCGATTTATTGGCGCAAGAACTAGACGTATAAGCGTTTCCAAGCTTACGCACATCAAGCAGATGGCCTTTTCAAGGAAGTTTCTAACTTCCTTGAAAAAGTCATCTAAGGAAGATTCTAACTTCCTTGAAAAAGTCATCTAAGGAAGATTCTAACTTCCTTGAAAAAGTCATCTAAGGAAGATTCTAACTTCCTTGAAAAAGTCATCTAAGGAAGATTCTAACTTCCTTGAAAAAGTCATCTGGTTGATGTGCGGAAGCTTAGAAACGCTTATATGTCTATTTCTTACGCCAGTAAATCGGATCACTAGTATAGTATCACTATTTCGTACATAATTAGTGTACTGTTCCTCTTTATCAACTCGTTATCTATGACACTTAATGTTGCAGTTCATATAACGTCGTTTAAAAAAAATGCAATTGTTATTATTCCGGGCATGCAACAGCATAAGAAGTAAACAGTCAAACTTACTGTGATGTCTTTTTTGCCTAGTCATTTATGCACTAAATATCAATACATGATTTATCACTTCTAACATGCATGCTTATTCATTTCTAATCTTACATGGCGAAAGTTCTACAGATAATCTGCGATGTCTGAGCAATTGGGGTTTTTGCATGTCATACATTGTTCAATGGATCAAACGATTGATCTTTGGATTTGCATATCAGACTATGAACTATGTTTACTGTAAGCAATAGGGTCAAAACATTGTAAACATCCTTATCTGATAATTGGATCGCTTTGTCGCGGAGCTGCAGCATCAGTTGCAGCTGAAACTGTGCTTGAAATGGAATAGGAACTAGATTTGACCCCCTTGGAAGGAATCATGGTCATTGGATACAGACAAATTGTGGAAATATCGCAGAAACTGCGAACTGTGTTGGCTATTCATCGGCTTCCGTAGTTAAAATGTACCGATAGTGGATGGAAAGAGAAGCAATGCATAACCGACGAGTGGGTGCTGTACAGCCACGCTTAATGCTCGGAGAGAAAGGCAGCTCTTCCATATTATTCTAAACAACAGTCATGCAATGCTGTCTTGGCACGGCCGATAATGGTATGCAACTAGAGAAAACAGAGGAGTGGTATCCTTAACAACAGTACAATGACCAAAGTACCTCTAATCACAGCTTGGCATCAGCGAAAACAACAGAATATTTCCATAAAATGTCAAGAGTGGACCGTGGAAGATTAGAATCAAGTTGCCTTTTCTAATAAATCATATACTCCACAGCATCTAGTGGATGGACGGTAGAGAGCAAGGCGCCAAGCGGCGGAGAAGACGGAATAAAGCACCCTGACTGCAGGGGTACAGTCAAGAAGCAGCGGTGTAATACTTCGGGAGAAGTTTTCCTAGGGCACATTTGGTAGGATTTTTTCTTAGGGCACAAGTAGAGGTACATGGTCTCCTGAGTTCTAACGGGTACCTGTTCATTATTGCAGCCAGATTCAACCGTTTATGTTGGCAGTGTTGCCAGACCAAGATGAGATGTTCCATTAAGACACTGAGCTATGATAGAAGGACAAGGAACACAACGATGTCTTCCATATTATTACATGGCTTCCCATGTCACTAGACATGAACCCAGTTGAACACATTTGGGACTTAATGGATTGACGGCTGCGGCGCATGGACACTCCGCCGCGAAGAGTGGGCGAGGTATGGGCAGCACTTATGCGTGAATGGTGCGGCATTCCAGTAGACAACTTGATGGGACTTGGGGTGTCCATGCCTCGTCGCAGTAGCAGCGGCTCACTGAGGACCTACATAATCCTAGGTAGGTGGTCGTAATTACTTTGCTCCTACAATATAAGATGTTTGTTAGAGATCATTTAGCTTTATTATTATGCATCAAAATAAATCAATGTATATTAATAACGCTGATTCACATTTGACTTTTTACCAAATTCACAAAGTGCCATCGCCGTTCCCACAAGCAGTTGGGTTGGATTTGACCTACCCAGATCATGATAAAGTATTTTGAATTACGTTAGAACTCGATGCGGTAAGTACTATCGTCTGCTACAGATTGACTCCAATAGTTGCTCTCTACTCCAGATCTCATATGCAGATAATTTCCAAGCAGTATCAGAGTTTATTCTCATATAATTTAAATGATCATTAGTTATATACACTTTGCAAATGCGGAAGCACTGACCTAGATGGAGAACTTGGATATTCAAATTTGAACAATATTTTGTATTTTGTAAATTTGTCTTGCAAAATGTATTACCTGTCTCATAAATTTGCGTCTGAGTAAGTCCAAATAATTTCTTTTGTGATTATATCGTACCTAAAAATAACTGAGTTAACGTAACTAAAGTACAATAAGTTAGCAAAACAATTATGACCCTCATCATGCCCCTACCTGGATCTTTTATGTCAGAAATATAAAATAAAGCCTTCGTCTCTCGCAGCAGAAGAAGGCGATAACTCCTTTGGCCACGTGGCAGGTTACCGGAGAAAAAATTAGTAAAAACGAGAAATATCTCCTTGGATTCAAAAAACGGATGCTTCTTAGGTAACCGAAACTGCGGTGCGTTCATTTAAGATGCAGCGTATTAGGTTGACCGAACACACAATTTACTGGCGAATATACTGATGAAGTGGAAAAGCGAAAATATTCAGTAAAAAAACTTTACACTGGAAAGAAATGAGTAATGCCCTACGAACAAATGAAAAGTAAGTGGAACGCGACTAGTACTTAACCAGTCGCGTTCCATTCACTTTTGAGATAAGAGTAACCGTCAAGTCTGACCAGTGCAATGCGGGTTGCAGAAGAGCAGGTTTTACTTAGAATCTGTGTCGTATTCAATAACAGTGAAGAGTCAAGGGTTGGCAACCCATTCAGCATACGGTTTTCACTACAGAACACAAACATCTGCGCCTAGATTGGTGTTCAGAGCACCAACACTAGGGCGGTCATCCCTCCCAAAAGGTTTATTGTTCATAATATATCCAGACAACTGTTGCACCACTTCGACGCTAAGGCTTCGCATCTGAGGAGGACAAGGATATCATTCCTCAGTGCTTAGTTCAAACTAGTCAAGAAAATTGTTATCACATTGTGATGTGGGAAGACTCTTGTTGGGTCACTTTGAATGAAAAGAGTTATTGCGTCATTATTGCGTATCATTTGAATCTATTCTTGGGCATTATACGATTTCGTATTTCTAGTTATGCAAGGTGTTACAACAGCACAATGCTTTCTTTAACCGTGCCGTATGTGCTCACGAATTGCAGAAAGAGAATTACTGTGATCTTTTGTCGTCACTTCGCCTCAGAACTCTACTGATTTGAACCCAGATGAACATCCTTGGACGACTTTGAACAATTTCTCATGTGTTGAATGGTGTACTAATGTTGCATTAGAATATGCTTTACAGTGTTTATGCCGGGACATCTCTTTGAACATATTCCGAGATCTCATTGACTCCGTTCCAGAACGAATTGCTGCGCTTCTGAGGGAAAAAGCGGCGCCCCAAGTTAATAGATAATAATTGGTCAAGATACTTTGCATGTTGGATGTAAATATGTTGTGTACTACATTTCTTCAATACTTATTAAAATTATTTTGCACCTGATACCCACTAAATTGTTTTACACTCGATTCTAATTAAATTCGTTTTATGGATCATTCATTGGCAATTTCTTGACTTTGAACATGTTCAGCTAAACTGTAACGTTTCAGCAACAATCAACATGTGGAGCGTTTCCATCGCAATGAAAAATAAATTCATTATTAGGTTACAGCGCATTCTACCTGTTTCCTTTACTTCTCAGTAAGGATGTGAAACGTTTTTATTACCTTGCATTCTGTCTTTAATTTATTTGAAGAAAACTTCAGATGCAGAAAGGTAATTACGCTTGCCTGTAAGATGTTTTAATAGAAAACAAAAAGCACTCAAGCACCCCCTTGTTTTCCCTTTCGGCATGACAGGTTCTAAGAAATCTGGTTTTCTAGGCATGTTACAACGAGAGGAATTCGCAGATGGGGCTTGTCGTGTTTTCGAGTTAATGTTGTGTCCTGTGGAACACAGCAGTTTTTTTAGACGAAGCATTAGGCTTCTCCCTTCCCTCTTTTTCCTTCTTTCTTTCCGCTTTTTTTCATTCATTCTTTCTCAACTACATAGGAAATTAGTCTGTTCCCAACTAAGGTAGACGTGCTTCTCCTACTCTCCATTTCCATAAACACAACAGCTTATTAGAATTTTTATCTCGCTTTCTAGCTCTATCTGCCAAATTATGATTTCAAAATCTATGCCATTATCTTATTACAGATTTCAGGAATTTCGTTCTGAATGTAATTGTATCTCTTTTAAAGTGGAAGTTTGCCCAAAGATAATGAAATTTTAAATTGACATGAAACGTAGATTACATGCTAATGAAAGCCCCTGAATGTTGAGCATTGTGGCGAATATTCTACGAAACACAGTCAAGAGTTTCGCAATTTTAGAGGAATTCCCAAATCTTTTCAAGGGATAACGATAGATAACATTGGGTCAAACATAATTTATTGGAATTAAAAATGAGATTTATTACAGCTACACTCAAAGGATATCTGGGAAAATGCAGCTCTTTAAGGAGATACGCTTTCCCCTTTGAAAGTTAGCCTGCACCGTCGCGAGTACAAACATTTATGTTTCAAAGTTCAGCATTCGACAAATGTCTTGGCGAAACATTGGATAGAGAGAAACGGTCTTAACAGCAACTTCATTAGTAATTCAAACGTCTGTAAATCAGCTACACTCTATTCAAGTTCCAGCTTTACGTTTGTGTTTATAATAAGTGTGTTTCGAGCTTTACAATAATTTAGTTGAATGTAACAAGTAGAAAGAGTATGAGAAGGGTTTTCTTGGAATCGTAAATTTTATTCAGTTCTTCGTAAAAGTCTCATATTGCTTAATGGAACAACTAAATTTAATGAAAGTTGAACGAATTAAAGTGTAAGTTTTGTTTCCACATGACAGTGTTATTAATTTAAATATTAAAACTTCGGGGAACAGAAACCGCGAAAAAGCTACATCTCAAACGACTGTATTTCAGTGGCATGAAGGTAATCGTCTCTGCCTTGGGAATAGAGGAACACAAAGGAAAACGTCTCAAGTTTCCCTCACTAAGTATGATTCTTTCTAATAATTGAAAGGATGAAGCCAGCCTCCTTCACGTTATGCACAAAGCCTCTTGTGTTCGCGTGAGTGTTTTCACGCAACTCCAGGGGCAAAGGTCTCGTTATTTTCCAACAGCACTCACCGATGGTATGCAACTGTCTAGTAAATGCGAAACAACGTTAGGTTATGGCATTGTTTCTACCACGTATTCTATCGGAAATTGGCCTGATGCACGTATGTGAAAGAAGTTCGCCTTCTACGAACAAACTTCGTTCACATACGTTGTTCAGTAAACATGTTGATTCTTAGAGTTCCTCTATATTTAGATAAAAAGATAGCACCTCTTAAGCTCTTGAACAATAAAAAAGAAATGCATTATTTTAGCTTTTTCAGGCAGTTTCATGCAAATTTTCCATTTCACTTCTGTCACATCTGAGTGGTTCTTCACATTGACTTTTATAAAAGAGAACAAAACTTCCCAGATGTACCGATAACAATTATTTCTTTTTCTCCTGATATGAATATTCCTTCTGGCGCACCATTTCTATTATGAGAGTTTCACGAATTTTTTCGTTAGATCCGAAAATCTGACTTTTTTATTTTGATGGTTTTTAAAAATTCATAGAGGTCTCAATTATTTTCCGCCAGTCAAGTATCACGTGCATATTATGAGTTGTTTAAAACTTACTTTCTTATTATGACCATAGACGTATTGATATCTTTGAAACATTTTCTCTATTTAAATTAAAAGGAAGTAGAGATAGTATACCGCCGTATCTCACTGCTATTTTTATCAGCAACATGTAGATTTGAAGAAATGCCATTTATTTTATCATCTGCAGCCTATTCCACTAGTTAGTTATGTTGCACGCATTCAAATACCTTGGAGAAATCAAAGGAGCTTAAGCAGCCATCCTTCTGTAATTCCCCACATACTTCAGTTGTGACATTTATATTACATATTCCTTCTCTTCTTCCTTTTTACATCTGGTATCCTCTCTGGATTGCATTTACTTCCTTTTCAAATATTTGATCAATTCTCTGTAATAATAGGGTGGGTAATTTACAGGAATTTGAAAGCTTTACATTTTTTGTTGTGCAAAGTTTGTAATTTCAAAGCGTATTGGGTATGCCCATGCCAATTATAAGTACCTGAGTCGCGGTGCTGATATTGGAAACATTTTATAATGAGTGAGTTCAGTAATGAAATTCTTACAGTTCCACGTATTATCTGGGAAAAAGCATAAAAACTACCGATATACCAAACTGTAGGCGAGGGTTAGTTTCCATTCGTGTGTCTCAAATTTACGTAGTTCAAGTTTAGAAGTTATGAAATAAGCCTCCTAATCACACGCTGGTGGAAATTCCAGCATATGTTTGTCGCAACACTCTGTCCCGCAGTGTTGAAGCTAATACATCTGTGACGTATACTCTAATTGAACTTTCATTTTTAGTTTCTTTCTCTATGTAAATTTGAATTCATTCTGTTTAGGCGTTTTCAACCTGAGCGTTATATTTTCTCACTCGCTGAATGTATGTTGTCAACGGTCTTGAGGTCAGAGTGCATAACAGATTAGAACGAGAGATAGATATAATGTTGAAGCAAGCAGAGAAAAAAGTATGTTGTAACCTGGATTCCATATTTATCAGGAATGAAGTTAAGTAACCACTTTAGGATAGCGAATTGTAAGCACATTAACCTGCCATTTCCTATCCTTTGGTCAGGGGGCACGACTTTCACGTTTCTCAGCATCGCAACAGAAGGGAAGTTAGATTTATATTTTCGTGGATGTGCGAGAAGGGACAGCGAAGCCAATTAAGTAACTCCTGCATCTTTAGAGAGAAGGCATTTTTAACGAGTGTCCACGCTTTCTGGGAGAGCGGGGATTTCACTCTTCTGCAGGAAACACTTTTTAGGGGGATTTCTCAGCAAGAGGACGTGGCACTCGGTGGAAGGAAGTTTGAGGGTAAGGAGGAGTGAGAGCAAGGTGCGAAGAGCTTGCTGGTCGGCGTGACGGAGATAAATAGTAAGCAATGGGGCTAATTACGAGAGGGAGGGAATACTGACCAGGCGAGAGAAGGAGATTCGACGTGTTAATAAGATAATGAAAGAATGGAAATGATGGACACTGCTTGGAGACATTCCCCATGACATTTGAATAAGCATCTTCCTCACTACAAGAGCAAAGCTTAATGTTAGTCGATTTTATATATACCATCATCATCATCATTGTCAACCATTATCAATCCACTGCTGGACGAAGGTCTCCCCAAGTTTCCTCCACAACGGTCTGTCTTGTGCCAGTCTCCTCCATGTCACTCCCGCATACTTTCGAATTTCATCCACCCATCTCCCATGTGGTCTTCTTCTGGGTCTTTTCCTGTCCCTTGGAATCCAATCTAAAATTTCGGCTGTCCATCGATGGTCTGTTCTTCTGGCAGTATGTCCAGCCCATTGCCATTTCAGGGATTTAACTCTGATCATGATGTCTTCCACTCTTGTCATTTTTCGGATCCACGTGTTCCGCTTCTTATCTCTCCTGGTAACACCAAGCATGCACCTCTCCATGCTGCTTTGAGTTGTCTGCAGCCTTTGTATGTCTCTTTTAGCTAAGGTCCACGTCTCTGCACCGTACGTAAGCACTGGAAGGATGCATTGATCAAACACTTTTCTTTTAAGACATAATGGCATATTGCTCTTGAAAATTATGCTGTTTCTTCCAAAAGCTCTCCAGGCAAGTTTTGTACGCCGATTAATTTCTTTATCAATGTGACCCTCACTTGATATCTGCTGTCCAAGATAAACGTACGTGTCTGTAATCTCCAGCTTTTCTCCATCAATCGATAAATCTTCATTTCTTGTAAAAGCATTGTACATCACTTTTGTCTTCTGAAAGTTCATTTTTAATCCCACTTCTTTACTCTTGTCAGGAAGTTCCTGGATCATACTCTGTAGCTCTGATGGGGTAGTTGCAAAAATGACTATGTCATCGGCAAAACGAAGGTGGGTTAGATAATCTCCTTTAATCTTTATCCCTTTGTTTTCCCAGTTCAGTGATTGAAAGACATTTTCCAATGTGGCATAAAAGAGCTTCGGACATATGGTGTCACCTTGTCTCACTCCTTTTCCAATTTTTATGTGTGTTGTATTTTCAAACAGCCGAATCTTTGCACTTGCATTTTCATAGATGTTATTAATAATATTAATGTATGCATCTTCAATACCGCAGGATTTCAGAGCCATTGCAACTGCTGATGGTTTCACCGAATCAAAGGCTTTTTCATAATCGATAAAAGCCATGCACAATGGAAGTTCATATTCCCTCGCTCTTTCAATTAGTTCTCTCAGTACGTGGATATGATCTATTGTGCTGTAGCCACTCCTGAATCCAGCTTGTTCTCTCGGTTGAGCCATGTCCAGTGTCACCTTCAAGCGGTGTGAAAGAACTTTAGTGAAGATTTTATAAACCACTGATAGGAGGCTGATAGGTCTGTAGTTCCTGAGATCCTCAATGTCACCTTTTTTATGTAGCAAGATCATTGTAGCGTTGTTCCAATCCTCATGAATTTTCCCTTCATTAAGGCATCGAGTGAAAATTTGGGCGAGTACTGTTTCGATTTCTCCACTTTCTCTTGTATGATGTCTACAGTAATTCCATCCTCTCCTGGAGCTTTTCCCCGCTTCATGTTCTTGATTGCATGTGCAACTTCTGCTGGATATATTATTTATCTGCTCAAATCGAGTAAAATACGTCCACGGTCTTTCTTCAAAGAAGAGCTCGAAAAAGGAAGAGAAAGAGAGCAATTTGTTTTACAGCAAGTAACGGAGATTCAACAAGCGCAACGTATATTAATATTCGCAAGTTTCGTCTTCTTTATTTTATCTTTTATTGGTTTATTAATTAATTATATATATATATATATATATGTTGTCTTCTGCTGACATCCCGGGATGGGCGTAAGTGGCGTCCTATCATGTCCCAAGCATGTCGATCGGTGAGAGGTCGGGCGATAAGGCTGACCATCGAAGGGTGTCGACATTACGGAGGCAGATCTGGCAGAACCGTGCCGTGTGTGGCCAGGCGTTATCCGGTTGAAAAATTGTTCAGTGGTACTGCAATAGGAATGGCAACACAACAAGTTGTAGAATGTCGTCGACGTACTGTTGTCCCGTGAGGGTGGTGCGGAGGACTACGAAGGGTATCCGGCTCTCGTAGGAAATTGCTCCCCAAACAGTCACTCCCGGTGTACAAACCGTATGCCGTTCCACGGTAAAGGCAGGATCTGTGCGCTGGCCTACCCGTCTCCGGACACGTACGCGCTCATAATCGGCGCCAAGTGCAAACCAAACCGTGACTCATCACTGAGGATAACACGACGCCATTGGACGCTATCCCCCGTTGATCGGGCCGGACACCACTGCAGCCAGTGCTGGCGATACTCGCTGGTCAGTGGTAGGTGGCGGAGTGACCTTCTCGAATGTAGTCCCCGTGCTGCAGGTCGTCTGTCAACAATCCGGATGGCCACATCTGTACCTGTAGACGACGTAAGATGGCCACGGATGGTTGAGGGCGGCGAATCCGGTTCTGTTTGTGTGCCTCTCACAATCGTTCGATCTTCGCCTTCTGTCGTTGCCCTCTGCCATATACTTCCAGCGTGCTGTTGGGTTGTACCCTCCTTAACATATTGGTTCCAGAACCAATCAATTTACGCGTCGCTCCGGCGAAAATGCCTGGCGATACGGCGACATGACCAACCGGCCGCTCTTAGCCCAATTATGCGTCCTCTCTCAAACTCGCTGAAGTGCTCGTATTGTGCACGGATCCGACGTCGAGACATCTTCATAATTCGTGGAGGTTAATGCAACAACAATCTGCTGTCACAATTGTCTCTGAGTGCGAGTTGCACCTCACAGTTGTTCTGTGTTGAGCTATGCCCTTCTCGATGAGCAGTTCAAATGCGCTGTGGCGGGCCGCTATTTTTTTAATCATTTGTATATTCGGCTCTGAGGTACTTAATGCGGAGTTCCATCAAAATCGAACAACTTTTACGGGGTGCTTCGTTTTTTTTTCTGTGTGTGTGTGTGTATGGGCAATCCTAAGACCAAGGACTTAATGCAATGAAAGCACTCCAGAGAGATCAGGGGGATACCATAAATCTATGCAAAACATGTTGGAATGAGATGGAAGGAATACAGAAAATCTTAAAGCCCGACTTTTAGGCATTTTTCAATGACTAGTACGAATAACAGCCTTCGAATTTCGGCGTAGACCCAATGAACATGGGTTTCTGTGACATCAAATTTGCATAAAGGATCCAGAAATTAAAAAAAATAGAGGGAATAAACTCAAGTTACTCTCTAACTACCCAATATTGTGCTTACTTGTAGAAAATGCAATAAAAGTCGGGCTTTAAGATTTTCTCCTAAACTGCTTATATTATAGCCTTTAAGATCTCCTCATAAACTGCTTAAATTATAGGAAACCATTTAAACAAAAATAATGAACGGTTTTTAAAAATTTCTTTGGCTTAGTTAAACAGAATTTCAACCGAAAAATTCGACATACAGGATCGACCCGACGCGATGTTACATGGAATGCAAACAAAATAAAAAGGATTTCTTTGAACAAGATCTTACTAAACACTGTAAAATCTGACATACGTTTCTTCACGGTCAGTCGCGTCTCATTTTTGGTGGATCTAGATTACGTCGAGATTATAAGGCAAGATGAGATGAGAGAACGCGCGAATGAAGGAACAGAAATGTTTAGCTCTAAAGAAATGAAATGAGTGAAAATTCACATTTTTCTTACTTTCCATTTCTTGCATTCTATTTAAAATTCATTGAAATATATTTGCTCTATAAAAGAATCGCGTTACCATATTTTTAAACAGCGGAACTATTTATAATCCAAAGAAACACACGTATAGCCGCTGTCTGAAATGTAAAGAAACCCCCCTGATAACTGCGTCGTTAGATACAAGCAGAAGAAGTCTAACAGAGTAAACAGCAAGATTAAATTTTGAATTGTAATTTTTTTCTTCGGTTTGAATGATTAACGGCAACTGTGAGCAACCGTGAGGAAATCGATGGGCTTTAATCAGTCCACTGTCTCTAATTTAGGGTTAGATGGAAGGGAGAGAGCCAGTACCATAAGAAAAACACAACATCTATGCCTCACTGCGATTCTAACCTGGTTCCTCTGGTACGTATGATCAGAAGCTAACGCTTAGACCACTGCACCACCGGGGCGTAAAATCGCAAACTGCGCACATCACGTCGAATCCGAAACGATGGCAAAAGAAATCTTGTCAAAATATTCCCGTACAAATACACACATTGTCATAAAAATCCGCGTACCAAGAAGGAGGCAACATATTTTAGAGTTTTCGGATATTATCTAACTTAACATCCATGTCATATTTGCACCAATAAACAGATTCACATCTTGCAAACCAGCCAACAACTGCAACGAGAGCATATAAGTTACGTACGTAACACTTTGGAAGACGAACGCAGTAAACACCAATATCAAATTTTTTATCGTAAATCGCGCTCGTTAAGTCAAATTCGAAACAATTGTTGAAGAAGCCTCATCAAAATCTTCCAGTAGAAATAACTGGGAACAACTTGTAGTACGTGGTAACACACAGAGAGCCGAGGTGTAAAACACAAACAAACTCGCCGGGAACTGTAGCAAAAGGATACACGTAACTCTTTGGAAGTGCATCCCCAAAAATTTGGCACATCTTATTGATATTGTCGCTTCTATTCTCTCGTAGGTATTCTCCCTCATAGATTTGCAGCAGTGTTAGTCTGCCTCTATGAAGCGGCAGGTAGGTGTGTGAAAGATTGGCACATATAAGTTTCTACGCCAATAATAACATATTTTTATAATAGGTTCCATCACGTTTGAAGTGAGAAAGCAAGTTAGAACCGGAATCACTGCAATTTGAGTTTTGATACCATGTTCCATAAAAAAGATGTCCACAGCGCAGGAAACTGTATTTTTCTTCTTTTTTCATGTATGTTTTTCTTTTTACCATTGGCTTTAACGTATGTGAATTTCTTTCTTTTTTTTTTTTTACAAAATTGGTTAAATGATCTATTTCGCGTTTTGCTAGGCTCTCTATCTCTATTTATTTGGGCCATTCTGAGCTCATTCTTAATCTTTCTACTGCTTGTGCAGAGAGCTTTATGCTATCTCAGTCTTATTCCGTTAACTTAAATTTTATTCATTTATGGCAAGAGTAGGGCGAGTTTAGCGTGCTTTTTCCATTTCGAGAGAGCTTCTCCTGACAAGTTCATCAAATGTTTGGGCAGATTTTGTGTGTGTATACGAATTATATGCCTAATATTCAAACTCATAATGATGATACACCCTCCAGTTAATGTATAAATAAATATTGCTGCGAAGTCCCATTCTTAGCTATTACTAACAATACGCCATTTAATACGTTTCACGCACTGGCACATTTTTTCGAAGTTGCAATAAAATAAGTTGGAAACTAAGGTACTGGAAATAATTTAATCAATGTATTCTCATGTTTTTTGTCTCTTTAGCACTTTTCAGAACTCAAATTCCTGTTTGTCTTACGGCACTGGCTCTGTCTTCTCTCTGAAACCAGCGGCTCTAAATTAGAGACGGGCGAGTGCTTATAACCGTTAGAGTAGCTCATGGTGATCATTAAACCACAAAGCAAAACAAAATGTCGTTGAATGCGACAAAACAGGTGCTTTACTATCAATTTTAGTAAATATAAGTGCTGAATTTCGTTACTATATTCTTCGCTAATTGACTAGTTTTAATAGTTTCCGTACGGGGTTGTTTTATGTTTTATGCTAGAAAATGAACTCAAAACTGGAAGCTGACGCGAAATTAGAACCCTTGTAACGTACCAGGAGAGGAGATGTGACGTACCTGCCAGCAGGACGCACACGACATAAAGGCAGATAGGAATCAGAACAAATGTCCGCGTAGCTTAATTGGTAGAGCAACTTATTCCGGAATGAGTGGACCCGGGTTCGAACCCCGGCGCGGATAAAAATGACGGAGATAATTCACTTCGTTATAATGGCGCCCGAACTATCCGGATGACCCGACCGTTCAAAATCTCGCATTGGTGTGATGTTATTTCCACACCGCGAGATAGGAAAAATATGAGCAGCACTTCGAAAAAAAAAAAAGTAAGGGGGAGATGATGTAACGTACCAGGAGAGGAGATGTGACGTACCTGCCAGCAGGACGCACACGACATAAAGGCAGATAGGAATCAGAACAAATATCCGCGTAGCTTAATTGGTAGAGCAACTTGTTCCGGAATAAGCGGCCTCGGGTTCGAATCCCGGCGTAGACAAAAAATGACGGAGAAATTTACTTCGTTATACCCTCTTTCTGCAGAACCTTTTAGGTGGTTTTCACTTTGGCGTTTTGTTTTTGGTTTTTGAACTTCTTAAAGTGCGCGAAGCGTAATATTCACTTCCAAGGATATTTTAATAGCCTTGTGATTCGAAATTGGCTTAGCATTAGGAACTGATCAAGTGTATTTCGAGATTATACACCACAAACCTGCGCCTAGGGCATTTCATGGGCACCTTTTGCTAAATTTCATAGCGTTCAGTCGAAAAATCCTACGAGTTAGCAGTACCTGCAACGAACGTAAACTGCGTTTATAATCAAATGCAATAGTAAGAATTTCCGAATTTTCAGTTCGAGAAAATGAGATAAGTTGTCTGTATTGGCGCAACGCCAGTCGAAAGAGGACAATTTGTAAGGGTTCGCTACTGAATGACAGATGATCCTCCGATGTCGTGCTCGAAAATGTACGACCAGTTTTTTTACGAAGGAATGACAATTAAATATCAAAAAAGAATTGTGGAAAAAGATATAAAAATGAAGAGGGCACAAGAAAAACTCGTCAAAGAAATAGAACAAAGTAAGAAGCAAAAGATTAAAGAGAAGCGTCACTTTGCAGAATGGAAAGCGAAGGATTTCATTTTCATTATGCTGATGTGCAGAGTGATGATGAGTTAAATGACAAATAGCTGCAATTCAATAGAAACCTTTGCTTATATTATGTACATTAGCTGTAAGAATTAAATTTGGCATTAATCAAATTTTGTGTAAAAAGCCTTCATGCTGAGGTTACTAAGTCGATTTCAGCACAGAAGTTTGTCAGGTTGAAAACCGTTTGATAAATTATGCCAAATGAGGTACACGTAACAATGTCTTTGACGCTGCAGTGATCATCCATTCAAGGAATCCTCTGAGATTTTTAATTCACTGTTCTGTTTTTCTTCGGTGGACATAGCTGAAGGCGTTCTAAGCTATAAGACGCAGACGTACTTCCGAGAAAAGATTTTTTGCTCTGAGAAAGATGACCACGAGGCAAACACTTTCATTCGAAAAATGTTATTTGAGTAAGCTTTATAGACGTATGAAGCCACTTTCATTCTCGAAGCGAATCAGAGAATGTTTCTCAGTGAGATACGTTTCAAATTTTTTCTACAAAGTCTATTTCGTAGTGCTTTGAGCGAAAGAGAGTGGTGAAATTTATTCTGAAGACCTTGTGGATTTAAATCAATAACACAGAGAAGATGCAACGGCAAAGAGCTTCAAATGATTTGTATGATTTTAACGTTCGGTTTATTTACCTGTCGCAAGCAATGGGGAGAATTTATTTCTTGTATTATGATTATGTAACTTCTGGTGTGTCAACAGTATCGATGCAAAGCGAACGTTAATGTGGAACTCTTCAATGCAAAGCAAATTCCAATCGTGCGCTGGCGCACTATTAGTAGTGCCAAACTTTCGGAATTACAGAATGCATTTCTAGCAATCCGCAATCCTCATGCATACCTTCCCTTTCTTTGTTAAAGGGTTTAGGGACCACAGGGAGCAACTCTAAGGGCTGTAAAGTAGTCGCTCGCTCTTAATTTGGGGCCATTAGTTTCCCGAAACCGTGACCGACAGCTTCGTAAGACGAATACATCACCGATGTCTTATCCGAGGCACAAACCCGTATACAGCTAGAACGACTAGACAGAAGGTTACGCTACTGACTGTTTGTACACCAGAGCAGTGTGTTCCATTTCTTATGGAATGGAATAATAATAACAGTAATTCTTCTTTAAAGTGAAAGTTGAGTTTTTTTATGAAGCGTTACATTTCTGAATTTCATCATAATGGTCTGAGTGCAGTACAAAATGTATCCCATGCGAAAGCAGACATACAGCATCTACAAATGCTAAATCCACTTATGTGGCGTGTACATAAGCTAGGAGAACGCTGTTTACTGAACTGTTTCCTGCAGAGTGTATTTGGACGGGCAACATGCATAATCTCTTAAACATTACTTATATTTTTATTGGGTGATCGAAATAATCTGAGGACCAAATGAAAAATAGACCTGTTAATGCAAAACCTCGTGAAAAATGGAATTCTTTCAAACAACAAGCTTTATTAAATGCTTTCCGCGTCAGCGTATGTGTATGTTCCGCTTCAGCGTATGTCTCCCTCAAGGTTCATGAGTTTGTCAAAAATGATTACTGAATTACCTCTCATCAACTCTACAGCTGCACATGTGCATGTTGAAAATGTAGAACTTCATTTATGGAGGTAAGCATGTCCAAACGTTTTCGGTCGTAAGTTTTTAAAAAGCGCGGGTTTCTGATTGTTTGTATTGCTCAGTTTAGGTTGAGATCGCGGGTAGGGCATGTACACTCATTGTCATAAAAATCAGCTCACCAAAAAGGAGGCCTTGGATTGAAATGAGATTTTGGTAGTGAGACGGTACATACCAAGGACAGAAGTGATCATAATATCGCAGCAGCTGGATGATTTCCCACGGACATTCCGGTTAGCGTTAGTACCGCGCCAGAACACCTCGTACTCAGATACATGCGGTGACACGGTCCGTCATGGAGTCAAAGAGACGCAGTATGTTATCCAGGGAGACATTGACCCACGCTTCTTGCAACTGACGCTCAAAATCACGAACGCTGGAACAGGGAGAAAGCTGGCGTCCCATCTGGTCTCACATGTACAATCGCCGAGATATCAAGAGATCTGGAAGGCCACGGAAGCATCAAAGTATGACATGGACAGTCCTGTAAACCCGAGCCGTGTGCGGATGGGCGTTATCTTGTTGCAAACTGGCTCCTGCACGACCCGCCAAGAAAGGCAGCACATGCGATCTCAGGATCTCCTGTACGTAGCGCTGGGCTGTCAACGTCACTCGGATGATTGCGAGGGAAGTACGGCTGTCATACGCGATGGCTCCCCAGATCATTATGCCTGCAGTTCTGGACGTGTGCCTCTGTACAGTGAGGTTGCGATTGAAGCGCTCACCTGAGCTCCTCCACACTGTGACACGATGGTCGTCTGTTCCCACGCAGAAGCGGGATTCGTCGCTGAACACTATACGTCACCAGTCCGCAGTCGATTGCTGAAACCACTGCGACGACGACGATGGTCAGGTGTTAATGGCAGATATCGTAAGGGCCGTCAAGAGTGCAGATTCGCCTGTGCCAGGCGTCTGCAAATGGTTCTGGCGGACACAGGAGTTCCTTGTACAGCCACCACAAGTCTCTGGATATTGAACAAGGCCACCGTTGCATCTGTGCGTGCCACTCTCACGATCCCATGGTCCATTCTGCTGGTGGTGTGTCTGGGTCGTCTAGATCCAGTCCGTAGTGTCTGGGTGTCATCCCGTGTGTATTGTTCCCAACACGATGGCACCGTACTGACCGACCTGCCCAAATGGCTGCCGATTCGGCCTGCCGGCCATCCTACCTCTCTCATCTTGATGATGCGGCCTTGTTCAAACTCTGTCAGTTGCTCGTGCGCACATCTACATAGGCTTCTCGGCATGTCCATCGCTCAGGGATCTCAACTGACTCTTACCGTGCTCTTCGGCACCCATGTGGAGTTCCTTGTGCAGCGCCTTAGAAGCCCCAAGGATTGCGATTGAGGCGCAGGTCTTGGTCACGCAGGCTAGCACGAAATTTTAATTCTTTGCTGGTCTGCCGTCCCCGTAGCTATTCGTCGAGTTTCGCGTTAATCGCACGGTCTTCTCTTGGTGCGCGGATTTTTATGACAATGAGTGTATGTTGTGATCTTGCATCTGGCTCTGGTTTTTTACTTAACGTAGAACCAGTGGTTCTGAAATAGGAATGGGGTAGTACTTAAAGCCGAAGATGTTTTTTATGTTAGTTAATAATTATAATAATAATAATAAATTTTATTCTTGGCGTTACACGTAGGATTTATGAACATGCATCAATATTTTTGTATTATGGAGAACAGCAAGGGAGAATCAGAGAAAAGACCTCAGGGAGTCCTGACAAAAGCCCTGATTTCCCAAATACACTGACGGAAAAAAATCCCAACACCAAGAAAGGGTTGTGTTAGATAAACGACAGTTGGTAGGCGGTGAGGGTACATCTGTAAGATGACGTCTATGCAAATTCCGCGCTCAGCGCATACGTGTGGCGCTAGTAGCGCCCCTCGGAACATGCAAAGCAGGTTTGCTGTAAATACGCGCTGAAACGTTCGTGAGCGTTAGTTATCGCTGAGATTCGACGTAGAGTGTTGATGTTAGTCAAGAATGCCTTTAAGAAGACGAAGAAGCCATTATCAACAGCTCACGGAGTTTGAACGAGGTCGTGTAATAGGGTTACGAGAAAGTGAATTTTCTTTCCGCAATATTGCAGAACGACTTGGCAGGAATGTAGCCGCTGTGCATGATTGTTAGCAGCAGCAGTGGTCAATGGGAAGGTACTGCCTCAAGAAGACCGGGTTCCGGCCGGCCACGTGGCAATACTGAGAGGGAGACCGCCGTGTACGGCGTATGGCCGTGGCGCATCGTACCGCGTCTGCGGCAGCAATTAGAGCTGCAGTTGCCACCACAGTGACACAACGAACTGTTACAAACCGGTTACTTGAAGGACAGCTCTGAGCCAGACGCCCTGTAGCGTGCATTCCACTTACTCCGAACCACTGCCGTTTGAGACGTCAGTGGTGTCAAGCTAGAGCTCATTGGAGGACGGAGTGGAGATCTGTTGTGTTTTCTGATGAAAGCCGGTTCTGCCTGGGTGCCAGTGATGGCCGTGTGTTGGTTAGAAGGAGGCCAGGTGAGCGCCTGCAGCCAACCTGTCTGCGGCCGAGACACACTGGACCTACACCTGGAGTTATGGTCTGGGAAGCAATTTCCTATGACAGCAGGAGCACTCTCGTGGTTATCCCACACACCCTGACGGCACAGTTGTACGTCGGTCTGGTGATTCAACCTGTTGTGATGCCATTCATGAACAGCATTCCAGGTGGTGTTTTCCAACAGGATAACGCTCATCCGCATACCACTGTTGTAACCCAACATGCTCTACAGAGTGTCGACATGTTGCCGTGGCCTGCTAGATCACCAAATCTTTCACCAATCGAGCACGTGTGGGACATCATTGGACGACAACTCCAGCGTCACCCCCAACCAGCATTAACCGTCCCTGTATTGACCGACCAAGTGCAATAGGCATGGAACCCCATCCCACAAACTGACATCCAGCACCTGTACGACACAATACATGAACGTTTGCGTGCTTGCATTCAACATTCTGGCGGTTACGCCGGTTATTAATGTACCAGCATTTCACATTTAAAATGGCTCTTCTCGCGCTTACATTAAGCTGTGATCTTGAAACCTTAATCGATTAAATATGTTACCTATACAAATGTATTGCCGCCATTTCATTCCTCTACAACTATTTTTTCGTGGTGTTGGGATTTTTTCCATCAGTGTATATAGACAAGCAAGCACAGATTTATCAAACACAGCAGTAATGTTGAGTGTTAATTATATTTTAAATATTTTTGTATCATTATTTTTTTTAAATTTAATTTAACAAGTGTTTCTTTAGTATATTTTTGAATAAATTTGGGTTTATTTATTATAGTGAACTTGACAGGCAGTGCATTCTAAAATTCAGGACCAACATAATTTAATTTAAACCCCGTTTCATCATGAGAGTTTTTGGATATATGGGCTTTACGCACTGAAAATAATATTGTTGGTAAAAACTGTGTACGCGAAAGGTATAAACTACAGGTCCTTCTTGCTTCGATGCAATAAAGAATCCACAATCCTTTGAACAGTCTCTGTAACACATACTGACCTGAAGAGTTCAGATTTTCATCTGCTAGTCTGCCAAATCTGGCATATTACTTCGGCATCTGAGCGAATGGAATCAAGCTGCTGTTAAGAAAGGCATAAGACATGCTAGCGAAGCTTTTTGAATTCATGAGTCTTATTACATAATTGCTTTTTACCTCTGGCTGAGTTGAAACAAGTACATGAAAAACAATAATCAAGAAAGCAAGATTGGTCATCGACTTCTTAAAATGATTTAGAAATTTTTACGTGAATCTCTGATTTTTCAAAACAATACTTAAAAATTGTTTTCTAGTGCTTTTGCAACATAGCTACAATGTGTTATTAAAAAGTGTTAACAAGTTAACAGTTTATGGGATGGAAATATAAATGAAGCTTACATTATGCATTGCACTCTGCATTGGGCTCCAGTTCTCGCTACCGCAGTTGGCAATCATAAATCAGTCGGATAATGTTTGTTTTAGTGCAGTACTTCATAGTGCGTTTTCCACAAGAAAGCCTTTTCTTTCAAATTTTACATTTTTAGTCACGTTGGCATCATCATATACGTTAAATTATCTGATTATTGTAAACTACAAAATTGTATAGTTGTGCTTAGATCCATGAACAGAAGGCAAAGATCATGAGCTTGGAAAGGGAGCTACAAATTATGTTAAAGAATGAAGCACAAAAATGTGCTTCAGCCATGAAGCGTGCATTTGGAATAAACGAATGCACTGAGAGTACCATTAGTGCATTGAAAGATGTCATAGATGCATCTGTGCAGCAGTCTAGTACTCTGGCAGCGAAACCTATTAAAAAGAATGTGCGGATCCGTTAGCTCAGCTGCTCATAGAATTGATGATACTGACACGGATTTAACATATGAGTCAGAAGCACAGGCCAGTTGATAGAGGTGTCACTCAGAAGAAGGTCATGTGTATCTAGAAATATTTGTATTCTGAAAAAGGTATTGGTGAGTCACTAACTTTTTCAAAAAGTGATGTGTGGTTTGACAAGTTTTCTCCAGCGTCAAAAAAATATTTGCACCCAGAAGACCGTGTCAGATTGCAATGCCATTCGGGAGGAAGTTAAAGGTCATCAGGAACAATAAATTATTGAGCATTGAGATTGATATGGGCAATATTTATTGAGGCACTCGCCAATAAGTAGTGTCTCTCAGTATGGCGTCGGGCCGCCATGTTTGCTCAAACAGCATGACAGACTTTTCGGCATGGAGTTCTACAGGTTCCTAATGGTATCTTGCGATAAGCCATCTTATGCAGCTTGAATCTTCTCACGCAGATCCTGCAGATTGTGCTGTAGGGGTGGAGTGTGGATAGCGCGTCGATTAGCATTTCACACATTTTCAGTCGGTGATAGGTCTGGCGATGCGGCTGCCCATGGCAGAGTGTCAGTGCCTTGAAGGCAAACTCTCGAGATATCAGCAGTACGTGGACGAGCGTTGATCTGTTGGAAAATCGCATCTGAGTGAGCGTTCATAAAAGGTAGGGCCACTGGTTGCAGGACCTCGTTAACGTAACGTTGGGCTGTGAAAGTGCCTTTAATGAACACCAAAGGTGATCTGACATCATAGGCAATCGCACTCCACGCCATGACACCAGGCCTACTGGACGTGTGACTCTCGACAACAAACCGTTCATCTTGGCGCTGGCCACGGTGCCTCTACACAGGGATTCATTGGTCGTCTCCTCCAAGGCAAAAGCGGGACTCGTCACTGAAGAGCACCCGCTGCATTCTGAGTGGCTCCTTGACATTCTGGCACGACACCATTGCAGTCATTGGCGACAATGCAATGGTGTTAAGTGCAGTCGTCATAATGGTCTGCGTGCGTGTAGTCCTAAGTCAGGCAGCCGTCTGCCAATGGTGCTGGCCCTAATTGGACGATGCATGGATGGCACACTGCTCGCTGAATCCCCGCAATCGCGGCTGTTGGGTCACTCCGCGCAAGTCGGACAACCCGTCAGTCCTCTCTCTCCATGTTTCGTCTAGGTCTCCCAGACCCTTCCTGTCGCTGCTGCGTGCCTTGGGCTATCCACTGCCGCCAACAGTGTGCTATGGTGATTTCTGCACGACTGGTATGGCAGGCATAACGGCTGTAAAACCATCCCGCTTCCCGGAGCCCGACGATGTGGCCTTTCTCGAACTCCTACAAATGCTCGTATTTCTTCCCAACTTTTCTCGGAGGCATACTTCACTTGGAAAGGAAGAAACTAACACAAAAGCACGAGTCGGAATGGCAACACGAACAACGGGAATACCTTGTATAGCCGGTCAGGCACAGCGCTGCGACCCCTCCTTGCTTGCTTCACATGCGCAGCCGAGCGTGATACTTGAATCATTTGCATGTCTACAATGTCAAACCTACCCACCAAGTTTCACTCCTGTCGATTGCTCCCTTCTGGGTGCAACTGTTTTTTTGACGTACAGCGTATATCCTTTTTAAAGTTTCTGAAAATCGCTTAACGCTATTCTTCTATGGTAACACAAAGGTTAATTTTGAGAGTAAACCGCTGTTAATGTGCAATTCGATGAACCCAAGGGCCATGAGAAACATTAGTAAGAGTATCCTACAAGGGCAATAGAGGTTCAAATATTGAGTTTGGATGCCAGTTAAAAGTTTCCATGACGGATTTTCCCAGAATCTGGATGCTCCTGCAAAAGGAGGAATATTTCTTACATGTTGCTGATTAACAACACCCCAATCCCTCTACCAGATATTGAAAATCTACATTGAAACATGAATGTTATGTATTTTCCACGCAACACTACATTCCGTATGCTTGCGACAGACCAGGTTGTAAGTTAATTACTAATAAAAGTAATGAAATGTCTTAAACTAGCCTTAAAAAGTCTTAAACTAGGCGTCTCACTAGGTGACTTCTCGGAATCTTAATCCAGCACAAATATACACGCCGCATGAAAAGACACTAAGACATTCACCAGGTATGCATTCTGCCTGAAGGCGGGCGGTATAGGCATAGTGTGTTTCCAAAAGAAAGTTGAGCTTGATATGGCTTGACGAATTCGGCATGAGGTCGCTGAAGCTGTGTCATCCGGGGTGCTCGGCGTGATTCAGAAGACTTGCACGACCTTCACCTTGTGACGTACTACAGACGTAAGAACATGTGTCAAAACAACAAGTCTGCAGCAAGATATTCTATCCACGTAGTTCAGTTGGGAGAGCGACCTACTCCGGAGTGAGGGGACACGGACAAACTTGTGTTTTCACATTGGCGCCCGGTTTTGGAAAATGGATCCACTGGCCGTCTGGTTCTTCGAAAAATGTCTGATGTTTGTTCCACACATTGTTTGGAATTAATGAAAAATCCCTACTTCGCTTCAAAGACAAGAAAGAAAATAAAAAATAATAATAAGAGGGAGATAATGTGACGTACTGCAGAGGTGAAAGCATGTGACAAGACGACAAATCTGCAGCGAGATATTCTGCCCGCTTAGCTCAGTTGGAAGAGCGTCTTACTCCGGAGTAAGAGGACACGGTTTCGATGTCCGTCGCGGACACACTTGTGTTTTCACAACCCAACTATCATCATCGAGATCTTAAACTGCCGTGAAGAGGGTTTCATTCAGTAGGCTTGGTGGCCAGACGCCGCTGTCAACGATCGTCTAGGGCTTTTTCACTGCAACCACGGTCTCACCCTGTGTATTCTTTCCTTGAGTTTGTGTAGTCCAGGTACACCCTTGAAATTGTTGATCGCGTAAATTCAAATTTCGTGGTAATTTCCGAGACGGAGTGATCCATCACCGAAGCACAGACTATCATACCACGTTTGAAATCGCTTAAATCCTGATAAGCTGCCATCTGACCTGCGCATCAACTACTTGACCTTGCGGAGGTATCTGCCTCTATATACACTATATTGACAAAAGTAACCGGACACCCCTTCAAAAGCAAGTGAACGGATGAACTGCGTTGTTAAGATGCGCGGTACAGCTGCAAACGGTATAAAAACAAGCCTGCAGCTAATCGCAATCATATCGCACTGTGAGGTCAGTGAAAATGTCGCGTTGGGAGAGAACTGACTTTGAGAAAGGAAAGATTGTTGGGTGTTATATCAGTGGGTTGTCCATAAGAAAAACCGAGCGGCCTTTAAACATACCGAAGTCAACTGTTTTGGATGTACTGAAAAAGTGGAAGACACATGGCGTGCCTGAAGCAGCAAAACGTACCAGCAGACAACAGAAAAGCAGTGAAAGAGGACGTCGAAGCATCAGGAGAGTCGTTATAGCTAATCGACGGAGTACTGCACAAGACATCAGTGTACAGGTGAGTAACAATGCTGGAACCACGGTATGTACACGCACCATTCGCAGGGAAATGGGTCCTATGGACTGATGAATCCAGATACACGATCCATCAGTCTGATGGCCGTGTGTGGGTATAGCGGCAGCCGGGGAATGCTGTTTACCACCGTGTACTGTTCGTATGGTCAAGCTTGGAGCTGGCAGTGTACTCGTGTGGGGGTGTTCTTCGTGGTATGGTCCCGGCCCATTGGATATCGTGGACAAACCTGTTAACCAGGACGTCTACCTGGATATTCTGGACAATTATGCCCTACCAACATTGTCGCAATACTATGGAACCGAGCCTTGTTTGTACCATCAGGGTAATGCACCGTGCCATAAAGCAAGGACTGTTATGGCATTGCTTGACGATAATTCTGTATCGTGTGTGAACTGGCCAGCACAGAGCCCTGATCTTAATCCCATAGAGCACCTATGGCATGAATTAGAGATCCGCATAAGAAGTTTGGAACCAAGGCCTACTACTAAGCAACAGTTAGCGGCAGCATTATATACTGAATGGAGGCGCATACCTATCGCTGTGTTCCAAAACCTTGTCGAAAGTATGTCTCGAAGGGTCAGTGCATGCATTAAGGCCAAAGGTGGACGACATCGTACTAATGTATGTCAATAAATGCTGTGTTGTGTTTTTCTTCTAGGTGTCCGGTAACTTTTGTCAATATAGTGTATACGTCGCTTGCGTACGATACCCCTTACCGCCTGTGTGTGGTGTCATGTAATGGAAATGGTAGCCCCTTCCCTGATGTGTTTATTTTGCATCTCAATGTCTCTGTTAGGAACATCAGGAACCTGGAATGTATCAGTTTCCAAAGTAGTTATGGCAGGACGGCAAGTAGAGGATATTTGTAATAACCATCAATCCATGTGGCATCAAGTGAGATTATATCAGTCGTTCATTGGAGGTGGCTGAGTCAACGAGTGTGATTCATCGTCCTTGAAACATTGAAATTTAAACAAAGATCAACACCGAGGATACCATTCAAATACAGCTACTTTACGCTTACTTATTTGTGAACAAGGAGTGCCGCGGAAACTACGAGGGTTGTAATTAAAGTAATGCAAAAGTGGGCATCACTTTTTTAGCACGTCTTTTGTAAAAAAAGATCATGCTTCTGTTATCGGTTTGTCCGTCCGTCTGTACCCACGGTATCTCTGCAACTATTTGTCCGATTTAAAAAATATTTTTGCATTCGGAAGCTTGAAATATGCGAATGATGATCATTCATTTGGTTTTTTTTTACGATGTACAATTTTGCCGCTAGAGAGCGTAAATGCAGATGATGTCGAATTCAAAATTACGTTTTAATCCACGTATTTGCTTCTAAACATCCGATTGGAACAATTCTTTTAACTTTCCATTCCATGTATGTCAAAGAGTATTTTAGATATAGTTTCCTTTTCAAATTATGCATAGATTTTCCGCTAGGGGGCGTAAAAGTAAATTACATTTTCCCGATAACTCTAAAAATACTTTGTCCACCAGGGGGCGTAAGCGTTAATTTTTGCTTTTGATGTATTTGCCATGAAATCTGAGCTTCTAAAATATCGATTGAAAACATTCTTTCGTGGACTGATGCCACTCACATCGATAAACCTTTTCGGAATATTTTCTTCCTAAAATATCCTACAGTTTCTCCGCCAGGGGCGTAGATGTATATCTTATTTTTCTCAATATATCTACTTCTAGGAGTCCGATTTGAAAAATTCCTTCTTTGTCGGATAGTGTTTTCCGTGTGACATGTGTTTCATATAATTTCAAAATTTTCAAGTAATTCATAGACTTTCCGCAAGGGGGTGTAAAGGTAAATTGCGTTTCCCCCTATATCTCTGGTTCTAAATCTCCGATTTGAAAAATTCTTTCTGCACTGGATACAGCTCCTAATGGGAAATTGTTTGCACATAATTTCTAATTTTTGTAAAAAATGGTTTGGCCACTAGTGGCCTTAAACCTTAATTTCCGTTTCTGATGTATTTGCAGCAAAATATGAGCTCCTAAATTCTCGATTGAAAAAAATGTCGTTTGTAGACCGATACTACTCGTGTCGATAAACCTTTTAGAAACATTTTCTTCTTTAAATAGTGCATGGTTTCTGCGCCAGGGGGCGTAGACGTATATCTTATTTTTGTCAATATCTCGACTTCTATGAGTCCGATTAAAAAAATTCCTTCTTTGTTGGATAGTGTTTCTAGCGTGACATGTTTCCCTATAAAGTCAAATTTTTCAAGTAATTTATAGACTTTCCGCTAGGGGCGTACAGGTAAATTGCGTTACCCACTATTTCTCTGCTTCTAAACCTCTGATTTGAAAAATTCCTTCTGCACCGGATACAGCTCCTGATGGGAAATCCTTTGCACATAATTTCTAATTTTTGTAAAAAAATGGTATAACCACCGGGTGGAGTAAGTCTTAATTTCCACTTCTGATGTATTTGCAGCAAAATATGAGCTTCTGAAATCTCGATTGAAAAAAAAGTATTTTTGTTGACCGATGCTACTCATGTCGATAAACCTTTTAAAAACACTTTCTTCTTGAAGTAATGCATGGTTTCTACGCCAGGGGGCGTAGATGTATATCTTATTTTTGACAATATTTCTACCTCTAAAAGTCCAATTTGAAAAATTCCTTCGTTGTTGGATAGTGTTTCCGATGCGAAATGTTTTCCCTATAAATTCAAAGCTTTCACGTAAATCATTTAAGACTTTCCCCTAGGGCGCATAAAGGTAAATTGCGTTTTCTGCTCCTAAAATTCCGATTTGAAAAATTATTCCTGTATCGCATACAAGACCTGATGGAAAATATTTTTCACATAATTTCTAATGTTTTGGAAAGAATGGTTTGGCCACCAGGGGTCATAAGTGTTAATTTCTGCTTCTGATGTATTTGTAGCAAAGTCTGGGCTCCTGAAAACTAGACTTTTTTATTGGACTGATACCGCCCATATGGATAATCATTTTGAGAATACTTTCTTCCTAAAATAATGCATGATTTTCCCACCAGAGGACGTAAAGTCACATCTTATTTTTGTCGATAACTCTGTTTCTAAGAGTTCGTAAGCCCAAGATTCCGTTTACAGCAATATCTGAGGGATTGAAACCCCGATTGAAAATCTTCTTTCTTCCGTCAGATACTATTGTTTTCCATACCGGTTCCATTGCCTTTGAATAGCTTTGATAAGTTTAATTTGTCTCAGAACGGATTCAAAAGACGTGCTTATTACACCCAGAAATTCGGTGTCATCTTTCTTGTTATTAACTGAAAGAAGGAAGTTCAAATTGCACATATTGGTAGAGTAACTCTTCCTCTATAGCAACCCTTATTCTTCATAGCAGAGAAATAATGGATTCTAAGCAGAAGCAACGTGCCGTCATTCAGTTTTTGACGAAGGAAGGGTGCAGGATGTCCGATATCCACAGAAGGCTACTGAACGTTTACGGAGATGACACCATTGACAACAGCAATGTGCAGAGAGGATGAAGAAGTTTAAAGAAGAGAAAACCCTCATACACACTGAGTGGCCACTTTATTATGACCACCCCCGCAGTACTTCGTTGGGCCACCTTTTGCTTTTAATACTGCGTCGATTCTTCGTTGCAAGGACTCCACGAGATGTTGATAGGTGGTTTGTGGAATCTGAGACCATGCTTGATGAATAGCACTTTCCAGGAGTGTGAGATTGCAGGGTTGTGGAATGTGGATCCAGCTATCTGATGGTTCGTTCAACTTCATCCCACAAATTCTCAATGGGGTTGAGATCTGGAGATTGTGGGGGCTACCTAAGCAAAGTAAACTCACCTGCATGTTCCTGAAACCAATCCTGTACAATACGAGCACTATGGCAGGACGCATTATCTTGTTGAAATTAGCTATCGCCATTGGGATAACCATCCACATGACAGGATGCACTTGGTCCGCAACGATGTTTAGATATGATGTGCCAGTCAGACGTTGATCAACACGAATTAAATGGCCCAAAGTATGCCAGGAAAACATTCCCCAAACCATAACGTTGCCTCCACCAGCTTGAAGGTTTGTAGCAATGCATTTGGGGTCCATGCTTTCGTGCTGTTTCCGCCAAATTCTCACTCGGCCATCGCCATGGTGCAACTGAAAACGTGATTCATCGGACCTCATAATTTCTTTCCAATTATCGACTGTCCAATCCTTGTACTCCTGAGCGACCTGGAGACGTTTTCTCTTGTTAACTGCAGACAGCAAAGGTGTTCGAACAGGCCTTCGGTTGCCATATCTCATCCGATGCAGCGTACGGCGAACAATTCGTGCAGATATCATTTGAGGGGATCCTTGATTAAGGTGGTCTGTAATTTGCTGCACTGTTGCCCTTCTGTTGTCTGTTACCAGTCTGGACACTCTCCGTTCCGCCCGAGTAGTCACTAGTCGATGACGACCACACATTACACGCAGAGACCCAGTTTTTTGGCTGACAGTCCAGTCTTTAAACACTTTCACAACAGCTGCTCTGGAACATTTCACGAATGCGGTGGTTTCAGTGATACTCGCTCCATGGTTTCGAGCTCCTACAATCATCCCACGTTGAAAGTCCATCAAATCGCATTTTTTACCCATCTCGTCACCCAAAAATCAGTTCTACTACTGTCGCAAGCACTAAGATTTCCCTTTTTATACTAGCCTCGCCCTCTGGCGGCAACAGCGTGCAGCCATAGCTCATTTGCTTAAAACTGTCAGGTGGTCATAATAAAGTGGCCACTCAGTGTATAAACTTGGAGCACCGCATTGTTATGATAATTCACTTGTAAAATCGGCCACTTACCATTGACTAAACTGACCCGTAATCTCTGGAAGACGAGCCTCGCATCAGAAGACCTTTCAGATCTGGAAATGAAGAAATTATTTTCATTGCAAAGCAACAGATGGCTCATATCATTGGTTAACATACAATATATTCGGCAGAAAAGGAACTAGATGTCTTCTATAGATCAGTCCAGACCACTGGGGCCCAAGGACTAATAACGCGAGAAAGGAAGGAAATAAACGTCACCTGTGGATCAGGCTAGACTACTGTTGCAGAAGAACTAATACCACTGGTAAACATGTTTCTTGTCAGGTGGAATATTGTTTATTTTACTAACACAATGTTTTATTCAAAAATGTAATCTGAATTTTTCTATCACTCACAGTTTCTTTGTGTGACACCGTGTTTTTCAGTATTGGTTATTGAATTTTTTAGGAGTTTTGTCAACAGAAATAATATACATGAAACACATGCTTTTAAATTATTGTTTTCAGTGACGTAACTAGCACAACGTGCGCCCCCCCTCAAGATTTCCTTCAGCACCCCTAAGCACAGTAATTTCCCAGGATTTCGAACACGAGGGAGGATGCATTTTTCGCGGTGTGTGTGTGTGTGTGTGTGTGTGGTGGTTACGGGAGGGGAGGGGAGAGGAGTTAGGAAGTCAGGGAGACTGTCTGCAAAAGTAATGGTAGTACCTAGAGCCCTGTAGTTTCAACTTTTTAAGCAATAGATTTGACAATACGTGTAAATACTTTGTCCATAACTAAAATAAATCACTTGAAGAAATAACCCTCTTACACATGGCAAATATTCGGCTGCTGTGAATAAATGTTGGCATGTACGCCATCCTAGGTAACTGACTGTTTTCCCACATCCTCCACGGGGAATCCCACTGTGGCCTCGAGGTGCTTATTCTCAGCAGCACAGAGAGAAGGCGATTGGAGAGCGATCGTATTATTTACAACCCATTGCAGAGCAATCGTATTACAACCCGAAGTCAAAGAGCCGAACACTTTCAATCTATACGATATTCTGTGTTTTAAAGTGAAACTAGGCATTTATTTAGGCAAAGCTAAATATATCTTAAAGCAATATGTGAATCTTTGGGTAAATTATTGTGTGTGTTCGAAATTGTTCATAAAATTATTGGGTTGTCGGAAAAGTCATGACGTATTTTAGCCATGTTTTGCAAAAGTCATTTATTGAAAGAAAGAACAAAGATCAATCAATGATATAATGCCCGTTTTGTTCGATAACCTTTTGCCATCTTTCAGTGAGCTGCAGAATGCCTCGTTCATAGAAGGACCTGTCTTTCGTGGCGAAAAACTGTACATGGTGCTGATTTACAGCCTCATCTGAATTGAACGTTATACCACCCAAGGACTTTTGAAGAGAGCGAAAAAAGTGGAAGTCTGACGGCGCAAGGTCAGGCGAGTATGCTGGGTGTGGCAACATATCCAACCCAAGCTCCAATAATTTTTGGCGGGTGATCAAACTTGTGTGTGATCTCACGTTGTCGTGATGGAACAAAACACCTTTACGATGAACGAGCTCTGGACGTTTCTGGATGATGTATTCGTTCAAACTGTCCAATTGCCGACAGTACACATTCGAATTGATTGTTTGGTTCCGTGGTAGGAGCTCGAAAAACACGACACCTATAAAATCCCACCATACTGAGACCAGAACCTTCCGCTGATGAATGTCTGCTTTGGATGTCGTTTGAGGCAAAGCAGCAAGTCGGGGCCAAGACCGTTTGCGCAGCACATTGTTGTACACAATCTACTTTTTGTCACTAGTTATCAGTCGCTTCAGAAAAGGATCGTTTTACTCACGTTTAATGAGCATATCGCATATGTTTATACGCGCCGTCAATTGAGCTTCTTTGAGCTCATGAGGAACACACACATCAAGCTTGCTTACGTATCCCAACTTCTTCAGGAGGTCGTGAACGCTTGAATGATGGATGTGCAATGTGTCTGCAATATCTCGTGTCGTGCAACGTGGGTTTAACTAGACCAATGTCTTGATTTGGTCGTTATCAACCTCGGTTAGCCTCCCGGACCGAGGAGCATCGTTGAGGTCAATACTACCAGCGTGGAATTTTGCGAACCACCGCTGGCACTGACGTTCTTGTAGAGCATTATCATCGTACACTTTACGCAACTTTTCACAAGCTTGACGCGCGTTCTTCCCTTTACGGAAGTAAAACACTAAAATATGGCGAAAATGCACAGTTTGGTCTTCCATCTTCAACTTAATGTCAAATATCCGCAAATCAACCAAATCGCTCACTATTCCTTTTAGATTGCAGCTAGAACTACTGACACCTGTCGAATACCATAGCGATAACAAAGCCGTGCATGCCTCTAGTATTTTCAAAACCGCCCAACCGCCATCGGGTGCCAAAATACGTCATGACTTTTCCGACAACCCAATATAACTGGCAGCTGCAGTACGTCCCTTCGTTACCTGCACTCCCCCGTAGATGCGGGGGTGGTAGTTACGCCACTGATTGCTTGCTGTATTTTATTTCAAATGCAGAGAGGAGAAAAACAAACTATCATTATAATAGCATTAATGCATGTGCTGAACCACAATCAGGGATGAATCATGAACCGTCACTTTACAATGACATATGAGCAGCCAATATTCTCCACTGGTGAGCTGGCCTTTACAGTGTAAACATTGCAATTGTTGTGTTATCTTATTGAAGTGAATAGTAATTTCTGCAATAGTGCTGTGATTCAAATCGCGTCATTATGCCAAGGATCATCCTGATGCAATCTACTTGCATGGTGAGTAACTATTAAAGCTCAGAGGTGACATTTTATACCATTAATTGAAACGTGTTATGATATTTAATTTAGCTGTGAAGTGGGTGATCATGATAAGAGTTTGGCCCCTCACATATCTGTTGTGTAACATGAGTTCGACTTCTCACGGGATAGGTGAATGGTACTTGCCATATCCACTTTTCAATTCCGATGGTTTGCAGAGAAACAAAAGATTACTCTTCAGTCTGTTGTTTCTGTTTAACAAACATAACAGGGATCGCATCTAAGTCCAAACACACCCTGAAATATCCTGATTTGCCTGCTGCAAATCTTTTGCAAAATCTTCCTGTTTTCTCCACTTCATTGAAAATTACGTTATTTCATAACTTATTGGCTGAAAACCCACTGATCATTTCCGAACAAAAGAGCCTTCTCGAAAAACTTCAGAAACTACCACTAAGTGAACCTTAACAGTATACGTTTTCATAGATAATTCTACTGTTCATTGTCTCCGAGGGAAACTGTTCGTATGAAATAGGAAATGCGGTAATGTAAGTATATCAATAGATAGGGCAACTCTTTGTTTAAAATCTTTTCCATTGTCGGAATGAGTACAAAGAACAGCTGGAATCATATTTATCTTTCACCAGGACATATAACGTTGCATTTAAAGCGTCTAGCATATCAGTAATTAGCATCGTAATTAGGAACATATAACTCTCCCAATGCATTGTGGTAATTTGATTGCGCCTAAAGAGAAAGGCGGTCTAACAAGTGTGGTTCTAATGTCGTCTCTTCTGTGATAAATGCTCCAAGGCAACTCCACCGATGTGAGTGGAAAAGATAGTATTTACATGCAATTATTCTCTTCCGGCGAGAGACACCAAGAATTCCCCGACTGGGCAGGCCACTTCATTTGGACATTGGAATTTCAATTTCAGCAGACGGTAAATCTCCCGTGCTCTATAGATTATCAAATAATTGGAAAAATGTTACTTTGGCTGCGTTTTTTCTGTTCTATCCCCAAACCTTAAGGCACAAAATAGATACGACTTACAGAATGTTATTGTAGAAAAAAGATTAGCCTAAATAATTGCTAAAGCTGTGATTATCATTTCTAGAGTGTATATTTTCTGAGAACTCCTTGTTCCCATTTTCATGCAAGTGTACACAAATTTATGGCACATCACCTCATTTTTATATATATAAGGCGCTGGCCTCTGATCCTTCGTCCGTATGGGGTCCGGGTTCGAATCCCGGTCAGGCATGGATGTTGTGTTTGTCTTACGGCACTGGCTCTCTTCCTTCCCTGGAACCAGTGACCCTAAATTAGGGACGGGCGACTGCTTATAGCCCATTGAGTTGCTCACGGTGGTCGTTAAACCTGCAATCAAAAAAAAAATTCATGTATCCTGTTTTAAATCTCGTAGTGTCATTGCATCTGTGCAAGAAACGATTGACCCTTACAATTTGTTATCATTGGTTTTATGAAAACGAGAGAATCAAACTGAAACAGAAATACAACCCAATTCCTCCCACGAGAATTTGAACGCAGTTTCTCGAAGCGAGAAACCAGTGTCCTAACTCCTCAGTCATTGGGAGAGATGTGCATGTCATGCCAAATACATATGAGTTTTCTCCTTTATCGCAAGGGGTTTACTTAATCACACATTGAGAATTGTGGTACAGCAAAGCATTAGATCTTCACTAATGGAGGAAGTCGTCCATTCGCCACGATGTGGAAAGTTTCCCTGTTACACTACAGGGCACTAAATCGCAACATGAAATATTCGTGAGAAATTAGAGACATCAAAAAAAGGGAACGATTAAGTTATTATAACTAAAACACTGAAACCACAAATCTTTATTCAATATGAAGTTTGTTCACCTTCTTAGCGTTCATTACAAGTTGTAAGAGGCGCTGCAAATAAGAGTGTTGGCAGCGGATGACAGGGTATTCAACTATTCTGCATACATGTGCGTTTTAGGTTCGTCGGCCATACAGCTTCGTTTAGGCTCTGCTGGCATAATCCGAGAGAAGAAACCACAGAAAAGTCTTTCAATGACAAAACACCGGGATAACGCGAAGGCATTCGCTAAAGGTTTGAGTCATCCTGTAAGGCATTCGTTGTACGTGCACTACAGAAACGGGTCTTACCGTGAGCCACACTTTCATAAAAGTCATTTTCAATGGAATGACTCCAGCTAATGAAATAATCTATATTTGAGAGAATTAAAGACACGAGTCTGATGTATGCGCTTATAAAATACCACGCGAGATCAATGCTCCTGAGCAATATTGTATACTGTTGACTATTAAGCGTCTTGTCATTGCTATTCTGTTTGTTCCCCGGTTTTGTTCACACTGGAACCTTGACAGTCTTTCTGCCTGAAATGCCAATCCAGATTCATTAGTAAACCTCCCTTACTTTTACTTTCCTCATTGGATCCGCTCTGGTGTGATAACTGTCCGTTCTCTCGTAACTTCTGATCTAACCTGGAGACCTCTTTCTTCCCTGTTTCTATCTCCAACCATTACTCTTGCTAACGAATATCTTCTTCTTCGCACAGCGCTTTGGAGCCTCTTTCCACTCCTCGCTTCACCTGATGGTCTCTTCTCGGTCCCCTCTGCTCCTCTTTCCCTACCGTTCTTTCTCCTCATTCGTAGCTCCCCGGTTCTAGTTACTTCTCTCTCCTCCTCTTCTCTTTATTGGCTTCTTCTTTCCCCTCCCGCACTTCCACTTTCTGTTCATTCTGCTCCTCCTTCTCTTCTCCCCGCCATCTGGACAGCATCTACCTCTGCCCTTTCCTCCCCTCTTGAACTCAATGTCCATTGGCAATTTCTTCACCTTCGTCTCCCCGCCCCATCAGTACTGTTTCGCATGACCCTTCTCACCTCTCCGCAGGGCTCCTTTTGCCCTGAAGTCAGCGACGTCCAACATCAATACCTATTCTGCCCCGTTCTCCTGCCAGTCCTAAACACAGCATTTCGTCTTGCTGATCAAATTTGTGCTCGATCGTTACCATTTCTTGCATATGCTTGGCTACTCCAAACAAAGCATCCACCTACTCACTTGCCTCCTGTGTGCCGTTATATTTTTCTTCTTGTGAAGTTCACTGTCTATGCTTTCCATCTTCAACAACGCTTCCCCGCTCTTATTCCACCTCCTCAGGAGGCAAGTGCTATCATTCGGAGACGCTTCCTAGCACGGTTAACCACTCGCCTCCAAATGGAGCACTCTCGTGCTGCCTCAACAAACACCGATAGCGTTTTTCAATCCACTTGGGCCCAATCGGCTGGGTGGTTCCATATCCACAATTTGCAGTTACATCTCAACCTATAAGTGGGATTTTTGTTGTCGCCCACGTTCACTGTAACAAATCATGTTTTTACGTATTAATTTTGGTGCTTCGCTATTTGTGATTTTTCTGTTTTAATGTGCCATTGAAGATAGCTCACCATGTTTCCCATGTTCTCTTCGATAATGTTGGGTTTTATGTTGTTGTATATAATTCTTCCTTCTGCACAGTTTACTGCCCACGCAATGTCCCCTTCATTATGTTGAATATTTTTTTAAAATATTAGTCACTGTGTGTATAATATAATGTAACAAGATGCCCTTCTGAGTACATTTAGGGTTATTTCCCCTTGTCACTGAATACTTCTGTACATATGTTGTAAATTTTGAATGTAGCATCACTGTTGCATTTCTGTGAATTAGTACCTAATGTTTAATCTTTAGTATGGTAGTAATGCTTAATTGGAATTTGTGCATAGTATAGAATCATGTCTTGCCCTGTCTACAATACTGTAGGTAAACATTTTCGTTTGTATCGCTCGTGCTTTATTGTCTGCCTCTCCTTCGCCCTACGTGGGGAAATAATTTTTTTTTTTATGATTTTAACAATATTTTGTTTTACGTTTCACTGGAACTTTCCAGCTGATGTATATACCGCTGTATTTATTGGCAGAATTCCATTGTCATGTACATAGAAATGTTATTTTACTGAAGAATAAAGGCAATTTTGAAATGCAAACGTACTGTGTTACGAAACAATAAAATTAGTTTGTATCGCTGGATCCAATAAATCAGCACACTAGCAGGATACTGGATTGTGTACCTGGAAGTAATTAATAAATAGGAACTGTACACCAACTATATTCAAAATAGTATAATTATACTAATGATTCGAATTTCTTGGCGTATAATAGGAATCAAAGTTTCCAAGCTTTCGCACATCAACCAGATGGTCTGGAGTCTACCTTCCTTGTAGTCTGCAGTCTACCTTCCTTGAGAAAGCCATCTGGTTGGTGTGCGAAAGCTTGGAAGCTTTGATTCCTATTCTACGCCAAGAGATTCGGATCATTAGTATAGTTATACTATTTTGAGTACCTGGAAGTACACTGTTAAAAGTTTCAGTTCAATGTTGCACCACAATATCGTGCAGCATCTGACACTTACACCATGATCTGTTGCGATTTTTACACTTGCACTATTAAGTGGCGCATGGAAACGTTTGACTTGCATCAAGTTTTCGTGCAAATTACCAAATGCGGCCAAAGCGGCCTTACCTTGCACCCCATTTTGGCGCAGTGAAGGAAACGGCGCATGCGTCTTCGTCATTAAGTCATCTGAACGAGACAGATGTTGTTTTGTGCCACCATGTGGGTTTTGTCGTCACAGTGAGTGCAAATTTAAAAAAATTTAAAGAAGTGTTCACGCAGGTTAATAAGGTAAGTGACGAAAAAAATGTTTGTGGTACATATATTTGGTGTTTCTGACATAATTATTTTCACGTTGAACTTTCTGATGTTATATATATATACCTAGCCACGTGTAGAACAATATAATTTTGTTTGACATAAATTGCAATTCTGTGAAGAAAAATACTTCTGGAGAAATATTTCTTAATTACTATTCACTCTGGTACCTGAGAAATGGTCGGTTATGTATATATGTTG
This sequence comes from Macrothele yani, assembly GCA_039090855.1. Lineage (NCBI taxonomy): Eukaryota > Metazoa > Arthropoda > Arachnida > Araneae > Macrothelidae > Macrothele > Macrothele yani. The sequence continues at coordinate 3,718,037 of CM076995.1, read as the reverse complement.
CGTGAACGTTTTGCCGTTTTGTAAGAGACATTTTACGGAGATGTAGCAGAGCACCTCTTCTGGTGTGTGCATGGGTGTGTGGGTGGGTGTGGGGGGAGTGGTGTGTGCCAGCAGAATGCATCAAGACTAGCAGCGAAACAAAGGCCTTCTCCAAAAGCTTCCTTATTTTGAGAATAACAAACGACTTTTGAAGCAGAACACAACCTAAATTTCCTGCGATTATTAAGATAAAAATTCTACAGAATAGTTTGCATTTACGATTTCTCGAATCAGCTGTTCTTTTCAACAACAGACAAATTTCGAAACATCTGTTGCTACGCAGTAATCATTGTAATGATAAACAGCCAGAATTATAATCATACTTTTCTGTAATTACGCAAATCACATAACAGCTTACAAAGCAGAAGGAAAACACTGAACGAGAATTATGAAATGAAACGGTCGAATGGTTTGCTGTGAACAGAGGGAAGTATACAAAAATGCTTCAGAGTCTTGTATTGTGCGAGGAGATGTGAAAATGGCCTTAGCATTTTATTAGTAACGGTCAAAATATTTTCTTTGAGAAGTGTTGACTTTCGTTTTCAACATATGAATTCTTCGATTCTTTGAAATATATTTTAATATTTCACCTATGAAATCATTGCTTGATCTGACAAATTTATAACTTACAATTCTGCAAAATTTGCTAACGTATCCGAAGATTTATGGGACACACTGAAATGGTTAGTTTCCACTAATAGGCAAGACAAATGGCTACCCTCTGTGCTTTTAGCTCTCTTTTTTTACGCAAGGGGCTGACATCATTTCGCGTGTGTGCTTGTAAAAATCCTAATCTCTTCATACGTTTTTGGAAATTGCGTCAAAAGCAAAAATCCTAAATTTGCACGAATAACGGTGGCACCTGTTGCTGTGAAAACTTAAAAATGACAACATATTTGTGTGCATAAAAAAATGAAAAGGGACAGCTGTGTTTTTTAATAACATTCTGTGCTCTTTTCTGATAAGTACTGTGGTAACATAGGGCTATAATTCCGGGCAATACATAATTGTAAAGAAAAATGGCTCCCCACTTACAGCACATTCTTTTATGATTAGCAATGTGAAACATCACAGTTGCTACCGCCGCGCCTCCCCGGTAGCAATGTGAAACATCACAGTTGCTACCGCCGCGCCGCCTCGGTGGAGCAGTGGTGGATTGTGACCATTCGTAGGAGAAGGTTCGCAATCGAATCCTGGTAGCCTGGGTGTTGTGTTTGTCTTATGGCACTGACTCTCTCCTTTCCCTGGAAACAGTGGTCCTAAATTAGGGACGAGGGACTGCTTATAGCCCGTCAAGTTGCTCGTGGTAGTCGTTAGTAGTCACCCTCCCCATACACAAAATAAATAATAAAACAGTTGCTACGAAAAATGCTGTTAGACTTACAGCGTTTCTTTTGGCAGTTTGGGTTCGTAACCTAAAAAAAATGAAATAAGTAACATGATTATTATATTTGTGAACGCTCTCCAGTTTCCAAAAAAAATAAACTCGAAACGCGTACTCTGCCGAATGGAAACAAGAAGTGAAAGCAAAACTTTCACTTCATCTGAATTAATGGAAACGCATAGTCTTTTGAATGAAAACAAGAACTGAGAGCAAAACTTTCTGAATTAATGGAAACTCATGCTCTTCCGAATGGAAACAAGAACTGAAAGCAAAACTGTTACTTTGTGTGAATTAATCGAAACAAGAACTTAATGCAAAACTTTCACTTCGTCTGGATTAATGGAAACGCATATTCTTCCGAATGAAATCAAAAACTGAAAGCAAAACTTTCACTTCGTCTGAATTAATGAAACAAATCTGAGCAAAACACTTAGACGGTGGAAAAGTAAATTTGCATTTGGTGCTTATTATTTAAAAATGTGTTTTTGTTTATCCTTTATGCAGATGAAGTCAACAGTACGACTTCACTTTGTGCTATTGTAATGAATGAAAGGATTTTAAGATGACTCTTCTTTATTCCGACAAATTATGTGATCTAAAATAGTAGTTGTTTCTGGCGTTGTTTTTTTATTCAGGATTAATGTTCATCTCACTGTGAATTGAAACATTTTGATTATGATGATGTTAGTAAGTCTTGCATTTACTTTTACTAAGTGGTTTTAATTTTCTGGTTTCTTTAATTACCCCAATCATACATCTCTTCATGCTTCTATGAGTTGCCAAAAATCTGTAAATCTCTTTTTTATTCGCGATCCATATTCCTCTGCCATAAATTATAACATCTTGTTTTCGTTTTGGTTTGGAGATTTAACGACCATCATGGGCAGCAGCTATGTATATGCAGTCTTTGGTCCCTAATTTAGGGCCACTGGCTCCAGGAAAGGGAGGAAGCCGGTGCCGTAAGACAAACACACCACCTATGCCTTACCCGGCAGTCGAGTCCGGAACCATCTCGCACGAAGGCCAGAATCCAGCGCTTTGACCACTACTCCACCGGGACGCCGAAAATTTCTTGAACTGGTTTTAAAATAATTTCTTTCGCTACCCAGAGATAGTTGCCTTTGAAAACAATAGTATTCCCTACGAGCATGCTTCATCTAATTTTTAATTTTTGTGCTTTTCATATAACGTATGAATGTGTCTCTGTGTGTTAGTAGGTGCTTTGGTAGTTATTTTTTGCCTGCTAAAAAAGTGACTAACATAAGCAATATCTGATCAAAGAAAATTTTGTATTTCACAGTTGTAATAGCATCGTTTTAAGCTACCTTGTAAAGGCTTTGCTTCTTTACATACGCTTTGATTTAGCAAACATTTTGGTTTTCCTTTTGTTAAATAAAAGCCACTGACTGAAAAAAAATCCTTCCTTTTCTTGAGTAAGTTGCTTTTCCGTTGATTAGTTTCGAATTTTAGCTAAAAGGAAATAAATATTTGGGATTCAAAAAGAAGTAATATTGTGAAAAGTTTTGCAGCTTGTACAATATCAGAATCAACAATTGCAAAATATGCCTGTAGGTTACCTTTTCCATCACTGAAACCGTGAGTTAATGTGAAACGAGAAATGCTCAAGTAACAGGTTTTGCAACAAGAGGAAGTTAAAACTTCCGATGCTGAAATCCTCTGCGATTTGCACCAATCCTTTCCTGTCTCCTATCCGCGCCCGACGACATCTTAAGCGGATGAATGAGGAAGTAACCCGGCAAATATTTTCGGGTTTAATGAAGACGTATGAAGCTAAGTCACGAAACAAATGCGCTCATGTGAAGCAAGCAGGCAAACACCTCGGAATTCTTCTCAGGATGCTCTGCAGAAAAGCTGGCTTTGCTTTGTTTTGTATCCGAGACTCAGAGAGAGAGTGCTTTTGTGTGTGTGTAGTACATTGAATCATTTATAACGCTTAATTTTACGACTTTGTGAATCAAAGAAGGATAATGTCCGACGGAAATATCTTGTTACGCAAGTGAGCCTTAGCGCAGGATGAAACAGAAGTTGTTTCTCGTAACACAAGCGTAGGAGAAAACGTGATATGTGAATAAAACCCAGTCACAAACTGAAAGTGAAAATCTAAAAGATTTATTTTAAACCTTGTTAGACTTACGTGTCACTCGTTTTTCAAAGAAACTGTGTTCAGCCTTTGACTTAGTTCCACAACAGCATATGTCAGCTGGCACTCCATTTCTATCGTATTCCTTCACGCTTTCTGTGATTTTCTAAGTTATGACCACGCTGGTCAACCCCTATAGCTACGAAATCACAGAACTCATTCATTTGCTTTTAGTTTCGTCACTTTCCCAGACTAACTCAACACCTCATATGGTTTGAAACAGAACTGACTAACCTCTCAAAATATATGGGCAACATATTATTTCATAAAGCACAATTGTCTAAATAAGAGACTGCGCTTCTTTTGTTGTTTAATTCAACCTGTATCTCATGCAAAACAAATGATTAGTTATATTACTACACGTAATAAACATTTTGCTGTAAATATTATATTTTATATTGTCACGGGAAAAATTTTAAAACTTTGCAATGTCGAAAACTGGAAAAAATTCTGATACATTCAATGTAGAATAACGGAAAAACATTATGAGTCATGCAGCGGTCCAGCATTGGCAAAACAAAGAGTTAATACAGATTGTGTACGTTATATCAACCCCATTATATTTTTTAAACCTATTCATATCTTGAACTGGCAGCCCGACTGATCACTTTATTATATAGCATTTTCTGTTTAATTTGACAATAGTAAACAATTTGCATCATAGTTCATCAGTAACTTTGCTTAAAAATACAGAATTCGGCAAAGTCGTTGTAATAAGACATGGTACAGAATTCTATTGCTGGTTTTGTGAAACAAAGTGGCGACTGGGGCCGACTTCAAGAGTTCATCACCCATTTGCAATCCATTTAAAGAAATCAACGAAAAAACCGCAGACTGGATATGCTACAAGTGTTCTTAGAGCCACAGTTAATTTCTGATGCCATTTTCGATACAGTTGTGTTCCAACAGGACGGGGCATTTTCCCGGGGTTTTCCGCAGACTTTCCCCGTGTTTGGGGAAGCGAATGCGTTGATGTTTCCCTCTGAAGTTGGGCCCGGACGTACTTTGTCTTTAGATTCTCCTTCCCCAGGATGCCTAGGTTTACCAGATGAGTGTCAATGCGCTGGTAGTAAAACACTAAAAGACGATTTAAATCTGATGCCACATGGCACCAGACATCTACGGGACTCTTGCCTATGGTTGATGATGATGATGATACAACAAACTGCTGTATACGTTTTTTATGATACAACAAACTGCCGTATACACGAAATATTGATGTGTTGATGATTGAGACGTTGATGTGCGAAAATTTGGAAACTTTGCTTTCTATTCTACGCCAATAAAAAACATTAGGAATACTAGTATGGTTTTACTATTTTAATCAAAATTATTTTTATTACTATTATACGCACTTGGTCCTGGGTACCGACCTTAACTCCAACAGGAATGGAATGGCTCTTGTTGTACATTGTAGACGAGTAAAAGTATATTTTGAACTGCTGTTGAACTGATCGCTGAGATTGTAAAGGCTCGTGCCTATGATACGGTGTGATATATCTTTATCGCTCCGTGGGTTTGGGATGCCAGGATTGGCATGGCGCTCTTCGTAGACTCACATGAGTCTCGGACACTTCAGTTTTTTTAGGATGTCGGGAGTCTAACGTTATCGAAGAAAGGGGCTAACTCTTTTAACAGAGCATGTCCGCGTTCGGTGCATTAGGATGCCATTATTTATACAGATTAGGTACTTCCTGTGCAAAGGCAACCTTCGTTGATTTTTTCATGGAGACTAACTCTTGGGCAAACTTGGTCCTAGTTTACCCATAGCGAAATGCTTACAGGAATTGCTCGGGAACGTTGATATATTGCTCCTAATGAACTCACGTAACAATATCTGTATTTATCAGAGTCCTTCAGACAAGTTCCTGCAATTTCAATTTTAAATTCCTCATGTACGTTATAGTGGTCAAATGATCTTTTATATTTTCAAAGCCGCCCCTGTGGCGCAGTGGTATAAGCGATGTCTTCTGATAATTCGTCCGAAAGGGGTCCGGGTTCGAATCCCGGTGAGGCATGGATGTTGTGTTTGTCTTACGGCACTGGCTCTCTCCCTTCCCTTGAACCAGTGACCCTAAATTAGGGACGGGTGACTGTTTATAGCCCATTGAGTTGCTCATGGTGGTTTTTAAACCTCCAATAAAAAAAATTAAAGAATTATAAGGATGACTCTACTCCATTGAAGGCCTATGGTACATAGTGACTAAGGAGTGGGTTTTTGTCTGAAACCATTGATGTTGTAAGGGTCTGATGGCTCCCAAATCCAAGATGTCACTAACCAAGACAGGCTCCCGTAGTAGAATATTAGCTGTTTCATCCAACAAGTGGTAGATACAAAGTTGACTCATACGCCAGAATTCCCACGCTCTGGCCCACTTGCTAAATAATAGTCACTAGAAAGCTTCTCACTTAATTACTTTAACGTAACTGTTCAATCATTCCAACACCAAAGAATGGAAGCCGAATGAAATAATGGCTTACAGTTTTTATTCAAATCACTGTAGTAGGTACAGACTTTTAAAGACACTGTAACGTACACAACACTCACATTATCACATGGAAGATAATTTCACCAACACGAGACTTAATTAGTGAAGACAAAGTAACTTGAACTAATGTCAGTGCAAGTTATACAACTTGTGAAGGGTTGAATAACGTCACACTCAAATAGCAACTCTAACTAAATTTGATAACATCTGACCACTTATCATCAGTCACACTTAACATACAATGATACCTGATTTTATCCATTTTACATCACGTTTGACCAAATGCCTGCCATATCGAGAGAAATTATTGCGGGTTAAGATAGAACATTAAGTTTGGAGAGTAACTGAGAAATAAACAAAACTTTCAGAAGAGATAGGACCTAAAGCAGAAAGTTAAAATAGATTATATGTACTTAACATACACACCATTAGGTGTTTTCGTCTCCAATAGCATTTCGTCCTTCCAAAAGTTTTTTATATCAAGATAGGTTCTGGTCGTTTTCATCATCTGCTGTCCAAGAATTTTCTCGAACGTGAGTCTTTTGGACAACAAATCAAAAATTATTATCATCATAGCAGGTGCATCTAAAATCTAGTTCATTTTTTAGAGGCAGGCGACAATACCTGAAACTTTGAAACTCCAGAAACCTTAATACATTAGAACCTCGCTGACAGGTTTCTCACTTATACATTTTTCTCATTTATACGCAAAATGTCGCCGATCCAAAAATTCTGAATTGCCTTAGTCTTAAATTTTCCTTGTTTCTTTTACACATTGTTTTCAATTATACGTTAATTTTATTTGGTCCTTTGAAAAACGTAAAAATTGTCGTTTCATTGTATATCTTTTATTCTGATAAATAAGATAGTACTACCTGTCGGGAGTTGCTTTTCATTTTAATTTTCCCGAAAGATTATGCAAAAATTGTGTTCGAAAATTTTGCAAGTTAAATATACCATTCTTTTATTCGTTTTTCTATTGATTTTGCGTTTCACACTTTGACAGAATGCAGACATTTAAATCGCACGTAAAACGATCATTTCCCAAATTAGCCCTCGGTCAATACTTTCCTCAGTTCCCGTATTCTCTTTTTGCTGCAGCGATTTGAAGACTTCCAATTGACTTGATACGTGGTTCATTAATTTCATCCACGCATGCCGTTTTTTGGCATAACTAATTGCAACAGCATTGAAAGTCAATAACCGAGTGCCTACAGGTATTCATGCTCTGTCTCAGGACCACTTGAACATTACAAATTTTACCAATTTGCGCCAAGAATCCGACTGGCTTGAAAATCGATTAAGTTTTCACTTCGGTTTACGAAAACTACGGCCTTTCTCAAACGCAAAGTGCGTTTTCCTTCTTAATTTATCACTGCCCTGCCATTTTAGTTGTAAATATGGACAACATTACGAGAAAATATCTAAATTCTGTTTCAAGGAAAGATATTGGCTGAAATTAGGAAATGATTGTTTCAGAACGGTAAAACTAGCTCATAAACTGTGTGCTACTGGTCGTATATCAGAGGAATCTTTTAAAGATTGGCTTCGCCGCCCCAGTGGCGCAGTGGTCTAAGCGATGGTTCCTGATCATTTGTCCGAAAGGGGTCCGGTGACGCATGGATGTTGTGTTTGTCTTACTGCATTGACTCTTTCCTTTCCCTGGAACTAGTGACCCTAAATTATGGACAGGCGACTGCTTATAGCCCATTGAGTTGCTCCCGGGAGTCGCTAAACCTGCAATCGAAAAAACCTAAAAAAAACCATTGGCTTCATTATAGATGCGTGTTCCATAGCACTTACTAGCCAGTGAAGTTATACTACGGTGCTCGGCACCACAGTGGTCTAAGCGCCGGACTTTCGCCGTTCGTCTGAGATGGATCGTCTGTACTTGAGCCCAGATTGAGTCATGGGTAGTGCGCTTCACTTATGGTACTCGCTCTTTCCCTTCGCTGTGACAAGTATCATTATTCCAAATTAGGAACAGCGAACCACTGTTGGATGATGGTCTCCCTAAGTTTCTTTCGCAAAGGTCTGTCTTGAGCCAGTCTCCTCCATGTCATTCCTGCATGCTTCCGAATTTCCTCCACCCATTTCCCATGTGGTCTCTTTTGAGTTTTCCCCTCTTACTTCGTATCCAGTCTAAAATTTCGGTTGTCCATCGGTGGTCCCTTCTTCTGGCAATATGTCCAGCCGATTGCTCGTTGTTGACAGACGTTGTGTTGGTGGCTCCTACATTTTCTGCATTCTCGTGTGACATACATCGTCCCGCACTCACTTGTATGCCCCGCCTATTTAAAGGTACTGTGTTTTTTTAGCTACTTTTCTGGCGATATCATCATTGTATTTGTTCATATTTCTCCGTTTTCCTGTCGTTAGCTTGTTTTTTTAAGTTTGGAAGCTGCCAACATGGTGACTTCCGGTCTATCTTTATCATCTCTGTGCGTGGCGGCTGCACATCACGTCGCACTTCCCATGACCATGGAAGTTGACGTACTCTCGTCCTCAGATGCGTCTGCTTAGATGCCTTCCCAACTTCCTGTTACTCCTGCCACGGTGCCTTCAATAGACTTGGCGACGCCTCCTTCTTATATTTCTGCCTCTGTCTCGGTATCGTACCTGTGTACTGCTGCGACCACTACCTTGCCTTCTGCCTGTCCTCCTCTTCACTCATTGCCTTCTGTGCCAGCCAGCTCAGCACAGACTTCTCTTCCGAGGATGTCATTTGCCTCTGCAGTGCAGCAAGGCGCTGCTTCTACATCAGCTTCTTCTCAACCTGATGGTCTCTAGCAATCAACACCTATTATTCAGGTCTACAACTACAAGGTGAAGGTAGCGATCGATGAAAATTCGCATATTGGCAGTGAGTTCCATATTCTCCTGGAAAGAGGTGTGCTCTTTCATGCCTTACCCAATACTCCTTTGCCACGCAACGTGGAGGCCCTCTCAGGTCATGTGTCGTCCGCGTTTATTGCCGGAATTTCTTGTACCCCTCGAGGTATCTCAGTGCAGTTCCAGCGCAAGGAGGATGCTGACTTTTTTCTTGCACATGGACTTTCGATTGAAACAAATCATCTCATCCCTTCGCCTCTTTCCAAGCTTCCGGTAAACATCACGTTCTATCCTGTTCAGCAGGAAGTGCATGGTTCTGCGCTTTCTCTCCTTGTCAGTCATGTTTGTAAAACTGTGGGCAAGGTCTGCCGCCTTTCTGACACTCCACGCGGAATTCGATTTGCATATGCTACAAGACCTCGCCGTCAGTTATTGGTGGTCTTTCCCACTGAGACCGTCTTGGCGGATTGTCTTACAGAAGCTACTGTTGAAATTGGTTGCACGTACAGTTTCATGGTTTTTACCACTCACTATTGTACTCACTGTCCTACACAGGATCACACCACTGCCTCCTTTTTGCGCATACGCCGTGGTCTTTCTTCCAGCACGGATCCGAATGCCGACCACGTTGGTCTTTATCTCATCCCCTCTTTCAGTGTTTTGCCTGACGCGACCTAACCTTCTCTCAGTCAGACGCACCTTCAAGTCAAAGACAATGACCCCTTTCCTTCCTTTTCCGCACTGTACGGTAGTTCATCCTCCTTCTGGGTTAGCAGAGATGTCCGCCACTACTGATATGATTCCAACGGAGTGTTCTGACTCGCATGTCTCGCATGTGTCGAGTGGTGTTTCGGCTCGGCGGCTGACTGGCTCTCTTCCATCTCTCACGCATATCAGATCTCCAACTACGACGATGCCTGCTGTTTCCCTGATGCCGCACCTTCCTGTTGCTTCGGCTGATGTTCCGATGTCAACTGAAGTTGATTGGGTACATACTGATTCTTCGGTGCAACTTGTGTTCTCGTCTCCCGTTTCGGGTGTTCTTCCAGATCCGCCAATGGATTCATCCGCCTCAGCTTCGTCTTCGGAACGCACCGGAATTTCCAAAGGCTATGTGAAACAGAAAAGGTAAATCATCTTTCTGTTACTCCTTCTGTAGCCTCATCTAGTGTTTCCGATGTTTCCCGTTCAGATGTTTCTCCGCCTGATGACTCTTCGAACAGTATGCATCTCCGTTCTGGTCCTGTCAATCCTCTCTCAGATGATGAAATTATACAAGCTATTTATAAGTTTGCTCTAGTTTCTGGACCACTCTCCAGACAGCAACTCTTACGCCTCTTCCAATCTGCTCGTACGGTTGTCTGTACTGAAGAATTTCTCCACTCACTTGATCTTGATCTATGTGCAGCGGTGATGCAATTTGAGGCTTATGTGTTACGGATCCTAGGTATCAGGTTTTCATGAGACGATACACTCGCCGTCTTTAATCCTTGAAAAACTTCACTGTGATACCTTACTTCCTCAAACCGATGAACTTTAAGCGCTCCTTCCCAACGCAACGCTTTTCGTTCTCTCCGGCGACGTTTTCCACCTTGTGGTCACATGGAATTTCCTGGTTTGGTGTTTCTTCATCATCTTTTTCGATAATTGTGTGCTGCTCCTTTCATATGATCACGCTCGCATTGCAACGTTGTTTCCTGGTTTTGTTATTGTGTCTTGTGTTTTTCTTTTGCTCTCTTTGTTGTACCAGTATTTTCCTCCGTCGCGGTTTATAATAGTGCTACCATAGTTATCTTTGTTAGCACGTCTTTTGTAAAAAAGATCATGCTTATGTTATCGGTTTGTCCGTCCGCCTGTACCCACCATATCTCTGCAACTATTAGTCTGATTTGAAAAATTCGTTTTGCATTGGGAAGCTTGAAATATGCGAATCATGATTTTTTTTTTCGCTTTTTTTTTACGATGAACGATTTCGCCGTTAGAGGGCGTAAATACAGTTGATGTCGAATTAAAAAACACGTTTTAATCCACATATTTGCTTCTAAACGTCCGATTGAAAAAAAAAATTAACTTTCGATTCCACTTATGTCGAAGAGTATTTTAGATATAGTTACTTTTTCAAATTTCGCATAGATTTTCCGCTAGGGGGCGTAAAAGTAAATTGATTTTTTTCCAATAACTCTTCTACTAAAACTCCGATTTGAAATTTTTCTTCAGCGGATACACCTTCTGATGGAAAATGTTTTGCATATAATTTCAAATTTTTGGTAAAGAATACTTTAGCCACCAGGTGGCGTAAGCGTTAATTTTTGCTTTTGATGTATTTGCCATAAAATCTGAGCTTCTAAAATATCGATTGAAAAAATTCTTTCGTGGACTGATGCCACTCACATCGATAAACCATTTTGGAATATGTTCTTCTTAAAATATTCCACAGATTCTCCGCCATGGGCATAGATGTATATCTTATTTTCGTCAATATCTCTACTTCTAGGAGTCCGAGTTGAAAAATTTCTTCTTTGTTGGATAGTGTTTTCAGTGCCACATGTTTTTCATATAATTTCAAAATTTTCAAGTAATTCATAGACTTTCCGCTAGGGGGCGTAGTGGTAAACTGCGTTTGCCCCTATATCTCTGCTTCTAAATCTCCGATTCGAAAAATTCTTTCTGCACCGGATACAGCTCCTAATGGGAAATCCTTTGCATATAATTTCTAATTTTTGTGAAAAAATAGTTTGGCCACCAGGGTGCGTAAATCTTAATTTCCGCTTCCGATGTATTTGCAACAAAATATGAGCTTCTAAAATCTCGATTGAAAAAAACGTCGTTTGTAGACCGATAGTACTCATGTCGACAAATTGCTTAGAAACTTTTTTTTCTTTAAATAATGCATGGTTTTTACGCCAGGGGACGTAGATGTATATCCTATTTTTGTCAATGTCTCTAATTCTGGGTGTCCGATTTGAAGAATTCTATCTTTGTTAGATAGTGTTTCTAGTGTGCGATGGTTGTCATATACATTAAAAATTTTCAAGTAATTCATAGACTTTCCGCTAGGGGGCGTAAAGGTAAATTGCTTTCCCCCTATATCTCTGCTTCTAAATCTCCGATTTGAAAAATTCTTTCTGCACCGGATACAGCTCCTGATGGGAAAAGCTTTGCACATAATTTAAAATGTTGTAAGAAATGGTTTGGCTACCAGGGGGCGTAAGTCTTAATTTCCGCTTCTTATGTATTTGCAGCAAAATATGAACTTCTAAAATCTCAACTGAAAAAAAGTCCTTTGTTGATCGATACCACTCATGTCAACAAATCTTTTAGGAACATTTTCTTCTTGAAATAATGCATGGTTTCTACGCCAGGGGCGTAGATGTATATCTTATATTTGTCAATATCTCTACTTCTAGGAGTCCGATTTGGAAAATTCTTCCTCTATCGCATGCAAGACCTGATGGAAAATAGTTCTCACATAATTTCTATTGTTTGGTAAAGAATGGTTTGGCCACCAGGGGTCATAAGTGTTAATTTCTGCTGCTGATGTATTTGTAGCAAAATCTGGGCTCCTGAAAACTCGACTAAATTTCTTTTACTTGTACCAATACCGCTGTTATGGAATATCCTTTTGAGAATACTTTCTTTCTAAAATAATGCATGGTTTTCCCACCATGTGACGTAAAGTCACCTCTTATTTTTGTCGATATCTCTGTTTCTAAGAGTCCGATTTAAAAACTTATTTCTGTGTTGGAGAGCGTTTCCGGTGCAAAATGTTTCTCATATAAATTCATGTTTTTCTTAACGCACAAGTCTGCAACCAGAGGACGTAAGCTCACGATTCCGTTTACAGCAATATCTGAGGGATTATAAACCCGATTTAAAAACTTTCTTCCGTCAGATACTATATTGTTTTCCATACCGGTTCCATTTACTTTGAATAGCTTTGATAAATTTAATTTGGGTCAGAACGGATTCAAAAGACGTGCTTATTACACCCGAAAATTCGGTGCCATCTTTCTTGTATTCATATGTAGTTAGTGTATTCCTATACTGTACCTTGCATTTTGACCGTCGTTATGTTCTACTCGATTGGTGTTTTGCATCTATATGCTCATCCCCTGTGCATCTATATGCTCATCCTGTTGTACTTCTGTTACTTCGTATCGAATGCCATGCCGTTATGATGTTCCTTATTCGTGTGCATCGTATTTTTACTATATGTGCAAATTGATCTTTGGCCGCCATTGCCTAACACTGTCGGCTCCTTGATGCTATGGTCCAACCCCTTATTTGTATATCTTTCACGCTGAGCTGTTCTCTAGCGTTGGTGTTATCCATCTGCTTCCCTCTCTGTTGGTACCAATTTCACCGAGCCATAGTAATGTTCACTTAGTGTTTGCTCTTTAGTTTGTGTTGCAGTGCAGATATACCTTTATTTTCTTATTTATATTTTCTGTACTGCACTATTCAACGACATGACCTATGTTTATAATCTTATTATAACAATAAACTGGGTACCGCTTTGGTACGCATAGTTACCAAAACCAAAAACCTTTGCCATTTCAGGGATTTAACTCTGATTATGATGTCTGGGGATGTAAGGTCAGGTGATGCGTAACATCACAGCCTCTCCTTGACAAATGTCAACCCCGCCTTCTCGTGGTGCATCCTGTTCCCACTAAAGGGGCTCTGACGACCGCCAATAGCGGTATAACTATACCATCGGGATCAGAGGAAATGCTATCCCACACTCACCAACCCGCTTGGCCAGCGTGGTGAGTTATGGCCAAACACCTCCAAAATGACTCTACAACTTAAATCTTGGCCCTCAGTCTCCGGCAGCTGGAATGTACCTGGCCAAGGCAGCGGCCAGTGCGACATGAAGGCAGAGGGTGCTAAGAATCCCCGGAGGACCGGACTAGGCTGCCATTTGATGCTGACCCTGGCTACCTATAACGGACGCTCCTATCTTCTGATTCAAGGCTTCTTGAATTGGAAGAGGAACTACAAAGGATCAAGTGGGACATCGTCGGGCTAAGTGAGGTAAGGAGAAAAGGAGAAGATCTCATTGAACTGAAAAGTGGACATCTCTTCTATTATCGTGGGACAGATACTGGCAGAACTAGTGGTGTTGGATTTATAATAAACAAGAAACTGAAGGATAAAGTGGTAGAAGTTGAAAGTTCCTCTGACAGAGCTGCACGACTCGTTATCCAACTATCGAGAAGATACCAGGCTCAGATTATTCAAACTTATGCACCCACCACAAGTCATCCTGAAGAAGAAATTGAAGAATTTTATGAGGAAATTCGTCATCTAAATAATAAAGGTAAGCAGCACTTGAAGATAATTATGGGAGATTTCAATGCAAAAATAGGGCAACGGCAACAGAATGAAACTTCAGTAGGTAAATTCGGTCACGGCAACAGAAACCAGCGTGGAAATACTCTCGTTGAGTTTGCAGAGGCAGAAGGATTTTTCATCTTGAACTCCTTTTTCAAGAAAAAGCCACACAGGAAATGGACATGGAGACATCCAATTGGGACGACAAGTGAAATTGATTTTATTATGTGTAACAAAAAATTCGTCATCGAAGACTGCAGTGTGCTGAACAAGTTCAACACAGGTAGTGACCATAGATTGGTGAGATGTAAGATGCACCTCAACACTAAACTGGAACGTGGCAAGCTCATAAGACAAACAAAATGTATTGACATAACCAACCTTAAAAAACACCATAATACTTTCAAGTTGGAACTGAAGAACAGATTCTCTGCTTTAGAAGGCCTAACATCGGAAGAAGTGGATATTTCGGAAGTTAACAGAAAAGTAACCAAAGCTCTAATGGAAACAGCAACAAAATTAGCTGGGTCTAAGAACAAATTGCATGTGAACAAATTATCAGGGAAAACCAAAATGTTGATGCAAAAAAGAAGAGTGATGAGGACAACTAAAGAAGATGTGACTTCCAAAGTGGAATATATAGAGCTATGCAAGACAGTACAAAAAAGTATCACTGAAGACGTAAGGAAATTCAACTGTGAACTAGTAAGGAAAGCAATTGAAAACAACCAAAGCCTAAAGATAGCAAAGGGACATCTCAGTAAGGGAAAAAAACAGATTATGGCACTGAGAAAAGAAGATGGTTCTGTAACAAGAAATAGAGGCGAAAGTTTGACAAGAGTGAAAGATTTCTACTCCAAATTATATGAAAGGGATAATACATGTACTCCAGACATCATGAAAGGTACCAGAGTTCTTCCAGTCCTCCCAGCAGAAGTTGCTCATGCGATCAAGAACATGAAGCGGGGGAAAGCTCCAGGAGAAGATGGAATTACTATAGACATCATACAAGAAGCAAGTGGAGAAATTGAAACAGTACTCGCCCAAATTTTCACTCGATGCCTTAATGAAGGGAAGATTCCTGAGGATTGGAACAATGCTACAATGATCCTGCTACATAAAAAAGGTGACATTGAGGATCTCAGGAACTACAGACCTATCAGCCTCCTATCAGTGGTTTATAAAATCTTCACTAAAGTTCTTTCACACCGCTTGAAGGTAACACTGGACATGGCTCAACCAAGAGAACAAGCTGGATTCAGGAGTGGCTACAGCACAATAGATCATATCCACGTACTGAGAGAACTAATTGAAAGAGCGAGGGAATATGAACTTCCATTGTGCATGGCTTTTATCGATTATGAAAAAGCCTTTGATTCGGTGAAACCATCAGCAGTTACCACGGCTCTGAAATCCTGCGGTATTGAAGATGCATACATTAATATTATTAATAACATCTATGAAAATGCAAGTGCAAAGATTCGGTTGTTTGAAAATACAACACACATAAAAATTGGAAAGGGAGTGAGACAAGGTGACACCATATCTCCGAAGCTCTTTAATGCCACATTGGAAAATGTCTTTCAATCACTGAACTGGGAAAACAAAGGGATAAAGATTAATGGAGATTATCTAACCCACCTTCGTTTTGCTGATGACGTAGTCATTTTTGCAACTACCCC
Source organism: Macrothele yani (assembly GCA_039090855.1). Taxonomy (NCBI): domain Eukaryota; kingdom Metazoa; phylum Arthropoda; class Arachnida; order Araneae; family Macrothelidae; genus Macrothele; species Macrothele yani. The sequence goes on along the minus strand of CM076995.1, from coordinate 3,702,113 downwards.
ATCAGAGCTGCAGAGTATGATCCAGGAACTTGCTGACAAGAGTAAAGAAGTGGGATTAAAAATGAACTTTCAGAAGACAAAAGTGATGTTCAATGCTTTTACAAGAAATGAAGATTTATCGATTGATGGAGAAAAACTGGAGATAACAGATACGTATGTTTATCTTGGACAGCAGATATCAAGTGAGGGTCACATTGATGAAGAAATTAATCGGCGTACAAAACTTGCCTGGAGAGCTTTTGGAAGAAACAGCATAATTTTCAAGAGCAATATGCCATTATGTCTTAAAAGAAAAGTGTTTGATCAATGCATCCTTCCAGTGCTTACGTATGGGTGCAGAGACGTGGACCTTAACTAAAAGAGACATACAAAGGCTGCAGACAACTCAAAGAAGCATGGAGAGGTGCATGCTTGGTATAACCAGGAGAGATAAGAAGAGGAACTCGTGGATCCGAAAAATGACGAGAGTGGAAGACATCATGATCAGAGTTAAATCCCTGAAATGGCAATGGGCTGGACATACTGCCAGAAGGACAGACCATAGATGGACAGCCGAAATTTTAGATTGGATTCCAAGGGACAGGAAAAGACCCAGAAAAAGACCACATGGGAGATGGGTGGATGAAATTCGTAAATATGCGGGAGTGACATGGAGGAGACTGGCACAAGACAGACCGTTGTGGAGGAAACTTGGGGAGACCTTCGTCCAGCAGTGGATTGATAATGGTTGACAATGATGATGATGATGATGATGTCTTCTACTTTTGTCATTTTCCTTATGCAAGAGTTCGTCTTCTTAGCTGCCCTGATTACACCAAGCATGCGTATCTCCATGCTTCATTCAGTTGTCTGCAGCCTTTGTATGTCTTTTTTTAGTTAAGGTCCATGTCTCTGCTCCGTACGCAATAACTGGAAGTATGCAGTGATTAAAAACTTTTCTTTTAAGACAGAATGACATATATCCCTGGAAAATACTACAGTTTCTTCCAAAAGCTCTCCAACTAAGTTTTATACGCCGATTAATTTCCTCATCAGTATGACCCTGGCTTGATATCTGTTGTCCAAGGTAAATTTAGGTATTACCTAACTCCAGCTTTTTCCCATCAATCGATAATTCTTCATTTATTGTAAAAGATTGTTCATTTATTTTGACTTCTGAAAGTTCATTTTTAAGCCCATTTCTTTATTCTTGTAAGCAAGTTCCTGGATCATATTTTGCAGCCCTGAACACCAAAGTAGAAGCTATACTCTGAATTGCTCACGGTTGAGGTTAACTCACCTTAAAAAAATCTCGAGTAAAATGCTTTATGAAAGAAATTTATTTTTCATATTTTCCATAAGGAACATTTTCCGATGATGTGAAAATGAGTCAGTGAAATTAATTGCTGACCGTAACCCCGCCTTTGAGGAACTCCAGGTAATTTAATAAAAAATAGCTGCTGTAAAACCTAAAACACATAGCATTATTAACACCGTAAGTCTGGCATATCTTGTTTGAAAGAAAACTGCCGACGTTTCATAGCGTGAATTGATTTCCCTTTAACTACCAATGTTTAAAAGCTGATTAAGATGCAGTCTCTTATATGGTGTTCGTTTAACCTTTAAAAATTGCTTAAATAAAGATGCCATTGCAACATTAAGAAATAACAAACTCTTGGGAACTGAAATTCAATCCAGCTTTCTGCAGTTGCCTCTTTTCGAAATTAAATACCAGTTCGATCTTCAACATACGATTTTCTCTTTAATCTTGAATGCAATAAATGTTGTATGTAGCCCCAGATTCTATAACAGGCATACTGTAGCTTTAGACGGCGACAATGTTGCTCAGTGTATAGAATGAAAAGATTATTCAGCGCAGCATTCTCGAATTTCAGGTACGCTTCGTTCATTTCTTCTTGAACTGTGACATTTGATGTAATTCGATCGTCTTCTGTCTCACAATACAGTTAGTTCTTCACCGACGCTGGAGCTCAAGAACAAGATCATAGCTACTGCGACAGCAACTCTATTTTTGTAAGCAATGAGTCGGAACCTCTTCCCAAAGGTTTCGATTTGCGTGGTGTTTTCTATAGTAACGGTAGGGAAGTTTCACTTGTAATGATGGCATACGTTTTTAATTTACTCGCTGATTCCAGCATCAAAACTGAAATACTGTACATTAACAATGGCCTTTTTCTGACATTCTTTTCAAGAGATATGAGGCAAAAATCTAATTTTTGAGGTCCAGTGTTTATAAGTTTGAATTTCATCGTTAAAATTGGCTAAGAAAATCTTCACTATATCATCTAAGTTAAGCCATAAAATATCATGCGATGATAATAAATTACTTGTTAATTATTTTTTGTGGTTTAAAAATTTCACTTGATCTCGTCTATTTTGCAGAATGGTTCATGTCACCATCGAATTAAGATAGAGTACAGAAATGTTTTAATTTAACGTTTATTTCGATGTTTCACATTTTCATCACGGTAGCAAAATCTGTCTGTCGCCGCGATGGCCTAGTGGTTAGATGCACAGGCTTCTGAATTATCGCCTGAGTTGGGCCTAGTTTAAGATCTCCGATAAACCATCGGTGTTGTGTTAATATCTCAAGGCGCTGACTGTATCCCATCCCCGGTATAAGTGGCCTCAAATTAGGAACGACTTTGATATCCTTAGATACTCATATGTCCTTTACAGTATAAAACGCGAAACATCTTTGAAGTAATTTTTTTATTTGAAAGTTTCAAGAAGAATATTAAAAAAACATTCAATTGTAGGTTGAAAGTGTTTAGTAAAATGCGAAATTTCATTGTAACGAAATATTTTGGTGGTACCATGAACTTCGTTCTAAGCAAATTCGATTGCACTGCTTTAGCGTCAACATAGCTAAAAATAAGTAACACCTGTGCTAGAAGGTCTTCCACAAACAAGAATCAAGAAAAGAACTATGTATAGCACATGATAAAAAAAGGGATTTAAAGCGGTCGAGTAAGAAGCGCTTCTTTCTGGTAACTAAGTAACATTTTTATGACTGACAGGTTTACAAATGTGTCCTTTTGCACTTAACCGAAACAGAAATAAAAACCGACTGTGGAGTTCACGTTAAGGTCTCTGAAATTAGAAACAGCGTGGGACTGAAATGAATTATTTTCACAGAGACGCTAAGCAAGCTCACCTGCCAGACGCTGTTTAACAGAACATAAACTAGTTAGAAAAACATGACGACTCCACCTGAGAATAGTGTCGCTTCAGTGCAAAAAAATCTCTCGGCAAAACATAATAAACGGCAAAATGTACAGCATTTGTTAAGGGGTGCAGAAAACGCACACGTGTAGGCATTTCGCGAATTCACATGATGTCGTCTTGAACCAGGTGAATTAAAAAGTTATTCTTTTGTTGGACGTTTCTTTTTCTCTAATAACAAAGACCTTGGTTGACCTTCTTTGCCATTCGTTTTTTTTTATTTCTCCGCTCTGGTTTTTACTTTGAAGCATCGAAGTAATTTGCCCTCTAAGCAGAATTTAAGAGCCCGTCGCAAATTAAAAACTCTTGGAAAACCACATTCACTGTTTCATAGATTTACACGGTACATCCAAATTATTAAAACATATATATTTTGTACGTTTTACAAGAAGATGAAAGCAAAAAAAAAAAAAAGGGGTGAAGGAAATACCTAATTAAACTGGAACTGACGAGAAATTTCAGACATCGGCCACAGCAAAAGATTACAAGAAGAATGCAGCAATTCCTTGAATATTAAAAACAGAAACGTAATTCAATACGCGAGATCCAATCTCTGCCGAAATAACATTGTTCTCTGTACTTTGAAGAAAACCAATGAATTTGTTATTAACAAATATTTTTAGTGTTAGAAAATAATAAAACTGTACCAGTAATCTGATTCGCTGGTGTAAGTACACTGAAGAGCAATTGAATTAGAGACAGCTGGCGTTATGCAAATGTGGCGCTGTGGGCGGCCCTGTAAATGGAAACGACATGACGTATGCAGCAATCCGACAATATAAGGAGTGATGCGACGGGAATCCGTAAGAGTCGGATGCAATATGGGTAAGACGAAGGATCTAAGCGCATTCGATCGTGGGCAAATTGTCGGAGCCCGTCGAATGGGTCACTCCATCTCGGAAGTCGTGCAGGCACTGGGATTTTCACGAGCTACTGTGTCACGGGTGCACCGTGAGTACATCGAATCCGGCAAAACCATCCCTGCAAGGGCCAATTGCCGAGGACAACAGCGTGTGGATGAGCGGGGTCATCGTTGACTAGCTCGCATTGTAACAGCAGATAGACGGGCCACAGTGCAATAAATCACTCGGCAATTTAACGTTGGTGCACAAAAACGTGTAAGCAGCCACACCATCCAGAACCATATCCTTGCTATTGGGTATAGAAGCCATCGTTCCACGAGGGTACCGCTGCTGACCGCACGTCACAGTATGCAAATATTAGCATAGGCGCGGGATCATCGCCACTTGACCCTAGACATGTGGAAAAATGTTGCCTGGACTGATGAGTCGAGATTTACGTTGGTACAATACATGCGGATGGCAGGATACGAGTAAGGCGCAAACCACATGAAGCGATGGATCCTTCTTGCCAGCAGGGTACTCTTCAAGCTGGTGGTGTGGCTGGGGACTGTTTACGTAGACTGAAATGGAACTCCTGGTACGTGTGACATCGTCCCTCACAGGCCAACGTTACTGGGATATCCTGGACGACCATTTGCTCCCATTTGTACGTCTTCAACATCCCACTGGGGACCTCATCCTGCAACAAGAAAATGCACCGTGCCATCGCTCCCGAATTGTATCCGAATGGTTGGATGAACACTCCACCGACGTGATTGGCCAGCAAGGCCACCTGACCTCAATCCGAGCGAACACATCTGGGATGCCATCAAGAGAGATGTTTGAGGCTCTGACTCCCCCCTCCATCAAATCTTGAGCCATTAGGACAGTTCCACATGGAAAAGATCTGCCTGCCCCTCTTCGCTGTGTTAGAGAACGTGGCGGAAGACGATGCATGTGAACGTGATGCAATCTCCGAAGACGATAGTGATTATGTCTACAAGCCGGAAAACGACTCTAATCCACAAACTTTTCTCCCAGAATGAACTTAATAATCTAGTACGTGATCTGAACTTGCCAAAGGAATCTGCAGAACTACTTGGCTCCCGTTTGAAAAGTAAGAATCTTCTGGCTCCAGAAACATATTTGTCATGGTACCGACAAAGAGAAAAAAAGTACTTACTTTTTTCTCACAGAACGATTCCTTGCTTTACTGCAATAACATCGAGTTAATGTACTTCTATGGCATTGAACATGATCCTACTCAGTGAAGAATTTTTATTGTCTCGTCCAAGAGGAGCCTCAAAGGCGTGTTACTGCATAAATGTGTATGTGTCCATTTCTGTGGCCCCCTCAGTTAAAATGAAAGAAGCATTCGAGAACATGAGGGTACTATTAACGAATATACAGTATGAGGAACACAAATGGCTTATCTGTGGCGACTTCAAAGTAATAGGATTGCTATTAGGACAACAAGCTGGGTACACGAAAATGTCTTGCTTTCTATGTGAATGGGACAGTAGGGCACAGCAAAGGCATTGGGCAATGAGAGTTTGGCCAGAGCGGAGAAATTTTGTTCCTGGGACTAAAAGCATCCTGCATGACCTACTTGTAGATCCCTAAAAGTATTGCTTCCACCACTACACATCAAATTGGGGTTGTTGAAGCAGTTTGGTTGGTTGGTTGGTTCATTGATTTTATTGGCGCAAGGGCCATGGTTGGCCAAAGAGCGCCAAACAAAAGACATCAAAAGAGAACAAAATCAATAAAACACGTACACAAGGCTAAAAACAGGATGAAGCGGTAAAAGTGAAAGATGGAAATGAATACGGTAAAAACTACAAGACAGACAGACAAACAAACAGGTATTAAAAACGTGCGATGAAGCTTAAAATATGGCTGATCAAATAAAACTGAAGAATGAGAACGATGAAAGGGCTAAAAAAGATAATGAAACAAACAGTACTAAAAACATGATACTAAGATTAAAATCTAGCTGATTCAGTAAAACTGAAAAATGAGTATGATGATAGGGCTAAAATCTAGATACGTTTAAAATAGTCAATTTGTTTAAAAAATGAAAAAACAACAACAGTATTGCAGTGGTCATTGAGGAGCCGCTGCAGTGTAGCGGCGTCCTCGTTCAACAAATGAGAATGAAAGAAATGAAAATGTACATCACGAAAACGAACACAGGTACACAAAAGATGAGTGACGGTGAGTCGGCAGTTGCACGTCTCACACATCGGCGCAGTGTCGCCACACAGCAAAAAGCGGTGAGTGAAACGACAATGCCCAATGCGGAGACGCGCAAGCACCACTTCCTCCCTGCGGTTCCGACGAGATGAGGAGTTCCAGATTTCGAGAATAGGTTTTATACGATGCAGTTTATTTTCCACCTGTTGGTCCCACAGACCCTGCCACGTTCGTTTGATATGATCACGAACAAGAAATCGAAAATCGCGATGAAAGAGTGGCAAGGGTGTGACGACCAAAGAGGAAGCAGATCTAGCGGCCGCATCAGCACACTCGTTACCCGAGATTCCAACATGCCCAGGAATCCAGACGAATTGAATCTGGACACCGGCCTCGAGCAAGGAACGAAGAAGCCCTCGTACGTTCAAAAGAAAAGGATGATTACAATAGTCCAGCGATGACAATGACTGCAGGACACTTAAGGAATCCGTATAGACCATAGCACTATGATGAGAACTCGACCGAACATGAAGAAGCGCAAGATACACAGCATGCATCTCCGCCGAAAACACCGTGGCCTCAGCTGGGATCCGCGCTACTGACACGTCATCAACACAGACAGCTGCGGATCCAACGACTCCATGCATCTTGGAGCCATCAGTGAAAATGGGAGTGTATTCAGTTTTGAGGGCACGGTGCTCAGCGAAGAGCTGCTGGTACACTGACGCAGGGGTTGAGGATTTGTCGAAAGACGTAATGGTGGTATCAACCATGACACCAAGTGGGTGCCATGGAGGATCCCCAAAGCCCCTGGTCGCTGCAACAAGCGACAAGTCGAGCCCTGCATCACGAGCTACGGCCGCCATACGAAGACCGAAGGTTGGAACGCACGAGGGCCGGTTCGCAAGTAAACGAGCATGCTGAGGATGGAAAACTGCACCGTACAAAGGATGGTCTGGAAGAGACCGAAGTTTTAAGTAAAAGTGGACAGACAGCTGCAGACGGCGTAATTCAAGCGATGGTTCGTTCGCATCAGCGTAAAGGCTGGGAATCGGAGATGTTCGAAATGCTCCCGTACAAAGACGCAGCGCCTGATGATGAACAGCGTCCAAAGGCCGGAGAACGGAAGGGCGAGCCGAGCCATACACGATACAGCCGTAATCCAGTTTCGACCGAATTAAGGAGTGGTAAATGCGAAACAAAGACATCCTGTCTGCGCCCCACGAAACTCTCGAAAGGATTTTTAGAATAGAAAGAGCACGCAGACAGGAAATCTTGAGCCGCCGAACGTGCACACGGAACGTAAGCGCACGGTCGACGGTCAGTCCAAGGAACTTGGTCTCCGGCAAAACTGGAATGGCTGCACGGTCCAAATACAGCTCGGGGTCAGGATGGAGGCCACGCCTCCGGCAGAAATGAACACACGCTGCCTTGTCGGTAGAAAGAACGAAACCATTGCTATTCGCCGCTTTAAAAATCTGATTAATACTAGACTGCAACTGCCTTTCAATGAAACGCATGCTCGATGACGAGCAGAAGACGTGCAAGTCATCGACATACACAGTAGCCGAAACCGCAGGAGGAAGATTTGTGAGGAGACAATTAATGCGAAGGATGAACAACGTGACAGATAAAATGCAACCTTGAGGAACACCTTGTTCTTGATGGAATGTTGCAGATAGCGTCGTACCCAGGCGCACCTGGAACACCCGATTGCGAAGAAAATGTACAATAAAGGTCGGAAGATTCCCTCGCAATCCGCATGCGTGGAGGTCACGGATAACCCCGTGCCGCCACGCACGATCATAGGCTTTCTCGATGCCAAAGAATACAGAAACCAGGTGCTGCCTACGCACGAACGCCTCGCGCACAGATGTCTCAAGGTGCAGGAGATGATCGTGAGGTGAACGATGACGCCGAAAACCACTTTGTGATGGTGAAAGTAATTGATGATGTTCTAAAAAATGAATTAATCGTGAGTTAACTATGCGTTCGAGAACTTTACACAGACAGCTAGTGAGAGCAATTGGGCGATAACTAGAGGGAGACTTAGGATCCTTGCCAGGCTTCGGAAAAGGTAGAACAAAAGCCTTTCGCCAAGACTCCGGGAAACTGTGTTCTAACCAGATGCGGTTGTATAAGATTAAAAGGTTCTCGAGAGACGACTGGGAGAGATGACGGAGCATGTCGTAGTGGATGTCATCGGGACCGACAGAAGTAGCCCCGGACCGATGCAGAGCCACCCGAAGTTCACACATGCTGAAGGGGAGTTATAACCAGTGTCGGCATACGGCGCAAAAGAGATTCTCTGGCGTTCCGCGGAGGATTGAATCCTATGAAAGGAGGCCGGATACGCCAGATCACTCGAAACGGAGGCAAACGCCTCCCCCAAACAATCTGCAATCTCCCCGACGTCAGCACATGTGCAGCCGTTACTCTCGAGAATGGCAATCTGGTGTGAACTGTAGGTACCCCGGATCTTACGAATCCTTTCCCACACAGTTTTCGAATTGGCACGTGAGGTAAGAGATGATACATACTGGATCCAAGACTCCCTCTTGCTACGTCGACGCACCAACCGAGCATAGGATTTAGCACGTTTAAAAGCAACGAGATTAGCCTCGGTTGGATAACGCCGAAAAGTAGACCAGGCCTTGTGTTGAGCTCTCCTAGCCGCCGCGCATTTAGCGTTCCACCAAGGTTTCGGAATTCTGGGGAGCTTCGTAGATGTTTTACGAATTGAAAGATCAGCTGCCTGAAGAATACAAGTTGTGACTTTAAGTACAGCTGCGTCGATTGACTCTTGGGTCACCATTTCAGAAGATATCACCGCGGACGATGTGAAGACCTCCCATCTGGCACAATCCATCCTCCATCGAGGTGGGCGGGAGGCAGAATATGGCACGTTTGCATGGTGCCAGAGGACGATTGGGAAGTGGTCGCTCCCGTGGAGATCCTTACATACCGTCCACGACCAGTCAGCAATGATCGATGGTGAACCCAAGGTCAAATCGATCGCACTGAAAGATCTTGTCGGCTCATGGAAGTAAGTGTCAGCACCGGTGTTTAAAAGGCACACAGAGGCCGAGCACAGAAGAGACTCTATGCGACGACCTCTAGCGCTGGCGCTGACACTACCCCTTAAAGGATGATGAGCATTAAAGTCACCCAAAATAAGGAAGGGTGAGGGCAGCTGATCAATCAAGCTCTCCAGAACAGAGACGCTAACATCCTCATTCGGTGGTAGATAAACACTGCAAACAGTAAGAGGCACAGGCATAGAAATACGAACCGCCACGGCCTGCACAGTTGCGGAAACCGCGACGGAAGATACCGGAACCCTGTGAGGGACGAAAATAGCGACACCCCACAGGCTATATTTCCAGACGAGTGGTCTGTCCGAAATGCACTGTAGCCTCGAACTGAAAGCAGGTCCGATGGTTTAAGCTTTGTCTCCTGAAGACAAAGGCACACCGGAGAGTACAAATAAAGCAGATGTTTCACGTCATCAAAACTGGTGCGAAAACCTCGGCAGTTCCGCTGAATTATTGAACCCATGGGTAAAAATGAAATGAAAAAGGAAATGGTTAAACTTGGTCAGCCTCCATTTCCTCTGGTGAGCGTTCCCCCAGATTTGGTGGTGTGTGACCAGGGGCCAAGATTGGTGAATGCTTTGTCCCAAGTGTCTTGGCGGGATTTGCTCGCCATTGATTGTTTGGCTGAGACTTTGAAGGAGAAGAAATGCTCTTATTATCCTTGACCTTGGTGTTGGTGTTAGTGTTGGCGTTTTTGCCAGAAGAAGTGGCCTGAGTTCCCTTGCTGGTGTTGGAGTGAGTCTGCTTCGGTGAAGTGGCGGGTGCCGCTTTCAGAACCCTAGCTCGCGACTGGAGTGCCTCCAGTCCGGCTGCGATGATTTCCTCCATATTGAATGGACATTTAGGGGAGATCTGAACGTCGGTCTGTATGGCAACCGTAGATTTGGCAACCACCATTGAAGCGTATGATCGCCGATCAGATGTAACGGGAACCACTCTTCTTCTGGCCTCAGGATACAAAATATTTTCCACCGTTTTGAGCCTTTGGATTTCCTTCTCCTCCTTCCACTTGGGACAATCTTTGGCTGATGCTGGGTGTGAACCCTTGCAGTTCACACAAAACTCGGCCTCGGCCACACATTCTGAGAGGAGATGCTCTGTGGCACCACAGCGTCCACACCTAGGAGAACTCCTACATGACTGCTGAGAGTGGCCGTACGACTGGCACCTAAAACATCTCAACGGGTTGGGAATGTACGGGCGTACCTCGAGGTGGAGATACCCAGCCTTGATGGATGTAGGCAGGGAAGGGCAGTTGAAAGTCAAGATAATGTTCCAGGATGGGACAAACTGCCCATTCCTCCTAAAAGAAATGTCGCACACCCGTAACATGTTGGTTCCTCAGTTCTTCTAGAAGTTCATCCTCAGAGCAATCAATAAGATCCCGAGAGGAGACAACACCTCGAGATGAATTTAGGTAACCGTGTGGTGTTATTTTGACAGGCGTCTCGAGCAGTATGCTGGTGTTGATAAGTGTGGAACTGTAGGCCACAGTAGACATCTCAACAAGAAGATCTCCAGACTGGAGCTTCTTGACGCTCTTAGGAGAGCTTGCAATTGATTGCAGTGCTTTGTGGATCCAAAATGGACTTTTGGCACTCAAAGGCTTTGAAGGGTCCAATGAGTGCACAAAAAGAATCTAGCATTGGAAACATCTGCGACAAATTTTTTGGCGGAAGGACCTGAACCTTCCTCCATACCTCTTTTAGTTTTGGGTTCATGGGAAATTTCATTGAGAGCCATGAAAAATTTAATGGATTCATCCGCCAACTTCCCCACCCACAATCGAGCCCAACAAGGGAGAACCGGAGGTCCGCAAGCCCAAGTGGACGCAGGACACGGCTCTAGGGATAGCAAGCGGATATAGCAAGTTGATAGGGCAGACATGCGCTCGGCGAGCACCCAGACTTTCCCATGCCTGGGGAACACCCCTTTGGCATGCCCACCCTATCCTCAGACTCACCCTGTCGTACGAGACGACAAGCCGTTAGAGGTCTGGGCTCCACTCGGCCACAGACCTCATTGACTAGGAGTGGGTTAGTTCCCAGCCGCCCGTTTAGGGTGAAGCAGGGGGCCAAGAGGAGTGTTGGCAACTGGCGACAACAACACCCAGGCCTCCAGAAACCTCAGCCTCCAGCATCCCCTTTTCCACCTTACGGGTCACCGCACACGGCAAACGTGCAGGCAGGTCTAGCTAACCAGCTCTGAAAAACAAAGAAAGAAACATGAAATGGAGAAGACAGGAAAGAAAACGAGAAACTAAAATCCTGAGCTGGCGCATAATCACAACCTCAGCAACCTACAACTGAGGCGGGTTCATGTAAAGTGAAAAAACATAAAAAATGTGAAAATCATCACATATAGTACATGTTGGCTCGGGCCGTGGGGACGCCATCCCCCATCAGCTGGATGAACAGCTGTCCCTTCGGTGATGTAATCGTTCAAGACGAAATGACAAAATGATCCGTCACAAGGTCAGCTCGGGCCGTGGGGGCGCCGCTCCCCAAATAACTGGAAAACCAGTTATCCCCGTGCGGGGGAAGCAGTTTGTAAGGGTTCTACCACAAAATGGGCCATGCTTCAAGTACCTTTTTATGAAATTTTTCTTCATCCCACTAGAAAAATTGAAAGCTGGAATTTTTGTCGGCCTTCAAATAAAAAACTGATGAAGGACAAAGATTTTGAGAAAACAATGAATGAGAGAGAAAAAGACGCATGTACAGCATTCCAATCTGTAACCGAAAACTTTCTAGGGAATCAGAAAGATCCTAAATACAGAAAAATTGTTGAAACAATGTTGGAAAACTTCAAGTAGTTGGGTTGTAACATGAGTGTAAATGTTCACTTTCTACACTCCCATATCGACTACTTTCCGGAAAATCTGGGACATTATAGTGAAGAGCACGGTGAACTTTTTCACCAGGATATTAAGGAAATGGAGAAGAGGTACCAGGGGATATGGAATGAAACTATGATGGCCGAATATTGTTGGATGTTGAAGAAGGACAAGAAAGATAAAGGGGGATCCGCAAGAAAGTAAAAGAAAAAAGATAGTTTGAAAATTAATGGAACACTGTTTGCTTGTCGTTTTGTTAAAGACTAGTCACAGGTCAGTTCTTTACAGTCAGTTTAAAGCGTTTTTGTAAAAACAAATAGTCTTTGTGGGACATTGTGTTTGCCTTTTTGTGCTTACATTAATTAAAATCTTGAAAACATAACTTCTTATTTTATTTAAAAACCTGACGTGATAGAGAAAAATGGAAGTCATTTCTAGAATCGGCGTCAGAAATGGTTTCACGAACAGCTATTTTTAAGAAATCATCTGACAAAAAATTTAAATTTGCAGACTGGTGAAAGAAAATCATTATAATAGTAATGATAACAAAACTAGCAGCAGAAAGACATAATGAAAACTACAAGGATCCAAGAAATATGCACAGAATTCTCTAGATAGGTCCGTGGTTGCTTGTACTTTTTGGTAACGCTGACAGTGAGTTATGGGGAAAATAAATAGAACAGGATGGGCGACGAAATGGAGTAATGAAATAACGTGGAAGTGACAAGGGAAAGCTTGTTTTAGAGATTAACAACCTACTATAGTTACATGGTGGAGATTTCTATGTGTATATACGATTGCTATTTAGAGTCATTTTGATGAATTGCGAGTTGAGAATAGTCGACTGAAATAAATGTATGGGATACTGAAACTTCACTTCGGGGAGAAAACAGTTGAAATTCATGTAAGTGCTGATTCCTTTCAAACTGGCCTTTTTTATTCATTTAGTTATTTCTAGTGTGTCATTTATGTTTAGCTAGTTAGATAACGCCGTTACCTAGTCAATTCTGCTACTAAATCCGATATTCCACTAATAACAACACAACAGTGGTACCCGAACCTTTTGAAAAGTTTCAGCATGGTTAATAGATATGCATCTTCATTCTCGAAAATATGCAACACATCGTTACCTGAGGAGGCGGCAGGTTTTCGGGATAGTCCGCATGTATTAGAAAATAGATCAGTGTTTACTACCTCAATATTGACAGCGTGCAATCCGATTTTCAACCATTATATGCCTCATGCCAGCGGCTTTCTAAATTTCTGAAAATCATTTTGATAGATCCCTGAAGATTGCAAGGTACAGATTGCAGACACTTTCTTGAAAGACTCAGCAAAGGCATCGTATATCCAGTGGAGAAAAATACCAGTGTCCCTTAATATGAATCCTATAAGTCCGAATTTGTAAAGGTTTTTCCGTACGTACTGAACAGGGTCTTCTAGAAAGTAAAAGTTCAACGATGGTCCAGTTGCATTCGCACTAGAAATAACCATGATATACAAATTGTGAGATCTCCTTGCTTCTAATAAGGATATCCTAGGCACATGGCTATAGGAATAAAACCCATCTCTTCAGAATTTCGTTGAAATGCGATACCCGACACCGCGCGCGTGAGTTTCTTTGACGCGTTAGAATACACAAGGAGCGTCATGATTGTTACATGCCTCCCTCACAGACTCCGGAGCAACAAAGGTATTATTCCCCATATCGGCGTTCGTTTATGTTTTGTGTTTGAGAAACAACACTTGATACGTAAACCTTATGAACATAAGCTTGGCTGATTAATAGTGCTGAGATCTAGGGCCAGAAACTGATGCTTGGTGTCCGAGTAAAAGCTCAATATTTGACTTCTTATTCTAACCTTATGAACATAAGTACCGAGAAAGGAAAGTCGCTAGAGTAGTTAATGCCCTGTTTCGGAGTAAAAATAGGATATAACCGCGCTTCAAAAGCCGCAGCTCTTAATCGGAGTCAGGTCATGTTTTGTGACGTGCCTGCTTCGCAGGACGGACACGACATAAAGGCAGATAGCAGCGAGAACGTAGCTCAGTTGGTAGAGCGACTTGTTCCGGAATAAATGGACTCGGGTTCGATCCCCGGCGTGGACCAAAAATGACGGAGAAATTTACTTCGTTATAATGGCACCCGAACTTCCTGGATGACCGGGCCGTTAAAGATCTCGCAATGGTGTGATGTTCTTTCCACACCGCGAGATAGGAAAAATAAGAGAATCCCTTCTTCAGCGCTTCGAAAAATAAATGTGTGTGACGTTGCATTCCACACACCAGATTGACTGGGAGTTCACAAGTACTTCAGCGGATGGATACTTGCAACTATTCATGGTTACGGCTGACCCGTGGGCAGTGCCCCCGGCCCTCTTCCTGGGGGGGGTAGAGATGTGACGTGCGTGCCCAGCAGGACGCACACGACATAAAGCCAGATAGCAGCGAGAACGAACGTCTGCGTAGCTGAGTTGATAGAGCGACTTGTTCCGGAATAAGTGGACTTGGGTTCGATCCCCGGCGTGGACCAAAAATGTCGGAGAAATTTACTTCGTTATAGTTCATATTGTCAAAGTAAATTTAGCACTGAAAAATCTTCTGTGATTTCGCCTAACCGTAAAACAAATCTCTCCTTATCCCCCTAATATAGCATGAGTCATGCTATAATTCCTTTGGTTAACCGAACACCATAGCTTTAAATCTATAAAGTGAGAGTAATTTGATTTCCCAAACAAATGCACAATTTTCACATGCGTTGTTAATTCAATTCAACAAATCAGATTGGTACAATAGTAACTTATTTCATTAGATAGAGTTTCAAATTCAATTATCATTTTATAAGTGACAATGATATTTGTTGCACACCTCAGATTTACACACAAATATATTTTTGTTACGTAAATGAGACGACCAAGAAAGTTCCCTTTTTAGACGCCCCAAAAGTGAGTGCATGTACTTTTCTGGCTGCCAATCCGAGCAGACACATTAGTTTTGTAGGTTAACTAGTATTTACAAAGACACTGACAATCTCCTCTTCGGAATAAAACTGACAAAATGGTTCTTCGATTATAATCCCGCAAAAATATTCTAGTTAACCTATGTAACTAATCCGCATTCTTGACAACACGACCCTCGTTGGGGAATTCTAAATGCCACACTAATTGTAGATATATTGACATTAGATGAAACCCCGAATTTATCTTTATTTCTGGATTTTCATGATATTCGAATTTCGTTTCACTGATATTTGGGTGAATTAATGTATCTGCGATTTATTTCTATTTTCGGTGAAACGCTGAGCGAATGACTTTACGGTATAGAAACACACACATATACACATGCATATATATTTGTTTTCAGTACCTTTTTCCAAAAAATAAAGTGAAATGTTTGCGAAAACCAGTATAAGATACAAAAGGAAAATTTTGAACTCCGGACACGTCTCAGAAGGAGCACTTAAACGGTAACCTATATATACATCGATTATTAATGGAAATAAGAGTCTTAATTCATTCTTTTAGACAAACAAAATCAAAGTCTTTGTCCTATTTCGTCACTTGTCTCGGCTAAGTTACGTTTTCTTTTTGAAAGAAGTACCCGTAAACAAAGTACGTCTCTTAATGATTACAGAGATAGACAATTTACTACGTATTTATTGTAAATAAGCACAAGTTGTTTACCCACACGACATGGCAAACAAAACCGTATATCCAGAAAAAAGAGTTGACCAGGAGTATAACAGCATGAAAAAGCAGCAAACATTTTCCGTAGCAAGTGAATTACCCTTAAATAGGGGTGAAAACTCTTTCAGGACAGGTACACTTTCCCTCGTTTTGTAAGTGAAATATTAGGCAGAATGGGATTGGCCAAACTGGGAAGTGGAATTCCGACAGCAATTTTTTATCCTGTTTTCTAGCCTCTAATGACCCCTACCTAATTTTAGGCCACTTGGGAATTAGAATTCTTACAGATATTTTGACTACCGTTTTCCACCACTAATGACCTTAATCTTAGGCAAATTTGGTTATAGCCTTTGCTAACACTTCACAAGATCTGGGTTTGTATTCTAGGAAAAGACACTGACCAATTTATACTACGTGTTGAAGATTTCAAAAGGGATTACATACCATTTTGAATATCAAATAACATAGGACTCTCCAGATATTGGTCGTATAGTTCTAATTTAGCGAAAATGTAGTGCTGTAACATACAAGGTTTCCTTCTCAATATCTTATATTTCTCAAACAAAAATTCTTACATTTTTATCTTCCAATTGCTGTAAAAGTTGCCACACATGGGTTAAAGAAACAGACGCTAATTAAGAAATACCATAGATTCCGACAAATTGCGCCATCGATTAATTTGACCAGCCGTTTATTTGGGGCAATTCTTGAAGAACATCCCAAATGAGCTCTTTGGGACAAAACTTCGCATAACTGGGGCAGCCGTTTAATTGGGCCAAAACGTTCTATCCTCGATGTGTCCAAACTAAGCAGAATGCAGTAGTAGAAATCATGAGACAAAATGAAGCATTAGAAGGTGCGTTATTGTATAAGCAGAAAAACTAAGAAAAATGAATCAAAGAAATCGCAGGAGTTACCGACGCTATTTCCCGAATAAATGGATTGGATCAATACTTCGAGTTCTGTTATTGAAATTAACAAAAATGTTAATTTCGTTAACAAAACTTGATCATATGAGTATTGGTAGACATTTTGAAAACGTGATGCAACTAAGTCGCCATAGATTTCGGGAAAAAAAAATCGATGATTCCCTATTTCAGTACATCTACAACGGTTGTTGACAGTAATGTTGACTTCAGTGAACATCGAATTTAATACACATGTATGATTCGGAGATTTTTAGAAATCATTATTAAGATTGCAGTACTTTGCGCTAAGAGATAGTTGCACCCTATTTCGTTTTGCCGTGTTACAGTTCTAGGAATATTTCTCACTCTATGACATTTTTCGAAAATGCTATTTTTTAAATAAAATATGACCCTTTTAAAAGATTTTTTGAGGTCTCACCCGAATAAGAGTAGTCATTGTGCTCACATAAAAATAAATTAGGTTCTAACACGTATATAAACAACAATATTCTCCTCGCCATAATTTCAAAAGATGTGATGCATTAACAAATTTCATGACATGGCTTCATGCTCCTGATAACAGTGCTTTTAAGAAGATTTCATTTTTTTCTGAATCTTGCCTAAGATATATTCCGAAATATTACAATCCCTCAGTCGAAGGTACGCTGAATTCAGAAAAGTAAAAACGCATTTCCGTTACACTTGTGCTCGCTGTATATGTAACCGGAGTAAGGTTGTCAACATCTTGCCATTTTCCAGTTTTTCCCCTTATTTGTAGTGGCTACATCTTGAGAAAAGCCTTACGTATCTCGTGTTTTCGAAATCTTTTCATTTCAGCATAGCAAGAGACCTCATCCTGTATCTCGAGTTCCTTTTTAATATTTCGAAACCTGAACGTCAGCTAAGTAAGATATATTATGCGGGTTATCATTCTTCTTTCCGTCGTTTTTTCCTCGCCATCTAAAAGAAAATGTGGAGAACTTTGCGATCTGTAACAAAACAGAAACAGGTTTTGACGAAAATTTAACAAAATATTGTGGCATGTCTTCTTTTCAGTTGTCAGGGAGAGAAATTCAAAATATAAAACTTATCGAAAGTGTTTTCGTGGATTCAGTTAAAAGAGTTTTCAGATATTCATCATTTAAAACAACAACAAAATGATTCAGCACTATCAAATTGCGGGAAACAAATTCGAAATAGAAATGAGAAGGATGCTTTCTTGAAATAGTAACTGAATGAGAAATTCAGAATGGAGTCATGGATTCGAACAAGTATATACCTTATCAACATCGTACGCTAGTGAACTGTCCAGGTTGTCAAGTAGTTAATGTAGCCAGCTGATAAATGGCTAATTCTCCAAATTCTGCCTGAACTCAAGTGTCGGATGAAGCAAAGGTGTTACGCCTGCCTCACGGTGCTGTATCTCTCCCATTGCTGGACCAGCAGTTCTTGATTAGGGACGAGTGACTTTTTATAGCCCTAGATATTCACACAGATCGCTAAAACCCGAAACAAACGTGAAAGATGACAATACACCAATGTTAATACATTTGTATGTTCACAATGTACAATAGAATCTCGTTTCTCCTTTTGAATTTTTCAAACCATTTCTTGATGATTTGTTTCACCCGTAGGTTTTCCAAAAATTCTGTTTGAATGTTTATATAAAATCACAGAGGTTTCTCCGGAACTACAATCTAATTAACGGCGACTTCCTCTTTGGACTCATATCCTCATGTCAAAGTTTTAAGACTAAAACAAATTTAAAGAGTTGATAATGATCCCAGTTATTGAAAAAATTTCAAAAAGGGAATTTTACCTCCTTAGTTCTTTATTACACAGGCCTACATCATTTTTAGTATTTGAGACTTGTTGGCTGTTTTTCATTAATTGTAGTGTGCTGATTTAAAAAATGATGGTGAAATGTGTCTATATTAAATGCAGTTTTTTTCAACGAAATTAATTGTTTATCAAGCAAAACATAAAGCATTTATAAGTTGCTGCTTTAGTCCAATCGCCTACAAAATAATATTGTGTCTCAAATTTTGTTGATTAACAGATCTGAACCAGGTACATAGCCTGGGAACCACCAGGGGAGGTTTTGCCTCCCATAAAAAGCTTTGAGCTCCGCCTATGAAAAGCTCTTCGAATGTAATAATAATGAGCACATGTCATAGTTACAAAAGAAATAAGGAAAATAATTTCAATATCACAATCAAAAGTTGACAACCGTTGTACAACTGAGTTACTAGACTGAATACCGAGGGACAAAAAAGAAGTAAGAAATGGGTAGTACGGTGATATATATCGATCTGACTGAGATTTAAGTGTATAAATCAGCTGATTCCAGAACATTTCCGTACAAATGCTTGTTTAAAATACAGCGATACAATTCTCAGATCAGTGTGGGACTATGTAAACTGTTGAAATCGTACACGGTATGCCAGTCCATTCACGTACTTATTACGATTTGATACTCAATTTCGAAAAGCTTTACATTCAGCGAGATCCTTTGGAAAAGTTTATACACTAATAAATATGGACGTTAAAGCGCCAAAATACGAATCAGAGGAACACAAATAATGAAAAGCAAGTCAAACACTTCCAACTGCGTCACACCACGCAATGGGAAGCCAATACATGCAATCGATATGATAAAACAGTCATGGTATGAAAAGAAGGGAATCTATATGTCGCGAAAGTTTAGACACAACAGGAACATAATGCAAAACATACCATTTTTAGATATGTATGGTATTTGCAGACACCTGTATCAGCTCGAAAGTTACTTTTCCGTTGAGTAAATTAGGTTCTGTAGAGTTTCCTGTTATTTCAGCTTTCAGTTAGTAGTTAATTAAATATTCATGGTACAAAAGTTATTATTATGCTATTTCGGCTGTCCTTGAATGATTTTCCTTTGGAGCTTTTAAGAAAATTTCGCCCGATTTAAAAAAAAAAATCGCCTAGCTTAGAAGTACCAACTAACTGTTTCGTATTATATAAAGGATAGTTTTGTCCAATGTCACCCAAATCGACTATAAACATTCTTTTTGAAAAGCATGGAAATATCAAATTCCGTCTTTATTGCTTAAGCAGTTTTGGATAATTTCATGTCTAAAGTAAAGAAATATGGCAGCCCCGGTGGTGCAGTGGTCTAAGCGATGGCCTCTGATCATTCGTCCGAAAGGGGTCCGGGTTCGAATCCCGGTGAGGCATGGATGTTGTGTTTGTATTACGGCTCTGGCTCTCTCCCTTCCCTGGAACCAGTGACCCTAAATTAGGGACGGGCGACTGCTTATAGCCCATTGAGTTGCTCACGGTGGTCGTTAAACCTTCAATCAAAAAAAAAAAAAAGAAATATGATATGATATGATATGATACGATATAAATTTATAGAAGTTCCTAAACATTTCCTATCTTCCCCTGCATTATCTACACATAAATCTCATAGCACTTGGGAAAGGAAGGTAAGATGGTAGTGAAATATGAGGAAACTGGTTTCAAACATGAGAGAACTTGCAACTGAGCACCTGACTACAAGGCGGAAAGCTTCCAGCTGGTGGTGTTTCTCCACTGAATAGTTGCAGGTGGGTTTGGGTTTAATGTATTGAATAGTAGTATTTGTGAAAACGGCTACATGAGGGTGCGTAACGGCTTGAACGATGTTTGTTATATTTCTAGGGAGTTTATCATTAAAGTGCAACAGAGGAGTATGACTGACTATATAAAATAAGCCTACCATGCATACTATTGAGTGAAACTTGGGGACGAGGAGAAACTGTGAGCCCCACATAAAGTCCGTGTTTTTTATGTTAAAGAATTGAGGCAGTGACCAAATGGTAAGAAAAAAACCAATTTATTTTAGTGTGGCAAGGAGCTGGAGGGAATCAAACATCCGAATGATGACTGCTACCAATGCTTCTGTAATATACAAGAATTAAAAACTAAAAATACCAAAGATATTTTGTATACTCACCTCCCATCAGTTATACGACCTGTAATATGCCTAATATACCAGTGCCAATAACACCTCATATACACAAGATGCTCCTGTAAGCTCTGAACAGAAGAGCAGTAATAATGAGGCCACAGATATCCAGTGTGGCTTCTGACCATTCGTCAGAGATGGGTTAAGCGGTGGCTTCTGACCATTCGTCCGAGGTGGGTCTGGGTTGGAATCTTGGGAAGGCATTGGTGTTTCTTTTATCTTACGGCACTGGATCTCTCCCTTCCCTGAAACTCTGAAACCAGCGACCCTAAATTAGGGTAGAGCGACCGTTTATAGTTCACTGAATTGCTCACGATGGTCGTTAAAACTCCAGGCAAAATAAAAAAAAAAAAAAAAAAAAAAAAAAAAACGAAAGGATATTGAGTATTACGGCTGTAACATAGAACCTCAAGTTTTTCTTTGTCAAAGTGAGCTAGCTTAATGATTTGGTGACACACTGACGCCTTTCTAAATATTCTGTGCAGATTTTAGGTTCTAGTCTGAAACACAAAAGAAAGAAAATTAGTAGGCAGTTGACACATCATTTGCTTTTTTTTATTGGAGGTTTAACGACCACCGTGAGCAACTCAATGTGTCACCCGTCCCTGATTTAGGGTCACTGGTTCCAGGGAAGGGAGAGAAGCAGTGCCGTAAGACAAACACAGCATCCATGTCTCACCGGGTTCCGAAATCGTACCGCTTTTCGACGAATGATCAGAGGCCATCGCTTAGACCACTGCGCCACTGGGTCGGCCATCATTTGCTTGGTGTGGAAACCAAAAGAGAGAACTCTTCCATGTGTTTCTCAAGATGGAGATTTCGTCTACTGCACAGACGTTAGTAGTTTAATTAAATAGTTTGATATTAGGAGAATTCAAATTCTTGCAGAAATAGTCCAAAGTAATCGAGGTAGTTGCGTTCAATGCACGATCTGAATAACAAGAGTCACTCACAATACAAATTTACATTCGTTGGCTGAATTTAAAGATTTTATTGTATAAGAACTTTCGGGTTTCCCTAGAACCCATCATCAGATACAGAAGAAGGAATAAGTTTAAATAAAGTGTTACGTGAACATAATATAGATATCAGATATTAATATGACATAATGTCACGTGGCATCAAATTGTCAAACGACGTGGCATGTATCATGAAATAAAGAAAATAAAGAAAATAGAATGCAGGTACACATAAAATACTGCATTGTAAAAATAAAGGTAGGTTAGTATGTAGCTAAATTAATTGTGTTGTTCTCATCAGGAGATACAACAAGGAGCACTATAGCAGAAATCGAGATTAAGTGATTTCGTCCTCAGTTTGCCTCGTATTCGGAACTGTAAATAGTTTCCAGATTGTAGGTACAGATACTGGAACATTGTCATTACAGCATAAATGTCTCTGAGTAGCAATTACAAGGCTCTCAGTGAACAGCAATGAAGGCGTTACGATGATGGAAGCATCATTCCAAATTGGATAGTGCAGGCCATTGCACACGAGTCGAGACAATGCAGAATTTTTAAGTCCATTCTTTACGGCGTATTTATGTTCCTTCAGTCTTGTTGCTAGTGTACGTTTTGTAGATCATATATATTTACTATCGGGAGTGTCAGCATCAATACTTTTTAAGGGGTTTCTGTAAACGCCAAATTTGTTTAGCTTTGTTACCTGGTCTCGATCTTTTTTAATTAACTGAAAAATGTTTGTAGTACGTATTCCAAATTCCAGGTGAAAGTTTCTGCAAATGGCTTTGAGAACAGGCGTTATGATTGAATAATAATCTATGGCACCTATATATCTACGAGGTTGTTGGTCCCTTTAGAGAGTAGTTGAGTTTTCTTGGTGGAGCTCCTTAAGAGCTTTTTTTATGATAAAGGTGGGAAAGCCATGGTTGAGGGTGATGTTGAATATTTTGTTAATTTCACATTTACGTCTTCTGAAACTAGATGAATGCGTGATGGCTCTGCGTAGAAGGAAAGTGATTGAGGAGAGTTTATAGCTTTTGGGATGTGCTGAAGAAGCCAGGATCAATGTAGGTACCGAAGTGGGTTTCCTATATACAGAGTGTTGCAATGTGCAAGTGACAGCATCTCGTTCAAGCATAAAATCCAGGAATGGCAATTTACTTTCACTTTCCAGTTCAATGGAGAATTTTATGGTCGGGATTTGGGATGATAAGTGTTCAGCAAAAGTTTGTGGGTCAGCTGGTTGGTTCGTGATCCCAGAAGAGAAGTACATCATCAACATATCTTATGTAAAAGCACGGAGGTTGTTGATATTCTTGGAGCACTTTATTTTCTATGTGCTGTAGTAGAATTTCCGCTAGAATCGGAGATAGTGGTGATCCCATTGGGGCGCCCTCAGTTTGGCGATAAATAATGTTGTCGAATTGAATATATG
This sequence comes from Macrothele yani, assembly GCA_039090855.1. NCBI lineage: Eukaryota > Metazoa > Arthropoda > Arachnida > Araneae > Macrothelidae > Macrothele > Macrothele yani. The sequence goes on along the minus strand of CM076995.1, from coordinate 3,678,940 downwards.
ATCTGTTTTGAACTAGTTTTAAGGTTGTAATGATGGATTGGATCGTTTCTGGTTCGTATTTAAGTTCAAGTAGTTTTGTCTGAATGATGTAATGTACAGTTTTGATCGGAACATTAGGGAACAAAGTGACTCTTGTTATTAAGATCGTGCATTGAAATAGTTTGATGTTAAGTACAGTGATGATAAATGGAGAATTTTAATTGATTCTTCAAAAAGAAAGTCCTAAGGTGGTTTATTTTGTAAATAATTCTTCACAGCGATAGCTATGGAAAGGAAACACTTTTTCAAATGCGACTCCTGGGAAAAAGGATAGCGATAAACAGCGTTTATACATGTATGCCCTCCAGCAGGAAAGCTGTGAGTTATTTAAAGAGGATAATATTCGCAATCTTTTCCTTAGCGAATGGCATTTAGTACAAATGTTATTTTTTCAATAGAATTTTTAGAAGCGAAAATGCAGTTACAAATAAAAATATACAACAACATGTCGCCCGATTACATACTGGTTTTATTCTGAGATGTAATTGCTCACTTGTTGCACAGAAGATCTCTGTAACTTACAGTTCTTTTAGCGCGATTATTTGCTGCGCATCATAGGCCACATCGAATTTAGTGACCAATGTCACACCTCACAGGTGGGTATTTCTAGAGCACAAAAGTGTTCTTACTGCTTGTTTGCTATACTGTACAAATCTCGCCTCGTCTGCCCACAGTATGGGGAGAGGTAGGCTGGATCGTTCTCCATAGCAGTCATTTCAAAATTGGGAAAATCCAGGCTGCGTGCTTCATGATGGATGTACACCGCAGACTGAAAAACTAATAGCACTGGCGAAGACCACTCTGATGTGAAATTTTAAGAACTGTTGAACGATTTACTCCATTGTCCTCAGCAATAATCTTCAAACAGCTGTTTATATGGCCTAAAACATAGGCTATGACATCATCACGAAGAGGATGAACACTGCGTGCTCAATTTTCCGAGCATTATGTTTCACTCAATCATGAACGTATTCCGTATTGTGGTAGATGACGGTTGATTTCAATGAGGGTATCATGAGTACTCTTGGCATGGCTCAATCATTTTGACTGTGCTTTTCACGTATAATACACATTTCTAATAATTTCGCCTTTGTGTGAATACGCGGGTGTTTCGTCTTCTCAGAATAAAACTTAATTAAATGAATAGTGGCGTGTGACTATCTTCAACTTTTTACTTCTACAGTGTTTTGTTTTTGTTTGTTTTTTCGTTTGGAGGTTTAACGACCGTTATCAACTCGATGGACTATAAGCAGCCGCCCATCCCTAATTCAGGGTCACTGGTTCAAAGAGAAATACTTTTATAGTATCAAGTTGAAAACACATGGAACAATTAATACGGATATAAATAAAATTTTCAAAAATTTAAATGAAATTTTCAAATTTACATGGAAGAACAGCTTGATTTATGTCCGTATTAATTATTCCATGTGTTTTCAACTTGATATTTACTCATTTGCTGGTGATATCACTTAACGCTACGATAGGACACGTTTGTTTCGACTAATGCAGTGAAAGTCTGACGTCTCAGATAAGCCTCAGTTGTTTGGATTTCGCTGTCCTGGGTGGCGTAATGGTTAGCATACTCGAGCGCAAATCGGGAGATGCAGATTCGATTCTCGTTGCAGGACGATGAAATTTTCAAATTTCTGCGGTTACGTTACATGGAAGAACAGCTTGATTTATGACCGACCTTTATAGTTTTGAACAAAGATTTTAATGACTTTACTACCACCAAATGTGCATAGGAAACCACAAAAGTCTGCATAACGGGAAGAATACGTGACAAGTTAAGTTTCCTGGGACACGAAGATGTTCGTATCTTTCCTTATTTTGAAGCACTATTAACTACCCGAATTTCTGCATTTTGAGTGTGAAGAATATTTTCACTAAAAAATTCGGCTATCTGATATAACTTTCTCAGCGATGTTCTTTCAGCATATGCCATAATTAAAAAGTTCGGCTCGGGTTTCTGAATTCCCGTACTGGTTGGGCGTGGGATCCACACAATTTTGGAAGAACACATGAATAGTGTATTTGTTCTTAAGGCCCTGGGTCTTTACTCTCCCTTTAACTAGTGACCTTAAATTAGGAATGAGAGATTCCTTACAGACTTTATTGCTCATAAGTATTGTTTAAACAAAAAACAAACCAAAAAAGTTTAGAAAATTGGTCTTAAAACATTTTATAGCAGAAACCGCAGCAATTCCTTTGATATTTTTATGCCCCCGGAGGTATTTTTCCGAGGTTTAACGAACACCACGAGCAACTCGTAAGGCTGTAAGTCAACCATTTCAATAATAGAAGAACTGGCTCCAGGGAAGGGGAAGGGTGTTGCCCACGCCTTAAGACAAGCATACAACACGTGCCTCAGGCGAATGACCAGAAGTAAAAGAATCCGACCAGTTAACCACAGAAAAGGCGTCAACGAGTTACTGAAGCCACCTTTGTATAAATATCTTCTTAAACTCTTTTACAGATAGAAATAGCACTTCCAAAAATTTTTTTCGCGGTACTTGTTCGCAAGAAATTCACGATCGGTGGCTTCTGCCGTAGATACGTGGAGAAGAGGTATCTATATCTGAGATACTCGGAGTATCCATACATTCTTGTTGTTAATGTCTCGGTAAATGAGTTCAAACGAATTTTTGGTCTAACGTATATTTTATTTTTAGTTCCATAAATACTGTGATGGAAGTGAACATTTGTATTATATATAAATAAGAGACGTATAAGATAGGAAAGCATAAAATGAAACTATGTCTTACGCAGTTAAACAAGTGCTCGTTACAATTTCATAGGCGTTGTCCCAGAGATCAAGTTTGTCATACTCTTTTCTACCAGTGTTTTTTTCGTCCCCGTAAGAAAGTTAGCGCACTGGATCCCTGAGGTATCTTCATTTCTTAAGCATCTCCTTCATACGCGGATGGCAAAGGAAAAAAATGCGCTCTTTTTCACTTTATGTGCTTTCGCCAGTTTGTCCCGAGTTTTTCATCTTGATCCTAGAAGAGACACAAATTCCTGGCAAAGTGAAATGACATTTCCTTATCCCCTTGTTCGCCTCGGGTGAATATATCGTAACTCAATTTGCTGTTTTACCATTAAAAAAGGAAAATTTTCTGAGCGATCCTTTGCATGTCGTGTTCTGAAAATTCTCTCATCTCAATGACTCCACCGTTGCTATGGCAACTGTCTCTGTCAACAGTTTTCTTAGGATGTTCGAAATGTTCTGTGAAGCACTCCGAAATGGTTTCATGAGACGCCATGAACACAAGCTCTGAATCTAAAAACTTAAGTACTAAAAGATATTTAGGCAAAAAGCAGAGGAAGAAAAGGACGTTGGACAAACTAGATTTCATATCGGATGAGCTAATAAATTTAACGTAGTTATGAATAAAGAAAATCCTACTTATGCAAGCAGCAAGATGAACTGCCGAGAGGTATGCTTTAGATGTTAAAAAATAAACGCGATTGAGGAAATTTTCATACAGATCTGATTTAAAAATTCGGTACCGAATACAATCTTCATGTTTAGTTAGTTTAACAAGCATGAGAGAGTGTAGATTGTGAACTTCACGAGGTTCATGGAAAGCGCATAATAGGCTTTCTGACATTTAAATGACTAGATTACCACGGACTTAAGAGGTGCAAGAATTGCACATTGAGTCAGATACTTTTTTAAATTATGTTCCTGTCTCCGTGTGGCTACTGACAGCTTTAATATGTACTTAACATGTACGTATATTATATAGATCGGTAGCAATGCCTCATTTATGATTCCGTTATATAGGATTACATTTTGGGGCAACAGTTTATGATCAATTGTTATCTTGTTTAGTTTAAAACCTGAGGGAGATTTTCGGATGTGAACAATTTCCTAAGAGCACAAACGCTCTCAGAAATTGTAATGTGAGGGAAAGAAAATCTGAAAATTCAGCACAGAATCTGAAATTAGACGGAATCCCTGCAGCGTACGATGTGTGCATTACTAAAAAATGCAAAACGGACGGACACATGAATAAAAAAAGGAGAAGAAAGGGAGTGAGAGGTCATTAAATCAAGTAGGGATTCTTAAAACAATCGATCGTGTGCAGGACTTTGAAACGTGCATCATGAAATTTAAGCTGATATAGAAACTTAAAGGTAAGAAAGAACAGCAATAAAATCTGCCAAAAACCGTCATTCAGTACACATAAATCATTACCTCAAACTTTATTCTGATTACTCCCCACTTACTATCGAAAATCAACGATGTATGCAGTTACTTTCCTATTAACCTTCAGCATCGCCTTATTACAGTCTTCAAAGAATAGGAGCCCTCGGGTAATCAACTGGTCAGAGGCGTACGATCCTGATTAGTCGTCGGGTTATGCTTGAGTTTTAGTCTCAGAAGAGGCATAATACGCTTATCTTACGGTGATGGCTCTTTTCTCTTCTCCTAAGCAGTGGACCCAAATTAACAACGGGCAATCGCTTTTAGCTCTCAGGGCTGTTCATGGTGCCCCTTAAGCACTGAAACCACAACAATAAAAAATACTGGCACAGAGATCTTCGTTCGAGATCTTTAAGCTTCTTTGAGAGAAGAACTTTAACATTCGTTCATGGATTCTGCTACTACCCATCGTAGTTTGTTGAACTACGAGGACTTTACGACCCGCAAGCATCACACGTTCTTCACCGTTTGCATTATGTTAGATTGAAGCAACACGAAAACCTCTTCACTACTCTACTTCTTTCGAAGTTATTCAACAAAAGGGACAGAGGATTACTTCACCGAAAATATATCCAAGTGTTTTGGAAACAGATCATGATGCGGCATGCCCTTTATTGAGAACCAGTTTACTGAACATTTCTCGGCCTTTTACGATGTGAAAAGTTTCCCGTATAATTCTCATAGCTTTTTGGTTATTCGAAGAAGTTGTTTGTGTACCTATTACAGCTAAAGAACTACAGAAAGTGATAACGGCAAAACATCAGGACACTGGCTCCGAGCCTTATGGGTTGGCTCCCTTTTTTGTTTCTCCTTCTTACAGAAGAGTTTTCTTTACCTCACATCACCTTTCAACTTCTATCTGGAAAGAAGCGTGTCATCCTCCAACTTTACTATTGCGTTCATTCCGCAGCTCTAGAACAAAGGAGGTCTGCTGCAAGTGAGCAACTCGAGGCTCCTTAATCTTCTAAATGTAGACTACAGAATTCAAGCAGAAGTTTCTCAAATCATCTAATTCAAATAATCGATGATACACTATACACTTTATTTTACGAGACGTCTCTCCGCTTTGAACCTAATTAAGATGGTCCCATCCATGATACACTATAGTTAAGCTTATTCAACACCACGTCGCCATAGAGAGGAGGATCTCATAGTCATCATAGATCTGATTTTCCTCGTTAATTCCAAGAGGAAGCACACGGAAATTCAGATAAGAGGTAAAACTTTGACTGCTTTTCGCCCAACAACCTTGGAGACGTTCTTGCAAGCTTTGACGTTCCGACTAAATTAAAAAATCTTCTAAGGAATCTTTACTCTAACGATGTTGTTGTGCGAAGTGAGGTACTGTTGCCATTTCCACCCCTTTCCTTAGAGGGATTCGACAATGTTGTCCTCTTTCTTGACAATTTATTCCTGTTGTCTGCAAACTTTTTGCTGCTGCTCAGAAGCTGGTTCTTGGTTCCTGCACGTTGCTCACCTGCTGCCAACGCTCACTACAAGATTTTCGTCTCTGCCTATGCTGATGATTTGACCAGCTTTGTACTCTGTGTGAGATCTGCATCACTAATGAAGCCTACCATATATTCACATGAAAGTGACTGGTCCTTGGTGAAGTTTGTGGCATGCCCTACATTATGACTGGGGGAAGCACCCTAGCCATCCACTACATGGATGCTCACTTGATTAAGCGTTTCATTTCCGACCTCCAAACTTGATGACCTCTTTCTTACACAGTGGAGATCTGATTTAACGTTTGTTTCTGGTAAAGACCTGAGCCTCCGTGTCAGAATCATTAATCACATGATAACTCCTCCGCTGTGGCGCACCTGTGTAGCTCAAAGTGGCTCATTTCGTCTTTCCAGCGCTTCGCCTTTGCCTTAACTTGGGAGCGTATGTCCCGGGTCCTTCCCCCACATTCTTGTAGCCCATCTCACAGAGCGGCTACTCACCAGCTTCAGTGGAGTTGAAGCTACTTCCAAAAAACAAAAAAAAAGATTTACGAGACGTCCCTCCTCCTTGAAGCTTCACTCTGATATCTTCAAATTCTTTCGCCCGCCACTGTACTGTCAAGATACTTATTGGAAAATACACAGCGCAAGTTGCGATTGTTCTGAGCACCCTGCTTCTCAGGGGTTAAGCAAAAGGGTGCATCACCCTTTGGCTCGAGCCCTGGATGCTTCTTTATAATATCATATTTTTGATCGCTGTGGTCTTGACTTAAGTGCATCACCTCTTCAATGCATGCAGGTTGGGAGTGTAACTACCAGAGCTGACCTCAACGAAAGAAAACTGGAAAATTGTGACAAACCATAACAACTGCAGGACCCACAACGCATTGCATTCCCACATCTCTTGGATGATGGTGGCTGTCTGCTTTCTGCTTCAGTGTGCCTTCAGAAGGAAGTTTTCTTCTACACATATTTCGGAAAAGTTCACATCAACAGTATGACATGTTCTGAGGTTTATCATTTAAGAGAACAAACATAAATTTACATAGAAAAAGAAACTCAAAAGGAAAGTTAGAATAGAATATACCTTACACCGGCTCTCCACTTATGCAACTCACAATCCATCTCGCGAGGGAGACGTTCACTGGAGATTTTTCCGTTGTCATATGCTCGTCCCAAAGGTTCTCCATCATTTCAGCAACTCACTGTTTTTCCATTACCGGTATGACACTGTTTCAGCATCTTACGGTCTTCTTATTGCCGGTATCTTAACGTCTCATTATATTACAGTTTTTTGTTTTGTTGCGGTTCATTATATTACAGTTTTTTGTTTTGTTGCGGGTATTGTAACGCTTTAGCATCATATTGCGGCTCGAAGAACAACAGCGATTGGATCACTTAACCAAGCGCAGTTTACTTTGCAATTTATTCATTGTCAAATTGCGTTCACGCCTTCAAGGGGAATTTACTAACTGTCTTCACAGCAAGACCTTAGATCAGTTCTCTAGGTGGTGATATCTGTCTGGAACTTAATTCACAATTCTACACCATCGGATGGTTCTCTTTCCCACATTGATGAGAAAAGCAGGAGTACTCTCTTTTTACTCACCCACGTGCTCTACCCGAGGCTAGCCAATTACTCACTGAGGTCACGGAAACAGGCAATTTTTCGACTTTGCCTGTTGTGCTGCTGTTCAGACAGGTCAGTACTCGGCCTCTAAAGACCATGAATTATATGTAAATATCTTTCTGTTGTTTCTGTTAACAGTTACAGTGCATTACAAACTCCCTCTTAGCTTATTAAACGCCATTAGTCCGCCATTAGTCTGAGAGTAAAAAGCGGACGCTCTTGGTAATAGTTTATAGGCAGAATAAATCAATACTTAATCATTCAAAAACTGCAGTTGCTAATACCTGATTATTCACAAATATCATTTTTCAAATTGCCATATTTAAACAGCATTTCGCTTAAATTTATTAGATAATTATTAATGGCTATATAAAAATGTACTTTGTAGTTTTACGTTAGCAGAACTCTTCTTGCTGCCGAAGTAAATACCGAGACAGGGAAAGGAAAAGAGTAAGAGTTGCGCATCGTCGAATTTACCTTCAGAACGTTGCGGTTTCCGGAAGAAAGTGCTTCGTGCAATGAAGAACATTTCCTAAGAAAACGCAAACGGAATTTTCAGCACGCAGAACTTCCAATCTCTTGAGGTCCGTTCCATTCTTTTTTGCCTCTGTTCTTATACATTCTTAAGTGGCTGACGATGTTCTATCAGGTTCCTTTTCCTTTTTCATTCTTTCTGCAGTTATTTTGTGGAGAAATCTTCTTTCAGAGGTGCGGAGTGGAAGCTGAAAATCACGAAGGAAGATTTTGAAGAGGAGAAGACGAAAGTTCTCTTTTAAAATATTCAAGATAGCAACACCCCAAGACTTTCTTCCTCATATTTATTCAAGCGGATTTCGACTGATGTGCTCGAAATAACTTTCTGGGTAGCCACCTCTCCTCATCCCCTCCTGTTATCAGGATCCGGTACGCGAGTAAGATGGCAGCAAAAATTCTTCGTCTTTTTTTAGTTTCAGGACTTACGTAGCTCGAGGATCGTTGCTATTTTGAAATGCACAGAAGCTCCTCTTGTCAAGAAAATTAAAACTATTTTTTTATGAAGACTGTTTTTCATCAAATTTTCACTATAATGTAATCTCTCTCTTTTCTTGCTGTTGTTTTATTGCAGAAGGGAATTACGTTTTTCCCTTATGTCTTACTGGCTGAGTAAATGAATATTGCATAATGCTAGTTTCTACAGCGATATAAAATACTTTCCAGGAAAAGAAAGTACGACACGGTTAATTTCTCTTTCTGAAACTGACGGTGACATTCCTTCATAAATTGTACGTACAAATTGCTGCCTAATAAGCAATAAAATTCATTTTATTCTACACAACACACAATTCCAATAACTGTTGATTTATTGGTGAAATCGCATGAACTATCCCTTTAATTTCATTGCTGCCTGGACGCAGGGGAAAACAAGTAACTGCTATCGCAATCTGTTGTTTGTTCAAATTCTATATCTGAAGTTGCAAATGGTTGTTCTCATGTTCGGTTCAGGATATGGAGACAAGAGTTCGATTCTTCTCCATCTAAAAGGATACAATTTTGTGTCCATGTCGACGTTATGGAACATCCATGTACACTAAATGGAACAAAACATCAAGAGATACCTACCTATTGCGTGTTGGTTCCCCTCTAGCAGGAATGTACACGCCGAGACATAGACTCCACCAGATGCAAGAGGTTTTCTGGAGGTAATGACAATTATGGATGTTGCAGCATTATTTACGACACCGGCCGAGACGTCGGTCCAGGATCCATGGATTTGATGTTTCGTTCCTCGGCATATAAGAGAGCTTTTAAAGTGTTTAAATCCCGGGACCTTGGAGGCCATTGGATGTATCTGGAGCCATTCCTGGGTGGTTGTGGTGCGATGAGGTAGCGCATTGTCCTGGTGTAAAGGCTATGAAAGAGTGCAAGTGATCAACCAGCACATGCTGGCAGCGCGCAGCGGTTAAGGTCGTTTCCACACACACTATGGGGTATAATTTTCCCCACGAGAAGGTTCCCGAAACCATCATACAATCACCTTAGTCTTGAAGAGAGCCGACTTGGCACGACGGTGTCACTGCTTCATGCTGTCGACGCCACGCCCGCGCCCTCCTGTCAGCTCGGTACAACTGGAAACGGGATTCTTCTGACCACACAACGTGACGCCACTCTGCAGAGGTCCAGTGTTGATGTTCCCGGCACCAGGCGAGGCATGATGTCCGATGACGAACAGTCAACAGCGGGACACGAGTAGTGCATTGGCTCCTGTAGCCCAGAGTATGCAGAGTGCGCCATACCGTTCGCTCGCTGACACTGCTTGGGCCTCCGAAATTTAACCTGGATGTGATTTGCATCGCCGTTCCAAAGCAGTCGGTCTGTACAAGTGTGGATAATATACGTCGATATTGTTCATTATAAAGTGTGGTCGGCCACCGCTTGCTCTAAGGGCGCTGGTACGTCCGTCGATGGTGTACTTGTGACACATTCTTGATAGTGCTGCTCTCGAGAACCCTAGAGTTCCTACCGCTTGGGCGATAGAAATATCCTTTTGTCTTGCGCCGACAATGCGTCCACGATCAAAGTCACCCCGATCACTACGTTTACCCATGTTCGTCAGTTGCGATACCTTGTTGGTTTCCTTATTTATCACCTACGCTCGGTTTAGGTCTCTTCCGTTCTGCGTGGCGGATGCCCGTGTCAACTACCTATCACCTCTTTCTCTAACGTTTTGTCTACTGAGTGTATATTGAACATTCATTTTTAATTAAATTCTTTGGTGCCCAGAAAGGTAATTTTTTTTTATAAAACAGAAGACTTAAACTCATGTCACAATAAAAACGTAATTTTTGTTTATGTAATCCTTGTCTTGTAGAAATAATAATTAACGGGAAATTTTAGTTTGGCCTGGCGTTATTATTTACGCAAATGTTTGTTCGCTGTCTTCTGACAACAGAATACATTCTTTTCAAACTGGAATATCTTGCAGTGAAGGCTTGGGTCTTTATTCCAGTAAACGAAATTGTGAACGAAAACTATTAGCTTTTGTCTCAATTTTTTGAATCTTATGAAACACGCACTCACTAAACTCAAAACACAGAAAAAGAAGTTTTGTTGCTTAGAGTTCTGACCTTCTACGTAACAGAAGACAAATACGCCCAAACCATTTCAGAAATAAGATTACCATACTTCAGGTATAGAGAAAAATTCTCAAAGATGTGAGAATACAATGCTTAAAGTTTAATCAAGAAATTTATTACGCAGATATCACGACTACTTTTCACTACCAGGTTCCTGATGAATTCCTACAACACCTTCTGACATACGTATGAAACATTTTGATCTTTCAAGCCCATTTGCCTCTCTGTGACCATGGTATTTCCGCTTGTAGAAGCTGAACTGAAATTTACTTTTTGCGTAGAAGAGGGTAAATAACACCCAAGACTTCTGTCTGTTTCTGACAAAGAATTCTTCCGAGTTTTGATCAAAATGTGTATGAACTCCAATACTAAAATACTGTACTTTAAAATATCACGCAACTTTACAAATAGACAACACTGAAACTGTTCTCGCAATTATTACTTAATTGTTATTGAGCTTGATTACTTTCATCAGTTTTATTCTCGTTATTTCTTCGAGAAATCTATAATTTTCACAGATGGTCGGTTATTTCTACAAAAGAATAAAAAGCAAAGAATCCAGTACATCAGTTTACCGCGACGCGTTGTAAATACACACAAGAAACTACAAACTTTCTTTCACTTACTTTTGAGCGATGTCAGAGTTGACTTTGCGCCGATGACAATAAATGTGAACTAAGAATCCTATATCAGTCGTAACGTTATTTTTAATACACCATAATGTGAATACTCAAGAAACGCATATAGCGTATTAAATCAGTTTATTTTTATGACGTAATAAGCACAAAGATTTGCCAAGCTTTCGCATTCCATTGGGAGGCTTTTTCAAGGCAATGCTAGACATAATATGTTTAGCATTGCCTTGAAAAAGCATTCCAGTGGAGTGCGCGAAAGCTTGGCGAATACAAGTCGTGCTAAAATTATCAATAGTAAAGGAAGGCCGTCTTAACCTTGATTAAAATCTTTAATGGTTAAAAACATATCAGCTAAATAACCAATATTTACATTAGACCTTTTAAATTAGCAACAAACTCGTCTTCAGATGTTGATACATTTATGCCGACCAGACAAGGGCCGAGTAATGAAAATACGAAAGACATAGTGACGCAGGTATTACATGAAGGTGAACAACCAATGAGGGTCACGAAATTCGGAAGCAATAAAACAATGAGATCTTGCATTCAAAATTTGGATTGTGCTTCACAGTCAATCAACGTTTTCCAAGTCAATGGGATTACCATAGGATAATCATCATTACAACACATCAGTTTTAATTTATGAATTACCAGGCTTTCGGAAAGCAGCAAACAGGATTTCAGTCTTGGAGCACTGAGGATGATGGCTTCGGCCTAGAGCGGAAAATGAGTACTGCGTAAACACCATCTTGACAGGGCTGTGGCGAGAGCATATGACTTTAAATTATATTTATGCTCTAAAATTCTGCAACTAAGGTTGCGAGTCCACTTAAGGCCATAAAACTAATATTATTCCTCTTAAGGCCATAGAACCAGAGGATCTTACCAGTTTTCTCTGGTTCTATGGCCTAAAGGGAATAGCGTAAACCTCGTGGCGAGATTCCGTTGGCACCGAGAACCCGTCATTTCTGATTAATGTCACAATGTTGTTAGCTCTGACTCCAAAGCTGATGCTGTATTTCTTGCAGATGTTCTTTAAAACATTTGTAACACCTGGAATATACTGCAACGAGGTAACATACTTAATGGGTTTACGTTCCTGTGTTAACGTTAAGAAAAAAGGTGTTAATTTTCGACGAATTAACTTGTCCGCTTCGTTGGATGGATAATCATACGAGGCAGCCAATTTTTTAATTTTGAACAATTCGGCATTACGAAGTTGGGGGAGGAAAAGTGTAAAATTGCCCGCTGGATAAGAAAATGCAGGGAAGATAATTTTTGGCTGCTGGGGTGTGACGACAAAAAGGGGTACAAAGTGGATCTTAATGCCGAATTGTTCAAAATAAAAAAATTGGCTGCCTCGTATGATTATCCATCCAACGAAGCGGACAAGTTAATCCGTCGAAAATTAACACCTTTTTTCTTCAAGTCTGCCAATGATATTGCTTTTGTTTTGAGGAAGAAGTATGTGACACCAGCTCAGTCATTCAGAGAGTGTAATCTAAATATCACAATACAAGTTTTCTCCTTTTTCTTCCTTCTCGTCTGAAGTGATGTCCTTCAATTCTATGTGAAAACACAAATTAGTCCGTGACGGAGGTTGAAACGCTTTCACACACTCCGGAGTAAGTTGTGGTTACACGTGCTTTACCTCTGTAGTATGTCACATCATATTCCTCTATTTTCTTTCCTTTTTTTGAAGCGAAGTAAGAATTTGTTTACATTAATTCCAGACGATGTGTGGAACAAACATCGCACATTTTTCGAAGAACCCAACGGCCAGTACATCCACTTTTACGTTCGGGCGCCAATGTGAAAACACAAGCTTGTCGGTGGCGAAGATTGAATATGTGCCCCCTCACTCCTGAGTAAGTTGCTCTTCCAACTAAGCTACACGGACGGAATGTATTGCTGAAGATTTGTCGTTTTGACACGTGCTTCACTTCTGTAGTACGTCACACCTCTGTATTACCTCACACCTGCATTACACCTTTAGGTGCTTATAGGAGCTAAGATATGAAGGGGGACACTGTTTTCTTTATGGTCGTCTACAAAATGTTATCTCAACGACCTGGTCCGATTCGCAACGCTCAATGCATTCTTAAGTGTGCACGTGTGTGTGTGTGTGTGTGTGTGTGTGTGAGAGAGAGAGAGAGAGAGAGAGAGAGAAAGAGAAAGGGAGGAGGAAAGTGGTGAAAACATCATTTTTTAAGACTTTAGTTCGGGGTTTAACGACCAGCATCAGCAACGCATGGGTATATTAGCAGTATAGCCCGTCTCCAATTCAGGGCCGATGACCCAGGAATCCCGTGAAAGAACTCGTAAAACAAATACACCATCCACGTCTAATCCCGACTCGCACTCGTGCCTATCTCGGAAGAATGGTCATAAGCTAGAGACTCAGATCACTCGACTCGCACTCGTGCCCATCTTGGAAGAATGGTCATAAGCTAGAGACACACATCACTCGACTCGGACTCGCACTCGTGCCCATCTCGGAAGAATGGTCATAAGCTAGAGACACACATAACTCGATTCGCACGTGTGCCCATCTCGGACGAATGGTCATAAGCTAGAGACTCAAATCACTCGACTCGCACTCGTGCCCGTCTCGGAAGAATGGTCATAAGCTAGAGACTCACATCACTCGACCCGCACTCGTGCCCATCCCGGAAGAATGGTCATAAGCTAGAGACTCACATCACTCGACTCGCACTCGTGCCCGTCTCGGAAGAATGGTCATAAGCTAGAGACTCAGATCACTCGACTCGCACTCGTGTCCATCTCGGAAGAATGGTCATAAGCTAGAGACTCACATCACTCGACTCGCACTTGTGCCCATCTCGGAAGAATGGTCATAAGCTAGAGACTCGCATTACTCGACTCGCACGTGTGCCCATCTCGGAAGAATGGTCATAAGCTAGAGACTCAGATCACTCGACTCGCACTCGTGCCCATCTCGGAAGAATGGTCATAAGCTAGAGACTCAGATCACTCGACTCGCACTCGTGCCCATCTCGGAAGAATGGTCATAAGCTAGAGACTCACATCACTCGACTCGCACTCGTGCCCCTTTCGGAAGAATGGTCATAAGCTAGAGACTTGCATCACTCGACCCGCACTCGTGCCCATCTCGGAAGAATGGTTATAAGCTAGAGACTCACATCATTCGACTCGCACACGTGCCCCTCTCGGAAGAATGGTCATAAGCTAGAGACTCACATCACTCGACCCGCACTCGTGCCCATCTCGGAAGAATGGTCATAAGCTAGAGACTCAGATCACTCGACTCGCACTCGTGTCCATCTCGGAAGAATGGTCATAAGCTAGAGACTCACATCACTCGACTCGCACTCGTGCCCGTCTCGGAAGAATGGTCATAAGCTAGAGACTCAGATCACTCGACTCGCACTCGTGTCCATCTCGGAAGAATGGTCATAAGCTAGAGACTCACATCACTCGACTCGCACTTGTGCCCATCTCGGAAGAATGGTCATAAGCTAGAGACTCGCATTACTCGACTCGCACGTGTGCCCATCTCGGAAGAATGGTCATAAGCTAGAGACTCAGATCACTCGACTCGCACTCGTGCCCATCTCGGAAGAATGGTCATAAGCTAGAGACTCAGATCACTCGACTCGCACTCGTGCCCATCTCGGAAGAATGGTCATAAGCTAGAGACTCACATCACTCGACTCGCACTCGTGCCCCTTTCGGAAGAATGGTCATAAGCTAGAGACTTGCATCACTCGACCCGCACTCGTGCCCATCTCGGAAGAATGGTTATAAGCTAGAGACTCACATCATTCGACTCGCACACGTGCCCCTCTCGGAAGAATGGTCATAAGCTAGAGACTCACATCACTCGACCCGCACTCGTGCCCATCTCGGAAGAATGGTCATAAGCTAGAGACTCAGATCACTCGACTCGCACTCGTGCCCATCTCGGAAGAATGGTCATAAGCTAGAGACTCAGATCACTCAACTCGCACTTGTGCCCATCTCAGAAGAATGGTCATAAGCTAGAGACTGAGATCACTCGACTACCAAGGCAGCGGAGGTCTGATTTTGCTAATATGCATGTAGCTAATACTAAAAGGCGAAGCATAAGTGTGCTAAATGCCAGGATGTAAGGAATCGTTCTAGCAATTTCATCGTTAATGAAAATACTTAAACTAGCGAGGAAACTTCAGTGAACGTTTTGAGGAACAGTAATTCATCATTCTTACCTTTGCATAAGCAGACATTATTTTTCGTTTCTGTGAAGAGGCATTAGCAGTGCGATGACGAAGTGTTCTAAGAATTAAAAATCAAACTAGCAAAGTAGGAAATGTGCCGCAATCTGCAACGTAAAACTACGTCCTCTTTCACTATTTCATGGCACTATCCCACTAGTTCTACGTCCTTAAAGTATTGAGAGAAGGGCAGCCCTAAAATGTACGTTGTGGCATATTTGCTGCTGTGCGCCTTTGATTTTTTTCAGATATAACATTTTTAAGAAATAAAATGAAAGAAATGTTTTACGTTTTTTACTTAAAAACAACTTCAACTGTATACAATTCATAGTAACTTATGCTGATTATAAATTAATGTTAGTAGAAGTAGAATGCGTAGTATCATCGTTGTCAGTTATTGCTAAAATTGTTTCTGAAGAAATCGTTCTTCAGAAACAATTTTTCAAACTCCTTAGTAGCCTTGTTATTAATTTGGCGATACGTCTCGGGTCTAATGTACTCTTCTTGTTGTTGCTCTTGTTCTTGTCCAGATTCAGAATGCATTAGCAGTGTAAAGGTTTGAGACGTAATACATTTATTATCAAACGAGGTTGTGAAGACTGGCGATGTACATTAGTATTTCATGCTCGGTGTGAAAATTTCAAAATTTGGATCTATAACATCAGTCTCCATCTGTTCTTGCTGTTCAGGCTCAGTTTATGTAGTTAAAGTGGAAGCTTGTGACTCCACAGTTTAACTGGAATAAAATGCATCCTGGTGTGCGGACTTTTGACGCTCCCTACGTTCTCGTGACCTTTCGGTTGATGACTTAGCGGACCTTTTCGGATTTCTCTCGTTCTTTTGTAGCTCTTTCTTCAACTTTCGTAGGTTCTTATAGTAATATTCCCTGGAGTTTCGCCGCATTTCTAAATTTACGTCACCAATTTTTTTTGTTTAAAAATTAAATAAATTTTAAACCCAATTTATTTCGGCTTATCACATATGTCTGTTAGCTCTGACCTTCAGCTACGCAATACAGGGCTGAGGTCATCGCTATCGTTATATATTCACTAGTTATCAACCTTAAAATGGCGTAGGGCGAAACAAAATCACGCGAAATTTAGCTTCACTTTCTAACGCTACTGCATCGAAGGGTAAGCGGTGGAGGTTTGAAACTTGTTTGTTATAAATGGGACTCCATACAATCTAATGATGTATTATTTATTACTGTACGATTAGTAGTTTCTAAGATATAAGCGTTTAAAGTGCGACATGTTTTCGTTGCATCCGTGCTCCCGATGTTACCCTGGTACCTAGCGCGGAAAAAAAAGTAGTTGTACGTCAAAACAAATACATCACGGTTCCTCATCAGGGGCTGGAACCGGGTCACTTTTCGCACGAATGGTCAAAAGCCACTCAGCAACGGGAAAGACGAGGAACAGTGACACATGATAAACACACCACCCATTTATCATTTATTACTCGAATTCCCAATACGAGTGATTAGCCAGAAGTTTCTTATCTGACCACCGGGCTACCGGAATGGTACAAAGTTATGTGATTTCAAATATAAAATGATAATCCCTTGTTGCCCTTTTGATTGCTCGGAGGGCTTGATTTAAAATTCAAGAAATCCACAACTGCAATCTGCATGATTTGCTAATTTTGATGTACAAAACACAGTTCGTCTCTTAAATCACGTGATGTCGCTTCCCATGTAGCACAATCTTGCAATTTAATGTAGGCCCAATACTGAGACACCGTCTTCTATTGCTAAAAGAAGGCGGCTCAGTGTTGAGTCTACTTTTAATTGCAATGCTGGGCTACATGGGTTGATTTTACTCAGCTGTTAGTCACTTCAACAATGTAGCATAGTGTGCTACTACGTACTGTGTTAATTCTAAAACCAAAGTTCCAATTTGCAATACTTTAAGCAGAAGGTATTTCAGGAAGATTTTTCGTAATGAGCGGGATCTGATCACAAAAGAAGTTTTTCAGGCGAGTTTTCAGAAGCGCAGATATTGCTGAAAAATACACCAGAATCAGAAATATCCACTAACTTCCCTTAATGGCATAACAGTTCTTTGCTAAAAATTGGCCTTTATAAGCAAAACGTTTCCTGCAAGGAGCTCTATCCGACGCAAAAGGTGCTTTTCTAAATCGAACTTTTAGAATCTGAGATATGAGAGAAATCGTAATTAACTTTGTGCCCCTTAGCGGGAAAACTATGTACTACAAAAAAAAGTACCCAAAATAGGTTCCGTTTTAAATGGTGTGTAATGGTTCTCACAGTTTGGGCTTCCCAATGCAAAAATAATATTTCTAATAGGACTAATAGTTGCAGAGGTATGGTGTCCAGATGTATGTATCTTAGAAACTAACAAACAAAAAGATACCATAAGCACATTCTTTTTTCTACAAAGGACGTGCTTTTAAAATGGGATCGACAAAACACTTTATTTTCATTTTCGAAGACAGAGACTTCAGATCAGGTTTTTTTCTTTCTTTTTTTTTTGTTTGTTGGAGGTTTAATGACCACCGTGAGTAACTCAATGGGCTAAAAGCAGTCGTCCGTCTCTACTTTAGGGTCACTGGCTCCAGGGAAGGGAGAGAGCCAGTGTCGTAAGACAAACAGAGCATCCGTGCATCACCGGGATTTGAGCACGGACCCATCTTGGACGAATGGTCTTAAGCCAGCGCTTAGACCACTGCCCCACCGGAGCGGCAACGTGAGTTTGGCAAGAAGCCACATTGTGTTATCAAGTGAGCAGAAGATGAAGGTCGATAAACGTGCCGTACAAGTGCTCTTGAGTCATTACCTAAAACGAAGGTTGCGTGCGGCAGCAGCAAAGGGAGAAACGTGTGCAGTTGATGGCGAGCAAACAGTGGAAGGAGAAACGTGTGCAGTTGATGGCGAGCAAACAGCAGAGGGAGAAACGTGTGCAGTTTATGGCGAGCAAACAGTGGACAGCAGCACTGGACAAAAATGACTTTAATGCTGGGGACACTAGTCTCCAAGACAAGCCGAGGCGTCTAACGATTTGTAACACTGACATAACTGGTTGAAGCTGTGACAGTGAGCCTCCGCAGCCATTGGTGATTGTAAGCTGACGTGGGGTCTTTCCAATCCACCATCGTTCCTCACGTTATCCAGCTTGGTTTGTCCTTCAGTCGAATAGTTTTCCATGAATTGACTCTTTAGCAAGCGTGTTGTACTCTATCATAAATTGCTGTCGATTCCACAGAACGATATGTTTTGGCGTCTTATCATCACAGGTAATGAAAAGTGGATATTCTACTATTATCCTATTACTGGAAACCAATAACTAAGGCTAGGACAGGAAATACCGCTAGTGGTGCAAAGCAGAGATAGAAACGGCTCACGGATCAACGGGTCTACAATTTTTACGGGTCAAAAGGGGCCGGTGAGGGTGTTTCTGACCCGATTTCAATCCGATATACTCCGCTGGCCACCCAAAATGCAATACCAAGAAGGACACGAGATAGCAAAGCCAGATTTACTGGATACATAATTACAACAGATACAAAGATGAAACGATTGAGCTTACAGGCCCGTGCGACTTGCGGAACACGCAGACATCAATAGTTCGTGTGGCCCCATGACTGGCAATAACGGCCGCTACATGCCGCGGCATCGAACGAAAGAGGCTTTGGATGTGGGCTTGGAGTATGTCGTTCCAGGCTGCTTCCACACGTTGCCACAGTTCATCAGACGTAGCCGCGGATGGTTCTTGCCGGACCACTCGGTTGCCGATCAGCGACCAGACGTGTTCGATGGGCGACATATCGGGAGAACAGGCGGGCCACGGCAGCAGTGACACCTGGTAGGCCGTGAAAAATTGTTGCACGATGCGTGCCACGCGCGGGCGCGCATTGTCCTGTTGAAACGTGCCCGCTTGTAGGTTTTGCAGGTAAGGGAGGACTACAGGCTCCAAAACGTCGGAGATGTAGCGGTGGTTGTTGAGTGTACCGGCGATGCGAACCAGAGGAGTGCGGGTGTCATATCTAATTGCACCCCAAACCATAACGCTCTTCGACGGACCGGTATGGCGATGCATACTGCAGCGTCATACAGTATCTCGCCGCGGTGCCACCACGCGCGGATCTTACCATTGGGGTGTTGCAGGCAGGAGCGGGATTCGTCGGAGAAGACAATGTCATGTCATTCCGTAGTCCAGGTGCGGCGTTCAACGGCCCACTGCTGCCGCACTCGCCGGTGGTGTAACGTCAATGGTAATCGGAGCAATAGGCGCCGTGCGAAAAGTCTCCGCTCCTGCAGACGACGTCGAACGGTACGTGCTGACAAACGTTGTTGCGCAACACACCTTAATTCCTGCGCTAACGTTCGTGATGTGTCGGCGCGAGCCGTCAATGCCCGCCTCACAACATGCCGGTCCTCTCGTTCGGTGGTGGATCGCGGCTGCGGCAATCGCTTACGTCGGTCCGTCCGTCCGTTCTGCACCCACCGAATCCATACTCCCCTCACTGTGGCTGGATGTCGTCCCACACGGGCGCCGATGTCTCGGTACGATAAACCGCTGTCGCTATAAGCCACTATTCGTCCTCTGTCGAACTCCGAAACGTGCTGGAATGAATGTCGTATTCTGCGACGAGGCATCAGGAAGCTTCACACGCACAGGTCCGGCAACACAACACACTTCCGCTACTTACATCCCGCCTTCTGTGCACCCTTCTTATAGTGCTTCTCGGTGGCGTGCCGGGCGCACATGATTTGAATGTGCCCTGCAATGCTAATCGTTTGCATGTCCTCTCGTGGGCGACGCATGCTGCGAATTTCAGGCCAATAAGATGCTTCCTTCTTGGTGTTGCATTTTTGGTGGCCAGCAGTGTATTTCCATTTTATTTTTGAACAGGAAAAAACATATTTCAAAGAACCCTTCAGAGGTCTTTGAAATAATACTTCAGAGTTGCAGAGTATGATCCAGAAACTTGCTGAGAAGGGTAAAGAAAGGTGGATTAAAAATGAACTTTCAGAAGAAAAAATTGATGCACAATGCTTATGCAAAGAATGAGGATTTACCAATTCATGGAGAAAAGCTGGAGATAACCAATTCCTACATTTACCTGGGGTAGCAGATGTCAAGCGATGGCCAAATTGTTGAAGAAATTAGTTGGCGTATAAAACTTGGTTGGAGAGTTTTTTCAGGAAACTACAATTTTTAAGAGCAATATGCCATTATGTCTTAAAAGTATTTAATCAATGCATCCTTCGAGTGCATACGTACACAGCAGATACATGGACCTTAACTGAAACAGACATACAAAGGCTGAAGACAGTTGAAAAAAGCATGGAGAGATGCATATTTGGTGTAACCAGTAAAGAAAAGGAGAGGAACTCATGGATAAGGAAAATTACAAGAATCGAACATATCATGATAAGAGTAAAATCCCTGAAATGGCAATGGGTAGACATATTTCCAGGAGAACGGACCACCGATGAACAACCGATATTTTAGACTGGATTCCAAGGGACAGGAAAAGATCCAGAAGAAGGCCACGTGGGAGATGGGTTGATGAAAGAGACTGACCCAAAACAGTCCGTTGTGCAAGAAACATGGGAAGACCTTCATCCAGCAGTGGATTGATAATGATTGAGAATAATGATGATGATGATATATCCGACTTTTAAGTTTAAAGCAGATTTGCCTGGGTCAGGCCCGAATCGCTTCGGAGTCCAAAGGTTTTTAACCGTTTACCACTCTGTTGCAAGGAGGGTGGTTCTATGGGAAAGTCATGCTGTTCATTTGGTGGAATGTGACAGTCCTGTGCACTGAGAAAGCGTGTTAGGGGATCACGCTGTGAAAGAGAACTTCTTTGTCCGAGCAACCGCAGCGGGTTCATGATGATCTATGCCAACGCTAACTAGCGCTCGTCAATAGGAAGCAAACATTTCTGCAGGTGGATAATGCTCGAAGTCACGCATCTAGACTGCTCTACCGAAACTTACAGTAGTCGGGAGGGTTTGAGTTCCTTCCCTATTCTCCATACATTTCGGACTTTGCCCCATCCGTTTACCTTCGTTTTTTCTCCACGACCGATTTCCTACAAGAATGGTACTTTGCTCTTTTGATGTATGTGGAAACTGTCATCAGACAGTTTCTGTCCTGGAGACTTGCCGAGAGTTTCCGCCGTAGAATTATAGGTATGGTAGCACGTTGGCAAAAGGCTATAGAAAACTGCCGCCTATTCTTTGCAGAATGAGGTGAGCGTCTGTAGCTTCCGTGCATTATTAAGCTTTTCGGCTGCAAAGACTGCGGACTTTTGACTCATCTTGGTAAGTCATCAGAAACATCTGCTTCACAAGTGAAAATCATTTGGTGCAATGCATGCCATTTATACAGCCAAACAAGGAATATATGACGGAAAATGTGAAAAAAAAAAAGAATCTCGAAATACTCAGTTGGAAGCCGTTAATAACCCTGAAGTATCACCATGAATTACAGGCCTCCAAGCAAGCTCCACTAGTGGCTCGTATATGGCAACAGAAGCAACCCCAACTCGAGGTGGAAGCAGGGGGACACCTCATGCGCAGAAGCAACACGTGTGCAGTCTCTCGTGGTACCAGTTAGTTGAAGACGACGCCGTCGTATTGTTTTAGTGGATGTTATAGAGGAAAAAAAACATATGCAGTGAGGCGAATTAATTTCCTAATGAAATGTCACGTCAACGAATATAAGCACGGGAGGAAAATTATATAAATTAATGAACTCTAAAAAATAGTCCATTACTCTCAGGTATTTACAGAAACTCATTTCTCTGCAAAATTCCAGCACAAACACACAAATAATCGAGAATACAGACACCCATGAAACACACCCACTCCATTCCCACGAACAACAAGAAATAATTTCTGTATTTCTTTCGTTAATATACACTAAACTGCTTCAACCAAAAAACTCGGAAAGTCATTAAATAATCGTTATGTTGGAAAATAATAAGAATTATACGCGTACAAACAAAATGCTTCAGTTATTTGGCGAAGGGGGGGGGGGAGAGAAGCAAAGCTATGTGGATAAACTTTACTTATCCATGAGTTGAATACACAAGATTGGAGGAGTTCGCTGCTAAAAATAACGAAGTAAAATAAAATATCCTTCCTCTTTAGAACAAATGTAGTTTCGGACCGTGGGTAAAAAAAGATACAGTGTTGAAAATGTAACAGAATGTAACATGAAAGGGTAAACATAGTAATTAAAACTTCGCCACAGGAACAGCACAAAACTTTACAGTCGTTGATAATGAGTGAAGTTCCCTTAAGGTAAATTAAAAAAAAACCTTTCGTTGAAAAAATAGATTTATGAATTATATGAAACGGAAATTTATGAAAAACGACTATATTATAAAATTAAAAAGAAATCCCTTAGTTTCATATCACGCAGGAGAGCGGTTCACCTTCAAGCAAAGGCTCCTACGTGGCAAACTAATGTAGTGGCTAAAGTGTGCGCTTCGTAAACAGGACGTTGAGGGTTCGATGCTACCTTGCTCTAAGCGAGCGTTTTTCCGGATTTGTGGAAGTAATTTTATCAGCATTGTGCCGTCTTGCAGAAGTTTCGTTGGGAATAAACGAGGAGTTGTAGCACTGGGAATTGCAAGTGATTTTTGTAGGTCTACTACTGGGAAAAGGCGTCCCAAATTCGGCAAGCCATCCATCAGTTACGTCATGTGATCGCGGGCTGCCACTGCCGGGAATCTGACGGACCACTTTAGGCTAGCCATCATTTGTGGCACGGGCTCGCAGGACCGCTTTAAGGGCCGCTTGTGGCAGCCATTGCCTGTGATGGATAACTGATGGCCCATTTCTGGCATATGACTACTGATGGGGGTAATAACTGTTTGCCAGCTGCAGACCTGAACTGCTGGCACATGTGGTGGCCCCAGGAATATTTTTTTGACGGTTGGGCAACGGCAACATTGTGCTGGGCCACTGCTGGACTAACAATACTGTTTTTGCTGGGTACCGGTCTTGAGGTGGGTGAATTATTTTACCAATAGCTCATAAAATATTATTCAGGGTATTTTGACAAGCTCATAATCAGTATTCATTCTCACTTTGTGCTGTATTTCTTTTAACTATGTAAGAAGACTGATTCATATAATTATAATCAGCTCTCAGTTTTTTGAATAGTTTCAGAACCGAAAACGTAGTTGGACAGGCGTATTAAAAAAAGCAATACCGAAAATACCACAGTCTAAGGGCTGGAAATGTGCAAAAAGTTAAAGATAAAACAGAAAACTCTGTGTCCACCAACCTGATGATTCTACCGTGCAGAATATGTTTCAGCTAGTAGGCCAGCCTTACAAAATTGAGAAGTTTGACAGAAAGTTTTAATCCCAGTTTCGATTTGCTGATGGTATTGTTATTCTTGCCAATCGATTTCGAATCACAAACAATGATACACGATATAAAATAAAAGGTAAGCAAATAAGAAAAAAATAGTTACGAAGCATGATTGTTAAACATATTGACTAAACTATAATTTGAAAGAAAAGATGTTAGCACCAAATATTTGATTTCATCTTCCGCCACTGAAATGTTTTTACGATTTGGCCTTGCTGGAATATTTTTCTTCTGAATGCTTATTAGCAATTGCTACGAAGCGCACGTGCCTGATCGTAGAACATCTCCATAATACATTTTCCTTCAATGAGATTCCTAACAGGCAGATTGATTTTGCTGTTACCAATGTTCTACAATTACACGTCACACAAAACAACAAATAAAACAACTTTGTGTGTGTTATGAGTTCTTTATTTTGTGATTTTTGTATATTAGAAAT
Source organism: Macrothele yani (assembly GCA_039090855.1). Classification (NCBI taxonomy): domain Eukaryota; kingdom Metazoa; phylum Arthropoda; class Arachnida; order Araneae; family Macrothelidae; genus Macrothele; species Macrothele yani. Next base: position 3,654,832 of record CM076995.1, on the reverse strand, counting down.
TAGTTTATTTCTCAGGCTCCAAATTTTACCGACTTATATAACAATTTTGGACTGGAGTTAGTTTGACAGCAGTGACTTTAGCTTCAATGCCCAGAAACCAGTTTTTCTACTCTAATTCGTAACTTTCCACTATAGGCATAGATTTTAGAAAGTTATAACTCATTTAGAGAGCCTCTTGTGATGATTTTTATAGAAAGCTTTCCTGTTTTTGACGTCTACAGCCGAAACAATTTAAAGAGCAGTCAGATTAGCGGGGATTGGGTAAAAATTGTGCTGCCCTAATTTATGATCAATAAACGGGAAATCGAAAATAACTGTCCAGGCTTTATTAAAATACTCGGTATTGAAAAACACTGGTGGCAAATTATTGCTTGTAAAGAATTGTCGTACATTTACTGACAAGAATATTATGGGGAACTGAATGTGCTTGTGTATGAGTATGTATGACTTGATGAGCATGCCATCGGTAATGGTGAAGAAATTTGAAATTTGAGTCACCTATAGGTTCATCACTTTTTTAATTGCAGAATAATCGTTACTTCGCGAATATTTAAATAGAAGCTGTGGAATTAACAAAGCATGAACAGAGAAATTTCAAAGTTATGCACTCGTATATTTCCAATAGAGTTCAAATGGATACGGTAAATAAAATGGCACTGTGAAAAAAACTATCTCTACTTTTCAGAGCGTTGCACATAGCTCTTTTTACAAATTGTGCGCACTTCTTCAACTAATTTGAATGTGGTTAGAGGTTCTCGTTGGGACAATACTGACATAGAAGTAGAGTAAGTCCGATTATGTGATTTTCGATTTATCCGTAGCGTCGAAGCCAAACGAGGAGCTTCTTGGATCATTTAGGGTCAAACTTTAAATCATGACAAAAAGTTTTACCTGTAGGAGTCGTCTAGTCCTTTAATCCAGACATATTTTCAGGATCGGAACCATGAAATACACGAGGCTGCACTTTTTGTTTATTATTTCACCATGCTTGTCCATTTCGTGCATACGCCCACATGCACACGCACATTCTTCTCTTTTCTTCTCTGCTTGGTGACACAATGCTTTGCTCTTTTTAAATTTTTATTTTGAGTTCTCTCTGCGTGAAAGCTATAAGAGAAAAACACTATGCCCTTACGTACTCACCAAATAATATGGAGCAAAGGCGAACTTCCCTCTGTTAGCATGTGTGCTTTTAACGGATATTTTTCTTCGGAAAAGTAACATTTGACCTCATCCCTTTGCAATCACAACAAACGTGCGGAATTGCAACGTATTAACTGCGACGTTTGACGTAAAACTTTATCCCTTATCTAAAATTCAAATAATCACAAAAGAATTTGTTTGCGATAGTCCTAACTCTGTACGTAATTTTATTACATTATTTGAGGAACATGGTAAGTGAAAGAAAAGGAAATTTGTTTTTTCAATTGAAAAAAAACATGAAGCTTTTAAGAGGCTAGAAAAAGGCGAGTCCATATAAAAAAGATAATAACTGCATCCGAATTCGGTGTGGTGCCAGTTACAGTCGAATAACATGTATAAAGAGCAAACTGTGTCGTGTAAAGACAGTTATGTAAGTCTGGTCTGCTTTTGTGGAAAGCGTTGGGAGAAAATCGTACTCGCAGGTCTTCCCATTGGAGATTGCCGTTTTACTCACCGTCGTTTCTGCGACGACCTATCCCTGTGTATGAAACGTGTAATTCACCTCTGACTTTATTCTTGTTTTGCTTGTGTGTTGCCGTTTCACTAGCGAATGTGATCGTTTCTTTTTTTACACACTCTTCAAGACTCCTCAGCGAATCTGTGTAGTCTTTTTAAGAAACAGTGTGATCCGTCTTCTGTGTTCTCTCTGTTTCGTCCATTTACAATGTTTCGTGTAGTGACATGTATGTTTTTTGTGTTCTCTCTATTTCGTCCATTTACTCTATTTCATGTTGTGACATGTATGCTTTTTGCGCTCCCTTTGTTTCGTCATTTTGTGTGCTCCCTTTGTTTCGTCATTTTGTGTGCTCCCTTTGTTTATCCCTTTTGTGCTCTATTTCCTCTCTTTCACGTTGTGACATATGTGTTTTTGTACTATCTTTGTTTCGACTACTTACACAGTTTCATGTTGTGTTTCTATATGTTGTGACATGTATGCTTTTTGTAATCTCTTTGTTTCGTCCATTTATAGTGCTTCATGCTGTGGCATGTATGTTTTTTTGCTCTCTTTGTTTCGTCCACTTACAGTATTCCATGTTGTGTTTCTATATAATGGGGCATGCATGTTTTTTCTGCTGTCTTTGTTTCGTCCATTTACACCATTTCATGTTGTGGCATGTATCTTTTTGTGCTCTCTTTGTTTGGTCCATTTACACTATTTCATGTTGTTTTTCTATATGTTGCGACATGCATGTTTTTTGTTTCCTTTGTTCCGTCCACTTATAGTGTTTCATGTTGTGCTTCTATATAATGCGGCATGTATGTTCTTTCTGCTTTCTTTGTTTCGTCCATTTACACCATTTCATGTTGTGACATGTATAATTTTGTGCTCTCTTTGTTTCGTCCATTTAGACTACTTTATGTTGTGAAAGGTATCTTTTCGTGCTCTCTTTGTTTCGTCCATTTAACTGTTTCATGTTGTGTTTTTATATGTTGTTAGATTTATGTTTTTTGTTATGTTTTGAGGATATTTCCTCTTCTGGTTTTGATATACACCGTAGTATTTGGCGCTTTTTCACGCATCGAGGCCCTCGCACCACAAAAATTCAACCAAACAACAAGTTGAGTGGAAGACGAGAAGTGAGTTAGAGAAGTGGAGCTGTGCTCAGGTCTCGTGAAGTATTGAAGGACAGAAACACGATGAAGAAATATGAATATTGAAAGACGAGTCAAAATGCTTTTGGTTAATTAGGTGTAATTATATGTGAAGAAAGTCAGTCTCCCTAGAACATTACATTAGAAAGAATAAGAATAGCTTTGACTGAAACATTTGGTAGCGTTTACTTGATGCTTCGGATAGCTAAACACAAATACGTATTAATTCCACACTTATTGTCTTAACGGCCAGGTACGTAATAAGTCGGTACTTAAACTTCAACGCCTTTATTATCATCCACAATTGTTCTCTTTAGCTATTAGCCCAATGAGTCATATCGCTGGTAGCGTCAAATACTCTTTAAGTATAGCAAACTTAGTAACAGGTTAATGCTGTAATGATTTGTGTTTCTTCGTGCAAGTGCCTCGATGGGCTCAAGAGCGCTATTAATGCTGTAAGATCGGAGCAATATAACAATTAACATCTAACAAACTCGAGCCTCAAAATGAGAGACTCAGAGCATATAACTAATATCTGAAAACGTTTAACGTGTAACAGCAGAATTCATCCGACACGACAAAACAGTTTAACAGGAATGAAATAGAAAATATGTCACCAAAGCCAGCTAGAACATCACCCATCTCGAAAGCCATCGAACATACACTGCAAACATCGTTCTTATCTGTATTGAACTCGTACGGCATTCTACTTCTGATCTCAACTCAGATTGCCACAAGATATTCATTCGAGAGAGAAATGTAACTGCAAATTACAAACCGCTTAAAGGAGAACGAACTAATTTACACGGATACAGGAACTAAAAAGGAAAGTTTTATTAGGGTGTACGTTACGAAGCATTTTTTTCTTATTATTCACAGAGCAAAGAGGTCAGGGCATGCTTATTACAAGCCCAGTCTTGCAAGATTAAATGAAACCTGGTTTAGAGGATAGTTTGGGCTGGACTGATTGCTGGTAAACGTCATTACCTACTGCTCAATACCTGTCGCAAAAGCTTATCGGCAAATTCGAAAGAACTTATTCATTTTAAAGCGAAATAGCATTGATAACGATGGATTATCAGGTGAGAAAATACATAACTGCGATGAGACAGGTTAGAACACATGCACAGACAAATTGAAATATACTACCTTTAAAAACTAACTTCTCAGGATGAAGCTTCAGCTCATGGTATAAACTAAATTAGGTTAGACTGTCCGGCCTTCTCTGTAATAACGCTATTAGTGACTACGGGCTAAAATTATAACTTATTTCAAAGTCTAAAACACCACGAGCTTTTCAAAAAGCTGTCTCCTATTGCTCTACCAATTATACATAAGAATCAAAAACATGTAGGAATGGATTGAGGAATTTTCCGAGGCTGGTTTTTCGATGAATCTTTTCCGTTAGTAGATCAATTTTTAAAAATGCTATACCTAAAAAGGAATGCGATTATTTTCATTGATAGGGCGCTATCTCATCCTGAGGAGATGAACTGACCAATGAGGAAATCCGAAAAGTTTTTCTTCTTCCTAATGTCAGCTCATTATGTGAGCCTATGGACCAGGGGCTACTTGGAGCGTTCAAGCAAAAATATAGTCGTAATAGTTTACCTTCGCCCATTGAAGCAATGGGCGATGGACATCGTATGCTAAACAAGTTAAAGAAAGTGAATATAAAAGGTTTTGTCAAAACACAAGTTTTTCCGTTTCTCCTCACTCCGGAGTAAGTCGCTCTTTCAACTGAGCTACGCGGATAGAATGTCTCGCTGCAGATTTGGCGTCTTGACACATCATTTCAGCCTTGTAGTACGTCACAGTTTTATTGATTGGATGGCACAAGCATGTCATTTCGGAATGTTATAAACATGTTAGTAAAATCGTGCAATGCATTAAATATCATACGCTTTTCAACATACCAGAAATCATTACTCACGTTCTTACTCAAGTTATGAGGATAATGGCTGTGGAATAAATCTCGCTGCTGTGTCCTGACCTTTGTCCCGTTTCGGTGATATTAAGCAGAATTGGTTCAGTATATCTCCGGAACAACATACTAAGGTTTTGCCGCAATCGAAGCATTTTTAGTCAAGTTATGAGGATAAAGGCTGTCAAATAAATCTCGCTCCTGTGCATTGACCTTTAACCCCATTTCGATGGTATTAAGCAGAATTGGCTCAGTATACCTCCGGCACAACATACTAAAGTTTTGTTGCAATAGAATAATTTTTAATCAAGTTATAAGGATAATAGCTGTGGAATAAATATCGCTCCTGTGTCCTGACCTTTGACCCGTTTCGGTGATATTAAGCAGAATTGGTTCAGTATATCTCCGGAACAACATACTACAGCTTTGTTGCAACTGAAGCATTTTTTGTCACGTTATGAGGATAATGACTGTGAAATAAATCATGCTCCTGTGCCCTGACCTTTGAACCCATTTCAAATATAATAAACAGAAATGGTTCAGTATACCTCCGGAAAAACATACTCAAGTTTTGTCGCAATAGAATCATTTTTACTTAAGTTATGATGCGTAAGGGAAATGGAATGGATCCCGCTCCTACGTCCTGACCTTTGACCCTATTTCGCCATTTTCAATAGGGTTTACCCCCAGTTGATCCCCTACCACATACTAAAATTTAATCGAAATCGAACGATTTTTACGCAAGTTATAACGTGTAAAGGCAATTCAATGGATCCCGCTCCTACGTCCTGACCTTTGACCTCATTTCGTCCATTTTCAATAGGGTTCGTTCCCGCGTGGTCCGCTCTCACACGCTGTTTAAGATCATGCTAAAATACTGTTAAGATCATACTAAAATGTCATCGAAATCGAACCATTTTTATGCAAGTTATGAGGTATAAGGACAATGGAATGAATCCCGCTCCTTTGTCCTGACCTTTGACCCCATTTCGTCCATTTTCAACAGGATTCATCCCCAAGTGGTCCCCTGCCATATACTACAATTCCTCGGAATCGAACTATTTTTACGCGAGTAATCGTGCGGACGGACAGACAGACAGACGGACAAAGTTGGAGAATGTACGCTTCTTCAACCTACGTTTGGAAAGCGTAAAAAAACAAGCTGCGACTGAAATGTTTCTTCTTATCTAGCTAAAAGCGGTTTCAATTAAAGTGATATTGAAATGTTTCATATATTGTTAAACTTCTGGTACTGATAATTTTATCATTCATTTTTCATAAATGCGTTAAAATGTTTTTTCTGGGGAGTCCGAGAGATCTCGCGAAAAATTTTTTTTCGTGTATTACTTATTATTGTTTAAGAAATTTCCTTGCACTTGAGTCCTTTTAATGAAAACTTTGATATGTTGTGGATTTCGTGGATCTTGGCAGTAGTACTATCTAAAGTAGTTATTGAGAAAGGGTCAAAATCTTATCCGATTTGGCTCTTCTTTCCAAACTGTATTTCATGCTTTCCAACCGTAGGTGGAAGAAGTGTGTACGCTCCAGCTTTTTCCGTCCGCCTGTCTGTCTGTCCGTCCGTCCGCACGATAACTAGAGTAAAAATGGTTCGATTTTAATGACATTTTAGTATGTGGTAAGTGATAACTTGGGGAGGAATCCTAATGAAAATAGACGAAATGGGGTTAAAGATCAGGACATAGCAACGGGATCCATTCCACCGACCTTATGCGTCATACCTTACGTAAAAATGCTTCGATTGCGACAAAACTTTATCATATTGTTCTGGAGTTATACTGAACTGGTTCTGTTCAATATCATCGAAATGGGGTCAACGGTTAGGGCACAGGAGCAAGATTTATCGCACAGCCATTATCTTCATAACTTGACAAAAAATGCTTCTATCGCGACAAAACTTTAGTATGTTGTTCCGGAGGTATACCAAACCAATTCTGTAAAATATCTTCGAAATGAGGTCAAAGATCAGGACATTGGAGCGGATCCGTTCCATCGCCTTATGATTCATAACTTGACTAAAAATGTTACTATTGCGGCAAAACTTTAGTATGTTTTTCCGGAGGTATACTGAGCCAATTCTGCTTAATATCATCGAAATGGGGTTGAAGGTCAGGGAACATAAGCGAGATTTATTCCACAGCCATTATCCTCAAAACTTTAGTAATAACTCGAATGATGATTTCTGTTATGTTGCAAAACGTATCATAATCAATGCATTGCATGATTTTACTAACTTGTTTTCTTTAATTTGGAACCTTATCTAACATGTAACATGGTAAAACGTGATGTACTTTTAACTCTAGAAAGATACCATATTCATAAAAAAAGGCAAAGGTCTGCTGTTAGCTTTGGAAGATACCAGACTCATCCTCTCTACAGAAAAAATGTAATTCAGACAAATCTTGTGCTGGGTTTTACTTTCCGAAGGTTTGAACTTACCGCAGGGGCTTCATTGGGAAAAGGTAATTGAATTGTCTTATTTATTCATGTATTAGATAACATCAACTGAGAGAGACGAATATATTTTGTTTGTTGTAAACAACAGACTGCATTACACTGCGAGGCTTAGCAACCATGAGAACTTCAGCCCCGAAATGTTTCACAGCAAACCGAGTTATAGAATCACAAAGCCAGTCGGGTTTTTTTTACGCTTTCTAAATCGTAGGTTGAAGAAGCGTATAGCCCCAGCTTTGTCTCTCTCTCCGCATGACAACTCGCGTAAAAATGGTTCGAATTCGATGAAATTTCAGTATGTGGTAGGGAACAATTTAGGGACGAATCCTATTGAAAATGGACGAAATGGGATTAAAGATCAGAACATATACTGCCGTGCAAAAATTAAGGACGAGACGGTTTTTCGAATGTAACGTCGTGCAGAAGTACTCCACATCGACTCAAATGATACCATAAGAACCCAAGATGTAAGAATATGAGACAAGTGAGCAAAACCGTCCAAACAAGGAATCCAAAGGATACAAAGGCACTTTATTGAAAAGGTAGCTTCGAGCATAACTGGACAGACCCCAGAAACGTCCATGTGACAGGCGGCTGCCAAGAAAAATCCAGTCTTTAGTAGGGGATATGATCACCCCTGACTGCGTTGCAGGATTTACAACGTCTGTACATGCTGAGGACGAGGTTGTCAATGAGCTGTTGAGGCATCGCGGCCCATTCCTCTTGTAGCGCCAATCAAAGCTGCGGAATCGTTGCTAGCGGCTTGTGACGTGCTGCTAAGCGTCTCCCGAGAAGGTCCCACACGTGTTCGATTTGATTTAGGATCGGGGAGCTTGTGGGCCAATCCATGCGTTGAATATCTTCATTCTCCAACAGCTCTGCGACAGCCACTGTACGATGAGGTGTAGCGTTGTCGTCCATGAAGAAGAACTCAGGACCCACAGCACCTCTAAACAGACGCACGTCAGGCAGGAGAACCTCGGTACAATAGCGGACACCAATGACTGAACCTCCTTGGAAGATGTGGAGGTCAGTACGGCTACCAAACATGATACCGCTCCAAACGAGAACTCCGCCTCCTGCAAACAGGTCCCTTTCGATGATGTTGGAGGTGTGATTGCGTGTTCCTTGCTCTCTCCAGATGTGTATACGTCCATAATCGCTCGTCAGACTAAATCGGCTCTCATCCGTAAAGAGAACTCGACCCCACTGCTGATGTGTCCAGTTCTTTTGTTCCTGGCACCACAGAAACCGCCGTCTCCGATGAACAGGCGTTAATGGCACACACCGTTCTGGTCGTCGTGCAAATAGACCACCTTTGTGCAGCCCCCTGGCCACGGTAAAACGCGATAACGGACGTCCAGGCGTCTGTTGCATGTGCCTTGCGATTTCTCCCGCTGTCTGCCGTCTGTCTCTTCTCGCCTGTAGGACAATATACCGGTCGTCCGCAGCCGTGGTTGCTCGTGGAAGACCACTGCTAAACTCTAGAACAGCTGTTCTTATCGTTTGAAATGCTTTCCAAGCTCGTGAAACGATGCTGTGAGCGATCCCGAAATGCTCGGCCACACTGGCCACACGTCGACCTTCTTCCAACTTCCCAATGACGCGACCTCGGGTAAAGTCATCCTGATGTCGTCTACTGGATTGCCTGTCGGCCATATCACACAGTGGCAGCAACTCGACGTCCTTCAAACCGATGTACACCGTACAATAGCTTTCACCGAATTGCTGAGCAAATGATCATGATCATATGTAGAGGATTTTAGGAAGGGAGTGTCTGACCACAGGTCTTAAACAACCCTTAGAAATAGGAAACTAGGAGATTTGGGCATGAGCGCCCGATAGGAAAGTGACACGGAAGCGAAGTAGAAAGGGGGAGGAAGATGCCCTTATTTATTACCGTGAGGCCAGTACCCGGCGAATTGCTGAGCGTACACCGCCCGTGGGCTTTATACCCTTCCGACACCCCCTACGTCATGCTACATATATGCGCATGCTCTGCCGTACCGGACCCTAGTCTATCTCCTGAGCGGTCTTTCGGTCCGTTCTGCCTGCTCGTTCCGCTGTTATGCTAATTTTTCCTCTTCGACCTTAATTTTTGCACACCAGTGTAGGAGCGGGATCCATTCCATAGCTCTTATGCGTCATAACCTACGTAAAAATGCTTCGATTGCGACAAAACTTTGTTTCAGAGGTATAGTGAACAAGTTCTGTTTAATATCCCCGAAATGGAATCAAAGATCAGGGCACAGGAGCGAGATTTATTCCACAGCCATTATCCTCATAACTTGAGTAATAATTTGAATAATAATTCCTGGTATGTTGGAAAGCGTACCATAATCAATGCATTGCGTGATTTTACTAACTTGTTTTGTATGTAGTAAGCTCATCAGTTTTCTAATGAAGACAACTAATTTATCTCATGCTTTATTATTCTTTTGAATAACCACCTGGTTTTATCTGTGTTTAATAATTTTGTGGTTCGCACTGTTTTTGCATAGTAATTTTACAGCATGAAACCTATAATCATATTTATAAATCCAAAATAAAGCAATTATGTCTTTCAGGAAGGAATGTGTCCTCAGCTTTACGGATCATCATTCTTACACCATAAAACAGATATTTAGACGGCGTGCTTCTGATTCCGTTGACACCTTAGATTTCTTACAATTTTGTAGGTTTATTAAATCGTTTACAAACTTATGGCATACCAAGTTTTTTATTTTTTTATTCGCAAGTTTGAGGAAATTGTTTGAAAGTTATGCTAAAATTTAGCATTTTCTCCTTCCACATAAGTTCTTGCTTGGAGAAGAGTTTTTGAAGTTCTTTGTAGGCAGCTCATTTTGATCATGGAGTGGCAAGAGGATAAAAAAGAGAAGTTATAGCCGTGAAGCACATCTCATTATAATTCACCCACGAAAAACTGAAGTAACATTTATCCTGGAATAGAAAGACCATGAAACTTAAATGCATGCGTGCATTTCAGTCTGGGTGGGTGGGTGAGTGTATACGAAGTTATAAATCTAAAACAAAAGCGTTGACCTAGGTCATCGTCCAACTTAAAAAAACAAAACAAAGGAAAGCATATCAGCTGCATTTTTGCATGATTTTATTTCTTAATTTTTGCTCCTATTTTTACCTAACTTCAGAGCAGGAACAGGTAAAACTATTTAAGGTCAGCGACCTACAAGAGGAAATTTATGGGCATATAAATTGCAAAATAAAAGAATGAATTCGCTGAAACTCTCAAACTGAACTGTTGTTTGTGTTTTAATGACGTATTCAAAGCATGAAGGACAGGCCTCTTAGCGCATGATCAAAACTATGCTTTTCTTAACGTATGCTAATTGAAGTAAACATTAATAGAACTCATGCTGCACTAGGAAATTTAAGAAAGAGATCGTTTTGTAAACTTAAGATCATAGTCTTGTAAATCTTCTAAAGTCTAAACGAATGCTATTTTCAAGTAAAATAAAAGGTTTTACATACTTCACAGTTGCGTATAAGATTTATCTGGTTTCAGAAGTCGCCGTGGTTTTAAGATATTCAGCGTAAAGAAACAAAGGTATAAGAAAATGATAATGAGCAAGACAAATAAATTAAATTAAAAAAATGTGTGTGCGTGTGTGTGAGCGCTCAATCGCACGCGTTTATGTTTGTGATTTCATCTCAAGGAGCAAGTGAAATCTAAAACGTCCTGAAATAATTTTTACGAGAAAAATGCTGCGCAGGAAGTTGAACTGAACTTAATTTTGATAAAGTAACCCAATTCAAAAGTCCGTTATTTATCAAGTAATGAGAATATGGAAGCTCATACCTGCGAAATTTTTATTCTTGTGAATTTTGTTTCCTTTAATTTTAAGGTGAAGTCGAAAAGTTATCAATCTTGCAACATTTGCAGTCAAGTGAATTTTTCTGAGCAACAGATGTGCCATTTTACTTCAATTCTGCGAAATAGCGGAGGAATAAGTGCAAGACCGTGTTGTTATCATTTCATCAAGAACCGGCTGTCAAAGCTGCTTGCAGCAAAAAAAAAAAATAAATAAAAATAAAAGAAAAATAGGCAGTTTTGTTCATCCCCTGCTGTTTCTCAATAGGTTTTTTTTTTCACGAAATTATATTTTCGATTAGCTGAGAAAACTATCTTGTCGCAAAATATGAGTTTTATCTCCGCAGATATTATTTAATTTGTTTGAAACTTTAGTCTTGTTGCTGAATGATTCATGCTTTGATTCCGTAACAAACTTAAGCTTTCGTGCAATAAAATTTCACCAGTTAAATGATGAAAGCTACCTGACACGTACCACAAAAGTTTGCACCATGTGTCTTTAGATTACACTTAAAACTTTTGTTTGAGTTATATGTTTATCCTATCTAATATTTAGTCAAACCAGGGGTCAAAAGGAAATTCCAGTTGTTTTGTCTCGTGAGTAGGCAAACGTTCATCCATCGAAGATATCTGAAAAGCAAAGCTCAATATGTGGTCTTTTCTATTGGCAGTGTAGAACTGACACCGACTTACAATGTAAAAAATGATATTGTCCGACAGATCACTCATGCTAAGAACGATGACATCATTCTGAAACAAATGCACGTGAGTTCCTGTGTTTACCGAAATTGAGCCTCCAGGTTATCAAAGTTTCAAGGCAGGTGGTCATTTTACCTTTCTGGAATGTCAAAAAGAGACTATGTAGAATTAAAGTCAAAGGAATTTTCTAGACAATTCTATTCTTCTCGTATTGACTGTTATCTCATTTTCAGTGGGAACGAACTTTCTAATTGGAAAGCCTGAAGTGCAGTATCTCGTTTTTGCCTCCATAATTCATAATTAAATCTGCATTTTTTATGTGAACGGATGAATGGATTTCCTTGTCAGCTCTAATGAAACGTAGTTGACAACTGGGAAAGTATTCACACTTAAGGGACACCTTGTAGGTCACTGATCATTTGACCTTCACTGTGCTGTGGAATACAGACAAGTAGCAGCAGTCTCGTATATAAGCTTAATACGTGAAAAAAATCCAGTCACGTCAGCTGGAGTTTTGCTAACATCCTGTGTAACGTTTCACTTCAAGCGGTTTTCCGCAATATTGATTTGAGATACTTCTAAATGACACTGTGTATACGACATTTCTGTCTAGAATCAAAGCATAAACACCTTTCCCTAAAAGGTTGAATCCTGGTTGCTTTGTCGTCCGTCGAGTAGCCAATAGCGTGTGCTTGTTGATCCTCATCAAGTTCAGCATGGGTTTGCATTAAGATACGGACGTCTTTTTTTTTTATGGGAGTTTATTTCTCCCTTCCCTGCACACATAGCGGCTAACTCCCGGACGGGTGACGGTGCCTGAGCTAAATATTTCAAAGAGGTCTTTAAACCTGTTTTTGTTAACGAAACTCCTGACTGAATTTCATACAGCTGAAGTTAAAACAAGAAAGATGACAGCGGATTTTCGGGTGTAATAAGCACGTCTTTTGAATCCTTTCTGACGCAAATTAAATTTATCAAAGCTATTCAAAGGCAATGGAACCGGTATGGAAAACAATAGTATCTGATGGAAGAAAGAAGTTTTTCAATCGGGTCTTTAATCCTTCAGATATTGCTGTAAACGGAATCGTGAGTTTACGAACTCTTAGAAACAAAGTTATCGACAAAAATAAGATGTGACTTTACGTCCCCTGGTGGGAAAACCATGCATTATTTTAGAAAGAAAGTATTCTCAAAAGTTTTATCCATATGAGCGGTATCGGTCCAAGAAAAAAAAATTGTAGTCGAGTTTTCAGGAGCCCAGATTTTGCTACAAATACATCAGAAGCAGAAATTAACACTTATGACCTCTGGTGGCCAAACCATTCTTTACAAAACATTAGAAATTATGTGAAAAATATTTTCCATCAGGTCGTGCATGAGATACAGGAAGAATTTTTCAAATCGGAGTTTTAGGAGTAGAAAACACAATTTACATTTTTGCGCCCTAGCGGAAAGCCTTAAATGGTTTACGTGAAAATTTTGAATTTATTGGAAAAACATTTCGCATCGGAAACACTATCCAACAACGAAGGAATTTTTCAAATTGGACTTTTAGAAGTAGAGATATTGACAAAAATAAGATATACATCTACGCTCCCTGGCGTACAAACCATGCATTATTTCAAGAAGAAAGTGTTCCTAAAAGGTTTGTCGACATGAGTAGCATCGGTAAACAAAAGACTTTTTTCAATCGAGATTTTAGAAGCTCATATTTTGCTGCAAATACAACAAAAGTGGAAATTAAGACTTACGCCACCAGGTGGCCATATCATTTTTTTACAAGAAATAGAAATTATGTGCAAAGGATATCCCATCAGGAGCTGTATCCGGTGAAGAAGGAATTTTTCAAATCGCAGGTTTAGAAGCAGAGAAATAGTGGGAAACGCAATTTACCTTTACGCCCCCTAGCGGAAAGTCTATGAATTACTTGAAAGTTTTGAAAAATATATGAAGCACATGTCATACTAGAAACACTATCCAACAAAGAAGGATTTTTTTAAATCGGATTCCTAGAAGTCGAGATATTGGCAAAAATAAGATATACGTCCACGCCCCTGGCGCAAAAACCATGCGCTATATTAAGAAGAAAATGTTTCTAAAAGGTTTGTCGACACGAGTAGTATCGGTCTACAAACGACATCTTTTTCAATCGAGAATTTAGAAGCTCATATTTTGCTGCAAATACATCAGAAGCGGAAATTAAAGTTTGCGTCCCCTGGTGGCCAAACGACTTTTTTCTTTTTTTACAAAAATTAGAAATTATGTGCAAACGATTTCCCATCAGGAGCTGTATCCGGTACAGAAAGAATTTCTTAAATCGTAGATTTAGAAGCAAGATATAGGGAGAGACGCAATTTAGCTTTACGCCCCTAGCGGAAAGTCTATGAATTTCTTAAAAATTTTGAAACTATATGAAGCACATGTCATACTGGAAATACTATCCAACAAAAAAGGAATTTTTCAAATCGATCCCCTAGAAGTAGAGATATTGACAAAAATAAGATATAAATCTACGCCCCCTGGCGTAAAAACCCTGCACTATTTTAAAAAGAAAATGTTCCTAAAAGGATTGTCGGCATGAGTAGTATTGGTCTACAAACGATGTTATTTTTAATCGAGAATTTAGCAGCTCATATTTTGCAGCAAATATATCAGAAGCGGAAATTAAGGTTTACGCACCCTGGTGGCAAAACCATTTTTAAAAAAAATTAGAAATTATGTGCAAACAATTTCCCATCAGGAGCTGTATCCGGTGCAGAAAGAATTTTTCAAATCGGAGATTTAGAAGCAGAGATATAGGTTGAAACGCAATTTACCTTTACGCCTTCTAGCGGAAAGTCTATGAAGTACTTGAAAATTTTGAAATTATATGAAAAACATGTCACACGAAAAACATTATCCAACAAAGAAGGAATTTTTGAAATCGGACTCAGAGAAGCAGAGATATTGACAAAAATAAGATATACATCTACGCCCCCTGGCGTAGATGTATATCTTATGATATACATCTACGCCAGGGATATTTTAGGATATTTAAATTAAGGATATTTTAGGAAGAAAATATTCCGAAAAGGTTTATCGATGTGAGTGGCATCAGTCCACGAAAGAAGTTTTTCAATCGATATTTTAGAAGCTTAGATTTTATGGCAAATACATCAGAAGCAAAAATTAACACTTACGCCCCCTGGTGGCCAAAGTATTCATTACCAAAAACTCGAAATTATATGCAAAAGATTTTCCATTAGGAGATGTATCCTCTGAAAAAAGATTTTTCAAATCGGAGTTTTAGAAGAAGAGTTATCGAAAAAAATGTAATTTACTTTTACGCCCCCCAGCGGAAAATCTATGCGTAATTTGAAAAGGAAACTATATCTAAAACACTCTTCGACATAAAGGGAATAGAAAGATAAAATAATTTTTTCAATCGGATGTTTAGAAGCAAATATGTGGATTAAAACGTAATTTTGAATTAGACATCATCAGCATTTACGCCCCCTAGCGGCAAAATTATACATCGTAAAAAAAAACGAAATAAAGGATCATCATTCGCATATTTCAAGCTTTCGAATGCAAAAAAAAATATTAAAATCGGACTAATAGTTGCAGAGATACCGTGGGTACAGACGGACTGACGGACGGACATACCGATAACAGAAGCACGAACTTTTTTCCAAAGGCGTGCTAACAAAAAGCTATCCTTCACTTCAGATTTTTCTTGATTTGTAAATATGCCAGCACTTAGACCATCGCGCCACTGGGGCAGCAGCAGGTCTTCATATATGTGAAGTAAGCTTTGTTCAGTTGAAGTATTTGGAACCTCACTTTCTTGTCAATTAAGCCTTTAAAACCGTAATTGGAGATCCCCGTTTCAGAGTCGTCCAGCATGCGAGCCCTTGGCTAATATTAGGAGCTGGCCTTGGGCTTGAGTTCTTTGTAAGGCAGTGGTAGTGTGTTAACTACATCGTGCAGGCTCTCTCTTGTCCCTTAAATCATTGGCCTTAAATTTTCCGTTGGTGACTCCTTAAGCCTATAACACTCACAGAGTCGTTAAAACCCGTAACAAAAAGAAATAAAAAAAGGAGAAAAATAATTATTAAAAAATAAAACAGGAAGTATACTGAAATCAATAAGCTTGAGTGAAAAGTTGTCAGGACTTTTCTGGTTTTCTAGGTATTTGAATGACTTGTTATAAACAAAAAATATTCATGCATATAACTTTTTAGCGTACACATGTGTGTCGACAATTTACACGATTAGTTCTAGTAACGGATTACGTCATTTTTTTTATCAAAAGTCCCTGCTCTTCTTTCTGGAACACTAACGTTTTAGCTTAAAGTTGATCCCTATACAAGCCAGTTGAAATCGTGTTCACCAAATAAAAAAAATAAAAAAAAAGGAAGAAGAAATTATGATGACATCGCTGTCGGTTATCTCTTGTAGTATACAAACAGTACAAACATCCATCAAAATTACTTGGTTGTTTTGAAGCCCAATAAATTATTTAGGAGAAATTCCACTTCTGGAATAGGAAAACGAATTCTAGCATGGTGAGTTGGTGAGTTAAGTAAAAGCTTTGCTTTGCCTTTCGTACTTAACCCTCCACAGAAAGAGTCATTGCTTACCATGTTCATATTAATCATCACTCATTTATTTTAAGCCTTTTTTGTCGAATTTCGTCAATTAGTAAATTCACACGCGCGAGGACATTGTTGAAGCAGACGCTTTCACAATTCTACTTGAAACGTGTAACTTCAGAAAACACAAATTTTTCCGTGTTGGCGATCGAAACCGCGTCCCCTCACTACGGAGTAAGATGCTCTCCCAACTAAGCAACACGGATGGAATGTACCGCTGCAGATTTGTCATCTTGACACGTACTTACCTCTATAGTACGTCACAAACTATACATACAATCCGAATTTCTTTGTGGTAGAATGGAAATCAAATTTTCCAAGCTTTCGCACATCAACCAGATGGTTTTTGTCAAAGAAGGTAGACAGCAAACTGAATAATAGAACGTTTCAACAATTGGAACGCGGTGACTTGACAATAAAGGAAAAGATGAAAACGTAATTAGGCATTCAAAAGCACGAGGCATTATGCTCGTTTAGCGCTCGGAATCATGGAATGAAAAGCAAAGGTATTCACTATTTGAATGAATGGTTCCAAAGTCGTGGCAACTCCAACGATACGCTATCATTGCATGACTCGCTGTTGGTTATATCTCCAAAGTATAGCTAATGGTTGTAGATTTTGGGGGTGGAGTAGGAAGCTAATTTCTTTACGTCATCCCACATAGGAGCGGCGGACTTGAACTTGAATTCTCTGGATAGGGCAGTGGTTACTTTGCCTTTCTTTTACGTTCGTTGACTCTGATTCTTTAGCACGTGGAATCAAGGAAGGAAAACAAAAGGTATTCATTATTTGAATCCCCAATCGGTACTTCTCCCACAGGCTATAAATAGGACAGACAGGCAACTGCTGTACAGCGTACCTGCAATTACGATGACGTCTAAAGGTGGTGAACAAGCAAATTCTATCGTGGGGAGGCAGTCTTTCCGAGGAAAGTGGAGTACTTGACCTCCGCGCTGCAGAACGTCTGGGATTTTCGCATGTGACGGGTGCACGTGTTTACCAGGACTGCATCAAAATGGGAAAAATAAGCAGCCGCTGGGGAAAACATGCCTAGAATCGTTTATGTTTGAAGAAAGTGCCGCCTCTCTCGTATCGTAACGCAGGAATAGAGGGTCCCATTAGAGAGAATAACGTCAGAAATGAACGACGGGACATCTTCGAAGGTTTGTGCAAAGACCATTCGATGCATGGTAGAATGACTGGGCTATAGGTGCCAACGCTCGCATCGAGCACCTTTTGTTAACAACACATCGCAGTGTTATCATGTCGCAGAAGGCAAAGAAGCGCAGCCACTTGACCGTGGAAGATTGGGAACGTGTAGGCTGAAATGACGAAGTGAGGTTCCAACCGATGAGAAGGTGAGATTGGGGCATATAGTACACGTGGTCATGAAACCCAGCTGGAGTGTTGCGGCCCTGTGGTGGCAGTGTCATAGTGTTTACGGGAGGCAACGTAGGTCTCTTTGTATTATGGAGACCGCAGTCACAGCTTAAGGCTATGTCGACGTATCCGCAGGCGACTTGTTCCTTGTCATGGCTTTACATTTACCAAAAGAAGGTTTCTTCTTTTTACAAGCCAGTGCCACGTCTCATACTTCCCGCTTGGTGAGGAACTGGTTGGAGGAGCATTCCAATGAGTTCGCAACCCACGAATGTGCGTCTCACTCTCCAGATCTGAGCACAGTTGAGTACCTGTAGGAGAAAGTGGAGGGATGAATTTTAGACCGAAACACACCACTGTCAACTTTCCGCGATTAACGAACGGCTGCTCTTAAATCATGCGCCGCAGTACCATCCGAAGTTCCCCAACAGGTGGTAGAGTCGATTGCACGACGTGTTGCTGTTGTTGTGTGAAGCAAAGGCGTACCCACACGTTGTTAAGTGAATGTGAGAATAAAACATTTCCTTTTCAGTGTACTTATATACTGTATAACGAATCTTATTCTTACAAAAATCCAGAGCAGGCTTAAAGGTTATTTTACTGAGAATACAACAGAATGTACGTTAAGATGGCAAATAAGTTTTACGGCACGAAATTTAGCATCAAACAGTTTAATTTATACAAATTTTGAAAATGTAAATCCGTTTTTTGATGTAAATACGACATGGATGGTAAGTCAGATAATATCTGAAAACTTGAATAATTCATCGTCCTGGAGCGGAAATCGAATACGCGTCTCCCGGATGTATCATACTCGGGAGCAATTCGGGAGACGCGGATTCGATTTCCGCTCCAGGACGACGAATTATTCAAGTTTTCAGATATTATCTGACTTACCATCTTGTCATATTTACAGCAAAAAACGGATTCACACCTTCAAAATTTGTATTGTATGGTGCAATCCCATATTCCATTTATGAATTTCGTCCATATTTTGCATCCTTAAAAATGCATTTTCATTTTACGCATTATTTTCAACAGCTCCTCCTTCCGAAAAAAAGAACCTCAAAGGAAACTTGGTAAATATCATGAAATCAGGTGAAGCGAAAAGTGGTGTCGTTCTGCCTCCAAACTGAGAAATCTAATGAGCGGTGACAAAATATCAGATATAGTGCTAGGATGTGATTCAGCATCGTAATCGTAGACGTTAACTCAGGGTTAATTTCTCAGAAATTTATGACCGTACTCAATTTCTTTCATTTAAACTTAAGATTTGTGGGTCACTGCCCACAAATTTTAAGTTTAAATGGTTCTTTCTTGATGTTACGGCTATTTTTTTTGTGTGCACGTGAACAGATTTTTTTTAAAAAGAAGTTAAAAGCAGAACATTTACACGGTCAAGTCACATTATTGTGACCCCCAGCTAATATTTAGAGTGACCACCGTGTGCAGCGCAGACAGCATCTAAACGGGCTGGAAGTGACTCAATAAGGTGCTGGAAGGTGTTCACAGGTATGTGGAGCGATGCTGACTGCAGTGCATCTGACAGCTGCTGGAGGGTGCGAGTTGAAGGATTCATAGAGCGAACAACACGATCCAAATGGTCCCACAGATGCCCAGGTGGGTTTACGTCTGGAGAATTAGGGGGCCAGGGAAGAACTATGAAATCTTCATCGTGCCCTTCCAAACCCTCTCGGACATTGCTAGCAGTGTGAGACGTCGCATTGTCGTGCTGGAAGATCACATCCGCCCCAGGGAAAACAGTCAACATATATATGGGTGTACGTGGTCTTCAAGGATGGAGTCATAACGAATTCGGTCCATAGTGCCTTCCACAGATATGAGTGGACACACGAAAACACTCCCCGGATCATAATACTGCCCCAACCAGCTTGCGTTCTTCCAGCAATGGTTGAAGAGTGTTTGTTCCCCGATGTTTGTCGCCTTTATACTCCAAAGTCCAGCCGTTCGATGAAGCAGAAAACATGACTCATCGGAGAAGGCAATCCTTTGCCAGTCAGCGGAGGTCCAATTCCGATACTGCCGTGCAAATATAAACCTTTTCCGCCGATGCATCTTCGTTAGCATAGGTGCAGTGACCATCCGTCTGCATCGGAGCCTCATACGCAGCAGAGTTCGCTGAACTGTCATTTTAGACACACTTCCGGTAGCTCCCTGTTCATTGGGCCAGTGAGTTGCTCCACTGTAGGGTGTCCATCGGCCCTCACGCACTTTGGTAGCCGACGTTCACCTCTCACATCAATGGCACGTGGTACGCCGCAGTTTTCACGTCGCTTATTCGAAATGGTGCCATTTCTCCAATCACGATACACTTTAACCACAACAGCACGCGAACTGTTCACAAACTGTGCTATTTCAGAAATACTCCCACTGTTGGCCCGAAAGCCGATAATCATTCCTTTTTGCAAATCTGGTAAATCGCCTCTTTTATCCATGACAGCAAAGAGTGATATGTTTTCAGAATGCCTCCAGCACACCTTATATACTCTCCAAACCAGCTCACGACACGTGCCTTCTTTCATTGGCTACCGGTTGTTGACGTCAAAAGTAAGAGGTGGTCAGAATAATGTGACTCGACTGCGTATATTTGTAATTACCTGAGAAGGCTTTCCGTTAGAACAAAAAAACAAGAAGCGAGTTAGTAAAATCATGCAATGCATTGATTATGATACGCTTTCAAACATACCAGAAATCATTACTCAAGATATTTCTTAAGTTATGAGAATAATGGCTGTAGAATAAATCTCGCTTCTGTGTCCTGATCTTTGAACCCATTTCGATGATATTTAACAGAACCGGTTCAGTATACCTCCGGAACAACATGATAAAGTTTTGTCTTTCAAAATCGCTTTATTGGGAAAACTAAAGGGTACAGGGAAGTTGTGCACATACAATGAAGAGAAACAGATAAAATCTGAGCAAAGTACACGGATTAATGCAGACCAATCATCAAGAATTAGTGAAACCTATACACTGGGCGACACAAATATTCTCGTGAGCAGAGATACAGGAAAATGACATAGAAAAAATACGAATTACATGGAGATACCATATTTATAATATAATTCACGAAATTCGTGACGCTTCTTCCAACCGTCACGGGCAAGCAGAAAATCATCATAAAAGGTATAGTCACTTGGCAAAGGTGACTTATTGGACAGTGGAGCACGGTGGCGTTTCCGAGAAACACCATCAGAGGAAGGCTGAAGAGGAGACAATGGATCAATGGGCTCGAACAAGAGATCACTAGGAGTTGCAGGCGATGAAGCAGGAGGAGGCGAAGGAGATGCTGAGGAGACAACTGAGAGTGTGGCGGCAGAAGATGACATAGTCGGAGACTGAGAATCACACAGGAGGCTGGAGGAGGCGAACTCCATTGACAGAGTGACAGACGAGTCAAGTGGAGAACAAGCAGAGCTGGCGTGCACGGTTGAGCTAAGTGGAGATACTGCAGGAGAAGATGGCGAAATTTGAGCAACAAGAGGCACTGACAATGAAACAGTAGAACGGGAACACTGTGAGGCTGAAGTAGACACTGGAGAAGTAGAAGTATCTGGCAGAGGAGTTGCGTGAGGTGGGGAAGGTGATCGTGAGAGGCAGAAATCAGGAGGCTCAATTTCGAAGAAATCGAGAGCATTCTCTCGCTCGAAACGAGCAGCCTTTTAGGCGCTCGTGGAGTGAAAATGTCTCCTACGAGGTTAGGGAAACTTGAGAAGTTCAAGATACATGAGAACTGTGTCAGTCCACATTTCTTCAACCTCTCTATGAGACACTGTTGCAAGGAGGCGGCGCTGAGAGGCGGAGAGATGAGAGACCGGGTCCGCGGGAGCATCGGAAGTATCGGGCAGTGAAGTGGCTGCTGATGAAGGAATAACGGGTAGTGCAGACGACGAAACAGGAAGAGAGACGAGCAAGGAGTCAGGAACATTTCCTGGCGGTGATGAAGAAACATTATAGGGTATGGCAGCAGATGTCGAAGTAGAGTATATAGACACAGTAACAGGTAAGATTCACTGGGAGCTGGTGGAGGCAGCAGACAAGGGACAACTGGATAAAACGGTCTCCGTAATACCGTAGAGATGGACCTCAGGTGTAGAGACAGTGTCCGTTCGTAAAGGCAGAAGACATACAGTTGCAGGAGAAGAATGCGACGAGGAAGAAGACATTGGGCGTTTTAATAAAGTTTTGGTGGAAGATGGGCTTGGTAGAGGCGAGCAAGGGTGCGTGGTGGTGGCTGAAGAAGTAACATCCAGGAGAGAAGACGGAAGCAGATGAGTAGATAATATGGTGTCCTCAGGGACGAGGGATGAAGAAAAATCAGGGCCGGGAATAATCAACCCGAACCGGGCGGAGACACTAACTAGGAGGGTCTGACAGCCAGTGAGGCAAACGTTGGAGTACCAAATCATGAAGCCGAAGCATGAACAATGTCTTTATCTGGGCAGGCAGCACATAAATGAGTAGGCGATTTGCAAATACACTGGCGGAAAGTGAGAAAAGAACACCAAGAAGAAATTGGCGGACGATCATGAAATTTACATATGTTAATGGGGTCGAATTTACGTAGGTGTGATGTTAATTTCGGGACCAACCGGTGAGCGCTTACGCCACAGCACGACATAATATGCAAATTATCGTCGGTGGTATTTAAGGAGTACGGCGAAGTGAATGTAATCAGTCGTCGGCGTACGGACACGTGCGAAGACCCTGAAGAAGCTGCAATGCCTGGACATGGAAGACGTGTACGATTTCAGCAGTTATCGGACTTTGAGCGAGGTCGTCTAGTTGGACTCCGCGAGGCCGGGTGGTCGTAACATCGTATTGCAGAGTGAATTGGACGGGAAGTATCGGCGGTGGTACGATGGTGGCGTAGATGGTATGAGGAACATTCCCACACGAGAACATGTGGAACCGGGAGTCACAGACGGACTGATGAGCGGATCGATTGACGCATAAGAAGAGCGGCGTTGTCAAGCAGAACATCCACTGCGACGCAAATTCGAGCTGCCGTTTCACCTGAGGTGACTGTGCGAACAATCCTCAACCGTCTACTGGATGCAGGACTACGTGCACGTGTGCCTCTGGCATGTGTACCTCTGACTCCAGCCCACCACCAGGAACGGCTGCAGTGGAGTCGCCAACGTCTGCACTGGAGAACACAGTGGCGATCTGTCGTGTTCAGCGATGAAAGCAGATTATGTTTGGGAGCCTCCGATGGCCGTATGCCGATTCGCAGACGCACAGGGGAGCATCTCCACCCTTCTTGCATCCGCCAGCGACACACAGGACCTACACCTGGTCTCCTGGAGTGTGGAGCGATCAGCTATCACTCCCGTACACAACTAGTGTTTGTACCGTGCACGTTAAACAGCACCTCCTATATCAACAACATCATTCAGCCCGTTGTTGTGCCGTTTGAAAGGTCGGTCCATCGTGGGGTCTTTCAGCAAGACAACGCACGCCCACACACGGCACGTGCAACGCAACATACGCTTCAGGGTGTGAGACAACTTCCATGGCCTGCACGTTCACTGGATTTGTCCCCCATTGAGCACGTGTGGGATTTTATGGGACAACGACTTATCCGGTCTCCACGGCCAGCCACGACCATCCCTGATTTACACATCCAGGTTGAGGATGCTTGGAACTCAATACCCCAAACTTATATCCAACATCTGTACGACAGATTCCATGCCAGAATTGCACAGTGTGACGCAGTTCATGGCGGTTCAACCTCGTACTAACCATGTTACATGGAAATGTTATTTTTCAGTTTACCAGCAAATACAGCTGTATTTTGCCATAATGTTTTGATCACGTTATCCTCTGTATTCCGTTATTATGCTGTATAAATTTCGTCAGTATCAGACGTCTCCTTCTTGGTGTTCTTTTTTCACTTTCCGCTAGTATAAAACAATGAAACGCAGTATAGACATGAATAGTGCGAATATGACAGCCACAGGCTACTTGGAATGCGGTGAGACAAGAAGTAATGAAGATTTCGTTTGGAAACACGACGAGGGCCTGTCGTCGGAAACTAAGATAAGAACGAGCACCTTGCTCGTCCGAAGCTGCTGGTAACGGGCGAATGGGGGCAATTACAAGGCCACAACGGGAGAAAAAACTATGCAGGATATCATCGAAGATTTCCGGAGTAACATGCGACAAGCAGACAAGAATGGGACACTGTGCTAAAGGAATGGCGAACAGACTTCGATTGCCTACGGAAATGGGTGAAGAAAGGACCCGCGCAACCTGAGTGGGAGAGGAAAAATAAACAAGCACAGAGCGGGGTTTTCGTGCGATATATGTAATTGCATCGGGGGAACAAGCTCCTGAAGAGCTTTTGTATATACAGTGAGTTTACCATCAGGGAGGACAATATATTTCACCCCCAAGGCTAAAGAGGCAAGTAAGGACTTACCTCGTGGTAAAGACTCAGGGAAGTGAGCGGTGAGAGTTGTATCATGACGAGAAACAATGAAACCCAAGCAGGACGGCAAAAGAGCAGCGTGTATGGAAGTGGCGGTAGGCGAAGAGAGATGAAGGTGATCTTGAAGCAGAACATCAGGAGAAGGCGTCATCGGTGAAAATTAATCAGGAGATGTACCACAGGCCATGAACAGTTGAGTAGAAAAGCACAATCACTAAAATGGTAGACGTTGAAAGTAGGGAAGGCACGATCAACAGGTGAACGAAGGCAGAAAGTCGAGCGATAACGTCACAACAAGAGCCCCTAGAGACGGATGGTGCACAATTGAAGAATAGATGACGTCACTGGAGGACCACAAGCGGAAGGCGACATGATACGGGAGTTGCGGAGATAAGCATAGGTTTTAATAGGAGCGTAGAAGGTAGCGTATAGGAACGCTTAAGGAAACTGCAGATAGTCAAGGCAAGTCACGATGTTTACCGAAGTAAACGACGAGGGTTAAGCACAAGATAAGAAAAATACGTTGAATATGAAATATATTGGCACTTACTGGGCAAAACAAGTCACAGGAACGATACACACGAGCTTTATAAGCTGGAGAAAAGCGATTTAAAAGCTGGAGAAAAGTACTCACACGCTTTTCTCCAGCTTTTAAATCGAACCATTTTTACGCAAGCGGAAGGCGACGTGATACGGGAGGTGCGGAGATAAGCACAGGTTTTAATAGGAGCGTAGAAGGTAGCGTATAGGAACGCTGATAAGGAAACTGGAGATAGTCAAGGCAAGTCACGATGTTTACCGGAGTAAACGCGAGGGTTAAGCACAAGATGAGAAAAATACGTTGAATATGAAATATATTGGCACTTACTGAGCAAAACAAGCCACAGGAACGATACACACGAGCTTTATAAGCTGGAGAAAAGCACTCACACGAGGTAAGGAGACCCTATTATATCAGTATGAGACAGAAAATCAGGAGCTGCAAATGGGCGTGGCCGACAGAACTAAAAATTGTCGCACTCGAAGCATATTTACGTAAGTTATGATGCATAAGGGCAATGGAATTGATCCCGCTCCTACGTCCTGACCATTGACCGCATTTCGTCCATTTTCAATAGGGTTTGTCCCCAGGTGGTTCCCTACCACATACAAAATTTCATCGAAATCGAACCATTTTTACGCACGTTATGACGCATAAGGACAATGGAATGGATCCCGCTCCTATGTTCTGACCTTTGACCCCATTTCGTCCATTTTCAATAGGGTTCGTCCCCAAGTAGTCCCCTACAACATACTAAAATTTCATCCAAAGCGAACAATTTTTACGCGAGTTAACGTGCGGACGGACAGAAGGACGAAAAGACGGACAGACTGAAGTACGGAAGAAGAATAAAGCTGGAGCATATACGGTTCTTCAACCTACGGTTGGAAAGTGTAAATAAAAGCATAAAAGAGAAGTTGTAGGGTACCATTTTGCTGCCAAATTGAAACGGAAAGCCCTTTTTCTAGAGTACCTCAATAACTGTTTCATGTGGTGAGAAGTGTTTAGAGCATATCCACGGGATGTACTGAGCCATAACTAAAATGTTTATAAAACAGTTGTGCATCAGCGATCTCTGCCATTCATTTATGACAACCATTTCTAACGCTTGAGATTAACTTCTTTTTCATCTCCCGTACCATTTTGTGGTGAGAAAGTGTACATATTCCATTATAACATATGCATATGTTATTGAACTTTCATAAGTGCGATGAATAAATGGAATAGCACGTTCACCCCGTTTTCATTTCCTTCATGATGGCACCCATTAATATTAATCTTTTTAATGCTATCGATAAAAACAAAATTAGAGTGACTTATTATTCAACAGTTTTCATGTATGTTTTCATTAAGATCATAAAGTATCAAAGAATATGCAATACAATTCCTTGCACATAACTAAATAGAAGCAGTGAATCTATTCCTTTTGTTCTTCACTTACTCCACAAGAATAACTACAATTGTTTACTTCCACTATAATAACTATAAGGAGACATAGTAAATATCTCAGAGAAGTCATAGTAGATGTCGGACGGTAGAAGGTAGAAAATGAATTGCAAAAATACTTTGTGGTCGTATTTTGAGTTTTGAGAATGACAGAACTTACGAATTCCACTATGCCCTTTCTTACTCATTTTCGTTTAGCTCCAAGGATTTACTAATCCCTGAATCATCTAAAGCTAGAAACAGTATTCGATCTCCTATTTATGACCGATGGCTTCATGGCGGGAGACAAAGAGAAATTTAAAGGACATTTTTCGTGGTCCAACACCCAAAACCGAAAGTTCTTTTTCATTCAACGAACGAGCTAGAATTATTTTCATTGTTTTGAGAAACATTGCTCATTGCGAGTCAGTTACGTCTTCAGCATAAATTAGCTATCTGTCGTTTGTTTGGATACATCTTTCCTGATTTTGTTTTCTTGAAATTCATCAAATTCTTCACTGTGGCTATTAAAACTATTGTTTTTGTCCTACCAAACCACACTTTAAAAAAGAATAAGTCTCTGCTCTTGAACCAAATATTTCTTACAAGTTTGACGACACACAGAACGCAACATTTGGCGACGATTTGGATAACGCCGTTTCCTCTTCGGCCAATTTATCCTATATAATTTCAATGTTTCACAAACGTCGATGCTCAACTTACTAACTATCTATCTATCTACAGAACTAACGTGAAAAACACAAAATCTTTAGTAACGCAAAATCCACACGATAGAGTTTAACGACAGTTGGTACGGATGTGCATATATAGAAGCAGCAATTCACAACAGAAAAAGGATGCCACCAGAGCATGAAGAAGCATGCTAATGACAGCATAGTAGTCCAAAAGTGATGCAGCAAGTGGCGCAGATTTCGATGGGATAATAAAGAGTGTGATTACCACGAACAGCGATACAGCGGGCCTTCCGTTATTCGCAGGGCTGTGAATAACAGTTTGGGACAATAAGGCGGCACTGTTCCACCAAGACGCATCTTAGTCCCGGGCAGGTTTTGGAAGGAGGGGAGCTACCTGCTTGGAATTTCTCTTCCCAGGACATCCCAGACGTTTTTTATGGTGTTCAGGTCAGGAGATCTTGCCGGATTCTCATCCCGTGAATATCCTTAATCTTCATGTATAGACGATCCTCATGGGGTCCGGCGTTATCGTCCATAAAAGAGGAACAGGGAGGCAAAACAACGCTCCTGAAAAGCCGCACATAGGAATTTAGGATGTCATCCCTGTTGCGTGAAGCAGTCAGGGTGCCTTTTGGAAACACATGCAATGGCGTGCGTCCTTCCAACATGATAACAGCACAAACCAGGATTCCACCACAACTGTTGTAGTAAATTCTCCTAATGTTGGAGGAAAAATTTCGGCTTCCACCTTCTCTCCAAATCTACACACACCAAGAATCTGCTTTTAGTCTCCACCGCGACTTGTCAATAGTCCAGGGATGGTATTGTTTGGACCAATTCGGACGGACACTTTTGTGGCATGCAGGGAATGGTATACAGACCACTGGCCTTCTTGCATACATACCTCTCTCTCTTGGAGGCTTCTGTAAAGTGTTTGGCTCGATATCGCAGTTCGCGTAGCAGAGGTAAGCTCCTGCGAGAGTTGCCTGGCTGTTGATATCCTATGGCGACGAGCTGTTAGAGACAAAGACAGGTCTTGACTTGTGGCTCGTGTGCGTCCTTGTCCTCGCCTTCTGGTTAGCGTTCCGGTTTCCTGGAACTGTCTAGAGATTGGACACAACTTGTCTCGACTCATTCAACCACCTTGCTACCTCATCTTGTGAGAGCCATGTTTCCAATCTACCAATCGCTCTTCACCGGAAAGAGTCTTCTAAGCGATTGTGCAGATCCGTTCTTCCACTAACAGTCTAACTCAAGCATCAATTGCCTTACAGCACTTAAGACGATGTTTATCACTGCCGCGTGCCTGCCAGTTCGATGACGTACTGTCTTCCTTTCCATATTTCGATAGGAGCTAGCTCAGCGCTCACAATGCTGCTTGGGTGCGTCAAATTAGAGTGTCAACCTGCACATATCTCTGAAAAGCCATATGCATACATATCATAATCATCATCATTGTCAACCATTATCAATCCACTGCTGGATGAAGGTCTTCCTAAGTTCCTTCCAAAACGGTCTGTCTTGGTCCAATCTCCTCCATATCACTCTGGCATGCTTTCGAATTTCATCCATCCATCACCCATGTGGTTTTTTACTGGGTCTTTTTCTGTCCCTTGGAATCCAGTCTAACACTTCGGTTGTCCATCGGTGGTCCGTTCGTCTGGCAATATGTCCAGCCCATTGCCATTTCACGGATTTAACTCTGATCATGATGTCTTCCATTCTTGTAATTTTCCATATCCACGAGTTCCTCTTCTTATCTTTCCTGGTTACACCAGGCATGCGTCTCTCCATGCGGTTTTCAGTTGTCTGCAGTCTTTGTATGTTTTTCGTAGTTAAGGTCCACGTCTCTGCTCCGTATATAAGCACTGGAATGATGCATTGATTAAACAATTTCTTTTAAGACATAATGGCGTATTACTCTTAACAAATTGTACTGTTTCTTCCGAAAGCTCTCCAACCGAGTTTTATACGTCGATTAATTCGCTTTATATCTGCTGCCCAAAGTAAATGTATGTATCGGTTACATCTAGCTTTTCTCTATCATTTGATAACTCTTTATTTCTTGTAAAAGCACAGTACATCAGTTTTGTCTTCTGAAAGCCCATTTTTAATCTCACTTCTTTACTCTTGTCAGCAAGTTCCTGGATCGTACTCTGCAGCTCTAAAGATGCAGTTGCAAAAATGACAACTCCATCAGCAAAACGAAGGTGAGTTAAATATTCTCCATTGATCTTTATCCCTTTGTTTTCCCAGTTCAATGATTGAAAGAAATTTTACTATGTGGTATTAAAGAGTTTAAGAGATATGGTGTCACCTTGTTTTACGCCAGTGTAACTGCTGATGGTTTCACGTTATGTGTATGTGAGAGAGAGAGAGAGAGAGAGAGAGAGAGAGAGAGAGAGAGAGATTTATTTGCAAGAGTACGGTACTGTGCAAATAAAGGCAGCTGCTTTTCTTAATAATGCAACTCTTCCAAAGGAACGTTGAATCATATTATCTCATATAAAACATTTCGGGACAACAAGCGACACAGAAGCCTCGATTTACAAAACGTAAGAAATTCGGATGACAGAGATTTAATTGAATTCAATAAACATTTTAGTGATTTTGGAAATGTTCAGCGTACTAATGGGAAGAAGAAATTCTTCTGGAGTGACTCTTGAGGAGAAAACAGAAAGACTTAAGAAATCCGGCATGGAGTGAGTGACAACTGCAACGAAAGAAAGAATGGGACTTGAAAAATGTCAACTATGAAACCAGAAGTGCATGGAAGAGAACGCTTTGGTTAAAATAATGACATGTTTTAGGCTGCGTGCTTTAATACGAATTGAAAAAAGTATTTCATAGTTTTGGACAGTTTCCTCACCTGACAGAAAAGTTGGCCAGTGCCAACTTTTATTAAAAATTAAATTTGGTGTAAAACAATTAAAAATAAAAAAAAACAATATGCATAGCTTCTCCTTTTTTGAGGCGGCAGGCAGCCATTCTTCACGCGTATATACACTGCTGGCGACCCAAAATGCAACACCAAGAAGGAAGCATCCGATTGGCCTGAAATTCGCAGCATTCGTCGTCCGCGAGAGGACATGCAAACGATTAGCATTGCAAGGCTTATGCAAATCATGTGCGCCCGGCACGCCACCGAGAAACACTATAAGAAGGGTGCGCAGAAGGCGGGGAGTAAGTAGTGGAAGTGTGTTGTGCTGCTGGACCTGTGCGTGGAAAGCTTCCTGATGCCTCGTCGCAGAATACGGCAGTCATTCCAGCAGGTTTCGGGGTTCGACAGAGGACGAATAGTGGCTTATCGCGACAGCGGTTTATCGTACCGAGACATCGGCGACCGTGTGGGACGACATCCAGCCACAGTGAGGCGAGTACGGATTCGGTGGGTGCAGGAGGGACGAACAGACCGACGTGAGCGATTGCCGCAGCCGCGGCACACCACCGAACGAGAGGACCGGCATGTTGTAAGGCGGGCATTGACGGCTCGTACTGCCAAATCACGAACGTTAGCGCAGGAATTAGGGTGTGTTGCACAACAACCTGTGTCAGCACGTACCGTTCGACGTCATTTGCAGGAGCAGGAACTTGTCGCAAGGCGCCCATTACTCCGACTACCATTGACGTTACACCATCGGCGATAAAGGTGGCAGTTGGCCGTTGAACGCCGCCCCTGGACTACGGATGGCACGACATTGTCTTCTCCGACGAATCCTGCTTCTGCCTGCAAAACCACGATGGTCGGATCTGCGTGTGGCGGCACCGCGGAGAGAGAATGTATGACGCCTGCATTATGCATCGCCATACCGGTCCGTCTCCTGGCGTTATGGTTTGGGGTGCAATTGGATATGACACCCGCACCCTTCTGGTACACTCAACAGCCACCGCTACATCTCCGACGCTTTGGAGCCTGTAGTCCTCCCTTCCTGCAGGACCTGCTAGCGCCCGCACGTGGCACGCATCGTGCAACAATTCTTCACGGTGCACCAGGTATCACTGCTGCCGCGGCCCGCCTGTTCTCCCGATATGTCGCCCATCGAACACGTCTGGTAGCTGATCGGCACCCGAGTGTCCCGAAAAGCACCACCCACGGCTACGCTAGATAAACTGTGGCAACAAAGTGTGGAAGCAGCCTGGACCGACGTACTCCAAGCCCACATCCAAATCCTCTTTTGTTCGATGCCGCGGCGTGTAGCGGCCGTTATTGCCAGCCATGGGGGCCACGCGAACTATTGATGTCTGCGTGTTCCGCAAGTCGCACGGGCCTGTAAGCTCAATTGTTTCATCTTTGTGTCTGTTGTTATGTGTCCAGTAAATCTGGCTTTGCTATCTCGTGTCCTTCTTGGTGTTGCATTTTGGGTGGCCAGCAGTGTACATTTAGCTTAAAGAATTATTTTATATTGTATAAAATAAATTTAAAAATTCATTTGGACATCTTAACAGGAGTTAATATTAGGAGAGTCGAAAGATATTACAGGGCAAAGAATATGCGGCTGCATATTAAGAAAAGGCGAGAGGAAAGGTGCTGTGCTTCCAAGAAACAGTATACGAGTTATATGCATTTACCATAAACCGATTTATTTAAAAAAGAACGTGCTATGGTTTAGAAAGAATATACACGATCTGCCAACAATTAATTGGACACCTGTGATAGCAAAGGAAAACGAAGTTTATTCACCTTCAATAGTTGGTCGAGCCTCCACGAGCGGCGATTACAGCTGCGACACTCCGGGCATACTCTCACCCAGGCGTTGTACGACGGCTAGCGGTATTTTCTTCCACTCGGTTTGGAGAAGACAGGTCAGTTCCTTCACCGATTTCGGACGGTGGGGGCACCCCTCAAGTGGACGCTCCAACTCGTCCCAGACGTGCGCGATAGGGTTAAGGTCCGGGCTCTGCGCAGGCCAGTCCATTCGATTAACCCCATTGTCACCATACCAAGCCATGATGGACCTCGCAACATGATAGGTGGCATTGTCATCCTGAAAGTAACATGGGTCCACCCCGTAAAACTGCCACAACGTAGGAAGCGCATGGTCATCCAAAATGGTGCAGTAGGTCTCGGCGTTGAGTCTACCAGGAATTGCGACCAAGGGTCCCGTGCCAAACCAGGAGAAACACCCCCATAGAATAATTCCACCGCCGCCGAACTTCACAGTTGACACAATACATTCCGGCAGGAGACGTTCTCCAGGCAGACGCCAAACCCAGACCATGCCGTCCGAACGGTAGAGGGTGAACCTTGATTCGTCGCTCCAGAGAACCTGTTTCCACTGTTCAACGGTCCACATTCGACGTTCTTTGCACCACGTTAGCCGAGCAGCGCTATTGGACTTGATCAAAGGCTTGTGGGCGGCAGCACGTCCATGATAACCGAGCAGATGGGCTTCCTTACGGATGGTATTCATCGAAAGAACACTCCCGGATGCCTGTTGAAATTCCTTGCTGATGTGGCCCATCGATTTGGTGCGGTTCTTCCGAATTTCTCTGGCCAGCACCCGTCGGTCTCTAACTCCCAGTTTTGTGGGTCTGCCGGGTCGGGGCACATTCCGACAGTCACCTCTCATCTTCAACTTGCCAATCACGTAGGCCACTGTCGATTTTGGGTACTTCAACTCGCTGGATATGTCACGTATGGATCGGCCATTTCTGTGATACCCGACGATTACACCTTTCTTGAAATCAAAGAGCTCCGAACTGCGTGGCATCTTGCATGCGACTGGTTGCTTTGTTGTTTCCCACACGATATTTAACGGCGGCGGACGTGACGTGTGTTAGGACCGCAGATGTAGTCGATTGCAGGGGTGTCCAAGTACTTGTTGGTAGATAGTGTATATTTAGATGCCTTTCAGTCACGTGGCCTTTCCCTGATGGCGCAGTGGTCTAAGCGCAGGCTTCTGACTATTCTTCTGAGATGGGTCAAGGCTCCAATCCCGGTAAGGCATGGATGTTGAGTGTGTGTGTGTGCATCTTACAGCACAGGCTTTCTCCCTTCTCTTTAGTCAGCCGCCCTAAATTAGAGACTGGCGACGTGCTTATAGCCCAATAAGTTGCTCACTGTGCTCGTTAAACCCCAATCAATAAAAATCAATAAAAAAGTTAAGTCGGAAGAGAAGAGAGGGAAAGAACTGCTGACATTTTGAGCACGGATAGTACGCTACCTGTATTAAACGTTTTTCTACCTATTTGGTAATATCGCAAATAAAACGTGAGTTCATGATATTTTAGGCATGGAATAATCCCAGAGGGTTTATACACTGAAGTGCAATTCAATTAGAGATACCTCTCTAATAACGTGTAGCACCACCTTTCGCCCTGATGACGGCGGCCATTCGTCTCGGCATGGACTCGACAAGACACCGCATGCGTTGGGAAGCAATACGGATCCACGACCCCTGAACAAGCTCCCACAGTTCACGAAGATTTTATGGAGGGGGGTCAGAGCCTCAAACACCTCTCTCGATGGCATCCCAGATGTGCTCGATGGGATTGAGGTCAGCTGACCTAGCTGGCCAAGAAAGCGAGGTCACGTCAGTGGAGAGTTCATCCAACCATTCGAATACAATTTGGGAGCGATGGCACGGCGCATTGTCTTGTTGCAAGATGAGGCCCCCAGTGGGATGTTGAAGACGTACAAACGGGAGCAAATGGTTGTCCAGGATATCCCGGTAACGTTGACCTGTAAGGGAAGATGTCACACGTACCAGTGGTGCCATTTCAGTCCACATAAACAGTATCCAGACGAGAATGCCATCCCCACCAGCTTGAAGAGTACCCTGCTGGCAAGAAGAATCCATCGCTTCATGTGGTTTGCGGCGTACTCGTATCCTGCCATCCGCATGTACCAACGTGAATCTCTACTCATCAGTCCAGGCAACATTTTCCCACATGTCTAGGGTCCAGTGGCGATGTTCCCGTGCCCATGCTAATATGTGCACCCTGTGATGTGCGGTCAGCAGCGGTACCCTCGTGGGACGATGGCTTCTGTACCCCATAGCAAGGAGATGGTTCTTAATGGTGTGGCTGATTACACGTTTTTGTGCACCAGCGTTAAATTGCCGAGTGATTTCTTGCACTGCGGCCCGTCTATCCGCCGTAACAACGTGAGCTAGCCGACGATGACCCCGCTCATCCACACGCTGTTGTCCATGGCAGTTGGCCCTTGCAGGGATGGTTTTACCGGATTCGATGTACTTACGGTGCACCAGTGACACAGTGGCTCGTGAAAATCCCAGTGCCTGTACGACTTCTGAGATGGAGTGACCCATTCGTCGGGCCCAGATTATTTGACCACCATCAAATGCGCTTAGATCCTTCGTCTTATCCATACTGCGTCTGACTGTTACTGATTCTTGTTCCATCACTCCTTATATTGTTGGATCGCTGCATACGTCATGTCGTTTCCGTTTACAGGGCCGCCCACAGCGCCATATTTGCATAACGGCAGCGCCAGCTGTCTCTAATTCAATTGCTCTTCAGTGTAAATGCACCTACTTGCCGGAGGTTCACGGTTTTACCATGTAAACCCGTACTAGCTTTTGCTTGACAAGGGCTACACTGAGATATTACACGTCGTTCAGGCTCCTGGATACACTCGTTCTTGTTTCATTTACGGAGATGTTTACCCCAAAATATCATTTCCTTAAGTTGATGAGATTTATAAAGGTTAAACTGTATTTAAAAATAGTCAGCCGTTTTGAAGGTGTCCTTTATAATTTATTACTTTTCCAGCCTTAATCATTTGATACCCTAATCACGTTTGAAATTTAATTTCTCCATTGTAATATCCGTAGATTTTATACTTAAAGTAAAAATTAGACAGTACTAGAAATGAATTTTTGCTTTAACTATGTGAACACATAGGTGCGAAACTGCGTAGTTAAATAACCTATGGCTTGGTGACCACTAATCGAAGCAAAATCAGAAGCGGAAGTGTGCACTTTTTTTTTTTTTTGTTTGATTGGAGGTTTAACGACCGCCGTGAGCAACTTAATGATGGGCTATAAGCAGTCGCCCGTCCCTAATTTAGGGTCACTGGTCCCAATGAAGGGAGAGAGCCAGCGCCGTAAGACAAACACAACATCCATGCCTCACCGGGATTCGAACCCGGACCCCTTACGGACGAATGATCAGAGGCCAGCGCCTTAGACCACTGCGCCACCGGGGCGGCGAAGTGTGTACTTCAGCACTTAACGAATGGAAATAGGGTATTCACCGAACTCTTAAAGAGGACAATTTTCTTATAGCTCGTTTCAGATCAATGTTGTGACCTTTTGTCTCTCTGAACCCCAGGATGACTAACATGAAAACAAGCACGATACTGCCGCAGGGCAGACCTGCTGCTGCCGTTTCTTGTGTACCTGCGTCCACGAGAATTTCCCGAGAAATATTTTTTATCTGTATAAATGAGCTAACCGTTCACAGGACAAATGAATCTGCCGATCTAACAACCTGCGGTCCCGAGAGCGATGGATTTTTTTACTGGGAAGAAACAGGTTAATGGATTAGCCGTTAGTTTTGGTAAGTTGAGCCGAACAAATAGTGCCGCTTGGCTGTGATCAGTGTTCACGTACTATGAAATGCTGAAAACTTAAGAAAACGGCTTATAATAGAACCGCAATGAAAATAAATAAACAACTTCAAATGGAAAACAAAAGTGAAAACTATGGTGTCACTTTCCTTTAATGACGAAATGTTTTTCATATTGAATGTCACGGGAGTAACGCCTATACATCAATAGTACCATATGAAAATTGTGAACGTGCGCACTGTGAGGCAGCAATGCAATGTGTGGGACAGGTTTGCCCTGAAAATACTCTTTCCCACTGACTCGGAATCTATGCGCCGTTTGGATGATATCTCTATAAGTATGGAAATCATCTCAGTTTTCCAGATGCGGTTTCTATTGTTTTCTTCTTTTGTGAAACCGTAAAAGAAGTTTTTACGGTTCGGAAACAACTGCTGCTTCCAGTGAGTACTCTCAGGAATGGGAAATATTGTACTTCTCTGTCTTTGTCGCCTTTTATTTCATAGGACGTTGATATCTCAGCTCTGTGTAACTAAAATTACCGAATCCTGAGAAATGCTTGTCGTGTCTTTACGATCAGTTTCTGCAGGGACGATTTTGTCGTTTACTTTACTTATTAATGACTATTTATTAAGCTACGCCAAGAGTGAGTTTGTAGGCTGACATTCAATAACAAAGAAATGCCCACGCTAGAAGTATTTTATCAGATGACATAGGGTGTATGGAAAGGAAAGCGACAAGAAATACTACGTTATCAGATTCTATTTTAATACAAATCCACACGCTTCACCATCACACGGCATATCAACATATACATTTCTGGAAGCAAAATCTCAGCTGCATGCTCTCAAAAGTTAATTTAAATAAATCATTTACAAACTGCGTCAAGATTTTAAACGTGATCCCACCTGAGTCTTCCGTATTCTCCAGTAAATTAGTTCCAGAGACCTATGTGAATTGCTAGAACACGTGAAGACAATGGCTGTTTGTTCGAGACTGCATGCGCCGCGCGATAATCTCTCAGAGTGCTAACAAATCCCAAGGGGAAGACGTATCAGGTTCTCACGAAATCAAAAGTTTGCTTTGCTGTTCTGAGCATCGTTTAATTACGAAACATTGCAACAGGAGACCAAGTACTAAACTCCTCCTTATTCGGAAAGAGTAAGAGAGAAACAGAGTGCTGCGAAACTTAATTCTCATGTTGTTTCCTAACGCTTTGGACGATATTTATAGATTTAGTTGGGCATTGTAATGGTCTGCTCTTTGCAGCCTTGTTGAATTTCAAGATATCGTCTTTCTTGTTAGTTTAAAATCGCCGCAAGGCGAACAGCTTAGAACTCTGTAGCGAGCAAGGAAAAGAAACCATTAGGCAGGAGACCCAGCACAAATAATTGTGAATAACAGTGAAATTGCGAAAGACACGCAACCGGAGATCCGAAGCTCCTGGAAAATTGCGAATTTTATAACACACGCACACACAGGTATTTCTTTGGACGAGAAAAATGTTTCAAAGGAAAAGAAAAATAACGAACGTTTAAAAAAGAAACGTCTCTCGGGAAGTTCAATTTTCTACTTTCAGAAAATATTTTCTTTTCTCTGCTTTCACTCAGGCCAATTTAAAGTCGTAATTACCGAAGAAAATGTGATATCCAGTAGCTCATTGAGAATAAAATGATAAGAACCCCAGTTCCACTAATCGTTCGAGTTAATAAAAGCAACTCCTCCTTCTTGTAAAATAATTTGCTTGCAACACCACGTACTTTGCACTTGATTTTGTATAGGAAACTAGGCGTTGTAAAAAATTTATAATACTTCGTACGATCATGTGTTACAGAAACTGAAAAACATTGTACCCTCTGTTTTCCAAACTGTAGCGATAGCAGATACTGCTGCTGAAGGTGGAAAGATTCAATTGATTATGTAAAAAGCAACCCTAGATTCGACGAAAAATTCAAAAATAGAAAGCCCTTAATCTAATGCAAAATAATCGTAAATGCAAAAGTACATAAAAATATGTTAACAAGAGGCATAAATATTTCGAAAACCACTGACTTATATAAGCTAAAGTATTTTCAGTAGCCAGACGGTGTAAATAATATATACAGCCGAGTCACATTATTGTGACCACTTCCTACTTTTGATGTCAATAGCGCGTAGCCAATGAACGAAGGCACGTGTTGTGAGCTGGCTTGTTAAGTATGTAAGGTGTGCTGTAGACATTCTACAGACATATCACTCGTTGCTATCATGGATAAAAGAAGCGATTTACCTGATTTGCAAAAAGGGATGATTATCGGCTTTCGGGAAAAGGGTGGCAGTATTTCTGAAACAGCGCCTTTTGTGAACTGTTCGCGTGTTGCTGTGGTTAAAGTGTGTCGTGATTGGAGAAATGGCACCATTGCGAATAAGCAACGTGGAAAAGTGCTGAGCACCACGTGCCATTATATGAGAGGTGAACGTTGGCTGCGAAAGTGCGTGAAGGCCGATCGACTCGCTGCTAAAGTGGAGCAACTCACTGGCCGAATGAACCAGGGGTCTACCGGAAGTGTGTCGAAAACGACAGTTCAGCGAAACCTGCTGTGTATGGGTCTCCGATTCAGACGGATGGTCACTGTACCTATGTTAACGAAGGTGCATCGGTGGAAAAGGCTTATATTTGCACGGCAGTATCGGAATTGGACCTCCGCTGATTGGCAAAGGATCGGAATTGGACCTCCACTGATTAGCTTTACGCTACGGTGCCAACAATTCACAGTGCTATTCGTGGTTTATCAGTCAGCATAAACCACGAATAGCGCTTTATCAGCTGTAATTAAAACAGCTTGCTTTGTTGAATGCCACTAGATGGCGACACATCATTTGCTGAACCTATTAATATGGACTTGTGTAGTCAGATGCTGACTGATAAACCACAAATTGCGCTGTGAATTGTTGGCATCGTAGCGTAAAGCGAACGCACTCGACTAGTTATCGAGAGATCTGGGTTTCGATCCCAGCGATGTCGGTAGAACAATTTTTCAGTTGCTATTCGTTGTTTATAAATTAACGTGGAAAGAGCGATGACATCTTATGATACAAAATTACTCCAGGTGAAGGTATTTATGTATTTATGGAGCACGTGTTCCAGGAAAAACAGATTAGACGGTGAAATCCGGAGGTGAGTGTATTCAGCTTTGAAAGTCATAGCAAATTTAGTAGGATATCACAAGAGTGATGGGTTCTCTGAAAGGTCATGCATTGTTGTGTATGGAAGCGCAATTGTTCCTACTCTGATGTACGTTAGTGAAGACTTGGGTACTTCAGGAAAGTCACGGGAGTTGTTTGTATTCTAGAGAGGGATACGTTGCTTATGGAGGTTTGTGGAAAGATGTGTTCCGATCACATAAAGAACGACGGTGTGTTAACGATGTTCCAGGGTTAGTAGTGTCTTAAAAATCTTTGCGACTAGGGAACCAGGACGCTTATATTTCACTGATTCAGTTTCACTCTCTGGACTGCAACGAAACAACCACGTCTCATTTTCAGCAATAATTCTTCCAAACATACCCTCTGATTTTTCCATGTGTCACTGAAGTAGTGTCAGCGATCCAAGGAAAGATAGCTGACACTACTTCAGTGACACTGTCAGTTGCCTAGGAAACCATTTTCTGCAGACCTTTCGGTAAGCAGCCGAGACACTGTGACCAGTGTCCTTCACTGAGACGTACGAAAGCTACAATCGCGATCAGAGACATTCCGGTTTCTTAGAGCATGCTGTTTCGGTGTCATCAACATGCTCAACGAATGTGGATGGCACTCCACTAAAAAAAAAAAACCCGAATAAATACGTGTTAAAGATAACCTGTCTTCTCTTGTCAATTCGCTTACTACTGTCATCATTTCTACACTGACTTACTGCACTTCTTCTTTGTCTGAGGTATAGTCCATGCTTACCATTTGGTGAAGAGAGAGATAGATATATACGTACAATTTACCTATACGTTTTAAAAGAAAACGTTCTAATCAATGCTTCCGTCAAGTTCCTACTTACAGATCAGATACATGGAGTTAAATTTAACCATGAACGCATAGGCTGCGGCCAACTCAAGGAAGCGTAAAGATATTCTTGCTTGGTGCAACGAGGAAAGATAAGAACCCATGGATCAGGAAAACGGTGAGTTCATGACATCATGATTAAAGACCTGGAATTAGTAATGGAATGGGCATATTACTAGAACAACTGACTACCGCTAGAGAACTGAAATGTTAGAAAGCAAACAAAGGGACAGGAAAAGACCCAAAAGTTCACCTCGAGGGAGACAGATGGATGAAATTTGAAAGCATGCCGGTATGTCATCAAGGGGAATTGCTCAATACAGAGTTGTGAAAGAGACTTGGGAAGACCTTCAGTCAGCAAGGGATTCAGAATGGTTCGCGATGTTGATATTCATAAAGTATAATTTATTTATAAGTATGTAACAAAATACAAGAATTAATTGGTTACTCATATTTACACAAATAAGGAAGATAGCTGTCTAAGCACGAACACTTTGGATCAAACCAATTGTAACACTCAGATGAAGATAAGACTTATCACCGGTATCAAAAGTATACACAGTTAAAAATTATGACGACACGAATTACTCATTCCATTGAGGTTTAAAAGGTTTTAATGTTAAAACAACATTAAAACCTTTTAAACCTCAATGGAATGAGTAATTCGTGTCGTCATAATTTTTAACTGTGTATACTTTTGATACCGGTGATAAGTCTTATCTTCATCTGAGTGTTACAATTGGTTTGATCTAAAGTGTTCGTGCTTAGACAGCTATCTCCCTTATTTGTGTATCAATTAGCACGATAGTGTCTTCATCATATCTACTCATATTTATTTGTATGATCAGAACCGCAAGAATATTGCATATCAGTTAAAATTAATAATGACTAAAAAGTATTATACGTACATATCACTAAGCTGTCTCTGACATTCAGAGGTTAGCTCTACAAAGAAATACAAACTACCAGATAATTTTTCTAACTGTTGCCGTATCAAACTTATCCATTTACAGCAATCTTGACATAGAACTCGGGCTTCACGGACATCCATCATACGCCGCACATAAGTTCTTCTGTACTTCATACTCATAATCTTTTTCTCATGCAGACACTCCTGAATCTCATCCTCCCATGACTTCCTTGGCCTTCTCTGCCTTTCCTTCCTGCCACTTGGGCAAAGAAGATATTCTTAGTAAGCATCTCATCACTCTTTCTTTCAACATGGCCAAACCACCGAAGCATATTAGTCTTCACCTTGCTAACAACATTTTGCTTCACATTACATAACTTCAACACATCTTCATTCCTAATACAATCAGAACGTGTCTTGCCACAAACCCCCGTAAGTAGCGCATGTATCCAGCAAACAAACGACTCTTATGTTTCTTTTGCAGTACCCAGGTTTCACTGCCATACATCAGAGTAGGAACAATTACACTTTCATACACAGCCATGTGGGACTCTCTTGAGAACCCATCCCTCCTGTGAAAACTTCCCAAAGCAAACATGACTTTCAATGAAGAATTCACTCCTACTGATTTTACCATTCAATTTGTTCTCTCTGTCAAATATGATTCCTAAATACACAAACTCATCACCTGGTCAATTACTGTGTCATTTAGACGTATATTACATTCAGTACTACCAGTTCCTTTCTCAAAAACCGTAACTTTGGTTTTTCCCTTATTTATACTCAGTTTGAATTTCATACAACTTCGTACATCCGGGACAACATACTCTGCAACTCACTTTTACTCTCTGCCAACAGGACAGTGTCATCAGCATACAGCTATCTGCACACGCGGATATCACCAAGACATAAACCAGTATTGCCTATTTTGGCATCACGCATGCACGCATCCATAAATATATTTACCGGCCATGGTGACATTAAACAACCTTGTCTGACTCCTGCACCAACAGAAGCCATTTTGATTAAACACCATTCACTCGTACAATAACTCTACTGGCAGCATACATGGTATAACGAAGTAAAAACGCCGGAAATCGAACCCGAGTCCACCTATGCCGGAACAAGTCGCTCTACCAACTGAGCTACGCAGACGTTCGTTCTTGCTGCAATCTGACTTTATGTCGTGTGCGTACTGCGGCGCAGGCACGTCACAATGGCTTTTACACTATTAAGTAGATTCCCGGTAATACCATATTCATTCCATATCTTCCACAAAAGTGTCCTACTTACTCGGTTGTAAGCTTTCTCTAAATCTATGAAGGTAGTAAAAATTTTCTTATCAACAGCCAGATACTTTTCAATCATCATGCGTAATGCAAAAATTTGGTTAGTGCAGCGTTCACCAGGCATAAAACCACTCTGAACATCCCGCCCTTTCTATGTTGTAAAACCTCGTACTTCTTCAATAACGACCTTACCAAATACTTTCCCTGGCACACTCAGTAGGCCAATACCACGATAGTTCTTGTAGTAAGTCTGTTCACCTTTTCCCTTATACAAGGGAACAATGACAGCATCCTTCCAATATCGAGGGACCAATCCTACCTTCCAGCACAACTGGAAAATGTAGCAATTTGAGTAATTGGGCGAGTTCTTTGGTTCCTGCTTCAAGTAATAATTTGGGCGGCTTTTACATTTCCTATAACTTTATGTTCAATTGCAAACTGCTTATTCAACTACTAGTTGTTAAATTAATAGTCAGGAGCTTACATGTTTTGACTATCCCGTCTTTTGACGGGCAGGAGCCCCCATTCAGGCTCTTGTCACAGGACCCAAAATCTAAACTCACGCCTCTGCTGTTGTTCGCTAAATTCCTGTAATGCTATGTTTAATTTTCTAAGTGTAACCACTAACCATCACCCACTACTCACTTAATGTATGCCTCTGTCTTAAAATGCAGTTAAGTGGAACCGATATGAATTGTGCACTTAGAGAATATAAGACATCTTTTAGCGGAAGTAAGATTTCCAACTAAGCCAGCAGTTATAGCCACATCTCCCTGCCGATTAAAGAAACCTACTGCGCAGGAACTTGGAAATAATTAGAAATCCGTCTGCTTAAAGTAATACGCTTTTGACACTGAAACTGTGGAACCCAAAAGAATTTATTGCAAGTGCATGCAAATTGGTAGGAGAATGAGTTGTACCCAGATACGTAAAATATTAAAATTCGGGACCAATCGACATGAAACTTTGCCTGAGAAAATTACAGGCGCACAGAACGTGGTGTTTAAGTTCATTTCAGTTGTTTCCGGTGCTTCTTACTGGGCAGTGTCATTTTGCGCTGGTTCCTGAAGTTCTGGTACAGCCTTACTTTTCTGCAAATCCTGCGTTTAAAGAGTTACGTTCCAGAGTACTACTGTGACGAAATAATTTTGATAAAGGTATTTTAGTGGC
Organism: Macrothele yani; assembly: GCA_039090855.1. NCBI lineage: Eukaryota > Metazoa > Arthropoda > Arachnida > Araneae > Macrothelidae > Macrothele > Macrothele yani. The sequence goes on along the minus strand of CM076995.1, from coordinate 3,612,048 downwards.
TAGCTTTCCGAAAGCTCTATTAAAAAACGTGTGACTCCACAGCACGTTTTCCTTTTAAGTTTTATCCAATGGGTGAAATTAGGGGTACCAAAGTCTAAGATTTTGTAACGATGATGACGCTGAGGAGAATCAGATCGTCTCGTAAAAAAATTAAAAAATTCTGGGACGGCCAGAAGATCCTGCAAACAGAAAATTACCCACTGAAGAACTGGTACTATCTGCAAGGAAGCCAATAAGAACAGCAAGCAAGAAAATAAAGGCAAGTATTGAACCAACAGTGAGCTCAGTAAGTGTACGATAGATTGGTAAAATAGCCTCATCAAGCTCGTGAAAGTGAAAGTGCAAGCCGAAAATAATGTGTATCCTACAGTCAGGTACTTGCTTACACTCTTTTACTGTAAATCTACAGCATACTGTTCCAAAAGATAAATTGACTTTTTCAGGGTCACCACCTTCTGGAAAAGGTGGAGGAAAAGGTTCTTATTAGAACAAGTACTTTCTTCCAAACGGTATTTACTGAATCTGCTTTTAATGATATGAAATGTATTTAAATTTCTATAAATATTGACATTCAATCAGTTTTGGATGAGAAAAATGAAGAGGCGAACAAAAATTGCTGCTCAAAACCTTAAAAGAGAAATGGACAGAGAAAATCGATGCGAACAGGAAAAAAATGGAAGAACCGTAAAAAGTTGTTGTGACTAATGAAGAGAGCAAGTAAAAATACAGTATTTGAAGTAAATTTTTCAAAAAATACAGTGAATATTAAAACCACAGAGTGGAAAAACAGACTGGAAAAATTCCAAAAATAGCAGGTTCAGAAATTCGACTACCAGTGAAGTAAAACGATCTAGAAAATAAAACATTTGGTGACTCCAATTTTAAATAACACAGTGAAATAAATATTCTAAGAGCGATATCCAGAAATATTTTTCGGAATAGATACAGGTAAAATATCGAAAAAAACATGCTCCTGAAATTTTCTCAGAAATATTTACCACACACGAGACGCTAAATGTAAAATCACATTTTGAAATAAATACGACACATATAGAAAAAATATAATGAAATTATTGTAACTTCTTTCACATCGTAAGTAATTACAAGTGAGGTGAGAAGAGAGAAGAAAAAATGGTTCTTTTAAGTGCCAGTCCCCGAGAACTTCACAAAGTGTACCCCACGACGCAGCATAATGCTGAGGTTGAAGTGAATACTTAAAACATGATTTACGGATTTTAATGTGAAATGCACAAGCAACTAAATAACAACAAAGAGAATTTATTGACCACTTAAAGGTAAAAAAGATTGATATAGTCTTGGTCAAGGAAACTTTGCTATGTCCCTGTGTAAAATTCCAGGGACTCAAATACCGTGTTTTCGAAGAGATAGGATGAGAACTTCGATTCCCATGAAACATTCTGCAAGTAACAGAAACACACTCTGTGATGATAAAAACTAAAACTGTTCCTTTTAAACTGATTGCCCTGAATAATAATCCTGACAAAAACATTATTTCAAGAAAATGGTGCCACTATTGAGGAAAATGCGTGCTTGAAAGCAATTCAGTAGTAAACACCACTACACCCACCGAAATATGTAGCAAATGAATGTAGATACACTATTTATGAATATTTGCTGCACAAAAATAATGATGCTGGGGTTCCGTCTCAACCAAGTCATGTCGTGCAAGGAAAAGAGCAACGTTCTGTATTGCTTTATTTAAAACATTACAGCGCTATCTTGAAATTTTTACGAAAGCAGATCAGATCAAATCATATGTAGAATGTTTTAGGAAGGGAGTGTCTGACCCCAGGTCTTAAATAACCCTTAGAAATAGGAAGCTAGGAGATTTGGGCTAGAGTGCCCGATAGGAAAGTCACACGGAAGCAAGGTAGTAAGGGGGAGGAAGACGCCCTTATTTATAACTGAGGGACCAGTACCCTGAGTCCGACGGCTTAACGTGCCCACCCGACGCACGGTGGATATTTAGTGGTTCGAGCGTTCGTACGTACTAGGTTTTACGAAAGTAACCATATCCTTTGATTTTAATCTAACGTTATTAAATAATCAAGAACAATATAATACTGCTTCGTTAAAAATGAACATGCCCTATAAAAAATTCGAGGAACAATAAGTCAGATCCTTCCTTCCCGAAGTGGAGTGACTGCAGCGCAACGAATGAAATTCATAATTTCATAGAAATATTTACAAGAATTTATTAAGAACTTTCATGCATTATAAAAGGAATAAAACTTCACTACTTTTGCGTAGCTAGATTATTTATCAAATTAAAGGATTCAAACATGTGGTAAATGGCAAAAAAAAAAAAAAAAAAAACAGAAACCGCAAATGCAAAGAAAAAATAATGTGTACTCAAGAAAAACTTACAAAGCCAATCAGAAAACAGACGAAATAAATCATGATGCACTCCACTGGTAAATATTATCGATAAGTATTCAAAAATTCAGAAGCTAGGAAAAGAACTACTTTCTAGTAATTACAGAAGTTATTTAAAAATAAAACGCAAGAATTCCCCTTTCTCTCCAACGAATGGATGGAAATTTAAAAGTAAAAACTGAGAATTTTGCTGATTTGTTGAAAAGTTAGTAAATCAGTTTATGTTAAATAACATAACTGACATACAACATACATTCAGACTCAGAAAACATTCGGAGCATGCTAAACGGTCACTTTAAAAAGTTTGCTGATTTTTCGTGCAATCCACTCAGTTCCCCCTCAGAAAGAAAGAAAGAAAGAAAGAAAGAAAGAGAGAGAGAGAGAGAGAGAAAGAGAGAGTGAGGCACTCACATATTTGAATGGGCACATATTTATTTGAAATATTCACAAGTAGAAATAAAACGACTGAAAAAAGAGGTAACAGGAGAAACTGGTAGGGAAGAAAAAAAAAGGTCCTTTTAAAAGCTCCAAAACATCCCTTGTAGACTGTGAAAATCAGAGAAGGGAAGAAGTTATGTTATAAATTATGTAAAAGTGGAGGAAGTTATGTTTCACGTTAAATACCCAAAAAATAAAATGCACCTGGAAAACATGGTATTACAAGTAAATAAGAATTTTACGAAATATTATTCCTACAAAAATGCAACAGTTCTATGAAAATTTCTTAGTCAAACCTTTTGAACAAGTCTGATTTTGAGAAAAACCCTCTACCCTACACCATTTGACTCAAGTAGCTGAAAAACAATCATGCTGCCTTTCATTTAAAAACTAGCACTGCAGAAATTTCCCTGGACATTGACAAAGCATTTGATACATGTTTGCAAGAAAGAGGCAATATTCTGTAGATTGATACGTCATGAATTTTCTCCTTGGATGATTTGCATGATAAAGTCCTGTCTACAAGATAGAAAGCTTTGTGTAAGGATAAATGTGAAACAATTATTAAAAAAAATACCGGTAGGCCTAGTTCTGATTGAGCGGCCAGTTTGGAACGTAGGACTACGACTTTCAGATCGGTGAGTTGAAATGAGCTAGTCGAGTATGGTTTCAAAAAGTTTATTTAATTTGTTAGAGCCAACACAGGTCTATGATATGAAACGTAGGTTACATAATTTTTTAAAATAATGCTGGATACATTCCGAACAGAAAGCAGATCGATACACGAATTTCCGAATGCGGTGCTCTGTCTTCTTGGGCTTCTTACATTCCTCATCACTTGCTCTTGCCTCTTGTTTTGATTTTCTCCAGTTTTGCTTGCGTTCATTCTGCGAATTCCGCAACATTGTCGAAAATATCAACCCGTTCACACGAAAACAATTTTTAAAAATTTTAGTTTAAACCAACGCGATATGTTCTTCAAATACTTGAATAGATCTCGTCGAGAGCTTTAAAACAATACCACGCACAGTCGTTTTGCAGTCCCGATTGTTTAGATAAACCGTGATATTTTCAAAAGTGTTCACCGGTTCACAAAAAAAAACAATTTTTAGAATGTTCAGTTCAAACCACTGCGAAATGTTCTTCGTATATTTGAATAGATCTTGTCGAGAGCTTTAAATCGATACCACGCACAGTCGTGTTGCGCTCATGGTTGCCGAGATAGACTGAGTCAAACGCGGTGCACCCCCTGAAATATTGCATCACTTCCCCCGCGCACAGGGAGAGAGGGGAGCGTCGCACGCACTATGTATTACGCAGTACGTGAATTTGACTCCATGGTGGTTACTAAGATGCCAGCACGATTAGTGTGCGGCACGTATTTTTAACGTTACAATGATTTCAATAGGGACCTATTTTTGTCATAGGCGGTCGGCCGTAAGTCGATCCATACTATCTGCGGAATTGGACCTAGTTCTACGTCAAAATGTACAAGGCAGTGTGTTTGCACGTACCCTGCATTTGAGTTTTACCTCAGTTTTCTCTGTGGAAATTAAAAAAAAATTAATCTTAGCCGTATGTGCTGACTACAAAACCATATCCTACATATAAAAATAATCGAGTTGCATTTATTCTGCAACATTATGTGGAAAAAATAGAGATGCGGTACAGAAATTGAAAAATAAATACTAACGCTGATAAACACAAGTCATGTTTAACAAACTGCTAAGGTTTCTTTTTAGGCTGTAGCAAAAATTCTAATTCACGATGGTCTCTGTTTTGCTTTCCTCTAACATAGGGAAAATATTGTTTTTCTTCGATATGGGCAATGCAAATTATTGTCTACGTATGCAAGAGGATGAATGAATGAATTCCAGATAGATACGTATTTTCGTCTCAAGGTCTCCAGAAGTGAAATACATAAATAGTACGAAACGGAGACATAGAAAGAAAGCATATCACTCAGTTTCTTGGCGAAAATACTGCTTGCTGAAATGCAATAAGTATGAAGACATTTTTGAGTATATCTCGTGCATTTTAAGACAGGAATGTTGAAGATTAGAGCACGTGATCAAAAAGTGTGGAACAAGCCACAGCCGCTGATTTATGCAAGAAGTCTGAAAATTGTTTGCCGTGTGTGCTCAGGTGCTTGGAAGTGTGTGAGAAGCGAACAAACTTTGAACAATATAAGGAAGGATGGATGTGAAGGCCATTTCTTGGAAAAAGCAACAGTGTCCTAAGTCTGTAGAAATCTCAGATATTAAAATATGTAAATAGTAGTGGTGACTGTATTCTTTCCTACTAGCTGTGCACTCGTAGTTCTAGTTTCTTTAGTTTCACGTCAGTTTGTTAACTGAAACTTTTATGCAGTTTTTGTAACAAATGTTCTATCACAGTAGTAGATTTGGCTTTTATTCAGGCAAATCAAAATGAACTCAAGTATATTTAAAAAAATATGACTGGAGCATCACAGTACGAGCTTCTTCCAGTCGCTTTAATTAAAATTCACAAACATCGCCGCAATTGCAAGCGACGCGTAACGAAAGGCACACTTATGTTTTGTTCAACTAAACACCTTTTATCGGACTGACAAGCAGAGTTATCAAAATAAGTTGTCTCAAAACAGAGTGAAAATATTAAAATGTACCATGAAAGTGCTTTTCTTTCAACATCACATGTTTTTCTTGTTTACAGTAACAATTGAAATAACAACAACAACAACAAGAACGAAACTGAAAGCAAAAGGAACTTCATTGGGCATATACAACTAAAAGAGACATACAAAGGCTGCAGACAACTCAAAGAAGCATGGAGAGGTGCATGCTTGGTATAACCAGGAGAGATAAGAAGAGGAACTCGTGGATCCGAAAAATGACGAGAGTGGAAGACATCATGATCAGAGTTAAATCCCTGAAATGGCAATGGGCTGGACATACTGCCAGAAGGACAGACCATAGATGGACAGCCGAAATTTTAGATTGGATTCCAAGGGACAGGAAAAGACCCAGAAAAAGACCACATGGGAGATGGGTGGATGAAATTCGTAAATATGCGGGAGTGACATGGAGGAGACTGGCACAAGACAGACCGTTGTGGAGGAAACTTGGGGAGACCTTCGTCCAGCAGTGGATTGATAATGGTTGACAATGATGATGATGATGATACAAACCAATTACGCGTGTCAAAATTTGAAAAGAAAGCCTCAAACCGATGGCTGAATCAAGGAAAATTACATGAAGAGACTATTCGGTTTATGATGGCTGTTCAAGATAAAGTGATTCCTACCAAAAATTGTAGAAAATGCAGTTTCAAGGAGGACCTGAAACGCAAAATGGCAAATGTAGCAATGAGACGATCGAACACATCTGTGGTGGATGTACCAGTAGATGCACCAGCGCTGATTATACACAGCGATACAATAACTTTGCTCATATCAACAATTAGCTCGGCATGATACAGGACTGTCACTGTCAGAAGTACTATACTGCAGGTATCAACCCATCGAAGAGTTCTAGATAACATAAATACAAATTATATTAGGACCGCAATATTTAACAGTACGTAGTCATCTCTGATAATCGTCCAGACATAGTACTATAAGACAAAAGACGGAAGAAAGGAGTCATTATTACCATATCGATAAAGTTGTACCGTAATATTCAGGTTACCTATGCAACAACAATCAAAAGTATGTAGAATAGCTGCAGAAGCTGAAAATAGTTCATATACGTCCACTAATTATTATCCGTACGACTGGTATATTTCCTTACTCTTATTGCTCAGCTTGATACTTTGGTCTACAGCAACCTAACAGACATACACAGTCCATGCGTATGCTCCAGCAGATTATTAACGTAAACTGCTAGGCGTTGCAAGGGGAAAAAATGGGGCTTTCCGCTGTAGCACCCACTGGAAACGAGCCGGAGCCCGTTGGTGTTTTTCATGGGACAGACTAATTGTTTGGTGTTTACGTACTTCGGAAGCTCAAAAAGATGACGACTAATGGGAGACGAAACAAAATATAGACAACGCGATCGATACGAAAATGCACATATATCCTAAAAAGCAACATCGTATGAAGAATTACTGTAATTTTGAGAGAAGAAAGACACAAACTCAAAACAAGCAAAAATGTAGTGCAATCATCAACTATTTTGAATCCACTGCTGGATGGAGGTCATCCCAAGTCTGTTTCACAAATTTCGGCACTGAGCAGTTCTCCTTCATGTCACTCCGGCATGCCTCGAAATTCATCCACTAATCTATCACGTGTTCTTCTCTTGGGTTTTTCCCTGCACCTTGGTATTTAGGCTAGCATTTAAGCAGCCCAGTGTTGGTCAGTTCTTCAAGAAATATGTTCAGCCCTTTACCAGTTGAAGATATTTACTTTTTGATCATGATTACATCCATTCATGTAATTTTTCTGATTCACGGGTTCCTTTTCTTGTCTTTCTTGATTTCGCCAAGAATGCATCTCTCCAAGTTTTTTGAACTGGTGGCAGCCTTTTGTAGGCCTTTTCTAGTTAAAGCCCAATTTTCAAGACAAGTTCACCAGTCTTTTCTAGAAAGACCATGTCTGTGATCCATAATTTAGGACTGGAAGGATGCATCAGTTAAGTCCTTTTCTTTTAAGACATATGGTAATCTGGTCTTAAAAATTGTAGTTTCTTCCAAAACCACTCCAGCTAAGTTTTATACGTCCACTAATTTCTTCTTCTATGTGATTCTTGTGTGATAGCTGTTGCCCAAGGTAGATGTAACAATCATTTACCTCTAAATTTTCCCCATCAACTTCGAATTCTTCAAATATTTTGGAAACATTGTGCATCGATTTTGTTTTCTGTAAATTCATCTTTAATCTCACCTCATTCCTGGATCGTATTCTGCAGTTCTAAGGAATTACCGGCAAAATTGTCTATGTGTTAAGAAAAACGAAGGTGGGATAAAAATATACGTTATACCGAGAGCTATTTATACAACTGTGATATTGATTTACAAAAGAAACTTTGCATGATGTGGCTTGGTAAGAAACCTGCCTACTCAAGTATGATGCCGCCGCATGAACCTGATCCAACACATACCAATCCCTGATCAGCGATGGAATCATTGTTTTAAACGATACAACACCCATGCACATGCGTGTGTGTGTCTTAGTGAGAATAGGGGGATAGTAATTAAATACTTAAGATATATCTGTATCGATATTCCAATATTCTGTATTTGTTAGATTCAGTTTTACAATATAAGGTTAGGGACATGTATGTACGACGAATCAGGCGAAGAGTACTGTCTATGTCATGTAAATAGACGATAAATAATTTTTTCAGTTGCTATGCGTCGTTTATAAAATAACGTGGACAGAGGATGATATCGTCTATTTACATTATCTCCACGTATTTCAACTACATTCACCATGCCTATGTCATGCTTTTTGAATACGGTTGATTGTCGTTTTGGCTTTTCATTTTAAATTCTTTTAATATATCTGGGTATAATATGGCAATACGTTCATCGTAGAAAAGCAGGATAGTGTTTTAATGTTTTTAATTCAACTAATGCTGTCATGCTGTGATCTAAATATTAACACATGCCACAAATTGTTAAATAACATAAATATTGCAAAATATAGTACTACATAATATTATAAGATATCATTGTCCTTACATGAATTAGGTAATAAACTTTGTAAGCGTATTAACTGAAAAACAGGCCAAGTAAATCATATTCACACCACCGCTATTTTTGTGTGGTGTGCGATCCTACAGAGCTGCACTGGATCTCTTTCAGTGTCCTGTCACTTGGGTTCTCTAGGACTTCGCTTGAAGGAATTTAGAAGTTGCGGGTTTTAATTATACTTTTTCCTGATGATCAAAACAGATAAAATACCATCTAAAGTGAATATTCGTTCTTTTGGAGCGAAGGGTAAGTTTATTCGGTACAGTATATGGGGAAAGATCCTTCGAGCTTTGTCCTGATTTATTTATGTATTTTTATATCTTAAACACATCGATCTGTTTTTGCTTATCACTCTATTGGGCTTCTTTTCCAGTTATCTCGCTGCTACATTTCCTTTCTCGGACTTCCTCTTTCAATCTCTCATCCTGTCACGAAATAAAAATTTGCCTCTGTCTTCCGAACTCTGCCCCCTCTGTGCATCTAGTCTCAATCATATGAATCTCACCTTCTCGCACCTTCTCTCTTTAGAAACTGACCCAGAACTGCATCCTGTTTTGTCCCCTCTTTTCAGAAAGTTACTTTTATTTTGATTGCCTTCTCTCTCGGACCACTTTTGCATGACCTCTGGCTAGCTTGATTGTACTTCAATGCTTATTATCTCCCTTCGTTAAAAACTTACTTCATAGTTTACCTTTTCTGATTTAGATCCCTAGCCTTGTACACCTTTCCTATTTTAGATCACTGCCCTCCTACCTCCCGTAAGAATTCCAACGCTGTAAGGGCGATAAGATCATTTAACAGTTAAACTGAACTCCGTGAATCCCTAGGATCGTACAGCGGTTAGCATGGAGAACGGCCAGCAACAGTGTTCGGAAAGCGAAAGGGAGTGGCTTCTTCCCGGCCTCATTAACACTGCTGGTAGAAAACTGGGATATCAACCGCCTCCAAATCTTCCCTGACGTACAAATGAAAACGATTTTAACTTAAAAGAAATTAAAAATGCTTATTAATGCTTACTGTTATAAAGTCTGTGATCCAAGGGTTATAGCAACGGCGTCTGGTAAGTCGGTTTCTCACCCTCAAATTAAAATATCCTGAGTAAATCTCTGTCTAAGATGGCATTGGATAACGATATTCTCTTTCAATCGATATCGTTTTTGATACAGGGATATTTATAGTCACCCTGATTTCCAACCATTATCAATCAACTGCTGGATGATCTCCTCAAGTTTCTTTCACAACCCTCTGTTATGAACCAGTATCCTAGACGTCACTCCCGCATGCTTTCGAATTTCGTCCACACATCTCCCATGTGGTCATCCGTGAGTCTTTTTCTGTCCCTCGGAATCCAGTCTAAAATTTTGGTTGTCCATCGGTCATCCGTTCTCCTGGCAATAATGTCCAGCCCATTGCCATTTTGGGGATTTTACTCTGATCCTGATGCCTTCCACTCTTATCATTTTCCTTACCCATGAGTTCCTCTTCTTATCTTTCATGGTTACGCCAAGCATGCATCTCTCCATGTTGCTTTCAGTTGTCTGCAGTATTTGTATGTCATTTTAAGTTAAGGTTTACGTCTGTGCTCCATACGAAAGCACTGACAGGATGCATTGATTAAACACTTTTCTTTTAAAACATAATGGCATACTGTTCTCAGTTGGACCTCCTATTTGATGCTGGCGGTACGTTGATTCCTGAAGAATGTACGACATTTTAGTCATTAGCAAACATAATATTAAATGGGATGCCATATATATATTACATGTACAGATTAACGTGACATTATCTTTACGTTATTTCTGTTTGTATAAAGTCAAACATTCAAAACGCGATCGTTAATAACGTCATTTTCTGGCTGCACTCACCATCTCGGCACATCAAATAATAAGCATTACAACCTTGACAACAATGCGCTCGTTGGAGTCTTCGTAATGTCAGGTTTCATCAAATGTTGCTCGTAATTGAAGACTTCAGTTGCCATTTGACATGATAAGACAGATTAATAAAACAAACCCTTTGAAATCACACTAATTCCGTCGCGCCGTTAATTTCTATTTATAAAAAATATTTATTTCACATAGTCATTCTTATTTACTGTCAGATCATGTAAACAGTTATCAAGCTCTGATTTATTTCAAACTCTTCTGAGAAAGTTATCGACATTTACGTCACTCCTGAAAAAGCGCAAAGTAAAATATTTTGCTTTAAGTTCCGCATAAATGAAAGCAGTTTGGTTCATAACATGCATCGATGAGCCACTACATTATGACCACCCCCAGACCAGAGAAATGAACGAGCCTGGAGATAGAACGGTGGCGTAGATGAAGTTCACAGAGCAATATATGTACAACCCGAGGATCGGCTTTCGGTTAGTAGAGTGTTGTTCTAAGTGAGAATGGGAAAAGCTGCCGATTTATCGGAGTTCGATAAAGGACAAATTGTGATGGCCCGGGGCCCCGGAACTACGATCTAGAAAACGGTGCGGCTTGTGGGTTGTTCAAGTGCCGCTGTAGTGAATACGTATCAAAAGTGGTGCACAGATGCCCAAACGACAAACCGTCGTATAGCCGTGTGTGATCCGCAACTCATTTATGCCAGAGGGGAGAGTACTGTCGCGCATTGTTAACAGCGACCGCAGAGCCACAGTGCGACAAATCACCCTCAACTACAACACTAGTGATCAGGGCAATGTGTCACAGCACACAGTTAACCGCAGTCTTCTGCGCATAGGCCTGCCTAGCCAAATACCCAGCCGGGTCCCCATGCTCACTGCACGTCATCGCCAACAACGCAAGAAATGGACCCAAGATCATCGAGATTGGACCGTGGATGATTTGAAGAAAGTTGTCTGGTCTGACGAATCATGATTTCTGATAAATGACGTAGACGGCCGAGCGCGGATATTCCGATTATCAACGAAGGCTATGGCACCCGGATGCACTGTTGGGCGGAAAGAGGCCGGCAGTGGCGATGTTATGCTGTAGGCGATGATTTCTTGGGACACTTTAGGCGTCGTTATCCCAAGAGCACTATTCCTGACAACTGCCAGGTACCTTAACATCGTTGCTGATCAAGTTCACCCATTCATTGCAACTGTGTTCCATGCTAATAATAATAATAGTGTTCCATGCTGATGCAAACAGGATATCCATTATCCATTGCAAACAGGATAATGCGCCATGCCACAATGCCAGAATCGCCAAGGATTGGTTCGAGGAACATACTGGTGACTCTCTGTTAACGCCCAGGCCTCTAAATTCACCTAATATGAATTTAATCGAACATCTGTGGTTCGACTTGGAAAAGCGAGTTCGCGCTAAATTACCACATCCCCGAATTTTACGGGATCTGGAGGACCTGTTGAATCACCACATCCCCGAAATTTACGGGATCTGGAGGACCTGTTGCTGACATTTTGGTGATACCCCAGGATACCTATCGTCACCTCATCGAATCGATGCCTTGCCAAGTGGCCGCTGTTTTGCGGACTAAAGGGGGTCCTACAACTTATTAGGTAGGTGGTCATAATGTGATGACTCATTGGTGTATTTGATGTGATAGAAGTTGATTCACTCATACTCAGAAAGACAGCAGGTTGGTTGTCACAGAAAATTTGACCATTATGTTTCACCTCTATATCGTGAGTTCGTCCACAAAAAATATCATACCTGTATTTTTTTTTTCTTGGCATCCACAATCGTTGTAAATTCCACATTATACGTAGAAAGCGATGCAGTTTTCTGAGCTTTACATATCCATATAATGTGAGTTGGTTCTTGCTAATCAAGTGGCGCCACCCAAGATTTATTCACGGGGTAGCCCAAATTATTGAAGATGAAAAACAATACCTGCAGAAAACGTATCCCAAAATATTGGAAGCGATAAAAATATCTTCACCATGTTAAAGTGCGTTTCCAATTATTCGTAAAATATATATTTAAACATATATACAAATATATTTGAAAATAAGCATCTAGTAACAAGAAACGAAGAACCAAGAAATACCTCATGGGGAGGGCCCGGGCCAACGTGCAGCCCCCACTGAGTGCGTACTCACTTATTGATCGTTGTCTTTCATTTCTTTCACATTTCCAAGGACCAACTGTAACGGATATTTGTATTTTTACCTTCATTTTGAGTTTCTAATCTTATGTAAATTTTGTTACTTTTCTGTTAGATTTTTCTACTGAACGACTCAAGAGATTCCGAACCTCCTGGCACGTTCTGGCAACACTGACAGTGAGTCAAACAATAAATAAGAACGATGTCGAGAGCAAAAATAGTGCGGTGGTAGTGGTGAGTCATGGTAGTAGTACAGGGCGTACGACTTGTTACTTTTCCCAAGTATTTATTAATAACATTATGAATTATTACAGTAGTTCCAGGGAAGGGAGAGAGCCAGTGCCGTAAGACAAACACAACATCCATGCCTCACCGGAATTCGAACCCGGACCCCTTACGGACGAATGATCAGAGGCCAGCGCCTTAGACCTCTGCGCCACTGGGGCTGCTACACATTTGATTTTAAACATGAATGTTAAATGTAGAAGCTATAATGTACTGCACAAGTGATTCATTGAAGGTATGTTCATCTCTCCGTTGCAAAATCAATTTTTCACATCCTCACTCTAGCAGATGACATGTCGAGTCCCAAGACGGAAAGAAGAGAAGATAGCAAGTGATACTGACAGACAGATACAGAGAAATATAAGGTCTAGATTATATATATTTACAAACGATACAGAAGGAAATCGGATTCATCTACTAGAAATACAAACTGTTAGCCTTTTCAGATGAGCTGTTATGCCATGACGGGGAAACTCCGATTTGATAATACTTACAAAATGTATGGAACGTTCCTTTTGTTTGAAAATAAAATACCAGTTCTTCTGAAAGTGAGATATCGTATTTTACGAAAGGCAGTTAACAAGACAAATTGCCAATCAAAACAATAGCATAAGCATATGTTTTCATACGTATGAAAAGTTCGGTATTCCCTACCATACATACATTCATGTTTGTAAAAAAACAGAATACCTGAAAGGAGTCGAGCTTTGATTTTTATAGGATATGCTAATTAGGCAATATAGTAGAAAAATTATTAGTATTTCGGCACATGTGTACCGCGTCAACACAAATCAGATCGCTCAACGTCGCAGACAGGAAACCGGCCGTCATTCTGGTCTAATCGCTACGTGGTTGGGTCGGCATGTCAGTGCTTTCTCAGCAGTGGGTAAGGATGCCTCGTCATCGTGTAACACAGTCGTACAGACACATCAGGGAATTCGACAGAGGTCGCATTATCGGTGTGAGAGAATGCAATGCTTCCCTCCAGGAGATTGCTTGTCGTGTGGTATGCAGTTTGTCCGTCGTGACAAGAGTGGGCAGGAATGTACGAAGTATGACATAGGTCACAGACAGAAAGTTTTGGACGTCGTTCCCAGAAAACGTCGAGGGACAACAATCATCTCATGAAGATGTCTTTGAGTGACCGTTCTGCATGATCAACTGCGTTGGCGCAGCAGTGACGAACTGTGACGCATTCTTTCATGTCAGCTGTAACGGTAGGTCACCGGTTATTACAGTTCGTACTGTAGGTTCGTTGGCTCCTCCTGAGGCTACCTTTGATGCCACAGCAATGAAATTTCAGGATGTAATGGAGCATCGGAGGAAGGGACTGGCATGACGAATGTCACAATATCGTGTTCTCCGACGAAACGGGCTTTCGTTTAGACAAAAATCATGACCACATATGTGTCCGCCAAACAAAGGACAGGCGTCGGGAATAGTGTATTCGCGCAAGGCATAACGTACCAGAACGTGGCATTTTGGATTGGTGTGCTATCAGGAACGAAAGCATATCACCTCTCGTGAGTGTCCGTATCACCATAACGAGTGTCCGTTACGTCAATGAAATTCTACCGCCGGTCGCTCTTCCGTACGTGCAGGATGTCACCTGGGGCAATATTTCAGCAGGATAATGCCAAATCGCATGTTTTAGAAACAACACGTGCCTTCTTCTGGATAACAACTTTGCACTTCTGTCTTGGCCCGCTTGAACGCGGGATTTATCACCGACAGAAAATCTCTGGGACATGCTCAAACGACAGGATCGAACCACTTGGTTCGTATGACACCGGGATGCTACTAATTTGTTCTGTATTGCCTAATGAACATATCCTGTAAAACTCAAAGTTGTTAGCTTCAGTTCTGTTTTCTATGATCACCAGTATAAATGTGTGCTATCAGTGTTCACTGGTACATGTGCATTGAAAATGTCGATAATCTCGTGAAAAAAACAATGAACGACACAAAATGTTTTAACGTTCGGTACAATATTAGTTAAATGTGTTTTAAAGATCTTTAAAGTAGTTATAGGCATCACATTTACACACTATCGAATAGATATCAGACCTTTTTGCATGCTTTCTACTTCACCAAACGCTTTAAACACGTTTCTCTTCTGAGATTTATTACTTTAAAATTGTCCCACAGGTTTCCAATCTTTTCTTAACCTGCAAACACGGGGAGTCAAACATTTGCTCTCTACGTATTATGCAATGCAGGTAGAAAGACATTAAAAAGGCAAAATTACTATTTTTGTTGGCAACGATTGTTTAAAAATATTTTTTTAAATGTTCACTTAAGTAACTTTTTTCTGGAATATTGTTCTAGCATATTGTGTTCATTAATGGTGTTTTGTTTTCGCTGCTGTTAATTCCCGATTTCGTTGGATCCCCAAATCTCATCAGACCCCATTTTACCCTCTCAGTCACTAGAAAAGAATAAAATGAACAGATACACAGGAAAAGATCCAGGGGAGAGACTCAGAGAGAAACGCCATTAAGTGCTCTTTCGATTAGTTTTTCTGACTCCAACAAGAACAGCATGGAACATGCCCTCCATATTGTTAATGATCCTTGTGGATCATTAGATCTTCAAAGATAAAAAAAATTCTTATTTCTTTATTGTCTTCACGAACAGTTGCGGCACAGTTGCAGCTGCTGTTTGTTCACGTCTGCTCCATTTTTTTGTTGAGTAGCATGTTCTGCAGGATCCCTGACTACGTGTGTTTTGTTAAATAGCCCCTGATCACATTGGCGTATTTACAAGGTAAATGAAAGGGACGCTGAACGGTCGCATTTTATTCTTGCGATCTAAGGAAAAGTATAACATATTGTCACGTCTTTTCGTCACGATTCATTTAAGCAGGAACTTCAAACAACATGAATGAAGTTAAAAGAAATTCTAATATAAGAACAATGACGTCCGTTGCATTTATGCTTCCTTTATGAATATTGTTTCGGAAAACAAACTGATGTTTACTGGCTATATTTTAACTTATTTCATATCGCAATCAATATGAGGCTGCATTAGTTACTAAGTTTACCAATTCCCTACCACGTTACTGCATTATGACAAGTCTCATCATGTGTGGAAAAAACAGATTCGCCGATACAACTTTGTGTTCTGAAACTACTGCAAAAGTGTAGGCTCATATTTGTCCAAAGCGTTTTTTGGTTAGTAAACTAAAAATCTAAAGACACGATCAGAGCAATACCGTCCTTATACGCACCCCTTCGACTGAGCCCGTTTTCTGATGAAATAACGGGCGCAAAGGTGACAGAGAAACAGCACTCAACATCTAGTTTATGCTGTTAGCAATATAATGCTTCGAAGATCTCAAAGTTCCATTTGTTTGAATTTTAAACAGTCGAGCGGTCTCGACCAAAGGTACGTATCGATAATGCGATATTCTGCTATGAAGTAAAATACGAATAGTGAGTGGAAACAAATTTGCTTCAAGGCATATGCTTCGCCAATTGAACTCATTGCTTTGTGTTTTAATCTCGCTCCATAAACAAAAGATTAGCTGCTGTCAACATTAAAAAATGTGTTGCACAGGAGTTGTGATGCGGAACTTATGAAATTCGATTTAAGTAACAAAATGCCCATGTAGTGCAAAAACATTACACATGCTCACACTGATATCCGGGACCTTTACAATATTTCATTGCATTTTTTGTAAATAGAACGGATTTCTCAGTATCAAAAATAAAAAAAAAGAGAAACTGATTACATCAACGCAAAAATCAAAACAGAAAAATAAATATTATATCAGACTTCGAATTTGAGATCACTTTCAAAGATGTTACGATCATTTAGTTCAGAGAAAGTTTTCAGTGAAATTTTCTTCCTTTTCAACAAATTGTAGAGTACACACATTGTGAAGGATATAGAAATGTAAAAATTGATGTCTAGTTACAATGAGCTTTTCAGTCAAACCTCGATTTAAGGAACTTCAAGCGATTAACAGTCTTGTACGTAAAATCGAGGAATTCGCTAAATCGAGAAAGCCTCTTAAATGAAACATTCAAATTAAGCTAGTGTTCATAACAGAATACGTAAGCACCTAAGTTCTCTTTCTTTCAGTGAAATTTAAATTATTCATAGTACTTTTAATTACGAATTTTTTTAAAAATGTTATGATATGTACGCATTTATTTTGCATATTAAACTACATAATTCGTAGATATTAGAACTCAATATGCAGCATCAGAATTTAAGCGTACTTCAAAACTGCGAGAAAAATATAATATTTGATTTCTTTTCAGAGCATTTAGCTTATTAAATAACGACTTCAATATTGTAAACTGCATGAAACAGAGCATCAATTAGTACTAATTAACTTGTAAAAACGAAATATGTGTTGATTAACTTTTTACACCGCAGAAAAGAAATGCTTTAGAGAAGATTGCTTATTATTTTCTGAATGTTTAGCTTCACAAATTACAGCTTCAATTTTGGGAGTGCATGAAAACATCGTGATTAATATCGAAGAGCATCAAGTAGTTCTTAATACATTCTATACCGTTAGCACCATCACTAAAGCAGCTAACTTTCAATTCTCTTCATCTTCTTCATCAGATCTGATGGATGTAGTCCTATCTGTTCATCCAAGACATCATCAACGGATCACATTTGGCCGGTATGCACATTTGCGTCACAATCAACGTAATCGGAAAACACAATACTTGATGCGGCAATTTCATTCTATTCTGCAAGATCGTCATCCGCAAAATTATCAGCAGGATTTTCGGTGTTGGACTGACTTTCTTCTTGTTCACAACCTGAGAAGCTTGCTTTATTAAAGCAGTTTTTAATGGTATTTGTCGTAACTGCATTCCACGACTGTTGCACGAAATGCATTGCATCGAGAATGTTAACTTTAACTTTAGATGCACCATCCTTTGCATCGATAACAAAAAGTACATTTCACATGAGAAACTTTCGATAATGGGATTTAAAGACCGAATTACACCCAGATACAGCGGTTGCAATTCAATAGTACTATTTGCTGGGGAAAAAATGACTTGAACATTTTTCAGATTGTTTACCTGGGGATGC
The DNA here is from genome assembly GCA_039090855.1 of Macrothele yani. Taxonomy (NCBI): domain Eukaryota; kingdom Metazoa; phylum Arthropoda; class Arachnida; order Araneae; family Macrothelidae; genus Macrothele; species Macrothele yani. The sequence continues at coordinate 3,594,129 of CM076995.1, read as the reverse complement.
GCAGAATACTGATCAACGAATAAGAGGACTTTTCTCGTTTATGGCTGCATCTGGGTATCCAAGGCTTCCACATCATTTTTGAATAAAGCTGGGGTAACCCACGACTTTTTATTTCTTCATATTTGGTGATAACTTACACATGCTTGAAGCAACATGGTTTAGCAGATTTACCTGTAACGAATGGCTGTAATTTTTCTGATCTGTCTTCATTGGTAGCCAGAAGAATAGTGATTCTGTCTTTTGATTTCTTTCTTCCATGGCAGGTGCCATTTCGAAAACATAGTGTTTTATCTGGCTGCATATTATGAAACAATCCAGTTTCATCAGCATCAAAAATGTCACACAGCATGTACCCTTCAATAATTTGTAGCAGCTGTTCATTTTTCTTTTTCCATGTTCAGTCACACGAGTGCGAAGTTGTCCTCCAGTTTCTCCAACCTATGTGTTACCACAATTAGAGTGTACAATGTAGACCACTCCTTCTTGTAGCACACCATTACTCCGTTTTTGTTTAATGTGAGGGACATTTTTTTGAATTTTATTGTTTAAGTGTGGAGCGATTCGAAACTGGAATTTAAAGCTGTTCCTCTGAAGCTCTTCAAATGGGTCTTTATGCTAAGGGACCTTTCTAGTAAGTTTAACGTCATTTGCGCTTGATCACGATTTGATTTGATTTTTTTGTTAAAAAATTTTATATCATTGTAGAAGGATTCTTGTTTCCAGCCAGAGTCGTTTTTAATTCTTTTTTATGGATTTTCTTAAAGTTTGTGAATAATCCAATGCTATTTTTTCCAGAAATTGTGAGGCTACATTAAATTTAATATAGGAGGAATGGTAAGAGTGGTAGTTCAAAATTTCATTAGTGTTTGTAGGCTTTTTATATAACGTTGTATTCATTTTACCTTCTGAGGCTGTATGGGTCACATTAAGAAAGTTTAGGCTTGCTGAAGTTCTAGAGTGAATTTTAGAGAATTATCAAATGTATTAAATACACTCCCAGACAATGAAATTTGCGCACCAAGAAAGAAGCACCGGATTGAACTGAAATTTTATGGACGTAATGATACAGATGAAAGATACACATGATGGTAAAAACAGAGCTGCAGGACAATTACAGAGGGATCTGTGGCACGCCTTCCAGTCATGTTCAATAGCGAGTCGCACCGCCTCGTGCGTGGATACATGCTGCAATACGGTCCGGCATGGAAGTAAACAGATGCCTGATCCTGTCTTGCGGCAGACTGACCCACACGTGTTGGACCATGTGCTCCAAATCCCGGATAGTGCGGCACGGCGGCAGCTGGCGTTTCAACTGGTCCCACACATGCTCGATAGGGGGCATGTCCGGGGAGCGTGCAGTCCATGAAAGTGTCTGAGCGAGACGTAGGTAGTCCTGGGAAACCCGAGTCACGTGCGGGTGGGCATTTTCCTACTGGTATAGCGCACCTGGAATCCCGGTCAGGAATGGGAGCACATGGGGCCGTAGGATCTCGTGCACATACCGCTGGCCCGTCAATGATCCACCACTACTGGAGCTGATCGGCTATCGTAGGCAGTAGTTCCCTAGACCATAATGCCTGCAGTGGGGGTGATGTGGCGTTCGATAGCGAGGTTGCGATTATGCCGTTAACCCTAAGACGATGATCATCTGTCCTCAAAACGAAGCAGAACTCATCGCCAAACAGCACACCTCACCAGTTTGGGGCATTCTACGTCGCTCTGGCCTAGCACCACTGCACACGGAGTCGGCGATGTTCCGGTGTTAATAGCAGCACACGTAAGGTGCACTGGGATCGTAGATTCGCTTCCGCGAGTCGTCGGGAAATGGTTCGTGGGCCCACAGGAGCCGCTACATCTGCCTGTATAGTGGACCGGGTCCCCGTGGGATCCGTTCGTGCCTGGCGCACGATCCGTTGATCCTTTCTACCGGTGGTCCTCCTGGTCCGTCCGGCGCCTCTCCGTCGTCGTAACGTGTCCACTGCTCCCAACACAGTCGGACAGTATGGTCAGAACGATCCACGTGGCGGGTTATACGGCGTGACGACCACCCTGCGGTTTTCAGCCCGATGATCAGGCCTTTCTCAAAGTTCTTAAGCAGCGTAACTCGACGTCTCCGGCGTCTACTCGGCATTCTTTTCACTCTGTACTCCTGCTTGCGTTTGCCGGGGCTTTTGGCTTTCATGGAGCATCGACTACACGCCGGTTTATAAGACTACCGGTTTGTGCTTGCAGCGCCACAACACGGTGTGCGGTCCTGCTTACTCTCACTAAACACGGATCATTTGCATACCAGTTCGCACTCTAGGTACACACTCATGCTACAACCGCGAAATTATTTCCAAGGTTTCGTGGTTGTAGCATGCTTTCTTCTAGGTGCGCAAATTTCATTTTCCGTGAGTGTAGGTTGAGAATGTTTACTAGGCGAGATTCGCCTTCTTGGTCCTCTGTTATGAGAATGTCATACATATATCTGACGTACAGCCAGAATAATGAAGGTTGGGAAGTATCATTTAACTTCAAGTTTTCGCAAATAGTAGTTTGCCAGAAAAAGAGTTAAAGGAGAACTCATTGCTAATCCTGATGTTTGTTTGTAGAATTTTTCTTGAAACTGAAAGAAGTTATGCTTGAAAATCAATAACAGCAGTTCATAAAGTTTAGTGAGCTTTTCTTTACTATGTTCGAGGAAAACAATTTGGTCTGCAAAATAGTTTGCTTAAAATTCAATAAGAAGGTCCAAGTTAACATTTTTTATACCTCGTAGATATCTCATTAAGAATTGCAAGAACTGTATGTTCCATATTAAGGAGTCTTCTAATTTTTTGACAAGTTCTTCTGAATTATTAATGAGTGCCTCAGGATAGTAAAACATCTTTTTAGGTGGTCCAGAAGATACACTGGCATGCAAAAATTAAGGACGAGACAGGTTTTCGAATGTAACGACGCGCAGAAGTGCTCCACATCAACACAAATCATACCATAAGATCTCCAAGATGTAAGAATAACGGACAAGTGAGCAAAACCGTCCAAACAAGGAATCCAAAGGACACAAAGGCACTTTATTGAAAAGGTAGCTTCCAGCAAAACTGCACAGAAGACAGAAACGTCCATGTGACAGGCGGCTGTCAAGAACAATCCAGTCTTTAGTAGGGGATATGATCACCCCAGACTGCTTTGCAGGATTTACAACGTCTGTCCATGTTGAGGACGTGGTTTTCAAAGAGCTGTTGAGGCATCGCGACCCATTTCTCTTGTAGCGCCAATCGCAGTTGAGGAATCGTTGCTGGCGGCTGATGACGTGCTGCCAAGCGTCTACCGAGAAGGTCCCACACGTGTTCGATTGGATTTAGGTCCGGGGACCTTGCAGGCCAATCCATGCGTTGAATATATTCACTCTCCACAGCTCTGCGACAGCCATTGTACGATGAGGTGTAGCGTTGTCGTCCATGAAGAGGAACTCAGGACCCACAGCACCTCTAAACAGATGCACGTGAGGCAGGAGAACCTCGGTACAATAGCGGACACCAGTGACTGAACCTCCTTGGAAGATGTGGAGGTCAGTACGGCTACCAAGCATGATACTGCCTCAAACAAGAACTCCGCCACCTCCAAACCGGTCCCTTTAGATGATGTTGGAGGTGTGATTGCGTGTTCCCTGCTCTCTCCAGATGTGTATACGTCCATAATCGCTCGTCAGACTAAATCGGCTCTCATCCGTAAAGACAACTCGACTCCATTGCTGATGTGTCCAGTACTTGTGTTCCTGGCACCACAGAAACCGTCGTTTCCGATAAGCAGGCGTTAATAGCACACAACGTACTGGTCGTCGTGCAAATAGGCAACCTTTGTGCAGCCTCCTGGCCACGGTAAAGCGCGATAACAGACGTCCAGCTGTCTGTTGCATGTGCCTTGCGATTTCTCCCGCTGTCCACCGTCTGTCTCTTCTCGCTTGTAGGACAATATACCGGTCGTCCGCTGCCGTGGTTGCTCGTGGACGACCACTGCTAAACTCTCGGACAGCTGTTCCTGTCGTTTGAAATGCTCTCCAAGTTCGTGAAACGATGCTGTGAGCGATCCCGAACTCCTCGGCCACACTAGTCACACTTTGACCTTCTTCCAACTTCCCAATGACGCGACCTCGGGCAAAGTTATCCAGATGTCGTCTGCTGGATTGCCTGTTGGCCATAGCACACGCTGGCAGCAACTCGACGTCGTTCAAACCGATGTACACCGTGCAATAGCTTTCATCGAATTGCTGAGCGTACACCGCCCGTGTGCTTTATACCCTTCCGACACTCCCCGCTCCCAAGTCATGCTGCATATATGCGCACTTATACATGAAAGCAGTACAGAGGCGGCCCGGTGGCGCAGTGTTCTTAGAATTAGCTTATTTATGACCAAGTTCGAATCTCCATGAGGCATGGATGTTGTGTTTGTTTTACCACACTGGCTTGCTTCCTTTCCTGGAACCAATATCCGCATTAAAGACAGGTGACTGCTCATATTCCGTAGGGTTGCTCAACATGGCCATTAAAACCAGAAATGTAAAACTCATACTTGTAATTTTGATGAGAATGATAGCCTATTAATTATAATAATTAAATTCCTTTTAAAAACTTTCTTACAAATTATACAAGGCTTGCTCGAAATGCAATACACGTATACATAATTTATGACTTCAAAACTTGGGTTGTTGTGACAGAATAAAATTACAACGTTTATTCACAATTAAATATTTATTTTAATAGCCACTGTAGTTCCACGGAGCCTTTTGGCTCGGCAGCTTCATCAGGACAAATGGAGGGTAAACATTCAAATCGTTGTGACATCAACAACGATTTGAATGTTTAGCTTCATCAGGACAAATGGCGGAAACGGATATTGGTGAGTTATTTCCGCGCGCTTGAAAGAAATGGAGTAGATATCATGTCGTTGACAAGTCGTAAAGGATTGCGGTATATGTGGAAAGCTTCTAATATATTAAACTTGATAGTCGAATCAGGTTTATCAACAAGCGTAACGTTTTCAAAGAAAACCTTATGGTTGTTTTCGTGACAATGTTGGGTTATAGACGACGACTTCAGTTTACAATTCCGTACGTAAGTCTTGTGTTCTTACACACGGAAACTTAAAGCCCTGAGGGTCTGTCTTACATATGAAAGTCCACTATAGCCCAACATTGTCACTAAAATAACCATAAATATTTTTTTTTTGTAAATGCTACGCTAATTGATAAACCTAATTCGACTACCAAGCTTAATATATTAGTAACTGTCCACATATACCGCGATTCTTCACTGCTTATCAGCGACATGATATCTACTCCATTTTTTTCAAGCGCGTGGAAACAACCCACCAAAATCCGTGACCGTCAGAACTCTGATGACGTCACAATGATTTGAATGTTTACGCTCCATTTGTCGTGATGATGTCGAGCCCAACGCTCTGCGAAACTATAGTCGATGTTAAATAAACATTTAATTGTGAAAAAACGTTGCTAATTTATTCTGTGCAATAAAATCTTCTGGTCCACCTTCTATAAGGCAACACAATGAAACAGATGAGATAATAAACTTTATGTTTAATATTGCGTCATTTGACATTTAAATTTCAATGCTCTGTGCTCTAACAGAGAATAAAAACTAATTCAGTGCTTTTGAATAACCGCTAATTCAAAATTTATGAGTGAATTAATGAAAAAGTGTATTCGTACGTCTTTAACTGAGCTGTTCGAGCACTTGTATGACAACGGAAGTAACGAAAAAGAAGTGTATATGATTTCTTTAGCGTTTTATTATGAAGCTAATCTTCCCACGCTTCGAACTCCGCTGGCGCTTAGTTAAAAGGAAAAAAATAAATTAAAAGTGCAGTATAAATTAATTCGTAATGGTAGCTTAAAAAAGCATAAATCGATACAAAAATTAAGTATTTACAATAACATCAAAAGCATTTCATTTCATCCAGCACTTCATTTATTTAGCGTTCTGTGTGAATCATTTATTTTTAAATAAACCACTCATACTGGCGTGCAACCTGAAAAAACCTTTTCGCGGTGAAACGCATATTCTTATGTTGCTGCTTCTGCGCTTCTCTGCTCTTGGGTTTTTCGCTGTTGAATAGAACAAAACAGAAGATTTGTATGACAATAAATGTGGAAAAAAACATTGCAGGATAAAGGTCTAATTTTCTGAGGATAAAAATTGCTGTTAAGTGTACCAAACGCAGGCTTGACATGTTTTTACAATTTTCCCTCTTACGTTTTTAGCACGTCTTTTGTAAAAACGATCGTGTTTAGGTTACCGGTTTGTCAGTCCGTCTGTCCGCCTGTGGACACCATAGCTCTGAAACTACACTATCTACCAACAAGTAATTGGACACCTGTGATAGCAAAGGAAAACGAAGTTAAATCAACCTCAATAGTTGGTGGAGCCTCCACGAGCGGCGATTACAGCTGCGACCCTCCGGGGCATACTCTCAACCAGAAGTTGTACGACGGCTAGCGGTATTTTCTTCCACTCGGCTTGGAGAAGACAGGTCAGTTCCTTCACCGATTTTGGACGGTGGGGGCACCCCTTATGTCGACGCTCCAACTCGTCCCAGAGGTGCTCGATAGGGTTAAGGTCCGGGCTCTGCGCAGGCCAGTTCATTCGATTAACCCCATTGTCACCATACCAAGCCATGGTGGACCTCGCAACATGAGAGGTGGCATTGTCATCCTGAAAGTAACATGGGTCCACCCCGTAAAACTGCGACAATGTAGGAAGCACATGGTCATCCAAAATGGTGCAGTAGGTCTCGGCGTTGAGTCTACCAGGAATTGCAACCAAAGGTCCCGTGCCATAACACGAGAAACATCCCCATAGCATAATTCCACCACCACCGAACTTCACAGTTGGCACAATACATTCCGGCAGGAGGCGTTCTCCGGGCAGACGCCAAACCCACACCCTGCCATCCGAACGGTATAGAGGGTGAACCTTGATTCGTTGCTCCAGAGAACCTGTTTCCACTGTTCAACGGTCCACTGTCGACGTTCTTTGCACCACGTTAGCCGAGCAGCGCTATTGGACTTGGTAATCAAAGGCTTGTGGGCGGCAGCACGTCCATGATAACCGAGCAGATGGGCTTCCTTACGGATGGTATTCATCGAAAGAACACTTCCGGATGCCTGTTGAAACTCCTCGTGGATGTGGCCCATCGATTTGGTGCGGTTCTTCCGAATTTCTCTGGCCAGCACCCGTCGGTCTCTAACTCCAAGTTTTGTGGGTCTGCCGGGTCGGAGCACATTCCGACAGTCACCTCTTACCTTCCACTTGCCAATCATGTAGGCCACTGTCTATTTTGGGTACTTCAACTCGCTGGATATGTCACGTATGGATCGGCCATTTCTGTGATACCCGACGATTACACCTTTCTCGAAATCATAGAGCTCCGAACTGCGTGGCATCTTGTATGCGACTGGTTGCGTTGTTGTGTCCCACACGATATTTAACGGGGGCGGCCGTGACGTGTATCAGGACCGCAGATATCGTCGATTGCGTGTCCAATTACTTGTTGGTAGATAGTGTATTAGTCCGCTTAGAAATATGCGAATGATGATAATTCATTTCGTTTTTTTTACGATGCACAATTTCGCCGCTAGAAGGCGTAAATGCAGATCATATCGAATTCAAAGTACATTTTATTAAATATATTTGTTTCTAAACATCCGATTGAAAAAATTCTTTTGCCTTTCGATTTCATTTATGTCGAAAACTACTTTATATTTTAGGAATAGTCACTTTTTCAAGTTGCGCACAGATTGTTCACTAGGCGACGTAAAATTAAACTGCGTTTTATCCGATATCTCTGATTCTAAAATTCCGATTCGAAAAAGTCTTTCTTCAGCTGATGCATCTCCTGATGGCAAATCGTTGGCATATAATTCCCAAATTTTATTAAAAAATGGTTTGGCCACCAGGGAGCGTAAGTGTTAATTTCTGCTTCTGATGTAATTGCAGCAAAATCTGAGCTTCTAAAATCGCGACTGAAAATCTTCTTTCGTTGTCCGATACCACGTACAACGGAGAACCGTTTGAGAATGCTTTCTTTGTAAAATAATGTGTAGTTTTTCCGCCAGGGGCGTAGATGTATGTCATATATCTGTCGACACCTTTGCTTCTAAGAGTCTAAATTGAAAAATTCTTTCTTTCTTGTAGAGCGTTTCCACTGCGAAATGTATCTCATAATATTTCAAATTTTTCTTAACACACAAGTCTGCCACCGAAGGGCGCAAGTTCAAATTTTCGTTTACAGTAATATCTGAAGGACTAAAAACTCGATTGAAAAACTCCTTTCTTCAGACAGATACTAAAACTCTGTGTGCGTATTTCTTCCCAAAGTAATACACAATTTCGCCGCTAGAGGGAGCAAAGGTTTAATCTGTTTTTCTCAATATCACTGCTTCTACATTTGCAATTTAAAAATTTTGTTCAACACCGGATGCCATTTACTTTGCAGAACATTTTAAGTTAGTTATGAAAATTTTTGCAGTTCACCGTTCCGTCGGTAGGTGGTGTTTGTGTACTTCAGTTTGCAGCTGTATCACCGCTTCTAAAAACCCTATTGAGAAATTTCATTTTTAAGGTATGTCATTTTCTATAATAGAGATGCAGAGCATTATCGTCTTTCAATAATGCAAAGATTTCCCGCTAAGGCCGTAAAGGTCGAAAACTTTTGTTTCGCTATTTGTGCTTCCCAGTGATGTACACTATATTGGCAAAAGTCACCGGACACCTAGAAGAGAAACACAACGTACCATATATTGACATACATTAGTACGGTGTCGGTCCACCTTTGGCCTTAATGCATGCACTGACCCTTCGAGACATGCTTTCGACAAGGTTTGGGAACAGAGCGATAGTTATGCGCATAATGCTGATATTATTATCATCATTATGCGCATAATGATAGTCAGTACATAATGCTGCCACTAACCGTTGCTTAGTAGTAGGCCTTGATTCCAAACTTCTTATGCGGAGCTCAAATTCATCCCATATGTGTTCTATGGGATTAAGATCAGTGCACTGTGCTGGCCAGTCCACACACGATACGGAATTATCGTCAAACCACGCCGTAACAGTCCTTGTTTTATGGCTCGGTGCATTATATTACTGGTACCAGCAAGGCTCGGTTCCATAGTATTGCCATAGAATTGGTAGGACATAATTCTCCAGAATATCGAGGTAGACGTAACCTGGTTGGCAGGTTTGTGCACGATAACCAATGGGCCGGGACCATGCCACGAAAAACGCCTCTACACGAGTACACTGCCAGCTCCAAACTTGACCGTAGGACCAGTACACTGTGGTAAATAGCGTTCTCTCGGCTGCCACCATACCTACACACGGCCATCAGACTGATGAATCGTATATCTGGATTCATAAGTCCATAGGACCCGTTTCCAATGATCTACGGTCCACGATAAAGGTTCTTCACACCATGCTAAATGACGAGTAGCATTCTGAGTGGAGATGAAATGCTTATGAGCAATCGCACGATCACAGTAACCATGGAATGAAGCCGAGGTTCCAGCATTTTTACTCACCTGTACACTGTGATCTTGTGCAGCACTCCGTCGATTAGCTGTAACGACTCTCCTAAGGCTTCGACGTCCTCTATCATTGATTTTCTTTGGTCTGCCGGTACGTTTTTCTGCTTAAGGCACGCCATGTGTCTTCCACTTATTCAGTACATCCAAAATACTTGACTTGGGTACGTTTAAACACCTCTGGGTTTCTCTTATGTACAACCCACTAATATATCACCCAACAATCTTTTCTTTCTCAAAGTCAGTTCTCTTCCGCCGCGACATTTTCTCTCAACCTCACAGTGCGATATGATCGCTGTGAGCTGCAGGCTTGTTTTTATACAGTTTGCGGCTGTACCGCTTATCTTAACAACGCAGCGAATCCGTTCATTTGCTTTTGAAGGGGTGTCCGGTGACTTTTGTCAATATAGTGTATTTGAAAGGTTCGTTTTTCTTAGCGTAGCTTTTACCATTAAGAATATTTGTCGCTTATTGTCAATTAGCAGGCGTAGAGTCATATCATGTTCCCTTCTATATTTATTGTTTTAACTGTTCGATTTTAAAATATTTTTGTCTCTGATACCTTCTTAGTGCTATGATAAACGTCTGTTCATCGTTCATCATTTGTTAATTTTCGTAGTACACTTTTTAGCCGTTGGTGGAACTAAGTAGCTGTTTGTATTTCTGGATGTTTTATCGATTGTAGAAACCGGGTGATTAGTTTCCTAACGGGTTTCATTGATTTTAAATAGCTTCGCTAAATTTAATTTTCGTCAGAGCGGATTCAAAAGCGTGCTCGTTACACCCGAAAATTCAGTGTCATCGTTCTTGTTTAAATTTGAAGGTCCTCAATTGAAAACTTAAATGGCTGCCCCTGTGTCTTCTGACTTAAGCGATGGCTTTTGACCATTCTTCTGAGATGGGTCTGTGTTTGTTCGAATATCTGGGTGAGGCATGGATATTGTGCTTGTCTTACGGCAGACTCTTTCCCGGAACCAGTGACCCTGAATCAGGGACAGCAGACTGCTTATCGCCTATCGAGTTGCTCACGGTGCTCGTCAAACCCTGCTCCCCCCCCCCCCCCCACCAAAGCTTGCATGTGCTGTAAATATCAACATAATATTAAATTATCACAAAACTGGATTGCGGTGGTATAGCTGAACATTGGACGTCATGTTTTTCTTCGAAGAGCAGGAAAAGTTGTTCTTTCATGTTTTAAATTTAGTACGAATAAAAGTAACTTACAGATATTCATTTTCATCTCTGTGATTTATGTGAGGAGTCTTTTTGAATGAAACAGTGTTCGGGATCTAGAAGTTGGAAAAAAATCCTGAAATCCTGAGAATTAAAGCAATCCTAATATCTCCGCAAACTTTATCACGACTGCAAGTGGGAACCGATTTATAGCTCGGCATTCGGGCCAAGTCCCGAGTGCCCTCAGTTTTTGAAGAAGCCTTGAACTGGACAGAGTTCACATGGCACAGTTTACACAGTATTACGAAAGCTTATGCTACGGGTATCTTTCAAGTGAGTCTCCACAACAACGAAAACTTTTGACCTATGAAAAGCATTTTAATTGATATTTTGATGGACTGAAGAGACACACTTCTTGAACATTTATTTTAAATTTTGTTATGCAAATTTCATATGAAATTGCCGAATATTCTGCTGTACAATGCGATATGATAACCGGGCTATTTTATGGAATCCCTGCAAGTAAAAAAATGCGTCATCATCTATATTGACGAGCTCCGTGATTCTTTCCTTTATTCGAAAATACAATATATAATTTTCCATTTTAAACAACGTTATTACTATATGCGTGATGTAGTTGGATAATCGCCAGCTTCGTGTCTTTGTGGTCGGTGGCTTCCGTGGGTTTCATTCCTGATGCTTCTCCATCCAGTTCGTGGCTTTTCCACGAATACAACGCAAATGAGTTGATGTATCCAACAATTCAGCACTAGACGTATGAGCCGTTTCGGTGGTTCCCTCGTGATGCTAGTTTTCCTCAGCTGGCCACTCCGTGTGGTACATTCCCGGCTGAGAATCCTAGTTGAGGCCACGGCTCCACTCAGCGGCAAATCTCCTTCATGATATGCGATCTCAAAGAAAGAAATGCTCTTATTGGTTAGATAGCAGAATAACAATGTGTTGTTGTTTTAACATACGAAAGAAGATTCAATAAAGTTCTGATGGCGCGCAACATATTATTTATGCAAATTGCTATTGCATTAAATGACAGTCTATGATAGCACTGATACCAATGCAATGGTAGGCGATCAGAACAAATAATTTGCTCCTCGTCAAAAAAATGTGCTGCTCATTTATGTATACTAACACGAAAGTGCGAGACATCGATATTCGCAAATGAAAGGAAACAAATCTGGGTCTCTTTACATTACAGATTTCATCAGAAGGCACGAAATCAATCCTTAGGAGTAGGGACGATTGCTGTTTAGGTAACATGGACAGCATAGCGTCAAAGAAACTGAGCCTGACTGGTAAATCTGATTTAAATCAAAGATTAATGCGCTTCTACTTCGTAGATGGACGTTTCATTCATTAAGGGGACTTCGCCGAGGCCATGTCGTAAATCTATGGGAAACAGACTGGTATAAGCAACAAATTCCAGGACTATTTAGACATGGTAAGCGAACAGGAGGTTGCTTCTTGCAGCAACGGCCTCAGTAATCTGTCTTACGCAGGCATTAAGGGTCCTGTCGTTCTCGAATGAGGATGGGTCAGGATGACATTCGGATTTGACTCCGTTGCTGTCAGTACCATAAACGTAACTTTCCGGTAGATATCTAGTGAGAAAACAATTAATGGAGAAATGCAGGCATCTCTTAATTACCTTTACGAAGATGGCATACGAAGGGGACGGGCGACCTCTCCCTTGCAACCGTTGACCGTAAGCTATATTGCAAGGGTGCAACGAACAAGCTGAGTGCAGCAACGAATGGCGTAATATAGTTCTCACCGATGAGTCCTTCATCTGTCTGGGGAACCAAAACGGCAGTACTCACGTGACAACGCGTATCGGTTGAAAAGTTCCCACGTTGTGCATCGTTAAGTTTCACAGAGCACCTATCCCTAGAATCTTGATGTGGTGCTACATCTTTTACGGCAGTTTGCCATCTCTCCAAGTAATCGAGATTAATTTAACCGCTTAGCGGTGTGTGGATAACATTCCCCTCTCGTGGTCTTTACGTTTCTTCAGAATATACACGGTCGAGTAACATTGTTGTGACAACCAGCTAATATCCAGAGTAACCGCCGTGTGAACCGCGAACAGCAGGTAGACTGGCTGGGAATGGCTCAATGAGGTGCTGGAAGGTGTTCACGGGTATGAGGAGCCATGCTGACTACATTGCATCTGACAGCTGCTGGAGGGTCCGTGGTGGAGGATCCATAGAGCAAACAACATGATCGAGGTGGTCCTACAGATGCTGAATTGAGTTTAAGTCTCGGGAATTAGGGGGCCAGGGAAGTACTTTGAAGTCTTCATCGTGTTCTTCCAACCACATTCGGACATTTCTAGCTGTGTGACACATCGCATTGCCGTGCCGAAAAATCCCATCCACCCCAGGGAAGACAGTCAACATGTATGGGTGTGCGTGGTCTGCAAGAATGGATTCATAACGAATTCGGTCTATAGTGTCTTCCCACAGGTATGAGTGGACCCAGAGAATGCCACGAAAACATTCTCCAGACCGCTGTCCACACCCGCTTGTGTTCTTCCAGCAATGGTTGAAGATTGTTTGTTCTCCGATGTTTCTCGCCTTATACGCCAACGTCTATTCGTTAGATGAAGCAGAAAACGTGACTCATCGGAGAAGGCAATCCTTTACGAATCAGCGTAGATTTAATTCCGATACTGTCGTGCAAATGAAAGACTTTCCAGCCGATGCGCCTTCGTTAGCATAGGTGCAGTGACCATCCGTTCACATCGGAGCCACATACGCAGCAAGGTTCGCTGAAATGTTGTTTTAGGCCCACTTCCGGTAGACCGCTGCCTCATTCGACCAGTGAGTTGCTCCACTGTAGCGTGTCGATCGGCCCTAACGCACCTCCGCAGCTGACGTTCACCTCTCACATAAATGGCACGTGGTGCTCCGCAGTTTTCACGTCTTTTTTTGCAATGGTGTCATTTCTCCAATCACGATACACTTTAACCACAGCAGCACGCGAACAGTTCACAAACTGCGCTGTTTCAGAAATACTGCCACAGTTGGCCCGAAAGCGATAATCATCCCTTTTTGCAAATCTGATGAATCGCTCCTTTTATCCATGATAGCAACGAATGATATGTTTTCAGAACGCTTACAGCGCACCTTATATACCCTTGAAGCCAGCTCACGACACGAGCATTCTTTCTTTGGCTACGCGCTGTTGACGCCAAAAGTAGGATTGTGGTCACAATAAAGTGACTCGACGGTGTATGAAACGTCGCATTCCTGTAAGACAGTGCAAGAAGGCAGAGGAAGGCCAAGGAAGACATGGGTGGAGCAGGTTCAGGAGTGTCTGCATGAGAAAAAGATTATGAGTATATATAAAAGATCTTGTGTACGACGTGTACTGGATATCAGTGAAGCACGAGTTGTATGTCAAGATCGCTGTAAATGGAGAAGTTTGATACGACAAAAATAAATAAAAATATCTGGAAGTTTGTATTTCTTTTTGGGGCTAACCTCTGCATCTCAGTGAACAGCTTAGTGATATGTATGTATGAAAGCAGCCATTCCTTTCTTCTAGTCTGGCTGTCGATTCTATTGCTAACTGAATAAAGGGCGTCAGGTGATAAATGTGCAAGTGCAGCAAATCTATAGAACCGTAGGCTAGGACATTTAATATTAGAAACCTTTTTGACTCACCTCCGAACTTAATTTGAATTTACATTGCCCCAAGAGGTGGTGGTCACATCTCGTAATAGTGTTTCCGTAACATTCATGTAGCTATATTCTTCACTTAGTCAAGTTGGAAATGTTACTCATTTGTACATACACTGCTATCTTTCAGCATGTCACGTTTTACCGAATGCGCCACAGTCTCTGTGCATGAGGCAATAATTTTTATGAAGAGTGTACCTCATGCCATGTTTGGGGTCGCATGGCTATCATTTGAGTAAAAAAATGTTTCTTAGCGCTGCATAATGTTTTGATCAAAATTTAATAAAAATTGATTATTAATGTTAAAAGCACATCCAACTTTGAAAATAAATGAATGCTTAAGAAGCATCCATTAATCAGTTATACGCATCGAAAGAATAACATAAAAAATATTTTTACTCTTTGATTTGTAAAATCTGCTTTGGGACATCCCCCCCTCCCGAGGAACCATCCATTTTTAATGACCACCATGAAAAACTCTCAAAGCTATATGCAGTCGTCATTCCCTTATTTAAAGCCACTAGTTCCAGGGAAGGGACAGACAAGCGCAATCACGTGACCACCGTTAATCACACATACACAAAACTTGGAATGAAGGAGAACCCAGGAAAATGTTTTGCCAAGGACCACTAAACGGTCTTAGTTGATTACTGATTGTGAGAGCTTGATTAATTTATCCTTCAAAGGTTTTTAGCAGTAGCATTTCAAGGTGAAAACGAATATTTTAGGGGCGAAACTACCCTCTTAAGAAATTAAGGATATGATGACGCGTACATTCCTTATTTAGGGCCAATGATCCCAGGAATGGAACAGAACTAGAAACGAACGGTAGGACACGCCATCCATGTCTTGTGATGCGATTTGAACCCAGAATCTGAAGTGCAAAGACAGATCTCTAGACCACTTGACTACAGGCTGACTCATTTACATATTTAAAGTTAGCCAACATAATGCTTATCACTGAAAGTGAAAACATTTCCTCTATCAAAAACGGCGTCCTCTTTTACAGCATATTTAAGGAAATATATAGAAAACTCGTAGCTGCTACGCTAGCGACGTCACCGAGTAGAACAAGAAACTGTGATCTCTTGGTTCACTTCATATGAAACAGCCTATTGGAAAGTACGGCAGGTAGGTTCGATCTCATCCGCGAACTCTTTCTTTTAGGAGATGTCAGTAAAGTGATTTTACAATAGCTCAATTGCATAATCAATCAAAGCTTTCCGATAAATTGCTGAATGGAATTTGTTGTTCACCTCTTCTGACAGAAGCTTCAGAACTTCTCTGTCGCGAATGACTAATCTCTATTAAGGAGATGTGGTTCTTCTTTCCTTTTGTTTGAGGTAACTGCCGGACCACGTTGTACTGTAGCTAAAATCATGTTTTTCCGAAACATCCGTCGCTGACGGATGGCTCATTTCATTCCCAAACGTCATGCGTTATCTAACGCGTGCTTGCATTCTCGTCGTACGAATTTTATGATTATCCAACACTTATGCTGGAGTTCGACGACAAATCTGTTAAGAACCCAGCTATCGAGCTTCGAGGACACGGTTGAATTCCCTAGTGAAGCATGCAACTTATAGTCGTTCTTTACCTTCGGTTGCCTCTATTTCATACGCAAATAGTTTATTCACAGATAGGAAAACTCCGATGCAAATACAAATGCCAAAGCCTGAAGAGGGCCAAGTAAGTGGTTCTGTGTGGTCAAATATCTCGCTTTCACTAGACAGATTTGACACTACCCTAAAATCGTTGAATTTCCGAAAGCTACATATGACAAATCATTTGATAAGTGTCTGGAGTAGCGCCTTAGACAACTGAGTGTATACAAAAAAGTCACAAAAGCTTTTACAATCTCATTTGCTGTTTGATTTTTCAAAGGATTAAAACTTATTTTTTTAAATTAATTTAATCAGTAAATTCGTTGCTATTCACACACATTTCAATGGACTGTAACAAAAAATATGCAAAATATTGTGGGACAGTACCAAGAGTTTTGACTAGACATAAAGATGAAAGAAAAAAAACCTTAAATCGCGGATAAGGGCAAAACTTATCCTGAGACATACGTAATCTGTGGCGAATTAAATTGTTGTTCCGTAAATGTAAGAATAAGTTCGGATTATCTTCATCCTGTCATGTATTGAATAAAATATTGACTTCTGTTATGAATAGAAACCAGGAATTTGGACTATTTTGTGCACTTTTTGAAAAACCACTGATTGAAGGAAATCAAATTATTGAATAAAATGTGTTAAATATTTTTATTTTATTTTTCTCAGAACAAAATTGCCGAGTCCGTAAGTCCAGGCGAAAGCAATGAACATTCAGCCATATATCACCTGAATTTAGGAAAATGCGTCTCCTTGTGGACACAAACTGCGTTGGCCTCCGCTCCTCACCAAACTAGCAGAATCCATTCTGCTTGTTTAAAACCACGAGTCTTGAAGTCCTAAAAACCTCATGCTTGCTCTAAACTGCAAACAGGATATTGGCTCGTAAGTTTACGTAAACAAATAGTCTTTTTTGTGCCCTGACGTTTTTTTGATAACAATGAATACGGCCTTGCGTGCCTTACCTGCATAGTAGTTTCAACTGCTCGGTGGCCGAGTGGTCTAAAGCGTTTGCTTTTATTTAGTCTTCAGAGATGGGCCAGGTTCGACTCCCGGATGAAACATAGGGGTATGCCTGTCTCACGGCACGGGTTTTCCATTTTCCCTGGAACAAGTGACCACGAGCAGCTCAAGCATGACGGCTTATATCCCTTAAAATTACTCACAGGGGTCGCTTTCTCCCTTCCCAGCAGCAAAAATGTGTTCCTATTGATGTGGCAATTAATTGCTTGGCATTATTTTGTAGAACATTTCCATGACTCGGAGCTTAAAGCCAGTAAAATTGTTTTCATTTGGGGTTTGAATCATGCCCTCATAACACAATCACAGAGATCGAAATAAAAAAAGAAACTGTTGACTAGAGATGAAAAGAAGTATTTTGGTGAAGTGCGGTCGAGTTTCGAGACGCCTAAGGAAGAATTACAGAACTGTAAAGAGAAGACACTGGATAACATAAGCAAGTACAAAACTGAGTCTGCTAATTTCAACTCGTCAGGCACCAAAAATAATAACAAAAATTGCTAATCGATGTAATACACATTCAAGTTCGTCTTCACTCACTTAGAGTGATGGCGAACTTGAATTATTGGAGATAAAACCAAGACTGCTGGCAGGAGAATTTAATGCTAGAAATCGCTACAGACCGCTTGACAGAAATCTTAATGTAAATGAAAATTGGGACCTCATTTATAAGATTTGCTCTAAGGTGAAGAATGCGCAAAATGTTTGAACTGATGCTTAGATAGAAATAGATACTAATAAAACCATGATAGGGAAAACAATAAACAAATTTCAGTTTGTTGAAATCATAGATGTTCTTGGAAAGGTTATAAAAATTGTATATACGGCGGAAAAAGAAATATTTTTGGCATTTCATACCTTAAGAAAGGTTCTAATTCCAAATAAATAGCAGCAATATACCATATTGAAATCCCACGTATGTTAATTAAGCCTGTTTCATGTCGAGAATAAACCCGGAATAAACACGCAGAAAGTTTAGCCACCACCAGAGAAACGACTATGTGAGACCGACTTCGAAAGTTTTTATAGAATTAATCAGCAGAGGAGCAATAGTAGCAAAATTGAAACTTTCATTATTAACTTAAGTTTGTATTATATTTCGGTTCTTCGACTGTTGATATATTACTTCAATGAATTAATACTAAGCAAAATAGTGTAAGTGATCTTTATAGGGACGGAAGCTACAAAATCCAGAAAAAATGTGAATAAAACCTAAAATGTGCAACAATTTTCTCTCGTTCTTTAATACTTGCGATATATGAGCAGCAATATCTTACGAACTACATACATAAATCTTTTTCCCCATAATCCGCAGAGTTGCCATTTTACACTATTGTGACATTTCTGAAATTTATGGCACGGTTTTAAATTACAGTGTGCTGTTGGCACCACGTGATTTCTCACTAGATCAAAAAATCCGTTGCTTAGAAATATACAGAAAAAGAAGCCATCTATCCTCACGTATCTACTGCATAATGAAGTCCTTTAAATTCACGATTTTTTTCACAAAATGTCATGAAAATCGGCGTCATAAAATCTGTCGTTTCTTGTATAATCAAAAATATACAATCCTGTTTACTTGGCATGATTTTCATAACTCGAAGCAATGTTCTGTTTTGGTGAACAATGTGCCAAATCTAATGCTCGATTTTTGGTTTTCTACGGAAGACCACGAAAGAATGACAACGGGAAAGATTACGTCAAGAGCTTTCAGATGTATAACTATGTTATTGTAGAATGCAATCTGAAAATAATCTTCAAGAACAACTGAAGAATGCTATATGATTAGCTTTACTTTGAAACAGCTGTAATAAATCACTATTTGATATGAACGCTAGATGGAAGAAATTTATGCAGAGGATAATAAGACTTATATTCTAAACAGCAGCGTGTTAAACACAGACAGTCTACGGGTTCTGTCTTCCTCTTTAGTGTTTGCTCAAGCATATACAATAAGATATCCCTGATTCATCTCCCAGGACAGAAGCATCGTTTTCTTCGCTTCACTAGACTGACAGAGATAAGCTGAGTTTCTTAAGATAAGAATAACTAACACAGTTTACATAAAAGTTGTGGAAGATAGGTAATGTTTTTTCTAAATTCCTAAAGATATAATTATTATTAAGTAAATTATAAGTCTGAAGCATGACGGTCAAACCTCTCAGGCGCTCGATGCCTGAATGTATGTAATCAAAAGCCGTATCAAATGTCTTCTAATGGGAATCGGGTGTTAAAATCCGAATAAGTATATTAAGGTGCAGATATTGGCAATTTGCCTCGGGTAGTGTATTTTGATCATCAGACAGGGGTTTAGCTAGAGAAAATGACTAAGGTGTAGGATTTTCATTGAAAAAGTGATTTAATGTAGAGTGGATATTTTGCTCGCTTTTGAATGTTAAAAGTAAAGCGAAGATGGTAAAAAAAGAATGTCTAGATCGTCATCAAGCGTTTAAAGTATCCTGGATATCGAACTTCTCTGATAAACCCTGGGCCTTAGCAATTTGACTGCACAAACATACTGATCATAACGGGGGAAAAAAAAAAGAAAAAGAAAAATTGCAGTTTTAAAAATCAATTGGAAGTTAGCGAAAACTTTGAAAACTTGAATTCAAGTGAACTAAAAGGTTCATTATGGCCGCCTACAACAGTAATTCCCTTTTTTATGGATTTAACGACCACCGTGGACAACTCAATTGGCTATAAGCAATCGCCCGTCCCTAATTTAGGGTGAAGGGAAACAGTTAGTGCCGTAAGACAAACACGACATCCATGCCTCACCAGATTTCGAACCCGGACTTTTCACGGACGATTGGTCGTAAGCCAGCGCTTATACCACTACGCCACAGGGGCGGCACAGTAATTCCTTAACAATCTTATCAGGAACGGGTAGACGAGTGATAACAAAACCGTGTTAAAAGTGACGTATAAGATACAACCAATTTAACAATATAGCAATTTAACAGCACATACATACTGATCATAACGAAAAAAAAAAAGAGAAAGAATAATCGCAGTTTTAAAGGCCTTTTTGAAGGTAGCAAAAACTTTGAAAACTTGAATTGAAGTGAACTAAAGTTCATTATGACCTACAACGATAATTCCATAGCAATCTTACCAGGAACGGGTAGACGAGTAACAACAAACCAGTGTTAAAACAGATATAGGATATAACCAATCGGCATTGTATGTAGTTGTATAGTCATTATATTTCTAAATACTGTTTCATAAATTTCCAATCCCAAGAGTTTCATAATAAATTACTTAATATCTGCAGTACTGTTTCTGATATTAAATTTACGGTCACTTGAACAAATGAAACTGAACTTGATATGAATAGAATTTAAGTACTTTTTGATGCCCTACTTGAGAACTGAATTACACAAATTGCAGTAGAATAATATAAATAATATAGTAATCCATGTAGTATTCCAATCAAATAGAACACTAAAAATAATATACACTGACGGAAAAAAAGAATCCCAACACCACGAAAAAATAGTTGTAGAGGAATGAAATGGCGGCAAAACATTTGTATAGGTAACATATTTAATCGATTAAGGTTTCAAGATCACAGCTTAATGTAAGCGCGAGACCATTTTAAATGTGAAATGCTGGTACATTAATAACCGGTGTAACCGCCAGAATGTTGAATGCAAGCACGCAAACGTTCATGCATTGTGTCGTACAGGTGCTGAACGTCAGTTTGTGGGATGGAGTTCCATGCGTGTTGCACTTGGTTGGTCAATACAGGGACGATTAACGCTGGTTGGGGTGACGCTGGAGTTGTCGTCCAATGATATCCCATACGTGCTCGATTGGTGAAAGATCTGGTGATCTAGCAGGTCACGGCAACATGTCGACATTCTGTAGAGCATGTTGGGTTTACAACAGCGGTATGCGGGGGAGCGTTATCTTGTTGGAAAACACCCCCTGGAATGCTGTTCAAGAATGGCAGCACAACAGGTTGAATCACCAGACCGACGTACAACTGTGCCGTCAGGGTGCGTGGGATAACCACGAGAGTGCTCCTGCTGTCATAGGAAATTGCTCCCCAGACCATAACTCCAGGTGTAGGTCCAGTGTGTCTCGGCCGCAGACAGGTTGGTTGCAGGCGCTCACCTGGCCTCCTTCTAACCAACACACGGCCATCACTGGCACCCAGGCAGAACCGGCTTTCATCAGAAAACACAACAGATCTGCACTCCGTCCTCCAATGAGCTCTAGCTTGACACCACTGACGTCGCAAACGGCAGTGGTTTGGAGTAAGTGGAATGCACGCTACAGGGCGTCGGGCTCGGAGCTGTCCTTCAAGTAACCGATTTGTAACAGTTCGTTGTGTCACTGTGGTGGCCACTGCAGCTCACATTGCTGCCGCAGACGCGGTACGATGCGCCACGGCCATACACCGTACACGGCGGTCTTCCCTCTCAGTAGTGCCACGTGGCAGGCCGGAACCCGGTCTTCTTGAGGCAGTACCTTTCCTTGACCACCGCTGCCAACAATCATGCACAGTGGCTACATTCCTGCCAAGTCGTTCTGAAATATTGTGGAAAGAAAATCCACCTTCTCGTAGCCCTATTACACGACCTCGTTCAAACTCCGTGAGCTGTTGATAATGGCTTCTTCGTCTTCTTAAAGGCATTCTTGACTAACATCTACACACTACGTCGAATCTCAACGATAACTAACGTTCACGAACGTTACAGCGCGTATTTACAGCAAACCTGCTTTGCATTATCCGAGGGGCGCTACTAGCGCCACACGTATGCGCCGAGCGCGAAATTTGCATAGACGTCATCTTACAAATGTACTCTCACCGCCTACCAACTGTCGTTTATCTAACACAACCTCTTCTTGGTGTTGGGATTTTTTTCGTCAGTGTAGTAATCAATGTAATAATCCAATCAAGTAGAATACTAAAAATAATGCAGTAATTGATGTAATAATGCAATCAAATAGAATACTAAACTTAATGCAATAACCCTCAAAGCTATGTAACACAAGCAGAAAGAATTATTTACAGAACGGTGCCTAGAAAAGGAATTTGAAAATAGGAAGACTATTTTGAAATTTCATTCATTACAATATACATTAAATGTTTTGTTTTATAACGAAAATTCTGAATTGAAAATAAATACTTCATATCGATTGTCGTTACGGAATTATGTGATTAAATTTAGATATAATAACAACAAAACTGCTCATGAATTTATTTTGCTGTTCAAGCACAACTACCCGTTTTAGCTTAATAACTTTAAAGTTAATACTTTGAATACCCAGGTGATTCGGGGCAAAACAGATAAATTTTGTGAGTTTATAATGCGCAGACATGTTAATTTGCGCATGGATTCTCTGACAAACCTAAAACGTTTTTAAATACTTTGTCTGGATGTCTGTTTTTCTCCGGAAAAACAATAGCTCCAAAGATTGGAGCTGCACAACAGTGCAAGGCGAGGGAATGCTTGCATTACCATCCGTTTAGTGCTCTCTGATAAAAATTAGGTCTCAGGTGGAACTCTGCAAAAGTGGGAAATAATATTTACAGCTGGAGTAGGAGGTGTGAGTGAGCTAAGTAAGGCTGGAATCTTCACTTAATCCGCAATAAGAGTTTTGTTTAAAACCCCAGGAATCCCTTACAGATTAGAGGTCTCATGTTTGCATTACTCAGGTGATAAATCATGTATTTTCATAACATGGCGTAGTTTCTTTCCAACTTTGTGCTTGATATTCAGCCAAAGTTTGGAGGTCTATCTTTGTTATTTATCCATTTTCAACGAAAATAAGCAGCTCTTTATTGTACCTTAATCAGGTTTAGTCAAAATACAAGGTTATATTTACATTTAAAATTAAAATTAATCAGTGTCACTTACATCGGCATTATGTTTGGTGACCAGAAAACTATGTCAATATGCAAAGCAGTAAGTAGTGCAATATATTTCAGCGTGTGTGAAGCGTTAAGTAGTGCAGTATATTTCAGCGTGTCGGAAGCGTTAAGTAGTGCAGTATATTTCAGAGTATTCGAAGCAGCAAGTAGTGCAGTATAATTCAGGGTGTGGGAAGTAATAAGTAGTGCAGCATGTTTCAGAGAATGGAAAGCAGTCAGTAGTGTAGTATATTTCATCGTGTGGGAAGCAATACGTAGTAGAGTATATTTCAGGGTGTGGGTAGAAGAGTATATTTCTGTACACAAATGATGGTCAAAGATAAGTTTCCTAAATAAAATATCAGAATGAGGTATGAGAGATTTTGGGACCAATGATTCCATGGAGGGAAGAGAGCCAGTGTTGTAAGACAAATAATACACCACCGATGTCTCACCCCATTTTCGAACTCATACCTATGATGGGTGAATGGTAAGAAACCAGCGCTTAGATTTCTATGCCACCTGAGAGGCTAAAACTACTTTGCCCTATGTAATGGCAACGTTTTTGTTTAGAGATCACGTCATGAGGTTCGATATTTTGTTTTGTATTATTCAGTTTCAAAATCAGTTTAGGAATTTGTCACAAGGGCATCAAGCTCTTTTGCAAGATGCAAAAAATGGTATAATGCGATTTATATACAGGGTGATTCAGAATAACTGTTCAATAATTTGCAAGGATGACAGGAACACAAAACCAAGCAATAATGACATAGGAACATGCGGTCGCAAATGCAAAACAGAGGCGCTACACGGTCACAAAGACAGAGACAGTTATCACAACGTTGGTTGAGCAAATTGATTTAATTCTAAGGCTACAAAAAATAAGACATGATTTTAACAGACTTTTGGACAGCAATTAACATTTTACAGTACCTTTACAGGAAGTGTTCGAAATTGCGACCTTGCGCAGTAACACACGCTTCACAGCGACGGCGCATCGACCGACGGACGTGGGCGAACATGCCTGGTGTATCACTAACAACTCCAGCTGCTGCAACGATTCGTGCCCCCAGGTTCATGCCGGAATCAACAGGGGTATCATACACCATACCTTTCAAATAACCCCACAAAAAAGTCAATGGCGGACAGATCAGGTGAATGGGGTGGCCATGGAACGGGTCCACTGCGACCAATCCATCGCCCCGGAAATGTTGCGCCCAGATACT
The DNA here is from genome assembly GCA_039090855.1 of Macrothele yani. Classification (NCBI taxonomy): domain Eukaryota; kingdom Metazoa; phylum Arthropoda; class Arachnida; order Araneae; family Macrothelidae; genus Macrothele; species Macrothele yani. Next base: position 3,569,947 of record CM076995.1, on the reverse strand, counting down.
GGTGAACATTGCTGGAGAAATGCGCAGGAGCTCGATCGTGTTGAAACCACATACGCTGTCGCACTTGGACGGGTACATCACTCGGCAATTCCGGCAAGACCTCTTGCAGGAAGATAAGGTAATTGTGTCCATCCAGTCTCGATGGCAATACGTAGGGCCCGATTAGACAGTCGGCAACCATACCTGGCCATATGTTGACGCTGCAGCGACGTTGCACGGCATGCGGACGTATGGCTCGGGGATTTTCATGTGCCCACACGTGCTCATTGTGCAAATTACAGATGCCTTCCAGTGTGAAAGTCGCTTCATCAAAGAAGATGACATAGGACGCGAAGTTCAGCTCCCCGGCAATCTGCTGTGAAAACCAACGTGCGAAAGCCACACGCAGCGGGTTATCACTAGCGTTCAGAGACTGCACACGTTGTACATGGAATGGGTGTAAATTATCCTCGTGTACGACGCGCCATACGGTGGATTGCGACACATGTAAAAGCGAGCAGAAATAGCCCTGGTACTGGTCCCCTGATTGCGTGCGATTTCATCCAAGACGGCTCCTTCCAAGTTATTTGTCCGCTTCGTTCTGTCAGCTCCAGCATCGCGCCTTCGCACATTGAAACTTCCCGTTTCACAAAATTGAGTATGCAGCCGTCCGAACATCGTATGAGCCGGAATGTGTCTGTCGGGAAACCGTTCCTGATACACTTGCCTGGCAGCAGGTCCACTGCAGTTCGCTGCACCATACATGACATGTATATCCGCCATCTCGCTTTTAGTGTAGCGATGCATCTTTTTTCACAATCCTAACGCAACTGACAACCTCCGTTGATCATTCCTGCCCAAAGCACCGGCAGACACACAGCGCCTTCCTGTGACGCTGTTTTGATACACCAGTCATGTTTGCCCACGTCCGCCGGTCGATGCGCCGTCGCTGTGAAGCGTGTGTTACTGCGCAAGGCCGCAACTTCAAACACTTCCTGTAAAGGTACTGTGAAATGTTAATTGATGTCCAAAAGTCTGTAAAAATCATGTCTTATTTTTTGTAGCCTTAGAATTAAATCATTTTGCTCATCCAACGTTGCGATAACTGGCTCTGTTTTTGTGACCGTGTAGCACCTCTGTTTTGCATTTGCAACCCCATGTTCCTATGTTATTATTGCTTGGTTTTGTGTTCCTGACCTCCCTGCAAATAATTTAACAGTTATTCTGAATCACCCTGTATATATACTGTATATATATGTGTGTGTGTGTTGGTATTTCGAAAACCTTCTTAATGAAGTCATACGTATCCATGAAAGGAATACTTGTGCAAATCATAAGGAGCATAATTTCATTTCATACTACTAACAAATTTTTGAAACAACCATAATATTAAAATTACATTTCCTCTATTATTCAAGGAAGTAACAAAACATATTTTGATGTTTTATTTTTTTCGAACGTTTCTTCGTGACCCCTGTTGCGGCATGAATTTGAGTTAGCTTAATCGCCATCACAGAAAAAAAAATATTGATTGTCATAGTTAAGCAATCCGCAAGTACACTTCGACTACCGTTTGCCTGCAAATTGACTGTAAGTCAGTGTTATTGAAACTTGTGGTTTAGCCATCAACAGGTGGTTATTGTACTTTATATGAACAAATCACTGGGGGTTTTTTCGGTTAAGGCAGCTCATATAGTCCAAAGCCAACAAACTGCAATTATTTATCTAACGTTATTTCGTTCCACTTGTGCTCCAAAAGCAAAGGGAAATTTACAAAACACTGACATCCTTTTCCCCGGAAGATTAAAGATTGGAAGGATGTGGAGTCTGATGACATTTGTAGAACTGGTTTTATGCAGAAAGATCATCCGGATCGTCAATAAATTTATTCAGCACAGGAAACCGGAAGTCGAGACCTCATTGAACATTGAAAATATAAGAAAACTCTTATTCTGGGAAACAGACACTTCGGAATCACAATGTGATATCGTGCTGGCTCGTAAGAATGAAATACTCTGCATATGAAAGTCTTCGTCTCCCGGAGATTTCAAATCATATATTTAATCGCAAGCTACTACAGTTAAACATCTTTATTTTGCCTACTAAACAAATGCCGTTTTGTGTACTTCAGTGAGATTCCAATATCAGCAGCCTGGGTAATGCTTACGGGCTTTGGAGTTACATTTTGTTCACTTAATATACTTTCGTTAACTCCTCTCCAAAATTGTCTCATAAAATACCGTCAGGAAAAAATTTCACTGTTTCTCCTCACAATATTAATCTTTCTTTTTAGCACGTCTTTTGTAAAAAAAGATCGTGCTTATGTTACCGGTTTGTCCGTCCGTCCCTGCTTCCGTCTGTACTCACGATATCTCTGCAACTATTAGTGGGATTTGAAAAATTCCTTTTGCATTATGAAGATTGAAATATACAATGATGATCCTTCATTTCGTTTTTTTACGATGTACAATTTCACCGCTAGAGGGCGTAAATACAGATGATGTCGAATTCAAAAATATGTTTTATTCCACATATTTGCTTCTAAACATCCGATTGAAAAAAATATTTTATCTTTCGATTCCGTTTATGTCTAAGAGTATTTTAGATATAGTTACGTTTTCAAATTACGCATAGATTTTCTGCCAGGGGGCGTAAAAATAAATTACATTTTTCCCGATAACTCTTCTTCAAAAGCTCCGATTTGAGAACTTTTTTCTTCAGCGGATACACCTCCTGATGGAAAATATTTTGCATATAATTTCAAACCACCAGGGGGCGTAAGTGTTAATTTTTGCTTCTGGTGTAATTGACATTAAATCTGAGCTTCTAAAATATCGATTGAAAAAATTATTTCGTGGACTGATGCCACTCACATTGATAAACCTTTTCGAAATAATTTCTTCTTAAAATATTCCATAGTTTCTCCGCTAGGGGGCGTAGATGTATATATTTTTTGTCAATATCTCTAGTTCTAGGAGTCCGATTTGAAAAATTCCTTCTTTGTTGGATAATGCTTCCAGTGTGACATGTTTTTCATGTAATTTCAAAATTTTCAAGTAATTCATAGACTTTCCGCTAAGGGGCGTAGAGGTAAGTTGCGTTTCCCCTTATATCTCTACTTCTAAATCTCCGATTTGAAAAATTATTTCTGCACCGGATACAGCTTCTGATGGGAAAACGTTTGCACATAATTTCTAATTTTTGTGAAAAAATAGTTTGGCCACCACGGGGCGTAAATCTTAATTTCCGCTTCTAATGTATTTGCAGCAAAAAATGAGCTTCTAAATTCTCGACTGAAAAAAACGTCGTTCGTAGACCGATACTACTCATGTCGATAAACCTTTTACAAACATTTTCTTATAAAAATAATGCATCGTTTCTACGCCAGAGGGCGTAGATGTTGTTATTTTCTTTTTTGTCAATATCTCTACTTCTAGGAGTCCGATTTGAAAAATTCCTTCTTTGTTGGATAGTATTTCCAGTGTGACGTGTTTTCCATATAATTTCAAAATTTTCAAGTAATTCATAGACTTTCTGCTAGGGGGCGTAAAGGTAAATCCCCCCTTCCCTGTATCTCTGCTTCTAAATCTCCGGTTTGAAAAATTCTTTCTGCACGAGATACAGCTCCGGATGGTAAATCCTTTGCACATAATTTCTAATTTTTGTAAAAAATGATTTGTCCACCAGGTGGCGTAAATCTTAATTTCTGCTTCTGATGTATTTGCAGCAAAGTATGAGCTTCTAAAATCTCGATTGAAAAAAACGTCGCTTGTTGACCGATACTATTCATGTCGACAAACCGTTTAGGAACATTTTCTTCTTGAAATAATGCATGGTTTGTACGCCAGGGAGCGTAGATATATATCTTATTTTTTGTCAATATCTCGACTTCTAGGAGTCCGATTTGAAAAATTCCTTCTTTGTTGGATAGCGTTTCCGAATGCGAAATGTTTTTCCTATAAATTCAAAATTTTCAAGTAAATCATAGACTTTCCGCTAGGGAGCAGAAAGGTAAATTACGTTTTTTGCGTTATTTCTGCTTCTAAAACTCAGATTTGAAAAATCTGAGTTTTAGAAGCAGATTATACACCACAATGAGTTTGCTTTCAGAAGGTGTATCGCATTCCCGACCTGATGGAAAACGTTTTTCACAGAATTTCTAATGTTTGGTAAAGAATGGTTTGGCCACCAGGAGGGTTAAGTGTTAATTTCTGCTTCTGATGTATTTGTAGCAAAATCTGGGCTCCTGAAACTCGACTAAATTTTTTTTCTCGGGCCGATACCACTCATATGGAAAAACCTTTTGAGAATACTTTCTTCCTAAAATAATGCGTGGTTTTACCACCAGGGGACGTAAAGTCACATCTTATTTTTGTCGATATCTCTGTTTCTAAGAGTTCGATTTGAAAAATTCTTTCTGTATTGGAGAGCGTTTCCGGTGCGAAATGTTTCTCATATAAATTCATGTTTTTCTTTACGCACAAGTCTGCAACCAGAGGGCGTAGGCTCATGATTCCGTTTACAGCAATGTCTGAGGGATTAAAAACCCGATTGAAAAACTTCTTACTTCCGTCAGATACTATTGTTTTCCATACGGGTTCCATTGACTTTGAATAGCTTTGATGAATTCAATTTGCGTCAGAACGGATTCAAAAGACGTGCTTATTACACCAGAAAATTCGGTGTCATCTTTCTTGTTAAATGTATATTGTCAGTACGCCTACCATCGGCACGTAGATATAATTCATCCTTCATACATGAACAGATATCTGCTTCGGCAAACCTCGAGAGAAACTTTGATTCTGCGAGTAGTTTCTCAGCTGTATTATAAAAAATACAATTGGAAAATTAGTCTATAATATGAGTCAAGCTTTGACTGATTGAACAAAAACACCATACCCTTCATTAAGTGAAATGTGAGCAAACCGTTTCCCTTCAAATCAGTTACAAATGTGCCTTGATTAGGAGAAAAGGGAAAACTTTATATTAGTTTAAAAGTAGTGTTTTCAGGAATTTTTCCATGTGCATTACAGTTATTTCTTCATGGAAATTCTCTAACGCTAAATACCGCGATATCTTCATCTGGTGCTCTGAACAGCTTATATGTTTCGTAAACTTTGCTGTTAAAACAAGAAAAAACAACATCTTTCTTTGAATCAGATCTAGCTTGTAAACCTGCACTCAGTGATGCTAATGTAATGTCTTATATGCAGTTTTATGCACCCACACACGAATGTTACTGAGAAGATTCCTTGTATGCACCCATAAACACACGGAATAAGACTTCTTATATGAACCATATAAGGCAATGATTCCAATGCACGTAGTGATTTTAATAGAATTTTTTGTAAGCACACATTCATGTAACGATAGCAATAAGATATCTTATATGCACAAATACACGGAATAATACTAGTAAGACTTTTTTTATGCACAAATACACGAAATGAAACGAGCACGACTTCTTAAGTGCACGCAAAATTTATTTTCTCGCGCTGCTTATAATTAAGTTTCATCGTTTTCGCAGGATACTCAGTATACTACATATTTCTGAAATACAAATGTTTTACTAGAATATATTTCGTGCCGAAGTGCATCAATTACAAGTTTGAAGCTGTCGCTGCACGATATTACACGTATTAGAGAACAAGCCTTCACAACGGTTGAAAGATTTAATATGATAAAATTACAAGTTAAAAACTGTACAAGATCTTTCGTATCAGCTACCTACACATCTTCAGGTACGAACTAAAGGGCGAACACAGTCCAGCAAGCCAATGTATACTGCTGGCCACCCAAAATGCAACACCAAGAAGAAAGCATCCGATTGGCCTGAAATTCGCAGCATGCGTCGCCCGCGAGAGGACATGCAAACCATTAGCATTGCAGGGCATATTCAAATCATGTGCGCCCGGCAGGCCACCGGGAAGCACTATAAGAAGAGTTCACAGAAGGCGGGGTGTAAGTAGTGGAAGTGTGTTGTGCTGCCGGACCTGTGCGTGGGAAGCTTCCTGATGCCTCGTCGCATAATACGGCAGTCATTCCAGCACGTTTCGTAGTTCGACAGAAGACGAATAGTGGCTTATCGCGACAGCGGTTTATCGCACCGAGACATCGGCACCCGCGTGGGGCGACATCCAGCCACAGTGAGGCGAGTATGAATTCGGTCGGTGCAGGAGGGACGGACGGACCGACGTGAGGGATTGCCGCAGCCGCCGCACACCACCGAACGAGAGGACCGGCATGTTGTGCTTCGGGCATTGACGGCTCGCACCGCCACATCACGAACGTTAGCGCAGGAATTAGGGTATGTTGCGCAACAACCTGTGTCTGAACGTACCGTTCGACGCCGTACAGAAGCTGGGACTTGTCGCACGGAGCCCATTGCTCCGATTACCATTGACGTTACACCACCGGCGAGTGCGGCGGCAGTGGGCCGCTAAACACCGCAGCTGGACTACGGAATGGCACGACATTGTCTTCTCCGTCGAATCCCGCTTCTGCCTGCAACACCACGATGGTCGGATCCACGTGTGGCGGCACCGCGGCGGGAGACTGTATGACGCCTGCATTATGCATCGCCATACCTATCCATCGCCTGGCGTTATGGTTTGGGGCGCAATTGGATATGACACCCGCACCCCTCCTGTACGCATCGCCGGTACACTGAACAGCCACCGCTACATCTCCAACGTTTTGGAGCCTGTAGTCCTCCCTTACCTGTAGGACCTGCCAGAGGCCACGTTTCAACAGGACGATACGCGCCCGCACGTGGCACGCATCATGCAACAATGTTTCACGGCCCACGAGGTGTCACTGCTACCGTGGCCCGCCTGTTCTCCTGATATGTCCCCATCGAACACGTCTGGTCGCTGATTGGCAACCGAGTGACCCGGCAAGCACCACCCGCGGCTACGCATGATGAACTGTGGCAATGTGTGGAAGCAGCCTGGACAGACATACCCCAAGCCCACATCCAAAGCCTCTTTTGTTCGATGCCGCGGCGTGTAGCGGCCGTTATTGCCAGCCATGGGGGCCACACAACTATTCATGTCTGCGTGTTCCGCAAGTTTACTGGTGGCCAGCAGTGGCCAGTAAATCTGGCTTTGCTATCTCGTATCTTTCTTGGTGTTGCATTTTGGGTAGCCAGCAGTGTATAAGTTCACGACGCAGTGAAGTAACTAGAGCGGAGTATCATGGGGTTCATGAATAAGTGACGTACTTCCACAGAATGAAGAGTTATTGTTCTTCCTTTTTGATCCCAGAAAACAGGTGCTATCATCTTTTTCTGTGAAAACTTTTGTTTGCACTCTTCGGGCTTATTTGATGAATGTGCTTGCATCCACTGCTTTGAGATTCATGAATTGAACCCACGTTTCATCATCAGTGACGATATGGTCTAGAAATGCATTCCCAACTTTGCTGCAACGCTTCAAAGATGGCAAAGCTGATCCCATTCTCTACATTTTGTTCACATTGGAAAGCATTTGTGGTACCCATCTGGCACAGAACTTATGGTAGCTTATCCTACCTGTAATGATCTTATGCAGAACTGTTTCGGAAATTCAGGGAAAATCGCATCGCAGCTCTGATATTGTGAAGCGACGTCTTTCGCGCCCTTTCCGGTCAACACTTTGAATAAGTTCATCAGCCACAACGGATTGCCGATCTGGATCTCCTTCATTATGTACGTCTGTTTGTCCATCGCTAAATTTTCTACACAACTATCTCACACATTCTTCGCTCATAAAGTTCGGACCGTATGTTCTACTCACTCTCCAATGAATTTCTGCGGCATTTTTCTCTTCCGCGTGGAAAAAAAAGATGACAGCGGAAATTTCATAGCTGGTGGGAGCAGCGATTGCAGCACACATGTTTAATCGTCCGTACGACACTGAGAACTAATGCCAGATTGCTGATTGCGTGGCGTATGGTGAGGGCAAGCAACACGTGATTATATAGCGCATGCGTGAGCTGGCTACTGTGTGTACATCGCACCGTACATTGCAATGGAGGTTGATTTCTAAATAACCACCGACCTAGCGAGTTAGGTTGCCTTTGCCGAGATAACCGCAAGCAAACCGTCATAGCATTGTCTGACACCATGGGAGATGACCTTAGGTTTTCCATACCAACTAAACAGAATGAGCTCCCGGGCTTCGGTTACGGTGCCAGCTAATAGCGTGCATTGGCAAATGCTGTGTTTCACTACATGCAGCAAACGTTCAACGAGATTCATGCCGCGGAAATTTGGTAGGCAGGGGAGAGTAAGAAATGCTTGAGGATGATCCACGAACCATTTCTGCACAGTGTGTACCTTATCCGGATACACCGTTGCCGTTGAGGGCAACACTTGATTTCAAACAAAGCCTAAATACGGTCGGGTTCAAAGAGGATGAGAGGTTCCGCAGATTTCCCTCAGAGCAATCTTCATAACATGATGACGTCACAAGCCGGTTTCCGTCTGACGACGGCATCATTCGACGTAGCTGTTCACCGGCGCTGCGTCAAATGCCCACCAGTGCACCAACATGTTAGAGTTGTATCGTGGACTCATTCGAACAGTAACTTTTTCTGTCGTCCAATATCAACACACGGTGCTACAATATTTGCAAGCCCAGCCGTCAATGACATCGGGTCAACATCGGAACATGGATAAGCCAAAAACCCTTCGGCCCATCCGCAAAAGCGTCCGATGGGCTACATGCTATGAAACATTTCTTTGTGTGCCCTGGTTGTATTCTACCATTAATTAGAGCAACATAAGTCTTCATCTCTCCCGGACAGCACATGTTAGTCGACGCTCACCTGAACTGCCACTGCCAACCATTAGTAATCTCTCCTTTCAGCACGTTGGGTGGATGTGTGTCCCTCTTCGGGCCACTCCCGCCACGCTTTCACCGCGATGTCCTTCAAACAAATAAGAATGCTTGCGGTTGCTGAAATGTTGATCTTCGTCTTCGTTTCGATGATTATTATCCTCCATTCAAACTCCAAGAAGCCATGCTCTCACCCCACTGCACGGACTTTGTACTGGCGGACCGACACATCCTGCTCATGTGATCTACGCATATTTCATGTTGATCGGTGATGTCACTGCTACGTGCTTTGGGATGCGTCCCCTAGTGGAAATGGTGGTGGTTATAATGACCTGATTCATGAGTGTCTGTAAGACTATGTGGTAAAGTTGGCTAACTAAGCGTTTTAATAAGAATATTTACTTTCATATTTTTAGGGTCCAGTTAGTTTGAATATCTGTCTACAGGGGTTTTTCTGAGTGATGACTTAGCCTTGTTAGTTGATTTGCAAGTTATCCGGGCATTTGAGAGTAATGCTGTGAATGTCAAGTTGTTCGCGTGTGGTGATAAATTTCTGTTTGCAGACGCTTAACTGATGAATGTCTTGAAGCTGAATGCTTCCTAACCTTCCACATTTCCCGAAACTATCCATTACACGTCAAAGACTTGGACAAAACTCAGTTTCTCTCAGGTTCTTGGTAACAATTCCCAAATAGAGGCAGTTAAAAGTGCTGATGTAAGCTTAACGGGCAAAATAGAAATCACACTATTCCTCCTAATGAAGAGGAGTCATCGCTCAGTGCAGCTGGAGCAGATAATTAATTTGCTTAGTTACGCCCCAAATCTCTGAATGTGCATACAGTATTTAAAATCACATATTTTGCTACTCTTTTGAATGGAATGATGAAATTAAAACCGGAAGCCGAATAGTGAAAAAATATTTTGTCTTTGAATAATTATTACAAAGTACATTTAGCTATGTTCTGATTAACTTCGTTCAAGTCATACGTTTTGTCTTTTAAACGCATTAAAGTTTTCTCTTTGCCTACGAGTTTTCCTAATTATAAATTCCTATTTTGTTTCAAAGCTGGAGTATTGACTGCAAATGTACGGTAACACAAGTGAAATTGATTTTAGGTGTTTCAATTTCCATTACTTGCTCCCATACCAGTAGCGCAGAGTTCGGGAATCACAAGTATATGAAGATTTCCAAACACAATCGTTCTACAACACTTCTGCTGGGATTGGGAGTTTCTTTTATCAGGGAAACTTGATCTAAACGCACTGTTCTTCTGTTTTTGACGTTTGCTGAATCTGTGAAGACAGGCATTTGATGACCTCCAGCACGGCGATTCAAAACATAAGCTGTCGTTTGACATAGAGGTTTCCCTACTCGAAGTGAAAAAACAAAAGGTTTTCGGCACTTAAATAAAACTGTGGCACACATATATGCCTCATCCCGAAGGAATGCAGTGAGTACGATATGAAGCAATGTACTTAAAAAATCTAAGAAGAAACGATCGCATTTTTAGCCTGTTTAACGAGACGATAAATGAATATTAGAGTAAAACCAGAATGAAGCGCGACCGTCGTTTGCAGCAATACCAATAATGACACGGTTAGAGAGTAAGTCAAAAAATTGTATTATAATATCCTGATCTGCTGCACTTCCATCTGCAAATCCATCACGTTATACACCACAATGAGTTTGCTTTCAGAAGGTGTTTCATGGCGTCCCGGAAATTGGCAATACAACTGCCGACCATTATGGCCACGCTGCAGACGCTATCTAAAAGCACGTGCAACAAATGGTCTGGAACTACGGTGCTGAAATATAGTGTTTGGCATGTTCTGAGGAAGTGGGAAGATTACGAGGAAGTGAACGTTGTTTACATGCAGCTGGGTGGTTACTCACCTTGAAAATGAGAAGTGACAAACTTTTGTAAGAGATGACACCCCCATATCAGAATCCCACAAGTAGGCGCTGCACGACATCCAACGATACGGGATGTAGAAGCTTTCGCGGGATATTATCACGGGCAAGTGTGGTCATCATACCGTCCCAAAAGACGCAGCTCTTATCGCTGAAGACGATATTTCGCCATTTTTCCCTCGACGCAACTGGTTCTTCGTATCTTTACAATTGTTAACACCTGCAGTTTCGAATAAGCGGTATGCGAAAAAGATGGTGCTTTCCTCGAATAAGAGCTTCGTGCCGGAGTGGAAGAAGTGACATTCAGGGATTCTGGCTCTTCCCAATTTATAGTTCTGTAACTTGATATCCACTGTGCCTTTGTTAGACATGTTATATTTACACGAGGACGACGGAATCTTGAACTACAAAGTAAAACACCTTTCCTAATCCATTGCTGGTACCAGTGGTCAACTGGTCGCACATCACCTTTGTAGTGCACTGCAATTCGTTGCGTGGACTATCCTACTTAGGAATAGCTTTAAGATGTGGCCTCGTTCGAAATCTCTGCAAAGATTTAACATCTATCTACGATGTATGAAATGCGTTAATTGTTATGATAACGGGATTATAGGTCCTGTAAAATTCCTTTAATGTATACTGTCCTCTTTATGCTAAAGAAAATTTCCCTACAACTAACAAAATCCGTGTCATCCTCCACATTTTAAACTCACTCAGTCCAGCAATTTATCTTTTACGTGTGTATATCAGTTTCTCTCAATTTTATACTAATTTTCATATGCAAACCTACTTCCCAATATGGACGTTTTTCCAATGGGAAGTGTGTTTCATGAAAGCGTTTTTCTTAAAACGTGCTGTTAGTAAATTACGTATTAAAAAGGTTACAAGGGTAAAAACACATTTTCACTATATCACTTTCGGTTTAATTACAACTTAAAGGCAGCTTTTGCAGTGCTGATAGCATTCAAGATATATAAATCCCTTGAAACGGAAAGTATTAGTTATCCTAGGTTTTGGATTAAGTGGAAATAACATGTTTGAAGTTTATAAAATTCAATTTAACCGACTAGCACAGATCTAAGAATGCTGGTGATATTTTGCTCCGCACAAGTGTCTTACATTTCCCTAAGAATCATATTTTTGACTTATAAAATTCTTCTGAAAAATTCTTTCTATTAAACGAGAAATTTGCTATTCTTACTTTTAAATGTGGAACCCGCCCAATGTGATCAGTGTATATCAAAGTCTCTTATGAGAAACTTCATCGAAGGCTGAAAAAATTCTCTCACTAAAACCAAAGGAAGGTTTTCCTGTTTTTATCAGCGATGATCAGTAGGTATTCACAATGAATTCTTGTCTCTGCTAAATGAAGCGCACTGTAGTGGTATTAAGTTGGTGCGAATAAAATGTCGGGCGCGAACGAGCAGTGGAGACAGGCCCCCACTACAGCAGAATGGAACTACGCCCAAGTGTTGCGGGTATTACGTCACAGAGTTAATATAAATAGCTAGCACGTGTGCGAAGACCAAGTTTCAGGCGTGGTTCGTTTGGACGTAACGTGGCTTGCAAAGGAAACATGCATACGCCTGATTTAAGAGTCATCTTACTGAATGAATTTAAACTCAACCATTCTGCAAGAATTGTCGCTCGTAACGTTAACAAAGCGTTTGGGGAGAATACAGCCAACGAATGAATCATTCGGCGATGGTTTGTAAAGTTTCGAAGCGGAGATATACGGACCTGCAAAACGAAGCACGTGATCAACGACCTGTTGCTGTTTCTGACGATGCATCGTCAGAAACAGCAACAGAAACATCCTGCGCGATGTTCTGTTACGTGTGGTTGAAGCGGATCCCTGAAAAACGTGTCAAGAGATAGCGACAGCGGTAGGTGTCCACCACACGACAGTTGTTTGGCATGTAACTGCGCTGGGTAAGGTCACATGTGGCTGCCGCATGAGTTGACAACTGCCAAGAAGACTAGGCGTTTGGAAGTCTGCATGTCGCTGCTTGCCAGGAATAAACATGAACCTCTACTGGATCGAATCGTTACCGGCGAGGAGAAGTGGGTCCTTTATGATAATCGGTAACGATTTGCACAATGGTTAAGCAAGGCACAGCCTCCTGGGCGGCATTTTAAGCCACCCCTACACACCAAGAAGATGATGCTCCTTGTCTGGTGTCCACATCCGGGATAATTCATCGACGTCTCTTGGCAAGAGGCCAAACCATCACTTCAGAACGTTATTGTGCTGAATTACACCAGGTGCACCGGAAATTGCTGCAGAAACAACCAGCTTTGGTCAACAGACATGGTGTTCTTCTACTCCAGGACAACGGCCGCCCTCATGTCGCACAACGAACGATGCTGACATTAAGGGCCTTGGGCTATGAAACACTGTCTTATCCTGTCGATTTCCCTTACTTGTCTCCGACAGTCTATCACCTGTTTCGTTGCCTGGATCACTTCCTGTCCGGGAAACAGTTCATGAGAGATAACGAGGTTCAACGTGTAGCTGATGACTTCTTCGGTTCCCAGACACAAGAATTTTTTCGTTTTGGGATCATGGCCTTGCCTGACTGATGGCAACTATGTGTCGATGCCGATGGGGATTATTTTACCTAGGTAAGTTGTCCTACCTTTCGGTTCTAGCCGTCCACGTGGGCTGGTCCTTTGCCGGACATTTCATTCGAACCAACCCAATACATAAGCAAGAAATGTTTTACGTTTAATTAAGGATGGCTGACTGGATATGAAATGGTTGAGTAAGGTAAGTTATTCTTGTTTCTCATTATAACCCATACCAACTCAGGATTTGATACGTGCCGCAGGGAAGACGGTGATAACACAAGTACATGCCCAGTCATCCCAGCTGACGCTCTCTCTATGAACCGAATGTCTCAAGATTACAACTCATTGCTGGAACACCACATGTTGTTAGCTTCCTCCGCAGGTTTTCCACATTCTACAAACTTAAAAGAACCATAAGACGAAAATTGTTTTACGATGAGTAATCAATTAAAACATATGACGAAGTATTTATTCAGTTTCGGTATGAATTCCTCAAGTGCTGCTGTAGAAGTTAAAGGAACGTTTGAATACGTGTTTGTGATACCAGATGGAAACGCTTGCATTAAGGAGAAGTCATCTCTTTAATCCTGTAAGTGAAATATATCACTTTTTACAGGTTCATTTTCGATATTCTTTCTTCCTTTCGCATTCAAAATAACTCGTTTAAATATCGATGAATTACTTACAAAATTCAAATAAACTGAAAGTACAGTCCTTTGATAAAAAACCTTTTATTCAACTTTTCTTCCATACATTTTCATTAAAAGAGAAAAACCAAAGGCTTATTTCACTCACCCAACTGTTGAGAAACTTAACTTATACAAAGATCATTGTGCTTACCCTTTAAGCCTATATTTTGTTCCTCTCCGAAATCCTCACTGTTCACAGAGTAGTTTGGTCATGGATTCATTTCAATTCTTTAAAGGTGGGCTCTTGAAATCGTATATCGTTTAAAACGTTTTAGTGAAGAAGCTTCCGAGAATTCCAGTAATGCAACGAACAACAGCAAAATGAAACAGACGGTGAATTTAAAAGAAAAGCAAGTCCTCGGGATAAAGGATGGATGCATGAAGGCATGTGTTAGTGAAAAACGACGGCAGTCCTTTCCTTCGCTTACGAGAACAAAAACAGAATCAAAGTTAATTGAAAACGGTGAATGGATGAAAAAAAAGAGCGAAAAGTTTTCCCCGAAGCAGAGATTTGGGAAGAAGGCACATAACTTTTGGCAAGATCCCGATTCATTTATCAACACCTGCGTCAGAATGTGTGGGCAACTTCATCCTTCTGAGGATTGATCTCAAATACGTCTACGAAGCGCTTTCATTGTCTGAAATTCCACACATTCGTTCTTCCATGGTCAGTTCTTTCTTTTGGAAATAACTTCAGCATTTTGCTTTTGTCTACTTTATTTTCTCGTTCCAACGAGGTAGTATTACCTTCCAATAATTTTCTCTGAACATCGTTGAACACGAAATTTAAGAAGACATAAAACGTAAGTCTCGGAGTACCTAGGATGATATTTTCTGAGTAAAATAAAACGTGATAAAAACATAAAAAAAAAGAAAAGGCCAGATTGCCAAATTTGGATATCTTTTGCACATCTGAACACAACATGAAAATGATCAAGAATTCCCGCTGGAGGAATTTTATGACTTGAATTGCAGTAAAACCTTTCCAATAAAGATTTCAATTTCAAGATTTGCATGAGAGGTTGAGAGATATGTCAGTGGAATAGAACTGCTGAAAAACATCAAATCAAAAATTGTCCCGTCTACTTAACAAAAGTTTTTTAAAAATTTTTTGGATGAAATTTTGAAGCGATTTTACTGAAATAAGGCTCCTGAAAATTTTTACACATGATACTTTTCACACTGTATTTATTACCAGTTGTGATTTGACCATTATTGCATCGAATTTTGCGATGGAAGTCTTAGAGCTACGCATAAGGAGTGATTAAATATTTCTTTAAACACAGTGTCTGTTCATGTTTTCACTCCTATTGTTTAAAAAGATTTCTCTTAACTGCCAATAAAGGTGAAAACGTACTTTGTCTTTCACACATGAGACAACACGTTCAGACGGGAACAATTATTGCTATGTCATTGCAATCATTCCATGGGAAACGTATGAGAACTTTTCACGGCCGGTCTATGTTCGTTTCCTTCGAATCTCTACTGATGCGAGCCAGAGTGCAAAGATGCGAGCCTGTTTTTGAAAAGCTTAGTGTTCTTTACGTAGATCGTTTGAACGTATTCTTAAGTTTCTCTAAAGAAAGGTATAGAAGGCAATACCCATCAGAAAGAAAACAACATGAGAGTTCTGGTATGATGAAAGAAAACTCATTGAAGGGCGTTCGTAATGTTTCTTACAGTAGAAATATATATGGGTATAGTGCACCAACCCGAACTTTACCATTGAACGTAAGAAAAACGGGTCACTACCTTTTCTTGACGTGTTGGTCAGCAAGACAGAGGATGGTTCACTACGCACCCGAGTCAACTATAAACCTACGCATGTTCCTAATGTCCTCCAACCAGACTCTGCATGCCCAATGTCACATACAAGTAAATTGGCCCTATGGCGATACAGGACACGGAGAGCCTTCTCCCTGTCCTCTGGAACCGAAGAGAGTCTTAGCGAAATTAACCATCTAAAAGACTGGGCATCTCACTCTGGGTTAGACCGCCATCTCTTTAACAACATTGTACGCAGGGCAAAGCCAGACTTCTTCGGCCCGCCTATGACGAGCCAGAATCCTCAGTTACGATATCTAGGATCCTGCTCTTACATACCAGGTTTCACCTTTTTTCTTAAGAATGCCCCGAAGAAGCTCGGTTTGGCATGGGTATAAGAGCTCCTTCCTCTATCTCGTCCGTACTTACCTCAAAGAAACCCCCAGTCATGAATCTTATGGGCGCAGGAGTGTACGCGGTGCCCCTCAAGTACCAGATGGAACTTCTAAATGCTATATTGGCATGACAAAGCGTTCTTTCAAGCAGAGACTACAGGAACATAAGCGTGGCGTAGCCCATGCTAGAATCACCACTGCCCTTGCTAGGGAGGTCAACAACCACTGCGCTACACCGGATTGGCAAGGTACCCAGAAGCTGGCCTCTTTCACAACAACCAAAGGAACAGCCAACCGGGAGGCTAAACAGATTTTAACAAACTCCACCGCATATAATGAAGAAACTCCATTGATTCGCCGAACGAGTGAGGTGTAATGCTGGATATTCGGAGCCGCTAGATTCTGAGGAACGTTTCCCCATGCGCAAGGCACGAGCCAGGCCCTTTTTATATTCTATTATTTACCATTTTAAATGTTGTCTTCCGATTTTTTTAGCGTTTGTGAACTGTGTTTGTATCAGATTACTGTTATCTGTTACGTAGATACACGATTGTGGTGAAAGCTTGCTATTTCGTTATTTAACAAAGTTTTGTGCGCCATTAAACGGATTTACTGCTATTAGTTTTATGTTTCTTACAATTATTTCGCCACCAAAAGGTAATACTAATAACATCTTAGTGGTGCTGTTTCTCAATATTTTTTTTATTTTGATCAGAAATAATGCTAATTTGAAAGAAACAATTAAAAAATAATAAGGAAAGGAAACGTGCTCAACAAAGTAAGAAATTATTATCAAAACTAATTACATAAAATAGTTGTTGCATAAACCTTTCTGAATAAATTTAACCCTGATCTGTACAGAAATACGATTCAAAACTCATGATGTAACTGACCTCTTCTCATTAAGTCTTCCCTGGCTTCTCCCTGTTCCCACTATCACGTGGTAGTGGAGCAAAATATAAGTCTGCGCTACAAAGAACATTATTTACAAAAGAACTAATATGGTTCAGAATGAAAGCAAAAGTAAAGCTTAACAAGAGCAACAGCTATATGTTAGGTATCATATGCTAAACTGCAGGTCATATATACTGGATTTAGTGCTGTTTCTGCCTCATGACTTTTAGGACGTGGCATGTTCATTAACAGGATGTTGTAACCACAATACTGCTACTGTGAGTACTTAGCAGCTGGTGCAATGCATATTCGTTTATTGTTGGATGCACTGAACCTTTACTATACATAATTGGATCAGGATCGAGTATCACCAATTGTCATGCATTACTAAGAATTAAATGTGCCGGGATAAAAACAAAAAAATGATTTTTTGTGAAGAATTATCATCAAGCAATTTTTGACAACACGAATGATATTTAAGTGAATAATATTTTTAAAAAAGTGACGTGTATGTGAATGACTATAGCTCTTCTCCATTTTCACCACTTGATAATCAAGGTTTCGACAAATATGTTTTAAAAGCTTCAAATTCCAAAACATGATCTGTATCATTCATGTCACATGAATAAAAAGTAACTTTTGGAACTGTGTTATTTGACTTCATTCGTGTTATGTGAAAATCAAATAGAGAACTCCTCTCTGAGATAGCCACATTTTGTTTATTTCCTTGTTGGGCATGGTCATTCACAGTAACTACTAAAACTGTGTTATTTATTTCTATCAGCATCATGTTTTGTAAAAACAACCAAACGTGGCTGTGTTCTCTGACTGAATATTTGCTACCTAAGTAGCAAGGAGTACAAAGAAAAATATATTGATTTATTTGTATTTCCGGTTTTGCCGAAAACATCGCTGACACATCACTATCTTTACGTATGAGAGGAAGCATCTCATTAATTGTTGTGGTTTCGCCATTTCAGTAGCTTTGTCAACCGTTCATGATCCACCGTGGAAAAGCGTAAATCTTTAAAACGTGTCTTTTCATCCGGAACTCTTAGAAAAAAAGTAGAAAATAAATTATCCGGATTATATTAACTGCCAGCTGCAAATTGACTTTTACAGCTTTCTGCCAAGCGTACTTGTTTCTGACTAAGATTAGTGCCTACAGAGTCCCCCAATAAACATTACAATATTTAGTAGAGAGTCATGGCTGAGATAAGGCTCAGGAAAATGTTTTGTTCCTGTGTATCATCAAACAAAAATAATCACACTTATCATTAGTGAAGTTCATTATCTGCACTGTGAAAGCTACTAACGAGCAGAAACGCAAAATAGGGAATTTTTTGTGGCTTTCAATTCCAAAGAGAAAAAGCAAATGGTTGTTACTCTGGTAAGGGCTTCTTACTTCATAAATGAATGGGTGGAATAACATTTGCCTCAAATCTGCTGCTTTTAAAGTAACCATATCTTGCTAAAACTGCTGGGTGATCTTGCAAACATTCCATAGTGTTTAAGAATATGTGCGTAATATGAAGCTAGAGTTAATGTACTCGGAATATTTCGAATGGCCTTTTCGGTGTAATTTATTCACGATAAACAATTCATTTCGTTTTTTAGTCATGAATTATTTACCTTGTTCATTCAGACTTTCAGTTATTAACGGAACTACACTGGGTCGTTATATCCTGCATAACATCTCAATCTTATTTTAGTTCGTAGGTTATTTACAATGAACGGAAGAGGCATTGAATCTCCGTTGTGCAACGATTTGCTACATTCTCATAAAAAAGGAATTTGGAGGGGCATTTCTAATGACGACTGGGGATCTACCATGAGACAATACACTTTCAGGATTCAACGACCAAACAGCGCACTTAGGGATATAATTATTCGGCCATTCTATAACGAAGTAAATTTCTCTGTCATTTCTATCCGCGTCAGGATTCGAACCCGGGTCCCCTCATTCCGGAATAAGTTGCTCTACCAATGGAGCTACGCGGACGTTTTATTCTGATTCCTATCTGCCTTTATGTCGTGTGCGCCCTTCGAGCAGGTACGTCACATCTCCTGGTACGTTACAATACCTGATTTGAGGCCACTGTTTCAGATAGGGCGCAGCACCCAAGGCTCAGGTGGTTAGCCAGACGCCCTTTCCTCTAACCACCCGGACACAGGTGTTGCAGATTATTTTCCTACGCTCTCAGTTCAAGAGAAAACAAGCAAGGGAACCTTTTCTACGCTCAATGATAGTACTAGTTACTTATGAATTTATAAATACTGAGCGTAAGTAAATGTTCGAGATCATGATTAAAGCTGAATACTCATCAGTGAGTGTGCATGCATGTGAGTGTGAAAAAAGACGTCTTCTAATTCCCCTTATTTCTGTAGAGCCTGTGTAATCCTTCCTTTCTGATCTCTTATTCCTCCTTGTACATTATGGATCTCTATTTTGAATCCTTTACAGGATAAAAGATAATCAGTAATCCCTGGTTTGCTCAGTTTACTCTGCCAGTGAAATTTTGTTGTGCCATGAGCATCTTGCAACTATGTTTTGTGCGTGAGTTTGCTTTATGTTTCTGAAACGCTGCTTTAGAGAATTTTCTACGCTTCTACTCTGCGAAGGAGATTCTTTTCTAAACTTCGCCTGAACGGAATTTTATCTTCTACGCTTGAAGAGTTGAACCGACGGAATCCGTCAACAAACATTCACGTGACAAAGGTGTATTACTTTTGTATCTGTTCACGTTATTGATGAACTACGATTTGCCAATGGTTTCCAGGGTGTCTCCTGTAGATATTGCAGAAGCTCTTGTTATGTTTGCGTGAGAATACGTCAGAAAAAGGAATCCGAAAAAGGCATGAAACTGGTGGGGTAATTTTGAAATGATATTTTAAGCAACTAAGACTGTGATGGCGTGTGAGTACATTGTAAATAGATTTTCCACAAAATGGCGGCAAACTGAGGGAGTGCTGTGTTGTGCTCCCGTATAAGATTGTGCGACATATTTTGCTGTAAATAACTCTAATATGCTCACGTACATTTTGTTTTAGTTATTTTATCAATTCACATATTCAAAATATCCAGGAGTTGCCATCGGTCATGCAAAAGCTTTAGAAAAATCTCCTGCCAAGTATCCCATTGATCGTGTTTTATGCAAATCAATTTAAGACAACATCAATGCATCCAACACGTATATGTTTTGCATGATTGGATTTGTATTCAAACACATATGATAGGCTGGTTTCCTCATTTTTCGTAACCCACAAATTTGCTGCATGATCATACGACAAGGCACGCTGAAGTCTTACTTTGCGCGTTACTGTTAGGCACAGACATAATTATGCCCATGGCCGAGTGGTCAGAGGATCGGGCTTTTGGCTAATCATCCGAATATGGCCAAGGCTCCAATCCCTGGACTTACACTACGTCGACGGTTCTCTCCCTTCTCTAAAGAGAGTTCCCAAAATTAGAAACGGGAGACATCTTATAGACAAATACACTAGTGTGCAAAATGTAAGGACGAAGTGAAAAAATAAAAAATAATGTCGTAAATAAGAGCAGCAACCAAACACAAATTAACACAGGCCGTGTCTGGGAACAGGATCAAAAGCCCATGCGTAATAATGCAGCGTCACGTGTGGTTTGCGTGACGCGAAGACAAAATGTGCTCACGCAGTCCAATAGCATCAGTTGAACGGAAGTCACCAGACCGCGTGCGTGAGTGTTACACACGATCGATTGTGTTTGTTGTGTGCTAGACACGACTAAATGTCCCGTTGAAAAAATCTTGATGATTTTACCCGTGGCCGAATAATTTGAAGGCTCGAGGAGGGTCGAACCGTGATGAGTGGGGCCCAAGAGTTCAGTGTCGCCCATAGCATCATATCACGTACGTGGTTGGCCGTCAGGATTACAGGCCCAACTGTGCAAAAGACAGGTGGTGGTCGTCCACCAAAAAGCACTCCCAGTGAAGATTGCTATCGGCTCCTACAGGACAAAAGGGATCAACACCAGACAGTAGGTAGCCTTGCAAAACAATTGAACATCAACACAGGATGCACAATATCGCCATTTACAGTG
The DNA here is from genome assembly GCA_039090855.1 of Macrothele yani. Classification (NCBI taxonomy): domain Eukaryota; kingdom Metazoa; phylum Arthropoda; class Arachnida; order Araneae; family Macrothelidae; genus Macrothele; species Macrothele yani. The sequence goes on along the minus strand of CM076995.1, from coordinate 3,548,843 downwards.
GCCACGAGACTACAAAAAGGCGGACGGTTTGCCCGACGACCAGTACGCTGTATTCCATTCAAAACTGTTCACTGGAAACATCGTTTACAATTGACCAGAGAACATAAGAACTGGACACCAGAACAGTGGGGTACGGTACTCTGTACTGATGATAGTAGATTAAGTCTCTTTAACGATTCCTACCGTGAGGTAGGCACTCGGTATCGCCCCGAATACGTCAGTGGAAAGGACAGATCAAGCATTCTGATAGATGGACGCACGAAGCTCCAGATACTGGAAGGATATACTGTCACAGGTACGCGCTACTGTAGTGAGATAATTCTTCCCCATGTTCGTCTAGCCCATAGTTCGAGTTAATGGACGCTAAGTCCACACCACATCGTTCGTTGGCTACTGATAAGCTGTTGGAAAGTCAATATATACGGTGGATGGATCGGGTAGAACGTTTCTTCGACCTAAATTACATAGAACACGCGTGAGACTCTCTGGGGAGACGTGTTGCGGCACGCCATCACACACCGGAAATTGTACAACAGCTGAAGACGGCGCTGACGGAAGAATAGGCGATGTTACCTCAAGAACACATCAGCAACCAAGTGCGAAGCACGGGCAGACGGTTCAAATCATGCATCGACATCAGGGGTGATTGCATTTCCTACTAAGGACTGCCTCTTCGTTTCCTACCGTTTTTGCCAGTGACGTATCTGTGTCATGGCCCCAAGTGCCATGTAGTCAATTATTAATAAAGTTTCACAATATCCTTTTGTATTTACAGTTGTTTCCGTCATTATTTCGGTAAGTATTGGAATTTTTATAGTTTGAATTTCACATATCCAGGCAACCCCTGTGCGACCCTACTTGTCGAAACCTGGCTGGTCCTTAAGTTTTGCACACCAGTGTATTCATGGTATTTATTCAGTAAATCGCGAAAACAACCGCATAAGTAGCAAGAACTGATTGCGTATACATCATCTTTAATCAAAGAAACGACTTATTTGTATCAACAAACTTGTTAACCATGTGTTACGCTCACGAGTGTGACCGAATCAGTTTTTTATTGATGGTTTAACGACACCGAGAGCAACTAAATGTGCTATAAGCAGTCACCCGTCCCTACTTTAGCGTGTCTGGTTCCAGGGAAAGGAGAGATCCAGTGCCATAAGACCAACACAACATCCATGCCTTACTGGGATTGGAATCCGTACTCATCTCGGACAAATGGTCACACGGAAACACTTACACCACAGCGACACTAGCGCAACCGAATCAAAATAATGTAACATTTAAAGAATTTCGAATAGTAGCTTGGCCAAGGATGGACACGCCCAGGAGGTAAACATTAGAATTTAGAAAAATAAGAATAAATTATTCCGTGATTCATTATGGCCGAAGTTTTACTGGGTCGAGAGATGTTCTAACCGAAACTTATTAATCAATCAAGCACAAATTCAAATGACACTCAGAATAACTCACTCAAATGCTGGGGTTATTACAAGACGACAGACATATTTAATCAATTAAAAGAAAACACAACAAAAAATAAAATCAAGTGAAGAAGACGTCACTATCGCGTACCTTTATGAAACGGACCCATAATGGCCTCACTATTTTTCTGTTATATTGCAGACTCAGTTTTCAGAGTATTGGCTACAAACTATCAAATAGCTGATTTTCTGCATAAGTAACTCTTATTAAATTTAATAAGTCCTTGTACGCTCGAGTCCTACATTCTGAGTTATTTTTTTTAATCTGTGACAATCAAAATAATAGAAATTACCGTACCTACAGTTTCTGCTGGCACTGTTAAATCCACAAGATCTGTTGTGCAAAAATGACCCCGTATTAGTATGTTCACTTACTTATTTAAATCACTTGCTGGCTTCATGCAGTCACGAAGATTAGACACTCACAAAGCGCAAACACAGCGGTACTATTTCAGAAGATACACACATACACAACACGTTTGTTGCTTAGCGGTTGAGGCTTCCTTACTTATGGACTTCTCCGCTCTTCGCACGAGAGGGGTTCGCAAACTGGACCCCTTCTCACTCCGCTGCATGAGAAACAAAAGGTTCAGAACAGCTTCTCCGTCAGGCTGTCCGTTATTCTCTTACGCCCGGCAGCCTCTAACGATGCTGAGATCAGTATGACGTACTCACTGCTTTCAGCAGTACGTCATTCCATCCGGGACTTTTTATAGAACTGTCCTTCTTTCAGGCTTATTTACATACAGGCCAAGTATATCCTTGATCAAACACTTTCACAGGTGAATCTATTCACCTTCGCCTGATGGTAAATTATTGGCCAACCAAGCGGCTGGAATTATTCCAATGGGTTCTATATCGGGATTCTCTGTTTGAACTTCACGGACGCTTATCAACTTCATTTGTCTCAAAAAGTGGTTGTCCTTTCTTTACACGCAGGCTGGATATTCCTCAGCCTCTCGGGAACAAACAGCTCTCCTGTTCAACCAGATATCACCGACTTCTACAAAATCACCCAAAGTCCTCCAGACCTGCCAAATATGACCGACTTCTACAATACCACCCAAAGTCCTCTAGACCTGCGAAATATGACCGACTTCTACAATACCACCCAAAGTCCTCCAGACCTGCCAAATATCATCGACTTCTACAAAACCACCCAAAGTCCTTCAGACCTGCGAAAACGAGCCTCGCTATCTTCCAGAGCGGTTACGAGACTGCTTCCTTTCAGCGTATTCTTCCTGTGCTCGCTCCTACCATTTACATGTGCCAAAGTTATTACAAAAGGCTTTTAGTACAGATACAACATGCAGAAATCGAGCACGACGTGTTTGAGGCGTTTCTAGTCTGACCCATTTTAACCGAAATCTCATAAATTGATTTCGAGATCCCTTTGTTCTCTCAATGATTATATGGTGTGTTTTTTTCAGATAGAACTGACGGTCAGTGGCCGCTGTGTTCCGCCACTGTTTATTCCGCCGAGAGAGAATGGCGTTCTCATTAGGACCTTCCGTACGCTTAATTGACGAGGATGGGCTTTAAACAGTATCCATTCATTTATTTCTCGTCTGTACGATGCTGTCTCCCCTTTTATCAAGTTTATTGCCTCGGACTGCTGGCTGCAATTACTATCACCCATTTCTCTGACATTTTTCTGTCCCGTCATGTTTCCTGGTCTAACAGCAAAAAACTATATTATGATTTCCGAAATGTTCTAACAATTAATTCTCTTAATCATTTTAGTTCACTTTACGCACATCCAAGTTACATAATTAATTCACTCCTATTAACTTGATCTACAATGCATTTCATCATCATCATCATCATTGTCAACCATTATCAATCCACTGCTGGACGAAGGTCTCCCCAAGTTTCCTCCACAACGGTCTGTCTTGTGCCAGTCTCCTCCATGTCACCCCTGCATACTTTCGAATTTCATCCACCCATCTCCCATGTGGTCTTCTTCTGGGTCTTTTCCTGTCCCTTGGAATCCAATCTAAAATTTCGGCTGTCCATCGATGATCTGTCCTTCTGGCAGTATGTCCAGCCCATTGCCATTTCAGGGATTTAACTCTGATCATGATGTCTTCCACTCTTGTCATTTTTCGGATCCACGAGTTCCTCTTCTTATCTCTCCTGGTTACACCAAGTATGCACCTCTCCATGCTTCTTTGAGTTGTCTGCAGCCTTTGTATGTCTCTTTTAGTTAAGGTCCACGTCTCTGCACCATACGTAAGCACTGGAAGGATGCATTGATCAAACACTTTTCTTTTAAGACATAATGGCATATTGCTCTTGAAAATTATGCTGTTTCTTCCAAAAGCTCTCCAGGCAAGTTTTGTACGCCGATTAATTTCTTCATCAATGTGACCCTCACTTGATATCTGCTATAATTACTTAGAGGCGTGCTGTCTCCGTACGATATCATCAAACCAACATCTCTGACTGTACAATAAAAAACTTTATTTACAATAAAAGACATGATTTTAAAATATTTAAAAAATGGCAAGATCTTTCGGGGCTACAATAGCACCCGTCCTCAGGCCACCCAACAGTGCCACAAAGCATAGGGAAGTGCTGCAATATATAACCAGTCTCCCCCCCCCGCGAGACCCACAATACATTTGTTCAAAACTGCAGGTGATGCCAACTGAGAAAAACAGCAGAACAAAAGTAATATGTACAAATAATATAATCGATTAAGTAAGGTCCTCTTCTTCAGTTTTTTGAATGGGAGAAGTAATTATTTTTCTCCATTGCCTAGGAACAAAAACAGGTAAGTCCAAGTTACAACAGGTATCACCATAAGAGATTATATACAGACTCTCGGTAAAAAAGACGGTTTGTTTGTTTATATTGGAGGAGAGTACTATTGTATTAGGCCAATCGGGAGAGTAACCTCCCTGGCGAACAGCTGTAGTAAATGAAGTAGAAATGCAGTCAGTTCGAAGTGCATATTTATGTTCAGACAATCTAATGTTCAGACTTCTAAGGGTAGAACCTATGTAGTATTTGATATCATCGTTAGGAGCCGAGGGAAGCAATGGGATACGATATATTCCTGCTTTATTCAAAGTGGCAACTTGATCTCTGTCGTTACGTATGGTAGAAAAAATGTTTTTGGTGCAAATTCCAAATTTAATATTATATTTATTACATACCCTCCGCAATATAGAAACTACGGGAGGTATGAAATCAACTTTACCAACGTATATAGGGGGAACGACTTCCCCCTGTTTTTGTTCCTAGGCAATGGAGAAAAATAATTACTTCTCCCATTCAAAAAACTGAAGAAGAGGACCTTACTTAATCGATTATATTATTTGTACATATTACTTTTGTTCTGCTGTTTTTCTCAATTGGCATCACCTGCAGTTTTGAACAAATGTATTGTGGGTCTCGCGGGGGGGGGTGAGACTGGTTATATATTGCAGCACTTCCCTATTCTTTGTGGCACTGTTGGGTGGCCTGAGGACGGGTGCTATTGCAGCCCCGAAAGATCTTGCCATTTTTTAAATATTTTAAAATCATGTCTTTTATTGTAAATAAAGTTTTTTATTGTACAGTCAGAGATTTTGGTTTGATGATATCGTACGGAGACAGCACGCCTCTAAGTAATTATCTTCTAAACGTACGAATTTTTTAACAAGTATTGATATCTGCTGTCCAAGATAAACGTACGTGTCTGTTATCTCCAGCTTTTCTCCATCAATCGATAAATCTTCATTTCTTGTAAAAGCATTGAACATCACTTTTGTCTTCTGAAAGTTCATTTTTAATCCCACTTCTTTACTCTTGTCAGCAAGTTCCTGGATCATACTCTGCAGCTCTGATGGGGTAGTTGCAAAAATGACTACGTCATCAGCAAAACGAAGGTGGGTTAGATAATCTCCATTAATCTTTATCCCCTTGTTTTCCCAGCTCAGCGACTGAAAAACACCCTCCAAAGTGGCATTAAAGAGCTTCGGAGATATGGTGTCACCTTGTCTCACTCCCTTTCCAATTTTTACGTGTGTTGTATTTTCAAACAGCCTAATCTTTGCACTTGCATTTTCATAGATGTTATTAATAATATTAATGTATGCATCTTCAATACCGCAGGTTTTCAGAGCCATTGTAACTGCTGATGGTTTCACCGAATGAAAGGCTTTTTCATAATCGATAAAAGCCATGCACAATGGAAGTTCATATTCCCTCGCTCTTTCAATTAGTTCTCTCAGCACATGGATATGATCTATTGTGCTGTAGCCACTCCTGAATTCAGCTTGTTCTCTCGGTTGAGCCATGTCCAGTGTTACCTTCAAGCGGTGTGAAAGAACTTTAGTGAAGATTTTATAAACTACTGATAGGAGGCTGATAGGTCTGTAGTTTCCAAGATCCTCAATGTCACCTTTCTTATGTAGCAGGATCATTGTAGCGGTGTTCCAATCCTCAGGAATCTTTCCTTCATTAAGGCATCGAGTGAAAATTCGGGCGAGTACTGTTTCGATTTCTCCACTTGCTTCTTGTATGATGTCTACAGTAATTCCATCTTCTCCTGGAGCTTTTCCCCGCTTCATGTTCTTGATTGCATGTGCAACTTCTGCTGGAAGGACTGGAGGAACTCTGGTACTGGTATCTTTCATGATGTCTGGAGTGCATGTATCATCCCTTTCATATAATTTAGAGTAGAAATCTTTCACTCTTGTCAAAATTTCGCCTCTATTTCTTGTTACAGAACCATCTTCTTTTCTCAGTGCCATAATCTGTTTTCTTCCCTTACTGAGATGTCCCTTTGCTATCTTTAGGCTTTGGTTGTTTTCAATTGCTTTTCTCACTAGTTCACAGTTGAATTTTTTACGTCTTCAGTGATACTTTTTCTTACTGTCTTGCATAGCTCTATATATTCCACTTTGGAAGTCACATCTTCTTTAGTTGTCCTCATCTCTTTTCTTTTCTGCATCAACATTTTCGTTTTTCCTGATAATTTATTTACATGCAACTTGTTCTTAGACCCAGCTAATTTTGTTGCTGTTTCCATAACAGCTTTGGTTACTTTTCTGTTAACTTCAGAGATGTCCACTTCTTCTGATATAAGGATTTCTAAAGCAGAGAACCTGTTCTTCAGTTCCAACTTGAAGGTATTATGATGTTTTTTAAGGTTGGTTATGTCAATAGATTTTGTTTGTCTTATGAGCTTGCCACGTTCAAGTTTAGTGTTGAGGTGCATCTTACATCTCACCAATCTATGGCCACTACCTGTGTTGAACTTGTTTAGCACACTGCAGTCTTCTATGACGAATTTTTTGTTACACATAATAAAATCAATTTCACTTGTCGTGCCATTTGGATGTCTCCATGTCCATTTCCTGTGTGGCTTTTTCTTGAAGAAGGAGTTCAAGATGAAAAACCCTTCTGCCTCTGCAAACTCAACGAGAGTATTTCCACGCTGGTTTCTGTTGCCGTGACCGAATTTACCTACTGAAGTTTCATTCTGTTGCCGTTGCCCTATTTTTGCATTGAAATCTCCCATAATTATTTTCAAGTGCTGCTTACCTTTATTATTTAGATGACAAATTTCCTCATACAATTCTTCAATTTCTTCTTCAGGATGACTTGTGGTGGGTGCATAAGTTTGAATAATCTGAGCCTGGTATCTTTTCGAGAGTTGGATAACAAGTCGTGCAGCTCTGTCAGAGGAACGTTCAACTTCTACAACTTTATCCTTCAGTTTCTTGTTTATTATAAATCCAACACCACTAGTTCTGCCAGTATCTGTCCCACGATAGTAGAAGAGATGTCCACTTTTCAGTTCGATGAGATCTTCTCCTTTTCTCCTTACCTCACTTAGCCCCACGATGTCCCACTTGATCCTTTGTAGTTCCTCTTCCAATTCAAGAAGCCTTGAATTAGAAGATAGTGAGCTTCCATTGTACGTAGCCAAGGTCAGCATTAGATGGCAGCCTAGTCCGGTCCTCCGGGGATTCTTAGCACCCTCTGCCTTCATGTCGCACTGGCCGCTGCCTTGGCCAGGTACATTCCAGCTGCCGGAGACTGAGGGCCAAGATTTAAGTTGTGGAATCATTTTGGAGGGGTTTGGCCATAACTCACCACGCTGGCCAAGCGGGTTGGTGAGTGTGGGATAGAATTTCCTCTAATCCCGATGGTATAGTTATACCGCTATTGGCGGTCGTCAGAGCCCCTTTAGTGGGAACAGGATGCACCACGAGAAGGCGGGGTTGGCATTTGTCAAGGAGAGGCTGTGATGTTACGCATCACCTGACCTTACATCCCCACAATGCATTTACAGTTATTTAAATCACTGAAATGGCAATGGGCTGGACATGTTGCCAGAAGAACGGACCACTGATGGACAACCGAGATTTTAGGCTGGATTCCGAGGGACAGGAAAAGACCCAGAAGAAGACCCCATGGGAGATAGAATGATAAAATTCGAAAGTACGCTGGACTGACATGAAGGAGACAAGCCCAAGACAGACAATTGTGGAAGAAATTTGGGAAGACCTTCATCCAGCAGTGCATTGATAATGGTTGATGATGACGATATTCCCGATTGGGAAGCTCCACCTTGCGGCTAAATAACTTACAACCCCAAAAATTATACATCATATGGTTGCAGTCAAATAGAATTCAGTGTGCCTCACGGAGGTTGCCAAACCTGTTTGAGGAACAATTGTCTTTTTCTGTGATAGTAATAAACGTCATTGTTAAGTATGCATACTTCCTCTCCCTGATGGCCTGGGCTTACTTTCCAGATGTGATACAAGTGCTCAGTATGTCTCCAGTTCCGATTCTGAGCTAAACAAATTTACCTTGCTGTAAGGTAGCTGCGTAACAGCTTGAAACATACTATTTGGGGTATGCAAAAGTTTTCGCCGCCCCGCTAGCGGGCGCTGTAGGGGTCTAACCGGCCGGCGACCAGTGCTGTCGGTTCGTACATGAAGCCAATCATGGCGGTGGATAAATTAATTTACGGCACTGTTTGTTATTCATGTTTTATTAAGGGAAAAGTGGGAGTGAAGCAGACGGTTCAATATGTCAGGCGTATGGCGAAAAGTTTATTGGTGAGCCGACGTGTCGAGAATGGTTTGCCAGGTTTAAGAAAGGTGATCTAAGCTTGGAAGAAAAGCCACGTGCATTTAGACCGCAGGAACTCGCAGACGAGGAGAGCTGGAATTGCTGTTGAAAGAGGATGCCACACAATCGACAACGCAACTGGCGAAACATTTGAAAGTTGGTCAATCGACGGTGGTACGGTGTCTACAGGCCTTGGGGAAGATCCAGAACATTGGTAAGTAAGTTCCGCATATTTTAAGGGAGCGTAATATTGGTCAACGATTGGGCACCTGCATGTCGTTGCTGAAGAGGTTTCAAGGGAAGAATTTATGATGGAAGGTTGTCACCGGGAATGAAAAATGGGTCTATTGCGATAACGCCGAACGCAAGCGATCCTGGGTCGACCCAAGGCAGCCATCAACATCCACCGCAAAACCAAATATCCACTGGGGAAAAGGTGCTCTTGAGTGTGTGTGTGTGGTGGTGGATTACGCATGGAGTGCTGTACTTCGAACTGTTGAAACCGGGCGAAACAATCACTGCGCAACGATATAGCGATCAGTTGATAAAACTGAACCCCGCAATGAGCAAAAACGCCCATGGACAGGTAAAGGACGCAGCCCAGTCATCCAGTTACACGATAATGCCGGACCACATGTCGGTGCCACCACGATATCAACCCTTGAGCAACTACAGTGGGAGGTTTTACCGTACCCGGCTTACTCCCCAAACATTGCACCCTCAGACTTTCATCTGTTTCGCTCTATGCAACATGTCCTAGCCCAACAGCGGTTCACCACAGTTCAAGAGGTGGAAAACTGTGTCACTGTGTTCATGAACTCAAAACCCAAGTCCTTCTATCATAGAGGCATTCATTTGTTGCCTGAAAAATGGCAAAAGGCCGTTGATGAAAACGGCCAACATTTCGTTGAATAAATGTCTACTGGTTTCCTTATTTTTCCTATCTCCTTTCTCCTTACAACGGCGGAAACTTTTTCATATCCCTAATGGATTACTAGAATACACTAGATTCGTGGTTAGTAAAACAACTCTTATTACGAACCAAAACTACAAAGGAGTTATCTTCAATTTGCTATGCCTTATGTGAGAAAATATCGGAAAGAATCACAATGCACAATCAAACGATATAAGATTTATTAAAATGGTAAGCATTTAACAGAGCTACTAAGTTCTTCAGTTGTCCGTTTTTTGGCACGTCTTTTGTAAAAACAGATCGTGCTTATGTTATCGGTTTGTCCGTCCTTCCGTCCGTCCGTCTGTACCCATGGTATCTCTGCAACTATTAGTCCGATTTGAAAAATTCTTTTTGCATTCGAAAGCTTGAAACATGAGAATGATGATAATTTATTTCGTTTGTTTTTACGATGTACAATTTCGCCGCTAGAGGGCGTAAATGCAAATGATGTCGAATTCAAAAATACGTTTTATTCCACATATTTTCTTCTAAACATCCGATTGAAAAAATTCTTATCTTTCGATTCCATTTATGTCGAAGAGTATTTTGGATATAGTTTCTTTTTCAAATTACGCATAGAATTTCCGCTAGGGGCGTAAAAGTAAATTGCATTTTTTCCGATAACTCTTCTTCTAAAACTCCGATTTGAAATTTTTTTTCAGCGGATACATCTCCTCATGCACAATCTTTTGCATATAATTTCGAATTTTTGGTAAAGAATACTTTGGCCACCAGGGGGCGTAAGTGTTAATTTTCGCTTTTGATGTACGTATATGCGGGAGTGACATGGAGGAGACTGGCACAAGACAGACCGTTGTGGAGGAAACTTGGGGAGACCTTCGTCCAGCAGTGGATTGATAATGGTTGACAATGATGATGATGATGATTTGCCATAAAATCTGAGCTTCTAAAATATCGATTGAAAAAATTATTTCATGGGCTGATGCCACTCACATCGATAAACCTTTTCGGAATATTTTCTTCCTAAAATATTCCACACTTTCTCCGCCAGGGGGCGTAGATGTATATCTTATTTTTGTCAATATCTCGACTTCTAGGAGTCCGATTTGAAAAATTCCTTCTTTGTTGGATAGTGTTTTTCGTGTGACATGTTTTTCATATAATTTCAAAATTTTCTAGTAATTCATAGACTTTCCGCTAGGGGGCGTAAAAGTAAATTGCGTTTTCCCCTATATCTCTGCTTCCAAATCTCCGATCTGAAAAATTCTTTCTGCACCTGATACAGCTCCTGATGGGAAATCGTTTGCACATAATTTCTAATTTTTGTAAAAAAATGGTTTGGCCACCAGGGGGCGTAAACCTTAATTTCCGCTTCTGATGTATTTGCATCAAAATATGAGCTTCTAAATTCTCGATTGAAAATAACGTCGTTTTTAGACAGATACTACTCATGCCGACAAACTTTTTAGAGACATTTTCTTCTTAAAATAGAGCACGGTTTCTACGGAACGGGGCTTAGATATATATCATATTTTTGTCAATATCTCTACTTCTGAAAGTCCGATTTGAAAAATTCCTGCTTTGTTGGATAGTGTTTCCGATGCGAAATGTTTTTCTATAAATTAAAAATTTGCAAGTAAATCATAGAGTTTCTGCTAGGGCACACAATGGTAAATTGCGTTTTCTGCTCCTAAAACTCCGATTTGAAAAATTCTTCCTGTATCGCATACAAGACCTGACGGAAAGTATTTTTCACGTAATTTCTAATGTTTGGTAAAGAATGGTTTGACCACCAGGGGTCATAAGTGTTAATTTCTGCTTCTGATGTATTTGTAGCAAAATCTGGGCTCCTGAATACTCGACAGATTTTTTTCTTGGACAGATACCGCTCATATGGATAAACCTTTTGTGAATACTTTCTTTCTAAAATAATGTATGGTTTTCCAACCAAGGGACGTAAAGTCACATCTTATTTTTGTCGATATCTCTGTTTCTAAGAGTTCGTAAGCTCACAATTCTGTTTACAGCAATATCTGAGGGATTAAAGACCCGACTGAAAAATTTCTTTCTTCCGTCAAATACTATTGTTTTCCATACCGGTTCCATTGACTTTGAATAGCTTTGATAAATTTAATTAGCGTCAGAACGGATTCAAAAGACGTGCTTATTTCACCCGAAAATTCGGTCTTGTTTTTTCTGTTCTTAACGGGTTTGACTTGGTCGATATTGGAAAAAAATATTCTGATTTTTCCATTAGAATTGACGTCATGGTAAAAAGAAAAGGATAAGCATGCGATAATATGAAAAACATTCTTCAAGTCAAAATACTGTCAAAAAGCATTTAAGCATTCACTTGTTTATTCGTTTGCTTTTAGAATGTTTTTTGGTGAAGTACTGAGTCGTAGCTGAAACTCATTGATTTCCGTTCAAGTGCCATGGTAAAATGTCGTTGGTGTCAACATTCATGAGTGCTGGAACTATGAATTTATTCACTTCACGTATTCACTACGATATTTCCTGTTATTTTTTGTGAAGCAAATCCTATAATGAGATACAGTTATTTTAATCACTTAACTACAATCCTGGGAAAAAGTCCTCAAATTCCATATCATAGTTTGCATCGCATATTCGAATAAACAATGATATAAGAATCTTCACTAAAACAAAAGAAAAAATAAGATCAACATTTCCTAGGTACGGTATTTTATTTACTTAAATAGAATAATTAAATGTGAAGTCTTTGGTGATTACACATAAATTGTCGGATTCGGAAAACAAACATGGATTCATTAGTTCTTCTGCTTTTGTGCAAATATTAGTTTTTTTTATATATATAGCCGATCTTCTGTTTATCATATATATATATATATCCATGGCATATTAATCTGCATTTTTCAGCTTTTGCTAGAATCATGATCTGTAAGCAATTTCTTATTATTTTCATTTATTTTCTACTTCACCCGGTGAAATACGGAACTCTTTCAGAGATTCCGATGTGCAGTCTTTTTAAATAAATTAGGCATTACATTAAGTCCTAATGATTAGTGCAGAAGGCAATTACCTTAATTTAGTAAATACTTGAAACTTTCCTATTTTGAACTTTGATAATATTTTCATGTCTTATTGTTGCGTAAGGTAAGCAAATAGAGTGCGTATGATTAAAATTAATCCTTAACTTATTGGAGGCACGTCTGCATTAAAGTAATTTTATTAAGTAACTTACTGTGTAAATGAAGCTTAACAAGAATTAAACGCGTGAAGCAGTTGTTTTCTGTTTCATTTCCTCAAAACTGTTATTTTTTGTAAATATATGTCTTCCCATTTTCCGTCTCCACTGATTAATAATGTTTGACTTTTTCTTGCACATTTTCAGAGTTACTAGTTTTCTGAAAATCCTTTTACGGTAATGATATTTGTTTCAATTAATCGCTTTACATGATTGCTTTTCCATCCGTGTGGTTTAAGCAAAATGCACTCACGGACAACGAAATTTGCGCACCTAAATAGAAGAAAACATGCTATAACCGCGAAACACAGCTAGAGTGCGTATTGGTATGCAAATGATGAACGTTTGGTGCTACTGCGAATGACCGCAAACCCTGAGTTGCGCAGCAAGCACGAACTGGCAGCCTAATAAATCGGCGTGTAGTCGATGTCCCATGAAGGCGAAAAGCACTGGCCGACGCAAGCAAGAGTACAGAGTGACAAGATTGCCGCGTAGACCCCAAAGACTTCGACTTACGCAACTTACGAACTATGAGAGAGGCCTGATCATCGGGTTGAACACCGCAGGGTGGTCGACGCGCCGTATATCCCGCCACGTGGATCGTTCTTACCATACCGTCCGACTGTGTTTGGAGCAGTGGACACGTGATGGCACTGCTACACGGCGGAGCGGCTCCGGACGGACCGATGCCAAGCACGAACGGATCCCTCGGGGATCCGGTCCACTATACAGTCAGAAGTAGCTGCTCCTGTGTGCCCTCGAACCATTTCCCGATGCCTTGCGGAAGCGAATCTGCGATCCCAGCGCCCCTTACGTGTGCTACCATTAACACCAGAACATTACCGGCTCCGTGTGCAATTATGCCAGGCCTGAACAACGTGGTACGCCACAGACTGGCGACGTGTGGTATTTAGCAATGAGTGCCTCTTTGTTTTGGGAACAGATGATGGTCATGTCCGGGTGTGGAGGTCCCCGGGTCAAAGGACCAATCCCGGCCTCTCTACCAAGCTCCACACCTCACTGCAGGCATTATGATCTCGGGAGCCATTGCTTACGACTGGCGATTAGCTCTAGTAATGGAACGTGGATCATTGACGGGCCAGCGGTATGTGGATGAGATCCTACGGCCCAATGTGCTCCCATTCCTGGCCGGGATTCCAAGTGCACTATACCAACAGGATAATGCCCGCCCGCACAAGGCTCGGTTTGTCCAGGACTGCCTACCCTATTTTCAGAAACTTCCATGACCTGCCGACTCCCCGGACATGTCCCCTATTGAGCAGGTGTGGGACCAGTTGAAACGCCAACTGCCCCGTGCCACATTATCCAGGATTTGGAGCACACCGTTGAACACTTGTGGGCCAGTCTTCCGCAGGACAACATCAGGTGTCTGTTCGCCTCCATGCCGGACCGTATTGCAGCATGTATCGCTGCACGAGGCGGCGCGACGCGCTATTGAAGATGACCGGACTGCGTGCCACAGATTCTTCTGTAGTTGTCCTGCTGCTCTGTTTTTACCATCATGTGTATGATTCATCTGCATGATTACGTCCATAAAATTTTAATTCAATCCGATGCTTTCTTCTTGGTGCGCAAATTTGATTGTCCGTGAGTGTAGCTTTCCAGTTGTTCTACACAGTTTATCCTAAGTGGCATCAACTTTTAGTAAAATAGCGTTCTAGTTTTTCTATATAATTTATCTTTGTGGCATCACTTTTTCAAAAAATGATTTTTAGAGACTGAATCTGCCTTTCTCTTTCAGCTTAAAAAAGGATTGATCATTAATAAGTGGTGTTTATTTAGACAGTGTAAATGCAGAGAAATATATTTTGATCGAAATGAGGTAAAATCATTTTGCGAGAAAAAGAAAGCCTCATTTTATGTTACTAGGACATATTACTACGAATTGTATGATCATTTCAAAACCCAATTATATAATATTAGTTTTCTTGTCACCATGCAGGATGTGCTGAACGGGAATTAAATGAAATAAAGTGCTGATAATGCTAGAATATATCATCTAGCCAGCTTGGGTTCTGTTACACAGTACTACAAACAACAATACCAGTTGTTTCTATGGAAAGAAACTTTTTTATGCAACGTAGAAACAAATTTCTTAAGTGGATATCATGTAAGTTTCTATAAGTAACTCTTATCCAAATAGGATTGAGCTTGAGGTAATTAAACCTGGTGGGTAACAATTCTACAAATAACAACATGTGCGGCATTAGTAATCGCCAGATTACAGTACAAACAAATGATGGTATTTCTGGTTTTAAGAAAAACCAGGAACGTGCAACTTGAATATGGGGGTCCTTAAAAAGTTCTGCACACTGTCCATTTTTGAGAGAAGTGTGAATTAACGGAGAAAACTTACCTTATTACAGTTCAATGTACTTCCCTCCGCTGCTAATGGCAGCTTGCCATCGGTGAGGTAGGTCCTGTATGCCCCGTAGTACGCCATCTTTGTTCAGCTGTCGTATTACTCGGGTCACGTGCAATGACGGTTCGTCCAGCAATTTGTAGCGGATGCCACGGAGCCGATGTTTTAACTTTGGGAGAGGATCTAAGTCGTGTGGACTGAGATCAACGCTGTATAGTGGGTGGGATAAAGTTTTCCAACCATATTTCGACAAAAGTTCCCGTACCAACGCTGCACCATGACACCATGCGTTGTCATGCAGCAAAATCGCACTGGCTTCCAACAAGCTGGGCCGATTTTGACGAACTTTCGGTCTCAACTTTGTCCTCAGAAATCACGAAAATATTGTGCATTGACATTTTACCCTATAGGCACTCGATCAGAGAGCACAACGCTCTGGATATCGTACGCAAAAATCCCCATTTGTTTCACTTTGTACTGTTGCCGACGACCCTTTGAGAGACGTGGGGAACTTGGATGCCTCCATTTCTCTGATTGTGACTTCAGTTCCGCCTCACGGGTACAAGTCTCATGAATTGCGACAATTCTGTTGAGGAAAGTGTCCCCCTCCCCTTTGAATCTTTTGAGGTGATCTTGTGCGATGCTCACTTTAGAAGCCTTCTTCTCGGGGGGGAGTTGATGGGGGCACACACGGCACGGCGAGTTTCCTTTTTCCCAGTGAGTCGATCAAAAGCCGGTGAACAGACATGGTGGACAAATTTGCCAGTTGAACGGCGATTCAAACTGCGATTCTCTTCGAGACGCTTTGCAACAATGGGGACAGATGTTTTTTCTGTCGCCGTTTGAGGTTGGTGTGAGCGGTAATCATCTTCGATACTGCTTCGGTCCTTCCGATAGCGCGATGCTTAGCGGGAAATTGTGCTTCGATCAAGAGTTCCTACCCCAGAAATTTCTTACAAGGGGATCTATGTCGGAGTTTTCTCCCGCAGTTTCTATTTTCACGTTCGAGCGCTAGTCTGACGCAGCGACTCGACCTGAGGAGCTGCAAGCTTCCATTTCCAAACTCTCCTACGTGCATACAGCAAATGATAGTGCGTAGTTCTGACACCACCACGATACTGAGAATCTGACCTCGATATGACGCAACAATTTTCTCTATTGCGTCATCCGCTTCCGTTTTATATTAACGTGTGCAGAACTTTTGTGATCACCCTCGTACTTCAAATTTTCCGAAGGCGACCTCCATTTCGGGGGATCACAACAGTTTTGTTTGCGATGTCATGAAGTGACACTGCCACCCCAGTGGCACAGCCACCCCTTTATCATACTGTTACCCCTTTATCATAATAATAATAATAATAATAATAATAACAGTAATTACATAGCACAAGAGCTAGACAAAACCGTTCAAAAAAAGGAAACAAGAGAGAAGACATCCAATTTTCTGTTGTAATGAGCACGTCTTTTGAATCCTTTCCGATGCGAATTAAATTCATCAAATGTATTCAAAGTCAATGCAACCGGTTAGAAAAAAAAAATCACAACCGGATTTCTACAGTCTACAAAACATCCAGAGGAAGAATCAAATACTTACTTCCTTCAGCCGCTAAGAAGAATGTTGCGAAAATTAGCAAATTGAGCACAAAAAGTTTCTGATAGCAGAAGGAATATCGGAGACAAACAGATTTTCAAATCGAACACTTAAAAGAAGTAATATCGAAAGAAACATGATAAAATTCAATGCTTGCTAGCCGAAGAGTTTTGCATAATTGGAAAGTTGAAAATGGGCGAAAAATAGTCTTCATGGAAAAAACTATGCTAAGAAAAAAAAAACTTTTCAAATACGTCTCCCGGAAAGGTTATTCACCTTTATGCTTCCTAGCGGAAAATCTGCGCATTATTTAAATAGAATAATGCACCGCGTATCTATTGTAGCGAGTATAAAAAGAAATTTCTCAGTAGGGTTCTTAAAAACGGAGATACAACTGCAAACAGAAGTATAAAAACAGCGACAGAACTCGGAAACATAAAATACCTCAAATACAGTGTTCTACAAGGCAAATGATATTCGGTGTTGAAATAATTTTTTAAATCGCACATTTCGAAGGAGAGATATCCAGAAAAACAAATTGAACACTGGCGCCCACTAGAGGCAAAATTATGCATTATTTTGGGAAGGAAATACACACAAAGAATTTTCATAGTTAGTAGTATCTAACCAAACAGATTTTTTAAACATGTTTTTCAGTCACGCAGATATTGCAGTAAACATACGCCCTCTAAACAGGGTCAGATACGTTTCCCCTACTCAGGAACCAAGGAAAAGCTTCAATTTGTTAGGTTTTAAAAACAAATTGAATATTTTTTCGTGAAAGAAAGAATTACTTTAAAGTATGTTACTTTCGTTAATTAATTATAAGAATTTATAGACATAATAATCCTTATTCATTTTGCGGGAAAATATCAGAAAGGTCCCCGGTTATTCCCCCACACTTGCGCCCCCCCCCATCAGGAAAATCATGGTTCCGCCCCTGCCTGTAGTGTCAAACATGTGCGTTAAGAAAGATATGAAGTTATTTGAGAAACATTTCGCAGCGGAAACGCTCTCCGACAAAGAAAAAAAAATTCAAATCTGTCCCTTACAAGGAGAGATATCGACATAAATAAGACATACATCTACGCCTCTGGTGAAAAACTATGCACTATTTTAAGAATAAAGTATTCTGAAGAGATTTTAGCAGGTGAGCAGTAATGGTCCACGAAAGAATTTTTCAGTCGAGTTTTCAGAAGCTTAGATATTGCTGCAAATACATAGGAAGCAGAATCAAACACTTACAACCCTTTGGTGGCTAAACCATTTTTATCAAAAATTAGAAATATAATCGAAATATTTCCGATCAGGAGCTGTACCCGATGGAGGAAGAATTTTTTCAAATCGGAGTTTCAAAAGCAGAGATATCGGAGAAAACCCAATTTATCTTTACGCCCAGGATCTGGAAATCTATGCATTACTCCAAAATTTTTAATCTATATGAAAAATACTTCACACCGGAAGCACTTTGTAACAAAGGAAATATTTTTCAAATCAGTCTCTTAGAAGCAGAGATATCAACGAAAATAATGTTTATCCAAGTATCAAATTCAAAGGATACAAGGTCTAACCAAAAAATATTGAGACTGGATTTTTTTAAAGTACAAGATTTGTAGATTTGAAAGTTAATCGCCTTCTAAGTAGTCCTGTTCCAAAGCCACACATTTAGACCAGCGATGTTTGCTGTGCTCGAAGCATTTTCTAAAGTCATCTTCTAAAACAGCGAACAGCTGCTTCGTCGCATTCTGTTGTATCTCCTCAATATCTTGAAGTCTTATTCTTTTCAAGGGGTATTTGATTTCTGGGTAGATAAAAAAGTCGCAGGGAGCGAGTTCTGGTAAATAAGGTGTCTGTCGGACCTGTGCAATGCGGTGCTTAGCAAGACACTGCTGCAGAAGTTGCGATGCATTGGCAGGCTTGCTTTTATGGTGGAGTTGTCTCTCGCCACTCTTATGCAATGCCAGCCTTTTGCGACGAGCTGCGTCCCTCAAACACTGCAAAACTTGACAGTAGTACTCCTTGTGGAGTGCCAGCCTTTTGCGACGAGCTGCGTCCCTCAAACACTGCAAAACTTGACAGTAGTACTCCTTGTGGAGTGCCAGCCTTTTGCGACGAGCTGCGTCCCTCAAACACTGCAAAACTTGACAGTAGTACTCCTTGTGGAGTGTCTGGTCTGAGGGAGAGTATTCAAGATGAACAACTCCTTCATGATTGCAAAGAGAAACAGTCAGCCTCGTCTTAACATTAATGTGGCTATGCCCCGTGCTTATTTTGGGGTCTGAGAGAGTTTGGGGTCTTTCACTGAAAATACTGTGTCTTAGTTTTCAGGTCATACCAATAAACCCACGATTTTTCACCTGTTATGATAGTTTTCAACATGTTTTCTTTGTTTTCGACGCACTCAAGAAGGTCACTAGCAGCCGAAACACGGGCTTGTTTTCGCTCAGCTGAGAGCAATTTTGGCACAAATTTGGCCGAGACTCGTCTCAAACCCAAATCGTCCGTTAGAATCAACTAAACTGAACCAAAACTAATGTTGAAGTCTTCATATAACTCACGAATATAGGGATTCGGCAATTTTCCTGCACAGCTGTGAGCACAATTTCGACATTGTTTTCATTTTTGCTGGTTGTGGGCGTCCCGGAGTGTTTATCACTCTCAAGACTTTCACACATATCGTTAAAACGTTCA
Source organism: Macrothele yani (assembly GCA_039090855.1). Lineage (NCBI taxonomy): Eukaryota > Metazoa > Arthropoda > Arachnida > Araneae > Macrothelidae > Macrothele > Macrothele yani. The sequence goes on along the minus strand of CM076995.1, from coordinate 3,529,475 downwards.
TACCACTCATACATTTGTGCACAACTCATACAATCCTCCCCATAGACTTTTTGTAACTTTAAGCACGTGTCTTTGCAAGTTTTGTCAAGTTTTTGACGAAATCTGATGCAAATTCGTTGATAAACGTTTTCCGAGATGATAAATGCGACGAGCGGCACCACACCCGTAGGACCAAATCACTACAACGTAGATGATATGTGACTCACGGCACTTGCGTAGCAGGCTCAAATGTCAACCTGTACCACATCGCTTTCTCCTGTGTTGCGCGATTCCGAACTTAATAATGCAGCCAGTCTGGACAATTTTTTTTTTTTGATTGGAGGTTTAACGAGCACCGTGAGCAACTCAATGGGCTATAAGCAGTCTCCCGTCAGTAATTTAGGGTCACTGGTTCCAGGGAAGGGAGAGAGCCAGTGCCGTAAGACCAACACAACATCCATGCCTCACCGGGATTCGAACCCGGACCCCTTTTGGACGAATAATCAGAGGCCATCACTTAGACCACTGCGCCACCGGGGCTACGGACACTTTTTGATCACACATCGTATTATTTAATCTACTTTGAGAAATGCAGGTATCAATTCCAAGACAGACAAAAATTTACGCCACCTAGTGAGGAAACTCTGCGTCAGAGAAATTCGAATATGTACGACTTGCATCTGCGTGGTTGTCGTTATCCGGTGTAATAAGAATTTTTTTTTTGTAGCAAACGTTTCTGCACATAGACAGACCGAGAAAGTGATGCAATAAGCAAGTACCTTTTCAAGTTTTTCGAAAGACGAGCTAAATAATGTCGGATTCTGGATATCTGAATACGAGGTAAACTGCACAACATAAAATGTGTAGTCCAAAAACCATTTTGATCTAAGAAAAATAAACCAAACTTACTCTAATTAAAATTAGTGTTCGTCGTAACTTCCCTGGAGCAATAGCACCCAATTTAGTGATTCATAAACCCATTGAGTTGTTCTTCTCTCACTGTGGTGGCTAACCACCCACCCCCAAAACGGAGGACTGGTATAAACCTAAATTTTTTTCCAGTGGTATGAACCTTCCAGAGGTACTTCTCCCTGCTATCTTGTCCTCAAAACTAGTAAAAATTATCAAATATTAGAGCTCTGATCGAGTTTAAATTGAGGTTGTTAATTGCTACGAAAAAATGTGGGAAATAAGCTAATTTCCTAATAAATAGTAACACTGTACTATTGATCCGATTTATTGGTGCAGAAAGTAGACACATTAGCGTTTCCAAGCTTTCGCCCATCAACCAGATGGCTTTTTCAAGGAAGTTAGACAGTCTAACTTTCTTGAAAAAGCCATCTGGTTGATGTGCGAAAGCTTGGAAACGCTAATGTGTCTACTTTCTACGACAATAAATCGGATCTCTAGTACAGTGATACTATTTACTACTTAATTGGTGTACTGTTCCTTGTTATCAAAGCTAATTTCCTTTTTCTTTATAGTACTTGCCGATTCAGTGCCAAGAATCTAAATTTCAATCAGGTTTGACAATTTCGTAATTTTAATATAAAATTTAAAAGCTGCTATTTCAAATAATTAAAAATTAATTTGAATTCTAACTAGTTCAAACTATCAGTTTCCTCAAAATATATACTTCATAAATACACTGACGGAAAAAAAAATCCCAACACCAAGAAGGGGTTGTGTTAGATAAACGACAGTTGGTAGGCGGTGAGAGTACATCTGTAAGATGACGTCTATGCAAATTTCGCCCTCGGCGCATACGTGTGGCGCTAGTAGTGCCAGTCAAGTTTGTTGTAAATACGCGCTGTAACGTTCGTGAGCGTTCGTTATCGTTGAGATTCGACGTAGGGTGTTGATGTTAGTCAAAAATGCCTTTAAGAAGACGAAGAAGCCATTATCAACAGCTCACGGAATTTGAACGAGGTCGTGTAGTAGGGCTACGAGAAGGTAGATTTTCTTTCCACAATATTGCAGAACAACTTGGCAGGAATGTAGCCACTGTGCATGATTGTTGGCAGCGGTGGTCAAGGGAAGGTACTGCCTCAAGAAGACCGGGTTCCGGCCGGCCACGTGGCACTACTGAGAGGGAAGACCGCTGTGTACGGCGTATGGCCGGGGCGCATCGTACCGCGTCTGCGGCAGCAATTCGAGCTGCAGTTGCTACCACAGTGACACAACGTTTTGTTACAAACTTGTTACTTGAAGTACAGCTCCGAGCCAGACGCCCTGTAGCGTGCATTCCACTTACTCCAAACCACTGCCGTTTGCGACGTCAGTGGTGTCAAGCTAGAGCTCATTGGAGGACGGAGTGGAGATCTGTTGTGTTTTCTGATGAAAGCCGGTTCTGCCTGGGTGCCAGTGATGGCCGTGTGTTGGTTAGAAGGAGGCCAGGTGATCGCCTGCAACCAACCTGTCTGCGGCCGAGACACACTGGACCTACACCTGGAGTTATGGTCTGGGGAGCAATTTTCTATGACAGCAGGAGCACTCTCGTGGTTTTCCCACGCACCCTGACGGCACAGTTGTACGTCGGTCTGGTGATTCAACCACTTGTGCTGCCATTCATGAACAGCATTCCAGGGGTGTTTTCCAACAGGATAACGCTCGCCCGCATACCGCTGTTGTAACCCAACATGCTCTACAGAGTGTCGACATGTTGCCGTGGCCTGCTAGGTCACCAGATCTTTCACCAATCGAGCACGTATGGTACATCATTGAACGACAACTCCAGCGTCACCCCCAAACAGCATTAACCGTCCCTGTATTGACCGACCAAGTGCAAGAGGCATGGAACTCCATACCACAAACTGACATCCAGCACCTGTACGACACAATGCATGAACGTTTGCGTGCTTACATTCAACATTCTGGCTGTTACACCGGTTATTAATGTACCAGCGTTTCACATTTAAAATGGCTCTTCTCGCGCTTACAATAAGCTGTGTTCTTGAAACCTTAATCGATTAAATATTTTACCTATACAAATGTATTGCCGCCATTTCATTCCTCTACAACTATTTTTTCATGGTGTTGGGATTTTTTTTCAGTCAGTGTATTTGGAATGGTTTGTAGAATACTTTACTCATCTAAGATAAGTGCATGGATGCAATAATAGCAAGAATTTTCCCACTTAAGATGCTGTTAAAGTGTCTTTGTAGTATTCGGGATGCATTTTAAAGAGAAAAAGTTTCAATGCGACTAAAGAAATTCACCATAACGGTGACCAACTTTTTATTTGTTTTATATATTTTCCTGTTGCATTTGTTTCTCTCAGTATTCTTTTCGTAACTACTAGTGATTCAGCACAAAACGTCTAGGGCAAAGGTAGATCAGAGAAGCGGGAAATTAGATTTGCGTCTCGTTTGTTATATTTTCTAAAATATTATAGGATACGTTATTTTTCAGGTAGAACCATTTAATGGTGGTTTTAACTGTTGTAACTTTTTACATGTTATATTTCCTTTGAGTGAAAAGCAATTTCTCAGTTGGAAGTTATTAATATTCGCTGCGAAGATATATCGCGGTAAACAAATGCGATTTAAGAAAAATCTTTCACGTACCTCTTGGTTATAGGTGGTCGATGTTAAAATTTTTGAACGGTTGTTCTCATCAGGTTCTTGGGTGTAGGCTTTTTTTGAAGCGAATATTAATAACTTCCAACTGAGAAATTGCTTTTCACTCAAAGGAAATATAACATGTAAAAAGTTACAACAGTTAAAACCACCATTAAATGGTTCTACCTGAAAAAAAAACGTATGGAAAACATGTTTTTTAAATCTCGATACATCGAGAAATAAGTGCGTAGTATAGGATACGTAAAAGACGTACCTCCTAAATAATGGATACGGGGTCAGTACTGATATTAAAGTAAGCGTTATTGCAAATGCCCTTTCTTGATCTTTTTTTATCAGCAATACAACTGGAAGAACTTAGTCCATGGACAAGTCTACGGTAGAAGTAGACAAAAATAAGATGAATATCAACGAATTCTTGGGTGAAATATGCACATTTCTGCGCATAAACAAAAGATAATGCAGATGAAGAAAGGGATGAAGGAGAAGATCATTGTTTCAAATCAAGAAAGATAAATCAAGAGAAGATCAATACTGCATATCTAGAAAATTTAGATATAATTTGCAAAATGTATTGTTGCGTCTATGGAAACTTTGCCCCTGATATCAATTAAATTCATGTAAAACTTCGTTTTCATACAAAGTACAGTAAAAGATTTTGAACAAATCCCCGTAGAATATCACAAGTTATTAAAGGTAAGAAATCAGAAAGTATCAAAGACAAGATAAAATGCCGACTAAATTTCATTATATTAGTAAAAATTATTTTTTAATGTATCTGTTAGCTCCACCAAATACATTGAGGCAGCAATATCGTAATTAAAAGTAAGTAAACATAAAGAAAGACAAAAGGAAAACCACTAAGCAAAGAAATAGAAACTACTAACTTTGGCTTTCCCTGACCAAAGAATTTAAAAACATTATGAAAAGAACATTTATTATTTCGCCAGTTAAATAAGTTTATAGAAAAAATCTTTTCTCTGAAAGTTTTCTATTGAATATAAAAAACATGTATGCTGTGGGCAAATTTTCGTACACAAGGATAACAAGAAATTCAAAATGTTCACGTGGAAACCTATGTAGATCCGTTCGACTATTCAGTAAAACAGGTTTAATGGAAATCAGTTAATTAGCATCGCAGGTATTTCGCATGACTTCACTGACAGTGTGAGTCCAAAACTAGGCATTATCCGTTATCAACGCGAGAAAAATCATCGACATCGATTGACGACTGTTTGCGATATTAGCCCATTTTTTACAATTTTATTTATTCTGTTATGAGAACATTAAGTCGAGCCTGAAAATTACATTAGCATGCTTATTTTTTTGGTCAAAAGAGCAAGCTGAACACAAATTCATAAATGGAAAGTTTCTGTGTCCGTAATAATATACAATAAAAGTGACATAACTCCATCATCCTTGGACTACTAAAACTTTTGGACAAGTTGTCTTAAGGACCAAAGTATATTGCAGCAGAATTTACCATTAGAAAAATTAGTATTTTTTTTTTATTATTGAAGGTTTAACGAACACCGTGATCAACTCAATGGTCTATAAGCAGTCGCCCGTTCTTAATTTAAGGTCACTAATTCCAGGGAAGGGACAGAGCCAGTGCTGTAACACATACACATCATCCATGCCCCACCGGGATTCGAACCCGGACCCCTTCCAGACGAATGGTCATAAGCCATCGCTTAGACCACTGCGTCACCGGGGCTTTCAAATCAGTATTATTGGACCAATCTTGCCATTGAAGGATTCGGCGGTGCACCAGTTGTCATACTACGATCAGTACTAAATCCGTTTAAAATCAAGCAAAGCAAGGGAAATACAGTAAAAAAAGAAAGCCGCTCCGCTACGCAGTGGTCTAAGCGCTGGCTTATGATCATTCGTCCATGAAGGGTCTGTGTTCGAATCTCGGTGAGGCATGGATGTTGTGTTTGTCTTACGGCACTGGCTCTTTCCCCTCCCTGGAACCAGTGACTCAAAATTAAAGACGGGCGACAGCTTATAGCCCATTGAATTGCTCACGATGGTCGTTAAACTTTCAATCGAAAAAGTAATAATAATAACACGATAAAAGATTACACAGTTGAAAATTCTAACAAAACACCAAATGAGGGAGTCATAGGTATTTAAACTTAATACTTTTTGTATATATCTAGAAATGTGCGAAATCTTAATGATCAGATCTAATGTTAAACTAATATTCTGCCTATTAATAAATAAACTGTCTTATTAGTCATTCTTACTAAGTCCCCAGTTGCGTGGGAAGTTTTGAATTTTGGCTCGCGGCATAACCCTGTTGAAGATACATGAAGTACATATTTAGGTATATGTCATTGTTTTAGGAACCAGTACAAAATGATTCATGCATCCAGAATACAATTTTATAACTGATCAATCAAAAAGTAATGTTGAGATTGTCGTTCTGCACTTGTCCCCAAAGAGACGAATTACTATGTCCGCAGGCTTCTGGTCTAATCTTTCTCTTCCTTAATACGTATGTACTTCTTATAGTTAAGTAACTATTACATTAATGAAAGTGAAATTGAAAGCTTTCCTCTCTGTAACCCTTTGCGAATGTAACACGGTGGCAAAGCTTCAGGAGCAGTTCCACTACATCTCAAGAAGTATTACAAGACCGGTGATCAGTCACTTTGTTGGAGTGAAAATAAAAGAAAATACTCCAGGAAGACAAAATATTAGTCTGAAGTATTCAGCAAGAGAATACTTCCAAATTGTCCCGTGGCCTCTGAACAACACGATCATAGTGTGTGTTAATTAAATGGTACATATTTTCCGATGTCACAGGTATAAGACTCACGAAAATTTCATTATTTAAACGAAAAGTCATGAATTCTTCCATTTCCGAAACTTATATTAGTTTACCTTTGGAGATAATCGGAATATTTAACAAGATCCCACGTAGAAATTACTAAAGAGCTAATACTAAGTAGAAAATGAGCAGAAATGGCGTCCTGAAGCCGTGCTTTTATGAATTGATCGTACTGAAACCTATTACTGAGTTCGCATTGAATAAATGTCATAACAATGAAAAGGAAACTGAATTGCTTTCCACTGCTTTTGAGGTATTTTAATGATGAAATAATGCTTCATGCACTGATAAAGATTTTGTTATTTTTTGTATCTTATATAACACTAAGACACAGCAGAAAACGTTCTCTAAATCCGGTCTGCTGAGTCGTGATGAGGAGAACGTTTCCCTAATCGCTGCCACAACAATTATCTCACTTGGTGAAGGACATCGTTTCCTTCTGCTGCTGTGTAAATGCGATCCACCATAAAATAAGCGCCAATTTAATGCAATCAGTTTTAATGAATGAATACAGTAATTCGGTCATTCATCCTACCAAGACTCACATGAAGAAAAAAACATTCTTTCCTGCTTCCTGGTTTTCCATCTCTGCTACCTTAGATAATATCTGAAATATCCTGACATGAGATTGCAGATAGTTCTGAATTTCAGTTTCTGTAAGACTTATTACTATCTTCCTGTGCATTTAGAATGCGTTTACTTCTTCCTTTTGGAAGTTTTATTTGTTTATTTCCTCTGGGAATTTTATGATATGCATAAATCCAAAATTTGTACAATGGTGAAGCCCTTTTAGTTTACATTTTGGGTGAATAATATTATTCGGTGCTGTTCAGAAAAGTCATCGACATCCAGATTTTTGTACAGTTGTTTAAATACTACGCAGATATTATTCGAACTGATTCATTCACACAATTAAAAACGAAGCAAATTCTGAGAGGTAAGGTTTTGCCTGATTATTATAAACTTCTACAATATTCAAGTGAAAAAAAAAGAACATTTCACAAACTTTGAATGTTTACAAATCAAATATTGGCGCTGGAGAATTCCTAATGGGCTTTATATGTAGTATTTAATTCTACATATAACACATAAAAGCCTAAATTTTCATTTTAACCAGCCATGAATTAATATATCGCATTAAATCTACTATTCTTCACTTTTATTTCATCTTTTAGTGTTTTCTTTCTTTAATAGAAGTTTAATTACAAATAATGCTTAGAATTTTCGTTATTTAAACAGAAACCGTCGTCCACCAGACTTCAAAAATCAAATACCTTTTGAGGTAGAATTAGTACTATTTCATATTAAAAACCTAAAATATACAAAAAGCACCTGGTAAAGATGAAATAATTAATAACGTTATGAAAGTATTACCCATTTCTTATACTCAAGTGGTTTTTTTCGGCATTAGGCATAAATTATTTCCCAAACAACCGAAAATCTGAAGAAATAAGTTTACTTCCAAAACCAAACGAAAATTTGGCCTTACCAGAAAATGTTTCCTTATTACCAACGGCAGGCTAAATTTTGAAAACTATATTTCCCAGAATGCGTCAGTTCTACGAAGAATTTTCTGTTGTAACATATGCTGAAAGTGGTTTCAGAGGAAAACACTCCACCATACGTCAGCTAACTGAAAACTATAAATGCTTGAGCGTCAAAAAACATACGGCAGCGAAATTTTGAAATACTGCCAAAGCATTTGCTAAATACTAGTTTCAAGCAATAATTTTAAAACTCATTACTCATGACAGACGTCCCCCCCCCCCACCGTATTGTTTATATGATCAAATCCCACCTGCAGATAAGAAATTCTGTTTTAAAATAAATGGAAAACAGTCGTCACTTATTAACATTCAAGCGGGAGTGCCACAAGACAGGGTCCTGGAATCCGCACTTCATTCTAATTCTACGTCAGATTCTCCAACAAACAGGGACTGAAATCTGACAGCAATTTTGTATCTTACTGATACAGCAATTAGTTATACTTCTAAAAAGAAAAAGAAAAATAAGCAGCGTTTATGCTGTAGAACTATGTGACAAAATTTTGGCTATATTTCCAAAATTGGAAAATCAAATTAGACATATAAAAATCGCAAGCAATTTTATTTTTCAAACGAGTAAATTGAAATCACCCAGACTTTGTGTGAAGGGAGTCGGATGGTTCCAAGGGTCAAGAAATTCGAATTTCAAGTTTTAAGATTTTTAGGTTTAATTTGATACCAAGTTTATGTGATTCTGTGCAGTAAATCACATTTTACGAGCATTTGTATGATGGAGCGCAACAGTAATTTTACAGTAAATAGTAACACTGTGTTAGTGATCCGATTTATTGGCGTAGGAAATAAACACATAAGCGTTTCCAAGCTTTCGCACATCAACCAGATGGCTTTTTCAAGGAAGTTAGACAGAAACTGCAAACTGAAAAATAGAACGCTTAACAATTTGAACGCGGAAACTTGACAATAAATAAATGCGACGTACATATCCAACTATTCAGGGGTAAGAGGCGGAATGGAAGTATTAGGTGTTCAACTTAATTCTCGGCCCTTAACCGCAAGCAATCATAGAACGTCGGCAAACGCAAATAGCTGTGTGCAATAATGGCTGATTGCAGCGCCATCCAACAGCATTCCAGGCAATCGTAACCGCTCACCGATGTAGTGACAAAAGGGACCAAAGTTGACGGTGAAAGCAATGCCGTCCGAGAAGCAACATTTGAGGCATTGTCTCCTGTTCGCGTTTCAGCTGAAAACAAGTGCCGCGAAAACCCTGCAAGTGATTTATGCTGCTTTGGGGGAGGCTGCTGTCTCCTACAGTATGTTTAAGAAGTAGTTCCAGCGATTTAAGCAGGGAAATTTCGATCTCCGTGATACAGAGCGTCCGGGACAGCCACAGAAAGTTGACGATGAGAAACTGGAACAACTGTTGGACACGTATCTCTGTCGCACTCAGTCAGAGTTCGCCCAGGAACTCAGAGTAACATGGCATTAAATTGCAAAGCGCCTGCACAAGCTTGGACTGATTCACAAGGAGGGCCGTCAGGTATGCGCAAAATACGTGGTCAACTGAGTCACCACGTGATGTAGCCAACCATTTAAGACTGCTGCAAGATTGGACGGATTCACAAGGAGGGCCGTCAGGTATGCGCAAAATACGTGCTCACATGAGTCACCACGTGATGTAGCCAACCATTTAGGACTGCTGCTCGTCAGCAATAGTCATTAGTGAATGAAAAAAGAGGATCCTTTGGATTTCCATAAAGAGCTTATTTTGGGTGTCCGTTTGGCTGGTGCGACATTTTTGAAAAACAGCAGAGCTGTCTGGTTTCTCAAAAGGTGAGTTCTCCTGGAACTTTAATCAGTGGAAACATAACCCACATTGCTTGTCTGAGAGGCCCAAATGTGGCAGGACGCAATCTCTCAGGAACGAGATCGCCGTAGTCTGAGAAGGCTTGTTCGAAGAAACAGAACTTCCTGTATGCAGAAATTGACGGAAGCATTCATTGCAATCTGTTCTTGATCCATGTCCCAGCGAAATATGCCCAAGGAATAGCAGAGGATTCGCATTGACAGTAGCATACCTAATACGGAAAACACTGGTTTCTCTTACGAACCGGAAAGTTCGTCTACAGCTGTGTCAGAAACGTCGTGATTGGATCCTGGAAGTCTGGAAAAAGGTCATGAGGTCCGACGAGTCGTGGTACAATTTGTTCTGCACCGAAAGGTTTGACGGGAGCACAATGAATCAGTGAACCCAGCTTGTCCTGTAAGCACACATCATGGTTCTTGAGGTGATGCCATGGTGTGGTACACGTTCTGTTGGTGCGAACGGGCACACCAATACTGCTGGAAGGTCGGGTGTCCTGTAAGGATTATATAAACATTATTGCCAATCAAGTCCATCCTGCAATGCTCGTTTTTGATGCAGCAAATAACGGCTGCCACTGTCCATCACTCAAAATGTGTTAAGCAACGGTTCAAGGAGCATGACAACGACTTTCATCATCTTTTATGGCCACCATAAAACGCGAATCTGAACCCCTTGAGAATGTATGGGGCATGTTCGTAAAACAGATACGGGAGCAAGGTAATTTTTTGTCAAATTAACGCCGGGTATGTTGCAGACGTATATATAATCTAACATCTTGTGAAATCTATGCCAATCCGCATACGTGCTGTAATTCGCGTTAAACGGGGTCCAACGAGGTACTGAATAAAAGTTTCTAATACAGTGACCGGTACGTGTAACACTTTTCAGGGATCGCTGCTTGAAAAGTTTTTTTTCTAAGTCTTCAGATAATGTCTTAGAAAAAAACAGTTGCAACCAGCGATTTGTAGCACACCAAAGAAAAGGGCACTGTGATGTCTCCAATGAAAGAATTCGCCAATTCTCAACAATGACACAGCAAGAAAAATCAACGGCTGGCCCACTCACATCAGAAGATATGTCAAGTGTGCGTGGCTTCTGAAATTCAAAAATTCAAAAAACAAATGCTCTCTGACTAAAAATAGTAATCCAAAAAACCATAGAAATCTATATGAAAATAAAGTTCTAAATAATGGAATAGTTCTTTAATGAATATTATGATTGTACAAAATTATCAAAATTTGTTCACTTAACAATAAAACATACTAATTATAAAATAAAAACGTTGCTTTCGAATTTTTCACGGTAAAGTCACAAATTGTACTGCTAAGTATATAAATGTGGAAGAAATATTTCTCTCGTACGTGGAAAATACGTCATAGATTTTAACACAGCAATCAGATATCTCTGAATTGACTGTATTTGCTGTTCCACACGTAATATCAATCACATCAGAAAACTTGAAAATGTCAAGCGCTCTGGAGCGGGAATCGAACCCGCATCTCCCGATTAGAAGACATAGAGACATTAGAGACATCACGGTAATCGGGAGATTCCCGCTCCAGACCGATTGAAATTTTCAAGTTTTCTGATGTAATTGATATTACGTGTGGAACAGTAAACACAGTCAATTCAGACATTTCTGATTGCTGTGTTAATTAGTATTATGTACTGCTAAGTTTGTCACATGGTAGTTACTGCAGAGAACGCTTTTCATTTTTAGCTACACGTCACTTAGCAGTTCATCCTTTATACGTTTCAAACGGAAAAACGACCTTTCCGGAGAGCAGTTTAAAAATATAAAACTCCAAGGATAATCACCGTATTAATGTACTGTATCTCTGTAAACTTAATATGTAAACACCCAGGCTGACTCTGTGACTTTGTATCACTGTCGGCTCTTAGCAACCGCGCGGCCGCAGACAGTGCTGTTGGTAACAACGAACAGCGGAGCTTGGCTTAGCAACCGAGCAACAACAAACAGCAAATTGCGAGACCAAGTAATCGCGTTGCAGAAAGCCTCTCCACAATTACAACTAGCTGAAGAGAAATGCGAATATCTAATCCCATCATTCTTTGTAAACTTCTTTGATTGCAAAGGTGATGTTAGCTAATTCATGAATACATAAGATAATTTAATTACCATTTCTAAATGAAGCCGTGGCGGAATCTGTCCAAATTGCGTTTTCCCTGTACGAAGCATGAAGCTAGCTGCATCTTCTAAAACTCATAGCAAATTACGTTTTTCCTTGTAGCACGTGGATGAGGATTGAAATGAAATAAGAAGATGCTCAGAACTAGAATGACAAATTTGGTTCTGGTAGAGCGCTTTCCTAATGGCCTACGTTACATAGCAGTGTCAAGATCCAGAAGTCCGGAAAAACGGAAAAAATAATAAACAATACACAAACACCAAACATTGTTAACCGCCAGATATTAAAAACCCTTTAGAAAATAAACTTGACAGATAAATAATAAAATTATCAGCACCAGAGATTTAACAAGAAATGAAATGGTTTCATCATTTTAATTTGAACTTCTTTCAGCTACAGTTAATAAGAAATTTGTTGTTACAGCTTTTCGGCATTACTAGCCTGTAACCGCCCGTGCATAGTGCTGGTTACAGGCAAGTTGTCCTCGATGTAAGCATGAAAGTGCCGGCTGCACAAGAGAATTTAATATCATCATTATAAAGATCTTATTTCCCCAGAAAAATAATATTTTCAATTTAGCTAATCTTCGGTTGCATTCAAGTCTGCTGAAAGCATAACGTAAACGATAATGCTAACAACACTTTCTAACATACTTGATTTTCTCTTTAGTTTAATTTCAAGCACATCCGGTTTAGTTCACTCGAGGAACATGGATTTCCGGTAGCAGAAGAGATATGTGTACCACAGGTGTCGATTTTTGGTTTCAGAGGGGTCCTTTAAAAACGACTGTACTAGCAGAAGGAAAAACAAATGTTTTCTATTAAATCTCTTCGCTTTATTCTGTGACAATACTTTTCATTAATCCGCTTTTGATTAGCGGAAGTATAAATCATTCTGACTCTACAATGATCTTCAAACTAATTCTATGCCATCTCAAGAAGCAGCAAATTTTGAAATGTATTTTCTGAGTCTTCTAACACAGTGAGGTACCTGAGCTGTAGCTTACTTAGCTTATGCTAAGTTCACTCCCTAGAGTAAGCAAGCACCATAAAGAACTTCAACATAACGAATATTAGAAACTATGGGAAACAAGACATTGTAAATAAGGATCCCATTATATCCAATGACTTCCAAATAAGCCAAAACATGTAGCAGGAAAACAGAAATTATTAAAGTATAAAGTTCAAACTGCCTTTTATATAGAAATTCAGCGTACAACGGTTACGTCTTAATTTTTTTAATTTCTAGTTAAAACGAATTTTCTGAAAAATACTAAAAAAGCTTTGTAAGTTTCTACGGTGAATGGTGTTGCTTGCGTTGTAATACCAGAATATTCTTTACAGAGTTTCATCCAACTAAAATTCTATTGTTTTATTTTCTAAAGCGCTACTTAATCTTCTTAAAATCATTTGTTGACATTTTTTGTTTTTCTTCCTTTGCGGTACGTAGTTTGATTGATGTGAGACACTTCTAACCTCCTGACATCATTTCAAAGCAGGTCTTACCTGCTGAACTCTTAACCTTTCTGCTCTCGTACTCTGAGAGGAGGGAGGAAATCCAGCCCGTCACACGAGTTTTGATACAATGGTATCTGCCAGCCCCGCAAAGAGTGCTGACTCCATTTATATAATCATCGATTAAGTTGAAGGCCGATCAGTATAATCATCGATTACACTAATCGGCCTTCAAAACAACGAAATATTTAATGATGACGGCACTATTCGCTACAGAATAAATAAGAGCGTGTTTTGTGCTGTTTCACTCTTGTTCTGGCTCCATATACAATAACGAATTAAGGATTTTAATAAAGACAGCATTAATGTTTAGCACGTCTTTCCAAAAAAGATGGAATCTTATTGCACAGTTTCCTCTGTTCCAATGTTTGTGCATCTGTAGACACCATAATCCCGTATCTATAATTCAGATTTAAAAGGTTTTGCCGCAGCAGAAAACACTAAATATGAGAATGATGTCTCATGCACTTTTAAATCTCCCAGAAGCACTCCTTTTTGCACTAGAAAGCTAAAGCTACACCCAAAGCTATTCATACATTTCTACTGTTGCATGCTGTAAAGTCTCGTCGCTAGGTGGCGCGACTGTATATTTTTGTTAAGTGATCCTGAAAGTGCTGTCCGAAATATTCTCTTTGCGTCTTGTATTTTTTCCTTAACTCCTGAAACTTTGCCGAAAAAACATGTTGGGGGGCAAATTGATATTTTTCAACATGTCTGCTTCTATCCATTTCAAGATAGAGCCTTTACTAACTGTCTGATGGAAACATATTTTAACCCAGTTTTTTTTTTTTTTTTAGTTTTGGGGTTTAACAACCACCGGGAGAAACTCATTTGGCTATAACAAATCGGCCATTCCTAACTTAAGGCCACTAGTTCCAGGGAAGGGGAGAGTCAGTGCGGCATTGTCTGAGATGACTGGTTCCAGGGAAGGGGAGAGTCAGACCATTTGTCTGAGATATGTCCGGGACTCAAACCCGGACACATCTCAGACAAATGGTCAGCAGCCAGCGTTCAGTCCACTACGCCTCCGAGGAGACAATTTTAAACAGCGCCTAGCGTTAGATATGATCAGTATTATGAACATGGCATCCGATTTTCCACAAGCACTATTTCCTCAGCTTTCTCGTTCAGTAAAGTTGTTGCAGTTGTTTGGAGGTTTAACGACCATCGTGAGCAACTCAATGGGCTATAAGCAGTCGCCCGTCCCTAATTTAGGATCACTGGTTCCAGGGAAGGGAGAGAGCCAGCGCCGTAAGACAAACACAACATCCATGCCTCACCGGGATTCGAACCCGGACCCCTTCGGACGAATGATCAGAGGCCAACGCCTTAGACCACTGCGCCACCGGGGCGGCTTTCAGTAAAGTAAATCTCTATTTTTGAAGCACATTCTTCTTTTGTCGCATTTAACCACTACCACACTGGCGTGCAAACATTAAGGACGAGACGGTTTTTCGAATGTAACGTCGTGCAGAAGTGCTCCACATCGACTCAAATCATACCATAAGATCCCCAAGATGTAAGAATATGGGACAAGTGAGCAAAACCGTCCAGACAAGGAATTCAAAGGATACAAAGGCACTTTATTGAAAAGGTAGCATCCGCCACAACTGGACAGAAGAAAAATCCGGCTGTCAAGAAAAATCCAGTCTTTAGTACGGGATATGATCACGCCAGACTGCCTTGCAGGATTTACAACGTCTGTCCATGCTGAGGACGAGGTCGTCAAGGAGCTCTTGAGGCATCGCGGCCCATTCCTCTTGTAGCGCCAATCGCAGTTGCGGAATCGTTTCTGGCGGCTGGTGACGTGCTACCAAGCGTCTCCCGAGAAGGTCCCACACGTGTTCGATTGGATTTAGGTCCGGGGACCTTGCGGGCCAATTCATGCGTTGAATATCTTCACTCTCCAACAGCTCTGCGACAGCCACTGTACGATGAGGTGTAGCGTTGTCGTCCATGAAGAGGAACTCAGGACCCACAGCACCTCTAAACAGATGCACGTGAGGCAGGAGAACCTCGGTACAATAGCGGCCACTAGTGACTGAACCTCCTTGGAAGATGTGGATGTCAGTACGGCTACCAAACATGATACCGCCCCAAACGATAGCCCCGCCACCTCCAAATCGGTCCCTTTCGATTATGTTGGAGGTGTGATTGCGGGTTCCCTGCTCTCTCCAGATGTGTATACGTCCATAATCGCTCGTCAGACTAAATCGGCTCTCATCCGTAAAGAGAACTCGACCCCATTGCTGATGTGTCCAGTTCTTGTGTTCCTGGCACCACAGAAACCGCCGTCTCTAATGGGCAGGCGTTAATGGCACGCACTGTACTGGTCGTCGTGTAAATAGACCACCTTTGTACAGCCTCCTGGCCACGTTAAAACGCGATAACGTACGTCCAGTTGTCTGTTGCATGTGCCTTGCGATTTCTCCCGCTGTCGGCCGTCTGTCTCTTCTCGCCTATAGGACAATATACCGGTCGTCCGCCGCCGTGGTTGCTCGTGGACAACCACTGCTAAACTCTCGGACAGCTGTTCTTATCGTTTGAAATGCTTTCCAAGCTCGTGAAACGATGCTGTGAGCGATCCCGAAATGCTCGGCCACACTGGCCACACGTCGACCTTCTTCCAACTTCCCAATGACGCGACCTCGAGTAAAGTCATCCAGATGTTGTCTACTGGATTGCCTGTTGGCCATATCACACGGTGGCAGTAACTCGACGTCGTTCAAATCGATGTACATCGTGCAATAGCCTTCACCGAATTTCTGAGCGTACATCACACGTGTGCTTTATATCCTTCCGATATTCCCCACCCACCTATACGTCATGCTGCATATATGCACATGCCGTACCGTACCGGACCCTAGTCTATCTCCTGAGCGGTCATTCGGTCCGTTCGGCCTGCTCGTTCCACTGTTATGCTAATTTCTCCTCTTCGTCCTTAATTTTTGCACACCAGTGTATGTAAACAACTCCTGGCCGCCCGGGCGGCGCAGTGGTCTAAACGATGGCCTCTTATCATTCGTCCGTAAGAGGTCCGGGTTAGAATCCCGGTGAGGCATGGATGTTGTGTTTGTCTTATGGCGCTGGCTCTCTCCCTTCCCTGGAACCAGTGATCCTTAATTAGGGACTGGCGACTGCTTATAGCCCATTGAGTTGCTCACGGTGGTCGTTAAACCTCCAATCAAAAGAAAAAGCAACAACTCCTGAACAAACTTTTAATCTAGCATCTTTTTTTTTTTTGATTGGATTTTAACGACCACCGTGAGCAACTCAATGGGCTATAAGCAGTCGCCCGTCTCTAATTTAGGGTCACTGGTTCCAGGGAAGGGAGAGGGCCAGTGCCGTAAGACAAACACAACATCCATGCCTCACCGGGATTCGAACCCGGACGCCGTTCGGACGAATGAACAGAGGCCATCGCTTAGACCACTGCACCACCGGGGCGGCAATCTAGCATCTTCCTTCAGCGTCAAAATAACCATCGTGTATCGATTTCCGTCAGAGTACGCTGATCCCTATACCAACGAGATGAACCGAGTCACAAGAAGTACGGAATGGCTATGCGGCCAGGCGGACGAGTATTAGGAGAGAGCGGCTGCTTATTATTTTTTTTATTGTATGTTTAACAACCACCGTGAGCAACTCATTGGGCTATAAGCAGTTGGCCGTCCCTTATTTAGGGTCACTGGTTCTAGGGAAGGGAGAGTGCCAGTGCCGTAAGACAAATACAACATCCATGCATCACCAGGATTCGAACCCGGACCGATCTCGCAGTCGTAAGCCAGCGCATAGACCACTGCGCCACCTGGGCGACCGGTTGCTTATAGCTCTTAGAGATGTTCATATTTGTTGTAAAACATCGGAACAAAAAAAAGAGAAGTGGTATTTGAACAAACATCAATTGGCTGTAGTAGAAACGCGCAGTGCCTTCTTTAAAACACGACTGCTGGTCGGTTCTGGGAAAACATTCGGGACAGAAATTATCATTTTTTCAAATAATGTTATAGACATTATTGGAAACATTATCTTCGGAAATACATAAACACATCACTTTTTTGGCTGCGATGACTTTTCCCCACAGCCAAGTCACCAAAAGTCACTTAAAAAATCGCTTCATTGAAAGATCATTGAATCAAAATAATCACTTTTCCGATGGACGGTTTCAGTATAAAATTCGCTTTCCCAAAAGTAAAGTTTACCAAATTGTTCATTTGAACGACAGGTAATGTTATCGACCGGTTACTTCACCTACAAGTTCTTTTCACCGAAGGGTAGGTAAATCGAAAATTATGTGCTTTGCTAAAGAATCCATTTGAGAGTAATATACTCGGGAACAACAGGGGGGATTCTGGGGTCAACAAAAATACCATGAAACTGTGACCTCTGTACAAAAACGGTCGAGTCACATTATTGTGACCACCAGCTATTATCCAGGGTAACCGTCGTGTGCAGCGCGGACAGCAGCTACACGGGTTTGGAGTGACTCAGTGACGTGCTGGAAGGTGTTCACAGGTAAGTGGAGCCATGCTGAGTGCAGAGCATTGGCAGCTGCTGGAGGGTGTGTGGTATAGAATCCATAGAGCGAACAACACGATCGAGGTGGACACACAAATGCTCAATTGGGTTTATGTCTGCGGCTTTAGGGGGCCACGGAAGTACGTTAAAATCTTCATCGTGCTATTTCAACCACTCTCGAACATTTCTAGCTATGTGACACGTCGTATTGTCATGCTGGAAGATCCCATCCGCTCAAGGAAGACAATCAGCATGTATGGGTGTACGTGGCCGGCAAGGATGGATTCATAAAGAATTCGGTCCATAGTGCCTTCCACAGGTATGAGTGGACCCAGAGAATGCCACGAAGACATCCTCCTGACAATAACGCTGCCCCCACCAGCTTGTGTTATTCGATCAATGGTTGAATAGTGTTTGTTCTTCGATGTTTCTCGCCTTATTCGCCAACGTCCATCCGTTCGATGAAGCAGAAAACATGACTCATCAGAGAAGGCAATCCTTTGCCAATCAGCAGAGGTACAATTCCGATACTGCCGTGTAAATGTAAGCCTTTTCTGCCAATGCACCTTCGTTAGTATAGTTGCAGCGACCATCCGTCTGCATCGGAGCCCCATACGCAACAGGGTTTGCTGAGCTGTCGTTTTAGACACACTTCCGGTAGCCCCCTGGTTCATTCGGCCAGTGAGTTGCTCCACTGTAGATTATCGATCGGCCCTCACGCACCTTCGAAGCCGACGTTCACCTCTCACATCAGTGGCACGTGGTGCTCCGCAGTTGTCATGTCGCTTATTCGCAGTGGTGTTATTTTTCCAATCACGATACACTTTAACCACAGCAGCACGCGAACAGTTCACAAACTGCGCTGTTTCAGAAATACTGCCACCGTTGGCCCGAAAGCCGATAATCATCCCTTTTTGCAAATCTGATAAATCGTTCCTTTTATCCATGACAGCAACGAGTGATATGTTTTCAGATTGCCTACAGCACACTTTATGTACCTCCAAGCCAGCTCACAACACATACCTTCTTTCATCGGCTACGCGTTGTTCGCATCAAAAGTAGGTGGTGGTCACAATAATATAACTCGACTGTGTATAACTACATCGGCCATTGAATTAGAAAACTTTTCGCACACGTACGTAAACTTCATTTCACAGCGTATACGTGGTCACATGTGCGTCACCACGTGATCTGGGCTACTATTTAAGAATACTGTTCGTCAGCAATCATCAGTAGCGTCGATCACAATGGGAAAAAACAGAGGATCTTTTAGAGTTCAAGAAATAGTTTATTGTTGTTGTCCGTCTCGCGGGAGCAATGATTAAAAACAAAACAGCAGAGCGGAGTGGTTCCTGGAAAGGTGTTATTCCTGGTCTTTAATCAGTGACAAGATAATTCACATTACTTGTCTATGAGGCGTAACTGTTGCAAAACGACAATCTGTCAGAAACGAGATCGCCGTAGTCTGAGAAAGCTTGTACGGACACCCATAAATTTCTGTGTGCAGCAATGGAGCGAAGCATTCAATTAAGGCTGTTCTCGATGCATATAACAGAGAACTATTCGCAGAGAACTGCAGAGTATTGGTAATCACATGGCTAAACAGAAACCAGTGGTTGCTCTTAAGAACCGGGAAGTTTGTCTACAGTAGTGCCAGAAACTCTGTGTCTGGACACTGGAAGACTGGAAAAAGTCAGGTGGTCCGACGAGTCGTGGTATAGCTTGTTCTGTGCCAACGGTAGGCAAAGAGTTTGATGGGAATTCCATGAAGCAACGGACCCATTTTTTTCTTATGAACACAATTCAAGGTACTGGAAGTAGTGTC
The DNA here is from genome assembly GCA_039090855.1 of Macrothele yani. Taxonomy (NCBI): domain Eukaryota; kingdom Metazoa; phylum Arthropoda; class Arachnida; order Araneae; family Macrothelidae; genus Macrothele; species Macrothele yani. The sequence continues at coordinate 3,509,700 of CM076995.1, read as the reverse complement.
CTGGTGTGGGGCTCGTTAGGATCCTTTGATATTGCTGGATAGTCGAGTGTCATCCAAGGATTATCTGATCATTGTTGCCGATCAAGTCAGTTGTTCAATGTCGTGTCTTACTCAGCAGCCGATGGTTGTTTCACGGACGTCAATGCTACTGTTCATCGTGCAAGATGTATTCAGCAGTGGTCAGTGAGCATGACAGCGACTTCCACCATCTTCTCTGGCCGACAAAAAACACGGATCTGAACCCCATTTCGAAATGTATGGGACATGTTAGAAATACAGATCCAGGAGCAAAGTCTTCTTCCTTCAAATCTGAGCAAGTTAAAAGACTGTCTGGTGAAGAACTAATATATTGTAGACGTAGATGCACTGCAAGACCTTGTGGAACCTATGTGAAACCGCATAGATGCTACAATTAGGTGGTTTCCATAACACTCTAAATGAAGCTTTCCAGGTTCACTGAATCTGGTACAACCATATTATTTGCTATAGACGCAATAAACAAAAGGATTTCAAAATCCTGCTTTTCATTATGCAAAACTGTACTGAAATAAACTGTCGGGGAGTTACAAATCGTCTGTATTCACATTCTTCGCAAGAAATGCTCGCGAAGACGCGGTGTGCTTTCAGTAAAACACTCTAATTCCTAACAAACCGAACTCGAAAGATACTTTTCTTGATCATTTCGTGGCATTTTCAGAAACGACATGATCTAGGACATCTAAATTCTTGTAAAACTAAAAAACCTGGATTTTTCAGCTTTATAATGTGATAAAAATCGGAAATTTCGGGCTACATCCAAGAGACAAACAGATCTGAAATGTGTTTATGAAACAGGAATCGTAGCTTTTATTCTTGTCTTCAAATGCTTGAGTAGATGTTGTTGGTGATTCTCAGTTCTGCAAAAACATCTGAAACACATATTGTTTAGATCTAGACTTTAAGACAATTTCTTTAAAGAATTCTGTAGAGTGTTTAAGAAGGCCATGGAAGTGTCTGGACATGACGTATGCAGTCTTGAGCAACACGAGCCGTGTGCGGGCGGGCATTATCCTGCTGGTACAGCCCACCTGGAATCCCGTCCAGGAATGAGAGCACATGGAACCGTAGGGTCTCATCCACATACCGCTGGCCCGTCAGTGATCCACGTACCACTACTGATCCACGTGCCATGCCTGAAGTGGTGAAGGTGTGGCGCTCGATAGCGAGGTTGGGATTGTGCCGTTAACCCGGGGACCTCCACACCCGGACACGATTATCATATGTCCCCAAAACGAAGCGGCACTCATCGCTTAACACCAGGCGTTCCCAGTATGTGGCGTTCCACGTCACTCTGGCCTGGCACCACTGCACAGGGAGCCAGAGACGTTCCGGTGTTAACAGCAACACACGTAAGGGGCGCTGGTATCTGAGATTCCCTTCCACGTGGCGTCGGGAAATGGTTCGTGGGAACATAGGAGCCTCTACATCTGCCTGTATAGTGGACCGGGTCCCCGTGGGATCCGTTCGTGCCTGGAGCAAGATCCGTAGATCCTCTCTACCGGTGGTGCTCCTGGTCCGACCGGAGCAGCTCTGCCGTGTGGCAGTGCCGCCACGTGTCCACTGCTCCCAATATAGTCGGACGGTATTTTCAGAACGATCCACGTGGCTGCCTGTACGGCGCGCCGACCACCCTGCGGTTTTCAAAATGATGATCCGGCCTCTCTCAAAGTCCGTACGTTGCTTAAATCGACGTTTGTGGCGTCTACCCGGCATTCTTGTCACTCTGTACTCTTGCTTGCGTCGGCCGGTGCTTTTCGTTTTCGTGGGGCAACCAATTCCCCTCCGGTTTATAAGGCTACCGGTTCGGGCTTGCAGCGCCACCACAGGGTGTGCAGTCATGCGCACTCGCACTCGCACCAAACGTGGAACGTGGATCATTTGCATACCAGCACGCACTCTAGCGATTTGGAAAGTTTCGCGGTTGTAGCATGTTTTGTTCTAGGTGCGCAAATTTCATTGTGCCGTGAGTGTAATATGACTGTTGGCCTTCTATGTTTTTCCAAAGATATATTCTTCATCATTTTCTATGTTTATAAATTTCATTCTGGGATACCTCGTCTTCTGTAAATCGGATTGAAAGAATTGTTTCTGTAATGGCACGTATTCGGACAAGGATATGCATTATCTATGCGTCCTTTGATTGTGCCCCAAGCATTTTTCCCCATCAGGTAATGTAGCATTCTTCTGAAAGTCCTGCTTTTGTTTCATCCGGTTTTCGTAATCATAACCTTCAGTGAATCAGTTTCTTTGATATATCAAATTATCACCAGGAAGCATTGAACAAATATTTGGAGTTTCGAATCTGTCAACTGGTTTCGATTCACGTATTTGTTTCTTCCAAAGAAAATCTCGTGATCACTTCAAGTTTCCAATCTATCGTTTGGCTATGGCTCGCGTATTTCTTTTTTTTTTCAAGGAAAATATCGTCATCGATACAAGTTTCCGATCTGTCAATGGATGTCGGTTCACACATTTCTTACTTCTATGAAGTTTTCCTGATTTATTTGAATTTCTAATCTATCAGCTAGTTTCAGTGCACACTTTTCCCAAGGAAGATCTCGTAACAACTTTGGGGATCCAATCGGTTAAATAATTTTGCTATTTATGATTAAATGTACATTTTATTACCTTTCCAGAACACTGTTTTGGAAAACTCGTCGGAATACCGCTGCTATTGTAAAATATTTTACAAAAGCATTCTAAGTAAGTGTTTCACTTGTAGCCTCCTTATCAATGAAAACCTCTTACTGGTTTTCGTATGCATAGTTCTGCCATGTAACGTTGAATTTTAATTCATAGTCAATATGCCTTCACAAGTGGGAGCCGGGGGTAATTCTCACGCTCATTGCTGGTTCATTCAGCAGGAAGGTGTTGCAACTGCGCTCATACTAGGTGCCCTCCGCGAATTTCCTTCAAGTTTAAGGCGTCCCTCAGAGGTTGCATGTCGTAACTTAGTTCATTCTTCGCACGAAGAACAACAATGTTTACAACTGTTTGTCACAGTCTCTGTCAATGTTTATGTAAATGACCTATATATTGTATGTAATACTCGTCTACCCGCAAGCACTTCACTAAACGCTGGTAGTCTGGGATTAGTGAAATATTAACTTTGGCATCCAGTAGTAGTTTCTGTTCTGTGACCAGAGTAAGCAGAAGGCATTCTTTTCTACCGAGAACGGTCCCGCCTCCCCGATGGCGAGTCCTGGTGAGGCATGAATGTTGTTTTTGTCTTACGGCATTGGTTCTCTCTCTCCCTGGAACCAGTGACCCTAAACTATGGACGGGCGACTGCTTATAGTCCACTGCGTTGCTCTCACGGTGGTCGTTAAATCTTCAATCAAAAAAAAAAAAAAAAGGAAGATACTCCCTTCATCCAGATCCTGACTTGATTACGTGTTCCACGACCATATCAGTTTTACCGATGTAAGCGTTATAAAGTCTTATCGTTAATTTCAAATTTACGTTCGGTGCGCACGTGAAACAAAAGATTTTCTTCACCATAGAACTAACCATGCTGAAAAATCTCATGGGTATGTCCCAGGGAACAGACAGCATGACACTACTCGAATCACTCCCTTTGTCATTCGGTCGATACTGGTTTACGGCTGCCTGGTATATGATCTTGTCCAGCGATTGCTGCTTCATCCTTGGATCCTTTTGCTAACAGTTATTATACGTATTTGCGTTCTGTACCTCGCCCGTCCGTAGAACATATGCTGAAGCCTATGAATCTTAATTGGATGTACGTCATCTGAAGCGTATGAATCTCAATTGGATGTAGCTCTCGCTTAAGTTGTACCGGAATTTAAAATACAGCCGATTTGAAGTTATAGACCTAGTGAGGATACGTAAAGGTGCTATATCTTACCCGCAGTACGCTCGACAATTTGAGCATGGCCCGTATTTACACTCAATTTTGGAACCTAGATGTCTGACATAGTATCAGATGCACGAATCGAATCGCCATTGACTTGGATGACTCTGGGGTTTGAAGAGTCTTCCCGACACCCTCTTGACTTCTGGAATGGTACCACTTTGGCTTCCTGACACACAAACTCTCCATATGTTTCAGCGTACTAGCAGCTCTATACTGAGCTTCAGTGTCTTCACTTCAACTTTCCTATAATTCCAAACAGCCTCAAAGCGGTTGCAGCCAGGGCATTTTCTTTCCCATGCATATATGAGATCTTTGCTGAGCGAATTCCGTTTGAGGCTAGGGTGTGTACCATATAGATGCCTGCTGTCTACCTTTCCCTACGTCACATACAATCGACATTCAAGGGAATGCTGTGATATATTTAGATTTCTAGACTCTTTTGAAGAACTTATTCTCTGATGTAGGTGAATATTAATCCTGTCCAATGATCCGCAAGACGTTTATGCCGTTCACTCCACGAGGCTGGTTTAGAGAGGTCCGTTTCTTCTGAATTTTCAGCCATGCTGGAACTTGAGAGAACGAGTCGGCTGATGTTGCTGCATACTCAATTTTCTTGCTGGATGTGATTTCCTTTTCACTGTACTACCGGGACCTGTGATCTGTCATTAGGGAGTACTTCGATTTTACCTGGAAAGTTTAATGGAAGAAACAGGTCAGAAATAAATTTTCATAGTGTCAGGATAATTCTTGGACTCTCGCCTTCAAGCTTTCGACCGAACTGCAGAGATAAAATATTCCTAACACGTCTTCGTATTGCCCATTGTCTTTTCACTCCCTGTTACTAGCTGTTAAAAGACACCACTCATAAATGTTAGACGAGAAATCCACCTCTTTACTTTTGTTCTTGTCTTTTATTAGCGTGTAACCCTGTTTCTCTCGCTGGTGCGCGTGCTTTCTTCGTTTACCGACTTTACAGGACGACTTATAGTAACCCAATGCCTTCCGTTGCATTTGACTGTTTAGGTTTGAGTATTTTTGTTTTGTTTCAGGTTTTGGCACTTTGCACCGTTTGTGATACCTATCTATCATAAATCCTTGGTCCTATTCTTTTGTTGTCTTTTTCTTTTCGCTGTTCTGGTTGAATTTGGTGCTTGGTGCTCATTAGCCACATGATGTCGTTGTGTCAATAAGACTCATCATTCAACAAACCAACCAATCAGAAGTAGTGTGAATTCCCTGAATGAAGGTATTCTTTTATGAATCCACTTTTCTTTCACGAACTTAGATTACGAGTTTGCAACTGTAAAACAAGTATCCAGAAAAAGCGGTACTTAATTGTTTTTTAATTCTCATAGTTGGGGGTTGTAACTCATCACATTAAAAAGTTTTCCAAAGCATTCAGCACTTTATTCAAAATAATGCCACTACGATGGTAACTCAACAACATATTACATCATTATCCTTGCTATCGTTCTATATCGTGTCTGAAGCATACATGATGCTTACATTTTCGACAGCTTCCGTTAGTGAAAATTTCTAACCTTTAACGCACTTAATACCTTTAATAATAAGAAATTATTCAACAATGAAATGCAGCAAAACATTTTGCTTCCTCATTTTTATAAATAAATTTGTTGTTGTTTGGTGATTTAACTACCAGCATGAAAAAATCTATGGGGTACGAGCTGTCGATCGTCCCTAATTTGAGACACTGGCTTCAGAAAAGAGGAAGAGCCAGCGCCGCCTAAACAAACATACCACAGATACCTCCTCCGGAACTCGAGCTCGGTTCCGTCTCGGACGAATGGTCAGAAGACAGCACTTCAGACTCTTGTCTACCGTGGCGATGGAAACTATACGGCTCCACTCCACTGCAATAAAACTCATTTCAATTCACCGTGATTTTCAACATGAGAAGCTCGGTTTCAAACATTTTTTGATGCAATTAATTCAAACTTTCTAGAGGTGCCTTTCCGGGAACAAAAGCATTTTCGAAGTTGTCCAGGATTTCTTCCTCTAACCTGAAAATAAAATGCTTCAGCTCCATTTCGTATGTTTTTATGGCGATGCTTAATTAAATATTATTCATTTCGGTTAATTTTAAGTCAATATACACTGCTGTTAATAGAAATTGCAACCCCAAGAAAGAAACAAGCAATCACAATGACATTTATGTGAGTAATCAGTTATGGTTTATGCTGCAAACGAGAACAATTATATACCGGCTCGTCATTAGGAAGGCCAACAAATTAGTAATAAGTAAATAAACCATGGGCGGTGATAACCGGACCCACACGCCTTGGGATCAAATGAAACAGAGTTCGGATGGTCGTCTGTGGTATTGCATTCCATTCTGCTTCTACATGCATCCACAATTCGTTGGTTGTGACAGGCGGTGAGGCCATGCGAGCCAGTTGTAGCGCGATGACATCCCAGACGTTCTCTATAGGCGACAGATCTGGGGAGGAAGCAGGTCAGGAAAGACGAGCGACTTGATGCGCACAGAGTACGTCTTGGACAGTACGAGCAACATGGGATCGGGCATTGTCTTGTTGAAAGACGGCTCCAGGGATCGTCTGAAGGAAGGGTAGAAGTTCAGCATCCAACACTTCCGTGATGTAGCATAGGCTGTTCAATGTGCTGTGATGCGTGGTAGGTGAGTGCGTGAATGAAAAGCAATAGCGTCTGAGACCGTCACGCTCGGCGTGGGACCGGTATGGAGCTGCACAATGCAGCCTTCCACGTGCCGTTCACCACGGTATCTGCGAACAAAGATTCGCTCGTCGTGATGCATTAGATTGAATATGGACTCGTTTGAAAACACAATATGCTCCCATTCAGCACTCCAGTTTCGACGTTTGCTGCACCACTGCAATCGCTGGCGCCTGTGGTTCAGAGTCAATGGAAGTCGCAGCAATGGACGGCGAGAAACGAAGCCTCTCTGAAGCAATCGGTACGAACAATGCTTGCAGACATTGGACGATGTGTGACTATCCTCCATTGCTGCGCAAGTGTTATGGATGGTGTTGTGCGCGACGTCACTTCCATACGGTGCAAGTGTCTGTCTTCCCGCCGGTCGTGCGATTTCTAGCTCCAGACCTTCACACACTAATACTTAGAACCTTCTACTGTACGTAGTCAGCACGTACGCATATCTGTAGTTGAGTTACGTCTAATGTGTGCAGCAATAACACGGTATGATAACCCACCTTCTCTGAGTCCAACGATTCTACCTCTTTCAAACTCCGTCAAGTGTTCGTATGGTTATTTCGTCCTCTTATGCGGCATGTTAACAACTGTGTACGGTCGAGTTTAGGGAAAGCAAATTTAAAAACCTGCTCTCTGTACGCCTTTTTTATACCTCCTGGTATTCTCCCGTGTTCCAATAGCGTTGCACGCGTCTCCCATTTGCAGCTCCCATGGTGCCCTATCTACTGTGCAAATCCAAGCATTTCTTCATGGTGTTGCAATTTCTATTAACATCAGTGTATAGTAGAAATAGAAAGTTTTTAGATATTATACAAGGTACTGCCACTTACCAAAAGTTTATTAGTGCCCACACTAATACACTGATTTGTTTTTGTTTTTGTTTTTTTGATTGGAGGTTTAACGACCACCGTGAGCAACTCAATGGGCTATATAAGCAGTCGCCCGTCCCTAATTTAGGGTCACTGGTTCCAGGGAAGGGAGAGAGCCAGTGACGTAAGACAAACGCAACATCCATGCCTCACCGGGATTCGAACCTGGACCCCGTTCGGACGAATGATCATAGGCCATCGCTTAGACCACTGCGCCACCGGGGCGGCCACTGATTTGAAGTAACGCACTAACGTTTTAGCTATGCAAAGAGAACGTTTCCCGAGGTTTTCTCGAAATCATAGCGAGGGATTTCTCCAATTAAATTCGAAGTGCTTCAGCTTTCACATCCAAATGAATTTGAGAATTCGTTTATTTATCATGGAAAAGGGAGACCAGGAAAAATTAAAACTGCGCGGGAACTTCACAGGATTTTGTTCCTTGTCTGAAGAGACGAAAACGTCTTCATGTGTAGATTTGCAGAACTTGTAAAACGTACAGCCCTTTATGTAGGTGAATTACTTGCGCTATCAGTTTAGTCAGACCATTAAATGAAATCAGATGAGGAAAATGAAGTGTCCGTTTGGCATTCCTTACGGGCAATGTCCTCTAAACAGTTCAACCCGATCTTGCAACCGAGCGGTAAATGTTTCTTTCCTTTGCTTTATGTCTATTTTTCGCTGTATTTGCTCATTGCGCAATAATCATCTGATGTTGTGTAAATAGCTAATATCTTGTATAGAAAATATTTCAAAACTGACAGAACTTACATACGCACATTTCTAACTCACACTTTATCAGAGCACTTTTCAATAAGTGCTTGAAACGCACAAACGCAGAGCCAAAACTTGGTTCTCTTCATTATTTCAGACAAAGAAAAACTTTTCATACTTTTCACTGATTAATACAATGGAATCAATGAGAAGGTTATACTCCTATACATCATGCTTAAAAATATTTGTTATTCTGAATAATGCGTAGAATATGTATTCGAGTACTATCGGTAAAGTTATTGATTCTAAACAATTACGGTACCAGTTGGGGCAGACAAAAAGGAACTGCATCACACTGTTGTGCATCTGGATCGAAACTCACCTTAAAAATCTTGATAAACAGTTCTGGTGCCACGCCTAGGGGCAGACCGAAAACGATGTCGTAGAACTAAATCAAGTGAAACTAAGAAGACAAAATCCCTCAAAAGATAACCCAATTTGTAGGCTCAAAACATTCCCCATTCGATTTACTACATTCAGCAATGTTCCATATACGGCACCCTGCATAACACGTAATAATTTCAAAGGTTGAATTTCTTCCTTATGATGCCGAGCCAAACGCTTTGCGACACTTTAGTCGATTTTAAATAAACATTTAACTGTGTACAAACGTTGCTATTTTTATTAAATCTCAACATCACAAGTTCAGTAGTCATAGGTATATGTAACTTCAAAGTTGTTACTAATTATTTGCCTTTCGCCAACACTTCACCTAAGGCACAACATATGTAATTTGTTTGCAAGACATCCCTTGCTATACTGCGAGACTTCCAAAGTTAATTTAATGCTCAGAAATAATTATCGCCCGTAGCTTACAATTGGTCATGTTTAAAAATAAAAGCTCTATCTGTTGTTGAAATTTCGCTTTTAGGCTGTGCAATGCGAAATCGAACCCAGTTTCATCGCCCTTAAGAAGAAGAGTCCGTTTTTCTGCCTCTTCAACAACAAACCCCCTGCTCTTTTTTTCTCCATAATCCCAAGTATTGAGATTAAAGAAAGCATAACCTTCAGCGGTAGACTATTAACAACATGTACTTTTCCGCTGTTAAAAATAGGAAACACGTAGTGTTGAGAGTACTTTTTATTTATTCATTTATTTGCCATTCTCTGCAGAAAACGAAATCACTGCGACATATCATCTGACTAAAAACATGAGCTATGTGCCAAAGGATTTCTCGGTCCATGGGAGCAGGATGGGCAGGAAGAAATAAAATGTTGGCCGAACATATAAGTATTTGCAACAAAGTCATTTTGATTTGCTTTGTATAGTAAGAATGTTTCAGCTCTCTCAACATTCGAGCAATTGACAAAGAACTTTTGAAGCAAACAAAAAAACAGAAATGAAAAAATGTAACATTGACAACGTAATTATTGTGAAATAAATCAGGTAATGCCGATGAACCATGGCAATATCACTGTTGTCTGGATGGGAAGATTCAGCCGTCCGAAAAGAAAACAGTTTCAATACTTCCAAAACTAGTACAGCGTAATTCAGGTTGGGATGACCAAACAGGAAACAGTATCGAGCTAACGACAAAAATGTTGCCCGCTCTGAACTTATCAACAAAATATATCACTAGAATAGAATGAATGGGACTCATATTATTCAATTCCATCGTCACTCTAGGCAGCTGCGCGTCTTTCTAAACTTCTTTAAAAACTCGCGAAAACAGAATTTTTTAAACCACTACAAAAATGATATCAGAGACAATTAACTTTAAGTGAAATTCCTATAATCCGTGGACACCGATCGGTTTTATTAAACTACAGTAAAGAAACGGGACGTGAAAAAACATTGATTTTTGTTTTAGGCATCGTACAGCATTTTTAAAGCAAAGCTATTTCACAGATTAATCTTCCTATCATATTCTTAGCATGCAACGCTTTCATACGATAATACGAGATCGCTGAATTTTAATGGTATTCTCCTAGCTATTATGTGCTGACTTTAACAATTGCACGACGTTTGAGTGAGACGGAACTACCCTTAAAAAGCAGATTCACTGAATACTTAACTAATGACTTCACCGGAAAAAGGCAAATCGATGGATTACGAGAATTCAGATTGTATCTGCGTTGTATGGTTTTTTTAAGAGTACAAAAGACGAATTGATGCACATTGTCATTGTATGCGAATGCGGATTGTATGTGTACTGTGAGGTTTTGTCTTCAAGGGTATAAAAGACAAATCGATGGACGATTTGATTATGAAAATTTGAACTGTACTCCACTAAAGTCTTGGTTTGAAGCAAATAAGTAATAAAATGGTTAACGATGCGATCATGCAAATTAGGATTGTATCTTCACGGTTTTGTTTAAAAGCCTATTAAAGGCAATGCGATGAACAATGTGATTATATAAATTCGGAATACATGTGCGCTGGATTGTTTCGAAGTATGATTTGTTAGCATACGTTTTAACAATCAGAAGACACAAAGTTGAATAGGAAGAGACAAGGGATTCCTGAAACTCGACTGTGATTTTGGACATGAATTCCTAACACACCCATCGTATGCACGACAATCACAGTGTTTTCAAAGTTACAAGATTAGCGTGAAATTGAAAAGTCCAGAATGTTTTACCCGTCAAGGAGATTTTCTTAACAACGATACAAAAGGAAAATGAAGAGGAACGTGTCTCCCGTGGAGTCTAACGTATCAGCTTCTTGATTTTTGATTAGGTTTCATGATATATTCTTGCTGTTCCTACATAAGACCAAAACAGATATATGTACGTTGGAACACAACCGCCTCAATGTTACTATACTACATCAAGTTGTTGGTAAAGAATTCTTGCAGTTCATCTTATTTTTGTACTTTCTTGTATTTTATTTCGTCTCTTGTTTTCTGAAAACTCTCTTGATAGACCACATAATGTATCAGTACTACCACATAGCCCTTTTTCTTTCGTACTGTGTTTTATTTTTGATCTGCTCGACAATTAAAATTATTCCTTTTATAAATTGATATTAAAGTTTAGAATATTTAGAAATGTGAAAACTAATGCTGGTTCGAACATCAGATTTATAGGAACGAGAATTATCTTATACATGGAAAACAATAATCGACATATCGAATCAGATCTGTCTGTGGATCCAAAGAGAGAAAGTAATTAAGAGGAAAAATATTTTAGTAGTTGGCTTTAAACTTTAACGCATCTTAACTGATGCATCTCAGATGTGTAGCTGACACAATCTCTTTGCCGCTAATCCTTTCTTGAAGCCAATTGAAGAACGAATTTGATCAAGAGCGAATAGCTCAGGTACGTCACAAAACAAAGGAGTACGGACTTATCTTTTAATGAATTTAAGAAAAGCAGGAAGTGATTATAAAATATCTTGAAGATACAATCAGAGTTTTCTGCCTTTAAGATCATCATTTCATGTTTTGATCGCTCATAAAATTATTAAATATGCAAGTAAGTTCTTTATGCTATAATATACAGACCATGCAAGCGAAGAGACAGGTCACACATGTCACAACCTTACAGATCACTGCAGAATTCAACACTCTTTGGCCGAGGGTCATCTGCGAATGGACCACGTATCGAACCATATCTCCAATGGGCTACCACAGCAGACGACCATGTTACCTATCGCCTTTGACCCTTCCCATCCACCAGTTGCTGTCTTCCACAGAAACACCAATACAGGAAGTTACTTGCGTTTCGCATCATCCACGGTAAAAAACCTTGCTACGGCTGTGGATAAATAACACAGGAGGATGCCCCTGGGAAAGCTTTGGGCATCTCAAATATCATGCCGCATTCAAAGTCCCTCAGATCACACGTTTGCCCATTCCCACTCTCAGTTGAACACTAATCAATGCTCGACGAGCTGCTATGACGGATTTACACCGCATATAGCGCTCGCGTGCCGTTTCAGAAGTTAGAGCACGCAATTTACTTTACGAGGGCAAATGGGCGTAGACTGTTAAAAATGTTGTTGTAGATTGCACCAAAAAATGGTGCTAAACCAGCTGCAGCACTTTAGCAGTAAAAATAAACGACTGTGTGATGCATGAAACACCCTGTAGCGGTTTGTTCGGAATAGCAGCTGGTCGTGCAGCTCCTAATATTTGATACTTCAACTAGTTCAAAGTCCCAGTAGTAGTGGAACGTGCCTCATCTGACAGCATGATGGCCCAAGGCCACAGGCTGTTAACCTGCATCAGGGAGATGAATTGAAAAGTGAAGTCCAAGCAATTTTCCTTGTCGTCCTTTAGTAGTTGTTGAATTACACGAATCCTGTATGTGCCCCATCTTACGACAGACCGTAGAACGTTGCAGATGACCTCAGAAAGTGCAACTATCGGGCAAACGCACTGGCACTGCAGTGTGGGATTACATTCCAGCTTGCCTTGTCGGCACTTGCAACTGCAACTTCATCCACGACAATTTCGAAAACTGGTGGACATCCTGTTGCCGACGCTATACACAATTCTTTAGTGCCTTCGATCTTCCGTATCTTCTGCATCAAGAAGGTGTATTTTCTCCGAAATCGTTTGATTCGTCGATATTGGCGTAGTGCACCATTGGACTACATTGATTTTAATAATAAAATTTTAACAAGTGCGCGCCTTCCTGATTTGCAAGAACTATAATGACTACCGGCAGCCTGATCATTGCCACTTTTATCCTGCCAGTGCAGCATGCCGGATTTGCAAGTGATACTCTCTGTGTGAATGACCTGCAATTTCTTGGATTTAAGCAGTGATGCTTCTGCTATGTAGCACAGGTAGTCTCCTGTGATGGCCAGGATATTGAGCAGATTTTGGTCCTGAAGGGTTTGTGTTGTTAATAACCAGTAAATTCACGCACCTGTAGGTGTGCATGTTCTTTTCCTGCATCTGCAGCTATGTGGTTTCTCTAGCTGCAATACTTTAAACTAAACTGTTTTTCCGCTAAATCGTTGTTCAAGCTCTTACTACGTTACCTACCAAGTGTTACCGCAATATCTAAATTTCTCGCCTTTTTGTACAGCCTAGAATAGGAATACTTATTTTAAAACCACTTTGTATATTCACTAGATCCTTTAACTCGAGTAAGTTGTCAAATTAAACAGCCTTAGATCGGATTTGCTGTTCCAAAACAAACTGCAGATGCTGGATTGGATTGTTGTCTGGGGAATCTAGAAGCCAGAGCAATACCTTGAAGTTTTCCTCGTGTTCCACTCACCATTCTCGAACAATCGGGGAAGTGTGACATGGCGCATTATGCTGATGAACAAGAGGTACTACTAGGGGGTATACCTTTGCTATTAAAGGATGTATCTGGCCGGTATTCATGTTAAGTAGGCAGTAGACGTCATGGTTTCATGAACATCCTGAACATGAGTGTCTGGACCCAGGGTTTCAAAGCAAATTATTGCCCAAAGCATTACACTTTCTCCACCAGATTATTTTCCTTACAAGGTGCATCCTTGTGCCAACACATCCCAAGGTAAACGACGCACACGTACCCAGTCTTCAATATGGGGCAACAAGGAACGGCATTCATCGCACCAAATGACCTTCTTCCGATCATTCAAGGTCAAGTTTCGATGCTCGCATGCCACTTGTAGGCACTTCCGACAGTGAACTAAGGTTAGCATGGTCACTCGGAGTGCCCTACAGCTACGCAGCCCCATTTCCAACAGGATTGAAGGTATGAAGTGTTATGGCACGAACCTTCCATCACCAGCATTCAAATTGCGGGCGTGTTGCATCACAGTATCCTTTCCGTTGGGTCGTATCATACGAGATAGCCTCTGTTCACCTCTAGCAACGACGAGTCGTTATCTGCCCACACCTTGCTAGCAGTTTGAGGTTTTTTCCCCTCTTCGGACCACATTATGAAGGTACTAACCACCATGTTTAACCCGTTGGTCCGCCCATGGTGTTGATTTTTAAATACTATTGAAAAGAGTCCTCGGAGATGCACACAACAATAAGTCTGTTAAGGAGGTTAAGTACCCACATCTTAGGAAATTTTTGCTCCGAAATACCAATGGCCAGGGCACTGTACGTGTATGAAGTGCATAATTATGAGTGAGGATTCGATCCTTCGTTCGCCTGGATTGAGGTGGTTTCCCCTAAAATCTCTGCCTTTTTTTTCCAATGGTAAAACTTCTTTACATATTTTATTTGCAATTAATGTGTTCTCAAGGATGAAAATTTGCACATCGATAAAACTAACTTAAAGTTATAGCATGGGATACTTAAAACTTGCTAAAACAAAACCATAATTAAACAATCCAACATTTGTTTGTCTACTGACGTCATCAATAAACAGCTCGCGCCATCTATTAACAGGTCTGAACATTACTCAAAGCAAAATGATTGATTTTTAACATAGCTATGGTTGTGATTTAGCAAGTATTAAGTATCCCATGCTATAACTTAAAGTTAGTTTTATCGATGTGTAAATTTTCATCCATGGGAATACATTAATTGCGAAGAAAATATGTAAAGAAATTTTACCATTGGAAACATAAAGCAGATATTTTAGGTGGAAAAACCTTAATATGGCACCTTCGCAGGAAGACTTTGCTTAGGACTCCCTTACTTACATTTTACCACCTTTGGTATTGGTAACAGGCAATATCAATCCCCGCAATGGGTCAACGACATCCTTCGGTCAACAGCACTGCCATTTCCAGTTTGCATGATGAATGCCATTTTCCAGTATAACAACGCTCGCTCAGAAACTCCTGCCAAGACCAGAGCTTGGACTGGCTAGAGCAGAGGCCATCCTGAGGATCGCTTGCAAGCTGATTCCCAGAACCTATTTACAAGATCTCTCACGACATCAAAAAACTGATTATTTCTATTGAAAAAAGTGTCATTTCCTGCTTCAAAGACAACAGTGCATACGTGACATCCTGACGGATGTTATCTTTCCGTCTGTTTTGTTCGATAAGTTGTTGCCAAGTTCTGAGAATAAAATTATGCGATCCCGTCTGATCATAAGAATACGTGTATGTGCAGCTGTTCAGCTGATTCCGCATACTGTTCTGGGTTGAGCAAATTCCTAGTTAAATATTGTGTTATATATTTGAATGGGATGTAAGGTCAGGTGATGCGTAACATCACAGCCTCGCCTTGACAAATGTCAACCCCGCCTTCTCGTGGTGCATCCTGTTCCCACTAAAGGGGCTCTGACGACCGCCCATAGCGGTATAACTATACCATCGGGATTAGAGGAAATTCTATCCCACACTCACCAACCCGCTTGGCCAGCGTGGTGAGTTATGGCCAAACCCCTCCAAAATGATTCCACAACTTAAATCTTGGCCCTCAGTCTCCGGCAGCTGGAATGTACCTGGCCAAGGCAGCGGCCAGTGCGACATGAAGGCAGAGGGTGCTAAGAATCCCCGGAGGACCGGACTAGGCTGCCATCTGATGCTGACCTTGGCTACTTACAATGGACGCTCCCTATCTTCTGATTCAAGGCTTCTTGAATTGGAAGAGGAACTACAAAGGATCAAGTGGGACATCGTGGGGCTAAGTGAGGTAAGTAGAAAAGGAGAAGATCTCATCGAACTGAAAAGTGGACATCTCTTCTACTATCGTGGGACAGATACTGGCAGAACTAGTGGTGTTGGATTTATAATAAACAAGAAACTGAAGGATAAAGTTGTAGAAGTTGAAAGTTCCTCTGACAGAGCTGCACGACTTGTTATCCAACTCTCGAAAAGATACCAGGCTCAGATTATTCAAACTTATGCACCCACCACAAGTCATCCTGAAGAGGAAATTTGTCATCTAAATAATAAAGGTAAGCAGCACTTGAAAATAATTATGGGAGATTTCAATGCAAAAATAGGGCAACGGCAACAGAATGAAACTTCAGTAGGTAAATTCGGTCATGGCAACAGAAACCAGCGTGGAAATACTCTCGTTGAGTTTGCAGAGGCAGAAGGGTTTTTCATCTTGAACTCCTTCTTCAAGAAAAAGCCACACAGGAAATGGACATGGAGACATCCAAATGGGACGACAAGTGAAATTGATTTTATTATGTGTAACAAAAAATTCGTCATAGAAGACTGCAGTGTGCTAAACAAGTTCAACACAGGTAGTGACCATAGATTGGTGAGATGTAAGATGCACCTCAACACTAAACTTGAACGTGGCAAGCTCATAAGACAAACAAAATCTATTGACATAACCAACCTTAAAAAACACCATAATACCTTCAAGTTGGAACTGAAGAACAGGTTCTCTGCTTTAGAAGGCCTAACATTGGAAGAAGTGGACATCTCTGAAGTTAACAGAAAAGTAACCAAAGCTCTTATGGAAACAGCAACAAAATTAGCTGTCTAAGAACAAGTTGCATGTGAACAAATTATCAGGAAAAACGAAAATGTTGATGCAAAAAAGAAGAGAGATGAGGACAACTAAAGAAGATGTGACTTCCAAAGTGGAATATATAGAGCTATGCAAGACAGTAAGAAAAAGTATCACTGAAGACGTAAGGAAATTCAACTGTGAACTAGTGAGGAAAGCAATTGAAAACAACCAAAGCCTAAAGATAGCAAAGGGACATCTCAGTAAGGGAAGAAAACAGATTATGGCACTGAGAAAAGAAGATGGTTCTGTAACAAGAAATAGAGGCGAAATTTTGACAAGAGTGAAAGATTTCTACTCCAAATTATCTGAAAGGGATGATATATGCACTCCAGACATCATGAAAGATACCAGTACCAGAGTTCCTCCAGTCCTTCCAGCAGAAGTTGCACATGCAATCAAGAACATGAAGCGGGGAAAAGCTCCAGGAGAAGATGGAATTACTGTAGACATCATACAAGAAGCAAGTGGAGAAATCGAAACAGTACTCGCCCAAATTTTCACTCGATGCCTTAATGAAGGAAAGATTCCTGAGGATTGGAACACCGCTACAATGATCCTGCTACATAAGAAAGGTGACATTGAGGATCTCGGAAACTACAGGCCTATCAGCCTCCTATCAGTAGTTTATAAAATCTTCACTAAAGTTCTTTCACACCGCTTGAAGGTAACACTGGACATGGCTCAACCGAGAGAACAAGCTGGATTCAGGAGTGGCTACAGCACAATAGATCATATCCACGTGCTGAGAGAACTAATTGAAAGAGCGAGGGAATATGAACTTCCATTGTGCATGGCTTTTATCGATTATGAAAAAGCCTTTGATTCGGTGAAACCATCAGCAGTTACAATGGCTCTGAAAACCTGCGGTATTGAAGATGCATACATTAATATTATTAATAACATCTATGAAAATGCAAGTGCAAAGATTAGGCTGTTTGAAAATACAACACACGTAAAAATTGGAAAGGGAGTGAGACAAGGTGACACCATATCTCCGAAGCTCTTTAATGCCACATTGGAGGGTGTTTTTCAGTCGCTGAGCTGGGAAAACAAGGGGATAAAGATTAATGGAGATTATCTAACCCACCTTCGTTTTGCTGATGACGTAGTCATTTTTGCAACTAGCCCATCAGAGCTGCAGAGTATGATCCAGGAACTTTCTGACAAGAGTAAAGAAGTGGGATTAAAAATGAACTTTCAGAAGACAAAAGTGATGTTCAATGCTTTTACAAGAAATGAAGATTTATCGATTGATGGAGAAAAGCTGGAGATAACAGACATGTACGTTTATCTTGGACAGCAGATATCAAGTGAGGGTCACATTGGTGAAGAAATTAATCTGCGTACAAAACTTGCCTGGAGAGCTTTTGGAAAAAACAGCATAATTTTCAAGAGCAATATGCCATTATGTCTTAAAAGAAAAGTGTTTGATCAATGCATCCTTCCAGTGCTTACGTATGATGCAGAGACGTGGACCTTAACTAAAAGAGACATACAAAGGCTGCAGACAACTCAAAGTAGCATGGAAAGGTGCATGCTTGGTGTAACCAGGAGAGATAAGAAGAGGAACTCGTGGATCCGAAAAATGACAAGAGTGGAAGACATCATGATCAGAGTTAAATCCCTGAAATGGCAATGAGCTGGACATTCTGCCAGAAGGACACATCATCGATGGACAGGCGAAATTTTAGATTGGATTCCAAGGGACAGGAAAAGACCCAGAAGAAGACCACATGGGAGATGGGTGGATGAAATTCGAAAGTATGCAGGGGTGACATGGAGGAGACTGGCACAAGACAGACCGTTGTGGAGGAAACTTGGGGAGACCTTCGTCCAGCAGTGGATTGATAATGGTTGACAATGATGATGATGATGATGATGATATTTGAATATTTTTTAAGCATAAATGGCACAATGACATTGTCATATTTTTCCAATTTTTGCAAATGCAATATATGTGCACATTCTTTCAAAAAAGAAATTCAAATAGCGCAAATTTAAAATTATCAATACAGCCACGAGTTAAGGCGTGTGGTGCGAGTATAATTTGCAGATATGAATTTGGTGAAACTGTTGTTTTTTTGGCAGAAGGTTTATTCCGTTTTCTCGCTCTAATAACATTTTAGTTCGAAAAATTATTTCGACGTTTGCATGTGTTTCGCCAGCTAACAGAGCTAATTGCACTTTGTTATTTTGATCAATGTTGATGTTGATGTGAACCACACAACAGGTGGTTCTGAGCCTGCGTAGGTGGAAACAGAAGTTTTGAAGCACGTGTGGACAAAGGAACAAGGAAACCTGTTCAAACGAACTCCCCTTATATTCGTTCTATCGGGCATAAAAGAAAAATTGTTGTATGCTGTTTGCCATTGTGTCAGAATAAATGTTAAAATAAGTCGTACAAGTAGATATAAATCCATAATTTCTTATTCCCGATTACTTTTAAAGAAGACTCATTACATGGTACTTTAATTCCCATGCACCATTTTCGATTTTTTTTTCATTGAAGTTATCCTCAATAGCTGCCAAAATACAAAATGCCGGAGCATTTGTAAGTTTGCCAAATGATCAGAGTCAGACATTATTCATAATGATAAAAGGATTGTATCAGCAATAATCGGAGACAGGTAAGTAACAGGAATTTAATTTTTCGTTAAGCGACCACAAGAAGATACTGTATTTGCTGAAATGTAGGTGGTGTGTGAGAGAGAATACCTATCTAAGTTAAATAACGGGGATTTAGCTGAGCAATAAGCGAGAAAATGTGGGATGGAATTGTACATTTCTGAGGGTGTATTTTTAAAAATGTATATATCAGTTTAAACAATTATTACTAATAAAGGACTTTGATGCGTTGGAGTTCATTTCATTATGAACTGTAATGCTAGGGAAGTATATAACTTTATTTAATCCTCTTTGAACAAGCACAAGAAAGAAATATTTTTAATGCATTTTACTAAACAAATGAGCTTCAAAACTGTTTCAGCAAATGCTCCAATTGGATATTTCAAGAAAAAATACCTTAGTGTGTATTACTCTCAAATCGTGGCATACATACTAAAATTTAGGAGCAAAGTTACTTTTAAAGAGCATTCAATTTTGGAAGTACGTGTAAAACGGTGACGGATCACTGTCCGTGTCCACGTTTCACTTTATCTGCTGTTCATTTAGTCCACTAATACGCTATAACACACTAATGTGTTTTTTAATCCGTTAATAGGCGTAAAATTACGAACGTTTCGCAAGCTTTCACTGCCAATGGGCAGCTTCTTCAGGCTTCTGAATATAAACACGTTTATATTCAGAAGACTGAAGAAGCTGTTCGTTGGCAGTGAAAGCTTGCGAAACTTTTGTAATTTTACGCCTATTAACGGATTAAAAAACACATTAGCATGTTATAGCGTATTATTGTAAGTGGCGTACAACCCACAATCCAATTTTCTATCTATTTAGTTCACTGTTCACTTTGCCCACATTCATTTCGTCTTAGGAATGGATTAAATACCGTGAAAATTTTCTGTTTTAGTGGAATTTTTGTTACTAAACAGAAAAAGATGTCAGCGGCCATTGTACAAATGCGATTTATTTTTATGTTTAAGTGTTTCGATTAAAATACAACGATTTTAAATGTTATTTAAAATAAAACGAGGAATTGAACTTCGAAGAGCTTTTTAACTCTTTCGTGTGGTACGATAACAATCACTATGACATAAGTCAAAATTTTACAAAAATCTTTTAGTGTTTTGAAATACGTTTTGTATTTTGTTTTCATATAGTTCTTTTCAATATATTTATTTTTTGTTGTGATTATTAGTTGCTTATAATTTCCGCATTACTAATTTTCGTACGAATGAAATATAATTCTCTCTGTATGTGCCATAGCTATTCAAGGTAAATATATAAATATATAACGCGGAAAAAAATCAGATTGATATTTACTGTGAGTTATTTGCGGTGTGAGAGAAGGATAATAGAGACTTTTTACGTAAAGGAGTCTAAAGTGTTCCTCTTGAATCCAATACATTTATGGACATTGGAATAAACTTTGATTAATGTCATAGTAATTCACATCGTACCATTCAAAATAGTTAAAAAGCTCTTCAAAGTTCAGTTCCTCGTTTTACTTTAAATAACATTTAAAATCTTTATATTTTAATCGGAAAACTTAAAGATGAAAGAAATCGCATGTAAATAATGTCCGCCGGCCTTTTTTTCTGCCTAGTAACAAAAATTCCATCAAAATGGAAAATTTCCACGATATTTCATCCATTCTGATTACGAAATGAATTTGGACAAAGTGAACGAGGGACAAAGTGAACGAGTGGCAAAGTGAGCAGTGGACTAAATGACCAGCGGACAAAGTGAACGGTGGACGAAACGAACTAGACCAAGTTAACGTAGACGAAATGAACACAGACAAAGTGATAGAGCGCCGTGTAAAAATACAAACGCACATTGAACTACAGACACTTTTTTAAACGCTGGATGCAAAGCACAAAACAGAAATATATATGCAAATGAAACCTGAATAATAAGCTTTTGGCATAGCTAAGTATTATATTTAATGTACGAGCTGTCGGCCTTTTAGTTAGAAGCGATGAATTAGAAAGAGTGTCCAAAGACACCGTTCGCTCAAAAACTCTCTCTTAGGTTCGGCTGAATCCCCGGAAGGCTATGTAGTCAGAGACAGTCATGAATAAAGAGCTGAGAGTCAACTATTCCGTCAAATAATTTCAGAAATTCCTTCTTTTTCTTGTTTTCAATTTTGTTTGGCGTGGAGGAGAATAAATATACCCATGAGTTTTGTAGTGTATAACGAATCATTCGTCCTTAATTAGAACCAATCATATCCAGGGAATCATGGCCAGGGCAGTGAAAAAGCTAAACGTTCATGGCTTGCTTCGTACAGATCCGAATCCACTGCGATCAGCAAAAGACAGAAGCCTATACTCAGACAGTTGAGTCAGGAGAAACTATAGAGACTGAACTCTGGGGCTCCAGATAAAAAATTATAGCACGCCTGGCAAACAGACGTATAGGGAGTCAGGAAGACACTTAAAACGTTTCCTTCCATTTTAGTTTACTGTGAGCTAGCGTATTTGTTTCTCGCTACAGACTCGAGACTCTGAAAAAGGTTTTACCGAAGTAAGTTCTATGTTAGAAGAAGAGTGATATGAATGGTTTTAATGCTAGCAGCAAAAGAGGGCATCTGAGTTAATCTAAAGCTAAAGAAATCCAAACCTAAACGGTTTACAGTTGTGTTTTCTTCACAAGCGAGCCAAAGTTTTCCGTTTCACTTTTATTTCTTGGGTCGTATAATGAGAAAACCACACAAAAAAACTCGGTTCTCATCGTGTGCAGAAGTTATTGTGAATACAGAAGCATTCTTAATACGCGTAGAACAGTATGATAGAACTTTGAGGAACCGATATCACTGATCAAGATATTCCACACCTTTACAAGCGAAGTGTCTTAAAGACAAGTACAATCGGCATGAAAATGAACTGAAAATTTAAAGATTACAAAACAACAGTAGTATGACTAAACGCGAAGATATAGCGTTAGATTTAAAATAAAACATGCACCCTTTTAGATAAATGGAAGGAACAAATTAGAGTAAATTTAAGATCCAATGTGAATATCATGAAATCCATTCTTTCGATGACAGAACTTAGATTCCTTTGAAGTTTTTACTATATGCCATTAAATACTGCAATAATTACGATAGAGTCATTTCACGTGAAATCACCAAGGGCAGGTTACGCGATCATTGTATTCTGACCATAGTTAGTACCATAATTAAATAGTCCGAAACAATTTTCAGTTTTCTTTTTATCTGCTGCCATTTTGGATCTGGACCTATTTTTGCCTTGTAGAAAGGTAGCTTTAAGCCCTTCAGGAAACACATTCATGTTTTAAATCCCTTCTTAATGATTTTTTCACCCTATTCTTAATGATTTTTTTACCCTAAATTTTCCAAATTTGCAAAACTTACATATTTCAAGGTCAAATATCTTGAAAGAGCGATTGTTTTGTGTAAACTCACCTATTATTATCCTACCAGTGGTATGAATTTCATTTTGTGGCTCAGCGTGGTTTCAGAATTATGAGTACTCAAACTTTGGTGGAAAAAAACAGTTTCCGAAAATCCATAAGAGATTCTTTTAGGCTGTTATTCATGGGCAAATGTTGTGGACATCATTTAAACACCTCAAAACAATTATTACATTTATTGTATTTTAAACTATGGTGTTTTGAGATTATCTTATAGGTCAGTCAGAGTGTACACATCAAGGTTTTAAACTGTAAAAAACTGTTTGACATTTTCCAGCAATTGAATAAAATTACATTAGATGCATTATGTGACATTTCAATATTTTATACGTCAGATTTATTTGCCTTACAATTATCATTTATCATTTTATTTATTTATTCTAATTTTAATATAATAGCTACTACATTACTAACATTAAGCCTAATGTACTTCAGTCTCCTAAGTAGAAAAGAAATGTCAGTTTAGGTTTGTTCTGACATGCCTAAGCGTGTCATGAGCACTGCATACAGGAGAACTGGCTCACGCCAGTTGAGACCTGTTTCAACATGTCTCATCCTGACATGTTCATTGCACCAAACAACAGTCAGTTTGTTGTCAACCTACACAGTACTCATATGTGTTTAATTAACCGTCTATTGAAGCTGAGGTATTGTTTAAAATGGTGACACTGAATATAACTGGAAGTTCAGTTAGTTCTTTATGTGAATTTTGATGTTTCAAGTTTTTGAGTAATCTATATTCTGAGATTAAGGAAGCAGGGCCTTAGGATAACCTGCAGGTAAGCACTCAAAAATTGCAAAAATGAAGTGTTCTCTGGGTATGTTTTTAAATCAGTGTTGTGAAAATCAATCTGGAATTCAAAAATTTAGTCAATTAATGAATTCCAAGATTCTGATGTCATCCTCTTAAAAACAGCGTCCATTTTGATGTTATCTGTAGTCTTTGTACATGTAATTTCCAAAGGTATGGTATCATACACAGGCACTTATTTAAGAGAGTATAGTGTGATCCTTTTGCATATACAAGAAAATCATCAAGGAAAAACTAAGAGAAACAACCATATAACTGAATGAAATGTGACCTTTATTGTCTCTTATTCCGGGGAAATATCTTTGTTGAGCTTGCCACAAAACTCATTTAAGGAAAATGATTGAAGAGCAAAATAACATTGAAGAAGTGCCTTTCAGTTCACCAGAATTTGTTTTAGATGAACTGAATGATGTTGGAACTGCTCTGGTTGTATCACCAGTTAAAATCATGAAATTGGGTTATGAAAAGAAATATTTAGTGGTTAACAGTAAAACATATTTCAACTGCTGTTCAGAAAAAAACTGTCAGATTTATTTGATGTTCAAGATTGTCGGCCTGATGATGAAGCAGAAGTCAGTAAAGTTCATAAAATGACACTGAGAGACATAAAAAAAATGACACTCAGAGACATAAAAAAAATGACACTCAGAGTGCTTAAAATTTGTAAGTGGAATTCTGAAAAAGTTTGTGTTATTCCACATAAATGGTTCATAAAAAATTGTACAAGAGTCAAATTAAGTGAGTATCTAGTAGGAAAAGCATGGAGCTTAATTGAAACACATGGTACTATTTCAGAGGTAAATGTTCAAAAGTTTGGTAAAAAGCTATCCATAGAAACTGCAGACCTGGTTGTGATTTTTTATGAAAGTGATGAAATCAGCAGGATATGCCTTGTAATCAAAGACACTAAACCAGGTCTCTTAGAAGATGGAAACAAAGAGGTAAAACAGAAGCAACTCAAATTGTGTAATTTCAAAGAAACATATGAAAAATTCAAATATAAAAATCCAACCATCAAGATAGAATTTTCTGAATTCTGCATGCTTCTTCCGGAACAGTGCGTAACTTGCTGGACCTAGTGGCACACGTTGTTTGCACCATTCATCTAAAAGTAAATTTGATGGCGAGTACTACACAGTTTGGCAACTGTATATATCTTATTTCTAAAACAGTTTGTGATATTGTAAATTAAGACGGCATGTTTGGATTATGCACGAAGTCTCCAGAAGTTAAAACTGTCAGGGAAGCGTGTAATCCTGAATATGATGAGATGATGACCTACAAGCAACGGGCGACAACAGACTATGTGATGTACGTGATATCCTGTGATGTTTTTAAAGAAAAGTTTCTTACCAATCTTCAAAATTTGAAAAGTCACCATTTTATTGCAAAATATAACTATCACAATTTTTAAAAAAATGAGGAGAAAAGCCTAAAAAGTGATCGGTGATATTTAAAAGAGAAGTATATATAGTTATCGAAGAGGGCATCATAGTTTTAAAATGATGCACTTTTCGTACTGGATGAAGTTCAGAGTTTACACTGGGTTAACTCCCAAGCAACACTTGATCCTTTTCGCATTTGCTACAAAGATGAAAATGGAGAACTGTGCTGTCGAAGTGTGTGTTTCCTAAGTGACTGTCTAACTCACATACAGTTGCTGTCTACACTTTCCAAAGGAAGCTGATATCTTTCGTAAAATCTCTGAATGGTAGCATGAATAAAAGCTACTTATTTTTCAGAGATGGTCAGCAGCCCAACACAAAAACAGAAAAAACTTCGGACTTTTTTTTTTTTTTGATTGGAGGTTTAACGACCACCGTGAGCAACGCAATGGGCTATAAGCAGTAGCCTGTCCCTAATTTAGGGTCAGTGGTTCCAGGAAAGGGAGAGAGCTAGTGCCGTAAGACAAACACAACATCCATGCCTCATGGAATTCGAACCCGGACCCTTTCTGGACGAATGGTCATAAGCCATCGGTTAGACCACTGAGCCACCGGGGCGGCTTTTCGGACTTGTGCAAACACATGAAAGATTTTGATTTAGGCGCTTAGTAGCACTTCTCTTGCCAAAAGTCAAGGTAAAAAATCCTGCGATGGGATTGGCGAGACTGTGAAAATACTTATGGTAAAAACGAGCCTTCAAAGAACAACAAAAAACCACATTTTAACAATTAAGGACACGTTAGAGCTTTGTGAAAAGAACATAACCAGAATTTCGTTTTACTTAATTAATGAAGAAGCATCAAAAACAGGAAGCAAAGCTCACAAAACGGTTCTCTGAAGCCCGATCTGTACCCAATTTGAGAGAAAACCATAGTTTTGTGCCAAAGAATTGCACTTCTTTGGATATCAGCAGAACTTCTACTTCTTTAGGCAAAAATAACTTCACGTTCAAGATACTTGATGAAGATAAAGTGGAGATAAAGAACATCAAAGAGATATAACATTGCATGTGTTTATGGTGAAAACTGGTTTGTAGCTGGAGATGAAGGAGTGTCAGAAGGAAATGATGATGTCGTCTGGGTTAAGTTTTACCATCGAAATGCACCTATACAACTTTCAGTCTGAAAGTAAATCCTGAAAGAGCTTGAATATCAATGCAAAATATGCTAACCAAGTTAACACCTATTGAATTTACAACAGTAACCGGACGGACATACAACATTAAACAGGAAAAGAACACTGAACTCTCTTTCAAGTTGTTGTCCTACTTAAAAAAGAAATGTTAAAAAAGTTAATAAAAGTGCTAAAATTTTTCCTTCTGGCGTAAGTGGTTGAAGGACAGTAAACTAGGAAGAATTGCTATTTTCACAAAAAAAAAAAAAAAAAAAATGACTTGTAAATATATTTTCAATACAATTCAAGCTTATATAAGATTTTTATTAATGCCATTAGACATATTTTATTATACATAAGTAAATAACTGTAAACAATGATTTTTAAAATGAATGAGTTGTGAAAAATGAATGTTTTACAATGCACATTGCCTAATTTTGGTCTTAGCGTAATGCTTCATTCTTCGAATTTGGAAACATGCTGTGTGTACCCTGACTGACATTTATATCTCAAAAATAAATTTAAAAGTAAAAAAATATAACAGTTATTTTAAGAGTATTTTAAATATATGTGTAACATTTGCCCATGAATAACAGCCTAAATGAATCTCATATTGATTTTTGCCAGATGTTCTTTGCCAAAGTTTGAGTACTCATAATTCTGAAACAACTTTGAACCACAAAATGAAATTCATGCCACTGATAGGATATAAAAAGATGAGATTACACAAAAAATTTAAAATTTTTTGCGGGTGGCCACCTCAAGATATTTGACCTTGAAATATAATGTTTTTGTAAATTTGGAGAATTTTGGGTTAAAAAATTAGGAGGGGATTTAAAACATGAAATTTTTTCCTGGTGGGCTAAGAACTATCTTTCCATAGTTGATCAACAAAAAAATTAATTTGTGGTTTTCCGCCCTACCTGAGTTATAGTTACTTAAATATGGCAATTTCGTAAATCATATTTTCTAAATTTTAGTCTACTTAGACTAAACGGTACACACAGCTTCAGTGTCCTTTCTGAAAGCTCAAAACGCCTACTTTCAGAAAAAAAAAATTTGTTATCTCAAGAAGTTGAACAGTTACAGCGATTCCAATGAACCCTTAAAAGGCCGACCTTTTGCCTCTTGCAGCAGGTAAAAATAGCTCCAGATCTGAATTGGCAGCAGATAAAAAAATATAGAACATTGTTTTGGTCTACTTAATAATGGTACTAAATATGGTGGGAATACAAAAAAGTGGTCAAGCAACCATTTATTCGGAAATTTGACGAATTTAACGAAAAAGGATTTCGCAGGAAACCTACTAGAGACAGAGCGTTGCACTTTAAAGAATAAGAATTTTCTGAATAACGTAAAACGATTGATCTAGTGGCCAGTGTCGCTGGATATGAAATTATTTCACCCAGCAACCATAATTTTCTGTTATAATCAGAGCACGTGTTTTTCTTAAAGCGCCAAACATTCTTCGTTCTTGCAGGGGGAAAATTTAATGCCTAGATGATCAGAAACCTGTCGCACTAATGGACGAAAAAGAAAAATTGATCTCGAAATGAAACTTCAGCGACCGCAGCTCTGCTGCACTCGTAATATTGGTAATTTTTCATATAAAACGCTCATCTTTCGTCTTCTCTGAATGAACATACCAGATTCGTTCTAATATGTTTGATGCACTAGATGTAAAAATATTACACAGAACGTTTCTGGATCCAGCAGATCAAAAATTGTCGCAAGCTCTAAAGCAAATTATCCAGTTCTAGTGGAATTGCATTTTGTAGGTTTAATTGATGAAGTTCGCGTGACAAATCGAAAAGAAAATTTGCCGCTGCTGCAAACTTTGTGCAGCATACATTAAACGAAACTAACGTTAAAATTATGTATTATCAGCAATTGCCGACGGACAAGTTTCATTTTCCAGCTATCCTGCTGAAATTGTGAATGGTAAAATGCTTCCTGGAAAATGTCTTTGTTTCCGTTCCCCATGTTAGGAAATAAAAATATATCGAATGATCTGTTAGCAGCCAAACTTCCTCTAAATCCACCTCATTTACTTGAACCACAATTTTCTGGAGGTTGCGAATAAACATTGTTGTAGAACAAGCAGGCGCACGGCACATAATGCATTTTATGATTCATGAAGCCCAATTTTAACACACCAAGAAATTATTAATAGAAATGCTGTTAGTGATTAGTTTAATCATAAAAGCGTCGATAGAGATTATTTTAAATGAATCGTAGTTCTTCACAAACTGTTACTTTAAACCCTTACGTAAAATAATTCGCATGTATAGTGTATTGTGATGCTCGTGTAAAATAATGTAAAACTAAATAGTGAACAACCGTGTTGTGCAGACATCATTTGACTCCAGGATACTTTTTTTTTGCTTTAAAAGTTTTTTCACTGTAGCTAAGTCTTTAGCCCAGTTGATCTTCATGGTAATAAACATTTTATATCTCTTACACACAAGCATCACCAATCTGTAGGATTTCTTTTATCAATTTTGATTATGTAAATTTCTCTTATTGTTGTAAATAGAAACATGGGTAATTGACTTTGCCAGAACAAATATGTAATGTAGTAGTTTTGGTACTTTCATCTTCAGGTGCATTTTTATTCAAAGAGGCTGACCACTGGGACTTAGAATTCTTCCTGTTCTATGCTGTTCATTTACGTTGCTCGTATGTTACACCCGGTTATCCAGAACTATTCTCAAAACACTACTTTCCTGGCTTTCTTTTCCTTTTTCTTTCATTTTACGTTCTAAGCGATCGTTTTAAATTTTCCAGTGGCAGAACCGTATAAAAAATATTGAAGTTACCTCACTTCAATGCAGGTAATAAGGAATCATTTATTTTCTGATATTTTAAACATCTTTTCATATCTTAATTTACTAACATAAAATGTTCTACTCTTCTAATGAGTAACACACACACACACAAACACACACACACTCAGATCGTCCTATGAGGGGTTTCCGATCTCTTTTACACAATTTTTGATGTTGCAATATATTATCGATTAACTTCATTTCATTTTATATGTTTTACTTCATCAGTCATTAAGCGGATATAGCTAAAGGAGGTTACGCTTTAACTTTGTGAATCAAGTTCCGTTGTGTGAGTTTATGATTTATGAAGCTTTGATTAACGGCACTATAGATATTGCAAAATCTAATGACAAGGATGCTATATTGCAAGTGGTTCAATTTTAAGGTGTATAAAGCATAAATAAATATCACGTAGTTTAAAAGTTTCAGTCACCCTGACTTAAACAAGAATCGTTTCGTTAAAATTAGTTTTTAAGAATTTGTTAGTGAAACGCAAGATGCTATATTTACCATAGGAAATACCATTTGCAAAAATTATATTGCTTTCAATGCATGTGATATAGCAATTTTACTTATAGGCAAAGAAACGTTTTCAAATGTGCTTTCTCTAAAGTAGCTTGCAAAATTCTTCTTCGTCGTTCTGTGAAATAAAGCAACAGCTCGCTTCGTCAGTTTCTTTTGACTGATTCAGGTAACGCAAAATATGAGCAAAGAGTGAACTGAAATTACGTAAATAAAGTGTGTTTTCCAGGGGTATTTATTCTTACGTAAAATGGTAGTTTTAATCATTTTTTTGATAATCATTCGAGTAATCTAATCCGTCTTTGATTACACATGTCTCATCAAAGGCTATCAGTTACACTAGTCATTTTAGCAGTTGCATATAGTTCAAAACATAGTTCATTGAAACAGTTCTTATATTTCTGTCCCTAACTGCGAAACATTTTAACATACAGATTTTGCTATTTCTAAACTGATTAAGTGCATTCCCAATAGGTAAAGGAAACACCATTGAATCATTGCTTAAAAATTATTTCTAAATACGTTTAATTAACCTATGATATAGAATTTACTTCTGTTTCTTTTATTTCATAAAAAGCATTCCTGGCGCAAAAAAGAAAAGAAATCCATGCTTTCCAATATTTCATTTCGACAGTGCTATGAAGGACCAATTTTATTCTCATGAGATACCAGAAAGGATTTTAAGTTGATTTGTTAAGTAAAATAAGAAAAGTATCTTATTTAGCAAATATAACCGAGGAGATTTACCAAGAAGTTTCTTAGAAAAATTACTGAGAGCAAAAATAAATAAATAAATAAATAAAGTGGAAATTAAAGCGAGGATACCAGAAAGGAAAAGTCAAAACAGAAGTACATGAAATGAACCACATCCCATTCCTCAAAGATAATTAATTATTTTTAGAATTCCCACCTGATCAAAGAAGCTTTTGGTTTAATGTGAATTTTTGTGCCATTTATTTATACATATAAATAAATGGCACAAAAATTCACTATGATAAATGGCACAAAAATTCACTATGACTGCTGCAATGACAGAATCCTTGCCAACGGGTTTTTTTTTTATCATTTTTTGATCATTATTGCTAATGGCTACGATATCTCAATCTAATCAAAGGTAAATTGATCATGCATATGTCTCAAATTTTGTATTTGCTTAGTAATACTCTAACAATTTAGTTATCTTGGTAACGCTCCACGATACAAAGCGAAAGTTTGCCATGATTATTTAACTCGTATTACAAAAATAAACGATGACAGCGAAGTTTTACATATCTATGATTTATTGTTTTATTTAACGCAAATTTTATTCCTCCTCATTTCTCATGTGCAAACAATTTTATTCCGTGTGCTGAATGCTAAGTTTCTAAATCCTTGAGAATAAGCCAACACTGCATTGCGTTATTTGAAACTACATTTTTGAACACATAATCAGACACCAAATATTTCAACAGGATCTCCAGCTATCCTATGACCAAGGGGTCAGAAGTGGGTGCTTCTGGCTGTTTGTCAAAAATAGGTTTTGACTTGAGCCTCGGGTGTGACATACGGAGTGGTGTGCTTTTCATACTAGAATCGTTCCACCGCTTCACTGGAAACAGTGGCCCTAAATTAAGGACGGCCGAGTTTTGATCGCTTTAAATTTCAGTGGAGGGTTTTAAATTTCAAACGAAAAAATCCACTAGAGCAAAACATAAAATATACAAAGGAATACAGGAATCCCATTTTAACATCAAAATGAAGTGGACAAGACTGACAGTCGAACCCTTGAAGGAGAGTAGAATGCAAACATTTCAAAACCACAGAGGTCACTTCCAGAAAGAGAATACACTTGAAAATCAGTGAAGTTTTCCCAAAGCCACTTGGATCACGTAAAGGGCAACGTCATCAGGAATCCTGCCGTCACACAGACACGTTTACTAGAGGCCTCACAAATAGGATCCGTATGGCTGGTTTGTTTCTGCGTCGCATCACTGCCTAAACTCATCAAGATGTAACAATTGTTTTCCGGAGGAAGATGAGATATCTATAGCGGTTGGAGAAAGATAACACGTGCTGCCGTAGTGGACTTATGCACGTAGGCGGATGTTTAAACGCCTTGACCGCCGCATTGGACAGCAAGCCGTGCCATTCGCACAGTGCACAGCGAATGACATTTGATGGCATATACGGGAAGCTATGGACATCTACGTGTCAACAGTGTTTGTGAATCGCAGACTGACTGAAGCAGGTTGTAACTCATGCCAGGCATTGAAACGACTGCCACTCACAGGAACACATCGTCGGAAAAGGCTGTAGCTGTGCCGTACCAGGCATGCATGGATGGACGAATGAAAACATATGGTATTCAACGATGAGTCTTGCTTCTATCTCAGCGGGAACCGATCGCCGAATAAGAGTACTGAGACTACGTGGCCATCTGACAGATCTTGCTGCCATCCGTGAAAGCCATACTGCTCCTCAGCCTGGCGTTATGGTTTGGGGTGCTGTCAAACCATAACGTCAGGACCGGTCGCACACACAGTGTATACAACGACAGCTGTATGATACGTCGACGAGATGCTGTAGCTCATTTGGTAGCAGTATCTCCGTTGAATCCCTGATACCCAGTTTATACAAGATAAAATCAGCCCATCCACTGCTAACATTATCAGATGATGGCTACAAGGTGTTCAGGTGCTGCCTGGCGACAGCAATCCTTCAATCCTTCTAATGTGTGGGACGTTATTGACAGATGACATAATTCCTCTGCACTATCACGGCAATGTGAATGAATTGCGACTTAGGTCTACTTTATCTGGTCGGCGATAACTCAGGTCACCATCCGGAGAGATTTCCAATCGGTGCCATGCCATGTTACTACTCTATGTGTATCCCAGCATCGAGGTCATACGACCTACTCTCTCAGGGCCAGAAACTTTTCCTTTTGGGGCACTGCTTCTTATTTAAATGTTTGTCTTCTTTCGTTATGTGTAAACTCTCAAGTTTTTCTTCTGCATGTGACAACCAGTCAGCTCAACTAACATAGATAAAAAACAAAGGGAAAGATGAAAAATGTGATACGCGATTTCGTCTAATAAGCTGGCCGATTTTGGTGTTGTCTTAGAGAGGTATTTTACCATCATACAAAATTCCTTGTTAACCAATATTTTTGTAGTTTTCCCGAAATTCATCGTTTAAGTATTAATGATAGTTTAGTGAATTGTCGCTATTAAACTAACCTGAGTTCGTCGCTGTGAATTTAACCTTAGTGTTTCGTG
Source organism: Macrothele yani (assembly GCA_039090855.1). Classification (NCBI taxonomy): domain Eukaryota; kingdom Metazoa; phylum Arthropoda; class Arachnida; order Araneae; family Macrothelidae; genus Macrothele; species Macrothele yani. The sequence goes on along the minus strand of CM076995.1, from coordinate 3,477,078 downwards.
AATTCACATCAACTGGTGTTCTCGCAACGAGTGCAAATAAAGCGGACGTGGTCTTCAAACTGTAAGTGATTATTTCAGCAATGTTTTTTCTCTAGTGCAAGAATCTTGGATAGTTTGAACGTAGTTATAACAATGCAGATGATAAAGTCACAGCATTTCTAACTCCATACCAGAGACACAATGAAAAGCGTCCAATAAACGTTTAGCTGCGCAAAACACCCTGTGTTGCTTTACGACAGAGTTTTACACAAACATTTCTGCATAAAGAGATACGTAGGAAATGCGTTTCAGCCAAAACTTTCGCAAGTGTAACCTATTATCAATAAAAAGAGTTTACGCTTTAAAATTCATAATTTTTCTTTCAATTAATGATAAATTGTTTAAATATCAAGAAAGACCAGACATTCTTTTTTTATTTACAGCAGTGAGTTCGATGAAGAAATATTAGATGTACGATGAAAATTACTAGTCAATGCCTACAGCTAAGTAGGCATTGACTGGTAATTTTCAGCTGTTACTGACGTACTGTTGCTTGATATGACTTTTTAATTTAAATTAATTTATTTTAATAACAAAATTTTTATTTTAAAAAGCACGTTTTCTCATATTAGCAGAAATTCGGAAAAGGATATAATTTTCAAAGGGTAAAATGGACACGAAGATACTGGTCAGTAAACATTTTCTTCGAAAATCCCGTTTCGTAAACTCTTGTAAGAATATTGCCTCTCTGGGCATGTACTTTTTTAATAACGTTAAAATGGAAATCTACTGTAAGAGAAAGAAATTAAAAATTCTGCAGATTATTTATACAAACATTTTCACTTCTTTGCTACATTTATTTGTTCTTCATTTTCTTAAATAAACTTTTGGAGTTGTGACACAATAAATTCGAACATTAAAGGTAATAATTTTCCTTGAATCGCCGAAGAGCTTTCGAAAAGTAAACCTAAAATGAACTGCAGGTCCTCAGCCAGAAGCGAACACAAAGAAACCTGTTTCTACGTAGGAACCATTAATTATTTATACCTCATCAAATGAACAGCAGGAGTTCCGTACAAAAAGGCAAAAATTAGCACCCGATAAGTGTAGCATGCAAGAAAGAAAGCAACTAGGAAGAAATGTCGTTAAAACACGTGGCGCTTGTCAAAAAGAACTTCGCTAAACAAATATTTTTTAGGTAAAAAGAAAACGCAGAGCGCCGTACTTTTCGGAGTATGAGAGATTTCATCATCTATCATCAAAGTTTTGACTTACACAGGGGTTTTTCTTAGAACATAATTAATGTAGAAAGTTGAAGAAATTTTCTTTCTGTTACGTTACAGAGTCTTGTCTCAATTCATTTAAAGGAGAAAGTTACAAAAAAAAATCTAAAAATTAGCATGTTTCTTCTTCCATTAACAGTTCGCTTTCATGCGTGTCAAAGAAGTGCTTTTGTTCGAAGAATTTTTGAATGGAAATAGTAGTTGAACGTTCTCACGCAGAATATCGAGCTCCAGGTAGATGATAAATTGGCTTTAAGGATGCGCAGTTTGTCCTTTAAGAGTCTCACAGTTTGGCTTTCTATTGGTAGCATAAATAGATATGATTCATTTGTGGATGGCTTTTCAAAAATGTCCTATTGCAAGTGTTGCGCAAAAAGGTTACCTACTTCAGTCAAAAAGTGAAAGAACTCTCTTCTGTACCCAAATAAAACTGTTCGTCTGGGAAGAGTAATAAGGGTGAGCTGCAAGTTCTGTTTAGCATTAAACCAGCTACGCGTAGTGTGAAAATCAAATGAATAATGTCTATGTTTTTAAATTCAGAAAGAAAAACAGAATATTATGAGATACAAAAACGATTTGGGATGAGTAAAATTGCCATTAAGATTCTTTCTTAATCGACAAAACCGAAGAGCAGTTGCCATTCCTAAATTTCAATCCGGCTGTGCTGTACCGCACAATGTCTCCGCTAATTGGCAATATCTCAAACATGAGGTCTGATTGCACAAACCGTATCGGCCAGGCATTTCATCAATCATTTAATTTATGTGGTTTCACATTAATAATCACGTGACATTCCCAGTAATCAGATTTCGGTGCTGGAGTTAACGGTTTAAGTGGAAAGTGCACCCATGGACAGACACCCGAGAGTGAGATATGCAGTTCTCGCATCAGTTGACGCTTTCCATATAATTCACATTGTGTAACTACGGTGCTAGGAACAATGCGAAATATCTTCATACATCTCTGTTAAATAGTTCACGCCTTGGAAAAGGAGAGCAAATTTGCCGTTAAACATGCTTTCACAAAGCCTTTAACACAAATGTGAGTTTCAGTTTTACCGAAAAGAGCATCCTGATTTTATACAGCTAACACTTTTCTGGTGTGTTTACGATGTCCATTTAAAACATTTTGAATTACTTACACATCTCCTTCAATATATATCTGGATGTACAAAGTTTGTACAAAATTCAAACTGAGCGTAAATAAGGGAAAAAAAAAGTCATGGTTTTTGAGCGAGTAAATGTTAGTACTGGAGGTAAGATCGGTTTGAACGCTACAGAATTAGAACAAATGAATGAATTTGTGTATTTAGAAGGCATATATGAAACAGAAAACAGATTACATGATGAAATCAGTAGGAGAATGAAAATTCGGCTTTTAAAATCATAGCTGCTTTAGGAGTATTTTACAGGAATATTGGGCTCGCGAGGTTCCGAATAGCTGTGTTTGACAGCGCAAATGTTCCTACTGTGATTTATGATTGTGGAAACTTGGTACTGCAGAAGAAACACAGAAGCAGCTGGCGTGGAGGAGAGACGTGTTACTTAGGAAAAGGTATTGCTGCAAGACGCATTCTGATCATGTGAGTAATGAAGATGTGTTAGAGGTGCATAATGTGGAAAATGCTGCTAATAGGGTGGATAAATACATATTTTGGAGCGGTTTGTCGGTATTGGAAAGAATGTGTGATGAAGTGCTAAATAAGAGAATATTTTCAGTCCAAGTGGCTGAAAATATTCTCTTATTCTTTCATCATCATCATCATTGTCAACCATTATCAATCCACTGCTGCACGAAGGTCTCCCTAAGTTTCCTCCACAACGGTCTGTCTTGTGCCAGTCTCCTCCATGTCACCCCTGCATACTTTCGAATTTCATCCACCCATCTCCCATGTGGTCTTCTTCTGGGTCTTTTCCTGTCCCTTGGAATCCAATCTAAAATTTCGGCTGTCCATCGATGATCTGTCCTTCTGGCATTATGTCCAGCCCATTGCCATTTCAGGGATTTAACTCTGATCATGATGTCTTCCACTCTTGTCATTTTTCGGATCCACGAGTTCCTCTTCCTATCTCTCCTGGTTACACCAAGCATGCACCTCTCCATGCTACTTTGAGTTGTCTGCAGCCTTTGTATGTCTCTTTTAGTTAAGGTCCACGTCTCTGCACCATGCGTAAGCACTGGAAGGATGCATTGATCAAACACTTTTCTTTTAAAACATAATGGCATATTGCTCTTGAAAATTATGCTGTTTCTTCCAAAAGCTCTCCAGGCAAGTTTTGTACGCCGATTAATTTCTTCATCAATGTGACCCTCACTTGATATCTGCTGTCCAAGATAAACGTACGTGTCTGTTATCTCCAGCTTTTCACCATCAATCGATAAATCTTCATTTCTTGTAAAAGCATTGAACATCACTTTTGTCTTCTGAAAGTTAATTTTTAATCCCACTTCTTTACTCTTGTCAGCAAATTCCTGGATCATACTCTGCAGCTCTGATGGGGTAGTTGCAAAAATGCCTATGTCATCAGCAAAACGAAGGTGGGTTAGATAATCTCCATTAATCTTTATCCCCTTGTTTTCCCAGCTCAGCGACTGAAAAACACCCTCCAATGTGGCATTAAAGAGCTTCGGAGATATGGTGTCACCTTGTCTCACTCCCTTTCCAATTTTTCCGTGTGTTGTATTTTCAAACAGCCTAATCTTTGCACTTGCATTTTCATAGATGTTATTAATAATATTAATGTATGCATCTTCAATACCGCAGGTTTTCAGAGCCATTGTAACTGCTGATGGTTTCACCGAATCAAAGGCTTTTTAATAATCGATAAAAGCCATGCACAATGGAAGTTCATATTCCCTCGCTCTTTCAATTAGTTCTCTCAGCACATGGATATGATCTATTGTGCTGTAGCCACTCCTGAATCCAGCTTGTTCTCTCGGTTGAGCCATGTCCAGTGTTACCTTCAAGCGGTGTGAAAGAACTTTAGTGAAGGTTTTATAAACTACTGATAGGAGGCTGATAGGTCTGTAGTTTCCGAGATCCTCAATGTCCCCTTTCTTATGTAGCAGGATCATTGTAGAGGTGTTCCAATCCTCAGGAATCTTTCCTTCATTAAGGCATCGAGTGTAAATTTGGGCGAGTACTGTTTCGATTTCTCCACTTGCTTCTTGTATGATGTCTACAGTAATTCCATCTTCTCCTGGAGCTTTTCCCCGCTTCATGTTCTTGATTGCATGTGCAACTTCTGCTGGAAGGACTGGAGGAACTCTGGTACTGGTATCTTTCATGATGTCTGGAGTGCATGTATCATCCCTTTCATATAATTTGGAGTAGAAATCTTTCACTCTTGTCAAAATTTCTGCCTCTATTTCTTGTTACAGAACCATCTTCTTTTCTCAGTGCCATAATCTGTTTTCTTCCCTTACTGAGATGTCCCTTTGCTATCTTTAGGCTTTGGTTGTTTTCAATTGCTTTCCTCACTAGTTCACAGTTGAATTTTCTTACGTCTTCAGTGATCCTTTTTCTTACTGTCTTGCATAGCTCTATATATTCCACTTTGGAAGTCACATCTTCTTTAGTTGTCCTCATCTCTCTTCTTTTTTGCATCAACATTTTCGTTTTTCCTGATAATTTATTTACATGCAACTTGTTCTCAGACCCAGCTAATTTTGTTGCTGTTTCCATAAGAGCTTTGGTTACTTTTCTGTTAACTTCAGAGATGTCCACTTCTTCTGATGTTAGGCCTTCTAAAGCAGAGAACCTGTTCTTCAGTTCCAACTTGAAGGTATTATGGTGTTTTTTAAGGTTGGTTATGTCAATAGACTTTGTCTTATGAGCTTGCCACGTTCAAGTTTAGTGTTGAGGTGCATCTTACATCTCACCAATCTATGGTCACTACCTGTGTTGAACTTGTTTAGCACACTGCAGTCTTCTATGACGAATTTTTTGTTACACATAATAAAATCAATTTCACTTGTCGTCCCATTTGGATGTCTACATGTCCATTTCCTGTGTGGTTTTTTCTTGAAGAAGGAGTTCAAGATGAAAAACCCTTCTGCCTCTGCAAACTCAACGAGAGTATTTCCACGCTGGTTTCTATTGCCGTGACCGAATTTACCTACTGAAGTTTCATTCTGTTGCCGTTGCCCTATTTTTGCATTGAAATCTCCCATAATTATTTTCAAGTGCTGCTTACCTTTATTATTTAGATGACAAATTTCCTCATAAAATTCTTCAATTTCTTCTTCAGGATGACTTGTGGTGGGTGCATAAGTTTGAATAATCTAAGCCTGGTATCTTTTTGAGAGTTGGAAAACAAGTCGTGCAGCTCTGTCAGAGGAACTTTCAACTTCTACAACTTTATCCTTCAGTTTCTTGTTTATTATAAATCCAACACCACTAGTTCCGCCAGTATCTGTCCCACGATAGTAGAAGAGATGTCCAATTTTCAGTTCGATGAGATCTTCTCCTTTTCTCCTTACCTCACTTAGCCCCACGATGTCCCACTTGATCCTTTGTAGTTCCTCTTCCAATTCAAGAAGCCTTGAATCAGAAGATAGGGAGCGTCCATTGTACGTAGCCAAGGTCAGCATCAGATGGCAGCCTAGTCCGGTCCTCCGGGGATTCTTAGCACCCTCTGCCTTCATGTCGCACTGGCCGCTGGCTTGGCCAGGTACATTCCAGCTGCCGGAGACTGAGGGCTAAGATTTAAGTTGTGGAATCATTTTGGAGGGGTTTGGCCATAACTCACCACGCTGGCCAAGCGGGTTGGTGAGTGTGGGATATAATTTCCTCTAATCCCGATGGTATAGTTATACCGCTATTGGCGATAGTCAGAGCCCCTTTAGTGGGAACAGGATGCACCACGAGAAGGCGGGGTTGACATTTGTCAAGGAGAGGCTGTGATGTTACGCATCACCTGACCTTACATCCCTATATATACGTTTGGAACAACGCTACAAGATCATTGTAGCGTTGTTCCAATCCTCAGGAATTTTCCCTTCATTAAGGCATCGAGTGAAAATTTGGGCGAGTACTGTTTCGATTTCTCCACTTGCTTCTTGTATGATGTCTACAGTAATTCCATCTTCTCCTGGAGCTTTTCCCCGCTCCATGTTCTTGATTGCATGTGCAACTTCTGTTGGAAGGACTGGAAGAACTCTGGTACTGGTACCTTTCATGATGTCTGGAGTACATGTATCATCCCTTTCATGTACTCCAGACATCATGAAAGGTACCAGTACCAGAGTTCTTCCAGTCCTTCCAACAGAAATTGCACATGCAATCAAGAACATGGAGCGGGGAAAAGCTCCAGGAGAAGATGGAATTACTGTAGACATCATACAAGAAGCAAGTGGAGAAATCGAAACAGTATTCGCCCAAATTTTCACTCGATGCCTTAATGAAGGGAAAATTCCTGAGGATTGGAACAACGCTACAATGATCTTGCTACATAAGAAAGGTGACATTGAGGATCTCAGGAACTACAGACCTATCACTAAAGTTCTTTCACACCGCTTGAAGGTGACACTGGACATGGCTCAACCGAGAGAACAAGCTGGATTCAGGAGTGGCTACAGCACAATAGATCATATCCACGTACTGAGAGAACTAATTGAAAGAGCGAGAGAATATGAGCTTCCATTGTGCATGGCTTTTATCGATTATGAAAAAGCCTTTGATTCGGTGAAACCATCAGCAGTTGCAATGGCTCTGAAATCCTGCGGTATTGAAGATGCATACATTAATATTATTAATAACATCTATGAAAATGCAAGTGCAAAGATTCGGCTGTTTGAAAATACAACACACATAAAAATTGGAAAAGGAGTGAGACAAGGTGACACCATATCTCCGAAGCTCTTTAATGCCACATTGGAAAATGTCTTTCAATCACTGAACTGGGAAAACAAAGGGATAAATATTAATGGAGATTATCTAACCCACCTTCGTTTTGCTGATGACATAGTCATTTTTGCAACTACCCCATCAGAGCTACAGAGTATGATCCAGGAACTTGCTGACAAGAGTAAAGAAGTGGGATTAAAAATGAACTTTCAGAAGACAAAAGTGATGTACAATGCTTTTACAAGAAATGAAGATTTATCGATTGATGGTGAAAAGCTGGAGATTACAGACACGTACGTTTATCTTGGACAGCAGATATCAAGTGAGGGTCACATTGGTGAAGAAATTAATCGGCGTACAAAACTTGCCTGGAGAGCTTTTGGAAGAAACAGCATAATTTTCAAGAGCAATATGCCATTATGTCTCAAAAGAAAAGTGTTTGATCAATGCATCCTTCCAGTGCTTACGTATGGTGCAGAGACGTGGACCTTAGCTAAAAGAGACATACAAAGGCTGCAGACAACTCAAAGCAGCATGGAGAGGTGCATGCTTGGTGTAACCAGGAGAGATAAGAAGAGGAACACGTGGATCCGAAAAATGACAAGAGTGGAAGACATCATGATTAGAGTTAAATCCCTGAAATGGCAATGGGCTGGACATACTGCCAGAAGAACAGACCATCGATGGACAGCCAAAATTTTAGATTGGATTCCAAGGGACAGGAAAAGACCCAGAAGAAGACCACATGGAAGATGGGTGGATGAAATTTCGAAAGTATGCGGGAGTGACATGGAGGAGACTGGCACAAGGCAGACCGTTGTGGAGGAAACTTGGGGAGACCTTCGTCCAGCAGTGGATTGATAATGGTTGACAATGATGATGATGATGATGACGTACGCGATTTCGTCAAACGGATGAGTTCACGAGAGGTGTCTTCGTAGGCCTTCGTATCGCCGGATGTCCCTTCGGTCGTACTGTGGAAGAGACGCAACGTGATGGCACAATCATCAGTCGCATTTGGTGACAATGGTCGCAGGAAGACTCTATGCAACGTCGGAAAGGGGACCGGAGTACAGAGATGGACGTCCGAGCGCACCGATCGTCGCATCCGACATCATGCCGTAGCGGACCCTCAGGACTCAACACGCGACATTTTGCCGATTGTACGGAAAGGCTTGGATGCTCCGATATCGACGTGGACAGTGTCGCATTGATTGGTTGCGTCTGGTTTGCTGTCCGGTCGTCCGTTGCGAGGGCTACCCTTAACAGCAAGCCATCGTCATCACCGATTGGCGTGGTGTCGTTCCAGAGCTGCGTGGGATACCGAGTGGAACACTGTGGTGTTCAGCGACGAATCGCGGTTTCGTCTCACCACGCAGGATCGCTGTGTGAGAGTCTGGAGGCGACGTGGCCAACTGGCGGATTCCTCCGACATTGTGGAGGGCCACACGGCCCGGCAACGTGGACTCATGGTGTGGGGTGCTATCAGCGCCAACAGCCGCTCACCGCTGGTACGCATTACGGGCACATTGACGGCACGCCGCTATGTCGACGAGGTGCTGTGACCCGTGGTACTACCGTATCTGCAGATAATCCCAAACGCCATTTTTCAACAGAATAACGCCGGGCCGCATACCGCTCGGTTCAGCCTGGATGCTTTACACGGTGTGCGGATGCTTCCGTGGCCAGCACGATCCCCCAACATCTCGCTCATCGAGCATCTGTGAGACACGATTAGACGTCCATTGAGTACTCTCCCATCCCCGCAAAATGAAGATGAACTGTTAACTCGGATCAAAACCATATGGTCCACGATACCCCAGGACTTTATTCGGACTCTCATTGCCTCGATGCCACGTCGGATTCAACACTGTATCGCCCAAAATGGGGGCCACATTATTGATCATCCTGTATATTTGGCCACTGGAGCCTAGTCTGTATGTGACAATTAAATAATTTGTTCAGGACCTACTTGGCTATCTGTGTGTGTGCAGTTTGGTCTGTTTCCTTCATGGTGTGGTATTTTCTCTGTCAGCCAGTTTGTTGGTATATAATATATAATAAATATGAAGTACAAAAGTTCTTGTGTCGGATGTGTGATGGATGTGTTTCGAAATCAATATCTACTATGAGTGTCTGAAGTTAATGTCTCGGTACATGGGTCATAGCAAAAGTCCTGCACACGTTAATCTAAAACGGAAGCAGATGATGTAATCGCGAAAATGATTGCGTCTTGTCACGGTCAGATTCTCAGCAACGCAGTGGTGTCAGAACGGCGTGCTATCATTTACTGTGTGGACATGAGAGGGTTTGGAAATGGAAGCGTGCAGCTCCTCAGGCCAAGTCACGGCGTTCGACAAGCCCTCCTGAGTGAAAAAAGAAACTCTGAGCGGGGAAAATTCCAACACATATCCACACTGCCTTACGAAAAGTTTGTGAAGAAGAAACTCTTAATCGAAGCACAATTTCTTTCTGAGGGCAAAGTTGAAACCGAAAATTCGTCAAAATCGCTCCAACTTATTGGAAGCGAGAGCGATTTTACTGCATGACAACGCATCGTGTCATGGTGAAGTGTCGGTACGGGGACTTTTGCCGAAATATGGCTGTGAAACTATGGCTGGGAAACTTTATCCCACTCACAATACAGCCTTGGACTCAGTCCACTCGACTTTGATTTTTTCTTAAAGTTAAAAAATCGGCTGCTAGATCTATTATGGACAGATGCAGGTCGATTCGCTCTGGGGCTTGGTTAGTTTGAGTTTACTGGAGCAACTACCTCACGGGTTGAAGGAGCGCCTCACTTTGGGAGTCAGTAACGTTAAAAAAGCATTGAAGCTACTGGAAACGTAAGTTGAGATCTCAAGATTGATCAACGTTTCGTACGCGGAGAAAAACACGTGTAATGCATTTAGCAGTAGAATTCCACAGGAAGCGTTGCAGCCGTCTGTGTGCCATAACTGTTTCCTTTTACATCTTTCCTCGGGACGATTCGCTGCCCTAGTTTGACAAGGCTCCAAGTGAAAAAAATTTCCCATTTGAGGTTAAGTCTTCAATATGTACTATTTGTCATTCTGTAACTAGGGACTGACTTTGAACAGTCTATGTTAGCATTCTATGGAATAAGCAAAAGTGACATAGTTCTAACTGCAGTGCTACTAAAAGAAATCACGGAGTGACAAGGTTGTAACTGCTAAAAAGCCATAATATGGCGTTTTAACGAAAGCCAGTAGTTTGAAAAAACATAATACACTGCTGACCACCCAAAATGCAACCCCAAGAAGGACACGAGATAGCAAAGCCAGATTTACTGAACACATAACAACAGATACAAAGATGAAACGATTGAGCTTACAGGTACGTGCGACTTGCGGAACGCGCAGACATCAATAGTTTGTGTGGCCCCTATGTCTGGAAATAACGGCCGCTACACGCCGCGGCATCGAACGAAAGAGGCTTTGGATGTGGGCTTGGGGTATGTCAGTCCAGGTTGCTTCCACACGTTGCCACACTTCATCAGGCGTAGCCGCGGCTGGTGCTTGCCGGGCCACTCGGTAGCCGATCAGCGACCAGACGTGTTCGATGGGCGACATATCGAGAGAACAGGCAGTCCACGGCAGCAGTGACACCTAGTGGGCCGTTAAGAATTGTTGCACGATGCGTGCTAGGTGCGGGCGCGCATTCTCCTGTTGAAACGTGGCCGATGGCAGGTCCTGCAGGTAAGGGAAGACTACAAGCTCCAAAACGTCGAAGATGTAGCGGTGGTTGTTGAGTGTACCGGCGATGCGTACCAGAGAGGTGCGGGTGTCATTTTCAATTGCGCCATAAACCATAACGCCAGGCGACGGACCGGTATGACGATGCATAATGCAGGCGACGGACCGGTATGACGATGCATAATGCAGGCGACGGACTGGTATGACGATGCATAATGCAGGCGTCGTACAGTCTCTCGCCGTGGTGGCGCCACACGCGGATCCGACCATCGTAGTGTTGCAGGCAGAAGCGGGATTCGTCGGAGAAGACAATGCCGTGCCATTCCGTATTCAGGGTATGGCGTTCAACTGCCCACTGCCGCCGCACTCGCCGGTGGTGTAACGTCAATGGTAATTCGAGCAATGGGCACCGTGCGACAAGTTCCCGGTCCTGCAGACGACGTCGAACGGTAGGTGCTGACACAGGTTGTTGCGCAACACACCCTAATTCCTGCGCTAACGTTCGTGACGTAGCTTTGCGAGCCGTCAATGCCAGCCGCACAACATGCCAGTCCTATCGTTCGGTGGTGCGCCGCGGCCGCGGCAATCGCTCACGTTGGTCCGTCCGTCCCTCCTGCGCCCACTGAATCCATACTCACCTCACTGTGGCTAGATGCCATCCCACACGGGCGCCGATGTCTCGGTACGATAAACCGCTGTCGCGACAAGCCACTATTCGTCCTCTGTCGAACTCCGAAACGTGCTGGAATGACTGCCGTATTCTGCGACAAGGCATCAGGAAGTTTCCCACGCACAGGTCCGGCAGAACAACACACTTCCACTACATACACCCCGCCTTCTGTGCACCCTTCTTCTAGTGCTTCTCGGTAGCGTGCCGGGCACACATGATTTGCATATGCACTGCAATGCTAATCATTAGCATGTCCTCTCGCGGGCGACGCATGTTGCGAATTTCAGGCCAATCGGATGCTTCCTTCTTGATGTGGCATTTTAGGTGTCCGGCAGTGTATGTTTTGTCAAAGTACTGACGAACTTGTTTGGGCGGTATTTGCTTTTTAGTAAAACGCTGAGTCCGACCTTTTTATACCGCCAGGACGATATATTTGCATAATCACAACAACGGCGTCCAGATGCATTTAAGCCCGCAAGTGAGTGATGAAGCACCTGTGCCTTGCTAATTCCTGGTGGCCAGCGGTAGAGGTAGTTTAGTTTGAGGTTCGTATTAGAGTAGGTATTAAAGGTATACAATGGTATACAATGAAATACCTATCTGCTGTTACATATTTCATTGTAATGGACAGAGAAAGTGTAATAGAGCATACAAGTTGCGTTCCTTTCAGCACTCAGTCATCAACCAACTGCAGCGACCAAACTCCAGAATCACCACGGAAGATGGTTCGAAAAGGTATAGTCAAACCATGGAAATGGAAAAGCAATGTAAGACAGGCAGCACATCAGTCAGGTATGTTATATGTAAGTCGGCGAGGGAAAACTGTCCCTAGGAACGAGCCTCTTTGCACGTTTGTAAGTGAGTCACGGAAAAATTATCATTGGCTGCCACCGGCAATCGAACCCAATGTCTTCCAGTTATGCGCTGCGTTCGATTCCCGGTGGCTGCCAATGAGAATTTTTCCGTGACTCACTTATAAACGTGGAAAGAGTGATGATTTCTGTTTGATATTCCTGATCCACATCAAATGTCTGTATTTAAAAATTTTCTAATTCATTTCAAATTCAAATGTAGTCAAAAGATATTTGAGGATGGACGTTTTGAACAGCATAAAACTTATTATTATTTCTCAAATGCAACAGAAAAGAAACATTCCATAATTAACACTACATAATGTTTTCACACAGTTAGGCCAAAGAGAAAAATAACTGATGATCCTAATGTGTCTGAATATGAAGACACTGATAATGTTGATGGGTTACTTAGAAATAATCAAATGCAGTCGAGAAGGAAATACTCATTCAAGTATTTCTTTCGTGTCAAGGATGAAAAAATTCAAGTATGTAAACAATTTTATTTGGGAACTTTATCCATATCACAGAAGCCAGTATATACTGCACACATGACTAAAAATACTCAGACCAACCCCGCTATTCTTGAACGCAGAGGCAAAAGTGTTGGCAATAGAAGAGAGTCAGACGGTAATGCTGATTTTGCTCGGCAACGTATTAAATACTTTTCAATATAAACATTTCCAAAATGTATCTTTGTATAAACAGAAATGTACAAAACACAACATTCATCCTGTTAAAGAATCTATGTATTACAAAATTTTCGTGACGGAATTTAATTTAGGGTTTCAATGTTCCAAAAAGCAATGCTTGTGACTTGTGCGAAAAATTCAAAGTTGCTGCGAAGACAGGAACACTTACTGATGCATTAAAACATATTTATCAGCATTACAAAACTGTTAAAAATGCAATGAGAGAAGAGAAGAGTAAAATCAAAACAGGAGGTAAACCAATGCTTTTGTTTGACCTTGAAAATGTTCTTGCTCTTCCACGATCAGACGTAAGTTGCTTTTTCTATTTTCGTAAATCAAATGTTTACAATTTAACCGCGTATTATTCAGTGACTAAAAATGTTTATTTTGCTATCTGGCCTGAAACATTGGCAGGGCGAGCTGGAAATGACATTGCCAGTGCACTTAGAAAAATCTTTGATGTTTTGATTAAAGAAAATGACTTATCCGAACTAACTATATGGTCTGATTCATGTGTACCACAAAACAGGAATTTAATCATATCATATGCAGTACAACAATTTTTAAAAGAAAATCCAAGCGTTACTTCAGTAATAATGAAGTATTCTATTCCCAGCCACTCTTGCGTTCAAGAGGTAGACAGTGTTCACAGCTGCATTGAAAGAACACTGAAACACAATGACGTGTATTCTCCAATTGAACTCCTCAAAGCATTACTAAAAGTTAATCAAAGGAATCCTTACAGAGTTATACAACTGAAACCACAAGATTTCAAAGATTTTGCTACGCCTGCAAAGTTTTTGACCTATAAGGCTATTCCTTACACTCTAGTGGCAAGCTTGAAGTTCACAAACAAGCTACATGAAGTTGGCTACAAAGTTAATCATAAACCAGATACTAATGAACAAGTTGTTAATATTAAGTTTCAAACATGAAACACGAAATCAGTTGTTCGTCTAAGTGAGTCTGGGAGCTTTCCAAGTCTCACCTAAAATGCAGAGAACCAAAAATGACATATCTCAGGGTCTAACAGACTAGATAAATTTCGTGTTACAAGTGATATTCGTATGGGAGTAGACATCTGTCGTACATAACACGATATGCAACTTGTTCATTAACCAGCTTTGACGAAATGACGAAGAGCACTTCCACATTTAATCAAATAAAAAACGGTATTTATAAGTTAAAATATACGATAGGTAAAAACACTAGATCTTTCGATCACAAAAAGTTAAAACATACGATAGGTAAAACACTAGATCTTTCGTTCATCAGGTCACCCACCCAATGGCATCAGAGTACGTCAACACGCAACATATATAAGAGTTTTTGATGACCCAAAAATGGGTAGAGCGCATGCTCACGAAAGTTGTTGTGAACAGAGAGAGGGAGAGAGACATAGAGAGAGACAAGTAACAGCACTGCGAACGAGAGTCAAAATGATGTTACACAAGTATTAATAATTTCGCTGTAATTATTATTTCCGCAATGTTCAAGTAGAGCAGTCCATGTTCGTGGGAGGAGAGAGGGTATATCGTCATTACAGCAAATACCTCTATAATGGTGGATATACAAGCTTTCTGCAAAGAGGGTCATGCTTTTGGTGCTGTGTGTATGTGTGTAATGAGGATTTTAACTTCATCCCATAATGGTCTATGTGTGCCGCTAGCTACCAATCGGGCTAGGGCTGTCGAATGTGAGCCTGTTCTGACATCGCGTGAGTGTTCAAGCAAACGGGTTCTTAAATTACGTAGGGTTGAGCCTATGTACACTTGATCTATTTCATTAGGGTTTAAATATCTCAGGGGGATAAGGTAGACGCCATACCTGTGTTTGGTTTCAACGGGATCCCTGTCACGTTTAAATATAGTGTACAAATTACGTGTTTGTAAACCAAAGTTTATATTGAACCTGGCAGATGCATGTTTTAAAACGCTGGTGCAGCCGGGAAAATAGCTCATGGATCCTACGTACTTGGTAAGGGTGCGGGTTCGTTCTAATGCGATAATCGCAAGTCGCCGATGCCTGCGGAGAATAGTATGTACCAGGTCTTTCGGGTACCCGAATTCCCTAGCAATGGCAAAGATTCGATGAAGTTCGATGCAGATAAAGGCTGCGCTGTGTTGTATTAGGCCATAATTGGGTGGGATGTGGGTTTATGGTACACTGAGTATTGAGTATTCCCTGCGCTACCTGGTACGATGGGCATTTGCGCATTCGTCATCTGTACGCCTACGGCGCATCGATCTCCAACGAATCTTTGCCATTGCTAGCGAATTCGGGTACCCAAAAGACCTGGTACATACTATTCTCCGCAGGCATCGACGACTTGCGATTATCGGATTAGAACGAACCCGCACCCTTACCAAGTACGTAGGATCCATGAGCTATTTTCCGGCTGCACCAGCGTTTTAAAACATGCATGTGCTGGGTTTAATGTAAACTTTGGTTTACAAACACGTAATTTGTACACTCTAATTAAACGTGACAGGTATCCCGTTGAAACCAAACACAGGTACAGCGTCTACCTCATCCCCCTGAGAGCTTTAAACCCTAATGAAATAGATCAAGTGTACATAGGCTCAACCCTACGTAATTTAAGAACCCATTTGCTTGAACACTCACGCGATGTCAGAACAGGCACACATTCGACAGCCCTAGCCCGATTGGTAGCTAGCGGCACACATAGACCATTATGGGATGAAGTTAAAATCCTCATTACACACATACACACAGCACCAAAAGCATGACCCTCTTTGCAGAAAGCTTGTATATCCACCATTATAGAGGTATTTGCTGTAATGACGATATACCCTCTCTCCTCCCACGAACATGGACTGCTCTACTTGAACATTGCGGAAATAATAATTACAGCGGAATTATTAATACTTGTGTAACATCATTTTGACTCTCCTCGTTCGTAGTGCTGTTACTTCTCTCTCTCTCTCTCTCTCTCTCTGTTCACAACAACTTTCGTGAGCATGCGCTCTACCCATTTTTGGGTCATCAAAAACTCCTATATATGTTACGTGTCGACGTACTCTGATGCCATTGGGTGGGTGACCTGATGAAGATCACTAGTGTGATCGAAAGATCTAGCGTTTTTACCTATCTTATGTTTTAACTTGTAATACCGTTTTTAATTTGATTAAATGTGTAAGTGCTCTTCGTCATTTCGTCAAAGGTGGTTAATGAACAAGTTGCATATCGTGTTATGTATGACAGATGTCTACTCCCATACGATTATGACATATCTCAATTAAAGAATAAAGACATAAAAGCTGGTGTTCCTTTCATGACATTATAAGACAGGCTATATTATTGTATAACACAATATATAAAGTAGGCTCCTTAGCAGTAATATTGTAGACTTGGGTTTTATGTTATTTCTCCTTTTGTTTGAAATACATTATTTTGATTTATTTAGTAACCTACTTATATTTGTTTTTCACCTTTTTTAATATTTCAAACTTAACATTTCAATCCATCATACAGAAGTTTTGTACTGATGTTATGAAGTTACAAATTGTACTGGAATTAACTAAATACCTTAGTTTGACAAAGTTGTATGTTCACTTACACCCTTGTCACTTCCTTGAATTAGCAATACGAGAGTGAAAAGGTTCTAACTGCAAAAAAGACTATGTCAGTTTTCTATATAAAAACACAATATGTCGTCGGAAAGTAGGCTAACAGTATTTATAACATGCTTCAATAAGTGTTGAGCATTTAACTTTGCCGAAACTCCATTACAAATAAACTTACAACAAAATAAAGCTTTAAACCCTTTTTTCGCAGAATACTGCTCCGATCAGTTAGACCCTTGTCAAAGTAGAGCACCGAATTGCTGAATTCTACTGACTTGACCCTCAGCAACTATGATCACTTTTGAAGATAGCAATCTGAAAAAAATACAATTTACCAATACCAGATAACGAAAACTAATACGAAAGCGGTTTTAAGAAAAGAAAGAACAGAATAGAAAAACTGGTACTTGGCTTTTGACTAGAAAGTACTTCAGGATCGAACAGTTGCGGATCCAACATATCCAAAACCGTCAGAGAAATAGCGAAGATTCAGTTTAAGTGATCATGGACATGATCTTGGCCGTGTCTTCATATCAACAAGAACCACACGCTTAAACCGGAAGAGAACGGGAAGCGAACGATCCGTTTATCGTCTTATTATGGTTTTCAGACACGCTGTTAAAGGGCGTTGTGGTAACCCCTAAAAGACATGGATCTACCGGTAAGTTTCCTAATCTTTAGAATATTGAAGCTAATGCCCGTACACAGGGTATGTTCACATGACTTTTCTGCGTCATTTGGCCACAGTTCAGCGAACATGCATCGTTTGGCGCGTCCACAGCTTTTGCTGATTAATTATGAGTGATTTTCCTAGCACAGCTCTGAATAACTTTCAGCTCATTCTATGGTCTCCCTAGATGCCGATTCTAAGCCCGATCTAAAACCTTTCGATATTATCATTGATGATTTTATTGCAATTAACACAGTGTAGTAAACGAGTAACCGAATGGGGTTTTATCGTGTCCAAAAGGCATGTGGAAATTATTCCGTCATATTATTTATTATATCACTTATCAGCTTTGTTGTTTATTGATACTTCTGTTTCGAGTTTCGAGAGGATTAGTAATAAGTGATGAAATGCTATCCTTTGCTCTGCAAGAAGTACTTTATTCACTTTCTTTATTTTCTTAAATTTTACATGCAGATCTACCAATTAACAAAATTACATACTTGCCATATTTGTCTAGTGGGTAAATTTCTCTATGGTACAGATGTATATGTAAGAAAACTTTATTCTTTTTATGTTTGCATACTGTTAAAATCACATCTACAGTTTATTTTTTACTCGAAGGCGAAATTTGATTTCATGACCTTACTGCAGGCAGGACAATATAAACTTTCTTCATAAGATAATTTCAGAGCCATCTACGTAAGAAGATTTTTCCGTTTTAAAACGATCTGTTTCATTTCACAAATACCGTCTGCTAATCAGACGAATTCAGTGAATGAATAATGTTCATTCGCTCAGGTTCTGGAATTAGTTTTGTAAAACTAATTCAGCAAAAAAAAAAAATTTAAAAAAATAACAGTCACAAGCCCAACGTTCTCACTTCTGGAAAAGATTACTGTAATGGTTTCTTTCTTTTGCTCTTGCATCGAGTAAATATATATTACAAAATATTTTGCAACCAATATCTCTCCCTTTTGTTAAATTATTAAACTCCAGTATTGCATACAGAGTACTGATGAGCAAAGCCCTGACCATGATTTGTACAAAAACCTGGGAAACGCCCATCCAGGGACGGAATTCATTTTCTCTTGCCGTTTCCTTTATAGCAACTTCATTTATTTGTGCTGACTTGAATTAATATTTGAATAAAGGGTAAGTATTTTTCTAATATTGCGAAAGCCGAATATAAGCAAGCTGAAATTTGTTTGAAATATTCTTGTTTCCGATCATTACATTTTGTCGAAGCACTGAGTATTTGCGTATCACTGAAAGATTTTTTAAAATAGACGTTCAAGAAGAACAACGAAATCCGATTTTTTCGGACTAAATCAGCATCCAGGAGATCCGCAAAATGTTATAAAATTTAAATACTATAGAAAAATGTAAACACAAAACAAATGTAAATACAAAGCAAATCTCGCCATGTAGGTTTGAAAACAAACCTGATAAATAAACAAAATAGGAAGCTAAGAATTGTCGAGTCTACAATTAAAGAGATTAAGGATATGTTCCTTATGATTATGGGAATAATTCGTTTTTTTAGGGGGATAATTGCAGGATTACTGGTGTGGCCAGTCAACATAAGCAATGTTACTTGTGTTCCTATGTTAAATGCTGCAGGTACATTACTTTGCTGTCGTCAATGATGTTTCATGTGTCAATTCCTGGCAAAATAGCGATTTTTAGCACGTCTTTTGTAAAAAAAAAAAGATATTGCTTACGTTATCGGTTTGTCCGTCCGGCTGTAGACACCATATCTCTAAAACTATCAGTCCGATTTGAAAAAATTATTTTTGCGTTGTGAAGCTTGAAATGTGAAAATGATGATCATTTCAATCCGTTTTTAGTTTCAGATTCATAACTTCGCCTCTAGAGGGCTAAACGCAGATGATATCGAATTCAAAACACATTTTATTCTATATATAATATTTGCTCCAAAATATCCGATTGAAAAAAATATTTCTTCCTTTCGACGCCATTTATAACGAAAACTATTTTAGGCACAGTTTTTTTTCAAGTAATGCATATATTATACGTTAGAGGAAGTAACGGAAAGTTGCGTTTTCTGTAATATCCCTGCTTCTAAAAGTCCAATTTAAAAACTTCTTCCTGCTCCGGAAACAGCTCCTGATGCGAAATATTTTGAATGTAATATCTAATTTCTGCTAAAGAACGGTTTTGCCAGCAGGGTGCGAAATATTTATTTCTGCTTCTGATGTATTTGCAGCAAAATCTGTGATTCTGAAAACTCGTTTAAAAAGGTTCTTCCGTGGCCCAATACCGTTCACCTCAGAAACCATTTTAAGAATACCTCCTGCTAAAATAGCGTATAGTTTTCTTTCCAGAAGGCGTAAATGTATATCTTATTTTTGTCGATATCTCTGCTTCTAGGAGTCCAATTAAAAAATTATTTCTTTTTGGAGAGCGTTTCCGGTGCGAAATGTTTCTCATGCTGTTTCAAATTTTTCCAGTGAGGCATTGATTTTCCACTAAGGCGCGTAAACGTAAATTGCGTTTTTCCCTATATTTCCGCTTCTTGACTCATCATTGCTTCTAAGAGTGCAGATATCGGTGCATCCTTAGAAGCAGAGATATCGACAAAAATAAGATATACATCTACTTCCTCTGGCGAAAAAGGTACGAATTGTTTTAAGAAGAAAGAATTTTCAAGAAATTTTCCGCGATGAGTAGTGTCTGCCCACGAAAGAATTTTTTCAATCGAGTTTTCAAAATCTCAGATTTTGCTGCAAATATCTCCGAAGCACAAGTTAATGCTTACGTCTTCTAAAAGCCAAACTATTCTTTATCAAAAGTTAGAAATTATATGTAAAACATTTCCCATCAGGTGCTGTATCCGATGCAGGGAGAAGTTTTGAAATTGGACTTTCAGAAGAAGAAATCTCTGGGAAAACGCATTTTAGTTTTACGCTCCCTAGCGGGAAATGTATGCTTAACTTGAAAAAGTGGTGAACCTAAAATAGCCTTCGATACAAATGGCAGCGAAAGGTAAAATATTTTTGAATCGGATATTTAGAAGCAAATGTGCAGAAAGAAATGTATTTTTAATTCGATATCATCTACATTTACGTCTTCTAGTGGCGAAATTGTGCATCGTAAAAAAACTGAATGCAATGATCACCATCCTCACATTTCATGCTTCCCAATGCAAATAGAATTTTTTAAATCGTTCTAATATTTGCATAGACACACAGGCGGACGGACGGATAAACCGTAATATAAGGACGACCTTTCTTACAAAAGACGTGCCAAAAAAGGAAATGAAAGACAGACGCGCAAGCCTTGGACAAAGAAACAGTGGCATGTTATGTAGAATATAGCACAGAGTTTTAATAACACACCTACTGCTTCTAGAATCGAGAACAATTTAGTTGCTTCCTTTTGTTTGGTTTTCATCACGACAGCTGAAACTTCAGTCGATCATTTTCAGTAGTTTGTTATGGCAAAGGGGCGCTTTCGGTATGTTATTTTTTATTCTCTGACCGTTTTTTAGGAAACGAATATAAACGAGCGATCGGATCCATCATTCCATAAGAGAGGGTAGGGGTGCATATTAATGATTTGTTTTTTTCTGTTGGATCCTAAAACACTGGCGGAAAGTGAAAAAGGAACACCAAGAAGGAATTGGCGGACGATCATGAAAACTACATATGTTAATGGGGTCGAGTTGACGTAGGTGTGATGTTAATTTCGGGACAAACCGGCGAGCGCTTACGCTACAGCACGGCATAATATGCAAATTATCGTCGGTGGTATTTAAGGAGTACGACGAAGTGAATGTAATCAGTCGTCGGCGTACGGACACGTGCGAAGACCCTGAAGAAGTTGCAATGCCTGGACATGGAAGACGTGTACGATTTCAGCTGTTATCGGACTTCGAGCGAGGTCGTCGCGTCGGACTCCGCGAGGCCGGGTGGTCGTAGTGTGGAGCGAATTGGACGGGAAGTATCGGTGGTGGTACGATGGTGGCGTAGATGGTCCGAGGAACATTTCCACGCGAGAAGACGTGGAAATGGGACTCACAGACGAACTGATGAGCGGACCGATCGACACATAAGAAGAGCGGCTTTATCAAGCAGAACATCCACTGCGACGCAAATCCGAGCTGCTGTTGCACCTCAGGTGACTGTGCGAACAATCCGCAACCGTCTACTGGCTGCAGAACTACGTGCACGTGTGCCTCTGGCATGTGTACCTCTGACTTCAGCCCACCGTCAGGAACGGCCGCAATGGTTTCTCCAACGTCTGCACTGGAGAACGCAATGGCGATCTATCGTGTTCAGCGATGAAGGCAGATTTTGCTTGGGAGCCTCCGATGGCCGTATGCGTGTTCGCAGACGCACAGGGGAGCGTCTTCACCCTTCTTGCATCCGCCAGCAACATACAGGGCCTAAACCTGGTCTCCTGGTGTGGGGAGCGATCAGCTATCACTCCCGTACACAACTAGTGTTCGTACCGGGTACGTTAAACAGCACCTCCTACATCAACAATATCATTCAGCCCGTTGTTGTGCTATTTGTAAGGTCAGTCCATCGTGCTGTTTTCCAGCAAGATAACGCACGCCCACACACAACACGTGCAACACAACATGCACTTCAGGGTGTGAGACAACTTCCATGGCCTGCACGTTCACCGGATTTGTCCCCCATTGAGCACATGTGGGATTTTATGGGAAAACGACTTATCCGGTCTCCACGGCCAGCCACGACCATCCCCGATTTACGCGTCCAGGTTGAGAATGCTTGGAACTCAATACCCCAAACATACATCCAACATCTGTACGACAGACTCCATGCCAGAATTGCACAGTGTGACGCAGTTCATGGCGGTTTAATATCGTACTAACCATGTTACATGGAATCGTTATTTTTCAGTTTACCAGCAAATACAGCTGTATTTTGCCATAATGTTTTAATCACGTTATCCTCTGTATTCCGTTATTATGCTGTATAAATTTCGTTGGTATCAGAAGTCTCCTTCTTGGTGTTCTTTTTTCACTTTCCGCCAGTGTATATTCATTCTAAATCTATAAGAATGTGGTAGCTGAATATAGTCGGCCGGCTGAAGTGCTCCAAAAACATTTTAGCTATCTGAGAAAGAAAGGCTATAATGAATTAGCTTTATAATCTTTTTGCTAAGCTAATTATTATGAATGAATAATGCTCTAAGCTTCAAAATAATGAATTCCCAAAAGGGTGTTGTTACTCGTTAATTATGAACTTAAACAAAGTCTCAACGCTGGTTATTTATATTAAGTAATCAAAGTCATAAACCTAACAGCCAGACAGAGGTCTGACAAAACTAAGAATTGAGAAAGACTGAACTTACTGACAAACTTGTTTATTTCCGAAGACTCTTGGTCAACTAAGGCACTCATATATCTTGTACATAATAATGAATAAACTTTCCTCTTACAACCAACACAACACAACTCAACACCTCACCTACACAACTCCGACAACGCAACTAGTCTCGATGAACGCGCCTATATACTAGCTACCACCACGTCATGACTTACACTCATTGCCAGATCTCATTCAGCGGGTGAAATAATATTTCGTTCAGTAGGAAGATAATTTACATAGTAAAATAAAATAACCAGAGATAGTAAAATCAAAAGGAAAGTGAATATAGAGTATACGTTACATCATCTCCCCCTTAATTTTTTTTTTTTTTTCTTTTTTTTATGTCCGAAAAACCTATCAATTTTGGAGTGTAAGTCTTACATTTCGATGATTGACGTTTCTCGAT
Organism: Macrothele yani; assembly: GCA_039090855.1. Taxonomy (NCBI): domain Eukaryota; kingdom Metazoa; phylum Arthropoda; class Arachnida; order Araneae; family Macrothelidae; genus Macrothele; species Macrothele yani. The sequence continues at coordinate 3,454,016 of CM076995.1, read as the reverse complement.
CTTTTTTTTTTTTTGATTTGTTGTTTGGTGGTAGCCGTATTTACATTATCAACTTGGCATGACAATTTACGAATCTGTATTCGACTGTGAAATTTGTAGTGTAGAACAAACCAAACCTGCATCGGCATACTTTCCTTTTATTCTGCCTAGCAGGAATCACTTTTTTAATTTCAAATGACGTGCGCCTCATTCGTTGAAATACAGAACAACTGTATCAGCAGCGAAGTTTACCTGGAGCTGCCTAACTGTAACAATTTTATTATTTTCATTTGAAATTACGTTCGCCTCATTCGTTGAAATACAGAACAACTGTATCAGCAGCGAAGATTGCCTGAAGCTGCCTAACAGTAACAATTTTATTATTTTCATTTCAAATTACGTTCGCCTCATTCGTTGAAATACAGAACAACTGTATCAGCAGCGAAGTTTACCTGGAGCTGCCTAACAGTAACAATTTTATTATTTTACCCCTAAGCACATAGATATATACAAAAAAAGTGGATTAGTAGATGGACATAGAAGAAATATATAAAAAAACACACATATATACACAAAAAAGAATGCATAGGCCCACACGAAAAAAAGAAATTCTGACACGCCAACTGGTCGTGCAGGAAAAACAACAAACTGAAAAAAGAACCTGTCCACGAGAACTTACTTATCTCGAGGACGCATAAAAATTCTAGTGCGGTAACGTTTTCCAGGCCTAATGGGACTGGTGAAATCAGGTGGCTTGGATCTCTTCCGGGACGGTAATGGAACTTCGGTCTGTTGTCGGTCAGGAATCTGGCGGTCTGGAAATCCCTGCGGCTGAGAAGAACGGTCAGAAGTCTGGCGGTCCGGAATCCCTTGCGGCTGAGAAGAACGGTCAGGAGTCTGGCGGTCTGGAATCCCTTGCTGCTGAGAAGAACGGTCAGGAGTCTGGCGGTCTGGAAATCCCTGCTGCGGCTGATAGGAACGGTCAGGAGTCTGGCGGTCTGGAAATCCCTGCGGCTGAGAAGAACGGTCAGGAACGTCAGAAGTCTGGCGGTCCGGAAATCCCTGCTGCGGCTGATAGGAACGGGCTCCCCAGGCTTTGGATATGCAGTCCCTTGGTGCTGGGGCCCGTTGTGTCCTTCCAGTATCTTTTTGGACGGACGTGTCTCCGGCCACATCGCTTGCTTTCGTTTACGCCCACGGGGCATGATAGTAGTAGCAGGCATCGGCCCTGTTTGCCCTGAACGGAGGTTCCAGGGGCGAAACCCGGGTGGATGCAAAGATTTCTGCCTTCGTCGCTGTTGCGGCGAAGCAGATTGGGGAGACAAGTCACGTTTGCGCCCAGCTTTTGGTGGTGCTGGACGGTGTGGAATATGAAATGTTGGATTCATAACTGATAAATCAGAAATGTCCGACGCCTCTGAGTCGCTGCTGTAATTCAGCGGTCGTGCAGGGCGATGTTTAGATTTGCCTATAGGAATACTTTCCGACGAGGTATTCAAAGAAGAAGTATCCCGCGTTGGTGCAGAGTTAGCCGGAAACGGCGCAGCAATAGTCTTGGCAATGGTTGGAGGGAAAGGAACGATACTAGTATTCGACGAACTCGAATCGAGCCTTGGTCGCATGGGAGAATCAGGTTGCGTGTGTAGAAACTCGTCTGGAGGGGGAGGGTGAAGGAAAAATCACTGGTGATTCTTCAAAAATGTTCGGTGGTTCGTCCACAATTTCTGGCGGTTGAACATGAGATATAGATTCTTGAGTCTGTGGAACAGAAATTTGAGTAGGATTGATAATGAAATCGACATTCCGTTCGTGATACTTGCGACATTGATCAACATGTACATATTGAAAATTGTTGTTCGGTTTCTCCAGAACAATATTATTTTCAAAGACATTTGCCACCCGATATGGACCTTCGTAGCTGGGTGCAAATTTCTTCACTAAAGTATGCGAAACAGAAGACTGGAAGTGCGTTTCCACGAGAGTGAGATCTCCAACGACAAGATCTGGTTCCCTACGCCTAGAATTATAATATCGTGCTTGAGCCGCTTGTGCTCCTAGCATTGCAACACGAGCTTTTTCTGCCATAATGTGTACTGATTGCGGAGTTGGTCGCTGATTTAGTTCGTCGATAATCCCCGTTAAATTTTCAAAAGGGGTTTTAATTTTGCGACCCAGAAAAAGTTCTGCAGGAGTAATTTTAGTAGACTCGTGGACAGACGAGCGGAGGGCGAACGCAAAAAGTTCTAAATGGTCATCCCATCTTTCATGGTGATCCATTACAAAAGTCGCAATCATTTTCACTAATGTTCGGTTAACGCGTTCTGCAGGATTACTCTGGGGATGATATGGGGAAATGAATTTGTGTTTAATGTGTAGTCTCGCACACATTCTTTCAAAAATGTCAGAAATAAATTGAGGACCATTATCCGAAACTACTTTATTAGGTGCACCATATCTAGAAAATACTTCATTAACTAAGACATTACAAATAATCTCAGCCGTAGCGGCTTTAATGGGAAAAACTTCAACCCATTTAGAAAAATTATCAGTTAGTACTAAAACATAACGAGCTTTATTTTTAACAGATAATGGATAAGGTCCCAATAAATCTATGGAAATAATATCAAACACATGAGAACTTGAACTAGATTTCAAGTGACCGGCCGGTCTTACATTACGATAATTATTAATCTGACACAAGTGACATGATTGAACGTATGCGAGCACACTTTGGTACATTCCAGGCCAATAGGCAACATCCCGCAATTTACTACGGGTCTTGCGAATACCTAAATGGCCTGCAAGAGGTTTGTCATGAAATTCATTTAAAAGAGCCATTCTAAGGGTTCGCGGAATACATGGGCGAAACGCTGCCCTAGTAGTCCGAGACTTTGTATAATAAAGAAGACCCTCTATTACTTCAAAATGTTGTGACCTTCCAGCCAGAGAAGGATCACTTTGTGGGGGCGAACCGGCAAGCAAAAAATTGTAAATATCCCCAAAATCTGGATCATTTATTAATTCTGCCATTATCTGCTCTCTGGATGTGATATCAGCTATCAGAAGTAAAGGCTGACATCCAGGAGCAGTTTCGGTGGGGACCCCACTAATCGGAACGCGAGATAATGCGTCCGGTAATTGATTCTTATTACCTGGCTGATACGAAATTTTGATATTGCTCTCTTGTAACTTTAGAGCCCACTTCATAAGTCTTTGAGATAGGTGCTTAGCAGAATTCAAATACTGAAGGGCAGAATGATCCGTAATTATGTTAACTGTCAATTCGTTAAGATAACATTGAAATTTATTCAGTGCATACACAACAGCAAGACATTCACGTTCCGTAGCTGAATAATTGCGTTCAGCTTTGGCTAAAGTACGAGACGCAAAAGCTATTGGATGCCCAGCTTGTGACAAAACGCAACCAAGACCAACTCCGGATGCATCAGTATAAATATCAAATTCTTTAGTATGATCCGGGAAAGCCAACACCGGAGGCTGAGTCAATGCAGACTTCAGTGTTTCGAATGCAGCGTTAGCTTCAGGTGTCCAAATAAACTTCTTGTATTTACGCTTTAAAGCATACAACGGCTCACATATTGTAGCATAAGCGGGGACGAACTGCTGATACCAACCGGTCATTCCCAGAAAGCGGGATAGTTCTTTTGCTGTTTTAGGCCGAGGAAAGTCAACAATAGGCCTAATTTTTTCATTATCAGTGAATAAACCGTGGGGAGTGATTTTCAACCCCAGATATACAATCTCGTCCCTCGCTATCTGGCATTTACTAGGTTTTAACGTCAAGCCAGCATTGTATATAAGTTGGAACACCTGTTTGAGCAGAGAAAGGTGCTCGTCAAAAGTCTCTGATGTTATAATAATATCATCCAAATAGACATGCACATGGGGACCCAGGACAGGTCTGAGAACCGTGTCCATAAGCTTTTGGAAAGTAGCAGGTGCAGAAGCCAGTCCAAAAGGCATACGTAAATATTCATAGGCCCCAAAGGGAGTCACAAAGCCTGTTTTATCGACAGAGTCCGGATGTACTGCCACCTGCCAATATCCACTCGCCAAATCCAAAGTTGACATCCATTTGGTTGACGACAAGTCATTTAGAATATGTGACATGACAGGTAGGGGATAATTGATCGTTTTTGTGACTTGGTTGAGTTTGCGAAAATCTGTCACGAAACGAAATTCATTTGGTTGTTTCTTTGGAACCAAGAAGGCAGGAGCAGCCCAGACGCTTGTTGATTCCCTGATTATGCCCTGCTTAATCATTTCCGCAATTTGACGTTGCATTTCCTGTTTTTTATGTGGAGCACAAGGGTAAGGTTTCGTCGCAATCGGTTTCGAACCATCAGTGTCAATAACATGATAAACCACCTGTGTGAAACCAGGTTGATCCGAAAATAAACCAGGGCTTTCCTGTAAAAGGAGAGAAAGCTGGTCTCGTTGTCCCTCATTCAATTGGTCACTCAACAATAAACTCGTAATATCTACAGGAACCGTCGGAATCATTTCGACAGGTTCCGGAAAGGAAATCACATGTTGTACAAAATTCAAAGTTATTTGAAACTTGTTAATAAAGTCCATACCCATGAGACATTTCACGGGTAGCTCGTCTATAAGCAGGAAAGAATGTGTAAAACGAGCTTTTCCCAGCCCTAAAGATAATGTGACAGTTCCTGCGATACTGAAGATTTCATTATTGGCACCTCGCAAATACTGCGTTGCAGGCTGAACGTGTATTGCAGAAAAAACGTCATTGCAAAACTTTGTATTTAGGGCTGATATCTCAGACACAGTGTCGAACTTTGTCTCGACAATAACGTCTTCAAGTGTCAAGAATACATCAGGCAACTGAGGAGTTTGAACAGTCACTAATACTGTTTTAGGGTCAGAATGTTTGGTATCAGGAAGCAGGACCGACTCCTTCGTCTACTTCCTGTGGAAGTTTAAAGGAATTCTGGTGGTGTTATCATGTGGTCGGAAACCTCGACCCTGCCGGGTATCGGGAAAATTTTCACGATAAGGAAAATTGCGTGAACCCTGCGTCGGGAACTCCGCGTGTCTGTTGACATTTTCATATTCGTTACGTCTGCCCTCAGCACGGGCAGAAAAATTATTATTGCCGTGGGCATGAGAACGTTCCGAATGCTGCTGAGTGAAACGGGGTCGAGCATACTGTGCATTATGACGATATCCCGAAGCTTGCTCAGAAACTCGCTGTTGGTTCGCCACTCTTCTGTGTGGTGGAACGTATGAAGCTTGGGTGGGCACTTGTGTATGCTCGCGCTGAAAGTTTTGTCTACTATGCCGCTGAGGGTTTTCGGAATAAGCCTCGCGGGGTGCCCGAGCATGGTGAGTTGAAGCATGTTTGCCATGTCGCTCTTCATACGTGCGTATGAGGCGAAGGCATTCATGAATAGTGGTAGGGTGTCGAACCTCAAGAAAATCTTGTAAGAATGGGTCGAGCTGCTGTACGAGGGTATCCAACATGTCAACATGACTGGCATGTGGATCCCATAGATTATATAGGCGTGCAGTTTCCAACGCAAATGCAACAGGGCTATCATTGGGACCTTGTTGACGTGAAAACAGCTGTTGAGCAAGGCTAGCTCGACTGAGGCCGAAAGGAAAGACCTCCAAGAATTCTGCACGGAAATTCTCATAATGAGAATCCGGGTTCGACCCTCGCCACTGCCGATACCAGGTCTTGGCGGTATCCCTCAAGCAAGTGCCGGCAATTTGGACCTTGCAGTCTTCCGGAATATTATAGAGATCAAAATGATCTTCCAGATCTTCGAGGAACTTTAAAGACCCCTCCAAACCATTGAAATGAATTGTTCCAGCATGCGGCACGAAATGAGCAAGCATTCTGCTTCGCTGAGAGGATTGAACTCCCTCAGCTACGACCAGCGACTCAGAGTGATAAGAAGCTGGTGCATTACGAGATGGTGAAGAATGCTTGGGTATGTGTAGATCATTCATATCCAAGTCAGAGCCACAGGCTTCGTACAAATTGTCCAAACAAACACCATTACCCGCGAGACTTGCCGGAAGGTGGAAATTTGCAGTTGTCTCAGGTAAGGAAGCCATGGGTAATAATAGTCAGGATCTCGTGTTCGAGAAATGTTCGGGCGCCAATTATAATTTATTAGCTTTATAATCTTTTTGCTAAGCTAATTATTATGAATGAATAATGCTCTAAGCTTCAAAATAATGAATTCCCAAAAGGGTGTTGTTACTCGTTAATTATGAACTTAAACAAAGTCTCAACGCTGGTTATTTATATTAAGTAATCAAAGTCATAAACCTAACAGCCAGACAGAGGTCTGACAAAACTAAGAATTGAGAAAGACTGAACTTACTGACAAACTTGTTTATTTCCGAAGACTCTTGGTCAACTAAGGCACTCATATATCTTGTACATAATAATGAATAAACTTTCCTCTTACAACCAACACAACACAACTCAACACCTCACCTACACAACTCCGACAACGCAACTGGTCTCGATGAACGCGCCTATATACTAGCTACCACCACGTCATGACTTACACTCATTGCCAGATCTCATTCAGCGGGTGAAATAATATTTCGTTCAGTAGGAAGATAATTTACACAGTAAAATAAAATAACCAGAGATAGTAAAATCAAAAGGAAAGTGAATATAGAGTATACGTTACAAGGCCGATAGTGCAGATAAAATAAAAAATAAAATGGAACTGCGTCTGAGCTGTTGTTCACTGCTGGTTAGCCATGCAACACCTCCGTTTTACTTTCAAGGGAAACTTTGCCCTTAAGACTCAGCTCTCTTTCTTCGTTTTTCACTTTACAACACAGGTATTCATCTCTAACGCGTGTACCGATTTAGGTTTATGATTTCTAGTCATGCAAGATCGATCATGTATCTCAAGATTTCACGATCGGATGATGCTAAATCATTTTGTTACAAAGTCCTGTCTACGGTATATTACTTTTCATGGATACATACCGAACGGTTAAGAGAAAGGCGAAAAAAGCTATATCAATTGAAGACACTTCGATGTGCGAAATGATTGTAGCATGAAATAACTTGATAATCACAGATATGAAAATAAATTTGTTTCCTATAGAAGTGAGACCATCTCTGTATTTTCTCATATATCTTCTTTATCAGTGAAGATCTTGATTAAAGAAATACGCGGGGGTAATTTAAAAATTTCCACATTTAACTGATATGTCTAAAATCGTGAAGTTCCAAGTAAATACAAGTTATATAGCTTTCTTTCATCATAATAAAATACGGATGAATTTTTAAGGATATATATGGAAATGAAATTAAAAAATTATGAATTAAAAACTAGAACTTTAAAATAATGAATTGCTGTGAAACAAATAAGTAGAAGGTAAAAGAACTGCAGCACGGCTGTTGTACTTTTACTATTTGGAAAATCAGTACCAAACTTCTGCAGTCACTTCTGGATTTCACATAATATTATATTTGGGAAGGAATGTTCCTAAAATACGTTTGAAGTTCATTCCATATGCAATACAGTTTTGATTATCGGAACTACCTCTTGAATACTGTATTCCACGCTATAGAGCATGCATGAAGAGCAATTGAATTAGAGATGCCTGCCTAGTAACGTGTAGCACCACTTTTCGCCCTGATGACGGAGGCGATTCGTCTCGGCATGGACTCGACAAGACACCGGAAGCGTTGGGAAGCCATACGGATCCACGACCCCTGAACAAGCTCCCACAGTTCACGAATAATTGATGGAGGAGGGTCAGAACCTCGAACAACTTTCTCGATGACAACCCAGATGTGCTCGATGGGATTGAGGTAAGGTGACCTAGCTGGCCAAGGAAGCGAGGTCACGTTGGTGGAGTGTTCATCCAACCATTCGGATACAATTCGGGAGCGATGGCACGGTGCATAGTCTTGTTGCAGGATGAGGTCCCCAGTGGGATGTTGAAGACGCACAAACGGCAGCAAATGGTCGTCCAGGATATCCCGGTAACGTTGACCTGTGAGGGACGATGTCACACGTACCAGGAGTCCCATTTCAGTCATTTCAGTCCACGTAAATAGTCCCCAGACGAGAACGCCATCACCACCAGCTTGAAAAGTACCCTGCTGGCAAGAAGGATCCATCGCTTCATGTGGTTTGCGTCGTACTCGTATCCTTCCATCCGCATGTACCAACGTGATGTGAATCTCGACTCATCAGTCCAGGCAACATTTTTACACATGTCTAGGGTCCAGAGGCGATGTTCCCGCGCTCATGCTAACCTTTGCACCCTGTGGTGTGCGGCCAGCAGCAGTACCCTCGTAGGACGATGGCTTCTGTACCCCATAGCTAGGAGATGGTTCTGAATGGTGTGGCTGCTTACACGTTGTTGTGCACCAGCGTTAAATTGCCGAGTGATTTCTTGCACTGTGGCCCGTCTATCCGCTGTTACAATGCGAGCTAGTCGACGATGACCCCGCTCATCCACACGTTTTTGTCCACGGCAGTTGGCTCTTGTAGGGATTGTTTTACCGGATTCGATGTACTCACGGTGCACCCGTGACACAGTGGCTCGTGAAAATCCCAGTGCCTGCACGACTTCCAAGATGGAGTGACCCATTCGTCTGGCCCCGACAATTTGCCCATGATCAAATGCGCTTAGATCTTTCGTCTTACCTATACTGCGTCCGACTCTTCCTGATTCCCGTTGCATCACTCCTTATATTGTCGGATCGCTGGATACGTCATATCGTTTCCGTTTACAGGGCCACCCACAGCGCCACATTTGCATAACGCCAGCGCCAGCTGTCTCTAATTCAATTGCTCTTCAGTGTATATAGGAATATCCAGCCAATATTCATGTACGATAAACACAAATTAAGGTTGTATCACGAATTAAATTTTTTTAATATATATACAGGTTAAAAACACTTTAAAATACATGAGTACTTTCAGACCCACTGTGGGTGCATCATCAGATATAAGTACAACGTGGCACGTAATTCAAAGCTCATGTATATAAGAATCAGAGTTTGAACATTATGATGTAAAAACGCAAAGTGTAGATAAACGATATTTTGCGCAGTTGCCTTTGGCCATAGTTATTAGCCGATTATTACACCTTTGATGGCAAATTGTTTTTCCCTTCGCCTTTAGTTTCATCCAGTAGGAGTTTCCAAGCTTGTTGGATATATAGTGGTGTAGAATCGTTGTTGCAGCATAAGTGTCCTAAGCTATGTATAAAGAGGCTTGCCCTAAGTAGCAAAGATGATTTTTAAAGGGTGTTACTAAGATTGAGGATTCGTTCCAGTTGGGGAAATATTCACCTCCGTTCGATAATCGTGAAAGATCTGTTGTCTCAGAAGCAGTTTTGAAGTTATATCGATGCTCCCTAGTTCTAGCTTCTAGGGAACGGAAGGTCGATCCAATATACACCTTGTCATCAGCTGAAGGTGACGCTGCCTTCATAGGAATTGTATATATACCAACTTTTTTTGACATGTCTATGGAGTCACTATCTTTTTTGATAATTGATAGCATGTTTTTCGTTTTAAAACGAAAATCAATATGGTTTCTCTGACAGATATTTTTCACAACGGGTATGATCCGGGGATTGTAGTCAAGTGAGCCAACAAATCTGTTTTTATTAGTGTCCCTTGACAAAGTAGTTTGTCGGATCTTTGTATTTTACCAAGTACGCTATTTACAATGTATTTATTGTATCCATGTCTTTGCTGAAATATCCTTGATGTTGTCAATCTCGTGGTGTCATAATGAATACGAAGTGCAGTGCGTAAATGCCTGATTTAACATAACGTGAATTGCTGACATCTTGCATCTCATCGGGTAGAATTACTCCATAGGAATTATTGTTGTACATGCAATGGGATTCCTACACACAAAATATGGGATGTTGTACGTTTCCCTATGACGTTCTAGTAGTATATCTAAGAAAGGCAGTGAGTAGTTTATCTCAAGTTCTGTAGTGAGTTTTATTTTTGGCGGTATGATCACCCTTCAATTCAGAAAAGTTTTCTTCTATCTCTGAAGACTACCATGTTCTTGTGGGCCAAGCTCAAAACACTAGGAGAGTGATGCCCTTGAAGTTGAAGCATGGTATTCCGTGAAAGAAGCCACCATGCAAGGCATCGAATACATTGCCGCAGAAGGCTGACGAGGGAAGAAGGGATGAAACAGTTGATTTGTTACCAAAGTTGAAAGAGATTTCTAAGTGTTTTGGTTGCGAAGGTGTTGTTGGAAACGTATGACTCTAATACCTTCGCAACCAAGAGAGAAAAGCTTAAGAGGATAACGAATTTTAACTGAAGATGAAATCATAGTAGAAGTTAAAGCCAAATAAAACAAGAAAGATGACACCGAATTTTCGAGTGTAATAAGCACGTCTTTTGAATCCGTTCTGACGCAAATTAAATTTATCAAAGCTATTCAAAGTCAATGAAACCGGTACGAAAAGCAATAGTATCTGACGGAAGAAGTTTTTCAATCGGGTTTTAATCCCTCAGATATTGCTGTAAACGGAAACGTGATCTTACGCCCTCTGGTTGCAGACTTGTGCGTTAAGAAAAACATGAATTTATGTGAGAAACATTTCGCTTCGGAAACGCTCTCCAACACAGAAAGAGTTTTTCAAATCGGACTCTTAGAAACAGAGATATCGACAAAAATAAGATGTGACTTTATGTCCCCTGGTGGTAAAACCATGCATTATTTTAGGAAGAAAGTATTCTCAAAAGGTTTTTCCATATGAGCGGTATCGGTCCAAGAAAAAAAAATATTTAGTCGAGTTTTCAGGAGCCCAGATTTTGCTACAAACACATCAGAAGCAGAAATTAACACTTATGACCCCTGGTGGCTAAACCATTCTTTGCCAAACATTAGGAAATATGTGAAAAATATTTTTCATCAGGTCTGGTATGCGATACAGGAAGAATTTTTTATATCGGAGTTTTAGAAGGAGAAATAACGCAGAAAACGCAATTTACCTTTGTGCCCCCTAGCGGAAAGTCTATGATTTACTTGGAAATTTTGAATTTATAGGAAAAACATTTCACATCGGAAACACTATCCAACAAAGAAGGAATTTTTCAAATCGGACTCCTAGAAGTAGAGATATTGACAAAAATAAGATATGCATCTACGCCCCCTGACGTAGAAACCACGCATTATTTCAAGAAAAAATTATTTCCTAAAACGTTTGTCGACATGGTAGTATCGGTCAACAAACGACTTTTTTAATCAAGGTTTCAGAAGCTCATATTTTGCTGTAAATATATCAGAAGCGGAAATTAAGACTTGAGCCATCTGTTGGCCAAACCATTTTTTTAAAAATTAGAAATTATCTGCAAAGGATTTCCTATCAGGAGCGGTATCCGGCGCAGAAAGAATTTTACAAATCAGAGATTTAGAAGCAGAGATATAGATGGGTAAGCAATTTACCTTTACGCCCCCTAGCGGAAAGTCTACGAATTACTTGAAAATTTGGATATTATAGGGAAAACATGTCACACTGAAAACACTATCCAACAAAGAAGAACTTTTTCAAATCGGACTCCTAGAAGTAGAGATATTGACAAAAATAAGATATACATCCACGCCCCCTGGCGGAGAAACAATGGAATATTTTTAAGAAGAATATATTCCGAAAAGGTTTGTCAACGTGGGTGTCATCGGTCCACGAAATAATTTTTTCAATCGATATTTTAGAAGCTCAGATTTTATGGCAAATACATCAGAAGCAAAAATTAACACTTACGCCCCTTGGTGGAAAAAGTATTCTTTACCAAAAAATTGAAATTATATGCAAAAGATTTTCCATCAGGCGGTGTGTCCGCTGAAGTAATTTTTTTCAAATCGGAGTTTTAGAAGGAGTTATCATGAAAAATGTAATTTATTTTTACACCCCCTAGCGGAAAATCTATGCGTAATTTGAAAAAGTAACTATATCTAAATTACTCTTCGACATAAATGGAATCGAAAGATAAAATACTTTTTTCAATCGGATGTTTAGAAGCAAATATGTGGAATAAAACGTATTTTTGAATTCGACATCATCTGCATTTACGCCCTCTAGAGGCGAAATTGCACATCGTAAAAAAAAACGAAATGAAGGATCATCATTTGCATATTTCAAGCTTCCCAATGCAAAAAGAATTTTTCAAATCGGACTAATAGTTCCAGAGATATCGTGGGTAAAGACGGACAGACGGACAACCGGTAACATAAGCACTATCTTTTTTTCAAAAGACGTGCTAAAAATGAAGAAGACCGTGATATTTGTGATAAAGATGAGGGATCATCAAATTCAACGTCTTTTGAATGATTTTCTAAATGGCAATGAAATAGATGGAGAGGAAGAAAGAAGGCAATGCTAAAAAGTTGCTGCATTTAAAAAGATTGAGTGTTTTCAATGAAACATAAATCAATATCTTTCACGTAGACTTGCTTGATCATAATTCGTTGGTTACGGGGTTTAACAACCTCCATGAGCAACTCTGCAGACCATACATAGTCACCCATCATTAATTTGAGGCAACATTTTTTCAGGGAAGGAAGGAAGCCAGCGTCGAGTGGCTCCCTTCCTTCCAATAGCTTTGATAAATTTAATTTGCGTCAGAACGGATTCAAATTCCCCCTGTGCTTGAATCAGAGCCCAATTAGATAAACGGTCAGAAGCCTGAGCCTCTGATAACTATACCACAGGGGTGGTTAGTTTTTGGTGAATGATAATATAAAATTGATATGAATCTTCCTTTAAAAATTTTACTTGTTTATGAACTTTATTCTCCTACCATTTCCTGAGAACTTGAGAGTTGCCTTTTTATAAAAAGTGTTTCGACCTGGTGGCCAAGTGCTACGAGTGCGGGCCACTAACCATTCGCCCGAGGTGCGTCCGGGTTCGAATCCCTGGCTGAGGTGGTATGCTTGCTTTACAGGACTGGCTGCATCCACTTCCTGGAACCAGTGACCCTCAATTAAGGACCGACGACTGCATGTTGCCGACTGAGTTGCTTACGGGGTCATTAAACTCTCAAACAACATGAAAAGTATCTTCCGAGTACACTTTTTCATATCCAAAAGGCTGATTTTCTTTTCACAAAGAACTGCAACATTCCTGAAGCAGACTTGTACCTGCACGGCCGTAAGGTACTCCCTGAATCTTTTAACGAAGAAAAATTCCTTTCCAGTGTTGATATCATTGATGAAACATTAATTCTGTTGGTTTGTGCACTTTGTTAAACACTATGTTATGTGCAATTTATTCAAATTCCTCAAACAGTAATGTCCCTTCCTGATTTGTTTTTGTATTGATCAAGAGAGAAAATTAGCTTCAGTTCATTTTTGAGAAGAACTGTATAACATTTTGGAGCACAACATTCTTTAGGGCTTGAAAGTTCACGATCAGGAAGGATTTCAGGAAATTCATCAACACAGCTCGAATCCAATAAAGACACGAATTTTAGGAATTTCTGATGCTCAAACCTGAGTTTCATTTGATTTCCATTGTTAAGATTTCTTTTCTTCCTCTACATACCAGCCGTAGCACCCTAGTATTTAGTTTAGTTTAAATTCACATGCTCCGCGGTAACCCAAATAAGAAATATCTAGATTCCATGCTGTTATTCTAAGTTTTACGATTCCTTTTCCTATCCAAATCGCCGTAGTAATCCTAATATTACCATTCCTTTTCTCATCTAAATTCCTCACCGTGTAAGAAATATTAACAATCCATTTCTTTTATTCTCAATACCACATCGTAAATTTAATATTAAATATTATGGTTTGACTTTCCTTGAGTTTCTCAATCTATAACGACCTTAACTCCATTTTCAGAATCATGCGTTTCTTTGCGTCTACAATTCCATTAAGAATGCGTGCCTGTTCAGAACAAATGCAGTCACCACTCTGTCGTTGTAGCCTTGGTTCATGTTCTTCATCTTTATCATGATTTCTAGCTACGATCCATACTTAATCAAAGTTTTCATACCTGATTATTTTACAAGTTATAACACAACTCATTACCTTTATCGGCATGTTAGGAATTATCCATGCCTTTATTCTGCAATGTGTCGGACAAAACATCAGAAATTGGCAATATTTTTTGGAAAAAATTCAAACAAATTTAGTATCTAACTTTGATAGAAAACGCAAAAAGGCTGAAGCAGCATTCACCTCTTCATCGGCCTAATCATCAAATTCATCTTTGACTGAAGAAAAACGTTAGCCAGAAAGATGACACAGAAATCTCGGGTGTGTTAAATACGTCTTCTAACTTCTAACACCTCGACCTCCCCCCCCCCACTGTTAAGAGCTGACAAAATCAAAGGGAAAAATGCATTTAGCCACAATACAGAAAAAACTGCTCATTTTAAATTAAAAATGTTCGCCGTGTGATTCAAACTGAATGCAACCAGTCAAAACAGAAAATTTTAATCCATATTTCTGCAATCGGTGAAAAACTTCATTAGCAACAGAATTGTGCTGAATCACAAATTATACGCTAAACATTTCTCATAGTAAGTTTCGTAAGATGTAAAAAGAAAGATTCTTCTAATGCGACATTCAGAATCGCAGACAGCAAGAAAACAAATTTTACATATACACCATAAAGATGGAAAACTGTTTGTTCGTTTCTTACTAGGTTTAACGACTACCGTGAACAACTCGATGGGCTATATGCAGTCGCCAGCCCCTACTTTAGAAAAACTGGTCCCAGCGAAGGAAGACAGCCAGTTCCGTAAGACAAGAACCACATCCATGCTTCGCGGAATTTGAACCCAGACCCATCTCGGACGAATATTCAGAAGCCAGTGGTTGCACCACTGCGCAACTGGGGCGGTGATGCAAAACGTAGCATTATTTTTTCTGAAATATGTTTTCATTAAATCATTATTTAAAGTGATTTATTCTTTCATCTAACCATCATCTAAAGTGGATTATGCTTTCATTAAATTATTATTTAAAGTAAATTATGCTTTCATCTAACCATCCTGTAAAGTGGATTATGCTTTCATTAAATTATTTCAAGGGGATTGCATTTTTACTCGGATCTATGCAGTCATATACGGCTGCAAATGTGTTGCAAATCGAAATACACTCCTAATGTCTTAGTGGCAAAATAGTTCGACATGCAAAATTAGGAATTATTTATATGCAGACGGTTTTCATGAGGAACGCAATCAGAGGTAAAAAGAACTGTTAAGCACAAATTAAGATATTTTGATTAAAAAAAGTCTAAAACTCTAATTAAGATCTTTTGATTGAGAGTCTGATTTTTTTAACTTTTAATCAAATTAGATTTTTGATTAAAAGTCTAAAAAATTCATCTTTAAAATACACTTGTTAGAGTTCAAAAAGATTTTTGAAATCGAACAATTAGAAGTGGAGACATGCAAAACGTGATCACACGATTGCGCTGCCTGATAGAAACACGGCTTCGCTCCATACAGTGAAAAGAAAATGTACCAGGGAGCAGAAAACGCAGGAATAATTTTTTTGGTGGTTCCAGATATTTTATAAATGAAATTTTGATAGCACTATATGTCATCAAAGCATTAAAATGTGTTCTAGGTTTCCAGTGGCGCGCAATTTTTCCACTTAACAGGGAACTCATGAACCACAGCACTTTGAAACTGCTAATGGCGTCATTCATGTGGCTATGGTTAGCTCATGAGAAAACAAAATTCAAGTCAGATTCAGAGGTACCGTGTCTGCAGACGAGGAGGCTTATAGGCAGATAATGAAGCACCATTCAAATGTATGCACAATAAATTCTGAAGCACAAGTTTAATTTCAATGCGTTCTAGGATTCACAGTCTGACAGACTGACACACCAAACGCACGACTTCACAGAACCTTGTGCTAACTTTAGTTACTTTGAATAAAATGTAACAGATTTTCTCCGATGAACGTTTTAAATGCACGAGCAACAACCTCCAAAGAGCGTCGTAGCAGAATGAACCTGAAAGATTGACTCAGTGAATAATGACATTTATTCACTGAGTCAATCTTTCATATTCATTCTGAAATAATAATATTTAAAGCATTGTAATTTAAAGCAAGCAACGAAAAGAAACATGAAAAAAGGATGAAACATTTATGAAAACTGGTAGATTGATCCTTCGAAACACGTCAGCGCTTAAGCTATCACTTTAAAAAAATGTTAAGCATTTTTAACAGCATATTAACGTTTCAAACATCTTCGAAAAGTACACTGCTGGCCACTTAAAGTGCAACACTACGAAAAACAAGAGATATCAAAATAATATTTATTGTAAGAAAGCAGACAATACAAGCGTGAATCGGTTACAAATTCAGCCCTGTGAGACGTCGGGAACACATAACAATCAGTGTTTGGTGCAGCCAACATGGGCGGCAATAGCGGCTCAGGAAGAGACGTCGGATGTGTGTTTAGGAAATGTCCGTCCACGCAGCTTCGACACGATGTCACAGTTCCTCCGGTGTAGGTGGGGGTGGTCGCTAGCGTGGCAGTCGTCCGGTAAATATGAACCATATGTGTTCAATCGGCGACTCGTGACAAGGAAGACGTAGCACATGGTGACGATACAGGAAGTTTTGGACGTTGCGTGGCACACGCGGTCGCGCATTATTCTGTTGGTAAATAGCACCACACGGGCCCTGAAGATATAGTACAACAATAAGCCCCAACACCTCAGTGAGGTAACGATGGCTGTTCAGCGTACCGGTACTGCGGATGAGGCGCGTACGGTAGTGGAATCCAATGGCACCCATACCATAAATCCGGGTGCCTGGCTGGTATGGCACAGCATAATACAGGACTCACTTAGCCGGTCATCTCGGTATTGCCCCACAAGGATTCGTCCATCATGGTACTTTAAACTGAAGTGAGATTCGTCCATCATGGTACTTTAAACTGAAGTGAGATTCGTCCATCATGGTACTTTAAACTGAAGTGAGATTCGTCCATCATGGTACTTTAATCTGAAGTGAGATTCGTCCATCATGGTACTTTAAACTGAAGTGAGATTCGTCCATCATGGTACTTTAATCTGAAGTGAGATTCGTCCATCATGGTACTTTAAACTGAAGTGAGATTCGTCCATCATGGTACTTTAAACTGAAGTGAGATTCGTCCATCATGGTACTTTAAACTGAAGTGGGATTCGTCAGAAAACACGATGCCTTGCCATTCGCTCGTCCATGCAGACGTTCTTGGCACCATTGCAGTCGCAGACGACGGTGTTGTAAAGTCAAAGGTAGCCGAAGCAATGGGCGCCGTGCAAAATCGCCCCGCTGCTGCAGACGACGGTGTTGTAAAGTCAAAGGTAGCCGAAGCAATGGGCGCCGTGCAAAATCGCCCCGCTGCTGCAGACGACGACGAACCGTCCGTGCGGGGACTGGGTGTTGTGCCTAATGCACGAACTGTTGAGCTACGGTAGGTGATGTGGCTATTCGATCAGTCAGAGCCATGCGCACTAGATGTCGGTCCTTTCGTTCGGTGGTGTGACGGGGCCGTTGAGATCCAGCATGTCAATGTGTTAGTTTCTCCTGCTACCCACTGATGCCATATTCTTTTCCCGTGGCCGCATGCCGTTCCACAGGAGCACCGATATCTCGGAGGGATAATCAGCAATTCCAATATGCCACAATTCTCCCGCGATCGAAGTCGGAAACCTGCTGGTAGGGCTACCGCTGTCTTCGACAGCTGTCTGTGGCCAGGAACGGCGAACAAACACACTTCGAGTGGTTAACACCGGCTCCTTGTTCACCTCTCTTAGACATCTTGCATGGGGCATTACTGTCCCACATGATTTTCATAAGTGCTCTCCGGTTAATCATTTACATGTGCAACCGTGTTCGGCCCTTCTTCCAACTTTCGAGTACCTGGAATGGCATCTTCCTGGTGTTGCACTTTTAATGGCCAGTAGTGTAATTTCAACTGAAAATAAAAATTCCTTCAGCAAGTTCCAAACATCGCAGCAGCTGATATGTTTTAATGTTTTGCTTAGAGGAGAAATATAATGCACTTAACGTCACGGGTGATAAAACCATCCTTTCAAAGAGTTAACTTTGCTCACTGAAGTAGATCGGAGGCAATTTAAAGGCTTCGAAGAATGAACGATACATTGCACTGTATATCCTTCTCCTACTATTGAATTCCCAGACCAAGAAATTCAAACGATTTCACAATCTTCCCACAGAATAATTTAGGGAAAACAGCCACGTCTGTTTTAACCCTTCCTTCCTTTTTTAGCCAACCAGGCTTGAGATTTTAGGCAGCAAATAACAAATTATTCTTTAAATCATTTGATGCAGCACTTGAGTGAACAGCGTTACAGACCTTGTCGTCTCCGGTCAATGGGTGCAACCACTGTAGCGAATAAATTGGCTTGATTTGTTCTTAGACGAAAGGCTTCACTAATCCTGCAATGGGTGTTATTTGAAACTTTCGAGGCAGAAAATGATTGATGATTACGTTAAGATAACATCATGATGCAACAAGCTGATAGACTCTACAACTACGAAGAATTTAATGTAACATTCTTCATACAAGCACCACAAACGACTCAGAAAATTTCATTTGATATAAAGGTATGAAGTATGTCTCTATGAATTACTATTTCTTCATGTTCCAATTATTTCACTAAATGTATTTAACCTTTTAACTTAAAAGTTTTTCTCTGAGTTCTGTGGATTTTCAGTTGTTGCAGCTTAATATTTTGGACAGTGAGTAAAGATAATTATGATGCATCAGAACCAGAATTGGAAAGGGGTTAAACATTTTGGACCCGGACCCGACCGGAAATCACATAATTGTATGTATATATATATATACAGGCGTTCAAAAAGTCTCTCCGCAGTGGATATCGTAGGTTATACAGAAATAATATAAATATAATACGGAAACGTATAATTTATTCACTTACTTACAGAAAGTGTTGAAACTGTCGTTCTTCACATAACCTAACTGCTTACACATGTTTTCGACCGCATCTGCGATAGTCAAAAGTCCCTACGCAGTAGTATTAAAGCTTAAGACTTAATATTACTGCGTACCACTTAATTTTGATGGTGCTACAGTAAAAAAAAATAATTAAGTAACTTACTGTAAGTTTAATTTCAGTTTTTGCTGTTTTCTTGATAGCATATCAAGCTTCAGAATCTGTTTCATAGGAACGCCAATTTTACCAGCTTCTGATGAGCTGAAAGTTTCTGAAATGTGGATGCTGATTTTATCATTGACTCTCAAAAGGAAATAACGCTCATGAAATCAGCATTCACATTTTAGAAACTTTCAACTCATCAGAAACTTGTGAAAATTAGTGTTACTGTGAAACATATTCTGGTTTCTTAATGAGATGAAACAACTTCAAGAATACACTCTTCCCTTTTTTGTTTTCAACAAGAACGTATTTTACAACTTTAAATATTTATTCCGTATTGAATGGTGTAACAATTTATAAAACATACAACGACTAAGCGCCGAGCTTTCACACTCCGAACGGGAGGCTTTTTCAAGGCCAGTGAACACAAGAATAATTTCGGGAACGACGATAATTTGAAATCTTGGAGCGCGTATCTACTACGTGTCTACGTGATATTGCGTCTCGCGGAAGGTGATGTCTCGTGACCTACCTTCAAACATTCTGTCTCATTTTCCCCTTAATATTCTATGTCAGTAGGAACTTCCACGCAGCCGAGAGTTTGAGGAAAGGGCTCAGACTCTAGATAACTGAACTACACTGGCGTGCAAAAATTAAGGACGAGAAAGTTTTTCGAATATAACGTCGTGCAGAAGTGCTGCACATTGACTCAAATCATACCATAAGATCCCCAAGATGTAAGAACATGGGACAAGTGAGCAAAACCGTCCAAACAAGGAATCCAAAGGATACAAGGCACTTTATTAAAAAGGTAGCTTCCAGCACAACTGGACAGAAGACAGAAACGTCCACGTGACAGGCGGCTGCCAAGAAAAATCTGCAAGATTTAGTAAGGAATATTTTTTAGTAGAGGATGTGATCACCCCTGACTGCGACGCATGTCCATGCTGAGGACGAAGTTCTCAAGGAGCTGTTGATGCATCGCGGCCCATTCCTCTTGTAGCCCCAATCGCAGCTGCGGAATCGTTTCTGGCAGCTGGTGACGTGCTGCCAAGCGTCTCCCGAGAAGGTCCCACACGTGTTCGATTGTATTTAGGTCTGGGGACCTTGCGGGCCAATCCATGCGTTGAATATCTTCACTCTCCAGCGGCTGTACGATAGCCACTGTACGATGAGCTGTAGCGTTGTCGTCCATGAAGAGGAACTCAGAACTTACAGCACCTCTAAACAGACGCATGTGAGGCAGGAGAACCTCGGTACAATAACGGACACCAGTGACTGAACCTCCTTGGAAGATGTGGAGGTTAATAAGGCTACCAAGCATGATACCGCCCCAAACGAGAACTCCGTCACCTCCAAACCGGTCACTTTCGATGATGTTGGAGGTGTGAATGCGTGTTCCCTGCTCTCTCCAAATGTGTATACGTCCAGAATCGCTCGTCAGACTAAATTGGCTCTCATTCGTAAAGAGAACTCGACCCCATTGCTGATGTGTCCAGTTCTTGTGTTCCTGGCACCACAGAAACCACCGTCTCCGATGAGCAGGCTTGAATGGCACACACCGTACCGGTCGTCGTGCAAATAGACCACCTTTGTGCAGTCTCTTGGCCACAGTAAAACGCGATAACGGACGTCCAGTTGTCTGTTGCACGTGCTTTGCGATTTCTCCCGCTGTCTGCCGTCTGTCACTTCTCGCCTGTAGGACAATATACCGGTCGTCCGCCGCAGTGGTTGCTCGTGGACGACCACTGCGAAACTCTCGGACAGCTGTTCCTATCGTTTGAAATGCTCTCCAAGCTCGTGAAACGATGCTGTGAGCGATCCCGAACTACTGGGCCACACTAGTCACACTTCGACCTTCTTCCAACTTCCCAATGACGCGACCTCGGGTAAAGTTGTCCATATGTCTTCTACTGGATTGCCTGTTGGCCATATCTCGCGGTGGCAGGAACTCGACGACGTTCAAACCGATGTACAGCGTGCAATAGCTTTCACCGAATTGCTGAGCGTACACCGCTCGTGGTCTTTATACCCTTCCGACACTCCCCTCCCCCACGTCATGCTGCATATATGCGCATGTCCTACCGTACCGGACCCTAGTCTATCTCTTGAGTGGTCTTTCGGTCCGTTCTGCCTCCTTGTTCCGCTGTTGTGTTAATTTCTCCTCTTCGTACTTAATTTTTGCACACCAGTGTACGTGCAACAATTTGTCTAATAACAACTGGTCTAATTCGCAATCTTCCAATGGCGATTTGTCCAAAAGAGATTTCTCGTTCGATCCCGATCGCTGCAGTGGTCTGTTCGTCCAATGGTACAATTGGCATAATATTCTACTGTTCCAATAAAAATGTTACCCATCGCTCATATGTAACATGGAATGATCCGTAAAACATTTAGACATCTCTTCGCCTAATGGTAGGATTTCACCGAAAGCCATTACTACTGTTTATTTTATCCATGCATGTATTTATATTCGGCCCATTATGAGGATAGTCGTCTCTGATGTAGGAAAACTTCGATACATAACTTCTCTCTGCCTCCACTACACTGTGGTGCCAAAATAACTGGCAAGGGCGCTACCATTTCCAATGCATGCCACCACACCCATGCGGTAAAATGGTATCGTTTTAAACGACGTATACGGAGTAAGATCCAAAAGTTCCCGAAATGTGCCTCTACGGCAAGGTACGTGTACCGTATACGCACGGTGATTATTAGATTAAGTTGAAACTGTATCCTCCCTCACAGGGAAATTGGTTTCTTCCGGGTGTAGGTAAATTTCGGCTAAGTAATCCTCTTTAATCCTTAGACGTTCTAAGTCATTTCAAATCCACAGGAAAATTGTGGGGGTGAAATCTTTTCCCTTCCCTCAGATAGGTGCACTAAAACCTCCCCCCCCCCGGGCCAGTAACAACCCCTTTGGTTACTGCTTGACCATGCGATTGGGTACACCTTGGGAGTGAAGTACATATTTCTGTCAAGTGATGCTGCTTTTCTGTTGAAGAGTATGTAAGATGGAAGTAAAGTGTATATTTTCAGAAAAAGGCAAATGTTTGTTGCTAGTAAATGGGTTCACGTACCGGAAGAAAAGTACTCTAAAAAGTGAGGAATGCTACCAGGCGTGCACGGTGAAATCTGATCGTGTAAAATGATATAGCTTTGCTGATGGCGATACCATTTCGAGAAGTGAAACTGAGCATTCGCATGAAAAGACTTTAATAGAAAAATTCGTCAGCCCTTAATAGAAAATTCGTCAGTAGCATTGAAAAGAGAAAAGCTGTACAGGATATTTCTGAACGTCCATCAAAGACAATTAACACTGCTATGGAAGAAAATTCTGGCGTTTTGGAGATCCTTACAGTAAAAGTTATTTCTTGTGTTAAAAAACAATTGTATAACAGCAGAAAATAACCCAGCCACCTTTATCTCAAAATCGTGTTGCGGCTATAAATTCTTTAAAATAAATGGATTTGAAAACAATAAAATCAGAGGAATTCCTGATGATATCTGATAAGCAAACTGGCTTCATTGTATTCTCATGTGAATCATTTTTTTTATTAGATGCTCCAAAATCTACATGGATGGAACTTTCCAATATTATACAAATTTCTGGTTGCAGATGTTTACTGCGTATGTCATTGAAAATGGTCACTGCATCCTTATTGCATTCTGTTTATTGCCAGATAAAAGGGAGGCAACGCATGTGACCTTATTTGAGAAGCTAAAGAAAAAGTGTTCATCAATTAACTGCAATTTAATGCTCGCCGTGATTGTTACCGACTATGAGAAAGCAATGCATAATGCTATACGATTAGCTTGGCCGACTGCACAACAGATTGGATGCAGATTTCATTTCGGCCAAGCATGGTATACGAAAATCTAAAGGCTTGGCCTAGTCAAGGAAAACAAAGATAAAAATAGCTTAACACGTTACGAAACTTTTTTGGCTTATCGTACCTGTCATCCGGAGACGTGGGTGAATGTTTGGCATTCGACCTCGTCGAATCTAAACCAGAGAATGAAAAATTCACCGAATTTCTTGATTATATATTGAATAATTATGTTGACGATTGCTGCGACTTTCCTCCAAATATGTGGGCTGAATGACAGGCATCAACAGAACACACGACAAATGCATGCGAGTTCTTTCATACTCGGTTTAATGCTCACTTTTATCATCCCCACCCAAGCTTATATAACTTTAGATAACTTCTGAAAGTTTTTCAAACTCAAACATACAGTATATTAAAATCCAAAGCTCAGGGGATGTCACTCAGAGAAGGAAATCCAGACCTGCCACGCAAAGGAAAGAAATGCTGTCTAAGAAAATAAGCGATTATAGATGAGGATGCATAACCAGACTTGAATTGGCAAAAATTTACATCATATTTTCCAAAATATTAATTTTTGGGTAAGCCGAGGTTGACTCCTAAAAGAGAAATAAAATTATCTATAATAAACTTTCATCAGAAGGTAGACACCAATAAATCGGATCATTATATTTATAATTAGTTTTCTGGTGTTGGCGTCCCACAAGCTATATATTTGTTTGCTGTTTCCGGGCATATAATGGACGCATATCATAAACTTAGACGATTTAGAATCAAGCTTGAGATGGAACGATCGCACTTTGACTTCTTGCAAGAATGCAGAGCGCTGGACCTGATTTCTCCTTTCCTCAAGTTTAAATCTACTCTTGACAATTCTTGGTTCCGACGTAAAAAGTTTATATTCCAGCAGCAAACGCTGAAGCACCTCATTCGCTCCAAAAGAGTTAGAATCATGGAGCTGGAATCCAAGTCCTTTAGCCTGCACGCTGATCTAGCGCATCTGGTCTCACCGTTGGAGCTAGATATAATGCTAAAAAATAGGCATGCTGGCCAGCAGAAAGCGTAAAACCCACGGAGCTCGCCACAAGAAGAAATTAGATAAGCTCTGGGCAGAACAGCATCCGAACGTTCCTCAACAAAGATTTTATTATTCCAGTCGTTAATGTTTCTTCTAAGACACTTACCCATTCGGAGCTTGTGATCCTGCAGAAAGGCCCGAAATTTACATTTGAGAGACCTCTTAGATACAAAGAAGTGGTGTCACAAATCGAAAGTGTCCTACGACATTTGCCAGTTTCTGAGCGTGACCCTATAAGATACAAATGCGCAGCCATGCTTAAAAGTATCGCGAAGGCAGGGAGTAGAAATTACATTCAGAAGCTCCCTAATGAATTAAAGAGGCTCAGAAATGATAGAGACATTGTTTTCCTGCTAACTGATAAGTCGGGGCAGATCGCCATAATGGACGAGCAAGACTACGACATAAAAATTCGTTCTTTCATTGATTCTAACGCCGTTATGCAGACAAAAGACCCTCACAACAGATGGAAAGCAAGAGTCAGGAAAGCTTCTAATTTTAAAGCCCTTCCAGACGCCATCAAGCGAGCAGCGAAACTCCCTCCTGGGGCATCCATACCCAAATTATTCGGGAGATTAAAGCACCATAAAGAGGGCAACCCAATCAGACCGATCGTTTCAAGGAAGAAAGCACCATCAACACACCTTGAGAAAGCTCTGGCAACTTTTCTTATGCCGTTCCTTCCGAGCACAGACAGAGTCCTTAGATCCTCGAATGACTTCATCTCCAAGCTAAAAGGTATCACCATTGCACAACATGAGCTTATTGGCAGCTTTGATGTTATCTCCCTCTACCCCTCTGTTCCAATACCAGAAGCAACGCAAAACATCAAACGAACCCTGGCTGGAGCTAACCTTTATGATAAAAAAGCTCTGAAAGATATCTTTGCTGTTCTTGACTTAGCTGTAGATTCCAACTTCTTTACCTATGGCTCCCACGTCTACAAGCAATCAAAGGGAGTCCCGATAGGTTCAGCCTTGTCTCCAATACTCGCTGAAGCCATCATGAGACCTATTGAAGAGATCATACTCACCACTCTTCCCAGGACACCAAGAGTATGGCTACGCTATGCAGATGATATCTTTTTTGTCTGGGAGCACGGAGAAGCCTACTTGCAAGACTTTATGGTAGACATAAACAACATACATGAAGACATTAAATTTGCGATGGAAATAGAAAATCAAGGAGAGTTACCATATTTAGATGTACTTGTGAAGAAATCGATTTCAGGTACACTTACTACCAAAGTCTACTATAAACCCATGCACGTACCTAACCCTATTCCACCAGGATCAGCCAACCCAACAACACACAAGTATGCTCTATTCAAACACCGGGCTAAAAGAGCCAAAGATTTTTGCACCTTGAAATCTGACTATGATGCCGAAATTAAGTCTTTGAAAGATCTTGCCTTTGCAGGAGGGTTTGACGTCTCCCACGTAGAGGACACAATAGCGAAAGTTGAAGCCAACACACTTGCTACACCGAACAGAAGAGCACCTTTAAAATTTATTGGTTCGATCCCGTACATCCCCAAAATATCTTATTTTATTAAAAAACACTTTCAGAAGAAAGGATTGGATGTTGGCCTTAAAGCTTCTAAACACATGGCAACCATCCTCAGCACAGCAAGAAGTAATAGTACCTTGAAGCTCACAGATGCGGGCATCTATTGCATCCCATTGTTATACCCAGACTTCTCAACTAAATTTTACATAGGTCTCACAAAAAGGTCATTTGAGGAGAGAATGAATGAGCATAAGAGGGATGTTGCACAAAAGAAACTTTCTACGTCACTTGCCAAAGAAGTAGCTAACCATCAAGCTCAACCCCAACGGCAGAATATCTCGAAGATCGCACCATATGGAGACGCAAGAACAGCTGCCATAAGGGAAACAGTTGAGATATTAACGAAACAGGATGTATGCAACACCGATGTCTCTTTCGAACTACAGGTGGCTTGGAACCATCTGCTAGGCATCGCAAGATGGTCTTCGTGATTCTAGTTTCTTCCTAAAGTTTACATTGTTTGCTTTTGCATTAGCTTTTAAGATATTGTATTCACCACGTTCGTGGTTATTTATGCGCGCGGTCTTCACGCGTGATTTCATTTGTCATATTAGAATTAACGTTCTGTCTACAATTTTGATTCTATATTCTCTATGTAACCGCCTGATGAAGCCGTCCGTTGACGGAGAAAGCTTGCGTAGTGAAATTTGTGTGATTTCTTACTTTAGACACCAATAAATCGGATCATTATATTTATAATTAGTTTTCTGGTGTTGGCGTCCCACAAGCTATATATATATGATGACAGTGTTACTTCGTTTTTCTCTCTTCAGTATCGGTAAGCCAAAAAAAAATTATTCCTCTTAAAGCAGATATTTAACTTGGAAATATTATTGTATTGATATTCATTACTGTAAAGATGTAGGGTTGTTTGTTTTGTGTCGTCTTCCCTTCCCGTAAGCTTTAGCTGCTATTTACCTATGGAGTTACGGGTAATCCTAAACGCTATCGTCCACCCTTCTCTTAGGCTATAGCCGCAATTTACCTATGGGGTTTGAGACCACCCGTGGCGTTCGCCGCAATTTTCCAACACCGTTTCCGTCCATCTACGTCACTTGCTCGCTGTGGTACCTCGGTATTTGAGCAACTTACAAAGTTAAGCAACCAAGAAGTATAGGTGAGTACATAAATCCATAGCTCTTTCCACGTTAAGCAACGCACAGCAACCGAAAAATTGTTATTCGGCCGCCGTCGGGAAATCGAATCCCGAATCTCTCGATATCTAGCAGAGAGATTCGGGATTCGAGATCCCGACGGCGGCCGAATAACAATTTTTCGGTTGCTGTGCGTTGCTTAACGTGGAAAGGGCGATTTATTTATTTATTCAAATGACGCCACGTATTTAGATGTTTTTCACCAAGAAGTATAGGTGATATGTTGCATGATTCATAAGGGCTAAAATATCCTCATACAAAAATAGGCTGTATATTTTAAAAGGATCTCTTTTCTTCATCACGTATTTTTACGGCATCTAAGTTGGGAGACAAAATTCCTTAAACATACACTACTGTTTGCCAAAATTGTATCACCAAGAAATAATCGCCTTATTCAAATGGGATTTATTTCACAGATTTCTCATGTTAGAGGAGATAACTGATTACATTTGTAGACCTATACAAGATTTTTGCGTTTCAAAACTCAGTACTGTGTGAAGCCACCTCAAACAAGAAAAACAGCGTCTATAAGGCGTGGCATTGAATGGAAAAGGTTTTTGAAATCGTCCTGTGGAATAGCCTGCCAGGCGGCTTCTATGCGAGACTACAGTTCATTTGTGGGACGCTGGCGGAGGTAGGCGCTTGAGGGGTCAGTCTTTAGCTACCATTTCCCAGCCATGTCCTATCGGGGACATATCCGACGAACGTGCAGGCTAGAGAAGGAAAGGTATCTACCGTGCATGGAAGAGGTATTCGACATTCTGGGCCACATATGGCCGAGAATTGTCCTGCTGGAAAATAGGGCCTGGAGGACTCTGAAGGAAGTGTATCACCTCTGCCTCTAAAGCATCACCGATCTACCGCTAGTTGTTGAAGGTTCCCCTAATTCGCATCAGGCGATATCGCGAATTGAACCATATTTTAAAACATTTTCTGCATTATATCTATGCAAAACAGAAATTTCTCGTTCTTGTAAACGTCTTCCGTCAAAATGGAATCCAAAAATAATTTTAATCTCACTGAGGTTAAAATTAATTTAATATTAACAAAAAGAGAATAAGTGTGAAATGGTTTCTCCGAAATTTTTTATTCCAGAAATTAAATTCTCCTCGTGATCTTCTTACAGTACAGAATGATGTGTGTGTGTGTTTTCTGTAGAGTTATATTTAAAAAAGACGTTCAAGCTAAAATCTGCTCCCTGTTTCCTTTTCTGTAAGATAAACATGATTGATTATTTATTGGTGTAATTTTTGAATTCGGTTGGTCAGATTGACAGGGAGGGCGAATAATTCTGAATATATTTTCATCTCAGATACAAAATATCTTGATTTTATTCTGGAAGTCATAAAATACATGGAAAATTGGAAACTGAAAAGCGAGAAAATTCCTGCACTGAGTATATGAAGACAACCTGAACTATTGATTTTCTGTGGTACCTGTTTCTTAAAAATTAAGCTGACGAATAAAATTGCGAATCTGAAAGATCGACAAGAGTTTCTTCATTTTTTCGTATATATTTCATGTACAGAGGAAAACCTTCATGATGAAGTAAATATTTCTAGCTATCTTGAAAGCGGCAAAACGAATGCGCAAGATCAGTGTGAAAGAATCATTAGGAAATGAGCATGCTCTGCCTAAAATGAAAAAAACTTTCGGAGGTAAGGACAGATTGTTGAAGCCTCAATTCCGTTTTTTGAAGGTGTAAAATTAATGTATGATGCAAATATCAAGCTTTCGCCTCAACTGGGAGGCTTTCTGAAAGCTGAGAATGCTAAAGAATAAAACGGATTTAAAGCTACAACTGTCAAAATTTACCTTCTTATTGTTTTATTATGTACACTTTTCGATATTAAAAATTCATGCTATTTAGGAATTCTGTAACTGACGTGTATGCAGACTACTACCTCTGATAAAAATTTTATTTCCGCTATAAAAACTAACACTCTTATTTCGCAAAACCTAGTAACACTAACATTTCAAATGCAATTAGCTCTTACATCGCTTGATTCTATCAATTTTCCAAAGATACGGACGTAAATAAGTGGCGCTACTCTTACTAAGAACTTCGCAGGCTATCTGCTAAAGTAAGTCGGGTTATTAGTAATTTATGCTTTATTTTCTTTTTATTTTAAGACTACCGTGAGCAACTCGATGAGGTATAAGCATTTTCCCTTTTCTAATCTAGGGTCACTGGTGGCAGAAAAGGAAGAATGCCAGTGGCGCAAAACAAATACAACATCTATGCTTCACCGTGATTCGAATCCGGACCCATCTCGGAAGAATGGAAAGAAGCCAGAGCTTACACCACTGCGCTATCGTGGCAGCTTATGATGTTTAGTAATTCAAATTGAGAGGTTCCACAAAACAACAACGTCCACACAGCAGTTAGACGTTATTTTGTGATGATCTTTATCGATTAGTGAGCAGTCTGAGATCCATGAGACCAAGTCCATATAGCTCCCGATATCAGGCAGAGGAAATTCCCCTTAAGTTAAGGGTCAAACTGGTTATCAATTGGAGATGAGCATTGAGTTCCGTAATTTTACACTTGGTGAGTCCTTGAAGTACTTTACTTTGTTTACATGAGCAATGGTGAGAGGGAATCGGTCTTCGCTATTTGAATGTCGGCAACTATTGTGTGGAAATGCATCACTATCAGGGGCGGTTTGTAGTTTCCAGTGTCAGGTTGTAGTAAGGGTTCCATGAACACATTCCAGCCTTTCTCGAGGTACACTGTGTATAAGTGTTGTACTAGATGATCATGTCTTTTGATTCGTAAAGAGTAGATAGAATGACATTGTTGTAATTTGTGGTTTAATGTTTCTTTGGTGCACATCCTCTGAATCAGATCATATCCCTCAACAGTCGCTTTCATGCCTATGTGGAAGAGGGGCACATAAGTTGTTAAATGTTAAATCCGACTTGTGCGCGAGACTGTCTGTTCCAGATATGAATCCACTTCTATCAGTCAGCTGTAAGTGTGTAGTTCGGACATAATCCCTACGCACAAAGGTCTCTCATTCACTGATTTTAGTAGACGGGTCTATAGTACTTATAAATTATGTTTTTATGTCAATTGTTGATTTTCAATGGAAAATGGCTGTGTGTTTCAACTTAGTGGCTTTTGATTTTTCATATTATAACAGACTATAAATTTCATAGTTAAATAGCTACTCGAAATACAATAAAAATTCAAGGAATCCCACGGGATTTCACATAATTCCTTGTACAATTTAACCATTTGAGGCATTAGGCAAGATCCTGGTGATCGACGCATGCAACACTTAGTTCACTACCACGTGATGTGTCGTAACAACGTTTTCAAAGTTCACTCATTTAATCATGCAGAATTTAAACATGTATGATTCCATGGATATTTTTCATTTCTACCGAGTGTTCTGATAAACATTTAGTGTTGGTAAAATGTTAAGAAATGATGCAACAGAAGTCTCTACGTCGACGCATGTTTGATAGACGGTCGATTCTTAACGTTCGCCGATGCCTTCGACTTTGGATCTTCGGTTACAAAACCAAAGCATGGCGAAATATGATATCCTGATTCTGCGCACCAGGATTCGACAGTGAACATGAGAAATGTAGCGGTACTAATGGGAATATCGCAATACCATGTATGAGAAAAACTACCTCATGTTTAAGGACTGCAATGACACCAATCGCCGTTTAGCTGCACAAGCTATTGTGAATATTTTCCAAGCAGTACGGGTAGTCTAGGATTCAAATATTGAGAGAGCCGTAGGTTTTGCGATGCAGTGTTTTAGGTACCGTTCTTATGGAACTTTCTGACTCATTTCCCCATCCTGATACCGTTTTTGCTATGACAGTCGAACACATCCCGAATTTTTACCAGATCATAGGAAATATATAGTCCCAAGGATAATACTTAGCATACGAAAAAGTGTATCGCGAGAAGTTGATAATCGTATTAATCAAATTGGAGCCTGAATTCCTCATTGTTTTCTTTCAAACTGGCAAATAGTATCAAGTATTCATTAAAAATTGTATCTAATCTACTTTTTTATTTACAGCTCCTGCGTTAATAACGACTCTTCATTGTTCTTTAGGCGTTTCAGTTACGCTTATGGTTTTCACTTTCCAGATTTTTTTTTATTGGAGGTTTAACGACCACTGTGAGCAACTCAATGGGTTATAAGCAGTCGCCCGTCTCTAATTTATGGCCACTGGTTCCAGGGAAGGTAGACATCCAGTGCCGTAAGACAAACACAACATCCATGCCTCACCGGGATTCGAACCCGGACCCCTTTGGGACGAATGATCAGAGGCCACTGCGCCACCACGGTGGCCACTTAACAGATTGAAAGAAAACATGTCTTATGTTTTATACAAAACACAAAACACAAAACACAAAACTAACGTTAAAACATTTCATTCAACTTATGTAAATGCTAGAAAAATGTGAACGTTAAGTAAAACGAGGTTTGTCCGTGTATGTTAATACTGACAAATCCTTTCTTACCGTAAGTTCATATTTTTAAGGAGATTTGAACATGAAAAACAAAAATTGTACAGCGTGGTACCTTATTTAGTTTAGTCTTCATATCTTCAAATATGGAATTGTTTAACTGTTTCATTAGCTCATGTTTTAAATAGTTTAGTATTTTCAACAGAAATCAACAACCACAAAAAAAAAAGGAATTCAAAGGCTCGATATTTTGTAGTAGAGGTGAAACGTTATTATAAATACACCAGACTGTGAATACTCAAGAGAAGCATACAGCGTATTAAATCCGTTTGTTGTTCTGGTGTAGTAGGCACAAAGATTCGCCAAGCTTTCGCACTCCACTGTGTGGCTTTTTCAAGGCAATGTAGACATAAAAATGCCTTTTATTGTATACTATTGCATTTTTATGTCTACATCGCCTTGAAAAAGCTTCCCAGTGGAGTGCGAAAGCTTGGCGGATCATTGTGCTTACTACACCACAAAAATAAACGGATTTAATACGCTATATGCATCTCTTGAGTATAGTAGAGATGAAGGCGTCTACAAGACAATCAGTGTAGCACACAGCGTATATTGCTCTGATTTTGATAGTACAGCGCTTTAAAGTTCACATCATATCACGTTTCCACAATCAAGCAAAGACTTAAGAACATGTAAGTGATGCAAACATACACACACACAAAAGAAATATTTCTTATTTTAACCACAACATTTACTGTTCCACTGGTTTTTATTTTAATGATAATTTAGTTTATTTGCATGATTACTAACGGTTTTGGAAACTTGTAATTTCTTCTAGAAAGACCTTCCAGCTTTTCCTTTCAGTGATATTTCGAGATGTCGCATATTCCTCTTTAAAAATCGGTATAAATAGTACCTCCCAAAACTGCAGTTTTGTGTTTAAATGAGGTACTTCACCAATTAATGCTTTCGTAACTAGCGCAGCATTAAGATGAAAAAGAAAGCGATATCATCAATTGGACATTCTGATTCGAGAAACAGCAAGATCTGTTCAAATTGTATCATCTACCTTGGCACACATTGCCCTTCTAAGTGTTAGAAGTCATGCGATATTGGGTGAATTTGTTTTTTCGTATCAAGACAATCGATGATACAGATAGGTTAGCGTGCAGCGTTGTTCCCAACAGAACCCAATGCTGCTGTGACTGATGAGCATTTGGTTATCTGACGTGCATTGTTAATTGTGATTCACCGGCTGCAGTCGTATTTCCGAATGCTTCCTCTTCTCTCACTGTGAAGGGATTTCGATTAGTTCAGGCCCACACAATGAGTCATTACTCCGCCGGCTATGACGAAAGTGATCTCGTAGCTGTTATGGACTGACTAATTGCACGAAATGGAATTTCGACTGGGCATTGTAGCGGGCGCACTGAATTTGACGGGAAGACGGAGTTAAACTGGGTTCGATTATCGTGCATCAGCTTCCTTGGCGTCTTTCCCATGAAACAGCTGATAATCTCGTATATCAGAGGACGTAGTCCAATAATTCCTAAATCTGCCCGGAGCAGTTGCCACTGTCATATCCGTATGTAAACACTTGAAGTAAACGAAAGGCGAAGTTAGAAGCCACAGCCATTTTCAATAATTCTTGCCAGGAAGACCAGGCAAGTGTTTCTCCAACTGCAGAACTTTGTTTTCATATACTGCAGTATATTATACTTTCTGAAAGGCACGGCATTTCCAAAAGAATTAAGAACGGCACATCACTGCCTTAAGTAAACCATAAGGCAGTGAAGAAGTTCCAAGAAAAGGTTTGAATGTGATACTTTTCTAGAGGGCACCTGAATCCACTATACACTCAGCAGACAAAACATTAAAGACATGGTCGTAGCTAGTGGTGAACTCTAGGGGACGCTGATAGTAATGTAGGGGAGGCTAGAATTTGTTTTGCTGTACATATATTTGCAAATAACTTAATAACGGGAGGATCTCCCCTTTTGGTGTCATTAAGGTAGCAAAAAAAGGACGTACCCTCGGGATGCTTTTTTGTTAAGGATGAAATGTCTCAAAAACTGTTTTACCAATCAGGACGAAATTTGATACTTCCAAGCATTGTTTAAAAAGATTTTGTAGTTGATTTTGTTGAAACTGAACGAAAATATCCTTAATATAATGCGCTACTGTTGTATATTTCGCCTAGGCCAGCCTGTTTAAAAAACATTGAAGGAAATCTCTTTTAAGAACTTCAAAGGAAAATCATTCAAGGAAAACCAAACACAGCGTACTGATCAACTTTAATACGGTGAATATTTAATTAACTATTAATTTCAAATTGTATGAACGAGTAATCTACGGAGTTTAATTTACGCGTATTCTACGGGAAAATACGTGTTTGGACTGATACAAATGTCCTTAAATATCATGCATGTCTAATAATAGTATGTTTTGCATTAAGTTTCTGTTGTGTCTAAACTTTTGAGACTTGCAGATTCTCCTGCCATAACTATGTATAATCATATCCATTACATATATTAGTTTCCCATTGCTGTGACACAGTTCGAAGTGTTTTGCCTGCTCTTCAATGTTTGTGTTCCTTTACTTCGTACTTTTACGTTTTAGCGTCGATATTTTTTGTGCCTAAACTTTTTGACGAACTTCGCTGAATTCAAAGCATTTAAAAAACGAGTAATCGTAATGAGTATACGGGGAAATTGACTTGCATGCGGTGTATGATTGCAACAGTTCATCATGGATGTCAGAGCGAAAATTTTATCTGAAAACTCTGTGTATTAAGCAGCTTCTGTAAAAATATTTCGGTGTTTCAGAACTTCCAATTTCCATATTGATGTCTCGTGGGACATGATCTTGAATCATCTGGATTAGGGGCTTTTCCTTTTAGTCAAGTCAGTATATAGCGCTTTAGTAAATCATAGCTCTTTAAGTTAATTATAGCGTTTTAAGTTTTTTGTCATTCTTTTTTCGAATATGGCATGTGGTAATTCTTACGTGCAATGAGTTTTTTAGGGGAGGCCCAGCCTTCCCTAGCCCCCATGCTACGGCCCTGATTAGAAATAGGGGTGATGGGCAGTTCACATGGGCGTCTCCAGCGCAGAGGCGAACAGGCTCAAGCAGAATGCAGGCGATAAATGGACCGCCAGCAGGGCTTCACAACAGTGTATCACAATAAACGAACATGGGTAAACGTGGTGATCTGAGCGACTTTGATCGTGAACGAATTGTCGTAGCAAGACACATGGGTCATTCTGTGGCCCAAGTAATAAGAACCTCAGCGTTCGCACATGGCAACCGTATCAAGAATATACTGCGAATATATGATCGACGGACGTACCAGCGTTTATAGCGGGCCGTGGGTGGCCTAGTGGACAACGTTCGTGACCGCCGCGGAAAAGGCCTCAGGTCCTATCCCAGGCAGGTACGAACGCTCGATCCACTAAATATCCGCCGTGCGTCGGATGGGCACGTTAAGCCGTCGGACCCCGGGTACTGCCCCCTCCCCGGTAATATATAAGGATGTCTTCCTCCCCCTTTCTACTTCGCTTCCGTGTCACTTTCCTATCGGGCACTCTAGCCCAAATCTCCTAGCTTCCTATTTCTAAGGATTGTCTAAGACCAAAGGTCAGACACTCCCTTCCTAAAATCTTCTACATATGATCATTTGATCAGCGTCCATGGAGCAAGCAGCGGCCGATCACACGCCACTGATGGCCGGGGTCGAACGCAGACTATCCAGGCTCGTACATATGGACGGCATGTTAACGGCGGCACAAATCACATCAAGGTTAAATGTCGGAGGCTCAAGCAGCATAAGCGAACGAACGGTACAGCGAAAGCTGTTTACCCTGGACTACATGAGCCGACGCCCTAGTCTTGTGCCATAACTGACTGCTCGTCATCGGACATTACGCCTCGTCTCGTACCGGGAACACCAAAACTGAATTTCTGCAGAGCGGCGCCTCGTCGTGTAGTCAGATGAATTCCGTTTCAGCTCTACCGAGCTGGCTGGATGGTGCGAGTGTGGCGTCGACAGAATGAGGCTCTGGCGCCGTTGCTTTGTTCAAGGCGGTGGTGGCTCTGTGATGATTTGAGGAGCCTTCTCATGGGATACATTATAAGTCCTTTGATGTGTCTGGAGAGGTCCTTAACCGCTGCTCGCTACCAGCATGTGCTGGCTGATCACCTACACGCTTTCATAGCCTTCGCACATCTTGCGGCAGATGGTCTGCTCCAGAGACACAATGCGGCACCCCACTGGGCTGCAACTACTCAGGCATTGCTCGAGGAGCAATCATCTGAGTTTGGAACCATCCAGTGACGCCCAATATTTCCTGATTTAAATCCTGTTGTAGCTCTCTGGGATTCCGCGGAGCGTAACATTAGATCCATGGGCCATCGATGGACATCTCGGGCTGAGCTGTTGACAATGGTGCAACAGGCATGATTGGCATTACCCCCGAAAACCCTCAGGCATCCATCTGGTGGAGTCAATACTTCGGCTTATACAGGCTGTTATTCGCACTGGAGGAGGACCAACACGCTATTAGGTAGGTATCGTTTTGTGCATTGAGTGTACATACACTATCTACCAACAAGTAATTGGACACCCCTGAAATCGACAATATCTGCGGTCCTGATACACGTCATGGCCGCCGCCGTTAAATATTGGGTGCGAAACAACAACGCAACCAGTCGCACGCAAGATGCTACGCAGTTCAGAGCTGTCTGATTTCGAGAAAGGTGTAATCGTCGGGTATCACAGAAATGGCCGATCCATACGTGACATATCCAGGGAGTTGAAGTACCCAACATCGACAGTGGTCTACGTGTTTGGCAAGTGGAAGATGAGAGGTGACTATCGGAATGTGCCCCGACCCGGCAGACTCACATAACTGGGAGTTAGAGACCGACGGGTGCTGGCCAGAGAAATTCGGAAGAACCGCACCAAATCGATGGGCCACATCTGCGAGAAGATTCAACTGGTATCCGGTAGTGTTCTTTCGAAGAATACCATCCGTAAGGAAGCCCATCTGCTCGGTTATCATGGACGTGCTCCCGCCCACAAGCCTTTGATCACCAAGTCCAATAGCGCTGCTCGACAAACGTGGTGCAAAGAACGTCGACAGTGGGCCGTTGAACAGTGGAAACAGGTTCTCTGGAGCGACGAATCAAGGTTCACCCTCTACCGTTCGGATGGCAGGGTCTGGGTTTGGCGTCTGCCTGGAGAACGCCTCCTGCCGGAATGTATTGTGCCAACTGTGAAGTTCGGCGGCGGTGGAATTATGCTATGGGGGTGTTTCTCCTGGTATGGCACGTGACCCTTGGTCGCAATTCCTGGTAGACTCAACACCGATACCTACTGCACCATTTTGGATGACCATGAGCTTCCTACGTTGTGGCAGTTTTACGGGGTGGACCCATGTTACTTTCAGGATGACAATACCACCTGTCATGTTGCGAGATCCACCATGGCTTGGTATGGTGACAATGGGGTTAATCGAATGGACTGGCCTGAGCAGAGCCCGGACCTGAAACCTATCGAGCACCTCTGTGACGAGTTGTAGCGTGGACTTAAGGGGTTTCCCCACCGTCCGGAATCGGTGAAGGAACTGACCTGTCTTCTCCAAGCCGAGTGGAAGAAATACAGCTAGTCGTCTTACAACGCCTGGTTGAGAGTATGCCCCGGAGGGTCGCAGCTGTAACCGCCGCTCGTGGAGGCTCCACCAACTATTGAAGGTGAATAAACTTCGTTTTCCTTTGCTATCACAGGTGTCCAATTACCTGTTGGTAGATAGTAGTGTATATCCAAACGAGGAGCAACTTGGTACTACCCAGCAGATAATACAAGAGGAAGTAAATGTATCAAGTTGGAAACACATGGAATAATTAATAGCGACATAATGATTTATGGCTATATTAATTATTCTATGTCTTCCAACTTGATATTTACTCATTTGCTGGTGATCTAACTTAGAACTACGATGGGATACGTTTGTTTCGACTGTTCGACCGGTGCAGCTAAATCAAAGTCTGACGTTTCAGAATAAATACCTCAGTTGTTTGGATTTCATTGTGTGTGGGGGGGGGGGGTAATGGTTAGCATACTCAAGCGCAAATCGGGAGATGCGGGTTCGATTCCAGCACGATTAAATTTTCAAATTTCTGTGGTTATGTTACGCGGAAGTAAATGTATTTATTAAAACAGGAAAAACAGAAATACAAAACTCAGTTGAGGATGGTTCATCAATACAATTCCCTTTCTCTTCAATAAACAATGTCTACTATCGCACACAATTTTTTATGCCCCTTAAAATGTATTCAATCGGGAAGCAAATTGCATGTGATTGTGCACCGCTTTCAGCAACTCATGGGTTCTCGGGAAAACGCTGACCTCTGAGCACCGTGAGCGATGTTCGATGAATTTCCTCATCGCATAAAATTTTACTCCATGAAAAGCATTTCACAGCACCTTGTCCTTTCTGGTTAGTGCTTGCAAACTGGACGACTATGTTGACGTCACTAGTACTGAGAAATATTTGAATGATTGTTCTTGCAGTTACGGCTGCTGGGTCAGCGCTTGCATCAATCACGAATAAAGGCTAAAAATTGAAACAGAATGCGGAAAACGTTTGATAAATAACACAAACCTGAATTCCTGTTCTGTTTGGAGATCTAATATTTAAATAAATTAATCAGATATTCTTCCTTTATTGCAGTGGAAATTGATACCTGGAAAATAAAGCTTCTGAAGTTGCTTTTGAATTCGTGGAATTGGCAAATCAGAATCATTGTAGCACACAAATATATACGCTGCCTGACAGAGAAAATATCACAACATGAAAGAATGCTCGAAAACAGACCAAACTGCACACACAGATAGCTAAGTAGGTCCTGAGCAAATGATTTATTTGTAACATACAGACTAGGCTCTAGTGGACGAATATACAGGGTGATCAATAAGGAGTGTGATCCAGATTTCTGGCGATACAGCGTTGAATCCGACGTGGCATCGGGGCTATGAGAGTCCGAATAAAGTCCTGAGGTATCGTAGACCATGTGGTTTTGATCCGAGTCTACAGTTCATCCTCATTTTGCGGGTGTGGGAGGGTACTCAACCGACGTCCAATCGTGTCGCATTGATGCTCGATGGGCGAGAAGTCGGGGGATCGTGCTGGCTACGGCAGCATCCGCATACCGTGTAAAGCATTCAGGCAGATCGGAGCAGCATGCGGCCTGTCGTTGTCCCGTTGAAAAACGGCGGCCGCACCGGTGGTGCAATGGTCTAAGCGAGGGCTTCTGATAATTCGTCTGAGATGGGTACGGGTTCGAATCCCAGTGAGGCACGGAGGTTGTGCTTTTCTTATGGCACTGGCTCCCTCCCTTCCCCAGACCCAGTGGCCCTAAACTAGGGACAGGCGACTGCTTATAGTAGATTGAGTTGTTCCCGGTGGTCGTTAAATCTCCAATAAAAAAGCCGTTTGGGATGCCCTGCAGATACGGTAGTGCCAGGAGCCACAGCCCCTCGTGAACATAGCGGCATGCCGTCAGTGTGCCCGTAATGCGTACCAGCAATGAGCGGCTGTTAGCGCTGATAACACCCCACACCATAATTCCACGTTGCCGGGCCATGTGGTGCTCCACAACGGCGGAGGAATGCGCCCGTTGGCCACGTCGCCTCTAGACTCTCACACGGCGATCATCCGTGGTGAGACAGAACCGCGATCCGTCGATTAACACCACACTGTTCCAATTCGCACCCCACGCAGCTCTGGAGCGACACCACGCCAAGCAGTGACGACGATGGCTCGCTGTTAAGGGTAGTCTTTGCAACGGACGGCTAGATAGCAAAGCAGACGCAGCCAATCGGCGTGACACTGTCCTTGTTGATTCCGGAGTATCCAAGCGTCCTCGCACACTCCGCAAAATGTCGCCCGTTGTGGCCGGTGGATCCACTACGGCATGACGTTGGATGCGTCGATCGGTGCACTCGGACGTCCGTCTCACTGCTCCGGTCCCCCTATGACGTTGCACAGATCCTTCCTGGGACCACTGTCTCCAAATGCGACCGACGGTTGTGGCACCACGTTGCGTTTCTTCCGCAATACGACAGAAAGATCATCCGGCGGTGCGTTGGCCTACGAGAACACCTCTCGTGAACTCATCCGTTTGACGAAATTGCGTACAACGGTGTCTTAACGGCATTGACACCCTTGTTCGTTCTCCAGACACGATTACAGCAGAATCACTCACTTCTCGCGGCCGTGACGACGTCTTGACTGATGGCATCACGGGCTGGTTGCCGTTTATATACCGCGCGTTGTTCGTGTGATTGGCCTGCAAATGCAATCATTTGCATAACTTCCACGTGTGCACCCACCCTGCATTCTGCATGGCGCTGCGTTCAGGTCTTCGTGGTGTGACATTTTCTCTGTCAGGCAGTGTATATATGGAAAGGACAAACAAAATGAAGCGATACAGGGGAATAACAAAAACAGAAAGAGTAATTTGGTTGTAAATGAAGCTCGTCTACAAAAATAGAGCTGCGTTTTAAACCCATTACTTTGTTGAGTTTTATCTTAGGGAAAAGCTACCTCCATAGCTCAGAGAACTGGAGCAGAGCTCTGACCAAAGGTACTATAGTTTCTTTGACATCATTACCTTACATTTACATGTTCAGATTGTGGACCTATTTCAAAGACTGACTCAAGAGTTCCGTGCTACTCTGGTCCCTTAACAAAATTATTCGTTATGATAGCGACTAGCATTCTTCCAAAGAAAACATATAATAAGAAATACGCTATCCTCAGATTCCGTTTTCTAGATATGAGGGGAAAGTAAGCCTCCTGTATCTTCATTTTTGTTTTAAGAAACCTTATCCGTACTAACGAAAACATGAGTTCGAAACGAATGCACAGAATGACTTTTTTTTCTGGTACTCTCTCAAGTTTACCCTTATTTTAATCTCTTTTATGCTTAGTTGTGCATTTTAGGGCGATATCTACCAAATGTGAGGTGGAAGTTCGATTTTAAAGTTTTTTTAATTCCTATGGGTTAGTAGAAGCAAATACACGAGCCCTTCTTCTCCACCTAGACTTCGGTGGAAACAGATTGGTTGTATTTTCACGAAACAGAAGATATTAACCATTTCCTTTACCTAATTCTTCGTGTAGTTTATCGTTGGAGTGTATTTGTGTATATGCAGATACTGAATCTCTTCTGTAATAAAGTTTCAAGAAGTGAAATTAAAATAGTTTTCTTTGAAACACACACACACGCACGCACACACAGACACACGCACGCACAATTCTTCGAAATTTACCTGCACGTTTCACGCTTTTAGCAGATTTCCAACTTAAATTTTCATAACTACTACGTACAGATGCATACGAACTCCCACAAAGATGTAGTTCCCAAGTCAAGTTATGATGCCAGAGTCGTAATCAGTTCTTGTAAGACATCCGAATGATTGCATAGGAAAGGTTAATAGGATTTTACTGGAATTTTGAAAAACATGGAGATGGTGAAGGAATATCTGAACGAAAGCAAATGAAAAACGGGAACTCTTCTTCTTTCAAAAATTGATTTCTCGGAGAAATACTTATGCTCTTCGGCATACCCAAGTCCGACTGAACTATCTGATTGAAACACACACACGTGCATTCACTGGTATAAATTTCTTTCAAGTTCTCTTTTACAGCGCTGCTTCTATCACTTTAGTTTCGTATCCAGACTACCACTACCTTGTACTTTTACTTAATAAGAATTTTCTTAGAAGCCTTGAGACTTTTCTGAAAAGATTATTTTTTTATTCTTTTGACAGAACGCGAGAAGTGCTTAAAAGTAACTATCTTCCCATGTTTTACTCCGATAGTTTTTATGTTTAACTAAAACAATTTAAAGTGTAATACTGAAGTTAAACATTAATATCTCTCGAAGAGTATTAAGGAAAGAAACTAAAAAACTGTTCAAGAATTCCAATATTCTTTGTATTACGGTTACGCAAGCTTCAGTGCCAAAATATGTAGCCTGATTAATTAATACAGACACTGATGATGATGATGATATGTGTAGCCTGGGTGACTCAGTGGTCTAAGTACTGGCTTCTGACCATTAGTCTCAGATGGGTCTGTGTTCGAATCCGGTGAGGCAGAAAAATGTGTACAAATCTTGGGTACACAGGGTCACGTCCGCAAATATCGCCAAGGTGAGATTGTAACCGGAGCTTCCATATTTATCAGAAGTGAAGTTCACTAGCCATTTTAGAAATAGAGAATTGGATTCATTTTCCTTCAATTCCCGCCATTTTGTTGAGCAGGGCGACGGTTGTTAAAGAGCGCTTTTTCTCACACGTCCCTTCGAATGATGGGTGTTAGATTTATAGTTTCGAGAGTGAGAGAAGAGTAGAAGAAGATATTATTGCTTTTCAGCCGTCCCAGGCAAAGTGAATGAGCAGAGGGGGCAGCGAAGCCAATTAAATCAAACTTGCGCTTTCAGAGAGAAGGCATTTTTCAGAGTTTCCGATCTTTCTGGGAAGGCGTGGACTTCACCCTTCGGCAAGGGGGACTTTTTAGGTGTTTTTTCTCCAGACAAGAAGGGAAGGGGACTCGGTGGCAGGAAGTGGAGGAAGGAGGAGGATTTAGCGAATATGCGAATGGTTTTGCTAGTCGGCGCGACGGGGAGAAGAAATAGGAAGGTATGGGGCCGATGATTAGAGAGAGAGAAGGAGATTACGACGTGTTAATAAGATATTGAGAAAATGCAGACAAAGACAATGCTTTGAGACATTCCCCTCGATTTTTTAATAAATATCTTCCTCACTGCAAGAGCAAAACTCAACTTTAGTCGATTTTTTTATACTTTGTATTTTATTTATCTGCATCTGCCGGGAGAAATGCGGGTTAAACCCCAGATACGGAGCTTCTGGCAACCGAAGCTTGAAACGAACCATCCACACAGGGCATTGTAATATATGTCAGCACCAAGCCTTGCAACAAGATGTAAGAATGCTACCTAAGAATGTATTAATAAGAAATCTGATCACCTCGTACGACCAACGACGAAACATACTCATCACCAGGTTGTTGATGCAATCTGAAGTCTAAGAAATCCATTTTTCGATGAGGACGGCGCGTTACTCGGGAAAGGTTCTGTATAGGGCCTGTCGAGTAGCTACGTATAGTCCCAGGGTCTTCAAGGCATGCTCTATAGGGTTCAGGTCCGGAAACCTGGCCTGCCGCTCCATAAGTCGAATATTCTCCCTCTGCTGGAAATCATCAACAAGATGAGGTCTGTATGGGCGAGCGTTATCATCCATTAAAAGAACTGAAGGGCTAACAGTTCTCCCTAGAAGTCTGACATAGGGCTTTATGATCTGGTATCTATAGCGCTCAGAATTCACATTGCCTACTGGAAAACGGAGAGTGGTGTGCGGCCGTTGAACATAATCCCGACCCACACCAGCAGACCACTGTCTCCGAAGGAATCTCGTTCGCGGACGTTTGCATGATCGTTACGGGTTTCTTTTCCACCCAGATGAAATGCCGACCAGGATTCGTTTGCAGACTAAATCTTGATTCGTCTTTAAAAAGAACACCGACCCACTTTTCTGGGTTCCAGGAACAATGTCGTCTGCCCCAGTTAAAGCGAGCTCTCCTTAGAACTTCTTTTACTGGAACGCAAACTATGAGTCCCTTAGCAATAAAGGCTGATTGCGTTAAGATTTCGACATATTGTTTGCCTTGACACCGCACTCCCAGTGGCAGTGGAGAGCTCCGAAGACAATTGCCGGGCTATATGGGACTTATGACGGCATGCGGTTGAAACGACGTAACGGTGTTCACGAGGTGTCGGACGCCTTTGGAAGACCTTAATCAGGCATTCGTGACAC
The DNA here is from genome assembly GCA_039090855.1 of Macrothele yani. Classification (NCBI taxonomy): domain Eukaryota; kingdom Metazoa; phylum Arthropoda; class Arachnida; order Araneae; family Macrothelidae; genus Macrothele; species Macrothele yani. The sequence goes on along the minus strand of CM076995.1, from coordinate 3,410,955 downwards.
CGCAGCGATGTTCTGACTTGCTGCCATAAAGATAAAAGCATTCTGGGGTGGATATTGTAATCCCTACCGACCTGGACCTGAGACAAGCCTGCTTCTAGTCATTCTATCGCTCGCCACCATACAGCGTCGGTCGGATATACGTGTAAGAAACACAAGGAAATCGTTTGCAGATACCGGAACGCTTCTCACACGCGCTGTCAACGAGAAACGCCACTGGTATTAGAGATCTTCTAACTTGCAGACTTGCCGAGCGGTATCGTCGCGCTATCATGGCTCTGGTGAAACGTTGGCAAAGTACACTGCTGGCCACCCAAAATGCAACACCAAGAAGGAAGCATCCGATTGGCCTGAAATTCGCAGCATGCGTCGCCCGCAAGAGGACATGCAAACGATTAGCATTGCAGGGCATATGCAAATCATGTGCGGCCGGCACGCCACCAAGAAGCACTATAAGAAGGGTGCACAGAAGGCGGAGTGTAAGTAGTGGAAGTGTGTTGTGCTGCCGGACCTGTGCGTGGGAAGCTTCCTGATGCCTCGTCACAGAATACGGCAGTCATTCCAGCACGTTTCGGAGTTCGACAGAGGACGAATAGTGGCTTATCGCGACAGCGGTTTATCGTACCGAGACATCGGCGCCCGTGTGAGACGACATCCAGAAACAGTGAGGCGAGTATGGATTTTTCAGGTGCAGGAGGGACGGACGAACCGACGTGAGCGATTGCGCAGCCGCGGCACACCACCGAGTGAAAAGACCGGAAGGTTGAGAGGCGGGCATTGACGGCTCGCACCTCCACATCACGAACGTTAGCGCAGGAATTAGGGTGTGTTGCGCCACAACCTGTGTCAGCACGTACCGTTCGACGTCGTCTGCAGGAGCGTGGACTTGTCGCACGGCGCCCATTGCTCCGATTACCATTGACGTTACACCACCGGCGAGTGCGGCGGCAGTGGGCCGTTGAACGCTGCACCTGGACTACGGAAAGGCACGACATTGTCTTCTCCGACGAATCCCGCTTCTGCCTGCAACACCACAATGTTCGGATCCGCGTGTGGTGGCACCGCGGTGAGAGACTGTATGACGCCTGCATTATGCATCGCCATACCAGTCCGTCGCTTGTCGTTATGGTTTAAGGCCCAATTGGATATGACCCCCCCCCTTGTACACATTGCTGGTACACTCAAAAGCCATCGCTACATCTCCGACGTTTTGGAGCCTGTAGTCCTCTCTTACCTGCAGGACCTGCCAGCGGCCACGTTTCAACAGAACAATGCGCGCCACCCGCACGTGGCAAGCATCGTGCAACAATTTTTTATGACCCACCAGGTTTGGCTGCTGCCGTGGTCCGCCTGTTCTCCCGATATGTCGCCCATCGAATACGTCTGGTCGCTGATCGGCAACCGAGTGGCCCGGCAAGCACCACCCGCGGCTACGCTTGATGAACTGTGGCAACGTGTGAAAGCAGCCTGGACCGACATACCCCAAGCCCACATCCAAAGCCTCTTTCGTTCGATACCGCAGCGTGTAACGGCCGTTATTGCCAGCCATGGGGGCCACACGAACTATTGATGTCTGCGTGTTCCGCAAGTCGCACGGGCCTGTAAGCTCAATCGTTTCATATTTGTATCTGTTGTTATGTGTCCAGTAAATCTGGCTTTGCTATCCGTGCCCTACTTGGTGTTGCATTTTGGGTGGCCAGTAGTGTACTAAAGAACACTGCCTGTCCTCTACAGAATGAGGTGAGTGTATAGCTTTCTCGCATGTTTAAGCTGTTTGGCTGCAAGGACAAACTTTGACTTACCCTATTATATGTATACATGTATTACTGCGCTACTTATTGGGAAAACTGTATTACCTGGGAAGTCGGAAATTATGGACATACTTTTGTCGCAAAATATCCGATAGCAAAAGCTTTTCTTTCACTTAGAATTTTAATACTGTAAGATGTTACATATTAAACGAATTTATACCAGTTTTCAGGAAAATTATAAAACTGGAAAATGTGTAGGTAATCTTGATCATGGTATTAGTTACTGATTTCAACAAAATATTTGCAGTGAAACTTTCAGCAGTAGAGATTTCACAATGTACAAATATATTGTTGTACCATTTGCCGTAAAATGTGGGAAATAACACCGTACAGTGTGAAAACAATATCGATCAAATTTATAGGTGTCAAAACAATTTTTCAATCAGACTTGTAGCAAAGGAGACACAATAGAAAAAATGTTTAATTCTCGATTTAGTAAAAATATTTTCCATTATAAAAACTGTAAAAAATGATGGGCACATTTCTATCTACATTCAATTTTCCAGATTTTAATATGAAAAATTTTGAAATTTTTTTTGTCAACACAAAACATATTTCGAAACCTGATTTTTTTAAGCACAGGCTTAGTCCCAACTGTGCTTCGTGAAGCGCAGAAAACGTACAAAAAGTTTTTAACACAGCACCAGCTGCCTATCCAAGAATAAATTGTCTTCTAGTCTGTGTTTTAGTTGTGGATAGTGTGCAAAAGAGTCAAGTCCGCCAGGCGAGATAATGATGTACACGTACTTGTGTGTTTTGCACGTTATGGAAAAGCCAAAACTGTAAAAGTTGTACTCATCAACCCGGCTATCGAATTCAAAAATACGTTCTCGAATGTCGTTCACATATGCCGAAATAACGATCTCAAGATGGAGGGCAAGCTGATAGTGGGTAGCGCTGCTCTTCTGGTGTGAAATTCCTTTTTCAGTTTTTTGATATAATATGACTTTAGGGACTAGTTATCGAACGCAAAAAGAATTTTTTGTTCCCGATAAATAGATGCGGCTACCTTTTCTACCAACGGTAATACAAACTAACGAAGTGATAACATAAACACATGATTTAAATTTTTACTCTAAAGGATTTGCTAAATACGTTTACAAAAGCCACGAGTTCGAACGTTATGTGTGTAGTAAAAAAAATAAAAAACAATTGAAACGCATCAACTCACTATGGGAAACTAAGGATATGGAAGTCAATAATGTGGTGCATGAGTAAAAGAAAACTTTAACCTAAATATATGGGTAAATCTAAAATATAAACTTTCACTAATCTTACAGTAAGCCTTTAAAAAGTGTACTGTAAGATTATTCTATGGAGCTTCAATGATTGTTAAAGACTGGAGCGGTACAGATATGACGAATTTAAATTTTTTTGATAGAAATGTTATTTTAACAAATTTAATTTTCCAGTTCCTTTCAAAGATTGTAGTGATCTCAATTCAAAAAGAACCGTGCAGGAAAGAATTAGCATAGCGAACCATTTTGTGATTCCATAACTATTAGATTACCCCCCCCCCCAAATAAAAACAAATTACGATTAAATAGAACACATACACATATATCGCATCCGCGTTTTTTTATTTTCAAGAAAACCCCAGAAATTTCTGGGAGTAATGCATATGATTTAGAGTAAGGAACAGGCTCGTGTCGTTATCTGTTCTCAGATTACCACTGGAACCAATTAAAGCCTGTGTAAGTCATTGTTGGTAAAAGGCAATCACTAGAACGACTGCAAATCCCAAGGAATATCTAGCTTTGCACTTTGGAAGCACAGAGACAATGGTTTTACGTGATAAGCATATTTACTTTTCCTTACCTGACCGTAAGATGAGATTTCGCACAATATTAAGACCCCGATGTTGACTGACCACCGTTGCGCAACGACATAAGAGCAAAAGACCACGAAGAAAAGAGATTCAGCAAATGTTGAACTTGCAATTATTTTATCTGGATTATTTGATCCGAACACTACAACGTTCAGAATATTATAAGTATTTGAAGTTCACGAAACTTTTTGCACGATGAAAAATGTAGTTAAAAGCTGATGATAAATTAAAAGACTTTACTAAGCACAATTAAAACATCACAGTTAAAAAACATAAGACCTTTCGGAACCGCATCGGTCCCATCCTCAGATGTAACACAATCACACAATACATGAAGGAACAATGATATAAATACATCAAGAAATTAGTCACGTGATTAGATGGCGTAGTTTGTATGCGCAGATGAACCGAGAAGAAAAAGGCTTAATATGTTATTTTCAAATGTTCAAGTTCAGAATGGAGTTGTTCCTGGCTGTCAATGCGGGTTTCCATGCACTAGGAATAATAGTAGGGTAATCATCATTACAGCACGCAGACCCAAATTCATAAATAATTAAGCTTTCAGCAAACAGAGTATTAGACTTCGACGTTAGGGTGGTTAGAATGCGTGTTTCGTCCCAGTAAGGCTGGTGAGATCCTTTCAAAGTAAGTCCAGATAGTGCAGTATTTTGGGAACCCATTTTGACTGTGTATTTGTGTTCTTTCAATCTAGTCTGTAATGAGCGCATGGTAGATCCCAAATAGACAGTGTTAGCAGGAGGTGAGCTCTTTGAAATTAGTGGAACAGAGTAAACACCGTACCTTTGGTCGTTATCTTTGGGTAGTCTTTCGTTTCTAACCAATGAAAAAATGTTTTTAGTCCGAATACCGAAGTCAATATTAAGAGGTCGGCAACAGTTTTTCAAAACATTAACCAAATCAGGTACATAATCCAAGGCTCCAACATATCTGGTATTATTATGTTCCCTCCTAAGAGAGGACATAAATTGTCTCTTAACTTTGTTTAAAACACAGGTAATAATGGTACCGGGGAATCCGTGGGCTGATGCAATATCAAGAATCCTAGAAATTTCAAGGTTTCTGAATTTTAATGTAGAAGAGTGCGTAAATGCTCGTCGAAAAAAGGAAATAAAACGCTGCAAGCTCGTAGTTGAGAGGGTGGGTAGATTCCATAGGGATAATAGTGGAAGTTGAAGTAGGTTTACAATAAACTGAAAAAGAGATGGACTGTGAGATTGGGTTACGAACTAATAAGAAATCCAAAAAATGGGAGGCTGAAACTAGATTCAAGATCGATAGTGAATTTGATAGTGGGGAATTCGGAAGATAATCGATCAGCAAAGTGAGAAAGTTCGTCTTGGGATGAGTCCCAAAAGACTAGAACATCATCAACATAACGAAGGTAAAGGATAGGGTTAACTGGAGAATTATGTAGAACTTGTTCTTCAAGGTACTGCAGAAGTATCTCTGCAAGAATAGGGGAAAGAGGGGAGCCCATAGGTGCACCCTCAAGTTGACGATAGATTTGATTATTGAAGGTAAAAAAAGAGCGATTGAAAACTAGTCGAAGAGCACTCATGACAGCATGAACTTCTTGGACGGGTATATGGCCAAGGGAAAGGAGTTTGGTCTCGATAAGGGTGTGAACTGTAGCTACCGGAATATTAGGGAAAAGAGCAACGACATCCAGAGACGCCATAAAACAAGGGGCGCCACGAGAGTTGAAACGTTTAATCCTGGAAAGGGCTTGAACAGAGCTAGATATGGAAAAAACTGACTCCGAAATAAGAGGTTTGAGGAATTTGGAAAGAGCTTTCTCAAGAGAACGAATAGGGTTACAGTGGCCTGAGACAAGAGGTAGAATTGATTGGCCAGGTTTATGTAATTTTAATTTACCAAAGAGATTAGGGACACTAGGTCCAAAAGGGGGTGGATACAAGAAGAAATACAAAGCGGAAGTGAACCACATAGTCGAAGCCTACTTAGGGCCGAAATAATAGCTGCAACAGGGTTATTTAGGGACTTCTAGATGAGGAACATCGACAAGTGCATCATACATTTTAGAAAGATAATCAGTTTTATTTAAAATGACTATTTGCGAAGATTTATCAGCAGAGACTATGGATACATTAGGGTTACAACGAAGGAGATTTAATTGCTTTTTTCTTCCTTGAAAAGGGCAAAAATTTGTTGATTGGTTTTAACACTATAGAATTTTAAGGCATGAACAGAGTTAAATCTAGCGTGGTCCCGAATGGGAGAGGGAAGAGATTTAATAATACTTTCAGATTGTGGAATTAATTGGAATTTATTGATGCGAGTGACTGGATAACAAAATTTAGCACCTGGGTTTAAAGCAGAAGATTGAAGTGGATTAAGTAAGACATTACTGAGATTAAGATATGCAGAAGGATTGGACGACTGTTTAGGTTTTGAACGAAGTTTTGCAGAAGGCAGTCTTGTCAAGAGTTCGTCTGAAACTAAATATCTAAGTTTTTTATTATGGGTTGACGAAAGGTCCTATGTTTTTTAACTGTGATGTTTTAATTGTACTTAATAAAATCTTTTAATTTATCATCAGCTTTTAACTACATTTTTTATCATGCAAAAACAGTTTCGTGAACTTCAAATACTTATCTTGCTTAGCACGAATGTTTTTTCGATCTCTTAGAATGTTATGAATTACTACTGTGCGGAGCGAATAATAATGTTTTCGTTTTTCCTATGTTAAGCGAATAGAATGCTAAAATACAGCCCTCAAGAAAATTAATGGATTCATTACGGGGATTTATTCACTGAAGGACAGAATTTAGGAGACACCAGTCGGTGATCTGTTTTTGTTTGCTCACATTATTTAATGTGAAAGTGCAAAATTTTCTCCGAGTTAGAAGTTGTGATGCAGCGCATTTTAATTTTTGGTGTGGTTTAGAGAGCTGTGTGAGCTGTTATTAATTTGAAGACGGCTGTAGTTTTGTTCTTTGATTTGATATTCTTAAAATGTGATTAGACTAAATACCGAAGCTTCAGGAATTTTCGGGTCTTACATATAAAAACTTCTTTATTAATGTTCTATGTATAACATTTTTATGATCAGAATATTTCTGCCTTTCTGTAAGACTCACAAGTTAGGGCCTTGCGTATAAAGACTTCTTTAACAATGATCTATAACATTTTTTTATGATCAGAATATTCCTGCCTTCCTGTAAGACTGAAAGGCCGAATCCTCAAATTATTAACGTTTAAATGTTATATTTCATTCTAATGACCAATTATCAATTTAATCGAACATCTTATTAGTGGTGGTTCTGAACTAAAATTTCATAATCAGAAATATCAACATTCGGGCCTAGAACTTATTTTCTTTTAAGTACAAGTGAACATCCGTTTTCTAATCAGCTTGACCTGCACGTTAAGCTGTCACAACATTTCCGGATGGATATGTGCTGAAACGTGAAACATGTAATATTCGTAATTCAAATTATGTGATCATATATATTGGACAAAGTTGTCTGCGAACCTTTGTTCAAGAACGAAAGAGTTATGATGTGTGAAACAGGCTTCAGGCCTAAGAACATCTTGTTTAGAAAATTCCAGATTTATGATTTTAAGTCCATCCACGGCATTTTTTTTGCCGATTTCTCAGCGTATCCGCTTCCACTGAAATCTCAACACTATTTTAGCTTTTTGCAAACTTGAAAGCTTTTAAAAAGTCTACATCCCATGGAAAACACTTGTAGAGTGTATCACACGTTTGACGAAATCTATGCATTATTTCTAGGTGAAAGATGTACTTTAAAATGGGATGTGGGAAGAAGAGTAATGGGTAAGTATTTTTAATGCTTTGCGTGCTTAATCATCAATGAAAAAATGTAGGGGATCTTTGTGATCTGATATTCATGCAAAGCCTAATGGCACAAGCGAATGTATGAAAATAAACCAACCCCCATCTTGGATGTATCCCTCTCCTCCGTAAGTTTCACTCTAAAATATGTTTGCCGAACTCGGACGTAGACATAACAAGCATTATAGGGTAGATCTGTACATTTTTATTTTATAGGAAAGGAAGCGGAACAAAGTTTTAAATCAGTTTCAGTACGGTGCAAAACTGTCCTTTTGCCTTTCAGATTAGATGATGGCTTTCCTCTGAACATTTATCACTGTATAAATCCCAGGTTTTCCCTACCCTAAAACGTTGTGCTCATTCACGGGCTACGGCCTGTATGCATTATAATATATGTACTGCTCATGTTTATAAAAAACCGGAACATCTGAAAAGAGATGAGTTACGACTTTAATTTTTACAAGATATGCTAATCATGCAATATGGCAGAAATGATTAGCAGTTCGGTGTCATAGGTCCATGCATACCGCTTCTAGACAAATCAGATCGCGCAAAGTCACAGACTAGAAACCGGCCGGTCAGAGCTTTTTCAGCAGGGAGTAAGGACGCTTCGTGTTCGTGTTAGACAGTCGTGCGGTCACGTTAACGAGTTCGACAGACGTCACATTATCGGCATGAGAGACCGCAATGCTTCCCTACGGGAGATTGTAATCGTGTGAGGCGTAGTGTGCCCGTCGTGGAAAGGATGTACAGGGAATGGTATGAAAAATGGCGTAGAACTCGAAGAGAAGTTTCTGGACGTGATACACAGGAAACGCCGCAGGACAATGGTCATCTTAGGAGGATGTCTTTTAGTGACCGTTCTGCATCATCAACAGCGTTGGTGCAGCAGTGGCGAACTGTGAGGCATTCTCCTATCTCAGCTGTATCGTCGGTTATTACTGTTCGGAATGAAGGCTCGTCGGCACCTCCTCAGGTTATCTCTGACAAAACAGCAACGAACTGCCTGGCTGGAATGGTGCATCGAACGAAGGGAGTGGCCTGATGATTGACACAATATCGTGTTCTCGGACAAAACGCGCTTCTAATTAGGCGAAAATGATGGCCTCGTCTGTGTCCGCTGAAACAGGGGGTGGGGAGAGAAGCGTCGGAAAGAGTGTTTTCATACCAGGTGTACCGCACCAACAGGTACGAAAGCAGATCATCTGTCGTGAAAGTCCGGACCACCATAACGAGTGCCCGTTACATCAAAGACATTTCACGGACGGTCGACCTTCCATACCTGCAGGACGTTTCCCGGGCCATATTTCAGCAGGACAATACCACACCACATGTTGCAGCGACAACACGTGCCTTCTTCGGGGCTAACAATGTTCCACTTCTGCTGTGACCTGCTAGATCGCGGGATTTATCACCCACAGAATATTTCTGGGACATGTTCAAACGACAGGTGCAGCGGTACGACAGTCCGCCAGGAACTCTTAATGAACTTTGGGCGTGGCGTCACTACAACCTGGATGGCTATTCCAACGGACACCATTCACGCATAATTAGATTCGATGCCTCAGCGCGTACAGCAGGTGCTACAAGCAAAAGGTGGACACCACGGCTGGTATCATCTGCTGTACGACTTATCCACACCTCTGCTACTTAACTGCTGTACGCCTTATCCGCACCTCTGCTACTTAACTGCTGTACGCCTTGTCCGCACCTCTGCTACTTAACTGCTGTACGCCTTATCCGCACCTCTGCTACTTAATTGCTGTACGCCTTATCCACACCTCTGTTACTTAACTGCTGTACGCCTTATCCACACCTCTGCTACTTAACTGCTGTACGCCTTATCCACACCTCTGCTACTTAACTGCTGTACGCCTTATCCACACCTCTGCTACTTAACTGCTGTACGCCTTATCCACATCCCTGCTACTTAACTGCTGTACGCCTTATCCACATCTCTGCTACTTAACTGCTGTACGCCTTATCCACACCTCTGCTACTTAACTGCTGTACGCCTTATCCGCACCTCTGCTACTTAACTGCTGTACGCCTTATCCACATCCCTGCTACTGAACTGTTGTACGCCTTATCCACATCTCTGCTACTTAACTGCTGTACGCCTTATCCACACCTCTGCTACTTAACTACACCGACGCACCTGTACGTATGACACCGAGATGCTAATCATTTGTTCTGTATTGCCTAATGAACATAACATGAAAAAGCAAAGCTCGACTCCTTTCAAGTGTTGTTTTTTCTGAACATGAGTGTCGTAGGTGGAGTGATTAAAAATTAGCCACTTACTAATTAATCACACTTACAATAACCCAGTCGGAAGGTGTTTGATAGTTTTTCATCGAACTGGAGGAAAAGGTCACCATCATTAAGCGACGAAGAGATCGCTATATCAAATCAATCATCCTTCGCACACGAAAACTTCGGAATTTCCTTCCATTCGCTTAAACCTTTAACGACCATAACGCCCAAAATTCCCGTATATGCAAACGACCATAGCCGTCCGAAACAAACGCCTATGTAGGGTGAGTCAGATTTCCTACCTTTAACTTTTCTTTAAATTTGCACGGCCTATGAGAGATCATCAGGGGTCACATTCAGTCATCATTATTGTTAACAAACAAAGAAGTGAACCAACTGACAGTTTTAGGCGTAATTGTGTTTTAGACTGATACAACGTTTTAAGATGGTCGTTAAATGGTTAACTCATTTGTCTTTCAGATTTTGTTCTATTCTTTCAATTCATGTATTCCTATCTGGTATTTAACTCCGTTATCCCCTTCCATTTTGTAAGCTGCTTCCTTTCTTGTGCAAAAAAATCAGAACTACCGTCTGTTCTGTCAGGACATTCATTCCTAGTGGACCCAGACTTTCGAATTACTTTCCATTCTCTCAAGTTATTCATTACTTTATACCAAAACTTTAGTCCTCCCAGGGGTATTTTAACATTTTCCTGTTTTAATCAGGAATAAATTAACCAATTCAAAAACATACTAACTTATTTTATACATTTACATCAAATAAAAGTTTTGTTTTGGCTATTGTAGTAGAGACTGCATCTTTAATCAGCGGTTAACCAAAAAAAAAAAAAAAAAAATACTGCTCTGATAAAAATTAAGTTTTTGTGTTGCCAACGAAAAGCGCAGAGGTTAAAATTTAAGAAGTTTGTGGATGAACCATCTCCTGTAACGCCATGAACTGAGAATGTTTTTGTACTCATATGTCTATTCTTCTTATTTTGGGTTATCTCTCAAAAGACAGACTTCCACGAAGACGTCAAAACTACATTCGATGGACTATTTGTTTGTTTCGGAGTTTAACGACCACCATACGCACTTGAAGTTATAAGGGGTTGTCCGTCCCTAATATGGTATTTCTGAGTCCAGGGAAGAGGAGCGCCAGCGCCTTAGGGCGGGCGCATTTTGCCCTCCGTGGTCTAGGATTACTCAGAAACCAACTTGAAAAATTCTGTCAAAATGTGTTTTTAAAAAATGCCGTTAAGTACCTTCATTTAATTAAAGATAAAAGTTTGACGGTGCAAATATTTAGACATTCTGAAAAAATACTTTTAGCGTGCACAAAATTCTGTTATTGTAAAAAACAAAGCATTTTTGCGTGAAAAATATCAGTTGCGCATAAAAATCATACACAGCGAAGTGCAAAAAGTGTTGCTGTTATTTCACATCCCTACGTTTGTCAATGCAATGTAGTTTAACTTGAATGTATTGTAGAAAGCTAAATTCCAGTTCTACGCATTTTTCTTATTTATGGATACGTTTTATTTTACACTAAGTTCAATGTGCTCGCGTAAAATTACTTTTGCTCTGTACTTTCCAGGGCAAACACATTATTTGTAAACTTTCGTTGAGACGTTTCATATTACTAAGGTGGTTTTCATTCATTGCAGGCATGTTCCTTTCTCGGAGTAAATGGGAAATGGTTGTTTCTGATTCAGTTTCTAAGGTTTTCTCCAGATTTCATGAGGTGATGATGATGGCAACGAATAAGGATGCCGCGCTTCATCAGCAATTAGATGAGAAAGCAATAGGAGCGATGGATTCATCGCAAAGAAAGATCGTTCAGGAAAAACCAGAAAACAACACTGAATTACCCATAAGAAATGCATTCATTAGATATTAGGAAGTTCTGTGGTATGCGGAAAGGAACTGGTAAAAAGAAAAAGATTCACAAATGCGTTTGTTGTGCTCAATGAGATGTGCAAAATTGTATATCTTTTCTCATTGAATTGGGAATTTGCTGAGAAAGAAGAAACTATAGGCTGATCTTGTCTGGAATTTTCATGGGAAACGATGAAAGCAAAAGTATCACTTTCAGTTGTTTTTCCCTTTTCCTTTTGTGCGCTTGAAAACTCACTTAAGAATGGAAATTCAAAATTATATATTATTTTGATGAGCGATTTTTTTCCTTTCGCTGATTCAAAATATTTTGAGGTAATCACTTCGAACATATAACTATGATGAACTTTTTATTTTCTCAAAAACCGTCAGATTGTAAAATACACATAAGAATCAGGGGTATTACAAATAAATCCCTTCTTAGCTAATAAGATCCTAAATTCGAAATTCAGGATGAAATATTAAAGATGTTGTCCCAGAATAGGTATTTTACGCAGAGACAGGAAAAAGAAATGACTTCAGAAACCATTTTCAAAATGACCAGACTGTCACACCATATCCTCCTCTTCAAGATATATCAGCGTTTGTCGACTACTGCATTTAAGGATATTTAAGTACCTCATATCTTGAATGCTTTGCCCTCCAAGTAAGGCAGGGGATGCGGTTTAAAGGTGCCGTGTTTCATGAAATGAAGATGTATACCTACCTCTGACAGTGGAGTTGCAGTATTGCGCCGTTGTAACAATGATGAAAGCATAATTTTGAATATTAATATTTTATACTGAGGTTGCGCAGATCGGTTACCAGCATCCATACAATTTTAACTGGTAATGCCGCTAAATTCCCTTCAACTTATTTATCTCGAGGTGTTCCATGAATTTTCAAGTTGCAGTGTGTCGTCCGTGATATTTCACAGTTAACTGTTCTGGACCCAAGAAAATCTTAGCGAATCAACTTGCCATAATGTATCCATAATAATAAACTTACTTCCCTCCAATAATTCGTCCGTTAAAACATAAAAACATTGAGTTATAAGGAAAAAACAAACGTGAAATGCCCTCTTGAACAAAAACTTATCTGTCATGGACAATATAACTAACTCACGGTTATGTAGAAACAGAGAACTCTGTACATACCTTTAAACAAAGGTCTTCGCTATTTCCACGTTTATAAGTGAGTCAAGGAAAAATTCTCATTGGCCGCCACCGGGAATCGAACCAAGGGTCTTTCAGTTACACGCCAGATATGCTTCCACTACACCACAGCGGCCTCGAATTCCTCCAGACTCACATCCGCTATCTGCCAAGCCGATTTGGCAAGTTAGCGGATGTGAGTCTGGAGGAATTAGAGGCCGCTGTGGTGTACTGGAAGCATATCCGGCGTGTAACTGGAAGAGACTGGTTTCGATTCCCGGTGGCGGCCAATGAGAATTTTTCCGTGACTCACTTATAAACGTGGAAAGAGCGAAGACCTTTGTTTGATGTTCCTGGTCCACGTCAAATGTCTGTATTAATTATTCTGTACATACCGTCTTTCAGTGTAATTACATCCTTGGTTTTTCATCGAGAATTATCATGGCTTAATTATGATTTTAAACTCATTAACGTATAGGTCACAAAATAATAATGAATAATAACCATGTTATTTGAGTTTAAAAAAGGACCAAGTTGGTGCAAAGTACTTAAAAAGAGAGTTCGTGTCGCGATACTTTTCCCAGTCTGCCGTATTTTTTGGCCTTTTACCCACAGCATGTCACATGACAGAGTTCGGGGAGAAGAAACTTGGTGATGGTGCCGCGGGTGCAACAATAGCTAGCCAGTCTCCCGGGTGATCCGAGTCAGAGCTTGGAACTTGGGCCTCCTTGGCAGGTTTGCTCTCGCAAAGCTTTGTAAACTGTTTTTCTAAAGAACACCATAAATTCCTGTAAAGCCAGACAGATGACGGAGCAGGTTGAAGTCATTAGCTCATTCACCTCTGCGAATTACGTCTCTGTTAGGTTCTCAAAATCTACGTCTTCTCCGAAAAGTGCTTAATGGTTCTCAGACGATGGATGAAAAAAGATCCCTGACTTGGCAGGTAATGGTACAGAATATTTTGAGTCTTGAAACGTGTCCTTGTGAATACTGGTCAGCGTAATATATATTTCCTTACAATTCAATGACTGACTGGTCTTCAGGTTTATATTCCCTTCCTTAGAACTTACTGACAATGGAATCAACTTCCTGAACTCCGACAAATAGCTAAGATGTACATAACCTGGCTTATTACTTTTATACAGACAACGAATGACATATAAAACATAAAAAACATAAAATACGACTGTTAACATCATTATGTTACAGCATTTCATCGGGGCTTTAGTTTTACCGAGCCCCATTTCTACATTTCTCTTTAGTTTTACCGAACCCCATTTCCCTCCAGATCGGTAGCAGTCAGTGCCAGATTATACAGGGAGTTCGTTTTAAAGTCCTTTTGCAGTTTGAAACCTTAATAGTATTGATTTTTTCCAACAGAAGAATACTATGCAAAATTCATTTGAAATACACTCAGTGGACAGAAATCATGGGGTACTTACCTAGTAATGGGTGGGACCACTTTTTTGCCAAGATAATGGCAGTTATACGGAGAAGCACAAGTCCAGTGGGTCACACGAGCGTTCCACAGGTATCATAAATCACGCTTGATGCACTGCTTAACTAATTCTGTCGCATTCCTGCGAGGATCCAAACTCGAACAAACACATTATTTCGAGCTCTTATTCTTGTGGCTATTTATCCGATCTTACCTCCTTTACGTATCTTTATTTGTGTTTGTGGTGTGCATGAACTTACCGTGCATCTTTTCCGACTGTTCCTGAGTCGCAAAATGTCATATTTATCTCATTGCAAAATATTTCGCGTTTCTTAGCACTTATCTTGGCTTTTACCGTTGCGAATCAGCAACGAGAATCATATAACAAATTAAGGACTAATTTTCTCCGTACTTCTACATACTGGCAGCACTTCCTGCTTTCGAGTACCTTCCGATCATGTTTATTAACCTGCGTTCCTTCTGCATAGCCTTATTAACCGGTTTTAAACTAGTTTCACCTGATTGTTTACATCTGTGAAAAGCAAAAATGGCGCCTTCCGGTAATATCTCCACACCGGATGCTTCAGAGGAAGCCTATTCCGCCTATCCCTGAATATTCTTGACATCGCATCAAGTCTTGCTGATTACCAGTCTATTCAATCATCACTGACGTCTCCCTCCGTCCCTAATGCGTCTCATTCTATTGCTCGGTCAATATACCCCATGACGTCACCCGTCATCACTGTAGCTACTATTGATACTTTGCCTTCTAGATCGTTGCTTCTTTACCTTCCACAATGACGCCATCATTCGTTGTTGTTTTTTTATTGGAGTTTTAACGACCACTGTGAGCAACTCAATGGGCTATAAGCAGTCGCCATTCCCTAATTTAGGGCAACTGATCCAGGGAAAAGTGAGAGCCAGCGCCGTAAGACAAACACGACATCCATGCCTTTCCGGATTTCGAACCTGTACCCATTTTTTTTTATTTTTTTTATTGGAGGTTTAACGACCACCGTGAGCAACTCAATGAGCTATAAGCAGTCGCCCGTCCCAAATTTAGGGTCACTGGTTCCAGGGAAGAGACAGAGCCAGTGCCGTAAGACAAACACAACATCCATGCCTCACCGGGATTCGAACCTGTACCCATTTCGGACGAATGATCAGAAGCCATCGCTTAGACCGCTCCGCCACTGGGGCAGCACTGAATCTTCAATTCACTCTAATCGTTCAGCTGTGCCACCCAGCCTCCCCTTGTCTCGGCCTCAATCTTCTTCAATCGCTAGTGAAGCTGTGACTCATCATCCTCACTCATCTACTACGATATCGGAACAGAGTGGCTCTGATTCTTCCCGCAGTTTTGCTGAGACAATTAAGCTTATTCAGCATTGTTCTCTTGCAACTGTGGTTTCCCGTTCTGAAGTTTCTACTGTGCCTATAATCACTCAACATGACTCAACAATTTGTGTCACGATACTAGACTCGTCTGTGATTGGTATGGATTACAACTCTCGACTTCTCTGAGGAGTTTTATTTCACTCTCTTTACCCAATACTGCACTTCAACAGTACATGGTAGCTCTTGCATTTCAACTTCCGTCACGGACTATTGAGAGCTTTACTCGCTTTCCCATACGTATTAACTCAATCTAAGATTCACCTGCTTATGAAAATTTGATTCTTCGTTCTGGTTTGACTGTTAATTCTACTTACTTAGTTCCCCCTCCTCAACTCAGTCACCATCTTCTCTGTCCTTCAATTCTGTTCCTCCAGTGATACAGGATGAAGTCTTGCCTTCAGACCTTCGATCAATTTGCAAAATCTTCCCTCGGGACAAGCGTTTGCCTGCCGCCGCGTGAGGTTCCCCATTTGCTCATATTTCTGGACACGCAGACAACTTCATGTTTTTCTGTTGTTTTTTTTATTGAAGGTTTAACCACCACCATGAGCAACGCAGTGGGCTATATGCAGTCGCCTGTACCTAAGTTAGGGTCACTAGTTCCAAGAAAGGGGGAACGCCAGTGCCGTAAGACAAACACAACATCCATGCCTCACCGGGACTCGAACCCCGACCCCTTTCAGACGAATTATCAGACGCCATCGCTTAGACCATTGCATCACCGGGGCGGCGAACTTCATGTTGTATTCCTTACAGTTGATTTTCTTTTTTTAAAAACCACGGTAAGAAACTCAATGGGCTGTAAGCAGTCGTCGGTCCCTAATTTAGGCCCACTAGTTCCAAAAAAGATAGAGATCCAGTACGTTTAAAACCAACAAAACATCTATGACTCAACGGGATTCGAAGCCGGACCCTTTCCCGGACAAATGGTCATAAGCGTCGATGCTCGTCATTGTTGTCCGTCTGTTATTGCTGTTCAGGCATTTGGTCATTTTTTTTAATTTAACATATACACTTCAGCCTAATGTTTCCATTCCAAGCAGCAGGGTCATATGCGTTCGCGTTGTCCCCTTAATACAGTTCCTCCTGTTCTTCCATCTTGTTCTGTTGGTGTTATTCCAGCTCCCTGCCCCTGCTCATTCTCAGGGTTTCTTTTTTTTATCATCCTCTTCTTCCTCTACTGTTCGAGATATCTCTCTTTCATCAGTTTCTCCTGATCCTACATTCGACAAAGTGTGTATGATGCATCTCTTACCAAGAATCATTCTCCTGATGAACATATGGATGTTTCTGAATCTCTTGGTTCCGTAAAGTGTCATGGTTCTTCCCTTACTTTCTCGCCATCCTGTCTGAAACGGGCAAAGGCACTTTCTTTACGTTGATTTGGTTTTTTTCCCCTGCTCATCTCTCCTTACTTCACTTTCCTGTCTTTCTTTCTGCTACTATGGCTTCTCTTCCCTTCCCACTGATTTCAATTTTTCTCTGCCTCCGATTTCCTCCCCTTCAACCTCCCACACAGAATTCTCTTTATTTTCCCTCAGTTGGCCTCTCCTCTGATTCCACTGTACTTCCGTCTCCTGATATTTAGATCCTTCAGCGGGCACACCTTTTTTCCCTTCCACATATACATCTTCTCCTACCAGTTCTAAACCTTACTTTTCCTTTCGAACATGACCCTATCGCATTGTCTGATGTGGATTTCTTTCTTAATTCCGCATAAGCATTTGACCCAGTTTATTTTCCTAACCTTCAGCCGGAGGAAGATGTTCTTACCGCAGAAGGCCCGCCTATCTCCTGCCAGGGTTGTAGTTGAATTAAGTAAATTTATTCATTCTTGTCCTGTTTTGACGAAATGTGTTTTGAAATTTTCCCGACGGATATTCTTACTTACTCGGTATTATCCGTATCGTGAAGACAGACATTACTTGTCTCATCGTAACCGAAGTCCCTCATTTCGGCATCGTTTATGGCGTACACTACGTGGCTCGTTTTTCCTACACGTGCTGTATTACCTTCTATATGAAACTTTCTAGTTTTACTGGGCAGTATTTCCACTCCCAGAATGCATGTTGAGTTTGGTATGTAGACTACCATGGGGTGTCCCTTCACTTGAAGTGCTACGATATTTTGTGTGTGTGTGTGTATGGATTTTTGCATAGGTACTACACTGATGAGCCATTGCATTATGACCACCTACCTAATAAGCTGTAGGACCCCCTTTAGCCCGCAAAACATCGGCCACTCGGCAAGACATCGATTCTTTTTTTTTTTTTGATTGGAGGTTTAACGACCACCGTGAGCAACTCAATGGGCTATAAGCAGTCGCCCGTCCCTAATTTAGGGTCACTGGTTCCAGAGAAGGGAGAGAGCCAGTGCCGTAAGACAAACACAACATCCATGCCTCACCGGGACTCGAACTCGGACCCTTTTCAGACGAATGATCAGAGGCCATCGCTTAGACCACTGCGCCACCGGTGCGGCTACAATATTTTGGTATTTATGGGTTCTTTGATATGCGGTAAGGTGTTCATTTAAGAATTTCTTTTCTCAATTTCTTTTTACAGAAGCAATAAGATATAGGAAGTACTGCTTGATTAACCTCCAGAGTATCCTTCAGTTTTTAAAAACACAGCTGTTTTGGCATTCAGCATGCA
The DNA here is from genome assembly GCA_039090855.1 of Macrothele yani. Taxonomy (NCBI): domain Eukaryota; kingdom Metazoa; phylum Arthropoda; class Arachnida; order Araneae; family Macrothelidae; genus Macrothele; species Macrothele yani. The sequence continues at coordinate 3,392,704 of CM076995.1, read as the reverse complement.
TTACTTCCTGTTAATGTCGGGTATTCACCCGGACTACATTAAGAATGATGCGCTTCTTACAAGCAAACTGCCCTCCTGCAACGTTAAGCCGGACTATAAAAATGTTATGTTTCAACATCAAGTCTTTGCAGTCTGAATAAATGTTGTGATAACACCTTAAATATTCGGAACGGTTTTCTGGAACGTTATAAAGTGCGTTTGTGTTGTAATTCTTATAACCGCACACGCAGGTTAGTGTAAATAAATAAAAAAAAATACAGGAAGGAAGGCGTGAATCCTTTCACTGAAGGCGGATTCCTGGTGATAACTCTTTCAGTCGTATTTGTTCTGATGTCTCGGCAAAAGTCAAGGTTGAATCCATTCGTGTGACAAACAGTGTCGTAAATCCCAAGACTAAAGATCAAGTTAATCGGAAAGCCAACAAAGGTATCTTAATAACCCTGTTTACCAGTTCTCCTCGGTATCAAAGTTCTAGTCTTGAATATCTAACCAAAACAGACCGATTTTCAAATACCTCAGGCCAAATGGGATTATTCTTACAATTACCTTAATTAGCATTAAGGTAAAGAGAAGAAAAAACTTGTCTTGTTTCTTTTTAAATTTTTTTAAAATGTTCGTGAAAATCGTGATGCGCAAATATGCCATTAAAATGAACCATTTGGTACATTTCCGTAGAGAGGAAAGTTTCTCCTTCACAGGTTTTTTCTTTTCTTGGAATTTTTCTTCCTTGCAAGAACGGGGTTTCAGGGTTTCCACGGGGAAGGTAATTCCAGAAGATTGTCTCACATGCATTTTGAGTATTGCTACAGTCGTGTTGATGTTCAAGCCAGTGTTTTAAAAAACGTTAGCAAACCGTCGACAAAGAAGTTACAAACGGGACCAAGAGTTGAACTCGCAATTTATAAATAATTCGAATTTGATTGCGTGCTCTGTTTTTAATACATTTTACTGCATTGCAAGAAATTCAGGACCTTCCGCATTTTGACGTGTATTCCACTCAGCAATACCGTGATCCAGAAGTATGTACCACACCGTTTGGTTGCTATAATCTTTCATTCAGTAATTCATTGCAATCCATTTTTAGACACTACTATTTGCGTTTCTCTACAAAAAGTCAGAAACGATATTCCTTGCCATAGAGGTTCACTGACCAACAAGAAACACGGAAAGAAATTTTTATAACATATCAGTGATCGGTCGTATTAAGCACAGGGATCTCTCCCCAAGTTCTCTTCACTACGTCGAAACCTTTAAATTGTGAACTATCTACTTTCATTATTTTTTTTTTTTGATTGGAGGTTTAACGACCACCGTGAGCAACTCAATGGGCTATAAGCAGTCGCCCGTCCCTAATTTAGGATCACTGGCTCCAGGGAAGGGAGAGTGCCAGTGCCGTAAGACAAATACAACATCCATGCCTCACCGGGATTCGAACCCGGACCCCTTTCGGACGAATGATCAGAGGCCATTGCTTAGACCACTGCGCCACCGGGGCGGCTTAAATTTTTCAGAACATTAAGTTAGCCTTTTAATGTTAGGCTTGAAAAGAACGAATGTTAGATTAATTACAAGTTTTCAGTATTTTACGCTTTTAAGATACTCTCTTTGCAAAAAAAGAAAACCGAAGTATCCGTGAAAATTGTCCGATTCTGATGAAAACCCTCATGCGAGTACCTCACGACCGAATCTGCAAATGATTAAAAAACAACTACTAATAACTAAATAGTAGCCTGCCGCGGAGCACGGAAACCGCGCGTCGAAAACGTATATTAAGAGCAAAGCTCGCAAGTAGGGACAATTGTAGAAGCGCATTATGGTTGCATTAACCTTCACGTACTATGAGGATGCCTCGACCTCGGATCTGTGCACAATACTAGCAGTTGAGCGAGTTTGAGAGAGGACGTATAATTGGGCTGAGAGAGGTCGGCTGGTCAAGTCGCCGTATGGACAGGCATTTGGATCCAAGTGACACTGCAATCGAACGATGTTGGCACGAGTGGGTCAAGAAGGACACAACGTAACTCCACGCGGACAGTGGACAACCGAGGGCAACAAGAAAACGCGAGGATATTTTACCGCTTATAGAAATATGGTAGAACAAATTCTCTTTGTGACTGAGTCTGCTCACTGTGAAGAACGCAGCGCACAACGCGCAGTTTTTTTTCTGAGCGAGTATAAGTTCCCTTTGTTTATTCTGATTTTCTCAGTTTCTAAAATCTGCTTTGAAAAGTTTTTGTGTGTAGGAAAGGATTCAAAAGACGTGGTCATTGCATCCGGGAATTTGGTGTTAAGATTTCCGTTTCTTTTGGTTTTGATGTTTACAGTTTCCTAATTTAAAAGCTCATAAATTTTATTTGCTGAACACGCTGTTCATAATTCATTTTATTGTGGAAGAAAGAAGAGGAGCATAACGTTTCGTACGCTTGATGTTTCTTAATATTCCCAAGTCGTCAAACGTAAACTTATGCGCGCCTGAAAAGGTATTTGCACATGAGATTCGCACTTATTTCATGAGCAGCTTCGATGTGGAAAAATTTTCAATTTTATTATTTCTAATTAATTACAAGGAACTATACACAAACAATACTCAAAATGGTACAAATCTACTTGTGATCCAAATTTCTACGCCAAAACATTCGGATCCCTAGTACATTTGTACTTTTCGGAGTTAATTATTTCTATTTATATGGGATTATCAAAAAGCTTCCGTTCGAAGTCGCTGAAAGACTGTGTATGACATAAATGTTCGCAAAAGTCAAGCTATAAACAGCTGTTAGTAATCTGTGAGGATAACAGTCGAATTGTGGCTTAGTGTTCTGTTTGTTTCAGATATCGATGCCAACATTGATACCAATCTCGTCCAAAGCGTACCAACGAAATTTTACCTCATTTCTGTCCGCTGAAGGAAAGAAACCTGCAGGAATTAATCGCAGAATGTTTGCGAGCTTGTCAAAGATCTCTGTTGTGGAATGGTGCCAAAATTCTGTGAAAGTCGCGGTACGACACACGATTTCCATTGGTTTGTGCGTTCATTCACATCAAACACGCCCGATAGCGTAGAGAACGTGAAAACCACCTTCTCAATGATTCGCGAGTAACCATTCTTCAAATGGCCAGTGACTTCAACATGAGCTATGGAAGTGTTCAAAGTATCATACAGGTTCTAAGGTGCATAAAGTGTGCTGTTAATCAGAGGCATAGCAATCTAAAAGTTATGGGGTGCCCAAGCAGTTCCTACCCAAACACCGAAAATAATTGCTAATCTAGGATAATTAATTAATAATTAAGCATTAATTATCAACAATTCGTTATTTAGAATAATTACATAAATTCACTAAAAACTAACAAATTCATTGCTAATTAAAATACTGATTTACAAAATTTTGATAAAAAGCCTTATGTAATGCGGAGGGCTATACACAAAGTGTCCCGTAAATCCGGACCAATAGGAGTTTCTCACATTTGTGTTTCTTCTTTTACAGGTAAACCATGTCGCTGCCACTCCAGTGGGACAGTGGTCTAAGTACTGGCTTCTGACCATTCGTCCGAGAAGGGGTCCGGGTTCAAATCCCGTGAGGCATGGATGTTGTGTTTGTCTTACGGCACTGACTCTCTCCCTTCCCTGGGGTCAATGACCTTTAATTACAGACGGGTGACAGCTTATATCCCATTGAGTTGTTCAAGAGGGTGGTTAAACCTCCAATAAAAAAAAAAATATATATATATATATATATTCTATTAAGAAGATACCTAAGCAAAAAAATACATATATAATTTTGACTCACACCAAGTACAACATAGAAAAGGTTATGTATCTACCTGTGTGAGTAAAAGGAGAAAAGATAAAAAAATAATAAAATAAAACAACTGAATGTAGAAGGTGTCGAGAATACTGAGCCTTGGCTTTATCAAGAACCAGCAAAAACTCTGCATTTTCTCACTTCCACAAAGACCTAGTTGGAAATGGGTTTCTGCAAGGCCATAGATGCAAGTAACATTCCCACCTAAAATTGTTTTAAAAAATATATATATGTCATGTCCTCCGCAGAGTTGTATGACCTAGCACTAGTTAACAATTTCGCTTGCATCCATGAACCTTCCTGGCCCGACCCATGCTTTTCATCTGTTACTATTAAACAGAGAGAAGAAGATTAAAGAGAAATCAAGCTGTGAGAGTGACATAATAATTAGAAATAATTTTCAGCTATAACGAAATGCCAAGTCCTTTTGAGAGAGAATTTAAACCTGAAAAACAATGCAAAAGAAATCCAAATTTTTTCATTGCAATTAAAAAAGGAATTATTAATTTTTAAAAAACAGATTTTTGAAAGAAAACTTGAGTCTAAAACCCCCTACTCTACAACTTATGACAGCACGAAAACGAGAATAAGTTAAAGACAATAATTAACTAAAGAAAACTTTGTGAAAGTTATATGACTTAAACAGTTAGTTGCAATATGTACAAAGTATTTCAGCAGTGCTTTAAGTGCATAATTAATTAGTTATTAAGTACTTAACTACTTTGAAAATACAGCGCAAAGAAAAGGAACAAGCTTAGCCATCTGCTGTTCCTAGGTTCCCCAAAAGACGCGCAAAGTTACAAAGAAAAGAAAGAGTTAAAACCACAAAGAAAAGAAAGAGTTATAGAGGCGAAATTTTGACAAGAGTGAAAGATTTCTACTCCAAATTATATGAAAGGGATGATATGTGCACTCCAGACATCATGAAAGATACCAATACCAGAGTTCCTCCAGTCCTTCCAGCAGAAGTTGCACATGCAATCAAGAACATGAAGCGAGAAAATGCTCCAGGAGAAGATGGAATTACTGTAGACATCATAAAAGAAGCAAGTGGAGAAATCGAAACAGTACTCGCCCAAATTTTCACTCGATGCCTTAATGAAGGAAAGATTCCTGAGGATTGGAACACCGCTACAATGATCCTGCTACATAAGAAAGGTGACATTGAGGATCTCGGAAACTACAGACCTATCAGCCTCCTATCAGTAGTTTATAAAATCTTCACTAAAGTTCTTTCACACCGCTTGAAGGTAACACTGGACATGGCTCAACCGAGAGAACAAGCTGGATTCAGGAGTGGCTACAGCACAATAGATCATATCCACGTGCTGAGAGAACTAATTGAAAGAGCGAGGGAATATGAACTTCCATTGTGCATGGCTTTTATCGATTATGAAAAAGCCTTTGATTCGGTGAAACCATCAACAGTTACAATGGCTCTGAAAACCTGCGGTATTGAAGATGCATACATTAATATTATTAATAACATTTATGAAAATGCAAGTGCAAAGATTAGGCTGTTTGAAAATACAACACACGTAAAAATTGGAAAGGGAGTGAGACAAGGTGACACCATATCTCCGAAGCTCTTTAATGCCACATTGGAGAGTGTTTTTCAGTCGCTGAGCTGGGAAAACAAGGGGATAAAGATTAATGGAGATTATCTAACCCACCTTCGTTTTGCTGATGACATAGTCATTTTTGCAACCACCCCATCAGAGCTGCAGAGTATGATCGAGGAACTTGCTGACAAGAGTAAAGAAGTGGGATTAAAAATGAACTTTCAGAAGACAAAAGTGATGTTCAATGCTTTTACAAGAAATGAAGATTTATCGATTGATGGAGAAAAGCTGGAGATAACAGACACGTACGTTTATCTTGGACAGCAGATATCAAGTGAGGGTCACATTGATGAAGAAATTAATCGGCGTACAAAACTTGCCTGGAGAGCTTTTGGAAGAAACAGCATAATTTTCAAGAGCAATATGCCATTATGTCTTAAAAGAAAAGTGTTTGATCAATGCATCCTTCCAGTGCTTACGTATGGTGCAGAGACGTGGACCTTAACTAAAAGAGACATACAAAGGCTGCAGACAACTCAAAGCAGCATGGAGAGGTGCATACTTGGTGTAACCAGGAGAGATAAGAAGAGGAACTCGTGGATCCGAAAAATGACAAGAGTGGAAGACATCATGATCAGAGTTAAATCCCTGAAATGGCAATGGGCTGGACATACTGCCAGAAGGACAGATGATCGATGGACAGCCGAAATTTTAGATTGGATTCCAAGGGACAGGAAAAGACCCAGAAGAAGACCACATGGGAGATGGGTGGATGAAATTCGAAAGTATGCAGGGGTGACATGGAGGAGACTGGCACAAGACAGACCGTTGTGGAGGAAACTTGGGGAGACCTTCGTCCAGCAGTGGATTGATAATGGTTGACAATGATGATGATGATATATATATACATATATATATATATATATATATATATATATATATATATATATAAATATATATACACTATCTACCAACAAGTAATTGGACACCTGTGATAGCAAATGAAAACGAAGTTTATTCACCTTCAATAGTCGGATCATACTCTCAAACGCCGCCCAGGTGGCGCAGTGGTCTAAGCGATGGCCTCTGATCATTCGTCCGAAAGGGGTCCGGGTTCGAATCCCGTGAGGCATGGATGTTGTGTTTGTCTTACGGCACTGGCTCTCTCTCTTCCCTAGAACCAGTGACCCTAAATTAGGAACGGGCGACTGCTTATAGCCCATTGAGTTGCTCACGGTGGTCGTTAAACCTCCAATCCAAAAAAAAAAAAAAAAAAAAACTCTCAACCAGGAGTTGTACGACGGCTAGCGGTATTTTCTTCCACTCGGCTTGGAGAAGACAGGTCAGTTCCTTCACCGATTTCGGACGGTAGGGACACCCCTTAATCGACGCTCGAACTCCTCCCAGAGGTGCTCGATAGGATTAAGATCCGGGCTCTGCGCAGGCCAGTCCATTCGATTAAACCCATTGTCACCATACCAAGCCAATGTGGACCTCGCAACATGACAGGTGGCATTGTCATCCTGAAAGTAACATGGGTCCGCCCCGTTATACTGCCACAACGTAGGAAGCGCATGGTCATCCAAAGTCTACCAGGAATTGCGAACAAGGGTCCCGCGCCATACCAGGAGAAACACCCCCATAGCATAAGTCCACCGCCGCCGAACTTCGCAGTTGGCACAATACATTCCGGCAGGAGGCGTTCTCCAGAAAGACGCCAAACTCAGACCCTGTCATCCGAACGGTAGAGGGTGAACCTTGATTCGTCGCTCCAGAGAACCTGTTTCCCCTGTTCAACGGTCAACTGTCGACGTTCTTTGCACCACGTTAGCCGAGCAGCGCTATTGGACTTGGTGATCAAAGGCTTGTGGGCGGCAGCACGTTCATGATACCCGAGCAGATGGGCTTCCTTATGAATGGTATTCATCGAAATAACACTCCCGGATGCCTGTTGAAACTCCTCGCGGATGTGGCCCATCGATTTGGTGCGGTTCTTCCGAATTTCTCTGGCCAGCACCCGTCGGTCTCTAACTCCCAGTTTTGTGGGTCTGCCGGGTCGGGGCACATTCTGACAGTCACCTCTCATCTTCCACTTGCCAATCACGTAGGCCACTGTCGATTTTGGGTACTTCAACTCGCTGGATATGTCACGTATGGATCAGCCACTACTGTGATGCCCGACGATTACACCTTTTTCGAAATCACAGAGCTCCGAACTGCGTGGCATCTCGCATGTGACTGGTTGGGTTGTTGTTTCTCACACGGTATTTAACGGCGACGGCGGCCGTGACGTTTATCAGGACCGCAGATATCGTCGATTGCAGGGGTGTCCAATTACTTGTTGGTTGGGACCCGAAGTGACAGGGAAGTGGACGACCAATTGAACAAGCTGCATCCAGACCGCGTACCAATCACACATAGATGTGTTGGCAAGCTGATATCCAAATTTAAGGAAACTGGCTCCATACATGACCGGCCTCGCAGCTGACCACCAAGGACTGTTACGAACGAGGAAACTGGTGCCAATGAGATGGCTCGCATCGTTTCCAGCCTCGAGAAGTCGCTTCGATGTATATCCACTGAAACTGGGATCTCCAAGAGCGGCATCCACCGCATCTTGAAACTTAATCACTGGCATCCATACAAACTGCAACTCCATCAGCGTTTAAGTGAAGATGATTCTGCTAGGAGAATTCAGTTCTGCGAATGGGCAGAAGAACAATGCGGAAACTTTTATGTCTCTGGGGAAATCAACCGTCAGAACACTTGATACTGGTCAGTATTAAATCCTTTTTGGTTCAATCCTTTCAAGGAACAAGACGGCGGGCACATCATGGTGTGGTGCGAGATATGGAAAGACAAAATCGTTGATTACTTCTTTGTCAAGACGGTAACGTTTGAAACGTACCTGAAGATGTTGCAGGAGAAAGCATTTCTAAGCTAGTTGAATCCAGGAGGCACATTCCCGGAATGGTTTCAGCAGGATGGTGCCTCTCCGCATTACGCACTGACAGTACGACATTACTTTAACACACAGTGTCTCGAACATTGGATTAAATGCCGAGAACACGTGGAATGGTCTCTTAAAAGCCCAGATCTCACTCGGCTCGATTTTTATTTGTGGGGTCACCTGAAAGCCTTGCTGTACGAGGTCAATATTCAAAACATTCTCCATCTTAAAAGAAGCGTTGTGCAGGCGTGTCAGCAAATTACCGCGAGTGTGATCCATAAAGTGCTGCAAGATTGGAGATTGCGTCTTCATCTGTGTGTGCAACACAACGCCTGACACTATGAACAAAATCTGTAATTGTATTCTGTAATTTTCTCCTATGGGTCCCGATTTACAAGACACCCCACCCCGTATTTATTAAATGTGGTTCATGTAAAATACAGCACATCTCTCTCAATATTCAGTTTTTCGGAGTTATTTATAAAGCGCAATTTTAGAATTAGTTATTTTATGAAATAAATAACAGTGCAGAATATTGAAAATGTAAAGTTTTGCTAGTACTTTAATGAAATTGTACTTACATATCTTAGTATCATTGTACAAGGTAATTGCGCTTCGCTGCCATTGCCTTTAAACTGCGGATGCTGTATTTATTTCAACTTCTCGATTAATGTTCAGCAATGCTATCCAGAAAGTCGAGGATTAGACATTGGGTTTCAAAGATACATTTTCTGGCGCCTGAGGGTAGAAAATGTATTTTCCATGGTAGTTTTTGAGACAGGAAGCATTGATAGAATGTTTAGTAATTTCTTAATATTGAGGTAAAAAAACAACAACAGCAGCTTCACAAGTTGATAAGAATTTTATTGCAGTGTTGGTCTTTCCTCTTGTCTTATTGCTAATACAGGTATCTTCCAGGGGTGGGAATGACAGCAAGTGAACCCTGCAGGTGTATTGTTTATGCGTGGAAAAATGCGCTAATGAAACGAATTCAAAGAGATTCGAAAAAATCCGCAACTTCGATGAATAAAAATGTGGTTTGAATCAGTTCTTTTTTTTTTTTTCAGATTCATGTTGATATTTTTAATGAGCAAGATTTAACGTGCCGCTTTAAAATAGAAAAATAAATCATATGATTCAGCGTTCAAGAGAAAAATGTGCCTTCATATCCAATGGGAGAGGTGCATGAGCCCACTGAGCCACTCCCTTTCCTACGCCAAAGCTGTTAATATATCATCTGAGCCCTCAATACCGATCCGGAAACACATGGTACACTGGTGTGCAAAAATTAAGGACGAAGAGGAGAAATTAACATAACAGCGGAACGAGCAAGCAGAACAGACCGAAAGACCACTCAGGAGACAGTCTAGGGTCCGGTACGGCAGGGCATGCGCATATATGCAGCATGACGTAGGGGGGAGTGTCGGAAAGGTAAAAAGCACACAGGCGGTGTACGCTCAGCAATTCGGTGAAAGCTATTGCACGGTGTGCATCGTTTAAACTACGTCGAGTTGCTGCCACCGGGTGATATGGCCAACAGGCAATCCAGTAGATGGTCTGGATGACTTTACCTGAGGTCGCGTCATTGGGAAGTTGGAAGAATGTCGAAGGGTGACTAGTGTGGTATAGGAGTTCGGGATCACTCACAGCATCGTTTCACGAGCTTGGAGAGCATTTCAAACGACAGGAACAGCTGTCCAAGAGATTAGCAGTGGTCGTCCACCAGCAACCACGGCGGCGGAAGATCGTCACCCAAAAAAGAACAGGCAGACGGCAGACAGCGGGAGAAATCGCAAGCCACATGCGACAGACAACTGGACGTCCGTTATCGCGTTTTACCGTGGCCAGGAGGCTGCACAAAGGTGGTCTATTTGCACGACGACCAGTACGTTGTGTGCTATTAACGCCTGCTCATCGGAGACGACGGTTTCTGTGGTGCCAGGAACACAAGTACTGGACACATCAGCAATGGAGTCGAGTTGTCTTTACGGATGAGAGCCGATTTAGTCTGACGAGCGATTCTGGACGTATGCACATCTGGAGAGAGCAGAGAACACGCAATCACACCTCCAGCATCATCGAAAAGGACCGGCTTGGAGGTGGCGGAGTTCACGCTTGGGGAGGTATCATGTTTGGTAGCCATACTGACCTCCATATCTTCCAAGGAGGTTCAGTCACTGGTATCCGCTATTGTACCGAGGTTCTCCTGACTCACGTGCGTCTGTTTAGAGATGCTGTGTGTCCTGAGTTCTTCTTCATGGACGACAACGCTACACCCCATCGTACAGTGGCTGTCGCAGAGCTGTTTAAGAGTGATGATATTCAACGAATGGATTGGCCTGCAAGGTCCCCGTCCCTAAATCCAATCGAACACGTGTGGGACCTTCTTGAGAGACGCTTGGCAGCATGTCACTAGCCGCCACAACGATTCCGCAGCTGCGATTGGCGCTACAAGAGGAATGGGCCGCGATGCCTCAACAGCTCCTTAACATCCTCGTCCTCTGCATGGACAGACGTTGTAAATCCTGCAACGCCGTCAGGGGTGATTATATCCCCTACTAAAGACTGGATTTTTCTTGGGCAGCCGCCTGTCACATGGACTTTTCTGTCTTCTGTCCAGTTGTGCTCGAAGCAATCTTTTCAATAAAGTGCCTTTGTGTCCTTTGGATTCTTCCTTGTTTGGACGGTTTTGCTCACTTGTTCCATATTCTTACATCTTGGGGATCTTATGGTATGATCTGAGTCGATGTGGAGCACTTCTGCACGACGTTACATTCGAAAAACCGTCTCGTACTTAATTTTTGTATGCCAGTGTATGACAGTCTCTCTGCAATAATTTCTGCGTTTCAACATGGTGGTCAAAGCATTTTTGGAGCATATTGTGGCAGGCTACGACACCTGGTGCTTTCACTTCCAACCAGAATGCAAGCCTGCGAGCATGTAATGGCAGCATCCGTTCTCTCCCCGTCCTAAGAAATTCAGGGGGCAAGCATCTGCTGGAAAAGAGATGGCGACAGTGTTCTTCGACCACCGAGGCCCATTGCTGGTAGAGGTAAAGGAGCCAGGTGTCAGTATCAATGCATCACGGTACTGCGAGACGCATGAGCGTTTGCGTCGAACCATTAAGAATAAACATTACGCCCCTGTGGCGCAGTGGTGTAAGCTGTGGCTTATGATAATTCGTCCATGAAGGGTCCGGGTTCGAATCCCGTGGGGCACTGGCTTACGGCACTGGCTCTCTCTCTTCCCTGGAGCTAGTGACCCTAAATCAGGGATGGCCAACTACTTATATCCCATTGAGTTGCTCACGGTGGTCGTTAAACCTTCAATTAAAAAGCAAATTAAAATGTTGCCAACGACGTAAAGGATAAATATCAGGCCCTTCAATGGAAAACTGTGGAGTACTCTCCTTACAGTCTAGATCACTCCCCTTGCGATTTCCACTTTTTGGTCCACTCAAAAAGACACTGAAAAGACGTAAGTTCCAGTCGGATGATGACGTAGGCTGCATTGAATTTTGTACGCAACAGACAACAGACTTCTACCACAACGGCGTCTTCAACCTTCTTCGTCAGTGGAACAATTGTCGTAATGTCTATGGCAAGTGCTTTTAAATACCTGTAACCTATCTGAACTTATCGACTCCGAATAGAAACTTTTCGATCATGCTTTATAGAACAATGATGTCAATGTCCCATAGCTGTACTTTAGTGCAAAAGAAATATGTTTTCTTTGAAACTTCATTTCAAGGAATTAGTCGAAGAGAGAGAAAGAGAGACACACAAACAAAACAAGTCGCGCATACTAATCCAAAAAACATTAAAATAAACGCATAAAATGCTGCGTTAATGGTGATATTTCCGATAACACCACCATGAAACATTTATTCTTACCCCTTCATTCGAAGAAATAACCCGCTCGTGGTCTGCATGCGATTACCTAAAATTTATTCCGACGCCTATACTTTTGAAAGAAAAATTGAAAAATTACATGTCTGTATGTTATACCACCACTTCCTTCTTTATTGACAAAAGGGAAGATCTAATTTACTTATTTATATTTCAAAGACAATGGATTTTTTTCTATGATATCATGTGGGAGAAAGGAAATAATGTTTTAGACATTAAAATGCCACATTTCATACACTTCTATTTATTTGTGTGTATATGGGATGTAAGGTCAGGTGATGCGTAACATCAGAGCCTCTCCTTGACAAATGTCAACCCCGCCTTCTCGTGGTGCATCCTGTTCCTACTAAAGGGGCTCTGACGACATCCAATAGCGGTATAACTATACCATCGGGATTAGAGGAAATTCTATCCCACACTCACCAACCCGCTTGGCCAGCGTGGTGAGTTATGGCCAAACCCCTCCAAAATGACTCTACAACTTAAATCTTGGCCCTCAGTCTCCGGCAGCTGGAATGTACCTGGCCAAGGCAGCGGCCAGTGCGACATGAAGGCAGAGGGTGCTAAGAATCCCCGGAGGACCAGACTAGGCTGCCATCTGATGCTGACTTTGCTTACGTATAATGGACGCTCCCTATCTTCTGATTCAAGGCTTCTTGAATTGGAAGAGGAACTACAAAGGATCAAGTGGGACATCGTGGGGCTAAGTGAGGTAAGGAGAAAAGGAGAAGATCTCATCGAACTGAAAAGTGGACATCTCTTCTACTATCGTGGGACAGATACTGGCGGAACTAGTGGTGTTGGATTTATAATAAACAAGAAACTGAAGGATAAAGTTGTAGAAGTTGAAAGTTCCTCTGACAGAGCTGCACGGCTTGTTATCCAACTCTCGAAAAGATACCAGGCTCAGATTATTCAAACTTGTGCACCCACCACAAGTCATCCTGAAGAAGAAATTGAAGAATTTTATGAGGAAATTTGTCATTTAAATAATAAAGGTAAGCAGCACTTGAAAATAATTATGGGAGATTTCAATGCAAAAATAGGGCAACGGCATCAGAATGAAACTTCAGTAGGTAAATTCGGTCACGGCAACAGAAACCAGCGTGGAAATACTCTCGTTGAGTTTGCAGAGGCAGAAGGGTTTTTCATCTTGAACTCCTTCTTCAAGAAAAAGCCACACAGGAAATGGACATGGAGACATCCAAATAAGACGACAAGTGAAATTGATTTTATTATGTGTAACAAAAAATTCGTCATAGAAGACTGCAGTGTGCTAAACAAGTTCAACACAGGTAGTGACCATAGATTGGTGAGATGTAAGATGCACCTCAACACTAAACTGGAACGTGGCAAGCTCATAAGACAAACAAAATCTATTGACATAACCAACCTTAAAAAACACCATAATACCTTCAAGTTGGAACTGAAGAACAGGTTCTCTGCTTTAGAAGGCCTAACATCGGAAGAAGTGGACATCTTTGAAGTTAACAGAAAAGTAACCAAAGCTCTTATGGAAACAGCAACAAAATTAGCTGGGTCTAAGAACAAGTTGCATGTAAATAAATTATCAGGAAAAACGAAAATGTTGATGCAAAAAAGAAGAGAGATGAGGACAACTAAAGAAGATGTGACTTCCAAAGTGGAATATATAGAGCTATGCAAGACAGTACGAAAAAGTATCACTGAAGACGTAAGAAAATTCAACTGTGAACTAGTGAGGAAAGCAATTGAAAACAACCAAAGCCTAAAGATAGCAAAAAGACATCTCAGTAAGGGAAGAAAACAGATTATGGCACTGAGAAAAGAAGATGGTTCTGTAACAAGAAATAGAGGCGAAATTTTGACAAGAGTGAAAGATTTCTACTCCAAATTATATGAAAGGGATGATACATGCACTCCAGACATCATGAAAGATACCAGTACCAGAGTTCCTCCAGTCCTTCCAGCAGAAGTTGCACATGCAATCAAGAACATGAAGCGGGGAAAAGCTCCAGGAGAAGATGGAATTACTGCAGACATCATACAAGAAGCAAGTGGAGAAATCGAAACAGTACTAGCCCAAATTTTCACTCGATGCCTAAATGAAGGAAAGATTCCTGAGGATTGGAACACCGCTACAATGATCCTGCTACATAAGAAAGGTGACATTGAGGATCTCGGAAACTACAGACCTATCAGCCTCCTATCAGTAGTTTATAAAATCTTCACTAAAGTTCTTTCACACCGCTTGAAGGTAACACTGGACATGGCTCAACCGAGAGAACAAGCTGGATTCAGGAGCGGCTACAGCACAATAGATCATATCCACGTGCTGAGAGAACTAATTGAAAGAGCGAGGGAATATGAACTTCCATTGTGCATGGCTTTTATCGATTATGAAAAAGCCTTTGATTCGGTGAAACCATCAGCAGTTACAATGGCTCTGAAAACCTGCGGTATTGAAGATGCATACATTAATATTATTAATAACATCTATGAAAATGCAAGTGCAAAGATTAGGCTGTTTGAAAATACAACACGCATAAAAAATGGAAAGGGAGTGAGACAAGGTGACACCATATCTCCGAAGCTCTTTAATGCCACATTGGAGGGTGTTTTTCAGTCACTGAGCTGGGAAAACAAGGGGATAAAGATTAATGGAGATTATCTAACCCACCTGCGTTTTGCTGATGACATAGTCATTTTTGCAACTACCCCATCAGAGCTGCAGAGTATGATCCAGGAACTTGCTGACAAGAGTAAAGAAGTGGGATTAAAAATGAACTTTCAGAAGACAAAAGTGATGTTCAATGCTTTTACAAGAAATGAAGATTTATCGATTGATGGAGAAAAGCTGGAGATAACAGACACGTACGTTTATCTTGGACAGCAGATATCAAGCGAGGGTCACATTGATGAAGAAATTAATCGGCGTACAAAACTTGCCTGGAGAGCTTTTGGAAGAAACAGCATAATTTTCAAGAGCAATATGCCATTATGTCTTAAAAGAAAAGTGTTTGATCAATGCATCCTTCCAGTGCTTACGTATGGTGCAGAGACGTGGACCTTAACTAAAAGAGACATACAAAGGCTGCAGACAACTCAAAGCAGCATGGAGAGGTGCATACTTGGTGTAACCAGGAGAGATAAGAAGAGGAACTCGTGGATCCGAAAAAATGACAAGAGTGGAAGACATGATGATCAGAGTTAAATCCCTGAAATGGCAATGGGCTGTACATACTGTCAGAAGGACAGATCATCGATGGACAGCCGAAATTTTAGATTGGATTCCAAGGGACAGGAAAAGACCCAGAAGAAGACCACATGGGAGATGGGTGGATGAAATTCGAAAGTATGCAGGGGTGACATGGAGGAGACTGGCACAAGACAGACCGTTGTGGAGGAAACTTGGGGAGACCTTCGTCCAGCAGTGGATTGATAATGGTTGACAATGATGATGATGATGATGATGATGATGTGTCTTAAAAGACCCCATTAGCCTCTAAATCTAGATGTAGTTGAAAATTCCTAATTCAGGGTCATGTTTTCCATGAACTAGACAGAGAACCAGTGTCATAAGGACGAACGTAAAGATCACTGGATAGCATTCTAAGTCACAGAAGAGTGAAGATTTCAGTTAAAATCTTTCAGCGCGATTTGTGGAAAACAAGTAAAAATATTTTCTTGTACTGCGAAATTTTCGGTGGTATCAACACGGATCTGATGCCTGTTGATCAGTAGTGCGGAAAGTGATTGTACGGCTTTAATTTTGTGTATTCTTTTAGCAGCGAGCAATGATGCTGGAAAAAGTAAGCCGTCAGCTGCGACAAAATGATCAGGTTGCCCCTTTCGGATTTAATCGCCTTCTCTGCTTTATGTCGCAAATAACGGACTCACTGCCGTCTCATGCGAAAAATAGCTCAGTCGCACAGAAACAGAAAGAGAAAAAGAGATGTTACAGTAATCGAAATGGAAACATGCTCCCACTTACGACACTTCTTGCATTGCATTGCACAACATGTCGGGTATTATAAGTTACGTACAGGCGTCAGTACAGACGGGAAGGGGGGGGGGATCAGGATATGCAAGTTTTTATTTTGTTCCAAAACAACTGCTCGGAACAAAGAAAAATGTCACCCTCGACATGAAATTTTAAAAAATGAATGTTTTTTCAGGTATACAGTGCAATCGGTTAACAAAATTTGGCATGAACTGTGTTCTCTAGCCCAGTATCTCAAATGTTGAACAGATATGTACGAGTACAAGCGGCACTCATAAAATATTCTTACAATTTGAGCAACAAGTTCAGCTTCTCTTCTGCTGACCTTGCAATATTGCGATTTTGCTCTTCATAACGATTTTGCTCTTTTACAATAGCCATTTCATAACGGTGAAAGAACGTTTAAAAATGAAAAAAGACAAAACAACCATTAAAGACATCTTATCAATCCTAGAAGCCAAAATAGAGGAAAGGGTGGTATTTTCAAACACAAATTAAGAGGGTTCTATACGCGCGGGCCATCCAGAAAACAAGAAACGTTCGCTCATCAATACCGAGCAAGTATTTACTTCGGAATCGCGCATGCGTAGTTGTACTGCCTTATTCATTAGCCACACCTTGGCGCCATTTTGCGAGGCCGTGCTTAATGTTAAAGGTTTGTGATGTGCGTTAATAATGTTTAAGTAAACAGAACGTCCCACCGACTGGGAAGACAGGTCTGTGAAAAGGTTTCTGAATGCGCGAAATGTCAGAACAAGACCGATTCAAGAAGAATCGTCGGCAAATTTGCGAAATTTACGAAGAAAACGCAATAAGTGCGGGAATGACGCTGGAGAAGGTTCAAATGTTTAATGAAGGACGACATTGCGTTCATGACGAACTGCGCAGTGCTTAGCTTTCTCTGGTCACGGAAGATTTAGAGGAGAGAGTGAATGAAAACATTAAGGAAAACCGAGATTTCACAATTTCTAATCTTTCAGGACATTTCCCTGAAGTTTCGAAATCATTACAGAAAAGCTTCAGTACCGCAAAGTGTGTGCACGATGGTTTCCAAATATGTTGACAAAAGAGCACAAAATGAAACGCATGAGATCTGCTTTGGAATTGGGGATGGGGAGGTTCACGGAGGCAGGCGATGATTTTTAAAGTCCTATGGTGATGGAAGACGAGAGTTGGGTACCTCACATCACACCTGAATCGAAATTGCAATCCCTGCAGTGGAAACATAGGTCGTATAGTGACGGAAGACGAGACTTGGGTCCCTCAGATCACACCTGAATTGAAATAGCAATCCCTGCAGGGGAAACATAAGTCGTATAGTGATGGAAGACGAGACTTGGGTCCCTCACATGACACCTGAATCGAAATAACAATCCTTGCAGTGGAAACATAACTCGTATAGTGACGGAAGACGAGACTTGGGATCCTCACATCAAACCTGAAACGAAATAACAATCCCTGCAGTGGAAACATAACTCGTATACTGACGGAAGACGAGACTTGGGATCCTCACATCAAACCTCAAACGAAATAACAATCCCTGCAGGGGAAACATAAGTCGTATAGTGACGGAAGACGAGACTTGGGATCCCTCACATCAGAACTTAATCGAAATAGTAATCCCTGCAGTGGAAACATAAGTCGTATAGTGACGGAAGACGAGACTTGGGTCCCTCAGATCACAACTGAATTGAAATAGCAATCTCTGCAGAGGAAACATAAGTCGTAAAGTGACGGAAGACGAGACTTGCGTCCCTCACATCAAACCTGAAACGAAATAGCAATCCCTGCAGTGGAAACATAACTCGTATAGTGACGGAAGACGAAACTTGGGATCCTCACATGACAACCTGAAACGAAATATCAATCCCTTCAGTGGAAACATAAGTCGTATAGTGACGGAAGACGAGACTTGGGATCACTCACATCACACCTGAATCGAAATAGCAATCCCTGCAGTGGAAACATAAGTCGCATAGTGACGGAAGACGAGACTTGGGATCCTCACATCACAACTTAATCGAAATAGCAATCCCTTCAGTGGAAACATAAGTCGTATAGTGACGGAAGACGATACTTGGGTCCCTCACATCACACCTGAATCAAAATAGCAATCCCTTCAGTGGAAACATAAGTCGTATAGTGACGGAAGACGAGACTTGGGATCCTCACATCACAACTTAATCGAAATAGCAATCCCTTCAGTGGAAACATAAGTCGTATAGTGACGGAAGACGAGACTTGGGATCCTCACATCACAACTTAATCGAAATAGCAATCCCTTCAGTGGAAACATAAGGGTTCGCCTACGGCCAAAAACTTCAAGCAGATAATGTTAACAAGGAAGGTTATGTGCGCAGTCTTTTGGCATGCGGCTGTTTATTGTGAGACTCTGAGCAAGTTGCGTCGTGCATTCAAAACAAACAACATGCCATGCATGCTGAGCAAGGGAGTTGTTCTTCTCCATGACAACCGAAGGTCTCATGCCGCGAATATAACGCAAAACCTAGTCATCAAATTTGGATGGAAGCAGCTGGTCCACCCTCTCGACTGCCCAGACGTGGCGCCTAATGACTGTTATTTGTTTCTCCACTTCAAACGATTTCTTGCCAAAGAGTGCTTCGATGACGGCGATTAAGAAGACGACGGTTGAGCGGTAGCTCAAAATCCAGGCGGCAGACTTAAATGAGGTGGGTACCCAGGAACTTGCGCCACGATATGACAAATGCCTTAACATCCATGATGAATATGTTGAAAAGTAGATTATGGTATCTAGAATTCACATCGCACATTAAAAATCAGCTATCTATATTGCTGTTGTTGTTGTTTTCAAACTGTATTTACTTTCTGGATGTCTCTGGTAAATCCCAGGGCTCATTTAACAACTGAAAGATTGTTAAATAAGCCCCAAATTATTAAATATTTTGTTTCACTTTTATCAGAATTTAGGAAATCTAGTTGTGCTATTTTATCATGTGATAATCCTGATTCCATTAAAAAAGAAGTAAAATGGAAAATAGCATTTTGTGATTTGCATAAGTCTCATTAGGGGATTTTTTCATCCCTAGGAATAGTTGTTTTTGACACGAAATAATAGCATGTATAAAATGACAGCGGCGGTTTCTTCTATGTCAGCGCCTATAAATAAACTTGTAAAATTTCGTTCCGACGTCAAAAATTCCTATTTCATCCACTGCTTACCTGTCATTGGTATTTATGTGTAAAGGGGTTAATCGAAATTAAGGAAACACCGACTGCGACTAGAGTCACCTGATTATCCGCATGCAAATCACAGGTACAATGTCACCCGCTATGTGAAGTATACAAAGGGCTGCAATACGATTTTGGTTATCACGTTGCATTGCCACAGTCGCAGGTGCAGCAGCAGTTGTGGAGTAATGGTCCATAATATCAGACCCCAGGGATCTCAAAGAAGACATGATCATTGGTGCGCGTCTTCCAGAAGGTTCAGTAACTAGAACGGTAGAAGCAATAGGTGTAACATGAGGAATTGTATCCAAGATTAGGACTACATACCAGAAAGGAATAGGCGTTGCCTCCAAATACGCAAATTATGGACACTATGCGAAGATGTCAGATAGGAATAGTCGAACGTTGGCATGAGTTTTACAACGGAAGGACACTACCATGCGCAAGTAACAGTAGAGTTTGTAACGTATATTCTATTTTAAGTTTCCTTTTGAGTTTTGTTTTCTATGTAAATTTGAGTTTGTTCTCTTAGACATTTTCAAACCTTAACGTTATGTCATTTCCCTCAAACGAGAATGATGTTGGCAACATACTGAGGTCGGAACAAGAGTCACGCATGTGTGGCCGAATAAGAACAATAGATAAAAAGGCAATGCAGCGGTTGTTCAAGGGGATTGGTGTTAGTAATGATAGACGTGCTGTTATACTGTGTTTGGATACTAAATCACTGATATTGTATCGCGTAAGCCAATAAACCATATGTGATTGTGTAGTACAACCCATGCAAGCCCAATAAAGGTATTTGTAAGTATTACTTGGCGTCTTTCTTGTAAGGCGTATGGGTACCTTCTAATATTTTACTGACTTAGCGCACATGACGTAATTCCTGACGTAAGGACTAATTTACAGCGGAAAGAAAATTACGTTATATGCAGAACTCTAGTAAGGAATTATCCAGTTTCCATCATAACAGTTAGTCGGTAGCTTCATCGTGCCGATAATCATGATCACGTTGCAAGCCACAACTTCTGATTACTAATATCAATGTAATAAAACGTGCAAGGTGGTGCAAAGCACATAATAACTGGACTACTAAAGACTGGCAATGTGTCATCTGGTCTGATGAATCAATCTTCACATTGTTTTCTACCACTCATACTGTGAACGTCTGGTATAAACCTGCAGAAGTGTACCACTCCGACTGTTTGGTTCCGTCTTTAAAGCATGGAGCTGGATCTTTGACGCTGTGGGGTGCCATATTATGGCATCTCTTAGCAAATACTTGTTATTCTGTAGGACCGTGTCACAGTTGCAACGTACGAATCCGCTCATCTGAAGTCAATGTTGCAGACATTGTTTCCTATAATGACGTCCCTGGTTTCAAGCAGAAAATGCATCTGTACATTGTTCGAAAAGTGTCAAGTTCTAGTTTGCTTTTGCTTGGAGGTTTAACGACCACCGTAGGCAACTCAATGGGTTATAAGCAGTCGCCCATCCCTAATTTAGGGCCACTGGTTCAAGGGAAGCGAGAGAGCCAGCGCCGTAAGACAAACACCCATCCATGCCTCACTGGGATTCAAACCCAGACTCATCACGGTCAAATTATCAGAAGCCATCGCTTAGACAACTGAGCCCCGGGGCGGCAAGTTGCAGTTTACAGGACATGAGATAAGGTACAGCAGCTACCATGGCCACCTCAATTCCCAGACCTCAATATTATTGGGAATATTTGAAGCGAAAGGTTAGATAACACTTTCGATCTTCAACATCACTGGTACAGGACGAATGGTCCCAAATTCCTGTGTCATATGCACATCACATGCATAAATCGATTCCAAGTCAAACTGTTTCTGCTCTGAAAGCAGGTTGCCCTATGGCTTATTAAGAAAACGTTCTCCACAAATAGCAAGTTTCTCATTACTTTGACAAACCCCCTGTGTATCCCTATGTATATAACACTCATAATTCGTAGGCACAAACATTTCCTCAGAAAACATTCAGTCAGATCGTTGCAAATCCTTTCAACTTCCTTTCGACCGTAATGATTTCAATGAATTCTCGTTCGTGTCACAGAAAAAGACACAGAAGGAAAGTCCAAGGAGTGTCTATGAAGATTTCCTAAGCATTTAAAGAAAGTGTTAGGCTTTTACTTGATTAAAGATTAGACGACTTCGTTGAAAATATTTTTTCATTGCAACTAAATTTTTATATATGTATATACCCTGTTACATGAAATCACATAAATCTCACCTAGAAATATACGTACATATTATAGGTAACATGCATACAGAACGAAATGCTTCTAATTAAAAGTAGAAAGAAATGAGGCGTCAATACAAAATGCACACACACGTACATCCCAGTCCCGGTGATTCTATGTGAATATGACGCAAAAGGCGATCGACATATTTTATCTGAACACTTGTACCTAATGAGAATAGTATAGTTAATATATATCAAATACGTAGAGATAATGTAAATGGACGATGCCATCGCTCTTTCCACGTTATTTTTTAAACAACACATAGCGACTGAAAAATTGTATTCCGGCACCGCTGGGATCGGACCCCAGAGCGGTGCCGGAATACAATTTTTCAGTCGCTATGTGTTGTTTAAAAAATAACGTGGAAAGAGCGATGGCATCGTCCATTTGAGAATAGTATGTCACGATAAAAAAAGCTCCATTTCATATACAGGCCTTAAATTATTTGCAAGTAGTAGGCGGTATTTATCTACAATGTTTAGAAACGGATACGTGTCATCTGCAGTCATAGCTCCGATAATAAATACCCTTGAGTGATTCCAAAATATTTCGGAATAACTGAATCTGTCACAAAAGGTTCACTACAGACAACTACGTACATCATTACAGTGTTCCTAAGAGTTTACAAATCCTCAAATAATGTGCATAATATTGTGATATTACATTCTCATACAGTGCTGTTTGAAATAATGAATACCTTGAATGATAAATACAAGAAGTGTTAAATAAAAAGAGTTATTGTGGTAATAGAATAATTCCGGACTTGATATTGAACCCCATTAATTTGAATTATTACCACTCCAGCCTGTGCGTCCATCGGTGCGGAGCTGTTATAGAAAGAAGCTCTTTGTGTCCTTTAGAACGGGAAGCCTGACGTTTCAGCTGCGTAATCAGACTGGAGATTGACAGCCCGAGCTGGACTGTGCCTGATTCGCACATGCTAGATCCACCCTCGGTTTTGACTCGGTCTTAGCTCTCCTACAAAGAGTGCAATTCTGAACTGGAATGCAAATATTTAGGGAAGATATCTTCGAAACAAATGTTATTTCCCCAAATTCATATTTCTCTTTTCAATATTTGAGCGAAGGTCATTTCGATCACCCACTAACACCGAGAACTTCCCTATTGTTATGAGTATAACAGGCTGTTCAAGTTTTTCAATGCTTTTTGTAATGCTTAATTTCTCAAATACAAAATTATCCTCATGTTACGTCAGAATATCAGTGCTCCCTATTTTTTAGGTTATAAATAATTTCTATTCTTTCAGTTCTGCACGGAGTTCCTGCAACATCAGCAAAAATATTACATTAGATTTCCAGCTGGCCAAAGTAACTTCAAATTGCATGAGTTTTCTTGGTCGTTGTAGTTTTAAATTCACTAAATTCAAGTACAAAACTTCACGGATTCAAAAGTTTGAAGCTAACATGCTTAAAATAATAATGGCTGAATCATATATGAAAGCCTG
The DNA here is from genome assembly GCA_039090855.1 of Macrothele yani. Taxonomy (NCBI): domain Eukaryota; kingdom Metazoa; phylum Arthropoda; class Arachnida; order Araneae; family Macrothelidae; genus Macrothele; species Macrothele yani. The sequence goes on along the minus strand of CM076995.1, from coordinate 3,369,564 downwards.
ATTTTCGAAAGAGACACTGTTATTGGCATTGCTACTAATTTATATCCGTTCGTGAAGATCACGTATTTTGAGAAAAGTAAATCACTAAATATAAATTTATAAGTTTATTTAGGTGTATTATAAATGTTTTAGATTGCAGTGGAAGTCGACTTTTTGTTTTTATTTTATCTGATATTTTGGGAAAATTATGAATAGATACACAATCAAAAATTGTTCGTATTATCTTACAAGTACAACTAAACGCTCGTTAAGTACTTTCAAAATGCAACATCTTCAGAATTATTTAATTTCTTCTTAACTTTAATCGATACTAAATTATACAAACAAACTGCATCATCACAAAATCCGTCTGACAAACGAACTTTTTTATATCCCTTCAGTAATATTCCTAACTGTTCGGATTCAGAATAACATATTTGGAGTATATTTCTTCGTAATTTCAAAATTTTCTTGCTTCGGTGCGTTGAAACACAATTCATATCAAAATGTTTCCACAAGTAGTCCCATGTCTCATAGTTTTTAAATTTTTTTTCTATTTGTTTTTCTAGAATAAAGCTACTTTCTTCGGTTTCTCTCCATAATCTTTTGCTACAACGATGCGCTTCCCTTATTTTTACTTAGGTTTCTTGTATCCTCAGAGACCTAATCCGACCTAAGATAAGATAATCCTCTTGCTGCTTAGGGTGTGTATGTTCACATCCTTCATCTCGCTAAGTCATTACAGCGTCGTAAGCATACAAAACTCGGAAACTTCTCTGAAGGCTCCGATGTCCTACTTATCTTCGTTCCTTTGAGGGAGAAAGCTGAATCTTTTAGGTTTTTTCATATTACACAAAATCTCACGAGCGTTTTCTCTTCATGACTTCGAATGTTTGCTTGCATAAAATGTCGTCCACAGTGATCGTTTTAAGAGCTTAAGTAAATCGAAGGTTAGAAAAGAAAATATTCATGATTTTCTTCTCCACCAGCCATTTGAGGGTATGATGACTGAAAGTCTGCAAATAACAATAATGCGTAGGTATGTATGTATGTAAGCGCGCGCCTATGTGTGTGTGAGTGCTGAACTTGGTAGACTGTTCATGTGTTGCATTCCACAGTAGGTTGTTTTAAACTGATCACGAGGTTTCAGACTTTTTGGTAAACAAATGACTTTTTGAAGTGATTTTTTGTCGAAAAAATAGTTTGATTAACTATTAAAGGACTAACGGTTTCTGATTATTCGTCCAAGATGGACCAGATTCGAACTCCGGTGAGTCATGGATGTTGTGTTTGTCTTACGACACTGGCTCTCTCCCTTCCATGGAGTTAGTGGTCCTACATTAGGGAAGGGCGACTGCTTATAGCCCATTGAGTTGTTCTCGGTGGTCGTTAAAACACGCAATATCTACTCCATCATCAAAAAAGACAGAGATCCCGTACAGCTATTAGACCAACATGGAATCTATGCAATACCTCTCAAAGCTATCGAACCTGGAACGAAGGACTTAATCTATATTGGTTCAACAACTCGTAATCTAAGTACTCGCCTTAAAGAACACAAATATAATATAAAAACTTGTTCTTCCAATACAGCAATGCCACGTTTACTACTTAACGAACCTTTTCCACCATTGTGGGAAAAAACCAAAATGCTCACCATTCCCAAATCTAAGCATCTAACCCTTCTAACTGAGAGTCTACAGATTTTCGCTCATCGCCACCAATGCTGTAACGACGATTACTCAAGTAACATTCATAATCCCTGAAAATTTTTGCTACAGATTGCAGCTTCTAAAAACATTTTTATAAACTTTGAATAATGATACATTCCCTGTTTGAACTTTTATGTTTCAGTAGTGCGCATGCTTTCATTACACTCTACGTCATTTTTGTATCTCACCCCACTGTATATATATCCTGCTGATCTAACCATCAGACTTACACCTGAGGATGGATCCGTTGGGGATCTGAAAGATTCTAGTGTACCTTTTATGTGAATGCTTTTATGACTAAGGTGTTTTTACATTAAAGGTTTTTTAAACTATTTTATCGTGCATAGACGGCAATGTACTTACATTAATGTTAAACCTTCAATCGAAAAAATGGACCAACGCAGAATGTTTTACAAACAAATTAAACCTCAGAATAACATTACAAAATAAAACGATCAGTTACAAACTTTGAGGAATTCTGGAGACGAAGCAACATGCGCAGTATCAGTTGAATTGCAAAATTTTGCGAGAAGTAGTAAGTGTTCTGTTTTTCCCGAACTGTTCAAAAACTGATACTAATGAGGACAAAGTATGACAGGCATAGTTAAAATGTTCTAAAAGAGCGATGAGCATTAACAGAGAAATTATTTGGCGAGTTCTAACTGAAGATCTGAGCAATGAGTGAGTTTGTCTTGTTGGCATCAAAAACTGGTAAAAATATGTATTTCATTAAGTTTAGGGCAGCAGCAAGTTTTTATTATTATAATGCATGTATGGATAATTATAAAAGTAATAATCGCTATGTTTTCTGACCCAGCCCACTGCTTTTCTTCTGAATGTCCTTCCAGTAAGATTATAGTACCTCCCCATTATCGTCCAGCAGATGAAACTGAGACTTATAGCCCATCCCATTTATGTTCAGTAGTTACAGCATCTGACACAGCCCTTGTTGACTCTAGTGACGGTCGATCTGGTATGGATAATTGAACACCCTTGTGTTAATTATTTTCTGGAAATTGTGGAACACACTTCTGCCAGATTCTCATCCAGGATACGTCTGGCTTAGTAATATCATCCCTTTGCTGAGCTAACGCCAGTACATCTTTCGAATTAATGAAGAACACAAGCCTCGAAATGCCACGAAAAGTCTGTGCGCGCCTGGAGAGTGTTGTTAGCAAATCGTGGACTATAAATCATGAAGTACTGCATGATTTTTGGTCAGTATGAAAATTTTTAATCATGAATCGTGCTCTACACCCTCATAATTATAAAAATAAAAATTTTCTTTCAGTGAAAAGTGGAGGTGCTTCGATGGCTGTAAGTGAAGCAAAGAGTAGAAACAGAAAAACGAGTGTTTAAATGATTATATCAAGCAAGCAAAGAGAAAATGCTCACATTTTAAATTAAAATATAATTAGAACAACAGAATCAAAAGAGAAATACAAAAAACTAGGAAGCACAAAAAAGAAAGCCAAACCCCTCCCCCCAAAAAAAAAACTGAAAAGTAAAGGGTTACATTGACAGTTCTTGAAAGGAAGAGAGCGAGAAGTTGGTAACAAGAACACCAAGGTTTTTCCCAAAGCAGCATCTGCAAGAAAGGAACAGAGGGATTAACTTTGGATTCTCAGAACGGACACTGTCAGAAAAAAGTGAGAAGATTGGCAATTAAAGTAAATGTAGGCTGCGCAAAGACAAGGATAACACGTCAAATCACCTGTTGAGTGCATGAAGTAAGATCGCTTAAGCTGACTATAATCGAAGTGACGATTCATTGGAAAAAACAATATCTTGTAGTTTGTGCAAAACAAATGTGACTTGCACGAAATCATAGAAATAAAAGATTGAAAATTTCACGAAAATAGTGGAGAAATACTGAAGGATTTCAAAATGCAGATAGACAGACATTTAGAATCCGGTATGCCTAACATTACTATAGTAGAAAGGAAGCAAATATGGATCACAGACGTGGAAAATCGTAGATATTTCAGATTAAAATCAGTAAGTACTGGTATTCGAAAGTAAAAGTTCAACCTTTCTAGATAAACAACTCTTATTATAATACAGTATGTAGGTTCTGTGAGTAGCGCCAAAGCAGTTGAAGAAACATGGACGAAACTGAGCTCCTTGGAAATAACACGAGCTCCACTGCAGTAAACTGCATCACAAAGAACACCATAAATTTTACATTTATTTTCGCCCTCACGTAAACTTTGAATGGAACAAATCACGAGTCAAAGTGGTGGTTCTTTTATGTCTGTCTGTGAAACATTACTGCACGTTTTTTAACTTAATGAGAAGAAAGAAAAAAGAAAAAACAAAAGATGGAAAGCAGGTGTACATGGTTTTTGTCTCAAATATCTGTCCAGTGTCCATGCCTGACTATCTAAACAATTTAAAATATTATTATAGAAAGCTTCAAATTTACAATGGAGGACAACTCGAAGAAGAGTTTTCACTTTGAAAGTCAGGAAAACCGGAGTTACGCCGAACAATTTTCGACCGATATCATATTTAGCAGCAATGTCACTATTATTTACTGAACTACTGGAAAGTTCGGTTCATGAATGTTTATTAGAAACATATTTCCCTACCTAACAAAAAAAAGCAACTGAAATAACTCAACAAGGACAAATATAAGATACTTATTGACAAAACTATTTTCAGAAATCTATGAAGTGCAAAAACGAGTTTGCGTATGACATGGATTGACTACCAGAAATCTTTTGATTCCCTCCAACATAGATGTATGTAGGAATGTTCCGAAATGTCCAGAATCTGTAGCAACACAGAAATGATTTTATGATATTCATTACTTCATAATAATCCCATTATGTCTTTACATAAAGAAGAGCTCGAGATCCTAAAAATCAAGAGGGATATGCTAAAGGAATTCCTTATCGCAATTTATTTCTGCACACACACACACACACACTACTGCAGTATATTCCTTCTAATAAAAATTTTAAAGCAAACAGACTGCGGAAGATACGAAGTGTCAAAACAAAGAAAAAATCCTTATTTGCTTTCCATTCATGATCTGAAACTGTATGGAGAAATATTCAAAAGAGATAGACTTATTGTTCAGTTCGATCAGAATTTACAGAGGGAAAATATGTGCAAAATGTGTTAATTGACAGCTGTGTATTGTAAGTCGTATTCCGAGATAAAAATCACAACTCGTGAATGGAAAAGCAACGAAAAGGAAATCGAATGAATGCTCCTACAAATATCTAGGAATCCGTTGTCATGTTTTAGATTCCATTCAGGCGTTTAACAGTTTATACCGTATATACTGTATACTGTAAATACAGGGTGCATAGGAAAGTCCCTTTAGCCTAAAATAACTTGCGAACGGAGAGAGATACAGTTATGAAAGTGAGATAACGGTATAGTAAAGCGACTACGCCCGATCAAATGCAACCAATAACAGCGCCTCTAGTGGCGAAATGCAGAAGTTAGCCATTGCAAATCAAAAACAAAAAGAGATAGAGCAAAATTTCCAAATACAAATTTGTAGAACATTAATTAATTAGTACAAAAGGACATTTCGTTTACACGGATAAGATAAATAGTCGACTGAATACCTAAAATGTCCGAAATCGATGCGCTACGATCCGAATCTGCATATTCACCTTTCGCAGATGTAGCCGTATACAAATGCAGATTGTGACGTTGTACTGTATCTACGATATAAAAACCAGTAGAAGAATGTACCTTGATCAGAAGTTTAGGTCTACGTACGCTGTGTGAGAATGGCGAGCTTCACTCACTCCCAATATTGCGAGATGGTGCTTATTTACGGTGAATGCCAACGGACAGAGATACCTCCAACTATTACAGGATATCATACCTGACTTTTTAGATGACATTCCCCTGTCCGCATTACGTTCCTTATGGTTCCAACATGACGGTGCCCATGCACACCAGCCAGCAGCAGTGCGACGTTTTCTCACAGATTGTTTTGGGCAACGAATCATCGGGTATGGTGGTGCTGTTGAATGGCCTCCACGATCGCCGGACCTCACTCCGTTGGATTTCTTCCACTGAGGTTACGTAAAAAATCAGGTGTATGCAACAGCGCCTACAATTCTGCTGGATATACATCGTCGTGTTACAGATGCTTGCAATAGTGTGACACCTTCCACGCTGAGGAATGTGTACGCAGAGTTACTTTCACGAATACAAATGTGTATCGTGGGCAATGGCGAACTCTTCGAACATACTCGACATTAACTTTTTATCACTGTGCGCCAGTTCGCTTTTTTTGTTTTTGTTTTGTCTGACGCCATCAAACTGTATTGACATAAGTACACATTTATGCAATAAATTGTGTGTATTTGCTCATACCTATGCCTGTTCCCTTCAAACGTTCACACAAAAGGTCGCGCATCGATTTCGGACATTTAAGGGTATTCAAGCGACAATTTATCTTATCCGTGTAAAACAAATGCCGTTTTGTACTAATTAATTGATGCTCTACAATTTTGTAATTGGAAATTTTGCTCTATGTTGTTCCGTTTTCGATTTGCAATACCTAACTTCCGCATTTCACCACTAGGGGCGCTGCTATTGGTTGCATTCGATCGGGCGTAGTCGCTTTACTGTACCGTTATCTCACTTGCATAACTGAATCTCTCCGCGTTCGCAAGTTATTTCAGGCTAAAGGGACTTTCCTGTGCACCCTGTATATATATACATACTATATTGGCAAATGTCATCGGACTCTCCTTCAAAAGCAAATTAACGGATCCTCTGCGTTGTTAAGATGCGCGGTAGAACTGCAAACGTTATAAAAACAAACCTGCAGCTGATCATATCGCACTGTGAGGTTGAGTGAAAATGCTACAGCGGGAGAGAACTGACTTTGAGAAAGGAAAGATTGTTGGGTGTTATACTAGTGTGTTGTTCCATAAGAGAAACCGAGAGGTGTTTAAATATACCCAAGGCAACTGTTTTGGATGTACTGAATAAGTGGAAGACACATGGCGTGCCTGAAGCAGCAAAACATATCGGCAGACCAAAGAAAATCAGTGATAAAGGACATCGAAGCCTCAGGAGAATCGTCGCAGCTAATGGACAGAGTACTGCTCAAGACCTCAGTGTACAGGTGAGTAAAAATGCTGGAACTTCGGTATGTACACGTACCATTTGCAGAGAACTTCATTCTATGGGTTACCGTGGTCGTGCGGTTGCTCATACGTTTATCTCTGCAAAGTTTTTAAGAACGAGAACGAGATCCATCACCCCTAATTTTTCCTTCAGTGTCTTGTCTTTTCCACTTCTTTTACAAATGTGCACCTTGCACAAATTTCAGAGCACAAAGAAATCTTTCAAAATACAGGTATTTTATGCTACTAAATTTAATATTAATGGGAAAGGAGCAGGTTATTAGATCTTGAGCGAACATTAGCATTTTTGCCGGGTTTTACCCTCGGGAAGTGGCAGACGAAAATTGACTTTCTCCGTTTTCATGAGCTCTTTTCTTTGTGTCCTCTAACACACAATGTTGCTAATCATCGGGTGATTCTCCCTTTCGTCATCTTCCTAGCTGGGAGGTTAAAGCCATTCATGATGTAATTGGGATTTACATTTCTCTCATACATATTCAGCAGTAACTTAAATGCCAAATATATAAAAAAATGAATTTATAGCAGTGATCCTATGTTTCTCTCATGTCACAACCTGCAGCACTTCTGAGAATGTAGTGCTATTCCACAAAACATGGTTAAAACTATTATCTGTTATCAAAAATGACATTACTGGTCTTTTCACAGGCAGTAAAATTACTTGAATATAAAAACAGAATTAATCTTTATTTCTTCTTTCCAGTACGTTTCTCCTGCCTTCAGCCATTTATTTAACAGACATTTTCCACGAACATTCTTGTATAAGAAAACTGACTATTTAATATCTCTAACTCTAATTTAATGCTGGTACTGTGATAGCAAATATAAGTTTTTCAAATGAAAACAACACCGGTAATTCTTGCACGAAACTACCTTTCCAAGCTGGAATTCCTATTCAGTATCACCACCTAAGATCGACTGTTAACTCCAAACAGATAAATAAGATAATAAAGGAAATAACTTTTGGAAATTTTAATGCCGTCATTCATTTCAGTTTTATATTAACTCATTAAAGTACTCAAAATAACTCAAAGGACTTTATGAAATTGTGGAAGCAGTACTCTAAAAATATGCAGGGAGTTGAGATAGTGTTTCATATTTGATGTTATTGGTGGAAACTCCTACATCGATGGCTAAAACGTTGCAAGATTTTGGAGTGCGCCGCTTATGTGGGTGCAGCTCTTACAACGAATTTGCTTCATAAACAGCGATTTTGGTCTGGCGTGGCTCTTAACCTGAAAATCACGGTATTTTTAAATTTCGATATACATCACATGTGATTAATTTGCGTGTTTTACTTATACTGTAAAAAATAAGTGGTGTGAATTCACGGAAAATTTCTGAAAATAACGAGCTGCAAAGTGGCTGGTAAGTGTCCGTCTTTTAACGGAATTTCCGTTCTTAAAAGTGCTCGTTTTTTTTTTAATTCCGTATTTCCACAGATTTTTTGTAGTCAGTAATTCCGTTTATTTCAGGAAAGCCCGTATCAAGTTTTCCGTATTTAGACAGAAATTTTGCAAAATCCAACATGCTGGATATTTCAGCCCTTACGCAAGAGAATCCTTTAGCGCCGTTCGTGGGGATCGAGCCCAGCCGTTTGGGTTGAAGCCGAGCGTCTTGACCACTGTGCCAGAAAATCACAGGAATCGCAATCACGTTCAAGATAAAGCTAAATGGGCGATCAGGATTTTTTTTTTCATTAATGCGAGTAATTTAATCATTTTATTTTCTGTTGGAGCGCATTATTTTTTTGAATACGTTTGTAATAATTTATTTTTTCTATGAGAAATCTAATTGCAAATTATGTATATTTTTTCATCGTGATTTTTCGAAGCAACAGAATGATTTGTAGTTTAGATCATTTTTTTCAAATGACAGTAACTTTTAATTGTCGTTTGAGAAGGTGCAATGTATAGTTTTATAATATTATTTCATAAAGCTTCTAAATATGAAATGTACTCTTGATAGCTATATAGCTTTTGTCTTAAGGACTCCACAGACTTATACATAGATATCGTACAATCACCTGTACAATAATTTAGATATCTGGTTTCTTTCGGTAGCACAATATATAATAGCTGGTGCGCAACACGGAGAAGGGGAGAAGAAATATCCTGTGTTACAGTAACAAAAATTCATGCGATGTACTATCCGTAATATCCGATCTCGCTGCAGAACTTCAAAATCAAATACTTCGACAGACTATTGAAATTTAACAGTTAATCAAACACCCAAGTATTCCTGTCAATCTCTCCTATTTTTTTGTCCTATGGATAGGGAAAAAGTGAGAACGGAGTTTTTTCCGTCAATGCAAGAAACAAACTGCGAAAAGGTTTCCGAAAATTTAGAATTTTCCTTTAATACACCTTGAAAACGGTAATTTACCATTCAATATAAGAAACGAATTACGGAAAGGTTTCTGAAAATTCAGAATTTTTGTGGAGTACGAAAATTCGTGAAATTCAGAGTTTTTTCCCGTCATTTCACGTAAAGAGTTGTATCAGAAAATGCTTCGTTAATTCACGAAAGAGATCACAAAAAGTGGCTCGCGAATTTCAGAAAATGTTTACAGTGCAGATTTTATTTAAATCAACGTTCTTAAAACATGATTCTTATGAGAAAACTGCTATATCCATATTTCAAGCAGCCGGGAATATTTTTACCATTTGAGTACTATGAGCTTGTGGCTATATACTGGGTAGGTGCGAATGAAATACCCGGGACGAAAGAGCAGTAGAGACAGCCCCCCCCCCACCACAGTGTAATGGAACCACTCATAGGTGTTGCGGGTATTACGTCATAGATTTACTATAAATAGGTAGCACATGCGTGAAGAACAAGGTTTGGGCTGCGGATGGCCTAGTCGTCAACGTTCGTGACTGCCACGGAGGAACCACAGGTTCGATCCCAGGCAGGTACAAACACTCGCCAATATCCGCCGTGCGTCGGATGGACACGTTGGGCCGTCGGGCCCCAGGTACTGACCCCTAGGTTATAAATAAGGGCGTCTTCCTCCCCCTTTCTACCTCGCTTCCGTATCAGTTTCCTATCGGGCACTCTAGCCCAAATCTGCCAGCTTCCTATTTCTAAGGGTTGTTTAAAACCTGAGGTCAGACACTCCCTTTCTAAAATCCGCTACATATGATTTGATCTGAAAAACAAGGTTCAGGCGTGGTTTGTTTGGACGTAACGTGGCTTGCAAAGGAAACATGCAAAAGCCGGATTCGTGAGTCATCTTCCTGTATGAATTTAAACTGAGCCATTCTGCAGGAATTGCCGCTCAAAATGTTAACAAAGCGTTCTAACAGCCAACGAAAGAACCATTCTGCGATGGTTTGTGAAGTTCCAAAGCGGAGATACAGACCTGCAAAACGAAGCACGTGGTTACCAACCTCTTGCTGTTTCTGACGATGTTCTGTTACGTGTGATGGAAGCGGATCCCCCAAAAACGGGTCAGCTGCAGGCTTGTTTTTATACCGTTTGCAGCTGTACCGCGCACCTTAACAACGCAGCGGATCCGTTCATTTGCATGTGAAAGGGTGTCCGATGACTTTTGTCATTATAGTGTATATCCGAATGACAAAGCGATCCTGGGAGACTGGATGTAAAAAACACGTGCGAAGTGTCAACCAGGACATGCTGAATACAGCCCTCTCCAGAGAAGTCATGCATTGCTTGGCCACTCCTGTATGGAATAGTATATCAGAAGAATTGTCCCTTACACGAACTTTAAAGAGACTGCCATCAGGTAAAAAGACACAATCCTTTCCAGCAAACTAGCATGCAATGACATGGTCTCTATCGAACTACCAATGGTTTGGTATGCGTTGTTAAAAGATGGAAGTACATCGCGGCAAACCGTGTAATTGAGTGATAAAAACTTGCATAATACTGCTCGTGATGTCACCCTCGTTATTTTCAAGAAATCGTCTTTATTTCCGACGTGTTCTCATTCCCTGCATTTTCTGCCTACCATTGCCTTGAAAAAGCGTTCCAGTGGAGAGCGAAAGCTTTGTGAACCTTTATGCATATTACACCACGAAAATAAACGGATTTACTATGCAAGAAGTGTTTCTTGAGTATTCACGATCTGGTGTACTTAAAATAACATATTCGATGATTCCTCTATTCGTGTAACTTATCTCAAATATTTAACGGCGTCCATTCTAATTATTTTGAAATTCTTATTTTCTCTTTAATGTTAAATGATGAACACCAGACATAATTCCCCTAACGATTTCTTAAAGAAATCATTCTCATTCACACAACACTGAGCAATAAATACCTGGTTATCAGCAAACAGCAGGTGGTGTAAAACAAATTTCTGAATGTGAACAAATCATAGGTTTCCATTTTATTTACCACGTTTCGAGAACCCTTCCAGTGAAAATTATGAAAATTCCTGGATATACACCTTTTATATGAAAATCCTTGAACTAGAATGCTTTTTTTTTAATCAAAATCTTTAGGTAATTGATAACTGAAAAATGCAAAGGTTTTAAACGAAATCGCTTGTACCTCACTTTTTCTGCTGCATTGATAGACATGTGGAACCCTCAATGTACTGCAATAGTTCAATTCTCTAAAGCAGCCCCGGTGGCGCAGTGGTCTAAGCGCTGACTTACAACCATTCCTCAGAGATGGGTCCGGGTTTGAATCCAGTGAGGCATGGATGTTGTGTTTGTCTTACGGTACTACCTCTTTCCCTTCCCTGCAACCAGTGGCCCTGATTTAGGGACGGGCGACTTCTTATAGCCCATTGAGTTTGTCACGGTGGTCGTTACGCAAACAATAATGAAGCCAATTCTCTAAGAATGCAGATATCGAGAAAAATCAAAGAACGTGTAAGGCAAGTTCTGAAGTTAGCCTCAGATTCTCTTGTTTTCCCCTTTCTTTTTATTTCCGTACTTATTTTTTTTTAAATGTGATCATGTTGTAACGGTTTGCGAAAATATAATAAAGCATTAGTAAAAAGCCTTCTGGCATACTTCTATTGGAAGGGAAAGAATTCCTTTGAGTTCATATGCTGACTTATATTTTTGAATAAAAAATATCCGTTTGAACAAACATTAGAATTTCGAATAAAACTTTTGTTTCAGCATATTTCAGCGTTTTTTGCATGGAAATTAATAGGAACCGATATATTGTATAAAAAACTGAAAAATGCAGAGATTATTTTGGCTCTCGGTATAAATAAGTATTACTTTTTTTCCGAAAACCATCGTCTGTTGAAAAAAAAACACGTTGAGATCACAAGAACTGGCTTGCCGCAAATCTATGGATCACAGCGTGATATCAAACTGCAGTCCGTGGGTGTCCTCGGAAACGAAAGCTTTTAAGTTGATAAGAAAAGAAAAAATCAGTTATAATTCATAGCTGTTCTGTGTATTTCTCGTGCTTCTATTTCAGAGGATTTCCTTTCTCCACGTAAGTTGAGGAATGATGACTGCGACACAAACAAATGAGATGATCCGTTCTCACTGGCTAGCGCACCTCCTACGCAGGTGATATTTACTTGGGCCCTTATTGTCGAAAAAGTGTTGTTTTCTTCTATTATTCCCACTCGGAGTTCCTCTTCTAGAAATTACAAAAAAAAAAAAAAAAAAAACACGCTTAGAAGGAGAAAGATGAAGATCGAAATCCAGATATTCAGACAAGAGTCAGAAGAAAAGAAATCACTGAATGACATGTAAAGAATCGGGGAGTGTTCATCCGATGTTTTGCTTCGATTGTTTTTTTATTTTCTTTGTGTTGAACTATGAAAACAATTTCAACATTTCTGTTAAACGGAAAGGTAAATTGCGTTTGTATTAACTGCCTCTTTTTGATTTGAACGGCGGTCATTTCCAATGGCAATTATGAGAAATGTAGATAAAAATAAATATGTAAAAGAAGCAGTTAGATAATATGAAGAAATTTCTTACAAACCAATGTCCCCTCAAAAAAGGTGTAACTTAATTTGTTCAACATGCTGCAGGTAGGTATATAAATCGTTCAGAAATTGTAAATAAATCGTAACCAATTTTTCTTTGGCATGAACTGTTGTGTGATTGAGATCATTTTAAGATCTGAGTCACCAAAGTGACGGGACTTAACCTCGTTTAATTGAAGACCAGAACATTTCTGAGAAAGAATAAATTTTTTAAAATTCTTTTACCTTTAAAATAATGCAAAATTACGGATCGAAATGTGATGAAAGACAACGGCAACTGTAAATGCGATACACATTCTAATTTTCTTCTACTGTGTTTACAGTCAATTTTATTGAAAGCCATTTCAGACATGAACGCTGGATTTATCGTGCAAATAATTCTGAAACAAACGTCATGACATCAAATAGCAATGCATCAATGTAAGCTGCGGAAACTAATGTAAATCGTTTCTGTGGGAGACAAAAAGAGTCAAAAAGTCAGTAACAACTGATAGAGGCATTTCCATTAATTAAATACCATCAAAACATCGAATTAGTCAATCTTATGAGGGGAGAAAAACTGAAGTACAGGTTCAAATTCCAGAATGGCGACAATGCATAACACTAAATATAATTTCCAAGTACTCACATCATCCTACTCGGAATGGAAAGACAAATTTAAGACGAGAACGATATCAAACAACATTAGTCAGTTTTTATAAATTGCATTGATCAGGGAAGGAAAGTATCAGTGTTCAGGGAAGATCAAACGAAATCTGATTAACAAAGTCACGAGTGCACGTGCCACCGAAGCTGTCGCGTCTACAACAAGAGATTCACTTTCCTCGGATCTTATCATCCCCAGCAAGAAAGCAATTTGTACACTCGGAAACAGAGGGCGAATCATCTCTCTTAGATCACATGATCTCCAGCTGGCAAGTAATGATTTCTATCAGCTTCTGCTGGCAAGAAGCTGAAAGAAATCATGATCGGGAATTAAGATGAAGGCATGTCCTCTTTGTCACTATTTTTCTTATTACCTTGATAGAGCTCTATTTCCGGTACGCTAATGATTTTTAATCACTTCCTAATCATGTACGGTGATTAAGCACGAAACTAAGAAAACATCGTGTTCATGCGTCTCCTTAAGATAATTAGCAATCTACTTTAGATATATTTTTCTACGTTAACACCACTTTCATCCACATCGTATGTGTTTCAGTGAAGTATTCTGAGTGTCAAATAACCAAAACACCTTTACTGAAATTCATACAGCTGCAAAACAATTACGAAAATCGGCAGTTCCATCTTCAGCAGCAGCACAATTGGTTTCTAATGACATATCAATGTAATAATCAGAGCATTCAAAACTTCTTCTTCTCAGCCTGTTGACACCTACTGCAGGGTACAGGCCTTTCCTAGTCTTTTCCAACTTCCTCGTCCTTAGCCTCAGTCTACCATTTAGCACCTCCAAATTCCTTTTTATTTGCATTGAGGGGTGGTGGTGGTGGGGGTGAATCGGTCTAATCCTCCACGCTGGCCAAATGGGTTGGGGGGGGGATACATTCCATAACGTCTGCGAACTAGAAGAGAAGGCAGATTCCCACTTCTTAAGAAGAAAAAAAGAAAAGTAAAATTGGAAAGATTCACCCCCAGCCCTCGAATACTCTAATATCATAGGGGGGGGTCGTCAAGAAGAAAGAAGTGAGAAGAAAGAAAAGTAGAGACCAGTCTACAGATAATATAACAGGCGTATATTAGTATATTACACGAATTAAGGCATGATCCAGCATCCCGTAAATCATTCAAACCTACGGCAGTAAAAAATACATGTTTTTTTTTTAAATCTAGCAGCATAGTGGTGTCATTCTTCGAAAAAAGTGCCTCAACCGAATGGCAGATAATGGAACTCATGACCTTAGAAACCTTTACCCAAATTACTATTTAAATGCCTCTACGTTTCTTTGAAAAAATTCAAGCATATAATTAAACACCTGAATATCTATATAAAGTAGTACCGTTTGATGTGCTTGGGATCTAATGAGCTCGGCCGCCCTTAGACCTGGGCAAGCGGGGCTCCTTCCCCGGGCCCTACGTTTCAGTAGGCTTCGCGCTTTACAGGACTCTTTTCATCATAAGCACAAAATAAAAAAAATGCAATATCAGAAGAAAACAAATTAGTTATGAATGACCTGCGCAACCAAAGAAATGCAACTTTATTTTATGAGATATGAAAACTTCTGAATACACCATAACTGAATCAGCCAACTGTTTTGGATTAGTCGGGATATTCCCAAATTCCGACAGCCCCAGATCACCGTATGTACTATAATGAATAAGGTTTTACTGCTGGTTGTGTGGTAATTATAATGAATAAAGTTTTATTCCTGGACGTAATGGAGACACTTAATGAAAGAGACCTAACGGCCAGACAGAGGTCTGACACTAATATGAACTGAGAAAAATGTACTCACTTTAAAACCTTTTATTGGAAAACTCCTGGTATCATCCAACACACACTCTACTAGTCACACTACTACTGAATATCAGAACTTTCGTAGAATCGCATCACAATAATGAAGAAGAACCTAATCACATAAAACGAAGCTCCCGGCACATAAAACGAAGCTCTCTTGGTATCGTTGAGCGCGCCTATTTATACTGCATACCACCACGTCATGACTTACACTCATTGCCACAAATCATTCAGCGGGAGAAATAACATCTCGTTAAGTGAGAAGATAATTTGCATAGGAAAATAAAATAACAAGAGATAGTAAAATAAAAAGGAAACTGAATCTAGAGTATACGTTACAGTACCTTCGCACTTTTTTATGTATGTGTTTGTTCAAACTTTCGTAAAAAGTCAAAATCAAGGTGTAATGCAATTTTTAATAGGAAAATATTTTACAGCGAAGAGTTAAAACATTATGACAGCCTATCTAACATGATGTTGGTCCAACGTGCTTCCAAAACAGCTATTAGCCGGCGAGGCAGGGAAGCTACAAGATTTCTAAACATTTCTTGTCGAACTGGTGCCAAAACGTTACCAGAAGATCCTTTTGCTCTTGTAAGTTACGTGGTTGAGCAGCCACAGATCTGATTTGCTGTTCCAAGACAAAATACGATTGAATTATTATCTGACGAATTCGGAGGCCAGGGCAATACCGGCAAGTGTCCTTCATGTTCCAAGTACCATTCTCAAACAGTCCGGGTCGTGTGGCATGGCGTATTATCCTGCTGATAGTAGATACTACTAAAGTGGAATACCGTTGCCATCAAAGGATATATCTGGTCTGCAATGATGCTTAGGCAAGTGGTAAACGTCATAGTTTACTATACATAAATGACTAGACCCCGGATTTCCCAACAGAACATTGTCCAAGGCATTAAACTTCCTCCGCAGGCTTGTTTTTGTCCTACGGTGCATCCTGGTGGCAACACACTGCGCACACGTACTCAGCCGTCCACAGGAACAAAAGAAAACGTGATTCATCCGACCAAACGATCTTCATCCAGTCATGCAGGGCCCAGTTTTGATGCTCGCATGTCCATTGTAAGTGCTTTCGACCGCGAACAGAGGTTAGCATGGGAGCGGCCTGCGGATACGCAGCACCATTTTCCGCAGAGCACGATGTAGCGTGTGCTGCTCTGTCACAAGGATTCAAATTACAAGCGAGTTGCGCCGCAATATCTCTTCTGTTGGCTCGAGCCATACAGGATAGCCTTGGCTCTCCTCTAGCATCGGTAAGGCGTGGTCGGTTCTCACCTTACCGGTGGTATGTGTGGCTTCCTCACCTCGGACATTTTTTGAGAGTGCTGACTATGACTGGCCGTGAACACTCTACAAGCTTTGCCGTCTCGAAAATGATCTGACCGAGTCGTACCGCCATTACTACAATTTGGCCTTTTTCAAACTCGCTTGAGTTCGCTGCCTTTCCCATTTGAAGAACAAGAATAACACTGATTAACAGAGCTCAGAGTCAGGTGTTATTTATACCGTTTCATGACCTTCACACGCAAAGTCGTTTACCTGCAGTTGTTTCGTTTTGCATAGAAACGCACTGGTCATGAGGTTTTAGCTTTCCGGTGAATAAGTTTATATTAACAATTGAAACGTATAATTCCATTTGATTGCATGTTCTTGGATTATAGTTTTGATGTGTTTTGTACATTTAATGTAAAGTGATTGTTATTTTGATTTTGAAAAAGATAAGAGGTATTGTATTGGCAGTTACAAGCAAAACAGGGCACTATGAAATGTAAAAGGCATTATGGAAATTTTATTATCTGGTTTATTTGTACTGCCAGCACAACAAATAATATAAAAAAAATACAATTTGATGACTTTAATTGTTTTTCTTTCAATCCTTTAGATAACTGAGATGAGTAAAAGACGAGATAGAAATAGGAAATACGGAAGTAGTGTTCAGAAAGAAAGAAAGGAAAGGACTAAAAGAAGTTGATCTGTTGTTTAGAGTTTTAAAAACTGGAAACAGTGAATGCTAGCAGACTACTGGTGAGCATGTATCGAATCCTGTAGTCAGTGAAGGCAAGATGAGACTGAGAACAAAGAGGAAAATGAAAATGATACTTATTCTTATCGTTTGAATAATTCACATGAAATTCCTGCAATTTTGTGTTCTTTAGCAAATCAAGATTGAATTCAGATGAAAATGAAAAAGGTTATTATTCATATCAAATTCACATCTCTGGAGCAGCAAATACAACCATGGCGTACCCATTGGGTGATGATTCCTTACCTTTATTTAAAATTTTCATCAATAGATCAGTATACCTTACATGGGCCCATTAGTTTTGTAATACGTTTTAAATAAAATTGTTTATATAAACAAGGGCTCAGAAAAAATGTTTTTTTTTATTTTTGCTCACGGTGTTCTTTAAACCACTAACAAAAAAAAAAAAAACATTTTGTTTTCCAAATGCCCGGCAGTCCAGTGACGGCCCTGGTAATTAGTATCAAGCCATTGTTGAACCTGGCGCTTTGCTAACCGAGTATTAGGAGGCGCGGGTTTCTGGATAATCGTTCGCGTCACCCACAGATTTGAGCCCGACATGAGGTGTGTATAGTGTGTTTGTCTCAAAGTGTTAGTTCCATGCCTTTTTAGAACCAATAAATAGTATTAACTTAGAGATAGATGTCTGCTCAGTGTGGATAGATGTCGGTTTATGGTGGTATTTGTAACTCTGAAAAAAGTAAGTAATCTTGAAAATCTATAAATTGTAACCGTAAAAAAAAGTAACTCTGGTATGTTGAAAATAGTAAACCTGTAAAGAAATGAGTAACTCCTACATACTGAAAATAGTTACCCTGAAAATATATAAATATTGGGTTGTCGGAAAAGTCATGACGTATTTTGGCACCCGACGGCGGTTGGGCGGTTTTGGAAGTACTAGAGTCATGTGCAGCTCTGTTATCAATATTACATTCGACAGGTGTCAGTTCTAGCTGCAGTCTAAAAGGAATAGTGAGCGATTTGGTTGATTTGCGGAGATTTGACATCAAGTTGAAGATGGAAGACCAAACTGTGCATTTTGGTCATATTTTACTGTTTTACTTCCGTAAGGGTAAGAACGCGCGTCAAGCTTGTGAAAAGTTCCGTAGAGTGTACGGTGATAATGCTGTACAAGAACGTCAGTGCCAGCGGTAGTTCGCAAAATTCTGTTCTGGTGATTTTAACCTCAACGATGCTTCTCGGTCCGTGAGTCCAACCGAGGTTGATAACGACCAAATCAAGGCATTGATCGAGTCAAACCCACGTTACATGACACGAGAGGTTGCAGACACATTGAACATCCATCATTCAAGCGTTCACAACCACCTGAAGAAGCTGGGATACGTAAGCAAGCTCGATGTGTGGGTTCTTCATGAACTCAAAGAAGCTCAATTGACTGCGCGTATAAACATCTGCGATATGCTTATTAAACGTGAGGAAAACGATCCTTTTTTGAAGCGACTGATAACTGGTGACGAAAGGTGGAGTGTGTACAACAATGGCCTGTGCAAACGGTCTTGGTCCCGACTTGCTGCTTCGCCTCAAACGACATCCAAAGCAGAAATTCATCAGTGGAAGGTTCTGGTCTCAGTGTGGTAGGATTTTAAAGGTGTTGTGTTTTTCGAGTTCCTACCACGGAATCAAACAATCAATTCAAATGTGTACTGCCGGCAATTGGGCAGTTTGAACGAATCCACCATGCAGAAACGTCCAGAGCTAGTTCATCGTAAAGGTGTTGTGTTCCATCACGACAACGCGAGACCACACACAAGTTTGATCACCTGCCAAAAATTATTGGAGATTGGGTGGGATGTGTTGCCACACCCAGCATACTCGCCTGACCTTGCGCCGTCAGACTTCCACTTGTTTTGCTCTCTTCAGCAGTCTTTGCGTGGTATAACGTTCAATTCAGATGAGGCTAGAAATCAGCACCTTGTACAGTTTTTCGTCACGAAACACAGGTCCTTCAATGAACGAGGCATTCTGCAGCGCACTGAAAGATGGCAAAAGGTTATCGAACAAAACGGGCATTATATCATTGGTTGATCTTTGTTTTTTCTATCAATAAATGACCTTTGCAAAACATGGCTAAAATACGTCATGAATTTTCCGACAACCCAATAGTTAGTTACCCTGAAAAGAACGAACAACGAATTTGACTTTAATAAGATTAAATAATTAGAATGTGGAAAAGAAGCTGAAAAAAAAACCACACACATACACACTAAAACACGACATGCCCTCCCCAGAAATAAATAAAATTTAAGTTAGCGGGCCAAGGCTGCGCTAACACAGAGCTCTTAGCACAAGAATCAGAAAATTTAGTAGTGAGCCTAGGATGTACAAAATAAATAAAGTCGGAAAGCTAAGTAACCCTGAAGAGAAATTTGCTATCCTTATTTATTAAAAATAGTAACCTTGAAAATATATAAAGAGTGACCCTGAAAAGAAATTGTTGATCCCATGTCATTTCCACTTTTTACTGCTCTCTTTTGTTCATTCAGCAGTGTGAAAGACATTCATAATCTTCAACAGCCAAACGCAGAGTTGATTCGAATTACATCAAGTGAAAATATACTATTTTGAATTTTGTATCTTCCTACCTTCATTTTCAAATAACAAAATGTGTATTTTGTCGTGATAACGGTTTAGCTATTTGGGTTTTGTGGGAACCCATTGCTGGTAGAATGTGTTGGTCACCATTTTGGTAGATGGCGCCACTGATTAATATGTTTTTCAAAAAAGAAATACTTTGTTACCTAGCAATACGCTCCATGACACCACATCAATGAATCATTAGAAGTAGTATGGAACTCAGTCGAAGATCGAACTACAACTCCCTCAAAACATCGGTAGTGTTTCTAATCATCGTAATGCTTTGGGTACAAACGAACAAATACTTATAAAAAATTGCAACTGTTGGCTATTGAGTGTGGATCTTTAAATCATTTTATTTTTATTAATTTTGCAAGTTTTTCAGCCTCAAGGTGCTTCCAAAGGAGTCATCACCGTCACACCAAGATCGATAATTTTCTCCTATGCGGTTGCTCCGTTCTGTTCTAGATGGCAATGAGAAAAAAAGAGATTTCACCTATCGTGTTGAATATTGAATTTTAAGGTTTGGTGGATTGATAACTGTCTCCTTATTTATAATTGATATTCCAGATGATATAATGGCACACAGAGAGTCAGAATAGGCAGTTAATGAATTTCTCAACAAATCATGCACTGATCACCTGCCATTACGTCGTGAGAAATGCTGGTGATATCGTATGTACAATGTACATGTATTGCAGCGAAATGTTGTTTTAAATTTGTGACGTCAAGACCTCCTGTTCTGGTTCTGCAGGCGGCATTTCCCGGCAATTTAAAATTATTTGAGATTTGGATGGAAGCTTGAAATGCACCCTAGAAACTATGTGTAACTGCTTCCGAATGATTTCGACAAGTGTTGATGACATTGCAAGTACATTAATGCAAAAGAGTTCGTCTTCTTGTCATTACTAGGAAACTGTTAGTATGTTTGTACGCCCTGTCATATTTTCTACACAGATTTGTAAAAATTCGTTGCTTTCGATAACAAAAAACATAAGGGAATGAAACAAAATACTTGAGGATTTAGATTTTAAACATACAGTTTTTTTTAAGTTTCGGATAAGGGACTACTACGAGCAACTTTAAAGGCAATAAGTAATAATCCGTCTCTAATTTGGGGCTTCTGATTTCAGGGAGGTGAAGGAGAGGCAGCGCCGAAAGACGAGAACATCGCTTGTTCCTCATCTGGGACACCGACCCGTGTGTCGCCCCGGTGGCGCAGTGGTCTAAGTGACGGGTACGGGTTCGAATCCCAGTGAGGCATGGATGTTCTTTTTGTTTTTCGGCGCTGGCTCTCTCCCTTCCCTGGAACCAGTGACCCTAAATTAGGGACGGGAGACTGCTTATATCCCACTAAGTTGCTCACGGTGGTCGTTAAACCTCAAAACAAAAAAACAAAAAATAAAAGACACCTACCCGTGACCAGACCGGAAGACTTGTCAAAAGTATACGCCTCCGAAAACTCTGTAACCGGAATCGTTATGCACCATTTTTGCTGATATCTCATTTGTAGGGCATTTGTAAAAAACTCTGATGCAATCATTCGTTCGGCTTCCATAAGTCAAACTTTTCCTTTTTTCCTTTTTCTCTTTTTTCGAGATTCCTGAAAAATGTATGTGCTTTAAGATCTCCGAAAATTCTTTTGTAAATGGTTGTATGATAGATCATACAAAACGATTAATTTTGAGCGTTTGTAGGTTGGAGAAGCGTATATGTTCCAGCTTTGTCTGTCTGTCTGTTTGTCCGTCCGTCCGTCCGCACGATAACTCGCGTAAAAATGGTTCGATTTTTTTTGATTGGAGGTTTAACGACCACCGTGAGCAACTCAATGGGCTATAAGCAGTCGCCCGTACCTAATTTAGGGTCACTGGTTCCAGGGAAGGGAGAGAGCCAAAGCCGTAAGACAAACACAACATCCATGCCTCACCGGGATTCGAACCCGGACCCCTGACGGACGAATGATCAGAGTCCAGCGCCTTAGACCACTGCGCCACCGGGGCGGCGGTTCGATTTTGATGAAATTTTAGTATGTGGTAAGGAACACTGGGGACGAACCCAATTGAAAATGAAAGACATGGGGTCAAAGATCAGAACATAGGAGCGGGACCCATTCCATTGTCCTTATGCGTCATAACTTAGGTAAAAATGCTTCGATTGCGACAAAACTTCAACATTTTGTTTCGGAGGTATACCAAACCGGTTCTCTTGAATATAATCGGAATGAGGTCAATGGTCAGGACACAGAAGCGAGATTTATTCCACTGCCATTATCCTCATAACGTGACAAAAAATGCTTCTATTGCGACACAACTTTAGTATGTTGTTTCGGAGGTAAACTGAACCGTTTCTGTTGAATATCATAGAAATTGGGTCAAAGGTGAGGGCACAGGAGCGAAATATATTCCAGAGACATTATCCTCATAACTTGAGTAATGATTTCTGGTACATAATCAATATATTGCACGATTTTACTAACTTGTTTTTTCATTTACTACACAAATTTTCTGCTGAGGTAGCTAAAGGTCATGCATTTTTTGCGGTGGTTGTTAAGACTATTTGAATTACAGTGAGAACTCTTTTTGCATTTCACAGCGCTTACAAAGCGAATAAAATTGAACAACATTTCTAGGGCCCGTTTCCATTGATCTACGGTCCACGATAAATGTTCTTTACACCATGCTAAACGACGAGCAGCATTCCGAGTGGAGATGAAAGGCTACTCGTCATGCAGCAGCACAACCACGGTAACCCATAGAATGAAGTTCTCTGCGAATGGTACTTGTACATACCGAGGTTTTACTGACCTGTACACTGAGGTCTTGTGCAGTACTTCGTCGATAAGCTCTAACGGCTCTCCTGAGGCTTCAAAGTCCTCTATCACTGATTTTCTTTGGTCTGCCGGTACGATTTGCTGCTTTAGGCACGCCATGTGTCTTCCACTTATTCATTACATCCAAAACAGTTGACTGGGGTATGTTTAAATGCCTCTCGGTTTCTCTTATGGACAGCCACTAATATAACACCCAACAATCTTTCGTTTCTCAAAGTCAGTTCTCTCCCTCCGCTACATTTTCACTGAACCTCACAGTGCGATATGATCGCGGTCAGCTGCAGGCTTGTTTTTATATCGTTTGCAGCTGTACCGCGCATCTGTTCATTTACTTTTGAAGGGGTGTCCGGTGACTTTTGTCAATATAGTGTTTACATATGACAAACAAAAGGACAGAAAGTTCAAATTGTAAGCACCTACCGTAAGGATGCCACAAAAATGAAGTTCCACCAAAGCGCGGGCTGCACAGCAAGATTGTTGTGTGGAATACCAGCTAGCAAAGGCAAAATATCAATTATTTTTTTTAAAGCAGCGATAAACTGACAGCGCTCTTTGCGCTGGATCAGTTGATCTTCATAGGCGGTGGTGCTCCCGCATCTTTGGTTCCGTAGCCTTAGCCAAACTTTTTGGGCAGCTGTAACCTTTCCTCCAAGAATTTCTGAAATCAAGCACTGAAATTAGGACTTAGAATGAGTGTTCACCGCTACTACGACTTATGAAGAGGGTCATGCTGCATCCTCAAGATCTCCTTCTCGTCACCCTAGGGATGCTTAAACAGAACAATATGTGCTACCTCATTGTAGGTACTTATTACCCCTTCACGGCAATGCAACAACCTCAGCGAAAAAATGCTGAAGCTTTCTCACGACAACATCGTCCACTGCAATTTAATGAAATGCTGGATATATTCTCGAGCCCAGATATAAATGATTTTCTTATAATAATAACTCCATCCCTGCTGCTAACGATTGTACATCTAAGGATCGTACTACTATTTAAAGGCCAAGGAATAATAATCAGAAATTACTCAAATTCAATCTACATACGGGAATGAGTAGAAGGTGACCCTGTGCCACCCTTCGCAAACCTAAAGACGCTTCTTAAAATTCCCAAAACTCCTTGATGTGCTCATAACACTGGGAAATACTATAGTCTTCGCAAAATTTGAGAGAGGATCTGAAATTAATGAAATTAAGGATGTTTTATTTAGATATCCATTTTACCATATGCAAGTAGAAAGTTCTTTGCACAGCTTGCGTGGTAACGAAAATAATACAGGGTGTGCACAAAGTCTCTTTAGAACTTTGCACATTTATTACGGATACACTGTATGAGATAGACAAATGTGTTTGAGCACATAAGAGCAAAGACTAAACTTTTTACTACCTCATTACAAAAGCTCAATATGCGCACCATTTATTACGCGTAGAACATCTAGCCGAAACATCAGTTCCAACCATGTGCGCTGCAGCATGTCCTCAGTAATGGTCGAAATATCATTGTCGATTCTCGATTTCAGGTCATCGATGTCCTGCACCTTTGTCCGAAACACGATATCCTTCATATATCCCCATACAAAAAAGTCCAGAGGTGTGACGTCGGGGAACAGGGTGGCCATGCAGCAATTGGACCATCCCGTCCAATCCACCTCCAGGGAATGTTGTGTTTAAAAATTCCCGAACGTGCCGTTCCTAATGTGGTGGCGTACCGTCCTGTTGGAATATCACTCTTGGTTGAAGATCCTCCAACTGCGGCACAACATACTCACGCAAAACATCCAGGTAAACATCTGCCGTCACTGTTTTCTCACTGAAGAAAAACGGCCCAAGGACTCGGTTATGTTTAACACTGCACCACACGTTCACTTTAGGACTGTCTCTCACAAGTTCCATAAAAGCATGAGGATTTTCAGACTCTCAAATTCATTGTGTCTGTTTAACTGCTCAAAGACAAGCAAAGTTGCCTCATCCGTAAAACAAACATGTGTGAAAAACTCGGGGTCTTCACTCAGTCTATACAGCATCGTTACTGCGAATTCTTTTCGTCGTGGTCTATCGTTCGCCTCACGTGCTTGTAACAGTTGCATTTTGTATGCATATAATCGTAGGTGTCTATGTAGCACCCTGTGTACCGTGTACCGGGGCATTTGAACTTCTCAGGCGTCGGAACGAATGGACTTCTTCGGGCTTCATGAAAATGAAGAATCACGAACACGTTCGATGTCTTCATTCGATGTTCGTGGGCGGCCACTACGATCTTGATCCAACAGGGACCCATTTTCCACGGATTTCTGGTGCCATTGGCGGATACTAGGACGAGATGGCGGGGTTTTCCCGTACTTAGTCCGGAAACGTCTTTGCATTTGTGTATCATATTTTGTTTCGACGGACCAAGCGACGCAATGCGCTCTCTCTTGTGGGGCCCACATTTTCATAGAACAGCTCCTGCTACGTCAGTGAGGGACGTATAACAAAAATAACGATAATATCAATTAAAACTTTGATATTTACAGTATATTATACAACAAATACCATGAAATTACGTAGTACAGGGTGTCCGTAATAAATGTGCAAAGTTGTAAAGAGACTTTGTGGACACCCTGTACATTCGAAGTAATTGATTGACTAAGCGATACTGCTAATTAAGTATTATAATTTTTAAATAATGCATCAATTCCTGATAATGGATAATCTCCCTGCTAAGTGTCTGCTGGTTTGGACTTCGTCAAAAAGTGTTCCTATTGTTTTAAGTTTTGGAGAAAGTTTACTCAGTATGCCAGAACCAGTCCCGCTGAAACCCTCATGGCATATCGATGTTAGCCAGTGTAGGTCCTAATTAAGGCAGCCGGGTTCTCTATGGCAAACCGTGCCGTTGGGATATGCAATAAGGCTACAACCCTCAACTTTCTTTTACATAAATTATTTTAAGTATGCTATTTGGAGACACGGGGATCAGGCACGTATGTGAGTGTTATTTCCCTCCTCCGAGAAAGAGAGAACCTCACCGCCTGTTTGATTGGAAGTTTTTCTTCTTTGGATTATGTATACTTATAATCCATTTTATTCACTTGGATAATATCCCCCTCCCTTAGGGCGATCGAATCTAAGTAAGATTTTCACTTATTCCTATTCTGGGCAGGAAAAACTTTGATAACTGATGGCCGCCTATTAGGTCTTTCATGCAAATAGCCGTGTACAGAAATCTCCAACTACTAGTTTTGTAAATAAACTCTGTGAATAGAATGTTCGTCCCTTTTCTGCGTGTTCAGAGTTGACTGCGGCATTGCCTGAAATAAATTAAGGAGCGATGCTCTAATCCAGAAATTCGTTCTAAGCCCGAATTTACATCCGATAACAAATTATGTCAGAAGTTCTGATGGCTCACGACGCTTAAGTAGCTAGACCATGAGGTCATAACATAGATATTTTTAATTCCTCACAAAACTTTTCGATTTCTGCATCATATTAATTTATGGTGGGCATGTAGGCTTGAATGATCTAAGTCAGATATCTTTTTGAGAGTTGGATAGGGAGGCATACAGTTTTGTTTGGGGAACTTTCGACCTTTAAAGCCAGTTTTTGACAATCATAAAATCAATATAACAAAATCTGTTGCTATATGTTCTGCTGTTCTAAAAGAGATGACAACTTTTCAGCTCAGCGCTGTTATTAAACGTAAAGGAAAATAAAAGTATGTTATTTGTGTTTGGGATTACATTTTGCTTCATTTGCAGGTGTTTTTAGAACAAAGTCAGTCCAGCAATATTTGTCCTTTTAAATAGCTACGTAACTATACTAGTAGTGCTGAATGTGTAAGAGAATTTCAGAAAGGTCAGGGTATCATATTGCCTTAGAAGTGCAGTAACCTCAGTTTCATGGCTGAGAGAGCACCGAGAGAAAGACCAAAGCAATAATACATATTCCTTGTGTAACGTACCAGGAGATGTGACGTACCTGCCCGAAGGACGCACACTACATAAAGGCAGATAGGAGTCAGAATAAAACGTCCGCGTAGCTCAATTGGTAGAGCAACTTATTCCGGAATGAGGGGACCCGGGTTCGAATCCTGGCGCGGACAGAAATGACGGAGAAATTTACTTCGTTATACTTGTTTTAAAGACGCTGGCCAATTGCCTCCACTTAAGAAGAATCTCATGACCTAAGGAAGAGACTCTCTCTCTCTCACACACACAAAAGAGATTAAGAACAGTCTACAGTTCTCAAGAGGGAATGATATGGGAACAAATCAAACATGTGATGATAGCGGACGATATTTCGGAAAGAAACGTCTTTAGGTAAACGCCGTGTAAAAGGTTTTGTCACAGAGACCGTATCAACAACTCGTGTACGGTTTAGCGCGAATTACTGGAATCGATAACGAAATCTTAAGGCCGAACGAAAAAATATTCATTAAAAATTTACTTTGTGATTCATGCATTATCTGTTCCAGTGTTATCATTTGGAAACTACATGCATTATTTTTCTTTATTAAAGGCACCATAAGGACAGTTCAGTTACGTTCTTATTTTCTTATTCATCGTAAGTATTTGATAATGCTATTTATGTGGTGAAAACTTTAAAGTTAAAACGATGGAATATATAAAAGGAAATGTGAAGTGTCTGCAGTGTTTTAACACAAGGATCTTTATTTCTGCGTTTAGTGTCGTAATGCAAATAATATATGACAGCTTCTTCCTTTTACGTCTCTGACTCATTGAAAATCATCTTTATGTCCGAATGAACAAGTATCGTTTGCAAAGCAGCACTTTTTCGGTTAACCATCGCAGGTGGGCATTATAATGAAATGCTTGAATAAATGATTTTGGAATTCTAACTGTTCATATACCTCTTATTTTATTATATTAATTCCGATTTTGCCGCCCCGGTTGTGCAGTGGTCTAAGCGCTGGCTTATGACCATTCGTTCGAGAAGGGTCCGGGTTCGAATCCCTGTCAGGCATGGATGTTGTGTTTGTCTTACAGCAATGGCTGTCTCCCTTCCCTGGAACCAGTGACCCTAAATTACGGATGGGCGACTGCTTATAGTCCACTGAGTTGCTCACGGTGGTCGTTAAACCTTCAATCAAAAAAAAAAATCCAATTTTATTCAATATTCAAAGGTGAACATTTTGTGGAGTCACATCCCTGATGTCACTGTACACGCAGGCGTGCTTTTTTTCTCAAGTAACATTCTAGCTTCAACTGTTCGTGTGTGAACTCCGTGGCATACCCGATATAAATGATTTCCTAAAGCTTATAATTTTCCCGAATTCGATCTACGCTCAGTCTTGTACATCAGCAACACGCTTTTCGTCCATAATATAGGAATTACTCGCACATTCCGTTCCAGATCCATCTCCTTCATTCACGGTGAAGGCAGTTATCAGCATCGTTTGGAAACTGCATAGATACATAGTTGAATTAGCGTTCGGAGACAAAATTTTACATGAAGTTTTGTTGTTGCCTATAAATAATCGTACCCTTCAAATTTCTGTGCTGTCGAATTGGAATGGAAGTTCCAAACTCTTTGTATCATCATTCATTTAGCAGCATATGAATAAGCTTACTGAACAAGTAATAAAATGCGAAAGACGATCAGTTATACACTAATATAGAGTTTCTACGTTAGCTCACTCCATTAAAATTTCATCCGTCTGGGCGAAGTAGAAATGGGATTATAGACATTAAGAACTCTGAACATGCCTAGCTCTTTCTCTGACAAAGCAGCGCGGCATGATTTTGATATGGTGCATAATGCCTTTAAAGCTTTTCTTACATTTTTGTAGAATTCGTAATGAGAAAAATTAAATAAAATGCGATGCCATGAGCAAAAACCTAGATTGCCCATGTCCCAAAAATGATGAAGTCTGGTTTACTTGTTACATTGATAGAGCCCCTCTGACTAAAATACTGGGTAAAATTCTTAGTGATTCACATAAGGAACACAAAATTGAATTAAACGGTGTGGAAAAAACTAAGACCAGCTCCGAATTTTACATCTACGTATCTTTTCTATAATTGTACACACACACTCATGCGTGTGCGTCTGTGTGTGTGTACAATTATAGGAAAAGATACGTAAATGTAAAAGCATCGTCTTAGTTTTTTTACACACCCTTTAATTCAACTTACTTTGTGTTCCTGTGTGTGTACAATACAAATAATAATTCTTCAATATTTCTCGAGAAATGGTATATACCAGTTGTGCGCAAAATTATTTTCTCATGATTATTAAAACTTGACGTGTAAAGTCAGAATGTTCGTTTAATAGTTAATATATTAAAAATTTAATATTTGTTGTCTAAGTAACGATCGGAATGACAAAGTTTAAACCTCGCGGTCATCTCTTTAATAAAAGGACAATGCAGCAGAATTGTTCAAAATAAGTTGACTCTTCCACAGTGAAGGTACATTCCTTGAGTATTAAACTTTACATATGAAAAGATTCTATTAGTTGAAATCAAACATAAATAAAAAAAAAAAAGATTTCTCCGTATGAAGATGCACTAAATGCTCAATCGTCGACGTTCTAGGAATTTCAAATCAAACTTTTGCTACGATTGTTTACGAAAAATACATTGCTTTTAACATTTACTAATTTAATATTTTGCACCAGTGGCAAAATATTGAATGTCGCTTACGCAGGCAAGTTTAGCACTCCAGGAATTTAAATCTGAGAATGTCATCTCATTTTCAAAAGTGCGGGGTATTTTCTTTAAACTGAAGGAGCCATGCCTTTGACATTTGCTAATCTTTGTAATCAATCAGAAAGATAATACTGAACGTGTGATATTAAATAGTAAATTAACCGTCTAAGTGTGCACAGCAGATTTTAAAAATAAGAACTCGGCGACCTGATCACTAATTTAGACGTGATATATTATTTTGAAAGTTATTTTTATATTTAAATGAAATTTTTTAACGAAAAACAATACTCGACTCAGAAATAAGAGAGCTACGTTCATGCAAATTAATATGGAGCCAGGCTATAGGTATATACGGTGGCGAAGTTAGAAGTTGGCTGTATTTAAAGAGCGAAGAAAGACACCCATTCTGTTAGCTGCAGAGAAGATCGTGATTTAAGAAAAAATGGGCAGTGTAGATTAAAAGATCAGAGTCTGACCACTAAATTTGTCTAACATCGAAGAGTAACATCGTATATACATCACTGACGGATGTTAAACAATCTCGGCGAGTTTAAGCGATGTCGTATCATAGTGAAGCAGCGACTAATTGTGGGGCATTTCCCGCATGATGAACGAAGACTTGGCAGCGGTGAGCACCAGGTATTCCACATCGTCGTTCAAGATCCGGTCGTTGTCGAGTGACTACGGGTACGCATTGATCGTCGATGGCTGTTCACGTCAGAAACATGCCAGGCTGATATCCAGTGACAGAACGACTGATGAAGCAGTACTCTTACACTGTAAAAAAAATTGTAGATTTTACAGTTTTAAACCGTTTTCCAGGGTGCCAACACAAAACCGTAAAATCTACAGTTTTATGCCGTGTTGGAGCAAGCTATAGCTTTGCTCCAACACCGCATTTAATGAAGAAAACAGCACAGAATTTGGCTGGTGCGAGTCACAGTCCAAATAATCACGAAAACACAAAAATTTGGCTGGAACGAATGTGTTGATTGTGTTGGAGCAAAGCTATAGCTTTGCTCCAACACGGCATAAAACTGTAGATTTTACGGTTTTATGTTGGCACCCTGGAAAACGGTTTAAAACCGTAAATTCTACAGTAATTTTTTTACATTGTATCTGTTGGTATCATTAATCGAAGCCTGCGAGAATGGCAGCTCAGGATATGTACCACCCACTGTGTATACTATTCTCTCGAAAACACAGTTATGACGGATTGCAGTGGTGCAAACGACAATCTGAGTGACAACGAACATCGTTTTCAGCAATGAGATCCCATCTGTCTGAGACAGCACGATAGATGCACTCGCATGTGGTGTGCCACCCCCAAAACTCCCACTTTGTGTACTGTTAAGCACCTGTACATCACCTACCTACCACTGGGATCGCGGTGTATGGGGCAATATCTGACGAAAATCGGTTATCTCTCATAGTAATCGAGTGTTGTTTCAGCATACAGCAGTATGTGGTCAGTTTTCTCAGCCCTGTGGTCTTGCTTCCCTTCGGAGCATACCAAACGCCACATTCCAACACGATATTGCCAGACATTTCGCATGCGTTATTCAGACGTGTCTGCAATATATTCCGCGGCTTCCCTAGCCATACCGGTTGTCGTATCTGTAGCTGATTCAGCACATTTCAAATATCCCAAAACGACGTCTGTCAGCAGAACTGGTTCCATCTCCTAACGTTACATACGTTATGACGTATGTTTGTTGTGCAAGCGCAGTAATTCTGGGTAATTCCAAATCAGAACATTATTAGGAAACTTTTTCATTCGTATTAGGATTTGCAATGCCTAGTTAGCTGCCACACCTCGTGATGACGTTACTCAAATATCCAAATGCCTCCCCACTAAACAATTTGAAAATGTGACCATTTGTTGCTCACTGTACTACATTTCATTCCATGGCTTTGCATCGCACACACGAAAGTCTTTCCGGGAGGGGTAATGTTGATGAGAAGTGTTCGCAAAGGTAATAGGAAACATTTTCGTAGGAAAGAAATGAACTTCAGAGCCGATATTTGTGAACAATCCCGAAGAATATGAAAGCTATCACTGACTCCATTTATTTTAAACTTAATGCCGACACATTGCATTATATCAAAAACTTGTATTAGAATCAAACCTTTAAGCGTGCAGCCAAAAGCAAAAACATATGAGACAAAATCCTGTTGTGATTTGTGAGCTACATATTCTTAGACATTGTCCTACTTGAAAATGATATGAAGTATGAAGGACGTGCATTAATATAGAACTGTATTCTGGCTCTATGTCAGCACTCTGCTCATATCAACTGTTTTGATACTAAGTCTGGTACCAATAAGGGAGAGGGAGAGAGAGAGAGAGAGAGAGAGAATAAGGTACCAGAAAACGTTGAAATAATGTGCATCTGTTGCCTATATTCAATGACATTGTTGTGCTAAAGGATGGTAGCAGGCCGAGAGTGAGTTTCTTAAAGATATGAACACATTATTTTACGATTAAAGATGTTTTCTTGATACCATCTTCTGATAGAAGATGGTATCAAGAAAACAGGATTGTTTGTTAAAGGCATGGAAACGTTACTGGAATATGCATGTGTTATCTATTTGTATTGAGGGTAAAACTGCTCAGATAGAAGGTAATATCAGGAGGAGACAAAATTTGCTAAACGTTCGGAAACATTACTGGAACAGGTATTTGCTCTCTATGTTCATTGTTCTGATGGAAAATGATATCAGAACAGCAGGAGTTCGTTAAATGCACAAATCTTTGTAATATGTACATAACTTGTCCCAAAATAGCTGAGAATGCTTTTATACAAAATGTGCAATACTGCATTTGACCTTGGCATGAGTCTCGAAAAACCGATAGTGCTTGTAGTAACCATGGCAACCGGCTACACCTGTTTTTCGCGCGTGCGTCGTCGGTAGTGCAGAGTTTAATAAGCTGTGTTCCGTGAACCCCTAACAAGTGACTTCACGCTGTGATTTTTCGAAAACGAATGGAGGTGAAAGTGGAACAAAAATGGGCCATTAAATTTTGCTATCGACCTAAGCAGTCTGTGGAAGAGACTTTCCGTCTTATGCAAGAGACTTATAAAGATGAATGTCTAGTAAATTAACAATTTACAGAATGCATGAAAAATCTATTAATTGCCGTCAGCCGGCGGCTTTAACCACGTATGGAGTGGTACAGAGGTAAACATCAATACAATAGGTGTTATGATAAGGGAAGACAGGCACCTATCAATTGGAGATGTCAAAGGTATGGTTCAAATTTCAAAGTCGTCAGTTCACAGAATTTGAATTGAGCATTTGGGCATGAAACGAGTTTGTTCAACTAGGGTTCCCCATTTTTTTTCAGGTTCGGCCCATTGAAAGGCCTCACATGGTCAACTCTGTCGTTTCTTATTTAGAGAAAATAAATATTAAGTTGATGCCCAACGTGCATGTCGTCCAAATGTCACCATGTGACTTCTGGTTGTTCCCCATTTAAAAAAAGACCTTACGGGGACGACAATTTGAGATTGACCAACAACTTATTACAGCTGCGAAGGGGTGCTTCAACAGCATTTCAGAAGAAGAACTCCAGAAGACATTCAAAAAGCGGGTGGAACGTTGGAACACCTCTATTTGATACAATAGAAAGTATTTCGAAAAACATGACCACTTCTTTTATACTTAAAGTACGCATATGTTTTTATAAAAACATTATTACTTGCGTTGGAACAACCATTGTATTTTCTATTTGTGTTTTCGTTACTATTCTAACAGAAGATTGTGTCTATGTTTGGAACACATAAAACTGTATTTGATGGAGGCACAAAGAGATTATTGGGATGTGTACGTGCTGTTTATGTTCAAGATTATTGTTCTGATGGAAGATGTTTTCAGAGAAAGGCGAACGCCCCGGTGGCCCCGTCACCTAAGCTCTGGTTTCTGACTATTCGTTCGAGATGGGTCCGGGTTGAATCCTGATGAGGCATGGATGCCATGTTTGTCTTACAGCTCTGGCTATCTCCCTTCCCTAAATTAGGGACGGGTAACCAGTGCCCCTAAGCTAAGGACAAGTGAAGGTTTCTAGTCCACCGAGTTTCTCACGGTGTTCATTAAACTCCCAACAGAAATGGAGGAGAGATTCAAAAAACAGGCGGGATAGCGTGTCCGAAGTGGCAGCCTGCTTAAGTTCTTTATTTTAACCAGAGATGAAAGATTGTTAAAAGTAATGACAACAAACTCTCTTTCTCTCTCTTAAAAGTTTAATGTTCCTTCTTCTGTATACAGTAGGACTAGATTTGAGAACGTGTACACATCACAAGCACACACATTATTTCCATGTTTTCATTTAATCGCACTAATCGGGAATCCTTCTTTAATGTATACGTGACAACTAGAAATACCACTACTGAATACACGGTAACTTGAAGTTACCGAAAGCCTGTTGTCACTCTCATTTAGAGGAGCTCCTAAAATTCGTGTCCATAATGTCGACAGACTCGGAAAGAGAGAGAGAGAGTACCAAGGATGTATTTTCTTTCCATTTGCATGTGACCTGAAGCGGGTTTTACGAAAGTCAATGCTTTCAGCGGTACAGTCAACACATAATTTTCTTTCTCTCTTTTTCTCTGTTTGCTTCACCCCTGTTATTTCACGAAATTTGATCGGAGTGTGAAAAGTCTTTCTTTTTTTAATATCGATAAGACTCGAAAAGAGAGTAAAGCACAAATTTGCCTCATTCTCGGACTCCAAGAAATGCTGTTTTTCTAACTGAAAGCAAATGAGGTGTGCTCTAAAAATAACTTTTCTGTTTCTTGGTGATACTAATACCTCACATCATAAAGAAAATAAATTTATCACATATCTTTTTTAATTTCAGTCCGACGCCATGCTTTAATTTTAATTCAGATTACATACTTTGTTATAAAAACTTCAAAATGCATTTAGGTACTTTTCGGTAATGCATGCCCTTCTAATGTCGTAAGGTATTTTATTCTTCCATTTTCCATATCGTTAGAGAAATTCCTCGAAGATTCTTTTCTGCAAAATCACAGCTTCCGCCGAAGTTTCAAAATTTTAACTACTTTTAACTCTATGGCGTAATTTTCAACACATTCTGGAAAATGATTTTTCAACAAAGAATTTCGGTATTTATCCCACTGAAGTTTAGTTATATTGTTTTCAGTGCCAGTTTAATTTATACTAGAAAGTCAAAATCAATAATTTCTTCTGTTGCAATTTCACAGACGCACAGATTCAAAGCCAGTACCAAATCCTTTTCAAAGTGAATTGCATTTGAATTAACATTTGCCTTGTTATTTTCTTTCCGTTTTATACTTTAACATTATATCCCCAAAAGTTTTTAACTGTTTATTCACATACCGGCCACTGGATTCGAAACTTTTATTCAGTACCGCATTGGACCTTCCTTACCCTGAATTACAGAACGTATGCAGTTCGGTATATACTCGTATTCCACAAGGTGTTGGAGTGCATTTACTTTTACAGCATACTAGACGTTTACCAGACACTCTTATCAACTGGCTCAGATTTGACGGAAGAAGACTTTGCTCCAGGATATGTTTTCCTAACATGACCCATACATTCCAAATGGGGTTCAGACCCTGGATTTGTGGTGTCCAGGAAATATGGTGGAAGTCTGTGCTCCTTGAACCACTTCTGAACATATCTTGCACGATGGGCAAAGCACTGTCGTGCACGAAAGAGCCATCACTGGCTGGATAAAGAGTCAACACTTCAGGATGGACTTCATCGGCAACAGTGTCCAGAAAAACTTTGGACAACACCTGACTTTCTAGCAATATCAGAGGATCCGTACCAATAGAACATGCCCCACATCATGGCACCACCTCCAGAATCTTGAGTTGGGCTTACAAGGCAATCTGAGTCCATTGATTCATGGGGCACACCCCAAACGCTATGTCTGCTGTCGGTTTAGAACAAGGTGAACTGGGATTCGTAGGATCACATGATTTTCCTCAGTCTTCCAGTGTCCACCCTTGGTGTTTCTGACACCACTGTAGACGAAGTTTGCGGTGCGTTCTTCGAAGAAATCGCTGGTTTCCATATTGGTGTGCGATTGCAAATACCGATCCTCTTCAATTCCAATGCGCAATAGTTCTCGCTAAAGTATGGGCCCGGAACAGCCTTAATTTAATTCTTAAGTCAATTGCTATAAACTGTAAATCCTGTTTATCCGTACAAGCTTTCTCAGACGACAACGATTTCGTTTCTGACAGATTGCCGCCGTTTCCCAGTTACAAAGCAATGTTAGTTAGTTTTTCACTGATTAAAGACTCAGGATATCTCATCTTTTGAGAAACCGGTCAGCTCTGGTGCTTTCAATATCATCGCTTCTGCTAGACTGGCACCCACAAGTCCTTTATCGAATTCCGAAAGATTCTTTGTGTTTTTCCTTGTAATGAATCCTACTGACGATTACTGACGAGCAACTGTCTTGAATAGTTGCCTATATCACATGCTGACGCACGTGACCACGAATTTTTCATATACGCTGCGTAAGTGATGTTTGCGTTCATCATCATTAAAATTTCTAATTCAGTGGACAGTTTGTGTATTTGCATATTGCAAGACAGTCAGGTGTTTGCAATTACTGATCTCCCCATGTGTATGCAGTTATGCATCTGAAAAAAAATTACATTAAAAATTAAATACTGGTGCAGAAGTTGAGACCTGAGATCTCTTAACCCTATATACTGTAGTTTAAGAATTGTATATTCAGTGATCTCATTAGAATGTTATATACAGTTAGAAATTTTGATATCAGTGTCATAAAGTTAGAAGAGTTTTAATAGCGTAACACAAAAAAAAAATTCTCCCTTTCCTAAAGAAGCCTAAACTTTTTGTTCAATGGCAGTACCGTTGACTTTATTGCGATTTCAATAAAATTGATATAAAGTAATTTCCTTTCCTTCTAGTGGTCTCGAATGCAATATGTCTTGTTTTAATTTTTTTAAATGTGAAAAAGGAAAAATTACCTTCAAGGATTAAATAAAAGTCTTCGGTTTACAGAAAATCGGTTTTAACGTATAACAATATACGTAGTATAACGTCGGTAACTACTTAATGCTTAACTGAATTTTAAATTATAATATTTGTGCTAACGTAATTGTTTGTGCAGAATGAAATTTGTGTACTTGTACATTTTTGCTAATTAGAAATTTATGCATTAGGCTACTTTTAAATGTTTCCGAAATTTTGGTAAGAGCGCATCAGAAATTCGTGTGATGAACGACATATCATCTAATCTTAGCGATTGGATAACTCCTGATTCTGTACACACTCCGG
Organism: Macrothele yani; assembly: GCA_039090855.1. Lineage (NCBI taxonomy): Eukaryota > Metazoa > Arthropoda > Arachnida > Araneae > Macrothelidae > Macrothele > Macrothele yani. The sequence goes on along the minus strand of CM076995.1, from coordinate 3,332,938 downwards.
TTTCATCAAGCTGGAAGAATTAGTGCTCTTGCATCATAAGACTACTTTAGGGTATGTAAGATGTGCCGCCTCTGGAGAATGTACTCTTGTACTGCCATTTGGAGGCCAAACTTCTCCGTTTCATTGCATGTACACGTCTAGTTAAGAAGTGCATGTGATGAAATCTCTTTTGTTCCAAATGCTGAGAGGAAACTTCAACTTGCAACACTTTCTGATAGAACTTATTTGTGTTTCAGAATAGAAGCAGCTCATGCAGAAGTATTTTCACACAGCTCAATCTTATGTAAAGTTATGATGCAATATTTTATATAGATGCAATCTTCAAATATTAATATTAAAGTTCTTGGAAGTAACTGTTCTTAATGGAGATGCATCGTGGAAAATATAGCGGAGTTCCTCAAAATGTTTCTTGAAGGCAGTAAGCTCAACACCCATTGTCTTGCGTTTCTTACGGTCTACCAATCTAGAATTACACTGCAAATGTTTTAGGAACATCAGCCAATTTTAAATCTTACTTAGTGGATGCACATGCAAATGTGGTTAGCGCGTGAAAAAATAAGAAAAAAAAAACTTCAAATATTCACTGAGTCGTTTTGGAAAAGTAATGTTGGTAACTACTTAATGCTTAATAATTAAGCAATTATTGAAAGAAAAATATTTAATTCGAAGCAATTCAAAAATTATTCACTTCAAAGCAATTGTTTTAATTGAATTATTGAATTACAATCTTCAAAAATTAATATTAAAGTTCTTGGAAGTAACTTTAAGTACCAGTATGCCATTTGAGATTTGCACTGCTTATTACAATATGTACAAATGCGAAAAACTGAAAATCGTTAACCACAGTTCCTGCTATTGAAAAGGCTGTAATGTGTTATTAACATCTACTTAAAAAGATTAAACATCTAACATCTTAACTAAATGTTAATAATTTTTATCTCTCAGCACTACGTTAGATAACACAGTACTTTCATATAGGTAATGAGGGAAATGGAAATCATTGTACTATTTCCTTCATAAATAATTATGTTTCACACTATAGTACGGAATCAAAATGCTGCCAATATTGTTTAGAGTGTGGCTGATTAAACTTTTCCAGTAGCACTGGCTATTACTATACTCCAAGCAGTGCTATTTAGTGCGTGGAGAACTAAAGCTCGCCGTCAGCACTGAACATTTATTTCATTGTTAAAAATTCAGAATTTGAATTATTTTGATGAATTTTCTTTTTCACATTTCTAAAAATAAAACACATTAATCCAATTTCTAACCTTCCATTCACGTCAGATAACTTTATAAGCAGTTGTAAACGCTGTTTGCCCCACTTTCAGATTGGCTTTGTTTAACTCTAAGAGCTTGTCTGTCAGGAAAATTCCTAGAAGTCCAGCGAACAAACGTCATCAATTAGCCGCTGAATCTACCATGAACAGGATAGAACGCAGCACCATTTAGAAGGAAACTGTGGAAGCTGTTCAACCTCACGTGACTGCCTGGGAAAATGTTGCTAAACCACGCGTTCATAATAACCAGGGGTCGTGATGGGATTGCATTGTTAAACGAAACATGAAGCCTTATGCCCAGAAGAAGCAGTGATGCTATCAGAATTTAACGATTCGAAAACCAAAGCTTTGGAACTGAACTGCGAAACGTATTGTTTTCCTTATCGCATTTTATCCGCTAGTGCGTCCAGGGATCAACTATTTACGCCCAAGCTACAACTAAGCACCGATATTAATCTCAAGCTGTTAAACGGTAGAACTTTCCGATTTACCGGAATGGTAGGGAATGGTTTTACTTGTGTACGCGTCGTACATCAGATCTGTTACTTGAAATAACCCTCGAGTATGAAGTGTCTCCATTTGCAAATATCCACTTGATAGTAACGCCTGACTCACGTGAATTAATGGCTTAAGATTTAATTGCTATTTATGGAAACTCTCTGCACTGTAGCTTTTAACTTTGGAAAACTACTGTCACATTTCGTGGTGCAGCAATATCTAAACAAGAGAATTAATTGCTACATGTGAGATTCCGCTTTACGTAAATGAGACCTCACATATTAATAGGCTCCTTGTAGACAATAAAGGAAAAATTATTTGTCATTTTTAGTTGTGAAACGACCCAGAAGATCATCGAACATTAGAAAGAGCCTCTGATTTTCAATATAGGGTCATTAACAGCACAAAAGTGAGGACGCCATTATTCAAGTAGAAATAAACATAAAATACGTTACCCGAGACACAAACCACAACTTGTCCATAGGAATTAATCAGATCGGTTGAGAGATTCCCATACATGGAGTCCTTATTCTGTTCCATGAAATATGTTTGATGATATTTTGCATAATTCTTCTTTAGACATATGTGTCTAAAGAAATAGCTCTCAGATGATTTTAGCTGACGTCATCCAAATATTTTGCGCTACGACTCGCAGTACACTTTCGAATATAAGTTTTATTAAAAATGTTTTTAAGCTACACTGGCGGAAAGTGAAGAACGAACACCAAGAAGGAGACGTCTGATACCAACGCAATTTATACAGCATAATAACGGAATACAGAGGATAACGTGATCAAAACATTATGACAAAATACAGCTGTATTTGCTGGTAAACTGAAAAATAACATTTCCATGTAACATGGTTAGTACGAGGTTGAACCGCCATGCACTGCGTCACACTGTGCAATTCTGGCATGGAGTCTGTTGTACAGATGTTGGATGTAAGTTTGGGTTATTGAGTTCCTAGCATCCTCAACCTGGACGCGCAAATCGGGGATGGTCGTGGCTGGCCGTGGAGACCGGATAAGTCGTTGTCCCATAAAATCCCACACGTTCTCAATGGGGGACAAATCCGGTGAACGTGCAGGCCATGAAAGTTGTCTCACACCCCGAAGTGCATGTTGCGTTGCACGTGCCGTGTATGGGCGTACGTTATATTGTTGGAAAACACCACGATGCACCGATCTTACAAATGGCACAACAACGGGCTGAATGATGTTGTTGATGTAGGAGGTGATGTTTAACGTACCCGGTACAAACACTAGTTGTGTACGGGAGCGATAGCTGATCGCTCCCCACACCAGGAGACCAGGTGTAGGCCCTGTGTGTCGCTGGCGGATGCAAGAAGGGTGGAGATGCTCTCCTGTGCGTCTGCGAACACGCATACGGCCATCGGAGGCTCCCAAGCAGATTCTGCTTTCATCGAACACGACAGATCGCCATTGCGTTCTCCAGTGCAGATGTTGGCGACACCACTGCAGCCGTTCCTGACGGTGGGCTGGAGTCAAAGGTACACATGCCAGAGGCACACATGCACGTAGTCATGCATCCAGTAGACGGTTGTGGATTGTTCGCACAGTCACCTCAGGTGCAACGGTAGCTCGGATTTGCGTCGCAGTGGATGTTCTGCTTGACAACGCCGCTCTTCTTATGCGTCGATCGGTCCTCTCATCAGTCCGTCTGTGACTCCCAGTTCCACGTCTTCTCGTGTGGGAATGTTCCTCGGACCATCTACGCCACCATTGTACCACCACCGATACTTCCCGTCCAATTCGCTCCGCAATACTACGATACGACCACCCGGCCTCGCGGAGTCCGACTAGATGACCTCGCTCAAAGTCCGATAACTGCTGAAATCTTACATGTCTTCCATGTCCAGGCATTGCAGCTTCTTCAGGGTCTTCGCACGTTTCCGTACGCCGACGACGGATTACATTCCCTTCGCAGTACTCCTTAAATACCACAGACGATAATTTGCATATTATGTCGTGCTGTGGCGTAAGCGCTCACCGGTTGGTCCCGAAATTAACATCACACCTACGTAAACTCGACCCCCATTAACATATGTAAATTTCATGATCGTCCGCCAATTCCTTCTTGGTGTTCTTTTTTCACTTTCCGCCAGTGTATGTTTCTATGTTTCTTCATGGGCATTCCAATTAGTGCCATAAACTTATACACCAAAAACAGTGGCTGAACATTAAGAAAGACGGCACTGAATTCTCGAAAAAAAAATGAGCACGTATTTGATTCCTTTGTGACACGAAAATAATTTTTTCAAGCAGATATGTAGAAAAGGACAAGTTTCGGCGGAAAATAGTATGTACTTATGCTCTTACGGCAAAAACTGTGCAATATTTAAAACATGTAATATGAGTTCATCTATGTAACTTGCTCCATTCACAATGAATGGGTTCATTCATAGTGAATGGAACCAGTTTCATAAAAATAGTATAGATTTCTGCAATCGATAAATCATCCATAAATAGAAATGGCTGCACGCCCAATAGTGACAGAAATATGTTGACGAAATATCACAAATTACGCGAAAATTGTTACTCATAGCGGAAGATATCCCAGGCTGAAACTCATTTTTAAATCGAATGAGTAGAAGTAACATGGAAGAAAACGTGATACAACTTTACGCCCGCTAGAGTGAAGGCTGTGTGTCATATGAATATGCAAATGGAAAAAATACTCCTCACAGTGAACGGTACCCCATGGCGGCAGAATTTTGAATTATGAAAAAATAAAACATATACGCAAAATATTTTTATAGCAAACGCCATTCAATGGAATGAATTCTTCAAATACGACATCTAGATGCATATATATCAACAAGGTTTTTACATATACGCTCCTTAGTTGCAAAACTATATATGAACTACTTAAAAAGGATGGCATTCTTACTTTTTTTGTAGTAAATAGCATTCCTATTTTTTTCGTAGTAAATAGTAATTTTATATTTTTATAGTAAATAGCATTCTTAATTTTTTCGTAGTAACATGCAGTAGGAAGAGAAGTTTTTCAGTAGGATTTTTAGAAGCAGAGGTACAGCTGGAAATATAAATGCGCACTTGCGTCAGAACTCTGCACGGTAAAAACTCCACCAGTATATGCAAAATTTTCCACGATGTGAATGGTATCGGATCTTAAAAGATTTTTCAAGTGATGTTTTTAGAAGCAGAGATATAGAGAAAAGTAGGTTTTACATCTGTACCCCCTTTAAACGTAGCGTGAAAGGTGTACATTGCTTAAAGAAGAAAATAGATGGAAAATATTTTCCATAATATACAGTAGTACTGTATCGAGAAAGACTTTTTCCAATGTGTTTTTACGGTCAGAGATACTTTTTTGAATGAAAATGCAAGCTGATGCCTTCTGTCGGCAGAACTGTGAGTTATAAGAAAAAAGAGAAAATACGCATAAAGTATTCCTTATTGCAAAAGCTACGTGATGGAAAGCAATGCTTCAAACGCAACTTCTAGAAGTAGGAATAGCAAGAAAAATGTTTTTATTTATAAGTCTTAAAAACAAAACTGTGCATTATTTAAAGATGATAATATTTGTGATTTTACTATAGCCCAAATGTCATACAGTATAAAAATATTTTTTCAATAGGTTGTTTTCAAGCGGAAATACAGATGCAAACAGAAATGCACGCTGACGTCATCTTAAGTTAGAGCTGTGCTGTGCACCATAAACTGTCTAAGAATATATGCAAAATATTCAACAAAGCGAAAGGTTTTCGATGCAATAAGATTTTTGAAATCGGACCTTTAGAAACAGAGATATCTTAAAAAAAAATACATACTTCTGCGGAACCGAGAGGGTAAATTGTTTATTACTGCGGGCAGGAAATGAACATAAAATGATTTGGTATTAAACGGTATAGGACCATAAGGGAGTTTTTAAATTAGATTTTTAGACACGCAGTACTTCTGCAAATATTTTACAAAAAAGAAATCTTTCTTACGTCCTCTGGTGACAAAATTGTGAGTAAAGAAAAATTAGAATTTGCTAGAAAGGGCGTTTCAAATCAGAACATCAAAACGTAGAAGAACAGACATGGAGAAAAATGTTACAAACAGAAATATGCCTTATGCCTTCTAGTGACAAAATTATAAGTAAAGAAAAATTAGGATTTACATGCTAAATGTTTCTCAGTGAAAAAACACTGTTTGAAAAGGAAAGAACTTTTCAAATCAGACTGAAGAAGAACACACATCGAGAAAATCAGGTTACACACCTGCGGCCTTTGAGAGGAACGGCGCATGATAATAATAAGCAGAAAATATACGCAAAATATTTTCCTTTCTGAGAGGTATCTGGCAGAAGAAGAATGTTTGTGCTCGTATTTTTAGGAAGAGAGGTACTGCTGCGAATGTATCGGGAACTGATATATTCGCTAGGAATACTTCTCGATATGAAAATTTTGAAATGACATGTATAGCACTCTTTTTACACCACGAAATTTTTTATACGCAAAAAGGGTTTTTTGAATAGGATTGTTAACCAAAATGCGAATACGTTTTCAGAGCAAATCACTAAATTTTTCCAAGTGGGAGTTCTTTTACAATCGAATTCGGTTACACATGAATTTTCAATAAAATGTTAATTTGCTCGATTATCAAAAAAAAAAAACTTGCCATGAGAGCCAGCACTAAAATACAAAAGAACAAAAGAGGTCATTATTTAATTTGGTATGTGGGATTCTTGCTTTTAAAAATATTTCTTGAACACTGGGCCGAGTTGATGGTATGAGAAAATGCATTCGCATTTTATCTTCAGTTGGCTTAAACATTCCTTAGTTTTGATATTCTGAAATACAGAGAATATAATTTCCCATTGGTATCTTGTAGAAAGCTGTATAAACTTTGAAAGTGCTTTTGTTCCTATGTTGGAACATTATTTATTAGCAGATTGAAGGAAATGTGAAATGTTTCTAAATGTTTTACTCAAGTGTACAGCCGGTACGAAATTCAATTAATTCGTTTTGTTCTGCCAGTAAACTTCACGTGGTCTAATAAAAATTCAACAAATGGAGTTATCCTGTTATAGCAATCAACAAATGTAAGTAGAAAACAGTCTCTCTAAGTTTTACTCTAATGTAGCAAAGTATTCACAGATCAAGTCTTCAATAAGTTTTTTTATTGCTTCGTCTATAGAAACAAATCCATATCATTTAATCTTTTTTTCTGTTTTTATCTCATCTTGCACAGCCCGAATTTATTCTGAGCACAAAAAATTATTAAGGTTCGTTCCTGGCATTCTCGAATTTACCTTGTTCAAATGTTCAATATATCAGATAGGTCAGCCAGTTTTCATCACCCGTCATTCCACAGCTGTTATCAAAATCTTTCTTTCTTTCTGCTCAGTATTAAACAACTGAATAATTACCTCTTTACTTCGTAAACACAACTTCAAACGTTACCAGCAATAATTTAGGTTGGTATACAGAATATGGTTCATGTGGTTAAATTTTGTTTCCAAGAGAAGTGTGTAAATAATTGTGATTTTTCAGGTCTAATACCAATGAAATTCACCAATTTAAATTATTTTTCTAACAGCACATTTTATCCCTTCACCTACTATTTTTGTCATTAATGCTTCCCTGCACCAAGTTCAAACTGGATGAAGAACAGGCTACAGCATTACCTATAAAGACAATAGACTTTTGGTGATTGGCCAGTGGGTGCGAAAGACAATTTCTACCGTGAGATGGCAGTGCGGCGCAAGGTATAAAGAATGCTATTGCCGCCTTATTTGAATGATTGGATTGTACATGTTAAAAAAATTCCACTTCAGTTTCTAAAACAATCTCTGTTTTTACAACTGTATAAACGATTTACTGCAGTTTGCCGATGTACGTACACGTCTTCTAAAGAGAAAATTGTGGGAATATCATTTCATGAATTCCCATCAGATCAGAACCTGCAGCATCGCCCTTCAGTCGCCAGGTACGACTGAAGGGCGATGCTGCACCATCTATATATTTCCAGGTTATCCGTATTATACAGAATGCGCCTCCTACAAAAAATAGCAGGCGTGTTCTTAAGAGAAGGGATGATGCCGCAGACTAACTGTACTAGTAAAAACAAGAAAGATGACACCGAATTTTCGGGTGTAATAAGCACGTCTTTTGAATCCGTTCTTACGCAAATTAAATTTATCAAAGCTATTCAAAGTCAATGGAACCTGTATGGAAAACAATAGATCTGACGAAAGAAAGAAGATTTTCAATCGGGTTTTTAATCCCTCAGATATTGCTGTAAACGGAATCGTGAGCTTACGAACTTTTAGAAACAGAGATATCGACAAAAATAAGATGTGACTTTATGTCCCCTGGTGGGAAAACCATGCGTTATTTTAGGAAGAAAGTATTCTCAAAAGGTTTATCCATATAAGCGGTATCGGTCCAAGAAAAAAATTAGTTGAGTTTTCAGGAGCCCAGATTTTGCAACAAATACTTCAGAAGCAGAAATTAACACTTATGACCCCTGGTGGCTAAGCCATTTTTTACCAAACATTAGAAATTATGTGAAAAATATTTTCCATCAGGTCTTGTATGCGATACAGGAAGCATTTTTCAAATCAAAGCTTTAGGAGCAGAAATAATGCAGAAAACGCAATTTACCATTGTGCACCCTAGCGGAAAGTCAATGATTTACTTGAAAATTTTGAATTTATAGGAAAAACATTTCGCACCGGAAACACTATCCAACAAAGAAGGAATCTTTCAAATCGTACTCTTAGAAGTAGAGATATTGACAAAAATAAGATATACGTCTACGCTCCCTGGCGTAAAAGCCATGCATTTTTTCAAGAAGAAAATTTTCTTAAAAGGTTTGCCGACATGAGTAGTATCGGCCAACAAACGACTTTTTTTTCAATCCAGATTTTAGAAGCTCATATTTTGCTGCAAATACAACAGAAGCGAAAATTAGGACTTACGCCACCTGGTGGCCAAACCATTTCTTACAAAAATTAGAAATTATGTGCAAACGATTTCCCATTAAGAGCTGTATGCGGGGCAGAAAGAATGTTTCAAATCGGAGATTTAGAAGCAGAGATATAGGGGGAAAGGCAATTTACATTTACGTCTCCTAGCGGAAAGTCTATGAATTACTTGAAAATTTTGAAATTATATGAACCACATGTCACACCTGAAACACTATCCATCAAAGTAGGAATTTTTCAAATCGGACTCCTAGAAGTAGAGATATTAACAAAAATAAGATATACATCTACGCCCCATGGCCATGCACTATTTTAAGAAGAAAATGTTTCTAAAAGGTTTGTCGACATGGGTAGTATCGGTCAACAAACGACGTTTTTTTCAATCGAGAATTTAGAAGCTCATATTTTGCTGCAAATACAACCGAAGCGGAAATTAAGATTTACGCTCCCTGGTGACCAAACTATTTTTTTACAAAAATTAGAAATTATGTACAAACGATTTCCCATCAGGAGCTGTATCCGGTGCAGAAAGAATTTTTCAAATCGGAGATTTAGAAGCAGAGGTATAGGAATAAACGCAATTTACCACTACGCCTCCTAGCGGAAAGTCTATGAATTACTTGAAAATTTTGAAAAGATATGAAAAACATATCACACGAGAAACACTAGCCAACAAAGAAGGAATTTTTCAAATCGGACTCCTAGAAATAGAGATATTGACAAAAATAAGATGTAGATCTACGCCCCCTGGCGGAGAAACTGTGCAATATTTTAAGAATAAAACATTCCGAAAAGGTTTATCGAAGTGAGTGGCATCAGTCCACGAAAGAATTTTTTCAATCGATATTTTAGAAGCTCCGATTTTATGACAAATACATCAGAAACAAATTTAACACTTACGCCCCCTGGTGGCCAAAGTATTCTTTACCAAAAATTTGAAATGATATGCAAAAGATTTTCCATCACGAGATGTATCCGCTGAAGAATTTTTTTTTCAAATCGGAGTTTTAGCAGAAGAGTTATCGGGAAAAATGTAATTTATTTTTACGCTCCCTAGCGAAAAAATCTATGCGTAATTTTATTTTTACGCTCCCTAGCGAAAAATCTATGCGTAATACGCCTCACCTGCTCTGATGCTCTCTTACTATTGCTGTTGCAGCTGCTCGCAAGCGGGATTCTCGTACCGGCTCTACGTCTGCGAAAATGCCTCGCCTCCTTGATTCTTCTCTTACTATTGCTGTTGCAGCTGCTCGCAAGCGGGATTTTCGTACCGGCTCTACTTCTGCGAAAACGCCTCACCTCCTCTGATGCTTTATAACGAAGTAAATTTCTCCGTCATTTTTATCCGCGCCAGGATTCGAACCCGGGTCCCCTCATTCCGGAATAAGATGCTCTACCAATTGAGCTACGCGGACGTTTTATTCTGATTCCTATCTGCCTTTATGTCGTGTGCGTCCTTCTGGCAGGTACGTCACATCTCCTGTTACGTTACATCATCTCCCCTTATTTATTATTTTTTTTTAATTTTTTTTTTTTGAAGTGCTGGAGAAGGGATTCTCTTATCTTTCCTATCTCGCGGTGTGGAAATAACATCACACCATTGCGAGATTTTGAACGGTCGGGTCATCCGGATAGTTCGGGCGCCATTTTAACGAAGTAAATTTCTCCGTCATTTTTATCCGCGCCAGGATTCGAACCCGGGTCCCCTCATTCCGGAATAAGTTGCTCTACCAATTGAGCTACGCAGACGTTTTATTCTGATTCCTATCTGCCTTTATGTCGTGTGCGTCCTTCTGGCAGGTACGTCACATCTCCTGTTACGTTACAGCTTCTTTTACTATTGCTGTTGCAGCTGCTCGCAAGCGGGATTCTCGCACCGGCTCTACGTCTGCGAAAATGCCTCGCCTCCTTGATTCTTCTCTTACTATTGTTGTTGCAGCTGCTCGCAAGCGGGATTTTCGTACCGGCTCTACTTCTGCGAAAACGCCTCGCCGCCCCGGTGGCACAGTGGTCTAAGCGATGGCCTCTGATCATTCGTCTGAACGGGGTCCGGGTTCGAATCCCGGTCAGGCATGGATGCTGTGTTTGTCTTACGGCACTGGCTCTCTCCCTTCCCTGGAACCAGTGACCCTAAATTAGGGTCGGGCGACTGCTTATAGCCCATTGAGTTGCTCACGGTGGTCGTTAAACCTCCAATCAAAAAAAAAAAAAAAAAAAAAAAAACGCCTCACCTCCTCTGATGCTTCTCTTACTATTGCTGTTGATGCTGCTCCCAAGCGGGATTCTCGTACCGGCTCTACGTCTGCGAAAACGCCTCGCCTCCTTGATTATTATCTTACTATTGCTGTTGCAGCTGCTCGCAAGCGAGATTCTCGTACCGGCTCTACGTCTGCGAAAGCGCCTCACCTCCTCTGATGCTTCACTTACTATTGCTGTTGCAGCTGCTCGCAAGCGGGATTCTCGTACCGGCTCTACGTCTGCGAAAACGCCTCGCCTCCTTGATTATTCTCTTACTATTGCTGTTGCAGCTGCTCGCAAGCGAGATTCTCGTACCGGCTCTACGTCTGCGAAAGCGCCTCGCCTCCTTGATTCTTCTCTTACTATTGCTGTTGCAGCTGCTCGCAAGCGGGATTTTCGTACCGGCTGTACTTCTGCGAAAACGCCTCACCTCCTCTGATGCTTCACTTACTATTGCTGTTGCAGCTGCTCGCAAGCGGGATTCTCGTACCGGCTCTACGTCTGCGAAAACGCCTCACCTCCTCTGATGCTTCTCTTACTATTGCTGTTGCAGCTGCTCGCAAGCGAGATTCTCGTACCGGCTCTACGTCTGCGAAAGCGCCTCGCCTCCTTGATTCTTCTCTTACTATTGCTGTTGCAGCTGCTCGCAAGCGGGATTTTCGTACCGGCTCTACTTCTGCGAAAACGCCTCACCTCCTCTGATGCTTCACTTACTATTGCTGTTGCAGCTGCTCGCAAGCGGGATTCTCGTACCGGCTCTACGTCTGCGAAAGCGCCTCGCCTCCTTGATTCTTCTCTTACTATTGCTGTTGCAGCTGCTCGCAAGCGGGATTTTCGTACCGGCTCTACTTCTGCGAAAACGCCTCACCTCCTCTGATGCTTCACTTACTATTGCTGTTGCAGCTGCTCGCAAGCGGGATTCTCGTACCGGCTCTACGTCTGCGAAAACGCCTCACCTCCTCTGATGCTTCTCTTACTATTGCTGTTGCAGCTGCTCGCAAGCGAGATTCTCGTACCGGCTCTACGTCTGCGAAAGCGCCTCACCTCCTCTGATTCTTTACTTACTATTGCTGTTGCAGCTGCTCGCAAGCGGGATTTTCGTACCGGCTCTACTTCTGCGAAAACGCCTCACCTCCTCTGATGCTTCACTTACTATTGCTGTTGCAGCTGCTCGCAAGCGAGATTCTCGTACCGGCTCTACGTCTGCGAAAGCGCCTCGCCTCCTTGATTCTTCTCTTACTATTGCTGTTGCAGCTGCTCGCAAGCGGGATTTTCGTACCGGCTCTACTTCTGCGAAAACGCCTCACCTCCTCTGATGCTTCACTTACTATTGCTGTTGCAGCTGCTCGCAAGCGGGATTCTCGTACCGGCTCTACGTCTGCGAAAACGCCTCGCCTCCTTGATTATTCTCTTACTATTGCTGTTGCAGCTGCTCGCAAGCGAGATTCTCGTACCGGCTCTACGTCTGCGAAAGCGCCTCACCTCCTCTGATGCTTCACTTACTATTGCTGTTGCAGCTGCTCGCAAGCGGGATTTTCGTACCGGCTCTACGTCTGCGAAAACGCCTCACCTCCTCTGATTATTCTCTTACTATTGCTGTTGCAGCTGCTCGCAAGCGAGATTCTCGTACCGGCTCTACGTCTGCGAAAGCGCCTCGCCTCCTTGATTCTTCTCTTACTATTGCTGTTGCAGCTGCTCGCAAGCGAGATTTTCGTACCGGCTCTACTTCTGCGAAAACGCCTCACCTCCTCTGATGCTTCACTTACTATTGCTGTTGCAGCTGCTCGCAAGCGGGATTCTCGTACCGGCTCTACGTCTGCGAAAACGCCTCACCTCCTCTGATGCTTCTCTTACTATTGCTGTTGCAGCTGCTCGCAAGCGAGATTCTCGTACCGGCTCTACGTCTGCGAAAGCGCCTCACCTCCTCTGATGCTTCTCTTACTATTGCTGTTGCAGCTGCTCGCAAGCGGGATTTTCGTACCGGCTCTACGTCTGCGAAAACGCCTCGCCTCCTCTGATTATTCTCTTACTATTGCTGTTGCAGCTGCTCGCAAGCGAGATTCTCGTACCGGCTCTACGTCTGCGAAAGCGCCTCGCCTCCTCTGATGCTTCTCTTACTATTGCTGTTGCAGCTGCTCGCAAGCGAGATTTTCGTACCGGCTCTACTTCTGCGAAAGCGCCTCACCTCCTCTGATGCTTCACTTACTATTGCTGTTGCAGCTGCTCGCAAGCGGGATTCTCGTACCGGCTCTACGTCTGCGAAAACGCCTCGCCTCCTCTGATTATTCTCTTACTATTGCTGTTGCAGCTGCTCGCAAGCGAGATTCTCGTACCGGCTCTACGTCTGCGAAAGCGCCTCGCCTCCTTGATTCTTCTCTTACTATTGCTGTTGCAGCTGCTCGCAAGCGGGATTTTCGTACCGGCTCTACTTCTGCGAAAACGCCTCACCTCCTCTGATGCTTCACTTACTATTGCTGTTGCAGCTGCTCGCAAGCGGGATTCTCGTACCGGCTCTACGTCTGCGAAAACGCCTCACCTCCTCTGATGCTTCTCTTACTATTGCTGTTGCAGCTGCTCGCAAGCGGGATTCTCGTACCGGCTCTACGTCTGCGCAAACGCCTCGCTTCTTCTCATGTGTTTTCTGTGTGTGTTGCCCATTTGCCAGTTCTACTACCTGCATTGTGTTGGACGCTTCTCATGTGACCACCGATGTTGTATTTCTTTCTAGCTTCAGCTGTTGCATTGTTTTGGACGCTTCTCATGTGACCACCGATGTTGTATTTCGTTCTAGCTTCAGCTGTTGCATTGTGTTGGACACTGATTACGTGATCAGCTATGCTGCTCTTGCTTATTGTTATTTCCACGTGTGCTTATATTTGCCCTGTTTTGTACAGATTTTGTCCTTCTTGGTACAAGAGACCCATTAAAGCGAATTTGAAATTAGTCTGGTTCTAAACCACCGAAGGAGGATAAAATAAGTCTATATGATCTGTTCCTTATCCTCCTTGGCATATAGCACAAATTCCCTTAAAAATCCAACTGCTTATGGCCCACTACCTGTGCACATGCTGGCACATGCTTTCCACGATACACGTATATATTATAAAAGTTACTCTGAGGTATCAGAGGTATCTTTCTTTGTTGTGCCACCTGTAAAGTCTTTTCAGAATAAAAATTGCGTTATAACATTTTCATCTTCAGTGAATTTGGCGAATGGTATTAATTCAGATTTCCCTACAATGACTGTGTATATACCCACCTAAGAGAAAATATTTTAGATTTTTTAATTTTAAAGAATATTTTTTTCAACATTCAGTAGCACTTTTTTTTGCTTCTCAGTGCTAAACATAGCTCTTTTAATTGCCTCCCAAGCCAGTTGAATTAGCATCTCCCCTGTTGCACCACATTTCATTTCCTTAAAAAGAAGTTCTGCCGCTAAAGAGCTAGATTCCATAGCTCTGTCTGTTACTCTGATATACACACTTTGCTAAAAAAGCACGCAGAAGCAGTGATCCAATTGAGATTAAAATTAGTATGTGCAGTGAACACTGAAGTGCCAGAAAAACTGGTACACGCGAGCTTATGCAAAATACATAGCAACGTCACCTATGCGCGCACTTGGTTTCGTCCGCCAGTGCGTATATAAAGCGATGTACATCCTTGCCAGCTGTGAGGGCTGTTTTTGGCATGAGAATGACAAGTAATAACGATTTAAGCGATCGATTTTCAACGCGGTGTCATACTTGGCGCTCGTGAGATGGGCCATAGTATTTTGTAGGTAGAAACGAAGTTCAAATTTTCACGGACGACCATTGCAAGGGTGCACCGTGACTACAAGAATTCCAGCAAAACCTCCAACCTACGATGCCAGTGTGGCCGTAAAAAGACATTGGGTGAACGTGATTATCGTCGGATGTCAAGAATCGTTTCACGCGATAGGCGTGCAACACTCTCCTAGGTATCATTGGAATTCAATGCTGGAGCTTTAACAAGCATCAGCGTCCGGACTGTGCAACGTACCTTGCAAGATATGGGCTTTGGGAGCCGACGCCCAACTCGAGTCCTCTTCATTGGTGAACGACGCAGAGCTATGTGCCTCCCTTGGGCACCTCAATACCGCCACTGGACACTTGATTACTGGAAACAAGTAGCCTGGTCTGACAAGTCGCGTTTCCAACTATATCGGGCAGATGGAAAGATTCGTGTGTGGCGCAAATCCCATGAAGCCATGGATCCCGCCTGTCAACAGGGAACTGTACCGGCTAGAGGGAGGTCCGTAATGGTATGGGGTGTGTTTAGCTGGACTACACTGTGACCCCTGGTACATCTATAAACTTCTGTGACCGGCCAACGCTATGTGCGCATCCTTTCTGACGAGGTACACCAGTTCATGTCCTGCATTCATGCTGATGGGTTGGGCCTGTTCCAACAGACAATGCACCTCCACACAAGTGTCGGGACGCCACATAATGGTTAGAGGAGCATTCATCTGAGTTTGGGGTGTTGCCATTCCCACCCAAGTCCTCAGATCTGAACGTGATAGAACACATTTGGGATGCCATGCAACGCGCTATCGAACACAGGAATCCGAGACCTCGGAATACACCAGAATTGTGGAACGCTCTACAGGAAGTATGGTGTTCATTGCCTACAGCATATTTCCAGAAGCTAGTGGAGTCCATGCCCCGTCGTATATCTGCAGTCCTGCGCTCCCGTGGGGGGCTGCCAAGTATTAGACTGGTGTGCCAGTTTGTCCGGCACTTCAGTGTACATGCATAGGAAAGGGAATGATTGCAATTCCAGAGCAGTTGGGTCATTTATTCGGATGAAACAGCTGCTGGAGAGGAAAAGTGCCACCTCTGGATGAGATACAAGTGGTTACACGGCTTGACAGAGGTATATACAGTTCACGGGTACTGTCCTGAATTATAGCATGCTAGATGGTCTCTAAATTGCAGGCCAGTTCGCCGACATTCCGAGATGGGCATAGGTAGCGTCTTATCATGTCCTTAAACATGTTCGATCGGTGAGAGATCGGGCTAGCCATGGGAGGGTGTCGACATTACGGAAGCAGGCCTGATAGAGGTGTGCTATGTGTGGACGGGCATTATGCTGTGGAAAAATTGTTCAGTGATTATGAGACAGGAATGTCAACACAATAGATCGTAGAATGTCGTAGACGCACCGTTAAGTCATGAGTGTGGTACGGAAGACTACCATGGATGACAGACTATTGTAAGAAATGGCTCCCCAGACAGTCGTTCCCGGTGTGCGGCCTGTGTGCCGTTCCACCGCAAAGGCAGGATCGGCGCGCTGGAAGGCTCGTCTACAGACACATATGCGCTGGTCATCGACGCCAAGTGCAAACAGTGACTCATCACTGAAGATAACACGACGCCACTGGACACTATACCACGTGGATCGGACCCGATGCCACTGCAACCGGTGCCGGCAATGCTCACTGGCAGCGGAGTCGTCCCCTCGAATGTAGTCCCCGTGCCGGAAGTCGTCTGACAACTGCCCGGATGTCCACTTCCGTGCGTGTAGACGGCGGAACATGGCCATGGATGGTTAAGAGCGACGACTTCTGTGGTTGCTCTCGGCCGTCCACTGCCCGCGTGCCTCTGGGTCGTGCCCTCCTCGACTCTTTGGCGCCAACATCATCCGATTGACACGTCGCTCCAACTTAAATGCTTGGCGATATGGCGACTTGACCAACCGACCTACTTAAGCTCAGTTATACGTCCTCTCTCAAACTCGCGCAGCTTCAAGTATTGTGCAGGGATACACGTCAGAGTTTCCGCACAGTCCGTGGAGGTTAATGCAACCGCCATCTGCTGTCACAATTGTCCGTGTATGCAAGCTTTGCTGTTGATATACCCACCTCGATGCGCAGTTCCCATGCGCAGTGGCGGGCCATTATTTAGTCATCGGTCGCTATTTTTCAAACATTTGCCCCGAGAAAGAACTCAGCGTTGATCTATGGAAATCCCATTTCTGAGTATCGTAAAGTCAAGATTTTATGACTAGGTTTGAAGATATTTTTGCTTTACCTCTGTTACGACCTGTAGTGTTTGTTTCTGTTGTCTCAAATTTGGTTCACACATGCATCCAATTCTTGAATTGTACATGCACCTAACGGTTCATTCACGCATTTTTATTTTGTCTTTTCTTTTCTGATGATAAAATTATTCACAGCTATTAGAAATACAAATTCTTTTACTAACGTTTGCAAAAGTGATAAAACGTAGACGTAACTCCGAACAAAAATCCTTGATTCGATTTAAATTGACTACCTCGCCATCATATAAGTACTACATTGAAGGTTATTAAAGCAACAGCATGAGGTTTAGCTTTACACGACGCCAATTGTTATTGACTGCGTAAATACACTCACGGACAATGAAATTTGCACACCTAGAAGAAAGCATGCTACAACCGCGAAACTTTGCAAATAGCTAGAGTGCGTGCTGGTATGCAAATTATCCACGTTTGGTGCGAGTGCGCATCCGCAAGCACGAACCGGCAGCCTTATAAACAGGCGTGTAGTCGATGCCCCATGAGAACGAAAAGCGTAGGCCGACGCAAGCAGGAGTACAGAATGACAAGAATGCCGGGTAGACGACAGAGACTTCGACTTACGCCACTTACGGGCTTTGTGAGAGGCCTGATCATCGGGCTGAAAACCGCAGGGTGGTCGGCGCGCCGTATAGCCCGCCACGTAGATCGTTCTGACTATAACGTCCGACTGTGTTGGGAGCAGTGGGCAGGTGACGGCACTGCCACGCGATGGAGGGGCGACGGACGGATTAGAAGGACCACCGGTGGAGGGGATCGACGGATCGTGCGATAGGCAAGCACGGATCCCACGGAAACCCGGTCCACTGTACAGGCAAATTTAGCTGCTCCTGTGTGTTCACGAACCATTTCTCGACGCCTCGCGGAAGCGAATCTGTGATTTCAGTGTCCCTTACGTGTGTTACCATTAACACCGGAATATCCCTGGGTCCGTGTGCAGTGGTGCCAGGCCAAAGCGACGTGCAACGCCACAGACTGGCGACGTGTGGTGTTCAGCGGTGATTGCCGCTTCGTTTTGGGGATGATCATGTGTCCGGGTGTGGAGGTCCCTGGATCAACGGCACAATTCCAACCTCACTATCGAGAGCCACACCTCCCCCACTGTAGAAATTATGGTCTGAAGAGCCATTGTCTACGATAGCCGATCAGCTCTAGTAGTGGTACGTGGATCATTGATGGGCCAGCGGTATGTGCATGAGATTCTACGGCCCCATGTGCTCCTATTCCTGGCCGGGATTCCAGGTGCGCCATACCAGGATAATACCCGCCTTCACACAGCTCGTGTTGCCCAGGACTGTCTACGTCATGTCCAGACACTTCCATGGTCTACCTGCTTCCCGGATATGGCCCCTATCAAGCAGGTGCGGGACCAGTTGAAACGCCAGCTGCCCCCGTGCCGCACTATTCGGGATTTGGAGCACGCCGTCCAACACGTGTGGGCCGGTCCGCCTCTGGACATCAGGCGTCTGTTCACCTCCATGCCGGACCGTATTGCAGCATGTATCGCCGCACGGGACGCGGTTTTGAAGATGACTGGATGGCGTTCCACAGATCCCTTTGTAATTGCCCTGCCGCTCTGTTTTTGCCATCATGTGTATCATTCATCTGTATCATTACGTCCATAAAATTTCAGTTTAATCCGATGTTTCCTTCTTGGTGCGCATATTTTATTTTCCGTGAGTGTGCGTTCTAGTGGAACACTGAATCCCCTTGTTTTCCAAGAATTTTCATTTCATTTTCTGGGAGTTGTTCAAATATAAAAATCTTAAAAGCGGTATGTATTTAACTTATTTTTTATTTTTTTTTTTGATTGGAGGTTTAACGACCACTGTGAGCAACTCAATGGGCTATAAGCAGTATAAGCAGTCGCCCGTCCCTAATTTAGGGTCACTGGTTCCAGGGAAAAGAAAGAGCCAGTGCCGTAAGACAAACACAACATCCATGCCTCACCGGGATTCGAACCCGGACCCCTTTCGGACGAATGATCAGAGGCCATCGCTTAGACCACTGCGCCACCGGGGCGGCAAATTATTTTTGTGAACCAAAAGCATTTATTTGTAAGCGATTTGGAATGAATATGTTAAAAACTGGTAAAAATCATCTGAATACGTGGCGTCAGTTGAATAAATAAATCAATCGCTCTTTCCACATTAAGCAACGCACAGCAACCGAAAAATTGTTATTCGGCCGACGTCGGGGAATCGAACCCCGAATCTCTCGATATCTAGCCGAGCACGTTAGCCTTACACCACTGATTGAAATATTAAACAGTATTTGAAAAAGAGATATTTTCGGAAGATTCCCAGCCCACAGTTTTAGAGCCCTCCGATACTTTCCTGTTGAATCGAGAAATCGAGATTGGTCCATTGACAAGTCATTAGCCAATTACATCTGCTTCCCTGTTAAAGGATTCAATTGTAATTTGGTAGGAAACAGATCATGTAATTTCCAAATAATTGTTTCAATGTGTGACAGTCAATTAAGAGCGATAAATCAAGCTTTCCAATTACTAAAGCACATCTGCCGAACACATTTGTTGCCGTTTAGTACATTTTGATTAGCTTCCACGGGAGAGCCATTACTACTTCATCTCTCAAATACATTGACCACAGTCACTTATTGGAAAAGTAGATAGTACTCCCATGCATGCTATTCAAGCACTTCAGACCTCTGCGGATACTAGTGATCATCACTTTATTATTGGCTATAGTTCTGGTAACATAGAAGCTATCGCAAACAATTCCATAGAAGGTAAAGGGTTTGATGGATGATTTGTTTGCTGCATGATTTGGAATTGTTAAAATCAGTCGCAATCATTCAGCAAGTTGGTTCATAACATAAAATTATTGACGCAGAAAAATATTTTTTCAAAAAGAGATACAGCTTTCAGTATTACATAATAACATCCCAGTCCATCTTCTTACATTTTTTCTGCAAAATGTTATTGCTTTTTGCGATTTTCTACAAGCGTGTTGCCATTTTCCTTTTTAGCGGCCTTTCACTGAGGCGAAAAAGTCCAGCGAACTTATGAAAATGCCGATCTGTAAAACAGACTCTACCCTTAGATGTGCTTTCGTCTTGAAGTAATTAATCTAGCATTTTTGTGATGACTAACAAGTTGAACAAAGTCGAAGTAAAAGAAAATGATAAAAACATGTAACTTTCCAAAATCGAAAAGTAGAATTCCTATAATCCTAATTTTTGGAAGGGAAACAAAACCTGGGAAACAGGTTTAAAACCTAAAGAAAAGCTACTGAAAAAAGCAGAAGCATTTGTAAATCCATATTCAGACAGGTTACGCGTGAGGCTTAAAGTTTTTTAGAACAGGACTTTTTTGCCCTCAAAAAAGCATTTCCAGCACACTGAAACAAAAATCAAATATGAAAAGTGTAAAATTTTTACTGAGACCTCGCTTTAGAGCACTGCTTGAGAGATTAGATAGCTCAAGTAATTTTAATGTTTGGGTAACTAAAGCGAGTGTTACAAATTATTGAAAAAAACATATAATAAAAAATGAGGAGGGGAAAGAAATTAGATGGAAAAGAATAAGAAGTATTTAATTTCTATCTTTCTTGGATATCAATACTAGTGGTTTGCCTTTCTCCACCTTTAGACATCGCAGAACATTTAATGTTTTAGCAGAGTTGATCTTATTCAATTTCCCGTTAAATAACCGTGGGGAACATAGCTTTTGATGCCTAGATGTTAGACCCTTTATAGGTCAACATCTTTGGTAATTTGGGGTCACAGATTCAGAAAATGGCATCAGTTTTCGTCCATCAGTTCTGCTTCTCACAAAATGACATATGCAGAAAAATCCCAAGAAGCCTGGAACACGGACAACAACACACAAGTTTCGTCATTGAGACATGCTGCTGAACCCGCGTTTCTGTAATTTCCTGCAATGCGATGTTCCTGGACATTCGCGGTGGATGCTCCAACAATAGTCCGCCATCATATGCGTATCCCATCGCCCACGGTATACCGTTTTTCCATGGCCCTTATTTCCTGGTGAAATCGCTCCCTTTGTTCATCGCTGATATCACCAAGACAAGGTGGAAATCGATCCAAATGACTGTGGAGGTAATGCAATTTGATGCTCATGTTACAACCAAGGGTACAAAACGCAGTGAGTATATTCTCCACGAGTTCACGGTAGTTAGCGGCCTTATGATTCCCAAGAAAATTCTGTTCAACCATACAAAATGACGACCACGCACATTCTTCAATATTGTCCACTGAGTCTTCGAAACGCTGGTCTATAATGAATAAAGCTTCTTCTAAGCTTCTTCTAATGGTTGTTGTGTTGTTAATTATATCATGAATAAACTTTCCTGCTAGTAGCGTAGTAATAATAATGAACAAGCTTTTAACTGCTAGTAATGTTGTAGTAGTAATTAAGATGAATAAAGTCCTAATGCTGGTTGTTAATAATAACAACTAATGAAATAAACCTAACAGCCAGACAGAGATCTGACAAAACTTTGAACTGAGAAAAACGTACTTACTAGAACAACTTTTTATTAGAGAAACTCCTGATATGATCCAACATACACTTCACAGGACACACAGCTACTCAATAACACGTAGCTCCTTGCACATGAACGAGGCTCTACTCACATAAACGAAGCTCTCCTTACGCATATAACCAAAGCTCTCCCTACGCACATCAACAAAAAGCTCTCTTTACACATAAAACGAAGATCTCTTTACACATGAAACAAAGCTCTGTCTTGTATCGTTGAACGCGCCTATTTATACTGGCTACCACCACGTCATGACTTACACTCATTGCCAGATCTCATTCAGCGGGAGAAATAACATCTCGTTCAGTAAGAAGATAATTTACATAGGAAAATAAAATAACCAGAGATAGTAAAATAAAAAAGAAAGTGAATCTAGAGTATACGTTACAGGTCTTTCATGAGTTCCAGGATTTGTGGCCCATCTAATATGCCTGCTTTCATTTTCTCCATACTCAACGTACTCATTCCATCTCTCTTAAGAGCCTTTACAAATTGTTTCATCAAACCTAGTTTGATGTACAATGGTGGCAATATGACCTTTTATCTGTCCGCCAAAGGTTCTGTAATGATATTTTTCTCTCCAGCTACCATGTTTCATCTCACAGGTCACTGTCTTCTCACCCCGTGTTGATCTTTAACTCTACTGTCCCACAGACATACAAAGCACGGGTACTTGGTGTACCCGGCCTGCTGCCCTAGGAGAAAATTCACCATCTTCAAATCCACACAGATGACCCGTTGGTGATCGCGGTATGCTATCTTCTCTAGGACTATGGCTATTGTCACCCACTCTTCCCGCATACTAACTGAGTTACCGATTGGGATTGATCTGTATCTGTTCCCGTTATGTAGAAGTACACATTTGAGGTTGCGTTTGGAGCTATGTATGAATAACTGCCATTCACTGGGTGTTTATTCCCGTATGACAAATTTCTTCAGCAATCCTGGCACATTGCTACAGAAAATGAAATCGTTTTCTCTTGTGAAGAATGGCAGAAATGCTTGTTCTCTGTTGCGATACACTGTGATTTTTGTTCCCCGTAACAGTACCTTTTGTTCTTCCCGCCTGGAAGCTAACAATTCAGCTGCCTTCTTTGGACGACTTAGGTTTCTTATAAGATCGTTCAATTCCGTTTGACTGAAACCTTTTGAAGCTGATGAAGGTCCTTGGAAATCACTATCATGTTGCTCAGCATAGCTTTCTTTCTCACCAGCTAATTCATCCGGCTCTTCGGAGAGCTCTGGAAGCCTGCTACATGTTGGTACAGGTATCTCTTTTGAATGTGGAACAGAGCGTCTAGTGGAGGCTAGATCAGGATACACCCACTTACTCCGGTTCTTCCTATTGATGTCCTTTATATTCACCAGACAAAAGTAACGGTCATCACTGTGGTTGCTCTGTTCGTGCCATGCCATTGGTATACCAAATTTCATGCACTTCCTTTTCCCATTCGTCCACTGTCGCAGGAGCTCTGTACACGTTTTACACACGACATGAGGTGCCCAAGCCTTATCTTGGTCCCCTAGTTTTACTGTGAAGTAGGCAAAATAAACTCTTTTCACAAAGTGCGTCATCGCTTGTCTTTGTTGAGCGAACGTGAACTCACCGCAAATTTAACGAAAAACATCCGGATGATTGACCCATTTTCTTTGTGATGAATCCATGTCAACGCCTGAAACAGAAATAACACACGTCTTAACATGTAACGTACACACGCAAACACGGACAACAACAGAAAATTCAAAGGTTTGTATACGAACAGATAACAAATGCTGACGGTAAAATAAAGTAATACTAGGTAATAACGCCAACAATATCTCGAAAATTAGAGCCGCTAAAGCAAAAAGAATACCATTTCCGGATTCAGCGGCACAAAAATACCCGGAATCAGGTCGAAAATTCCACGCACGACGAAAACAACGTTTTTACATTTAACAAATGCTGGCGGGAAAATAACGTAATATTCGGTAATAACGCCAACTATGTCTCGAAAACTAGAGCCGCTAGAGCAAGAAGGATACCATTTCCGGATTCAGCGGCATAAAAATACCCGGAATCAGGTCGAAAATTCCAGGTACCACGAAAAAATATTTTTTGTTTTGTTCCCCAGTGTAATCTTTAAGGAGATGAAACTGATACACTGTAAAAACTTCTGTAATTCACTAGCCATTTTCCGTGATTCCTTTCGTAAATAAACGAAGCATATTTCTGACACACCCTTTTATGTGAAATTCGGGAGGGGGCGGGGAGACCTTAATTTCACCGATTTTTATACCCCAGGAAAACTCTGAATTTTCAGAAACTTTTCCGCAATTCCTTTCGTATATTAACGAAAAAATTCTGTTGTTAGTTTTTCCATATCCATGTGGTGGAACATTTACGATTATAGGAGCTACTGGCGAGAATACTTCAGGTTTTATTAGTTATTAAAAATGAGCATATGATGTCTATGTCTTCAGCCCCGTTCAGACGAAAGCTATTACAACTACCAAGAGTAAATTTTGTATTTAGGCATTTTGTGAAATAATACGATAAAGCAGTACATTTGACTGTTTTCTTAAAAGTAATGGAAAGTTATTGTCAGTTTAAAAAGATCTCGAATTCCAAAGCAATCTATTGCTTCGAAAACCACGGGAACTTTTAAAAGTAAGGAAACACGCGAACTTTTAAATCGGAAATTTTGTTAAAATACGCACACCTACCAGCAACTTTGCTGCACGTTATTTTCAGAAATTTACCGTGATTCAGCGCCACTCATTTTTGTACAGGGTAGGCTAAATTAAATGCGCTGAAGAAAATTCAGCAAAAGAGTCTTTAAGGACTTTTGACTTTTATTTGAACAAAAAGTAAAATTTCCTTTCTGTATTCACTACAGATGGTCGACAAAATAATTCTTTTTTTTTTGTGTGAATTTTTACTTTGAAAAAAAGATACCACAGTGAATTGTGTGTTCTTAATGAATGAATGTGTCCTTTAAATATAATAACTGTCTTAGAATTATGTGATTTTCTTTGCGAGAACTTCTGACTCTCTTATGTTTTAAATTTACATATACCGATTTTCGTGCTTATTCTGATACGTGTTGGTAAGATTAATATTTTCTAATGCAGATATTTTCGAGAAATGTGTTAAATTTTTACTGTAAATGAGAGGAGCATAGCCTAATCTTTTTCTGTAAAGCTGCTACGACGAATTTATACACTCACGGACAATGAACTTTGCACACCAAGAAGGAAGCGTCGGATTGAACTGAAGTTTTATGGACGTAATGATACAGATGAATAATATACATGATAGCAAAAACAGAGCTGCAAGACAATTAAAGAGGGATCTGTGGCACGCAGTTCGGTCATCTTCAATAGGGCGTTGCACCGCCTCGTGCGGCGATACATGCTGCAATACGGTCCGGCATGGAGGCGAACAGACACCTGATGTTTTCCTGTGGCAGACTGGGCCACATGTGTCGTGCGGTGTGCTCCAAATCCCGGATAGTGCGACACGGCGGCAGCTGGCGTTTCGACTGGTCCCACACAAGCTCGACAGGGGATATGTCCGTGGAGCGGGCAAACCATGGAAGCGTCTGGACATGACGTGGACAGTCCTGGGCAACCCGAGCCGTGTGTGGGAGGGCATTATCTTGCTAGTATAGCGCACCTGGAATCCCGGCCAGGAATGGAAGCACATGGGGCCGTAGGATCTCATCCACATGTTGCTGGCCCGTCAATGATCCATGTACCAATACTAGAGCTAATCGGCTATCGGTGGCACTCGATAGCTAGGTTGCGATTGTGCCGTTAATCCGGGGACCTCCACACCCAGACACGATGATCATCTGACTGCAAAACGAATTGGCACTCATTGCTACACACCACATGCTGCCAGTCTGTGGCGTTCCACGTTGCTCTGGCCTGTCACCACTGAACACGGAGCCCGCGATGTTCCGGTGTTAATGGTAACACACGTAAGGTAAGCTGGGATCGTTGATTCGCTTCCTCGAGGAGTCGGTAAATGGTTCGTGGGCACAAAGGAGCCGCTACATCTGCTTGTATAGTGGACCGGGTCCCCGTGGGATCCGTTCATGCCAAGCGCACGATCCGTGGATCCTCTTTACCGGTGATCCTCCTGGTCCGTCCGGAGCCGCCTCGTGTCCACTGCTCCCAACACAATCGGACGATATGGTCAGAACAATCTACGTGGCGGGCTATACGGCGCGCCGACCACCCTGAGGTTTTCAACCCGATAATCCGGTCTCTTTCAAAGTCCGTACGTTTCGTCAATCCACGTCTTTGGCGTCAACCCGGTATTCTTGTCGCTCTGTACTCTTGCTTGCGTCGGCCGGTGCTTTTCGCTTTCATGGGGCATCGACTACATGCCGGTTTATAAAGCTTTCGGTTCGTGCTTATAGCGCCACCACAGGGTGTGCGATCATGCGCATACTCACCAAACGTGGTTCATTTGCGTACCAGCGACAACTCTAGCTATTTGCAAAGTTTCGCGGTTGTAGCATGTTTTCTTCTAGGTGCGCAAATTTCATTGTCCGTGAGTGTATTTCTCATTCTTGGAATCGCTCTAGAGAACAGTCTTATATACCAGCATGACCCATCTTCCATTGGAGGGGTGGCCTGTATGAACACTTCAATAAGATTTCCTTTTGTACTGAGTGAAGTTTGCTTGAATTATCATTACTTTTTTTATACTGAAATTTCTTTGATATTCCTTTTTAACATCCAGGAAGAAATTGATACTGCTGAAATAATTTTCAGGATCACTGCCCGTATCACCAGCAGGTTATAACAGCAAAATGTTTATAACTTTATGATATATGAAAAACATGGAAGATGAAGTGGTTCCGTGAATATTTCACTCCGCACGCTTCCTAAAAGTACCGCATAAGCATTATGAAGCACGGAGAATATTTCCATTTGAGTTAAAACAATGCATGGAAAAAGCCTTTTAGTCGCTGTTTCAAAACGACCTAAGATAGATAAATATATTCGTACAAAGTCTGCAAAAACGCACGCAACCTCTCACCACACGCAGAAAAAACGTAAAATAGAAATCAATGGCAGTTATCCATCTTTTTGTAAATTCTTTGTTACGGCAGAAAGAAACATTCTAACACACTTCATCCAAACAAGACAGAGCTGAAATACGTCCACAGATAAATATATTTGTTTTTAAGTCTCTTGATGTCCGCCATAATTAACGAGAGCAGCTATTGACAACATTCGTTACGTGATTGTTTCGTTGTAGAAAAAATGACAAGTACTTGTTTTTTTTTCAAAGTACTTCAAAAACGTATCATCGTCAGAATCTGGGTTTCTGAAAAAATCAAGAGTCTAAGAAATGGTTTTAAAAAACGATTTTTTACTTATCCTCTCGCTGCTGCCTTCCTGTTCTGAATACCAAAACGCAAATATTTAATTTCATTTTTGTCTTATTTTTCCTAACATTTATAACCCTGACTTTTATGCTTCTCATTGCTTTCAAAAGATCTTTTATGATAACCGTTTTTCTATTGTCATTCGTATTAATTCCTTATTAACATGCAGATTTTATCGTTTAACACACCATAACAGAACGCACCCATCGCCAAGAATGGTGAAAAAACCCAGCTTTGTTAATGCTTATAAAATTTTGTAATATTGTGGAATTTCCGGTGACGAATTTGTGAAAGTCCTGTGTGCTAGAAAAGTATACATTGTGTACCGTTCCAACTACGATCAAAACATGAGAGACTCTGAGGAGGTTTTTTTCTTGAAAACAAGATACCGAAAAAATCGGAAAATTTACGAAGATTTTGTAAGCCAATCCGAATAAAGAATAAATGTTCGAATACGAACATCCAGGAAAAAGAAAATGCGAATATTAGTGACTCTGTGGTACTGATGATATTCATTAAACGTGCTGAGGTAGACTTTTTTTGCACCACTGGAGAATCAGATTTCTTAAACTCAGTTAAAAGTGCTACAGTTGGATTAAAAATGTTTTTCTATTTTTAGGTAACATTTAGCTTCATTTAAATAGAAATTTGGTAATCAATGTTACAACTGATTTCTTCTTGAATAGAATAAGAGAAAGACTTCAATGTAAGATTATTATTATTCATGATGATTTTAATAATATTTTGCTTTTTTGTATATGCATTATCTCTAATGACATGTTGTGTATATCACTCTTAAGCACCAATGATGCTGCCAGTGTGGTAATACTTTTCAATTTTGTCACTTTTGTAAATTCTTAGGTCTTATGTGCAACAATTTAAAATGATAATGCTCTAACCATCCTATTTAACAAAACATGTGATTCACCCTTAATCACCAATAATTCTACCAGTGTATTTGTCACTGTAGTCAATTTTGAAGCACATTAAGCTTGTCTGTAACAACTGCAATTTATAGATATTTTTCAGTCTACTCATACTGAATGATACAGCATGTATTATGCAAATGTTAGCAGCAAAAATTTTTTATAATAGTTGAAAATCTCAGGAATAATTGGGAGACTTTAAGAAAAGGAGAAAAAGAGTTTTTAATGTTAAAAAATGTTCAGATCGGCTCTACGATTTGCCTTTCAGGAACTCGTATACGAATATATTTGGATATATTAATTAATTAAATATGAGATCCAAAAAAGGAAAAATTCATCTACGATATTTTGGCACACTAAAAGCATTTGAAATGCAAACTTTGTTGTTCACAACATAAATTTATAAATGCATTTTTTTCATTTTATCAGCACATTGCTTTTAAGCAGCCTTCCTTCTGCGGAAGAAATGAAAGTGTTTCCAGAACTGCAAATAACTTGCATAAAGATTTTGCAAAAAGGTCTGTCAATTTTAATGCCCATCAGTTGCGAATTATTTTTTTTATTTGGTATGAGACTTATATTAGTATTGAAGATGCAGATCGTAAATTTCAAGTAAAAATAATTGAATTTCAAAATAACTAAACTTCTAAACATTTTAAAAAGTATGTCAAAACTAGAATTCTGCAAAACACTAGGTATATAATCGTTTTCAAAATAATTCCATCACTTCGAAAATGATGCTGTTCTTATGTAAGTTTATGTCAAAAACCGAAAAATGAAGGCGTCAAATATTTGTGTTTGGTATTGCAATGGTGCCCGTCACCATTGCAATACCAAACACAAATATTTGACGCCTTCATTTTTCGGTTTTTTGACATAAGCTTACATAATTTTTTGACATAAGCTTACATAATTTTTTGACATAAGCTTACATACCTTTTTTGACATAAGCTTACATGGAATCAGCCTGGAAGGATACGACCGGTTTAGAGTTTTTGAGATTTTTGCTCTTGATAAACGATTTTTAGGATTGATTTTCTTTCTGAAGCTTCATTTTGCCCTTGCTGAGTGTTTTTCAGTTTTGCTTTTGTTTGTAACTTGACTGGGAAAGCTGGGAAAAGACTTGTGGTTTCCGACGGTAATCACATTGGAATAAAACTAATAACGAAAGAAACATTCGATGCGTCGAATCCTAAAGATTGCTTTCGTGTCTTCGGAAAATCCAAATTAATCCTCCACATGCCAAACTGAGTTACAGTTCACTCCCGTAAGTGATATGAAGTAAAATAACGATTGCTTTTTGTGAAAAAATAAACTTCTGAGCAAATCCTATCACTTTGTTTTTACTTGCAGTGTTCTTGAAGTACAGTTCTTGAAACAATTCTAAATGGCTGCGCAGTTCAAGATAAAGCATTCCATTTCTTACCTCCATTAAAATTGTTCAAATAAAAGCGAATTCAAAGTGGCTACTTTTGTGCCGAGATGTAAAGCACGTATGTCTGAGCTAAAGCTATAAATTTGTTTGACACAGGGCTCTTTCCTCTTCTTTGCGATGAGAGGAAAAGAATTGACCTGCTCTACAATGCAAGGCACCAGTCACGCGTGCTTTTGATGCATACAAGAACATTTATCCTCAGTTTTCTTAGCATAATGTAAACTATTAGATCATTGTGCCCTATGTTGAATGCTGCTTGTTCTTCGATAGACAAAAGGCTCAATCCACCGAGTATTTTTTCGAGCATAGTTGCCTAAAGTCATTTTCAATAGCTTTCACCTTTAGAATACTTCGTTCTTCCGAAAACGTTATAATAGGCTTATTTGCGTTCGTTCTATGTACCATAAGTATTCCATTTTAAATTTTGGATTTCAAGTCTCCAAAATTAGCACCAGTCCCTTCAAAAATGATTTTTCGTTACGTGCTTAAGTTCACTGGGAAAATCAAAATAATTGATGCTAGGAAAAGTTCAATGGTTGTATGGCTCATATCATGCTGTATTTTTAAAATATTGTCTTTCACTTCCTGGGGTTTCTGAAGATCACAGAGAGAACCGAACTTGTTAGAGCCATGTTTCTCGTACCATGTGACGGAAAAGTATTTCTTAAAAATTCTGTTGCTGTGTATTTCTCACTGTTTCGCGCACTGTTATCTGGATCTTTTCTAAGGTTCCTGAAAGCTGCTGTTACTATTGATGCTACCTTCGTTGAGAAAAATCTTACTTCTCCGCAGTTACCCAGGAAAATAGATAAAATTTTGATTTGTGCCAAAGACACATCTTTCAAAATGCCACTGGATTTGACTGCCTTTTTCAAAATGTTCACGTCGAACAAAACGGCATACCATACACCGATGGCATTGGATATTCAGAATTTAGGATGTCGTTGTGTACTGAGTAAATTTTGTATTTCGCTTTTGACCCACAGAAACTTTTGGCTGTTTCGAGCAAAGGGTCAGGATGTATATACCTTGCGTAATAACAGATTACTTTCACTCATTCTGCTCTCAATGTTCTAATTTAACGTTAGATAGGCTTCTAAAGTTTTGTAGATTTTGTTTCCTTACTATTGTCCCGACAAGAATGTTTCCACTTTATTATGCAAATATGTTTATACTCAAAATACCGTATTTATTCGAATCTAACGCGCACCCTTTTGGCCGACTTTCGCGGCTGAATACCGGAGTGTGCACTAGGATCAGGTGTTAAGCGGAAAACGTGAAAATCGGTCTGAATCGGATGTATTTCTCATCCGCTCGGTGTAGATCACCACTTTCAGAAAGAGCGAAGAAACGATCATGGGGGTTGTAAGAAACTGAATAAAAGTGAGATGAGCAGCTATGACGTAGAAGTCTTGTCTTACTTCTACGTTAATTTAAAACATCAACATACTAAGAAATAGTTCCTAAATGAAAGAAACCTTAACGGCCAGACGAAACATATAAACAACAGAAGTCACACTTACGGAAAAGATGCTTTATTCAGGATGTAGCAAACACATCGTAGCTTAGCATATTGCACTAAACTCTCCACACACCACACAACTCTTAACACAACGCTCTTTTCACAACGTTCCTTTCAATAATCAGTTTACAACCCAACGCTCCCCAAGCAACAATTTAGTCGTCGCTTTTATCTCTTGTTCTTATCAATATCAGGCATACGTCACGTGCATTCAACCTCAATTGTGTTGCCAAACGTATTCGTTTGAGAGAAAAGATATTACGTTAAGAGTGAAGAATAACATAATAAACTCAAGATTTACATAGGGAAAGAAACTAAAATGGAAATTTAATTTGGAATATACGTCACACGGCCTATTTATTAAGAATCAATGAAGTACGTATACAAACCTTAAAACTTTGGCAAAAGAAGTATTAGGTAATGCAAAATGAACTTATTTGTACAGCAACCTTATAAAGTCATAAATCTAGTACAGAAATTAACCTGCCGTATAAACTTTGGCAAAACAAAAAAAACTAGAAAACGTACTGTAAGGTTTTTATATTTTAGATAGCCAAAAAAGTACAGTGAGGTTCACATTAAAGTTTCAGTAAAGAACTTCAACTGAAGTCCAATATCATGTCAGAGTCATGGATCAATCAATAGTCATCAATCGTCATATTAATCGGACTCGGCGGAGCTGTTGCTGGCATATGTTAGATCTTCATCCATGTCCGAATCAGTTTCTCCATGTCCGCTCTAGGCAGCCCTCAACCTGGCAGGCTGCTTAGGTTGCAATTTCTTACAGGTGTAGGTGCGCATTACAATCGGATGGTAACTGTTTTTCGTATTCCAAAAACCAAAAATGGGGTTGCGCATCCCTCTAATCCAGTGACACAATGTAACTCGCTGGCATCGACACGGATTTCAATCGTATGACAAAAATACTTATCGTCAATCACATCACTTATATCCTAATCTCTTATCATCATTAATTTCGGCGATCATCATCATCATCTA
Organism: Macrothele yani; assembly: GCA_039090855.1. Taxonomy (NCBI): domain Eukaryota; kingdom Metazoa; phylum Arthropoda; class Arachnida; order Araneae; family Macrothelidae; genus Macrothele; species Macrothele yani. The sequence goes on along the minus strand of CM076995.1, from coordinate 3,301,092 downwards.
ATCGTCGCAATTCATATCATCATCTTATCACCATTCGTATAATCATCATATATATATATATCATAGACGCTTTAATCTTTGTCTCAGTATCAACGATTTACAATCTACTTGCAAGCTCTCCACATCTCCACCAAACTCCAACCTTCCACCCAAAACTTCACACAAATCTCAACAAAACTTCCTCACTATACTTCTAAAATCGTTGCTCTGACTCACTGTCAGCACTGACAAAATATACGTGATGTTCTGGTGAAGGAATGTGCCGTTCAGTTAGAAAATGTTGAATCAAGAATGAGCTAAATTTATATAAGAAAACAGACTATGGAAGGGAGGATAAATATACATCATCACAAAATGTTATAAAAGTCCCATGCTGAAACAGATTACCATTTGTTAAGTGATTTCCTTCAGAAAAGTATTTAAATTTTCACTGATTGTAAAGAAAGACGTTGTTGTCAACGTTCTTGTGAAAAAACAAATTGCCACGCCGTTCTTCCTATGCCATGTTGTGCTAAATGATGAGAGCGATATTTTTGTGAAAATGAGACTGAATATAAATACACTGAGTCGCTATAAATAAGATTGATATAACAAATTATGTCCAAATCATCACTTGGACTGCAGGAAGAAACTGTCACTGACAAAAAAGCACTTCACAAAATGTAGCTTAAATGCGTTTTTCAATTTTAAGGGTATTCTCTAAAACGGCTATTGCAACACATGGGTAACATATTGTTATGAATTACCTCTACCTGATCAGCATATTTTTATAAAGAAATCAAAACATGCTGATTTATATCGTAAAGTGTCACAGATATGTGACAAAGACTTTTTTGAGTTGTATAATACTCATAATGGTTATCTTTTTACCAAAACAAGATGTAAAGCTTATTTTCATGCGCTAACCTAACGAAAAAGTTATGATTTGGATTTCCATTTGATTGAATGGAGTGATGAAATGAAATCACAATTTTAGCGATAAAGATAATTTGTAAAATATCTTTATTTCAACATTAGCTTTGGACCTTGTGCTTTTGTTTTTGTCAGGAAAAGTTTCTATTCTGAACAAATTTCTCTAGTGTTGTATTACGCATTTCTTTTAGGGATAAGTAATCTTTTCTTTTAGAAGAAAGGGAGTGATCATATAACAAAATTCTTCATAGTAAGATACATAACGAGCAGGGTAATTACTTAATTGGTTTGTGATGGAATACGTATTCATTCCTTCTCCGATCTTTGATGAGTGCAGAACTCTCACGAGTTTGTGGGCAGATTCAGTTATTGAGAGGCGACCCTCGACCTTTCAGGTTTCAACCGGAGGACATTTTTATGACTCACATCCATTTTTCTAATGCGTCGGTAGGACGAGGCAAACTTTTTATTGCCGTCGTCAAGTAAGCACCTGATTAATGTTTGCAAAAGCATTTGAATTACATTTTTAAATGCTTTGGGAAATTAAAAATTTTTTATAGTTGTTCAGTGAAGCATAGTCAGTCCGTGAAAGTACCGCATGTTAGGAAAACTCAATTCGTAATCAGATAGCCTAAACATTTGGCTACTATTGTTTTTCAAATTTCCATTGTACTAGCCATGCCGCCGATAGTGTTTCCTATCCGAATTTTTGAAATCACTTGGGATGTAACTGTATTTATTCTTATAGAGGAGGTGATATTAGCGGTTACATTTAGCGTTTACATGTTAGCGGTTACATTTAGCGTTAACATTTTGTAACTGGCTAGTGCTATTGCAATACATATACGTAATAGGTGTAAATCCTTTGGTGTTCGAAACATGCAACTGCAGTATGAAGTTTGATGTTGTTCCTTTGTAGTGATTTTCCTTTGCGGACGTTGGATGTTTTGTTTTTCTAATGAAGAATTTGATCTTAAGCTCCGATGCGAACAATTTGTTCGAAGGAATAAACAAATTCATTCACTGTAGTTAAAAATAGTTGAAAACCGTTGAGCCCCAAAAGAGAAAACCTAAAATGCATTACAAAGAGTTAAACAGTTGTAACTATTTTTATTTTACATTTTCAAAAAAAGAAAATTAATGAAAGTTTTTTCTTAATTTGTGAATTGTATTTTGATTAAGAATATTCTGATTATCAGTAAAAGTCATAAATAAATTAAGTTTGGAGTGTTAACTTAAAAGTCATTTTTTTCATTTTTAACTCACTTCATAGTTAAGAAATTGGACTGACAGTATTATCACAGTACGATATTAGCACATTGCTCATTTATTGCAATCCAATGACAGTCTGAAAAACATAAGGTGCATTGTTCTTGAACTAGAATACAACAATGAGGTTTCCCGGTAATTTCACTCTTTCAAATGTCACCACAGTGTAACTTCACCTGAGACATTTTCTCATGGTAATAAAGTTCATTAGGGCGCTGAAGAACAGTTGCAAATTATATTGTAACTTTATCAAATATTGTCTATTCATCTGAAACTCCAAAGGCAAAATAAATTCGGTTCCCATTGTAATTCTCATGTATTTTCCTGTATCATACAATATAGCATATATCTCAATTAGCATCGGATAATTTTTATTGTCTTTTCCATGGAAACATGCAGTTATTCCACAAAGTAAGGAGTTCAGCTGTGTTCTGCATCACTGTTAAAACTCAAGAAGAATTAAAATTTCTAATAATCTCGTTTTTTGCAATTCGACGAAATTTATCTTTATTTATTGTTCATAATGTTTTCTTTTTTAGTTTGTTTGGTACGAATTTAAAGTGCTGGGTTGAAGAAAAAGTAATGCCCGACGAAGACATACCCGAAATCAATGCACCAGGCACGGCGCAGTTTGGCCAGTGAGATTGCACAGCACACCAACATGGCATCAACAAGTAGGTCGCTTAAGTCAGTGGTAGTTAGCCGTCCGAAGGCAAAGACTGTAAACGCCAGCCAACATGGAAGTGAACAAGAAGCACATCTGTCATTGCATACTGTATCAGTTTCGTTGCGGTAGCACTCTAGAAAGTGCCATAAGGAACATTATCAGTGTATACTCCAATGAAATATCACGTCGTCAGTGCTGTCGTTGGTTCGAACGGTTTCTACAGTGAACGGTTGACCTTTCACGCAGCCCCAACACCGGAAGACCCGCAACAATGGATATGGACATGCAGAAGACCTTTATGGAGCCTCTTCTACGTGTGACCATGTGAGAGTTGGCCGAACCACTGGTGACTAATACAAGAGCATTATCACTCACGTGCTTCAACTTGGGAAGGTGTACTAGAGGGGAGTTTGGGTACTCCATCAACTCACAGTTGAGCCAAAAGCAAATCACATGAGTGCATGCGTTTCCTTGCTAGCACGTGACCAAGTCGAACCGTACTTGATCGGCATTGTGACAGATGACAAGAAATGTGTTCTGTATGACTTTGTCAGCGCACGGAAACAGTGTTTGGGCGCAAAACGGAAGCCCATGTCGACCCCTAAAGCCAGTTTACACCCAAGTAACGTCCGTGTGTCTGTTTTGTGGGATATGTGGGGTGTCGTGTCTTTTAGGCTGCTGCCGTACAACACCACTACCACTGCCGATGTGTACTGCCGTCAGCTCGACGATCTATCACGTCCAAATGGCCAGAACTGCTGAACTGCAAGGGCATCTTCCTACAGTAAGATGGAGCGCGACCTCACACAGCGTGTGTGACCTGTCACAAGATTAGGGATGTGGATTGGGAGCAGCTGCCGTACAGAGCCTATTCCCCGACATTGCCCCACACCCTCTTTTCTCGTCATTAAAGCATTTCCTGGACGGAGAGAGGTTTTGCCAACTGAGACGATGTCGAACGTCCGCTTGTTTACTTCTTTAGGTCAAAGCGGCCATACTTCAACAGGGACGGTATCCAACAGCTGCTTAGACGATGGGAGAAGGTTGTAGCAATCGATGGCGACTACACTTTGGACTGATTTATTCTTGTTTATACGGTAATTAGTATATTTCTGTTGCTTTGCATGTGTACATTATTTTCTTTCCAACCCAATATGTTGAATTCTTTTCTGAATAACTTATTTGGCTTTTTCGTGACGTTAACTTTTGCAAAAGACTTAATAAAATTCTCTCTTTCTTAGATTATGCAGCCAATTTCTGTGTACACTACTGATGTTCTTTTGTGGATATCTTCACAAAAGTATCGGCTGTGAGAAGATTTTGAAAATTCATGATGAGTGCGACTACCTTGTATTCGTAGAGGTTGTTTTTTCTGCTAAGGTATTGGTCATCTTGCTAGCAACCAAATATGGTCCGTTCAATGAATCAAATCTGCACTTTTCATTAACAGCACCAGTTGCATTTACCTTGGCAACAAGCTTAATTTGCTTCTCATTTTGCATTTCCAGAAAACTAGAACAATCCACTGTTCTTTTTATTATCCAGATGTAGCAGTTTTTACTACTACAAACTTTCTTGTCAGACTTTCAGAGTTCATAATATTACTTTTCTATTAATGTTTGCAGCTTCTGGCTCACATTTTTGTCATATGTAAGATCTTTGCCCGCCATAGTTATTTAATTCTAAACTTAAAAATATGATACCAGAAATGAATAACGAAGTATTGCAAAATATAACAATTAAAATAAGTGTTCTTCGGTGCGGCGCATTTAGTAACTGCTATTTAAAATATTAAGAATTTTTAAATCGCTTCCCATTAAAAATAGTCTACAATGATCACATTTACATATGACTAAATTCATTAAACATATTATGAAATGTTGTTTGTCGATGGTCAAAGTAACAGTGAAACCAACGCCTGCGCCTTCTTGCAAGAAATTATGATATTCAGTGACCAAATAAACCATTATCGAGAGGCTACAGATCAATTCGAAAAAAAAAAAGAGAAAGATGCGTATTATGTTAAAAAATTAACACTCGGGAGAGAAACCCTGTACCACAATAACCGCTATCAATTCTTTCACGTTAAGCATACTTTTTATATTTTTATATATTTAAGTTCAGTTCTTTATTCTAAGCAGTAAAGATTGCGCTGCGCACAAAATATTTCATGCAATTGTACGATGATGCACGGGATTTGCTTTTCCCTGCCTAGGGACAAATATAGGGGAATTTAATTCACTGACTTTTGTTTCCTCCTTCTTTTACTTTTCTTTTTTTTTTTTTTCATAATATTTGTTATGCTACTCGTGTGTAAAGGGTAATATATTTTGAGGCAGCATTTTTTCTGCATTGATTTTTTATCTTTCTCTGAAGCTAATTTTCCGTCAAGAATCTGTTTGCATTCCACACTTCACTGGGGTACTTCCAAAGCTATCCATTCTATGAGAACATCAATATTTGTACAGTGTAAGTCTTTATCGAATTAATGAAGTGACTTCTTTCAATTGTTCGCTATAACTTGAAATTTAATCTGAAAAAGAGAAACTTTTTCGTCGGAAATTAATTTATTTAGAGTCCTGAAGCAAACAATAAGGTTTGCTAGGTGTAGTTTGTATTCTGGGAAAACACATAAATGCGTGAAATTGCTTTGTAGTAATCAAATAAGCTCGGATGGACCGTAAAGCAAATAGAAACGCTCTTCGATGATTCTTGCCACTTTTATTCGATGTTATCTCGCTATGAATAAGAAAGAAAACACGTGGTCTTGTGGGCAATTAATCAAATAGGAAAAACTTATGTTAATGAATATCCCAGCTGAAAAAGAAATATATTCAACCGCGCGATTATAAACAATCGGCAAAAATTTGAAAACCAACTTGAAGATACATCGAAGTATAATCGCTACTCCTATAATCAACTGGAGACTTCTAGAAGAACGAGCAGCAGAAAGTAAATATTCTATTTTCCAGTCTTGTCAAGGAAGGAGCAAATATTTATAATTCGTAGACATGTTGCCTGTGAGCATCATGAACAACTGAAGCCTCAATCGCGCTGATAGTTCAGTCCCGAACCGAAGGATGTGCAACTACAAAGTTCAGAAAATCTTTAAATCTGTGTGGGGTCCAAAACGTTTGTCTTCTAGTTTTAAAAATTACCTCTGCGAATCTATTCTGTTAAACGGAAAGGGAATTTCCTCTAACAGTAAAATAAAGTGACAGCTGTTATGTCCTTTTATTAGACCATTTGCAGTTTTTCAGTTAAAAATATTCTCCGTCAGTCATAATATCGCTTATTAAACTCGTTAATGACGTTGTCTTTTGATATGATGAAAATTTAAGTTCTTTTCTGTACTCAGCCTTGACCCAGTGGTGTGAGGCTTTTTGAAGTGCGATTCAGTAAGAAACTTGGTATGATACGAGAAATAGCTAAGATACGTCACCGTAATTTGTTGAACAACCTTCTTTTTGAAGCTTCGCTTCATTGCATGTAGAACAAAACACGCATAACGCTGATATGCAAGGTGTATGATTGCTTTGTGTATGCTGTTTCATTCTGTATAATTGCTTTCTAGACGCTATTGCGGTATATTTATGTTCATATGCTCCACAGATTTTTTTTGACTAATTGCGAGAGGTCTTACAACGCCACCAACGCAACTTGAGCTTTGGAGCCTCAGTAACTAGAGCGATGGAAATGGTAAGAGTTATTCAAGATTATGAATCGAAGATTTTGACTACTTATCAAAAACAAAGCGGCGCTACCTCCGAACGTACAAGTTGTGGACGCCATACGAAGATGTCAGATAGGAATAGCGAACGTTAGCACTGATTGTACAAGAGAAGTACATCATTACGGCACCACAAATAGTAGCAGAGTTGAACACAAATCGGAATGATCCCTTTTAATGTCATAACAGTTCGTCTGGAACTCTATAACGTACAAGTTTGTCCGTGACGGACATCGAACACTGTCCCCTCACTCCGGAGTAAGTTGCTCTCCCAATTGAGCTACGCGGACATGTGCTCTCATTGCTATCTGCCTTTATCTCATGTGCGTCCTGGGGTGCAGGCACGTCACATATCCCCTTCCCCCAAAAGAGGGCGAACGTGCATTTGAGAAATCCCAGACAATTTGCTGTGTGGAACGAAACATCACATTGATTTATTTTTTCGAAGCACTGAAAAAGGGTATCTCATTTTTCCTATCTCGCCGTGTGGAAAGAACATCGCATCATTGCGAGAAACTTAACAGCAGGATAATCCTGGAAGTTTGGACGCCAATATAACGTACAAGTTTGTCCGCGCCGGACATCGAAATTGGATCCCCTCCCTCCGGAGTAAGTTGCTCCCCCAACTGAGCTACGCGGACAGAATATCTCGCTGCATATTTGTCGTCTTGACACATGCTTTCACCTATGTAGTACGTCACAACTCCATCGTGTCGGTGTTTATGGCTGTGCTGCAAGGCACAAACCTCTGATTGCCAACGTCAATGCTACAAAACGTATAAGGTGGTACAAAGCACATAAAAACTGGGATACTAATAACTGGCAACGTGTCATCTGCTCTGACGAATCGTGATTCATATTGTTTCCCACCACTCGTAAGAGTGTACGTCTTGTGAAAACCTGAAGAAGCGTGCTACCTCGACTATTCGGTTCCGATTGTGAAGCATAGAGGTGGATCATGATACTGTGAAGTGTGTTTTATCATGCCATTTCTTAGGGCTACTTGTTATTCTGCAGGGTCGTGTCACATCTGACATGTAAGAATCCATTCTTGGAGGCCACCTGCATTCATTGTTGCTGGTATTGCACCCTAATGACCGTCCCCGGATTTCAGCAAAAAATGTTTCTGTGCATTGTGCAAAACTTATCAAGCCGTGGTTTATTGAGATGAGGATGATGTGCAGAAGCTGCTCGGGCCATCTCAGTGTCCAGACCTCAATATTATTGATTTATGGGAATATCTGAAGCAAAAGGTGGGATAACGCTTTTCCACCTCCAATATCACTGGCACAGTTGGGATATATTTTACTGGAAGAATGGTCCCAAATTCCATTATTTTACTGGAAGAATGGTCCCAAATTCCATTATTTTACTGGAAGAATGGTCCCAAATTCCATTATTTTACTGGAAGAATGGTCCCAAATTCCATTATTTTACTGGAAGAATGGTCCCAAATTCCATTATTTTACTGGAAGAATGGTCCCAAATTCCATTATTTTACTGGAAGAATGGTCCCAAATTCCATTATTTTACTGGAAGAATGGTCCCAAATTCCATTATTTTACTGGAAGAATGGTCCCAAATTCCAATATTTTACTGGAAAAATGGTCCCAAATTCCAATATTTTACTGGAAGAATGGTCCCAAATTCCATTATTTTACTGGAAGAATGGTCCCAAACTCCATTATTTTACTGGAAGAATGGTCCCAAATTCCATTATTTTACTGGAAAAATGGTCCCAAATTCCATTATTTTACTGGAAAAATGGTCCCAAATTCCATTATTTTACTGGAAGAATGGTCCCAAATTTCATTATTTTACTGGAAGAATGGTCCCCAAATTCCATTATTTTACTGGAAGAATGGTCCCCAAATTCCGTTATTTTACTGGAAGAATGGTCCCCAGATTCCATTATTTTACTGGAAGAATGGTCCCCAGATTCCATTATTTTACTGGAAGAATGGTCCCAAATTCCATTATTTTACTGGAAGAATGGTCCCAAATTCCGTTATTTTACTGGAAGAATGGTCCCAAATTCCATTATTTTACTGGAAAAATGGTCCCAAATTTCATTATTTTACTGGAAGAATGGTCCCCAAATTCCATTATTTTACTGGAAGAATGGTCCCCAAATTCCGTTATTTTACTGGAAGAATGGTCCCCAGATTCCATTATTTTACTGGAAGAATGGTCCCCAGATTCCATTATTTTACTGGAAGAATGGTCCCCAGATTCCATTATTTTACTGGAAGAATGGTCCCAAATTCCTTTATTTTACTGGAAGAATGGTCCCAAATTCCGTTATTTTACTGGAAGAATGGTCCCAAATTCCGTTATTTTACTGGAAGAATGGTCCCAAATTCCTTTATTTTACTGGAAGAATGGTCCCAAATTCCATTATTTTACTGGAAGAATGGTCCCAAATTCCATTATTTTACTGGAAGAATGGTCCCAAATTCCATTATCGCATGTACATGAGCTGTATAAGTCTTTTCCAAATTCGATTGTTCTGCTCTGAAAGACGGGGTTGAGCATGCAGCTTCTTAATAAACATTTATTCACAAACAGCAAGTGTTTCAAATTTTTTCATAAACCCTGTATGTAATATCGATAACGAGGCTAAGTCTTGTCAGTTTTACCAGAGTAGGTGTAATGTCACAATCACCATCAAGTTCAACGGAATCTGTGTTTTCAAAAAAACGTTGGAAATTTCAGTGAACCAATTTTCAGTGTTCACGCAATTTCGTGTTATCGCTCCATAAAATAATTTCGTGGTATCACTTGATAGGACGGTCTGGTAAAGGACAACGAAAGCCACTGTATAAAAAAACTGAGCCTGTGCAGATCACTTAAAACCTAGAAAGACTTACAGATGAATGTTTAATTTATCATGATATCCAGAGTGGGGCAATTAAATAATGAAACTGATTTTAAAATAAGAAAGATGACACCGAATTTTCGGTTGTAATGAGCTCGTCTCTTGAATCCTTTCCGAGACGAATGAAATTTATCAAAGATATTCACAGTCAATGGAATCGGTTATAAAAAATCAGCCAGATTTCTATAATCGATAAAACATGCAGAAATATTAGGGGTGCGCAAATGTTTCCGCCGCCCCCGCTAACGGGCGTTGTAGAGGCCTAACCGGCCGGCGACCTATGCTGTCAGTTGGTACATGAAGCCAAGTATGGCTGTTGATAAAGTAAATTTGCGGCACTGTTTGTCATTCATGTTTAATTTAGGGAAAAGAGAGAGTGAAGCTTACGGTTCAATATGTCAGGCGTATGGCGAAACGGTTATGCGTGAGCGGACGTGTCGAGAATGGTTTTCCAGCTTTAAGAAAGGTGATCTGAGCTTGGAAGACAAGCCACCTGCAGGTAGATCGCAGTAATTCGCAGACGAGTAGCTGGAATTGCTATTGCAGGAGGATGCCACACAATCGACCACGCAACTCGCGAAACGTTTGAAAGTGGCTGAAGCGACATTGGTACGACGTCTACAGGCCTTGGGGAAGATCCACAAGATTGATAAGTGGGTTCCGCATCCTTAACGGAGCGTAATATTGGTCAACGATTGGGCACCTGCATGTCGTTGCTGAAGAGGTTTCAAGGGAAGGATTTCTTGTGGAAGGTTGTCACCGGGGATAAAAAATTGGTCTATTGCGTTAGCCCCGTACGCAAGCGATCCTGGGTCGACCCAGGCCAACCATCAACATCCACTGCAAAACAGGATAGCCACGGGAAAAGGGTGCTGTGTGTGTATGTGGTGGGATATGCATGGAGTGCTGTATTTCGAACTGTTGAAACCGGGCGAAACAATCACTGCACAACGATATAGCGATCAGTTGATGAAACTGAACGCCGCAATCGAGCAAAAACGCCCACGTGCAGGTAAAGGACGCCGCCCAGTCATCCTGTTACACGATAATGCCAGACCACATGTTGGTGCCACCACGAAATCAACCCTTGAACAGTTACACTGGGAGGTTTTACCGCATCGGGCTTACTCTCCAGACATTGCACCCTCAGACTTTCATCTGTTTTGCTCTATGCAACATGCCCTAGCCCAATAGCTGTTCAAATGTTCCAGAGGTGGAAAATGTCGTCACTGCGTTCTTCAGCTGAAAACCCGAGATCTTCTATCACAGGGGCATTCATTTGTTGCCTGAAAAATTGGCGAAAGGTCATTGATGCTAACGACCAGTAAATGTGTATTGGTTTCCTATTGTTTGTGTCTCCTTTCTGCTTAAAACGGCGGAAACAATGGTCTAAGCCATGTCTTTGTCCGAAGATGGGTCCGAGTTTGAATCCCGGTGAGGCATAGATGTTGTGGTTGTCTTACGGCACTGGCTCTCTCCGTTCCCTGAAACCAGTGGCCCTAAATTAGGGACGGGCGACACCCTGAGTTGCTCACGGTGGTCGTTAAACCCCCAATAAAAAAAAAAACTTTTGCATACCTGTAATAGAAACAGCTATTTACTATGGCTAAAACGTATAGCGCGAAAATTAACAAATGGCGTAAAAAAAGTTTCTCATAGTAGAAGGTGGAGATAGCGAAAAAAAGGTTTTGGCTTTTACGCCCCCTAGGGGAAATCTGTGTATTTTTTAAAGAGGGCAATAAACCCTATATTTTTTGTGACGAACGGCATGCAGTACAAAATAAATTTCTCAATAAGGTTTTCAGAAGCGGAGATGCAGCTGCAAACAAAGTTGCCACAACACTACCTAGCGACAGAACTTTGAACTAAAAAACTCAAATCCAAACTTAAAGTGTTCTACGGTCTTGAAATAATTCTTTCAATTGTACATTTAGAAACAGGTATATTGAGAAAAAGAGATTAAATGTGGCACCCCATAGCGGTGAAGTTGTGCATTATTCTAAGAAGAAAGTACACGTAAAGAGTTTTCATAGTAAGTAGTGTCTGACCGAAAAAGATTTTTTCAATCGGGGTTTAGTCCCACAAATATTGCTGTAAACTGAAACGACAATTTGCGCCCTATAGTGGCACAACTGTGCTTTAAGAAAACGTTTAATTGTATCAGAAACATTTCGGACAGGAAACGTACTTCAACAAAGAAAGAAGTTTTCAAGTCAGACTCTTAGAAACAGAGATGTTGGCAAAAATAAAATATACATCTACGCCCCTAGAGGAAAAACTACGGAAATATGTAATAACGCCCTCTGGTGGCCAAATCATTATTTACCAAAAATTAGAATTTATATGCAAAACATTTCCCATCAAGAGCTGTATCCGACACAGGAAGAATTTTTCAAATCGGAGTTTTAGAAACAGAGATATCGGGGGAAACGCAATTTACCTTTACGCCCCCTACTGGAAATTCTATGCATTACTTGAAAATTTTCAAATTATATAAGAAACATTTCGCAGCGGAAACGTTCTCCAACAAAGAAAGATGTTTTCAAATCGGACTCTTAGAAACAGAGATGTTGGCAAAAATAAAAATACATCTACGCCCCTAGCGGAAAAACTACGGAAATATGTAATAACGCCCTCTGGTGGCCAAATCATTATTTACCAAAAATTAGAATTTATATGCAAAACATTTCCCATCAAGAGCTGTATCCGACACAGGAAGAATTTTTCAAATCGGAGTCTTAGAAACAGAGATATCGGGGGAAACGCAATTTACCTTTACGCCCCCTAGTGGAAATTCTATACATTACTTGAAAATTTTCAAATTATATAAGAAATATTTCGCAGCGGAAACGTTCTCCAACAAAGAAAGATGTTTTCAAATCGGACTCTTAGAAACAGAGCTACTGACAAAAATAAGCTACTGACAAAAATATTCAAGACGTGTAATTCAACCAGGCTCGGAATTACACGTCTTGAATTTCATTACTGTAATTAATTCAACACGTGTAATTCCGAGCCCGGTTGAGTTACACGTGTTGAATTTCATTGTGGATTTGTTACCATGGTGGAAGGATTTTCAATTTCCTAAGCTAGCTGCCATTGAAAGACAAATTTTGCTTAGCAAACCTTGCATTATGCACTGTCCAAAGCTATGGCCCAAGCGAGGATTAGTTTAAGAAGGTCTGCTATCAAAAACTGGGAAAAAAATCACATTCCCATTTTTTGTATTTTATTAAAAATAAAGAATCTTATCTTTAAAATGCATTAATTTCCAAAATTGTGCAGTTAGAAGTATTGTTATTTATTTTTTAAAATTTCCTCACTCCCGCGATTTTTGGGGTCACGTTGGCTTTTAGTGCAGCAGGTCGAGTTTTAGAGAAAAGAAAATCCAGTTGAAGCGCTGAGGCATTGTAACCTGATCTTCTTTCCTTTTGGTGACTGAAGCGACTTCCACTGAGCACTCTGATGCTTTGTTTCCTGATCATAACGAAAACACCATGTGTCGTCACCTGCCACAATTTGGAGAACATTTTGCATTTTTCCAGCCGTCTCCATGATGTATTTTTCGTACTCAACTTGCACATGTTTTTAGTCGTTTAACAAAGCATGCGGAATAAAACGCACTAATATTTAACGAATCGTCTCATTATTAATATTGAGCTCACATTCCAGCATCCTCCAAGTCACACAACAATCACCATTCATCCTTTCGCAAAGTTCCTCAATGAGTTTAGACGTGCGCACTGAAATCGAGCGCCCGGACCTTCGTCATTTTACAAATTTTCCCGCCCATCCTTGAAAAGTATATAACATCGGAATAATTGTGCACGAGGTAGGTAATTTTCCCCATACACATCGCGCAACAATTGAACTGTCTCAGATGCAGTTTAACCGATTTTCAAACAGATCCATATATTTGCTCTCTTCTCCATGACATAGCGGTGACAATGTTCTTCTACCGAATGACGTCATGCCCAGCGTAAATAATCATCTGCACAATTCTCACACAACCGCTGTTGCCACCGTATAGCTGATAAATGAATTAACAGGAACCCATGTTTTCCAGACAGGGGTGTTTTATCGGGATTTAAAAAAAAACAGTCTTATTACTTAATCGCCGCACTGTATATATTTCTTGCAAAGCATAGTTCAGGGACCGCAGTACAACTAAATTGATTACAGTCGACTCTCCATAAGTTGAATAAGAAGGGAGTGCGAAATGCGAAAAAGCTGCGAGATATGGGAAATTTAAATTATGGAAAAAACATTATGCTCATAGGACATGTGCAAGGAATTTTGCGTTTTTCGAGTTATCAAGAAATTTCGTCTTATCGAATTTCATTTTATCGAGAGTCAACAGTACTTAAATATACCTCGGCTTTGAAACTGGCATATCAAAAAGCTTTTGTTAACACAATAGTTTTTTAAATATACCGGCGCCTCCGTGGCGCAGGGGTCTAAGCTCTGGCTTATGACCATTCGTCCGAGAAGGGTCCGGGTTCGAATCCCGGTGAGGCATGGATGTTGTGTTTGTTTTACGGCACTGTCTCTCTCCCTTCCCTGCAACCAGTGACCCTAAATTAGGGATGGGCGACCGCTTATAACCCATTGAGTTGCTCACAGCGGTCGTTAAACCTTCAACCAAAAAAAAAAAAAAAAAAAAAGAAAATGAAGTACTCTAATATCTATTCAACGTATCAATAAAAGAAACTTTGCACAAATCCAAGGAAAATCGTTCATTTGCTTTTGAAGGGAAGTCATCCAAAAACGCATATTGTAGTAGGTATAGGAATTTTGTGTTTGTTTCAATTTCAAATTTTTTCAGGTTTCAACCTTTTTCATACATTATTCCAATGTTCTCGTGGTACTACACAGCTGGCCACCCAAAATGCAACACCAAGAAGATAGCAAAGCCAGATTACTGGACACATAACAACAGATACAAAGATGAAACGATTGAACTCACAGGCCCGTGCGACTTGCGGAACACGCAGACATCAATAGTTCGTGTGGACCCCATGGATGGCAATAACGGTCACCACACGCCGCGGCATCGAACGAAAGAGGCTTTGGATGTGGGCTTGGGATATGTCGGTCCAGGCTGCTTCCACACGTTGCCACAGTTCATCACGGGTGGTGCTTGCCGGGCCACTCGGTTGCCGATCAGCGACCAGACGTGTCCGATGGGCGACATATCGGGACAACAGGCGGGCCACGGAAGCAGTGGCACCTGGTGGGCCGTGAAGAACTGTTGCACGATGCGTGCCACGTGCGGGCGGGCATTGTTCTGTTTAAACGTGGCCGCTGACAGGTCCTGCAGGTAAGGGAGGACTACAGGCTCCAAAACGACGGAGATGTAGCTGTGGCTGTTGAGTGTACCGACGATGCGAACCAGATGGGTGCGGGTGTGATATCCAATTACGCCCCAAACCATAACGCCAGGCGACGGACCGGTATGGCGATGCATAATGCAGGCGTCATACAGTCTCTCACCGCGGTGCCGCCACACACGGATCCAACCAGGGTGGTGTTGCAGGCAGAAGCGGGATTCGTCGGAGAAGACAATGTCGTACCATTCCGTAGTCCAGGTGCGGCGTTCAACGGCCCACTGCCGCTGCAGTCGCCGGTTGTGTAACGTCAATGGTAATCGGAGCAATGGGAGCCGTGCGACAAGTCCCCGCTCCTGCAGACGACGCCGAACGGTACGTGTTGACACAGGTTGTTGCGCAACACACCCTAATTCCTGCGCTAACGTTCGTGATGTGGCGGTGTGTGCCGTCAATGCCCGCCTCCCAACATGTCGGTCCTCTTGTTCGATGGTGTGCCGCGGCTGCGGCAATCACTCACGTCGGTCCTTCCGTCTCTTCTGCACCCACCGAATCCATACTCGCCTCACTGTGGCTGGATGTCGTCCCACACGGGCGCCGATGTCTCGGTACGATAAACCTCTGTCGCGATAAGCTACCATTCCTCCTCTGTCGAGCTCCTAAACGTGCTGGAATGACTACTGTATTCTGCGACGAGGCATCAGGAAACTTCTCACGCACAGGTGTGGCAGAACAACACACTTCCACTACTTACACCCCGCCTTCTGTCCACCCTTCTTATAGTGCTTCTCGGTGGCGTGCCGGGCGCACATGATTTGCATTTGCCCTACAATGCTATTCGTTTGCATGTCCTCTCGCGGGCGACGCATGCTGCGAATTTCAGGCCAATCGGATGCTTCCTTCTTGGCGTTGCATTTTGGGTGGCCAGCAGTGTAGAATACGAGAAATGCGCAGTGCAGGTGAAATATTTTTAATTTTTATGCAATGATGGAATAAATATTAACGTTGGTGTCAAAAAACGACAATGACATGTAGAACTTACAGTACCCCGTAAAAGCAACGTAAACGGTTAGTTCAAGAACTTTATGACTACTTGATTTCGTTTAGAGTCTTCGTGATTGACGACGATTTTCCGATTCGAACTCCTAGTGCCAGTACTGAGAGTTTTATAGCGAAACTCTTTACTCTTTGTAGTGCACAGTTTATGTTTCAAAAAATCACGTTTTCACATTGTTGAGACATAATACGCATGGACACCTACACACTGCAGCTTAGACATGAAGAAACTTTTGTCGAAAGCAAACCTGTACCGTATCTCTAACACAATAGATTTGTCTTTAGTTTTCGAATTTTAGTTTCACTTGAAAGGATAGACTAAAAATTGTTGTGGCTTTGACAAATCATTCCGGGACAAACATGGAGACACTTTTTCTGCATTCTAAAGAAACACTCAGACTGATTGATACAGTCACACCCCGCCCGGTGCTTGTCGCTTCAATTGAAGACGCTTTATAAATAAAAAGACGTCGTTAATATTCCAATTCCTTGAGGCTTTTGTTCCCACAGAAATTTCCTAAACTTTCGACCTTGGAATATAGCAGGCATTGTCGTTACGAACATTTCTTTACACTGAATTGCAACAAACCATTTTTCACTGTAGACCGACAATGAAAAAATATCAGAAAACAATTGTTTTCCAATAGTTTGAAAGTTTTATAAAATAATACCACCTTTCTAGAAGTTAAATCGCTAGCGAATTTTTTTATTCTTATTTGGTATTATTCTGAGTTCAAGAAATAAAAATTTTCGTCAGCTTCGACATGGTGAAATTAATGAGCAAAGTTTCGAGGAAATTGGAGCCAGGAAAGTGTGAAAATAAAGAGATGTGTGATAAGTTGAAAACGAAAGAGACAGGCTGCACTGAATAAGAAAAAAACACATGCGACGTTTTAAATAAGTAAGTAACAGGAGGCATAAAAGTTACTAAGTCATGTAGAAAGGTGCGATGTCTCGTGTAAATCACTTCTGAAAGAAAAACGAGCTGCACCTTGCAAATGAACTCCTAAACTGAGCAATAAATTTGATGCATGAGATAAGCTGAATATGATGCAGCAAGGTAAGATGCTAATCAAAACATCCGCAAAATAACTTAAATAGACAAAAGGTGCAAAGAGCATTCAAATGACAAAACGTTCTCAGCCAAAACTGTAGAACAATTCGTTATCAAATACAGATTTAAAATTTCTGGTGAAATTTCATTAGCGATAGATCAGAATACTAAACATATGATAAATCGCAGCAGAGAGTACGCTCTTAAGTGAAGAAGAGCAACATTCTAACATTCTTTTTGTCTGGATTTTCAAAATGTGTTTTAAAATTATTCTACTGTTGAAAATGTTTCAGAGAAATGGAACCAAATTGTTCGAGCAGATCTTCTTAATCCCAAATTCGTTAAAGAAAATCCACGGATGTATAGATTTATTTAAAACTTTTTACTCATTTTTCGAAGGGGTTAACGCGTAATTCGAAGAAATCAATTAAAGACTCAAACTTGTGGAAGAAAGTGGCGTTACGAAACATAAAATATCTTATTATGAATGACGTACTTTACGAGTGTACTCGTGTGTGGGCCTTTCAGAGATGTCACGGGAATTGGAGACTTTAAACCATTTCCTGGAAGGAACCACTGTACACACACAGAATGCCTACTTCTTTAGGGAAGCCCTCGCTTTACTTTAACGGGTAGGAATGCACGTAGTTGATGTGGCATTGTAGCACACCTTTTGAAAAAAGAATTAACAAGGAATAAAGGCGATATTCTGAGTTGCAAAGATAAATACGCAGACTGAAGATTGTCCGCTACACTTCCGGTAAAATTTACCGATGCAATTTGGAACTTGAAACAGGAGAGAGCTCCAGAATAAGTGGATTAGCGTGGATATTGTACAGGAAGCCAGTGAAGAAACAGAAACTCCGCTTGCCTAACTTTTCTCTAGATTCCGGGCCGAAAGGAACATTACCAATGACACATAAAAACGGGGACCTTAAGGATTATATACACATTAGCCTCCTATCAAATATTTATAAAATCTTCGCTAAGGTACTTTTACATTACTCGCATGAAGCACTGGTTATAGCTCAATAAAGAGAACAATGCCGACTCAGTGGATGAGTGATGCGAAACGTTGGCTTCTGAGCTCGGACCCAATTCATCCAAAATGGGTCTCTAAGTTGGAATTCTAAGTGAGGCATTTTTTTCTTTTTTGCCTGATGTGTTTTTCTTAATGCATTGGCTCTCTCCATTCCTTGGAATCAGTGGCCCCAAATCAGGGGATGGTGACTGCTTACAGTCCATTAAAACCCCAAACAAAGAAAAAGAACTATCTGCATTCATGAGTGGCTACAGCGCTACAGAACCTATCCATGTAATGACAGAACTAACTGAAAGAGCGAATCTATATGAACTCTTACTAAGTAGAGTTTTTACTGATTATTATAAAGCATTTGATTCCGTGAATCCACCAGCAGTTATAATGTCTTTGAAAATCTGCTGTATTGAAGATGCATATTTCGAGGTTATTAGACGCCCTGATGGCGCATTCCTGGTACGATGGAGATTGACAAGCTGTCAATCTCCATCCGGGCCAGGAATCACGGAGTGAAATCCAAGTGTTGTTTCTTGTTGGTCAGTAGCGATTTTTGAATCACACGTATCCTGTATGGTCATCGTTCCACAATATACCGCAGCACTTTGCGGACTATTGACCTCGGAATGAGCAACTGTCGGGCCATCTCTCTTCCACTGTTGTGTAAGATTACGTACCGGCTCGGCCTGTAGGTACTGGTAAATACAACATCATCCTCTTCACGACGCTATACAAAATTCCCTAGTGTCTTCAAATTTCCGTTTTATCCTCCTCAACGCCGCGGTTGTAAGATGTCCTCTCCGTAATATTTTGATTCGTTGATACTGTCGCAGTGCACTATTGGTATTACTTTAATTTTAAAAATAAAATTTTAACAGTAGCGCACGTTTCTTCTTTGCAAGAGACGTACTGACAACCGACAGCCGGATCATTGCCACTTTTATCCTTCCAGCAGCAGCGTGCCGAATTTGCATGTAAATATTTGCATAGGAAATTTTCCATTTGAACGACCAGCAATTTCTTGGATTTCAGCAGGGATGTTTTTACTGTGCATCACTGGTAATGTCATGTTCTGGCCCAGCATACTGAGCAGATTTTGTCCTCCAACGTTGGTGCCGCCAATAAACAGCAAATTCGGCAACGTGACTGTTCTTTTCTTGTGTCTGCAGCGCCACTGTTTGTTTAGTGGCGATTAAGTACACTATATTGACAAAAGTCATCGGACACCCAGAAGAGAAACACAACATAGCCTTTATAGACATACATTAGTACGGTGTCGGTCCACCTTTGACCTTAATGCATGCACTGACCCTTCGAGACATGCTTTCCACAAGGTTTTGAAACATTAGCTATAGGTGTGCGCGTCCATTCAGTACATAATGTTGCTGCTAACTGTTGCTTAGTAGTAGGCTTTGGTTCCAAACTACTTATGCGGCGCTCTAATTCACCCCATAGGTGCTCTATGAGATTACGATCAGGGCTCTGTGCTGGACAGTCCACACACGATACGGAATTACTGTCAAACTACGCCGTAACAGTCCTTACTTTAAGGGTCGGTGTGCATTATCCTGCTGGTAACAACATGGCTCGGTTCCATAATATTGCCACAGAGTTGGTAGGGCATAATTGTCCAGAATATCGAGGTACACGTTCTGGTTAACAGGTCTGTGCACGATAACCAATGGGAGTGGCCATACCACGAAAAACAATCCCGCACGAGTACACTGCCAGCTCCAAACTTCACCGTAGGAACAGTACACTGTGGTAAATAGCGTTCCCCCCGCTGCCTCCATACCCACACACGACCATCAGACTGATGGATGGTGTATCTGGATTCACCAGTCCAATATAGGACCCGTTTCCATTGAACTACGGTCCACAATAAACGTTCTTTACACCATGTTAAACGACGAGTAGCATTCCGAGTGGAGATGAAAGGCTTATGAGCAGCCGCACGACCATGGTAACCCATGGAATGAAGTTCTTTGCGAATGGTACGTGTACATACCGAGGTTCCAGTATTTTCACTTACATGTACACTGAGGTCTTATGCAGTATTCCGTCGATTAGCTGTAACGACTCTCCTGAGGCTTCGACGTCCACTATCACTGATTTTCTTTGGTTTGCCGGTACGTTTTGCTGCTTCAGGCACGCCATGTGTCTTCCACTTATTCAGTGCATCCAAAACAGTTGACTTGGGTATGTTTAAACGCCTATCGGTTTCTCTTATGGACAACCCACTAATATAACACATAACAATTTTTCCTTTCTCAAAGTCCGTTCTCTCCCGCCGCGATATTTTCACTCAACCTCACATTGCGATATGATCGCGGTCAGCTGCAGGCTTGTGTTTTTACCGTTTGCAGCGTTACCGCGTATCTTAACAACGCAGCGCATGCGTTCATTTGCTTTTGAAAGGATGTCCGGTGACTTTTGTCAATACAGTGTATGTTGAACTATGTTTTTCTGCTAAATCGTTTTCCCATGCCCTCAATAAGATACTTACCAAGTTTCATCGCGATATCAACAATTTCGCTTTTCCAGACATCCGAGAATAGGGATACTTATTTTATAACCACCAAAATATATTTAACGAAGTTATTTATGAACATTAATTAATCAGTTAATTGCGTAAATACCTACCTCAAAGCTTAAAAACTAGGCACACTACCTACCAAATAAGATGTCGGGCATCCTTCACCTCGATTACTGTTTTCAGATCATTCACATGCACTCAACTCGACAGCAGGAGATAGTCTTAGTGATTCCGAGCTATCTGGAGAGAATGACGTGCAGAAATTCGACAATAGAGCGGGAAAATAGTGTGGAACGGAGAAGATTGTGATACATTCTATCCCAGAAATGTTCAATGGGATTATAGTCGGGAGAATTTGTTTGCCAGGAAAGCACACGAAATGCATAAACATGATCCTCGAACCATTCCCACACAACACTGGTCTTGTAAAACGCAGTGCTGTCTTTCTGAAAGAGTCAAGTGCCATCCAGGTACACACTCACAATCTAGGGCATCACTTGGTCCGAAACAATGTTTAGGTAGAGTTTGGTAGTAATGTTGCAGAGCTTAGTGCTGAGTTATATTTCGGTGCCCTGTGCAAAGGGTTCGATGATGCTACTCTTGCAAAGAGTTTTGGTGTCGGGGGTTTTACCCGTATTTTACACGACTTAAGCAGATAAATAAAATATAAATACAATATCGACTAAAGTTATAACTCGCTCTTGCAGTGAGGAAAGTGTTTATTCAATTGATATGAGGAAGGTCTCATACATTTTTCGTGTTTCCTTTCATTCTTCCTATTATTATTAACACGTTGATCTCCCTCCCGTTGCGGCCTGTATTCCATTCCGTAGTCTTCAGCGTTCCTTGCATTTTCGCTTGTCTCGGTTCACACCGAGGACCTAAACATCTGGACACCTATCTAGCGCTCTCTTTCAACCGACGTCCCCTGTTTTGAAGTCCAAATCCTCCGCGAACGGACACCGTAGTATGTCCCCTCTTCTTAAAGGCGCGGACGTTCCTTAAAATGCCTTCTCTACGTCACCCCTCTAGATCATTACCCAGTTCCCCTTCGCACAACGACGAAACCATAAACCTAACTTTGGTTCTGATGCGACGCTGAGATGCGATACCCAGTTTGCTTTCCAGCTACACGTGAATTAGCGGGAAAAGGGCTTATGCTGAGGGAAGATGATTACAATTCTCACTGTCCTTTAAAATGGTTACTAACTTCACTCCTGACAAACATTGATGTCCAGGTTACAGTAAGGCTGTATTGAACAGGGTTGAGGATATCCAGGGATGATCATTAGAAAAATTCCCATTGTTATGATGTTTCTTACCACCCGTGTAGAACTATTGCAATCGTTCACCACCCACAGGGCGTTTAAAATTACGGACCCGCCCATCGGCACGTTGGATATCGAACCTGATTTCGCTGAACCATTTGAATATTTTCCATTGTCTATCCACGGTGTTCTCGCGGTGACCGTAGACGGAGCTACCGATGAAGTTCCGTCATCACGGGCACACAAACGGGACACCATCTTCCTCGATCCATCCTCGAGAACGTCTACTGAATTGTGTGCTCGGTAAAGTTTCCCTCTGCTCGCTAGTTGTAGTCTGCCGTTAACTGAGGGATTGTGAGCAATCTTCTGCAGAACACGCCAGTCATTGTCTTCCAGGACTATCGCACAGTGGTGTTCTTCCTTTACAGGAACGTAGAGTGGATGTCATTTCTTCTTCGGACATTTCCCGCCGAACCACAATAGGAAGTTTCAGATAACGATGGCTAGCGTTGCTAAGGTGCTAGCTGATAGCGAAGGCCGTTCCCGTTAAAATGTCTACAAGTCGTTCCCCTTTCCTCATTGTTCGGGTATCGAACTGCTGGATTCACGTCCCGTCCTTGCCGTCCAAATTTATCTCTCACGGTTGGGAGACATCACTAGGGCCTGCTGTGGGACACGTCCACTCGTGGAAATAGGGGTAGTCGTTAGAGTTCTTCCGTTAGGAGGAAATAATTTTTGTTAGTGAGTGTCATACCTAACATCTATGAGTGGCATTTCATAGTATACTTTCATGCGTATCCACTGCGCATGCTGGGGACAATATTATTTCATCTTTAGAGTCTGAACTTTTATTATTTTAGTGTGAAAAAATATAAGGACTGTGTTATGTTTTGCCAGTAAGAATTTCCGAAGCACCTCAAAAATTGCTTTTACGAGAAAGAAATTATCTGAAAGTAACACCCAGCACAAAAATGTATTCTGTGCTCTGAGGCTGAAATCATTGGTTTACTGAACTGCAAGATAACGGGGACAGGTAAATGGACTATTTTTCACTGCATCAGACATTCTGTTCATGGGTTTGGCAATGCGAAGGTATTATTTAAATTAATATTTAATGTTATTTTCACTTTTCTTATTAGATAATTATTTCATAAAGTTTCGGAAATGCATTTCGCGAATCAAACTTTCATGAATTCTTAAGAGCACATTTAATTTAATTTTAGGAACATAACATATAAGACGAAGATAAAATAGTATGTTTTTGTTTCTTTTATTGGTTTAATTTGATAAAAAAAGATGTTATTGAAATTCAACGCTTTTTTATAAATTTCCTCCAGTTCTATGCACATTGGCCACTGAATTTGAATTTGAAACTTTCATGCACGTGTACGTAAGCGTCCCTTAAGCAGCGTGTATGCAATATACGTGGTCACGTGATCTAGGCAACTACACAGTCGAGTCACATTATTATGACCACCTCCTACTGTTGGTGTCAACAGCGCGTAACCAATTAAAGAAGGGGCGTGTCGTGAGCTCGCTTGGAGGGTATATAAGATGTATTGTAGGCCTTCTGAAAAAATATAACTCGTTGCTGTCATGGATAAAAGGAACGATTTATGAGATTTTCAGAAAGCGATGATTATCGGCTTTCGGGCCAAGGGTGGCAGTATTTCTGAAACACCGCAGTTTGTGAACTGTTCGCGTGCTTCTGTGGTTAACGCGTATCGTGATTGGAGAAATGGTTCCATTGCGAATAAACGACGTGGAAACTGCTGATTCGCAAAGAATTGCCTTCTTCGATTAGTCACGCTTTCTGCTTCATCGAACGGATGGACGTTGGCGTATAAGGTGAGAAACATCGGAGAACGAACGCTCTTCAACCATTGCTGGTAGAACACAAGCTGGTGGGGGCAGCGTTATGGTCTGGGGAATGTTTTCGTGGCATTCTCTGGGTCCACTCATACCTTTGGAAGGCACTATGGACCGAATACGTTATGAATCCATCCTCGCAGACCACATGCATCCATACATGCTGATTGTCTTTCCTAGGGCAGATGAAATCTTCCAGCATGACAATGCGACGTGTCACACACCTAGAAATGTCCGACAGTGGTTGGCAGAGCACGATGAAGACTTCAAAGTGCTTCCCCGGCCTCCTAATTCCCCAGACTTAAACCCAATTGAGCATCTATGGGGCCACCTTGATCGTGTTGTTTGCTATATTTGATCGTCCATCCCGCACCCTCCAGCAGCTGTCAGATGCACTGCAGTCAGCATGGCTCCACATACCTGTGAACACCTTCCAGCACCTTATTGAGTCACTCCCAGCCCGTCTAGCTGCTGTCCGCGCTGCATACGGTGGTTAGTCTTGATATTAGCTGGTGGTCACAATAATGTGACTACACCGTGCATTTAAGATTATTATTTGTCAGTATTGTTGATCACAATGGGAATAACAAGGAATCTTTCCGAGTTCGATAACGGCTTAATGTTCGTGTCCGTCTGGCTGGAGCGACGATTTTGAAAACAGTAGAGATGACTGGTTTTTCAAAAGGTAAGATATCCTGGGTCTTTAATCAGTGGAAAAATAACCCACATAACTTGCGTATAAGACTCAACTGTGGCGCGACGACAATCTGTCAGGAACGAGATTGCCGTAGGTTGAGATGTCTTGTACCGGGAAACTGGACTTTTGAGTATCACAGTTGACCAAATCATTCACATTCAATGAACGAAGTATTTGACTCATATCTTAGCGAACTGTGCTCACGGAATTGAAGAAGACCGGTACTCCTAGCCGGTTGCCTATATGAAAACCACTGATTTCTACGAAGAACCAAAATGTTCGTGTATAGTGGTGTCAGGGACACCGTGACTGGACACTGAAAGACTGAAAAAGAGTCATGTTATCAGACGAGGTACAGTATGCATTATTCTGTACTGACGGCAGGCAGAATATTTGGTGGGAGTCCCATAAACAATGTTCCCAGCGTGCCTTGTAAACAAAATTCACGGTTCTGTGGGTGGTGTCGTGATGTGGCGCACGTTCTGTTGGTACGGAATGATTTCTCTGGCATTGTTGGAAGGTTGTATATCCTCCAAGGATTTCCGAATGTTGTTGCCGATCAAGTTCATTCTTCAATATTGACATTTGATCCAACAGCAGACGGTTGTTTTATGGACTACAATGGTGCTGTCCATCATGAAAGAGATGTTCAGCAGTGGTTCAGCGAACATAACAGTGACTTCCACCATATTTCCTGGCCACCAAAAAGCCTGGAAATGAACCCCATTGAGAATGTACGGGACATGTTAGAAAAACAGATTCGGGAATAAAGTCTCGTTCCTTCAAATATGAGGCAGTTAAAGGACTATCTGGTAAACACCTGGTATGGTGTAGATGTACTCCAGCACCTTATGGAATCTATGCCAAACAGCATATCTGCTGTAATTAGGGCTAAAGGAGGTTCAACCCTGTGTTAAATAAAAGTTTTTAATTCAATTGCCGGCATGTGCGTCATTCGTCTGGGGTCTCTTAAGTTACCTCTCTGTATGTGCCTTCGCACCTGGCAAAACAGAGAAATATCTTAAATTTTGCCTACTAAATTATAAGGACTAAAGCATATAGGCATTGGAGCGACGCTTGAATGTTACTGAAACGCAATGTAAATTACGTTTCTTTTCTTCTTCTTTGCTTTTGTTGAGAGGATTCAGTCCGTTGATACAAACTGCATTATATTGCATTATAGTTCGAATTTCCTATTTTTTATAGCAGCGAGAGATTCACGTAACTTACGGATGATTTCGTAGATCTTGAATAATTGTGCGTGAAAATGTTGTTTACGTATTTCAATGCCAACTGTTAAACAAGAAAGATGACACCGAATTTTAAAATCCCTTCCGCCCCAAATTAGTTTATCAAAGCTATTCAAAATCAATTGAACCGGAATGGAAAACAATAGTATCTGACGGAAGAAAGAAGTTCTTCATTCGGGTTTTAATCCTGCAGATATTATTTTAAATGGAATCGTGAGCTTACGCCCTCTGGTTGCAGACTTGTGCGTTAAGAAAAATTTGAATTTATATGTGAAACATTTCGCAGCGGAAACGCTTTCCAACAAAGAATTTTTATTTTTTCGAATCGGACTCTTCAACTCAGAGATATGGACAGATGTAAGATATGCATCTACGCCCCATTACGGGAAAGCCATGCATTATTTTAGGAGAAAATTATTCTCAAAAGGTTCCTCGATGTGAGTGGTATCGGTCCACGAAAACATTTTTTTGTCGAGTTTTCAGGAGCTCAGATTTTGCTGCAAATACATCAGAAGCGGAAATTAACACTTACGCCCCCTGGTGGCCAAAGTATTCTTTACCAAAAATTAGAAATATGTACAAAAGATTTTCTATCTTGAGTTGTATCCGCTGAAGAATTTTTTTTATAAATCGGAGTTTTAGAAGAAGAGATATCGGAGAAAGCGTAATTTAGTTTTACGCCCCCTAGCCGAAAATCTATGCGTAACTTGAAAAATTAACTATACCTAAAATACTTTTCGACATAAATGGAATCGAGAGATAAAATAATTTTTTCAGTCGTATGTTTAGAAACAAATATATGGAATAAAATGTATTTTGAATTCGACATCATTTGTATTTACGTCCTTTAGCGACGAAATTTGCGTCGTAAAAAGAAGAAATAAAGGATCATCATTCGCATATTTCAAGCTTCCCAATGCAAAAGAATTTTTCAAATCGGACCAATAGTTCCAGAGATACGGGGTCTACAGACTGACGGGCAAACCGATAACGTAAGCGTAATCTTTTTTTTACAAAAAAACGTGCTAAAAAACATTCTATATTACGAGGGTTGTACGTGAAGAAAATATTCTAGTTTATTATTAACTGCTCATGTAACTTATTTGGTGCATATTTTACGCAAAAGATCGCAATGCCTTGAAATTTATGAAGATCATCCTGACAGATGATACTTTTTTAACTTTGACTTTTGCATTTTTGTTGGTATAAACGTTTGAAACGTTCCTTCCCTACAAAAAATTTAAAATCGCCAAAGCGCCAAATTTACTTTCAACGTCCTTTTCTCAGACGCCTAAGCTTATAAAATGCTCACATTTTTAAACTTGGTGAAAATTTCCTTTCATAATGCTGTTACAAAGATCTTTAAGAGAATGAAAAACGATTAAGAGCCGTTTATTCTTTGTCACTGTATGCAAATACCTTAGTTTATTAACTTTGCCCAGTAACTGAAAACAAGACGTTTTCTTTTGTGTTTCCTCTATTTTTGGTGATACTTAATTGAAAACATGCATTATTTCTAGTACTTCGCATTTAATATCTATTACTGTTTTCTACGTATTCGTCCTTCCTTTTAACTGGAGATCACCGAAGCTTTTCTTTAGTACACTACCTTTAATATTGTTCGCAAAATATCCTTTAAGTTTTGAATGCTGCATAAATTTTTAACTTTCATAGTAACTTTTTTGGCAAGAAAACAAGAAAACAAATAACTTTGTCCTGTATAACAAATGGAAGCCAAGAAAATGTTCGAGCATCTTGACTTTTGAAGATACAAAAACTCCGTCTAATCTAGTTTGTCTTGAACTCTACGTAAATTGTTATTTTTTTTGTTACTTTTGAACATGGGGAAATGAATATTCACAATATTTCTCACATAATCCGTATTCCATCTTAATCATTCCTTGGATGTGTTAGTTTCCAAATAAAAGAACGACACGAGAATTCAGCTCCATCTTACCTTTTACTGCACCCATGGTTTATATTACGAGGGTTGTACAGAAAGTAATGCAAAAGTGGGCATAACTTTTTTATTAACTGACAATGGTCATTCAAATTGCACATGTTGGTAGAGTAATTATTCCTCTGTAGTAAATCTTCTTCTTCATTGCAGGTAAATAATTGATTCCAACCAGAAGCAACTTGCCGTCGTTGAGTTCTTGACGAAGGAACTGTGCAGGCTGTCCGACATCCACAGAAAGCTACAAAATATTTACGGAGATGACACCATTAACAAGAGCAATGGATGAAGAAGATACAGTTGAATGAAGAAATTTAAAGAGTGGAAACATAGCATTGAAGGCAAACCACGCAGTGGGAGACCATCATCAGCGACCACTGACACAAATCGTCAGCGAGTGGATGAATTGATTCGCGCAGGGAGACGAGTCACAATCCGTGAGCTTGTTGCACAACTGGACTCTGGTCACAATGCCATACAGAAGATGGTGGGAGACTTAGGGTATCAGAAAGTGTGGGCGAAGTGGATACCACGGCAGTTGACACCCGATTTGAAGGCGAGAAGGGTGGAAGTCTGCTCTGATCTACTGGAAGCGTTTGAAGCCAATGAAGATAAGTTTTTTTTCTGATCAGGTAACATGAGATGAAACGTGGGTGTATCTTTACGACCCGGAAACGAAGAATCAATTCATAGCTTCTCTAAGCTTCTTAGGGCTTCTCTAAGCTTCTTGGGTGTCCCAATAGACAGCGGTACATTGGGACACCCAAGAAGCTAAGAGAAGCCCTAAGGAGGAAGAGACCGAAAAAGAATCTGAAAAGGATCCACATTAATCATGACAATGCAAGACCACACACATCTTTGGCAGAAAATCAGGCGATCAGAAAATTAGGCTGGTCGGTGGTCCCCCATCCACCGTATAGACAATATCTAGCACCCTCTGACTCCCACGTGTTCGATCAAATGAAGGAAAGTCTCCGGAGACAACGATTTGATGACACAGACGAGGTGAAAGTGGCTGTAAAGAACTGGATACAACAGTGCACACCTGAATTTTTTCGAAGAGGATCGAGAGTTGAGCTCAACGACGGCGCAAATGCATCGCTTCTGATGGTGATTATGTTGAGTAGTATCTTTGTATAGAGAAAGAGTTACTCTACCAACATGTGCATTTTGAACGACCTCTCAGTTAATAAAAAAGTTATGCCCATTTTTGCATTACTTTCGGAACAACCCTCGTATATGCGACGGCATTATACTGCACGTGAAATGAAATCAGCACACTGATTTTGATTGGTATTTGAAATGAATAAGCAACACAAAATATGATAAACACAATAACTTAAAATTCTCTTTAAAATAACTCAGTCGTTGCCTGTATATGCGAGCTGCTTTCTATTTTTGTCGGTTTAATTTCACTCTATAAGTGCGCTTGATATTGGAGAAAATACAAACCTCAAGGTGAGTAATTTGAACGGATTTTAAAATGTCTCTTAAAATGTTTTTCATCTGAAATCTCGGAAATCGTTTTTATATCTCTACCACTCATCTGGTATTAAATATGCTTTTTCAGTAATTTTGTGGAAATCCGGAGTTGGTATTGCAAAAAAATTTAAAATTCCATGAAATTGAAGTTCGGATTGTTTTATGGATATCCGGGTATTCGAACATTTTGTCTGCAAAATCTAGACTGCCGTATACTTGGTTGATTTATTTCCCTACACTGTCTTTTCTTTCTTTTTATTTTTGTATCCTTACTCTTAATTGTTTTGTTCTTTATTTAAGTTCATTTCTTACAATATGACAAACATTTTTTTTCTTTCTTTTTCAGTTTGTTTATTTCATTTCTGCTTTCGTGCTTTTCTTTGTTTCTTCTTTTTTTAGTTTTAATTTTCTTTTTTCTTTTTTTTGTTCTTTACTCATTTCTTTTTTCTTTTTTCTTTTTTTTGTTCTTTACTCATTTCTTTTTCTTTTTCTCTTTCCTTACGAAACGAGTTGCGGAACATCAGTTGCAGCCACTGCGATTTGAAATTAACAAAATTGCCGCTATAAACTCTCCTGCAACTTTCACTCGAGCCATTTTTTCATGTTCTGCAGTGTATGCTAGTCGCAGAGGATTCTCTTAAATTAATCGGATATGAATGCATCACTTTTCTCCTTCGGACGTTAATTTCGTGCATGGATCCAGAAGGAAAAAATGACATATGAGAATGATGGAACTGCGGATTGTATTACACTTCGTGTTGAAAATGAACTTGATACGTATCAACGGTGTAGTAGAAGTATTTGCGTACTAAAAACGCCTAGTGATTACGTGTTTTCAAAAGAGGGTGAAATAGAAATTCCGTCAGAATTAAGTGTTTACTCATATCTCACATTCAGAAAATGACAAAAGCAGTTGTTCCATACATGGAAAACAGACGCGTAAGGATTATTGGGTCATTTGTAATGGTTCCGAACATTACAACTTCAACAACGGCTGGAAGGGTATTATCAAATTTTACAAATATTAGAGTCATAGAAAACGTTTGCTTGAAAGCGTCAGTAGTTCGTTTTCTGTTTCAG
Source organism: Macrothele yani (assembly GCA_039090855.1). Lineage (NCBI taxonomy): Eukaryota > Metazoa > Arthropoda > Arachnida > Araneae > Macrothelidae > Macrothele > Macrothele yani. Next base: position 3,271,024 of record CM076995.1, on the reverse strand, counting down.
AAACGAAGACGTATAATATGGTGATGTTCGGAGTTCAGGAGTTTAGTGGTGCATTTTCAGCGCATTTTCTCAAATTCGATCATTAATATACTTAACTATTGATCAGATAGTTCTCCTTAGGAAGCATACGTATCATTTTCGTTTTATTTCCTCCTCATAGTGATTTGAGACTATAATTGGAGACTTGAAAGTTGGGGCTGTCATCTCTTCAAATAAATGCTCTGCTTTTCACGCTTCCATAACATCTTTGTCTCATCCAGATCAAACAGCTTCTTCGGCAAACAGCCATACTATCCGTCCCCCCTCCAGGGTGAGCTGTGAATGTCTCATCAGCAATCAAATCAAATCCTATAATCTCTCCTATTTTCTTAAAGTTACGGAACCCATGTAACTTTAATAAAATGGGACAGATTGTAGGAGTTGAAAGTTCAATCTAGTGAGCTAACATATTTCCTAATTTCACCATAACAGGCGTAGACTCCTTTGTGTGATCTTACCATGCTCGTCGCACTTTTACAAGCTTCTACAATTTTCACAGCTTGATTCCTTATTATTCTTAACTCTAACCCAATGTCTCCTGTGACTCAATGTAAACGGTGCATTAATTTCCTTCATACATCTTAAGCACACCTAATTTTTCTTCTAAAGTTACAGATTTAATTTGTTTTTGCCACTGTTTGCCACTTTTCTGGCGTCCACCCGCATCCTTTAAATAAATGCCTTCCTCTCCCATTGTTTTTTTAATTAGTACTGAGTAGTAAAAATTAACTTCGTATGAACTAGTTGTCATAGTCGGAGCGATAATATTGCCAAATCAAACAAAATCAGTTATTTATTTATTTATTTATTTATTTAATTAACAGAAATAGGTTTTACAAGCAGTTCCTACCACTTAGCTTTTTGTGCTTTTAGGTCAGTGAAATTAGCAATTCATTGATTGATGTCGAACTGAGCAGATGCCTCGGTATCAGTAGTAAATGTACTAAGGATTACAAGCCTTTCTTGAGAAATATTTGCTCACAAGTACTGCTGTATTATTTCTTACCCCGAAATGATATCTCGCCACTTTTCTGACCGATTTTCATAGGCAATGCTCAAATTCGTGAAAGAGATTGCTTGGTTAAATAAATCTTAAGTGTTCATAAAGTTAATAGAATTCTCATAATTTGGAAATAAACATAACTTTAAAAGTGCATACATAGTTCCTCATACTGTTCGGCTGCGCTGATGTTCTTATTATCACCATACGATCAGTGAAGCTGCATTCAGAGCTGTGCTGTTTGAAATCATCGCGTGTGGTTTGGGTAATTTCCTCTACGTTGTTCAAAAATTCGAATTGATTTTTGTGTTGTTCGAAATGTTCAAACCTTCCACAGGGGGAAGTCACTGCAGAATCCAAAACTGTAAAGGCGAAATTTATCCTCAAGTGATTGAGGCGATTTGTCTTCATGTTTCTATTGGAAATGCATAGTCTCTTATTTTCTCTGTTTTTGGTCGAGACCTAACAACCACTGTATCTAAATGCCATAAGCAGTATCCCGTCCCTAATTTAGGGAAATTGGTTCCAGAGCCCAAAGGGATCCAGTGCCTTAAAACAGGCATAGTACACATGCTTTATCTTTTACTCAATCATAGATCCACATTTTCAAATGCTTCATATGGCCAAGACTTGTCGACTTGCCTTATGCGTATGCAGACCTCTGGATAACCTCTCCAGGTATTGTATACAGTTGACACAATTTGGACGAATCGCTAGGATCTGTTGGTTAGAAAAGTTCGCAACGGAAACAGAACCCAAAGTATGTGAAAGCTAAGTACATTAACCACAGTTTCGACAGCAGTCCGCCATTTTTAATTTTTCACTCGTAGTACACGTCACAGAACTTCCATCCACTATAATCTTTTGTGCAAGAAACGTTTTTCTTTCGAACAAGTCCTGATTCTGTGATAATAATTTGTGTTTTTTTGTCAGTGAGTTTTGGCAATTTTGAAGGATCTGCTAGCTGAAGTGTGAATGAGCGTGATGTCGCGGAAGCTGGATGTGGATATTGACTTAACAATTCCCCTTCATGGGTATATAACATGCGTGGCGCAACTCAGTTCGCTTTTCCACAGACGCTGAAGTTCTTTCTGAGAAATCATTGTCATCAGTCGATGAATATTGGCCATCTATGATCTTTTCGGTTACGCTTCTCCTGAAGCACTTGAACAAATTAGGTCTTCTTCCGTGTGAAGGTTCTCACCTGTCGCTTTCGATTGCTAGACATATTGGTAAAATGCCCCAGATTACCTCTGGATGGCCATCGATGCATTTCTTTTAGCCGCCTCGGTGGCGCAGTGGTCTAAGGCGTTGGCCTCTGATCATTCGTCCGAAGGGGTCCGGGTTCGAATCCCGGTGAGGCATGGATGTTGTGTTTGTCTTACGGCACTGGCTCTCTCCCTTCCCTGGAACCAGTGACCCTAAATTAGGGACGGGCGACTGCTTATAGCCCATTTGAGTTGCTCACGGTGGTCGTTAAACCTCCAATAAAAAAAAAAAAATTCTTTTAATCATCTGCCACAACCTGAGAGTTTCTTTTCCATTCCAATGCTTTCCAGAGATCACACACCAGCTGCTTCATTCCCAAAATGTAATAAGCACACTTACTCACTGAGGAAGCAAGCAGAGATTGTAATCGCGTTCAATGACGCAATTACATTGTGCTTTCGCCAAAAGTCCACTAGAGTAGAGAAATTTCCTAAAATGCAGATAAGCAATTTTTAAAATTTTCTTCGTGCTTGCCTTCTTAACCTGCCAAATTATATATGCCTGGGTCTGAGTAAACAATTGCTTCAACATCAACCCTACTTGTTAACTAGCCTGTACTCCATTACAATATGAAAGACTACACCGCAAAAACTCTTATCTTTAAATTTGATGCGATGAATCAATTCAAGGGTAAGTCTCCGAGGTTTCTGTTTATTTAATCTACATTAGGAAGCGAAATTTTCCTTAACAAGCTGGCTGTGTAGCGCTGCTTTTAGCTGATGCTCGGGACTCCAGCTTCAGACACAGCACTCTAAGTGTTGTGGGATCAACTGCAGTGCGCAAATTCAAAAACAATGTCTTATGTTAGTTGTGAACTATCAATAACACGTTTTCCCCACTTCGGTTTTTAATGTTTCTTGTACTTCTATCTGATTTATTTATTCTTATACTTTTCTTTGTCATATCACATTTTTCGATTTAAAAAAAAAAATTTACATCCCTGCGTTTTAGAGACCTCAAACGTCTATACTCTCCTTCAATGCTTATTTAGCTTAGAGTGTTGCGCTGGCCCACTACATAAGTATCGGTGTGTAGTATACCCAGCAGGCGCTAAACTGTTTCACAATAAAAGGCTAAGAAACGAAAGGGAATCTTGTGTCATGCTTGGCTTTATTGGATACAAAAGAATTTTTTAACCTAAATAATAGTATATTATGCATGTCACATTGTCTTTTAGTCACCTTCTACACGTTACTCTGAAGTCAGTAGAGCATACGTATCAATTCTGCACTTTGTTAGGGTTATTTATTTCAAGTTTATTGTTAGTCAAAAACAAGTAGGGATAAAATCTTAATTCACCAAATCTAAATCATTGTAGTCCTGAATATGTTGCGTAAAGCCATTGCAAAAAACTTCCAAATGAAATGTAAAAGTAAACTGTTGATGGCAGAAGGATTTCTTCATTGATTTCGGTGATGAGGGATAGTAAGGAGTAAGTTTAAGGTAGGTGAATCACTAGTTTATCTAAACCATGGGGGAACATCAGTTCCAAATCACTTCGCAAGTCTCCAGTAAATCCTGCAAACACCATCTGTGCTGATAAAAGGCGTGAGGAATGTAATTAAAATCGAACGAACTAAAACAGTGATACACATACGCTGAAAACCTCCTTCAAGAAAAGTCTGGAAGTAAAATCATTCTATGTATTTCGATGCCTAAAAAACACCATCTTCAAGTTCATTTCTCCACTCATCCTGTATCAAATGACACAAGAAGTAAGCAGTTGTCCTCTCTTTGTGTGCCGAATTGATAAGTATGCTTCGGAGTAAAGTGCAGAATGTTTATAAAAGGAAATCGTCATATATAATACGCTATTTCTTGGATTATATCTAATTTGACGCTTTAATTTGATAGTATTTATCTTTGTAATAAACCAGCTTTCATACTAAATTTTTCTATTTCGGTTCCCAGAAGCAAATATGTCGTGTTCGGACACACCCACAGTATGATAACATAAACGCGTCTTTGTAAATAGTATGCCTACAAATGTCCAAAAGATGTGCTAATTAGGAAAATAAATAAAGCGCGAACAATGAAAAACTAAATTTACCGAAATTATTAATTGCTTATGACCGCAGTGTAATTGTAATCCAAGATTCACTGAAAGTGGAAACAAAGATGGGGAACTAACACGTGTGATGCCAATTAAATTATCTAAGAGAGGTAAAACACTATCTCTATAAAATTACCTTATCCTAAACTTTTCATTAAATTAAATATTTTTATTCTCCTCGTGGTTGTACTTCTAAGGTGTGTTATTACCTTTCAAATTGTTAATGAATGAAATACGGAATTACACCATTGTACAATAGAAATTTGGAATATGTGAATCCGTTTATTGGTGTAAATATGACATAGGTGTTAAGTCAGATAATCATCTTCCAAATTTGCATTTCAAATTCTTGTTTCTCATATTGCACGTAATAAATGATTGTTGCGTGAGACTTAATTGTATAAAATTAAGTTTCACGCAACAAGTATAAAACTACTTTTGTTGGAAATAGTGTCCAAGAAAAAATAAGCTAGCAGTGGTGAAAGCAGATGTACGCTGATGTTGATCATAATACCTCATAAATTTTCGAGCAAATAAAGTTATGGATTTTCAAAAGAAAGGGTTCTGAAAATGCGTGTCTTAATGCTAAACCGAAGAAAGGCTGCATTGCTTTCGCTACGACTAGAAAGAATTATTGGGGTACTTGTTTCAAATACGACCTTCAACTTTGCTGAAAGAAAACACTTCAGTCATTTCTACTGTGTTTTACAGAACAATATATTCCCATTTTTCGCATCATGTTTTCCCGCACAATGAAATGGACTGTGCTTGTTTTTATCAGAAGCACGCACGACAATGGAACCCTCAACGACCAGAAGCTTCCTGGCACAATGCCAGGATAAGAGAATGGTGCTTTATTTCCAATGTTTTTATTGCCATTTGTCGTGACATGCAGAAAAGGAAGGAGGAAATCTGTCAGAAGATAATGATTTTGTTTACCATCCTTATGCGTTAATGAGACGTATAAATATTTCGTACTGGTGCGCCACATCTTCATAAATAGTTTCATTTTGTAATAAAATGGGGAAACTTTTTTCATGTTCTTTGAAGATTCGTGTTCTCGGCGTAAAAAGCAGTAATTTCTTTACAAATTGAGGAATGTCTTCTTTTAAGCAAGATGAAAATGGAATTTGTCTAGGATTACTTTGATTTTCAGTCTTTTTCTTACAAAGTTCTTTGAGATTTCTCTGATCTCAAAGAAAATTTAATCTGACCTTTGTTTAGGAAGCTAACCCGTTCATGAACAGTCTGCTGAAAATGAACTTCTTTATCACGGAAAACTAGTTTCGGTTTAAGAAGAAACGCAAATAGCTTAAAAATATCCAATTAACGTTGCGACGTTGAAAACGTTCTCATTCAGCAAACGTAAGATAGAATTGAAAATAAAATAATTTTCTTTCATTCTGCAGTTTCCAGAAAATCGAAATGAACAAAATTTGCCTGTAAGATATTCAACACGATCATTTATTTTTTACATCACAATGTGTCCACTGGCGGATTTACTCTTTTATTCAGCCAGAGGTTACTAAATTATTATTTTTTTAGCCAGTATTTTTAATCTTTTCGATTTTGTGTTCCTTTTGCAGAATTTTTTGTTTTGCATGCATTTCTGCATCTGATCTTCTTTCACCTTTTCTATATTTACCACAGTTACACTGTGCCTTTTCAAAATGTTTTTCTAAATGGTATAATAATTTAATTATATGTTCATAGATTACCCATTCAGGTGAATTATTCTGTTCCGCGTACTGTCCGTACACATCCCTTTTGTATAGCGATACCGATGTTCGCAATTCACACACTTTATCCCCTATGACAATTCATCTGCTAAAACAGCTTTTCGAAGTTACCAGACCTCTTCCATAGAGTCACTCATGCAACTTGAGGAATTTATGCTAGAAAATTTCCTTTCACTTTTCGGGCTACTGATAGTGAATGATTTAGCTTGCATTACTCCAGCGATCTCCCTAAATTGTGTCACTGAACCTCTAAAGAATTCGACACAGTGGTCCTAAGTGCCGTGCCTAGTCCACCCATTAAATTGCGTGGTACTTGATGTGCAAAGATTGTATGGCTTAGTTGTGAGTTCCCATCAGAGAATTACAACATAATTGCATAGTCACACGCAGAAGTTACACCACTTCCACAAAGTACAGGTGACAATATTGCTATCCTGAGACACTGTGATGGCTTCATGTGATTTTGAGCAAAGAACAAACAACTAATGAATTCACTACTCTTCAAACAAACTTCTTTAAGACCTAGGGAAAAACGAAGAAGAAACAAAATCTCAGCAGCATGTATGGCTTATTAGAATACGACATACTATTAAAATTCAAAGAAATTCTCAAAGAAGAAGAACGAGTAATAGAGCCGAATTTGCCTTTCCAAACTTCAGAAAAATATCAGCAGAGCTTGTGTGCTCTAAGAATTCATTAAGCGAGCAATTGTAGAAGAAAATGGTAACGACACCAGAAGAATACACAACGCTTTTGCGAAGACATTTCCTTCGTCTTCCCTGCGGTGAGAAATATGTGCATTCATATTTACAAGAAATTAGTAATTTCTAATTTTGCTGTGAAAACGAAGCAATATGGGCATATATACCATTCCTATACGTTCTGATCCCGAACAACAGTCAAGCAAGTCTACAAACAACAGTATTATAAAACCTAAACATGCATTACAAGCCAACAGCTATCCCAAGTTTTGTTGTTAACGACGCATTTTGTCATAGAACGTAAAAAAGGAGGTTTTGCAGGGAAATTTTGGAAAGTATATCTAACGCGTTCGGACAAGGACTTGACAAATTCAGTAATTCAAAACATCGTCAGCAAAAAGCAGAATTAGCAGAATTGCGAAAATGACGAATCCTACGTAACCAACAGACAAAAAGAAGGTTTATCAATAGCGAAAATCTTCGAAGTACGTGGCGTAAGTGAATAAACAAAGACATCGCTCTATCCACGTTAATCAACACATAGCAACCGAAACAATGTTATCTGGTCACCGCTGGGATCGTACCTCAGATCTCTCGTTATCTAGCCGCGTTCGTTCGCCTTACGCTACGGTGGCCACGAATCAACGGAGCTATATGTGTTTATCTGTCAGCTTCTGACATCACAAATCCGCTCGTTTCTGCATTTACTGGGATTTTTCCTTACTATTTTTTTTTTCGTTTCAGTGTATAACGGCTCCCATGCGCATCTAAGACTTTCCATATGTCATTTAAGAGTCGAACTCGAGCTCATTTCAGATGATCAACCAGAATCAACACAACCCCTGGGGAAATAAATTTTCCTTAAAATTCAAAAACGTTTTAGAACAGGCACGAATTTGATGTCTCAATAACATCGCCCGAATCAATAAAAAATCGTTATAATAAGCAATAAGAGCAGCGACACTAAATGTAACAGAAGAATCTATCCAATTCTGTTCCATTCCAACATCCCGACAGAAATATATTGGGATACCTAGAAATGAAAAAACACAGCCAGCAATAGCAAAAGATGCAAATAGTCCTCAGAGGTAGGGGTTGAGTGCTGTTGACAGAAGTGGACATTAATATGAAGTCGAGCTGGCCAGCACATAACAGAGACGCAGTCATGCGAGAATCTGTCGAAGTATAATCACGCTAAGTGAAAGTGGTTCTACCTAAAATCTCTGCCTCATGTTTCCAATTGTAAAACTTCTTTACATATTTTCTTCACAATTAATGTATTCCCAGGGATGAAAATTTCCACATCGATAAAACTAACTTTAAGTTATAGCATGAGATACTTAATACTTGCTAAAACATAACCATAATTATATTAAAAATCAATCATTTTTCTTTGAGTAATGTTAGACCTGTTAATAGATGGCGCGATCTGTACTCTGATGACGTTAGTAGACAAACAAATGTCAGATTGCTTAATTACGGTTATATTTTAGCAAAAAATAAGTATCCCATGCTATAACTTAAAGTTAGTTTCATCTATGTGCAAATTTTCACCCTTCGGGATACATTCATTGCAAAGAAAATATGTAAAGAAGTTTTACCATTGGAAACATAAGGCAGAGAGTTTAGGTGGAACCACTTTAAGCGTGCCGTACAAACCATCTTTGTTTTAAAATGTTTTTTAGACTTATTATGAAAGCATGTCACAATCAGAACACGCCGCAATTCTCGTGTGTTAGAACGAATTCAAAAATTAAGGCAAAAGTTGTAACACTTCTTGTGGATCATAAACTCGGTGCATTACTGATTTGAAGCCCTACTAAATGCTTCATCAAATTAGTTACAAAACTCTACACCACTATTTTCCACTAAATACTCAGTTTATTTTTTTATTTTTGTGAGCAGTGTCAATCTTTATCATTTCAATACACTTTATAAAAATCTGCCTTTCCTTTTGCACACCTAAAAATCGAATAATTAAATGATCAAATAAATCTTCGGATGAGCGTGAGTAAACACTTCATCCGATCTTCATTTTTACAGAATCGTTAGAAATGGAATCCCATGGTAATTCTTTCCCGTACATGGGAGTTTTGGGTTCTTGTTTTCCTTTAAGGACAAAAGTGAACAACAATAAGGAAACATGCGTAGTGTACCACGAATAAATTCACAGTATTTTATTGGTCAATTCAAGGTGGTTCATCTAATGACACCGTGAATTAGCCTGTTGCTCAACAGGGAAAATAAAAGTAATAGATGTCCTAAATCGTTTAATTGGTGTTTGGAAAGCTGTTTTAACAAAGTACATAAAATCACATTAATTAGTAAACGAGATATTTTGGATGGTGGACGGCATAAATTTATATCTATTACATTTCTTCTTGCTTTATTTCTCTTTTTACGGTGATAGAAACAGGCAAAGCAATAATGATAAAAACGTTTTGCGTCATTAAAAAGCAAAACTGTGTACACAGAAGCCACTGTAACAAATTAAAATATTCTACATGAAGATCTTCGCCTTCAATCATTTTCATTACTGGACTTCCTTTTAATGCGCAGAAATCGAGAAAATGCGGCAAGTGGAAACGCAATTTTTGAGGCATCTCTTCCCTCATGGGTAGAAATAACAACAAAATATCGAATAATATTGTTGTTTCGAACTCATTCCGCTCAAAACCAAGTCACTCAGTAAAATGACAAAATAAAATTGTTTATATGGTAATTCATGAAAATTAATAGCAACCAAAGTTTGTGAAGAGTATCTTCCTTTTGTATAGGAATACCGCGATAAAGTTATCTTTGATCCAATTGTCTACAACTAGTGTAACAATAGCAGTGTGTCGCATACAACCCCTAAAGGATTTCTCAAAAGCAGAGCTTAAAACTCGTTTGCATTGCAGTTGTTCTGGAGTTTTCCGAGTTAAACTTTACGGAGAATGCTGTTTTCCGCCCCCGACAATATTTGCCTGCGTGCTACGAAGTCTTATCTGAACTGAAAGCGGCAGCAGCTGCCCTGACATTCAAATTAAGGCGGTAATGTCGGGAACCTCTTCCTGTTGTGGATGAACTATGGTTCTCCTCGCGGAGACCTTTGCAACTGTCACGAAGTGTGACCCCTTGCGACACCGTAAAAGATAAATTCTCATCCGTTGAGTTTCGCAGGAATTCATGAATGCAACTCATTACTTCGTAGTTTCGGAACTTTCACTTAACCGGTTTGGAAATCCTTCTAGTTTCCTTATTGTCTGATTCAGTTCGCATTTCGCGAAGCTTTCGTCGTTTGAGTATTTGTCTCCACTCTATCAAGTAGGCATCTGTTAACCAGACTCAAAGAACAAAATAAGCTGATACTGAGCAACAATTATCGTTTAACTTCCTCAGCACAATAAAGCATATTTACATTCAACCAATAAAGAAGTGACTATAGTTAACTTTTTTTTTTTCAATTTTTTACTTTTTTTTTTTTTTCGTTTCGGAGTTAAAAAACCACCCTGAGCAACATTAAGAAATCTTCTGTCGCTAGTTTAGGGTCACTGGTTCCTGGGATGGGAGGCAGCCAGTTCCGTAAGATACGTACACCTCCCGTGTATCATCCACGACTCGAAATCGGACCCACTTGGACGAACAGTTACCTGCATTGGAAATATCAAAAGTACTTCTGAGAAATATCAAAAGTATCCAAGTACATCTGCTGTGATTGTGTAAGTACATATTTGAACCTTTTCCAATAATTTTAATCACCTCTCAGTGAATGACCAAATTTGGGGCATTCCCGACTGGAATTTTTCCGATTCCTGTACAATAATGATCTTTTCATCCATCGGGAGAGGTGAACTGCTAAATTTCATTAACTGCAACGGCGTATCCATTGTTTTGTATTACTGAAGTATTTATCTTTACAGGAGACAGATACTATAGTAAAATACTAATTGAAGAGCAAACACAGTTCTATTGCATCCTTTATGTCAAGGCGTAGATATTATTCGGGGAAGGAACATCACCCATAGGATTTAGTTTGATAAGAGAGTCAAGATGCTTTCAGCAGTGAGATGCAAATGAAAATGTCAAGCTGTGCTGAATGGATTTCTCGGGGAGGATATGTTTAATCAGCAGCAGTCGAAAATAAGGATTCCTGAATAAAATGGATTATTGGATTTACGTGTTCCATTATAACCTCTCAAACTTCAGAGGTTGTATGAATAGTGACAATCGTAGGGAATCAAAAGGTACAAAGTCAGAAGCTGAAATACGAAGGGTTTGTTTACGGATGAGGTCACAAAATTTTAAATGAGTGGCAAGAATATGATATTTCCCATGAGTTTTGGATGCAATATCAATTATTCGTGACACAGAAGTTTCGGAGTGTGGGATAAAATATTTAAACGCATTTTTAATGACATCAAATCATTTTATTTCGACAGGAGCCGTTTACTTAACCCACTAGAAACGATATTTTTAGGGAAGGTGGCGCCACTGTCAATTCGTCTTCCACTATAGGAAGATGAAGGCTTATGAGAATCTGTTGCAATAAAGTTGTTTTTCAAGTGTAATCTGGGAAAGATATATGTAACTTCCTGATCCGTAATCATACTCATCACTTAGATTACTACCCTACCTGACCTGCCGTGTTATATAGCCGAGAAAGCTGAAATTCGTGTGCATTCCGTCTGTTCCCCGGGTCACCCAGAAGTATCTTACCTGCTACATACACTTACTTCGACACAGACTTCATTTTAGTACCCTATGCAAAGTGGTCTCAATAGCTGTCGTGATCGTTTTTGAACAATCACATGTGAGAAATAGACTGGTTGCAAATATTAGAGCTGATCTTACAAGAGGGAATCAAACATCTTGGGCGAGTTCGTCATCCAGTTATAAGCCGTCTAATTCAAAACAACTGACTGGAATCCAGCAGATATCCATATACCTAATCTTCTGCTTAATCTTTCAATGTCACGTATTGTTCCAGTCCAGTATTCCAGTAAAATCCTTTCGTCTGAAATAAGCATTGTTCTGGGGAATGGAATCGCACCATTCATGCACTTTCCATTGTCCCACTACTCAGATTGTCCCTTCACTTCAAGCATGATTCATTGTATAATTTCATCTTCACACAAGTAAACATAGCTGGTCGTTTGCCTGCAGATGTCACATACTTTTTGTATTTCTAAGGGAGGTTTCTTACCGATTTCTCAGAAGTTGTCCCAATTTCCTAAAGGTTTTTATCAAATGGCGTTTCTCGTGGAAAAGCGAAGTTTTCGGAAGTAAGTTTGAGAGCTCACTATATTTCATAACTCTTCTGCCAGGTGATCTATGCAAATGACCAAAGCAGTCGCTAAGTTCGTGGGAAAATTCTACATAGACAGAATCGGATCGTAATTATTACGTAGCCAAGCCATTGTATATTTATATGTGTAAGGTCATCATAGCCGTGACATGATGATACATCACGTATAAACATTAAATGCACAGGTAATTCAAAATGATTCATCCGATTTCAAATGACTGTATTTTATGTATTTCTAAATATACAGTGATTAAAAGCACATAGAAAAAAACTAACCAAATTTTGTTTTCATATCTTATAAATGTTCTATGTGACTTCCCGTTGGTCACGCGAACTATGTTGAACTGATAATCAAATTACTGCCATACGTGATCAAGCATGTATGTTGTCAACGACTGCAAAGCACTATGAATGCGAACTTTGAGTACATCTAGCATTGTGGGCAAAGGTGGCACATAAACATTATCCGTAACATACCCTCTTAAGAAAATGTCACAAGGGGTCGGGGTCTGGAGACCTGGCGGACCACCTGCAGAGCGCCTTGTCGTCGACCAATCTGGTCGACGACAAGGCGCTCTGCAGGTGGACGACAAGGCGCTCTGCAAGGGTCGGGGTCTGGAGACCTGGCGGACCACCTGCAGAGCGCCTTGTCCACAGCGACCAATCTAGCGGTTAGGAAAGTGTCCGTTAAGATAGCGGCGAACATCCAGATGCCCACGTGGCTACGCTCCATCGAGCTGAAAGATATTGTCACTTGAATTTTCATTTAATTGCGGAAATAGCCATATCTGTAACGTATCTAAATACGAGTATCCTGTTACTCTTTGTTTCCTGGAAAAAGCTTCCTAACCGCTGGATTGGTCCCCGTGAACACGACAAGGCGCTGTAAAGTTGGCCCGCCAGGTCTCCGGACCTGACCTCTTGCGATTTTTTCTTTTGGGGGTATGTTAAGGATAATGTGTATTCACCACCATTGCGCACAAAGCTAGATCAACTCAAAGTTCGCATTCATAATGCTCTGCAGTCGTTGACAACAGACATGCTTGATCACGTATGGCAGGAATTTGATTATCGCCTCGATGTAGTTCGCGTGACTAACGGAAGTCACATAGAACATTTATAAGGTATGAAAACAAAATTTGAACAGTTTTTTTTCCTATGTACAATTAATCGCTGTATATTTTGAAGCACATAAAACACACTCATTTGAAATCGGATGATTCATTTATTTTGAAATACCCTGTGTTTCATTGCAATGTCATGAATATCAAATTTACATGTCACATCTGTGGTTCCCGCTATACTTTATTTCTGTGTAAATCTTACATTAACTTTTCTTGTACTATTGTTGAAGATTTGTCATGTCAGTTAAATTTCTTGTGCATTTTGCCTTCATGGTTATGGATTCTTAAGGCATCAGCTGTAGCTACACAGCTGCATATGTTAAGTTCTAGATTGTTATCATGGAATAGTTTTCGCTCTGTGGCGTTTTACTAGCCAAAATTTAGACTTTTTTCTTTTTTTTTTTTAAATCGAAATCCGTTCAAATATATGCAAGGAAGAAAATACAGCACGCACGAGAATAAATATGAAAAATCGTGAAGATTTTCTTCTTTAAATGATTTTCACCGCTTTCATTTGGAAGGCACCATCTAAGATGCCATCGTAATACTGGAAAGCGTTTATCAGGAATGCCGCAATGGCTGTGATGCAGCCGCTGCAGCACGCCGCCCGCGTGATATCCCTTAATAAAGAGTAATATACTATTTTTATTACTTTTCAGTGCTCAAAAGCAGAAACGATGGAATATATATATATATATATATATATATATATATATATATATATATATATATTTACGAAAGGATTTCCAATTTTCACCTACTTTTCGACGAGGTATAAGAAAGGAAGCCCAGCAGTTCTGTTTTCTTTCAGTGCACCAAACTCTATGCCTCTTGCTCTCCACCCTGGTAAAAATAAAGAACAAATAGATTAACAGAGCAAAACACATGATCAGGATATATCTTAATCGCGATCTTTTCTTTCTACGAGTTATATCTTCCGAAGATCACAATTTACCTTTTCGTTTCTCACAGTTAACATCACATCTGCATCATGAGATTCCTCCGAAATCTCGTTAGTAAAGCAGGCTATTTTAACTTGAATGATTCACACGTGTAGTTCGTTTCAGTTTGTATCATTAATAAACACTGTGATGTATACTCTAATTCAACTTTCCTTTTTAGTTTCTTTCTCTATGTAATTTGAGTTCCTTTTGCTTAGCGTTTTTCAAACTTAACGTGATATCTTCTGTCTCGCAAGAATATGGTTGGCAATACCTTGAGGTCAGACTGTATGACGTGTGTATGTGTCCAATGAGAACTGGACGATATATAATATTTGAGCAGCAGCAGCAGTATGTGGAGATGGTGGAAGTATAATGCTAATTCTGAAAAGACGTTGTTTAGTTAAAGTTAGTTGTGTCTATTTAAAGGCTGCGCTCTGTGCTGATATATATATATATAGCGTTAATAATTCTACCGATTAATGTTATTTAGTGCTATTATTAGCATATTTTCAGTGTATTCCATGTAACCACTTCCTCCAGGAAACTTAAAAATTTTCATCGTCCTGGAGCGCGAAACGAATCCGCACCTCCCGATTTCAGGTCGAGTATGCTAATCATTACACTGCCCAGGACAAAAAAATTCCAAGCAACGGAACATTGATATCTAGGAACCTTCAGATTTGCGCAAGTCGAAGTTTTTCCCTCCCCATCGTAATGTCTCACAACCTTTTCTCACATCCAGGATCGGATGTATAGGTCACAAATTCCAGTGCTGAAAGTACGTTATATACAATTGGTAAACGAATTTCCACGACGAAATGATTTTTCATACATACATGGTAGGCATTGTAATGCTATTATTGACATATTTTCACTGCATTCCATGTTACCTTGAAAATTTCAACTTGAAAGTTTTCATGTTTTCTGAAGGAAGTGGTTACGTGGAATACAGTGAAAATATGCCAATACATTACAATGCCTACCATGTATTTATGAAGAATTATTTCTTCGGGGAAATTCGTTCACCAATTGTATATAATGTTATTTTGTTCTGAAGTTTACTACTAATCTGATACGTTTAACGTTCGAGTTAATGTGTTCCGTTCTGTTGAAATGTTACTGTTCAGAGATTTGTTGACAGAATAAAGAAATCAATCTGTAAGTAGCTTTTTCTTGACGTTTTCTTGGAAGACTCCTGTTTCACTGTAGGTGACGTTTTTGAGAACTGATTTATGACACCCATATCTTCACGAACATAACAACACCGTTTACTAATTTCCGATGTTCATCTTTTAAAGGAACGTTTACATTTTAAATAAATAATAAACGGCGTTTTAATGAGCGTAACAAAAAATACATGCAATGATGCTTTTGTTGGGTCCCCCATTGCTGCTTCACTGGATGATATTTCCATGTTTTTTTAGTTAAGAACAACCAAAATGCGCGTTAACACACAAGCGAAACACTTTCTGTTCGGCTTCAGATTTCCTGTTTGTGATTTATTATTTAAATGCTACACATTCAATGCACAACTTCTAAAATGCCGAATAGAGTAATATTAGATTCTTCAGTGGGAGAAGTACGAGGAGTGCTGATAAGCCCTTAGCTTGGTAAAGAAAACCAGAAGCTACGTGATTGAAAACAAAAATATATTTACTCTACATATTCTCCACTGAGCTCCCCACATTTATGACTTCTTTGGTCTAACTTGTTCAACCCATCAAAAAAAGTTCTTTTCGGTTTTGCTGCAAACCACTCGTTCGCAGCTGATGTTGCCTCCTCAGTGCTTGAATGTTTTTCCCTAGAGGTGTTTTTCCAGGTTAGAAAAGAGGTAGTAGTCCAAAGGGGCCAAATCAGCTGAGTAGGCCTGGTGTTTCAGAATTTCAAAATGAAGATCAGTCAATTTCTTCTCAGTAATGGCCGCTTTGTAAGGAGAGGCATTGTCTTGAACAAACGAGATCCCTTTCGAAAGCTTCCCTCGACGTTTGGAGTCCAGTTTCTGCTGCTGTTTGCTAAGAAGTGCAACGCAGTACTTTGCCTCCATGGCTGCACCCTTTTCCAAATAATCTTTCATCTTTGTCTCAGAAGACGGACGCCGACACCTTGCTCGATGGCTTCTGTGTCTTAAACTTCTTTCAACGCGGGGAACCACTGCATCCTCATTCTTTGGATTGTTCTTTGGCCTCTGGATCATATATATGGATCCAAGTTTCAACCATAGTTACGATACCTTTCAAAAATCCTACAGGATCCCGTCGAAATTTGTCCAAAATGGCTTGTGAAGCAATGACTCGAACAGGCTTCAGGTCAGCATTGAGACATTTGGGAATCCATTTGGCTGAGAGCTTTCTTCTCACGTCTAAAATCTCGTGAATAATATAACTTACTCGTTCTCAGATTATTTCCAGAATGGCTGCTATCCTTCCATTGGATATTCTTCGATCATCCAGGATAATACATGACATCTACCTTTTTTGGAATCGTCACTTGAGTTGGTCTCCCAGAACGTTCTTCATCTTCGGTGCTCAAATGTCCTGTTCTAAACCTAGCACCACAGTCCTTGACCATGGAGTAAGAAGGGCACTTTTCACCTAATGTAACCGACATTTCTTCATAAATTTGTTTGGCCCAATTCCCTGTTAGGAAAAGATATTTCATGACTGCTCGGTACTCTCTTGCTGCGAAATCTGTGCTGTTTTGCATCATCGTCACTTCAGACCTGCAAATAAAATGAAATAATCAATCTAAAATTATGGTATTTGGTTAGACACATACAAAAAAATAAATTTTGATATCACACAAGTATTATCAATTTAAGAGCATGTGAAATGGGAAAAGTCAAAGACTTATCAGCACCCCTATGTAGAGCATTTTACAACTGGAACGTCACCCGCACGGTCAGTCCCATTAGAAAAGAAGTGAAAAAGTGCATGGAACCAAGTAATGCCAATTATCATAGCCTCACAATTTAACTAAGGATCTGTGAAATACTGCTCCATGTACGCTGCCGCTTTAATGATAAGAAGCATTTCGCGGGGGGGGGGAGCATGACTACGGAAAATTGTAACAATTTTTCAGCAGCACGGTTAGAGAAATCGTTGAAGTTTAGGAAATATTTTGTTTCTCTGTAAGATTAAACCTGTAACATTTTCTTACCAATACGATTTTTAGCAACTGAACGTTCACAGAGAAATACGAGTCTTCTTTTCCTCTTTTCTAACTATACGGAAAGTATTTCCTACTTCTGGAGAAACAACTCTGTTTCTCCAAAACTGAAAGTGACACCTGTTTATATAACCATTGCTAATTTCTACTATGAATGAACGTATTTGCAGATGGCTAATGTTTAATTCCTTTCGAATGGGCATTCCGCAAATATATTGGATAGCATGCCTTAACATTTCACTTACCTTCCCTTGTGTTCATATCCAGTTATTTTTCCTCATGCGTTTCACTCCCCCAAGAGCGCTGTATTATTGCAAGAATTTGTAATGGTGGCCTCATCAAGTGATTCTAACACAAAATCTTGAGAATTAATACTTCGAATAATTTGCTTACATGAGGTGAAGGAAAAAGTTTATTTTTGAAATCGCTCTTGATCAAAGAGAACATCATTGCCCCTCGATGAAAGGAAATGCAACTTTTGCGGCTAATCAGCATACGGCTTTGCAATGTTTATCCAGTGTCTGAATTAACTTCATTTTACGGCTGTTCTTCCACGGTATTTGCGCAACTCTGGCTCAGTAACTTATTGTATGAGTTTATCGTTTTTACCTATAAACGACGCAGTACATTAGTATGAGAATTTCGACTGTCTTAGTCCATTTCACATTTAATTTCCTCAGCATACACTCTAATACTAAAACCTTACTAAAGCAAAATATTCGGCGTCTTATATTTTCGTAGAAAAGCAAAGGTTTCTTCCTTTTTCATATCTATGAAATAGTGTATTAGCTGGAAACATGCTTCATGAAATAACATATTAGATGGAAACGTAATTCATGAAATAACGTATTTGTTAAAAACATACTTCGTGAAATAATAATTACAGTGCATTAGAAATATGATAACACACACGTACACGAGGAAACTTTAGATTTGTCATAATTTAAAAGCCGCATTAAAATGTAATTGATTTGCAAATGTTAAGACATAAAACAAATTTTGGCACTTGAAGTACAATTTTCCATTATGAATATTTTAATTTTCCTTCAGGAAGATGGCTTGTAATTTTGTCACGCATAAAGATCAGCGCCGTAGGTTTTTCAAGATAGAAATTAAAATAGATTGTTTGAAGACTTAACTCATATTTCATTTTTTTATCCTCACAAATAACCTTTCTTAAAAAAATATTTTTAATTGAACTGTTTACATGTTGTATTAAGGAGATTTATTCATTCTACAGTATTTCCTAGAACGTCAGAGTAACAATAATGCGCGTGACAATCTTAACCACTTACAACATTTACAATGCGTGAAAAGAATGTATTTTTCAACAATGTGTTTCAAACGGCCGTTTCTTTGACAGGAAACTTCACATTAAACTTTGTTTTGGCCAAAGATGTGTCAAAGACTGTAAAACCTTGATATCTCTAAAAAAGACGATCAAATGCCGTATAGTTTAAAGAATTACCATAAATCCTGTCACTAAAGGCTCCTCACGAATGAACCTCAGCGAGCATAACTTTAATTTAATTTTCACGTTAATCGTAAATGCATTTATAACTTAGAAAGTAAAATATAGTTCATCTTATCAAAAGTAAAGACATTTTATCGTATGTGCTTAAGATTGCATTGCTGTTTTCAAAGCATCCGTGATCTCCTCCTTCAACAAATAGTAACACAGAGTTGAAAACTGAATTATGTGCGAAAATTTAAAGCATTTGATACCAACGATGGAAAGAAATTTCACTTTAAAATATTACAAAAGAGGTTTGTACCACGGAAGATGTTGATCAACGCCTTGTCGTACTTTCTACGAATTTCCGAAAGCACTTCAGAGTAACGAAACTGATGGAAGTTGCTATCAGGGTGAAGATGCTTAACAAACGCCGCTGAGATAGAGAACAGTCATCATCATAAAAACAGGTCATCGATCTTCAGTGTAATTACACCACCACGAGTTGACAAAAAAAAACATTGAAATGGGAAAAGGCTTGGTTAGGACACAGAGATCTGTCTCACTCACTGCACTTCCTTTTATTCTGTTTTTATTTATTGGGAGTTTAACGACCACCATGAGCAACTCAATGGGCTACAAGTAGTCGCCCATCTTTGATTTAGGGTCACTAGTTTTAGGAAAGGGAGAGAGCCAGTGCAGTAAGACAAACACAACATCCATGCTTCTCTGGATTTGAACCAGGACCCATTTCGGACGGATGGTCAGAAATGAGCCAGCGCTTAGACCGCTGCGGTACTGCAGATTGCTTTTATTTATGATAATATTCTTTAGTAAAAATGCTCCAATAATGCCTACAACAGAGTAGTAGAAAAATTATGAATTCAGATCTGTGTCTGCAATGGTTCTGGAAAATTCATGTGTCTTCTCTGGAGTGCTGACTAAGGCTTTAGAGATCTGAGTAAGGCTTGGCCAGATGTGCTGTGGTAGGCAGCGTCGTGCTGCATTGAGACCAAATCAGCTATCATTCAAATAAAATCTAGCCTTTACCGACAGTGCAACATTTTGTGTATCAACCGCTCACAAGCAGAACTTTTTCTAGAGCAGAGATATCATGAATCTGAACTAAATAATTCTTAAAAAATGTGAAAATAGCACTGCGATTTCATATGCTGTGGGTCAGAAATTCGACACATGATTATCCGTTCTATTCACAGTTTACTCCTATTACGATTGCGCTTGATGACATTGTATTACACTGGAGAACAGTCAAAATATATCTGAAAAAAGTTGTTATTTTTAATTAATTTGGGAAGCTGATCACAAAAGGAACTCGAAAATCGCGAATTAGCTCTAGTTTTCAAGGCACAGAGAGGGGGGGGATTCGGTGGGAATGGATAGTCTGCACCGGAAGTCCAAAATGTCGAGGGCGTGATCCCCCACGAGATAGAAAACCTTGATCGCCAATTGGATGGCGCAATCTGTAGCAGTCATTGCAACCACAGTTCCTTCTGCGTTGTGAATTCTCGGAGTGCAGACGAGCCTTTCAAGAAGTCACGCGAATGTATGAACAATGCGGATAATTTTTGTTATATTTGTGGGCAAATTACTTTGCTAACACAAAGGCGACCCCCCATTATACTGATGATAAAGAAAGTTTATAGTCTTTATATTGGTTATGAGATCGGTGACCAGGACTGGTATTGAGCCCCACGCATATTTTGTCGATCCTATACAACGAATCTGCGCAGCTGGTTGAACCGAAATGAACAACCGATGCGATTTTCAGTTCCAGTGGTGTGGAGGGAACCGACAAACCAGCGTCATTATTGTTACTTTTGTATGAATCCTCCAAATCGACATGGTATTTCTAAGAAGAAAAGCCTGCTTTTGACCTATACAAATATTCTCTCTGTATACGCCCAGTGCTGCCTCATTGGGAAGGAATTCCTGTTCCGGACCAACCAGATTGTTATACTCTGGATGATGAAGAAGGAAGTAATGCCAGTAAACATCCGTCGCCTGTGAAAGCATCTACATCAAGAGATCTTGATTTTGTTCCTATTGAAGAGTCTTCACAGCCACATAGAATTACCCGGAGTCAATTGAATGATCTAGTGAGAGATCTGGAATTGCCAATAAGTAAAGCAGAGCTGTTGGGTCCAGGCTGCAGCAATGGAATCTTATACAAGAAAATGTGCATGTGTGTGTGTGTGTGTGTTCATGCTCGACAAAAAGATCTGCTTCCATTTTTTAAAATGACTCGTAACCTCATTGCTTGCGTTGATACTGTGAATCTGATGGCAGCACTACAAATCGACTACAGTGACAACGATTGGAGGCTTTTCATTGATTCGTCCAAGTTGAGCTTAAGAGCTCTGCTGCTCCATAATGGTAACGTTTTACTTTCTGTTACTCTCGGATATGCAATCCACATGAAAGAAATGAAGAACTACATGAAATTACTGTTAGACACCATCAAATATGACAACTGGCTGTTTTGTGGTGACCTGAAATCATTGCCATCTTGATGGGGCTAGAACAGCGTTACACAAAGATTTTACTGTTTCCTCTCTCTTTAGGACAGCCATGTCAGGACTTTCCACTACAAGAAAAAGGACTGTCCCCCACTACAATCACTTGAACCTAAGAAAAGGAATGTACTTACTAATCCACTTGTAGAATCCAGCAAAATCTTGCTCCCTCCTATCCACATCAACTTTGAACTAATGAAGAATTTTGTAGAGGCCGTGGACCAAAATGGGGCAGGATTTTTTGTACCTTCGTAATAGATTTCTAAGTGAGACCAAAATCAAGGAAGGTAATTTTTTAGGTCCACAAATACGGCAGCTCTTCCGAGATAAGCGTTTTCATGATATCCTCACAGGTGATAAAAAGTTAGCTTGGAATGCTTTCCAGAAAGTGGCCGTAAACTCTCAATGAAACAAGAAGGCTGACAATTACCAGAAACTTGTAGAAACCATCTTGCAGCGCGCTACGAGAGTCTAGCAGCAACATGTCATTGAAATTATACTTTTTAACACTCATCTGGATTTCTTCTCGGCCAACTGCGGGTCTGTCAATGACGAGCACGGGAAACGGTCTCTTCAGGGCATGCTACCCTCGAAAAAAGGGAAATGGAAAGCAGAAATGCTGGCAGATTACGTTTGGACCCTTGTGAGAGAAGCTCCAGAAACTCATTAATCTGGAGTTTTAGTGGTTATTTTCATATTCAGCAGCCCAGACAACAAAGAGGTAACTTGGTTTAAACTGAGCAACACACAGAGAGCCAATATCTGTTGTCCTGTGATTTTGACTGTACTTACAAATGAACTTCATGCATCGTATACACCGATGCGTCATTACATTATGACCACCCCCAGCCTAGAGAAATGAGCGCTCCCAGAAACAGAAAGGTGGCGTAGGTAAAAGTTCACAAGGCAGTATACACTGAGTGGCCACTTTATTATGATCACCTGACAGTTTTAAGCAAATGAGCTATGCCTGCACGCTGTTGCCGGCAGAGGGCGAGGCTAGTATAAAAAGGGAAAGCTTAGTGCTTGCGACAGTAGTAGAGTGATTTTTGGGTGACGAGATGGGTAAAAAATGCGATTTGACGGACTTTCAACGTGGGATGATTGTAGGAGCTCGGAGCCATGGAGCGAGTATCACCGAAACCGCCGCATTCGTGAAATGTTCAAGAGCAGCTGTTGTTAAAGTGTTTAAATAGTGGACTGTCAGCCACAAAACTGGGTCTTTACGTGCAACGTGTGGTCGTCATCGACTAGTGACTGCTCGGGCTGAACGGAGAGTGTCCAGACTGGTAACAGACAACAGAAGGGCAACAGTGCAGCAAATTACGGACCCTCTTAATCAGGGATCCCCTCAAATGATCTCTGCACGCACTGTTCGCCGTACACTACATCGGACGAGATATGGCAGCCGAAGACCTGTTCGAACACCGTTGCTGGCTGCAGTTAACAAGAGAAAACGTCTCCAGTTCATACAGGAGCACAAGGATTGGTCAGTCGATAACTGGAAACAAATTATGTGGTCCGATGAATCACGTTTTCAGTTGCACCATGCCGATGGCAGAGTGAGAATTTGGCGGAAACAGCACGAAAGCATGGACCCCCCAAACGCATTGCTACAACCCTTCAAGCTGGTGGAGGAAACGTTATGGTTTGGGGAATGTTTTCCTGGCATGCTTTGGGCCCTTTAATTCGTGTTGATCAACTTCTGACTGGCACATCATATCTAAACATCGTTGCGGACCAAGTGCATCCTGTCATGTGGATGGTTTATCCCAATGGCGATGGCTACTTTCAACAAGATAATTCGTCCTGCCATAGTGCTCGTATTGTACAGGATTGGTTTCAGGAACATGCCGGGGAGTTTACTTTGCTTAGGTGGCCCCCACAATCTCCATATCTCAACCCCATTGAGAATTTGTGGGATGCAGTTGAACGAGCCATCAGACAGCTGGATCCACAACACTGCAATCTAACACTCCTGGAAAGTGCTATTCATCAAGCATGGTCTCAGATTCCACAAACCAACTATCAACATCTCGTGGAGTCCATGCCTCGAATAATCGACGCAGTGTTAAAGGCAAAAGGTGGCCCAACGAAGTACTGAGGGGGTGGTTATAATAAAGTGGGCACTCAGTGTATATACAACTCGAGGTCCGGCTTTAGCTTCGCAGAGTGCTCGGAGTTAGAATGGGAAATGCTGCTGATTTATTGGAGTTTGATAAAGGACAAATTGCGTTGGCTCGGCGCCACGGATCTACGATCTCTGAAACGGCGCTGCTTGTGTGTTGTTCACGTGCAGCTGTAGTGAGTATGTATATAAAGTGTTGCACAGATGGCCAAACGACGAACCGTCGTGCAGCTGTGTATCGTCCGCAGCTCATTGATGCCAGAGGGGAGCGGAGACTGTCACGCCTTGTTCACAGCGACCGCAGGACCACAGTGCAATAAATCACCTGCAGCTACAGCAGTGGTTAAACAAAGACATCGCGCTTTCCAAGTTTAAGCAACACACAGCAACCGAAAAATTGTTATTCGGCCACTGATGGGGAATCGAACCCCAGATCTCTCGATATCTAGCCGAGCGCGTTAGCCTTACACCACGGTGACCAGCAATCCACCGTGCTATATGTGTTTTTCTGTCAGCTTCTGAAATCATAAATCCGTAAGACAGGCTTAGCTACTGAGACGCCTCCATCTGGTGGGCATTAACGGCACTGGCTATATATTAATTATAGCAGGTAAATCCAAAGGGCAAGATCCAAAGTGAAAAACCTCCAAATATGTGGCGGCAGTGAATAAACAAAGACATCGCTCTTTCGGAATGAGCGATGTCTTTGTTTATTTACTGACGCCACGTATTTGGAGGTTTTTCACTTTACAACAGTGGTGATCAGAGAAATGTGTTCATCGCAGCTTTCTGCGTATGGGTCTGCGTAGCCGAAAACCCAGCCGGTACGTCATGCTCACTGCACGTCATCGCCAATAACGCATGAAATGGGCCAGAGATCATCGAGATTGGACTGTGGATGATTGGAAGAAAGTCGCCTGGTCTGACGAATCAAGATATCTGGTGCATCACGCAGATGGCCGAGCGCATATTCACCGATTACCAACGAGGGCTATGGCACTTGTATGCACGGTTGGACGGAAACAGACCGGTGGTGTCGGTGCTATGCTGTGGGTGATGTTTTCTTGGGACACTTTAGGGCCCATTATCCCAATAGCATAGTCCCTGACAGCTGTCAGGTATCTGAACATCGTTGCGGACATACCAATTTCACCCATTCATGGCAACTGTGTTCCCTGCTGGTGATGTCCATTACCAACAGGATAATGCGCCATGCCACACTGCAAGAATCGTTAAGCAGTTGTTCGCGGAACAAGCTGGTGACTTTCTGTTAATGTTCTGGCCTCCAAATTCACCTGACATGAGTCCAGTCGAACATTTGTAGTACGACTTGGAAAAGCTTGTTCCTTCTAAATCACTACCACCCCGAAATGTGCGGGAAATGGGGAACCTGCTGTTGACATTTTGGTACCAGATACCTTATGATACCTATCGCCACCTTATCGAATCAATGTCTTGCCGAGCGGCCGTTGTTTTCCGGGCTGCAGGGGGTCCTACGGCTTGTTAGGTACGTGGCCATAATGTAAAGGCTCAACGGTGTTAGTATATCATCATCATCATCATCATTGTCAACCATTATCAATCCACTGCTGGACGAAGGTCTTCCCAAGTTTCCTCCACAACGGTCTGTCTTGTGCCAGTCTCCTCCATGTCACTCCAGCATACTTACGAATTTCATCCACCCATCTCCCATGTGGTCTTCTTCTGGGTCTTTTCCTGTCCCTTGGAATCCAATCTAAAATTTCGGCTGTCCATCGATGGTCTGTCCTTCTGGCAGTATGTCCAGCCCATTGCCATTTCAGGGATTTAACTCTGAACATGATGTCTTCCACTCTTGTCATTTTTCAGATCCACGTGTTCCTCTTCTTATCTCTCCTGGATACACCAAGCATGCACCTCTCCATGCTGCTTTGAGTTGTCTGCAGCCTTTTTATGTCTCTTTTTGTTAAGGTCCACATTTCTGCACCATACGTAAGCACTGGAAAGGATGCATTGATCAAACACTTTTCTTTTAAGACATAATGGCCTATTGCTCTTGAAAATTATGCTGTTTCTTCCAAAAGCTCTCCAGGCAAGTTTTGTACGCCGATTAATTTCTTCATCAATGTGACCCTCACTTGATATCTGCTGTCCAAGATAAACGTACGTGTCTGTTATCTCTAGCTTTTCTCCATCAATTGATAAATCTTCATTTCTTGAAAAAGCATTTAACATCACTTTTGTCTTCTGAAAGTTCATTTTAATCCCACTTCTTTACTCTTGTCAGCAAGTTCCTGGATCATACTCTGCAGCTCTGATGTGGTAGTTGCAAAAATGACTACGTCATCAGCAAAACGAAGGTGGGTTAGATAATCTCCATTAATCTTTATCCCTTTGTTTTCCCAGTTCAGTGATTGAAAGACCTTTTCCAATGTGGCATTTAAGAGCTTCGGAAATATTGTGTCACCTTGTCTCACTCCCTTTCCAATTTTTATGTGTGTTGTATTTTCAAACAGCCGAATCTTTGCACTTGCATTTTCATAGATGTTATTAATAATATTAATGTATGCATCTTCAGTACCGCAGGATTTCAGAGCCATTATAACTGCTGATGGTTTCACCGAATCAAAGGCCTTTTCATAATCGACAAAAGCCATGCACAATGGAAGTTCATATTCCCTCGCTCTCTCAATCAGTTCTCTCAGTACGTGGATATGATCCATTGTGCTGTAGCCACTCCTGAATCTAGCTTGTTCTCTCGGTTGAGCCATGTCCAGTGTTACCTTCAAGCGGTGTGAAAAAACTTTAGTGAAGATTATAAACCACTTATAGGAGGCTGATAGGTCTGTAGTTCCTGAGATCCTCAATGTCACCTTTTTTATGCAGCAGGATCATTGTAGCGTTTTTCCAATCCTCAGGAATCTTCCCTACATTAAGGCATCGAGTGAAAATTTGGGCGAGTACTGTTTCGATTTCTCCACTTTCTTCTTGTATGATGTCTACAGTAATTCCATCTTCTCCTGGAGCTTTTCCCCGCTTCATGTTGTTGATTGCATGTGCAACTTCTGATGGGAGGACTGGAAGAACTCTGGTACTGGTACCTTTCATGATGTCTGGAGTACATGTATCATCCCTTTCATATAATTTGGAGTACAAATCTTTCACTCTTGTCAAAATTTCGCCTCTATTTCTTGTTACAGAACCATCTTCTCTTCTCAGGGCCGTAATCTGTTTTCTTCCTTTACTGAGATGTCCCCTTGCTATCTTTAGGCTTTGGTTGTTCTCAATTGCTTTCCTCACTAGTTCACAGTTGAATTTCCTTACGTCTTCAGTGATACTTTTTCGTACTGTCTTGCATGGCTCTATATATTCCACTTTGGATGTCACATCTTCTTTAGTTGTCCTCATCTCTCATCGTTTTTCCATCAACATTTTGGTTTTTCCTGAGAATTTGTTCACATGACCCTTGTTCTTAGACCCAGCTAATTTTGTTGCTGTTTCCATAAGAGCATTGGCTACTTTTTTGTTAACTTCAGAAATATCCACTTCTTCCGATGTTAGGCCTTCTAAAGCAGAGAATCTGTTCTTCAGTTCCAACTTGAAGGAATTATGGTGTTTTTTAAGGTTGGTTATGTCAATACATTTTGTTTCTCTTATGAGCTTGCCACGTTCGAGTTTAGTGTTGAAGTGCATCTTACATCTCACCAATCAATGGTCACTGCCTGTGTTGAACTTGTTTAGCACACTGCAGTCTTCTATGACGAATTTTTTGTTACACATAATAAAGTCAATTTCACTTGTCGTCCCATTTTGATGTCTCTAAGTCCATTTCCTGTGTGGCTTTTTCTTGAAAAAAGAGTTCAAGATGAAAAACCCTTCTGCCTCTGCAAACTCAACGAGAGTATGTCCACGCTGGTTTCTGCTGCCATGTCCGAATTTACCTACTGAAGTTTCATTCTGTTGCCGTTGCCCTATTTTTGCATTGAAATCTTCCATAATTATCTTCAAGTGCTGCTTAACGTTATTATTTAGATGACGAATTTTCTTATAAAACTCTTCTATTTCTTCTTCAGGATGACTTGTGGTGGGTGCATAAGTTTGAATAATCTGAGCCTTGTATCTTCTCGAGAGTTGGATAACGAGTCGTGCAGCTCTGTCAGAGGAACTTTCAACTTCTACCACTTTATCCTTAAGTTTCTTGTTTATTATAAACCCAACACCACTAGTTCTGCTAGTATCTGTCCCACGATAGTAGAAAAGATGTCCACTTTTCAGTTCAATGAGACCTTCTCCTTTTCCCCATACTTCACTTAGCCCGATGATGTCCCACTTGATCCTTTGTAGTTCTTCTTCCAATTCAAGAAGCCTTGAATCAGAAAACAGGGAGCATCCATTATACGTAGCCAAGGTCAGCATCAGATGGCAGCCTAGTCCGGTCCTCCGGGGATTCTTAGCACCCTCTGCTTTCATGTCGCACTGGCCGCTGCCTTGGCCAGGTACATTCCAGATGCCGGAGACTG
Organism: Macrothele yani; assembly: GCA_039090855.1. NCBI lineage: Eukaryota > Metazoa > Arthropoda > Arachnida > Araneae > Macrothelidae > Macrothele > Macrothele yani. The sequence goes on along the minus strand of CM076995.1, from coordinate 3,243,089 downwards.
AGGGCCAAGATTTAAGTTGTGGAGTCATTTTGGAGGGGTTTGGCCATAACTCACCACACTGGCCAAGCGGGTTGGTGAGTGTGGGCTAGCATTACCTCTAATCCCGATGGTATAGTTATACCGTTATTGGCGGTCGGCAGAGCCCCTTTAGTGGGAACAGGATGCACAACGAGAAGAAGGCGGGGTTCACATTTGTCAAGGATAGGCTGTGATGTTACGCATCACCTGACCTTATATATACACACACACATGTATATATATATATATATTGCATGTGCACTCGAAATGCAGCAGTGTTAAAACTAAATTATTATACGAAATATTTTTGTGATGTAACATTTATTTGTGTTGTTTCCATCTAGAGTTTGAAAAGACTGATTCCGCTATTAAACTAGCTAAAGCGTGGATAACAGTATATGTGAGCTGAAAAACAACAATGTTTAAAAGCCTGCGAGAGAAGGCAGCCTCAGCTGTGCCGTTTAGTCGTTGATAGGAATATTGGATGTATTCAATTCTGTTTTACGAATTACGTTCTTCTTTGTAGCAAAATATGAACGTGGCTTTTGATCGACGCAAAGCTTACCTGATGTAAGTAGAAATTCCCATAACTTGGCTGTCTATGCACAGAAGATATCAGCGAGTATAAAGAAATATCCAAGGCACTTTCAATAAAAACGGCGAGATGTCATAATCTCTCTCTCTCTCTGTTTCTCTTCAGGCTCCTTCTTTGTAGTAAAATGCGGTTTCTTCTTGGAGAAAATGACCGGATCACGTCGACTCCTCTTTACAGAGAAATCTTAATTTGTACTTTGAAAGATATTTTTACTCGCCTGGAGAATTTGTGATCCACGTTCGGTTAAACAGGCTTGTTCCGAAACTTCGCAGATTTGTCGGAAGAAGTAATTTTTCTCCTCTGCTTAATGTCGCACCATTGTGCAGGCTTATGATGACTCAGAAATTCAGGTGTCGGAGGGGAGTTCACTTTGCCGCCTTTTTATATGCAAATGACGATAATGTTCCGTCAGATGATCATGATATGTTTACATTTGTTTGCTAATGCCTTCCATTAGCTTTTCTTTCTTTTTTAAAAAGTGGAAATGATTTTCTGCAATGCTACTCAGCTTTTTTTCCAGTGATTTAGCATTTTGCTTTAAATTTATGATAATCCGTATTTACAAAATGGTAACTAATGGAAGCAAATCCACCTTTTTCAAAAAGATGGTAATTTTTCTGATTTTATAAGATTTTTACAACTATTTTTCGTCCTCACGAAGCCGAGGAAAACGCTCTGCGAAACTATAGTCAATGAAAAACAAACATTTTATTGTGGGAAACGTTGGTATTTTTATTCTATATTTTATACCTCGAAAGAAATGCTTGTCACAGAACAGTTCAGAGAGGGAGGTACTTCAACTCACACTGCAACGTGAAATAATCAGATCAGGTTTTACGTAGATTTAAATAATGCACCTGATATTATTCACCAAATATGCTTTCTGTTCTGAAAGTTTTTATTCTGGCTTTATATTTATAGGTGCAAATAACAACATACCATTAATTACCTATATTTATAGGTGCAAATAACAACATACCATTAATTACCAAGCTTTTGCTTGTCAACAGACAGCTTTCTCAAGGTACATTACAAACAGAATGCGTAGAATTAAACAATAAACAACGTTGTTTCACGTGTTCTTATCACATGCAATTATATTATAACTTGCGTGACGTGTTCATTCACATATCGTGCTCTACCTCTTATAAATTCATATGAAACCTCTCCATATTTGGGGGATATCGCATGAAACACTTTCATTACATGTGTCCTCTCTTCCCATTATCTCCATTGACTCGCATATTGAGGATTCTCTATGTGTAGCATACCTAGCTATACGTTTAGTACCAGGCCATTCAGGTATAGCTGTATTATTTAGTACCTCTCTATCAAGTGCTGTAGAAGGTATTGCATCTTTTGCATTTCTACTATGTTCCTTAACTTTAACCTTAGGAGACCTTCTTGTCAGTCCAACATACACCTTCTTTGTTTGTCTCATCCGATTCCTTATAATCTGATAACGTTTTACTAATTGATTTTACCGCTTGTATTCCCACATCATATCCTTCACTACGTAAGAGGTTTTTGAAATAATAAGAGAAACTTGGAATGTAAGGTATTTTACCTACGAATTTCGTGTTGCTCTTTTATTTAGCTCTTACATTCTCTCTTATTTTTCGTTCTATATTTTTTATTATGGTCATCATCTATTTGAAGCTGTATATCCGAGATATTTCATTTTCCCTTTCTCTTACGTCTGAGCAAACAACGTAAACTCTCTGTATACGTAATCGAAATCCAGCCGTTTTATTTGATTCTGGAACATGGAAACTTGGGCTTACATGATTATTTACTGCTGTAGGCTTATAATGCACCTTTGTACTCACTCTTCCGTTATCTGCTCGTTTGATCATTGCATCTAAAAATGGTAAAGTACGTCTTGCTCCTAACATCATTTCAAATTTTATATTATTATTCAATGTGTTTATTTTTGTAAAAAACTCATTCAGACTCCTCTTCCCGTGTGGCCATATAAAATAAACGTCATCCACATATCATAACCAAACAGTAGGTTTTTGAACTAATTCATTAATCTTTTCTTCCATAGGTCTCAGTATAGCTTCGGCTAAGACTCCTGACAAGGGTGATCCCATAGGAGCTGTGTTGTTTGCTTGTAGACAGCCTCATTAAAACGGAAGTAATTATTGTTCGTAACCTGGTGCTAAATGTATAGCTAGGTATGTCACACATAGAGAATCCTCAATACGTGAGTCAATGGAGATACTGGAAAGAGAGGACACATGTAATGAAAGTGTTTCGAACCATATCCCCCAAATATGGAGAGGTTTCATATGAAATTATACGAGGTAGAGCACGATACTGTGAATGCTGTTTAACATGTCACGCAAGTTATAATATGATGGCATGTGATAAGAACACGTGAAACAACGTTGTTTATTGTTTAATTCTACGCATTCTGTTTGTAACGTACCTTGAGAAAGCTGTCTGTTGACAAGCAAAAGCTTGGTAATTAATGGTATGTTGCTATTTGCACCTATAAATATAAAGAGGGAATAAAAACTTTTATAATTGTATTAGGTGTATTAATTGATATCTATGCTTTCTCTTGTTGAGCTTTACGTGCAAGAAAACATTTCCGAAGGTGAAAAGTTCTCATTTTCACGGCTTCTCGAATTGTTTCATCCGTTCACCTTGGGAACATGCTAACATTTCAAGGCGGAAGAAGATTCAGTTATATTGCTCCCGTGGTTGTCATTACATGAAATTTTCTTTGGGATGGCTATGACTTCATTAACGCTTAATTAGTGAGGGAGAGCGTGTTTTTGTTTCTTTTCCATCAGTCGATGAAACAGCCTTTCCGTAATAACAAATGTATGACATAACATGAGCTATATTATTGAAAATAAAGAATATTTTATGACAGCGATCCAGAGCAAGAGGAAAATATTAAGATAAGCGTCAGTTAAACTGAGAGAACATATTGCTTAGATTGCACTCTAATTAAATAGAATGTTAACCCAAATTCTGATAAATAGGAAAGTTCGTAAATAGCTTTTTACAAACTGCTTTGTGTAATAGGTAGGAAACGGTGTCCCGTGGTACACTTAAAATAACCGTCCATTTCCGACGTTTATCATATAGAGGCACTTTGAAATTTTTTCAGAAAATTGTATGCTGTGAATTAACAGTGGATTCATCCAGTTTTTCCCACCAAATTGTCTTCACGAGAAAGTTCTTACAGGAGAAAGACGTTTCTCACACTTTGGTTTGCTAACACGAGTAAGCAGCCATAAATTTTAGTACACTTTCTGAGAAAAGAAAACGATGCCTTACAGTACTTTGTGTGGGCAAATGTAATTGAAAGCTGGGACAGTAGGAGCCAAAATTCTTCCACTTTCCGTATTACGCGATGCATAGTTTTTCCATTAGGTAGGGTAAAATTATTTTTACATTTCACGTAATAACCTTCTACCACTAAATGTTGGGATGCAAAATTATTCCGTCGCACGGAACAAAGGTTTTCCGCTTATTTCGCTCCCTGACGTAAGCATGTTTTTTGCGTTTTCCATATTTTTTCACTTCTAAAGTATACACGGAAAAATACCTTTGGACACTTGAAACAAAGTACACTTTTTCAAGCGCTTTTCGCTTCACTTCACACGGTGCATTTTGTTTTCTTTTCGTTGGGAGATACGAATACATTTTTCTGCGAGGCAACTGAAATTGCGTAATTTAGCAAAAAAAGTACAAAGATTAGACGAGCTCCAATATTCTGCATTTCACTGTGGCATGTACAAGTGCTACGAAATCATTGATTGCTGAGTGTTGGCAGATGTGGGATGTACTTACAGGTCTTTCAGCAGTAACCACAGTCGAACCTAGGCATAGGGATGATACGGGTCCTGAAAAAGACGTTATTATTGGCGCGTGCTTTGCTGTTGAGCCACGATTGCTGTCATGGACATAAATGGTCTATCCAAAAACTACACTCATATTTTCAGTATGAAACAAAAAGCGGAGGGAAGTTCTCTCCGCTTTCTGTTTCATTTGAAATTTATGTGGCATTTCTCCACAGACAGAAATGCAAGAAGAATGTCATACATTACTAACAGGATCATTAGAAGGTTCAGCCTAAATGGGCTTATAGCAACTTGAGATAGTCTTAAGACTACGAAAAGAGACTGGAATGTGCTTACCTGTCGTTCGCCTTTCCGGACACAGTACGTGGGAATGAGTAAAACAGGGTTGGAATTGTTCATAACCGCCCCGGTGGCGCAGTGGTCTAAGCGATGGCCTCTGATCATTAGTCCGAAAGGAGTCCAGGAGAAATACTTCATAGTGCCTTGAATGAACTTCTTACTAGTGAGTGGGAACGTGGGAGATGTTTTGTATATTTACTTCTCATGAGGAGGAAACGTTTGAAAGGGAAAATACCTGAAACCTGAACAGCATCAAATGCAGTTTCAGACAGGTTGTGTTTCGGGGATATATTTACAGAATCGAATGTTTACTTCCCACAAACTATAAACGTTTTTAACTTGGGGAGTTTTGCTTACTCCTAGAACTGTAGTTGTTTTCCAATGTGCCCAGTGAAGACAAAATTTCAGGAGATAAAATTTGAACGGTCCTGTTTCATTTTTCTACCGCCTGATGTCCACAGTTGTAAAATTTATTCCTATTTACGTTTTCTGCATGAAGTGAACGAAACGTATGTGTTGGTGAATTTTCACCAAAACAGAAAAAAACAGATAATACTCATAAAAGTCTTAGTAATTACCTGCTCCAAAATTATGAATTATGCTGTAAAAACAAGTTTCGTGTGCAATTCCTGCACACGAAACTGTCCTTTTATGCAAAAATGTTAGTGCTTCAATCACACAAGCAAACATTTGATAAGAACATAACAATTTTCTTTCGTTACTCGAAATTCTGATCTACTTCACGTATGTACGTCACAGAACCCATTCGTTATGCATGTGTAAAAATGTTTCTTCATTTTAGAAGCTAAGCTGACTTACGTTGAGTTAAAGTTCGGGGTCAGGTTGTAATAGGCTCATGTATAATCGCTGCAATCTAAACATGTACGAATCTAGCTGACAGGAATGAAATTTCAATCATCAAAAGGCATTTTAATTTAAATTGCATTGCTTCCGGGAGACTCAACATTATGCATATTATCACCACGTTTGCTGACCACAACAAAAAAATTAAATTAAAGGCGCACATTTCATGGTGAGGTCAAATTGTGATTTTTGCGAAATCTGTTGTCAACGTATTCGTGTTTCATTCAGCCTTTAATGAAATTATGTTCATTTTGAGTCTTTCCATTTTGAAAATATTAATTTAATGCAATTGATCGTGAGTAAAACTCTGATACTGCCTTTCTATAACATATTTTAATTATCGTATTTTACTTCTCAGCAGATTGCAGTAACAGTGTATAGTATTTCACGATAATTTTTCTAGTTCAATTTTCAATTTTCTTTAGTTTCATAAATCGAAGCTCGAACTGCGGTGTGCCTGTGATTTTACCTTTGCGCTTGCACTGCAAAAAGTTTCGTGAAACGCTTAAACAGATGAGTCAATAAGTAGCGCTATATTAGATGAAACTTTTTTCTGCGTTCAACTGCCAAGTTGCAACCAAATATTTTGTGCACTTGTTTGGCCAAAGCGTGCAAATGAATGGTGTCTCTAAAATGATCCTATCAAGATGCTGCCTTTAGCTTAGTGAAACAGCAGGCAGGGAGAAATGCAGATCACAGAACATTTCATTTCATAAGGGTAAGGATCCTGTCGCTGAATTGCTTTCGATAAAGTAGCCTAACTCCTTCGAAGAATAAATCATGTGGTGTCCACTGAAGCGTGATTTCTTAAACTGTGCGATGTCTTGAGTTTGAAATTTCAAAGTCAACAGATGGTGTAATGTGTGTATTGAGCGAATGCAAATGAGTGAACTAAATAATGTCTTTAGATCGCTCATTCTTTCCTGCAGTCATGTCACTTCAGGCATATTCCATCATTCCTTTGTCTAATATCTGTGCTGCATCTGGACGCATTTGGAGACGGACATCACAAGATATCCCAGATGTGTTGATAGGAGAGAAATTTATGGACGTAGCTGGCACAGGAAAGATGGTGCCAGCACGTAAATACTGTAGAGCGACGTACATTATCCTGTTGGGACATGCCATTAGAATTCTGGGAAGAAAGTTAGGTAGTGGGTTTCTAGAATGTCATCCACTTTTCGTTGTATTATCGACGTTGCTCTGATTTTTTAGGTCAAATCTTTCAATGATAGTGGTTTTCGACATACTCTTTTCGACACACTGAATCCTTTCTATTTGCCCCAAAATTCAAAATGCTGCTAATTTGCTAGTTTTATTATACATGAAACGAAATTCAAATCCCTTTAAAAATTGCTTCTTTGTCATTTTCTTTAAGATATCCCTGATTGTATTTTTTAATAACCTTTTTTCTGCGAAATAAAATAACAAATTCAAACTGAGAATTTTACTTTCCAATAAACTGTATCTGTATGTTTTAAAAGAATAGACAGAATAACAACGATTTTTTATTCATAAACTGATGGTTTTAAAATATCTTTGAACGCTTTACATATTTTGACATCTCTAAATTTATGTGTTCTTCGGGAGCAAGATGCATACCTTACATCAAACCAAAATTGTTCAGCGGCGTTACCAAGCACTAAAGACATTTTTCCTTAGAATTTATGCAAGCCAAATTTAGGTGGGCACAACGTCCAAGTGCATCCGAAACAGATCCGCACAATTTCAAAATGTTTGCAGGAGGGCCAGATCTCTATTTAAAACATAATTCTTGCGTTGAAAAACCTTTACAGGTTCTCTGATATTCAAATGAGCTATATAAACTAACTTTGCATACCCTCGCTCTATATGATCCTGGTAGAACGAATGTTTCACAATTGCAGATTTCATAATGTTTCCATTTCTTACAACTCGTTTATTTTTTCTTCAGACGAATACTGAGATGTCTTCGGATTTGGCCCACGTAGAATGTATTGCACTTCGAAGGTATAGCGCAAAATCTATACTTCTTGCAGTCTGAAATCGGAGTCTTGGGTGATGGAAACATCGAATTTTTATAGGATTTTAAAAAACAATTTTGCACTTTGCGAATTTGGTAATAAATATTGCTGTTCTTCCTGATATATTGGAGGATTATGAGTAGCAATGGCGAAAATAGTGACTTTTTGTCGTATTTAGGTAATGTAGGGAAGTTGTTTATTCTATTATAATCTCTGAATTATTTAGTTCCTTTGTACATGATTGTAGGTTTAAAACCTTTTTCAATAGCAGTATTCTTCAATGATGCTATTTCATTTGATGCATGTTTCTGTTCAAAGTATATGTTCACTGCTCTGAAGAGGTATCTCTAAAAAGCAAAACCTCTGCACGACTACGGTATACCTGACGTACGAAGAAATGGCATTGCAAGAGAAAACTTTTCCCAGAGTTTTCGCTAAACTATGGTGATAATCTCTGGATTCTTCTTTAAGAATTTTAGCATCGTGGAATGGCGAAGAAGAATTTGTTTGTAATTCTAATATGGCCGAAATGGTGGAATAATAGTTGTTGCTTTTATTATGTAAACGGTCCAGGAGTGTTTTCTCTCCTGTCTAGATTGCGAATATGTCATTCACACAGTGCAGTTAATCAGGGGATTTTACGTCAACGAAAAAAGTAGGGTCGATTCAAATATGTCCAAGAATAGTTCACATAGTAAGATTAATATTGGTTGTTTCATACGTAGGCCTGAGAAGATTTGCTTAAAAACTTATTTTTCAACTTAAAATTAATTTTTCAACAAATTTTGTAAACGAGACAGCTCTTTATCAATTCAATAGCGCTATCGACTTCAGTTTGTAAACGTTTAGTAGGTAATGCTCGAAAACGAAGACGATTTAAGGATTCACCAAAAAAAAAAAAAAACATTCGTGAAGAGCAAAACATCAAATAAGACAAGCAGGCCGAATGATGTGATCGTTAAAAGGTTTTTGCAGAATTCTACGGAGTTTCTTAAACTATATAAAGGGAAGTTTTCAAGAAGCGAACATTTTTGCGCTATATATTTAATTGTAGGGCCGATACCGTAAACAATGGGGTCTAAAGACAAGTTCCTTTTTGGGTGCTTTAGGTAAAGCAAAATACCTTAATATGTTGAACTTCTTATTCACCAAAATTTCTTTTTCAAGAGAAGTCAGGATTTTACATAATTTTACTTCATTCTTCATAAAGCTATATGAACACAACGGAACAGACTCTTCCTCTTGATTTCTAATTTTACAGTAATTGTCAAATCTTCTAGCAGAGCACTAACACCTTTTCTGTTTGGGGATCTAATAACCACATTGTGCGACTCCACGGTCTCTAAGCAGTCACCAGTCCCTAATTTAGGGCCACTGGCTCCAGGAAAGGGAGACAACCCGAGCGTTAAGACAAATACAACATCCATGCCTCACAGAATTAGAACCCAAATTCATCTCTGACGAATTATCAGAAGCCGTCGCTTAAACCACTGCGCCACTAGGACAACACATCTGCAACGTACTGGTTCTTACTGAGGATTGCGATTTGAGATCCTTTTTCAACTTTTGTAATGACAATGTAATTGTCATTCTTCAAGTTTCTATGACACTCTCCGTTCATCCCGTGAGTGTTTCGGCACTGCGAAACCCATATTCGTGATTAGTAAGGTGTTACTTGCATTGTTTCTAATGTTATAAGTCAAGGCCCTTGAGCTGTATTACTTTCACTATTGGTTATTCAATCTTCAAAAGAGAATGCCATTGTCCAATTAAGCAGGATAATTTATCAAATCAATTAAAATATTCCTAACCATATCGAGCAGGTAGCTAAAATAACTTATGCATTTAGATTCAGAATAAAAAAAGAACACTACGTAAATAAGGCTGCTCCATGAATACAGGCTGCAGGCCAGACAGGTAAACTGTGTAAATTACATGCCGGAAAAACAGGCCCACAGGGACACACGACAAAAACTTTAAAATTTAATGTTCATCTCGTTTTCTATAATTGATCATTAGATGCAGCAAGAAGTTTGGGAGGCACCGAAAATAGGATATATCCAAGATATCAACTGTCTTCAAATCCTGAACAATGGTGTGAAAGAAAGAAACTCAAAAAAGATTTTCTTTTGCAATGAAAAATGTCAGTCATCAGACTTTTTTCCACGAACTGTCGAGTGCTCCAAGGCGTTGTTTTCTGGTTCTTCGTACTGGTAGGTCCATGGTCGAATTCGTGTAAGAAATGAATGTCACTCTTTTTCTAGCATTCATGGTTTTCTCCCTTACCTGGAACTAATGGTTCTAAGCAAATTACCATAGCCAACCCTGTAGTGTTAGATATTGAAAGATACCTTTGAATCCTTAGCTATAGGAATACTAAAGGTGAGTAATATTTCCTTGACTCTCACCGCGGTGATCTGAATGCAAAGTCATTTGGTGTAAAACTAAGTGCTAGAGACATTTCTCCAGAAATTTTACCTGCTGCAGTGTGCCTCAGTGCTTGCACGATACACAACGGACTGTGAAACTCTGTAACTATCGATGACTTTCTAGTAAACCACTGCAACATATTACACAGTTTTGTGGAGCCAGTGAACTGTAATCTGACTCTAAGTCACTATGAATGAAATTGTTAATTAACTGACATAGTAGCGCTAAGTCTGATAAAAAAGGTTTTGAATTCTCCACCACCCTGATTGAATCAGAAAAAAATGGCACTGGTAATAGGGGCAGCAAAAGAAACCGAAGAAGACTGTATGTACAGCCTGGTGGGAGCAGAGAAAGAACTGAATGATTTCTTTAAAACGAGGCTCCTGTACTTTGCCAATATAAAATTTGTACTCTAATGCTCCGTTCAGCAAAGCAGAGGAAATAAGAGAGCGGCAAACCCCGTAAAATTAATAGCACGATTCTTTTCAACTTCAGAGGTTATTGAACTGTAAAAACGGGGTAAAAATTTGAAACTTCAGAAATACCCGATGTTTATTGTGTGAAAATTCCCAATTTCAAGCGAAATAATATCAGTGGAAAGTATAAGTAGCATAAGAGATGAAAGTGTAAGAAGATTTTCACTTATTCCGTGTATCTCCTCATCAAGAAACTCAAAGAGTAAAGAGACCTCATTTTTTCCCTAGAGAACGAAGCTGGCATTTTGATGGATGACAGGATCATACCACCTAATTTTCTTCTCTTGGAGCTACAGTTTCCTGAATAGAAAAAACAGAACAGAATTTCACAGCTCCATGCAAGAAGTTAAATGAAAACTTTTCCCATCCTAAAAGTGTCAAGATGTAAAACAACGATATTGTATAGTTAAGCAAAGGAATTTAAAAAAGGACGTTTTACATTTTTGGGAAAAAGATGCTTCTGTGTCAAGATTAGAAAATGTATTGGAAGAATAGATATTATTGTTAGAAGGTAATTTTTTTGGCTGTTGAAAAAATAACAGAAAGAATCTGCTTTAAAACTTTACTGACAAAAATGACATTTTTGTACTATGCTACTAACAGTTGCATTGCACATACACTGTACGTTCATAAATGTTGTCCACAGAGAGTGCAAACATTGAGGAGCTAAATGATTTCAGCTAACCAGAGTAAGATAAAAACAAGAACCATAACACCGAATTTTCGGGTGTAATAAGCACGTCTTTTGAATCCGTTCTGACGCACATTAAATTTATCGAAGCTATTCAAAGTCAATGGAACCGGTATGGAAAGCAATAGTATCTGACGGAAGAAAGAAGTTTTTCCATCGGGTTTTTAATCCCTCAGATATTGCTGTAAACGGAATCGTGAGCTTACGCCCTGTAGTTGCAGACTTGTGCGTTAAGAAAAATATGAATTTATGTGAGAATCATTTCGCACAGGAAACGATCTCCAACACAGAAAGAATTTTTCAAATCGGACTCTTAGAAACAGAGACATCGACAAAAATAAGATGTGACTTTACGTCTCCTGGTGGGAAAACCATGCATTATTTTATGAAGAAAGTATTCTCAAAAGGTTTCTCAATATGCGCGGTATTGGTCCAAGGAAAAAAATTAATTCAGTCGAGTTTTCAGGTGCCCAGATTTAGCTACAAATTCATCAGAAGCAGATATTAACACTTATGCCCGATGGTAGAAAAACCATTCTTTACCAAACATTAGAAATTATATGAAAAATATTTTCCATCAGGTGTTGTATGCGATACAGGAAGAATTTTTCAAATCGGAGTTTTAGAAGCAGAAATAACGCAGAAAACGCAATTTACCTTTGTGCCCCGTAGCGGAAAGTCTATGATTTACTTGAAAATTTTGAATTTATAGGAAAAACATTTCGCATGGGAAACACTATCCAACAAAGAAGGAATTTTTCAAATCAGACTCCTAAAAGTAGAGATATTGATGAAAATATATATACATCTACGCCCCCTGGCTTAGAAACCATGCATTATTTCAAGAAGAAAATGATCCCAAAAGGTATGTTGACATGAGTAGTATCAGTCAACAAACGACTTTTTTTTTCAATCGAGATTTTAGAAGCTCATATTTTGCTGCAAATACATCATAAGCGGAAATTAAGACTTACACAAACTGGTGGCCAAACCATTTTTTTACAAAAATTAGAAATTATGTGCAAAGGATTTCCCATAAGGAGCTGTATCCGGTACAGAAAGAATATTTCAAATCGGAGATCTAGAAGCAGAGTTATAGGGGGAAAGCAATTTATCTTTACGCCCCATAGCGGAAAGTCTATGAATTATTTGAAAATTTTGAAATTATATGAAAAACATGTCACACTGGAAGCATTATCCAACAAAGTAGGAATTTTTCACATCGGACTCCTACAAGTAGAGATATTGACAAAAGTAGGATATACATCTACGGCCCCTGGAGAACAAACCATGGAATATTTTAAGAAGAAAATATTCCGAAAAAGTTTATCTAAGTGAGTGGCATCAGTCCACGAAAGAATTATTTCAATCGAGATTTTAGAAGCTCAGATTTTATAGCAAAAACATCAGAAGCAAAAATTAACACTTACGCCTTCTGGTGGCCAAAGTATTCTTTACCAAAAATTAGAAATTATATACAAAAGATTTTCCATCAGGAGCTGTATCCGCTGAAGAAACAAATTTTCGAATCGGAGTTCCAGAAGAAGAGTTATCGGGGAAAATCTAATTTACTTTAACGACCCCTAGTGGAAAATCAATGCGTCATTTGAAAAAGTAACTATATCTAAAATACTCTTCGACATAAATACAAGCGAAAGATCAAAGAATTTTTTCAATCGGATGTTTAGAAGCAAATGAGTGGAATAAAACGTATTTTTGAATTCGACATCATCTGCATTTACGCCCTCTAGCGGCGAAATGGCACATCGTTAAAAAAGCGAAATGAAGGATCATCATTCGCATATTTAAAGCTTTCCAATGCAAAAATCATTTTTTTAATCGGACTAATAGTTGCAGAGATATCGTGTCTACGGACGGACGGACGAACAAACCGATAACATAAGCACGATCTTTTTTACAAAAGACGTGCTAAAAATGTGAGACCACCAGACGTTGTGCTGGTTTTGATGATATTCTGGAGATCCACAATGACGCCAGAAAAAAAGAGGAATTAAATAGAGAAAAGGTAACTTCTGGAAAAATATTTCAAAAAAAAAATTTAAATGAAAAGTACCATAAACATAAAATACAACTACATTAGCATAAGCCAGGTAACGTGATTTTATGAAGTAAAGATAGTTGAATCTTCGATATTTTCAGTATTAGAATATGACTTTTTTCATCTCTTTTTGAACATCAGAATACCCTTAATTTTTCTAAATGTTTTAACTCCTTCAATGGCAAATTTCGGCTTTAGTTCCTTCTGTTTATCACACCGAAAAGAATATCATCGCCTCAGGTCAATTTATTCTCTAAGACGTTATATCTTTGCACGTACTATATCATGAAACTCAGAGTGTGGTCAAGAATGATCTCCGTTCCAAATTAGGGTAAGCTAATGCCACATCTTCATTCAATGAAGAGCTGAGAACGTAGCAAGCATTGAGAGCATTAAAAGAATATCTGTATATTGAAAGTTATTGGGAAAGAAAATCAGGTTTTTCAGAAAAAAAGTTTCTCTCTCACATCTCTCTCTCTCACTCTCTCTCTCTAAAAGGTTAATATAGTTATTGCACCTTCTCAAACACACTATAAAAATATTGGCAACGTTGCACTGCGCACATTTAGTAGAATAGCAATTAAATAATTGTTTTACTGTCAGTTTATAATGTGATTCTAAAACATAAAAGACAGTGCAGGTATAATTTTAATAATTTTAATTTTTGTTCTGAACTTATCAAACGAAGAGAGTCTTTTTTTTGCCGGCATGGTGATTGGTAAGTTCTTTGAGATTTGCATTCACGAAACGAATTCAGGACTTTTCGTTTCGTTTATTTTTAGAATTTAGTTTTTTCTCATGGTTTTTTTTTTCATTAATCGATGAGATCAAGTTTTGAACGTTCCTGTTCTTCAAAAGCGTAAGAAGGGAAATGAACTTTGAAAAAGAAATGCGTATCTTTTATTGTGGTTTGAAACAGCCAGAGGCATTAATTTATTCGGGATCTGCTCCGATTCAACGATCGGAGATTCTTTAGATTTTGTGAGTCGGGTAGGTACGTTCTCCTTCTAGATTTGCTTGACAGGCCTCGAAGCCAAATTTTTTATTTGTTTTGTTTCGAAATCTACTGAAAGGCGAGAATACTTGCTACTTGTGGGAAATGGGGAAACAGCGACCCAATGCTTACACAAACACTCAAGGGTTATACAAAATCAGAAAAAAGAGGAAACAAAACAAAATAGATGCAAATTGGATTTTAAAAATTGTAGCTACAATGTCTTCTTTCGAGCATTCCCTCAAAAACAAGGAAATTAGGCAAACAAACAGAAATAAGAAAATTTCTTCTGTTTCATGAAACCAGTCGGATATTTTTTTTGCAATGGAAATGTTAAACGCAAGTATATAGGTTACATTTTTGCTCATCTTCCAAAGGGGTGACTTTTTGTTATGCAATTCTTCACCTTGACAGGTTGTGTAAATATTATGGCGCCGTCAATTTGTCGCTTTCACTACAGAGTACAAACGAAGTCTTTCCAGAAAATTAAGTAAATGCGCAATGCAGTTAACACATGAACAATCTTGTCATATGATTACTAACGTTAAATTACAAAAAACATAATTAATTTAAATAACGTTTATGAAAGAGATACGAGTTTAAAAGTTTATAATTAATAAAACACTCTTACACATTCATTTGGCTACTAATTTATTACGTATCTGACTAGCGTAAAGGTCGACTTGTACGATTTACAATCTGAGCCAAATACTGCTTAAAGGAAACTCGATTATAAATTTATTTTTAATTATTATAACACATTTCATTTATGAATTTTTTCCTCTATACTTTTCTCTTTTAGAAGCTTCAATTATTATTACTTCATTGACCGATGGCTCTATGGTCAGAGATGGGTTCTTGGCCGATCGATCGGTCTGGACCCGGGTTCGACTCCTAGAAGGAGCATGTGTTTACCCTACTGTGCTGTTTCTCTCTCGTCTCTGGAACCATCGGAGTTAAATCCAGGAAGGACGATTACTTAGTCTTAGATGTTGGCGAATCTTCCTAAACTCCGAGACAAAATAAAAATTATATTTCGACAGATTCACCATGAGTTCATAATGAGCGAACATATCATTCTAGTGGTTGATCAAGACATTGGTGCCAAAAGATGACTGACTCGCCGATTTGTTATCCCAACAAAGTCCCAGTTAAATTAAAACAGCTTTTTGTAGAAGATGAATGGCATTTTTCATCACCATCGTGACTCAAAGTAATGACATAACGGCTTCCTATACGCCTGTTAAAACAGAAAATTTTGTTTATTCAAAAGACGCTTCATCAAAAATGTTAACAGTTAAAAATATTTCCATTGATTTATTTAATACCGAGCATTGAAAAATACAGTTGAATATTTTTTCGAAACTACTTCAAAGGAACGTTATTCATAACTTTCAGTCAAATCTTGTGAGTTTTAACTGTGTTGAAAATTGCTGGAACACCGAGATCAATTGACCGTTATTTTGTCTATTTTTGTTTCTATGCGGACCATTGGAAATGTAATTTTACTACACCGAATGCTCCGATTTTCGACTACCTATGATTAGGGTGCAAAACTTCTAGTGCAATGTTTTTGTCACGAAGTGGTGTATGATTATGTTTGGTGTGCGTGTGTGTGTAAACACACATACATAAGTAGAAGCAATGGACTCGCTTGTTTGTCATTGACTTGACATCATATAGCTGTAGTAAAACCCCTATACAATCCAGAAAATTCGCTCTTTTTTCAGATTGTATCCAGCTGTTATAGTTAAAATTTAATTCGGGTACTCGATCTAAAGTATAGACTGGTGTTCGTAGAACAAATAAATGTAAACTTCTCCAGAAATCTTCGTTTGAGATCAAAGCTGGTCACATAAATATCCCGGTAATCTGATTACAACTAGCTACATGACCTTAGGTGACTCGAGTTTAGGTATTTGCACTTTGCATCTACATCTTCTTCACTGTCAAAGCTCCTGTATACCTATTTCCCCAGTGTTACCTGAACGTAGTACTAAATTCAAATTTAACGCCTATCCAATTCATATCAAAATTCACCCGATTCAATATTTGCTACAATCAAATCCGACGTCTACCCAATTCATATCAAAAACAGGATTCAGGTTGTTATATGTGCACTATCTGATCAAAATTATCTTCGCACTTGCCTGTCCGCGAAGTCCTAGTAATTGGAAAGGACTTAACATCGAGTCGGTTCAATCTTTGCTGCTATCACAGCATCCACTTTGCTGGGAAGGATTTCCACTAGATTTTGGTATGTTGCTGCTGGGATTGCCTTCCATTCTACCACGAGAACATTAGTCAGGTTAGTCACCGATGTCGGGTGGTTTGACCTGGCTCGCAGTTGGAGTTCCGATTCCTTCGGAAGGTATTCCATTGGGTTGAGAATTATTCCAGTCAAGTTCTTCCACATGTCTCTCATCGAGCACCTTTCCTTTGTGGATGAGGGCATAGTACTGCTGTTTGTAAAGGAAGTAACCTACACAAAACTGCTGTTATAATGTTGGGAGCCCAGAATTGTTAATACTGCCATTATGAGTTGCCACGTTAATATGCATTATAACTATAGCGCCCAGCCCAAACCATGAATAAAAAGCTCCAGAATCAGATGCTTTCGCCACCACCAAACTTCACAGTTAGGACCACACAGTCGGGTAGATAGTGTTCATCTGGAATTCCCCAAGCCCACACTCGTCCATTGGACAGTCAGACAGTGAAATGTAATTGAAAACTCAAAGAACGTGTTTCCACTGCTCCAGAATCCACTGCTGATGCCGATTTTTACACCCCTCTAACCCCCGTTTAGCGTTGCTCTTACTGATGTTAGGTTTGTGTGTGTGTCTGTTCAGCCATAGAAACCCATTCCATTCAGCTCTCGGCGAACCGTTATGGTGCTAGCGTTGCTTTTAAAAATATTTTGGAACGCGGTGGTCGTACCGATTGTGCTGTTCTTACTTCTAGGCGTTTCCAATTCAAAATAACATCACTTACATGTGATCGTAGCAACTCTCAGAAATTTCTCGAATTAACGTTCTGAAGGATCACTCGTTGCTTTTTACACTTTATCAGGAAAAACCAAAATGTTGATGCAAAAAAGAAGAGAGATGAGGACAACTAAAGAAGATGTGACTTCCAAAGTGGAATATATAGAGCTATGCAAGACAACACGAAAAAGTATCACTGAAGACGTAAGGCATATGAACAAATTATCAGGAAAAACCAAAATGTTGATGCAAAAAAGAAGAGAGATGAGGACAACTAAAGAAGATGTGACTTCCAAAGTGGAATATATAGAGCTATGCAAGACAACACGAAAAAGTATCACTGAAGACGTAAGGAAATTCAACTGTGAGCTAGTGAGGAAAGCAATTGAAAACAACCAAAGCCTTAAGATAGCAAAGGGACATCTCAGTAAGGGAAGAAAACAGATTATGGCTCTGAGAAAAGAAGATGGTTCTATAACAAGAAATAGAGGCAAAATTTTGACAAGAGTGAAAGATTTCTACTCCAAATTATATGAAAGGGATGATACATGTACTCCAGACATCATGAAAGGTACCAGAGTTCTTCCAGTCCTCCCAGCAGAAGTTGCTCATGCAATCAAGAACATGAAGCGGGGGAAAGCTCCAGGAGAAGATGGAATTACTATAGACATCATACAAGAAGCAAGTGGAGAAATTGAAACAGTACTCGCCCAAATTTTCACTCGATGCCTTAATGAAGGGAAGATTCCTGAGGATTGGAACAATGCTACAATGATCCTGCTACATAAAAAAGGTGACATTGAGGATCTCAGGAACTACAGACCTATCAGCCTCCTATCAGTGGTTTATAAAATCTTCACTAAAGTTCTTTCACACCGCTTGAAGGTAACACTGGACATGGCTCAACCGAGAGAACAAGCTGGATTCAGGAGTGGCTACAGCACAATAGATCATATCCACGTACTGAGAGAACTAATTGAAAGAGCGAGGGAATATGAACTTCCATTGTGCATGGCTTTTATCGATTATGAAAAAGCCTTTGATTCGGTGAAACCATCAGCAGTTACCACGGCTCTGAAATCCTGCGGTATTGAAGATGCATACATTAATATTATTAATAACATCTATGAAAATGCAAGTGCAAAGATTCGGCTGTTTGAAAATACAACGCACATAAAAATTGGAAAGGGAGTGAGACAAGGTGACACCATATCTCCGAAGCTCTTTAATGCCACATTGGAAAATGTCTTTCAATCACTGAACTGGGAAAACAAAGTGATAAAGATTAATGGAGATTATCTAACCCACCTTCGTTTTGCTGATGACGTAGTCATTTTTGCAACTAGCCCATCAGAGCTGCAGAGTATGATCCAGGAACTTGCTGACAAGAGTAAAGAAGTGGGATTAAAAATGAACTTTCAGAAGACAAAAGTGATGTTCAATGCTTTTACAAGAAATGAAGATTTATCGATTGATGGAGAAAAACTGGAGATAACAGATACATATGTTTATCTTGGACAGCAGATATCAAGTGAGGGTCACATTGATGAAGAAATTAATCGGCGTACAAAACTTGCCTGGAGAGCTTTTGGAAGAAACAGCATAATTTTCAAGAGCAATATGCCATTATGTCTTAAAAGAAAAGTGTTTGATCAATGCATCCTTCCAGTGCTTACGTATGGTGCAGAGACGTGGACCTTAACTAAAAGAGACATACAAAGGCTGCAGACAACTCAAAGAAGCATGGAGAGGTGCATACTTGGTATAACCAGGAGAGATAAGAAGAGGAACTCGTGGATCCGAAAAATGACGAGAGTGGAAGACATCATGATCAGAGTTAAATCCCTGAAATGGCAATGGGCTGGACATACTGCCAGAAGGACAGACCATAGATGGACAGCCGAAATTTTAGATTGGATTCCAAGGGACAGGAAAAGACCCAGAAAAAGACCACATGGGAGATGGGTGGATGAAATTCGTAAATATGCGGGAGTGACATGGAGGAGACTGGCACAAGACAGACCGTTGTGGAGGAAACTTGGGGAGACCTTCGTCCAGCAGTGGATTGATAATGGTTGACAATGATGATGATGATATGTATATATCCTGAAATACATATGTGTTTTACTGAAGCTTGTTTAGAGAAAGAGCTTAAATCTCTTAAACGCATTGGAGCACATAAAGGTTACAATTGGATTATTATAGGCAATGCTCTCAAAATACAAGGTCTGATCAAAAAGTATCCTACCGCATTTTTTTCCTAAACTAAGACAGAGCACAGCTCCGAGACTCACTGGCGCAGGAACTTCGACTTCAGTGCGTATGCATAAATATTTGCCACGTTGTCGCATGGATACTTGTTGAAGTATCCTCACTTTTAGGGATCGCTAATAAGTGCTGCGTTGCGTTCTTTATTATCTCTTCTGAGTCTTCAAATCATTTCCCCTTGAAAGGCATTTTCAACTTCGAGAACATTCAGAATTCCCAAGAATCTTTGTCTGCAGAGTACGTGGTTGCCTCATCGTTCGGTCGAAAAGGCTTGAATGATACATGGGCTCTAAAACTATTCAAAGGAAATATGTCGCCGCCCCGGTGGCGCAGTGATCTAAGCGATGGCCTCTGATCATTCGTCCCAAAGGGATCTAGGTTTGAATCCCGGTGTGGCATGGATGTTTTGTTTGTCTTAGGGCACTGGTTCTCTCCGTTCCCTGGAACCAGTGACCCTAAATTAGGGATGGGCGACTGCTTATAGCCCATTGTGTTGTTCATGGTAGTCGTTAAACCTCCAATCAAAAAAAAAAGTCGATACTAGTAGAAAACTGAAAACATTTTAAGATTAAATTACCAGTAGTAATTGAGGGATTGTTCAAAATCTCCATTCTCTGCTTGATTACGGAAAAAATTGTTACATCGTTATAGTTGAAAGGCTTGATTGAAGAATTTCAAGATTCTAATAAGAAATCCCTTAATTGCGTTAGACTGAGTGATGCTGAGAGAAGTACAGAATTCAAAACTGCATGCTTCCTTCCTTATAATAGTAATGTAAGAAAGAATTAAAGCTAAAACTTTATGAGTTCTAGTATTATAAACCGGAAGAATAATGAACTGATGGCTATAGGTGGTAAATAAAAAACAAAAGTGAAATTTTGAATAGATATCAGCTATAAATCTGCTTTATCGAAGCTCGCTATTCTTCAAAATATCTTCATGTAAGCGATCAAGCCGTGATATATGTTCAATTTCTTGTTCAATGGAAACTCCCTCGTGTCTGTCCAATCCAGAGAAACCATTAAATGTTTGAATAAGCGAATAATTTTTCTTGGAGAGAAGTTTTAGTGAATTTAAATGCTCTCGCTCGCTTTTCGTTTCATAGTGTCAATTTTCTCGGTAATCAGAGAAGATTAACAACTTCATTGCTTCTGGATGGCTGCTTATACTTCGGAGACTGTCATAAATTAATCAGTCGATTAATTATAAATATGGCTTTGATGAAATGTCGTTCAGTGAACCTCTTCGCCTCTCAGAGTGTCTGAGGCTTTAGTAGTTGTAGTTTTCCCTAAAGAATATCCATCTCTTTTGTTTCAACCTTCGTCGAAAATAAGTTGTGCTCTCCTTTATTACAGACGACGTTCGTTAAAAACTTTTGTGACTTTTCAAGCTTCATCTGTTTACTTTTGCTTAATTTTATTCACTTTTAAATACTGAATGAAACACTTTTATGTAGATCCAAAACGCATTTCTCTAAAATCCCAAAGCTTACCAAGCGGAGCACGAACAACTAAACTTGCCTTATATTATTACTGAACAACTAAACTTACCTTATATTATTACCGAACAACTAAACTTACCTTTTAATATCTACACTTTGTTTTTCATTTCATTCACATTTTTAATTATTTCTATTAGAAAACAAAAACGCTCCAACGTAAGATTGTTTTGTCCTATGTTTTTATTGCTCCTTTTGTAGGAGAGCTACTTCCTCTGCTCCTTAATAATACGAGGCTGTGATAAATAAAGCGATGAGATGCACTCAAAGTTGGGAACCATTTAAAAACCTGAAGACGTGGAAGTTCACCTAAACAGTTGTTTCAGAGAGGCAAACTAAGACCTGACTCTTCTGAAATCCGGATGTCCACGCTGCGCATGCACTCATTGGTCGTGGATGCTTTGGTTTCCGTTGACTTATCGAAGGAAACTAATTTGGCGTGGCTTCCACCTGAAAGGCGATTGGACTTTCTGTGTCATCTACAGAGATCAAAAATTGATGAGATGCCGGAACTAAAGCTTGCTTCATTTTGCTTCCGGAAAGCCTCAATTTCAAATACTGCGTGAAGATGTGCATGCTTTAAACAAAGTAACTAGAAAAAAACTGATATGCCTAAATATTCTGGATTCACAAAACGAATTATTCTAACAGTCTAAAAATTCTGAGGTGGAACTGGCTCCTTTGCCTCCTTCCAAAAGCCTCCACTCTCCTCAAAAATTATCTTCTTCATTCTGATCATCTACTTCAAACCTATTTTAGTATGCAACATACAGTATATGCATATTCTTTTAACCCTAAAAGTGTGTTACATTATAAATGGCATTTGACTTTCGAATGTACTAGTTTGAAGAAGTGTACTGTCACTTGGTGAAACCTATTGGTTTGAAACCGTGAACTGTGTACTTGATTTTGCAGTATTCTAGTTTGAAGCGGCTAGAGAGGTTTTGGAATATTCTGGGTTGAAGCGGCTATAGGGTTTCGGAATGAAGCGGCTATAGGTTTTCGGAATGGAGCAGCCATAAGGTTCCGGAATGAAGCAACTAGAAGTTTGGAAATAGAGTGGATCAACAATAATACATCTCTGAAGGTACCAGTACAAAAAGACGTATAAACAAATTGTAAATCACAATGTGCCACAAGTTAGCAAAACCAGTGATTTTTACGAAATGCCTATTCACGACTTATTGAATACTCCAATTTTTAATAATTGATATCTTTTTTATTTGTATTTAGAATTTTTATTTGTATTTTTATTTCATATCTTCATAGCGAAAATCAGTAATAAATTCTTATTCGTTATCCGTATTATGAAAACTATAATGGATTTTTGCTTATGCAAATGACGATATTTATTGCCATTTAAAAAATTATTTGTCGTTGTTTGACGAATTGCTTTCTCTTGTACAACGTGCAGAGCTTTTAAATATCATTTAGCTGGTGAAATGTTTTCTCCTCTGTCTCATGACAAACGAAAAAAAATTCTGTGCGTTCAACGCATACATACCATTGCATTTTTCAAAGTTGGTTGGATAACCTTTTCGGTATCATCTTCTCTATTGTTCCTGTATTCTGCACTTTTTACATCTCTCAGCTCAGCAGTTGTGAAAAGCTTTGTTGTTGCCAAATCTGCATTACAATTCTCATAGTCTTAAAAAGTGATTTCAGGACGCAAAGGTCGCAGTCATCAACAGTAACGGTTTCAACTTCATTCTGATGATCTATTTCTTCTGAAATCGCAAATCCCCCTTAGGCAAAGAGATTCCGAACAGTTTCAGCTTTTACGTGACCCCATGCTGCTGAATGATGTTCATTGCCTCTAAAACATTCATGTTCTTATTCATCGCCTTTCCTGACGCAGTTCTTGCGTCGGTAACTTGAATCACTTTTTCCTGTAATGCATCTTTAAATTCTTTATGATTCCAAAATCTAATGCATGCAAGTGAGTGCTAAAGTTTGTCGGAAAGAAAAACACCTACCTGCATTCCTGGAACTCCGTATCCGGTGGATGTGATGTATATTGGTCGATGAACAGAAAAGATTAAGGGATTTTATAGTTTCATACCTGAATTAGTTTACATCAGCTAGTTGCTGAACACATTTACCGTCATCCACGCTTTTTTTATTAGGCTTGCATAACAATGGTAATGCTTTTACGTTTCTGAATCACCGAGGTTTCACTAACTCCCCGATTATCAACGAATTCAATTTTTCTGATCCGTCGAAGTTTGTACAGAGAAGTGTGGAATGTCTCTCTTTCCTTTTTTTGCCTCCGTGGCAATGTTCACTTTTTAATGCAAGAGTAATGGAAGGTAAAAGCTGAAAAAAATACCCTGGTTCATCCGGATTAGAAATATCTTTCAATTCATATCGAGTCAATTTGTTTGTTGTATCTTTAATCCAATCTTCTACTGTTTGCAAAAAAACATCTTTAGATTCTCAGAGTTAAACCTAACACGAAGTCTCTAGTCTCATTTTAAATTTATGAATTCATCCTGCAGAAAAGCAGTTGCCATGGGCTATGCCTAATTTTGATCCGATATCTTTTGATTTTTCCATTATAATAGGTTCAGTGACGGGAAAATTTTATGCTACGCTTTGCTTGAAGAACTGAAGAATAATTTCTTCAACATCTACAAATTTTTCAGTACGCACGCGTATTGTTTCGAGGCAAACGTTCCAAAAGGAGAATTTTTTTCACAGTTTCTTTTATTTTGTAAACAATGTTTTCAGCGTAAACACCAGGAGGTTCAACTTTTTACGCTAAATCTACTTTCATCATGAAATTGTTTTCATCTACTGTTTTCAAACATTTTCATATTATCTTTTAGGATAATACATTTTTCCTTTTACTCGACATCATTCGCTTAACTGATAGCTGCGATGAAACTTTGAAATGGCATTAACTTACACAAGTCTCAAATGTCACTGGAACAGTGGGGACCAACGTGATCTTCATGTACAGTGGTCTCCAAAAATTAAGCAATAAATGGAAAAATCGTGATAACTCAAAAAGTATGCAACCGCTTCGGATGAAATTTGGTGGTGAGCTTTATCAGACCAAATGCAACAAAAAATGTAAGACCATGTGATACAAAGCATTTACGTTTTGTATGAGTGATGCAAATAAGAAAATACAGAAATATAGGTATCAAGATGAAATAGGAAAAGGTACTTCAATACGAAGTGTGTTTACCCCGAACAGCAATACAGGCCCGGTAGCGAAGTTTCATGCTGTTAATTATGGTGTCAAGCAGTTCCGTGGGTAGCT
The DNA here is from genome assembly GCA_039090855.1 of Macrothele yani. Lineage (NCBI taxonomy): Eukaryota > Metazoa > Arthropoda > Arachnida > Araneae > Macrothelidae > Macrothele > Macrothele yani. The sequence continues at coordinate 3,218,775 of CM076995.1, read as the reverse complement.
GCGTCCATTGCTCGAGCAAAGCAGCGCGGAGCCTCTGAAGTGTTCGGGGAGGGGCTGGAGACCAGCCACACGCCTCTCGAGAATATCCCAGACATGCTCAATAGGATTCATATCGGGAGATCGTGCTGGCTACTCCATACGTACTACAACCTCCTGTTCCAGGCACTGGTGCACGAGGCAAGTTATGTGAGGGCGGACGTTATCCACCTTCAGTACAAATGTATCGCCAATTGCGGCCGCATATGGACAAACAATAGGGTCCAGGATGTCGTCTCTATACCTCTGAGCATTGAGTTTTCCATGTGGCAACACATAGAGGTCGGTACTGCCGCCTAACGATATGCATGACTACACCAGAACACTACCACCACCATAGGTGTCCCTTTCCTGGATATTAGAGGGAAGATAGCGAGTATCGGCCTCTCTCCAGATGTAAACTCGGCGAGAAACACTCTGTAAATGGTATGGCAACTCATCAGTGAACAGAACGGACCTCCACTGATATTGAGTCCAGTTCACATTCATTCGTGCCCGATTGAAGCGTTCCCTCCGGTGGCGGGATATTAGGGGCACGCATTATACCGGTCACTGAGTATACAGTCTCCTGCATGTAACCTTCTGCGTACCGTCGAAGTTGATATCTTCCGTCCGGTGGCTGTCGTAAGCATAGATCTGAGATGAGCCGGTGTAGCCGTCTTGTTCCGCCGTGCTGAAAGCCGCAAATACCGGTCATCCGTGGAGGTTGTCGCCCTTGGTCTACCTTTGCCGTACTTTCTGGAAGCTTCCCCCTTGGTTTGGAACTGCTGCTACATCCTTATGATCGCAGAACGATCGACGTTGAGCCATCTTGCAATGTCCGCCTGCTTTTTCCCTGCTTCGAGTCGGCCTATCGCTCTGTAGAGTAATTCCGCTGGCAAATGACGTCTCGAAGCCATGTAAATAAAATCGCTATCTCAAAATCTTGTCATTTACCTCTGCACATCAATGAATTGGCGACCCCCTCCGAAACATCTGGTTTTAAGCTCTTGCTCATTTGCATAAAGCGCTGCCAGCGCCACTCATTTGCCTTCCGGTCATTGATGCTGTACGTCTTCGCCCGTAATATATGTACATTTTGGGCAATTTGAACTATATTTCGTCCAAATATCGCGATATTCCAATTTGTTGCTTAATTTATGGAAACCAGTGTATATTGGATAATCACCTCAAAGTTAGTTTTAGTCGGTTCTCCCCTTCTCATCCTCTCTTTCTTATATCTGGAAGGGCTGATTCCCTCCACCCAATTCCAGAAATGTGGGAAAGGTACCGGCGTAGGTAAACAACGGAGTTCTACAATTCCCAGAGTTTTCAATAGAGTAAAAAATATGGAGATCTTCGGGTCTGAAGGGAAACGAAGTATAAATGAAAGTGTTGACGCACCCAGTAGTATAAATGAAATATTTTACCTTTAAAAATATAGGAACGTTAGGGGACCAAAGAAGAAAAAGTATAGCTGATAAAGAGGTATAAATGAGAAGCGTATGAACGGTGGTCTACTATATTCGAATTCCGATTTGGTGTTGGTACATTCTTATTTGATGAGGCTTCACGGTTTCTGAAAATTCCTGTTTGAAGTGGCTAGAGGCTTTGGAGTACTCTCGTTTGACGGGACCTGTTTGTGGGCTTCGCGTACGCTAGTTCGAACATGTGCTTTATCGTTTGTTTTCCGAAATTGCTGATTTGAAGATGTGTGCTTTTGCTTGGCCTTATTTTTTCTGTTGACTTTTGGTCTTGCGCTGTTGTGGGAGTTTCGTTTCATTACTTTTGGATTTCTTTTGCACAATCTGATGCAATGTAGTGTTAGTTAGTTTTTGTAATATCATATTTTGTTTAATATTTCTTCAGTGAAAGCCATGTATTGTTCCTATATTTTTGTTTCATCATTTTAGATTTTTTAATATAACTATTTGAGGCTATTTATTTATTGCTGGATTTTTTTTCATTATTTTTGATTTTCGTATACAGTGCGTACAACTTTGAGCCTGTACATCACTGTCCGATTTTCGTTCAATCGCTTTTGATTTTCATAAGAACAAGTTTAATGCTTTGTACATTATTCTTCATGCTTCATGTTGTGATTTTTTATTTTCGTATAAGCTTATTAATTTCATTCGGTTCCTTTTCTGTGAACGATCCAATTTACTTACTTTTATAAAATCAATACTCGCTAATTTTTTCCTTTTAACTCATAAAAGTATTTACAAAAAAGAGCTCATGTCTTTTCTGCAGTCCCCATTACAGGAAAACACGTTTAATTAAAAATAGTCATCTTTTTCTACAGTGAATGTGTAAAGTTCTGTTTATTCTCAATATACTATGGTATGATGCCATCAAAGAAACTCCAAACTCGGAAATCTGCATTCTAAAGATACAGTAGGAAAAGGTAAAATAACTCATGTGTTGATGGAGAATGGAAGTTAAAATTATTCACTAAAGCTCCTAGAAATCTAGTTGATTAAAATGAACAAGCTATAATGTTCAGTAAAAATATTCAGCAGACTAATCTGTTGAATATTATTGTGTTTTCATTGGCAGATTATTTTTAGCATGTGCATCAACAAGAAATGATTCATCTTTAAAAAGAAACAGTCTTTTAAGTGGCTGATGAAAACAAGGGGAATTTTGGTAACAATGATTTAGGCACAGAAGGTCAGGTATAGTCGGAAGAATTAATTTTATGAGAAAGCGGTTCATTACATCTTTCCTTAAGTGTCAAGAAAGCCCTGATCTTGTCTGCTTCCACTGCGAAAAATATATAAATAAGTAAAAAGGACCAATAGCAAACCTATATTACAAGCGGCTGTTTAGCGATAAGAACCAGCTTTAAAAATAAGGAGAATTTTGGTAATGAAGTGTAACACTGATTTAGGTACAGAAGGTCAGGTATAATCGAAATAGTTAATTTTAGAAGAATGAGGTTCACTGTATTTTTCCTTAAGTGTCAAGAAAGTCCTGATCTTGTCTGTTTCTCAGTTTTTCAATGCTTCCACTGCAATAAATAAATAAATAAATGAAAAAGACTAATAGCAAACTCATATTACGAGCGGCTATTTTGCGAGAAGAACCGGCTTTATCATTTAAGGTTCGCGGATGGTATCGAATGTTTCAAGAATGACTCTCGTTTCAACAAAAACTACAAAATTTTGAACACAAACAACATAGAAAATGCCACAGATATTCTTTTGATCCCTGTTTGCGAGAGATTTCAGTCCAAAATAGTATCAAATAAAGTGCCCAAGAACCTTAGAAATTCGTGAAAGTTACCGGCAGGGTACAATCCTCCTATAAAGATAACGACTCAGGAAAGTAACTTTAAATCCGCAGAATGCCTGAGGATACTCCCTTGGGTTCCTAAACAAAAGACATATACGAACAGACCTTCTCTGATATAGCAAAAAATTCAGGTCGTGGACTTCATCAAAACACCGCACAACCGATAGAGAGGAAGATAAATTCTCTGTAGTTTCACAAGAGAAGCCAACAGCGCTTTTTCTTTCGCTAAAACCTTCCAGAATCTGTCAACACAAAATTAAAATGTATTTTCCTCTGTACTGTTTTTACAGTTCATTTTAAAAAATGTATAGTTAATTAAGAGAGGAATAGTTATTGACCAGAATTTATGTCGTTCACATAAAGGGAGCAGAAAAGAAACTACATAGAATTCGATCTATCTATTACTTTCCCTCATATTCTTTGAGGAACTAACTTTAATGAAAATTAATTTTACAACTTTAAATTTGCTGAAACCTCAGTACGAGTACGGTACTTGTTTCCTAACTGCATGACACCTTCTCAAAAACATAACACGTTTATAGTCCGTGAATATTGTTAAAATAATTGTTTCGAAAAATTGAACTGTAACTTAAGATATCCATGCTGACGAAGCGATCTGACTAAGGAATGGATGCATGAAGCTCGAGGAGTTGAAGCAATGTATAACAGATGAGATACATAAAACTAATTATTCGTTGTGCTTAAATTTCTTAACAAATAATACCTGTTGAAACAGAGTATTTGGCATATCAGCGAAGTGCGCAACTAAACTCAAACAGATAAAAGATTCCATGTGATTAATTCAATGCTTCATTGATTTCTTTTTTCATCAAAACTGGCAAAAGAGAAAATATAAACCCAGTTAAATGTCAGTCGTCAGTTTTAATAAGACTGTCATTAAGAGTCATCGTACATTAAAGCTTGTATCCATACTAGATTAAAACCAGACGTTTTAATTACCTAGGTTTTTTTAAAAGCATTTCAAAACCTTTGTCTATACACATAATATGACATAACTGAGAGAAACCACCATGGGCGGTGGCGCAGTGGTTTAAGCGTTGGATTATGACCGTTCTTCCGACAAGGGACCGGGTTTGGATCTCAGTGTGGCATGGATATTGTATTTGTCTTACGGCCGCAGTTCTTTCAATTCCCTGGAGCTAGTGGCCCTAAATTAAGAACGGGCGACTGCTTATGGCTCACGGTGGTCGCTGAACCCTCAATTAAAAAAAATCACCGTATTCACAGTTTTGTAAAGCCTCTTTCTTCCGCAAAATGGTTATCATCCTCAAAATCGCTGATAGCCACTTATTTTGTAATAATAAGAGATCATAAATGCAACTTTGTGATAATAACCATAATCCTAAACAGAAGAACAAAACAGTACTTTTCTCTAAACCGTCAAGACTTCAGCTGAGTACTGTGCTTTTCTCGTGCGTCATTTGTGTTTACTGGGATGCGTATGGAACAAGATTTATGGTTTTTTTAAATAATTCAGAGAACTAATGGAAGCGTTGTAGTTTGTCGTCTCCTATGTAAGAATTGTGGTGCAGTTGCAAATTAGAGTACATCTGAAGACCTAAATGGTATTTTGTTTGGTAAACTTGAAATTATGTCCAAAAGCAGTAGAGTTTAAACTCATAAGCATTTAGTAAATAAAGTTAAAAATAATATTATCCTATATTTTTTATTTAAAACCATGTGGTGTTTTATTTAACTTATCGAGCAGTTGAATGCTTAAACCTAACTTCATATTTAAATACTTTGACGTAACGGTCCAAGAATTCGAAGCACTAAAACAACGAAAATGAAGTAATAAACTGTTCCATTATTCCATTGGCTTCAGTAGGGATACACCTGGCACTCACTTTGACAGAATCACTGAATAAACCACAACACAATAGTTAACTCTTAGATGAAGACTTCAATGAATTAGGGCAGCTTAATACAAAATGATGGACTATAAATTAATAGTATATATATTCTTCTCGTCGTAACAATTCCTTAGCAAATGAGTTTGACATTAATATACACACCACACCCAGTGATTCGTCCTTTCACCTGTTTTGTTTCACCTTTTACCTGCTGCTAGGGCTGCCACATGAAGAAAAACTTTCTGAGAGTTTAGATATGACCATAAGTCGAAAAGTGCAATCGAAAGATATACGAATTTGCACAGGAGATAGCAACAAAAAGTTGAAATGATACAAATTTGGAAGATAATCCGTTTATTGGTGTAACGGATACACATCTTCCAAATTTTTATTGCACAATAGTGTAATCCCGTATTTCATTAATTGAAATTGAAACGAAGTGTATATGTCACAATCAGCTTCAAATATTGCAGACAGGAATTTGTATTTCATTGCAGTATGACATGCGATTTACTTTTTATTATTTATTTTTTTTTACTTCTGAAATTTTCAATTTTCCTTAATTTAAATAGGATTGGCTCAGGTATATCTCAATTTTAAAAATGCGTTCGATATTAAAATAAAAGCAATTAACTTTGTGAAACTTTCATTCGTACGGAAAACATAAAAGATGACACCGAATTTGCGGGGTGCCGTTAGCACTTCTTTTGAGTCCTACCCAACATGACAAAAATGTTTAAATTCGAGTTTGTTTTTTTTTTAAAAAGAGAAGAATCAGCGAAAAAGGAAAGGAATATCCCTACATAAGGTAAAGCTGCGCATTACTAAAACACAAAGTGTGAAATTTTTCTCATAGTGAATGCTCAAATTATAAAAATAACGTTTTCAACCTGCTTTTTGGAATCGCTAAAACATGTACTGAAAGAAACACATATTTTTGGCGCTAGAGCCAAAATTGCGGCTTTCGAAAAATCCCAAATTATATACAAAGTATTCCCTATAACGGAAGATATCTTAAATAAAATATTTTTTTCAAATCGAGCGATTTGAAGCAGAGAGACGGACGAACACGTATTATAGCGTTAAGCCTCCTAGCGGCGAAACTTAACATTACTGGAAATAAAATATACATATATCGATGCGAAATATTATTCATAGGCGGGGCATACTAGTTTTATAAAAGATTCTCCTTAGTTCCCGAACTATACATTATGGAGTCAGTGGCGTATCTCTGGCCGAGACCTGGGCTATCTCTCCCCCCCCCCCCTTTTTTTGAAAAATTGCAAAGGTTTAACTTTTAATTGTAAGTAATAGAAATAACTTATCCTAGGCACATGCTGTTGCTAACATAATACCAAATAATTATTATAAGGATTAGGATTTGAATACTTTATTTGTACATGAACTCCATTCTACTTTCCTTTTGTGTGTACTTGAGTATTACGTTTTCGTAAAAATTTCTTTCGAGTAGTTTTTCATATATTTAAAAAGAATGTTTTCCTTTACTGACAAAACAGCCAAATGTGCATGTCCTTGTGTAGCTCTAAGATATACTTTAATTCGTTTTAATGAAGAAAAACTTCTTTCGGCGGTTGCAGTTGTTGATGGAAACTTTAATATTAGGTCTGCTGATTTGTACACCTTACTAAACACTATATCCAATTTACTCAACTTTATGTAACAAGTAATGTCTCTTACTGATTTGTTTTTGTATTCATCAAGAGAATAAAAACCTTCAGTTCATTTTTTAGTCGAGCTGTGTCAAACTTTGAAGCATAGAGTTGTTTAAGTTCTGACATGAGATCTTCAGGGAAGCTTTTTCAAAATTTATCAAAACATTTCGAATCCAACAAAGCCACGAATTTAAGATCATTGACACTCCACACAAACTGAAATATCTCACGCGAAACACGTGCTGTTACCGGCAGAAGCATGCGAGTGACTGAAGTAGTCGAAGTCTTCTCTTTTCTGAGCGAATTGTAGCACAAAGAAATGGTACATTCCCCTCCATACCCTCATTCATGTTGTCATGGAAAGCTAGCAGACTCTGGAAGAGCTGCTTGCGTTATGCCGTTGGTCTTCGCTCGCCAGACTGATTCTTTTAGTCAAAAAGAAACGAATCCGTACGTGTGTTTTTTCTCAGCGAAAACATCGACATATCTTAATACCGTTGATAATTGACTACTTGTATTTGTGTATATTTAATTGACTTTTATTTGTCTATTCCCTGAGCTTCGAATATACCCCACTGTAAAGAGTAGAAAATATGCAAAAAACATTTTATAGTGTAATGAAGAAGGAGTTTTTCAAATGCGACTTTTAAGAGTAAATATCAAAAAGATTACACTTACAGGTACCATATTAGAAAAAACTGTGCGATATTTAAGTGAAATATTCGCAGTCATTACCATGGCGAATTACGTATGGTGAAAGAAAAATTTTGGGGGGGGGATTTCCCGACCATTGAGAGCAACTCGTTGAGCTATCAGAAATCGTCCGTCTCTAATTTAGGACCATTCGTTCCAGTGAAGGGAGAAAGCCAGTGCCGTAAGACAAACGTAACATCTATGCCTCGCAGGGACTTGAACCCGGATCCATCTCGGACGGACGGTCTGAAGTCAGCGTTTAGGCAACTACGTCACAGGGGCATCAATCAATGTCTTCAATCGGTTGCTTAGAAACGGAGATGCAGCAGTTAATACGAATGCACTTTTACTTCATCTATAGGCAGAGCTCTGCTTTATAAAACATTCACAGGTGCATACAAAATGTTCCCTGTGATGAACAGCACCCGATGCAAAAATAATGTTCAAATCAGACTTGTAAAAATAAATATATCGAGGAAAAATAGGGTGATTTAGGCCCTCTAGCTGGAAAACTGAAGCTCATGCTCGACAGTAAATATATATAAAATGTTATATACATAATATATACACTGACGGGAAAAAAAATCCCAACACCAAGAAGGGGTTGTGTTAGATAAACGACAGTTGGTAGGCGGTGAGAGGTGAGAGTACATCTGTAAGATGACGCATACGTGTGGCGCTAGTAGCGCCCCTCGGAACATGCAAAGCAGGTTTGCTGTAAATACGCGCTGTAACGTTCGTGAGCGTTAGTTATCGTCGAGATTCGACGTAGTGTGTTGATGTTAGTCAAGAATGTCTTTAAGAAGACGAAGAAGCCATTATCAACAGCTCACGGAGTTTGAACGAGGTCGTGTAATAGGGCTACGAGAAGATGGATTTTCGTTCCGCAGTATATTAGAACGACTTGGCAGGAATGTAGCCACTGTGCATGATTGTTGGCAGCGGTGGTCAAGGGAAGGTACTCCCTCAAGAAGACCGGGTTCCGGCAGGCCACGCGGCACTACTGAGAGGGAAGACCGCCGTGTACGGCGTATGGCCGTGGCGCATCGTACCGCTCCTGCAGGAGCAATTCGAGCTGCAGTTGCCACCACAGTGACACAACGAACTGTTACAAATCGGTTACTTGAAGGTCAGCTCCGAGCCAGACGCCTTGTAGCGTGCATTCCACTTACTCCAAACCACTGCCGTTTGAGACGTCAGTGGTGTCAAGCTAGAGCTCATTGGAGGACGGAGTGGAGATCTGTTGTGTTTTCTGATGAAAGCCGATTCTGCCTGGGTGCCAGTGACGGCCGTGTGTTGGTTAGAAGGAGGCCAGGTGAGCGCCTGCAACCAACCTGTCGGCGGCCGAGACATACTGGACCTACACCTGGAGTTATGGTCTCGGGAGCAATTTCCTATGACAGCAGGAGCACTCTAGAGGTTATCCCACGCACCCTGACGGCACAGTTGTACGTCGGTCTGGTGATTCAACCTGTTGTGCTGCCATTCATGAACAGCATTCCAGGGGGTGTTTTTCAACAGGATAACGCTCACCCGCATACCGCTGTTGTAACCCAACATGCTCTACAGAGTGTCGACATGTTGCAGTGGCCTGCTATATCACCAGATCTTTCACCAATTGAGCACGTATTGGACATCATTGGACGTCAACTCCAGCGTCACCCCCAACCAGCCATAACCGTCCCTGTATTGACCAACCAAGTGCAACAGGCATGGAACTCCATCCCACAAACTGACATCCAGCACCTGTACGACACAATGCATGAACGTTTGCGTGCTTGCATTCAACATTCTGGCGGTTACACCGGTTATTAACGTACCAGCATTTCACATTTAAAATGGCTCTTCTCGCGCTTACAATAAGCTGTGATCTTGAAACCTTAATCGATTAAATATGTTACCTATACAAATGTATTGCCGCCATTTCATTCCTCTACAACTATTTTTTCGTGGTGTTGGGATTTTTTTCCGCCAGTGTATATATAAATGTTTGTATTGATCTGTGACTGACCAAAACCGAATGTTTTCAATCGGGCTTTTAAACGATTAATTACAGAAGCAAATACATATGTTGTAAACAAAAATACACGCTTACGCCCTGTAGCAGTAAAATTGTTTACTGTGAAAAATCTTAATTATACGCAAGAAATTCTTTTCAATAAACGCCAGTAGTTCCTAAAAAAATTTTTGTAATCGGACTTAGAAACATAAACAAAGAAAAAACTATGACATTCATTTTCACCCGTAGCGAAAAAATGATATCTATGTTTTTGCGAAAAAGGTATGCTTAAAATGCTTTCAATGGTGTCTCTGACAAAAATAAAGACTTTTTCAGACGGGTTTTCAGAACTGTAGATATGGCTGCAAATATGTTTCAAACAGAAGTACGAGTATGTACTTATTCTCCTGCTTGCAAGTATTGTGGTTTTCGAAATATCAAGTATCCCATGTAAATATTTTCCATTATGAACACTATCCGACACAAATAGAATTCTTCACATGGAACTTTAGAAAATTGAAAATTCACAGCAATAGAAAATATGAGTTATTCGAATTGGAAATTATAAAAAAGTCTTCGTAGCGAAGACTTTTTTATATTGGAGGAAATATAAAATAAAAAAAATTCAGTTGCGGTTTAGAAACAATGTTGGGGAATAAATTTATTTTGAATTCAATAGCATCATCAAGTTCGGGCATCAGAAAGGAACCAATGGGTACGATATATTTATACACAATCGAATCACGTTATTGTGACCACCTCCTACTTTTGACGTCTACAGCGCGTAGCCAATGAAAGAAAGCACGTGTCGTGAGCTGGCTTGGAGGGTATGTAAGGTGTGTTGTAGACAATCCTAGACATTCTGAAAACATATCACTCGTTGTTGTCATGGATAAAAGGAGCGATTTATCACATTTGCAAAAAGGGGTGATTATCGGCTTTCGGGCCAAGAATGGCAGTATTTCCGAAACAGCGCAATTTGTGAACTGTTCGCGTGCTGCTGTGGTTAAAGTGTATCGTCATTGGAGAAATGGCCTTATTGCGAATAAGCGACGTGCAAACTGCGGAGCACCACGTGCCATTGATGTGAGAGCTTAAAGTTGGCTTCGGAGGTGCGTGAGGGCCGATCGACACGCTACAGTGGAGCAACTCACTGGCCGAATGAACCAGGGGTCTACCGGAAGTGTGTCTAAAACGACAGTTCAGCGAAACCTGCTGGGTATGGGTCTCCGATGTAGACGGATGGTCACTGCACCTATAATAACGAAAGCGCATCTGAGGAAAAATCTTATATTTGCACGGCAGTATCGGAATTGAACCTCCGCTGATTGGCAAAGGATTGCCTTCTCCGATGAGTGAGGTTTTCAACTTCATCGAACAGATGGGCGTTGGCGTATAAGGCGAGAAACATCGAAGAACAAACACTCTTCAACCATTGCTGGCAGAACACAAGCTGGTGGGGGCAGCGTTATGGTCTGGGAAATGTTTTCGTGGCATTCGGCACTATGGACCGAATTCGTTATCAATCCATCCTTGCAAACCACGTGGTAGAGGGAAGACATGCTGATTGTCTTCCCTTGGGTGGATGGGAACTTCCAGCACAATAATGCCACGTGTCACACAGCTAGAAATGTTCGAGAGTGGGTGGAGAAGCACAATGAAGACTTCAAAATACTTCCCTGGGCGCCTAATTTTCCAGACTTTAACCCAATTTAGCATGTGTAGGACCACCTCCATCGTGTTGTTCGCTTTATGGATCCTCCACCACTCACCCTCCAGCAGCTGACAGATGCACCGCAGTCAGCATGACTCCACATACCTGTGAACACTTTCCAGCACCTAAATGAGTCACTGCCAGCCCGTCTAGCTGCTGTCCGCGCTGCACACGGCGGTTACTCTGGATATTAGCTGGTGATCACAAAAATGTGACTCAACCGTGTATATACATACCTTTGTTTCCACAGTCTCGGATTACAAATGCAAAAGTAATTTTCCAAGTTTGAGTAATAGGTGCATGTCTACAAGCCAACAGGCTGACATTGCCGGTAGGAGCGAGGTAAATATGTTAATTTTTAAGGGGAGCTGCTAATGATGCGTTTTCAAACGTTAAACCGAAATTATAATATAAGCATCTTGATGAATTCATATTTCGAAATTTTCATAAAACGATAAAATCAGGCACTATAAGAATTGAAATTATGCAAAACTTCATTAAAAGTTAGTTATTAATGCGAGTCATACAGTATAATATGGATGCAAACGTGCCGAGCGGTATAATTTAAACATGCTTCACTTACTGATATCACCGCCGGCACCATTTGATAAGAACGAGTCCGTAGAATCTTTTTAGTTCGGGAGCTGGCATAAATGGGCGAGAACGTGAGGTTTGCTGAAAACAGAGATTTTATATAAGGAATTATTTACTGCACCAGAGCCTATGGAATGAGGAGAGCAAGATTAATAAATTAAATCTCCTTATTCGTAGGAGGAAACACTATCCCGGGGCATTGCCCGCTGTGATATAAACACCTGTTATGCTCCCTATCGAAGGTAATCTAAAAAAAAGGGCGTATCAAAGTTCTAATCTAAAGTCTGGTATCGGCCAAAGTTCTTATTTCCTCCTCTCGGTGATAGGATAACGATCAACAACAAAAAATGAAAAAAAGTACTCACGTCTTGTTGACTGTCGAACTAAAATCCAAATTATAGAAATCGCTATTTCTGTAGCACTTACATACACACATGCGCCTCTGTATCAGTAGGGGATGATGGTTTGATTTTCACCTGAGTGTCACAGAGGGTCCACTGATTTGTTGGTTTTCTTTTTGTACACTCCTTCGTCCGGCGGTGCAACAGAGAGAGTCTTCTTTCGTGTTTCTCCCCACTGCTCGTGGGAGGGTGAAAGATGGTAATCGGCGCTGACTCCTCTTCGGCCGGCAAGCAGGGGGGCTGTCGGATAAACAGGGGTATTTCTTTCGCACTTCGTCAAGGAAGATGGGACGCTCTTTCGCACTCGGTTAAGAAATTCTGTCGACGACGAGGAAGTGGCGTTTACTTTGAGAGGTCAACGACCTCCTCACTGGGGCTAGGGACGGCGATTTTAGTAAGGCTGGTTTTCCAGTCGTGTTTTCCCAATGCTTGTTTCCTGGTCGGGCGGAGATCCGCTGGAATCGTATCTCTATCAGGAGAAACTCTCCCGACGTTCCTAACGTTCTGTCATCAGCGCATGGCCCTTGGGAGCGAATAAAGCAGCTCTCTTCGGCGGATGTAGGACCGTCCTCTTAAGTTCCAGATTTTACCACACCTGGCGGGCTTACTTCCAGCCACCAAGTATAAATTTAGCCTGGTTCTTCTTCGTAGCTATACGACCTACGGAAGCGCGTCAGATACCGTGGACTCTATATGCCAGCGTCTTACAGCAGCGCCGAGCATGATTGCGAATCTTCATTTTTTTGTGGACGGGTCTCACGTGCGGCTTACTTCTGCGTACGGAGATAGAATACTGACTTCTTTCGCTACTTTTCAGCTATTCTCGGTCACGTGGGACTCATATGCTTCTCTTCACCAGACACTTGAGATTTCTCTCATGCCTTTCGCACGGAGCGTCGTTGCTCCTGCAAGAACGTGTCGTTTTTGACCCCGCCCCTCGTAATCATAATTTTCCCGCGTTCCCTACAGATATTTGGCACTAATGGCACACTTGAAACCGTCTTTATGGGAGTCTGAGTGCTTCTCAATTGCAGTCTGGGGTGGTCCCTTGCTGCTCACAGACCCCCAGAGATGATCCACTAATTCCTTTGTTTCCACCCAGACAAAGAGAATTACAAGACTTCCCTAATTGAAATAACTTTCCCAATTAAAATAAGTTAATTTTCTAATTTAATTTACAATAGGCCAAATATTTAATTTAATTATCAACATAATTTAACCATGTCTATTAAGACCGTCCCCCTCCCCGTGTTAATACAAGGAGTGTTCAAATGAAAAGGTACGAAACGACACTGTGGGTATAAATGAAGACTTTATTCAAAGTATACACCATAGGCCGTAGCACAACGATCCTATTGATTAACGAGCCGAAGGATTCCTTGTTCCCAGAATTCCTGTGGCCGTGACGAGACCCAGTCCTGCACAGCGTCCTTGAGTTCGTCGTCCGAGTGGAAGCGCTTCCCTTTCAGATGTTTTTTCAGGGGACCAAACACATGGAAATCGCAGGGCGACATGTCCGGGCTGTAGGGCGGATGGTCAAGCTGCTCCCACTGGAACTTGGCCAGTTCCGCGTGTGTGACCCTGGAGACGTGTAAACGCGCGTTATCATGGAGCAGAACCACACCTTCCGCGATGAATAGCGGCCGGTTTAACACCTTCCGCTGTCAGAAATCGGATAACGCCTCGCTGCTACTCAATCGTCGAATTTTGCAATGTGAACGCCATCTTGTCCTCACACGCACTGCCGCGTCAGTTGGACGGCGCTCTTTATAAGAGCCTCTGCTCTCTCTTGCGCATGCGGGCGCCCGCGCATGCTCCGATCCACGCCGGCGACTCCAATCGCATCCCTAGATGTGTCGCTACGTTCTCCCACAGCGGCATAGGCAAATATGTTAACGGTTACGTTCTTATGACGTTTCGTACCTTTTCATTTGAACAATCCTAGTAGTAATTAATTTAGACCCAATTTTCGCATCAATATTAAATTGAACAAAATTCTCATCATATTTTTACCGGACTGCATTTCGTTCTCAATGATGATAAAGTCCCATTTTTTTCTGCACTTGGCCAGAGAAATAAAGGCTCTGAACTGTACAAAACTTTGAGAATCAATGAAATAGTTTTAGTGGTCTCATCTGGACTAACTATAATTTCCAGGAACTACGAAACAAAAGTGACTGTGCCAAATCCATTATTTTACTGGGTGTTTTAGAACACCTTTTTTGAAAAAAGTACCAACTCATAATATGAGCATGTCCTACCTTCCATCAGCCTGTGGTTACCATAACTCTGTATCTATTAATCCGATTTAAAAAATTATGTTTTGATTGGGAAACGTGAACTGTGAGAACAAAGTCCATCACGATTTGGTCAGTTTCTGATGCCTGACTTTAGCGCTAGGGGGAAGTAAATGAATATGCTATTCAATTCAAGTATGTTTTATTCCATATCATTCCTTCTAAAAATTCGATTGAAATTTAACTTTACATGTAGTAAAAAAATTAAAATAAATGAAATACAACATATCTAACAACCCCATTTCGGAGACACATGTAAATGGCAGCAAAAACAATGGTAAAATAAATGTAGGAATCAGATTCTTATCAGAAAGGCCTGACAATGGTATTACTCATAAATGTGAATAAACAACAAACAAGCAATTTACAGTGCAAGTGAATTTAGAAAACTCTTATTGCGAATAAGGGAAAAGAGTGCCCACTCGAATTCCGAAATTTTCGTAATCGTAATGCAGAGTGAGTATAAACGCTGCTCATCGGTTCGAGGTACAAGCGAGATCGCAATTTCACAACAAATTGTCTACGAAAGCCTTCGTGAGCAAAATGAAATGACCGTGTTGTAAACTGTTAACACTGATCTTGTAAAAAGAATAAATCACTGACTTTGCCATCACAACGGTATGCTTTCAAATTTAATGCTGGTGGGATGGTGAATGATGCTTTTGACAGATGGTGATGAAACCGAATAAAAGGTGAGTGACAGAGCACACAGAATGGAAAACGATCCACATGGTCTCGAACATCCCATGCAGTTGAAAACAATTTCGGAACGTGTGCAAAACATCTGACGGGACATTACAAAAGACACCCAGTGCTTATATTACAATGCGGAATCGATGTAGCGTAGTTCCGATCGCAAGTTTATCATGAAGAAACCGCCATTGTGCTGCCTGTTCCTTTAAAGTATGGCAAGTAGAATGAATGATGCTCTGTATTTTCTAAAAAACGGTCATAGGCACGACCACGGGAACCGATGATATGTCATCCTTTAACAGTAAATGATAAATATTGCAGGTTGGCATAGTATCCAAAATAATACATCGCTATCTCCCAATAAATACCATCAGAGACCTCAAAATACCTAGTCTCCCCATCTGTTATGTTTTTATATGTGCCACCGTCATTAGGGTAAGTGATCATTAATTGACTGCATTAGGAAAGTTTATACTACTACCCCGAGCTCAAGTGTCCGCGGCAAACCGGCAAAGCAAATGTCAGTGGGCGCAACAACACCTATTGTGGCAGGTCGAAGGTGACAAAGCTTCCTATTTCGCAATGGGTGCAGTCGTGGTCCACATTTTGACAGTTGGCGTGTCTGAAGAACCTTAGGAACATTGGGTACCGGAACGCTACCGTGCATCGAAGCGACACTATCAAGAGTATAGTGACCTTTTTTCACGGTGTGTGTGTGGATGATGATGAACGACTTCATCGAGCTTGCATCCTTCGTTTCCTGCTTCGTTTTGCAGGTCCGTATCTCAGCTTCGAAGCTTCACAAACCATCGCCGAATGGTTCGTTCGTTGGCTGTATTCTCCCCAAACGCTTTGTTAACGTTTCGAGTGACAATTCCTGCAGAATGGTCCATTTTAAATTCATACAGGAAGATGACTCCCAAATCCGGCGTCTGCATGTTTCCTTTGCAAGCCACGTTACGTCCAAACAAACCACGCCTGAACCTTGTTCTTCACACACGTGCTATCCATTTATAGTAACTCTGGGACGTAATACCCGCAACACCCGTGGGGGGTTCCATTCCACTGTGATGGGGGGCACACTGCTGCTCGTTCGCGCCGGACATTTCATTTGCACCATTCCAATAAAATACACCACGGAATTGTCAAGAGGTTATCAGCAATGAAGCTGGTGATACAACGTACTGACTGGCCAAGGTAAGCTTCGTGTGCTTATCGTTCCTTCTGAATTCAGTGATATGTTTTCTGGTTTGTATGCACCACGCTGAACCTTTCTCTGGTGATTAAATGTCCGTTTCGTGTTCTGCATATTATGTTCTTGATAATTAAATGCATACCTTTGCTCTGCGTACTCTGTCGATCTCCTTTTTTTTGTTACATCTCTACCGTTGTTATTCAGTTTATATAAAAACATAGTTTCTTTTTCTTTTTTTGATTGTAGGTTTAACGACCACCGTGAGCAACTAAACAACTAAATGGGCTATAAGCAGTCGCCCGTCCCTGATTTCGGGTCACTGGTTCCAGGGAAGGGAGAGAGCCAGTGCCGTAAGACAAACACAACATCCATGCCTCACCGGGATTCGAACCCAGACCCCTTTCGGACGAATGATCATAGGCCATCGCTTAGACCACTGAGTCACCAGGGCGGTAGTTTCTTTTTAGAACATGTTTTTATTGACAAGCTGAAGATCGGTGTCATACGCCTTAGTGAGTCGACCACGTTACTAATATGCTTGTAAAACTTACAGTTGAGGTTTAGACTCCCAAGACAGCTGCCGCTCTACAAGCTTTAATTCCAGGAAATGGAAACAAAAGTAGGTAAGTAGAGTCTAGCGACTCACGATAGGATAGTATGTAAGACAGGGGAAGAACAGCACATGCAGCCACTAAAATGCGTCGCTGAAGCAACGGATGTCATACGATGTCATAATACACCCTAGTGGGTTCTTGAGGAGGAGTGGGCAGAGAGAGGGGAGGAACAGACGTCTTTGATTTACAAACCCCGTAGGCCAGTTGCCGGGGTCCATCGGCTTAACGTGCTCTTCCGAGGCACGGCGGATATTCAGAGAAATTTAGCGTTCGTTGATCGAACATCGAACTTACATCCTTCCATCGGTAGTCACGAACGTTAACCACTAGACCACCCGCAGCTTTACGAGTAGAATTCTTTCCTCATCTGTTAAATAGATAATTTTACGTATGTCGGTTTTAGTGGTCATAAATTTTAACAAGTAAACGACATCAAACCTGAGTATGAGCGCAGTGATCCAGTTGTCCATGTGTCGCTGGCCTCTGATTTCTGCTAATGATAGTTGTAGGTCCGAATCTCAGGACAAGACATGTATGAAGTGTTTGCCCTTTGGAAGATGAGTTTCTTCCTTCTCTGGAACCACTGGTGCTAAATAAGCCTGGGCGATTGCTTAAAACTATGGACCCACAGTAGTCGTTAACCCTCGAAGCACGGAAAAATGTAAACCAAGTGCGTTGAACTGGTTTTGTCAAATTCAATTATTGCTTCAAAGTAAATTAACCCTGGAAGCACAAGAAAAACAAAATTTTAAAGCGATACAAGCGTTGGATGGTTTTGTCAAGTTGTACTATTATTTCGGTTAAATTTGGACAATGTATTTTCACACAGCATTCTAAAAAATGTGTGGTGCATTCTTTGAACATTTAGCAATCATATCCGAATCCGTCGTTTGACGGCAAAGTGCCTTTTCATCAGACTTCTATATATTGACTCATCGACGCAATCTTTTCCAGCCATCGATAGGGATAGTGTTGTTTACGTTTCAAAAATACTATATGCTTCACCAATAAATCCACTTCACATTATGCTGTTATCTATACATCGGAAACCACTTTGAAAATTTACAATTCAATAGAAAAAAGAGAAATCTTTTCGCTAACAGTTCATTGTTTTCTGCTTGGGCATCTGACAAAAAAATAGAAAGGAACCGAACGCATCATGTATTGATGCTTGTTACTGCTTCAAACCAAAAAAGGACGGTTTTTTAACATAAGGTCCTAAGGCTAAATAACCCGTCCTTTCTCTTCCGCACTGATATCAAAGGATAACTTGATGTGTCAAGTTATCTTTTAATATCAGTGTGTCAAGTTATTCTTCAAAATCAGTCATACCTAGAGCTTTCGTTTTATAATATTTCTTCCGAATGTGATATTTCATGAATGAAACTACCCGCAGGTATTTGTGTTGTTCGGAGAAAACAAAATTTAGCTGCAATTCCTGGCTTGTGTTGATACCAAAAACCACGTTTTCCACTGATATTCTTAAACTTTCAGTAGTGAGTAAGAAGAATATGAGAAACATAGTGCTTAAGAGGAAAAGCTATAGACTGAAGAATGAGAGGAACTTTGATAAACGCTTTCACAGTTCCGGATGTCGCTCTTTGTGGCACGGTATCGTCGAGTAAGAAACAACGGCGCAAAAACAATTGGTTGCCTTTAGAAAACGAATAAGCAATGTCAGTCTGATGCTACTACGAGGTAACATCCAGTTAAATCTCAAACGGATTCTGAAATCTTGCAGAAAAATTGTAAGGAATATGCAGGAACAAAAAGCTAGATTTTATTTAGCAGACAGAAAAAGTAACAATATACACTGGTGTCCAAAACCTAATGAAGAACACTATTTCTAAAGGTTACAATCACAAAATCACACGCAACAGCTTGTGGCAATTTACACGACTTGGAACGTTCAGTAGAAAGCCGAAGTACATGCAAAATGTCGAATCGTGTGCACAGGGGTCACGTGGTATCACTTAAATAGATAAAAGATAAAAGGGCACGGTATGCAACATATGTTCGAAGGAAAATCTGGACGTGAAGGCATAAAAGTACGAACGTGTAATTTACGTTGTCTCAAAGAGATCATCTATCTAGATAGTTTCATGCTGAAAGGAATTATAGGGTATCTGGAAGAAGGCCGCCAAGTGAGTGACTTTGTGAGGAAGTTTGGAATCACGCACAGTGTGATATCCGTGCTCTAGAAAGCGTTTCAAACCAATGGAATGTGTCACAGACGCATGCGAGGAGGTCTCCCATCCCTGCCGGTCGGCTTGCGAGCTATTCCAGCATAGGAAAGTAGATATCCTGACAAATTGTAGCATGACGTCTGCGAGAGCTATATGCCCGACGTCCTGTAGTCTGCATCCCTCTATCCAGAGCTGAACGTATCGCACGTTTTCAGCGGTGTCGCATCTACAGAAACTGGACACGTCGTTCATGGGCAAATGTATGATATACAGATGAGAGTCGTTTCAGTCTGTCTTCTTGAATTCTAGATGTCAGTTGATCTGCGTACCAGTGCGAGAATGTGCAGGAAAAGGACAGATACGGCAGTGCCGGGCTCATGGAGTGGGGGTGACATCAGAATTAATGAACTCACCGAGAAACAGGTGCTGGAAATTGAGACTATGACGGGCGAACGATATTGCAAAGAAGTTCTTCTACGCCTTGTTCGATTATCCCGTGGTGCTGTAGGCGAAGACTGTTTTGTTCATGGATGAACACGCGACACCGAGAGCAGTGCAGGCACTTCTGAAGACCAAGGATATTCATCGCATCGGCTAGCCAGCATGCTCCGCAGAACTTAAGCCCATCGAACACGCCTGGAACACAGTGAGGATACGTATTGCTGCTCAAACCCCGCCTTCAGAAAAGAAGCAGGGCTTCATCCGTGCTCTGAGGGGTGAGTGGGCCAATTTTCCTCACAAACGCCTGGATCATTTGGTTCTCAGCATGTCACGGCGTTGTGAAGCCGCCTTGCAGTTCGGCGTGGACATATTCCATATTGAAATGTCTCTATGCATGGTTATCCGAAAGCACTGTACATCCATTCTCGAACTATGTTCTTTGGTAATTTGTAACTTCTACGTAAACACTAATTACAATGTCATTTGTGCGTCATTTATAAACATCGTGCCTTTTCATGTGTTCATATGCTGGATATATAATTACTTCCCCGTTTGGCTGCTGTCATGTATTTTTTTTCTTATACAGGTAAAAATGTAGTCCATCCTCAGGTTTTGGGCACCATTTTCGCAAAATAAAAAACATATTAACCCTTGATTATATGTACATAGAAAAACAATCCACTTCTTTCCACAATTCTTGAATGCAGTCACATCGCAAACTTTTTCCAAGTCTTTCACGTGCAAATTCTTTCAAGTATAATACTTCAGAGAAACAACTGTTTCGAGTACCTAACTTAGTTACGACTTGTGTAGCATTGTGCAAAGGAAAAAGGACATGATCTTCCTCAAAGATCAACAAGTTAGTAAAGCCATGCAAAGCATTGATTATGATACGCTTTCCAACATACTAGAAATCATTACTCAAGTTATGAGGAAAATAGCTGTGGAATAAATCTCACTCCTGTGCCCTGACTTTTGATCCCATTTCGATGATATTCAACAGAACTAGTTCAGTATACCTCCGAAATAACATGATAACGTTTTGTCGCAATCGAAGCAATTTTACGTGAGTTATGATACATAAGAGCTATGGAATAGATCCCGCTTCTGTGTCCTAACCTTTGACCCCATTTCGCCCATTTTCGATAGAATTCGTCCCCAGCCAGGTCCCTACATCCAAATAGAAACATTTCTACGCAAGTTATGATGCATAATGGCGATGGAAGTGATTCCGCTCCTATGTCCTGACCTTTGACCCCCATTTCGCCAATTTTCAACAGGGTTTGTCCCCAAGTGGTCCCCTACCACATACTAAAATTTAATCGAAATCGAACTTTTTTTACGTTAGTTATGACGCATAAGAGCAGTGGAATGGATCCCGTTTCTATGTCCTGACCTTTGACCCCATTTCATCCATTTTCAACAGGATTCCTTTCCACATGTTCCCCTACCACATACTAAACGTTCATCGAAATCGAACGATTTTTACGCGAGTGAGTTATCGTGCGGACGAACATACGCACAAACCGCGTGACGTAATGAGGCAGATGGAAATCGCGACCATCTGCTCGCAAGAGTGCGACATCATAAAACTTTAATAGGATCCACCCACAACGCGTGACGTAATGAGACAGATGGCGTGACCGCGCGCCGACATCTAATGATACGACGCCATGACACATCACTAAAAACGTGGTAAATCGGTGTGGTTATTTAACCCACTAAACCAATTTTCCTAAAGTCGAGATCTAGCTAAATCGATTTCTAGTACCAGAAAAAGGTAGGTTAACGACTTTCATCAAAATCCTTAGAGCCGTTTTCAAAATAAAATTTACATACATACAAGAATTGCTCCTTTTTTTATTTATTTTTTTGTTGGAGGTTTAACGACCACCGTGAGCAACTCAATGGGCTATAAGCAGTCGCCCGTCCTTAGTTTAGGGTCACTGGTTCCAGGGAAGGGAGAGAGCCAGTTCCGTAAGACAAACACAACATCCATGCGTCACTGGGATTCGAACCCGGACCCCGTTCAAACTAATGATCAGAGGCCATCGCTTAGACCACTGCGCCACCGGGACAGCGAATTGCTCCTTTTAGGTGAACGTCAAGTTATTTTGCTTCCTGTACTTCGAATGGAAAAATTTCTGTACACATTTTCTTCCCAATTAATGCGTTCCCAAGGATGAAAATTTGAACATCGATTAAAATATCTTCATTTTATAACTTGCAATAATTAATATTTTCTAAAACATAACCATAATTATGCAATCCAACATTTATTTGTCTACTGACGTCATGAAAATACAGGTCGCGCCATCTTTTTTCTGGACAATTCATGCGTTCACAAGGATGAAAATTTGAACATCGAATAAAATATCTTTATTTTATAACTTGCAATACTTAATATTTTCTAAAGCATAACCATAATTATGCAATCCAACATTTATTTGTCTACTGACGTCATCAAAGTACAGGTCGCGGCATAATTTTTCTGGTTTCAACACCACCAAGGAAAAGTTATAGATTTTTAATATAATTATGGTTATGTTTTAGAAAATATTAAGTATTCCAAGTTATAATATGAAGTTATTTTAATCGAAGTTCAAATTTTCATCCTTGGGAACACATTAATTGTGAAGGAAATGTGTACAAAAGTTTTACCATTGGAAGTATAGGAAACAAAATTACTTGACGTCCACCTTAATAATATGGGATAAGGGCGATGGAATGGATCGCAATCCTATGTCCTGACTTTTGACCCCATTTCACCCATTTTCAATAGGGTTCGTCCCCAGTTGGTCACCTACGACATGCTGAAATTTCCTCGAAATGAACCATTTTTACGCACGTTATGACGCATAAGGGCAATGGAATGCATCCCGCTCTTATGTCCTGAACTTTGACCCCAATTACCCATTTTGAATGGGTTTCGTCCTCAGGCGGTCCCCTACCACGTAATAAAATTTCATTGAAATCGAACTATATTTACGCAAGTTATGACGCATAAGTGCAATGGAATGATCCCGCTCCTACGTCGTGACCTTTGACCCCATTTGTCCCATTTTCAATATGGTTCGTCCCCAGGTGATTCCCTACCACATACTAAAATTTCATCGAAATGGAACCATTTTTACGCCAGTTATCGTGCGGACGGACGGACAAAGCTGGAGCATATACGCTTCTTCAACCTACGGTTGGAAAGCGTAAAAATTAATAATAATAGTTACTGTGCAGCAGTTTTACCGTGTTCAAGCACCTGTTTTTTTTTCCGCATGGTAGACAGCACTTGGAGCAATATAAAAAAATCATCCCTACCCGTATATCATTTCCTACTCACTGACATCTGTTCTACTTTGAAAAGAGCGCACCACAGCCACAAAAGCTACCATCACTTTCGAATATGATGCTGACTTATCTGCTATATCGATCGTAGTTAGCTGCTTACCTCCCAGAGATGATGCAGAGATCGCGGTTGCAGGAACCTCATTCTCACGTGGTTGTTGAGCGTCGGGTAACTGATTACTAATTTCCAGAACAAATGTTCTGCTGTTCTGCGGGGCATCAGGACAAACATCCGAATTAGTTAAAATTGTTTCTACTACTGGCACTCATGCCCGCTCTTCGAACGGTCAATCCATAAAATCATTTTTTGAACATAAAATTAAAGAAATGTGAAAATTAGTTAGGGGAAAGGAAAGTAATTTGAAATCCGTAGCTGTGTTACGATTTAGAACAGCGTCGTGACGTCAGCATACGGTTTGACGTAAAACAGAGCAGGCTTTAGCGCCCCTTAATTTTAAATCAAAATTTGAAATTTTCAAGGCATTTCAGTGATTGACAAAATTATCTTTAAACCTGTCAGCGTTTTGAAACAGTAAAGCTAAGCCACCCTTTTGAATGTTTTGGTTTTCAGATGTTTTTCTACGTGTAGAAGTGGTAGCAAAATTAAAGCATTCAATGCGCGGTTTTTTTTTTTGTTTTTTTTTATATTTCGTGCATTTGCAGGCATCCGGAATTTAAGACCTATCAGCATGCCAATTTTTAGATCTCAAGGTTATTTAGAAGTGGTCTAACAATTCGCGAAAAGTTCAAGCAGACAATGTTCCAAAGCCACCATTTTGGTTTTTGGTTTTCGGACTTTAAGACCTATATGCAGGCCAATGTTCAGATCTCTAAGTCATTCAGAAGTGGTCAAAAAATTTGCGAAACATTCAAGCAGACAATGTTCCAAAACCGCCATTTTGATTTTTTTTCGGTTTCTTACTTTTCTAGGTATACTGACCTTAAGACCTATCACCATGCGAATGTTCAGATGTCTAGGTGATTTAGAAGTGGTCGAACAATTCGTAGACGAACACACCCGCATTTTCCCCTCTTTGCTTTTTATATGCGAGGCGACAGCCGATATTTACATAGGTATTCACGTATGTATGCAGGTGGAAAACGCCGAACTTTAATAAACGCGTCGCTACGTCATTAAGCATTGCGTCATTACCAGTTTGATATTTTTGCCTGCCCTTTCACCCAATGAGAAGAGAGTGCTAAAAATAGCTGCGTCACCATGGCAGCAGATCACGGGAGCAGAACGTTCCGCTGTAGTTATCGTGAAGACAGACAAGCCGTTCGTTTCTTTCCATTGCGTCTTTAAAAAATGCTTAAAAATCAGAAAACGACTTTTTCTTTTTTTTTTTTTTTTTTTTTGGTACAAAAGGGTGGATAGTTGTATGTTTGTGCTGCAAAAATTGCAATGCGTTATGATTTATAGTTTGCCATATATCCGTTTTTTTAAATGGATCCCATCGCGAAATAGAGAATTTTGTGAAATTTAAAAAATGGCACTACATACCTCCAAAGTTTCGCGGTTCTGTTGCTGTTAGTGAGTCCGACTGCACTTTCTTGCTTACCTTAAGTTTGAAATACAATATCTCTTGAAGTATCGCCAGAATCGAAAAACGGTTTATTTCAGCGTGTGCTCCAAACAATTCTCTACAAACGTAGTAAATTTCACATTTTTGTGTTTAATACGTTTTGCGCTGCGAGCTAGGAAAGCAACAGTGTCGTGAAATTTCTAAAACAGAGGCAGCAGCGACGCCAGTTACTTTTTTTAAAAATAGAGAAATTTTTATGAGTTTGTGGGATGAAACCGGCTTTTCTCGATACCTGAATACAGTACGGGAAAAACATCCAAATTCTATGACGGATATTTTAATTTGTAGTCAGGATCCCAAAGACGCCATTAAGAAATTCCGAAACTGATTGAAAGATTTCATTGGTGTAAAATTTCTTTTATGAAAATGTCAAAATAATAGAATTAAGTCATTCTTAAACTGCAGGCATTTTTCGGTTCAAAGTTTTTATGCATATATTTTGCTATGGACAAAGCTTCAGAATCCAACGGTAGCCTTTTTACTGTTGCATGCTACCACAGCTTCTAAATGAAGCAGTTCCAACTTAAATATACTGTGAAGAATGTAAGAACAACGCTCTTAGTATTTCTCAACAGTAGGCAGAAAAATAAAGTATGTCAGTTGTAAGAACGGACACATTAACGATGTTAATTCCTTTTAATGATAAACATTATGTTGGGGTTTTTTTTGACCAAAGAAAACATCGCAAGTTCCCAAAATGGCGACAGAGAGTTCGCAAATATGTTTAATCCTTTTTTTTTTGGTGAAGTCGAGATGTATGACAAATGACTTCAGGTTCTCACGCCCTAGAAAGGGCTAGGACTTGTTTTTCGAACTGAGAATATCGCCAAGGACGCTGTGACTTTCACAGATACATTGTTCATTTTCACTTGGCGCCTGCAAGTCTGAAATCCAGACATACTCTTTTGTATAATTATAACAATGTGTATTGTATTGCTACGGATGTACTACGGTGGCAGTATTGCTTTCTTGGAAGGAGGTACTCACAAAGGATGGCCTGGGAAGGAAACGAGGAGCACGTGAGGTAGATTTAAAGCTCCGGGAGCCCGATTCCCGGAAAGAGACTAGGAGCGGGGCAGGTGAAGGGCGCGAGAGGTGACACGTGGCCAGAGAGGAGAGCAGCATGGACCGGCCAGCGGATTTGAAGGTCAGCGCCATCGCTCTTGAAAGAGGAGCAGCGTGAGGGGAGGGGGAGGCAAAGAGGTCACTCCGATAGAAAGGAACGCGTTTGCGTTGATGGTACGGTCAAAGAATATCTAACGCTTAAAGAATGTCAACTCTCATTGAGATAGCGTAAAACAGGCGGCAACAGCGTCACCACATCTTAAGAGATAATATGCTCTGCGGGAAAGTTAACATTCAGGAGCAAAACACGTTATGGGGAACTACGACAAAGAAGCTTTTCTTTGATCCACGATGGTTTCCTTCGATCTCATGACTATTTGCTTAGAACAGTTTTTTGCTGTTATTGTTGCTGTTTTCTGATATCCCGCCCATCCCTTATTTTGGTGTGAAAAATATGCAATAACATTAGTATTACTATTTAAATTAAATTTCAGCAAATATTACAGTTAGGCCTAAGGATCCGTACAAAATCCAGGCATTCGCTAGTATTTGGCTTTAATGAAAATATTTCTGAAAAATTGAAGAACAAACAAAAGCCCGGTTGGCGTAACAAAACATAACATATCCGATTTGCGAAGTGATTATGCTACCGAGAAGGTTACAATCACGTGCTATGAGTCTGAGTCAATTCTGAGTAGCTCGGCTGACGGCTGACTGTTCTGAACCCAAAGAATTGAAGTCAACAGAAATACGCATGCGCAGTCTGTTCCGGCATCAGCCGATCAGCCTGTATGTTGGCTTCTGTGCACTACATGTTTTCCCTGAAGACATGGCTTCGCTAGTTACGACTCACTGAGCCTTAACTTCTTCTCGTTAGATATTCTTTGGTACGGTGGACTCTCGGAGTCCACGGTGAATGAGCGGGCCCCAACCCTAGAAGAGGTAGGTTGCCGCTACAGAAGGAATCGACCCGAGTCAGGGATTCCGGTAGAGTAGTTGATGATCTACTACTGAATTACAGACTTAGTACAGTCTACTAAAACATCGATTAGAGAAGGATAGCTAGAAGACTATTCCTGAAGCATCGAGGAGATAGAGGTCTATCTAGTATCAAGGAGACTCTAAGTTAGGACGCCAACGTAGAGTGAGATTTTTACAGAATTCGATCACCTTTTCTTGCGCGTTCCACGATCCTTGCCAGGCCCAGTCATAACGAGGCCAATTTCAAGAGCGAGTAATCTGCCGCCATCAAAATTCCAGTTGATGAAGAATAAATGTTTTGTATATGTGTTAAACAAGCGTGCTTTTCAAATTATTATGTCTGAAGGTGAATATACTTCCGTATAACCAGCCGTTGTCGCTCTGCCTTCCCGATTCACAGATCTACATATTAAAGTGGGGAAGGTTTCGTTTGTTCGCTCGAACAGAGTGAGAGAGAGAGAGAGAGAGGGTGTTTCCGGGAAAAGTAAACCACTCTCTGCTTGTTGTGAGAGCCCACGTAGCGCGTGCGCCTCGGATCCTTAAGTAGGAGGCGGCGCTAAGTCACGTGACGACACGTTCGCTCTTACAGCAAGAGAAGAAATCTCAGTCTTAACAGGTTTTGTAATCCCCAGAATGCATCATGCCATAGTGATATCGATGCGTGAAATCAAAGTCATGCCAGGACATTTTGTTTTTCCTTCTCAGCATGTTCCGTAGCTCTTTTTATCAATAACAAACACAGCCTTGTTTTCTACAAATTATCATAAAAAAACATCATTTTTATTGATGTGGTAATAGATGTGCGCCAAGCTTTTGCCCACCTGCGAAGGCTAACTAAAACAAAATCAACGATCGAGTAAACAGCATATGAGAAACGCATATATGCTCACTGTTGCACAGGTTTTGTTGTGCTAATTTGCCTTGAGAAAGCAACCTGTAAGTGGGAGATAGCTTAGCGCATATCTATTACTACACCAATAAAAAACCAATGGTTCTGTAATAATTTGTATCGATTTAATGTATTATAGTGCTTCGAATTTATGTCATTTGTTTGAGGGTTTAACGGCCGCGTTAGCAACTCAAAGTGCTATAAGCAGTCGACCGTATTTATTTTGGGACCACTTGTTCCAGGAAAGGGAGAGAGCCAGTGTCGTAAAACAAAAACAAAGTCCAAGTCTCACCCGGTCCCATCTCGTACGAATGATTACAGGTAGGAAACAGCACTTAGACCACAACGCCACTGGGGAGGCTCTTACTTATTTAAGAATGCGACTTTCAACTCACAGCTATTCGACGGAAAAGATTCTGGTCGGAAGATGATATAAACGAAATAACAACTCAGCGGTCAAATCTCAGTGCTAGTTGATGGTCACATTGCAAACATCCTACGTGGCATCACTGAAAGCTTTTCCTTACCTCAGGGTTTCGAAAACGTGGAATATTATTGTTATGTACATCAGAGTTATAAAATGTCATGGAGCAATATGACGTACGACAAAGAAGGCCCTCATAATATCAATAATGACCACAGAAGGGCACTCGATATTTTAATTCAATTTCTGCGCTCTTGGTCGGTGAATTAATTTTTGGTCTGTGAATTAACGTTTCAAATGTCCTTTGGATTATACCCTAAACCAGCCCTATGCACCTGCCATTTTCTAAACCAGCCCTATGCACCTACCATTTTTTAAACCAGCCCTATGCACCTGCCATTTTCTAAACCAGCCCTATGCACCTGCCATTTTCTAAACCGTCCCTATGCACCTGCCATTTTCTAAACCAGCCCTATGCACCTGCCATTTTCGAGGTTTTGAAAACAAATTAATAAGGAAAGTTTCTAACAAAAGCGTCTAAAAAAGAACTCCACTCCATTTTAATTCATCAGATAGAACACAATTTTACTCACATTACAATGACTAGTGGCTTAAATCAGAGTCCGCCGTGTAATAACGGCACAAAGAACTACTGTTCAGGGATTTCTGACTTCAGTGTGATGAGTATCTGCTAATGCCATTAATCGATAAAAGAGGTATTCATTTAAGAGTTCTAAACTCCAAATTAACAAACTCAGCAAGATCAAAAACAAATACCCTAAGTAACGAGACAAATACATCACCTCATACCAACTCTGCATATACAGTACGTACTTAACAGGTACTATTCATGCAGATATCTATAATTCAATACCTCTCTATTGTGCATATTTGCTTTGATTAGTACACATGTTGTCAGGGATTATCTGTCCGACCGACTCGTTTAAATCCGTGAAACATAAACTTTGATTTTTCTTGTTACGCGTCGTCTGCGAAAGTGGACATCGGAAATATTAACAAGTTAGTAAAATCATGCAATGCATTGATTATAATACGCTTTCTAACATACCAGAAATCATCACTCAAGTTATGAGAATAATGGCTGTGGAATAAATCTCGGTCTTGTGCCCTGACCTTTGATCCCATTTCGATGATATTCAACAGAACCGGTTCGGTATACCTCCGAAATAACATGACAAAGTTTTGTCGCAATCGAAGCAATTTTACGTAAGTTACGATGCATAAGGACTATGGAGTAGATCCCACTCCTGTGTCTTAACCTTTGACCCGATTTCGCTCATTTTCAACAGAATTCGTCCCCAGGCAAGCCTCTACAACATACTAACATTTCATCCAAATCGAAGCATTTAACGCACGTTATGACGCATAATGGCGATGGAAAGTGATTCCGCTCCTATGTCCTGAACTTTGACCCCATTTCGCTCATTTTCAATAGGTATTGTCGACAGGTGGTCCCCTACCACATACTAAAATTTCATCGAAATCGAACCCTTTTACGTTAGTCATGACGCATAAGAGCAGTGGAATGGATCCCGCTCCTATGTACTGACCTTTGACCACATTTCGTTCACTTTAAATAGGGTTCCTTCCCAGGTGATCCCCTACCAGATACTAAAATTTCATCAAAATCGAACGATTGTCACGTGAGTTATCGTGCGGACGGACATATGCACACAACGCGTGACGTAATGAGTCAGAAGGGAATCGCGACCATCTGCTCGCCGGCAAGAATGTGACGTCATAAAACTTTATTAGGATCCACACACAACGCGTGACGTAATGAGACAGATGGCGTGACAGCGCACCAATATTCTCAAACGCGAGATTGTGACGTCATAAGATTTCTAAGCATTGGTAACATTAATGGAAACAACGCGATCACCAAAAACGTTATAATTCGGGAAGGTTATTGAAACCCACTAAACGAATTCTCCTAAAGTCGAGATCAAGCTAAATCGATTTCTAATACCAGAAAACGGTAGGTTAACGACTTTCATCAAAATTCTTAGAGCCGTTTTCAAAATAAAATGTACATACATACATACAAGAATTGCTACTTTAAGGTGGACGTCAAGTAATTTTGCTTCCTATACTTCCAGTGGAAAAACTTCTGTACACATTTTCTTCACAATTACTGCGTTCCCAAGGATAAAAATTTGAACATCGATTAAAATAGCTTCATTTCATAACTTGGAATACTTAATATTTGCTAAACCATAACCGTAATTATGCAATCCAACATTTATCTGTCCACTGACGTCATCAAAGTGCAGGTCGCGCCATCTTTTCTCTGGTTTCAACACCACCAATGGAAAAGTTATTGATTTTTAATATAATTATGGTTATGTTTTAGAAAATATTAAGTTTTCCAAGTTATAATATGAAGTTAATTTACTCGATGTTCAAATTTTCATCCTTGGGAACACATTAATTGTAAAGGAAATGTGTACAAAAGTTTTTCCATTGGAAGTATAGGAAGCAAAATTACTTGACGTCCACCTTAATAATATGGGATAAGGGCAATGGAATGGATCGCAATCCTATGTCCTGACCTTTGACCACATTTCGTCCATTTTCAATAGGGTTCGTCCCCAGGTGGTCCCCTACTACATACTGAAATTTCATCGAAATTCGAACCAAATTTTTACGCACGTTATGACGCATAAGGGCAATGGAATGGATCCCGATCTTATGTCCTGACCTTTGACTCCACGTCACCCATTTTGAATAGTGTTCGTCCCCAGGCGGTCTCCTACCACATAGTAAACTTTCATTGAAATCGTACCATATTTACGCAAGTTATGGCGCATAAGGGCAATGGAAATGATCCCGCTCCTACGTCATGACATTTGACCCCATTTGTCCCATTTTCAACAGGGTTCGTCCCTAGGTGGTCCCCTACCACATACTAAAATTTTCATCGACATCGAACCATTTTTACGCCAGTTATCGTGCGGACAGACGAACGGACGGACGGACAAAGCTGGAGCATATACACTTCTTCAACCTACGGTTGGATAGCGTAAAAAATTAGGTTCAAACAAATTAGAAAACCTGTAATTAGATTTTATTTAAGAATAAACGTAGTTTATAACTTCTCTGAATAACGCAAAGCTCTCGAAGAAAGAAATGAAAAATGGAAAGCATATTATCATCAAGAAAAATAACTTGAATAAAGATGCAATATCTGCTACTGTAATTTCTTCTAAAAGGTGAATTGTAGCAAAGTATTGCATAAAAAATGCATAAATGTTTTCATAAAGATCAAACCATGCTATTTGCATCTTGTCGTGCCTGTTTTCAGGGCTCAAACTTTCGCGGGATGAGTGGTTTCTATAAACATCGTTGTCTGAGAAGTAATCTTCGTAACACCGGTTTGGCAGAAAGCCCATATCTGGAGTTGTCATGCATAAACAGTAGTCATCCATCAAACTCAAGGAGAAAGTTTCCGAATTTGGCATGGAAAACGTATATGTCTAATTAGCAGAACCATTTGCAAGCTTTACGAAAATCATTCAGTTTTGCGCAGACTGTTGCAGAAAAAGAAACTGATGGAAAAGGAAAAGGGATGCTATCATGATGCTATCGTGGTCGACGAAAGTGTTACTGACGTTTCTGAAATTAAACTCCACTCTTTCATAAAGTCCGAATATCATTGTAAACGAAAAATTATATATTATTGTCGTTTCCTCAGCGCCGCCCCGGTGGCGCAGTGGTCTATGCGAAGGCCTCTGATCGTTCGTCCGAAAGGGGTCCGGGTTCGAATCCCGTGAGGCATGGATGTTGTGTTTGTCTTACGGCACTGGCTCTCTCCCTTCCCTGTAACCAGTGACCCTAAATTAGGGACGGGCGACTGCTTATAGCCCACTGAGTTGCTCACGGTGGTCGTTAAATCTCCAACCCCACATCGTTCCTCTGCGCTGTATCTCTGGCATGCACGTTTCTGTTACGTAAACAACACTTTCCGTATTCCTTGAACAAGGTGTAGAAATATTATCTGCTTTGTTCAAATAACGTAATGAATTAAAATGTTTTCGTTTTATTGGAATAGCAAATTTAATTTCTCGATATTTCTAATCAATGCTCCTTTCATAAAATATTACTTTGTTTGAGTAAATATAAAATGGTCTCTTAAACATCACCACCAAGTAATGTAAATTCTAAGAATATGATCACATATCAAGGATTAATATGCATTTGCAAAAGTTTGATTAAAATAATTTAGTACAGAACATTTCAACACATATTTTTCCATACAAATAATAATACGTCCTTAAAGGTTAAAAGAAGTTGGAAAAAGCTCTACAAACAGTCACAGTTTCAATGAATGAAATACGGGTTACACTATTGGCCAATACAAATTCGGAAGATGTGAATCCGTTTATTGGAGTAAATATATATATACACCAATAAACGGATTAACATCTTCCAAATTTGTAGTAACAGTTTGATTTTCCATCTGACAGAGAGATAACGGATAACATTGGAATGTGACGGGTTTTGTTTTTCATAGAACAGTGCATGATTATGTGTATCACCCCTATCATCAGCCATTATTAATCCACTGCTACATAAAGGTCTGTCCAAGTGTTATACACAACTTTATATCTCGAGCTAGTCTCTTCCGTTTCATCCCGGCATGCTTTCAAATTTCATCCACTCATCTCCCACGTGGTCTTTCTCTGGGTGTATTGCTGTTCCTTGGCAACCAGACTAGCATTTCAGTCGCCCAACTCTAGTCAGTTCATCTAGCAATATTTTTCTGGCCCATTTCCCTTTCAGAGTTTTTACTTTGATCATGATATCATCAACCATTGTCATTTTCCTGATCCAGGAGTTCCGTTTCCTATATGAAAAACGGCGAGAGTTGATGACAGCATTGTGAAAGTAAAAATCCTGAAATGGTAATGGGCTGGACTTTCGCTAGGAAAACCTGAACGTGACCACCGTTGGACAACTGAAATACTAGATTGGATTCCAAGAAAAAGTATGTATATATTCAATGCATCCTACCAATGCTTACGTATGGAGCAGATACATGGACCTCAACTAAAAGAGATTTACAAAAAGTGCAGGCAACTCAAAGAATCATGGAGAGATGCATGTTTGGTATAACCAGGAAAGATAAGAAGAGGAACTCGTGGATAAAAAAAATAACAAGGGTGGACGACATTATGACCAGAGTGAAATCCCTGAAATGGCAATGGGCTGGGCACGTTGTCAGAAGAATGGACCACCGATGGACAACCAAAATTTTAGACTGTATTCCGAGGAACAGAAAAAGACCCAGAAGAAGACCTCATGGGAGATGGATGGAAGACATTCGAAAGCATGCGGGAGTGGCATGGAGGACACAGGCTGAAGACTGGCAGTTGTGGAAAATACTTGGGGAGACCTACATCCAGCAGTGGATTGATAATTGTTGACAATGATTATGATGATATAACTAGTTGTGTCTGAGAATTCTTCACTGCTGTTTTTCTGCGTTCTGGTCTTCAGAATGTAAGTTTGTAAAAAATTTTTATTTTTATTTTTATCTTTATTATAAATTTGTTTTTAGCTCAAGTTTTGTTTAATTATATATATATACGTAGTTGTTGCGCACCTAATATGGTGTGGGATCACCCTTTGCATTTAAAACTGCATGAATCCTCCTTGGAATGGATGCATACAAGTCGTGGATGGTGGTAAGTGTTATGTTGTACCATTCTTCCTGCAGAAACTGCTCCAATTCCTTGAAAGACGCCGGAGGAGGATAACAGGATCGCACTCTGTTTTCCAACACAGACCACAGGGGCTCAATGATGTTTAAGTCCGGTGATTGTGCAAGCCAGGGAAGGTGTGCAACTTCATCCTCATGTTCCTCAAACCATGATTGAACAGTTCGACTTCTGTAAATCGGGGCATTATCATCTTGAAAGGTGCAACCCCCTGACGGAAGCAATGTATGCGCCATTGAATGTCCATGGTCGGCCAAAGAAGTGACATAATCACCGCTAGTGATCCGCCCATGTAAGGTGATAATGGGACCTGCTGCAAACGACGAGATCATGACCCTAACTATTACGGAACCGCCCCCATGCTTCACTGTAGGAAGGAGACAGTCTGGGTTGTAGGCTTCTGTGGGGGTTATCCACACGCAAACCCGTCCTGTGATTGGGAATAGTGAGAAATTTGATTCATTGGAAAAGAAGACATGTTTCCAGTAATCCGCAGTCCACGTTTTATGTTCATGGCACCACTGTAGTCTCCGTTTCACATTCACCTGTGACACCAGGTGTTTTGGAATCGCAGCTCCGCCGTAAATATTGTGCTTGTGCAATTCGCTTCGCGCAGTATGGGTCGACACTGGGTTTTGGAGATGTGCATTAATCTCAGCAGTCACTTTAGTAGCAGTGGTCTTCCTCTTTGCGGTCACAATCCCCTTTAATGTCCTCCTGTCTCTCGCAGTGAGTTTGGTTTTCCTTCCACAGTTGTGTCTTGCAGATGATGTTGTGTCGTGAACATTGTATGTTCTCATGACCTTCGACACGGTACCTCTCGATACCCCCAATACCTGTACCACTGTGGTTACCGACGTACCAACCAGACAGGCTCCTACAATCTGTGCTCTTTGGAACTCCGACAGGTCACACATTGTGCCTTCACCTGGAACGAAATTATGCAAACACCAATTTACAATGTAATCACAATGTTTTTGTAAAAGGTGTTTCTTGATACTATAAGAAACACGTTTTTACAAAAAAATTGTAGCTAGATGTTCGTTTTACTTAAAAAGCAGGTCATACCAAAGTCACTGTTTTTAGCTAGGTGTTTCCATTATTTTGGACAACCGCTGTATACATACGTACACACACACACACACACACTAGTGTCCAAAAATTAGCATGATAAACACAAACGCAAAATCCATACGACAGAGTTTAATGACAGTTGGTACGGACATACATATATCGATAACGCAGTAATTCACAACGGCGAAGGAATGCTATCACCGCATGACGAGAAAGCATGCGCATGGCAGGATGGCAGTCCAAAAGTGATGCAGCAAGTTGCTCGGATTTTAAGGAACGAATAGGGAGTGTGATTCCGTCGAACAGCGATTCAGCTTGCACAACGAGCCTTATGTTGTTTACAAGGCTGTGAACAATAATTTGGTGCAATAAGTGCCACTCCACCACCAAGTTGCGTCGGAGTCCCGAGAGAATTCTGGGAGGCTGCTGCCGGTTTGCAATTGCAATTACCAGGACGTCCAACACAAGCTCTATCGGGTTCAGGTCAGCAGATCTTTAGCGCCACTTTATTCTGTGAATATGCTTACTCTCCAGGTATTAGTCGACTACCCGAGCCCAATGGGAAGGGCGTTGTTGTCCATAAAAAGAAAATGGAGCCAACAGCTTCCTTGAAAGGCCATACGTATGGCTTTAAGATGTCCTCGTGTCTCCTGTAAACATGTGCAGCATGTACTTCTATCCATTAGGATATCAGCCGGCCAATCCAGGAGTTTGCCACCACCGTAGTGATCAATTTCTCAAATGTTGGAGAGAAGATTTCGGCTTCCTTTCTCTCTCCAAATGTACACACATAGATAATCCGTGTTTAAGTTGTATCACGACTCATCGCTGAAGAGAATACAGATCCATTGATCATGGGGTCCAGGGGTGATGTTGTCGGGCCCAATTCAGATGGACACTTCTGCGGTGAGTGGGATACAGACCATTGTCCTTCTTGCATGCAGACCTCTCTTGTGAAGACTACTTTAAACTGTTTGCCACGATAAAACTGCTCAGAAGGGCTCCTGCACGAATTGCCTGGCTGTCGGCTCCCTATGGACGTGAGCTGTTAGAGACAAATGGCAGTGACTTATTGTAACTCGTGGGAGTCCTTCTCCATGCCTTTTTGTCATTGTTCCGGCTCCCTGCAACTCTCTCTAGAGATTGAACGCCACTTTCCTGGAAACATTCAGCCATCTTGCTAAGTCAGGTTGCGATTGCTCTGCTTCCAATTTACCTACGGCTCTGCACCGTAGTCTTCTAAGCGATGTTGCGTTGCCATTCGTTCCCTAATAGTCCAACTCAAGCTCGAATTCTGGCACCCGCTGAGAACAATGTTTACCGAGGTTGCGTGCCTGCCAACTCGATGCCGTACGATCGTCACTTTCATATCTTCATCGGAGCCAGCACAATTATGCTTGGGTACGTCAATTTACCGTTTCCTCTTGCACATGTCTCTGAAAAATCTTTACAATTGATTGCCTGGTTTGGACACATTCTCTAATTTGTATTTGTCACCTAATGCTTTGGACACCACCAGTGTATATATATATATATATATGCTTTCAAATTTCATACATCTATCTCCCATTGGGTCTTCTTTTGATGTTTCTTTCCCTCGGAATCCTGTCTGAAATATCGGTTGTCCATCGGTGGTCCGTTCTTCTGGCAACATGCCGAGTCCATTGCCATTCCAATGATTTCACTCTGGTCATGATGTGGTCTACTCCTGTCATCCACAATTGAAATTAAAAAGCTTGGAGTATAGTAAAACAACTACGCCCGATCGAATGCAACCAATAGCAGCGCCCCTAGTGGAGAAATGCGGAACTTAGCCATTGCAAATCGAAAACGAAAAGAGATAGAGCAAAATTTCCAAATACAAAGTTGCAGAGCATCAATTAATTAGTACAAAACTACATTTGTGTTACACGGATAAGATAAATTGTCGCCTGAATACCCTACAATGTCCGAAATCGATGTGCGACGATTCGAATCTGCATATTTACATTTCGCAAATGTAGCCGTATGCAAATGCAGATTGCGAGGTTGTACTATACCTAAGATATAAAACCAGAGTAGCAGGATATACCATGATCAGATGTTTAAGTCTACGTACGCTGCGTGAGAATGACGAGTTTGGATTTCTGGGGTTACGTAAGAAATCAGGTGTATGCAACAGCGCCTACAAGTCTGCTGGATCTACGCCGTCGTGTTACAGATGCTTGCAATAGTGTGACACCTTCCATGCTGAGGAATATGCATGCAGAGTTACTTTCACGAATACAAATGTGTATCGTGCGCAATGGCGAATTCTTCGAACATAGTCGACATTAATTTTTATCACTGTTCGCCAGTTTGCATTTTTTGTTTTTGTTTTGTCTGACGTCATCCAACTGTATTAAAATAAGCACGCATTTATGCAATAAATTGTGTGTATTTGCTCATTCCTATGCTTGTTCCCTTCAAACGTTCACACAAAAGGTCGCGCATCGATTTCGGACATTTTAGAGTATTCAGTCGACAATTTATCTTATCCGTGTGAAACAAATGTCGTTTTGTACTAATTAATTGATGCTCTACAACTTTGTGATTGGAAATTTTGCTCTATCTCTTTTCACTTTCGATTTGCAATTACTAACTTACGCATTTCGTCACTAGGGGCACTGCTATTGGTTACATTCGATCGGGCGTAGCCGCTTTACTATACCGTTATCTCACTTGCATAACTGTACTGTTATCTCACTTGCATAACTGTATCTCTCTCCGTTCGCAAGTTATTCCAGGCTAAAGGGACTTTCCTGTGCACCCTGTATATATAAGATAGAAAGGCGATATATTTGGGGATAATTTGTGCCGCCTTATACGAGAAATAAAGGGTATCTGTAGTCGCAATATTTATTTTCTCGAATAAATCGGATTACCATAATTCTTTTCGTGTGGCAAGACTGTAACCATACACTGGTTATCCTCATATTGTATTTTCATTATTCAATCATTTTTTACCATTTGCTAAACAGAAAAAGGTTTCTACGAATCTTTCTATTTTGTTACGTAAAAGCTACTGATCAAACACCTTAAATTTCTTCACTAAATACATACTGGGTTTCACACGTGTTGTCTTGCGGAGAAATTTGCTTTCAGCTTCACTCAACAGTTTGGAAGATTTTATATGCATTTGTTACTATTACTGCCATCAGCAGGGATTTGACAGAAAGTGCCGATAAGAGCATTTATCAACGTATTATAGTGTTTCTGAATCAGAAGTGCATACGTATCTAATTGCTATTTGAGTAGAATTGTAGCGTTCTGCATCTCCAACGTGTGCTTTGCACAGGAATGTTCCCTTTGTTTACGGATTGTAGTTTTTTCCCGTTTATGCCCTCTTTCACTAAACTAAGGATCTCTTACCGTTTATTTTTAAAGAGAAATGGCATATTCACTGCCCCGGCTACTGGTTGTCCAATTTTCATATAGATCTCGATACCAATGGGCAAAAGGCATTTCATGCATTGATTTACCCAGGCGTGAAGTAACTTATTCTTTTGGCAACATTCGAGCCCTATGTTTCTTCAGGTTAAAGTTAAAAGGCAGAAAACGCGAATCGGAACTCCTGTGTCATATTTAAATGAACACTGTCACTAAATACGTTTTGTATCTCAGTATCATCTGACTAAATAAATAAAGCATATCTGCTCGTAATTAATTTTCTTCTTCGCTTCTTCTTAAAATTTATTCTGTCATGGTGTGCAACTCTAGTTTAACACACACTAATTCTTTTTATAACTTTGTACCTCTGTCATCGCACTTCGTTGACTGGAATATAGTTTTCGGAATAGCTCTGAGAAACTTAGGAAAAGTCATACCGCTGCCTCACTGCTTTTTCGTTGTTTTTTTTCAAACGAAAAGACTCAATTTATTTTTTAACAGAATATGCAATAGTGTTTCTCTAAACCCTTTCAGTACACAAGAATTTTAAACAATTAATGAAGGCAAACCTTTTCACAGGGTTTAAGATCTCTTCATAATAAACAGAAACAGCACATAATGAGGTTTGGCAAACATTTGATCTTTCATAAGCTCTTAAAATAGACAGATGAGATTTTTGAATTTGATACTGCTGAAATGGCTTTTCGGTAACGTATCTTTCAGATACGTTAAGGCTTATTTCTCAAACAAATGAGAGGAGTTTATCTTGCGCGTGATTTCTGACACATTCTTTTCTCATTTTCGAAGTAACTAGCTTATTGGAACATTCATCTGATCCTCAAGAATTTTCCTTTCATGGGTGCACCTAACAAAGTCTAACACACACGTAATTTTTACCTATTCGCTAACTTTTCGTATAGTGTGTGGTCGCATTCATCCCAAGACCCCTTCCTTTGTCTTATAATTTAATTAATTTAAAAGCTCTCTTTAGGAGAGGAAAAAGTTCGAGAACTTGTTATTATTCTCTTATGTGCAACACATATATTTTCGCTTCTACCCAATTTTCTATAAAGTGTCATATGTCGATTAAATATTTGCATGATGTTACATCGCTTTCGGTGTTTTTTCTCCTTTTTCGTGGCAATACTTGTTTGCTTTCATGATTGATAACCGAGCATCTTTACGCCCTGGTTGTTCGTGGTAGCGTTCCACCTCCTTTGTGTATTCTGATATTTTCAGTAATAAATTCTCGCGCCTTATTGCATAGTTCTGTTCATTCAAAATGTAAATTTGATGTGTCCTTTATTCACCTTTTTTCTCACATTTTATGTCAATTTATTCCGAAATGCCCATGACATATGTTTCAACCATTGAGTTTGAGGATTTGCATCTATTTCTGTAAGAAAAAGGTTTGTTAATTCTTTCTCGACCCACGTGAATTTTTGCTGCATTTGCTAGCTTTTATTAATCGGAAAATCAGTTTTTGTGCCCTGATTTAAAGTCATTGGGTCGTTTAGCAAACGTTCTTATGTTTTTGCGTGTATCATATGTATACTAGATTTTCGTTTTGTTTCAACATGGATTCCACTTTTTACCGTACTCTGATCACAGACTATGTAAAACTTGCAAAAAACAATTCTCTAACACTTTTACCGTCCTCTGATCACAGGCTATGTAAAACTGCTAAAAAACATTTTTTCTAACACTAGCCTATGCAAAAATTTCTGTTACACACGATGTCATTATCTCAATTGTTTCGGTATTTGGACTTGAAAGTTTCGACATTTATTTACTAGCTAGCTCCTTATACAAATTGTCCGTAGTATGTTTTTAAAGATTCATTTCTTTATTAGTTATATGCCCAAGGTCTTCGATTTTACCACAGGGAGGATTTATAGTTAGGAAAGCTACTTTGCGTTACTTGTAGTTGACACCATTTAAAGAGACGAAACGTGACTGGAAATTTTCCGCGGACCGATCTCCAGAGCATAGTTCTTTGGATGTTTGCTAATTATGAATGCAGCATCACTAGTTTTCCGACTGACTGTGGGTATGCGGTATGTAAGCCGGCCAGTTTTGAGTACAACAAGATCCCCTTCTTTTTATTCCGCTAAATTCAATGACATTCCACGTTTAATAACTTTATGCAGCTAAGGAAAGTGTGAATAAGCAGAAAATACCTTGTTCTACTGTAACGTATACTCTCGATTCACTTTCCTTTTGATTTTACTATCTCTGGTTCTTTTATTTTACTATGTAAATTATCTTCTTACTGAACGAGATGTTATTTCACCCGCTGAATGAGATCTGGCAATGAGTGTAAGTCATGACGTGGTGGTAGCCAGTATAAATAGGCGCGTTCAGCGATATCACGGAGAGCGTTTGTTGTTGTACGGAGAGCGTTTGTTGTTGTACGGAGAGCGTTGGTTTATGTGAAGGAGAGAGTTTGTTGTTGTTGTTGTATTGAGAGCTTCGTTCTATGTGATTAGTTTGATTCTTCATTATTGTGAAACGAGTTGTGTGTGTGCGTTGGATGATCAAGAGTTACATAATAAAAGAGCTTTGTCGTAAGTACGTCTTTCTCAATTCATAGTTTTTGTCAGATCTCTGTCTGGCTGTTAGGTTTATGTCATTAGTTTATTACTATTAACAACCAGCGTTAAGACTTTATTC
The DNA here is from genome assembly GCA_039090855.1 of Macrothele yani. NCBI lineage: Eukaryota > Metazoa > Arthropoda > Arachnida > Araneae > Macrothelidae > Macrothele > Macrothele yani. The sequence continues at coordinate 3,177,906 of CM076995.1, read as the reverse complement.
ATCCTAATTACTGCTACAACATTACTACCAGTTATAAGTTTGTTCAATACTATTACTACACTACTAGCAGGAGACTTTATTCATGATCTTAATTAACTAGTAACAACAACCATTTGAATTCACTATTTGAAGCTTAGTACAAGCATATAATTCAGTAGCAGAAACATTATACTTAGCTTAGTTGAAAGCTTTATTCATTATAATTAGCTTAGCTGGTAGAAGAAGCTTTATTCATTATACTACTGTTAGCATACATGTCATATTGTAATGTAATACTTCCTTTTTATTATTATTACGTGGGGCTAATGACCATCGTAAGCAACTCAATAGGCTATAAGCATTCGCTTGTCCCTAATTGAGGGCCTCCAGTTACAGAAAAGGGAGAGAGCTGGTGCCATAATACAAACAAAACATCTATGCCTCACAGGAATTCGAATCCGGACGCATCTCGGACGAATGGTCAGAGCTTAGACTACTACGCCACCGGTTCGGCTAATCCTTCCTTCTAGCAATACTTAGACTCCGCGCCTTTCTATTATGTGATACAATTTACTCCTTCCTCGGGAACAATTTTGCAATGGTTAGAAAGACTTGTTCTTCAGTTACGAAGTCATTCCAGGAGTAGCTTGCTTGGCTACAGTTAAAAATTTTGGCATTTCTGTTTAATCAAGGTAGTGCCTGTGAGTACAGTCGCACAGTTAATGAGAAGCCAACAAGTCATCTTTTGTGAGATCAAGCTGAAGTACAATAATCCAAACTGACAGTTGGCAGGGAACAGCATTCTCAACCCCAAGTTTCATAAACTAAATGGTATTAATCGATTATGCATCACACTAAATTGCTTACCCTCATTTCTTCTTAACTTCCGCATCGAATTTTAGAACCCAGAACTCATCAATAATTAAATTTTCTTTCCCAAGAGCAGAAACTGAGCATTTCTGACTGATAGTATATTTTAGAATTCCGTAGCAGCAAGGAAATACTGGGTAAATTAAATGTCAATGCACATTTCAACAGCAGCTGTAGGAATAGTGTAGATAGACACACAGAAAAGCGTCCTACATCTTATTTGATCGCAGTTTAAAATTATTTTTATGTAATAAACTAATCTATCAAAATACCAATCTATTTATCACCAGTAAAATTTTGTTTTCGTGAGTGCTCCATATTGCATACATTTCAAACTGCCTACGTGTGTTTTCTTATCATTTAAAAAATCCGCATGAATATATTTAAACGAAACTGGGGTATTTTTGATTTTTAAGTACATTTCTTTACTGCCCATGAATTGCGCCTCTGTTTGCACCAAATGGACAATGATCTGAAAGCTTAGCTTTCATTTTTAATGAGATGTTAATATAAAACACAACAGGTGATTGCACTAAATAAACAAAGTAAATAAACAAAGACATCGCTCTTTCCACGTTTATAGCAACACACAGCAACCGAAAAATTTTCATTCCGTCACCGCCGGGAAAAAGAATCCCGGATCTCTCGATATCCAGCCGAGCGCGTTTGCACTCATCAACAAGTCATCAACATGTTACCATCGTACCATCGTAAGTCCAAAAACCACATAAGCCGTCTGGGCACGAGATAAAATATTTTTATTGAGTTCTAAAACCACTTGAAAAATAAAAGGGAAACTAAAACCCACGAGATCTTTCGGAACTCCAAGAGTTCCTTCTGCAGATGGCGTAAGTACTGCATCTACATCACAAACACGATAGATTATATAATTAATGACAAAGTGTCTGAACGGTTCTGCGCAAGCCCAGAGACAATTTTTGTTTTACAAATGTTGAGAACTGAGCCGACAGTACATAAAAACATACAACTGTCTGCCCGCATTCTGTGCACCACCGTCATGAGCAGGAATCGTTAAGAAATCCTTAACGGAATAATCATCGTTAGTGGGTCAATGTAACCTTACGGAAGGCCAATTTTCTAAACGATTTATCATTAATGGATTTAATGGTTGAAAGGAAGTTTTGCTATATTCTATTGGCGAGCTCGAAACTGTGATTCCCAAATCTTGAATTATTTCTTTTTGCAAATTCTGTTGTAAGAATTCCAATTTTTCAAACTTCAGGGGTTCAATCATATACTTCAGGAAGTGTATGACTTAAATGCTTAAGCAATTACACCGTCTCTTCCAAAATTCCAAACTTCTGAATACTACACATTCAGGTGCGTTTTATGTTTACCAATAGTACAGTTCGTTCGTCGTGCTTAAGAACAGGAAGTGTTTTTACATTTGTTTCCTTTTCGAGACAGGTGAAGTCAGCACATATGAATGAAGTTGGTAATATTATCCTTAAACAGCCTCTTTTGTTTTAAAGTTTCATGTTCTAATCCCGTTTTTAACGTCCGTTGTTAGTGATTTGAACTTAAAAGTAGTAGGATTTTTTTATTATTTTTCGCATAGTTGCTGTGGAATAACATCTATGTCCTCCTTCACAAATAGTTGTGTAAATATTTTTAGTCAAACAATTACCTTTTGCCTTTTCAATCATCCTCTTGATTTCGTTTGTTTTCATTGCAACATATTTCTGTCTACCGGCTTACAAATTGTCTTTTATCAACATAAATAATTTTTTGCATTTCTCTTCCTATCGCTAGCATTTAATATTCTCGACCTCATCCAGTTTCCGCTTCCCTTAGTTTGCTTTCTGAGATCTGTCTCGATGTCTCAGTAAGCTTGCTGTTAGATTTTTCAGGCTTTGTGTATTGCACTACATTCGAAACTTTTCAGTTTCTTCCCAAAAATATTTTCGTGCTTTTCCGAGATGCATGTCTTTCAAATCAGAATAAGTCTAATGAGATCGAGAATTCACCGTTATTCATCCTTTAAAATTTTCTGAATTGAATTGTAATTATTCGTTTTTCCAGGATGCCGACATGTGTGAACACAACTGGAACTGATTCCGCACATGCACAACAAATGGAATTGAATGTAATTATTTACCTCAGTATTCGTAGTGTTGCAATTCCTTTGCAGTGAATGTTCTTTGTTAAGCTTTTTTAGAAAAAAGTGCACGTAAGGCGTACTGAAGACACAAAAATTTGTCATAGTTGTTTACTATTGCGAAGGAAATCATGTACAAATTTTATTGCTAAAACTCAATGTGTTAGACTCAAGAGGTGGAGAAACAAGCTTGAAACAACAACATAATCACAAAGAACCGGAACTCAATCTGTATTAACAATACACATGGGTCAAGTAACTTTATTCTTAGGATATCCATGTCTAATTTGATTTACTACTAGTAGATTTCAATTTACAGTAGTTCTAATGGAAAAAATTCCCTTTCAATTGTTTTCATTATCCATTTTTTAAGGAATGCTTCTTTTTGGAATTTATGACACATTAAAACTTTGGAAACGTATATTCATCTTAGTTGTCCTTGTCATTCTATTTTATGTTAGGTTAAATAAAGGTTTTTCTTCATCTGTAGTGAAGGTAATAACGTGTCGTCGAGTAAGAGGGAATAAATAATTCAGGATAAACACACGCACAAAAAAAATTCAAAAATTTTGCTTTTCCTTTCATCCGACCAGAAATTTCTTATTCATGAACCCAAGAGTGTTGCCTTTCGAAATGTATCTGTCAGTTTCACAGAGAAACGAACAAAATAAGAGTTAAAAAAAGGAAAAGAAATGACAGAATAGTGTCTGCTTGCGGTGAGGAAGAGAAAATGTCATCTGGTCCCAAGACGGGATTGAAGTCAGTGAAGAAATGTTTTGATACGGCTGCGAAATTCCGATACAGCTGGGGAATAACAAATAGATTACTTTTTCCCTTCGATCGAATGCGAACTGTCATGCACGATGTGCGCCCTCTACTTTGTTGTGTCCGTTTCTTCAGCTAAATATGCGACATTACTCGCAATAAATTTTCCTGTTGAGCTCGATGGTTTCGTGGTCTTTCAGCTTCTTCTACAGCAGATGGAAACGACAAGTCTTCGTTTCAAAACAAAAATATGATTTACGAAAAGGATTTCCGTTGTCAATCCGTTGCAACATGCTTTTTGTGGAGAAAGCGTTTCGTCTGGAAAAAAACAATTTGTAGTATATTAAGGAACAAATGGATCTTCATTTGCGGTTATCAGACGGACTTCATACAAGGCATTGAAATATAAGGCATTGCCATACCTAAAAATAAACGAGACCTCAAATGCGGAAAACTGTTTTAAACACTAATTAAACACTTGTTTTTTAATTTATCTTTCATTAATCTCCAGGTCTTTCATGGTTAAAGCCTCAAATCAAACCCATCCAACCATGCGTTCATGAATGGCGAGAACTCTTCCAGGTTGCGGCAATGGTACACAACAAACACTCCATACCTAACATCGGTCCGGACAACTCGTCCAATGACGATTGGGCCAATGCCGATTCGTCCAAAGGGGCATTTGGTCCAATACCGTTTGGCCCAATGGACTATTCGTTCAATGTACGATTAGTCCAATGCTGATTCGTCCAATGGTTCGATTGGTCCAACACCGATTCGTCCAGTGTTTCGATTGGTCCAACGCCGATTTGTCCAATGGTATCATCCTGCCAAGGGGGATTTTTTTTTCAGAAAGGAATAATAATTTAAGTTATTCTCTTCTTTATATCTTTTCGAAAAATGATTTCCGTATATTTGGTATTTGTAAATATTTTATAAACCTGGTAAAAGGCACTCAATGGAACATTTCCCAGCTGTTTACAAAGCACCTAGCATACAGGCCTTTCCAGAAGATTAAGTTAGAACCTAGATACTTAGTTTTTGTAAACATGTTATATAATAAAAAGGGCCTCAATGAATAATAGTTCAACACTTTTCAAGGCATCTAGGCGTCAGGCCCATGAATTAATATTTAGTGGCTAAGCAAAGGTGCAATGCTATTAATTTGATTTGATTTGTAAACATATGAATATGACATAGGTAGAATAAAAACTGTTAAAAAGGCCTAGATCCGAACCCCGTCCAGTTTTCCAGTGGTCACTTAGCCGAACTCCACTGCATCTACAAACAGACACTGGTGACTAGTCTTTTCTATTATTTAATGCAAGAGAGAAGTATCGAAGTTGGTTGAATGGCTCGTACGTCAGTAACTTCATACGGCAGCGAGGACAGTATAACAAGAAAAAGCGATTCCGAAAAGAAATCTGTAACCACAATGTTACGCATGAAATGTATCATTATTTTACATATTCTTTAGACTACTGGTACTTATACAGTATACATCGAAGACAGAATTACAACATCGAAGACAGAATTACAACATCGAAGACAGAATTACAACATTGAAGACAGAATTACAACATCGAAGACAGAATTACAACATCGAAGACAGAATTACAACATCGAAGACAGAATTACAACGGATGACATTTGTTTCGCACGAGTAGGACAGATCAGACGGAATTGGACTAATTGTACTATTGGACCAATCGTCCCATTTGACGAATCGGCATAGAACCAATTGTACAATTGGACGAATCGTACCTTTGGACCAATTGTCCATTGGACGAATCGTACCTTTGGACCAATTGTCCATTGGAAGAATTGTCCTTTTGAACGAATCGGCATTGTACCAATCGACATTGGACTAATCGGCATTGGACCGATCGTCTTTGGATGAATCCTACCAGACCTATCTAACATGCACGGTATTCCAATCCTTACTGATAAACCATGCAACTTCAGGACAGATATTTTAAAATTTCTGGTTATAAACATTTGGACTTCCTGCGTCACTCATTGTGTGGAACAAGGAGTCATAACGTAATAAGTTGTAAGTGTTAAATATACTGCTTTCTCTAAACATTGTATCACTATGAAGGATTGTTGGTATTAGATTGAAGCTTATAGGATATGTACAACAGATGGGGCATGCAAAAGATTAAAATGTCAGTAAAAATGCTCTTGCAGTTTCGGAGGAGCTCCCTCTGAACTGTCCACTCTTGGGTATAAAAAGCTGGGTCAAAAGAGGTGTTGCAATCAGTGAAGAGCAGACAAGGGTCGTAAAGGTGTTTCTTGTGTTTCATTATGCCGCGTCGCCGAAGGAGGTTGCACTACGAACACCTGACGGACTTTGAGCGAGAAAGAATTGTCGGGATGAGAGAAGCTAGATTTTTACCCAGGGACATTTCTCCTCGTACGGGGCAAAAAGCCAGTACAGTGGAGGAAACGTGGCGTCAGTGGACAGGTGAGGCTCAGATGTACAGGGAAATGGACCGCAAAATCGCACGACTGCGCGGGATGCCAGACACCTCTACCGCATGGCAATGACCGATCGCACAACGCCATCCACGGTCTTAACGCAGAAGTGGAACACTGTCCCAGGTTAGGCTTTATCCTCCAGCACAGATCAACGTCGTCTGCTTAATAGAGGACTGGTCACTAGCAGCCTATTGCTGTGCATTACATTAACCCTCAACCACAGATGCTTCAGGCTGCAATGGCGTCTCTAACACAGACACAGGCACGCTGATTGGCAACAGGTCGCGTTTTCTGACGAGTCACGATTTAACTTGATGCTCCATGATGGTTGCATACACGTTCGAAGACATCGTAGTGAATAGTACCTTGCATGTATTTCGCAGCGTCATACTTTTGAGCGTTTTGGGTTCAATTCACGATCTTACCTGATACGAATTAAGGGACCCCTGAACAGCTAGCGATACATCAGAGATGTTTTAGAGGCACAGGTGGTACCCTTCTTTCAGAGTTTCCCTAGCGTTATATTCCAGCAGGACAATGCTCGGCCACATGTAGCCTAGAATATCTAGGACCTATTCCATGCACGACATATAAAGCTTCTTCCCTGACGAGAACGTTCGCTGGATATGTCCCGATTGAGCATGTCTAGAACATGATAGCTAAGTGACTGGCTGGTCAAACGTCTGCGCCAGTCACCACAACTTAACGTTGGTCTCACATAGAAGCACTCTCTCAGGCAATTCCTCTGGACGATATTAAAAAGGTCTTCCATTCAATGCCACGCCATGTACAGGCTGTTTTTGTAGATCCAGATGGCTTCACGTGATACCGAGTTTGAAGCGAAAAAATCTTGTATCTACAAATGTAATCAGTTATCTCCTGTAACATGAGGAATCTGTGTTATAAATTTCATTTTTCATTTAAATAGCGTGATTCTTCCTTGGTGTTGTAAAGTGCTATAGCTCTTCTGGTGTGATCCGTTTGAGAAGTGTGGTCGTTCTTTTCTTTACCACCATAACTTGCTCAAATTGAGTCATCTTGAATATAGATTTGACTTTATCAAAAAGAAAAAATCGCATAGGGCTAAATCTAATGAGTATTCGAAATGTTCAAGCGCTGTAATGCTTTTCTCCACCAAAACCTGCTTTACTGAGAGAGTTGAATGAGCTGATGCGTTGTTCTGGTAAAGTATGAAGTCATTTTTCCACACCTCTGGCTTCCTTCTTCGGACTCACTCAGTCAATTTCACCAGAACCTATTTAAAGTAATGCTGGTTCAGTGTTGGTCCATCGGAAAATCACTCGGGCAAAATTACATCCCCAATATCAAAGAAAACAATTAACATTGCCTTGGACTTGCGTTGCTATGCTTTCTTCATCCTTTGGTGACGTTGTTTTCCAATGCATCGACTGCTTTTTCGGTTGAGGGTCTTATTGGAATATTCAAGTTTTATCACTTTTTAATAGGTTGGGGTTCTCCTGAATTTTCCTCAAAATATCAGCACAAATTCACTTGAGGTTTTTATGTTTTGTTTGTTCGGAACCATCTTGGCACAAATCTTTGTCTTGTTCACTTTTAAATTTTTGTATAGGAGGTTAAACGACCACCATGAACTCAGTGGGATAAAAGCAGTCACCTGTCTCTAATTAAGGGCAACTGGTTCCAGGGAAGGGAATGTGCCAGTGCCGTAAGACAAACACAACATCAGTGTCTCACGGGAATTCAAACCCAGACCTATCTAAGACAAATAGCTATGACCCCCCTGAACTTCTCTCACCCCTCTATGTGCGAAATAGTACTTGTACGGTAGTGCTATTTTCTGTACTCTAATCTCACTGCAAACCGTTCTGTCAAAGTCGCTAGATTTGCTCTTATTCTTTCTGTGTCCTGCCCAAAAGGCGAACTCGCTGTAGGTGGGTGAAACCTAAAATCTACTTACTGTGGACGGGAAGTCCTACAAGAAAATGACTCATACTCTCAAGAATACTCACACGTTCAACACCGTACGCCTTACTTAACGTACGAACTGATTTGGTGGGTGTTTTCTTTAATTTCAACAGAAATTTATTGTTTATCTGTTGCTCAATTTTTGATGGTGAAAATACTCCAAATACGTGGCGACAGTTAATAAATAAATACATCGCTCTTTCACATTACACAGCGGCGGCTGAAAAACAATTTTTCGGATGCTGTGTGTTTCTTTATCGTGGAAAGAGCGATGTATTTATTTATCAATTTTTGATCTCAGCAGCTTTTCGACACGCAGCAAACAACACGTCTACTTTCATTCATGTTTGTCGCTTAATTTTGCATTTCCAGTTACGGACAGTTCACGGTCTATTATCTATTCCCCACTTTCTACCTGCATCGCACGTTTAGTGATTGTGAAAAATGGATATTTCCACGAATTATAGCTTGTGATTTTCCCTCTCTTTATTCCATAGGTTTGGATGTTATGTTGAAATGAAGCAGGGAATAAGTGTTGAACAAATTGGGATTTTCTTTATTGTAGCTGTACACTGATAACTCATGGTGTGCATTTAATGCCACTAAGAAGGAAATATTTTAATATAATCCAGTAAAAAAGTACCATCCAACAGTGAAGGAGCAACTGGGGCTCATTTTTATGCGATACTGAATATCAGAATTTCTTAAAATCTATTGCTTTTTTAAATTTGCTTTTGCTGCAATATGCTTGATTTGTGTTGTAAACAGTGGTCACAGTTCCATAAATTGAATATGTGGCCTATTTCACCGCCATTAAAGATACAGATAATTTTTCTGTGTAGCGACGAATTTAAAAATAACACACGCTTACTGTTTGTGTTAATGACCATATGCTCTTCTGTAATGACTGCAGAAAAAGGTTTTCTATGTTTCGTTTGAATAGTGAGCTCAGCCGTTGCGTGATTTTCGATTCTTAACAGAAGAAAAAGATTAAACGAGTTCACAGCGTTGTTTTATTGATTACATTGATCGCTCCTTATATCGGTTTATCATTAGGTAACTCTTCATTTCGTTTTGTGGAGTTGCCAGAAAAACTTGGAATTATGATTTCACAAAGGTAGAGATAGCTTTGGTTGGTCTACGAATTCTTTATTTTAGTAGCATTGGGCAAAAATTGAAAGACATGGAATATATGTTCGTGTGTCAGTTAAACATTTATATTTCGTGTATCCCTAATAATCAGTTAAACATTTATCTGGTGGATTATCTTTCTTATTTTAGTAGCTGTGGGCAAAACATGAAAAACATGGAATATATGTTCGTGCTAAAGTATCAATTAAATTCAGTGCAAAGTTAATTTTTAGTGAGTAAACTATTTTATTCGCTCTCACAGATGATCAGCAGAAACACGGTTTCGCAAACATTTACAAAAAATAAAAGCTGTCTTCTTGTGTGATGTAAAGATGAGGCTGCAGCAAAGTTCGAACATCCGGTTAAACGAAAATTATACTTTTGTAATTTGGCCTCCGACAAGAGTTGTTGCTTTTTCTATTTTAATTCGAAGTTCTTCAACTGAAGTCTTTTCGCCGTTTTTATGTTTCGTAGCAACAGTTACAATCTCATACAATTTGCTTCTTAGAGAAAAATATGATAAACAAGAGAGTTTCGTATATTTTGTGGTGAGATCTGATCTATCCACTATGCAAAGATAGTTGTATCACTTTTGAGTGCTTTATATTTTTCCTTATAGGTGAAGCACAAGCCCAAGTCCTGATACATGGAAGGAAAAAAATAAGAAAACAGTAACACTATATCCCGAACTTTGAAAACTTTTTCATCAAGGCTACGTTCACCAGTTGCACCTAAAAGTGCATTAAAATATTTACTAGTAATTTAATTAAATCTTATGATGCGCAATTATATTTTTAAAATTGTCTACTTTGACTGTCCTTACATTGGTTCTTCTCCAGCATGCAAAGCACTGTACGAAATACAGCAATTAACGCTTTAATGAAAAATTATCGATGTAGCTTTCGTGTGTCATTGGACCTTTTTCCAGTTCTCTTGAAAGTGTCTTGTTCAGCCTTTCAACATGGTGTCGCTCTCTTTTTGGACACTTTCATTCTGGAAACATTCTTGACACATTTAGTGTATTTTATTAATTTGTTATTATCAGTGAAAACTTCGACACTCTCGCAAGAATAAATACCTTATTTAGAAACAATGGAGAAATTAAACTGCAGATGCTCAAAAACTAAATCAGCTTCGTATTTACCATTGCAACTGGAAGTCACGTTTCCCAAACGAGAAGTAACGCTCAACCGCCTTACTATGTTTAAAAGTCCTTGATTCTTTAAATAAACACATCACAAAGATCGATAGATAAAAGCGCTGTGTTAAGACTGCGTTATTCTGCGAAGATTGTAAAACAGGGAATCTAACACACTCTAAGGACAAAACATTAGAGATACCTACTTAAAAGCATGTTGGTCCTCCACTAGCGAGAATGACAGCCTCTATACGTAGTGGTATCGACAGCACCAGATGCCTCAGGTTTTCCGGAAGTAATGCCAGTCATGCCTGTCCTGATGCAGCATTGTCCAACAACTCCTCCCGAGATATCGGTCCAGGATCCGTGGATCTGATGTTCAGCTTCACGGCATCCCACAGAGATCAAATCCGGGGACTTTGGCTGCTGAATTGTTCCACACTCAGATGAGTGTTGCTGGAGCCATGCCTGGGTGTTTTCGTCATAGTAGGGTGATGCATTGTCCTTCTGAAACAGACCATCGGCTGCAGGGTGCGCGAAAGTCGTGAAACCGTGTAGGTGATCAGCTAGCACATGATGGTAGCACGCAGCGGGTAAGGACCTCTCCAAAACGCTTTATAGACCTAATATGCCCCATCAGAATGCTACCCAAACCATCACAGAGCCACCACCGCCTTGAACACAGCCGACCTGGCACGACGGGGCCATGGCCCTGTGCTCTCGACGCCACATCCATACCTTTCCGTCAGTTCGGTACAGCTGAAAGCGGGATTCATCTATTCTGGAGAGGTCCAGTTTTGATGTTCCAGGCACCAGGTGAGGCGTAATTTCCGATGACGAGCAATCAACAGTGGCGCAGCAGTAGGGCATCGGCTTTCGTAGTTCAAGACAAGGTTTGCTCGCCGACGCTGCTTGGGCCTCCGTCATTCAACCTGAATGTAATTTGCGCCGCAGTTGCCAAACGGTTGGTTTTTCATTACATTAATAGTACGAACCTGGATTCACTGCGAGAACCCCGGTCATCCGTGGCGTGTGGTTGGCTCCCGCTTGCTTTCTAAGCGCTAGTAAGTTGGTCGATGGTATACTCGCGGTACATCCGAGATATGGTTCCCCTTTGGGAACACTAGGGTTCTTTCCACTTGACGATAGAATGCCCACATGTCTTGCGCCGACAGTGCGTCCGCGATCAAAGTAACTCAGATCACCACGTTTACCCCTGTTCGTCCATTGCGATAACACTCAAATCAAACAAAGATCCACGCTCTTTCCACGTTTATAAGTGTGTCACGGAAAAATTATCATTGGCCGCCACCGGGAGTCGAACCCAGGGTCTTCCAGTTACGCGCCGGATATGCTTCCGCTACACCACAGCGGCCTCGAATTCCTCCAGACTCACACACGCTAACTGCCAAGCCAATTTGGCAGGTTGCTTCTTGGAGACCCGCACAATGCTGGGGATTCACCAAAGATAGTAAGCAGCAACTGAAGAAATAATTAGAAGGCGAATGAATAATTAATACAGACATTTAACGTGGACCAGGAACATCAAACAAAAATCCTCGCTCTTAATAACACTGTTGGAAAGCCCTGATGTCCGCCTATTTATCTTCTGCGTTCTGTTTGGGGATGTTCTACTCTGCGCAGGGTATGCTCATGACAACTTCCCATTACACCTGTCTCTATTGTTTTGTCCACTGAGTGTATTTGGCGAATCGAATATGGAAGATGGCACTATTTACAGGACGTCGTAAATGTGGGTTGTTATTAATGAGGGCCTTTCACATTGAGGGGCCCTGATTAAAAGTAGTCTACCATAAAAGTGGTTTGAACAACTGAAGCATGTGTCTCTAGCAGAGTGACATTTCGACATGGTCTGCGTGTATAAGAAATTCGGAGTAAAATTCCCCCACTGGAATAAGTTAACGCTTGAAGTATAAAAGCTGAAAAACAATTTTTCGTCTCCACGAGGAGAACGATAAGAAACACTCCCTTCTTTATCTAAACAATTTAGTTTCTGCTTTAGTTCTCTGTTGATGTATAAGCATGGATTTCGTTCTACGATTTTCATTCTCACCTTCTTGAGAGGTATTTATCCTCAGTTATGTTTAGTCATTTAATCCTAGCAACCCAACTCACGGACCAGAAAGGAAAAATAATTTCAAAAAAAGGAAAAGCAAAACTCAGGTTAATGAGGGAAAAGTTAATAGGTTTGTATAGATGCTTCACAGAAATTACCTAAAGTTAGACTACTTCTCTTGAAAAATAGAAGCTGTTCTTCAGGCGAACGTGACATTCATGGTCTCTGGAGGCAATCCTTTGTCTTCACATCACGTCTTTTCCTAATTCTTTTTCACGGAAAGAAATTATTTTCCTCCTTGATTGTCGCGTCTAAGCCTAGCTCTATTGTTTCACTGTCGGCAACAGCGAATGAAAGGATATGAGTAAGTGGCATAAAGAAAATGACATATATTCGAGTGCGAGGTGGGGCTCATCATAGTTTTCTATATTTATCATACAAACGTATATAACAATCTACAGAGTGCGGACAAAATAACACGATACAAAACTTTTATTCATAAGATGCTGGTCAATCTTTGCTCGTAATACAGCTCATATTGTGCTTAGGATAGATTCAAATAAATCCTGAACAGTAGGTAGAAGCACCATAAAGTTTTATTCACGAAGGAATTGTGGACTGTAAGTGAATAAGAAGCACGGAATGTGCTTCTCATATTGTTCAAAGAAATGCCCTCAGAGGGAGGGTCGATGATATTTAGCTCGTGTGATTCTGAAGGCCATTTGAGGTCATGAACAACACATTCATGTGTCTTGAACAACAAGCTGGTATATTATAGCTGGATGTGTATATAGGGGTATTATCATCTAGGAAGATGTCATCTTTTTAAGGTACTGTGTTTAAACTACGAGGTAAACCTGGTCACCTAACAGATGTACGTCACTACAACTGGTAAATCTATTCCATCATGCCGAGCTGATAGATAGGAAAGGTTTTCCCTGCCAATTGGTTCGATGTCTTTTGCCCTGTTATCAGCTCCAAATTCCGTTAGTACTACTCTACTCAAAAGTGTAAAAAGCGACTTCCGTGGACGAGTGGTCAAAAATGCGGGATTCTAACTTGTCGCCTCAACTGGCCCAGAGTTCTAGCTTGTCGCCTCAACTGGCCCAGAGTTCTAGCTTGTCGCCTCAACTCGCCCAGAGTTCGAGTCCCGATGAGGCACGGGTGATACGTTCGTCGGACGGCGCTGGATCTACTCCCTTTCCGGAACCGTTACATTAAATTCGGGACGGGACGACTACATATAGCCATTGATTACCGGTGGTGAGGGAGGAGATTAAAGCCTAATATAAGGGAAAATGGTCTCTAGAAAGTGTGCATTAGTAATTATCAGGAAGCACAACGTTACATTAATAGTACTTTAAATATTGCCTAGTTCAGAATTTGAATGTTTAATATGTACTTTCGGTCAATTTTTGCTTGGACTCAGTGAGTGGGATGCATACCCAAGATACAGTGTATGTATGACTACATACTGCTATGAAATAATTTGCACACCGTTATGAAATAATTTGCACACCGTATGATTCCTTCATTTCGGACCCATATCGAACACTTGTTTCCATTAATTCAGGGAATTAATGGAAACGAGTATTCGATATCCTAGATGCTTTACTTCCGATTGTAAGTTGCGTTTAATTGGCCGATTCACATGTCACAAACCATCCCTAGCTGTTCATGTATCCTATAAAGAAGTGCATTCCCTTGGTTATATTTGCATTCAGCTTCTCTATATACAAGTTGAAAGATAGCATAGGAAACAGCACTTTCTGCTGTTCCAGCGGAAGCGGTATTACGACCTCTCGAGTCTCAGATCATAGCATCGGCAGAACCAGTTCCACGTACGTTACGCGGACGATATTTTTTTCGTGTGGAGCCAACCAAAGGAGCAGCTGAACAAATATTCAGCCTCCATTAATCAGCAACACCCTAACATGCATTTCACTGTGGAACTGGAAAAGGAGGGTTCCCTACCCTTTCTCGACGTATTATTGAAAAAATCCCCTGCAGGCGATCTCCACACCGAAGTCTACTATAAGAAAATCCACGTTCCCAATGTGATTCTTCCTACTTCGACATTCCCGAAGCAGAGAAAAATGTCCCTCTTCAGACACATAGCGAAAAGGGGTTTTACCCATTCCTCGGACGATGCCACTACACAGGCCGAGCTCAAAGCACTGGGGGATTTGGAAAGCTCAGCTGGATGTCCGACCCATATGGTTGACTGCATCATAGCACGCCCGCAGCCCAGAAACCTCGGGCCGCAGAACCAGCAGCCAATGCAGAAGTTACTCCACATTGTATATTGCCAGTATAGCCCAGGTTTTACATACCTTTTGAAGAACAGTCTCAAGAAATTTGGTCTGGATATAGGAATCTGTGCTCCTAGAACCATCGCAGCCTGCCTCACGGGCTACAAGCGCAGCCACGTTAACCTGAATGAGGCGGGGTATATACCATCTCTTTGCTCTACCCGGACGGAACTACTAAGAACTACGTTGGTATGACAGAAAGGTCTCTGAGTATAAGGCTCTCAGAGCATAAGCGGGATGCTCCTCTTGTCATCCCGCTTATGCACCACCGTTCTAGCGCGTGAAGTTGCCACCCGATCAGCTGTTCCTTTTTGGTCGAATATGAAGAAAGTAGCTCCATACACAACGGCCCGAGCGACCCTTCTTCGAGAAGCCACAGAAAGATTATCAAGACTTGACGTATGCAACTCTGAAACATTAATTGAACTTCCGCATGCCTAGCGTTCTCTACTTGATACTCAACCAGGCGCCTGCTCTTTTATTTTAAGTGAGCCTGTGTCAATTACAGTACACCTGTATCATTGTTTTACATATTACTCTGAGCATTTAAATGGAGTTCTTTGTTTATTTTATAACATTCGCCTGAGAAAGACAACCGTGTTTGGTGAAAGCTGGCGTT
This sequence comes from Macrothele yani, assembly GCA_039090855.1. Classification (NCBI taxonomy): domain Eukaryota; kingdom Metazoa; phylum Arthropoda; class Arachnida; order Araneae; family Macrothelidae; genus Macrothele; species Macrothele yani. The sequence continues at coordinate 3,162,468 of CM076995.1, read as the reverse complement.
TATCTAGCTTTATATCTGTATTAAGCCTATTAAACGGATTTATCTGATCTTTAGTCTTTAGTCTAGGTGTATCTCTACCCGAACTCTTTAACTAGAGTACGTTTATTTATTTCATATGCAAAGTCGTTCATGTATCATAAGCAACATTTGTTGATATAATATAATGGTAACCGAGACGTCGTATTATTGAGCACTTCATACGTATAAAACTACCACTTGTAAAAGCTATCATGCACAAATTATTTGCAATATAGCAAGACACTGAATCCAAAGAAGAGACTTGCCGAAGGTATCCTTAACACTTTCTTCAGAAAGTTATTTGCAATATGGCAAGACACTGAATCCAAAGAGGAGACTTGCCGAAGGTATCCTTAACACTTTCTTCAGAAAGTTATTTGCAATATGGCAAGACACTAAATCCAAAGAGGAGACTTGCCGAAGGTATCCTTAACACTTTCCTCAGAAAGTTATTTGCAATATGGCAAGACACTGAATCCAAAGAGGAGACTTGCCGAAGGTATCCTTAACACTTTCTTCAGAAAGTTATTTGCAATATGGCAAGACACTAAATCCAAAGAGGAGACTTGCCGAAGGTATCCTTAACACTTTCTTCAGAAAGTTATTTGCAATATGGCAAGACACTGAATCCAAAGAGGAGACTTGCCGAAGGTATCCTTAACACTTTCCTCAGAAAGTTATTTGCAATATGGCAAGACACTGAATCCAAAGAGGAGACTTGCCGAAGGTATACTTCACACTTTCCTCAGAAATTTATGCCACAACGGTGGTAGGTACGCGCTGGCAGAATCTTCGTGTTATATGCAGTCTTGAGGTCTTACGAAGTTTTTAAAACCGAACAGTTCCTTTATGCAAGGAGAGTCTCTAAATCGTATTCGTAAACGTTTTATCATCAGATAGCGATAACCATTAAACAGTGATTCCTGCATTGTCGAATTTTTCCGATACGCAGTTTTCCCACTAGGTCCCACATAAGAATTTTTGTTTTACACGTATCTGCATTTTTTAAATTTCCACTGGTAATTCATTTTATGTATTCCGTAACTGAAGCTGCGACATTTTCCAATTTGCGGTATTCGGTACACGGCTTTTTCTTTAGGTTGCGCAAATACGCATTTTTGAAAAATAACGTACAAGTAAATTCCTTGCTTGGTAACATCACTAGGGTGCCTCAGATGTTTTCAGCCCGACGTAAAGAAATAGTCATAGATTCGCGACTTTTTTAATGTAATAACACAAGTCTTTTCATACCTGTAAACCAGTTTTCAGGTTCACAGTTTTGTTCGTTGTTATCATTTTTTATTGTTTTGCAGGTCTTGGAAACTGGCAAGCTGAGCCAAATAAGGAAAAATGGAGAAGCAAGAGCTCAGAGATCTGACAAAGTATCTGCATAAAAAAGGATTCGACCAAAGCACATCTGTCAAGATATGTCGACAACACTAGGGCATAATGCCACATTCGTACAGTCCTGTAAAGAAGTGGACAGCGAAATTCAAGCGCTGGAGAACGAGTATCGAAGATGACATTTACTCTGGTAATCTCTCTGAGGCCATCACTCAAAAAAATGTGGACAAGGTGCATGAAACTGTACAGCAAGATAGAAATTTTGTGGCCAACCAGATTAATGAGACATTGCACGCGTCAACAGCAACAGTTGATCGAATTCTGACAGAACTGATTAGAATAATGACAAATGCTAGTTGACTCCCAAAGCTCCAGATACCTGAGCAAAAGCTAATCAGACGGAACATGTCACGAGACAATCTTGCACTATTTGAAGCCAATCCAGAAGAATTTCTGAAAAGATTTGTCACACTGGATAAGACATAGACACAGCTATACTTTTCTGAGTCAAAACAATGGAAACATGGTGACTCATCGACTCCAAGGAAGGTGAAGTCTGTCACTTCTTCTGGAAAGGTGATGCGAACAGTTTTCTGGGATGCGGAAGGGGTGATTGTGGTGGATTAAATCGCGAAGGACCGACCTTCACCGGAGCATACTATGCTAGCCTACTAAGGAAAGTGCGACAGCATTTGAAAGATAAAGGCTGAGAAAAATTGCCCAAAAAGGTGTTGTTTCATTTGCTTAACGCTGCAAGTCACAAATCAACAGCTGCTATGGCTGTCATCCATGAATATGGATTTTAGGTGTTACATTGCCCTCTCTGCTCATCTGACCTGGCCATCCTGGACTACCATCTTTCTCGAATCTCAAAAAGGTACCCTGGTGTGCATTTGTAATGGGAAAAAGCGTTATTAACGGTGTGGGAGCCTATTTTGACCGCCTTGACAAATTATTTTATTTGGAGGGCATAAAAGCCTAGGAGAAGCGCCAGCAAAACGGTGTGAAACTTCAAGGGGACTATAGGACAAGTGGGTCTACAGCATTTTTCCACGACAAATCCTTCATGGTCAGGCTGAGAATATTTTGGACACCCGTCAGCTTCTATAAGGTGGGGGGAGGAATTTTAGGAAAGTTCCTTCTTCATCCAATAGCTATAGCAACGACAAAAATGTCTCGTGCATTTACAGAACATTTTTTAATGTTCCCACCAGGTGGCGTGAATTCAAAATTTTTAGTTCTGCGATATCTCTTTTCCTCACCGTCGATTTTAAAAATTATTTCAGCATCGGCTACTTTCTTTTGCAACGGTCACTGTGCTACAGATACTGTATAGTTCTTCGGAACGAATATTTTATACAATCAGAGTCGCGAAATGTTAGCATTTCCAAATACATATGTGCTTCCAAAATCCGATTTGGAAAATTCTTTTTGCATACCATTTAAAAAGAAGTAAGCATTATATTGCATATATTTTCCCAAGCTTTTAGATGTACGGGTTTCCTGAATATGGACATAATTTACCTCTCTTTTCTACGACTCCTATGATTTGTATTGAAATAAAACAGGTACTTTAGCACAGGCTAACTCTAGCCATACTAAACATTACACACTTTGTATCCAATTTCCTGTCTGCACTGTTTTCCCAGTAGGACGAGTAACAGTGGATATCTATTTTGTGCAGTCTGCATGCAGTTCTAAAAACCTTATTTTAAAAATTACCTTTGCATTTATCACAACCAGAATTTTACAGACCCTTTCTGCTATTGAAAATTATAAATTTTCTCGATAGATACAGTTGCATTAAATCAAGTTTGGTAGTACCCTACTGAGTACAAAGTTTACAAAAAGAAAAAAAAGCAAATACTCTGAAACTGACGTAGAAAATTTGAGACTTTTGTTGATTGGTGCTCATTACTAGCGGAACTTAGAGGTCATCATTTTTGCATTTTTATGTTCACTATTACACTAAAGGAAACATTATTGGAATGCATGTTTGGAACAAAGACAAGCATAGTCTTACGAACTCATGAATGATTATTAAAATAAAAGTACTGTCGTCGGCTATGCAACAGAAAACGTATAGGTGCTCGTTACACACTAGGTCCGGTGAAAATATGACCTCAAATCATAGAGTACAATTCAATTTTCGAATAGGGTTTTTGCAGCAAATGACTAGTTCGTGAACTCTTGCCCTTCGAGTCGTGGCAAAAAGAATAGCTACTTCAATGGCTACGGATCATTTTCCTAAAAATCGCAACACATATGTGATTTATGGACTGGAGTTCTTGCGTATCAATTAAATCAGCCTAAAATTAAGTCAAGAAACATGCATATGTCCAAACTGTTTAATCGAGCTTAAGCACAAGCAATTTTCATAGAGACAAATCTTATCCAATGGAAGTTGTTCATTATGCCAAATCATTTCATATTGCTGATTCTGTTTACTCTGGACAAGAAGGCTTTATCTTGAGTTATAAAACTTTCTTTGTGAAATAAGCCTAAATATTGTATTTAAGATTTGTACATTTAACTCCGTGATAATGTAATTCGAATATCGAGCTAGTCATAATATTCGTTCTAAAGGAGCTGATTTAAATTATCAATCATCGTAAAAATATTATAATTTGGTTTAAATTGATTTGATCCTATATTCGTGCGGGATGCAACTGTTTGTTTAAATGTGCTGTGAAGAAATACATGTTCCACACAAAATCTGACGATCTGTTTCAATTTTTAAAGATAATAATCACTGCTAATTTTGAGCATTACGTTTTCTTTTTTCTTTTACCATTAACAAATTGTGAATTTCCTTATGATGAAATAATTTTGATATGAGGATCACGTAATTTACTTTAGCGAAATGCAATATTTTCTCAACAATTTTTCACTTGTAAGGAACAAATGCGCCTAAGCCTTCTATGGACATGTTTGCTGATTTTTTAGGACTTTGCGTTAAATAAAAGCTCTGAATACTCACTGCAAGGGAAAGAATGCTACAAAAAAGGGAACAGTTTATTTCTTATCGTAATTCCTATCTTACGAACAACACAGATACAGAAAAAAATTAATGCATGAAATATTCAGTTCGCCGGAAGCCATATAAACGAAATTAGAAAAAAATGTTGATCGCCCGAAGAAAGAAAAAGTGATTATAACATGCAAATTACTAGTTATTATAACAGCACAGGAAGAGGTACAAACTAAGATGGGTCAAACAAATTAAGCAACGCAAAACAAAAATGCATTGCCAACCGTTTGTGTCCCTGAAGAAATCTTTCTGTGTAATCATTTTCGTTTCAAGCGAAATAAAACTAAGTTTCAGCTTATGAGAAAAGTCATTCCCTCATCCATTCAGATTAAAAACGGCAATAAAATCAAAATTGAAGATCGTTTCCAACATAACTAAAATAAAAAGAAAGTGTAGGTTATTACTAGGGAAGAATTGCCGTAAGTCCTGCAAAAAATTAAATATGATGCTAAAGCAATTTTTTACAAGATTAAACTTAGATTACAATAGAATTTCTTTTCCTTTTTGGGGGAATTTTTGCTGATTAAACTTTTTTGCACATTTATTTAAATCGTAAATATTCAATGAGTTCTGATCTTGTGCGCATCAGATTAATAAAGTTCATTTCAAATTTAGTATGCATGACTGGAAAACAATGTGTTTTTGTTATCGGATCCTAGTTGCAGTTTTTGTAAGTCAGTTTTTTAAAGAATGCAATCGTATTTAACATAACAATTTGTATGAAAATAGAAAAAAGGAGAAAATGTAAAAATACTTAAAATTCGAAACCTAACAGTTTTGAAAGCTAATTTTAAGCCCTGCATCTCTTTCTCAAATAACTCCGTAGACGTTGTTTCTAAGTATAAAAATTTAAGTTTTTGAGCTCAAAAGAGAAAGGAACGATTCTACTGGGTAATCATAATAACAGGAGATTCGTTTCGCGCCATAGCGAAACATCTCTGGGACGAAACGCAACCTAACTTGGTAGGAACACTCTCACGAACATGCGCTGGCGATTTAGGAAAAAAAGAGGTTCCATTTCGTGCCACAGTTGTAAGGGTCAGAAAGCGTGTTAGGGTGATTGCAATGCAAGAGGATGTGGTGAGAACCAGAGCTATTGAGAACATTGTTCCGACATCGCAGTTGGACGAGACGCAAGTCACGTGGTATAACTTCTCCCGCAAACATGCGCACCCGCTGTAAAAAATCACAAAATGGCGACACATGTGGCAAGGCCTTAATTGTTACAGAAAATACTAAAAAACTAACTGGAGAGTGTGATTATCCTTTAGTTTGGTACAGGTTACAGATATGGTTCTCTATTCAGAAGTTCTGAACACTGCATATGTTGACCTACGTTCTCCACCGTTGAATACAAGCGGTCAGAATGAATTTGTTTTATTTTCAGTGTTTTTCTCTCTTTCAAGTCTGCCAAATCGGGAACATAGTCAATTGGATCCCTATAACATCATTTCGTGCTGTTTGTAGCGTATAAAAACATAGACCCAAGTCATTGCACGATCCATTCCCATGTAAAAATGTCCTCAAGTATTGCACTCTATTATATTTATTACATCAGTTTAAAAAGCTATATGCAAAATTAAAAAACACAAGATCATTCGCAGTAGCAGCTACCGCATCATCAGGTGACACATAGCATATGGAATATGGAACCAGAGTTCTTAAATAGTCTTAATATGATGACAAAGAAACTACACTGCTGGCCACCCAAAATGCAACACCAAGAAGGAAGCATCTCATTGGCCTGAAATTCGCAGCATGCGTCGCCCGCGAGAGGACATGCAAACGATTAGCATTGCAGGGCATATGCAAATCATGAGCGCCCGGTACACCACCGAGAAGCACTATAACAAGGGTGCACAGAAGGCGGGGTGTAAGTAGTGGAAGTGTGTTGTGCTGCCGGATATGTGCGTGGGAAGCTTCCTGATGCCTCGTCGCAGAATACGGCAGCCATTCCAGCACGTTTCGGAGTTCGACAGAGGACGAATAGTGGTTTATCGCGACAGCGGTTTATCGTACCGAGACATCGGCGCCCGTGTGTTACGACATCCAGCCACAGTGAGGCGAGTTTGGATTCGGAGGGTGCAGGAGAGACGGACGGACCGACGTGAGCGATTGCTGCAGCCGCGGCACACCACCAAACGAGAGGACCGGCATGTTGTGTGGCGGGCATTGACGGTTCGCACCGCCCCATCACGAACGTTAGCGCATAAATGAAGGTGTGTTGCGCAACAATCTGTGTCAGCACGTACCGTTCGACGTCGTCTGCAGGAGCGGGGACTTTTCTCACGGCGACCATTGCACCGATTACCTTTGACGTTACACCACCTGCGAGTGCGGCGGCAGTGGGCCGTTGAACGCCGCAGCTGGACTACGGAATGGCACGACATTGTCTTCTCCGACGAATCCCGCTTCAGCCTGCAACACCACAATGGTCAGATCCGCGTGTGGCGGCACCGCGGCGAGAGACTGTATGACGCCTGCATTATGCATCGCCATACCGGTCCGTCGCCTGGCGTTATGGTTTAGGGCGCAATTGGATATGACACCCGCACCCCTCTTGTACGCATCGCCGGTACACTCAACAGCCACCGCTACATCTCCGACGTTTTGGAGCCTGTAGTCCTCTCTTACCTGCCAGCGGCCACGTTTCAACTGGACAATGCGCGCCCGTACGTGGCACGCATCCTGCAACAATTCTTCACGGCCCACCAGGTGTCGCTGCTGCCGTGGCCTGCCTGTTCTCCCGACATGTCGCCCATCAAACACGTCTGGTCGCTGATCGGCAACCGAGTGGCCCGGCAAGCACCACCCGCGGTTATGCCTGATGAACTGTGGCAACGTATGGAAGCAGCCTGGACCGACATACCCCAACCCTACATCCAAAGCCTCTTTCATTCGATGACGTGGCGTGTAGCGGCCGTTATTGCCAGCCATGGGGGCTACACGAACTATTGATGTCTGCGTGTTCCGCAAGTCGCACGGGCCTATAAGCTCAATCGTTTCATCTTTGTAACTTTTATTATGTGTCCAGTAAATCTGATTTTTCTATCTCGTGTCCTATTTGGCGTTGCATTTTGGGTGGCCAGCAGTGTATATAGCACATCCTGACAGTACAATAATGGCATACACAACCAAAATACATTAGTGACGCCATCTGCAATATAGTAAGCACAGAAATATTAATTATAAAGGTAACGATAGTCCATTAACAAGAATAAATTCTTGAATATTGTTGTTTAATGGATTATCATTACCTTTATAATTAATATTTCTGTGCTTATTATTGCAGGTGGCATCACGAATGTATTTTGGTTGTGTGTCATTATTGTACCGTCAGGGGGCGCTATGTAGTTTATTTACCATCATATTAAGACTATTTAAGAACTCTGGTTCCATATGCTATGTGTCACTTGATGATGCCGCAGCTGCTACTGCGAAAGATCTTGTGTTTTAAAATTTTGTATATATAGCTTTTTAAACTGATGTAATAAATATAGTAGAGTGCAATACTTGAGGATATTTTTACATGGGGATGGATCGTGCAATGACTTGGGTCTATGTTTTTGTACGTAGTGAACATAGTCCTTGTGAACCCGGATTTTGGGGTGTCTCCACAGTCAAAAATCACCGGGGTTGTGTTTGGGCGAATGAAGTGGCCAGGCTGTGGGTAATGCACGACTAGTTACTCTGCTGTTGGTAAACTGTTGTCATAACAGATGCTCCACCAACAATGCAATATGCGAAGTTGCTCAATCCTGCATAAGTATGACCGGGTCAAGACGCCGTGACTGCTGAAATTGTGGGACCACAAAGCTGTTAAGCACCTCCCGATGTCTGTGGGTATTAACTGCACACGTCACTAGTCCATTTGGAAGATTTTCTTCGATAAATTACTGACCGGTGATAAATGATACCGTAGAACCGCACCACACCGTGAATTTGGCGAATGCAACGAGAACTCACACGAGGGCTTTTGTCAGTCCAAATGAGGAAATTCTGACAGTTAACACTGCCTTGCAGATGGAAATGAGCATCGTTACTCCGCAAGATCTTCCAGCATGCATCGTCCACCTCCATGCGAGCCAGGATTGCCAGAGAAAACGTCAGTTGGATTTGCTTATCACCATGAAGCAGTTGTTGAGTGTAGGGGATTTTGTAGGGATAAAACTCCAACATTTTGCTCAAAATCTTACCCACCGATGTGTATGGCATTTTCAGTTATCGTGATACTGCTCGTGCAGTGTTTACACGTGGTGTGTTACCCACTCTATGCTCCACAACGACAGCAGCAATTGCTTCCGCTGCTTGAGGCACAATCGGTTTGCGCCCTCGTTTTGGTCTCTTCAGTCGCCGGAATTCTTGAAGCTCAGCAGCCGCATTACTGTTATTCCGATAATGAAGCTTGGCAAGCAACGCACGTTTAGGTAAGGTAAGCGCCACGGAATGTACCACTTGTGCGAATGGAATGCTGCCTTACCCGTCGTCTTTGTATCCACTTAATTGCCGGTGGACGTCGTACGGCATGCAAATTGTTTGTTTCTCTAATATTTGCAGCACCATATATTCTCTGGTAGCATCTGCATAGCACAGTTGGTTAGGTCGCTGTACACTGTGTGGCAGGCGGACGTTCCTGACGGGTGTTCGAATCCCGGTTCTGCCGACCATCTGGTAAGCGGCTTTTCCGGCTTTTTTCCGCAGATTCCCCGTGTTTAGGGACGCGAATGCGTGGATGGTTTCATTTCAAGTCGGCCCCGGACGTACTTTGTCCTTGGACCCCCTCCTAGGGTGCCTGGGTTTACCAGATGAGTGTCGATGCACTGGTGGTGAAACATTAAAAGACGATTACACTCTGATGTTTCATGGCACCAGACACCTACGGAATCTTCCCATGGTTGTGTTGACGATGACGATATTCCTACCATATTTGGTTGCTTTTCGTTCCATAAATGCTTCGCTACAGGGCTATGAACACTTTCTCTTTAACTATGATCCGTCGTATATTACACGTTAAGAGCTGTCTTCAAAGTTAAGTTGCAATATACGTGTAAAAGTCAAATCTTTAGATAAATTTAAATTTTTTCTTGTAAGTAATAAAAAAAAATATGCTTTTTAAATGCAGTGACATGCAAAAGATTCAAACTAAGTATCCATTGGTAACAAACTTTGATAGCCGGACGATACACCGATGAGGTTTTACATTCCGTTTTGTTGCCGTATCTTCGTAGCATCGCTTATGTCCACTTTCAACAAGGCCAGCCCTCACACTGCTGACATCAGCAGACATCGCCTAGAAGGTACCAAGGTGCTGTTCTGGCTAGAGCAATACTGAATTCTTTCCAATAGAGACCTTCTTGGTCGTCCCTGGCAGACGAATTAACGACTCTTCATGACCCTCTCGCAATGCCAATGAATTGTGAACACCTGACAACGATGCATGGTCAGCAATACATTAATATCAAGACACCATCCCGGGAGGTTTTCATCCGATGCTATGTCCTGTTACCGAATGTTTATATAGCCCAGCATGGCGGTCATAGGACCTACTGACTCAGGCCACAGTGTACGGTCTCCTCCCCCATAGCATTCATGTAAGTTCACAGAAATTAAAACTCTAATTTCTCACTTGCTTCTCTACATGTCTGGTAAGTTCCGTGTCATTGCATGTGTTGAGAAGTTAAAAAAATACCAAAACTCACCTTCATTTAATGAGGCTTTAATTAACAAAACGAAATACGGCTGTCGTGCTAACCATATATGTTCCACTTCATCGCTAATCTTAACGGAGATTACACAAATACCATACTCACAACGGATGTAAACAATGAGGATTTCTGCCAACTTCTGATACGTTAATATTAGAATAAAATACAATAATATCACAGCGTGCATTCTTTCATAGTGAGGCATTTTCTGCGTCGAATAATGTAGTCTAAGATCAGCACAGTTTAAACCGCGATATACGCATTGCACGACAAATTTCAAAAAGTTGTGAAAGTACTTATGGTATATTAAAAATAAACACATAAATCTGCATGTATGTACTTTGCGATAGTTGCTATTATACGCGCGTACATGGGGCAAAAAGTTTAGATTTAACATGCCTATATTTTTAAATTAGTTAACAGCTTAGGGTAATAAAAAACCTCGCTTATATACAGTGTGTGTGTGTGTGTGTGTGTAAACGATTATAATTTCCATCATATAATTTCTTTTCTTCGTTTGAGAAGGGCGGAAGAAAGTTTCCCATTTTTACAAGCTACCCGAGTTTCTTTAGAGATTTGAGTCAAAATAAATCTACTCCTGTGAATTTGTGTTATCAGTGGAGAGAGGAGTTCGACCCACTTTTTCATCATCTGGTTACAAAGTGTGGGTGCATTGGATTTGTGATAAAAGCAGTAGCGCTGCAACTGTTTGTCAGTTTGTTTGTTCTTTCACCCGAGAACACGTTTGCTTGTGCAACTTTGTACCAACAGTTTTTCCAGTGTGTCGTCTGAGTGGGACTCAGACAACACACACAGCAGCTTGATTCTTCTGTCCTCTAAGAAGCAAGCTGCTTCTTTTGACGCAAAGCACTGAACTATTTTGCGTAAGATTTTTGAAATACTTAATGTGTCATCACCAAACACGAATGGATAAACAGAGCATTATGTTTTGAAAAACTCTCGTAACTACTAATCCTATTTGCATCATTGATGCAATTTGTTCTGATGTTGCGGTTTATATACAGTAGATCAAATTAGACGTAGTACTCAATCATACGAAACTTCGACTATCCACGTTTTCTGGAAGACTTATTTTTACTGAGTACTGGCTTTTTAACTTCATACGAGGTCGCTGTTTCTCTCTTAAGCCCTTTTTCTTGGTTGGTAATTTGTTCACCCACAGTATCTGACACAGATATGTATTTATTACATCTGGTGGGGGATTCGGGCATCCTGAATAGCTGGAAAATGCTCAGATAACTGTGGCCTCTGTGTCAGACATTCACTTTAGGAAGAATAGTGTTCAACACAGGTATACTTTTACGATATTGTAATGAAATTTAACGCGCAAGAAATGCTGAAGAATCATGAAAAATATAGCTGATATTCTCAAATATCAGAGAAGAAAACAATTATTTTCAACCGTCTTCTATAAGAGAAGCGTCGCAAATTTTGTGCATGAAAAAAAAACCGAAAACTTCGCGCACAGGGCCGTAGCCAGGGGTGGGTTTCCTTTTGCCCGTCCTAACGACTCACACTACCGTCCAGTGCCCGACGTCTTCTACATCTTTTGCCCGTCCTAGCGACTCACACTACCGTCTAGTGCCCGACGTCTTCTAAATCTTTTGCCCGTCCTAACGACTCACACTCCCGTCCAGTGCCCGACGTCTTCTATATCTTTTGCCCGTCCTAGCGACTCACACTACCGTCCAGTGCCCGACGTCTTCTACATCTTTTGCCCGACCTCCTCTACATCCTTTGCCCGACCTCAGGCATCAGCCGCCCATTCCAACTTCTCTGTCTGGCTACGAGCCTGTTCGTGCAGTTTTCTTGAAGATATCGGCTATGCACATTTAAAAACATAAATGCGAGTTTTAGAAGCCCGGATGTTGTCCTACATTCAAATGCATTATTATTCGCCACATCGGCAAAACAGCTAATGTAGAAAAGCAGGTGATATGTGAATAATACAGACTGATGTTTGAGTTCCAGTATTAAAACACCTTTTCCAATCTGACCTGTGAAAGCTAGGATATCATCAAAATTTATGCCACGAGGAATAAATATGCATAAAATAGCTGAAAACGCATGTAAAGCCGTGGTTGTCTTTGCATAAATCGGATACAAAAAGAATTTCTTTCTATTGGAATCTTAGAAGCCCGGATCTAGAGCAAAGTGCATGTGTCCTACCAAGCAGGAAACTAATGCATCTCAAACATCTGAAAACGTATTTACAGTATTGGTACACATAAAAATTAAAATGCACTTATGCCACCTAGCGAAGAAATAATGCATTAATAAAATTACGAAATGCATGAATCATCATGCTATTGTTTAGAGCTATCCAATTCAGGATTTTTTTAAATCCTACTTATAGATGCGGAGATCTGTTTACAGGCGGACAAAGGGACTTCTTTTTGTTTAGAGGTTCAGTGACCACCGTGAGCAAGTCAATAGGCTATGAGCAGTCGCTCGTTCCCTAATTTGAAGCCAATGGTTCCATGAAAGTGAGAGAGTCAGTGCCGAAAGACAGACGCTCGATCCATGTCTTACATGGAATTCGAATCTCGGATGAAAATGAAGTGACTTCGTAAGTATACATTTCCCTTTCAAAAGACTGGCTGCATTTGATGTTCTTGCATATGTACTCCGATAGTCTAATAGCTACCGCAGACATGTTGCTCTATACATCTGTTAAAGGGTGAAGTTTGATTACCTGTACTCTCCCGGACGGTGTAAGATGTAAGTATGCAGTAGTACACTCTCAATTCGGACACAAAAGGTGATTCAGACAAATCTGAAAAATAAAAATTTTCATTATGCCTCATTTGATTCAATATAGTTTATTCTGAGATTTCCGTAATTTGCACTATGATTCAAGTGGCTTCCACGTAATGCAATCGGCTACATGCTTCTTCGATCTATTTTTTGATCCACTCTGCGTCTTTGCGTTGGAGAAACAACAGTTCCAGAAAACAATCAACCGGTCATTGGATCTCAGGGTAGTTCTTTAATAGATTCTGTTAGGTTGCCTATCTTGACATTAGTGTCTTCTGCTCACTTATACGAATTCGCGCGAACCAAATGAAGTCCTATGAGTTCTCAACTTCGCTGCCGAGTTGGCTGTCAGCAGAAAACAAACCATTCACTACTGAGGTAGGGTTAATGTTAAATAAATATATTTAAACATGGACGCATTTATGTAATACGTTAATGTACGCAAGAATAAAAAATTAAAATGTGAATCCATAAAACGTTCCTGGATTCTTTCGGGATCTTTCCTCAAAGGTTTTTACTCTCTTTCAAATAATTGGAGAAACACAGAGAAAGAACTTCAGTAATATTTGCTTTAATACATGCCACATAAAGTAACATGGTGATAAGTGGATAGTTGTTCTTGTACGATCAGCGTCTTACACCTGTGTTTTGGGACATACTTTTTTTCTACTTTTTTACAGCCTCCTGTTTTAGAAAGTAAGTTTTATCTAGGCTTGGAGAGGGGAACAGCGCACGTGTCAGATATTTGATGTTGCTGTCGTTGTCCACATGATGAACTACCATTGGCCAAAAGATTCCCAGAGTCGCTGCCCTTTAGTTTCAGAAGAAACCGTTAAGACTGAAAGGTGCATTCTTTGAAAACGAATGATGACTGAGATGATATGTTATTCTCGCAAAGTGGATCGTTTAATAATATTTACCTGTTGTTTGTAACTCGGTAAAGTGGCAGAAATTTTGTTTGTGCTACGAAACATTCAGGACAATACTTAAAGAACATTCAAGTGTTTGACGTGCCGTGATTTATGATAACGGTTAAATATCCATGGATCACAAATGTTATTTCTCAGGTACGTTTCTTGTTTTTGATTTTGTCAAAAATTCATATATTACAAATTCATCAAATTATAATCACACAAAAAACTGTAAAAGGGCCTAATATACCACCTCAGTGGCCTAGTGCCTCGAGCTCGGGTCCTCAATGAGCCATTGGTTGTGCGCTTGTCCTAAGGCGGTGGTTTCCTTGGAAACAGTAGATCATAATTAGAAGCAGGCGGCTGTCTATATACGTATGACTTTATGGTGGTCATTAAGCCCCAAATCAAAAACAAAGAAGCGAATGGACTGACATCGCAATCACGTTACCTAGCAAATCTTATTGTAAGCCGTCTGAAGGATGTTGTAAGGGGCTTGTACTGGGACGTTGACTTTTATACGGATACGAAAGGAATCAAAACATAGGAACTGTTGAATTCAAGTCCGTCCTACATTAGGCCCGGGGTACGATATAGGCAGTCCAGGAAGTCGCCAGTGCTCTAGAGCTTCGATATTTCTTAGTATTTAAATAATATTTTATTTTCCGTTTCGTACATTACTATGCATGGTATTGATATGTGTGGGTAAACATTTGTGTTTCCATTATATATTTTTTTTTTTGCCAATGAGGTCCAGGTCTGAAATATGGATTAAGTAAATAAATGGACACTCCCTCTTCCCATGAAAAATAGCAACTGAACATACCCAGGTGGCAGCCCCCATATGACACAATTTAAGTAACCCGACTCAATGGTACTTTGATTCTGTGCAGCTTAGAAGCCAAAAATGGCGTTAGGTTTCCTTTGCTAACCTGGCTCTGTATTCAGTTGTCATGTAAAATTTACTGCCTCATAACTTTTTTAACCTGGCTCTGTATTCAGTTGTCATGTAAAATTTACTGCCTCATAACTTTGGCAACGTGGCTCTGTATTCAGTTGTCATGTAAAATTTACTGCCTCATAACTTTGGTAACCTGGCTCTGTATTCAGTTGTCATGTAAAATTTACTGCCTCATAACTTTGGTTTCGGTTTCTGGAGCTGTTGCTGTTGCACTGAACATCTGCTCTTTGTTTCCGAATGTTAAACATGTCATTGCTATTGATGGAATTTCTGGTGTGTGCCCCGTACTTTTTGCTTCAGTGAGAGCAAAATTCCTTGGGGGGGGAGGAATAGGCCACTGATTTTTATCAAAAACTGAAAATAAAAAGGAGCAATTTGAACGAGGCGCTTCTTTCAGGTTTTTGATGCGATGCTCAAGAGTCGTGCTTATGTTGATGACATCGTAAGTGATACTTTCATTTAAAATTTTGAGTAATGTTGAATAAAACTTATGATATGATTGTAAGCACTGTAGACATTTTAGAGCTGTTTGTCCTTCCCTGTCGCAAGAGGCATTTCGAAAGGTGGTGTTTCTGTAAAATGTGCAAATACACCTGATTCACGTTTATAGAGTACTAACGCTTCTTGAATTTCTCAGTGGAGGGACAAATATTCCACGCCCTTTTGTAAATATGAGGAAGTTTCTGAAATTCTTGACACCACTCCGGTATCGCTGTGGTCTAAACTCCATTCTTCAGAGGTGGGTCTGAGGTTCGAATCCCGGTGCGGCATGAATGTTGTGACTGTCTTATGGCACTGGTTCTCTCTCTCTGGCGACTGGCTTACATCTCACCGAGTTGCTCGCGGTGGTCGCTAAACCTCCAAACCAAAAATAACAACAACAACAAAATCCTGACAACACTGGTTTGCGGGGAAAAAAAACATACAAGTAGGCTCATTCTGATTGAACCGTCAGTTTGGAACGTAGGACTACGCGTTATATATCGGAGAGTTGAAATGAGCTAGTCGAGTATGGTTTCAAAGCGATTCATTTAATTTGTTATAACCAACACAAGACTATGATATGTAAAGTAGCTTACATAATTTTTACAAATAATGCTGGATACATTGCGAACACAAAGCAGATTGATACACGAATTACCCAACGTGGTGCTCTGCCTTTTAGGACTTCTTACATTTCTCATCAGTTGCTCTTGCCTCGAGTTTTGATTTTCTCCACTTTTGCTTGCGTTCTTTCTGCGAATTGCGCCGCATTGTCGAAAATGTTAACCCCTTCACACGAAAACAATTTTAAGAAATTTTAGTTAAAACCACTGCGATATGTTCTTTATATATTTTAATAGAGCTCATCGAGGGCTTTAAAACGATACCACGCACAGTCGTTTTGCACTTCCAGTTGTCCAGATAAACCTCGATATTGACAAAAGTGCTCACCTATTCACAAGAAAACAATTTTTCAAATGTTCAGTTCAAACCATTACGAAATGTTCTTCCTCTATTTTCATAGATGTCGTCGTGAGCTTTAAAACGATACCACGCACAGTCGTGTTGCGCTCACGGTTGCCGAGATAGACTGAGTCAAACGCGGAGGCACACCCAGAAATATTGCATCATCTCCCCCGCGCACAGGTAGCGAGGGCAGTGTCGTGCTCACGATGTATTGCGCAGTACGCGAATTGGACTCCATGCTGTTTGCGAATATGCTAACACGATTAGTGTGCTGCACGTATTTTTAACGCTATAATGATTTCAATTGGGACTTATTTTTGTCCCAGGCGGTCGGGCGTAAGTCGTCCCATACTAATCGCGGAGTTAGACGTAGTCATATGTCAAAATCCTTTGTAATACGTATTTTGCCCTGGTGTGCCGGATTTCTTGATCCAGCACCGCCGCAAGTGGCACAAAGTTGATATTCTTGCATTTCAGTTCTAAACCATTATCGTTCAATATTTCCAGAAACTTTAAAAAAACTGCACACTTAAGTTTTGGAAGAGTTTCAAAACGATACATAGTTGGATAGATCAGATCAAATCACAGAAGCCACCTTTGATCATCAGAACTTCTTTAAAGTATACTAGCGCATAGACGTTACCTCTTGCTCGGGCGTTCTGATAGCCCATTCGATTTCTTGATTTATCCGTGATCAGCATTTAAACAAATTTCTTTTTCGACATTAATCACATTTAACCACATCTTAAAACAAGGAACACTCTTACATTTTAGCAGAGATTTATAAATCGATGCAAATATCATGTGGCAATGAAACAAAAAGTGATGAGCAGAAATAAACAATTTTAGGAGATTTCCTTGTTTTTAAGAGTGAGAAATGTTTGCTAAAAGCAAGGAAAAGGCTTGATGTACTACAATAAAATCGTTGTCGTATATAAATAAAGAAAGCGATTTTTCATGGAAACAATATATTTACTAATCGCATAATGAATATAGCTTCATATCAAATAGCTTTTACTTAAAATTCGAAGATAAAGCAGTTCTCATCAAAATATGTACACGACTATTAACATAACAATGAGTCTTGGTTTTAACTTGTAAAAAGTTAGAAATCAACTGAAATTTTAAAGATTTCAAAACATGTGATAGTGACATTTCTCTTTCACCCTGTCTCGTAAAATTAAAAATAACTATTAAAAAGTGAAAGGTTTTTTGAGGAACAAAAAGTTAAAAAACAAAAGCGTGAATCCTACACTCAGGAGATTATTGCTCTTAAAAGGAAAACCATCTCTCAAAATGTGGGAAATAATTTTAAGAAATCAAATCCGTGTGGCTTACAAACTGAAAAGTGCTTCGACAACATGTTTGCTTGATAGTGCTCTCAGAGAGAAAGACAGAGATAGTTTTCGTGAGTACTTTATTGTAGTAAATTCAAAATAATTTTGTTCTTAGCTTCAATGTGAATGAATAATATGAGAACGAAATCTTATTAATTCAGTAGAGTGCATGCCACTTTAAATAGCAGCGTTCCAAATGAAAAAGGAAATAATTAGCTAATAAACGGTGATAGCTGCCGAGATGGATATGTGCTGCAGAGATGGAATGGTCAGGGAAAAGCGATATTGCTGTTTTGTATCTTCTGGTCTCTGGACGTTTATGGTGTTTCATGGGAATCTCCCCTATCTTACATGAGAAGTCTTTATTAACTCCTAAGGATGAAGAATGAGATTTGTCTCTGTGACTCAGGGAGTCCTGGAGGTAATTTTCCCCTGGGTAGGGAACGAAGGTTCACGCCGGAAATTGTTTAGGACAGAATCTTGCCTCCTACAGGGGGTGTCAGAATTGACGACACACTCTCATCTTTTTGTTTTGATTAGGGACGTAGCAGCAGACGCAAACGCATTTCGTGAAACATTATGTTCGGTACGTGATGTTCTGAGTATTGTGCTGTTTGTACAGAAAAAGGGAGAGTGCGACGAAGATGGGGAATTATGTTTCATAGACGCCTTCCTGATGGCCAAGTAACTCCATGAAAACAAAGCAAGAATTGCTTTTCAGCAGGACCAAGGAAAACGTTGTATTTTGGTTTCTAGATCAGGTTCCAAGTATTTATTTATTAAGCGAATTTCATTTTACGAATTTCATAACTCTGGCTATAACAGTGTTTCGCAACACCAGCCCATAATTTTGTAGTACTTATTCATATACGGACGTAGAGGTTTTTCTTACTGGAAAAAGCGGTAAGACAGTGAATTTTAACATGTATGATATTTATGGGTCCTAAAAACAAGTTTTAAGCAGTTTATCAAAGCTATGCGCCACAATATAGATAGCATTTTTAAGTGCTGTTACAGCTCCCAAAATATGCGTTCGGGCAGCTATGATTTTGTTCACAGACTGCAGAGAAAGAAAAAGTTAAAATGCATTTGTTGTTCAAAGTAACAATATACAAAGAAATCGTAAGGGGAAAATCCAAGGATTTTTTATTCATCTGATTTTCAAATAACTGTCTCATTAACTGGTTCCAACGGAAATAGCTTGAATCAAGATCGCCAACTGGCCATCTGCGCATTGCTACATGGAATAGTTCTCTGCAGAGTTGAAATCGGAAAATGACATTGTTCATTCAAGCCATTTCTGTTGAAATCATCGAGATCTGTAAGATGGCAAGACTTGGTAACAAGCGACAAGTTCTTCACATTCGCTAGATCAGTTCTGCTGCTGAAAATTATGACGATATATTTCTTCTTATTCATAACTCGCTGTACGTGTTCCTTTCTGATTCTCTATGTTACTGCAAAACTTCCCCATATTTGACTTTTTTGTTGGTTTTCCATCGATTCGCTTTTCCTTGTTTAATCACTTTTCTCAGTATTAATCACTTTTCTCAAATCACTTTTCTCAGTATTAATCACTTTTCTCAAATCACTTTTCTCAGAATTATTTACTTTTCTCAAATCACTTTTCTTAGTATTAATCACTTTTCTCAAATCACTTTTCTTAGTATTAATCACTTTTCTCAAATCACTTTTCTCAGTATTAATCACTTTTCTCAAATCACTTTTTTCAGTATTAATCACTTTTCTCAAATCACTTTTCTCAGTATTCTAAGCTTTTGCTCCACAGCACGTTGAAGTTTCATCGTTTCAGCACCTGTAATAATAATAAAATTACCTTGTCTGTCTGTCTGTCAGTTACCTACAGAAGAAACCACTGAACGTAGAGACTTGAAATTTTACAGAAAATGCCGAGTAACATAGGCGCGTGCAACTTAGGTACATTTGTGTGTGTGCGTGTGTGTGTGAAATTCAAATTTACAAATTGTTAATTTATTTACTTCGTTATTAAAACTTTGAATCATTGCTAGAAAAACAATTGTTGAAATTTGGTCTTGCTGAACAATAAGCTCGCACAACAATAGCTCATTTCAGTGTTACGCAATATTATTTCGTTACAATCTTGCGCAACAATATTTCATTCCACTTTGCACAAATGCAACAACATTTCATTGCACTATTGTGTGTAAAGTACCTCACGCGAAACCTGATAGAAGCTATTACCAAAAAACCCTTATTTTTATTGTAGCTACTTATGTGAGCCAATGTTTCACACACTCACAAGTGGCTTTATCGACGTAGATTGATACAACAAAATGGGAAACACTTGCGGAAGAATAGAAGCGACAATACAATATTAATCGGCTGTGCCAACATTTTGGGGGTGCACTTCCAAAGTGCTACCTGTATCCTTTCACGTCAGTGACCAGCGGATTTGTTAACGTTTTAGACTGCTGCTCTTAGTGTGGTTCCACATACTGCAAATACACTGGAGTCCAAAGTTAAAGTCCGGAAGGCAAAAGCGGGCACATCATCCAATGCGCTTAATGAAATATTACGATGTTCATAGGACATACGCAAATGGGCACACGAAACGAATGCCCGAAGTGAAATTTGCCTAGTATTGAGCACAATGCTGTCCAAGATGTAAATTGAGTTACGTGTACGTACTTAAAGTCAACGGGGAAAGACAGTGGCATTTCTCGTTGACAGCGTATGCAAGAAGCGTTCCGGTGTTTTCAAATTCTTTGCATGTGTTTCATACACGTTAAAATATTCCAAATACGTGGCGACAGTTAATAAATAAATACATCGCTCTTTCCACGTTCCAGAAACACACAGCAACCGAAAAATTGTTTTTCAGCCGCCGCTGTGGAATCGAACCAACAGAACTCTCGGTATCGCGCCGAGTGCGTTACCTTTACGCCACGGGGGCCAACAATCCACAGTGCTATGTGTATTTTTAAGTCAGCTTCTGACATCATAAATCCGTAAGATGGGCTCAGCTACTGAGACGTCTCCATCTAGTGGGCATTAAAGGCACTAGCTATATATATTATAGCAGTTAAATCCAAAGGGCGAGAACCAAGGTGAAAATATTCCAAATACGTGGCGACAGTTAATAAATCATACACGTGTATGCGACACTGTACAAAGGCGAGCCAAACTCCCTTATTTTTATTGTAGCTGCTATTTGAGCCATAGGACGACTAGAAGCAGCCCAAGGTCTGGCCCACGTCGCAAGGAACTTGAACATCTACCCCAGAGCGAAGAATGAAGTGGTAATCCGTTTTATCGATTACCAAGCTTTCGATCACCAAACATCCGTTTTTACAATTTTGGTAATCCGTTTACACAATTTAGCAAGCTTTTGCTCACCTACGGATGGCTTTGTCATGTCTAATAGTGTAAACAAAGTGAAATATTGGAACGATTACAATTTAAATATGAGAATCTTTACACGAGAGACATAATGAATGATTATTAAATACGCAGCGCAGAGTGTTCTGAATATGAAGTCACGAGATGTGTAAGTCTAGAACATTATGGTTTTGAAGGGTGAAATCATTAAAGTACTGCATCCAGGTTTTTGGCAAATCCAGGGAGACGCTGTCGTTGCAGTCCTCATGGCTGATGATAATTTCCAGAGACTTTCTGAATGCTGTTGCTTTTGGGTTAGTGTAGGCAGTAATTTTTTAATAGCTTCCCATATAGGAACACACTTCTCTGGATAGAGCTGTAAAAGTTCGTCCTTCTTTTGCGTCCCTTTTGTGTTCTCTGATTGTGGTTCCAAATGAGCGTTTTGTTATTCCGGCGTAATGTTTATGCGTACCGTCAGGGTTTGATAACGGTATGGAATAAACGTCAGCTTCATTGTTGATCGCAGGTCTGTCAGAGAACTTTGAAAGTATGTTGTACAAGGATTTTGGGGCCCTTATGCTTACACCTAGTCCCATTTTTCTTAGAGCGTTTTTCAGGAGGACATAAGACAAGATTGGGATATGTCGTATTGATACCAAGTACTGCAGTTGAGTCTTTGAAATAGTGCATACACCACGTAGTGTGGTTTTGGTCTTCCTGATGATGCTGAGAATACTTTTGTATGAGTGCTCTGCTTTCGTAACTAGATTAATTATTTTATTTAGTTCAGATTGTCTGGCGGAGGTATCTTATCTTACAATAAAAGCTCTCCGGATCCGTAATCTGTAAAACGCAGACTTGTGCTCCGCTGGATAAAATGGGCTGCTTAGCATCGGATCAGGTACAGACGTGGATTTGTAATAGACTTGAGAACGGAGCTGGTTGTCTGGTAATTTAGTTAAGAGAATGTCTAGATAAGGTAGTCAGTTGGGTTTTTTTAATCTCCATGATGAAGTGGATCGAAGAGCGAACAGAGTTCATTTGATCTAGAAAAGGCTGAAGAGTGTCTTTTCCGTGAGGCCATATTGAAGAACACGTCGTCTGCATATTTTAGCCATGTGAAGGTTTTGGGTTAATGTTGGCAAAGATATGTTGCTCTATGTGGCAGAGCACTGCTACGGCTAGGACGGGGAAAAGCGATGACTACCATCGGTGAGCCTTTTTTCTACTTATAAAATTTCCCTTGGAAACTGAAGAAGTTTGGATGTGTGATCAAATCTTTATTATAAGGATTTATCGGTTTTATCCTCTTTTTTTAAGTTCCTTTCGTCTCATTTCTGGTACATATTTTAATTAAATGTTTCCGTGTAATATATCCTATAATCATAATTTCAGGAACATTTGGGAAATCCTGGCCCAAGATCTGACCGATGTACCAAACAAAAGTCATCGATCTTTCCACGTTAATAAGTGAGACACGGAAAAATTGTCATCGGCCGCCACCGGGAATCGCACCCAGTGTATTACAGTTACGCGCCAGACATACTACCACTGCATCACAGCGGCCTCGAATTCTCCAGACTCACATGAGATTAACTGCCAAACCATATGGCAGGTTGCTTCATGGAGCCTCGCACAATGCTGGGAATTCACCAAAGATGGAAAGCAGCAACTGATGAAATAACTTGAAGGCAAATGAGTAATTAATTCATACACTCGATGTGGATCATAACGACGTGGATAGCATGTCCGGCGCGTAATTGGAAGACCTGGGTTCGATTCCCGGTAGCGGCAGATGAGAATTTTTCCGTGACTCACTTATTAACGTGGAAAGAGCGATGAGTTCTGTTTGGTGTTTCTGATCCACGTCGAGTGTATCAATTAATTTGACTGACGTATTTTTTGATTGCTAGTATTTTATAAAACATCCAATTGAGAAATAACCGAGAGCAAAATCATTTTATTCTTTCGAAAAAGAAATAAGCCTGTTCATAAAATGTTATTCTCAGAGAGTGGAAATTTTTCGCACACTCAGTAGCTATCCGTTTAAATGAACCCGGGTGACTTCCATAGTCTTTTTTTTTACTCATTAATTTAATTTAATTTGAATTGATCATGAACCAAAAATTATTGCAGTGTACTAGGATGAATTATTTTTTCATACAATAAAATTTATAAATCCCCAAATGGAATTCATTAGCCCTTGAATTGAAAAATAAGTTTATACTATTTTTATAACTTGTATTAGAAGTTAATAAGTTATACTATTTTTATAAGTTGTATTAGAAGTTAATAAGTTATACTATTTTCATAAGTTTATATTATATGTTACCTATAAATATATAAAATTATATTATAAATTTATATTATCTTTTATATATTAAACACAACCAAGTCAGAAATTCCAAATTTTTTCTTATATTTGGAATGAACGAGTTGGTAGAAAATAAGTGGAGTTTGAGAGATCGTGCTTCTTGCAGTGCGATGGAAATTTTCAAGTGGGTGGAGTGAAGCGGTCAACTATTTTTAGCAGTGCTGTGTCGGTTAAGGTACAATTAATTACTCTCGTCTGTGCTCTGGAGGAAAGGACTGAACAGATTCTTTCAGGGTGAAACTCTTAATTAAGCCAACTGCTTTTTTTCGCGCACCATCATGGAAAATTTAAAATTTGATTAAAATGTACTTCCCAATGTTTTGGAATAACATGAGGTTTAAAGTCTACATATAATGTCAAAAGGATTTTTCAGAGAAAAATTAATAAATTTGAGCTTTAGGGGGAAATGCGAGGTGTTTCGTTAACATCTGATTGGCTGTAGACGAATTGTAGCCATTCTAACACAAATGAGAAAAATATTCGCGCGAGGACCGAAAAAGAAGTTCTGTTTGTCAAATATTTTCCTGAGATGTAAATAGCAGAGAAATATTGGTCTCTCTTCCTGCTTACAAGGCACAGGTTTCGTAAGAGTTGGACTCTATGAAGCTGTCGTAATCTAATGATAAATGGCGTCACCTGATCGTCAATTCAATGCATCTCACGCAATGATCAGCATTCCTAACCTATTTCTTTTTTTCTTTTTTTTTTTTTTTTTGATTGGAAGTTTAGCGACCACCGTGAGCAACTCAATGGGCTATAAGCAGTCGCCCGTCCCTAATTTAGGGTCACTGGTTCCAGGGAAGGGAGAGAGCCAGTGCCGTAAGACAAACACAACATCCATGCCTCACCGGAATTCGAACCCGGACCCCGTTCGGACGAATGATCAGAGACCATCGCTTAGACTACTGCGCCACCGGGGCGGCCTAAACCTAACCTATTTCAAGAAGTGCAAGCTGTATGCCCACATATCAAAATTTAAACAAATTGCTAAAAACGAAGACGCAGTATGAACACTTTCCAGTTGGCGTTTTAGTTGTTTGAAAATGCATTGTCTCGAATTCTGTAACTAATTTAATCTTGAGCACAAATGGGAACATCTGGGTTCGGTCCACTTATTAAAGCTGTGCAAGAGTTTTGGACTCTCGACATTATAACAAAGTAAATTTTTCCGTCATTTTTATCCACGCCAGGAATCGAACCCGGATCCCCTCATTCCGGTATAAGTCACTCTACCAATTGAGCTACGCGGACGTTTCATTCTGATTCCTATCTGCCTTTATGTCGTGTGCGTCCTTCGGGCAGGTACGTCACATCTCCTGGTACGTTACATCATTTCCCCCTTATTTTTATTTTTTATTTTTTTTTCTGAAGTGCTGGAGAAGGGATTCTCTTATTTTTCCTATCTCGCGGTGTGGAAATAACATCACACCAATGCGAGATTTTGAACGGTCGGGTCATCCGGATAGTTCGGGCGCCATTATAATGAAGTAAATTTCTCCGTCATTTCTGTCCACGCCAGGATTCGAACGCGGATCCCCTCATTCCGGAATAAGTCGCTCAAATTGAGCTACGCGAACGTTTATTCCAATTGCTATCTGGATTTATGTCGTGTGCGTCCTGCTGGCAGGTACGTCACATCTCCCCCCCCAAAGAGGGCCGGGGGCATGCCCCACGGGTCAGCCGTGTCCATGAATCGTTGCAGGGAGCCATCCACTGTAGAACGTGCAGTTGAGAACTCCCAGTCAATCTGGTGTGTGGAATGCATCATCACACATTTTGATTTTTCGAAGCGCTGGAGATGGGATTCTCTGATTTTTCCTATCTCGCGGTGTGGAAATAACATCACACCATTGCGAGATTTTGAACGGTCAGGTCAGCCGGATAGTTCGGGCGCCATTATAACGAAGTAAATTTCTCCGTCATTTTTATCCACGCCAGGATCCGAACCCGGATCCCCTCATTCCGGAATAAGTCACTCTACCAATTGAGCTACGCGGACGTTTTATTCTGATTCCTATCTGCCTTTATGTCGTGTGCGTCCTTCGGGCAGGTACGTCACATCTCCTGGTACGTTACAACATCAACTGGGGTTACAGAAGGTATTATTGTGTCAAATACAGCCCTTTCAGGATCTCCAAACAACTGTTTACCGAATTCCAGAATATTTTTGTTACACTATTCTTACCTGCGAAAATTTACTCTCATGTACGACTATTACGCTATCATCTCTCAGGTAGCTAAAATAAATGATTTCAAGTTAATTACGAGCTTGAAATCCCGAAAGAAACCATATCCTGCTACACGGCAATTCATCATACGCTGGTATCGACCATTGCAAATACAGTGTGACGTGTACGTATAATCTATTTTAACTTTCAGTCTTTTTTACGCTTTTTAACCGTAGGATGAAGAAGCGTATAACCGATAAAGTCACGTTCGTTTCGAGCTCTGTGTTTGTGCCCAGTTTTGGAAGTGTATAGTGAGTGTTTGTTCCTATTTTTGTGTTCCCCTTCAAGAAAAAGATCCGTACTTTCTTTTAGCTCAGCTCCCAAGCCGGTGAGTTGCATATTTTGTTTGCATTCAGTGTTTTATTATTTTCGATCAAGCTGATCGATCCTTAAGTTAGTCCTCGCCATTTACAATGGCGGGCACTGAGAAGGGTGAAGTCCACGCCCACATCAGTGATGCTCATTCAACCTCCTCCTCCTCCTCCTCCTCACTCTCAGGAGACCAATCAGCATTTACGCACGTCAAAGACGTCATACGCATACAAGATGTGACGCGCGCCTCCTCTGCAAAGACGCAACTGCCGCCCAGGTGGCGCAGTGGTCTAAGGCGCTGGCCTCTGATCGTTCGTCTGTAAGGAGTCCGGGTTCGAATCCCGGTCAGGCATGGATGTTATGTTTGTCTGACGGCACAGGCTCTCTCCCTTCCCTGGAACCAGTGACCCTAAATTAGGGACGGGCGACTGCTTATAGCCCATTGAGTTGCTCTCGGTGGTCGTTAAACCTCCAATCAAAAAAAAAAAAAAAAAAAAAAAAAAAGACGCAAGTTGGTATCCCTGCCCAGGAGAAGTGACGTCACCTTGACGCACGTCCCTGGTTCATTTCCCGAAGCTATGGATGTGACCGATTGCACTGTTGCGTTGTCTTCCACTGGCTCAACTCAGTTTACCAAGCCGCTACCAGCAATCAGCACTGTGTGGCCCCCATCCCCTGCCAACTCTACTTCTCTCACTTACTCCAAAGTGACCTCCGGAGCGAGAGTTCCTTCCAAGTTTATTGCTCCAGTTTTTCCTGACTCTTACGTCAGTGTTGAGGGTACTTCTGCCACCATCGATATTCCAGAGGATTCCTCAGCCAGGAAACAATTTTTCTCCACAACGGATTTCGGTGTCTGTTTTGATGCATTACCAGACACGAAACTCAAGGAATATAGTATTGCCTTAAAGAAGATGCTTCCTACAGGAGCTTATATCACTCACATGGCTCGAAAGCCACGGGCCGTATTAGTGTATTTTGCCCGTAAAGAACATGCAGACCTTGTGATGACTGATGGCTTATCCATCAAAGATGTGCATCTTCTGGCTGAACCTGTAGCGCAGCGACCTATCCAGGTCACTTTCCACCCAGTCCCGCCTGAAGTCTCAGATGTCGCTCTATGCACCTTACTCAGCAAATTTGGCCGAGTGGTTGGACCAATAACAACTCTTTCGGCGGCGCCCAGAGATCCCGATGACAAATCCATTACAGGGTTTCGTCGAAGTGCCCGTGTCATATTTCCGTCGGACGATCATCTGCTTGCGTGCCCGAAGATCCTAACCGTGCGGTGTGACCAGCAACGTCGGAGAATCGACGTCATTACCTCCTTGCACTTCACGCTTTGCCATGGCGAAAACCATCTACGCGTGCACGGCCCACATCAAGTTCCACCGACTCCGACTGGCGCTCCTACAGGTACAGTTCGTATCTCGAAGCGTATCACACCATCTACTTCAGCACAGCAGGCCTCGGAGCCAAGATATGATGAAAAAGCTTTGCTTACAGACGTTGGTCAACGCAACGCTCCCATAACCGCTTCCTCCTTTTCCCTGGAGGACTTTCCTACAATTGCCTCCTCACTCCCGCAACGTCGTCGCTCCACCACTGAGTCCCTTTCATAGAGTTCACAACCAGCTATTACGACTGGAACCTCCGAAACAGCTGATGTGGAGTCCGTTGGTCCAGAGACGCAGTGTGAAGATGAGACGACCGAGCCTCCACTAAAGCGCCGCGGCTCTGGCCGCAGCAGGCGGGTAGCGAAGAAGCAAAACTCTACTTCACCTCGTTCAACCTCCCTCTCCAGCAGTTCTCCTCGACACACCTCGCCAGCCGAAGTCTCCTTTCCCACGGTCGAAAAGTTCGCTGCATTTCTCCAGACAGCCAATATACTTCCCGTACCACTCTCATACATTGATCTCCATACATACTTAACGAATCCGACCAGCTACGCAATAGCACGTGCCTTAGCAGTCAAGAATCTATCGCTTCGCCAACTTGTGCCGGAGCAGATCTTTAATGTGTCGCATTTCTGCCGTCAGAATGTTCCCACCCATCCGTGGGCACAAATCTTCTATAATCGTCTCAAGTCTTTTCCTCCAGCTCTGAAAGATCTTCAGCTAGAGGCAAGGAACCCCACAATTCAAGATCGTGTCACTTAATTGCAACGGATTCGCTTCCCCCCCTCAGCAACTCTCTGGCATATGAAGACCTCAACCCGTTGAGGGCTGATATTCTCCTCCTTCAAGAGACAAATTGCAAACCAACTACCGTCTATTCTCGATGGTGCCAGTGGGACTTTGTGTTTCATCACGCCTATGGACTAACATCTCATAGCGGCCTTGCCATCGGCATTAGTCATACTCTCAATTCTATTATCACATCCCTCTCTGTGCGAAATATTTGTCGAGATCTCTTACAGCATGCATCCTTTACCATCGCGTCTTCCAGATACCATTTATTCAATATCTATATTCCAAGCACTGCAACTCATTTATCGATTCTCTTCACACGTCTTTGTAGAGCACTGGACCGTATCCCACCGTCAGACCATGTTCTCGTTGATGGGGATTATAACTGTACCCTGGATCCTCTTCTGGATAGGTCTTCTACCATTAGAAAGCGCCGCTATGCCCTGGCGAACCTGCTCCAGACAATTGTCACCAACAACGCTCTTCATGATGTACAACGGCATATTCATCCGTGGTCGACTAATTACACTTGGCGCTTCTCTCATGCGCAAAATCCTTTCTTAGCCCACCTTGACAGGTTTTATGCCTCCAGTACTCTACTTCCTGCGTGACAGAATCGAGTGTGCATCCCACTGCCTCATCTGACTACTGCGCCATTGCCATCATAGTCCAAACTTCCATTCAAACACAGGATAATACGCCCGGGGACATTTGATGATGCACTTCTCTTCGACCCGGCATTCTGCTCTTCGGTCCGGTCATTCTTGATTGACAGACGACTGCAGCTTCAATCTGCACTCTGCGGATTAAATTCTTGGATAGAGATCAAACAACAGCTCGTTCTGCATGTCCGAAATTACTCATTCCAATTAAAGATACTCCATCACATGCACCTAGACTATGTTCGCTCAATGCTATCCATGCTCAGTCTCAGTGATTCTCTCTTCTCCTCCTTTCAAGAAGAGCTTCGATCTCTTCTCACTCCTCTGGCGCAACAAGCTCTCCGCCGACTTTGTTTGCAACACCTGACGCCGGATGCTCACAACTATGAGTTCCTAACATCGGTGGAAAACACCCGACGAGCTTCGACTATACTTCATCATCTACGTCTTTCTTCTGGAGAGGTATCAGATGAGCCGATTGCGCTTTGTTCCCATGTCCGTCAGTACTTTTCCATGAAGTTCTGTGAACCTCCTCAACCAACCTGTGCAGCAATGGATTCTCTACTTTCTAATCTACCCCAGGTCCCCCCCCCCCCATCTCGCTTCTTCTCTTCTCCTTTCCCCCACGCCCTCTGAACTAAACACTGCATTCTTTTCTCTGAATTCTAGTGCCGCTCCGGGTTCGGACGGCCTAACCTTTAGCTTTTATAAAACTTTTCTGCCTCTTCTTCTTCCGTTTCTCCTATCCGCTTTCTCTGCTTCCTTTACTAACTCTCCTCTCCCGAGGGAATTCACAACTGCATACGTTGTCCTTTTCCCCAAGAAAGGGGATCTCCTTGACTTGGTGAACTGGCGCCTAATTTCCCTACTGAATCTCGACAACAAACTTTATACCAAGCTTCTTTCACAGCGACTAAATCCCATCCTCACTCACATCCTCTCCCCTAACCAGACTTACACAGTCCCCCCCACTGTTCTTCTTTCACCCTCCTCTCGCTCTGTCCATGATTCCCTACTCTCTACCATCATTGCTAAGTTCCCTCATCTCGCAACCACCACCGGCCTAATCTTTGTTCCTTCCGCCTCCCTTCCCCTTCCTTTCTTTATTTCAGTCGGCAGATCTACACTTCTACTCTCCTCTCTTTCAACCTCAGTTCTCTATCGGTTACTTTTAAAATCCCACTCTCCTTCTCCCCTTCACATCCCTGATGTCTCCCAATCCTCTCTCACCGCTGTCTGGTCTGCCACCCTTTCTCCTATTTCAGCTCCTCTTGAAATAAACACTCACTGGCTTTTTCTCCACCGCCGTCTTCCCGTTCCATCCATCCTTCACCGCATGATCATCCTTGACTCACCTCTTTGCCCGTTCTGTGCTCAAGAAGCTGATGTCTCTCACGTTTATCTACATTATGTCAACCTCCTTCCACTACTACATCTTGCATTTTCCATTGCTCAACGTTCAGCCACAACTGATCTTCCTTTCGATGCCTATAAGACACTCCTCATGCAGGTCTCTCCGCCAGTCAAGCTTCCACCCATCTGCTCATATATTTTCATCCTGGTGAAACACGTCATTTACGTATTTCATCAGCGCTGCCGAGATATCTCATCTCCTTATACCATCCACCAAGCTTCTGTGAAACTACTGTGCCACTTTCGGGAGCGTCTCCTCTCAAGACTTCGTCTAGAGAACCTTGTGGCCGTTGCCCAACAGAGAGAACCACTTTTCCGTTCCACCTGGTCTCCGGCCGCTTCCTGGTTCGCCGGCATGCCAGCGACGTTGCAACTGACTGTCGGTAATTTATAACCTCGTTGCTCTTGTCTCTGTTGAATTTCGGTTCAACGTGCATGCTCACCATTGGTTTTCGGAATCAAACTTCAACATAAAGCTGATATCTTCTAACAAATGTGAATATAATATACACTATACTGTACAAATGTATATAGTCTTACTTGTTTTCTCTTTACCAGTACTAAGACATAGCAATTCGGTTTGCCTTAGGTTTCACATTGTCTACTTTGTCATCTACAGTTCTCCTTTTGTACAGTGCTTCATTATAATATTCTCGTTCTGTTATGTGTCAGCACTATAATATACTTATGCTTCGAGACGAAATGTTTCGACAATCTATGTTATTGTTCTTGTGCAAAATGCCTGCACCTCTTACCACGAGCCTACCTCTACCACGAATCAACACATCGTGCTGTATATAATGTACATAGAATTTTAGAGTTTGTATATTTTACCGTACAATATATGTATCAGGACGCCCATGTTCGACTCCTGAACCCAACCTTGTTAATAAAATTGTGTTGAACTGAAGAAGCGTATATGCTCCAGCTTTGTCCGTCCGCGCGATAACTCGCGTGAAAATGGTTCGATTTCGACGAAATTTTAGTATGTGGTAGGGAACCACCTGGGGACAAACCCCATTGAAAATGGGTGAAATAGGGTAAAAGGTCAGGACATAGGAGCTGGATCCATTCCATTGCCTTTATGCGTCATAACATGCGTAAATATGATTCGATATCGATGAAATTTTAGTATGCGGTAGGGAACCACCTGGGCACGTACCCTATTGAAAATGGGCGAAATGGGGTCAAAGGTCAGGCAGGGCATAAGAGCGGGATTTATTTCATTGCCCTTATGCGTCATAACTTGCGTAAAAATGGTTCGATTTCAATCAAATTTTAGTATGTGGTAAGGAACCACCTGGGGACGAACCCTATTGAAAATGGGCGAAATGGAGTTAAAGGTCAGGACATAAAAGTGGGATCCATTCCATTGCCCTTATGCGTCATAACTTGCGGAAAAATGGTTCGATTTCAATCAAAGTTTAGTATGTGGTAAGGAACCACATGGGGACGAACCCTATTGAAAATGAGACAAATGGGGTCAAAGGTCACGACGTAGAAGCGATATCATTCCATTACCCTTATGCGTCATAACATGCGTAAATATGGTTCGATTTCGATAAAATTTTAGTATGTGGTAGGGAACCACCTGGGCACGAACCCTATTGAAAATGGGCGAAATGGAGTCAAAGGTCAGGCAGGGCATAATAGCGGGATTTATTCCATTGCCCTTATGCGTCATAAATTGCGTAAAAATGGTTCGATTTCGATGAAATTTTAATGTGTGGTAAGGAACCACCTGGGGACGAACCTTATTGAAAATGGGCGAAATGGGATCAAAGGTCAGGACACTGGAGTTGGATCCATTCCATTGCCCTTGTGCAACATAACTTACCTAAAAGGCTTGTATTGCGACAAAACTTTATCATGTTGTTCCGGAGGTATAGTGAACCGGTTCTGTTGAATATCAACGAAATGGGGTCAAAGATCATTGCACAAAAGCAAGATTTATTCCACAGCCATTATTCTCATAACTTGCGTAAAACTGCTTCTATTGCAACAAAACTTTATCATGTTGTTCCGGAGGTATAGTGAACCGGTTCTGTTGAATATCAACGGAATGGGATCAAAGGTCATTTCACAAAAACAAGATTTATTCCACAGCCGTTATTCTCATAACTTGCGTAAAACTGCTTCTATTGCGACAAAACTTCAGTATGATATTCCTGAGGTATACTGAACCGGTTCTGTTGGATATCCTTGAAATGGGGTCAAAGGTTAGGGCACAGGAGTGAGATTTATTCCACAGCCATTATCCACATAACTTGAGTAATAATTTCTGGTATGTTGGAAAGCGTATCATAATCAATGCATTGCATGATTTTACTAACTTGTTTTGCTATTCTTGTGCAAAATTTTGTTTACATCTCGATCACACTGTCGGACACTTGGCGTCATGTCTGAACTCCCGAAAAATGTTTTTTCTCAAGTGGAAGCTCCAGAAGTAGGTCAAAGGAGAGAGAAAAGAGGTAAAAGCAAATATCACTTTGATGTGTGATAGGGATTACAGGAAAGATGAGATTGTTATCATCGTTAGTCTGATTTGTTCGTTGAACGTTACGATGACACTTTGATTACTACGAGTTGTATTCAGTCAGTTGATGACCTACACTAGTATTTGTTAAAGTTAATTAATGCTATTTAATCTACGTTTTTGTGACCACTTCTTTATTATGAGGGATTTAAATTTACAAGTTAAATAAGAGTTATTTCCAAACCAGTACCTTGAACAAGAAGAGGAATGAGAATGTCTGCAAAACCGCTGTAAGTTCATTTCATTGGTCTGGAGATTCGAAGGCTCGGACCGTTGGAACTAAATATTTAAGTGTTCAATAAGTTAACATAAAATACAACAGCACTCACCCCTCACTAAAGCGATAAATATATGCTTAGTGAGTACTCATGAAGTTTCTCTAGAACCGTTATACCAGAAATAATGTCCCCTGCTGTTCATTCCTTAAAGTTATACATAGAAAATAAGTAGTAGTAAGTCAGAATTATTACAACAGCAAGAGAATGATATTTATTGGATTCCGAAGACTCACAGATTTCAAACAAATATTCACTTACCTTATCATTATCGCAAATTCTTTGGAATGTTGATATACATTGATAGTCGAAGTCAAACAACCCAAAGTTTGAATTTGTACAAATTGTTGCGAAATCGTTATAATTGTTCTTTCCGCCAGTAGATGTCACCATCATACTGTATCAGAGACGCCGAGTTCACTGTGATGTGTATAGGTTGTTCTCGGTGTAGCTTTGTTCCTTGTGGAAGTGAAATGTCTTTTTCCCAGCCGCTTTCAATCATTTTGAAAAGTTAAAAGAAAGTTGAATTTGGAAGTTGAAAGCTAATTGTTCGTAGGCATGTTTTGCCGAGGAATTTCGCGAGAAATATCCAAGTACAACAGTCCGTCAGAAGTCGACAATGGCGAGATTAGTGCAGCGTTTTGGAAAAACTTGGAGCTGCAGCAAATAAAAAACGCTCCAGGATACCTTCCATTTTGACTGACGACAAAATGGATGAGGTAATGATGTGCTCATCAAATGCTTCGGGAAACACGCCGTGCAATTATCAATCTCGTACGGTAGCACTCAAAAAACTGAGAGATCGTTACACATTCGTCCATATCGTGTTCACTCACTCCATGAACTGAAGGACCCAGATAAAGGCAAACGAATAAACTTCTGCAGATGGTTACGCTCATTCGTTGGAGAACATTGAATACAGATTCTTGATACTGTTTTCTTCAGTGAGGAGACCTGATTTCAGCTCAGAGGGTTTGTGAAGAGTCATAGCAATAGGATTTGGTCATGTGAAAATCCACACGTTTTTCATGAAGAAGTTTTGCATTCTCAATTTGTTTGAGAATGCAAAACATTCTCTTGAAGTTTGTTTTGCGATTTTACACCGTCCCATGGTGGTACCAATTTTCTTTGAAAGCACGACCAATAGTTCCGCCTACCAAGACATAATCACACAGTTCGTGGCACTCCTTGATGTCAGCGAACGACATTGTTGGTTCCAGCAAGACAGTGTCACTTGCCACACGTCGGTTAGTACCGTACATGGTTTGCAAGAATTTTTCGGCGACCGTCTAATCTCGAAAGAATTGTGACCTCCGCGATCACTCAATTTATCCCCACCAGATTTTTCTTTTGGGCGTATCTCAAAGGTCTTGTCTATAAGAATAATCCTCCAGCCCTGGATGAACTTTAAATGAAAATTGCAACGGTGATTGAAAACATCAATGAGCAGGTGCTTCACAAGGTGGCATCAAACCTGGTAAAAAAACCCGCTTTTGCATCCACAAAGAAGATGCCACTTTCAACGTATGTTATAATGAGGTTCCTATTCTGCTTTTGTTATAAACGTGATATTATACCCTGCATTTTTAGATGTTTCAGTTTTCATATACTTGTAATTGACCTCGAAACAGGTATGCGTTATATCTGGGTTACGCGACTTTCGATCACCTTGTCGAACAGTCTGTAATATGTTATGAGATAGTTTTGGTTTTAGTATCACCACTATCTGAAAGAAATGGTTTTCAGGCCACACACAGAGTTATTCAAATAGGGGCAATGAAAATATAGGGTGACCAAAATTAAAGTATACAGAAGAAAAGAATAAAATTTTGAGACAGTACTTACTTTAATTCGAAACAGCGCAGAAGAAGAAATAGAATGAAACCATAGAGATTACACTACTGCTTGCTCCAACTGTGAAACAAAACAGTCCAATTACGTTTGACATCTGAGTCGCTGATTGTCAAACATTCCATGGATATTCTGATTGAAATAGCTCGATCACATGTCGAAGTTGCTCTTCAGTTGGTCAATATCCAAAGACACCGAAATGCCGCATTCCTGTTCTTCAAAGAGAAGGCTAGGGGCACAAATTCTGGTTAATTCAGAGGGAATGGATTATGAAACAGTTTTGGAAAATTTTGCTGGAGGACTTAAAACCTAATACTAACAATGTGCTTTGTAGCTCCACCTTGCTGGCAGTGATTTTCCTTGTGCAGGAAATACTTTATATTCTTCCATATATAACTTGGCTGTTTTGCCATCACACATTTGTTCAGGTATTCTCCATTGAAGTAGTGATCGGAAATGGCACATGAAACTTTAATTTTCTCGATATGAAAAGGACATTTCACTTTCTCATATAGCAGCTCCAAATCCAGACACCTTCTCATTTACTCTTTACAGCACTCCAACAAAAAGGCTTGGCATTCATCCGAAGAACAAATATTACGGAGGAAATTATTCGCCAGAATCGACAAAGCAAACCATTTTGTCGCACATGTAGTTCCATCTTGAAGCTTCTGCTTCATCTGCAAGCGATACGAAAACGCCGCAACTCAGGAACAGAAACTGCACAGACGTTCTTTCCATAGACAGTTCTCTCTTTCCATAGACAGTTCTCTGGCGATTCACTATTCAGTTCTCTTTGGTGATCTAAGAATTTCGTCAAGCACCTTTGTAACGTATACCAGGAGATGTGACGTACCTGCCAGCAGGACGCACACGACATAAAGGCAGATAGTAGTCAGAACAAACGTCCGCGTAGCTCAATTGGTAGAGCAACTTATTCCGGAATGAGGGGACCCGGGTTCGAATCCTGGCGCGGATAGAAATGACGGAGAAATTTACTTCGTTATACCTTCTGTATTCGTTTATTCTATGTGGAGACATATTTCGTTCCCAAATTGATCTTCCATTGAGTTGTCATTACTCCAGTCCCTCAAAATTTCTTTATCAGCAATAACACTGTTTTCTTACTTTGAGATGGTTCATGAACTTTTCGTCAAAGCGCTCATTTCCATTTCCACACTTCGTGAACTTCCTTGCCTTTGCTTCAACGTACGAAAAAAATTTTTTTCCCTAACGAAGGTTTTTCGTTCTCAGATAATGGGCATCATTACGACACTGTTAAATCTTTCTTTCCGTTCGGACTTCAAAACCAAATAACGTCACAAGTAAAAGGTCGCCCGCACACACGAGCTAGCCGAAATGTTGCTAAACTTCGGTGCACATCATTCTGCGTCGAGAAAAAGAAATGCGAGAAAAAGAAATGCGTGTTCCTAGCATCGATTGGACGTAAGGAATTGCTCTCCGCGCGTCTTCTTTTAAAACGGGGGAAATAAGTTACTTCGAGAAGGAAATACCACGATCTGGAGATGAAATACATAACCCGTATTTCTCAAGAAAAAATTCCCATTATACTTACAGAAAAAAGATAATTTTCAAATATGAATGATTCAGAATTACTACTTTTACGTCTTACTCTCATCATTCTGAAGTGTATGACGTTAGAACTCCTGACAGACAAAACCAAGAATCAAAGTGCTTGCCGTAGCACCTGAAAATTCACAAAATATGGCTTAGAGTGGAAATACTCAATATTTTGAGTGATAAGAAACGCAGCGTATGGTACGTAAGATTCATATCATAGACAATGGAACGCTTGCATTTGCCCACAGAAAATATAACTGCTAACTCCAGTATACTTCTATGTAATACCAGATATTATTTATTCTTCAAATTTGGAAAGCCAATTCATATGTTACTTAACAGTAAATAGCACATTCATCATTTTTAAGGGTTCCAAAGTAAATGCCTTCATGCTGTTTATGAGTGTCTGCTGTCGATAAAATGAAAGTCCTGGAAAATGAATCTCAATTGCATTACTAGCATATCTGTTCGACGCGAAGGGGATTTGATGATGATTTGATTATCATGGTGGCCAATATCTATTCACACGCTGTCTTTATCTGTGCTAAATCTAACCAACAGTCGGAAATCTCTATGATGTTCAATGGTCTTGCTTTCATTTTCCTCCTCCGAAAACCTATCTAAATCGCAAATCACGACCTGTGGGTGATGCAACCAGAGAAACAGCAAATAATTCAACTCTCGTGCGAAATGGCGCGTTCGTACAGGAACCACTTCTTATCATTAATTTCCTATTTAACGAAGAATGGATTTGCGCTGGAGGACGGCTCCATCGTTTTGCGATTTAATTTCTCTGTTCGGATGACGATAGAGAAATCGATAAAGGATTCGCTGAGACGAGTGGATCTTTACGAACAGACTGCGCGGGTGTTAATTCCACTTTGGAGGAAGACTCGACGACTTTCTCATCGTTCGCTTACGCTCTTTAGAGGTGGCAATTATTTGCTATCAATTATGCATCTGGCAACTGACGAACACCCTTGCCCACAGTGGCGGTTCACCACTGTAATTATCTTTGCAGTGCAGGATAGTAATTAAATGTTCGATCGATGCACTTACGAACTTCGCCAGGCCACACGAAACAACAATTCTGTATGTAACTCATTTTTTAAGGATGATTCACATACAGGTGATTTTTCGCGCATTTTCCTGCCAAATATTCAGGGCTAGCATTACTTTTGTCAAGTTAGTCCCAAAACTATCGTTTATTATTTCAAAGGCTTCGGACAAAGTTGCCGTTTGTAAAACACTAATCTTTTGAAGCTATGAAAAATCTTTGAGCTTCCAAACATGTTTCACATAGGCATAAATATAATGTGACATGAAATTTCAGTTATACCCCTGAAGTAAAAACTTAAGAACCCCACATTCGAAAACAACAATAGTTTATCTCGCTCTTAATCTGAAAAAGCAGTCTCCCACAACTATATCTTACTCCAGTGGAATGATTTCCGAAAATAACATCATATTTTACCCTCAGTATTTACTTTATGAGATAACAATGTGTTTTAAATAGAACTTACTTTTTACGATAACAGTGTGTTTAAAATAAAACTTTCCGCCCCGGTGTGCAAGTAATCAGAGGCGTGGGCTTTTGAATAATTATTATCCGAGATGGGCCAGAGCTCAAGTTCAAAATGCGGTATTGGCAGCACGTTTCTCTTATATAGCTATTCTCTCCCAACTGATGTGTCAGTTGCCAAAAATTATGCATCGGCGACTCTTTATTCTATTAGTTGCTCACGTGGGCCGTTAAACCCGGAGACAAAACAAATCAAAATTTTTAACTTCCGTATGTTTTATTTTCAAACAAGAATCAACAATTTAAAATATCATGGGAAAAAGTGTTATTTAATTTATTCTTCTGGAAGCTTCAACACTGAATGTTCTTGAAACCCATCTCCGAAATTCCAACGGTGCATGATATCCATTCTATCATATACTAAGGAGGATCGGAAAGTAACACGCAGCATTTTTTCTCTTTGTAGGTTGCAAGTAGCAGGTTGCAGTTTGGCAGACAACGAGTTTGAATATCACACTATAAACAGGTTTGGCTGAATCAGGTGTCGCCGTGGTGGAAGACAGTGTGAACGACGGCACAAAAAAAATGTCGCGTTTGTTAGCGTCGTCTGCGAATAAACAGCAACGCGGTGTAGTCCGAATTTTGTGGGCTAAACGGAAAACTCCGACGGAAATTCACAAAGAAATGGTCGAAGTTTATGGTAGTTATTGCCTGGACCACAGCAGCATCTCCAGATGACGCAATATTTTTGCAGAGGACCGTGAGAACCTTACCGATTAGCCACGTTCCGGTCGACTTATAACCGCGTCATCACCTGACACTGTGACAGGCCTTGAACAGGCAATTCTGAGTGACCGGTGGATCCATCTGCGCAAATGGGCACAGAACTTCAACATTTTGTACGGTATATCGTACGATATTGTGCATGACAAATTGTAATTTCGCAAGGTCAACGCGCGATGGGTGCCCAAGAGTTTGGCAGACGACCAGAAAGGACAGAGGATGACGTCATCCTTGGACCATTTGATGCGTAACGCAGAAGAAGGGCATGAATTTCTAGCAGGTGTAGTGACTGACCGCGAGTCCTGGACGTAACACTACATTTCTGAAATAAAGAAGGCCAGTATGGTGTGGAAACGATCCGACTCCACCCCACCAAAGAAATTCAGAGTCACCCAATCTACACAAAAGGACTTCATGACGATGTTCTGGGACATGCATGGCGTATTTCTGGTGGATTTTCATCCCACGGGGACCACAGTGCATGCCAAAACCTACGGTAACACAATGACAAAGTTGCGTCATGCCCTTCGTGACAAAAGACCCAACAGAGACGCTCTAAATGT
Organism: Macrothele yani; assembly: GCA_039090855.1. NCBI lineage: Eukaryota > Metazoa > Arthropoda > Arachnida > Araneae > Macrothelidae > Macrothele > Macrothele yani. The sequence goes on along the minus strand of CM076995.1, from coordinate 3,123,285 downwards.
CAGACTGCTTCCCAACAATGCTCGTCTACGTGTTGCACAACATGTTCATGAAAAATGTGTGTGATTCCGTTGGGAGATGCTCCAGCATCCATCGTACGGTCCGGGCCTGGCTCCTTCGGACTTTCATCTGTTTAGTCCTTTGAAAGGATTCCTGCGCGGCCAACGCTTCGATTCGGGTGACGTAGTCAAGTCGGTTTTTCGCAGGTTGCTATGCGCACAGAAAACGGACATTTATGAATAAGGTATACTAATACTGGTACAACGCTGGGATAAATGGCTCGAACGTCTCGGTTCTTATGTTGAAAAATAGCTAAGAAATGTAGTTCTACTGTGTATATGTTTCCTGTTGCCTATATGTTAAACTTTTGCCTAAAAAAATAGACTTACTTTTCGATCCACCCTCGTATGTATCACAGATGAAAGTCCGGCAGGCGGGAGTCAGATTTTGGTGTCAAACCAATGCATTGTCCAAATTTCCTAAATAGTTTCCCAAGTGGTCCACAAAACTTCAGCATAAAGACAAAAAACTTGACTTGAGGCCCCGTGAACATCAAAACGCAGCTCTCATCATGCCAGTAAATTGGAAATAAAAATAAAATTAAACAGTGTTTCCGTTTCCCTACAGATAAGCCATACAAATAACTCTTTAGTAATATTAATGTTACTGGTTTTGTCCTGTTGAGATTGCGAAATACCAGAACAAGAAAATATAAATGGTCCCATAAGGTCAAATTTCTGTTGCGAATGTTAGTTATTTGGTCTTGTTAGGATGGCAAAATATCAAAACAAGTAACGCAAACGATCGAAAAACATCGAACGTGCAATTTGGTAGCCTGAAAACATTAATGCAAATCGAGCACTACAAGTTCACTGCAAATCCAGATTACTTGGCTAAAAAGGTAGAAATACAAGCGCCATTTTGAATAAATATCTTTTTACAACACACCTTTATTAAGTACTTACGCATGTCTATTTTAGAAGTCATAAAATCTGTTGCCGTTTCACTTCATTGAGAAACATTACCGCTAATGCTTTACCTTCAATGCTTAATTTAATACCCTACTGCTTTACCTTAAAATAATACCTTTAATGCTTTCGACCCAATTAAACTGTACCACATGCCAGGTACCGCATCCACCAGTGAAGAGAAGTGCCGTCCTTGTAAACAATGGGCCACGAAACGAAATAGATGGTAGTCGGATGGGCAAGTTCCGGACTGTATGAAGGATGGGGTAAGCTTTCAATCCCTTCCGATTTTTGTAGTTTTTGGAGGACCACTGTGGAAATATACCTTGAGGTTTAATACACCTCCAGCAACGGCCGCTTCCTACCTCTGAGTAGCTTTGGCTTAGAGCATCATGGACCAGCTGCAATATTGTATGCCACAGAGGTCCCATCCAATATCCTGACCATCTAGCACCAGTTCATAGCGCAAAAGATCCTCTCAATTCCATCCGTCTAAAAACCGTCCTCTTGCACCACTGGTTGTGTGTCCTGGTGTGGCTTCAGTCACTTGTTCTCAGTGTTGGGGTAACCTAGAAATATTCGCTATTCATCACCTGAGACGACAAAACCTATCATCCCATGAATTTGACAGAAATATACGACAGAGAGCCGCACATTGTTCTACCTGCTGGGATGTCAATTCATGGAGAACCATTCAATGGCGCTTGGAGGAAAAACCAAATTGCTTCAGGAGACGAACGATGGTGGACTGAGAATACCCCACGCCAGTTTTCAATTGTTTTGTGCTAGTACCGATAATTCTCTGTCACAGTTTAAACTATAGGATGTAAGAAGAGTCTGTGGTATTTCGACGTCCTGACTTCCGCCTGCCTTCGAGACTGGTGTTCCTATCATTGAAACGCCGGAAAGACTTTCGTGCGCCGTCTACTGTTCCCTGGCTTTCAACTGCACAATGTCCTCCCACTGCTGTTGTCCATTGTTACCTCGTCTTCAATTGCACAAAGTTCTCTCACAGCTGCTGTCTACAGTTCCGTGGCCTTCTCGGCACAAAGTCCTCTCACTGCTGCCGTCCGTTGTTCCCTGGCCTTCAACCGCACAATGTCCCACCACTGTTGTTGTCCACTGTTTCCTAGCCTTCAACTGTACAAAGTCTTCTTACAGCTGCTGTCTACTCTTCCCTAGCCTTCTACTGAACAAAGTCCTCTGACTGCTGTCGTCCGCTGTTCCCTGGCCTTCAACTGAACAAATTCCTCTCACTGTTGCTGTCCACTGTTCCCAGACCTTCAACTGTCCAGTGTCTTTTCACCACCGGGTGATCCTACTCCATTAATAGAGTAGGATCACCCGAACAGCACGTTTATGATCTCCATCCTTTTCTTACTTAATACAGCAATGTGGCTCTACGTCATATGCGTGATGCCGCAATGTGCTATAGTAGACTGGGTACCATCGACGCTACAGCACGTTTATACAGGAATAGAGGCCCAACACTGTGTCGCTTAAAATGTGATGAACGTTTTTCTCACCTTGATAAATACCTTCGGGGAAGTATACAATGTACAGTTCCCCGTATTACAAATTTTGTAGGAAGTTGCTGAACCTTAAGTTCACTCAAAGAGTGTAATGTTACGGCACGATGTCTTTTAAAATTGCACTTTCTCTTGTTATTTGCAATTTGGATGAAATTTTGAGTGGGACATATGTTGTTACGAAAAAGATATCTAACTTTTTAAGGTCATACTTTTTCATCAAAAAATGATTATATTTTCTGATTCGTAATCTTTCTTCTGAATATTCCGAGAAATTTTAACTTTTCTTTCAGGACTTTTCAGCATAACCTACGAGAGGGAAAGATGTCTCCTCAGCATCTACTTTTATTAGAAAGTTTCTTTCAATCTCCTGGGATTAAAACTAACGTCAAAGAAGTAAATTGTGGGCTTTTATTGTTCACACTATCACAAAAGTGTTTTAAGCAGGAAACACATCTGGTAAAAGGAAAAAATCTGCCGATAAAGGTGTCAGAAACTGTAAGCATGGGAATTCATCTTTGTGATTACTGCTTGGATTGGCTATCTCCCCGGAGTTTCATTTTGATGCTGGTACCTTTTTCTGCGCGATGTCGAAGAACTGCCAAAAAATCACCCCATCCATTTTCATTACTTATGATGGAGAAGATATATTAACGGAGGAAGTCCTCGGGGAGATCTTAGGACTGCTTCTGCGGATTCTCCACGTGCCGAAACCTTTCGCTTTTCAACACTTTTATTCTGTGCGTAAAAAGCGATGAAATAAATACGATAGCAGAAAATAATGCAACTGAAGCTATTTCGTGACTTAAAGGCGCCTGTTCATTTTTCAAACGTAGTCTGTAGTCTATTGTCATTGACAAGACTGTCAGCAGATATCACACCTAAGCGTGTTTTAATGCATCCTCTGTGTCAAACGTTCTCTGTTTTACCTCCCACTGCATATATAGAAAACATTTATCAATTTTAAGTTTGAAGACAACGATTTGACGGTTCTTGTGTTTTTCAGAAACCTCGACACCTGATATAGAGAACCGGAAAAAAAAAAGAAAAAAGCCGAGGACCACCATTCGCAGACCAGATGAAAGCCATGCAAAGAGATGGTACTTTAATGCAGTGTGAACATAATATTTTAATATTTCATACAGTTGTTTGAGAAATATTAAAACATTGTGAAAAGTTCAAAACAGAAATCAAAGAAAATGCATTGAGCTGACACTCGTTGAGAGGGCTTTTGTGGTTTAACCTAACCAACACGGTTTTTTGAAGAAACACTCAACACTTATCAACCTATTCCATATCACAGAGGATATTTCGTCATCTATTGACAGAGGATCACAAGTTGATGTTATTTACACTGACTTTGTTAAAGCTTTTCACAAAGTTCATCATGGCATTTTACTCAAGAAATTGAACTGTCTTGGCTTCAGTCATAATCTGTTGTCCTTGTTAAAATCCTATCTCTTCAACCGATCCCAGTCTGTTATTTATAGCAACCATGTTTCCAATCCCTATGTTGTCACGTCTGGAATACACCATGGCTCTAATTTAGAACCACTTTTGTTTTCCATATACATTAATGACCTTCCTTTTTACATTGATGGCCCTTGTCCCTTATTCGCTGATGACCTCAAGCTTTATGGCAATGAACAGACTCCTGATACTATCATATCTTACTCTTCAAACTGATGCCAATAACCTGCTTCAGTGGTGTGCGTGAACCCACCTCCATCTCAACATCTCTAAATGTCATGACGTTTCCTTTTTGAGGAAAAGAAACTCAATTCTTTTTTTACTACAAAGCTGGCGGCTATTCTCTTAGCCGAGCAAACGATGTCCAAGACTTGGGAGTCACATTTGATTCGAACTTGAACTTTAATAGGCGTATCAAAATAAATGTACGTACAGCGCATTGAAATCTTGAATTCATCATGCGACATTTCAAGTATTTTTCGAATTATCTGACACTTATTCGCATTTTTGAGAGAACGGTCAAATCCTCACTGGAGTATGCGGCGGTCACTTGTGCCCTAACCTCTTAGCTCCAGTAAATGAAAGCGAGAATGTTCAAAAAAGTTTTCTTCCATACTTTATTTACAAATCGACTAGTGTTTATATCCCGGATATTCCGACGATTGACCTCCTGTCATTCTTCAAGATGACCTCCCTACAAGCGAGAAGGAAGGCTCTCCAACGTAAGTTTTTGTACGGTATGATTAATGGAGAGATAGATGATATTTAAATTGTAAAGCAATTAAGTTTCCATGTGCCACGTTTACCAAGGACAAAACGTGAAGTATTTTCGGTGCCATTCTGCAGAACTAATGCTGGAAAAAATTATCCGTTATGCAAAATGTATAGACTTCACAACTCACTTGAAGAATGTCCGGATATTTTTAATGTAAGTCATAATTTTTGTTCGTATAGCATGTTTTGCAAGATTTTAATAATCACTTTTTAATAAGCTATGATATTAACGCACAATGATGTTATAGCAATTCTTGTAACCAGATTTACCATCTGTATGGATGTGCTTCCAAATAAATAAAGAAATAAAGAAGTAAATAAATAAAACCTGCTGCCGAAATAAATATAGAAGTTTACGCTCGAATTTTGATATTTTATTCAAATTTTGACCTAACGAAAACAAAATATGATATGTATACTTATCTTACCTTGTTCACAAGTATACATATTTTATATCTTTTCTTAAATATTATATGTTATAAAATCAATTTTGAATTGTAACATGGTCAAATGTAACCCCATAATGAACAATAAATGAAATAAAATGAAAACTGAAAATGTGGTACGCTAATTGAAAAAGATGCCGTCAACACACGGTTAATGATATTGAACGTATCTGCACTCAGATTAAAACCTTTAATTACTTAAAATAGATAAAATACAAGATCTTTCAGAGTTCCAAGCACTCCATCCTCAGATATGTATACTTAAGTTATTTTTTGTGTATATAATTCGTACGTCTGGTCCTACCGCTGGCCTTTTTACCTGAGGATGGAGTGCTGAGCACTCTGAAAGATCTTGTATTTTATCTATTTTAAGTAATTAAACGCTTTAATCTGTGTGTAGATACGCTTAATATCATTAATCGTATATTGACGGCATCTTTTTTAATTAGAAGATAGCAGGATGATTTTTACTTTCATGTGGTAAGCTTTTTCTTTTTTTCTGTGAGTGTTTGTTTATGTTTTCCTTTTTTTGGAAATCTTGGTAGCCTCTTATGTCTTCTGAAACGAATGCCACGTCAGCACTTCCAAAAGTTTCTTCTTAAGCTATTTTCTGTCAGTCAGTCAAGTCAAGCGCATTGAAACAGGAACGTGCAACTGAACTGAGTCATGAAGATAATCGCTGTCAGTGACATCAAAGAGATCGATGAGATAAGCAAATATTATCCTTATGCTTAACTTTAAAAGCCGGGTTATAGATAATTAGGTTTAAAGTTAACTACGTTGTTATATGAGTGTATCTCAACTTTGATCTATAACTAATTTTGTGATATCTTCGTGAAAACACAACTTTATGGCGTACCGTTATTGGATCGAAGGAATAAAGCTGTGTTTAGGACTTAATGATGTACCGTTATTGGATCAAAGGTATAAAGCTATGTTTAGGACTTAATAAAGCTGTGTTTAGAACTTAATGGTGTACCGGTATTGGATCGAAGGAATAAAGCTCTGTTTAGGACTTAATAAAGCTATGTTTAGGACTTGATGGCGCACCGTTATTGGATCGAAGGTATAAAGCTGTGTTTAGGACTTAATAAAGCTGTGTTTAGGACTTAATAAAGCTGTGTTTAGGACTTAATAAAGCTGTGTTTAGGACTTAATAAAGCTGTGTTTAGAACTTAATGGTGTTCCGTTATTGGATCAAAGGAATAAAGCTGTGTTTAGGACTTAATAAAGCTGTGTTTAGGACTTAATAAAGCTGTGTTTAGAACTTAATGGTGTTCCGTTATTGGATCAAAGGAATAAAGCTGTCTTTAGGACTTGATATCGTACAGTTATTTGATCGAAGGTATAAAGCTGTGTTTTGGACTAAATAAAGCTGTGTTTAAAACTTAATGGTGTACCGTTATTGGATCGAAGGAATAAAGCTGTGTTTAGGACTTAATAAAGCTGTGTTTAGGACTTGCTTATAAGCGACTTTGATGCAATTGTTTTATAAGTGTGAACCAATAAGTATTACAGTCTTGTTTTTTCTAATACAAAAACCAGGAGAAAAAACAGTAGCGAATTTAATACAATGAAATAAAAATCAACGTTTACTAACGTAGCATTTATACAACATATTTAAAATGCAGTAAGGAAGTACAAGTTCTCTGCACAAAGGAAACAACAAAAAACGGTGGGCATTTGCTTCAACTTTACTGCTTCAAGAATAATAGCAAACTCTCATTTTTCTCATCCATTTCGGAACACAACATTTTCATTGTTATTTCTTACAAGTGAAGTAATGGACTGGATTCTCGCGTACTTACACGAAGTGGAAAACATTTAGGCAGCAGTTTTGAGATTTCACTTATTGCTAGATTAGAGAAAGCAATCGATCTAAATGTATTTTCCAAAACCGATTTTGAGTAGTCCTTGATGTCTTTCCTGCAGAAGTAAGTAGAGGACGCTAAAGAATCCTGACTCCAACACCCAAGTACAGATATAGAGTAGAAACAGTGAATGAAATGTTCTGCAAAACTGTTTCTGCGCTATTTTTGAGCTTCAGAAAGAATAAAAATCCTCCTAAGCCCTGCGTGGTTGAATGAAGTTTCTGCAACACAGAATTTTGAGATTTTGCTACATTGCATTTTTAAGGCAATATAACTGAGACTTGGTTCCGAACTAAGCAAATGGGAACAATCCCTTTATTGGTATTTATGGAAGAATTTTATTTGGAACATAGTTTTTCAAATGCTCTTTTATTAAAACTGGAGGTGTTCTAAATGAATGAGTGAGCATGAAGGACTTAGATTTTTAAATTACATTAATACACAAAGAAAATAAATTACATTTAACAAAGTATTCCGTAGTCTATAAATAAAATTCGTGTTGCAAATATTAGGATTAATGACTCCCGTCTTGTTGCACGATAAAATAAGTTAAAACTACATTGAAAGTTAAAACTTTATGCTTAAATGCTTTTAATAAAGTTTCAACTTATTTTATCGTGCAACTAGACGGAAGTCATTAATACTAGTATTCCATAGTTTACTATGGTAAAAATATGTACATAGGAAGAGAGAGGTTATACGTAATTTTGTCAGATAGAAATGCTTCACCTGCATCAATTTAAAGAAAATTAAGTTCATCCCTGTCAAAATTTTGGCGTTTCTAGTTTTTAGATTATACAAAGGACCGAGGAAAATATGTGGCCTAAGCAATACTTTTCCTTTCGTCGTCTTCTCTACAAAAAACGTATTTTCGTATCAGAGAATGAAATTGCAAAAATTCTTCTTCTGTCTGATAGAAATAAAAATGCACATAAGATTTCGACTGCCTCTTCTTCCGTTCATCAATTTTCCAGACATTCTGGGTTTTTGTCTTGAAAGATTTAAAAAAACCCCATCTCCGCTTTTAAAGGCTGGATTACAGAAATCTGTCCGGGTCTGAGAAAAGAAGACATGGGCGCAATGTTATCAATATATCTGTTCTCTAAATCTGTCGATCAGTCTGTTTGTCCTGAAAAGACGATATCGCCCCCCCCCCCCTTCCTAAAGATCATATTGAACGAATTCTTTCGGAGTCTGGTAAAGGAAAGAATGTGCAAAAGATTTAACGAATTTCCAATTATGTGTCAATCAGTCAACATTTCTGTCAGCCTGCTTCTCGGCATGAACCATATCAACGATTCAAAACTTCGGATTGAAGCAATAATTTCACTGTATGATAAAAAATAGCATGCGCATGATTTGATACATGAATTTACGTTCATCATGCAGTCTTTCTGCAGAAAATACACCTCCGCTTCTAATTGAAAAATTCCGCTAGAATCGGGTAAAGGAAACAATACACTGAAGATTTGACTCGTGTCTGTACTTTAGTAAATTCGATAATTAATTGATCAGACGAAATGTTTTCAGTCCAACCATTAATATTGGCAACATTATTTCTGCTGACTGGTAGACTGGTTGATTCCTGCATGAATAGAAGGAATCTACACTGCGATGCCAGTTTATTGGTTACACCTCCCCTCGTCATTTGCATGGCTCACTCCAAAACGTTAGGCATCATGTAAAAGCAGTGTGAGGAATACACCAGGCAAACCATCTCGTCCAGCATCAGTTAAGTGTTTGACTGAGCGTCGAAATGGGCAAAACGAGGGATCTGAGCAACTTTAAACATGGCCTGATATGTGACTTAAGGTGCCAGGCATGCTGATTCGAAGGTTTTCCAAATAGCCGTCCTTCTGGGCTTTACCGAACAACCGTACTAAGAGCTTATCATTAATGGTGCGACACTCCAAACGCTTCCAGCAATTGGCGATTCTGTGTACAAAAAGGATTAGCGGATCAGAGGGATCAAAGTAAACTGTCGCCATGCTTATCAGCTGTCGTAGCACATTCGCAATATGGTCCCATATGTGCTACGCTTGAACATAACTCCTCGGAACACTAGTATTGAATTTTGCACTAATATACTGGTTTGTGACCCGGGTGTTTGGTTCCATGATTCCTGCCAGTCACTTTTGACCTACCAGCTGTCTTAGGCCACAAGGTCGCCGACTGCGGGAAGATTTTTGTGTGTTTTGCCATTCACGGTAAACCCTTGCTATGTTTGTGCGTGAAAAGGCTTGGAGCACGGCCGTTTGTAAGACGCATCGTGGCATTAATTATTATGCTAAGTTCAAACACACCCATATCACTAGTTGTACCTATTATGACCCTTAATCGAATGCTAACTGTTGCTCGGCGAGTTGGTCTGTGTGGTTAATACCTCATACCACGCTCACATGCTGTTTACGTGTTGGAGTGAAGCATGCATGTCACGAGTGCAGGAGTACCTAATAAACTGTATTTCTGTGTAAATTCCATCGTGTTTTCGTTTTTCAGCACTCTTGCCGCGTGCTGTACCAACGTGTCTGACTTCATTCCCTCCATTGGACTTCCCGAACAGTTATGGAATTTTCTTCCCTTTCGATTTCAGGTTTTATTAGGCGACGTGCTCCCTGGTTCTGTGGTGGACATTTAATCGAAATCAAAAAATCAAAAACACTTTTTAAAGACAGTGGGTTGATCCGTTTAACCAATAACTGCTGTACCTTCTCCGAGGCTCAGTTATTTAAGAAAAAAGAAAACTGCAAAAACCCTCAGCCTCTCCATTATATCTGGCCGAGAAAAAATGTCTACTTCTCCAACGACCTTCAGGACTGGATCTGGTTTGACACAGGCTCTGCTCATTAGAAGCGACGTTGTGGGACACAACGTAGGCTTGACAACCATCTCAGCATCACCGCAGGGTGCTTATCCGACTTCCGACGAGACTATTGAACATAGATCTCCCTGATGTTTAGAGAGAAGCACTGGCGCTACGTTTTGAGGCCATGAGCTATTGATTGCACGGGCTGGGGGCAGATCTGCTTGAAATAAGTTAAGTTTCATTGTTCCTGCTTTGGAGCTTGCTCCAAAGAAGATTGATGCATGTAGGTAAACAAAGTTTGTCCCCGCGCCGAAAATACGGCGGCACTCGGCTGCATGAAAGAATACAGAATGAGGAGGAAGTAATTTCAACTAAAGAATAGTAATAACGCAAGGAACTGTACACCAACTATATATAAGATAGTACAACTATACTAGTTATCCGAATTTATTGGCGTATATAAAATCAAGGTTTCCAAGCTTTCGCACATCAACCAGATGGCTTTCTCAAGGAAGGTAGACAGCAAACTGCATACTGGATAACAGAACGTTTCAACAATTTGAACGCGGTGAGTTGACTTGACAGTAAACGAAGAGATGCGAACGTAATTATTTAATAAAAACACGAGACATCATTTTCGTATTGCACGCGGAATCCTTGGAGGAAAACAAAAGGCATTCATTATTTGAAGAATTGGTTCCAAATTCGTGGTAATTCTAGCGAAACGCTATCTGACCGCACAGAGATTGCCCAAGTGAATGAGTTTGTATATTTAGGAAGTATGTTTGACAGAGAGAACAAATTAAATGCCGAAATTAATAGGCGAGTGAATTCTTCGTCACAGCTGCCTTAGGAGGATTTCACTGGAATGATGGGTTCTGAAGGAAGTACGGAATGGCTCTGTGTGAAAGTGTAATTGTTCCTACGCTGATATGCGGCAGTGAAGCCTGGGTACTGTAGAAAAGACATAGGAGTCGTTTGTGTGCTGGCGAGATGCGTTACTTACGGGGATTCTCTGGTACGACACGCGCTGATAATCTGAGGAATGAAGATGTGTTGCAGATGTTTAATGTGAAGCAAAATATTTTTAGTAAGGTGGAGACTAATATCCATTGGTGGTTTGTCTAAGACTTTTTTCAGCCCAAGTGGCAGCAAAGAAAGGTAGAGGAAGGCCAAGGATTTCATTGGAGGACCAGATTCAGGAATGTCGGCTTGAGGGCAGGAGCGACGCGACGTCGTCCGATTGTCGCGTCGCTCCGGCATAAATGCCTAGAGAGACGGCTACTTGACCAACCGGCTTCTCTTAGCCAAGGCTCTTAGTGTGCACGGATCCGAGTTCGAGGTATCCTCGCAGTCCGTGGAGATTATTGCAAATGCAATGCGCTGTCACAATTGTCTCTACGTGCGAGCTTTGCTCTTAATATACCCTCCTCGATGATCGGTTCCCATGCGCTGTGGCGGGCCACTATTTAGTCATTGGTCCTTATTGTTTAATCATTTGCATATTCGGCCCTGCCATACTTGCATGCTGAGTTTCATCAGGATCAGACGACTTTCTGGGGTGATTCATTTTCCTTTTTGGCATATAATGTATTTGAAAAATTGAATAGCCGAATACAGAGCAACGGTTTTACCTCTTAGATGGAACCTTGTTATAGATGACTAAGGATTATAGTAAAATGATTGACATTTATATGTCGATACGTGAGTTTTCTATTGAGTGTCAGAGAATTGTCTACGTGTTGAAGACCAGAAACTTTCGGTGTGTGGAAAATAAAGAGCAAGTTGCTGTTAAGATTAGTGCTGATTCTTTCACCCTGGCCGTTTTATCCACCAAGTAATTTCTAGTGTGAAATATACATGTTCAACAAGTCAACTAAGGATTAATTAATAACACTCATTAATTCAATAAACTACTAATAACTTTCAAAAGTTTGTTCCACTTGACATTCAACCGATATGGTTAATTATTTTTAGTGTCCTTATGTATCTGGGCAATGTTGTTGCTATAGTCCTATGGACACACGTTGCGGTGATATAGAAGGGAATCGAAAAATTTCGCGACGGACGTAACTGTCTCATGTTATACTTCTGACTTGTTCATTTCTGCATCTGCCGACAACCCGCATCATCCGAAGTTGACCGCCAATTCTGGGAAATCGAATCAAGACTGTCACCATCGTCCAATAGTTCAGGGTTCCATGAGCTGTGGCGGAATGCCACGGAAGCTTACCAGATGAGCCGGAGTGTACTCGGAAGTGAGTGGTGCATCAATCTTTTCAGTATTTCCAGAAATATATCAAGCAGAAGTTTCAGGCGTGAACAGGGTTTGAGGTCTGTACAAACACAATACGCACGGAGCTAAACAGTCACGAGCGAGCATCAGTGCATGAGTTAAATATCCTCAACCACAGTCATCCTAATCTTTCATGTTGCAAAGAAATGCACAACTCGCTTCTAGTGCGATACCCACTTCCTATCAAATGTGCAGTCCTGGGTGTGACAGATGTTAACGAAGTCCATCGGGAACAAGAAAATAAATCATGGGTCATATTATGCTATTACAGTGGCGTCTCTCATGATATTACCCCTGCTGGGAATCTCGGACCCTGCAGAAAAATTAATATGAACAATTGCGTTTCCTACAGAGTGAAAGTTATTTCGTCCACACTCATTTACTTCAACCAAATAATGCTCTCTTCCAGATCACAGATGCTTTTGCATACTTATTCGCGTACATAGAATGAAAGACTTGAACTGATCGGTGCAAAATTCTAACTTAAACCCTATGAAAACTTATGAGCTGTGACAACATGTCTCGCACCTATGGCCGAACTTGTCACTATTCTGAAGGAACAACAAAGTACTTACTATGTTGCATGGAGTCTATCGTTCTTCCGTACAAATCCCACCTAGGAAGGCAGAAAGCTCCATAACGATATGAGAAGACGCATATAAATGTGAATGGGCGTGACGTGACGGCAGTGTGATATCTTCGTGTGACCGAAATCTTTTTTGAAAGTTGGTGTGTTTTAATCGGAAATAGACAAACATGTATAATTCTTCACTTTTTGTAAGTTTTTACTGTCTCATTAAATAAAAATATACTGCCCTGGCTGTAGCAATGAAGGTTACAGTTTTGAAGGATCTGACTGAGGAAGAAAACTTAACGCACATTGGACTGATCCTGTTGTACCATCAGGAATGAATTTGTTTTCTCGAAACATATAACCATATGGGGACTGTGGGGGGGGGGGGTTATTAGCTTTCTTCGGAATGCATGTATCAGTTCAGACCGTGTGATTAGTTCTTGATTACCTTTTCCCATTTAACTTTTAATAGGCATATTGTTTTTCAGTTAACTGATTAAGCTGAGAGCAATTGTTTAAACAACATTTTCGTTAAAGCTTATGTGACAACATCATTAGTTTATTTCGACGTTCCTTTACGTCTGGTAGGGAACCATGCGATGTGACAAAAAACAATATGTGGGCTACATTTTCTCCTAATATACATTCATAACGGAAAGTTTTATTCCATCCAAGGCTTTCTTGTTTTCAAAGCTATGTTAGTAATGTTATGAAAGTCATTCTACTTTTTGTTGTGTGATATCCAAATCTGAGAGAAAGCTTACGTTTACGATCCCAAGGCAACGACAGATTGCCTTCGAATCGTAAACGTAAGATTTCTGAGCTACAAACAAAAGTATCCATGAGAACGAACTGGAAGTTAGGTTTGGAGAGTGTTTGGAGCATTTTCCAAGACACTGTTTCATACCTTAATGCCTGCTAAGAATTTTGAGTTGTTTCCTAGATTCATAGAAAGTGAAATTCAAATGTTAAATTTCTTGAGTACCAGCAAGGCTCGGAGTTTGTCAAAAAATCTTATACCGCATTACGAACACTCCAATAAAAAACGAACTTTGCTTCGACTAAGTTCATCCGAATAAATAAAGTTCACATTATAAGACTACCCTAGCATGATGTGAACTCCGTGACGATCCTGCGCATTTTAAAATCAAATTTTTGTAAACTTAATAGTCTCCCGTCTAACAGTGTTTGTAAAGGTGCGAATTTTCAAGCTTAATTCTCCAATTTTATTTTCCAAAATAAGAATACTAATCGCGAAACAGATGTTTCAAAGATGCACTTCTTTTTTCTTAGTAAGGAGACCATTTATTACCATTTTAACGCAAAATATCTAAAAAAGCTAAGACCCCAGGGGGGCAGTGGTCTAAGCGATGGCTTCTGATCATTCGTCCGAGAAGGGTCCGGTTTCGAATCCTGGTGGGGCATGGATGCTGTGTTTGCCTTAAGACGCTGGCTCTCTCCCGGCCCTGGAACGAGTTGCCCTAAATTAAAGACGGGCGACTTCTTATAACCCACTGAGTTGCTCACGGTTGTCTTTAAATCTCCAATTAAAAGTAAAATAAAACTAAACTACTCAACGCCTTCAACAAATTTAGTCACCTCATTTCATCAAAGACGTCAGTGTTTCGCTTCTGTTTTCAGCTCCTTCCATCGTTCGTCTCAATTTTTAAGTTAGCATCATAAACTAATGCACCAAAACGAAAATAACATTGCTGAAATCTTACAGTAAGAGTTAAGCTTATTTATTGCCTGAAACAAGGTCATTTCTATGTACTCTGCGCAGTCTAGCAACAGTCGGGCGAAAATCTTTAACACCTATATCACCTATCAAAAACAATTTATCACAAAAGTTGTTTTCTTCTTAACTCACTAAATTGAAATAAGTGGTATTTATTTAAACTCTCTAATTGATTTTCACCCAGAGTGTTCAACAAAGTGCTGAGCGAAGTTTGTCACCAGAAATGCGGAGTACACAGTCTGTAACTTTAGAAACAAATTAGCTGACCCGGTGGTGCAGTGGTCTAAGCGATGGCCTGGGCTTATTTGTCCTAGTTGGGTCCGAGTTCGAATCCCGGTCAAGAATGAATGGTGTGTTTGTTTTAAGGCACTGGTTCTCTTCCTTTGCTGGAGCCAGTGGCTAAATTAGGGACGGGCGACTGCTTGTAGCCCATTGAGTTGCTCACGGTGGTCCTTAAACTCTCAAAAAAGAAAAACAAATTATGCTGTTCTCAAAGCCCCTTGGTTGCTTCATTTATTCGATAGAATAAAATATAATTCTTTAGGAAGTAATTAAAAATTACGGGAAAAAGCGCAACTGAAATAATTTCGAAATGATTCGTTTCATCTTTCTCTTCACAAATTTATTATATTGTTTTTGTAACATCATAGTCGTTGGTCTTAAATACTTTGTGATACCTGATTTGATGTTCTCTTAAAAATTTCGTTCCTAGAAATCTAAAAAGTGTGGATTATTGATCGACAAGAGATCATCGGCAAAAGTCTGAGTCTGAAACAAAATTTTGTTCAATAATCTTTAGACTGTGGATTAGGATGCCACTTTAGTTCAACGAATGCACCTCAGGATAAAAATTTTAAGCACATGATCCGACTCGTCACTCAAAGGATATCCCTGTTTATTTATTTAAAAGAAGTATTTTTGGCCATGATATGGCCTTTTTTTATTATTAATAACAAAATCATAGCTATTTCGGATCGTTTCCGACCTCAGTGGCAGATAAGAAATGAAACGCACACCAGTCATTCCAGTTTTTGCATTTTTTATAGTTATACAGCTTGGCATAATATTTTCGTGTATGGCATTAAATATAACTCTCCCTCTGAATTTATGCTTTATTTTAGTTATAAAATAGAACGATAAAAATATTTTATGACATTTTATTCTATTTATTTCAGAATTTGTCATTCATATTTTAGCTTAAAATGCATTAAAAGTCTTGGAGACGACATTCCTATGCTTTCCCTGTCAGCAGTAGATTATGGCTGAGCTAGTGAACGACATAGTACCTGTATTTCAGTTATATGTATTCAGAGTATCTGTTTCCTAAACGTCACCTCGAAGGCCACCCACGAATAGACGAAGTTTGCCACGATTCCTAACATCAGACCATTGTTAGATGACTACGAATAAATGGATTAGATTACAGTATAGTTGCTTGCTTCCGTACTTGAACTGAAGTCACCGAAAGATTTGCTAATAACAATTATTTTCTATGAGCTATTTAAAGGTACTCGAACATATTTGAAGTTTGATATTGAAGTTAGACTGTGAAGGCACATGACATCATATTAAATAAAATCGTAAGAAATACAATGTTACCGTCTCTCCAAGTTTTTTAATTTGAGCTGACAAAGACTCATTTAAAAGCTTTGGAAGAGATGGTATCTGCCTCAAACTACTCCACACTGGAACATTTTGTTGTTTTGCAAACCGTGGTAAACTTTTTCGGGCTGTCGAGAAAGCAGGTTTTGAAGAACATGATAAAAACTTTATTTACCTAAACTTAACAGTGGTAGAATGAAGATGTTCTGTGAGCTGGAGTAAGGAACCTTCATCGATACATAATCGTAAGTACTTAAAAATAATCATTCCATAAAATTTCAAATGTAAAGAAATGCCTTACACCTGAAAGAGCTTTTGCGTTTTTGTAATAATAACCCATTCTTGATTTTGAGTTATTTAGGGTGAGAAAGTGTGAAAACCAAACCTTAAAAGCAAATATAATGTATTTTTCATTAAGGACTGCAACGTCCCACCACAGGCACGAGAAGGTAATTTTCTAGTCATTAAACAACACTGTAAGAGCAAGCAAAACATTATGGCCCCGGCTGTGCGACGAAGCATAGACTCCAAAAGTCTTCGGGATGTGTCTACTAGTATGGCGTTCCATATTCTACAAGTTCTGCCCGTATCTCGTCCGGAGTCCGTAAGCCATAGCTGCAGATCTAAATGCGCCCACATATGTTCAGTTGTCTTCATGCAGGTCGACATGGAAGGCCATGGGAGATCAAATATCATCTTGTAATCCTCGAACCATTCTTGGGCGGTACGGGCATTATGACACGACGCGTTTTCCAGCTGAAATATGCCATCTCGGTCTGGAAACACTGTCAGCATAAGTGGATGAACAAGTACGCAGGAGCGTTCAGGGGAACATCCACCACTATCAGGGGACCGAGGGTGTCCCAGGAAAACATTCGGCATAGCATAACATCAAACACCTGCCTGTACCCTTTGGGTCAGGGCATCTTTTTCGTATTTTCTTCGTAGTTGTTTTCCTTAGCTACCATAGTCTATCCACTTGATGCAGTAAGATACGTGATTCGTCAGAGAGCGAACTTTTATCCAGCTTTCCACGGTTCACTACCGGTGTTTTCTAGCAAACGCCGGTCATTGCCATCGACGGTGTGGTGTGTTGAGGGGCTCTGTGATCATGCATTCATACTGTTGGCCCATACGCTGAAGGAAACGCTGCACTCTAGCTGTAGGTACACGCTTTTGTGCTTTTTGTTTGCAGACCATGGTCAGCTGTGAGGAGGTAGTACGTCTATTGTTTCGGGCAACACGCTGAGCCACCAGTCTCTCACAGCTTAAGGAGCCGTAGCCGTCCAACATTCATTCACCAGTGCAGGATATGATTTTCATCAACTCTCGGTATTCTTTAACTACGAGAGCACTTCCACAACAGAAAAAGTTCGTTGTTTCTCGTATACTGCTAACTTTTGTTTTATATCCGAAAAACTTGACCTTCTCCAAGGGGGTCAAATTTCTTCCCTTGCCGATTACTTCCACCGTTTAGACTTTGGAGGCCGTCCCGGTGGCGCAGTGGTCTAAGCACTGGCTTATGACCATTCGTCTGAGAAGGGTGCGGGGTCGAATCCCGGTGAGGCATGGTTATTGTATTTGTCTCAGGAACTGGCTCTCTTCCTTCCCTGAAACCAGTAGCTCTAAATTAGGGACGGGAGACTGCTTATAGCCCATTGAGTTGCTCGTGGTGGTCGTTAAACCTGAAATCATATAAAATAAAGGCTTTGGAGCCCGGGCTGACACTGCATGTGTCACAGATAGCCGTGTAACACACCTTGACTTCACACGTATTCGCTGGAAGCCATTCAAATGCCAGTAAATGGGGGTCATAATGTTACTTTCCCATACATAATTTACATACTAAGATGTTATAGCTGCATACTTCTTCCACCGTTTTTTAAACTTTAATTCGCCTTTGTGTGCGAGCTGAAAAAGACGTTTAGCAGACCTCGTAACTACGCAGTTCAAATCATCGCCATACAAAGTTAAATTTTGAGCAAGGAAGACGTTGAATGAATTTAAGTACATCAAATACAAGCTTTTCAAACTTCTTTTGTTTAATGCGTTCTGCTTTGAAACCGATGAACCTGCGTTACGAACATTTTCTGCTTCATCATAATTTTTATTGTTGTCATAAAGAACCAATTACGCATGAAAATTCCATTCGTCTTGTTTCAATCACCGCTTTTTCTTTTCCTTTCCATTTCCTTAGACGTTTACGAAGAATAGGTATACAGAGAAGGAAATCATTTGCATTTTGTAATCATGTTTTATCAATCCACCCTGTGCTGTTCTTAATTGCATGCGCCTTCGCTTTGCTTTTGGGATCATCTCATTTTATTTCTCGAAGGAAGTAATTTAATACTGCTCGTCCTTCCTGCATTTTTTTAACTCCATCAAAATGTTTGCAACTCATTCTAAGATTGTTTCCGCTCTTTTATTAATTTCTTAGCAATTTTTCTGTTCTTTTCTCATTGTTCCCAAAGTATATTAGATCAACTAACTGTTCTGAATAAGATCAGAGGTATCATTTTCAAACTTTATGGCATTATGTCAGTTAATTCCATTCTGTATTATCTTTTGTTCGACAAATAAGTGCAAGCAATTCATAATCATACCATTGACATCGACATGCCGTTCTGGGACCGAGTGACACGAGACGTTGGTTTGAATCATTTTTGCGAAATGAATCCCTTTCAAGTTCCGGATGAGGTGTGGATGGTATGTTTGTCTTACGGAAAACTGACTCTGTACTTTCTCTAGGGAGCAGTGGCACCAAATTAGAAACGGACGACTTCTTATAGCTTATTGTAGTCACTATGGTCTTTTAACACCCAAACTGAAAAATACTCGAAACAACGGGAAAGATTGTTTGAATATTTATCATATGATCATCACCAAGTATGTATCCTATATTAGGAAAGGTAATTTTTACGAAATTACAACGAAAATCAGGTTGTATGTGGAATTTGGAATTTTTACCCAAATTTTACTAGCAGAACTCCAAGAAATTCACATAAATTTTGCCTCAAGAATCAGCCTTCAAGATTTTCTTCCTTATTGATATGAAGACTGACGGCCCAGGATCAAACAACTTACACCGATTAGCCATTATATTATGACCACCCCCAGCCTGGAGAAATGAGCGCGCCTCGAAATCCAACAGTGGAGTTCACAGAGCAGAATACACTCACAGACAATGAAATTTGCGCACCTAGAAGAAAGCAGCATACAACCGCGAAACTTTACAAATGCTAGAGTGCGTTCTGGTATGCAGATGATCCACGTTTGGTGCGATTATCCATGACCGGACACCCTGTGGTGGCGCTGCAAACACGAACCGGCAGCCTTACAAACCAGCGTGTAGTCGATACTCCATGAAAGGGAAAAGCACCGGCAGGCACAAGCAAAAGTACAGAATGAAAAGAATGCCGAGTAGACGCCAGAGACGTCGGTTTATGTAACTTATGTACTTTTACAGATGCCGGATCATCGGGCTGAAAACCGCAGTGTGGTCAGTGCACCGTATTGCCCGCTACGTGGATCGTTCCGACCCTATCGTTCTACTGTTTTGGGAGCAGTGGAAACGTGACGGCACTGCCACACGACGGAGCGGCTCCGGAATAACCAGGAGGATCACCGGTAGAAGGGCTCGACGGATCGTGCGCCAGGCACGAACGGATCCCACGGGGACCCGATCCCCTATAAAGGCAGGTGTAGGGGCTCCTGTGTGTCCACGACATCGCGGAAAAGAAAATGCGATCCCGGCGCCTCTTACTTGTGCGGCCATTAACACCGGAACCGCACCGGCTCCGTGTGCAGTGGTGCCAGGCCAGATTGACGCAGAACGCCACAGACTGGCGACGTGTGGTGTTTAGCGATGAGCACCACTTTGTTTTTTGGTACAGATGATCATCGTGTGCTGGTGTGGAGGTCCCAGGGTGAACGCACAATGCCGACCTCGCTATCGAGAGCCACATCTCCGCGACTGCAGAAGTTATAATCTGGGAGCCATTTTCTACGATAGCCGCTCAACTGTAGTAGTGGTACGTGGATCATTGACGGTCCAGCGGTATTTGGATGAGATCCTACGGCTCCCATGGGCTTCCATTCCTGGCCGAGATCCCTGGTGCGCTACACCAGCAGGATAATGCCCGCCCGCACATGGCGCTGTTTGCACACGACTATTTAGGTCATGTTCAGACACATCCATAGCCTACAGGCTCCCATGACATGTCTCCTATCGAGCATGTGTGGAACTAGTTGAAACGTCAGCTGCCGCCGTGCCGCACTATCCGAGGTTGGAATACACCGTCCAACACGTGTGGGCCAGTCTGCAGCAGGACAACATCAGGCGCCTGTTTGCCTCTATGCCGGACCATATTGAGCATGTATCGCCGCACTCGGGCGGTGGGACTGGCTATTGAAGATGAGCGGACTGCGTGCCACAGATCCCTCTGTAATTGTCCTGCAGCTCTGTTTTTGCTATCATGTGTATCATTCATCTGTTCAGGTTTATACGTGAGTCACGGAAAAATTCTCATTGGCCGCCGCAGGGAATCGAAACGAGGGTCTTCCAGTTACGCGCCGGACATGCTACCACTGTACCACAGCGGCCTCGAAATCTCCGAACTCACCTACGACTAACTGCTAAACCACATGGCAGGTTGCTTGTTGGAGCACCGCACAATTCATAGCCGCTGTGGTGTAGTGGTAGTATATCCGGTGCGTAACTGGAAGTACCCGGGTTCGATTCCCGGTGGTGGGCAATGAGAATTTTTCCTTGACTCACTTATAAACGTGGAAAGAGCGATTACTTCTGCTTGATGTTCCCAGTCCACGTCAATCGAGTGTATTAATTATTCATTCGCCTCCTAGTTATTTGTTCAGTTGCTGCTTTCCATCTTTGGTGAATTCTCAGCATTGTGCGGGGCTCCAAAAAGTAACCTGCCGTGTGGTTTGGCAGTTAGTCGTATGTTAGTCTGGAGAATTCGACCCCCGCTGTGGCGCAGTGGTAGCATGTCCGGCGCGTAAATGAAGACCCTCGTTTCGATTCCCGGTAACGGCCAATGAGAAATTTTCCGTGACTCGCTTATAAACGTGGAAAGAGCGATGACTTCTGTTTGATGTTCGTAGTCCACGTCAGTCGGGTGTATTAAATTTTCATCTGTATCATTACCTCCATAAAACTTCAGTTCAATTCTCTGTTTCTTCTTGGTGGGCAAATTTCATTGTCCGTGAGTGTATATACAACCTGAGGATCGGCTTTCGGTTAGTAGAGTGTTCGGAATCAGAACGGGAAAAGCTACCAGTTTATCGGAGTTTGATAAAGGACAAATTGTGATGCCACGGCGCCTGGAAACTACGATCTCGGAAACGGCGCGGCTTGTGGGTTGTTCACGAGCTGCTGTAGTGAGTACGCATCAAAAGTGGTGCACAGAAGGCCAATCGACGAACCGTCGTTTGGCCGTGTGTCGTCCGCAGCTCATTTATGCCAGAGGGAAGCGGAGACTGTCGCGTATTGTTCACAGCGACTGCAGGGTCACAGTGCGACACATCATCCGCCGCTACAACAGTGGTATTCAGGGCAATGTGTCACAGCACACAGTTTATCGCAGAAGACCCAGCTGGGTCCCCATGCTCACTGCACGTCATCGCCAACCAGACATGAAATGGGCCCAAGATCATCGAGATTGGACCGTGGATGATTGGAAGAAAGTGACTTGGTCTGATAAATCAAGATTTATGATCCATTAAGTAGACCGCCGAGCGCGGATACGCCCATTACCAACGGAGGCTATGGCACCTGGATTCATTGTTGAGTGGAAACATGCGGCAGTAGCGGTGCTATGTTTTTGGCGATGCTTTCTTGGGACGCTTTAGGCCCCATTACCTCAATAGCACGATCTCTGACAGCTGTCAGGTATCTGAACATCGTTGTGGACCAAGTTCATCCATTCATGGCAACTGTGTTCCCTGCTGGTGATAACCCTTACCACCAGGATAATGTGGCCAGCAGTGTATATGAAACGGTGTGCTGTCCGGATAATTGCCGTACACCTGTATAAGAGCTGCTCGCATCTGACTCGAAAAAGAATCACAATTGTGGTGTGACGTACCTGCCAGCAGGACGCACACGACATAAAGACAGATAGGAATCAGAATAAAACGTCTGCGTAGCTCAGTTGGTAGAGCGACTTGTTCCAGAATAAGCGGCCTCGGGTTCGAATCCCGGCGTAGACCAAAAATGACGGAGGAATTTACTTCGTTATAATGGCGCCCGAACTATCCGGATGACCCGACCGTTCAAAATCTCGCAATGGTGTGATGTTCTTTCCACACCGCGAGATAGGAAAAATCAGAGAATTCCTTCTCCAGCGCTTCGAAAAATAAAAAATGTGTGATGTTACATTCCACACAGCAGATTGACTGGGAGTTCTCAAGTGCACGTTCTACAGTGGATGGCTGCCTGCAACGATTCATGGTCACGGCTGACCCGTGGGCCATGCCCCCGGCCCTCTTTCGGGGGGGGGGAGATGTGACGTACCTGCCAGCAGGACGCACTCGACATAAAGGCAGATAGGAATCAGAATAAAACGTCTGCGTAGCTCAGTTGGTAGAGCGACTTGTTCCGGAATAAGCGACCTCGGGTTCGAATCCCGGCGTAGACCAAAAATGACGGAGAAATTTACTTCGTTATAGTGGAACACGTCCTATTTCGCAAAGAATTGGAACCTTCGACCAAAAGGGAAGATTTGCAATCACTTGGTCACTATAGGAGAAATGCTTGACTGTTTTGAACAATATGAACGACGGTTATCAGTTAAAACTACTTTAAAGAAAGTGACAACATTTGCGACTAAGTGTACGCTGAATCACTTTTCGTTTTATTCTATGGTAAAGTCACAAAGAGAACTTCAGTTTCTAACTTAAGAAGAGCAGAATGAATTATTACAGCTTTTTGAAAAAAATAAAAATCAAGCAGCTGTAGCAAATAAGTTTTACGGAGGAGAAACTGCACCACCTTCAATTAAAACGAAATATTCCACACGATTCCAAAAACAACAAAATAACTACAAAACTTGCACAAATTGTGCATATAAAACGCTAACAATACATTGAGGTCATTTCATCGTAACATGCAAAATGCGGTAAAGCTCTGATCAACAAAATGCCTGAGAAATGGATAAGTAAAGGAAGAAAGAAGACATCACCATTTCGCTGAGTACGTATAAGTTATTTCACTTGCTGAACAACTCCTTGCCAGCAAAATGATTTCTGTCAGCAACTGTCTGTCAAAGATAGAGCTTTGTTACGATGACAATAAAAGCGCCATTACCTCAGGCTTCGGTTCTTGACAAAAGACATGTCAACAACTACAGACGGTGGGCAAGATATTTTATGTGGTAAAAGATTTATATTTCAAACAATGGATAATATGGTTCCATTTCATGTCTTATATGTTATGGTAGAATATTTACCCAAGTAAAACATAGTAAGCAAATAAAGTTTCGACACTAACCAAACTATCTCGGCAAGCTGCAGGGAAAACCTGACAAATGTGGTACCTTAGCGATGTTTGGTTAGTTTATTTAAGCGCATACTTTCGATAGGTTTAAATTGCTCTACATGTTTCGACGCCGCCAAAATTCTCTTTTCATCACGAGCAAGGTTAACATGTAAGACACCATACGAATAAACGGCAAATTAGGAAAATAATATCTTTAATTTATGTACACCGAGTGGTGATGCATTCACCATCCAAGGGTAACAGAACAATGGCAAATAAAATGTGAGTGCCAAGCATTCCTCACGATGGAATCTTCTAATCACAAAACTAATTTTTCAAGGAGTAATTTTAAGAAATGATCTAATAAAAGAAAAAGAAAACTTCACAGCGGCACAACTAAATAGCATTTAAAAGTGCACTTCACTCTAAATAATGCCGACTGCAAAAATAATAATTTTACTTGATTATTACAAGCACAAAGGCGTTTGCAAGTTGGAATATGCACTCGTGTCTATTAGCTGCGAAACTGTGCATTATAAAAAAGCAAATGTGTGCAACAGATTCTTCACTGAATGTTTTTCGACGCAGAAGCGGTTTTCCAAATCGAAAGGAGTAGAAGCAAAAACATGAACTAAATATAATATAGCCTTACATTTCTGATCAGAAATAATTTGCATCATTTGAAAATGAGTGAAAGAAGGTTTCTAATGTTCTTTCCAGTCAGGGCATCTGACCATAAAAGGCATTTTTCAGTCGTATATTTAGGAGCGAAGATAGAGATGTAAATCAAAATTTATATACTTGCTTCCTTTTGCGATGGAAGCGATCATTATGAAAATAAAGAATATATGCGTAAAATATTCACCATGTGGAAGCAGTGCGACGCAAAAATGTTTGGGGAACTACCATTTTAATTTAAGGAACTATGTTCTTGAATTCGCGCTGCAGGTTCTGAAGTCGAACTAATGGGTTCGACGCTCTGGCACTTTTGTTAATCCCTTTGGTTCGACATTGTTGCGAATCTCCGTTCGCCTGTGAAGTCACGACTTTACTATAAAACCTGTGCATCTCTGTAAGAAAGCCTTTCCGATATTATGATATTATGTTTATGTGGCTTTTTGTCATCAGAATCGGGGGCAGAACAAGTTCCCAAAGTTTGACCAAACATTTTAGAAGCACCCTGCATATTTGCGATGTGACACTGTAAAATTTTAATATACTCTCAATGTGAAAAAACGTTTAAATCAATTTATTTGGAGCCTTAAAGAAAACTTAAGGACTGTCTAATAACACGGAACGAATTGTGAACTGCGAAAAAGCAAAGGTTGAAGGGAACGCTTAATTGCAACAAGGTACGCGTACAGTTTTCTACAAATTGGAATAATTGATGTTAACGTAAAACCCTTAGAGCAAAAAGAGTCATGTGAACGAAAAATAATTAGAATACACTAGTCAATAAGGTTGGGTAATGTGTATGAAATCCATAATTTTGCACTAATTCTGACAAGTTCATTCCAGACCTAGACTCAAACTTTTTTCAAAACGTCACATCGGAAAAGGTAGTAGTGATGATATTTCATAAATACTTCTATAATAATAAAATCACCGTGTCTGTCTCTCTATCAATCGCCTAAAGAAGTAGTTACTAGACGTAGATACTTGAAATTTGGTAGAGACATCCACGAGAACAAGAGGGTGTACCACAGTCATTTTTTGAAATTTGAATTCGCAAATTTTTAACTAATTTATTTAGTTTTTAAAGCATTTAACTATTGCTGAAATTTTATCTTGCGGTATGCTGTGCGATAAATTCACGCAACGATAGTTTATTTCATTGTTACGCCATAATATTTCATTACACTCTTCCACAACAATATTTCATTATACTTTGCACGAGCGTAATAATATTTCATTGAACTGCTGTGCTTTAAGTACAAGAACATCACACCAAACGTGACAGAATCTACACTGGCGGAAAGTGAAAAAAAAAACACCAAGAAGGAGACGGCTGATACCAATGAAATTTATACAGCATAATAACGGAATACAGAGGATAAAGTGATCAAAACATTATGGCAAAATACAGCTGCATTTGCTGGTAAACTGAAAAATAACATTTCCATGTAATATGGCTAGTACGAGGTTGAACTGCCATGAACTGCGTCACACTGTGCAATTCTGACATGGAGTCTGTCGTACAGATGTTGGATGTAAGTTTGGAGTATTGAGTTCCCAGCATCCTTCATCTGGACGCGTAAATCGGGGATGGTCGTGGCTGGAGACCGGATAAGTCGTTGTCCCATAAAATCCCACACGTCCTCAATGTGGGACAAAACCGATGAACGTGCAGGCCATGGAAGTTATCTCACGCCCTGAAGCGCATAATGCGTTGCACGTGCCGTGTGTGGGCGTGCGTTATCTTGCTGTAAAACACCACGATGGACCGACCTTACAAATGGCACAACAACGTGCTGAATGATGTTGTTGATGTAGGAGGTGCTGTTTAACGTACCCGGTACAAACACTAGTTGTGTACAGGAGTGATAGCTGATCGCTCCCCACACCAGGAGACCAGGTGTAGGCCCTGTGTGTCGCTGGCGGATGCGAGAAGGGTGGAGACGCTACCCTGTGCGCCTGCGAACACGCATACGGCCATCGGAGGCTCCCAAGCAGAATCTCCTTTCATCGCTGAACACGACAGATTGCCATTGCGTTCTCCAGTGCAGACGTTGTCGACAACACTGCAGCCGTTCCTGACGGTGGGCTGTAGTCAGAGGTACACATGCCAGAGGCACACGTGCACGTAGTCCTGCTTCCAGTAGACGGTTGCGGATTGTTCGCACAGTCACCTCAGGTGCAACGGCAGCTCGGATTTGCGTCGCAGTGGATGTTCTGCTTGACAACGCCGCTTTTTTTATGCGTCGTTCGGTCCGCTCATGACTCCCGGTTCCGTCTGTGACTCCCGGTTCCACGTCTTCTCGTGTGGGAATGTTCCTCGGACCATCTACACCACCATCGTACCACCACCGATACTTCCCGCCCAATTTGCTCAGCAATACGACGATACGACCACCCGTCCTCGCGGAGTCCGACTAGACGACCTCGCTCAAAGTCCGATAACTGCTGAAATCGCACGCGTCTTCCATGTCCAGGCATTGTAGCTTCTTCAGGATCTTCGCACGTGTCCGTACGCCAACGACTGATTACATTCACTTCGCCGCACTCCTTAAATACCACCGACCATAATTTGCATATTATGCCGTGCTGTGGCGTAAGCGCTCACCAGTTGGTCCCAAAATTAACATCACACCTACGTAAATTCAACCCCATTAACATATGGAAATTTCATGATCATCCGCCAATTCCTGCTTGGTGTTCTTTTTTCACTTTCCGGCAGTGTATTACAAGTACCTTTTTTTGTTGGTACAGTAGCGTATGCGATTTTATCGAAGCAGACAAATGTTGCAGACTTATGTGGAAGAATACCTACAGGAGAAAAGAGGCAATATTAATAGGTTGCTCCAAAATTTTGGAGATGCACTTCCAAAGTGTTATGTGCACCCCTTCGCCGCAGTTGCAAACGGGTTTGTTTACTCAATGAAGGTTGAAGACTCATGCAAGAATGAATCACTGATACGAAAAAATTACCGTCTTTGGCACGATTTAATGATAAAAGATGATAAATATATACAAATAAAACCACATGTACATGAGCACTTTCGAGGCAGCGGCTACCTCATCATGATGAGGTAGCCGCTGCCTCGAAAGTGCTCATGATGAGGTAGCCGCTGCCTCGAAAGTGCTCATGATGAGGTAGACGCTGCCTCGAAAGTGCTCATGTACATATGGTTTTAATTGTATATATTTATCATCTTTTATCATTAAATCCCGCCAAAGACGGTAGTTTTTTCGTATCAGAGTTTGTTTACGTTTTAGACTGACACTCCCCGTGTGTTACACGGATAAAAAAATTCTAAGCTTGATTTCTACAGGAAGATTTTGACTCAGTTTCTTCAACCATTATTTAGAACCTCACATAATGCTTGCGGTTTACAATTTAAAATTTGTTGTTGATGTTTACGGGATTATACTTCCGAAGTGTGTTCTTCCGCTGCAGTTGCCCACGGATTTGTTTACGTTTCAGACCGCAGCTTCCATTGTGTTACTACGCACTATATGCAGTATATTTACAAGCAATTTTTACGGGAACATTTTGATTAGGTGTCTTCAACCATTGTTTTGAATTTGGCATAATCTGCGCCATTTACAATTAGAAATTAATTTGTTCTTGCTGTTTTTTACGTTAGACATCCAAAGTGTTACGAGCATCCTTCCACCGCAGTTGCCGGAGCGTTTGTTTACGTTTCACACACCAGATTTCCCCGTGTTATTACGGGCTGTACGTAGTTTCGCAATTTAAACAGCAATAGATCAGCGATTTTTTAGAGTAGATATATATTTCAATGGAATGCAAATAGAATACATTGAATCAAATTAGAGAAAAGTGTGATTTTCCTAGCATTTCATTTCTTCAAATCTTAAGATTGCTACTCCTTCTTTCACGCATTATCGCAAGTCATGTGTACTGTGTATTTATTTGATCTTGACGTAGTCTGGATCCATCAAAGATGTTCAACGGAACACGACTAATTGTCGAGAAACTCACGTTAAATGTTATCGAAGCTACCGCCATGACTGGCATGCTGCCGAAGATGATCTTTTTATTCCACGCATTCCAATCATCCCATCTGACCATCCATTTTAGTTTATACGTCTCCAGTTTCCTGTTTGTCTCAGTTCCGCTATGAGTGTCAAAAAACACAGAGCCAATTGTTAAAATTTATTGGCTCAATCTGCAAACTCATGCTTTTCTCACGGCCAAGTCTATATTGGCTGCTGCAGAGTTGGCAACATGTTCTTCTTGGTTCCAAGTGGAAGAACACTCAATGTTGTTGAATGACAGGCTCTTTAAAGATACTCTTATTTGCTCTTCGAAAGAATGGTACATTCCACTTATCAAACTACAATAGGAAAATGTAGAAATTTCAAATTTTTTCGGATTCCCTATGTTCATTGTCAATAAAGACTTCTGGTTCCATACAACTATGACGTCACAAGCACAGTCACAAATATACTTAGATTTCATTCTTTTGTTTTTCTTTTTTCACGCTTTCCAACGGTAGGTTGAAGAAGCGTATATGCCCCAGCTTTGTCCGTCTGTCCGTCTGTCTGTCAGCACGGTAACTCGCGTAAAAATGGTTCGATGTCGATGAAATTTTAGTATGTGGTAGGGGACCATCTGGAGACGAACCCATTTTGCAAATCGGAAAAATAGGGTCAAAGGTCAGGACATAGGAGTGGAATCCATTTCCATTGCCCTAAGGCGTCATACTGACACAGGAGCGAGATTTATACCACAGCCATTAGCCTCATAATTTGACTAAAAATGCTTCTATTGCGACAAAGCTTTAGCATGTTGTTTCGGAGACATAGTGAACCAATTATGTTTAAGATCATCAAAAAGGGGTCAAAGGTCAGGGCAGAGGAGCGATATTTATTTCACAGCCATTATCACCATAACTTGAGTAATAACTTGAGTAATGATTTCTGGTATGTTGGAAAGCGTATCATAATCAATGCATTACATGATTTTACTAACTTGTTTTCTGTTATAATTCGTTTCTTTTCATTAGTGCAATGTATTTTGATTAAATGTTTCGGTGCAATATGTCCTAATCATAGTTTCAGAAAAACTCGGAAAACGCTGGCCGTTGCTAAACCCGGGCAGCGCCAGGTACCTTTGCTAGTCTAAAACAAATCTTGCTGGCTGCAAAAGCAACAATTTGCAGTTTTTTGCAGGGAGTGTTTGATGTCAGACAGGTTTAAAAAAGGGCGCCAGAGACCCCGTGTCGTATTTTTGTTTGATGCACGAATAATGCTTGGGAATCCTACCAGTTCTTGACACCCTTTCACCTACGGGCTACCTGTTTGGTGCAAAGAATATCTAAACTGATAAGAAGGTAAGGCTCAGCGAGACGTAACTAGCGCCACTATATTATGCGGCAAAGAATCATTACACGGAAGCCAACATTACAGGCTGATGCCGCAGCTTTGGTTGGCTTTGGCCGCAGGATGCCGGAGCAGACTGAGTTGGACTGAGCATGCGTGTTTGTGTTCAAATAATATAAACGTTTGTTTGTGTTGGCGTTTTGTTCAAAGGTTTCTGCGTTTATAGCTCAGTCGTTTCAGCAAATAATACATATTTGGTTTCAGTGATCTGCAATTGTACCGTCTGTATCAAGCAAGCATGTCTTTGATGGAAGAAAATGATAAATCTACCAGGTGAGTAATTACGGGGTTTTTTTCATTCTGCTTTAAGTGTTATTAAAGGAATCTTTTGAGCCTTACAAGATTCTTGTTGCATTATATGCATGTTTACATGAAGAAGAGGTTAAATAATTTTCCTCGCCTTTACCTACAATCATTCTCAATATTCTGTTTTGTAAGGATTCACAGATGATTAAGGTTACAAGCTACATGTGAATCTCACATATTCTCCTACCTAATGTTTACGTTTTGTGGGAACCCACCCACCATTCCATTGTTTTGCTACTGAGAATTACACGCAAACAATTTTTAATACAAAGTACCAAACCACGAATCCCATGGAAATTCAAAACCAGCCTCATCATATTTGACATTTAAGGTATATTGTAAATATACCTTATATATTCATGCCAAGCAACATAGTTGGTATTACTATAAAGTAGTTATCTTTAGGTATTTATGTGCTAATTGCACATTAGCATCAAAGGATGTAAACTTAGCATGATTACCCCTGATCATGTGGCCAAAGAATATAAATCAGTTCGATATTCTTTGATGTGGCCATGCTGATGCATCTGCAGTGCAATATGAAACGTAATTTTTATAATTGTTCCATATAAACCAAACACCCCTAAAATCGGGTTGATCAAAAATTATGTATAGTATATTTTGGTTAGTATTGAAAATGGGAAATTTGTGTAAGCTGTTTAATGCAATTGAACTTCCTGTTCATACCACCGAAATCACGCAGGTAATTTTTTTACTTTAAGGTACCTTTCTACAATCGATATGCTGATGTTGTGGTGGAAACTAAGCAAAGTTTAAGAGTATATTTAATGTGTACACAACTTATTAATTTTTTCCTTATTTGTGGTTTTGTTTGTTGTTGCACCTGGTAGTACTTCAGAATATTTGTGTTACACGTGTAAGTTATGTGTCACAATATTTATTTTACCTGGGTGTTAGTTCTGTGGACAATATAGATCATTAGCAGGACAAATTGGTTATACAATATGTTTTTCCCAAGGTTCCTAAGACCACAGTCAGAGCTGTGACATACAACATTCAGGCGGGCAGTTGAAAAAAACGAAACAACAAATACAGTTCATAACTCCGGTTTAAGCATAGCAACTGGGTACAGCCTATGCATAACAAAGTAACAATTTAGCAAAATTAAATTTCTAAACTTAACATTAGTTGACATAATGTCATACCCATTCAGTTATAATAATGTACCTCTTTCACAAGGTAATAACATTTTGTGATTTCATATGTAATTTTTGGTTATGCTCACCTCAGAGTCAGAGGTGCAACACTATTCCACACAATGGCCTCTGATCATTCATCCAAAAGGGTGGGTTTGAATCCCGGTGATGCGTGGATGCTGTGTTTGCCTTACGGCACTTTCTCTCTCCTTCCCTGTAACCAGTTACCCTAAATTACAGGCAGGCGAATGCTTGCTCATGGTGGTCGTTACACCTGCAATCAAAGAAAAAGGAATTTCCCACACAACTATTCTTTTAGACACCCTCCCGCAATATTTCAGCTGAACACGTAGGGAGTCATCTAAGCATATTAGACAGTACTAAAGACATGCTATTATTATAATTATAGCTTAAAAGATGAGAGAGAAAAATTCCTTGTCAGTTTATAAAATAAAATTCATAGACATGCTGTCATTTGATTGCTGTCATTTCTGACACCAAAAAAGAAAAAACTACATAAGTTAAAATTGCCAGGAAGTAGTAACCTGCCATAGAGATTTGTATCCATGGTGCCCATGTGATTTATACTGAATAAATGCTATGTACAAGTAAGCTGCACCTGAAAAAACTTTTTCTCCAGTACCCACCTAAAGACAACGTTACTACTTTGCCTTAAGAGGTGCATGTTTAAATTTAAGCATTTTATTTCCTCTTTTAAGGGTTTCTAGAATTTGCTACAGTACATTTGAATTGCTAGCCACTTAAACAAAAAAAAAAATTCCTCTTTAAGTAAGAGCTCATTTGCTACATCACCCAAATGGCAAGCATATAACTTTTCCTCTGATCTTACATAACTGTCAGTGGCTCAACTGGAATTAAATTAATTCAAGTGATCACACTGTTCCAATATCCTCCAGCTCACTGGTTAGAAAACATCCTTTTTTTTTAATGGCACTTAGCCACTATGAGATAATTTCATGAGATATATTTAGGTATTTTTATGTGCAAACTTGATATATCTTCAAAGAATAGGTAATTTTATGTGCAAACTTCACATGTGCATGATCACCACTAGTCATGTTGTAAGGCCGTAGCCAGGAATTTATTCAGGGGGGGGGATTGTATCCGGAAAATATTTCTTTCTTTTCATAATTGAAGGGGAATTTCAATTTTTTAGTTTACAATTCCAAAAGCTATAACACCCCTTCCCTCCCCCACCCATTTTTGAGATTAGTAATTGTAAAATTTTTCTTCATCAATGTGCATTAATTGTAAAATTGCCGCCTATAAATTTGCAATAAACATAGATCAAACCCAACACGAGGTACTTACTTTAGATAACTATTTTTAATGATTTAACAAATTATGTCGCACCAGTGTTTTGGAACCAACAATTACAGTATGTATTGGTAGAAAGTTTTAAATTTTAAGGCAAACATTAAAACATTTAACATAGGTATAATACAATTTGTACAAATCATCAAATTAAAGGAATTTTTACATTAAGAAGAACAAGTAAGATTTGCCTTTTCACTCGCGTTATAAAAAATTAGCGAGCCTTGAATATTTAACAAACCAATTTAAAAGTTCGTCTGGTTGCACCTCAGTTTTCCAATGGGCTGCTAAAACTGATAATCTACTCAGTCTGTTTTCTCCCGTTGAGTTTCTTAAATATGTCATCAATTGTCTAAGTGTTGAAAATGTACTTTCTGGCAGAGCTGTGGAAATCGGAATTATAGCAAGAATCTGTAACAACGTGTGTGAGTGGGAGAAAAGGTTTCAGTCGCATTGTAAAAATGGCCTGTATTGCATTACCAGGTCTTGATTTAACGTCTATGTTGATCCATTTGTTCCGCCAAACAGACTATGAGATTACTGCTCTCTGGAAGTATATGTTTTCATAAAATCCTTTGCAAGTCGTTAGCTATATTTTGTAGTTTAACATAACATGTTGAGGTAGAAATATTTGAAGCGCTATGACTAATGTCTTGTGAGTCTCGAAACGATCGTTAATTGGTGTTCACACATGGTCAACAAATGACACAAATATTTTTCCTGAAATATTATTCTGGAGTTCCTGAAGAAATATTCGATCTTTGAATCATCCTGGATGTAACTCTAGACATTGTGATAACTCCATCAATTTATGTGATCAATTTTGACGCTGAATTAAAAACCACTTAATTTATGTATAAGGTTACTTCTTAGATGTCGATGCAAACTTATACGTACATGTAGAAATTATATTTTTTATTTAGTTATATTAAGTTATTATATTATGACTCATTACAGATGACAAAAATGAAAATGAAATAAAATACTGAAAATAACAAATGAAATCTTTCTATATTTCAGAGGAAACAGAATTTGTGTGATCTGCAAATCAGAAAACAAATCTCACCCTGACCTCAAGTTTTTCTCTTTTCCCAAAGAGTCAAATAGGTGAGTCTCCTTTATTTTGCAACCTTCTCATGATCATGTTTAAGTTTTGGCAAAAATTGCATCAGTTATTCTTAAATTATGTTCATTTATTTTAAGTTGTAGATTATTTGGTTCTTTACCTAAAACAGGGCATTGTTAGCATTTAGCTGCATGTTTTACATAGTTAGTGCAATGTAATATTTAAAAAAGGTAACTTGTGTTTAAAAATATTATAGTTGCTTAACAAACACACGCCAGTTGGCAATGTTTTAATTCAATGTGCAACAAAGTGATAATGTAATGAAAAAATATGAAAAATAAAATTTCTTTAAATTACAAAAAAATTTCTTCATGGAATTTCTTTTGCGCTGTAAATTATTTTGCTCATTACTTTTGTTTAATTTTTGGTTGTCCTAAGCATCAAATTTATATTGTGTTATCACAAATGTCAGTTTAGGGGATATTATGTTTTAATATTTTTTTGTTACGGCTTAATACCATTTGAAATAGTTTGTTTCCATGTATTCATTACAAAGTTTGTAACACAGTGTTGTTTCTTAGATTTTCATCAGGGATTTCGGCATGCCGTGGACACATGCATCACAAGACTGTAAGTGCTGTGGAAGCAAAATATCCAAATTCTTTACGGCATTCTCATTTTAAAGTATGCTCCCTCCATTTCCAGGATCATGATTATGCTTCAACAAAAAGACACTTCCTCCACAAGAGTGCCATTCCTACAATTTTTAAAAATCCAGGTATATTACTTTGCAGTTTAGACTAACATTAGAACATTTATCTGAAATTGTGGGTATTAAAATTGTATTCAATTGTGTTTCTTATGTGATTTTAGTTTTAAACTACCTGTCCTTCATTTCAGTGTATTGCAAAGGTGGCCCTATGTTTTATAGGCCTGCCTTTGGAATATACGAGGCCTGTGCAAATGAAAAAAAAGAATCCCTACATATTTTGGATTTGGCAGCTGTCATGTCAGAATATAGCTTTACCAAATGTTATTCGACAGTTATAATGGTGAGCCCAAAAGCAAAAGGAAACAAATAATATTAAGGATAAAACCTAACCTAAGTTAAATATCAGGAAGCACCAGGAACTTCAACAAAAATCTTTGACATCTGTTAAAAATGGTACAAAAATTACTAAACAAAACACGCTTTTTTAACGTACTTTTACCTGTTTTACAATTAATGCAATTGTCATGAAAATGCTTTCAATATATTCTCACTACTTGCCCACTGAAGGGCAGTAGCTGTATTTCCTCGTACCTCTCTTTCAAAGTGTTTTTTACTCACGACGCTGGCTATTCGAGAGGACGTGTCAAACTGATACATGCACCGGTTGCAAAGAATATCGGAGAAGTTAAGGCTCGGCGTGGCGTAACTAGTGAGTGCCGCCATATACAAAGGTACAAGATGCAGTGCACACAAACCAACATACAGGCTGAAACTAGAGCACCTGCGCATGTGTATTTCTGTTGCCTTCAATTCTGGTAAAGAACAATCAGCCAAGCTACTCACAGCACATTAGTTCACTTCAAATTGTGTGAAGAAACAAAATTAAGATGAGTTTGTAAATATTGTTTCTTCAAAAATGATGATTCAGTGAGTTAAATATTTAAATCAATGTTTACAGACCTCAAAATTATAACCAAAGGACTTGAATGAGATTTCTTTATATTTGTGCATATATCTGAAGCAAGGTTGTGTTGTTAGTTCAAAGATTAAATTGGCAATCAGATTAGCCTTTCAGCTGTGCAGAAAAGGGAAACCTGCACCCCTGTAACTTAGCTTAAATTATAAGCAATCCTAATGTTCGTAGGAAAAATAAACCTCCAACTAAACGAAACCCGTCAGAATCGACAGTTTTTTTTAATTTTTATAAAGAATAAACTTGTATGAAACAACAAATGTGAACTTTATTTTATTGACAAATTTATTCAACCACTTCATTAAAAACAATAGTCCAGTTTCATGATTTTTTTTTCTTTTTTACTGCAGGTTTAATGACCACTGAGCAACTCAATTGGCTATATATAAGCAGTCACCTGTAATATTTTCACTAAAAATGGCCACGGCAAGACTATTTTTGAAACTTCAACCATATCTTTACATTCAGCCATTGTCTCAAAATAGTACTCACAGTAAACAACTTACAGAATTAATATACAGGGTTTTCACAAATTAGTTGGGCAAAAAGAATGGTTTATTATACGTACTTATATAGGCAAACATAAGAGTGAACAAGTTTATAAGATAGTGAAACACACCGAGTTTACCTCTTTATGATCTGCATGAGGTAAATCTAATGCATGTTCAGATATACGATTCCTGTAACGGTTTTTTCACTAAAGAAGAATGGGACAGAAACATTAGAACAACTTACGGCACAAAACACGTTTACCTTGGGACTATCTCTTTCATGCTCTAAGGTGGCATTAGGATATTTGGATCCCAATATCCTAACATTACGTCTATTCACTTTGTCACTGAAATGAAACGTTGCCTCGTCACTGAAAACTAACTAAAAATAGTCCTGTCACAGTTAGTTTTCCGGTGTATGTGTCCTTCCTTATGCGAACACAGAACAAGTGATAAAAAACAGCAACCTACCTTTCAGTGAGACATGGATGCCCAACTAATTTGTGAACACCCTGTATATATATATATTTTTTTTCTGTAGTTGTTGTTGGGTGGCCATTTTCTTCAAGTGCCTGGTCTATTGCTGTAATTGTAGCATTTTCTGAGATTTTTAATTTTTGGCCGAAACGTGACAATTAGGTCTGGGTTCATGAAATATTCTGGGGAATTCCCCTCCCACGATGATATGTTCAGTTTGGCAACTTATAAGGGGCTATACAGGGGTGTGAAAGAAAGACTATTTCCTTGTTCCTGATATGTGACATTCTTTGCGTATTCGTGGAATGCGTTCTTCAACTGATAATCACCCTTATGCTTCATGTTGTACTGTATAAGTCAAGTATTGTTAAAAAAAAATTTGTAGAAAAAAAATTATTGTCATTATTTCATATAATTGAAAATGTGAGGTTTTAATGCCTTGTCTTCTTTCAGCTAATACTTCAGTCCTGGCAGGGGGCCTTAGCCTAAGAAATATGAGAGAGGCCATGCTGAATAAGCTGCAAACTGAAACCACAAATGCAGACATTGCTGAAAATTTGCCAGCTTGTATTTCTGGAGTCAGCAGGAGCCCAGAGCCAGAAGTCCCAACGGATACTCCTGTAGCCCCAAGCACTCCTGGTGGTGTGCATATGCCAAGAAGGCAGTTATTTTCTAAGCGTAGAATGATAACGCCTAAAACGGCAAAAATTAAATCTTTATCTTCTAAGCTTTATTATCTTAAAAGAAAATATGCAAAGAAGAACATCAAGTGCAGTATTAAAAGTGTTTTGGAAGTAATTCAGCCTCTAGTGTCTCGAAATATATTCCATTTCATAAAACGTCAGATCTCTGCTGAAAGTGTTTCCTGCCATGGGCGTAGGTGGTCGGTAGATGACAAATCTTTATGTCTTCAGCTGTACCTTGCAAGTCCTAAAGCATATTGCACGCTCAAGAGTTTTTTACATTTGCCAAGTAAACAAACTCTCTTGAAATGTGTATCAGGTATTGAAATGGAGGCAGGATTTTCAGCTGCTGTGCTGGATTCCATCCGTTTAGTAGCCAGCAAGTTGAAACTACATGACAAAAAATGTATTATATCATTAGACGAAATGAGGCTGAAAAAAGGTTTAGTGTATAATAGAAAAAAGATTGTGTTGATGGTTTTGAAAATTATGGTTCCCACATAACTTATACTCCTCGTATTGCAACACACGTGCTTGCTATTATGGTTCGTGGGCTTTGCAAAAAGTGGAAACAGGTTGTTGGGTACTTCTTCTCAGCCGATACCACACCAGCAGCAACTCTGAAGGTGTTATTCCTGGAAGCACTCAGAAAATTGTTTGCTTCTGGGTTAACACTTATTGCAGTTGTCTGTGATCAAGGATCAAACAACCAAAGGTTGTATGGTGTGGAATTTGGTGTTACTGAGGAGAGGCCCTTTTTGTATTTGAAGGTCAAAAGATCTTCACATTGTGTGACGTTCCACATTTGATTAAATGTGTAAGGAACAACTTCAGGAAATACAAGGTTAAGTTTTCAGGTAACAAAATTGCTTCCTGGGACGATATAGTTGCCTTGTTTGAATTTGATTCAAAGCAGACACATACAGTTGTTCCTAAATTATCAAGACGGCACATAGAGGTGGATGGGCTAAGTGCCATGAATGTCAAGCTTGCCACTCAGGTGCTAAGCCAGTCAGTGGCATCAGGTTTGTGTTGCCTGACTGCAGTGAATCATCTATCTTCTTCTGCCGCCCATACAGCTGACTTTTGTTCATCTGTCAATGATCTTTTTGACAGTTTGAACAGTCGAGTTTTGAAAGATAAAACTCGGCCTTTGTTGTCTGCTGTTACAAAAAATTCTTCTCACATAGAATTCTGGAAGAAACAGTTGGAATTTATGAAATCGTTATCCTTTGACACCAAAGGTAGAAAAATCTCATTTCCATGCATATTAGGCCTCAAAATTACTTTGTCTGCCTTTCTGCATATGA
The DNA here is from genome assembly GCA_039090855.1 of Macrothele yani. NCBI lineage: Eukaryota > Metazoa > Arthropoda > Arachnida > Araneae > Macrothelidae > Macrothele > Macrothele yani. The sequence goes on along the minus strand of CM076995.1, from coordinate 3,085,139 downwards.
TCCCTACACTGTTAAATGATGTACCTTTCATTTTAATGTGCAGGTTTAACCAAGATGCCTTGGAAAAAAAAATTTCTGTTGTCAGACGCAAAGGAGGTAATAATGACATCCTACTGCATATGACTTTCAGCAGAGAGCAAGGTTAATCATGGCACAGAGTATCATTAGCACTTGTGGAATGGCAAATTGTGAGCCTGATGATGACACAATTTTAATTCCCATGCATACATTAAATGTGTCTGAAAACCCTGAGCTAATAAACAGCAGTGATGTGAACAATCCAGACAGTTCATTAAACAGTTTGATTGCTTCAGATAGGATATTTTCTAACTTAGATAAAAATGCAGCTGCATATGTAGCAGGTTTTGTAGCCAAGAATGTAGCAGGCAAATTTTTGTGTGAAGTTTGCACTGCTGATTTAATTGGTGACAAAACCTTAACTGAGAATTCATTGTTCATACACTTCAAAGAATTCGATGATGTCAAAAAAGGGTTGACTTATCCTACTGAAGCATTGGTACAGACTGTATGTCAACTTGGTGAACTGTTTGCTTCACAGTTTCATGAGATTTGCCACCACAGACACATAAAAAAAGAATTGGTTGGCATACTTAGTGAAGTGGACCACAATTGGTTATCCTGCAGCATTCATAAGGATAAAATGTGGGAATATCTTGTTACGTATTATGTTCATTTAATGGTTACGTACAAAGTTAAACAAATGTGTAGGGATCTGAAAAACAGAAATAAACCACTGAAAAAAATTCAAAAATTGTCATAAAAATTGAAAACATGTTATATATATATCATCATCATCATCATTGTCAACCATTATCAATCCACTGCTGGACGAAGGTCTCCCCAAGTTTCCTCCACAACGGTCTGTCTTGTGCCAGTCTCCTCCATGTCACTCCCGCATACTTTCGAATTTCATCCACCCATCTTCCATGTGGTCTTCTTCTGGGTCTTTTCCTGTCCCTTGGAATCCAATCTAAAATTTCGGCTGTCCATCGATGGTCTGTTCTTCTGGCAGTATGTCCAGCCCATTGCCATTTCAGGGATTTAACTCTGATCATGATGTCTTCCACTCTTGTCATTTTTCGGATCCACGTGTTCCTCTTCTTATCTCTCCTGGTTACACCAAGCATGCACCTCTCCATGCTTCTTTGAGTTGTCTGCAGCCTTTGTATGTCTCTTTTAGTTAAGGTCCACGTCTCTGCCCCATACGTAAGCACTGGAAGGATGCATTGATCAAACACTTTTCTTTTAAGACATAATGGCATATTGCTCTTGAAAATTATGCTGTTTCTTCCAAAAGCTCTCCAGGCAAGTTTTGTACGCCGATTAATTTCTTCACCAATGTGACCCTCACTTGATATCTGCTGTCCAAGATAAACGTATGTGTCTGTTATCTCCAGCTTTTCTCCATCAATCGATAAATCTTCATTTCTTGTAAAAGCATTGAACATCACTTTTGTCTTCTGAAAGTTCATTTTTAATCCCACTTCTTTACTCTTGTCAGCAAGTTCCTGGATCATACTCTGCAGCTCAGATGGGGTAGTTGCAAAAATGACTACGTCATCAGCAAAACGAAGGTGGGTTAGATAATCTCCATTAATCTTTATCCCCTTGTTTTCCCAGCTCAGCAACTGAAAAACACCCTCCAATGTGGCATTAAAGAGCTTCGGAGATATGGTGTCACCTTGTCTCACTCCCTTTCCAATTTTTACGTGTGTTGTATTTTCAAACAGCCTAATCTTTGCACTTGCATTTTCATAGATGTTATTAATAATATTAATGTATGCATCTTCAATACCGCAGGTTTTCAGAGCCATTGTAACTGCTGATGGTTTCACCGAATCAAAGGCTTTTTCATAATCGATAAAAGCCATGCACAATGGAAGTTCATATTCCCTTGCTCTTTCAATTAGTTCTCTCAGCACGTGGATATGATCTATTGTGCTGTAGCCACTCCTGAATCCAGCTTGTTCTCTCGGTTGAGCCATGTCCAGTGTTACCTTCAAGCGGTGTGAAAGAACTTTAGTGAAGATTTTATAAACTACTGATAGGAGGCTGATAGGTCTGTAGTTTCCAAGATCCTCAATGTCACCTTTCTTATGTAGCAGGATCATTGTAGCGGTGTTCCAATCCTCAGGAATCTTTCCTTCATTAAGGCATCGAGTGAAAATTTGGGCGAGTACTGTTTCGATTTCTCCACTTGCTTCTTGTATGATGTCTACAGTAATTCCATCTTCTCCTGGAGCTTTTCCTCGCTTCATGTTCTTGATTGCATGTGCAACTTTTGCTGGAAGGACTGGAGGAACTCTGGTACTGGTATCTTTCATGATGTCTGGAGTGCATATATCATCCCTTTCATATAATTTGGAGTAGAAATCTTTCACTCTTGTCAAAATTTCGCCTCTATTTCTTGTTACAGAACCATCTTCTTTTCTCAGTGCCATAATCTGTTTTCTTCCCTTACTGAGATGTCCCTTTGCTATCTTTAGGCTTTGGTTGTTTTCAATTGCTTTCCTCACTAGTTCACAGTTGAATTTTCTTACGTCTTCAGTGATACTTTTTCTTACTGTCTTGCATAGCTCTATATATTCCACTTTGGAAGTCACATCTTCTTTAGTTGTCCTCATCTCTCTTCTTTTTTGCATCAACATTTTGGTTTTTCCTGATAATTTGTTTACATGCAACTTGTTCTTAGACCCAGCTAATTTTGTTGCTGTTTCCATAAGAGCTTTGGTTACTTTTCTGTTAACTTCAGAGATGTCCACTTCTTCCGATGTTAGGCCTTCTAAAGCAGAGAACCTGTTCTTCAGTTCCAACTTGAAGGTATTATGGTGTTTTTTAAGGTTGGTTATGTCAATAGATTTTGTTTGTCTTATGAGCTTGCCACGTTCAAGTTTAGTGTTGAGGTGCATCTTACATCTCACCAATCTATGGTCACTACCTGTGTTGAACTTGTTTAGCACACTGCAGTCTTCTATGACGAATTTTTTGTTACACATAATAAAATCAATTTCACTTGTCGTCCCATTTGGATGTCTCCATGTCCATTTCCTGTGTGGCTTTTTCTTGAAGAAGGAGTTCAAGATGAAAAACCCTTCTGCCTCTGCAAACTCAACGAGAGTATTTCCACGCTGGTTTCTGTTGCCGTGACCGAATTTACCTACTGAAGTTTCATTCTGTTGCCGTTGCCCTATTTTTGCATTGAAATCTCCCATAATTATTTTCAAGTGCTGCTTACCTTTATTATTTAGATGACAAATTTCCTCATAAAATTCTTCAATTTCTTCTTCAGGATGACTTGTGGTGGGTGCATAAGTTTGAATAATCTGAGCCTGGTATCTTTTTGAGAGTTGGATAACAAGTCGTGCAGCTCTGTCAGAGGAACTTTCAACTTCTACCACTTTATCCTTCAGTTTCTTGTTTATTATAAATCCAACACCACTAGTTCTGCCAGTATCTGTCCCACGATAGTAGAAGAGATGTCCACTTTTCAGTTCGATGAGATCTTCTCCTTTTCTCCTTACCTCACTTAGCCCCACGATGTCCCACTTGATCCTTTGTAGTTCCTCTTCCAATTCAAGAAGCCTTGAATCAGAAGATAGGGAGCGTCCATTGTACGTAGCCAAGGTCAGCATCAGATGGCAGCCTAGTCCGGCCCTCCGGGGATTCTTAGCACCCTCTGCCTTCATGTCGCACTGGCCGCTGCCTTGGCCAGGTACATTCCAGCTGCCGGAGACTGAGGGCCAAGATTTAAGTTGTGGAATCATTTTGGAGGGGTTTGGCCATAACTCACCACGCTGGCCAAGCGGGTTGGTGAGTGTGGGATAGAATTTCCTCTAATCCCGATGGTATAGTTATACCGCTATTGGCGGTCGTCAGAGCCCCTTTAGTGGGAACAGGATGCACCACGAGAAGGCGGGGTTGACATTTGTCAAGGAGAGGCTGTGATGTTACGCATCACCTGACCTTACATCCCATATATATATATATATATATATATATATGCAGTGTATATATTTTGTGTACTTATTTATTGAACACATGCATACTTTATTTGTACGGGAAGAAGAAGCGCTGTGTACCAAGTGTTGCATCATAGTAACATAGTAACCTGTTGTAAAATGCATACTTTACCTAGCTGCAGCTAATTCTTTGAAAATATAATTGTGAGCTGTATCTATTATCTGTACTTATAATTGATGCCATGTACGCTTTATTTGTATGGGAAACAAGAAGCACCTGTTTACCAAGTGTCGCATCAGAGTAATGTGTTGTAAAATACATACGTTACCTAACGGCAGCTCAATTTTCTAAAAATATTTCGAGATGTATCTATTACCTGTACTTATAATTGATGCCATGTACGATTTATTTGTATGGGATAAAAGAAACACATGTTTACCAAGTGTTGCATCAGAGCAATCTGTTGTAAAATGCATACTTTACCTAGCTGCAGCTAATTCTTTGAAAATATAATTGTGAGCTGTATCTATTATCTGTACTTATAATTGATGCCATGTACGCTTTATTTGTATGGGAAACAAGAAACACATGTTTACCAAGTGTTGCATCAGAGTAATCTGTTGTAAAATGCATACTTTACCTAGCTGCAGCTAATTCTTTGAAAATATAATTGTGAGCTGTATCTATTATCTGTACTTATAATTGATGCCATGTACGCTTTATTTGTATGGGAAACAAGAAACACATGTTTACCAAGTGTTGCATCAGAGTAATCTGTTGTAAAATGCATACTTTACCTAGCTGCAGCTAATTCTTTGAAAATATAATTGTGAGCTGTATCTATTATCTGTACTTATAATTCATGCCATGTACGCTTTATTTGTATGGGAAACAAGAAACACATGTTTACCAAGTGTTGCATCAGAGTAATCTGTTGTAAAATGCATACTTTACCTAGCTGCAGCTAATTCTTTGAAAATATAATTGTGAGCTGTATCTATTATCTGTACTTATAATTGATGCCATGTACGCTTTATTTGTATGGGAAACAAGAAACACATGTTTACCAAGTGTTGCATCAGAGTAATCTGTTGTAAAATGCATACTTTACTTAGCTGCAGCTAATTCTTTGAAAATATAATTGTGAGCTGTATCTATTATCTGTACTTATAATTGATGCCATGTACGCTTTATTTGTATGGGAAACAAGAAACACATGTTTACCAAGTGTTGCATCAGAGTAATCTATTGTAAAATGCATACTTTACCTAGCTGCAGCTAATTCTTTGAAAATATAATTGTGAGCTGTATCTATTATCTGTACTTATAATTGATGCCATGTACGCTTTATTTGTATGGGATAAAAGAAACACATGTTTACCAAGTGTTGCATCAGAGCAATCTGTTGTAAAATGCATACTTTACCTAGCTGCAGCTAATTCTTTGAAAATATAATTGTGAGCTGTATCTATTATCTGTACTTATAATTGACGCTATGTAAGCTTTATTTGTATGGGAAAAAAGAAGCACATGTGTCACAAGTGTTTAGTCAGAGTAATGATAAAATCATTTCTTGGTTTTGCATTACTACTTATGTTGAAAAATGTATAATTTAACACCAGTAGATTCTCGAAAAATGTCATTTTGCAGTATACTTATTAGCGACACTTATTGTTGATGCCCTGTATTCTTTATTGGTGTGGAAAATTGAACTGCATATAACATCTATGATCAATGTAGTAATAAAATCGTTTAATAATCAAATATGTATCTGTTTTATTATAGTAGAAATAATTTTAAGAGCATTGTCTTTTTTTTTCAATCTTTTTTGACTTAATATATTGCTTTTTTTTTACCGATAACTTAGATATTCACAACATAATCGGAAATCAAGGTAAGTTATTGCTTCATTTTACTTTGTGATCTAAAGCCTAATGGTGTATATGCAGAATAAATAGCAACTGGATAGGGGATATAATAGAACCCACCTGACACCATTGGAGCCTTTAGCTGTATTTTTGAAGTCTGTTTAAAATCATTTTTGATAAGTAAAAATTTGTTTGCAGCTTAAAAAAAAACAACCCCAAAAATTACTTACAAACAAAAAATATATTTTTTATCTAAAAACGTTCGGGCAAGATCGTTTTATGCGTCACTTTATTACAATTTTTTCGTTAAAATGTTAAGCTGCAGCTACGTTTCGTTTGTTTACGTGAAGTTCGTGTCATTTTATTTTTTTAGAGGTAGTATATTTTTTGATTTCCGCAAAAATATAAAGTGTTTCTTTGTTTAAAACGACTTCCAGTTCAGAATTTAAAAGTTGTAAGCAGTTTTATTTTCCCATGACATTAATTTTGAGGCATTTTGGTACCTACGTATTGAATATCAAGACTGAAAAAGTTGGTGCTTAAAGTGATAATAAAACTGCTAAAATTTCCTTAAAATAATATTAATTGCTAATATATATATTTGTTTCACCAAAAGAAGGGACAGGAGGGATACTCAGAAAAGAACAAAAAAGAAAATGCTTTAATAGACCCAATGAGACCGAAGGAAACAGTCGCAGATCAAAGCTTACCTTCCTTTCCGTGAAATAGGCTTCCCGTCCCGTGTCCCCTACGCTTTTTGCGCCTGAATGTTAACTTTCCCGCAGAGCATCTGCGGCCGCATTACATGGTGGCGCTGCTGTCGCCTGTTTTACATTATCTCTACGAGAGTTGAGCTTCTTCACGCGAAGCGTTTATATTCTTTGTTTGGTGTCGCCTGTCTCCGTGCATCTGCTTTGCATCTTGCCTTAGTCATCAGGTACCATCTGTATGTGTGTGAATTTGTAGTCTAAAAGTGGAGAAGGGAACACATCGTGGCTCTGTAAATTCACAAGATCATGTCTTAACGTTTGTGGACAGTTAACAGTAAAATCACATCGCCGATTTATAAAGAAAAAGTAAAACGAGCCTGCCATTTATATTTTACAGTAATTGTCATCTGGGATCAAGAAAAAGTTAGGTACAGTATGTATGCATAGCATGTTACATGTGCAAATTTGGGGAATGGACATAAGGAAATAAAAACACGATGGTATTTGCCATTCCCATGATCTGGCTTGAATTAAGCAGTCATCTTGAGGGCTGCTATTCCCGTATTTCAAAAGCGGAAGGGTATTAAAAAAATTTACAGTATTCACATATTCCATCTACAGCGAAACCAGTGCTATATGCAGTTGAGGATATCCCAGTACTTTGTTCCACCATCTAACTAGGAGCACCTAATTTTTCCCATCAAAGAAGAGGAACACTGCTTGGAAGGTCCATGTATTTCTGTTTCAATGTACGCTTCGCACCGTGCTGAAGAACCATATCTAATTCAGCAAAGCGAGGAAAAAGTTTAAAAGTTGCGCTTCGACCATGCTGAAGAACCACATGTAATTCAACAAAGGGAGCAAAATTATTTAAAAGCTACGCTTCGCACCGTGCTGAAGAACCACATCTAATTCACGAAAGTGAGCTTAATGATTTTAGGTGCTAAAGAACAGAAAAATATATTTTTTTTTGTATTTGCTAAAAATCACAAACAATATAATTTCCTTTTTCTGAACGCTTGAACGTTTGTCCCACTTTGGTGGCGCAATGGAAAGAGTGCTTGCCTGTTTTAATTGTCGAATTACTGCCTCAACCAATATACACTTTTTTTTATTGCTGTAATGTTCATGAAACAAACTTTTACATTTGGAACACATCTGTTTCATATTGACAAAACATTTTTTCCGATTCTATACCAGAATAATTAAATATAAATACAGAATATTACACGGCCATCTATACGTCGCACTTAAAAGAGGACGAAATCATGAAAATATTCGCGTGCAGGTAAGATTATCGATCAAAGAAATACCCAATGAATAAATGATTTAAGAAATTAATCTATATATCTTCTTTCTCTCCGTCATTATTGATGGGCTTCCGCATAGTAGAAAAATATTTACTAAAAATAAAAACCTATTTGCCAGAAGTGAAAAAAAAACATATTTTCTTCAATGATAATATAACTAGTTATTTTCTGCGATAAAAAGATATTTGTACTCAACTTGCTAATCACAGCTATACGTTCAAGGGAAAAGTTTCTTGGAGTTGTAGTGGTCGTTTGGTTTGAGTTTGCTCTTGACGAATTTTCCTTGTGGACGATAATGCCATATGATTTCACATCCACCCCAGTTTTTTTTATAGGATCCTGTTACGTTTTTGTTACTTCTCTTGGGCTTCCGATTCGAAGATCCTTTTTCACTCACAAACTCTCAATGAGGAATCAGAACACTAGTTAAAACTCAACACAGAAATTTATTCCGAAGAATTATACAGTTCCTTGAAATAATTATTGGGTTGGCGAATGAAACGTCCAACGAGAAAGAGCAATGGCGACAGGCCCCCACCACAGCGAAATGGAAACACCCACAGGTGTTGCGGGTATTACGTCACAAAGTTAATATACATAGCTAGCACGTGTGTGAAGAACAAGGTTCAGGCGTGGTTTGTTTGGACGTAACGTGGCTTGCAAACATAACATGCAAGCGCCGGATTTGAGAGTCGTCTTCCTGTATGAATTTAAACTGGGCCATTCTGCACATATTGCTGCTCGAAACGTTAACAAAGCGTTTGGGACGAATACATCCAACGAACAAACCATTCGGCGATGGATTGTGAAGTTTCGAAGCGGAGATACGGACCGGACCTACAAAACGAAGCACGTAGTCACTGACCTGTTTCTGGCAACATTCTGTTACGTGTGGTTGATGTGTACCCCGAAAAAGGTATTGTGAGATAGTGGCAGAGGTAGGTGTCTCCCACAAGGCAGTTGTTCGGCGTCTGGCTGCGCTGGGTCAGGTCAAAAAGCTGGATATGTGGCTACCACATGAGTTGACAACTGCCAAGAATACTAGGCGTTTGGAAGTCTGAACGTCGCTGCTTGCCAGGAATAAACAGGAACCTCTACTGCATCGAATCGTCACTTGCGACGAGAAGTGTGCCCTTTATGGTAATGAGAAAAGATCTTCACAATGGCTAAGCAAGGCACAGCCTGCTGGAAGGCATCCTAAGCCACCCCTACACACCAAGAAGATGGTGCTTCTTGTCTGGTGGTCCACAGCCGGGATAATTCATCAGAGTTTCCTGGCGAGAGGTCAAACCATCATTGCAGAAGGTTATTGTGCTGCATTATACCAAATGCACCAGAAATTGCTGCAGAAACAACTGGCTTAGGTCAACAGACACGGTGTTCTGTTTCAGGACAATGTCCGCCCTCATATCGCACAACGAAAGCTGCTGACACTAAGTGCCTTGGGCTATTAAGCACTACCTCATCTTGCCTATTCCCGGACTTGTCTCCAACAGACAATCATCTGTTTCGTCGCCTGGATCACTCCCTGTCCGGGAAACAGTTCACAACAGACAACGAGGTTCAAGGTGCAGTTGATGACTTCTCCGAGCCAGGAAGATAAGACGTCATTGGCCAACGTGCTGAAGCCGATGAAACGCGTACTCGTGGAAGGAAAGAGAGGCGCGTAAATTGAAACGCGTACTCGTGGAAGGAAAGAGAGGCGCGTAAATTGAAACGCGTACTCGTGGAAGGAAACAGAGACGTGTAAATTGAAACGCGTACTCGTGGAAGGAAAGAGAGGCATGTAAATTGAAACGCGTACTCGTGGAAGGAAAGAGAAACGCGTAGGTTGAAACGCGTACTCGTGGAAAGAAGGAGAGGGGTGTAAATTGAAACGCGTACTAGTGGAAGGAAAGAGAGGCGCGTAAAGTGAAACGCGTACTCGTGGAAGGAAAGAGAGGCGCGTAAATTGAAACGCGTACTCGTGGAAAGAAAGAGAGGCGTGTAAATTGAAATGCGTACTCGTCGAAGGAAAGAGAGGCGCGTAAATTGAAACGCCTACTCATGGAAAGAAAGAGAGGTGCGTAAATTCCACGGGCTCGTTACACTGATGTACTTCTTCTTTTCTGAATAATTATTTCAGTTATTTACACTAAAATTGACAAAATTGAGGTGACATGCAAATTTATGTATTTATTACGAAATTTTGGAAAACATTGTATTTACCCAGGTACACACACAATTTTTGAAAATATGTGTTTTTATGTTAAAATATTTATTTGCCTAAAAATCCGTTCCCGATTAAATATCTAGTGCGTGACCTAGACCTGTCAAAACAACAAGCAGAATGTTTGGCTGCAAAAAATGGTATTCTCTGGTTATGTGTACAAGGATTTGTGTATTCACAATTCTCAGGAACGCAGGGTTTCCTCAGTGTGTGCCTGGTCATAAATGAACAGATGAAATAATTACTATTGTAACCCAAATCTGAAGAATGAAGGCCATTAATAGATTTTTCTAAAGAGTAGGTTTAAAAGTTATTCTCTTGCACAATGTGGAAATCAAATATCGTCAATATCTGCGGCTTACTTAGCTGATATGAAGGAACCTAGATGGCTCAGCTGTATAAATGCTGGGTTTTCACCATTCGTCCGAGATGGGTCTGCGTTCGAATCCTAGGTGAGGCATGAATGGTGTGTCTGTCTTTTACCGCGCTGGTTCTCTTCCTTCCCTGAAGCCAGTGGTCCCTAAATAGGGACAGACAACTGCTTACAGCCCATTCAGGTGCTCACGGTGGTCGTTAACTACCTCGCACCCCTCCCCCCCCCAAAAAAAGGAGAAAAGATGTAAATATATAACAGCATGTTGCCCATACTGAAGACAATAAATTATAAAAAATACTGTAAGCCTGATTTGACGGTAATCGCACTGTTGCTTAGATTACAAAGTGGATGAAGAAAGTATTGCTGTTTTATTTACGTATGGTAGTCAAGCGACACAGCACCAGTAGCCAGAGGAAACTTTGTTCCTATAATGCACAGCGGTAAATACAGAGCACTAGGGAATCCTGAACCAGTGATTCTTTCTTGGCTACAAATAAAATTCTGCTTTGTGAAAAACTTTGTAAAAGCTTTGGACAAAAGCATCAATGGATTTGCATACTTTAGAGGACAATTTCCAAGACCGACGGGCGCATCACTTTGAAAAGATATCTCTTTGTTCGTCCGCAAATTAGAAAAGAAATCTTTACCATTCTTTCCCAAATGCTCATGGTCGTCTTTTAATAAAGTCGGGCATAAGAAATAAAATAAAGAAACAGAAAACTTTTAATGACACCACTTACGAATGCAACTAAACTCCAGTGAATTAGCAACTTGGAAATCCTTTAAAACAGTAATTGAAGGATTTCTTGGGAATAAAAAAAAGAATTACAAACAGTCGGTAGAGGAACTTGTATGTAACTAACATCTTTTAAGATGCTGAATGTAACTCTAAATGCATTTTATACATTTTTATGTTGGCTTCTTTCCGGAAAACTTGAGTGCTGTTAGCGTTGAAAAAGGTGAAAGATTCCACCTAGATGTACAATAAGCCAATGGAACGCCACAACCGAAATAGATGTGTCCTATGATGGTGGAGTGGCTACTGTAAACGTTTTACAAACGGAAGGTCTTACTGTTGATAAGAGGAACAAATAACTGCTCACAAATATACCGTTTTAGTGTAGGTAAGTACTGCATACCTACATTATTTTAGGAATAAATACAGCACTTCTTAAACATATGTTTTTATTTCTATACACAAATATTTTTTAATTATTCATTACCCTGCGTATCCTCTCAAAATTGCAGCAGTTAATTTTGCTGGTTTAGGCGCCATATATCTCCTCGTAGAGAGCGCTTGGGGAGGGGCTTGTTTTCGTCTTTATGCGCTTGTGTCGTCCTGTAGTTAAATACAAATCCGTATTACTAGGAATTGGAGAAGGATAACTACATACAGTGTGCGCTTCGTCTACGTACTTCTACTGGTCGTCTGCGGCCTGGACTAGCAGGAGAATACCTGCTAGTGACTAGGTTTCCTACTGGCACATATGCAATAACCACGTATTACTTCACATAATTTGGTGCTCTAGAGTAAGCAAAAAACCTGTTGTTTACTTACCTTAGCTATTTTCAGTTCTTAAAAAGAACTGCTCTGATTTGTGATTCTTTTTTTCACCAGAAAAAGTAACATTTGCATATTATTATTTTTGTGTTTGTTAAAGTAATCATCAAATCCGTCATTTGATTTGCCCATTAAAAATTTCATCCGATGCGATTTACAGTTTATTATGTTTTCATTTATGTGGGACCAATACATTTTCGATAAAGCTGCTTTGCAATTGGTAATACCTCTGAAGTTCGAGCAAATAAATAGCCAATCCTTCGTTTCATATCACATTACGTAATTGATAGAACATTTGTGAATTTTCCTTAATGTTTCACAGTAATATCTTACGTTGTGATGTTTCATTCATACTTTTCAAATTACAACTGATACATGGTTCATATTTATTTTAAATTATGAATGAAACATCACAACCAAATCCTTTTCCTAATAAAGCAATCAATACAAACAATGTTTCGTTCATAAAGGTTTCCATGGAGAAATTTTGAACTGCAAAATCGACATCAAGAACCACCGCAGGTCACTAATCTTTCGGATCTGGTGTAATGAGTACAGCATTTCTCGGTTGGAACACTATCCTCCAGTAGCTGATGAACAAAGACGAAAAAGAAACCCCAAAGATTAAGCAATAGAACACAAATTAAAAACCTACAATATTTCCTTCCCCATTTTATTGGGGATAATAGGATCACGTTATGCAATATTTTAGGTCACCTGTAAAAGTAGTACAAAACGGCAGATTCTGGCTTAATATTGCAACATTTGTACTAACCACGCTGCCCCCTTGAAATTTACCAGTTAAAAGCCGTACTAAGATTCTATTCGACCCTGTAAACTCTGTGTGACGCAGACAGCAAGAAGGCGTTTTATTTTCGTCAATACTTCAGAAGAAAATACTTCCCCTGCTGACATTTCTTTGCTTGATGTATTTGCTTGTTTTAAGGGGAAGATAAAGATAGCCGCCATGCATTCATCTTAAGGAAGTGCTTGAAAACATAGCCTTGAAGATTTTCAAAATGGTAAAGTACCCAGTTGGAATTTGTAACACAGAAAAAAATCATATTTATTCATTTAAAGAAATATATGATTCCCCATTGAGAAACGAGTCGAGGGATCAGTAGAAATGAATTTTCGTTAGTTCATTTGAATCTCTTTTATGTTTGAAGATTTCTGGTGCTTTTAAATCAAGTATAGTTTCAACCGACTATTTTCTACACAAGCACAGTGGTTTTGATTCTTTTTCCTAGCCTCGACGTTTTTTGAAAAGCCTAAACCCATGGTGGAGTAGAACTGATTAAAATAAGCGAATCAGTTAGCGGTATTCATATGATAGGTGGTGTCTTTTTCGTTTGAGTGAGACTGGGCTTTATTTTCTTCGCAATTTCTTGCTTTAATTAATTTACTTTTTTAATGAATTCACAAAAGTGTTTTATTTTTTGGTTTACTGACTAATTATGAGTAAGTTAAAAATGCTTTATAGAACGAAGAAAATACAAGAACACGTCTTTTAATTTAAGCATCTTTTCAGAAACGTAAAGAGGCCGAAAAAACCAGTGTCATCAAAAAATGTCAAAACTTTTATACCTATGCATCCTTCTTTCGAAGTATTTTCACTCGCTCCTAATTAATCAGGAAAGTAAATAAAAAAAATTAGCACAAGTCTCAGAATAAACTGATCAAACTTTTGGAAAGCTCATGTAATTTGGAGAAAAACTGCTTTAAGGTATTCATGTTCTTCAAACATTTAAAAGAATCACATTATGAAATTCGTCAAATTAAAAAATTATTGCTCTTTGGGAAATCACTCAATACAACACCTCATATTTGGTTCATTACTTCACGCAAATCCGTCTTTCATTTTTTCAGCGTATGTATAACTCTGTTGAATATTTTTACCAAGAAAGTCCAAATTATTATTGTTGACAGTAAACTTCTTTTCTAAGTATCACGTTCTCTCCATAATTATGTTGTTTCTATAATGGAGAGATGAGAAACTGAAATTTGCTTTAAGTTTTTTGTACCTTTTCATTTAACGAAGATTATATCAACCGCCCTTCGTCTCCCGAAATCGCATTAAATTCTTTCAAAAGTTCGTCTATTGCATTCATACACAGAGCTCTATATGTTTTCGTTTCACTGAAAAAAAAAGAAAGAAAAGAAAGCACAAATCGGATGCATGCATTTTTACAAATTTATAAAATATGTTAAGAAATAAAATAAACGTTTTCAGAATTCGGTAAGGGGAGTATTTACTTAAGAATGAAAGGAATTCTGAAGTCACGGGAATCATGAATTGAATCATTCCTCAAAAGTTAGCATCCAGTATGATTTGCATTCACAGAGTCTAGACTCCTTCTCGAAAATTTTTAAGTCTTTTAATCAACTGAAAAGCTAAACCACAAAATATTTTACTGAATTAAATGTGGAAGAGAAAAAAAACGAGATTTAAAATGCTCCGTTTCGTGACTATACGAAAGGTATCGACTTTTGCATTCATACCGCCAATAATACAGACATAAATCAAGTTGTTCTTTCCATGTAACATAACCACAGAAATTTGAAAATTTTATCGTCCTGAAACGGAAATCGAACCCGCATCTCCCGATTTGCGCTCGAGTATGCTAACCCGTAAAGGAAGGATCTATAGAGTGGAAACAGACATAGGAGCCCATGGAAACTCCTCCCATAGAAAGTGGCGCCCCCACGGACCTAAAACAGAAGCAAAATGTGACGTAACCCCGTGACGTCGGCAATAGTTGCTACGGCAACCCAGCGCAGGCGACAGCAGCGCCACCGCACTATCTTGGAAGACATGCCTTTACTTCAGAAATAACAAAAAAAATTACGAAGATGGAAAACAATTTTTACAAATGTTGGCCAATTGTGGAAATACAGGCTACACAAATGCCGAGTAAAAAAAAGATAAGCCAAAAAGCTAACGAAGCCAATAACGTAGATGTCGAAGCAGATGACAACTGAATACAAATTAGAATTGAAAGTGAAGCAGAGTGGGTACGGAAGAAACAATCAAATGAACAACAGACACGTAAAAACCCAAAAGTTATGAATTCTGTAAGGAAAAGTATACGATCAGTAAGTAATAAGCAAAATAATACCACTTATTAGAACGCTAGAGGAAATGAAAACCAAAATGAATCTTCAACACTGCCGGATAGCAAGCCAAAGTCAACAGTCAAAGTAAAAAACATGACATTAACGGACAAAAATCACGTGGTTCGTGGGTGTTAGCTGGGAAACCAGCTGTCAATCAACTGTAGTTCTGTTTTAGGTCAATGGTGCGCTGCAGTCGACTTCATGATGTCATGAGTTTCAGCTTAATACAGCCAGTGTCTTTCTATATATCCTTCCTTTATGATGCTAGCCATTACACCATCCAGGACAATGGATTTCATTGTCGTGGGTGGTGCAATGGTTAGCATTCTCGAGCGCAAATCGGAAGATGCGCTTTCTGTTCCCGTTCTAGGAAGATAAAATTTTCAAATGTATGTGGTTATATTACATAGAAACAACAGTTTGATTTATGCCTGTATTAATTATTCAGACCATAACGCTGACCCCCACCAGCTTGTGTTCTTCCAGCATTGGTTGAAGAGTGTTTGTTCTCCGATGTTTCTCGCCTTATACGCCAAATTCCTTCGATTCGATTAAGCAGAAAACGTTATTCATCGGAGAAAGCAATCCTTTGCCAATCAGCGGAGGTCCAATTCCGATACTGCCGTGCAAATTTAAGCCTTTTATGTCGATGCACCTTTATTATCATAGGTGCAGTGATCATTCGTCTGCATCGGAGCCCCATACTCAGCAGGTTTCGCTGAACTGTCGTTTTAGACACACTTCCGGTAGCCCCCTGGTTCATTCGAAGGCCAGTGAGTTGCTCCACTGCAGCGTGTCGATCAGATCTCACGCACCTTCGAAGCCGACGTTCACCTCTCACATCAATGGCACGTTGTGCTCCGCAGCTTCCACATCGCTTATTCGCAATGGTGCCATTTCTCCAACCAGGATACACTTTATCCACAGCATCACGCGAACAGTTCACAAACTTCAGAAGTACTGCCACCCTTGGCCCGAAAGCCGATAATCATCCCTTTTGTAAATCTGATAAATCGCGCCTTTCATCCATGACAGCAACGAGTTATATGTTTACAGAATGCCTACAGCACACCTTACATATCGTCCAAGCCAGCTCACGATACGTGCCTTCTTTCATTGACTACGCGCTATTGACGTCAAAAGTAGGTGGTGGTCACAATAATGTGACTCGACTGTGTATTAGTACTGCTAATACTCAGACATAAGAGTGTCTTTTTGTTAATTGGTTTCCCAACGTGAAGCTAAAGCTGACGCTTAACTAGAGCTGTTGATGTGATTACGTATCCTCTCCTAGTCAATTACACTACTCTGAATGTTATTTTTTAATAAGTCGGTTGCAAAAGAAGGCTTTTAAAGAATGTGGGCTTTGCTATTTTTCTTAGCTTTAAAACCTGGTTTTATGGTTCAAGAGAAGGAGAAAAGTAGTGCTGTAATAGCGAGTACTATGTTAACTGGTATTCGAACCGAGGGCTGACATTGTAAGGAATCACATGTCCGAGTCCCATTTGTCGCTTGGTTATTGGATAATAACTTTTTCCTACAATGACAAAAGACGGATCTGGAAATAAATGCCTCTTGCAACAGTTTAATTTGACGCCGGAAAACCTCGAAAGTCAACGAGATTCATAGTGACTAACGAAATTTCGCTTTCGCTGAAAAAAAATAATTTCTTCGGAAGCATCACCGAAAATTGAAACATTGCGTTCTCAATCCATCTTACAGTTCTTCTTACTTTGAAGGAGTGCATGGAACGGCATTTCGAGAGAGGTTTAGAGTGTGTTGCGTGGGAACGTGGGGGCGCTGCTGCCATGCAAAGTACTAGTGTTATCCTGATAAGCAAGGATTCCTTGTTTGCTGTAAATATAACTTTTAATATTTCTTTCTCCAAGGCTTGGGTGATTAATGATACGCTGCAGTAGGATCTGCTAACACGATTACAGGAGAAGAAAAGAGAAGGAGGTAAGAGAAGTCACGTGATTAGACAACAGGAAAACTTCCTCGAATTCTGAAAACAAATGCAGTAGACGATTTAATTTAGTGCCACTAGCGTAGCTCACAAATTTGAATATTTGCTTTTGAATCCAAGGGAAACATTACGCAGCTTTCATAAAAATGGTGATTTTCACTTGAATTGAAAGTCGATGAAAATAAATCGATGATCCTATTGAATTAACCATACATGTACGACATATTTTCCATGCAAGGCTGAAAGAACATGTTTCTTACTGCTCCCATTAAGATACTGCACCGCAGCTTACTAATGGCAGCATTACAGTGTTTTGAAAGATGTAGCTCACATTAAGTTATAAATAAGAATTCAAACTATACAGGGTGTCTCAAAAGTCACTATCTATTTTGAAAAATAATGGGAATTAAGAAAAACGGGTTTAAGACATGAAAAAAATATTTATTTTAAACTAAGTGCCACAAACAATGAGTGCTATTTATTTTTGTCTCCACATGGCTACCATGAGTGTTCTAATAGTTCATTATTCAAAGTAAGTACCACAAAGAACTAAAAATGGCGACCATCCGTGTCATAATAGTTTATTATTAAAAAAAATGCCAAAAGGAACTAAAAAATGGGGACCATCGGTGTCACAATAGTTATCAGTGTCATGATAGTTCATTATTCAAAGTAAGTACCACAAAGAACTAAAAAATGGCGACCATCAGTGTCATAATAGTTCATTGTTCAAAGTAAGTGCCACAAAAAACCCAAATATGGCGACCATCAGTGTCATAATAGTTCATTATTCAAAGTAAGTGCCACCAAGAACTAAAAAATGGCGACCATCAGTGTCATAATAATTCATTATTCAAAGTACGTGCCACAAAGAACTAAAAAATGGCGACCATCAGTGTCCTAATAGTTCATTATTCAAAGTACGTGCCACAAAGAACTAAAAATGGTGACCATCAGTGTCATAATAGTTCATTATTTCAAAGTAAGTGCCACAAAGGATTAGTGCTATTTATTTATCTCTATCCACATGGCGACCGTCAGTGTCTCTGCATAGCTCAAAGCGATAAATTGTTGTCCGGAATACACTTTCCAGAATCTGAGGTGTTACTTTCTGAACTTTACCGCTGACCTCTGGTCACCGTCAAGCACGTTTGCGGTGGTGTCTAGAACGAGTTTATTGGAGGGAAGAATGGCGGCCTGAGGTCTTCAGTGATGAAAGCAGATTCTGTTTGAGAGCGTCTGACCATCGTGCATGTTTCCGAAGGCTACAAGGTGAGAGACTTCTGCCAACGTGCATGCTTCCGAAGGCTACAAGGTGAGAGACTTCTGCCATCGTGCACGCTTCCGAAGGCTGCAAGGTGAGAAACTGCTGCCATCGTGCACGCTTCCGAAGGTTGCAAGGTGAGAGACTTCTGCCATCGTGCACGCTTCCGAAGGCTACAAGGTGAGAGACTTCTGCCATCGTGCACGCTTCCGAAGGCTACAAGGTGAGAGACTTCTGCCATCGTGCACGCTTCCGAAGGCTACAAGGTGAGAGACTTCAGCCATCGTGCACGCTTCCGAAGGTTGCAAAGGTGAGAGACTTCAGCCATCGTGCACGCTTCCGAAGGCTACAAGATGAGAGACTTCTGCCATCGTGCACGCTTCCGAAGGCTACAAGGTGAGAGACTTCTGCCATCGTGCACGCTTCCGAAGGCTACAAGATGAGAGACTTCTGCCATCGTGCACGCTTCCGAAGGCTACAAGATGAGAGACTTCTGCCATCGTGCACGCTTCCGAAGGCTACAAGATGAGAGACTTCTGCCATCGTGCACGCTCCTGAAGGCTACAAGGTCAGAGACTTCTGCCATCGTGCATACTTCCGAAGGCTACAAGGTCAGACCCTTCTGCCATCGTGCATGCTTCCGAAGGCTACAAGGTCAGACACTTCTGCCATCGTGCATGCTTCCGAAGGCTACAAGGTGAGACACTTCTGCCATCGTGCATGCTTCCGAAGGCTACAAGGTGAGAGACTTCTGCCATCGTGCCCGCTTCCGAAGGCTACAAAGGTGAGAGACTTCTGCCATCGTGCCCGCTTCCGAAGGCTACAAAGGTGAGAGACTTCTGCCATCGTGCACGCTTCCGAAGGCTACAAGGTGAGAGACTTCTGCCATCGTGCACGCTTCCGAAGGCTACAAGGTGAGAGACTTCTGCCATCGTGCATGCTTCCGAAGGCTACAAGGTGAGAGACTTCTGCCATCGTGCATGCTTCCGAAGGCTACAAGGTGAGAAACTTCTGCCATCGTGCATGCTTCCGAAGGCTACAAGGTGAGAGACTTCTGCCATCGTGCACGCTTCCGAAGGCTACAAAGGTGAGAGACTTCTCCATCGTGCCCGCTTCCGAAGGCTACAAAGGTGAGAGACTTCTGCCATCGTGCATGCTTCCGAAGGCTACAAGGTGAGAGACTTCTGCCATCGTGCACGCTTCCGAAGGCTACAAAGGTGAGAGACTTCTGCCATCGTGCACGCTTCCGAAGGCTACAAGGTCAGACCCTTCTGCCATCGTGCACGCTTCCGAAGGCTACAAGGTGAGAGACTTCTGCCATCGTGCATGCTTCCGAAGGCTACAAGGTGAGAAACTTCTGCCATCGTGCACGCTTCCGAAGGCTGCAAGGTGAGAGACTTCTCCATCGTGCCCGCTTCCGAAGGCTATAAAGGTGAGAGACTTCTGCCATCGTGCATGCTTCCGAAGGCTACAAAGGTGAGAGACTTCTGCCATCGTGCCCGCTTCCGAAGGCTACAAAGGTGAGAGACTTCTGCCATCGTGCACGCTTCCGAAGGCTACAAGGTCAGAGACTTCTGCCATCGTGCACGCTTCCGAAGGCTACAAGGTCAGAGACTTCTGCCATCGTGCACGCTTCCGAAGGCTACAAGGTCTGAGACTTCTGCCATCGTGCACGCTTCCGAAGGCTACAAGGTGAGAGACTTCTGCCATCGTGCATCCACCAACAACACATGGGTCCCACGACGGGCATTATTGTGTGGGGAGCGATTAACCATCACTCTCGTACGATCCTGGGGTTTGTACGGGGTACACTGAATAGCAGTACTTACGTCAGCGATACCGTGCAGCCTGTCGTCCTGCCATTTTTAAGTGCAATCTGAAATGCGATATTCCAACAGGATAACGACCTCCCAGAGTCCCCCCGGGCAACTCATCATGCTCTTCAGGCTGTGCTTCGACTCCCTTGATCAGCACGTCCTCCGGATTTGTCTCCCATCGAGAATGTCTGGAACTGGATCCGGCAAAGATTCTTCCGCTGACCACGGAAGGCAGTGACCATCTTCGAATTACGTATCTAAGATGAAAGCGCATGGAATGCTATTCCTCGGCGTGATATCGAACATTTGTACGACTGATGGCATGCCAGATTGGAAGCTTCTATTGCTTCTGCAGGAGGTACACCTTATAAAAATGTGCCTTCTGTACACTGCAATACGCATTAAAAGGTAAATAAACATTGAATCATTTCACATGTGTGATCACTTTCCTTTCCTAACAAGTTGATGCTGCAACGTAAATATCATAGATGCAGCTGCAATTTTTAATAGTATTCTTTTTTCACTTTCCGGCAGTGTACGGATTGCGCAAATTTTGTAAAGTAAATCTTGACGGTATTATCCAGAAAACCTACAGGGTAATTCTTTATGGATTTTATTATCTCGGACTCGTATTTAGCTAAATAGGAGTTTGATTTATAAAATCAAAGAGATAAATTAAGAGATGGAATTCCTTTCTGTATTACTTTTCTCACTTCAAACTTAAGTCTTGAATACCTTTTTCAAAAATTTCTGCTTCTTTTTCTTTTCTTCAGAATTTGCGCTGTGTGAAAACCTCAGTGAAAAATATTGCATTCTCTAGTTAATACACGAACGCTCTATTTCTTTAACTAATCACTTTACATTCGACATATCTCATAATGACAGAGAGAGTTCAAATAAGTAGTCTCCGTCATTAAAAGATAGTCTGCGGGAAAGGGCGACCTAGATGGCTTGCACTAGAAAATTAAATAAATCGAAGGACATTCAATTAGGTGCTAAAAGTTTCTCTTCCGCAACTGTGTTTGCGTGACATTATAAGCAAGTGCACATCTAGTACCGAAAGAAAAAGGAAGAAATGAATGAATGAGTGAGTTCTGTGAAAAATTCCGAGAAGCAGAAAATATCATTGCTTATAGAATAACGTAATGATATTTAAAGTGTACTGATAAACAAGAAAATTTTGACGGCATGTGGTTGAGTATTAATGATTACGAATTAAGGTTTTTTCAATCACTGAACACACACGAACATGACGTTTTTTTCTGGGAAGGGCAAATAATATTCATACATAAAATATTTCATCCTACCCTCGGGCATAAGAAGAGTTCTTCAAAAACAAAAGTTTTTTTTTTTTTTATTTTGCTGCAGTAGAACAACTCATGAGAAGAAAATTTTGTTTTCTCGTTAACCGCAGTCTCAGAGCACGCAAAGGACGCATTTAATTTCCAAGAGCAGCTCCGAAGAAGGAAATGAATTATTGTTTAGAACAAAAGGTCACGCCAGTAAATAGCAATATGCTGGAACATTTTGCGCTAAAACGAGAAGCATGCATGTTTATATTTAAATATTTGGCTCATTGCATCTCGATCCTTTAAGAAAATATTTCATGGGAATCTTCCAAATAATTTGTTATTTAATATTTTGTGTAAAATGCTGGTGTGATCCATCACGTACACTTTGATAAAGGAAAGAAAGCTAATGTGAAAAATATCTTACACGAAATAAATCTCATATGCATCCAGATTCGTCTGGTTTCCTACCTTCCATTACACACAAATCATATAAAAGAAAGAATACAATTTACGTTGTGTTGTGTCTATTCATCCCTCTCATTCAACTGAAAGAACGATATTTCCGCTTCAAAATAACGATGAGCAGATTTTTTTTCTCTATAGATAAGAGAAGAAAACAACATATCAGATATCACACCTTCCGGAAAACCGTTGGCCTTGTCTGTACGCCCGCAGAAATTTTTCAGCTTGAGATGGAAAACTGAAGAAATGCGTCTTGTAACTGATACAAACAGGCATACTCACGCTATGGATATCTGTTCATCTAGCCGTCCGTCTGTCTGGAGGTATGTAAAAAAACCATATTTCTGCTTAAAAATGCTGGATTGTTTAAAACCTTTACCTGCCATATAGGAGGAAACACCGCGTGCATGAAACTTTAGGTATTTCTTTATTTGTCCATCCATTCGTCAGTTTGTCTGTTCATACTTAGAAAACTGCAGGAAAGGGAAGAGTTGCAATTACGCGATCATTTGCTCTTAAATAATCATCATCAACATGTCAACCATTATCAAACCTCTGTTGGATGAAGGTCTCCTAAAGTTTCTTCCACGACGGTCAGTCTTGTGCCAGTTTCCTCCATGTCACTCCCGCATGCTTTCAAACTTTATTCATCTCCCATGCGGGTCTTCTTCTGGATCTTTTCCTGTCCTTTGGAATCCAATCTAAAATTTCGGATGTCCATCGGTGGTCCGTCCTTTTGGCAATATGTCTGGCCCATTGCCATTTCAGGGATTTTACTCTCATCACGACGTCTTCCACTTTTGTCATTTTCCTGATGCACGAGTTCTTATTCTTACTTCTCCTGGTTGCACCAAGTATACACCTCTCCATGCCACTTTCAGTTGTCTGCAGTGTTTGTATATCTTTTGTAGTTAAGGTACATGTCTCTGCACCATACGTAGGCAATGGCAGGATGCATTGATCAAACACTTTTCTTTTAAGACATGATGGCATATTGCTCTTTAAAATTGTACTGTTACTTCCAAAAACTGTCCATCCAAGTTTTATTCGCCGATTAATTTCTTCACCAATGTGATCGTTGTTCTTACTTTTCGCGTTTCAATTCAATTTCGGTAATTAGAGGTATTTATATTTAACTTCTTACCTCTTCCGTGAGTCCGTGCTAGGGCGCTCTGGCATCCCACATCTTCTTTGCTTCTTGTTCACACAGTAGGATACACATTAACATATCCCAAGAGAGTTGAACATCCAAGGTATACTTGATGAGACTAATTTATTGCAGATCCTTTTATACGAATGAGATAAAATACACACACACATACACACACTGAATATTTCGTTGTTTGTCTTTCGCGTCATAAGTCTTAGCATCAGTTTTCACATTGCGGACCTTGCCATCAGCTCTGCGCCTGTCCCCCAGTTCCCACGCGTCTTCACATGTCCACAATTTTCTCACGTCTGCCGTTGGCTTCCTCCACTGCGCCCTCTGTCCGCGTAGTCCCAACAACGTCGCTTTATATCCGCCGTCCAAGGTAAATTTAGGTATAGGTTATCTCCAACTTTACCCCATCAATCGATAAATCTTCATTTATTGTAAAAGCATTGTACATACTTTTGCTTTCTGAAAGTTCATTTTTAATCCTACTTCTTTATTCTTGTCATCAAGTTCCTGGATCATACTCTGCCGATCTGAAGGGCTAGTCACGTACTTAATAACGTGGTGAAAAAAAGAAACAAAAAACTTTACATGAAATACAAAAGCTTTACCAGAAATGGAGAGACGGTTTTAAGATGTGAAGTTTTATTTATCCAGTCTCAGTCTGTAACCCATTCCCATTTGCTTAAGAGAACATTGAACAATTTCCAAAACGATCTCTTCCATTCCTAACATGTTTGAGATATGGAGGAAGAAATTACGAAACTGCAATTTGATATCGTCATGAAAGCACGAGCAATCCAAAAATAATTTGCGGGGCCCTTATAACGAAGTAAATTTCTCCGTCATTTCTGTCCACGCCAGGATTCGAACCCGGATCTCCTCATTCCGGAACAAGTTGCTCTACCAATTGAGCTACGCGGACGTTTTATTCTGATTCCTATCTGCCTCTATGTCGTGTGCGTCCTTCTGGCAGGTACGTCACATCTCCTGGTACGTTACATCATCTCCCCATTATTATTTTTTTTTCTGAAGTGCTGGAGAAGGTATTCTCTTATTTTTCCTATCTCGCGGTGTGCAAATAACATCACACCATTGCGAGATTTTGAACGGGAGGGTCATCCGGATAGTTCGGGCGCCATTATAACGAAGTAAATTTCTCCGTCATTTTTATCCGCACCAGGATTCGAACCCGGGTCCCCTCATTCCGGAATACGTCACTCTACCAATTGAGCTACGCGGACGTTTTATTCTGATTCCTATCTGCCTTTATGTCGTGTGCGTCCTTCTGGCAGGTACGTCACATCTCCTGGTACGTTACACCCTGTTTCATAAAGTAACGTTTCCAAGCTTACAGTGCCGCCCCGGTGGCGCAGTGGTCTAAGCGATGGCCTCTGATCATTCGTCCAAACGGGGTGCGGGTTCGAATCCCGGTGAGGCATGGATGTTGTGTTTGTATTACGGCACTGGTTCTCTCCCTTCCCTGGAACCAGTGACCCTAAATTAGGGACGGGCGACTGCTTATAGCCCATTGAGTTGCTCACGGTGGTCGTTAAACCTCCAATCAAAAAAAAAAAAAAAAGCTTAAAGTCCATTTTTCTTCGTTTCACTGCGTTTTTCGGTTTAACTTATCTCTACGAAGCAGGTTTTTCTTAAATGAATATTCTAAAATCGAACTTTTGATGCTGTCTGATTGATGTATGTTTGCAGTCCGACCATCGCTTGTTCCTGAGGAAATATGAAACCTCTTTTAAAGAGTTACAAGCGGAGATATGCAATGTCCAGTGCCAACTTCAAGTCAAATGCTTAATGAGGAAGTACTTTCAGTAAAATTATACACTGAAGTAGCAAATTAATAGAAACACGTACTTAATAACTTGGTGAACTACCCTTGGCATTCAAAACTTCCTCGATTCGATGTGGAATGGATTCAACAAGGTGTTGGTATCATTGTACTGGTATACTCATCCAGAAAGACGTGATGGCGCCCGTCAATTGTCAAATGTTCGCTGGATCTCTGTTACGAATGGCTCTCTCAATCTCGTCCAACTGGTGTTCGATTAAGTTAAAATTTGAAAGCTGCCGCGGTCAGTTTAGTACTTTAAAATCACAGTAGCGCACCTGAAAGCATTGTGTGACGATCAGAGCCTTGTGGCATGGCGCATTATCGTGATGAAAGCAGCCCTCTCCACCAGGAAACATCATGTACATTTGTAGGTACACAGTGGTGTTAAGAAAACTCGTGATATCCAAATGCTGTTCAAGAGGAACCTAATGACCTCCATAAAAAACAGACCCAAACCATTACTCAGCCATCACAAGCTCGTAAAGTTAATGCTAGTCAGCTGCGATCTACTGATTCATGCTGTTGACAAAATATTCTAACGCATCAATCGGCATGTGTTAACTAAAAGCGTGATTCATCTGATCAGGCGCCCTTTTTCTAGTCCTCAATCGTCCACGTTTGGTGCTCCGATGCCCACTAAACAAGAATTAGTCAGCTTTTAGCAGACACGAGTGGTTCATGAAGGGGACGTCTGCTGTTATAGCCTATCGCTGCATGCGCTGAAGTTCTCTCGATACCAGTGCTGTACTGCGCGATTACTTGACGTAACGAAACTCTTTTGTTACCTCGTATAATTCTCTTCCTCCGCTGTTGCCTTCGAACAATGATTCAAGACCGCTGACTGCTTGTTTTGTTGTTTGTGCATTACTCATTGTGCATCCTAAAGTGTTGTTCTTGCATCGCGGAGATTTGCCACCTGCTCGCCCAGCATAAATCATCATGAGACTTTGAAAGTCATTTAAATCACGAGTCTTTCAAAGTCGCTTAAATCATGAGTCTTTCAAAGTCGCTTAAATCACGGGTCTTTCAAAGTCGCTTAAATCATGAGTCTTTGAAAGTCGCTTAAATCATGAGTCTTTCCCATACTAACGCTATGTAAGCTTTGCCCACATCTGAATCCTTTGTAGTGATCTGTTCACAAAGCCATCTCAATGGTATGGTTCCCGTACATAAGTGAGGATGGCACGTGTCAGATTACTGTTTTGGGTGCTCCTAATCAATTTAACTTGCGACTTCAGTGTAGTAATGTAGTTTAAGAAAAGCTCAGTTTCAGTTAGTGAAAGGGTTATAGGTTTTCATATCTAATATATTTCAATTAAAAAAAATGGGTTATTAAGTTAGTCTTTTTGGGGGAAATGAAACTATTGTTATCAGCTGATGCAGACCGAAAAGGAATTTCCTTTTCTGAAGTAGATCACTAAATCCAAAAATCTGATCATCCTTGTTGTACAGAATAATATAAGCTGGTCAAGTTAGGACCATGGAAAATAAAGGATTATGGAAAATAAAGGCACCAACAAATATTGCAATCGGTATCCTGGAAGAAAGTCCATTGCAACAAATGGCAGCGATTGAACTACTGTTGCACAGAGCGGAAATTTTTTAGTCTTCGTAGATTGACAGAGGTCTGGAATATCTTCATAGATATGCCTTCTCCAAAATCAATTTCACCCCACCAGCGGTGGTTATCTAAATAACGGGTAACGGGATAATGACTCATTGTTATCTTTATCAAAGAAAGCAATTATTGAAATATTTGGCAAAAGGTTGTAAATCATCTAGTTTGATTGACTCGTGTGAAAACATTTCCCTTTTAGACACACTTTTTGTTGTTTTTGGACGGAGTTCCGTCGAATAGAAATGCCCTCCTCAATTGTGTTTTTTCAGAAAATTGGCAGAGGATGAACATCCACATGATTTTTCAACAAACGTTTTTTCATTATTTTCTAACTTATGCAATGACATTTTGCCTGGAATTATAACAAGCTGTATAAAGGTATGTATTAACTATTGTACGCACTATACTGTATATAGCTGGTAGTTTTAAAGGTTGCAATTTTTTTTGTTTGATTTGAGGTTTAACGACCACCGTGAGCAACTCAATGGGCTATAAGCAGTCGCCCGTCCCTAATTTAGGGTCACTGGTTCCAGGGAAGGGAGAGAGCCAGTGCCGTAAGACAAACACAACATCCACGCCTCACCGGGATTCGAACCCGGACCCCGTTCGGACGAATGATCACAGAGGCCATCGCTTAGACCACTGCGCCACCGGGGCGGCAAAGGATGCAATCAAAACTAACTTTGTAAATATAACCAATACTGTGACACCAAGCCCTGTGCACTCGCTATTCCTTCACAACGGGGAATGAAATTCCTTTAGCTGGTGCAATCCAGAATTTTTATTCTCTTACTCACACGATCTGCGTGTGATTACCCTCTCTTGATATCATGTTTAAACAATGCAAATTCACGATTCCCCGTGGTGAAGTTAATTCCTCTTACTCGTAACTGTAAATGTCTGCTCGTGATCGATGTCGTTAATTCATGCTAAGACTTAGTGCCATTAAGGTTTTCTGTTTCCGTTCCAGATGGCCGATTAAACATTTTAAACTTTCATTACAGAATGATAGATTTTGCTAGACAAAAGGATAAAATGCCTTTGTTTTGGTTATGGAATTTGATAAGGGTTTTTTATACCATATTTTGTCAAACTAATTTGAATGATTTACCCTTAGCATTCAGGTTAAAATATTCTGTTTTGACTGTGTGCTTTAGAAGTAATTTTTAATTAAATTCCTCTAAAAGGATTTCGAATAATTTGCCTAAATACCGCCAAATGTGCGAAAAGTTTTGGAATTCGTATATCACAAGCTGAAGAACAAAACGCTTTCTCTAAAGGATTGTTTATCATTTCCTCAAAAGCATTTATTTTGATGCGACTTACTCGGAAATTACTTGTGGTTACCGTTTCTGACATTTCTCGCATTCAGTACTGCATCAATTCCATGTTCAGCATAGCACCACCTTGAACTCTAATTGTTGATCCCCACACCTCAACATAAGCTACTTTTTTTAATTTTCGTTTGTATTCCAAAGATGATGAGTTATTCACCTGAATAAGATATCTATCAAATCTCACCAAACCATAATAAGCAAATTATAACTTAAAGTATGTGTCACTGAAATAAACAAGTCTCCGGTGCCCTAGTGGTCTGAGGCCTGGTTTCTGACCATTCATCGAATATCAGGAGTGGTCTGGAACCCCAGATGAAGCATGGGCATTGCGCATGTCCGATGGCGCTTTCTCTGACCTTTTAATGGATGCAGTGACCCCGAATTAGAGACTTACGACTGCATATACCCCAAAGAGTTGCTCGTTGTGATGGTTGAACCTCAAAAGAAATAAGCCAAATTTGTGGAAATTTGAAAACAGATACAGAATATCTTTGTACAGGACACTCTACAATGATGTATCTATATAGTAAGTAATTTTTTGTCCAAACACTTGAAGTATTTTAACTTATGGATCAGAAGTTATTTTTGGTTCTTATTTTGAAAGTAGCCACAAATAACAAAGATCGTTCACACATCGATGCCATATAAGAGAATTGATTTTTAATGTATCGTCTAATACCGTGCGGAATAATACTTTTATACAACTTTTGTTAGCCTGTGATATTCTAGAGCGTTCTCAAATCATTCCGTTAAAAGTGGTTGCTACTAAACATTTAACACTCTTTTTCATGAATACCGTTAGACTTTTGTGTCTTTTGCAGGTATCTGTGTTTCATATGACGTCACAACAGAGAAGAATACCTGTTTTATGACATGTATCAGAAATGGATATTGTCAGGTTTTCAAATGATCACACAAACGAAACGTAAGCGAGATTCAACTCTCAACTATTCTTCGAACTGCATGCGTTTCAGTATTGCGTATGGTATGATATCGTTTAACCTGGTACCGAATGATGAACAAAGAAATCAAGCATTTAATGTTTGATTCGTTAATATTATAGTCTGTGGAGAACAGCACCAGAGAATGAAACTAAGAAGGATTGAAATTTAGTGTTCAGCAAAGGATAAGATACGGAAGATAAGAACGGTACTAAGGAGTTGAATTTATTTCTTTTCACAGCACTCAAATAAAATGGCAGTCACCGGATGCTTCCAATTCAGATTTTTTTGCTGGAATTTCAAATTTTTTTTACCAGTAGCATTTGTATGGCTACAGTAATCGACATGCGAAACGAGAGAACAAATGTTCCACAATGGTTTATTTGTAAAAACCTGTTGTTTCCTTTTGATTTGCGCATTTTTTGTTCGCTGGATTTTCAAGATAATGAGGTTCTACAGTACTCAGTCATGGGTAATCCCCTTTCCGGCGGAAAAGTTCGGAGTTTCAGATGCTTCTTTCTCGTTGATTTCACTGGGTCTTCAAGACGACGGCATAGCGCAGTTTGTTTCTTTTCTCCTGGTCATACTAGTATCGAATGATTACCCCAGATGAGATGCTCGGAGTTCAGGACCATCAGCCAAACCATTAATCTCAGGGAAAGGCACTTGGATGTTTCCTACGCCTTCCATTAATATCCTTCCCTCATTCAAAGACTTTGATTTAAGAAAAGCAGCTTCCCTGTTTTCTGATCGAAGGGAAGCGCATTTTCTTTCAAAATTAGCTGCGATAGCAAGAAATAGCTGGCGGGGAGAAGTATGTAAAGTTTACATATGCTCAGCTTCAGACTAATTGAACTTAGTTCCAGTGTCTCGAAAATTCTCGAAGGCTGCTTTGGAAAAGGAAAACTGAAATGAGAAAAGCAAGGACGGTAGCAGTGTGTAGCACAAATAGCTCTACGCTAATCGTGAAAGACATATTTTCTGATCTACGAAATTCTTCCGTGGTGAACGCGGTTGCCTCGAATGAAATTCTAAATGTTCATAATCTTGTATCATAGAAAAATTACCGTGATATGATAGGATTATTCCAAAGCACAGCTCTAGTTTGATGCTTAAGTATTTCAATTATGCATAACAATATTAGCCAAGTTGAAGTGTTTTGCACGATGGAAGCACAAATTAATACCATAGAGTTTGAATTTTTAACAATATACCTCCAAGTAATTACATATTTTATTATAATGAATAAATTCAGTATCGAACTGATTAATTGCTTCAAGGTTCTGTATATATTGCTCGCTGCTTTTTTTCTTGAGGTCAAACAGGCCATTGTGCTTGCTAATTTCTTAACTAACATCGGTCAAACTTGACATTCACCCTACAGGGTGGCCCCTAAAAAGCCATAACCGGGCTTTAATGGTCAGAACTTTATTATTTTTTATCAAAGCACAGTGTAACTTTGGAATATTGAAGATAAAGTATTGTTAGTAAGAAATTAAAAGTATCATGATTCTCTTACTTGTGACTTAGAAGTAGCAGGACATGATGCTCCAAACCGGCCCCAGACAATTCGTCAAATGACGATTGGTCCAATGCCGATTAGTCCAATGGCGATTCGTCCAAAGAGATAATTTGTCCAATGCCGTTTGGTCCAATGGACTAATCATCCAATGTACGATTAGTCCAATGCCGATTCGTCCAATGATAAGATTGGTTCAATGCCAATTCATCCAATGATAAGATTGGTTCAATGCCAATTCATCCAATGGTATCATCATACCAACGGCGAAATTTTTTAAAGAAAGAAATAATAATTTAAGTTATTCCCCTCTTTATATGCTTTTGAAAAATGATTTCTATATATTTGGTATTCGAAAACATTTTATAAACCTGATAAAAGGCACTCAACAGAACATTTCTCAGCTGTTTACAAAGCACCTAGCCCATGGGCCTTTATAGAAGATTTTAAGTTTAAACCTAGATATTTCGTATTTGTAAACATTTTATAAAACCTAATAAGAAGCACTCAACGGATCATTTTTCAGCTCTTTAGAAGGCACCTAGGTCACAGACCTTTTTAGAAAATTTTAAGTTACAATTTAGATATTTGGTATTTGTAAACAATTCATAAGGCATAATAAAAAAGCACTCAGCGGATTATTTCTCAACTCTTCACAAGGCACCTAGGCCGCGGGCATTGATAGAATAAATCCTATTAAAAAAACATCACATCGATAGAACAAAATCTGTTAAAAGGGCCTAAGCCTAGGTCCTATGAATTAATATTTAGTGCTTAAGTAAAAGCGCGGTATTATTATCTTGGCTTGATGTGTAAACAATGTGAATAAGACATGGATGGAATAAAAACTGTTAAAAACGCCTGAGCCTGGGGCCTATGTAAAAGTGCAATATTATTAACTTGACCTGATGTGTAAACGTTGTGAACATGAAATTGGTAAAATGAAAACTGTTAAAATGGCCTAGATCCAGGGTCTATGAATTAATGTTTAGTGCCTAAGTGAAATCGCAATATTATTAACTTGATTTGATATGTAAACGTTATGAATATGAGATCAGTAGAGTAAAAAGTGTTAAAATGACCAAAGTCCGAACTCCATCCGGTTTTCCAGTGGCCATGTTTTGTCCCAGACATTTTTTTTTATTCTTTGGTATTTTCATACGAGGAATCCAGAGTTGCTATCCAAATTTTGCTATCACGTATAGTTTTAGAGATATAAGAATATGTTTTTTTTTAATTTTTAACGTTAAAAATAGTTTTTTCTTTTTTTTTTTTTTTTTTTTTTTTTTTTTTTTTGAGAAATAATTCCAGTATTGACTTGGAGCACATAGTATCATTTATTCATATGATAAAATAATAGAAAAAAACTGCAGGTGACCAAACTGTTGCGTTCGTGTTTTATCAAAGGGGAGGGGTTCCTGTCCGCACGTGCGAATGAGTCATAGACCTGGCGCCACCTGCACCCTTCCCGGCTACTCACTCGACTGCTCGACTACGTCTTATGTCTCAGTTCTCTGTAGACAGCCGAAGTGAAAGCTGTGCTATTGCTCTTTATTAATAGCTTTTGGGTGTGAAAGCTGAAAAATGCCACGCAAATGCCTGAACCATCCGGATACGTTTTGTTATGTGTACGGTGAATTGACATTCAAACCTCAAAGGCGGAACTTTATCCCGTTAATACGAAAGTGTTTTCAACTTTACTTTGGTTGGCAAAGTAGAAGATCAGGACAAGAGTTGGGCCCTCCAAATTTGTTGTGTTCATGTTCAAAACTTTTAACTAGGTGGGCAAACAGGTTCTCGCCATATGCCATTTGCAGTTCCCAAGGTGTGAAGAGAGCCGAAAATTCATTCTTCGGACTGTTACTTTTGTATAACAAATACAAAGAGAATCTCAAGTAAGTCGAAACACAGTTTAAAATATCCCAACTTACCTTCAGCGATGCGACCTATTCCCCACCGTGATCATATGCCAATACCACCTTACCCGATAACAGCCGATATTAATGAAAATTCAAGCTCTGAAGATGATCAGAATGAAGATCACGCTGGTCGACATGATGCATGTTCGGCATTTCTAATGGGACTCATTTATTGGCACAAGGAGACCTAAATGATTTAGTGCGTGATTTAAATTTATCTAAAAAACAAGCAGAACTTTTAGGATCACGACTAAAAGAGTGAAACCTTCTTGATCGCGGAACTAGGGTGTGCTACTTTCGAAATCGTCAAGATTTCAAGGAGTTTTTCTCGAAAGAAGGAGATATAGCGTACTGTAATGATATTTCATCAGTGATGACCACTATAGAACATGCTCATAACGCACAGGAATGGCATTTATTTACAGATTCGTCAAAAGTTACCCTAAAAGCTGTCCTTTTGCACAATGGAAACAAATTCCCATTAGTTCCACTAGCACATGCTATTAATACGAAAGAAACGTATGAAAATATGAAGATTATTCTAGACAAGATACAGTATGAAAAATTAATTTGGAACATATGTGGAAACTTCAAGATGATCGCTATGCTGTTCAGGTTACAGTCTGGATACACAAAATTTTGCTGTTTTTTGTACTAGTAGGACAGCCGGGATCGTAGACTTTATTTGAAAAGGAAGACATGGTTTTCACGTAAATCTCTTACACCTGGTGAAAAA
Organism: Macrothele yani; assembly: GCA_039090855.1. NCBI lineage: Eukaryota > Metazoa > Arthropoda > Arachnida > Araneae > Macrothelidae > Macrothele > Macrothele yani. The sequence continues at coordinate 3,052,134 of CM076995.1, read as the reverse complement.
AATGTAATGAATGTTCCTTTAGTTGATCCCAAAAACATCTATGTCCCACCTCTTCATATCAAATTAGGTTTGATGAAAAATTTTGTGAAAACCATGGACAGAAATGGAAGTGTTTTTTTGTACTTGAAGGAGAAGTTCCCCAACATTAGCGATGCAAAAATTAAAGAAGGAATTTTCGTAGGACCACAAATTTGAGAACTAATGAAAGATGAAACTTTTAAAGGACGTTTGAATGACTTAGAAAAACGCGCATGGGTTTCTTTCAAGAATTTAGTGAAAACTTTTTACAAAAAGTCTGACAACTATACGGAGCCACCCAGGTGGCGCAGTGGTCTAAGCGATGGCCTCTGATCATTCGTCCAAAAGGGGTCCGGGTTCGAATCCCGGTGAGGCATTGATGTTGTGTTTGTCTTACTGTACTGGCTTTCTCCCTTCCCTGGATCCAGTGACTCTAAATTAGAGACGAGCGACTGCTTAAAACCCATTGAGCTGCTCACGGTGGTTGTTTAACCTCCAATAAAAAAAAACTATAGGGAAGTAGTACATGAGATGCTGAAAGCATATATAGACTTAGACTGATATGTCTCTGAAGATCCCCTTCCTTCATTCTCACTTAGATTTCTTTCCCGAAATTCTGGGCTCCGTAAAGTGATGAACACGTTGAACGCTTTCATCAGGACATTTCAAGCATCGAAAAAAGATATAAAAGAAAGTGGAATTTAAGTATGTTAGCGGATTACTGTTGGACTCTCAAAATGGACCTTCCTGGGGCAACGTATTCCAGAAAACCTTCAACTGAGACCTTTTAGGTACGTTGAACATTAATTAATTTCCTTAGCGTACATGTTATTAATGTAAAATATTTACGTAACTGTCACACAAAAACCTTGCCTGATAGGGAAAAATGGTTTTCATTATTGAATTCAGAGCGACAAATACTATAAAGATCGGCCAATAACATCTTTGACACAGTAACTTTTTTTGTAGACCAGTGTTATCAGGACAGTATAACAAGAAGAAAGCGATTCCGAAAAAAAAATCTGTAACCAAAAATCCACAATATTACGCATGAAATGCACCATTCTTTTACATTCTTTGGACTACTGGTACTTATATACAACATCGAAGACAGAATCAGAACGCATGAGATTTGTTTCGCACAAGTAACACTTCGGACAGATTAGACGGAATTGGACTAATCGTACCGTTGGACCAATTGGCATTGCGCCAAAAGTTACATTGGACGAATCGGCATTGGACCAATAGTACCCTTGGACGAATCGTACATTTGGATCAATTGTCCATTGGACGAATCGTCCCTTTTGACGAAAGGGCATTGGACGAATTGAATTGTCCCTTTTGAAGAAAGGGCATTGGACCAATCGGCATTGAACTAATCGGCGTTGTACTAATCGTCGTAGGAGGAATCGTACCAGACCCGCTCCAAAAGACCACCAGTGGCCCCGATGGGGTTGTCTAAGCGCCAGTTTCTGTTCATTCTTCCGAGATGAGTTCGGGTTCAAATCTCAATGAGTCATGGATGTTGCATTTGTCTTATGACACTGACTTTCTCCCTTCGATGGAACCAGTGGCCCTAAATTAGGGACGGGGTACTTCTTATAGCCCACTGAGTTGCTCACAGTAGTCGTTAACCCTTCAAAAACATTGTTTTCAGATTATCTCTGTTCATTTCTTTCAATTCTGTAATAATCTTAAACCTGGTCTTATGTGCAAGTCTTTCACCGACCCCAGAGATTAACAAGAAAGATGACACCGAATTTTCGGTTGTAATGAGCTTGTCTTTTGAATCAGTTCTGACGCGAATTAAATATATCAAAGATATTCAAAGTCATTGGAACCAATTAAGAAAACAATCAACCGGTTTGTATTATAAATTCGATAAAACATCCTGTAATAGAAACATGTACGCAGTTCAACCAGCGGTTGAAAATCATGTTGCGAAAATTAACAAATGGCGCACAAAAAGTTTTTCATAGCCCAAGGAAGGTATCAGAGACAAAGACATTTTCAAATTGAACAGTTAAAAGAAGAAATATAGAAGGAAACATGATATAAGACTACGTCTACTAGCAGAAGAATTTTGCATAATGAAACGTGAAAGATAGGCGAAAAATAGTTTTCATGGAAAAAGCTATGCGAAGGAAAAATAACTTTTCAAATCGTCTCCCGGAAGCACAGATAGCGAAAAAAAAAAACGATTTCGCCCTTTACGCCCCTTGCGGGAAATATTTCCAATATTTAAAGAGGATAATGCTGCACATCTCTAGTGTAGCGAATGGCATACAGTAAAGAAGAAATGTCTCAATAGGGCTCTTAGAAGCGGCGCTACAGCTACAAACTGAAGTACACAAACACCACCTACCAACACAAATGTGAAACAAAATCCTCATAATCCAGCCTAAAGTGTTCTACAAGGTAAATGGCACCCGGTGTTGACCCGGTGTTGAAAGATAATTTTAAATAGCACATGTAGAAGCAGAGATATTCTGAAAAACAGATTGAGCATTTGCGCTCATTAGCGGCGAAACATTTTTTTTATTTTTATATGCACACAGAGTTTGCATAGTTAGTAGTATCTGACCGAAGAAAGAAGTTTTTCAGTCTGGTTTTTAGACCCGCAGATATTGCTGTAAAAGGAACGTGAACACATGCCGTCTGGTGGCAGACTTGTGGCTTAATAAAAATTTGAGATTATATGAGATACATTTCGCAGCAGAAGCGCTCTCTAACAAAGAAAGAATTTTTCAAATCAGACTCGGATATATCGACAGAAATATATATATATATAAATATATAGAAGCAGATATATCGACAGAAATAAGATCTGCTTTTACGCTTCCTGGCTGAAAAGACATGCATTTGTTAAGAAGAAAGTATTCTCAAACAGTTTTTCGATGTGAGCAGCATCGGTCCATGAAAGAATGTTTTCAATCCAATTTTCAAGAGCTCAAATTTTGATGAGAATACATCAGAAGCAGAAATTAACCCTTACCCCACCTGGGATCCAAACCATTCCTCTCAAATATCTGAAATATATGCAAAGCATTTCCCATCAGGAGCTGTATCCGGTGAAACATAAATTTTTCAAATCGGAGATTTAGAAGCAGAGATATCGGGGGAAACGTAATTTACCTTTTTTCCCACTAGCGGAAAGTCTATGAATTATTTAAAATTTTTGAGATTTTAAGAAAAAGATTTCGCACCAAACACTATCCAACAAAGAAAGAATTTTTCAAATCGGAGTTTTAGAAGCAGAGATTTCGGGGTAAACGCCATTTGCTTTTACTCCCCTTGGCGAAAAATCTATGCGTAACTTGAAAATGTGACTATGCCGCACCGGTGGCGCAGTGGTCTAAGCGATGATCTCTGATCATTCGTCCGAAAGGGGTCCGAGTTCAAATCCCGTGAGGCATGGATTTTGTGTTTGTCTTACGACACTGGCTCTCTCCCTTCCCTGGAACCAATGACCCTAAATTAGGGACGGGCGATTACTTATAGCTCATTGAGTTGCTCACGGTAGCCGTTAAACCTTCAATGAAAAAAAAAGTGACTATACCTAAAATAGCCTTCGACAAAAGTGAAATCGAAACGTACAGGATTTTTTTCAATCGGATGTTTAGAAGCAAATGTGTGGAATAAAATGTATTTTGAAATCGATATCATCAGCATTTACGCTCTCTGGCTGCGAAATTGTTCAACGTAGAAAAAAAAACGAAAGAAAGGATCATCATCCGCAGATTTCAGGCTTCCCAATGCAAAAATAATTTTTCAAATCGGATTAATAGTTACAGAGATATGATGTCCACAGACGGACGGACGGACAAATCGATAACATAAGCACTATTTGTTTTTACATAAGACGTGCTAATAACTAATCTGGACGGGTTAGGTCGGGGAAATGAAATTTCCCCTCAAGATACACTGAAGTGCCAGAAAAACTGGCAAAGACGAGCTTATGCAAAATATATAGCAACGTTCGCTATACTCGGTTGCGTAGCAATGTCGCGTACTTGGTTGCGTCCGCCAGTGCGTATATAAAGCGATAGACATCCTTGCCAGCTGTCAGAGCTGTTTTCGGCATGAGAATGATAAGTAATAACGATTTAAATGATTTTTAACGCGGTATCATAGTTGGCGCTCGTGAGATGGGCCATAGTATTTCGGAGGTAGAAACGAAGCGAAGTTCGTATTTTCACGGACCAACATTGCAAGGGTGTACCGTGACTGCAAGAATTACGGCAAAACCTCCAACCTACGATACCAGTGTGGCCGTAAAACGACATTGGGTGAACGTGACCATCGTCGGCTGTCAAGAATCGCTTCACGCGATAGCCGTGCAACACTCTCGCAGGTATCATCGGAATTCAATGCTGGAGCCTCAACAAGCATCAGCGTATGGACTGTGCAACGTACCCTGCACGATATGGGCTTTCGGAGCCAACACCCAACTCGAGTCCTCTTGATGGGTGCATGACACAGAGCTATTCGCCTCGCTTGGGCACGGCAACACCGCAACTGGACACTTGATGACTGGAAACAAGTAGCCTGGTCTGACGAGTCGCGTTTCCAACTGTATCGGGCTGATGGAAGGATTCGTGTGTGGCGCAAATCCCATGAAGCCTTGGATCCCGCCTGTCAACAGGGAACTGTACCGGCTGGTGGGGGGTCCACAATGGTATGGGGTGTGTTTATCTGGACTTCAATGGGACCCCTGGTACGTCTAAAAACGTCTGTGACCGGCCATCGCTATGTGCGCATCATTTTTGACGAGGTACACCCGTTCATGTCCTGCATTCATGCTGATGGGTTGGGCCTGTTCCAACAGGACAATGCACCTCCACACAAGTGTCTGGATGCAGCATTATGGTTAGAGGAGCATTCATATGAGTTTGGGGTGTTGCCATTCCCACCCAAGTCCCAAGATCTGAACGTGATAGAACACATTTGGGATGCCATGCAACGCACTGTCATACACAGGAATCCGAGACCTCGGAATATACCCGAATCGTGGAACGCTCTGCAGGAAGTATGGTGTGAATTGCCTACAGCATATTTCCAGAAGCTAGTGGAGTCCATGTCCAGTTGTATTTCTGCAGTCCTGCGCTCCCGTGGGGGACCTACCAAGTATTAGAATGGTGTACCAGTTTTTCTGGCACATCAGTGTATGCTTGACTAATTAGAGGTCAGTCTCCAAAGTGGCTTTTAAGCTATTTTGTGCGTGTGCATGTATTTAGTTTGTATTATGTAAGAATACAATTTCATATCGTCAGTGACGACTCTTCTCAGGGATTCGGCGGATTTCTTCTACGCGACCACCGTTGTCCGCATCGTAGACCTTCCTGAGTGAACTGGACAGCCATCAGATTGTGCATTAAAGTTCACTGCAGACACAAGATCTAAACTTAGCAACCCGCTCATTAATCACAATATGTTGGGCGCTTCGTTTACATACTGCATACGAGGTAAATCTCGAACCTTCAAGTGTGATGAACTTGGTCTGTACCTTCCATTTTGAAGATCCCTCGCTGTGAACTCACATTTTTATTTTTATAATCTGGAGGTTTTTATTTGCCATTAACCTAAAAAGAAGAAATTTTGAGATTTATGAGTTACAATGTGCCCCCAAAGGAGCCCAGTATGCTTTTTGTTCCTTTTTTCTGGTGGGGCAGGTCCTCTGTAGTTCATCGTTCACAGTGCGTCTAATACCGGCATTCATCTGGAAGTCTTAACTTTCACGTTCAAATAGAGCTGAGCAGGTGGTTTGTAATCTGTGATTGATTCTTTAAGGTGACATAATCGAATATCCTCTGTAGGCGAAACCATTTGTCTCGATGTCTCTTGCACTCTAGACACAAATGAATGACTCTGCCAAAAGCAGTTATTCGCGGAGTGCCTAAGGAAGCGCGTCATTCTGCGTTAAAAATGGATTTATGATGCAGCCAGAAAGGATTTCATAATTATTCATAAAGAGCCAATTATGCATGGACACTAACTGCAGACAAAAGTTTTCTTCGGAAAGGGCAGACCTTCTCCACTGAAGCACAAGAAGTGAAAGAGCGAAAAAAAAATGTGCGTGGGATTTAATTATACAAAAGAATGAGGACATGAAATCAAAAATAAATTACTCCATTTTTCCGCTATTTCGATTCTTTTATGATGACACAATAAACGAGAAGTTCTAAAAGGTTATTTTCCTAATTGGTCAAACAATATTCATTTCTTGACATCATTACCACCCACCCTCTCAAAAGAAGTCAAGAAGGATCAAACTGAATTCTGACGTCTAATGAGCACACCTTTAGAATCGGAAAGAAACTGTGGTAATAATGGTCGAATATTAATAGGACATGAATCTCATGACTGAATATTTACAAGAACAGATACTTAAATAACATGACCAGATTTGCCGCTTCCTCATTGGAAACTAAGGTTTTCAGCTTCGAAATAATTTCTTTGTGCAGCGATACACGAATTTCAGCGTTATTCCCAGCTTCGAAACAGGTATTGAACCCTTAGAACTACCGTCGTTAGGTTTGAACCTCTTCTACCGTAAGACAACGTTTGCCTTTGAGGACTTTCTTCTGACTTGGGAAAAAAAAGTTTCACTCGGCCAGTTCAAGCGAATATAAGAACAGCGTACAGGAACGAATCGTTTGCCAAAAAACTTTTAATAGGATGCTGTGTAATAAGGCCCATTGTCGTGGTAGAGAATTCACTTCTCGGGGGAAAAACATGGCCACACTCGACGAATTATTTTTTTGAAACTGTCCAAATATTACAGATAAAAGGTTTGGTTCACAGTCTGGGTTAAATAAACTCGAGATGCACTATCACTTTACAGTAAAAAAAATTTAACATAGTCTTAACCTTTGATTTTGGTTTGTGTGTCTTTTCCGGACGCATAGAATCTAGAGATTTCCATTGAATGATCTGTCTTTTATTCTCAGAATCAACTGGAAAGCCCGGGTTTCAACTCCAGTGATGACTTTGCTTATCAACTCTTCATTTAGTTTCTTAATGTTATGATGCGATTGCGTGCGACAGTCATATTGTATTTCAACGGCAACTTAAAGTACGACAGTTTTACCGAAATTAGTGAAAAAGTAGACATACCTTTTTTTACGCTTTCCAACCATAGGTTGAAGAAGCGTATATGCTCCAGCTTTTTCCGTCCGTCTGTCCGCACAATAACTCTCGTAAAGATGGTTCGATTTCGATAAAATTTTATTATCCGGTAGGAGATCACCTGAGGACGAATCCTATTGAAAATGGGACAAATGGGGTCAAAGGTCACGACATAGGAGTGGGATCCATTCCATTGCCCTTATGCCTCATAACTTGCGTAAATATGTTCCGATTTCAATGAACTTTTAGCATGCGGTAGGGGACCGCCTGAGGTCCCCTACTGCATACCCTATTGAAAATGGGTGAAGTGAGGTCAAAGGTCAGGACATAAGAGCGGGATGCATTCCATTGCCCTTATGCGTCATAACGTGCGTAAAAATGGGTCGATTTCGATGAAATTTTAGTATGTGGTAGGGGACTACATGGGGAGGAACCCTATTGAAAATGGGACAAATGGGGTCAAAGGTGAGGACATGGGATCGGGATCCATTCCATCGCCCTTGTCCCATACTACTAAGGTGGACGTCAAGTAATTTTGCTTCCTATACTTCCAATGGAAAAACTTTTGTACACATTTCCTTCACAATTAGTGTGTTCCCAAGGATGGAACTTTAAACATCGATTAAAATAACTTCTTATTATAACTTGGAATACATAACATTTTCTAAAACATAACCATAATTATATTAAAAATACCGTTTCCTTTGGTGGTGTTGAAACCAGAAAAAAGATGACGCGACCTGTACTTTGATGACGTCAGTAGACAAATAAATGTTGGATTGCATAATTATGGTTATGTTTTAGAAAATATTAAGTATTCCAAGTTATAAAATGAAACTATTTTAATCGATTCAAATTTTCATCCTTGGGAACGCATTAATTGTGAGGAAAATATGTAAAGAAGTTTTTCCATTGGAAGTATAGGAAGCAAAATTACTTGACGTTCACCTTAAAGCAGCAATTCTTGTATCTATGTAAATTTTATTTTGAAAACGGCTCTAAGGATTTTGATGAAAGTCGTTAACCTACCATTTTCTGCTACTAGAAATTGATTTAGCTTGATCTCGATTTTGGTAAAATTCGTTTAGTGGGTTAAATAACCACCCCGAATTACCACGTTTTTAGTGCAGCGTCATGGCGTCGTTCCATTAGATGTTGGCGCGTGGTCACGCCATCTGCCTCATTACGTCACGCGTTGTATGTGGATCCTATTAAAGTTTTCTGACGTCACACTCTTGCGAGCAGATGGTCGCGATTCCCATCTGCCTCATTACGTCTCGCGTTATGTGCGCATGTCCGTCCGCACGATAACTCGCGTAAAAATCGTTCGATTTCGATGAAATTTTAGTATGTGGTAGGGAAACACTGGGAAGGAACCCTATTGAAAGTGAACGAAATGGGGTTACGGGTAAGGACATAGGAGCGGGATCTATTCCACTGCTCTTATGCGTCATAACTAACGTAAAAAAGGTTCGATTTCGATGAAATTTTAGTATGTGGTAGGGGACGATCTGGGGACAAAAATGCTATTGAAAATGGGCGAAATGGGGGTTAAAGGTCAGGACATAGGAGCGGAATCACTTCCATCGCCGTTATGCGTCATAACGTACGTAGAAAGGCTTCGATTTGGATTAAATGTTATTATGTTGTAGGGGCCTGCCTGGGGACAAATCCTATTGAAAATGGGCGAAATGGAGTCAAAGGTTAGGACACAGGAGCAGGATCTATTCCATAGCACTTGTGCATCATAACTTACGTAAAAATGCTTCAATTGCGACAAAACTTTATCATGTTATTTCGGAGGTATACTGAACCGGTTGTGTTGAATATCATCGAAATGGGATCAAAGGTCAGGGCACAGGACCGTGATTTATTCCACAGCCATTATTCTCATAACTTGAGTAATGATTTCTAGTATGTTGGAAAGCGTATTATAATCAATGCATTGCATGATTTTACTAACTTGTTATTAACTGACAGAGGTCGTTCAAACTGCACATGTTGCTAGAGTAACTCTTTCTTTATACAAGGGTACTACTCAACATAGTCTCCATCACAAGCGATGCATTTGCTCCATCGGTGAACCCAACTCTCGAATCTTTTTTGAAAAAACTGGGGTGTGGACTGTTGTACCCACTTTTTCACAGCCACATTCACCTCGTCTGTATCATCAAATCCTTGTCCCGGAGACCGTCCTTCCATGGACCGAACAGGTGGAAGTCGGTGGGCGCCAGATCTGGGTTGTACGGTGGAAGGGGACCACCGACCAGCCTAATTTGTGGATCGCCATATTTGTTGCCAAAGATGTGTGTGGTCTCGCATTGTCATGGTGAATGTGGATCCTTTTCAGATTCTTGTTCTATCCCTTCCTCTGTATGGCTTCTTGAGTGTCTCAATGTACCGCTCGCTGGTAACGGTATGGCCAAGTTCCAGAAAATCAGGGGGAATGACATGCCTGTCATCCCAAAAGAACAGTCATCATGATTTTCTGTGCTGATCGCTGGCCCATGAACTTCTTAGGCCTTGGTGAAGAGGTGCGACGCCATTCCATGGATTGATTCTTCATTTCTCGATCGTAAAGATACGCCCACGTTTCATCCCTTGTCACCAGATCGAAAAAAAGTGTCTTGACAGCACTTTGCTTCTGCTTGGAATTCATTATTTACCTGCAATGAAGAAGAAGGGTTTCTATAGAGGAAGAATTACTATACCAACATTTGCAATTTGAACGACCTCTGTCAGATAATAAAAACGTTGGGCCCACTTTTGCATTACTTTCGGTACAACCCTCGTATTTCATTTAGGTATGTTTAGACAACAGGCAAAAATTATAATTTAAATAAATCGACTGGATGGCAGGGACATGGCCAAACAGAAATAGAAATGGAGTACCAGGTACTTCCGTAACACGTTCCGTTATAGAAAACACCTTGTATACATCGCACAAATTAAAACGAGTAAGAATATTTTTGTTTTTTACAAAGCAGAACAACAAAGCCCAAATTCACTTTTTAAGAATCTTTGCTCGAATTCACGGTGGGCGTTCGCATGTAAATTATAGTCAAAGTGTTCCAAAGTATTTTTTCTGGTCCAAGTAGCTTAATACGCTCATTTCGACGTAGTGTGGGGTCAGACTAATCGACGGCGCCTGATCAGAAACTTTTAGTATTAGTGTAGTCCATGATCATCCAGTTCTCGTCAACGGCTGTTGAATAACATCTCCTTCTTCCGTTTTCTTCGCCAATTTCAAACCAGCTCGATACTGCTGAGACCTTTGTATTGATGATTTAGGTGTACTCAGTTTTTGTGCTCTAATCGGTTTGGAAGCAGCAGATCGAGCTCGAAATAATCGCATTCTCTCAGCAATAGATTTTGCCGTATTCAATGATCCTTAAAGTTTGTTTTTTTTTTTTTCAAAGAAAAGTTTATTTATTTTTACAGTTATTTTTCAAATTCTAAGACAAAGCGTTTGAATTTCCAAAATCGCGCCACTAGAAATTCAGATAACACTGTTCAACGTTTCGAGAGCTGACCTCGCTACTCACAGCACTACTCAGCAAAAACAGTCTTGCTGGCGCAGCATTATGTCGTCGCTGCCGAACCGTCAACAAAATATCCGGCAGGCCAACAGAAGGGCCAGCAGCTGGCAAACAGTTGGCAACCCCATCAGTTGTCCTATGCCACAACAGGGCCATCAGTTATCCATCACAGGCAGTAGCTGCCACAAGTGGCCCTTCAACGGCCCTGCAAGCACATGCCATAAATGATAACTTGCCTAATGTGGGCCGCTAGTTTCCCGGTAGGGGCAGCCGGCAATCACGTGACGTAACTGATGGCTTGCCGAATCCTGTCCACCAATTCCCCAGTAGTAGCCATAAAAAAAGTAATGAAGGATATAATCGCAGTTTCCCAAAGCTACAACTATTTCGTTTTTACTCCTTACGAAACTTCTGAATTGTAGCACTGCACTGGGGAAATTCGCAGGGGAAATTTTCTTAACAGGTCCCGAAAAACGCCCGTATGGATCTAGTTAGAAACGAACCATGGAGAGTCTACGTGGGAAGCGCGCGCTCTATCAACTGGATTGCCATGACACGCCCGAGCGTTCCCTTGAAGCTGAGTCTCTTTCCTGCGGAATGTGTAATCGAATGGTTCTCTTTAATTTTACAATATTGCGAGGTATTTTTCAAAAAATCAGTTTCATATAATTCATAAATTTATTTTTTCAACGTAAAGACAGTTTTTTTTACCTTAGGGAACTTCACTCATTTTCAAGGAGTGTACCAACTTAAAGGCGCTTTCCAAAGTTTTGTGCCGCCCTTGTCGTCTTGAAAGGCGATTGCTGAATTAATATATACCCGTTCATGTAACATCTTTTACATTTTTAACGATGCATCTTTCCTTTCCGCTGTCGGAAGCTACATTTGTTTTAAAAATGAAAGATATTTTATTTTACTTCTCGTTATTTTTAGAAGGGAATTCCTCCAGTTTTGTGTATTCAACTCATGGATGAGTACATTATATCCACACAGCGTTGCTTTTTTTTTTTTTAATAATTCATAAATTTTGTACCCTTATAATTCTTTTTTTTTCAACAAACCTTTCTTTAATGTTTTTCCAGGATTGTTGTTTCAAGCGGTTTAGTGTATGTTAAAACCCGAAACATTATACAGAAATTATTTCTTTTTATTCATGGGAATAGAGTGGGTGAATTTCATGGCTATAATCTAGTATTTCATGATTTAATCTGATATCTTCGTCGACGTGGCCTTTATCTAGAAAATTAATTCGCCTCTCTACATATGGCTTTTTTTCTTAACATCCACTAAAATAACACGATGGCGATAGCGTCGTCTTCAACTAACTGGTACCAAAGAATATCTAACGAGAAGAAGTTAAGGCTCGACGAGACGTAACTAGCGCCGCCTTATCTTCAGAGTTAAAAAGCAGTGCACATAAGCCAACGTGCAGGCTGATCGGCTGATGCCGGAGCAGACTGCGCATGCGTACTTCTATTGACTTCAATTCTTTGGGTACAGAACAGTCAGCCGTCAGCCGAGCTACTCAGACTCACAGCACGTGATTGTAACCTTCTCAGTAGCATAATCACTTCGCAAATCGGATATGTTAGTTTTGTTATGCCAACCGGGTTAGTTAAGGCTTTTGTTTGTCCTTCAGTTTTTCCGAAATATTTTCAGTAATGCCAAATACTAGGGAATGTCTGCATTTTGCACGGATCCTTAGGCCTAACTGTAATATTTGCTGAAATTTAATTTAAATAGTAATACTAATGTTATTGCATATTTTTCTCACCAAAATAAGTGACTGGCGGGATATCAGAAAACAGCAACAACAACAAAAAAAAACTGTTCTAAGCAAATAGTCATCAGATCGAAGGAATCCATCGTTGACCAAAGAAAAGCTTCACTGCCGTAGTCCCCCCAAACGTGTTTTGCTCCTGAATGTTAACTTTCCCGCAGAGCATATTACCTCTTAATATGTGGTGGCGCTGTTGCCGTCTGTTTTACGTTATCTCTATGAGAGTTGACCTTCTTTAAGCATTAGATATTCTTTGCTGGTACTTGCTTGGAGGCCCGCAATTCACGGCGATGTTGCAGGGCCATCAATGGCTGCCAACTGATGGCGCTGCCACCAACGGACCGCTACCGGGCTGTGAGCGGCAGATTTCAGCCAGCACTGACCCATCACTGCCAGCTGTTGGTCAGCAGTTTCTCAGCACTTGTTTTGCTGGGTACGGTCATGAGGCGCAACTGTTTTTTTTTTTTCGGAAAGAATGTTTTTATCAGTTCCATTTCAAATGCTATGTAGAAGAGCGTTTGAACATTTTTATCTGGATTTAACGACCACCGTGAGCAACTGTCAGGGGTATCAGCAATCGCCCGTCCCTAATTGGAGGTCATTGGTTACGGGGAGGGTGAGAACCAGTGCCGTAACGCCAGAAGACCATCCTGGACGCAAATTCCACCTATTCTGTTCCTAAGTCTGAGTTTCGAATTGGCGTTCAGGATGAGGCATGAGAGCTGCAATTGTCTTGCGATGCTGCTTCCGTTCCCTCCCTGAAGCAAGTGGCCATAAATTAGGGATGGCAGAGTCCTTATATATAACTTATATATCCTTGAGCGTCAATAAACACCGAAACAAATAAAAATTGCAATGGCTTAGCATTGCAGACTTATTTGCATCCGATTTTTGCTACATTAATTAATTTTCGTGATACGAATCCCTATGAAAGAAATTTCTGAAGGTCAAACATCATATCCAACCAGATTTTTTATTTTGTGCTTCTGGACAACTGATTTCTCAATGAGAAATATAATTTTTTCACAGTAAGCACCGAATGATGTTAATACTCGATTTTTAAAGAGGCGGCCACCTATCATTGAGGCAACCCCTGTGGCGCAGTGATCCAAGCACTGTCTTATAAACATTTGTCCGAGATGTGTCTTGGTTCGAATCCCGATGAAGCATGGATATTTTGCTTGTGTTATGGCATTAGCTTTCTCCCCTTCCATGGATCCAGTGGCCCTAAATTAGTGTATGTTAGTAATGTTGGATTGCTCGAAGCATCTGCCGTGCCTTAACCTTTTGCATGGACGATGTACCGGAGCCAAATGGAACCTGAAATTTTCTGAGATTCCCAAACCGAAATGTTGACATAGCGGCTGAGTTTTGTGACAGCTACGACAAAATATATTGGCGGAAAGTGAAAAAAGAACACCAAGAAGGAGATGTCTGATACCAACGAAATTTATACAGCAAAATAACGGAATACAGAGGATAACGTGATCAAAACATTATGGCAAAATACAGCTGTATTTGCTGGTAAACTGAAAAATAACATTTCCATGTTACATGGTTAGTACGAGGTTGAACCGCCATGAACTGCGTCACTCTGTGCAATTCTGGCATGGAGTCTGTCGTACAGATGTTGAATGTACGTTTGGGGTATTGAGTTCCAAGCATCCTCAACCTGGACGCGTAAACCGAGGATGGTCATGGTGGCCGTGGAGACCGGATAGGTCGTTGTCCCATAAAATCCCACACGTGCTCAATGGGGGACAAATCAGGTGAACGTGCAGGTCATGGAAGTTGTCTCACACCCTGAAGTGCATGTTGCGTTGCACGTGCCGTGTATGGGCGTGCGTTATCTTGCTGGAAAACACCAGGATGGACCGACCTTACAAATGCCACAACAACGGGCTGAATGATGTTGTTGATGTAGGAGGTGCTGTTTAATGTACCCGTTATAAACACTAGTTGTGTACGGGAGTGATAGCTGAACGCTCCCCACACCAGGAAATCAGGTGTAAGCTCTGTGTGTCGCTGGCGGATTCAAGAAGGGTGGAGACGCTACCCTGTGCGTCTGCGAACACGCATAAGGCCATCGGAGGCTCCCAAGCAGAATCTGCTTTCATCGCTGAACACGACAGATCGCCATTGCGTTCTCCAGTGCAGACGTTGGCGACACCACTGCAGCCGTTCCTGACGGTGGGCTGGAGTCAGAGGTACACATGCCAGAAGCACACGTGCACGTAGTCCTGCATCCAGTAGACGGTTGCGGATTTTTCGCACAGTCACCTCAGGTGTAACGGCAGCTCGGATTTGCGTCGCAGTGGATGTTCTGCTTGACAACGCCGCTCTTTTTATGTGTCGATTGGTCCGCTCATCAGTCCGTCTGTGACTCCCGGTTCCACGTCTTCTGGTGTGGGAATATTCCCCGGACCATCTACGCCACCATCGTACCACCACCGATACTTCCCGCCCAATTCGGTCCGCAATACGACGATACGACCACCTGCCCTCGCGGAGTCCGACTAGATGACCTCGCCCAAAGTCCGATAACTGCTGAAATCGTACACGTCTGCTATGTCCAGGCATTGCAGCTTTTTCAGGGTCTTCGCACGTGTCCGTACGCCGACGACTGATTACATTCACTTCGCCGTACTCCTTAAATACCACCGACGATAATTTGCATATTATGCCGTGCTGTGGCGTGAGCGCTCACCGGTTGGTCTCGAAATCCACATTACACCTACGTAAACTCGACCCCATTAACATATGTAAATTTCATGATCGTCCGCCAATTCCTTCTTGGTGTTCTTTTTTCACTTTCCGCCAGTGTAGTTTCTTTCTTCTCTCTTGTTAGCAGTACCTACCACTAACCTGTCACTGGTGATATGCACTCTTTTCAAGTCTTTTATTCTCTGCTTCTTGATCCAAGGCATGATGTTGAAAGGCTGGTCCCCCTGACACGGACACCATGCCATTTGGCAAAATCATGTGACTGAAACACCTTCTCTCTTTTTTCTTAGGTTCGTCGACATTTTGAGAATCCTAGCAGTTAATCAATCAGAAAGGATTTGTGTAAATCATCTACCTAAAGGGCCACTTTGATTAACAACACAAAGGGGAAAACAACGATTTCAAGTGAGCAGGTTTACTCGTTTCAGGCGCATTTGGTCCACTTCTTAGAAAGCTAATATATTCGTTGGAGCTGATTTCAGCCCATTTTCTGACCACAGTTAATTCGTTCCAGCCGGTTAAAGGGTTAGTGGCTAAGAAATCCTGGAAAATAATGTCGGAGGTCGAGTAACTCATTATTCTTGAGGTTCATAAATTTTATTTGGGTTTACTTGCTCATTAAAATATATCTCCGGTGAAAGTGCCGAACACTTTATTTAAATAGACTTTCATCATCGCAGCGTGAACTGAAGGAAAACTTCTCAAATGCAATGCAATCATAGTTCCCGATGTTCAATAAACAGCACTTTTTCACATGTTTAACTAATCCTAACTTATCAACTCAAGAATTTTGAAAACGATTTGTCAGAGAAAAAGGCATTCTGCAATTACTCTAGGTTGATGTAAAATGCTGAAAGTAAAGCTAAAAAGCTAATTCATCTAACGGCATGCCAACATAAAAATTTCATTGTTTATCAGTTTTCAGCGCTTTTAAAATTTTGCTTCGTTGTCTTACCGTTTCAGACAATACAACGAAAAACCCCATCAAGCGGTCTTAATGTGGTCACGTTTGATCAGAAAGCACCAGCAATATTATGAGAATCGAGACATCTACGTTCACCTTTTCTCTTTCCCTTGTGAACAATAACAAAAATGAGCAAATGCCTGAGTTTCTTGTAGAATAAATGGCTTTTCAAAATATTTCATGGACCTGGTCACGTTAAAAGGTTTATGGGAAAAACTTGAGTTTAAGTTTAGTACGAGGAAATGTTTTCACGAAATCCAGGAGACGACATAAAAAGATTTCTAACCAGACTTATTTGAGTAAACGGGAATGCCTTAAATAGAGGATTTCTTTTATGGAAAACTCTGCAGAAAAAAACTGCGTACAGATGAAGCACACAATCTGCAACTACAAGTACTTAGACTTCTCGAAAGAAAGCTAATAAAGAATACAACGAATACATGAATTTGAATACTTCATATTCAATTTGTTCAGTTATTTAAATTAAATATTCATTTAATGTTTATTGATTATTTTTGTAATATTTGGTTTATTTACATTAAGTGCTAATTATTACCTAGTATTTTATCTGCAATTCTTTATGATCCTCATATTCGAAATATCATTACAAGTGAGGAATTCATGAAAAAACTGTATTCGTATTCATTCTAGCAAAAACAGAAATACCAAAAAAGCCATGACTAAAATAACGTGCGTTATTCTAGTCATGGCTTCGTGAGGTATAGCGCTATTTAAAAGGTATGGTATGGCCTCACTGTGAGGTACAGCGCTACTCGAAGTGTATGATCTGTGGGAATCAATTCCAGTAAATACTCAGGCATGTATCATTGTTTAAAGTATAAACATTTTTCTAGTAGTGTGGTCAGCAATGAAGTTAAAATAAAACATCTCTGTTATCTTCATCAATGGCTTTATCGTTGATGAGTCAATTTTGTTGCTGTTGTTTATTCCAAATAATGAACTAAAGGAGAAATACTCAATCGAGACATCACCAAACATTTAGGAACAGTGATCCCATATGATTTGTTATTGAATTGGGACTACGAGGAAATATTACAACTGTAATATTTGGATTTATCTGCAAACCGTTTGAAGTTTGATTAAAATGATTCAATTATGCACAGTTTATCGTGAAACAGATCTTGCAGACTAACAATATAGTTATATAAGACTCCCTTATTCAATGTCTACTTTTAAATATCATCCACTATCCTGTACCTCAGTGGATTACCGAGAAGCATTTTGTTATTATTTTTGATCAGAGGATTAATAACTTTGCATAAGGAATTTGCTCCATTTCCGAATTGCTATCGGAAGACAAAGGCAGGCAAAAGAGAAAAATGTCTAGGTGAAGCTCGGAATTTCTGCTTAAAATTCGCTCGATTTTCAGACTACAATATAAAACAGACGGATCACCATTTTATAAAGATAGGAATTTCCTTTGGCTGCTAGGCTTCAGATCACAGAGAACATCAATATTTCCCCCTTGAAGCTTGGCGCCGAAGAAACTTTTTTCCTATGAACATCTACTGCAAGTCAGGTGTAACAGAACAACCATTCGCTTAGGAACTACTTGCAGTCTGCTTTCTTCAGAAAAAGCAAAGCAACGTTTACCACTAAAAAGCGATCCATCGCTATGCCGTACACTATCGATTCTTTGCTCCTCTTTCTCTATCCCTGTGCACAGGGTAGACCACTCTCCTGAGATTAAAAGTATTGTTCCCTCTCACATAAATTCCAGATTAAAAATCAATTTAAACCGGAAATATTTATGTAGATCTTATTAAACTAATAGCAACATTATGAAATTTTATTTTAAAAATGTATTTTACAATTTTTGAGCGTTAGCCATTATAGATCGCGCTTTCTTAATGACCATACTGTAAATTTAGCTTTTCTGAAGAAACAATAGAACAAATGTTTAGTGTTTTTAGCACTTGCATAAGCAAAATACATATACGCGTTCTTTTCATCGCGCAAGACTTTGAAATGTTATGTCTATCAGAACGCTGTATCAAAGATGGGTGTTTGAATATTCGTATTTTTACAAAAACTGATCTGTCTCCCACTTTGATCAAATTTAACGACACACTCTTACAAGTCGAAGATACTGTAGTATTACACCGGTGAGTTGGGCAAATAACTGGTGCGAATTTTTTTGTTCCTTTTAGATTGTTTTATGTTGAATTTATCTTCAATATTATAGTTTCCTCAAAAGCTCTGACTAATCAAATATATTCACTCATTCATTCAGTTTGCTGCTATTTCAGGGCCTTCTAATTGGCAGGTGTGCGGATTTCTGTATAAATTGGCTGCGGGACCTGGAATTCAGAACCAGATTGGTAGCTCTTACGGTCATAAAGCTTAAACAAACAAGAACGTGGACATTTTGTCATGGTCTTACTATATTCCGCAATATGTCGCAAGAGATTTCAAGTGCTATGTAAGTAGATATAATAATATCCTACACGCTCCTGAGTTTGGGCAATGCTACTGTTGTTCATCGGATCAAAACTCAGAATAGTTTACAATACATGAACAAATATATCAATTATATTGTCACTGAGGTTACTTGACTATTAGATCAAGTTCTTTTGTGCCCTCAACATACTTGTGGCAAATGCTGACAGGCGCTCTTCAGATACTGTGCTCAGTAAAACTGTCGTTATTCTTTTTATTGAGGAAAAGAATCCTACAGGCTCTGATGTCATACGTGTGAATATGAGAGACATTTACAGTAGAAAATGTACTTCAGCAAGGAACTTTTAGAGCCCACTACTTATTATTATTTGATGGGGATCGAAAGGCTTGAATATTTGATGGAATTCTTCCTTTTATGAAGGACAAAGAGTTCACTCAACAGTTTATATTGAATCAGCATAGAACAAGCTAACCTAAGTTCCTTCGAAGGGAGTTCTTTGTTGTATAGGGGAAACTTTTCAGACACCAACAATTTTGCTGCAGAAAGTGACTAGTGAATTTGAATCGTTTCTTAAAACAAATTGTGTCACAGACCTCTTTCGAAAAGACGGTTAGATCTTCATTTCGTTTCCATTTCTTAAATTCAGGGGTCTCCTGAAACTTTTTTTTTTGTGGTTGAGATGGCATTCCTGATAATAGAAATTGCATTGCAGAAATTCACTCTATCTGAATTGGCAGATAAGGAGTTAGTATTGCCGCGTTGAAATTTATCACACAACACGCCTGCGGGTGGCATGGCACGAGGAAAGAAAGAAAGCCAAAAGGAAAAATTCTTGTCATCTAATATGCACAGGAGTCTAAAGACTGTTGGAATGCTTTTTGACATTTGCAGTTCTTGAAAACATTCTTTCAACTCAACAACATTTCATTATTTACGTTTACAATCCTGTAATTAAAATTCTATCTAGGATACGAAACTCGTAGAATTCGTTTGGAAACATAGTAATGCATGGATAAGCGTTGTAGTCGTAAGAAGAAGAAGATTGGTATTCCGGAAAGACTGCTAAAAAAAAGGGCATCACTGGATTTTGTGATGCTGCTTTTTCCATTATTGTTATGAATGTTGTATCACAAAATCTAGAAATCATTGTTATGATGTACATAACAACGAATAAAATTTACATTCATGTATATTTAGTTAGTAGTGGTTTGCATTCCACGTTTCTCCCCACTTATCATAATGGCGCAGTCATTGATTTGAGCTATCAGCTTTCCAAAGTTACCTTTTAAAACATCACCAAGTTATTTTAAAATATGTTCTGACAAAAGCTTCTGCATCTTGTGAATTGGGGTTGTAAATCCCCAAAACATTTCTTGCACCTTCATTTTTATAGCAAAACACTACAGTTTCTTATATTATCCCAGAAATATTTGTCTGGCCATTTGACATAACAGCCAGAGATTTTTCAGAACTGATTTCAACAACGATATCAGTTCTGCAAACTTCCAAAATGGAATCTAGCAATTCATACTGCTACTGTCATAAGTTTCCTTAGAACACAATAGTAATTTCAAAATGAGTTTTTAAACATTCGTCAAGTTTGCCATCAAAATCTAGCAGCGCTCGAAAAACTCCAGGGTTAGCAAGTCCAAACTTTCGTCGTGACCACGCAATTGAAGTTCAAACTTCCAACAAAACTTGATAGAATCAATGATTTTTGACAGTATGTCTTTGTTTCTTCTAACAGCCTCATCATGTTTAGCTACACTTGATCTATAAGGTTTTTCAACTGGGTGGTAATATTTTCTTTCCAAACCACTGTTAAATCGATCACATTTTATATGTTTCGCAGAGTTTTAATGCTTTTAAATTTTTCTGGCAGATGACCTATGCCTGTCGCTCAATTTTTGTATAAATGGCATCACCACCGAAAGTCAAAGATGGAAGGCAGAATAACGCACTTTTTTATATTGCAGCTACACAGGCAGTTATGCTTAGAATAAATTTCGTTTTAAATTTTCTTTTGTAAGAACTATTCCTACTCGATGATGTTTGAAATATTTGAAAACCTAAGGACGGCTGATTTTTTCTACCTCAATTTTTTCAACCAAAGACAATTAATAAAAAGTAATTAGCTGTAAAATGATACACTAACTTTATTCATCGTTTATTCCCTGTACGAACAGCAAATTGTCAAAGCGATACAATTATTAAACACTAATTAACAAAATCAGAAAGCAGACTGACTCTGACAATGAACTTGTCTCTGACTTTCGGCTTTCTCGTGTTGTGAATTGCAGGTCAAAAATAGCTCCAAAGAAGGGATTGCCCTCCCACCCGCCAAGAAGACGATTGATATCTACCTAATCACTATATCTTGTTTGACCAGACACCGGCTGCTCATCTTACAGCCGGTGGTGCAGTTACCCGATGACGACAACACACCGAGGAACATAACAACAATCATACATAGCATTTCCGAATATCTGAAGCTGCCGTCAGAGTATAATATATTCTTGGTGCAGAACTTTAATCTAAGAAGTAGTTTCAAAACAATTACACAGTGTAAAAATGTCACAAATTGTATAAATACAAAAACAAAATATTTTTAAATACTTTTCGGAAACTCAAAAGGGGTGCTGTAGATCTGCAGCTCTTATTAGACGGCCGACACTAATCCTACTACGAGCCTTTGTAAAATACCTTAAATTATCTTAAGACACGTGAAACTATGTGAAAATACAAAGATGAGTCAGTAATTGTCCGCAGTGTAGTTCTAATTACGTTTAGGCTGCCTGCACTACTTTTTTGAGAGCTTGTGTAGACGCTGTGGAATTGCATAGGTATTGTGTTGGAGATTTGACCTTCATCGGTCACTCCTTGTGATGTGATTTGGCCCTTAACATGACCGCTCCGCTTTCCATGAGCACCAGAGCAGAACAGCAATGGTGATCCATTCTCGGTGGAATGAAAGAATGTCAGGGGCTGATGATTACCGACGACTTTTAACACAATGTGGGAGCATTGTCAGTGTTTTGCTGCAGTATACCTCCGAAACAACATACTAACGTTTTGTCGCGATAGAAGTATTTTTAATCAAGTTATGAGGACAAGGGCTGTGGAATAAATCTCACTCCTGTGCCCTGACCTTTGTTTCCATTTCGTCCATTTTCAATACGGTTCGTCCCCAGATTGTCCCTTACCACATACTAAAATTTCATTGAAATCAAACCATTTTTACGCGAGTTGATGTGCGGACAGACATACGGACAAAGCCGGGGCATAAACGCTTCTTCAACCTACGGTTGGAAAGCGTAAATTAGTAAAATCATGCAATGCGTTGATTATGATACTCTTTCTAACATACCAGAAATCATTATTCAAGTTATGAGGATAATGGCTGTGGAATAAATCTCGCTCTTTTGCACTGACGTTTGACCACAGCTCTATTATATTCAACAGAACCGGTTCAGTATACCTCTGGAACAACATCATAACGTTTTGTCAAAATCGAAGCATTTTTACATAAGTTCTGACGCATAAGGGCGACGGAATGGATCCCGATTCTATGTCCTGATCTTTGACCCCATTTCGCCAATTTTCAATAGAGTTTGTCCCCAGGTTGTCCCCTACCACATACTAAAATGTCATAGAAATCGAACCAGTTTTACACGAGTTATGTTGTGGACAGACTGACAAAACTGGAGCATATACGCCTCTTCCACCTACAGTTGGAACGCGTAAAAAACAGAACACCTGAAAGGAGTCGAGCTACGACTTTGATTTTCATAGGATACGTTCATTAGGCAATACAGATCAAATTATTAGCATCTTCGTGTCATAATACGTACCAAGTGCGTCGATGTAGCTAAAAATCGGTGTGGCCACCTCTGGCTTGTATTACTTGCTGTATATGTTCATTAGGCAATACATAACAAATGAATAGCATCTCAGTGTCATACGTACCAGGTGTGTCGATGAAGCTAATAATCAATGTGGCTACTTTTGGCTTTTATCACCTGTTGTATATGTTCATTAGGCAATACAGAACAAATGATTAGTATCTCGGTGTCATACGTACCAGGTGCGTCGATGTAGCTAAAAATCGGTGTAGCAACCTCTGGCTTGTATCACCTGTTGTATATGTTCATTAGGCAATACAGAACAAATGATTAGTATCTCGGTGTCATACGTACCAGGTGTGTCGATGTAGATAATAATCGGTGTAGCCACCTCTGGCTTGTATCACCTGTTGTACATGTTCATTAGGCAATACATAACAAATGAATAGCATCTCAGTGTCATACGTACCAGGTGTGTCGATGAAGCTAATAATCAATGTGGCTACTTTTGGCTTGTATCACCTGTTGTATATGTTCATTAGGCAATACAGAACAAATGATTAGTATCTCGGTGTCATACGTACCAGGTGCGTCGATGTAGCTAATAATCGGTGTAGCCACTTCTGGCTTGTATCACCTGTTGTATATGTTCATTAGGCAATACAGAACAAATGATTAGTATCTCGGTGTCATAAGTACCAGGTGCGTCGATATGTAGCTAAAAATCGGTGTGGCAACCTCTGGCTTGTATCACCTGTTGTATATGTTCATTAGGCAATACAGAACAAATGATTAGTATCTCGGTGTCATACGTACCAGGTGTGTCGATGTAGATAATAATCGGTGTAGCCACTTCTGGCTTGTATCACCTGTTGTACATGTTCATTAGGCAATACAGAACAAATGATTAGTATCTCGTTGCCATAAGTACCAGGTGCGTCGATATGTAGCTAATAATCGGTTTGGCCACCTCTGACTTGTTTTTTTTTTTTTTTTTTGATTGGAGGTTTAACGACCACCGTGAGCAACTCAATGGGCTATAAGCAGTCGCCCGTCCCTAATTTAGGGTCACTGGTACCAGGGAAGGGAGAGAACCAGTGCCGTAAGACAAACACAACATCCATGCCTCACCGGGATTCGAACCCGGACCCCGTTCGGACGAATGATCAGAGGCCATCGCTTAGACCACTGCGCCACCGGGGCGGCCCTCTGACTTGTATCACCTGTTGTGTATGTTCATTAGGCAATACAGAACAAATAATTAGTATCTCTGTGTCATACGTACCAGGTTCGTCGATGTAGCTAATACACGGTGTGGCCACCTCTGGCTTGTATCACCTGCTGTACGTGCTGAGGGATTGAATCAAATATTGTTTGAATGGTGCCCTGCGGGATGGATCTTCAGGTTTTATTGATCCGCATCGGAAATTCTTCGAGATTTGGTGGCGGACGGTCGTACCGATGCATCTGTCGTTTGAGCGCATCCCAGAGATTTTGTATGGGTGATAAATTC
This sequence comes from Macrothele yani, assembly GCA_039090855.1. Taxonomy (NCBI): domain Eukaryota; kingdom Metazoa; phylum Arthropoda; class Arachnida; order Araneae; family Macrothelidae; genus Macrothele; species Macrothele yani. The sequence continues at coordinate 3,028,204 of CM076995.1, read as the reverse complement.
CGCCACCTTGCGAGGGCCACGGCAGAAGTTCAAGGTTTTTATCTTGAAGAAGGCACATGTTGTCGCCGAAACATAAGATATGGAATTGCCTTGCTGAAATGTGTCTCTAAAAACGTCCTGAAGGTAGTATAATGTCGTTGATGTAACGGGTACTTGTTATGGTGGTACGAACTTCCATAAGAAGAGATCTGCTTTCATACCTAATAGAACCCCAGGCCATAATGCCTCGTGTTGGCGCGGTATGCCTAGTGCGAATACACTCTTTCGTACCCTTCTCCTCCTGTTCTCGGAGGACATATATGTGGCCATCATTTTTGCGTACACAGAAGTGCGTTTCGTCTGAGAATACGATAGTGTAAAATTCGTCACGTCACTCCCTTCGTTCGATGCACCATTGCTGTTTGGTAGTTTGTTGCTGCGGTGTCTGAGAAATCGTGAGTAAATGCCGACGACCCCGAACAACCGGCAATGAGCAGTTAAGCTGACATGGGAAAATATATCCCAGTTCGCCACTGCTGCGCAAATGCCGTTGATGATGCAAAACGGTCATTAAAGACATCCTCATGTGATGACAGTTTTTTCTCGGCGTTTTCTGTGTACAACGTCCAGAACATTCTCTTCGTGTCTTATGCCTTTCTGTGTAACATTCCCTGCACACTCTTAGTACGATGGACACACAGCGCCCCACACGACCGGCAATCTCCCTAAGGGAAACATTGCAGTCCTTCATGCCGATAATGCGACCTCTGTCGAACTCGCTGATGTGGCTGTGCATCTGTCTTACATGACGAGGAGGCATCCTTACCCACTGTTGACCAAGCACTGACATGCTGACAGAACCACACGGCATTTATAATGGAAAAACGGCCGATTTGCGGTCGACGATATTGAACGATCTGATTTGCCTAGGCGCAGTACGCATGCGCCTATGACGCTGAAGTGCTAATCATTTCTTCGATATTGCCTGATTAGCATATACTGTAAAAATCAGTCGTAGCTCGACTCATTTTAGGTGATATGTCTTTTATGAAAATGAGTGACCAATAAAGCGGCAAACCACATGAAAATTAATCATAATTGTGCCTAGGAAAACATTCTGAACAGACTGAACTTTCATAATGTTCGTGCAAGATGGGTCCCAAAACTTCTTACAGAAGTGCTGAAACGCAGTAGTTTGAGCATTTCCCGACGCCCTATGGAACTGTATGTTAATGAACATGACGTACTTTTGAAAAGAATAAACATTGAAGACGATGCATATATTCACCATTACGAGATGGAGCGTAAACGTCAAGGTATAAAGGGGAAACATCTGTGAACACCAGTTACACTAAAAGAAAAACAATGTTAAAATCACAACTGACAGCTCAAAGAGCGTTGGACACTGTTTCTTAGAACTCAAGAGCGCCATGACTTGAACATTTTCTAAAAAAGGAAATAGGACTAAACAATGCTTGTTACAGTGGGATGCTTCGTAACAGGTTGAAGTCCACAATTTGAAGAAAACGCAGAGAATTAGAGTGAGAAATCATTTTGTTGTTCCACGACGATGCCTTTTCCCATACTGCAGCCCGCACTGTTGATACTTTCTAGAAAACGAAGTTTGAGGTACTGGGTATCATCCGTATTGTTCTTAATTTCCTCTCATCCGTCTGTCTTCTAATTGAACCATTCAAATGCATCTTTAGAAGTCGTCGATCTGCCACGGACCAAGAAATGAAAGAAGAGACAAGCGTTTCTTGTTTCCCAGCATTTTTTTATGTAACGACACAAAGCTCGTGAATTTTGGGACGCTGAAAGAGAAGCGGACTATGTTAAAAATGATATATTTGTTAGTTTTTAATTATTAGTGAGAAGAACAGGTTGAGGATAATTATTGACTCACTCTCGAATTTTTCACCGTCTCCTCAGTTGTGGAAGTAGATAATAGTACTTGATAGTACTGTTGTGTAACAGTAATTATACAAGCAGTTTAGTGTATGCTTAAAAATTGATGGCGATTTTTGAGAATGCTTAAATAGACTCCTTGCCAAAATAACGAAGCACCCAGAAGGAGAAGAAAATAAAAAATAGATATATATTAGAGAAGAAAATAAAATTAGAATAATCAAGAAAGAAATTGTATGTGCCATGTATATGTATGGGAAAGAAATTGTTACAATTTCAGATCAGTTGGGCTATTTATTGGGATAAAACAGCTACACGAGTGGAACAAATCAGTACGTTGTAGCTCCACCTCTGGCTCGGACACAAGCGATTAGCCAGCATGGCATAGACGCATACAGTTCACGGATACTATCCTGAGGTATAGTATGTCAGATTCCGTCCAAATTGCGGGCCAGTTCACCACCATTCCGGTATAGTCGTAGGTAGCGTCCCATCCTGTCCCAAACATATTCGATCGGTAATAGGTCGGGCGATCGGACTGACCATGGAAGTATGTCGACATTACGAAGGCAAGCCTGGGAAACCCGGGCCGTGTGTGACCGGGCATTATCTATTGAAAAAATGTTCCATGATATTCCGACGTGATTGGTAAAATAACAGGTCGTAGAATTTTGTCGACTTACCGTTTAGCCATGACGGTGGTACGAAGGATTACCAAGGGTGCCCGGCTATCGTAGGAGATAGCTTCTCAGACAGTCACTCTAGATGTTCCATCTCTGTGCCATTCCACGGTAAATGAAGGATCTGTGAGCTGCACGGCTCATCTATCTCCATATACCTATACGCTGGTCATTGGAGCAAGTGCAAACCGTGACTCATCACTGATGACAACAAGACGCCACTGGACCCTAGTAACATTCATGTCGTAAGTCGTCTGGCAACAGTTCGGATGACCACTTCCGTACCTGAAGACAACGCAACATGGCCACGAATTATTCAGAGGGACCAGTTCGGTTCTGTTCGTACGGTACACTGCCCTGTGTACCGCTAGGTCATGCCCTCTTCGATCCATTGGCACCAACATCGTCCGATCGTCGCGTTGCTCCCACGCAAATGCTTGCCGAAGCGGCGATTTGACAAACCGGCCTCTCTCAGCCCAATTATGCTTCCTCTCTCAAACGCGCTCAACTGCTCGTAGTGTGCACGGATTCAACGTCCAGGCATCCTTACAGTCGGTGGATGTTAATGCAACCGCAATCCGCTGTTACAATTCTCCCTGCGTGCCAGCTTCACTCTTGATATACCCTCCTTGATGCGCGGAAGGTATGTATTTCTCATGCGCCAAGGCTAACCTCTATTTTGTCATTGGTCTTTATTTATTTTTTAATCATTTGCATATTCGGCCTGCGGTACTTGCATGCGGTATTTCATCAAGACCGAACGACTTTCTCGAAATTCTTCGTTTTGTTTAGTAAAGAGTGTATTACACTGCCACCTTAATCAGCTGTGCATAACGTGTAAAACAAAACTGAATAAAGATAGATGTTGCGAGGTTTCAATCAAAAGTCGAATGATAAGCTATCAATTTGTCAATTAAAAAAAAAGACAACAGCATCTTAAATATCTGAAAGTGAACTGTGATGACCGGAAACTTGATGAGGAATTTTACAACACATCAAAAAATTAGGATGAAGTTGTGAAAACGCAGGTTTGTCCACACCGGGCATCGAGTCCGGGTCCCTTCAGTCCGGAGTAAGTCTCTCTCCCAACAGAGCTAAGCGGACATGTGCTCTCATTTATATCTGCCTTTATCTCATGTGCGTCACATCTCACCCCCTCCCCTCCCCGAAAGAGGGCCAGGGTATGACTTCCGGGTCAGCCGCGACCATGTGCCGCTGTAGCCAGTCATTCACTGAAGAACGTGCATTTGAGAAATCCCAGAAAATTTAGTGTATGGAACGTAACATCACGCACATTTATATTTTCGAATCACTGAAAAAGGGATTCTCATTTTTCCTGTCTCGCTGTGGGGAAAGAACATCATATCATTGCGAGAACCTTAACAGCCGGGTTATCCTGAAAGTTCCGGCACCAATGTGAAAACACAGGTTTGTCCCCGCCAGTCATCGAATCCGGGTTCTCTCACTCCGGAGTAAGTTGCTCTCCCAACTGAGCTACATGGACATTTTCTCTCACTGCTATCTGCCTTTATCTCATGTGCGCCCTGCGGGGCAGGCACGTCACAAAGTCACGTAACAACTGTGTAAAAACATTTCTGCTAAGAAAGAAGTTGGGCACAGAACAGTAATGGATATGCACAGGTCAGCCAATTTAGTTAAAGAAGAGCACTTTGCTTCTGTAGTAAATAGTAACGCTGTACTAGTGATCCGATTTATTGGCGTAGAAAATAAACACATTAGCGTTTCCAAGCTTTCGCACATCAACCAGATGGCTTTTTCAATTAAGTTAGACAGTTTCTGTCTAACTTCCTTGAAAAAGCCATTTTCTGTCTAACTTCCTTGAAAAAGCCATCTGGTTGATGTGCGAAAGCTTGGAAACGCTTATGTGTTTATTTTCTACGCCAATAAATCGGATCACTGGTACAGCGTTACTATTTACTACTTAATTGGTGTATTGTTCCTCGTTATAACTTTGCTTCTGATTCAACATTCTCTGTCCTCTTTTATGGCAGCAAGGCGTTAATGAGTTTATGGCTGCAGACATGCGAGTAGTAAAGGGAATAGCAGTTTTTAATGTTTTGCAACAAAACATTAGAAATGAACTGGTGCTTGAAGTTAATGAGAACACATGGAAGAAATGTGTGCTGTTGTGTATCATGAAAGATGAAAAATTACATAGGCAGATCTTACGTACTGAGTTTTTAGGCCACAGACCAGATGGTAGTCACAGAACAAGGTAGAGATTGAGGTAGAGTCAGTCGTCAGCAATCGAGGAAACAACATGGTGTTGCCAGAAAGTCTTCAGTGTACACGAGGAGATGGAGAAATTTATTTGCAAATCAATAGTACTTTTTCTTAAATATTTGTATCAACAACATGCTTGAAAACTAAGTTGGCTTACTGGTGAGATATGATAACTAAGTAACATTTAAATGTTTACTTAGTCAAATGTCTTTACTAGTATTTCCGATGTAGCTTGCCTTCATGACACAATGACACTATTCTGTGCCACTCCTTCGGGATTATCCTCAGTATATTGAAAACTTATTAAAAAGACACAGAACAATGTAAATTAAGAAGCTCACTACAATTTCTAGAGGAAAATTTGGCATTTTTCTGTCGTTTCGGAGTTGAATTACGCTGAATGGTGTATTTATAGTTAAAAGCAACTGTAAAGCAAAGCCAGCCAAAACATGCTATTCTGATCCTCGCAGCGACAGTGAGTAGCATTTCGCAGTAATTCAAGCTTGCAGTCTTTACACGACCACAGAATAATCCCACAGTAAATATTTTATATAGGACCCAAGTTCACTGTAAATGATTTTTCCCTAACGTAAGAATTGTAATTCTTCTGTTGACGCTGATCCAATTTTCAGAGTGAACAAAAAAAATGTCTTATGAGAATGTTTACAACAATTGAGGAACTGTTCTCACGGTCAAGCAGGGCCGCTAAAGACAAAGCGAAATCACCGGGGAGAAAGAGGGCAAATATAGGCGGCACATATATGGATTTACAGACAAAACCTTTTATGTTCAAGCATAAACCAATTATTCATTACATTATGGCCACCCCCAGCCTAGAGAAATCGGTGCTCCTGGAAACCGAACGGTGGCGCAGGTGAGGTTCACAGAGCAGCATATATACAACCTGAGGACCGGTTTTCGGTTAGTAGAGTGTTCGGAGTCAGAATGGGAAAAGCTGCCGATTTATCGGAGTTTGGTAAAGGACAAATTGTGATGGAACGGCGCCTTGGAACTACGATCTCGGAAACGGACAGGGCTTGTGGGTTGTTCACGTGCCGCTGTAGTGAGTACGTATCAAAAGTGGTGCACAAATGGCCAAACGACGAACCATCATTCAGCCGTTTGTCGTCCGCAGCTCATTGATGCCAGAGGTGAGCGGAGACTGTCGCGCATTGTTCAGGGCCACAGTACGAGATATCACCCGCAGCTACAAGCGTGATGATCAGGGCAATGTGTCACAGTATACAGTTCATCGCAGCCATCTGCGCATGGGCCTGCGTAGCCGAAGACCCAGCCTGGTCCCCATGCTCACTGCACTTCATCGCTCACAACGCAATAAATCGTCACAAGATCATTGAGATTGGACCGTGGATGATTGAAAGAAAGTGGCCTGGTCTGACGAATCAAGATTTCTGACGCAACACGTAGACAGACGAGCGCGGATATGCCGATTACCAACGGAGGGTATGACACCAGGATGCACTGTCGGGCGGAAACTGGCCGGCGGCGACCGTTTAATGCTGGGGGCGATATTTTCTTGGAATACTTTAGGTCCCATTTTCCCAATAGCACAATCCCTGACAGCTGTCAGGTGTCTGAACATTGTTGCGGACCAAGTTCACCCATTCATGGCAACTGTGTTCCCTGCTTATGACGGCTATTATCAACAGGATAATGAGCAATGCTGCACGGCCAGAATCGTCAAGGAATGGTTCGAAGAAAATGCTGGTAACTTTCTGTTAAAGCCCTGGCCTCCAAATTCACCTGACATTAAATCAATCGAACATTTGTGGTTCGACTTGGAAAAGCGGGTTCGCACTAAATCACCACCACCCCGAAATGTACTGGAACTGGAGGACATGCTGCTGACATTATGGTACCAGATACCCCAGGATACCTATCGCCACCTCATCGAATCGATGCCTCGCCTAGTGGATGCTGTTTTGTGGGCTAAAGGGGCTAAAGGGGCTAAAGGGGGTCATACAGCTTATTATGTAGGTGATAATAATGTAATGGCTCATCGCTGTACATATGTTGCAACTGCATTGTGAAGTACTAATGTGTTGTTCAATTTCATGTTTCGTTGCGAAGTGGCCAACTGATTAGTTCGCACGGCCACTCCGTTCTTGTTCCTTGTTCTTCTGCCTGCAAGTAACTGCAATAATTCCAAAGTCCTTTTTCAGCCATCGGCCTCCGGGATAAAAACTTGTTTTTCTGCCTTCAAGTAACTGCATTGGTTTCGAAGGCATTTTTCAGCCGTCGGCCTCTGGGATAAAAACTTTTAGTATGAAAAGAACTAATCCCTCTTCCACAGGGCTTGTGCCTCCTCATTTAGCCCATTGTGTATCATAAGTGTAATACCAACACTAAGTAAAATTCAACACCATACGTAACTCTGATCTGGCTGATAATCTTAATTTGAGGACCGTGAAACATGACTGCAATGTTCATTTATCTGCTTCATTTGCCTGTGCTTAGAACTTTTCTTCAAATTTTGTGTTTTCAGAACTTTTTTTATTATTATTATTAAGGGTTTAACGACCACCGTGAGCAACTCAGCGGGATATAAGCAGTCGCCCGTCCGTAATTTAGTGCCTCTGGTTCCATGGAATGGAGACAGCCAGTGCCGTAAGACAAATACAACATCCATGCCTCACCGGGATTCAAACCCGGACCCATCTTGGACGAATAGTCATAAGCCATCGCTTAAACCACTGCCCCACCGGGGCGGCCTTCCAGGAACAGTCACGCACTGCGTGTTCTACATGAATTCTTATTGTACCCATGATAATTTTTCAGCCCCATAACACTTGTACGAAAAATCAGAAACATTTTTAATAGAAATTAAATGCGCATTTTTGAAATTATTGTAACAAAGAATTAAGTCATTAAAAAAGAACGAACGTGCTTTTGACGCACGTGTATAATGACTAAAACCTTTAAGTCATTGCAGGGAGCAATCCTTAATACAACCACTACATAAATTCTATTGCTAGGAGCAATCTTTAATACAACCACTAAATAAATTCCAAATTGAATTTTAATGGAAATTAGTACCGACATTGTGTGGAAGCATCCTGCCATCAGTCCGAACATGTTATTCATAAAATCATTGTATGTTTATGAGAGAATAGATTTTTCTTTTACTACTACTTTTATTCTCAACAAGTTCCGGAACAAATTAAAGAATATGTTTCAATCCTCCGGATTCGAAACATATTTCACTTAACTAAGTGTTGTTTGAGAAAGCCGAAATATGTTTTCTTCTCTTTTTCAGGGAGAAAATGAAGATTTCTACGTTGAACTGTACTTCCTCAGTACCCAACATTTTAGCCATTAGTTTGTGCAGAAAATCTAAAACTTTATCGGAAATTAATTAATAGGATATCGATGACGAAGTAGTGCTGAAACAGTTTGATATTAAGTTTATGTCTTGTGAATGAAATGAAAGCAATTTAATTAAGGAAATCTCCATATGCAAATCCGATGTCACTCCACTCTCCGATCTCCAATTCACGACCCAGTCCGTGGAGGCTTCGTGAAGGCGGTGAATGGGCTCTCGCAACATGGTTCATATGTCACTTCAGGTGACATTATTAAATTCTTAAAGTCCTTCTAGGAAAAGGAAAGTTAATTGCATCGCAAAATCACGCAGTGCAAAACTAGGTTACGAAGTTTTAAAGCTTACGTTTAGAGGGTAATTGCCAAGAAAGTTGCTTTAAATCTTTACTTTTTCGAAAGATAAAAATTTGTAGTGTTCTTTGCTATAGTTTCTCAACATCTTTATGAAAACGAAGAATTTCAAGAAGTTAAACACTAAAATGAACTTCACAAATATAGAGAGCGAGTGAGAGAGAGAGAGAGAGAGTGAGACAGTGGAATATTACAAATATATTAATAATGCTGCAGAGAAAACGGTTGCGCCCGTCTGAAGTACGACAGCGTTTGGGGGACCGATGCAGAACTTCCCAGAAATGCACTCGTATTACCCCAGGTATCATGCTACTGCGAGAATATTTCATGCACAGGAACAAATGACAAAATTTTAAATTTTGGAACATGAACGAACCCAGTGGCATAAATTGGCCAAGTTTTGTATGTACATGTCGTCCCACTGTCAACGCGTGTAGAAATCATTTCTAGCATGCAAAGTACGCTAAGTGGAAAATTTATTAGGACAAGTAGAACGTTTAATTAAAATAAGCTGATACGTCATCTGTTGGCGTCCCATTACAAAGCACACGTAATCAAATGAACGAGAACACTCTCAACAGTTATTTGGAATAAGTTACTGAAAGTCTAATGGGAAAGCGAAGTGACGTAACGGACTTGGAGAGTAAGATGATAGTAGATGTTCAGTGGTCTAAGCGCTGGCTCATGACCATTCGTCCAAGAAGGGTCCAGGTTCAAATCCCGGTGAGACATGGATGTTGCGTTTGTCTTACGGCACTGGCTTTCTCCATTCCCTGGAACCATTGACCCTAAATTAGGGACGGGCGACTGCTTATAGCCCATTGAGTTGCTCACAGTGGTCGTTAAACCTCCAACCAGAAAAAACAGAAGATGCTCGGAAGAACTGTACAGAACTGTACAAGTATAAAAAAACTGATGAATTTGTGCTGTGTGGAAAAGTGGCAGCGGAGAGTGGTTGTTGCAGCCAAAAATGGCTGGTGAGCACATGACATATAATCAAAAACAGCCAGTCACATTTTTAGTTGCTACCAGACGAGCAAACGTGAGTCCAGTAATAAATGCTTTAAATCTGAAACAATGCTAAATGGCATTCCACATCACTTAGCAGCATATATTGCACCTTGTCTTACACCATTGCTCTCTGAAGCGAACCAAATAAGACGTCCCAGTGAACTTGGGAGAACCAGAGGTGTACCCTATAAAGACTTCGAAATTTCTCATGAAGTGTAGCGTTTACAGTTGCACCATACTGAATGGAGGGTGAGATTTTAGGAAAGCGTGATACTATGTACGCATCTTGCTTGGTCAGTACCCTTAGGTATCTCGAAGGCAGTGTAAAAAGTTGGGCCATGTGTCTATGGAAGAGTTTGGGCACTTTGATTGGAGTGAACCAAGGTGTGAATATCTAAACGAACTTAAACATCTTTGATGATGAAGTTCATGCAACCATGGTCACATTCTAAAACCATGAAGATGGATACTTTCAAAAATGAAATGCAGATTGCGGTAATGTCCACTTTGTCTTAGCGTGATCTATAGAACTTGAAAGAGAGAGAGAGATCTTTCCCTGTTTGGCCTGTCACCACAGTCCCCAGATTTCCTTTGCATGGAGCATTTATGAGATGAATTTCGAATGGGAGATCTACCGTCTGAACCGTCTGCCATCCAATCAGCAGGAACTGTAAGATGCCATTCCGCATTTGTGGCCTAAAATATATCACAAGAACGTTACTAAAACTTAGATTAGTGGCAAAACAAACATTTCTGCTCTTTAAAAGTACTTTAACTAATCTAATAAAGTGGTCACTCAGAATAGGCTATCCATTCCAGCGCTTGCAAGTCTTCAAAAGATACACCATTAAACTTCTAACGTTTTACAAGGGCAATATCTAAAAACATAATAGCATTGGCCACTGAGGGAGGATACACCTCCAACCAGATACGAAATTTTATCGAAAAATCAAGATCCAGCCGTGTTATCCTTCTGGGCCGCAACTAAGGTACCTGGGCTCTATTCCCTACATACCAAGTGTTTCCTATCAACTCAAGAACGCACTCAGGAGGATGAACTTCGGTGTCGGCATAAGGTCTCCGGCATCTTTGTATACCATGCTTATGAAAAATATTGACAAGCCCCCCTGTTCTTAACGAGGCAGGTATTTATGCCATTCCACTACAATATCCGGACGGCTCCAAGCAATACTACATCGGAATGAACAAACGTTCGTGAAAAATTAGACTCAACGAACATAAAAGAGGCACAAGGGAGGGAAAAGTAACCACTGCTCTGTCCAGAGAAGTCAGGTTCAAGTCCGCTGATCCTATGTGGAATGATATAAGGAAATTAGCTTCCTACTGCACGCCTAAATCTATTGCCATTCGCGAAACCTTAGAGATCATTACCAACAGTAAGGCTTAAAATATTAGCATCTGTCTAGAATTGCCACGAGTTTGGTACTAGTTCGTCAAATAATGCTGCGTTTTCTCCCACGATGTCGCGCTCCCAACCAACATGACTCCTGGTTCCTTCGAATGAATAATCATATTGCATCTATTCATTTATTGTTTAGTCAAATCACCACGTTCAAATTGTTGAAATGTTGTATTATTTAATTTGCAGTTTGCTGTCTACCTTCCTTGAAAAAGTCATCTGGTTGATGTGCGATAGCTTGAAGATTTTTATTTCTATTCTGCGCCAAGAAATTCGGAACATTAGTATAGTTCTACTATTTTGAATATCTTTTATGTTTTACGATGCATATTCTTAACATTAGATAGCATAAATGCAGTTGCCGTTGACCTCGAATCCTATTGGGAAATTCTTTCTTGAATACGTTTTACTACGAAGACCATTTTGCGTTCTACTTCAGATGATGCACAGGCTTCTCGCTAAGTGGAAAAACGCATGTTCTGTTTACTCGCTATCCCTACTTCTGAAAAACTTATTAAAAATTCCTGTTTTCTCGTTGAATGGCGTTTCGCTATCTCTATATCTAAATGGGTATACTTTTAGTAAGTTTCGAATCGACGTTTTTATCATAAACTGATTCCTTGCTCTTCAACAGGCTTACATTTGCAGGGTATGAGCAGATCAGCCGTTTTCAGTTAAAAAGGAATGTGAATTATTTTGTTCTTTAATAATTATATTCAGGTTTTTACAGTTTTCTTTCAGTTGCAAAATTCACACACGCACGCACACCTTTCTTTTAGTACTTTTAACTTATGCCTTAAAATAGGTAGCATCTTTTGTGTACAGCAGAAAAATATAAGTGAATATGGTAGGCACAGATCTTGATTATATTAATTTTACAGTGGCCTGAGCATTTCAATTCGATGTTCAAAACTCTTTTAACAGCTACTTTTTCTTTAATGCAAAAATGAAAAAGAAATGTAAGGGACGAAAGAAAAGTGAAAATAGTGGAGACAAGAAATTACCAAACATAACCACCTAGGAGTGAAAAACAAGGAGGTTCAGATACATTTCAAAAGACAGTCGGAGACTGCTTCGGAGTCACAACGTAAGTAGATATATTAAACACTTCCGGAGATTTCACCTATATCGCTTGCCCATGGCACCAATCGGCGGTTAGAAACACATATAAAATAGATTCTGAGGAAATTTTGTGATGCCCCAGTGGCGCAGTGGTCTAAGCGTTGGCTTCTGATCATTCTTCCGAGAAAGGTCCTGATTCGAATCTCAGTGAAGCATGGATGTTGTGTTTGTCTTAGGGCGCTGGCTTTCTCCCTTCCATCGAAGCAGTGGCCCTAAATTAGGGACATGCGACTACTTATAGACCATTGAGTTGTTCATGGTGGTCGTTAAACCTTTAAAATTGTGCTTTCCCATTGAGAAAGTGAAGGAACTCCTTGGGTGGCACTCTTCAAGAACGCGCCACGAGGTTCTCAGACAGACAGAGGGTAAGAGAATTAAAAAAATAAAAAGCGGACGACAACGAACATTTTTCAGACGCGGTAGAAACAGATAAGAGGATGTATTGACAAGGCGAAGAGGCAGTCTGCATCTTGTTGGCAAGCAGGAAAGGCGCACTTTCGAGAAAGGCAGAATACTGACGAGCACTGAGAGAACCGTACGAAGCACTTTCATAAACTCGTGAAACAACTAAAGATTTTGGAACATCCAGGCATTGGAAATTTTTCCCCAGCCTGCACCCCATCACCTGAAGTCTGGTGCAAAAGACGTGGAAGAAAACGGCTATTTAGAGGTTTAAAGTATCCATGATATTGGAAGGCTTATACGACCAACCGCCTGTAGAGCGGATCCCCTTTGTCAAACCTCCGCCGATGGAGCTATGCACTCTTACAAACGAAAGAGTATCGGAATAAATCGCACACAGTAAACATTATTAAGGAGAGTCAAACGTTATCCATTGTGTCCAGTGCTTTGGAAAGAAAAAAATAATTATGAGCATCCTCCAAGAAGAATGAAAAATCGTGCCGAAATTAAAGATAGAAATTGGCCATCCCCTGTACACCAGCAAACTTTCACTAAAACCACGCGGATCATCAGTTCCAAGAAGAGGTGTTTGTGTTTCGCAGTGTACAGGAGTGAAAGTGCAACATCAAAAGCAAAACGTGGATGTCCATTTAACCAGGTGAAATCACTACTAAAAATATTTAAGAAAATAAAGACCTAAGTCACAGTATGTAGTCTAACTCAAGGACAAAATGGCCGTACTGCAATTTTAACATTTTAACCCGCTCAGATTTTCCCTTCGTGCACTAAGTAAAAGAAAAAGGCCCAGTGTATATACAGTATGATGCCTTCTCCTCACAATTCGATTTTCATAGCCCCGCCCCGTGAGGAGGACCATATATCATTCATGTGTTCATCTATTGTAGTTAAATATAGTGCCGACAAGCAGGAATAACGGATATATAAGTGTGTGTGTGTGTGTGTGTGTGTGTGTTTTCTGTTGGTTGGTGTGCGTATGTGTTGTCACGTATCCATACATATTAAACTCAAAATGTTTTCTGAAGTAATCTCATTTATTTGAAAAGAAAAAGAGATAAAGCTAACCCAAGTTACTGGTCAACTACATTCCCTATCATCATCATCATCATCATCATTGTCAACCATTATCAATCCACTACTGGACGAAGGTATCTCCAAGTTTCCTCCACAACAGTCTGTCTTGTGCCAGTCTCCTCCATTTCACTCCCGCATACTTTCGAATTTCATCCACCCATCTCCCATGTGGTCTTCTTCTGGGTCTTTTCTTGTCCCTTGGAATCCAATCAAAAATTTCGGCTGTCCATCGATGGTCTGTCCTTCTGGCAGTATGTTCAGCCCATTGCCATTTCAGGGATTTAACTCTGATCATGATGTCTTCCACTCTTGTCATTTTTCGGATCCACGAGTTCATCTTCTTATCTCTCCTGGTTACAAAAAGCATGAACCTCTCCATGCTGCTTTGAGTTGTCTGCAGCCTTTGTATGTCTCTTTTAGTTAAGGTCCACGTCTCTGCACCATACGTAAGCACTGGAAGCATGCATTGATCAAACACTTTTCTTTTAAGACATAATGGCATATTGCTCTTGAAAATTATGCTGTTTCTTCCAAAAGCTCTCCAGGCAAGTTTTGTACGCCGTTTAGTTTCTTCATCAGTGTGACCCTCACTGGATATCTGCTACCCATGATAAACGTACGTGTCTGTTATCTCCAGCTTTTCTCCATCAATCAACAAATCTTCATTTCTTGAAAAGCATTGAACATCACTTTTGTCTTCTGAAAGTTCATTTTTAATCCCACTTCTTTACTCTTGTCAGCAAGTTCCTGGATCATACCCTGCAGCTCTGATGGGATAGTTGCAAAAATGACTACGTCATCAGCAAAACGAAGGTGGGTTAGATAATCTCCATTAATCTTTATCCCTTTGTTTTCCCAGTTCAGTGATTGAAAGACAATTTCCAATGTGGCATTAAAGAGCTTGGGAGATATGGTGTCACCTTGTCTCACTCCCTTTCCAATTTTTATGTGTTGTATTTTCAAACAGCCGAATCTTTGCACTTGCATTTTCATAGATGTTATTAATAATATTAATGTATGCATCTTCAATACCGCAGGATTTCAGAACCTTAGGAAAATAAGGGTTAAAAAAATATACATTCCCTATATATTCCAATAAATCCTTTTTTTCTTTTTTTTTTTTTTTTTTGTTAATCTGGCTTTGGCCTGGTGATCTGTCGCTCTAATGAATAACTGTTTGCACGACAGGGCGGTTTCAGCAGAAGTTAAATCCCAGTATAATAAGAATTCGATAGTGGTGAAAAGAGTCGCAATTCTGAATGTGATGGTCTGTGCGTTTATTTTTTTAATTAGAGAGAGAGAGAGAGAGAGAGAGAGAGCAGCGGAAAAACATCGAGATTAAATAAAAATTCACGCAACACGATCTCCTGCAATTTACGAGCACGATAATGCAACACTGAACAGACATGCTTTAAATGCGGACATGATAATTCCCGTTGTCTATGAAAGGAAAGTGTTTTTTGGCACTAAAGCACATTCCACTTCCTGCAATTTATCTTTGTAGTGCAGAGAATTGTCACTCTTATCTCGTTGATAAAAGGATTTACTACTGCAGTGTGGTCAGATTTCTTAAATGCTTTCGAGGAAGACGGAGAAACACAAAAGTCTCTTCGCAAATGTTTCTTTTTGCAGTATGCCTTATATTTTAATATAATCAGTGGGACTTGTAAAAGAATGCAAGATGATTAGAGCTAATATTGATAAAAAAAAATAGTATTCCTGATCTCACTTCACCCACCATATATCCACCACTCTGCAGTCATCCTTGTGATCGCTCGAATGTCGGCGAAAATTCTGAAAAACAAAAAACATGATCAGCGTCAATCACATTTCCTGCACGCTTTCATTACAAGGATTCCCGAATTAAAGTATACAATCATTTCAATGGTCCAAATTTCCAAATCCCAATGGTTGGTTTTATAATAATAACGACATTATTAGTGAATCATTTCAATTCTCAAAAGACTGGGACATCGAAGGTGTGCTCATAAATAAACAGTTCTCGCTATAAACAACTAAAAACGTCCCTATGGATATTCGACATACGAGCTTAAAAGCAATTTAGCTTTTATAATTTTCTTATAATCATGTGCAGCAAATGAAAAATTGCAAAATTACATGCAACAATTATTTTTCAATACCTTTCAATTTAGTTTTATGGTAAAGTCCATTAAATTACTTTTTAATGCAGGGTATGATACATTGAAATTGATTTTATTATGTGTAACAAAAAATTCGTCATAGAAGACTGCAGTGTGCTGAACAAGTTCAACACAGGTAGTGACCATAGATTGGTGAGATGTAAGATGCATCTCAACACTAAATTTGAACGTGGCAAGCTCATAAGACAAACAAAATCTATTGACATAACCAACCTTAAAAAACACCATAATACCTTCAAGTTGGAACTGAAGAACAGGTTCTCTGCTTTAGAAGGCCTAACATCGGAAGAAATGGATATTTCTGAAGTTAACAGAAAAGTAACCAAAGCTCTTATGGAAACAGCAACAAAATTAGCTGGGTCTAAGAACAAGTTGCATGTGACCAAATTATCAGGAAAAACCAAAATGTTGATGCAAAAAAGAAGAGAGATGAGGACAACTAAAGAATATGTGACTTCCAAAGTAGAATATATAGAGCTATGCAAGACAGTACGAAAAAGTATTACTGAAGACGTAAGGAAAATTCAACTGTGAACTAGTGAGGAAAGCAACTGAAAACAACCAAAGCCTAAAGATAGCAAAGGGACATCTCAGTAAGGGGAAAAAACAGATTATGGCACTGAGAAAAGAAGATGGTTCTGCAACAAGAAATAGAGGCGAAATTTTGACAAGAGTGAAAGATTTCTACTCCAAATTATATGAAAGGGATGATACATGCACTCCAGACATCATGAAAGATACCAGTACCAGAGTTCCTCCAGTCCTTCCAGCAGAAGTTGCACATGCAATCAAGAACATGAAGCGGGGAAAAGCTTCAGGAGAAGATGGAATTACTGTAGACATCATACAAGAAGCAAGTGGAGAAATCGAAACAGTACTCGCCCAAATTTTCACTCGATGCCTTAATGAAGGAAAGATTCCTGAGGATTGGAACACCGCTACAATGATCCTGCTACATAAGAAAGGTGACATTGAGGATCTCGGAAACTACAGACCTATCAGCCTCCTATCAGTAGTTTATAAAATCTTCACTAAAGTTCTTTTACACCGCTTGAAGGTAACACTGGACATGGCTCAACCGAGAGAACAAGCTGGATTCAGGAGTGGCTACAGCACAATAGATCATATCCACGTACTGAGAGAACTAATTGAAAGAGCGAGGGAATATGAACTTCCATTGTGCATGGCTTTTATCGATTATGAAAAAGCCTTTGATTCGGTGAAACCATCAGCAGTTACAATGGCTCTGAAAACCTGCGGTATTGAAGATGCATACATTAATATTATTAATAACATCTATGAAAATGCAAGTGCAAAGATTCGGCTGTTTGAAAATACAACACACGTAAAAATTGGAAAGGGAGTGAGACAAGGTGACACCATATCTCCGAAGCTCTTTAATGCCACATTGGAGGGTGTTTTTCAGTCGCTGAGCTGGGAAAACAAGGGGATAAAGATTAATGGAGATTATCTAACCCACCTTCGTTTTGCTGATGACGTAGTCATTTTTGCAACTACCCCATCAGAGCTGCAGAGTATGATCCAGGAACTTGCTGACAAGAGTAAAGAAGTGGGATTAAAAATGAACTTTCAGAAGACAAAAGTGATGTTCAATGCTTTTACAAGAAATGAAGATTTATCGATTGATGGAGAAAAGCTGGAGATAACAGACACGTACGTTTATCTTGGACAGCAGATATCCAGTGAGGGTCACATTGATGAAGAAATTAATCGGCGTACAAAACTTGCCTGGAGAGCTTTTGGAAGAAACAGCATAATTTTCAAGAGCAATATGCCATTATGTCTTAAAAGAAAAGTGTTTGATCAATGCATCCTTCCAGTGCTTACGTATGGTGCAGAGACGTGGACCTTAACTAAAAGAGACATACAAAGGCTGCAGACAACTCAAAGCAGCATGGAGAGGTGCATACTTGGTGTAACCAGGAGAGATCAGAAGAGGAACTCGTGGATCCGAAAAATGACAAGAGTGGAAGACATCGTGATCAGAGTTAAATCCCTGAAATGGCAATGGGCTGGACATACTGCCAGAAGGACAGATCATTGATTAACAGCCGAAATTTTAGATTGGATTCCAAGGGACAAGAAAAGACCCAGAAGAAGAACACATGGGAGATGGGTGGATGAAATTCGAAAGTATGTAGGGGTGACATGGAGGAGACTGGCACAAGACAGACCGTTGTGGAGGAAACTTGGGGAGACCTTCGTCCAGCAGTTGATTGATAATGGTTGACAATGATGATGATGATGATGATGATGATACATTTTGGGGCATCCAGTTAAGGCTATAATTTAAACCCCGGCAAGTTTTACGTAGCTCTCTCTCTCTCTCTATTTACCCTTTCCTGATACATCAAAATATTAAAGTTTCTTACCCGGTTACTTTTTCCTAAAAGCTTCAAATTCCGGTATCTTAAGTCGTATGTTAATAAATTATTTGCAAGCAGTTATAAATTTTTCAATATGAATTCAAAGCCGATCATATGGTTCTGTGATCTACATATATCCTCCATTAATTTAACAAAAAGGAAGATCGTTATTTTCCAGAACATATCGAACACAGAAAATTTGCCCTCATTGTTAGTTTTTGTTTGAACGGAGTAACATGATGTGCAAAATTTTACTTGGGTAAAATTTTAAGTGTGTGTAGAAGGCATCTTTATACGTTGAAAAAGATTGAGATTTTTACCTTAGGAAAATAAGGGTTGAAAAAATATACTCTTATATTAGAAACTTGGAGCTCGTAAACTTGAGGCAGCTGTTCAGATTGCCGTTACTTCTTTAGATGAAGTTAGCAAACATTTGTAAACTTTGGTTCACATCTGCGTTGTATCCCAGTAAATATGAGGTTCCAGTGGAGATCTTTGCGTGACCAGCCGTGTTAAGGAGGAATGGCGTAAGATAATCATCAAGGGGAGAATGGAATATCATCGGGCTTTAACCTCCTGTGTTCACTCTCTCACAGAAGCGTTTCTCAATAATGGGAAATGCTTACAACACACAAGAATGAAACCCAGTAGATGGAGATTCATTTCTAAATGCCCGAAAATTGTTGTTCATTGCAATCAGTGTTGAAAAAACGAAACGGAACTTTTACAGATGATACAAATTACTACGGTACATGAACACCACGTGAAATCATCATAATTTTCCCATTTCAACCTTCTGTTCTGCATTTCGTAATTTAAAGTTTGAGATTCTCCGTATGTTCTATTCATGTCCGTTCTAAAAGATGCGTAAAAGTAATATGGAAAACTTTGATGATTTTAGAATCTTTCTGCTGCTCGAGGGGGAATAAAGAAATTTCCCTGCCCAAGACCTAAAACAGGTTCTTAAGGGAACAGATACCCATATTTCAAATATAGAGTACTTCACTATGATAAAGTGAATCATAAGTTAAATAGCAAAAAATAGCATAAAGTGAATCATAAGTTAAATAGCAAAAAATAACAAAGTGAATCATATGTTAAATAGCAGCAAATTACTCATCCAACACAAAGTAGGATGTAAACGTTCTTTAATATATCGATGAAAAGGTTTGGGAAAAAGGACGCTAAATACAAATCGAAGTGCTATCACTTTAAGAAATAAGGGCTTTTAAAAAATGGAATAGTTAAAAGATCCTTATATAATTATTAAAGGAGATAATTTCTTTTTTAATTCTTTTTAGAAACACTAGTTATGTAAGTTGTTTGAGAGACAAAAGTAAAACAAGCGTAATAAATTATTTGTGTTAATATCAATGGCGTCTATTGTCCATTTATGTAAAACTAGCAAAGATACCAGACGTTACCCGGTTTATCAAAAAATACACGAATCAGCTTCTGGACCAGCATTTTCCCAAGCTTTCCGGAAGTTATGAATAGAATATATTGCAAAGAAACATTTAGTTAAAGCATGCTCCAGTAACCAAAAGAAAGAGATTAAGAAAACGAACAAAATATTCACTTGTGCTAGCACAATTGGCTTAAACCAGAAGTCTTTATTCGCTGTGAATATACAAAATTCATTTGAAACATCTACATTTTTCTGTTGTGTTGTGATCAGTGAAATGTACAGTTCTTCCGATGTGCCAGTAAGCTTTCCCTTAAAGAGCCTTTGGGTCAACGACGTTCAGTGTTCTTCCATTGTGAGCCAAGATAAAAAGATTTTTATTTTTACCAGCTTTGGTGTAACCAACATAACGCTGCCCATGGGAAAAGCATAGGTTTTGCAAATTAAATTCAATCGCTTTTAGCGGTCCACGCTATTTCTGTTGATATCCATGGCAAAACTGAGACGCAGAGGAAACTGTCAGTGTTCAAACTAAAATGGAAAATAAGACGGGGACATTAGAATACATGGAATAAAACATGTTTTTTTTTAAAAAAAAATTAAAAACATTCTCCTGCAGCATGCCAGTCATGATAGTAATTTCCATGACAGTTGGGAAGAGTTTCTTGACACACATCGTTATTGGATAGAGATCACATCAAGATAAAGTAAATAAGTAGTCAAGCATTAAGAGGTGAGTGCCCGAAAAAAAAAACAGTGTTAAGCTTCAAAGAAATGAAATGGGAGAAAATTCACAGTTTTCGCTCATTTTTAATTTCTTAAATCCTGTTTGTATTTCAATGAAATATATTTCCTCTCTAAAAGAATCGCGGTACCATTAGATTTTAAATCGTAATTTATTTGTTTGGGGGTTCAACGACCACCGTGAGAAACTCTATAAACTATAAGCAGTCGTCCGTCCCTAATTTAGGGCCCCTGATTCCTGGGAAGAAAGAGAGCCAACGCCGTCAGACAAACACAACATCCATGCCACACAGGGATTCGAACCCACCCCATCTCGAATGGTTAGAATCCAGCGCTTAGTCCACTGCGCCACCTGGAGCCTTCTTTTTTTAATGGTGGAACAATTTACAGCGCGTAGCAACACATGAAGATTCTGGGTCTGAAATGAAAAGGAACGCTCCGGCAATTACGGCAGCAGGATACACGCGGCACTTCAGAAGGCTAACACAGTAAACAGCAAAACCAAATTTCAAATTGTAACACACTCTCGTTACATCAAGTTCAAGGCAATTGTTGGAGAACCCTAGTCAAAATCTACCCGCTAAAGTAGTTTTTTTTTTTTTTTTTTTTGGTTGGAGGTTTAACGACCACCGTGAGCAACTCAATGGGCTATAAGCAGTCGCCCGTCCCTAATTTAGGGTCACTGGTTCCAGGGAAGGGAGAGAGCCAGTGCCGTAAGACAAACACAACATCCATGCCTCACCGGGATTCGAACCCGGACCCCGTTCGGACGAATGATCAGAGGCCATCGCTTAGACCACTGCGCCACGGGGTGGCCTAAAGTAGTTTGGGACTATTTGTAGTACGTAGTAACGCAATGTTAACCACGGTGATAAACGTAAAAAATCACTACAAAAAATACAATGGAAGGATACACGCAATATTTTGGAAGTCCAACGCAGTATACAGAAAGATCGAACTTAAAATTGTAATTCGAACACTTTTCGTCAAATTCGAAACCATGACTGAAGAAACCTAGTTAATATTCTTATAGAAATAGCGTGGAACTATTTTTATTGCTTGGCAACATACGGAATGCCGTGGTCTAAAACGTAAACAAAATTGCCAGCTACTGCGGCAAAATGATACACGTAACACTTTGGAAGTGTATACCAAAACATTTTCTACAATCTGTTAATATTGTCCCTTCTTTCTTCGGTAGGTATTCTTCCGTATAAGTTTATAGTGCTAACCTGCGGTCGTTAGTGTGTGAAAGATTGACACTCTATACGTTACTACGCCAATAAAAATCGGATTTTGGAAATAGCTTCTATCATACAAATTTTGAAGATGACAATCCGAATTTTGGCGTAAATGTGGCAAGGATGGTAAGTCAAATAATATCCGAAAACTAGAAAATTTTCATCGTCCTATAGCGGGACTCGAACCCGCGTCTCCCAGAAAACGCCCGGTTATGCTACCCACTACACCACGACCAAGTTTCAAGTTTCTGATCAATTTGAATATAACCATCACAGGATTCTTTCATGAGCTTCTATCATGTTTGGAGTCGGATTCCAGTGGTTTACTCAAGAACGCAATGAAACATTATCGCTTTTATGTTAAGTGTAATGAAAGGTTGTTGAGTAATGGAGTAATGAAGTTTCGTTGTGCAATAGTGCAACAAAGTAATTTTGTGTAACAATGAAATGAACTAATATTTAGCAATAGTGGAATGTAATAATGTTGCGTAACAATGAAATGAAATACTGTTGCATGAGCTTATACTGCAAACCCAGCTTACCGCAAGACCAAGTTTCAACAATGGTTGGATGCTTTAAAAATTAATAAATTAATTAAAAATTTTCAAATTCGAATTTCTCATAAACGGCTCCGAGGTGCATAATCCTATGTCCCCTTGCTTGTTTCAGCCAAATTTCAAGAGTCTACGTTCAATATAATTTCTTATTTATGCGACTGACAGATAGACAGACATGGTACTTTTATTATTATGGATATGATGTTAAAGAAGTGTAATTTCGTGCAACTGACAGCACATCAGTCGACGTATGATATCTAACTTGGAAAATTCGAAAGTGTTATGGAGTGAAAAGTGCAAAACTGTCATCTTCTAAATATTCACAAAAGTTACAGTGACTTTCATAGATGCCATACGACTGTGTAGTGTGTACAAATGTAACCCATAAACCTGCGGGCATTCTTTAATATAAAACTTAATTCAAGACTAGAAAATAAACGACGTAATTTAAATAGTAACTGTAATCTGAATTTCTTTGTGTAGAATAGAAATCAAAGTTTCCAAGCTTTCGCTCATCAACCAGTTGGTTTTTTCAAAGAAGGTACTTTGCTGTCTACCTTCCTAATAAAAGCCATCAGATTGATGTGCAAAAGCTTGGAAACTTTGATTTCTATTCTACACCAAGAAATTCGGATTACTAGAATAGTTATACTATTTAAGTATAGTTGGTGTACAGTTCATTTTTATTTAATTAAACGACGTAAATCCAAAGAAGAAGGAGAGCAATTGAAAAAATAATAATTGTCGAAGATGTACACACTACATTTTGAAAGTTAAGTATTTCAGTAAAATATTTTATTTCCGTATTGATTCTGACTTTCTTCTCTCTAAAGCCAGACATGCATTATGGCATCATAAAACGAGCTTGTTTCTTCTGGAAAACTTGCACGCTTTAGTACTTACGTAATTCGCTGTTAAGCGCCGTTGAATCTCAGTAGCGTATCTCAAGGAGTGTCTCGGAAAAACAGAAAGTAAGTCCCTGACCTGCGTGCAAATGATATGAACAGCCCTTGTAAAGATTAAAAAAGCTGCGTCGTTTTTATCTCACATTGCGACCACTAGAGAATACTATGAGCTTGGGGCGTAATTTGAAGAGGGATGTGACAACGAAAGACTTCTGCGCGGGTGATATTGCGTAGTAGTTACAAAATCTGGCAGATTATTTCATTTTCTATAGTGCAACCAGGTCACGTGGCTCTATCTGGAATGTAACAGCGTAGTATTTTCCAGCACAAAATGTCACATCCAGCGGCTTCCAGAGGTGTTTTGAATGTTGGACGACGTTTTAATTTGATTAAACCTAAAAACAAACTAAAGGTTGCGTAACGATTGCGTTAGTGTGTATCGTATACCGAACACGCCATAAGTATTTGACCCTGGTTCGCATAGTGTTGTCTACGGCTTGTAGATTCAAGACGTTTCAACAGATTTTTTTATTTATTTACTGAAAAGCATTTCGCGCATAATAATGCTTGACTGTTTCAAATCAGTCTGCAAGTAGAATATTAATAACTTAAAGATGGTCCTAAAGAACTTTATGTGGGTCAACAAAATCACCGAGAAGTGATTTTTGGCAACTTTAATATGCCAGGCAGTGCAGCATATACGTTTGACTACAGATAGCTGAAAATATTTAGAGTACTATAATTTTTTAAAGTTTTAATTCTGTCATTTTCAAACTTTTCATAAAAAATAGTGAAATCCTGATTAAACTATTTCATATAACAAACTGCTTCTGCTTACATCAAAACGAGAACATGTCTTCTACTACGAAAACCCTTACGACCTCATTTGTTTCAGCATAATAACTAATTTCGGCCTTTTGAAGGGAATTGAAATTGCTTATATCCTTCCACTTGAGCACTCCGTAGATATGGCTTCGTGTGGTCCTACGTGATAGTGAAATCTCACTCACTCAACGTCAATGGTATTGTTACTTTCGTCTCGCTGCATTCGAACAGCAAGACAAGTACTTCTACCAAAATAGTGGTTCGCGCTTTCGGTGTTGCTTCCTGTTATTTGCTGTGAGAGTTCTGAAGTAGAGTTACAAAATTCTGCTTTACATAAATTCTAAACTGTAGTTATAAAATGATACCATGATGCAGAAAAGGAGTTGCAATACCTTATTTTCCACAAACTAAGAAATAAATGAAAAGACCAAACAAAATGTCTTCAAACCCTTACGTTAAGAATACACGAAAGTCGTGCTTAGCAAGTAAATTCCAAACAGAGGTATAAAATAAAAATGAGTTGGTACGGGATATGTAAATGAATCAACTGTTAAAATTCCTAGAAAGCTTTTTTTGTTTCAGTTGAACAACCGTGGGGTCATCTAATGCTAACGGAAGTCGCTCCCCCCAATTTAGGGTCACTGGTTCCAGAGAACAGACCAACCAAGTGTCGAAGCACAAGCTCACCACCCACGCAGTCCAAGCATTTGCTGTCATGGTAGTGTATTTGTTGGATTTTTCCAGCAAACACCCTATTGGAAAGAATAAGGAACCGGACGGGGTTGCAGCTACGCCAAAGTCAAGCGTGTTTTACCATATGGAAAAATGAGGGTGCATGAACTTCGCAGAGTTTCCAGAAAGAGCAAAGAATAATTACACTGGAGAACAGGTAAAATGTATCTGAGACAAATTAGCTATTTTTAACTCATTTAGACATGCTGATCACGAATATGAACTTAAAAGTCGCGAATTAGCACTAGTTTAAAAGACATGAGGGGGGGATTCAATGAGAATTGATGTTCTGCATCGGAAGTCCGATATGTCGAGGGCGTAGTTCCCCAAGAGACGGATAAACCTTCAGCGCCAATTGGACGACGCAATCTGTAGTAGTCATTGCAACCACATTTCCCGCAGGTCATAATTTGCGTTGTGGATGATTCTGTAAGTGCATACATGCCGTTCTAGATGCCTCGTGAAAGTATAAACAGTGCGGATAATTTTTAGTCATATTTGTGGACAAATTACTTTGCTGTAACAAAATCGATCCATTACACCGATGATAAAGAAAGTTTACGGCCTTTATTTTGGTTGTGAGATCGGTGACTAAGAATGGTATTGGGCCCCACACATGCATGTATGTTGTCAATTCTGTGCAACGAATCTGAGCTCCTGGCAAAACCGAAAAGAATGATTTATACGTTTCGCAGTTTTAATGGTGTGGACGGAAACAAATAAATCATCTTAATGATTGTTACTTTTGCGTGATTCCTCCAATTGGGCATGGTATTTCTAAGAAGAAAAATCGGCTTTTGACCTATTCGAATATTCTCTGTGCTACGTGCCCAGTGTACACTCACAGGGAAGGGCTTCCTGTTCCGGATCCACCAAATTCTTACGGTATATTGTCAAAATAACCCGGTTCGTAATAACGCTGTCGAAAGAACCCGGCGTCTAAATAACGCGGGGTAAAAAACCAGTGAAAACTAACCCTGCGCAACAATAACCCCAGGGTCACAGTTATGGAACGTCAAAATAACCCGCGTCATAATTACCCACACCGTAATAACCAGCGTCTCAATAACCCAGCAATCTCACTTCTCGAGTCGAAATGGGGAAGGGGCGAGGAACAGTCATCTCTCCAAAATTGAAGTAGGTCGTACTGAGTAGATTTCAGATCTCGCCAAAATCGAAGTTGGTTGAACTGAGTAGATTTCAGATCTCTCCAAAATCGAAGTATGTCTGGTTATTTTGATATGTAACCGAATGATCGAAAATATGTTTGTTTGAACCCTCTTAGTTTTCAAATTATGTAAAAGAAAAACATAATAGTTTGCGGTACTGGTGAAACAACAGTACCCTCCACCCCCACCCCTCCCCGTCAGGGAAAATTTAAAATTTCTTGACACCATTTGTTTGTATCGTGTTGTAGTCCCCTCAGGATTAAGACTGCATGCAGTATTCTGGTCCACAATTTGCAGGTAGGATTGGAGTATCCGGCCCCAAATTTATATGCTTTCTTAAACTGGTAAAATTTATGATTTAACTTCTTCTTCCTCCCACATTAACAGATAGAAGGTAGAGAAAGAAACTGCAAAAACGTGTAACTGTGTGTCTCATTGGTATCGGTAGCTCTAACGGGAGTTACGATACGAAATTTTGTGGCAAATATGAAATATTTTTTAATGTTTCA
This sequence comes from Macrothele yani, assembly GCA_039090855.1. Taxonomy (NCBI): domain Eukaryota; kingdom Metazoa; phylum Arthropoda; class Arachnida; order Araneae; family Macrothelidae; genus Macrothele; species Macrothele yani. The sequence continues at coordinate 3,002,017 of CM076995.1, read as the reverse complement.
GATACACTTCTTCCCTGATTTTTTTTTGCCAGATGCCATGCTCTTTGCGAACTAAATTACTAATAACATAAAAATTAAGAGACAAATGGAGTCAGGAAAGGTCCATTAGCGATGCGCAGTGCATACCCGTTTTTCAGGAGTTCGCGCAAGACGTACTTATGGAGGGAAATGACGTTTTTTTGCATCCATTTACAGACTGTCAGCGCATGTAATAACAATTCGTGACAATTATAATCTTGGTTATTTTTAAGTGCATTTAACCTAATCAGACATCATTTAATTGTTGAGTGTGCTTTTATTGTGCTCGATAAAAGGACTTTTGAAAGCGCATCTAACCTTTTTGAAAGCTTCATTCATTAGTCAAAAATATCTGAAATTAAAATTTTAATTGTTTGAAATTGATAATTGCAATTGAATACTTTTTATTTCATTTGCTTAAGAATGTTATGAATGCATATAATTTTGGTATAGTAAAATTTTTATTTATGTTGCTATCAGCAAGAATGGATGCACGAATCTGCTTTTGCGCACGAAGTAATACAGCTATTATTTGGGGATAAATGTGGCGTTAATTATCCTTAGTTGCGCCAATTAGAAAAAAACACTGATACAAACATGTACATTTTAGATATAGATTATTAATTTGTATGGGTAAGAAGCTATCCTGGCCATTATAGCAGAATTCGATACGATTGCAAGGTTTCGGGAAACGTGCAACAACGGTGAATCCAACTCTTTTCTGTTAAAACTTTAGAGAACACAACGCCCGACGCGCCAGGACATTCAATCACAAGCAAGGTTAATAGACGGAAAGGTTTGCTCATCCCACCTATCTCGTAGCGGAAGTATCGATCCCTTACATAGTGACATCACTGTACAGGACGGGTAGACCGTCGATACTTGGTTGATACAACTGAAGCACTTCCGGTGTAAGTGTTGCCAACAATTCTAAATTCAAATACGCTTTGAATTTGAAAACTTACAACCAAGATGGAATGCAAAACCGAGGTAAAGAGAGATATTTTAAAAACCGAGAAAGTAAACCGAGATTTTAAAGAAAATAAGTATATATTTTTTTTCAAATCTAAATAAGATATTGACTGTCATTAAGGAAAAGTGCAAGGATGATGATCATAGCTTTTAAGAAGTTTAATTATATGCAACTGTAGCATTGTCTTCTTTAAATAAATTCGGGAGAAAGAAAAAAACATAATATTATGTTACTAGCACCTCATAAAGAAATCCCTATATGCCAAACAAATCAAAACTTCAGCAACATTTTAGGAACTTGCTTAATTAAAAAGCTGGAAATTAATTGTATTAAATGCATCGTTATTATTTGTACACTGCTCGCCACCCAAAAAGCAACACCAAGAAAGACACAAGATAGCAAAGCCAGATTTACTGGACACATAACAACAGATACAAAGATGAAACGATTGAGCTTACAGGCCCGTGCGACTTGCGGAACACGCAGACATCAATAGTTCGTGTGGCCCCCATTGCTGGCAATAACGGCCGCTACACGCCGCGGTATCGAACGAAAGAGGCTTTGGATGTGGGCTTGGGGTATGTCGGTCCAGGCTGCTTCCACACGTTGCCACAGTTCATCAGGCGTAGCCGTGGGTGGTGTTTGCCAGGCCACTCGGTTGCCGATTAGCGACCAGACGTGTTCGATGGGCGACATATTGATAGAACAGGCGATCCACGCGGCAGCAGTAACACCTGTTGGGCCGTAAAGAATTGTTGAACGATGCGTGCCACGTGCGGGCGCGCATTATCCTGTTGAAACGTGGCCGCGGGCAGGTCCTGCAAATAAGGGAGGACTACAGGCGCTAAAACGTCGGAGATGTAGCGGTGGCTGTTGAGTGTACCGGCGATGCGTACCAGAGGGGTGCGGGTGTCATATCCAATTGCGCCCCAAACTATAACGCCAGGCCACGGACCGGTATGGCGATGCAGAATGCAGGCGTAATACGGTTTCTCGCCGCGGTGCCGCCACACGTGAATCCGACCATCGTAGTGTTGCAGGCAGAAGCGGAATTCGTCGGAAAAGACAATATCGTGCCATTCCGTAGTCCATGTGCGGCGTTCAACGGCCCACTGCCGCCCCACTAGCCGGTGGTGTAACGTCAATGGTAATCAGAGCAATGGGTGCCGTGCGACAAGTCCCCGCTCCTGCAGACAACGTCGAACGGTACATGCTGACACAGGTTGTTGCGGAACACACCCTAATTCCTGCGCTAACGTTCGTGATGTGGCGTTGCGAGCCGTCAATGCCCGCCGCACAACATGCCGCTTCTGTCGTTCGGTGGTGTGCCGCGGCTGCGGCAATCGCTCACGTCGGTCCGTCCGTCCCTCCTGCACCCACCGAATCCATACTTGCTTCACTGTGGCTGAATGTCGTCCCACACGGGCGCCGATATCTCGGTACGATAAACCGCTGTCGCAATAAGCCACTATTCGTTCTCTGTCGAACTCCGAAACGTGCTGGAATGACTGCAACGAGGCATCAGGAAGCTTTCCACACACAGGTCCGGCAGCACAACACACTTCTACTACTTACACCCCGCCTTCTGTGCACCCTTCTTATAGTGCTTATAGGTAGCGTGCCAGGCGCACATGATTTGCATATGCCCTGGAATGCTAATCGTTTGTATGTGATTTAGCGGGCGACGCATGCTGAGAATTTCAGGCCAATCGGATGCTTCCTTCTTGGTGTTGCATTTTGGGTGGCCAGCAGTGTAGTTCAAGTCGCGCACTGTAGTCAGTCGAAAGGGACATAAAGTAATAGGCGTTGCTGTAAATAGCATTGCAAGTAGTCGTTCTGTCCGTGTTTGGGACCCTTAAAAGGGAAATTGCCACAACCCACTAATTAGGGAAATTTTGCTATACGAGTCTGATCTCGTCCATAACGATGCTCAAGCAACACGAAACATTTGTTATGCGAAAGGGAAAGGTTCCGTGGACTACAGCACCACAACCAGATGGTTCAAGAAATTTCGCTCATGTGACAGACGATCAGTCAAGGTCAGATAGGCCGCGAACCGTGGATTCGGTGGCTGTGCGCCAGGCCGTAGAGGCAAATCCGACAACCAGCGCTCGGAGATTGTCATGCCAGCAGGGCATATCAGAAACCACCCTGGTTCGTCTACTTCAGGACCTCGGCAAGGTCTAAAAGAGCTGACGCATTGTCCCTCACGAACTGACGACAGCTGAAGCAAACCGCCGAGTGGAAGTGTGCATGAAACTCCTAGAAAACCCACGTGATGTACCTTTCATCAAGTTAATTGTTACGTGCGATGAAAAGTGGGTCTATTTCCGTGATGATGATTGTTACGTGCTGTAAAAAGTGGGTCTAGCCCGGGCCAGCTTCCCGTACCTGTTACCAAACGTGGGCTCTTCGAGCACAAGGTAATGCTCTGCGTCGGGTGGAATTTCGAGGGGATAATCCATTACGAATTTGAACAAGACGATCGGGTCATCAACGCCAACCTCTGCTCTGAACAGCTGGAGCGAATGTATGCTGTTTTGGAGGAGACGTACCCGGCACTAGTGAACAGATAGCGAGCTCTCCTGCACAGGACAACGCTCGGCCTCAAAACGCCCGAACGACCCGGGCAAAACTCCAGGAACTTGAGGGCATCAAACTGATGCCACACCCAGAATGTAGTCCGGACCTTGCACCGTCGGATTATTACTTGTTCTGGTTCATGGCCCACTTCCTTCGTGGGCGACACTTCAACAACCAGCAGGAGGTGGCAGCTGGGGTGAAGGAGTTTTTCGCTTCGAAGGACAAGAACTGTTATCGCCACAGAATCGAAGAACTGGCAAACAGATGGCTAAACACGGTGTAAACACAATGGCCTATACTTTGAATCCTAATCGGCTTTCGTCGTAAAAGTAGGTATGAAGAAATAAAGTGTCCCAAATATTGCAAGACTTTCGACTCACCCTCCGTAGCAAAACCATTTACTACGCTTTGAAAGTAAAGTGCGATAACTTGGTTCCTGTATATCTGGAGAGATCTACAGATTGTATATATCAGTACCATACATTGCAGTATTTCCAAAGAAGCGCTAGAGACGGCCGTTCCCCGAGAGCTGGGTATTACCAAGTTTCGACCTCTAATTATTCGCCCGAAATGGGTCCGGGTTCGAGCCATGAATGAGGCATGAATGGTGTGACTGTATTGAAGCCCCAGTGTTCCTCCTCCACCTGGAACCAGTTACCCCATACCTGGAATGGGAGACAACTTATAGCTGTACGAATTGCTCACGGCGGTCGTTAAACCCCGAAGTCAAAAAAGTCGATAAATAAGATGTAGGGGAATCCACGCGAGGCTTGGAGTGTTAGGCTTTTATGCAAATAGGAACCCATCAATGCAGTATTGCATCTATGTAGGCGAAACACAGGACTACAACAATGCAACTCACAGGGAGGATTTCTACAAGAACTCAGCTTTTATTATGGCTATATTTATCATTACATTTGAGATAGAACTTTACCAACTTCATTACACATCTCCCATCTTTGTTTTAGTTGCGTTATTTCTTGCTAATAAAAGCCTCTATCACGTCTTGGTAACCATCTCTTTTGGGGTTTTCTGCTAGAGCTATTCATTGCTTGTAAAATGTTTTCCAAGATTTCACAGACTGTACAGAATGTACGAATCCAGAATGGGTCATTCTAATGATGCATTGAATCCAGAATGTCATTCTAATGATGCATTGAATCTAAATGTTTTCCAAGCTTTCACAGACTATACAGTATGTACAAATCCAGAATGGGTCATTCTAATGATGATTGAATCCAGAATGTCATTCTAATGATGCATTGAATCCAAATGTTTTCCAAGCTTTCACGGACTATACAGTATGTACGAATCCAGAAAGGGTCATTCGAATGTTGCATTGAATCCAGAATGTCATTCTAATGATGCATTGAATCCAAATGTTTTCCAAGCTTTCACAGACTATACAGTATGTACGAATCCAGAATGGGTCATTCTAATGATGCATTAAATCCAGAATGTCATTCTAATGATGATCACAGACTATACAGTATGTACGAATCCAGAATGGGTCATTCTAATGATGATCATTCTAATGATGCATTGCATCCAAATGTATTCCAAGCTTTCACAGACTATACAGTATGTACGAATCCAGAATGGGTCATTCTAATGATGCATTGAATCCAGAATGTCATTCTAATGATGGTCATTCTAATGATGCATTGAATCCAGAATGTCATTTTAATGATGCATTGAATCCAGAATGTCATTTTAATGATGCATTGAATCCAGAATGTCATTTTAATGATGCATTGAATCCAGAATGTCATTTTAATGATGCGTTGAATATAGAATGTCATTTTAATGATGCATTGAATCCAGAATGTCATTCTAATGATGCATTGAATCCAGATTGTCTCTTTAATGATGCATTGAATCGAGAATGTCATTTTAATGATGGTAATTCTAATGATGCATTGAATCCAGAATGTCATTTTAATGATGGTAATTCTAATGATGCATTGAATCCAAATGTTTTCCAGGCTTTCACAGACTATGCAGTATGTACGAATCCAGAATGGGTCATTCTAATGATGCATTGCACTCGTGTCCACTTGAGAGTCTTCGTACTTATCACCACACTTGGTGTCATGTGAGCCAGTGTTTTACTATTTTGCTAGCAGGTTACGTCACTGCATTGTGAAACACTATTGAAACTTATCTGCGTCTTTTCTGGAAAACTCCTTTCCAAACACGTTAAGAACACTTCCAAGTATGACGATTAAGATTAACTCTCTGTAAGTAGCTTAACTGCTTACGTGATTAGGTATGTATCTCTGATAATGTTTCGTAATGAACTTCGTCAACATGAATTACACTTTGTCTAATTACAGTCAAACGGCGAAGGAAGGAATCAACATAAAAGCTTGCAAACAGTTTCACTTCTCCATTTGACGACCACTGGAAAATCAGGTCAGTTATACACAATATTTATCAATGACTGCATTTTTTCGTCGATCACATGGATTTTAATGCCCTTATAATAATGTTTAACAACCTAATTTCCAATGACAACTCTTGTACTTAAATCTGTACACAAAAATCGCTAAATCTCTATCTTATATAAATCTCTCGACAACTCCACATGAACTATATCGCACCAACTACTCCGCTCAACGTCGTCATTCTTATCTGTCTCTAGTTCACCGTCGGTGTTGCCTTATTATAAAAGCTCTTCTGCGTAGTAACGTGTTCATCGAACGTTTAACGAGAAGTAACTAAATTTACATAGGAGAACAGAAACCCAAAAGGGAGGTGAAATAAAGGTGTACACCACACACTTCTCTGCTACACTTTCAGGTACTTCAATATGTTACAAAATATGAAATACTTTCCAATATTCACTCCGAAATTCTATCTTAGAAGAAGCTTTTCTAATAAATGTTCTTTTTTCTTTTCAATCAAACTGAGAATACTAAACATTGGACAAAATATAAGAATTTGTACTTTGCAATTCAATTTTATTGCGGTACACATTCAAGAGCACAATTTTTCTGTCTTGAAGGTGTTTCCGGTGTGACTTCTATCTCCCGAGAAGTTATGAAGATGCCGACAAAATGATTCAAAACAGCGTTTTTATAATGACAAGAAATGTTTATTCCTAGAAAACTGCAAAGATCTTAAAGTGTTACAGCGAAGTAATTCCTTTTATTAGATGATAAAAACAGTCTGCAAATAGAAAAACAAAGAAGCACCTCAAGAAAATCGTTCGATCCTGATTGAACTCCACATGCAACCACCGAATATGCAAATGATTAAAAAATAAGGACCAATGACTAAAGAGTGGCCTGCCACAGCGCAAGAGAGCCACGTATCGAGAAGGGTATATCAAGGGCAAAGCTCGCACGTAGGAACAATTCTGAAAGCAAATTTAGGTTGCAAATACCTCCAGCGCCTGTGAAGATGCCTCGACGTCGGATCCCTGTGCGATACAAGCAGTTGAGTGAGTTTGAGAGAGGACGTAATATCAGGCTGAGAGACACCGGTCGATCAAGTTGCCATATCCCCAGGCATTTGGGTCCGAGTGATGCGGCAATCGGACGATGTTGGCACCAATGAGTCGAAGAGGGCAAAACCTAACGTTGCGTGGGGCGACGACAGTACATTCTGACCGCCGAGGGCAACGACAAAACGTTCTGGCTGCCGTGGGCAACGGTAGAACGTTCTGACCGCTGAGGACAACGACAGAACGTTCTGACCGCCAAGAGCAACGACAGAAATTTCTGACCACCAAGGGCAACAACAGAACGCTAGGTTCGAGATATTGTGAGAGCCTCATGTACAGATCCGAATTCGTCGCTCTCAACCATGGTTGGCCTTGTTTCGTTGTCTATAGGTATGGAAGTGGTCAATCGGGCCGTTGCCAGACGACTTGCGGAACGGCGATTATGTTCAAGGTGGTCACTCCGCCGTCTACCTCCAGGGGCTGTGAATATGTCTCGACGTCGGATCCCTGTACGGTACGAGAAGCAGTAGTGTAGGGCCCAATCAACGTGGGATAGTATCCAGTGGCGTCGTGTTGTCTTCAGTGATGAGTCACGGTTTGCACTTGGAACCGATGACCAGCGCATACGTGTCTGGTGACGAGCCGGCTAGCGCACGGATCCTACCTTTACCATTGAAGGGCACACAGTTCGCACACCGGGAGTGACTGTCTGGGGATTCATTACACTTTACCATTGGTGGAAAACAATGCGAAGCGCGATTTAATTCACAAGAGAAGCGCGATTCATGACACGTTGCCAGTCTTTAGGATCCCAGGTTTTATGTGCTTTGCACCACTTTGTCCGTTTTGTTGCATTCATTTTGGTAATCAGAGGTTTAGGGGTTGCAGCATGGCCATAAATACCGGAACAATAGAGTTTTTCGACGAGCGGTTGCGGCGGAAACTATTGTTTACGCAGCATTTATTAATATTTGTCTTCTTACGTCTACACTTACGGTTATAATCATGTCGCATAAAACACAAAATCGTGCACTATTTAAAGCAGTGTATTTTGCCAATTTACTCTTACAAATAAGTTAAGAAAGTTTTTGACATCTCTGACCTCTTAGATTATTTACCTGAGAGAATCTGCAGCCTATCACTATTTATGTGCTTTTATTTTACGTGCACCAAATGAAGTGCAGCACTGAAAAGCTATATTAAAAAAAGCAGACTGTGCGTGAAACCATCCGAAAAAAATAAATTCGGATGGCTTCACGCAGTCTGCAGAGGTGATATTACCATTTCTGATTTTTAAAAGACCAAAAGGACTTATTTTCAAAAAACGTGATTCCGGTAAAAAGTCTCGATAAGGAAATAGGTGTATCAGATGCTGCAGTTTTCTTTCTTTACAAAATTTCGAGAAGTATTTAGGGTCAGCTATGAGAACGGCCATACTAGGAGGGACATCATAGAGTGAAGTTTGGGAATTCGAAACTAGGTCTCTCTGTAGATGGGCGTGTCAATGAGTTTGGTGCCTAGCTCTCACCCCGTTCGTCTGCTCTCTGGGGAAGACAGTACACAGCCTAAGGAGCCAGCTGCAGTCGTCTTACTTTCATTACGGACGACTGACATCTGCGAAGCAGTATTCTGAAGAAACGTAGCATGCAGTTTATGTCGCGACCCGAGCACGCTAAGCATATGGTGCCGGAAGTGTAATGATACGGCATTTGAGCCTCTGAAGGTTTCGGTCACCCTTAGGTGACATCTGCAGCGCATGATGATAGATATCTACGGGCGATGATTGTAGCAGAAAGCAAAAGAACTACACTTTCTCTAATAAAGAAAAGTAAACTCTCCACAAAAAAAAGTTCCTTAACCAAAAGCATGTCTTCCCGAAACACATCCTATTTTTCCAGCATATCTTTCCTAGTTTTAAGGGAAAAAACATTATTTATCAACGGAACAAAAACTTAGCCCTTGAAATATTGTTTAAATCTTTTCCGTCATGGAAAACCCTACGACATCAATTTTTCTGCCCAGTCAATAAGATATTTTCTTATATATTATTAATTAGATCTTCGGTTAGCACTGAATTTCTGTTGCAAAATAAGCACCAAGCCTCAGAGGCAGGTTATTTGCGAAGTTAAAATTCCATTTTTCCAGCTGGAACAGTTTCGTAACATCAAAAGAAGATAACATTTTCATAGCGGGCATAACTTTTTCAAATGTTCCACAAATACATACAGTCAAGGAATTATAATTAAGTAGCCTGTGTCATTTTGTAAAATAACTGAGCCATGGATTTGTTCTTTCGTATTCTACGGAATTATGAATGACACCACAATATGATCGTCCCGTCAAAATTACGTGAACAATTCATTCCAAATGTTTCATACCAAAGAATATCATGCTAATGCATACTTAGGCTAGCAATTTCGCGAATTTTATAGGTTTTTCTGTAATTTCGCGAATTATAGAAAAATCCCTGTAATTCCCCTAAGATTTTTTCCCTAGTTTTGCTTAATTTCTATTATAAATTTCAGATTATTTTTCATATTTGAACAATTTTAATACTTCCTTCATTAGAATTTACGTGAAAAATATACCGCAATGTAAATATACTCCAAAGTACAAACCAGAATATTAAACCTTCAATTATCCCTCAAGTTGGTTTGTTACGAAGAGACTATGACCGAACAAGATTGACGGGTAATTCCAAGTCACATGTACTTTGTTGAAGAATGCATGTGTGGTCTTTCGGGATTTTAACCCCAGCTGCTGTTGAATGAACTTGGCGACTTGCCGAACTAGTAAACCGTAAACCAGATTTCGTCAATTGTATTAGTAGTTTTAACTTGGAAAAGTAGCTCACAGAAAAGAATGTTTGAGTTTCTCAGATGCTTAGCTTAGAAAATATTTTGTGCTTTCGTGTGAATATTTAATTTATAAAGTTTCTAGCTGTTCTTTGTAAATTTTGAAAATGAGCTACATGAGTAAAATGAGTGTACCTGAAAGATGCAAGCAGTTCAGCAAGGGAACGTTTCATGTAAACAAAAATCTATTGTTCTGTTCGTGTTGCAACATACCAATGGATTTTTTAAGAAAGGACAGTTGTGAAAATCATTTAGCAAGCAAGCTGCATAAAAAAATGGTATGTCCGAATAGTCAACCGAAAATAATGCAGAAATGTGTTGATGAATTAAGTGAAAAAGAACTAAACAAGAACATAATCGCTCAACTGAGCTTTCAAAATTAACTGGTGCCTTTTGTGCAGCTAACAATCCACTTTCCGAACTGGATGACCCTACATTAAAAAATTACTTAGAAAATTCGTTGAAATATATTGGTGTTATTCCAAATGGAAATTGGATGCGGAAATATCATTTGGCGGAAATATCATTTGACGAAAATATATGATATTCACAAGCAACAAGTGAAAGATTTCTTCAAATCAGTATCCGGTGTAAGCATCGTAGCAGACGCAACAACTCATTCTGAAGATAGGTACATTTTGAATATTCTTGCTGTTCCATCAGCTGAAATGAATGATGAAAGCTGTAATGCTGAAACCTCTTTGAATGCAATCTTCCTCGAATGCAGCACTCTGGAATCCATAAATTTTAAAGTAGTCAGAGAAACAATACTTCAATGCGTCAATAAGTAGTAAATACCTTTTGCGAATATAACCTCTTTTATGAGAGACAACGGTTTTGTGTGGGGAAAGAGACAGAAAGCCGAATATCTGAGGGAAAACGGTATTTCGGGAAATTTCGGGATTTACCCCGCGACCAGCCAGCGAAATTTGTCTTTTTTTTCCGCGATAAAATTACTACTCTATGCATAATTATATATTTACACAAGCAACAATGTATGGACTACGCATTTACGTCCAGGGCTGTTGTATGTTATTTTTTTTTTTTTTTTGATTGGAGGCTTAACAACCACCGTGAGCAACTCCATGGGCTATAAGCAGTCGCCCGTCCCAAATTTAGGGTCACTGGTTCCAGGGAAAGGAAAGAGCCAGTGACGTAAGACAAACACAACATCCATGCCTCACCGTGATTTGAACCCGTACCCCTTTCGGACGAATGATCAGAGGCCATCGCTTAGACCACTGCGCCACCGGGGCGGCTGTTGTATGTTAAGTATACATTATACATTTACATTTTCGCTAGTTTTCACGCACAGCTGAAATACCAAAACTGCTGGTTTCCTTTAAGACTTTTTCTTTCCTTGAGATATCAAAGTACTTGCTTACCGCCTAGGTGTCGTAGTGGTCTAAGTGATGGCTTCTGATCATTCGTCCGAGAGTGGTCCGGATTTGTATCCCCTTAGGTATGGATGTTGTGTTTGTCTTAAGGCGCTGACTCTCTGCCTTCCCTGGAACTAGTTGCCCTAAATTAGGGACGGGCGACTGTTTATAGCCCACTGAGTTGCTCACGGTGGTCGTTAAACCTCTAATAATGAAATAATTGTAGCTTCTTTGTGCAAAGGGAAAGCATTCAAATGGTTTCGGACGTATTTCTGTGTTGTAATCTCATAGACCTATTCCGTGCGGCATTCGAGTACGGCAAAATTTAGTGTGACGTGAAATGTAAATCTGTATACGAAAATAATGTCAAAACATTTGTAAACAAAAGCTGCTTGGATAAAAGTCTGCAATGCATTGCACTGTGGTCCGTTACATCGGCGTGGCAACGGAGATGCTGCCCATTGTTCTTTGAGTTGAGACATTCTACCCATTCGTATCGTGTGAATGTCTGACGGTGCAGCTGTTCTTCATTTCCCTCTCGAATTGATTTTGAGGTTGAGTTATAAGCACCGTTTTTCATGTGTCAAGCTGTTCTTTTCATTGGCATTTACCTTACCGAAATCACTGCTTCTGGGTATGTGAGATCCGCTCTACGATCGGGTCCTCTGGAAAAACTGAGGTAATTAGAGTTTTGGCTATTTCTTTCCTGTTCTTCGGTGCGTTCATCACAATGGGTGAGATATTTCGGGTCTGGTACGATTGGTCCAATGCCGATTCGTCCAATGCCGATTGGTCCAATGGACAATTGGTCCAAAGGTACGATTGGTCCAATGCCGATTCGTCCAATGGACGATTGGTCCAATTCCGTCTTATATGTCCAAAGTGCTACTCATGTTATAAAAATCTCAACTTTTCTGATTTTATCTCCGATGTTATACGAAAGTGCCGGTAGTACAAAGAATGTAAAATAATGTTACATTTCATGCGTAATATTGTGGTTACATATTTTTTTTTTATACTGTCCTTGCTGCCGTATGAAGTTACTGATGTACGAGCCGTTCAATTAACTTCAGTGTTTCTCTTTTGCATGAAATAATATAAAACACTTGTTTTCCGTTTCTGTTTGTAGCATGCAGTGGGGTTCCGCCAACTGGCCAATGGAAACGTTCTGGTCGGGTTCGGACAGAGGCCTTTTCACAATTTTTGTTCTAGCGATGTCATATCCATAACGTTTACATATCAAATCAAATTAATTATATGGCACTTTTACTTGAGCACGAAATATTAATTCATAGACTATAAGCCTAGGCTTTTTTAGCACTTTGTATTCTACCAATGTCCTATTCATAACGTTTATATATTAAATCAAGTTATAATAATATTACGCTTTTACTTAAGCACGAAATATTAATTCCTAAGGCCTAGGCCTAGGCCTTTTTAACAGTTTATATTCTACCGATGTCAGATTAATAATGTTTACATATCAAATCAAGTTAATAATATTGTGATTTTACTTAAACATGAAATATTAATTCATAGGCCCTATGAATTAATATTTCTAGGCCTAGACCTTTTAAAAAAAAATAATTCTACCGATGTCATATTCATAACGTTTACCTATCAAAGCAAGTTAATATTGCGTTTTTACTTAAGCACTAAATATTAATTCACAGGCCCTAGACCTATGCCTTTATGACAGTTTTTATCCTACCGATGTCGGATTCATAACGTTTACCTATCAAGAAAGCTTACTAATGTTATGCTAGTATTTTTAACTTTACTTACACCTTAGAATATGACATCAGTAGAATAAAAAGTGTTAAAAGGCCTAGGCCTGGGTGCGTGTAAAGAGCTGAGAAATGATACGATGAGTGCCTTTTATTAGATTTTATAACATATTTACAAATACCAAATACCTAGGTTGTAACTTAAAGTCTTCCAAAAAGACCCGCGGCCTAGGTGTCTGGTAGAGAGCTGAGAAATGATCCGTTGAATGCCTTTTATAAGGTTTTATCAAATGTTTACAAATACCAAATATTTAGGTCGTAACTTAAAATCTTCTAAAAAGGCCCACGGCCTAGGCGCATTGTATAAAGGCCTGAAAAATGATACGATGAGTGCCTTTTATTAGGTTTTATAACATATTTTCAAATAACAGATATCTAGGTTGTAACTTAAAGGCTTCTAAAAAGGCCCGCGGCATAGGTGCCTTGTTTAAAAGACCTGAGAAATTATACGATGAATGCCTTTTATTAGGTTTTATAAAATGTTTACAAATACCAAATATTTATGTTGTAACTTAAAATCTTCTGAAAAGGCCTGCGGCCTAGGTGCCTTGTAAAGACATGAGAAATGATACGATGAGTGCCTTTTATAAGGTTTTATAAAAGGTTTACAAATACCAAATATCTAAGTTTTAACTTAAAATATTCTAAAAAGACCTGCGCCTAGGTGCTTTGCAAACAGCTGAGAAATGCTAAATTGAGTGCCTTTTACCAGGTTTATGTAAAATGTTTATAATTACCAAATATACGGAAATGATCTTTCAAAAGGATATAATGAGCAGAATAATTTAAATCCTTATTCCTTTCTGGAAAATAAAACAGTGTACCGTTGATAAGATGATACCATTAGACGAATCGGCGTTGAACCAATCGTACCATTTAACGAATCGGCATTGGACCAATCGTACCATTGGAGGAATCGGCATTGGACGAATCGGACATTGGACCAATCGGCATTGGACCAATCGGCATTGGACCAATTGTCCCTTTGGACGAATCGGCATTGGACCAATCGTCGTTGGACGAATCGTCCGGGACCGGATATTTCTTATGATGGTACTTTTGTCTAAAGTTTGAGTATCACGTTTCCTCGAGGACCGCCACCTCTTCGCTTTTTCCTGTTTAGTCTCACCTACCTAGAGGCACGGCACTGCCCTTGTTCCATTCAACTCTTCCCTCGAAGTTGTTTTTGTCCTGTTGAAAGGCAACGAATTCCTCTCAGTAGAATTATTTTATTTAATGAAGTCTGAGAGGTACAAGGTCTCTATTACTTATACTTAAACTTTATTTTTCTTTTCGATTCTCACAACAGCAAAAGTTTGCTATTCTGCAACTACAAGTTTGCCTACCTGAATGCCTCTTCTCAGCTGAAAATTAGGGATTCCACCATACAATGTCTGTTTGAGCGTAAGATACACACGTAATACTCGTATCAACTCGGCATACAACAGTACAAGAGATCTGATATTTCTGGATTTTAAAAACAAACTATAGTATACATTTTGAAGATGACAATTCGATTTTGGGTGTAAATGGGACAAGGATGCTTCGACTAGCGAATCCTGTGATTGGTTATATTTAAATTAATCGGAAACTTGAGACTTGGTCGTTCTGGGTGGTGTACTGGTTAGCATACCAGGGCGCTATTTAGGAGACGCGGGTTCGAGTCTCACTCCAGGACGATGAAATTTTCAAGATTTTCGGATATTTTCCGGCTAGCCATTATTGTCACATTTACACCAAAAATCGGATTGTCATCTTCAAAATTTGTATTATATGGTGTAATCCCGTATTTCTTTCATGACAAACTATGGTATTTATTCTCTAACCAAGTTTAAGTGCCGCCCCGGTGGTGCAGTGGTCTAAGCGATGGCCTCTGATCATTCTTCCTAAAGGAGTCCGGGTTCGAATCCCGGTGAGGCATGGATTTTGTGTTTGTCTTATGGCATTGGCTCTCTCCCTTCCCTGGAACCAGTGGACCTAAATAATTAGGGACGGGCGACTGCTTATCGCCCATTGAGTTGCTCACGGTGGTCGTTAAACCTCCAATAAAAAAAAAAATTAAGCGAGAGTGTTTGTTCTTAGTCAATATGAGGCCCTACGGCTGTATGTTTTGAATGGAACAAGACGAATATGTCCAAAGCTCGTTTTTTTAACCTAAGGAAATCTGTGATGAGATTGTGTGCAGTTCTGAGGCACAGATTCCAAACTTTCTATCGAAGCTCACTGAGAAAACTTCTCTTACAAAGCAATAGACTTGTAAGCACACATTATATACGTTCTGTTCGATGTGTCTTTGGTAAATATGGCTGCTCTTTGAAAGTGTGATAATGTCTGGTTTGCAGTTTCACTTTTCTAGCAGAGTGAAGTTAGCAGTTGCAGTTATCGAGATACATATCCAGAAAGTTCTGATGATCAAGAAAGGATTCAGGAATAAATAAAATAATTGATTATCCAAGTATTAACGTCCCTTCACAGGATGATTACAAATGCTCCGTAAGTTGAACAGGAAGATGTCATTCAGCTAAAAATAACCAAATGTTGTTTTCTCCATATTTTCGTAATCCAAGCATCAGGACAATTGTGAAATGGTTCAGAGGATCATTTCGAACCTCCGAAAAATTATTGGTAGGGAGTTGTGTCGTACTACAGAGATGAAGCACGCGTCAAAACGACAAATCTGCTTATTCAGTTAGAGTAGCTCACTTCGGAGTGAGGAGAAGAAGTTTCGATCCTCGTCACTGACAAATTTCTGTTTGAACATAGCTGGGGCTCTGGCGACTTTCGAGTTCGTTCCATTGCTAGATGTCGTTGTTGAATAATTCTCTATGGTGCTACTGCCATAGAAGTATGGTATCTGAATGTTTGGAAATATTACAGGCATTGGGCTAATAATTTACTTGTAATGTATCTCAGTAGCACATATGGAATTTTCTTAAGGAGGAGAGCAGCAGCAAGAAATACACGGTCTATATAAATAAGTTATATTATCTATCTATCTATGTATGTACAGTGAGCCAGTTTTGCATTAGAAACAACCCAGTTTTACATAACCAGAGCGATAACAAAGTACCACGTTATATCAACGTCACGTGCTGCTATTATAAATTGTGCACACCTATCATCTGTGCGTAATAAATAAACGTTTGCCAGTAACGTGGAAACGTGGCGACGTAAGCCTATTTAGCTGACGCCGGATAGTTGGGGCCCGGAGTACAGATGCCAATATTTCAGAAACATCCGCACTTGTTTACTGCTCCCGTATTACTGTATCAAGGGAGTGCTTGCTGGGTTGGATTAACCGTGCACAAGCATCCAGAAGGAGGGTTCACATTGTCCAGCCACGAGCGTTTGATCCCAGATGTGAGCTTCGGGTGTCATGACTGCTATCTCAGCAACGACGTGCAACAGTCACCCAGCTCACCCACCAGTACAAAGGTGGTGCAGTTCGGCCTATTTTCACCACGTGTACCATGGGCCGTACCTTGCTGGGCCTGGGGTTTCACAGCTGGAGACAAAGGAGGGTACCCATTATGACGCCTGATCGTCACAAACAACGCTATTCATGGGCCAAGGAACGTCGGCAATGTACCCTCGACAGATGGATGAAGTTCGTCGGGAGTGATGAGTCGCGTTTCCTACAGCACCATGCTGATGGCTGGGTTTGCATATGGCGTAAATAGCATTAAGCCCTGTCACCTGGTTTGCACAATTGCGGTTCAACAGGCGGTGGAGGTGATGTTCTGGTCTGGAAAGCTTCTTTCTGACAAGCCCTTAGTCTGTTGGTTATCATCCCACAAACACTGAATGGTGCACGCTAGAGGGACGTGTTAGCCGACCATCTCCATTCATATCTGCGAGAGGTATACTCAGAGCACAGTGTTGTCATATTTCAACAGGACAACGCACCATATTATCGGGCTCGCATAACTGCTAAGTGATTGGAGGAACACGACAACGAATTCGCAGCATTGCCTTGGCCCCCAAACTCCTCTGAGTATAACCAGTTTGAGCATTTGTGGGATATGTTAGAACGGGGTGTGATGATCCTTATTGAAGAAACGAGTGTGAACTGACGGAGCTGTGCAGCGGACATGGGTCCAGTTAGGCATGGATGATGTTCGACACCTTGTAAAATCTGTTCCTTCACGTATGCAAGTCGTAACTGCACAGAAAGGTGGATCAGCATGTTGTTAGAAAGTTGTTGCTAATGCAAAGCGAACTCAAAATTATTTTTTTTAATTCAGCCGTAGCCGGAAAAATGTACTTTAAAAAAACGTATAAGAACATCATTTGTTTCTTTCATCTGATGAATGAGGGGCAAGAGCATTCTTGTAGAGGGTGGTCCATACCCAACATAGCTTCCCCCAATGTGTGCGCAACTAATGTGTCTGGAACTAGTCTTGCACGGCTATAGATGGAAATAGTCTTGCACGGCTATAGATGGAACTAGTCTTGCACGGCTATAGATGGAACTAGTCTTGCACGGCTATAGATGGAACTAGTCTTCCATGGCTGTTTGAAAAGTCACGGGAACTGCCAATTTAGTGGATGCGTGCGATTTGTGCTCCAATTCGCTTGCGTATGAGTACTCTTCTCACTCTGTTTAAATACACTGACGAAAAAAAATCCCAACACCAAGAAGGGATTGTGTTAGATAAACGACAGTTGGTAGGCGGTGACAGTACATCTGTAAGATTACGTCTATGCAAATTTCGCGCTCGGCGCATACGTGTGGCGCTAGTAGCGCCCCTCGGAACATGCAAAGCAGGTTTACTGTAAATACGCGCAGTAACGTTCGTGAGCGTTAGTTATCGTTGAGATTCGACTTAGTGTGTTGATGTTAGTCAAGAATGCCTTTAAGAAAACGAAGAAGCCATTATCAACAGCTCACGGAGTTTGAACGAGGTCGTGTAATAGGGCTACGAGAAGGTGGATTTTCGTTCCGCAATATTGTAGAACGACTTGGCAGGAATGTAGCCACTGTGCATGACTGTTGGCAGCGGTGGTAAAGGGAAGGTACTGCCTCAAGAAGACCGGGTTCCGGCAGGCCACGTGGCACTACTGAGAGGAAGACCGCCGTGTACGGCGTATGGCCGTGGCGCATCGTACCGCGTCTGCGGCTGCCATTCTAGCTGCAGTTGCCACTACAGTGACACAACGAACTGTTTCAAATCGGTTACTTGAAGGACAGCTCCGAGCCAGACGCCCTGTAGCGTGCATTCCACTTACTCCAAACCACAGCCGTTTGCGACGTCAGTGGTGTCAAGCTAGAGCTCATTGGAGGACGGAGTGGAGATCTGTTGTGTTTTCTGATGAAAGCCGGTTCTGCCTGGGTGCCAGTGATGGCCGTGTGTTGGTTAGAAGGAGGCCAGGTGAGCGCCTGCAACCAACCTGTCTGCGGCCGAGACACACTGGACCTACACCTGGAGTTATGGTCTGGGGAGCAATTTCCTATGACAGCAGAAGCACTCTCGTGGTTATCGCACGCACCCTGACGGCACAGTTGTACGTCGGTCTTATGATTCAACCTGTTGTGCTGCCATTCATGAACAGCATTCCAGGGGGTGTTTTCCAACAGGATAACGCTCGCCCGCATACCGCTATTGTAACCCAACATGCTCTACAGAGTGTCGACATGTTGCCGTGGTCTGCTAGATCACCAGATCTTTCACCAATCGAGCACGTATGGGACATCATTGGACGACAACTCCAGCGTCACCCCCAATCAGCATTGACCGTCCCTGTATTGACCGACCAAGTGCAACAGGCATGGAACTCCATCCCACAAACTGGCATCCAGCACCTGTACGACACAATGCATGAACGTTTGCGTGCTTGCATTCAACATTCTGGCGGTTACACCGGTTATTAATGTACCAGCATTTCACATTTAAAATGGCTCTTCTCGCGCGTACTTTAAGCTGTGATCTTGAAACCTTAATCGATTAAATATGTTACCTATCCAAATGTATTGCCGCCATTTCATTCCTCTACAACTATTTTTTCGTGGTGTTGGGATTTTTTTTTCCGTCAGTGTATATAAAGTGCCTTAGGCTTCTCATGTTTCCGAAGAATATGGCTTTTAATAAGACAAATCAGATTCCACTGTTCCTAAATTCCAATGCGATTGGTCCTGTGATCAGATTTTTCACGTGAAGGATTAGTATCACAAAGAAAAAAGACAGTAATCATACTACTCAAAGAGATAATAGCAATCACACAAATTACAAAAATGACAACAGTAACTCAAAATTTGCGTACAGACAGATGTAAAATACGTTTTATTTTCATGTCCTTTTGAGTTTCACATTAGCATATTTTTTATTGCTTACTTACTAAAGTGCAGTTTCTCTCGATCTTAATACCCTGTAGTTTCTGCAGCAGTGTAGCCTGAAGATGGAAAGGTTAACAGCATTTTCTGGTGTTTCTTTTGTAAAAAGCAATAATAGAAACTAGTGTGATTCAGAAAGCATTTTTTTTTGTCCTACGAAGTAACAGGCTTAGTCCTTCACAGCTGCTTGGCGAAAACTCAAAGGCAGAGCGATAATATGCATTTACAGATTCCTATGTACCGGTACCTTCACTTTTATAACAAGTATGCAGTGCTGCATATCTTTTATGAGAACAAAATATTATATTTTGAAAACGTAAAAACAGTTTTGTACTGTAGAGGGAATTTCATTGGTGTACGAAATAAGTGTGAAAAACACAAAATTATGAATATCAAAGAGAAGACATCGCTCTTTCTACGTTTATAAGTAAGTCACGAAAAAATTCTCATTGGCCGCCACCGGGAATCGAACACAGGGTCTTCCAGTTACGCGCCGGACATGCTTCCACTGCACCACAGCGGCCTCGAATTCCTCTAGACTCACATACACTAACTTACTGGCCCTGGAGGAATTCGAGGCCGCTGTGGTGCAGTGGAAGCATGTCCGGCGCGTAACTGGAAGACCCTGGGTTCGATTCCCGGTGCGGCCAATGAGAATGTTTCCGTGATACACTTATAAACGTGGAAAGAGCGATGACTTCCGTTTGATGTTCCTAGTCCACGTCAAATGCCTGTATTAATTATTCAAATCATGAACACCGCAAAATCCGCAAGGCTGAGTTTGACAGTTGTTATGGACATTCATATATCGATAACGCAGCAATGCACAACAGAAAAGGAATGCCGTCACCTCATGAGGAGGAATCATGCGCATGACAGAATGGCAGTTGAGAAGTGATGCAGTAAGTGGGGCGGAATTCGGGTGGCTAACATCAATGTGATTATTCCGAACAGTTATACAGCTCACAATGAGCCCCCATGCTATTTACAAGACTGTGAATAGAGTTTGGGGCGATAAGTGCCACTCCTCCGCCAAAGAGCGTCTGAGTCCCGGGAGAGTACTCGGAGAAGGCTGCCGGCATGCAATTGCTCTTCCCAGGGCATCCCAGACATGTTCTATCGGGTTAAGGTCCGGAGATCTCGCGGGCCACTCCATCCTGCAACTATTTCCACTCTTCAGGTATTCGTCGACTAGCCGAGCCCTACGGGGGCGAGCGTTATTGTCCGTAAAAAGGAACTGGGGCCAACAGCTCTCCTGAAAAACCGTACATAGGGTTCTAAAATGTCATCCCTACAAATGGGGATGCAGAAGTCAGGGTGCCTCGTGATAACATGTGTGCAGCGGCGTGCGTCCATCCAATATGATGCCAGGCCAAACTAGGAGCCCTCTTCAACCGCAGTGGTCAATTTCTGTAATGGCTTCCCGCCTATCTCCAAAGATACGCACATAGATAATCTGTGTTTAGGCTGTACCGCGACTCATCACTGAAAAGAAACCGCGACTCATCACTGAAAAGAAACCGCGACTCATCACTGAAAAGAAACCGCGACTCATCACTGAAAAGAAACCGCGACTCATCACTGAAAAGAAACCGGGACTCATCAATGAAAAGAACATAGGCCCATTTATCAGGGGTGCTGTTGTCAGGCCCATTTCAGACGAAACCCTCTGTGCGATGCGACAAGTAGAATACAGACCATGGGCCCTCTTGCATACAGACCTCTCCCGTGCATTCTTATGTTAACTGTTTGCCTCGATATCTGAGTTCCCGTAGCACACGTGAGCTTCTGGGGGAGTTGCCTGGCTGTGGACTCTGTATGTCGGCGTGCTATTAGAGACAAAGGATGTCGTGAATTATTGTGGCTCGTGGGAGTCCTTGTCCCTGCCTTCTGCTTATTTTTCCGGTTTTCTGACACTGTGTCAAGGGTTGGAGACCACTTGCCTAGACACATTCAGCCATCTTGCTACCTCAGCTTACAATTTCCGTGCTTCCAATGTACCTATCTTTCTTCACGGTAAAGAGTGTTCTAAGCGATTGTGTGAGCCATTCTTCCACTAACAGTCCAACTCAAGCTTCAGTCGTAGCACCCCGCTCATAACAAAGTCTATCAACGTCGCAGTCTATCAAGGTACGGTCGTCATTTGCATATTTCTATGGGAGACAGCACAATGTTGCTTGGGTACGTCGACTTAGCGTTTACTCTTGCATATGTCTCTGGAAAATCTTTACAATCTGTTATCTAGATTTGGACATACTCTTGAATTTGTATTTGTGACATTAATTTTGTTCACCAGTTAATTATGACCAAATTCTATTAACCTACGAACTTTGTTATAATCAGGGCATTTTTTCTGGTTCAACACTTATTTTGTTTAACACAAATGGCTAAAAGAGCAATGTTCTGGGAATCGAAGGCGGATCCAGAAGACTTAAAAGGGTAAGCCATATTTATAGAAATGGATCTACGACGTATTTATGTAACGAATTCGTTTCTGGGAAAAGGTCGCCTGATGAGAGAAATAGAAATTATGTTTTTATATGAACTCTGTTCACAGTTTGCAACAAAACTGAAGATAAACATCAAAATTGTAAGACATAATATAGACAGCACATTGTAAGATATATTAAAATTTAATTCAGCACACTTCCAAGGGGTCATGTCCTCTATGGAGTCCCCTTGTATTTGCGCATGCGGGGAACTGAGTTGCTTTTTGTTTGGTTAAGCACTACCACCACCACTGCCTTTACAACATCCGAGGTTTAGAAGTTCCGGCACTTTTTTCCAGACGAAAAGAAATAAAAAAGTTAGACGATTTCTCTGCAGTATGAAATTCCTCTCTGCATCTTTGAAATTTCTGCGTTTATTGTGAATGAAATATAAAATCATTTGTGAGATAATCAACTAAAGAATAGGAGAGATGCTTATTCAAACAGGATATGATGCGTTGTGCGAGTAAGTAGGATCGTGACTTATCTCACAAAGAGATAACAGTCTGGAAACTTAGTGAAGTAAAATTTCACATTTCTAATTTATTTTACATACATTTCAAATGTATTTGACTGTGTTCATATTCGAACAAATGTTTTTCCAAAAGCTGTGACTATGGTTATTTTAGAAAGAATGAAGAACTCAAAATTTTTTTCTTTAAATGTTTTGCAGAAGCTCTGTGATTTTTCATTTATTCACTGTTTATTCTAGCTACTAAAAATCACAGCTACTAAAAATCCTTTGTGTGGGGATGGGAATATTTTAAGTGAAGCATTTCCATTTTCCTCAGCTTGAATGTTTACGCTGTTAAACACTTTCAAGTTCAGACAGTACGTTGTGTGTCTTCGCGCGTAACAACTAATGTTGATGTGGGAAGAATATTGGATTTCATGATTGTTCTTCTCATGAGCATCTATGAATGTGAGTTCGCATTTACGACCATGTCGCGTTGATTTGGGTTTTTACTCTTTCCCGCTTGAAAAAATCGATCCACAGCTGAGTTCGCCTTGTTCATCGATTTGGTCATGTTAAGCATACTGTAGCTTGTAAACTTCAGACTGATAAATTTAACTGAAGTTTATCACAAAAAGTATTGGTGTAAACTTTCATATTCGTTAGTTGTCGACATTCCAGCGTCGGTTACACTGTTTGAAGTTTTCCAATTCATAATGTATGTCTGCTTTTTAATTGGTCTTCTCTTTCTTAAAGCAGACTTCTTTGAGGTTTTAGTAAAATTCCTTCTCTTTCATGATTACAGACTTTCCATAAAAGAATACTTTTTCTTTCAGTAAATTAGTTTTACCCAATTTATGTAGTCATGGAATCTTTCTAATAACGATACACACTATTTTTAACAAAGGCCCAAAATAAAGTTATGTTTTGCCGTTAATTGAGCTTTTGTTCTGATTCCTACAGAACACAAGTAGGGTACGAGGCAGGATTGTGCTGTTCCACGGATTCATAAGAAAATAATTTTGCACATATAGTTTCAGTTTTGGAAAACTTAGCGTTTAATCGTAGTACCTCAACAAGAAATCCAGATTAATCCATCATTGAAAAGTATTATCCTGTTAGCTTTGAATACATATAATAGCTTTATAACACTCTTTTAGCAGAAAAAAACAGAAAATCATTTCCATGGATCACACACTTGAAGCATTATAAAGATTAAATAAAACAAAACGATGCAAAAATGGCACACGATTTTCGTGTTGGTCGTGTGGAAAAGAAGGGAAACCGAAAAGTCGTGTTAATTCATGGCTTCTGATGGTTTTGCTTCTTTTTGTTTCATTAAGACAAAAAATAAAGGAATGTGAGTGTAAAAAAGTAAGCGAGACTTTTTTGTGGTTCACACAGCAAAGAGAGAAAGACATAACAATAGCTAGACCTCTTTAACAGGAAAAAATGCCAAAGTTCCTGAAGACACTTCATGGAGATTATTCAGATTTTACAGGTGCTACTTCTTTGTTAGATCAATGATAAAAACGCTATGAAACGCTCTGCATTAATGCAGTTACTGCAAGAAAATATTGTCTGCTAATAAATGTTATCTGCAGATTATGAATCATTACATAAATACAAAAAGGAAACTGAACTTCTAATATCGAATGGAAGTCTGTCTACGGCTCAAATATATATCTGTGACTGGACTGAGCTGAATTATAAAATGCCTCCAGCTAAAACAAAGCCTGCGCTTGAAAAACGATCCACTTCTGGATACAAAATGATCAACAGCGACTTAGAATTCTTGCTTGTTGTAATGCCGAAGGAAATCGGAAGTTAAAACTGGCGATGATTCGGAAATATAGGGTGGTGTAAAAATTATTTGCGCGTTTTGGAGATAGATATCTTTGGTACCAATTTTAAAGGTGAATTTGCATTCCATACACATAATAGTTACACAGTCTAAAAGAAAAAGTTCTAACACGTCAATGTACAAGGAGTTTCTCGTGATGAGTTCCACTTTGTTCATTTGGCGTAGGTTTGAAAATGAGAAACAATAAGTTTCATTTTGGTCATTTAATGCTGTTTTTCTATCGCAAGGGTAAAAACGCTAAACAAACTCAAAAAGAGATGTGTGCTATATATGGTGAGAATGATGTAAGTGTTCGTCTGAGTCAGTATTAGTTTGCAAAGTTTCGTTGTGGAAAATTCTCACTCGCCAATGAACTACGCTCTGGAAGATCCGCTGAAATTTACTGCGACCAAATCAAGGCATTAACTGAAAGTAACCCACGACCCAAGCAATTACGCAAACACTGAAAACAACCACCTTCCCAGTGGCATTGCACTTGGCAAAGCTGGGATACGTAAATTGACTTTATGTTTAGGTAAGCACGATTTGAGTGGGAAATATGTTCTTGACCTAACATCTATTTGCTATTCACTGATCAAACGGAATGAAACCGACCGATTCCTGAAGCAAATAGTAATGAACGATGCGAAATGGATTGTACACTAACATGGAAGGGAAAAGTCGTGGAGCAAAGCCGCGGTTAACCGCTTCAAAAGTTCGGTCTGCATCCTAAAAACGTAACGTTCTGTGTGTGGTGAGACTGGGACTCTTGTAGTGCGAGCTACAGCCGAACAACATTTCTTTGGGCTTTCGCTGAGA
This sequence comes from Macrothele yani, assembly GCA_039090855.1. Taxonomy (NCBI): domain Eukaryota; kingdom Metazoa; phylum Arthropoda; class Arachnida; order Araneae; family Macrothelidae; genus Macrothele; species Macrothele yani. The sequence goes on along the minus strand of CM076995.1, from coordinate 2,977,038 downwards.
TCTTCTTCCTCACTCGAACTTACGCCTTCCGATTTCCATTTATACCGGTCTCTGGAGAATTCTCAACGGGAAAAACTTCGCTTCTTCGGAGACTCCAAAAATTTATCTTCGACACTTCTTTGCCCAAACGTCTACAAAGTTCTGAGCAGTTGGAATCCTCAAGCAACCCGATGGAAAGCAAGAGGTACTGGAAAATAATGGTGCCTAAATTACTGAATAAAGTGGCAAAGGTGTGTAAAAGTTTGGTCTTTCACATTTGTCTACAAATTCGAAAAGATGTTTCTCAAAACCCAATTATAGGGAAACATTGCTTTATGAAGAACAGCAAAAAGAAAGCACAAACACATCAGTGAAGAAAATCGCAGAACAGTTGGAGGATTCTGTCCTATAGTACGATCAGCATCGGGTGGTGAGAAGACAAATAATCATGATATAAGAGAACGAATGCATTTATATTAGGAATAGAAGTTAGTCAATGATGACAAAGTAGATCTCGTGCATTGTATTTGCAAAGATAACTCAGACGCTGGTAATGAAGAAATACGAAGTCTCCGCATTTATTCATAACAACGGTTTGAAAGCTATCAAAATCGCATTTAGTTAGGTTTTAACTTGTGATACATAACCTAGTTTAACCTTAGTTTTGAATTCTTCTAATCTTGCGTAAATTTGGTTTCTTCTTGTGATAAAAATGTTTTCAAGGACTCTCTAAAGGATTAAAAAATGTGTCATTTCTTATACGCTATATAATTAAAAATATTCGGACACCGCTAAATATATGCATAAGTGCAAAGAACGGTTGCGCAGGAAGGCGCGCTGTGAAGGAGAGGGAGGGGTTACGTATACACTGAGTGGCCACTTTATTATGACCACCCCTCAATACTTCATTGGGCCACCTTTTGCCTTTAATACTGCGTCGATTCTTCGTGGTATGGACTCCACGAGATGTTGATAGGTGGTTTGTGGAATCTGAAACCATGCTTGATGAATAGCACTTTCCAGGAGTGTGAGATTGCAGGGTTGTGGATCCAGCTGCCTGATGGCTCGTTCAACTTCATCCCACAAATTCTCAATGGGGTTGAGATCTGGAGATTGTGGGGGCCACCTAAGCAAAGTAAACTCACCGGCATGTTCCTGAAACCAATCCTGTACAATACAAGCACTATGACAGAACGCATTATCTTGTTGAAAGTAGCCATCGCCATTGGGATACCATCCACATGACAGGATGCACTTCGTCCGCAACGATGTTTAGATAGGATGTGCCAGTCAGACGTTGATCAACACGAATTAAAGGGCCCAAAGCATGCCAGGAATTCATTCCCCAAACCATAACGTTGCCTCCACCAGCTTGAAGGGTTGTAGCAATGCATTTGGGGTCCATGCTTTCGTGCTGTTTCCGCCAAATTCTCACTCGGCCATCGGCATGGTGCAACTGAAAACGTGATTCATCAGACCACATAATTTGTTTCCAATTATCGACTGTCCAATCCTTGTGCTCCTGTGCGAACTGAAGGCGTTTTCTCTTGTTAACTGCAGACAGCAAAGGTGTTCGAACAGGCCTTCGGCTGCCATATCCCATCCGATGCAGTGTACGGCGAACAGGGCGCGCAGAGGTCATTTGAGGGGATCCTTGATTTAGATGGTCTGTAATTTGCTGCACCGTTGCCCTTCTGTTGTCTGTTACCAGTCTGGACACTCTCCGTTCCGCCCGAGCAGTCACTAGTCGATGACGACCACACGTTGCAAGTGGAGACCCAGTTTTTTGGCTGACAGACCAGTCTTTAAACATTTTAACAACTGCTGCTCTGGAACATTTCACGAATGCGGCGGTTTCGGTGATACTCGCTCCATGGCTCCGAGCTCCTACAATCGCATTTTTTACCCATCTTGTCACCCAAAAATCACTTCTGATACTTTCGCAAGCACTAAGTTTTCCCTTTTTATACTAGCCTCGCCCTCTGGCGACAACAGCTTGCAGCCATAGCTCATTTGCTTAAAACTGTCAGGTGGTTATAATAAAGTGGCCACTCAGTGTATAAAGCTGAGATATTCTGTCGTGTTTTCTGTGACTTTGAAATGGATATGCCGCGTGGATATGAACTTTCTGAGTTCCAGCGTCGGCTGGTCATGGGATGTCATTTGAGTAACGTTTTCATTCGGAGTATTGCATCTAAACTAAACATGCCAAGCTCGACTGTAAGTGATGTGAAGAGAAGGGAGCAAGACGGTGCAACTACAGCAATAAAACGTTCAGGAAGGCGACACAAACTGACAAAACGTGACCGAAGAGCCATGCTAAGAAATGTTAAGAAATCCCGTTCTTCCTTTGTCGTTTCCATCGCTGCTGAAGTAGGAAATATTTGAAATGGCTCGATTAGTATCATTACTATTCGCAGAGAGTTGCACAGTGCAGGTTATTATGGTAGAGCAACGGGACACAAGTCACACGTCACTACCGTGAATGCGAATCGCTGTATGGAGTGGTGTGTCTCCCGTCGTTCTTGGACTGTGGGCAAGTGGAAGGCTATTCTCTGGAGTGATGAGTTACGCTCTGCACTCTTCCAACCTGATGGATGTGTTTGAATTTGGCGACAGCCCGAGCACGATTTTCGTCGTACTGTGTTCTTTCAAATGTTAAGTTCGGTGGAGGCTCCTTCATGGTATGGCGTTGTTTTTCGTGGAAGAGACTCACCTCTTTGGTTATTATACCACAAACCGTGAGCTCTGAAGTGTACTTCGACGGTTTGGATAATTATGCCTTACCAACAATGTGTCAGTTTTATGGAAATGATCGTTGTCTCTTCCAACACGATCGAGCTCCCTACCACGCTGCACGGCATGCGCAGGACTGGTTTCTTGAAAATAAGGAGGAATTGTTAAACTATTTTTGCTCAGAATCCTGATGTTAATTCCATAGAACACCTCTGGGATGAACTGGATCGGCGGATACGACGTAGACCACAACGGCCGTCTTTGCTCTCCACCCTGGCAACAGCTTTGCATGACTAATGGCAAGCCATTCCTGTAGAGACCTACCGGAAATTTGTTGATAGTATGCTTTGACATGCTGCCGCTCTCGCAGACGAAAACCGTGAACCGACTAACTACCCCAAAACTCTTCGGCAGACTTAAACACCACAAGTCTGGCAATCCATTGAGGCCGATCGTGTCCAGAAGATCCGCACCGACGTACTACCTAGAGAAAGTATTAACCAAATTCCTAACTAATCATCTACCGGAGTCGGACTTTATAATAACTTCCACTCTAGCTTTTATCACGAAAATCAAGTAGCTCACTGTTCAACAACGCAACATTATCGGCAGTTTCGACGTAGCTTCTCTTATCCATCGATCCCCGTACCGGAAGCCATAAGGACATTGAAAGAGGCTATATCTAATTCATCAGTTTATTCTCAGGAGTCTTGCTTCAGCATCATCAAATTAATGGACTTTGTCTCAAATTCCAGCTACTTCAGTTTCCGAGGGCAAATTTATAAACAAGCAAATGGCGCTCTGATGGGATCTTCGCTTTCAGCCGTCCTCGCGGAAGCAATACTTCGCCCCATTGAGCAAAATATATTCACCAACATCACCCCAAGACCTACCACCTGGCTACGATATGCAGATGACGTATTTTGTATATGTCCACACGGAAAGGAGACTCTCCCGTTTTTCCTCGATAAAATTAATTATATACAACCTACGATCAATTTCACCTTGGAACTTGAACACAATGGTACCTTACCTTATCTCGACGTCTCAGTGAGCAAATCGCATGACAACCTCCTTCATACGGAAGTCTATTATAAACCCAACTCCGTTCCCAATCTGATGCTCTGAAGTTCATTCTGCCCTGATGATTAAAAGACCGCCTTATTCCGTTCTTGAATTGAAAGAGCCTTTGCTGTCTCAATTAGAAGAGCCATGTCCGTTCTAGGCAATCCGAACTAAGAAACATCGTCGAATTGGCCACTGAAGCAGGATATACTTCGAACCAGATGCATAACTTTATCGAGAAAGCCAGAACCAGTCGTGCTAATATTTTTATGCCGCAACTTCGCTACGTGGGCTCTATTCCCTACATAGCAAATGTTTCCTATCAACTCAAAAACGCGCTCAGGAGGATGAACTTCGGGGTCGGCATAAGGTCTCCGGCATCTTTATATACGATGCTTAAGAGAAATATTGACAAGCCCCCTCTTCTCAATGATGTAGGTGTTTATGCCATCCCACTAAAATATCCGAACGGCTCCAGGCGATACGACATAGGAATGGCCAAACGTTCGTTTGGAATTAGAATCAGCTAAAATAAAAGGGATACAAGAGACGAAAAAATAACACTACTCTATCAAGAGAAGTCAAGTTCAAATCCGCCGATCCTATATGGAGTGATGTAAAGAAATTAGCTTCATACTCCACACCCAAATCTACTGCCATTCGCGAAACCTTGGAAATCTTGACCAGCTGCAAGGCTTGCAATGATAGCGTCTCTCTTAAGTTGCCACGTATTTGGAATCAATTCTTCAAATAATGCTGAGTTTTCTACCATAGTACCGCGTGCCCAACCAATGTGACCTCGTTCCTTCGAAATATCACGTTTGCTCCTATTCATTTATTGTCTAGTCAAATCACCGCGTTCAAATTGTTGAAACGTTCTATTATCCAGTTTGCAATTAGCTGTCTACCTTCCTAGAAAGAGCCATCTGGTTGATGTGCGAAAGCTTAAAAAGTTTATTTGTATTCTACGCCAAGAAATTTCGGATTTTTAGTATAGTTAAACTATTTTGAATATAATTTGGTGTACAGTTCCTACTTATTGAAATTGTTACACCTGTTTACTTGTTCTGGTTTTGTCTCATAATCTGTTATATTTTACTATTGCTTTTGTTACGTTAAATCTTATTATTCTTTGTACCGGTGTTGTAGTTATATAGTTCGCTGTTGTTTTATCGGCCTTTTACGCCGCTTGTTCTATTTTATATCATTGTTGTATGTCCATGTTCCTTTGTGCGTAATTTAAATAATTGGACTTGGCGCTCTTTGGCCCTTGTAAGCCGTTGCGCCACTAAATGCTAACTAACCAATCAACCTCTCTCACTCTGTGTGGGTTTCATGGTGCTCATTCCCCGATAATGAGACTAGACATATTTTATTTTCACCCGTTTCCGCAGCTTAACCCTTTATTTTATTTTCTCCTTTTTATTTCACGGTCCGCATTCTCCTTTTCCGCCCTATGCTTTCCTCCGTGATATTTTATTATTAATTATTGTCGGATGTGTGAGCTTGCATTGTGCTAATTAGTGATCTAATTGCGTTTTTAAAATACGAATGTTAATGAATTATAAAGCATTGGTATAGAAGCAATTCAATCCCAAAATAGCAAAGAAAACGGAATTATAAATAATAAAAAAACTGAAATCAAATATCCATTTAACTGTACCAGTAATCCAATTTATTGGTGTACGAATATACGTATAAATAAGCTTTTCCAAGCTTTCGCAAATCAACCAGATGGCTTTTTCAAGGAAGTTAGACAAATCGGATTACTGGAATAGCGTTACTATTTTCTACATAATTGTTGTACAGTTCTTTGTTATTAGTTTATCCATTTAACTTTTCGAATTTTCTCGAAATTTTCTTCAAAGGTTTTACTGATCCAATTTGAATGATCACATATTTGTATAACATTTGCATCGGCGTTTCTCACATTGAGGTAGCTTAACAAAAAAGTAGTGAAGGTTCACGGGGAGAAGCATAACAGCATAGCGTATTTAAACAGCGTTGCTGAAAGGGATGCTTTCAACAGAAGCTTCTCATTACGATGGGTAACTACATTTCCAATGATAATGAATTACTCGAAGTATCACATTCTTTCCTATTCTTTCTTATTCATCTTGACACAAAATTTACGGTAGAAGAATGGAATTAATAATTAATTGTTTTTCCTAAAACCAATTTAATTCATTGTTTCGAAGTAGACGATATAAATTGGTTTTATCAATCTTTTTATCCGTTTTAAAGTGCTGATAGTTTCAACTATCGAATTGAAATATTCAGAGGAAAAAGTTTGGCAAACCGAAGAAAAAATGTCCTATTTCCTTCTCGGTGACGATGCTTCTGGATCTCGCCGTTTAATGAACAACACACAAGCACTGCTGCGGAGAAGTAATGCGAGCAATCCGTCGTGTGGTTTAATCGTTGAATCGTTCAGCTCATTACCCTAATGCCCCTCAGCAACATAATTGCCTGACGCAGTTTCTCCTCACAAAAAGAACAAATTAAATGCTAGTTCGCCTTGTCGACATCGGCTGAATGGTTTTTTATTTCCCGTTACGACTGCATTCAGTGTAGCTGGTGTTATCGAGCGAAATTATCTGGTGTTTTGAGTGTTTCCGCAGTGTTTTGTTTGTCGATCGAATTACGGGAGAACTGGTCGGAATTCCGGCTGTTAGAAACAGTACTTAAACAACATAGTCTTCTGACGATCGTGTTTCCTCCCCGGTAATTTTATTGGTTCTTCGCAAAGGTCAACTTAATCAACAAAAATTGGAAATGCAAAGGATGAAAGCTGAATATTGAGTGCTGAGAAAGCCATACTTCCACTCTTTCGTCCGACATAGTAAGGTGTGAAAGAGAACAAGCGAACGACACAGTAATAGAGAAAGACAATCCTTAGTTAATGCTTTTACGAATAGATATTAAAAAAAGACCAGGTTTTCTCCATTTCTGTCAATATATCAAAGCTGTTTCTTCGAGTTCTTTTTCTTATATCAAACACATTCGTGCTTTTAGTAGTGTGGTAGCTTGAGCGTTTTGTTACTGTGATGCCTTTGGCTTTTTATTAGCTATGTACAGCTCCATGCAGAAGTATCTTGTTCCGGAAGGATCAGAGTCAGTATAAATTTCATTTTCATACATGTTTGTCACTTTGATTCTCGACTTTGGCGCGTCATGTCCCCATTTCATCACTAGAAACACAAACTCTTAATATCATTGTTTGTTTCTAGAAACCATTGGCAAATTCCGTTTCTTTAATAAAATTCAGAAAAACTAAAATTTAGGAATTTGAAACACATTTAAATATTTAAATCTGTGTTAAAATTTGAGAATTTGAAACATATTTAATTGTTTAATTTATACCTAATGCGAATGCGATGGCACTGGGAAGAGGAGGGTGGACACGCGTCGTTGAGTCCTACCCTCCTCCCGGTTCCACCATGTTCACCTTAGGTATAAATATTTAGATTTCAATATTCTAGTTCCTAGTTATAGTATGGTTTGGTTCTGCTTGAATTTAGGCAGCTAGGATAAATATCCCTAAAACCATTGTTAAGATAAAGCAGGTCATCTTCATCGCTGTTATAGAAATTGCACCAGCAAGATAGTCACAAGATAACGATGTGAAATTTATATGGCAGATTACTTATGACACAAGACATGAACGACCAGAATTACAACGATGTAGGTGAAGAGGAAGGTACAATATTCATCATTCAGTGTACCAGCCACGAACAGGGAAAATGGCGTGAACAAAGCGGGGCATTGAACTGAAGAGGCCCTGAATGTCTGATTTTTTTAATATCCTGCCATTGTGCCGGTAGTCGAACCCAAAGGTTCTACTCCGTGGATGTCATCTTAGCCTGAAGGGCCTGTCACAGAACAACTATATCTAAGACAGGTTCAATGGGCTATAAATCTGACGAGCTTGCAGGCCAAAGAAGAAATTGAGCATGTCGTTCATTCAAAACATTGTGACTTTCTACAGAGGTGAAAACATCTGTCAAGACGACAAATCTGCAGCGAGACATTCTGTCCACGTAGCTAAGTTGGGAGAGCGACTTACTCCGGAAAAAAGGGACACGGATCGAACAAACTTGTGTTTTCACAACGTATGACACATTCGGTTACAGATAGCTAGGCGTTTTCTGCTTGAAAAATAGAGCCAAGTGCAGATACGGTAGAGCGTCAGCCTCCAAAATGTCTTCGATGTACCGCTGGCTCTTCATGGTCTCTGTTTCGCTTCTCAGAAACGGACTCTAAAAATCTAAAGCATTTAGCAGCGACTGAATTTTCATTGAAAGATCAAATTGTACCAACCAAAACAATCACGAGATCATGGTTAGATTCTATGGTGATTCTGTACCAGTATTTGCATCAAGTTTTGTTCACATCTCCTCAGAAACCAAGGAACATGTTTCATAAATACAACAGAGATGCAGTAAACCTCAGTCGCGTTGTTTGCACTGCTATTGTTTTCGATTATTAACACAGCTAGAACAAAGAAGCGCTTAGTACATTAAAAATATTAAATACATCGCAAAGTTACAGATCAACGTTGTCAGAATATAAGTCGCAGGTATGTTAAGATCAAAATTAAATGAATGCTCCTTAAAAGTAAACTGCTTTGAGTTTGTTTTGCCCTTTGTCACTGAATCTTGTTCTTTTGTGGTCCACGGAAAGGCCAAATCAGACAAACAGCTTTATGCTACATCTCCTGTTTCATATCCTTCACTACTTTAGTAACTGCTATTGTGCTCCTTTCATGAGCCATTATTTCTGAAAAGTTACATTTCCGTAAGTTGCCAATTATTCCTGTTTCGCGTAAGCACAAATTTGATTTCACATTGAATGTTACGGTTTTCTGCGCCAGGGGTTGAAGGAAATGGTTATATTCATTTAACAGAGCTTTGTTTTAACTATTTCTTGAAGATGGTGAAGCACTTGAAAAATGAAATAACGGTATTGTTAAGATGATCCGTTAATTAAAACAAAGTTGAGTTCAAAATGGCAATAATTCTTGAAAACAAAGGTACCAGTGAACTAAAACATTTGTGGGTTTTGTAATTCTGCTTTTCAAATGTCGAACAGATTTATCTATGTAATATTTACCGAAATTTTTGCAATTAAATTAATGAATTGAATTACGGGCAAGATTAATATCAAATGACAAAACCGAAACAAAAAATCAAGAGACATAAAGATATACATGCGAATGCAGGTGTTTGTTTGTCAGGCATAGAAGAAGAAAATAAAATCAACATTTTTATGTAAATGTCTTTTTACAGTACTTAAGCAAAGAAAAGTAGTGAAATGAAATGGAAGCTGGTTTCATTTCAATTGATCAAGTTTCTTTTCTTTAATCACAACATTTGGTAACATATTTGTTACGATATACTTCAGCCTTTGGAAGCTGTCAGACATGAAACATGTACATAAATCCACGAAAAAGCCGAGAGCTTTGAAAACATTATAGACGACGGACAGAGGCACTAGAAATATCAGAATTCGTTGCTATAATCTGATGTTTTAATGTGACTTTCCGCAAATAAGTGTGAAAAAAAAACAGTATCGAAAGCAATTTGATAGATAAAAGAAAACAGACTCCATCAATGCCAGTAGGAGAGGTACTTTACATTTGTTAGATAAACAAGAACAGCATTTTGTTATATAAAGGATTCTTATAATTTAGAAGACATCTGGCTGTGGCATGTTTCTTTAACGGACACAATTCCTCGTTTCATTGGCTTTCTCGCGGAATACTAAATATCTCCTGATCCATTAAGTTTGTGCAGTAGTTTTTTCTTCCTGAGGGCCACTTACACCCCCTATTCATTCAACCCGAGAAGAGGAAATATCTGCCGAAATCGAGAGCTGCCGAGATTAATGGCACCCATTGTACGTTCGCTGCTCTCTTTCTCCTTCCTTCCTTCCCTTTGTCCAGCCAAGAAGCAAATGTACGCTTGGAATGGGCATTCACCCACCCAAATCTAGACAAGTGTCTGGAGATCCCACGAGGATGAATAGGACGGCATTAGGTTTCAACTTCACGTATATCGAAATGGACAGATCTGAAGTCTTTTTTTGTCAGCGTTCAAAGGCAGCGGCAGAAGTGATTGTGGAAGGTATTCGTATTGTGATACGAAAACCAAACGTCGTGACTCTAATGCAGCTCCGATGGAATTTTGTTTTGGGTGACGGAAACACGAGTTACCTTAAGTTCGTGCGCCTTTTTCGAAACTTCACCCTGAAATAAAAGAACAGAAATGAGAGAACAAAAATGCAGAAGAGAGAGCGGGAAAGAATGAATGAGAAACATAGAAAAGAAATGCAAAAACTGGGAGAAAGACGAAATTATATGAAAGTGAAGTAAGAAATAGTGAAAGTGAAAGAAAGAAAAACAAAAGAAGAAAGAACGGAAATTTTAGGTGTGATCACGTGCTTCTACTTATTTCTCGGCACACACGCTTAAAGTAAATTGAGAACAAGTCAATGAAACAAGTGTCGAAATGTCTAATTGTACATAAAAACATAACTTCTCCATGAAGCTGACTCACTTGAACAGCAGCGATGATTTCGCTACTATATATATTGAATACTTTTCAAGTTAACCTTGAATATCAGAGATCTCTTTGGTTGTCAATAGGAAAAGCTTCAACTAGAATAATCTGACAGAGAGTGTAATCTGACAGCAAAACAGGCATGGAGTTTAGTCAAGCATTTTAGTTTATAAAGCCGAACCGTACATTTTTTAACATAAAAATAATAGTTAAATAAATTAGTAATTTTTAAAATTTAATGATTCATGTTATTTGCCTTCTTTTTGGAACAGAATCACTTTACTTATTAATTCAGTACTCGGCCTTTTTTCCGTGTGAACGATCTTTACCTGAAAAGTGACAAAAATCAAACAACCAAAGCAAATGCAAAAAACAAAGGAAATAATAATATGAGTTTCCGTGGCAATTTTCCCGATGGTGTAAAAAAATTATCTTCTGGGAATTACCATGCCATATAGGGATCCGCAATATACATTTTCTCCTTGGCAAATGTCAAACCCACCTTCTTGTGGTGCATTCTATTCCCACTGAAGAGGATATGACGACCTAAAAATAGCGGTATAACTACACCACCAGGATTAGAGGCTCCTGTCCCACAATCACCAACCCTCTTTGCCAGCGCTGTGAGTTACGGTCAAACACCCCAAATTACTTCACAACAAAATCATTGGCTTTAAGTTTAGGGAGGCTTGAGGGTTCCGGGCCAAGTTAGCGACCAGTTCAACATGAAGGCAGAGGGTACTAAAAATCACGGAAGGGCAAGACTAGGCTGCAGTCTGACGCTGAATCTGACAAAGTACAATGTACAAACTCTTCCTTTTGATCCAAGGCTCCTTGAATTGGAGGTGGAACTGCAAATGCTCAAACGGGATATCGTTGGTCTAAAAGAAATAAGAAGGAAATGACAGGGCCTCAAAGAACTGAACAATAGACATCTCTTTTACCATCGGGGAACAGATGCCGGCAGAACTAGTGATGTTGGGTTTACAATCAACAACAAACTGAGGGAAATGCCCCAGAAGTTGCAAGTTCTTTAGAACGAGCTGCACATGACCCCTTATCCAACTCGTAAAGAAATACCAGATTCACATCATTTCACCACAAGTCATCCTGAGAAAGAAAGTGAAGAGTTTTAAGAGGAAATTTGGCTTCTAATAAATAAAAATGTCAAGCAGCATCAGCATTTGAAGATAATTGTGGGTGACTTTAATGAGAAAGTAGGGCAACAGCAACAAAGTGAAATTTGAATAGGTAAATTCGGTCACGGCAACAGAAACCATAGTGGAAATGCTCTAGTAGAATTTACAAAAGAATAAAGGTTTTTCTTCATGAACCCATTTTATTCATTTTATTCAAGAAAAGTCCACGTGGGAAATGGAAGCGCATCCCAATGGGATGATAAGTGAAACTGATTTTATTATGTGTAACAAGAAATTTTGTCATAGAAGACTACAGTGGGCTTAACAGGTTCAACACTGGAAGTGAATACAGAATGTTGAGATGACAAATGCACCTCAACACAAATCTTGAACGCGACAAGCTCATAAAGCAAACAAATAAGTTGACATGACAAACCTTAAAAAAACATCCTAATACTCTCCAATGGAACTGAGAATCCAGTTCCTGGACCTAGAATGTCTGACAACAGACGTAGTGTGCATTTATGCATCTGTGAATTTAACAGAAACCTAATCAAGCTGTTATAGAAACAGCAACAAAAATAGGGGGTACTAAGAGCAAATTGCGTTTGAAGGAAATATTAGAAGATTATAATGCATTCTCTTATTCTCTTTTGAATAAAACTTTTAAAAGAGAATGGAGATGAAAGTAAATAAAGAAAACGTGACTTCCAAAGTAGAATATACACTCTTCGTCAAAAACATAGTTGCATCCAGAAGGACGTGTCGCATTGGAATGCTATTCGGGAGGAAGGTAAATGTTACCAGGAACAATAAATGATTAAACATTGAGACTGATATGGGCAATATTTATTGGGCTAGAAGTCTATAAATAGTGTCTCTCGGTATGACGTCAAGCCACCATGTTTGCTCACACAGCATGCCAGACGTCTAGGCATGGAGTTGTACAGGTTCCTAATGGTGTCCTGCGATAAACCATCCCATGCAGCTTGAATCTGCTCACGCAGTTCCTGAAGATTGTGCGGTAGGGGTGGAGTGTGGATAGTGCGTCCTATAGCATCCCACACATTTTCAGTCGGCGATAGCTCTGGTGATGCGACTGGCCATGGCAGAGTGTCAGTACCTTGAGGTCAAGCTCTCGTGACAGCTGCAGTATGCAGACGAGCGCTGTCCTGTTGGAAAATCGTACCTGAATGAGCGTTCAGAAAAGGTGGGGTCACTGGTTGCAAGACCTCATTAACGTAACGTTGGGCAGTCAAAGAGCCTGTAATGAACGCCAAGGGTGATCTAGCATCGTAGGCAGTTGCATCTCACACCATGACACCAGGCCTTCTGGACGTGTAACGCTCGACAACAAACCGTTCATCTTGGCGCTGACCACGGTGCCTCCACACACGGATTCGTTGATGACACAATGTATTGTATTAGACTGTCGTGGATCCCGCTGCCATTCTTAGTGCCTCCATGACAGTCTGACACAATATCATTGCAATCTTTGGAGACGATGCAATTGTGTCAAGGGCAGTCGATGTAACGGTCTGCGTGCGTGTAGTTATATGTCGTGCAGCCGTCTGCCAGTGGTGCTGGCTCTAATCGGACGATACATGGAGGGCAACACTTCTCGCTGAATATCCGCAATCGCGGCTGTTGGGTCACTCCACGCATGTCGGACAACCTGTCGGTCCACTCACCCCGTGGTTCGTCTAGAGAGCTCAGACCCTTCCTGTCGTTGCTGCGTGCCTTGTTCTGTCCACTGTCACCAACAGTGTGCTATGGTAATATCCGCACGACAGGTATGGCGCGCAATAAGGGGATAAGACCATCCCGCTTCCCGGAGCCCGACGATACGGCACCTCTCGAACTCCTCCAACTGCTCGAATTTCTTCCGAACTTTTCTCCGAGGCATACTTCACTTGCAAAGGATGCAACCAATACAACAGCATGAGTCAGAATGCCAAGCATGTGCAACGGGACGACCTTATATAGCCTGACAGTCACAGCGCTACGCCCCCTCCTTGCTTGCGCCCCATCCGAAGCCGAGGGTGATACTTGAATCATTTGCATGTCTCACGATGTGAAACTTACTAACCAAGTTTCATTCCCATCGGTTGATTCCTTCTGAGTGCAACTATTTTATGACGATGAGTGTATATAGAGATATGCGAGATAGTGTGAAAAAGTATCACTGAAGACATAAGAAAATTCATTTTGTGAACTAGTGAGAAAAGCAGTTGAGAGAAACCAAAGCCTGAAGACAATAAAGATTCATCTGAGTCCGAAAGAAAACAGATTAGGGCATGCAGAAAAGATTATTCTGTTAAAAGAAATAGAGACGAAATTTGGGCTGGAGTTTAAAAGTTAGACACAATGCTGCACGAAAGGGATGATACATCTATTAGAAGCATAAAGAAAATTACAGGCCTCAAAGTTTTTTCGATGCTCCCAGCAGAAATTACAAATGCAATTAAGAACATGAAGAGAGAAAGTGCTTCAGATTAGGATGGAATTACTGTGGATATTGTACAAAAAGCCAGTAAGGAAACAGAAACTACGCTCGTCCACGTTTTTGCTAGCTAATCACATTGGAGAAAGATTCGGGATAACTGGAACAATTGAACATTGATACTACAACATAAAAAATGGGATCTTCAAGATATCAAGAACTACAGACCCATCAGCCTCCTATCAGTTGTTTAAAAAATCTTCACTAAGGAACTATCACATCGCTTGAAGAAAACGGTGGATATGTCACAACCGAGAGAACAAGCCGGATTTAGGAGTGGCCACAGCACTATAGATCATATCCATGTACGGAGAGAACTAACTGAAAGAACGAGGGAATGTGAACTCCCGATGTATGCTTTTTATGAATTATGAAAATACCTTTGATCCCTTGAAACCATCAGCAATTAATATGTCTTTGAAATTCTGCAGTATCAATGATGAATACGCTTACATTCTTAATAACATCTATGCGAATGCAAGTGCAAAGGTTCGACTATTCGAGGATACAGAACCATTAAAAATTGGAAAAGCAGTTAGACAAGGAGACACCATATCACCAAAGTTGTTTAATGCCACGAGACAAGACGTCTTTCGATCACTGAACTGGTAAAACAAAGGGATAAAGTTAATGAATATTTCATATTTATAATCCTTCTTCGTTTCGCAAATGACATTATTTGTAAGTACCCTCTCACAGCTGCGGAGTATGATCCAGGAACTTTCTGACAAGAGTAAATAAGTGGGGTTCGAGATAAACTTTCAGAAAACAAAACTAATGAACAATGCTCTTAAAAGAACTGAAAATGTGGCTAATGATGAGGGAAATCTAGAGTGAACCAATACCTACCTACATTTACCTTGATCAGCAGAAATAAAACGTTAGCTGCATCGAAGAGGAAATTAATCGGCGTATAAAACATGGGTGGAGAGTACTTGGAAGAAACAATACAATTTTCAAGGGAAACTTACCATTATGTTTTAAATGAAAAGTGTTTAATGAATGCATTCTTTCAGTTCTTATTGATGAATGAAAGACATGGACGTTAACTGAAAACGACATATAGAGGCTGTAGACGACAGAAAGAGGCAAGGAAGAGCGATGCGTGGTGTAAGCATCAGGAAGGATAAGAAGAGAAACTCCTTGTTCACGAAAATAACCATCAAGATGAAAGTAAAATCCCTGGGAGGGCAATGTGCTGCACATATTGCTAAAAGAACTTACCAACGATGGACAACTGAAATGTTAGACTGCTTCAATTGGACAATTGAAATATAAGGGGCAGGAAAAGACCCAGGAAAGGAACATGTGGAAGATGGTGAATGAAATTCCTAATCATGTCGGAGGGATGTGGAGGTGATTAGCTCAAGACAGACAGTTGTTGAATTGCATTGGGGAGACCTTTATCCAGCAGTAGGTTGATAATATTTGATGATGATAAGCTTTTTATTAAATTCTAGCTTTCATCAGTTCCTGGTGAACTCAGTCGTTCTCTAATTTATGTGTTCCAGCTTTCACAGCTTAAATAAAACACGCAACAGTTATACATATTTTACCAGAGCTATGTTTCTGGGTTGATGTAGCACACTGTCCAGGAAGTTACTCTACTTTAATATGGGTACTAATTCTGACAAATAAGGCAACACTATGTTGTTCATGCATTAAATGTAATCTTTGCTGCGCCTATACGTCTACATACCGGCTTGAAAGCTATCGTCGGTCATATGTGAATGACCTACACTCTGTAACATTGAAATTGTAACTCCTAATTCCCTGAAGGAATTATGGGAAGAACATGCAAATCAGTAGAGGGAGAGATATAGACAGATTAAAATATGGAATCAATTTGATTGTAGCGTTTGCTGATAAAAGTGAGAAGGCTTCTGCCGTAACGTCACAAATAAGGCTGACTGAAAAGTATTCCTACTCCTACTTATTACTGCGATTTGTAGGAGGAAGCAAACTTTGTACCAGGATGCATTTTAGAGAGGACGGATTACTGACCTACGAGGAGGTTGAGTGTAGAGTCGGCGTACTGCGCAGCATTTGTTCCGTGACAATGCAACAGTGTATGAATTCTGGCAGCAGTTTCTGAAAGAAGAAACTACCTCGCGTTGGCTTGGAACTGGAAAAGGTTAAACAACCAAACCAAAGAAAGACCATCTTTTTTTATAACAAACTTCCGCCGCCCCTAATGCCGCGGTCCCTATAATCAGAAGAGCGGTATGATTCCTTAAGTTTACCCGTCACAAGACGAATCCTATCTCAAACACTGACGGAGGCAGGACTTCACGTACGATGTCATAGCGTTACTTGTCCTTACCTAATGGTCATCGTCCCCATTATGGAAGGGGGAGAGTTGCCATGCTCCAATGAACTAGGAATCGTATGTTATTCAGCGCGGAATCTCGCTCTTGTGCAGGATCTGATGATCACCCGGCTCACGTATGGGGAGGAAGGGCAGAACGGTTCTATTCAAGAATAATTGTCTAGTGGCATACAACCCAAAGGCAGGGGTCATGATATGGAAAGCCATAGGCTAAGACAGCAAAACGTCCCTGGCATTCTTCATAGATTGTTTGTTAGCTCGACAGTGTGTAAAAAATATTCGGGATTCTGTATCTATCTCTTTCGTGAAGAGTGTTTGAGCAAGGTGTGTCCGCATACTGCAAAACTCTTCAAGTAACATCTACGGGTTGTCAAAGTCACGAATGAACACCGGATCTGTCTCTAATAGAATATATACGAGCATCTCAACGTCCACCTGGAAGATGATGTGATTAATGCATGGTTAACATTCTCGCAGTAGAATATAAGACGTCTCTACAGCTTAATACCATAACGCATTGCTGAATGCACTGCCAACAGAGGTGATGACACCTATTACTGATGTGTCATATTTTTCAGTTAATAAAACTTCCCAACTCTTTTGAAAATCTAATCATGTTTTTCTTGTACCATCAATGAACACCGGCAGAATTGTTTCAATGCTTAACGGTATTACAATTTCAAGGTTACAGAATGCAAACCTTTTATTCAGTTTTTTATAGAATGTAACCCAAGAAGAGAGATGTCTCCGTGTGGCCTCGCGTTGCCGCAAGGAGACGGTAAAACTGCGAAGTGACGCATATCTTCATTTGTATTTAGTTTGATATATGCACTTCATTTTTTTTTATGGACAACAATGAGCAACTTTGAGGGCTATAAGTAGTTTTTCATACATAATTTAGGGTCATTTGTTTCACACTAGAGAGAGAGGGGGAGAACACGCGCGTCGTCAGACAAGCACATCATCCACAATTCATCCGGAACTCGTGCTCGTGCGCATCTCAGACCACTCAGCCAGCAATGCAGCAATATCCACCTCCAAAAGTTTAATCCATTTTTTTTTTGTATTCTAAACAGAGCTATATTTTTGGTCTACAGGTTTTTTAGCATTATTGCTCGTTTTCCGACGCAAAACGTTCCCGCAAGGTGGCGTAGATGATTTTTACACTGAAGTGCCAAACGTCACGGGTAGGAGTATGCGAATTTTTAACTGGCACTGCCGTCATATAAAGACTTCGACGCACGCCACAATTTTTATCAGTTACGAGGTGTAATATAGCGAGTCAGGTTGAACAACCGGCAGTAAGATTATGGCAAGCCGACGTGAATTATCGGAGTTTCAATGAGGCACGGAAGTGGGAGCCAGACGGATGGGGCATTAAATTTCCGACGTTGTGCGAAAATTCAACATTCCTCGATCCACAGTGTCACATTTGTACTGGAGAATACCTCATGGAAGGCATTACCGCCCACCGTGGACAGCGCAGTGGCCGACCACGGGTGCTGAATGACCGTGACCAGCTGCGTCTGACCAGTATTGTCCATGCTAACAGACAATCAACACTGGCTCAAATAACATCCACATTCAAGGCAGAAGGTAGCAAAGACATATATCCATCAGGTCAGTGAAGCGTAATTTAGCGTTCATGGGGTATGGGAGATGAAGACCCACCAGAGTACCCGTGTCAACACAACGACATCGGACACAGAGCCTCACCTAGGCTCCTGAAGACGGTAATTGGACCCTGGAAGACTGACAACATGTGGGGTGGTTCGATGAGTCACGCTACCAGTTGTTACGAGCTGATGGTAAGATTCGGATGTGGCTCAGATCGCATGAGACAACGGATCCAAGCTCTCAACATAGCACTGTGCAAGCTGGTAGTGGTTCCATACATGTATAGGGTGTCTTTAAGGGGAACGGTTTGCGTCCTCTAGTCCTCGTAAGCACGTCATTAACCGCTAATATCTTTATTGCTCTGCTGGGTGACCATTTACAGCCCCTCATGGACTTCATGTACAAGGATGGGATTTTCCAGGAGGACATGCACTATGTTATCGGGACCAATCTGTCCAAATTTTCCAAAACTGGTTCGAGAAGCATTCTGGACAGTTCCGACGGATAGTGTGGCCACTATGTTCGCTCTACATGAACCCAATAAAACACTAATGAGACGTGGTAGAAAGGTTCATTGGCACACAAGATCTTGCACCTACAAATACCAGGGAATTGTGGGAGGCTGTTCAGACGGTATGTTTCAACATCTCTCCAGAAGTCTTTCGGCCACTTGTGGAATCGATGCCACGTCGAGTTGCTGCACTTCACTGGACTAGAAGAGGTCCTACACGATACAAGGTACATATCCCATGACTTTTGGCACTTCGGTGTGTTTGGAACTGTAAGATTGATAAAATATTTTAATCAACCAGTTTTAGTCGTAATCCGTGCCATGAATGCCGGTTGCTTCGACTAGCGAATCCTGTGATGGTTATATTCAAATTGATCGGAAACTTGAAACTTGGTCGTTCTGGGTGGTGTAGTGGTTAGCATACCCGGGCGTTTTCTGGGAGACGCGGGTTCGAGTCCCGCTCCAGGATGATGAAAATTTTTCAAGTTTTCGGATATTATCTGACTTACCATCCTTGTCACATTTACGCCAAAAATCGGATTGTCATCTTCAAAATTTGTATTATATGGCGTAATCCCGTATTTCTTTCATGATTTCTTTCATCAAATACTGTGTGATTATACACATGTAATGTTTTCTCTTGAGGGGTACAAGGCAGAAAATTAGGATTTCGAAAATCCTGATTTGGTGAATTCTTTCTACCTCTACATAATTTATGTTCCTTTTGACACGGCAGAAACAATAAATACCCTTATCGTACTGGTGATTACACTGACGGAAAAAAATCCCAACACCAAGAAGGGATTGTGTTAGATAAACGACAGTTGGTAGGCGGTGAGAGTACATCTGTAAGATGACGTCTATGCAAATTTCGCGCTCGGCGCATACGTGTGGCGCTAGTAGCGCCCCTCGGAACATGCAAAGCAGGTTTGCTGTAAATACGCGCTGTAACGTTCGTGAGCGTTAGTTATCGTTGAGATTCGACGTAGTGTGTTGATGTTAGTCAAGAATGCCTTTAAGAAGACGAAGAAGCCATTATCAACAGCTCACGGAGTTTGAACGAGGTCGTGTAATAGGGCTACGAGAAGGTGGATTTTCTTTCCGCAATATTGGAGAACGACTTGGCAGGAATGTAGCCACTGTGCATGATTGTTGGCAGCGGTGGTCAAGGGAAGGTACTGCCTCAAGAAAACCGGGTTCCGGCCGGCCACGTGGCACTACTGAGAGGGAAGATCGCCGTGTACGGCGTATGGCCCTGGCGAATCGTACTGCGTCTGCGGCAGCAATTCGAGCTGCAGTTGCCACCACAGTGACACAACAAACTGTTATAAATTGGTTACTAGAAGGGCAGCTTCGAGCCAGACGCCCTGTGGCGTGCATTCTACTTACTCCAAACTACTGCCGTTTGCGACGTCAGTGGTGTCAAGCTAGAGCTCATTGGAGGACGGAGTGTAGATCTGTTGTGGTTTCTGATGAAAGCTGGTTCTGCCTGGGTGCCAGTGATGGCCGTGTGTTGGTTAGAAGGAGCCCAGGTGAGCGCCTGCAACCAACCTGTCTGCGGCCGAGACACACTGGACCTACACGTGGAGTAATGGTCTGAGGAGCAATTTCCTATGATAGCAGGAGCACTCTCGTGGTTATCCTACACACCCTGACGGCACAGTTGTACGTCGATCTGATGATTCAACCTGTTGTGCTGCCATTCATGAACAGCATTCCAGGGGGTGTTTTCCAACAGGATAACGCTCGCCCGCATACCGCTGTTGTAACCCAACATGCTCTACAGAGTGTCGACATGTTGCCGTGGCCTGCTAGATCACCAGATATTTCACCAATCGAGCACGTATGGGACATCATTGGACGACAACCCCAGCGTCACCCCCAACCAGCATTAACCGTCTCTGTATTGACCGACCAAGTGCAACAGGCTTGGAACTCCATCCCACAAACTGACATCCAGCACCTGTACGACACAATGCATGAACGTTTGCGTGCTTGCATTCAACATTCTGGAGGTTACACCGGTTATTAATGTACCAGCATTTCACATTTAAAATGGCTCTTCCCGCGCTTACATTAAGCTGTGATCTTGAAACCTTAATCGATTAAATATGTTACCTATATAAATGTATTGCCGCCATTTCATTCCTCTACAACTATTTTTTCGTGGTGTTGGGATTTTTTTCCGTCAGTGTATGTACACCCAAAGTGGTGACAAACACATTCGAGACAACCAAAAGCACCAAAAGGATCAAACGCTGACAGGCAAAAATGCTAGATAAGCCTTTGTTATTCTCGTCCTTTCGTATGAACGAGTCCAAGTTTCATAAAAATTCCTAAAGTCGAACAATGACTTTTAGGTATATCCGGAGATGTACAATTGCAAATTAGAGGTTTTTGAAATGAATTAAATTAATTTGGATTTTGTAACTTAGTGTATCTACTATGCACTAGATTTAAAGTGTTGGCGCCCAAAGAATATGAAAGTAAACGTTTCCGATTTTAGGCGTAAACCGTTCCTGAAGTATTCTGTTTTATTCACTGAATTAGCAAATTATTAGAAACACCTGCGTAATAACGTGTTGAGCCGCCCTTGGCCCTCAAAAGAGCATCTATTCCATATGGTAAAGTTTCATCGGGGGGCTGATAGCGTTCAGCATGTACGTTTAGCCAAACGGATGGGACGGCTCTTATCAGGCGCTGAATCTTCGCGGGAGCAGGTTCTCTGTTAGGAATGGCCCTCTGAATCAAATTCCACAGGTTTTCAATTGATTTAAGATCTAGTTACTGAAAAGGCCATTTTAACACTTTTAAAGCCCCCGTCGGGCTCCTGGAGCAACCATCCAAGCCCTGTGGCATGGTACATTATCCTGCTGGTAGTTGGCTCTCTCCATAAGGGAACACCCCGCACATTTACGAGTGTGTCTGGTCCCCAATGATAAGATGCCTAGTGGTATGCAAATGCAGTTTCAGAGGTATTAACAAATCCAAAGTCTATACCATAAAAAAAAAACTCCAGATCATTACACCACCTCTACCAGCTTCTACAGTTAAAGCTTTTCAGTTGGGATCCACAGATTTATGACGTTGACCGCATATTCTAAGTCGTCCTTCGTCATCGAACTAGGCGACCTTTTTCCAGTGCTCCGTAGTGCAGTTTCGGGACCCCCGTGCCTACTACCCAGGAATTCGTCAGTTTTTAGCAGAGACGAATAGAACACGTCTACGTCGTACAATCCTCTCCATTATCCATCGCCCACGAGCATCAACGAGTTGTTTCCGCCCACAGAAAGTCCGCTAACTGCTTGTTTGGTTGTTTGTGCACCACTCACTGTACGTCCCCGGTGCAGTTTTTCTGGCATTGCTAAGAAGGTTTGCCGTTCCTGAGATGCTTACCAAATCCCAGCGCCCACTATCATTGAATGAAATACGGGATTACACCATTGTACAATACAAATTTGGAAGATGCGAATCCGTTTATTGGTGCAAATATGACATGGATGTTAAGTCAGAAAATATTAGAAAACTTGAAACTTTCGTCGTCCTGGAGCAGGAATGTCTCCCGGATAGTGCCCGAGTATGCTAACCACTACACCACCCAGAATGTCCAAGTTTCAAATTTCCGATTAATTTGAATATTTCATTCTTTGATATTCTGCGCATCTGGGCAATCACGGGAATGAATTCTAAACCTCCAGATTCGCTATATATGAATGCCGGTTGCTTCGAATAGCGAATCCTGTGATGGGTTTATTCAAATTAATCGGAAACTTGAAACTTAGTAGTTCTGGGTAGTGTAGTGGTTAGCATACTCGGGCGCTATCCGGAAGACGAGGTTCGATTCCCTCTCTAGGACGAAGAAATTTTCAAGTTTTCGAATATTATCTGATTTAACTGAACTCGTTGACGAAATTCGTGCCAATAACATCAATTGCTAGAATGCCGTCGTTGCACGATATAAGATGAAATTCAAATTTAACGATGAAAAATTGACTTTTATTTACACTGAATCAAAAGCTGAAAGTCAAAATTACATCACTAGATCTTTCATGCTGGCTCCCAGCACATCCTCATGGGAATTCTAAAACAGGTATCGTAAAAATTTGAAAAAAGAGTCCACCGTGGAACGTTGCTTTTGTTTATATACATCGCGTTCAGCACCCGAATGACTTCAAAAAACGTCACCATACTCTGACTTATGATTGTTGTTTCTTAATTGTTATTGGGTGAGTTCCGAAATAAAGTTCGAGTTATTAGTTTATTTGCTTCTTCTTGTTCGAAATTAACTGCATCCAAGTTGGAGGTATGAATCTGGGTACTTCATCGTTACAACATTTATCAGCGTTATTGACGATGTGTAAACTCTCCGCTAGCAAAGTCGCATTTTTGTTTTTGTGAGAAGATAGCAAAAGCTATCACAAACCTTAAACAAAGAAGTACAACAAGGGACCGCAATACACAATTTGCCAAGGAACAATTTCAACTCAAGAACTTGAAAAATCAACCTGACATAGCAATAGTGGCTGCCGACAAAACAAATAAAATCGTTATTATGGATAGAAAGGATTACCATACTAAGGTCTTAGAAGCCATCAACAAAATTCCTCATAGTGTCATAAAATCAGATCCTACAGCAGCAACTGTGAATGCTTTAAGCAGATTGAGAAATCATAGTAATTTACCTACATCGTTCACCCGAACTTTATACCCAACAATTGGACCTAGAATCCCAGAGCTTTTCGGAAGAATAAAAATCCACAAAGTTGGTTACCCGATTCGTCCACTTGTCTCAGGTGTCACTAACCCTCTGAGACCGCTTGAAAAAGCTCTAGTACAATTGTTATCACCTTTAACTTCTAATTCAACCTATTCAGTACCCAGTTCTGTTGCAGCTTTAAAGAAAATTAAAGACTTTGTACCAGGGAGCTCTCCATTTTGGTTTGCGTCACTGGACGTCGAATCATTGTTCCCAAGTGTACCGATAACATATGCACATGAGTTAATAGAAGAAAAACTACAATCCTTGGGAACCATGAATGATCTGGAAATCCAAGCTTTCATGGAAGCCTTGAAATTGGTTTTCCAAAAGAACTTATTTCAAATTTCAAGATGGCATTTACCAACAAAAGGAAGGAGCACCTTTGGGCTCCCCACTCTCACCTTTCCTGGCAGATATTGTATTACAAAATTTAGAGGAAAGAGTTTTACAACTTACTCCTGTAGCTCCGTGCCTATACCTACGATACATAGATGATATTCTTGTCTTTTGGAACCATGACGTAGATTCCTTATATAAATTTGCTGAACTGATGTCTTCGCAGATTACCTCAATTAATTTCACAGTTGAACTAGAAAAGAATTGTACTATCCCTTTTTTAGACTTTCTGTTGAAGAGAAACCCTATGTCACAAATTATTTCATTTTCAGTATAACGCAAGCCCAGTGCAACATCAGCAATTATACCATATTATTCAGCACATCCTAATACATATAAACTATCTGCATTCCAGTTTCTCATCCGTAGAGCATACACACATTGCTCAAGCGTTACTGCTAGGAGACGAGAATTAAATGAAATAAATGCCATAGCAGACGAATATGGGTACCCCAGAAATATTGTAAACCGGATCCATCGAAAAATAAGAAGCACAAACTTTTCTACATTAACTAAAGAATCCAGTCAACGCAAATATGTTGGGTCACTGGATTATATTCCAAAAATTATGAATATACTTAAATCTTCCTGTAAAAAATACAACTTGAATTTTGGAATTAAAACAAACAACCTAATGTCAACTATTAAAAAAGATCGGGACCCAATTTCCGAGTAATAGCAGATTCGGAGTTCACAAAATACCTTTACAGGCCCTGGATACTGTTGACATAGATCGAATTTATATTGGATCCACCATGAGGAATTTGAACTTTCGTATTGCGGAACACAAGTACAGTGTCAAAACACATTCAAACTCTACAGCACTTGCAAGATTAGTTAACCAGGGAGCTCACATCCCTCTGTGGAATGAGGCAAGAGTTATTTCTTCTCGCAAAAACAAAAATGCGACTTTTGCTAGCGGAGAGTTTACACATCGTCAATAACGCTGATTAATGTTGTAACGATGAAATACCCAGATTCATACCTCCAACTTGGATACAGTTAATTTCGAACAAGAAGAAGCAAATAAACTAATAACTCGAACTTTATTTCGGAACTCACCCAATAACAATTAAAAAACAACAATCATAAGTCAGAGTATGGTGACGTTTTTTGAAGTCATTCGGGTGCTGAACGCGATGTATATAAACAAAAGCAACGTTCCACGGTGGACTCTTTTTTCAAATTTTTACGATACCTGTTTTAGAATTCCCCTGAGGATGTGCTGGGAGCCAGCATGAAAGATCTAGTGATGTGATTTTGACTTTCAGCTTTTGATTCAGTGTAAATAAAAGTCAATTTTTCATCGTTAAATTTGAATTTCATCTTATATCGTGCAACAACGGCATTCTAGAAATTGATCTGATTTAACATCCATGTCATGTTTACACCAATAAATTGATTCGCATCTTCCAAATTTGTATTTCTCGCTATCATGTCTCTTTCAAAGGCGCTTAAATCCCGAATCTTTCCCATATTTCCGCCATCTACGCTTCGCACACGTCTAAATCATTTGAAGTGAGTTCTTTGTAAAGCCATCTCAACGTCATTGGTAGGTACGTAAATGAGGATTGCACATGTTTGATTTCTATTATGTATTCCCAATAATTTATTACTTCAGTCTATATTTCAGAAGTTATTCGGTAATTTGCTGCATGGAATGACTATTCAGTCATCAACAGCGTTTTAGAACGCAATCGCTCTCATCAATCTGTAGCTTTTCGAATTTATCGAATTTATTCTTTTATCGAATACGTTAACCTGCCATTTAGAGAAGTACAGGCCATGTTTAACAGGAACAGTTTTCTTCAACATTTTTAATTTTGTCATATACTTATACAGTAGATGATTACAAAGATTAAGTCCTCTAGAATATTTTAACTCATGTATAGAAATTGCCTTAGAGAGACCGAAAAATTCCCCTAAACAATTTTTTTCAGGTTTATTTGCTTTTTCAGCTATGTAATATATACACAGCACTGTTTTGTTCACCAACATCACAAGAAGCTGATATACCGCGACACCGATTTTAGTGAGGAAAGGGAATTTTCTGCGCTTCAGAATGTGAATATTTCCCTTTGAAAATATTTGTAGTCTTGCGCCTCTTCTCATTAAACGGGAAATGTCCACTTGATATACATAGATCCTTTGTTATTCTCATAAAATTTCTTATATTGTGGTACATGGATGAAATCTATTTTTACCCTACAGCGGGTACAAATATTCGTTACTTTACCAGCGGTTTTGTATGAGGCTCGTGAATAATCTATATATGGCCCGTGACTACAGCACCGACTATTTTCGGCGCTTTAAAATAAACCAATTTAAAGTTTTGCGAAGAAAAGGGTAAAATGCAGGGGACATGCTGGTGTTTTGGCCTGTCGACGTTTCACTCTGACCGTATTTTGGCATGTCGGAATTTTGGTTATCCGAATTGTGTCTTTTGATGGTTTGAGTTCGTCGATAATTTAAACCATACCAGCTGTGCCGAAGTATCTGCTCAATGTCTAGTTGTCGAGTCAAGTAGAAGATCAGATCATTAACTGACGTCATGAATTCAAGTCTCAAAACACATTAGATTTGTATTTCTCCTGTTCTTCTGTTGCTCAACACTGTCATTAGAAATATATTTTACTAACGTTAGGAACAGTGACTTAAGTTTCAATAGCCTCACAGAGCCTTATAACTAAACCTCGAACATGAAAAACACGTTGTTAATGCGATCGTGCTTATCCCTTGAGGATTATGTCAGCCAAACGAGTGCATGATGTTTTGGGGGTGCGTATACACTGGCGGAAAGTGAAAAAAGAACAGCAAGAAGGAGACGTCTGATACCTACGAAATTTATACAGCATAATAACGGAATACAGAGGATAACGTGATCAAGACATTATGGCCAAATACAGCTGTATTTGCTGGTAAACTGAAAAATAACATTTCCATGTAACATGGTTAGTACGAGGTTGAACTGCGTCACACTGTGCAATTCTGGCATGGAGTCTGTCGTACAGATGTTGGATGTAAGTTTGGGGTATTGAGTTCCAAGCATCCTCAACCTGGACACGTAAATCGGGGATGGTCGTGGCCGGCCGTGGAGACCGGATAAGTTGTTGTCCCATAAAATCCCACACGTGCTCAATGGGGGACAAATCCGGTGAACGTGCAGGCCATGGAAGTTGTCTCACACCCCTGATGTGCATGATGCGTTGCACGTGCCGTGTGTGGGCGAGCGTTATCTTGCTGGAAAACACCACGATGGACCGACCTTACAAATGGCACAGCAACGGGCTGAATGATGTTGTTGATGTAGGAGGTGCTGTTTAACGTACCCGGTACAAACACTAGTTGTGTACGAGACCCCACACCAGGAGACGAGGTGTAGGCCCTGTGTGTCGCTGGCGGATGCAAGAAGGGTGGAGACGTTCGCCTGTGCGTCTGCGAACACGCATACGGCCATCGGAGGCTCCCAAGCAGAATCTGCTTTCATCGCTGAACACGACAGATCGCCATTGCGTTCTCCAGTGCAGACGTTGGCGACACCAGTGCAGCCGTTCCTGACGGTGGGCTGGAGTCAGAGGTACACATGCCAGAGGCACACGTGCACGTAGTCCTGCATCCAGTAGATGGTTGCGGATTGTTCGCACAGTCACCTTAGGTGCAACGGCAGCTCGGATTTGCGTCGCAGTGGATGTTCTGCTTGACAACGCCGCTCTTCTTATGTGTCGATCGGTCCGCTCCTCAGTCCGTCTGTGACTCCCGGTTGCACGTCTTCTCGTGTGGGAATGTTCCTCGGACCATCTACGCCACTATGGTACCACCATCAATACTTCCCGTCCAATTCGCTCCGCAATACGACGATACGACTACCCGGCCTCGAGGAGTCCGACTAGACGACCTCGCTCAAAGTCCGATAACTGCTGAAATCGTACACGTCTTCCATGTCCAGGCATTGCAGCTTCTTTAGGATCTTCGCCCGTGTCGCTACGCCGACGACTGATTACATTCACTTCGCCGTACTCCTTAAATACTACCGACGATATTTTGCATATTATGCAGCGCTGTGGCGTAAGCGCTCACCGGTTGTCCCGAAATTAACATCACACCTGCGTAAACTCGACCCCATTAACATATGTAAATTTCATGATCGTCCGCCAATTACTTCTTGGTGTTCTTTCTTCACTTGCCGCCAGTGTAACTACTAGTAGAACAACAACAAAATGAAAAAATTCCTTGCTGTCAAATCCTCTGAAAAATGGTTTTTCCTTATTAGGAGTACTAAAGCTGAACGCCATTATGACACATAGAAGGTGTAATCCTGATGTATACTCCAACACTGATTGCCATCGATCTTTAAACAACACTGTTGAACAATCATGTATGATACTTATTATACACCGAGTGATCACTGAATTATGTACACCCTTATGAAAAGTGGATACGGTCCGTTGACCACGGGATTTCCTAGAGGGCGTGACTAGTCGACCGACGTTGCATATATAAGGTGTGAGTGAAGCAGTAGGTTTCAAAGTTCGAAGCGTGATGGGTAAACGAAAGGCTTTGTCGGACTTTGAGAAAGGGCAGATTGTGGAAGCTCGGAGAGCGGGTCTCTTGATTTCCAAAACGGCTGAACTGGTGAGTTGTTTGCTAGCCGCAGTAATTTACGTGTATCAGAAATGACGTAAAAATGATCAAACAACGACCCTGAACAGAACAGCGAAAGGTTGATGCCAGAGGTTTGTACAGTACAACAGACTCAGCACTGTTCAACAGTTGACTACCCAATATAACGGAGATCAACTCGGAACAGTACCTGTCATGACCATACTTCGCACACTCACACGTATCGGCTATAACAGCAGACGACCGGGACAACATCTTCTCCTAACCACGGTTCATTGGTGCAAAAGACTCACCTGGTGCAAAGATCATGCAAGTTGGACTTTGGATGACTGGAAAAACGTGTGCTTGTCTGACGAGTCGTGTTTTTTATTCCACTCCGTGGATGGTCGTGTACGTATTTGGCTCAAACAACATGAGACACTCGATCCAACCTGCATGGTCTCCACAGTGCAAGCTGGTGAAGGCGGTTGTATAGTGTGGGACATGTTTACCTGGCAGGAACTTGGAGCCCTGGTGCATGTGAAACAACATATGACTGGTGACCACTATCATGAATCACTTGCTGACTCTGTACACCCAGTAATGTTGCATTCTTTGCCAAATGGCAACGGTTTCTTCCAAGATGACAGTGCGGCTAGAACAGGTCCAGTGTTGTGCAGGAATGGTTTAATGAACACTGTTCAGACTTCCAGCTCATCAATTGGCCTCCGAACTTTCCCGATATCAATCCCATAGAGCCGTTGTGGGACACTGCGGAACGGCATATCAGGCATCTGGATACACCAATCACCTCCATACCTGCATTGAAGGCCGCATTGCACTCAGCTTGGTTGGACATACCTCCGAAATGTTTCCGATCTCATTGAATCGATGCCACGTCAGACAGCTGTTGTACGGAGTGCTCAATGAGGACTTACGAAGTATTAGGTAGATGGTCATATTTCAGTAATCACCCAGTGTATAATAACAACATTGACGCCGCATACAGACTAATCAGTTACATTAAAAACTGCTCGGTCACTATATTTTTATCATACTCTATCCGGATTCGACTGAATGCCAGTCATATCTGCAGAAAAGCTATTAGGAGTTCAGACGTGACGTTCAGTATGGGGAGCATAACGTAACGAGAAGCAACTAAAATTTACATATTAAAAATTCAACAAGATGGAAGGAGGTTAAGAAGCATTATACAACACAAGTGTTTTATTTGATTTTTGGAATACTTCAACGTTGTTCAACATGTATTGTTGGCCATAAACATACTGTTTTCTCAGTGCTGAGCCTCCGTAGGTCATTTGTTAACCAAGCGCAGGGGAATCCTGTAACGACTTGGTTCCAGTGTATCAGACCCATAGCCATAATTAACCCAATGAAACCCTGTGTCAATTAATCATTTTTGAAGTTGCCCTATATGAAGTATATTTTCGCATTGCATTGCAAATTCCAACAAATTAACTTATTAAAACTTCGGTGTAAATGAATCGAAAGCGCAGTTTCAAACCTTTCGTCTAACTGCGTTTTAGAAAACATTTAAGACACAAGGCACAAAATTCTCCTATATATCTGCGTTTTAAATGCTTAATATTTTTGAACAGTTTCCTATTTCTTCCATTTCTCTAGTATATGTTTGAAGAGAATTCTACTTCAAGCGAAATTCTCTTCAAACATTTTACATTTTAAAATAGAAAGAAAAAAAGCGAAAGGTTGCCCTTTCTTTAATTTAAAAACTGGGAATTGCTTAAAGTCCTCGTCTCCTGCTTACTCGACAGCCTATTTTTTCTGTGCAGAGAATTCTTGTTGGTGTGTGAAGAATATTAATGGCAGCTGTAGGAAACAACTGGACGTCCTTCGTCGAGATTAATGGTTGCTAGGCTGTCCGTGGTCTTCGCTTTCTCTTTCCTTGTCTTTAAGAAGTCACTCCTCAGCTAAGAACAAAACGACTTGAATTAAATGCATTAAGAGTTACCAATCTCTGACCTTTTAACAGAGAATAAAAGAAAACAAGCGATCTTAGTTTTTCTTTTAGCAGCACGAAAAACATACACAGAAGTGCAAAAAGTCTAACTAGCGCGTTCGCTAATAGGCGTAAGTTTTCAAACTGACAGAATCATGAATATCACAGTTTTCTGATTAGGTAACGTACGATGCATGTATTATACTGATCTTATTGACGAGGATATCTATCAAAGTACAGTCGGATGGCCAGTTTATAAACCCGATGACATTCATCGAGAAATTATGGTGACTAAGAAATATCTGCCTGCTGATACCTTATAAGTTTTTCGCTTTCTTTTTTTATTTGTGGTTTATCGGCTACCATAAGCAACTCTATGGGTAGAATAACTCGCCAGTCCCTAATTTGTAGACACAAGTTATAAGGAAGAGAAATACTTACCGGTTATTTCCGGCACCGTAGGACAAAATACCACACATGCGTCATCCGGAACTTGGACGTGGACCCGGCTCTACCGATTAGGAAACCAGCGGAGGATCTGACCAGTGGGCAGCTGGGAGGGGGACAATACCTGATAAGTCCGTAACGCTTCTAAGGTTCTTGAACCAATTTTAAGGTGCTATACGGTGTTTATACATTGATACTGCTTTTTGTAATTTGGACAGGACATAAAAGTTTTACTTTCTTGCTTTGATACTTAGACACACATATTAGTGTGGGGAGCCATGTTGGTGAAGTAAAGAAAGGTGCTTGTAATATCCCATTGCACAGTATGAATCCCTCTTTGATTGCCTTGTGGCCGTTTACAGTTGCGCAATAAAGTAAAGTTCAATTTTTGTGTTGATGGAAGATGCACCTTTAA
Organism: Macrothele yani; assembly: GCA_039090855.1. Lineage (NCBI taxonomy): Eukaryota > Metazoa > Arthropoda > Arachnida > Araneae > Macrothelidae > Macrothele > Macrothele yani. The sequence goes on along the minus strand of CM076995.1, from coordinate 2,946,005 downwards.
CACAAATTTTGAAAGTGGCAAGCTCATAAAACAAACAAAATGTATTAATAACGTCTGGATAGTGCGGAATTGAGTTGTTCAAAGTTGCATGATACTAATCCAGGTGCCATGAAACATTACGATGATCCTTTGAAAATCACGTACATGCTCTGCATGATTTTATGCTAACGTCAACAACGAAATCATGAGTCAGTCGTCCCTGCGTTTGAGCATGTGCACCAAATCTGACATGCGCCAATAAGTAATAATGTCAGTTTTTTCGACATGGATGAGTGTCCTATTTCAATAATAGCTTCTGTGCACTGATTTTAATGGCACGGTCTTACGTGAAAGTTTGTTCCTCCGTCGTTTCCAATGTGTAAAAAAACCAACTGAATCTCGAAAATGATGGTAGCGTGAAGGTTTTTTCCCGCTGAGAGTAATGTATTATTCGATTTGCTTTCAAATAAAATTACGTAGATCTACAAACGTTTTGTTTCAGATTTGTTAGTTTCGATGGCCTGATTTGAAAACTGATGCTCAAATCTGTCTCTCACGCAGTTTTCCTGGGAATGAAATGTTTTTGTTGTCGAGTTATGCAAAACATAAGGGTTTTAAAAGTTACATATTGTGTAGGATTGCTACAAAATAATGTTGCCACTTAAACTTGTTGTGTAACTGTTATGAACATGAATCTGATAAAAGTTCAGGATGGAAGGACTTTGTACTGGCTGAGAGAAGAAGAGTAAGAAGGAAGAGAAGCATGTCTGAACTCGCACTTGAGCTCATCTCTGCTTGCCTATAAAGCTCAAAGCGGCAAGCTGGAGTACTGTGTCTGCGCTGAACCTTTGTCTGTTATATTTGCGTTTGTATTCAACGTAGTGAATGTTATTTTTTAAGACAATGGCTGCACGGAAATATGTTAACTGTCCGGATATTTTCTTTTATATTACTGGGGAGTTTTTCATTAAAAAAACGACAGAGAAACTTTGCAGACTTTATGAAAAAGGCTCTGCTGTCCATATTTTGGGATCAAACTTAGGGACTAGGACAGATAATGGTAGTCCCACAGATGCTCAATTGGGTTTCAGTGTGGGTAATTAGGGGGCCAGGAAAGTACTTTGAAGTCTTCATCGTGCTCTTCCAACCACTCTCGAACATTTCCTGCTGTGTGACACGTCGAATTGTCGTGCTGAAAGATCCCATCGCCACAGGGAAGACAATCAGCATGTATGGGTGTATGTAGTGTCTGCAAGGATGGATTCATAACGAATTCGGTCCACAGTGCTTTCTACAGGTATGAGTGGACCCAGAGAATGCCACGAAAACATTTTCCAGACCATAATGCTGCTCCCATCAGATGATGTTATTCCAGCTATGGTTGAAGAGTGTTTGTTCTCCGATGTTTCTCGCCTTATATGCCAACGTCCATCCGTTCGATAAAGCAGAAAACGTGACTCATCGGAGAAGGCAATATTTTGCCATTCAGCGGAGGTCCATTCTGCCGATGCACCTTCGTCAGCATAGGTTCAATGGCCATCCGTCTGCATCGCAGCCCCATATGTAGCAGGGTTCGCTGAACTCTCATTTTAGACACAATTCCGGTATCCGCCTGGTTCATTCAGCCAATGAATTGCTCTAAAGTAGCGTGTCGATAGGCCCTCACGCACATTCGAAGCCGACGTTCACCTCTCACATCAATGGCACGTGGTGCTCATCAGCTGCCACGTGGCTTATTCGCAATGGTGCCATTTCTCAAATCACGATGCACTTTAACCACAGCAGAACGCGAACAGTTCACAAACTTGGCTGTTTCAGAAACACGGCCACCCTTGGCCCGAAAAACGATAATCATCCCTTTTTGCAAATCTGATAAATCGCTCCTTTTATCCATGACAGCAACAAGTGTTATGTTTTCAGAATGCCAACAGCACACCTTATATACCCTACAAGCCAGCTCACGACACGTGCCTTCTTCCATTGGTTACGCGCTATTAACGTTAGACGTAGGCGATGGTCACAATAATGTGACTCGATTGTCTAATTCAATATGAGAATTTTGAAAAGCCATTGCTTGGAATTGAGAAAGAAGCTTGGTTTGCTTTCAAATATGTCACATAAGAGTTCTTATATAATTACCAGGATCCAAACTGAAAACAATTCGTGAACACTACGTTGGAGAAAGCATGCACTGTAAGCCTCAAAGTAACTCTCCTGGATGCTCATTAGGATCCTTGTGTATAATTACATAAGAACTTTTATGTGAATCCTTGAAGACAGTCCACGCAAATATCTGGAAACTTTGAGTGAGTTGCAGTGTAAAATGATTCACTAGGACACATAGGAGATAGGAAGAAGGTACCAAGGCAAATGGAGAATAGGCATGATAGAAGACTACTGCTGGACTTAGAGTGAAGAGTAGTGTAAAAGATTTCACCCAGGACACATAGGGGGTAGAACGAAGATACAAAGACAGCAGTATGCAGCAGAATACACCAAGACAGCAGTATGCAGCAGAATACACCAAGACAGCAGTGTTCAACAACCAAGATACCAAGTCAAATGGAGAATCAGCATGATAGGAGACAACTGATGGACGTTGAGTGAAGAGCAGTATAAAAGGTTTCATCAGGACACATACGAGATAGAGAGAATGTACCAAGACAAATGGAGAATCGGCATGATCGGAGACTGCTTCTGGACGTTGCATAGAAATACGTCAAAAGAAGCAAGTAAGCGGAAGTGTAAAAAGCGCAGTTCTGAAAAGAAGAGACACAGATTTTACAAGAAGCAATCTGAAACGCATTAGATATATGAACAAAGTGTAACTATGTGTGAACAGATGTTTTAAATCTAATGGGTGTACCCTCAATACTAATTAATCATTTGGACATTTATCATGTTTTATAACCTACTACACTGGTGTAAAACTTAAAGACGAGCCAGGTTTTGGCCTGTAGCATCGCACAGGAGCGGCCTGGATATGTGAAATTCAACCCATAGGAACTCCATCACTTACTAAAATGATGATGGAAACAACATCGACATAACTGCAGATACTGAAGGATATAGTGGAACTTTTTTCAGAACAGGCTACATAGCCCTGAGTGCCATGATACAGATGTGTCACTGCCAAAGACGACACGAAGGTAAGAGGAGGTCCTCAGTAAGGGATATGAACACCTAACATCGTTGCATGATTTGCACCGTCTGTCAATGCATCGTACTAGGTTATTCACGACTTCTTGAGGTAACATCCCCCAGTCGTCGGTCAGCACCGTCTTCAGCTATTGGACAGTTTCAGATGTGTGTGTGCGTGTGTGTGTGTGTGTGTGTGTGTGTGCGTGTATGTGTGTATTGATTGTAGCAACGTGTCTCTCCAGAGCTTCCCACACGCTTTATATTGGATTTAGGTCGGGTAACGTACTGGCGAATCCCTCCGCTGAATGTCTTCACTTTCCAATAGTTCATCAACAGCCACCGTACGATGGGATGAGGCGTTATAGTCCATTAACACGAACTGTGGTCCAATGGCACCTCGAAACAGACGAACATGGGGAAGGATTACATTATTACAGTAGCGGGCACCGCTGACAGTACTTCCTTCCAGTATCTGGAGCTCCGTGCTTCCATCTATCAGAATGCCTCCCCATACAAGAACACCGCGGTCGCCATATCTATTCCTTTCACTGATGTTTTCGGGGCGATACCGAATACCTGTCTCACGCCCGATTAGCTGACGACCAAAATCGCTAGAGGGACTAAATCTACCCTCATCAGTAAATAGTACCCTACCCCACTGTTCTTATGCCCAGTTCTTATGTTCTCTAGGCCAATGTGTAAAAGATGTCTGTGATGAACAGTTTTTAATGGAACATAGCGTACTGGTCATCGGGCAAACAGTCGACTTTTGTGTAGTCTCCTAGGCATTGTAAACCGCGATATTGTGCGTCCTGTGCTCATGCTCATTTGTTTTGCATTGTTATTTGCTGTCTGGTGTCGATTCTTGTTGGCCTGTAAGAGCAAATAGTGATCCTCACTGTGGGTGGTAATTGGTAAACGACCACCACCGGTCTTTTGCATAGCTTTACCTGTAATCCTGAAGGCCGACCACGAATACGATACAGTGCTATGGACGATACTGAACACTTGGGTCACAGTAACAGTTCGGCTCTTCTCGAGCCTCTCAGTCATTCGATCACGAGTGAAATCATCAAGATGTTCTGGATAGGCCATTTCGCCATCTTTAGCACACAATAAAACGTCTGTAACACTCATGCACAGCGACCGGTGACTTCCACTCATGTACTCTGTGAGTAGCGCATTTTTTCTGACGTCACAGACTCTATTATTACGCATGTGCTGTTACTCCTGTTCCCAGACACGATCCTGAGTTAGTTTGTGTTTCGGTGCTGCAGCTATTTGTGAAGTTATTTTAGTTTTTCCACTTCGTCCTCAAGTTTTGCACACCAGTGTATTTGATGCATACTTTGCCCAAAGTGCTACATCATCTTGTGAAGAATCCTTACGGTATAGAGTAAAACTTAGATCGCATTTTCAATCAGCACCGTAAAATATATGTTCAACATCTGCTAGAATAACTTGTATTAATTTTAACTCTTATGTAAACATTTATGTTTGGAGAATGCAGAAATTTTGAGGTATCATTTGGTTTAGGTACATCGCCCGCTTAAAGCGCTAATATGTAACATTTCGTTGACGTGTGCTATTAAAACGTTAATTTCCAAAGAGGGTGTAACACACACAAACTGAAAAAGAGATCACCTTACGCAAGCTCGCAGAAACGTGCCCCCTCTGTAATATAGACGAAGTTAGTTACGTAATTTTTCTACTGTTTTATTAACACACAGCCATTAAAAGGTTAGTCATCACTTTCATAAGAGCAATAACCTATTTGGAGGAATCCGTGAGTGGAAGAGGAACGAAATGCTTCAAAACATAGAGTTCTGCGCTACTGTGGGGCAAGGGATGATTTTTCGCAGATGATGCTGAAAAACTTCTCCTCAATTTTTACACCGTAATGTTTTTCCTTATAATAAAATCGAATGGTGGATTTTTTTCTCAATATCTGCAAAGGAATTTTTACACTTCATTGCTGCGCTATTTTTCCGTTGATGATTCTAATGTTATATCTTATTAAATGACAGTGTGCCTATGTGGGTTTTATTCAGGGCATTTTTCAAGAGGGAGAAAAAATCAAAATTGTCAGTGACACTGTACAGGTTTCTGTAAATAGCTTAGTATACATCTTCAATGTTTACAAAGCTAAAGTTTTGGTGGCAACACGAGCATTACGCAATAAGAAAGTTTTAGATCGCATTTTTTCAAAGCAGATGTGAGAACTGAAATTGGCAAACACAAGGCACATGTTTTGCGGTGTTTGGGCTATTTTCTCTGACAGTCAAGGGTATAATGAATAAAGCTTTTAACTAAGCTAGTAATTTTTATAATGCTTCTGCTATTGAATTATATGCTTGTACTAAGCTAATGCTTCGTCTAATGGTTGTTGTTTGTTAATTAAATCATGAATAAACTTTCCTGCTAGTAGTGTAGTAGCAATAATAAACAAGCTTTTAACTGCTAGTAATGTTGTGGTAGTAATTAAGATGAATAAAGTCTTAACGCTGGTTGTTAATAATAATCAACTAATGACATAAAACTAACAGCCAGACAGAGATCTGACAAAAACTATGAACTGAGAAAGACGTACTTACGAAAAAGTTCTTTTATTAGATAACTCTTGAATCATCCAACGCACACACACTACTCGTATCACAATAATGAAGAATCAACCTACTCACATAGAACGAAGCTCTGGCTATACAACAACAAACGCTCTCCTTCACATAAACCAACGCTCTTTTTAGGTATCGTTGAACGCGCCTATTTATACTGGCTACCACCACGTCATGACTTACACTCATTGCCAGATCTCATTCAGCGGGTGAAATAACATCTCGTTCAGTAAGAAGATAATTTACATAGTAAAATAAAATAACCAGAGATAGTAAAAATCAAAACGAAAGTGAATATAGAGTATACGTTACAAGGGTCATGTAAAAGTCATGTGCTTCATCAATTAACTTTTGTTTTCTGTACAACATGATGTTTTGAATTTTATTGTGGTGCTAATGAGAGAGCTGGGCAAATAAGCTCATACATACAATCAAAAAGAAAGTTTGCTTAGCCCTTGGTAACGCACATACCGTACATTTAGGCATTGTTGAAAGATCCCTTCTAAGCACACCGGTACAAACATGCATGTTTGTCAACAAAAAACATCACAACGAGTTAAAAATCTAAATATGGTCACCTCTAACAACACACAATGGAATGCATCACCATACCAAAATTGCCATTTGGCTATTTTACCTATTTTTAATTTATAATAGAAAGACAACTGTGAACACGCAAGTTACCTTTCAGCATGCATAAATTACCATTTTAAGCATTGTGAAAGGCTTTTGTTTAACTTCATGTATTTTTAATGTTTCGTAGTCACTTGAAATCTTACGTTACTTCTAATATTCTCCATTTCATAATTGTAATTGCAGCGGGTGGATTTGGTGATTTCTAGCGTGATCCTTGCATTATGATGTTCAAAACTATTTTAAAGAATCGAAGATAATCACAAGTGAGTACATAAAAGAATAAAAACTTAATCAACATGAATTAGCTAGCATTCGTCAATTTTGCATAACTTAAATTATTAACGCAGTTTGTTTAAAGCAAAGTACCGAAAGTTTTTCTTTGAGTAAGGTCATTCATTAACATGCGTTCCACTCGACGAACTGTCCTGATAAATGCACAGCTTTTTTGTTCTCCTGGAAAAGCATGCGATGTTTTCAGTAGTAAAGTAAGATGCTAGGTGCTTGTGGTGTATCGACTGCAAAATTCACAACAAATATGTTTAGTAAATATTGCTAAATATTAAAAGGATAAAGTTGTAGAAGTTGAAAGTTCCTCTGACAGAGCTGCACGACTTGTTATCCAACTCTCAAAAAGATACCAGGCTCAGATTATTCAAACTTATGCACCCACCACAAAGTCATCCTGAAGAAGAAATTGAAGAATTTTATGAGGAAATTTGTGATCTAAATAATAAAGGTAAGCAGCACTTGAAAATAATTATGGGAGATTTCAATGCAAAAATAGGGCAACGGCAACAGAATGAAACTTCAGTAGGTAAATTCGGTCATGGCAACAGAAACCAGCGTGGAAATACTCTCGTTGAGTTTGCAGAGGCAGAAGGGTTTTTCATCTTGAACTCCTTCTTCAAGAAAAAGCCACACAGGAAATGGACATGGAGACATCCAAATGGGACGACAAGTACAAAATCTATTGACATAACCAACCTTAAAAAACACCATAATACCTTCAAGTTAGAACTGAAGAACAGGTTCTCTGCTTTAGAAGGCCTAACATCGGAAGAAGTGGACATCTCTGAAGTTAACAGAAAAGTAACCAAAGCTCTTATGGAAACAGCAACAAAATTAGCTGGGTCTAAGAACAAGTTGCATGTGAACAAATTATCAGGAAAAACCAAAATGTTGATGCAAAAAGAAGAGAGATGAGGACAACTAAAGAAGATGTGATATCCAAAGTGGAATATATAGAGCTATGCAAAACAGTAAGAAAAAGTATCACTGAAGACGTAAGGAAATTCAACTGTGAACTAGTGAGGAAAGCAATTGAAAACAACCATAGCCTAAAGATAGCAAAGGGACATCTCAGTAAGGGAAGAAAACAGATTATGGCACTGAGAAAAGAAGATGGTTCTGTAACAAGAAATAGAGGCGAAATTTTGACAAGAGTGAAAGATTTCTACTCCAAATTATATGAAAGGGATGATATATGCACTCCAGACATCATGAAAGATACCAGTACCAGAGTTCCTCCAGTCCTTCCAGCAGAAGTTGCACATGCAATCAAGAACATGAAGCGAGGAAAAGCTCCAGGAGAAGATGGAATTACTGTAGACATCATACAAGAAGCAAGTGGAGAAATCGAAACAGTACTCGCCCAAATTTTCACTGATGCCTTAATGAAGGAAAGATTCCTGAGGATTGGAACACCGCTACAATGATCCTGCTACATAAGAAAGGGGACATTGAGGATCTCGGAAACTACAGACCTATCAGCCTCCTATCAGTAGTTTATAAAATCTTCACTAAAGTTCTTTCACACCGCCTGAAGGTAACACTGGACATGGCTCAACCGAGAGAACAAGCTGGATTCAGGAGTGGCTACAGCACAATAGATCATATTCACGTGCTGAGAGAACTAATTGAAAGAGCGAGGGAATATGAACTTCCATTGTGCATGGCTTTTATCGATTATGAAAAAGCCTTTGATTCGGTGAAACCATCAGCAGTTACAATGGCTCTGAAAACCTGCGGTATTGAAGATGCATACATTAATATTATTAATAACATCTATGAAAATGCAAGTGCAAAGATTAGGCTGTTTGAAAATACAACACACGTAAAAATTGGAAAGGAGTGAGACAAGGTGACACCATATCTCCGAAGCTCTTTAATGCCACTTTGGAGGGTGTTTTTCAGTCGCTGAGCTGGGAAAACAAGGGGATAAAGATTAATGGAGATTATCTAACCCACCTTCGCTTTGCTGATGACGTAGTCATTTTTGCAACTACCCCATCAGAGCTGCAGAGTATGATCCAGGAACTTGCTGACAAGAGTAAAGAAGTGGGATTAAAAATGAACATTCAGAAGACAAAAGTGATGTTCAATGCTTTTACAAGAAATGAAGATTTATTGATTGATGGAGAAAAGCTGGAGATAACAGACACGTACGTTTATCTTGGACAGCAGATATCAAGTGAGGGTCACATTGATGAAGAAATTAATCGGCGTACAAAACTTGCCTGGAGAGCTTTTGGAAGAAACAGCATAATTTTCAAGAGCAATATGCCATTATGTCTTAAAAGAAAAGTGTTTGATCAATGCATCCTTCCAGTGCTTACGTATGGTGCAGAGACGTGGACCTTAACTAAAAGAGACATACAAAGGTTGCAGACAACTCAAAGCAGCATGGAGAGGTGCATGCTTGGTGTAACCAGGAGAGATAAGAAGAGGAACTCGTGGATCAGAAAAATGACAAGAGTGGAAGACATCATGATCAGAGTTAAATCCCTGAAATGGCAATGGGCTGGACATACTGCCAGAAGGACAGATCATCGATGGACAGCCGAAATTTTAGATTGGATTCCAAGGGACAGGAAAAGACCCAGAAGAAGACCACATGGGAGATGGGTGGATGAAATTCGAAAGTATGCAGGGGTGACATGGAGGAGACTGGCACAAGACAGACCGTTGTGGAGGAAACTTGGGGAGACCTTCGTCCAGCAGTGGATTGATAATGGTTGACAATGATGATGATGACGATGATTTCATTAATATCACAAACGCTACTTACTCTCTCATTGATATTTCACCTTTAAAAGCATTATTGTGCATGAATTACATGCTGCTCTGAGAGACTATTGCACAAGAGTCATATGTTTCGGTGAGAAGTTATTGTATACCGAGCACATGCTTTCTTCACAGATTGTTGTAGCATACACCAGTCATACTCTTTTCTTACAGATTATCGGACATGAAGCATATGTGGCCTCAAAAAAGGATACATATTGATCAAAAATGGATATCAATCTATGTGAATGCTCTAAAATGCTGTGTTTGATTATAAATTTCTTCAAATTGCGGTGTTTGCATTAGTCAAATTTCAGAGAAAAAATAGATCAAAGCAGGAGTAGTCATAATTTGCGCACTTTCTTTAGTCTTTAGAATAAGAGGAGCGCCGTAAAGAATAAATAAGAGTTTTTGCTTGAAAGTCAAGAAATTGTTATGATCAGAAAGAAAATGTGATTCCCTCAGTTCATATACACGCATTCGCGGAAAAATAGTTGTTACAGTATTCACCATAAAAATAAGAAAGAGAAAAGAAAGACGAAAAGAAAACATTCCTTCTTAAAGATGATGAACGGTTCCACGGCTTCTGTTTAATAAAGGAAGAACATGCGCGCATGATTGCTTTGATTTGCATTCGGAATTCTTTTTCAAACTGTCAGCAGTTTCAGCGAGATTATGGGAATAATGCAGAATCTCCGATCGCATTAGAACGACTAAGATTTGAAATGCAAAGCTTTTCTTTCTCGTAGAGGCATGGATGGTCTTGCAAACAGAAGAAAAGAAGACGAGGTCATAGTATGCAAATGATCATGTTGTTTGCAAAGATGTACAAATACATATGAATGCAGAACTTTCTTCGTGTATAGAAAAGCACAATATGGAAGGAAGAAAATCCCATCTTTTGTCGGAATTTGAAAGAGAAAGACTACTACTTAAAGGTAACTTGCTGCTGTTGTAAAACACACCGTCTTCAATTCTAATAGCAGACAGAATTCTAGCATTTCAATCATCTGCATATTCCGGTTTGTTATGTTAAATGTAATTCGGTGTTCCGTTCATCTATCATTTCCGAGATTTTCCGCCCCTCGGGAACGGTGACTGCACGGGACAGCATATGATTAAAAACGAAATAAAAGCAAAACAAAATCCCATTTAATGTAAAAAAAGAAGTAACTGAAGAACAAAATTGCACTATGAAGTAAACCATAAATTCTATGACCAGAGTTGGAAACGGGTCAAACATTTTGGACCCGAACCCGGACGTCACATGATTTGACCCGACCCGGATTTCTAAGTGACCCGGACCCGACCCGGACTAATCTCCTTTGAACTACTGTACAATAAACAGTATATATTCAGGGCGCTCAAAAAGTCTCTCCGCTGTTGTTACCTAGGTTATATGGAAATCAAACAAATGTGGTATTATAGGAACGTATAGTTTACTCACTTACTTTCAGGGGTGCTCAAACTTTCGTCCTTCATTTGAAAGACACAACCTACCTGTTTTACATATGTTTTCAAACACTTTTGCAAGAGTCAAAACGTTCCTCTACAGTAATTAATGTTAAGGCTGTTCCACCTAATTTTGATGTCACTACAGACAAAATTTTGGAACTAAGCAAAATGTTGTACGTTTAATTTCAATATTTGCTGTTTTCTCGATAACATATCCAGCTTCAGAATATGTTTCACAGCAACACCAATTTTCAGAAGAGTATGATGATTTGAAAGTTTCCAAAACGTGGATGTTGTTTTCATCATTGCTCCTCAGAAGAGAAACTTTTCCTTCTGAGGACCCTCTTCCTTCGTATTGCATGACAAATCATTTTTCAGTCCGCGGGCACCAGTATCGAGCACAAAATTACACAGTGCACATTTTTCTTCGAAAAAATTTTTTTTTTACTTTTGAAAAATAAAACGGAAATAAAACGAAAGAGAAATTGGGTCAGGAGCACTTTGACCCGATCCATTTGACCCGCTAGAAATTGTTAACCCGTTGACCCGTTTCCATCTCTGTTCATGATGGTTATTTTTTTAACAATCATCGTAACTTTATCTCACATGATGTCACATTTTCTACACAAAAGGCCGCAGGAATATTACTTCATTTGTTGTAGAAACTTATGCAATTGCGCAAGATTATTCCATGAACTTAAGGTTGTTGTTATGTGTTGCTGAAAACAGCTGAACTATTTTTCTAAAATCGTTTTGAAGTGTTGAAAAAAGTTCAGTTTTCCTAATCTGCACTTCGTTTTCTTACTCCGTGTACGTCAAACGTTGATAAGCATTCTAGGGGCACAAACAGTAAAATCACTCAAAGGTACGCTCCTGATTCGGCGAAATTTTACATAGCTTTTATTGAACTGGAAGCGCATAGACTTTACGCTTCCGGCAGATTGTATCTATTCATCCACTGCATTGGAAAAGCCTTATGTAAAGTTTGACAAATTAAATTTGTGATGTTCTTTATAAAGTTACGTTCCCTGAGCCACTGATACTTTGTCATGATCACTATATTACCTGGACAGTCACTCAACAAATAGGTCTGTACCACATAAGACGAGGCTTACACAGGAACTATCACCTACTTTAGTGCACTCGCGTCACGGTAAAGCTCCAAATATTGTAATGTAAGTTTATTCGACCCTAATTTGTCTGCTTGGTACATTTTCCCCAACATTTGTTGAGAATACTGCTCACTGAGTGAAAGCTGTGTATTGCGAATTTTTATCTCCAGATTTAATTTCTTGCTTCTCATTATGACTTATACCCATGTCTGCGGTTTAATTAAATTCCAACAGTATTTCAGAATTGACGTGATACATCTTTTTATGTAGCAAAAAAGTTATTTCACAGTTCTAGGGAAGTCTCGTTAACGTTGTTCGCTAGATTGCTAACTAAGTCTCGTGTACTTCAGCGGATACTTGTTCCTTCTGAGTTTATAAAAAACGCTTTATAATGAATTCATGTTCTTGCTAGTAGTGTAGTAGTTAATTATAGTGAACAAGCTTAACTGCTAGTAATGTTGGAGTAGTAATTAAGATGAACAAAGTCTTAAGCTGGTTGTTAATAGTAACACTTAATGAAAGAGACCTAACTGCCAGACAGTGGTCTGACAATAATTGAACAGAGAAAAGGGTACTCACTTTAAAACCTTTTATTTGAAAACTCCTGGTATCATCCAACTCACACTTCACAGAGCACAATAATGACGAAGAACCTAATCACATAGAACGAAGCTCTCTCACGTAACACAAAAGCTCTCTACGCACATAAACAAAAAGCTCTCCTAGGTATCGTTGAACGCGCCTATTTATACTGCCTACCACCACGTCATGACTTACACTCATTGCCACATCTCATTCAGCGGGAGAAATAACATCTCGTTCAGTAAGAAGATAATTTACATAGGAAAATAAAATAACCAGAGATAGTAAAATCAAAAGGAAACTGAATCTAGAGTATACGTTACAGCTTCGTTAAGAAATACTGTAGCGTTCAAAGATTCATTTCTAAATTGCACGTTTTACCTTTTTGACTAGAATATACTGAAATTTCAGTTCATTTATGATGTGAAGAAGTTATTTTACACGAAAAACCTCCCTATTATTCTTCTTTAATGAATGGCTGGTGAAGGACTGGGTCAATTTGATTTATTTCATGCTATTCTGTTTTGACGGAGCAGTTTCCTACACAGTACTGACAACGTAGCTGTAACGTTTAAGTTGTAATAGTATTTCTAAAGTCTGTGGAGTTTAAAATAAAACGCTGTTCAGAAATCAGCGTCGTGTCTTTGATAAAATGTTACTTCATAAGCCCTCGAGTTTTTGATAAACTGTTGCTCAAAACGCCAGTGACTTAGATAGATCCACAAAACCGGAATCTTCTGCAGACAGCGTGTGAAATGCCATGATATGCCTAAAACAGAACCAAATGAGCGTAAAAGGTGAAGTGAAAAAAGCTACAGGAATTACTTTTTTCCGCTGTCCTATGTACAATTCGTTACAGACACGCGATTTCTGCGTCTCAAACGGGCAAAGTATCAAACTACATCACTGTTGGAAAAGCAGAAAGAAAGAACTGAACAATAGTTACATAATTTCAGAAAAGTACGAAAAATTGTCCTAATAATGAGAATTACGAACGAAATCATTTCAAACAAGAACCATAGTTTAACTGCAAAAAAGGAGTGGTTGTTTACGCTCTGAAAGTTGTGGACGCTTTTTGTACTGCTTCCTTATCACCTCAGCCTCACTGTTCAAATTTTACGACAAACAGTAACATTTTAGTATTATGGTCGTTTTATTGAATATCTGAAATCCCATACACGCTGTGTGAATCCAGGAGTTACAAGCAAATACGAAAACGCAGCAGACTGGTGTTTAACATTAATGTTGCTGCTTAAATAGAAGAACGTTTAGACAATATATGAAAGAAGAATCTCGTCCAAGGTCCAGAAATTGTGTCTTGCCAATATAGATAGGGTCGTTCCTTATCAAAGCTGGCATCACATGTACGAGAAGTAATCTAAGTTCTCCTCAACTTCTTAGATTAAAAATGTGGAAATAAAAGATTTACCAGTGAAAAGTGTTCGTGTTTCTTATTCAAACACCAACATTTTTAATTCGCATTCTTTAAATTCTTAGGTAAAAACACTAAATGCGAGTGACTTTCAAAATTAAATGAATCCAAAACGAGCTAGTCGTCATTCCTATATCTCTAAATTATATGAAATACGAAATTTAAGTCTGATAAATCAAAAATGATTAGGAACATAGTTTTCTTTTTCAAAATTAAATACAAATGAGATGCCGATAACAGTGTATTTTAATAGCAATTTTGAGAACTATCCCGATCAAAATTCAGGATTTTTTCCTTGAAAATGTTCTATTCTTTACTCTTTGTCATTTTCAATTATTTCTAACCGCAGGAAAAAGCAGCTGCAGTTTTGATCTTACTACGCCTATAGTTTTGGAAGCTTAGTATGGTATCGGGAAATTAGAATAAAAATGAAATTATAATATGTGAAATTGAAATTAGAATTTCTTTAATTAGAAAGAGTAGATTGTATTGGGTGTTTCGGCCGAAGCAGGAAGTGTGTTTCAAGAAATCTTTTCCTTCTGTTTAAATTTCATTTATTCGTTGTTTTAAAATATTTTACTTAAGCACAGGAATTTACAGTTATGCCATATTATATTTTTAGCATAAGAAACGATTCGTACATTTTGCTGCGTAAACATAAAGGCAAATTAGAAAAGGGAGAAGACTTTATTTAATTAAAGTGTGATCAGAACTTGATTGAACGAACATTTCCTAAAATCACTATAATGCAACTCTCAACAAGGTTACGCTTAGTTCAATCATTTCTGCTTACGTTATGTATTCATCGGTCTTTGTTGGCAGCATGCTACGCTTTTTTCTGCAATTAATTAATGGTATTGAAGCGGCAAAAATGCTGTTGAAACTCGTGTCGAATAAATCCGTATTTCGATGGAAAAAAACGCTAATGACTGAAACAATTTCCTGCTCGAAATTTGGGTTTGTGTATGATGTTGGTCTTTTGTGCTGTAACTAATTTAATTCGTCCTCGAGTCTCTGATCGACTTTTCGTATGACTCCACTTACATTCGTTAGCCTTTTTGCAGCTCCGCTTTTTTGTCTTATTTGGACATTAACTCTATGTTTTTTATTTTTAAAATACACGCTGACCTATGATAGTTTCGCACTTTGTAATGGAAAAACTTCCTAGTGTTTCTTCAACCTGCGAATCCTTAGCTTTCTTCCCTTATTCTATCTTAGTAACGTACATTTCAGTTTGTACGTTGTTGTTGTTTTTTGCTCTATTCGTAGTAAATGAAATTGGAAAAAATAAGAATTCCTGCATAATGCAAATTAAATCTTTTTCTTTTGATTTACATAGTTTGAGCGTAAAAGCGTAACTATTTGAAAGTAATCAATAATATGCAAAATGTATATGTCCATCTTAGATTTCCTCACGGTCCTGTTTCCCGGATTTACTTACAAGTCGCTGTGCTTTTTTTATCTACGTCGAGACTGGCGTTGAAGTCTTACCAGAAATGTTCCACTTAGCAGTCCTTAAGTAAATGTCTGAGTTCTTACTTTTTCTTTTACTGAAATTAGCTTTGGTCTTCTAGTGATTGAGCAAAATTTGTATTTGGTTAAAATGTTTAATTAGGAAAGAGTTGATAATTTAAAAAACAACTTGCTCGAACAGCTACAAGAGAAATCTCATTCTAAGATAATTAATTTGCAGAAAACCTTTCACAATATATTCACAGATAGAGTATCATGTTGCAACTGTCGAACTGCTTCTATTTATAACTTTTAGGCAGTCCCAGAAGTAATTTACTTTTAATCGCTACACTTGAAGGCTGCCTAAATACAATTTGGTAGCTGAGATGATTTATATGATATATACACTGAAGTGTCAGAAAAACTGGTACAGACGCGCTTATGCAAAATACATAGCAACGTCACCTATGCGCGTACTCGGTTGCGTCCGCCAGTGCGTATATAAAGAGATAGACATCCTTGCCAGCTGTCAGAGCTGTTTTCGGCATGAGAATGACAAGTAATAACGATTTAAATTATTTTCAACGTTATGTCATAGTTGGCGCTCGTGAGATGGGCCATAGTATTTCTGAGATAGAAACGAAGTTCGGATTTTCACGGACGACCATTGTAAGGGTGTACCGTGACTACAAGAATTCCGGCAAAACCTCCAACCTACGATACAAGTGTAACCGTAAGAAGACATTGGGTGAACGTGACCATCGTTGGTTGTCAAGAATCGTTTCACGCGATAGGCGTGCAACACTCTCGCAGGTATAATCGGAATTCAATGCTAGAGCCTCGACAACCATCAGCGTCCGGACTGTGCAACGTACCCTGCACGATATGGGCTTTGGGAGCCGACTCCCAACTCGAGTCCCCTTGATGGGTGCACGACACAGAGCTATGCTCCTCGCTTGGACACGGCAACACCGCCACTGGACACTTGATAACTGGAAGCAAGTAGCCTGGTCTGACGAGTCGCGTTTCCAACTGTATCGGGAAGATGGAAGGATTCGTGTGTGGCGCAAACCCCATCAAGCCATGGATCCCGCCTGCCAACAGGTAACTGTACCGGCTGGTGGGGTGTCCGTAATGGTATGGGGTGTGTTTAGCTGGACTTCGCTGGGACCCCTGGTACGTCTACAAACGTCTGTTACTGAGCAACGCTATGTGCGCATCATTTCTGACGAGGTACACCCGTTCATGTCCTGCATTCATGCTGATGGGTTGAGCCTGTTCCAACAGCGCAATGCACCCCCACACAAGTGTCGGGACGCCCATCATGGTTAGAGGAGCATTCATCTGAGTTTGGGGTGTTGCCATTCCCACCTAAGTCCCCAGATCTGAACGTGACAGACCACATTTGGGATGCCATGCAACGCGCTATCAAACACAGGAATCCGAGACCTCGTAATACACCCGAATTGTGGAACGCTCTGCAGGAAGTATGGTGTGCATTGCCTACAGCATATCTCCAGAAGCTAGTGGAGTGCATGCCCCGTCATATTTCTGCAGTCCTGCGCTTCCGTGGGGGACCTACCAAGTTTTAGACGGGTGTGCCAGTTTTTCTGGCACTTCAGTGTATATTCCACTTTAATTAACAGAAGAATACAAAATGAAGTTTCAAATTTGATTACGCGCTTTTCTATGCAGTTTTTTGCGTTATGCGCGTGCAGTTAGTTATTATTATTCGGTGGATGAGAGGCAGTTGATTTAATGAGAAACTGAACGTAAACAGCTTTCCCCCATATTAGAAATGCCGATTATGAGGATGCTCTTAAGAAGTTAAAAAGGCTTCTGTTTCTTCAGAAGCATTAACAAGCACGAACTCTTCAAGGTGTTTACGTCACAGAAGAGACGATATTGAAGTTTTCCTCATTACTGAAGTTCAAGGATTGGAAAAGGAGTGTTTCTCTCTCTCTCTCTCTCTCTTTCTTTCTTAGTCTCTCTCTCTCTTTCTCTTTCTCTCCCCTCTCTTTCTTTCTCTCTCTCTTTCCCTCTCCCCCCCCCCCCCCGCCTCTCTCCCTCTCTCTGTCTCTCTCTCTCTCTCTCTGCCTGTACGCAGTTCATCATCATAACTGCGAACAGCCATAATGATTATTTTTTCCGGAAAATAGTGATTATGACTATGTAGTTTCCCGTTGCCTTGCTCAAACCAATATCGTAGACTTTCACGTTGATTTAGCTACACCTGCGAAGCAAACGGCTAGAAATGACTCAATATGTCCAGGACCGATTTCATCAATCCATCCATGTATTCACGCTTCATTCGCTGAACCCCTGAAAACCCGCAAACTGGTGGTTCAGCAACGAAACTTGAACCACCAGCAGGCAGCCTACCACGCAGGCACGAGGCACTCGTTAAAGGCATTTGTTCCTCTCCAATGGTGTTCAGTTTGTTAGGTAAATTAAATTAAATAAATTAATTAAATTAGGTCCCACTCTAAAAAAGAAGAATGTTGTACCTTTGGTGTCGCACGATAAGTACACTGGAGTGCAAAAATTAAGGACGAAGAGAAGAAATTAGCACAACAGCGGAACGAGCAGGCAGAACGGACCGAAAGACCACTCAGGAGATAGACTATGGTCCGGTATGGTAAGTCATGCGCATATATGCAGCATGACGTGTGGGGGGGGGGGGAAGTTTCGGAAGGGTATAAAGCACACGAGCGGTGTACGCTCAGCAATTCGGTGAAAGCTATTGCACGGTGTACATCGGTTTGAACGACGTCGAGTTGTTGCCACCGTGAGATATGGCCAACAGGCAATCCAGTAGACGACATCTGGATGACTTTACCCGAGATCGCGTCATTGGGAAGTTGGAAGAAGGTCGAAGTGTGACTAGTGTGGCCGAGGAGTTCTGGATCGCTCACATAATCGTTTCACGAGCTTGGAGAGCATTTCAAACGACAGGAACAGCTGTCCGAGAGTTTAGCAGTGGTCGTCCACGAGCAACCATGGCGGCAAACGACCGGTATATTGTCCTACAGGCGAGACGAGACAGACGGAAGACAGCGGGAAAAATCGCAAGGCACATGCAACAGACAACTGGACGTCGGTTATCGCGTTTTACCGTGGCCAGGAAGCTTTACAAAGGTGGTCTATTTGCATGACGACTAGTACGGTGTGTGCCATTAACGCCTGTTAATCGTAGACGGCGATTTTTGTGGTGCCAGGAACACAAGAACTGGACGCATCAGCAATGGGGGTAGAGTTCTCGTTACGGATGAGAGCCGATTTAGTCTGATGAGCGATTCTGGACGTATACACATCTTAAGAGAGCAGGGAACACGCAATCACAACTCCAACATCATCGAAAGGAACCGGTTTGGAGATAGCGGCGTTCTCGTTTGGGTCGGTATCATGATTGGTAGCCGTACTGAACTCCACATCTTCCAAGGAGGTTCAGTCACTGGTGTCCGCTATTGTACCGAGGTTCTCCTGCCTCACGTGCGTCTGTTTAGAGGTGCTGTGGGTCCTGAGTTCCTCTTCATGGACGACAACGCTACACCTTATCGTACAGTGGCTGTCACAGAGCTTTTGGAGAGTGAAGATATTCAACGCATGGATTGGCCAGCAAGGTCACCGGACCTAAATCCAATCGAACACGTGTGGGACCTTCTCGGAAGACGCTTGGCAGCACGTCACCAGCCGCCAGCAACGATTCCACAGCTGCGATTGGTGCTACAAGGGGAATGGGCCGCGATCATCAACAGCTCCTTGACAACCTCGTCCTCAGCATGGACAGACGTGGTAAATCTTGGAACGCAGTCAGGGGTGATCATATCCCCTACTAAAGACTGGATTTTTCTTGGTAGCCGCCTGTCACATGGACGTTTCTGTCTTCTGTCCAGTTGTGCTCGAAGCTACCTTTTCAATAAAGTGCCTTTGTATCCTTTGGATTCCTTGTTTGGACGGTTTTGCTCACTTATCCCATATTCTTACATCTTGGGGATCTTATGGTATGATTTGAGTCGATGTGGAGCACTTCTGCACGACGTTACATTCGAAAAACCGTCTCGTCCTTAATTTTTGCACGCCAGTGTACTTTGAATACAAAAATTACTAGTTTATTTCTTCTGGACGCTTGAATATATGACTATTGGAAAAGGCCAGAGATTTAAGGTATTAACCCATGAATTTTACTTTACACCTGAAAAGCGGGAATATCAGTTGCAATGTGAAAGTTATGGAATTGTTCATGTCAGAACAATAATGTCAGTGAAGGGAAAGTTTAGGGGAATTCTTGAGAAAGTCAGAGCAAATTTCATGAGATGTCAAGTGAAAAGTTATTATTTACTATTATTTTGAAGTCACTATTAGCGAATTTGAGATATCATTAATATTTCGGTGCAGAGAACTGTGTTATTTTACGTTTGATGACACTGCCAGTGTGTTGATAAAGAATTGGAGTGATACTGGTGACATTTCAATTAGTCTGCGCAGAAATATTAAGACATGAAGCAAAAAGAATGTTTTTGCGGATTAGTGTTTATGATGTCTACCATTGTAATAGTCCGTTAGGCAAAATCTTCTGCTGTAATTGGAACTAATGACGAATCTTTCCACCGTAAACCATTTTTCCTGACGTTACCACAAACATGGATCTCTGTGATGCTGTGTAAAACTCTATATTTATTTCTCTGAATATCTCGACTAGTTTTGGAATAAAATCGCTGTAATTACGGAGAAGTATTTTTCAGCTTTTCTGCTGCAAACTTTTCTCACCAGGTCTCGATATGTTTCAGTTTTAATTTGACACTGTCTTGACTTCTTTTGGTCAGATAGGAAAAAGTCCTTTAACGTCCGTTACCTTTTCCATAATCAGTATTTCCTACGTAAGTTTTCGTATTCATGTCTACTATTTTCCTGCTAGATGTCGTAGCACTGTGTTTACATATAGCACTGATTCCGCTCTGAAAGTCCCACTTGAAAAATTAATTTTGCATTCGATTTCTGTAACCAGGATTTTAGATACAAGACTTTTCTCGACGTCTTTCAGTTTGTTTTATACAAACTTTTCCTGTTACGGGATATAAATTCGTACGTAATGTGCGTTTTCTGTAATCTCAGGTTTTACACCTCGGATTCAAAATATTTTTTTAACACAGAATAGCTGCAAATGGAACCAAAATGGTCAACACTTTTTCTGATTTCTTATAAAATTCATAGTCTTTTAAATATAGGTTCTTTTCGCCATTTAAAAATTTAGCTTTAGGTGTGACACAAATGTGTACCTGATTTATTACCTTTGTACAGGTTCACATTACTCAGATTGTTCATAATACGCAGATGAAAAATAAAATCATTTTCTTTCTGACTGATTTTCAGTTCTTCTACGTGCTCAGTTTTCTCACCAGGTGGGGTAGATGTGTAAAACACCTTATGAGATGTTCAAAGTAGAGATTCCAAATTTATTTTTTACTTGGGCTTGGATTGGAAAGTTCTGTTGAAGAGGATTCTTTTCCGCGGTGTCCTAGAACATTCATATATCGTCCATAGTTGCTGATTAAAAACTTTCCCACTATGTGTCATATGCATACGCATTCATTAAACATGATATATTTGCTATAGTATAAATTATCAACATTAATTCACAATTAAATGTTTAATTAACATTGACTATAGTTTCGCGCAGAGCGTTTGGCTCGGCATCATCAGGACGATCATTATCAGCATCATCAGGTATCATTCGTTCTAATGATGCCGAGCGAAACGCTCTGCGCAAAACTATAGTAGATGTGAATAAAGCATTTAATTGTGAATAAACGTTAATAATTTATTCTATCACAACATCACAAGTGTTTAGTCTTAAATTATTTATAAGATATATTTTCTTCCCTTTTTCGAACTGGGAAAGTCTTTTCGCATCAAATATCTGTAACTACCATCAAGAATTCTTGTGCAGTTTCCAAATTTTTGAAAGAAAAATGTTTAATTCGATGTAGTATATTTATACTTGCATTTCCTATGATATCTCTTCAACTTCAAGTAATATATAAAGATTTATTTCTCTTTGTATTAGACATCAGTGAGCATGACCATGTTTATTCACATTTCGTCCCAAAATTGTTCTGTATCTTTTTCTTTCTAATAATTTGGTATATATTTAAATACGGTATATAATTCGTGTTCATGGCAGTCGATAGTTCAAAGGCATTCCCTTGCTGTCGTTACTTGCACTTAGATTCTGACTTTCTTCTAGTAATCAATCTTCAAAAAAAAAAAAAGAATTCAATTTATTTGTAACCGTTTGCAGAGAAAATGCCAAAAAAAATGTTTAAGCGGAGTTGCCTTAGCTTCCGCCATTTTTGTAAGATAATTGAGGTGCAAGCTTCAACTTATCACAATAGCGTTGTTTCACCGTGACATGCTTCATTCAGTAAAGCTAACGAAGAAATTCCTTTGCTTAATATGCAGCACAGATCCTGCCCAAGTGCTATTGTTTTACGTGAGCACGATTGATTTCCTCAGAAGAAGTGCAGGATATATTAGAGATTTAAAATGTGTGAAGACATTTACACTCGTGTCCAAAATTAAAGCCTGGCCTTCGCAGAAATAAAAGGAAAACACGCACGCGTTAAGTCAAATTCGAGATTTCAAAACGATCTTTGAAACATCCTAATCAAAAGCTTGCAGCAGAAATAATTTGAAACTGAACTGGAGTCCAAATCTAAAGTCGGGAAGGCATTCGCAGGTATGAAATGGAAAACTTGTAGTAGCAGGTAGAGACGTTTGACATGTGAACAGACACAATCATAACGGTAATAAACATATTATAACAACAGACAAATATGAACACATTTGCGTATGCAGGGTCACATCCACAAATATTCCCAAGGTCCGAGGTGAAATGTCAGGATGCAACCTAAAAATGTCTTAATACGGAATGGAATCACTTCGTCCGGACACACAACTCTCACAACGACGATACATACTCATCACTCATCACTAGGTTGTTGATGAACTCTGGGACCAAGGAATTCCATTCCTCGATGAGGGAGGTGCGTAGCTTGGGAAGGGTTCTGGAGGGGGGCTCATGAGCTACTACGTGTTGTCCCAGAGCATCCTAGGCACGCTTTATGAGGTTCATGTCTGGAGTCCTGGCTCCAAACCATATACCGAATATCTTTACTGGCAGAAAATCATCGACAAGCTGAGTCCTGTGTGGGCCAGTGCCAACAGCTCCACGAAAAAATACGATATAGGTCTATAGAATCTATTGCCTGTAGCGCTCAGCATTCACATTGCAACCTGTGAACATATGGAGTGGTGCGCGGCCATTGAACATTGCCTCCTCACACGAGTAGACCACCGCCTTCGAAGGAATCCCCTTCACTGACGTTTGCAGGACCATTACAGGTTCCCTTGTTACCTCCAGATGAAATGCCAACGAGAATTCGTTTGTAGACTGAATCTGGGCTCGTCCGTAAAAAGAACACCGGCTCACTCCTCTGGGCTCGAGGAACGATGTTGCCGGCACCAGTTCAATCGAGCTCTCCTGCGGGATGGGGTTGCTAAGTCACAAACCATGGGTCTCCTGGCATAAATGCCAATTACATTAAGCCTTCGATATATCGTTTACCTCGATTCCGCAGTCTCCGAAGCGGCGGAGAGCACAGAAGATAACTGCCGGGCTGTATTGGACCTATGACGCCGTGCGGTTAAGGCAGCATAACGTTCCTCACGGCATGTTGTACGCCTTGGACGACCAGAGCCAGGTTTTCGTGACAGCCCACCGGAAACGTCGAATTCCTGATTTACCCATGAAACCACTCTGGAATGTATAGTAAATTTCCTTGAGACCTAGGCCTGAGACCGGACTAATTCTAATTGTCCTATCGCTCACCACTGTACAGCGTCGGTCACGTGTATGGGACATAAAGAAAGACTTTGCAGCCATCCCACTGCTTTTTCCACGCGCTGTCAACGAGAAATGCTACTGCCGTCCCCCGTTGGCTTTAGGTAAATAATTCAATTTGCATATCGGACAGCATTTTTCTCACTGATATGCAAATTTCACCGCGAGTCCATAGCTTGTGGGTCCATAGCTTCAGTTACACATGTGGGTCCATAGCTTCAGTTACATATGTGGGTCCATAGCTTCAGTTACACATGTGGGTCCATAGATTCCGGTCCATAGCTTCAGTTACACATGTGGGTCCATAGCTTCAGTTACACATGTGGGTCCATAGATTCGGGTCCATAGCTTCAGTTACACATGTGGGTCCATAGATTCGGGTCCATAGCTTCAGTTACACATGTGGGTTCATAGCTTCAGTTACACATGTGGGTCCATAGCTTCAGTTACACATGTGGGTCCATAGCTTCAGTTACACAGCCTCCACCGGCCTGTAGTACCCCAACTTGGCATGTGGGTCCATAGCTTCAGTTACACATGTGGGTTCATAGCTTCAGTTAAACAGCCTCCACCGGCCTGTAGTACCACAACTTGGCATGTGGGTCCATAGCTTCAGTTACACATGTGGGTCCATAGCTTCAGTTACACAGCCTCCACCGGCCTGTAGTACACCAACTTGGCATGTGGGTCCATAGCTTCAGTTACACATGTGGGTCCATAGCTTCATTTACACAGCCTTAACCGGCTTCTAGTACACCAACTTGGCATGTGGGTCCATAGCTTCGTGTAGTTTACGCCACACAAGCTGCCTGCCATCGGCGCGATACAGTGTGAAACGGGATTCGTCAGACCATATGACGTCTTTCCAATCATCTATGCTCGAGTTTCGATGGGCTTTCGCAAATTGCAACCGAATCATGCAATGCTGTGTCATTAACATCGGGACACTATGTGGTTTTCGATAGCCACAGCCGAGTTGTGCCATGTGTCGACGATTGTCTTTGAGCATAGGCTTGTGGATGCTCTTTCTTTAAATTGTGACATCATTTGCTGCAAACAAGTGTTCCGATTCGTCTGTACGATGCTGGCCAATCGTCGGCGCCGTCAATCATCCAATGCACTTTTACGGCCAAATTTCATCCGACTGTTAGAAGTTTTTCCGGATTTCATGTACTCCTGGTACACACTTGCTATGGTTTTCGCGAAATTCCTGACAGTTTCGCCGTTGCACTGATTGAACTTCCGGCCTTCCTGGCTTCCACAACTTGACCTCGATCAAACTCACTTAAATCTCGCCTCGACCCATGCTGGAACTTGACGGAATGTATTCCTTTGCGTACCGACCCAGTCTATTTATTGCTCTTACCGGTTTTCCTGCACACCGCGATTTGCTTTTATCCTGCTGCTTTGCGTATTTTCACCGGGGTGTACGTAATCATTTGTCCTTTCAGTGTACATGTATACACTCAAGGGCCATATGACTATGACCACCCCTATCTCCACGAGTAGAAGCGTACCACAGTAAGGAACAGTGACGCCACCAACCAACGCTGGATATCTGATACATAAAGACGGATTCCCTATACGATGCCCGTAAAATGGAAAAAGGGAAGGACTTGTCGGAGTTTAAACGCGGATTGGTTATCGGAGAGAGGAAGGCAGGATCCGGCATGTAAGCAATCGCAGGCATTGCAAGCTGTCCTATGAAAGGATTAGTAAAGGTATTGTATGAATAATCCGAAAATGACGCACTTTCACCCAAGGTGTCGGAAAGAGGAGACTTTCATTGTCCACTTCGGTTAAACGGAATTTTCTTTTTCTTTCGTGTGAGTTTTGACTACATGGTAGTTTCAGCAACTACATCTCTCTGAACTCATACGAAAATGGTAGTTTAGCAACTACATCGCAGTTGCCCGTATCTGACTACTGTTAGCTTGCACCAATACCAGCCAGCATACTACCTCTTTATACCAATACTGCGATTGAATAATTGTGTGAGCGTATCTTTTTGCCTATTATTTGATTTAGTGATATTGTTAGCTCAGTGCTAAGGTTTCTTTTCGTATGAGTTCAGAGATTACATATTTTCATATTTTTTTACTCTCAATTCTGATATGTATGGTATTCTGATAGTTTCATTTTACATTCAACATATCGAGTTTCGTTTAAGCGAATAACAGTCACAAGGTTTTGTAATTTTCTTCTCTTTCTTTTATCATACACTAAAATTGCGTTGTGATCGGTAGATAAGAAGATGCGCCAACCGATATGTTAACTGTGGCATATAACGTCGTCAAAACTAAGACAGCAGCCGTACCGTTAACTGCTATTCCGTCAACCTGATAGTCTGTTCTTCAAGTTGCTAAGTTTAGACACTGGAACAACTTTTTCTTATGTCCTATACTAATAGCATCTTATTTTTCTTCATCGTATCATCAGCTTTTGAAACTGTTTAACTAAGTACAAAGCGACTAGAATTCTAGTCTTAATTTAGCTGTCAAATATAAAAAGGGAAGCCATTGTTCAAGTCATGCTTGAATGCAAACGAGTCGTAAGATGACAAGCACTATTTCATGTAATGAGAATCGTAAGCGTAACCACTGGGGGGACGGGGGATCAGGACCCCCACCCGATTTTCAGGGTCGGGGATTCTCAAATATATATATATATATATATATATATATATATATATCATCATCAACAATTATCAATCCACTGCTGGATGAAGGTTTCCCCAAGTTTCTTCCACAACGGTCTGTCTTGTGCCAGACTCCTCCATGTTACTCCCTCATACTTTCGAATTTCATCCACCCATCTCCCATGTGGTCTTCTTCTAGGTCTTTTCCTGTCCCTTGGAATCCAATCTGAAATTTCGGCTGTCCTTCGATGGTCTGTCCTTCTGGCAACATGTCCAACCCATTGCCATTTCAGGAATTTAACTTTGATCATGATGTCTTCCACTCTTGTCATTTTTCGGATCCACCAGTTCCTCTTCTTATCTCACCTGGTTACACCAAGCATGCACCTCTCCATGCTTCTTTTAGTTGTCTGCAACCTTTGTATGTCTCTTTTAGTTAAGGTCCACGTCTCTGCACCATACGTAAGAACTGGAAGGATGCATTGATCAAACACTTTTCTTTTAAGACATAATGGCATATTGCTTTTGAAAATTATGCTGTTTCTTCCAAAAGCTCTCCAGGCAAGTTTTATACGCCGATTAATTTATGCATCAATGTGACCCTCACTTGATATCTGCTGTCCAAGATAAACGTACGTATCTGTTATCTCTAGCTTTTCTCCATCAATCGATAAATCTTCATTTCTTGTAAAAGCATTGTACATCACTTTTGTCTTCTGAAAGTTCATTTTTAATCCCACTTCTTTACTCTTGCCAGTAAGTTCCTGGATCATACTCTGCAGCTCTGATGGGGTAGTTACAAAAATGACTACGTCATCACCAAAACGAAGGTGAGTTAGATAATCTCCATTAATCTTTATCCCAGGTGAAAATATTCCAAATACGTGGCGACAGTTAATAAATAAATACATAGCTCTTTTCACGTTCCAGAAACACACAGCAACCGAAAAATTGTTTTTCAGCCGCCGCTGTGCAATCGAACCAACAGAACTCTCGGTATCGCACCAAGTGCGTTACCTTTACGCCACGGGGGCCAACAATCCACGGTGCTATGTGTATTTTTAAAGTCAGCTACTGACATCATAAATCCGTAAGATGGGCTCAGCAACTGAGACGTCTCCATCTGGTGGGCATTAACGGCACTAGCTATATATATTATAGCAGTTAAATCCAAAGGGCGAGATCCAAGGTGAAAATATTCCAAATACGTCGCGACAGTTAATAAATAAATACATCGCTCTTTCCACGTTCCAGAAACACACAGCAACCGAAAAATTGTTTTTCAGCCGCCGCTGTGGAATCGAACCAACAGAACTCCCGGTATCGCGCCGAGTGCGTTACCTTTATGCCACGGGGGCCAAAAATCCACGGTGCTATGTGTATTTTTAATACACATAGCACCGTGGATTCTGGAACGTGGAAAGAGCGATGTATTTATTTATTAACTGTCGCCACGTATTTGGAATATTTTCACCTTGGATCTCGCCCTTTGGATTTAACTGCTATAATATATATAGCTAATGCCGTTAATGCCCACCAGATGGAGACGTCTCAGTTGCTGAGCCCATCTTACGGATTTATGATGTCAGTAGCTGACTTTAAAAAATACACATAGCACCGTGGATTGTTGGCCCCCGTGGCGTAAAGGTAACGCACTCGGTGCGATACCGAGAGTTCTGTTGGTTCGATTGCACAGCGGATGCTGAAAAACAATTTTTCGGTTGCTGTGTGTTTCTGGAACGTGGAAAGAGCGATTTATTTATTTATTAATCTTTATCCCTGTGTTTTCCCAGCTCAGTGATTGAAAGACATTTTCCAATGTGGCGTTAAAGAGCTTCGGAGATATGGTGTCACCTTGTCTCACTCCCTTTCCAATTTTTATGTGTGTTATATTTTCAAACAGCCGAATCTTTGCACTTGCATTTTCATAGATGTTATTAATAATATTAATGTATGCATCTTCAATACCACAGGATTTCAAAGCCACTGTAACTGCTGATGGTTTCACCGAATCAAAGGCCTTTTCATAATCGATAAATGCCATGCACAATGGAATTTCATATTCCCTCGCTCTTTCAATTAGTTCTCTCAGTACGTGGATATGATATATAGTGCTGTAGCCACTCCTGAATACAGCTTGTTCTCTCGGTTGAGCCATGTCCAGTGTTATCTTCAAGCGGTGTGAAAGAACTTTAGTGAAGATTTTATAAACCAATGATAGGAGGCTGATAGGTCTGTAGTTCCTGAGATCCTCAATGTCACCTTTTTTATGTAGCAGGATCATTGTAGCGTTGTTTCAATCCTCGGGAATCTTCCCTTCATTAAGGCATCGAGTGAAAATTTGGGCGAGTACTGTTTCAATTTCTCCACTTGCTTCTTGTATGATGTCTACAGTAATTCCATCTTCTCCTTGAGCTTTTCCCCGCTTCATGTTCTTGATTGCATGTGCAACTTCTGCTGGGAGGACTGGAAGAACTCTGGTACCTTTCATGATGTCTGGAGTACATGTATCATCCCTTTCATATAATTTGGAGTAGAAATCTTTCACTCTTGTCAACATTTCGCCTCTATTTCTTGTTACAGAACCATCTTCTTTTCTCAGTGCCATAATCTGTTTTCTTCCCTTACTGAGATGTCCCTTTGCTATCTTTAGGCTTTGGTTGTTTTCAATTGCTTTCCTCACTAGTTCACAGTTGAATTTCCTTACGTCTTCAGTGATACTTTTTCGTACTGTCTTGCACAGCTCTATATATTCCACTTTGGAAGTCACATCTTCTTTAGTTGTCCTCATCTCTCTTCTCTTTTTGCATCAACATTTTGGTTTTTCCTGATAATTTGTTCACATGCAACTTGTTCTTAGACCCAGCTAATTTTGTTGCTGTTTCCATAAGAGCTTTGGTTATTTTTCTGTTAACTTCAGAAATATCCACTTCTTCCGATGTTAGGCCTTCTAAAGCGGAGAATCTGTTCTTCAGTTCCAACTTGAAGGTATTATGGTGTTTTTTAAGGTTGGTTATGTCAATAGATTTTGTTTGTCTTATGAGCTTGCCACGTTCACGTTTAGTGTTGAGATGCATCTTACATCTCACCAATCTATGGTCACTACCTGTGTTGAACTTGTTTAACACACTGCAGTCTTCTATGACGAATTTTTTGTTACACATAATAAAATCAATTTCACTTGTCGTTCCATGTGGATGTCTCCATGTACATTTCCTGTGTGGCTTTTTCTTGAAAAAGGAATTCAAGATGAAAAACCCTTCTGCCTCTGCAAACTCAACGAGAGTATTTCCACGCTGGTTTCTGTTGCCGTGACCGAACTTACCTACTGAAGTTTCATTCTGTTGCTGTTGCCTTATTTTTGCATTGAAATCTCCCATAATTATCTTCAAATGCTGGTTAACTTTATTATTTAGATGACGAATTTCCTCATAAAATTCTTCAATTTCTTCTTCTGGATGACTTGTGGTGGGTGCATAAGTTTGAATAATCTGAGCCTGGTATCTTTTCGAGAGTTGGATAACGAGTCGTGCAGCTCTGTCAGAGGAACTTTCAACTTCTACAACTTTATCCTTCAGTTTCTTGTTTATTATAAATCCAACACCACTAGTTCTGCCAGTATCTGTCCCACGATAGTAGAAGAGATGTCCACTTTTCAGTTCAATGAGATCTTCTCCTTTTCTCCTTACCTCACTTAGCCCGATGATGTCCCACTTAATCCTTTGTAGTTCCTCTTCCAATTCAAGAAGCCTTGAATCAGAAGATAGGGAGCGTCCATTATACGTAGCCAAGGGCAGCATCAGATGGCAGCCTAGTCCGGTCCTCTGGGGATTCTTAGCACCCTCTGCCTTCATGTCTCACTGGCCGCTGCCTTGGCCAGGTACATTCCAGCTGCCGGAGACTGAGGGCCAAGATTTAAGTTGTGGAATCATTTTGGAGGGGTTTGGCCATAACTCACCACGCTGGCCAAGCGGGTTGGTGAGTGTGGGATAGCATTTCCTCTAATCCCGATGGTGTAGTTATACCGCTATTGGCGGTCGTCAGAGCCCCTTTAGTGGGAACAGGATGCACCACGAGAAGGCGCGGTTGACATTTGTCAAGGAGAGGCTGTGATGTTACGCATCACCTGACCTTACATCCCATATACTGTATATATATGTGTAAAAGAATATTAGCAAACAAGCAATCTACCCTCATAAACAAACAAATAGGGTCAAACGGCCACCAGATAAAAAAATATTAATTGTTAATCACTATAAAGTGATTAACAAAATGGCAAAACGATGTTAAGAAAATATTTATAAAATTACTTACTCAGAACCCCGGATCACTCATCAGGGAAAGACATCCAGAGGCCATGAGCACAAAAGTTCAGTTCAGGTTTCATGAGAATGCAAGAATCTCAAAAAGCAATAATGGACATCCAATTTAAAATTTTGTGTTGTAAATTTTGATGCATTGTGTCTTCCCTACTTGAACTGTAGAAAATACAAAAGAGTCACAAGGATTAAAAATGAACTAAAATATGAACCACAAAACACCTTACCAAACCAATAACGTTACAGGAACTGTTGTATTAACGAAAACGAATAATCGAAACGAAAACTGAGTCATAAATCTCCTTACAGGATTAAAAGATGGTAACAGTAACATAAACATAAATCCTTCCACCAAACTTTTGATGACATAAACTAGTCATTCGTAGAGAGTTGCGGTTAAGAAGCAAATCCAAGTTGGAATATTAAACTCCATGTGTGTTCAGAAACCCAAGTGAACCAATTTAGCTGCAATTTCCTAGGTACTTTCTGAATTAATCCAATTTCTGTAATGTCGAATAAGTGTTTTTAGTGGATGTAAAGAACGGGTGTTATAAGTATGCAGGGCGACTCGGACGAAAAGAATTTTTAATGTGGCCCTAAGAAGTGGTTAGTTCAAAGATATTTTAGGGTGTAGTGTTACAAAGTCTGATCTTGAAGGTGGAGTGTAGATTGTAAGTAGATAAGAGATCACAAAAACACCCAACTATACTTCTATACTTATGACTTTGATTTTTCTTGGTTCGAAATTTTTTTTTTTTTTTTTTTTTGATTGGAGGTTTAACGACCACCGTGAGCAACTCAATGGGCTATAAGCAGTCGCCCGTCCCTAATTTAGGGTCACTGGTTCCAGGGAAGGGAGAGAACCAGTGCCGTAAGACAAACACAACACCCATGCCTGACCGGGATTCGAACCCGGACCCTTACGGACGAATGATCAGAGGCCAACGCCTTAGACCACTGCGCCACCGGGGCGGCGGTTCGAAATAGCCTTGAATATTTTAATAATTCCGTATATATATAATGTGTGTATGTGTGATCGGACAACCCCCCCCCCTAGATTTTGAAACATGGTTACGCCATTGATCCGGATAAAAGATTCAACACTGAAATAAGTTCATTGCGGAAATAATTATTTCATTTAATATCACTTCAACAGTTTTCAATTTCATGCTTCCACTGAATCTCAAAGTTTGAGTTTCTGTATCTCCTGTATACCAAGCAGTGTAGTAATAGAGAAGCCTGTTTCCAGAAATAGCTTTATTTTCGTTTGGACTGCGGGAAATGCAGAGACAGCAAGCGGGAAACTTTCCGATCGTGACTTTCTCCTTGGTCACGTGACGCACACGACAAAGCGTCGCCCTCAGCTATTCCGGAGAAGTTTCTGCTCGACTTGATATTTCTTTTCGTCTTCCGAGTCATTTAGCGTTTCACTTTACATTCAGCATCATTTATCACCGACTGGACCAACGGTTTATTTACCAGGACTTGCTCTTCAATGTACCATCTTTTATTCAGTCGTTTTAAAAGAAAAGCATGTACAAACCTATGGGTTGTTTATTGCTAATCCGAAAATTATTCTTAGGTGAAAATACGGGAAGAGATATCTCAGGGATAAATACCGTGATAGTTATTTCCAGAAAGAATTAATTCTCAAAAATAATAAGTTCATTCGACTTTCTGCAAAGAAACTGCATGTGAATTTTGTTGTCATCGTTTTAATTTTAAAAGCAGTAGTCACTTAAAGCGGCCTAAATGAAGCTTCCCATATTTCGGCGTCTGATTTTAATGTTTTGAAATAAAGTTTCTTGAGATAGGAAAGGGAGACTAGTAGTACTGTACTTTTAATTATCATGCTAAAAAGGATATTTTATTTAAGAAAAGCTTTCAAGCGAATTTATATAAACTGTTTAGGGGGACATTCACAGTTCTTCTGATAATGAGTATGAAACATATCTGAAATTACGATAACGTTACGAAAGAAGTTATTGAGACGAAGCTGTTGAGTAATCCAAAATCAGCATAATAATGACATGATGTCAGCATATTGATTTTTATGGAACACAGCGAAACTGCAGTCGACAAGATAATAAGACTCGTGTGACAAAACGTTGACTTCTTTATTCCTGTATATTCACAACGCTTGTTGCCTGAGATTTGTGATATCATGTATTGTTGATTAGTCATGTCACCAAATCAACGCTATAACATTTCATTTGTATATTTTTCCATTTTGCGAAACAATAGGAGTGACAAATCCATGAATCAAAATAATTTGTGTCCTACACTTGTGAGAGCCAAAAATGGCATATACAAATGACCTCACTTTCTTCCTCTTATTGGTTATTCTGGTAATCCTTTTAGTTTCGGCAAAAAATTGTGACACCTATGCATGGCCTTTTTGACATACATTTTCTCCAAACCATTTCAGAAATAAACTCTTCCTCAAATAGAAATTGCCACGTTACAAGACCAGCTTAGTCTACTTTTTAGATTTAAACAGAAAACAATAACGCACGTAATTATCCAATTTTTATGAAAAAAAGCAATTAAGTACCTCGGAAACGAGAGCATTTGGTACAAACATTCCGGTTAAAGGCGATCTTAATTCTTCAAGGAAGTATGTATGATTTTAGAGGAGTACAGAGACAAAACCTTCCTGTGTAGTAAAGCAGTAGATGACAGTAATGTCATCTTGTTCTAGCATTTGCTGTAGGTCGAGAAATTCTTTCTTTTCTTTGAGCTTTAACGACCACCGTGAGCAACTCAGTGTGCTATAATCAGTCGCCCGTCCCTAATTAGGGTCATTGGTTCCAGGAAAGGGAGAGAACCAGTTCCGTAAGACAAACACACCATCCATGCGTCACGGGGATTTGAACCCGGACCCATCTCGGACGAATGATCAGAAGGAATCGCCTAGACCACTGAGCCACCGGGGCGGCAGAGAAATTTTCATAAAACTTCTTCTGGAAATCATATTTGTGGAATGGCGCTTACTTGTTTTCTGATGTTGATACAATCGAAAATCCAAACCACGTCCTTTTACATCGTTATCAGTGTAACAAAAAGTTTTGCCTCGATGTTACAGCTGGTTACATTTCATAATACAAAGAGAAAAAAACACAGCTTATAGTTTTACTAAACAGAAATCATGACACTGGATTATCAAATTGGCCTTACCTTCTCGAATTTAAGGTGTCTGCAACGAAGTGCTCTTCGAAATTGAACAGCGTATGATTGAGTAGAATTTCCCCGAAACTAAATTTCTCTGTAAAATCTGCTTCTAATACTAAGTGTAATATGAACAGCGCTTCTGCTGTTCGAAAAGATTTTTCTCAAAGCTGTTTCGAGGAGGGAAATCATTTGATACTTTAAATACTGTAACAGCTGAACTAAATATATTTTTATCTGATGTAATGGCGCTTTCATATATGAGGTAAAAAACTTAATCTGATCTCTCTCTCTGCCAAGAATCCCACACGAAACATTTTTCAAGCGCAGCAGGAAATTTTTAATGCCTGGGTATTTATTTAATGAAGACTACTATGTTATTTAAAATAGTACATGGTGATTCATAAAGAAGTATACAGTTTCCAGATGCTGTAAAACAGTAACTGTTAAAGACACGGGCGACAACTGCGAACCGTTAGGTAGATGTACTCATAAAGTTTGTGTACCGCTACTGAGGGAAGTGACGTAGGCGACAGCGCGCGTCACGTGACTAGTCAGTCAAAATGGCAGTGGAGAAGGCGTTTTGTGTTCTTGAAGTGAGCAAAATGGAATCTGTAACTGTTGTGCTACGGCATTTTGAATCACGACTCGGAAAGAACCTCCAACCAGAAAATCTATCTACGATTGGCATAAAAATATAACTACGGGCTGTTTGTGCAAACTTAAAAGTCCTGGACGACCGCGTTTATCGCATTTGGGCGGAAATGGATTACCGGCTCGATGTGTGTCGTGTGACTAAGGGTTCACACATAGAACATCTGTGACTGTCTCTAAAAAAACTTGAAACATTCCCCTACAATTCTGTTACAGGTAACATAAAATATCTTACATTGTTCTTGTTTTATAGTGCGTTGAAACTGTATACTTCTTTATGAATCACCCTGTATAACTATGATAGTAATACGAACTGACTGGTGTAGAATGGAAATCAAATGTCCCAAGCTTTCACACATCAACCCGCTGGCTTTTTCAAGGAAGGTAGACAGCAAACTACCTTCCTTGAAAAAACCGTCTGGTTGATGTGCGTAGCTTGAAAACTTTGATTTCTGTTCTACGCCAATAAATTCGGATTACTAGTATAGTTGTACTGTTTTTAAGTATAGTTGGTGTGAGGCTCCTTGTTATTAATTAACTACACTGGCGGAAAGTGAAAAAAGAACGCCAAGAAGCAGACGTCTGATACCAACGAAATTTATACAGCATAATAACGGAATACAGAGAATAACGTGATCAAAACATTATGGCAAAATACAGCTGTATTTGCTGGTAAACTGAAAAATAACATTTCCATATAACATGGTTAGTACGAGGCTGAACCGCCATGAACTGCGTCACGCTGTGCAATTCTGGCATGGAGTCTGTCGTACAGATGTTGGATGTAAGTTTGGGGTATTAAGTTCCAAGCCTCCTCAACCTGGACGCGTAAATCGGGGATGGTCGTGGCTGGCCGTGGAGACCGGATAAGTCGTTGTCCCATAAAATCCCACACGTGCTCAATGGGGACAAATCCGGTGAACGTGCATGACATGGAAGTAGTCTCACACCCTGAAGTGCATGTTGCGTTGCACGTGCCGTGTGTGGGCGTGCGTTATCTTGCTGGAAAACACCACGATAGACCGACCTTACAAATGGCGCAACAACGGGCTGAATGATGTTGTTGATGTAGGAGGTGCTGTTTAACGTACCCGGTACAAACACTAGTTGTGTACGGGAGTGATAGCTGATCGCTCCCCACACCAGGAGACCAGGTGTAGGCCCTGTGTGTCGCTGGCGGATGCAAGAAGGTTGGAGACGCTCCCCTGCGCGTCTTCGAACACGCATACGGCCATCGGAGGCTCCCAAGCAGAATCTGCTTTCATCGCTGAACACGACAGATCGCCATTGCGTTCTCCAGTGCAGACGTTGGCGACACCACTGCAGCCGTTCCTGACGGTGGGCTGGAGTCAGAGGTACACATGCCAGAGGCACACGTGCACGTAGTCCTGCATCCGGATTGTTCACACAGTCACCTCAGGTGCAACGGTAGCTCGGATTTGCGTCGCAGTGGATGTTCTGCTTGACAACGCCGCTCTTCTTATGCGTCGATCGGTCAGCTCATCAGTCCACTGTGACTCCCGGTTCCACGTCTTCTCGTGTGGGAATGTTCCTCGAACCATCTACGCCACCATCGTACCACCACCGATACTTCCCGTCCAATTCACTCCGCAATACGACGATACGACCACCCGGCCTCGCGGAGTCCGACTAGACGACCTCGCTCAAAGTCCGATAACTGCTGAAATCGTACACGTCTTCCATGTTCAGGCATTGAAGCTTCTTCGGGGTCTTCGCACGTGTCCGTACGCCGACGACTGATTACATTCACTTCGCCGTACTCCTTAAATACCACCGACGATGATTTGCATATTATGCCGTGCTGTGGCGTAAGCGCTCACCGGTTGGTTCCGAAGTTAACATCACACCTACGTCAACTCGACCCCATTAACATATGTAAATTTTATGATCGTCCGCCAATTCCTTCTTGGTGTTCTTTTTTCACTTTCCGCCAGTGTATGTTATTTCCTATTACTGTTTTAGCAACTATGTTGATTGTTTAGTGCAAGTTTAATCTTTAATTCATTTATGGGAATCACACTGAATAATGGTTTCCCGACATTGAGATAAAACATTTCCTAGGTGCCAATTAACATAGAAAAAATTGGCCTCTGTCAAAATTATTATATTTCTCATTATCTTCACGCGGGACTTTGTGATTTAATTTTAAGTATATTGAATCTTAATATATGTTAATTGTAATAAGTAATTTGAGTGGTTTGTCACAGCTTGCCATATACTAATGGATTTTAGTTTCCAATATAAATACATTTGAGTTTCGCTAAGAATTTGAAATTCATGTTGTTTCTGTATCGCACGTTGAAACACCGCAGCAAATTGTTTTTCTATTTTTGCTTACAGGTGCGCATAATCTTCCACTTCTATAGATTCTTCCGTTGCTGCGGTGATCTTATTTCAGCGATGATGTTGCGCTTTAACGGCATTAACATTCAGCTGTTCATGCCGTAATCTGGGGCTGAGGGGATTTCCTGTATAACAGATTTTGAAGGTTTAATTTCCTTTTTTTTCTTTTTTCCCTTTGTTTGGCGTAGTGCTTATGTTACAGTTTTCATCGGAATATGTGTAATAGTGGAATATCTGAATCTGTTATTTCGTGTATTTGCTTTTAATATATACACACCTTGCAGGATCACCATTGCAGGATTAACTGGCCTAATTTGTATTGCTTTTAGATTAGTTAATGCTTTATATGAATCGCATATCGTTTGGTCAAATGTATTTCCTATATGATATCTACAGCTTGTTTCCTCCCAGGAATTCCAAACTAAAGTTATTTGCTTTTGCGACTATATCAGAAGCACTGGTTTGATTTGAACCTACCCAGACCTTTTGAAATTCATTTTTGTGACTTTACCTTGTTTGCTTTTCCTTTCTTTTTTTCTTTTTTTTTTCTTCGTTTTCTCCATTTTAAGTTTTGGAATGTGTAAATGTTGTATAAATTCAGAAATTTGTTTGTATTACCATCAAAACTTGCTTCTGTGTAATCTACCCAAATGAAATTTAGTTTAGGTCAGATTTTTGTGACGTTTCGATGATCGAGTTGACATTTTTATATTTTATTGAGAATTTTGTATTCCTTATAGAGTTGTTGAGCCTAAATATTCCTCATATGATAGAATGACTTTATTTATAGATTCCTTAGAGCTTTTTCTTGAGTTTTGCATACAGCAGTCAAAGTCGAGTAAAAGATGAAGTTTCATTTTACGCTGCTAGGCATAGTTCTTATGGAGAATATCTCCACTACTCCTGGCTCAAGTGTGATTTTCGCTTCAGACTTCTGTTTCAGGTAAATAAATCATTCTGCTCATTTGGATTTATTGAAAATAATGTCAATTAAAATAGAAATAAAGTATATTGTTTCTTTATTTTCTATACACCAGACTTGAACAATCATGAAACGCATATACCGTATTAAATCCATTTATTTTTGTGGTGTATTCAGCACAAAGATTCGCCAAGCTATCGCACTCCACTGAAAGCCTTTTGAAGGCAATCGTAGACAACAATGCAGGGAATTGGAACACGTAAAGAACGAAGATGAGTTTTAAAAATAACGTGGGTATTATCACGAGCATATTATAGGAATTTTTATCACGCAATTATACGGCGCACCGTGATGTGGTTCTATAACGCATACCAAACCATTGGTAGTTCAGTAGAAACTATATCATTGCATGCCAGTTTGCGGAATAGGATTTGGACTGTTTGCCTGATGGCGATCTCTTTAAAATTCGTGTAAGGGGCAATTCTTCTAATACTATTCCATACAGGAACGGCCAATCAATGCATGGCTTCTCTGGCGAGTGCTGTATTCTAAATGTCCTGGTTGACACTTCGTACGTTTGCATTACATCTAGTGTCCAAGGATCGCTTTGTCATTCCAATACATACTATATTGACAAAAGTCACAGGACATCCCTTCAAAAGCAAATGAACGGATCCGCTACGTTAAGATGCTTTTATATAGCTTCAAACGGTATAACAACAAGCATGCAGCTGACCTCGATCATATCGCACACTGAGGTTAAGTGAAAATGTTGCGGCGGAAGACAACTGACTTTGAGAACGGAAAGATTGTTGGGTGTATAAGAGAAACCTAGAGGCGTTTAAACATACCCAAGACAACTGTTTTGGATGTACTGATTAAGTGGAAGACACATGGCGTGCCTGAAGCAGCAAAGCGTACCAGCAGACCAAAGAAAATCAGTGATTGAGGACGTCGAAGTGTTAGGAGAGTTGTTACAGCTAATCGATGGAGTACTGCAGAAGTCCTCAGTATACAGGTGAGTAAAAATTCTGAACCCGCGGTATGTACACGTACCATTCGCATAGAACTTCATTCCATGCGTTAACGTGGTCGTGCGGCTGCTCATAAGCCTTTCATCTCCACTCGGAATGCTGCTCTTCGTTTAGCATGGTGTAAAGAACATTAATCGTGGATCGTAGATCAATGTTAACGGGTCCTATGGACTGATAAATCCAGATACATGATCCATCAGTCTGATGGCCATGTGTGGGTATGGCGGCAGCCGGAGGAATGTTATTTGCCACAGTGTACTGTTTCTATGATCAAGTTTGGAGTTGGCAGTGTACTCGTGTGAGGATGTTTTTCGTGGTATGATCCCGGCCTATTGGTTATCGTGGACACACCTGTTAACAGCGCGTTTACCTCGATATTCTGGACAATAATGCCCTACCAACTCTGTGGCAATACTATGGAACCGAGCCTTGTTGGTACCAGCAGGATAATGCATCGAACCATATAGCAAGGACTGTTATGGAGTGGTTTGACGATAATTCCGTATCGTGTGTGGACTGGCCAGCACACATTTCTGATCTTAATCCCATAGAGCACATATGGGATGAATTAGCATAAGAAGTTTGGAACCAAAGCCTACTACTAAGCAACAGTTAGCGGCAGCATTATGTGCTGAATGGAAGCGCATACCTATCGCTGTGTTCCAAAACCTTGTCGAAAGCATGTCTCGAAGGGTCAGTGCATGCATTAAGGCCAAAGGTGGACCGACACCGTACTAATGTATGTCAACAAATGCTATTTTATGTTTCTCTTCTAGGTGTTCGGTGACTTTTGTCAATATAGTGTATAACTTTTCCGTGTTGTCAGGATATACCAACGGTATAGCGTACACACCCACTTTTTCTTTCTCCACTGTCTCTCCTGGCAACTTGATATTATATGTGATAACGAGGTCGAGGACTTCATTGCTATTGATAAGTTGTATTTGCGCAATACAGTCTTTAACCAATATGTAAAACGTGGAATATATGTTATGGTTCCTGCGTATCTCATCGTCTTACTGGGGGATTTTTGTTATTGCTGACATTATACGATTTCTTAAAGTCCTATGTACACTGTGTATGACATCCTTCTTAAATCCAGCCTTTAGACCTCTGCTATAAATAGTATTGATTTATTTCTTTATTATTTATGTAGTCGGGTATATGTTATACGCTCTATAGTACCATGCTTTAAACGCAGAAAGTTTGTACTCTTTCAGGCAGTGCAAATCAGGAGGGACAAGCTTCGGTAAAATCAAACCTTGTCCCTCATGATTTGCACTGTTAAAATTGAAGCACGATGTTTTATTTCTTCTGAGCGCGACGTCAAGATAATTCAACGTCCTATGTTTTTCAAGCTTCATGGTGAACTTTATCGTATTGTGTAGGTTGTTTATCTTGCGCATGAAATCATTTAATTCGTCTACTCCATGTTCCCATATCAAGAATATGTCGTCAGCGTAGCGGATCCACACTCGACGTTTCTTAATACAATTTAAAAATATGAAATCTTCTAGCGGTCTAAGTACTGCTTCCGCAAGGACTGAAGACAGAGGTGAACCCATTGGTGCTCCTTTAGTTTGTTTGTAAATGTTTCCATCCAACTTGAAATAGTTGTGGTTAGTAACCAGATTTAAGGCGCCGATAATTTTCTTTGTTTGGGTCGGTGTGAATTCACGGGAAGTGACGATTATTTCTTCAAGGTTATCGACAGCCTCTGGCATAGGTATAGACGGAATAAAGACACTATGTCGAAAATTCCCATTACATCATTGTCAAATATATTTAACCTTCTTGCAAGCTCCGCAAATTCTTTTGTTGACTTGATTACGTAATCGTAGAATTTTTCTTTGGTCGAAATTTTAAAATGCACTGGGCTAAACAATTCAGCAACAACCATGGAAACCTGCTTAAAAGAGGAACCATGCCTAGAAATTACACATAAATGGTTCATAAAAACGGTGTTTGTAAAGCAGCAAACGCTGTGACTAATAAACGAAAAATGGCGCTCTGGGAATTATGGGAGAGCAAAAATTTGCCTATTCCATATATCTACCAACAAGTAATTGGACATCCCTGCAATCGACGATATCTGCGGTCCTGATACAAGTCACAGCCGTCGCCGTTAAATATCGTGTTGGAAACAACAACGCAACCAGTCGCATGCAAGATGCCACGCAGTTCGGAGCTGTCTGATTTCGAGAAAGGTGTAATCGTCGGATATCTCAGAAATGGCCGATCCATACGTAACATATCCAGCAAGTTAAAGTATCCAAAATCAACATTGGTCTACGTGATTGACAAGTGGAAGATGAGAGGTGATTGTCGGAATGTGCCCCGACCCGGCAGACCCACAAAACTAGGAGTTAGAGACCGACGGGTGCTGGCCAGAGAAATTCGGAAGATGCGCGCCAAATCGATGGGCCACATCCGCGAGGAGTTTCAACAGGCATCCGGGAGTGTTCTTTGATGAATACCATCCATAAGGAAGCCCATCTGCTCGGTTATCATGAACGTGCTGCCGCCCACAAGCCTTTGATCACGAAGTCTAATAGCGCTGCTCGGCTAACGTGGTGCAAAGAACGTCGACATTGGACCGTTGAACAGTGGAAACAGGTTCGCTGGAGCGACAAATGAAGGTTCACCCTCTACCGTTCGGATGGCAGGGTCTGGATTTGGCGTCTGCCTGGATAACGCCTCCTGCTGGAATGTATTGGGACAACTGGGAAGTTCGGCGGCGGTGGAATTATCCTATGGGGTGCTTCTCCTGGTATGGCACGGGACCCTTGGTCGCAATTCCTGGTAGATACAAAG
The DNA here is from genome assembly GCA_039090855.1 of Macrothele yani. Classification (NCBI taxonomy): domain Eukaryota; kingdom Metazoa; phylum Arthropoda; class Arachnida; order Araneae; family Macrothelidae; genus Macrothele; species Macrothele yani. The sequence continues at coordinate 2,904,722 of CM076995.1, read as the reverse complement.
CCGAGACCTACTGCACCATTTTGGATGACCATGTGCATCCTACGTTTTGACAGTTTTACGGGATGGGCCCATGCTACTTTCAGGATGACAATGCCACCTGTCATGTTGCGAGGTCCACCATGGCTTGGTATGGTGACAATGGGGTTGATCGAATGGACTGGCCTGCGCAGAGCCCGTACCTTAACCCTATCGAGCCCCTGTGGGACGAGTTGGAGTGTCGACTTAAGGGGTGCCCCTACCGTCCGAAATCGGTGAAGGAACTGACCTGTCTTCTCCAAGCCGAGTGGAAGAAAATACCGCTAGCCGTCGTACAACGCCTGGTTGAGAGTATGCCTCGGAGGGTCGCAGCTGTAATCGCCGCTCGTGGAGGCTCCACCAACTATTGAAGATGAATAAACTTCGTTTTCCTTTGCTATCACAGGTGCCCAATTACTTGTTGGTTGATAGTGTATAAGAGATTGGTGTGGAATACGAGGCAATCTTGGGATTCGCGCCGTGAGGTGTGGTGATAAGACGTCATTACGTCGCAGGCTGTTCATATTATGGTTGATTGTGGAGGAGAGCTATTGCGAAATAGAAGCAGGGCAGACTCACGCTGAAATGATCTGATGGCTAAATATGAATTAATCCGTTGTTTGCCGCCTATAGAGACAATCTCGAAGCAATGAAAATATATCGAGAAGACCTAGGCAAGTGCACTAACTGCTAGGCACAATCCAAGCAACACGGCATGTCATTCGATGCTGACGCTTAGTGCGGCAACTGGGCAGATTGTATCCCATATACGGTGTACCGAACATTGCATAATATTAATCTGTATGCTAGACGATCTCTTGTGTGTGGTCCATTGGGTGCATCCCATAGAACATCTCGCTCCGCTAGCTTGGGAGCGTTTGCATAGGTACATCTTAGTTCCTTTTTTTAACAAGTTTTAAACACTGTATCATTCAGCATATATAAAGTTCCTTTCCTTATGTTCACCACATTGCTAGTTATTATCTGTTAACTAGATTTTTGTGGTTGTTCCTGGTTGTTGCTTTAATTTTGAGCACCACTGCGGTAAGGGATCATATTCAGCCAAATTTTTCTCTTTAGTTCCAGTGAAAGACGTTTCATTCGTTGACCTTATTTCATGCCAAAATGCAGAGATACTTCTTTAGAATTTGAGTGTAGTGTTTGTTTCGCAAGACGTTTGCGCGCCAAAGTGAACAGTCTTGGTGCCAGTCCATTTCAATAATTCTGTCATATTTTTCCATTCCATTCAGGAGAAATCTTCGTGCCTTTAAGGTACTTCGAATTAGTCAGTGCCTTTACGGTACTTTGAATTAGTCAGTGCCTTTACGGTACTTCGAATTAGTCAGTGCCTTTACGGTACTTCGAATTAGTCAGTGCCTTTACGGTACTTCGAATTAGTCAGTGCCTTTACGGTACTTCGAATTAGTCAGTGCCTTTTCGGTACTTCGAATTAGTCAGTGCCTCAATGAATTGACCTCTTCTCGAGACCTTCCAAACTAGTGACGGGTTCTAGAAAGCTAGGGAAAACGTATTCTGTACATTTTTTTATTCTGTTTTTGGACTTCTTTTATTTTGTTTCTTGATTTAATATGTTTACGAATCTTACTTTGCACTGCTTTTCTGGAAAGCCGTTTTGTTCAAAAAAGTCATTTTTTTAGCAGCGCTTACATTAAAGTCCAGGTATTACAAAACCTTAAACTCTGAGCAAGGTATAATCCTCTGTGACGTCAGAAGATCTTGCACTGTCATGGACACCACTGCCAATATTCAAACTGCATAGATGGCTATCTAGGTATCTACTATGAATGCTAGCTGGGGGTAGTGGGGGAAGGTGTGGAAAGTTCTGGTCTGGAGTTCGGTTCGTGCTAAAACTTAATAAAAATATAATTCACCAGAGTGGGACTAAAGTTAAATGCAGTTTCAGTGCAGAAATTTCCGTAAAGAAAAGAATTAGTTGAGTATAGGAATTTATAAAAAGGCATGCTTAGTCATGCTGATGATATAATTCGTGTTGCTGTCAGATATCTGAATAATTTTCAATGTTTTGTCATGGCACGTTGAAGGTTGACTATTTCAGAATTTAATATTCTGGATAATAGCTTGTTTTTATAAATAAGAGAAGTGAAAGAATAAGTGTTGACCGACAAATTGTAATTAACAAAATTTTAACGATTCTAAAACGAATAGATGTGATGTTGTTGCCAAAAAAAGGATAGCTCAAGATTCTTTTAACTAAGCTACAATGTAGTTTCTTTTTGAGTATTTGAAAATAAATTTTTAATTGATAAATTCTATGTACTGTATAATAACATCCTTGATGATGATACTATGGATCAGTATCTGATTAAGCACTAGCCTAAGCGTGTACATTCAAAAAATTTAGATTTTAAGGAGGATATGGCAGAGCGGCTTTTCCAACTCTCTCTCTCTCTCTGTCTCTCTCTGTCTCTCTCTCTATCTATGTATCTCTCTCCCTCTCCCTCTCTCTTATACTCCGAATTCAAGGCACATATCATTTAACTTCTCTGCACCTATTATTATTAACTCTTATTCAAAATTATTCCAGACAACTTTACAGCCTCGTATTTATCCATTATTCAGTGTCCAGGAGAACTTTCATTCTCTAGAAATAAAAGTAGTAGAAGTACGTCACTTTGAGTTAAGATATTTCCATTACTTCTAAAAAAACAGCGCTTTGATGCAAGATAATTTCTTCTCAAAACGAACCTGTCAAGAGAATTTTTATCGTAAAAAAAGCAATTACGAAGTTGAATGCAAATTTTCGACCTTGGCATGCAATATTGAAAACGCAATTCTCATCATGTAATGCTTCTTTATTATACCTCACTCCGTTTTATATACTTTCATAAGCACAATTAGCATGATAGTGACAGGCATGTAAAAAGTTTGAAAAAGCATTTGGTGAATCCAAATGAAATACAGCAATGATAATATCAAGACAACTTATAACAAGTGGGAAATTTGAATAGGAAAATAGCATCATTGAATAAGCGAATAAATACAGATATTCCTTTACAATTTCAGCAACAGATATCAGCAACACTAAAACAGGGGTAATTAAAGAGAAAATGATAATTACTGGAGAGTTCAGACCGACGAAGCGGTTTTAGCAGGGTCATATATTAGAATGATTAATTGCTGCGTGAATTAAAGGCTAAAAGGCATATTCGCTGGAACAGTAGTATTTTGTAAAAGGAAATAGTAATGTGGAAATGTGATCTTCAAAACAGAGACTAGAAGGCTAAAAGCCACATCTATCCATTTCTGTGTTAGGGTTCTGATTGTCCGCCACTAAAAATGGAACGAATGAGATAAAGATACTTGAATAAATGAAGTGTATCAGAAGAAAGCTAAAATGAGTCGTATAAACAAAGTTAATAATGAGGAGTTCCTAAAAAGAGTTAGAAGAATGGGAGATTGTCATTAATCATTCTGCTGTCAGTTTCTTTGATGCAACTGACATTGGTAAAATAATGCAGCCGAGTTTCTTTTGAAAATGTTACATTAAGTACCAATGCGGTAAAACTCTTTGGAGAAAGCCCGAGAGAACTGTTAAAATGACATCGATGGTCGGAATACAAATCACAAAAAAACGAAATAAAAAAGCAGACTACTGAATAGGACTGTAATCTGACAATATTTAGGTTCAATATAATGTAGCACAAGATGACGTTAAATTTGAAAGGGTACAATACATTTGCTTCATTAAATGCAGATATTATTGTAAATTAAGAATATAACGAGTGGAAATAAGTTAGCTAATACTAATTTTATGATGAGAGCTCATGCTATGAACTCTTTCTGAAATTATTCCAGAAGTCTTAAAATTTATTCGTTCAGTCTGGGTGTTGGTCTCCTGTGCCTATTTTAATGTGTAACAAAATATATTTTGAAATATTGCATTGACGGTTACTAAGAGCACAGCGGTGTACTATTCAGACAGTAAGTTAGGACTTCAAATGCGTTTTTACTTTGTACCGTTATAGGTATTCTCTCAAGAAGACCTACTTCAAGTCCTGCTGTTACCTCAAAATCTTGCCGTCTTTAAATGTTGATAATTACATGAACGTATTGCGCTGAACGAATGGCTTTTAATGTGCTAAATCCTTTGAAATGACTTGCGTAATACTGTTGTACAGAGCATTTCTTCGTGTAATTTTATTTCCATTATCCACAATTAAGCTGTCAGTTTAATCCTAAACCTCTTTTTGGAATATGAGACGAGAGTTTTGCTCCTGGTTTTTTCTATGCAATGTGATTTGCTGGAAGTACAGCATGTGTACCAGTTTTCTTACATGTACCAACAGCCGGCATGTGCTGGCACGCTTTTGGACATTGCGTAGTTGTTTTATTGTAGACAAGTTTGTTATTGGACGTTCTATGTAATGAGCAACTTGTCGGGAACACCATGTGTTATGTGTTCCCATTTGTCTGTCTGCCTGTCTGTCATCAGTAAGCCAACTCTAAGTACTATTGTAAAACTGTAAGAACTTTTAATGCAACCAGCCATAAAGAAAACTGTAAAAATCTAATATATGTCACACTGAATTTTGCAGGCGCACTGTGACAGCTTTTTAAAAACAGCGAGATAGAAACATTTCAAGATACTTTATTTAAAACTCTGAAATATTAATAACCTTCATAGAAGTTTTCTTGAGTGTTACAAACACTTATTCATGAAACGTAGGCCGGAAACGCTTTCCTTATATGAGTTATAAAATATTTTGACAATGCAAGTAAGAAATCCCATGAAAAGATGTGTTACTAGGTTAATTTGTATCATTTGCGGGTATGATGGCATGGTACATGCTTGCCCATGTTGGACAACATACCACTACTCCTGTGAGATGCAATACTTCATAAAGAGTGTTTGCAGATCTTATGGTAATCCATTGTTAGTTAACGGATATTTAATCAGCAGCATTCTATGTTATTGTCATTAACGTGTGATTTGTGATAGTAGGCAGGAATCATCATTCTTCAAACACTGAAACGGTCGATATTCATTTTGTTTATGGACGAGCGAACGGAAGCAGCAGTGAGATTCTACAGGATAGGTTTTCCGCCAGGACGATGTCTCACTAAGAATACTTTTGCAGCCATTCATTAGCGTCCCCGAAAGACAGAATTCTTTCTGTCTATTAGAGCACATTCGAGATTAGCCAGACTTGTCCGAACATCTGCTTGTTTCTGAGGAAAAGACGCTGGGCATAATCGCGAAGGATTCCGAAACTAGCACGAGAGCATAAATAGTAGACATTGGTTTTCCATATCCAACACTATGGAGAATTCGTGGACACAAGTAACTGTATCCATATCACATTCAGAGAGTACAGAACAATATCAGCTGACTCTATTCGCGATTCACGTTTTTACAATGGCTTCTGCAGCAGTGTGTTTCATCTGATTTTTTCTGTTGTGTGCTTTTCACCGATCAATTGGTTTCAAAGGAAATGGCATTGAGACTTTTCGTGAGATTCACCATTCTGTGTCGTATAATCCTCGTGCAATAACCCAGCAGACTTTTCATGTGAATATTTTGGCTGGCATCGTGGATGACTGCCTGGTGGGTCTACTTCTCTTGCCACCAATGATCAGTATCCACATATTTATTGCAGGTGGAAATACCTGTGTTGCTGGAAGGCTTTCCATTAATAGCACATCCTCGCATGTAGTTCATGCATAATGGACTCCAGCATATTTTACCCCACTGATCGAGACCATCTCAATGGTAGCTATCATAACCGTTGAATTGATGGAGATGGAATATCTGTATGGTCTCCGAGCTCCCCAGATTAAGATTCACTGGATTCTTTTCTTATGGGAACACTCTGAAACTAATGCTTACGCTACCTTCTGCACCTAATATACTGTACAAACCTTCCACAACTGGGTCGTGGACGGTTGTCAAAGAATTCAGAACTCTAACCGATGAAAACAGTTTTCTGTAAACTTCCGGTAAAAGTGTTGGACAGTCGAAGAGGAGAAGCAGTGAGGCGCGTGCTGTTGGCCATGAAGCCATTTCAATTGCTTTTTTCTGATGCAGATTTATATAATTGTCTTTGTAGATCCCTTCCAGTATGTGGTAATGACTGAAATGAAAACAAATTAGCTTCAGAGTAGGCTTTCTTATTTGCTCACTCAAAATTAACTTGCACTGAAGGGGAGAGTTTTCGGTGCAAGGCTTATAAGAAACAGCTTTTCATCTCTATGCCGAGTAGAACAAGTCTTCAAAGTTCAAGTATACCTTTTCCAAAACACCCGGTATACATTCGTACTCACACATGGGGAAAAATACATATTTATGAAAACTTTTGCTTTAAATTTCTTTTCAGCCATTTTCCGTAGGGTAGGGCTGCTGCTGAACAGCACTGACAGAGTTCTGCTGCATGACACAAATTATTTCCTGAGTTATTCCTTTTCTTCTTCAATGTACTACTCACTTCATACCAAAACTAGCTGTTTAAATACTTTTATTTTTTGCATCTTTAATGATTGCGGCAACGATTCGATTCTCACTTTCTTCGCTTTAACACTTCTAATTTTCATGTTATTATATGTGATGCTCTTTCGAACTCTTTAGAGTTTGACATCTACTTTTATCTTAGTCTTAACCAAGAGCACCACATCAATTGCAAACAGCCGCCCCGGTGGCGCAGTGCTCTGAGCGCTGGCTACTGACCGTTCGTCCGAGATGGGTCCATGTTGAAATCCCGGTGAGTCATAGATGTTGTGTTTCTCTTACGACACTAGCTCTTTCCCCTCCCTGGAGCCAGTAGCTGTAAATTAGGGATGGACGACTGCTTATAGGGCATTGAGTCGCTCACGGTGGTCGTCAAACCCCCAAACCAAAACAATATGTGAAAAAATCGAGAAATGACTCGCTCACGACTGTTTTTGCCACGTATAAAGATACGCTACTAATTGTGAAAATTGCAAAACCGTGAAGGACTGCTGGTGTTAACTTGAAACTTACAGAATATGTACAACAGAGTGGGACATGCAAATGATTAAAATGTCAGAGAAAATGCACATGCGATTTTGGAGCAGCGCCCTCTGAACTGTCAGGTCTGGGGTACAAATATCTGGCTTAATCGAGATATTACCATCAGTGAAAGCTGACATTGAGTTGAAAGGGCGTTTCTTGTGTCTCACTATGCCCCGTCGCCGAACAAGGTAGCGTTATGAACAACTGACGGGCTTTGAAAGAGGAAGGATTGTTGAGACAAAAGAAGCTGCGTTTTCCTACCGCGAAATTGCCATTAGTACGGGACGAAAGGCCAATACAGTGTTCTGAACGTGGCGTCAGTGGACAGGTGAAGCTTGTACGCACAAACATCCGGAAAATGGACAGTAAACTCACACGACTGCACGGGATCACTGACACCTCTGCCGCATGGCAGTGACCGATCGCACAGCGACACAATGGTGTTAGAGCAGCAGTGCAGCACTGTCATAGTCAGGTTTTGTCCTACAGCATAGTTCAACGTCGTCTGCTTAACAAACGACTGGTGGCTAGCCGACCATTGCTGCGCATTCCTTTTACCCTCAACCACACATGCTTCAGGCCGCAATGGCGTCTCGAGCACATACATTGGCGCGCTGATTGGCAACAGGTCGTGTTTTCTGACGAGTCACGATTTAACTTGATGCACCATGATTTTTGCACACATGTTCGAAGATATTGTGGTGAATAGCACCTTGCAGCGTGCACTTCGCAGCGTCATACCGGCCCAACGCCAAGCGTCATGATTCGTTGCGCCATTGGCTTCAATTCGAGATTTCGCCTGATACGAATTGAGGAAACCCTCAACAACCAGCGATATATCAGGGATATTTTAGAGGCGGAAGTGTCAACCTTCCTTTAGAGTTGATCCGGTGATATATTCCAGTACAACAATGCTCGAATACATGTGGCCCAGATTATCCAAGACATCTTCCATCTACTGCAGATACCGCTTTTTCCCTAGACTGCACCTTCGCCGGATATGCCCCCAATCGAACATGTCTCTGACATTATATGTAAGCGACTGCTCGTCAAGCGTCTTCGCCAGTCACTACAAAGGAATTCTGGTCTCCGATAGAAGCAGCCTGGTAGGCTATTCTCTAGGAAGATATCAAAAACTTCTTCCATTCAATTCCACGCCTTGTAGAGCAGGGGAGGCCAAATCACGGTTAGCCACGTGTCACTTTTGATGTACATAATCTTGAACGTGCCACTTTACCTTACCCCCCTTCCACGGTTGCCAGAAGGGATAAAAATTATGTATCTCTGTATACTTCAAATAAAATAGTTCTGAAGAGAAAAATATTGTTAAACCAATACCATTGTGACATAATACTAATAATCATTCAAAAACTAGTTTGCTAGTATATTAAAAACACAAATTACTTGCAAAGAAAGAAACATATTCCTACATTGTATGATTACATTTTATTCACATGAAGCAAACCCGGCTTAGTTCTTAGGGAGGCTTTTGGATGTCTTTCTTCTTCACCAGTTCTTTAATGTTGGGATTCAAAGATGAAGTAGCAAGAACCAGCAGATTTCTGAGATGCTGATCAGTGAGTGCTGAACGGTACTTATTTTTCACCAAGTTCATGATGGAAAACGTATTTTTGCGTATGCATATCGACCTGAACTAGCAACGATATCGTAGGACCATGTCTCGTAGAGCAGAGCCCTACGATACTGATGATATTACTCTGGCAGAGCAATACCATCTTCATATTTCCTTTTTTGAACTACGCAGCTTGCTCAGAGCCATATTCACAACACAGCAGGCTCTGCAGTTCTAAGAAGACTGAGGGTGAGAACCAAAGCTGAATAAAGGGGAAGTGTATCGTCACTCCTGCGGCTGCAGCAGGCAAACAAAAAAACGAGCGAGCATTGCAATCGATGACCTCAGTCGTCTTGACTTTGTAGGGAATGGGAGGGGTGGATGAGTGTTTTCGAGTGAAAACGGTGAAACTGCTAGGCGCGTTCGAACAGCAACAATACTGTTGATGAGCCGGTTAGGCGGGTTGCTTAATAAATTAATAAAATTGCAAAAAGCGACTTTACGTGCTCGTGCTGCTTAGAAAGCCTCCGAGTGCCACTTGTGTCACGCGTGTCGCGGGTTGTCCGTCCCTGGTGTACAGGCTGCTATTGTTGCTCGAGGTGGTTTCACACGATACTGAGTTTGGAATCGAAAAAATCTTGTATAGGTCTTCAAATGCAATCAGTTATCTCCTGTAACAATAGGAATCTGTGATATAAATTTTATTTGAATAGCGCGAGCAATCCTTGATGTTGCAATTTTCACAAACAGTAGTTTATCAACCGAGAATGGGATCGTGACAAATGTTGGTCTTCAGCATTCTCCACCTTTCACTAAAATTTCCATTTCAACCTAACCCCATGCACAGGAATCCATCAACACTATTTATCGATCACATATAGTAGCTCAGTTATCAAGTGACCTAAAAGTCTTGCTTCTCGCGCGCGAAATCTGGGTTGCAATCTTGAAAAAGACAAAGATTAAATGTTAGGTCTCAAGACACTGGCTATATCTTTTATTTGTAAGTAGGAACCCTAGAATAAGTGCGACTAAGGACACCTTAAATGCTCACGAGCGTCGTTAAATCTCAAAAAAAAAATGTTTCACCATTTTCTCTTTAAAAATTTCACATTTTGTACTTGTGAATATACACTGGTGTGCAAAAATTAAGGACGAAGAGGAGAAATTAGCATAACAGCGGAACGAGCAGGCAGAACGGACCAAAAGACCACTCAGGAGATAGACTAGGGTCCGGTACGGTAGGGCATGCGCATACATGCAGCATGACGGGGGGGGGAGTGTCGGAAGGGTATAAAGCACACGGGCGGTGTACGCTCAGCAATTCGGTGAAAGCTATTGCACGGTGTACATCGGTTTGAACGACGTCGAATTTTTGCCACCGTGTGATATGGCCAACAGGCAATCCAGTAGACGACATCTGGATGACTTTACCCGAGATCGCGTCATTGGGAAGTTGGAAGAAGGTCGAAGTGTGACTAGTGTGGCCGAGGAGTTCGGGATCGCTCACAGCATCGTTTCACGAGCTTGGAGAGCATTTCAAATGACAGGAACAGGTGTCCGAGAGTTTAGCAGTAGTCGTCCACGAGCAACCACGGCGGCGGACGAAAGGTATATTGTCCTACAGACGAGAAGACACAAAAGGCATACACAGGAAAAATCGAAAGGCACATGCAACAGACCACTGGACGTCCGTTATCGAGATTTACCGTGGCCAGGAGGCTGCACAAAAGTTGTCTATTTCAACGACGACCATTACGGTGTGTGCCATTAACGCCACTGCTCATTGGAGACGGCGGTTTCTGTGGTTCCAGGAACACAAGAACTGGAAACATCAGCAATGGGGTCGAGTTCTCTTTACGGATTAAAGAGAACTCGACCCCATTGCTGATTAGAGCCGATTTAGTTTGACGAGTGATTCTGGACGTATAAACATCCGGAGAGAGCAAGGAACACGCAATCACATCTCCAACATCATCGAAAGGGACCGGTTTGGAGATGGCGGAGCTCTCGTTTGGGGTGGTATCATGCTTGGTAGCCGTACTGACCTCCACATCTTCCAAGGAGGTTCAGTCACTGGTGTACGCTATTCTACCGAGGTTCTCATGCCACACGTGTGTCTGTTTATAGATGCTGTGGGTCCTGAGTTCCGCTTCATGGACGACAACGCTACACCTCATCGTACAGTGGCTGTCGCAGAGCTGTTGGAGAGTGAAGATATTCAACGCATGGATTGGCCCGCAAGGTCCCCGGATCTAAATCCAATCGAACACGTGTGGGACCTTCTCGGGAGACGCTTGGCAGCACGTCACCAGCCGCCAGCAACGATTCCACAGCTGCGATTGGTGCTACAAGGGGAATGGGCCGCGATCATCAACAGCTCCTTGACAACCTCGTCCTCAGCATGGACAGACGTGGTAAATCTTGGAACGCAGTCAGGGGTGATCATATCCCCTACTAAAGACTGGATTTTTCTTGGCAGTCGCCTGTCACATGGACGTTTCTGTCTTCTGTCCAGTTGTGCTCGAAGGTACCTTTTCAATAAAGTACCTTTGTATCCTTTGGCTTCCTTGTTTAGACGGTTTTGCTCCCTTGTCCCATATTCTTACATCTTGGGGATCTTATGGTATGATTTGAGTCGATGTGCAACACTTCTGCACGACGTTACATTCGAAAAACCGTCTCGTCCTTAATTTTTGCACGCCAGTGTAGATTTGCACCATCCCAATATTGTTAATAGTACGTGTAAGTGATCTCTTCTTTTTCGAACTTCTCAATCCTTAATCTCTATGCCAAAATGGTATGTCTTATGTTGTCTTCTCTCTGGCGTGTACAGAAACTTTACTTCTGATATTTTAAATTCTCCTCTCACTCCTTTTTTCTGCGATTATTTCCCGTATCTTCTATGTTTGAAAAATTAGCCTGATGATCCTATAATTGTATTTTAGCCTTTCCCGCTTTTTGTCTTATAAATGGGTATTTACTAGCATTAACCCGGCTCCTCCATTCATCCGGCTTTACTTCCGGATCAAAGATAGTTCCCATCACTTACCACAAGGTGTTAGCAAAACCAGCTCCTAAAACTTTCATATTTCAAAAGATACACTCATTGTCATAAACATCCGCTCACCAAGAAAAAACCATGCGATTAACGCGAAACTCAGCGAATAGCTATGGGCAGGGCAGACATGCGTGTTATTCTGTATGCCCGCGCGTCTAAGACCGGCGCTGCAATCGTAATCCTTGGGATTATAAGGTGCCACGCAGGGAACTCCATATTTGTGCCGACGTTCACGGTAAGAGTCAGGTGATATCCCTGAGCGAAAGACATGCCAAGGAGCCGCCGGAAATGTGCGTAAGGACAACTGAAAGAGTTTGAACGAGGTCGTATCGTCGGGATATGAGAGGCAGGGTGGTATGCGCGCCGAGTCGGCCGCCATTTGGGCCGGTCGGAACAGTACGGTGCAAACGATTTGGGAGCAATAGACACAGGAAGGCATCCAGATACGGCGGACTGGCTCTGGACGACCCAGACACACTACCAGCAGAAAGGACCGTGGAATTGTGAGAGCGGCACGCACAGATGCAATGAAGTCCTTGTCTAATATCTAGATACATGTGGCGGCTGTGCAAGAGACTCCTGTGTCCTCCAGAACCATTTTCCAGGCGCCTGGCAGAGGCAAATCTGCACTCTCGACAGCCTTTATGTTTTCTGTCATTAACGCCTGACTATCGTCGGTGTCGATTGCAGTGGTGTCAGCAGCTAGCAACGTGAAATGCTACGGACCAGCGACATATAATGTTCAGCGACAAATCCCGCTTCTTTATGAGAACGGACGACCACCGTGTCCTGAGCGTGAATGACCGCAGGTGAGCGTTACAATCCAAACCTCACACTACCGCGGTACTCGTCCCACATTGCAGGCGTGATGGTCTGGGGGAGTCATCGCGTATGACAGCCGGATATCCCTCGCAGCGATCCGAGGGACGTTGACAGCCTAGCGCTACGTATAGGAGATCCTACGGCCCCATGTGCTGCCTTTCCTGGCGGGGCGGCCAGGAGCCATTTTCCGACAAGGTAACGCCCGTCCGTAGACGGCTCGGCATTGTCTACGTCATGCTTAGACGCTTCCGTGGCCTTTCAGATCGCCTGATCTCTCGCCCATCGAGTACGTGTGGGACCAGATGGGATGCCAGCTTTCTCCATGGCCTAGAGTTCCTGATTTAGAGCGTCAGTTGCAAGATGTGTGGGCCAATCTGTCCGAAAATAACATACGCGTCTCTTTGATTTATGTCCGTGGGGAATCGTCCTGCTTCTGTGATATTGTAATCACTTCTGTCATTGGTATGTCACTACTAAAATATCATTTCAATCTGGCACCTCCTTCTTGGTGCGGATTTTTATGACAATGAGTGTATTATAGATTATTTACAGGTTTCTTCTCATTCAGAACAACCTGAGTTCAAGAGAATAGTCTGTGTTCGTACCTTCAACAGACACGAAATCCACATTGTTTCCATGTCTTCAGTTACGGTAATCTGAAATGAGCCGGATGAAATTTTAACGACTGGAATTCCACTGAGCGCGGTTCACTCATTCCTTTGTGAATTAGATACGGGAACAACCAAACCATCTTTTCTAATAGAATTTCAACGGGGCTCTATATTGCATGAAATGATCAAGTATGCATTTACTCTTATTACAGTTTTACGGAAGTGCCATTTTGCTGATTTTCTGAACAAACTGGTTTAGCGAGAGAGAACGATAGAATCAGCAAACCATTTGACGGATATATTACTCGTACTTTGTTCGTATTCATTCGTTATTATTTTTAAAATGATTGCATATTAAAAAAACATGAAGGCAATGCTGAAAATTTTCGGTATGAGTGCCAAGTTTCCTTCTTTCGAAAAGAAAAAAAAATGAAGAAAATTACAATGACCCATAGATTTTATATTTCTTTCTAACATTCTAACAAGGAATCTATTTTAGTTAAAGTGCGACTAACGTAAGGTGGCATATCAAATAAAACAAGAGATTCACATGATATATCAAATAAACAGGAAACCTTTCACCGTCAGCCTTCTATGAGTAAAACAAAGAAAGAAAGAACTACCTACCGTATAACACTGAAATAAGAAGGTAATTGAATGTAAACTCGGTAATCAATTTGTAGTGGTCGCTAAATGCATTCCGCAACAACATGTGAACAACTCGTTAAGTCGAGAAGGAACTTCCCTTGGCAAACAGGATGTTTTATTTGATTTCTTGTATTTCCTTAGTACTGCACATAGAAAGGCCAGCATTTAAAGCAAATGATCTAGTTCTTTTGAAACCATTAACTACTTGAATTATTTAGGAAAGCATGCATTTCGCTAATGCAGATTTCCTGAGTCACGTTCTTTCCCTGACTCTAATTTTTGTGTTGGAATCAACAAGTGCACCAAAGAAACTGCGAATTCACGTATTTCCAGAAACGCTGACGAATGTGCATAGAGGGAGTATGGTGTGAAAACTGACATCGCATGATGCACGTGAATAATGCAAAAATATGTAGGAAGAAGAAGCATTGAACAAACGGAAGCCTCGCAAACTATAGTACATGCAATTCAGCCATTCGATATTGAAAAAGGCTACACATTAGTTAATCAATTGAACTGAAATATACCAAGCCGCCTAGCAACTGATTTGTCTGAGGCCTAGTCACTTGAGCTGTGTCCAAACCCGAGTCCCAAATAAGGCAGCACGAATGATCAGTGTGTTCCTCTTTCCTAGAACTTGGGTATTTAATTAAGAATTATTATACAGTATATATACTTCCTTCGTACATTAAAGCAGTCATGAAACTTCCAAAATTACATTTCACTGCCAACAGTTTGGTGACATACCCAAAGTGAGCATAATGAAATTGCAGATACGTACATAAAAGCACAAAGTGGAAACGATTGTGCTTAACAAAAATTAAACTATACGAAATGTTGAGCCAAAAATTTAAAAACTAAGTCGTCACATTAAATTCAAGCAAACCAGCATTGTCTTAAGCTGTCAATAGATTACACTGGTAAACACATTTTTTGTAACATGGATCATGGATTATGTTTCCAATGTAACTTTTTACGTTGGATTCAAAAACATAATCAGAATGAATTTTCTTATCACCCGCAATTGTTTTCTGCGACAGCATTTTTCTTTTCAGTGCTAGTTATTGAATTTTTAGGAAATATGTCACCATAAATATTATACATAAAATGTGCTTATAAAATATTGTTTGTTGTATTTTATTTGAAATATAGTGTGGGAAAAATCAAACTATCATTATAAAGGCACTAGTGCTTGCGCTTAGCCACAGCCAGAGATGAATCATGAACCGTCGAATCACGACATCTGAGCAGCCGTTGTTCTGCCAGTGGTGTGCCAGCCTTCACTGTGTAAGTATTACAAGTGTTGTATTATCTTTTTGAACTGAATAGTAACTTCTGCAATGGTTCTGTGATTCAAATCATGTCATTATGCCAAGGAAGTGTTTAAATCCCCCTGATACTTTCTGTCACGTGTGTGGTTCATACTCAGAGGCTCGTTAAAAAGTCTTATGAGCTTCACCAATATTTTGATTGTAAAGCGAGTGACCAAGATAAGAGTTGAGCCTCCCATATTTGTTGTGTAACATATGCTAGGCTTCTCATGACAGCAAATTAGCCACGCTACTGACACGAAGGAGTCATATGAAAATATGAAACTACTTTTGGAAACGATCGCATATGAAAAATATCGTCGGAATATCTGTGGCGATTTGAAAGCCAGAGCTCTTTTGCTTGGTTTGCAGCTCGGACACATAAACGTTTCTTATATCCTGTGTGATTGAGATAGCAGAGACGGAAGAACTCATCATACTAGAAATGACTGGGCGAAAAAGGGATGGCTAACTCCAAGGAAGAAAAATGTGGTAAACCCTCAACTGATTATTCCCGAAAATGTTTACTTACAATCCCACTCCCACATTACACATTAAACTAGGACTTATTGAAAACTTTATCAATGAAATGAACCAAATCAGTGCTGTGTTCGCTTGCTTAAAAAAATCTGTATATATAGTGACGCCAAAATTCAAGAAGATATTTTTGTAGGCCCTCAGATATGGGAGTTAATACGGGATTAAGGTTTTGAGAAGTTGGGTCAAATTGGAAGGGCATCTTGAAAATCTTTCAAAAGTGTTACTAAAAACTTTCTGGAAAATTTTTAGACGAAAACTGTTGTAACTTAGTATGTGGACTCCTGGGTTCGTACAAAGCTATGGGATGCAATATGTCCATGAAAATCCATTTCCTGGACTACCAATTGGATTTCTCCCCAGAGAATCTAGACGCCATCAGCGACGAATAAGGCGAGCGATTTCATCAATATATTTGGAGCATCGAAAAGCGGTACCAGGACAAGTAGAATCCCAGTATCACAGGACAACTACTACTGGACACTCAAGAGAGATGTTTCACAAGCGAAGTTAACCAGAGAATTACCAATTGTTGCTGTTCACGTAATGTATTTATGGTGTTTAAAAGTGTATGTAAATGTGCAATTTCTTCAAACCGTGTGTCACTAGAAAACATTGCGTGATAAAAAAACTAATATATTTTATTCCTCATAAAAATACTATTAAAATCACATGTTATTCCTTGTCTGCCCAAAAAATTATTTGAGAAACCAGTATTATTAGTTTTGCGGAATTTCATTGTATTAAAAGCAGTTCGGATAATACAGTTTCGCTACTGATAGGACATTTTGAAGACAAAATCTTTTGCATCACTTTATCTCTGTGTTTGTTCAACTCGTTCGACATCATGAAACCAAATCGGTATTCTTGCACCAGCTGTAGGTTATGTCACGAGTTTTACATTTCATTTATATTCATTGCACTGTACCTACAAAAATGCTTTCCTCGTATACAGGTACACTCTGTCACATTTAAAATCGCAGCATCCAGAAGTGATTCCTATCAAACTAGCATTTAGCCGAGATATGACAATAACTGAAATACGGAACCAATCGCCCTAAAGTCTCAGATGATATAAGCAAGGCCGTGAAATTCAAAGCAGTGTGTGTGTGTATGAGGAAGCTAACAGGGCTCTGCCCTGTAGGGTCCGACTTCAGAGTGCAAACAGATTGCCTTCGAGAGGCGGGATGATCGTTTCGTCATGTTTCCGGCACTGACAAAATCACAATGCATCGATGTTGACAATAGTGACTTCAAGAACGTCGAAGTACTCTTCAAATATTGGTAGTGGAGCATAACGAACAACTACAGACTTGGAACATCTTGCTGTTCTTTGCCAGATTCGTACCGTACCTGCAAACACGCTAGAGACAATCCAACGAGCTGTGACTTTTCCTGTCTGTCACCTCCTTTCCCGTTAAACCAGTACACGGCTACTTGAGGAAAGGAGTCTCCGTGCATACTGGCCATTGCGTTCATTATCACTGACCATCGTCAACGGCCTCTGGATAGGATTGCACACAGGCCCGCCTTAGGCACAGAATGACACGAAGTAGCCTTCAGTTATGCATCAAGGCATTGGACCTCGCCAAAAGTATTTCATTTTTTTGTTAAAATTCGACTTACATTAGAAAAAAATGCTTTAATTTAATAAATATGCACGGGGCGAAATCAGTTAACCGAAATCCCAGCAAAAACAGAAGTGCTGGGAAACTGCTGGCCACCAGCTGGCAGTGATGGGTCATTGCTGGTTGACATCTGCCGCTCACGGCCCGATAGCGGTCCGTTGGTGGCAGCGCTATCAGTTAGCGAGCCATTGATGGCCCTGCAGCATCGCCTTTAATTGTGGGCCTCTAAGCAAGTGCCACTAGTGGCACGTTGCTGGCAACCGATGCAACCCCAACAGCAGGTGGAAGCAACGGGACTGCGCATGCACAGAAGCAACACTTGCTGTGCCTCTCATGGTACCAGTTAGTTGAAGACGACGCTATCGCCATCGGGTTATTTTAGTGGATTTTAAGAACAAAAATCCATATGTACAGAGGCGAATTAATTTCCTAATGAAATTCCACGTCTACGAAGATATCAGATTACAGCCATGAAATACACCCACTCCATTCCATGAATTGTTATTCATGGGAATGGAGTGGGTGAATAACAAGAAATAATTTGAAACCGCTTGAAACAAATGTCCTGGATAAACATTAAAAAAACGTTTGTTGGAAAAAAAAGAATTATACGCGTACAAAATTTATTAATTATTTGAAAGTAAAAAAAAGCAACGCTATGCGGATATAATATACTCATCCATGGGTTGAATACACAAGACTGGTAGGAATTCGCTTCTAAAGTAATGAGAAGTAAAGTAAAATATATTTCCTCTTTAAACAAATGTAGCTTCGGACAACGGAAAGGAAAGATACAACGTGAAAACTGTAGCAGAATGTGACATGAACCCGGGTAAATTTATATTAAATCAACAATCGCCTTTCAAGACGACAAGGGCAGTACAAAATTTTAGAAAGCGACTTTAAGTTGGTACACTCCTTGAAAATGAGTGCAGTTCCCTTAAGGTAAAAAAAAACTATCGTTACGTTGAAAAAATAATTTTATGAATTATATGAAACTGACTTTTATGAAAAATACCTCGCAATATTGTAAAATGAAAGGGAGAACCATTCGATTACACATTCCGCACGAAAGAGACAGCTTCAAGCACACGCTCGTGCGTGGCAGATTAGTCCGGTCGGTAGAGAGCTCACCTCCCACGCCAACAGCCCTGCTTCGTTTCCAACCAGATCCAAACATGCTTTTCTCTGGTCTGTTGAGAAAATTTCCCCAGCACAGTGCTATAATTCAGAAGTTTCGTAAGGGGGGGGGGATAAAGTTCTAGCTTCGAGAAACTGCGGTTATCCTCGATTTTTTTATGGCTACTACTGGGAAATGGGCGGACAAGATTCGGCAAGCCATCAGTTACGTCATGTGGTTGCCGGCTGCCACTACTGGCAAACTAGCGGACCACATTAGGCTAGCCATCATTTCTGGTACGTGCTTGCAGGTCCGCTGAAGGGCCACTTGTGGCAGCTACTGCCTCTGATGGATAACTGATGGCCCTGTTGTGTCATATGACAACTGATGGGGTGCCAACTGTTGGCCAGCTGTTGGCCTGAACTGCTGGCCCTTCTGTTGGCTGCCCGGACATTTTATTGACGGTTTGGCAGCTGCAACATAGTGCTGGGCCAGCAAGACTGTTTTTGCTGGGAAGCCATTAAGCAACGCCGTACTACATGTTTTGCTGGTGCTATGGTGTGGAGACAGTTCAGATATGGTTGCCGTTCATCTTTGCTTTTGGTCAAAGACATAATCTAAATTCTCGCCGCTATGTCACCGAGATTCTGCAACTGGACACTCTCTCATTTATTGCTTAGGTTTTTCATACATATCGCAGAGGTTTTTTTCTAAATGTCTTCGCGGTGAGGACATACTCTTCGGTAGCGAGGTCCTCGGCCTTCTCCCCAATCGAGCGCGTGTGAGCCATAATTGGACGTTTACGTACCTACCTGTAACCAGCACGGCCATGATTGGACGTGTACATACCCACCTGTAGCCATGCTGCACGGCAATGATTGGACGTGTAAATACCCACCTGCACAGTCCTCAGGTGTTCTGAAGAACCAAGTTCAAGAGTCTTGGTGGAACGTTTCACCGGAGACTATTCGATAGCTCTGTGACAAAGACACTGAACTCAGTGTATCTGTATCCAAGACGGATTTCTATATTTTTAATCGATCTATAAAAATAATGTTTGTTAAATAAATAGATTCATTAGGGCCTCAATTAGCATATTTATTAGTATTTCAATGTAACAGGGTGTATATCTTATATTTTTCCCTTTCCTTTGTGGATCTGTTACACTATTGAGTAAATCCTACAAAATATCCTTCAATATTTTCGTATGTCTTTCTGGAGATAACTGACCTTTCTGATATGACTTTATAAAAATGTAAACTTTTAAACGTTACACATATTGAAGTGAAATTATAACTGCCAATGCAAGAACGATAAACTAAATGCAGTTCGACGATCTGTTAATTTTTCGAAATATACAAGGTGTGGTCTTTCCTTGACAAGATCTGCCAATGCACTGATGCCCGGGTTACACTATTGCAACGCTCGGTTTCTCAAGAAGGTCCCCGAAATGGTAGAATTCTGTTTCTATGGTTATCTGAATTTCCGTGGATTTATTTTAGTGAATCAACACATCCAGGAAGAATATGACATACTTCATTAAAAAGTTGAAGGCAGATCACAAATATCTGCGAATATGTATATAACTGATGTGACAAAACATTTCATTACAAATTATTAAAATTTACAGATCTATGACTTTAAGAACACAAAAGAATTATTACTGCAAAAAAGTCATGCAGATCAATAGGTGCCATTTTCATGAGCAGTGAATTTGAAAATAGCTCAGAATATACAATAAGCTAATATTAGTTATTTCCCAAAATGCGCATACAGAAGCAATAATTTCTGCACAAATATGACGAAAACAATATTTCAGTTGTAGTTTGAAAGAAAACGAAGGAACGCAAGTAGGAGCAAAGCAACTCCTGACCCTGCAGGAAAACTAAATTGCGATGCAGCAAACCCATTATGGAATATAATGGGACGAACTGCACCATAACGAAAACAGAAGGCAAGATATTAGGAGAGCCAGCATTAATTTTAATAGTATTTCGTGCCTCTAACAAAACAAGATTAGTTGAGTTGTTTCAATGCGTCGTAATTCCTTAGAAACAAAACACCGTTTTTCATATCAAAGCTCAAGACAGCTCTCTGAAGTAAGATTCATGCAACACTATATTTACTGCAGTTTTCTAATGTCGGAAATAATGTAATATTTTCCAGTTTCAGTCAGTTTTAAATTTGTATACTCCGTAAGTTACTGCATTCGCTGAGAGAAGAAATTGCGGTAGGTATTCCGGCTTACCTTTGTATTAATTCTGAGCAAACGTATTGATTTGAAGGTATTCAGAAGACTTGCCCTGTGAAATGCACCCATACTTTCATTTCTGTTGAAGAGTCTTTAAAGAATTAACTACTGAAATGCAGATTTAATAAAATCGGGGACTGGTGAGGTTTGTCTTGAAACTTGTAACTTGAATGTTTTATGTAATACGGATTACCAGTTACACCTCCTTTTAGCGATATAGCATGGATGTCGTAAGGACTATGACTGAGTAGAGAGATCGAGCAAGAATCGGTAAAACACGTGCAGCTTTACCACTACTAATACACTCATGTTCGCAAAAAGCAAAACACCTGAAAGGAGTCCAACTACGAATTTGATTTTTACTGGATATGCTAATCAGGCAATATCGCAGCGATGATTTGCATTTCAGCGGCATAGGTGCATGCGTACCGTGTGTAGATAAATCAGATCTCACAATGCCACAGACCTGAAAACGGCCGTTTTTCTGTTATAAGCTCCACGTGGCTGAGTCGGCATGTCAGTGCTTGGTCAACAGTGGGTCAGGATATTTCGTCGTGGTGTAACACAGTCGTGCAGTCACATCAGCGATTTCGGTAGAGGTCGCATTATGGGCATTAAAGACTGCAACGCTTCCCTCTGGGAGATTGCCAGTCGTGCGGAGCGCAGTATGTCCGTCGTGGCAAGATGTGCAGAGAATGTTACGAAGGGCGTAGGATACGAAGAGAAAGTTATGGACGTCTTACAGAGACAACGCCGTGGAACAACTGTCACCTCATGACGATGTCTTTGAATCGGTATCATCAACAGCAGTGACGAACTGTGAAGTTGTTCTTCAAACTGACGTCAATAACCTGCTTCAGTGGTGTGCATTAAACCATCTCTTCCTAAACATCTCCAAGTGTCATGTCGTTTCTTTTTCACGGAAAAGAAAACCAATTCTTTTAACTTCAAAGATGGCGACAATACTCTTACCCAAACAAACGAAGTCCAGCACTTCTGAGTCACGTTTAATTCGAACTTGGACTTTAAAAGTCATATCAAAAGAATTGTACGTACAGCGTACAGAAAACTTGGATTTTTCATGCGACATTCCAAGTATTACTCGAATACTCAGACACTTATTCGCATTTTTGATACTACGGTCTGATCTTCACTGGAATATGCGGCGATAATTTGGAGTCCTGGCCAAGTAACTCTAGTAAATGAAATTGAGAAAGTTCAGAAAAAGTTTCTTCTGCACCTTTTTTATAAATCGACCGGTGTTTATATAGCGAACATCCCGACTGCTGGCCTTCTGACATTCTTCACGATGACCTCTCTGCATTCGAGAAGGAAGGCTCTCCAACTCAAGTTCCTGTGCGGCATCATCAATGGAGAGAGAGAGATGATACTCAAATTGTAAACCAATTAAGTTTCCGTGTCCCATATTTACCGAGGACAAAATGTGAACTATTTGCAGTGCTATTTTGCAGAACTGATGCTGAAAAAAATTATCCTTTATGTAAAATGTATAGGCTTCACAACTCACTTGAAAAATGTCGGGATATTTTTAATGTAAATAATATTTTTTTTAACAAAGCATGTTTTGCAAGATTGTAAATATCACTTGGTAATTATCACTGTAAATATAAATACAGCAATTCCTGTAACTAGATTTACCGTCTGTAAGGATGTGCTTACAATAAATAAATAAATAGTACTTCGCGGGTTATTGCATTTCGGACTACAGGCTCGTCCGCCCCTCCTTAGGCTACTTTTGACACCGCAGCAACGGATTACCAGGCAGCAATGGTGCACTGAATGAAGGGAGTGGCATGAAGAACAGCTCAGTATCGTGTCCTCGAACAAAAACGCGGTTATTTTTAGGTGAAAATGATGGTCACATGTGTCTGCTGACGACAAGGGGAGAAGCGGCGGGAAGAGTTTAGTTGCATCAGGCATACTGCCCCAATACTAGGTATTGTGACCTAGGGTGCTATCGGGTACGAAATCAGATCTCATCTCGTGAGAGTCCGTACCATCATAACGAGGGCCCGTTATGTCAATGACATTCTACGGCTCGGCGACCTTCCGTACTTGCAGGACATCTCCAGGGGCCATATTTCAACAGGACAATGCCACACCGCATGTTGTGGTGACAACACGTGCCTTCTTCAGGGATAACAACTTTCTTATTTCTGGCTTGGCCGGTGCCTGATTTGTTAGCCATAACTAAATAAGGGGTATTTCGTGCATTCTACTAACTCAGTAGACACTTAATCCGTCCAAGCACGAAAATTAACCAAACGGCAGAATGGAGCTTACAGCATCCACAAAGCTAAAAGGTTTTAATTAAAATAACTATTAAAATGCAATTAAAATGCAAGGACTTTTGGACCAACTATTGGTCCGTCTTCTGCCCTGGGGTAAGCAGCCGAGGACGTCTGTCTTATATGGTCTTGTTTGTCGCATACGTGAATCTAATTGGTATAGTCAGTTCACGCGGTCAATGAAATGGAATCCATGTCATGAAATTATGATTTTAAGTAATGTCCTTATAGTCTTCCATACCGGGTTCCCTTTTCTTTTGGTAAACACATTTCTCCACGGCAAAGGTATGTACCTCGAAAGTTCATCGTTACAACATAATGATGATTTATGGAAGATAGGGAGACTTTTCAGTGAAAAGTGTAGCGCTTTTTGTTCGAGTGCTACTTAGGATCCGTGCCACTTCCACACAGGTAGGTGGGCGCCCTTGTTTATAGATCTTGCAAGAGCCGTGTTAGATGAATGTGACCTAATATATTTGTGTTCCCTCAATCTTTGATTTAAGATCCTGGTGGTCGATCCGATATTTAAGTTGTCAATATCCTCTGGATCAATAGCTTTTAGTGGGATCTGATACACTTCCTGTCTGTTTCCCATGGAAATACTGTCCCTGTCATTTTTATATATACCTCTTGATGGTGGTGGTTTATAATCCGAAGTCCATTTGGTATTTTTTGCAATGATTCTGGAGAATGTTGGTTGCACACGAGTATGGATATCCTGATGGAGTGGTTAGAAGCGTGCAGCGGAAGATTGGATTAGCTGCACTCACTAAAGTGAGTAAAGAAACAGTGAACCCTAAGTTCATTGGGTCCATGAAGCATATTCAAGGAATGACCAGCATTCTCAAGAATCATTGCAAAAAGTACCAAACGGACTTCGGAACTGACTGAACTGACCACGTGAACTGACTATACCAATAAGATTCATGAATGAGACAAACAAGACCATATAAGGCAGACGTCCTCGGGTGCTTGCTTCATGCCAGAAGACGAACCAATAGTTGGTCCGAAAGTACTTGCATTTTAATTGTATTGTAATTGTACTTTAATTAAAACCTTTTACCTTTGTGGATGCTGTGAGCTCCATTCTGCCTTTTGGTTAATTATCGTGCTTGTCTACTTAGTTATCAGCCATAGAAAATCTATGGGACATGCTCAAAACACAAGTGCAGATGTACGACTGTCAGCCAGCAACTGTTGATGAACTATGGACCCGGGTCAATACCGCCTGGATAGCTATTCCACAGGATACCATTCACACATTATTTGATTCAATACCTCAGAGCGTACGACCGTCCGCCAGCAACTCTTGATGAACTTCGGACGCGGGTCAATACAGCCTGAATGGCTGTTCTACAACACCATGTACACATTATTTGATTCAATACCTCAGAGCGTACGACCGTCGCCAGCAACTCTTATTGAACTTCAGACGCGGGTCAATACAGCCTGGATGGCTATTTCACGGGACACGATTCACACATTATTTGATTCAATACCTCAGAGTGTACGACCGTCCGCCAGCAACTCTTGATTAACTTCGAACGCGGGTCAATACAGCCTGAATGGCTGTTCTACGACACCATGCACACATTATTTGATTCAGTACCTCAGAGCGTACGACCGTCCGCCAGCAACTCTTGATGAACTTTGGACGCGGGTCAATACAGCCTGGATGGCTGTTCTACCACACCATGCACACATTATTTGATTCAATACCTCAGAGCGTAGAGCCGTTCTCCAGCAATTCTTGATGAACTTTGGCCGCGGGTCAATACAGCCTGTGTGGCTATTCCACAGGACACCATTCACACATCGTTTGATTCCATGCTTCAGCGCGTACAGCTAGTGATTCAAGCCAGAAGTAGTGACACCGATTATTAACTACATCGACGCACTTGGTTCTTATGGCACTGGGATTCTAATAATTTGTTTTGCATTGTTTAATGAACATATCCTCTGAAAATCAAAGTCGTAGCTCGACTCCTTTCAAATGTTCTGTTTTCATGAACATGAGTGTGATTTAGAGAAGAGTTTTAATGAATTTCGTTACCATCTGAATCGTATATTTGCTTATATATTGCAGGTGGAACCGTAATTGTGAATAATGAATATCGACTGAGGAAGAAATCGATAACCGAGAGGACTATTTTGAAGCATAGAAAGTAATGTATGCAAAAGTAAGAAGTAAAATCATACAATGCATTGATTATGATACGCTTTCCAACATACCGGAAATCATTACCCAAGCTATTACTCAAGTTATGAGGATAATGGCTGTAGAACAAATCTCGCTCCTGTTTCCTGACCTTTGACCTCTTTTCGATGATATTCAACAGAACCGGTAAAGTATACTTTGGGAACAACATGATAAAGTTTCGTCTCAATCAAAGCATTTTTACGTAATTTATAACGCATAAGGGCGATGGAATGGATCCCGATCCTAATTCGTGACCTTTGACCCAATTTCGTCCGTTTTCAATTGGGTTTGTCCCCAGGTGGTCCCCTACCACATACTAATATTTCTTCGAAATCGAACCACATTTACGCAAGGTATGACGCATAAAGGCAATGGAATGGTTCCCGCTCCTATGCCCTGACCTTTGTTCCCACTTTACCCATTTTCAGTTGGGTTTATACACAGGTGGTCCCCTATAATATGCTAAGATTTCGTCGACATCAAACCATATTTACGCAAGTTATGATGCATAAGGGCAATGGAATGGATCCCACTCCTATGCCGTGACCTTTGATCACATTTCGTCCATTTTCAATAAGGTTCGTCCCCAGGCGGTCCCCTACCACATACTAAAATTTCATCGAAACGGAACCATTTTTACGCGAGTTATCGTGGCGACAGACGGACGGACATGGAGCATATACGCTTCTTCAACCTACGGTTGGAAAGCGCAAAAAACCAATAAAACACTGTCAGTCTGATGTTTTTATTTAAAACAAACATTATGTTTTAAATTTTGCTGCTGTTATTTCAGAAAAAAATATGCATAGTTTATGAGAGTTTCCTTCGTTCATATGAATGGTGTTGAAGAGCGTTCTTTAATTTTCCTTCCTTTTTCTTCTTGGTATTCATCAGAAAATTTATCGATGCTGTTAAATATGCAATTTTTTCCCAAAAACTATCCCGTTAATTTGATATCAGATTTACCCAAACACTCAAAACTAGGAATTTTTAGTAGCATTCTTGAGAAATAGTGAACGTGCTATGAAACAAAGTAAACATAAGATATCTTCTTTTCATTTAAATCAAAATTCCCGTCATTCCGGTAGAAAACACAAAATTTTTCATCAGTTCTCACTGAGTTTTAAAAATACTTTTATACACAAAATTGTTCAGGAAATTATACCACCTATATACTTCTACGTCCGCTGGTGAAGGAACCGTGTATTATTTTAAGAAAATATTTGTAAAATGTTAAAATATTCGTAAAATGTTTATCGACGTAAGCGATGTCGGTAACGAAATAATTTTTTCAATCGAGATTTTGGAAGCTCAGATTTTGCTGCAAATACATCACAAGCAGAAATTAACACTAGTGACCAAACCCTTTTTTTTTTCCAAAAATTAGAAATTATATGCAGAACATTTCCCATTAGAAGCTCTATCGGGTTCAGAAAGAATTTTTAAAATCGGAGAAATAGCTGCAGAGATATGGTGCCCACAGACAGACGGGCGGATAGACAAACAGGTAGCATAAGCACCATCCTTTTTGCAAAAGTCGTGCTAAAAACTGGAAGTCGTAGAAAATATTTCTAACTGTTACGGCTGTCGGATGTAAAAAATAAATTTTGCATTTCGACTTTTGCAAGCAGAAATAAATTACGCTTTTGCTCCACCTAGCCTAATATCTTCACATTAGAAAGAACTACAAATTCCCCGATAGTGTTAACGATCGTACCAACTATCCGCCTTAAATAGAATTCTTCGAGCAATATGAGGACGATCCAGAAAGCAAGTTCTTGGTCAGCCATTAACACACGAAAATACACTGCTGGCCACCCAAAATGCAACACCAAGAAGGACACGAGATAGCAAAGCCAGATTTACTGAACACATAACAACAGATACAAAGATGAAACGATTGAGCATACAGGCCCGTGCGACTTGCGGAACACCCAGACATCAATAGTTCGTGTGGCCCCCATGGCTGGCAATAACGGCCGCTACACGCCGTGGCATCGAACGGAAGAGGCTTTGGATGTGGGCTTGGGGTATGTCAGTCCAGGCTGCTTCCACACGTTGTCACAGTTCATCAGGCGTAGACGCGGGTGGTGCTTGCTGGGCTACTCGGTTGCCGATCAGCGACCAGACGTGTTCGATGGGCGAAATATCGGGAGAACAGGCGGGCCATGGCAGCAGTGACACCTGATGGGCCGTGAAGAATGGTTGCACGATGCGTGTCACGTGTGGGCGCGCATTGTCATGTTGAAACGTGGCCGCTGGAAGTTCCTGCAGGTAAGAGTGGACTACAGGCTCCAAAACGTCGGAGATGTAGCGGTGGCTGTTAAGTGTAGCGGCGATGCGTACCAGAGGGGTGCGGGTGTCATATCCAATTGCGCCCCAAACCA
The DNA here is from genome assembly GCA_039090855.1 of Macrothele yani. NCBI lineage: Eukaryota > Metazoa > Arthropoda > Arachnida > Araneae > Macrothelidae > Macrothele > Macrothele yani. The sequence goes on along the minus strand of CM076995.1, from coordinate 2,877,244 downwards.
TAATGCCAGGTGACGGACCGGTATGGTGATGCTTAATGCAGGCGTCATAAAGTCTCTCGCCGTGGTGCCGACACACGCGGATCCGACCATCGTGGTGTTGCAGGCAGAAGCGGGATTCGTCGGAGAAAACAATGTCGTGCCATTCGGTAGTCCAGATGCGGCGTTTAACGGCCCACTGCCGCCGCACTCGCCGGTGGTGTAACGTCAATGGTAATTGAAGCAATGGGCGCTGTGCGACAAGTCCCCGCTCCTGCAGACGACGTCGAACGGTATGTGCTGACACAGGTTATTGCGCAACACACCCTAATTCCTGCGCTAACGTTCGTGACGTGGCTTTGCGAGCCGTCAATGCCCGCCGCACAACATGCCAGTCCTCTCGTTCGGTGGTGCGCCGCGGCTGCGGCAATCGCTCTCGTTGGTCAGTCCGTCCCTCCTGCACCCACCGAATCCATACTCGCTTCACTGTGGCTGAATGTCGTCCCACACGGTCGCCGATGTCCCGGTACGATAAGCAACTATTCGTCCTCTGTCGAACTCCGAAACGTTCTGGAATGACTGCCGTATTCTGCGACGAGGCATCAGGAGACTTCCCACGCACAGGCCCGGCAGCACAACACATTTCCACTACTTACACCACGCCTTCTGTGCACCCTTCTTATAGTGCTTCTCGGTGGCGTGCCGGGCGCACATGATTTGCATATGCCTTGCAATGCTAATCGTTTTCATGTCCTCTTGCGGGCGACGCATGCTGCGAATTTCAGGCCAATCGGATGCTTCCTTCTTGGTGTTGCATTTTGGGTGGCCAGCAGTGTATAAGAAAAAGAAAAATCTTTGTAGAACAGTTTTGATACATACCTGAATCTATTTTTTGACCCAGTTCCCACTAATTTTGAGACATGTGTCATGTTATGTGACGCATTTTTCTATCCTCTCGTCATAAAATTCGGCAGCCTGTGCATTTAACCAATCCGCGACCATCATCCTTGTTTCCTCATCACTCATCTTGTTTGGCCTATTTGCCAGTAACGTTCGTGTGTGTAAACAAGTGGTAGTCATTCGAGTGTGAGTACGAGTGTAATCACTCGGGCTGTATGGAGGATGCTCAAAGCGTCCTAGCTAATGTTCTTCTTGAGTAACGCCTGTGTCCTTGCGGAAGCCTGCGGACGGGCGTTGTAGTGGAGAGAAGAACTCCTTTGTAGTGGAGAAGAACTCCGTTGTGGTGGAGAAGAACTCCGTTGTAGTGGAGAACAACTCCGTTGTAGTGGAGAACAACTCAGTTCTGATTAGTGCATTGTATTCTTTAAGGAGTGTTGCAGTGGGCGTCTGCATTAACAGTCGTTCCATGAGGCATGACGTCCACCAGTAAGATGCCTTTACAGTTCCAGAAGACTATGGCCTTAACTTTTAGGGTAGACAAAGTTTTTTTTTTTTTTTATTGAAAATTTAACGACCACCGTCAGCCACAGAATGGGTTATAAGCTGTCGCTCGTACCTAATTCAGGATCACTAACTCCAGGCAATGGAGAGACGTTTAGACAAACATGACATCCATGCCTTTCCGGGCGGGGTTCGAACGCGGTCTCATCTCGGACGAATAGTCATGAGCCATTGGACGAGTAGTCATGAGCCATTTCTAAGACCACTGCGCCACCAGAGCGGTAATCAAAGTCTACTTCAATTTCTTCAGCGGTTACGGCGAGTAATCCATTGATGATATCATTCCAGAGATTGGCGTTTGTTCTCCGGGGTACCGCGTGAGACCCAGGTTCCATCCCCTGTAACTATGTGGTCCAGAATCTCATCACCATCTTGTTGATAACGCACCAAAAATGTCAATGAAGCACCCATTCGCTGTTTCTTGTGCCCGATGGCTAGAAAAATGCAAACATTTAGTTAAGCCACCTAGCAAAAATGTTAGAAAGTATACTGATGGCATTCATCGTGATTAGAACTACCACATGTTAGAAGAAGTTTCCTTATTCGAACTCTACAAAATGAAGTAAAATTGAACTAAAATCCAAAGTTACGCCGCATAAGGGAAGCATTTTTTCAGAAAAAAAAAAAGAGTAGAAAATATATTTTAAAAAACACGCAATTACGGTTGTTCGATATAAAGCGAATTTTGCACATTGGACTTTCAAAAGTGCAAGAATAATATGAAATCCAAATGCCGATTATGTCGTCTCACAGAAATACACATTTATGCTGTTTAGCTGGAAAACTTGTACTTCTTCGAACACATGTATGAAATATTTTCAACCAGACGTTTAGAAGAGTGGATATCGTGATAAACACAAAAATATATCTTTGAGCTAGAAAATGGTGCACCTCAAATATTCGAAATTTCCTGAATCATCATTTTTATAGTTTGCGTTATCTGCCAGAAACAGGAATTTTCTTATCTGGCTTTTACGCTCAGAGATATATCTATAGAAGAATAGATAGAAAAACAAAGATATTCTCTAAGTACGTCATTGTTTTCAAAAGTCGTTCTGAAGATATCAGGGAAAAGTGTAAAAATTAAAACTGAGTTCTCTTTTTATTTATGCTTTATTTCATTTTCGCCAATATAAATAAAACAGACAGAAATGCAAAGGTACAATAATGTTATGGGAAATATTTACGATAAAAATAAACCATTATGGTAAACTGCTAAGGTATTCTAGTATTTCAAGCATTTAATTGTAGAGAAGGTAGCGGTTTTCCCCATGAACAGTACTTCAGGCAGTTTAAAATGATTCAGTGTACCCTCAAATTAATTGTGTTCATGACAGCGCTCAAATAAAATGACATTGTGAGATTATTAATGAAATTGCTAAAGCATCTGTATAATAGAGACAAATAAATTATGCGGTTCTTGAAATGTTTATGAATTAGTATGGTTTTGATGGCATTCTATGAAAAGTGAAAATTTATATTCTTAAATTAAAGAACAAAACACTTTTGATGCAGTCGCTAGTCTAAGTCATAATGAAAAATATTCGTGACAGGAATATATCTCCCCATTCTGAAAGAATGGACTCAATAAATTTTGACTCAAAACACAACATTCCGCACTGTTCTGCTCTTACTTGTTTGGAATATTTCTTAAAAGGTCATTGGAATTCGGCTTCATAAATTTGTACGGGAAAACCAGTTCTGTTACTTAAACAAGCTCAGTTCGTTCCTATCTGCAACAGATTATCATTCCATTTAGAAAGGATAGACTTTCACTGAGGAAATTCTAACAACAATGAAAATTATTCAGTGATTTTGTATATTTGAAAAATATTTGAATGATGGATGGCTGAAGCACGGTGGATACATGAATTAACCAGAATCATCTCTGTTAGTAAAAAAAAGAGAGCTTATCTTTTTCTTAAAGATAGAAACTGCGTGATTAAAAAAATGCAAGAATTTCCATCAGTTAAATTTTCATCAGTTAAAAGCATCCACACACGTGTGCAGCATAACGTCTTCAGCTGAGGCTTCTTCACTAATCAAAGTTCTTGAAAATGACGACGCCGGTAGTCTTTTTCTGATATTACAGCTTCTTTTGTTACTCAAAACTCATTATGGAAATCTATTTAGTTTTGTCGAAACTAATTTAAAACTTAAAGAATGAAAGTTACGGTATAAAAATGATTTGCTACAGGAAGGAAAGTATTGAAAACCTTATAATTAGAAATAGTTTTCAAATCATTGCGTGGATAATGAAGTAGAACATTTAGATGTTTTTTTTTTGTTGTTGTTTTTTGCACACGGAGTTGGTTCGGAGTAGTGTATATCAAGAGAAAAAGTAATTATTTACCCAGTTTTTTTGTATGTTTAAGCTGCGTTTACTCTTAAAATAGAGCAGTGACTTCTGTCTGGAAAACATGTTGCTTCTCCAAAGATAATTTGCACTTCTCCTTGTATTATATGGATATTCATGAGGGGTGAATTTAGGAAATTTCAGGTTTGCTTAGTTGTTTACCTGCCATGTTGAACACAACATCTCCATAGCGTGTTCGGAACGCAATCATAATAAAAACTTGAATATCATTCGATTCCAATGTTATTCATCTAGCTTCTAATACACACGCAAGTATAAATGAGAAAGGTAACTTGTTTCTAGAGTGTAGTTGTTCAGGCCACCTTGAAAAGCATGAATCTCAATAACAACGGAATCATTTTTTGAATCGCTCCAGCATTCGAAGCTTGACTTTCGGACGTTCTTGCTTGCGATGTTAGGGCGAGAGTTATCCTGATGAAGTATTCAACAGACTTGCTGAGGAAAATTAGGCTCTAAAGCAATCTACAAACGATCGAACTGATTAAATCTCAATAGGAAAGTATGCATTTGGTGGAAGCAGCTCAAAGTAAACAGTTACTTTTATATTTCACCCAACGCTTAACGGGGTTTCCCGTGGTTACATAACATAACAACTCTGGCTTGGATGGGAATTGAAACGCTTTAGTTTGTCCGTTGTCGTCTGCACTAACAATGGACTCACTTTTCGTCCTCCATAAAGATGTAGTCCAAAAATGAATCATTACGTTAACGGTTGAGCAACGGAAGACACATTTTGGTTATCTCCTGGCTTGGACTACTACTTTTATGAGACCGGAATATACTTTAACGGCATAATTCCACATGGCAGCATCCAGCCAGGATAGCCTGCAGGAACCTCCTTACCTAAAAGACTGCAATGTCCACAACCTAATTTTTCATATTAGTTGTGGTAAGTTTTTTAGAATAAACGGGCTGTCCGTAGACACTGGTAATGATTCGCTAAACTTCGCAATAACTACCCACTTTGTAAAATCCGCACAAAACAATATGCCGAATATGGAAATTCCAAAACACTATAATTCAGTTCTAGCGTTCTTTTCCCCCCTGCTGGTGTCATTGTGCTGGTGGCTATACATAACATAAAACAGAAGCACCTGGTGTCGATTTATATAATCACTGACATCACTCCGGTGAGCTTAGGATGCGATAGTAGTAGGTGCCTGCTATTTCGGGTACTGCCGTCTCTTACCAAATGGGTTGACTGGCAGCACCGGTGGCGTAGTGGTCTAAGCTCTGGCTTCTGACGGTTTGTTCGAGGTGATTCCGGGTTCGAATCCCTGTGGGGCATGGATGTGGTGTTTGTCTCACGGCACTGACTCTTTCCCTTCCCTGTAGCCAGTGGTTTTAAATTAAGGGCGAGCGACTGCTTATAGCCGACTCTGTTCCTCATAATATTCGTTAAATCTCCAAACATTTTTTTTTGTCAGAAACCGAGCGTAGAATTCGTGAACATCTTTCCTGGTGTCGAAGAAAATCACTGAAAACAACCGCCTGAAATGTTCTTCAACAATTTCAATGCATGCATCTTCACGAAATAACTGTGTAAAAGGGGATACTGTACTGCGATCTTTTGCTGCTTCGTTATTAGCATTCCGTATGGGACTGTGTAACTGTGCGATAAGATTCCAACTTATATCGGACTTGCTCACTGCCCAGTATGTGATCTCTGACACTTTCGTCGTCCATTACGAAACGTAGTGGCATAGCACCCAGGTTATTATCAGGTGAGAAAATATATTTATAAACCTTTAATGAAAACGAGTCGCTGAGTTGTTACATACCATATTATTCACCTATATATCCAAGAAGTATTCCACATGCTGTTAGAAAGACCCTAGTAGATGGCAGTTCTTTGTACACCATCTTACAATAATGTTCTAGAACAGCTGATGTTATGGTGAAAGTTTAATGCGCTGAGTCCAACTGTGGTTATGGTTCTTCAAAATAGTCCCCATCTTATCGATGCACCATTTTGAATGCTCCACTAGACGTATGAAACACTTTCTGAATTCATTTACCAGAACACGGTTCATTTCCGCGGTAACGGTTTTCTTGACGTCCTGAACAGTCATGAAATGTCGTCCTTTCAACGCCAATTTCACTTTGAGGACAGGAAGTAGTCGGCGGGAGCTAAGTCCGGGGAGTACGACGGATGGTTGAGCCTGTGTACTCCGGACTTGGCGAGAAGCTGTGTCACCGACAGTGCCGAGTAGGCAGGCGCGTTGCCATCTAGAAGGAACCAACTTCCGCATGCTCGCAGGTGCGGCCTCACCCGATGAATTATCTTCCTTAGGCGATCAAGAACCGGTAGGTAGAAAGCACTGGTGATTGCTGCGCTTCGGAAGCCATTCCCTGTGAATGATGCTTCTGCTGTCAAAAAATGTGATCAGCATTGCCTTGATTTTCGACTTCTGCAGAGGAACCTTCTTGGGTCTCGGTGAACTTGGTGCCCTCTACTCCATGCTTTGCCTCTTTGATGCTGGGTCGTGTTGAGAGCACCACGTCTCATCACCTGTCACAATCCTTTCTACCGGTGGTCCTCCTGGTCCGTCCGAAACCGCTCCGTCGTGTGGCAGTGCCGTCACGTATCCACGCTCCCAACACAGTTGGACGGTATTGTCAGAACGATCCACGTGGCGGGCTATACGGCGCGCCAACCAACCTAAGCGTTTCCGCCGGATGACCATTCCTCTCTCAAAGTCCGCAAGTTGCGTAAATCGACGTCTTTAGTGTATATCCGGCATTCTTTTCACTCTGTACTCTTGCTTGCGTCAGCCGGTGCTTTTTCTTCCACGGGGAATCGACTACACACTGGTTTATAAGGCTGCCGATTCGTGCTTGCAGCGCCACGACAGGGTGTGCCGTCATGCGTACTCGCACCAAACGTGGATCATTTGCATACCAGCACTCACTCTAGCTATTTGCAAAGTGTCGCGGTTGTAGCATGTTTTCTTCTAGGTGCGCATATTTCATTGTCCGTGAGTGTATTTTGAAAAACAAAGGACGTTCTTACATTATGCCTTTGTCCGTTCGTCCGCCTGTGAATATTGCGTTTCTGCACCTATTAGTCCGTTTTATTTTTTATTTTATGTTTTACATTGGGAAACCTGAACTTTGAAATCGATGATCCTTGGATTTTTTTATCTATTTTAATGCATAATTTACAGTAAAGTGTCATAACGGAATGTTGTCGAATGCAAAATATATTTTATTTGATATCGTTGGTTCCAAAACTCGGATTGAAGCAATTCTTTTTTCATTCGACCTGTTAAAAAAGGTCATTTTACGTGGAATTTCTTTTCCAAATGTTATGTTCTTTACAGTGAAGTTAAAGTATATTGCATTTTGCTCGACACCTCTGCATCTAAAAGGCGGTTTGGGAAAATTCCTTTTGCATGAGACAGATTTCGTGGCAAAGAACGTTTTGGGCATAATTTCCAGGTTTTCGTTAATGACAGTTGTGAGAGCGAAAGTACTGATCACGTGCCGTGGCTCCGCCTCCTACTTATGAATCTGAGGCGTCCACGTTATAGGTGCTACTCACAGACATAAGGAAGAATTTCTGTTTCTCTGAAAAACTCCCTAAACTCTATTCGGGCGAAAAAACAAAGCCTCCCCCACTTTGTTATGAAATCTGTGATCCAGGAAGGCGGATCGAAACAGCTGAACGAACAGAATAATAATCACAACCAAGATATAAGGATCTCGAGAGGATTTATCTATACAACGCAAATATTTATTAACTAATCAGTTAGGTTTCGACGGTGGTGGATTAATCTTCCTCTAGCATCGGTTTTCCTTATTGATAAGATCTGACAAGGCGTAAACCTAAAATCTAGGAGAATCACTTCCGAAGAAAAATATCTAAGTCCTCGCTTTCGGCGTTGACGTTCTTGAGAGAATCAACCTACTATTAGGTAGATCTGTATCTCTGAGAATATTATGAATATCTGTACTTCCCTGTCGTTACTGATTCACTCTTAGCCTGTGCTAAGAATTGACTTACTGTAGAGGAATATCTGTTACGCAAACGGGATTCCCTGACCGGGACCTGTACCGCTACAACCAAAAACCCTATCTCTCCAAAGATAGTGCGCTGGCTAATCTCACCGCGAGCCTCGGACCTGCGTAACTGGAACGTCCGTCTGCTCACAAAAAAAAGGAAACGCTTCGCGTCCCTTTACCGGAGAACTACTCTCTCCGCTCGACGAAAGCAGACTAACTAACAGGTTCTTTCTAAGAGACCTGCTCCTCCTCTCCTCCTCCGCGCTACGCATGCGCTAAGCGTCCAGCGTCGAAACTGCTCTCTTGGTGCTCTTTTCCTGCCTCGCCTCCCTCCTTTGACGTCATGGCCTGCTTAATCCCTGGCGTCGGCGAGGCGTACTCAAATGATGAGTTTTAATCCCACCTTTCGTGTCTCTGCGGTCTGTCAGATCTATCCATTAGGAAGTGCCCCTTTGAGAAAGTAATCCTACCGCCGAAGTACATTCTTACAATAACACAATATGCATTGTTGTATCTACATAAAGGTGGAAGGCTGGTTTTCCAGACTTTTAGGCGTCTGTGCAACGCTGACAATGTACAGCGAAGGTCGCGGTATCATTGAAGATGTTATCAGTTCGTTGGAAAGGCCTCTTCCTTTCTAAGGCGTGAGAAAACTTAGGTTCTTTGTCTGTGGCTCTCGACATCAGAAAAAATGTTCTCGAACCTTCTGTCGCCTTCTTGGGCTTTGTACTGATTTACTTTTCTTTGTGAAAAAGTAACATAATGTCCAGTTCATTATATTTTAACACAATTAATATGTCCGTTCTTAAAACAGTTTTGCCACTATGGAGCGTAAGTTCGTATTTCTTTTTCCTGTGTTACTGCTCAACGTTGAAATTGTCTCATCCAGAAAGAGTGATCTAAATAAGAAGAAAATCAACAGCGACCTAGAATGATACATGATTTAATTTCCAAGGCAGTATTTAACTTGATTGCACAATTTAGCGGTATTCTAGGGCAGCCGAGGAGAATCTTGCTAGCGTCGTCCAATGAAGTCCCACATGTGCTCCATGGGTGATTGTTCCTGAGATCTCGCTGACCATGGAAACACGTAAGCCCGCCGTAGACATGATAAAGAAATGTTAACAATGAGCGCTTATTTTACTGGAAAGTGGTGTCCAAAATAGCATTCAGAAAGGGCGACAACACGGGCTGTAAAACGTCATGCTCTTACCGTAGGCTGTCAGCGTGCTTTTTATTCATATTGGAGGTGACTGACTATATCACCCCTTTCGGGATGCCCGGTTAGTGAGAAATGTGATGCTTGTGGACAGGAGCTGGATTGTCCCTTTAGCTGCATCGTCGTCAGAAGCGGACTCCACGATCGTCATCACCGAGGTAGAGTCGGTACTCATGAATCAGAACGACATGGCGACATTCTTGTCGCCTTATAATTCTACTACTACACGACTCCAGGAGAGCCTGAGGTGCCCTACGGTCATTAGCAGCCTATGCAAGATGCAATGTCTACCAGAAGGGCATACCTGTCTCCCCCAATCTTCTGTTCGCTATCTGAGTAAGGACGAGGATGTACATAGTTTTCCGCACAACCTGTCGAATGCTCTCTGCAGTATATTGTATTGCCGCAATTTCCTGGCGACGAATACGCCGATCGATGCGTTTCGACGTCCGTCCCACCGCACAGGTCCCATTTCGGTGTCTGGTGACTCACTCTTGAAAACACTGTTGCCAGCAACGTCTAACTGTTCTTACATTCCAAAGCACATGGGCCGCAATTCGACAAATAGACCGAGCAGCTTTATAGAGTCCTATGAGGATGAATATTATTGCCTCAAGCGCATCCAGTAGGTGATAGGGTTGGCCACGAGATCTATGAGACATTTCCGATCCTTTGATTTGCTGGGGCAATCCTCAGCATTTTGTTATTTTATCCGATACGACCTGGAGCACGGGATATGATATGGTTCCGGGGACCGGGTTTACCCTTTTGTCTCTCATACATCTCTCGCCACAGGTTGCACAGTCGAATGATTTGCATATCCCATCTCCCTGAGTACACAAAAGTAATTATTGACAACTTACATGGATAAAACAACATTTAATCACAATCACTGACGTTCTTTAACATTGTGTGAAAGCACAAGATACGATGACGCGAACGCAATTATCTGTGAAGGGATGAAGTCATTGATATGAAAGATGAACAGAGTGAACGGAATTACTTCTAAACTGAGAAGAAATTAATAAGAAAATGTGTCTTCTGGACCTACAAGTATACTGAGATAAAACATGCAGCTGAAAAGCCTACAACACACTGCACGATTACGATCGTATGACTATAGTTTACTATAAGGTTTTGAAGCCATTCTTCATGAAAAGCTTTTGAAGTAGGAACTGCTATCTTTTTAGCTTGGCCAGGATTTACCTTTTTCAAATTCCACACAGAGATGCTATAGGTAAGATCCCCAGTTTATCAGTTTGGACGAAAATTATACTGACAATTATAAACCAGCTTGAAAGATTCTAGGTAAAAGAATAATTGCCTTTAATCGTTTTGGTCTTTACTTGGAATAAGTGTCAAAGGTATAGGATAATTTTTGGGAACCCGATTAGTCACCCTTTTTTTATAGAGAATGCTAAACACAATCAAGTTTTAATCCTACTGAAACGATTCCTGTGAAAGGAGACAGTTTGAATAATCTGCACAAAAGCCAGTTTAAGTTCAGTTGCACAATATTCCAGAATAGCAGGAGATCTGTCAACTGAAACAGAAGTTTTGCTAGTTTCAACTGTCTGGAATATTCTCCATACTTATAACAATGAAACGCAACCAGAGGGACAGCAGAGCTGACTGACACTTCTAGAGATTTATGGAAGGATGTATCGAAATATTTCAGGATACAGTTCTTAGTAAGAATGTTAGCAAGTAAATTACTTTTGCTTTTGTGTAATGGTTCTCATCCTGGGTTACGACGACTTCTTAATGAGATTGAAGTAAGTAAATTACTTTACTTTTTACTTTGAAAATATCAGAAGTACGACTTTTAGCTCCAAGAATTTATGCATTTGTGTTTTCCTGTTATTATCAGTTCTGTTGTGCTGTCTGTCTGAATCACAATAAATAAAATTGTGAACTGCTACCTAATTTTGGTGAATGTTCTTGACAAACTCACAGGAAATCAAGTTGTTTACTTCTGCCTTCTGCAAATGTAAATGGAAAAAAAGAATACAAAGAGCGTTTTGTTTTACGATCATGTTTGTTGTACTTTCACTTTCATGCTGAAAATATAATAACAGCTTGAAGTGCGAAATGTCAAGTTTATGTCAGCAGTTACCTACCTTTTTTTCTACAAATAATTTGTGTTTTCACAAAACCTCTGACTTTCATCATGAGAGAAACGGTGTTCAAAGCGTAGAGTTGTAAATTGTGAGTGGCACAAATAAACCTGACGTTAAACTAGGTTTCAGACAGAGCGAAAGAACAATAATTTGATTTGCGAGCTGCATACTATCAGGCAGGGTACCGGTGTTAACACACACCAGTCACCATCATTGTGGCTGTGAAATATTTAAAGCCTTTTCACTAAACGAGGATTAAGAAGCAGAAGCAAATGAGAAAAGTCACTCTGTTTCTTTTCTCGCGAGCGAAAACACTGCTCTCCAGAAACAACGCAAAGAGATAACGAAGTTATTTGCCATCTCCGAAATAACACTCACAAATGCATAACTGCAACTTATCATTTATAAAATATTATGTGTGACATTTTTGTAAGCACGATGACATGTTTATGATTGGATAATAAAGTTTATCTATAACGAGAACACGGATAGTTTGCTGAACTTATGTTTCATTGTCTGTGGGCGCCTTGTGGTCAGATTTAATAAACTCTCTAAAATAAGCGTAAGAAATCACGGTTTTCATCTCTTCGCCTTACCGTGGGACTATTCTTGGTGTATTTTACTGTTAAATGTAACTTTTGTCTTTTTTCGCTTGTTTTTTGTAAATTGGTGAACAGTCCTGGCTTTTCTTGTGTATTTAACTTCTAAATCTGTATTTATTTTCCAAATAAGATGCCTGATTTGTTCTAGTGAAATAACATTTTACAGTTTAAAATGGAAGGTGCACATTTTTATCACCATTCACTGGCCCACACTAATGGCTTATTAATTGCTACGCCCAGGGGCGCCAGACTATCGAATAAAATTAGCTTTAAGAATTTCGATGTCAGGATGTCAGGCAATGGCTGACGACCCGGAGGTAGACATTAGTATTTCGAGTAAATATTTGTGAGCTCTTTATCGCCGAAACGTTCGGGACTGTGAAAAGCATTTAGCCTGCAATTTCGCCAATCGAAACTAAGAAATTCTTACACTCATAAATTATTTATGCAACTTCAGGACTGGCACGAGATAACAGACATTTAATCAATTAAAAAATAAAACGTAAAGATAATGATGAAGACGTTTATATACAGAGAATGAAGGAGGGTCGTCGAATAGACTCTCCCCTTTCGGGATAGCTCATGGACTGAATTTATCATTAAAGTTTAATGATTACTCATTGTCTATACAGTCCGGCTTTAAGCAGTTCTCAGCCGACGAAAGTCTATTGGCTGACCGGAACCAATTTATTCACATCTAGCATGCACAAATAAATATACAGTACTTACGGGTATGCAGCTTTGTTAGGTATCCATATTTGATGCACTCATTTATGTTTGATGCACTCACTTATATATTTGGTGCACTCGGTTATCTTGGCTCTGCAGTGAACCTGTGTGACGACACGCCCACTTCGAAGCGCGCATTATGGCCGATGGAGATGGAGTCGAATCCGATCTCCCACTTACTCTCGTGCACGGCATTCACCTGTATGAAGCCACGTACGCATCTATGCACACTAAAGTCGAGGTCGAACGAGGTCACTGACTTGATAGCAGGATCCGTCCGTTTGTTCGTCCTAGCCGATCCGTCGGTCTGTCCCAAGGTGATTCGTCTTACACTACCGGTCTTCCACCTCAGCCACTCGGGGCTGCAATTCCATCCCTCCATCTTACCTCCGAGATTCTCCCTGCTTTCTCGGTAAAAAATTACATCCAGGACTTACGTGTAATCTAGCACCAGAAAAGGTGGTATCTTTCTCCCTCCTATTGCCTCGCGGTAACATCAAACCCCAGGCCGCTCTTAGCTTAGCTGGCCAAAATCTTCGAGCAGAACGTTTCTACCCCCACAAAAGTACTGCCCCGCAGGATCTCCTCTGGTCCTTCTATATCCGAGTCCAATCCTTTTCCTTTACGGGTTTTCACCAGACTAATCTTTTTCAGTCATTCACATTTTGCCAAAGAGTTCTTTGCTCAGTTGCTAGGGTCTGTTTTAACTCTTTTATCAGTCTGATTGCTTCCTAAAAGCATTAGACACGATGAAGAGGTTAAAAATGCATGTCTCTGCCTTCGGAATATGGAGCGGGTCAGCGCACTGATAAGTAGGGAAACACATAACTTAACTAGACTTCTTTGTCCTGCCAAAACTGGGATTAGAAAACGTCATAACTTTCCGCTCGGGATGACGCTAATTGCTTACCAAACATCGAACAATCTCACACTTGCACGGCCACCCAACTTGACCGCAACACGTAGGGTTACCCACACCGAACGACCCAGGCTTCAGATTTCACCCTTCCAAGAAAAAGGGGCTCTTATCTCTTTTCTTCTTTTGCAATGGGGGAAACCACTAGCTGTTAATTTTCAACCAACAACTAACGCTGTTCCAGCCTCATGGAAAACTCTTGCAAAGCGAATTAATTACCGTACCCCAAAGTCGTAGCAATATTTATACTTTTATAAAAATGAAGAAATATGTACAATTTATTCAGGTCAGTCATTCGAGCAATCAACTTCACTGTCACAGACACACAGTAGCGGCAGGAGTCTGCGCAACGGCGTTGGGGGATTTAAAGGTTGTTCATACACGACGACAGCGCAAGCTAGATTTTTAAGGTGCCACACGCCTAAAGCTTCTGTCTCCTGAAACTGTATAACACAGGGGTAAGCCCAAGCATAATAAACATGGAAAAAAGTGTTGAGTCCCAGAACTGAAGATAAAAGAAAGAACATCACAACGACCAGCATAGAGGAAGTGAAGGAGATGCAGAAGATAGCAAGCCGCACCCTAGGGGTCTGAGGAGCAGTGCCGCTCACTATATTCTTTTAACTTAACGTCCGATATGTATCCGTTTCATTTTAGCTTTGATCTTATACCGCCAACTTAAGCTTCAGCATAACAGTACTTCTTTCCAGAAGTTTTTTCACTGAAAGGATCTGCAGTTATGGAAGTTCTTGAACACGTTTTTTGGAATTTCTATTCCAAAACACCATCATGTCTTGACTTTCGAATTGAAATTCACCTCAGTTCGAACTTGCTCTCCAAACAGACTGCTTATGGATCTTCTGTGCTCTGAAATGTAGCTCAATGTTGCTAACTAGTTTCCCCACATGAGATTATTTCGCACAGACCACTGTTCAAAGAGAAACACTCTAGCGAGTACGATGAAGAGATTTCTGTAATTTCATTTGAGACGCCACGCAATAGAAGACCGAATATCTTTCTCTTCCTGTTCTCTCTGTTATTTGCTTGCTATCTTAACTGTTAGTTTCGCCGAAAGGCAGGTGACAAAGTCTTTATTCTCCTTCTAGGAACAGCTTTCTAATCTTCTTTGTTGAAAACTTGGGAACCATATGTATAAACGAAACGTCCGAAACTTCATCAGGTTTCACTAATTCCACAGAATCTACTGCTTTTGCAGTTGCAGCAACCTTTTCTCTTGATAACAATGGAGGTGGTAGTTTTTTCGGCGTCACGGAGAAAATGCTGAGCTTGGCAGAGATATAAAGTGATTTTACTGATTTCTTCCTGCATGCAAACGGGTTGCATTTTTATGGACAGCTAACCAGTTCTCTTTATTATGCAAAAGGTTTTTGATACAATCAATCCGGTTTACTGGCCCCAAGATCTCGATAGTCCCCCTCACCGCAGCTTCTTTTCGCCATTGCTCTACGTCATCAGGATGGAACCGTAAAGTTTTATATAGGAATAACCAAACTATCGAAATGAACCCGAATAAAAGAGCATAGTGGAGACATAAAAAACGGAAGGTCTGCTACTGCTCTTTCGAAGGAGGTCATGTTTACCGCAGTCGTCCCTGTTTGAGAGGATTCAGAATGCATGTCCAGATGCACCACCCAAAAGGAAGCTGAAGTGATAGAGAATATCGAGTCTGCAACGAAAATGTATCATACGAGCTACCGTCTTCATGGCGCATCGTTAGATAAGTATTATGTGTTGTAATATCTCATTATTGTGTAAACCGTGCTCCATGGCACACCGGCTATCTGAACGCGATGGTGTGTACTTTGCATCAAATGAATATTTTCAAAAGTGAAAATGCATAAAAGAATTTCAGTTCTGTTTATTCAGCATTGCTTGTTGTATAATTAAGTTGATAGCCTTGAAAAAGTCGACCGGTCGACTCGCTAAATCTCGGCGTTATGTAAATATATTTATCTACACCAGTAAATAATGGATTTAAACTTTTAGTTTTGTGTATATTTCATCACATGGTATATTTTCACTTTCGAAATTATTTCCTTTAAGTCTGTCTTTGAATAAATGTAAGAGAAATTCTATCCTATATCTGCAATGTAAATTCTTTTGTATACACATTTTCTCGAAGACTATTACTTTGTAGTGTTTAAAATTTTGAGCACAAATAAAAACGACCTATGGCTAATATGTGCTACAGTTATTATTCTGAAAAATTTGTTAGAATTTTTTTTAAGTTGAATTTATCTTACTCGAAAGTATTTCAATTTGGCGCTAGATGGCGCGATAAGTTAGCTTAACGGTGTTTTTGTCTGGAAGAAACGAAATCTCTCATTTCTGTCTGATTTTTCTAATTATTTGAGCCAAATGGAAATAAATGAATGGGGTCAAAAGTGAGACAGTAATCTTTTCTTCCATAAATGACCTTAAATCCTATTGTTCGTTAATTTTTTGAAGAGAAAATGTGTACGTTAGCAGAGAATCCCTGAATTTGATCTATTGAAACTCCTCCTACCTACTAAGCTCCACCCCGAAATAAGGTCGTTGGTTAAAACATAATAGCGCGTATTTTGTCTTTTCATTGTGGAGCCAACAATAGACCGCTTCCATTCTGAATATGGCGATGCCTGCAGTGATTCGCTGACGCCAACTTCTGGGACAGTCCCTCAATACGTAAAACCCACACCCAAGGAGTGATTTTTGCGCCATCTATCGCATAAAAGGTACCCTAACACTAATTCAAATACATCCTTAAGATAAGTTGCTTTGCGTGCTACACCGGGGGCGAAGTAATCAGAGGCGCCACACTGCTCAGAGCACGCGCATGAGGCATGGATAGTGTGCGGGTCATATCACGTTGGCCCTAGCTTTGACCTTTTGCCAGTGACAACAAATTAAGAACTATTGACTCTCTGTGGAATCTTAAAATGTTCATAAGGATTGTTATACCCTGTATGCCGTATATTTTAACTAAGTTTTCATTTTTAGTTTCTTTCCCTATGTAAATTTCCTGTTCGTTCTCTTTAAGCGTTCCAATCTTAACGTTATATTTTCTCACTCATTGAATGTTGCCTGGCAACAGTCTTCAGGTCAGGTCTGAATGATATATGTATGTTTGACAAGAAAAGAACAATGCATGTAATGTGTGGAGGGAGCAGTGTTAAGTGTGGGTTGATTAGTGCAGCTTTATTTTGTATATTATACCTTCGTCAAGACTAGCTATATGCGTATATTTGATGAAAGTACATTAGTATTGTGACACTTTGAGCCTAACGCCACAGAGGTTCAGTTTGTTAAACTCGTTTGAAATATAATGCTGTTGTCTGTTTTAAGATAACCCGTTGGTTATTAATTATTACCATTGATAAGCTATCAAAGTAATGTGCTATAAAGAACAATAAAAGCGATTTCCATAAGTACAGGCTACATTGTTCTAGCTGTTAGGGAGCCTAATATTGTTCATTTTGTAATTAAGGATTTTCCGCTGGTTATCCGGAGCATATCGTTAAGAAGCTTCAGTATTACAAGTTTCACAGATGTACGTACGATAACTAATATTTTAAGGGTATAGGCTCTACGCCCATAATATAAGTACAAATTCATTCGTTTGAAAAGTTACAAAAAAAAGTTCTTCGTGTGTGTTACCTATTCGGACGATAATGTTCTTCCCCAAAGTTTCCTGCCATTCAATTCATTTTATTTGCTAAGTAACGTAGAAAACAAAAGCCCTGTCAAAACAAATGACTACGTTCTTAATATCGATGACTCTTACTGACACAGTGATATTATCGCCAGAGTGGATAAAGATATGTTTGTGTCATCAGCGGATTTTCTTCTGACTTATGGCCGGTGTCAGCATCCCATATTTTCTCTTGGCATAACTTCACTGCAGTGTAATTCCTCATGGGGTTGCCCGAAGCACATTTTGACCAGTGTCGAAGAGAAACAATTACGGGGGAAATCAATTACTCGTGCGGTGTCACGGAAAATATAGCTTATTGTCCTTATTTGCCGAGTAGTTTCCGTTCAAATTATGGTCAGTAATAATTTACTGTCTTAGATATTCCGCGAATTCTTTCATATCATTGGCAATTTGCTAAAGATGGAGGGAGAAAAGGCAACAAAGTTTCCCTCCAGTCGGTAAATGTGAGCCTCTATGGGGTAAATTTTGCGTTTCATGTCAACAACTAATCATCCGGTATGGAAACATTTCAGGTTTTGAAGACATCGAAAGAATTGTAAAATCATCTGTTATGTACTCGATACATAACTTAATCGAATTATGTAACAAATGTATTCATGAATCTATTTAATGGGTCTCAGTTTGTACCCAAAAGGATTAGAGCAAAGTGAAAGGAAAATAGGATGTACAGGGAAAATAACATCCTACATCTATTTACATCCATATATCCATTTTGTGGAAAATGGATGTATGGATGTAAATAGGATGTAGGATGTACAGAGGAATCGAGGGTTATCCATGTGCAGTCCTTGGGCTCGAGATGAAAGCTCCTAATAATGCCACAGAATTAGCTATGACATATTAATACATGCTTTAATTTTATTCAGAATCTGAAATGTTTAGCTGTATTTTCATCTGAAAGGTTATTAACATTTGTTTTCACCAAGTTTTTTTCAGTAATTCAATATCTAATAGAGAAAATACGTTGTCATTTTGTTTAAACATATACGTCCAAACGTCTGCTGTGACAGAACTCTCATTTCTTGCATAGATCAGAATATTTCAACCCAAAAGATTGAATAGGCTGATGTTACCTTAAAATTGCAAAAATGAATTTATTTGGACTTCTCGTTCGACATGAAAAGTTCCTGTTTTAGCGAATCACAATACTGTATACGCCAATGGCAGGTATAACAGAAGGTTTACAAACTTGATTTCCCAAGGAAATAAGTTTTTCTTAAATATTCACTGGGTTGGGAGCATTTTTTTAGTTTTGGTAATTCCCTGTAGATTTTTCTTTTGATTAATAATTTTCTTTTTCATAGTCTTTTTTTTATTTTTTGGTTGGGGGTTTAATGGCCACCGTGAGCAACTTATTGGGCTATAAGCAGTCGCCTAATTTAGAGGGTCTTGTTCCAGGGAAGGGAGAGAACCAGTGCCGTAAGACAAACACAATATCCATGCTTCATCGGGATTCGAACCCGGATCCATCTCGGACGAATGGTCAGAATCCATCGCTCAGACAACTGCGCCACGGGGGCGGAACTTTAACCGAAATAGTTGCGGGAAGTGTCAAATGTGGGTGTAATCTGAAAACTGTTGAAATATTAGACATCGTTAAATACTCATTGAAACATATCAAACATGCGGTACCGCAATATTCCTTTTGCTTTAGTAAAAATGTTTCTTTACGACTCAGAATCAATTCCCAAAATCATGATGAACATGTCTTAAAATGCGTTTTCCTTTTTAACAGTAGAGTAATGACTGCATTTGTAAAGTTAAATAAATGTCAATAATTCTCCATTAAGAATGCAGCTACATTTTGTAATTAAGCATTTGAATGTTGTGTTAAGAAAATATATACCTTTTTACTCTAAGATTTCACTGCTAAAATTTATATGAGGAGACGACATCATGGCCTGAAGTCTTGTGCGTTGTACTTACTAGACCAACCTGTTGGATAACTGCTGCGCATACTAATTTATTCAACGAACAAAAATGGAATATCTGCTGAGAGAGCGCACGCACCTGGTCCAGTGAAACACGGGATCAAATTTGTCACGCTCCATTTGCTCGTGAGGAAACTTTAATAGTAAAAAGTGTAGTAGTCTTGATTTCTGACTCAGCGTAGATGAACGTTTATTTTAAAGTTACTTACGATGGATTCAAACTAAATATTTGTGTTTGTGTCTGCCGATTTTTAACGTGTACGAGCGCCAAGTAATCTACTTCCATGGATATCATTGTGCGAGTTTCTTCTGTAAAAATACTTCAGTAATCAAAACAACCAATGGCAATGTGTTCTTTATGTCTTCCTATTTGAAACGAATTTCGTCGTTATTTTGTTAAATACACTGCTAATATGAGTCAGTGCTTACATTGCTTTGTACTCACACTTTAATTCAAGATGTAACAATTTATACATCTAATAACGTAATCTGATTACGTTCTGGAGATTGTGAGGCGTTCATTCTAAACACGCAATAGATAGTTCACTATTTCAGATAAATGGCATTACTTTGTATTTAAAAAGAAATGCCTTGATGTTAGAAGAAAAACTGTATTAAATTTCTTAAACAAATTGAGAATTTCAAATGGAATTATTCAGACTTCAGCTGCGTAGACTTCAATGCAACTGAAGTTCTTCTTACAAAAAAGCATGAAGTCCATTCAGATTTATGTTTTTTCTTTAGTAAGAAATAAGTACAGCATAATTCAGAGAAACTGATGCAGATTTTTAAGAATGAGGATCTTCAGAACTTTACATCATAGATGCAGCGTAGCCTTCCTATTCCGATTTTTTGAAATTTGTTCAATGAGAAACTGTGTTGGAAAATTCAAAAATATGGCAAGCATGTTTCAAGAGCACTCAGGGAGCTACGTGCTCTTGAAATATGCATAATAGTGATACTATCTTTCGAAACAAAGAAACAGATGTGCACAAAATTTCATCCGAGAGCTGTTCCGTAAAAATATCGAAGTTGTAGTAAAAGAAACCTGATACACGCATCTTCAACGAAGTTCGTTGCCATGGGTAATTATTTCACAGGCAGGCGGTTCGGATTGTTAAAACCCTCAACACCAACAACTTCGAAAATCGAAAAACGAAAAGAGTTTGGAGATGAATTTCGGTTTTGATTCGTACATATGTGGCAGAAAATTTGACTTTGAGTTAAGTTAAACACCATCACAAGGTCATTTTCCATGGTCACTTGCACTGAATAACCACTTCCTTTTATTGCCAATTTTTTTTAAATGACTGAACTGATATCTTTTTAAGGGGACCATTCCCATCTTAGGCTTCCCATATTAACCTTATGGGAGGTCTCGATGTGCTTAGGTACATGTTTCTCATGATAGACTTAGCCTATCAATTGCAAACTTGGCATGCATTTTCCTAAGGATATTATACAACACCTGAGCTAGAATTATCGCAATCGGCCAATTAATTAATTTTCTATTAATTAATCAAAATTCCTGTCGATTTTGCTGATTTTTTTCATTAGCAATTGTATTTATTATTTTAATGGAGCACGTTATTTAGTCATAATTCTAGTTTCGGTGGTTTTTGATATATACAGTAAGGTACAAAAAAATTTTCAAGCCATTATCTTCAGTGGTTTATGAGAAAAATGTTCCTAAATGTACAAAACCACAACTTTTCAGGGGAGGCAAAAAACGAAGAAGATCTGTGACTAGAAGCCTCCCGCGTCATACTCCTTTTCATCTGCTTTGCTGAACTTCCTCTGCTTTGCTCAAGTGTCTTATACCATTTGATTCAGCAAACTCTGTAGAAAAAATTGAAATAAAAAAAAATTACTTAAAATTTTTGTTTTTGCAGGACTGGTCCCCTTAAGGCCGTTTAAAATTTGAGCAATTTGAAGCTCTCCTTTCAACGGCTCAACTTTATAAATGTCCATAATCACGGTTAAAGTCTATTTGTAAATTTGATTAAGGCAGTTCGGAGAAAAAAATATATTAAATAAAAATATATTTGTGGAACTAAAACCATGTCAGCAGGTCAAAAACGATTGAACATTCATTTACTTCTACATCCCTGTTTAGAGAAAATGTACAACGAAAAGAGCATGCAGGGCTTAACATGGTACACGAGAATTCGAGTGCCGAAACATTGTGGTTTTTTAATCGATATATTGAGTATAAAGATTTCAGACGTATTCTGTTTATTTTCGCAGTATGAACTTTCAATAGTAAAATGGACTCTCGAAAAAATGTGGCTTTCGTAACAATACAGAAATAAAATTACGCCGAATTTCAGGATGTAATGAGCACGTCCTTTGAGTTATTTCCGACATGAAAGCAATTTTTCAAAGCAGAGGGTTTTTGAGCAACATAAAAAAAACAATGAAAAACAATTATTCATGTATGCATGCCACTAGTGGAAAAAAATGCGCATTGTTGAAAGTACACAGTGTACGCAGTGTTCCTCAAACTGAATGGAACCAGTTACAAAAAAAACTGAACCGGATTTCTAGAATTTGCAAAACATCCACAAGCAGAGATATCGCTCACTAGCAGCAAAAATGTGAGTTAGGAAAAATCATGAAGTTCACCCAAAACATTATTTATAACGGAAAATATGTGAGTTAAGAAAAATTTTCCAAATCAGAAGATTTATGGAAGAAAAAGGAAATTAGCTTTAGGCCCCAAGCGGCAAAGGGCACAAACTATTCTTCATATATTAACGAGTATCTTATCAAAAAACAGTTTTTCCAAGTGTTTTTTAGAATCGGAGATACTTTTTCAAATAGAAATATATGCTGATGAACCCGGGGTAGACCGATGAATTATAAGAAGGTAAAAAATGCGTAAATATTCTTCATAGGCGAGAACAACGCGATGGCAAAATAATCTTACAAATACGATAGCATTAACTGCTATAATTAATATATAGATAGCCAGTGCCGTTTATGCCCACCAGATAGAGACGTCTCAGTACCTGGGCCCATCTTAGGGATGTATGATGTCAGAAGCTGACAGAAAAACACACATAGCGCCGTGGATTGTTGGCCACCGTGGTGTAAGGCTGACGCGCTCGGCTAAATATCGAGAGATCTGGGATTCGGATCCCCAGCGGTGGCCGAATACAATTTTTCGGTTGCTATGTGTTGGTAAAACGTGGAAAGAGCGATGTCTTTGTTTATTCACTGACGCCATGTATTTGGAGGATTTTCACTTACAAATACGATTTTTAGAAGTAGAAACACGTGCGGGCGCGCATTGTGCTGTTGAAATGTGGCCGTTGGAGGGTCTTGCAGGTAAGGGAGGACTACAGGCTTCAAAACGTTGGAGATGTAGCGGTGGCTGTTGAGTGTACCGGCGATGCGTACCAGAGGGGTACGGGTGTCATATCCAATTGCGCCCAAACCATAACGCCAGGCGATGGACCGGTATGGCGATGCATAATGTAGGCGTCATACAGTCTCTCGCCGCGGTGCCGCCACACGCGGATCCGACCATCGTGGTGTTGCAGGCAGAAGCAGTATTCGTCGGAGAAGACAATGTCGTGCCATTCCGTAGTCCAGGTGCGGCGTTCAACGGCCCACTGCCGCCGCACTCGCCGGTGGTGTAACGTCAATGGTAATCGGAGCAATGGGCACCGTGCGACAAGTCCCCGCTCCTGCAGACGACGTCGAACGGTACGTGCTGACACAGGTTGTTGCGCAACACACCCTAATTCTTGCGCTAACGTTCGTGATCTGGCGGTGCGAGCCGTCAATACCCGCCGCACAACATGCCGGTCATCTCGTTCGGCGCTGTGCCGCGGCTGCGGTAATCGCTCACGTCGGTCCGTTCATCCCTCCTGCACCCACCTAATCCATACTCGCCTCACTGTTGTCGGATGTCGTCCCACACGGGCGCCGATGTCTCGGTACGATAAACCGCTGTCGCGATAAGCCACTATTCGTCCTCTATCGAACTCCGAAACGTTCTGGAATGACTGCCGTATTCTGCGACGAGGCCTCAGGAAGCTTCGCCCGCACAGGTCCGGCAGCACAACACACTTCCACTACTTACACCCCGCCTTCTGTGCCACCTTCTCATAGTGCTTCTCGGTGGCGTGCCGGGCGCACATGATTTGCATATGCCCTGCAATGCTAATCGTTTGCATGTCCTCTCGCGGGCGACGCATGCTGCGAATTTCAGGCCAATCGGATGCTTCCTTCTTGGTGTTGCATTTTGGGTGGCCAGCATTGTATATCAACCGTTTTTGGAAGGAAGAGTCCATGTAGTATCGCTGTGGAAAAAAGGTCATCCACGTGACTGCGCGGATAAACACAGAAGGTAGACTGCCATTGACAGTTCCTATATGCCAGCGCATCTACGTAATTCATGCAAATTAGTCTCTGGTCTCAAGAAGTCAAGCGGATTAGGCATTGGTCTTTTGACATCTCCTACTGCTGGATCTGGGTTCGAATTCTGAGTAAAGAAATGAGATTCTGTCTGTCGTTCCGGGGCTGCTTCCCCTCCTATCCTTGGAACTTGTGGTTCTAACTTAGGTTCTGGCGACTTCTTATGGCTCTAATGTGGAGAAAACGGAATATATCATTTCTGTCATACTACTTGCGCGTGCTTTGTCTGCAATCTCGGGTTACATTTTGATTGCAGACAACATTTGAGTGTCGAAGTACGATGGAACATGTCACAAAAACTCAGTGTCTACGCTAACTTTGCGAGCTCGCTGAAGACGAAAAAAAAGACACACTGAGGCAACTTAGACAATTCTAGAATAATGGAAATGTTGCAACGACGACATGTGCCTAAGAGATCTTAATTTATGATATCAACTGGTGATCTGCAAATATCACATAACCTCTAGCTACACTATGTGGACAAAATTGATTGGACACTGTAAGTAAATAGAAAAACAGTATTGTATTTACATCAGGAGAGGGTAGGTCCTCCTATTGCAGAGATTACAGCAGCCACCCGCCGAGTTAAACTATCCACAAGCCCATGGAGTACGGAGAACGGAATGTTACTCCATTCCACTTTGAGTGCATCGACCAACTCTATCAATGAAGAAGGCCGTGTTGGTCTTGACTTCACCCGTCGTTCAAGTTTATCTCATAGGTATTCAAAGGAATTGAGATCCGGACACTGAGCAGGCCAGGTTGTCTGCGAGGCCTGATTTTCTTCATAACCTTCCACTGTAGCCCTGGAAGCATGACAAGTGGCATTGCCGTCCTGGAAGAAACAATCGCCGTGTCCGTAGAACTGCCACAACATTAAGAGCATTGAGTCACCCAGGATATCTCTATGTAGCACAGAGTTCTTGTTGCCATGAATGACAACCAGTGGACCCACGCCGTACTATCTGAAACAACCCCACACCATAACGCCACCTCCTCCGTGCTTCACAGTCGGCACTGTACACTCCGAAAGCAGATGTTTTCCTGGTACAACAGACACGTCCATCTGATCGCAATAATGACAAGCCCAGACACGTCCATCTGATCGCAATAATGTGAAGTGGGATTTGTCACTCCATAACACCTGCCGCCATTTCTCCAATGTCCAATTTTTGTGCTGTGGACACCATCGTGGCCGCGTGGCATTATTAGTCTTTGTAATGAGAGGTTTATGGCGGCTGCTCGGTCAGAATGCCCGTGTTCATGGGCTTCTCTTCGAAATGTCTTGGTGGAGACCATAACATCTGATGTCATCTGGAAATCATGTGCTATGGCGTCGGGACCTGGTTTTCCAGATCTCCCTCTGCAGCACCCTCCCGTCCCTGCGGCTCAGCTTCGTGAGTCTCCAGGGCGAGGGGAATTCCTACAATGTCTCGCTTTCTTTCACTTGTTGATGACAAAGGCCGCAGTCGATTTAGCGGCCTGTCTGGCACTAGTAGTGCTTCGTCTGCTCATACCTCCATTTGAGTAGCCGATTGTAATGACCTTTTCAAACTCGGAGCTAGCCATTTTATCAGTGCTTGATCTGAGCTACTGCCATTGCCGTTTTCATACATTATTCCTTATGGACCACGTGTCTACTGCGAAAGCGCACCATTGCGCCTGCGTGGGATGTCTAATAACTTTTGTCTAAGTAGTATACTTTGGGAATAACCGCCACAATGTACTAACAGACTACTACTCGCCGGTGATTCATGGATGTTGTGTTTGTCTTACGCCACTGGCTCTGTCCCTTCCATGGAACCAGTCACCCTAAATTAGAGACGGGCGACTGCTTATAGCACATTGAGTTACTCACGGTGGTCGTTAAACCTCCAACAAAAAAAGGGTCCGGGTTCGAATCCTGGTGAGGCATGGATGTTGTGTTTGTCTTACGGCACTGGCTCTCCCCCTTCCCTGGAACCAGTGACCCTAAATTAGGGACGGGCGACTGCTTATAGCACATTGAGCTGCTCACGGTGGTCGTTAAACCTCCAACAAAAAAAGGGTCCGGGTTCGAATCCTGGTGAGGCATGGATGTTGTGTTTGTCTTACGGCACTGGCTCTCTCCCTTCCCTGGAACCAGGGACCCTAAATTAGGGACGGGCGACTGCTAATAGCCCATTGAGTTGCTCACGGTTGGCGTTAAAACTTCAATCAAAAAAAAAAAAACAGGAGGCAGGAAAGATATGCCATTTGCACGTGCTGCTGACAGTTTTTTTTTTTTTTTTTTGATTGGAGGTTTAACGACCACCGTGAGCAACTCAATGGGCTATAAGCAGTCGCCCATCCCTAATTTAGGGTCACTGGTTCCAGGGAAGGGAGAGAGCCAGTGCCGTAAGACAAACACAGCATCCATGCCTGACCGGGATTCGAACCCGGACCCCTTATGGGCGAATGATCAGAGGCCAGCGCCTTAGACCACTGCGCAACCGGGGCGGCGCTGCTGACAGTGATTGATATGGCAAGGACGTGCTGTTTTGAGGTGACATAGCACTGAACGAATGCATACCGCTCCTCTTCTGCGTCTAATGGGGTAGTGCTCGAAAGGATTATCATGGCATTCTCGAATCATGTGCTCACTTGTTACGGAATGCCACAGGTCCTACTGTCCGTTTGAAGAATAATAATAATGCTTTCCCACATAGGCAGTCCTTGATGAAAAAGAACTTGAAAAGAGAGGATATTCTTGGAATTGAAAAAGCTATCACATTCATCGAATGCAATCCGATAGACCTTGTTCCATAGAACCCCTTTGAAGAAGAAGCACCATTTACAGAATTTGAAATTACTGTTCTACGGGTTAGCAGGTGCCCTAGTAGGAAATTGTGATTCCTTGCCTGCGAGATCACTGGATAGCGTGACTCCCTCTGTGGAATAATGATACCAGTGTTAGAGCTCATCAGCTATTCCCATGCATTTTGCAATATTGTCACTGCTGTTCACGCAACATTTGTATGCTCTTCTTAACTTGTACACTAGAAACGAATGAAACCGAAATAAATTATTTCTTTCAGTAACGTAGAGAATTGCATATAATGCTTTCCGTAACTGCAAATATACAGGGCATCCTACAAAGAATGTATACATTTCAAACATGTTTGGTGAGGAAGTAGAGAAAATTAGGAAAACATAGTTTTCATCACAGGAAAAAGCAGCACAACATGGAAATGAGTAAAGACACAAGAGAACAGTTTTCACCTCACGACAGCGGCACTTTCAGAGTTTCACATTCAGCCTATTCCAAAGAGTGAGCACATGAATGTGCGCATGAGCAACTTTAAAGGATGGCTGCATTGCGGAGGCCACTGGCCAGTTGCGTCGAGAATGGCGACTGGTCAGCAAAAGGCTGTGTGCGTAGTTTGACGGCAGAGTCAAAGTCCGTTACTACTATGCAAAGAAAGTTGAGGACGACGTGCGGAGATCTTTCTTCTCGTAACAGTACTCAGTGATGGGTCGAGCAGTCCAAAGCAATTTGGCCGCCTCCGTGGCGCAGTGGTCTAAGCGCTGGCTTATGACCATTCGTCTCAGAAGGGTCCGGGTTCGAATACCAGTGAGGCATGGATACTGTGTTTGTTTGACGGCACTGGCTCTCCTTCCTTGAACCAGTGACCCTAAATTAGGGACGGTCGACTGCTTATAGCCCATTGAGTTGCTCACGGTGGCCGTTAAACCTTCAATCCAAAAAGCATAGCAACCTGTAGCGTGAGAAAACAACACAGTCCCGCACGACGATCGACATCAGCACCTTATGTTGAGATAGCACGACTAGCTTTCGTTCAGTGACCAAGGGAATCTGTGCTTTGTGCGCGCCGGCAACTCGAAATCCCCCAACACCAATGCATGCTGCTCTAAACAAGCTTTTGAAATTTCGTTCGCACAAACTTTTCAGTAGTTTGTACGAACTTCAAATGCAACAGTTTCAACAAGCCGATTACGCTGCACCATTTGTCATGTGCTACAAGAAATGGACGATGAAGATGGTTACCTGACGGCCTTTATCTTCTCAGACGAAAACATTCTACGTCAGTCGGAATTCCAACAGATACAACTGCCGCGTGCACGTGAGGTGCGGAGCCACCACATGCTGCCAGTAAATATGAAAGAGAGAGGGAGGAGGTTATGTTTGTTGTGCTATAACCAAGGAGGTTAGAATAATATATCTGGAGATACCCTTGTTAATGAAGCAGTACCACTTTGCATGAAGCCTATAACCGCGAGCGACGGTCGTCAAATTGTGGGAAAGCTGATAGGTTTCAATGCTATTGCAATGCAGTTTGTGTTGGCCAAATCGCCTTCTTTTGTCGCAAATTTTTCCAATTTCGTAATCGTAAATTGCTGCCGATGTGTGAGAAAATGCTGAATTTATAAAATTCTTAATTATTTTGAGACTCCTTCCCATTTTTGTTTTAAATGGAAATACAGAAATGTTAGTGTGAATTCTAAACAAAACATAACGTTAAAATTAAAACCTTCCCTCGTATAAGAATTATAATTCATTCCGGTTTGATATTAGCACGGTTTCTGCAAACAAAATCCACACAATTCCAAAACACACACAGTTGAAAATACTTACGTTACGTATCATGTAAACAACGTCAAATTCTCACACTTTGCGGCTTCACGGTTACGAAACTCTGGGCATCTCCAGAAGTATTATTCTAACCTCCTTGGCCATAACACCCCAGACATAACCTTCCCGCTAGGTCTTTCTGGTCCTTTTCCCCACAAATGAATCAGAAGGAGGTGATCCCCTTTCATGGCCTCCAAGGTCTACGGCAATAACCATTGATTTCTTCTTATGGGAATACACAAAGGACAGCTATACCGCACATCAAACACATCTTTACAGGACCTAAAAGATCGAACAGTGCATGGTGCAAAAGGCATCACACCTCGAAGGCGCTCTAACGTTTTGCCGGCATTTGAATGTCA
Source organism: Macrothele yani (assembly GCA_039090855.1). Taxonomy (NCBI): domain Eukaryota; kingdom Metazoa; phylum Arthropoda; class Arachnida; order Araneae; family Macrothelidae; genus Macrothele; species Macrothele yani. The sequence continues at coordinate 2,848,794 of CM076995.1, read as the reverse complement.
ATACCGTATGTACAATGAAAGAGCGGGAAAGGCAAACGACGTTCAGGTTGAAGAGCTATAATCTTTTTAAGTTGCTTGTTCATCTTGTGGGGTAAAAACTGCATTCTCCAATTTTTTCTTTACTTCCCTGTGAAATATGTTTGTAATGTGTCCATTCTTTTACTAACACTCCGTATAGTACTTTTTAAGCGGTTTGATCACATCTTGAGGAGTTCTTTCAGCTTTTCCTTAAATTTCAAGCAGTCGTATGTGAGTGATCTGTAAGGTAGAATCGCGCATTACAGACTGTAGAGACAGAATTCAACTCCTGGGCGAAACATGGGTGTTGTGTTCGTTCTTACAGCCCCAGATTCTCACTATAATGAAACCAGCGTTCCTCACTTAAAGATGAAAGACATTAATAAATAGGAACTGCACACCAATTATACTCAAAATAGTATAACTCTACTAATGCTTCGTATTACTTGGATTAAAATAAAAATCAAAGTTTCCAAGCTTTCGCACATCAACCACGTGGCTTTTCCATGGAAGGTAGCCATTTTGCTGTCTACCTTCCTTGAAAAAGCCATCGTATACTATCATCTCAAATACAGCAGTACATACATACAAACATATCACTAAGCTGTTCTCTGAGATTCAGAGGTTAGCTCCAAAAAGAAATACAAACTTCCAGATATTTTTACTTATTGTTGTCGTATCAAACTTCGCCATTTACAGCGATCTTGACATACAACTTGTGCTTCACTGATATCCATTACACGCCGTACACAAGATCTTTTATACTTCATACTCATAATCTTTTTCTCATGCAGACACTCCTGAATCTGATCCACCCATGTCTTCCTTGGCCTTCCTCTGCCCCTCCCTCCTGCCACTTGGGCTGAAAATATTTTCTTAGTAAGCATTTCATCACTCATTCTTTCAAAATGGCCAAACCACCGAAGCATATTGGTCTCCACCTTGCTAACAACATTTTGCTTTACATCACACAACTGCAATACATCTTCATTCCTCACACAATCAGATCGTGTCTTGCCACAAACCCCACGTAAGTAACGCATTTCTCCAGCACACAAACGACTCCTATGCTTCTTCTGCAGTACCCAGGTTTCGCTGCCATACATCAGAGTAGGAACAATTACCGTTTCATACACAGCCATGCGGGACTCTCTAGAGAACCCATCATTCCTGTGAAAACCTCCCAGAGCAGCTATGACTTTCAAAGAAGAATTCACTCGCCTACTGATTTCACCATCCAACTTGTTCTCTCTGTCAAACATGCTTCCTAAATACACAAACTCCCTCACCTGGTCAATCACAGGGCCATTTATACTTACATTACATTCAATGCTACCCAATCCTCTCTCAAACACCATAACTTTGGTTTTTCCCTTATTTATACTCAGTTTGAATTTCATGCAAACTTCGTGCATCCGAGTCAACATACTCTGCAACTCACTTTTGCTCTCTGCCAACAGGACAGAGTCATCAGCATACAGCTATCTGCACACACGGATATCACCAAGACATAAACCAGTATTATCTATTTTGGCATCACGCATGCATGCATCCATAAATATATTAAACAGCCATGGTGACATTACACAACCTTGTCTAACTCCTGCACCAATGGAAAACCATTTTGATAAAACACCATTCACTCATACACAAGCTCTACTACCAGCATACATGGCTTTTACACTATTAAGTAGATTCCCAGTAACACCATATTCATTCAATACCTTCCACAAAAGTGTCCTATTGACTCGGTCGTAAGCTTCCTCTAAATCTATGAAGGCAGTAAATACTTTCTTCCCAACAGCCAGATATTTTTCAATCTTCATGCGTAATGCAAAAATCTGGTTAGTGCAGCCTTTACCAGGCATAAAACCACTCTGAACATCCCACACTTTCTCTGATGTAAGACCCCGTACTTTTTCAATAACAACCTTACCAAACACTATCCCTGGCGCACTCAGTAGGCTAATACCACGATAGTTCTTGCATTCAGTCTGATCACCTTTTCCCTTATACAAGGGAACAATGATAGCATCCTTCCGATCCCGAGGGATCATTCCTAACTCCCAGCACAACTGGCAAATTTCAGTTAACCAGTCAATTATAGAGTCACCACCATATTTCAACATCTCTGTAGTTATGCCATCAACTCCCGGAGCCTTACCATTCTGAAGAGAATTTGGAGCTTTACACACTTCTTCTCTTGAGATCCCTCCTGTGCTTTCATCCCTCATTGTGACATCATCTGCATCTGTCTCAGAATCATTTTTGCTCTCCTGATCTAATAACTCACAGAAGTATTCGCCCCATCTCTCACTTAACTCATTGGGCTTCCATATCATTTCCCCAATCTCATTCTTCACACAACTTACAACTTTGTTTCCCCTATTTTTCCTGAGTCTCATGTACTTTCAGAAGGACTTCCTATCTTTCCGAAAAGCCAGTTCATGCCTTTCCACTTTCTCCTTCCTATCTTTTGCCTTACTGTGGCGAACCAGCTTAGCAGCTTCACGCTTCTTACAGCGATATTCATCCACAGAAACTCTACCTTGCAACATCCCCAAATAGGCTTCCTTCTTTTTCTTTACTGCCTCATCAATCTCACTATTCCACCAAGCATCACCTCTATTGTTACCCACTATTGTGGTGCCACAGACCTCTTTAGCAGCAGTAACAACACAGTTCTTAAAACATTCCCACTTGTTTTCTACATCCCTCTCACCAGACTTCAGATCCTTCAGTCGTTCTCTGAGTAAGTCAGAATACCGCTGATGATCTTCAAGGAGTCTATCAACCTTTATTTTGTCTATCCTGGATCTCTTCCTATTCCTTTTCCTCCAACCAACATAAAGTTTCACTCGTGACACTACCAAGTAATGATCAGAACCAACATCCGCACCTCTCATCACACGGGTGTCAACAACTAAGTGTTCAGACGCTGATCATAGACAACAAAATCTATCACTTTTGACCAAGAGTACGATATTCCCAAGTATATGTGTGTATATACTTGTGGTTAAAAAATGTATTAGATACACGCAAATCATTCTCAATGCAGAGTTCAATTAATCTTTCACCATTATCATTCACACAAAGATCATTAAACTTACCCAGAATATTGTCAGAAATTGCATTCTGCACACCTACTCTAGCATTGAAATCCCCTGCTATTATAACTTTTTCTTCAGCACCAACACTATTTTGAAATGAGGGACATTTTTGACTTAGATTCTTATGTAAAATACTTTTTGTGTTGCGTAGGTTCATTAATAGTTCTCAGAATTAGTGAGCTATGTGGAAAACTTCATTCTATTAGTAGTGTAACTTGGAGTAATTCTAATATAGGATTCGGTTTTCCACATCACTATTTCATTAGAACTTTTAATGAGTTCGACTTCCTTAAGAAATTCAAGCATTCAAGCATGTAAACTGAACATGTTCTATGATAAAGAAACGTTTGTTGTACAGGTCGTGAAGATTATATGAAACATATACACTGAAGTGCCAGAAAAACTGGTACAGACGAGTGCAAAATACATAGCAACGTCACTTATGCACGTACTCGAATGTGTCCACCAGTGCGTATATAAAGCGATAGACATCCTTGCCAGCTTTCAAAGCTGTTTTCTCCATGAGAATGACAAGTAATAACGATTTAAGCGATTTTCAACGCGGTGTCATAGTTGGCGCTCGTGAGATGGGCCATAATATTCCGGAGGTAGAAACGAAGTTCGGATTTTCACGGACGACCATTGCAAGAGTGTACCGTGACTACAAGAATTCCGGCAAAACCTCCAACCTACGATAGCAGTGTGGCCATAAAAAGACATTGGGTTAAAGTGACCATCGTCGGCTGTCAAGAATCAATTCACGCGATAGACATGCAACACTCTCGCAGGTATAATCGGAATTCAATGCTGGAGCCTCAACAAGCATCAGCGTCCGGACTGTGCAACGTACCCTGCACGATATGGGCTTTGGGAGCCAACTCCCAACTCGAGTCCCCTTGACGAGTGCACAACACAGAGCTATGCGCCTCGCTTGGGCACGGCAACACCGCCACTGGACACTTGATGACTGGAAACAAGGAGCCTGGTCTGACAAGTCGCGTTACCAACTGTATCGGGCAGATGGAAGGATTCGTGTGTGGCGCAAATCCCATGAAGCCATGGATCCTGCCTGTCAACAGGGAACTGTACCGGCTGGTGGGGTTCCGTGATGGTATGGGGTGTGTTTAGCTGGACATCACTGGGACCCTTTGTATGTCTACAAACGTCTGTGACCTGCCAACTCTATGTGCGCATCCTTTCTGACGAGGTACTCCCGTTCATGTCCTGCCTTCATGCTGATGGGTTGGGCCTGTTCCAACAGGACAATGCACCGTCACACAAGTGTCGGCACGTCACATTATGGTTAGAGGAGCATTCATCTGAGTTTGGGGTGTTACCTTTCCCGCCCAAATCCCCAGATGTGAACGTGATATAGCACATTTGGGATGCCACGCAACGCGGTATCGAACACAGGAACCCGAGACCCCGGAATACACCCGAATTGTGGAGCGCTCTGCAAGAAGTATGGTGTGCATTGTCTACAGGATATTTCCAGAAGCTAGTGCAATCCATGCCCCGTTGTATTTCTGCAGTCCTGCGCTCCCGTGGGGGACCTACCAAGTTTTTAGGCTGGTGTTCCAGTTTTTCTGGCATTTCAGTGTATATATCAATAGGATCATAGAAGCGTTTAATCCAACGTTGACGTCACATGACGTCATCGTGCCATCGCTTAGACCACTGCGCCACCGGGGCGGCCATTATCAGATTCGCATTCTTTCTCCTGTTACTGCCGGAAGAGTAAGGGTCATGTGGCCGTGCAGTTGGATGATGCGGTATTTCGTTTTAAATGAAAGAAAAAAAGTGAGTCAAATCAACTTCCGAGAAAGGAAGAATGAGAAAGAAATATGTTTTCGTTGTTCTTGATAGCCATAGCCATGAAAATTTCTTTCAAAACCCAAAAACGTGAAATCAGTCTAAAAGTAAAATGTAAGTAAAGTTATATAATAGATTCACTCTCTTTCTCTCTCTCTCTCTCTCTCTCTCTCTCTCTCTCTCTCTCTCTCTTCTCCATCTTCAACATACGTTATCATCGGATATCAAGAACATTCGCATTTTGACATCCATCATTAGTTTAGAAGTGGATGAATTAGTCTTTCTCTCACATTCTTGAACCTGTGACTATTGTTTTCGCCTTCGACAAAGTGTCTGTAAATAGCATGTAAAATATACATATTTTTTAATATCAAATTAAATATTATTAGCGTATCGAATCATTCTAAATATGGCCGCCCCGGTGGCGCAGTGGTGTAAGCGATGGCCTCTGATCATTCGTCCGAAAGAGGTCCGGGTTCGAATCCCGGTGAGGCATGGATGTTGTGTTTGTCTTAAGGCACTGGCTCTCTCCCTTCCCTGGAACCAGTGACCCTAAATTAGGGACGGACGACTGCTTATAGCCCATTGAGTTGCTCACGGTGGTCGTTAAACCTCCAACCAAAAAAAAAAAAAAAAAAAAAAAATTCTAAATATGTGTTCCACGAATTAGTTCGATTACCCCTAAGAAATTGTGCTGATGACCGCCTACATATACAGTAGGACGAACAGTATGATAGGTGATGAAAGCAAAATTTAAGCAACGTTTAAAGTTATGTGATGGAAAACAATAATATGACTTCATTTACTTTTTAAGGAAAATTTTGTTTGTGTCAGTAATTCACAGAGAAATTGAAATGCGTCGTGCGTCGTGTGCGTGATTAAAAATCATCATCATGGTGTCTTACCATTGCAAGTTTGAGAATTCAAAATATCTTTCCGTGATGGTGAGCTCGACGTACCTTATTTCTTCCTGTACACGAATTTTGAAAAAACGCCTTGTATTTAAGCAAAGAAGAATACGAGAAGAGAAAAGAAAATTTGCTGATTCGAACGTATGTATGTATGAAAGAATAAAATGCCTTGGGCAACAGCGGGAAATGAGAATAAGAAGGAGCGATGTGATATTTGACATAATACAGTATGACATAAACATTTATCTGCGATGAAAGAAGCGCCGAAGATAACTTTTGTAAGGCTCCTGTTAAGTATGGGCGAGGGCTTCTCAGAAAAGGTTGAAAAGGTAAATACGCTGTTCTAGTTTTGAAATAATTCCCAGAGGGGAAATGGGAATAAGAGAATTTAGCGCTTCTCTGTCAACAAACAGTAAACGACTGATGTTAGATACCCTTGCTATCAAGATGACGAAAGGGAACGTTTTCCGAATCGTAAATCAACTGAATGGATATTAATTTTTTTCCAGTAAGTCTGAGTTCTCACTTTTTTGGAATTAAACTCAGTAATATCTTAACTATTTGGCTGAATACAACACCATTATCATACAAAAAGGCCTCTGGTACCCTTTCTTTAGTTACCGTCTTTGCAACTTTTTAATAAGTTCTTGAGCCTACTATCTAATTGAGTGGATTGAAGATAAGAAAATTAGTAGATCCATATTGAAAGGCGCGTACTTTTCGGTTCACGATCTCTGTTGGTTCGTGCCTTCCTGATCCGTAGCTAAGCGCAGACTGTATTCTTCCTGTATTGCATGCATGACACTGGATCACCAGTTTGAAGCAGCCTGATCCGTAGCTAAGTGCAGACTGTATTCTTCCTGTATTGCATGCATGACACTGGATCACCAGTTTGAAGCAGCCTGATCCGTAGCTAAGCGCAGACTGTATTCTTCCTGTATTGCATGCATGACACTGGATCACCAGTTTGAAGCAGCCTGATCCGTAGCTAAGCGCAGACTGTATTCTTCCTGTATTGCATGCATGACACTGGATCACCAGTTTGAAGCTTCCTGATCCGTAGCTAATCGCACACTGTATTCTTTCTGTATTGCATGCATGACACTGGATCACCAGTTTGAAGCTTCCTGATCCGTAGCTAATCGCAGACTGTATTCTTTCTGTACTGCATGCATGACACTGGATCACCAGTTTGAAGCTTCCTGATCCGTAGCTAAGCGCAGACTGTATTCTTCCTGTATTGCATGCATGACACTGGATCACCAGTTTGAAGCTTCCTGATCCGTAGCTAATCGCAGACTGTATTCTTCCTGTATTGCATGCATGACACTGGATCACCAGTTTGAAGCAGCCTGATCCGTAGCTAATCGCAGAATGTATTCTTCCTGTATTGCATGCATGACACTGGATCACCAGTTTGAAGCTTCCTGATCTGTAGCTAAGCGCAGACTGTATTCTTCCTGTATTGCATGCATGACACTTGATCACCAGTTTGAAGCAGCCTGATCCGTAGCTAAGCGCAGACTGTATTCTTCCTGTATTGCATGCATGACACTGGATCACCAGTTTGAAGCAGCCTGATCCGTAGCTAAGCGCAGACTGTATTCTTCCTGTATTGCATGCATGACACTGGATCACCAGTTTGAAGCAGCCTGATCCGTAGCTAAGCGCAGACTGTATTCTTCCTGTATTGCATGCATGACACTGGATCACCAGTTTGAAGCAGCCTGATCCGTAGCTAAGCGCAGACTGTATTCTTCCTGTATTGCATGCATGACACTGGATCACCAGTTTGAAGCTTCCTGATCCGTAGCTAATCGCACACTGTATTCTTTCTGTATTGCATGCATGACACTGGATCACCAGTTTGAAGCTTCCTGATCCGTAGCTAAGTGCAGACTGTATTCTTTCTGTACTGCATGTATGACACTGGATCACCAGTTTGAAGCTTCCTGATCCGTAGCTAAGCGCAGACTGTATTCTTCCTGTATTGCATGCATGACACTGGATCACCAGTTTGAAGCTTCCTGATCCGTAGCTAATCGCACACTGTATTCTTTCTGTATTGCATGCATGACACTGGATCACCAGTTTGAAGCTTCCTGATCCGTAGCTAATCGCAGACTGTATTCTTTCTGTACTGCATGCATGACACTGGATCACCAGTTTGAAGCTTCCTGATCCGTAGCTAAGCGCAGACTGTATTCTTCCTGTATTACATGCATGACACTGGATCACCAGTTTGAAGCTTCCTGATCCGTAGCTAATCGCACACTGTATTCTTTCTGTATTGCATGCATTACACTGGATCACCAGTTTGAAGCTTCCTGATCCGTAGCTAATCGCAGACTGTATTCTTCCTGTACTGCATGCATGACACTGGATCACCAGTTTGAAGCTTCCTGATCTGTAGCTAAGCGCAGACTGTATTCTTCCTGTATTGCATGCATGACACTTGATCACCAGTTTGAAGCTTCCTGATCCGTAGCTAATCGCAGACTGTATTCTTTCTGTATTGCATGCATGACACTGGATCACCAGTTTGAACCTTCCTGATCCGTAGCTAATCGCACACTGTATTCTTCCTGTATTGCGCGCATGACACTGGATCACCAGTTTGAAGCTTTCTGATCCATAGCTAATCGCATACTGTATTCTTCCTGTATTGCATGCATTACACTGGTTCGCCAGTTTGAAGCAGCCTGATCCGTAGCTAAGCGCAGACTGTATTCTTCCTGTATTGCATGCATGACACTGGATCACCAGTTTGAAGCTGCTTTTCATGTACTGTCCTTATATGCCAGAATTTCTTCAGAATAGCAAACTTTATTCATTGTTTCTTTCTTTGTATTAACTTAATATTTCAACATAAGCTATTCGTCAGTTTTCTTTGCAAAGATAGGCTATCAAGCTTAAAGTCGTCGAAAATAACAGCCTTAGAACACTACTAATAAAAGTCAAGTAAAAACGTCACGCGGACCCCGTGGAGCAGTGGTCTAAGCACTGGCCTCTGACCGTTCGTTAGAGAGGGCCCGGTTTGGAGTTCTGATGAGGAATGAGGCCAAGAACGTGCGTTTGTCTTGCGGCTGTAGTTCTGTCCCCTGCTTAGGACTAGTGAACCAAAGTTGGGGACGGGCTTAATCCCCACAGAGTTGCTCATGGCGGTTCGTAAACCCCCAAACAAACAAATTAAAGCATCTCTCTGCGTGTAACCATCAGAAGATAAAAAATATATCACGTCATGAATTAAGGAAATCTAGGAAGCACTAAGTTTCTATCTATGTAGAACGTTGACACTTACAACTTTCTGTTTTACGTAAGTGTACCGAAATGTTAAAGCTCACATACGCCTGGTTGTTCCTTGAGAGCGAGAGAGAGATCCACAAAGTCTCTCTATATATCTTTGTTTAGACCAGAGCAATCCCCCCCAAGAAGAGCTTTTGGGTCCGCCTCTGGCTGTACATCTCTACCATGTTGACCTTTTAGTGAAACATAGGCGCAAGATAAAAGATAGAGAAAGAAGCCGTGTAGTGGAGCGAGCTGTAAATAGATGGATTTTCAGGAATGATCAAAAAGTAACAGATGGTTTTTCACGAATGATCATAATATATAATAATATATCCTCATCATTGTAAACCATTATAAATCCACTGCTGGACGAAGGTCTCCCCAAGTTTCTTCCACAACGGTCTGTCTTGTGCCAGTCTCCTCCATGTTACCCTCTGACGACCGCCAATAGCGGTATAATTATACCATCGAGATTAGAGGAACTGCTACCCACACTCACCAACCCGCTTGGCCAGGGTGGTGATTTATGACCAAACCCTCCAAAATGACTCCACAACTTAAATCTTGGCAGTCAATATGCGGCAGCTGGAATGTACCTGGCCAAGGCAGCGGTCAGTGCGACATGAAGGCAGAGTGTGCTAAGAATCACCGGAGGACCGGACTAGACTGCTATCTGATGCTGACCTTGGCTACATATATAATATATAGTTTTAATTAAATAGATCGTTTTTCAGGAATACTCACAATGTAATAGGTGGTTTTTCAGGAATGACCATAATGTAATAGATGGTTTTAATGTAATAGGTGGTTTTTCAGGAATGATCATAATGTAATAGATGGTTTTAATGTAATAGGTGGTGTTTCAGGAATGATCATTATGTAATAGATGGTTTTAATGTAATAGGTGGTTTTTCAGGAATGGTCATAATGTAATAGATGGTTTTAATGTAATAGGTGGTTTTTCAGGAATGATATGAAGTATATGTGAGTAAAATGTTTTTAAACTTCATGTCTTTATTAGAAGGTATCGGGTATAACACATCGATAACATTTAGCAAATAAATTGCTTTGATATGGTATATTATGATTACAATTATTATTTATGAAATGCTATAGGCTTATATCCAGTTACTGTCCAGCTTAGGTTATTATTCGTTCAATGACATCGTGTTGACAGTTTTAATTTATCTTTTGCCTAAGCAGCGACATGCGCGCATTAGTTCTATTGCAGAACGTGTAGCATTCCTTATTGTTTAAAACGTGTATATGTAGCTTAAAGAACACTACGCTAAGTTTGTTCTTCTTATTCACTCACTTTAAGTGAAATAGGAGTCACTCAAATAAAGTTCTTCAAGAAGTTACTTACAGTAGTTCTTTTATTCAGCCAAAACTCTCTGGGCACTTCACTAATGAAGATTTTTTAATTAAGTAATGGAACAACATCTGTAACGTACCAGGAGATGTGACGTACCTGCCAGAAGGACGCACACGACATAAAGGCAGATAGGAATCAGAATAAAATGTCCGCGTAGCTCAATTGGTAGAGCAACTTATTCCGGAATGAGTGAACCCGGGTTCGAATCCTGGCGCGGATAAAAGTGACGGAGAAATTTACTTCGTTATAATGGCGCCCGAACTATCCGGATGACCCGACCGTTCACAATCTCGCAATGGTGTGATGTTATTTCCACACAGCGAGGTAGGAAAAATAAGAGCAGCACTTCGAAAAAAAAAAAATAATAAGGGAGAGATGATGTAACGTACCGGGAGATGTGACGTACCTGCCAGAAGGACGCACACGACATAAAGGCATATAGGAATCAGAATAAAATGTCCGCGTAGCTTAATTGGTAGAGCAACTTATTCCGGAATAAGTGGACCCGGGTTCGAACCCCGGCGCGGATAAAAATGACGGAGAAATGCACTTCGTTATACATCTTATTAACTTGAGTTAGTAAACAATAGTAGATTAAAGAATAACACGGAATTTGTAACATCATTCGAACACGCAAACTTCAAGAACAGACCGCTTCAGCGTAAGACAGCTTCCACGAATACTGCACCACACTTTGTCTGCTAGCTCCATACATTATATCTCGTTCTTAACTTGTCAAATATGTACACGCCATTCACTCTTGACACCAAGACTGCTGCCAACATAACATTCAGTGAGTGAGAAAATATAACGTTGAGGTTGAAACAATAAAAGAGAAGGACATCAAACTTTACGTCGAGAAAGACAACTAAGAAATGAAAGTTAAATTAGAATATATTTCATAGAAGCATGGAGTGCATTCCTACCATAATTTTAACGGTCTTTTTTTCTGAAACTAACTCTCTTCTATCTGAGTAGCTCTAAGTATCAGACGGCAGACTCGTTTCAATTCTGAAACAATAATCAATTAATTTTTTATTCGGATTGGTCTTTTAAGATTGTTTTTCTCTATCACAGTTTGTTATAGAAGAATCGAAAGGCGTTCATGATCAAGAGATTCAGAACATATCTCCTACATGAAATAAGTGTACTGATAGTTTTTCCTTATTTTTACCTCAGATATATATCTTCGTTACGTAGTGTGAATCACTTTCCTGAAACAAAACTGATGCGGTTTACTGTCATATGCAACATCATTCAAACACAAAGCGCAGCCGACAGCGTTTTACAGAAATCTGCAAAACAACAGAGGATAAAATTAACGGCATGCATACAAATATATGCATATGGGCAGTCAAGGAATCCAGCAGATTCTTTCAAGATTTGAAATTATTTCTTGCAGTTGTTGTACACGTATCATTGGCTAAATGTTACAGACAACACAAAAGCTTTTAAAAGTCTCCCTAAATTAGGAACGGCCGAGTGCTTATGGTCATAGCAATTGGTGATCTTTGATCCCCTAAATATAAAACAAAAACAATTTCTTTATCGGAAATTGGTTTTGTTAAAGGGCAGTGTTATAGCTGCCTTACAAAAGATTATGACTTACAGCTCTTTTCACTGCTACTCTTTAACTCGAATCCCAGGTAGACCTGGACATTACGTTCACTCTTACGGCACTACTTGTTTGCCTTCCTTGAAACCAACCGCCCTATATTAGGAATATAAAGCCCCTAGTTTTCTTAAATGCTTTTAGAATCGATAAATTCAAAAAGGAAAAAGTTATATATGATTCGATAAGATATAAGCCAAATACTTGTTCTGAATTTCAATGTAATTGGCACATCGTTTGAAAGTAATCTCAAACCTAGAAAGCTAAAGATATTTCAATGTTTAAATTGCACAAGTCAATTTAAACATTGAAATGTAAGTGGTTAAACTTGTCTTTTTTCCTGGCTCCCGATTCGAAAAAAATGTTTTAGTCTAACTTGTAGGAACAGGAATATCATGGGAAATGCAAACAGAGACGAACACCATCGAGTAGGTAATTCTGCACCTGAGAAAACTCGGGAAGGCATGGAAATTTGGACGATGATAAAAATCTTTACTCTACGACAAACATAAGCGGCACACCGATGCTTTACGAAAATATCATTGGGTACGCGTCAGTTCGATGACAAATTCTTCGAGTTTCCAATGTGTACTTGCCTGCAAATCGTACAAAAGAAAGCATATAATTAGTCTCTCTCTCTATCTATCTATCTCGCCCCTTCAAGAGCGGTACTTTTGCGTTGAAATATTAATTTGCTGAAATTGTCTTCTTTTCTTTGAAAGGAAAGAGCTGCATAAGATTTCAGATATTACTCCTTCGGTGATGCCCGAAATCTTATTCATATCATCATGCAGGAGTGACAGTGAAGAGAATTGTTCAAGGCAGAACGTTGCAGAAGAGACTTGGAGAGGCCTTCATCCATCTGTGGGTTGTTGAAAATTATGATGACGTTAATATAAATGATTCCTTGAGAACCTCAGTCAAAATATATCTCATATTTTCGGCAAAAACTTAAATGAAACTGATTAAGCGAGAAGAATTCCGTGTAATTTAAAAACACTGACTTTTACTTTTTCTGTTAGCATCGTAAGTTTAACAAAACAGACATTAGTCGATTGCAATTTGGCTGTTGATGTCGCTTTCGGAAATAAATGCATCATTTGCAATTTTCAGATGATCAACAGATTTCCGATTATTAATGTTTTTACAGCAGTAATATGCTTCAGTTCGTATTTAAGTAGAATCCCTAATTCTGCAACTGAGATCGCCATCGCCTTCCCCCAAGCTTCGTTTAACTTCTGATATCTTATAATCTCAATTTCAGTGATATCATAGTTCTGTGTCGAGATGTTGCTTTGGTCTTGGGAAGGCCGCCTGAATCATCAACATCATGATTTTTCTTTTATAAAGAATTTAAAAGGTTATGCTTCACACAGAAGATCTTGAGAAAAATAAAATTCATTTCATTTTGTAAATCCTTGTTAATTCTATAACTATTTCATTTTTATCAGTTCCTATAAAAGGGTCTGTAAATTATTTTTACATTCAACAGTTCTGCCCTAAAGAATAGATTTAATTCTTTTGTAAATATTCGTGTTAAAAACTAAAAAAGTTGGAGTCTTTGTTAAATCAGCATTCTTGTGTAGGTATGTTTATGTGATTCTTAAATTATGCATATTTATAAGCTTTCTCTCTTTGGGCATGATAGAGGACCTGAATCAAATTCGTGTTGTAAAGACACTGACGGGAAAAAAATCCCAACACCACGAAAAAATGGTTGTAGAGGAATGAAATGGCGGCAATACATTTGTACAGGTAACATATTTAATCGATTAAGGTTTCAAGATCACAGCTTATTGTAAGCGCGAGAAGAGCCATTTTAAATGTGAAATGCTAGTACATTAATAACCAGTGTAACCGCCAGAATGTTGAATGCAAGCACGCAAACGTTCATGCATTGTGTCGTACAGGTGCTGGATGTCAGTTTGTGGGATGGAGTTTCATGCCTGTTGCACTTGGTCGGTCAATACAGGGACGGTTAATGCTGGTTGGGGGTGACGCTGGAGCTGTCGTCCAATGATGTCCCATACGTGCTCGATTGGTGAAAGATCTGGTGATCTAGCAGGCCACGGCAACATGTCGACACTCTGTAGAGCCTGTTGGGTTACAACAGCGGTATGCGGGCGAGCGTTATCCTGTTGGAAAACACCCCTGGAATTCTGTTCATGAATGGCATCACAACAGGTTAAATCACCAGACCGACGTACAACTGTGCCGCCAGGGTGCGTGGGATAACCACGAGAGTACTCCTGCTGTCATAGGAAATTGCTCCCCAGACCATAACTCTAGGTGTAGGTCCAGTGTGTCTCGGCCGCAGACAGGTTGGTTGCAGGCGCTCACCTGGCCTCCTTCTAACCAACACACGGCCATCACTGGCACCCAGGCAGGACCGGCTTTCATCAGAAACCACAACAGATCTCCACTCCGTCCTCCAATGAGCTCTAGTTTGGTACCACTGACGTCGCAAACGGCAGTGGTTTGGAGTAAGTGGAATGCACGCTACAGGGCGTCTGGCTCGGAGCTGTCCTTCAAGTAACCGATTTGTAAGAGTTCGGTGTGTCACTGTGGTGGTAACTGCAGCTCGAATTGCTGCCGCAGACGCGGTACGATGCGCCACGGCCATACGCCGTACATGGCGGTCTTCCCTCTCAGTAGTGCCACGTGGCCGGCTGGAACCCGGTCTTCTTGAGGCAGTACCTTCCCTTGACTACCGCTGCCAACAATCATGCACAGTGGCTACATTCCTGCCAAGTCGTTCTGCAATATTGCGGAACGAAAATCCACGTTCTCGTAGCTCTATTACACGACCTCGTTCAAACTCCGTGAGCTGTTGATAATTGCTTCTTCGTCTTCTTAAAGGCATTCTTGACTAACATCAACACACTACGTCGAATCTCAATGATAACTAACGCTCACGAACGTTACAGCGCGTATTTACAGCAAACCTGCTTTGCATGTTTCGAGAGGCGCTACTAGCGCCACACGTATCCGCCGAGCGCGAAATTTGTATAGACGTCATCTTACAGATGTACTCTCACCGCCTACCAACTGTCGTTTATCTAACACAACCCCTTCTTGGTGTTGGGATTTTTTTTTCCGTCAGTGTACATGCAAAGCCCATTTGCTTGTAGTAAATTTATCATTCTGTTTCTATGGAACTTATGAAAACAAAAAATAGTTCGTATTCATTTGCAAAATTAACCTCTTCGTTCAAAGATTTTCTTCCCTAGAATTAGATTGCTACGAAGTGAGAATCGACGCACATGCTGTGAGCAATGAGTTAATGATGCTAGACATGATCGAGAACGGAGAAAAACGTTTTAAACAGCAAAATGCTAAAATATTGGTGAGTGTATTAGTAAAATAAGAGATTTATTCTTCTTCGGGGATTTTCTACACTCGTTTAAAATATCTATGAAATATAGTCAGTTATGAATACTTAAGGAATGTTTCTTAAACAAGTGTCTGGACAGCGGATCTTATATTTACATAAATTGCCTCTTTCTAATTCTGCCTGAAATGTTTTGGGCAACACTCTTAAGAACAGCCAAGTTTTAAATCAGAAAGATTACCCTCATTTTGAGAAGACTAAGGATTAGCATGCACGCCGAAATATGCACATGTGGAAACTTGCCTACGCTTGGAAATATTTAAGGCAAACAGTAAAAGCAAGATTAAATTTCTTATTAAGATAGATTGTTTTCCTTTTTCACAGAATCCTGGCATTTGCGTAAAAATTAAGGTGATAAAACAGCAGATTATCACAACGAGTGAATCAAAAGACTTAGTTTTTAATAAAGCAAAAAGTTGATAATGTAATTAATTCTTTGCAATTAATTATAACCTAAGCTCCAAACTTTTCCCCATTTACGGATTATTTACTTTAATTTCCAAGATGTTTCTCTGTCCCACACTGCCCGCCCTGTCAAATCAGCTCTTCTTTTAAAGCTAGAAATTTCATCTGAAATTATGATCAAAATATTTTCAGAGTGTCACAAAAGCATATCTCGGAGACTAGAAACTTTTTTATCTTCGAAGTAATGCCTGGAAACGCTAACGTCTTCATACTTTGCGTTAGAATATTCTACAATGCATCATATGTTGACTTTGTTCTTCGTTCGAAGCCAGTTTTGAGCCTTCAAGCAATAGAACGAAAGGAAGGTAGCTCAATTCGGGAGTCAACTGTGAGAGGAAACAAATTCGTCCTTAGATTAAATTAGTCATCCGGCTTGTGAAAACCTTCAATTCTTTTGTCTCCTGCTTTGCCCTTTTTCATTCCGAGATTCCTCGTTCTGCTCAAGGTATTCATACGGGAAACAAAGATAAGCAGATGTTGGTACATATGTAACCTATGTTGAACTTCCTGAAGAAATTAAATTAGAAGGTGCCGAATATGTGTGACGACAAGTTTGTTTTGTCTTCTTGCCAATAACATCTGTGGAATAAACTCGCAGAGCAGAAAAAGTTATGAAAAAGAGGAAACGGCGTCTTTCTTCGGCGGCTGCACTTTTTTGATAAATGCTAAAAGAGAGCTGCTCTCATGTCTTTATGCATATTTGAGCATTTTCACCCTTCACAAACGACAATCCTGTTTTTCAAGAAATCCAAGTTATGTCAACTGCGATGATTCGCTTTTCTGTGCAACTTCCATGAAGCAAAAACATCTTGGCTGTCACACAAGCACAGGGCATGAGTACGATGTTTCAAAATTGTTCATAAACACTGTACTATATCCACAGGACAGGGGTGGGAAGGATCTCCGCCGCTGCTGGCTCCCTGTTTTCCAACTGTGATGCAAATAACCCAGCATTCCGTGACATGTGAATGGCAGTTTTGTCTTCCTCCGTTCAAAATTATCACACAACACGATGTCCCGTTTTAGATGATGCATTATCATGGATCCTAATAATTAGAAGTTGTTAAATATACCTCCATTAGTTGATTTCTTTCATCCTTAAAATTCATACGATGCGTGAATAATGCATCCGCTTTCGTGTGGTAAATGTGATATCAACTAAAACGTCATAACACTACACGAGAATGCCTCTAATGCTGGAATCTGCTCGGCAATTTCACTTTTACTTCTTTATGTAGTTTCCAAATATCTGTGGTTCGATGTTTGCTAAACTACGAGTCTAAAAATGATTTTTTGATTAACTGTCCATCAAACCAACTGCAGAGGCAACCTAATTCTTTTGTATCAAGTAACTGCAGAAATATTATTACTACGAAACTGATGTCAGACGTGTTCGAAACATTAGAAGAGGTTAAAAAGAAGAGAGATTGCAGTTTAAATTAGCCGCTAAAAGCAGTAGGGCTGCCAATAGTAGTGTTTCTTATTAAATTGTTGACAGTGGGTATTTTGTTTCTCTTTCTAATTCTGATGATCTATGCAACTGCTTCTCTGTTTCTAAACTTGCTTATCGACTGGATATGAATCCTTCCCAGATTGGATCGAATGTTCTAAAACATTCAAATGAGTCCTAGTGCGTTTGTAAAATAATATAATAAACCATGACTGTGTAAGGTGAAAAAGTCAACACTTCATAGTACATATGGTAAATATTCAGAATTTCTGTTGCTACACGATCTTAATAAATAACACAGTGATCAACATGAAGGTGGTCACAAAGTTAAAAAGATTTTTAGTTAAAAACGCATATGTACAAGTTAAAATATATATTCGAGTTCTTTTAGACAATCATATTGTCCATCATCAGGAAATCGATAAAAGAATAAAAACAAAGCCGACAAAGGTATATATATAGCCAGAGTGCGTGAGATCATACGCTTTGGCAATTGCGCAGACTCGTGGAGTTAGACGCATGATTGAACATTGACAGTCCAGAGGTGGTGGGGGTTCATGTGACGAACATGTCCCCGATAGAGTGCTCAACGGATTAGGGGTCTCCAGGCCAATGGAATAGTCGTAGGTAGTTCGTCATTGCAACAGCGATCATGAAAGTTATATATATATACACTTTCTGCAAAAATAGTCTGTCTCTTAGTCCCCAAGGTCAAAACAACATATGCATCTTCCCACTTAGGGGAATAAGCGCTACGTTGAATTAATCTTGATAACGCTGTAGAAGAACTAGCACATCTGATGTTATATTTGTGTTCTTTGATTCGAACTTCCAAAGATCGAAGTGTGGAGCCGATGTACACTGAAGAGCAATTGAATTAGATACAGCTGGCGTTATGCAAATGTGGAGCTGTGGGTGGCCCTGTAAACGGAAACGACATGACGTATGCAGCGATCCGAAAATATAAGGAGTGATGTGACAGGAATCAGTAAGAGTCGGACGCAGTATGGATAAGACGAAGGCTCTAAGCGCATTTGATCGTGGGCAAATTGTCGGGGCCCGACGAATGGGTCACTCCATCTAAGAAGTCATGCAGGCACTGGGATTTTCACGAGCCACTGTACCACGGGTGCACCGTGTGTACATCGAATGCGGTAAAACCATCCCTGGAAGGGCCAACTGCAGTGGACAACAGCGTGTGGATGAGCGGGGTCATCGTCGGCTAGCTTGCATATTAACAGAGGATAGACGGGCCACAGTGCAAGAAATCACTAGGCAAATTAACGCTGGTGCACAAAAACGTGTAAGCAGCCACACCAGAACCCATCGTCCCACGAAGGTACCGCTGCCGACCGCATATCACAGGGTGCAAAGATTAGCACGGGCGCGGCGGGAACATCGCCACTGGACCCTAGACATGTGGAAAAATGTTGTCTGGACTGATGAGTCGAGATTCACGTTGGTGAATGCGGATGGCAGGATACGAATACGGCGCAAACCACATGAAGTGATGGATCCTTCTTGCCAGCAGGGTACTCTTCAAGCTGGTGGGGGTGGCATTATCGTCTGGGGACTGTTTACGTGGACTGAAATGGGACCCCTGGTACGTGTGACATCGTCCCTTACAGGCCAATGTTACCGGGATATCCTGGACGACCATTTGCTCCCATTTGTGCGTCTTCAACATCCCACTCGGGGACCTCATCCTGCAACAAGACAATGCACCGTGCCATCGCTCCCGAATTTTATCCGAATGGTTGGATGAACACTCCACCGACGTAACCTCGCTTCCTTGGCCAGCTAGGTCACCTGACCTCAATCCCATAAAGCACATATGGGATGCCATCGAGAGAGATGTTCGAGGCTCTGACCCCCTCCATCAAATCTTCGTGAACTGTGGGAGCTTGTTCAGGAGTCGTAGATCCGTATGGCTTCACAACGCTTCCCGTGTGTTGTCGAGTCCATGCCGAGACGAATCGCCGCCGTCATCAGGCGAAAGGTGGGGCTACACGTTACTAGACAGGCATATCTCTAATTCAATTGCTCTTCAGTGTATACTAGATCTTCTTGTGCAGGGTCGTGGCTTGCTATCGGTATGCAATAAATACCGCTCCTTTGAGGGTTAGCGGCTGGCTCACAGTCACTTTTTACCAAGGAGAACAGGTTGTAATTGGTTTCACCAAATGCCAGATTATATTTTTGCAGGTATTTGTAAGTAATGATGTCACTTGCGGATAGTTAGGGATAGAACCAATGTATTTCACATTGTTAGGGTCACGGGTCACGGGTCAAGGCTGTAGATCTTTCATGCTGAATGCGTTGTAGTAATTGCCGTACACATGATATGGGGTACCCATAAGATATAACCATATCAGAAATTGTAGCCAGTTCATTTTTTTTAAGTTGATATTTGGAAAATGGGTATATGCCTGGCGTATCAAGAAGTTCAAAGCTGACATTTTGTATCTGATTGAATGGGCTGAGTTACTGGGTATAAAAGTAGGAGAATAAGTAGGTTTTCTGTACACAGAGAAATCTAGTTAATGAGAATTTGGGTTACGTTTTAACTGAAAATCTAAGAATGGTAAAGTGCACGAGTCCTCAAGTTCGGTGGTAAATTTAAGCGTGGGAAAGATAGACAACATTTGGTTTGGCGAATAACTCAAGAGTTTCTATTGGGTTGGACCAGAATATTAAAACATGGTCAATATAGCCTATGTACAGACCTAGTTTATGGGTATACGTGGTAATAACACTACTTTCCTCCAGGTTCTGCATGACAACTTCAGCAAGAATGGCGGACAGCGGGGACCCCATAGGGGCTCTCCCTTCTGGTAGTATATGTGACCATTAAAGCGAAAGTATGTACGAGCAGATACCGGAATTAGAGCTTCTGAAATAGCGATCACTTCCGAATGGGTATAAGTGCCAAGAGCTAGAAGTTTGTCAATAATGATATTTTGATATAAAGAGACGCCATAATAAAAGTCGAAGTATTATAACTTACAAATTCTTTGATTTTATTTAAGGACTGAATAGAGCTTGCGACAGAATACTTTGAACCTTTAACTATTGGTGTCAGTAGTTTAGCTAGAGCTTATTCGAGTGGCCTGGTTGCGCTAGCAAAGCTTGATACCAGCGGGTGCATTGGGTGTCCCTCCTTATAAATTTTAATCTTTCCAAACAATTCTGGGACTCTAGGCCCATTTGGAGGGTGCATGGTGGTAGATATGCTGGTAGGTAGGAAGCCCTTGTTTTTAGTTTACTCAATGCTGCAGTCGTGGCGGCTGTGGGATCTTTTTTGATAATGGAATGCGGAATGTTAGATATTGCATCATTCATTTTACTGACATAATCAGCTTGATTCATGATAATTATCTGGTTGCTCTTATCAGCAGACACAATGAAAATATCAGGATTTTCTCTTAGAATTTTTAATTGTTTCTTCTCCTCGTGGTATTGGGTCTCTTCGAGTGTCATGCGTCTTGAGCTACAATCTTGAAGGGCCTTGGCTACGTTAACCCTTGCGTAGTCCTGTTCATGGAGGGGTAAAGCTCTAATAATGCCCTCGGCTTTAGGAATAAAGAGCTAAATTTATTGATTTAACGAGTTGGATAACTGAATTTGAATCCCCTGTTCAATGTTACAGTCTGGGAAGGGTTCAGGTGGATGTCACTTAGATTAATGTATGAAGGTTGTAGTGATGGCTATTTTTTAGGCACAAAAGTTCGACTTACCAGACACCGTCTGTCTAAATCTTGAGCAACAAGAAGTCTCAGTTTGTGAATATGACGCTGTTGCACAGCGTCATATTACAAACCACAGTAGATATTCTTGCGGTATAAATGGTAATATACCTGTTGAAAGAAAACAGATGGAGCGTGAGGATTAAGGTGTCGATAAGATTTTCGGAAGTAGAAGTCGATCACACCACGCTTTAGACGTATTTCACTGGATAGGCGTTTTATTTCCGCGTTAGCCAGCACACTATCATCACGTCTTGAAATAGATAATCGCCTTAATGATAACAATAATTAAAGGCTCAAAATATTCTATCGTAAGACAATAATAAATAAAGGCTCAAAATAAAAAGCTCAAAATATTCTGTCGCAAGTTCTATTCAGGCCTTAAATAAAATCAAAGAATTTGTAAGTAATAATACTTCGACTTTCATTATGGCGTCCTTAGATGTGATCTCTTTATATCCGAATGTAACTGTTTGTTACTGAAACTCATAATATCATTATGAACAAACTTCTAGCCCTGGGCACTTATACCCATTCGGAAGTGATCGCTATTTCAGAAGCTCTAATTCTGGTATCTGCTCGTACATACTTTCGCTTTAATGGTCACATATACTACCAGAAGGGAGAGCCCCTATGGGGTCCCCGCTGTCCGCTGTCTTTGCTGAAGTTGTCATGCAGAACCTAGACGAAAGTGTCCTTACCACGTATACCCATAAACTAGCTCTGTACATAGGCGAAGTTGACGATGTTTTAATATTCTGGTCCAACCCAATAGAAACTCTTGAGTTATTCGCCAACCAAATGTTGTCTATCTTTTCCACGCTTAAATTTACCACCGAACTTGAGGACTCCTGCACTTTACCATTCTTAGATTTTCAGTTAAAACGTAACCCAAATTCTCATAAACTAGATTTCTCTGTGTACAGAAAATCTACTTATTCTCCTACTCTTATACCCAGTAACTCAGCCCATCCAATCAGATACAAAATGACAGCTTTAAACTTCTTGATACCCCGGGCATATACCCATTCTTCAAATATCAGACTTAGAAAAATTGAACTGGCTACAATTTCTGATATGGTTATATCTTATGGGTACCGCATATCATGTGTACGGCAATTACTACAACGCATTTGACGTGAAAGATCTACAGCCTTGACCCGTGACCATAACAATGTGAAATACATTGGTTCTATTCCTAACTTTTAGCAAGTGACATCAATACTTACAAATACTTCCAACAAATATAATCTGGCATTTGGTGAAACCAATTACAACCTATTCTCCTTGGTAAAAAGTGATCGTGACCCAGTCCCTAACCCTCAAAGGAGCAGTATTTATTGCATACCGATAGCAAGCCACGACCCTGCACAAGAAGATCTAGTATACATCAGCTCCACACTTCGATCTTTGGAAGTTCGAATCAAAGAACACAAATATAACATCAGATGTGCTAGTTCTTCTACAGCGTTATCAAGATTAATTCAACGTTCCCCTAAGTGGGAAGATGCATATGCTCTTTTGACCTTGGGGACTAAGAGACAGACTATTTTTGTATAAAGTCTCTCTATATATAACTTTCATGATTGCTGTTGCAATGAAGAACTACCTACGACTATTCCACTGGCCTGGAGACCACTAATTCGTTGAGTACTATATCGGGGACTTGTTCGTCACATTCACCCCCATCACCTCTAGACTGTCGATGTTCAATCATGCGTCTAACTCCATGAGTCTGCGCAATGGCCAATGCGTATGATCTCACGCACTCTGGCTTGTATATAAATCTTTTTCCGCTTCGTTTTCATTCTTTTATCGATTTCCTGATGATGGACAATATGTTTGAAAGATCTCGAATATATATTTTAACTTGTACATATGCGTTTTTAACTAAAAATCTTTTTAACTTTGTGACCACCTTCATGTTGATCACTGTGTTATTTATTAAGATCGTGTAGCAACAGAAATTCTGAATATTTACCATATTGTGTATGCACGAATAATTTTTGCCTAGTACTTCATAGCACATTTCTTTAACTGTACAAAATGAGACATACGGCATATTTTGTCACGAGACTTCCAAAATAACAGCTGCTAAAGTGCAGTTAAAAAGAACAATCTTTACTTCCGGTGGCGCAGCGGTCTAAGAGCTGAACTCTGCTCGCTCGTCCGAGTGAACTCGGGTTTGAGTCCCAGATTAGACATAGGTGGTTTCTTGTCTTTTGTGACTGGTTATTGAACCTTAGTGGGCCTAAATTAGGGACGGAGGGTTGCTTATAGGCAACTGAGTTGCTCACGGTTATCGTTAAACCTCCAAATTAAAAAGGATAACATTCTGAACTGGCAGGATGATTTTTTGTTATGTTCTTGTTTTCATCAAAGCGCGAAGCCCACGTGGATTATTTTTCTAACTTTGCTTATTTTGAATGAATTGTGTGTTGAACTACTACAAAGATAACTAAATAATCATGCGCGTTGCGTTTAACGTATTTATGACTTTTTCAACTTTTTGAGGGGTTTGACGACCACCACGAGTAATTCTTTGTGCCATTAGCAGTCTGCCGATCCTAATTTAAAGCCGCTAGTTCCAGGAAAGGGACATTCTCTGATAACACAGCCTTTCAATTTAACGTAGGCCCAACACTGAGCCATCGTCTTCTATTCCTACAAGACGGTAGCTCAGCGTTGGGCCTACGTTAAGTTACAAGGCTGTGCTACCAGGCGAGCTAGCTACATCAAGCATACACTCTGTTCATGTCTCATCTATGACTTGAACTCGAGCCCATCTCAGACGAATGGTTAGGATGCAGAGCCTCAGACCATTCTTCCACCGGGGTGGCTTTTCAATTTACTATAATATTAATGACGTGATGCTCTTAATGTCCTATTTCACGATACCTGACATTAGAAAGAGTAGAATACACATACCAATGCTGGACATCTTTCAAATGCACTCCGTCGTATTTCAGACACTTCGCTCATCGAAGAAATAATAATTGTTCTGTTATTCTCTTATTAATATTCATTAACTTTGCAACCATGGGCATCTTTGTTCTCCTGAACAATGATTATTGGGCTTAAATTTAATCTTTCAAAGGTTTTCTGAATTATACTTTTTCAAGAAAATATATAATGCCGAATAGCACGTTTTCTAATACTGAAGTTAAGCACAGAAATTTCATTTAAACATTTTGCAACAGAAAATTTTAAAGAATTTCTTCTGCAGCAAGGCCTTCAGCAATGGAGGTAACTGTGTGCAATTCAGATCAGAAAAATTCAGTGAAGTGGTGCAGCAAAAAGGAAAAAACAATACTTGCAAGACATGGAAAAAACAATACTTGCAAGACATGGAAAAAGCAATGTGGCTAGATTTAAATCTAGATAACAAATATTGGGGAGAAGCTGTCAGCACTACTACCCTCATACACTAATACAGTATTGATTCTTGCAAGATCCACAGGAAAAACAACATTCGAATTGTGGAAAGGATACAAACCAGAAATTTCACACGTCAGAGTGATTGAATGCAAGGTTTTCTTTCACGTATCAAAACAAATCAGAAGGAAATCTGGTGGTTATGTCAATTATTTAAAGAAAACATAAGGTTGAATAATCCAAATTCCAGAAAGCAATAAAGCCATGTTCAGCAGAAATTCCGAATTCGAAGAAAACCAAACACCTGGGAAATGCCTATGCACACTGAGAAGGAAAGAATAAAAGCACACAAGGCATTTTTTTTCAAAACGAAATCAAGAGAAAGTGAACGCATCACAGAACTCGGGAGATTCGGCGGAGTGCAATCTCTCTGAGGAATTAATTATCACAAATACACTACAGTATATATGTATAAAATTGCCTCAACTTTTTTCACCTTATCACAGCTTTGGAACGACCGAATAGATTTCTTCATGAGGCTGAATCTGACTAGTAGGCCAAAATTTAGGGAATCCCCGTTGTCGACATGATTTCTCTTCTGTAACTTCCGACTCATTTTTGTTTTCCTTAGTTTGGCACTTTCTTCATTTTCTTCGAGTTTTTTGGTACCAGCACAAATAAGATTCCGTAACGTAATATTCCCTGAGACTTACCTTTCGTTCGTTAAACTAATCATTTAAATGCATTTAGAGCTCAAATTACTTACCGACCAGGAAAGAAATTTCCTTTTTAAGCTGTTCCTAGTGCATTTACTTCCCTTGAATTACACATTGAGCCCCATAATTACAACTTTTGTAATAAAGATTTGTATTCTGTGCACTTTGGATTTTTCATTGCGCCTCATCAAAATGTCTTCTTGGGCAAGAAAAAAGTCTACATAGAGAAGAAAAGATACGAATGAAAGCAGCTACTGCAGGTAGAATGAGGCGCAGACTGGCTCTCAACACGAGAAATGTAGCCTACACAGTTTAGTAGTTCGCATACATAAGTGATGGACGCTTCGGTTGATCCATATTAAAAAAATTAACATTGCACGGAGCACCAAACCATATGCAACTTTAATGCCATAAAATGACACGAAAACCGTTCGTCCCAAAATGCACAAATGACTAAGCTGATTTCTGTAATGAGAGACCATCCGAAGGCACAGGAAAAGTGGTCTGAGGACCGATAAATTTTGTTATATGGATCACACCAACTATAGTCGCAAGTCCATAAAGCCACAAGCCTGAAATGTACGGTTCCCAAAGTTCGAAGTATTCAGATTAATGTGTTTTTCCGAAATTCTTCCACATCATCTTAAATGACTGACCCAATGCCTCTGCATTTCCACGTCTCTTCTGGAAACGGCCAAGAGCATGCCATGATCCATTATTGCAATTATTGCCACATTATTGCCACATGCCATGATCCATTATTTCCATCCACGCGGACATTACATATTCCAGAGCAGAAATTGCTATTTCAATATTTTGCATCGTGTGCAGTTAGCATTAAGAACTTTGTGCGTACATCCAGTATAATTTAAAATCTCCCAAATCTTCGGAATTCTGATCAAAATCTTTGGGAAGTAATGCTATCTGCCTGCGAACCACTCACTCCTGTGCGAAGTGGAGGTCTTCTGGGTGAACGAGTGACTGAATAAAGTCTCAACGTTTTCCGAAGATGGAAAGAATTTTACACGATGATCGGTCTTGAATGGTCGCCTTCATGGTCCTCACAAATATTAATAAACTATTCATAATAAATTTGCTAGGCAGCGCACATTTCGCATTATAAAAAACAGGAGTTTGTCTTAGAAGAATAGGACACTTTAGCTCATCCATCTTCCTCCTATTAATATGAAAACACTACAATGCTGAACGAGGAGTCAGACTCGTAGATTTGTGGCTAGTCCTTGAGCTGAGCCCGGGTTCGAGTCCCAGATGAGGTATGGATGGTGTGTTTCTCTTACGGCGTTGTCCCTCTTCTTTTCCAGGAACTAGTGACCACCCCAAATTAGAGGCAGGCGACTACTCATAACCCTAAGTGTTTCTCATGGAGATCGTTAACACCTCCCCCCCCGCCCCAAAGTAGGAAGCTTATAATTTACGAGTGCTTGCCTTTAAGCATGTGCTCCATGTCGTACTATAGAAAAAATGCTGCAATAAGCCTCAACTTGGATAAACTGCACACCAGTAAACAATAGATTACAATATTAACTTGCGAAAGGAGATGTATTATTTATATGTAAACCCTATTTAAACATAATGGGCTTATGAATTTATTACGAACTTCCATTTTCAACAAAATTCCCCACCATTCCTATCTTGAAAGATTTTTCCTCTCCACTTTCATTGCTTCCCTTACTGAATTCACTCTTAAGACCTACCGGTATATCTAAAAATAGAGCTTCTTTCGATCTTGATATTTCAAGGAAAGCACGAGTAAATGCGACAGAACACTCAATGGCAAGACGCTTAGGAACTGTTCGTGGGGCTCCATGCATGCATTCTGCGGAAAATATTCATGATGACGTGTTTTGGGGTATCGCTGCCAATGAAATGAATCGCAAATAAGGAAGAATAAATATTCAGCTAAAAACTCGTGATACGCTTCCATGAGAGCAAAGTAAATTGAACCTCAACGAAAGTTTAGAAGCAGTGACTTATCTGAAAGGGTTCCCTTCTTTCAGCCGCTTCTTTTAAGTTACAAAACGGTAAAACCGTCGGACGTACTAACTCAGTTCAAAATAAAACAGTTACACCAAGCAGAATTACACTGCTGGCCACCCACAATACAACACCAAGAAGGACACGAGATAGCAAAGCCAGATTTGCTGGACACATAACAACAGATACAAAGATGAAACGATTGAGCTTACAGGCCCGTGCGACTTGCGGAACACGCAGACATCAATAGTTCGTGTGTCCCCCATGGCTGGCAATAACGGCTGTAAAACGCCGAGGCATCGAACGAAAGAAGCTTTGGATGTGGGCTCGGGGTATGTCGGTCCATGCTGCTTCCACACGTTGCCACAGTTCATCAGGCGTAGCCGCGGGTGGTGCCTGCCGGGCCACTCGGTTGCCGATCAGCGACCAGACGTATTCGATGGCCGACATATCGGGAGAACAGACAGGCCACGGCAGCAGTGACAGTTTTTAGCTGAATATTTATTCGTCCTTATTTGCGATTCATTTCATTGGCAGCGAAACCCACGTGCGGGCGCGCATTGTCCTGTTGAAACGTGGCCGCTGGCGGGTCCTGCAGGTAAGGGAGGACTACAGGCTCCAAAACGTCGGAGATGTAGCGGTGGCTGTTGAGTGTACCGGTGATGCGTACCAGAGGGTGCGATTGCGGCCCAAACCATAACGCCAGGCGACGGACCAGTATGGCGATGCATAATGCAGGCGTCATACAGTCTGTCGCCGCGGTGCCGCCACACGCGGATCCGGCCATCGTGGTGTTGCAGGCAGAAGCAGGATTCGTCGGAGAAGACAATGTCGTGCCATTCCGTCGTCCCGGTACGGCGTTCAACAGCCTACTGCCGCCGCATTCGCCGGTGGTCTAACGTCAATGGTAATTGGAGCAATGGGCGCCGTGCGACAAGTCCCAGCTCATGAAGACGACGTCGAACGGTACGTGCTGACACAGGTTGTTGCGCAACACACCCTAATTCCTGCGC
Organism: Macrothele yani; assembly: GCA_039090855.1. Lineage (NCBI taxonomy): Eukaryota > Metazoa > Arthropoda > Arachnida > Araneae > Macrothelidae > Macrothele > Macrothele yani. The sequence continues at coordinate 2,820,517 of CM076995.1, read as the reverse complement.
TAACGTTTGTGATGTGGCGGTGCAAGCCGTCAATGTCCGCCGTACAACATGCCGGTCCTCTCGTCCGGTGGTGTGCCGCGGCTGCGACAATCGCTCACGTTGGTCCTTCAGTCCCTCCTGCACCCACCGAATCCATACTCGTCTCACTGTGGCTGGATGTCGTCCCACACGGGCGCCGATGTCTCGGTAAGATAAACCGCTGTCGCGATAAGCCACTAGTCCTCCTCTGTCGAACTCCAAAACGTGCTGGAATGACTGCCGTATTCTGCGACAAGGCATCAGGAAGCTTCCCACGCACAGGTCTGGCAGCACAACACACTTCCACTACTTACACTCCGCCTTCTGTGCACCCTTCTTATAGTGCTTCTCGGTGGCGTGCCGGGCGCACACGATTTGCATATGTCCTGCAATGCTAATCGTTTGAATTTCCTCTCGAGAGCGAAGTATGCTGCGAATTTCAGGCCAATCGGATGCTTCCTTCTTGGTGTTGCATTTTGGGTGGCCAGCAGTGTACTTTCAAAGGCTGTTACCTTACTAAATAGAAATATTCCTAGTAAATGATCGCTCTTGGTGGCAAAGATGAACGTATTTTGCAAGTTATAAAATGAAACGACATTGCACTCTGAATGTAAACTCCAAATATAGGATTTTCTGTTCAGAATGCCTTGTATTTTTGTACCAGGGTAGCTGTTCCCATTTAATCATATTACTTAAGCTGATAAATTCGGTTACATAGCCACCCGCTTTCCACATGCAGAATCGAAATTTCTCTGGAAATAATCAGATCAAGTTCACTTTAATTTCTGCCTACCTTTCTCCGTATCCTGCTCAGTTTCTTGCACAAAAATAATAGTTCGACATTTTCCACTGTTTCGTGAGTTGTTGAATTTTCATCTCGAGTTCCTTCATCAGTTGCCTCTCGAAAAGGCACACTCTGTCTGCCCTCCTAATCCCGACACTCCAAAAATACCAGCTCCTCCATCAGTAGACTTAATGGCTTCCGAAAGAGGAGATGTGAAATTTACATATCTGGCCTCTGAAGCTTGTCCATTAGGGATTCACCACCCTCTATATCCTTATTGAGACTAAGAAGCACGGCACTGAGCAAATCAAGTTGGGAAACCAATGGCAGGCATTTTGCAGGGGAGGGAAAAACATCAGATTTCCCATAGAAAAGTCTGAATGATTACACGCTGTACATTTGAATATCCACTAAAAGAAAGAAACTGTAACTGCATAAATTGAGGACCTGCACGGGTGATGAAAAACCGGATTTGCATTCTGGATTTATATCCCGGGGAAAGTCTGCATCAATTTGACACCTGCCGAATTTTCTTCATTCCTTAATATCTATTACGCATCCCAGTCCACGTGATCTAGCGTTTCTCGAACGTTTATAGGTGCTGCACTATCTTTTTTTTTTTTTTGATTGAGGGTTTAACGACCACCGTAAGCAACTCAATGGGCTATAAGCAGTCGCCCGTCCCTAATTTAGGGTCACTGTTTCCAGGGGAGGGAGAGTGCCAGTGCCGTAAGACAAACACCACATCCATGCCTCACTGGGATTCGAACCCGAACCCCTTCACGGACGAATGGTCATGAGCCAGCACTTAGACGGCTGCGCCACCGGGGCGGAACTGTACTATCTTGTCCTTAAATGTATGATGCAGGGTACAATCCTCTTGAGATCTACTAAGGTAGACATGAGATCTCAGAAGAACACAGGTTTTTAATACAAGGATGCCCAACCATTTTTGTTTTATCTTGGGATTGATTTCGGTCGTTTTGATATAAAAAAACAAAACTTCGAAAATGCGAGTTTCTGTTTTTAATACACTCTAAAAATATACAAGTAGTAAACACATTTACTCCTGCGTATAAAAGCTTCTCCCGAATCGAGTCAAGCAAGCTAATAATTGCAACGCCGTTCCGGAGGCGAGGTGGTCTAAGCGCTGGCTTCTGATCATTTGCCCGAGATGGGTCAGGGTTCAAATCCCGGTGAGGAGTGGATGTTGCGTTTGTCTTGCGGCACTGTCTCTCTCCTTTCCCTTGAAGCACTGGCCCTAAATTAGGGACGGCCGACTACTTACAGCTCATTGAGTTACTCAAGGTGGTCGTTAAACCCCAAACAATAATAATAATAATCATTGCAACTGAGTATCTTCAAGCCGCCAGGTGGCGCTGTGGTCTAAGCCCTTCTTTATGACAATTCATTCAAGACGGGTCCAGATTCGAATCCCGATGAAGCATGGATGTTATGTTTGTCTTACGGCACTGGCTCTCTCCTTTACCTGGAACCAGTGGCTCTACGTTGTACGGGCGACTGTTTACAGCCCTTGAGTTGATCAGGGTGGTCCTTAGACCTTCAATCAGAAAAGAATATTCGCCTAATCACTACAGGTATTCCAGTCAGGAGTTGCCCGTTTCTTTGAAAGCTGCTTCAAAATTTCTTTGTAATTCAAGAAAGGCTATGGCTTCTGTAGATGTTCACATAAGAACGGCCATCAAATGGGAATGATCAGAAATTAATGCTTTGCCATCTAGCGGTACAAATATATTAATTTCTGATCATTCATCTGAGATTAGTCGGAGTTCGAATACCGAATGAGCCATAGACGGCGTGTTTATCTTACGGCCGTGGATGTCTACCTTCCATGGGACCAGTGGTCCCCAAATTAAGGGGAGAGATTGCTCATAGCCCATTGAATTTTTCACGGTGGTCGTTAAACTCCCAACAAAAAAAGCTCCCCTACCGAGCATGCTATCTCTCCAGAAGAGGAAATAGTGAAAGTCGGAAACACAAAAGAATATTCACATCATATCTTTTTGAATATAAGAGTAAAGTGGTTTGGAATCCTTGATATGTGGTTTCAGTGAACCATAGCAAAAACAAATCCAAAGATTTTGGTTTCTCTAGAGGTGCTGTGCGACATTTGAAAAATGGCGTCCTGTTTTAAGTAGCCATGACTTAATTTCTGACATAAGACCGCCCTTACAGCAGTTTTATGATAGCTGAGAAGAAACTGTGATCATTATTGTAAAACGATATTTCCCTTGACCTTCGGCAAACGGCAGAATCGCCTGTGGTCGTAATTTGATGTTTGCGGCAAGTATCGAGTACATGTCAATTAGAAGACGTTTACAGTTGTGAGCAAGGAGTACTCTGGAGCGCCTCCAGCTAAAAAGTAGAGAAAGGGCATTATGTTATTTGGATTTGTTCATGTATAAATATAACAGCGGCAGACCTCTCAGAGATTAAAGAAGTACACAGAGGTTAGTGTTTAGTGGATTCTGCGATATATTGTTGACTCGGGAATTTCCAGAAAAAATTGAGTGTGTCTGTCTACAGGCCTTTAATTCAACGCACAAGGTTTCTGTGAATGCAGTTGCTGCTTTCATTATGAACGAGAAATATTACACCCAATTTTCACTTGTAATGAGTACGTCTTTTGAATCCATTCTCACGCGAATTGGATTTGTCCAAGTTATTTAAAATGAATGGAACCGATTAGGGAAACAATCAACCGGTTTCTTTAGTCGATAAAACATTCAGAAATACAAACATTTGCTTAGTTTTCCTAGCGGCTAGAAATCATGCTACGAAAATTTACAAATGGCGCACAAAAGGTTTTTCATAGCACAAGGAAAGCATCAGAGCAAAAAGATTTTCAAATCGAACAGTTAAAAGAAGAAATACAGAAAGAAACATAATATAAGTCTACGTCTGCTAGCCGAAGAATTTGCATAATGGAAAAGTTGAAAATAGGCGAAATATACTCTTCATGGAAAAAACTATGCTGAGGAAAAATAACTTTTCAAATACGTCTCCCAGAAGCAGAGTTAGCGAAAAAAAGTTTTCGCCTTAACGCACCTAGCAGGAAATATGTGCATTATTTGAAGAGGAAAATGTTTCACATATCTATTGTGGCGAATGGCATACTGTAAATAAAAAATTCTTAATAGTGTTCTACAAGGTAAATGGCACCCGGTGTTGAAAGAATTTTTAAAATAGCACATGTAGAAGCAGAGATATGGAGAAAAACAGATTAAGCTTTTCCGCCGCCTAGCGGCGAATTGTGCATTATTTTAGGAAGAAAATTCGCACACAAATTTTGCATAGTTAGTAGTACCTGATTGAAGACAGAAGTTTTTTTAATCAGGTTTTTAGTCCCGCAGATATTGCTGTAAACGAAAACGGGAACTTACGCCCTCTGGTGGCAGACTTGTGCCTTAAGAAATTTTTGAAATTATATGAGAAACATTTCGCAGCGGAAACGCTCTTCAACAAAAAAAGAACTTTTACAAATAGGACTCTTAGAAGCAGAGATATCAACTTAAATATGATATGCATCTACGACCCTGACGGAAAAACCATGCATTATTTCAAGGAGAAAGTATTTTCAAAAAAATGTTTCGACGTGAGCAGTATCGACTTTTCAGGAGCTCAGATTTTACTGCAAATACATCAGAAGCAGAAATTAACGCTTACGCCCCGCCCCCTGTTGGCCAAACAATTCTTCACCAAATACATATTAGAAATTATATGCAAAGCAATTCCCATCAGGAGCTGTACCCGGTGCAGAAAGAATATTTCAAATCAGAGTTTTAGAAGCTGAGGTATCAGGGAAAATACATTGTATCTTAGTCCATAGCAAAAAGTCTATGAATTACTTGAAAATTTTGAAATTATTTGAAGAACATTTCGCACCGGAAACTATAACCTACAAAGAAGGACTTTTTTAGATCGGACTCTTAGAAGCAGAAATATTGACAAAAATAAGATACACGTCTACTATCCCTGGATTAAAAACCATGCATTATTTGAAAGAAGAAAATATTCCGAAAATGTTAATGGACGTGAGTGCTATCGGTCCACAGAGCAGTTTTTTTCAATCAAGATTTTAGAAGCTCAGATTTTGCTGCAAATACATCAGAAGCGAAAATTAACAATTACGCTCCCTGGTGGAAAAAACATTATTTTCCAAAATTAGAATTTATATTCAAAAGATTTTCCATTAGGAGCTATATCCGCTGTAAAAAGTATTTTTCAAATCAGAGTTTTAGAAGTTGAGATATCGGGGGAGACGCTATTTATTTTTCACCCCCTAGCAGAAAATGTATTTGTAATATGAAAAAGTGACTATATCTAAAATAGTTTTCGACACAAATAGAATGGAAAGGTAAAAGAATTTTTCCAATCGGATGTTTAGAAGCAAATCTGTGGAGTAAAATGTATTTTGAATTTAATATCATCTGCATGTACGTTCTCTGGCGGCGAAATTGTGCAACGTAACAAAAACGAAATGAAGAATCATCATTTGCACATTTCAAGCTTCCCAATGCAAAAAGAATTTTTCAAATCGGACTAATAGTTACAGAAATATGGTGTCCACAGAACGACGGATGGACGGACAAACCGGTAACATAAGAATGATCTTTTTCAAAAAGCGTTCTAAGGCATCCGTTGCCACCGCAGATATATCTTTATGTATCCTTCAAAGATACATAAAAATATATTCTTGCATTTGTCGCGATACCTCAGCATCCAAAAGTAAGATTGCCGCCCCGGTGGCGCAGTGGTCTAAGCGATGGCTTCTGATCATTCGTCCGAAAGGGGTCTGGGTTCGAATCCCGGTGAGGCATGGATGTTGTGTTTGTCTTAAAGCACTGGCTCTCTCCTTCCCTGGAACCAGTGGCCATAGATTAGGGACGGGCGACTGCTCATAGCCCATTGAGTTGCTCACGGTGGTCGTTAAACCTTCAATCAAAAAAAAAAAGGTAAGATTGAAAGAAAACTTGTTTTGTAGGAAACGTTGTTTTTTCACTCATGACTAAAACTATTCGCATATTGTGAAATCTTCCTGATATTCAAACTTGCCGGCTCTTGGAGTCCAATAGCACTCTGAAATAATACCCACTGAAGTTATTAAAGGAAAGTAGTTTCAGTGAATAGATTTATTACCAATACATTCTGTCGTTTGAAAGACTAGAAAGCATCATCTTCTATTTGGGTTTTTTTTTTTTTTTTTTTTGATTGGAGGTTTAACGACCACCGTGAGCAACTCAATGGGCTATAAGCAGTCGCCCGTCCCTAATTTAGGGTCACTGGTTCCAGGGAAGGGAGAGAGCCAGTGCCGTAAGACAAACACAACATCCATGCCTCACCGGGATTCGAACCCGGGCCCCTTACGGACGAATGATCAGAGGCCATCGCTTAGACCACTGCGCCACCGGGGCGGCTATTTGGGTTTTTCAACGTCACTGTAAAATTATGAATCATGGGTATTGACAGGACGGGTAGGTGTGTTTTTATATTTCCATTTTATTTTTGTATGGGTCTTCCAAGTAAATCATAGATTCGGGTAGACGGATGGCGTTGCAGTAGCCACACATAAAAGAGGAAAGAAGCACGTGAAACATTTAGTCGGTGCGACGCGTTGGATGTGAGTAATGTGCTGATGACATTGCTTGTCCCGCCAAGCGACTGACTCCACAGGTTGTAATGAGACTCATTTAAGTTAACTCATGTGATCCCGTTGAGAGAGCAATCCTTCCGTGAGACGACTCAGGCTCAGAACTGAGGGTCGGACGCCCGACACTGAGCTCTGTCGCGAGACGAGCCCACGAGGCCACCTTCGCAAAACCACCACCGAACGACCCAAAGCCCGAACACCACCTTGCGACGTGCCTAGCTAGGCTGGAGAGTTTTTTCAGAGTTTTTATTTTTTTTTTTTTTTGGTGACGAATATAAGTACAATGCTTGCCTTCCGGCATCCTCATTTAGATTCGCAGTGCACGGTCTGGTCCTCTGTTACAATCGCCCTTCTTGGGTTGATGAAGAACTGCTCTTCTCTTTCCCGAATCACTTTCACCAAAGCGTTGATTCCTTCTCTATTCCCTCGTGGACTGGATCCAAGCTCCTAAGTACTCCGTTATTTTTGCCCCGGGGATATGGGCATACCTAATTCCTCAAAAAAAGCGCATTCGCACAATAAATGGGTCATGTTCGCGGTCTGGGCTCTGCAACGGCATGCCTGTTCCTTTAGGGTAGATCTGCTTATATATTGATGGCCATGGCCGCAAGGAGTACCTTGTTCGGGAACTTATTTGTCTGGGCTTTCTTGGTCGAGAACTTTGGAAATATTTGGTGGGTCTTCCCCGGTGTTTCCCGTGTCCCACCTTCTCTGCCATTTACCTACTACCGCTCGTCTCATTTCCGCCCGCATGGTTTGCTGCGGTATTTTAACATGGACGTTGATTTTACACTTCGCTGTGGCTCATTTCGCCAACTCATCGTGCGGAATCCTGTTCCAATCTGATTATTCATCTTTGAGCCGTTCGTGAACCGCAAACGCCTCACTCCCATTGGCAAATTTCTACCCCGTTTGAGACAAATCTCGTATGTCTGGTGTATTGACCAGTCCACCCTTGCCAATTCCAGGTCTGAGGCTCCGTATGGGGCACCGAGAAGGCATTGCTGCCTCCCTTTCCATTACTAAATCACCGATTCGCAACCCTCCAGCACTTGAAGCACTAAGGTCAAGGATGTACGATAACATCCGGTGATTCCTATTAGGGCCATTCTCTGGATTTCGTTAATACTCTGACACATTCTGACAGTGTTCGTCTACCATGCGCCAGACATATATGTCAGAATTATCAACATGCCGCGCTCGTCTACAGCCTTTTTTGTTTGGCACGACAACCTCATGCCGTTTAATTTATTTAGAATTTGCGCGCATCTCTCCTTTACTTGTTCGACATGAGGCAGCTCAGATGGTTTTTGGTCAATGACCACACCTAAGTACTTCATTCCTCTTACCACTTTGATAGTGCAACCTTGGAACTTGCACCTCGCCAGTGTTTTCATCTGACTACTTTTTGCTATTGCGAGCAATGGTCTTTTCCAGGGCAAAGCTCAATTTGCTTTTCCTACTACACTCATCCAACACAGCTAGGGCTCTGTGCACTATTCTTCCTATAACGTGTCTTTCTGAGGCAGAGTCCACGCCACGAGAACGAAATCGTCCGCATATGCCAGCAATTCTGCTGACGTTTCTAGGGCTAGGTTCAACCTGCATCTAAAACAATGTTCCCCCATAGAGGCCCCAAGATGGAACCTTGAGGATATCCCTTACAGCACGATCGCGAGAACTGTCCACGTCCTACGTCGAACTCTACTCTTCGGGACGCTTCCGACACTGGAAAAACGCGAGCCTGTCTCTTCGCCCCTCTTCACCGCTTTCGCTGAAAACGCGAGCCTGTCTTTTTGACCCCTCTTCACTGCTCCTCTTGTTGGTCATCGCAACATCAGCGAAAGACCTAGGAGCTGGGCTTGGACGCTCGCTCTTCTCCTGGAGTCTCCCTCTCAAGACCCTCATATCTATCGCCTGTCTTGTGCAGACGAAGTGTAGCTTATTAGCTACGTCTCTGATTTTAGCTTTGACATCTGTTGTGAGCCTATTAGAGGGATCTTTAGAGGGATCTCCGTGATCTCATTTATCTGCTTAAGGAAGGAGCTCACTGCATCTGGAAACTGCGTGAAAGCTTCCCGATCGCAATCCATGTTTAAGACACTGTAATCGGAAGTCGAAACCTCCGTGTTCCGAGACATTGTCACCACACTCTGTTTGATATCTGACTTCAATCTGAACCCACAGCTTTCTGTTCGACTAGAGTTACTTCTTCGGAATGCAGACTTCGAGTTAATCCGTGGATTAGCGGGACCGGCACTACGACGACGTATCCGCTAGCTGTCGGCGAAAACGAGCACTATTGCATCTCTGTCCTAAAATGGACAATTTTTTCTAAGGCCGTAACTTGGTTGTATATATGGTGTCGTGAAAACTGCGCACAGCAAAATAAGCGCACACTCAAGGCTGCTCCCGCGTAGCCGGTTTGAATCACCAGCAGGGCCAATCCACCCTGTCTAAAAGCGATTTGCTACATACAAAAACTAGACTAGTTCGCGAATATTGCATTATTCTTTTCACCTTAATTTGACGTGCTGAATTGCCATACACTGTTATCGATTTCATAAATTTAATTTATCTTACGATTTCAATATTTTTGGCATCGTAAATCTTTTACAGGATTTTCATTACAGTTACCTAAAACTTGGCAGTTTTGTATCAGCAATTGTAACATCAGTAATAAATATGTATCTAATACGTATTTTAAAATGTCTGTCTGTGTGTCGCTGTAAACACCAGTGTAATAAACTGATTGTGCGCTTTTTCTCACATTTCCAAATGTGCGTTTTTGTCACTGTGCGCTTTTTTCATATGTTCGTATATTATCTTTGTCTACACCGAAACGCTCTAGATAGCCCAAAAGAAAAGGGTAAGGGACTTTCGCGCTTACCCGGGTGAAGCTTCGCTACACCGAAGAAGGTTCACTTTTCCCTCTGTGATACCTCAGTACTGGCTGGTACGCACTCGTTTAACCGGCTCCGACAACGACTGGTTGGATGTGAATAATATGAAAGGAACGTAAACGGTCAAACTGATGGGTATCTCCAAGCGGGTACAGTGACCGTAATCCAATTTTTGACAAGGGAGGGAAGCAAGACTTGGCCAAGCACACCCCGACATCACACCGGATACACTCGCAGCAGTGGACGAACTGGTGAAAGTTAACTGCAGAATAACAGTTAGCAGCTTCAATGGGCATCACCAGAACCTAACTGGAACAATCCTCCATCAAGAACGGGGGTATTCGAAAGCGTGTGCGCTGTGGGTTCCAAAGCACCTGACAAAGTATCAGTAAACTATCGATTTATGGGACACATGTCTAAATGTTAAAGGCTCCTATTTCTAGCTCTATCAGCACTCATGTGTTATGTATGTACTCGTATTTATCTGTGTACAATCTTTTATGCTGTGATAAAGTGCATTTAACTCCAAATATCATTTGAACGACACTTATGGTATAAGAACTTTTTAACGTTATGCACAACCTTTGGATTTCGTTCCCATTATAGCTGATAAAATTATCAAAAACTGTTTGAACTGATAGCACAGGAAAGTTTATTGCAGTTTTCTCAATTAGAATGTATTTATTTTTATCACGAATAAAGGCTGCATACATTCGTTTCTAGAAACGTTTTCATTTGCTGAAAGGAGGGAACGTTGTTGGCACTTGTTTATTATTTCAGTCAATCCGCTTCTTCATTAAGTCCATCTTTTCAAGATATTTAGCTGATAATGTTCCATTCGATAAATGTAACGTAATGCTGTCCCTTAATACCGTTGATAAATGCTGTGATGCCAATTTCTTTCAAAATCGAAAGAAACTGAAGAAATCTGTATTCATCGCGTTAAAGATTTGCATGTTTTCGGACTACCGTCAATTTTTTACTGCTGTCGGGATAGTAACTTATTCTCGTAAAGGAGTTAGAAGCATTGTTTTTCCCAGTTTGCCTTGTATGTAATAAAGTTAAATTTGGATACTAAATATTCCGTTTTACTTTAATGGTTTTGACCAAAAAATATTTTTCCTTCTGCAGAATATGCGTCACAGCAGCTGATTTTAGCTAATGTGATTTGCATTTCTTCATGGACGATATACAACAAGGACAAATTTAATGTGTTTTGGAACTCTTCCAATACGTGAAGACAGATATGACAAAAACAAAGTAGAGTTTGGAATCAAATAAATTTGATGCCTTTTTAACCATCGTTAAAGCTGCGTTTTTCTCAAGAATTCCTGTTTCTCAAGCATATTATTGTACATAGAAATTATGATTTACTCAAAATGACTATATAAGAAAATATACGTTAATTTATCCAGAAGTTTTGTTAAAAGCATGTTTCAAGCTTATATAGAGACATCATTTGTTGAATTTCAAGAATTACTAAAACAAGCATTTTTGCAAACTAAAAACTATCCATAAAGATCACCTGAGAGTAATTTACTTAGTAGTAAAAGTAAAATTTCTTCTTGTCTCCAAGAATTTTTCAGAGTAAAAAAAGGCAAATGCACGAAAAGATTACGAAAATGCAAATTGTTCCAGACATCGATTAACATCTCAAGATTCATGAAAGAAACGCGGGATTACGCCATATAATACAAATTTTGAAAATGATAATCCGATTTTTGGCGTAATAAGTGACAAGGATGGTAAGTCAGATAATATCCGAAAACTTAAAAATGTTCCTAGAAAAAGCCAGGGTATGCTATCCACTACATCACCCAGAACGACCAAGTTTCAAGTTTCCGATCAATTTGAATATTTTTCAAGTTTTCGGATATTATCTGACTTACCATCCTTGCCACATTTACGCCAAAAATCGGATTGTCATCTTCAAAATCTCAAGATTCATTTTTGTGAGAACAGAAGGCGAAAATGAGATTGCAATAGTCAAGCTTTCGCATTTACAACCGTGCTCTTTTTCATCGGTTAATTTCAGATGAAAAATGGAAAGAGCATTGGAATTCAATATTACTGTGCTCCTGATATGATCACCATTTCATTTTTGCGTAAATCTTTCTTGAAACGTCTTTTTTTTTTTGCCATGCCATTCTTCAGAGGCTGTTACAGAACCAAACATTGAGAGCAAAACAACAGTTGCGCAAAACACTGGATATTAGAACTTTTTCTATTTGGTTTTATTTCATTGTTAGTATGTAGTTCAGTGAATCACTATTCAACTGCTAAGTGCAAATGCTTCTACCACTGAGCGTGTTCCTAGTGTGTCAAGCGTGATAGCTATTTGACATGGTGTGCCAATTGTGGTTCCATTAATTAATGTTTCCGTCGATCGACCTGACATGTCAGCCAGTTCTAATGTCGCACCTTGATTCTCTCCTGAAACGTCATCGTGAGAATATTCAACAACCCACGATTCACTGGACACTGAAATATCTTGTTTCTTTATTTTATGTCTCATGCCCGACTTTATTGAAAGCCAACCATGGGGGATTGATAAAGAATTGTTAAGGATTTATTTAAGACACTGAAATATCCTTTTATCTAAGGAAGCCATTGCGATGAACCGAAAGAATATAAATAGTAGCCCCAAAAGAAATTCATTGCATTGAAGCGATTTCTCATTATAATGTACAAGAAGAAGGGCATAAAACGCAAAACGATGTTCTGAGTACGTAAAGAACTGTAAGTTTGATTCTATTTACCAAGTAGAGTGGTGTCAGAAGTATCCTAATCTAATAGTAAACAACTGAATTTCTTTTCGTATCAAGTTCTCGCTATTCCATCAGTGATTTTCAGTGGCACTGATTTTTATGATTTGCGCTTTATTCTACGATGTTTTTTGCCGTAAGTTGGTTTCATGTACTGCGGGTTCAAGATGTAAGAAGAAAAGCATATAGTGGTTTTGTCAGATAATGGTTATAGTACAGATGTGCCAGCTATTAAGAAAGAGTGAGCAAAAATTGCTATGCAGCCACCTGATTTACAGTGAAAGACATCTAGACCGTCAATAGACTAATACAGACTTGTTTCCACATGTGGAATAAAAACTGAGGGGTACTGACCCACTGCCATCCAGAAAGAAATCTTAGTATCCAAAAAATGCAACTAAGGAGACACATGCCATTGCGATACTTGACGAATTTCATTTCGTCAAGTATTGCAATAGCATGTGTCATGGTAATTCCATCCCACTCCTATAGAAGAGCACCATCCAATTGCTAGACTGTTTGTGGAGGAGTTAATCGAGCAGCAGCCCTTCTCTCCAGAACATCCCAGACATGCTCGATGGGGTGCATTCCTGGAGAACATGCTGGACAATCCATTTGGATGATTCCCTCGTCAAACAGGTAGTCGTCCACCCATCGAGCGTGATGTGGCCTGCAATTATCGGCCACGAAAATTAATTCATCTCCAATTGCTGTAGCATAAGGGACGACTAAGGGTCTCAGGATCTCATCCCTATGCCGCTGAGTGGTGAGTGTTCCATTTCTGGTGATGTACAGGTCGGTTCGACCATCGATAGGGATACCAGACCACACCATCACTCTGCCTCCTCCAAATCGAAAACTTTCTTGCACAAATAATGGGTTGTTACGGGTATCTTGTTCCCTCCAAATGATGAGTCGCTTATTATCATGACGTACAGTAAAGCGCGACTCGTCTGAGAAGAGAACATTGCTCCATTCATTTCTTCTCTAATTGGCATTGTCCTGTGCCCAAAGTGTGCGGGCAGCACGGCGGCGTGCGGTTAAAGAAACACATGCCACAGGTCGTCGATCATACAGACCAACACTCTGGAGTCGGTTCCGAACAGTTTGAGTTGAAACATTTGCGCCGGTAGCCGTACGGAGTTCGCGTTTCAGAAGAGTGGCGTTCATACTCCGGTTTCTCCTGGCAGTCAGTGTTAAAAACCGATCCTCATTTCTTCATGTTGCTCTCATACGACCTTCCCTTGGTCTTCGCCTTACATTTCCGGTATCTGAAAACCTATTCCAAAGTCTGGAAATCACGCTTTGAGACACTCCAGTTGCTTCCGTTACTTACGAATGGGTTTGACCCGCTTCTAAGCGACTGATAGTCCTCCAGGCTACAGATTAGGATAAATCACGTTGTTCAGACATCACATTCATCAATGACACACATTCAAAGCATGTGAGTTGTTTTTATCCTGGACTAAACGATCGTACGATACATACAGTATCACTTTTCATTCGCTGACGGAAGCATGCCCTTTTTAACGTCACACAAAACATTTTGCATACTCAGGTGTTTGTAAGTGTGCAAAAGTTTCATTCCAATCACTTTCCTTAAATTTTTCTTAGCATACAAACAGTTGATGTCAGTAGTTCATATCAAAACCACTATATTCCCTAATTGTTTTGAGTAGTGTATTTTCGTATTTCATTTTAGTTTGGTTTGGGAGTTAACACTCACCATGCGTAGCTTATAGGGGATGTAACCAGTCGCTCACATCTAATTTTGAGTCACTGGTTTCAGGAAAAGCTCAGATCCAGCGCCATCGGAAAAGACACGCCATACATGAAACTAGGGACCATCTGAGACCAACGGTCAAAAGCCATCGCCTCGAACCACTCAGTCAGGCGGCTGGACGTCTTACTTTTATGAAATCACAAGTACCAGCCTTACAAGGTTCGCTAAACACAAGGAATGGATGGCAATGATCCCAAAGAATTTAGTTTTGCAGTCACAATGAAAGATGACAGTTTTACCTGGTAAACTTTATGGAGTCAGTTGCCATTACTGCAATAGCAAAACTCCGCGCTGGACGAGACAGACTGGATTTCAGTTTGTATGTAGCATCAACGTCACGTGTGGAATGCTTAACATTTTAGGTCCTTTTTCTTACGTAAGTGCATTAACGGGAAGTCACTATCTTCATTTCCTGCATGATATTTTGTCCCTTTTGATGAAACACATATCCCACAGCATAAGAGAAGGCCTGGTCTCAGCTAGATGACGCGCAGTCATAACTATGTTGTGACGTATATTCTAAATTAACTTTCATTTTCAGTTTCGTTCCTTATGTAAATTTTGAGTTTGTCCTGCTTATACTTCCAAACTTCATGTGACATAATTTCCATCAAACGAGAATACTGTTGGCAACACATCTCAGGTCAGTGTGAACGTGACGCATGAATGTATGAGATAAGAACGATAGATAAAAACAACGAGACAACAGTTGCTCGTGTGTGGTGGATATGTGGTATATGGCTATGTGAATTACGTTATACCTTGAAGCGCGGTATCTATGCATTGATATAATGGTGGAATAAAGAATTAATTACAGTAAGTTGACTTCTGTCTTATGTTTCGTCTGGCCTTAAAGGTTTAATTAAGGAAGTGTTCCATCGTATTCTTACCTAATGATTTAGACATAACGTAAGAACGACAATATTTCAGCACGAAAAGGAATTACGTTATAATGTCCTCTATCCCGGTAAAATACTTCTTTTGTACCCATGCGCCAAACAAGTGGCGTCCGAGATCTCCCCATTTTGTGTGTGTGTGACTTAACGACCACCATGAGCACAACTTCCAGTTGTAAGCTGTCACCCGTCCCTAATTTGGCATGACTGGTTCCAAGGAAGGAGGAGAGTCAATGTCATAACACAAACACGCCAACAATTCATGTCTCAACTTGAATTCGATCGCGGAACCACCTCGGACGAATGTTCAGAAACCATCACTTAGACCTGAGATAAATCCGCGACACCCAACTCCTCCCATCTTCTCCAGAGCATAGTAACCCACTTCTCCTCATTGAGACTAGCGCCGATCGCTCTTCAGTACCCCCTTCTCCCCGAAAGGTTCCCGCATTCCCCTCAAGCTCCCTTCAGAATCCACGAAGAAGGTGACATCGTCGACGTATGCGAGGTACTTCAGTGACGCCCCTGTCTCTGGTACTGGAAATTCCCTGACGCTATTCTCAACGGTGACTCTCCTCAAAATGGTTTCAAACATTAAAACAAACAGTAAGGAAAAGAGCGGACGTACCTATCTCACACCCCTTGAATCTCAAAGGGTGGAGAGCGATATCCCGCTTTAATAACTCTCCCGGAAAGGCCTCTATAGAGGAACCCCACAGCACTTCCAAAAACTTATCCAAAGCCGTGGCCCTCCAACAACTTCCCTCTGGAACTGTGCGACACCCAGTCAAATGATTTACTCTGGTCGGCTTTAAAGAGACTCATTTTGATGCGCTTCTCGCCCAGGTAAGTAATGGCATCTGTGATGCAACCTACATTCCAGAACATACGACGCCCCGCAAAGTCACAAGTCTGATTAATACAACTAGATGTTTGGTAACCTTATCAAGCCTACCTCCCGTTGATGATCTTAGCCAGGATCTTTTAGTCAGTGATCGAAAGAGACACCTGTCTTCAGCCGCCTAACGATCTCGCCGTGGCGTTGGATTACTTGCTTAAAAAGGGTAACCACGCTTGACCTCATGGATTCGGGCATTTAATCCATCCTCATAATCTTGTTGTACATCCTTCAGAGCCAAGGAGCCAAAACGTTAAAGAACTTCCTGTATAATTCCGCAGGAAGCCCGTCATAGCCGGAGGACTTACCGGGCGTAAGGGCTTGAATCGCCGACCTAACCTGTTACCATGAACTCCCCTTCAAGAAACTGTATGTCCTCGTCGGGAATGCGTAGAGTTTCCTCCAGCCAGCTATCCGTGATAGCGAATCCATTTCCTCGCCGGATAAGAAGTCGCCACAGAACTTAGCAGCCTCTTGCAAAATCATCCTATTGTCCCTAACCTCAACCCATTCGGTGTTCAAAACTTCCAAGTTTTTTTCTTCCTTTTGGCTTCGAGCTTGTAGTAGATGTGGTTGACATCCCGCTCCTCCTAGATGCTTCTGATCGCCGCCGGAAGTCGGACTTGAAAGCTAATATCTTCGTAAAAATTGTCAATCTCTTGCCTAATCTTGGTAATGATATCAAGGTAACACCCGTTCTCATTACCCCGAAGAGAAGCGTTCATGAGATTTGTAAGAAACACCTGAGTAATCCTCTTCGCCTTGGCCAACTCCTTATCCCTAATCCTCATAGCACTGAATTTCTTTCTTCGCCTTCTCCCAACCGCTGATCACGTCGTCGTGACTGTCTTCGTACCCGCTTCCAGGATCGATTAGATGAGCGATAGCGCCCCAACGTCCTCCAACAAGGAATCGTAAAGGCGACAGAGTGTCTCCTCTCTCTCTCTCTCTCTCTCTCTCTCTCTCTCTCTCTCTCTCTCTCTCTCGGAGCCAGCACACAAACGTCTATCACGACAACTTTATGATCTGAGATATATAATGGTTGTGAGTTCGGGCTAAAGACCTTAGTGTTACACGGCACTAGCAGTGTTCCTGCCGAGTCTGCCGGTAACGGTGCTTGAGACCTGAAGTACAATTTAGTTGGCCACGGCACCAGGTGAGAATCTCAGGTGCACTGCTGCACTCAAAGATTCACACCAGAACATAAAAAATGAAAAGTTGAAGAATGACCCGAAGCATAAGGCTTGGGTGAATCCACCTTGTGAACAAAATAACAACAACAAATAAAAAGTAAAATAATCTAAAAAAATGATACTTTGGGATCAGAGTTGTGATGAGGTTCACCCGCAATCACCAATTCGTGACTGAGTGTAGTGGTCCGGATCTTACTCCGGTACATTCAATCCCCAACCAGCCAGTACAACACTCACTTTCGCAAATAACACATGATTCTCAAATACACAACACAACATTTAATAACGTTCTGCGAGATTTAAACAGATCCGGCGCTCTCTAGGCGCATAGACAATTGCCCCTCATATGTGGGCAGCATACGGTGTCACACTTTACTGTCGGATAACGCAGCCGACTGAGTCTCCACCGGACTATCTGAACAAGAGATACTACTCGTTTACACACTAAATAGAGCTGCAGGTGATATTCATATACAATTGCTTAGAGAATGAAAAAAAAATTATATGCAAACGATCACATTAAAAATACTCGCGACACAAAATACACAAGCACGTTAATTTGCGGTATAAGATTATAGGTGCGAAATACTGCCAAAGTTAATTAACTAAATCTAATAAGCATGCACATGCAGAACCCTGCCCCGCTGACGTTGGTCCTGAACCAAAGTTAAAAGAAACTGTCCCGCCCAGCGGAATTTGTGGCCACACCCTCTCCCTTATTCATGTAAAAAAGGAATCAGGAAATGGGCCCTGTAAGAAATTGAAATCTGTATGTGCAGGTATTTCCTCTGAGGTTCAGTCACTCAGCATTACTGCATCTATGTCCATGCAGCTTTGGGTGTCGGGATGGCACAAGTTCGCAGATGTGCGAAGAAAGAAAAAGGAAATATTCATCTACTTACAGTTTCGTGACTTTGCTGTGCAAATCCGTTGTGCATCACATAATATCACTCGACAAAAAAAAACACGCACACAGACACTTGCACCATGTGGCAGCACCGATGATTCAACACTTCACTTTGACGCTTGATGTAAATGAAGCACACAATTAAAAATGGTAATATCACGCCGCACTTTGTTGCAATGATTAGAGTGCACACTGATCTATTCTCGTGACGATTTGAAGGTGGCCGTTAAGCAAAATAGGCCCTCTCACATCTGATGTTGCGGTTTCCAAGATTAATTTTCTCGGCCGACCGAGCGAAATCAGACGTGCTTTTACCTTAAGCGTATATCGGCAACTCAACATTTCACCTGTATATTTGTTAGGTATCGAAGCCACCGCTCTTACGCTCATATTTTTCTTTCGACATGTTTTTATCCCGTCGCACTTACACGTAGTGGCTTCGCTACTTACGCGACCACACACACGCACACACATGGGGCCTCGCTTCGCCCCGTAAGACAAGCGCATCTCTTCACTTCCTCCACAGTAGGGGATGAATGGGGGTGACGATTCCACACTGCAGTGGTTGGCATCCGAACCCGACTTTTGCTTGGCTTCGCTTCTCATTGGAATGACCACTGTCCACTCGCAGACTTCTTAATTCCCCTGTAACTTGGCTTTCATTAGGCCAAACAGTCGCTGAGTTCCATTACGCTCCAGCCTAGAAATTTCTGCTTTATCCTGCGGATTTAGGCATTCTGCTGTCTTTATGGCAAACTGGCATCTCCAGCTGCCTCGAGTTGTCTCCATTTCTTACCAAATGCGGGGAGGTTTGCTGCTTCATTTTCCCCAATTCATTTTGCTGCAGATCCAAGTCATCCAGCCTTTCACATCGGAGAGCGCACAGACAACTAAACTTTCTTCCTTATTTTCATGCCAAGTGCGAACTCTTATTTTTCTGCACGGACCACACAGAGAGCAATTGTTCTCGAAAATGCCCCAAACAATCGACGAATTTACGATTATTCGCTAAACCTTTCGTCCCCTATCTTCATTCATTCCTACTCAAGTGGCTCATTCGATACGTATTCCTCTTTCCCTTTCCGTGTTGCATAGGCTGCCCGTCAGCTGCGCCCTGATATTTATGACCTAACAGAGCTATTCTGAGACCACCCAGCCAGAGAGAGAATTCTTCGCCTCTTTTCTTTCCAAACCCCCAGATAAAACTTTATCTGCTGTTTACACTTTTAAACTCCAATCAAGCCTCGAACAATTAATACTTAATTAATTTCACACATCAACCACGCCCATTAATTACTAAATTAATGGCGGGGGTGGGTCGTAACATCGGCCCCTCCTCAAGAAATCTAGAAGTCCTCTTCTGGGCCTATCGCTTTGCTCTTATCAATTTCCAGAGCAACCATTGAGTGCTACCTTTTCCCACAGGTAGAAATAATTCAAAATGGCAAAAATATTGCGTTTCTTGCCTTCAAGAGCATTGGAGCGACTTCCCAATTATCCCGCAATTTTGTTAATTAATTTAGAGAACATCCGAAAGAAAAAAACAACGTAAATGAGAAATAAATAAAAACTGAACTGTAAAAGAACATGTGAGCCTGCCGAACTGTGATTCCTAGCTACCTCATACCATACGCGACATGGCGGACAAATTTTAGAGTTTTCTTCAGGTTTTAGGAGGGGGGGTGTCCACTATAACATTCCATCCCCCCATGAAAGAAAAAAAAAGGGGTGACTGGATGAAGTTTATTCATCCAATCATTCTATTTTTTTTTTTTTAACTCTAAACACTCAACCCTTTCCCACCGTCGCAAGGCACCTAATTCCGGATTTAAGTGCCCTGAGAGCGGAAGGAAAGTTTAAGGATTTCATCACACGTTCATTGCTACCCGTCGAGATATGCGGAAAGAAAGTTTAAATATGAGGCATAGCTTCGAGAATCCACGAGTTCCACAGATCTCTCACGTTCGATGCTCCTACGCCCGCTTTTATCTGCGCTCGATGCCAAATTCTTGCGTTCCACTGTCTTCGAGTTCCTTCTCAACATCGTAGATAATCGTGGTGTCACAGTCTTCCTGGGGATCCACTATAATGTCGACTGCTCCCCGTCTGTCAGTGTGTGGCATGGTGTTACTAGCCCTTAACACCCGCCCGTAATCATCCCTTGGTCTCAGCGACGCCCGCGAAATGATTGGAGGACTTTTGACCTGGCTTCCCTGCACTCGTAAGGGATCTACAATCATGCGGGTTCGCGCTGCAAAGGGTTCGGTTTCTGCCCTCAGCTCATCGCTATCAGATAGAAATTCAGCAGCTCTCTCCCGAAATTTAGATTTTGCAATCGCGAGTTTAGTTTGCTCACTCCATCTACCCACCATCGCTACACTTTCGACATCCTGAAAAAGTGTTTAGCACGATACAGCGGATCAGTGCCTGTAAATAGCCTCAACATGTTTATGCATCCCGCTATTTGCTCACCGTAAACCATAGGTGCGGCTAAAGCTGTTTGTCTCAGCTGTGATGTACCCGCTGTACTTGTAACAGGTGTACCCTCTTCCGGAACAATTGCAGCCCCAGTGCTCACATGTTCTCCGTCAGAGTGACCACCAGAATCATCTGAATCCACGTGACTCGCAGATGACGATTTCTTCGTGTTAGCCATTTTGTTTTTCTTACCCACTAAAATTATGGCAGTTCTTAGAAAACAGCTTAAGGCTTACTTAATGCTAAATTATACAAAATTCGCACCGAACAAAACTAAATAAAAATAGTAATGGCAGTCAATTCGCACTTATTTTACGAACATGAGTGTTGTTCCGCTAGCTGCAAAATATAGGTATCGATCCTGGGACAACGGCATCATTAATATTACACGGCACTAGCAGTGTTCCTGCCGAGTCTGCCGGTAACGGTGCTTGAGACCTGAAGTACAATTTAGTTGGCCACGGCACCAGGTGAGAATCTCAGGTGCACTGCTGCACTCAAAGATTCACACCAGAACATAAAAAATGAAAAGTTGAAGAATGACCCGAAGCATAAGGCTTGGGTGAATCCACCTTGTGAACAAAATAACAACAACAAATAAAAAGTAAAATAATCTAAAAAAAATGATACTTTGGGATCAGAGTTGTGATGAGGTTCACCCGCAATCACCAATTCGTGACTGAGTGTAGTGGTCCGGATCTTACTCCGGTACATTCAATCCCCAACCAGCCAGTACAACACTCACTTTCGCAAATAACACATGATTCTCAAATACACAACACAACATTTAATAACGTTCTGCGAGATTTAAACAGATCCGGCGCTCTCTAGGCGCATAGACAATTGCCCCTCATATGTGGGCAGCATACGGTGTCACACTTTACTGTCGGATAACGCAGCCGACTGAGTCTCCACCGGACTATCTGAACAAGAGATACTACTCGTTTACACACTAAATAGAGCTGCAGGTGATATTCATATACAATTGCTTAGAGAATGAAAAAAATTATATGCAAACGATCACATTAAAAATACTCGCGACACAAAATACACAAGCACGTTAATTTGCGGTATAAGATTATAGGTGCGAAATACTGCCAAAGTTAATTAACTAAATCTAATAAGCATGCACATGCAGAACCCTGCCCCGCTGACGTTGGTCCTGAACCAAAGTTAAAAGAAACTGTCCCGCCCAGCGGAATTTGTGGCCACACCCTCTCCCTTATTCATGTAAAAAAAGGAATCAGGAAATGGGCCCTGTAAGAAATTGAAATCTGTATGTGCAGGTATTTCCTCTGAGGTTCAGTCACTCAGCATTACTGCATCTATGTCCATGCAGCTTTGGGTGTCGGGATGGCACAAGTTCGCAGATGTGCGAAGAAAGAAAAAGGAAATATTCATCTACTTACAGTTTCGTGACTTTGCTGTGCAAATCCGTTGTGCATCACATGATATCACTCGACAAAAAAAAACACGCACACAGACACTTGCACCATGTGGCAGCACCGATGATTCAACACTTCACTTTGACGCTTGATGTAAATGAAGCACACAATTAAAAATGGTAATATCACGCCGCACTTTGTTGCAATGATTAGAGTGCACACTGATCTATTCTCGTGACGATTTGAAGGTGGCCGTTAAGCAAAATAGGCCCTCTCACATCTGATGTTGCGGTTTCCAAGATTAATTTTCTCGGCCGAGCGAAATCAGACGTGCTTTTACCTTAAGCGTATATCGGCAACTCAACATTTCACCTGTATATTTGTTAGGTATCGAAGCCACCGCTCTTACGCTCATATTTTTCTTTCGACATGTTTTTATCCCGTCGCACTTACACGTAGTGGCTTCGCTACTTACGCGACCACACACACGCACACATGGGGCCTCGCTTCGCCCCGTAAGACAAGCGCATCTCTTCACTTCCTCCACAGTAGGGGATGAATGGGGGTGACGATTCCACACTGCAGTGGTTGGCATCCGAACCCGACTTTTGCTTGGCTTCGCTTCTCATTGGAATGACCACTGTCCACTCGCAGACTTCTTAATTCCCCTGTAACTTGGCTTTCATTAGGCCAAACAGTCGCTGAGTTCCATTACGCTCCAGCCTAGAAATTTCTGCTTTATCCTGCGGATTTAGGCATTCTGCTGTCTTTATGGCAAACTGGCATCTCCAGCTGCCTCGAGTTGTCTCCATTTCTTACCAAATGCGGGGAGGTTTGCTGCTTCATTTTCCCCAATTCATTTTGCTGCAGATCCAAGTCATCCAGCCTTTCACATCGGAGAGCGCACAGACAACTAAACTTTCTTCCTTATTTTCATGCCAAGTGCGAACTCTTATTTTTCTGCACGGACCACACAGAGAGCAATTGTTCTCGAAAATGCCCCAAACAATCGACGAATTTACGATTATTCGCTAAACCTTTCGTCCCCTATCTTCATTCATTCCTACTCAAGTGGCTCATTCGATACGTATTCCTCTTTCCCTTTCCGTGTTGCATAGGCTGCCCGTCAGCTGCGCCCTGATATTTATGACCTAACAGAGCTATTCTGAGACCACCCAGCCAGAGAGAGAATTCTTCGCCTCTTTTCTTTCCAAACCCCCAGATAAAACTTTATCTGCTGTTTACACTTTTAAACTCCAATCAAGCCTCGAACAATTAATACTTAATTAATTTCACACATCAACCACGCCCATTAATTACTAAATTAATGGCGGGGGTGGGTCGTAACATCGGCCCCTCCTCAAGAAATCTAGAAGTCCTCTTCTGGGCCTATCGCTTTGCTCTTATCAATTTCCAGAGCAACCATTGAGTGCTACCTTTTCCCACAGGTAGAAATAATTCAAAATGGCAAAAATATTGCGTTTCTTGCCTTCAAGAGCATTGGAGCGACTTCCCAATTATCCCGCAATTTTGTTAATTAATTTAGAGAACATCCGAAAGAAAAAACAACGTAAATGAGAAATAAATAAAAAAAAACTGAACTGTAAAAAGAACATGTGAGCCTGCCGAACTGTGATTCCTAGCTACCTCATACCATACGCGACATGGCGGACAAATTTTAGAGTTTTCTTCAGGTTTTAGGAGGGGGGGGGGTGTCCACTATAACATTAGCCTCACTGATCCAATCGACCTTAGAAACAAGCAACATGTCAATTGTCGAAGCCAAGTTATTCCTACGCCATGTAAACCCGGGGACCTGCAGATACAGATACCACCACATATCTTTTAGCAGCTGATTCCTGATCAAATCAGTCAGGACCCTAGTGTTGGTTCATTGTGGTGCTGGGCGCCCAGCCGGTCAATGTGGTTGTCGACCACTGAGTTGAAATCATCACCGACCACCAAAAGATCCTCACAACCATTGAAGAAGTAATGAAGTTGCTCATAAAAGGTGTTCCAAAGGGAACCATCCGACGGAACATTCAATCTCATTGGACATAATCCCACTATTAACCATAATGGCCTCCACTCTATCCTCCCCATCGGTCTGAAAATGAATGATGCTGCTCTGATACTCCGGCTTGTAGACGATGACCACCCCAGTGAAACCATTCAACCCAAGCGAGTTCTTAAGCCTCAACCCTGCATACCTATGAAATGCGAAGACCTTTTCCAAATTCTTGTGGTGCGTTTCCTGTACCGAAAGAAAATCTAGCTCCTTCTCCCTAAAGTAGCCAACCAGACACTTCTGCTTTTCGGCAGTACGCAGACCCTAAATGTTAAGAGTACCGATGCGAAGATTCGTACCTTGATAAATGGGGGCCGTACTTTCATTATGCTGTAAAGAATGTAAGTTAGTGATACGGTAGTTACAACGACATGCAAACTTAGAAGACATGCTCAAAAATACCCGAGGGAGGGGAACCCCCCCCTAAAAAAAACTTATCATCGAGACTTGGATCAACGATGGTCTCGAGAACCCTTCTTACTCTCCTGTATCATAATTTTTATTCACATGAACTAGCCACAGGACTAGACATGGGGGATTTTTATGACTTGCCCACACCCGTTTAGCTAAGTGGACAAACCAGAAGAAAAGGGGTATAAAAGGTTTTAATTATACTTAGAAATATTATTATTCATATATTTATGTAAGTACACGAACGTTTTTTAAAGAAATAAGGAATTTATATTTCAATAAAATTATTAAAGTTTGTCAATATACAGATACAGAATGAAAAACACACATAAAACTTACATTAATATTTATTAATTGTTAGCGAACACCGAAAATTTTGAAAATTTTCTAAGTCTACCAGAACTAGAAACCTGCTTTCAAATTATTAGTAATATTTGCAACACCAAAATTTGCTTGTTCCTTCACCTTCATCAAAATTCAAGAATTTTTTCAGAAAAAAAAATTAAACTTTAAACTTAAACTTTAATTTTTCCTAAGTAACTAGAAAATTCCTCAAACTAGATTTGACATCAATATGTTTTAAAAATATTGAAATTTTTCAAAGTTAACAACCACATCAACAAATTTATTCAGAATATTACGTTAGACTAATTAATTTTTCTAACGGCTCCGAAAAGGGCCCTTTTTTTTCCTATGATAAAAAAAATTATTCTGAACTTAACAAAATGAATTTTACTCATGAAATATTAATGAAACACGTAGACAAATGCACAAAATTTTATAGCATAATTGTAAGAATTTATAGCTAGGTTAAACACAATTTTCATTCCATGTACATTTACAAAGCAAAAATCAAATTCTCAAGACTAATGTAATCAGAACTTAACTAGAGAGTTCTGAGTTAATAGAATTCTTAAAGTACAGAGGAAGTCTGTTATAACGCGGGTATACTGGGACAAGGCGATAATCGCGTTACGGAGATACACGCGGTATATCTGAATCTGAGTATTACTTGTCTGTGTATGTATGTATTTTCTTTCAGGGACTCGATCGGACCCGCGTTATATCCAATTCCGCGGTATAACCGATCATGTTATATTCGGCTTCCACTGTATGTCTATGTGCAGATGCAATATGAAAAACATATGAAACTTACATAGATATTTATTGAGTTTTAGTATATACCGAAAATTTCTAAAATGTTCTATGTCTACCAGAAATAGGAACTACATTTCAAATTATTAGTAATATTTGCAAAGCTAAAATTAGCTTGTTACTTCACCTTCACCAAAATTTAAGATTTTTTTAAAGATCCATAAAACGCTTATAACCTGTTAAGTTAAATTATTAATTACACAGACATACAGACATTTCTCAACATTTTTTTATAAAAGCCACACAATACGAAAAACCTCAAATTTACATAGGAAAAGGAACTAAAAATGAAAGTTATATTGAAATATATGTCACAGAGTTTATGATTAGGTTAAGCACAAATTTCATTCCATGAACATTTACAAAGTTTTTTTATTATGAGAACAATATCTTAATATTAGATTCTATTCTTTTCAACGACTCCGGGAAGAGCCAATTTTTCCTAGTGTAATACGTTCATATTAACAATGCTCAAGTAAAAAAACTTTTCCACTGAAATTAAAAATTACCTTACAAACTATTGGTGATGTTTATAATATAAAGGTTTGCTTTTTACTTCACCTACATTTACGCTTCTTTCTCGGGCCCCCAAACATTTGCCCTAAAACAGTAGGAACGGCCTGTCCCGTTCCGACGAAGTACCGACCCGGCAAACTTCGGAGGTCCTTAACGGCCTCCACGTTGGCTCTCTCTAAAGGTTTTCCCCCGTTCTTGAGGAGTCAGCAAGTTGCTGCGGCATGCTCTCCGCCAAATCCTTATCCTCTTTGGAGTCATACTCCGGTGTCCTTCGAAAGAAAGCACTTTCTTGTATTACCTCGGGTCTCTGGTGGCCCTCGGGGTTCCCATGGCCGGCACCCAGGCCATTCCTGGCTCTCTTCAGCAGAGTCCCCGCCTCCTCGGCTCCCCCCCCCCCCCTCCCTATCCGGTCAACACGACGGTGGCTGCCACTCGTGGGAGTCTCTGTTACTTCGCTGTTGTCCTGGTTTGGGTCCGCTGGAGAGGTGGGAAAGCCGTCCTGGGCCCCCTTCGGGAGCCAGGGACCGCTGCTGGTCTTCCACTGCTCCGTGGATGGATAGTTGCTCCCTGGCGACGGGCAGGTTCAGTCATTCCCGATTCAATCCAGCTGCAAAGGTCGCTGTATTGTGACGGAAACATGATGAGCACTGTACCCGTCGGGTAACAGACTGCACCAGAACACGGACTTTGAAACGTCTGTTCAATATGCATTGGACAGACGTCCATATTTCCCGTTTCCACATCCCCTCCAGAGATACTAGTCTCCCGCTCTCTTTGATTTACACTATCCTGACCATCAATCAACACAACCACTTTGAGTTGGTGGCTCATATCAACTATTTCCTCTGGCGTGTATTTCTTGGTCGTGTTCTTAATCAAGGTAAACCCTGCTTCTTCGTACGACGAGCGCTTGTGCCGAGCTTACTAAAAGCTGCGGCCACAGCCTCGTTGGTCACCTCGCAGTATAAGTACATGCAATGAACGACTTTAATATTTGTGTCGTTTTTATGGCACACTATCTTAGAGCCCTCATGGTAGAAAATTATCCCCACAAGCCGAAGGTATAAATCACGCTTCTTTGCACATCTCATACTTGCGCTGATTGACCACCTGCACAAAGCTAATATAAAGATTCTTCAGATGAGCGAATATGCTCCCACAGAGTTTTCCTCACAGCGGTGGCTCTGAATCCCTCATAGAAAACCAGGAGAGAGTTTTCCCTGGTAAAAGTTTGCTTGCTTAGGGCCATTGCAGCTCCTAAGAAGGACAATAGTCCAACCCTTCCAAAGACTAGGCGCGACAAAACTTATGGAACTAAGTTCTTAATCAAGAGAGAAAAAAGGTAAATAGTTCCTACAGATCTTCTTCTTGACCAATAAATCCACAAAATCGGCACAATAACACAGGCACACAACGTTTTGCATAGAAGTGATGAACCATGTGGCACTTGAACATTACGGGTATAGTGTAAACCCCTAAATACCTGATCCGGAACCACGGGATTTGTGACGGGGCAAAGTTTTAATATATTAGCAGAAAACTGGAACAAACTCCAAGAAAATCTACCAGAAAGTTTGCCATAGGCCTCCTAAAAACGTAAACAGCCCGTCATCTTGAAATGGATACACGAATCGATGACTTGCAAAATTTCAGCACTGGTCAGACTTCGGAATCCCTTTTGGCTGGCACGAACACAACAGTGATGCCGCCAAAACCCGTGTCCCGGGCCGGCACACGCACCTGATTGGGAGGCCAGACACGTGCTCCTGATGCCGAACTGGCGTTCGAAGATGAACCAACAAAGCGTTGCTTACGAAAAGTACGCATGCAAATGCTACTAAACAGAATTTGATTGTTTGCTCGTCTGAAATACAAAGAGAATGCTTTTCTGTGTTTTTTATACTTACGAATTCATCCCAATAGGGGCGACAGGCGCACCGTGGGGCCTGCATGAAGATTTTGTGTGTTTTGTTGTTATTCATAAGCATAAGTTCAATTAGGAAAGAGAGCACAATAAAAGGGAGAATAATCAAACAGACTTATTAAAAGATACATAAAGATGGCAGGGAAAACAATTGATCCTATGCAAATTAAAGTATATACACTGCTGGCCACCCAAAATGCAACACGAAGAAGGACAAGAGATAGCAAAGCCAGATTTACTGGACCCATAGCAACAGATACAAAGATGAAACGATTGAGCTTACAGGCTCGTGCGACTTGCGGAACACGCAGACATCAATAGTTCGTGTGGCCCCCATGGCTGGCAATAACGGCCGCTACACGCCGCGGCATCGAAAGAAAGAAGCGTTGGATGTGGGCCTTTGCCGATCAGCGACCAGACGTGTTCGATGGGCGACATATTGAGAGAACAGGCGGGCCACGGCATCAGTGACACCTGGTGGGTCGTGAAGAATTGTTGCACGATGCGTGCCACGTGCGGGCGCTCATTGTCCTGTTGAAACGTGGCCGCTGGCAGGTCCTGCAGGTAAAGGAGGACTACAGGCTGCAGAACGTAGGAGTTGTAGCGGTGGCTGTTGAGTGTACCGGCGATGCGTACCAGAGGAGTGCGGGTGTCATATTCAATTGCGCCCCAAACCATAACGCCAGGCGACGAACGGTATGGCGATGCATAATGCAGGCGTCATACCGTCTCTCGCCGCGGTGCCGCCACACGCAAATCCGACCATCGTGGTGTTGCAGGCAGAAGAGGGATTCGTCGGAGAAGACAATGTCGTGCCATTCCGTAGTCCAGATGCGGCGTATAACAGCCCACTGCCGCCGCACTCGCCGGTGGTTTAACGTCAATGGTAATCGGAGCAATGGGCTCCGTGCGACAAGTCCCCGCTCCTGAAGACGACGTCGAACGGTACGTGCAGACACAAGTTGTTGCGCAACAGACTCTAATTACTGCGCTAACGTTCGTGATGTGGTGGTGCGAGCCGTCCATGCCCGCCGCACAACATGCCGGTCCTCTCGTTCGGTGGTGTGCCGCGGCGGCGGCAATCACTCACGTCGGTCCGTCCGTCCCTCCTGCACCCACCGAATTCATACTCGCCTCACTGTGGCTGGATGTCATCCCACACGGACGCCGATGTCTCGGTACGATAAACCGCTGTCGCGGTAAGCCACTATTCGTCCTCTGTCGAACTCCTAAACGTGCTGGAATGACTGCCGTATTCTGCGACGTGGCATCTCACGCGTGGCATCCCACGCATGGCATCCCATCAGGAAGCTTCCCACGCACAGGTACGGCAGCACAACACACTTCTACTGCTTACACCCCGCCTTCTGCGCACCCTTCTGATAGTGCTTCTCGGTGGCGTGCCGGGCGCACATGATTTACATATGCCCTGTAATGCTAATCGTTTGCATGTCCTCTCGCCGGCGACGCATGCTGCGAATTTCAGGCCAATCGGATGCTTCCTTCTTAGTGTTGCATTTTGGGTGGCCAGCAGTGTATATATTATACAATATTTACAAAACGGCAAAGCAGTTGATGAAAACTGAGATATAAGAAGCTAAGAATTTCTGATTCAATATTTAAAACATTTTCCAAAGAAACGTATGAACAAAAATATAATACAATATGCACAATAAATATAGTATAATGTAACACAAAATAAGATAAAATGGTACAAATCATTACAAGATTTATAAATTGATGAAAAATAAAAGGGTCTACTCACTAGTAATGTACATGTACAGAGTAGCAGGCTTACGGCCTCGCCTTGTAGTACGCGCTTTATAGAAAAGGGAAAACAAAAACGAAATTCACGAGGGCTACCCACTACTAGTGATATACACATACAGAGCAGCAGGCTTTGAGTTCCGCCTTACATCACGCCCTATAAAAAATAGAAATTTAATAAAATTTAGTCTTTCTCTGCTAGTTTATATTGAAAATGGCCAGTGTAGATATTTCGCGACCAGCGAATTACATCGGAAATTACTAAACATCCGACTTAGACGAAAAAACGCGGACTTAGCCAAAACATGCGACACTGGACTTCAAAAAGTCACTCGATTTAGTCTTTTCTACTCTTTCCTTTTCCCGGCATGCTTAACCAAGAAAATAACCTACGTTCTGTAAAATATGCCTCGTCCAGGACTCGAGCCCTGGCGCAAGTGAAACGACTTGCTAGAAACCCGCAGCGTTGGTCTTTAGGCCACGGCGGCGGCTGATTTACTTCACGCTTTGCCAAGTGATTCCGTTGAATGACTTTCATTGACAAAGCGTGGAGAACTGTTACATCTGATTAACAAAACTAGTACCCAAGGTATAACCTACACGCCCTTCACCCATTTCGTTAACAACGCTCCCGAGAAAACTGGATAAATCTACGAGTTTCTACCTGAATCAACGGCGCCACGATGGAAGATTGGTATCACATACTGGTAAGTGATTATGTTGTTGGCCACCTATCCAAAATAGAATTGCTTTCCATCTTCTGCAATAGCAAACACTGCGAAATAGGTTTTATCCTTAAAAAAATATGTCGCCTCACCATTTGTAGAAAATTATGGAAATTCATTCACGTTCTTTGAATTTTTCAACTTTCAAGGTTCCTTTAACGTTTGGATTATTGATAGAAGCACAAAAGAAGGAGCGCGACTTGTTACTTCAAGAAGCTGATTTGCTTAGACATCAAGTCATGAGATCACTTCGAGTACAAAGGTTTTTGTGCGTCTGTGTGAGCGTTAACGTGCCGTTATTACTTTTGATTTCAGGCAAATATTTCTGCTTGCCCATATTTGCTTTATTGTAAATTGGATCAGTCGGCAATAAAATGGATTTCTGCTTCATACTTTTGCATATGTATGCGAACTGTAATTATCACTTTGTGTAGGTGTTTGAAATAGTTTCCTAACCACAGTCGTGCATATTTTGTCCACATTCTAATTATTATTTTTTTCGAAATTTCCATCGTGACTGTCCTGTGTCCCAATTTCAGTGCAGAGTTTTAAAGTTATCTCATATTTATTTCCCACTGTTAGGTGTTGATATCCTTTATAGAGAGTCGAGCAATAAAACGTAAAGTTTTTCTTCTAACACCGGAATATACTGATCATGGAAAGCAAATCTTGGTTGCCATTTTCAAAACTATGTTCATATCTATTCTCTCTAAATATTTTGTGATGTTGCTTCTATGAAAACAATTTAGGATGCGTTTATTTCTGATTCTGTATTTCCCGCAGATCTTTCGCAAACAACATAATTTTTATACGCAAAGTTAGCAAAAAAATGGTATTCATAAAGGTAATCTTACTTGTTGCAGCTACTTTATTCGTCACTAAGGATAAGTGATTCATTCTGTTGTCATTAAGACATTCTACGCAAAATCAAAAACAAAATTGAGTAATATAATCACATACTTACGCAGAATTTACTAAGAAGTTAAGTGTAATAGTAGGACGTAATTTAAAAGCAGGAACCTGTGTTTACAAAGCTTTTGTTACTCTATAGACTCAAGAGATTCATAGGAGTAGTATTTTCCATTACACTATTCAACGTTTCTTTCCCTTAAAAATTGCAGTATTCTGCTTTTGGACTAAATCATTGCTGACGTCTTTTCAAATTTCGCCTGATGAAGGTGCCCGTCTGATGGTAGGGTTCCCGATGGCTCGTCCAGGCATTCACACTCCGTACACGTGCTTTCCCCACCGAGATCACTCCGATGGAGTAGTCCAAACGTCCAGGCATGGACGACCAAACTAGGCTTCGCCTGCCTTTTTGCCATCTTATCTTCCTCGTCTAACACGATGATTGGTTCGCAACTGCAATCATTTGCATAATCCAACTGCCGACACATACCCACTAATTTGCATGGCGCTCTGACAAATACTTCTTGGTGCGTTATTTTCTATGTCGCCAGTGTAATATCATTTTGAACAAAGCAAAGACCTAAATAATTTGCAAGGCGCTCTGACAAATACTTCTTTGTGTGTTATTTTCTATGTCGCCAGTGTAATATCATTTTGAACAAAGCAAAGACCTAAATGATTTTCATGACGCTCTGACAAATACTTCTTGGTGTGTTATTTTCTATGTCGCCAGTGTAATATCATTTTGAACAAAACAAAGACCTAAATAATTTGCAAGGCGCTCTGACAAATACTTCTTGGTGTGTTATTTTCTATGTCGTCAGTGTAATATCATTTTGAACAAAACAAAGACCTAAATAATTTGCAAGGCGCTCTGACAAATACTTCTTGGTGTGTTATTTTCTATGTCGCCAGTGTAATATCACTTTGAACAAAGCAAAGACCTAAATATCGAGTACGACAAGCTCGAATTAAAATTCACTGACAGGCCTCCGAGTCCCTAAGCTGAAATTAAATTATAAGAGCGTCATAATAAAATGCTGCATATTTAAACATACGTCTTGAAAATTGCATAACTTGATCCAACATTGTTGTGCAGCCTACATGACACTTTTGACTTGAAAGCTCTGTTTATAATTTTACGTAACATGTTTTCCCATGGCAAATCTCTAAGAACGTTGGAGTTAGAATAAAATTAGCTTAGATGAAGTACGTCAAATCTTTGCAAAGGAAGAAAACTATGTCATTTTATTAGATTCCTGGGAAGCTTTGTCTCTCGCAGCAAGTCTTCGTGCCTCTCCCTTTGAAATCATTCATAGGTTTCAGTTCGTTGTAAATTCAAATCTCTAATTTGTCATACAGAGACTACTAAAAAGAACCTCATTCGGCACTCAAAATCTCCTGGAGTTAAATATATCTCACTTTGATATATAAAATATTCACAGTATTCTCCGTACAATTCATTGATAAAATATGTAGTGCCAAACTGAGTGTCGCCTTGATAATATACAAATAAACTTTTGCTTAAACTTTTTGTTTCACATTTAGAATCGTTTTTCTTTACCTGTGTTGATTTACGCTTCGGCGCATTTTAGCTTCATCTTGTGCCATTTCGAGAAAATTTTTAAACATTTTGCATCAAAAAAATACTTTTAATTAGTTTGTAGGAAAACATAAAAAAACCACTGAAAGGAAGACATCTCGGAATCGGAATGATAACGCAAAAACATTAAAACCAAAAAATAAGAAGCTATGATATTAAACTCTGTTACCACATAAAATGTGTGATAGAAAAAGGAAGCATTAAAAATTAAAGAGCACCCAACTTTGGAAATTGCGGTGTATAACACACGCATGTCTTGGATTATTTTATTTAGGTGAATAAAGCGCATTCTTTCAATGAACACAGTTGCCTGTTAGCTTATTGGGTATAGTGATGTCATAAATTATTCTTTCTTGGGCTTTCATTTACGAGTGATAATTCAAACGAATGATCCAATTTCAAGGTTGTCACTACGCTCACTTGTAGGAATCCCTTGTTGCGCTTTCAAGGCCACAGCTCGTTTTGGCAAACTGCCCAAATGATTGCTGGAGCTCTTTAACCATTTACGATGAATGAATTGCCACGAGCGAACGATTTGGGCAGTATTCAGATGAATTGCATTCACATATCATTCCCACTCTTAAGTTTCACTATTATTTTCAAGCTTACTTCAGACTGTTCACTCACATAGCGGTTGGCACTTATTAATTCTCGACATTTAATTCCTTATTGGGAATCCATTTCTGAACTCTTGACGATGGTATCAAGTTAAACGCGCTGCAAGTTCAGTGTGTGTCATAGTAATGACGGGTTGAGTGATCATTTACAGAAGTGAGAACGAATCATTCACTTTTCACGGTGAAGGATCATTCGATGTGAACGATTCGTTCACGAATGTTCCATCACTGGTAGAGTGGTTTCAGTACCAGCAAATGGTACAGTGGTTTCAGTACCAGCAAATGGTACAGTGGTTTCAGTACCAGCTTCCTACTGTGTTTATAAAATCCATTTCAGGCAGAAATGAATGCCAGATTTGTATGACACCCTCTCCTAGCATGAGAAAGGACCCTGGCTGGGCTCATTGTGCTTAAGTTTTCCCGTGACTTCCCACTCATACACTGCCATTCCCCGAAAGGTAGTTGCGGCATGCTACCAACAGTCCGCCGAGTGATAAACATCACAAACTTATGTTTAGTAATGGCCATTTGCCCCATTCGAAAACTCAAACAACGTTGCGAGTTATGATATAAGTTGTAGTCCAGAAATTATTCTACAGAAAAATTGCATTGTTTTTTGCAAACCTTTTTTTCCTTTTCCATTTTCGGCGCGTATGACCATTTGAGGAAACGGAAAGAAAGTAAAGAAAAATTAGAAAGATTCAACATAATTCTTCCCCTGGTCGTTTTGAACTTTTTTAGACATCTGATTCTTTAATTCTTTTAGCCACAGCTAAACATCTAGAATTCTGAAACACTGTTGATGACAGCGTCTTCTTTTTTCTTTTCTTTTTTTGAAAATTCCAAAGGAAATATGTGAAATCTGTGGTAAATTTCCGACTGCCTCGGAAACCGTAAAGGATGCACAATTTCAGTTTTAATAAGTTTCAGTTTCACGAGGTGAACGATGCTTGGCATGACCTAACTACAACATATATCATAACTCGCAACGTTGTTTGAGTTTTCGAATTGGCAAATGGAAGAGGAAATCATGGATCAGGATAATAACAGGAGCTGATGACATCATGATCAAGGTAGATAGAAGTTTTAAATTTGGCACAGGATTAAAAATTATAATAAATGGTGTCAATAATGAGGAATATTTATTCATGACCTGAATTTCTCTGGTATAAAAGAATACGATACAGAGTACATACGCTGTGCAATCATTTTGGGGGAGATTGGCCATACCTCACCGCGCTGACCAAGCGTGTTCGTGAGTGTAGGATATTTCCACCGGAATTAGATGATGTTCTACACCACACTCACAAATTCGCTTGGCCAGCGTAATGAGTTATGAACAAACTTCCCTCAAATCCACAACATACACACGAATAATGAAATTTGCGCACCAAGAAGGAAGCATCGGATTGAAGTGAAATTTTATGGACGTAATACTACCGATGAATGATACACATGATGGCAGAAACAGATCTGCAGGACAATTACAGAGAGATATGTAACACGCAGTTCGGTCATCTTCAATAGCGCGTCGCACTGCCTCGTGCGGCGATACATGCTGCAATACGGTCCCGCATGGAGATGAACAGACGCCTGATGTTGTCCTGCGACAGACTGGCCGACACGTGTTGGACGGTGTGCTCCAAATCCCGGATAGTGCGGCACGGCGGAAGCTGGCGTTTCAACTGGTCCTACACATGTTCGATAGGGGACATGTCCGGCGAGCGGGCAGGCCACGGAAGTGTCTGGACATGACGTAGGCAGTTATGAGCTACCCGAGCCGTGTGCGGGCGGGCATTGTCCGGTTGGTATAGCGCACCTGAAATCCAGGCTAGGAATAGGAGCACATTGGGCCGTAGGATCTCATCCACATACCGCTGGACCGTCAATGACCCATGTACCACTGTTAGAGCTGATCAGCTATCGCAGGCTATGACTCCCAGACCATAATGCCTGCAGTGAGGGAGGCGTGACGCTCGATAGCGAAGTTGAGATTGTGCTATTGACTCGGGGACCTCCACACCCGGACGCGATGATCAACTGTCACCAAAACGAAGGGGCACTTATTGTTAAACACCACACGTCGCCATTCTGTGGTGTTCCACGCTGCTCTAGTCTGGCATCACTGCAAACGGAGCTGGCGATATTCCGGTGTAAATGGCAGTACGCGTAAGGAGCGCTGCAAACGCAGATTCGCTTCCGCTAGGCGTCGGGAAATGGTTCGTGGGAACACAGGAGCCGCTACATCTGCCTGTATAGTGGACCGGGTCCCCGTGGGATCCGTTCGTGCCTGGCGCACGATCCGTCGATCCTCTCTTCTGGTGATCCTCCTTGTCCGTCCGGAGCCGCTCCGCCGTGTGGCAGTGCCGTCACGTGTCCACTGCTCCCAACACAGTCGGTCGGTATAATCAGAAAGATCCACGTGGCAGGTTGTACTGCGCGCCGAATACCCTGCGGTTTTCTGCCCGATGATCAGGCCTATCTCAAAGTCCGTAAGTTGCGTAAATCGACGTCTCTGACGTCTACCCTGAATTTGTGTCACTCTTGCTTGCGTCGGCCGGCGCTTTTCGCTTTCATGGGGCATCCAGTACACGCCTGTTTATAAGGCTGCCGGTTCGTGCTTGCAGCGCCACCACGGGGTGTGCGATCATGCGCCTTCGCACCAAACATGGATCATTTTGCATACCAGCACACACTCTAGCTATTTGCAAAGTTTCGCGATTGTTGCCTGTTTTCTTCTAGGTGCACAAATTTCATTGTCCGTGAGTGTATTTAGAGAACTAGTTGAAAGAGCGAATGAGTATGAATTTCCATTATGAATGGCTTTTATTGATCATGAAAAGGCTTTTATTCCTTGAAACCATGCAGTTATGAGGTATTTGAAAGCTGTCGCTTTTAAAAATGCGTAAATGAATATTAATAACATCTATGAAATTTCAAGGGCTAATGTTCGAGGGCACAGAACTCGTAAACATTTGAAACTCAATTCTGGAATGTTTTTTAATCATTGAACGGGGAAGACAAAGGGATAGAAATTTATTATTATTTAACCACCTTCGTTTTGCTGACGACATAGTCATTTTTGCAAGTACCCCCTCAGAGCTGCGTAGCATGGCTCAGGAACTTACCGATAAGAGTAAAAAAGTGGGCTTAAAAATGAAACAACAGAAAAGATTTGGCGATTGATGCAGCAGTTCTAGAAGTAACGGATGCCTACATTTACCTTGGACAATAGATATCAAGCAAGGGCCACATCGAAAAAAAGCTAATAGACGTATAAAACGCGGTTGGGAAGCATTTGGAAGAAACGGTACAATTCTCAAGAGCAATTTACCATTATGTTTTAAAATAAAAGTGTTTAATCGATGTGTCCTTCCAGTTCTTACTCAACGAGCAGAGACGTAGACCTTAACTAAAAAGGATATCCAGAGGTGGCAAATTACTGAAAGAAGCCTGGAGAGCTGCATGCTTGGCAGTCAGGAAAGATACAATGAGGAAATCAAATAGCGGGAGCTGATGACATATTGACGAAGGTAAAATCACTGAAATGGGATTGGGGTGAGCATATTTCTAGAAGAACTGAACACTGCTGGACAACTGAAATACTGGACTGAATTCCAAGGGACAGGAAAAAATCCAGAAGAAGGCCATGTAGGTGATGGGTGGATGAATTCGGGAAGCATCTCGGAATGACATGCATGGGCTGGCTCAAAACAAAAAGTTATGAAAGAAATTTGGAGAGACCTTCATCCAGCAGTGAATAGATAATACTTGATGATAATGGTGTGTGTGTGTGTGGGTGTTTATGTGTTTGTGTAAAGAATACACAGAGAGAGAGAGAAACCATAACACTACTCAGATCTTTTACAAATGACGTTTTAATGATTAATGAGATGCTTAGTAAACCTGAAAAAAACTTGAACTTTTATAAATAAAAAATTAAAATCAAGAGCCGGTTGTGCGGATAGTAATTGAATACCTGTCTTTGCTTTCTGATAACACCTGAGATAAAATTTACAATATAATGTGAGAAGGAAATGAAATTTGCATACCAGGATAAACCAATAATAAAATTTAAATTCTAGTACATATAATGTAATGATGAAATTTTCCAGCTCATGGCTAGTTTTCTACATGTGAACTTGAAAACAGTGCATCTACACTTGAAAGCTACACAGTGAAACAAAATTGAGTGAAACTTTCTTTACTAAAACGCGAGACACGAGTAATAAAAAAAGCACCGCTCTCACCTTCATGGACTTTTAGGGGACACCGTCCTGTCTCACTCAATGCCTCCTCCCTTAAATAATATTTCAAAGTATATGTTTTCATTTTTTCTTAACAAAATCATTATAAAATTAGTTTTTAACGCACGAATACTGTTTTCCCGTGATCCCCAGTCGTTGTATCTATGCTCATGTTTCGGAGATCTTTTTTTGAGCGACAGACGTTTTCCGATTTCATTTGTTTTTCAAAGCATCATCTCTGAAATTTCTTTTTACTTACACGAGGAGATTGTGAACCTTCTTGTACGTTTGGTAATTTAATTTCTGTTTAAAAGTAATTCTATATTTGCAAACCATCTTAATAACGATGCATTTTAGGTCCATATTTTTATGTGAGTCTCTTAACTAATCTTTGTATTTCCTCTTTCTTAGAAAATTCGAGAGTTTATTTTCCAGAAGAGTGTTTTCGAGAAATGAATTCCTATAACAGTTTGCTAATATCCCTTTTAGTTTTTTCTCTACATACGAGAGAGATTTTCTTATTTTTTTCCTTTCTTCATGTTTAAAAATTAATTATTCCCCTATTCCATATTATCTTTTTATTCGAATTTTTTCTTTATTTTTGAACACATGCGTTGTTTTTTTTTCAGTGTTCCAAAGTGGATGGATTTCCGCAAAGGCAACAGATATTTTAGTAGAAGTTCAATTAATACATACATACACCTGAACACCAAATTACGTGGGAGATAGGCAATGTATATTAGGACAAGGTCCTCTATAATACTGTTACACACGTAGTATATGAGTTTCGAATAGACAAGTAGTCTTCAATGATAATGGAATATTTATAGTTGAAATTAAGAATATTTATGTTAAAATTCTGGCCGCGTCAACGTAATCTTGTCTTGACAATGATCTCAAAATTATTTTAACTCGTCACCCTCTTCTTGTAGAATTGTGCTGATGTTCGTATTTGTGTTAAAGTTTGAACACGGAATATCTTCAATGACGTTGTACAGCACCAGACAAGAATCATGATCGATTGCAAGCCAGAAGGATTGAAACCGGAGTAACGTGAGCGCAATACGTGTTGCTCCATTTGCTTCATTGCCGTTTTTATGTCTCACTAAATATAACCTATGTTAGGATTCAACATTTAAATACTGTACATAAATAAATATTCTTAATTTCAACTATAAATATTCCATTATCATTGAAGTCAACTTGTCTATTCGAAACTCATATACTACGTGTGTTACAGTATTATAGAGGACCTTGTCCTAATATACATTGCAACAGATATTTTCATATGCGAAACTTTATTTTCAAATTTGATGTTCTTCGAC
This sequence comes from Macrothele yani, assembly GCA_039090855.1. Classification (NCBI taxonomy): domain Eukaryota; kingdom Metazoa; phylum Arthropoda; class Arachnida; order Araneae; family Macrothelidae; genus Macrothele; species Macrothele yani. The sequence continues at coordinate 2,781,569 of CM076995.1, read as the reverse complement.
GTTCTCTCTTTGCTTTAATTTAGTAGTTTGTTTAATTTTTCAGCTTCGAGAACTTATTGTCGACGTTTGTTTAAATGTACCTTTCTAGGTTGATCACTATTAAGTCAGTTTTTTCTTCCTTTAAGTCTCTTAAAATTTCTTAGTAAAAATCCTTCTATAAAAAATTTTAGGATTTTTATTTTGTTGTTTTTACTCTCTCTCTCTCTCTTTCTCTCTCTCTCTCTCTCTCTCTCTCTGTCTCTCTGTCCCTCTTATCAAAAGTGCAATTGCTTTGTGGTTTTGTTAGAATTCAGTAATCTTTTTTTCCAGATCGTAGAAGTAATCATGAAAAGATTTCTTTGCATTCATCTCCTTTACTGTATTGGAAACTTCATGTGCGTTCAGAGATGCAGTAATATAGATCTGCTTTTCCGGAGGTGAGTAATATTCATAGCGTGCTGATGTTAGTTTAACTCCCATTTCTTTTCATACACACATGGGAAACATAGGATATTTTCCAATCTCAGGTACTGACGCTGAAATGTATTGATGAACTTGATTCATTTTCCATTGCGCAATGTTTGAAACCGGGAAAAATACACTCTTTGCCAAAAGAAAGGAAGCACCCAGAAGGAATTATCCAATCGAGATAAAAATGCGTGTGTGTAATATATGTGTATCGGAAAAAAAACAATTGCAATTCCAGAGAAGTTGGGCCATTTATTCGGATCAAATTGCTACACGAGTGGAACAAGTTAGTTCGTTATAGCGCCACCACTGGTTCGGATACAAGCGGTTACCCAGCGTGGCATGGACACATACAGTTCACGGATATTGTGTGCATGTCAGATGGAGTCCAAATTGCGGACCAGTTCCAGGATGGGTGTAGATAGGGTCCCATCATGTCCCAAACATGCTCGATCGGTAAGAAATCTGGGAATCGGGCTATTTGTAGAAGGGTGTCGACCTAGCGGAGGCAGGCCTGGGAGAGCCGTACCGTGCATGGCCGGGCATTATCCTGATGAAAAATTGCTCGGTGATGTTGAGACAGTCATGGCAACACAACAGGTCATAGAATGTCGTCGACGTACTGTTGAGCAGTGAGGATGGAACGGCGAACTACCAAGGGTATGTGGCTATCGAAGGAAATGCCTCTCCAGATAGTCACTTCCGGTGTGCGAGCATTGTGCCGTTCCACGGTAAAGGCAGTATCCGTACGTTGGCCGGCTCATCTCCAGACACGTTTGCGCTTGTCATCGGCGCCATGGGCAAACCATGATTCATCATTGAAGACAACATGGCACCACTGAACACTATCCCAGGTTGATCGGGCCTATCACCACTGAAACCGCTGCCGGAGAAGCTCGCTGGTCAGTGGTAAGCGGCGAAGTGGCCTACTGGAATATAGTTCTCGTGCCGCAAGACGTCTGACAACGGTCCGGATGTCCCAACGTAGATACGAAGGGTTGAGAGCGACGAATTCATTTCTATTCTTTCGGCTCTCACAATCACTCAATCCTCGCTTTCTGTCGTTTCTCTCGGCCGTCTACGTCCATCATGCTGCTAGGTTGTGCCCTCTTCCACCCATTAGTGCCAACATCGTCCGATTGCCTCATAGCTCCGACCCCAATGCCTGGCGATACGGCGACTTGACCAACCAATCTCCCTCAGCCCATGCAATTATACTTCATCTCACAAGCTCGCTCTTTTCCTTTTTTTCTTTTCTTTTTTTTTTTTTGCTTGAAGGTTTGACGACCACCGTGAGCAACTTAGTGGGCTATAAGTAGTCGCTCGTCTCTAATTTAGGGTCACTGGTTCCAGGGAAGGGAGAGAGCCAGCACCGTAATACAAAAACAAGAACCATGCCCCACCGGCATTCGAACCCTGACACATCTCGGGCGAATGATCAGGAGCCATCGCTTAGACCACAGCACCACCGGGACGGCAACTCGCTCATCTGCTTCTATTGTCCACGGATTAGACGTCGATGCATCCTCACAGTTAGTGGAGGTTGATGCCACCGCAATCCGCTGGACAATTGTTCCTGCGTGCGAGCTTTGCCCTTGATATACCCTCCTTGATGCGTGGTTCCCAAGCGCTGTGGCGGGCAGTTATTTAGCCACTGATCGTTAGTTTTTAATCATTTGCATATTTTTTTATTGAAGGTTTAACGACCCCCGTGAGCAACTCAGTGGGCTATGAGCAGTCGCGCGTCCCTAAATTAGGGTCACTCGTTCCAAGGAAGGGAGACAGCCAGCGCCGTAAGACAAACACAACATCCATGATTAACCGGGATTCGAACACGGACCTATCGCGGACAAATGATCAGAAGCCGTCGCTTAGGCCATTGCACCACCGGTCATTTGCATATTCAGCGTTGAGGTACTTGCATGCACAGTTTCAACAGGATCGAACGACTTTCTCCGAGTTCTTCGGGGTTTTATTTTTTCTTTAAAAGGGCGATTTTAGCATAGCTGAAATTATCAACATGTGATTCTTCCACGGTAAGAATACCTAATGATGAAACTTAACACATGAGACTGATTTTAGATAGACGAAAATGGAAGGCGATCTTATTTTTCCATTATTTTTTTTATGAAAGGAGGTTTGCTATAAATATTTTCTGCCTTTGTGAGCTCGAAGTGTGCCTTGATCCTCTGAAGTGATACCACGCAAAGTCAAACGCCCTTCTTTAATATAAAAATAGACGTCGACTCCCTGCTCCCTGTCATTTCGTTAGGAGGAGAAAACGTCTTCTCTCGCTATTCCGCTTTAAGTTACTTAGAACCTAACACTTAAATTACATATACTGTTGATAGTTCACTGAAACATCCCTCCTCCTGTCAAATGTTGAAACAGTGCTCGGAAAGCAATGACTGGCAAAAGGATATACGCATGTATAAAACAAGAAATGGACCAGGAAGTTTCCTTTTGAAGCTTCCAATAAGGATGCATGGATATGCAACTGCAATATCCATTCATTCTTGTCAAATGAAAGTATTATTCAATATTTTTATTTGCCATGGTTACTGAATGATTTGTCTCTTATCTTTACAGTTCCTTGAAGTATTGAAGTATTTTGCTTCCCATGATTATTGTTTTATTCAATAATCTGCATATATTCTTTCTTAGTGAATATTTCACTTCTTGTGTTCATTATTCAAGGGTGAAATTTCATGGTCTAAACCAGGGGTGGCCAACCCGCGGCACGCGTGCCACAAGTGGCACGCGGGGTCTTTGCAAAAGGTACGCGCGAGAAATCATTTTTTGTAATTTTAATAATTTATTAAACAAACCGGCTCATCAGCACTATCGTTGTTACTCGAACGCGCCTAGCAGTTTCACCGTTTTCACTCGAAAACACTCATCCATCCCTATCCCATTCCCTGAAAGGTCAGGCGCTTGCAACACTCGCAGGTTTTGTTTTTTGTTTTTTTTTGTCTGCGCAGCCGCAGCAGTGACGATACACTTCCCCTTTATTCAGCTTTGGTTCTCACCCTCAGTCTTCTTAAAACTGCAGTGCCTGCTGTGTTGTGAATATGGCTCTGAGCAAGCTGTGTAGTTCAAAAAAGGAAGTATGAAGATGATATTGCTCTGCGGGAATTTAAATCTTAATGGGAGAACAGTATTTTTTTACGAAGGAGAATTTGTCAAAGCCTGTGTGCTTTACTTGTGGAGCGGGTGTTGCAGTTCCGAAATTTTTTTTTATTTAGAGCGGCACTTCAAACTTCAAACAGAAGCATGCAAATATTAGCTTAGAGTATCCGATTGGTTCAGTAATGAGAACAGAATTTTTAAACAAGAAGAAAGACTGAGGGGACAACAAACAATTTTTATGAAAAAGGTGATCAGTTTATGCCAATGGTGAAAGCATATGAAATTGCCCTCATTATTGCCACGAAAAGAAAGCCGTGCTCTGATGGAGAAGAAATAACAAAGCCGAGTCTTATGACCTTCGCAAAACCTACTGGAGATTCGAAGGTCATTAAAATGGTGGATAACATTGCTCTTTCAAGAAATATTGTCATGAGGCGAATCGATGAGATCTCCGAGGACGTTACCAAACAAATATTGTTTTGCATCAGCTCATGCAAATATTTTTCTCTCGCCATAGATCAGAGTTGTGATATAATTGATGTTGTTCAACTCTGTGTGTATGTGCGTTGTATCAATATCAGCGAACAATTTGATGTGTCAAAAGAGCTTCTCGACTTGCGTCAGTTGGTTTCCACTAGAAGAGAAGATATTTTTCAAAAGTAAAAACAGCTACTGAAAATAACAATTTAGACTGGGTAAAACTAGATAGTGTGTGCACAGGTGGAGCTCCTGTTATGATTGGCAAAGTAAAAGATTTTGTGGTTTTATTGGAAAATTACTTGCAACGTAAGATTTTGAAATACCGCTGCATTATTCATCAAGAATCCCTTTGTGCCAAAGACATGAACTGGTTCGATGTATCAATAAAAACGAGAACTCAACAGAAGGGAATTTCGCAAATTCCTGGTTGGAAGTAGATGAACTTAAAGGGGAAATTCTGCTTTATTGTAGTGTCTGTTGGACTGCATTGGAAAGATTTTGGAAACTAAAAAATAACGTGCTGAAGTTTTTTGAAGGAAACGATGAGCTTCCTGATGAGTGTGCGCTTTTAAAGGATGGAATTTGGCTATGTGATTTAGCATTTGTGACGGACATCGTGGGCCACCTTAACTTAAATCTATGTTTGCAAGGTAAAAACAATCTTTTCCCAGTGTTATTCAACTCAGTTTGAGGCATTTGAAGCAAAACTTTTTCTTGGAATGCATCTTTCTCGGTATGATCTCGCACAATTTCCTTGAATGAAACAATTGTCACAAATGGAGTTCGGCGGGTTTCCAAACTTTTCTAAATATCAGCAACATATTTCTGATTTGAAAAACTACTTTGAAGTCAGGTTTTCAGACTTCCAAAACGAAAAATAAAATCTTTTCACAAACCCTTTCTTCCTTTCTATCGAGGACATCATTCACTATCCTATTGATGTGCATACTGAAATTTTGGAACTTCAGAATAACATTGCAATTCACAGCAAGTTCAAGGAGGTGCTTGGAAATGCAGCCAGCCAGGAATTTTCCACTTTCTGAAAATCTCGCCCCCCCTCTTTCAGTTTTCTGCACTACGAGACGTGGTCCTGCGATATTGTTGCAGATTCGGGTTGACATGCGTATGTGAATACTTTTTCTATCATGAACTTGGTGAAAAATAAGTACCGTTCAGCACTCACTGATCAACATCTCAAAAATCTGCTGGTTCTTGCTACTTCATCTTTGAATCTCAGTATTGAAGAACTGATGAAGAGGAAAGACATCAAAAGCTTCACTAAGAACTAAGCCGGGTTTGTTTCATATGAATGGAAACGTAATCATACAATGTAGGAATATTTTTCTTTCTTTGCAAGTAATTTGTGTTTTTAATATACTAGTAAACTAGTTCTTGAATGACTATCAGTGTTATGTTACAATAGTACTGGTTTAACAATATTTTTCTCTTCAGAACTATTTTATTTGAAGTATAGAGAGATATTGCATAGTTTTTGTATCCTTTCTGGCAACCGTGGAGGGGAGAGGGTAAGGTTAAGGTGGAGTAGCACGTTCAAGATTATCTACATAAAAAGTGGCACGTTGCGAGCCGTGGGTTGGCCACCCCTGGTCTAAACTGTTGTATAAGATTTGCGCCATTTTACCAATAAAATTATGACATGCCCTCTGCAAGAAAAAAGATGAAATGAATTTGTTTGTACTAAGACCGAGATATAAACATGCTCACAAGTTTCTGATTACAGCCAAAATTCTTAGCAGCATAGCGAAAAATGAAACATGAGGTATGTATTGCCACTGCATTAATGTTAGAGGAACATTTAAAATTTCGCTGAGGCGACATGATCAGCTGGATTTGTCTTCGAATCCTATTTTTTTTTTTTTTTAGTTTGCTGATATTAATACTGAGTAAAATGACGTGAAACAAATTTATGATGATAAGACTGCTGGTTTCAAGATAAATTTAAAAGTCATTTACAGTGCCCATGTAATGAAATCTCGAACTAAAACGCACCCAAAGAAATAAATGTAACTGCCAATGAATGAAACACAGGTTTACACTATTGTACATGTACAATACAAATTTGGAAGATGTGAATCCGTTTATTGGTGTAAATATGACATGGATGTTAAGTCAGATAATATCCGAAAACTTGAAATTTTCGTCGTCCTGGAGCGGGAATCTACTCCCGCTCTTTGTAATTCAAACGCTTTGGCTAAGTAGTAGTTGTTTGCGCTGGTTATTGCAGTTCAAAATAGCATATTATTTACTTGGCAAATCATACGCGTATTTTCAGGAGTTTTCTAAATTCCCCGAAGTAGTTCTATTTGCAAGATTTAGCTCAAACTACCGTTGGTTGTATTTGTATTGAGCTGAGTTTCGTTTAATTAAAATCGCTCTATTACACAACTTGGAGACAGAAATTATCTTGATACAGACTGTAGTGATCTAAACTAGTTACGTACGTACAACGCGGCATTTTCATAAGTATCAATGTATTTTAACGTGTCATTTTCGTAAGTATAAATTTCTTTTCATAAGAGTCAAAACTTCTGTTACTAACCACGGAAATTAATGGAAACCATAATAAATTTGCAATCTGCAAGCCGATAGTGTGTAGAAGAACGTGGTCGACTTTACTCTTTAAGCATGTAAAATGTTCTTTAAGACTGAATTTCTTTTAGAAAGTCAGATGGATTGTGATACCTTCATACCCTTTAACGGCATAATAAAACGCTACTTTATCAATTCAAGTTCTGTAACTTGTTTGACGGGTCAGGTTCTGACCCGATATAATATATATATATATTCATTATCATCATCAACCATTATCAATCCACTGCTGGACGAAGGTCTCCCCGAGTTTCCTCAACAACGGTCTGTCTTGTGCCAGTCTCCTCCATGTCACCCCTGCATACTTTCGAATTTCATCCACCCATCTCCCATGTGGTCTTCTTCTGGGTCTTTTCCTGTCCCTTGGAATCCAATCTAAAATTTCGGCTGTCCATCGATGATCTGTCCTTCTGGCAGTATGTCCAGCCCATTGCCATTTCAGGGATTTAACTCTGATCATGATGTCTTCCACTCTTGTCATTTTTCGGATCCACGAGTTCCTCTTCTTATCTCTCCTGGTTACACCAAGTATGCACCTCTCCATGCTACTTTGAGTTGTCTGCAGCCTTTGTATGTCTCTTTTAGTTAAGGTCCACGTCTCTGCACCATACCTAAGCACTGGAAGGATGCATTGATCAAACACTTTTCTTTTAAGACATAATGGCATATTGCTCTTGAAAATTATGCTGTTTCTTCCAAAAGCTCTCCAGGCAAGTTTTGTATGCCGATTAATTTCTTCATCAATGTGACCCTCACTTGATATCTGCTGTCCAAGATAAACGTACGTGTCTGTTATCTCCAGCTTTTCTCCATCAATCGATAAATCTTCATTTCTTGTAAAAGCATTGAACATCACTTTTGTCTTCTGAAAGTTCATTTTTAATCCCACTTCTTTACTCTTGTCAGCAAGTTCCTGGATCATACTCTGCAGCTCTGATGGGCTAGTTGCAAAAATGACTACGTCATCAGCAAAACGAAGGTGGGTTAGATAATCTCCATTAATCTTTATCCCCTTGTTTTCCCAGCTCAGTGACTGAAAAACACCCTCCAATGTGGCATTAAAGAGCTTCGGAGATATGGTGTCACCTTGTCTCACTCCCTTTCCAATTTTTATGTGTGTTGTATTTTCAAACAGCCTAATCTTTGCACTTGCATTTTCATAGATGTTATTAATAATATTAATGTATGCATCTTCAATACCGCAGGTTTTCAGAGCCATTGTAACTGCTGATGGTTTCACCGAATCAAAGGCTTTTTCATAATCGATAAAAGCCATGCACAATGGAAGTTCATATTCCCTCGCTCTTTCAATTAGTTCTCTCAGCACATGGATATGATCTATTGTGCTGTAGCGACTCCTGAATCCAGCTTGTTCTCTCGGTTGAGCCATGTCCAGTGTTATCTTCAAGCGGTGTGAAAGAACTTTAGTGAAGATTTTATAAACTACTGATAGGAGGCTGATAGGTCTGTAGTTTCCGAGATCCTCAATGTCACCTTTCTTATGTAGCAGGATCATTGTAGCGGTGTTCCAATCCTCAGGAATCTTTCCTTCATTAAGGCATCGAGTGAAAATTTGGGCGAGTACTGTTTCGATTTCTCCACTTGCTTCTTGTATGATGTCTACAGTAATTCCATCTTCTCCTGGAGCTTTTCCCCGCTTCATGTTCTTGATTGCATGTGCAACTTCTGCTGGAAGGACTGGAGGAACTCTGGTACTGGTATCTTTCATGATGTCTGGAGTGCATATATCATCTCTTTGATATAATTTGGAGTAGAAATCTTTCACTCTTGTCAAAATTTCGCCTCTATTTCTTGTTACAGAACCATCTTCTTTTCTCAGTGCCATAATCTGTTTTCTTCCCTTACTGAGATGTCCCTTTGCTATCTTTAGGCTTTGGTTGTTTTCAATTGCTTTCCTCACTAGCTCACAGTTGAATTTTCTTACGTCTTCAGTGATACTTTTTCGTACTGTCTTGCATAGCTCTATATATTCCACTTTGGAAGTCACATCTTCTTTAGTTGTCCTCATCTCTCTTCTTTTTTGCATCAACATTTTCGTTTTTCCTGATAATTTATTTACATGCAACTTGTTCTTAGACCCAGCTAATTTTGTTGCTGTTTCCATAAGAGCTTTGGTTATTTTTCTGTTAACTTAAGAGATGTCCACTTCTTCCGATGTTAGGCCTTCTAAAGCAAAGAACCTGTTCTTCAGTTCCAACTTGAAGGTATTATGGTGCTTTTTAAGGTTGGTTATGTCAATAGATTTTGTTTGTCTTATGAGCTTGCCACGTTCAAGTTTAGTGTTGAGGTGCATCTTACATCTCACCAATCTATGGTCACTAACTGTGTTGAACTTGTTTAGCACACTGCAGTCTTCTATGACGAATTTTTTGTTACACATAATAAAATCAATTTCCCTTGTCGTCCCATTTGGATGTCTCCATGTCCATTTCCTGTGTGGCTTTTTCTTGAAGAAGGAGTTCATGATGAAAAACCCTTCTGCCTCTGCAAACTCAACGAGAGTATTTCCACGCTGGTTTCTGTTGCCGTGACCGAATTTACCTACTGAAGTTTCATTCTGTTGCCGTTGCCCTATTTTTGCATTGAAATCTCCCATAATTATTTTCAAGTGCTGCTTACCTTTATTATTTAGATGACAAATTTCCTCATAAAATTCTTCAATTTCTTCTTCAGGATGACTTGTGGTGGGTGCATAAGTTTGAATAATCTGAGCCTGGTATCTTTTCGAGAGTTGGATAACAAGCCGTGCAGCTCTGTCAGAGGAACTTTCAACTTCTACAACTTTATCCTTCAGTTTCTTGTTTATTATAAATCCAACACCACTAGTTCTGCCAGTATCTGTCCCACGATAGTAGAAGAGATGTCCACTTTTCAGTTCGATGAGATCTTCTCCTTTTCTCCTTACCTCACTTAGCCCCACGATGTCCCACTTGATCCTAAAGAGCAAAGCCGAAAACATAAGAAAAACTTTAGAATTTAAAACGAAAGTTGCAAAATAACCTGAAGATCAAAACGCGCAACGCAGCAGTTATGAAAATTCAGAATTCACATTCTATTAAGAAGAGACTGAAGCAAAAAAAGTTTTGACTCATACCAAGTACAACATAGAAAAGGTTATGTATTGACCGGTGTGAGTAAAAAGAGAAAAAATGAATAACTGAATGTAGAAAGTGTCGAGAATACTGAGCCTTGGCTTTATCAAGGACCAGCAAAAACTCTGCATTTTCTCACTTCCACAAAGACCTATTTGGAAATGGGTTTCTGCAAAGTCATCGATGCAAGTAATAAGCCCACCAAAAAAATTTAAAATATATATATAAATGTCATGACCTCCGCTGAGTTGTATGACCAAGCTTTAGTTAACAATTCAGCTTGCATCCATAACTTTCCTGGCCCGACCCATGCTCTTCATCTGTTACTATTAAACAGAAAGAAAATGATTATAGAAAACTCAAGTTGTAAGAGTGACATAATGAATCAGAAATAATGTTCAGCAATAACAAATTGCCAAGTTCGCCTGAGAGAGAATTTAAACCTGAATAGCAATACAAAAGTATTACAAATTCTTAACATTGCAATAAAAAAGGAAATATTATTTTTTTTTCTAAAGCACAGATTCTTGAAAGAAAACTGGATTATAAAAAACCCCTACTCCACAACTTCTGACAACACAAAAACGAGAATAAAATAAAGACAATAATAAACTAAAGAAATGCTTTGTGAAGGTTATGTGACATAAACAATTAGTTTCAATATGTACAAAGTATTTGAGAAGTGCTTTAAGTGCATAATTAAGTAGTTATTAAGACCTTAACTACATTGAAAACACAGCGCAGACTATAAGAACAATGAAACGGCCTGCTGCTTGGCCTTAGTTCCCTAAAAAACGCGCAAAGATACCAAGAAAAGAAAGAGTTAAAATCCGCAAAAAAGTTAATAGACTTGCTAGTGCCTAAATGCTTAAAGCAAAAAAAAAGAAAAAATGTTCAAGAAGTTCAAATATTGAACCTGGAAAACCTAAGACCCAAAGACAATGAAGAGAGCTTACCTCTTATGCAACTTAACTTCCTCCACTCTTGAGGAAACATGGCCGACCTGTTTCCTCAAGAGTGATAAAAAATGAACTTTCAGAAGACAAAAGTGATGTTCAATGCTTTTACAAGAAATGAAGATTTATCGATTGATGGAGAACAGCTGGAGATAAAAGACACGTACGTTTATCTTGGATAGCAGATATCAAGTGAGGGTCACATTGATGAAGAAATTAATCGGCGTACAAAACTTGCCTGGAGAGCTTTTGGATGAAACAGCATAATTTTCAAGAGCAATATGCCATTATGTCTTAAAAGAAAAGTGTTTGATCAATGCATCCTTCCAGTGCTTACGTATGGTGCTGAGACATGGACCTTAACTAAAAGAGACATACAAAGGCTGCAGACAACTCAAAGAATGCATGGAGAGGTGCATGCTTGGTGTAACCAGGAGAGATAAGAAGAGGAACTAGTGGATCCGAAAAATGACAAGAGTGGAAGACATCATGATCAGAGTAAAATCTCTGAAATGGCAATGGGCTGGACATACTGCCAGAAGGACAGATCATTGATGGACAGCCGAAATTTTAGATTGGATTTCAAGGGATAGGAAAGGACCCAGAAGAAGACCACATGGGAGATAGGTGGATGAAATTCGAAAGTATGCAGGAGTGAGGTGGAGGAGACTGGCACAAGGCAGGCCGTTGTGGAGGAAACTTGGGGAGACCTTCGTCCAGCAGTGGATTGATAATGGTTGACAATGATGATGATGATGATATATATATTGGATAGTACATAAATAAAACAAAAAAATGACTTTATAAATAAATTATTTAACACAAGAAAATTAGACAGAAAAGGCTAATACCATGAGAAGTGCCGAAGGCAGCTAAACCTCATGTAGTAGCTTATATAGAATGAAAATATTACAGAACAAAAATACAAAATTTCAAAACAAGTAAAAAACTGGAACAGGTTGCCGTCATCAGGAGTGCATCAACCTGTGGAAGTGGCCTTTCTAGTACCAACAAAACGACAAGGCAAGCCAAAATTGTCGGTTGTCTTCGCAGGTTGGGTTCGACCTGGATTATTGGGAGCAATAACAGTCTTGGAGACACTTGGCTCGGTGACTGTCACATCTGTGGATATTTACGATTTTAAAAACCTCTGCACCTCAATTTCATTGAAGGGTCTGTGGCAGGTAGCCCTAAATATACATACGAAGTTCGAGCTCGGGACTACAGAACAGTATTGGCATTTCCTACTGGATTTCTGTATCAATAACAATTTTGTTACCGTGGGCGATGGGCTCTACCTCCAAACTCCTTTTATCCCGATGGGCAGTCGCTTTTCTAGCAGTTTGGCTAATCTCTATCTACATTTTTTTGAGGATAGATTTGTTGCCAATCATCCTTTACCTGGGATTGCTCTAAGATATGTTGATGACATTATTGTCATTAACATTCCGGACTTTTGCGTTGCGCCACTGACTTGTATAGTGACGACCTTACCCTAGAAAAAACCAACAGATCGTCTACTTGTGTTTGTTAACTCGATTTAGAGGTTCAGGTGGACAATGAGGGAAGAGGTGTGGGGAATTTATTCGATAAAAGGAAACTCTTTTGAGTTTGATATCATTCACTACACTCACTGGTCATCCAATATTTCAAAAGTTATACATCGCAATCTACTCATCTCCCAGTTTCATAGAATGGCTAAAATTTGCACTACACAGCTCTTACTTGCAAAAAATCTGAAAGCTCTTCTTTCTAAATTGCAATGTAACAATTTTCCTAAAAATTTCTTAAGGCGTCATTTTAACCATTTAATTTTAAACTTTAATTCGGTGTCCAAAAGGTTCAAATTACACATTGACATGCTTTATTAACCTAGGACCTAACAATTTTAAATATATAGGTAATATAAAGTGCTATTTGGTGGGTCCCTAATAGCTGAAGATCTTATCTGCATACACAGTTTTGCATCTTGTCAATTCACACATTTTTTGGCTTACCAGGTAGTCGTTTAACCGTGACCACCTTTCTTATCAGTGTATATATTTGGGTTCTTGTGGGTGCTCTCTTCAGTCTTGTTTGACTCTTTGTCATGGTGGTTTTTGTTCTGCCTGTAAGCTTTTAATTCTTCTTTTTTAAATTTGATATTTGTAATTTTTGTGCTTATTAGAATTTGGTTTTGTGGCCTAGGGAGCATGACCAACCGACAATTTTGGCTTGCCTTGTCGTTTTGTTGATACTAGAAAGGCCACTCCCACAGGTTGATGCTCTTCTGATGACGGTAACCTGTTCTAGTTTTTTACTTGTTTTGAAATTTTGTATTTTTGTTCTGTAATATTTTCATTCTATATATATATATATCGGGTCAGAATAATAATATACATTATATTGACAAAAGACAACGGACACCCCTTCAAAAGCAAATGAACGGATCCGCTGCGCTGTTAAGATGTTCGGTACAGCTGCAAACGGGATAAAAATAAGCCTGCAGCTGACTGCGATCACGTCGCACTGTGAGGTTGGGTAAAAATGTGGCGGCTGGAAAGAACTGACAGAGAAAGGAAATATTGTTGGGTGTTATATTAGTGGGTTGTCCTTAAGAGAAACCGAGAGGCGTTTAAACATACTCAAGTCAACTGTTTCGGATGTACTGAATACGTGGAAGACACATGGCGTGCCTGAAGTATCAAAACGTACCAAGAGGCCAAAGAAAATCAGTGATGGAGGACGTCGAAGCCTCAGGAGAGTCGTTACAGCTAATCGACAGAGTACTGCAGAAGACCTCAGTATACGGGCGAGTAAAAATGCTTAACCTCGGTATGTACATGTACCATTTGCAGATAACTTCATTCCATGGGTTACCCTGGTCGTGCGGCTGCTCATAAGTCTTTTATCTCTACTCGGAATGCTACTCGTCGTTTAGCATGACGTACAGAACATTTATCGTGGACCGTAGATCAATGGAAACGGGTCCTATGGACTGATGAATCCAGATACACAATCCATCAGTCTGATGGCCGTGTGTGGGTATGGCAGCAGCCGGGGGAATGCTATTTACCACAGTGTACTATTCCTACGGTCAAGTTTGGAGCTGGCAGTGTACTCGTGTGGTGGTGGTTTTCGTGGTATGGTCCCGGCCCATTGGTTATCGTGGACAAACCTGTTAACCAGCGCGTCTACCTCGGTATTCTGGACAATTATGCCCTACCAACTCTGTGGCAATACTATGGAACCGAGCCTTGTTGGTACCAACAGGAAAACGCATCGAGCCATAAAGCAAGGACTGTTACGCCGTGGTTTGACGATAATTCTGTATCGTGTGTGGACCGGCCAGCACAGAGCCCTGATCTCAATCCCATAGAGCACCTATGGGATGAATTAGAGCGCCGCATATGAAGTTTGGAACCAAGGCCTGCTGCTAAGCAACAGTTCGCGGCAGCGTTATATACTGAATGGAAGCGCATACCTATCGCTGTGTTCCAAAACCTTGTCGAAAGCATGTCTTGAAGGATCAGTGCATGCATTAAGGCCAAAAGCGGACCGACGCCGTATTAATGTATGTCAATAAATGCTGTGTTGTGTTTCTCTTCTAGGTATCCTGTGACTTTTGTACCTGTTTGCCAAACAACCATTAGTCATTGTACACCAGCAAAACTTTTGTTGTAGAACAAACATTTGGCCTCTACTGAGCCACCGTTCTTTCATTGATGGAAACAGGGAATCTGTCCTTACACCTGATAGACGGATTTGTTAAGTCATATCTCGGACGCTTTGAAATCACCGGTGGCCTAAATCATAACCAGATTCAAAGGAACGTGGCGTTTGACTGAATTCAAGAGAGATGAATATCATGCAATACCCAGCAGTGGGTACTGTAAGACACTGATAGAAATAATGATGGTTCTTTCAGGTACGAGGTAATAAAATTATTTTCTACGTTTTCTTAGAGTTTCGTGTATTATGGCTACAAATGCAACAAACTGGTTCATTAGGCATATGTAAAAACTGATTCATTAGCCTAATGTAATAACTGATTCATTAGCCTAATGTAACAACTGATTCATTAGCCTCTCTAGATTTTAAATAATTTAAGAAGCTTCAAGTTTTAAATGTTAATGAAATTAACTAATTTCTGCAATTCGATTTTTCCTCGTTTTTCGGTACGCAAAATTTAAGTTGAAGCACTTTGAATAGATTTAATGGACTCAACAGTAACGGTTTCCTTTTTCCAGAAGTGTGATGCTACTCTCTACGTATGATATATTTCGTAGTGTAAAAGAAATATCACAGGTCAGTTTCATTTGTTCGATCTTGAAAATACGTTTGCCACATTCTTTCAATTATATTTCCTTTCCTTTTTCTTTTTAGTGTTTATCTTTTGGCAATATTTATTCGCGGGGTGTAAGCACTTATTTTCCTGACATGTTTCCATGTCAAATTTTAGAGCAGGTGTTAAAGAGTCTTTTCTCCTGACAAAAGTGCAAAGAGAAAAAGGCAAAGGTTTCCAGAGTTCCAGCGAGTGACACATTCGCTTTTATGATTCGTAACACGATGTCCACGAAATGGAATTAGAAAACAGGAATGAAGTCGGAAACAGTAAAAAAGTCCTCCTCCTCTTAATTTGATTTTGGGAATAGGAAATCATTTTTCGTCTCATAAACGGTTTGCATCATTTTAGTCAGCTTTCTTTCCTCACAACAAATTCTACCAACATTGCGAAGTCAAGGAACTAATTTCATTCATCAGCCCAGCGGGCAAAAGGAATAAAAAGAAAAATCAGTTATTAGACCGATTCAAATTAGAAGCGTTTTCGGTGTAAAGAAATTTTTCTGTTTTCCAAAGGATATTTAGAATTAACGTCCCAGTCTATTTCAACGACAAAATCACCATTCTTCCAGATTTTTTCATTTGTTTTACTCATTGAATGTTTTCAGGGTTCTTTGAATGCTACTGTGAGCCAGTTATTATACCCACCCTTCGGTAAATGATACACACCCTATCTTATTTCAATTTTTTACCATTTAAAAAGTCTATCAAGAATTCAGATACAGGATGCGACGAAAGGAATTGAAAAATGCCGCGGAAGGACTGGATTCATATGAGAAACATTCCTCAAAAATGAAAGTCATAACGTAAGTTTATTTGCTACCTGAAATTAAACAACATCACTTAAAAATCTCATTTTAATCGTAAAAGCACACAATTTAAAAATATCTTAACATTCTGCTTCTTGAGAGCAGCATTTCAAAATCTTTATCGGATAAATCACTACAAATCGAACGAACACGAATCTACCTTCTTGCCGATTCTTGCAGTATTTTTAATGCTGCTTGTTATCGATGTTTGTTTTGTTTGAAGAATACTTTCACAGTGAAGTAGGCAGAAACTTTCATGTTGTACCATCGATTCCTGCATGATGAAGCTTTTGTACTTCTCTTATAACAAATAATGGAAAAGTTTGAGTGCTTGTGCAAAAGTCTTCTGCCGTGCACCAAATTTTCTTTCATCGCAATGATGTGAAGTGTACCTTTAGTACGCACCTGAGAATACAGGGTGTCCATAAATGAAGTATACAACTTCAGTATGCTACTGAACAAAAACTACAATAAATAGCAACTTACTTTAAATGTCAAAACCCATGGTAACTGCAAAAGGTTTTTTTATGTTAGTAGGTCTCCCCGTGTGCTCCGTTGGTCGCTCGCAGGATGTCTAAACGATAGTCCAGTTCCACCCACGTACGCTGCAGAATGTCAGGTGTAACTAGGACGAAGGCTGCAGTAATGCGTTCTTTGAGCTCAGTGATAGATGTAACCTTTTTCTTGTCCTTAATACAACGTAAAAGAAAACAATCGCATGGAGTAATATCAGGAGAACAGGGTGGCCATGCCGTCGGACCCCCTCGTCGACGGTCTAAAGATCTGCGTACATCCAAAGACCAGCGGAGGCGCTCCATCTTGCTGGTAAATGATGTCTTGAATATCCTGGAGTTGTGGAATTGCGAATTGTTCTAAAATATCCAGGTACGTTATGAACGGTTAGTTCAGTAAAGAAAAATCTCAATTTCCCCAGTTCTTTTGCCTTTCTCTCAGTATTATGTCTTTCAAGACACTTCCTGTTGCTTTGAATTTATTTACCCATTGTTCGATGTTCCTTCGTGTCGGCGGCTGTCTCTTGCATATTCCTTCTGAACTTAACGCTGAACTCTTGTCAGAGAATTTGACTCCGCAAATCAAAACACGCACGTTGCTTTCTCCACTGGGGAAGCCATGTTTGTTGTATTCTGTGTTTGACGAGATTTTTCATTACATAAGACACCTGGCGCCATCTATCATCTGACTCAACAAACTTTAATACTTGTCACGTCTCTTGACGTTTAAAGTATGTTTTTTTCTATCGTATTATTTTTTAATAGCATACTGAAACTGAAGTTGTATACTTCATTTATACGGGTAGACACCGTTATATATATGGGTGTTGTATACTTCATTTATACGGGTAGACACCCCGTATATTAGCCGGACATAATGGGAATATAACATGAGCACTTTACGTGCAAACTGCTGGAGAAACTCAACGTTCAATTCAAAATTTTTATAAACATATTGGTAAACTACACGGTTTATTAATTATTGTTTACCTAGCCAGAGAAATTACTAAGATCTCAATATTCAGCAGTTTCTTCACCTGAGTCATTGAAACTGTCTCAGACTTTTATGTCACAAAGCATAACATAATCTGTCCTGCAAATACAATGCGAACTAATCGTTCTCCAGCGATTCGGGATCCCTGTTGTCTGGAAGTCCAAAGTATTACTCGGTTCTTTCTGCTGAGCTTCGGCACAGAGCGTTAGGCCGACTGCGTTTTACTGGCAATGCACGAGCTACATACACACCGCATTTAGAAATTCATAGATAGGCATGTAGTCAATCAATAAATGTTTCGATTTCTTCATTCGTTAGATCGAACCTCTGCATAATAACACCTTCAAAAATCTTTGTCTTGAACAGCGTAGTTTCGTTTAATTTTGAAAAAAGTGCTCTCAAAATCGCAAAAATCAAAATCAAAAGCACACATATACCCTCCTGACTTTCTACAGAAGATTTCTCACGAAAGATTATTTACCGATCTTGAATTTTGTACTTCTGTTGTAGTAAATAAAGGAAATTTTAGCCTTTTTTGCCAAAATTCCTAAACCTTCAAAATATGTTGATCTATAAGGAACACAAAATGTGAACTTAAGAGATTTCATTATTTGAATACCTCCTAGTGAAATAAAAATCTTAAGAACCATTGATGGAATGGCAGGAAGTTGACTCATTTTCTGCCGACTTGGAAAAAGCAGCAACTTGTTCATCACAAATTTCCTTTCTTATTATAGAAAAAGTTGCTTATGTCTGTAATTCTTTTTTTTTTGACATTTTTTGTAAAACAACGAATTACTGTTTCAACATCATTCCCCAAGGCTCAAAATCACGACTGAAAATGTCGCTTCTACACTGCGATTTCTATGCAGTGGCGCTTTTAAGCATTTTTTCGTGCAAACCTTCGCCGGCTTATTAATTGCATTATTAATTATTAACTCACAGATGAAGAAAATGCAGGGAGAGTGGAGAAGGTCCGTATTCCAGCTGATAAGCAGCGCACTCTCAAACAAAAAATTAAAAGGAGTGTGCAGGAAGATTCCATTTTAAGTCCACTGCCAACCCAGAGAAATCGTATAAATTTTTCTTTCGGGCTGAGTTCCCAGATGAGGAAACCTGTTGTTCTCGATCTGTCTAGTTAAAGGAAAACTATATGTTGCAACTTCGTATACGCACGGGATAAATCGTCGTCTGGCCGGGTTTTTTTATTACGTTATTTAAAAGATATTTCGAGATATTCCCTCAAGTCTTGTGTAACAGAAGCAGTTTCTACTAAGTAATTAATTTCTTATTATACAATATATCAGTGGAAAGCATTCATTGAAAATTCTTCTTTTTTTTTTCGGCGGTTGAAGCTATTTGTAGACTTCGCTCTTCCAAGTACACTGTAAAAAATGAACTGTAGATTTTACGGTTTTAACCCGTTTTTCAGGGTGCCAACACAAAACCGTAAAATCTACAGTTTTATGCAGTGTTGGAACAAAGATATAGCTTTGCACCAACACTGCATTTAATGAAGAAAACAGCACAGAATTTGGCTGGAGCGAGTCACAGTCCAAATAATCATGAAAACACAAAAATTTGGCTGGAACGAATGTGTTAATTGTGTTGTAGCAAAGCTATAGCTTTGCTACAACATGGCATAAAACTGTAGATTTTACGGTTTTGTGTTGGCACCCTGGAAAACGGTTTAAACCCGTAAAATCTACAGTTAATTTTTTAGAGTGCACCTCCCTCTGCTTGTGATAATGTCCACCATTGTGTTATTAATAGTCGAAGCTAATGCCGTCCTATACACGATTAAAATAGTTTTTAATGTTCAAAAACACTAGTTAAAATACATTTACATAAGACCTCTCGAGCTAGCTTCTAACTCATCTTCAGATGTGAAAACAATGCGCATAACCCGGACCAGAACATTAAAATATACTGATCTACGTTTGATATCATAAAGTGACGTAACTATATGGTGAAGTGCATCTCCAATGAAAGTCGTGAAATTATCAATGGGACGATGAAATAAGTTCAGTCTCATTTTTTCTGTCCTTGTCTACAAAAATTTCCATGGTAGAGGAATTACGCATAGGTAATCCTCATTACAACATCTGTGGTTCATTTTGTGTATTAACAAGCTTTCAGTTAAAAGCAGAGAGGGTCGTAATTTTGGGGTGCTAAGTATCGTCGCCTCGGTCCAAAGTGATTGATGGGTATCTAGCAGGCGTTTTCTTGAAAGAGCAGTTTTGATGTTATATTTATACTCCGATATTCGACATTTAAGTGTACGAGAGGTGGAACCCACATACAGTACATCCTGTTGTTTTTGTCGTCTTCCGTAGCTCTCAAAGGGATAGCGTACACTCCGTGTCGATTTTCGGTCAGTGTCATGTCCTTATCACATTTCATTGAAGATAAAATACTATCGGCCTTGACACCGAAACCTATGTTGTATTTCTTACAAATGTTTTTTAGAACATTCGTGACACTAGGGAAAATTGTATAGAACCAACATACTTAATAGTCTTACGCTTCTTAGATAAAGTTGAGAAGGCTGTATTTACAATTCGCCGACAGAGCTTGTTTACAGTTGATGCAGGGTATCCAAATGAAGCAGCTAGGTTTTTAATTTTAACGATTTCCGCGCCACGAAGCTCTGAGCTAGAGGAATGTGAAATCGCCCGGCGTAACAGAAAGTGCAGGAAGAATGTTTTTGGCTTAAGAGATGAGATTGCCCATAAGATATCAAGATTGTTTTAGATGTAGACTTCGTATAAACAGAATATGATAAAACGGTAGGGGTTGTATAAAGTCCAGAAATGGTGCAGTTGAGTCCATTTTGTACTCAACTGAAAACTTTAGGGGGAGGGGGTACTTAGATGATAGGCATTCGGCAAAATCAGTACGTTCTTCGTGAGAGGATGTCTAAAATATCAAATTATCGTCGACGTAGCGTACGTGTAACAATGGTTTAACAATGTCACTCTGTAAAGTTTTTCTTCCAGGCATTGTAAAAGAATTTCTGCTACGAATAGTATAAATATACTAATAATCCGAATTTCTTGGCGTAGAATAGGCTTTCGCACATCAACCGGATGGCTTTTTCAAGGAAGGTAGACATCAGCTATTCTTAGTATAGTTGGTGTACAGTTCCTATTTATTAATTAGAATTTCCGCTAATGTTGCAGAAAGGGATGACCCCATCGGGGCACCATCCAGCTGTCGATATATTTTGTTGTTAAATCTAAAATAATTTCTGTTATGTACAAGGTGAAAGGGCGTAAAGAATAGCTTGAATTTCGTCCTGTGTGTTGATTCCCAAGGAGTTGAGTTTTGATTCAACTTTGATTCAATTACGCTATGTACTTCCAACACTGGAACATATGGAAACAGGGAATTCACATCTAGGGATACCATGAAAAAAGGGTTAACAATATGTGGAAAGGATTTAATAATTGTTAAAGCTTGTACGGAGCTTGAAACAAAATACGTAGAAAATGTTATCAGAGGAGCGAGCAATTTTGCTAAGGCACTTCCGAGTGGTCTGGTTGGACTGGAACATGCAGACACTAATGGGCGTATAGCATTATCTCTTTTGTGCAATTTAATTTTACCAAAAAGTTCGGGTATTCTTGGGCCTATTGTTGCGTTCTTTTAACACCATTTTTTATCTGAACTGTCCCTAAAATTTCCGTCTAAGTTCCCGTTCGGTTTCGACGGAAGTACACAAGACAACAGTTTTGTTACTTACAAAGAAAGAACGCCGCAGTTAAAGAAAAAATCATTTTCTTCTTCATTTTCTGTTATTTATTTCTGGCAAAAAATGCAATCATGTTTGTTTCTCCCAAAATGTAATTTTCATATAAAGCCAGAATAAGAGCGGTGATTAAGCAGTTCAAATTTTCATTTTTCATTTAACAGAAAGTGGAACTGGTTTTTTTAGGCGAAAGTGGCATGACAATCTCATTTTAAATTCGCAGTACTGGTTCTATGTTGCAAAAAGCAGCGCTAATGATACAACTGAATCCAAGAGGCTTCCCTCGCTCCGCGTTAGCTATCAGTGTAGTTAGTGGATGTTGAATAAAAGTAGTTCTGCAGAATCTATATGCCCCATGTCCCTATATAGCCTAAAATTTCCACAATACCAGGAAAAGAATACGTGCAAAGATTGGTGATGGTAAGTTTCACGGTGAACAACAAATCCTATTTCGCTTTTACATGCATGGATATACGTACACTGAAAATAGAATTGAATTGGGGTCCCCACACGCATACACACGGTAGTCCAATAAGAAACCAGCTCTCTCGAACATAATTTAACTTCCTCGTAGCATCGCTGTTTAAAAAAAGAATAAGAGCGAAAGCTATGCACCTCAAAGAAAAAGATGAACCCATGTGTCGCATAGAGGTATCAGGGGAACGGAGTTCTTGACGGCTGATATAAGATTCCAAAAACATTTCGCTCGGACAGCTGATAACCGTGGCAAGGCCAGGAACTTCTCTATTTCATAAGGTAAACATCTGTCGAATTCTGTTACGGTAGCACTGGCGGGAATTCTGGCTGAAATATCATATTTAGCTCTTCAAATTTCTAGAAATACCATTTACAAACACTTTCAACGAGGAAAGAATGACATTCGTCTGGTTTTTCATCCCTTTCCTCCTCCTCCTCCTGTTTTCCCCGCCAGCGAAATAACACTGCTGCTTTACTGAAGCATGTCGGTGACCGAAATGCTTGATACTTCCGCTCCTTCTCCTCTTTGAGCTCTAAATAAACGTAGTTCTCAGCTCCTTGGAAACTTGTTTCCACGATAAGTTTCTACAGTATAAGAAACTGGCAGTCAGCAGTATTAGAAGCATTGAATTTTCAAACATTCTACGATTAAACACAGAATTCTGTGAAGTGGAAGTTTTATTCACAAAAATACGACGCACCTTGGCCAACTGCTTTTTTCACTCGTTACAATTGCTTCCCTGTTGTGCTCCTTGATTCGCACAACTGAGTGAAATTCCTCCTCATATGTGATGTGATTGTGATTGGGAGTTTAACTATCATTGTGAGCAACTCAGTGGACAGCAGTCTCCTGTCCCTAATTTAGTGCCAGTGGTTCCAGAGAAGGGAGAAAGCTAGTGCCATAAGACAAACACAACATCCACCCGGACCGGAATTCAAACCCGGACCCATCTAGGGCAAATAATCAGAAGCCATCGCTCAGACCACTGCGCAACAGGAACGGCCCTCCTCGTATGATATTATCGTTAATGCCTTACCTTGTGAGTAATACGACCCTAACTAAAGATATTACCTTTTCCGAAAACTGATTTCCCAGTGCGACACATGGAAATGAGGTGCAAGTATCTCAAGCACGTCCTCTCACCCTCATCAGAAATTCAGTGTGAGGAAACTCATTAATCAAAACTAAGATGAAATACTTCACAGAAAAAGAACGTCTGAGAATAAGGCAGGCCACGGTAGCATGTTCGACACAACGGGCACACTCCCGTGATATGTTCATATTACGTTGTCTTAATGAAAAGCGGCGTCAGTACTCATGTTACGAAGGTAATAGGGATTTCAGGATGTCCGCATTATGGACCGAGCGATCCAGAGGCATGTGAGATACATCAGAGATGTTGTTCATTACAGCTTATATTTTATTGTGATTGATCGCTCCCAAAGCAAGACGCTTGCCGCTCAAGAAGGCTTTTTTGTTTTGATCGGTTTGTTGCTCACGTCACATCCACATGCGTGTGTGGCTAAATTCCGGTACTAAGCATGTGCGAATTTCGTCGCTTTAGCTCATACAACGACATTATGTATCCCAGCTGACTCATGAGTGGCACCATGCCAGACGTTGGCGACGATAGATATTGCTCAGTGACATGAGTCTCAACGGATTCCGTCGATGCGATATCGCTTTCTCCAGTTGACGGAAAACTGTTTGTTGTTTGATAAGTTGACTGCTACACAGCGTTACCCATCTTCTGAAGGAAGGTTAGCTGTACGTTGGATGTAAACGTGTTGCCTGTTTATGCGGTACGTCCATGTTGTTCTCGTCCTATCAGTGCCAGTCCCAACTCGGTAAATGGGTGTCTTCTCGCAATTACTGTTATCGCCATGAGTGGACGGCATTATTATTTCTGTACACATTTTCCACTGTACGGCGAGACAACCAATCGCCCTCTCGGAGTCCAATAATGTATCTCCTATTGAAGTCACTTTGTCCATATGGCTGGCGAATGTGAATTCTCTGTACCTTGCACAAGCTTCTGTTCATACGAGAAATTGGTTCATGGGAGCTGGATGGCTGTTACCCACAATATGTTGGAGGATTTAAACCAAAAGGTTGACACGCCCGTGCTTATATCGGCCACTGCTGCAGCCGGGTTGGTCTGATACTAGAAAATCACAATATGGAGCATCGACCTGCTAATTTGCATGTACACTGCTGGCCACCCAAAATGCAACACCAAGAAGGAAGCATCCGATTGGCCTGAAATTCGCAGCATGCGTCGCCCACGAGAGGACATCCAAACGATTAGCATTGCAGGGCATATGCAAATCATGTGCGCGCGGCACGCCACCGAGAAGCACTATAAGAAGGGTGCACAGAAGGCGGGGTGTAAGTAGTGGAAGTGTGTTGTGCTGCCGGACATGTGCGTGGAAAGCTTTCTGAAGTCTCGTCGCAGAATACAGCAGTCATTCCAGCACGTTTCCGAGTTCGACAGAGGACGAATAGTGGCTTATCGCGACAGCGGTTTATCGTACCGAGACATCGGCACCCGTGTGGGACGACATCCAGCCACAGTGAGGCGAGTATGTCTTCGGTGGGTGCAGGAGGGACGGACGGACCGACATGAGCGATTTCCGCTGCAGCGGTACACCACCGAACGAGAGGACCGGCATGTTGTGCGGCGGGCATTGACGGCTCGCAACGCCACATCAAGAACGTAATCGGAGCAATTGCGCCGATTACGTTCGTGATGGTGTAACATTAATGGTAATCGGAGCAATGGCGCCGTGCGACAAGCAGGTACTTGTCGCACGGCGCCCATTGCTCCGATTATCATTAATGTTACACCACCGGCAAATGCGGCGGCAGTGGGCAGTTAAACGCAGCACCTGGACTACGGAATGGCACTACATTGTCTTCTCCGACGAATCGCACTTCTTCCTGCAACACCACGATGGTCGGATCCGCGTGTGGCGGCACCGCGGCGAGAGACTGTATGACGCCTGCATTATGCATCGCCATACCGGTCCGTCGCCTGGCGTTATGGCTTGGGGCGCAATTGGATATGACACCCGCACCCCTCTGGTACGCATCGCCGGTACACTCAACAGCCACCGCTACATCTCTGACGCTTTGGAGCCTGTAGTCCTCCCTTACCTGCGGGACCTACCAGTGGCCACGTTTCAACAGGACAATGCGCGCCCGCACGTGGCAAGCATCGTGCAACAATTATTCATGGCCCACCAGGTGTCACTGCTGCCATGGCCCGCCTGTTCTTCCGATTTGGGACAAATGGTAACATAAAACGAAGAGAGCCAGCGCCATCCGACGAGGGTACCACCCATGCTTGATTCGGGGACTCGAACCCGGGTCCATCTCGAACAACTGATCCTAAGCCCGTGCCTCAGGCCTCTCAGCTACTTGAATGGTTGTTGTAACTCCACTATCACGGAGTGTATGCATATACACTGAAGTGCCAAAAGTAATGGGATACGTACCTATTATCGTGTAGAACCTCCTCTAGCCCAACGAAGTGCAGCAATTCGACGTGGCATCAAATCCACAAGTGGCCGAAAGACTTCTGGAGAGATTTTGACCCATGCCGTCTGAACAGCCGCCCACAGTCCCTTGAGTTTTGTAGATGTAGGATCTTGAGTGCGAATGGGCCTTTCCACCACGTCCCATAAGTACTCTATTGCTTTCATGTCGGGGAACGTGGTGGCCACACCATCGGTCAGAACTGTCCAGAATGCTCCTCGAACCAATTTTGGACAACTTGGGCCCGATGACATGGTGCATTGTCTGCCTGGAAAATCCCATCGTTGTTGGGGTACATGAAGTCCATGAAGGGCTACAAAGCGATAACCTAGCAGAGCAACAAAGCTATTACCGGTTAAGGACGTGTTTACGAAGACCAGAGGACCCAAACCGTGCCGCAATTGTTAGCATGACTCATCAGGCCATGCCACATGTTGCCATCTTTCAGGGTCCAATTACCGTGTTCTCCAGCCCAGATGAGGTTCTGTGTCCGATGTCGTGATGTTAACAAAGGCACTCTGGTGGCTTTTCTGCTCCCATACCCCATAGACGCTAAATAACTCTGCACCGACCTAATGGATATATCTCTAGTATCTCCTGCATTGAATGTGGATGTTATTTGAGCCAGTGTCGCTTGACTGTTAGCATGGACAATCCTGGTCAGACGCCATTGGTCATAGTCATTCTTCATCCGTGGTCGGCCACTGCGATGTCCACGGTGGGTGGTAATGCCTTCCATGAGGTATTCTCAATACAAACGTGACACCGTGTATCGAGGAATGTTGAATGTTCGCACAACTTCGGAAATTTAATGTCCTATCCGTCTGGTTCCCACTACCATGCCTCGTTCAAACTCTGATAATTCACGTTGGCTTGTCAATAATCCTACTAGCGGTTGTTCAACCTGACTCACGAGATTACACCTCGCAACTGATAAAAATCGTGGCGTGCGTTGAAGCCTTTATACGACGGCAGCGCCAGTTAAAATGAGCATACTGCTACCCCACGACTTTTGGCCTTTCAGTGTATGTGTATATTTTATGTACATGTATTACATACATAGGCGTAATTCTAAATTTCAAAGCAATCTCCTTTTTATAGAATCTCTTTCTCTATCTAGTTTTTAATCTTAATGAACATATGATAGTTAAAAGGTAAAATGTACAAGTTACTTGAATGAATTTTCAGTGTAGTCTCCTTCTTTTCCAAACACCTGTTCAACTGCTTCGATACTTCGGGTGCCCAGTTCAGGCACTCCGCCTGTCAGGCATCCTGTTCGTTGTACAGGATGCATGCCTTTATTGAAAGTTCCTATGAATCACCTCATTATGATTTTGAAAACATTTATTAAAAAAACTGTGAACATATCTATTATAATACATTTCCTTAGTTTACGGGTTACCACCTATTGAACGCAAAAAGCAACACATTTCTCAATCTGTGTGCAACCTTCGTGTGTATCCACTCTTACCTGCAACACCGTTTCTCCGGTGCTTGTCTCATCGACAGTCCTTTTTGGTACCGCCTTCTTGTATGTAGAAGGCTAAACGAATATATCTACTGCATTTGAAGACAACTTTCTTGAAAAGTACGACCCAATATGGCGTCCTATGACGTACTACAGAGCACATGTCAAGACGACAACGTTGAAGCCATGAATTATGTCGGTGTAGCTTAATGAGAAAGCAACCGACACCGGAACAGAAAGATCCGGTTCGATCTCCGTCACCGACGAAAGTGCGTTTTCACAGTCCTTTAAAACCGTCTTGCAAAGATGGCGAGCAGTTTTTCAAAGGAACGGAATTGCGGTTTCACATACAATGTGCGTTATAACTGTGATTAAAACATATACCAAAGAAATATTTATCACTCTAACCCAAATTTGAATAATTTATGGAGTAAAATCCACGCATAAATAATATTAAATGAGTTATCCCTCCCACTGAGAGCCTCACCTCTTCGAAAAGCTTCGTCGTTCGTGAATGAAAGTTGATGTCCCTTCAACGCCATTTTGAGAGGATGAAAAAGTCATAATCAGCTGGAGGCAAATTTCTGGTAATACGGTGGGTTAGAAAAAATTTCAAATTTAAATTCTTGAATATAAATTTGGAAGATGTGAATCCATTTATTGGTGTAAATATGACATGGATGTTAAGTCAGATAATATCCGAAAACTTGAAACTTTTGACGTCCTAGATCGGCAATCGAACCCGCGTCTCCCGGATAGCGCCCGAGTATGCTACTACACCACCCAGAACGACCAAGTTTCAAGTTTCCGATTAATTTGAATAAAACCATCACAGAATTTGCTGGTCGAAGCAACCGGCATTCACATATAGCGAATCTGCAGGTTTTGAATTCATTCCCGTGATTGCCCGGGGGCGCAAGATATAAATGGATGAAATACATACTTCCAAATTTGTACTGTACATTGGTGTAATCCCGCATTTCATTCATTTAAATTCTTGAATTCCCTCAACTGTTCAATTGTTGGTGCAGTCTAGTGTAGGAGGAATCATTTATTAACATGCATAGATGCATGCGCTTTAAGATATTTCGTACAATCATGCAGAATCAAACATGCAGTATCCATTACTAACTATTATCTAACATTTTGAAACTGGAATAATAGTGATGCTTCTGTTTTATTGCATAGCAACGTGAATTCGATCAATTTGTAAGTTGATGAAGTTGTGGCAAAGCCTAAATAGTCTTCCACAGCTTTCGATCCTTTCCACTCATTCGTGCATTTTTGTTTTACTCTTATAGTCTTCACTATACCATGCAGTATCTGCAAATCTCAGATCTGACAGCTTCTGAACATAAAACTCTGAAAACAGAAAGTTGTTGATACTGATGCAATCTTAAAACGAAGTTGACTTTTTTATTCATCTGCTTTATGAGTCACAATAAGAACATCAACTTAGAAAATGCAAACATGGATATACAGATTTATTTACCCATAAACACCCACAGACTCTCTCTCTCTCTCTCTCTCTCTCTCTCTCTCTCTCTCTCTCATTGGCGGCTTGTCAGATGAGGCAAGTGAGGCGCTGCCTCACCAGACATTTTTCTCTGATGAAGAAAATTTTACATCTGTAACATATATTGCGCCTTTAATTATACAGTATATCTAAACGAAGCATTGGAATTCCTATTCTGATTCGTGAATTTGCTTAAAAAATGATTCAGTCGGAGAATGCATCCTTAATTTATGAACATTAAATTTGTAAAGTTTGAATACTGCTTTTACTAAGAGGTTGAAATGAGTATGCTTTGAGCGCATGAAAGACGATCGCAGCAAACCGCGCAAACATGGAAAAGTCTTTTCCCGGATCACGACTACCAGTGAGGTCCTGAGTTGACAGCCCACGCAGCTTAAAATCGGCTGTCATCTTTGTTTCTGTTGGAGGATGCTATCCAATGGGAGCGAACAGACCTGAGCTGATGACGTTGGCAAAGTCGCTTTTTGAGGCGGCAACGCATTTTGCCTCAGAGCACTGCAAGTATGCCTACAAAGATTTTTGGTGAAGTGTACAGTGTATTTCCTATTTGTATATTGACTTTTTGGAACGTGTATCTTCGATAGTAGCTAGTTAAGTGAGACATGCACTGAAATTTTCCTTTTTATTATTACTAATAAATTTAGATTTATTTGTAACGATAAAAAAATTATTTTTAGAACTGAGCTCATTCATAAAAAATAAACTGAATGCACTCTGTTGGAGAAAAACAAATTCTCACCGGTGATAATCTGTTCTGATTTCTTCCATGCTTCAGTTACTTGATCTGTTTTTACGAGATATACAGAAATGTACTTCCAGACTAACTGACTTTTGCACACTTTTACCACAACCAGGCCTTAATCTGGGACCCGCGTTACATGCACGATGCATCTTCGCGGACAGACATGTAACTTTTATTCTGGACTCCAAAACACTTTGTGAGAAAGTACTTTCTTTATGAAAATTATTTACTTTAAAGTTCTTGAGCAGGTTTGATTGGTGTCGTGCGTGATGCAATGACCACTCATTAACTATCACTAGATGACGAAATTGAGCTCAAAATGTGCATTTCCAACCCGGAGGAACAACATAATAAACAACAGAGATGACACAGAATTTTCGGGTGTAATAAGCACGTTTTTTGAATCCGTTCTGACGCAAATTAAATTCATCAAAGCTATCAAAATCAATGGAACTATTATGGAAAACAATAATATCTGACGGAAGAAAGAAGTCTTTCAATAGGGTTTTTAATCCCTCAGATATTGCTGTAAACGGAATCGTGAGCTAACGCCTTCTGGTTGCAGACTTGTAAGTTAAGAAAAATTTGAATTTGTATGAGAAACATTTCTCAGCGGAAACTCTCTCCAACAAAGAAAGAATTTTTCAAATCGGACTCTTCGAAGCAGAGATATGGACAAATATAAGATATGCATCTACGGCCCCTGGCAAGAAAACCATGCATTATTTTCGAAAGAAAGTATTTTCAAAAGGTTTTTCGATATGAGCGGTATCGATCCAAGAAAAAAAAATTTAGTCTAATTTTCAGAGCTCAGATTTTGCTGCAAATGCATCAGAAGCAGAAATTAACGCTTATGCCCCCTGGTGGCCAAACCATTCTTTACCAAACATTGGAAACTATGTGAAAAATATTTTCCATCAGGTCTTGTATGCGATACTGGAAGAATTTTCCAAATTGGAGTTTTGAAAGCAGAAATAGCGCAGAAAACGCAATTTACCTTTGTGCCCCCTAGCGGAAAGTCTGTGATTTACTTGAAAATTTTGAATTTATAGGAAACACATTCCGCATCGGAAACACTATCCAACAAAGAAGGAATTGTTTAAATCGGACTCCTTGAAGTAGAGATATTGACAAAAATAAGATATACGTCTACACTCCCTGGCGTAGAAACCGTGCATTATTTTAAGAGGAAAATGTTTCTAAAAGGTTTGTCGACATGAGTACTATCGGTCTACAAACGACATTTTTTTCAATCGAGAATTTAGAAGCTCATATTTTGCTGCAAATACATCAGAAGCGGAAATTAAGATTTACGCCCCCTGGTGGCCAAACCATTTTTTTTTTTTTTACAAAAATTAGAAATTACGTGCAAACGATTTCCCATTAGGAGCTGTATCCGGTGCAGAAAGAATTTTTAAAATCGGAGATTTAGAAGCAGAGATATAGGGGGAAACGCAATTTACCCCTACGTCCCCTTCCGAAAAGTCTATTAATTACTTTAAAATTTTGAAATTATATGAAAAACATGTCAACTGAAAACACTATCCAACAAAGAAGAAAATTTTCAAATCGGACTCCTAGAAGTAGAGACATTGACGAAAATAAGATATACATCTACGCTCCCTGGCGGAGAAACTGTGGAATAGTTTAAGAAGAAAATATTCCGAAAACGTTTGTCGAAGTGAGTGGTATCAGTCCAAGAAATAATTTTTTCAATCGATATTTTAGAAGTTCAGATTTTATTGCAAAAACATCAGAAGCAAAAATTAACACTTACGCCCCTTGGTGGCCAAAGTATTCTTTACCAAAAATTTGAAATTATATGCGAAAGATTTTCCATCAGGAGGTGCATCCGCTGAAGAATTTTTTTTTCAAATCGGAGTTTTAGAAGAATTATTGGGAAAAATGTAATTTACTTTTACGCCCTCTAGCGGAAAAGTTATGCGTAATTTGAAAAAGTAACTATATCGAAAATACTCTTCGACATAAATGGAATCGAAAGATAAAATAATTTTTTCAATCGGATGTTTAGAAGCAAATATGTGGAATAAAACGTATTTTTGAATTCGACATCATCTGCATTTACGCCCTCTAGCGGCGGAATTGTACATCGTAGAAAAAAACGAAATAAAGGATCATCATTCGCATATTTCAAGCTTAACATTGCAAAAAGAATTTTTCAAATCGGACTAATAGTTGCAGAGATATCGTGGGTACAGACGGACGGACTGATGGACGGACGAACCGGTAACATAAGCACGATCTTCTTTTACAAAGGACGTGTTAAAAATAGGTGAACCATTTCTTACTCTGTTGTTTTTTCCATGAAAAATGCGTTTTTTTCTCTGAAATCGTTTGCAATTATTCAAGTCTACACCCTTCCCCCTCCACCGTGCTTCTAGTCTTCCTATAATTTTGTTTATTTATCGTTAAATAATATATAGAGATTCATTATTATATGTAAACATCAAATCGCTTCGCTGCAAAATTTGTTTTTTTATCTCTTTTATCTCTTCTGTACTTCCTTTATCTGTGATAATGTATGTACAAATTTGTATATGTTATGGGCTGGGTCTTCGCCTCACCATTATGTTATCCCACGAGCCGCCTTCACTGCTCTCTAACTCTCTCTCTCTCTCTCTTTCTCTCTGCAGTACGACAAAACTTGTTTCGAAACGGCAGCAGCGTTCTATTTGCAATTATAATCGTTGCCACGTTACTGAAAGTCCATGAAAAGTTCATAGCGACTTCTAGCTTCTTGTCTTCCTGTTACACTGATATACTCTTCGTTTCCATCAATTCAAGCTAATGCGCTCTTAGCAGAAACGCTTTGAGAATATTCGCTCGTCATCATCGATGAAATCTTCATATTGACTAAACACGGACTTGGCTGCATTGATCACCTGCCCTGGTTGATACAGAGTGAACAGCCACTCGATCATCATTCGATGAGATTTCAAACATTACAGTCATCTCACGAAGAACAAGAGTCGATGTCGCCCAAACTGTAACTTTAAGGACCAACGGGCGCAGCGTGCGACATGTGCACATCACGAATGGCTTCTCAACATTGTTGAGGCAATACGCAGAGGATTCCAGGAGTGTCTCGGCCCTCAATTTAAATCCCTCCATAAATGATTTCGGACGAGAACCTCATCGACAACGTTTATAGACAAAATGCGAACAAAATGCCGCTCAAAGAAGTGACGAAACGAGTCATTCTTGCACCGACAGAGAGAGAAACAGTTAACATCAGTGTAAAACTTATATAATAGCTAAATTGCCAGGAGTGATGGAAATATACTACGGCGCTGGCACAATCGTCTCCTAAGGTCCCAGTAGTGATGCAACTAATTATTTCATCCCACATTCCTCTAACCTAATCCCGTATTCCACTACATGTTTTAGTGCTCAAAGTCGGAATTCATCATAATCCTGCCAAGGAAATTGTGTTCGAAAAAAAAGACTCCATAAATGAACGTGCCTTTTCCTGTTTGTCCTTGAGATTTGTTCATTGTCATGGCATAAAAATTGTTGCTTGTCATGGCATAAGATTTGTTGATTGTCATGGCATTACGCAGAAATGTAATTGAAGCTGAAGTCCTTTCTGAATGTAATCGTGGCGACACAGTATCTATACCAAGAATCGATTTGACATCGAGTGATATAAATCTCCTTTTCATTCTGATGCTTCGTCAATATCTCATAATTCCTTCTTACGCTATGACAGTCAATAAATCTGAAGGATAAGCTTTCGAACAAGTTGATATTTATTTAGATGAACCTGTATTTTTTCATGGCTAATTTACGCAGCATCGTCAAGATCCAAAAATCCGGAAATCGAGGTTTACGTTAAGATAACTCAAGTGAAAGGAAATATCTTAAACAATAACAAGCAATACACACATAACAATGTGTATCCTTAGGTCTTACAAACCACTTAGAAAATAATGTTTTAACACATTTACAAGAACTGTGCAATAACATCATTAGTAACAGCAGCTTAACAATGAATTAAATATCTTTATCATTTCAATTAAAATCTGTTTCAGCTTTATATATAGACAACAAGAAAATGTTTGGTTACAGCTTTTCCTTTCTGTGCATGGCAAAGGGATAGTGGCCTTGGAATAGCATTCACACCTGCTCTATTTACATAGCAATAGTGGCTTTGGAATAGCATTCACACCTGCCCTTTTCGCAGGTTGACTGCCTTTACTTTTTTCGCATTATATTCCTTAATTGAAATAATGCTCCTTACTTTCTTCTCGCCAAAGAAAGGAGTGGTTGTAATACCAAAAAAGCGAAGCTTACTGATCGTTATTTAATTTAAATAAGCACACCAGACAAAAAATTAGTCACCTCTAATAGAAATGACAGTAAGAAGTTACCGATTGCACAGAGGGCGCCGAGATAGCATTGTTGGGAGATAAATAGCCCTAACGTAGTTTACAGGATCATTTCTGTCTCGTGCAATGGTGAAAAGCAACGTGTGTGTTACATTTAGTCTGCAATATGGATCGTAAGACAGACGTTACTGAGTGGCAAAAAGGAGCCGTCGTGTTTGGCCGTGCCCACGGACACAAAGTGAATGAAGTCACCCAATGTTTTGGTGTGTTGAATCGTACTGTCCATAGGGTCTGCAAATAATGGTGTAGTTCGCAGTCAACTGAAAACAAGCGGCGTGGCTGTGATGGGAAAACGATTCTCACCAGCAAGGACCGCCGCCATGTTTCACGCCTATTAACTGCAAATCGGTTTCAAAACAGGCAACAATTGCTCCAAACAGTCAATGAAAGTCCACTGCAAAATATTTCCGAAAGGGTCATAGCGATGAGAACTGCATGCGATGGATATCTGGAGCAGAGTACCACGGAAGATACCTCGTTTAACAGCAAGTCACATAGTCGCACGTTATCAATGGGCTCAGAAGCACCAACACTTTACTGTGGAGGATTGGAAACAAGTAATTTGGTCTGACGAGTCTCGTTTTTATTTGTACTCCAATGATGGAGGGCGACGAGTGCATCGCAGGCCCGATGAAGCCTTTAATGCTTATTGTGTCGAAGGTGTTGTTCAAGCTGGAGGGGGTTCTGTGATGTTTTGGGGACGTGTTTCGTACCCCGAAATAGGCCTTCCGTTGCAGTGACAATGAATTTGAACCAGCATGCATACCTCTGCATTCTGACTGACGAAGTGTTGCCCTTCGCTCTATATCTCCAGGAGAAGCATCACATTGCCCCTCCTGCCTCCCAAGACGACAATTGCCGTGTGCACAGGGCTAAAACTGTGTCTGAGTGGCACAACGAAAAATCAGCAACACTTTCTCACCTCGACTGGACCGCCAAATCTCCAGATTTAAATCCTATTGAAAATCTGTGGGATCATTTGGAACAGAAGGTAAACCACCGGAATAGACACCCACGTACTTTGGCAGAACTCCGGAACCAGTTGACGCACGAGTGACACCAAATCGATGTTCAATACATCCACAACCTCGTGGAGTCTCTACCACACCGGATTCATGCTGTTATCAAGGCAAGAGGCGCCGTCACCTATTATTAGGTAAATTCTGCCAGGTGTGACTAATATTTTGTCCGGTGTGCTTATACGTAGACTTTTTTTAAATAATGCATTCATATTTTTCTGGCCTTGTCTACATATATTTAATTTCAATATATGTAGGGTTTCTTTTCTAAAAAGTACAGTCAAATTTTTTCTGCTTTCTAACACTGAAGCAGTTTTAAATTCAGGGTTGAGCGGATCAGACTTAAGATACGATATCATACGATATAATTTACGCAAACATTGAATGAAACACACACAACTGATGACATGCAGATGTGCTCGGCAATCAAGCTTGTTTCTTTTGTTCTAGCCCTCGATGTTTTGTGCTTAGTCCTCTCTCTATTCTGTTGCCGTCTAAGAAATCTTTATCAACTATGGAATATGCTCTTCAGTCTTCTCTACACATTGTATAAGGGTTCCGTCTAAGAATGACTAATCGTTTGGATTAAACTCCCTGCTGGCTCTGAAGCCCCAGATATAGTATTAATATTTACAGGTCCAATTACTATCACTGCTCATCTTTAACAGGTATGAGCAGAAAAAAATTACCTCCTCAGGTAATAAAAGCCGGATCTCCATAAAAATTTATCTTTTTATGCAAAAAATTAGAAATCTCGTTTCTTCAGGTTAAAAAAGTACGATAAACTGGTTTTAACAACTTTGTATTCCCTTCTCTAACTGTAAATAACATTTAGAACAAAATATCATATTTGTCCCAATGTCTATACCTACACCACAAGACAGTTACAGAAGTGATGTATACATATGTATCGCTAACCTCCACAGTAATACGAAATCTTTTGGTTTGCAGAGAAATCAAAAACGACCGGCGAAAACGGTCCTTTTTATTATGGTAGCAAATTCAGCATTCCAATTTCTTTTTCCAAAGTAATTTCCCAG
This sequence comes from Macrothele yani, assembly GCA_039090855.1. Lineage (NCBI taxonomy): Eukaryota > Metazoa > Arthropoda > Arachnida > Araneae > Macrothelidae > Macrothele > Macrothele yani. Next base: position 2,746,215 of record CM076995.1, on the reverse strand, counting down.
AAAGGCAAATTCCATTTTTATCCTGTCCCGGCTAATAAACTACATGCCTCGGAAATCTCGGGCATGGTATTTTCCAAGTCCTGAATAAGCTTCTTTTAGAATGCTTTTTTACAAGTATGCTCCTCTTATATTGTTTCGTATTATATCTTGTTGTATGTAAAACATAGCGAAAAATGAATTGATATTTCAATTTCTTGTTGGACCTCTGTTTGTGCGAAGTTGATATTGGATTCAAAGAACTGTTTAGATCTATCAGAAACAATCTGGTCTAAGGTATTTTCCATATTTTCCACATTTTCTGCCATCTCTTTGATTTTCTTGAGATAGCATAAGTGTTCATATACTGCCATGACATTGTCTATATACGTATTAATAAATAATGCGCTGAAATGTTTTTCGTATCTAAGTCCTTTAAGTTTTCAGAGGAGTTACAAGAGAATTACATGTCTGAAAAGGGAAGGAATATACAGTAAAAAAGATTGGGAATTTTCCACACGGTCGATGCACCGTATAGTATACCTGAAACAAATCGAACCGTGGACGCATCGTATAGTGTATCTGAAACAAATTCAATGGTGCTGTCTGTCTGCAAAAAAAAAAAGATGTCTCAGTCGCCAAAAATTTTTTTCAAATGCGTTAAAGTGATTGTACAGTAGAAACCAGCAATTTTCTATGAAAAGATTTGCTCGTTACTCTCGAATATTTTTGGTGACGTGTTTTTCTTTTTACACTTCCGCAATCATAGACTATCAGAATGACTCATACACGCTTCGAAGTTCCGTATGCCACCAGAACTCTTCCTATTCAAAGAAAAATAAACATTCCTCTTATTGGAAAAATGAAGTCTCGTCTCTTCGAAGGACAATTCCATTCTGTCTGATTTTCTGATCTCCAAGCCTTTCTCTCCTAAATCTCGATCTTTTCTCTGCGGTTCTCATCTCCTCACTCCTAACATTTTCAAAGTGAGGGAGAAAGCTGGATTCACTTTCGTCTTCTTCCTTATAAATATTTTTCCTCCTTTTCTTCCCTGAAGCTTAGAATTCTGAGCAAAATGTTCCGACGTATAAATAGGCGCTCCATCAAGTAAAAGCTAAACGTATTCGCATGGAATTCTCCACATCGATTTCTTGAAAGGCTGTTATTTCTTCCCAAGCCAGTTATGATTCAGATTTTTTCCTTTTTTCGGCCTCGAAGATCTCCCATACAAACCTTAAAAAGCCACAGCTTCTCAGCTAACAGTGCCTACAGTTTTAAAGTCTCTTCAATATTTCATAGCACTACTTAGAGCAACAGAATACCAAATGACATTTTTTTAGTTTCTGAAGAAAATGCGCCGAAATAAGTTACCTTTCAAGCTTGAAAAGACCCAAAAACGTTTTTTCTAAAACATGGATTCTGGTTCTTCAGAAAGACGAACCAGAAATGCAATTATTTGGGAAAATTAAGAGAAATTTGAGTAGTAAGGCATAGCAGTTTGGAATTATTCGTTTAAGCTACAGCACTGGCACTCTAAACAAAAATTTATGTTTTTTAAGAGCAATAGCATATCATATGACATTCAATTGAAATTGTTTTCAATCGTATAACTTTGTAATGCTCGAAGAACAGCAAATGCGCATGCCACCAATGTTTTTAGATTATTGAACTAAACTCATAGAGATTCTGGGAAAGAAGATATTACATCCATACTCAGAAAATACAATGTACATTTCGGCTTTTCTTAGAATATTTCCATGCACAAGAAAAATTCTGTGTCCAGTGATATCTGATAAATTTTTCTGGCGCTGGATTGTTCTATATCATGCTTTCTCGTGTTTGCCACTTTTAACTGATAACATGTATGCAATCATATCTTTTCGGATCCCCTTACGTTTATTATGATTTACCCGCACGGTGTAAAAACAAATGTGTAAAACTATCAAACTATGAACATGCCGTTTTATACACGATACAAATGACGAAAATGGCATTTAAAAACCTTTAATGATAAGTTAAAACCAATTTCATGAGTACTTTCAATCCTACTTTAGGACCATCCTCAGATGAAATGAACACGACCTAAAGATCACACAGGTTAATATAACATGCACATTGCCAGATTACCGTGTACGCATGATTAAAGTTCAACACACTATTGACGTAAGCAATTAATGTCCTATGAAATTGAGTCAGCATTCACGGTGAGGAATAGGGTTGTGACGTCCAGACTGTATGAGGTTCTTCCGTACTCCCGATACAGATACTGGAACCTCATCATTGCAGCACCAATCCATATTCTTGAGAATTAACAAACTCTCTGCTGATAACAAAGCTGACACTTGATGGGGTCACCACTACAGACGAATGGGACAAAGCGGCTGTAGTGGTGACCCCATCAAGTAAGTCAGCTTTGTTATCAACAGAGAGTTTGTTAATTCTTAAGAATATGGATTGGTGCTGCAATGATGAGGTTCCAGTATCTGTATCGGGAGTATGGAAGAACCTCATACAGTCTGGACGTCACAACCCTATTCCTCACCGTGAATGCTGAATCAATTTCATAGGACATTAATTGCTTACGTCAATAGTGTGTTGAACTTTAATCATGCGTACACGGTAATCTGGCAATGTGCATGTTATATTAACCTGTGTGATCTCTAGGTCGTGTTCATTTCATCTGAGGATGGTCCTAAAGTAGGATTGAAAGTACTCATGAAATTGGTTTTAACTTATCATTAAAGGTTTTTAAATGCCATTTTCTTCATTTTATCGTGTATAAAACGGCATGTTCATATGTTGGTGATATCAGCACGATTGGTTTTTGGTGGTGTAAAACTATGCTTGCACTGTTCAGTCGCCTATCTCTGTGGAGTACAAAACCAATTTCAGTCTTCTTCGCTGTTTTCAGAAGTGCTTTCCCTTTCTTTCTCTCATCTCCGCAGCCGAGCATTTTCTTGCAAATTTCGAATTCAACAGTAAATCTTAGGGTTACTCGAATTTAAAAACCAGTAGTACACATGATGATAAATCTGTTTTCTTTGCCAGTTAGTATTTGCCTTTAGCGCACGACAACAGCAGCAGAATGTTTTACCTTACTGTCAATATACCAAAACTAATATGAAGTAATCTTATTCGCAGACACGTGGATACTCTTAAGATTACCTTGTCGCTTATTTTCCACGAAATCTACATTATTAGTTCAATGCCAGTTTCTCTTAAGACCTTCGGTTTGCCCACATATCATAGCTTCTAGTTGTCTATCTGGATAACCGAAATTCTGGTAACAGGTTCTCCACGAAGCATCAAGGGACAGAATCTCCATTTCAAAACAGATTGACAAAACTGTAAGCACCTAAATAGTTTACAACGTGGTCGTTCAATCATTAGTAATCATACGGAATGGCATATGTAACACTCCAATTCCAGAGCATTACTTTAGCGTCTGTAAAAGCATTGGTCGTGGTCCTTAACCTTGACTTTTCTCTTTTATCTCTACCAAAAACTGTTTCTCGTGATAAGGTCGTTTTAAATGGATCATTATGTAAATTTCATTTGCAGACTACTGATGGTGAAGAGCAAAACTCATAAGGTAAAAGAGTTGTGATTTTTGTTTTGTAATGACATCTTCAGAAGAAGTTTGTTTTTTACTTTAACAGTCCTGAAATAATTTCAGAAAATATTATACCATAACACTGAATGCTTACTACGGAACTTGAAACAAAGGAGGAAACTCTGAAAACAGGGGAAAGACATCCTAAACAGAACTATAAACTCAAATGATGAAGACTGAAGGAAAACAAATGTAGGTCAGCTTTTAAGTGATGGCTTCTCCAAGAAAGTACAGAAAAAGATCCCATATGTTGAAGAATGGCCGAGGGAGAATGTTACACTGGTGATACTAATGCGCGGAGAGATTCTAGAAGAAGCTTTGAGTAGAAAAAAACCTGGTATTAGAATGAAAACTTAGATATGCAACTAGAGCAGAAGAAAGAGGCTGATATGTTTGGATATGATAAGCGGAACTGGAATTCTACAAATCAGTAAGAAACGTAGCTGACAAGAAAGTGGCAATTACAAAGATGCAATATGTGATGAGTATGTGAAGAAATGTGCTGACGAGAGAGGAACAGAAGAAATAATTATTCAATACTTGCAAAAGAAAGAACAGAGGCAATGGCGAACGTTGAGGGTTCACTTCGAAGGCCCTCTTTTCTCCCAGAAAACGGCTACCTCCCTGCGTGGTATAGATTGCAAGAGGTGTCTTCACATTTGCATGGGTACTTGCAACTGCTTTGTTGCATTTTGGGCCACAGTTCTGGTATGGAATTGAGTGGTGTGTGCCTCACCTGGTGTTCAAATTGAGTTAAGACCAGAAGAGTTCTGTGACCATTAAATATATGTCATATCAGCACTGTGTTCATGGAAGCATTCCTGCACAAGACGAACCCCATGACAGGGGGCATTTTTTCCCTTAAAGAACCGATTTCCTTTTGGTGGTGGTAAAATATTGTAGGATGTGCATGATCCGTAAGCATTCTCTGTGAGTCCATACGTTAGTTCAGACGTATAGTTCATATAGCTAAACATGCCGTATATCATACAACTACCTCTGAAGAGCTTCCTGGATAGTCTATGCCGTGCATGCAGGATACACAGCCTCATGCTGTTATCGCCAAATACAGAGTCTACTATCGGCAGAATGGAGTTCATATCACACTTCATCGGACTACCACACCAGTTTCCAACCTTCTATCGTTTAATCCGCATGCTATTGGCACAAGAAAAGTCGTTTACGTCGATAGGCTGTTGCTAGGACAGGGTGCTGCTCTTGTGCTCTTGTAACCCATCCGTGCCAACGTGCGACATATAGTCACGCAAAATATTGTTTTTGTTTGACCTATATTGTTTTGGATCATCAACTGTGATGATTTTCCACCCTTTTTGTTGTTCTATTTTGGAACCACTCCTGGAACACTTTTATCAGGGAGGCCTACGAACAACTAACAAAAACAACAACACTGCCATTTCCGAAATGGACGCTCCAATCCTTCGTGCTCCCACAATTTGGGGTTTCATAAACTCAGCCATTTAACCATGATGTTCGTAACTTCACTTTCAATTGAACCACCAACCTCTTATATCCACCCCGTTTGCCCTGTAGGTCACGCTTTCCTGCTAGTCACGCTAGCATCAGGTTAACTCACTTTGCGTTGGTGTGGTCATAATTCAGTGAACACTCAGTGCATAAATATAGACACAGAAATTTCTATAGAATGATGTTAACAAACGACTAGGACATGACAGCCAAATGGATGGAAGATTTTGAATTATATCTGTCACAAGAGAACAAACAGAAAAGGGACAATACAATGAAACAGTAATTATGGGGTTAATGTGGAAACTAGTATGATATGTCTCAAAAATCATAAAAACCGGGAAGATATGGAGGTTAGACAGTGTACCTGGGGAAGTATGGAAAGATTCAGTAGGTACTCATACGTACTAAACTTTTCCATACTTCCACAGGTAGATTTAAGGAAAACAACTTTTTCGTAGAGGAAATAATTCCTGGTGACTTGGGGAGCCATACTTCAATGTCCTTTCATAAGGAAAAGTAAGTTGTTCGGGAATGCAAGAACTACCGACGCACTGAGCTGATTTCACATACCAAAATGACATGGGAAAGATAATAACGTAAGACATTGAAAGTGGATATAAAAATATCAAAACGAGAGATGCACTGCCTTGAGTCAGCTCGTACACTATTTACCAGAGGCAGGAATTTTTCCAGACGTCTCGTCGCCGAATGGTCAGAGCCAACAGACGGTGTTCGTGTTCTGCCTTCAACCTGTGTTTGAATGGTGTGTTCATCCTACGGCTTTGGCTCTGTTCCTTTTCTGGAACCAATGGCCCAATTAAGGACAGGCTTCCAGTAACGCAGCGAAGGTGACCAGCTTTCGGGAGCAAGATATGTAATTTTCGCTCCTTGAAAAACAACACAGACGACTGAGAAAGGTATTTCGAGAAGTGGCTTAAGTATCAGTAAGAACCTACCCAGAAAATGTTGCTCTATTCCTATATTGGATGTGTTCTGACAGTTTATTGAAATCAAATTCAATTTCATAATTCGCTTAAAAGCATTAACTCTAACTTAGATTAAACAGCCCAAAAAGATAGAAAATGTTATGGATCTGTGCTGGGCCAAATCAAAGGACACCAAACATTCAAAGCTCCTAACAAAAAGTGGAATGTGAAAACAACAGAAAATTCATCTGTATAAGAGTGAGCGTCATTATCCCGTAATCGATGCTGATACGGTACAATGTTTTTCTCATGTAAAATTGAAGGAAATGCTGTACAAAAATTAATTCTGATGAACGCTGATTATTATGTGCAACATTGATTGCTGAAATACACATCTAAGCTTTATATGATGAAGCATTATCTCTCATTAAAAGGGAAATTCACTCAACCTTTAAATGCGACAATTCGTATTCCATCTATTAATCGTCATTCTGATTCTCGATATCTCAAACACGGATTTCTTTTTTTCTTATTAGGAAAATTCGTGCAGTATTTTTATGGGCATTTTTGTACTAAAAGTTAGCATTTTCGTATTAGGACACAGAAAAGTTTAAGCTTGTTTCGAACCTTAGCTATTATTTTAAGTAAATGAAGATCATCCGCTGCTAGGTTATTTAATCATATAAAGAGCTGCAAATTCGGTCCTAGAGTGCTTGCACTGCGCACAAATTTAGCATTATTGCAGCTGTAGAAATTGTTACAGCAAATGATATAGCATCGGCAGAATAAAAAAGTTCTACAAGTTATACGAAAGAAATTATGCATAATTTCTGAGTAAAAATTATTTCAAAAATACTTCTGAAACGCGTAAGGGTTCTTCAAGATAATGCATAAGATTTGTTTTGCTTGTTTGTTTTAAATTGGAAGTTTGAAAACCATCGTGAGCAACTCCATGAGCTCCATGAGCTACAAACGGTCTCCCTTCCCATTCCTAATTTGAACTACTCATGGCTCTATGTTAAGGAGAGGTGACTGCTTATAGCCCTTAGAGCTGCTCGCGGTGCTTGTTAAACCCCAAAATAAAAAACTACTTGTTGTGCACTTGAAAGATCATTATAAATATAATACTTTGTCACAACTATGACAAAGTATTTAGGATGACTGGTCGTGGAGATGGAGTTGTGAAAAAACTGAATTTCATATACAGAATAGGAGAAAACTATTATGGTCCCTCTGGCCTAACACTTGTGAAGATCAACGGCGTATTCAACTTGATTTGTGAAAAGTGAAGTATCAGTTGGAGCTGAAAGGTAATTTTAATCGGGAAGGGACCAGATTTGAGATCCTTGGAAAACGATATGTTCATCAGAAAGCGGTGGGTAACGGCGAACTTTGTCGGTTGTTCATGAGCTACCGTAGTTAAAATATACCGAGAGTGAACGGAAAGAGGCGCAATGTAAAACCGAAAGGTGGGTGGTAGACGACTATTGCTGCTTAATGCTCCGAAATAGAGGTAGCTCGACAGTATTGTCCGGAGCAATAGGCGTGCTACCTTGGCACATCTGGCCATGGTCTGTAACAAGGGAGCACAGAGGAGTGTACGCACAGCTTCAGTGCAAGGATCACTCCGCCGTATGAGCTTGCCGGGCAGAGACACGATGACAAATCTCACTACAGCACGACAGCGGCTGGAGTTTTCAGGAAAATATGGGGAGCGGGTTATGGAATATTAGAAGGAAGTTGCCTTTTCTGATGAATCACCTTTCTTATTTTATTGAGGGAATGGACGGCGTTCTATGAACTACCGAAGTAGTATTAAAATTCGCGTTAAGTTGACAGTAAAATATTCGAAGACAAAAGTAAAAACACGATCTAAAAATATATACATCCACAATTAGCTCGTGATTACTTGATGGTTACTATATTTCATGTTTGGTTAAAAACTCATGACAAGCTAAAGTAATGGTATTTACAATGGCAAGATCTTTCGACCTTACTAAAGGTCATGATCAGGCCAACAACCCCCACAAGAACACTGAGCTGGCATTAAATGCATGTGTCAGATGACGTAGAGTGATACATGCGCAGGTCAACAAATGAGATGCTTTAAAAAGTTCGAAGATGTTCAAGAAAGACCGGGGGCGGGGGAAGGGAGGAGAATCGAAAGTAGTTTTGTAACACGATTAAGATATGGGAATAAATCATTCAATAAATTTAACCAAGCACTGGGGATATCTGAAGGTAACTCATAATTACAACATACCTTTCGATTTAAATAGATACATAAACTTTCCTTTTCCGCCGCTCCGGTGGCGCAGTGATCTAAGGCGCTGGCCTCTGATCATTCGTCCGTAAGGGGTCCGGGTTCGAATCCCGGTCAGGCATGGATGTTGTGTTTGTCTTACGGCACTGGCTCTCTCCCTTCCCTGGAACCAGTGACCCTAAATTAGGGACGGGCGACTGCTTATAGCCCATTGAGTTGCTCACGGTGGTCGTTAAACCTCCAATAAAAAAAAAAATAAATAAATAAACTTTCCACAAGAAGAGTCGCTGCCTTAAAATTAGGTGAAGCCAGGATCCGAATCGCATTCCACTGTGGAATGTGTAAACCTCTGCACACACAACGAGCAAGTGCGGTAGTAGTTGCTGAGGTTTACAAATCGTATACATGTTCAGATAAACGCATCTGAACTGTCCTTAGCGTGGACCCGATGTAATGACAGTCTGTATTAGTAGAAGAAACTGCTTTCAAAGATACACAATATATGCCATGTTGAAATTTAATTTGTTTCTTATCTCGGTCACTTCTTACAAGGGAAATTAAATTACAAGTCTTGCCTCCAAAGTTCATACCAGCTTCCTTGTACAATGCTCTGAGATTCAAAAAACTATGAGGTCGATAATTTATCCAAGGATCCCGTATAAGTAAAGTTTGGCTGTCATTTTGCAGAGTGGAACAGTTAAGACGTTTATACCTACGAAGGAGAGAGTAATAGTACTTTTAGGGTATACGAAAGATTCCGCTATGTCCTCAGACTGTTCCAGTTGGCGAAACCGTGCAATATAGGAATGCGTATAGGCTCTTTTTATCAAATAACTAAATGCAGTCAGTTTTACAGCAGTTGGAGGAAAGAAATTTGCCGGAAGATATCATCGGTTGGGTAGTTGGTTTCCTACAGACTGAAAGAGATAAGGAATTGTTAATAGGGTTACGTTGAAGATTTAGATCGAAAAGGTAAAGATAAATTTTGTTCTAATTCCAAAGTAAATTGAATAGTGGGATATTGAGAGTTCATTAATAGGGTGGGCCGAAAAATACTTCTTTTTTAATTTGCATATCGCCTAGTGCGGAAAAGTTGCCATTTGGGTCAAAAAGAATAACAAAACAATTTTTTTTGAAACCGACAAAAATCTTACGTCTCCGCACGACACACTAAGTTCGCGTTTTTCCGACAGCATTGGGCCGTAAGCAAAAGCGGAAGAAATTTTTTATAATTGAAATCGAGTATCCCCTAGTGCGAGAAAGTGTCCTTTAGTGTTTCCAATAACAGTGAAAAAAAAAGTTTTGAATTTGATCAATATGCTATACCTCCGCACTGCACGCTAAGTTCACCATTTTTTTTCCCACATTTGGCCCGTAAGCGTAGGCCAGGTAAAGGCATCCTGGCATGTAGGGCATCGGAAAAATCCGTAGGAAATTGCACTGTTTTGAGTGCACCAAGCGTGTGCATCTGTAGTATACTAATTTTGCTTTGCAATTTGTAGCGTGTAGCTCTTCGCTTGCTTCCAATGTCACATATGGAAACAACCCAGAACTCACCACGAGGATGTGGCTACATTTCGAGTTCCGCCACCCTCCCTTCAGTTCATAATTTTATTTCTGCGTGGTATATCTTGTTCGGTAATTTGCTTTACTCGAAAAATGGTTCATTAATTGCCGTGATGCAATTGTTGCTCTTATGAACAAATCTCTAACTTCAAATCCGCACACTGAGACAGCTGCTTCGGTCACTAGTTTCACGCAACGTTCCACAGCTTGCGTGTGGCAGGGAAACTTGGTTATTTCTTCTCCAGCTGGGGCAGAAGTTGCGATGTGTTTTGTCAGGAGTGGTTAGGTAAGACGCGTTTTAGTCCAATCGATCATCTTAAGATATTCATTAGCATCCAAATTTTATTGAAGTACTTCGAATTCTCTTATGAAATCCTTCATTTGTTGTCGTCTAGCTTTCTTTATTCTTCTCCGTCCAAGAGCTCTAACGTGGGTGCGTTCGTCTTCAATCATACTTAGCAATATATTCTCTGGGTGACTGAAGAACACGTTTCTCTTGATCACTTCATCAATGATTACTTTGCATTTCAAATCCATGAAGCGCAATAAGTTGATCAGTTTCCAAAAGTGTGTGGCCTCTTCTGAGCACGAAGACTTCTTCTTTATGGAAAACCAGACCGGGTAATATACCTTCATTATGTAGTTGGCAACACAGATCAAAGTTTGCGATGGGTTTTGAGTGACGACATAGAGGCGCATGACTCTGTTAGTTGTCGTCAGCCACCGCGAATGTGACAGTGGTCCTGGATTCCTTCTAGAAATACTGACATCACAGTCTCCCTGTGACACAGCGCAAAGATTTCCAGTAAATACTGCTGGTCGGTATTAAGTTCACGTGTATCCTGAAATTCTTTTATGTATTCTGTCTATTCTACATGAATAACTGCAAAGTCAACTACTGGGAGGGTTTTACAGCCGTCGAGAGCTGCCCCAATCTCTCCTGAACGAGTTGTAGGACTTGTTGATTTACCCTCAAGTTCATTAAGCAAATGGCGAAATGGAACTTCATTGAAATAGAACAAGCAAACCAACCACTGCAAAGAACGTTGCAACTGAAGTTCCAGTTGACGTATAGAACCATGTGTTCTCCCGGTATTTCTAACAGTTCCATCGTACCCTAAAACAATGAGAAAACTTGAGTCAATACCATTAACTTCTAAATAATCAGTGATGCTGTTTACGATGCATCTGCTATGACCAAAAGTGGAGGTCACATGGTCGAGGCACTTCGATCCAGGCTCCTCCAAGAGAGTAATGTGCTCTTTCTTCTCGGAACGATAATATATAGCATTTTTCTGATACAGGAACAGAGTTGAGTCATTTCTTCCATCAACATAGGGTCCGCGAACGACTTTTCTGTCTGTCTGGGTTTTTTACTTTACATCCTTAGATAGCTTAATTTTTTCACGGATAATTTTGTTTTTATCAATGACCTTCTCGAGACTATCGACTGTAATGGTGCTCATGTCTTCTAGAACAGATGTTGCAATAAGAGCAGTTTTCTCGTTGGGACTGCAGTACGGTACACTGCTGACGCTAAGCTAGGGAGAGCTACTCTCATTTGTGACTCTGAACGTGATGTCAATGGTTCTTCTGGATCAAACGTCGAGTCTTCAATATGTCTGCGTCTACGTTTTTCAGGAGATGAACAAGAAGCTGTGTCAGAATCGTCCAAACGTGCCTCCGTATCTAACGCACCGCTTTCCTTTTTCCGCTTATTTTTCCTTTCCTCTCTTTTTCCTGAGTTTTTCTCTCACTATCTTGTCTACTTTTTCAATCACCATTTTCCTTTCAGTTCTTTGATGTATCAAAAAAGGAACTTCTCGAGTAGGTATTTTCCGTGAACGTTCGCAAGAGCATGAATTATCCAGTACATTTGGACTTTCTCTCCAGGGTTGTCTACTGGCAATGGTTCAACACAATAAGAAAATGGTGAACTTCGCGTGAAGTGCAGAGACATAGCATATTTATCAACTTCAAAACTTTCTTACACTGTTATTGGGAATACTAAAGGACACCTTTCCGCACTAGGGGCTACTCGATTTCAATTACAAAAAAAATTCCATCCGTTTTTGCTTACGGCCCAATGCGGTCGGAAAAACGCGAACTTACTGTGCCGAACGGAGACATAAGATACTAGTCGATTTAAAAAAAATTATTTTGTTATTCTTGTTGGCCCAAATGGCAACTTTTCCGCACTAGGCGATATGAAAATTTAGAAAAAATGTTTTTTTTTGGCCCACCCTATAATTATCGTCTAAAAGCTGGGTGAGATGTTTATGCGAATGGGGCCAACATATAAGAATATCGTCCACATAACGTAAGTAGAGGATGGGTTTAAAGGGACAGGTTCCAAGTTCCTGTTCTTCCAGGGCTTGAAGAGCGAATTCCGCCAAAATAGGCAAAAGAGGAATCCCACTGTGTTTTGTTTTGTTTTGTTTTGTTTTGTTTTGTTTTTCCTTATTTTCGAACAAGCAAGTAATTTACATGAATAACTGATTAAGGGCCAGAATCAGAATCAGTACATAAAAGTGAGAAACTATAAATGTAAACCAATAAACACAGTAAAGAGAGGGAGAGTTCGGGTAAACTTTCCCTGCATTAAGCGTCTACAATGTGAACAAATAAATACAGAAATTACACGACAGCTACATTTGCATAGCAAATTGCTAGACACAGAGACATAAGCAAAATTAAAAAAACTGGGGAGCCCGCCGATAGGAAAAACAATTCCGTACATGATCACAAAACACTTGAGACAAATGATACACAGGATGCGACTTTTACGTCGCACGATAAACAGGAAAATTAGTCTCTAGAAACCAAATAAGTACTTATATTAGGCGTATGGAAGGAAAGCACCAATTTCCAAAATAAACACAATGACTGTGAGATATCAGTAGCAAATGACAAAGGTAACAACAATTACAGTTCATGGATCATCAAGGGTCGACTGAGAAGGAATGTTCTCACCTCTTTGTTTTAAAATCTTTATTAGATATTTAAGACATTTGTGTAGAGCCTTCCTTGGTGGCGAACTAGTAGCACACTGTGACTGAACATTGCGTAATTGTGTAATAAGGTCTAGTAAGTCTGATGTGAAATCGACCTAATAGCATTCTTGATGGAGCAGATATACTCAATCAGGGCACCAGAGTTCCACCCGGGTGCTCAAGTTATCGAAGAACAGTATGGTCATCATCTAGGCACTGTACATTTGACATTTTCTTCAAAGATCGGGATTTAGGAATCACATCCTCGGTAAGCGACGAACAAGCAGTCACCGAAGCGTCACCTTCTGAAAGTAAAGGCGTTGCAACGTTTAAAGCCATGGTCGACACCGGTCGCTTCCGAGAAGCATCACTGTTATCAATTTCCGTGAAGCATCACTGTTATCAATTTAAGTGAAGCATCACTGTTATCAATTTCCGTGAAACATCATTGTCATCAATTTTCGTGAAGCATACTTTTATAAATTTCCGTGAATCATCACTGTTATCAATTTTCGAGAAGCATCGCTGTTATCAATTTCCGAGAGGCATCACTGTTAACAATTTCCGAGAAGCATCACTATTAACAATTTCCGAGAAGCATCACTGTTACCAATTTCCGAGAAGCATCACTGTTATCAATTCCGTAAAGCATCGCTGTTATCAACTTCCGAGACGCATCACTGTTATCAATTTCCGAGGAACATCACTGTTATCAATTTCTGTGAAGCATCACTGTTATCAATTTCCGTGAAGCACCACTGTTATCAAATTTCCATGGCCTCCAATGAGGGTTCAGGTTTCGCAGGGGAAAGAAGTACCATGCGGGAAATTGTAGGACTGAGCAGCACCACTCTGTGGTCAACTAGAGATTGCGCACCAGTGTCATCAGTTGAATTGTGCGCAGTACCTTGCGCTGAAGCGTCAAGACGCAATTAAGACGTAACCGACATGGAGACATTTGCATCAGTACTCGATTGTGATGACTCTCAGAACTCAGCAGGAGGAACAGAAGACATGAGAATGTTACCATGTGCAGAAGAGAAAGATACATGTTCAAACTGTTCTTTAGACTTTGGAGCAGGTGTAAGCGAAAGACTTCGAGCCACAGTATAAGACACAGACTCGGACGGTGCAGAATTACTAAACACCGACGATAGTTCGAGAGAACGTGCCCAGGTTTTTTGTATTGGAAACAGTTTTCTTCAATATGAATATAAATCTGAAAGTTCCAGTCCGTTAAGGTAAGGTAAATGACAGAAGGAAGAGCACTTACCGCATTGGCATACGGAAAAGCGTCACGAACAGCATGCAGGACACCAAACACATGACGAAATCTGTCGTCGGTCATGGTAGCAAGGAGTTGTTGTATAGGTCCAAGAACTTTCTCATGATTAATAATTAGGAAAATGAAGATCTAGTCAGGAACTTCCGGTGAAACGTTGGAAAAGGAAACAGTCACTGTAACGTGATTCAAGGGTTTAGGGACAAGATGTGTGCCTTGGATATTAAGTCTTCTCATCAACAGTTCATCTTCCGCACGGTTGGTCTTCAGACACACGACGATGCCATCGGGCGTACAAGCACTATTGCCAACATCATCAGATCATAGTCTGTATTAATATTCAAACATTTTATGAAAGGCGTTTCTGTCAGTTTCTAAAAAATCACTGCACGTTCAACACCCGCTGGAAAGATCCAGTAGAATCAGCTATCGAAAGACGCACAACTTTCAGAGCCGAAGCAGACGATTCCATAGAGGAACCTTGTGCATGTCTGTTGGGATCGATTGCTTACTCGTAAGTGGCTGAGAGTATAGGCCGAGCCGCCCCGGTGGCGTGGTGGTCTAGGCGCTGGCTTATGACTGTTCGTCCAAGTGGGTCTGGGTTCGAATCCTGTTGAGGCATTGATGTTGTGTTTGTCTTACGGCACTGGCTCTCTTTTTGGAACCAATGGCCCTAAATTAAGGACGAGCGACAGCTTATAGCCCATTGAGTTGCTCACAGTGGTCTTTAAACCCTCCACCAAAGAATGCAGGCCTGAGTCAGTAGAAACGTCAGGTTGATTACGAGGACAATTAGGCAAAATGACATGTGGTGGCAGTAGCAAGCCACCTTGAGATGACGTCAAGGGTCGAACTGAAGGAGAACCACTCTTCGTAGGGTGAGCTTTTGTAACCGCCGTTATTCCAGACGTGCACTCAATCAATATGACTGCTGAGGCAGGTGTCCAATCAGGGAATAAGAGACACCTTCAGATCCAGCAGTGTCATCAAACGCAGAAACGCGTTGTCGAACGCTCAGTGGTAGAAGGTACTGACGTTCTGATGCAGCCATACAAGAAAGTAAACTGTAATCTACGTCATGCACGGTGGCAAGTAAGGCGAACAGCTGCTGAGATAGGGTACAATATGCTGTGACCCCCCCCCCGTGTGCACGCATGTGGCGGGGTGTAATGCCCTGAGAGAAGTTTCTCTGGGGCACTCTCCGTCCCCTGATAACACTGGATAGGTACGCAGTGGCGTTCCAAATGGTCAGGAACACCACAGCGTGCTTGACTATTGGGGGTTGTGGTTAACGACCACCGTGAGCAACTAGACCGGCTATAAGCAATTTCTCGTCCCTAATTTAGGATCGCTGGTTCCAGGGAAGGGAGAAAGCCAGTGCCGTAAAACAAACGCAACATCTATGCCCCGCCGAGATCCTAACCGGGAGCACTTCTCGGACGAATGGTCAGAAGCCAGAGCTTAGACAACTGCGCCACCGGGGCGGCCGTACCTGACCATCCTTGCAGACCAGGCTCATCCGTTTATGTCGACAGTGATTCCAGGCCGAGATGAGGAGTTCCAGCTGGATGGCGCCCCATATCATTAGGCCATAATCGTCTAGAAATGGATCAAGGAACACGAGGATGGTTTCCATTATCCCCCATGGAAGTCCATGTCTCCCAACATGAACCCAAGTGAATATATTTGGGACCATCAAGATCGGTAGTTGCGTTGTAATGACCCTCCACCATGGACACTGGATGAGCACCAATACGGATATGGTACAGCATATCAGTACACTCCTTCCTGGCACTTGCGGTGCCCATGCTTTGTCTCATGGCAGTAGTGGCGGCTGCTTTCGGCGGACCTACATAGCACTAAGTAAGTGGTCATGAAGTTTTTCTATTGTAACATACTGCCTAATGTTTTCAATACGTGCTGTAAACCTCTGTGGTGGGCATCTACAGAAAGCACTGCATGATATTCCAAGTGCATTTTTAATATCGATTATGAATTTTTCGAATTTGTGTATTACTACTACCCATTTATCTCTGTTTCACGTGCCTCTACAAGCTCCCAACTTCTTGATGAAACCTCTGTTTTGTTAAGGAGCGAATCGAAGATGAGTTTCAATCAAAAATTTAAGAAAATGAAGAAGACAGATTGTAAGCTACAGTGTAACAAGTAAAAGTCCCGGCATTTTCGATGTTCATCCCTGTATTTATTTCTGAACCTCTGTTGCAACATGTGTGTTTTAGTCCTTCATATGGAATTCTACAAATAAGATATATTGATAAATGTAATTTGTTGCATTAATTTTAAATGCTAATCTAAATTCCTGGGCGGCACTAGCATTATTTTTATAAATTAATCAATGTCAAAATTATATTAATCCATATTGGGTTCTGAAAAATTGTTCTTTTACATCCGAGATAATGTAAGAGTCAGGACTCCTCGCGGAAAAAAATTACTTCAAAACTTTCAGTGATTTCGTTAATGAGCGCTGCATATCCTCATACCTAGGGTTCTGAATAAAATGCACTGCGATTAAAAAACGTTTGTCTTCAATCACTGTCAACAGCAAGAAAACTTCATGAGTCCTACATTATAAAAACCTAACCATACTAGTCGGATTTTCAGGCTCTACTTATCGCAATGACTTCGAAAAATATTTTTGTTATTGTTTTTAGTTTTAACAACAAAAACAGTTAATTTCTCTGAATATCAGCCATATTTCGAAAAAACGTTACAAACTGAGTGGAAAAAGAGAATTATTTTGAAAAAAGGCCCTCATGTTTTTATGTTTACCCTAGTTGTCTTAGAGACATTTAATAAACATTTCCTTTGTTTCTTTGACCAAACCGTGAAATGCATTGGAAAATGTGGTAATAATGATCACAGACGTGCACTGCGTTTAGCTACAACTGAGATTTAATGTGAAAACTCTCTTTTTCTAGTAAACATCCAGCTGATAAATATGCTTCTAGATTTTTTTTTCTTTTCGAGAGATTATGAGATTAAAAGTGTTTGATAAAAAACTGAAAGCAAAGTAATAATGCCTATTTTGAACTGGGCACTTAGATCAAAACAAAAAAGAGCAAACTTTATAATTCCCTTCGTTTAGCATTTAAGATTATCAAGCCATTGCACTGCTTCAAGAGTTCGGTTTCTTTTTTCATATTTCATGTAAAAATGCAGAAAGAATGGAAAAAAATCTTGAAAATGTTATCCGAAGAAAATCATGATTTCTTTCAAAGGAAAAGTAATCTTGGATTAGCGAAGATAATGGTCCCATGCACTAGATCTTTTTTAAAAGCGATAAAAAATAAAAAAGTGTGGGAGGGAAAGAGAGCCAGATTATACGGATGAAATTGCTTTCTGCAGATGAATTGACAAAAAAATAACACTTCGCAACTCTAATACCGCATATCGCTTTTTTTCTTCCGCCATTTGGAAATAAAGCACACCGTGAAGACATCTTGGCTGAAATGCCTAAATTTGTTTGCCCAACTAAATGCTTTTTCTTCTCCACATCACATGATGCAAATTAAAGCTCTTTACGAAATTCATTTGTAAGCATCTTTATGAGATGTGGCGATAAAAGCAGATATTAACTTTTGGCAACAGCCGCTTTCGCAAGGTTTACAATGCTGTATACTCTCAGTTTGCATAAAGAATGAGGATGAACACGGAGCAGAAAGGTTGGCAAGCATTCCTGTTTGCCTCAAGAATATGCATCAGTGAGAAATAAAACAAAAAAAAATTAAGTGCAAAAGTTTTAGAACGGAAAACGTAATGCGTTGTATGCTTTGCCTTATAGTTTATATTAATAGATGTCATCTACTACGTGATGTGTATATGGTACAGCGCACGTACATATGCACATTGTAAAAAATAAATGGTATGAATCACAGAAAATCCCTAGTAACAACGTGAACCACAGCTACCGGTAAATCTCCGATTTTTAACGAAATTTCCATTTTGAAAAGTTTAAGTTTCTAATAACCGAAACGTTTGGTATTTTGATAGAATTTCCGACTTTTACTCTTTCCTTTTCTTTACAGAAATGTCAGTTTCCTTGGCTTTGTTTTTCGCTTTTATGAAGATGTATCTCGAATTTCCAAAAAAATCGATTTTAACTTTTTTAGTCTCTGTATAGAAATGCATTAGACCTCCGTGGACATCATGCAAACGGTACGAGACATCCTGGGTAGTTTTAATGACAACGGTTATGCATGCCCCTAATGAGTTTCGAAGGACTTGATGCGTCAATAGTTGGAGCTTATAATTATTTTGAATAGGTGTATAATTATTATGTTTTTTCTGTAAAAGAATTTTTCCCAAATCAAATTTATTTTTTTCATGATGATTTTTCAAAGCTACAGGATGTTCTGGAACTCGAGATTTTCTTAAACTGACAATGACTTTCAGTTGTGTTTAAGAATAGATAAAATGTACTACATATTATTTCACAAAACCTCCGGAGCTTGAAAAATGCCATGCCCGAGTATAACGAAGTAAATTTCTCCGTCATGTTTGGTCTACGCCGGGATTCGAACCCGAGGCAGCTTATTCCGGAACAAGTCGCTCTACCAACTGAGCTACGCAGACGTTTATTCTGATTCCTATCTGCCTTTATGTCGTGTGCGTCCTGCTGGCAGGTACGTCACATCTCCCCCCCCCCCCCCGAAAGAGGGCCGGGGGCATGGCCTACGGGTCAGCCGTAACCATGAATCGTTGCAGGCAGCCATCTACTGTAGAACATGCACTTGAGAACTCCCAGTCAATCTGCTGTGTGGAATGCAACATCACACATTTTTTTATTTTTCGAAGCGCTGGAGAAGGAATTCTCTGATTTTTCCTGTCTCGCGGTGTGGAAATAACATCACACCAATGCGAGATTTTGAACGGCCGGGTCATCCGGATAGTTCGGGCGCCATTATAACGAAGTAAATTTCTCCGTCATTTTTGGTCTACGCCGGGATTCGAACCCGAGGCCGCTTATTCCGGAACAAGTCGCTCTACCAACTGAGCTACGCAGACGTTTATTCTGATTCCTATCTGCCTTTATGTCGTGTGCGTCCTGCTGGCAGGTACGTCACACGAGATACCCGGGGTATGTAAATTATTGGCCTGGGCAAGGAAATAAGAAATCTAGTTGTCCTGTCCGGGTAACTAGATTTTGGTTTTTTATTAGAGATTCCTGACTAACGCAACTATGGGCTTTTGGGGCTTTTATTAGAGATTCCTCAACTGACACAACTATGTCTGAAACCGGCAGCTTTCTTGAGATAGCAAAGTTAGAATTATATTGCAAAGTCCTCTTCTGAATTTCAGTTAGACTATGGCCGGGCAAGTTGACAACCACTTCATTATTATAGTATAAGCCTGCTTATTGTTATTATCAGCTATCAATTTTTTGAATTTTCTTTCAAGGGAAATCCTGTGAGAATTTTGCCATTATTCCATTTTCCCGCGACATTGCCATCAAAATTTCAAAAATTCTCAAAAGCTTTAATTTTAAATTGATTCTTAAACCCATAAACAAAATGAACTTTTTAGAATCAAAGGACTACGTTGAAGACAAAAACTCATGGAAAATTGATCAAATTCCACGTGAATGTGCGCTTCGTATATAGGACAGACCCGTGGAGTCTTGTTTTCGATTGAAGGAGCACAAGACCTATATTCGGAACTGTGACCTAAAGAAGTCATCGGTGGCTAAACACTGATACAAAAAGGACCACAAATTTCTCTTTGAAGAAGCAAACCTAATTGACAAGCCAGATTCAATCACCAAACCTGATATTTTGTAAGCTTTCCATATATATCACAAGTATTCGCAACTTGTTAATGACATGGTATTCAAACTTTTTCTATCAAGCGCGTGGAAGCAACTAACCAAAACCCGTGACTGTAAACACCATTTATGATGTCATATACAATTTGAAAATTTACGTGTCATTCGTCCTGAAGAAGCTAGGTCCCCAGCGAAACCATGGTCAACTTTGAAAAAATAAATATTTGTGACAAACGCTGTATTATCTTAATATATATAATTGTCACAAGACAGTAGTCTATGAATTCAAGAATCATTTCTTTAATTATATTATGCTCTAGGTCCTGAAATTGGAACCTTATGTAGTTTTGCTCCAATTGTTGTTTACAGTCAGCGCCATGATGCATGGCTCTGATGGAACTAGCTTCCGGTGTTTAGTGACAAAGGGCGAGAACTTCAACGAAAGGAACCCGGAAGAATCACTAAATTTCTCAAATACCAATTTCATTTCATCATTATACCATTTCATACCAATTTCAACATCCGCTGAAACGGTATGAAATGGTATAATGAAACTTGAGATAAACAGATTCGTGATTGAACATTTTGAATACAGACCCTAAAAAATGGAAATGCAAAATATGTAAAAAACGTTTTTCATACTTTTAACTTAAAAATAATGAGGGTTCTGATTTGTTATTTTACAAAACAAATTTCCCTGGGCATCCAGCTTTCACTACTTGGACAGGTAAAATAATTTCTGCACGTGCTTAGTTGGGCATGTAGCTTTTCAGTTATTTTTCAATCCCTGACCTCTGTATATTAAATTTGCTCTTAATGACTACAAAAACTGTTTCTTTAAGCGGTCCACAGACCAGTACATAAACATCATACACTCAGTCCACTCTAGGACACTTGAAGTACCCGGTTCCTTACTCACAATAAACACCTGGGGGGAGGGATATCAGTCACTACAATAACCTTAATATCATACGGTATTGTATTCTTATTATCCGGTTTTGCTGCAAAACCGCAAAAGCAAGTCCGCCAAAAGGCGAGGGTAAGAGTGTTGTTACCAAAAAATTTCAAGAAGAGACTTCAAAGTTGCAACTTCTGATCTTCAAATGGTGTGAAGCATGGATGAATCAGCAAAACTGCTGAATTAAAATTTAATAGTTAATGAAACCCGTTTGAATTCAAGTTTTCCTGTGAACTGCTGTTACTACCGAAAATATTACTTCATATGAAGACGAATAAAGCGAGAATTGAAATTTTCAGTTACTTTACGAACGGAATCACGGAAGGCTCCCTGAAAATTCAGGTTTTTTGATAACACTTCCTAACCAGAAAGATGACACCGAATTTTTGGGTGTAATCATAAAGTCTTTTTGAATCGGTTCTGACGCAAATTAAATTTATCAAAGCTATTCAAAGTCAATGGAACTGGTATAGACGGAAGAAAGAAGTTTTTGAATCGGGTTTTTAATCCCGCAGATATTGCTGTAAACGGAATCGTGAGCTAACACCTTCTGGTTGCAGACTTGTAAGTTAAGAAAAATTTGAATTTGTATGAGAAACATTTCTCAGCGGAATCTCTCTACAACAAAGGAAAACATTTTCAAATCGGACTCTTCGAAGAAGAGATATGGACAAATATAAGATATGCATCGACGCCCCCTGGCAAGGAAACCATGCATTATTTTTGAAAGAAAGTATTTTCAAAAGGTTTATCGATGTGAGCGGTATCGATCCAAGAAAAAAAAATTTAGTCGAATTTTCAGGAGCTCAGATTTTGCTGCAAATACATCAGAAGCGGAAACTAACACTTACGCCCCGTGGTGGCTAAACCATTTTTTACCAAAATTAGAACTTATATGCAAAATATTTCCCATCAGGATCTGTATCCGGTTCAGAAAGAATTTTTCAAATCCGAGTTTTAAAAGCAGAGATATCGGAGAAAACGCACTTTACTTTTACGCCCCCTAGCGGAAAGTTTATGATTTACTTGAAAATTGTGAAATTATATGAAAAACATGTCCCATCGGAAACTATACAATAAAGAAAGAATTTTTCAAATCGGACTATTGAAGCAGAGATATTAACAAAAAATAAGATATGCATATACGCCCCTGGCGGAGAAACCATGCAATATTTTAAAAAGAAAACATTCCAAAAAGGTTTATCGACGTGAGTGGCATCGGTCCACGAAATAATTTTTTTGTCGAGATTTTAGAAGCTACGTTTTTATGGCAAATATATCAGAAGCAAAGATTCCAGCTTACGCCCCCTAGTGGTCAAAGTATTCTTTACCAAAAATTATAAATTATATGCAAAAGATTTTCTATCAAGAGCTGTATCTGCTGAAGAAAAAAATTTTCAAATCGGAGTTTTAGAAGAAGAGGTATCGGGGAAAACGTAAGTTATTTTCACATCCCCTAGCGGAAAATCTATGCGTAACTTGGAAAAATAACTATACCTAAAATACTCTTCGATATAAATAGAATCGAAAGATAAAAGAATTTTTTCAATCGGATGTTTAGAAGCAAAAATATGGAATAAAATGTATTTTGAATTCGACATCACCAGCTTTTACGCCTTCTAGCGGCGAAATTGCACATCGTAAAAAGAAAAACTTAGTTAAAAGATCATCATTCAAATTTTTCTAGCTTCCCAATGAGCAAACATTTTTCAAATCGGACTAATAGATGCAGAGATATGGTGTCCACAGGCGGACGGACAAACCGGTAACAAAAGCACGATCTTTTTTTACAAAAGACGTACTGAAAAGTGTGTGTCGCATCTGAAGTCATGCAGAAAAGAGCGCAAAAACGTAAGAGACAGAAATTCAAAATTAAGTAACTTTCGAATTGACGGTGAGGACTTGTCTAAAAGATATAACTGAAAAGACTATCAAGTCTCATAAATCTGTAATTCGGGTAACAATAAAGAATATTTTGATCTTTCGCCTGCCAACGAGAGGCTTCGTCAAGGCAAGTTACATTAGACGAATGTACCCATTTGGAGTTTAAAATTGAAATTCGGAGAACATAACGAAGTTTGAAATGTAATAAACAGCAAATATTACGATACAAACACGTGAATCTGCGATGGTCATTACGTAAGTCCAATGTTCGCGTAGTATAATAGGCAAAGATATCAAGTCATAGCTTCTTTTTTTGAATCCAATACCTGTGGAGGGTAGACGGTGGTGTCACTTAACAAGTATACCAACATTGCAGATATCAGCTCTTGTGCCAACTTTAATAGTCTCTCTGATAGCGGTTCCATTGAAACTTGTGAACGGGGACACCAGTTTCCTTTCATTCCAAAGTGGAACTTCTGCGTTATATAGTACTTATTTTGCTAAAGCAGTTGTTCCATATGTTCTTTATGTCGTGCACATAAAGATAGTTTCGTCATGCCGACCATGAACTTTATAAAGAAATCCCGGAATTCTGGTATGTAACCCCTGCAACATAGTCTTTATTTATTTATTTAATTTGGTGTACAAATAAGTTTTAAAGCGTTTTAAGACAACACAACACGTAATTTGAAATAAAACAACAATACCTTTACGAATCAAAATATGCGCCGTTATTATCTATCACCTTCCGCCATCGGCCGGGCAGCTGACGGATTCCAGCCGTGAAGAATACTTCGTCGTGTGACGCGATGAAGTCGTCAACCCACTTTTGCACTTCGTCACATGTCCGGAACCGTACATCAGACAAACCATGTTCCATCGATCGGAGCAAATGATAGTCTGAAGGAGCTGTGTTGGGATTATACGCCGGATGCTCGAAAACTTTCCAGCCAAGCGTCAATAACGTTTCCTTGACCGATTTCGCGACATGCGGCCTAGCGTTGTCATGCAGTAACTTCACGGGATGCAATCCTTTGCCTGTGAATGGACGTTTCCGACAGATTTCCTGGTTCAATCGAAGCAATTGTTGCTTGTAGTGATCAGAAGTAACACTTTGACTCTGTTCCAATAGTTCATAGTAGTGCATACCCTTCATGTCCCACCAGATACACAGCAGAACTTTCTTGGAGTGAATATTGCGTTTCGGTGTCAAAGTCGTTTCTTCAACGGGGTCTACCCAGTGTTTTTTGCGTTTGGGATTGTTGTACCATACCCACTTTTCATCACCCGTAACGACATTTCCACAGGAAAAACTTTCTGTTTCATCCAGCAATGCTTGCAGTTCCTCATGTGCGACCTTCTGCGGGCCGCCGCTACATTATCGATCGTTTACATCGAAATCCCCTGCTTTAAACCGTCTAAACCAAAACACACACGTGCTTTTCGATACAATATTCTCCTCCAGAACAGAACAGATCGATGCACATGCTTTTGCAGCACTTTTTCCTTGATGAAATTCGTAACGAAGACAGTGTCGAATAAATACAGTATCGCTTGCCATCTTTCACCTACCGATGTGCAAGTGCGTTTGACAGTTGGGCAAACTTCTGTGCACATTTTATACTCTGGACCAGTTACGGTCACATGACAACAACGCGGGGGAATGTTGGATATGTACATTAGCTTTATACGTCACCCAAAAAACGCTTTAAAACTTATTTGTTTACATAATTTTTATTTTTGCTACTTGCAGTTAATATTTCACCAAAAGATCTTTGTGGCTTGAGTGATACTTCAATAAATTCTCGACACAGAATAAGAAATGAGCTGCACACGATATGCTGCCAGCAAATTTCATGACCATTTTCTTTGCCTTGTGTTGTCATTTAACATGTTCCTTTTTACCTTTTGAAATAAGTCGCATAGTTCCCATTCATGAAAGCCTGTTGAGATTCCTTTCTTTATTATACTGAAAATTTCCTGATTTTTTTAAACTATCTGTTGAGCATACCGTTAGAGTTCTACGCATCCATGATCTGGACACAGCAGTTCTGTATAATCTCGGGCATGGAGAGTCATTCGGAATGATGTTGAAAACAATATAACTCGGGTTTTCTTTAATACTTCCTCCGGATATGCCTCACAGCTTTTTACTGGTGTCTCCAGATAGCTTGTTGCTTCATCTACTGGGATCGAAGGGAAAAATTAAACTATGTCAAAACTTCTTGAAATACATGTATCATTGACTTGAATGACCTTGATCCTGTCAACAAAGTCTTGCGTTGACTTCAGGGTATGCGCTGATACTAGAAGGAAAGTTGTCATGAATGTGGTTAAAGCTTTTGCCAAATGATATGCCGGAGATTTTTTCTTAGCTACTATCGGTCTTAAGCTGTGGCCTAGTTTATGGTGCCTCAGACTTCCGAAATGAGGTGGGACATAAGCGCCAGGGGCTATCCTCGTTGGTTCTTTACATATCGTGGAGATGCCTTCGATTTTAGCTATGGCTTTCATTTTCCTGATTAAGGCGTCAGTCGAGTTCCTCGGGATGGCTACCAGCCTCGTTGATGAACTTATGGATTTAGGTGGTGTATTCTATAGCATCCATAATGCCAAGCTGACCGGTCTTCTCTGTTTCACTGATTACTATATTAGGATCCTTCCGGGGTCTAAGCGTTACTTGAAATCCTGTTTACTGGACTTTCGATACCGTTTGACGGTGGATTTGAGAAACGCTCTTCTTGATAGACTTTATTAATGGCGCTCTCCAATAACGGAATGATGCGTTTGGGATTCAGTCTTAAATGCATTGAGAATTTTGCTCCTTTTTCTAGGACTTTCATTTCGGTGTGCGATATAGGTCTACTGCAAATATTAATGATGGCTATTTTGCAGTCTATTTTTGTAGTCTATTATCGATAATGGGCATTTTGTAGTTATTATTGTAGTCTGCTATTTAGAATGCGTACTTTGTAGCCTATTATTATGGTCTTCTATTAACGATGGGTACTTTGTAGTCTATTGCTGTATTGTAGTCTTCTATTAACGATGGGTACTTTATTGTTCACGTTTATTACACAAGGTGTCGAACTTCCGTGCATGTCTGGAGTGCACTGAAGTTAATTTTAAACTCTGAACGGGTAATATGTTCATTTAAGGTAACTTGCTTTGACGACGCTTCCCGTTGGCAAGCCAAAGCTCGGCATATTAAAATATTCTTTATTACTAACCAACTACGGATTTATGAGACTTTCTTGTCTTTTCAGTTATAATGTGACATCACAAAAGAAAAATCAAGGAAATAAAGGCTTACCTGTAACACATGACTGTGTAGCAATCCCGCTGGGATGAAGAACATATGAGCTGCGAATGTATAATTTATAAAATCTACATTTGTTACCGCGTTTGACGCCATTCCAGAAAAATTAGGAGGGGGAAGCTGGTAATTACCCCTAGTAGAACTATGTGTAAATGACAGGTGAATTGAGATGGTTAGTTTTCAAGACTGATTGAAAGCGTTCTTGTTTAACAAGCGCTTTAAAAACAGGCATTTCAGTTCAAATATACATTCATCGAAACTCTTCATTGTGCTTTGATTAATACCGAAAATTCCGAATCTTTGCAAAGTGTTGGTACTACAGTGTTGCCAGAAGTATGTAAATGTTAAAGCAAGAGATGAGCGTTGAAATTTCATGTAAACGGAATTTAAAAAGTCGGGCGTTTTTCTTTTATAAGACTGAAAAGATTGATTTCCTATTGAAAATGCGGAGGTCATGTCGAAAAAAGTTGAAGTTTAAGCCCACATGACATAACAATATGTTTATTATAAATGCAAACACATCCAGGTCAGCAAAGCTTTGATTTAGATATTTTATTCAATCAATTTCGATATACATATAGAATAGTATTAGTAATCCAAATTTCTTGTTGTAAAATATAAATCAAAGTTTCCAAGTTTTCGCATATCAACCAGATGGCTTTTTCAAGGAAGGGAGACAGTTAGCTGTCTACCTGCCTTGAAAAAGGTGAGAAAACTTGGAAACTTTTATTTATATTTTACACCAAGAAATCCGGATTACTATAACTATTTTAAGTGTAACTGTTGTACAGTTCCTTGTTACTAATTCGATTCACATTATTATAATGAAATTAATGAGTTATGACGCATAGGAAAGCTTTGTACTTCTGAATTTCTTGAAAGTTTTGGTGGTTTGTTTCTGTGTTTAAAGAACCACCATGAATACCTCAGAGGGCTATAAGCAGAAGCTGTCCCTAATTTGGGGCCACTTGTCCCAGAGAAGGAAGATAATACAATTGCATCGCGTCGTAAGAAAAATACACCACCCGTGCCTCATCCGAGACACGACATAGTGCCCACTTCAACGAACTGTCAGAAGCCATCGTAAACGACCACTGCGTTACAGGAACGGTGGTACATTCCTTGAAAGTAAGACGAAGAGGTAGAGCTCAGATGGCAACAACACTTCCGACAGACATGGTGAAAATGCATGCGTAGGAACGCGTGTGCGCGCTTTTTTCCCAGCATATTCGGCTAAGTTCTTTTATTGAAAGTTAAGCACGTATGAGGAATGAATGCTGTGTTTTTCTTAAGTCGCAGTTATTTTCTCCCATTGAACCAAAAATTATGCTTGTGTGGATACATTGCTTACATTGCTTTCTTGTTTTTTAATCATTCCCGATGTTTTGTAAATAGTACGATTCATTCGTCATTGTTTCCTTGTCCTTCTGAAATCAAAGTAAAATTTATTTTGCACTGGTAAAAGATCCGACTCGTGCCGAAATGGCTAGTTTATGTGCTGCTTGGGGTGCACCTCACTTTGTGCTGATTCGATAGGTATGTGCTTTTCTTGAACAGCAGCACTCTGCATATACACTGACGGAAAAAATCCCAACACCAAGAAGGGGTTGTGTTAGATAAACCTACAGTTGGTAGGCGGTGAGAGTACATCTGTAAGATGACGTCCATGCAAATTTCGCGCTCAGCGCATACGTGTGGCGCTAGTAGCGCCCCTCGGAACATGTAAAGCAGGTTTGCTGTAAACACGCGCTGTAACGTTCGTGAGCGTTAGTTATCGTTGAGATTCAACGTAGGGTGTTGATGTTAGTCAAGAATGCCTTTAAGAAGACGAAGAAGCCATTATCAACAGCTCACGGAGTTTGAACGAGGTCGTGTAATAGGGCTACGAGAAGGTGGATTTTCTTTCCGCAATATTGCAAAACGACTTGGCAGGAATGTAGCCACTGTGCATGATTGTTGGCAGCGGTGGTCAAGGGAAGGTACTGCCTCAAGAAGTCCGGGTTCCGGCCAGCCACGTGGCACTACTGAGAGGGAAGACCGCCGTGTACGGCGTATGGCAGTGGCGCATCGTACCGCGCCTACGACAGCAATTCGAGCTGCAGTTGCCACCACAGTGACACAACGAACTGTTATAAATCAGTTACTTGAAGGACAGCTCCGAGCCAGACGCCCTGTAGCGTGCATTCCACTTGCTCCAAACCACTGCCGTTTGCGACGTCAGTGGTGTTAAGCTAGAGCTCATTGAAGGACGGAGTGGAGATCTGTTGTGTTTTCTTATGAAAGCCGGTTCTGCCTGGGTGCCAGTGATGGCCGTGTGTTGGTTAGAAGGAGGCCGAGACACACTGGACCTACACCTGGAGTTATGGTCTGGGGAGCAATTTCCTATGACAGCAGGAGCACTCTCGTGGTTATCCCACGCACCCTGACGGCACAGTTGTACGTCGTTCTGGTGTTTCAACCTGTTGTGCTGCCATTCATGAACAGCATTCCAGGGGTTGTTTTGCAACAGGATAACGCTCGCCCGCATACCGCTGTTGTAACCCAACATGCTCTACAGAGCGTCGACATGTTGCCGTGGCCTGCTAGATCACCAGATCTTTCACCAATCGAGCACGTATGGGATATCATTGGACGACAACTCCAGCGTCACCCCCAACCAGCTTTAACAGTCCCTGTATTGACCGACCAAGTGCAACAGGCATGGAACTCCATCCCACAAACTGACATCCAGCACCTGTACGACACAATGCATGAACGTTTGCGTGCTTGCATTCAACATTCTGGCGGTTACACCGGTTATTAATGTACCAGCATTTCACATTTAAAATGGCTCTTCTTGCGCTTACATTAAGCTGTGATCTTGAAACCTTAATCGATTAAATATGTTAACTATGCAAATATATTGCCGCCATTTCATTCCTCTACAACTATTTTTTCGTGGTGTTGGGATTTTTTTCCGTCAGTGTACATAGCGTTCCTAAAAGAAGTTCCATTCGTCAATTCATCCAGTGAGCGAACAGTAAAACATAAAAAAGAATGTCACGATATTTACTAAATAAGGCTTTAATAACAGAATGGCTCTTTAAATCATTGTTCTACACTAACTGATATTAATAAATTAACCAATTAGTTTTGAAGTCATAATTTCCAGAGTGTTTGTCCTACAACTCTGGTTCTCTCTTTTTCCTGTACTCACTGACTCTGAATTAGAGCCCGGTGACTCCTTATTGCTTCAGATGCTCATGGGGTCGTAAAACTCCGAAAGAGGAAAAATTCGGTAATATGTAATTGTTGCTGTCTGAATCTTTTATTCGCTGGGAATGTGAGTTGTGTGTGCGTACATGTAGCTGAATTACATTCATCCTTCTAGAACGTATTTAGCAGAGAAGTGAACAAATTATTGACTGCCTCATATTATCATGTAATGCTTGAACACATTTTCTACAGTGGCACGATGAAGTCTACCTCAGTGTTAGTTCCATATATATTTCGTAGTTTACATTCTACGTACTATAGAGACATCCTTAACTAAAATCAATACGAACTTGGGAACTTATGCATTGTCCTTTAAAATTTGTTTTAAATTGTGTACTAACTGACTACTTACAAATGCGAAGCTCTTAACTATTATTATTAAAATAATGAGACAAATAAATGAGATGGAAGTTCCTCCAGGTTTGTGATTTTCAACTAACATTTCCTCTAAACGGCAGTCCATGCATTCTCTAAACGCTGCTAAGTCTGAAACTCATTAGAATTAATCATTTGCTTTCAGGGGAACACATTCTAGTTCCGCAAAATAAACTTCTCTGTTTAGGTGCAGAGAAGTAATTACATAACAAACTTTTGACAGATGCTGATTTTACATCGCACACCTTAATTTTACAATTGCAATTAACAAAAAATGGACTTCCAGGATGACGCAGACCATTCTATCTAACATTCTATCTAACATCAGCATGATATGCAGGTAGTGCAGTTAAGTATTCATTTCGGGCATTTTAATAATCGTAAACTATGTTATATAATGGAAGCACTTGCATCATATACGTATATTTTAATAACAATTGAACCAGCTGTTAATGTGATATTGAGTCGTATAATAGGGTCCTGTTCTAGTGAGTTGTCGACTTCTTCTTGACTTGCTGTATATTCTGTTTCCATAAAAACACCTCTGCGTACGAGTGACCTTCCAGCAATAAAACAGGAACATCAGTAAATTATTAAATGTCATCTCACTCTCACCACACCTCCCGGGAGAGGACAAGCTTGTTCATTTCATTTCGGCGGGCGAGCGACATTTTTCTGTAATGACCTGAAGATGTCTCTACAGCCGAGAGGAAATGCAGTGAATCGCTGACGAAATTTTGATTTTCGATGCCACTTCTTTGTGTGTGAGCAGTGCTTTCTTGAGAACTTCCAGCATTTTGAAAATGGTGTTTTAGTGCGCTGGGGAGCTGAGTTTCAAGAGTAATTTTAGATTTGCTTTCGCGACACGATTACTTTTCCTCAAGGTGCTTTGACTTGACTTCCTCTCTCGACAGGATTATTCCTTCATACGTGCTTTAATTTTGGTGCTCTTCTTCTTCTCGGTTGCGCATATCCCAAGGGGTAAAGATATCTATTGTACTTTTTTCACTTTATTTGTTGTACCTGCATTCAGAATCCATCCTGAAATTTCCCGGACGTGGAAGAAATGGATCTCTGAAATTCAAGAGCATTTGCTGTTAAATGCATCAAAGAGAGAGATAAAATCTGAGAAGCTATTTAGAAAAAATCTTTTGAGGATACTCAAAATATCTGTAAAAATGAGTATAACATTACAGCGATGCAAGCGTTTTGTTCCCAAATGAATAACATTACTGAGATACATAAGGTAAAGCAGAAAGTATTGGAGATCTCAAATTTGGATATCCAAATAGCGGTTACTATTTTTCTTCTCCCAGTTGAAATGGGCGACGGTATTTTCCATAAAGACAAATTTCTAATGTATTGCTTATTGAGGTTCATGTTTTTATCTAAGAGTATATTTTATACATTGATTTTGTAAACATAAGGGTCATAGTAAAAGACTATAAATGTTTACAGCAATTCTCCGAAAGGGAAAGAGGTTTGGGAAGGAATAGGTTAGATAATCAGATTTCCCCTTCGAACCCAAGTGAAAGAGAACAAGAAGCGATTTGCATTCTTATTCACGTTTAAATGTAGGAGAAAATAAAAATAAGAAACATCAAGTTGAAGAGATTTCTGACTGTAGTGAGTAAAAGATTGAGAATGCAGAAATCGTAGTGAGTAAACAAGTGCTGGGAATTCCTGCGAAAAGAGAAATTTCTCTTAGACAGAAAGAACAGATTTTTAATGACGTTAAAATTGGTGAAGTGGATAATGAAAGTGTGAAAGCTCATCATATGAGTCTGAGACCTTTCAGAAGAGGACAGTTCAGAAGATAGTTAAAAACAGGTTCATACAAATCAAGAAATGACTCTTGGAAATGAAATGGAGGATTTCTCATCTCAGATAAAAGTACCTCACGTTAAGAAAAAAGTGCTGTTGATGAAAATCTTGCTTATTTAGTGATAAATGAAAGTTCAACTTCCAGGAAAAGAACTTGACTTTTTTCTGAAAAAAGCTGGAAGTGGGGGAAGAGAGATTTTTTTTATATGCGTTGACAACAAGATAGGGTGTTCTTGTTTTTTCACTCTTAATTTTCTTTTCTCTTTTATTTCGATTAGAATATGTAATTAAAAAATATTCAATTTTTAATTTTAACACAATTACAGGCTAGAGTTTGCAGGTTTCTTTTTTGTAGAGCGGGACATCTCCGCTTTTCACTCATCTAGCCTTTTTTACTAGTTTGATAAATTGATTTCTGACGTTGTTAATCCTATTTTTGTTGTTCACAACGTCAGAAATTTAGATTAAAAGTATTTTGCTTAACGAATTTAGTCATTTTTATTATTCAGTGATTTACTTATGTAATATTCTAGGAGCGGGTGGGGCTGCCTTTTCTATGTCCCTTCTAGTTCACTTTACTCCGTATTTCTCATACTCCTTTTATTTTATTATATTATCCATGTTGTAGTTTCACTTTCTTTTAGGTAATACACTTTTGTAATCGATTTTAATTTTTCTTTTTCTTAGCTTATAAAATGTTTTCAAAGATTATTTGTGTTGTTATCGTTTGTTTTGCTTTCCGGAAGATGGGGAGAGAAAGTTTCTTGTCCTCGCCTTCTTCCTGTTTTTTGTAATAAGTTTGCGTACTTTTCACTTCAGCGGGTCTTTTTCATTTTCTTATTTTCGGGGAGAAAGAATGGTATCTCCTTCCTCCTCAACCTGTTTTTTTTCTTATCTGCTTCGTATCTTGGTGTTTCTTTTCAAGTTCCGTGCTGTGTGAGTCAACTGGTTTGCCGGTTCTTCTTTGTGTGGATGAATTGGATGCAACAGTTCTGTCGGGTGTTTAAGTAAGTTTGTGTCCTTTTCTTTTAATATCCTAACTTTCAAGACCGTTTCAATTTTTTTGAATGGTTGCGAGAGTTTTTCTTTTTGTCTCTGCATTAATCCTGATCTCTCAGATCTTCCTAAAGAGGTGAGATAGGGATTCCAGAGATCTCCCTGGGGCTATACTTTGTAGTGTAGTCCAGGTGGGATTTATCTTTAAAGACAAAGTTTTTTTTCTCATGTCTAGAAAAGTCCGAGCAGAGCAGAAGTTCAGAATCTGGAGGGTGTTCGATCATAATAAATTGCTACAGCAATTTTCAAGATTCGGATCTAAGCAAGAAAAATGAAGTCCATCTATAAATGAAGCACAGGTGCATTTCCTTATCTCTGAGATAAGTGTGTCGGTCTTACCTAATCGAGAACGAGTGTTCTTGAAGCGCGTTGAAAGACCTTTAAAATGACTTAACAGTGAAAACACTGACTGTGGGAAACGTGACTGGAAGGGGAAGAAAAGATGAAGTTGAAATATTAAGATGCAGTTATTTTTCAACATAACACTATTTTAAAGAAACATTTCAGCAATTTTAGGATATGCCGGAATATTAATCATTTAGAATTCGTCTCAAAACATAAATTTATAAAAGCAGAAAGATGTAAATTTCCTATTATCGAAAAGCAAGATGAGGAGGGATAAAGCGCATGAACTTTGTACAAGACTTTCTACAACATACCTAACCTTCACGAAAAAAAATGGATCTTAGATTACATTTTCCAGGAATCTCAAATATTTTCTGTCAGAAGTAAACGGAAAAAGTGTCAGAGACTGGTGGGCATAATATTTTATATTAATGAACTACTACTGAGCATATTTTCTTCTTGTTCTTCCCATTGCTTTCGCAACCTGGAGGAAAAGTATGATTTCTGGAAGGCAATGAATCACTTATTGCAAATGGTCCTGGAAAGTAATCAGGTGCTTAAAGGTATCGATCTTAAGGGACGTGCTTCACGAGAGAATAAAGACGCACGAAGGAACAAAGAAGGAACATGAAAGCATATCAGAATAGGGACGAAATGATAGATTTCTTCACAGTATTTGATATGATAAATTGAAACGTGTTACTTTAAAAGCAGGAAAAACGCCATATTACTTATGATTACAGACAGAGCATTACAGACAAAACATGAATTGCACACTAAATGCAATAGAAAAAATTCAAAAGATTTATAGTTAGAAAAGGCTAAACTGTATAGCTAAGCGCTTATTTTGGACTTGTATAAAATGGAGAAAACTTTGAGAGTAGAAAACAGCTGTCACAAAGAAACAGCTGAAATCAAATAGTGGGGACTGAAGGAAGTAAAAGAGTAGTGCGCTTTTAACCATTGGATGGGCTCTGAAAGGTAAAATCAAGCAATAAGGTGTTGCAGAACGAAAAAGGCGTTGATGGAGGAAGAGATACGAGGAACAACTTTGGCGTGGTATAGCCAAGACAAAGGTACTTGCTGTTAGATGGAAGTACAGCTGAAAGTAAAGAATAAGAAAAATAATAAGTTGATATAGGCAGACGCACAAGATGAAGAGAGCTGAAAAATCTCTAAAATACCCAGCAAAGCAACTAAAATGGTATTGACAGTTACAAAAGCACAGTACCTGAATGGCGTCTTAAAAAATTAGATGCCAAAGATGGAATCAAGCGAAAATATTCAAAACTTAAAAAGGAAAAAATAAGACGATCAGTACATTTGAAAATGAACGTAGAGAGACACGGATACCTCATCAGGACATAAGGAATAACCAGAAAGAATATTTTAAGAGACTTGTGAAAAAACAGAGCCGAAGATTAAGAACACAGGACGAACCAAACTGAGAAGTAAATAAATACACTGCTCAAAATAGTTAGCGGAGCATGTGACGTTGGCGACATTATGCAAGTTAATCGCGTAGTATCTTACCGAAGCGTGGAAAACTCAAGACGAGTGTGACGTAGACAGCAGAATCATGCATATTCTTATGAAAATTAACGTCTATCATGTCAGAATGCAAACATCCCAGATTGAGATAAATACGAAGTTTAGTTTTTGGAAACTGCTTTATTGTGACGTGTTTATCGTGACATTTCATTTCTTGAAGTCTTTGGTTCGAGCGATGTCTCAACAACATCATTTACCGGAATTAATGGTGTGGAGAGCTATTCGCAGGCTAGAAGCAGGTCAGACACAGCGAATGGTGGCAGAAGCCATTGGAGTGTCACGAAATGTCGTTTTCCGACTGTGGACAGGATTCCATGATACCGGAAGTGTTCGACGAAGACATGGACAAGGCCGTTCACCAGCATTTACAGCCAGAGGGACGACCGTTATCTATTGTTAACAGCCTGTCGGAACAGGCGACAAAATGCTACTCAGCTCCTGAGAGAGCTTCTCGTGTCAACAAGATGAAGGCTGTCAACTCAAACTGACCGCAGCCGCCTTTAACAAGGTCCCCTTTGTGTACATAACCAATTATTTGTGTCCCTTTGATCACATGAAACTGTACGGCCCGTAGAAACTGGGCTGAGGAACATTGTGGTTGGTTTACAGCGAGTGGCGTTCTCTTTTCTGACTAGTCTAGATTCAGTCTGCTGGAGTCTGAAAATCGATGAGTTCTTATCTGGAGGGAGCCAGGAACACGAAACTTCCAATTACGATCGACATGGATTGATGGTCTAAGCACGCATAAGTATCGGTGGACGTACGGACCTGTACGTCGTCCTAAACGGCATTCTTACGGCCCAGAGATATGGAGACGAGATTCTCAGAGCAATTATTGTTTTCCCGTATGCTGCAGTCGTCGGTGATTAGTTCCTTTTTATGGACGATAACGCTTAACTTCCTAGAGCTCGGCCAGTGGATAACACGCTTCAAGAACATGAAATTATTCTTTATAAACATGCTTCATGAAGAGGGAAATGCTTTAAGAAGAAAGAATTGGTCTCTTAAACATGCTTCATGAAGAGGAAATGCTTCAAGAAGAAGAAATTAGTCTTTTAAACATGCTTCATGAAGAGGAAATGCTTCAAGAAGAGAGAATTAGTCTTTTAAACATGCTTCAAGAAGAGAGAATTAGTCTTTTAAGCATGCTTCAAGAAGAGAGAATTGGTCTTTTAAACATGCTTCATGAAGAGGAAATGCTGCACTAAGAGAGAATTATTCTTTTAAACATGCTTCAAGAAGAGAGAATTAGTCTTTTAAACATGCTTCAAGAAGAGAGAATTAGTCTTTTAAACATGCTTCATGAAGAAGAAATGCTTCAAGAAGAGGGAATTAGTCTTTTAAACATGCTTCATGAAGAGGGAAATGCTTCAAGAAGAAAGAATTGTTCTTTTAAACATGCTTCAAGAAGAAAGAATTAGTCCTTTAAACATGCTTCAAGAAGAGAGAATTAGTCTTTTAAACATGCTTCACGAAGAGGAAATGCTTCAAGAAGAGGGAATTAGTCTTTTAAACATGCTTCATGAAGAGGAAATGCTTCAAGAAGAGGGAATTAGTCTTTTAAACATGCTTCATGAAGAGAGAAATGCTTCAAGAAGAAAGAATTGGTCTTTTAAACATGCTTCATGAAGAGGGAAATGAAGAAGAAATAATTAAACATGCTTCAAGAAGAGAGAATTAGTCTTTTAAACATGCTTCAAGAAGAGAGAATTAGTCTTTTAAACATGCTTCATGAAGAGGGAATGCTTCAAGAAGAGGGAATTAGTCTTTTAAACATGCTTCATGAAGAGGGAATACTTCAAGAAGAAGGGGATTAGTCTTTTAAACATGCTTCATGAAGAGGGAGTTAGTCTCGAACGTATGGAGTGTCGAGCATTCTCCCCTGACTTAAATCCAATTGAGTGTGCCTAGGACTCTCTTGGCAGACGGATTGCAGTTCATCCAGAGTTACACTCTTCGTGAACTTGAAACTGCCCTCATTAAGGAGTGACGAAGATACCCCCAAAACCTCCTCAATTGCCTCATCAATTCCAGGCCTCACAGACGTGCAATGGTCTTAGCCGCTCGAGGGGATCACACACCCTACTAGAGATCAGTTACACTTTAAAAAAGCAATATTTTGTTGTTGTTGTACAGATATGCATATTGTTGTATAGCATATTGCATCTTGGGCATTAAATGATAATATTGCCTAAAAATTCGCTAATGTGCTTTTCCTTACAAATATTACTTAATATTCTTCTGCATTTTACATAAAAATAATATTTTACGTTCAACAACGTCAGTTTCACATGATTTTTTTTACAATATCTCTTACTCCCCTAATTCTTTTGAGCAGTGAATAAAGACTATATAATTCCCTTAAACATAACGAAAAGGCCAGACATTACACTTAGAATTCCTTAAGTGTAGAAAGTATTAACATACCATAGGATCTAATAGAAAATGTATTTGAACTGAAAAATATTCAAGAAAAATGGGAGAGCAATATTTTAATAATATCCGTTTCAAAGGGAAAATTGTATGTTCAGGATTGCAAAAATTCAAGGGCAAAACTATTTATCGTACCACAAAGATATGGGAAAACACATTGTTTGAGAAATTGGAAAAGAGAGGTGAAAAGTAGTGGAATGGTTCGGATCAGTGTAAGGAAGAATTATGTAATATAATTATTGTCGGTAAAGCGTCCACTAATAGAAATAGCTACTTACGCCCAGTAGCGGCTAAATGTGTCTTACGAAAAATCGTAAATTCTACACAAAATATTTCTGATAAAAAATATTTATTTATATATTTTATATATAAATATCTTTGCAAGTGCAAAGATTCTGCTATTTGAAAATACAACACACATAAAAATTGGAAAAGGAGTGAGACAAGGTGACACCATATCTCCGAAGCTCTTTAATGCCACATTGGAAAATGTCTTTCAATCACTGAACTGGGAAAACAAAGGCATAAAGATTAATGGAGATTATCTAACCCACCTTCGTTTTGCTGATGACATAGTCATTTTTGCAACTACCCCATCGGAGCTGCAGAGTATGATGCAGGAACTTGCTGACAAGAGTAAAGAAGTGGGATTAAAAATGAACTTTCAGAAGACAAAAGTGATGTTCAATGCTTTTACAAGAAATGAAGATTTATCGATTGATGGAGAAAAGCTGGAGATAACAGACACGTACGTTTATCTTGGACAGCAGATATCAAGTGAGGGTCACATTGGTGAAGAAATTAATCGGCGTACAAAACTTGCCTGGAGAGCTTTTGGAAGAAACAGCATAATTTTCAAGAGCAATATGCCATTATGTCTTAAAAGAAAAGTGTATGATCAATGCATCCTGCCAGTGCTTACGTATGGTGCAGAGACGTGGACCTTAGCTAAAAGAGACATACAAAGGCTGCAGACAACTCAAAGTAGCATGGAGAGGTGTATGCTTGGTGTAACCAGGAGAGATAAGAAGAGGAACTCGTGTATCCGAAAAATGACAAGAGTGGAAGACATCATGATCAGAGTTAAATCCCTGAAATGGCAATGGGCTGGACATACTGCCAGAAGAACAGACCATCGATTAACAGCCGAAATTTTAGATTGGATTCCAAGAGACAGGAAAAGACCCAGAAGAAGACCACATGGAAAATGGGTGGATGAAATTCGAAAGTATGCGGGAGTGACATGGAGGAGACTGGCACAAGACAGACCGTTGTGGAGGAAACTTGGGGAGACCTTTGTCCAGCAGTGGATTGATAATGGTTGACAATGATGATGATGATGATGATGATATAAATATAAAATACATAAATAAAATATTATTTATCTATTTTATATTTGTATAATATTCAAAATATTTTCTTATAGAAGATATGAGAGACAAAAAAAATTCTCCAGGTTCAACAATTAGACGCACAGATATAAAGGAAAACGTGATGTAATTTTGCGTCCCCTAGTAGAAGAATTATGCCTGGTTTTAAGAGGGAAATGGGTGCAAAATACTGTTCATAAGGAAAAATATCCTACTAAGTAAGATATTTTCCAAAGGAATGTAAGAGTAGGAGGAACTGTTTCAAATCGAAATATACACTGACGCCTCCTAGCTGCAGAACTGTGAATAATGAAAAATGGAAAATATGCGATGGCAAAGTGTTCTTCATAACAAAAGTTATGCAAAAGAAAGAGTTTTTAAATACGGCTTTTGGAAGCTAGGATAGGAAGAAAAAAGTGTTTTACATACACACCCCCTAGCGGAAAAACTGTGCATTATTGAAAGAGGGTAATGTTCGCAATCTTTTCCGTAGTGATTGTCATGAAGTGCAATGTTTTTAAAAGGACATCTAGAAGCAGAAATACAGTTGCAAACAGAAATACACTCTGGTGCCGCCTATCGTGAGAACTGTACATTATGAAAACTCAAAGGTGGATACTAAACATTCTAATAAGTGAATTGTGTCCAGTGTTAAAAGAATTCTTCAAAACGGACTATTAGAAGCAGAGATATTGAAGAAGAAATTTATTAGGTATTTGCGCCACATAGGAGTGAATTCTGTATTATTTTGAGCAGGAAAAGCGCATCCAATATTTTCGTAGTTAATAGTATATGGCCGAAAAGGAATTTCTTCAATAGATTTTTTAGACACGTAAATATTGCTACAAATTTTGTGTATAAGCAGAAATGTGCATTTTTTCTACATAGTGGCAGACTCGTTTGTTAGGAAAATTGGAAAATATATACAAAACATTCCTCATCAGAAACACTGGCCGACAAATAAAGAAATATTTCAACCTGAACTGTTAGGAACACGGATATGGGAGGTAATATTGTATTTCTCTATGCCCCTGGCGGAAAAACTGTGCATCATCATGAGCAGAAAATATGCGCAGTTTCAAATCGGACTTTTAGAAGCACATATATCGGGAAAAACGCAATTTACGTTTACACTCCCTAACAGTAAAATTGTGCATTATTTAAAAAAGAAACTGTACCCAAAATAGTCTTTGTTGTATATAAATGATATCGAAAGAAGGAAAGAAATTCTTTCCACCGAATATTTAGAAGCAATGTTGTGCCATAAAATGCATTTTGAATTCGATACCATTTCCATTTTTTCTCTGTATATGTGAAGTTACGCATTAGAAAAAGTCCAAAATGCAAGGATCATCATTCTCACGTTTCAGGCTTCCCAATGCGAAATGAATTTTTCAGATCGTACTAACAGGTGCAGAGATATGATGATATTCAAAGACGAACGGATGTAGTGATAATATACACCGATGATCCATTACATTATGACCACCTACCTAATAAACTCTAGGACCCCCTTTAGCCTGCAAAATAGCGGCTACTCGTCGAGACATTGATTCGATGAGGTGGCGACAGGTATCTTGGGTATCTGGCACCATAATGTCAACAGCAGGACTTCCAGTTCCTGCACATTTCGAGGTGGTGGTGATTTAGCGTGAACCCGTTTTCCAAGTCGAACCACAAATGTTCGATTGGGTTCATGTCAGGTGAATTTGGAGGCCAGGGCATTAACAGAAAGTCACCAGTATGTGCCTCGAACCACTATTTGAGGACTCTGGCAATGTGGCATGGCGCATTATCCTGTTGGTAATGGCCATCACCAGCAGGGGACACAGTTGCCATGAATGCCTGAACTTGGTCCGCAACGATGTTCAGATACCTGACGGATGTCAGGGATTGTGCTATTGGGATAATGGGGCCTAGATTTTCCCATTAAAACATCTCCCACAGCATAACACCGGCTTGTTTCCGCCCAACAGTGCATCCAGTAGCCATAGCCTCCTTTGGTAATCGGCGTATCCAAGCTCGGCCGTCTACGTGATACACCAGGAATCTTGATTCGTTAGACTGGGTCAC
The DNA here is from genome assembly GCA_039090855.1 of Macrothele yani. Classification (NCBI taxonomy): domain Eukaryota; kingdom Metazoa; phylum Arthropoda; class Arachnida; order Araneae; family Macrothelidae; genus Macrothele; species Macrothele yani. Next base: position 2,705,883 of record CM076995.1, on the reverse strand, counting down.
TTTCTTCCAGTTATCCACGGTCCAATCTTGATGATCTTGGGCCCATTTCATGCGGTATTGACGATGACGTGCAGTGAGCATGGGGACCCGGCTGTGTCTTCGGCTACACAGGCCCATGCGCAGAAGGCTGCGAGGAACTGTGTGATGTGACACATTGCCCTGATCACCACTGTTGGATCTGCGGGTGATTTGTCGCACTGTGGCACTGCGGTCGCTGTGACCAATGAGCGGCAGTCTCCGCTGCCCTCTGTCATCAGTGAGCTATGGACGAGACACGGCTGGACGATGGTTCGCCATTTTGAAAACTGTGCACTAATTTTGATACGTACTCACTACAGCGACACGTGAACAACCCACAAGCCGCACCGTTTTCGAGATCGTAGTTCCGAGGCGCCGTTCCATCACAATTTCTCCTTTATGAAACTCCAATAAATCGTCAGCTTTTCCCATTCTGACTCCGAACACTGCACTAACCGAAAGCTGGTCCTCGGGTTGTATATATACTGCTGTGTGAACTTCACTTGTGCCACCGTTCGGTCTCCAGGCGCGCTCATTTCTCTAGTCTGGAGGTGGTCATAATGTAATGACTCATCGGTATAAGCACGTTCTTTAAACGAACTAAAATGATGTGGTATACGGTCGTGAAATGATTAGCATTCAGTGCGAAAATATTTCTTACTTTTGCAATACTTACATTGTTCAATTTCCTCCTTTTTTTCTGTTATGCAGCTAAGCTCTAAAATGCCTGTAGATAAAAGAAATACATGTCTGTAAAACAAAATTTTATATGCTGGCATACCGGGGAAGCCAATGTATTGATCGTATACTAGATGACGAATTTATTGGGGCCAGTAGATCATTCTGTGCTAACAATCTGATACGGAGCTCTTCCTGGTTTTTGGAAATTGGTCAGAGATAGTATAACTAAGTAAATTTCTCCGTCATTTTTGTCCACGCCGGGCATCGAACTCAGGTCCCATCATTCCAGAATAAGTCGCTCTCCCAACTGAGCTACGCTGACGTATGCTTTCCGCTGCTATCTGCCTTTATCTCATGTTCGTCCTGCGGTGCAGGCACGTCACAATAGGTCCGAGTTCCAATCCCGGGACCTATCTCTGATATTTTTTATAAAAAAACTGTGAAACATGTAACTATGAGTCAATAATTGATGAGAATCTAAAGATGTACCACAATACTTGCAAATTTTGAAAGCATTCAGTCACTATTTTTATGAGTCGGAAATGCAAAATAGAAATTTGAGGACAGTCGTAAAACATATAAAAGCACCCTCCGTGTTATAAAGAATTCTTTAAAAATCTCTAACAGTTAAGCAAAAAAAATGATCTTTTGTGTTCTTCTGCAATTCTTATGATCTTCTCTCTTAAAACATTTTCTCTGTTTTTGTTTACATGCGTCAAATTTATTTTGAGTGAAAAAAGTTTTCATATGTATGTAATTATGATTTGGAAAAAGTTTCGTCAGTATTCAATGCCGTCTTTAATCCGAACTTTATTCTTTAAAAGAAAGGTATTAAAAAAAAAAAAAAAAAAAAAAGAAAGCTCTTTCATTGCAAAGAAACATTTCGACGGTTTTAAACAAAGACCAAATTTTACTGTTTTGGAATTAGTTTCAAAACATCAAATTTAAATAAATTATTAACCCAAGGACATTTATCCTTACAATTATATAAAAAATACGTATATCTTTAATAAGATATTTCCTTTGCTTTCTGACTGTCTTCATTTCAGTTGTACACGACATAACAGACCTAACATGCTCCTGAAACATTCCCAGAAATATTCTTATGTGAACCACTATACTGAGTTGCGCTTCTTCATTAAAAATTCATGAAATTACTTCAAAAATCCCCAGAACAAAATAAAATTTTCACACCACTGCAGCATGAAGTGTGTGCTAATATTTTTCAGTTTTCAAAACTAAACGCTATATTTTACATAATGTATTGCACTTTGTAAAATATATGTGAAACCACCAAGAATGTGGTAAAAATTTATTTCACCTGTCGTTTAACAACCCAAACTTCGCCCTATTTTCCTCTGCATTACATTTACTTCATACCTCTGAACATTAGTGATGTTTGAAGCCCAACTTATTTTGACAAGTTTGACTTAGTGGACATATCCTGACAAGAATAAATGGAAATTTTATAAAGTGAATATTTGTATCTTGAGCTTACACTGTTTCTCCTGGAAGTCCCAAGAATTTATTTGAACGTTCTAGCGTGTTAAGGCAATTTTTTTTTATTCCGAGCATCAGATGATTAGATAACATGACGTGAATTTTCTGTGGTTCAGGAACTGGCAATGTTAAAATTGTCATGAAAAAAAAGCATCCCTAATTTCTTTGACATTTGATGAGGTTCAGTATCCTGGCGTACAGAGACTATGACAACCGTGACGTCATTGCCTTCAGCCAGGCCATGAAGTAAAGAAGTGCAATGCAGAGAATCTGCAACTTCATTTGAAAGCCAATTAATTTGCTTGTGATTTGTAAAACGTATTTTCTTGAGACTCAACGCCAGCTGCTTATTATTTTTCTGATTCGATGGGTATGAAAGTGTCAAAACTGTCTTAACGGTCGAAGAATATTGGACAGTAAAGTGAGTTTCCTGTGGAAAACTTTCCCGACTTGAAAGTGACTTTAAAGACATTAACGCGTAGAGAGTGCAATTATTGCCAACATTGGGATAATGTTTTTCTTTTGTTGAATGTCCTAGTGTCCATAGCAATCATTAATATTTTGTGGTGTCCTTTTGAATTCGCCATAAATTTGGAGCTCTCAACACCAATGAGCGAGTAATATTTTTGAAACATATCCTGATTTGTATCAAATTATCGGGAAATACGCATTTTGTTTTCATTTTGTACCTTTCCCCGTTCTATTTTTGACTTTATTTCTGTTCTCGTTTTCCTTTTTTTTTCCATCAGGTTTTCCTTTTTCTCTCACTACTATTTTCCCTGGTTGAGTTGCTTTTTCTACCTTTTTCTCCAGTTCACTCTTTACTTATATTACTGATTTTCTTTTGTTATTAGGCTATTTACTGGAATTTAAACCTTTGGAGTATGTCATTCACATTGTCCCTTATTTCATTTCGTGCGTCATTCACATTTTCCTCTATTTCATTTTGTGCGTCATTCACATTTTCCCATATTTCATTTTGTGTGTTATTTAGCTGCAGCTACGATTTCCGCCTTCATTTCAGTTGTTTTCTGATTTGACGTACGTTAACTGTAGTGCTGACGTTCCCTTAAGTTTTTACTTCCCCGCTTTCTTTTAGCTATTTTTTTCTTCTCCTGTATATATGCTAACTTCTGAATATATACGTTTGTTCATTCCTTTTTGAAACACTTCTAAATTTCAAGTTTTTTTGTCACATCTCAAGTTCATCAGGGCTACTAGTATAAAAGAGTGATACAGTAAATTAAGTTTTGCGATAAATTCGCAAAGGCGGTGACCTAAACTTGTCAGTTGTTACTAATGTTTGTTGGAAAACCCAGAACGAAATTCGAAATAGCTTTCGAGTGTTACTACTGTTACAAAAGAGGGCACTGATCCTCTAAAAGTATGATACGAGGGTTGTACCGAAAGTAATTCAAAAGTGGGCATAACTTTTTTATTAACTGACAGAGGTCGTTCAAATTGCGCATGTTGGTAGAGTAACTCTTTCTCTATACAAAGTTACTACTCAACATAGTCTCCATCACAAGCGATGCATTTGCGCTATCGTTGAACCCAACTCTCAAATCCTCTTTGAAAAAAATCAGGTGTGGACTGACATACCCACTTCTTCACTGCCACTTTCACCTCATGTGTGTCATCAAATCATTGTCTCAGGAGACTTTCCTTCATTGTGCTGAACAGGTGGAAGCCGGAGGGCGCCATATCTGGGCTGTACGGTGGATGGGCACGACTGACCAGCCCAATTTGCTGATCGTCTGATTTAATGCCAAAGATGTGTGTGGTCTCTCATTGTTATGGTGAATGTGGATCATTTTCAGATTCTGGTTCGATCTCATCATCCTAATGGCTTCCTAAGCTTCTTAACTGTCTTAGTGTACCGCTGGCCGATCACGGTACGGCCACATTCCAGAAAATCTAAAAGAATGACACCCCTGTCATCCCCAAAAATAGTCACCATGAATTTCTGTGCTGATCGCTGGCTCTTGAACTTCTTAGGTCTTGGTGAAGAGGTGTGACGTCATTCCGTGAACTGATTCTTCGTTTCCGGATCATAAAGATACCCGCACGTACAACTTACGTTCTGATAGTTTGCTTAACAAGCTAATCGAACCATTACTACGTGGCATATGTTGCTTTATAATATCAGTCAGCAATATAATTGTGACGGACGTAATACTGTTTCACACGTTATTCATGAACACGTTGACTACCAGCGGGAGCATGTCGTATGTAACGTAATACATTATAATTAAATACATAACGTTCTAATGTATTACGTTACATACGACAGGCTCCCGCGGGTAATCAACGTGTTCATGAATAACGTGTGAAACAGTATTACGTCCGTCACAATTATATTGCTGACTGATATTGTAAAACACGCCCACGTTTCATCCCCTGTCACCAGATCGAAACAAAAAACGTGTCTTTATTGGCTTCAAACGCTTCCAGCAGATCAAATTCTCTCCGTCAAATCGGGTGTCAACTGCCGAGGTATCCACTTTGCACACACTTTCCGATACCCTAAGTGTTCCACCATCTTCTGTATAGCATTGTGACCTAAGTCCAATTGTGCAACAAGCTCACGAATTGTGACCGGCCTCTCCGCGCGAATCAATTCATCCACTCGCTGACGATTTGTGTCAGTAGTCTCAGATGATGGTCTCCCACTGCGTGGTTTGTCTTCAATGTTGGTTTTTCCTTCTTTAAACTTCATCCATCTGTTAGTATTGCTCTTGTCAATGATGTCATCACCGTAAACATTCTGTAGCCATCTATGGATGTCGGACTGCCTACACCCTTCCTTCGTCAAGAACTCAATGACGGCACCTTGCTTCTGCTTGAAATCCATTATTTACGTGCAATAAAGAAGGGTTGCTACAGAGGAAGCGTTACTCTACAAACATGTGCAATTTGAACGTCCTCGGTCAGTTAATAAAAACGTTATGCGCACTTTTGCATTACTTTCGGTACAATCCTCGTATAATAAGATTGTCGGTCAGCCAGCACAATCGGTGTCTGCTGATGAAGTGCAGAATTTTGATTGAAATGCGGAAATGGTTATTTGCGATGAAACAGCTGAACAAACTAGCATTTCATAATTTTATTATCGCACTACGTTTGAGTTGATTTCGATATGAAGCCTTCCGCGACTGCGGGGACATTAGAAGAAACAACACAGTTTTTCTATGTCAATGTCTGCTTCACTGCAGATGGCGAATGCGTTTTATGGTCTTTCTTCTGCTGTGTATTGAGAATAAATTACTTTGATGTTTTGGAAACATTTATCGAAAATGCGACTGAATAGATATCGACAATTTCAAAAATTTTGTTTGAGAGTTGTCAGCCATCGGAGAAAAGTGACCGTAGCGTTGGTCATTTCTCCTTTGAAAGAAATCAACCTCCAATTCACGCATGCAAAAGTTACAATGAATGCATGTTTAGTTATTTTTTCTTTGGAACCCACAAACGTGTTACCCGCAGGACAACAGTATGTGTATTTCACAAAATTCAGCTTCAAGAAATTAATAACTTAAACCTTATTGTAATAAATACAGATATTGTACTTATCTTCTGCATCACCGCTTTATGAAGACGCTATATTAGTTACACCTATAAGAACTGGGTATTGATAACGGATGTAACAATTCAAATAGCAGCTTCTGGAAAAACTGATCTAAAATGACTCTGAAACAGACAAAAGCTGCCTAAAACATAAAACTTTATCATCACTGTTTCATCATTTTTTGGCTATACACAGTGTGGCAAATAATTTTTAAGACTGGGTCTATAAAATGAAATAGAAACAAGAAATTATAATTTGTTTTAGTTTCTTATTCAAAATAAGTCCCTCCGGCTTCAATACACTTGTTACAGCGATTTAATAATGATTCGAATGCCTGTTCCAGTTCACTTTGCGAAATTGCCTCCAAAGCACGCGTCGAAGCTGTTTGTATGGTCGAAATATCATCAAAATAACACCCTTTTAACGTCATTGTAAGTTTTGGGAATAAAGAAAAGTCGCAGGGTGCTAAATCAGGCGAATGCGGTGGATGATTCAACACACAGACTTTCTTTTTTGCCAAAACTCTACGAACAAGAAATGAGGTGTGGCTGGGTGCATTATCGTGCAACAAACACCAACTGTTTTCATCCCGATATTTTGGACGAATGCGACACATTCTGCCCATCAAACGCCTCAAAACATTTAAAAGAAAACTCACCAGTAATTATTTGTCCACTTGGAACAAATTCTTTGTGGATAATACCCTTACTATCGAAGAATGTAATGAGCATTGTTTTGATTTTCGATGGAACTTTTCTTGGTTTTTTGGCTGGTGGTGAGTTTTTTACTTCCATTCCACACTTTGTCGCTTTGTTTTAGGATCATATTGAAAACACCATGTTTCATCACCTGTAACAATCGATTTTAAGAAGTTTCGACCATTTTCAGCGGCTGAAATGATGTCTCTGCAATGTGCACTTCTCCTTGTTTGTTTGTTTTTTTCATTAGTTAACGTGTGTGGAACAAATTTAGCACAGACTTTTGTTTTGCCCAAATCTTCATGCAGGATGGTTCGAATCGTTTCTTTGTTGATGTTTAAAGGTTCTTCCATCATTTTTAGTGACGCACATCGATTGTTTTCCACGAAATCACGCACTTTTTCAATAATCTCAGGTGTCCTAGATGAACTTGGTCTTCCGGCATGCTTATCATGCCGGAAGACCAAGTTCTCTTCCGTCCAAAAAACGTTTGTGCCACAGGAAAACATTTGATCTACTTAAACAAAACTCGCCGTAAATTTGTTTCATCATTTGGTACGTTTCCGAGGCACTTTTACCAAGTTTTGCGTTAAATTCAATAACAGCCCTTTGTTCCATCTTAATAATTCAGCATGAAAAAAATTTTACTTCTCTAATGAACGGCCGTTTAGTTTGAGTTACTTTAATAACTGCGCAGTACTTTTGGCAGAAAGCAAGCAGATGTTCACGGTTTATAACGCATTCGCGATTACACTGGTGGCGCCACTGTAGGCTGAAATCTAGCGCCAGTCTTAAAAATTATTTGACGCACTGTGTATGAAAACCTAAATGTTTTAAATGAATTCTTTACCTCACAGACTCTGTTCCTAAATTTGTTTAAAATGAAGAAACAGTTAGTCATGTTTTCTCATTGTCCAAACAAATTCAATGCATGCAAAAGCATGGGCGAATATCACTCTTGCAGATCTTCATCCAAACTACGGAAAATTTTCTATCCAGAGCAATTAGTCTCGATCTGTGAGTTCCATGTTACTAAGATTAAATATGTAGCTCATACCATGTTTTCGTGCTTTAGATAGGTTATGTCAACTACTATTTGACTTAAGTGTATTGCAGATGCAGCACAAGGATTAATTAAACTGGTTTTTGTTTTCTTGTAGGTTGAACCGCCACCGTGAGAGACTCAGTTGGGCTATATAAGCAGTCTCCCGTACCCTTATTTGTGGTTACTGGTTCCAGGGAGGGAAGAGAGCCAGAGCCGTAAAACAAGCACACCACCCATGCCTCATCCGGGACTCGAGTTCGAACCCACTCTAACGAATGATCAGAAGCCACGCTTATACCACTGAGCCACCGCTGCTGTAAATTAAACTATTTCACTGACTGTTGATGCATTCCTTTAGTACAATTAATATAGTGATGATCGTAATATAGTTTCCCAGGTTGTCTATAAGGTTCTAAATAATGATATGCTTATCTCCCTTTGTCGTAACCTAGAACGAATACTGATTTACATCCGCTCATCCCGTCTAAGTCATTTTGAAAAGTACTATCCATGAGCTTCCGCAGGCACAGGATTCATCCGTATTTAAAACGCGCTATTTGGGATAACATGAGTCTATCGATTCGATGGGTATACTTCTTTCTGCATGAAAATGTCCTACCCTATTATGCTAAAAAGGCACGGAAAGTAAAGGAAAAGCGAAGTCAACGGAATTGTGCCGTAAAGAAGACATTCGATAGGCACTCTCTGCCAGAGGAAACTTCACTTCCCCCAGGATTCCTCTGCTTCAGGATATACCATTTTATCCTTGTTTTTATTTCAGACTCAGTCTACATGTCATGGTGACTGGCGGAGTGTGTCCCTGGATCATCGCATTACTGACTTTTCAATGCTCCTCGAAAAAAACAGCCTTTCCAAAGATGAGAAATTTAAAATTCTCTTGAACTAACTCTGTTCTCATTTGCATACTGTGCACATACCAGAACTGTATTTTATATTCGGATATTGAAATGTATCTGCATGCATTAGCATGTCCATTTGTCGCTGAAGATTTATTGGGAAGAGAGGGAACATAGTAAAATTACTGTGAATAAAACCGACCTTATCACAAGAACAAATAGTTCCAACAGTTATTGCTTTTAGTTTAATTTATTGCTTTCTTTGCTTATATTGGCAATTTCAATATAAGCCACAAGAGAATATACATTTATAGTTACACTTTCAAAACACCTTAAATTCGTCATAATTTTCTCGGTATAAGTCAGCAACACCGCTTTGAGCTATTGTGGAATAATTTTAAAGAATATTTTGTAACAATTTCCATCGAATAATTGAATCTAATATCCAAGTTTGTCATTTCTTCACTAGTTACTCTCAAATTTTTTATTACTTAAAGTTTACTATTAATATTTCAGTGTTCTTAACTTAAAGGCTCCATAGTTTCTGATGAATTATCGAGATTAAATCACATTGATTTCATTAGACTTCTAGTAATTTTGTTACACCTAATGCTATTACAAATGCGTGAGGAACAGAGACGCTGTTCACCACACCAGCAGCGGATTCCCATTATCAATTACTCTGTGTGACTCGTTGAAGAAAGGAGAAAAGAACTGATATTCAACATTTTTTTTCTGTTAGTTCTTCAAAGGAAATGTTATGTTTAGGGAAATGGGTTTGTTACGCAGGAACAAGAACAAAGAGCAAGACAGTAGTAAACTTGTGTGGTTTACAGTGCTTCGCTAAATAACTTAATTAATGTGATATAGGTCTAGATGTAGCGATTCCTAACAAAAGGGCGACGAAGTGAAGATAGAGAACGAAAAACAAAATTGATGCGATTATTTTTTGTAAAAGCAATTTTAAAATGCATATGTGAACCTAAAGTCGACGTCTAACGGTACACAGAGCAAGATACTTAATGTGCACAAAATAAGGAAGGAGATATTTACCTATACGTGAGCGAGCTGTTCCATTTCTCCTTCAGCCATCATTCTCCAAATGCACAGAAATATGAATGAATAAACAATTTGCGTCCGTGAAAGTTGTACCTTAGACACATTGGTTCGCACAACTCCTACGAATATAAAATCTCCTTTAATGGCGTAAATACACTCAATATTTGCCGACCTCTCTGCTTGGAGTCTTCTAACAGTGCGAAAGCTTGGCAACAATTGAATGTGTGTATTTACGTCATTAAAGGAGGTTTATTACTCACATGAGTCGTGTGTTGTAATATAATATTGAGATGGTGTAGTATATTTGGTACTAAACATTGGTTCATTATCTAAAGACCTGTGAAAACACAACTTTACCGGTGACAAACCTGAAACTCGCATCCTTCTGCTCGATCTGAATGCTTTTCCAATTAAGCGACACCGACGCAATTTATTGCTGCAACTTTGTCGTCTTGACATGTGCTTCACCTCTGTAATATGACACAGACCATGGAATTCAAGTATTGCACAACTAACACAAATGGGAAAGAATCTGGTATACGGACGACTGAGAAACTAGAAACAAGAAACTGCAGAAGAATGACAGACACATTGCAAATGCAAAAACGAGGGCTTACAAAACAGAAAAACAAAGTTACAATAAATCAAATAAAATCGATTAGAAAGAAGATTTATGTAATGCAGACAGAAGAAGTTTGGAGACAGAGGCGACCAATACAGTTGAAAAAATCAAATTCTTCTTACATTGTACTCGACGACAAATGTAAAATACAGTACATGCTACACCTATAGCTATACTTCATCGTTTGCTAGATTATTGGTGTTTACGGAATCCTTCAACTAACAAAATCCTTTAAAAAACCCAAGCAGGATATTTCGAAAACAAGATAAGAACATTCATAGCAAACAGTAAATATTCATAAGTGGCAACATTGTACGGACAGGCAAATAAATAAGAAACATGATCCATTTTGGCATGCAATGGCTGACATGTGAATTCAAATTCGTCGTGCACATATTTCTGTGCATGTAAAACATATTTAAAACGAGAAATATGTCGCCGAGTAGTGCACAGTGTTCTAATACAGACGACGATGATGACTCATGCTCACATTAGACGACAACATAATTGCTGTTATTCCTCCATTAAGCAAGATGGGTTTTAGAATAATCTACACACAGTAGGTGCAGAATAGTATTCTTAACAGCAACATTTAGGGTCAGTTGTCAGAATCTATTCTCCGGTGTGGGATAAGTGTCTTGTTAAAATAACAACTAGAGATGAGATCTACAGTAGGTGCACAACAAAAATGTAGCAATTTGCACTTGGGTCAGATTTGGATTGCATGACATTTAAGTAGCCTACACACACGCGCGCTCGCGCACACACACACACACACACAGACACACACACACACACACACACACACACACACACACACAGACTTGCCTTCAAAGAAATTAATAATGATACGATCAATGACGAATGAGAATTGTGGTGTTGATGTCATTAAATGCAGAAGTTATGTAGGTAAATTTCACTTTAAGATATGGAACAGTTACTTTCTCTCTAAGATGAGATGTTCTGTGTAAACTGGGGAACATGTTAGTTGAAAGAGGACTGGACTGTTGATAGATGGCCAAATTTCCTTTGTTTGAACTATTCAAATGTCACTAGTCACGATTGTGGTTTGAGAAAGAGTACCGTGTTCTTTTAAAAATTACGACTCGGTTTCCATCACCTAAACAAGATTTCTGTGTCGAAAGTGTTATTGTAAATCTTCCTCTTTCACTTCATGGCAGATTTAAACACTATACGGACAATTAATAAAAAGACCATTTCTACGCGCATGGTAATTCATTCACCATAAAGGTTTAAGAGCAAGGTAGAGAGAAAAATCACGAGGGACAGCTGAGTTGTCCAACGCGTAAATTTCTGAATAGTCGTCCAGTTGGGCCCGGGTTCGATTCTTGGATAAGGCATGGGTGATGTGCTTGAATTACGAATCAGTGGCCCCAAGTCAGGGATGCGCAACTGCTTATAGTCTTCAGAGTTGCTCATGGTGGTCGTTAAAACCCTAAACAAAAAATAAATCACGAGGCTTTAGTTCTCTAACTCAGGCAAGGGCAGTTGTCGCATGAACAACCTAATTATGTTGAGGCGTCACACGTTCCAGGATCTTTTCAGGGATTAACGCATCATACGCTTACATAAAAGTGGGAGAGAATTTAGCGATCCTTTATTATTCACAAAGTGTTTTTAAAAGAGGTATAAATCGTACATTAGCAACTTAAGGACGTGGAGTTGCGTTTGATGTTTATCAACCTAATATCAACCCTATTAATGATCTCAGGTTAATTTCTTCCTCATGCGTACAAAACAAGTGTTTCCTAATGATCAGTTTTTCCTGAAACAGTTTGATTTAATTTTTTTAGAGATTATAAAGGTGTAGGTTCACATCTAGATGTACAATCCATCTCAAATTTTCACTAGTACATTTGCATCACTATTAGAATCGGAACAGAAAAAATGGCTCAGTGGAATTAAAAAAAAGTATCAAACAGAAGGTATCATTTTGAAGACTGTGCCCAAACCTACGGTCTAGAAATTATGGTTCTTTTTCTTTTTTTATTAGAAGTTTAACGACCACCGTGAGCAACTCAATGGGCTATAAGTAGTCGCCCGTCCCTAATTTAGGGCCACTGACTCCAGGAAAGGGAGAGAGCCAGTACTGTAAGACAAACACAACATCCATGCCTCACCAGGATTCGAACCCGGACTCTCCTAGGGCGAATGGTCATAAGCCAGCGCTTAGACCACTGCGCCACCGGGGCGGCGAAATTGCGGTTCCCGTTCTTTGTTAGGAATCCGTCTTGAAATACTGTGGTCAACACAATACTTTATACATATCAGGACTGCAAGGAAAACTGGTGTCATCATTTTAAACTTTCATTAAAATGCTAAAAAAAATACATGTGTATGTATTGCAATGGGTCTGCACGAAGTGATAAAAGCTCCTTCCGGAAATTGTTGTTAAGTTACTTAGGTCCTTTTGCCTCGATTGAATGCATTCTGTAGAAAGACGCAAGCACACACACACATGGAAGAAATAATTATCTCATCGTAAAATAAGTCATAAGTATTCGCCAACTAGCAGGTAGCATGCTACTTTAGTTCTTTGAACAAGGACTTGCATCATAGTTAACTTAGATGTAAATCTGACATCGAAAGACGAATCTAGAAAATTTGGTGATAAAGAAGTCTAGGCAGACCAGTATACATACTGAAAATCTGAAACCAATAATATTCACAATACACAGTGTATTACTTGGGATAGTAACATCTCCACATGTTCCTTTCCAGTCAGTCGTATTCTTTGTAGTACTTCACACAATTCTTTCGGAGGAAATAATCCTATAACTAGATATGAACCACACATAACAGTTATGATTTTAACATAACCCATCTAATTTTTGTTTGAATTAACATTCAAAAAAATTCTTCGAGATATCTTACTAAGGAAATAATTTCCTTTCTCACTCATTTCATTAATTGAAATTATTTTGTTCATTTTCCCATCTTCTGTACATTAAGAGATTCGGAATCTCTCTCATGTATCGTTTTCGGGGTTATAGAAATTCATTCTTCTATTTCTCTTAATTTACTTCTCCTCTGTGTGTAGTTGGAACTGCTTAATATTTTACCTTCGATTTTCAGAATTCCGAAATGAAATGACCACCAAAATTTGATTCCGTGAGTTTTGCGAAATGGCACTTCACTTGTAGTATACCTGTGAACTTAAATTTTTAATTTAAGGTACGCAAACTTCACTTTTCGTAATACATAGCCACTCCTTGACAAATGCCAATCCCGCCTTCTGGTGATGTATCCTGTTCCCACTGAAGGGGGCTCTGATTGCCAAAAATAGTGTTACAACTGTACTACCAGGCTCATAGGAATGGCCGTCCCATACTCACCAATCCGCTTGGCCAACGTGGTGTGTTAAGGCCAATCTGCTGCCCAAATGAATTCGAACTCATGTCAGAGTAACATGGAGGAAAAAGCAGTGGCGGCTCATGGAGTAAAATGTTGGTGAAGCGAAGACTCAGACCATAACATATATGTTATGAAAAGTAACTAAAACCAAATTTTGTAGATTAGCGATTCGATGTTTATACTATATACTATACTTATGTATATTTTATATCTATATATATTATCTGGTGATCGTTCAACCAAACCATAGGAAGGCATCGAGCACAGTGGAGGGGTGAGATGTAGACTTAAAACATTGGAAACAGTTTCGGAGGAGCAAATGTATATTTTATGATAAAAAAGAGGAAGAATGGTTAAACAATTTCACTTTATATCATCCTTCCTGAGCACAAACGCGCATTTTGCGCTTAATTTCTTTATCTAGCGATAGTTAATAAGTGGTTATCGCATCACTCACAACACCAATCGATCGTTCACTCCTCTAAAAACTCAAAGGAAATAATTTTAATAGAAGAACTACTTTTCTCAAAAATTGTTTCTGAGTCCAAAATAAAATCAACCTGTCTGTTTGCGAAGGTGCATCCTTCATGTAGATTACATTTAAGGCCCTCGGGCTACAAATTAAGCCCCTGACCCGTGGAAACAGTATCCAGGAGAAATCAAGCTAGAAGCACATTTCTATGTATATATCTTGTCAAAACAGGTCATGTAAGTTAAACATGTATAACGAAGTAAATTTCTCCGTCATTTTTGTCCACGCCGGGGCTCGAATGCGGTCCCCTCATTCAGGAATAAGTCACTCTACCAATTGAGCTACGCGGACGTTCGTTCTGACTGCTATCTGCTTTTATGTCGTGTGCGTCCTGCTGGTCAGGCTCGTTTCAACCTGTTTGCAAAAATAGTATTTAAACTTTATAAATTAAAAGCTCATAAATTCAGGATTACATCCTCTGGTTGAAGCCTTTTTTAACAAAATCAACGAATCACGATGAGAATTTCAGAGTTTCATTTAGCATGCACAATTAAAGACGTATTGTATCTTACATATATAAAAACTTTCTTCATGGGCCAAATTTTCTGGCGAGGCGGCGCCTCATTTGCCTCATCTGGCGAGCCACCCATGGAGGAGAGTGGCTCAAGACAGAAAGTTGTAGAAGAAACTTAGGGAGACCTTCATCCGGCAATGGATTGAAAATGGTTGCTGATGAATTCTACTTTGATTGCAGAATACGCATTGCAGTTTTGACGGCTGCCGATAAAACAAGTAAAATAATGCTCATCTATAATAAAAAGTCCTTGTGCAAGTTTTTTCAGTCTATATTCCTCAGAGAGTAAAAATGAGTCGCTGTCGAAGAAATGCTCGACCAGTCATGATGGAAAATTATTGTTCATGGAGTTTCCTTTGCCAATAAGATGCCCCAATTTTTCTTTTCCTGATAGCCTTTGTTTAGTCAAGCCCCCTCGGAGACATGCTGTAAGTTGGCCTTGGAAGTGATACACAAGCTTTTGCTGTGCTGCTTGCATTGATGGATATAGAGGATTGGAAGTGCTGTTGAGATGAAAGGAGTAAACAATGTATTTTTGAAGAATAAATAAGAATGTTTTCGTGCTGATTCCTGGTCTGTGAGATGTAGAAGTTGTGGACGATACCAGATATTGATATTCAAATTGAGTGTAGATGTGATGACAAATCTTTGGCAGAAGGGAATGAACGAAATCGGTAAGTGGTGGTAGCAGCTGGCATGAGAGGGAAATATGGACGACATCTCCTGGCCAGGGTCGGATTAAGGGGGGGGCCCACCATCACCAAGGCCCCAGGAGGCATGCCTTGACAAGTAATAGATAGACAGGTAGTAACGAGAGAGAGAGAGACGAACAGATTTCAACGCAGTTACTCACCAAGGGTAAAGGTTTCATGACGCTCTCTACAGCGGGGCCACCGAGAGTTTTTCAGCATTTTCACTACCATCCACCCACACCTAATTTGCACTTGGAACCATTAATGGTCGAATTCCTCTGTGGCTTCACATTGCGTAACAAAAAAGATACACGAATAAAAGTATACAGTACTAAATCATTAGAAAATCCAACACAAAATCTATGAATCTTAATCTTTTAACTCATGTCCTTATGAGAACAATGAAAAATGCAATGATTATTATGAAAATCATCTAAATACGTGGCGTCAGTTGAATAAATAACTACATCGCTCTTTCCACATTAAGCAACGCACAGCAACAATTTTTCGTTGCTGTGCATTGCTTAACGAGGAAAGAGTGATGGATTTATTTATTCAGATAATCTATTAGTTTGAAGAATGCAATTCCTATTAATTATCACAATCATATTGTCCGAGTTTCGTGTTTTAACGAAGTTCAATAATGATCGCCCGTCATAAGTTATTTGGGGACCACTCAGATATCTTAACCTTGGGGTCCACTGAAATGTCTTAGCCTAGGGGTCCAACAAGGCCTTCATTCGGCCCTGCTCCTGGCACTTAAAAGTACCTGCAGTTGGGTGACTTTGTAAGCTGGAATCGATGGAGTACAGTAGGTACTGGAAATCTCTGATGGTTGAATAGCTGTTAGTGTCTGTTTCTTTTGGGTAGTTTTTAGTTAGGTAGATAGCGTTCAAGATCGAAGTAATTTGAGTGGATTGTGTTACAGGGTTTGGTGCTGAATTCTATTACAGCGCCCTGTGTGAAGAGTTCGTTTGATGCTTCCTTTGCAGTAAGTTCGGTATCGGTGGTTTAATCCGTAATTCTCCCAACTGGAGCAGATAAAAATAATGCAAAGCATAGAAAAGTGAATCGACTGAGGCTAAATTTTGCAGTGAGGAAGACTTTTAGTCCGATGTTACGGGGAATGTCTTTAAGACTTGTCCTGATCTCCGTTCTTTCTACATATTAATCCCCCATGATCTCTTTCCGTCTCCTCTATCGTCGGCTTCATTCCTTCCTACTTCCCTTCGTCCCGAAGATACTGCACCCACGCTAAAGATCTCTCGCTTCGTCGACCTTCTGCCACCGAGTTCCCTCTGCTCTCCCCTTCCCCGATAGCCGGCCCATAACCAAAACTCTCCCCCGTGTCAAGTCCGACGAAAATTCCTCCTAAGCAAAGCCACACCCTAAAAATGCCTCCTCTCCGAAAACGCAAGTATCATTAATTAGCTCGCTGGCCCCCTCTACTCGCTTCGCCGTTTTGCCTGGGACAGCTGAAAAGCAATAATGTCCAGTTTTATTTTTCTCACATCGACAAACTATAAATCTAACACCCCCTCTGCTGCGACGCGTGGGGAAAAGGTACTTTGCCTGTCGCTGCCTTTTCCATCCAAATGGGGGGAATTAAAAGAAAATGACTACAATTCACTATCTTTAAAAATGGCTACAGAATCTCGCTTTTGATAAATATGGAAGCCCCGGTTACAATTGAACATTTTGAATATGGTATGGTGTAGCAGACTGAACTGGCAGGTGTAGATAGAGAGAGAGCTGTCTGGAGCCAATAGTTCCACGGATTATTATGGCCTTGAATATGGTCGGAGAACGACGGCTTCAGGAGAAATGAAATGGTATTGATGAGTTCGGATTCATTTGCGAGTGAAGGGTAGAGATGTGAGATCGTTGGTTGAAGAGACAAGTTTAATTTTGTTTTCTGTGTTTGATGGTAAATGCTAAGTGATGTCATTCAAGAACTCCAAGCGAGATGGGCTTTCAGCAGTTGTGCTGCGGTAACAACACCTGCTCTTAGCCAAGTGGAATACAAAAAGCACTCAAGTTGATCAGGATGCAGAGAGGAGGAATAAAATGAACTTTCAGCAGAAGGTTGAGCGTGGTGGGTGGTGTAATTTTAATCATATTAAGTTGCTATAAGAACGACAGAACTTTTCTCTTCACTGGGTGAAATCGTAGGGTAATAAAAGGATAACGGTCCATGCGTACGAAAGATGTGGAAGAGAGGTGCTTAGTTTTGGGGGAGGATAGCACATCCAGAATTGTCAGCAAAGCAGAACAGATCGTAGTAGATGTTGAATAAATGCAATGATGCGTTGAGTATAGTATTTTATTTCAAGATCTAGGAGGTTGATTCTCCCAAAGAAGTTGACAGAGTGAGATTTTTCGCACTGACCCACTGTACTTTAATCCAGATAAAACTGGCATTCAGGCGTAATACAGTATTTCTTTGAGGATATGAGCCAGAACTGTTGGCACTTCACAGCTATGTAACAGAGATGGAAGGATCATTTTGTTGGCGATGTTTGCTATATACTGTATTCTGAAATCTTAGGGTAACTTCTTACAAGCTTATTGCAATCCTCGTAAAGAGGGTAAACAAAACCTTCTAAAACACACAAAGATCGTTTGAGACCATGCGCAAAGTTGTGTTTTGTTTTGTTTTCGGACGGGGGAGCTTAATGACCACCGTGAGCAACTCGATGGGCTATCAGCAGTCGCCCGTCCCTAATTTAGGGTCACTGATTCCAGGGAAGGGAGAGAGCCAGTGTCGTAATACAAACAAAGCATCCATGCCTTGCCAGGATTCGAAACCGGACCCATCTTGGACGAATGGTCAGAAGCCAGCGCTTAGACTACTGCGCCACCGAGACGGCGCAGAGCTTTTCCAAAGACTGCTAATTATATCAAAAACTCTAAATCTGTTGAATTTCCATTGTAGTTTTCAGTTTAAAAAAGTGATTATTTCTAAACCACGGACTGCAACAGTATGTTGAAATGAGCAGAGAAAGTTCACAAGAGGTGAAAACGGAAGTTGTCAACGACGCTTTCTGGTTTGAGGATGTTGACTTGATGAGAGTTGAAAACTCTTTATACCCTTCCGAGTGGACCTGCGCCATTAATATAAGACAATTAGTGGTTGCCCAGCTAAGTCAGCGTTTCTATTCGGAAGTGAATCAGGTTAATGGAGTTGCGCCTAATCGGCACACGTTGCAGACAGCGAACAGACTGATTCTATGCCCTCCAAAGCATCCGTGAATTATGCGCTGACAGCTGACGCTGCGAACCTCCAAGAGATTGAAAAAAGAAGACAACCCCCGGAAACTTTCAGGAGCACTGCACTCATCACTGAATAAGTGCTCTCGACAAGAATTTTAAATGAAACTGCTATATGCAGTAAACGTTATGTCGCAACTCTAATTAACGGGCTTTCCCGTCTTGTCTTTCCTACTCTGACTTTGAATTCTTTTTTAAAATGCATTGTTTTTTTTTATATCGTTAACGTAGCATAGTAATAATTACGATATTCGGCAAAGAAAAAAGTTTAATGTAATTCCTGTTATACATGTGTCTTGTGCCTTTCAGTCAGCAACGATGTATTCACTCAGTCCGTTTATTCAGAGCTCCAGAAAATTTCTTCATTCTGTGAATTCCACATAAAAAATAATAAATAAGAAATATGACCTTATGGTCATATTATTTAAAGAAAAAAAAACACTTGTTCATTTGGTAAGATCTGCGAAACACTCTCCTCGTCTTCGAGTTACTAAAAAAAGGATGAGGAAAACGCAAAAACTTTGGAATCTATGTTGCAAAACTTTTCTACCAAACTGTCTCACACGATGGCAGCACATGCTAATTATGTATCAAATCTATAGAAGATGGATGGGAAGTTTGAGTTTTCCTACAAGAATAACAGTTGTTAATAAATCACATGGCGTTAAAAATAAATGTGATGAAAAATTTTTGGATGATTTCTGTTCAACCAGTTCGTTTATTCGGTACTAAAGTGAGAAAGGTGAGTACACTGTAAATCTATTTCTGGCCTCTCCGCAAACTAAAAATATCTTTCCCTTCAGCATTTCGGAAGTCTGGATAACGACATCGTGTGCTCTCATAAGGATGTAAAAAGTCTCGGAAGGTTAAGCACACAACAGGGAGGAAATATACACCACCAAATTTCGTGTAAACAGCTGAAAGTCTGGCTTCAGATAAGCAGTTTGGTATTTTCATAGATGGCCGATTACTTGATAGATAGGCCGTGAATAATTGCCGCGGCTTCTCCTACATCGGGCAAGCTGTTTAGTACAGCAAATGTTTGTAAATTCAAAGAAAAAAACCACTAATTACGCAATTCTCAGTAAAATAGAAGAACAGGTTTAATGTCGATTTCAGGCCTTCAAATGGATATTATATCGGGCAATAATTTTACAGAATGTATGACTGCTGAAAAAGAGCTCTGAAGATAATATGCTTCAGATGAGCCAAATAAATATAGGATGTATTCAATAAATTATTTATTTATTTATTCTCTTGGGTACATCTGAATTTATTTCCTTGGATAAATCATTTGTTTCAAAGTCATCCAGAATTTTTTGTTACCATTCCCTACATCATACAATGCACGCAGTCTGTTACAAGCAGCTGCCATAAAAGGCAGTAGTGATTAATTAAAGTAAAAGACTTCTTTGTTTTCATAAACAAATTTCCAAATTTTTAACAGAAACCAGATTTACGAACAGAAACGTTGAATAGGAAATTGTGTAAGGAAAGTGAATAAATTAGTTTTACTGGCTTCCCATGATAAAAAAATTAGCTTAAAGCTCTAAAATAAAAAAAATTACTTATAATATTCATAAATATTTAGCTCATACCTTTAAAATCAGTGTTTTTCAGAAATTCCCTGTCAGTAATTTGTTATTCATAGAATTTAACTCATATCCGACGTGCCAAAAAATACATTGTTGGTCGGATAATCAGATAATAAATCGTCTTTTAAGCGAAACACAGATATGTTATATCAGGATGAGAACTTTTTTTAATTTCAGTAAATCAATTAACTCATTCTATCTAAAACGCAATCCCTCTAAATTTACCAGTATCTGAGGTATGGATTCTGTCGAAGAAATATTCTTCAGTAAGTACGTAGTATCTGAGGATGTTCAGAATCTTATGTACTTGATACTTGGAACTTCATTGTCCTGGGTGATGAAACGCATAGCATGCTCAAACGGAAATCGGGAGCTTCGGGTTCGATTCGTGCTTCAAGGTGATTTTCTTGTATTCTGATTTAATGATGCTACGTATTGAAAAGTAAAGCGATTCAGACATAACTGATTGCTAAAACCCTGGGAATTCAAAACATCTAAAAAATCAGATTGTTGTCGATTATACTGGTCACCATTTTAAATCTAGCTGATGGTGAATTTTTTCAATTCAAATTATCAGAAGCAGGGATATCGTTTAACGAAACACTTGAAAGTAAATTTACGCCAACTGGAGTAAGAATTTTATGTGATGAAAAGTTCAGAAACGCAAAAACTATTTTTGATTGTAATCACAGCTATCGGATGCTAAACGTATTTTTGATATCGGACTCTTGGAAGCAGAGATGATGCCACTTGTAAGTTGTAAATGTCGATACATATTATCTAGGAGAATTACATATTTTCGCTACCTAGTCCAAAGCAAAATGCTTGTAGAACACTTCGATTATAGTTCTATCATATGTAAAAACATCATATGGAGTACATCACAGAACTTAGGAAGTGCGCGAATCGGGCTCCAATTAATGCTACTCAATGTAACACAAGAATAAGTCTAACTGAATATTGGGTTATGTCATGTCAATAGACGAACGGACAAACAGGCGGATGGACAAAGCGAGTGTTAAAACCACATTTTTATCATTATTATTTTTTATTCTTTAAAATACTTGCTATTGAGAAATTTACTGAAACATGCGTGTGTCTAGCTGGGTATGGGGGTCTAGCTGGGTATGGTTACTGTACTAATAAACCAAGTGCACGCAGAGAGACATGATTACCGTAAAGACAAACCAAGTGCACAAAATAGGGTACAGTTATTTTAATTATAAATGATACACATAGTGAATTGTCGTCTGCTTACTATGGAAATATTTTAAACCAAGAACTGATAGCAGGCATTTAGTTTCTGTGATGTTTCATCTTTCCACTAAAATCAAATATTTCGATACTGTCACAACACTTACGAAATCAGATCTTAATGTGGCGTCTATAACATTTAATGCCTACAATGCCATACTAATAGGTCAAATGAAACCATATGAAATATTAATGTATTCAGTGCCGATCTGGTTTCATGTGTCAGCGGGCAACACGTGAAATCAATGAGTATCAAAGCTTATGCTTCAATGTATTTGATCCTCTATGTTCACCGTTTTAATGACACGTAATGTCTTGTTTCTAGTTTTTGGTCGTATGTGACTAGCATGACTCAGTTGAATCGCAAACAATTTCTGTATAGCTCCTATGGGCGCAATATTGATCTCGGGAGACTGACATTCCAATTTTGGTTTTGCAATCTTCAAAAGTTACCGAACCAACATTATTTTCCATTAATTGATAGAAAACAGTTTACGAAATGACTCTTTGAATGGCAGTTTTTTAAGAACTGCTTCAAGTAAATGGGTAACTGCTGCAACGGCATTCATCGAAACTAATTCATTGGCCAATTGGCTGCTGTGATTATATTAAAATCAATCACATGTCAGCTCTTGTGTTGGAAATTATATTTAATCCAATTATTATTTTCACGCTTCTTTTCTATAAGGTAAATCTAAACACTTCTTATAACTCCCTGATTTTGTCATGTTAACTTGTAGCAGTATTTTAAATAAATGCATAACAAAAACGGTCGTGTTTCTTGAATACCGGCATAGTGTTGAAATCAACTGCACAGCACACTGTACTAGAGAACACAAACCACCTCCAGTTTTCACAGGGCAAAGCCTTATTTGTCAACTGTGTATGCAAGCATGTGGCGCAAATTTTTAATATAGCACACCGATTCGGTACGAAGTTTTGGGGCAGGATACTGCTAAGGTGCAATCGGTGTTGCTCAATGCTGCAGTTAAACGCTACCAGGTTCGTGTAAAGCTAGTTGAAACACTATACTAAGTTCCACGTGTTCTTCAATAAGGGGAAACTTAAGGGTGACACTTAAACAATGAGAGATATAACTCTCTATTTAAACTCTCACTTTCAAACTTCATGGTTTAATATTTTTAGCAAGTCTTTTGGAAAACGTAGTTAAGTGCATATGGGGTCTCTTTGCCCAGCTATTATTTAGTGTGCACCATGTCTCTTCAAAAATCTGTGAATCATATTTTTGCGTTTCGCAGCTCGAACAGTAAGGACGAAGGTCCATATGTTAATCTTTTTTCCGATGCAAAATCTTGCCGCTAGGAGGCGTGAGTGCAGATGCAACTAACCATGATGCATATGTTATTCCCTATCATTGTTCCTAAAAATGCGATTCAAAACAATTTTTTATAGGGCACCTTTTATCACTTATATCAATTTGGTCACACTTTCTCCTTACAATAGCGTACAGTTTTCCCACTAAGGTTGAAAATTCACATTGTATTATTTTCGCTATCACTGTTTCTAAAACGCCGATTCGGAAAATTATTTTTGTCTCGGATATCTCTGAGTACGTAGAACATTTTTTTCCATGATGGACAGTTCTGTCTCTATATATCAATAGTAAGTATGTATTTCTACTTGCTACTCTAGCGCTGTCGTATCCACTGAAAATATACATATTCCACTGAAAAATTGTTTCAGTGCTAGATACCGTTCGCTACAATTAAAATTCGAAGATTTCTCACGTCAGATAATGCACAGTGGTTCCTCAAAAAGATGTATGCATGTATTTTGTTTTGTTTCCTACTTCTGCTTTTAACAGTCGTATTTGTAAAATAAAAAAAAATAAAAACTGAACCAAATAGTTTCCACCATAAGAATTATTTCCCCATTCTTCTTTGTAGTTCCGTGATGTGTAGTTCTGCCCCTAGTACCACAGATGAATATTTAGATTTTCAATATCTACTCTTTTAAAAATATGATTTCAAAAATCATTTCGTTGGTTATAGTTTACTTTTAAGAACATTTTGCGCTCACTTTCTTCTTCAAGTAGCGCACAGTTTTCTCGCTCTAGGAGTGTAAATTTATATTATGTTTCCCTCGATATCTCTGCTTCTAAAAGTCCGGTTTTGAAAAGTCACTTTGTCACTTCGGTGGGCGAGTGATACGAAGCGTTTGCTTCGTATCATTCTTCCGAGGTGGGTTCGTGTTCGAATCCCAATGATGTACGGATGATGCGCTTGTCTTATGACGTTGACTCTCTCCCATACCTGGAACCAGTGGCCCTAAATTAGAGACGGGCGACTGCTTACAGAGCATTGAGTTGCTCCCGATGGTTGTTAAACCTCTAAAACAAGAGAAAAAAAAATTTTGCCTGGGGAAAACCCAAAAACAAAACGAAAATTAAATCCCCAAGTAAAAAAGCAAAAACATTTTTGCTACGAGGAATATTTTGCGTATTTTTTTTTTTTTTTTTGGCTTTTCATATTAAACGACTCTGCCTCAAATGTAAGTTAATGCATATTTTTATCTGCAAATTGTCACTTCGGTGGGCAAGAGATACGAAGTGATTCTGTTTCTAGGAATCCTGTTGAAAGAAAAATATTTTAATTTCGAGCAGCATTCACTATGAACAATCCTGTTCACGTTGTGTGGTTAAAATAATATGCAGTTTTCCCTCTTTTTCTCTGATTTACTGTTACTAACATGATAATACATATATAAATTACGAGTGCTATATTGAAATTAATAAGCAACAATTTTTTTTTAAAATTGCGAGTTGTAATGATTGAAGAAGTAAGTACGACACCTTAAACTACATACCTTACTCTGTCTTTCAACAAAATCCTACTTTATTTGGACACATTTTCCCCATCGTTCTAGCAGTTTTAAGATACACATGCAGAAGAACAGCGTTCCAGTTGCGCGAAGACACCGAGATACAGTTTGTTGTACTGCTTCCGTGCTCTGGTAGTGTCGGCCGCGCATCTGGTCCTTTAGGAATCCAAAAAGATGATAGTCTGAGGGTGCCAGATCTGAACTGTAAGGAGGGTAAGATAAAAGTTCCCATCCGAA
Source organism: Macrothele yani (assembly GCA_039090855.1). NCBI lineage: Eukaryota > Metazoa > Arthropoda > Arachnida > Araneae > Macrothelidae > Macrothele > Macrothele yani. The sequence continues at coordinate 2,681,525 of CM076995.1, read as the reverse complement.
TGTCTGAACCAGGTCAAACGAGCAGAGTGGGGCCTTGGATTGTCGTGCTGGAGGATGACTGCCTCAAATGTAAGTTAATGCATATTTTTATCTGCAAATTGTCACTTCGGTGGGCAAGTGATACGAAGTGATTCTGTTTCTAGGAATCCTGTTGAAAGAAAAATATTTTAATTTCGAGCAGCATTCACTATGAACAATCCTGTTCACGTTGTGTGGTTAAAATAATATGCAGTTTTCCCTCTTTTTCTCTGATTTACTGTTACTAACATGATAATACATATATAAATTACGAGTGCTATATTGAAATTAATAAGCAACAATTTTTTTTTAAAATTGCGAGTTGTAATGATTGAAGAAGTAAGTACGACACCTTAAACTACATACCTTACTCTGTCTTTCAACAAAATCCTACTTTATTTGGACACATTTTCCCCATCGTTCTAGCAGTTTTAAGATACACATGCAGAAGAACAGCGTTCCAGTTGCGCGAAGACACCGAGATACAGTTTGTTGTACTGCTTCCGTGCTCTGGTAGTGTCGGCCGCGCATCTGGTCCTTTAGGAATCCAAAAAGATGATAGTCTGAGGGTGCCAGATCTGAACTGTAAGGAGGGTAAGATAAAAGTTCCCATCCGAATGTCTGAACGAGGTCAAACGAGCAGAGTGGGGCCTTGGATTGTCGTGCTGGAGGATGACTTTCTTTCTCGGCCGTTTATTACGCAATGCACGGCGGAGCTTTTCTAATGTTTGGACATAACGTGCTGCATTTACGGTTTGTTCAGGCTCTAAAAAATTAACCAAAATGCACCAATCTTCGCCCCAAAAGACAGTTCCCATAACCTTTGTAACTGACGGAACTGTCTTAGGCTTCTTTTTGCTTGGTGAGTGGAGATGATGCCATCCCATGCTCTGACGTTTTGATTGAGGCTGGAAATCGTGGAACCAACTTGCGTCACCTGCCACAATACTAAGCAAAAAAAATACTCCTTCGTTTCGGTACAGCTCCGGAAGTTGTGGCGAGTTGTTTTTGCGCTGATCTTTGTGGTCTTTTGTCAGCAAACGTGGGACTCAGCGGGCACAACTTTTCCAATACTCAAAGCTGCTAGTCATTTCCTGAACTGTACTGTGTCCTATGCCCAAGCTCACCGTGATTTTCTTCACCGTCGCAAGTCTGTCATCACGAATTTAGGCATCAGCCTTTTCCTTGTTGTGTTCCGCAGAGACTGTTCGACGTCAACCGCTACGATGCTGATCGTTAATGTCTGTGGAACCTCCTTTAAAATACTTCACCTACATTTTCACACTGCTGGCACACATACGTGCATCTCCTTATGTACACTGAAGCCTTGGGTGACTATCGGCAGCCAAACTTTTCTCTTTCACAAGGGACTGAATCACGGCACGCTGACGGAAGGATGCGTCACTGTCGGCCTTCTTTTCTCGAATCGGTTTGATCACATGACTGACGCTGGTGACGTCATTTGGCATTCATGGCCACAAGGAGAGATGACACTACCTGTCCACGAACTATCATTCCCTCAGCGCGTAATCTGCCTGTGTAATGCAGCTTTGCTCATTACTTTCAGTTTGACCTACGGATATGTGTACAGTTTTCCCTCTTTTTTCTCTGTTCTTCCTAAAATCCCATTCGAAAACTTCTCTCTGTGTCGGAAAGCCCTTACTATGGACAAACGTTTTATGTATACACTCTGAAGTTTTCATAATAAACAGTTCTTCGCTGAGAGGTGGAAATGCATATTTGAATCTGAAGCCAAAGCCTGTATAACGTACAAGTTTGTCCGCGCCTGCCATCGAATCCGGGTCCCCTCACTCCGGAGTAAGTCGCTCTCCCAACTGAGCTACGAGGACATGTGCTCTCACTGCTATCTGCATTTATCTCATGTATGTCCTGCGGTGCAGGCACGTCACATCCTAAAGAGGGCCGGGGGCATGACCCGTGGGTCAACCGGGACCATATGTCGCTGAAGGCAGTCATCCCATGAAGAACGTGCATTTGAGAAATCCCAGACAATTTGGTGTGTGGAACGTAACATCACACTGATTTATTTTTTAGAAGCAGTTTTCCTGTCTCGCCGTGTTTAAAGAACATCATATCATTGAGAGAAACGTAACAGCCGGGTCATCCTCAAAGTTCGGGCGCCAATATAATGCACAAGTTTGTCCGCGTCGGACATCGAAACCGGATCCCTTCTCTCCGATGTAAGTCGCTCTCCCAACTGAGCTACGAGGACATGTGCTCTCACTGCTGTCTGCCTTTATCTCATTTTCGTCCTGTGGTGCAGGCACGTCACACCTGACTTCTAAAATACCAACTGAATTATTTTTTTCTGCAGGAGATATCAGTCAATATGGAGAATATTTATGGAAATTTTCTGGGCCTACTATATGAAAAGATTTTCTGCAAGGAGACGGGAGATTTTATTTCACTTTGTGACTCCATCTTCCTTTCTGAAAGTTTGACCGAAGAAATCGTTTTGCATTGGACAGATTTCTTTGCGAATTACATTTTGCGTGAATTTTCAGTATCGTTATTCAGTTTTCTGTATATGGGTATTTCTCTTTTGCAACTGTTTATCTGCATCCACAAGACCAACTAAGTTTTTTTCATCGGACTGCACTCTGTACGGGGAACACAATTTTAGTTGTTATAAGCCCTTAGTTATAGAATTTCGTATGGCAGCAAATATTCGACGATTATTACACTTTTGGTCACCTCCCATTCATTTACTTCCTTACATAATTACGCATTACCCGTTTATTTTTCGTCACGTAACTCATGATAATTCGGTGTCACTCTCCTTGTTTCTTCTTAAGACAGGCAGGTCATCATTAATACACTCAGTTGTATTATGGAACTAAATTTTATATTTTTTCCCTACAGTTATGAATTTTTCCTATAATTGATATTTCCAAAATTCTCCCCAGATGCGTTTTCAGATTGACGCAATGCAAAATGAACTTCCTACTTCATACGGAAAAGTATCCAGTGAATAAAATGGTATGCAGTGCTTATTATATAGAACGTTTATATTTTCTGGAATAAGCTGTGCGTTTACTCTTGGGATAAGACGCTTATCATTGATTGCGTATGCACGAACTCAAGATATTTATAAATGTTGTAGTTTCTGATTGATGCGTGCGTTAGTTTTAATACAATTTGTTCACTAAACTGTCGTAACGGGAATACAATAACAGGAAGTTGCTGCCAGTAGTGGCACAGTAAATGAGATAAAATGAAAACTATTTTAATAGTAACGCTGTAAGTAATATATCTCAAAGCAAAGCTTCAAAAGTTTACCATTTCTACAATAGCTCTTGAAAGAGATTGGAGATTGAGAGAGAGATAGTATCTTAACCTTCAATATTTTATCACCCGTCTGAAAACTATCAGACAAAGAATAATCGTCTGTGACATCACCTTCCATTGTATTAATGTCACGATTTCACCGCAACCGACGCAGGACTTCGCACCTCAGGACGTGACCTCCGTTTTGAGAGCATATTTAAGCAGGAAATCTAGCGGAATCGTTCTGTGATACAGATCCTGATCTCCGTGCTGTTAATTTATTATTTTTAACCAATCTTGCAATAATCATTTTATATCAGTTTTCTTTAGCTAAAGATGTCGAATAACGAAAAGACTGTTCCTTCACAGGAAACTCGTCTTAAGGGATTCGCATCCAAAGCAATCCATGGAGGATATTCTCCGAAATCTTGTGAGAATCGTCCAGTAATTCCACCTCTAGTGACTTCGACCGCTTTCGAGTATGAGACCATAGATTTTCCGAAAGTAAGTAGCACCTCCAACTGTGCGAAAAATTTCGTTTTAATAATCAATGAAAGTGTTGCTTTTAATAGTTATTTTTATATATATATGTGTATATAAAGAAAGGAAGATATTTTACTTCATCCAGTTTTTTCCGAATCAGTGATGTATCTGGAAGACGCTACATTCTGAGCAACCAACTCTACTTGGTTTCTTCTTTTGACCCAAAATTCGAAACTCTAGTGAAAAAAAATAAGAAGCATGAATTTGATCTTAAGTTCTGGTTATGTAACTCTCCTGGTGATTCCATTTCAATATCTGAAAAGCATTATAACTCCCCGACTTTGATACTGAAGGGGTGTCTTCAAACTAAGAAAAATGTCTGTTTTATCCTAGAACAGTAAGTTGCTATGCTTTGATGTAAAGTATTGAAAAGATATAAGTACTGATATAAGTATTCGTTCTGGGGCTTATATTCTGAATTATTCTAAATTTCAGGGCACAATGATTCACGACCATTCTTTCCCTTGGATTTTAAAAGAAATATTCTTGTTGAGCTTATGATTAATCCAAAAGTTCTAGGAGCTAATATATATTTTGTAAACACATAACAGTAACTGCCCAAAGGTAATTGTTGCAACACCGTCTTGACACGTTAAAACATTTATTTGAAAAACACAAGCACTTTCAGGATGCTCGATATGATCCCATCCTCAGGTGTACACTAATAAAATACTAAAATAATAAAATAAACCACACTTCACATAGTCATAGTTAAAAGTTTCCGGAAGCCGATCTGTGCGACGTCGCCGCAAGTCCAGCTTGTAAACTAGCGTTCTCGATAAAGTTCACACAGACACGGGTGAATGGGTGTGTCCGTCCATTACAAATATATTACAAAAATAATTTCATAAACATTCGTTGAATTTCGGTCTAAAACCCCAAAACCATTTTACTTATATTAGGAAGGACAGAGATGTACCTGATATCTTGGCATCTGCCGGAATCTATATAATCCTATTAACAAAAAAGATCAGTAATATGGAAAGAGTGGAATCCAGTTATGTGGGAAGTACCAAGAGACGCTTGAAGAATAGAATATTAGAACACCACAGAGCCATTTCTAAGGCAAACTGTGTACAGGAGAAATTCCAGCCCAACTGGAATGACATTAAATTGATATAAGGCTTCAAAAACGAATGGACGTTACGATACGGTGAGGCAATCGTGATCCAAAAACCAACGGATTCATGCTGCAATGAGGAGCAACCAGTCTTACTCCCAACACCTTGGAAACATTAATACACACAATTGACGTGTATTAGGAGAATCAAACAGAAGTCATCGCTCTTTCCATGTTTTATAAGTGAGTCATAGAAAACTTCTCATCGGCCGCCACCGAGAAACGAACCCAGGGTCTTCCAGTTACGCGCCGGACATGCTACCATTGCACCACAGCGGCCTCGAATTCCTTCAGACTCGCATACCACTAACTGCCAAAGCACATGGCATTCTTCTTTTGGGAGCCCCGCACAATGCTGGGGATTCACCAAAGATGATAAGCAGCAACTGAACAAAAAACGTGGAAAGAGTATTGACTTCTGTTTGATGTTCCTAATATATGTCAATTGTGTGTATTAATTATTCATTCGCCTCCTAGTTATTTGTTCAGTTGCTGCTTACCATCTTCGGTGAATCCATCTTCGGTGAGTCTAGAGGAATTCGAGGCAGCTGTGGTGCAGTGGTCCGGCGCGTAACGGGAAGTCCCTGGGTTCGATTCCCGGTGACGGCCGATGAGAATCTGAGACTCACTTATAAAACGTGGAAAGAGTGATGACTTCTGTTTGATGACCTTGGAAACAACTGATTTATCTAGAGGGACCAGCCAACAATTTCCACAGAGATGGCAACGGCCACACGGGCTGAGAGACTAATCATTAACCAACCTGACACACCCAGTCATCCTTGTCTGTGGGAACTTTATCGGGAAAGCCAGTTTGCAGGCTGGATTTGTTGCGACGTCGCACAGATCGGCTTCCGGAAACTTTTAACTATGACTATGTGAAGTGTGGTTTATTTTATTATTTTAGTATTTTATTAGTGTACACCTAAGGATGGGATCATATCGAGCATCCTGAAAGTGCTTGTGTTTTTCAAATAAATGTGTTAACGTGTCAAGACGGTGTTACAACAATTACCTTTGGAATTTCTCGACACGTATACCCAGCCAACAAGGATTACTTGTTTAACCCTAGCTTTAATAGTAACTGTATTGGAAATTGCACTCTATCAATTCTCAGATTACGAAAAAGCGAACATGTTTAAAACTCAACCAAAAACTTAGTGACAACACCCAGAGCTCCTTTTGAAAGAAGTCAGAATTAAGAAAATTTTCAGTACCACTCATCTTTCACTCCTAGGTCGTTGAAGCCATCAGAACTTTATTAGAATGTGTCGACAATATCTCGGAAACACAATGTTCTTTTAAGACTTAACCTTTTATTCAGTTTGCCAGACCGTTAACATCATTATAGATGTTGGCGAAGGGAACGACCAAGTCGTGCCTCCCTTATTCCTGTCCCTGTCACAACAGTATATCACCATTGAATCAAAACGGCTCTGTTGAGCTAAATTTCTGAAATATAGTCAGAAAAGGAAATTTTTATTTCGGGCGGGTCTTTGATACTTAGAAAATTAGAACTTAGTATGAAATGTCTGATGCATGAACAATCACGATGCATACTTAATCTGACAGCAACAAATTTTTCACGTCCCTGTTTCCATTGAATCCTTTAAAGCTGAATATTATGCCGTTCTGTTTTACTGGTAAAAAATTTGCCTATTGTGAAGGGAGCCACATCTTGAATAAAACTACAGCTGAGTGGTTTCTAAAAGGAAAAAGTCGTCAATAATACGAGAGTCGTACAACCAAGGTTTTCTGGATCACTGCCGCTTTCATCGAAGCAGAAGCTAACAGGAGTATTCCCACGCGAAATTTTAACCGGGGAAATTATGTCTTACAAATCTTGAAACCCTAATACAGGGGCTCATCTTATTACGAGAAGAAAATACGTGCACCTTGTTCATCAAACAAATGCAAATTTTCTACTGCCGTTTATTGACAAAAGAAATTTATATGAAGAATGGCAAGGAAAAGTCTCACATTGTACGCTGAAGAATCTTACCTCCTGGTATAGAAATGCCACCATCAGCTATAAACCATGTGCAGCATTCCTCGGAAAACTCGAAAGTCTCACGTCCTAGAATGAAAATACGACTATCATCACCACACAAGCATGTCAGTCATATCACCTCTTCCCTCCCCTTCAGAGCAATGCATGTCCAAGCGACTGGACCTTCCTATTGCTGAATCCTCCGCCAGAATATGTCAATGAAGTCTTAACGTATTTACAGCACGCACCATTAGCACGTACTCACGTCAGAAATTTCAGATTCTTCCCCAAATGTCAACGTCTCTGTGCGATGCCCTTTGGATTACCATGTATTTCAAAGGGTAAGAATTATTAATTTCCAGGATGTTTCTATACTGAAAGACAGTCGTTTTGTTAAAAATTCGATGGCGCAAGTTTAATCTTATGAAAACCAGACTGATTCGTCACATGTCAACTCTCCTCTCCTGCAGTGTTCTTATTTCGACTAGCGTTCTATATTATTTTAATTTCTGTATATATTCAAAAACAATACTTTTTATGTGTCCATCATACTGCTTCTTGACGCATGCAGGTGCAAGGCTATAGCTAATCTCACTACGTTTTCATGACTTCTTTGATCCATAAAATGTTTAAAAAAATGTTTCAGCCCAAAGGTCTTTCTCACCTGCCTTTAAATCCTACAAAAGCGTATGTTTCAAGACTGCAAAAACGTAGTGAGAAATATCAGGACCTGTTGCCTTATAGCACAAGGCCAACCAACAAGAATTCAATTTAACGGGAGTTTGAAAGTAGGACTTGTCCAGTGTGGAATTTTCCAGTCATTTTTCAAAGACTGGAAAATTCCAGAAAGCAAAGAACCGTTGTGCACTGAGTATATATCCGCTGTCGTCGCTTTTGCAGCACGTTAGAAGTACATTCATTTTCTGTTATTGAGAAGTGTACTCCCACCATGGTGCATCTTGTATTTTCATCTCAAAAAGACCGCAGGAATTAACTGTCTCGTATTTAAGGTTATTAATATGCATAAATGTTTGCTACTGTTCCCTCAAAGTAAATGAACAGCTGAAAGAATAGTTAGAAAACTATACTTCTGGTGTCTAGCGCACTTTAATAAAAGTTCATCAATCTGTCGCATAAGGTAAAACAGTTTCTCGCACAGAGCATCATTTTGCATCATAGTCTTTGTGTTGAGAATTGGCCCTTTTGACCCAGTGTAGGATGTAATGGATTAATTTTTGCAATAAGTGCGATTAGCATACTTTCAGAGTTTCTCGTCAGTATCTGAATGTTCTAACACCTAACCTGCCAGTCATTCACAAAGGAAAAACGAAAACTAAGTATCCTGGGTAACATTTACTGAGCTTTGATTGCGTTAATTGGAGTTGTTTAGGTTCATAAATACTGTATTGTAAAATTAGGAAATAAGCGGGGAAGTAATAGAACCCGTTCTAATCGGCATGCATAAAGAGAATTGGTACGTACAGTATACTAAAATGCGCGTAGACCTCCAAGTTCCTCGTGATGGTCATCAAACCCTGATCAACAAAAGAAAATGCCAAAATGGGTTTTAGGCTTTTTTTTTTTTTTTTTTTTTTTTGTGATTGGAGGTTTAACGATTACCGGGGGCAACTCAATGGGCTTAAAGCAGTCACTCGTCCCTAATTTAGAGCCACGGGCTCCGGGAAAGGGAGAGATCTAGTGCCGTAAGACAAACACAACATCCATGCCTCACTGGGATTCGAACCCGAACCCCTTTCGGGCGAATGATCAGAAACCATCACTTAGACCACTGAGGCGCCATGGCGGCTTAGGCATTTTACTTCTTGCACTTCGACAATTGTTTCCACGGATCTTCACACTGGATAGCATTTTTGACGTAAAATATCTCCATCAGGTAGCATTCGTTGATATTGGAATTATGGATTTTCTTCAGAGAAGCATTTTTGTTTAGCACCTGATATTGTTTATTTAGATTCTGCTTTATGTTGTTATTAGAACTCTTTTCACAAAATAGTAAAACTATACTAGTAATCTGATTTATTGGCGTAAAAATATAAATTTATGCCACCCCGGTGGCTCAGTGGTCTGGGTGTTGTGTTTGTCTAACAGCGCTGGCTCTCTCCCTTCCCTGGAACGTCCCAGATGGGTCCAGGTTTGAATCTCTGTGAGTTATTGATGTTGTGCTTGTTTTACGAAACTGGCTCTCTCCCTTCCCCGGAACCAGTGGCCCTAAATTAGGGACGGGCGATTGCTTATATCCCCTTCAGTTGCTCACGGTGATCGTTAAACCCCCAATAAAAGTATATATAAGCTTGCGTTTCCAAGCTTTCGCACATCAGTTTTTCAATGAAGTCAGAAAACTGTATACCTTCCTTGAACAAAGCAATCTGGTGGATGTGCGAAAATTTGGAAACGTATTTTTATATTTTTACGCCAATAAATTGGATAATTAGTGTAGTCTAAGTCTAATGTATACTTGATGTACTGTTCATCGTTATTAATTTATAAAGCTTTTTCTTTTGTTTGTTGATTTTCAACTCCCTGTTATGTTTACTTAGTCTAAGTCCTTTAATATTATTATTCGTATCGTTAGCACTGGGAAGTATAAAACGATAATTGTAAAACTGGACTAAAAGGGATAATTCTCTTGTTGATTCCCAGAAGTATTTCGGATTACTGTTCGGTTACAGGATTTTGTTGACAAGACAAAGTAATTACGAGGGTACAGTATTTTTCCTTATCACACTAAAATAAAGTCCCGCCTTTCTCGATTGGACAAGTGAAGCGAGAACATCAAATCCTTACCCATCAGATTTATCTGCTCCATTGTAAGTTATACCACTAAGAGTGAAGATGTGTACTATTGTCAGTATCACCATAAAAATACGTCCTATGCTAAACTGGGCACTGTGATCCTTTCAGAATCTGTGATCTAAAGGTTTAAACAGGGACAGAACAAATGGTCATCATTTCGTTGAGTGCTCAAAGTTTAAAAGTTAACTAAAAACGTTCACAACTGTTAAAGTCCAATTTGATTGGAAGTCCAATAATGCAAGGTATTGGAATTTCTTTTTTTTTTTTTATTGGAGGTTTAACGACTAGCGTGAGCAACTCTGGGGACTATAAGTAGTCACCCATCCCTAATTTAGGGTCACTGTTTCCAGGGAAGGAAGAACACCAGCACAGTAAGACAAACACAACATCCATATCTCAACGGGATTCGAACCCGGATACCATTTCGGACGAATGAACAAAAGCCATCGCGCCAACGAGGCGGCTATTAGAATTTCAAACTGATATTTTGCTTATTCGGCTGTAGTCAGTAAAACAGTGAAAATAACTACACTGCTGGCCACCCAAAATGCAACACCAAGAAGGACACGAGATAGCAAACCCAGATTTACTGGACACATAACAACAGATACAAAGATGAAACGATTGAGCTTACAGGCCCGTGCGACTTGCGAAACACGCAGACATCAATAGTTTGTGTGGCCTCCATGGCTGGCAATAACGGCCCCTACACGCTGCGGCATCGAACGAAAGAGGCTTTGGATGTGGGCTTAGGGTATGTTGGTCCAGGCTGCTTCCACACGTTGCCACAGTTCATCAGGCGTAGCTGCGGGTGGTGCTTGCCAATCCACTCGGTTGCCGATCAGCGACCAGACGTGTTCGATGGGCAACATATCGGGAGAACAGGTGGGCCACGGCAGCAGTGACACCTGGTGGGCCATGAAGAATTGTTGCACGATGCGTGCCACGTGCGGGCACGCATTGGCCTGTTGAGACGTGGCCGCTGGCAGGTCCTGCAGGAAAGGGAGGACTACAGGCTCCAAAACGTCAGAGATGTAGCGGTGGCTGTTGAGTGTACCGGCGATGCGTACCAGAGGGGTGCGGGTGTCATATCCAATTGCCCCCAAACCATAACGCCAGGCGACGGACCGGTATGGCTATGCATAATGTAGGCGTCATACAGTCTCTTGCCGCGGTGCCGCCACACGCAGATCCGACCATCGTAGTGTTGCAGGCAGAAGCGGAATTCGTCGGAGAAGACAATGTCGTGCCATTCCGTAGTCCAGGTGCGGCGTTCAAAGACCCACTGCCGCCGCTCTCGCCGGTGGTGTAACATCAATGGTAATCGGAGCAATGGGCGCCGTGCTACAAGTCCCCGCTCCTTCAGACTACGTCGAACGGTACGTGCTGACACAGGTTGTTACCCAACACACTCTAATTCCTGCGCTAACGTTCGTGGTGTGGCGGTGCGAGCCGTGAATGCCCGCCGCACAACATGCCGGTCCTCTCGTTTGGTGGCGTGCAGCGGCTGCGGCAATCGCTCACGTTGGTCCGTCCGTCCCTTCTGCACCCACCGAATCCATACTCGCCTCACTGTTTTTGGATGTCGTCCCACACGGGCGCCGATGTCTCGGTACGATAAACCGCTGTCACGATAAGCCACTATTCGTCCTCTGTCGAACTCCGAAACGTGCTGGAATAACTTCCGTAATCTGCGACGAGACATCAGGAAGCTTCCTACACACAGGTCCGGCAGCACAACACACTTCCACTACTTACACACCACCTTCTGGGAACTCTTCTTATAGTGCTTCTCGGAGGCGTGCCGGGCACACATGATTTGCATATGCCCTGCAATGCTGATCGTTTGCATGTCAGGCCAATGGGGTGCTTCCTTCTTGGTGTTGCATTTTGGGTGGCCTGCAGTGTATTTCTACGTCTTCAGCAAATACGAGTATTTTTATATATGGGAATGGACGCCGAATTCTTGGAGACTGGGAATCCGAGAGCAAAGAATCTGTGTGATCAATTACAGAAATTAAGAGAACAAGTCGGAAATGGATGACAGTCTCTGTCGAGTTGAACTGGACTTAAAAGACTCTAGAACCGCCAAATTTTATTCTTTCACAATGTTTATGCTATAAGGAAAAACAAACGTGGTTGTACCGAACTGAGTAGCATTAAATGTTACCGCAAAAAGCTACTGTTTACAGAGTGTCTGTTACAAACACGGTCACGATGAAAACGAAACACAAGGAAAGTACAATGTAACCTTGAGACAACGCAATTATTGTAAAAACTAAACACCGTGGAATTAATCGGAAAATTATGAGTGACGCCATTTCTGTGAACATTCAAGACGTCATCTTCATTTTGAAAACTAAGCACAATGCAGTTGTTCTGAAACGAATCCAATGTCATCACTTTAAATGTCAAACACAAAACACAATGCAGCTACTTTGAAAATTAAGCAGCAGTTACTTTTTGAAAATACAAAGCATAATATATTAATTTAATAAATGTCGAAAGCGTGATATATAAAAGAATGGTGCCCTTTGATTCTTTGTTGCAATGAGTATATTTTATAGCGAAAACCTGAGACGTAGTATTCTGAAGATATCTTAAAGTATTTTTAGGAACTTTAAAGTCGTATTCATAGACATCCGACGAAGAAGATAATTTTTTAAATTCAACTTCTTGTAGTAAAGAAGTATGAAATGTAAATGATCGTGTAGGACATCCAGTGAAAACAAATTACGTTAAAAAAAACCGGAAAATGCATAGAATGCTTTGGTAATAACTACGACTACACGATGCTAAAAATTACTTTTCAAATTGAATTTACAGAACGAAGTAGCCATTCCGTTGGCCGAGTGGTCTGAGGAGCTGGCTCCTGATCTTTCACCCGAGATGGGCCTGGGTTTGCGTCTCAGATGAGGCATGGGTAGTGTGTTTGTCCGACGGCTGTGGTTCTGTTCCTTCCCTGGAACTAGTGGTCCGAAATTAGGAACGGAAATTCTTGTAGTCCTTGGAGTTGCTCATGGTGGTCGTTAAGCCGCTAAGCAAAAAAAAGAAAAAAAAAGAAAGGGAGATATTGTATCTTGGCAAATGAATATGCAAACTTACTCTACTTTGAACCTCCCAGAAACACACTCTCAATCGATCTAGCAACAAAAAATCACCTTTTGGAGCAGAAAATAATCGGAAAGTGCTGACTACAAACCAACTACGACTTACCAAATGAATGTCTCTAATGCGACTTTTTGAAGTGCAGTTCCCGAGTCAACGGTAAACATACCATCCAGCCGTAGTTTATGCCGTCAAGTTAAACAATTGTGAGTCACAAAGGCTAGACAGTACGAGAATTATCGTTCTCAGGATTCCTTATATAAAATGCGAAGTCGTCGAATTTGACATTTTGGCATACCAAAAAGTGTGCTGAAAATCGAAGTTTCAGTGATTACCTCAGAAACTCCATTCCCATCAAAAAGCAGTTTTTGATTCAAAATATAGTGAAGAGAAGTGATTACGTCGTACGAATTTACTTGTGTTATCCTCCTCGTGTAGCTTTTTCCTTCACAAGCCTTTATTTAATGCTGCTGCGCTTTCAGCACACCAGAAACTATATTCAAGAAACTTTCGAAATTTCGTTGTTTTTCCAATTGCTCTTTTTGATCTAAATAAATTCTTAACGCTGTCAAATACTTTTTTATAACTTTCAAAGTCTCGCATTATTTTTGAGTTCTTGCAAACACCAGAAAAATAAAATATTTTGACATCAAAGTTCATTAAAGGAATTTAAAGAAGTATTATATCTTTTCAAACGTTCCAGTCCAACAGCAAACATTCTGCTTCAAGTTTGTTTGTAACACAGTAAGCATTTGTTGCGCCATACTGAATGCCAAATGGTACTCACAAAGGGGCAATCTCTTAATTACAAATGATGTTCAACACAGCTCGTTCACTACGTGAAAACAATATCAAATTTTATGGCATATATCTGACTTTCCCATTTTGCTTTTCTTTCCTGTCTTTCTCGGGGATATTTGTTAGACGGCTTATTAATTACAAAACGACCTGTTTTTTTTTATTATTATTGTTTTTTATTTTCATTGCTTCTCAGACAACGTAGGAACTGCTGCCCCTTTTTTCTAACGTCTTCGAGCGCTGATCTCGTATTTTTTGTCCTGTTTTTATTAAAAATTTCAAGAACGTTTCTAAAATTTTATTCGCCTTTCAAATATTTCAGCAGCGTTGCATGCCATTTTACCAGTGCGCCCTTGAGATATACGCCGAGTGATCACTGAATTATGACCACCCCTATCAAAAATGGATGCGGTCCGTTGACCACGTGATTTCCAAGAGGGCTCTATTAGTCGCCCGATGTAGCATATACACTGACGGAAAAAAATCCCAACACCAAGAAGGGGTTGTGTTAGATAAACGACAGTTGGTAGGCGGTGAGAGTACATCTGTAAGATGACGTCTATGAAAATTTCGCGCTCGGCGCATACGTGTGGCGCTACTAGCGCCCTCGGAACATGCAAAGCAGGTTTGCTGTAAATACGCGCTGTAACGTTCGTGAGCGTTAGTTATCGTTGAGATTCGACTTAGTGTGTTGATGTTAGTCAAGAATGCCTTTAAGAAGACGAAGAAGCCATTATCAACAGCTCACGGAGTTTGAACGAGGTCGTGTAATAGGGCTACGACAAGGTGGATTTTCTTTCAGCAATATTGCAGAACGACTTGGCAGGAATGTAGCCAATGTGCAGGATTGTTGGCAGCGGTGGTCAAGGGAAGGTACTGCTTCAAGAAGACCGGGTTCCGGCCAGCCACGTGGCACTACTGAGAGGGAAGACCGCCGTGTACGGCGTATGGCCGTGGCGCATCGTACTGCGTCTGCAATTCGAGCTGCAGTTGCCACCACAGTGACACAACGAACTGTTACAAATCGGTTACTTGAAGGACAGCTCCGAGCCAGACGCCCTGTAGCGTGCATTCCACTTACTCCAAACCATCGCCGTTTGCGACATCAGTGGTGTCAAGCTAGAGCTCATTAGAGGATGGAGTGGAGATCTGTTGTGCTTTCTGATGAAAGCCGGTTCTGCCTGGGTGCCAGTGATGGCCGTGTGTTGGTTAGAAGGAGACCAGGTGAGCGCCTGCAACTAACCTGTCTGCGGCCGAGACACACTGGACCTACACCTGGAGTTATGGTCTGGGGAGCAATTTCCCATGACAGCAGGAGCACTCTCGTGGTTATCCCACGCACCCTGACGGCACAGTTGTACGTCGGTCTGGTGATTCAACCTGTTGTGCTGCCATTCATGAACAGCATTCCAGGGGTTGTTTTCCAACAGGATAACGCTCGCCCGCATAGCGCTGTTGTAACCCAAAATGCTTTACAGAGTGTCGACATGTTGCCGTGGCCTGCTAGATCACCAGATCTTTCACCAATCGAGCACGTATGGGACATCATTGGACGACAACTCCAGCGTCACCCCAACCAGCATTAACCGTCCCTGTATTGACCAACCAAGTGCAACAGGCATGGAACTCCATCCCACAAACTGACATCCAGCACCTGTACGACACAATCCATGAACGTTTGCGTGCTTGCATTCAACATTCTGGCTGTTACACCGGTTACTAATGTACCAGCATTTCACATTTAAAATGGCTCTTCTCGCGCGTACAATAAGCTGTGATCTTAAAACCTTAATCGATTTATGTTACCTATACAAATGCATTGCCACCATTTCATTCCTCTACAACTATTTTTTCGTGGTGTTGGGATTTATTTATTTTTTTGTCAGTGTATAAGGTCTCAGTGAAGCAGTAGGTAGTAAAATTCGGAGAGTGATGGATAAATAGAAAAATGTATCGGACTTTGAGAAAGGATAGATTGTGGGAGCTCGGACAGCGGGTGCCGTATTTACCAAACGGCTGAACTGGTGGATTGTTCGCGAGCCAGCGTAGTTAAGGTGTCAGGACTGGCGTGAAAATTGTCACACAACGACCCCGAAGCAAAACTGCGCAGGACATCGAAAGGTTGATGTAAGAGGTGAGCCCAAAATCCAACGACTCGTACAGACCAACAGACGCAGAACTGTTCGACAATTGACTACCCAATACAACAAAGGTCAACCCGGAACAGTATGTTTCATTACCATGCGTAACACGCTCGCACGTATGGGTTGTAACAGCAGACGACACCGTCGACATCCTCTCCTAATCACGGTTCATTGGCGCAAAAGACTCACCTGGTACAAAGATCATGCAAATTGGAAATCTAATGACTAAAAAAAGTATGTTGGTCTGACGAGGCACGTTTTTTACTCCACTCCGTGGAGTGGTCTTGTACGTATTTGGTGCAAACAGCATGAGACACTCGATCCATCCTGCATTGCCTCCACACTATGAGACACTCGATCCATCTGAGAGATAGATTGCGAGAAAAGTATTATCAGTATAAGACACTCGATCCATCAGAGAGACAGTATGAGACACTCGATCCATCAGAGAGACAGCATGAGACACTCGATCCATCCTGCATGGCCTCCACAGTATGAGACACTCGATCCATCAGAGAGACAGATTGCGAGAAAAGTATTATCAGTATGAGACAGTCGATCCATCAGAGAGACAGCATGAGACACTCGATCCATTAGAGGGACAGCATGAGACACTCGATCCATCCTGCATGGCCTCCACACTGCAAGCCAGTGGAGGCGGTTGTATGGTGTGGAACATGCGTACCTGGCTAAAACTTGGACCTCTAGTGCATGTGGAATAAGTATGACTGGTGCTCACTATCGTGGATTGCTTGCTGACTCTGTACTCTGAGAAATATTGCATTTTCCCCGAATGGCGACGGTGTCTTCCAAAAAGACAATGTACCGAGCCACAAGTCCAGTGTTAAACAGGATTGGTTTGAGAAACACAGTTCAGACTTCCAGCATATCGATTAGCCTCTGGACTCTCTCGATATCAAACCTATAGAGCCTTTGTGGGACACTATGGAACTGTATTTCAAGCACCAATCACCTCCATACCTGTATTAAAGGCCACATTACGCACAACTTGGTTGGTCATACCTCCCAACTGCTTCCGGCTTCTTATTGAACCGATACCACATCGGACAGCTGCTGTGCTGAGACGAAAGGAGGACCTACGAAGTATTAGTTAGGATGTCATAATTCAGTGACCACTCAGTGTATATGGGTAGTTCCGCTGTAACGGCTACGAAATTAGGCAACACGAAAACTGCACCTCCGCGAAATATTGCGTGCATACTGCTGACATCATGAGAAACAGATGCTCATAGGATCACATTCCCTCGAAGTAATTTGAAACAGTTAAGATTTTGTAGGAGTCCTATTACGTGCGGTTTCTTACATTTATTTCATTAAAACTTCAACTCACAAGCAATCAAACGTCAATATGGCAATATCGTGCAATAATAAAATCATTTTCATAGTAACAAAATTTCGTTACATGAAACAATTCAAAAATGAAACAGTTGCGCCCATATTAAAAAATCGACAAAACTACGATGTACATAATTTCGCAAAATAAAAATTGGGAAAATTATTTTCAGCTGTCTAAGCAATGTTTTCTCGAGAAACCTTAAAGTCTGCTTTCCAATACATAGTCCAGAACATCTTTCCTGTTTTTATGTGCAACACAATTTTTTCCTACTCTATCGGAGTCAATGCTTTCCCCGATAAACCTTTCTTCTGGAAAATTCAGATATGGATGATTTCCTATTTTCTTACAACCTTGCTGTTTTCATCTCTCTCTGCCTCTATTCTGGATTCTTTTTCTCATCTAGTGAAAATCGTTTGTTTGTTTTTCTGATCTATGTCATAATGTTATACTCTAAAAATGCAAGACAACACTAAATTCTCGGTTGTAATGCAACGTCGTTTCAATGAAAGTAATATGTGTAGAAATACATGTTTAGTGCAATCACTGTGTTCAAATATCGGGGTACATGCTCATTTTTAAAAAGTTCGTGACATTTCAGGGCTCTTTTGGATACTCTAGAATTGGTAATCCCACGAGAAGTATTCTAGAGAAGACAATAGCTGAGCTGGAAGATGCGCGTTACGGTAAGTAGCATATCTTTTTCTTTGAAAAACTTTACAGTCTTAAAAATTTAGCTTTTTCTTATAATCTCATAAAAATTCTTATTGCAGATTGAATTGTTCAGGTACGTACAGGTTTGTTATCATAAATAAAACTGAACAAGAAAGATGACACCGAATTTTCAAATGTAATAAGCACGTCTTTTGAATCCGTTCTGACGCAAATTAAATTTATCAAAGCTATTCAAAGTCAATGGAACCGGTATGGAAAACAATAGATCTGACGAAAGAAAGAAGATTTTCAATCGGGTTTTTAATCCCTCGGATATTGCTGTAAACGGAATCGTGAGCTTACAAACTCTTAGGAACAGAGATATCGATAAAAATAAGATGTGACTTTACGTCCCCTGGTGGGAAAACCATTCATTATTTTAGGAAGAAAGTATTCTCAAAAGGTTTATCCATATAAGCGGTATCGGTCGTAGAAAAAATTAGTCGAGTTTTCAGCAGCCCAGATTTTGCAACAAATACTTCAGAAGCAGAAATTAACACTTATGACCCCTGGTGGCTAAACCATTTTTTACCAAACATTAGAAATTATGTAAAAAATTTTCTATCAGGTCTTGTATGCGATACAGGAAGAATTTTTCAAATCAGAGCTTTAGGAGCAGAAATAACGCAGAAAACGCAATTTACCTTTGTGCCTTCTAGCGGAAAGTCTATGATTTACTTGAAAATTTTGAATTTATAGGAAAAACATTTCGCATCGGAAACACTATCCAACAAAGAAGGAATTTTCCAAATCGTACTCTTAGAAGTAGAGATATTGAAAAAAATAAGATATACATCTACGCGCCCTGGCGTAGAAACCATGCATTTTTTTTCAAGAAGAAAATTTTCCTAAAAGGTATGTTGACATGAGTAGTATCGGTCAACAACCGACTTTTTTTTCAATCGAGATTTTAGAAGCTCATATTTTGCTGCAAACACAACAGAAGCGGAAATTAAGACTTACGCCACCTGGTGGCCAAACCATTTCTTAAAAAAATTAGAAAATATGTGCAAACGATTTCCCATCATCAAGAGCTGTATGCGGTGCAGAAAGAATTTTTCAAATCGGAAATTTAAAAGCTGAGATATAGGGGGAAACGCAATTTACATTTACGCTCCCTAGCGGAAAGTCTATGAAGTACTCTAAAATTTTGAAATTATATGAAAAACATGTCACACGGAAAACACTATCCAACAAAGAAGGAATTTTTCAAATCGGACTCCTAGAAGTAGAGATATTGACAAAAATACGATGCACATCTACGCCCCCTGGCGGAGAAACTGTGGAATATTTTAAGAAGAAAATATTCCGAAAAGGTTTATCGATGTGAGTGGCATCAGTCCACGAAATAATTTTTTAAGCGATATTTTAGAAGGTACGATTTTATGGCAAATACATCAGAAGCAAAAATTAACACTAACGATCCCTGGTGGCCAAAGTATTCTTTACCAAAAATTAGAAATTATATGTAAAAGATTTTCCATTAGGAGATGTATCCGCTGAAGAAAAAATTTTAAAATCGGAGTTTTAGAAGAACAGTTATCGGGGGAAATGTCGTTTACTTTTACGCCCCCTAGCGGAACATCTATGCGTAATTTTAAAAAGTAACTATATCTAAAATACTCTTTGACATTAATGGAATCGAAAGATAAAAAAATTTCAATCGGATGTTTAGAAGCAAATATGTGGAATAAAACGTATTTTTGAATTCAACATCATCTGCATTTGCGCCCTCTACCGGCGAAATTGTACTCGTAATAAAAAAAAAAAAAAAAAGATCATGATTTGCATATTTCAAGCTTCCCAATGCAAAAAGAGTTTTTCAAATCGGACTAATAGTTGCAGAGATATTGTAGGTACAGACGGACTGACGGACAAACCGATAACAGAAGCACGATCTTTTTTTACAAAAGACGTGCTAAATAGCAAATTCTTCCAGTCATCGCAACAGTTGAATACAGAAGTAGAAAAATTACATTGTAGCAAAGCCCGTCGTGTAGCTTACACAAACACCTTCACTTAAACCTATTATGCACTATTCGTGAACTGGCTGATCACAACAACTGTTAAGTGGCTTGCCAATTTAAATTACATATTTGTATCACGTCATTGTTTTAGAAATGAAACAATCTAATTTTCTTTTGGATGCGGGTATTTTAAAAAATGTCACAGTGTATAACGTCTAATTTTTTCTTTTTCTTCTTTTGTTTTGAATCTGCACACTTTAATCTTTCCTCTTTCTTTAGTGAGATTAACTTTTCTTAGGTATTTGAAAAAACAAAGGTTGTTCGGTTTGTTTCCTTCTACTGCATTGTCAAACGCAATCCTCTCGGTCCCAGTTGTGAAACTAACACACCACCAAAGCAGTACAAAGATAAGTAAATAAACATTCTCCACGCAGAATGTGTGAGATTTCTACTACTAGAAACGATATTAAAATATAGTAAAAGAAATTCGTTATCTAAATGCTCCTGTGCGGGAATACATGAGCATAAATTGACAGGACCGCGACGAACGACTCTTACAAACTTTCTTACTGACAGAAAAGGCTTTTGAATAATTTGCGAAATGTAAAACTTCGATCAATGAAGGCCTTTCATTGCTTTCTGTTTCCATAACAATTCTTGCATTCATTTCCTTCACTTTTATCCACGCCCAGAGAAACTGAGATACCATCCTTTATATTGCACATGATGCAACACATCATACAACACATCATACAGATTTCAGCAATAATAATTTCTACCACGAAGATTAAAGATCTCAGCCATGTTGCTTTTTGTGGCAGGATATTTGACATTCAGTAGAGATCATCATCATCATCATCATTGTCAACCATTATCAATCCACTGCTGGACGAAGGTCTCCCCAAGTTTCCTCCACAACGGTCTGTCTTGTGCCAGTCTCCTCCATGTCACCCCTGCATACTTTCGAATTTCATCCACCCATCTCCCATGTGGTCTTCTTCTGGGTCTTTTCCTGTCCCTTGGAATCCAATCTAAAATTTCGGCTGTCCATCGATGGTCTGTTCTTCTGGCAGTATGTCCAGCCCATTGCCATTTCAGGGATTTAACTCTGATCATGATGTCTTCCACTCTCGTCATTTTTCGGATCCACGAGTTCCTCTTCTTATATCTCCTGGTTATACCAAGCATGCACCTCTCCATGCTGCTTTGAGTTGTCTGCAGCCTTTGTATGTCTCTTTTAGTTAAGGTCCACGTCTCTGCACCATACGTAAGCACTGGAAGGATGCATTGATCAAACACTTTTCTTTTAAGACATAATGGCATATTGCTCTTGAAAATTATGCTGTTTCTTCCAAAAGCTCTCCAGGCAAGTTTTGTACGCCGATTAATTTCTTCATCAATGTGACCCTCACTTGATATCTGCTGTCCAAGATAAACATACGTATCTGTTATCTCCAGTTTTTCTCCATCAATCGATAAATCTTCATTTCTTGTAAAAGCATTGAACATCACTTTTGTCTTCTGAAAGTTCATTTTTAATCCCACTTCTTTACTCTTGTCAGCAAGTTCCTGGATCATACTCTGCAGCTCTGATGGGGTAGTTGCAAAAATGACTACGTCATCAGCAAAACGAAGGTGGGTTAGATAATCTCCATTAATCTTTATCCCTTTGTTTTCCCAGTTCAGTGATTGAAAGACATTTTCCAATGTGGCATTAAAGAGCTTCGGAGATATGGTGTCACCTTGTCTCACTCCCTTTCCAATTTTTATGTGTGTTGTATTTTCAAACAGCCGAATCTTTGCACTTGCATTTTCATAGATGTTATTAATAATATTAATGTATGCATCTTGAATACCGCAGGATTTCAGAACCGTGGTAACTGCTGATGGTTTCACCGAATCAAAGGCTTTTTCATAATCGATAAAAGCCATGCACAATGGAAGTCACCATACGCTTGCTGATCTTGACCATTACTTGCCCCTCTTAACTCCATTGCATGCCAGTGTTAACTTCGATTAAGTCAAATATCCTGTTTTATCTAATCTAAATTGTTTTTCTCTGTTACATTAATTAAGTGTAAGGTTTTTGGATACGTGCATGTCTTCAAATACTTCACCTTTTAACATACCGTGACAGGGGTTTCGTACTATTTCTGAACAGTTTTTTTTTAATTTCATCATTCGCCGAACATCTTTTACGATACCATGTTATTTCCTAAACTATCGTTATATTTGCCTAATTATCTCTATTACTACCGGATTCATACAGCACATTGGACGGTAATTAACTTAATAGTTCATGGTAATACTATTATTTCTTACACAATCTTAAAACTTTCAAACTTTTCGTTACAGGAATATTCCCTGATCTTTTTCGTTTTTGCATTTTATATTCAGTTTAATTCTTATTTTTATCGGGCAATGATGAGATCCAGCGTGGTCTCCATTCGTAATATTTACAATCGTGGCCAAATGTCTTGCACCACTTGACTGAAAGTGAATTTTTGATATTTGAAGTCAACTTATACTAAGTAATGCTAAACTCCGGAAGACATATTATACATCATTTTAAAGTACATTTTATGCTGAATTCAAATATTTTTACAGAATGTTATTACCAGTAATTAAAGTGACGTTACAAGCAAACATGTGCAAGTGAGGAAACACAAATCCAGTTAGCGTTTGAGCCCCTCTAATCCACTCTAGCCTTTTCTGACGTCCGCTAGTGAGATACATAAAAATGTAGAATCTTCTGACAACTTAGAACTCAGCTGCTTGTAGTCACTTGACGGAAGTTTATGAAGAATTCCTGGTGATATTTGAATTTCGGAATGTCAAAGACCCGAAAATTGGTCCTGACTCTTCAAAACAGGGCAAAAATTATTAATTTGCATGAATTTGGATTGAGTAGTCGTAAAATTGCTGTTAAATGTGGCTGTGATCATTCCACTGTCTTGCGCACCATTAAAAGAGTTGCAGAAACTGGATGTGTGGGAAACAGAAAAAGAACAGGTTGACCAAGGCTGTGTACTGAACGTGATGATCGTATGTTGATTCATCGTTCCTTAAAATCAAGGTTTAAAACAGCCACTGATTTAAGAAATGAGTGAGCGAATGAAGTAGGCGTTATTGCATCTGTACGTACAGTTCGTCGTAGGCTACAAGAAAATGGACTAAATGCAGGAAAAGCTGCACGAAAATCTTACCTTACTGAACAACAACGGCACAAAAGAATTGCTTGGTCCAAGGCACACAAGAATTGGACTGTTGATGAATGGAAAAATTTTATTTTCAGTTATGAAACAACTGTTACTATTTCCGCTAAAAATGGAAATACTGTAATTATGTACGTCGTCGGGCTGGTGCAAGATATGAGGCATGCTGCATTCAGCCAACAATGAAGACCCACATTCGTTGATGTTATGATCCTGTATTTCAGCCAGTGGTGTTGGCCGTCTGCACATTGATGATGGCACATTGAACGGATCAAAATATGTGGATATTTTGGAGTCTAAACTGCTACCATCTGCACAAGACATGGGTTTGCGGATTTTTTTCTTTCAGGACGATAACGCGCCATGTCATCGGTCAAAGTTGGTTGAAGAGTGGTTTAATCTAAAAGTTATAAGAAAACTTTAGTGGTCGGCACAGTCACCGGATCTTAATCCCATACAGACTCTGTGGGTGAGATTGAAGCAAAGATCCGTCAACAAAGACACATATCAAAAACAGTATTAATTGAGTCTGTAAGGGCCGTATGGCACCTTGCTATCACCAATGGACAACTGTAGAAGCTCATTAGTTCCATGCCAAGAAGTTACTAAGAAATCATAGTTATACAATTAAATATTAAAGCGTACTTTGCTTGTTGGTATGTTATTTCAAGTGTCCTGCAAGTTTCAATAATGTACTGTACAGTAATTTTACGTTAAACGCATTGTACACTAATTTAACAAATTTCACTATTTTTTGCTTTTTATGACTAGACGCAGTACTTTTGCTTGTAACTTCACTATTATTATCATTATTAAAAATATTATGTAAGCATATTTGAATTCAGAATAAAATTTCTTTTAAAATGATATATAATATGTATTCTTGACATTACCACTACGCTTTATAAATTAACTTCAAACATCAAAAATTGGCTTTCGGTCTACTGGTGCAATACTTTTGGCCACGACTGTATGTGTCAAGACTAAATGTTTCAGTCTCGGATGATAAATAGAAGCAATTTATATTTCTGCGTCCAGTGCACGATACTACACTGCTGTGCAAAAATTAAGGACGAAGAGGAGAAATTAGAATAACAGCGGAACGAGCAGGCAGAACGGGCCGAAATACCACTCAAGAGATAGACTAGGGTCCGGTACGGTAGGGCATGCGCATATATGCAACACGACGTAGTGGGGGAGGGAAAGTGTCGGAAGGGTATAAAGCACACGGGCGGTGTACGCTCAGCAATTCGGTGAAAGCTATTGCACGGTGTACATCGGTTTGAACGACGTCGGACGTCGAGTTGCTGCCGCCGTGTGATATGGCCAACAGGCAATCCAGTAGACGACATCTGGATGACTTTACCCGAGGTCACGTCATTGGGAAGTTGGAAGAAGGTCAAAGTGTGACTAGCGTGGCCGAGGAGTTCGGGATAACACACAGCATCGTTTCACGAGCTTGGAGAGCTTTCAAACAACAGGAACAGCTGTCCGAGAGTTTAGCAGTGGTCGTCGACGAGCAACCACGGCGGCGGACGACCGGTATATTGTCCTACAGGCGAGAAGAGACAGGCGGCAGACAACGGGAGAAATCGCAAGGAATATGCACAGGACGTCCGTTATCGCGTTTTACCGTGGCCAGGAGGTTGCACAAAGGTGGTCTATTTGCACGACGACCAATACGGTGTGTGCCATTAACGCCTGCTCATCGGAGACGGCGGTTTCTGTGGTGCCAGGAACACAAGAACTGGACACATCAGCAATGGGGTCGAGTTCTCTTTACGGATGAGAGCCGAATTAGTCTGACAAGCGATTCTGGACGGATACACATCTGGAGAGAGCAGGGAACACGCAATCACACCTCCAACATCATCGAAAGGGACCGGTTTGGAGGTGGCGGAGTTAGCCGTACTGACCTCCACATCTTCCAAGGAGGTTCAGTCAATGGTGTCCGCTATTGTACCGAGGTTCTCCTGCCTCACGTGCGTCTGTTTAGAGGTGCTGTGGGTCCTGAGTTCCTCTTCATGGACGACAACGCTACACCTCATTGTACAGTGGCTGTTGCAGAGCTGTTGGAGGGTGAAGATATTCAACGCATGGATTGGCCCGCAAGGTCCCCAGACCAAAGTTCAATCGAACACGTGTAGGACCTTCTCGAGAGACGCTTGGCAGCACGTCACCAGCCGCCAGCAACGATTCCGGAGCTGCGATTGGCGCTACAAGAGGAATGGGTCGCGATGCCTCAACAGCTCCTTGACAAACTCGTCCTCAGCATGGACAGACGTTGTAAATCCTGCAACGCAGTCAGATTTGATCATATCCCCTTCTAAAGACTGGATCTTTCTTGTCAGCCGCCTGTCACATGGACATTTCTGTCTTCTGTCCAGTTGTGATCGAAGCTACCTTTTCAATAAAGTGCCTTTGTATCCTTTGGATTCCTTGTTTGGGCGGTTTTGCTCACTTGTCCCGTATTCTTACATCTTGGAGATCTTATGGTATTATTTGAGTCGATGTGGAGCACTTCTGTATGACGTTACATTCGAAAAACCGCCTCGTCCTTATTTTTTGCACGCCAGTGTACAATGTGTAAAGATGGATATACACTGAAGAGCAATTGAATTGCAGACAGCTGGCGTTATGCAAATGTGGCGCTGTGGGTGGCCCTGTAAACGGAAACGACGTGACGTATGCAGCGATCCAACAATATAAGGAGTTATGCGACGGGAATCAGTAAGAGTCGGACGCAGTATGGGTAAGACGAAGGAACTATGCGCATTTGATCGTGGGAAAATTGTCGGAGCCCGACGAATGGGTCACTCCATCTCCGAAGCCGTGCAGGCACTGAGATTTTCACGAGTCACTGTGTCACGGGTGCACCGTGAGCACATCAAATTCGGTAGAACCATCCCTGCAAGGACCAACTGCCGTGGACAACAGCGTGTGGACGAGCGGGGTCATCATCGGCTAGCTCGCATTGTAACAGCGAATATACGGGCCACAGTGCAAGAAATCACTCAGCAATTTAACGCTGGCGCACAAAAATGTGAGAACCATTTTTTCGCTATGGGGTACAGAAGCCATCGTCCCACGAGGGTTCCGCTGCTGACCGCACATCACAGGGTGCAAAGATTAGCATGGGCTCGGGAACATTGCCACTGGACTCTAGACATGTGGGAAAATGTTGCGTGGACTGATGAGTCGAGATTCATGGTGGTACATGCGGATGGCAGGATACGAGTACGGCGCAAACCACGTGAAGCGATGGATCCTTCTTGCCAGCAGGGTACTCTTCAAGCTGGTGGGGTGGCATTCTCGTCTGGGGACTGTTTACGTGGACTGATACGGGACCCCTGGTACGTGTGACATCTTCCCTCACAGGTCAACGTTACCGGGATATCCTGGACGACCATTTGCTCTCGTTTGTGCGTCTTCATCATCCCACTGGGGACCTCATCCTGCAACAAGAATATGCACCGTGCCATCACTCCCGAAATGTATCCGAATGGTTGGATGAACACTCCACCGACGTGGCCTCGCTTCCTTCGCCAGCTAGGTCACCTGACCTCTATCCCATCGAGCACATCGAGCCCCCTGCATCAAATCTTCGTGAACTGTGGGAGCTTGTTCAGGGGTCGTGGATCTGAATGGCTTCCCAACGCTTCCGGTGTCTTGTCGAGTCCATGCTGAGACGAATCGCCGCCGTCATCAGGGCGAAAGGTGGTGCTACACGTTACTAGACGGGTATCTCTAATTCAATTGCTCTTCAGTGTATTCTTGAGATTGAAAAGTTTTTGTATGCCAACTGAAGCCATTTTCAGTATAGGAAACCCAGTTCATCTTTAAGCATTTTCATGCACTCTAACAGCATCAAATTTTGAGTCAGAACATTTTTAGAACTCATTTTAACATCAAATAACATTCGCATCACCTTCTGTAAAAACAGTTTTGAAGCGTCAGACTCAAACTGGCTCAGCACAACTTTTAGCTCATCCCAAAAATAACATTTCTTTCTCGAAGATTCAAAGACCACGAAGTTCATATCTGTCTACGATCAGTTTCAAATGCAATCAAACTATTCTCTCACCTACCCACACCTACACAACTGAAATTACTACTGCTGTTCATCTTTTTCATTGTAGATCAAGATCACATTAGTTGCCTTCTGATTCTGAGTTGCACTACACTTACTTCTTGCCTCATTTCTTCTCTCTCAAATAATGTTACTTCAATTCTGCTGAAAGACAAAACATCCAAACGTGCTTATACTTCCTTCCGGTGATTGCAAAATACCGAGCTCCAAAAACTGCAAAACAGATTACTATATTCCGAAAAAACCTCGCGAGCAAAATACTACAAAAGAGCTGCAGAACACGCCAAAATCATCCTGAAGCACTTGCAAATATTCACTTGTCGCGTTTCACAGTGTTTGTGTGACTGCTGCATTTCCTAACTGTCACTTTCTCGGAAGTTAAAGAAGATAAAACAAATAAGGTTGAATACTTAATGAATTTAGTGGCTCTCAATAGAATTCCTTCATCGTTAGGACCTTCCGTGTACCTTATTAACTGCAGTTCATCCCGAATCAGATTTAATCTGCAGGTTAATGCACGAATTTCTTCTTCCTGCCTTCTCCATTCCAGTGCATTGCTCTTATGGACATTGCTTTTATGGTAGGAAAAAAAAAAGTTCTTGATTTATAAAAATATAGAGAGAGAGATTATATAAAGATTACGAATGTTTTGCAGAAAACTTGTCGGATTAGCAATAAATGCCATTTATATGCAACTAAATTACCAAGGTGACTATTTATTCATTCATTAGCATGTTTGATTTTTTGTGCAAGTTTTAGTGATTTCGTTTTTTGTTTTTTACGCTTTCCAACCATAGGTTGAAGAAGCGTATATGCTCCAGCTTTGTCCATCCGTCCGTCCGTCCGCACGATAACTGGCGTAAAAATAGTTCGATTTCGATGGAATTTTAGTATGTGGTAGGGGACCACCCGGGGACGAACCCTATTGAAAATGGGACAAATGGGGTCAAAGGTCACGACGTAGGAGCGGGATCTTTCCACTGCCCTTATGCGTCATAACTTGCGTAAATATGGTTCGATTTCAATGAAAGTTTACTATGTGCTAGGGGACCACCTGGGGACAAACCCTATTGAAAATGGGACAAATGGGATCAAAGGTCACGACGTAGGTGCGGGATCCTTCCATTTCCCTTATGCGTCATGACTTCCGTAAATATGGTTCGATTTCAATGAAATTTTACTATGTGGTAGGGGACCGCCTGGGGACGAATCTTATTCAAAATGGGTGAAGTGGGGTCAAAGGTCAGGACATAAGAGCGGGATGCATTCCATTGCCCTTATGCGTCATAACGTGCGTAAAAATGGATCGATTTCGATGAAATTTCAGTATGTGGTAGGGGACCACCTGGGGACGAACCCTATTAAATGTGGACGAAATGGGATCCAAGGTCAGGACATAGGATTGCGATCCATTCCATCGCCCTTATTCCACACTATTAAGGTGGACGTCAAGTAATTTTGCTTCCTATACTTCCAATGGAAAAACTTTTGTACACATTTCCTTCACAATTAATGTGTTCCCAAGAATGAAAATTTGAACATCGATTAAAATAACTTTATTATAACTTGGAATACTTAATATTTTCTAAAACATAACTATAATTATATTAAAAATCTATAACTTTTCCTTTGGTGGTGTTGAAACCAGAAAAAGGATGGCGCGACCTGTACTTTGATGACGTCAGTAGACAAACAAATGTTGGATTGCATAATTATGGTTAGTTTTAGAAAATATTAAGTATTCCAAGTTATAAAATGAAGATATTTTAATCGATGTTCAAATTTTCATCCTTGTGAACACATTAACTGTCCAGAAAAAGATGGCGCGGCCTGTATTTTCATGACGTCAACAGACAAAAAAATGTTGGATTGCATAATTATGGTTATGTTTTAGAAAATATTAAGTATTCCAAGTGTGGTGTCATGGCGTCGCCCCATTAGATGTTGGCGCGCGGTCATGCCATCTATCTCATTACGTCAAGGCGTTGATCGTTGATACTATTAAAGTTTTATGACGTCGCACCATGCTAGCAGATGGTCGCGATTCCCATCTGCCTCATTACGTCACGCGTTGTGTGCGCATGTTCGTCCGCACGATAACTCGCGTAAAAACGGTTCGATTTCGATGAAATTTTAATATGTGGTAGGGGAACACCTGGGAAGCAACCCTATTGAAAGTGAGCGAAATGGGGTCAAAGGTCAGGACATAAGAGCAGGATCTATTCCACTGCTCTTATGCGTGATAACTAACGTAAAACAGGTTCGATTTCGATTAAATTTTAGTATGTGGTAGGAGACCACCTGGGGACAAACCCTATTGAAAATTGGCGAAATGGGGGTCAAAGGTCAGGACATAGGAGCGAAATCACTTCCATCGCCATTATGAGTCATAACTTATGTACAAATGTTTCGATTTCGATGAAATGTTGGTATGTTGTAGGGGCCTGTCTGGGGACGAATCCTTTTGAAAATGGGCAAAATGGGGTAAAGGTTAGGACACAGGAGCGGGATCTATTCCATAGCGCTTATGCATCATAACTTACCTAAAATTGCTTCGATTGGGACAAAACTTAATCATGTTATTTCGGAGATGTACTGAACCAGTTCTGTTGAATATCATCCAAATGGATCAAAGGTCAGGGCACAGGGGTGAGATTTATTCCACAGCCATTTTCCTCATAACTTGAGTAATAGCTTGAGTAATGATTTCTAGTATATTGGAAAGCGTATCATAATCAATGCATTGCATGATTTTACTAACTTGTTTTTTTTCTTTACAGGTCTATGCTACGGTTCCGGACTGGCCGCTATGTTTTCGGTTACGTGTTTGCTAAATCCTGGTGATCATATGGTATGCGCACATGTAATTTACGGAGGTTTGTATTTCCCTAAAACTTTTTTGTAAACAATTTTAAGAAAAACGCTCTTGTTGCATATAGCAGTACCACTGACAAACGTTGTGTCTGTCACTCATTTCCGAGCAAACATTGAGCTTGGGGAATTTACTATTTTGTTTAGAAATTCGATGTATTAAAGCAGGACAGCCTCGGTAGTTCGAAGTCACTTTCCCTTTTCAAACTAGATAATACCAGTTTAGTAAGTCATAGCCCTCGTTGTACGATCAAGCTCCATAATAGTGTAACGTTAGTAAGGGCGAAATGAGAGTTTCAAACCAGCTCTGCACGGTACATTGCGGCATACTCGAGAGGAAATCGGGAGATGCTGGTTCGATTCCCCTCCAGGGCAATGAAAATTTTCTAATTTTCCAAAGACGGACGCGTGGGAAACAGTGAAACTACGGCGCTTCTGTACTGAAAATCCTACTCACATGTGTTTGCCGCGTACTGAAGATTACAAGAATCATTTCTATCCTGATGTGTTTCTCAGTAATTTCTGCAATATGTGTAATAACAGTTCTATCAGGTTTCAAGTTGTTCCTTGTTTTCCTGGTATTTGCAAATCTATTAAGTGCAACATTTCATCATTTTTAGCTTTTGAGTAGCAAAGGCGAACGAAACTTTTTCCATGTGTGTTTACAAACAAGAAATAATTCAATGACAGTTTCTTGTTCTGTCCAATCTGATCTTAGGCAAATGGGGCCTTATCTAATGACCAGTTTTCCGGCAGATTAACTTTCAGTCCTAGTTCTTTCTTCAGACACTTCAACCGCGAATCCAGAATTTTTTAATGGGGGGATTAGTAATTATATTGTATGTGTGTATATTTGTCATTATTTATTTGCATTTGATATTTGTCATTATTTATTTGTATTTGGTATTTGTCATTATTTCTTTGTATTTGTCATTATTTCTTTGTATTTGTGGACATTGTGTGTGTGTGTGTGTGTGTGTGTGTGTGTGTGTGTGTGTGTGTGTACATGGTTTTTAAAACGAAAATGGTCTAGCTTTTCGAATATTGAAAATTTATGTAAATAATAATAATGTAAGTAATTATCTAATTATCTCCAAGAACTTTTAGGGGGCATCCTGGGTTTTTGTTCTTTTTAACTTGCCGAAAAGCAGGAAATTGCAATGTAAGTTGCAATGTAAATGCAAGTCCGAGCTGCAAATGTTAGCTTTCAGTAGTAATTATGCGTTGCTTGTTATATTGAAACATTTTTGTTCAAAAGTAGATTTTCTTATTTCATTTACGAATAGGTACATGACGTTGAGGACCAGTTACTTTCACATCTGTAAAACTGCTGGTTTTAAGTCCGAGTAACACAAATAAATACATAGTTTTTGTGAAATCTTGTTTCATTTATTTTCGCAGTGCATTCTTTAACTGTGGATTTCTGTAGGAGAATGGAGTTTAATGAATGAATGGTGGAATACACATTACGTTCATTGGGTTTGAACCCACGCTTGTACTTAGCGCATTCAGAACTTCCTAATTCAGCGGTATGTCTATGTGGCGGAAAATCCAATTTCCCTTGGTTAACGACAAACGAAATTCCGCTTTCCTAAGCATTTACTACGTAAAGCAGAAACAGATTATTATTCAATAGTTAAAGAAGAGTTAGAACTAATAACAGGGTTTCAGTATGAAGTAGATGAAAATTTAAAACTTAATGATTGTGATCAGACTACGACTTTATTTCTGAGCTCAGAAACTAATTAAAAGTCCAAACTGAAAAGATGCACTGGCGCGGAGGAAAAAGTGGATCATCAAAGTTAACTTTAATTATTTTTCCTACATAGCGATGATGTTTTTTGCTCAAAATAATTGTTTGGATAAAACCAAAAATGTTGTATGAATGACAAGAGGGGCTCAGTCCCCATGAACCCCTCCCATATATATTCACGCATGACACCCTTGACATCCTGATTTTTGAGATTTTCAGTTGCTGCACCATTTGATTTTTTTCACGGATTAGTTTTTTGCGAATTCGAGCCTTTATCTTGTTCACGTCTGTTGTGGTTCAAACAGAATGGGATCAGCCCAATCTCTCTCTGTCTATCATCTGTTACTCCAAGTTTTTCATACATCTCAGCAGTTCGATAAATGAATATGGTGTTGATATTAAGTGATATGAATAACTTGAATATCGCACTTGATGGATGCCTGCACTTGAGTAACTCAATAACCGCAATAAGTGTTTTCTATTCCACACTCAACAGCAGACTGCTTATAAAGTCCGACATCACACAGATGAAACCGCGCTCAGTACTGTGCGTTGCACACCACTCGCAATGTTTCTTCTGCTTAAACTTGGCAAGTAAAATTTGAGGTAGAACTTGTTTTGAGCCAATATATATCGGGAGACCGTTGTTTGGGGACAGTTTGAGAATCTTAGAAAAAGAGTAGAAACCTGAATTGTTTGTGACAACAGTTGAGTTTTGGGACTTGGCTAGACATTTTGGTGAGCGAATCTGATATGGATGCAGGAATCTGGATTGATGGAGACAACGACGCATGTTTTGTAGTTGAAAGAAGCACACTGTGGCTTGAATAGGGCTAAAGGAATGTTAAACTCAAATGGTGCGGTCAGCTACGTTTTCTCCCTGATAGGCATTATACAACATATTCTTTCGAATCGCAAAGCTTTGCAGTCAGTATCTCATAAAATTTCTAAAGTTTTACAAGACATCGAGTACAGGTAATAGCAGTAATTTAACCTATTCGCACAGCCCCGATGGATAAGTGGTCAGAGGCGTTAGTTTCTAGATAGGTTGTAACGTATACTCTAGATTCAGTTTCTTTTTGATTTTACTATCTCTTGTTATTTTATTTTCCTATGCAAATTATCTTCTCACTTAACGAGATGTTGTTTCTCCCGCTGAATTATATGTGGCAACGAGTGTAAGTCATGACGTGGTGGTATGCAGTATATATAGGCGCGCTCAAGTATACCAAAGAGCTTCGTTTTATATGTGATAGGTTCTTCCTGATTATTGATATGCGATTTACCTACTTTTCTACGATATTACGATAGTACGAAAGTTCGGGCTATCAGTAGTTGTGTTATTTTGGAGTGTGTATTTGAGTAATACTAGGAGCTCCCCAATAAAAGGTTAAAAGTGAGTACGTTTTCTTAGTTCATTTTATTGTCAGACCTCTGTCTGGCCGTTAAGTCTATTTCATTGAGTGTTTACGTTAAGTTCAGGGTATATTGTGTTTGCCGCTCTAATAAGGAGCCTTCAAGGTACTAATGTACTTAAACCGAAGTTATATTACTGATATTCAAGATAATGAGGAACGCTAAGTAAAAATAATTCCATATTCTTGGAATTTATTGCACGTGCGTGTCTTACCTAAACAAACTCTAGCACTTTGAAGATTAAGCACACTTTAGCTACGTCAAGTAACCTTTCAATAACCCTAACGTGACTTAACGTAAGCTTTCCTGCACTACACGTCCAGCCGGAGAATTTTATTCATTATAAGGTTTTTTCTAGATAGTCCCTAGAGAAGGGCCCAGACTCGAGCCCCAGATGAGGCATGGAGGGCATGGCTGTCTTTCTGTCTGGTTCTCACCCCTCCCTGAAACCAGTGACTCTAATTTGGGACGGACAACCGTTTATAGCTTTTAGAGTTGCCCAAGGTGGTCTTTAAGCCCCGAAACAAAACAGAAATGGCCTATTCGTAAGGAATTTCATTTCATTTTTACCTTCGTGGTGCTTTCAGCGAGTTGTAACGTGAGCTCACGCCCTTTGTGTTTACTGATTATTGCATATTGTACCTGTACTTGCTATTTTACCGTCACAGTGATTAATGTTTTTCTGTATGACTGTTTTGAAAGGTACTCAATGTCATATCTCGAGACATAACAGAATACAATGTGTAACATGATTTTAATCCCATTTCTTTCTTGATTATTAGCTTTTGCAATGTTTTACATCCATATTTAAGTGTTTCTGTAATGTCTTGTTTCAGCATAAAATCATTTGCCTCGCCATTTTTATATCCAACATTCTCTACTATTTATGCTGAAGATGTCGTGCTACTTTGTTTATACAAAATTTGACAACCCTCATTAGTATCAAAAGAAAGGATGACCCTCCCATTCGTAATTTAGGACCTTTGACTCCCGAGAAGAAACGAAAATGGTTAATGAAAGGACGAATATAACATTCATTTACGCCTTATCCGGGAATCCAACCCAAGAAAAAGTTATACATAAAAGTTATGTTTCGAGTATTCAGAAGCCGCGCCTCAAATCATGTGACCTTTGGGCAATATCTTATACTTCAGATTATCGATTAATTGATTTTTATGGTGCAAGAGCCTGACAGTGTTGAATTCTACCAAATGGTAGTTGGAGAAGAAGCACATAAACGAAAAAGAACAACATACTAAACAACTGCCCAAAAGTTAATAAAAAAGTAAAGCAAAAATAACAACTATAAAGAATTATTCATAAAGCAGAGCTATAAATAATCACATCCGAATGTACATACAGTATCAACCAAACAAATAAACGAAAGGTGAACTCACAAAGCTTAAATCCATGAGTAACAAATTTCACTGGTGAATTTGGCTGTGAAGAAATCAGATGAGTACGAACAAGTGAAAATGAGCAACGCAAAAAAGTATAGTTTGCAAGAAGAAACGCGACAGATTTATCATTTTAAAATGGGAGCACACCCACAATAAGAATATGATAGTTAAATGAGCAAAAGCGCTGTAAACACAGTGTTAGGCAAACGAGCAAAACATGACAGTGAGATATTGCATGCTAACACAGTAGTACTGACTAAGATGACAGAACACCCAACGAAGAAACTCCGGAAATTAGTTTCTTTATCGATTATTTTTCCACCTACTGAAATTCCGCATTTCCGTGATGCAGTCTCTGGCTTAACGTGGAACAAGTTTTATCCGATCTGCTGTTTCCATGTTTGTGACCTCATGACATGGTCACATATGTTGGAGTGAAATTCGCAGAAATGCAGTGGAGACGAGTCAATTACTTTCAAGAAGGAAACACACCAGACTGAAAGTTTGAGAGCTCGTTCAGTATGACAGACAATCCTGAAAATTCTGAAGAGCAATCCAGTTTCAGTTAACGTCCGCAACAGACATCTATCAGGTGTAATCATGTTCCTCTGATGACAGAAGAAAAGCAAAAATGTTAACGGAGTCCAAGTGCACTGAATGGTGATGATGGGATTTGATAAGACGGCAAGCAAAGCTAAATGGGCAACATGCATCTACGCAGGAAACATCGTTTTCTCTGGCAAAATACTCGATGCACAACATAAAGGCAAAACTTACAACTCCAGAATTTGATTCCATCAGTGTAAAGTAGAATTAAACCGATATGGAGAAAATGGTACTGAGCATAGAGCAAATGATAGGGACCACGCATACAGTGAGAAAGCAGTGTTTTCACTCCTCACAGTTTGCCGTCAAACCACATATTATGCATTGAAGGAATGCCAAAAGTTTTAATTTATCGTTTTGTTTGATAGCAGAATGGAAATAGCCGAATATGCACACAATGCATCAATTCGGGTTAGTGGTATGCATGTGCTCAAGCATATGAGCACATGAGGGTGCGCATACATTAATTTACATACTGTATGTATATACTTACATACACCGGTAGGTATGTAGCTCTAGGATGCCAAGATATCTCCCCACCCAGTATTGAATAAGTAGGGTAATTTATCAAAGTTTTCTCTTTCGTTATCACATTGTTCATTCACTTTCTCTATTCAACTCCATAAATTAAATTTTTCAAGTCATTGATCGAAGTCCTTTAAGGGATTCATCCCACCGCTCCTAGGAATACAAAACAACTGTTTTACGGTAAATGGAAGACATTAGTACATTGGTTCTAAGTTACTTCACATGTACAACAGAAAGCAGCATGCCTTACATCTGTTTAGAGAAGCGTCGAAGAAAAATCTCTTCTGCTAGAAAGGGTATTTTCCACAGAAATTCTATTTGCTCAAACAGAAACAATGGTACCATTGCAAACTGCATACTTCTAAAAATGTTTGTTTTTACAAAGTAGCAAAACAACTTTTTTGTTTGTTCTGTAGGAATTCGAAGATTATGAAGACACGCGGGATATACTGTAGTTTGAATTTGCTTATTCCTACCTTGTTTTACTTGTTTGTTTGTTGCTTTTGAGGGATTCTTTTTTGGGGAGAGAGGGACGGTTCGGAGTATAACAGCCACTGTGATCACCTTGTGCTTCAGGCCCACCCCTAACTTCGGACTGCTGGTTCGGGAGGAGGTAAAAGTCACTGACATGAGGCAAGCGCACCACCCATATCTCATCCGCGACTTGGACTTAGGCTCAGCTCGGACGATTAGCCAGAAGCCAAAGTCTTTGACCACTCGGTCACCGAAGCAGTCTTCCTACAGTGGAAACTGATAATATACAAATACATGTATACTTACCCTAAGTGCGACTTCGGTTCCAAAACAAAAGGAAAATTAAGCAATATGTAACGCTGGTCATATGAAGAAATTTCACTAATTCACTTTTTTATGAGTAGTCCTTTACAGAAAAAAAGCATGTTGTTTACAATATTTCTTGAATTCTTCTTCCAGGAACGACAAAGTTGATGAGAAAGTATGCTATACAGAAAGGCATTGAAATTTCTTTCATCCATCCAGTGGATTCCACGAATGTTAAAAAAGCGATTAAGGAAAACACAAAGGTAGTCAACTTCTGATATACTTTTCAACAACCGAACTACAAGAAACATTTTTTAAAATATTTGCCTTCTTAAATATCTTTTAGTATATATTAGCATATAGTGTTATCCACAACGATTTTGTTTTTGACAACAATATCACACTGCCTGAAATTCTTTGAATTCTGCATACAAACATTTGGTGTCGAAAACGTGGGCATTCTCAAGGTTTGTTCTGACAAGTGCAGTGACGCTATTTCTCTGTATCTCAGAGAGTTCGTTTAAGTAGTTCATCGCGGTGGAGAGTTATAGGGAGATTAAAAGTAGGACAATCTCATGATAAAGGGGCCAGATGATTAAATATTTATATTTTATCATTCAGATGATTAAACATGGATCATCAACCCTTTGAAATCATCTCGAGAAGATCTTGGCGTCAATTTCGGAGAGTTTCTCCTGCTCGACAAAACACTTTATTGATGTTAACCGGCAGTCGTAATCCAAGCAACACGACACGTTAATTGGTACAGATGTTTAATGCTGAAACTGGACTGACTATATACGGTATACCGAAGTTTGCATAACAGTGGTCTGTGTGCAAAACATCTTGCTGTGGGTGTTCCCTTGAGCGTATCACAGAGAACAGCTGCTTCAAACGGTGTCGTCAGTATATTTATTGCGCCCACAAAGAATGGCTTCTTTACCTATGAGATCAGATTCTGTTTGCAATCAACTTCTCGGAAAACATTCATGTGGCGAGAACGTGGGACATGACATCAGCCGATGAACGTTCGGAAACGGGACGATTTTTGAGGTGGTGGAATAATAGTTTGGGTTGGAATTTGTATCAAAGGTCGTTCATCTCTCCACCAACTGCTGCCAGATATCGCGACGAAATCCTGGATGCTCGTGTTCTTCTTTTAAGAGGTGCAGGGAGTCCGGATTTCATGTTAGTGGACAACAACGGCGGACCTCATACTGATTTGAGCATGTTTTGGACACTTTTTGTAGACAAATTGATGCTCGTTCTCCCATCTTCAGGACTTACGGTGTACTCTTGTGGAAGAACAGGACTTAATCCCTAAGTCTCTTGTGAACATCCTCATTCAAAGCATGATTCGGCGCTCTGAAGCTTGCGGTGATCATATTCCACACTGAAGACTGTGACACCATTTTTTACATTTTGCTTACTTATGTGTCATCGTTTCATGATTTATTTCACTGTGTTTTTTCGCAGGCCCATAATTTTCGCACATTTGTATACATCTTAATTCTTAGGCTTTCACAAGTATGAAACACTGTACCACAGATCATGGATAAAGTATATTCCCTTATGTTAATTATTTTATCAGTTATTGTCTGTTGACTGGGTTTTTGTGGCTGTTTCTTTAATTTTGAGCACCAGTGTAGCACGGAGATCTTCATTGTGTGACAAAACACAGTGAAGAAATAATGTTATCGATATGTTTTCCAATAACAAATAGAATGTCTCGGAACAGATATTATTTCAGAAGTTAAAATACGGTTCACAAAGTTGTTCAAAAGTCAGTCCATCCCTTTAAAAGCATCTTTGATTATTTGAAATACTATTCGTGACACTGAAATTGCTGCTTCCAGAAAGAATGATCGAAGCTGCATGCAAATTGGTAGGCAGATGAGCTATACGAAGATGAGCAACTGATTAAAATATGGGACCTACCAAGACAAAGTTTCGGATGCTATAAGCACAGACGAAGAGTGCTTGAAGTTCAAAGAAACGCTTGTGTGTGACAGTTAATAGACTTCTTTCTGTGTGGGGACGACTTGAGAGTGCAAGAAGAACGCCAAGATGCCACGTTCAATCCCGATATAACCTCGACTGACAGTAAGTTATTAGCCTTCGAGCGGCCTAGGGACGGAATGGTCTCTTCTCTGTGTAGCGGAAAGTACAGACCGTGAAACTAGCACATTGCACTCATGTTGGCAGGAGTAGCTGCAGGACTACAGAACGGGAGGATAGTCTTATCCGTTGACACATTTATAACTTTTCTATTGTAACGCAAGCGAACATCTAACGACCTGTGACTTTCTCTGGATGTCACTTAACTCCCGTAGAACCATTGCACGCCGACTGGCGGACGGGGACCTCTGAACACATAGACCATTGTGTCGAACACCACTGACTGATGCCCATTATGAACAGCGTCTGGAATGGTGCCGTGAACCGGCCAGCTGTGTCATACACAGAATCGTGTAAAGCGATAAATCCCGCTTCTTCTTTGGGCCCGATGAGTAGCGCATTCACGTGTGGCGACAACGCGGTTACCGCAATAAACCTAGAGCTACCATGGAATGTCATGGAGCACGTTTTAATGGTGATATGGCGTGGACAGAGATTGATTGCGATCGTCATTCGTAGTTGGTGTTTGTGAGAAGCAATTTTACTGGTCGCCGCTATATTACCGGAACTCTTAAACCCATCGCTCTCCCCTTTCACTCTGGGTAACTGACGCCAGCGTGATAGTGCTCTTCATACCTTCCGCAGGACACTCCTTTGAATGCTTTCATGCTGTGAACACTCTGCCTTAACAGTCAGACTAACCAATCGGGCGTATTTGGAAACCATATATAAATCCACCTACAGCCAGCATTGACCACGGTATTTTTGCGGCACCAGGTGCAAGAAACTTGATGGGAAATACCGCAGGGTTCTGTTACACAGCTGTATGACTTCACACAAAAGCGCTTAACACGTGAATCCGCAACAGAGGTGGTTTAACATCATGGTAACCGTAGTTTTGTTACTATAAATGTGTTTATTAGCATCTGTAAATGTTATTATGAGTTCTTTGCCTCCTTGGCTGTCATTTCTGAAAACATGTTTGTTTTTCTGTTCCTTCACGGTACTGCAGTTTCAAATGTCACCGAGTGTGTAGTAGGAGATAGAACTGCCCTTCTAAAACCCCTATGATCTGAGTTTTCAGCATCTTACGTGTCATTTGATGCTCCCTGTGTATACGATGAAACAATTGCTAAGTTTCTAGGAAGAAATTGTCTTATTGCACGAGACCACACTGCACCAAATAAATTGGAAATGATAATCAGGGTGTGGTACATCGGTAAACACATAGTGGCGTCACACAGCTGAAGTGTCGCTATTTAAATCACAGAATTCGTTATGTTGTTGTCTTCTGCCAGAATAATGTGTGCCATCGATCAGTGTCTTAAAATCTCGTGTGTACAACTGTG
Organism: Macrothele yani; assembly: GCA_039090855.1. Lineage (NCBI taxonomy): Eukaryota > Metazoa > Arthropoda > Arachnida > Araneae > Macrothelidae > Macrothele > Macrothele yani. The sequence goes on along the minus strand of CM076995.1, from coordinate 2,641,541 downwards.
CACAAGAAGTTAATTTTCTTGTATTGTCATGTATTCCAATTTTTAAAAAAATTCACTATGTATACCTTCAAGATAGAATAAAATTCACTGTCTGTACCGTCAATGATAGAATAAGTTCCTGCGTTGTGGTAGAGTCGTCATGTATTCCTCCTTACACACTACACTGAAATACTTCAGAAACCTAATGCAAGACAAATTCCATTTAAGTGGTACATTCTATGTATGTTCCATAACACTTATCATCAGCACTTACTGCAAACATAATAATCATTCATGATATTTGGTTGTAAATCAGATTCCTGTCACTTGGCTAACTGTCCATGAACCTGCCACGGCTTGCAAGTGTCGGATACAGGAATCCGAGTTCAGAATGTAATTTCATGAAATCGTGTAATGTTTAAGCTCGTGGATGCTTGTATTAACCTTTCTTAGTGCCTAAAACACAAGCTATCTTAACACCAGAAATTACTGAAATATTAATTAATACTTTCGTTTATTCTTTGCAACATACACATCTCCACCTAAATTCCCATTGAAGACAAGACTGTTGAATTAATGAGCTGGTTAGTCGAATATATTTCTACGATAATAGAACTAGCGTTAATTACGAATAATAATGATAAATGATAGTACAACTTGAAAACTATAGCTCACAAAGTTGATTAACGTAGCGTGTTTTTCAACAGATAACAATCCACCAAAAATCACCTCAACTCTTGCTAAAATCGCTTTTATCACCTCAGTATTGTGATCTTTTACCTACATAGCTGTCAGCTTCATCATACGTAAGAGAGAAACTGGAGGTTCAGAATGTTTCGCTTAAAAGCAAAGAGCGTAACAAAAAGAAATAACGTAGCTTGCACAAGAAAGAAAACTCAAAAGGACAGTTAGATTTAGAATTATACGTCACAATCGACAGTATATATAAACACTGTTCCCTGTGTCATCGATGGTCGACGTTGCAAATATTTCCATTACACTTATTTACAATATGTTTAGTGGTGAACATAGCAATTATATCAAAACTAACTGAAATAGTTTATATGGCTGAGAGAATCAGAATATCTTATTAATCCTTAAGGAGCACATACTACATGAAGGAACACCGAACACTTAAAAATATGCAATTTTCCGATAAGCACACGAACAGAAGTTTGCTGATTTGTTATAGAGATAAAAACAGTGACCAATGAAAAACTACAGGAACAGGTCGAAGTTTTTACTTTTCGCATTAGAAAGGCTTAGCAAAGGTGAACTACACGCATCTGAAGCATATAAGCAGCGTTTCTTTCGTGACGATTGATCTTCATGCACTCATCTTCTACTGATTAACTTTCACGGTAGAAACGTTTATTCCGATCAAAAATGCAAGCACAATACAAAACATTCCTTCCATACATATGTTTCATCATTTCTAATGTTTTCCTGCCGCTTTTGCCTATTCGAACATAAAACTTGATGTTTGCTCTCTGTTTCATTTTTTCTTCACAACACAGACACTGACGAGATCAATTTCCAATTACTTTACTGTAATGTTCGAGGAACAATTTCTTTTCATTTCTTGTTTACTTCGAATATATCTCAGCACCAACACTCGTCTCGTTTTATACCTCTCATTTTCCAGTTGCTGCACGGTGTATATTATTAGTTTTATCAACATGCTGTCAACCTGCAATCAGTATGAAAACTGAAAACGTGGGAGAAAGGAAAACATACAAAGAAACCCAGTGCCCCCCCTCCACCTCAAAAATAAATACCAAAATTAAAATTATCTAAAATTTCCTTACGCCAACTTAGCAAATATTTAATAATAAAAACAGATGTAGCTCCGCTGCTGCTCACCAATCAACTCACTCATTCGGCTACTCTACTGCGCTGCGAAGACATCTGTCACACATAGAAGCTTATAACTTATTTTCTTTGTTCTAATCTTCGAAGCGTTTCGCTACTTTCGAATTGTGAACTCCATACCACTCGTACTTTATTTTCTGACTAAACATCCGTAAGGATGGATTACGATGCAGTCCACTGAACCTTCTTGAGGAATCCACGATTAATCAGTTACAGACAACAATATGCTACATAGAACAATGGAAGCCAGGAAGCTCAGTAAATAATGCACAATAGTAGATTGAAGACATCGACAGTTACCAATTCTTTCCCAGATAGTCCAGTTTTGGAATATTCTTCCTGCCTGTGGGGTAATGCACCTAATTCAATCTTCAGGCTTTTAGATCCTGTTCAGGCAAGACTACCTCGTCTGGTTAGCAATCCTGCAGTCACTCGGTTTTCCTTATACCTCTCTCGTAGGCAGGTATTAAGAAAACCGAGGGAAGTCCGTTAAAGTCCGTTGCTAAGAGAAGCACTTTCATTTGACAGCCATTTCGAGCGCAACTGAGAACATGTCTCACTAACGTATTAAAGCCCATTAAGTGGAGTTGTTTCTAAGCCTGGCCAATCTTGTGATTTACTGTTGACCTTAACTGGACAGCAACAACAACGAAACCCTGATCAAGATTTCGTGTTCATTCAACCTGCAGCGCACTGCGCCTCTTGGAAGGACTGAAAAATATAGAAATTGAGAAGTGGGAACAGGATACCTTGATAGGAAAAGTCCTAAAGAAAAAGATTGGGAAAAATTAGAGTTTTTGGAGTATACGGTTTCCCGTTGAGACAAGGAGTCTACAACTTACCTGCACACTTACCTGCCTCCGAACAGCAAGTGACCTTAACTGGAAACACTTCATTTTCAACTTAAATGATAGGCAAATATTTCTTTTTTTTTAAGGAAAATACTGATGCGATCAATTTTAAATTACATCGTCAAATTATTTTACAAATTGTCGTAATTCTATGATTAAAAGGTAAACCGAGAAATAAAAATATCATATCCATCATTTGCGTTTAAATTTTCCAATAACCTAAATTTCGGGGATTTGCACTAGAGCTTTAAAATAATATTTGCGAGGAATGCTGGTAAATTATATGAGTATCATAAATGCATCGTATTTTATGATTATTTGTACTTGTTTTCTCAGATGGTGTTTGTCGAAGGCCTTAACAATCCACTGCTAACGTTGGTTGATCTCAAAGCAATATCAGATATCAAATCGCAACATGGAATTATTTTGGCAGTTGATAATACCTTTTTGACCCCATATTTTCAGGTATGTAATTTTTTGTTAGTAGGAGTTTTTCTTTCCTAAATAAGTAAAACGTATCTGTGTTTTGTGTTTTCTGTCTCATTTTGCTACTTTAGGAAAATATGCAATGAAAAGAGATTCTTCAGCTGAAATAAAAGCAAAAATCATCTGCTTTTCATATTAACTGTTTGATACACAAAAGTAAATATAAATCCAGGCCAAATATCAGCGATTTGACCTAGCTGTTTTACAATTTTGCTTATTTTGTTATTTTGCCATCTACTGCTGTCGTGAACAAAAGTCAACATAGATAAACTGAGTTATTTTGAAATTTCAAGATTTTCAAAACTAATCTTTTACCTTATGCATTCATCGATTGTTTTGGGCTGTTTGTAGACCCACTCCTTGCATGCAGAATATTTCGGAACTTTACTTTGGGCAATGTGAGTACAGAGCACCAAACAACGGTTTCATCAGTGCTTATCTTTTGAGTCGTTTTCTAACACTTTCCACTGATGCATAGTTACAAAGGGCATCCTGAAAGTAATGCCTCGTCACTCATAAGATTTTTATTTATAGCAGCAAAAATGTGAAACTTAGATGCAAAATACTTGGACATATTGTTGTTGATAATGCTTGCTTATTAAAAGTATTGTCCATCACTTTCTATACATTTCCGCTATCTTTTAACCCATGGGTAAAATCCATTTTGGAAAAATTCCTGAGGCTGTCATTTCACCCATGAGTTCGCAGCCAGTTTGACGTCTGTCACATCTTCGAAACATTCTCCACGAAGACTGTTTTTCAAAGGGGCAAACAGGAAAAAGTCTGAGGGAGCCACACCTCCTGTACATGTAAAATTTAGACCCAGTCTAGCGACACAGCTGTTAAGCATTGTATGACTGAAAATAAGAGTTCCACACCGAACGGTTGACAGAACAAGAGTTTTCCCAAGAATTAATTGAAAGTGTTTTTTAATAATTTGCTTTCTAGCAGAGAATTATTACTTCAATGAAAATATTGCATAGCAGTTGAAGCAAGATTTTTCAGTATCTTAGTCGTCATGCTTTACACACATTAAAAAGTAGTTATTTGCATTTTTTTAAAAGGGCTTCGCACACAGTTGCTTTCAAATTTTCTTGTCTTATTTTTTTTATTTATCTGCTAAGAAAGTCAACATTCGGATATTAACCCTCATAATCACCAAGTACGTTTAGTGATGAATAAATCTCATGACAGTTCTATTTTTCGGGATTTAACAATGGCCACCATGAGCAACTCTTAGAGCCATAAACAGTCCCCAAAACCTACTTTAGGCAAACTGGTTCCAAGAAAGGGACAGAGCTTGCGCCGTCAGATAAGAAAGAGCTCTACCAATGCCTTATCCGTTATTTCAACCCGAGCCCATCTTGGACGAGTGGTCAGAGGCCAACGCTTCCGACCACTCGGCCAACGGGGGCGGTCCCAAGACTTCGGTGTCAGCATCTGGTGAGACAGAATTCTTGTGTTTCATCGTTGGTGGGTTCTAATTTTGTTCCTTCCTCGTAGCCAGTAACACTAAATTCAGGACGTCTGATTTTTCCTATTCTTTAGTATTCGTAAGAGCCGTTAAACAACTAGAAACAAAACAAAGCAAAAATTAAAAAAAAACATAAATGGAGAAATATGTTGCGTTCTTACATATTTCCTTTATGCTACATATTTATTCCTCTTGACGTCTGTGCTTCACGAAAATAATTAACTTAAATCTTTCTTTTTTTTACTTTAGAAACCTCTGAATCTTGGAGCTGATATCGTAATGCATTCTCTAAGCAAGTATATAAATGGTAAGTGACAATAAGCAATAAAGTATGGGAATGGTAATCCAAGTAAAATTTTTACATACGAAACATATAAATGCAATGCTGATTCATTCCAAAAGGCAGTTCAATAAACACAGTTCCAATCTGGTGACTCGCGCATAACAATAGCTAAAAAACTCTTTAAAACGTCGAGAACTAGAACTTTAGAGAAACATATACACAGAGCAGATTACGTTATGATAGGTAGTTTCCCCAATATGTCAGGCATTAATTCCGGCCAACGTAAATGACTTTCCAAAGTGCAACGTCCGAGTTGATGCGACTATCCTCTTGGATGATATAAATGATGCAACAAATCGGTCGCAACATTACCACTTTCTGATATGTTGAAGAAATGAAGCAGGTTCTTTTACTCAAGACATCATGCCCAACATCTCCTAAACGGTGAGACAAATACACTATATTGACAAAAGTCACCGGACACCCCTTCAAAAGCAAATGAACGGATCCGCTGCATTGGTAAGATGCAAGGTACAGCTGCAAATGGTGTAAAAATAAGCCTGCAGCTTACCGTGATCATACCGCACTGTGAAGTTGAGGGAAAATATCGCGGCGGGAGAGAACTGACTTTGAGAAAGAAAAGATTGTTAGGTGTTATATTAGTGGGTTGTCCATAAGAGAAACCGAGAGGCATTTAAACATACCCAAGTCAACTGTTTTGGATATTCTGAATAAGTGGAAGACACATGGCGTGCCTGAAGCAGCAAAACGTACCGGCAGACCAAAGGAAATCAGTGATAGAGGACATCGAAGCATCAGGAGAGTCGTTACAGCTAATCGACGGAGTACTGCTCAAGACCTCAGTGTACAGGTGAGTAAAAATGCTGGAACCGCGGTATGTACACGTACCATTCTCAGAGAACTTCATTTGATGGGTTATCGTGGTCGTGCAGCTGCTCATAAGCCTTTCATCTCCATTTGGAATGCTACTAGTCATTTTGCATGGTGTAAATAACATTTATTGTGGACCGTAGATCAATGGAAACGGGTCCTATGGACTGATAAATCCAGATACACGATCCATCAGTCTAATAGCCGTGTCTGGGTATGGCGGCAGTCGGGGAATGCTATTTACCACAGTGTACTGTTCCTACGGTCAAGTTTGTAGCTGGCAGTGTAATCGTGTGGGGGTGTTTTTCGTGGTATGGTCCCGGCCCATTGGTTAACGTGGACAAACCTGTTGACCAGCACGTCTACCTCGATATTCTGAACAATTATGTCCTACCAACTCTGTGGCAATACTATGGAACCGAGCCTTGTTGGTACCAACAGGAAAATGCATCGAGCCATAAAGCAAGGACTGTTACGGCGTGGTTTGACGATAATTCTGTATCGTGTGTGGACTGGCCAGCACAGAGCCCTGATCGTAATCCCATAGAGCAGCTGTGGGGTGAATTAGAGCACCGCATAAGAAGTTTGGAACCAAGGCCTACTACTAAGCAACAGTTAGCGGCAGCATTATGTACTGAATGGAAGCGCATACCTATCGCTGTGTTCCAAAACCTTGTCGAAAGCATGTCTCGAAGGGTCAGTGCATGCATTAAGGCCAAAGGTGGACCGACACCGTACTTATGTATGTGAATAAATGCTATGTTGTGTTTATGTTCTAGGTGTCCGGTGACTTTTGTCAATATAGTGTATATGAGTATGTTCAGTGACAAATATAGGAGTATTCCCCAGGCTCTGGCACAGCCCAAAGCCTTGGAGCAAATGCTGATCTAAAAACGAAACAATTTAGCCTGGAAATCTTAGAACTCTAAGCAGATATCTTAATAACTTGAAGCATTTATTCCGTATTAAATGGTGTAACAATTTATAAAAACACATAATGACTAAGTGCCGAACTTTCACACTCCGAACGGGAGGCTTTCTCAAGGCCAGTGAACACAAGAATATTTTCGAGTCGTTCTCGAAGATATTCTTGTGTTCACTGTTAAGGCGTGGTTTGACGATAAGAAACGACCATTGTTGCGTTTAATCTAAACGACTGCACCTTTGTTATTTTGATAAAATAAGAAGTGTAGTGTTTTGAGGAAGGAATATGATAGGCCTGTACTGATTGCCGAAGCTTCTTGTTGCGTCATGTGAACACCAAGACTGTTTTACAAGAAGGAAACATGACCTCGTAAACTGTGTATAAAGGTATATCTCAAATGATCGTTGAAACCACCAAGGGCATTTTCTGGTTGGCCTGTTGATAATGTGGATTTTGCCTTCTATACTTTCTAGAAAACCCTCCTCTTCCATTCATTTCGCATCGGAGCTGTTGCATTGCTTCGGAGACGCGCACTCTAAACTGAAGGCTATCCGGTTTAAAAATGAGTTTCGTTATATGAAGGATGTCTTGGAAAACTCAAAAGCGAATCTTTCTCTTCTCCTTTCAAACCCCGCAACAAACACGAGACAGCAACTTATTGAAGTTTTACTCTGAGCGTTCTCTTTGTAATCCATACATTAAGTCGTGTTGTTGTTGTTGTTTTTCTTTTTTTAGTTTTAACGAGTCCTTTAAACGTCTACGTCTATAAGGAGCGGCCCTTTTATGAATAAGTGCCTACTGTTTCCAGGGAAAGGACAAAACCTGATACATAGGACAAACACGCAGCCCATGAATCATCCATCCGGTACTGGAACCGGGACACAACTCAGACGATTCCCTAGTAGTCCGGGCCTCTGACCACTCGGGTACCGGAGCGAGAGTTTTTGTTCCAAAGAAAATATAATACTTTCAGAGGTTTGTCGTCCGCACAGATAAAGGGAACCAACGGACGAAAAACTACAAAAGGTCTATCACCGATTTTACCTAATACAGGACCGAAGTAATTTTGACCAGCTTCGCCATCGTGTTTTCCAAAATAGCTCCGTGACATAGATTTCTCAAGTAAAATATTCTGGAGCAAACCGGCATGACACCAAAAAATACTACGCTTGTATATATAAAAAAATAGATAACTACATAACTGAGAGATGGAAATGAAAGGTCAAAATGTCAGGATATAGGGCAAGAAAATTTCATTCAACCTTGAAAAAAAATCTGAGTCCGGTATTTTCTCAAGTTACGGTACAAGCAATCAACTCCCGAAAAGAAAAAAATAGTAGTTAGTTTGCAGACGTAATCCCCAACTCCAGATATGACTAAAATTTCTAACAAGTTTTTGCACAACGAAAACTGTAATTAAAACAAAGGACATAAAAACACTTAACCCAGTGATTAAAAAGAGATGCGACTCTGTTGCAATTGTTCAGTGAATGGTCCAGCAAAACGACGACATCTCTGTTTAGCATTTGGGATGAGTGGTTGGCTGAACTGGATTTTGTAAGGATAAGCTGACAGATCGTTTCTCGGTATATTTTCCTCTCAGTGCTGTATGACATGCCCATCTGCTCTCAGAGTTTACGCAAACTCTTCTTTGGACTTAAAGTTTCTCTTCTTTGGACTCAAAGTTTCCCGAGCTTCCTCCACCTTTTCCGGCGTTCTCAATGATGGTCGACCGCTATGTCCTTTCCTTGCATTCAAAACGCTACTAGTCCTCTGAAATTTATCTCAACAATGACTTTTTACTGAGTTCGTCACGCTCATTGAAACGTTGACGGTATTTCCTTTGAGTAGTAACAACAGAATGGCCACTGGTGTAATACTGCTTCATAATAAGCACCTTCTGTTCAGTATTGTATGCTTCCATTCTAACAGATTCTCCAAACCTTCCTCTATTACAGAAGTACCACAAAATTTCTAAAAGCCAAGAACCGACGTTCCTGTAGAGAAAACAAATGGTGTCATGAATAAAAAATCACCCTGTATAACTTCAGCCTAAGGCTTTGCAGAGATTTGAGCTGGATCATCCTTTCTAAATGTCTTGCACTTTCGTATAAAACTGAAGCATGTTAATGACGGGAATAAAAAAAAGAAATTTCTTCCGTAAAAATGTGTCGTAATAAAGAAAACTGAATTACATTTTCTTCTTTTCTGCAGTTTGTTTCCAGAACGAAAAAATTTAATTGCATGTTTAGAATGCTTCATGCAATATGCTCTGAACTGCAGGAGAATAATACACTTCATAAAGCGCATTCATCCATTACAAGTGCAAATAGACTACCATTTTTTTCCATTTTGTAATTCTTGAACATATTTTCTTTAGTTATGTTTCCAAAGGAAAATATAATACTATTAATGGAGATTATATTAAATTTCTCAATTGTTTCCCTTTAGGTCATGGAGATGTGGTGATGGGAGCCGTAGCTACAAATCGTGAAGACCTGTACATAAGACTGAAAGATGTTCTAACAAGTAAGTATCAAAGCTTTTCCTTGCTTCAAAAACAAGATGTTTAGGACACACTCACTGGCAAATTATTACATTAAATTCGCGTATCTTGCATGACATGTTCATAATTTACTCGTCGATGGATTAAACATTCATTACTCACTACTTTTAAGCACCGAAGTTTTAAAGATCATAAATAGATACAACGTTAGCATTGAGCAACCTATTGTAAGATCCTATACGATAATTGAGCAACCTATCGTAAGATCCTATACACCGGTCCTATACGATAATTTCATGAAAATGAAGACTGCTTTTATAGCCAACTCACCTCTGAGGTACTCACGGTGGTGGTTAAAATCAAGACGAAAAAAAATCAGGAAGATTGCATTCACCTTAGCAGAAAGTCCTCTTTATCTGTTGAACAAGTGTCGCGGCTCTTGAAGCAATCTGACCGCATTCCGGTAAAAAGCAATGAAATCACCACAACCCCATTCTTGCAATAAAAATTTCCTTTTACTCTTCCATTCTATCAAGAAAGAAAATTGTAAGTTGTCATGATTGATTTTTGATTCTCGGTGTCCAAAAGTGTGCAGGCATGCATAGTTACGTTACATGGGATAATCATCTACTTTGAAATATTTTTGGTAATGTCAAGTTTTGTTTTGCCCCTGTCAGTCAAAAATACAGACTTAGTGTCTCACCGTTGTTTAATTTCGGTACTTCATTTGAAAGGCTACTGCAGTCAAATAAAGACAATAATCATTCCACTTCGCGCATCCATGATTTGAGGAGAATGCACAACTTATATCGATGCCATCTCGCGTTTTTGAGATATTATTCCCTTGAGCAAAAACCTACAACAGATACTAAAAGCAAACTAAGCACACTATGAAGGCCGAATTTAAAATCTCAGCTTCGAAGATTACTTACAGAAAACAATCTCCAAAGATTGAAAAAATATTTTTTTCTTTGTTTTCTATTTCTTTTCCTTTCTGAAATTATAGCACAGAGCAATGAAATTTAAAGATTGAAAACATATTTCGTTTTCTCTATTTTTATTATTATTTCTTCAATTACAGCAAAGATCTATGAAATTTAACACTTTTTAACTTAAGTTGTGATCATCTAGAATTGAATAATTTGAAGATGTAATTCATCGTAACATAGATATTAATTCACACTTGTATCAGTATTTTACTATTACAAACATTTCTAAATGTATCAGCTGTACCTTTTCATTTAAACGCACACCGAATGCTTTTAGTTAGTTGGACTGCAAGTATTACACACTACTGCTTTCGATGAAACTTGCGAATTGTTTTACAAAATTTTATTACTGCTTTTTCATCGCAGCAAATAAAACTAACAAATGATTCACTTCGTTATTTTTCTCATGGCTCCAGATAAAGGTCCAGAACTATAAAATAAGCACATGCAGGGTCAGACTGGGCCCTCCAAAAAGTAGCAGACCTTGGATTTTTAAGATGGTGTATAGTTTACCTATTTAATTTTATTATAACTATACACACGCGTGAGTGGCCTACACCCTCAGATTAATACAGCTTCCAATATCGCTGCAAGGACTTCCAAAATAACGTTATTTCTATTTTCCCTACGTAGCTCAACGCATTGTTGAATATTGTGAATTATTGAAGGTTGGTTTTTTTTCGTATCATCATCATCATTGTCAACCATTATCAATCCACTGCTGTACGAAGGTCTCCCCAAGTTTCCTCCACAACGGTCTGTCTTGTGCCAGTCTCCTCCATGTCACCCCTGCATACTTTCGAATTTCATCCACCCATCTCCCATGTGGTCTTCTTCTGGGTCTTTTCCTGTCCCTTGGAATCCAATCTAAAATTTCAGCTGTCCATCGATGATCTGTCCTTCTGGCAGTATATCCAGCCCATTGCCATTTCAGGGATTTAACTCTGATCATGATGTCTTCCACTCTTGTCATTTTTCGGATCCACGAGTTCCTCTTCTTATCTCTCCTGGTTACACCAAGCATGCACCTCTCCATGCTGCTTTGAGTTGTCTGCAGCCTTTGTATGTCTCTTTTAGTTAAGGTCCACGTCTCTGCACCATACGTAAGCACTGGAAGGATGCATTGATCAAACACTTTTCTTTTAAGACATAATGGCATATTGCTCTTGAAAATTATGCTGTTTCTTCCAAAAGCTCTCCAGGCAAGTTTTGTACGCCGATTAATTTCTTCATCAATGTGACCCTCACTTGATATCTGCTGTCCAAGATAAACGTACGTGTCTGTTATCTCCAGCTTTTCTCCATCAATCGATAAATCTTCATTTCTTGTAAAAGCATTGAACATCACTTTTGTCTTTTGAAAGTTCATTTTTAATCCCACTTCTTTACTCTTGTCAGCAAGTTCCTGGATCATACTCTGCAGCTCTGATGGGGTAGTTGCAAAAATGACTACGTCATCAGCAAAACGAAGGTGGGTTAGATAATCTCCATTAATCTTTATCCCTTTGTTTTCCCAGCTCAGCGACTGAAAAACACCCTCCAATGTGGCATTAAAGAGCTTCGGAGATATGGTGTCACCTTGTCTCGCTCCCTTTCCAATTTTTATGTGTGTTGTATTTTCAAACAGCCGAATCTTTGCACTTGCATTTTCATAGATGTTATTAATAATATTAATGTATTCATCTTCAATACAGCAGGTTTTCAGAGCCATTGTAACTGCTGATGGTTTCACCGAATCAAAGGCTTTTTCATAATCGATAAAAGCCATGCACAATGGAAGTTCATATTCCCTCGCTCTTTCAATTAGTTCTCTCAGTACGTGGATATGATCTATTGTGCTGTAGCCACTCCTGAATCCAGCTTGTTCTCTCGGTTGAGCCATGTCCAGTGTTACCTTCAAGCGGTGTGAAAGAACTTTAGTGAAGATTTTATAAACTACTGATAGGAGGCTGATAGGTCTGTAGTTTCCGAGATCCTCAATGTCACCTTTCTTATGTAGCAGGATCATTGTAGCGGTGTTCCAATCCTCAGGAATCTTTCCTTCATTAAGGCATTTAGTGAAAATTTGGGCGAGTACTGTTTCGATTTCTCCACTTGCTTCTTGTATGATGTCTACAGTAATTCCATCTTCTCCTGGAGCTTTTCCCCGCTTCATGTTCTTGATTGCATGTGCAACTTCTGCTGGAAGGACTGGAGGAACTCTGGTACTGGTATCTTTCATGATGTCTGGAGTGCATGTATCATCCCTTTCATATAATTTGGAGTAGAAATCTTTCACTCTTGTCAAAATTTCTGCCTCTATTTCTTGTTACAGAACCATCTTCTTTTCTCAGTGCCATAATATGTTTTCTTCCCTTACTGAGATGTCCCTTTGCTATCTTTAGGCTTTGGTTGTTTTCAATTGCTTTCCTCACTAGTTCACAGTTGAATTTCCTTACGTCTTCAGTGATACTTTTTCTTACTGTCTTGCATAGCTCTATATATTCCACTTTGGAAGTCACATCTTCTTTAGTTGTCCTCATCTCTCTTCTTTTTTGCATCAACATTTTCGTTTTTCCTGATAATTTGTTTACATGCAACTTGTTCTTAGACCCAGCTAATTTTGTTGCTGTTTCCATAAGAGCTTTGGTTACTTTTCTGTTAACTTCAGAGATGTCCACTTCTTCCGATGTTAGGCCTTCCAAAGCAGAGAACCTGTTCTTCAGTTCCAACTTGAAGGTATTATGGTGTTTTTTAAGGTTGGTTATGTCAATAGATTTTGTTTGTCTTATGAGCTTGCCACGTTCAAGTTTAGTGTTGAGGTGCATCTTACATCTCACCAATCTATGGTCACTACCTGTGTTGAACTTGTTTAGCACACTGCAGTCTTCTATGACGAATTTTTTGTTACACATAATAAAATCAATTTCACTTGTCGTCCCATATATATAAGTATTGATATATATATATAAGTATTTTCGTATATAAGTATTGATCTACCAAAAAAAGAAAAATTCATGGGATAAATGAATTTTATTTCACAAAATAGAAAAAACGTCTAGCATTTAAGAAACAAATTCTACAGGACATTATACTGTATTTTTATATGAACAATGTTTTCCTAGACTTCTCCCTTGAACTTTCCTAGATTTTCTAGACTTCTCCCTTGAACTTTCCTGGATTTTCTAACCTCCTCCCTTGAATTTTCCTAGATTTTCCTAGACTTCTCCTTTAAACTTTCCTAGATTTTCCACTTTTGTTTATGAAATCGTTGTAGATGAATTAGTGCTCACCATTGGCATAGCCAGAAATTTTTAAAGGGAGGAAGAGCTTCATTGAATATTACTGGTAACAGTAAATTAGTTAGAGAAATTAGAAACAGAAAAGGGTAAGAGAGAGGTCGTTGTGAACTAAACTTATTCTGGGTATTGTGTTACAAACTCAGTAAGGTCATGTGGGTATGAACTTGAATGCCTACGAAAGGCTCTTCCTACTAACCAAACTTAGTAATTAAACCATAGTTCTTGTTGTCTAATAACTTAAATTTTCTTAATTCTTACCTCAGTAACGAAAAATTACGCAGGAGCCGTACACACGATGCACACGCATAAAATTAACACCAAACGCAACTCAAGGCGCGTCAACAACTAAACAGCTGATTTTTTCTTCTCCAAGGGCGCCACGCACGGCCACATGGATCATAGAAAAGATGTGTCTTCTCTCACGCTGTCGCCCTTTGTTGACAAACGCCCCTACCTTCTAAACCTGTACTCACTCTATATTTAATTTTGCCTCCGCCTCGTCTTGATTATTAGAATATTATTTTGAATTAATTTTTTTTTATTTTCATCAATGCAGTTTTTTTTACCGCCAAGAGGAAGACGGAGACTGGACCGAGGGCGCACGAATGGGCCAGTGGGCCAGCCCGAGCCTGAGCATATGACCTATCTTTGAAGCCCAAGTGCTTTGCGCCAGTAATTAACCTCGTAATCTGTTGTCAAAAGAGCGACCTTTGTAATCGTTGGAATAAATTTATTGCCGCCACTGTATGTGGCGCAGTGGTCTAAGCGATAGCTTCTGATCATTCGTCAGAGTAGGGAAATCTGAGAGGCACCGATGTTGTGTTCATCTTACGCACTGTCTCTCTCCCTTCCCTGGAACAATTAGGTGCGGCCGACTGCTTATAGCCCACTGAGTTACTCACGGTATTGTTAAATCTCCAACCAAAAAAAAAAAAAAAGAATTATAGGTAGCATATAGATTTTGCATCACCAAGTGGATTAGTGAGTTCTATGGTGAACATAGGTCTTTTGAATGTACCGATGTAACAGCCAACTTTGCCGCCCCGGTGGCGCAGTGGTCTAAACGATAGCATCTGATCATTCGTCCGAACGGGGTCCGGGTTCGAATCCTGGTGAGGCATGGATGTTGTGTTTGTCTTACGACACTGGCTCTCTCCCTTCCCTGGAACCAGTGACCTTAAATTAGGGACAGGCGACTGCTTATAGCCCACTGTGTTGCTCACGGTGGTCGTTAAACCTCCAAACAAAAAAAACCCAACTCCGTTCGCCTCTGCTACTTTAGATAACGCGATCAACAACTTTGCCTGTTGAATGGGGGGTGATATCATCACTGCTCACTAGGTGCTGTGCCGTTTAACTCCACAATTTAACGAATTAAGTAACCACTACTGTTATGCACATTTACTTCAGCATTGATATATTTTTTTATTATTATTGGAGGTTTAACGACCACCGTGAGCAACTCAATGGGCTATAAGCATTCGCCCGTCCCTAATTTAGGGTCACTGGTTCCAGGGAAGGGGGAGAGCCAGTTCCATAAGACAAACACAACATCCCTGCCTCACCGGGATTCGAACCCGGACTCCTTTCGAACGAATGATCAGAGAACATCGCTTAGACCACTGCGCCACCTGGGCGGCTCAGCAGTAATACAGGTGCACTCAATGTTACAGGTTCTGTTCCTCTACTAGCTTCTATTACGAGTTGTTTCATTTATTCAGTTGTCATCAATATTTAAGCAAGTCTTCCATTTCATCGAAAACTTTCCCTCACCCTGCTTTTCTAGTTGGTTCATCTTTGTAACTCTACGTAACACACATGTCGTTCGTTCCATCTCATTACATGTTCTTGTTGTTGTTTGGTGTTTACTCCAAACCCTTAGATGTGACTATTTCCAGAAAATGGAGAGAACCATGGTCTTCGGAAAAAAATTACAATCCATGTTACATTACTATTTGCACTATGTTTGAATTTGCAATTGCAGCAATAACTAGTTAAGCTTCGTTTTCTAAATTGCTGTTTAAGTCTGTGTGTTCCTTGATTTTCTGAACTAAGTCTCTTTTTAACAATGTGGACTACGTTGATATTAAGCTTTTCGTATGTCGGATTTCTTTGAAGCATTTCATAAGATTAACCAAATTCTTATTTGCAGCTATTGGACCTGTGCCGTCACCTTTCGATTGCCATATGACAAACAGAGGTATCAAAACTCTCCATCTGAGAATGAGGGAACACCAAAAGAATGCTTTTGCAGTCGCCAAATTTCTAGAAAGTCATCAAGCCATCGAAAAAGTTTTTTATCCAGGTAAGACATAGTGCTAAAAATCTCGTTTTACGAAGTGATGAAAACTTGAACTAACATGCCAGCTTTGAAAATTACAGAGACGAATCGTGCTTTCAGTATGTGACCTAAGGTTTTCAGATCGACTTTCAATCTACACTTAATTGTCAATCCAATGACTCTGTCAAAGTGTAAATGATCGGCAGACCACGATTCAGGCAGTGTTGTATTAATTCAACAAAGGAGGCTGCAGTTTGTTTATAAAAATTAGCGCAATGTCCATGTCTTGTCAAAAGAAGTTCAAACGTGCAAATATGTATACACAAGTTGACACTTACTATAAACTGCAGTTAAAAGCTGCTTACGTGATGTTGTATTTTGCTGTGACTTGCCTAGTTGAGGACGTCCAGGATGTACGCGGATGTTATATATCCTCTTCAGTTCAGGTTGTTTACCTTCCCTGCAGCCAGTACGGGTAATTTAAATATTGCCGGCTTCTCCTGAATTACGAAGTCTTTAAAAAAGACAAACGTTGCTCTACTTGTTCAGCTGCCGTTCCTCTTAAGTTCAGCCAATCTGTGCTCTCCAGCTTGATGTATGTGCATTGATTTGAAACTTCTCGATTTTCCACTGAGCAAATTGTTATTTCTTATGTAGCCTTATGTTTGGCATATTTTCAAGCTTCTTGTAATTAAACTTTTGAGCCATTATTACTGAATTTAAATTTTTCAAACCTTTTAATTTTTGTATTTTTGTCTTTGATTACTTAACACTTAAATCTACACAAGCCAATGTTTGCACAATTAAAAGAAGCAGAGCGAAGAACGATTAACAGAATTTTGATTTTGACATGATTTCTCACTTGCTTGTTTTAATGCGTTGAAGAATTCCTGTTATGTAAAAGATTCCTGTTTATTTATTTTAGGGTTTAAGCACAATCATTGACCACTCTGATGGCTATAACAAGTCTCTCGTCTCTAATTTGGGGCCACTGGTTCCAGGGAAGGGTGAAAACCAGCGCCGTAAGACAAACACACCACTCATGTTTTATCCGGGACTCGAACAACTAGATCATAAAAGTCAGTGTTTTGTTAATTACATCAATGTGTGAACGTGCTGACTCATTAATATTGTACTAAAGAAGAAAATACTGTCGAAAAAATTTATAATGTCAACAATTATTCTCACTGTTAAAGCAATAGTTCTATCACCTTAATGAACTCCTACAAATGATATCATCATCCTCATTACTGTCAAACATTATCAATCTACTGCTGGATGAAGGTCTCCCCAGGTTTCTTCTTGTGCCAGTATCCTCCACGTTACTCCCGCATGCTTTCTAATTTTGCCCACCCATCTCCTATGTGGTCTTCTTCTGGATCTTTTCCTGTCCCTTGGAATCCAGACTCCAATTTCGGTTGTCCATCGGTGGTCCGTCCTCCGGGCATCATGTCCAGCCCATTGCCATTTCAGGGATTTTACTCTGATCACGATGTCTTTCACTCTTGCCATTTTTCTTATCCACTAGTTTCTCTTCTTATCTCTCCTGGTTGCACCAAGCATGCACCTCTCCGTGCTACTTTCAGTTGTCTGCAGTTTTTGTATGTCTTTTTAAGTTAAGGTCCACGTCTCTGCACCATACGTAAGCACTGGAAGGATGCATTGATCAAACACTTTTCTTTTAAAGACGTAATGGCATATTGCTCTTAAAAATTGTACTGGTTCTTCCAAAAGATCTCCATCCAAGTTTTACACGCCGATTAATTTCTTCATAAATATGACCTTCGCTTGATATCTGATGTACAAGGTAAATGTAGGTATCGGTTATCTCCAGCTTTCCCCTTCAATCGATAAATCTTCATTTCTTGTAAAGCATTGTACATCGCTTTTGTCTGCCGAAAGTTCATTTTTAATACCACTTCCTTACGTCAGCAAGTTCCTGGATCATACTCTCCAGCTCTGAAGGTGTAGTTACAAAAATGACTATGTCATAAGCAAAACAAAGGCGATTTAAATAATCTCCATTAATCTTTATCCCTTTGTTTTCCCAGTTCAATGATTGAAAGACAGTTTGCAATGTGGCGTTTTAAAGAGCTTGGGAGATCTGGTGTCACCTTGTCTCTCTCCTTTTCTAATTCCTATTTGTGCTGTATCCTCAAATATCCGAACCTTTGCACTTGCATTTTCATTGATGTTATTAATAATGCTAATGTATGCATCTTTAGTACCGCAGGATTTAAAAGCCATTGTAACTGCTGATGGTTTCAAGGAATCAAAGGCATTTTCATAATCGATAAAAGCCATGCATAATGGGAGTTCATATTCTCTCGCTCTTTCAATTAGTTCTCTCAGTACATGGATATGATCTATAGTGCTGTAACCACTCCTAAATCCTGCTTATTCTCTCGGTTGAGCCATGTCTAGTGTTACCTTTAAGCGATGTGAAAGAACTTTAGTGAAGATTTTATAAACCACTGATAGTATGCTGATAGGCTTGTAGTTCCTGAAATCCTCAATGTTACCTTTTTTATGTAGCAGGATCATTGTAGCATTGTTCTAATCATCAGGAATCTTCCCTCCATTGAGACATCTAGTGAAAACTTGGGTGAGTCTAGTTTCAATTTCTCCACTTTCTTCTTGTATTATATCTACGGAAATTCCATCTTCTCCTGGAGCTCTTCTTAGTTTCATGTTCTTGACTGCATCAGTAACTGGGAGGACTGGAAGAACTCTGGTACTAGTAACTCGTAATGTCTAGAGTACATGCATCATCGCTTTCATATACACTGCTGGCCACCCCAAATGCAACACCAAGAAGGACACGAGATAGCAAAGCCAGATTTACTGGACACATAACAACAGATACAAAGGTGAAACTATTGAGCTTACAGGCCCGTGCGACTTGCGGAACACTCAGACATCAATAGTTCGTGTGGCCCCTATGGCTGGCAATAACGGCCGCTACACGCTGCGGCATCGAACGAAACAGGCTTTGGATGTGGGCTTGGGGTATGTCGGTCCAGGCTGCTTCCACACGTTGCTACAGTTCATCAGGCGTAGCCGCGGGTGGTGCTCGCCGGGCCACTCGGTTGCCGTTCGATGGGCGACATATCGGAAGAACAGGCGAGTCACGGCAGCAGTGACACCTGGTGGGCCGTGAAGAATTGTTTCACGATGCGTACCACGTGCGGGCGCGCATTGTCCTGTTGAAACGAAGCCGCTGGAAGGTCCTGCAGGAAAAGGAGGACTATAGGCTCCAAAACGTTGGAGATGTAGCTGTGGCTGTTGAGTGTACCAGCGATGCGTACCAGAGAGGTGCGGGTGTCATATCCAATTGCGCCCCAAACCATAACGCCAGGCGACGGACCGGTATGGCGATGCATAATGCAGGCGTCATGAAGTCTCTCGCCGCGGTGCTGCTACACGCGGATCCGATCATCGTGGTGTTGCAGGGAGAAACGGGATTCGTCGGAGAAGACAATGTCATGCCATTCCGTAGTCCAGGTGCGGCGTTCAACGGCCCAGTGCCGCCGCACTCGCCGGTGGTGTAATGTCAATGGTAATCGGAGCAATGGGCCCCGTGCTACAAGTCCCCGCTCCTGCAGACGACGTCGAACGGTACGTGCTGACACAGGTTGTTGCGCAACACACCCTAATTCCTGCGCTAACGTTCGTGATATGGCGTTGCGAGCCGTCAATGCCCGCCGCACAACATGCCGGTCCTCTCGTTCGGTGGTGTGCCGAAGTTGCGGCTGCGGCAATCGCTCACGTCGGTCCGTCCGTCTCTCCTGCACCCACTGAATCTATACTCGCCTCACTGTGGCTGGAATATTGTCCCACACGGGCGCCGATGAATCGGTACGATAAATTTCTGTCGCGATAAGCCACTATTCGTCCTCTGTCGAACTCCGAAACGTGCTGGAATGACAGCCGTATTCTGCGACGAGGCATCAGGAAGCTTCCCACGCACAGGTGCGGCAGCACAACACACTTCCACTACTTACACCCCGCCTTCTGTGCACCCTTCTTATAGTACTTCTTGGTGGCGTGCCGGGCGCACATGATTTGCATGTGCCCTGCAATGCTAATCGTTTGCATGTCCTCTCGCGGGCGACGCATGCTGCGAATTTCAGGCCAGTCGGATCCTTCCTTCTTGGTGTTGCATTTTGGGTGACCAGCAGTGTAGTTTTGAGCAGATATCTTTCACTCTTGTCAAAATTTCACCTCTATATCTTGTTATAGAACCATTTTCTTTTCTCAGTGCCATAATCTGTTTTTGCCTTACTGAGAAGTCCCTCTGCTTTCTTCAGGTTTTGGTTGTTTTCAATTGCTTTCCCCACTAGCTCACAGGTGAATTTCCTTACGTCTTCGGTGATACGTTTTCATACTGTCTTGCATAGCTCTATATATTACACTTTGGAAGTCACATATCCTTTATTTGTCCTCATCTCTCTTCTCTTTTGCATCAGAAGTTTTGTTTTTCCTGATATTCTGTTCATATGCAATTTGTTCTTAGCACCGCCTATTTTTGTTGATATTTCAATAAGAACCTTGGTTAGTTTTCTGTTAGCTTCAAAGATGTCCACTTCTTCCGACGTTAGACCTTCTAGAACAGAAAATCTGTTCCTCAGTTCCAATTTGAATGTATTATAATGTTTTTTACGGTTGGTTATATCAATACATTTTATTTGTCTTATGAGCTTGCTATTCTCCAGTTTAGCGCTGAGGTGCATTTTATATCTCACCATTCTATGGTCACTATCACTGTTGAACTTGTTCAGAACACTGCAGTCTTCGATGACAAATTTCTTGTTACACATAGTAAAATCAATTTCACTTGTCAATCCATTGGGATGCCTCCATGTCCATTTCTTTCGTGATTTTTTCTTGAAAACGGAGTTCATGATGAATAAACTTTCTGCCTCTGCAAACTCTACGAGAGTATTTCCACGCTGATTTCTGTTACTGTGATCGAATTTACCGACTGAAGTTTCATTTTTTTGCTGTTGCCCTATTTTCGCATTGAAATCTCCCTTAATTACCTCCAAGTGCTGCTTGCCTTTGTTATTTATATGACGAATTTCCTCGTAAAATTCTTCGATTTCTTCCTCAGGATGACTTTTGAGGGGGTGCGTATGGTTAAATAATCTGAGTCGGGTATCTTTTTGAGAGATGGATAACGAGACGTACACCTCTGTCAAAGGAACTTTCAACTTCTACAACTTTTTCCTTCAGTTTCTTGTTTATTATAAATCCAACACCATTAGTTCTGCCAGTATCTATCCCGCGATAGTAGAAGAGATATCCACGTTTTAGTTCAGTGGGATCTTCTCCTTTTCTCCTTACCTCACTTGTCCCGACGATGTCCCACTTCCAAGTGGGTAGGTGAGTGTGGGATAACATTTCCTCTAATCCCTATGATATAGTTATACCGCTATTGGCGGTCGTCAGAACCCCTTTAGTAGGAACAGGATGCACCACGAAAAGGCGAGGTTGACATTTATCAAGGAGAGGCTATGATACGTTGCGCATCACCTAACCTTATATCCCACAACTGATATACGATAGCTTATTCGTGGATTTTATACTGCCGAAGGATGAGGCCTGGGGGGACGGGATAGTAGGCGTTAAGAAATCACATCTGTATGTTTCAGACAGAAGTAAGTATGTTTCCCATGATTTCATATTTTTTCACTAAGACAACCTCATGAAGTCGTACATCTGATTGCAATATAATTACAGTGAGAGATCTTTGTATGGGTCATTCTAGTTAAGAGAAATGACACCGAAGATAATTCAGTTCCAGCTTGGCCATGAAATGTGACGGAGTATTTTGGACTGATACAAACACTGCAATAGAAAATGTAGCATGTGCATCAACACAAACAGCGACTTCCTTGTAAGACATATTTGACTAAAGTGACGCAGTTATCCCACATTCACTTTTTAAAACTGACTGCAACTCTACAATAAGCCTCAGGAAGATTAAGCTGTCGATCTTTACTAATAACAAGGGATTCCGTTTTTTCTACTGCTGGGTCTGGGTTCATATCCCAAAAAGACATTAGTGGTGTTTGTTTTCATGGCACTAGCTTTTCCTCCCTTCTTGGAACCAGTAACCTAAAAACAGGAAGGTGTGACACCTCCCCTAGATTTAAATGTTCATAAACGGGAAAACTGATGGCTCAACATATGATGACCGTCAGGTTCAACAACCTCATTGCAAAAATCAAAACTCACGGGGTCCTTTTGATTATCAGAACTCTCGTAGTTTATAAGTGTATGTAACTCGGAAGTTTCAGTATTAACCAATTATTATTTACTAGGATTTATCCTGAAAGATATCAGCTCCAAAAAGACAGTCAGTAGAACATCGAGGTGGTTCAGCTACACTCAAATAACTTCCAGAACGTTATTTCAAATCTCTGTCAAGGATATCCGAAAAGGTTCGACCAGCTCAAACAGAACATTTTAATTAGTCCAATATCAACAAAATGAATGCGATGTGTTTGAAATATTCACGTTTTAATACTATTTAGTCTCAATTTCTACATCAGTGTGATGCCCTATGAGCAGATTAGCTGTAACATTATTGAACGCCCAAGAAAGAGCATATTGCGAGGAAGTTTTGCTGCCATCATGCGCACTTCGGGCAGAAATAAGACTTCTTATACGGTGAGCATAGCTCCCATCTCCCAAACTCAAATAATTTTCCCCTTAATTAATTTAATACTGAAGAATAACAGTTTCGCGTGTGACACCCGTTTTCTATTTTTCAGGTCTTCCCAGTCATCCACAGCATGAGCTTGCAAAAAGACAGTGCCAAGGATTTGGTGGAATGGTCAGTTTTTACATTCGTGGGGGAAGAAAAGAAGCTGAAACATTCCTGAAGAGTCTCGAAATGGTGACCCTCACTGGAAGTCTTGGACAACCACACAGCCTCATTTGTCATCCGTGAGTTTACCTTCTTTTAGAAAATAATCGCACTTGGAAATATCTTGTTATCTTGAGATTTCTCACTGTGTAGCCAAATACATCACGAGAAAGTAAACTTTCTTTTTCCTACGAAATAGGAAGTTCGCTCCCTTGTAGTATACAGGAAAGAAAACACTTTTTCTGCAAAAGCCCGAAACACTAAATGGCCATCAAGCTTAAGAAATTCGATCTCTTTTCAAAATTCAAGTTACAGAACTTCATGGTTCTGAAACCAAATGAAATATGTTATTCAACTTATCTTGCCCGACTTATATACCATATTCAGTTGTTCGAATGATTGTTTCGCAAGCATTCATAATCTGATCATTAATTAGAAAACAATTTTCATTTATTTTCCTTTTCGTTAATTTGTCTATATGCCAGATTCTCACTTTCTGGTGAATAAATCAGGAAAAATTTTATTGAAATCCATATCTTGAGTCAGCGACGTACGTAAAGGAGGGCCAGCGGGGCTTCCCCCACCTCCGAAAGTGTTTCGTTTTTTAAAATTTTTGGTAAATTTGCGACTTACACTAGAAAAAGTGCCTTAATTTAATAAAAATGCGTCAACATGTTTACATTACAAAAAAAAATGCTTTAATATTTTCTTCTATTTTTCAGTAACTTTAATTTTGTTCTGGTGAATTTCAAAAACTTGCATTTTTCGTCGTCCTACCCCGAAAAAAATTTATATATTCGTCCCTGTCGTGAGTAGACCATAAATTCAAATTCCTCCTGCTGAAATTCAATCTTTCTCTATTGACGGGATCTTTCTCATCTAATAGCTTCAAAAAGAAATGAAAATTTCAGCATTTAGGAAACTTTATCTCCGGATCGAAAACGCTTTCATAAATTAGCCAAGCAGCTCAATACAATTACTGCAGTCATATACATTTTACAAAGACTTGAGACAAACATTAAGAGTGCAACACTTACCAGGATTGCAGAGATCTTTTTCTTTTTTAGCACGTCTTTTGTAAAAAAAGATCGTGCTTATGTTATCGGTTTGTCCGTCCGTCTGTACCCAAGAAATCTCTGCAACTATTAGTCCGATTTGAAAAATTATTTTTGCATTGGGAAGCTTGAAATATGGGAATTATAATCCTTTATCTCGTTCTTTTTTTACGATGTGCAATTTTGCCGCTAGAGGGCGTAAATGCAGATGATGTTGAATTCAAAAATACTTTTTTCCGCATATTTGCTTCTAAACATCCGATTGAAAAAATGTTTTTATCTTTCGATTCCATTTATGTCGAAGAGTATTTTAGATATAGTTACATTTTCAAATTACGCATAGATTTCCCGCTAGGGGGCGTAAAAGTAAATAACATTTTTACAGATAACTCTTCTTCTAAAATTCATATTTGAAAAAATTTCTTCAGCGGATACACCTCTTGATGGAAAATCTTTTGCATATAATTTCTAATTTTTAGCAAAGCATACTTTGGCCACCAGGGGAAGTAAGTGTTAATTTTTGCTTCTGATGTATTTGCCATAAATCTCAGCTTCTAAAATATCGATTGAAAAAATCATTTCGTAAACTGATGCCACTCACATCGATAAACCTTTTGGGAACATTTTCTTCTTAAAATATTCCACAGTTTCTCCGCCAGGGGGCGTAGATGTATAGCTTATTTTTGTCAATATCTCTACTTCTAGGAGTCCGATTTGAAAAATTCCTTCTTTTTAGCACGTCTTTTGTAAAAAAAGATCGTGCGTATGTTATCGGTTTGTCCGTCCGTCCGTCTGTACCCACGGTATATCTGCAACTATTAATCCGATTTGAAAACTTCTTTTTGCATTCGGCAGCTTGAAATATGCGAATGATGATCCTTCATTTCGTTTTTTTTTTACGATGTATAATTCGCCGCTAGAGGGCGTAAATGCAGATGATGTCGAATTCAAAATTTACGTTTTATTCCTCATATTTGCTTCTAAACATCCGATTGAAAAAATTATTTTATCTTTCGATTCCATTTATGTCGAAGAATATTTCAGATATAGTTTCTTTTCCAAATTACACATAGATTTTCCGCTAGGGGGCGTAAAAGTATATTAAATTTATACCGATAACTCTTCTTCTAAAACTCCGATTTGAAATTTTTTTCTTCAGCGGATACACCTCTTGATAGAAAATCTTTTGCATGTAATTTCAAATTTTTGGTAAAGAATACTTTCGCCACCAGGGAACGTAAGTGTTAATTTTCGCTTCTGATGTATTTACCATAAAATCTGAGCTTCTAAAGTATCGATTGAAAAAATTATTTCGTGGACTGATGCCACTCACATCGATAAACCTTTTCGGAATATTTTCTTCCTAAAATATTCCACAGTTTTTCCGCCAGGGGGCGTAGATGTATATCCTGTTTTTGTCAATATCTCTACTTCTAGGAGTCCGATTGAAAAATTCCTTCTTTGTTGGGTACTGTTTTCCGTGTGACATGTTTTTCATATAATTTCAAAATTTTAGAGTACTTCATAGACTTTCCGCTAGGGGGCGTAAAGGTAAATTGCGTTTCTCCCTATATCTCTGCTTCTAAATCTCTCATTTGAAAAATTCTTTCTGCACCGGATACAACTCCTGATGGGAAATCCTTTGCACATAATTTCTAATTTTTGTAAAAAAATGATTTGGCCACCAAAGGGCGTAAATCTTAATTTCCGCTTCTGAGGTATTTGCAGCAAAATATGAGCTTCTAAATTCTCGATTGAAAAAAACGTTGTTTGTAGACCGATACTACCCATGTCGACAAACCTTTTAGAAACATTTTCTTCTTAAAATAGTGCATGGTTTCTACGCCAGAGGGCGTAGATGTATATCTTATTTTTGTCAATATCTCAGCGACATAAATTCTCAAATGTCTCAGATGCTCATGAAAAATATTACAGTTGTTAGCATTTCGATTACACCGTGATCACGCCTTAGTACATCAATGCTATCGGGAACTAAATATGCACCGTTGTTCACCACTGAATAATCAGAAGAAATTACTCATTATTTTTGCCTCTGATTGAATGATTTCCTCTTTCACGGCATCTCCAAATCAACTTTCACTATTGAAAAACTATGGGTAGCAAACAAATTGGAAATCTACAAGGTACCTTGAGTCAGTGTCAAATGAGCAGCTGAATTTACGATTAAATAAGTAACAGAAACTATTATCGAGCCTTTACTAAATTTTCTTCACAAATAATGCAAACTAGCGCCTTCTTTTGAAAACTTCATCAGCAAATGCCTGTCATTTTGACAACCTCTTCCTATGCAGCTTGATGGGAATACTATGACTGACTATACATGAATATGTTACTGTGACGTACATCATTAGGTCAGTCAGAGAAGGATATTTCCAATAGCATTTCAAGCGTACAGTTATCGGCTTTTCATTTTAAACTTTCGCACTGTGGTAAAATCTTTTAAAACGTTTAGACACATCGACTGAGCATCTGCTCAAAGACTACTTTAAATTTTATTGTAGTAAATTGCTTTGTTTAGTAGGTAAAATATGCATTTTTCTTTCCTTTCTTATTTCAGAGCGTCTGTAAGTCATTTTGATATGCCCGAGAATGAAAGACAACAAGTAGGAATAACTGATAGCCTCATCAGAATGTCTGTAGGACTAGAAACCGAAGAAGACATTATCAGCGATTTGAAACAAGCCCTGGAAAAACTTCATAAGAAGTGATTAGAATTTTAGTAAAGTTTAAACTCCTGTTAAAGCATTCTACAAATGAGGTTTGCTTGCACGCCTAAATTTTTGTAATAAAGAAGTTTAATAGAATATCAGTTCTGTTTGTTTTTTATTTTCTGCAGTGTATTACTCAATATACCAGGAATCTTAATCATTTGAATCTCACTAAATCGGATTGAAACCACCGTCATAGAATTCGAAATGTTTTTGCTAACTACACATTGCTTTTTAAGAGTATGCTATTTTATAAATCTCAAAAATTATCTTCACTTAACCTGTTGTCTTACTTTTTTACATCTTAATTAGTAGCACAAATCTGGATTTTTATTTTATTTGTATTAACGAATATAATATAGTAAACATTTCCCACGGTTTTGTCTACATCGAAGAAATCATT
Source organism: Macrothele yani (assembly GCA_039090855.1). Lineage (NCBI taxonomy): Eukaryota > Metazoa > Arthropoda > Arachnida > Araneae > Macrothelidae > Macrothele > Macrothele yani. The sequence continues at coordinate 2,614,662 of CM076995.1, read as the reverse complement.
TTGCTGTAGTTATACTTCATTTCCATTCAATATACACTGCTGGCCACCCAGAATGCAACACCAAGAAAGATACGAGATAGCAAAGCCAGATTTACTGGACACATAACAAGAGATGCAAAGATGAAACGATTGAGCTTACAGGCCCGTGCGACTTGCGAGACACGCAGATATCAATAGTTCGTGTGGCACCCATTGCTGGCAATAACGGCCGCTACACGCCGCGGCATCGAACGAAAGAGGCTTTGGATGTGGGCTTGGGGTATGTCGGTCCAGGCTGCTTCCACACGTTGCCACAGTTCATCAGGCGTAGCCGCGGTTGATGCTTTCCGGGCTACTTGGTTGCCGATCAGCGACCAGCCGTGTTCGATGGCGACATATCGGGAGAACAGGCGGGCCACGGCCACAGTGACACGTGGTAGGGCGTGAAGAATTGTTGCACAATGCATGCCTCATGCAGGCGCACATTGTCCTGTTGAAACGTGGCCGCTGGCAGGTCCTGCAGGAAAGGGAGGACTACAGGCTCCAAAACGACGGAGTTGTAGCGGTGGCTGTTGAGTGTACCGGCGACGCGTACCAGAGGGGCGTGGGTGTCAAATCCAATTGCGCCCCAAACCATAACGCTAGGCGACGGACCGGTATGGCGATGCATAATGCAGGCGTCATACAGTCTCTCGCCACGGTGCCGCCACACGCGAATCCGACCATCGTGGTGTTGCACGCCGAATCGGGAATCGTCGGAGAAGACAATGTCGTGCCATTCCGTAGGCCAGGTGCATGCGTTCAACGGCCCACTGCCGCCGCCCTCGCCGGTAGTGTAATTGGAGCAACGGGCGCCGTGCGACAAGTCCCCGCTACTGCAGACGACGTCGTACGGTACGTTCGTGATGTGGCGGTGCGAGCCGTCAATGCCCACCGCACAACATGCCGGTCCTCTCGTTTGGTGGTGTGCCGCGGCTGAGGCAATCGCTCACGTCGGTCCGTCCGTCCCTCCTGCACCCACCGAATCCATACTCACCTCAATGTGGCTGGATGTTGTCCCACACGGGCGCCGATGTCTCGGTACGATAAACCGCTGTCGCGATAAGCCACTATTCGTCCTCTGTCGAACTCCGAAACGTGCTGGAATGACAGCCGTATTCTGCGACGAGGCATCAGGAAGCTTCCCACGCACAGGTGCGGCAGCACAACACACTTCCACTACTTACACCCCGCCTTCTGTGCACCCTTCTTATAGTGCTTCTCGGTGGTGTGCCGGACGCACATGATTTGCATATGCCCCGCAATGCTAATCGTTTTGTATATCCTCTCGCGGGTGACGCATGCTGCGAATTTCAGGCCAATCGGATGCTTCCTTCTTGGTGTTGCATTTTGGGTGGCCAGCAGTGTAATTAAATTTAAAGATTTATTTGGATAAGTACCCTATCATACAGCATGCATGCACTGTTTCAGCAGTTGAGTAGCATTTTTATTGCAAAAGTGAATAATATGGTAAACAGACCACAGTATGTTTTTTTATGCAGCGCTTGGGGAACTTCTGTAACTTAGTTGTTGTCGAATAAGCTATAAAATCGCTCTAGAATTTGCTTAAGCGGCGTGTGCAGCAGATGATCTAGTGGTCAACGCTTGTGACTGCCACGGAGAAATCTCAGGTTCGACTCCAGCCACCGAAGCACTAAATATCCACCGTGCGTCGGATAGGCACGCTAAGCCGTGGGATCCCGGGCACTGGCTCTCCAGCAATGAATAAGAACGTCTTCCTCCCCTTTGTACCTCGCTTCCGTGTCATTTTCCTATCCGGCACTCTAGCCCAAATTTCCTAGCTTCCTATTTCTGAAGGTTGTTTATAAGACCTGGGGTCAGACACTCTCTTCCTAAAATCCTCTACATATGATCTGATCTTAAGCAGCGTGCATAAATGGAAAAATCAATTGCATTATTTTTTTCTTTTTCTAAGAAAAAATTAAGTTGGTTCCACCTAAAATCTCTGCCTTATGTTTCCAATGGTAAAACTTCTTTACATGTTTTCTTTGCAATTAATGTATTTCCAAGGATGAAAATTTGCACATCGATGAAACTAACTTCAGATTATAGCATGGGATACTCAATACTTGCTAAAACATAACTATAATTAAGCAATCAGCATTTCTTTGTCCACTCACGTCATCAATGTAAAGGTCGCGCCATCTGTTAACAGGTCTGAACATTACTCAAAGAATAATGATTGATTTTTAATTCAATTATGGTTATGTTTTAGCAAGTATTAAGTATCCCATGCGATAACTTAAAGTTAGTTTTATCGATGGCAAATTTTCATCCTTGAGAATACATTAATTGCGAAGAAAATATGTAAAGAAGTTTTACCATTGGAAACATAAGGCAGAAATTTTAGGTGGAACCACCTCACCTAACAAGTGACTGAAGTTCAAGCCGTATGCCTCGGTTAAAAACAGTGCTCACTAAAATTTAGTTTTAATAAATGTTACAAATTAAAAGTTATTCGAATGAATTCGGCAGATGTTACATACACAGTGCGGCAATTAAGTAATGAGACTGAATTTTCAAAATAAATTATAAAACGGATAAACTTATGTGAATATACACTCATCGTCAAAAAAATAGTTGCACCCAGAAAGAAGCAACCGACAGGAATGAAACTTGGTGGGTAGGTTTGAAATCGTGAGACAGGCAAATGATTCAAGTATCACGCTCGGCAGCGTATGTGACGCCAGCAAGGAGGGGTCGTAGCGCTGTGCCTGACCGGCTATATAAGGTCGTCCCGTTGCGCGTGCTTGCCATTCTGACTCATGCTGTTGCATTGGTTGCATCCTTTGCAAGTGAAGTATGCTTCGGAAAAAGTTCAGAAGCAATTCGAGCAGTTGGAGGAGTTCGAGAGGCGCCGCGTCGTCGGGCTCCGGGAAGCCGGATGGTCTTATTGCCGTATTGCGCGGCATACCGGTCGTGCAGATATCACCATAGTACGCTGTTGGTGGCAGTGGATAGAACAAGGCACGCAGCAGCTACAGGAAGGATCTGAGAGACGTAGACGAACCACGAGAGAGAGAGAGAGAGAGAGAGGACCAACGGGTTGTCCGACATGCGCGGTGTAACTCAACAACCACCGTTGTGGATATTCAGCGAGCAGTGGTGCCCTCCATGAATCGTCGCCACAGACTGCAATGGTGTCGTACCAGCCTGTCAAGGAGCCACTCAGAATGGCAGCGGGTGATCTTCAGTGACGAGGAGACGACCAACGAATCCGTGTGTGGAAGCACCGTGGTCAGCGCTGTGCCTGACCGGCCCTAAGGTCGGCACTAAACGGTTTGTTGTCGAGCATCACACGTCCAGAAGTTACGATGCTAGATCACCTTTGGTGTTCATTACAGGCACTTTGACAGCCCAACGTTACGTTAATGAGGTCCTGCAACCAGTGGCCCTACCGTTTCTGATCGCTCACTCCGGTCCGATTTTCTAACAGGTCCGCATACTGTTGTTGTCTCGAGAGCTTGCCTTCAAGCCACTGATACTCTGCCATGGCCAGCCGCATCGCCGATTGAAAATGTGTGGGATGCTACTGAACGCGCTATCCACACTCCACCCGTACCGCACAATCTGCAGGAACTGCGTGAGAAGATTCAAGCTGCATGGGATGGATTATCGGAGGACAACGTTAGGAACCTGTACAACTCCATGCCGAGACGTCTGGCATGTTGTGTGAGCAAGCATGGCAGCACGACGCCATACTGAGAGACATTACTTATTGGCGTGTAGCTCAATAAATATTGCCCATATAAATATCAGTGTTTAATCATTTATTGTTCCTGGTAACCTTTACCTTTCTCCCGAATAGCATTGCAATCCGACACGTCCTTCTGGGTGCAACTGTTTTTTTGACGATGAGTGTATTTTATTCGAAGTACATTGCTCTTGCATTAATACAAGAAGCCAACGAAAGCAAGAACTTTGCAGAGGTCATCTTTTGGTTTGGAGTCCTGATGTCAAAGTTTTTTGTATGTCTTCAATGTCTTGAAAAACTTTTTTTAAAGGCAGCTTTGATTTAGGGAAATAGAAAGTAATCACACGGGGACAAATATCGGGAATAGGGGAAATGGTTGAGTGCGTACACTTGCTTTCATGCCAGAAATTGCTATACACTGACTCCTCTGTGTGCGGATGCGTTATTGTGAAGAAAGAACCACTGCCCGTTTTTTGTACTCAGGACTGACACGAACAAACTTCTTACACAATCATTCCAAAATGAATGTGTAAGCATTACCAGTAGAGATCTGTACGGGCCTTTTTTGGTGAGCCCGACCCGTTATTTAGGCCTGGTTCGGCCCGTGATGTGCCATTTTGTATATTTTGTCTTTCTATTGTAGGTATATTTTATTAAATTGTGAAAATTAAATAATGAAATGAGACATTATTGAAAATATTTAATTGAACGTAAGCCTAAAAATATGAACTAAACTTTAGCAATTATCGAATAATATAACCTTTAAAAAGACAGAAAAAAAAACTAAGCGCGTTCAAAATGTCTCTTTGTCTGAACTAGCAAGCGGTAACGCTACAAAAGTCAGTCCTTATACAGATTAGGGATAGGAGAAACAATCGATGTCGTCCCACCCTCTCATACAAACACACACACACACACCACCCTACTGTAGACATCTTCCACTCCACGCAACACACACACTCGCTCGGGGTTGAATATTTTTGTTGTCAACAAGCTCAGAACTGGTTTTCCAATCTTAACACCTACAGATGGTAAAAACACTATGAGTGCCTCTCCTGGCCTCTGTGATTACGCCCTGGGCTATGTCATGGTGGCAAGGTAAGCCAACAAAACAGTTAAACAGATCAAAAAATCGTAAAACACGACTTTTTTCTATCTTTACCATTGCGATAAAAAAGAATGGGTCGACTTGTCCCAGCCCAGCCCAGCCCGTTGCCTTGTCTTCTAAACTAAAAAAAGCACGCAAGTATTGTCTTGATTTTGGACTTCTGTAACCTAATCTCATTCCTTTCGGGTAACTGTGATGACTTTCGCTGCTTCGTTTCAGGATCATAACAAAAACACTAAGTCTTAATTGTCACTTTCCACAATTCTTTGGAGAAAATTTTGCATTTCTGCCGTCCTCCAGGATGTCTTTCGTGTACTTCACTCGTGCATGTTTCTGGTCGTCTGGCAAAGCATGCAAACTGGTAGTGGATGCCTAATTAAATCCTTATATGTAATGAATATTTCTACACAAACATAAGAACTCTATACATATATGATTTCATTACTGTACACTGGCGTGCAAAAATTAAGGCCGAGACGGTTTATCGAATGTAACGTCGTGCAGAAGTGCTCCACATCGACTCCAATCATACCATAAGATCCCCAAGATGTAAGAATACGGGACAAGTGAGCAAAACCGTTCAAACAAGGAATCCAAAGGATACAAAGACACTTTATTCAAAAAGTAGTTTCGATCACAACTGGACAGGAGACATAAACGTCCATGTGACAGGCGGCTGCCAAGAAAAATCCAGTCTTTAGTAGGGGATATGATCACCTCTGACTGCGTTGCAGGATTTACAACGTCTGTCCATGCTGAGGACAAGGTTGTCAAGGAACTGTTGAGGCATCGCGGCCCATTCCTCTTGTAGCGCCAATCGAAGCTGCGGAATCGTTGCTGGCGGCTGGTGACGTGCTGCCAAGCTTCTCCCGAGAAGGTCCCACACGTGTTCGATTGGATTTAGGTTAGAGGACCTTGCGAGCCAATCCATGCGTTAAATATCTTTACTCTCCAACAGCTCTGCGACAGCCACTGTACGATGCGGTGTAGCGTTGTAGTCCATGAAGAGGAACTCGGGACCCACAGCACCTCTGAACAGACGCACGTGAGGCAGGAGAACCTCGGTACAATAGCGGACACCAGTGACTGAACCGCCTTGGAAGATGTGGAGGTCAGTACGGCTACCAAGCATGATACCGCCCCAAACGAGAACTCTGCGACCTCCAACCCGATCCCTTTCGATGATGTTGGAGGGGTGATTGTGTGTTCCCTGCTCTCTCCAGATGTGTATACGTCCAGAACCGCTCGTCAGAATAAATCGGCTCTCATCCGTAAATAGAACTCGACCCCATTGCTGATGTGTCCAGTTCTTGTGTTCCTGGCACCACAGAAACCGCCGTCTCCGATGAGCAGGCGTTAATGGCACACACCGTACTGGTCGTCGTGCAAATAGACCACCTTAGTGCAGCTTCCTTGCCACGATGAAACGCGATAACGGACTTCCAGTTGTCTGTTGCATGTGCCTTGCAATTTCCCCAGCTGTCTGCCGTCTGTCTCTTCTCGCCTGTAGGACAATATAACCAGTCGTCCGCTGCTGTGGTTGCTCGTGGACGACCGCTGTTAAACTTTCGGACAGCTGCTCCTGTCGTTTGTAATGCCCTCCAAGCTCGTGAAACGATGCTGTGAGTGATCCCGAACTCCTCGGCCACACTAGTCACACTTCGACCTCCTTCCAACTTCCCAATGACGCGACCTCGGGTAAAGTCATCCAGATGTCGTCTACTGGATTGCCTGTTGGCCATATCACACGGTGGCAGCAACTCGACGTTCAAACCGATGTACACCGTGCAACAGCTTTCACCGAATTACTGAGCGTACACCGCCCGTGTGCTTTATACCCTTCCGACACTCCTCCCCCGGCGTCATGCTGCATATATGCGCATGCCCTACCATACCGTACCCTAGTCTATCACCTAAATGGTCTTTCGGTCCGTTCTGCCTGCTCGTTCCGCTGTTATGCTAACTTCTCCTCTTCGTCCTTAATTTTTGCACACCAGTGTATCTTACTGAAATTCTGTCTTTTAAAGAGTCTAAACATCCCTTGGGTAGCAGTCAGATACTACTAATTATTTTGGATAGTTTTTATTGCAATCACTGTTTCATTTTCATTTTGCGATCTTTTTCGTTTCCGTTGTTCTTTCTTCCCGCTTATACACTGGGTGGCCACTTTATTATGACCAACTGACAGTTTTAAGCAAATGAGCTATGGCTACAGGCTGTTGCCACCAGAGGGCAAGGCTAGTATAAAAAGGGAAAGCTTAGTGCATGCGACAGTAGTAGAGGTGATTTTAAGGTGTTTAAAAGTGTTTAAAGACTGGACTGTCAGCCAAAAAACTGGGTCTCTACGTGCAACGTGTGGTCGTCATCGACTAGTGACTCCTCGGGCGGAACGGAGAGTGTCCAGACTGGTAACAGACAACAGAAGGGCAACAGTGCAGCAAATTACAGACCATCTTAATCAAGGATCTCCTCAAACGATCTCTGCACGCACTGTTCGCCGAACACCATTGCTGTCTGCAGTTAACAAGAGAAAACGTCTCCAGTTCGCACAAGGATTGGACAGTCGATAATTGGAAAAAAATTATGTGGTCCGATGAATCACGTCTTCAGTTGCACCATGCCGATGGCTGAATGATAATTTGGCGAAAACAGCACGAAAGCATGGACCCCAAATGCGTTGCTCCAACCTTTCAAGCTGGTGGAGGCAACTTTATGATTTGGGAAATGTTTTCCTGGCATGCTTTGGGCCCTTTAATTCGTGTTGATCAACGTCTGACTGGCACATCATATCTAAACATCGTTGCGGACCAAGTGTATCCTGTCATGTGGATGGTTTATCCCAATGGCGATGGCTACTTTCAACAAGATAATGCGTCCTGCCATAGTGCTCGTATTGTACAGGATTGGTTTCAGGAACATGCCGGTGAGTTTACTTTGCTTAGGTGGCCCCCACAATCTCCATATCTCAACCCCATTGAGAATTTTTGGGATGAAGTTGAACGAGCCATCAGACAGCTGGATCCACAACCCTGCAATCTCACACTCCTGGAAAGTGCTATTCATCAAGCATGGTCTCAGATTCCACAAACATCCTATCAACATCTCGTGGAGTCCATGCCACGAAGAATCGTCGCAGTATTAAAGGCAAAAGGTGGCCCAACGAAGTACTGAGGGGGTGGTCATAATAAAGTGGCCACTCAGTGTATAAGGCATGATCGAAAAGTTTCCGTTCGGAGTCGGGAAAGCTCAGGTAGGTTGCAGTTATTTAAGAGTATGACTACTTGTCGTAGGTGTTAAGACAATCGTCTCGTTGACGAACAAAGTTAAAGATGCCGTTGTGGTAAAAGTCTGTTGCGTACAAAAAACCAAAACAGCCTGCTTCACGTCATCGTCCAACTGGAACCTACGTCCTTTCGGTATCTTTTTCAGCTGACCAAAGCAGAGGAAATTGCAAGGGGAAGGTTCTAGACTGAAAGGAGAGTGTTCCACGGTCTACTATTTATGGGCTTACAATTTGTCTTTTACGACGTTGGCAACATGAGGGCGCGCATTGTCGTACACAATGATGAGCCCTTTAAGTTGCCAGGACGTTTATTCTTAATGGCACGACGAAAACACTCAAGTGTCTCGCAGTACCATGCAGCATTGATACTGACACCTGGCTCCTTTAACTCTACCAGCAATGGGCGTCGGTGGTAGAACACTGTCGCCATCACTTTTCCAGCAGACGCTTGCCCCTTGAATTTCTTAGGACGGGGAGGGACGAATGCCGCCTTACATGCTCGCAGACTTGGATTCTAGTTGGAAGTGGAAGCATCACAGGTTTTGTCACCGGCCACAATGCGCTGCGAAAATGCGTTGCTCTCCACGTTGAAACGCAGCAGGTTGCAGAGAGACTGCCATGCGATGCTTTTCCTAATCAGCATTGAGAGCTCACAGGATCCACTGACACCACACTTTGCCGCTCCGGTGGCGCAGTGGTCTAAGGCGCTGGCTTCTGAGCATTCGTCCATAAGGGGTCCGGGTTCGAATCCCGGTCAGGCATGGATGTTGTGTATGTCTTACGGCACTGGCTCTCTCCCTTCCCTGGAACCAGTGACCCTAAATTAGGGACGGGCGACTGCTTATAGCCCATTTCGCAGCTCATGTTTAAGTCTCTGGCCGTTTGACAAATGGCACTCGCCCATCACTGAGAATAGCGGCTTTCACATTCTCGACGTTATAGGGCATGTTTGATGTGGATGGACGCCCAGACTGCTGTAAATGACGTGTCGTACCGTGACCTTCATGGAATTTTTGACATCATTCCACAACAGAGGTCTTTTACAAGTACGCATCACCATCACCGTCACCATTCTGCAGGTTTTCTTTGCTCCAGTGGACAGAAACAGAATAACAGCTCGTTCATCTGCTTTGGACGCGCTCAATGACAATGATGCCATCAATATGTGTACGTTATGTTCATCAAACACAGCACTATTGCCGAATTCGAGTGTTACCTACACAGATTACTAACCTCCTCTATATATAGTGACTTTCGTCAACATCATACGCGGTCTTGCAGTGACCTCGAACGAAAACTTTTTGATCACCCCTTATGTTTTACTTCCGCTTCTCCCTGATGTGATGATCATGGCATTCACTATTTTGTCCTCATCACTTTGGGGTTGGATTGCTGCTTTCAATTCTTCATTACCTCTGTGTGCCAAAAGTTTAGGCGTCATTTCGTCTTGGGCTCTGTAAGCCAGCCTTAGCTCGAACTCTTTGGCTGCTGATAGAATTTTCTTAATGCTGGTAACAAATTTGGGAAATGGCATTCCAGGTGTGACTTTTAAGCTAAAAGTTTACAACAGATCAGTGTCATATGAAAAAGGGAATCTTCCAGCAAACTACTTATTTTTTATCGGCCTTTCGGCGAGGATGAAGATGGATGAGATTCAGGCAGAAAAGGCTTGTAAATTAAAACGAAACCTTGTTTAAATACAACCGCACAGTTTTGCATATACAGAAAAGTTTTATGCTAGTCCAAGTTGGAATATTCAGTCTGAAATTCGCAACTTGAACTAGAATAAATTTTTCTGGTCCACAATACAGAGCAATAAGCAATGGAGAAGAAAAAGAATAATGCAAGAAGTGCGAAATCATTACAAAACTTGCCAGGCATGTATCCAAAGGGTTATCCGGACCACCCTCCTTAAGGACGACTCAGCAACAAAAAATACTGCAAGTTTTTTGGAGGTATTTTTCAGATAATTGTTTATAAAATATGTACAAATAAATGCCTCAGAAAGTTATGAACAAACATATAACTTTAATAAAGTTTTTGATAATGTGTCAGATGAGGAATTCCTAGCTGTCTCCAGCTACTGAATTATTGTGGGCAGGGCTGATTCAAGTCTGTAAGCAAGGTAAGGGAGGCATCGGGGAAACTGACTAATCCATCGTGAATCCCACTTTGGCCAAAGACTATCTTGCTTTGATGCACCTGTCAACGCATCTTCTTTACCTTTCACTTCTTTTGTCCTGAGGAAGCAAATACATTGTTATTTTGCTTGCTTGAAGCCCTCCACCTGCCTTTTGCAGTGCTGTATATCCCATTAAGAAAAGGAAGTGGCTGCTTGGACTGGCACAATTAATAGTGGGGTAGAATTTTGCTCTCCAAAAAACTCTAAGAAGTACCTCTTTTTTTTTTTTTCAAATGAATAAAATGTAGTAGACATTCAGAAATTATGTGTGAGGTGTTTCAAGCAGAGAGAAGCATGAGGGGTGCCGATCCAGCTAGAGAATCTAGTACACCCAATTTTATGATGGAAGCAGCTCCCATTCAATATTTTTTAACGTGAATGAAATCGCCATTTATCTAGTGGTACTTTGTGTGACTAAGTACTTGAGATGCTAAAACACCATATTTCTAAATTTTCGAAGTAGGATGAGGTAGAACAGCCAAATGCCTGTAAATACCTGGTGCGCCATATAAAAGAGGCCCGCGTAACAACGCCCCGTGGCCAGATGTTGTTACGTGGGTCGCGGGTGGCCTAGTGGGCAAAGTTCGTAACTGCCACGGAAAGGACCTCAGGTTCGATCCCAGCAGGTACGAACGCTCGATCAACCAAATATCCGCCGTACGTCGGATGGGCACGTTAAGCCGTCAGACCCCGGATACTGAGCCCCTCCCGGTAATAAATAAGGGCGTCTTCCTCCCCCTTTCTACTTCGCTTCTGTGTCACTTTACTATCGGGCACTCTAGCCCAAATCTCCTAGCTTCCTATTTCTAAGGGTTGTTTAAGACCTGGGGTCAGACACTCCCTTCCTAAAATCCTCTAGGTATGATCTGACGTTACGTGGGTTAAAGTTGTTTGGCGGGTTTCCAGTTAAAACCGCTTTGTACCACTTCTAACCGGTATCTTCGTGTACAGCTGCAAAGGAATTCTCCGGAGTGGTTAGTCACAGCCAGAGCAGTGTAGGTACGCGATCATAAGTGTAAGTGAAGAGAGAACAAGGGCACCACGAAAATGGCTTTAAGTACGGAACAGCGGATTTTTATTGCGGAACAGTAGTTCAGAAATAACTTACACGACGTTAAATGAGTTCTTTACAGAAAAATGTCCACGTTGTTCAGCACCGGCGAAATCAGTGGTACAGAAATTAGTGCGGAAATTTCGTGAAACCGGCACGGTGTGCAACAGGAAAAGAAACAAACCCAAGACAATTCGCACTGAAGACAATATCAAGGATGTGTGCACAATGATGTTACAAAGACCTCAGAAGTCGATTCGCCGATTATCGTCTGCAACGGGAATATCTGCCACGTCATGCCGACACATACTAAGGTGGATTTGCATTTTCGGCCGTACAAAGTTATGGCGCTCCAAGAACTTAAAACTCCTGATTATGCAAAACGGATGCAATATTGTAAGTGGTTTCAGGAGACCATTGGTAGCGGTGAAATTGACCCAACACTTTATTACATGACAGATGACTGTCCGGAATGTCAATGCCCAAAACAGCAGGATTTGGACCGACACGAATCCCAGACGGACAACGGAGACTCCTCTGTACGACCAAAAGATAGGAGTTCGGTGTGCTGTGTCTGCGAAGAGGATAGTCGGCCCATTCTTTTTCACTGACACCATCAACTAGGAGCGCTATGTTCAGCAAATGTTCAACCTATTTGTTGCCGCACTTACAGAAGAACAGCAAACATATACTTTCTTTCAGCAAGATAGTGCAACGGCGCATACTGCGCGGAACAGTCTACGTGCTGTGCATGAAGTGTTTGGGGAGGACAGAACTGTATCGAAGGGACTATGGCCATCCAGATCACCCGATCTCTCTACCTGTTACTTTTATCTGTGGGGAGCATTGAAACGGAAAGTGTACGCAACTAATCCGCACACCCTTGATGAATTAAAAGTGAACATTACGGACGCCATAGCCCAGATTACTGTCGATGAGTTGTGGCGCGTTACGAATATGTTCTGTCGTGTGCAGCTGTGTCTTGATGAAGGAGGCCAGCACTTTCAGCAGTTGTTGTAAACGCAGGTAAATTACTCCTGTTTTCTGTCATTTCAACTATTCTTTACCATGTACAGTAACATTGCCTGACTGTTGTCGTTGATTATACTCAGGCCTCTTTTATATGGCACACCCTGTATGTTAAAGTACAAAATACTGTGTAAATTTACCCCAGCAAAAAGTTCACAGACGGGAACCAAAGTGGCACTTTGTAAACATGCCTTGAACTGTGCTCCTCTAATCAGGCTGTAGTAGTTCACATTTTTGCTGAATTAAAAGTCGACCTTGGTCACCAACTTGCCACTTCGTTAATACATTCTGTCACCATCAGTATTAGTCATGGTATAATTGTAATACTACTGAACTGCAACCTGCAGGTGTGAAAGTATTACGTGTAAGTGTTCAGTAGGGGTTTTTTTTTTCATTTTTGGTTGTTGTTCTTTTGTTTCATCATATACGAAGTGAAGGATAGACAACTTTTTCCAAAGCTGTGGTAGTAAGTTGATAAAAAAAAAATTAGAAACTCAATTTGAAAAGTGATGTTCCCGACCTCCATCTATTTTTTGCTTTTTTGGGGTTTAGCAACCACAGTGAGCAACTTTATGCGATAAAAGCAGTTTTCCATCCCTACTCTGGTGCCACTGGCTCAAAGGAGTTGGGCGAATCAGCAATGGATGACAAATGCACTGCCAATTACTCTTCTAGGTCTTGAATTCTGACCCACTCACACAGTCATAAGCCAGCACTTAGGCCACAGCGTCACTAACGTAACCGCTGTTTTACTTCGCCTCAATTATATCGATATATATATATATACATATATATATATGTATGTATATATCATCATTGTCAACCATTATCAATCCACTGCTGAACGAAGGTCTCCCCAAGTTTCCTCCACAACGGTCTGTCTTGTGCCAGTCTCCTAAATGTCACTCCCGCATACTTTCGAATTGCATCCACCCATCTCCCATGTGGTCTTCTTCTGGGTCTTTTCCTGTGCCTTGGAATCCAATCTAAACTTGAGGCTGTCCGTCGATGGTCTGTCCTTCTGGCAGTATGCCCAGCCCATTGCCATTTCAGGGATTTAACTCTGATCATGATGTCTTCCACTCTTGTCATTTTTCGGATCCAAGAGTTCCTCTTCTTATCTCTTAGTTACACCAAGCATGCACCTTTCCATGCTACTTTGAGTTGTCTGCAGCCTTTGTATGTCTCTTTTAGTTAAGGTCCACGTCTCTGCACCATATGTAAGCACTGGAAGGATGCATTGATCAAACACTTTTCTTTTAAGACATAATAGAATATGACTCTTGAAAATTATGCTGTTTCTCCCAAAAGCTCTCCAGGCAAGTAGTTTTGTACGCCGATTAATTTCTTCATCAATGTGACCCTCACTTGATATCTGCTGTCCAAGATAAACGCACGTGTCTGTTATCTCTAGCTTTTCTCGATCAATCGATAAATCTTCATTTCTTGTAAAAGCATTTATAATGAATTAGCTTTGTTTATCTTTTCGCTAAGCTAATTATTATGAATGAATAATGCTCTAAGCTTCAAAATAATGAATTCCCAAAAGGGTGTTGTTACTCGTTAATTATGAACTCAAACAAAGTCTCAACGCTGGTTATTTATATTAAGTAATCAAAGTCATAAACCTAACAGCCAGACAGAGGTCTGACAAAACTAAGAATTGAGAAAGACTGAACTTACAGAACAACTTGTTTATTATGAAGACTCCTGGTCAACTAAGGCACTCATATATCACTACTACATAACAACACACTGCAACGCAACGCAACACAACACACCACCAACCACCCTCAACTCCAACGCAACAACACAACTCCAACGCAACAACACAACTCCAACGCAACAACACAACTCCAACGCCACAACACAACTCCAACGCCACTCTACAACTACAACGCAACAACACAACACCTCGATGAACGCGCCTATATACGAGCTACCACCACGTCATGACTTACACTCATTGCCAGATCTCATTCAGCGGGTGAAATAATATTCCGTTCAGTAGGAAGATAATTTACATAGTAAAATAAAATAACCAGAGATAGTAAAATCAAAAGGAAAGTGAATATAGAGTATACGTTACATCATCTCCCCCTTAATTTTTCTTCTTTTTTTTTTTTTTTTTTTTTTTTTTTTTTTTTGGTTTCCGAAAAATCTATCAATTTTGGAGTGTAAGTCTTACATTTCGATGATTGACGTTTCTCGATCTTTTTTTTGATTTGTTGTTTGGTGGTAGCCGTATTTACATTATCAACTTGGCATAACAATTTACGAATCTGTATTCGACTGTGAAATTTGTAGTGTAGAACAAACCAAACCTGCATCGGCATACTTTCCTTTTATTCTGCCTAGCAGGAATCACTTTTTTAATTTCAAATTACGTGCGCCTCATTGGTTGAAATACATAACAACTGTATCAGCAGCGAAGATTGCCTGAAGCTGCCTAACAGTAACAATTTTATTATTTTCATTTCAAATTACGTTTGCCTCATGCGTTGAAATACAGAACAACTGTATCAGCAGCGAAATTTACCTGGAGCTGCCTAACAGTAACAATTTTATTATTTTCATTTCAAATTACGTTTGCCTCATGCGTTGAAATACAGAACAACTGTATCAGCAGCAAAATTTACCTGGAGCTGCCTAACAGTAACAATTTTATTATTTTCATTTCAAATTACGTTTGCCTCATGCGTTGAAATACAGAACAACTGTATCAGCAGCGAAATTTACCTGGAGCTGCCTAACAGTAACAATTTTATTATTTTACCCCTAAGCACATAGATATATATAAAAAAAGTGGATTAGTAGATGGACATAGAATATAAAAAAAAAAAAACACACATATATACACAAAAAGAATGCATAGGCCCACACGAAAAAAAGAAATTCTGACACGCCAACTGGTCGAGCAGGAAAAACAATAAACTGAGAAAAGAACCTGTCCACGAGAACTTACTTATCTCGAGGACGCATAAAAAATTCTAGTGCGAAAACGTTTTCCAGGCCTAATGGGACTGGGGAAATCAGGTGGCTTGGATCTCTTCCGGGACGGTAATGGAACATCGGTCTGTTGTCGGTCAGGAATCTGGCGGTCTGGAAATCCCTGCGGCTGAGAAGAACGGTCAGAAGTCTGGCGGTCCGGAATCCCTTGCGGCTGAGAAGAACGGTCAGGAGTCTGGCGGTCCGGAAATCCCTGCTGCGGCTGATAGGAACGGTCAGGAGTCTGGCGGTCTGGAAATCCCTGCGGCTGAGAAGAACGGTCAGGAACGTCAGAAGTCTGGCGGTCCGGAAATCCCTGCTGCGGCTGATAGGAACGGGCTCCCCAGGCTTTGGATATGAAGTCCCTTGATGCTGGGGCCCGTTGTGTCCTTCCAGTATCTTTTTGGAGGGACGTGTCTCCGGCCACATCGCTTGTTTTCGTTTACGCCCACGGGGCATGATAGTAGTAGCAGGCATCGGCCCTGTTTGCCCTGAACGGAGGTTCCAGGGGCGAAACCCGGGCGGATGCAAAGATTTCTGCCTTCGTCGCTGTTGCGGCGAAGCAGATTGGGGAGACAAGTGACGTTTGCGCCCAGCTTTTGGTGGTGCTGGACGGTGTGGAATATGAAATGTTGGATTCATAACTGACAAATCCGAAATGTCCGACGCCTCTGAGTCGCTGCTGTAATTCAGCGGTCGTGCAGGGCGATGTTTGGATTTGCCTATAGGAATACTTTCCGATGAGGTATTCAAAGAAGAAGTATCCCGCGTTGGTGCAGAGTTAGCCGGAAACGGCGCAGCAATAGTCTTGGCAATGGTTGGAGGGAAAGGAACGATACTAGTATTCGACGAACGCGAATCGAGCCTTGGTCTCACGGGAGAATCAGGTTGCGGTTGTAGAAACTCGTCTGGAGGGGGAGGGTGAAGGAAAAATCACTGGTGATTCATCAAAAATGTTCGGTGGGTCGTCCACAATTTCTGGCGGTTGAACATGAGATATAGATTCTTGAGTCTGTGGAACAGAAGGTTGAGTAGGATTGATAATGAAATCGATATCCCGTTCGTGATACTTGCGACATTGATCAACATGTACATATTGAAAATTGTTGTTCGGTTTCTCCAGAACAATATTATTTTCAAAGACATTTGCCACCCGATATGGACCTTCGTAGCTGGGTGCAAATTTCTTCACTAAAGTATGCGAAACAGAAGACTGGAAGTGCGTTTCCACGAGAGTGAGATCTCCAACGACAAGATCTGGTTCCCTACGCCTAGAATTATAATATCGTGCTTGAGCCGCTTGTGCTCCTAGCATTGCAATACGAGCTTTTTCTGCCATAATGTGTACTGATTGCGGAGTTGGTCGCTGATTTAATTCGTCGATAATCCCCGTTAAATTTTCAAAAGGGGTTTTAATTTTGCGACCCAGAAAAAGTTCTGCAGGAGTAATTTTAGTAGACTCGTGGACAGACGAGCGGAGGGCGAACGCAAAAAGTTCTAAATGGTCATCCCATTTTTCATGGTGGTCCATTACGAAAGTCGCAATCATTTTCACTAGCGTTCGGTTAACGCGTTCTGCAGGATTACTCTGGGGATGATATGGGGAAATGAATTTATGTTTAATGTGTAATCTCGCACACATTCTTTCAAAAATGTCAGAAATAAATTGAGGACCATTATCCGAAACTACTTTATTAGGTGCACCATATCTAGAAAATACTTCATTAACTAAGACATTACAAATAATCTCAGCCGTAGCGGCTTTAATGGGAAAAACTTCAACCCATTTAGAAAAATTATCAGTTAGTACTAAAACATAACGAGCTTTATTTTTAACAGATAATGGATAAGGTCCCAATAAATCTATGGAAATAATATCAAATACATGAGAACTTGAACTAGATTTCAAGTGACCGGCCGGTCTTACATTACGGTAATTATTAATCTGACACAAGTGACATGATTGAACGTATGCGAGCACACTTTGGTACATGCCAGGCCAATAGGCAACATCCCGCAATTTACAACGGGTCTTGCGAATACCTAAATGGCCTGCAAGAGGTTTGTCATGAAATTCATTTAAAAGAGCCATTCTAAGGGTTCGCGGAATACATGGGCGAAACTCTGCCCTAGTAGTCCGAGACTTTGTATAATAAAGAAGACCCTCTATTACTTCAAAATGTTGTGACCTTCCAGCCAGAGAAGGATCACTTGGTAGGGGCGAACCCGCAAGCAAAAAATTGTAAATATCCCCAAAATCTGGATCATTTATTAATTCTGCCATTATCTGCTCTCTGGATGTGATATCAGCTATCAGAAGTAAAGGCTGACATCCAGGAGTAGTTTCGGTGGGGACCCCACTAATCGGAACGCGAGATAATGCGTCCGGTAATTGATTCTTATTACCTGGCTGATACGAAATTTTGATATTGCTCTCTTGTAACTTCAGAGCCCACTTCATAAGTCTTTGAGATAGGTGTTTAGCAGAATTCAAATACTGAAGGGCAGAATGATCCGTAATTATGTTAACTGTCAATTCGTTAAGATAACATTGAAATTTATTCAGTGCATACACAACAGCAAGACATTCACGTTCCGTAGCTGAATAATTGCGTTCAGCTTTGGCTAAAGTACGAGACGCAAAAGCTATTGGATGCCCAGCTTGTGACAAAACGCAACCAAGACCAACTCCGGATGCATCAGTATAAATATCAAATTCTTTAGAATGATCCGGGAAAGCCAACACCGGAGGCTGAGTCAATGCAGACTTCAGTGTTTCGAATGCAGCGTTAGCTTCAGGTGTCCAAATAAACTTCTTGTATTTACGCTTTAAAGCATACAATGGCTCACATATTGTAGCATAAGCGGGGACGAACTGCTGATACCATCCGGTCATTCCCAGAAAGCGGGACAGTTCTTTTGCTGTTTTAGGCCGAGGAAAGTCAGCAATAGGCCTAATTTTTTCATTATCAGTGAATAAGCCGTGGGGAGTAATTTTCAACCCCAGATATACAATCTCGTCCCTCGCTATCTGGCATTTACTAGGTTTTAACGTCAAGCCAGCATTGTATATAAGTTGGAACACCTGTTTGAGCAGAGAAAGGTGCTCGTCAAAAGTCTCTGATGTGATAATAATATCATCCAAATAGACATGCACATGGGGACCCAGGACAGGTCTGAGAACCGTGTCCATAAGCTTTTGGAAAGTAGCAGGTGCAGAAGCTAAACCAAAAGGCATACGTAAATATTCATAGGCCCCAAAAGGAGTCACAAAGCCTGTTTTATCGACAGAGTCCGGATGTACTGCCACCTGCCAATATCCACTTGCCAAATCCAAAGTTGACATCCATTTGGTCGACGACAAGTCATTTAGAATATGTGACATGACAGGTAGGGGATAATTGATTGTTTTTGTGACTTGGTTGAGTTTGCGAAAATCTGTCACGAAACGAAATTCATTTGGTTGTTTCTTTGGAACCAAGAAGGCAGGAGCCGCCCAGGCGCTTGTTGATTCCCTGATTATGCCCTGCTTAATCATTTCCGCAATTTGACGTTGCATTTCCTGTTTTGTATGTGGAGCACAAGGGTAAGGTTTCGTCGCAATGGGTTTCGAACCATCAGTGTCAATAACATGATAAACACCTGTGTGAAACCAGGTTGATCCGAAAATAAACCAGGGCTTTCCTGTAAAAGGAGAGAAAGCTGGTCTCGTTGCCCCTCATTCAATTGGTCACTCAACAATAAACTCGTAATATCTACAGGAACCGTCGGAATCATTTCGACAGGTTCCGGAAAGGAAATCACATGTTGTACAAAATTCAAAGTTATTTGAAACTTGTTAATAAAGTCCATACCCATGAGACATTTCACGGGTAGCTCGTCTATAAGCAGGAAAGAATGTGTAAAACGAGCTTTTCCCAGCCCTAAAGATAATGTGACAGTTCCTGCGATACTGAAGATTTCGTTATTTGCACCTCGCAAATACTGCGTTGCAGGCTGAACATGTATTGCAGAAAAAACATCATTGCAAAACTTTGTATTTAGGGCTGATATCTCAGACCCAGTGTCGAACTTTGTCTCGACAATAATGTCTTCAAGTGTCAAGAATACATCAGGCAACTGAGGAGTTTGAACAGTCACTAATACTGTTTTAGGGTCAGGATGTTTGGTATCAGGAAGCAGGACCGACCCTTCGTCTACTTCCTGTGGAAGTTTAAAGGAATTCTGGTGGTGTTATCATGTGGTCGGAAACCTCGACCCTGCCGGGTATCGGGAAAATTTTCACGATAAGGAAAATTGCGTGCACCCTGCGTCGGGAACTCCGCGTGTCTGTTGACATTTTCATATTCGTTACGTCTGCCCTCAGCACGGGCAGAAAAATTATTATTGCCCTGAGCATGATAACGTTCCGAATGCTGCTGAGTGGAACGGGGTCGAGCATACTGTGCATTATGACGATACCCCGTAGCTTGCTCCGAAACTCGTTGCTGGTTCGCCACTCTTCTGTGTGGTGGAACGTATGAAGCTTGGGTGGGCACGTGTGTATGCTCGCGCTGAAAGTTTTGTCTATTATACCGCTGAGGGTTTTCGGAATAAGCCTCGCGGGGTGCCCGAGCATGGTGAGTTGAAGCATGTTTGCCATGTCGCTCTTCATACGTGCGTATGAGGCGAAGGCATTCATGAATAGTGGTAGGGTGTCGAACCTCAAGAAAATCTTGCAAGAATGGGTCGAGCTGCTGTACGAGGGTATCCAACATGTCAACATGACTGGCATGTGGATCCCATAGATTATATAGGCGTGTAGTTTCCAACGCAAATGCAACAGGGCTATCACTGGGACCTTGTTGACGTGAAAACAGCTGTTGAGCAAGACTAGCTCGACTGAGGCAGAAAGGAAAGACCTCCAAGAATTCTGCACGGAAATTCTCATAATGAGAATCCGGGTTCGACCCTCGCCACTGCCGATACCAGGTCTTGGCGGTATCTCTCAAGCAAGTTCCGGCAATTTGGACCTTGCAGTCTTCCGGAATATTATATAAATCAAAATGGTCTTCCAGATCTTCGAGGAACTTTAAAGACCCCTCCAAACCATTGAAATGAATTGTTCCTGCATGCGGCACGAAATGGGCAAGCATTCTGCTTCGCTGAGAGGATTGAATTCCCTCAGCTACGACCCGCGACTCAGAGTGATAAGAAGCTGGTGCATTACGAGATGGTGAAGAATGCTTGGGTATGTGTAGATTATTCATATCCAAGTCAGAGCCACAGGCTTCGTACAAATTGTCCAAAAACACCATTACCCTCGAGACTTGCCGGATGGTGGAAATTTGCAGTTGTCTCAGGTAAGGAAGCCATTTGTAATAATAGTCAGGATCTCGTGTTCGAGAAAAGTTCGGGCGCCAATTATAATGAATTAGCTTTGTTTATCTTTTCGCTAAGCTAATTATTATGAATGAATAATGCTCTAAGCTTCAAAATAATGAATTCCCAAAAGGGTGTTGTTACTCGTTAATTATGAACTCAAACAAAGTCTCAACGCTGGTTATTTATATTAAGTAATCAAAGTCATAAACCTAACAGCCAGACAGAGGTCTGACAAAACTAAGAATTGAGAAAGACTGAACTTACAGAACAACTTGTTTATTATGAAGACTCCTGGTCAACTAAGGCACTCATATATCACTACTACATAACAACACACTGCAACGCAACGCAACACAACACACCACCAACCACCCTCAACTCCAACGCAACAACACAACTCCAACGCAACAACACAACTCCAACGCCACAACACAACTCCAACGCCACTCTACAACTACAACGCAACAACACAACACCTCGATGAACGCGCCTATATACGAGCTACCACCACGTCATGACTTACACTCATTGCCAGATCTCATTCAGCGGGTGAAATAATATTCCGTTCAGTAGGAAGATAATTTACATAGTAAAATAAAATAACCAGAGATAGTAAAATCAAAAGGAAAGTGAATATAGAGTATACGTTACACATTGAACATCACCTTTGTCTTCTGAAAGTTCATTTTTAATCCCACTTCTTTACTCTTGTCAGAAAGTTCCTGGATCATACTCTGCAACTCTGATGGGGTAGTTGCAAAAATGAGTCATCAGCAAAACGAAGAAAGGTTAGATAATCTCCATTAATCTTTATCCCTTTGTTTTCCCAGTTCAGTGATTGAAAGACATATTCCAATATGGCATTAAAGAGTTTCGGAGATATAGTGTCACCTTGTCTCACTCCCTTTCCAATTTTTATGTGTGATGTATTTTCAAACAGCCGAATCTTTGCACTTGCATTTTCATAGATGTTATTAATAATATTAATGTATGCATCTTCAATACCACAGGATTTCAGAGCCATTGTAACTTCTGATGGTTTCACCGAATCAAAGGCTTTTTCATAATCGATAAAAGCCAAGCACAATGGAAGTTCATATTCCCTCGCTCTTTCAATTAGTTTTCTCAGTACGTAGATATAATCTATTGTGCTGTAGCCACTCCTGATTCCAGCTTGTTCTCTCGGTTGAGCCATGTCCAGTGTTACCTTCAAGCAGTGTGAATGAACTTTAGTAAAGATTTTATAAACCACTGATAGGAGGCCGATAGGTCTGTAGTTCCTGAGATCCTCAATGTCACCTTTTTTATGTAACATGATCATTGTAGCGTTGTTCCACTCCTCAGGAATCTTCCCAAGGCATTGAGTGAAATTTTGGGCGAGTACTGTTTCAATTTCTCCACTTGCTTCTTGTATGATGTCTACAGTAATTCAATCTTCTTCTGGAGCTTTTCCCCGCTTTATGTTCTTGATTGCATGTGCAACTTCTGCTGGGAGGACTAAAAGAACCCTGGTACTGGTACCTTTCATGATGTCTGGAGTACATGTATCATCCCTTTCATATAATTTGGAGTACAAATCTTTCACTCTTGACAAAATTTCGCCTTTATTTCTTGTTACAGAACCATCTTCTTTTCTCAGGGCCATAATCTGTTTTCTTCCCTTACTGAGATGTCCCTTTGCTATCTTTAGGCTTTGGTTGTTTTCAATTCCTTTCTTCACTAGTTCGCAGTTAAATTTCCTTACGTCTTCAGTGATACTTTTTCGTAATGTCTTGCATAGTTCTATATATTCCACTTTGGAAGTCACATCTTCTTTAGTTGTACTTATCTCTCTTCATTTTTGCATCAACATTTTGGTTTTTCCTGATATTTTGTTCACATGCAACTTGTTCTTAGACCCAGCTGATTTTGTTGCTGTTTCCATAAGAGCTTTGGTTACTTTTCTGTTAACTTCAGAAACATCCACTTCTTCCGATGTTAGGCCTTCTAAAGAAGAGAATCTGTTCTTCAGTTCCAACTTGAAGGTATTATGGTGTTTTTTAAGGTTGGTTATGTCAATACATTTTGTTTGTCTTATGAGCTTGCCACGTTCGAGTTTAGTGTTGAGGTACATCTTACATCTCACCAATCTATAGTCACTACCTGTGTTGAACTTGTTTAGCACACGGCAGTCTTCTATGACGAATTTTTTGTTACACATAATAACATCAATTTCACTTGTCGTCCCATTTGGATGTCTCCATGTCCATTTCCTGTGTGGCTTTTTCTTGCAAAAGGAGTTCAAGATGAAAAACCCTTCTGCCTCTGCAAACTCAACGAGAGTATTTCAACGCTGGTTTTTGTTGCCGTGACCGAATTTACCTACTGAAGTTTCATTCTGTTGCCGTTGCCCTATTTTTGCATTGAAATCTTCCATAATTATCTTCAAGTGCTGCGTACCTTTATTATTTAGATGACGAATTTCCTCATAAAATTCTTCTTCGGGTGACTTGTGCTGGGTGCACAATTTAGAATAATCTGAGCCTTGTATCTTCTCAAGAGTTGGATAACGAGTCGTGCAGCTCTGTCAGAGGAACTTTCAACTTCTACAACTTTATCCTTCAGTTTCTTGTTTATTATAAATCCAACGCCACTAGTTCTGCCAGTATCTGTCCCACGATAATAGAAGAGATATCCACTTTTCAGTTCAATGAGATCTTCTCCTTTTCTCGTTACCTCACTTAGCCCGACAATGTCCCACTTGATCCTTTATAGTTCCTCTTCCAATTCAAGAAGCCTTGAATCAGAAGTAAGGAGCGTCCATTATACGTAGCCAATCAGCATCAGATGGCAGCCTAGTCCGGTCCTCCGGGGATTCTTAGCACCCTCTGCTTTCATGTCGCACTGGCCGCTGCCTTGGCCAGGTACATTCCAGCTGCCGGAGACTGAGGGCCAAGATTTAAGTTGTGGAGTCATTTTTGAGGGGTTTGGCCATAACTCACCACGCTGGCCAAGCGGGTTGGTGAGTGTGGGATAGCATTTCCTATAATCCCGATGGTATAGTTATACCACTATTGGCGGTCGTCAGAGGATAACGAAAATAACTCACCACGCTAGCCAAGCGGGTTGGTGAGTGTGTGGAAATGCTATCCCACACTCACTAACCAGCTTGGCCAGCGTGGTGAGTTATAGCCAAACCCCTCAGAAATGACTCCACAACTTAAATCTTGGCCCTCAGTCTCCGGCAGCTGGAATGTACCTGGCCATGGCAGCGGCCAGTGCGACATGAAGGCAGAGGGTGATAAGAATCTCCGGAGTCCCGGACTAGGCTGCCATCTGATGCTGACCTTGGCTACGCATAATGGACGCTCCCTATCTTCTGATTCAAGGCTTCTTGAATTGGAAGAGGAACTACAAAGCATCAAGTGGGACATCGTCGGGCTAAGTGAGGTAAGGAGAAGATCTCATTGAACTGAAAAGTGGACATCTCTTCTACTATCGTGGGACAGATACTGGCAGAACTAGTGGTGTTGGATTTAAAATAAACAAGAAACTGAAGGATAAAGTTGTAGAAGTTGAAAGTTACTCTGACAGAGCTGCACGACTCGTTATCCAACTCTCGAGAAGATACCAGGCTCAGATGATTCAAACTTATGCACCAACCACAAGTCATCCTGAAGAAGAAATTGAAGAATTTTATGAGGAAATTCGTCATCTAAATAATAAAGGTAAGCAGCACTTAGAGATAATTATGGGAGATTTCAATGCAAAAATAGGGCAACGGCAACAGAATGAAACTTCAGTAGGTAAATTCGGTCACGGCAACAGAAACCAGCGTGGAAATACTCTCGTTGAGTTTGCAGAGGCAGAAGGGTTTTTCATCTTGAACTCCTTTTTCAAGAACAAGCCACACAGGAAATGGACATGGAGACATCCAAATGGGACAACAAATGAAATTGATTTTATTATGTGTAACAAAAAATTCGTCATAGAAGACTGCAGTGTGCTAAACAAGTTCAACACAGGTAGTGACCATAGATTGGTGAAATGCAAGATGCACCTCAACACTAAACTCGAACGTGGCAAGCTCATAAGACAAACAAAATGTATTGACATAACCAACCTAAAAACATCATAATACCTTCAAGTTGGAACTGAAGAACAGATTCTCTGCTTTAGAAGGCCTAACATCGGAAGAAGTGGATATTTCTGAAGTTAACAGAAAAGTAACCAAAGCTCTTATGGAAACAGCAACAAAATTAGCTGGGTCTAAGAACAAGTTGCATGTGAACAAACTATCAGCAAAGACCAAAATGTTGATGCAAAAAAGAAGAGAGATGAGGACAGCTAAATAAGATGTGACTTCCAAAGTGGAATATATAGAGCTATGCAAGACAGTACGAAAAAGTATCACTGAAGATATAAGGAAATTCAACTGTGAGCTAGCGAGGAAAGCAATAAAAGGACATCTCAGTAAGGGAAGAAAACAGATTATGGCACTGAGAAAAGAAGATGGCTCTGTAACAAGAAATAGAGGTGAAATTTTGACAAGAGTGAAATATTTCTAGTCCAAATTATATGAAAGGGATGATACATGTACACCAGACATCATGAAAGGTACCAGTACCAGAGTTCTTCCAGTCCTCATAGCAGAAGTTGCACATGCAATCAAGAACATGAAGCGGGGAAAAGCTCCAGAAGAAGATGGAATTACTGTAGACATCATACAAGAAGCAAGAGGAGAAATCGAAACAGTACTCGCCCAAATTTTCACTCGATGCCTTAATGAAGGGAAGATTCCTGAGGAGTGGAACAACGCTACAATGATCCTGCTACATAAAAAAGGTGACATTGAGGATCTCAGGAACTACAGACTTATCGGCCTCCTATCAGTGGTTTATAAAATCTTTACTAAAGTTCTTTCACACTGCTTGAAGGTAACACTGGACATGGCTCAACCGAGAGAACAAGCTGGATTCAGGAGTGGCTACAGCACAATAGATCATATCCACGTACTGAGAGAACTAATTGAAAGAGCGAGGGAATATGAACTTCCATTGTGCATGGCTTTTATCGATTATGAAAAAGCCTTTGATTCGGTGAAACCATCAGCAGTTTCAATGGCTCTGAAATCCTGCGGTATTGAAGATGCATACATTAATATTATTAATATCATCTATGAAAATGCAAGTGCAAAGATTCGCCTGTTTGAAAATACAACACACATAAAAATTGGAAAGGGAGTGAGACAAGGTGACACCGTATCTCCGAAGCTCTTTAATGCCACATTGGAAAATGTCTTTCAATCACTGAAATGGGAAAACAAAGGGATAAAGATTAATGGAGATTATCTAACCCACCTTCGTTTTGCTGATTACATAGTCATTTTTGCAACTACCCCATCAGAGCCAGGAACTAGCTGACAAGAGTAAAGAAGTGGGATTAAAAATGAACTTTCAGAAGACAAAAGTGATGTTCAATACTTTTACAAGAAATGAAGATTTATCGATTGATGGAGAAAAGCTGGAAATAACAGACACATACGTTTATCTTGAACAGCAGATATCAAGTGAGGGTCGCGTTGATGAAGAAATTAATCGGCGTACAAAACTTGCCTGGAGAGCGTTTGGAAGAAACAGCATAATTTTCAAGAGCAATATGCCATTATGTCTTAAAAGAAAAGTGTTTGATCAATGCATCCTTCCAGTGCTTACGTATGGTGCAGAAACGTGGACCTTAACTAAAAGAGACATACAAAGGCTGCAGACAACTCAAAGTAGCATGGAGAGGTGCATGCTTGGTGTAACCAGGAGAGATAAGAAGAGGAACTCGTGGATCCGAAAAATGACAAAAGTGGAAGACATCATGATCAGAGTTAAATCCCTGAAATGGCAATGGGCTGGACATACTGACAGGACAGGCCATCGACGGACAGCCACAAGTTTAGATTGGATTCCAAGGGACAGGGAAAGACCCAGAAGAAGACCACATGGGAGATGGGTGGATGAAATTCGAAAGTATGCAGGAGGGACATGGAGGAGACTGACACAAGACAGACCGTTGTGGAAGAAACTTGGGGAGACCTTCATCCAGCAGTGGATTGATAATGGTTGACAATGATGATGATGATGATATATATATATACATATATATATACAGGGATCATAGCATACTTCTGGAAAATTTTAGGTAGAAATTTTAGGAATTTTTAGAAAAATTTTAGGAAAATTTTAGGAGTGTATTTCAATAAAAACTAGATGTATATTTGTATACATCTAGTAAAACAACTTTGTATACATTGTAAAGAGTTTGCTTCACACCCTTCAACCATATATACTGATAGACTGCGCATGACATCAAAATTTCTGGCTCCAACATAAAATCACATGACAACAGTCAAAAAGATGGGTTACACCTGCTGTGCTTATGGTTGCTCTGAGCGATATAGTAAAGAAAGTTCTATGATTTTTCATGGGTAAGAAACGAATTAAATACCTAAGTCAATAAAGTTCAATTACTTAACCAGAAACTTGCAGCTATTGATATAAAAATATAGTAACTTAAGAAAAAAATGGAATGCATGTTCCAAATTCTTCGCAAATGTTCATCACATTATAAATCACAAAATGTAAACAACCCGATCATGCATGTATATAGCTCATAAGTAAACTTACCTGAAGAGTTTTCATTATATATGAGGCGCATTCACATAATACACCGAAAACACTGAAGTTCTGCAGCGTAAATTAGTAATCATAACAGCATTTTTACACGAAATTTGGAGTCTGATGATGACGTGCCCAATGTTTGAGCCATGGCGGCTTTGATGCAGCTATTGCCAATGTGCAGTCCATTAGTATATATGGTCGAAGTTCACACCCAAATTTTTTGCATAACGTCTAATGTCTGAAGTTTAAGTATGATTTACTTCTAATGTTCAGTTCTTATCTTTTCACGTGTTATTATCATATTCAAGTATATTTACCACATTCAAGTTTCACTTTGAACATTAATATGCTGTTGAACCAGAAGCAATTCACGATTTTCACAGTAAAGTTTTCAGGTTTCACATTAAATTATAATATCCTAAAAAGGTAATTGAAAACCAAGAACTATGTACAATTGTTCACTGAATTACTTTTTTCATATTATTGTTTTAACCTTTTCCTGATTAGCCTATCTTTTTCTGCTTCTACCACAACTAATTTAATTTCAGTTTTCTTTATTTCAGCTGAACCTTGTATGATCAAGTTAGAAGCAACTGCTATTTCAACAGTATTTTGTTTTTCTACAGCTTTTCTCATTCTTTCTGTTCCCTCTTGAATTATTGCTAGGGAGGCTTCTTTATCGTTTTTAAGTCTATTTATTTCTGCATCATTTTCTTTTATTTTGTCATCAAACTCAGCTTTTCTTTTTTTCTCTAGCTGCTTTTCCTTATTTTCCCTCTCTTTCTGCTTCCTTTCTTTTACCTTTTTTGATTCTTCTTCCTTCAGCTTATCAACATACTCTTTATAAAATTTATGTGAATCACAAACACTATTTAACAAATTTCTTGTTATGGGAACTTTACTTACACATCCATAGTGTTTAATGGCCCCTTTAACTATTCTTAATGATGTTATAGTTGAGTCTTTTAAGTTAGCCTTGTCCTTCCTTAACAGAGCAGTATTAACCGAAAATCCCCTTTCTGCATCAGCATTACCATGAGGTAAAACTAAAATTGACTTTATGAGTTTAGCAAGATTTGAGTATTTTTCTTTTCCGCTAGAGTCTTTAATACTAAATATATTACGCCAGTAATGATCAATCCGCACTGGAATATGCCCTTCCTCTGAAAATTTCACTAGTTCATCTAGAGTTGGCTTATCGCAATTTAAAAGTTTCCACTCTTCTCTTACTCTATCAATTTGTTCCTCAGAAAGATGCAAAACACTTGAAATTTTGGTTATTTCCGAAAGTCCTTCAGTGACTGAAAGTTGAGTTGACTCTTTCTTTGGTTCTTTTACCTTTAAAACTTCTATGTCTCTTAGCTTTTGATTGCAGAATGGCAAATTTGACTTTAAATATTTTGTGGTTGCAATTAGTGATGATCTTACATCTAAGAGAAATAATTTCTGCCTGGTCTCCTGAACATTCCTGAGGAGATTTTTTGTCTTCATACCAACTTCTAACTCCCCTAGTTTTTTCCATGAATTTTTGTTTTCAAAATCTACATTCTTTAGGTCTTCTCCAAATTTCCCTGCTATAACATCATCTTGGATAAACTGAGCCATAACATTCCTCATTAAAGTATTTAAATCAGAATATAACTGGTGTATTTTTGGTTCTTCACTCTGATAACATAATGAAAACTTTTCAAAATTTTGGTGTGAAAATGAAATTAATGCTAAATAGCAAGGAGTAAGCTCATTTTTCAGGAAACAGTGAATTCTTTTATACCTTGCCGAATTGCGCAGTTGTTTTTCAAATTTTTTTTGAGATGGCAAGAAGTTTAAAAAATATTCTGTAATATTTAGCCATTGTTCCAAGAGCCTCTGGGCTACAGAACCAACGGTTAACCATCTGTTGCTGACATGACGCAAAAGAAATTTGGCAGTGACCAATGTTATATCCTCGACAGATTTATAATCCTCTCGTCTTGCAGCACTACTCTTTAAAAAGTAATGCATATCATATCAGTAGCAAATTCGTCAAAATCTATATTTAAGCTTGTCAAAAAAATTTTAAATGCATTACTAACAACATGCAGGTTGCAAAAACCTAGTTCCAAAGATTTCTGGCCTGTTTCTTGTTTTACAACTTCATTGAATTTGCGTAAAAAGCACTTATTTACATTTGGGCTGTCCATGGATACACAAATAATTATGTTCAACGAAATATTGAAGGATGATAACACATCAAGAATTTCTTTTAGCAAAATATCTGCTGTTGCATGACCCAGAAAAACGCTTGTTAGGTATCGGCAAGAAACTGAATTTATTTCTGAAGACTAGTACCTGAGATACACATCCAACTGCCGTTTCACTTGTGTATTTGTAGTTTCATCAAATGCTATAGTAACCTTTCCTGGGCTACTAGATGCAATGTCTTTTTTCAAATCCTCTTCAAAATATTTTGACAATCCATGTGATATCACATAAGCAACTTTTTTCTTTAAGTTGCATTTTGGCTGCAATAGCAGAATCAGGAAACATTTCTTTGAAAAGTTCAACTGCTTCAGTGCATGAAACAAAAGACATATTGTCCTTAGCAACTTTCATGGCCCATAATGCTTCGGCTTTAGCCAACTGTAAATCATGACTCAGTACTTCACTAATATTTGTTTTGGGCTGAAGATCCCGTCCTCCAAAGGCTTTCAGGATGGACTTATTTTGAAATTTACTTTGAAATTTCTGCAAATGTTTTTTTCCTTTATGATGCGCTTTTACTTGTGAAAAGCCACTATTAGAAATGTTGAAAATTTCTGAACACAATATACACTTAGCAGAAAATATTGTTTCAGTTGCAGAACACCATTCTTTCAACTTCACTCCGTCCAATTCTTTGGCGAGCCACGCATCTTGAAATTTCGTTTTGGATTTAGGCATCTTAAACACTTGTATTACTAACCAGAAAATGAAAGGGAAGTACAAAAACACGTTCCAATATTGCAAAACCAGACAACTTCCCGAAATTTGGCTGCGAGGATGTCAGAAGATATGAAAAAAAAAAAAAAAAAAAAAAAGCAGGTCACCACTAGAGAACTGAACCTGCACACAGCACAGAGAACACCATAAAAGACGTAAAACCAGAAACTATCATACGCATCTCACGCAAGTTCAGTCAAAGCGAGTCGGAGCCGAGATATATTGCGCATCGAAGGTCGCTGTCGCCGACGCATGATCGAAGGTCAATGATCACGTGCTCTACTGCCTGCCAAGATAATACTCAGCTACCATCCCATCGTCATTACCGGATGTTACGGAAGGAGACCACATGTTTCCTCTTTGCTTCCACCCACCTGCGGTTTACAATAACAAAACATCAGCAGAAAGAGGAGGTTCCACAAGGCATGTACAAAAATAAAGTACGATCTTCTGCGTGCCACGGAGTTCGTCTGCAAAGCGCAAACCAGGGGTGAAAATGACCCCTCCCCTTTTCCCTTAGATCTCTTGTTACTCTCGAAAACTGTTCGAAGGCAAAAAAATGGAACGCCCGCCCCGAAGCAAGTGCATCTCGATGGCGTCATTTTTCCCTCCCTTCAGCAGCACAGCATATAGGCTGTGTTTCTACAATAACAGGTCTTTTTTACCTTACCGTAATGGTAAATTTATTGGCGTTAATAACGGTTGTGTTTTTAATAAAAATAAGCTTACGAAAATTTTAGGATGAATAGCAAATTTTAGGTCTAATTTTAGGAATTTAAGGAGGGTCACAAAATATTAGGAATTTTAGGAATTTTAGGAGGAATGCGATCCCTGTAATATATATATATATATTTTTTGTGGCAAAGTTTAATATATTTTGAATATACACCACCCATATATTCTGAATTGTGTGTGAATGTAATATACTGGGAATACTGACTTCCAGCTCAATCTGTAAGCAAGACCTAGCTAGCAGGACTCTGGAGTGAATAAGCCTCCCTGCAAGTCAAGCACCTTGCCCCCCCCCCCCCCCCCCCAAACACACACACACAAAAAATAGATGTTGCTGCAAATTCTCGGAACTTTTATTTTCTGTTGTTTATGAAAATTACTCTTGTATTTCATTATAAGCATAAATACCTAATTTATTCATGTATTGAACTTTTAAACAAAAAAAAAACATAATGAAATGATACACCAAAAATGATGGATAACTAAAAAAAATTACTTCTCAGGGTGAATCAGTAGGAACAGTTGTGCCAATGACTTTCAACCACACAGGCCTGTTGGTGTTAAGAGTCAGAGAGGAGAGAAAAGAGAAATCCCTTTTCTTCAAAGAAATGTAAAATAAGGAGAAATGTTACCCCACCACAAACACACCCCCCCCCCCCCCGGCCAAAGGAAAAGAAAAAAAAACAGAGGCGAAGGTGCAAACATAGTTGCACAGAAGGGTAAAACTCCATTCGTCACTTGGCAAGTGACTATGAGATGCTAAACTGCAGTTGAGAAACTTTCATGTAGTTAATTGCTAGCTAAGAAGTAATGTTGAGGGGAGGAGAGGAAATGTGGGTGGTAGCTAAATGTATATCTCTCTAGGTATTGGAAAACAGCACTAAAGAGAAATCCCTGAACAAGAGAGAGAGAGAGAGCTTTCAACTTCTGATTCATTGCTTTGAGGTCAGTAGGAGTGGTTTTACGATGCATGTGTATGGGAGAAAGGGGTTTGTTGGTGTGAATATGAGGGCTCTTGGTTTTTGATTGGGAAAAGGGGGGAATTTGGCTTATTGACCACAACAATAAGAAGAAGCTACTGCCAAGTACAAGCAAAGGTGAATGCATGGTAAAAGAGAGACAAAAAAGTTAAACTAAAGAAGTGGAATAGAAAAAGTGAAAATATGACACCAATAACTCCTCGATGCTAGTACACTGATCCATAGAAAGGGGCCAGAATTGTAAACTGAAAAATTAAATGGAACTCAATCACAATTAAGTAAATTCAGAGAATGGGATTTATTTTTATATTTCAAAAGAGTTCAGTTTTTATTTCAACCCCTCTTTTTCACATTTTATATTTCATTTTATTGATTTTACTTTTTGGTATGGAGAATTCGCTAGTGAAGTAAATTAATAAAAAGAGCAAAAAAAAAACAAAGAAAAAACTTGTGTCTGTATTCGTGGAAAAAGTTGATTTGTGGTTAAACACCAAGCCTTCTCAGATGACACTTCAGCCTCCCTGGGTCTGGGACTGTCTGCAAACATCCTGCATCCATGTCTGCAAACATCCTTTTGTTTGTTTTTTCTAATACATAATTTAACAAGAAATTAAAATTTCAGAAGACAAATGGAAGTGACTTGCATTTTCAAATGAACAAGACTGTGCATACTTCAATCTAAGTATTATTTTCTATGAAGAAACTATTGCATATTGAGCACACTAGAAGGTTGAGGCTTTGGTGGCTACTCCTTTTATGAAATGGCAAGATGCTAGTGAGAAGTTTAAAAACATGCCTGTACTAAATACCAATGAAGCTGCAGTTTTGCTGCAGATAACTTTTTGTGTGTGATGAAAGGAAAATTGGATAATACTGTGTACTCAGATTCTAAACAGAACAAGCAATACAAGGAAACAGAGCAGCTTTCAAAAATATTATTGAAACAATAATATTTTGTGTGAAACAATAATATTTTGTGTGAAACAATAATATTTTGTGTGAAACAAGAATTTGCTCTTTAAGGTAGTGAGTACTGTGCCTCCTTTCTCTACAAAACCTCCCAAAAAAGAAAGAAAACTTCCCCATAACGCTGGTGATAATTTTAAAAAAACGTGTAATAAATTGTTCTAAACATGCGTCTTACATTAGCACAATTATTCAAAATTAAATTATTGAAGTATGAGGAATTCTTATTCAGAATGGCATTTGTAAATAAAATAAACAATGCTGACTGCTTCAGTGTTTAAGCTGATGAAACTTCAGATGCATCTGAAACTGAACAATTGTAGTTTTGTGCATGGCAAGAGAATTCCAAATATATTTTAAGGGAGAATTTTTAATGTTTTCTCCCAATGCATGATTTCACCACTGATAGTTTAACAAACATGATTTTAGATAGTTGCCCAAAGTTGGAACTTGAGATGAATAAACTTACACGTAAAGGTCATGATAGGACCACTTGGCAGGTATTAATAAAATGAATGTGATACAATCAAACGCGAAGGAAAATTTTCCAAAAACTGTGAACGAACATTGCCCAAATCGGTCCATCTTAAGGTATGCAATCTTTTTCAAAACAATTCTTTTGCAAGTATCTTACTCAAAGAAAATGCAAAGATTCCTGCTCCAAGTAGCAAAAACAGCAGATTAGCTAGCATGTGTAAAATTAGATTTGGAAATTAGCACCTTACAGCTTTATCACTGTTGCACATTTAGTGGGATGTGCCAATCTCTCCTAATGAAATGTTGAATATCATGGCTCAAAGCAGCAAGAGCCCTAAGTTGATGCTGTGACTTTGAAATGCATGTAAGCCATAATTATGCTATTGATTATGCTAATTATTTTATGTTTATAAATATTTTAAACTTTGGTGCTAGCAAAACAGTAAGCCTTTCAACCATATCGTTTAGTTTGAAATTTACAAAATTGTTCTCTCATCTTATTTAATAGCAAAATCATCTTACTATCATATTTTCTGTTATACACGTTTATTATACTATCAGATTCAAAGTTCAGCACCTCGAAAGAAAGAATTGTTTAATATGTAACATGCCCTTATTGGGCATTTTAACATGATATCTTTAAAAGCAGCAATTGGTAATGCACAGTTTAAGCCATTATATAAGTACTTGCTATTGTTATAGCTGGTTATTTATTTCCTCTGTTCATTATGCCCACTTCCTTCTATTCATTGTTGCCTTTAGGTTTCTTGTTATTTTATGCTTTTGAATGCAAATTTTCTTTCAGTAGATAAAACAATGTCCATTACATTGTATTATCAGGTCATAGGAATGGATGGTTTCGATATACGACCATCTTATCAGGACCCTCCTTTTCCACCGTATTTTCTCAAAATTTCGTCCTTAGTCCGATTATTCTGTCCTAATTACCTGTACATTTTAGAAAAGTTGAGATTAAAAGATTCTATTACTTGTCCACCATGAAAATCAATGCTCCAGTCTTTCATATTGTTGACGTGGAGCCCAATGAGTTAAATGAAAGATGGGGTGAATACTTCTGTGAGTTATTAGATCAGGAAAGCAAAGGTGATTCTGAGGGAGAAGCAGATGATGTCACAGTGAAGGATGGAAGCACAGGAGGGATCTCAAGAGAAGATATGTGTAAAGCTCTAAAATCTCTTTAGAATGATAAGGCTCCGGGAGTTGATGGCATAACTGTCGAGATGTTGAAATATGGTGGTGACTCTGTAATTGACTGGTTAACTGAAATTTGCCAGTTGTGCTGAGAGTTATGAATGGTACCTCGGAATTGGAGGGATGCTATCATTGTTCCCTTGTATAAGAGAAAAGGTGATCAGACTGACTGCAAGAACTATTGTGGTATTAGCCTACTGAGTGTGCCAGGGAAAGTGTTTGGTAAGGTTGTTATTGAAAAAGTACAAGGTCTTACATCAGAGAAAGTGTGGGATGTTCAGAGTGGTTTTATTTTTTGCCTGGTAAAGGCTGCCCAACCAAATTTTTCCATTACACATGATGATTGAAAAGTATCTGGCTGTTGGTAGGAAAGTTTTTGCTGCCTTCGTAGATTTAGAGAAAGCTTATGACCGAGTAAATAGGACACTTTTGTGAAAGGTATTGAATCAATATGGTGTTACTGGGAATCTACTTAATAGTAAAAGCCCTGTATGTTGGCAGTAAAGCTTGTATACGAGTGAATGGTGTTTTATCAAAATGGTTCTTTATTGGTGCAGGAATCAGACAAGGTTGTGTAATGTCACCATGGCTGTTTAATATATTTATGGATGCATGCATGCATGATGACAACATAGATAATACTGGTTTATGTCTTGGTGATATCCGTGTGTACAGATTGCGGTATGCTGATGACACTTTCCTGTTGGCAGAAAGCAAAAGTGATTTGCA
The DNA here is from genome assembly GCA_039090855.1 of Macrothele yani. NCBI lineage: Eukaryota > Metazoa > Arthropoda > Arachnida > Araneae > Macrothelidae > Macrothele > Macrothele yani. Next base: position 2,579,223 of record CM076995.1, on the reverse strand, counting down.
GAGTATGTTGTCTCGGATGTACAAAGTTTGCATGAAATTCAAACTGAGTATAAATAAGAGAAAAATCAAAGTTATGGTTTTTGAGAAAGAAACTGGTAGTACTGAATGTAATGTAAGTCTAAATGGCACAGTGATTGACAAGGTGAGCAAATTTGTGTATTTAGGAAGCATGTTTGACAAAGAGAACAAACTGGATGGTGAAATTAGTAGGCAAGTGAATTCTTCATTGAAAGTCATGGCTGCTTTGGAAGGTTTTCACAGGAATGATGGATTTTCAAGACAGTCCCACATGTCTGTGTATGAAAGTGTAATTGTTCCTACTCTGATGTATGGCAGTGAAATCTGGGTACTACAGAAGAAACATAGAAGACATTTGTGTGCTGGAGAAATGAGTTACTTACGGGGTGTTTGTGACAAGACACGTTCCGATTGTGTGAGGAATGAAGATGTGTTGGAGTTGTGTAATGTGAAGCAAAATGTTGTTAGCAAGGTGGAGACTAATATGCTTCGGTGGTCTGGCCATGTTGAAAGAATGAGTGATGAGATGCTTACTAAGAAAATCTTTTTAGCCCAAGTGGCAGGAAGGAAAAGCAGAGGAAGGCCAAGGAAGCCAAGGAAAGATCAGATTCAGAAGTGTCTGCATGAGAAAAAGATTATGAGTATGAAGTATAAAAGATCTTGTGTATGGCGTATGATGGATGTCAGTGAAGCCCGAGTTGTATGTCAAGATCGCTGTAAATGGAGAAGTTTGATATGGCAACAGTAAGTAAATAATCAGTTAAAAATTTATCTAGTGGTTCATATTTCTTTGTGGAGCTAACCTCTGAATCTCAGAAAACAGCTTAGTGGTATGTATGTATGTATACTTAAAAGAACATAAAATGAACTACTTACATTCTAGAAATATCTATTTATATCTATTATTATCAGGTCATAGGAATTTTATTCTCAACTTAAAAAAGTTTAGATTAAAAGATTCTATTGCTTGTCCAGCATGCAAATCAATGCTCCCGAATCTTTCATGTTGTTATCATGATGTTGCAGATAGTTATTCTTTGTTGGCAAAAATTTATCTCTTTATACTTAAAAGAACATAAAGTGAACTACTTACATTCTAGAAATATCTATTTACATCTATTAATCAGTTTCTGAATTGCATCCTCTCAAAGGTCACAAAGTATTAGGATGTATTTGATGTTGCAGCCAAGCCCTTCCTTTGTTACTGTTGCTGATATTGTTGCAACTATGTTCCTGAGAGTTAGTCACTATCAGCATATACTTAAGACATTTATAAATGAAAAATAAACAACAATGGATGTCTTCCACAGAAACCGCTCAACTGAACTTATATAATCTTGAAGTGCCACCCCATTGTAATTCGAAGCATCACGCCAGACGCATTTCACACAGCCTATCTCGCTGGCATCTTCAACGGTCATTAACTAAACATTGTGGTTGTGCTGAGCTTCCAAATATCATGCCTCTACCACAGGTCGCTGATATCATGACCAATTGGCACCATCTATCGCCAATTTCGTTTGTTGGCTCCACCTATCAGTGATTTTGTTTTGTTCTCTCGTATTGTTTTTATTTTAATATTTTCATTAAAAAAGTTTGAAAATCTGAAGCAGGCCTATAGCTACCTACACAATCAAGTCACATTATTGTGACAACCTCCAACTTTTGACATCAACCGCGCATAGCCAATGAAAGAAGGCACGTGTCGTGAGCTGCCTTGGAGGACAATAAAGTGTGCTGTAGGATTTCTGAAAAAATATAATTCACTGCTCTCATGGATAAAAGGAGCAATTTATCAGATTTGCAAAAAGGGATGATTATCGACTTTTGGGCCAAGGGTGGACGTATTTCTGAAACAACGAAGTTTGTGAACTGTTCGCATGCTGCTGTGATTAAAGTGCATCGTGATTGGAGAAATGGCACCACTGTGAATAAGCAATGTGGAAACTGCGGAGTACCACGTGCCATTGATGTGAGAGGTGAACGTGGTCTTCGAAGGTGCGTGAGGGCCGATCAATACACTACATTGGAGCAACTCACTGGACAAATGAACCAGGGGGCTACTGGAAATGTGTCTAAAATGAAAGTTCAGCAAATCCTGCTGTGCATGGGGCTCCGATGCTGACGGATGGTCACTGTGCCTATGTTAATGGTGTATTGGCAGAAAAGGCTTACATTTGCATGGCAGTATCGGAACTGGACCTCGGCTGATTGACAAAGGATTGCCTTCTCAGATGAGTCATGTTTTCTGCTTCATCGAACGGATGGATGTTGGCGTATAAGCTGAGAAACATCGAAGAACAAACACTCAACCATTGCTGGAACAACACATGCTGGTGGGGGCAGTGTTATGGTCTAGGGAATGTTTTCGTGGCATTCTCTTGGTCCACTCATACCTGTGGAAGGCACTATGGACCGAATTCATTATGAATCCATCTTTGCAGACCACTTACACCAATACATGCTGATTGTCTTCCCTGGGGCGGATGGGATCTTCCAGAACGGCAATGCGACGTGTCACACACCTAGAAATGTCCAAGAGTGGTTGGAAGAGCACGATGGAGACTTCAAAGTACTTCCCTGGCCTCCTAATTCCCCAGACTTAAAGCCAATTGAGCATCTGTGAGACCACCTCGATTGTGTTGTTCGCTCTATGGATCCTCCACCACGCACCCTCCAGCAGCTGTTATATGCACTGCAGTCAGCATGGTTCCACATACCTGTGAACACCTTTCAGCCCCTTATTGAGTAACTCCCAGCCTGTTTAGCTGATGTCCATGCTGCACTCGGCGGTTACTCTGGGTATTAGCTGGTGGTCACAATAATGTGACCTGACAGTGTACAACCTAAATTCAATAAAGAACCTCTTAAGCATCTTTAAGAAGTTTATTATTAATGAATGAATATAGAAGGGCTTACTTATAAACTATCTTCAAAGAATGTTTCTGAGCAGTTTTAATTTGCAGTGTAATGCATTTCCATAAATTTTGTACATTTGGCAGTTTGGTTTAATAAATTGTACAGAAACTCTTACTGATTATGCTATTTCTATTATATCAGTTTGAAAACTTATCTCTCTCTAATCCCACACACACACCCCTTCCCATGTTGTAGCATAGCAAATTGTATGTGGCATGTGTCAGGTCAGATTGGTACAGCATGTGATGAATACACAACTTGCCACCTATATATCTGCTATACATAAATCAATCATTCCTACTTTTTTCTCAGACCTCCCCCACCCCAAAAAAATAAAATAAATTCCTGGCTATGTGCCTATAACTTTCTATGAATATCTCTTGAAGTGCCACACTTTGGAGGAAGGGATCTTTTGACAGACTCGGAGAACAATGTAAGCACACATACAGATTTGCAGAGTCATACATTAGTTATATTTAATGTGAAAGTGGCTCATATTGAAGAATATCATGCAAGTAGTCAAGTTATATTGATGAAGACAGCGGAGCTGCCTCTGATGGTCAAGGAACTGTAACTGAAAATGTAGAGAGTGATAACGGAATTATAATGTGCTTAATTGAAGGTTCTTTTATACAGAATGTCAGGTCAGAAAGTCATGAAACCACTTGCAGTTATGAAATTCTTATAAGATTTCTGTATATGAAGCTAGAATTGCACATTCCCTCAACTTAGTATGCACACTATGTCCAATGTAGAAGCAAAGAATTTATTTGGAATAATACACAAACTTTTTTGCTTTTCTTCATCCCCAACAAGATAGGGAACTCTAAAGTAACATGCAAAAGTAACACTGAAAACATGTTTCCAAACAAGATGGTCTAAGTCCCAACATGTAAAAGCACTTTCTGAACACCTGCAATACAGTTGTGGCACTGGAAAAATGAAAATTAGTGGATATGTTACCAGAAGCAAAATCTGATGAAAAAAGTCTAATTTTTTAACTAAAAAACTACATATTACATCTTGGCTATGTCTGCATGGAACAATACATTGAAAGAGGTTGGTCATGTCAATGAAGGAATTCATAGATTTGACATTCTTCTGACAAAATCATGTATACTCGTATTTTTTGGAAGATCATTCAAATGCACTGATAAGATTCCAAATCAACAGCTTTGAAAACTGGTTCTAAAAATTGCCGGCAATTTCAGCAGCTCTGTACACTGACATGTCATTCAACGTAAGTGGGGTGATTAAGAGAAAAAGAATAGAAAACAGACGTGCAGAGAATGAAAAAACATTATTTACAGGCAAAGACACATTCAAGCAAGCAAGCCATCTTTATTATTTTGGACAAAATAACAATGGAAATCAGCCCTACATTAAAAAATACATAAAACTATAGACTTCCACTTTTGAATAGCAAAAAAGAAGAAAAACAATACACAAAAGTCATGGAGAATCAAAAAAGTAGGAGATTCATTCATGCTAAATTACAAACCAAACTTTTATTTCCTGACTAGATTGAATGAAGGCAGTTATGGTCATCATACTTGGCTGCAGTATCATATATACTCACTTGAGAGTGCTCATAGCAAAAGCTGCAAAAATCTGTAAGTAGCCTGACATAAGTGACAAGAATCCCATCGATGCATATTGCATTCCATTGATAAGACTAGTACCATTTTGTACTTACTAATTCATTCAGATACTACTGTTTGAACCCAAGAATCCAAATAACCAATTAAGAGTGTAAAAATAGAAATAGAGAAACTGTAAGTGTGCAAATGTTCTGTTTCTTTATATACTGGGAACTGTCTAACATACTATTTCTCTTCACTGCATAACATGTAAGCAAAACCACAGAGACTATGATAATATATAGTTTCGTTTAGTACTGCATGAACATAAAAGACATTTATTGAAATACAGATAAAAATGGTAAGTCAAAGTAAAGCACCCATGAGCTAAATACCAATCAACACATTCTAAAAGCATGGTCAACTTAATCTAATGTATTGAAAATTATCTAAATACATGGCTTCAGTTGAATAAATAAATCCATCGCTCTTTCTACGTTAAGCAATGCACAGCAACCGAAAAAGTGCTTTTCTTTATTAAAAAAAAAATGTAGTACACAAAAATAATTCAAGAAAATTGTTTTACATAGCTCAGGTTTTTTGTGTCTTATTGGGTTATGATACTGCATTAACATGAATGGATTTCAGCAAACTGACAATTCAATAAGTTTTGTAACTTCATTTATTTCTGTAATTTCCTTTATTTTAATGCATTGTATAGTTTTGTCTATAAAAAATAGGAAAGATTATTTACATCATACAAAAAACTAATTTGTTCCCTTGTAATTCAAAGCAAAATTCACAGTATTCACAGAGTACTTTTCACTTTGCATTCATCTAAAGCTGCTTTCATGGCATGAATGCATAAATCTACATTCTCTGGGGTACTGTTATGTCCCATGAAGCCAATTCTCCATATTTTACCAGCTGTTGGTCCCAGTCCACCAGCTATATCAATGCCATACCTAAAAAAAAAAATACATAGCTATCAAATTAAGTTTATATTTCCACAATACACGGTGAGTTCAAAAATTATCAGGAATATACTCACTGTATAATTCAAAATACAAAACATTTACAAACTAATCAAACATATCTCCTTCAAAATACTCTCCCTGTCAGCTAATGTGGTGGTCCCAGCACTTCTGCCACTTCTATAGCTCCTTTGGAAGTCTTATTTTGGGAACATATTTCAGCTACTGGGTCACATTCTTGATGATGCTGTCTGTCTATACTCACAAATCTTTGTTGCTTGTGAAACAAAAAGAAGTAAAATGATTAAACATCAGATGACCAAAGCAAAGGTTTGGTACCACTGAGAATTGGCGTTTGGTCAGAAACTCAAAGATAAACATGTGTAGGTGTGTTATCATGATGCAACATTCACAATTGAGATTCCTATTGTTGTGGTTGTTTGCACTGAATTTTCCCCTTAATATTTTCAAAACTTCTTTGTAATAAGTCTAGATCACAGTCTGCCCAGACAGATCAAATTCAAAATGCACTGTACTTTATTAAAAAAAAAAAAAACCAGCCAACATCACCTACACATTCAATTTCACTTGCCACATATTTTGAAAGTTTGAGAAAAGGTTTGTTTTTCATTTGGATGGCTGAGATATTTTTCATGGATCACTTCCATAAACCCAAGATTACTGATCTGTGATAATATCTTCTATAAAGTGTTGGTTCATTTCTGCATGATTTTTAAAGTCCTAACAAACTGCAACATGGAGCTTATTTTGATAGTGAGTGAGAAGCCTAGGTGCAAACTTTGCTGTCACTCTTCTCATCCCCAAATCCTGTGTCAAATCACAAGACATGACCTAACTGCGATGCCAGTTTCGCTAAACTTCTAACTCACAGTCAATCGATTGTCACCTCTGATTACTTCATTCAAACGGATGATGCAATCATCTGTTCTTCAAGTTGTTGGGCATCCAAAGTGAGGCTCATCTTCAACTGATGTTTGATCTTTTTGAAATTTCATAAAACGTCAACAAGTTTTTGAATGTTTATAGTTTCACCTCTAAATGCTGTTTGCAGCATTTTAAATGGTTTTGAATGATTTGCCCAAGTTTTTGATGAAACCTGAAACTGTGCAAAACCTTGAGCAACAACATCACCATTTAACTATAAATATATAGAGAGAATTCTAATGTCACATACTCAGCATAAAAACTACAAGCTGTAGTCCTAGTACTTTTTGAACACATCTCATATATTGCAATAACTAGGAAGAATTAATAACAACCAAACGTTCCATGCATGAACGTTTTCTTGGTTACTCCTTCTAGTTGGCCTAGGATCTATCGCTTCAAAGTGCTTCATGGCTCTTCTTTCTTTTTTCTTTTTATTTCAAATGAAACTGTGTGGGAGGGACACCTATAAATTATACACTTTAACAGAAGATCTCAACAAGTAAAGAAAGACATGTTGACTTCCTTTCTGTTCTGTTTAAAAAAATCTTCATTGAAATTATCTTATAAAAAATGCTGGACATGGCTCAATTATGAGAACAGATTCGATTGAAGAATGAGTACTCTATAGATCATATTTATTCATTAAGAGATTGAAAGATCAAACTAAGCATAAAGTTTGATTACAAAATGTCATTTCACTCAGTGTAAGCATGTGTGATTCTTCATGTTTTAAATTGTATCACCGAAGATTTTTTACATCAACATTTTGGTTGGAGGAAAAGGAATAGGAAGAGACCCAGGATAGAAAGAATAAAGGTTGATAGGCTCCTTGAAAATCATCAGCGGTATTCTGACTTACTCAGAGAACGGCTGAAGGATCTGAAATCTTGTGAGAAGGATGTAGAAAAGAAGTGGGAATGTTTTAAGAACTGTGTTGTTACTGCTGCTAAAGAGGTCTGTGGCACCACAATAGTGGGTAACAATAGAGGTGATGCTTGGTGGAATAGTGAGACTGATGAGGCAGTAAAGAAAAAGAAGGAAGCCTATTTGGGGATGTTGCAAGGTAGAGTCTCTGTGGATGAATATCACTGTAAGAAGCGTGAAGCTGCTAAGCTGGTTCGCCACAGTAAGGCAAAAGATAGGAAGGAGAAAGTGGAAAGGCATGAAATGGCTTTTTGGAAAGATAGAAAGTCCTTCTGGAAGTACATGAGACTCAGGAAAAATAGGCGAAACAAAGTTGTAAGTTGTGTGAAGAATGAGATCGGGGAAATGATATGGGAGCCCAATGAGTTAAGTGACAGATGGGATGAATACTTCTGTGAGTTATTAGATCAGGAGAGCAAAAATGATTCTGAGACAGATGCAGATCATGTCACAATGAGGGATGAAAGCACAGGAGGGATCTCAAGAGAAGAAGTGTGTAAAGCTCTAAAATCTCTTCAGAATGGTAAGGCTCCAGGAGTTGATGGCATAACTGCAGAGATGTTGAAGTATGGTGGTGACTCTATAATTGACTGGTTAACTGAAATTTGTCAGTTGTGCTGGGAGTTAGGAATGGTCCCTCGGGATTGGAAGGATGCTATCATTGTTCCCTTGTATAAGGGAAAAGGTGATCAGACTGAATGCAAGAACTATCGTGGTATTAGCCTACTGAGTGTGCCAGGGAAAGTGTTTGGTAAGGTTGTTATTGAAAAAGTACGGGGTCTTACATCAGAGAAAGTGTGGGATGTTCAGAGTGTTTTTATGCCTGGTAAAGGCTGCACTAACCAGATTTTTGCATTATGCATGATGATTGAAAAGTATCTGGCTGTTGGGAAGAAAGTTTTTACTGCCTTCATAGATTTAGAGAAAGCTTACGACCAAGTCAATAGGACACTTTTGTGGAAGGTATTGAATGAATATGGTGTTACTGGGAATCTACTTAATAGTGTAAAAGCCATGTATGCTGGTAGTAGAGCTTTTGTACGAGTGAATGGTGTTTTATCAAAATGGTTTTCCATTGGTGCAAGAGTTAGACAAGGTTGTGTAATGTCACCATGGCTGTTTAATATATTTATGGACGCATGCATGCGTGATGCCAAAATAGATAATAGTGGTTTATGTCTTGGTGATATCCGTGTGTGCAGATTGCTGTATGCTGATGACACTGTCCTGTTGGCAGAGAGCAAAAGTGAGTTGCAGAGTATGTTGACTCGTATGCACGAAGTTTGCATGAAATTCAAACTGAGTATAAATAAGGGAAAAACCAAAGTTATGGTGTTTGAGAGAGGAATGGGTAGCACTGAATGTAATGTAAGTATAAATGGCACTGTGATTGACCAGGTGAGTGAGTTTGTGTATTTAGGAAGCATGTTTGACAGAGAGAACAAGTTGGATGGTGAAATCAGTAGGCGAGTGAATTCTTCTTTGAAAGTCATAGCTGCTCTGGGAGGTTTTCACAGGAATGATGGGTTCTCTAGAGAGTCCCGCATGGTTGTGTATGAAACAGTAATTGTTCCTACTCTGATGTATGGCAGTGAAACCTGGGTACTAAAGAAGAAACATGGGAGTCGTTTGTGTGCTGGAGAAATGCGTTACTTACGTGGGGTTTGTGGCAAGACATGATCTGATTGTGTGAGGAATGAAGATGTATTGCAGTTGTGTGATGTAAAGCAAAATGTTGTTAGCAAGGTGGAGACCAATATGCTTCGGTGGTTTGGCCATGTTGAAAGAATGAGTGATGAAATGCTTACTAAGAAAATATTTTCAACCCAAGTGGCAGGAAGGAAAGGCAGAGGAAGGCCAAGGAAGACATGGGTGGATCAGATTCAGGAGTGTCTGCATGAGAAAAAGATTATGAGTATGAAGTATAAAAGATGTTGTGTACGGTGTGTAATGGATATCAGTGAAGCACGAGTTGTATGTCAAGATCGCTGTAAATGGCGAAGTGTGATACGACAACAATAAGTAAAAATATCTGGAAGTTTATATTTCTTTTTGGAGCTAACCTCTGAATCTCAGAGAATAGCTTAGTGATATGTATGTATGTACATAACTGAGAATATCTATGAAAATGCAATTGCTGAAGTTCAGTTGCTTGACAGCACACAATGTTATACAAGTGAGGCAAAGGAATACCTAGTCTCCTTAATTGTTTACTATTACCCCGCAAAATGCATTCCAGTTGGTGAACTGGGCTCAGATAAGTATGCAAATATCAAAGAGGATAATTTAACCCACCTTCATTTTGCTGATGACATTGTTATTTTTGTAAAACATCCTTCAGAACTGCAAATCATAATCCAAGAACTTTGTGAAAGAAGGTAAGAACTGAGATCATACACACTTTCACTACAAAAGACAGTTCAAAAGTGTATGGAATGAAAAAATTGTAAGAGGTAGATGACTACATCTACCTATGCCAAAGAACATCTGTTCAGCATTGCATCAGGAAAGACTTAAATGGACAAATAAAACGTGGTTGTAGTTAATTTCGAAGAAAATGATATTCAAAGGAAAACTACCATTACGTCTAAAAAGTAAAGTATCCAACAAACAGCCCTACTAACTCTTGCTCTCAATTCTTGCAAAGCAGATATCCAGAAAAAAATCGTACAGCCATTACTTTTCTGGATGTTCTGATGTATCATTAATTATCTGGATGTTTGCCTGCAAGAATTAGGAACAAGTGTGAGTGTTATGTTTTTCATAAACCTACTGCTGCTGCTACCAATATAACACACTATCTACCAACAAGTAATTGGACACCTGTGATAGCAAAGGAAAACGAAGTTTATTCACCTTCAATAGTTGGTGGAGCCTCCATGAGCGGCGATTACATCTGTGACCCTCCGGGGCATACTCTCAACCAGGCGTTGTACGACGGCTAGCGGTATTTCTTCCACTCGGCTTGGAGAAGACAGGTCAGTTCCTTCACCGATTTCGGACGGTAGGGGCACCCCTTAAGTAGACGCTCCAACTCGTCCCAGAGGTGCTCGATAGGGTTAAGGTTCGGGCTCTGCGCAGGCCAGTCCATTCGATTAACCCCACTGTCACCATACCAAGCCAAGGTGGACCTCGCAACATGACAGGTGGCATTATCATCCGGAAACTAACATGGGTCCGCCCCGTAAAACTGCCACAACGTAGGAAGCGCATGGTCATCCAAAATGGTGCAGCAGGTCTCGGCGTTGAGTCTACCAGGAATTGCGACCAAGGGTCCCGTGCCATACCAGGAGAAACACCCCCATAGCATAATTCGCCCGCCGCCGAACTTCACAGGTGGCACAATACATTCTGGCAGGAGGCGTTCTCCAGGCAGACGCCAAACCCAGACCCTGCCATTTGAACGGTAGAGGGTGAACCTTGATTCGTTGCTCCAGAGAACCTGTTTCCACTGTTCAACGGTCCACTGTCTATGCTCTTTGCACCACGTTAGCCGAGCAGCGCTATTGGACTTGGTGATCAAAGGCTTGTGGGCGGCAGCAGGTCCATGATAACCAAGCAGATGGGCTTCCTTACGGATGGTATTCATCGAAAGAACACTCCCGGATGCCTGTTGAAACTCCTCGCGGATGTGGCCCATCGATTTGGTGCGGTTCTTCCAAATTTCTCTGGCCAGCACCCGTCGGTCGCTAACTCCCAGTTTTGTGGGTCTGCCGGGTTGGGGCACATTCCGACAGTCACCTCTCATCTTCCACTTGCTAATCAGGTAGGCCACTGTCGATTTTGGGTACTTCTACTCGCTGGATATGTCACGTATGGATTGGCCATTTCTGTGATATCCGACGATTACACCTTTCTCAAAATCGGAGAGCTCCGAACTGCATGGCATCGTGCATGCGACTGGTTGCGTTGTTGTTTCCCACACGATATTCAACGGTGGCGGCCGTAACATGTGTCAGGACCGCAGATATCGTCGATTGCAGGGGTGTCCAATTACTTGTTGGTAGATAGTGTATAATGCCCATCAATTAGCAAACTTTTGGTGCCTACAAGTTTTCTGCACACACTTTTTTTAAAGCTCATGTCAATGTCATCTGCAATAGCCCAGCATGTCTCGTCTTTTTTTTTTTTTTTTTTTTTTGATTGGAGGTTTAACGACCACCGTGAGCAACTCAATGGGCTATAAGCAGTCGCCCGTCCCTAATTTAGGTTCACTGGTTCCAGGGAAGGGAGAGAACCAGTGCCGTAAGACAAACACAACATCCATGCCTCACCGGGATTCGAACCCGGACCCCTTACGGACGAATGATCAGAGGCAGCGCCTTAGACCACTGCGCCACCGGGGCGGCGTCTCGTCCTTGAATACACGAATATTACAACCATTGCCACTCACCACTAATTCCCTACTGGTTTGGTGGTCAAGAATTCCACTACGCTCCATTCTTCAGAGGTCAACACACAATTTCAATTTGCTGGATGCCTTCCATTTCTAGACCCGCCCGCCTACAAGTTGCATCAAATTTTTCTAATTCTATGGCTATTTGATTGGTATCAAATCCAATCCTATCATCATGAATCTTATCCTCCTGGACAGAGATAAAGTCAAAGAGCTTAATGCTCCTGGTGCGAACAAAATTCTTCTTTCCACTTCAGTTGGTACTACAGTTTATATCAGCAGCACATTTCATAGCATTACTAAATGTTTTGCTGAGTACAAAAAGGATGTTATCCTAGGTAGACTTCATTCTTACCTGGCATTACTGACTCTTTCAGATACTTCAGCAGTGTTTCTATGAAAGAATAGGGAGGAAATTATTATGGTTTTGTAAGAGCATTTAAAATATATACCTCTTCAAACTGCAATACTTATAGTCCTTATTTTATCTCCATCATTTGAAAATCCTAGCATTTAGCAGCATCTGTTATGAACAACTTGAAATTCCAAATCTGGCAACCAGTCTCATTCAAATGTTTACAGGTGATCAAGACACAAGTCAGGTTGAAAGGCTTGTGTGTTCCTAAAAGTTCTTAGCATAACTCGCATGTTTTTCCTAGTCTTCATTTGAGGAAAATATAAGACCTCTTTACATATATAAACAGTCGAACTTCCGTATAACAAACTTCTATATAGCGAATTTCTCCATTTAGTGATTATTTATCAGAAACTTTGAATTTTCGTGGAATTTTGCATGCAAAATAACTTCCATTTAACAAAGCCAATTTTTATTTAGCGAAGTTTTTTCGTTGTTTTTTTTTTTTTCAGAAGTGGTTTATTCTGGGATTCACAAACAACTGCCTCCCTTCTTGGTTTCTCCTCTCCACAAACTTTCACCGTTTATTCTCAGTGGAATTCACGCTAGGTGTGGTGTCTGAGGGCAGAAAAAGGGTTTGCAGCCGCCACCTCCATCTCATCCCCCGCATATACAGTAGCATCGTCAAACGGTGAGACATGATGAGACACCTGCTGAAGGAGGATTAAAAAAATCCTTAGCAGAGGAAAGGGCAGCAAGGAGAGTTGTCCCAGTAGGGGAAATAAGTAGCGCCCCCTACTGGGTCCACATCTCTTCTTAAAAGTTTCTGATTCCACGAAAGCAAGGTGACCTCACAGTGGACAGTACCTTAGTTCACTTATTGGGGGTTGTAGCCAAAATGTCAGCAGCTTAACCTTCTGATTTACTGGATTAATTTCTACCAAACTTCCTAGAATAACCTCAGGCTCATCACCAGTGCACCACCCAACAGTGTCAAACTGATGAACTAAAAGGCAAATCTGATTCTGTGTTGTACTCAACCTGTTCAGGAAAAAAATGTCTTAAGAGAAAATGTTTGAGTATCAGCGAGAAAGTAACAGTGTTAGAAGTTGACAAAGGTTTTTAAAAAAGTTGTTGCTTCAAAATTTGGTATCCTGTTGAACATTTTGTCAACAATCTTGGAAAAACCGCGAGGTAATTTTGAAACAAAGTGAAGATACTGCTAGCTCCAGCAGAAAACGGACAAAAGTGTGTGTGTATGATAAAGTTGATGAAGCTGTGTATAAATGGGTTCAAATGGTTTGTCGAAAGAGGAGTATGCCCATCTCCAGACCATTCATTTAAGAAAACGCGTTTGAGTATGCGAAATCTCTCCGGTATACAGAATTTCAGGCAAGTACCGGATGGCTTGATGAATTCAAGAACAGGCATGGAATCGTTCAAAAGTTTATATCGTGAGAAAGCACAGCTATCAGTGATGAAGATTGTGTGCAGTGGAAAGAAACAGTTCTCAAACAGCTACTGGAGGACTATGATCCTAAGGACATTTTTAATGCGGATAAAACTGCTTTATTTTTTAAATGCCTTCCGAGCAAAACCTTGACATTCAAAAAGGATAAATGTTTTGGGGGAAAGCATAGTAAAGAAAGAATATCAGTGATGATTCTGGCAAACATGACAGGAGAAGAAAAACTGGTTCTATTAGTAATAGGCAAAAGCAAAAATCCTAGATGTTTTAAAGGAATGCAATCTTTAGAAGTTCAGCATGATCACAATAAAAAATCATGGATGACTGGACAAATTTTTCAAGAATGGGTTCTAAAATTTGACAAGCACATGGCTAAGCAACATTGTAAAATAGCTCTGGTTATGAAAAGCTGTCCTACCCACCCACAGGCAGTAGTTTCAAAGCTGAAAAATATAAAACTTCTTTTCTTTCCACTGAATATGACCTCAAAATTACAGCCAATGGATCAGGGTGTCATGAAAACCCTAAAATTTCATTACTAGAAAAGAATATTGAATAAAATTATTGTGACCATTGAAAATAATCAACCAGCTGATAAAGTCGTGGATCTGCGATTATGCATTTCTGAATTGGCAAAAGCATGGCAGCATGGCGTAACAGAGACTACCATCTGCAACTGCTTTTCCAAAGCTGGATTTCATAACGCTGCTTTCGTATCAGATCAGGATGCTGATCTGGAAGATGATTTTCCATTGGAGGAATTAAAGAAACACTGGCAACAACTAAGACAGCATGGAAATATTGGAGATGAGCCTGTTCTTGATGATTTTCTTTCAGTTAATGAAGAAACACCTACTGTATAGCTGACCAAACAAATGAGGAAGATATTCTTGAAAGCGTGCGACGAAGTCATGGAATCATAGAAGATGAAGAGGATGAGTAAAATGAAAGTGAGTGTCCTGTACAGCCTTCAAAAGATGAAATGATGAAGGCATTCGAAACCATTCGATGTGGGTTCCAGTTTCAAGCTGATGTACCAGACGATGTGTTCCGCTCATTGCAAAAGAATGAGACTTTTTATGAACGTGCTGTTTTGTTTAACCCAAATAATATTCAGCAGAAAATTACCAACTACTTCTCAGCCAAAACAAACTAAAACCTTTTTGTTTTATATCTATGCTGACCTGCCAAGCACATAAGCAAAAACTGATTTTTTTTTTCTTCTTTTTAATTAACATACAATGGAATTTCAGCTTTCTTTCTGAGTATCAAAATAAAAGATAAGTGTAGTTTCTATATAGCAAATTTTCTATTTAGCGAATAATTTTGACTGAACTTGTGACTTTGTTATATGGAAGTTCAACTGTATATCATCATTATCATCATCATTGTCAACCATTATCAATCCACTGCTGGACAAAGGTCTCCCCAAGTTTCTTCCACAACGGTCTGTCTTGTTCCAGTCTCCTCCATGTTACTCCCGCATACTTTCGAATTTCATCCACCCATCTCCCATGTGGTCTTCTTCTGGGTCTTTTCCTGTGACTTGGAATCCAATCTAAAATTTTGGCTGTCCATCGATGGTCTGTTCTTCTGGCAATATGTCCAGCCCATTGCCATTTCAGGGATTTTTCTCTGATCATGATGTCTTCCACTCTTGTCATTTTTCTGATCCACGAGTTCCTCTTCTTATCTCTCCTGGTTACACCAAGCATGCACCTCTCCATGCTGCTTTGAGTTGTCTGCAGCC
Source organism: Macrothele yani (assembly GCA_039090855.1). NCBI lineage: Eukaryota > Metazoa > Arthropoda > Arachnida > Araneae > Macrothelidae > Macrothele > Macrothele yani. The sequence continues at coordinate 2,563,891 of CM076995.1, read as the reverse complement.
TTTGTATGTCTCTTTTAGTTAAGGTCCACGTCTCTGCACCATACGTAAGCACTGGAAGGATGCACTGATCAAACACTTTTCTTTTAAGACATAAGGGCATATTGCTCTTGAAAATTATGCTGTTTCTTCCAAAAGCTCTCCAGGTAAGTTTTGTATGCCAATTAATTTCTTCATCAATGTGACCCTCACTTGATATCTGCTGTCCAAGATAAACGTGCGTGTCTGTTATCTCCAGCATTTCTCCATCAATCGATAAATCTTCATTTCTTGTAAAAGTATTGAACATCACTTTTGTCTTCTGAAAGTTCATTTTTAATCCCACTTCTTTATTCTTGTCAGCAAGTTCCTGGATCATACTCTGCAGCTCCGATGGGGTAGTTGCAAAAATGACTATGTCATCAGCAAAACGAAGGTGTGTTAGATAATCTCCATTAATCTATATCCCTTTGTTTTCCCAGTTCAGTGATTGAAAGACATTTTCCAATGTGGCATTAAAGAGCTTCGGAAATACGGTGTCACCTTGTCTCACTCCTTTTCCAATTTTTATCTGTGTTGTATTTTCAAACAGCCGAATCTTTGCACTTGCATTTTCATAGATGATATTAATATTAATTTACGCATCTTCGATACCGCAGGATTTCAGGGCCATTGTAACTGCTGATGGTTTCACCGAATCCAAGGCTTTTTCATAATCGATAAAAGCCATGTGCGATGGAAGTTCATATTCCCTCTCTCTTTCAATTAGTTCTCTCAGTACGTGGATATGATCTATTGTGCTGTAGCCACTCCTGAATCCAGCTTGTTCTCTCGGTTGAGCCATGTCCAGTGTTACCTTCAAGCAGTGTGAAAGAACTTTAGTGAAGATTTTATAAACCACTGATAGGAGGCTGATAGGTCTGTAGTTCCTGAGATCCTCAATGTCACCTTTTTTATGTAGCAGGATCATTGTAACATTCTTCCAATCCTCAGGAATCTTCCCTTCATTAAGGCATCTAGTGAAAATTTGGGCGAGTACTGTTTCGATTTCTCCACTTGCTTCTTGTATGTCTACAGTAATTCCATCTTCTTCTGGAGCTTTTCCCCGCTTCATGTTCTTGATTGCACGTGCAACTTCTGCTGGGAGGACTGGAAGAACTCTGATACTGGTACCTTTCATGATGTTTGGAGTACATGTATAATCCCTTTCATATAATTTGGAGTAGAAATCTTTCACTCTTGTCAAAATTTCGCCTTTATTTCTTGTTACAGAACCATCTTCTTTTCTCAGTGCAATAATCTGTTTTCTTCCTTTACTGAGATGTCCCTTTGCTATCTTTAGGCTTTGGTTGTTTTCAATTGCTTTCCTTACTAGTTCACAGTTGAATTTCCTTACGTCTTCAGTGATACTTTTTCGTACTGTCTTGCATAGCTCTATATATTCCACTTTGGAAGTCACATCTTCTTTAGTTGTCCTCATCTCTCTTCTTTTTTACATCAACATTTTGGTTTTTCCTGATAATTTGTTCACATGCAACTTGTTTGTTCTTAGACCCAGCTAATTTTGTTGCTGTTTCCATAAGAGCTTTGGTTACTTTTCTGTTAACTTCAGAAATATCCACTTCTTACGATGTTAGGCCTTCTAAAGCAGAGAATCTGTTCCTCAGTTCCAACTTGAAGGTATTATGGTGTTTTTTAAGGTTGGTTATGCCAATATATTTTGTTTGTCTTATGAGCTTGCCATGTTAGAGTTTAGTGTTGAGGTGCATCTTACATCTCACCAATCTATCTATGGTCACTACCTGTGTTGAACTTGTTTAGCACACTGCAGTCTTCTATGACGAATTTTTTGTTACACATAATAAAATCAATTTCACTTGTTGTCCCATTTGGATGTCTCCATGTCCATTTCCTGTGTGGCTTTTTCTTGAAAAAGGAGTTCAAGATGAAAAACCCTTCTGCCTCTGCAAACTCTACGAGAGTATTTCCACGCTGGTTTCTGTTGCCGTGACCGAATTTACCTACTGAAGTTTCATTCTGTTGCCGTTGCCCTATTTTTGCATTGAAATCTCCCGTAATTATCTTCAAGTGCTGCTTACCTCTACTATTTAGATGACGAATTTCCTCATAAAATTCATTCTTTAATCTCTTCTTCAGGATGACTTATGTGGGTGCATAAGCTTGAATAACCTGAGCCTGGTATCTTCTCGAGAGTTGGATAACAAGTCGTGCAGCTCTGTCAGAGGAACTTTAAACTTCTACAACTTTATCCTTCAGTTTCTTGTTTATTATAAATCCAATACCACTAGTTCAGCCAGTATCTGTCCCACGATAGTAGAAGAGATGTCCACTTTTCAGTTAAATGAGATCTTCTCCTTTTCTCCTTACTTCACTTAGCCTTCATATCGCACTGGCCACTGCCTTGGCCAGTACATTCCAGCTGCCGGAGACTGAGGGTCAAGATTTAAGCTGTGGATTCATTTTGGAGGGGTTTGGCCATAACTCACCATGCTAGCCAAGCGGGTTGGTGAGTGTGGGATAGCATTTCCTCTAATCCCGATGGTATAGTTATACTGCTATTGGCGGTCGTCAGAGCCCCTTTAGTGGGAACAGGATGCACCACAAGAAGGCGGGGTTGACATTTGTCAAGGAGAGGCTGTGGTGTTACGCATCACCTGACCTTACATCCCATATATATATAAATTTATGAAGAAACAAAAAGAAACTGCTAATTGAGGTGTACGAGCCTTTTGAATGATAGAAAGTATGCTACCCTGGCCAACAATGGGGTTTAATAGTTTCAAGAGTGAAATAGTCTATATGCACTGCATGATCAGAAAAGACAGCTATGGGTAAAATGTCAAAAGTAAGTTGAAATGCTGTAGAAGGGTGAAGAAGGATTTATTAGCATCATTCTGGGAAGAGTTCTCAGCAAAAATAGAGTTTAGGAGATCAGCTCTCCACACACACCCCTCCCCTGTGGCAAATGAACAATACAACCATCTAGCACCGGTAAGAAAAGAATGGAAGAAGAAAAACAAAAATTATAGGCACTTAGTTTTGGCTAGAGACTAAAATAAACAACCACCATTTGGACTGAGTATGTGCTATTTACAGTTTCTGTTATCCAAGTCTCTCTTCTGGTTCAATCAGTCACTTTGTTTGCTGAATACAGCTAAGAATTACTATCACTCTGCAGCTTCTGCAACTACAAATTTCCTTGATTAATAAACAGTAAAGTAGAGTTTGCAAAAAAAAATGGTATACATTTGTGAATTTAGTGGAAGCAACATTTTCATGTGAATATAAGCTAAGTTTTGTTTTTCTTTTGGCCAAACGATATGCTTAGCTCATCATCCTAATTTTCAGAAATGTCACTTTCCCATTCTAATAGCAAAGCATGTACATCTCACATCTCTACGAGTATATTGCATTTTCAGTTAGCTTTATGATTATTTCTAGAATATTTTTATATAAATTGTGCCACTCTCTAAAGTGTGATTTCAAAGTACTGAACCAAGTTTTAAAAGGCATACAAGAGTGTTTGCCTTAAGTGGAAATGCTTGTTTTAATGAAGTAAAATAAAATATGTAACATCTTTTTTTTAAAAAATGCATTGTTTTCAACTTTATTAAAGGAATAAATAAGAAAATACTTGGAAAGTGCATTTACTTCTTTGTGAGATAAATGATCACAAATTGAGCATTTATGCCTGGAGGAATCTTTACTGCAGTCACTGTGGGAAGTCTATGTTTCTGCAATAAAAAAAAAAAAAAAAGGAAATAATAAATATTAAAATTTTAACAAACAGAAAGCAACCACCACTAAGGCTTCAAATTTACTAGAATTTGCACTAGCCACTTATTTTGGTTAAAAGTTCACCAGACAACTAATGAACTGATGAAAATAGTAAAAACAGAAACCCTTAATTTTCAGACATATCCACTCAAAAATAAAGCAAAAAAATATAAAAGGAACTGCTTAGGTTCTTTTACAAAACATTTAAAAACTTCAATTTCATTCATTGTGTGATTAAAAGAAATTCTGAATGGAGAATAAAAATAATATATAAATTTATACGATTTTGAAAGATTTTGAATTTTTTTTTTCAATAAATTTACATGATTTTGATTCTCCCGTTTGTATTCCATTAATGTGGACATCAGATTTACAAGAAAAATTAAGAATATGAAAATGTAGATCTGACAATCACTTTACTTTACTTTTTTTCTTTCTTAGGCAAAAAATTTAACGCTACCAGTTGAAAGCTTCCTTCTTTAAATGCTTTTATACACAGCAAAAGCATGTTTTTCAAAGTTCTAAAACTTGTTATACAGTTCTAATGCCACACATTTTAAAACAGTTAACAATTCATGATAACTCCATCATATTTTTAGTATTAATTCAAATATGTAATTCACAATCCTTTTGATTTTGACCATGGTCAAAAACTCTAGCTTGAAAGTACATCATATCAACTTCATATAATTGAATTTGATTTGACTACTGCTGTTATTAATGTGTTCTTGTTTCTAAACATTAGCAGCTGAATTTCATTTTATTTTATTTTTATTATTTTGGTTGAAAAAAAAATTGTTACATCCAAATGGATTGCACGACTAGAAATGTCCAACTTTCAACATTAGTTAAACTGATATTTTTGCATAACTGCTGCACCAACAAGTACAGATGTGCTGACACCACTTTTCATCTCCAATTCAAATTCTAGCAAATTTTTTTGTTTTCAATAAATTTCTACAATAAGAAAAAACATGACAGAAGTCTGGAAAGTATACTCAGCTAAGCTTATATTCGTTTTTTAATATAAAATCACTTTTAACCCTAACATTCTATACCTCTATGTGATCCCTATTTCTGCTACACTGGCAAGCTGTGTACCGAAAAGTTCTGTCTTAACTATGAATACAAATATTGTTTTCTTAATACACTGCTGGACAATTGCTAAGGACGGATCATAAACGGCTATATAGCGCATAAAAACGTAAGTGTGGTTGGATGCCAAGTGAAATAAAATAATGTCAGAATGCCAGGACATTACAAGAAAGACAATTTATTGTGCTCTGAAATCCAGAAGGCTTTGGAACGTGTTCAAGAGACAAACAGGCCATTTTGTGCAGAATACGTAAACGTGAAAAAAATGCAATTACCGTCCGCAGGCGTTCCGGCGTAAGATGTCAATACGGGATATGGCCACCATGGAGGGCGATGCAAGATGTCATGCTTTGCACAACATTATCAAGCAGCTGTTGGGGTAATTTATCCCATTCCTCTGTCAGTGCACGGATGAGGGTGTCCTTGTTTATTGGAGGGCATTGGCGACCAACAAGACTCCTCCCCAAAGCATCCCACACATTTTCAATGGGATTCAGATCTGGAGAACGTGCTGGCCATACGAGGCGTTGAATATCCTCGCTCTCAAGACACTCCTGGGCAGCGACTGTTCGATGAAATGTTGCGTTGTCGTCCATGAAAATGAATCTATCACCGACAGCACCACGGGACATGCGAACATCAGGTAGCAGAACATCATTAATGTATCGTTGGCCAGTCATAGTCCCAGTTGGAAGCACATAGAGGGAAGTACGGCCATGGATCATGATGCCAGCCCATACCATGACACTACATGTCGGATATCGGTCCCTTTCCTGTATGTTTGCTGGACAATATGCAGTACCATTATCACGCCAGATCAGTTGTCGTCGACAATCAGACGATAGACTGTATCCACTCTCATCTGAGAAGAGGACAGCAGACCAGTCATTATCAGTCCAATTGCGATGTTGATGGCACCATTGCAAACGGGCGGTACGGTGACGTTTGGTAAATGGGATGCACACAACAGGACGGCGGGCGTATAGTCCTCCTTCATGCAAACGTCTGGCGACAGTTTTTCGGGAGATCCGCTTGCCAGTAGCAGCCATAAACTGATTTGCTACCTCACTAGCTGTGCTGCGCTGGTGTCTTTTTGTTGATAGCACTATGTACCGATCTTCTGCAGGTGTCATACTGCGGACATGACCTCCCCCGTGATGTTTGCTACACTCTCCATTTGTTTGAAATGATTTCCAAAGCCTTGAAACAACACTGTGGCTGACGTCGAACTCCCTGGCAACATCTGTTATTTTTCGCCCTTCTTCAATCTTGCCAATAATACGGCCACGCGTAAGATCATCTAGGTGATGTCGGGAAGACATACTGAAAATTGCAAGTTCGTCAATTGATTCTTTCCCTTTCAACTTTGCGTTTGAACAACAACGGTCAATACGCGTCGAATCCTTTATATCTCTTATCAGCGCTATGACGTCACGAACAAGTTCGGCAATATAAAATTTGCATACGCACAACACGTCTTACTGTATCCCGCACTTATGCTGATTTCCACATTTTCCTGTCTTCCATTTTATGGTTGCTATCGTTGCTATTGTCATCCGTCCTTAGCAATTGTCCAGCAGTGTATATATCTAAAATGTTTTCTAAAACCATCTGTATAAAAAAAAATATTTTTTAAGACCATCCATGTATTTTAACTATATATAGACGGACAAACCATCGATGGACAGCCGAAGTTTTAGATTGGATTCCGAAGGACAGGAAAAGACCCAGAAGAAGACCACATGGGAGATGGGTGGATGAAATTCGAAAGTATGCAGGAGTAACATGGAGGAGACTAGCACAAGACAGACCGTTGTGGAAGAGGCTTGAAGAGACCTTCGTCCAGCAGTGGATTGATAATGGTTGACAATGATGATTATGATGATGATATACACTATTGACAAAAGTCACCGAACACCATTTCAAAAGCAAATGAACGGATCTGCTGCGTTGTTAAGATGTGCGGTACAGCTGCAAATGGTATAAAAACAAGCCTGCAGCTGACCGCGATCATATCGCACTGTGAGGTTGAGTGAAAATGTCACGGCAGGAGAGAACAGACTTTGAGAAAGGAAAGATTGTTTGGTGTTATATTAATGGGTTGTCCATAAGAGAAACCGAGAGGTGTTTAAACATACCCAAGTCAACTGTTTTGGATGTACTGAATAAGTGGAAGACACACTGCGCACCTGTAGCAGCAAAACGTACCGGCAGACCAAAGAAAATCAGTGATAGAGGGCGTCGAAGACTCAGGAGAGTCGTTACAGCTAATCAACAGAGTACTACTGCACAAGACCTCAGTGTACAGGTGAGTAAAAATACCGAAACCTCAGTATGTGCCCATACCATTTGCAGAGAACTTCATTCCATGGGTTACTGTGGTCGTGCGGTTGCTCATAAGCCTTTCATCTCCACTCGGAATGCTACTCGTCATTTAGCATGGAGTAAAGAACATTTATCATGGACCGTAGATCAATGGAAATGGGTCCTATAGATTGATGAATCCAGATACACGATCCACCAGTCTGATGGCCGTGTGGGGGTATTTTTCATGGTATGGACCCTGCCCATTAGTTATCGTGGACAAACCTGTTAGCCAGCATGTCTACCTCAATATTCTGGACAATTATGCCCTACCAACTCTGTGGCAATACTATGGAACCGAGCCTTGTTGGTACCAGCAGGATAATGCACCAAGCCATAAAACAAGGACTGTTAAGGCATGGCTTGACAATAATTCCATATCGTGTGTGGACTGGCCAGCACAGAGCTTTGATCTTAATCCCATAGAGCACCTATGGGATAAATTAGAGGGCCGCATAACAAGTTTGGAACCAAGGCCTACTACAAAGCAACAGTTAGCGATAGCATTATGTACTGAATGGAAGCGCACACCTATCGCTGCGTTCCAAAACCTTGTCGAAAGCATGTCTCGAAGGGTCAGTGCCTGCATTAAGACCAAAGGTGGACAGATACCATACTAATTTATGTCAATAAATGCTACGTTGTGTTTCTCTTCTAGGTGTCTCGTGACTTTTGCCAATATAGTGTGTGTGTATATATATATATATCATCATCATCATTGTCAACCATTATCCATCCACTGCTGGACGAAGGTCTCCCCAAGTTTCTTCTACAACAGTCTGTCTTGTGCCAGTCTCCTCCATTTTACTCCCGCATACTTTCGCATTTCATCCACTCATCTCACATGTGGTCTTCTTCTGGGTCTTTTCCTGTCCCTTGGAATCCAGTCTAAAATTTCGGCTGTCCATCGATGGTCTGTCCTTCTGGCAATATGTCCAGCCCATTGCCATTTCAGGGATTTAACTCTGATCATGATGTCTTCTTCTTATTTCTCCTGATTACACCAAGCATGCATTTCTCCAGGCTTCTTTGAGTTGTCTGTAGTCTTTGTATGTCTCTTTTAGTTAAGGTCCACGTCTCTGCACCATACGTAAGCACTGGAAGGATGCATTGATCAAACACTTTTCTTTTAAGACATAATGGCATATTGCTCTTGAAAATTATACTGTTTCTTCCAAAAGCTCTCCAGGCAAGTTTTGTACGCCGATTAATTTCTTCATCAATGTGACCCTCACTTGATATCTGCTGTCCAAGATAAATGTACGTGTCTGTTATCTCCAGCTTTTCTCCATCAATCGATAAATCTTCATTTTTTGTAAAAGCATTGTACATCTCTTTTGTCTTTTGAAAGTTCATTTTTAATCCCACTTCTTTACTCTTGTCAGCAAGTTCCTGGGTCATACTCTGCAGCTCTGATGGGGTAGTTGCAAAAATGACTACGTCATCAGCAAAACGAAGGTGAGTTAGATAATCTCCATTAATCTTTATCCCTTTGTTTTCCCAGTTCAGTGATTGAAAGACATTTTCCAATGTGGCATTAAAGAGTTTAGGAGATATAGTGTCACCTTGCCTCACTCCCTTTCCAATTTTCATGGGTGCCGTATTCTCAAATAGCCGCATCTTTGCACTTGCATTTCATAGATTTTATTAATAATATTAATGCATGCATCTTCAATACTGCAGGACTTCAAAAGCCATTGTAACTGCTGATGGTTTCACCGAATCAAAGGCCTTTTCATAATCGATAAAAGCTATGCATAATGGAAGTTCATATTCCCTCGCTCTTCCAATTAGTTCTCTGAGTACGTAGATATGATCTATAGTGCTGTAGCCACTCCTGAATCCAGCTTGTTCTCTCAGTTGAGCCATGTCCAGTGTCACCTTCAAGCGGTGTGAAAGAACTTTAGTGAAGATTTTATAAACCACTGATAGGAGGCTGATAAGTCTGTAGTTCCTGAGATCCTCAATGTCACCTTTTTTATGTAGCAGGATCATTGTAGCATTGTTCCAATCCTCAGGAATTTTTCCTTCATTAAGGCATGGAGAGAAAACTCGGGCGAGTACTGTTTCAATTTCTCCACTTGCTTCTTGTATGATGTCTACGGTAATTCCATCTTCTCCTGGAGCTTTTCCCCATTTCATGTTGTTGATTGCATGTACAACTTCTGCTGGGAGGACTGGAAGAACTCTGGTACCTTTCATACTGTCAGGAGTACATGTATCATCCCTTTCATATAGTTTTGAGTAGAAATCTTTCACTCTTGTCAAAATTTCACCTCTATTTCTTGTTACAGAACCATCTTCTTTTCTCAGAGCCATAATCTGTTTTCTTCCCTTACTCAGATGTCCCTTTGCTCTCTTCAAACTTTGGTTGTTTTCAATTGCTTTCTTCACTAGTTCAGTTGAATTTCCTTACATCTTCAGTGATACTTTTTCGTACCGTCTTGCATAGCTCTATATATTCCACTTTGGAAGTCACATCTAATTTATTTGCCCTCATCTCTCTTCTTTTTTGCATCAGAATTTTGGTTTTTCCTGATAATTTGTTTGTATGCAACTTGTTCTTAGTACCAGGTATTTTTGTTGTTGTTTCCATAAGAGCCTTGGTTAGTTTTCGGTTAACTTCAGAGATGTCCACTTCTTCTGACATTAGACCTTCTAGAGCAGAGAATCTGTTCCTTAGTTCCAATTTGAAGGTATTATGATGTTTTTTGAGATCAATACACTTTTCTGTTTTATGAGCTTGCCACACTTGAGTTTAGCATTGAGGTGCATCTTACATTGTACCATTCTATGGTCACTACCTGTGTTGAACTTGTTTAGCACACTGCAATCTTTCATGAAAAATTTCTTGTTACACATAATAAAATCAATTTTACAATCCATTGGGGTGCCTCCATGTCCATTTCCTTTGCAGCTTTTTCTTGAAAAAGGAGTTCATGATGAAAAACCCTTCTGCTTCTGAAAACTCTATGAGAGTATTTCGACGTTGATTTCTGTTGCTGTGACCAAATTTACCTACTGAAGTTTCGTTCTGTTGCTGTGACCGAATTTACCTACTGAAGTTTCGTTCTGTTGCCGTCGTCCTATCTTCTCATTGAAATCTCCCATAATGATCTTCAAGTGCTGCTTGCCTTTATTATTTAGATGACGAATTTCCTCATAAATTTCATTCTTCAATCTCTTCTTTAGGATGACTTATGTGGGTGCATAAGCTTGAATAACCTGAGCTTGGTATCTTCTCGAGAGTTGGATAACAAGTCATGCAGCTCTGTCAGAGGAACTTTAAACTTCTACAACTTTATCCTTCAGTTTCTTGTTTATTATAAATCCAACGCCACTAATTCTGCCAGTATCTGTCCCACGATAGTAGAAGAGATGTCCACTTTTCAGTTCAATGCGATCTTCTCCTTTTCTCCTTACCTCACTTAGCCCGACAATGTCCCACTTGATCCTTTGTAGTTCCTCTTCCAATTCAAGAAGCCTTGAATCAGAAGATAGGGAGCGTCCATTATACCTAGCCAAGGTCAGCATCAGATGGCAGCCTAGTCCGGTCCTCCGGGGATTCTTAGCACCCTCTGCTTTCATGTCGCACTGGCCGCTGCCTTGGCCAGGTACATTCCAGCTGCCGGAGACTGAGGGCCAAGATTTAAGTTGTGGAGTCATTTTGGAGGGGTTTGGCCATAACTCACCACGCTGGCCAAGCGGGTTGGTGAGTGTGGGATAGCATTTCCTCTAATCCCGATGGTATAGTTATACCGCTATTGGCGGTCGTCAGAGCCCCTTTAGTGGGAACAGGATGCACCATGAGAAGGCGGGGTTGACATTTGTCAAGGAGAGGCTGTGATGTTACGCAACACCTGACCTTACATCCCATTATATATATATATATATATATATTCTATTAAGAAGAGACTTGCTCTTCAGTATATATATATATATATATATATATATATATATATATAATGCAAAAACCAAAACAAAAATCTGAAAGTAGCAGTAAACTGTTTCCGAAACCCGAAAGAAGAGACCAAAAAATCAACCAGGAGAAAAAGGAAGGATTATAGAATTATGACAACTGTTATTCATCAAGGGTTAAGCACTGGCTTCATCAAGGGTTAAGCCCAGATAACACCTTTCATATTTCCATAAAGACCAAAAGTGTGGGTTTCTGCACCATCCAGTTTGCAATATAAACCAAAATGGAGAAAGTTTATTTAATAATACAAATCCATCCCAATAATGAAGACCCCCGCTGCAACTAATACCACCCGAGACACGAGCCAAAAAAAATATATATATATAAATAAATTGGTGAAAAAAAAATTAAAAATTAAAAAAATGCTAAAAAAGATAAGAATAAAATTTAAAAATAGAAAAAAATGCAACCAGTTAAAAAGCGAAAAAATTCCCCTATTGCAAACTGGATGGTCATAGCCCAACCTCACACAACTTCTAGTAGTACAACTACTCGGACCAAAGAAGTATAAAAAGCCTGAGCACCTACGAAAAAATGATGCAACCTTACATACATCGAAATAACTATCTACAGGCACGTTATTTTATAACATCTAAAATTGGAAAAAGTAGCTTGAATTAGTTAACCTATTTACAAGTTACTATCATAAAATGAGTTAAATAATGGAGAAATGGGCTCTAGCTATTGCTGCATGGGCCCCAAATTCAAACTAAAATGAAGGTCTGAACAATGGGGTATGCTCGAAGACAGCCTACAAATCTCAAAAAAGAGGCAAACTTGCTAAAAAAAACCCAAATAACTATAAGAGAAAGGGAAAACCAAACCTAAAATTTTTTCAAAAGTAAAAAATAAAGCAAAATAAGACACTTACCAAAACGAAATGATGGTTCCTGGACCTTCTGTCATACGACCTCGAACTCCGACATAACTCGAAGTGGCGCCGGCTGTGCCACCTGCAGTCAAGAAGTCAACCATAATATTTTGTGGCTGCCGTTAACATAGGAAATGTTCCAAACAGTGTTAAAGTTGCTAGCAACTAATCAGAATACTATAAAATGCCCATTGGGAACAGGCTTAACTGTTGTTCCCAATTGGCTTTAAAAGTATTAATTTAACCTAAAAACTGAAACTTCCCCAAAACTTTTCATTTAAATTATACTATTTTTTTTTTCTATTTTTTAATATAAACTTTTTTTGGATAATTTTTATTTTTAAACTTTTTTGTAATATTTTTATTAGGTTAGTTTTAAACTTTTTTTCAATTAAAAGGAGAGAGAAATGAAAGAATATTATGGGTTCCAAATTAAGTAAAGGTAACCACATAATCATCTAAACCTCTAAATTATAGCTTTAATTAGACGATTCATTCGGTCACCAAATTATTAGATTAGAGTTGGTCTGCTATCCTAACACTATACTCGAGAACAATTTTCCTAAGCGTTGCTTTTAAGAAAGACCTTGGAACCTGGTTATCAATAAACTGACTGATTAGAGATTGAATGTGCCTCTTAAAATCAGCCTCCAAGCTGCAAATTCTGGACAATCTCAAAACCTGTGAGATAAAGACATTCTTGATAACCTTGCTGGAGATATTAGATAATCAACAAATTTTAAAATTAAAGTTATTTCTCTTATCATACAAACTAATAACTGGGTTACCATCATTCAGTTTAATAGACAAATCTAGAAAATGAAGTTCCTGGTTACTAGTGTTAGTTTTATTTAACTTAAGGCAGCTTGGACATATGGCCGAAAAATCATGTTCAAGAAATCCTGAATTATTTAAGCAAAGAAGGTAATCTATATATCTGTAAGTATATAAGTAACTATCTCATTTGAAAGAATTATTTTTGATAAACTGATATTCCTTGAAAAACAAGAACAAATTACAAATACTCATGGAATGAGCACATCCCATAGGAATTCCATTAACTTGCTTGTAGAACTTATTGTTGAAAAGGACAAAATTATTTTTAATGCAGCAATTTAATAAAATTTGCCAGGAAAAATATCAGAGACCTTAAATTCTACAAAGAGTAATTTAAGGGTGTCAATAATGTCATCTATTGGGAGGCTGGTGTACAAATGTTCAAAGTCATAGCTATTAATATCCACAGGTCTAAATATCAAGGATGTCAGAAATAACCTCTGCATTGCTATTAATATAATCCAAACGCCCTTACTGTAAAAATTATTATAGTACAAGCTTTTACATGATTTAAAACTTGCTTCAAAACTGATTCAAAATACTGATATATTGCTTTTAGTCCCACTAGCTATGAACCTAAATTTCACTGGTTCCTTATGAAATTTTGCAGTAGCAAAAAGATAAGGAAATTCAGGTTCATAACTCTTAGCTAATTTAAGTTGAAGCTGTTTGTGAAATGCCTTGAACTTATTCGCCAGTTCCTTACCGCAAACAGGAGCTGGAAGATAGGTAACTTTGTTATTTAGTTCACTTTTAGTTAAGTCAAAATAGAATTTCTTACAAATGATTGCAAAATTATTACTAGCTTTATCTGTGGTGGTAAAAATGTACTCTTTTTGTAGATTATAGAGAGATTGCTTCATTGCTTTAAGAGAAAATAAGGCTATTATCGTGAAAATAATTTAAGTTAGATAAATTTACTTGAAATGCTTGCAAAATTTTACATTTCTATTCAGCAAAGGCCTTAACTGGCAGATTGTGGGCTAAGCTAGTTTTAACAACGTACTTATTTAAATCCTGACAAAAGTCAAATTTAATTCTCTCTTTGGAGAGGTGGAAGGAGGGCCTGAACCTTGAACCAAATCCCAAAAGCTTCCTAAGACTTGGGTTATCAATAAATTCTAGATTACCTGTGACAACATGGTTGTGGAAGTTATCATAATATAATGTACCCTGGTAGTTCCTTCAAGAGCACTCCAATATTTAAAAAAACATTTTAACACAGAATGTTTAAAGGTTTTTAGAAGTGATACTTTTTTTTTAATGAAATTGGGATTATTCTTGAAGTCAAGAAGATTCTGCTTTAAAACTGCAAAATCAATTGAACTGGAGGATTTAACTAGCCTCTTTTTCCTATTAACTCTGGTGCAAGCCTTGTGGTGAAACAAGGAGAAAAATTCCCTAATTGCTACTTGAAACCTAGAGAGTATATTATCCACTAATGTTGAAATACGAAATTTATTTGTATTCAGTTTGAACTTCTGTTACATGAATTTCCTAATGTCTTATGATAGTGAACTGCACTAAATTTTCTTGTGGTATGTTTTTTTGGCCTATTGGTGGAAGAATTCATTTTTAGCATTTTGTTGTTTATGTGGTGGTATGCAATTTCTGTTAATGTTTAGAGCACAGGTAGTCTTGCCATTCTGTTTTTAATTATGTGTAAATAGCCCTTTTAGTTTGGTATCAATGTTTGCATAAGTTTTGGATTAAGTGTTGGTTAATTGTCATATTCGTATTGCCGGGTTGTACAGGTTCGGTTTGTTTTTTGTTCGTGGACCAAACGTGAGCACCTTTCTTGAGAAGCCAACATGACAAGTGCTAGAAATGTTTGCAGATATTGTGGTGCAAAAGGTGGATATTTTACTTACTAAATTTGTACGCAATTATGATATATTTGTCAATTCACCCCTGTTTTTTAAATTTTTAACTTTTCACTCCTTGATTTTATTGATGTTCTAATAGGTTTAAAGGCTTCAATTTTAAAACCTCTCATTTAACCTTTCAATTCGTTTTGTCAATTTCTCATTTTAATTCTGTATCAATTTTATCCAATAATCAAATTTTCATCAACACTCTGCGATCGTTTCACTGATAAACTTCAAGCTGATTTTGAGAATGTTGGGTTTCACAGTTCACCCCAACCAGTTGCTTCAGCACTGGTATGTTGGACTTTGTCGTTTTTGTAGATAATTGAGCATTTTGTGTATGCCACTGTTTTTAAGCCCCGGCCCCAAGCATTTGTTAAATGCAAGTTACAGGATTTTGCACAGGAAGCTGCTTTCCTCAGCTTTTTTAACTCAGGTTAATGTATCTGGCAGAGCCAATGGGAGAGCTGAAGGCCTTGTAGAAGGATGTATTCTGGACCTACAGCCATGCCTGAATACCAAGCAATCAACTGAACATATTTACATGGAAAACATCAATCCATCAACTCTAGAGAAAGTAAAGTATGACTGAAACTGGTACGGGTTATATTTCATTTCGCAAGCATGGCTTAGGTCTGCTGCTCCACTTGCATACATATGAAGAAAAGTATCATAACACACACACACATGAACTGCTCCCTCATCTTAAAGAAAAATCAAAGGCACTCTTTTGCATTTTAATTTTTCCAATAAAAACTTCTTTACACCACCGTCTGACATTAAAGCTCTAGGACAGCTGCTGTTACAAGGAAAGTTTAATGCACTGAGTCCAACTGTGGTTATGGTTCTTCAAAGTAGTCCCTCTTCTCATCAATGCACCACTTTGATTGCTCCACTAGATATGTGAAACACTTTTTGAATTCATTTACCAGAACATGTTCATTTCCATAATAACGGTTTTCTTGATGTCCTGAACAGTCATGAAAAGTTGTCTTTTCAATGCCAATTTCACTTTGGGGAACAGGAAGTAGTCGGCGGGAGCTAAGTCCAGGGAGTAGGACAGGTGGTTGAGCCTGGGTACTCCAGATTTGGCAAAGAACTGTGTCACCGACAGTGCCGAGTGGGCAGGCGCATTGTCATCCAGAAGGAATCAACTTCCACATGCTCGCAGATACAGCCTGACATGATGAATTCTCTTCTGTAGGCAATCAAGAACTTGCAGGTGGAAAGCACTGGTGATTTTTGCGCCCTGCGGAAGCTATTCCCTGTGAATGATGCCACTGCTGTCAAAAAACGTGCTCAACATTGCCTTGATTTTCGACTTCTGCAGGCGAACCTTCTTGGGTCTCGGTGAACTTGGTGCCATCCTCTCCAAGCTTTGCCTCTTTCATGCTGGATCGCGTTGAAAGCACCACGTCTCATTACCTATCACAATGCGGTCTAGAATCGAATGGTCCGATTCCATGGCCACAATGAACGCCTTGCAGCTTTTGACTCTTTGCACTTTCTGTTCTTCAGTCAAACTGTGCAGCACAAACCTTGCGCAAATCTTCCTTTAAAATCAGCCGGATTGTTTCACGGTTGATATGGAGTTTGACCTCCATCATCCGTACCATCATTCGACAGTCTGACTGCACCAGAGTGTGAACTTTCTCCACTATTTCCTCAGAACGGCTAGCTGACAGTCTTTCATCCTTGAGTCATCCCCAACGTCTTCCCTTTCCTCATGAATGCAAGCATACCAATCAAAAACATGACCACGGGATAGGGCATTGTCCCCGTAAACAGTTTTAATCATTTCAAAGGTCTTTGATGCTGACTTCCCGGACTTGCAGCAAAACTTGATGTTCACTCTCTGCTTTCATCCATGACAATGGTCTTTGGAATACCTTCTATTAACAGTCTTCAGAATTGGACAGGTGTACACTTTCTTAGATCTTCATGTGTCCTGCAAGAGGGAAAACACAGTTACAACTTGACCCATAGAACATATTTTTACCACTACCAATAACAGAGTAATACCCACTGTCCGGGAACTTTATTGTCAGATGGTGTACAATTTGATTGCCTAATCATATACTGTCAAACTCAACCTAGTTTCTCTTACCACAAAACTCAACCTGAATAAAATTAAAGCTGCACTGCAATGTATAATGCAACATTCATTTGATGTATTTTAGAAATTAATGTAACTGGAGGCAAGACTTTTAGCTTTCTAGCCATGTTATGCTTATGGTTCATGCCTTTTTTTAATTGAAAAAAATCTCCAGCTCCCTTATTATTCATGGTAACACTATTCTTACAAAATACTTATTTATTTGAAATAACAGAAAAAATAAATACACCATAGGCACCAAACACAAACATAAAATTAAAATTACACTCTACAGGAGATAAATAACAAAAATACAATTCCCAAAACAGCAGAATCATTACCTTTTCTTCCACTAAGAGAGAGAGGTTGAGTTTTTCTAGTCCTCTGTACAATCTTTCAACAGTTTTGGCATGTCTTTCCCATGATTTTTCTAAGGACTCTTTAGATAACAGAGACAGGGCCTCTCTCAATGCATAAATCAAATTAATTGGTCCAGTATGGTGATATCTACAAAATTAAGTAAATAAATTTAATACACTGATGAAATCACGTTTGAAGCAATCAAGACATTGCAAATACCAATATATCTAATAAACTTTAAATTCCAAATGCCATTAGGAGAAAACTAGCACTGATAGATAACATGAAACATATTAAGGATCAAAAGTATGTTTTATATTACTTAATATTATAAACAAAACACAAAAACCACCACAACTTTTTCTGTTCTTTGGTCTCCATTAAACTAGTCAAAGATCATACAATTTTCTTGCATCTTTACTAAACATGACAGAGCAGAAATCATAAATTTAAATCTCAGTTTTGATACACAATTATCTGACAACAGAAAGTTACAAAAATCGAATTTTTCTTCTAAATTACCATAATTCTTGGGCTACGTGCTGCAGGACAGACAAACCGCACTTTTTTTTACCATAACAGCTGTGGCTCTTAGCCCAAAAGTTACGGCACTACAGATAATTTTAAACACTTTTGAGGACTGCAGTATACATCTATTCATCATACACTATATTGAAAAAAGTCACCGGACACCTAGAAGAGAAACACAGCATAGCATTTATTGACATACATGAGTACGGTGTCGGTCCACCTTTGGCCTTAATGCATACATTGAGCCTTCAAGACATGCTTTTGACAAGGTTTTGGAATGCAGCGATAGGTATGCGCCTCCATTCAGTACATAATGCTACCGCTAACAGTTGCTTCGTAGTAGGCCTTGGTTCCAAACTTCTTATGCGACGCTCTAATTCATCCCATAGGTGCTCTATGGGATTAGGATCAGGGCTCTGTGCTGGCCAGTCGACATATGATATGGAATTATCGTCAAACCATGCCACAACAGTCCTTGCTTTATGGCTCGGTGCATTATCCTGCTGGTGCCAACAAGGCTCGGTTCCACAGCACTGCCACAGAATTGGTAGGGCATGATTGTCCAGAATATCGAGGTAGACATGCTGGCTAACAGGTTTGTCCACGATAACCAATGGGCTTGGACCATACCACGTAAAACACCCCGCACGAGTACACTGCCAGCTCCAAACTTGACCATAGGAACAGTACACTGTGGTAAATAGCGTTACCCCGGCTGCCGGCATACCCACACATGGCCATCAGACTGATGGATTGTGTATCTGGATTCATCAGTCTATAGGACCCGTTTCCATTGATCTACAGTCCACGATAAATGTTCTTTACACCATGCTAAATGACAAGTAGCATTCCGAGTGGAGATGAAAGGCTTATGAGCAGCCGCACGACCACGGTAACCCATGGAATGAAGTTCTCTGAGAATGGCACATGTACATACCAAAGTTCTAGCATTTTTACTCACCTGTACACTGAGGTCTTGTGCAGTACTCCGTCGATTAGCTGTAACGACTCTCCTGATGCTTTGACATCCTCTATCACTGATTTTTTTGGTCTGCTGATACGTTTTGCTGCTTCAGGCACACCATGTGTCTTCCACTTATTCAGTACATCCAAAACAGTTGACTTGGGTATGTTTAAACGCCTCTCGGGTTCTCTTATGGACAACCCACTAAATATAACACCCAACAATCTTTCCTTTTTCAAAGTCAGTTCTCTCCTGCCACAACATTTTCATTCAACTTCACAGTGCAATATGATCGCGGTCAAATACAGGCTTGTTTTTATACTGTTTACAACTGTACCACACATCTTAACAATGTAGCGGATCCATTCATTTGCTTTTGAAGGGATGTCTGGTGACTTTTGTCAATATAGTGTATGTAACAATGACTATGTCATCAGCAAAATGAAGGTAAGTTAAATAATTTCCCTTAATATTTATACCCTTGACTTTCCAGTTCAGAAATTAAAAGACATTCTGCAATATGGCATTGAATAGCTTGGGTGATATGGTGTTACCTTGTCTCATTCCCTTTTTAATTTTCATACATACTGTGCCCTAGAGCAGTCAAACCTCTGCACTTGCATAATGTATGCATCTTCAATACCACATAATATCAAGGGCATTATAACTGCTGATGGTTTCACAGAATCAGAAGTCTTTTCATAATCAATAAAAGCCATGCATAGTGGGAGTTCAAATTCAGTTCTCTCAGTACATGGACATGATCCAAAGAGCTGCAGCCATTCTGAAATCCAGCTTTTTCTCTTGGTTCAGCCATGTCCACTATTTCCTTAAGTGATGTGGCAGCACTTTAGTGAAAATTTTGTAAACTGATAGGAAGCTAATGGGTCTGTAGTTTCTAAAATCCTTTAAGTCTCCTTTATTTATTTATTTATTTATTTATTACATAGCAGGATAACCAGATTTTAAATTTCTGCGAAAGCATTTTAAAAATGTGTATTCGTAATGAGTCTGGGGAAATGATGGTCATACAGTGTTTAAAAACATCAAAATCATTAATACACCAACAATTGAATTTAAATTACATTATGCCAAAATAGTTGCTATTGAGAACCACAGACTAACAACTTATAACAATCATGACCCATGTGAAATTTTTAGCCCATGGAAAATATTAATCAGAAAATAATCCCAAATAATAAAAAATTAAAAAATAATAATAATTGGAAGAAACAGAAGAGAAAATATTCCCATTAGTACTTATATTCCTTCATATTGGAAATAGATGGCAGCACTATCATGTCTATTTCTTGATGTCATACACTGATAGGTTAATGCATCATGACACTAGGTTTCAGGGAGGAGAACTCCATTTACTAAATTCCACCTATCTGCTTTACCTGGTAAAGAGTGAACACGCTTTTAAATGATTGTTCTGGCGTGACATGAAAGTGCTAAGGAATAAAAATATGCATTTCAGGCAGAGTTGCTCTGAGTTTTTAAAGTTGTTTCAATTTTATTGTACTGTAAATAGCTGAGGGTTTTTAAGATGTGTAATAAGAAATTTAAACTACATGAATTCATAATATGGGGGTCACGCTTGGGCCTACACGTAATGTATTGCCTGTTTTAAAGGATTTTTACTTGTAACTTTCATCATCCGAATGTGTTTTTAATATTGGGGTTTTGGGGAATTCTTTGGGAACGTTAAATTTTGAATTTCATAAGAACATGCAGCAGCTCTAGGATACATCTTATGACAACTAATGTGTTACACATTGTTGGAGATGAAGACCAGGTGAGTACAACTTTATAACCTTATATCCTCCTTTGTTGTCAATATATGTCATAAATATTAAAAACACTTTAGTGTTTTAAAGCTGCCAATTTCTATATTAATAACTCAATGGACATATAGTACTTTAAAATAGCATGATAACAAATCCTTTTCATAACTTTTGTTTTTCAAATATGGCATGTTCTAATTATTACTACATGCACTGAATATTTCTTAGGGAAGGCTCACAACATCCCTTGGTAGCCCCCAAGCTATGGTCCTGGTCAAATAACTCAGGTCATCTTTCAAGAAAATTCAATCACACCATGGTAAACTTTTTTCAAAAAGCCAATGATTCAGTTTTAAATATGTTAGTGTTTTAATGTGGATGTCAAAGCACTGACCACTCCTACTATTATTCTAACTAGAACAAAGTAAGTCACTGATTAGGACGTTGTCTTATACTAAAATATAAGCATGACAGAGATCTTATTTTATTACACGAAATTAAGACCCCCACACATTATTATACAGAATAACCAGATTCCACTTTATTATAAAGATAAAAAACATCTCACATTACTATGCAAGACAATGAAAATCTCACATTACTGCAAATGACAACAAGAGAGCTGAGTAGCATACATGATTGCAAGAAATGTTGGTTGATTTAACATACTATATAATCAGAGATCTCACTTTATTAATTTATAGTACAGCATAGCATGCAATCAGAAATCCAAAATGAGAGACTTCACTGGCAAGCATGCATTCATGGTATAACAAAAGTTGTTCTGTGACTGTCATACAACAGCTCTTTAAACAAAAACATCAAAAGAAACTTCTAGCATGTTCTATCACAGAATGGCATTCACGTTTCATATCTACAGGATGCATTGAGCACTATGAATCAGATCAAGGTCAGTCAGTGCTTTCTGAAGCTACAGTGGAAAATGTGTGCAAAACATATCTAAAAAAAAAGACCACATAAATTGACTAGACAAGCACAAGTGGAACTTCTGGAGCCAAAAACAGCTGTATGGTGTATCTTGCATAGATGACAAAGCTTGAAGGCACAGAATCTGCAGCTACTTCATGCTCTGTCAGAAAGTGACCAGAAATGCATACATGAATTTTGCAGAAACATGAGTGAATGGAATGAGTCAGAAGAGGACTTTCTCATGTAAGTTGTCTTTAACAAAGATACTGCATTTCATATTAACAGCAAAGTAAAGAAGTAAAATGTGTACATATGGGGAATGGAAAACCCACACTTTTTCATGCAATATGAATATGACAGTCCCAAAATGAATGTGTTCTATGCTGTGAGTATGAAGATTTAAAGATCATTTTAATTTGTAGGAAAATTGGCAGTCACACTGAACATTTGTAAAAATGTGACTTGTAAAAAAAAAATCACTTATATATATTGCTGCCTTTATTCCTAAGTTAGTATGTTTTTTAAATCAGTGGCTAATTTTGTTCCATCCTGTAGTTTTGCTGCTGTTATCATTATTCCCATTTTTCTTACCTATTGCATGGTTCCACTATCATTATCAATCTGAAGACAAGCCCAAACAGTTGCTCAAAGTATAAAAATCTCCTTACGATTTTTATATCATGACTGAACCACATATCAACAACCACTGCCTCCTGGATTTTGGGCCCTAGATGTTGTAGGCTCAAAGCATCAAGTTCAGTCATAAGTCAGTCTGAGAAATTATATTAGTTATAGAAACAACTAGAGGGCAAACATGAACTGCCTTCAGTATCTATTTGTTTTGATCTGTGCAGCTAATTCTGCATATTTGTTGCACAGGTTATCTAAACATTATCATCCAAAAGCACAGCTATTTCAATAATGAGTGCTGCCTTCTGTCTGTTGTCATAAAGCAATATGTTCAAAAAATTGACAAAGATAGCGATGTTTTTCTTTTTCTCCACAGTCCCAATATAATTTGTACTGGATGGTATCTAGTATTTTAGCAAGCTGATACTTATAGTATCGCACTTCTAACATTGTGAGTCCCATATCCTGAGCTAAAGGTAGATGTATTGCCTCAGCAAAGTCATAGTATAGTGTCTCCGTGAACAGTCAAGGATGGCTAGTGCGGGGCATTAACTACAGATGTCTTTGATCAGAGCACTGCATATTTGTCCCACAATTGTTCATATGATGGCTAAAATTTACTTTCTGTGATTTTAAGTAGAAATTACTTTATTGTGAATGACCCTTACAAATCCAGTGGTCTTTCCATATAATTTTTCTAACTCAAGTAGTTCATTTTGCTTCCACTTTATATTTGGTCCTACATAGAAGAGATGGCTGGATGGGAAAGGGTAAATATATGGGGCTTATATGCCCACAACTGCATTAACTTCCTTATTATTATTTCTGTCACCATTTGTAGAAGTACCCCCTATAGTATGGTCCTCACATCAATGTGGATTAAAGATCAAGTTGACATTATCATTTGGTTTAAAAGCTTTTCACACTGTGGCACATATTGAGGATCACTACTTCTGGGACTTAGGTGCTGTACACCTAAGTCATAATGCTGAAGAGTCTGCAGGATTGCATCCAATGTGGAAATTACTAGTGGGTGTAAATGAATTGTCCATCAGTTTCCACATCTCCTAAATTTCTACACCCAATTTCAATATATTTGCTGATTTTAATACTGAACACTACAATGTAGTAATACTGGGTCAGTATTATCTGCTTCCTTCTGTCATTTGTCACAAACAAGGCTGATGCTGTAGCCAAAAGATCTTACAAATCTGAAGTTTAATACGTAATAAAACATTCGTGAAATTTTCTGCATTATTGGTTTCATCATATTACGTGACATGGCCTTCTTACCGACACAGTAATATACTTGGTCAGGTAATCAAAATGGTTATGTCTGTTGTTATACAAGATAGTCATGATATGACCTTTGCTGCAGTTATTTAAATTAGCCAAGAAGAATTAATTAACACTACTTAACCTGTTGAGCAATTAAAAAGATTCACTGAATGTTTTTGAGAAAAAAGGGAGGTTGTTGCTGTGGATAACCAAAGTGAAGGTCACACCCCTTTGAAAAGCTCCTCAGTCTCACAAATTAGAAGTAGTTCAAATGCAGGGAGAGAATATTAAAGACTGCAGGCTAAGAAGAAAAACAAAGCTATAAATATGACTTTGGCCATTGCTAAATTCCCAGACAAAAACAGCTGAAAAGATGTAGTTAGGCCCAAACAACTTGTGCTCAGAATGTGACTTTTGGCACTACAAAATGTCAATAGGGGTCACAGATCAAAAGTTTGGTAGTAGAGAAGCTCTGATATATGGATGAAAGGCTGAAGAGGTGCACCAAAACACCAGAAAAGGTAAAAGTTGACTTTATGTGCAATGAAAGAGTAGAGTAGGATGCTGGCAAGAGGTATTGTACCCTGCACCTAATAAAAAAGTCTCAGCCATGCTAGTGAAAACTGGACATGATAATAAAGCTGGAACAAGGACAAAAGAGAAGAAAGTGAGAAGAGTTGCACTTGGGCTGCAGAGGAGAGCAACCATCCACAGATTTGGTCCTAACACCAGCAGACCAATGGACATCTCTAAAATAATAGTGAAAAGAGTGCCTCACTGGTGCCTTATAAGATAAGCAGGAGAGATTAGTCTGAGAGCTCAAAGCCTGCTATAGTAAATGATCCATACAAATGGAGCAGGGATAAAAATCCATTGAAGCATTGGACTGTAGTGCAATTGGAGGCTGGATATCAACCTGGTGCACAAATACCTTGACATGAGAAAGAATCATATAAAAAAAACTGGACTCAGCATTTGTTTGTATTCCAGCATCTGATGAGCTTCTCCATTAGATGCTGGAATACGAACAAATCACCTGCTATCATCACCTCAGAGAAGGAGAAAAAGAGAGAGGAAGGGACTTTGCTGAGCTCAGCAAAGCCAGTACTGGCTGACTTCCACAATTGGGGTGCCCACAGAAGAGGATTGAAACACAAAACATGAGGTGGGTGTGTGTGCACTCGCGTGTTTACAAGTGTTTTGGGGTGTGTGTGCTGTTGAAGACATTGCCCACAACAGAAGCTTGGGGGCTACCACACTCAACAAGGATAGGGCACTGTGAAATAATATTCGCTCTGGAACTTGACTCCTATACAGGGCGTTTTACTCATAGGAGGCCCCAAGTTATTATTTATTACAGACATAATATACATGATAGGCAAATGTAATTGTTGTAGTACATACCTTGAGAGATGTTCAACATATCATATCACAACAAATGCTGG
This sequence comes from Macrothele yani, assembly GCA_039090855.1. Lineage (NCBI taxonomy): Eukaryota > Metazoa > Arthropoda > Arachnida > Araneae > Macrothelidae > Macrothele > Macrothele yani. Next base: position 2,539,083 of record CM076995.1, on the reverse strand, counting down.
AAGTAGCCACCTCCCTCCTGCAGGCACCTGGCAACTTGGTGCATGCATGCATGCACATGCACACACACACACACACACCATGGACATTCATCACATGCCTGTTGTGTTCAGTTTTTCCACCATCTTTTTGTATCACACTTTTTGATGGCGCTGCAACATTAAACCGTTTTCTGAAATTCAAGCACGTAACCTTGAATGAACCCATAGGTCAATATGATTTGACCAAAAATACTTTCTGCTCAATCATGTACATGCTTACCACACCAAGACTGCCACAAAATGAGTTTATCTGGGCATGGAGAATTCAATGTTGGAAGTTAGCAATGGGTTCTATGGCAGCCGCAAGGCAGCGCCACGCAGACGAGGCATTTCAGTGTTATGTTGTGTTTAAACATGTCTCTATCCATATCAGTACTGCTGTAGTTGCAACTGTCTTGTTTCTATATTATGTATGTTGTAAATGACAAGTGAAACATCCTGTAGGTGATACATAAGTCTCATCACCACGGTGTTAATTTGTGCCCATACCACCACAAGTGTTTTGCACATTATTGGAATATACGAAAGAGTCTAAAAATTCAAAGTAGCATTTTGTTTCAGATTATGCATGCACATAGCAGTCCCATTTAGTGTACAATTACACAGAGTAAGCGATCCATGCGTGATTGAGTCATATTCACGCTGGGTGCACTCTTAGCACTACAGACTGGACATGCTTAGTGGAACTGAATAAACTGTCAAAGAATGCATGTTTGTTGCCTACCAATGAATGGACACCAATAATTATTTCTTTGCATGTAAGTGCAATTAATTCTGTTTTTACCAAAAGATTCTCTGCTTGTGCCCGAGTCTTTCACGAGGGCTCATTGGATTTGAGAGTTCTCTGCTTTCTGCTTCGGAAGCCTGAGTTTTGTGTAAAAGCTCATTGGATTTGAAAGTCATAACTCATGCTGTTTCTAGCTCATAAAAGTGTACCTGCAATCAAACTTTTTTTTTTTTTTGATTGGAGGTTTAAAGACCCCCGTGAGCAACTCAATGGGCTATAAGCAGTCGCCCGTCTCTAATTTAGGGCCACTAGTTCCAAGGAAGGGAGAGAGGCAGCGCCGTTGGAAAAACACAACGTCCATGCCTCACCGGGATTCAAACCCAGACCCCTTTCTGATGAATGATCAGAGCCCATCACTTAGACCACTGCGCCACCGGGGCGGCGCAATCAAACTTCCCGGAAGATTTTCAGTGGAAAAGATCCCACATGACTAAATACAATGTCTTTTTTTTTTTTTTTGGTTGGAGGTTTAGCAACCACTGTTACACTGTGAGCAACTCAATGATGGGACATAAGCAGATGCCCATCCGTAATTTAGTGTCACTGACTAGAAGGGAGACAGCCAGTGCCCTAAGACAAAACAATATCCATGGGTTTTTCGCGTGTGTAGCCGCAGGAGTTGCATGTCTTTTCCCGACATGCAACTCCTGCGGCTACACACGCGAAGAACCCCCGTAGATAATAGATGGCCTGAAGACGGTGCTCTAGCAGCACAGAAAACGCTCACCATAATATCGTAGAAGAGCTTTTATGTGAGCCACATGCCCCCCCCCTCTCCCCAGACCCGATGAGTTTAACCTTTCCTTATGCATGTTTTAATTAATCGCAATTTTTTTAAATGTTTGATTGTACTCATGAATGAATGTTTAATTTAAAATATTTGACTAAACTGTTTGATTTATAAAAATTAAAAAAAAAAAAAAAAACGTAACAGAATCGACCTCTCTCGGGACGGGAGCACGTGCCTCATGGAGCAACAAACGTGCAAAATACTTTTTCAACAATTGGTAAAGAATACCTTTTGATATTATTTATGTTTAATCTAAAGCACGTTTTTAACATAAGACAACCATTAAGAGTTGTCTCATGAAATTTCGTAACATCTATGTGTCACTAGGATTTGAACCCGGACACATTTAGGACGAATGATCAGAAGCTATCACTTAGACCACTGTGCCGGTACTGAATACAATTAACTCACATGTTATTTCCCCAAGTACTACAGCTACCAATTAATTGGCCAACATTCACACAAATCCTGCTGGAAATGGCCAAGATGTATCAATATAATTTGCATTAGATGATATGGGGTGTGGATTGACACTCATAATATAGTACCATATTTTTCAGTTTAAGGGCTGCATCAGCACAAAAGCTGCACCTGAGAAAAATTGCTATTTTGGAAGCAAATTCGTTATAAGTGCCACACTAAAATAAGCACCACATCACAAAATTATTAGCCATTGATGTAAGAACTTTGACAAATAAATAGTACTATAACACGTTTGGATTACTATCTGAGTTACCTGCATATTTTTTAAATCATTTTCCCATAACATCTTTCAAGTTATTTTCAGTAATTTGATGAGATAATACAGAAATGAAATGGGTGATGGCACTGAATATCCAAATGTTCTTTCTTTATTATCCCATTTATTTATTTATTTACACTTAATAGTCATTCTTAGATTATGATACTGAACATGAATTCTAGCTTGTAAAAACAGTTCTCACAGCATGAATTATGGGTATTACGAAAAATGCAATTCATGAGGCAACCTAAAGGATTGTCTTATGATATAAACATGCTTTTGATTAAAATATACATAATATCTAATGCATTTTTACCTGATATTGTCAAAGTATTTCGCACGTTGTTGCTCTGTGAGGCACGTGCTCCCGGCCCGAGAGGTCCCTTATGTTACGGACCTTTGGTTAGTTATAAAAAAAATTTATACAGAAGTAAAACAATTAAGGTTATATATTTTCAGTTCCACATTCATTCACTCGCACAATCAAACATTTAAAATTTACTATTAATTAAAAGGTTTTAGTAGAAAGAGTTATACTCATCGGGTCTGGAGACGTCTCTCAAGGAGTTCGTTGTTACGGCGAGCGCTTTCGGAGATGCTTGAACACCATCATCGGGCCTCTACTTCCACACAAGGGTTCCTTGCATGTGTGTAGTCTTGGAGTTGCATGTCGGGAATTGAAGGGAAGGTTTGCTGCCTGTATGTGTTAGGTGATTTGTTTCTCATGTGTCGCCATCTATCGGATGAGTTGGTAGGTATCAGTCATAAGTATAATTCTTTAGTGTAGATATTTTTGGGCTATTATTATTTGTTTGTAGAAATAAGTGTATTATTATAATTTTTTTGGTTCTTTATTTAATGGTGTGACTTTTTGTAATGTTCTCTTTTTTTGTCTTTTTTTATGGATTTTTTTCTTTTTTTATAAGTGATTTCCAGGCTGTGTCTAGTGTGGTGGGGTCTTGTAAATTGCATATTTTATCTTTTTTTTTTTTTTTTGTTCAATTATAACACTTTCAGACATCCTTAATTCTTTTTCGTTTGTGTGGGTGGCTAGTAATTTAATATTTTCAAAATCAGGATATTGTTTATGTTTAATGCAGTGTTGGATAAGTGCAGTTTTTTCTTCTTTTTTGTTCCAGTTTTTTATATGTTGATGCAATCTTTTTATTAATCTATTTTTTGTGCTACCAATGTATGAAATGTGGTCTCCAGAACTCTGTGAAACAATAGGAATTTCATATATGCCTGCTGATTGTAGTATATTAGTTACTTTTTTTCTTTATAATTAAGTCACCAATATTCTGAACTGAATGACCAAAAATAATGTTGTGTTTCTTCATTAATCTTAAAAATTTTCCACTGAGTCCTCTAATAAAAGGGAAAGAACCTGAAAATTTGTATTTCTTTTTTGGGATGTTTTGTCTCTCTTTTAATTTCTTCTTGTATTCAAAAATCAACTTTTAGCAGTTTTTGTGTCATATCCATATTGTTTGATTGTGTTAATAATCCATTGAATTTCTTCTTCTCTGTATTTTCTATTTGAGGAATGTGTGAAGGCTCTTTTTACCCAATTCCTAATACCATTTATTTTATGAGTTTTTGGGTGTTGAGATTGATATGGGATCATTATAGGTACATAGGTTGGTTTTCTAAAAACTCTGTATTCAAAATTTAAGTCTTTTTGATTATTAAAAACTACCAAACCCACCCATCATTATTAATATTCCTACCAAGAAATTAATCAATGAAAATTCTCTACCCACATTTCAAAATTACCCTAACCTTGAACTCTCCGAAGTACAACAGGCAGCATTACAGAAGGGAAAAAAAATTGCGTACCCGCAGACTATTCCCCCAACTGAAAGGTGTATTCCAAAAATCGAGACCATCATTCACAGTGTCCCATATTCACACAAACCAACTTTAAGATTTAAGTTGTATAGAAATATATTGGATGAATATAATCTGCAGTCTAAAAAAGAAATTAAACTTGGAAAGATGACATGAAACACAATAACTACTAGACTTAAAAAAAGACCCTACTATTGTAATTGTGAAGCAGATAAATCAAATCAGTTAATAATACTGGATAAAAATGAATATATCGTTAAAATGAACACAGCTATTGAGGAATTAAAATGTGAGGTAATTAAAAAAGACCCTGTGGACTCTCAGATAAACATTTTAGCAAAAATAAGAAATCATAGTTCACTACCTTCAGAAATTACCAGAGCCTATCTACCAGTAGGTACAGTAGTTCCAAGTATTTTTGGAAAAATAAAAACACATAAACCCAATAGACCATTTAGAGTTATTGTTCCAAAATCAAAGTCCCCACTAATAAATCTAGAAAGGAAATTATACAAATTTTGCCCCCCCTCCATTTTTCATGAATAATGAATACTGTTTAAAAAACAGTTTAGAGTTCATTGAGGAACTAAAATCTATTAATGTTCCACTATCTGGTATGTTTATGGCAAGTTTAGACATTAAATCATTATTCCCAAGTACCCCTGTACCAAAAGCCATAGACATTATCATTAAAGAGTTAAAAAATAAATCTCACTTTGATAACACACAATTACAAGAGTTATTTAACATTTTAACCTATATTTCTAATAACAATTACTTTGAGTTTGACAAAAAAATCTATAGGCAAGAAGTAGGAGCCCCAATGGGATCCCCATTATCTTCTTTATTTTCCGAAATAATCATGAGTGATATAGAAAACAAAATTATTAAAAAACTACCAAACCCACCCATCATTTATTGTAGATACGTCGACAACATTTTTATTTTATCTAAATTAAAACAAGAAGAATTTGAAATATTGAAGAATAAATTTACCACTTGTTACCCAAAGATTGAATTAACTTTGGAATTTGAACAAGATGAAAGAATTTCCTTCTTAGATATAGAAATATTAAAAAAAAGACTTAAATTTTGAATACAGAGTTTTTAGAAAACCAACCTATGTACCTATAATGATCCCATATCAATCTCAACACCCAAAAACTCAAAGTAAATGGTATTAGGAATTGGGTAAAATGAACCTTCACACATTCCTCAAATAGAAAATACAGAGAAGAAGAAATCCAGTGGATTATTAACACAACCAAACAATATGAATATGACACAAAAGCTGTTAAAAAGTTGATTTTTGAATACAAGAAATTAAAAGAGAGACAAAACATCCCAAAAAAGAAATAAAAATTTTCAGGTTCTTTCCCTTTTATTAGAGGACTAAGTGGAAAATTTTTAAGATTAATGAAGAAACACAACATTATTTTTGGTCATTCAATTCAGAATATTGGTGACTTAATTATAAAGAAAAAAAGTAACAATAATATACTACAATCAGCAGGTGTATATGAAATTCCTATTGTTTCACAGAGTTCTGGAGACCACATTTCATACATTGTTGGTAGCACAAAAAAATAGATTAATAAAAAGATTACATCAACATATAAAAAACTGGAACAAAAAACAAGAAAAAACTGCACTTATCCAACACTGCATTAAACATAAACAACATCCTGATTTTGAAAATATGAAATTACTAACCACCCACACAAACGAAAAAGAATTAAAGATTTCTGAAAGCGTTACAATTGAACAAAAAAAAGATAAAATATGCAACTTACAAGACCCCACCACACTAGACACAGCCTGGAAATTACTTATAAAAAAAGAAAAAATCCATAAAAAAAGATTAAAAAAAAAAAGAACATTACAAAAAAATCACACCGTTAAATAAAGGACCAAAAAAAAATAATAATAATAATAATAATACACCTGTTTCTACAAACAAATAACAATAGCCCAAAAATATCGACACAAAAGAATTATACTTATGACTGACGCCTACCAACTCATCCAATAGATGGCGACACATGAGAAACAAACCACCTAACACATACAGGCAGCAAACATTCCCTTCAATTCCCGACATGCAACTCCAAGACTACACACACGCAAGGAACCCTTGTGTGGAAGTAGAGGCCCGATGATGGTGGTCAAGCATCTCCGAAAGCGCTCGCCGTAACAATGAACCCCTTGGGAGACGTCTCCGGACCCGATGAGTATAACTCTTTCTACTAAAACCTTTTAATTAATAGTAAATTTTAAATGCTTGATTGTGCGAGTGAATGAACGTGGAACTGAAAATATATAACCTTAATTGTTTTACTTCTGTATAAATTTTTTTTATAACTAACCAAAGGTCCGTAACATAAGGGACCTCTCGGGCCGGGAGCACGTGCCTCACAGAGCAACAACGTGCGAAATACTTTGACAATATCAGGTAAAAATACTTTAGATATGATGTATGAATTATGGATGTTATCTTCAGTTGAAAAAACTTATTTGTGCTATCAAAAAAAATATCTGAACAAAAACGTACATAGCCATTTAACATAGAAATATATTTACAAAAAAAGTATAAATAAATGGGTGAATGAAGCAGGAACATCCTGGAAAGAATAAATAAAAATCAATTATGTTCTTAATTTCAAGTATTTTTACTTTTGATAACAGTTTTAACCTTGTTTGGTGCAGCAACACTAAATTCTTAGAAGTGCTGCAGCATGTGACATGACAGAAACATGGGATCAATGCTACAGCTTTCTCTGTTATTATATTTGTCTTTTAAGTAACATGCTGGCCATATATGAGAGAAGTGCCTCCCAACTCCATCATGAACAGTAGTTGCTGTCCTTGGTTTTAATATTCTAGCTAGGGTGGGGATGAAAGAGATAATCACCCAAGGGTCATCAATTTTGCTGTGTTTTAAAACTTTTGCTTGGCAATTTTTGTACAAAAAGCACAAAAGATGAGTCACTGGGTGAAAAAGGTGGTAATGGATCTTCTCCTCATTCTCAATAACCTTGCAAGGATAAACATATGGTTTAAAAAGAACAGGAAATTCATGGTTATTTACTGTGCGAGTGATATCATACACAAAATTACAACTGCTGTTTACTGAGCAGTTGTTTGGGGGAAAAAATTCAAGGTAAGCACTGCATCAGCATAAGAGCTGCAGGGTATGCAAACTGCCCTTTTTTTACCATAAGAGCCATGTCTCTTAGCCCGAGAATTACAGTACTTCTGAAAACTGAGAATCCAGTATGTTGAAATACACAGTGCGTCAAATAATTTTTAAGACTGGCACTAGATTTCAGCCTACGGTGGCGCCACCAGTGTAATCGCGAATGCGTTATAAACCGTGACCATCTGCTTGCTTTCTGCCAAAAGTACTGCGCAGTTGTTAAAGTAACTCAAACGAAATGTCCATTCATTAGAGAAGTAAAATTTTTTTCATGTTGAATTATTAAGAAGGAACAAAGGGCTGTTATTAAATTTAACGCAAAACTTGGTAAAAGTGCCTCGGAAACGTACCAAATGATGAAACAAGTTTACGGTGAGTTTTGTTTAAGTAGATCAAATGTTTTCCTGTGGCACAAACGTTTTTCGGACGGAAGAGATACGCTAGAAGATGATAAGGATACCGGAAGACCAAGTTCATCTAGGACACCTGAGATTATTGAAAAAGTGCGTGATTTCGTGGCAAACAATCGATGTGCATCACTAAGTATGATGGAAGAGTCTTTAAACATCAACAAAGAAATGATTCGAACCATCCTGCATGAAGATTTGGACAAAACAAAAGTCTGTGCTAAATTTGTTGCACACACGTTAACCAATGAACAAAAATCAAGGAGAAGTGCACATTGCAGAGACATCATTTCAGCCGCTGAAAATGATCCAAACTTCTTAAAATCGATTGTTACAGGTGATGAAACATGGTGTTTTCAATATAATCCTAAAACAAAGCGACAAAGTGCGGAATGGAAGTCAAAAAACTCACCACAAGCCAAAAGAACAAGAAAAGTTCCATCGAAAATCAAAACAATGGTCATTACATTCTTCGATAGTAAGGGTATTATCCACAAAGAATTTGTTCCAAGTGGACAAACAATTACTGGTGAGTTTTATTTAAATGTTTTGAGGCGTTTGATGGGCAGAATTTGTTGCATTCGTCCAGAATATCGGGATGAAAACAGTTGGTATTTGTTGCACGATAATGCACCCAGTCACACCTCACTTCTTGTTCGAAGATTTTTGGCGAAAAATAACGTGTGTGTGTTGAATCATCCCCCGTATTCGCCTAATTTTGCACCCTGCGACTTTTCTTTATTCCCAAAACTTAAAATGACGTTAAAAGGGTGTTATTTTTATGATATTTCGACCATACAAACAGCTTCGACGCGTGCTTTGGAGGCAATTCCGCAAAGTGAACTGGAACAGGCATTCAAATCATTATCAAATCGCTGTAACAAGTGTATTGAAGCAGGAGGGACTTATTTTGAATAACAAACCAAAACAAATTATAATTTCTTGTTTCTATTTCATTTTACAGACCCAGTCTTAAAAATTCTTTGCCACACTGTGTAGATGCTACTATATTTTGCAGTACTGCATAGCATGCATTGTTCTAAACGTATTTTTTAACATTTTGGTATGAAAAACTCAATACAACTATAATTCCAGTATTATCCCCATGTTGCTTTCCATGTTTTGGCCACTTGTTCTGAGTGAGAACTTTTGTCAGCATCTCCCTCATTTAACAGGTTTGGATGAGCTTAATACAAATCATCAAATCACAGTGGCTGAAAAAAAAAATGGCACCAACAATAAATTCGAAATAAACACCTAAAGAGTTACCATAAAATAATAAATTTATAATACAAATACAAAGAAAAAATGAAATTAAAAATTTCAAAAACCAGAAAACATCACTTAATTTTTAAATACACCAGAGTTGAATAATTACGAAACGCATATAGCGTATGAAATCCGTTTATTTTCGTGGTGTAGACTACACCACGAAAATAAACGGATTTCATACACTATATGCGTTTTGTAATTAAAAAACATCACATTGGCCAAACTAAATGTGGCTTTTTTGTATCCAAACTCTGCAACCCATGAAACTATAAGCTTAAATAAAAAATATTTTTAAAATGTGCATGTACCACAGAAAGAAAACAGTACTAAATACATAAATAGTAACATATGTAAATGACAACTCCTACTATCAGTATAAAGGAAACATACACAAGGAAAAAAAGTAATGCATCTATGGGATCACAACTTTCAGGATTACTACTACAAGTAATATTACAAGAAGCTAAAACTGAAATTGCAATAAAACAGTATCGAAACTCCAGCACACTTTCTGAGATATCATTGATGATATACTCATCTTCTGGAAATACAAAACAAATAAACATTAGTTTATAGAAACAGATACTATGAAATATATTCATCAATAAAACTAACACTTGGAATGGAAAGAAGCAATAAATTACCCTTTCTTGACTAAGGACAAAATAGAGTATGAAACATATCATAAACCAAATGTCATACCATCAATCATTCCAGTTAATTATAATCAAAGTTAAACATCCTAAACAATGCTGTAGTCATCCTCAATGTTAAACATCCTCAATGCTGGTAGTTACAAAATACCAATACTTAAAAATCAACCCAATAAAAAGAAATGCTGCATAAGAAGAGCAAATGCAAATATGAACATTAGGTTATCACAACATATCAAGAAATATGTATAATAATGAACAACACGAAACAGCATTGGTGCTATACTTTATAGAAATGTACCCCAGATTAGGAAAACATACAAATAATCTCTGAGCACAGAAGGTGTACTGAGATAATTACCGTGGAACCAATATGTGTAGAAAAATAAAAAGAAACTACTACATTAAAATGCCATTTAAGTTTATAGAGACATGGAAACACCTAATTAATCAAGAAAAAAAAACAATGTAGAAGGCGAATGAAAAGATATAGGAGAAATCAGGGAATAAAAAACGATCTTTTCTCACCTCAAATAGATAATGAAAAAAAATAATAATAATAAAGGCTGACAGTTGAACAGAAGAATCAATAAGAAACAAGAAAGATGGCATCGAATTTTCGGGTGTAATAAGCACATCTTTTGAATCCGTTCTGAGGCAAATTAAATTTATCCAAGCTATTCAAAGTCAATGGAACCGGTATGGAAAACAATAGTATCTGATGGAAGAAAGAAGTTTTTCAATTGGGTTTTTAATCCCTCTGATATTGCTGTAAACGGAATCACGAGATTATGCCCTCTGATTGAAGACTTGTGTGTTAAGAAAAATATGAATTTATATGAGAAACATTTCGCACCGGAAACGCTCTCCAACACAGAAAGAATTTTTCAAATCTGACTCAGAAACAGAGATATTGACAAAAATAAGATGTGACTTTACGTCCCCTGGTGGGAAAACCATGATGCATTATTTTAGGAAGAAAGTATTCTCAAAAGGTTTATCCATACGAGCGGTATCGGTCCAAGAAAAAAAAATTAGTCGAGTTTTCAGGAGCCCAGATTTTGTTACAAATACATCAGAAGCAGAAATTAACACTTATGCCCCCTGGTGGACAAACCATTCTTTACCATACATTAGAAATTATGGGGAAAATATTTTCCATCAGTTCTTGTATGCGATACAGGAAGAATTTTTCAAATCGGAGTTTTAGGAGCAGAAATAACACAGAAAACACAATTTACCTTTGTGCTCCCTAGCAGAAAGTCTATGATTTACTTGAAAATTTTGAATTTATAGGGAAAGCATTTCACATCATAAACACTATCCAACAAAGAAAGAATTTTTCAAATCGGACTGTTAGAAGTAGAGATATTGACAAAAATAAGATCTGCATCTACTCCCCCTGGCATAGGAACCATGCATTATTTCAAGAAGAAAAGTTTTCTAAAAGGTTTGACAACATGAGTAGTATCGGTCAACAAATCACATTTTTTTTTCAATTGAGATTTTAGAAGCTCATATTTTGCTGCAAATACATCAGAAGCGGAAATTAAGACTTACCCCGCCTGGTGGCCAAACCATTTTTTACAAAAATTAGAAATTATGTGCAAAGGATTTCCCATCAGCAGCTGTATCCGGTGCAGAAAGAATTTTTCAAATCGGAGATTTAGAAGCAGAGATATAGGGGGAAAGCAATTTACCTTTACACCCCTAACAGAAAGTCTATGAATTACTTGAAAATTTTGAAATTATATGAAAAATATGTCACACTGGAAACACTATCCAACAAAGAAAGAATTTTTCAAATCGGACTCCTAGAAGTAGAGATATTGACAAAAATAAGATATACATCTACACCCCCTGGCGGAGAAACTGTGGAATATTTTAAGAAGAAAATATTCCGAAAAGGTTTATTGATGTGAGTGGCATCAGTCCAAGAAAGAATTTTTTCAATCGATATTTTAGAAGCTCAGATTTTATGGCAAATACATCAGAAGCGAAAATTAACACTTATGCCCCCTGGTGGCCAAAGTATTATTTACCAAAAATTTGAAATTATATGCAAAAGATTTTCCATCAGGAGATGTATCCGCTGAAGAAAAAAATGTTCAAATCGGAGTTTTAGAAGAAGAGTTATCGGGGGAAAATGTAATTTACTTTTACGCCCCCTAGTGAAAAATCTATGCATAATTTGAAAAAGTAACTATATCTAAAATACTTTTTTGTTTTTTGGATTGGAGGTTTAACGACCACCGTGAGCAACTCAATGGGCTATAAGCAGTCGTCCGTCCCTGATATAGGGTCACTGGTTCCAGGGAAGGGAGAGAGCCAGTGCCGTAGGACAAACACAACATCCATGCGTCACCGGGATCCGAACCCGGAACCCTTTCGGACGAATGATCAGAAGCCATCGCTTAGACCACTGCGCCACAGGGGCGGCTAAAATACTCTTCAACATAAATGGAATTGAAAGATAAAAGAATTTTTTCAATCTGATGTTTAGAAGCAAATATGTGGAATAAAACGTATTTTTGAATTCAACATCATCTGCATTTACACCCTCTAGCGGCGAAATTGTACATCGTAAAAAAAAAAAACTAAATGAAGGATTATCATTCGATGGGTTCCATTTCAACTCAGGCAGGGTCGTACCATCATGGTCTCAGATTTCTCTAAAAAAATTAAGGGGTGTTCCTTGACTAAAATAAGGAGACCCATATTTTTCTTTCGGCAAGAAAAAATTTTCCCTTCGAGATAAAGGGTTTCAAATCTTGCACCGTCAAACAAGCTCTCTAGAAAACGGTTATTTTTCCTAACTTCAGCGAGTCATTGCAGCAGAGTTAAAAAAGATATCGTGTTCTTCTATTTTTTACATTGTGTGTATAACATATAATAATATATGGTGCTAATATTTGCTACACATCGTATGATTAAAATTTTAAAAAATCGCAAACTTTGTGATTTTTAAAAAAATTGCAATTTTTTAAGTTTTTTTAAACAGGTTTGGATGGAGTTTTTTCTATATTCGTTTTTTTCGTTAAAGACATACAAATGTGCACTTTATTTGTAATTTTTTGTGTGTTTGTGAAACTGCTAGTTTCCGCGTTTCGGCAGCGTTAAAAAAAGCCGATTTTGAAAAATCTCTAACTTTGCCAACGATTTTCTCAAAAAGGCCATTTTTTAAAATTCTGAAAATTAAATCCCTGTTTGATTATCAACAGGAGAATATCTGTGTAAATTTTCACGGACCTAAAAACGCTCGTTTCCGAGTTAGACGCGTTTGAATTCGGTTTGAAAGCCTACGATTTCCCGTGTTCTAATGGCGCCATTTTGGAAAAATCTCAGGCGCAAAGTACGTACGTTATCTCTTACCCGAATCAAAGCGTTAGATATTCTTTGCCCGAATGATGGAATGAAAGCATTGGGTCAGCTGGCCTTGGTTGAATACATCCACCTCACCCTTCCCCGAGTGATGACATGCCTATAAAACTGTCGGGGGGGTAACCAATACATAAAGAAAATTCTTGCTGCTCCACTAACAAAGTTGAGTTGCGAAAGACAGCAGCAGCAGTTGTTTGTTTGTTTACGTATATACTTAAACATCGCATAAGAAAAGACTATGAAAGAGTAGAAAACTGTTGTGAAATAATTTTAAGAAAAAGAGTGCAGGGCACGTGTACCGTAAGTTAATTTTCGATGGCTAAACAACCTCGAGTTTTTCTGGGAGTTGCTAATTGTAGGCTACTGTCAGAAGAGCAGTTGCTGTTTTGTTATAGTTGCTAAAGTTAACCTCAGTTTTTCGTAATAGTAAAATATTCGCTCAGGAGAATTTTGTCCTCTGCGAACGGGGGAGAAGGTGCAATGCTCTTGACCTCGCTGCTGGGTTGATAGCGCTGGTCGCTACCGAAACTCTGCTTACCTCCTCTCCAAAACGTAATGGCAATTGTCTAATCTACTAAATAAATAACAATTAACACATACGCGTGCATGCTTATTCATAAAATGTAAGTTGAGGATATTTCCTGTTCAATCAGCTGATTTTACAAGTAAAATTCATGTACAAAATATGCGCTTATAATGGTGTAAAGATTTTTATCTATTTAAAACATATTCAAAGATTTCAATTTTTTAAAGGGGGGGGGATTGTGTTCGCAGTGATCTCCACCTGGGCCACGATAAACCATGCACTGCCCATGGCTTCTGTTCCCTTAGAAGATAATCCTAGATCGATGGGAGACCAGCGGAGTTTTGACACCCCCCCCCCTCACGTGTTGGTGAGGTGTCTCAAAGCTAGGTAGCTTTCAGAAATGTCTCAACTTAGTTGGCTGGTAATAAGAGAGGGATTCCATTTCAACTCTGGCAGGGTCGTACCATCACGGTCTCAGATTTCTCTAAAAAAATTAAGGGGGTGTTCCTTGATTAAAATAAGGGTACCCATATCTTTCCTTTCGGCAAGAAAAAAAAATTTCCCTTCGAGACAGAGGGTTTCAAATCTTCCACCGTCAAACAAGCTCACTAAAAAACCGGTTATGTTTCCTAACTTCAGTGAGTCATTGCAGCAGAATTAAAAAGATCTTTTGTTCTGGTATTTTTAATTACATTGTGTGTATAACGTATAATAATATTTGATGCTAATATTTTTTACACATCGTATGATTAAAATTTAAAAAAAATCGTAAACTTTGATTTTTAAAAAAAATTGAAATTTTTAAAAAAAATTTTTAACTGGTTCAAATGGAGTTTTTTTTTCTATACTCGTTTTTTTGTTAAAGGCATACAAATGTGCACTTTATTTGCAATTTTTTATGTGTCTGTGAAACTGCTAGTTTCTGCAGGTTAAAAACAGCCGATTTTGAAAAATCTCCAACTTTGTCAACGATTTTCTCAAAACAGCCCTTTTTAAAATTCTGAAAATTAAATCCCTGTTTCATTATCAACAGGAGAATATCTGTGTAAATTTTCACGGACCTAAAAACGTCCGTTTCCGAGTTAGACACGTTTGAATTTGATTTGAAAACCTACGATTTCTCCGTGTTCTAAAGCGGCAATTTTGGAAATATCTCAGGCGCAAAGTATGTATTCTCTTACCCGAATGAGAGCGTTGGATCCGTCCACCTGACCCTACCCTGGGCGATAACACGCCTAAAAAACGGTCTTGGAAAAAAAAAATAACAAATCTCTATATATAGATTTGAATGTATGTCTGCTAAACAAATTTACAGTTTTCAATTTAAAACCACCAAACTTGGTATACTATCTCATGGTACCCTAACTTAAACCGTAGACGGTTTTTGGAAGGGGTCGGAGCCCGGGGTCAAGGGGCTCCACACAAAACTTCCATAAAATCTAGTTTTCAATTTAGAACCACCTAATTTGCAATACTATAGCATGGTACCCTAACTTAGACCGCAGACTGTTTTTGGAAGGGGTCGGAGCCCTGGGTCAAAGGGCCCCCACACAAAATTTCCGTAAAATATACTTGTAAACTATAGTGCCCTAACTGAGACCGTAGATGGTTTTAGGAAGGGGGGAGGGGGGTAGAGCGCTGGGTGGGTGGGAGCCCGTGGTCAAAGAGCCCCACGCAAAATTTCCGTAAAATCTAGTTTTCAATTTAGAACCATCAAACTTGGTATACTTTTTCTTGGCACCCTAACTTTGTAAAATATTTTACGAAAATTTTGTAGGGGTGGGGGCTTGACCCCGGGTTCCGACCCCTTCCCAAAACCGTCTAGTCAAAGTTAGGGTGCCAAGAAAAAGTATACCAAATTTGATGGTTCTAAATTGAAAACTAGATTTTACGGAAATTTTGCGTGGGGCCCTTTGACCCGGGCTCCCCCTTCCAAAAACCATCTACGATCTAAGTTAGGGTACCATGAGATAGTATACCAAGTTTGATGGTTTTAAATTGACATACATTCAATTCTCTATATATAGAGATTTGTTTTTTTTCCCCAAGACCGTTTCTTAGGCATGTTATCGCTCAGGGTAGGGTGAGGTGGACGGATCCAGCACTCTCATTCGAGTAAGAGAAAACGTACTTTGCGCCTTAGATTTTTCCAAAATGGCGCCTTTAGAACACGGAGAAATCGTAGGTTTTCAAACCAAATTCAAACGCGTCTAACTCGGAAACGGGCGTTTTTAGGTCTGTGAAAATTTACACAGATATTCTCCTGTTGATAATAAAACAGTGATTTAATTTTCAGAATTTTAAAAAAGGGCTTTTTTGAGAAAATCGTTGGCAAAGTTGGAGATTTTTCAAAATCGGCTATTTTTAACGCTGCGGAAACTAGCAGTTTCACAGACACATAAAAAATTGCAAATAAAGTGCACATTTGTATGTCTTTAACAAAAAACGAGTATAGAAAAAAAAACTCCATCTGAACCAGTTAAAAAAAATCTTAAAAATTTCAATTTTTTTTTAAAATCGAAGTTTACGATTTTTTAAAATTTTAATCATACGATGTGTAAAAAATATTAGCATCACATATTATTATACATTATACACACAATGTAATAAAAAATACCAGAACAAAATATCTTTAATTCTGCTGCAATGACTCGCTGAAGTTAGGAAAAATAACCGTTTTTTAGAGAGATTGTTTGACGGTGGAAGATTTGAAACCCTCTGTCTCGAAGGGAAAATTTTTTCTTGCCGAAAGAAAAGATATGGGTCTCCTTATTTTAATCAAGGAACACCCCTAAATTTTTTTAGAGAAATCTGAGACCGTGATGGTACGACCCTGCCAGAGTTGAAATGGAATCCCTCTCTTGTTACCAGCCAACTAAGTTAAAACATTTTTGAAAGCTACCTAGCTTTGAGACACCTCACCAACACGTGAGGGGAGGGGGTCAAAACTCCGCTGGTCTCCCATCGATCTAGGATTATCTTCTAAGGGAACAGAAGCCATGGGCAGTGCATGGTTTATCGTGGCCCAGGTGGAAATCACTAAGAACACAATCACCCCCCCCTCTTTAAAAAAATTGAAATCTATGAATATGTTTTAAATAGATAAAAATCTTTACACCATTATAAGTGCATAAGTTGTATATGTATTCTACTTGTAAAATCAGTTGATTGAACAGGAAATATACTCAACTTACATTTTATGAATAAGCATGCACGCGTATGTGTTAATTGTTATTTATTTAGTAGATTAGACAATTGCCATTACGTTTTGGAGAGGAGGTAAGCAGAGTTTCGGTAGCGACCAGCGCTATCAACCCAGCAGCGAGGTCAAGAGCATTGCACCTTCTCCCCCGTTCGCAGAGGACAAAATTCTCCTGAGCGAATATTTTACTATTACGAAAAACTGAGGTTAACTTTAGCAACTATAACAAAACAGCAACTGCTCTTCTGACAGTAGCCTACAATTAGCAACTCCCAGAAAAACTCGAGGTTGTTTAGCCATCGAAAATTAACTTACGGTACACGTGCCTGCACTCTTTTTCTTAAAATTATTTCACAACAGTTTTCTACTCTTTCATAGTCTTTTCTTATGCGATGTTTAAGTATATACGTAAACAAACAAACAACTGCTGCTGCTGTCTTTCGCAACTCAACTTTGTTAGTGGAGCAGCAAGAATTTTCTTTATGTATTGGTTACCCCCCCCCCCCGACAGTTTTATAGGCATGTCATCACTCGGGGAAGGGTGAGGTGGATGTATTCAACCAAGGCCAGCTGACCCAATGCTTTCATTCCATCATTCGGGCAAAGAATATCTAACGCTTTGATTCGGGTAAGAGATAACGTACGTACTTTGCGCCTGAGATTTTTCCAAAATGGCGCCATTAGAACACGGGAAATCGTAGGCTTTCAAACCGAATTCAAACGCGTCTAACTCGGAAACGAGCGTTTTTAGGTCCGTGAAAATTTACACAGATATTCTCCTGTTGATAATCAAACAGGGATTTAATTTTCAGAATTTTAAAAAATGGCCTTTTTGAGAAAATCGTTGGCAAAGTTAGAGATTTTTCAAAATCGGCTTTTTTTAACGCTGCCGAAACGCGGAAACTAGCAGTTTCACAAACACACAAAAAATTACAAATAAAGTGCACATTTGTATGTCTTTAACGAAAAAACGAATATAGAAAAAACTCCATCCAAACCTGTTTAAAAAAACTTAAAACATTGAAATTTTTTTAAAAATCACAAAGTTTGCGATTTTTTTAAATTTTAATCATACGATGTGTAGCAAATATTAGCACCATATATTATTATATGTTATATACACAATGTAAAAATACAAGAACACGGTATCATTTTTAACTCTGCTGCAATGACTCGCTGAAGTTAGGAAAAATAACCGTTTTCTAGAGAGCTTGTTTGACGGTGCAAGATTTGAAACCCTTTATCTCGAAGGGAAAATTTTTTCTTGCCGAAAGAAAAAATATGGGTCTCCTTATTTTAGTCAAGGAACACCCCTTAATTTTTTTAGAGAAATCTGAGACCATGATGGTACGACCCTGCCTGAGTTGAAATGGAACCCATCATTCGCATATTTCAAGCTTCCAAATGCAAAAAGAATTTTTCAAATCGGACTAATAGTTGCAGAGATATCGTGGGTACAGATGGACGGACGGACAAACCGATAACATAAGCACGATATTTTTTTACAAAAGACGTGCTAAAAAGGATGATTGTGACATTTAGAGATAGAAAGAATAGAACCTCCCTAATGGCCAAGATTCACTCTGCTGCAAAAGATATCTGTGAGATGTATTTATCTGTGAATGGCAACAATTGCATGCATTGGAAACTGGGAAATATTATGTAGATGATGGAATGAGGTAAACCTTTTGGATTCTGAGTTCTTAATACCATTCATGGTGTTATACCCATGGTTTTAATGCAATTCATCTAGTTTTAAGCAAAAAAACAGCAAGCCGAAAAGGCGACAAATGTTACGCACAAAAATAAAACCTCTGAACTAGGTATAATTGAGTGAAAGAAGCATATCCATAGAATTGATACAACAGTCTTTAAAAATGGAAAGGAAGTTAAACACAGAAAGAGAGCTTATAAACATTTTTTGCTTACATCCAGTGGCGGCTCGTGAGTACATCTACAGGGGGTTCACAATTAATAATTTGCAGTTTTTGAGATACACTGTGTCACACACTTGTGTGTTGCTTGCAATATTCACATAATTTAGGCGCTGCTATACCTTGATGTAATGTATTAATTTTGAAACAAAATGTTATTATAGATATTACTGTACTTTAACTGTTTCACAACTTAATAATAAAGGATTACTTTATTGATCATACTTGTTATAATATGCTAATTGTTCTTTTTACTGAAACAATTATTTTCATTTAATTTTAGAGTAGTAAAATAAACGCAAAACAGAAAGCTTGTTTTAAGTGTTAAATATTTAGATAGTTAGTCATAAGGCCTCATGCTCTCAATTATTAGATTAGATTATTAAACACACAGAAAAAGGAAAATAATCAAAGCTGCTGCATATGATGGTAAGGTCTAGTATTTACCTACACAAATTTACTTGGATGGTAGCTTACACAAATATTTTCTTTAAGTACAGTTTTGTAAACAAAGTCCATCCTTCTATCTTTTCTTGACACAAAAACATCAATAACTCTTTCATTGAAATTACGGATGTTAGAAATCATTTCCTTCTGGATTGCAAGCATGGCTAAAGCTGTAAGCCTCTCTTGACACATCGTAGACCCAAAAATGTCTTTATCAGTTTTAGGGTTTAAAAACACCTTTCAGCTTCAGTAGTCGTCATTGGTATTGTAGCAATAATTAATAACAGTTTATAACTTTCAGAAAATGATGACAATAAGTTGTTTTCAATAAAAAAAAACTGTAAAAGACTAACAGCACCATGCATGTTTCTGAAATCAGTTCTTTTGTAAATGATTTCAAGCTGTCTTGAGGCGATTTTTTTCAAGAAATGAATATACATTTACTGTATCTTCAAGCAATTCCTCGGGGAATTTCTGTTCAAACTCTTCAAACTTTTGTGATTCAAAAAGAGATACAGCTGAGCAAGATGTTGTGAATGAAAATCTTGTTTTTATTTGCGCTGTAATAATGTCACAGGTTTCCTTGGCAGCCACTGTTCCACTTAAGTAAAAATCTTCTTCACGCCTCGATCGTTTCCTTATCAATGGCTTTGACGAAGTGGTCAACATTGGATTTAGTTCTCACAGCATCAGTGTAAGTTAGCTGTAATTGGTTGTACAAAATATCCACATGTGGCATTAATCTGTGAAAAACAGAAAGCCAAAATATGAACTTATTATCTCTAAGGAGACGAGCTAGAGCACCAGCTTTAATTATGGTGGTTGGTTGCTTAGAGGTTGATTCGATTTCCTCCATACATTCAATTAATTTCTCTCTGTACTCAAAAAAAGTATTAACAGTTCTGCTCTTAAAATTCCACCTTGTAGCTGACGCCCGAGGTATTCGTTTGCCAACTATCTTGTCCAAAACAGACACTGTCTGAGGGGAATTCGAAAAAAAATTGTTATATCACTTAAGTCCAAAAAAAAAAAATTCTGACATCTTGGTTTTGGCTTTCTGCTTCAGCTAAATCAAGTTCAACTGATGAGCGTAACAGTGAACAGGTTTGTTGCACTATGGTCTGCATGCCAGCATGGTGCCCACTCATTACATTCACACCGTCATAGCTTTGAGATATGAGTTTTTCTGGATTTTGCACAACATAATCTAAACTGGTACAAATACATTTGGCTATAGATCCTGCGTCGTGCCCTTCAGGGTTTTCAAATTTCCAAAATCTTTCAACTGGTTGGCCATTAGCTAAAACATAGCGGAAAACTATAACTAACTGAAATACAGATGAGACGTCTGATGTTTTGTCCGCAATCAAAGAAACATACTGTGCAGTTTTTATTTCTTCTATTATGTTTTCTTGACATACAAAAAGCATACAATCTAACAATTCATTTTGAATTTCTTTCGAGGTACCTTTAAAGACAGTAGCGGTACTCAAGTGTTCTTTCAAAGATGAGTCAAGTTCTGCAGAAAAGTTTACAAGCCCTTTAAATATGCCAGGATTTAAGGAATCGTCATCCTCACGATGACCTTGAAGGGCCAACTCAAATGCACAGCAAAATTTAATACAGTCTATAAGCTTGGAAAGTACATACCTATTTTTAGTCACTTGTTCATTGCGCTTTTTAATATTTTGTCGATAAGCACTGTCAAGCTGCTGACGAACGTCAATCTTTCCCAGCAAATTGAAATCCAATGTAGCACTAATGTGTCCATGAGAACTTGCGTGTTTTTTAATTTTTTGGGTCAAATGAGCTAAGTCACAAACGCCGTTTTTCACCCAACTAGGATCGCCCTTTTCACAGGAAAAAAACAAACAAGAAAAACAAAATATTTTGTTTGTTCGTTCACAACCACAAAGCTAAAGATTTTTTTTGTATAGCTCTTCTTTAAATTCTCTTTTAAAAGTTCTAGATTTTGATGTCAATGCTTGACTTATATTAAGTCAGGCCGTTGGCCTGCCACTCTCTTTTATTGCTATTTTAACTTCTATGGGAAAATTGCCAAACGCTACTTCCTTTAAATTACTGAGTAGTTACAGGTACTTTCCATTATTGTACAGTAAATAAAAACAACAGTTCACTAGCTACACTACAATAGATAAACTGTAATAAGTGTAATTTCAACTAAAACTTTATCAAAAAAAAATCGAAACTGGAAACTCCAAAACACAAATGTAACACGCGCACAAAGGTTAGGAGCATCCCCCGTCAACTACAGCCGTGCAACAACTGAGCTGAGCTGTGTCACAGGCAGCTCATCGGTATTCTCCATTAAGCCGCTTGTAGACATGTTTCCTCCCCCCTACCGCGAGCAAATGGACTCGCCCGTCTGTCACATATCCCGTGTGTCCAGTATTGAGAGCGGCACATTCAGTCCGCTCCTAGCCACTGGCGCGTCACTACACTTAACCTTACTTTGCGCACTCTACGCTGTTTTTCAGTGTCCGCTCTTTCAAACTTACTGAAGATAAGCCATTTAGTACTGCGTCAATAAAGATATATTACTTATATCGTATAATTATTTTTCTATTTTTTATAGGGGGTTCACGTGCTCTTGTGCTCTTATGGACGAGCCGCTACTGCTTACATCCATTCTTATTTGCAGAATGCAATTATATATACAATAATATGCACCCACCACAAGTCATCCTGAAGAAGAAATTGAAGAATTTTATGAGGAAATTCGTCATCTAAATAATAAAGGTAAGCAGCACTTGAAGATAATTATGGGAGATTTCAATGCAAAAATAAGGCAATGGCAACAGAATGAAACTTCAGTAGGTAAATTCGGTCACGGCAACAGAAACCAGCGTGGAAATACTCTCGTTGAGTTTGCAGAGGCAGAAGGGTTTTTCATCTTGAACTCCTTTTTCAAGAAAAAGCCACACAGGAAATGGACATGGAGACATCCAATTGGGACGACAAGTGAAATTGATTTTATTATGTGTAATAAAAAATTCGCCATAAAAGACTGCAGTGTGCTAAACAAGTTCAACACAGGTAGTGACCACAGATTGGTGAGATGTAAGATGCACCTCAACACTAAACTCGAACGTGGCAAGCTCATAAGACAAACAAAATGTATTGACATAACCAACCTTAAAAAACACCATAATACCTTCAAGTTGGAACTGAAGAACAGATTCTCTGCTTTAGAAGGCCTAACATTGGAAGAAGTGGATATTTCTGAAGTTACCAGAAAAGTAACCAAAGCTCTTATGAAAACAGCAACAAAATTAGCTGGGTCTATGAACAAGTTGCATGTGAACAAATTATCAGGAAAAACCAAAATGTTGATGCAAAAAAGAAGAGAAATGAGGACAACTAAAGAAGATGTGACTTTCTAAGTGGAATATATAGAGCTATGCAAGACAGTACAAAAAAGTATCACTGAAGACGTAAGGAAATTCAACTGTGAACTAGTAAGGAAAGCAATTGAAAACAACCAAAGCCTAAAGATAGCAAAGGGACATCTCAGTAAGGGAAGAAAACAGATTATGGCACTGAGAAAAGAAAATGGTTCTGTAACAAGAAATAGAGGCAGAAATTTTGACAAGAGTGAAAGATTTCTACTCCAAATTATATGAAAGGGATGATACATGTACTCCAGACATCATGAAAGGTACCAGTACCAGAGTTCTTCCAGTCCTCCCAGCAGAACATACAATCAAGAACATGAAGTGGGGAAAAGCTCCAGGAGAAGATGGAATTACTGTAGACATCATACAAGAAGCAAGTGGAGAAATCGACACAGTACTCACCCAAATTTTCACTCAATGCCTTAATGAAGGGAAGATTCCTGAGGATTGGAACAATGCTACAATGATCCTGCTACATAAAAAAGGTGACATTGAGGATCTCAGGAACTACAGACCTATCAGCCTCCTATCAGTGGTTTATAAAATCTTCACTAAAGTTCTTTCACACCGCTTGAAGGTAACACTGGACATGGCTCAACCAAAGAACAAGCTGGATTCAGGAGTGGCTACAGCACAATAGATCGTATCCACGTACTGAGAGAACTAATTGAAAGAGCGAGGGAATATGAACTTCCATTGTGCATGGCTTTTATTGATTATGAAAAAGCCTTTGATTCGGTAAAACCATCAGCCGTTACAATGGCTCTGAAATCCTGCAGTATTGAAGATGCGTACATTAATATTATTAATAACATCTATGAAAATGCAAGTGCAAAGATTCGGCTGTTTGAAAATACAACACACATAAAAATTGGAAAAGGAGTGAAACAAGGTGACACCATATCTCCGAAGCTCTTTAATGCCACATTGGAAAATGTCTTTCAATCACTGAACTGGGAAAACAAAGGGATAAAGATTAATGGAGATTATCTAACCCACCTTTGTTTTGCTGATAACATAGTCATTTTTGCAACTACCCCATCAGAGCTGCAGAGTATGATCCAGGAACTTGCTGACAAGAGTAAAGAAGTGGGATTAAAAATGAACTTTCAGAAGACAAAAGTGATGTACAATGCTTTTACAAGAAATGAAGATTTATCGATTGATGGAGAAAAGCTGGAGATAACAGACACGTACGTTTATCTTGGACAGCAGATATCAAGTGAGGGTCACATTGATGAAGAAATTAATCGGCGTACAAAACTTGGCTGGAGAGCTTTTGGAAGAAACAGCATAATTTTCAAGAGCAATATGCCATTATGTCTTAAAAGAAAAGTGTTTGATCAATGCATCCTTCCAGTGCTTACGTATGGTGCAGAGATGTGGACCTTAACAAAAAGAGACATACAAAGGCTGCAGACAACTCAAAGCAGCATGGAGAGGTGCATGCTTGGTGTAACCAGGAGAGATAAGAAGAGGAACTCGTGGATCCGAAAAATGACAAGAGTGGAAGACATCATGATCAGAGTTAAATCCCTGAAATGGCAATGGGCTGGACATACTGCCAGAAGGACAGACCATCAATGGACAGCCAAAATTTTAGATTGGATTCCAAAGGACAGGAAAAGACCCAGAAGAAGACCACATGGGAGATGGGTGGATGAAATTCGAAAGTATGTGGAAGTAACATGGAGGAGACTGGCACAAGACAGACCGTTGTGGAGGAAACTTGGGGAGACCTTCGCCCAGCAGTGGATTGATAATGGTTGACAATGATGATGATGATATCCCAAAACCTGAAGCACTAAAACAAACATAACATGAGAACAGAAATGTTAAGGATAATATAATAAATGTCTTAACAATGATGCCTTAGAAACCATGTACTACATAAGAAGCTACTTATGACAGGATGACTTTAATTTGTTGAGGTATTTTTCTATTGAGGAGTTTTGGGAAATTCCAAAACTACTTCAAAGTGCTGTGTGTTGGTGAAATGGTCATGTTGCAGAGGAAAATGATTTGTGGAGTATGTTGTCTCAGGTGTAAAAAGTTTGCATGAAATTCATACTGAAAATAAATGAAGGAAAAACCATTATGATTTTTGAGCAAAAGACTGTTCTGTTGGTATTGAATGCAAAAACAGCCTGAATAGTACAGAGAAGATAGACAAGGTGAATGAGTTTATGTATTTCAGAAGAACATTTGACAGAGAAAACAGAATGGATGGTGAAATAAGCAGGCAAGTGAATTCAGCTTTGAAAGTCATAGCTGCTTTAAGAAGATTTCACAAGACTGATGGATTCTCAAAAAAATTCCAAATTGCTGTGTATGAAAGAATAATTATTCCTATTCCCGATGACCTGAGCCCAGAAAAACCACAAGAGTCATTTGTGTGCTGGAGAGGTGCATTACTTAAGGGAAGTCTGTGGTGTGATGTGCTCTGATCATTTGAGGAAATATGATGTTTTGCAGATAGAGCAAAAAGTTTTATTAGTAGGGTGAAGACATATTTTGAGGTGGTTTTGCCATTTGGCATGTTAAAAGAATGAGTGGTGAGATACTTACTGAGGAAATTTATTAAGGCCACATGGCAGAAAAGAAAAATAAAGAAAGCCAAGGAAATCATGGCAGCACCAGATTCAGGAATGTCTTCATGAAAAAAAAAAAAATGAGGTACAAAACATCTGATGTGAGATGTGTGACAGAAGCCAGTGAGGTTCAAGTTGTGTGCCGAGATTGCTGTAAATGAAGATGTTTGATACATCAACAGAAAGTAAAACTAACACTATCAGTAACTTTGATTTGTCAAATGATCTTTCTTTAAGGAGTTAATACCTGAATCTCAAAAAACATGTTAGTGACATGCATAAGATGTATTATAAATAATGTCACGTATTGATAATTAATACAAAGAGAAAAATGTAAATAATGTCACCTATTGATAATTAACACAAAGAAAAAAATTAAAAGCATTTCCAAAAATTAAGTGGAGAAAAACTGACACAGTTTCTACTCCGTATAATTTTGCAAAACAATGACAGATGATTATATTGATTGAATCTTGGACACTAACAAATTGTTGGTTTCCTCCAAGATAGAATCATCATGAAAATATTTACAGAAACAGCATTTATACCTGATTGTTGCTTTATCACACTTCCAGTAATTTCCCAATAATAAAGCATCCATGTAAAATGATTTTATTTGCGACTTTCTTGATTTAATTTTCTCCCTGTGCAAAATAAAAGTGTTTCTTTAGTGAAACAGAATTATGTATGTTAAAACAATTTTATCAAAATCAGATAACTTGAACCAAGAATGTGAGCACAGTCAAATCAAACTACCTGAACTAAGTATATGAGCACAATCAAATCAAACTGTCTGAACTAATTATGTAAACACAGAATAATCAGTGTCCAGGTTATGCTTTTCACCACACTTCTGATAGAGTAACAAACATCTATAAAAATATAATATATGATGAAATGAAGTCAATGCATTTTCTAATTCAGTAAAATTAGGAGTTTCTGTGTACTTCACATTAGCTTTCATTGCACCATGCATAGGGAAACACAAAAATTAAATACTTTAAAAATCTCAATACGTTTACATTTGTGAATCAATTTTTTACACATGAAGTAGATGATCATGCCCATTAAAATATGTTAACCAGTTATGTACTAGCATAAGCTACTGCAGAACATAACTAAACTATGGTGCCATGCACAGGGTACCACAAAAATGAAATATCATATCAACATATTTGATTTTACATTGCCACACAAATGTGAAATTTAAACCACAGTCAAGATGAAAATAATTACAATGTCAAAATAAATTAACACTAGTACACATATGGGAATAATGCCAGGATATCATTCACAGTTATATAAAAGCATGCAATCATTTTCTTAGATTTCTGATCAAAACTACAAAACATCTTATAAGTCTGTTCTCATGTACACAATATTTGTTTTTACTTTCATTATATTTGACATGATTAACACAGTAATATAATTAATGTCATTTTTATTTTCATTTCTTTCTTCATTGATTTTCAGAAAAGGCAATGATTAAGTTGTTTTCCATACAAAACTCTCATTTGTTAGAGTCCTTTACACTGTTAGGAATAATCTGAATCTAGTACAGAGCCATAAATGCCAAGTATAGAATTGCATATAACAGAGTCAAAGAAAGTTTACAGTGCATCTATGTCAAGTAACCCCATATTAACACAACTGACCATGGAATATGCCCCAAATGGTGGACAAGATAATAAACTATAAGTTGAAATTTTATTTCATTTTTAACATCATGCAGCTATGGAACTTTTTATTTATTAATTAACTAGAGCACAAACTGCTTTGAAAAAGGCATATATGTATATATATACAGGGATTGGACTGAATAATGTGAACACCACACTCACAGACCTGACTTTTAAATGTAGCTGTGTTTGTCACAATATGCAAAAGGTATCCACCATTTTTTTGGCTGTAATAGTTTTGTTTAGAACCTCAAGGTCCTGTTTAAGTGCATTTAAGTGCCTTGTTGCGAAATTTCTCTCAAGGTGACGACAAAATGAGCAACCAAACAGACTTTGAAAGAGGACCAATTGTTGGTAGCCAGCTAGTTGGTGCTTCTGTGACAACAGTTGCCAGGATAAAGGGGGTATTGAGAGCTACTGTGTCTAGTGTCATGACAGCATACCGTTTTCGTGGCAAAACCTCATCTGCAAAACACAAGAGCGGCCGGAAGACAACCCTGACTGATAGCAACAGGAGAACATTAAAGAGGATTGTCACCCGCAATAAGACTATGGGGCCAAAAATTAGTGCAGAGCTCAATCTGTATCTCCAGACCCCAGTATCAATGAAAACAGTGCACAGGGAATTGCATAAACAAGATATTCAAAGCGGAGCTGTTATTGTAAAACCTCTGGTGACCCAGATGAATGCACAATGGCAATGGCACTAGGAGCATATACAAAGTGGACTACCGATGTATGGAAGCGTGAAATGTGCTTGGACGAATCCACATTCATACTATTCTCTACTGCAGGACATGTTTACGTGTGGAGAACGCCATCAGAAGCACACAACCCAGACTGTCTGCTCCCAACAGTGCAGCATGACGGTGGTTCTGTCATGTTCTGGGCAGTCATATCGTGGTTTACAGCAGGTCCCGTGATCACCTTGAAAGGACATATGACTGGCAAAGCGTATGAAACCAATTTGGCTGACCAAGTC
This sequence comes from Macrothele yani, assembly GCA_039090855.1. NCBI lineage: Eukaryota > Metazoa > Arthropoda > Arachnida > Araneae > Macrothelidae > Macrothele > Macrothele yani. Next base: position 2,511,188 of record CM076995.1, on the reverse strand, counting down.
CATCCAATGGCTCAGGCATTGTTTCCTGCAGGGGATGCCATATATCAAGATGAAAATGCCCCGATTTACAGAGCTCGGAATTTCCAATCATGGTTTGAGGAACATGAGGACTAACTTTCACATCTTCCTTGGCCTCCCCAATCACCAGACTTAAACATCATCGAGCCACTGTGGTCTGTGTTGAAAAACAGAGTAAGATCCCACTATCCTCCTCCTGCATCTCTCAAGGACTCCAGGCAGTTTATGATTGAAGAATAGGGTAACATCTCACTAACCACCATCCAGGATTTGTATGCATCCATTCCAAGGAGGATTTGTAGGTGTTCATTCCAAGGAGGATTCAGGCAGTTTTGAATGCCAAAGATGGTCCCACACCCTACTGGGTATGTAAAACCTTATTTTCCTAGGTGTTCACATTATTCTGCCCAACCTCTGTTTTCAGTATATATATATATATGGGATGCAAGGTCAGGTGATGCACAACATATCCCAGCTTCTCCTTGACAAATTTCAACCCTGCCTTTCTGTGTGGTGCATCCTGTTCCCACTGAAGGGGCTCTGACGACCGACAAATAGCGGTATAACTATACCACCGGGATTTGATGAAATGCTATCTCACACTCACCAACCCACTTGGCCAACGTGGTGAGTTATAGCCAAACCCCACCACCACCACCACAAGATGCTTACACAATTTCAAACTTGGCCCTCAGTCCCCGGCAGCTGGAATGTACCTGGCCAAGGCAACGGCCAGTGAGACATGTAGAGGGCGCTAAGAATCACCGGGAGATCGGACTAGGCTGCCATCTGATGGTGACCTTGACTACGTTCAATGGACTTTTTATCTTCTGATTCAAGATTCCTTGCAATGGAGGAGGATCTCTAATAGATTAACTGAGACATTGTGAGGCTAAGCGAGGTAAGAAGACGACGAGAAGATCTCACTGAACTGAAAAGTGGACATCTCTTCCACTATCATGGGACAGATACTGGCAGAACTGGTGGTGTTGGATTTATGATAAAGAAAAGACTGAAGGACAATGTTCTAGAAGTTGAAAGTTTCTCAGACAGGGCTGCACGACTTGTTATCCAACTCTCAAAAAGATACTGGGCTCAGATTATTCAAGCTTATGCACCCACCACAAGTCATCCTGAAGAAGAAATTGAAGAATTTTATGAGGAAATTCAGAATCTAAATAAGGAAGGCAAACAGCGCTTGAAGGTCATTATGGGTGATTTCAATGCAAAAATAGGGCAACAGCAACAGAATGAAACTTTGGTTGGTAAATTTGGCTATGGGAACAGAAATCAACAAGGAAATACTTTCATAGAGTTTGCAGAAGCAAAAAGGTTTTCCATCATGAACTCCTTTTTCAAGAAAAAGTCACACAGGAAATGGACATGGAGACATCCAAATGAGATGACAAGCGAAATTGATTTTATTATGTGTAACAAACAATTCGTCATCGAAGACTGCAGTGTGCTAAACAAGTTCAACACAGGTAGTGATCATAGAATGATGAGATGTAAGATGCACCTCAACACTAAAGTGCATCTTATGTCTATACATTTTGTTTGTCTTGTGGCAAGTTCATAAGACAAACAAAATGAATAGACATAACCAACCTTAAAAAGCATCATAATACCTTCGAGTTGGAACTGAGGAACAGATTTTCTGCTTTAGAAGGTCTAACATTGGAAGTGGATATTTCTGTTGAAGTTAACAGAGAACTCACCAAGGCTCTTATAGAAACAGCAACAAATATAGGTGGTACTAATGATGTGTTGATATTTCTCTATTAGTGGTGTTGAAGGTTAGGGCCCAATCTTTGGTTCCACTATGCAAAAAAATCACACATCCACGCATTCTTGTCTCCAAGAACGATTCCTTAAATTTAAATTTTTCCTCTCAATTTTTTTCTGAATTTCATTTTTTAAGGCAAACCAAGCGACAGGAAAAACATTTTTTTTTCACTTTCTTAAACATTTGTTCAAGGATTTCAGTGGAAATTGTGTATTTGTAGTTTTTGTACGTGTACTGTATATGTGTCTTTGGAACGAGAGCTAGAAAGAATTTGAACATTTATAAATGGCTTAAAATTACTTTTAGTTTATGTGTGAAACTAGAACATGTGTGAACCAAATTATTCACTTCATTTTAAAAACTAAATTTTATATTTATATATATAGTAATTATGAACATTGGTAAAGTGAACTTGGCCGCTCCGTTGGCGCAGTGGTCTAAGCGATGGCCTCTGATCATTCGTCCGTAAGGGGTCCGGGTTCGAATCCTGTTGAGGCGTGGATGTTGTGTTTGTCTTACGGCACTGGCTCTCTCCCTTCCCTGGAACCAGTGACCCTAAATTAGGGACGGGCGACTGCTTATAGCCCATTGAGTTGCTCACGGTGGTCGTTAAACCTCCAATCAAAAAAAAAAAGTGAACTTGTGCATTAATTAAATTAAATTAAGCTTACATTATGACTGAGATTAAATAGTGTGTGATGAGAAGCATTTATTGGTACAAAAGTTTGTGACATTCAGGTGTGTTAGCAAGACACAACAAAATTTGGTATACAATTGTGCATTATGTCAGTAGAATGATTTTTTTAAGGAAATAATTCTTTTTTTCTCTCTCCCGAATTCTGAAATTTTTCCTTCAGCAATTTGTAAAGAAAATGATGTGAACATTTTTGTATTCTTGAGTTTCGAGAAATGTTAATTGTGTACCTGATGTAAATTTTATGTGAACATTAGGATTCCCAGGATTTGCACCATTTCATTTTTTTTCACCAGACAGGGAGTCGCCAAACCCAGAGATAAGAATCTCGTTTCTTGTTAGCCCAGAAATTTCTTAGGAAAGTCACCTTGGAAAAAACTTGAATTCGATAACATGATCAAGAGGACGCCATGGATGACACAGCAGGTTTTTGCGTCCCCCACCACACCCCTTGAAAAACGCCTACGTATCAAGCTACGAAGCACGAGGAAGGACTTTTAACCAATAGAAGGCTGAAAGTTCAAGCGTCCTTTTTGGCGCATGCGTGCAAAATTATAGCAACATTGGTGCAAAGAGGAGATTTTCTCTCTTCACTCTTCACTTGCTCTTTAGTTTTTCAGAAGGTAACAACTCACTTGTTTTGTGTTGGACTGAGGTCAGCACCCGCTGACCCGCGAAAAGAAGTTCATGTTGGGCGAGCTTATCACTCACTCTTTCACTCTGCAGTTGACCATGATGCGAGGTTTCAACTCCCACGCACACTTGCCCCTTTGGGTTTTTCTTCACTTGTCTGGTGTTGGATGGAGGTCAGCACCTGATGACTTGTTCTTGCCCATTAGTCAAGATAGCAGCTCCTGGTGGGGGAAAAAAACTTGACGCATAGTGTCGCTCCGGCCGGAGCGAGTCACTGGAAATTGGACGCTTCAGTTACAAAAGCAAGGCTTAGATGATGCCGCCATGATTGTCGACATCCTACAGGTGGTGTGAAAGCAAATGAAAAGACAAACCAGCCTACTGTTAGACGTCTGTCTCCTCTGACTGTATTTCAAGATTGGTTACCTTGATGCCCTGCCAGCGACTGTTCCAACCCAGTTAGGAGGTGATCAGCGACGACCCCCACCATGTTTTAGGACTTGAAAGTCTGCCTAAAAAGAGGTAACATTTCGACTTATCTTCCTATTGGATACCAGTAAACCACACATTCTTTTTTTTTTACTTCGAAAAAACGGCTTTCCTAGCCTTCAGTTACTAATGGTGGAAGTAAAGAAAAGGGTTGTCCTAAGAATGTAACTATTTGCTTTTGAATTTTATGCAGCATTTTCCATATTCCCATTTGAAACTAGTATTGTCTGAGAATATCTTATTGTGTTGAGAAATGACACGGGGAGAAAAAGGTGTGATGGTAGTGAAAAAAATGAAATTTATCAGGTCTTATAAAATTGGGGAGAGTTATATAAGTGATTTTTGAAGTAACACAAATAATATAAACGGAAAAAAGCTTCAGAGGCAGGTGTAATGCATTACACGCTGAGAAACCTCAGTGCTCATTTTATTTTTGGCCAAAGTGTATTATTCTTTTGTATTATGCATGATGTTTTGTGAATGCACCTAAAAGGGAAATATCAAGGGTACATCACATAATTCTTTTTTTCTAAGCAAACGATAATTGAATCACACTGAATTTTGAATAATAAATGAAGAATTACAAATTGAAATGTTAAAAATTTGCAATATTAGACAAAGCTATAAACTGTATAACAAATTTAGAAATATATATACATACATATTACATATCACTAAGCTGTTCTCTGAGATTCAGAGGTTAGCTCCAAAAAGAAATACAAACTTCCAGATATTTTTACTTATTGTTGTCGTATCAAACTTCTCCATTTACAGCGATCTTGACATACAACTCGTGCTTCACTGATATCCAATACACGCCGTACACAAGATCTTTTATACTTCATACTCATAATCTTTTTCTCATGCAGACACTCCTGAATCTGATCCACCCATGTCTTCCTTGGCCTTCCTCTGCCTTTCCTTCCTGCCACTTGGGTTGAAAATATTTTCTTAGTAAGCATTTCATCACTTATTCTTTCAACACGGCCAAACCACCGAAGCATATTGGTCTCCACCTTGCTAACAACATTTTGCTTTACATCACAAAACTGCAATACATCTTCATTCCTCACACAATCAGATCATGTCTTGCCACAAACCCAATGTAAGTAACACATCTCTCCAGCACACAAACGACTCCTATGTTTCTTCTGCAGTACCCAGGTTTCACTGCCATACATCAGAGTAGGAACAATTACTGTTTCATACACAGCCATGCGGGACTCTTTAGAGAACCCATCATTCCTGTGAAAACCTCCCAGAGCAGCTATGACTTTCAAAGAAGAATTCACTCGCCTACTGATTTCACCATCCAACTTGTTCTCTCTGTCAAACATGCTTCCTAAATACACAAACTCACTCACCTGGTCAATCACAGTGCCATTTATACTTACATTACATTCAGTGCTACCCATTCCTCTCTCAAACACCATAACTTTGGTTTTTCCTTATTTATACTCAGTTTGAATTTCATGCAAACTTCGTGCATCCGAGTCAACATACTCTGCAACTCACTTTTGCTCTCTGCCAAGTCATCAGCATACAGCAATCTGCACCCACGGATATCACCCAGACATAAACCACTATTATCTATTTTGGCCTCATGCATGCATGCGTCCATAAATATATTAAGCAGCCATGGTGACATTACACAACCTTGTCTAACTCCTGCACCAATGGAAAACCATTTTGATAAAACACCATTCACTCGTACACAAGCTCTACTACCAGCATACATGGCTTTTACACTATTAAGTAGATTCCCGGTAACACCATATTCATTCAATACCTTCCACAAAAGTGTCCTATTCTCTCGGTCGTTAGCTTTCTCTAAATCTATGAAGGCAGTAAAAACTTTCTTCCCAACAGCCAGATACTTTTCAATCATCATGCGTAATGCAAAAATCTGGTTAGTGCAGCCTTTACCAGGCATAAAACCACTCTGAACATCCCACACTTTCAATGATGTAAGACCTCATACTTTTTCAATAACAACCTTACCAAACACTTTCCCTGGCACACTCAGTAGGCTAATACCACGATAGTTCTTGCATTCAGTCTCATCACCTTTTCCCTTATACAAGGGAACAATGATAGCATCCTTCCAATCCCGAGGAACCATTCCTAACTCCCAGCACAACTGGCAAATTTCAGTCAACCAGTCAATTATAGAGTCACCACCATACTTCAACATCTCTGCAGTTATGCCATCAACTCCTGGAGCCTTACCATTCTGAAGAGATTTTAGAGCTTTACACACTTCTTCTCTTGAGATCCCTCCTGAGCTTTCATCCCTCATTGTGACATCATCTGCATCTGTCTCAGAATCATTTTTGCTCTCCTGATCTAATAACTCACAGAAGTATTCACCCCATCTCTCACTTAACTCATTGGGCTCCCATATCATTTCCCCAATCTCAGTCTTCACACAACTTACAACTTTGTTTCCCCTATTTTTCCTGAGTCTCGTGTACTTCCAGAAGGACTTTCTATCTTTCCAAAAAGCCAGTTCATGCCTTTCCACTTTATCCTTCCTATCTTTTGTCTTACTGTGGTGAACCAGCTTAGCAGCTTCACGCTTCTTACAGCGATATTCATCCACAGAGACTCTACCTTGCAACATCCCCTAATAGGCTTCCTTCTTTTTCTTTACTGCCTCATCAATCTCACTATTCCACCAAGCATCACCTCTATTGTTACCCACTATTGTGGTGTCACAGACCTCTTTAGCAGCAGTGACAAAACAGTTCTTAAAACATTCCCACTTTTTTTCTACATCCCTCTCACAAGATTTCAGATCCTTCAGTCGTTCTCTGAGTAAATCAGAGTACCGCTGATGATCTTCAAGGAGCCTATCAACCTTTATTCTTTCAATCCTGGGTCTTTTCCTATTCCTTTTCCTCCAACCAACATTAAGAGTCACTCGTGACACTACCAAGTAATGATCAGAACCAACATCCGCACCTCTCATCACACGGGTGTCAACAACTAAGTGTTTCAAACGCTGATCGTAAACAACAAAATCTATCACACTCTTTTGACCAAGAGTATGATTTTCCCAAGTATATGTGTGTACATACTTGTGGATGAAAAATGTATTAGATACACACAAACCATTCTCAATGCAGAGTTCAATTAATCTTTCACCATTATCATTCACACAAGGATCAATAAACTTACCCAGAACATTGTCAGAAATTGCATTCTGCACACCTACTCTAGCATTGAAATCCCCTGCTATTATAACTTTTTCTTTAGCACCAAACTGGCTCAAAACAGCTTTTAGCTCATTCCAGAAATTTTCTTTCTTATCAGAAGGTTCCGAGTCACAAGGAGCATACACTGCAACAATTACAATTCTCTGAAGTTTCACTTTCAAACGAATCCAGAGAATTCTCTCACTTATGCAACTATAGTGAATCAAGTTGTTCTTCATCTTTTCACTTAAAACCACACCTATGCCAGCCTGTCCTCTCATATTATCCAATACTCCAGACCACACACTCACCGTGACATTCACTTCTTCTACCCCAATTTCTTCCTTTTTGGTTTCACTTACACAGCACATCCAGTCTATACTTATTCATCTCCTCAATCACCTCACTCATCTTGCCATTTATACCTCTAGTATTCCATACACCAAACATCTGTAAAAATCTCAACAAAATTCTGATCAGGCGAGAGGCCTGATCAAACACAACTGATAATCAGTTTTTACACCTAAAAATTTTGAGTCACCTTCATTACTTGTTTATGTGTGTTCAGTGAATCCAAGGTATTGACAGATAAATTATGCAATTTTTTTTTTGTCAAGTTCATAAATCACCTCTGCACTTGGCAGAGTTCAAGGATCTGAGCCTGGTAAGATTTAATTAATTGATACTTCGACAACATAAATTTTACTGTTTGTGCATACATTTTTCTTTTGTTCTACCACTAATTATTTTTTTATACATCACATGCCATATTGTTTCACACTATTTTATACAAGTGTATTTACATTATAACACATGGTCCTAGTGACCGAGACACAAATTAGAACAAATTTTGCTTTATATCACTAAGAACAAGTTAATATGAAGAAAATTTCAGGAAAAACGAAAATGTTGATGCAAAAGAGAAGGGAGATGAGGACAAACAAATACGTAACTTCCAAAGTGGAATATATAGCGCTATGCAAGACAGTGTGAAAAAGTATCATTGAACACATAAGGAAATTCAATTGTGAACTAGTGAGAAAAGCAATTGAAAACAACCAAAGCCTGAAGAGAGCAAAAGGGCATCTCAGTAAGGGAAGAAAACAGATTATGGCTCTGAGAAAAGAAGATGGTACTGTGACAAAAAATAGAAGCGAAATTTTGACAAGGGTGAAAATTTTCTATTCAACTATATGAAAGGGATGATACATCTATTCCAGACATTACGACATGTCATCATCATCATCATTGTCAACCATTATCAATCCACTGCTGGACGAAGGTCTCCCCAAGTTTCCTCCACAACGGTCTGTCTTGTGCCAGTCTCCTCCATGTCACTCCCGCATATTTACGAATTTCATCCACCCATCTCCCATGTGGTCTTTTTCTGGGTCTTTTCCTGTCCCTTGGAATCCAATCTAAAATTTCGGCTGTCCATCTATGGTCTGTCCTTCTGGCAGTATGTCCAGCCCATTGCCATTTCAGGGATTTAACTCTGATCATGATGTCTTCCACTCTCGTCATTTTTCGGATCCACGAGTTCCTCTTCTTATCTCTCCTGGTTATACCAAGCATGCACCTCTCCATGCTTCTTTGAGTTGTCTGCAGCCTTTGTATGTCTCTTTTAGTTAAGGTCCACGTCTCTGCACCATACGTAAGCACTGGAAGGATGCATTGATCAAACACTTTTCTTTTAAGACATAATGGCATATTGCTCTTGAAAATTATGCTGTTTCTTCCAAAAGCTCTCCAGGCAAGTTTTGTACGCCGATTAATTTCTTCATCAATGTGACCCTCACTTGATATCTGCTGTCCAAGATAAACATACGTATCTGTTATCTCCAGTTTTTCTCCATCAATCGATAAATCTTCATTTCTTGTAAAAGCATTGAACATCACTTTTGTCTTCTGAAAGTTCATTTTTAATCCCACTTCTTTACTCTTGTCAGCAAGTTCCTGGATCATACTCTGCAGCTCTGATGGGGTAGTTGCAAAAATGACTACGTCATCAGCAAAACGAAGGTGGGTTAGATAATCTCCATTAATCTTTATCCCTTTGTTTTCCCAGTTCAGTGATTGAAAGACATTTTCCAATGTGGCATTAAAGAGCTTCGGAGATATGGTGTCACCTTGTCTCACTCCCTTTCCAATTTTTATGTGTGTTGTATTTTCAAACAACCGAATCTTTGCACTTGCATTTTCATAGATGTTATTAATAATATTAATGTATGCATCTTCAATACCGCAGGATTTCAGAGCCGTGGTAACTGCTGATGGTTTCACCGAATCAAAGGCTTTTTCATAATCGATAAAAGCCATGCACAATGGAAGTTCATATTCCCTCGCTCTTTCAATTAGTTCTCTCAGTATGTGGATATGATCTATTGTGCTGTAGCCACTCCTGAATCCAGCTTGTTCTCTTGGTTGAGCCATGTCCAGTGTTACCTTCAAGCGGTGTGAAAGAACTTTAGTGAAGATTTTATAAACCACTGATAGGAGGCTGATAGGTCTGTAGTTCCTGAGATCCTCAATGTCACCTTTTTTATGTAGCAGGATCATTGTAGCATTGTTCCAATCCTCAGGAATCTTCCCTTCATTAAGGCATCGAGTGAAAATTTGGGCGAGTACTGTTTCAATTTCTCCACTTGCTTCTTGTATGATGTCTATAGTAATTCCATCTTCTCCTGGAGCTTTCCCCCGCTTCATGTTCTTGATCGCATGAGCAACTTCTGCTGGGAGGACTGGAAGAACTCTGGTACCTTTCATGATGTCTGGAGAACATGTATCATCCCTTTCATATAATTTGGAGTAGAAATCTTTCACTCTTGTCAAAATTTCGCCTCTATTTCTTGTTATAGAACCATCTTCTTTTCTCAGAGCCATAATCTGTTTTCTTCCCTTACTGAGATGTCCCTTTGCTATCTTAAGGCTTTGGTTGTTTTCAATTGCTTTCCTCACTAGCTCACAGTTGAATTTCCTTACGTCTTCAGTGATACTTTTTCGTGTTGTCTTGCATAGCTCTATATATTCCACTTTGGAAGTCACATCTTCTTTAGTTGTCCTCATCTCTCTTCTTTTTGCATCAACATTTTGGTTTTTCCTGATAATTTGTTCACATGCAACTTGTTCTTAGACCCAGCTAATTTTGTTGCTGTTTCCATTAGAGCTTTGGTTACTTTTCTGTTAACTTCCGAAATATCCACTTCTTCCGATGTTAGGCCTTCTAAAGCAGAGAATCTGTTCTTCAGTTCCAACTTGAAAGTATTATGGTGTTTTTTAAGGTTGGTTATGTCAATACATTTTGTTTGTCTTATGAGCTTGCCACGTTCCAGTTTAGTGTTGAGGTGCATCTTACATCTCACCAATCTATGGTCACTACCTGTGTTGAACTTGTTCAGCACACTGCAGTCTTCGATGACGAATTTTTTGTTACACATAATAAAATCAATTTCACTTGTCGTCCCAATTGGATGTCTCCATGTCCATTTCCTGTGTGGCTTTTTCTTGAAAAAGGAGTTCAAGATGAAAAATCCTTCTGCCTCTGCAAACTCAACGAGAGTATTTCCACGCTGGTTTCTGTTGCCGTGACCGAATTTACCTACTGAAGTTTCATTCTGTTGCCGTTGCCCTATTTTTGCATTGAAATCTCCCATAATTATCTTCAAGTGCTGCTTACCTTTATTATTTAGATGACGAATTTCCTCATAAAATTCTTCAATTTCTTCTTCAGGATGACTTGTGGTGGGTGCATAAGTTTGAATAATCTGAGCCTGGTATCTTCTCGATAGTTGGATAACGAGTCGTGCAGCTCTGTCAGAGGAACTTTCAACTTCTACCACTTTATCCTTCAGTTTCTTGTTTATTATAAATCCAACACCACTAGTTCTGCCAGTATCTGTCCCACGATAATAGAAGAGATGTCCACTTTTCAGTTCAATGAGATCTTCTCCTTTTCTCCTTACCTCACTTAGCCCGACGATGTCCCACTTGATCCTTTGTAGTTCCTCTTCCAATTCAAGAAGCCTTGAATCAGAAGATAGGGAGCGTCCGTTATAGGTAGCCAGGGTCAGCATCAAATGGCAGCCTAGTCCGGTCCTCCGGGGATTCTTAGCACCCTCTGCCTTCATGTCGCACTGGCCGCTGCCTTGGCCAGGTACATTCCAGCTGCCGGAGACTGAGGGCCAAGATTTAAGTTGTAGAGTCATTTTGGAGGTGTTTGGCCATAACTCACCACGCTGGCCAAGCGGGTTGGTGAGTGTGGGATAGCATTTCCTCTGATCCCGATGGTATAGTTATACCGCTATTGGCGGTCGTCAGAGCCCCTTTAGTGGGAACAGGATGCACCACGAGAAGGCGGGGTTGACATTTGTCAAGGAGAGGCTGTGATGTTACGCATCACCTGACCTTACATCCCTCGACATGTAATAGTACCAAAGTCCCTCCAATCCTCTGATATGTTGCTAAAAATTTGTAGACACCTGATCAATGTTTTTCAGATTTTCATCAACATTATCCATGCTTTTTCTTGAGAAGCAAATAGAAAAAGTAATGGTGATCAGTACAGGGAGGGGCGACGATTCTTCCCTGGAGTGGTTTTCTGATTAATTTTTCAAAACTCAGATTTCACCTCCCTAGGTTTGACCTTTGGATCCAGATAAAAAAAAAGTCAAAGAAAAAGTCAAAGAAACTGTCTTATTTGTTTTTCTTTTTACCCTGTATTCTTTGTGGAGTGCAAAAAGTGTTTCCCCTTGTTCAAGGGATAAGTAGTTAACATAAGTTGAAATTTCCTTCATGTCATATTTATCATCTCTCCCTGGGGCTAGCTGTGAAAATTTTGTTTAGTCTTGAAAATATATTAGGTATATAAATAAGTTTTGAGGGATTTGAGGTGAACAAAACACATTGTTGAAGAACAGAAACAATATTTTAATATTAATCGAAGTATGCTTCTTCTGAAGCTACAACTTTACCCCATTTTTTGGGCAGTGAATGTATGCTGCGGATGAAGAATTCCGGTTCCGTGGAAGAGATCCAGTTGTCCAGCCAATTTTTTATGTCTTCATAAGAACTAAACCATTCTCCAGAAAGTGCAGACTGCATTGACCTGAACAAATGATAATCCGATGGCGCAATATCTGGCGAATATGGCGGGTGCGGTAGAACTTCCCAGTCGGATCCTTCTAAGTACTTTTTCACAGGTCGAGAAACATGTGGTTTTGCGTTGTCATGCTGTAAGATGACTTTGTTGTGTATATTCTCCCATTCCGGCCGTTTTTGCAGAGAGCTCGTTTTAAACGTATTAATTGGGTTCAATACCGATCACCAGTAATAGTTTCTGACAGTTTCAGCAGTTCATAGTGGATCACACCCTTCTGGTCCCACCAGATACACAGCATTACCTTTGAACCATGGATATTGCGTTTTGGCATTGAAGGACCTGGTTCACCTGGCTTCTCCCATGCTTTCTACCATTAGGGTTATCGTATCATATCCATTTCTCGTCGGCAGTAATAATACGATGCAAAAACCTTTGTTTTTTGCCTTTGAAGCAGCAATTCGCAAATGGTTTTTTGACGTTCAAGGTCTCTTTCCCGCAAAGCATGTGGAACCCAATTCCCTTCTTTTTGCACCATTCCCATGGCAGCTAAACGTTGTGAGATGCATGGTTGACTAACATTTAACGCTGCTGCTAGTTCTTTTGGGTCTGGCATGGATCCTCATCGAGTAAAGCTTCCAATTCGGCATCAGCAATTTTTTTGGGTGGTCCAGAACGTTCTTTTATCACTGACATCGAAATCGTTCCTTTTGAATCGTCTAAACCAATACTCACACGTTTTTATGGATGGGGAATGTTCACCATAGATTTCTGACATTAAGCGATAGCTGTCGGCAGCACTTTTCTTGACAATAAAGTAATGCACTAACACTTCCCGCAAATGCTGTTTTGTCGGGACGAAAGTTGCCATTTTCCATCGAGTAAAACAAATAAGTCTTCGCACTTCAATCGAACGTTGTATACTGACTCTGACAGCTGGTGTCTCGTACTGCGATATCACAGTGTTGCCACCTTAAAATACATGCAAGCAGTAATAAGTATGACACCGAACGGAAATCCCTCAAAACTTATTTATATACCCAATATATAGCTGTGGAATTGCAGCTACAGACGTTTTTTTGTTGTTGTTGTTGTTTTTTTGGCGCATAAAAACGTATCTCAGAAACGCACAAGGACAGGACAGACTGTCAAAGTTATCCTTGTCAGCCTTAGACTTTGAAAACAGGGTGGACAATATCAAAAAGCATCTTCTAGTTAAACTTAAACAGGAATGTTATTTCTATGATCATGTTATTAACTCATTTGCTCAAAAAGGAAGATCAGAACTCATATACAAGTAAGAAAATTAAAAAACTTGACATAAGAACTTTGATAAATAATTTTTTTCCTGTGAATCTGATGTTTTTATGTGTGTGTGCATTTTTTGTCAGCTATCTATAGCACAAAAATGTAGGAAATGTATTTCCAGCATTTTTGTATACTGCAGAAACGTAATAAAAATGGGAACTACTTGTAATGAAAGTGAGCGATGGGTTTACCTCCTCGGGGCGCTCCGTGGTAACAATGGCATACACAACAGCAACTAGGGCCTCTGTGAATCTTGGGAGAGATGCAAGCTAGTTCTGTGTGACATTGGCGAAAAGACCCCAACTCACTGGGTTTTGTTCCAGAATCCTTAGGTTGAATGACGAACTGGAACCCTCAGCTGTGGGCTAATCCTCCACACAGATGTACTTACGTGTAAGTGAAACCAAAAAGAAGGAAATTGGGGTAGAAGAAGTGAATGTCACGGTGAGTGTGTGGTCTGGAGTATTGGATAATATGAGAGGACAGGCTGGTGTAGGTGTGATTTTAAGTGAAAAGATGAAGAACAACTTGATTCACTATAGTTGCGTAAGTGAGAGAATTCTCTGGATTCGTTTCAAAGTGAAACTTCAGAGAATTGTAATTGTTGTAGTGTATGCTCCTTGTGACTCGGACCCTTCTGATAAGAAGGAAGATTTCTGGAATGAGCTAAAAGCTGTTTTGAGCCAGTTTGGTGCTAAAGAAAAAGTTATAATAGCAGGGGATTTCAATGCTAGAGTAGGTGTGCAGAATGCAATTTCTGACAATGTTCTGGGTAAGTTTAATGATCCTTGTGTGAATGATAATGGTGAAAGATTAATTGAACTCTGCATTGAGAATGGTTTGTGTGTATCTAATACATTTTTCAACCACACGTATATCCACACATATACTTGGGAAAATTGTACTCTTGGTCAAAAGAGTGTGATAGATTTTGTTGTCTATGATCAGTGTTTGAAACACTTAGTTGTTGACACCCGTGTGATGAGAGGTGCGGATGTTGGCTCTGATCATTACTTGGTAGTGTCACGAGTGAAACTTAATGTTGGTTGGAGGAAAAGGAATAGGAAAAGACCCAGGATAGAAAAGAATAAAGGTTGATAGGCTCCTTGAAGATCATCAGCGGTATTCTGACTTACTCAGAGAACGACTGAAGTCTGGTGAGAGGGATAAAGAAAAGAAGTGGGAATGTTTTAAGAACTGTGTTGTCACTGCTGCTAAAGAGGTCTGTGGCACCACAATAGTGGGTAACAATAGAGGTGATGCTTGGTGGAATAGTGAGATTGAAGAGGCAGTAAAGAGAAAGAAGGAAGCCTATTTGGGGATGTTGCAAGGTAGAGTCTCTGTGGATGAATATCACTGTAAGAAGCATGAAGCTCCTAAGCTGGTTCGCCACAGTAAGGCAAAAGATAGGAAGGATAAAGTGGAAAGGCATGAACTAGCTTTTTGGAAAGATAGGAAGTCCTTCTGGAAGTACATGAGACTCAGGAAAAATAGGGGAAACAAAGTTGTAAGTTGTGTGAAGACTGAGATTGGGGAAATGATATGGGAGCCCAATGAGGTAAGTGACAGATGGGGTGAATACTTCTGTGAGTTATTAGATCAGGAAAGCAAAGATGATTCAAAGACAGATGCAGATGATGTCACAATGAGGGATGAAAGCACAGGAGGGATCTCAAGAGAAGAAGTGTGTAAAGCTCTAAAATTTCTTCAGAATGGTAAGGCTCCGGGAGTTGATGGCATAACTGCAGAGATGTTGAAATATGGTGGTGACTCTATAATTGACTGGTTAACTGAAATTTGCCAGTTGTGCTGGGAGTTAGGAATGGTCCCTCGGGATTGGAAGGATGCAATCATTGTTCCCTTGTATAAGGGAAAAGGTGATCAGACTGAATGCAAGAACTATCGTGGTATTAGCCTACTGAGTGTGCCAGGGAAAGTGTTTGGTAAGGTTTTTATTGAAAAAGTACGGGGTCTTACATCATTGAAAGTGTGGGATGTTCAGAGTGGTTTTATGCCTGGTAAAGGCTGCACTAACCAGATTTTTGCATTACGCACGATGATTCAAAAGTATTTGGCTGTTGGGAAGAAAGTTTTTGCTGCCTTCATAGATTTAGAGAAAGCTTACGACCGAGTGAATAGGACACTTCTGTGGAAGGTATTGAATGAATATGGTGTTACTGAGAATCTACTTAATAGTGTAAAAGCCATGTATGCTGGTAGTAGAGCTTGTGTAAGAGTGAATGGTGTTTTATCAAAATGGTTTTTTATTGGTGCAGGAGTTAGGCAAGGTTGTGTAATGTCACCATGGCTGTTTAATATATTTATGGATGCATGCATGCGTGATGCCAAAATAGATAATAGTGGTTTATGTCTTGGTGATATCCGTGTGTGCAGATTGCTGTATGCTGATGACACTGTCCTGTTGGCAGAGAGCAAAAGTGAGTTGCAGAGTATGTTGACTCGGATGCACGAAGTTTGCATGAAATTCAAACTGAGTATAAATAAGGGAAAAACCAAAGTTATGGTGTTTGAGAGAGGAACTGGTAGCACTGGATGTAATGTAAGCATAAATGGCACTGTGATTGACCAGGTGAGTGAGTTTGTGTATTTAGGAAGCATGTTTGACAGAGAGAACAAGTTGGATGGTGAAATCAGTAGGCGAGTGAATTCTTCTTTGAAAGTCATAGCTGCTCTGGGAGGTTTTCACAGGAATGATGGGTTCTCTTGAGAGTCCCGCATGGCTGTGTATGAAACTGTAATTGTTCCTACTCTGATGTATGGCAGTGAAACCTGGGTACTGCAGAAGAAACATAGGAGTCGTTTGTGTGCTGGAGAAATGCGTTACTTACGTGGGGTTTGTGGAAAGACACGGTCTGATTGTGTGAGAAATGAAGATGTATTGCAGCTGTGTGATGAGAAGCAAAATGTTGTTAGCAAGGTGGAGACCAATATGCTTCGGTGGTTTGGCCATGTTGAAAGAATGAGTGGTGAAATGTTTACTGAGAAAATCTTTTCAGCCCAAGTGGCGGGAAGGAAAGGCAGAGGAAGGCCAAGGAAGACATGGGTGGATCAGATTCAGGAGTGTCTGCATGAGAAAAAGATTATGAGTATGAAGTATAAAAGATCTTGTGTACGGCGTGTAATGGATATTAGTGAAGCACTAGTTGTATGTCAAGATCGCTGTAAATGGAGAAGTTTGATACGACAACAATAAGTAAAAATATCTGGAAGTTTGTATTTCTTTTTGGAGCTAACCTCTGAATCTCAGAGAACAGCTTAGTGATATGTATGTATGTATGTATGTATGTTAATAGTTAAGATTAGCCCCAATCTACGTTGTTGTTACTGTGTACTTACAGAAGAACCATAGGACACTGAAAATATTTGATTAAAAGGTACCCAAGTCAAGAGCCTTGGTTTAAGAGTATGTAATTTGCACTCAAAGCTTGTTTCTTTTTTTCCTTGGTAAAAAACGCGATCTCTGATTTTTTAATCGCCATTTCCCACTTACAAATATCTTAAGCCAGGGACTTTGAATCAGGTACTCCTAAACACATATTTTTATTTTTTCGATAAAATCAACATACTCAGTGGTAAAGGATAAACTAGGGACGGCCTTAGACCGGAAACAGGGTGGACAATGGGTGGATGAGTACTTTTTTTCCTGCAAAAAGTTTATTATTAATTAATTTGTCAGGGACATTAAGAAAATTTTAAATGCTTTTACATCCAGTTGAAAAGGATATCCGGACCCCCTCCCCCCTTACCTCACACCCACACATAGATGAGAAGAACAGTAGCAAGCTGAGCATACATATAATATATTATAAAAAATAACATTGCTTGCCCATGATGTAAAATCACTGCACGCCACTCTTCTGTACATTTCGTTACTTTAACTCAACAAATATTTGTGACAGCAATGCTCAAAAGGAAGAAACCAATTTTTAATCGAACATGAGTCAACACAAAATGCCAAAAGTTATCATAAACCAAGCAATTGGAAGAGAAAAGATCACAAGCAAATCAAGCAGACAAAACTCAACACGCTGTTCGAGAAAACAATTAAACTGTTAAAGAGAGGTGCGACTTGCAGAACAATTGCAAACTGCTACCCTACAAGACAAAGCAACGAGACTGCTGAAAATATGAATGAGCACCAAACGTCCGATAGCCTACAAGCTTTAAACTCAAAAGCTACTGAAAGCAAGGAGCAGCGACAGGAATTAATTCAAAGTAATGCAATTGCTCACCAGAACAGAATGTTGGCTAAAACTGTTGAAGCTCACAGAAATCAACTCCAGCAAGATACTACACGGGCGAGCAAGTGGCTATATTTGAAGGACGAAGCATTCGATTATGATCCTGAATTGGATTATTCAAACTTTCCTCAGATTGTCATTGGTAGCATGTCTTTGAAGTGCACTTTTGCGATGTGCTGCAGTTTGAAGGCGAGACACCAGGATTGTGTTGTTCTGGAGGGAAAATTTCATGAAATCTGCTTTTTTTCTTTTATGCAAGCATCAGTTTTTTTCCAGTTTTTCAGTGAAATATAAGCGAATATGAAATCAACATATACATATATACACAAGAATCTAAATGTCAGGCAAAGCCGTGTAGTAAAGCTAGTAATAATATAAAATATATACAGTAAATAAGCACTGGAATGAAGATCTACAATCTTAATAAAACAGTGAAGGACATTAATTTTCAGTAAATAAGAAAGGCTTCAGATGAATGACATCAATGTTCGTGGGAGGATGAAGGCTTGGAGGAGAAATGCTGAAAACCCTTAATGACAGACAGTGCACAAGTCACTAAGATGAGTATGTAATAATATAGGTACAGTGTGCAGTTCAACATATTTTAAATTGTTATATTTATTTTATTTTACTTTGTATATTAATGAGCATGAGCCATAAAGTCATAATTTACAAGGGAATAAGCAAAAACAGAAAAGTTAATACTATTGGCATAAAAATGTTTTTAAATATCAAAATAAGTAATATTATTTGGGGAAAACTTTTCCCACCTTGTCAGTACACAAAATAAAACAAATTAAAGATTAACACAAAATATGCATTCAGAAACAAGGAAGAACACTAATACAGAAAGGCAACAGTATTTAACATATTATAACAGAATAACTGCAATCTACACTGCACTATATGAGGTATTTCAATAACTTGCAATCATGGAATAATAAAACAGAGAAAAGCATCTTACATAGCTCTCAGACTAAAACTGATAGGGGAAACACCTGGTGGAGCATTTAGAACTTTTTGTGAGCCTGTGTACAGGATATCAATACCTGAAGATAAAACATGCAAAATGCAACAGTTTAATTTCATACCATTCATTACTACAATGTTCTGAACATAAGTTCACGACATAATTACTGCAGAACTCTTTTTTTTTTTTTTTTTCATTTTGAATACAATAAGAGAGCTATAACAGATATACTGAGCCTGATACCTGATATACTCATTATGCAGAAATGTACATTCAGTAAGATTAATACATTCAAGGTTAGTCACTTGTATTCACCTAATTCTTAACATACACTATATTGACAAGTCACCAGACACCTAGAAGATAAACATGACATAGCATTTATTGACATACATTAGTATGCTGGTGGTCCACTTTTGGCCTTAATGCATGCACTGACCCTTCGAAGCTCGAAGTGGTTGGGTTTTGAGCTCCGTGATTTTCGTTGCTATAAGGTGTTTATTGAGTGCTTTAGTTTCTGTGGTTGCGTGTATCTTCAAGTTGAAGTTCTACGCGTTACGTTCGTGTATCTCCCAGGTTGGTGAGTGCCATATTTTTTCATTATTCACTGTTTTATTTTTCAACCAAGCTGGTCTTTTTTCGTTAAAGTCTCACCATTGCTTCGATGGCGGAGGCAGACAAGGGTGACGCCCACATCCTTATCTTGGCAGATCAACCAGCTTCCTCTTCTTCTTCTACCACTCAGCTTAATGAGGTGGCTCCCGAGCGTCATTGCGACGTCATGGACACCTCTTCTTCTCCAGCTATTACTCCCACCAAGTGCGGTGGTGCCAAGTCTCCTATCTACATCTCAGCAGATGATGACGTATCCGTTATCAGCAATACTGAGCTCATAGCTTCTACTTCTCATCAACTTTCTGATCCGCCCTCACTGCCAGGAGCCGCTTCATCGAATTCTCGACCCATGTCTGCCCAAGCGTCCTATGCTTCTGCAACTTCTGGGGTCCTCACACCCCCAGTTTCATCTGCTATGCCTTTTCCTGAATCCTATGTCACTGTCGTCGGTTCTACTGCTACAATTGACATACCAGAGGATTCCCGAGCTGGTCACTTTTTTCCTCCACTATGGAACGGGGCGTCTATTTTGATGCGCTTCCCGACACTAAGCTGTGGCAATATAGCCGAGCCCTCAAAACTATCTTACCAAAGGATGCAATAGACTTTATAGCTCGAAAACCCAGATCTGTCTTGGTCTATTTTAAGGATAAAGCGCATGCTGACCAGGTCCTTACAGAAGGTCTAACCATCAATGACGTGCATCTGTTAGCACAACCGGTTGCGCACCGCCCGGTGCAGGTGACCTTCTACCCCGTACCACCAGAAGTATCCGACGCTGCACTTTGCACCTTGCTCAGCAGGTACGGCAGAGTTGTTGGCTCCATAACAACTCTCTCTGCGGCTCCCAGAGACCCTGAAGACAAATCGATTCGGGGTTTTCGCCGCACTGCTCGAGTCCTCTTTTCATCTGATGCTCAGCTGAAAGCGGTTCCGAATGTTTTGCACATCCGCTGTGGACAGCAACGCCGAAGAGTTGAGATAATCACTTCACAGTATTGCACTATATGTCAGAGCGAAAGTCACATAAGGGCTCAGTGCCCACGTGCCTCCCTGCAAACAGCTCCACACACTACATCTTCTTCTACTTTGTCCACCAACGCTTCACAGACTTCTTCCTATTCGAGGAAAGTCGCGGAATCAAGATCTTCCAAAAGTCAGCTTACTGCCATTGGTCAACAAACGACTTTGATGCCTCCACCTCCTGCTGATCCTAAGAATTTTCCCAGGCTTCCAAAATCGACTCCCCCTTGTACTTTTACAACCACTGCTGATGTACATGTTGACCACTCCTCAGCTTTTACTGTTGGCTCCATGACACGAGTCACAGGTAACGCTTCGGGTTCAGACTCTCCAGACGATCATGAAGCTTTAGTGGTTGCTGGAAAACGCAGTGGTGCTACTCGCCCCAAGACGAAGAAGTCAAAGACTCTGGCGTCCCGAAGATCATCTCGCTCTTCTACCCGCTCATCCACTCGCTCCGTCAGCTCTCGAAGACCGTTCTCCAGGTCGCCTCTACACACTTCCTCTGAGACAGCATGTGAGGGTGCCTTTCCCTCACTAGATGAATTCACAACTTTTCTTGCTGAAAATGCTTTCCCTGCTGAGCCTCTGCCATACGAGGACGTGCTGGATTGCCTTTTAGGGTCCTCTAGCCCTTCCTCAGCACGCACTTCCATTCAGCAGTATGAAGCAGCTCTTCCACAAGTGCTGGTTCAATTACACTCACTTGAAAACACTCTTCGGCGCACTGCGGACGAGGTCCCGTGGAGTGCTTGTTTTCTCCGTCGACTCCACTCCATCACTACAGCCAGTCAATTCCTACTGCATCCCACAACTAACCTAGACATTCAAGGTGGTGTCACTTAATTGTCGCGGTTTTGCGACACCTCTTGCGAATGCGCTGGTACGAGAGGATCTTGCTCCGCTGAATGCTGATATATTACTTCTGCAGGAAACAAACTGTACTTCCACCACTCAATTTCATCAATGGCGTCAGTGGGATCATACTTTCCATCACGCCTACAGCCAACTGTCGCGTGGTGGCATGGCAGTTGGTGTTCACTCACGTTTTCGTTCAACTCTTTCCTCCTTCTCAGTGAAAAACTTATGTCGAGACTTATTACAACGGGTCTCTTTCACCGTCGCAGCTGAAAAATTTCATGTATTCAACATTTATGTTCCTTGCACTCCTACTCACGTGCCAGAGCTGTTTGCAAAACTTCGACGGGCTCTGTCACGTATTCCCATCACTGACCGGGTACTTATCGGAGGTGACTACAATTGCACTCTACATCCCCTAACTGATCGCTCTTCTGCTTCCAGAGAACACCGTACGGAAGTAGTACATCTCTTACAGTCTATCACTTCAGACTTCTCACTAGTAGATGTTCAACGCCATTTGTCACCAACCCAGACTACACATACATGGCGTGCACCAAGAGCCATTGATCCTCCTACAGCAAGATTGGATCGCTTTTATGCAACTTCTCTTCTTCTACCAGCAATATCAGATTCATGCTGTACACCCACAGCTTCCTCGGATCATTGCGCCATTGCCATAACAGTTTTTGCTACTTCAACACAGCCACGTACAATCCGGCCTTGGACTTTTGACGACACTCTTTTAGATGACTCAGCCTTCTGCTCATCGGTGCGAGATTTTCTTGCGGATTGGCGTACAAGGCTTCATTGTGCACCGTGCCCCCTCAACGTTTGGTTGGAAGTAAAACGCCACCTCATACTACTGGTACGAAACCTGTCATACTCGATCATGACACAACGGAGGATGCGACTTGATCATACTAGGCAAATGCTTTCTTTGCTCAATCTTGCTGATCCCCTATTTCAAGTCTACCAGGCAGAATTACATTCACTTTTGGTGCCGCTTGC
Organism: Macrothele yani; assembly: GCA_039090855.1. Classification (NCBI taxonomy): domain Eukaryota; kingdom Metazoa; phylum Arthropoda; class Arachnida; order Araneae; family Macrothelidae; genus Macrothele; species Macrothele yani. The sequence continues at coordinate 2,489,229 of CM076995.1, read as the reverse complement.
AAAACAAGCCCTTCAACGCCTTAAACTACAACACCTGAAACCTGATGCTTGTTCGTACGAATTCCTTACGTCACTTGAGTCAACTCGCCGACCCTCTTCTGTTCTACAGCACCTTCGTCTTCCAACTGGAGTAGTTTCATCCGAACCAGTTCCAATTTGTTCTATGGTACGTAATTACTACATTTCAAAATTTTGTGAAACTCCTCCTCCCTCCCCTACGGCTTCTGCTCTTCTGTTCTCTTCTTTGCCTCAGGTCCCTTCTCATCTTTCAGCCAGCCTCCTCCATCCTCCCACTTTAACTGAGCTCTCTGACACTTTCTCGTCCCTCAACCCCCGGGCTTCACCTGGCCCAGACGGTCTCCCTGCTTCTTTCTATAAGGCTTTTCTTCCTGCCCTCCTTCCATTTTTCCTCTGTGCCTTTTCTACTGCCATGCATCTTACATCTCTTCCAAGGAGTTTCACACTCGCACATGTTGTACTTTTCCCCAAGAAGGGTGATCCGCTTGACTTGGGGAATTGGCGTCCCATCTCACTCTTAAATACTGATTATAAACTCTATACTAAATTTCTGTCCCGCCGGCTTAACCCCATACTCCCTCATATTCTCTCCACTAATCAAACCTATACTGTACCCGGGCGCTCCATCTCCCATAATATTCAGCTTCTTAATGATCTAATTCACCTCGCCCGCTCTCGCTCAGAACCACTTGCTCTTCTTTCCCTCGATCAACGCTCAGCGTTCGATAATATTTCTCATGATTACCTTCTTGCTACATTACTAAATTTCGGCTTTCCTCCTTCCTTTGCTTCTCTTCTCATCTCCCTCTACCGGGACGCAGTTTTCCACGTCAAGCTGCTCAACCTTCTCACAGCTCCCATACCCTTTCGTCGCGGCGTGCGTCAGGGTTGCCCCTTATCCGGGCAGCTCTTCGCCCTCGCAATAGAACCTTTTTACGCGCAGTCCATCGATCCTTCTTTGCTTCACTACCACCGGTGGTAGCCAGCACACGTCATCATGTTGCTACCTATGTTGCCTACGCCGACGATATTACATTCTGCATTCGGCAAGACTCACAATTTCACGATCTCCACAATCTCTACAATACCTACGCCTCATGTTCCGGAGCAGCGCTAAACACAACGAAAAGCACAGGCCTATGGACCGGTTCGTGGACTAACCGCACTGACTCTCCTTGGGGAGCAGAGTGGTCCAACACCTCTCAACGATTCCTAGGAGTCCACCTTGGAAAACCAGCAACTGCTTCACTCGTCACCTGGATGACTCTCCGGCCACGCCTACATCGCTCGGTCGCAATCTGGCGGCGCGCACAATTCTGCACCTCCGTCTTTCAAAGAGCACGTCTAACGCACACTTACCTGCTTTCAATGTGCACGTATTCCTGGTTGGCTTCGAAGCAACCAGCACTACGTCTTCTTGAACTCACCCGCTGTCAAACTCAGGTTATCTGGCCCGGCCATCACTGGGTCGGAGCACCTCAACTCAGCCTGTCTCCTTCCAACGGAGGCATTAGTCTACCCGACGTCAGATCCTATTACAAGGCTTATCGTGTGTCTACGTTTTTACGATCACTTGCGTCACCTGCTCCCTCTGCAGTTGCTGCTCGTGATGTCATAGTCTCTCCGCATAACCCACGCTTTACTCTCCTTTCGTTCTTACTCATGGACCACTGTCCCCTTCTCACACTTTTCCCTCCTGTCTACAAAGAGGCTATCTCCTTTCTTCGTTCCCTCCCTCTTTCTCGCTCTCTCCCTGCCTCCACAAATGACCTACTTTCCGAACCTCTTTTTTTTTCTTCTCTGCTACACCCTCCCCATCTCCCATGTTTTGCTTTTCTTTCATGGCTCCGAGCTGGAGTCGTTACTGTCAGCGATCTTGTTAACACCGATCTTTCCTGGCTCCCCTTCTCTTCTCTACCCTCTGCTCTCCGTTTCAATGCCAACGCTCACTTTGTTCACAACTCTCTTATTTCTACTATAATCTCCCTGTTCCCTGAGCTTGCTACTCCCTCAGGTCTCATTTCTGTCCACTCTGCCTCTCTCCTTCTCCCATTTTTTCTGTCGTCCATTGGTCCACCTCTTCCTCTTGTCTCTTTCTCAACAGCTGATCTCTACCGTTTTCTCTCTCGCTCTTCCGCACCTCTTCCCATTTCTGGTATTCCACTCTGTTCTACCTCCGCAGTGTGGTCCGCTGCGCTTTCCCCACTTTCAGCACCCCTTGAAGTCAATTCACATTGGCTTTTCTTACACAACCGCCTCCCTGTGCCGTCGATTTTACATCGCATGACCATTTTATCTTCACCCTCCTGTCCGTATTGTGGCGAGGAGGCTGACGTCCAGCATGTCTTCATGTATTGCACAGTATTATTGCCAATACTCCATCTCGCTTTCACGCTAGCGCAACGATCCTGTGAGACCGTCCTCACCTTCAGCGCCTACCGAACACTACTTCTGAACTCTTCTCGCCCTATTCACCTTCCGGCAGTCTGCTCCTACATCTTTGTGCTTGAAAAACATATAATTCACGTGTATCATCTTCAGCGTCCCCCGAAGCTTCTACTGACATAAATAAAGTCAGTACTGCGTTACTTTGTCATTTTCGTAATCGCCTACTCTCCCGCCTTCGACTAGAACTTACCACTGCAGTTACACGCTGCAGTGAACCACAGTTCCTATCAACTTGGTCACCAGCAACCACTTGGTTTGCAGGGTCGCCCACAACGCTTCACCTTACAGTCGGAACTTTTGTTTCACCTACCTCCTGATAGATACAATTTTTGCCATGCTGATTTGTTTTCAATCTCTGCTTCATCAGAGACTATTTTTTGTCTTTTCCGACAAATTATCATACATAAACTGTATTCTCTCACCACTATATTGAGCTTTGTGAATAGGTCGTTGCGTCAGCTACAAGCACCTGTAAATCTTCTTTTCATATGTCATTTTGAGACGATTTTTCTATACACATTTCCTGTTTTTTTTTTCTTGCTTCGCAACTGAGTGCAATCTTGTTCCTCAACATTCACTGTACTATATTATTTGTACTCTCTATTTTATCAGAATTTTTTTGTTTGTCTCACTATTGTACATCACTTTTAGTAGATCAATTATTGTATAGAATCCTATGAATTGTTCGAAGCATGAGCTACTTATAATTGTCAATTTCTTTTCACGCTTTTTTTAAGACTCTGTTCTCATCCTCTTCACATGTATCATTTCGTGTATAACTCATGTGTAAATTTTTTTGTTTTTCATTACTCATCTTGCTGAATTATGTATTCTCTCTGCGATGTCAGAAACAATTTCTTTTACCACCTCTGACAAACCAATATATATACATTGTAACTTCTCATTGTACAGAATCATGTATATAGGTCGTTTCACGAACCACAGACATCTGTAAACTTTGTCGTTTTTACAGTATATTCTTATCTTCAATTCCTGATTCAACAGTGTAATTTTACTTTTCAACTGTGTAAATTTGTGTTCTCCAATACTCACTGTGATGAGTTGTGTCTTCTCTCTGTATTTTCAGAGATTAATTTTTCTTTTGTATTCTCAGGAAAATTATTGTATATAACTATTTTTCATATCACCGTTGTATGTAACATGTAGTACCGCGAGCCACATTCATCTGTAAATTTTTCATCATCAGTCTTTCGAACTTTCGATTTCATGTTTGTCCCTTGATCACCTGCAACCTCCTGATTTTCCAGGTCACCCACAATGTATCACCTTTCAGTCAGAACTTTTTTTTTTTTTTTTTCATCAATATTGTGTAAAATTTATACTCTATAGTGCTCATCATTCTGGATTGATTTTACTCTCTGTATTACCAGAGATTCATATTGCCTCGCCAGATTTCTACTGCACTTAACTGTTGTCATGCAAACGTTGCACCGAATCCTGTAATTAACATAGCGCAAGCTGCACATTCTGTTAATTTCTCATCACCTGTCTTTTGAATCTATGTCTGCAAGCTCGAATTCTGTATTATTCTTTGCATCAATACTGTGCAAAATTAATATTGTATAACGCTCTTCAAGCTGAATTGTTCCTATTCTTTGCTTTGTCAGAGACTTTTGTTGCCTCACCAGACACTCGAGTGTAATTAACTGTTTTTTTACTATCATCAATGTACAGAACCGTGTAAATAAGCAGTAGCGTAAGCTACAAGCATCTGTAAATATTTTTTTTTGTCATACATCATTTGAGATGATTTATTCAAGCACATCTCCTGTATCTTTCTTCTAATAAATACTGTGTGAAAACTGACCCTTCCAGACATGCTTTCGACAAGGTTTTGGAACACATCGATAGGTATGCACTTCTATTCAGTACATAATGCTGCCCCTAACCGTTGCTTAGTAGTAAGCCTTGGTTCCAAACTTCTTATGCGGATCTCTAATTCATGCCATAGGTGCTCTATGGAATTAAGATCAAGGCTCTGTGCTGGCCAGTCCACACACGATACGGAATTATCATCAAACCATGCTGTAACAGTCCTTGCTTTATGGCTTGGTACATTATCCTGCTGGTACCAACAAGGCTCGGTTCCATAGTATTGCCACAGATTTGGTAGGGAATAATTGTCCAGAATATTGAAGTAGACGTGCTGGTTAACAGGTTTGTCCAGGATAACTTATGGGCCGGGACCATACCTCGAAAAATACCCCCACACGAGTACACTGCCAGCTGCAAACTTCACCGCGGGAACAGTACACTGTGGTAAATAGTGTTCTCCCGGCTGCCGCCATACCCAAACACAGCCATTAGACTGATGGATCATGTATCTGTTTTCCTCAGTCCATAGGACCCATTTCCATTGATCTACAGTCCACAATAAATGTTCTTTACACCATGCTAAACGACGAGTACCATTCCGATAGTAGTAATTCTAACGTGTAGTGAAAATGTATGCCAAAGGAGCTGGCCTCAAAAGGAAAGCTACCTATTATTATTGTAATGAATGCACGTAAATTATGAATAGTTATGGCATAAGCTATAGTTGTTCTAACACTGAATTACGTTGGAATACATGAAAATTTTCCGAAAGAAGCGAACATGAAGCTGAGACGATTCGGTCTCCGAATCGTCAGTAAGGATGCACTACCGTGGCCTTTTTCAAAAACAGGAATTGAATATATTGAAAGAATTTACTGAAGTTGATAATAGATGGAGCCGTGGTGGAGGGTTCGTAGGTAACATCGGGATGGGGGCGAGGAGGACAGTCGTTTTGCTCACTCACTCTGCGGTAGCAGAAGAGATAACATCTGGAATGCCTCCTGATGATGACCCCGGCAGGGGGTAGAAAGTACTTGAGGCAGTCTACGTTGGAAAGGCAGAGGTGTAGTGGCTGCATGAAGGCTTCTTGAATTGGAAGTGGAACTACAAAGGATCAAGTGGGACATCGTCGAGCTAAGTGAGGTAAGGAGAAAAGGAGAAGATCTCATTGAACTGAAAAGTGGACATCTCTTCTACTATCGTGGGACAGATACTGGCAGAACTAGTGGTGTTGGATTTATAATAAACAAGAAACTGAAGGATAAAGTTGTAGAAGTTGAAAGTTCCTCTGACAGAGCTGCACGACTCGTTATCCAACTCTCGAGAAGATACCAGGCTCAGATTATTCAAACTTATGCACCCACCACAAGTCATCCTGAAGAAGAAATTGAAGAATTTTATGAGGAAATTCGTCATCTAAATAATAAAGGTAAGCAGCACTTGAAGATAATTATGGGAGATTTCAATGCAAAAATAGGGCATCAGCAACAGAATGAAACTTCAGTAGTTAAATTTGGTCACGACAACAGAAACCAGCATGGAAATACTCTCGTAGAGTTTGCAGAGGCAGAAGGGTTTTTCATCTTGAACTCCTTTTTCAAGAAAAAGTCACACAGGAAATGGACATGGAGACATCCAAATGGGACGACAAGTGAAATTGATTTTATTATGTGTAACAAAAAATTCACCATAGAAGACTGCAGTGTGTGTGCTAAACAAGTTCAACACAGGTAGTGACCATAGATTGGTGAGATGTAAGATGCACCTCAACACTAAACTCGAACGTGGCAAGCTCATAAGACAAACAAAATGTATTGACATAACCAACCTTAAAAAACACCATAACACCTTCAAGTTGGAACTGAAGAACAGATTCTCTTCTTTAGAAGGCCTAACATTGGAAGAAGTGGATATTTCTGAAGTTAACAGAAAAGTAACCAAAGCTCTTATGGAAACAGCAACAAAATTAGCTGGGTCTAAGAACAAGTTGCATGTGAACAAATTATCAGGAAAAACCAAAATGTTGATGCAAAAAAGAAGAGAGATGAGGACAACTAAAGAAGATGTGACTTCCAAAGTGGAATACATAGAGCTATGCAAGACAGCACGAAAAAGTATCACTGAAGACGTAAGGAAATTCAACTGTGAACTAGTGAGGAAAGCAATTGAAAACAACCAAAGCCTAAAGATAGCAAAGGGACATCTCAGTAAGGGAAGAAAACAGATTATGGCACTGAGAAAAGAAGATGGTTCTGTAACAAGAAATAGAGACGAAATTTTGACAAGAGTGAAAGATTTCTACTCCAAGCTATATGAAAGGGATGATACATGTACTCCAGACATCATGGAAGGTACCAGTACCAGAGTTCTTCCAGTCCTCCCAGCAGAAGTTGCACATGCAATCAAGAACATGAAGCGGGGAAAAGCTCAAGGAGAAGATGCAATTACTGTAGACATCATACAAGAAGCAAGTGGAGAAATCGAAACAGTACTCGCCCAAATTTTCACTCGATGCCTTAATGAAGGGAAGATTCCTGAGGATTGGAGCAATGCTATAATGATCCTGCTACATAAAAAAGGTGACATTGAGGATCTCAGGAACTACAGAATTATCAGCCTCCTATTAGTGGTTTATAAAATCTTCACTAAAGTTCTTTCACACCGTTTGAAGGTAGCACTGGACATGGCTCAATCGAGAGAACAAGCTGGATTCAGGAGTGGCTACAGCACAATAGATCATATCCACGTACTGAGAGAACTAATTGAAAGAGCGAGGGAATATGAACTTCCATTGTGCATGGCTTTTATCGATTATGAAAAAGCCTTCGATTCGGTGAAACCATCAGCAGTTACAATGGCTCTGAAATCCTGCGGTATTGAAGATGCATACATTAATATTATTAATAACATCTATGAAAATGCAAGTGCAAATATTCGGCTGTTTGAAAATACAACACACATAAAAATTGGAAAGGGAGTGAGACAAGGTGACACCATATCTCCAAAGCTCTTTAATGCCACATTGGAGGGTGTCTTTCAGTCGCTGAGCTGGGAAAACAAGGGGATAAAGATTAATGGAGATTATCTAACCCACCTTCGTTTTGCTGATGACATAGCCATTTTTGCAACTACCCCATCAGAGCTGCAGAGTATGATCCAGGAACTTGCTGACAAGAAGTAAAGAAGTGGGATTAAAAATGAACTTTCAGAAGACAAAAGTGATGTACAATGCTTTTACAAAAAATGAAGATTTATCGATTGATGGAGAAAAGCTGGAGATAACAGACACATATGTTTATCTTGGACAGCAGATATCAACGAGGGTCACATTGATGAAGAAATTAATCGGCGTACGAAACTTGCCTGGAGAGCTTTTGGAAGAAACAGCATAATTTTCAAGAGCAATATGCCATTATGTCTTAAAAGAAAAGTGTTTGATCAATGCATCCTTCCAGTGCTTACGTATGGTGCAGAGACATGGACCTTAACTAAAAGAGACATACAAAGGCTGCAGACAACTCAAAGCAGCATGGAGAGGTGCATGCTTGGTGTAACCAGGAGAGATAAGAAGAGGAACTCGTGGATCCGAAAAATAACAAGAGTGGAAGACATCATGATCAGAGTTAAATCCCTGAAATGGCAATGGGCTGGACATACTGCCAGTAGGATAGACCATCGATGGACAGCCGAAATTTTAGATTGGATTCCAAGGGACAGGAAAAGACCCAGAAGAAGACCACATGGGAGATGGGTGGATGAAATTCGAAAGTATGCGGGAGTGACATGGAGGAGACTGGCACAAGACAGACCGTTGTGGAGGAAATTTGGGGAGACCTTCGTCCAGCAGTGGATTGATAATGGTTGACAATGATGATGATGATGATATAAATTTTAGGTGAAGTGGCATTTCACTCACTTCATCTGACAAGCCACCACTGCTTGCTGGTTCTACCCATTAGATTTTAAGGGGGTTTTTTCAACTAAGTATCCTACACTGCCACTAAAAATACAAGACATTCTTAAAGATATTAAAAAAATATTTGATACTGACAAGACATCTGGTATATCATTATATGCAAAAACAGTAAGTTAACAAGTCATCATGTTTTGTTGTTTGTTTTCTTATTTTATTTTGTCGATACAAATTAAAAATACAAGTAACGTAGACAGTATCTTAATTAAAAAAATGTCTGGTAATCTCTATAATCTATACAAACCTGATTAAGTTTAGAATAGATTCATACATTCATTTTTATGCATGTTCAACTGTTTCCAGTGTTAGTACAAATCAGATGAATTTGCAACTGGGTAAAGAATGTTGCATGCATACATATCACTAAGCTGTTCTCTGAAATTCAGAGGTTAGCTCCACAAAGAAATACAAACTACCAGATAATTTTTTCTTACTTTTACCACATCAAACTTCTCAATTTACAGCAATCTTGACATAAAACTTGGGCTTCACTGACATCCATCACACGTCGTACACAAGATCTTCTATACTTCATATTCATAATGGTTTTTTGCGTGCTGATCCTCCCATGACTTCCTTGGCCTTCCTCTACCTTTCCTTCCTGCCACTTAAGCTAAAAAGGTTTTCTTAGTAAGCATCTCATCACTCATTCTTTCAACATGGCCAAACCACCAAAGCATATTAGTCTCCACCTTGCTGACATTTTGCTTCACATTACACAACTGCAACACATCTTCATTCCTCACACAATCGGAACGTGTCTTGTCACAAACACCCCATAAGTAATGCATTTCTCCAGCACACAAATGACTCCTATGTTTCTTCTGTAGTAGCCATAAAGAATGTTGCAGAATCTCCAAAATCAACGTGCATTAGTAAAATTTCTGTCAAAAGGAAAATAATTACACTCAAAATGCAGTCATATAGTATTTGGGCATAACAACACAGCACTTACCAAGCCTGTCCATGAAAATGGGTGCTCCACCAAGAGATGCTACTGCATCAACTAGTAAAAGGCTACCATGCCTAAATAAAAGAAAATAAAGATAGTAAAAAGATATAAAAGGGTTTATAATAACTTCACAATATTAAGTTATAGCTAAATGAATCATGTACCATAATTTGAGGCAACTGAAAAAAGATATTAATAATAAAATTTGGGTGGACTACATCAGTTCTGTGCTTTCAAGTACTTCCAAACTTTGTGTGTACCATTCCATGTTCCTGACATACAGCCTGCTTCTACCCAGCATTAACAAATAAAGGAAGTAGCTCCACCATTGAGTGAAGATAATGAAAACATAGGACAAAACAGTTTTGTTTTGTTTTTTGTCAAGAAAAGCTTTAAAACAAGAAAGAGAACAAATCAATGCATGAAGTACACATCTGATATTCACAGCTTAACAAAAAATGAAAATGATACTTGATTTCTTCCATTCCGTTCATTTTTTGATCTGTACTAAATCATCAAATGGATCAATATGCTGCAGCATGCTCATACATTGAAATAAAAACTCCTTGATCAGCCAAATGTCTTGACTTAGAGGTATGTGCGGCCAATTCATACAATACCTGAATCTGAATCTGTAGTGACCTCTGACATCAGTCTGCACAAATTCTTTATTAAGATAAGAAACAAACCAAGCACTCATGGAGAGAGAGAGAGAAAGAGAGAGAGAGAGAGAGCAAATGCCATATGTAAAGCAGGGAACAAAGATAAGAGTTCCTTCTAATAAACACATTATTTGCAAAGTGCAAAAAAAAAATTGTTTCATTATTACTCTACAATTCTTTTGAATAAAAGAATTCCAATTTTTGTAATTTTTTTCCATTCTAATAATAAATGACTTCATGGCTTCCTCTAATTACTTTCAGTGCCGTAAATACTTAATGGGAATAATAGAGGATAAATTTATTAAGGTATACTACCACTCAAATTTTCGATCTATACACTAGATCATCGTCAGGAGTTCTTGCATCTTACTACTTCCACAGGTCTGGGGACCTTACCCGGTTGATTTGCCATCCAGCATGGTTGTTGATATTGCCACCTTGTGTCTTGTAAATTTCCAGGGATTCCTCTAATTTCCGGATAATTGCATGGTATTGATGCCTGATAACTTGTAAGGAGTCCCATTCCATTTTGCGGGCAGTTTGTTATATGTGCCTGTCTCATCCTGTTTTATTTGAAATGTTCCTTATTGCTGCTCTGTGTTATCAATTCTGGTGGTTAACCTTCATCCTGTTTCTCCTATGTATGGTAAATCACATGAACATTCGATTTTGTAAATGACTCCTTCCTGAAGTAAAGAAATTTTTTCTCTTTGTTTCAGGGATGGTATTTTTAATTTTGTTATTTAAACCTGGAGCTTAACAAGAGAAAGAAAGAAGCATATTTGGGAATGTTGCAAGGTAGAGTTTCTGAGAATAAATATCGCTGTAAGAAGCATGAGCCAGCTAAGCTGGTTCACCTGATTAAGGCAAAAGATAGGAAGGAAAAGGTAGAAAGGCATGAATTGAATTATTGGAAAGATAGAAAAACTTTCTGGAAGTACATGAGATGCAGGAAAAATAGAGGAAATAAAGTTTCAAGTTGTGTGAAGAATAGAATCAGAGAAATGATATGGTAACCCAATGAGGTAAGTAAAAGATGGGGTGAATACTTCTGTGAGTTATTAGATCAAGAAAGCAAAAGTGATTTTGAGGCAGATGTCACAGTGAGAGATGGAAGCACAGGAAGGATCTCAAGAGAAGAGGTGTGTAAAGCTCTAAAATCTCTTCAGAATGGCAAGGCTTCAGGTATAGATGGCATAACTGCTGAGATGTTAGAATATGGTGGTGACTCTGTAATTGACTGGCTAACTGAAATTTGCCAGTTGTGCTGGAAGTTATGAATTGTCCCTCAGGATTAGAGGGATGCTATCATTGTTCCCTTGTATAAGAAAAAAGGTGATCCTACTGACTGCAAGAACTATCATGGTATTAGCTTACTGAGTGTGCCAGAGAAAATGTTTGGTAAGGTCATTATTGAAAAAATAAAAGGTCTTACATCAGAGAAAGTGTGGGATGTTCAGAGTGGTTTTATGCCTGATAAAGGCTGCACTGATCAAATTTTTGCATTATGAATGATGATTGAAAAGTATCTGGCTGTTGGTAAGAAAATGTTTGCTGCCTTCATAGATTTAGAGAAAGCTTACGACCGAGTAAATAGGACACTTTTGTGGAGGGTATTGAATAAATATGGTATTAGTGGGAATCTACTCAACAGTGTAAAAGCCAAGATGGCAGTATAGCTTGTGTACATGTGAATGATGTTTTATCAAAAAGGTTTTCCATTGGTGTAGGAGTCAGACAGGGTTATGAAATGTTGTCATGGGTGTTTAATATATTTATGGACGAGTGCATGCGTGATGCCAAGATGGACAATACTGGTTTATGTCTTGGTAATATCCGTGTGTGCAGATTGCTGTATGCTGATGACACAGTCCTGTTGGCGGAGAGCAAAAGTGAGTTGTAAAGTTTTTTGTCCTGGATGTGTGAAATTCAAACTGAGTATAAATAAGAAAAAAACCAAAGTTATGGTTTTTGAGCAAGGAACTGTTAACATACATGCATGCATATCATTAAGCTGTTTTATGAGATTCAGAGGTTAACTCCTCAAAGAAAGACCCTGTGTCAAGTACACATTTAACTGATAGAACTAGAAATTACTTACTGTTGGTGTATCAAATGTCTCCATTTGCAATGATCTCTGCATACGCTCGAGCTACATTGACATCTATCAAACACCGCACACAAGACCCTTTCTACTTCATACTCACAATCTTTTTCTCAATCATACAATCCTGAATCTGGTCCTCCCATGATTTCCTTATACTTCCTCTACATTTCTTTTCTGCCACTTGGGCTGAAAAATTCTCTCAGTCAGCACCTCATCACTCATTCTTTCAACATGGCCAAACCACCTAAGAATATTAGTCTCCACCTTGCTAACAACATTTTGCCTCACATTACTCATCTTCATTCCTCACATGATCAGTGTGTGTCTCGCGACACCTCCCCCCCCCCCCGCACACAAACGACTCCTACGTCTTTTCTGCAGTACCCTGGTTTCACTGCCATACATCAGAGTAGGAACAATTACTCTTTCATACACAGCCATTCGGGACTTCCTTGAGAACCCATCATTCCTGTGAAATCCTCCTAAGGCAGCAAGGCCAGAGAAATCATGGGAAGATTAGATTCAGGAATGTCTGCATGAGAAACAAATAATGAGTATGAAGTAGATGTGATAGATGTCAGTGAAGCTCGAGTTGTGTGCAGAGATCGCTGAACATGAAGATGTTTGATACACTATCAACAAGTAAAATCTAGGAAAATTTAGAACCACCAGTTTTAAATTTAATCTGCTAGATGAGCTTTCTTTGAGGAGCTAACCTCTGAATCCTATAGAAAGTGATATGTTTCACTCTCTCTGTGATTCAGAGAGAGAGTAAAACATAAGACAATGAAATTAATAGATGATGATTCCCCCTCCCCCCAAAAAAACTTTCATTAACATTGTGCAAAATCTCAGACAAAAGCATTCTAAAAATAACATCACAGAGTTTGAAAAAACTGATAAGGTGATCAAGTATATACCAATGGCAAATTATGAAAAATTAAATACCAAAATTAATAAACATTTAATAAAGAATAATGTAAAAGTAGCAACTACAGCAGAAAACAAAATAGCATATCTAGCTAATAAAGGAACCTTACAGCAATACACAAGACAAGATGGAAAGAAAAAATGTTATGTATATCATATTCCACTGAACTGCAACAGTATTTATATAGGACAAATGTCTCAAAAACTGGAAATCAGAATTAAAGAATGTGAAATGGCTACTAATAACAAATATCAAAATAATGTATTGTCAAATCATGTACAGTTATGGAAATGTGAAGCTTTACGGAGAAAATTAAAATATTGGACTATGAATCTCATAAAAACAAGAGACTAATTAAAGAAAGTTTTTACAGCCAAAAAAACAGTTCCACCAATGAACCTTCAAAACTTATAAACAGCGTTTTCAACAACTCAATTAAAAAACAATAAAATTACAAAATACATAATGAAAAGATTTCAATTTAATAACTGGTAACAGCAAGAGGAAACTGGCAACAAAATTTAAATTCTACAGGTGTAAATAAAACTTTTGATAATAGTTCTATACATGTCTAAGAAAAAAGGAAATTTCATGTCTAAGGGAAAAGCCTGAAATATTTTCTTCCAGTTTATAATTCTTTTTGGCTGCCTCTTGGTGAAAACAATAAAATAAAACAAAGCAAAATAAAGCCAAAATAAAACAAGTGTTTTTCAATCTGAAAAATTCTATAACAAATGAGTGGTTTTACTCTAAATTTGTACGAAGGCAAGTGCATTGCACAGATAAAAATATATGGGACAAAAAAGCAGAAATCTTAAAATTTTCAATACTTCATGCTTTTATAAACCAAATAAATTACACAGTGGGTCACATTATTTCATTTTAATTGTCATACACCAGCTGACATTCTTTTTCTTAAATCATGTCTCTATATGACACATGATGAGAAATATGCTATATATACAACTTCTATTTTAAATAATTTGATTTCTTACCTGTGGCACACATCAGCAATGCCCTCAAGAGGCTGCAAAGTGCCTGTGCTGCTATCTCCATGGCAAATGAACACTAGGACAGGTTTCACCTTCAGAAGCTCCTATGCAACAAATTAAAAGAACTAGATTCACAGAAAATATTGCAAGATATAAGGAAGCTCAAAATTGCAATCTTCAACTTCTCAAAAGATATAGTAACTCTCATTTACAAGGATCCCAATCATTTGATTATTAATGATGGAAGAGCATCCTACTTTGAAACTTCATTCTCGCCACACTGTTTTTTATTCTCCCTATAAGTAACAAGCCACACATTCATTGTTTCTTTTTTTTTTCCCCACGCACAAATATAATCCAGCAGTAACAATCCATATGCTCATATTAACAGCAAGGTGTATAAATAGGTTAAGAAAAATATTGCTTTAACTGATTCAAAGACAGTTTGGCTATGAAGTAACACTTACTGCATTTACAGTAATTTTCGTCGTATAATCCGTGAATTATCTGCTAGAAAAAGTTTCAAATATAGGCTCTTATACCCCGATACGGATAATATGCCGATTAAAAAAAAAAAGTTTTTATGGCCCTTTGATTTTTTTTTAAATCTGTAGGGTAATTGTACAGGAGAGGGGGTATAATTGGAAAAGGCACTCGGAAAAGTTTTCCTCAGTTCAGGAGTTTGTATGGAATGGAGAGGAGAGGGAAGGGGTGTCGGAAGGAAAGATTGGGCAAGTTGTGCAAAGTGACGGCGGGGGAGGGGGGCCATTTTGTATCGCTGAGAAGGACAACTCTGTTGTGCCATCTCCATTTTTGTCAACCAGCCAATGAAAATGTACGCACAGCACTTGCTGCATGAACCTATGCGTTCCTCTTTTCGGATCTCATGTGAGCTATGCCTTGTGTTTAGTTTGTCTTTTGCCGTTTTGAGCAACGTCTTTTCCGCTGATATTTTCCTTCATTGCCATTCATGATGTCTTTGAAAAGGAACTGTTTCAGTTACACTGCCAAATTTAAAATTAAAGTGGTTGGCACAGTTGAGGATATGATAATGTCACTGCACGATGGTTTTGAGAGAGTCAGAAAACAATTGTGCAGTAACATGCGGAAAGACGGAGTGCTGCGGCCTCAAATGTAAGCAAATCTGTTGATGGATTCTGTGGGAGAATTCATGGAAGTCTAGCCCTATTTTTTTATTGGCCACATATAAGCTGATCCCCTAACTCTGAAAGCAGGATTTCACCCAAAAACTTTTGACTTATACAGGAGTACATACAATATTTCTATGACTTGTTCTGTATTAGCCTTTTGGCATTGGCAAGGTGTAATGCTATACTCTGGAGCTGCTTTGGCATGATCTATGGATACCATGCCACTGAGCATTATCTGTCCAGAGATCAAAATATGAAAAAGTAACCTTTCAAAATGAATTTCTTCATTTAATAAAATCATTTTTTTTCTTACTTCTTCGGACTCGTGGGTCATTATGCAACCGACTTTTTCATTGGAAATTCCCCTTCCAGTTCAACATCTATGATGCCAATACAGGTGAAGATCATTACTGTGGTTTTATTTTCTGAATGTCACAGTCTGCGGATTATACGAAGAGAACAAAAAATTACGTGCATTTCGCGGTCTGTGGATTATATGCCAGTGCGGATAATACGAGAAAATTATGGTATTTAGCTTTCTATTTTCCCTGATTCAATGTGTGAAATGCTTTCACTTAATATAAGAATCATTTGAAGGAAAAAAATTAAAGTCCAAAAAAAAAATTGTTAAATGAATGAAATCCTTGATATGTGCTACTCATCCTGGAAAATCCCCAAGAGATGCATTGTGATCAGTTAGACAACTAGAGTTGGGACAATTCTAGTTAAAGCTATCATGTTATACTTCCTGTGACTCAAGCAGTATTTTTGTGAAGAACTACATTGCACTGACTGAAGGCCCTGTAATTGAGTGAAGACTTTTAAACAACTGTTACAATTAGTCAGTTTCTGCCAATACAGGTGAAGATCATTGATAAAAAGTGCATATTACATTAAACCTTCAGCATAGGCTCAAACAGCATACAATTAGATATGATCACAATATTACAAGAAGATGGTGAATGGAATTAATTTTAAATTGAAGTTGCAATGTGACTTTTAAATTCATTTATATTGTTTAAATCACAGTGTTTTCCAAAGTAGTTCTACTTCAAATTCCAGGCTTGCCACTTTGTTGTATGTGTAGTTACCATGTGTAGAACAGGAATGTTAAATAGTGTCAAGTTTTAGTATAATAATGATTGCCCTCCTTTTATATCAGCAGAACAGGGGGAACTCAAAACCACATGCTCAAAATGTCAGCAAAGAAATCAGACATGAAGAAAAGATTATGTTGATTCAGTGCAGCAGCAACGACATTAATAATGAACTTGTCTTTGCAGGAATAGAACACATTATTCATCAGCCAACTAAAAAACCATCAGATTTACTTAGTCCATTGAGACTATGAGAAAAGAAAAACAGAAACACTGCCATGACTCCAGTGAAAAAATATCCCTCTCACCTAGAAATTTACTTATCATAGAAGAATTAAACAACTACCAAGTAATTCAGTGATTATCAGACAATGTAAAACAACAAAGTCAAAGCAATAGATATCAGCAAAGAATAAATCTTCACAAATACATGGTGATTCATAAAGAAGTATATAGTTTCAATGCACTATAAAACAAGAACAATGTAAGATATTTTATATTACCTGTAACAGAACTGTAGAGGAATATTTCAAGTTTTTTTAGAGACAGTCACAGATGTTCTACGTGTGCACCCTTAGTCACACGACACACACCGGTAATCCATTTCCACCCAAACGCAAGGTAAGATATCTGAATCAAGTGCAGTGAGATTTTGCAACATCTGCACTTTGTATGGAATCATTTTCAGCTTCTTTCTCAAAATTCTCCAGACAGTGGGCTGTGAAATCTGCACTTCACGACTCACCCTCCATGTTGATTTTCCCGGTCTTCGTTGAATGGCTGTGCATACACTATCGACGATTTCTTCCGATACACGCGGTCGTCCAGGACTTTTAAGTTTGCACAAACAGCTTGCAGTTTCAAATTTTTTATGCCAATCGTGGATAGATTTTCTGGTTGGAGGTTCTTTTCCGAATCGTGATCGAAAACGCCGTTGCACAACAGTTACAGATTCCGTTTTGCTCAATTCAAGAACACAAAATGCCTTCTCCACTGCAGATGTTGCCATTTTGACTGACTAGTCACGTGACACGCGCGCTATCACCTACGTCACTTCCCTCAGTAGCAGGACACAAACTTTATGAGTACATCTACCTAACAGTTCGCAGTTGTGGTCCGTGTCTTCAACTGTTACTGTTTTACAGCATCTGGAAACTGTATACTTCTTTATGAATCACCCTGTACATGGAAGCCATACACAAAAGCATATTATTTTTTTACCTTAAAAATGTTGCATTTAACTGTTACATGTAACTTAAAAATTTCATCATACTGGACCACAAATCACACTTTCCATTCAACCATGCTACTGCTAGACCACCCAGAACAACAGATCTCTAAGCAAGGAATTTGAACAAACATCAGATTTACACCACCCAAGATAATGAATCTCCAACCAACTGAAGCATATGAACATGAACAAACATCAGATTTACATCATCCAAAAGAATGAATCTCCAGGCAACTGAAGCATACAAATATGAACAAACATCAGATTTACACCACCTAAGACAATGAATCTTCTGCTAACAAAAGCATATAATGCCTTCTCACAGTGATTGCCATTCTAATCCAGGAATGGATCAATGGTAGGAACTACCATTTCTTCAGGCAATGTTACAGATGTCAATGGGGAATAAACCTTTATAAACGCATGCCAGTCATACAAGCATATTATTTTCCGGCTGTATTTAGCTGTTTTCATGTAGCCATCTCAGCAGCAGTACTTCTTTTAGTTGCTTGTTAAAAAAGATGACTACCGTATATACTCGCGTATAAGTCGAGAAATTTGGGACAAAATGAGAGCTTCAAAGTAATGGGGTCGACTTATACGCGGGGTCTAAAAAAATCATAAGTCCAAAAGTTCTTCCCGTGAGGCAAAAGGCAATCCATGAAAAAAGAAATAAAAATGCCGATGCGGTATTAATTACGAAATCACAACCCTCCGAAAGAAAAAAAAAGAAAGAAAGAAAGAAAAAACACCGATGTGGTAGAATTACTAAATCGCGACTCTCCGAATTTCTCCGCGCTTTGAAAAGTCTCCTCTCTCCTGGCTTTGCGTATCCACAGCGCAGTCATAGCCGTGCATAGAAAGCTCCGCCCTTCCGACTACCAGTTGATTGCGCTGACCTTCGACGTAACGGAGCCATGCGACAGCCAGTGTTAGGTGTTGCTTGTTCTTAATCGCACGTGTCTCGCTTCTCCTATTATGGGTGACACGGATTGTGTAAAGAAACGGATGTCCTATAACGCAGGATTCAAGTTGAAAGTGGTTTCTTTTGCAGAAAATACTAACAACTGTGCTGCTTCACATCAATTTGGCATTAACGAAAAACTGATTCGAGATTGGCGTAAAAAAACGGACTTGGTGAAAATCCCAAAATCGCAAAAGGCGCTGCGCTCGTGGAACAACATCTTTTCCAGAGCTGGAAAGTGTCTTGAATGATTGGATTGTGGGCTGCAGACAAAATGGTTACATTGTAACGCGAACTGGTATACGTTTGCAAGCAATGAAGCTCGCAAAAGATGAAAAGTGTGCAGCCGCAAATAACACTTTTCGTGCCTCACCAGGTTGGTGCACAAGGTTCATGAACCGTTATGGGTTGTGTCTACGCCAGCACACCAAAATTGCACAAAAGTTACCTCAAAGCAAAGATAATGGAATTTCAAAAGTATGTAATTCAAAAGAGAAAAGAGACTGCTTTTGAACTTTCCCAAATAGGGAACATGGATGAAACCGCCATGTGTTTCGACCTTCCTGGAAATAAGAAGGTGAACCAAAAGGGCGAAAAAAATATCTTGATCAAAACGACTGGCCACGGAAAATCCAGTTTCACGGTTCTTCTTTCCTGTTTGGCCGACGGCAGTAAGCTACCTCCGGTAATTATTTTCAAACGCAAAACTCTGCCGAAAAGCATTGTCTTTCCGTCTGGTGTGCTCGTTCGTGCCCATGAAAAAGGATGGATGAACGAATCCGGAACAATTGACTGGTTAAAGA
Organism: Macrothele yani; assembly: GCA_039090855.1. Taxonomy (NCBI): domain Eukaryota; kingdom Metazoa; phylum Arthropoda; class Arachnida; order Araneae; family Macrothelidae; genus Macrothele; species Macrothele yani. The sequence goes on along the minus strand of CM076995.1, from coordinate 2,470,064 downwards.
ATGTGTGGAACGAAAGGCCAGGTGCACTTTTGAGGAAACCTTCTCTTTTGGTGTGGGATATGTTTGTTGCACATCGTTGTGCAGAAGTGAAAAACTGCAGAAAATTCAAAAACAACTCTTGCTGTCATCTCAGGTGGGTTGATATCTGTTCTTCAATCACTAGATGTCTGCCTTAATAAGCCCTTCAAGGACAATGTACAGAGGTATTGGGCAGATTGGATGAGTTCCGATTTGCCGACTGAAACCAAGGGCGGAAATCTAAAGAAGCCGGATATCATTTTGATTGCGCGATGAGTCAAGGATGCTTGGGATGCGATACCTGCGGAAATGGTCATGAAATCATTCAAGAAATGTTGCATTAGTAACAAACTTGATGGCACAGAGGATGATGAGATTTTTATGAGGGATGATGTCAGTGATTCTGATGACACAGGCATAGATGGGAATACTGATGTTTATGATGACGCGCCGATGACGGAGAAAGACTTTTTTGAACTGTTTGGCGAGTCTAACTCGGAATCGAATTTTGAAGGGTTCCGATGAAGTTTTTGGGTATGCAAATTAAATTTAGTATTATATATATAATTTTTTTCGATTTCAAATGTTTTTGAATAAATTCATTGAAATCTTTTTTTCTCATTCCGGGATCGACTTATACGTGAGTTTCCGATTTCTTACGATTTTTTCCTCTGAAAGTGGGGGTCGACTTATATGCGAGTATATACGGTATATTTAATTGCTACCATGAAACTATGCTTCAACTAGCACAATTCTGATGTCTGTTCAGATTTCTATACTTCAGTAGTTTAGTTTTTTTGTTGTTTTTTTGTGTGTGTGTGTGTGATGGTGTAACAGTAGCGTACTCAAACTTTCATCAGAAGATGCTCCTTTGATTCTTCCAGGGCAATGCAATTTTTAAGTTTTCTGCAGAGATGGCTAAATAGCAACAGTGAAACACAGCACTTCTACACACACACACACACAAATTTATATATATATATATATAGAGAGAGAGAGAGAGAGACAAAAGTCACCCAACACCTAGAAGAGAAACATAACATTTATTGACACACATTAGTACGGTGTTGGTCCACCTTTGGCCTTAATATATTCACTGACCCTTCGAGACATGCTTTCGACAAGGTTTTGGAATACGGCGATAGGTATGCACTTCCATTCAGAACATAATGCTGCCCCTAACTGTTGCTTAGTAGTAGGCCTTGATTCTAAACTTCTTATGCGGTACTCTAATTCATCCCATAGGTGCTCTATGGGATTAAGATCAGGGCTCTGTGCTGGCCAGTTCACACACAATACAGAATTATCGTCAAATCATGCCGTAACAGTCCTTGCTTCACGGCTCGGTGCATTATCCTGCTGGTACCAACAAGGCTCGGTTCCATAGTATTGCCACAGAGTTGGTAGGGCATAATTGTTCAGAATATCGAGGTAGGCGTGCTGGTTAACAGGTTTGTCCACGATAGCCAATGGGCCGGGACCGTACCACACACACACACCCCTCACCCCGTGAGTACACTGCCAGCTCCAAACTTGACCATAGGAACAGTTCACTGTGGTAAATAGCATTTCCCTGACTGCCACCATACCCAGACACGGCCATTAGACTGATGGATTGTGTATCTGGATTTATCAGTCTATAGGACCCGTTTCCATTGATCTACGGTCTACAATAAATGTTCTTTACACCATGCAAAATAACTAGTAGCATTCCAAATGGAGAAATTAGGTCTAATACTGATCCACTCGAAACTCCCGAAATAATTTGAGTACAGCGATAATTTTTTTTAATTTATTCCTCTTGATATGATCTATAAATTTTGTTCTATTCATTTTTACTATATATCCTAAAGTTTTGCTGCACTTTTCGAAAATCCTCAAAATAGCACCTTTTTTTCTTGACATTTTACCGATTAATTGCAATTACCGCTTCACAGAGCCAAAATTTCCAAAAAAGGCTCGCAATAAAAATTGTAGCAAATTTTATAGCCTTTACAATGATATATTATTTGTCTTACAGCAAAATATAGTTTCGCTTACACTGTATCTAAACCATGTCTGCGTTAAGCACTTCTGTTGCAAAGAATTTGTGTCGCGGGAAGACTGTGGTACTGATAGAGAGGGAGAGAGAGAGAGAAGAGGCACTGACTCACGCAATTGGTTTATTTATTTGACACATGGGAAGAATAAAATGCATTCCTAAAACTCTCCCACAGTCCAGACATATGCCACAAAGCAAATGGAATTAAGTCATCGGATAGGTAAGAAGTCCACATGGGAGATTTGCTGAGACAAAGAACGAAATGTAAGTTGATCGTTTTTTTAGCCTCTAAAAAGTAAAGCAAATTCTGAATGCATTCCCATACTGGGTTACCTAACTGAATAAAAATGGACAAATGCATGATTTGCGATAACCATCTCTGAGGGAGAATCAGTAGTTGTTCCCAAAGGTTTAAAATGGATAACTGATTCCAGCCTGAAAAGAAAACACAGTTTGCATGAAAAATTAGAGAATGTTACATGAAAAATTAGAGAATGTTCACCAGATTTGAAGCTGGAATTACACGCGAGAAAGTAGTATTAAGGCTTCACATCTTACAAGTATTTCTTCAGCATCAACGTCTTCAAATCCACTTTTACGGACTTTTCAATAAACTTTTGACATTAAAAATGACAGTTTATTCTTCGAAAAGGAAGCCACTGTGAATATTAAGCTTCCTCTCAAATACAGAAAAGCGGTCCATATGGTATCAACTCTAGAAATAAAAGATAAAATTTTAACTTTCTGTGAAAACCGTAACAATGAATGGGGGGGCAGGGTTATTGACCTAGTAGCAGTTGAAGCACGATATCATTCCGAGTGCTACAGAACATTCAGAAAAATAAAGCTGTTTAGAGCACCTGGTCGGCCACAAGATCAGAGCACTGAAACTGCTTTCTCATTATTGTGACTACACTGAAAAAACAGATGAATGCCACTACACCCTAAATCATTTACAAATATCATGAAATATCATGGCCTTTCCACACCCATTACTGATAAATATTTGAAGCAGAGACTGTTGGAGACAGGATAGTGATAATAAATATTTCTTTCATTCTTTCTTTTTTTTTTTTTTTTACTGAAGATTTGACGACCACCGTGAGCAACTCATGGACTATAAGCAGTCACCCATTACTAATTTAGGGTCACTGGTTCAGAGAAGGGAGAGAACTAGTGCCGAAAGACAAACACAACATCCATGCCTCACCAGGATTTGGACCTGGACCCTTCTCGGGCGAATGGTCATATGCCAGAGCTTAGACCACTGCACCACCAAGGTGGACAAATATTTCTGGGAAGAAGAATATTGTATGTATGACAGATGTTAATCATAAATTGCTGACTGATCAATGGTACAATGAAAGAAAGAAAGATAAAGTTTGTGAACGAAGAAGAGTTCTTTGAATAAAGCTCATATTGATAAATAGCTTCCTAGTTTCTTAATTCAATTACTAATCAAAAACAATTATTATTGGAATTTTACTAGGAAATTTTTTATTTAAATTGCAAATTTTCGGAGAAAACTCTTCTCCTTCTTCAGGCTGTCTTTTTGTTGTCACTGATTCCCGTCACTATCGCGGTTGCGGTTAACCTTGACAATTATGGTTAACCTTGAAGGTTACGGTTATTTTTCATCAAATCCTGCCAGATGTTAGGCAGGGAAAATCCTTTGCAGTCATGGATGATGGAATTTTGATTTTTCTCAATCTCTATTCCTTCTTTTAGCTTTCGTTTTTGAAAATTGCTTTGGAAACTGATGACTTTAAGGGAATTCCAATCCATGTTGTGACTAGTTTCTCTAACATGCCTATCTAAACAAGTCTTGTTGGGGCAATTTTTTATAGCAGCTTTATGCTCTGCTATACGAGTTTCTAGTCTGCAACCTGTTTCACCTATGTAAGATAGTCCACAACTACATTTTACTTCATAGACTACACCTTGCATTTTTAAAATATCTTCTTCTCATTGAACTACTTTAGGGAAAAACTTTTTAACTTTGTTCTCTAAACTTGGAGCTAGCCTAATATTGTACTTCTAACTAATTCTCTTTAAAGACTCAAATAAACCTTTGTGATAAGAAATTTTTTTAGTGAATTTTACTTCTTGTTTTTGTGGATTCTTCATACCATTAAAATTCAGAAGCTTCTGAATTTCTTCTTTAGAATAGTTATTTTCTGCAAGTATGACTTTAAGTTCTTCTTTATGGGCTTCTTTCTTATCTGCTGTAGAAACTATTTTATTAATTTTTTTCTAAAAACTGACTTGCTAGGAAAGGAATTGAAATCCAATAGTTTATTAGTATTCATTGGTTTTTTTATACCAACTAGTGAGGAGTTTTTCATCTTCATAATAGATTGTAATATCTAAGAAGTTAATGCTTCTTTATTTTTGAAGTTCAATAGTGAACTTAAGGGAATCATCTAATTCAATGAATGAGTCTAGAATTCTTTCTGGAACAATTTCTAAGCTATCTATTATAAATAAGATGTCATCCATGTATCTGCTATATAGGCAGAAGTATGTGGGTTGTACCAGTATCTTTTCTTCTAGTTTTCCCACATAATAGTTAGCTAAGATTGGGAGCCCATAGCTAGACCAGATTTTTGAATGAAAATTTTTCTCAAATTGAAAGTAGTTGTTCTGCAAAGAGAAGTAAGCATTTCAAAAATTCCAACTACCGGTTAATATTGTTTCTATCTTTGTTGTGAAAAACTATTAAGGTCTGCCAAGTCTTCCGCTATAAAGTCTATTGGCAGACCTAATAGTTTTCCACAACAAAGATAGAAACATATTAGTTGGAATTTTTGAAATGCTTACCTTCTCTTTGCAGAACAACTACTTTCAATTTGAGAAAAAAATTGTCATTCAAAAATCTGGTCTAGCTATGGGCTCCCCACTCTCAGCTAACTATTATGTGGGAAAACTAGAAAAAGATACTAGTACAACCCACATACTTCTGCCTATATAGCAGATACATGGATGACATCTTATTTGTAATAGATAGCTCAGAAATTGTTCCAGAAAGAATTCTAGACTCATTCAATGAATTAGATGATTCCCTTAAGTTCACTATTGAACTTCAAAAAAAAAGAATTAACTTAATTACTAATCTAAAGCAACTATTGTGGGAATTTTACTAGGAAATTTTTTCCTTCAAATAGCAAATTTTCGGAAAAAACTCTTCTCCTTCTTCAGGCTGTCTTGTTGTTGTCACTTATTCCTGTCACTATCACGGTTAACCTTGACGGTTACGGTTTAGGTTATTTTTCAACAAATCCTGCTAGATGTTAGGCAGGGAAAATCCTTTGCAGTCATTGATGATGGAATTTTGATTTTTCTCAATCTTTATTCCTTCTTTCAGCTTTCTTTTTGAAAATTGCTTTGGAAACTGATGACTTTAAGGGAATTCCAATCCATGCTGTGCCCAGTTTCTCTAACATGCCTATCTAATCCAGTCTAGTTGGAGCAATTTTTTATAGCTGCTTTATGCTCAGCTATACGAATTTCTAGTCTGTGACCTGTTTCACCTATGTAAGATAGTCCACAACTACAATTTACTTAATAGACTACCCCTTGCATTTTTAAAATATCTTCTTCTCTTTTGAACTATTTTAGGGAAAAAATTTTTAACTTTGTTCTCTAAACTTGGAGCTAGCCTAATATTGTACTTCTTACTAATTCTCTTTAAAGACTCAAATAAACCTTTGTGATAAGAAATTTTTCTAGTGAATTTTACTTGTTGCTTTTGCGGGTTCTTCGTACCATTAAAATTCAGAAGCTTCTCAATTTCTTCTTTAGGATAGTTATTCTCTGCAAGTATGACTTTAAGTTCTTCTTTATGGGCTTCTTTTTTATCTGCAGTAGAAACTATTTTACTAATTTTTTTCTAAAAACTGACTTGCTACATTTTTCTTAATAGAAACTGGATGATAGGAATTGAAATCCAGTAGTCTATTAGTATTCATTGGTTTTTTATACAAACTAGTGAGGAATTTTTCATCTTCATAATAGATAGTAATATCTAAGAAGTTAATTCTTCTTTCTTTTTGAAGTTCAATAGTGAACTTAAGGGAATCATCTAATTCATTGAATGAGTCTAGAATTCTTTCTGGAACAATTTCTGAGCTATCTATTATAAATAAGATGTCATCCATGTATCTGCTATATCATCATCATCATCATCATCATTGTCAACCATTATCAATCCACTGCTGTACGAAGGTCTCCCCAAGTTTCCTCCACAACGGTCTGTCTTGTGCCAGTCTCTTCCATGTCACTCCCGCATACTTTCGAATTTCATCCACCCATCTTCCATGTGGTCTTCTTCTGGGTCTTTTCCTGTACCTTGGAATCCAATCTAAAATTTCGGCTGTCCATCGATGGTCTGTTCTTCTGGCAGTATGTCCAGCCCATTGCCATTTCAGGAATTTAACTCTGATCATGATGTCTTCCACTCTCGTCATTTTTCGGATCCACGTGTTCCTCTTCTTATCTCTCCTGGTTACACCAAGCATGCACCTCTCCATGCTTCTATGAGTTGTCTGCAGCCTTTGTATGTCTCTTTTAGCTAAGGTCCACGTCTCTGCACCATACGTAAGCACTGGAAGGATGCATTGATCAAACACTTTTCTTTTAAGACATAATGGCATATTGCTCTTGAAAATTATGCTGTTTCTTCCAAAAACTCTCCAGGCAAGTTTTGTACGCCGATTAATTTCTTCACCAATGTGACCCTCACTTGATATCTGCTGTCCAAGATAAACGTACGTGTCTGTTATCTCCAGCTTTTCTCCATCAATCGATAAATCTTCATTTCTGGTAAAAGCATTGTACATCACTTTTGTCTTCTGAAAGTTCATTTTTAATCCCACTTCTTTACTCTTGTCAGCAAGTTCCTGGATCATACTCTGTAGCTCTGATGGGGTAGTTGCAAAAATGACTATGTCATCAGCAAAACGAAGGTGGGTTAGATAATCTCCATTAATCTTTATCCCCTTGTTTTCCCAGCTCAGCGACTGAAAGACACCCTCCAATGTGGCATTAAAGAGCTTTGGAGATATGGTGTCACCTTGTCTCACTCCCTTTCCAATTTTTTCGTGTGTTGTATTTTCAAACAGCCTAATCTTTGCACTTGCATTTTCATAGATGTTATTAATAATATTAATGTATGCATCTTCAATACCGCAGGTTTTCAGAGCCATTGTAACTGCTGATGGTTTCACCGAATCAAAGGCTTTTTCATAATCGAAAAAAGCCATGCACAATGGAAGTTCATATTCCCTCGCTCTTTCAATTAGTTCTCTCAGTATGTGGATATGATCTATTGTGCTGTAGCCACTCCTGAATCCAGCTTGTTCTCTCGGTTGAGCCATGTCCAGTGTCACCTTCAAGCGGTGTGAAAGAACTTTAGTGAAGATTTTATAAACCACTGATAGGAGGCTGATAGGTCTGTAGTTCCTGAGATCCTCAATGTCACCTTTTTTATGTAGCAAGATCATTGTAGCGTTGTTCCAATCCTCAGGAATTTTCCCTTCATTAAGGCATCGAGTGAAAATTTGGGCGAGTACTGTTTCGATTTCTCCACTTGCTTCTTGTATGATGTCTACAGTAATTCCATATTCTCCTGGAGCTTTTCCTAGCTTCATGTTCTTGATTGCATGTGCAACTTCTGCTGGAAGGACTGGAAGAACTCTGGTACCTTTCATGATGTCTGGAGTACATGTATCATCCCTTTCATATAATTTGGAGTAGAAATCTTTCACTCTTGTCAAAATTTCGCCTCTATTTGTTGTTACAGAACCATCTTCTTTTCTCAGTGTCATAATCTGTTTTTTTCCCTTACTGAGATGTCCCTTTGCTATCTTTAGGCTTTGGTTGTTTTCAATTGCTTTCTTTACTAGTTCACAGTTGAATTTCCTTATGTCTTCAGTGATACTTTTTTGTACTGTCTTGCATAGCTCTATATATTCCACTTTGGAAGTCACATCTTCTTTAGTTGTCCTCATCACTCTTCTTTTTTGCATCAACATTTTGGTTTTTCCTGATAATTTGTTCACATGCAATTTGTTCTTAGACCCAGCTAATTTTGTTGCTGTTTCCATAAGAGCTTTGGTTACTTTTCTGTTAAATTCAGAAATATCCACTTCTTCCGATGTTAGGCCTTCTAAAGCAGAGAATCTGTTCTTCAGTTCCAATTTGAAGGTATTATGGTGTTTTTTAAGGTTGGTTATGTCAATACATTTTGTTTGTCTTATGAGCTAGCTACGTTCGAGTTTAGTGTTGAGGTGCATCTTACATCTCACCAATCTATGGTCACTGCCTGTGTTGAACTTGTTTAGCACACTGCAGTCTTCTATGACGAATTTTTTGTTACACATAATAAAATCAATTTCACTTGTCGTCCCATTTGGATGTCTCCATGTCCATTTCCTGTGTGGCTTTTTCTTGAAAAAGGAGTTCAAGATGAAAAACCCTTCTGCCTCTGCAAACTCTACGAGAGTATTTCCACGCTGGTTTCTGTTGCCGTGACCGAATTTACCTACTGATATTTCATTCTGTTGCCGTGACCGAATTTACCTACTGATATTTCATTCTGTTGCCGTTGCCCTATTTTTGCATTGAAATCTCCCATAATTATCTTCAAGTGCTGCTTACCTTTATTATTTAGATGACGAATTTCCTCATAAAATTCTTCAATTTCTTCTTCAGCATGACTTGTGGTGGGTGCATAAGTTTGAATGATCTGAGCCTGGTATCTTCTCGAGAGTTGGATAACGAGTCGTGCAGCTCAGTCAGAGGAACTTTCAACTTCTACAACTTTATCCTTCAGTTTCTTGTTTATTATAAATCCAACACCACTAGTTCTGCCAGTATCTGTCCCACGATAGTAGAAGAGATGTCCACTTTTCAGTTCAATGAGATCTTCTCCTTTTCTCCTTACCTGACTTAGCCCGACGATGTCCCACTTGATCCTTTGTAGTTCCTCTTCCAATTCAAGAAGCCTTGAATCAGAAGATAGGGAGCGTCCGTTATACGTAGCCAAGGACAGCAGAAGTATGTGGGTTGTACTAGTATATTTTCTTCTAGTTTTTCCACATAATAGTTAGCTAAGAGTGGGGAGAGTGGGGAGCCCATAGCTAGCCCCAATTTTTGAATGAAAAATGTTTTCCCAAATTGAAAGTAGTTGTTCTGCAAAGAGAAAGTAAGCATTTCAAAAATTCCAACTGATATGTTTTTTTCTTTGCTGTGAAAAACTATTAGGTCTGCCAAGTCTTCCACTATAAAGTCTATAAGTTGATCTATATTAATGTGAGTATACATAGACACTATGTGTAAACTACCCATAATAGGAGAATCTAATTTAGGAAGAAGTTCTAGTTTTTCTTTTAGCTGCATTGAGTTTTTAATCAAGTTAGGTGGCTCTATTAAAAGATTCTGAAGGTGTGACTTTAAAAAATAGTTTAGATTTGAAAGAATAGAGTTTTTTGAGTCTATTATTGGTCTAATTGGTTGGTGTTCTTTATGCAGTTTGACTATTCCATATATTTGAGGTAATCTGAATTGTAATTTTGAGAATTGTTTATAGTTTTCTGGAAGCTGGTTTTTCTTTTTTTGAAGTGAAATAAGCTTAGAGACTTTTTTAATCAAATATGGTAGTGGGTTTTCTTTTACTTCTTCATACATAGGCTTTTTTTGTTCTTCTTCCATCTTTTCTAGATAATCTTTCTTATCCATAATAGTAATCAACTTACTTTTGTCTGTTTTCACAGCTACTACACTTTCATTTTTTCTGAAATCTTTAAGAGCTTTTAATTGACTATTATCAAAAAAATTTTGAGGTTTCCTTACTTGCTTCTGGAATTTTGTAAGGCTATTGTAGTAATCTTTTCTGAGGAGGTCTGCTTTAATTTGGTCCTCTTTTTCTAAAGTGCTGCAGATGCTTTCCAATTCAATTACCAATTTTTCTGTTTAATTTTTTTCTTTGGATAGATTGAAATTACTTCCTTTATTTATCACTTGTAATAATTATTGGCTAACTCCAGTAGCAGTGTTGTCCTTTACATGACTAAGAACTGCAGTTTCTTTGTTTTTACTGGAATAGTTTTTCTTCAAAAATTTCTTTTCTTTAAGGTTCAGCTTTTTAACAAATTTCTTATTTTTGTTTCTTACTCCAATTTTTAGCCAGTCATCCAATTCTGCTTTTACTGTATCCCTTAAGATTCCCAAAAATTTCTTTTCATTTTCTACTTTTACTTTTTTTTTTATAATAAGCAACATTTTTATATTTTGCTTCAATACTTCTTTTTAACGTTTTTTTTTCTCTATTTTTCTTACGAAGTTGGCTGAAAGTAAATCTTTAAATGGTTTTCTAAGTCTAAATGAATTTGGAATAAAGTTATTTACCTTGCAATTTTTCAAGAACTTGATTTGAGCTATGGATCTTTCCATCTTCAATGTAGCAAGCAATCAGATACTTGATTGCTTGCCAAGTATCTGACCCATACTCTGTTCTAATTCTTTGAATAAAGCTCATGTTGAGAAATGGCTTCCTAGTTTCTTAATTCAATTACTAATCTAAAGCAACTATTGTGGGAATTTTACTAGGAATTTTTTTCCTTCAAATAGCAAATTTTCGGAGAAAACTCTTCTCCTTCTTCAGGCTGTCTTGTTGTTGTCACTTATTCCTGTCACTATCACGGTTACGGTTAACCCTGACGGTTTAGGTTATGTTTCAACAAATCCTGCTAGATGTTAGGCAGGGAAAATCCTTTGCAGTCATTGATGATGGAATTTTGATTTTTCTCAATCTTTATTCCTTCTTTCAGCTTTCTTTTTTTAAATTGCTTTGGAAACTGATGACTTTAAGGGAATTCCAATCCATGCTGTGCCCAGTTTCTCTAACATGCCTATCTAATCCAGTCTTGTTGGAGCAATTTTTTATAGCTGCTTTATCAGTCAGCTATACGAGTTTCTAGTCTGCAACCTGTTTCACCTATGTAAGATAGTCCACAACTACAATTTACTTCATAGACTACACCTTGCATTTTTAAAATATCTTCTCTTTGAACTATTTTAGGGAAAAAATTTTTAACTTTGTTCTCTAAACTTGGAGCTAGACTAATATTGTACTTCTTACTAATTCTCTTTAAAGACTCAAATAAACCTTTGTGATAAGAAATTTTTCTAGTGAATTTTACTTGTTGTTTTTATGCGGGTTCTTCGTACCATTAAAATTCAGGAGCTTCTCAATTTCTTCTTTAGGATAGTTATTCTCTGCAAGTATGACTTTAAGTTCTTCTTTATGGGCTTCTTTTGTTATCTGCAGTAAAAACTATTTTACTATTTTTTTTTCTAAAAAAAAAATTTATTACACACACACACACACACAAACACACACACACACACACACACACACACACACACACACACACACACACACACACACACACACACACACACACACACACATACATACATACATACATACATACATACATACATACATACATACATACATACATACATACATACATACATACATACATACATACATACATACATACATACATACATACATTACATTACATTACATACATTACATTACATTACATACATACATAATCACTAAGCTGTTCTCTGAGATTCAGAGGTCAGCTCCAAAAAGAAATACAAACTACCAGATATTTTTACGTACTGTTGTCGTATCAAACTTCTCCATTTACAGTGATCTTGACATACAACTTGTGCTTCACTGATATCCATTACACGCCATACACAATATCTTTTATACTTCACGCTCATAATCTTTTTCTCATGCAGACACTCCTGAATCTGATCCACCCAGTTCTTCCTTGGCCTTCCTCTGCCATTTCTTCCTGCCACTTGGGCTAAACAGATTTTCTTAGTAAGCATCACATCACTCATTCTTTCAACATGGCCAAACCACCAAAGCATATTGGTCTCTATCTTGCTAACAACATTTTGCTTCACATCACACAACTGCAACACATCTTCATTCCTTACACAATCAGACTGTGTCTTGCCACATGCCCCACGTAAGTAACGCATTTCTCCAGCACACAAACGACTCCTATGCTTCTTCTGCAGTACCCAGGTTTCACTGCCATACATCAGAGTAGGAATAATTACAGTTTCATACACAGCCATGCGGGACTCTCTAGAGAACCCATCATTCCTGTGAAAACCTCCCAGAGCAGCTATGACTTTCAAAGAAGAATTCACTCGTCTACTGATTTCACCATCCAAATTGTTCTCTCTGTCAAACATGCTTCCTAAATACACAAACTCACTCACCTGGTCAATCACAGTGCCATTTATGCTTACATTACATCCAGTGCTACCAGTTCCTCTCTCAAACACCATAACTTTGGTTTTTCCCTTATTTATACTCAGTTTGAATTTTATGCAAACTTCGTGCATCCGAGTCAACATACTCTGCAACTCACTTTTGCTCTCTGCCAACAGGACAGTGTCATCAGAATACAGCAATCTGCACACACAGATATCACCAAGACATAAACCCCTATTATCTAATTTGGCATCACACATGCATGCGTCCATAAATATATTAAACAGCCATGGTGACATTACACAACCTTGTCTAACTCCTGCACCAATAAAAAACGATTTTGATAAAACATCATTCACTCGTACACAAGCTCTACTACCCACATACATGGCTTTTACACTATTAAGTAGATTCCCAGTAACACCATATTTATTCAATACCTTTCACAAAAGCGTCCTATTCACTTGGTTGTAAGCTTTCTCTAAATCTATGAAGGCAGTAAAAACTTTCTTCCCAACAGCCAGATACTTTTCAATCATCGTGCGTAATGCAAAAATCTCGTTAGTGCAGCCTTTACCAGGCATAAAACCCCTCTGAACATCCCATACTTTCAATGATGTAAGACCCCGTACTTTTTCAATAACAGCCTTACCAAACACTTTCCCTGGCACACTCAGTAGGCTAATACCACGATAGTTCTTGCATTCAGTCTGATCACCTTTTCCCTTATACAAGGGAACAGTAATAGCATCCTTCCAATCCTGAGGAACCATTCCTAACTCCCAGCACAACTGGCAAATTTCAGTTAACCAGTCAATTATAGAGTCACCACCATATTTTGACATCTCTGCAGTTATGCCATCATTTCCTGGAGCCTTACCATTCTGAAGAGATTTTAGAGCTTTACACACTTCTTCTCTTGAGATCCCTCCTGTGCTACCATCCTTCATTGTGACATCATCAGCATCTATCTCAGAATCATCTTTGCTTTCCTGACCTAATAACTCAAAGAAGTATTCACCCCATCTTTCACTTAACTCATTGGGCTCACATATAATTTCCCCGATCTCATTCTTCACACAACTTACAACTTTGTTTCCCCTATTTTTCCTGAGTCTCATGTACTTCCAGAAAGACTTCCTATCCTTCCAAAAAGCCAGTTCATGCCTTTCCACTTTCTCCTTCCTATCTTTTGCCTTACTGTGGTGAACCAGCTTAGGAGCTTCATGCTTCTTACAGCGATATTCATCCACAGAGACTCTACCCTGCAACATCCCCAAATAGGCTTCCGTCTTTCTCTTTACTGCCTCTTAAATCTCACTATTCCACCAAGCATCACCTCTATTGTTACCCACTATTGTTGTGCCACAGACCTCTTTAGCAGCAGTGATAACACAGTTCTTAAAACATTCCTACTTCTTTTCTATATCCCTCTCACCAGACTTCAGCTCCTTCAGTCGTCCTCTGAATAAGTCAGAATAACACTGATGATTACCAAGGAGCCTATCAACCTTTATTCTTTCTATCCTGGGTCTCTTCCTATTCCTTTTCCTCCACCCAACATTAAGTTTCACTCTCGACACTACCAAGTAATGATCAGAACCAACATCCGCACCTCTCATCACACGGGTGTCAACAACTAAGTGTTCAGACGCTGATCATAGACAACAAAATCTATCATTTTTGACCAAGAGTACGATTTTCCCAAGTATATGTGTGGATATACTTGTGGTTGAAAAATGTATTAGATACACACAAACCATTCTCAATGCAGAGTTCAATTAATCTTTCGCCATTATCATTCACACAAGGATCATTAAACTTACCCAGAACACTGTCAGAAATTGCATTCTGCACACCTACTCTAGCATTGAAATCCCCTGCTATTATAACTTTTTTTTTAGCACCAAACTAGCTCATTCCAGAAATCTTCCTTCTTATCAGAAGGTTCCGAGTCACAAGGAGCATACACTACAACAATTACAATTCTCTGAAGTTTCACTTTCAAACGAATCCAGAGAATTCTCTCACTTACGCAACTATAGTGAATCAAGTTGTTCTTTATCTTTTCACTTAAAATCACACCTACACCAGCCTGTCCTCTCATATTATCCAATACTCCAGACCACACACTCACCGTGCCATTCACTTCTTCTACCCCAATTTCCTTCTTTTTGGTTTCACTTACACACAGCACATCCAGTCTATACTTATCCATCTCCTCAATCACCTCACTCATCTTGCCATTTATACCTCTAGCATTCCATACACCAATCTTACATTCACTCAGCCAAAATCTCTTTCTCATATGCCGTTTAGAAAATCCAGGTCGATTCCGTGGTGGACCATCCTTCTTAAGTGTGGTAGGTCCACCATATCCCACACTTGAGTCATTCTTAATATTTCTTTTTGTCTTTTTAATCAGGTAAGTACATTTACATATCATTGTAAAGGTTATAAAATTCGCTAGAACTTTTACTGGGAGCCCTTCTCAGAAATTTTGGCTCTATGAAGCGATAATTGCAATTAATCGGTAAAATGGCGAGAAAAAAAGATGCTATTTTGCGGGTTTTCGAAAATTACAGCAAAACTACAGGAGATATAGTAAAAATGAATAGAACAAAATTTATAGATCATATCAAGAGGAATAAATTTTTTTTTAATTATCGCCATACGCCAATTATTTCAGGAGTTTCGAGTGGATTAGTATTAGACCTAATCCCCCCTTTATGGGGGTGTACGGGGGAAGCAAGCGGGGGGGAACTTTTGTGAAAATGCTAAGCCCAATAAAATGTTAAGCCCAATGAGTTCTACCAGCCTGCAAAAATTCAGCTTTTACCTAATTTGTTTCGGGTCAAGTCCTTTATTTACTGGGCTATTATTCATTACATCCAAAACAGTTGACTTGGGTATGTTTAAATGCCTCTCAGTTTCTCTTATGGACAACCCACTAATATAACACCCAACAATATTTCCTTTCTCAAAGTGAGTTCTCTCCCACCGCGACATTTTCACTCAACCTCACAGTGTGATATGATCAGGGCGGCCAACAATCCAATCTTTATATCACCAAAATCACAAGCAAATATCTCCAGAAAATCACCAGATTTAAGGAAGAAATCAGCAGTGCCGTATTACAGAAGTCTGGAACGAAATATAAGTTATATTAATATGTATATATATATATATATATATATTCTATAAAGAAGATACCTAAGCAAAAAAATACATATATAATTTTGACTCACACCTAGTACAACATAGAAAAGGTTATGTATCTACCTGTGTGAGTAAAAGGAGAAAAGATAAAAAAATAAAATAAAACAACTGAATGTAGAAGGTGTCGAGAATACTGAGCCTTGGCTTTATCAAGGACCAGCAAAAACTCTGCATTTTCTCACTTCTACAAAGACCTAGTTGGAAATGGGTTTCTGCGCGGGTTTTAACTCTTACTTTTCTTTGTAACTTTGAGCGTCTTTTGGGGTACCTAGGAACAGAAGATGGCTAAGCTTGTTCCTTTTCTATGCGCTGTCTATGCGCTGTTTTTTCAAAGTAGTAAAGTTCTTAATAACTAATTAATTATGCACTTAAAGCACTGCTGAAATACTTTGTACATATTGCAACTAACTGTTTAAGGTATATAACTTTCACAAAGTTTTCTTTAGTTAATTATTATCTTTAACTTATTCTCGTTTTCGTGCTGTCATAAGTTGTAGAGTAGGGGGTTTTAGACTCAAGTTTTCTTTCAAAAATCTGTTCGTTATAAATTAACATTTCCTTTTTTAATTGCAATGTAAAATTTGGATTTCTTTTGCATTGTTTTTCAGGTTTAAATTCTCTCTCAAACGAACTTGGAATTTCGTTATAGCTGAAAATCATTTCTATTTATTATGTCACTCTCACAGCTTGAGTTCTCTTTAATCTTCTTCTCTCTGTTTAATAGTAACAGATGAAGAGCATGGGTCGGGCCATGAAGGTTAATGGATGCAAGCGAAATTGTTAACTAGTGCTAGGTCATGCTACTCTACGGAGGACATGACTTATATATATATTTTTTAAACTATTTTAGGTGGGAATGTTACTTGCATCTATGGCCTTGCAGAAACCCATTTCCAACTAGGTCTTTGTAGAAGTGAGAAAATGCAGAGTTTTTGCTGGTCCTTGATAAAGCCAAGGCTCAGTATTCTCGACACCTTCTACATTCAGTTGTTTTATTTTATTTTTTTATCTTTTCTCCTTTTACTCACACAGGTAGATACATAACCTTTTCTATGTTGTACTAGGTGTGAGTCAAAATTATATATGTATTTTTTTGCTTAGGTATCTTCTTTATAGAATGTGAATTCTGAATTTTCAAAACTGCTGCGTTGCGCGTTTTGATTTTCAGGTTATTTTGCACCCTTCGTGTTAAATTCTAAAATTTTTTCCTTAGTCTTCAGTTTTGCTCTTAAGTATATATATATATATATATATTCTATAAAGAAGATACCTAAGCAAAAAAATACATATATAATTTTGACTCACACCTAGTACAACATAGAAAAGGTTATGTATCTACCTGTGTGAGTAAAAGGAGAAAAGATAAAAAAATAAAATAAAACAACTGAATGTAGAAGGTGTCGAGAATACTGAGCCTTGGCTTTATCAAGGACCAGCAAAAACTCTGCATTTTCTCACTTCTACAAAGACCTAGTTGGAAATGGGTTTCTGCAAGGCCATAGATGCAAGTAACATTCCCACCTAAAATAGTTTAAAAAATATATATATAAGTCATGTCCTCCGTAGAGTAGCATGACCTAGCACTAGTTAACAATTTCGCTTGCATCCATTAACCTTCATGGCCCGACCCATGCTCTTCATCTGTTACTATTAAACAGAGAGAAGAAGATTAAAGAGAACTCAAGCTGTGAGAGTGACATAATAAATAGAAATGATTTTCAGCTATAACGAAATTCCAAGTTCGTTTGAGAGAGAATTTAAACCTGAAAAACAATGCAAAAGAAATCCAAATTTTACATTGCAATTAAAAAGGGAAATGTTAATTTATAACGAACAGATTTTTGAAAGAAAACTTGAGTCTAAAACCCCTACTCTACAACTTATGACAGCACGAAAACGAGAATAAGTTAAAGATAATAATTAACTAAAGAAAACTTTGTGAAAGTTATATACCTTAAACAGTTAGTTGCAATATGTACAAAGTATTTCAGCAGTGCTTTAAGTGCATAATTAATTAGTTATTAAGAACTTTACTACTTTGAAAAACAGCGCATAGACAGCGCATAGAAAAGGAACATGCTTAGCCATCTTCTGTTCCTAGGTACCCCAAAAGACGCTCAAAGTTACAAAGAAAAGTAAGAGTTAAAACCCGCATAAATGTTAACAGACAAACCAATGCTTAAAAGCTGAAAAGCTAAAAAACGACAGAGAAAAGGTACATAAAGTACAAACATTGAACTTATAAAATTCCTTCTTCTTTCATCAAAAGAACTTTAAGAAAAATTATTCTGAATAATAGAGTAAGGTTGGCAGATCTGCTTTAATTTTCTACAGTTAATAATATGATTCTGACCAATCAAAGCCGTAAGTAAGTTGGCTAGAGGATGCCTATTAACTACCTAAAGGAACCTTAGTGCTATGGATATGACGGTCCTATTAAAACAAAAAATTAAATAATATAAACAAAATCACAAAAAAAGCTTAAAAATCTGTTTATAAAAGAAAATAAAAACAAATAAAAAAGAAAACTAGTTATTCATCACTAGGATAGCTATACTAAAAATAGTAAAACCAACATTAAAATTAATAAGATTCTGATTCATCTATAGAAGCTCACTAAGGTGATTTAATACATGCAAAGATTATTGAATAAACTGCTCGTGTATTTTATAATATTTCTCATGTATTCTGGAGAGTTAATTCTGCTCATTCTGATCATACAGATCCACAGTCTTAAGTTTATATATTTTTTTCTCTGGTTAAAATCTCCGCGCGTTGGTTTCTTGCTGTATGAGGAGGCCATCAGCCCCACCCTCACTGCCCCCCAGCGTCTAGGGAGTGGCGGAAGAGGTCAGCCATGTTCTCCTCTTGTGAGGAGAAAAGTTTTTGTCACACAAGAGGTAAGCTCTCTTCCTTGTTTTTGGGTTCTAGGTTTTATAAGTTCAATGTTTGTACTTTATGTACCTTTTCTCTGTCGTTTTTTAGCTTTTCAGCTTTTAAGCATTGGTTTGTCTGTTAACATTTATGCGGGTTTTAACTCTTACTTTTCTTTGTAACTTTGAGCGTCTTTTGGGGTACCTAGGAACAGAAGATGGCTAAGCATGTTCCTTTTCTATGCGCTGTCTATGCGCTGTTTTTTCAAAGTAGTAAAGTTCTTAATAACTAATTAATTATGCACTTAAAGCACTGCTGAAATACTTTGTACATATTGCAACTAACTGTTTAAGGTATATAACTTTCACAAAGTTTTCTTTAGTTAATTATTATCTTTAACTTATTCTCGTTTTCGTGCTGTCATAAGTTGTAGAGTAGGGGTTTTAGACTCAAGTTTTCTTTCAAAAATCTGTTCGTTATAAATTAACATTTCCTTTTTTAATTGCAATGTAAAATTTGGATTTCTTTTGCATTGTTTTTCAGGTTTAAATTCTCTCTCAAACGAACTTGGAATTTCGTTATAGCTGAAAATCATTTCTATTTATTATGTCACTCTCACAGCTTGAGTTCTCTTTAATCTTCTTCTCTCTGTTTAATAGTAACAGATGAAGAGCATGGGTCGGGCCATGAAGGTTAATGGATGCAAGCGAAATTGTTAACTAGTGCTAGGTCATGCTACTCTACGGAGGACATGACTTATATATATATTTTTTAAACTATTTTAGGTGGGAATGTTACTTGCATCTATGGCCTTGCAGAAACCCATTTCCAACTAGGTCTTTGTAGAAGTGAGAAAATGCAGAGTTTTTGCTGGTCCTTGATAAAGCCAAGGCTCAGTATTCTCGACACCTTCTACATTCAGTTGTTTTATTTTATTTTTTTATCTTTTCTCCTTTTACTCACACAGGTAGATACATAACCTTTTCTATGTTGTACTAGGTGTGAGTCAAAATTATATATGTATTTTTTTGCTTAGGTATCTTCTTTATAGAATGTGAATTCTGAATTTTTAAAAACTGCTGCGTTGCGCGTTTTGATTTTCAGGTTATTTTGCACCCTTCGTGTTAAATTCTAAAATTTTTTCCTTAGTCTTCAGTTTTGCTCTTAAGTATATATATATATATATATATATATATATATATATATATATGTTTGGATATAAATTTATCTTCAGGTTTTAATATATATATATATATGTATATTTACAAGTTTGGATATAAATTTATCTTCATGTTAGCTTTGTAAGAAAACGGAAAAAATTTACAGTTTATAAAGAAAAACAATGTTTTATCAGTCAGTCTGCTCAAAAGTTTTCAAATTCATCATCTGAATATGGCATCTGAGAAGATGACGACTGACCCTCGGTGAATATGTCATAAATTGCCATTGTGACAATTTTTCAATTACTTCTTTTGGAAGCTCATATTCATGACACTACTTGCCCTCACGTTTCAAACCCAACTTTATGATCAGCATGCTCACTAAAGTGTCAGATTTCATTTTATTTCTGGTTTTGTTTTTTACATGATTTACATACCTGAAAACTCGTTCAACATCTGCATTCGAATGTGGCAGAGTTAAGACATGTAACGCAAAATCAGAAAGTTCCTTAAAAGGATTTTCTTCTGTTGAGTCCTTGTACGATGCTATTTCACACCATAGCTTTACAGTGTCATGAACTTCAGCCCATTTGACATAATGAAAATTTCGGCAATGCCTTTCAATCTGCGTTACTATAGATGCATCGGAATAAAAAGGTGCTCCGAAATTTACAACAGAAGCCTTGAGTGGTCTTAAACATTCTGATACAGATAACAAAGACATATGCTGCAAAATCTAAATGTTCGATTGTAATCGTTTCCTCAGCTGTGCTACAAGTTCCTTCAAGAACAAAACACATTTTTTTCGCATATCCTTTTCAATATTTTCTGGTGTTAAATTATTTTTAAAATTTTGAAATATATGATAATTATAAGATAGGATCCTTTATCGCAAACATTTTCTCATACTTCAATTCAGAGCAGACAACCAACTGAGGAGGTGGGAGCCAGCGCAAGAGTTACCGCTTGCAACAGGATGTATACAATTTATTTAGAAATCTTCTTTTAGAACACTCTACATATTCGTATGAGGTTCCAGTCAAAGGTATTTTAGGAAAAAAAACTGACAAAAAGTAGAGAAAAGAAAATAATTGTTTAAAACATGAAGGGATAAAAAAGTGGTGAAATACAATATTGAAAAACAAAATGGATCCATTTGTTTATCAGTTTTGTAAACAATTATTTTTATTCTTTGTCGGTGATATTCCCCTATTTAAAATGAGTAAGTGTGTATATTACATTTACTTTCGGTAAATTCTTGAAATATAACTAATATAGTCAAACTTGAATTAAATATTATATTTTAATGTTTGCAAAGAAATACTGCTATTGTCTTGGGAGCTAAAATAAAATAAAAAATGTTCGAGAGTATAAGGTACCTTTAATTTATATTACATTTTACATTTCAGCTACAAATATTTTAAATTTAAAAAGCTTAATCAATAATCTTATTTAGTACTTTTGATAATTTTTTATAAATTACAGGAGCCAATGCTTTCAATTTATTAAAGGTTTTTTGAGCACCGTTAGATCTCATTTCAAATTCCAGAAATTTTCTGAGGTCACACTTTATGGCAATTTTTATCTGCTCTGTATTTTTGGATATTTGTTCAAAGGATAATGCATTTCTATTTTTCCACATATTAAATTTTGTAATTGCTATTATATGATGTATTATTAAATTTTTTGGTTCAGAGCAGTGTAACGGTCTATGGTACAAGATTTGGTGGGTAGTAAATTTATCATTATAATTTAAATATTTTTGTAACCAATCCCAGATGTGCTTTGATTACAATCAACGAATAAATTTTCTAGAATTTCCTCTGAACACAGAAGGTGCAGTTTGGATTAGGTAATTTTTTAATTTTAAACAGTCATTTTCTTGTAGGAACACTATTATGTGAAATTTGAAGAGTAAGTCTCTAGTATGAGTACTTAATTTTATTTTGTATTGCTGCATCCAAATGGTTTTTACTGTATTAGATAGTAGTATATCTTCTAATTTTGTTGAATGATTTTTGTTTAACACTAGGTATATTTTACATAATTTATCATCATGGGTGATATTTTTTTAAATGGATTTTTCCGTTATTTCTTTCCAAATACTTATCATTTTTGTATATTTATTTCCTGTGAAATAAACAAATTTTTTTTTTGAGGTGTGGATTAGTTGAAGCACTGTATTTCTCTACCGACCTGAATTTTTAAATGCTGGGTGCTTCTCATTTTGAAAAACATTTCAAAGTGTAAGGAAACGGAGTAAATCGCTTTTCAAAGATGGTCTCACAATACCCAATCCCCCATATTCATAATTGTTATACATTACGTTTCCTTTTATTTTATCCCCCTTTCCTTCCCAAATGAAACGGAAAGGAAGTTGTTTTGCGTTTTTTATGACATCTGTAGGAATTTCAAAGGTTCTGGCAAAGTAATAAAACTTTGAGAAATGTAAAGATTTTATAATTTTGGCATTTTGAAAAGAAGGAATAACTTTTTGTTTCCAATTTTGTATTATATCTTTTCATACTTTCGATACATTCTTTCCATTTTGTAGTTAAATTTGGATCCTCATAAACCAGATGGTCCTACTGTCTGCCCTGCAGATGCTACATGGAAACCACCCGGTCGCGGACTTGTAGTTGGAATAATCGAAATAGACGTTCACTGTTAGGGTTGCAATTTGACGAAAACAGAGAGTAAGACTAAAAATCTCCAGATTTCTCGCTAGATGAGAAACGATATCTCTAGTATTGAGACATGTCGCTGGAAGGATAATTTTGTCACCAGATGTAAATCATTATCTCCAGATCTGGCGACAAAATCGCTAAGTTGGTCACCGTGGATATGATCGCGGTCGGCTGCAGGCTTGCTTTTATACTGTTTACAACTGTACTGCATATCTTAACAATGCAGCGGATCAGTTCACTTGCTTTTGAAGGGGTGTCTGGTGACTTTTGTTAATATAGTGTGTATATATGTGTATATTAAAGTCTGTACCAGATATGAGATGGTAACAGGAAAGAGTAACAAATCTTCCTTAGAGGATGATGAAAACAACTGAACAGAAAACAATCTGTGCATAGGGATCTATCTCATCTATGCATTTAACTGTGACAGTCACTGAAATGTTCCTTGAAGATAGCCCATAAAGGGCTGATGATGTTCTGAGATTTTATTCGTTCTATAATTTTTAATAAATTATTTTGTTCATAAATATTAGTTTTTTAACATTTAATCTCTTTAAATGCTTTCACATTGGGTGCAAAGATGATGGGTTAATATGGCCTTTGTAAGTGCTGCATGCAACTTCATGTTAGAACAGTCTTTAATAAAATACCAAAATGAGGAGACCTTAAATAATTACATAACCTAAATAAAGAACTTGGAAATTAAAATCTGGAAAAGTCTTGCTCTGATTGTTTACAGGTGATCAAGACCTCAGTCAAGTTGAAAGTACTGTGTTTCTATAATTTCTTTATGTACCTATTTGTATGCAAACTTAAACTTAAAACCTGCAAACTCTCTTTAAATTGCTTTTTAACAAAATCACATTAACTACCTACTTGCTTTCACACAAACAGTGTAACAGTTCTTTCTTATAGTTCTGACATAAACAAAGAATTCATTAAACAATATACTCTACCACAGACACAGGTATATTCAGAATTATCCTTATGAGGAGGTAAAATCTAGCTCTTTCTTTCTTTCTCTCTCTCTCTCTCTCTCTCTCTCTCTCTCTCAGCTGTTGAACATAAAACTTCAAGTGAGCCACTCTGAAAAAAACATTAGGAAGTAGAAGATAAAATGTGGAAGAGCATTCACATCAGTCCAGTTTTTCAAAAAAACCCCCCCCCCCCCCCCCCCACACACACACACTCGTTTTGTACTGTGTTGTATTCTTATTTAAAAAATACAATTATTTTTCTTCAGAAAATTGCAGTACATTCTAAATCCAAAACATCTGCTAGAAACCCGTGTCACATGCAATCAACTATGTCAGCTACATTTACAAACTGACAGTCATGTGAATTAAAACAGAGTTCCAAGCACACATTTAATTGCTAGATTAAATCACATTGCTCAGCTCTTATGTTCATTTCCCTTCTTACATTTAAGAGCAATAACATGGCTACCATCGTAGTTGTTCTTTTATTTTTTTCAGTAATACCATGAAATACTGTAACCTTTTACCATTTACGTTCAGATAGTTCGTACAACGAGCTTATTGAACCATTACTACGTGGCTTATGTTACTTTACAATAGCTGTTAACAATATAATTGTGACGCACGTAATACTGTTTCACACATTATTCATGAACAAGTTGACTATCCATGGGAGCATGATGTATGCAACGTAATATATAATACATTATGCATTTGATTACGGCATTAATCAATGTTATCAAATTGTACTCGCCAGGTTTCAGTTTGGTTGTATATTCCAATAAAGTTATATTACTGCAATGCTTCATATTCGTCTTTTCGCTTGGCCAAAGGTTGTACGTTTTGAAAGTATGATGATTCGTATGATGAGTGCCGTGAAGTAAATAAAATCTTGAACAGGTTGCCGTCGTGGGTAGCATGGAGCAAACATGTATTCCACGAACTAAAAAATGAAAAAACTTCCATGGAACGAGAAGGCATTCATGAAATGACTATAAAATCGGTGAGCGATGAATTCTCGTGACTGGCAGCCGCCATTAAAACTTAAACCCTTTCGTTAAAATCAAAAACCTTTACGAAAAAAGGCGGATGATTTACAGAATTTACGACTTAACTTCGAAAAAACAAAGAACCAGAACCAAGGAATTAAAATCCTCAATGGAAACAATTCATATTCCCACAGGTAATGCACCCATACTAGTTTCAGCTATATCCCATCATATCCATTATCTGTGGGTATATGCACGTTGAACGCCTGTTGTTGAGTAGCCCGACCTACGCCGCTTTCACTTCTGGACCATGTCACAACTGTGCCATGTCGACGTTGTGTTGCATCTCATCGACTGTTCTTTTCTGTGCAACAACGTCAATGTTTTTCGTAAAGGTTTTTGATTTTAACGAAAGGGTTTAAGTTTTAATGGCGGCTGCCAGTCACGAGAATTCATCGCTCACCGATTTTATAGTCATTTCATGAATGCCTTCTCGTTCCATGGAAGTTTTTTCATTTTTTAGTTCGTGGAATACATGTTTGCTCCATGCTACCCACGACGGCAACCTGTTCAAGATTTTATTTACTTCACGGCACTCGTCATACGAATCATCATACTTTCAAAACGTACAACCTTTGGCCAAGCGAAAAGACGAATATGAAGCATTGCAGTAATATAACTTTATTGGAATATACAACCAAACTGAAACCTGGCGAGTACAATTTGATAACATTGATTAATTCCATAATCAAATGCATAATGTATTATATATTACGTTACATACATCATGCTCCCATGGATAGTCAACTTGTTCATGAATAATGTGTGAAACAGTATTACATGCATCACAATTATATTGTTGACAACTATCGTAAAGAAACTGTAACCTTTATTTTATCAAGTTGTTGCTTCTTCAAAAAATCAATGAAAATTACCTATTTTTGTTTGTTTGTTTTCTGTATCAACCAGTTAATTCGTCTTTTAAAACTGTTTAACTTCTTTAAACTTATGTTGCTTTCTCTTGCAATGAGAATTTTTAAGTTCTGGGAAAAAATTACATTTAATAAAGTTAAATCATAAATTTAATCTTATTAGCTAGGATTTTCTGGATCTCTATGTTTTAGCTGCCATTTTTTAAGGTTCCAAAACAAAAAATGTATCATCATCTACATACCACTTGAAACCTATCCAATGTTAAAACTTCACCAACAGAAAGATCAATTCTGTGACATTTGGCTCCTGTGTAATAAAAAAAAGTATTTTTACAGATCATCAGAAAATTGATCATGCTGATGTAACAGAGAATGAATCTAGTATTTAAAGCACATGAAATGAAGTATAACTGAAAAATTACACAGCAAACTCTTACAAAGTGAGTGCACTTGAGATCTTGTTAACCACCAGTTAAACCCCAGAGACATAGAATCGTTGTTTCTCCACTCCCACATCATAAAGCCATAGCTCTTAATGCAATGTATTTAAATACCTATTAAAACTTTAAAAACACACTTAAGTTACGTAAAAAATTTAGGTAAGGAAGATTTCATCTGAAAACTTCAGTCTTTATCAACCTGGTAATGGAGAGATGATGTAGAGGATAAGTGGTTGCCAGATGCGTAAAGTCATAATCATTGTTTCTTTTTTACGCTTTCCAACTGTAGGTTGAAGAAGCGTATATGCTCCAGCTTTGTCCGTCCGTCCGTCCATCTGTCCGCACAATAACTGGTGTAAAAATGGGTCGATTTCGATGAAATTTTAGTATGTGGCAGGGGACCACCCGGGGACGAACCCTATTGAAAATGGGACAAATGGGGTCAAAGGTCACGACGTAGGAGCGGGATCATTTCATTACCCTTATGTGTCATAACTTATGTAAATATGGTTCGATTTCAATGAAAGTTTACTATGTGGTAGGAGACCGCCTGGGGATGAACCCTATTCAAAATGGGTGAAGTGGGGCCAAAGGTCAGGACATAAGATCGGGATGCATTCCACTGCCCTTATGTGTCATAACGTGCGTAAAAATGGTTCGATTTTGATGAAATTTCAGTATGTAGTAGGGGACCACCTGGGGATGAACTCTATTGAAAATGGACAAAATGTGGTCAAAGGTCAGGACATAGGATTGCGATCCATTCCATTGTCCTTATCCCATATTATTAAGGTGGACGTCAAGTAGTTTTGCTTCCTATACTTCCAATGGAAAAACTTTTGTACACATTTCCTTCACAATTAATGTGTTCCCAAGGATGAAAATTTGAACATTGATTAAAATAACTTCATATTATAACTTGGAAAACTTAATATTTTCTAAAACATAACCATAATTATATTAAAAATCAATAACTTTTCCTTTGGTGGTGTTGAAACCAGAGAAAAGATGGCGCGACCTGTACTTTGATGACGTCAGTCGACAAAAAAATGATGGATTGCATAATTACGGTTATGGTTTAGAAAATATTAAGTATTCCAAGTTATGAAATGAAGCTATTTTAATCGATGTTCAAATTTTCATCTTTGTGAACGCATTAATTGTCCAGAAAAAAGATGGCGCGACCTGTATTTTCATGACGTCAGTAGACAAACAAATGTTGAATTGCATAATTATGGTTATGTTTTAGAAAATATTAAGTATTGCAAGTTATAAAATGAAGATATTTTAATCGATGTTCAAATTTTCATCCTTGGGAACGTATTAATTGTGAAGAAAATGAGTACAAAAGTTTTTCCATTGGAAGCACAGGAAGCAAAGTTACTTGACGTCCACCTTAAAGTAGCAATTCTTGTATGTATGTATGTATGTACATTTTATTTTGAAAAGGGCTCTAAGAATTTTGATGAAAGTCGTTAACCTACCGTTTTCTGGTACTAGAAATCGATTTAGCTTGATCTCGACTTTAGAAGAATTCGTTTAGTGGGTTAAATAACCACCCCGAATTATAACGTTTTTAGTGATGGCGTTGTTCCATTAATGTTACCAATGCTTAGAAATCTTATGACGTCACAACTCGCGTTTGAGAATGTCGGCGCGCGGTCACGGCATTTGTCTCTTTACGTCACGCATTGTGTGTGGATCCTATTAAAGATTTATGACGTCACACTCTTGCGCCGGGCAGATAGTCGCGATTCCCATCTGCCTCATTACGTCACGCGTTGTGTGCGTATGTCCGTCAGCACGATAACTCGCGTAACAACCGTTGGATTTCGTTGAAATTTTAGTATCTGGTAGGGGATCACCTGGGAAGAAACCCTATTTAAAGTGAACGAAATGGGGTCAAAGGTCAGTACATAGGAAAGGGATCCATTCCACTGCTATTATGCGCCATAACTAACGTAAAAAAGTTCGATTTCGATGAAATTTTAGTATGTGGTAGGAGACCACCTGGCGACAAACCTTATTGAAAATGGGCGAAATGGGGTCAAAGGTTAGGACACAGGAGCGGGATCTATTCCATAGCTCTTATATATCATAACTTACGTAAAAATGCTTTGATTGCGACAAAACTTTATCATGTTATTTCGGAGGTATACCAAGCCGGTTCTGTTGAATATCATCGAAATGGGATCAAAGGTCAGGGCAAAGGACCGAGATTTATTCCACAGACATTATTCTCATAACTTGAGTGATAACTTGAGTAATGATTTCTGTAATGTTAGAAAGCGTATTATAATCAATGCATTGCATGATTTTACTAACTTGTTTACGCTTTCCAACCGTAGGTTGAAGAAGTGTATATGCTCTTGCTTTGTCCGCCTGTCTGTCTGTCCGCACGATAACTCAGGTAAAAATGGTTCGATTTCGATGAAATTTTAGTGTGTGGTAGGGGACCACCTGGGGACAAACCCTATTGAAAATGGGTGAAGTGGGGTCAAAGGTAACGACATAGGACCGGGATCCATTCCACTGCCCTTATGCATCATAACTTGCGTAAATATGGTTCGATTTCGATGAAATTTTAGTATGTCGCAGGGGACCACCTGGGAATGAACCCTATTGAAAATGGGTGAAGTGGGGTCAAAGGTCAGGACATAGGAGCGGGATGCATTCCATTGCCCTTATGCGTCATAACATGCGTAAAAATGGTTTGATTTCGCTGAAATTTTAGTATGTGGGGGGACCACCTGGGGACGAACCCTATTGAAAATGGACAAAATGGGGTCAAAGGTCAAGACATAGGATCGGGATCCATTCCATCGCTCTTATCCCATACCATTAAAGGAGCAATTATTTTATGTATGTAAATTTTATTTTGAAAACGGCTCTAAGGATTTTGATGAAAGTCGTTAACCTACCGTTTTCTGGTACTAGAAATTGATTTAGCTTGATCTTGACTTTAGGAAAATTCATTTAGTGGGTTAAATAACCACCCCGAATTACCACATTTTTAGTGTCATCCCATTAATGTTACCCATGCTTAGAAATCTTATGACATCACACTCTTGCGATAGAGATGTTGGCGCACGGTCACGCCATCTGTCTCATTACGTCATGCGCTGTGTGTGGATCCTATTAAAGTTTTATGATGTCACACTCTTGTGAGCAGATGGTAGCGATTCCCATCTGCCTCATTAGGTCACGCGTTGTGTGCGTATGTCCGTACGCACGATAACTCGCGTAAAAAAAATTTGATTTCGATGAAATTTTAGTATGTGGTAGGGGAACACCTGGGAAGGAACCCTGTGAACGAAATGGGGTCAAAGGTCAGGACATAGGAGCGGGATCGATCCATTCAACTGCTCTTATGCATCATAACTAACGTAAAAAAGGTTTGATTTCGATGAAACTTTTTAGTGTGTGGTAGGATTTCGATGAAACTTTTTAGTGTGTGGTAGGATTTCGATGAAACTTTTTAGTTTGTCCTGGGGACAAACCCTATTGAAAATGGACGAAATGGGGTCAAAGGTCAGGACGATGATGGGCAAAACACGTAACAATATTAACAAATAAAGGTAACTTGATCACGCTAGTTACGTTAAATGAAAACTCTTACAAAAAGTTCGTAAGTTGGAAGCTTTCGACCTTATCTTAGGTCTTCATCACGCCAATGGAGAACTAAGATTGTTGCCAGATTCTACATTTGAATTTTTCCTATTTTTGTTGCCAAAACTTAGAATTGATCTCCAGATCATTGGAATGTAGAGAGGAGATTCGGAACTGCAAGTCATTGAGTTGAAAATAATTTCCAGGCTTTCACGGTATTGGAGGGCAAAACGATTGTCAAAAGAAGCAATTCGTTTTGCTTCGTTCCAGTGGGGAACTGCAGATGTGTCTTCCATTGTCAAAATAGACAAGGCAGTATTAGGATTGGCTTTCGAAACATCTTTTTTATGTTCTAAAATTCTATGGCTAATGCTCCTGTATGTGCTTCCAATGTATAAGTTATCCCCAGTAGAAGAAGAGATAGGAATGCAGTAAACTCCTGGGAGGTTTGGGCTTTCAACTTTGTCCCTATCCCTTTGTAGAAGTTTCAAGATGTTTGGGGTAGATTTAATGACAAGATGGTAACCAAAACTTCTAAAAAGAATCTGTAA
Organism: Macrothele yani; assembly: GCA_039090855.1. Lineage (NCBI taxonomy): Eukaryota > Metazoa > Arthropoda > Arachnida > Araneae > Macrothelidae > Macrothele > Macrothele yani. Next base: position 2,440,255 of record CM076995.1, on the reverse strand, counting down.
CTTATAAGCATAGGAAGGATGGTAAGGAACAGAATTACAGAATTTCAGGTTTTCTTTCTTTTGAGGAAGGAGGCATTCAATTTTCGAATGGTTTTCATATTTCTTTATGAGGGAGTTGACTGTAAGAGCAGGGAAACCATGAGAGAGGACTATTGTAGAAATTTTGGAGAGTTCTTCTTGAAGAGAGAGTTGGTTGTTGCAAATGATATGAGCCCTGTGGATGTAGGACTTCAATGCTGCAAGCTTGTAGAGATGCGGGGTGAAAGATTTGTAGGGAATGATGTTAGTGGCCGCAGAAGGTTTACCAGTGAGGTTTCAGAGTTCCCTTTTAAGATAAGGTTGAAAGCTTCCAACTTACAAACGTTTTTGTAAAAGTTTTCATTTAACGTAACTAGCGTGATCAAGTTACCTTTATTTGTGAAAGGTCAGGACATAGGATCGGGATCCATTCCATCGCCCTTATACGTTATAACTTACGTAAAAATGTTTCGATTGAGACAAAACTTTATCATGTTGTTTCGGAAGTATACTTTACCGGTTCTGTTGAATATAATCAAAATGGGGTCAAAGGTCAGGTTATAGGAGCGAGATTTATTCTACAGCCATTATCCTCCTAACTTGAGTAATAACTTGAGTAATGATTTTTGGTATGTTGGAAAGCGTATCATAATCAATGCATTGCATGATTTTATTAACTTGTTTTAAAGTGATTTCTATATCAATAGAATGATAAAGGAGAATCAGAATTATAGCTTTTGGGGCTGAGAAAAATTTCTAAACTTTCCCAATAACGTAATGAAAAATGATTCATGAGTGGGGCAATTTGTTTGGTGTCAGTCCAAAGAGGTTCAGCAGAAATGTCCTCCAAAGTTAAGCCACCAGTGAGGCTTCAGAGTTCCCTTTATGTGCATCATTTTTGTGCTCCAATAAACAGCTGTCGATGTTGCAGTAAGTGCTGCCAATGTAGGAAGTTTCAGCAAAAGATGTTCAACTCAGGATGAGGGAAACCCTAGGAAGATTGAGGGGAGTGTTTTTATCTCTGTAATCTAAAATCAATTTGATGATGGAATAGTTGGAACTGATAGCCAAATGACATCCAAACTTAAATATTTGTTTGGCTTTGTAGGAATGAGAAGGATGGTAAGAGATAGATCCACAGAAATGCAAATTTTTCAGTGTGGTTTTGCTGGAGGCTTCAGATTTTTTATCTTGATTCATGAGTGATAAAGCTTTTATTATGGAATGAAAGTATTCGTGCAAAATGGCAGTTTCCGAAATTTTCCTGTATTCGTTTTCAAGAGATAAAGAATTACTGTAGACAATTTCAGCTCTATGAATAAAAGACTTGATGGTAGGAAATCTGTAAATTTTCAAAAGTGGATCAGTTGAAGGGAATAACATAGCTAATTGCAGTAGATTTATGAAAGACAGATCTTGAGATGGTATAGTCACTGTTCCTTTGGAAGAAAAGATCCCAAAACTGGATGCACTCATCCTGTAGGCTGTTCATTGTAAATTTAATGGTAGAAAACATATTTATGATAGAGTTTGTTAAATGCAACAATTGCTCTCTGGGATGAGGCCAAATCACAAAAATATCATTAACATATCTAAGCCAAGACAGTTGGTTGGGTAGAAACCTTTAAAGACATCAACCCAACCAACAACTCAAATGTTGCTGCTGTTTGGGCTGCTGCCTGAACAACAGCAGTACTTGACAATGCAAGATTGAAAACATATCAATCCTTTATCATCTAATGGGAAGACAAAGATATGACAAAAACTGCCTCAATCCATGGACTTATCTGTCAAGAGTCAAGGTTGTAGACTGGTGTTGGCAGTGTAATACATAGTGTGGTAAGTGTTGTTTTTGTACATACTGGATTCTTTCATACCAGACGACCAACATTTGCTATCATATGATGTATAAACATCATTGCCAATCAGATGCAACTATTAACAACAGCTGTATTTGACAACAGCAAATGAACTTTTTCAGCAGGAAAATAATCCAAATCACAAAGCAGAGATAAATTAGGAATGGTTCCAGAATCATAAGAGTGACCTCAGCTTAGTACAGTGGCCTCCTCAGTCACCAATCCAACCAAACACATGCAGAATGAGATGGAATGAGATATGTTCAATAAGTATGGGGAGTAACAGAGCTAACATAATGAAATGCATGTGCACGCACATGTGTGTGTGTGTGTGTGTGTGTGTGTGTGTGTGTGTGTGTGTGTGTGTGCACACTCACTGCTGTGATATGTTTTCAAAACTGTGTTAAGTCTGTACTCTGATCAATTTACACTATCCTACGGGTAGAAGGGTTGTACTATGCACTATTAGGTAGTAAAATGTTAATCAAAACATTTGATAAAAATTATCTGAAGGCTAAACTTTATGCATGTTACACCTTTTGTTCTAGGTAATGAGAGTAACAAAAACCAAAATGAAATCAATTTATTGCAAGTAATGTTTCACGTTAAAAAACATTAGCAAAAATAAAAGAGCCATTTTTAGAATTTTTAAACTAAACTACAGTAAGTCAACAGGAACAAAATTTGTGAAAAAATGATTTTAATAAAGCTCAAAAGTTTTTTTCCACACTTCTAAAATAGAAGAATGAAGACTAAAAGAAATAATTACAACTATGTGTTTAAAGTTTCTATTCCAAAACACAGAGATAAACAAGTTTAAATAAATTGCTATAAAATTCATGTTGGAAGAAGATATTTCAAGTTCTTGTCATTTTCAAGACCTGTCTTTAGTACTACATCATGCAAACAAAGTTTTAATGTATTAGCATGAGAGTAAAACTAATATAAGTAATTTCATTTAATGAGACGGACAGCACTTTGATGAAACTATGCACTGCTTAAATATTTAATTATTGAACAGAAGTAATAGTTTTCTCTCTGTATGATATAATTTATAAAATTCATTGAGAAAAACAGAGTATAAGAATATTTTCCATGCAGTGCTCAATAGATAACATGCTTTGAGGTGCTATGTACTGATTTATTTGATAACAACTCATTCTAGTCTTCACTAAATGGCTAGTTTAATTGAATTTGTCTTACTGTAGTGGCAGATCTTACTCAGAGCCATGAAAATAACAACAAATCATCATCAATAAATGCCCATTGCAAATTAAAATTAATTAAATTAACAGATGCGCATCTAACTTTTATTGCGCAAATAAAAGTTAGATGCACATAACTTTTTTTTAAGTTATTGCGCATCTAACTCTTATTGTACATCAGATGCGAAATAAAAGTTTCACACCACAACACAAGAACAACTGACGTGACATGGCAGGACGAGTGGAGGGAATTGACATCTCAGAAAATCAGTTCAACATCAGACGTTGCGGTCGGTGAACAAAATGAATCCCACCAAAGGTGACTGCAATACAGCAGTTTAAACTACTATGGGTACATCTGCATGGGAGGATTAGTTCGCTTGATGTTTCTTATTTTATGCTTCTTGTCAACGTATTTCCAATTTTAAACGTTATTTGTTGTAGATTATCAAAGTCTATACCTTCCTTTATTGCCTTTGACTCATTCAGTCTTGAATATTTCTTTTAAAGCATCATCCAAGTTCTTTTAAACATCCATTTGTATTTCATTGTCTTCATTCAACCCGTTTTATTTTATTTTATTCAACTGTGATAATAATGACAACGTTTATTTTTCAATGCGGTATTTCGTACACACCTTAATGACCACACCTGTTGGCCAAGCAACATTGAACAAGAGAGGCAACCTATGCAAAAAAAAAAAGGTAAGAACAGCAATATACCATTCTAAATTTATAAAAATATGTTGATAATATATTCTGTTTTCAATTTGCAATAAATAATACTCCCACATAGCTTAAACGATCTGATAACGTGTGAAACAGTAACTAACAATACAACACAATTGTTGCATAGGCTTAAATGAATTATATAGCCACATAGAGCGGTTTAATATCTAGAATTTGAACATTGAGTAAGTATGTGGCTGAAAGTAAACTGGTTTGATGTTAATAACAAAAAACACAACCTGAGAATACATACATATTCCCTAAAATTGTTCTTATATTTTATGTGCAAATTGTAATTAACTTCGTTAATAGAAACTCACCCAAAGGTTGTTGCTTCTTGGCACATTTACTGCACACATCTTTCAGCCGACTTGTCATAATGCATGAGAGGCCTTTCGTGGTCGTCGTATCTCTTCCTGTCACGGAAGAGATACGACGCATTATGACAAGTCGGCCGAAAGATACGTGCAGTAAATGTGCCAAGAAGCAACAACCTTTGGGCGAGTTTCTATTAACGAGGTTTGATGTTGTTTTGGAAGAAACATATACTATTTTCAGATTTTGTCATCTGACAATTCATTTACTTTAAAAGTCACAGCCAGTGAAGTTAAAAATGAGTGGTAGGCAATGCACGTAACTAACAAACAAATTAAGAAGAACGTAGTGTAGAACACGCTAAGTTATGTATAAAAAGTTTAAGGCAAATACATTTCAGTCATTACTATGACCTTCATCAGTGTGATTGGTTCACACTGCCAATTGGAAAGGTAAGTTTTGTAATGGTAACTCCGGGTGACGTGATGCAATGAGAGATTTCCAGATGTAAGGAACGAAAATCGAGAGCTCAGAGTTGCAATTTTTGGAAAATAAAATTTCCAAACTTTCTGACATCTCAGCATACCGATTTAGGAAGGGAGCCAACTTTTTAGTATCGGACCAAAGTGGAATAGCAGAAGTGTCAGCCATGGTAAAAAGAGACAAGGAAGACGAAGGTTTTTCAAATTTCACATCAGATTTGTGTCCCTGAAGTCTTGAAAGAATTTTTCGGAATGAACTTCCAGCGGTTAATCCAACATTAGTCTTGATCGGAATTTTATACACTCCAGGCGAAGAAAGCGGAGGTCTTGGGTCTCTGTCATTACGGAGGATAACAGAAATTGAAGCTGAAAAACGAATGGCAAGTCTATATCCTTCTCTTTTGAAGATACTCATGAGTTTGTAGGCAGAAAGTTCATGCTAAGAGATTGAGCCAGCAAACATTAATTCCTTTTTTGGTGAAACAGGTTGAAAAGCAACAACTGGTTTTTTCTTAGCATTGAATTAATTTAGAAACCAGGAGTGAGGGAAAGCCATGTTGAGTAGCGATCAAACGGATGTTTGCTAATTCATTTTTAGATTAACTTCAGTGTTACAAACCAAATGAGCTCGATGAATGAGAGACTTGAGGGCTGACAGTTTATGTTGGTGGAAGGTATGAGAATTGAAAGAAATAATGCTATTGGTAGAAACTGGTTTTCGGTAGACAGAAGTGGATAAAAGATTATTACATTTTGAGATGCTGATATCCAAGAAATTTATCTTGCCACCAATTTCTTCATTAATAGTAAATCTAATGGATGGAAATTTTTCATTGATTAAATTTGTGAGTTGCAATTGATCGTTTTTAGGATGAGGCCAGATGACAAAAATATCGTCGACATAACGGAACCATAAGGTAGATTGTTGGTCATGTTGCATCAGTATTGATTGCTAGATATTTTTCAGGTATACTTCAGCCAAAATTGGGGAAAGAGGTGACCCCATCGGTACACCTTGGTTTTGTTGATAGCATTGATTTTTAAAAACAAAAAAAAAAACTGTGTTGGCGAAGGGAATACTTACAATCATACAAATCCTTGGTTAAAGTGCCGTCCATGGGGAACTGTTGTTTGAATTTATGATTGAGTAGCATGTGTGCTTCAACTTGAGGCACATAAAGAAAAAGTGATTCTATGTCCAGAGTAAACATACTTGCATGACCATCAATGGAGTTTGGACGCCCAGAGATGAATTCAGCAGTGGATGAGATATTGAAGGGGTGGTTATTAGTGATAATCTTGAATTTTTTGGCAAGACATTTTTCCAGGTTACAAGCAGGAGAGTGAGTATTTTCCACAAGAGGTCTAATTGGAGCATTAGCTTTGTGTAATTTATTTTGGGCAAATAATCTAGGAGAATTGTAGAAAGAAGGAGCGGAAAAATCTCCTAAGAAAACCTTTAACGACTGAAAGTTATTGAGGCGATCCACAGATGATTTCCAAGCTTTCACAGGATTTTTAGAAAGAAGTTTGCAATTGGTGGAAAGGAGGAAATCATTGACTTTTTGATTAAGGGTATCCTTTTCGATAATGACTGGAAGGCCGACTTTATCAGCCATACATACAGCTAAATTATTAGCTTTTAAGAACTGTTTATTTTTCAACAACTTTGAGGCAAACTTAGTATTTGTGACAGAACTTGAGTGTGCTTGCTTAATAAAGATGGAAGAGCCTAAGTATGTATTTTATGTTGAGCATTGGAAGAGGTGTTATGAATAGCAAATTCAAGCAAGGGGATGGTTTCCATGAGATTCTCAGTTGAAGGAGGAGCAAATTTTGGGCCTTGGTTAAGACAGTCGTTGAAGAAGGAAGGCAGAACAAACGTAGACAAGTTGACGAATTTAGCGGCATCCGAGGTGGGAGAGTCCATGGTTGACTCCCGGTGAGAGTGGTTGACAAAATCTGACTGAGAGCGTAAGAAACGTGATTTCTTAGCATGGTTCTGGTCTTCACAGAATTTGACAGAAGAGATGGATTGATGGATCATAATCATGAACTTATCCACAAGAAATGGGTTGGTCGAAAACGAGAGAGTTTGGTAGTGGTTGAAACACAGTCATTCCAAAATAGCGATCTGAGCCCTAGTATCACGAGTTGCAGCAGAGAGAAGATACTTGCTAGCAGTATTAATAATCTTTTGACATCGACCTTTTATAGCTGGATTTTGAAGTTTAAAAGCGGAAGGGATAACTTGAAAGAACTTACATTTGATGAGAAAGTTCAGTTGGCATAACAGGAACATCACCTTAATCCGAAGTTTTCAAAACTGTTTCCATTCCTTAGGCCAATCGTAGTTTGATCGCCTGGAAGATGCATAATCCATGATCATAAATGAGTGGTGGGCAATGCACGTAACTAGCAAACAAATTAAGAAGAACGTAGTGTAGAACACGCTAAGTTACATATAAAAAGTTTAAGGCAAATATATTTCAGCCATTACTATGGCCTTCATCAGTGTGACTACGATTGGTTTACGTTGCCAGATTGGAAAGGTAAGTTTTGTAATGGTAACTCCGGGTGACGTGATGCAATGAGGGATTTCCAGATGTAAAGAACGAAAATGGGGAGCTCAGAGTTACAATTTTTGGCAAATAAAATTTCCAAACTTTCTCTAAACCTCAGAGCATACCGATTTTGGAAGGGAGCCAACTTTTTAGTATCAGACCAAAGTGGAATAGCAGAAGTGTCAGCCATGGTAAGAAGAGACAAGGAAGACTAAGGTTTTCCAAATTTCACATCAGATTTGTGTTCCTGAATTTTCGAAATGAACTTCCTACGTATGTGGTTAATCCAACGTTAGTCTTGATCAGAATTTTATACACTCCAGGCAAAGAAAGCGGAGGTCTTGGGTCTCTGTCATTACGGAGGATAACAGAAATTGAAGGTGAAAAACGAATGGCAAGTCTATATCCTTCTCTTTTGAAGATACTGATGAGTTTGTAGGCAGAAAGTTTGTGCTAATGGATTGAGCCAGCAAACATTAGTTCCTTTTTTGGTGAAACAGGTTGAAAGGCAACAACTGGTTTTTTCTTAGCATTTTGTATTAATTTAGAAACCAGGAGTGGGGGAAAGCCATGTTGAGTAGCAATCAAGTGGATGTTTGCTAATTCATTTTTTAGATTAACTTCAGTGTTACAAACCAAATGAGCTCAATGAATGAGAGACTTGAGGGCTGACAGTTTATATTGGTGGAAAGTATGAGAATTGGAAGGAATAATGCTATTGGTAGAAACTGGTTTTCAGTAGACAGAAGTGGATAGAAGATTATTGCATTTCGAGATGCTGATATCCAAGAAATCTATCTTGCCATCAATTTCTTCATTAATAGTAAATCTAAAGGACGAGAATTTTTCAGTGACTAAATTTGTGAGTTGCAATAGATCTCTTTTAAGATGAGGCCAGATGACAAAAATATCGTCGACATAACGGAGCCATAAGGTAGGTTGTTGGTCATGTTGCATCACTATTGATTGCTCAATATTTTGCAGGTATACTTCAGGCAAAAGTGGGAAAGAGGTGACCCCATCAGTATACCTTGGTTTTGTTGATAGCATTGATTATTAAAAACAAAAAAACTATGTTGGCAAAGAGAATACAGGCAAACTCTCTTGTTTTCGACCAACCCGTTACTTGTGGATAAGTTCATGATTATGATTCATCAATCCATCTCTTCTGTCAAATTCTGTGAAGACAAAAAACATTATAAGAAATTACGTTTCTTATGCTCTCAGTCAGATTTTGTCAACCGCTCTCACCGGGAATCAGCCATGGACTCTCCCACCTCGGATACCGCTAAATTCGTCAACTTGTCTATGTTTGTTCTGCCTTCCTTCTTCAATGACTGTCTTAACCAAGGCCCAAAATTTGCTCCTCCTTCAACTGAGAATCTCATGGAAACCATCCCCTTGCTTGAATCTGCTATTCATAACACCACTTCTGATGCTCAGCATAGAATACGTACTCAGGCTGCTGCCATCTTTATTAAGCAAGCCCACTCAAGTTCTGTCACTAATACTAAGTTTGCCTCAAAGCTGTTGAAAATTAAACAGTTCTTAAAAGCTAATAATTTAGCTGTATGTATGGCTGATAAAGTCGGCCTTCCAGTCATTATCGAAAAGGATACCCTTAATCAAAAAGTCAATGATTTCCTCCTTTCCACCAATTGCAAACTTCTTTCTAAAAATCCTGTGGAAGCTAGGAAATCATCTGTGGATCGTCTCAATAAGTTACAGTCAGTAAGGGTTTTCTTAGGAGATTTTTCCACTCTTACTGTCTACAATTCTCCTAGATCATTTGCCCAAAATAAATTACACAAAGCTAATGCTCCAATTAGACCTCTTGTGGAAAATACTCACTCTCCTGCTTGTGATCTGAAAAAATGTCTTGCCAAAAAATTCAAGATTATCACTAATAACCACCCCTTTAATATCTCATCCACTGCTGAATTCATCTCTGGGCATCCAAACTCCATTGATGGTCATGCAAGTATGTTTACCCTGGACATAGAATCACTTTTTCCTTATGTGCCTTAATTTGAAGCACACATGCTACTCATTCATAAATTCAAAGAACAATTCCTCATGGACGGCACTTTAACCAAAGATTTATATGATTGCCTGTATTCTCTTTGCCAACACGTTTGTTTGTTTTTTTTTTTTAATAATCAGTGCTATCAACAAAACCGATGTGTACTGATGGGGTCACCTCTTTCCCCAATTTTGGCTGAAGTATACCTGAAAAATATTGAGCAATCAATACTGATGCAACATGACCAACAATCTACCTTATGGTTCCGTTATGTCGACGATATTTTTGTCATCTGGCCTCATCCTAAAAACGATCTATTGCAACTCACAAATTTAATCACTGAAAAATTCCTGTCCATTAGATTTACTATTAATGAAGAAATTGATGACAAGATAAATTTCTTGGATATCAGCACCTCAAAATGTAATAATCTTCTATCCACTTCTGTCTACCAAAAAACCAGTTTCTACCAATAGCATTATTCCTTTCAATTCTCATACTTTCTACCAATATAAACTGTCAGCCCTCAAGTCTCTTATTCATCGAGCTCATTTGGTTTGTAACAGCTCATTTGGTTTGTAACATCGAGCTCATTTGGTTTGTTAATCTAAAATGAATTCGCAAACATCCGCTTGATCGCTACTCAACATGGCTTTCCCCCACTCCTATTTTCTAAATTAATTCAAAGTGCTAAGAAAAAACCAGTTGCTGCTCTTCAACCTGTTTCACCAAAAAAGGAACTAATGTTTGCTGGCTCAATCCCTTAAGCACGAACTTTCTGTCTGCAAACTCATCAGTATCTTCAAAAGAGATGGATATATACTTGCGATTCGTTTTTCACCTTCAATTTCTGTTATCCACCATAATGACAGAGACCCAAGATCTCCACTTTCTTTGCCTGGAGTGCATAAAATTCTGATCAAGACTAACGTTGGATTAACCGTGTACATAGGAAGTTCATGCCAAAAAATTCTCTCAAGACTTCAGAAACACAAATCTGATGTGAAATTTGGAAAACCTTCGTCTTCCTTGTCTCTTCTTACCATGGCTGACACTTCTGCTATTCCACTTTGGTCCGATACTAGAAAGTTAAGCTCCTTCCAAAATCAGTATTCTCAGAGATTTAGAGAAAGTTTGGAAATTTTATTTTCCAAAAATTGCAACTCTGAGCTCCGCATTTTCATTCCTTATATCTGGAAATCCCTCATTGCATTACGTCCCCGGAGTTACCATTACAAAACTTACCTTTCCAATCTGGCAACATAAACCAACCGTAGTCGCACTGATGAAGGCCATAGTAATGGCTGAAATATATTTGCCTTAAACTTTTTATACATAACTTGGGGTGTTCTACACTACCTTCTTAATTTCAGTGAAGTCAAACTGAAACGTGAATTCATTCATAAAAACTTCTTTTTAATATTTTTCTGATCTTTCCTATGAGGGTTGTTGAGTTCTCAACGTATTTGTTTCCACATTTTCCACAGGGTATTTAATTCCTTGTGCAATATGATGCTCACAGTAATAAGCCAACGAAATGTTAAGATCTTCTGAAGTTTCATTAGAAATACGAAAACAAACTTTTTCTCTTATTCACATAACAAAATTATTTGATAAATACCTCTAGGGATTAAGTAATTGTTCTCTATAAATTTTTTGCGAAGATCAAAGTTTTTGATGACATACATTTTTATTTTCAAACAGGAAAAAAAGGTACACAATTAAACAAAGAAATAGTAATAATAAGGTATCTTCCAACAAAGAAAGATAAAAAGGTATACCATTAAGACTTCTACCTTCATATTAATTTTGCGAAGCAATGGGATCAGTGTTAATGGAAGATGATGACATGAAGAAAAGTAAATAGCAAACTGTAGGAGGGATGGAAAAAACTGGAAGAAAACATCAAATTTATTCCATAAGAAATGACTAAGTAGGGCAGCAAAGCAAAGGTTTGAGATCATAGTAAATCTTACAAGGATCTAACAGCACAGTACAGAAAGATTTAGACAATGAGCAGGGAATGAACACAACACTGCAGAAGTGAAGTTGCTGAAACAGATGAGTAGGGTAACCAGACAGAACTGAATTAGAAGTGAGGGCATATTGATAGCATCTGAGATGACAGGTTTCAAAGAAGGATCACATAACAAGACTGTATTGATATGGACAGGGGTCCAAAATCACACTTGTCCATGACGAGTCAAAATTATAGCTGACCAGTGACGCTACATGGCAAGCATTTTTTTTTTAATTCCCAGCCAAGTTAATCCCACTGGTTTTATATAAATATAATCATTGTCATAGAAAATTTTTAAAATTTCCTGCTTTTCTTCCACAACTTGCATAAAAATCAGACTAATTATGTTCTTGTTCTGCATTTTTGAAAATAGACTAGTGTCTTGCTTTAAGGCAAAGAATAAAAGTGGAAGCTCTGTTCCGCAAATTCTAACAGCTGTGCCAGGACAGGCAACAAGTTGCCCGGCATCCTGGGCTATATGGGTGGATGTGGAGCCAGACATGAAATGGTGAGGGCCAGTCCTAGAATATAAAGCAAAGAGCATACATGTGAAACGTTAAGGTGGGCAAGGGAAATGTTATGGGAGAATTGAGGAATGCAAGTTGATGGGGAGGGCAATCTTGATACTGAGGAGGGAGATGCGATAGCATAATGCCTGGAGTGAAATCACTTGCCCAACAAAGAGCTTAAAACCCTCAGATTTCAGTCTTAACGGCCACAGCTGAATATACGCCACACTTTATTGGCCAAACCCCAAAATGTCACAATTTTTTAAACACTGACGTTAAGCACCGTGTTTTATCTCAAGAACATATTCAGGTCTATTCCACTTAGTAGTTCTAATTCTGACTATTATATAGCTCTCATTATTGTACTATTCTCTTTTACGTGCGATATTTCAAAGTAACTTGTACAGAAAACTAGCGGATAATGCTTACCTTGGCATTCCTTTCTAGCGACGGGAACATTTCACGCACGTGTTTTCCGGTCTTTGTTGAGGTTATTGTCCTAAAGTCCGTTGTATGCGATGACTGGCTTTACTTCTCACACTTTTCGCTGGGTATACTCATTGGATCTTTGCCTTAGGATTCAAACATCAATTTTTACCGTTCTTTATACTCGAAATTTTCGCCCATACTCTGGGCATCTTCAGGAGCGTGGCGACTTTACCACCGATGTTCGTGGTTAACTTCGCGCTAATGGAGTCCGATACTCCTTGTTGCCATTCGTCGGAAAAACTTTCCTGGATATATTTCGTTATCAAGCCCGGCTGGCACCATCTATGTTTCGTTAAGAACACTTTTTTTTCCCCGTATTTTTATTTTTTTTATTTTTTTAATTTTCTTCTCCTTTTTTGCCTGTTTTTCTTTTGTTGTTGTTTTTCTTGTCTTATTAGTTCTTTCCACAGGCCCGATAATGTGCTAGGGTCGTTTTGGTTACATACCCTTGCTTTATTTTTGTAGATTAATATTGCTTCTTCCCTCCTCATTTGCCTTTCCGATTTTTTATTCTTTTAGCATTTTAATTTCATCGAACTTTGGGAATGTCCGGTTTTCCAAGCAGAATTGCACTAACGCAGTTTTGGCTTCTTTTTTTGCCAGTTAGATATGTGTTGTTTAAGTCTTTTTTTTAATCTGTTTTTCGTACTTCCAATGTACGATATTGGGGGTATGTGTGCCATTGGAATTTCGTAGGTTCCTGATTCTTCTAGCATTTTTTCCTCTGTTTTTTTGTTGACAGTCATACTTTTCACGGTGTGCACTGAGCTTCCTAGTTGTAAGTCATATTTAGCACAGTGCCTATTGATTTCTTTACTCACTCCTTCCAGGTATGGGAAAGCTCCAATGTATTTCAATTTTTATTTCTCATCTTCCTTTGGTTGTGCACTTCTTGGCCTTCTTTACTCTGAGTCATATGCTTTTTACTCTCATGTATCCATTTATTAATTAGCTTGCTCGGGTGCCCATACTCTTGTGATATTTTCGAGATAAACTCTAGCTCTTGATTTTTTAGCCTGTTGTTAGATGTGTGTGTGTACGCTCGCCATATCAAGTTTACTATGCTGTTTTTATGTATCACTGGATGGTGCGGCGAGTATGGTATCAGTACAGGTATGTAAGTTGCTTTTCTGAACACAGAGTATTCAAAGCTATTTTTGTTTTCTTTAGTTGAATGTCCAGGAAGGATAGGCAATTATCCTCTTCAAACTCAATAGTTAGCTCTATGGTGTTACAGATTTTGCTAAACTGCTGTGCTAGATCTTGTAGCTCGGCTTTGTTAAGTTTAGACATTATAATAATGTCGTCTACATATCGAGCATAAAGTATTGGTTTTTCAGGTAAATTTTGAATAATTTCTTTTTCGAGGTATGCCATAATCACTTCTGCGTATAATGCCGATAATGGGGATCCCATAGGGCCACCTTGTGTTTGTTTATATATATTTCCTTCAAAATGGAAGATGTTGTTTTCCTTGATGAAATATAAGGTATTCTTTAGCTCTTTCAGTTGTGACAAGTTTAGTTCTTTGTTGATGCTTAGTTGTTGCATAATCAATTCGATGGCTAGCTTGACAGGAGTGTTTGGGTATAACGCCTTAACATCCATGGAGGCCACAGTTATTTGCTCTAGGTCTTGATTAATTAATTTGATTTTTTCTATAAACTCATAGCTATTCTTTAATGTATATTGATTCCTCATGAATATTGGGGATAGATAGTTGTATATCTTTTTTCTAGGTTGATGAGTGGTGAGATTTTTTGATAGAATCAGTCTTAAAGGTGTGTTTTCTTTATGAGTTTCAATTTTCGAGAATATTTTTGGCATCCCTGCTCCCATTGGAGGGTTTGCATTTTTATTTCTGTTGGTAACGTGCTGTGGTTCCTTATATTAGCCAGGAAGGTAAGTTGTTTGTCGGTGGGATCTTTGTTGATGCTATCGCACTGTAGCTCTGAGATGGCCGTCCGCATTTTATCATTATATTCCAAAGTGTCCATAATAACAATTTGCCCTGTTTTGTCCGCTTCGCAGAATTTGATCGTGGGGTCTTTGCAAAGATTTACTAGTTGTTTTCTGTCATACTTTAATTTATTAATCTTACAGTTTTTTTGTGCTTAGCGTTATACTCTTTAAGCATGATTCTGAATAGCTTAAACCTTAGATCGGTAGCATGTTCTGGATGCACTCGCTGCAGAAGATATTTAGAAGATATTGTGCAGCGAGTGCATCCAGAACATGCTACCGATCTAAGGTTTAAGCTATTCAGAATCATGCTTAAAGAGTATAACGCTAAGCACAAAAAAAAACTGTAAGATTAATAAATTAAAGTATGACAGAAAACAACTAGTAAATCTTTGCAAAGACCCCACGATCAAATTCTGCGAAGCGGACAAAACAGGGCAAATTGTTATTATGGACACTTTGGAATATAATGATAAAATGCGGACGGCCATCTCAGAGCTACAGTGCGATAGCATCAACAAAGATCCCACCGACAAACAACTTACCTTCCTGGCTAATATAAGGAACCACAGCACGTTACCAACAGAAATAAAAATGCAAACCCTCCAATGGGAGCAGGGATGCCAAAAATATTCTCGAAAATTGAAACTCATAAAGAAAACACACCTTTAAGACTGATTCTATCAAAAAAATCTCACCACTCATCAACCTAGAAAAAAAGATATACAACTATCTATCCCCAATATTCATGAGGAATCAATATACATTAAAGAATAGCTATGAGTTTATAGAAAAAATCAAATTAATTAATCAAGACCTAGAGCAAATAACTGTGGCCTCCATGGATGTTAAGGCGTTATACCCAAACACTCCTGTCAAGCTAGCCATCGAATTGATTATGCAACAACTAAGCATCAACAAAGAACTAAACTTGTCACAACTGAAAGAGCTAAAGAATACCTTATATTTCATCAAGGAAAACAACATCTTCCATTTTGAAGGAAATATATATAAACAAACACAAGGTGGCCCTATGGGATCCCCATTATCGGCATTATACGCAGAAGTGATTATGGCATACCTCGAAAAAGAAATTATTCAAAATTTACCTGAAAAACCAATACTTTATGCTCGATATGTAGACGACATTATTATAATGTCTAAACTTAACAAAGCCGAGCTACAAGATCTAGCACAGCAGTTTAGCAAAATCTGTAACACCATAGAGCTAACTATTGAGTTTGAAGAGGATAATTGCCTATCCTTCCTGGACATTCAACTAAAGAAAAACAAAAATAGCTTTGAATACTCTGTGTTCAGAAAAGCAACTTACATACCTGTACTGATACCATACTCGTCGCACCATCCAGTGATACATAAAAAACAGCATAGTAAACTTGATATGGCGAGCGTACACACACACATCTAACAACAGGCTAAAAAATCAAGAGCTAGAGTTTATCTCGAAAATATCACAAGAGTATGGGCACCCGAGCAAGCTAATTAATAAATGGATACATGAGAGTAAAAAGCATATGACTCAGAGTAAAGAAGGCCAAGAAGTGCACAACCAAAGGAAGATGAGAAATAAAAAATTGAAATACATTGGAGCTTTCCCATACCTGGAAGGAGTGAGTAAAGAAATCAATAGGCACTGTGCTAAATATGACTTACAACTAGGAAGCTCAGTGCACACCGTGAAAAGTATGACTGTCAACAAAAAAACAGAGGAAAAAATGCTAGAAGAATCAGGAACCTACGAAATTCCAATAGCACACATACCCCCAATATCGTACATTGGAAGTACGAAAAACAGATTAAAAAAAGACTTAAACAACACATATCTAACTGGCAAAAGAAGCCAAAACTGCGTTAGTGCAATTCTGCTTGGAAAACCGGACATTCCCAAAGTTCGATGAAATTAAAATGCTAAAAAAGAATAAAAAATCGGAAAGGCAAATGAGGAGGGAAGAAGCAATATTAATCTACAAAAATAAAGCAAGGGTATGTAACCAAAACGACCCTAGCACATTATCGGGCCTGTGGAAAGAACTAATAAGACAAGAAAAACAACAACAAAAGAAAAACAGGCAAAAAAGGAGAAGAAAATTAAAAAAATAAAAAAAATAAAAAATACGGGAAAAAAAAAAAAAAGTGTTCTTAACGAAACATAGATGGTGCCAGCCGGGCTTGATAACGAAATATATCCAGGAAAGTTTTTCCGACGAATGGCAACAAGGAGTATCGGACTCCATTAGCGCGAAGTTAACCACGAACATCGGTGGTAAAGTCGCCACGCTCCTGAAGATGCCCAGAGTATGGGCGAAAATTTCGAGTATAAAGAACGGTAAAAATTGATGTTTGAATCCTAAGGCAAAGATCCAATGAGTATACCCAGCGAAAAGTGTGAGAAGTAAAGCCAGTCATCGCATACAACGGACTTTAGGACAATAACCTCAACAAAGACCGGAAAACACGTGCGTGAAATGTTCTCGTCGCTAGAAAGGAATGCCAAGGTAAGCATTATCCGCTAGTTTTCTGTACAAGTTATATTCAGGTCTATATTATGATTTTCAGTTATTTATAATTGAGCCTTTTCAGTTGTTCTTTTTTAAGCTTTCCAAGCACAGGTTAAAGAAGTACTGATGCTTGGGCTTTCCAGCCCTTGGAATGATAACTGATCTAAACGACGTACAACAAGTTACTTGAGATGGGGGAGTTAATCTGAGGGTATGAAAGGAAGAAGCATTTTCTTTTTTATACAAATGTGACTTCATTTTTTTTTTTTTTACATAAATTATGCTAATTCACTTTCTTAGCATTTTGACTTAGTACTTTTATATAAATTGCTGACAAGAATTCCCATTCCTGGTTATGGGGAGAAAACTGAATGCTATGAAATTTGTTGGGATTGGACCATCACCCAGCTTATAGCCTTACTACAATAAATGTTACTGTTTCAACATTGTTGCTGGTCAAGGCTTTTAGTGTGCTTTAATAAAACAGATCCTGTGTAATAAAAAGTGGTAATTCAATCTGGAGGGGAAACAGCATTGTAATGAAATGATTTCCATGAGAGAAAATGATGAATGCTACTTTACATTTTTCACATAAATTGCTGAAGAAAAAGAAAAACAGCAGACAAAACTCAAAATCTAAGCTTCAAACTATTCTTTCCTTAAGATCTTAATTTTTTTACAAGGTTGTTAATCACAAATGTTAAAATGTATTGGCAGATGGTAATCCATTGATGAAATAAAATGCTTATATCCTGCTGTGTCCCAAGAGCATTACAACGAATTAGATCCAACAAAAAATATTAGGATAAAACATATACTGTTAGGCAAATTGCAAGCCGTTACAAACATATACTGTAAGGGGAAAGTGAGTTCATTACCTTTGGTATCGCAAATGCTGAAATCTCTGGCTAGTCACATTTTCTACTGACTAGTGGACAAGTATCATATTTTTTGATCCCTGGATATGGACCTGTATCAAGGAGAGGAAAGGGTAAGCAGGACATGAAGCTGTGAAGAAAAAAAAGCCACTGCAAAAAGTGGAGCACAAAGAGACCTTTAATAAGATGGAGATGCCATTTAAATAATGTATACACAACACAGAGAAGTATTTAGAAAATGAGGTGGCACAATATGGAATAAATAGTAAACAATGATATACAATCATGGTCTAACTGCATGATTAATAATGCCATGAGTCAAGTATAACTTTTAATCAAATTTAAAAGCCTGATGAAGAGGTAGAAGCATGCTTTTTTGAACATAACTTTGATTATTACCAATGCTTAACGCAGCTGGAATAAAGACATGCTCAACACATTCACGTTAATAAATAAAGACATCGCTCTTTCTTAATTAAATATGTGGCATATTTGAAGGAGGATGTGAAAATCCTCCAAATACACCACGTATTTGGAGGATTTTCACATTCATGTTAGTTATCAGGGGCTATATTGAAAAGTAACACTGACAAAATACAAGGCACATATGTGACTTTTATTGAAAGTTCCTCGTAAGGCACAAACTTCATCCAATGTAAGAGCATTGTTTTCACATCCAGGACATTTCACTGCATTGATGTGGTCAAATCAATCCAGAAAACAGTAGTTCATCCCACCACTCAATAGTACTTTCCTACAGGCAGACAGTGGTAGGCCAATGCAACTTAAAAACTTTCATAATCAAACCAATAATTATGCCAATGTATTGATTCCAGCTACAGAAAAACTTTGTAATTTCTTTTTATAACTGATTACATTTTCCTTGAACATTCTAAATTTTAGCTACTTACAACCAAAGCAAAAAAACTGCTTTTCATAGTTCGTTGTTTTAACAAAGGAGAATTATATTAATCTTGGTTTTATGCACTATGAATTCTATGTATCTGTCATGAGCAATTACCTATAAGAAATAAGCCACTCCTTAAAATGTATAAAATGAGAAAAGTTAGAAAATGACTTATACTGAAATTTTAATGATCCTGTTCCATAAACATAATATGTTCTGTACCATTTTTTACAAAAATCCAAGTCAATTAGCTGGCATCTTATCCATGTCAACAACATTCATCATGACGATTATGGGCAAAACACGTAACAATATTAACAAATAAAGGTAACTTGATCACGCTAGTTACGTTAACTGAAACTTTTATAAAAAGTTCATAAGTTGAAAGCTTTCGACCTTATCTTAGGTCTTCATCACGCCAATGGAGGACTAAGATTGTTGCCAGATTCTACATTTGAATTTTTCTTATTTTTGTTGCCAAAACTTAGAATTGATCTCCAGATCAACGGAATGTAGAGAGGAGATTCGGAGTTGCAAGTCATTGAGTTGAACATAATTTCTATGCTTTCACGGTAACGGAGGGCAAAATGATTGTCAAAAAGACGCAATTCGTTTTGCTTCGTTCCAGTGGGGAACTGCAGATGTGTCTTCCATTGTCAAAATAGACAAGGCAGTATTGGGATTGGCTTTCGAAAAGTTGATCTGGAGATCAATTCTAAGTTTTGACAACAAAAATAAGAAAAATTCAAATGTAGAATCTGGCAACAATCTTAGTCCTCCATTGGCGTGATGAAGACCTAAGATAAGGTCGAAAGCTTCCAACTTACGAACTTTTTATAAAAGTTTCAGTTAACGTAACTAGCGTGATCAAGTTACCTTTATTTGTTAACATTCATCAATAAAAAGAAAAAAAATCAACAAATCAACTGATGATATTGTATGCATGACCATTTGAAAGTAATTTTTATGGACCACACATCACTGTCTACATGAAAAGAAACATTTACCAAATTACTCAAAAATTTTGTATCTTAACAACACTTCTAACAGCATTTTTATACCTAGGAGAAGTAAAAATAATGAATTTGTTATGGTATCATGACTTACCAATTCTTTCAGCAATATCTAACGCTCTTTCACCCCATATTCCACCAACTACAGATAAGAACGACTCTTGTGGTTCCAAAATGTTGCATATGGCAGCTTCCATTGCAGCATGTCCAGTTCCACTGATCACAAACGTATAGTCATTGACTGTTTGAAAGGCGTACTGAATTCCCAGTTTTGTTTCTTCCATAATCTATTCAAAAATGCATAATTCTGTACCTCTGCATAAAGTTAAAAAGAATGAAGAATAAATTGCATCAAAATGTTACTTTGTATTATGAAATGCATCCATGACAACATTAGACACACAAACAATGGAATGACCCCTTATTGGTTTCTACAAATGAAATGACTCTTGGTATATTCAATAATTATTGATTATACCGAGAGTGATTTACATGCATGTAAGTAACTGTCATTTGTGATTATAATCACAAATAACAGTTACTTACATTTTGTAATTCTTGGGCTGTTGGCAATAATTTGTTTTTCTTTACCTAAATAGTTTAGAACCAAAGATTATCAGACTGGCAAATATTTCATTATTTTTTAGCAGATCCTCAACCTGAGTGATTCTTCCCACTAATGGGCATTCGAACATTTTTGGTGGGTGATATAAAAATAAAAGGATTAGATAACGGCCTTGCTCTCATCCTGTTATTCATAGAAGCAAGAGGTTTTTATTCGGCTTCTTCAAGTGAGCTACTTTATTATAAATAATATTTGATGTGTAGATAAACAGAGCTTATAAGGAAGGTAGGAAAGAAGGAAGAACTCAGAATATAGTGGAATAATAATTTCCCAAATGCAGCTCTCAAGAAGCAGACATATTGTAGAAAAGATAAATACGCATTTAAGAAAAAGAGCACAGAAAAATATTTACACTATCTAGCAGGAAAATTGCAAATCTGGGAAAGCAAAAAATTCACTGAAAATCCTGCTCATGATTATTGTTTTTATTTGGCTTCTTAAAGTGAGCTACTTAATTATAAATAATATTTTATGTGTAGCTAAACAGAGCTTATAAGGAAGGTAGGAAAGAAGGAAGAACTCAGAATATAGTGGAATAATAATTTCCCAAATGCAGCTCTCAAGAAGCAGACATATTGTAGAAAAGATAAATACGCATTTAAGAAAAAGAGCACAGAAAAATATTTACACTATCTAGCAGGAAAATTGCAAATCTGGGAAAGCAAAAAATTCACTGAAAATCCTGCTCATGATTATTGTTTTTATTTGGCTTCTTAAAGTGAGCTACTTAATTATAAATAATATTTGATGTGTAGATAAACAGAGCTTATAAGGAAGGTAGGAAAGAAGGAAGAACTCAGAATACAGTGGAATAATAATTTCCCAAATGCAGCTCTCAAGAAGCAGACATATTGTAGAAAAGATAAATACACATTTAAGAAAAAGAGCACAGAAAACTATTTACACTACCTAGCAGGAAAATTGCAAATCTGGGAAAGCAAAAAATTCACTGAAAATCCTGCTCATGATTATTGTTTTTATTTGGCTTCTTAAAGTGAGCTACTTAATTATAAATAATATTTGATGTGTAGTATTGAATTTTTTTGTATTCATTGTTTCCCAATGAATACAAAAAAATTCTGTTCTGATTTCTACAAGATGTGTTCAAAAAGTACCAGGACTGTAGCTGTACTTATTGTGCAGAGTGTTGAACACTGGAGTTCAACTTATAAATATGACAGTAGCAGGGTTGTTCAAGGTCATGCACAATTTCAGGTCTGAACCTACTTTTATTCTTGCTTCTGTTGAGTGTTGTGTTATAGTAGCTTGGTGGATTTTTCAATGGCTCATGTGAACAAGCAGCAAGTTTGCAACAAGTTTTGTCTAACTCAGGAAAACTGCCCCCAAAACATTTGAAACATTGTAAACTTAGAGCATTTGGAAAAAAACAAAAAGCACTTTGCATTTCAAAAATTTGTAAACCTAGAAGAGCATTTGGAAAAAAAAAAGCATTTTGCCATTCAAAAATGTTTGATGGTTTATAAGGTTAAAAGTCAAACATCAGTTGAACATGACTTTCGTTCTGGATCCCCATCAATTTCAAAAACAGGCAATTCATCACCCACACAAATGAAGAAATCAAAAGTGAGAGATGATTGACTGCTAGGGAGATGTCTACAAAACTGCCATCTCAATTGGGTCGTGTGGTGCATTTTGAATTTGCTCTGACTGGGCAGAGTGCACACACACCAAAGTTATTACAAAGAGGTTTTGAAAACATTACGGAAAAAAATTCAGCACAAGTAGTCATGACAGTGGTAGTTTCAATCTTGAATGTTGCACCATAATAATGTACCTGCATCTGATGTACCTGCAAATACATCACAAAGAATCAATAAGTGTTTGACCAAACACCAAATTTTAATGGTATTTCACCTGCCTCATTCACCTGATTTGGCTCTCTGAGATTTCTCATTGTTTCCCAAATCGAAAAAATCTTTTAAGGAATAAAGATTTAAGAGTAGATATAGCACATACTACTGAGAATGTGGCACAACAGCTGAACATGGTCCAGAAAATAAAGGCTTCCAAACAAGGTTTTCGAAGTAGAAGAAATGCTGGGACTATAGCATACGCTCAGAAGAGTACAGTAGAACCCACTTATAATGATGATCTCAGGACTGTTGGAAATCCTCATTAAATCCGGGTGCTCGCTAAATCTGTTTTGGCAAGGAAAATCACACCAAGTAAAAATATGCATATGTCAAAAGAATGCATATACATTGATATTACATAACCATAACACTTGAACATACTTCGAACATTTAATTAATTAATTACAGTAGTAGAAATTAATAGTGTTCACCAGTCAAAGATGACAGTCCATATTTTTTTTGCATATTGCAACATCTTTTTCACTGTTTTCTAGCTCTCTAATGATGGCTACACTGCCTTCAACGGATAACACTTTGCGCTTATACATTTTATCACTCATAAAAATTTATATTTCTTACTTGATGGCTACATGAATCTGATCACTATTTAACTACAAACATGCAACAAAAGAAGCTTCGATCCTCCGAATACAGTGTTCAACTTGGAGGATGAAAGGGGCAATGGGCACAATTCCAGGAATTATTATATCCTGTGTTTCCCCTCAGTCAATGTTTGCATTCCATTACTTCTATATTTCTCTCTGCAATCATCACACGGAAGTTCACTCAGTACATTTGCATGAAACCCACCCATCCTCTTTTTGTCCAGGAACAGGTTGCCTGTTTTCAACTCTGTTGACTAGATACTCCCAAGGATGGCCCTTGGAGTGGGTGGTGGAGAGTGTCTTGCACAAGTTGCTTGTTGAGCATTTGATATACTCTCTCCCTGTTGCTTTTCTATCAATATTCTTCCACTAGCACAGCAAGATTCCCCTGTGCTGTTACAATTTCATCCTTTATGACACCATTTCTATTCCTCTATTCTAGAACAGTGCACAGCAGATTTTCTTTGTATCATTAATTATGGAATTTCGTTAAATTTTGTTACTTTGCTTTTTAAAAGTGATCATCTTGGCTTTTCTCTCTCTCTCTTTCTCTCTCTTTAAAATCAGGAATTGCATTAAATTTTGTTTGTTGAAAGCAATCAAGTTATCTTTGAATTAACATTATACCAAACAAAAGTTCTTATTTTGTTCATGACCAATCACATAAGAGGTTGTTATAAGCAGGTTCTACTGTATTTTGAAAGAGATAACATTTGATTAACAATTAAGTGTTTTGCATTTTGAATTATAAGTGAAGCCCCAGTACTTTTTGAACACACCACAAAGAAGCAAATATGTCCTGCCATTATTACACTTGAGTACATTCACACTTCCAAGATCAATTTCCCATAAAAATTAAATGGAATTATTTACATGGAAAATTGATCACAAAAAAGGCAAAGCTTCTTGTGTACATCACTTAAATAATTTTTTTAAGTACTGAACTGTGCAAAGGTTGTTTATTTAGCCCTGATGTGAACACTTAAAAAGACTGTAATTTTCAAGATGGGGTGAGTTCAAAACAATTAGCATGACACTTACATCAAGATATGAAATGGGTTTGGATTACCATACTTTCTGAGTTTTCTTGAAACCTTCATGATATAGACACCCTGATAGCACACCTCATTAGGATGCCAGTAAAAGATGCAATGAACCCATACTGTCTGTCTGTCAGAAAGAGTTTGAAAAGAAGAAATAAGCACTGGAATTCGGATTACATGAAGTGCTCTTTTGCATATAGCATCTACAAGTTTCAGTGTTGATTTGGACATACTGCACCAAATGTGAGAACCTCCCATAGTCAAATAACTTTACTCTATCATTACAATCATCTTACAACTATAAAGTAATATAATGTTCAGTATGGTATTTAGCACACAGATCTCTTAAAATACACTTTATCTTGACAAAAAAAGTTTAGTTTCATAATGAAAAGATTTCTCAATAAAACTTATTTACAAAATAATTTTGGCTTGTTTGTTTTTCACCTGCTGTATTTCATTTCATTTACACTTCATGCTTTTAAAAACATATTTTTTTAAGTTAAAATTTTTAAGCATTAGAACAGGATTAAAATCATCACCTTTCTGTTCTTAAAACTTCTTTTAAATAGTAACTTTGTTTAATAATTAGAATTACTAAGACTTTGTTGACATTCCTTCTTGTCAGATGCTGCTGTCATGCTGTGTTCATGGTTTGCTGAATCTTTTCTATACTCATGTAGTGTTTTATCTTGCCTTTTTAATTTTTTCACCTCTCATAGCACTAGCATTATCAAACTCTGAGTGAATGTATCTCATTATCTTGTATAGAGTGTTACCTTTGAAAGCTCTTACAAACTCAACAAACTTATTCTGTTAAACAGGAAACTCAACAACTTTACAAATGAAAGCTCTTACAAACTCAACAAACTTTTATTCTGTAAGGTAAACACTTCATGCCATTTGTGTAGAGGTCTCCTATCTGCTCTGGCAGTGTCTAGTCATATTGTTCTTCTGGATGTATTTTACTCAGGTGCATTAGTGGACTGATATTTCAATTATTTTCAATATAAAGCTTCTGTGGTACTAATAGTTTCCTTACACTTGTGATGTTGCAGTTTTCTTTTTCCATTTTGCCATAACCATGGCTTCTATGATTGATTTTTTTTAACTTTGTGCTGGTATATGTGATAAATAATTTCAAAATCTGGCTTACATTTGTTTTTTCTAAAATACTCCATGAGAGCTCTTATCTTTTGCTTTCTTCAGTTTACTGTATGTTGATTTAACCATTCCTTTGCATACCTGCCAACATTGGCAAGACTATTATCAGTAGTAACTAGTATTATTGTGTGACACACATAGACGTTTTTTTACGAAACAATCCATCTCTTTGTGAAAAGAAATACGTGCCACACAGCAGAACGTCACAACAAACAAGGACACTAATGAAACAAACTTAACACATGTGAAACACAAAGTTGATTTCTCTGGTGAGGGCACAATAGGTAATATTGCGAGATTTAAGTTCAAAGCTTCCACCAGTAAAAATCAGTCAGATGTGTTCAGAATTCCACAATGCTCGACAGATGGGAAATCCAAAATTTGTAAAAAAATGCATCAATTTTTCCAAATTTTCCAAATTTGTCACTTCCATTTTTGAGAATTTCCCACTCCCTTATCAAGCTTAAATGCCAAAACTTATGGGATTCAGGATATCTAACAATGCAGGAGAGTAAGAACATCGGGGAAGGATTACGGGGAAAAGCTTTGCTCCGTCGGACTTCAGGTTTGGATTTTCCCCCAATTTTCAAGCTGAAATAAAAATACATATTTATACAATAAAATGTCATTTAACTATAATATCGGACAGGGGCAACATCACGAAAAAAAGAAATTACGATTACGGAGAAAATCTGAACTCCGTCGAACCTCTGTTTCAGAAAGTTCCATAAAGATGGAATTCCGTCTTCGGACGACATCCCCCGTCACTCCCCCTTTCTGTTCACTTTTGCATCCATCTCGTGAATGACCAAAATAAGTACGAAAATGGCGGAATTCCTCAAATTCGCGGAAGAATCTTATGCCTGAAGATCCGTTTTTGCAATTTGTTGCCTAGAGTTTCAAGCTGAAATACAAACATTTATGCAATAAAACAATATTTAACAAGAATACTGGATACAAGGACAGAAACATCCGGAGAAAAAAATTACGATTACGGCAATTTTTTTTGCTCCGTTCAACTACCATTTTCGAAAGTTTTGAAACACGAGATATCATTGCCAAACGAAAAATGACACCCCCCCTCCTCTCCAATTCTCTTTAGTTTTGCATTGATCTTGAGAATGATCTAAATAATGCAATTCCGAGAATTCGCTTAAAATTTTCATGTACATTTTAAAATAATAGCAAAATATAAAAACAGTTAAACAAAATGAAAATTCATAGAATCCATAGTTTCGACAGTGAGTTCCGTAGTTCCATAGTCAGACAACAAAATCCATAGAAACTACGGACATTCCTTATTAGTTGGCAGGTATGCTTTTGCCCTGAAAAATTATATAACCCTATAAAAGTATCATGAGAAATTAATAACTTGCAGTCATCAAAAATGCCACATGGATACAAAGAGCACTGAGATTCATGGACATTGCATGTCAATACCAACTAACAGGAAGAAACATCTGAGAAGTCTTACCAGTTCTAATCTTTTAAGTTACAGTTGAAAGCAGGTTTTAAGAACAAAACCGACAATGACTTAAAGCATTTTAATCACACTTCATTGTTTTATTTCATTTTATTTATTTTTTGATCTTCAAAAAATACAGTAGTCTTCTGTTATGAGTCGAATTTCAAAAATGAAGTACAACAGCATGAAAAGCAAGTTAATCTGAATAAGAAGTAGGGTTTTTACTCTGTATAAAGAAAGTGGAACAAAACAAAAGAAGCTAGGTCAAATGTGTTTTCTTATACACTGAAGTGCAATTGAATTAGAGATACCTGTCTAGTAACATGTAACACCTCCTTTCGCCCTGATGATGGTGGCGATTCGTCTCGGCATGGACTTGACAAGACACCGGAAGCGTTGGGAAGCCATATGGATCCACGACCCCTGAACAAGCTTTCACAGTTCACGAAGATTTGATGGAGGGGGTCAGAGCCCAGAACATCTCTCTCGATGGCATCCCAGATGTGCTCGATGGGATTGAGGTCAGGTGATCTAGCTGGCCAAGGAAGCAAGGTCACGTCGGTGGAGTGTTCGTCCAACCATTCGGATACAATTCGGGAGCAACGGCACGGTGCATTGTCTTGTTGCAGGATGAGGTCCTCAGTGGGATGTTGAAGACGCACAAACGGGAGCAAATGGTCGTCCAGGATATCCTGGTAACGTTGACCTGTGAGGGACAATGTCACACGTACCAGGGGTCCCATTTCAGTCCACGTAGACAGTCCCCAGACGAGAATGCCACTCCCACCAGCTTGAATAAAGAGTACCCTGCTGGCAAGAAGGATCCATCGCTTTATGTGATTTGTGCCGTACTCGTATCCTGCCATCCGCATCTACCAACGTGAATCTCGACTCATTAGTCCAGGCAACATTTTTTCACATGTCTAGGGTCCAGTGGCGATGTTCCCGCGCCCATGTTAATTTTTGCACCCTGTGATGTGCGATCAGCAGTGGTACCCTCGTGGGATGATGGCTTCTGTACCCCATAGCGAGATGGTTCTGGATGGTGTGGCTGCTTACACGTTTCTGTGCACCAGTGTTAAACTGCCGAGTGATTTCTCGCACTGTGGCCCGTCTATCCGCCATTACAATGCGAGCTAGCCGACGATGACCCCGTTCATCCACACGCTGTTGTTCACAGCAGTTGGCCCTTGCAGGGATGGTTTTACTGGATTCGATGTACTCACGGTGCACCCGTGACATAGTGGCTCGTGAAAATCCCAGTGCCTGCACGACTTCCAAGATGGAGTGACCCATTCGTTGGGGCTAGACAATTTGCCCACAATCAAATGCGCTTTGATCCTTCGTCTTACCCATACTGCGTCTGACTCTTACTGATTCCCATCACATCACTCCATATATTGTTGGATCGCTGCATACGTTATGTCGTTTCCATTTACAGGGCCACATTTGCATAATGCCAGCTGTCTAATTCAATTGCTTTTCAGTGTATATGTGTACACATTTTGTTTGTTTTCAAGATTTCTTCTACACAGAGACACACAGTTCCCCACTCTGGGCATGTTCATATCACACAAAGTATACAAATATTTTAGCTTTTATAATTTAACTTTGTAGGGTTAAAAATTAAATCAACGGAATCACATATAATGAAATTTGAACAGTTTGCAGCTAGTCTCTGGCCACTTTCATTAATTATCTAGTGAGATACAGTATCATTGGTTCAAACAGGTCCCTGTTCCGTATTGAGTGGATTTAAATATCAATCAGTCTTAAAAAATGAAACTAGCTATTTTTTCTGTGGTTCCATGCCCCTAGAAGCTGTTTCGTAGAGTTTAATTCAATTCTGTGGATCTATGTAACCTACCTATAGATAAAGGATTGCTTCAGCTTGTGTAACATTATATAAGTGATAATGTGCTTCCTGCAAGGTTGAATCCCCTTGGCTATAAGAAGAAACAGCAAAATGTATTTTGTTTTTGTTGTTTTAAAGAGAGAGAGAGAGAGAGAGAGAAGTACTACTTCCCAAAAGCAACAGGAGAAAATTCATTTGTGAATTCAGGTATAATTTGCATAAAGCGAGAAAAAAGAAAAATTCTAATATGAAGCAAAAGAATTTGACTTAAAAAACCAACCTTCACAAAATCTTTATCAAGGTGACCAATCAACTGAAGACTGCATGCCTTTAGAATCTCAGGAGGGCAGTTGGAAGGCCCAGGTCCCAAAAGTAGCCGTTTCGGAACTGATAACGGTTTCTGAAGCACAATAGGTGGCTCTACGTCCATTTTCTATGCGGTAAAAAACTGCATGCATCAAGAAAAATATTGTTAACATTTTATATAGCATCTGTGATGAATAAAACCTACAAAAGATTACAGTTAAACAAAATTTAAAGAAATAAAAAGCAACAAAATGTCATAGTAAAATTAAGATATTTATGAAAAATTATATAATCCTTTATTCATATTTATAAATCTCCTCTTAATGGAAGTATGGAAGCAGTGATTAGTAATGATAGTAACTATTACAAAACACCATTTCTATAATGATGATATGATGGCACCTTGTATGGATGGTGACATTTCATAGTTACAACATGATGTAGTAATCACAAAAAGTGAACAATGAATGTAATGCTGCATAATGACAGCAAAATGACACAATACTATCAATGATGTACATCATCATTACAAAAGCTAAGGCTAAACTATCTAAATTCTCTCAAAGCACATTGCTCAGGGCTATACTTTGGGATATGCATGTTGGTAAATTTAGCTTGAAACAGATGCCCTCAAACTATGGTGCATAAACTTCTGGAACAAAAGAATTTACATATGTATGACAGATATTCTGAGTAAAGTGAGCCCTTTCAAGAATAAATTTTAAAATTTTTTATTTGCAATATTTTTACTATCTCTTTGGCTGGGTAACAACAATTACAAAAATTTTTTAAAAAATTTTTCATAACATTTTTGTAAAACATTATCACAAATCCTTTCTTATAAGATTTTCTTGGCCTTTTTCTGCCTTTCTTTCAATCATATTACAAGCAAAGCCATTACATTGAATATTCAATATACAGTATTGATATCAGGCCTAAGGCTAATACTTCAAATAGCTAAAACATTTATTGCAAAGTCCAAATAGCTACTTTTGCTATTGAATGAAAAATATACGTGGTACGTTACTTATTGTATTTACTACACTTAATGTGTAGCAGGAAATTACTGTTACACACGTTTTTATTACGTACATAGCGGTTGTTGGACGTGGACGCGTTTAGGGTTACACTATTGTTGTATTTGATAAGAAATTCGGACCTTTCATTGTAAATTTCATTCCTTTTAACAATACTTTGAGTATTGTTAACTTATCTTACATTTCTGGCAGTTAATAAGTTTCAAATCTAAATGCTTTTATTATACATAATTTCATTTACTACAAGATTTTTTAAAAGAAGACTTAAATAGTGGTCAGAACAACGATTCGAACGCAATTCGTATCCTACCCAAGAAATACTGAGCTTCCAAGGACATATGGGGTAAGTCCGAATTTCTTATTAAATACATAATAGTGTAACCCTAAATGCATCCTCGTCCAACAACCACTACGTACGTAGTAAAAACGTGTGTAACAGTAATTTCCTGCTACACATTGAGTGTAGTAAATACAATAGCTAAAGCATGTCGTACTTTTCATTGAAGACTAGTATGCATTTTATACTATCTCATTCTGCTCTCCACATTTATATAAAATATAATATGGAGAACAGAATGAGATAATATGAAATGCATACTATAATCTTCCATTACATTAAATGTTTTTACTGTCTTCAGCAATGCATGCCTTCATTCATTCTTTCCCTCATGCCTGATAAAACCTGAACATTTTCTGTACTCACATATGGAGTGCACAGCTTGATTAATGTTGTTTCAATTCTTGTAATGTGTGTGGGTTGTCTTTGAGATAGTCCCATTCTACACCAGAAATACACATATCTTGCAGTGACAGACCCAGAAAGCAAGAGATTAAAAAATAATGCAGTTCACCACAGAACCTGTGCAATATTCACATCGTTGACTTCACTATTGTTAGGGTGTCCCTTATTTGTAGACTTCAAAATATTTGAATGCATACTCACCAATTTTGTTCGAATTAGTATAAAATGCTATTAAAAAATTTTTGGGAGTGATTAAAGCACTTTAACCCATGCTGACTTGAGCACGAAGATGTAGAGCAGTGACTCATTGTCACAAGCAAGTAGCCGGGCAGACAACAGTGCATTGCCTGGCCAACACGAAGATGGTAGCTCAGGGGAATTCCCTGTACATGTAGTCAGTTCGTTGTTGGTTCCCGCCCTGTTCCCTGTTACACATGCTTGCATTTTGTTAAACTAACATTATGTCACATGAATTACAAAGTTGGAAGAAAAGTGTGTTTTTAGTGGGGGATGTAACTCACCAAATAACCAGATGTAAATTGCCATCAAATCGACAAGTGCTGGCTGTTTTGTTTTTTAACATAAGAGAGGTTAAACTCACTGGATCAGTGAAAGTGTGAATCTTGTTGTGCAGGAATGTATGATATTTTGGGAAAAAGCAATACCGACAAGAGCCCTGCCCAATTGTACCAAAAACTAATTGACTTGTATTCTGTGTGGAGAAACATATAAAAAAATGCAAATAAGACAAGATATTTTTAAGCACCATGAAGAGGAGTTTCACAATTTGGACAACCTATTTGATAGCGCACATGCCAATGCTCTGCAAATTACCAAAATCGAAGAAGACAGGATCTTCTTACAGCAACAGAGGGAGCCAGGATGAAATGGTTATCTAGCAGGTGTAGACAAAAAGCATGCTGAAAAGGAAGAAAGGTGAGACAAAGTAAAATCAAAGAAAAGACAAACTAAACACCAAATTACAGCATCAACATCTTCAGCTTCATATGACTTTTCATCATCTGCAGAGACTGAAAAAGCATGCTCCATCCACTTCAGATGAAACCAACGATGGTGAGTGGTTGTCGAAGTTACCAGAGGATACACCAAGGCAGAATATAACAACACGAGGTACCAAACATTTTATTATACTAAAACAAGTGGCTGCTTTAGATTGATGCGGGTTGAGTGTAAGAGATACTGTGTGCGTCCTTCAGGCCACACCAGAGGCACTGGGTCACAATGTTGATGAACTTCCTATTAATAGATCTTCTATTCAACGAATCCGGGAGAAGAAAAGAAAGGAACGTGCTGAAGCCATTAAAACTGCATTTAATGGCGATATTCCTGCATTTGTTAACATTCATTGGGACAGTTAACTTCTGCATGCATTAAATGTTAGAGATTCAAAAGAAGAACGACTTCCAATAGTTGTAACATTTAGAGATAGTGAGGAGCTCATTGCTGTCCCAAAATTACTGAATTTGTCTGGTAAAGAGCAAGCACAAGTTGTTTGGAGTGCGTTAAAAGATTGGGGTCTGGA
Organism: Macrothele yani; assembly: GCA_039090855.1. Taxonomy (NCBI): domain Eukaryota; kingdom Metazoa; phylum Arthropoda; class Arachnida; order Araneae; family Macrothelidae; genus Macrothele; species Macrothele yani. The sequence continues at coordinate 2,408,505 of CM076995.1, read as the reverse complement.
AGACAAAGTGCAAGTTCTTTGTAGTGACACAACTTATTCAAACAATGACTGTTTTAATGGTGCTTGTGTACTCATTGAACAAAAACTGGACAGAGAGTTTTTGTTTTTCCCCTGTCATCATCACATCTACGAACTAGTTTTGCGTAGTACATTTGAAACCAAAATACATCAGGTAACAAACAGTCCTGACATACCTCTTTTTAAACAGTTGAGGGAAAGCTGGAAAAATATGAAACCTACTAATTTGCAAAGTACTAATTTGAAACCTACTAATTTTAAACCTACTAATTTGGAAGGATTTTTTGAGTTTGAATGTTCAAATTTTATAAAGCTAAATTATAAGAACAAATATTAAGAAGTGATTATAATGAAATTGTTCAGCTGTGTGTAATATTTTTGGGAGGAGATATGGAGAAGAAACTAAAAATGAGGCCTCCTGGTGTGATGCATCAAGCCCGATGGATGACAAGAGCAATTTATTCCTTGAACCTGTTTTTGATAAGGTCTCAAATTAAACTATGCGACAAACAGAAGGAAACTTTGAAGGACATATGTCTGTTCGATGTAATGGTTTATGTTAAACCATGGCTTCAGTGCAGTGCAGCTGTAAAAGCCCCTTATCAAGATTTGTGCTTCTTGAAGTAATTGATATCGAACGAATGGATTGAAGCCACAGTTTCTAGAGCAGCTTTGAAAACATTTTGTCAGCACTTGTGGTATTTATCTGAAGATGTGTCAATTTTATCACTGTTTGATGACGAAGTTGATGGACAAACCAAAATTAAAATGGTGGCAAATTTGGAGAGAGAGGGAATCAGCACTTGGAAAGGAGATATGTTCCATCATGTGGAGAAATGACTGATAAATTATTAGGTAAGTTTATTTTCATTTGAGTTTACTGTAATACATAAAATGTTAGGTTTTGTTTCTATTTCAGTTTGTTCTCTGTTTTACAGAAAAACATGGCCGATTTCATTTCAATGAAAAGTAGACATTTGTTACGTCGTCTACAGCTGAACACTGACTTTCTTCAGGAATGTCCTTCTACATGGGAGAATAACATTTCCTTTTTAGATGCCAAAAGGACAGTTAACACGTTGAAAGCGGTAAATGATTCAGCTGAAAGAGCTGTTCAATTAATGCAGGACTTTCACGGACTATTAACTGAGGATGAGGAACAAAAGCAGTTTGTCTTGCGTTGCGTGCAAGATCATTGAAAGCTGTACCCTAATTGCAAAAAGAATAATTAAAGAGAAAATATTCACAGCAGTTTTGTAACTTGTAATGTGTCATTTTAGGGGTACAAATGTCTCAAGAATTTCATGAAATTTTAGATATTACATTTACAGGTAATTTTGGGATTCAGATTTGCTTAATGTCTAATCATTCCTAGTCAGACCTAGTTTTCAAATTTGACACTCGAGTCGGCACGGGTTAACATTATTCAATTGAGATGAAATTTCATATCTATAAGTCAGACCAAAATGAACAAAATTAGGGGGTATGTGCAAATATTTGGGCAAAAAAAAATTTTCGCCCAAATAAGGGACACCCTACTGTGTATGCTGCACCATCTTGCAGGAACAAAAATTTTCATTTCCACATTTCCACAATGAACACTTATTCATTTGTGAAGAAGACATAACATACTGTAAATTTCACTAAATTATGGGGTTTACTCAGAAATAAAAGGGCATTACTTGCATTCGAATTTTCGGGTAGCACTCCTACCCTTCCTCACGACTACACTATAGTAGGTCTTGCCATTCATGAGCTAAATTCAAACCTTTCAAATCATTTAATGTTGTACCTCTTCTTCTCTCTATTTCCAGTCCTGAAAAATTTCACTTGAAAAAGTGCTGTTGATGTATCAGAACTTCTAGAATGTCCCAAAGCACTTTACATCCGGTATTTTGAATATGTCTGTCCAAACCTGTTTTTTTGTCAAATTTTTAATTGCAGCTTTATGTTCTGCCAATTTGGTCTTATAACATAAAACTGCAATTGAAAATTTGACAAACAAAACAGGTTTGAACAGACATATTCAAAATACCGGATGTAAAGTGCTTTGGGACATTCTAGAAGTTCTGATACATCAACAGCACTAAAATTTTCAGAAGGACTGGAAATAGAGAGAAGAAAAGGTACAACATTAAATGATTTGAAAGGTTTGAATTTAGCTCACAAATGGTAACACCTACTATAATGTAGTCCTGAGGAAGGAGTAGGGACACTACGCAAAAATTTGACTGTAAGTAATATCCTTTTACTCCTGAGTAAATCCCATAATTTAGTGAAATTTATAACAAGTCTAGGAATAGCCATGACATCAATTATTACCCAATAACATACTGTATTTTTTGCAATTTAAAACACACCTTTTTACCAAAAATTTCATGTCAAAATCCCTGTGCACCTCATATACTGAAGTACATTATTATCACCATTAATCTATATGTATGTATGTTACTGCTAAAGTAGTTTTAAGTGTTATAGCTTTATCTTAGGTATAGTAATTGATATTCTTCTGGACTTTTTCTACAATGTTATTTTATCATAAATGGTTGTTGTATACAGTATATTATACTTTTATCTTTATCCATTGTTAATTACAGGTTGTTGTTCTTTATGAGCTGAATTTTGCTATCGTGCTAGATGTGTATTTGTGTCCCTGTGCACACCTGTGAATTTGTGAGTTAATGATAATGTAGCATACAGTTTAAGCACATCTCATATGTTGTACATAGCGATCTGAAAAGAATTAAAAGAACTACCACAATTCCTTTAAAAAACAAAGTGATAGAAAAGGAAGGGAAAGTACAGCATTTTAGGACAAAACATCACAACATATGATTAAGACACCCACCAGCAAACTGAGGGGGGGCGAAACACATTAGTGCCCGCCACATTACTGCTGCTGCAGATTCTACAGTTTATGCAGAACTTTTATAGACAAAACACAAAAATCTGATACATTCATGAGAATATAAATACTGTAATTTTTGTAATTTAGAAAAATTCATTTGCGAAATGTACAAATTTTGCTTCAACTTGAACTGGCAGGAATGTGCTTTTTGTTGGGCATACCAGATGCATATTTTTATCCATGATTCTGGCATCTGTTCATAACCACCTATGTGATGTCACACCTAAGTATTTTGTTTGGCAACATACTCTTTGGCTGAGGTTACTAATATGTGCTGTTCTTGCTGCTGCTCAGTTAGTTGTACTTGGTTAGCTGGGAAGTTGACTTGTGTATATTATGTGCTTGTGGTCCTGTGTGGCAGTATGCTTTCTTTGTGTCAAGGGCTAGGTGCCCTGAGCATTGTACTTTAGTAATCTATTGCTATCCATAAGATTTGAGATGAGTAATTCTGTTCAGCTTAAAATAAAAGATGATAATGCCCTGGCAGATGGTAGCAATTTATTTTTGGCAAAAGGGTTGTACTTCACGTTATGTTCTGGTTCGACATGTAGTTCGGATTGGCGTGACCTTATGTCTAATAAAATTACATTATAAAATAATTCATTATACAACATTAACACTAAAATAAAATAAAATGGCTACTCACTGTGTTCTTTTCATTTTTTTTTTTTTATGAGTGGTTTCACACTCCTATCATCGTACGTAATAAAACTCCTATGCGAGAACTTCTTGCATCAAATGCGAGGATTTCTTGCGTCATCCTGACCCATCGTCGTACGTAATAAAACTCCTGTGTGAGAACTTCTTGCATCGTCAAATTATCAATAAAATATTTATACGTTGGTGAACAGCAAGGAAGCAAAAGGCAAGACCCTAGCAAAAGATCGGCAAGTGCTGCAACATGATTTGTCAGATGTGGTGGCATCTTACATCATGAACTGCAAATAAAAGTTTTAGGTCAAATATTGACCTTGCATAGTTTCCAGGACTTATTCTCGTTTCCAGGATATCATTATATCTCATTATATGTGCAGTGGACATCCTGGAAACTATGCAAGGTCAATATTTAACCTAACACTTTTATTTGCAGTTCATGATGTAAGATGCCACCACATCTGACAAATCATGTTGTACCATTTGCCAATCTTTTGCTAGGGTCCTGTCTCTTGCTTCCTTGCTGTTCACCAACAACATGCAGAGGCTAGCTCATTCGCTTCTTTGACAATTTTTTATTTATTTTTTATTTTGAATGGTTCTTGGCAAAGCTTTGGATTAAAATGTTTCGTATACTGCAGAATGCCTACAGACTTCGACCAAGGCCATCTTGCTTCGACACATCGGCCATGCAGCGAAGATGGCCATCTGGACCAATAGCGAAGGCTGTTGGCTTTAGGAAGATGTGACATCATAGGCAAAATATTTAAAATACCATTTTATTTTTATTAATTTTTTCTCAAAAATTAACAGGGTGTCTTCTGTTTTAAAAAATATGGTGCGTAACTCACATATAAGCCAATCCTTATATTCTAACAGCTAAAATAGTCACCTATTAGCCAGAAGTCAGTGCATCTGACTACTCAGCCATAGGAGCTTCCTTTTGTGTTATACATAAGGATCAGAGAATGGACTCAGTGATTACTTTTGTTAGAGTTGATGAGTTTAGTAGAAATGTCCTTCCCAACCATAAAACACTTGCAACTCTACCTACATGCCTTTTCAATGTTTCTGTGTTGATTTCCATTCTAGTAGTGAGCCTAAGGAGATTTTTTTAGGACTGCCATCTTGGCAAAGGAGTTCCTATGACCTTAAAACTAAAGCCTTCATGCTCATGAGATGTTTTACTACATGATCCAAGGATTTAGTCTCATCCTTGCAATGCTAACATTTGGTTAATGATATGAAACACAGTATTAAGTTAAATTTTTGAATATAAAACACAGTATTCCCTATTTGTATATACATGATAATCTAAAAAATTCCTTTCCACTGCTTTCCTTTCATTTTGGCCCATGGAAAAGGGCCTTAGCATCACTAAGCCTCTTTTACACCACTGAGTCAAACATTTTATTATTGCTCATACTTTTTTCTACATGTGTTTCAATTTCCTTTTCATTTAACATTAAGTCCATATTGTTTGATTTGCTTTCTGCATCCCCAGGGTGAATTTCCAATCCTGAGTGTTGACAAAGTTTAGTATGCCAAGTGAAAAAGTGCTATTACTGTTATCTAAAAAAAAAAAAAAAAAAAAACATCATCACCATCCATATATCTTGCATACAGACAGAAAACTGATGGCATAGCTTTTTGTCTGTATGCAAGTACTTTTGTTCTATGTTACCTACGCCGTTGTTCACTAGAAAAAAATACTAATGGTAAACTTATTGCCAACCCTTAAATTTGCTGGTAGAATTGGCCTCCAAATTTAAAATAACTCTATTTGAAAGTAAATATTAATATTTCATGAATTTCTGCAAGATTTTCTTTATTGCAATAATAAGACTATTTCAATCAACCAAGTCTTCTGCTAGGAATTCCAGAAGTCATTTTGTATTGATGTTAGTATACATGGACATTATATCCATTTACATTATATTAATGGATGGGTGCAGTTTAGTAAGGCCTTTTAATTTTACTTTGACATTCTGTATGTAATTTTTTTTTCTCAGTTGCTTCTGTAGATAACAATTTAGATTCAACAGATCAGATTTTAAGTTCAAATGGGTCTGAATGCTATACCTGGTTTAAATCCCGGTTGTTCTGTTCCTTTTAATTTTTTATCAGTTCATTGTAGTTTTTAATGTTGATTCCAAAGAGTTTTCACATTTTTCTTCATATATTGGCCTGGTAAATTCTTTTTCCATTTTTAACATATTTTAATTTTTCCATTAGTACCAGTGACTTGCTCTTCTTGTTGGTTTTTATATCAACTATTTTGGGTCATGAGGAAAAGGATTTCTTCCTTAAACATACCACGCACCTTTGCTTTTAAATAGAGAATGGTGACAAAGATTCCCCCCAGATCTAGTTGGATCCTTGCATTTGGAATCATCTTTTTTTTACACAGTTCATTTTTCAAACATACCAAAAAAACACTTGACACTGGTACTGTTGCACCCGGATCAAAAGTTGTCAAGAGCAATGGATATGCATGATCACATGATTCCCCTTACATAAGCCCAGATCTAAACTTGGAGAGTGGGAGTTGTATCACTTAGTTACATCAAGTGGGCGAGACACAGGTGGGTTGGGACGAGCCTCCTGGGAAAGTCATCGAATGATGAGTTAGGTCCAAATGCTGTTAATTTCTCCCCTTGTGTCCTGTACCCTTAAATTTAAAGAATCAACTCTAATGGTTAAGCTATCTATTGGTTAGTGGGTCCTGAGTATGAATGTAACCACTTTATGTAGCTCCATTATTTACAACAAACTCTTCTTATTAGTTTGATTTCTTTACTGACAATCATGACCTATGTGCATTTGAGATCAAAAATATACAGAAATTTAAGAAAATTATGTTGCTGCACTGCTCTAAAGAGATAATTTCTCTCTGTTTTTAGTTTCCAGAACATTTTGTTTATGATCATAAAATTTGTCAGCAAACCTTCTGACTGTCAGCACAAGTAGTTCTGCACATTTGGTGTGAAATTTTGTTTTAATTGGATAGCAAATAAGATTACGTTTTGTAAAGATGAAATGTTGAATAATAAATAATATATTATTTACTTCTACTTTCTTTGCCCAGCTAACAGTCCTACTATATGCTCCGCTAATTTTCGTACATCTCACATGAACTTTTGTTTGAATTGGAAAAACATAAAATTTTGTAAAGAAAAATAAGTTTTGTTGTGAAGAAATGAAATGTTGAATAATAAATGTTATTTATTTCTTCTTTCTTTGCCCAGTTAAAGCTATATGCTACGCTAATTTTCGTATATCTCATATGAACTTTTGTTTGCATTCAAATGATAATAAGCAGATTTTATAAGGAAAAATATGATTTGTTTTGTAGAAATGAAATGTTTAGAAACAAATATTATTTAAATTTCTTTGCCTGTTAAAATAGCTACTTAATGCACTGCTAATCAGAAGGATTGCCAATTTGTCTTTCGGGCCAGTAAATACAAGGGATACTCACATTCAACCCTTTTTGCTTTCACAACTTCCACAGATTAACCTACATTAATCCTAACAGCCTTGTTGGCTAGCTTTAAAATATAGCACTTAAAAATGAGAATATAACAATGGGAATGATAATATATTTCAGTTATTACATTGGGATAGTGAAGAAAACTGAGAATGAATTCCATGTTTTCAAGAGATGCTTTTTAGCTTAGATTGAGTGAGACTTCAATGCATTAGCATTTTAAGTTCAATTTCAAACTTAAGTCTTAAGTTAAACTTTTTATCATAGGCAATATCCCCCCCCCCCCTCCTCAAAATCTGTAACCATGCTTTTTATTTCCTTTACCTATCCATCTCTCTACATACAGTATAGAGACCCACTACTCTACATGAGTATGTACACTGTTCTAAGAAATAATACATATGAATTTCAGTTTGGGCACTATTTTTCTAGGCTTAGCAGTGCTAAGACACTTTTCGTGGTCAGATGGTAAGAGAAACGAGAAACTGAGCAAGGGACTTTTTTTTTTAGATGATTGTGTATGCAAAAATAGGGTAATGCATGTTCTGTATGCAAACATGCTCTTATCTTAACTGAATGTTCCTACTAGAGATGCCTGCCACAGCAGTTTAGTGGTCTGACGCACTGGCCCTCTGACTGCGTATTAAACTGAGCTGGGCCCTGGTTCGAGTAGACAATGTTACTGGATATGCCCCTTTTCCAAAGTGAGTGAAAATGGTAACTGCTAATAGACCTACGAGTTGCTTATGGTGGTTGTTAAATCCAGAAACAAACAAAAAATTACTATATGAAAGAGACGATACAGTGTCATCATGCAGTAGGGAATCTTACAGATCATAAGAGTTTCGTTTTAGTACAAAGAGAATATGAAGAGGTTTTATCTAGACAACAGTCAAAATAAAAATATAGGAAGTGGATACTTTGTGGGACTAAAATTGCACTGCTCCGAATGAAAAACAACTGTAGTGAAGGGCATTTCTACTAAACTGCTCACTGCCAGCTGTTGACTAATAAAACTTATCCCCTGAGCTCACTCAGATTCCTTATGGGCAATAAAAAAGAAATCTCCTATATCCACCTCATAATCTTAGGAGCCGCCCCGGTGGCGCAGTGGTCTAAGCGATGGCCTCTGATCATTCGTCTGCTAAGGGGTCCGGGTTCGAATCCCGGTGAGGCATGGATGTTGTGTTTGTCTTACGGCACTGGCTCTCTCCCTTCCCTGGAACCAGTGACCCTAAATTAGGGACGGGCGACTGCTTATAGCCCATTGAGTTGCTCACGGTGGTCGTTAAACCTCCAATCAAAAAAAAAAAAAAAAAAAAAAAAAAAAAAAATCTTAGGAAAAACTGAGCATTAGTCACACTGAATTGATGTAGCTATGTTAGTTGCATCTGATCAATGCAATTAATATGAAAATTTATAATGAAATATTTCAATGAATATTTAGAATCTTGTAGAATGGCAGAACTACATTTAAGTAAAACTTTAGTATGCATGGCATACATTCTTTTATTTAAAATTGCTCTAATTATGCAATTTTAACAAAAATAATAAAAATATGTAGTAACAAAAATTAAAAAAAAAAAGACAAAATACTAAAAAACATCGTATTTCACAAGGCTTTTGAAAATTTTGGGGACATTCTTCTCAAGCTGTGTTACCCATCAGCACATTAGGCTGCCCTAATCCCCATCAGCACTAAAGCATTTTTTTTTCTTTTTAGAACTACATCACTGCTCAATATATTGAATCCAAGGTGACACAACTGATTGGTGTGGATCTTCACACAACACAAAATAGAAAAACAAAGATTTCTCTATTTGTCCTTGAAAAATGGGGTGGGAACTATTAAATTCTCAGTCCCCCTTTTTCCTCATTTATGTCCTCATCTTGAAGCTTCAAGTACTGGTTAAACGGAGTACCTATCACATTCTTCTTCAGTTTTACAATTTTAAAAAATGTAGTTAAACACCCTGTCCAGTCATTTGTTGAATTGTTAAAAAAATATCCATTTACGAAATCCATGCTCATTCATGTGATTTTTTCAAACATAATTAACTTACAAAAAAAATATTTCAAACGATTTACACCTTGTTATTTATTTAATTTTCACAAGGAACATATATTCAACTTCCGTGAAACCAGGGTATATGGAACTTAATTTCTTGAATATTGATCGATAAGCTTGTACGGTTAACAAAACCACCCTTCGCTGGATTTGGCCAAATAGAAATAAATTGTTATTCTCCATAGCAGAAATACACGGAATGTGATTGATTTGGCGAAAACAAACCTTACAATAAATTTTCCAATTTTTCAGTACTTCGCTGAGGTCTTTTCGATTTTTCAGCTGAATTTTCACAGTGTAAACATTTTATTTATCAGCATCCAGAGTGCGCTTACTAAATCCCGCTTCCTACTAAACTCGACGCTTCCCAAGGTGATGCCTCCTACGGCTTGCGAGCGTAATTATATGTTGATACCATGCTAAACCAACCATTTAAAAACGAAATTGTCTTGTTTGTCAGCGAAGACAAAAAATGTAGAACCTGTATCACTGGCACATAAGCACACTATCAAAATCAAATCTACCACTTCGCGTTCGCAGAGAGGTTTCAGCAGGCGCTGGCATCTGACCAATCGCGCAAGGTGGGTCACGGTTCGGGTCCAGTATGAGTCATGGGTGGTGTGCTTGTGTAATGACGATGGCTCAGGGCCGCAGCCAGGGGAGAGCCAGGTCGGGCTGTTTCCTTTGCCCGACCTAGCAACTCACACAACAATATAGTGCCCGACCTCTTTCATATCTTTAGCCAGACCACTTTATATCCTTCGCCGATCTCAATCATCGCCGCCCCGGTGGCGCAGTGGTCTAAGCGATGGCCTCTGATCATTCGTCCGAAAGGGGTCCGGGTTCGAACCCCGGTGAGGCATGGATGTTGTGTTTGTCTTACGGCACTGGCTCTCTCCCTTCCCTGGAACCAGTGACCCTAAATTAGGGACGGGCGACTGCTTATAGCCCATTGAGTTGCTCACGGTGGTCGTTAAACCTTCAATCAAAAAAAAAAAAAAATCTCAATCATCAGACTCCCCTCCCAACTTGCTTGTCTGGCTACGGGCCTGCGATAGCTCTGTCTCTTCCCTGGAACTACTGGTCCGAAATTCTGGACTGTCCGCTGCTTATCACCTATAATTTATGAATTTATTCATGGTGGTTCCTAAACCCCTCCTTTCTCCCGAAAACAAAATAGAATGTTATTTCCAAACTTATTCCTCATTAGACCCTGAGCACTAACTGTCACATCTACAGAAACGGATTCATGGGATCGCGCAAGTCGCAATCGCGAAGATCCCCGCGTCCCGGCCGGCATGCGTCCCGAAAATTCACTGTGAAAAGAGAAGTAAAGCAAGGAGGAAACAAAGAAAAGGAAAAAAGTGAAGGAAAGCTATGTTGTGTATGATGACTATAATATTTTGCAGATTCGATGAAAAGCAATCGTGGTTCAAACTTTATATAGGGCTTGCAAGGAGGCTATACTACTGGAGACACCACTCCTATCCACGCAGCATTGGCCGCCATAAGTCGCCGTCTGTGCTGCAAAAAACGTCATGAGCAGGCACGACGCAGCCTCAGAAAAGAAGCTGCTGGGAAACCAATGGAACAAAAGCTTCTAAGCGTATAAACAGATAAAATGAGTAATTCAATAATCTTTATCAATGATACACAAGCTTACTGTTTCATCAACGGTATAATTTAGTTCATTTTTGCCTGCTCGTGACGTCACACCACAGATTACCTGTGACCTATGGCGGCAGAGCCAGTGGTGTCTCCAGCAATATAACCTCCTTGAGTGCTTGTCGTCTGTTCTCTACTTACGAAATGTAAAGTTGGCTATCCTGCTTGATAATCGGGGAAAAGTTTTTTTTTTTTTTTTTTTTGGTTAGAGGTTTTTGTTTTTTTGTTTTTTGTTTTTTATTGGAGGTTTAACGACCACCGTGAGCAACTCAATGGGCTATAAGCAGTCTCCCGTCCCTAATTTAGGGTCACTGGTTCCAGGGAAGGAAGAGAGTCAGTGCCGTAAGACAAACACATCACAGGGATTCGAACCCGGTCACCGTTCGGACGAATGATCAGAGGCCATTGCTTAGAGCACTGCGCCACCGGGGCGGCTTCTAAGGCTTGGAAATCGTTTCCCAGAGCTTAGAAAGACACTTTTTGTTGAAAAGTTAAACTCTCAAAAAGGCATAGAACCTTTCAAGGCTGAGTTTTATCCAAAATCAGCGATTCCTGGAAAGAAAGAAAACCTATCTTTTTTTACTCAGGTCTCCGCCCCTGGGAGAGAAGAGAACTATATTTATTAAGGCAGCGTGCCTATTTTCTCCATAAATTACTGATTACTCACGAATTTGTGATCGTACTGAACTACCTTGTAAAAGAATACCGACGACGAGAAAATGTTATATGCTTCGAAACTTTTACGCCGCCCCGGTGGCGCAGTGGTCTAAGGCGCTGGCCTCTGATCATTCGTCTGTAAGGGGTCCGGGTTCGAATCCCGGTCAGGCATGGATGTTGTGTTTGTCTTACGGCACTGGCTCTCTCCCTTCCCTGGAACCAGTGACCCTAAATTAGGGACGGGCGACTGCTTATAGCCCATTGAGTTGCTCACGGTGGTCGTTAAACCTAATCAAAAAAAAAAAAAAAAAACTTTTACATGCCTCGAACTGTTCTGCGGTAAAGGCACTTCGACCAAAGGCGAATCAATCAAACACATATTTACTATTTGCACTTTCGGAAAACTTTTCGTATCACCTTCGAAGATACTTGCATTCAGCACATAAGGATCTTTTCCTTCAATCTCTTTAATTTTTTCCAAATACCAAATTTTGTACTCAGAAGTTAAAGTTTCAAAGTAAGACGCTATCATTTCAACGGGGCTGGTTGTCCTTCACTTACGTTACTGAGGCTCGTTGCCATGATGAGAGTCATGTGTCTGCTACATCCTCATTCCTTATTCCCGCAACGGTGAAAAAGTGCTAAGAACGTCTCAGTGGGCGTGGCAATCAGCTCCGTGTCGTCTGTTCAAAGTGCTGCTTCAAGTTTGTGACGACACCCTTACTCCATCTATTCTAACCTCCTCGGTTAGGATTCGATGAGGTTAGATTATGTTGCGTTTGCGACGTTACTAGTAGTCAGTGTCGCCACCACGCAAAAATGAAATTACTCTACAGTTAGTAAACTTTTCCCTGCCGCCCCGGTGGCGCAGTGGTCTAAGCCATGGCTTCTGATCATTCGTCTGAAAGGGGTCCGGTAGGGGATTATTGGCCCACCGGGACGCGTATTTCACAAGTGAATGTACGAAATTGCGATTAGAGCCATTTCCGCCACGCGATTGGTTTAGAGCTACTTTGGAGATTGTGAGTGGGCGGGGCCTATGAGGAGAGTCATGTGACAGGAACACTCTTTTTTTTTTTTTTTTTTTTATCTGGGGAAGTTCTGCTTGCTAAAAAATTCATTCTGAGGTTACTTAACATATGTGACAAATAATTCATACTGAATTATATCGTGGGAAGTTCTGCATCTTAAGAAGTTCACTGTGAGGTTACTTAACATATGTGACAAATAATTCATACTGAATTATATCGTGGGAAGTTCTGCATCCTAAGAAGTTCACTGTGAGGTTACTTAACATATGTGAGAAATGATCATATTGAATTATATCGTGAAAAGTTTTATCGTGAGAAGTTCTGCTTCCTAAGAAATTCAGTGAGGTTACTTAACAAATGTGACAAATGATCATATTGAATAATACGATAAGGAATATCTGCAGTTTCTCAGATGAATACAAGTCGAAATCTATATTAATATTAAAATTGAGGTCGACTTTAATAACTAACTAGTTGAATATCATACTCCGTATCGGCCAATAGATGGCAGCACGTCAACTACCCGTCACGATTCGTGCTGTTGGGAAAGTGCGTGCATAAGGATACTAAAAAGTATCCTTTTGAAAAGTATGTCTCCATAACGAAATATTCTGACGATCAAGTTTTTTTCCTCATGAATGTGAGGAGGTCTAGCTAGAAAATAAAATCCAATAGAGTGATTTTGTATTAGCAAAGAACTACCTAATGGCACGAAGTACGACCAGTGATGTATTCAGGTACCTTTTCGGGTTGTCTTAGCCACCCCCTCCCCCGAAAATCCATGGACGCCCCCCCCCCCCCCCGTAGGTTTTTGAGTGATCATCCTTTATATTTAGTCTAATTTTGTGTTTATAGATGAAAATTTGGAGAAATTAATTTTAAAAATTTAAAAAAACGGGGGAAAATATTATAATAAAAAAACTCATTTACATGGACTTCATATCTCAGTAGCATTAAGATTATTTTAAGTATTAAATTAATTGCTTTGTTTTATACACTATAACTAAAATTTAATTGTCATCGGCATGTATATCTACGTTTTCTAAATCCGACGAGTCAATGCAGCCAATAATGTATACAATACCTCGAGAAAGAAAACGGGATTTCCGTTGTTAATTAGAGTCATAAATGATTTCACACAAAGTGTTAGCACTTTAAATAACTTTTTTTACATGTAGCTCTGAAATCAAAGTAGTTATGAAAATATATATACTCTATAGAAAAATGTGTTGCTCTAGATGAGAATGCTTTGGTAAATTTGTTTATAAATGGAACAATTGTTCATGTTAAAAATATATTATGAAGTCCTACCAAAATTACTCAATACTTCTCCGGATAAAAATCAGGAGGGTAGAAGAAGACCAGTTCATTTTGATCACATATGTAAGAGGGGCAAACAAGAAAACCAAGCATTGTTTCACAATTCGTTAAATTTTTTAGAGCCTTTGTATTTGATAGTTAAGTTCACTGTGTATTTGTAATCACCAACGGCATGCTGCTTGCACTGCAATACATCATCATATTTTGGAAGCTGGCTTTCAGCTTTATTTCAGTCTTCTGGATGCCGATTTCCCATGTATATGGTTAAGTAAGCCTCAATGTAGCTAACGTCACGTAAGGGCTTCCAATACAAAGTATTTGCGCTACCTAATTTTTAACGATAGCATATTATTAAAAATTATTCCCATATTTTTTTCCTGGCGGTATGTGGTTTACGCTCTGTGACAAAAAGAAATTCAAGGAATTTTAAACGATTAATTAGTTGGTTTTTTTTACTACTATGTGCTAACCTAAATAATCTAAAGGGGCGGAAACCAAGTGGCAGCGGAATGGTTTGCACCATATGTTTTCAGGTAACACTGTAATGATTCCTTATTAATCAGAAAAACGCTTTTTGTAAGACTAAAATATTTTTGCCACTCCTGATGTCTAGGGGGCTGAGGGGGAAGAATTTTCTCCAGCACAGCACCGTTATCTTACTAGCATCCTTAATATTTTACACCACCGCAGCATGGTGAAATCCGTGGTGCATTACTGAATTAAAATAAAGGTATAAATTTTTTACATTTTTAATCACTTGCATTGGTAGATTTCAGAAAATTTGTTATATGTATTAATGTATACATAAAATGTATAAAATGTATTAATGTATAAATAAATAACAAATAATAACAAGTTTGAGCCCCCTCAAATTTTGCGATTGACCCCCCGAAAAAAACTCTGAATGTAACGCTGAGTACGACCTCAAGACACTGTTCTGTTGAAATAAGACACTTCCGTCGGAATAAATACTCCAAAATGTTGTTTGCCATATATTGTGTCTGATAAAATAGTAAGTGATCTGTCATATATATTTCTAATATTTAGGAAATTCCTCATATTTTGTCCCTCCAAACTTAATCGAAAATGCCTTCAATTCCACATTTCAACCCGCCTTACCCCCGAAAAAAAAACAAAAAAAAACGTTAAACAGCTTATGATTCTCCATACAAAACACATCAGTACTAATCCTGTTCTACAGCAGTGCGCGCTGACGTGCTGACATCTATCGGCTCTGTGACAACTATATAGATTGAAGCATGGTTTTCTGCGATTAATCAAAGATAAGTCACAAGTCCATGAAGTCATGTTGATATAAAAACTCAAAAGTTCCCCTACCAATAAAGTACACTCTCTATTTACCTCCTGTCGCATTCCGAATGTACGGGTAAAACAACTGGGCCGCCCCTGTGGCGCAGTGGTCTAAGCGATGGCCTACTGATCATTCGTCCGAACGGGGTCCGGGTTCGAATCCCGGTGAGGCATGGATGTTGTGTTTGTCTTACGGCACTGGCTCTCTCCCTTCCCTGGAACCAGTGACCCTAAATTAGGGACGGGCGACTGCTTATAGCCCATTGAGTTGCTCACGGTGGTCGTTAAACCTCCAATAAAAAAAAACAAAAAAAACTGGGTTTAACAATTGTCTCAATGAAAACACCCGAACATTGAAATGGCGTATGGCGGCAGCAAAGCCTCTCCTCGTAGGCCCCGCCTACTCGCAATCTCATAAGTAGCTCTGAACCAATCGCGTGGCGGAAATGGCCTAATCGCGATTCCCTACATTCACTTGTGAAATACGCCACCGGGACATTTCCCGGTGGGTCCCTTCCGTATATTTTGTCTCTTTCTTTCTTACTTTCTTAAAAATGTTTTCATTGCAGTTGTTTCAAACACACAACTGAACCGCAACACTTCTTTTATAAACGAAACACACATAATGTAATTATAACAAGCGGGGAAAAAAACTATTTTGAATTAGGGAAAATAAATCCCCTCACCAGGCTTCTGCTAGAATTTCAACTGCAATAGATGGGCCATGTGTGTTTGCGAACTTTTGGGTTCACTTAGTAGATGAGGAACGAGAATGTACACTGAAGTGCCAGAAAAACTGGTACACCAGTCTAATACTTGGTAGGTCCCCACGGGAGCGTAGGACTGCAGAAATACGACGGGGCATGGACTCCACTAGCTTCTGGAAATATGCGGTAGGCAATGCACACCACACTTCCTGCAGAGCGTTCCACAATTCGGGTGTATTCCGAGCTCTCGGATTACTGTGTTCGATAGCG
This sequence comes from Macrothele yani, assembly GCA_039090855.1. Classification (NCBI taxonomy): domain Eukaryota; kingdom Metazoa; phylum Arthropoda; class Arachnida; order Araneae; family Macrothelidae; genus Macrothele; species Macrothele yani. Next base: position 2,392,406 of record CM076995.1, on the reverse strand, counting down.
CGTTGCATGGCATCCTAAATGTGTTCTATCACGTTCATATCTGGGGACTTGGGTGGGAATGGCAACACCCCAAACTCAGATGAATGCTTCTCTCACCATAATGTGGCGTCCCGACACTTGTGCGGAGGTGCATTATCCCGTTGGAACAGGCCCAACCCATCAGCATGAATGCAGGACATGCACGGGTGTACCTCGTCAGAAAGGATGCGCACATAGCGTTGTCCGGTCACAGACGTTGGTACGCGTACCAGGTGTCCCAGTGAAGTCCAGCTAAACGCACCCCATACCATTACCCGGTACAGTTCCCTGTTGACAGGCGGGATCCATGTCACCATGGGATTTGCGCCACACACGAATCCTTCCACCTGCCCGATACAGTTGGAAACGCGACTTGTCAGACCAGGCTACTTGTTTCCAGTCATCAAGCGTCCAGTGGCGATGTTGTCGTGCCCAAGCTAGGCGCATAGCTCTGTGTCGTGCACCCAACAATGGGACTCGAGTTGGGTGTCGGCTCTCAAAACCCATATCGTGCAGGGTACGTTGCACAGTCCGGACGCCGATGCTTGTTGAAGCTCCAGCATTGAATTCCGATTATACCTGCGAGACTGTTGCACGCCTATCGCGTGAAACGATTCTTGACAGCCGACGATGGTCACGTTCACCCAATGCCTTTTTACGGCCACACTGGTATCGTAGGTTGGAGGTTTTGCCCGAATTCTTGTAGTCACGGTACACCCTTACAATAGTCGTCCGTGAAAATCCGAACTTCGTTTCTACCTCCGAAATACTATGGTCCATCTCACGAGCGCCAACTATGACACCGCGTTGAAAATCGCTTAAATCGTTATTACTTGTCATTCTCATGCAGAAAACAGCTTTGAAAGCTGGCAAGGATGTCTATCGCTTTATATACGCACTGGCGGACGCAACCGAGTAATCGCATAGGTGACATTGCTATGTATTTTGCATAAGCTCGTCTGTACCAGTTTTTCTGGCACTTCAGTGTATGTAAGGTATGTTGCGGGAGAGCGGGTGTGTGTACAATGTGTTCTATATACTCCCCAAGGAAGGGGGTAGTAGTTGATTTTACTCCCGTTGATTGTAGGAGGCATTAATGCTGTGCTCATAAGAGCTGAGTTCGGGCTCAATTTTAAGAGCCCGAGCATGAAGTATGTCAGCCCTAGCCCACACGAGCCCGAATTTTATGTTACAAAATAGAGCCTGGGCCAGAACGAGCCCGAAAACTATGATTAATCTGTTTAGGTATTGAAAAATAATCTCTTCCAAACTTCCAGTCCTTCCTCCTCGTGCAATTAACCGATGTCTTTCTCAACTGCGTAGTGGGGAAGGAATGTCTATCTATTTCTAAAGTTTCTTTGACCATTCATTTCAGGGGCGGCTCCTGTTATGGGGTTGTGGGGCTGTAGCCTCCACCCCTAACAAAAGCAGTTTTTTCATGCCGTACCAAGAGAGAGAAGTTTTGTGAACACCGCTGTAAGTTTTTCCAGCATAACTCCACGACTGAAGTTTTCTGAACTCAACTGGAAGTTTTTCCTGCATAACACCACTGGGAGCGTAGGGGCCATTGGCGGGCTGCCCTTCTTGCAGCTCTGACGGCTATTGAAACCAACTCATGTGGGTAACTCTGTCTATTCCCATATCAGTTTGTTTCCTTTGAATAAAACTTCCCTGGGGACTGCATTGATGGCAGCTCTCGCTAGCAAGGTTGGTCGCGGATGCAGTCTCTCGGTGGGTGGGAATGCATCGCCGGGCCTGTGTGCTTTGTTGATTAATACGGTTTTTGTGCTTCGGAATACGAAATAAAATAGGGGAATGAATTAAAAATAATGACGAATATCGAAATAAAGTATTAAATAAATAAGGTTTCAATGTATTACTCAACCTGTGTTTTTTTTTCTTCCACTTTTTGGTTTGTTCCTGTTTTTATTCCACGTAATAATTCTAACAACAATGTTACTCCCATCGAACTGGAGATTATTCATGTTTGCTAGTAACAAATATTCAGTTGCCGGGACTTTTGAAAAAAAAATTACTTATATTTTCTCTTCCGGTCAAAATGGCCAACGGCCATGTGAACAAACTGCGATTAAGAATAGTGTTCAGTATTGGATAAATTGAAAAAGAGAGAGAGAGAGAGAGAGAGAGAGAGAGAGAGAGAGAGAGAGAGAGAGAGAGAGAGAGACTAATTTCTGCAGCGAAATACTTGCACAAAACTGATTTCTTCACTTACCAAGCGCAGCAACATTTTCGCTTTTAAACTCATGTAAATTTTTATTCACCAAAAATCATTGAAGTCACTCCCCTGGGTGTATTATATTTTTCTGCTGCATCCCCTCCCTCCTCAAACTAAGCTGCGCATTTCAATTGAGGTAGTGCATTATACTTAATTACTTTGGAAAGAACATTTAATCAGATATCATTGTTTAGGAAATTTACGAAGTTGGTAAATTTTGGAAAACAAATTTTTCTACACTAAGTTGTTATCATGGCTTTAAAATTAAAACTGGACTGAATATGTTTGTGCCGCCCCGGTGGCGCAGTGGTCTAAGCGATGGCCTCTGATCATTCTTCCGAACGGGGTCCGGGTTCGAATCCCAGTGAATCATGGATATTGTGTTTGTCTTACGGCACTGGCTCTCTCCCTTCCCTGGAACCAGTGGCCCTAAATTAGGGACGGGCGACTGCTTATAGCCCATTGAGTTGCTCACGGAGGTCGTTAAACCTCCAATAAAAAAAAATATTTTTGCAATCCGTTTTTATGAAAGAGAATGCCGGTGTGTGAGTACCGCAATAACAACTCATCGCGAAATTCTGACAGACCCTTCAAAATTCCACAAAATGTTTTTCATTGCCGTCCAAGTTGCAGTGGTCGGTATCAAGTCGAAGTTCCAAAGGGAGGGTATCAGAAGAAAACATATTTTTTATCATATTTCTAGTGGTCACAATGAGACACTTGAGAACGCGTAGGCTACGTGACCTTGAGTGTCTCCACTGGCACAGGCATTAATTTTTTTATCATCATCATCATCATTGTCAACCATTATCAATCCACTGCTGGACGAAGGTCTCTCCAAGCCTCTTCGACAACGGTCTGTCTTGTGCCAGTCTCCTCCATGCTACTTCCGCATACTTTCGAATTTCATCCACCCATCTTCCATGTGGTCTTCTTCTGGGTCTTTTCCTGTCCCTTGGAATCCAATCTAAAGTACCGACTGTCCATCGATGGTCTGTCCTTCTGGCAGTATGTCCAGCCCATTGCCATTTCAGGGATTTTACTCTGATCATGATGTCTTCCACTCTTGTCCTTTTTTCTGATCCACGAGTTCCTCTTCTTATCTCTCCTGGTTACACCAAGCATGCACGTCTCCATGCTACTTTGAGTTGTCTGCAGCCTTTGTATGTCTCTTTTAGTTAAGGTCCACGTCTCTGCACCATACGTAAGCACTGGAATGATGCATTGATCAAACACTTTTCTTTTAAGACATAATGGCATATTGCTCTTGAAAATTATGCTGTTTCTTCCAAAAGCTCTCCAAGCAAGTTTTGTACGCCGATTAATTTCTTCATCAATGCGACCCTCACTTGATATCTGCTGTCCAAGATAAACGTATGTGTCTGTTATCTCCAGGTTTTCTCCATCAATCGATAAATCTTCATTTCTTGTAAAAGCATTGAACATCACTTTTGTCTTCTGAAAGTTCATTTTTAAACCCACTTCTTTACTCTTGTCGTAGGCTACGTAAAGTAATCAGAATTCAGATTAATCTTCCCCTCCAGAAATTTTCCGCAGTAATGTTCTCCTTCACCAATAATTGATATACCTTACACATTTGTGTTATTTTTTATGCTTAATATCATACTGATATATGGGGATCTAAATCTGTGCTGGGAGAGTGCGTCGCGGCAAAATGGTTGAATTTTCTCGGCGGAGCTTTCGAGCTTTCTCAGACATGTGTGCATATAATACGATGAACGCATGTTTCATATAATGCGATAAATTCGTGATTTTACTTTTAGGGCTCTTTATGTTAATAAGTTCCAGCAGCGTTACCAGAATTTTTTTTACAAAGGTGGCCCAAATTATTGAAGATGAAAATTAAAACACTCTGTAGGAAACATCTCCCAAAGTAATCGCCGTATTAAAGTGAAAATATATATTCAGAAACATATTCAAATATATTTAAACTTCCCATTGTTGGTAAAATATATATTCAAAAACACATACAATTATATTTTTAAAAAAAGCAGCCAATACAAGGAACGAAGGATCAAGTGATACCTCATGAGGAGGCCCGGACCCCAGGACCACCCCCACTGAATTCCAGTAAACGTTTAAACGAAATTTCCGTTATGAAAATTTTAAAATGCAAAAAACTTTCATTCGACTGCTCATTTTTCATACTAAGCGCTGTAGCTCATACCTTCTTAAGAGTTCGAGTTTGCAAGGTTAGGACTCATAAACTGATACGAAAAAATTATTCTCAAGAATAATTTATGCGCATCTGATGATCTGAGGAAATTTCAACTCATACACACAAAAAAATTACTTTAACTTTAATGTTAAGTACTTCTGTCAAGAGGAACTCGTAAAAATAATGTGGTTATTTATAGTCGGTTCATTAGGTTTGCGAGTAAACAGGAACTTTAAAGAACCCATAGAACGGAGTTTCTAACAATATTAATTGATTCAGGTTCATACAGAGATTTCTGTAAAACACAATAAGTAGAAAAGGTTATGTTAGCTATTTGTGACCTCAGTGACGAAAGCTTATACTTTTCTGCAGTTGTTAAAAAACTAAAACAAAATTCGAAAAACATCAATAGAAATGTATCATAGCCAGCCTAAAACGTTTATTATATGTTACCTAATAATCGCTAGCTTTTGTTTACTGATCCACATACTGAAATTTAAATATATAGATCGAGAAAGGCAGCCACATCATCACTACTCAATGTGATGTTATGATCTCAGTCGTTTGACTGCGTCTCACCAACATGGCGGCGAAGGCTGTGACGTCAGAACCGTGACGTTCGCTGGCTTCATTTTGATCACACGAGGGGAGCGGCGGACCCTTACTCCATCTATTTTAACCTCCTTGAAAATATCGTCTGTAATCTGTATTTCTCTGTTGCCATTAGATCTCCACGTTGTGGTATTGTGCAGTGTACCAATTATAACCTCCTCGAGTGTTACTTACTTAATATTGTTATTATTGACACCTAACCGTGCCCTTAAAATCGGCATCGTTATAGCCGATGGTTACATCTGTTGCTTCTGTTTCGTTTACATATTGATTTCGTTTTTTTTTTTTTTTTCGTTTCGTTAACTGATTCTCCTGAAAATGAAGCCAGTAAAACGAAGTTATGGTTGTGAGTCAGGTTATGAAAAGCGGAAGAAGAAAAAGAGAAAGACGAACGTCTTCAAAAGCAAAAGGATAGTTTATTAGTATTCCTACAGAAGCCTGGGCAGGAATACCGCGGATGAGCGAATTGAGCAAAAACCTCCGTATTTATGTGCTTCAAAAGACAATGTGCAACTGAAACCTACACAGGACCCACACCATTCAAATATAGACAGCCGCCCCGGTGGCGCAGTGGCCTAAGCGATGGCCTCTGATCATTCGTCCGTAAGGGGTCCGGGTTCGAATCCCGGTGAGGCATGGATGTTGTGTTTGTCTTACGGCACTGGCTCTCTCCCTTCCCTGGAACCAGTGACCCTAAATTAGGGACGGGAGACTGCTTATAGCCCATTGAGTTGCTCACGGTGGTCGTTAAACCTCCAATCAAAAAAAAAAAAAAATTTAGACAACAACGATGATAAGGCTATCTTGACTCCAGATACTTAGATTCCTCTAAGAAACCATCCTATTTGCCACTGAATAATTTTAATTTTCAGCCCGAGCCTGACCAATTAAACAACCAAGAGCATGAACCAACAAAGCAAGAGGAAGAGCGCAGGCCTACCTGTTCAGTGAATTCATAGTATCCTACTGATATAGCTTTATGGCTTTCTAACCCCACCTCTGATATAATTGATTACTTTATTAGAAACAAACCAAAAAAATAAAGGAGAACTAAAAAATCTTAGGACAGTATTTTCTGATTCTGGGAAAACGTATTTCAGGAATATAAATTAAAATCCCTTTCATAGGTTATGGACAAATGGAACAAAATAAAAAAGAAACTGGTTGTTTTTTCTGAAACTTATGTGTGTAAACTTTTTCCCGACCATAAACACCCACATAGTGTTCTTGTTGATGAATTTTCTGATTGGTCCTGTAAGGAAAAAGTTTTAAGAAATCATGAAATCTCGAAGTCTCACTTGACAGCCATAGTCAATATGCTTACAAGGAGTAAATTATCCCGGAGAGTTGATTCTCAATTAATGACTCAGATTGAAAAAGAGAAGGGCTGTTGGAGTCAAGTATTATATCGAGTAGTGGCAGTAGTGGCGACTGTGAAACTACACTAATCGTCAGAACCATAGTTGCATCCAAAAGGACGCGTCGGATTGCAATGCTATTCGGAAGAAAGGTAAAGGTTACCAGGAACAATAAATGGTAAAATATTGAGACTGATACGGGCAATATTTATTGAGCTACACTCCAATAAGTAGTGTCTTTTAGTATAGCGTCGAACCGCCATGTTTACTCACACAACATGCCAGACGTCTCGGCCGCCCCGGTGGCGCAGTGGTCTAAGGCGCTGGCCTCTGATCATTCGTCCGAAAGGGGTCCGGATTCGAATCCCGGTGAGGCCTGTTAGAAAATCGTACCAGAGTGAGCGTTCAGAAAAGGTGGGGCCACTGGTTGCAGGACATCATTAACGTAACGTTGGGCTGTCAAAGTGCCTGTAATGAACACCAAAGGGCCGCCCCGGTGGCGCAGTGGTCTGAGCGATGGCCTCTGATCATTCATCCGAACGGGGTCCGGGTTCGAATCCCGGTGAGGCATGGATATTGTGTTTGTCTTTCGGCACTGGCTCTCTCCCTTCCCTGGAACCAGTGACCCTAAATTAGGGACGGGCGACTGCTTATAGCCCATTGAGTTGCTCGAGGCGGTCATTAAACCTTCAATAAAAAAACACCAAAAGGGATCTGGCATTGTAGGCAATTGCACCCCACACCATGACACCAGGCCTTCTGGAAGTGTGATGCTCGACAACAAACCTTTCATCATGGCGCTGACCACGGCGCATCCACACGCGGATTCGTTGGTCTGCACCTCCAAGACAAAAGCGGGACTCATCACTGAAGATCACCCGCTGCCTTTCTGAATGGCTCCATGACAGTCTGGCACGACACCATTGCAGTCTTTGGCGAAGACGCAAAGGTGTTAATGGCAGTCGTCGTAACGGTCTGCGTGCGTGTAGTCCTACGTCATACATCCGTCTGCCTATGGTGCTAGCACTAATCTGATAATGCATGGAGGGCACCCCTGTTCGCTGAATATCCGCAATCGTGGCTATTGCGTCACTTCGCGTATGTCGGGCAACCCGTCGGTCCTCACTCCCCGTGGTTCGTCTAGATCTCCCCGACCCTTCCTGTCGCTGCTGCGTGCCTTCTTCTATCCAATGCTGCCAACAGCGTGCTATAGTGATATCTGCACAACCGGTATGGCGCACAATACGGCGATAAGACCACCCCGCTTCCCAGAGCCCGATGATGCAGCCCCTCCCGAACTACCTCTGACTGCTCGAATTACTTCCGAACTTTTCTCCGAGGCATACTTCACTTGCAAAGGATGCAACCAACACAACAGCACGAGTAAGAACGGCAAGCACGCGCAACGGAACGACCTTATATAGCAGGTCAAGCACAGCGTTACGACCCCACCTTGCTGGCGCCACATGCGCGGCTGGATGTGATACTTGAATCATTTGCATGTCATATGATGTCAAACCTACCCACCAAGTTTCATTCCTGTTGCTTGCTACCTTCTTGGTGCAACTATTTTTTTGACGATGAGTGTACTTGCAAGACTTGGTAATCCACTCAGAGGTCACAGAGAAACTGAATGCTCTGAAAATGTAAATAAGGGTAATTTTTTTAATTAATATGAAGTATCTTGCAGGGTTTGATGACTTTCTGAAAGATTTTTTTTTTTTGATTGGAGGTTTTTTTTTATTTTTTTAGTGGAGGTTTAACGACCGCCGTGAGCAATGGGCTATAAGCAGTCGCCCGTCCCTAATTTAGGGTCACTGGTTCCAGGGAAGGGAGAGAGCCAGTGCCGTAAGACAAACACAACATCCATGCCTCACCGGGATTCGAACCCGAACCCCTTACGGACAAATGATCAGAGGCCATCGCTTAGATCACTGCGCCACCGGGACAGCTTCTGAAAGATCATTTTGAAAAGTATAAGCACAGTGTTTCAGACAGAGCAAACTATTTGTCTCATCAAACGTATTATGATGAGATATTAACTGTAATGGCGGAGAAACTTGAGAGGGTGTTTTGTGAGGAGGTTAAAAATTCACAGTACTTTTCAATTATCGACGATTCTACTCCTGACGTAAGTCATGTGGATCAACTAACTTTTGTTTTGAGGTATGTAAAAGCTGATGAAAAAATTGTTGAGCGATTTTTTGGTTTCTTGCCCATAAAGTCCCACAAAGCGGAGCATTTGAAAGATACTGTCTTGAAAAAAAATTCAGATCTAGAGCTAGATATAAAAAACTGTACAGGTCAATGCTACGACAATGCCTGAAACATTTCAGGCGTATATGCTGGCCTTCAACGAAAAAATAATTGAAAGAAGTCCCACAGCATTTTAAGTCTCGTGCTGAAGCCATTCTTTGAATTTAGTAGGCAATGCTGTTGAATGCTGTAGATATACTGAAGCTTATTCTGATTTTGTTCAAAAAGTATATATTTTTTTATGTCCTCCACTCATCGTTGGAAAATACTTAAATCCCACTTTTAACCACATCAACACATTGTGAAACATTTTAGTGATACTCGATGGTCAGCAAGAGCTGATGCTGTACCAGCCTTATGAGGAGCTCATAGTGAGATTAGAAAAGCATTAATTAAACTTTTTGAGTGTGTAACTGAAAAGCTTTTAGCCAAAACAGAGGCAAAAAAGTTTGACAAATATGAAACTGCCTTCATGACTGTCCTGTGGGACCGGCTGTTTCAACGAATCGACAAAGTCAGCAAATCCTTGCAGAAAGAAGTTGGAAACATGAAGATGACAGTAGATCTATTTCAGTCTCTGAAACTTCTTCATGACGTACGTAACGACTATTCTGGCATTGACATGAAAGCCTTGACTTTGTTTACATCTGTGGAGCAACCAGACTATGATAAGAAGTAAAACAGAATAAAAAGAAAGAGCTTTGCTGATGAAAGAATAGACAATGAAGTTCATTTGGAGGAGAAAAAAGATTCGTATGGAGATACTGAATGCTATCTGTGACAACCTGGTAGTTGAGCTGGAGAAAATAAAAGCAAAGTTAGGGTATCATACATTGGCGTGTAGAAATTAAGGACGAGACGGTTTCTCGAATGTAACGTCATGCAGAAGTGCTTCACATCGACTCAAATCATACCATAAGATCTCCAAGTTGTAAGAATATGGGACAGGTGAGCAAAACCATCCAAACAAGAAATCCAAAGGATACAAAGACTCTTTATTGAAAAGGTAGCTTCGAACACAACTGGACAGAAGACAGAAACGTCCATGTGACAGGCGGCTGCCAAGAAAAATCCAATTTTTAGTAGGGCATATGATCACTCCTGACTGCGTTGCAGGATTTACAACGTCCGTCCATGCTGAGGACGAGGTTGTCAAGGAGCTGTTGATGCATCGCGGCCCATTCCTCTTGTAGCGCCAATCGCAGCTGTGGAATCGTTGCTGGCGGCTGGTGACGTGCTACCAAGCGTCTCCCGAGAAGGTCCCACACGTGTTCGATGGGATTTAGGTCCGGGGACCTTGCGTGTCAATCCACGCGTTGAATATCTTCACGCTCCAATAGCTCTACGACAGCCACTGTACGATGAGGTGTAGTGTTGTCGTCCATGAAGAGGAACTCAGGACCCACAGCACCTCGAAACAGACGCACGTGAGGCAGGAGAACCTCGGTACAATAGCGCACACCAGTGACTGAACCTCCTTGGAAGATGTAGAGGTCAGTACGGCTACCAAGCACGATACCGCCCCAAACGAGAACTCCGCCACCTCCAAGCCGGTCCCTTTCGATGATGTTGGAGGTGTGATGATTGCGTGTTCCCTGCTCTCTCCAGATGTGCATACGTCCAGAATCGCTCGTCAGACTAAATCGGCTCTCATCCGTAAAGAGAATTCAACCCCATTGTTGATGTGTCCAGTTCTTGTGTTCCTGGCACCACAGAAACCACCGTCTCCGATGAGCAGGCGTTAATGGCACACATCGTATTCGTCATGCAAATAGACCACCTTTCTGCAGCCTCCTGTCCACGGTAAAACGCGATAACGGACGTCCAGTTGTCTGTTGCATGTGCCTTGCGATTTCTCCCGCTGTCTCTTCTCGCCTGTAGGACAATATACCGGTCGTCCGCCGCCGTGGTTGCGCGTGACGACCACTGCTAAACTCTCGGACAGCTGTTCCTGTCGTTTGAAATGCTCTCCAAGCTCGTGAGACGATGCTGTGAGCGATCCCGAACACCTCGGCCACACTAGTCACACTTCGGCCTTCTTCCAACTTCCCAATGACGCGACCTCGGGTAAAGTCATCCACATGTCGTCTACTGGATTGCCTGTTGGCCATATCACACGGTGGCAGCAACTCGACGTCGTTCAAACCGATGTACACCGTGCAATAGCTTTCACCGAATTGTTGAGCATGATGATCATGATCATATGTAGAGAATTTTAGGAAGGGAGTGTCTAACCCCAGGTCTTAAACAACCCTTAGAAACAGGAAACTAGGAGATTTGGGCTAGAGCGCCCCATAGGAAAGTGACACGGAAGCGAAGTAGAAAGGGGGAGGAAGACCCACTTTTAGCCAGTACCCATGGTCCGACGGCTTAACGTGCCCATCCGACGCACGGCGGATATTTAGTGGATCGAGCGTTCGTACCTGCCTGGAATCGAACCTGAGGTCCTTTCCGTGGCAGTCACGAACGTTGCCCACTCGGCCACCCGCGGCCTCGAATTGTTGAGCGTACACAGCCCGTGTGCTTTATACCCTTCCGACCCCCCCCGGCATGCTGCATATATGCGCATGCCCTACCGTACCGGACCCTAGTCTATCTTCTGAGGGGTCTTTCGGTCTGTTCTGCCTGCTCGTTCCGCTGTTATGCTAACTTCTCCTCTTCGTCCTTAATTTTTGCACACCAGTCAGGGGCGGCTCCTGCTGGGGGCTGGGGCTGCAGCCCCCCATATATTACAAAGCACATGTTATAATTTTTTTCTCTCCTTCCTGCCGTTCATAGTTCCCTGACGGCCTAACCTTATTTAGTTTCCGTGTACATTGTACAACTGCAATATACGCAATGCGCGAGACTGCAAAATTCACAGCTCTTTATCTAAAGAGCGTGGCGAGGGGCTGAAATTCCCGTATGTAACATCTGTGTGTTTAAACTTACAAGGTGGGGATACAACTTCACCGGGACTGGTATCTCTGCAGCCCTCGCTTCGAAATATCTTTTCATTGGCTGCCGTTAAAACAAACTTCGTGGCTCGTGATGTCGATCGCCTAGGGGTGGGGATAACTTGTGCAGGGATCAGAAAATCTAATGAAGGGAAGCGTCCCTCTCTGAACCCCCGCTGCAATTCCCGTTTCCCAAAAGCTTTGGAGGACTGAACGGTGTGTGTGTGTGGGGGGGGGAGCGGGAGGTCACTCGAATGCATTTCTTGTTTTTCATCGGAGACTGCAGTTCCTGCAGCCCTTAGTACTAAATCCGTTTTCACTTGCTGCCGTAAAAACAGTCCTCGTGGTGACGATCGCCTAGGGGTAAGCTGGACGGGTAGGGTGCATAGGGCGAGGGTGGTGAATAGAGAAATTTCCCGCTCAGAACCCGTTCTGCGATTCGTCTTAAGCTTTGGGAACATGAAAAAGAAGGGAAGGGGGGTCACTCCAATATATTCCTTTCCGTGTTTCTCCGGAGAAGAGATGTTGATTATTTGACATTCGCATTAGCGGTCAGTTTGCTTTTGCTGTTCGAGAGTTCAGTTCAAAACGTTATTGTCCCTTGCGTGTCATCAAATTCTGTAGTTAGTATGGCGCAAACTGTAAAATATCTGAAGCGGATTCAGTTCAGCAATTTGACATTTCAAGAAAAATTATACTTGAAAAACTTTGGTAGACCGATGCCTGATTTGAAAATAACTCAGATAGCACATAGCCGAAATAAAAGTTATCTGCGTAATTTTAACACTAAGATGTACGTGAAAAATGACTGGATTTGTGGATGCGAAGTCTCAAACTCCCTGTTTTGCTGTCCATGTCTGTTGTATGGTGGGGACTCTGTGTGGACCAAAACAGGTGTGAACGACTTAAAAAAACTCCGTGAAAAAATGAAAAAGCATGAAAATTCTACGAAGCACATAGAAAGTTCAGTGGATTTCGCGATGTTGGGGAGTGTCAATATTGCTACGCAAATGGATAGTGCGTACAAATTGAGCACCGAACGCCACAATAAGGAAGTCGAGAAAAACAGGTCAGTGTTTTCAAAAATTATTGATTGCATCAAATTTTGTGAAAATCACGAGCTTGCACTAAGGGGGCATGATGAAACATCGGAATCCTCTAATTCCGGAATATTTCGAGGTTTACTCGATTTTGCTAGTCAGTTAGACCCAACAATCAGGGAACATTTGGAGAATTCAACAGTCTTCAAGGGCACATCAAAAACAATCCAAAATGAGCTCTTGGATTGTATGTTAGAAATTTCACGCCAACAAATAAAACAGGAAATTGATTCTGCACAGTTTTTGTCCATTATGGCAGATGAAACCACAGATGTATCGGAAATAACACAAATAGCAATTGTATTCCGATATGAGTTAGAAGGTTGCGCTGTCGAGCGTTTCTGGGGCTTTTATAATCCTTCTGGGCAGGATGCTGCTTCCATTTCAGGATGTCTTCTAAAAGTGTTGGAAGAAATAATTCCCAATGAATCTCAGAAATTAATAGCACAGAGCTATGATGGTGCAGCTGTGATGAGCGGTGCAACTTCAGGTGTCCAGGCCAGGATGAGACAGATATATCCTAATGCTTTTTATATTCATTGCTATGCTCATCAGCTAAATTTAGTGATGGAGAAAGCTGCATCACAAAACACTAAAGCCAGGATTTTTTTTTCAAACTTATCTGGAATACCTACATTTTTTCCACGTTCACCACAAAGATTAGCAGCTAACACCGTAGTTGGAAAGAAAATTCCACACTCGGTGACGACCCGTTGGAATTTTAATATTCGTACTGTGAATTCTGTTTTCGAACAACAATCAATCTATTGGAATGTTTTCGATCACTCAAGGAAAGTAGTACATCTCCAGCAGTTACAATAAATGCTGCAAGTGGGCTTGAATGGCTATTGAAAGATCCGGAATTTAAATTCTGGTTGACATTTTTTCATAATCTTATGCCTCACGTAGACATATTATACCACCAATTGCAGAAACGTCAAACGGATGCAGTGAAGACAAAACATTGTGTTTCAGCTTTCATTAACGCTGTGCAGAACATAAGGGCTCATATGCCGACTGACAATACAGACTGTTCTGAGGACGAAACTCCGGATCAGCCTCCCCCTCCAAAAAAGAGACGGGTCGAGCAGAACAACAATATTAGAATAGTTGCCGCAAAAGAAGTATGTGATCTAATTACCACTCAAGCCACTGAACGGTTTCATTTCACAGATCATCTTGAAGCTGCCAAACTTTTTTACCTGAAAATTTTGCCAGTTACGCTAAGCAGTTTCCAAACCATGAGATGGACATTGCAGTAAAACGTTTTGGAGTGCTAGAAAAGGAAAAGCTGTATTCGGAGCTCAGCGTGTTGTATAACCGAAGCGATTTCCACAATATTACAAGTTCGACTCAGCTGTTACAGTTCATGCTGAAAAATAATTTGGAAGCATCCTTTTCGGAAACTGTGAAACTTCTTCGCATCTTAGTTACTATCCCAATGACCACATCAGAGCCAGAACGTTGTTTCTCGTCCCTCAAGAGAATCAAGAATTCTTTAATGAACAGTATAGGACAAGATCGACTGACAGCACTTGCAATGTTGTCAATAGAAAAAAACATTATTGCTAGCACCAAGAAATTCAACGAACAAGTTATTGATATGTTTGCTACTCGTCGAGATCGGCGCATGGAATTTATTTACAAGTAACAGGTATGTATGTTATCACTGCCAAAAAAATTTGCACCCTTTGCTAAAAACTGCTAACATTTTTATTTTGTGTATATTTTTTGATCCTATGTGGTGCCCTGTTTGGTGTTGATCACTATAAAATATTTTTAATATCTTATATCTCAAACAGAATAACTTTTTTTTTTCCAAAATTTAGAAACATTCTTTTGTGACCGATAACATTTAAAAATCTTAATGTTTAGGTACAATTAAATTTGCAACATATTTCATAAAGGAAATTAGAAAATTTTTAAGTCACATTGGAACAGGTATTTTAGGTGAACCCAAAATTATCGGTATGATTGATCCTGAAGCACAATAACAGTTTGTTTGATACGGTAACATTTCAAGTAGTTCTTAAGCCCCCCCCCCCCCTAGGAGTGATGAAAGTCCTGCATACTCGTATCTTTAAACTTACGTTTCTAAACAGCCTTCGCTGCTTTAAAAGTTCCTTAACATCTAACATGCACTTCGTAAAACATAAATTTACTAATTTAAGCAGTACTGAAGTTTTAATTACGGTGAAATTCCTTTGTATCATATTTATTAATCAATTTAAAAAAAATATATTTTGATCTCCCTATCACTGCAAGTCATTTCTCAATTTTAACGCTAGGAAGTAAATTTTTTATTACTTTAATTAAAATTAAGAACCGTTTAAAAATTCTTAAAGCACTTGAAAGAAGTCAGAAACTGTTAAATTTGACATTATTGACATTTCCCGTTTGCACTGCAAATTTTCCGCTGCTTCCGCTAAATATCAGTAAATTACGCAAACCATGTGTTTTTGTTACAAAATGTATTCTTGATATTCCTTGAGCAGTGGAAAGTTACATAACTGCCAGTATTCCAATACGGAGTGCGCTGGGCCGAGGTAGCTCAGTGGCAGCATGCTCGCCTCCCGACTTGAAGGGTTCGAGTCTCGTTGCCGCTGAAGACCCGTCGTGGTTCGGAAGTGATGTTAAGCCGGCGGTACCGGGGTAATGACTCCTAGTTATAAATAAACCTAACTCCCATCCTCCGATGTTTGGCCCGGGCCGTTTAGCCCTCAGTGTAGCATAAATAATCACCGGTGGGGGTCAGCTAATAATGTTTTATATATATAATGGAAAATAAACCAGCAGGCAACCGGTGAAAGAAAACATCAAAGTGATTTACTTGCATTTGGAAAATAAGTGTATAAGTGCAAACTGGATATCTTTTGCTTGTTAAACTTTTAATTAATCATCTCTGTTAATGTAAGTATCGGGAGGGGAAAAAGCTGAAGTGTATCTGTGAAATTAAGCTCTAAGCATATAATATTTTTTATTCATTTCAACTGTATCACACAAAATATTTGGCTGTATGTGTACACAACACAGCAATAAATAACCCTTACCAAAGCACGAACAGACGCAAAAAAATTTATCTTTGAGAAAGATATCCATAAAATTCGGATGCAGCCCCCCCCTCCCCTTATCAACTAGGCACGAGCCGTCACTGACACCAGTGTATATATTCGACCTATTCAAAGAAGTTTTTGCTGATGAAAACGATCATTCTACAACATGTGACCTCAGCAATATTTTTAAAGCATATTAAAATGACATAGATGGAAAACTGTTTTGTGATGAACTGCAGCACTTCCGTCGTTTTGTGAATCTCAAGGAACAAGATCAATCCTCTGTCCGGCCGGAAGATTGCTACAAACTGCTCGTGGACAGTGACGGTTCGAAAGAGACTTTGCCAGATGTGGAAACCATTCACAAAATTTTCTTTACTTTACCAATATCTAATGCAAGTGGTGAAAGATCATTTAGTGCCTTTAAAAGGTTTAAAAACTATCTACGATCAACCCTTTCTTAAGAGCACTTGAATAGTTTTTTCAATATTGTACATAGAGAGTAATGCGCTGAACCATGTCAATTATGATGAAGCCGCAGACACTTTTTCTGCAATTAAAGCCGGGAGAAATTTTTTATAAACATGATGGTGTGCTTGTAAGTAAATGAAAGAGTGTTTCTCTTTGTTGCAATATAAAATAATAATAGAATTATTTGATGATGATGAAATTGATTACAGTCCGTTTAAAAATTGTAGTAAATATACCCGGAACCCAGATGTTTGTCTCAAAAGGAGCCCCCCTCCCAAAAAGTTTAGTGAGACAGGCCCCTTACAGGACAAATCCGCCACTGCACATCTATGACCTAAATGTTGTCACCGGTGTCTATGGCCCCGGTTATATTTATTTTGCGTTACATTTTCCACTGAAAAAGATGTTTCTTCAAAAACTGCTTGAAACAGTATGTACAGTGATGGAACGTTATAATGTATCGTAAGAGATGGACTTTAAAATAAAACAGAGAATTTTTCTTGACACCCAACATTCATAAAATAAAAGAAGCCCCAACAATCCAAATAAAAAAAAAACTAAAGAAAAAAAAGGCATAAATAAAGCGGTAGCACAGGGTTCCCTGCCCTAGAAATAAAAAAACACAGAGCTCAAAAAGTCTCACCCCCCCCACCAAAAAAAGCAAAAAGCCTAACAAAACACAAAAACTAAAGCCTAACCCAGGACTTCGTCTGAGATGGTCCGAGTTCGAATCTTGGTGAGGTTTCGATGTTGTGTTAGTCTTTGCCTCCGTGTGATGTGACATACATGTTCACAAAATCTGCAAAGAAACTCTTCGGAGATCCTAAGATGTTAGCTGATTGGCTGAAAATCCGTGACATATTTTCATCTTGATAAAATATGTCACGGATTTTCATCTTTCTAGCTACTGCTAATGCAAGGAGGTTAGAATAAGATATCTGAAGATGCCTTTGTTAGAGCTGGGACGGGCTCGGGCTGTATTTTAATAACTTCTGGTTGGGCTCGAGCTGCGTTTTAATAACTTCTGGTCTGATTCGGACTGCCATATAGAGATTTTTTCACCGATCAGTTTTATCAAATAGTTATTGGTTTTATTTTCAAACCTATTATTTTTTTCCGCAGCAGTTCTTACTCACCGCTAGACCGGCGGTGAGTAAGAATCCCCGGGAAGCAAGCAGGCGATAATTGACAGTGGTTTGAAAGTGTTGATAGAAGCTAGCGTAAGAGGCACGAGAAGGTTCGCGTGCAAAGCGCGCCTGCGCCCACAAAACTCGTTTGAAAACGAGAGCTCTTTTCAGAGCTACTTGCTCCAACCGATCCACGCCCTGCCCCGTTGTCGTCGGGTCGGTCCTACCACTCATCATGAGTGGTTCAAGTGCAGAGCACACTGAGCAAATACCATCATGCTCGGATCTTCAGACCCAGTCTCCGGGGGATAGAGACCCGAAGAACTGTGAGAGTATAGGCACGGAAGAATTTCTGGGGCTGTTCCACGAGCTTAACACGCTGATGGACAGCCCGACTACTAGAATCTCACACAACGTGAGAGAGTTGTTACGACCCGTTCTAGACCAGATGCTCAGCTTTGTAACAAAGCAGTCGCTGCAAATAGAAAACCTCAAAGGGCAACTATTGGAAAGAACACGGAGTGCGCCAGTCGATGAGAAGCCGACCTATGCTAAGGTTGCCGGGAGAAGGCAAGCTCCCGCAGCACCGAAGAAAGTTAAGCCAACACACCCCGTGATCCTCTATCCGAAGATTGCGGGCAAAACTTCGGAGGAGGTGAAGGAAATGGCGAAAGAAGTGATAGACCCGTGGAGCATGGATATTGGAATTAAAGGTGTGATAAAAGTGGCCAACGGAGGGCGGAAGGGGTGAAAGCATTTGAGGACACATTCCAGGAAAATCCGCAACTGAGTGAGACGTTTGTATTAAAAAAGCCAGCGAGGAGACTTCCCAGAGTGATCGTCTATGGAATTGACTCCTCCGATCAACAACAGATTGTTGATGAGATAGCGATGCAGAATGAGATCCAGGACCATGACAGCTGCAGATTACTCTTCCCGATCAAAGGGAAAGCGGGGAAGAAACACTGGGTGTTTGAGTTCGCACTCTGGTGAAAAAAGGGAAAGTCAACCTAGGCTGGCAGATTTACTCCTGCAAAGAATACTTGCGCGAAACCCGTTGCTTCAAATGCAACGGGTTTGGTCATCATCGTAAGAAGTGCAAAGCAGCGTCTGAAACCTGCGCCCGCTGTGGCCAAGAGGAACACAGGCAGCAGACCTGCAAAAACGAAGCGAATTGCCCCAACTGCCGAAGTGCAAACGAGAAGTTCAGCCTCAAGCTCGGCACCGCCCACTCCAGTACAGATCCAGACTGCCCTAGTCTGAAGAGGGAACACGAGAGAATACGTTCCCGGACGGATTATGTGGCTGAAGAACAAGCGACGAAGAAAAAGGATGGGACTGTGATCCCAAGAAGAATTGTAAGACGCTGAATGAGCGTTCAACATGCCTGTGTTTAAACAGTTCGAGAGAGTCATTAATGTGTGTGTGTGTTTCTACCTGTTGTGTTTAAAATAAAAAGGCTTCGGCTCAAAAAAAAAAAAAAAAAATTTCGAGTGGCGAATCAATCTCCCAGAGGTCACTCAATAGACACACGGTCCATCGTGTGCGACCTTCTCAGTTCTGCGGCTCTTAGACGGGGATTGGTAACGTAACGCTCACCGACGGTGAACGTGAATAAAGAGGCTTATCTATCCTTGCAGAGTCCGCAACAGGACGGAGCAAGCAGATGACTCAGTAGTATTACTCACCACCAGAAAGTTGTTCTTTTAGTTATGTCTGTTGTTTGGCTATCTGTAGAAAGGTGAATGAAATTTAATTAGTCCCTTAAGGCAATAAGGTTGTTCCGTCCGTATGAAGCCGGTTGTCAGTCACCAGGAAACGGCGACAGACCAGAAAGAGAAAATGCGTTAGAGGCAGTGGCGCATTCAGCGGGGGACGACTGGAGCGATAGCCCAACCCTAAATAAGTTTCTACGTTTAAAATAGTGAAGATCGTAAATGATTAACTTTGTACATTTTGCTTTCAGTTTTTCTAAAAACAAATTAACAATTAAACTTGCTGCGGAATTGGATTTATAATGTGTATTACACTGATTTAGCTTCAGTAAAAAAGAAAGAGAAAGGAATAGAAGAGAGTGTAAAAGATAAATGGAAGACAGGCGCAGCGGGGGGGGGCATGGGGGTATTCTTTGTTAATTCTTTGCAATTGTTATACTGCCTAGCGTCTGTAACGTCCCGAAACAGTCTGTGAAAAATTTAAAACAAACGTGAATCCTGAATCCATGATTCAAACCTACTCATTTTTCTCATAAAGATTATGTCTCTAAATTGTAATCAAGATAGTAGTCTATTCTGAACTACAATAAAAACGTAAACATTCTAACTTTCTATTAGCTTTTGGAAATTTTGGTGCTGTAAAATTTTCGCAGGAAAATTTTAATAATATCGTAAAAATTCTAAGCTGTTTAAATTTGGTAATCGTCGAATATTAGGAGGCACTGTTTACTTGGATTCACATTACGTACTCATTTAAAGGAAGTTTTCAGTTTCTCAAACGAAATTAGCGCAACTTTGTTTTTCAAAAGGACAACTAAGTTCTCTTCATCTCATTTTTGTACGAGTGTGATTGTAACATACACTGAGTAATCCCGTGTGTCTACCGTCATTCATTGGAGTTTTCATTCATGTACGTAAGGTAACTGATATCAGAACTGCTCTTTTACTTTAATTTCCAATGGACGTAGTTTCGTTATTTGATCACCAATGGAAAGAAGTCGAAAATGATTCTTTTTGTCGCCGTCTGGCACAGTAAAAGCAGTAAAAATAAAAAAGAGGTGGAGCGGAAGAGCAAAATCCCAGTTACCGTGTTTAATATTTAGCGATTTTATGACTAAACCGTGTGTTCTTTATGTTTTGGCTGAAATCAAGCGTGAATTTACTTTAATGTATGAGAATATGTCAGGTGGACACCACGAATTTTTTTTTAATTAACCAACTCCGAATATAAGGGCTTGAGCTTTATTTTGAAGGATTTCATTCAGACGCATTCTGTGCCGATTTCAAAAAAGCATAAAGTTCATTTCTTCGGGAAACGCGCAACCGATCGCACTGAAACAATTGTGATTTTTCACCTATTGCTTGCTCTCGTTCAGGTATTTAACGATTTAACATTCCCGGAGCAAGTGAAAGTGTTTTAAAGACCTTGCAAAGGAACGCCAGGTAGGAGCGGTATCGCCAATATGTACACTCACGGACAATGAAATTTGCGCACCAAGAAGGAAGCATCGGACTGAACTGAAATTTTATGGACATAATGATACAGATGAATGATATACATGATGGCAAAAACAGAGCTGCAGGAGAATTACAGAGGGATCTGTGGCACGCAGTCCGGTCATCTTCAATAGCGCGTCGCACCGCCTCGTGCGGCGATACAAGCTGAATACGGTCCGGCATGGAGGCGAACAGACGCCTGATGTTGTCCTGCGGCAGACTGGCCCACGCATGTTGGATGGTGTGCTTCAAATCCCAGATAGTGCGGCACGGCCGCAGCCGGCGTTTCAACTGGTCCCACACATGCTCGAAAAGGGACATGTCCGGGAGCGGGCAGATCATAATAGTGTCTGGACATGACGTAGGCAGTTCTGGTCAACTCGAGCGGCGTGCGGGTGGGCATTATTCTGCTGGTATAGCGCACCTGGAATCTCGGCCACGGATGGGAGCACATGGGATCGTAGGATCTCATCCACATACCGCTGGCCTGTCAATGATCCCCGTACCACTACTAGAGATGATCAGCTATCGTAGGCAATCGCACCCCAGACCATAATGCCTGCAGCGGCGAGGTGTGGTGCTCGATAGTGAGGTTGGGATTGTGCCGTAGACACGGGGTCCTTCACACCCGGACACGATGATCATCTGTCCCCAAAACAAAGCGGCACTCATCGCTAAATACCACACGTCACCAGTCTGTGGCGTTCCACGTTGCTCTAGCCTGGTACCACTGTACACGGAGACAGCGATCTTCCGGTGTTAATGGCAGCGTAAGGAGCGCTGAGATCGCAGATTCGCTTCTGCGAGGCATCGGGAAATGAGTCGTATAGTCACACAGGAGCCACTACGTCTGCCTGTGTAGTGGACTCTGTTCCCGTGGGATCCGTTCGTGCCTGGCGCACGATCCGTCGATTCTCTCTACCGGTGGTCCTCCTGGTCCGTCCGGAGCCGCTCGACTTTGTGGCGGTGCCGTTACGTGTCCATTGCTCCAAACACAGTGGGACATACCATCCATGTGAATCGTTCTGACCATACCGGTCAGAACGATCCACGTGGAGGGCTGTAAGGCGCACCGACCTCTCTGCGGGTTTCAGCCCGATGACCCGGCCTGTCACAAAGTCCGTAAGTTGCGTAAATCGACGTTTCTGGCGTCTACCCGGCATTATTGTCACTCTGTATTCTTACTTGAGTCGGCCGGTGCTTTTCGCTTTCATGTGGCATCGACTACACGCCGGTTTATAAGGCTGACAGTTCGTGCCTGATTAGAGGTGGATGGATAGGCTGGGGAGGGGGATCCTGGCTTGGAATACGAGGTGTAAGAAAGGAAACTGACTGGCGCAAACATAAGAAAGAGTAGGGGGATAAGGAGAACGGCTGAAATGCACCCTGATTTTCCGATCGGATAAAGGAAGGGAGGATGCATGTCTGGAAGACAGTAAAAAGCCAATTAAGCTAACAATGTACAGTACTTTCCCATTCTCTGGTTTTATTATATCTAGCATTCGTTTCCTGGTGCTGTCGTTAGGTGTTTAGGATGCCGATAAAGAAATATTCTGAAGGCGTAAATTACATCCAAGATTAGTCTCGATTACCAATGACGTTTTGCTCATAAGGTGAAATTCTCTCCGTAATGGCTTCGTATAGAACTATACAGTAGCCGGAAAGACCGCCGGGCCTTTGAAGTCCTCTGATGCTTGTTGTGATAAACATTTCAAGCCAGTTACATTTTATGCATTTCCTAAGACAGTAGCACGATGGATAATCCCGATTCAAAAGTTGTTATGCTGAAGCTCAATTCTGGCGAATATAAATCTATTAAAAATAAAGTTGGAAAGTCTCCCGTGTGGAATATTTTCAGTGAAATTGCTGAGTGAGATTCGGAAAAAACAATTGGACTACGTTCAATGTGTAAGAGGCAAGTGCATTTTAAAATATAGAAGTTCAATTGGGACAAGTCGGCTATCTCGTGACTCTAAAACGTGCGTTCCATTAACGTCTTCGAAGCCTTTGAACAGATTTTTTTTCATCCTGCTTCAAAACTAGCTACGAGAAATGAAAAAGAAAAAGTCTTACAAGAGTGTGTTAGGTTGTGTTCAGAAGATATTAGGCCTTTTGATATAGTTGATGGCGAGGAGTTCATTGCGTTAGCCCAAAGTTTAATCAGCGTAGGTGCTTCGCTAGGAAATGTCAAAGCTAGTAATGCTCTGCCTCACCGTACCACAATCTCAAAGCACGTTAAGCAGACGGCAGAAAACGTCAGAAAAGCAATTTTGCCAGAAGTCAACAAAAATCTTCGAAATGTTGGAGGAGCGTTGACGACAGATATGTGCACTGACAGACAAATATCATACAACGCAATTACTTGCCATTACGTCGATAAGGATTTCCTATTAAAATCACTGGTTTTGTCAACAACGAGTTTCCCAAATGCCCCAAAGCTGGTGTCAACATAAAAAGCAAATTAATAGCGACTTTGGAAAAAATCGGTTTTGAAAGAATTCTCTTGACATCCAAGTGTACCTTTGTCACTGATGAAGGATCCAACATTATGTCTGCACTGAAGTGTCACAGGAGGTTAACATGTGTGAATCACTTGTTAAATGCTGAGTTAAAGCACAGTTACAATGAAACTGCAGAAGAATTTCTTCAATTAAAGCCTTTAATGGAAAAATGTAAAGCATTGGTGACATATCTAAAAAAAGTCTATAACTGCTAATGAACTTGAAATAACTGTCCACCAGAAAACAGAAACTATGTGGAACACTATGTTGAAATCTGTAATTAGTCATGCAGTCTGCAGCAATTACAAATGTGATTTACAGGGAAAATGAATGCCACCGAATTACTGATATAAATGTGGAACTTCTAGAGCTTTAGGTATAATTCTTAGAAAAATTTACATAAGCTAGTCTGCAGTTAGAAGGGGATTTATATCCTGCCCTGAATCTTGTTCTACTGTGGCGCCATTATTTAAAAAAAAACACTGCGCATATAAAGTCACAGATTGTGACGTTGCAAAATTTATGAAAAAAAACCCCGAAGAATGGCTAGAAAAGGAGATAAAACTGACGAACTCTACCGGATAGCTACCTTTTTGCACCCAAAATTAAAATCCCTGAAAATGTTAAATGGCGAAGAAAAAGCACTAATTTTTTTCACATGTAAGTGATATAATGTCGGGACACAATTAGCAATTCCAGTACAAACACACTTGCTGCAGAAAAGAAAAGTGCTGGAATTTTTGAAGAAGGGCCTGATAATAACCGAGAGCCCAGTCTTAGCAATCGATGAAGTGCAACGGTATATTGACCTTTCTGTTGGAAACTGCAATGTGGAAATGGAAAACAAGAACTTGTTGCTTTGGTGGGAAAATTTGTCTTTTACGAATCTGGCTAAAGTAGCTAGGCATATAACCCGCATGTAGGGGCGAGAAATTACGCCCCTGTATAAATTGTGTGATGGACATTAAATCCCATCGATCCTAACGGATATGAAAATTTCAGAACAAATATTTCCAGGTGTATTATCTAGAAACGAATGTAAAACGTGGAAATGTACCGACTAGGTGACATTCAGATGTGCCTGTTTGTCAGGGCTATTGTATTCACGGAAGACACCGCTATTTGTTCCTGGCCGGGGAAAATGTAAGCTGCAGGGCACACGGGAGCTAGAGGTCAACGAGGGGATAGGTCAAGGTCACCGGCGGAAGACACGGGTCAGGAGAAAAAGGTAGGCGGCGCGGAGAAGCAGGGGAGGGTCACCTGCTCTTCGAGGGCTCCGACTAGGGAGAAAGAGAGAGAGCCTCAGGCAAGTGAGGCAGGAGCCAATCAGAAGGCGAGTGAAGTTAGGGGGAGAAACTTCAGGATAGGAGTGAGGAACGAGACAGTGGACGGAGAGCGAGCACGCAGAATAGTCGACGGGACAGCGTGTGCTGTGAACGGTTAGGAGGTGCTGGGTGACAGCATGGACAGCGAAACCGGGAAACGGTTGTACAGTGCTGGGTGTCAGCTCTGGGACAAAGAAAGTTTGGTGATATAACGTGCCAGTTAGAGCACGGGGAAAGCGATCGTGGTTGGAATCAGACACGTGGGTCTGGAACGACGTACGGAGAAAGCGATTTGAGAGAACACGTGTTCGGGACAGAACACGAGACATAGCTTCCGGAACAAAGGAAGGGAGACGAACGGAAGGTTACGACGATTAACACCTTTCACGTCTGTGATAGAAAAGAACGGGCAAAGAGATTTAGCAGGAAAGGGTATTCTTGAATAATTACAGACCCTGATCATTTTCGCGTGGAACTGCAGTTACAGGAACTCGAGGTCAAGGAACAAAAGCTGCCGGAACAATTTACTTTTGATTAAATGTTTTGTTAAGTTTTCAACAAGCTTGAGAGTGAATTCACGCTTGTAGTGTCTTGCCATCATTCTTACTTCCTCTCTCCTGAATAGCAGATTTATAGTGAAGCTGGGAGAGAAAGAAAACCGGGCTGTCTTCAACTTTTCGTTGATAGACAGTTTTCAAACAAAAAGAACCTTATAAATAGTTTTCCTTCCTGCTGTGGGGAAATTTTCATCAGCGCTGGAAGCCAGTGGTTGTTTGGCCGAGGAGCCATTAATTAACATAATGAGCTTCCACCCCTACAGCAGAGATAAGGAAATGCATATTTCTAGCATTCCTGCTGGCAGTGCATCCAGCGAACGGGACTTCGCCGTTGCTGGAAGAGTTTTAGATGAAAGAAGATGTAGCCTGAATCCTGATGCCGTAGATGCAGTACCTTTTTGAAGAATAATGCACGTCACAGAAACACACACACACAAAAAAAATGACGGCAAGGTAAAAGAAATCCTTATATTCCACGTTATTTTAATTATGCAACCGGTGCTTGATTTTGTGAAACAGAAAAATGAAATATTACACTGGCGGAAAGTGAAAAAAGACCACCAAGAAGGAGACGTCTGATACCAACGAAATTTATACAGCATAATAACGGAATACAGAGGATAACGTGATCAAAACATTATGGCAAAATACAGCTGTATTTGCTGGTAAACTGAAAAATAACATTTCCATGTAACATGGTTAGTACGAGGTTGAACTGCCATGAACTGCGTCACACTGTGCAATTCTGGCATGGAGTCTGTCGTACAGATGTTGGATGTAAGTTTGGGGTATTGAGTTCCAAGCATCCTCAACCTGGACGCGTAAATCGGGGATGGTCGTGGCTGGCCGTGGAGACCGGATAAGTCGTTGTCCCATGAAATCCCTCACGTGCTCAATGGGGGACAAATCAGGTGAACGTGCAGGCCATGGAAGTTGTCTCACGCCCTGAAGTGCATGTTGCGTTGCACGTGCCGTGTGTGGGCGTGCATTATCTTTCTGGAAAACACCACGATGGACCGACCTTACAAATGGCACAACAACGGGCTGAATGATGTTGTTGATGTAGGAGGTGCTGTTTAACGTATCCGGAACAAACACTAGTTGTGTACGGGAGTGATAGCTGATCGCTTCCCACACCAGGAGACCAGGTGTAGGCCCTGTGTGTCGCTGGCGGATGCAAGAAGGGTGGAGACGCTCCCCTGTGCGTCTGCAAACACGCATACGGCCATCGGAGGCTCCCAAGCAGAATCTGCTTTCATCGCTGAACACGACAGATCGCCATTGCGTTCTCCAGTGCAGACGTTGGCGACACCACTCCAGCCGTTCCTGACTGTGGGCTGCAGTCAGAGGTACACATGCCAGATGTACACGTAGTCCTGCATCCAGTAGAATGTTGCGGATTGTTCGCACAGTCACCTCAGGTGCAACTGCAGCTCGGATTTGCGTTGCAGTGGATGTTCTGCTTGATAACGCCGCTCTTCTTATGCGTCGATCGGTCCGCTCATCAGTCCGTCTGTGACTCCCGGTTCCACGTCTTTTCGTGTGGGAATGTTCCTCGGACCATCTACGCTACCATCGTACCACCACCGATACTTCCCGTCCAATTCGCTCCGCAATACGACGATACGACCACCCGGCCTCGCGGAGTCCGACTAGACGACCTCGCGGAGTCCGACTAGACGACCTCGCTCAAAGTCCGATAACTTCTGAAATCGTACACGTCTTCCATGTCCAGGCATTGCAGCTTCTTCAGGATCTTCTCACGTGTCCGTACGCCGATGACTGATTACATTCACTTCGCCGTACTCCTTAAATACCACTGACGATAATTTGCATATTATGCCGTTCTGTGGCGTAAGCGCTCACCGGTTGGCCCCGAAATTAACATCACACCTACGTAAACTCGACCCCATTAACACATGTGAATTTCATGATCGTCCGCCAATTCCTTTTTTGCTCATAAATGTGAAGAGGTCTAGCTAGAAAAAAAAATCAAATAGTGATTTTGTATTAGCAAAGAACTGCCGAAGTAACACCTCAAAACAGAGTAAGACCTCAAAACAGTGTTCTGTTGAAATAAGACAGTTCCGTTGAAATAAATATTCCAGAATGTTGTTTGCCATCTATTGTGTCCGATAAAATAGTAAGTGATCTGTCATATATATATTTCTAATATTTAGGAAATTCCTCATATTTTTGTCCCTCCAAACTTCATAAAAAAATGCCTTCAATTCCAAATTTCAACCCGCTCTCTCCCCGAAAAAAATAAATAAATTAAACGGCTCATGGTTCTCCATACAAAACACATCAGTACTAATCCTGTTCTACAGCAGTGAGCGCTATCAAATTTCGGCTCTGTGAGAACTATATAGATTGAAGCAATTTAAGGTTCTTCGAAAGATAAGCCACAAGTCCATGGAGTCATGTTAATATAAAAACTCAAAAGTTCTCCTACCAAAAAAGTACACTCTCTATTTACCTCCTGTCGCATTCCGACTGTACGGGTAAAACAACTGGGGGTAACCATTGTCGCAATGAAAACACCCGAACATTAAAATGGCTTATGGCGCGTGCGTCTCGTCTCACTCACATGACTCTCCTCGTAGGCCCCGCCTACTCGCAATCTCCAACGTAGCTCTGAACCAATCGCGTTGCGGAAATGGCCTTAATCGCAATTCCGTACATTCACTTGTACGCAACCCGGACGCCTTTAGAACGAATGACCAGAGGCCATCGCTTAGACCACTGCGCCCATGAATAGTTTGTTCTTGCAAATAGCAATGGCGAATTGGACAACATTTAAAGACAAGTTAATATATTATTATTAAAAACACACACAATGTATAGGACCTGTAATTATTATTATTATAAAAAATTTGTAGGATCTGTAATTATAATTATTATTAAAACAATTTATATGACATGTAATAATAATTACTATTATTATTAAAGCAATTTATAGGGCCTGCAATTATTATTAAAAATAATCAATAAAATGTGGCGCAGTGGGCTAAGCGATGGGTCCGTATTCCGGTGAGGTATGATTGCTGTGTTTGTCTTACGGCACTGGCTTTCTCCCTTCCCTAGAACCAGTGGCCCTAAATTAGGGACGGGCGACTGCTTATAGCTCACTGAGTTACTCACGGTGGTCGTTAACCCCAAAATTAAAAAAAATCTGTAATATATTTGTTGTATTAAAAATCTATAATATATTGTCGTGTTATATTCTAGTTACAGTATATGATACGCACTGCACATGTGTATATACACTTAAATGGAATATGAGCATTTCTTTCTTTTTATATCTCCACCTATTAAAATGTACTATATCCGCCATTGACTGGGAGGGAATACATCTCTTGGAAGTGACCGTTAAACCAGCAGCCGAGCATGGCGATGGTTGATATGATCAATGTGCGGCTGTATAGCGCAATTAAAACATCCACCTGCAATGTTTTCGTCGCCAGCAGAGATAGAGGAGATATCTGTGGGTAATTGAAGGAGATAATGCAGGCACATTATCAGGAGAGATGTGAACATTGAATAGATATAGTGCGTCGCATAAATATAGAGACAGAACAAATTCTCGAATAAAAAAGAAACAACAACGATCTGAAATGTACACCTCATATTTATAGCAAAAATAGCATAGGACACACAGCTGCACAATAGTTTGACGGAAACATAACAATTCCAACACTAAATGCAAGAAAAAAACAGAAATACGCTGTCTCAAAAATATAAAGACTTACTAGTTATGAGTACCTCCGGTACGAATAGTGGAGCCGTTGTTCCGAATAACACTGAAAACCCGATTGGGCATGCTGTCCACCAAATGATGTAAGTGTTCTGGACGGAGTGCGTACCAACTTCGTTCAATCTGCTCTTTCAATGCCAATACACTTGAAAACTGCCATCCATGCGCATACACATCACGAGCGAGGATACCCCAGAGGTTCTCGATAGGGTTCAGATCTGGCCTGAGTGCTGGCCAATCCATTACGGTCACATGATGAGTGTTGAACCAGCTTTTCGTTGATGCAGACCGATCGATAGAGGCACTGTCTTGCTGGAATAGATAATCATCACCCTCTAGAGTTTCGGCAAACGGTAGAAGGTGGCTGCTGAGTATGTCCTGATACGTTTCGGAGTTTTGCATGCCTTGAAGGAAAGCGATATTCGTTGTCCCATTGAACGCAAAAGCTCCCCAGACCATCACAGATTCCCCTCCTTTCTGTCTGCTGAAGAAGGTGCGTGGTTCGCGTCGTAAATCATGTCAATAGCAGTTCCAACCGTCGTCCAGGTTGAACTTTTTCTCATCGGAGAAAATAGTTGTGATCCACTCGTCCGTCCAGTGCATGTGGCTGCTTGCCCATAACAATCTAGTTTCCTTTGTGGCGCCGCGTGAGGTGTGGAAGACTGCGCATTTTACGGAGCACATTGTTTTGACTTTCCTTGATTCGTCGATGAACTGTGTCCTTTGAGACGGTGATACCAACAGTCCGCGAAACTGGACGTAGTGATAAATTTTGGGATGAAACTAAACGCATGATGGCACGATCATCTCGTTTGGTTGTTGTTCGAGGCCTTCCAGGCATTTTTCTGGCAGTTAACGCACCGCGTTTCGATAGTCTTATAAATAACTGCCCTACTCCTCCCCATGGCTTTACAAATTTTCTCTACAAGCAATCGATTTGCTCTGTCCCCAAATCTTCTGCACCTCCTCACCAGAAAGTTGATTGTTGCGTGGCATTTCGGCAAATGAATGTCTGACGGCAGGTCCGCTGTCTTTTGTAGGCAGGACCGAATTACGGCCCATGCGCGTGCGTACAACATGCTAATTTGTGTACATCTCATTTGCATGTGGCTACTTTACATAGTTGTCTTTATATTTATGAGACACCTAAAATTACACTATTTCACTTTGTGGTGTTCTTTTCACACAATCCGGTCATCTCGAAGGATCGAAACGTTTGTTGTAGTGTTATGTTTAATTAGGTACCACTTCAGCTTCCTACCTACATTCGCATTGCTTTCACGGTGCAAAGTAGACTGTCTCTATATTTATGCGACGCACCTCACCTTAGAAAACTTCATAAAAAATGGTGAATTGGAGATGTTGATAATGATGCGAATGAGTAGGGGGATCAATAAGACCATGCAAATAAGGGAGCAGACGTACATGAAATGCGATAGCGAGTCCCGAAAATCGAGTTGTGGCATAGTTATAGTAAAATTTATACGGCTACTTTCGTCAACGGCGATAGTCTGTAGTGATAGAGCATAGAGTCTCCTGGAGAAGTACGGTGTGATTCATAAAGAAGTATACAGTTTCTAGATGCTGTAAAACAGCAACAATTGATGATACGGACCACAACTGCGAACCGTTAGGTAGATTTACTCATAAAGTTTGTGTCCCGCTACTGAGGGAAGTGACGTAAGCGATAGCGCGCGTGTCATGTGACTAGTCAGTCAAAATGGTAGCGTCTGCAGTGGAGAAGGCGTTTTGTATTCTTGAATTGAGCAAAACGGAATCTGTAACTGTTGTGCAACGGCATTTTCGATCACGATTCGGAAAAGAACCTCTAACCAGAAAATCTATCTACGATCGGCATAAAAAAATTGAAACTACGGGCTGTTTGTGCAAACTTAAAAGTCCTGGACGACCGCATGTATCAGAAGAAGTCGATAGTGTTTGCACCGCCATTCAACGAAACCCGGGAGGCTCTTTTCTGGATATATTAAGTCTGGTTGATGCCACAGTTGCAGGACGACAGTGAAAACTTTATTCTCTAATTGGATGGTGCACCACCGCACTGGTTAGGCGACGTGCAAGATTATCTAGATGAACATCTTCCTCACCGATGGATTGGACAAGCTGCGGACTACAACATGCCACTGACCCAATGGCCACCCAGATGTCCTGACTTAACATCTTGTGACTTTTTCCTGTGGAGGTACGTAAAGGAAAAGGTATTCGCCCCTCCCCTTCCTATTGATCTAGCGGAGCTGAAACAGCGTATCACAGCCACTACCACTGCACTTGATTCAGATATCTTACCTCTCGTTTGGGCGGAAATGGATTACCGGCTCGATGTGTGTCGTGTGATTAAGGGTGCAGACATACAACATCTGTGACTCTCTAAAAAACTTCAAACATTCCCCTACAATTCTGTTACAGGTAACAAAATATCCTACCTTGTTCTTGTTTTATAGTGCGTTGAAACTGTATACTTTTTTATGAATCACCCTGTATATATACAACCTTAAGAAGAGAAAAATCCTGCAATGTTCTATGAAAATCCTGCAAGCATACTTTGGTACGTTTGCAATATTAATGGACATAATTTGAAGCACTAATGTTACGTAAATGCATATAAAAACTGTTGATTGGAATGTTTATTTTATTGCTCCATCACAATCAGCACATCCTTTTTGAATAAAAGTCTACACTTTCTGAACAATCATTAAATATACAATATTATATACAAGCTATTTACATTATACCAATAGGATTCTAATTTTTATGCAATGCATTTGCTGTGCAAGATTTGCACCTCCTCAAAAAATCAGTGTCAAATTTCTGTTCAAAGCATGGTCCTTGTTGATTAGATTTTATGATCAGCAGATTTTCTGTTTCCTTTGACATTGCTGATCTGAACTGAGTACTGGTCTTTGTCACATACCTGAAAATCCTCTCACACTCAGCATTGCTGTGAGGGATTGTTAGTATGAGAAGCATTAAACTTGACAGCCTCTTGAATTTAAATTCACCATTAGTACTTTTAAGTTTACCTATTAACTGCCACTGAATATCAGCTCGCTCTTCTTCAAGAATTTCGCCTGGAATATCTTCATGCTGAAGACAGCAAAACTCAGACTGGAGGATATCAAATGCTTCATCCTCATTTGAAACCTCTTGCTCTTAGGACAATGGAAGAGTACCTTTCCACACAAAAACGAACTTTAGAAAATGAAGACTTCTCTATTAAGTGAATGTCAGCTATTCTGCATTAATACATACTTCATATTTTTTTTGAAGGTTTAACGACCACCGTGAGCAACTCAATGGGCTATAAGCAGTCGCCCGTCCCTAATTTAGGGACGCTGGTTCCAGGGAAGGGAGAGAGCCAGTGCCGTAAGACAAACACAGCATCCATTCCTCACGGGATTCGAACCCGGACCCCTTTCGCACGAATGAGTAGAGGCCATCGCTTAGACCACTGCGCCACCGGGGCGGCATATACTTCATCATCAATGGGGAATTTATGGACCATGTAATTACATGTAGCAACATAAAAGTTTCTCACACAAAAATAAAACATAAGTGTTTGTGAAGCTTTTAAATCTGAAACACATTTTTCAGTGTCTCTACCAATAACTAAATCTGCATCAGATTTTTGGTTTTCAACTGTATGGTATAATTCAAGACTACACACTTGTGATGTTGATTAGGAATAAATTATCAACGTTTATTCACAATAAAAGCTTTATTATCATCTACTATATTTTCGCAAAGCTTCTGGCTCGGCTTCATCAGGACGAATGGAGCGTAAACATTTAAATCATTGTGACAGCAGAGTTCTGACTGTCACGGTTTTTGGAGAGTTGTTTCCACGCGCTTGAAAGAAATGGAGTCGACGTCGTGTCGTTGACAAGCAGTAAAGAGTTCCGGTATATGTGAAAAGCTTCTAATACATTAAGCTTGATCGTTGAATCAGGTTTATCAATGAGTGTAGCGTTTTCAAACAGAAATTTATAGCTTTTTTCGTGACAATGCTGGGCTATAGACTTCTTCAGTTCCCAATTCCGTACGTAGGTTTTGTGTTCCTTCACACTGAAATTTAAAGCCCTGCGGGTCTGTCCTGTATATGAAAATATACATTCACAAGCAGAGTCGGACTGGGTATAAAGGGCCCGGGTGGCGTATTGATGCGAGGGGGCCCATGAAAAGTACAAAACGTGCAAGGGGGCCGGGAGCGAATTTTTTTAAATTTCAATAGTTTTCTTACGGTTTAGCGCATTTTAAAATTCTAATTGTTAGATGAAGAAAAGGTATGTAATTAGGGCTCGGGGCATACGCAGCAAAGAATTCTTATATATTCTGATATTCACATATTAACACATGTAATCGTTAAATTAAAATTGTGATGCAAATTGTAATTTAATGATTAAATTATAAAATACATAGAGCTCGTTACTACGTGTTATCGCACCTGGTGAATTTTATTGAAACTTGACTAATCAATCAACAACTTCGTTAAATTTTTGAATGACGCGGCAAACTCATTTATAACTTTATCATGAAACACAACGTCAGTGTCATTAATAATATGTGTTTCAGTGTTCAAGATAATGAATGCTTCTAAGAGTTCTTGTCCTAACAGCGTACGAAGCCTACAGAAAATATCCTTTCGCACGTTACTTGTGTAAATGCAACCTTCAGCAAAGTGCAATATGCAACATAGAAATTGCAGTATGCACTAATGTGTAAATTATACTGAGACAACAGCTTGCAAGCACAAGGCACACAATTTCTACAATTATTGTCCCGTCGATAAACAAGTCATATCACTCACGTCCTGGTTATTATCCTCAAGTGCATCATCATTCGTCTCCATGTCGATCTCATATTCGCAGTCCCGTTCATATATTTCACCAAGTGTTTGGGACAGATCCTCATAATTCGCTGAAAGCGATTCAAGTTCCTCTGCGTCGCCCCGGTGGCGCAGTGGTCTAAGCGATGGCCTCTGATCGTTCGTCCGAAAGGGGTCCGTGTTCGAATCCCGGTGAGGCATGGATGTTGTGTTTGTCTTACGGCACTGGCTCTCTCCCTTCCCTGGAACCAGTGCCCCAAAATTAGGGACGGGCGACTGCTTATAGCCCATTGAGTTGCTCACGGTGGTCGTTGAAACCTCCAATCAATAAAAAAAAAAGTTCCTCTGCCAGCTCATTCCTGCCGATTTTGCTCAACTTAGCAATCGCATGTAGTGCACTCTCAGGAACTCCTTTAGCGACTGTTTCTAAAGTTTCGTGGATCAAGAAATGCTGCGTCTTTCATGAGGCCTTCATTGCTGTTAAATTTATCGATTTTTACCATCGCCGTGTTCATGACAACTTTGTAAACTTGTATGCAAATCTTTGCCTTAGGATCGGTGATTAGCACTGATTCATCTTCGCATAACTCATCAAATTGTTTATTTTTCTTTGCAATTCTTCGCAAAGGAAACTCGATTTTTACACAAATTTCCTCTGCCAAAGTAGTGTCTGTTTCGAACTCTTGCTTTCTGAAACACGTGCTCAAATTCTTCTACTTTCTTTAATATTGTTTTCTGTAAGCCCTTTATCAAGTTCCAAGCTTTAAGATAGTCCATTTTCGGAGTATGTAGGTACTTGCTAACTAGAGTTGTGACGGAAAAAAGGTCTTTGAAAACAAATGCGACGAGAATGGTTTCAAACTTCAAAAATGAGTCCAGAAGCGATTTTGCTTCGAATGCCACATTTGACTCAAATTCCTTGCTGGTAGAAATCTCATGAAGAGTTTTGATCAGCACAACATACCGTGTTTTATCAAGAAGAGTATCCAAGGCTTTGTGTCTTTCGACCACCATCTTGTTTTTCCTATATTTTGGAGTCGTCTCAGCTTCTCTCTCCCATTTATCATTGCCGCTAGTGTCTCAATCCAGACTTTTTTTTTTTTTTTTTTTTTTTTTTTATTGGAGGTTTAACGACCACCGTGAGCAACTCAATGGGCTATAAGCAGTCGCCCGTCCCTAATTTAGGGTCACTGGTTCCAGGGAAGGGAGAGAGCCAGCGCCGTAAGACAAACACAACATCCATGCCTGACCGGGATTCGAACCCGGACCCCTTACGGACGCAAACCAGACTGAAGTACGTTTGTAAGATTCATCGATAACAACACACACTGACTCCAACAGACCAAATAAATTCTTTGCTTGCACACAGATCGCTGTTGATTCACTTATGACAAGATTAGTTTTATCAATAGTATCCAAAGCTTTGCCTTTCGACCACCATCTTGTCTTTCCTATATTTTGGAGTCGTCTCAGCTTCTCTCCCATTTGTCATTGCCGCTAGTGTCTCAATTCAGACTGAAGTATGTTTGTAAGATTCATGGATAAAAACGCACACTGACTCCAACAGACCAAATAAATTCCTTGCTTGCCCACAACTCGCTGTTGATTCACTTATGACAAGATTAAGGACAGGTGTATAACAATGCATGAATATTAAGTCCGGCACTTCCTGCTTTAGTACGGCCTAGAGACCCTTGTAATGCCCAGCTATATTTGCGGCGCCGTCAAACGATGCACTAATCACATGTTGCATATTTAGGCCTAAGTCCACCAATTCTGAATTTATAAGACTGTGGTAACCTGCACCAGTGACTCTTATAGGCAACATGCTTATTATCCTTTCACGTACTGTTGCTTCATCATTCACGTATCGTAATATATACTGATTTCATTGACCCGTTCCGCCAATCTGTCTTGGCTCCACGGGGACTTGTTGAGCACCTTGGATGTTATTTTGAAATGTTGCGACAATTATCCTGCCTTGAGACGCGGTTCGGACCCTGGCCACCCCAATGGCCCAGAGACCAGCCCGTGGTGACGTGCTGGCAGGCGACCTAGAATACCTTGTCTGGGTTCCCGCTCTGTCTGGCGGGATAGGTCGTTTCTTACTTTTTCGCTGACTGGAAGATTCCTTGCCCTCGAACTTTTTTTTTGGGGAATGATTTCCCTTTATTTTCATTTTCAAACACCTACACACATGTATACACTGTCCTCATGCTTAGGACTTACAACATCAAGAGATAGCAAAATTTATGTACAGAATATTTACATTGGTGGTCTCTTTGTCTGCTTTCCCACAGACTTCTACCCTCATTCATCTTCCGATTCGCTTTCGGTGTGCACGTTCACCTCCTGCGTTTCGGTCCCCGTTTGATTGGGGAAGATGGTATGTTGTTGGAGGGTTAGCCTTTCTACGAAGGCTATTATCCCCTCCTGTTAACGGAAGATTGGATGAGCAGATCCAATCTTCGCGTTCTTTGCACACCTGGGATCAGTGTGTTTCTCCATTCGGCGAAGCCACTGCATTCAAGTACGCAGTGTTCTATGCTTGCCGTTCTCTTTCCACAGGGACAAGTGCAGTTCCTGATGGCAAATCTGCCTAGGTATTCAGGGCTGATGCCATGGCCACTGAGTACTTGATTCAGGAACTTATTTGTCTGTGCTCGTTTGGTCGAGACTTTCGGAAACACTCTGTGTGTCTTCCGCCCTGTCTCTCCCGTGTCCCATCTGACCTGCCATTCGGTCATGGTCCGACGTTTGATTGATTGATTGGAGGTTTAACGACCACCGTGAGCAACTCAATGGGCTATAAGCAGTCGCCCGTCCCTAATTTAGGGACACTGGTTCCAGGGAAGGGAGAGAGCCAGTGCCGTAAGACAAACACAACATCCATGCCTGACCGGGATTCGAACCCGGACCCCTTTCGGACGAATGATCAGAGGCCATCGCTTAGACCACTGCGCCACCGGGGCGGCCATGGTCCGACGTGCTATTGCGGCGCGAGTACACCTTCGCGGCGTTCTGCATTGCACGTCGACCGTCTCTTTCAGCGTGGCTGCCTTCGCCAGCTGATCTGCCCTTTCGTTTCCTAGGGTTCCGACATGGCTTCGTACCCAGTGGAAACTAACTGCCCCATCTCCCTCACGTATCGTAATATACTGATTTCATTGTCCCGTTCCGCCAATCTGTCTTGGCTCCACGGGGACTTGTTGAGCACCTTGGATGTTATTTTGAAATGTTGCGACAATTATCCTGCCTTGAGACGCGGTTCGGACCCTGGCCACCCCAATGGCCCAGAGACCAGCCCGTGGTGACGTGCTGGCAGGCGACCTAGAATACCTTGTCTGGGTTCCCGCTCTGTCTGGCGGGATAGGTCGTTTCTTACTTTTTCGCTGACTGGAAGATTCCTTGCCCTCGAACTTTTTTTTGGGGAATAATTTCCCTTTATTTTCTTTTTCAAACACCTACACACATGTATACACTGTCCTCATGCTTAGGACTTACAACATCAAGAGATAGCAAAATTTATTTACAGAATATTTACATTGGTGGTTTCTTCGTCTGCTTTCCCACAGACTTCTACCCTCATTCATCTTCCGATTCGCTTTCGGTGTGCACGTTCACCTCCTGCGTTTCGGTCCCCGTTTGATTGGGGAAGATGGTATGTTGCTGGAGGGTTAGCCTTTCAACCAAGGCTATTATCCCCCTCCTGTTAACGGAAGATTGGATGAGCAGTCACGTATCGTAAGCAAATCGCCACTCGATCTATAACACCAACGTCCTGGCATGAGTCAACCTTAAGACTGAAGGCTTTCGCTTCATTAACTACTTCCACAATCATTTGCTTCACTTGACGAGCACAACTAGAAATAAGTTTGTTGACTGTTGTTTTGGTTAATAACGTCACCAGCGAACCTCCTCCTTTGGTTTTAGCTGACTGTTTTCTCGCTTGACTGTGTGATATTGATTCGGAAACATGGTCCCGCATAACAGGATCGTGCTTGGCTAACAGAAGTACTAAGCTGAGGAAGTTTCCATGTTGTACACGTGCTTCATCCAAACAGAACGCTGACTCATTTTTATCTCGGTAAGAAAGTCCTTGCTTAGTTATAAACAAAATAATGTCAATTATCCTCCTTAGTATCAGACGCCTGTTGGCAATTGCTGTCGTGTTTCTTTGCTTTGCCCGTTGTTCAATATTTTGCATTCTTCTCGCTAGCAACAGGGCTGACATAGCTGTCGTATGAGACTGACTCGCAACTTGATCGTATATATGCTTTAGAATGGAGTCATTCCGGTTACAAAGGGACTTTCAAAATTATCTTCCGCAAAGCACATGCAAGTTGTGCAGAACAGTTTGTTTAAGTCTAAACAGTAAGAAAGCGATTCACGGTTAACAAGTCTGCCATTCGGTAATGTTCGAAAATATATTTTACTTGTATCGAAAGGCAAGCTGTTCTTATCATTTGATGGCTGAATAGGATGGCACGATAGAAATCGCAGCTTTTCTGATGTACATGCGTTGCTTCTAGGAGGTGCAAATGCAGCGAGATTTCTGTTTTCGTGGGTTATACTGATAGGAACAGGCTGACTTGCTGTCGCAGACGATGTGCTAGACTCTGTCGTTGTTGGTTCTCGTGATGGTTTAGGTAGAACTGGTTCTTGTTCCTTTTTATCATGTCGGTGAGGTGTTGAAGTTATCGTGGAATCATAATTATTTTGATAAATCTGATTCTGATACTCGACTAATGTCTCCCGAGCCTCCTCTTCAACTTGCTTTGGTATTTCAGAGATAAACTCTCCGAGTTCAAGTTCAGCTGTTCGCCTTAACAGTGAAGTGGGTGCAGGGGCCACAACTATTAAATGTTTTTTTCTTAATTGGGTTCTTTTTTTTTTTTTTTTTGATTGGAGGTTTAACGACCACCGTGAGCAACTCAATGGGCTATAAGCAGTCGCCCGTCCCTAATTTAGGGTCACTGGTTCCAGGGAAGGGAGAGAGCCAGTGCCGTAAGACAAACCCAACATCCATGCCTGACCGGGATTCGAACCCGGACCCCTTACGGACGAATGATCAGAGGCCAGCGTCTTAGACCACTGCGCCACCGGGGCGGCTTAATTGGGTTCATTGAACTGAAGTAACACAAAACTTGACTATTTCGACGTCATTAAAGACCGCCACTTTTAAAGGAAACAGAAATTAATGTAAGACACTAAAATTTCTTTAAAGACTCAGTCTCTCTAAATTTCGTTCAAGAATTTCTTTTACTACTTTTCAATGTGAACTTTTTTTTTCTGAAACTAAACTTGTGTTAATTTCAGTTTCAATTGCTGTTTTAAATTTCAGCACCCCCCCCCCCCCTTTTTTTTTTCTTTTGAGAAGAGTCTACTGTTTATCAGCATACTTTTTTTTATTGTGTCTTGTATCGCCATAAACAAAATTGTAATCTGAAACACAAAAAAATATTGGTAAACAAATGTTAAAATGAGAAATTGAATGGCCAGTGTCAAAAGGACCCACCGTATTTGATAAAACTGCCCTGTGCCTGTTTCAAAAGAAAACCTTTATAACTACTGTAATACTTATTCATCCGCTACGCCCCCCACCCCCCGTTCCTGCGTCACCGTTCACGCGCACACCACGGCACACGCGCTGCCAGAAAAAAAAATCAAAATGAAAAACGTAACACTGATGAAAAAATACTAGAATCAGATAACTCAATCTGAAATATTGAAGAAAGATTTAAGAAATAAGAAACATAGAAATTTATCTTGTTTATGGGTTTAAAAATAACTTTGAAATTAAAACTCTTGAGAATTTTTGAAATTCCGAAGCAAATCTGTGAAGCAAATGGGGCCGCCCCGGTGGTCTAAGGCGCTGGTCTCTGATCATTCGTCCGTAAGGGGTCCGGGTTCGAATCCCGGTCAGGCATGGATGTTGTGTTTGTCTTAAGGCACTGGCTCTCTCTCCCTTCCCTGGGACCAGTGACCCTAAATTAGGGACGGGCGACTGCTTATAGCCCACTGAGTTGCTCACGGTGGTCGTTAAACCTCCAATAAAAAAAAAAAAAAAAAAAAAAAGAAGCAAATGGGATAACCGCCCAGTTCGTATCGGGTTGTCTACCGGCGTGAGTGAGCAGACATGCTTCGGTTTCCCAAATTTTTGGATAGCTTTATCTAAAATGGAATGTGTTATATATCCTCTGTGTACTGCAATTCGTTTAAGAAAATCAAGCAATTTCTGCAAGGAATCCTCAGCTGAGCATATATGTATTGCACGATATACGTATGTGTAGAATGCAGAAATTTTTTGTTTCCATGGATGATTTGATTTTGCATGTGGGGACAAGGAAACAGCGAATGGTTTTCGGTAAACTGTTGTACTTTGTCGCCTGTTTATGCGAAGTCTACATGCGTCACTTTGAGGACAAACTGTTTCAGCTCGTTACATTCGACCTGTGGATTCGATATGTTAGATGACCCTTTCCATCTCAATTCAGGCAGGGGGTGTCAGTCGACCACCTCCAATTTTTTGAAAAAATTATGGTAGCTACTCCGAATAGAGATATAAAGTACTGCAAAAGGATTTTTCATAAAAAATTTTTTTTGGTCGAGCTACAGCATTTTGAAAATAGGCAAAAAATAACTCGTGACGAAATTCATGTGAAACGCCAAATTTTTAAGTGCACACTGCTCTTGAACTATATATAACAGGTAGAGACAGGAATTTTTTTTATTTTGAAGCTATTGAATTGGCCTTTCTTCAAATTCACATAAATTGGTTAAACGAATGTTACCAGATGGAAAAACAAAAAATTATATTTATTACAAAAAAAAAAAAATTAATTTTACACAAATTTAGGATTTTTTTTTTTTTTAAAGAAAAAGACTTGTCAGGTGGATAAGTATGCCAACCTGCACCCCTACTAGGTTTGTCTTAGCAGTAATTTTATGTTTGTCCTGTGATGCTTGTAACTCGTAAAATTAATGTTTAAAATATACAAAATTTCAAAAAATCAACATTTTTGAATTGCAATATCTCAAAAACCACATTTTTTAAAATTTTGTCCAAACAATGTTCTAATGGTAGGTAGTTAACAGGGGGAATCAGGTTACTGGATTTTTGCCTTGAAATTTTCCTACAAATTTTTGAAAATGCACTTCTCTTCTGCTCGAACCTCACGGTTGGGTTATTATTAAAAAAAAAACTTCGAAAGATATTTCTGAAAAGTTTATCTGAGTATATATTCCAAATTGCAGTGTCAATTTATATTTTAAAGTCATTTTTATGATTTTCAATAATTGTCACCTATGCACATGTTTAATTTTTTTAATCCAGTCTTTACACATACAATACTTTATCTCAATTGCAGTTAAGATTCAATTTCTATTTACATAAGAAAAAAGCCTCAAAAATTATGAGCTTACCATCATAACTACAAATTATTCAAACTGATAAAAGCTGCTAGATTTTATCGATTTCCTTCTCATTAAAGGTATGAAGTCGTGCAGAACATCCAACAGGAGTTGGGGCATTCACCTTTAGAAGTACATTTTTTAAGGGCACTGGACACTTGACCTGTTTTCTTGCCACATTCTTCTGCCAACCCAAAACCTCTGGCTGGTCCATGAAAGATACTGTTATGTCCTCAAATTCTTTAGATGTTTGTAATCTGTCCCATCCATCCACCAGTTATTGTCATAAATGCATCCTATAAATTCTCCTATTTAAAAATCATGCACAGAAAATGGGTTTTTTTTTTTTTTGTTGGCTTGAAAATTGCACTGCTTTATGTGGGTGCCAGACTGTTCTGGCCTTTGATGGTTTATTTCCTTGTACTAACCAGGAATGTTGTGACTGTATTTCAACAACATATTTTACTGTATCCCACTCTTCTACTTTGCTGGTTCGATAGGATTGAACTTCACAAGTTGTGAGGAGTAGAAGTTTAGTCTTTGGGATCAAGGGGAGACAGTTTCAACAAATGAAGGCGCATCTCTTATAGCTTGTGAAGCTTCTTTCTGTAAGTTGAATTTAGTAGCAAAATGTTTGCACAGGCCACCCACACCATCACATGCACTCTTGCATTGGCCTATGGCTGAGAAGATCCACTTCCTTGTTACATTTGGGTCCCCCTTCATAAGTTCATAGAACTGATATTTGTTTTTGAAGTGAAGTGCCCGGATGCTCCATCATCTGAGACGTAAACAATTGTTTTAAATTCTTCCAAAGGACAAGTCTTAGCAATTTCACTTTTTTTATGAGCAGAATGGCACACAGAGCATGTGCTGTGTCATGACTTATATCATTGCATGCTACTACAAAAGACTTAGTCTCATTTGGAAAGTATGCAATGCATGTGAAGAGTGAGATCTGGACATTGTTTGCCAGTAGTAACTTTGCACTTCATCAGGTAGAATTACAGATCAGTTCTGAGCAAAGTCAAAGTGCAACACCAACACTGGACTATGTGTTGCAGACTGTTTAACCTCTGCTATCCCATTTCTCTGGATCCGCTCATTATAAATTATGGAAGAGTTTCTTTTTTTCTCAATATCCCCCACCTTCAGTAGCTCTTATTTTCATTGCCTTTCCCCAATGACTCTCAAGCAGCCTTAATAGGTGTTTCACAGTACTCCATGAAAATTGCACGGGGCAGTACCATTTTCAGTGCCACAGCTTTGGAAAATCCAACTTTGAAATCATATCAGCTGCATTTTAGCCCAAAAATTACTGCAAATTGCAGTTTACCCATGAGCCAAAAAATTGCCCAAGTTTCATAAAATCATTCACCACCATTTTCAATGTTACTAATTTTTCTTGCCATTTTCGGATTTAGTTACATTTGGCTACTTGGTGAATGCTTAGTACGAGCCCTGCCGGGAATCATGTTCTCCTGCTATTAAAAATTTACTAAATAATGTTTACAGTTCTCATTTTTTCACTTAATTCAAAAATTTGAAAAAAAAAAAGTGCCATTTTTCAAAAATTGGAAAAAAAAGTGTCATTTTCAAAAATATGTAAGAAATTTTCAAGGCAAAAATCCAGTAGCCTGACTCCCCCAGTAAACTACCAACCATTAGGACATTGTTTGAACAAAATTTCAGAATTAAAAAAAATATAATTTTATGAGTTACAAGCATCACAGGATAGAAATAAAATAAATACAACCCTAGTAAGGGTGCAGGTTGGCACACTTACCCACCTGATAAAAATCTTTTTCTTAAAAAAAAAAAAATCCTAAATTTGTCGAAAATAAACATTTTTTGTAAAATATATATATATATATTTTGCCATCTGGATCAATTTATGTGAATTTGAAGAAAGGCCAATTCAATAGCTTCAAAATAAAAAATAAAAATCGAGTCTCTACCTATTATAGTTCAGGAGCAGATTGCACTTAAAAATTTGTCGTTTCACATGATTTT
Source organism: Macrothele yani (assembly GCA_039090855.1). Taxonomy (NCBI): domain Eukaryota; kingdom Metazoa; phylum Arthropoda; class Arachnida; order Araneae; family Macrothelidae; genus Macrothele; species Macrothele yani. The sequence continues at coordinate 2,349,442 of CM076995.1, read as the reverse complement.
CGTCAAGAGTGTATTTTTTGCATATTTTCAAAATGCTGTAGCTCGACCAAAATTTTTTTTTATGAAAAATCCTTTCACAGTACTTTATATCTCTATTAGGAGTAGCTACAATAATTTTTTCAAAAAAATTGGAGGTGGTCAACTGACACATGTTGGTCATGCCTGCCTGAATTGAGATGGAAATGGTCAGATGATAATTTTGTCCTCTGGAATGACAGGAATTCGGAAATACCTAAATTAGTTGAACTTATCAATTCAATTGACTCTCATATACAGTTCACATGTGAGACTGAAAATAATGGCTGCTTACCATTCCTGGATGTCCTTGTGTCACGCTCTGAAGGTTCCTTTAGTACAGCAGTTTAACGAAAACCATTCGCCGTTTCCTTACCCCCACATGCAAAATCAAATCACCCATGGAAACAAAAAATTTCTGCCTTCTACACATATGTATATTGTGCAATAAATATATACTCAGCTGAGGATTCCTTGCAGAAAGAGCTTGATTTTCTTAAACGAATTGCAGTACACAGAGGATATACACATTCCATTATAGATAAAACTGTCCAAAAATTTAGGAAACCGAAGCATGTCTGCTCACTGACGCCGGTAGACAACCTGATACGACAGAATTGGGCGGTTATCCCATTTGCTTCGCAGATTTGCTTTGGAAATTCAAAAATTCTCAAGAGTTTTAATTTCAAAATTATTTTTAAACCCATAAACAAGATAATTTTTTCGGATCAAAAGATTATGTCGAAGACAAATTCCTGGGGAATTTATCAGAAACCTTGTGAATGCAGATTTTCACATATAGGACAGACCCGCAGGGCTTTAAATTTCCGTGTGAAGGAACACTAGACCTACATATGGAATTATGAACTAAAGAAGTCGTCTATGGCCCAGCATCGTCACGAAGAGAACCCTAAATTTCTGTTTGGAAACGCAACGCTCATTGATAAACTTGATTCAATGATCAAGCTGAATGTATTAGAAGCTTTTCACATATACCGGAACTCTTTACTGCTTGTCAACGACACAACGTCGACTCCATTTCTTTCAAGCGCTTGGAAACAACTCACCAAAAACCGTGACTGTCAGAACTCTGCTCTCACAATGATTTGAATGTTTGCGCTCCATTCATCCTGATGAAGCCGAGCCAGAAGCTCTGCGAAACTATAGTCGATGCTAATAAAGCTTTTATTGTAAATAAACGCTGATAATTTATTCTTAACTGCATGATAGTTAATAGCTTTAATTGAAGTCGCACTTTTCACAACAGATAGCAAAACAAATTTTGAAAGTGTATCTTTAAAGAGATTCAACATGTGGACGATGGGCTCATTTGTCTGAACCTGTTGTTTTATCAAAATTTGGCAAAATAAATATCAAAAATGAACAAATTTTTATACAAATCATCCGACAAAAACAAAATTCTTTCTTCACCTGGTAGCACCGGTGATACTTTAAGTTGGATTTGTCGCTCTACGGCTACTTTGGGTTCAGTTCCTTTGACAGAAAAAATTCTTTTGGTGGGCAGGTCTCTTACTAATATTTTCGGAAAGGTCTTCAACTTTGTCTCTTTTTAGAGCAATTTACCACATTTCCAATTTATCTTAGGGATGGTAAAATGTTTGAAGCTATTATCAGTCACAGATTTACACTGTTTCACTACTTCCTTGAAAAAAGTTAGTAATAGATCCCACTGCTCCAACAATCTGGCTAAACATTTATGAAGAGGCAGCCATCTCGTTGATGATATATGCTGCATTTTTCTTGTTTCAAATCACACATATTTTGAAACTTTTCTATCCTTTTGAGCTTCTCTGAAAATAACAGAATATATCAATCAAATATTCTTCAATATTACCTGGAAGGCATGCTGCTCCCTTTTCTGTAGCCAAATGAATTAGATGGCATAGACACCCTATAACAGGCTGAAATTCTTTTTTAAAAAGCTGCAACACCATTATATTTACCCACCATAACAGGTGCATTGTCCACACTCAAGACAATGCAATTTCCTAATGGAATATTCTCCTCTTCCAAAGACTTTACTATCAATTTGGAAATATTACCCCAATGCCATCCCCAACTAAAACAGGCACTTGAAATAACAAACTTTCAATTTGATTGCTTTTTCACACTTATTGCTGCCATCTGTCACAATGGAAAATGGTCCGTTCTGCATAGAATGAATCAATCCATTTTGGCAATGACGCACAATGTTTTTGTCCTGGCAAAGGCATATTTTTTCTTTTTTGTGATGTTACTATCTGGCAACATGTTCTTAAAAGCCATTGTGTGATTAAATACGTGCATGAAAAGTTCTCAGAAATTCCTGTGAAGAGAGACTAAGTACATCAAACAAAACAAAACACTACTATGCGCTTCCGATATCTTTGACAGACGAGGAATCTGCGTCAGAACGTAGGTGCCCGCAAACGCCAAGCCTGCAGCGCCAGAGATCATTAGCAGACACAAGAGTAAACATCGTCGCCAATAACTGAGCAGAGTTTCTTCGATGACGAACCAATGCCTCGGAGAACCTTGAACTTTTCTCCTCGTTACTTTTTATTTACGCTACGGAAATCCTGATGGAATCCAGCAATATTAATTTATAATCCGGAATTCTGGGAAATGCAATGAAATCCAGCATTGCCTGCCTAAACCCGGAGGGTTGGCAGGTCTGCTTAGCGAATAATTTGATATCTTGAAACTTCGGAAATTCTTTATTTTTAATACAATATTGTATTAGAGCAGTTTTTTCCTTTTTTTTTTTTTTTTTTTGCCAATTCTTGGTGGTTGGTTGAGTCTATATCTTAATTTATTTTTAGCAGATAAAACTGATCAGTTGGTTATTCTTAATAATAATGAGTATCAATTAAAAATGAAAGTAGCTTCTGATGCCTTAAATCGTGAAGAAGTAAAAAAAATACAACAGATAAAAAGGTTACTTTTTTGTCTAAAGTTAGAAATCATAGTTTGCTACGCAATGAAATTACATTGATTTATACACCTGGTATAAATCAATGAAGGAAGAAATATTCTTCATAATACATGGAAAATCAGTAGAATATTCAAAGCAAACAGAATATAAATTCTGAATTTGCTTGTAACACTTACATGCCATCCATGTAGCACCTCTCAGAAAACTTGAAAATTGCATCACCCTGGGGTGGGAATCAAAACCGCACCTCCCACTCTGGGGTGATGAAATTTTCAAGTTTTCTGAGAGGTGTTACATGGATGACATGTAAGTGTTACAAGCAAATTCAGAATTTATACTCTGTTTGCTTTGAATATACACCTGGTATATTTGCAAAAATAAAGACACATAAAACTGGTTTACCTCTAAGAATAATAGTTTCAAAATATAATTGACCTTTAATAAATTTGGAAAATAAATTATTTAAATTTTGGCTCTACTTTTCATGAATAGTAAATATATGATTAAAGATAGTTTAAATTTCCTAAAAATTATTAAATCAATAGATACTGAAACATCAGGCTATAAAATGGGAAGTATGGATGTGAAGTCTTTGTATCCCAGCACACTGGTACCTAAAAAGCAATAGAGATAATGTTAACTGTTTTGAAAAAAGAAAAGATGCTTAATCTAAAACAAATAAATGAATTAGAAGAAATTTTGCCGTACATATTTAAAAATAATTATTTTATTTATGAAAATAATATTTATAGGCAAAAAACAGATGGCCCAATGGGAGCTCCATTATCGACTCTGTTTGCTTAAGCAATTATGAATTATATAGAATCTGAAATTATTGAGAACCTGCCTGAAAAACCATTAATTTATTTATATGTGGATGATATTTTGATTTTATCAAAGCAGAATAAGGAAAAAAAGAAAAAGCTTTTGAGTATAAAGTACATAAGAAACCTACAAACGTTCCAATTCTGATCCCAGAAGATTCTGCCCATCCAAGAAGTCATAAATTTGATAGTAAAGCCTTTAATAAAGAGCTTTTACTTACTCTTAAAAAAAATCATATAAAGAGGAATTGCAGTGGATTACTAAAATAGCACAAAAATATGGATATAAATCAAAGACAATTGAGAAATTAATGTATGAAATAAAACAAAAAAATAAATAAATAGGAATAAAAAGTTTAAAAATAAAAATATATCAAGGTTTATTTCCACATAACAAATCTCTTACAACATAATTAAGAAAAACTGGTCAAAATTAATTGTTTTTTTGGAGAGACAGTTTCCACCCAAAAAGATTTGATAAATAACAAACCTCAACAAAAAATATTAGAAATTCCGATTTTGTTAACTTTCCCCAAAAAAATCTTATATTGGTAGTACTAAAAACAAACTGAAATATAGACTCAACCAACACCTCAAAAATTGGTAAAAAAATCCCCCAAAAAAACCTGCTCTAATACAATATTGTATTAAAAAAAAAGAATTTCCAAAGTTTTAAGTTATCAAATTATTAGCTAAGTATGAAAACGAAAGACAACTTAGAATTGCAGAGTCAGTGTTAATTGAAAAAAATAAGAAACAAGTTTGTAATATTCATGACCCTACTGCTTTATCTGATCCCTGGAAAATTTTAACTAAACAGCACTAAAAAAAGAAATTACAATTGTTTGTTCTTTTTTAGATTTTGTTTTCGTCCAGCAAGATGGCAGCACAAGCGTGAATTACGTACAAGCCCAATGTTGTGGTGTTGATATGCTATTAGTTGGGAAAAAAGGTATCCCCCAGCATGACAGCCAGCAAGCTTTTTCTTTTGTCAACTTGGTGTCAGTGGTGGACACTGCAGGTGTGTACTTTCTGAGGATGCTCCGGGAGGAAGCAAAAGATCTTAGAGTGAAGTGAATGTGAGCGTTTTGTTGACAAGTCAGGGACACTGAGTGTGGAGTGCAAAAATGAAGTTTTTAAGTTTGTTGTGTAAATTTTAAATTGTTAATTTATTTAAATAGATGCAATTGATAAAGCAGTAATAATGATTTGTCTGAATCAGAGAGACAAGTTTTTAGTGTTAGGCACTGGCGTGTGAGGGGAAGGGGGACGGTCTGCACCGGCTACCATTTTTGAAGAGGATGCCAGTTTGTCATTTACTTAGAATTAAATAATAGATGCATTTACATGTAGAACTGGAGAAACTGAAAACTAGGTAAATGTGATGTGCATTTTATTGTTTTTGTTAAAAAATGAATTCTACATTAATAAACTTATTATTATACAATGTCTTGGTTGTTTAAAACAAATCCATTAGAGTTTTGTTAATCCTTCTACACATTGAGAACAAGCTTTGACTAAAATCAAGAGGCCAGAAACATCTGTAAAAGTCCAAAAGAACCCAGAGGGAAGGAAAATTAAACAAAATTTCAAATGGAACTAGAACCAAAATACATTAGGTTGCAGCACAATACAGCATGCTAAGTGCAGTAAGTGCTACATTCCATTGGCCAATTGTAAAAATTCCTGGAATGTTTATTGCCCAGGGGTGCTAGTGTCGGGGTAGGATGTGGGTGCGAAAAGGACTGATCATCTAGGGCCATGTGGGCATGGCCGTCTAGGGCCCCCGTACTTTATTGGCTTCCCATCCCTGGCCGCCACAACTGTTGACATAAACGAATGTCAAAGGCCATGTTGTCAAGGGCAGTTTAGAGTGGGATTCGGTCGACGAAACATCTCTGCATGCTATCGCCAATGCCACAATGTTGTTTTTGTAGTTGTGTGTGACAAAAGTGACAGTTTACAGGAAATGAAATTCCCTGACTTTTCCAGGTAAATATAAAAAACTTTCACTGGAAGTCCAGTGAAAGTTTTTGGTGACTTGAATTTTTCTTGTACGGAAAGATTTCGAAACTTCTTGTGCTTGTACTTCCTATTCTAAGGTATTTCAATGTCTTACTGTTCATTTCAGTCCTTTCATGACTACCCTTCTTGGAGCAATTGTTTTTAAGAGACATTTTTATACTGGTCTAATAGATTTCCAGACACCCTCCCCCTTTTTGCCTTTCAGAATTCTTGACAATGGTATTCTAATCCTAAGTACACTTGAGGTAGCCCCCTTCCCTTCTGATTTTGTAGTCAATGAGTATGCACACCTCTGTGAGAAATATATCTGCCATTTTGGAGAGTGAAAGACATCACACCGACGATTAGGCCCAACAACTAATATGACCTAAAGGTATGTTACAACTTTGTTTATCAAATTTCTTGCAGTTAACCCTAATATTTTCCATTTGAGAAATGCATTTGACGCAAAAGACTGTTAAACCATTATCGTTAAATGGATATTAACTAAAGATGAATACATTTTTTCAACTTGTTTCCATCTCGTTATATCGAGAAACACTTATATAAAATCTATTGCGAAAAGCACCACTCCTGAAAGTGATGCAGATGATGAATCTGATGTCAACGTCTGTTTTACTCATGCTGAAGCATTCACTGCATTGGAGACTGTCATGGCTTGGCTTGAACAAAAAACTGAGTGATGTTCAACTCTACTTTTCTTATTGAAAAGAATGAGGAATCTAGCAGAAAAAAAGAGAAGTTTGAAAATGGTGCAACAAAAATTAGCGATTAATTTTTCTACAAAAACTAAAATTGCATGAACTTTTTTTCAGCACTTATTTTTTAATCCAGCATAAATATGCTCTTTAAATGTTTTATGATTGGTAAGTATGGTCAACTTGTTTTGTACGCAATTATAGCAAAAAAAAAATCTTTTTATCTTATGTAATTTTTTTTTTGTCTCCAGCTGCTTATTTTTGGTACATGTATTTGGAAAATATAATGTAGAAATATTAGCGTATTTGTAATTTTTTTTTTTTTTTTTTTGCATGTTCAATAATCCGAACTACAAGTGGTCCCAATTAGTACAGATTTTCAACGCTCCACTGTATATGGTAATTTTATTTTAAAATCTAATATGCTCTGTTCAAAGGATTTTGTTACATTTTTTTGAAGCATCAATAAAATTATTTTGAACTAAGTAAACCAAAATATACTAAAATCAAAAACATAAAGATAAAAATAAAATACTCAGAATTTCATTATACAGAAGGGCACAGAATTCTAAATGTATAGTATAAACAAATTCTGGAAAAATCTAAACATTTAAAATTTTTATTAGTTCCTACATTTTATAAAGTTGTGTTTACCAAAAAAGTTAAATTAACATGTTGCCAACTTCAACAAGAATATATCATGAAGAAATTTGTACTAATTAATAAATTATAATAACTTAATAATACTTCGCTAACTAAATAATTGAAAAATTTTGAGTAACTGATAAAAACTGTAATTTGTTCAATATTCCTTACAGTTACAGGTATTTCTGATGTATTCAAGATATTTACAGTAATCTTTTACAATGATATAAATTCTTGTTCTACAATAATTCATTGTAATTCATGTCGAATGCTGTGGGTATCGATATTTGTACTATTGATACCAGAAACTGGTATCAATAGTCAACTCTAATTAATAATTATGTGTCACTATTACAGGGTCTCCAGAATGAAGCGCCATTGACCAAGTGGATTGCAACAAAAAAAACTAAAGTAAGCTACGGGAGACTCGAGCAATGTCTGGATCCAACTTACAGTTTGTAATGCCCTCAACAACCAGTGGAAAAGACACACTTCAAAAAGAAGTTCTCATTGTGAATGTATCGAATTACCAGCATCAACTTCACAAGAGGAATCTGATGATATTCAACAAGAATTTGAGGATAAATCTGTGCAGCAGAGTGATGAAAACAAAGAGGATGCTGGCCGAACCCCGGAACAAGAAGTGTGTGAAATAGAGGAAGAAATAAATCGAATCCCCTCTTATGTTGATATCAGTGATTGGCCTATCCCTGTGCCAGATGCATTGAGAGTTGACCTGATTAAGAGAGGAAGTGAACCTTTCCAAAACATAGACGGACCATTTATTTCAACCCAGAGACAAAACCAAAGGAAGAAGTTGTCAATTGACAGCTGCATGGTTTTATACAAAGTGCATAGTGTTTTTGCTGCAGACTGTTTACTACCAATGACAAAAGACCAGTGACATCCAGATTTATTACAGGATTCCAGAACTGGTGGAAATTGAATCCAAAGGTGTCTGACCACGAGGGTTCAGAGCAGCATTTCGCTTCCCTTGAAAAATGGAAAACTTTAGCAGTACGGTTAAAGCTAAACAAAACTACTGACGATGCCAATCGAGAAACTGCAGAAAACAAAATGGAGGGATATATTACACTGCCTTTTAGACGTAACATTATTTTTGGTAAATTGAAATCTTCCTTTCCATGGCCATAAGGAAGATCTACTTTCAGAAAATAAGGGAAATTTCCTGGAAATAATCGAATTGCTTACAAGTTAGGATCCTATCTTAAAAGAACATTTCGTTCGTGTTAAGCAAGTAGTTCCTTCTGGGAAAGTTATAACTACCTATTTATCACCAAAGACACAGAATGAGTTCATCATGCTTCTTGGAAACACTGTGAATGAAAAAATAGTTTGTGACATCAAGAAGGCAAGATATTTTGTCACCCTCTTGGATAGTACGCCTAATGTTTCACATGTCAATCAAATGTGTGAGATTATCAGGTATGTCCATATTGAGTCCGGAAAGGTCGAGGTACGGGAATCATTCTTAGGCTTTTCTCCTCTTACTGGACAAAAGGCCGATGCCCTTACAAATGAAATCTTAAAAAACCTGGAAAAGGATGGGCTTGATATCAATATGTGCTGTAGCCAAGGTTATGATAATGCTTCGACAATGTCAGGAATCCACACAGGAGTATAAAAAAGAATTTGTAAAAGTGAACTCCAAAGCTTTGTTTGTGCCATGTGGTAATCATTTGCTGAACCTTTGTGGCATTCATTCATTTGGAAGTATCTTCTTGTGTGACATTTTTTGGGACTCTGGAAAGTGTTTAATACATTTTTTTCAGCATCAACTCATCATTGGAATGTCTTGTCAAAAATCGCTGAAATTTCAGTAAAAAGACTTTCTGAGACTCATGCTCACCATGATGCTGTTAAAAACAGGATGGCTCGTGTTGAGAAGATTGTTGAAGCTACTGATGCATTGTGTAGCTCTGAAGAAAATGTTGATACAAGACTGAAGAGGGTCAGCTTAGGTCTTACTGTGCGATTTTGCTTTCCTAAGTTACCTTTCCTTTTGGAACAAAGCATTGGAAAAGGTTAATCATACAGAAAAGTACCTCCAAATAGCTGGGATTGGCTAGAACAACTTGTAATAAAAAATGAAAGCCCTAAAACTTTTTTTTGAGAAAAATTGATATATTTTTTTTTCTTTTTGACTGGAGGTTTAACGACCACTATGAGCAACTTAGTGGGCTATAAGCAGTTGCCTGTCCCAAATTTAGGGTCATTGGTTCCAGGGAAGGGAGAGAGCCAGTGCCGTAAGGCAAACCAAACATCCAGGCCTCACCGAGATTCGAACCCGAACCCCTTTTGGATGAATGATCAGAGGCCATCGCTTAGACCACTGCACCACTGGGGCAGCGAAAATCGAAATGATATGGTGGAGAATGCATTTATGTGTGGTAGAATGGATATTCCCATAGAGAGAAAGGGAAGAAGAAAATAAAAAAAAATAATGCCAGGAGACAAAGCTGTGGATGTTGGTCTAACTGGAAAACAAGAGCTTAAAAAAAGCAATGTCTGAATGTACAGATTGTTTCCACACAGAATTAGAGATATGTTCCCAAACAATGGAAACAATTTCATCACTGTTCGCTACTGTTCTGCCACACAATTTGACTAATGCATCAAAGGAAGATATCGAAGAAGTCCTTCCAAACCTCACCCAAACATTTGACAAATTCTCAACAGAAGAAATGATCATCAAGATTGGTTGACTGAGGAGGCACCTACAAGCATCTGAAGTCACCAAAGAAGAATACAAAGACTGGACATCTTTGAAGTTTTTACAGTTTATTGTCGATTTGGACTTTTCGGATTCTGTATCAAACTTGTCACTAGCATTAAGGGCTTTTTTTTTTTTTTACCATGTATCTCAGTGGCTTCTTGTGAACGACTAAAACTTACCAAAAACTATCTTCGTTCCACCATGACTCAGCCAAGACTTTCAAATCTTGCTCTACCGCCGATTGAATGTGAAGTAGCAAAACAAATTAATTTTGATGATGTTATCAATAAGTTTGCAGAAGTAAAGGATCGCAAACAGAAATTTTGAATTTCCATCAAACTTATTTTATAATAGCGTTTAAGCTGTTTGTAGTACAATTTTCTTCATTTTGTAAAAATAAATATTTACAACCAGACCGTTTGCAGAACTTTTATTTTGTAATATTAATTATTCCGGGTCATTCCGTATCAACTGAACACAGCGACTGGACTTGACCATCTCAGATTTTAATGTAATTTGGTACATAGGTGGCCTCTATATAGATTAAGAAAAATATCAAATTTCATTGTCATATATCAACCAGTTTTGAAAATACGGCTATATAAAATGTCCCAAAACACCCCAAAATCGGAAAATTGATATGTTTTTAAATTGTGATTGCAGCTCCCCTAATTAAGATAGAGAGATGGGAAAGGTATCTTTTTGTAGTATTTTTTATGCTCTTTTATTTGATGTACAACACCATAGGGGTTAAGATTTTAAAAAATTCAAATTTAAATTTTTCAAAATGGGACGCTCCAAAAAAATTCGAATTTTTTTTTAAAACAATCTTTATATGTTTGGTTTTTTATTGTGTGAGTTGTAACTTGGGATGATAATGGGTGTACTTAAAAAGCTATAATAAATTTGGGCTAAATCTTAAAAAAGTTTCATTAATAACAATCAATAGATATAGTATTTTTGTTATTTAAAACCATTTATTTAAACAATGTTTTATTTTTAATTGATTTGTTTAAAATCTGAGACTACATGGGTTTAAATTTTTTTATTAATTTCATTTTTCAGAATTTGTAATAATTCACAATACAATATAAAAAAATAAAAGACTGTGCAGTTGTACTGTAGACTACATTTTGTTTTGGACAAAACTCTGCATGTTCTGACTTGAAAAACTGATTCTGTTGTTTAGATCATTGGTAACAAGACCCAACAAGCAGCAACTTCCATTCCTACCTTGCAGACCTCAGTCTGCTTTAGGTTTTGACGGTGATCATGTGTTTCATGCAGTGAAAGTGATATGTGTTTGAAAACTTTAAATTGAATAAAGTATATCCTTTTCAGTTCTGAAACTAGACTTTTATAAATTGAAGCTGTGCAGGATTTTTTTAGGAAAAATAAAAAGAACAGGTAATGGGAGGCAGTCATTTTACTATTTGAATTTTACATTTTATGCACAAATAATCAACAATGGAAAGTACAAGATATGCAGTAATACAATGTTTCAATCCATTTAAAAAAAGTGACCATAGAGTAAGGGATAAAAAAAGCTAAGAAATGTAACAGACTGGATGTTGGAAAATTTTGATGACTTATCAAAAGAGACTAAAGTTTGTGATTCTTGCAGAAAGCAGCTGAAAACTTTAAAAATTAGTCAAGAAGCAAATGAAACCTGTGCTGATGAGAAAATGGACAAAAATTTTGCATCTACGTCAGAAGTAATTGAAACACTGAATATTTCGCTCCATGAATTGGGTGAATCACCTGTCAATAAGAAAAAGCTAAAATCTAAATGTTATGTTTCAACCAAAATTCAAAAAATCAGTTCTGCTATGAAACGGAAGCTTTTACAAATATTCAAGAGTCATCTGATGACGAGGATGAAATACTTCACGACTCTCTTATGGACAATCTTAAAATTAATTTTTCTAACTGCACTAGAGATAAACAGTTGATGATTTTGACTTGCTTACCAGAGTCATGGAATGTTAGGAAAATCATGCAAGAGTTCAATGCTCCTAATTATATGGTAAGAAAATAAAAAAAAATTCTGAAGGAGAAAGGAATTTTGGAAAGCCTTAATAGAAAACCAGGTAAGAGTCTCTCTTCTGAAGTAGTTGAAGTAGTACGATCGTTTCACCAAAGTGATGAAATTAGTCGGGTTTTACATTGTGTTTCTGTTAGGACTGAAAACGGAGATAAAGTTAAATTGTCAAAGAGGCTGATTTTATGTAATTTGACAGAAGCCATTCATTCAAAGATAAATTTGCAGGCACGAAAGTCAGTTTTTCCAAATTCGCAGAGCTCAGACCAAAAAACTGTGTCCTGGCAGGGTCTAGTTAGTGGTACTCATACGGTATGTGTATGCACCACACACCAAAATGTAAAACTGATGATGGAACATGGAAGAATTGGTTCACTAACAAATGGACAATTATCTTCCTACAAACATTGTCTTGCAAGAGTATTGTGCAACCCTGCTTCCATAGATTGTCATTTGGGGAAGTGTCCCGCCTGTCCTGGGATGCAACTTGGTGACATTAGAAAAATCTACTTCAGATTTTATTGATTTGTTTTGCGTAAAACTGTCTGCTTTGGTCAGACATGACTTCATTGCTAAGCAGCAAAGCTCTTTTATGAATAGTACTAAGGAAAACTCAAGGACTCAGAATTTCTCGTCATTTGTGATTTTGCCGAAAATTATAGTTTTCTTCAAGATGAAGCCCAGAGCTATCACTGGACCAGTGCGCAAGCCACAGTCCACCCCATTTGTCATGTATTACAAAACAGAAAAGACTGAACATGTAAGTTTTGTAGTAATTTCTGAATGTTTAGAGCACAACACAATTGCACTGTACTGCTTCAAAAAAAAAAAAACTTATTAACTTCTTGAAAAGTAAGTTTGGTGACAACAGCGTCAAAAAAATTTACTATTTCTCTGACGGGTCTGCAGCCCAGTACAAAAATCGGAAAAATTTCACAAACTTGTGTTTCCATCAAGATGACTTCAACATTGATGCTGAATGGCATTTTTCAGCAACAGCACACGGGAAGGGGCCATGTGATGGCGTTGGAGGAACAGTGAAAAGGTTAGCTGCCCGAGCCAGCTTACAACGCCCTTACGAGAATCAAATTCAAACAACATTTCAGTTGTACGAATGGGCAATTCAGAACATTTTTGTGGCAAACTTTACATATGTAAGTCAAAAAGAATACATAGAAACAGACCAATTTTTGGAAAATTGCCTAAGCAAGTCTCTAACAATACAAGGTACCCAGAAACTTCATGATTTTATTCCTATACCATTGAGTAATTCAAAAATAAAAGTGAAGATGTTCTTAGAATCAAACGAGTCAGCTACTGAAAAAGTATCAGCATTACAAGACAGATTGCAAATAACAGAAATTAGTGGTTACATAACCATAATCTATGAAAACAACTGGTGGGTAGCGTATGTTCTAGCAAAAGAAGAGAGTGAGAACGAAGTTAAGGTCTCTTTTTACATCCAGCTGATCCATCTACATCCTTTTCCTACCCTAGCCCACAAGATGTATCATGGCTTCCTGTAAGTTACGTCTTGTGCAAAGTAAGTCCTGTGACTCTGACAGGAACTCTACAATCTCTCCGAAGCAGAAATACACCAAACTACTGAAGCTTTTAAAGACTATATCAAGGATCTACAGGTGTGATTTCACTTCAAAAGAATGATGTAACTTTTTTGTGAATTTTAGGAGATTCTGCTTTAAGTGACGATCTAAGTTTAAGATTACGAATATAATTTGCATAAATGTAAGCAATTCAATGCCATATGTAATTATTATTTAGATGTGTTTCTTGAGCAGTAATTGAAATTACTTTTTAAAGTCAGTTTATTATTTTTATATTGTATTGTGAATTATTACAAATTCTGAATGATGAAATTAATAAAATTTTTAAACCCATGTAGTCTCAGATTTTAAACAAATCAATTAAGAATAAAACATTGTGTAAATAAATGGTTTTAAATAACAAAAATACTATATCTATTGTTATTATTAATTAATGAAACTTTTTTAAGATTTAGCCCAAATTTATTTTCAGTTTAAATGTTTTTTTTTATTTGTTTGTTTCATTAAACTCTTATGTTAGGCTAAATTTGAATATAGCTTTTTAAGTAAACCCATTATCATCCCAAGTTACAACTCACACAATCAAATACCAAACATGTAAAGATTGTTTTAAAAAATTTCGAATTTTTTGGAGCGTCCCAATTTGAAAAATTCAAAATCATCTCTATCTTAATTACGGGAGCGAGCTGCAATCACAATTTAAATACATATCAATCTTCCGATTTTGGGGTGTTTTTGGACATTTTATATAGCCGTATTTTCAAAACCGGTGGATATATGACAATGAAATTGGGTATTTTTCTTAATCTATATAGAGGCCACCTATGTACCAAATTTCATTAAAATCTGAGATAGTGAGGTAAAAAATGCAAATTGTGTTGAGTTGATACGGAATCACTGTTCCCTAAATATTATTTACTATTAATGGATGAAGTGCAACCTCTTCAGATGTAAAAACAATATGCAAAACTTTTACTCCATGAGGAACAAGTATAATAATAAGAAATCGCTTTTGACCAAAATACATAGATACCTTGCTTTTGACAAGTATAATCATAGCAAATTCTGAAGAGCATATTGCTTTATTCTGAAATTGTCTGTTTCACACGTTAGAATTTTATTTCTGTGACCTTGGAAGGTCATCTGCAAAGTTGTGCATGAAGTATCCCTTGAAACCTTTGTATAACAATTATAAAAACTGAAACGTTAAATAATTCTCACCTTCGTTTTTTTCTTGGACTTCGCCACAGTGTTCGCTGTTTATGCAGTAAATATTGCCAATTCGATGATATTGATGTAAACTGGACGAATCTATATCCTATATTCGACGAAACAGTATGAAACCAACAAATTTGGAAGATTTGTCACTGCTGTTTTATGGTTCAATTTTTTAACATGATTTTATTCAGATTTTATTCTGATGGAGTTCGACTGGTATTCCGAATTTTATTAGAATTTTAAAGTATTTTCTTTCCTGTGTTGGTTTTATACCACTTCATGAAATATAGGATATACAGTTGATTTGTCCAGTTTACATCAAAATAATCGAATTGGCAATATTTCCTGCATGAATGGCAAAGTTCAAGAAAAACCGAAGGTGAGAATTACTTAACGTTTCAGTTTTTATTATTGTTACACAAAGTTTCCAAGGGAGACCCCCATGCACAACTTTGCAGACAGCCTTCCAAGGTCACAGACGTAAATTCTAACGTGTGAAACAAAGAATTTCAGAAGAAAGCAATATGCTCTTCAGAATTTGCTACTAACTTTTTACCACGTAGTTCTGCAACGGGCTTAACAGCTAATGCAATATCTAAATGTATAATAATGAATGTCAAAATTGTGAAAACTAATGATAACAATGGGTGGGAGACTTCACTGGGGCCTGCCCCAGGCACCGAAAATCTTTGGCACGCTGCTGGTGTTAGGTTAGTAATGAAGATATTTTAAATAGAAGTGTAGATTTTAGCTTAAACCTTTTAAACTGCATGTTCATTTTACTTACAGTATGTTAGTATCTAGTGAGTACGAGGAATGTTTGGGGTGGAAATGAGGTTTTAAATTTTGTGTTTAATGTTTTTTGTGCTTCCAACCGGAATTGTCCCAAAACAGATGTTGGAGGTGGTACGTGTTGGATATGTATTTCCTGTGGAATTACGGGCAAAATGGCGAGTTTTAGTATAAAAAAACTTCATTGTCCTTAGCTTTCATAGATATATAGTGTTGTTGCTATATATTAAACCATATCTCATTAGTCATAAGTATTACTATACACGTTGTAATACTTATGACTAATGAGATATAGTTTAATGCTTTTCTCATGAAGTTTATGTTAAACAGTATATAAAATATTTCTCTTGAGTTTTGCATTGATTGAGAATGATCCAAATGACAACAACAAAGCAAGTGGAATTCTATGACTCAGTGGAATAGTCACATGCCTAACAAAGGTAAAATAGTCATTACAATGTAAATTCTGTGAAAAAAGTACTGTGATGTGCACAACTTTTTTCAATTAAATCAAGTTAAACTGGATTTTAAATTGAAAATTTGTTTTATTTTTAAATAAACAATCGGAGTTTGTGCAAACAGTAATGATTAAAAGACAAATGCTCAAAATTAAAATCATTACTGATAATTAGCAATATTTTTTAATGTGTTTCTTGCTATTTTAGATTCTTAAACGCAGGATACATTTCTTATCATGTACACATTTGGGTCAAAGAACACCTCTACTTTCTTGTCTATGTTCTCTTTAAACAATGAGTTCTCATAATGTACCAACTTCTTTGTTTTCTTTAAAGTTCCAGTCATTGTCAGTCATATTGTTTCCTGGGGGAAATTGCAGTCAATCCTGCAGTAAATTGTCATTCTCTCCTGTCCACCTCTTTGTTTCTTCACTTTGTCTTACTCTGGCAAAGCAGATTTGCTGTTTCAAGTTTGTAGATTAATATTAATCATGTGATGTTTTACCTTGCAAACTGAGATAGGTTTCTTTTCTTCTTCACAGCTTTTTTAATGTCTATTGTTCCACTAAGTATCATCTTACAGCTTCCACCTTGGCACAGCACCAAAAATCTTTTCAACCACAGTGAAAATACAGCGCCACCTCTTTTTGACATCGGTCTCCAACATACTGAAGTGATCCAGTCATTCACTGAGCAACTCACAGTACTGCTGATGGCTTTCTGAAAGCTTTTTTAATTTTTACTCTTTTCATTGCAAGTATTCAGCTTCATTCATGACACTAAAAGCTATGATCTCAACCAACATCAGCACCTTTCATCACATAAGTGTTCAACTACACATTTCATACACTGGTTATAAATGACAAAATCTATCACACTTGTGTACATATGGATGTACTTGTGGTTGAGGAATGTATTAGATTCACTGAGCAACTCACAGTACTGCTGATGGCTTTCTGAAAGCTTTTTAATTTTTACTCTTTTCTTTGCAAGTATTCAGCTTCATTCATGACACTAAAAGCTATGATCTCAACCAACATCACCTTTCATGACGTAAGTGTTCAACTACACATGCTTATAAAATACAAAATCTATCACACTTGTGTACATATGGATTTACTTGTGGCTGAGGAATGTATTAGATACATACAAACCATTCTCAATCTTCAACAATCATCACATTAGGATCACCAAACCTCTCCATAACATTCTCAGATATCTTATTCTGAATATCAACTTTAGCACTCAAATTCCAAGCTAGAATAACTTTCTTTCTAACATCAAACAATCCTTAGCTCATTCCAGGAAACATCCTTCTCATCAGAAGGTTCAGAGCAACAAGGGGGTGGAGGGCATACACAACTATAATTACTATTCATCAAACTTCATTTTCAAATGGAACCACAAGATTCTTTCACTTGCACAATGATATGTTTAATTTTATTACTTTAAATCATATCTACTCTAGCTTGCCCTTTCGAACGATCCAACACTGCAGACAGTGTACACATTAGTTTATTTTACCTCTTTTATTCTAAGTTCTTTTTTTTTTCTTTTTTTACTTAAGCACAACACAACTAGTCTATAATTATTCATTTTTTTGAAAGGCTCCTCTGTATTTCCATTTGTTCTTCTGGAGTCCAATACACTGATCGTACATTCATGCTGCAAAGCTATTTTTTTTCAATCAACGTTTATTATAGCTTGGTCATCTCTGTGGTGGACAATGCAAAGAAGGAGTAAAACGATGCAATGATAGATACAAGTTTATAATTCAACAATTATTTATTTTTTAGATCCCATAAACTCTATGGGTATTCTCGCGTACAATTTTTAGTAAATCTTGAAGAGAAATTTCACTTCTAAATGCTGCCACCTGAGCTGCAGCGTGCATTACCATGCCTGGGTGTGACCACCGTGATGTCATCTATGAACAGAAAAAAATGCACACATTTACTAAGTTGCAAGCATGATAAAGAACACATTATTTAAAAAAAACCCATAGTAATCATCATAAGCAACATGCAAAGTTAAGCCACACAGTGTGCAAGAATGCATTAATTTATTGCACTAGGGCCTGACATAAAAGCATATACACTTCTAGACATAGAAAATGCCACACCAGGAAGTACTAATTGAAACACCATGCAAATTGATGGGAACGCATTAACAGTTATGTTATGCAAATGACTGCAGTTGCAAACCAATCACGAGATTGGCGAGGGAGATGATGGCAAAAAGGCTTGGCATAACTACACTGAGTGATCACCACTGAATTATGACCACCTACCTAGTCCTCCTTTCACTGTCAGTATAGCAGCTATCTAATGCGGCATCAATTCAATAAGATGCAGGAAGCAGTTGGGAGGTATGCCAACCAAACTGTGTGTAACATGGCCTTCAATGCAGGTATGGAGGTGATGTAATGCCTGATATTGGTGTATGCAGATGCCTGATATGCTGTTTCATTGTCACACAAGTGCTCTCTGGGACTGATATGAGAGGAGTCCAGAGGCTAATCGATATGCTAGAAGTCTGAACTGTGGTTCCTCAAACCATTCTTGCACAACATTGAACCTGTGGCCCTGCGCATTGTCGTCTTGGAAGACACAGTCGACATTTGGGGAAAAGTGCAACACTGTTGGGTGTACAGAGTCAGCAAGCAATTCACGTTGCTGGGCACCAGTCATATGGTCTTCCATATGCACCAGGGGTCCAAGTTCCTGCCAGGTAAACATGCTCCACACCATACAACCACCTTCACTGGCTTGCACTGTGGAGACTATGCAGGATGGATCAAGTGTCACATGTTGTTTGTAACAAATAGCACACGAACATCCACAGAGTGGAGTAAAAATGCGACTCATCAGACCAGCACACTTTTTTCCAGTCGTCCAACGTCCAACTTGCATGATCTTTGCACTAGGCGAATCTTTTGCGTCGATGAGTCGTGGTTAGGAGACGTTATTGTTGGGGTCCTCTGCTGTTATAGCATATAGGTGTGAGCATGCAACGCATGGTCATGACAGATACTGTTCCTGGTTAACCTCTGTTGTACTGGGCACTCAACTGGTGAACAATGCTGCATCTGTTGGCCTGTATGAGTCGTCGTACACGGCGCTCAACCCTCACATCAATCTTTTGCTGTCCTGAGCAGTTTTGCCTCAGGGGCATTGTTTCATCATTTTCACGCCAGTCCTGATACTCTTTAACTACAGCGGCTTTTGAACCTCCCACCAGTTCAGACGTTTGGAAATCGAGGCACCCGCTCTCCGAGTTGCCACATTCTGTCCTTTCTCAAAGTCCAACAAATCCTTCTGTTCATCCATCATGCTCTAAATTTTACTACCTACTCTCCCACTCACACCTTATACATGCTATGTCGGTCGACTAACTGCACCCTCTCAGAAAGCATGTGGTCAACATGCCGCATCCACTTTAGATAGGGGTGGTCATAAGTTTGGCCACCCTTTCCTGGGTGTGTGGACCACTGCATTGGAGTTATCTTGGAGGTGAAAGCATGTGCAAGGAGTGAGAATGCCTGGGTGACATAATTGGGAATTCAACAACCACATGGGCACCTTTACCAGAGGCTTCACTACATGGCTGGCTGGTTTTGGCACAACATTGCAACAGAAATGAATCAGGATGTAACAATTGTCAGCCAAATATGGCAACAGGGGTTGGAGGAAGGTAGCATGACTTGCTATAGTGGGACTGGTGCATGCAGGTGGATGTCCAAACACCTGGAGTGCCGCACTCTCTCAATGGCGACTCCAATCCACTGTGTATAACAGTCAAAGAGGAGTTGGTTGGTTGGTGTTTAGTGGACAATGGCCCCGAGGGGCATCAAAGAGGAGTATGGGCAACTATGGACATCTCTGTATCGACACACTGACTGTGAATTTCAGATTTGTTGAGGATCATTGCAAAGGATGCACTCTTGCCAGCCTTTGTGATGACTGCCACTCAGCACAGCAAATCATCCCTCAAGGTTGCAGTGGTGCAGTACCAAACACGCATGGCAGGATGAATGGAACTATGTCATATTCAGTGGAAAATTTCACTTCTGTCTTACGGCTGACAATTGCTAATTGACAGTCTGGAGATGACATGGTCAACAGGGCAGTTCTTGCTGCCATCCTCTCCAGTGTCATGGTTTGGAGAGCTATCAGTTTTCAACACCCATTCACCGCTCATACAAATACGGTACAATGCCGGCATGGTGATATGTTGATAAGGGGCTGCAGCCTGATTTGTTGCCCCATATCTCTGTGGTATCTTCGATGCCTAGTTTCAATAAGACAGCGTCCACCTGCACCCTGCCAACATCAGCATTTCAACAGTTACTTTACTCATACAATGGACATATGCATAGTTACATACACTCAATGAATTCACATTTATTGTTATGACATATACATGGAGTTCTAACCACAAACAAAAAACATACATAAAATGTTTACATTAATATTAATCTTAGTTATCTATCCCAAAGGTTAGACTATGGCCAATGTTGCTACTCTTCCAAGCAAAATAAATTCAAGTACTTTTTTAAAACCAAATTATCGTATTGTGTGTGTGTGTGTGTGTGTGTGTGTGTGTGTGTGTGTGTGTGTGTGTGTGTGTGTGTGTGTGTGTGCTGTTGGTTGGTCAGAGGGTAGGTAATTTAGTAAGTTCAAACCATTAAACTTAGGTGGGATGGGCACACCTTCATGACCTGCTTGTTAACCCCCCTCCTCCTGTTAGCTTATTTTTTTTAACTTTGAATTGCTTCTCTGTTTTGTTTTTTGAAATCACTTTATTTACTTTGTGGAATATTTTGAAAGGGTACATTATTCATCTGTTTGTTTTTTGTTTGCTTCAACTTTTTATTCATGATTTGAGTTCTAACTCTCTCTCTCTCTCTCTCTCTCTCTCTCTCTCTCTCTCTCTCTCTCTCTCTCTCTCTCTCTCTCTCTCTCTCTCTCTCTCTCTCTCTCTCTCTCTCTCAGTGCATTCTGGGCTGCTTGCTGGTAAGACTGTTGTCACAGTGCATTCTGGGCTGCTTGCTGGTAAGACTGTTGTCACAGTGCATTCTGAGATTATAAAAGTCACAGGGGCATAGCCAGGAGATTGAAGGATCCATGCAGGAAACACAAGCAATTCCAAGAAGTTCCACACTCCTGCAAGAATATGTTCCTAACCCCAGCCAACGGAAGCCCATCACAATACGCAAATACATCATTCCACTTATTTTACTTCCATGGCTGACATTTTACTCCATAGTGATGTCATAGCCTCGTGCTCCCCTGAGTTGAACATAAGTCCTTCACTATATGATCAGCTTGGTGTTTTTTTTATCTAAACTACACAGAAAGCTCCTACACAACTTTTTAGCACAAACAATTATTTAACACATGCTCTTTCATACCATTACTTAAAAAACAAAAACAATTTTTTTTTTCAAGTACTATTTACAGTCTTAAACTTTT
This sequence comes from Macrothele yani, assembly GCA_039090855.1. Lineage (NCBI taxonomy): Eukaryota > Metazoa > Arthropoda > Arachnida > Araneae > Macrothelidae > Macrothele > Macrothele yani. The sequence goes on along the minus strand of CM076995.1, from coordinate 2,328,015 downwards.
TCAAGTACTAAAACACTTATCAGAAGAATAGGTAACTCGTGCTAAAATGCCATAAGAAACACTGGAAAATAACTGTGTACATATGATACACTAGTAAAAATCATGATGAGATAAAACTTTAATTACTGATAAAATACATTAAAAATGTTAGATCTTTCAGGTCCTGCCAACAGGTACTCATCTTCAGACACAGTAAGAGAACTAATGGATGAGGAGGCAACATAGAAATACACTCTTAAACAATAGACTATGACGCATAGTCAGTTCACACATGATGTGCAGTGCATGTCCAAGTATAACCACAAGATGCGTCATCATGGAGATGAAAAATGGTATGTAGTCAATTTTTGAGCAAATGTTTCCATGGTTGCGGAATGCTCCTTGGCATTTCATCGTTACAACAGGAACCAGAAAATTTATCAATGTATAGGCCCTCTATAAATAACAGTTGAGATTTGACATGATGGGCTGCAAGAATCCTGAAGTTCTCCCAAATGGGGGTGTGAGTTTCCCTAGTGACAAATCGGGCCAATGCAGTTGAAGTAGATCCATTTTGAATATCATACCTGCCAACTTTCAAGATTTCAAATCCGTAAAAAAAAATTTGTGAGCATTTAGCTGATATGTTTGATTAAATTCACAGAATAAAAGTGATTTTAATCGATTATTCTGTATCGATTTTAATTGATATATCGATGGTGCTTGTTAAATTTTTTTTGTAAATATTTTAACTATTATTGCACGCAAATATCCACACACCGCACCTCAAATATTCAGCATTTACAAAATAAATTCGATGTATGGGCCAATATAGGTTAGCTGTTTTTATGGTGTCATAACAACCAACAGCATTTCTGAGTGCCCCCTTTTATCCCCTTTTCACATATCTTTATTTTTAACGGCATTGTAACAATTTATGGAATTCATCCCTATGCCCATCTGATTTTATCTGAGATACTTTAAGTGCCGACTATCTGATAATTTTTTGGGGGGTGGGGGGATAGTTTTGTGCGGACTGTACACAGGAAAATACGGTAATTATTGGCAGACTTTACGAAATACTGAGATTTCACAAAATGCACATTCTTTTTTCTTTCTGAGCTGCAAGGCGCCATTACAATTGGCAGTTTCATACTTTTCCCGTAGTCTGCAAAAATAAAGCTTGATACTACCACATTTGTTTTGACAGATACCGCTTTCTTCACTGATTAAGTTTCACGTTAATGACATCGTGGGAAAAGTGTCTCCATGACAAACGCTATATATAAAAATCCTGTTAAAATGCACTCCACTATTCTCTAAAACAGTAAATAAATGCTTCTTCAAACGGTGGCTTGGAATGCGTAAAAAAGCTTTGAATAAAAAAGAAAATGGTAGAAATTTATATATAAAAAAAAAAAGCCCTCTCTTAGTTAATGAACGGGCTGAATAGTAGCAAAAAACTTACAAAACATGTATGCGTAACCTCTACAGTTTTCACTGGATTCTAGCGAAAATTAAAACCGAAATTTATGTTGTAGCATCTCAATCACTGCAAAAATTTCATTCACTTACATTAAGAATCGGAGAAAATTTCATTTAGAAAAAATTCTCTATGCCGTCTGCAGCAAAGTGCGACACCCCCACTTTGGCAGTAGACAGTGCTAGGGTGGGTCAAACACATTGACATATGGGTGCTACCCACCTCCCAGTCCTTTAACCCCACGCCTCCACAGGGCACATTCTAAGTGATGAAAAACTTACTGCAAATTCACTTAATTGACAGAAAACAGGAGATGCTAGTACAAGAAGTTGGCGGTCCTAAAAGAAAGGTTTTTAAAAAACAATTAAGTTTCAAAATAACAAATGTTTGAGCAAGTAAGGTTAAAAAAGATCTGTAAAGTCGCTCCGTAAAACAAGTAGAATTTCAGTAAATTTTAAGGGTAAATTGTAAAACTTGCCAGGTAAGAAATACGGATTTTTGGTATGCGAATGAAAAACGGAAGAAATCACTTTCCGATCGGAATATCGGAAAGACGCCCCAGCATCGGAAGGATTGGCAGCTATGGAATATCATATTGGTGTTCTGTCAAACAACTTTTAAGTGCCCTTGATGTGAAACCAATGGAACACTAGTCAGTATTCTCTGGGGATAGTGATCTTAAAAGGAATTTTGTATATCAGGTGCCTATGAAAATCGTCAGGTCGGTCCCAGTCTTTTTTATAGATGAGAAGATGTTTGATACTTTGAGTCCAAAACTCAAATTGTGATGCCTGCAAATAGTCTGAAGAGGCCTAGTAATTGAAGAAATAAACGGGAGTGAGCCGTACAAAAGTGATATTGGGACGCTCTCCAATCAAAGTGGTAGAAGTAGTTCTAAGGAACCTACTTTTAAGTCTATCAATTAGAGACCTAGAATAACCAAAAGATTCGGCCAAATTCCGAAGTCTACTTACTCACACTTCTCTACCCCTTACAAATGTCGGGGGTAGAGGAGTGTGAGTAAGCACGACAGATTAAAAAAGTGAAGGATGAAAGTTTATATGATAAAGGGTGTGCAGAGGATTCAGGGATAATAATGGGACAAGAAGTAGGTTTCCTGAAAACACGAAACGATAAAGAACAAGGGCCAGCCGAACGTTGAAGTTAAAAACCCAAGAAAGGAAGAGACTGATTTTCCTCAGTGAAAGTACAACAGTGAACTTTATGGAAGGATACCACTTGGGATTTGGTCGACTCTTTTGGTTATTCTAGGTCTCTAATCGATAGACTTAAAAGTAGGTTCCTTAGAACTACTACTACCACTTTGATTGGAGAGCATCCCTATATCACTTTTGTCGGTTCACTCCCGTTTATTTCTACAGTTACCAGGCTTCTTCAGACTATTTGCAGGCATCCCAATTTGAGCTTTGGACTCAAAGTATCAAACATCTTCTCATCTATAAAAAAATACTGGAACAGACCTGATGATTTTCACAGGCACAGGATATCCAAAATTCCTTTAAGATCACTATCCCCAGGGAATACTGACTAGTGCTGCATTGGTTACACGTCAAGGACACTTAAAAGTCATTTGACAGAACACCAATACAATATTTTAAATGGATCTACTTCAACTGCATTTGCTCGGTTCGTCACTAGAGGAACTCGCGCCCCCATTTGGTATGACTCCAGGATTCTTACAGCCCCTCATGACAATCTCAACTGTTACTTACAGAGAGCCTATACATTGATCAATTTTCTGGTTCCTGTTGTAACGATGAGATGCCAAGGAGCATCCCCCAACCACAGAAACATTTGCTCAAAAATTGATTACATAGCGTTTTTTTATCCCCATGACGACACACTTTGTGGTTGTTTGGACATGCGCTGCACATCACGTGTGAGCTGACTATGCGTCATACTCCATTGCTTAAGAGTGTATTATATGTTGCCTCATACAGTAGTTCTGTGTCTGAGAATGGGTACCTGTTGGCAAGACCCGAAAGATCTAACGATTTTTTATGTATTTTATCAGTAATTAAAGTTTTATCTCATCGTGATTTTTAATAGTACATTGTGTGCAGGCAGTTATTTTCCAGCGTTTCTTAGAGTAAAACACTTACTCAAGACTTTACTCAAATTAATATACTTGATTCTATTTTAACTTGAAGAACTTTCAATTACTCTTTATATCTTCTGCTTTCCTTTGTTTTTACACATATTTCTGGCCTTTAGATTTTTACTAAGGCCTGTTCTTAATGTATAGAAACCAGGGTTCATTGATTTAAATCACCTGATTAAATCACTTGATTTAAATCACAAATAGATATATTCAAATCTTCATTATGTATTTGTAAAGTCCATTAAAATTAAAACTGTATGTGTGCAAATTAACAGTGCTAAATTTAGCAATGTTATTAATTAAACAAAATCAACTTCATGCTGAAACTAAAAACAATATTATTTTAGCCATGAAAGTTAAGATACATTTTGTTGTAAATGTGGTGGTTTTTTTTTCCCCACAGAGAATTTTTCTTTGTGCCATTTCTTAATTGCAACCATAAAGGCATAAAATAATTCTAAAACTTAGCAAAAATGAGATTTGCTCCTTTCCCATCAGATTATAAAGTTCCAGGCTCCCAGGACTATTAATCTCTTTTCATGGAGGTTAGAAGTTGGGTGTTGTCAATAGCAAAGAAATCTGACCTTTTGCATTCCCCAGTGTTCCCTTTCTTGTACATGAACTCAGAAGAAGGATTATTTTAGTGGGTGGCAGTAGAGGGTGATAAACAGGGCTAGAAATATTTCATGCTATTTTACCAGTCAGACAAATAACTCACTTCTCTGTTGAAAATCAACAGCCCTGCAGGGCTCGCAAGAAAAACAACTCAGCACTAAAAATTAAAAGCTAATTGTTTACATGTTCAATAATATTGACGAAATTGTAAACATTTTCAATATTTTATCACTAACTTAATTTAAATTTTAATTACCATTTTATAATAAACAAACTCAGTTTTCTCCCTCTAGAGAAGTGCAAGAATCCTTTAAACCTTTTAGAACTTTCCTAACAGCTCCGGGTCATTCCGTGTCAAGTGATCCAGTGAGAAAACTTTATCATCTTGGATTTTTCAAATTGAGCTCACCTAATGTACCCCTAGAGATAGTAAAAAATCCAAATTTTTAGATTTTTTTCTGCAGTAGTTTTAAAGTTATGGCCCTCTGAAATCTTAAAAAAAAGCACAATTTTCAGGTGGCATGTGATTCCAAAATAAATTATTACCCAAGCTAGAAATGGGATAGAAGGTTGGGGTAAGAACCATTTTGTAGCTTATTTTATAAGTTTTCATAAGAAATGTAACATTGCTAATTTTGAACACTTTTTAATTTCAAGGTCATATGATACAATTTTTGACCTTGAATTTCTCAAAAACCTAACTTTTTTTAATTTTGAAAAAATTCACACACAAACTTCTATATTTTAGCATTATTTGTGGAAAGTTTCATAATGGGTTCGTAGTGGGATCATGGTTTCATGGATTTTTAAAAAATATTATGCAAAGGAAAAATCACCGGGATGCGAAAGAAAAATTCAATTCTAATTCACAATTGTTAATTCCTTTGGACAAGCTAATTTATTAAAAATTATAACTAATTACATACCTTTTAGTATTATCACCATCCCTTCCACGTTAACAACTTCAACAATCCCTTGCAAGGTAGCTTTGGTTCCACCGTGGTCAAGATTTGGCAGACAGGCACTTCAAAGTCCTGTGGGTATGTAAAGAATGGAGCAGGACCTTCAGGGTGTAGAAACTTCACTTCCTCCATCTCAGTTGTCTCATTTTTGTTTAAAACTACAGCAAGCCACCATTCCTTGTCATACTCACATGCTACGTATCCTTTAACTTCTGATAGTAAGAGCTTATGATTCAAATCTCCTGAAAAAGAAATCTTGTGTGATTGCTCACACTTTGAAAATACCTTTTTAAGTATTACTTTATCTGACACAGGGAAGAAACTGTGGAACTTTTGGGTGCCTGATAATGGTTTTGCAACCAGAAATCGTTCTTCAAGCGCTTTCTCTTCATCTAAGTGTTGTTCATTATTTAAAAAAAAAAAAAAAAAAGAACTCAGTGGAGTCAATGTTGGCCTGACTCCATGCAAACAGCTGTGTTGGTGTCATAATTTATTCTTCATAGGGTCGTTGGACGCTTGCCCTTGCTGCAAGTCGTTTCACTGTTGCCCCCGGACCATCACATACTCCTTTACCCTGGGCTTTTGCGTAGAAATGCCATTCAGCTTTGATTCCAAACTCACTTTCATGGTGGCACATGTTTGAGAAGTTTTTTTGGTTTTTAAACTGTGCAGCTGAGCCATCAGACAAGTAGTACAACTTTTTCAAATTTGGTATCAGTCCAGATCTTAGATATGAGATAAGTGTTTTCTGAAACAACTGTACAGCAACTGTATCATGCTAAAGAGATTCAGAGATACATACAAGACTTTTAAATTTTAAACTATCAGAATCCTTGTAATACACTGCTACTGGAAAAACTGCTGCCTGGTCATTGTTCCAATGGCTTTAAAGACTGGGCATCATCTTGCAATACAAAGTCATAATTTTCTGCAAAATCAAAAGATACCACAGCCTCATTTTCTTTGAGGTTGTGGTATCTTTGAGGCTATGGTCTGGGGGCAACAGTGAAATGACTTACAGCAAGGGCAAGCCTCCAACGACTGTGTGAAGAACAAATTACGACACCCTCACAGCTGTTTGCATGGAGTCAGACCAACATTGACTTCATTGGGTTCTTTTATTTTAAATAACGAACAACACTTAGAAGAAAAGAAAGTGCTTGAAGAGTGATTTCTGGTTGCAAAACCAATACCAAGGCACCCAAAAGTTCCAGTTTCCTCCCTGTGTCAGATAAAGTAATACTGACAAAGGTATTTTCAAAGAGTGAGCAATCACACAAGTTTTCTTTGTCAGGAGATTTGAATCATGAGCTCTCACTATCAGAAGTTAAAGGAAACATAGCAAGTGAGTATGACAAGAAATGGTGGCTTGCTGTAGTTTTAAACAAAAACGAGACAACTGAGAAGTGAAGTTTCTATACCCTGAAGGTCCTGCTCAATCCTTTACAGGACTTTGAAGATGAACTTGAAGTGCCTGTCTGCCAAATCCTTACCACGGTGGAACCCGTAAGTCCCAATGGCCACACTTACTACCTTCGCAAGGAAGAGATGGACGCAGCAACCATGGCACTTCAAAACTACCTCGCAAGGGATTGTTGAAGTTGTTAACGTGGAAGGGATGGTGACAATACTAAAAGGTATGTTATTAGTTATAATTTTCAATAAATTAGCTTGTCCAAAGGAATTGAAAATTGTGAATTAAAATTGAACAATTTTTCTTTCGCATCCCAATGGTTTTTCCTTTACATAATATTTTTTAAAAATCCATGAAACCATGATCCCACTGCGATCCCATTATGAAACTTTCCACAAATGATGCTAAAATATAGAAGTTTATGTGTGAATTTTTTCAAAATTAAAAAAAATTTGGTTTTTGAGAAATTCAAGGTCAAAAATTGTATTGCGTGACCTTGAAATTAAAAAGTGTCCAAAACTAGCATGTTACATATCTTATGAAAGCTTATAAAATAAGCTACAAAATGGTTCTTACTCCAACCTTCGATCTCATTTCTAGCTTGAGTTATAATTTATTTTGGAATTACATGTCACCTGAAAATTGCACTTTTTTTAAGATTTCAGAGGGCCATAACTTTACGGCACACAAAAATCTAAAAAATTGGATTTTTTACTATCTCTAGGGGTACATTAGGTGAGCCAAATTTGAAAAAAATACACGATAAGGTAAAAAAAAGTGTTAATTTTGGATCACTTAACACAGAATGACCTCTCCCGTGGAAACACAGGAATCCATGTTTGCCTTTGGACCTACGATACCAATTACTAACTGAGTGAGAGAGAGAGAGAGAGAGAGAGAGAGAGAGAGAGAGAGAGAGAGAGAGAGAGAGAGAGAGAGAGACACGTATGTGATCAACTCTTGTACATAAAAATATCATTTCTTTAATAAGGCTTACTTTAATTTACAGAACTGATTCGTGACTGTGCGCCATCACGAAAGAAATTGGACAGTGAGTAACCGTGAGTCAAAACATCTGGGCACAGTGCACTTAACAAAGAAAATGAGGGAAGAAGCCACAAGCACGGAGAATGATTTTCCACAGCATTTTGAAAAATCATTCTACGAGCTTGTGGCTTCTTTCCTCATGTTATTTGTTAAGCGCACCGTGCCCAGATGTTTTGACTCACAGCATTCACTGTCCAATTTTTTTCGCAGAGAACCCAGTTCCCTAGGCTGGTGCACAGTCACGAATCAGTTCTGTGATATTAAAATAAGCCTTATTAAAGACCTGATATTTTTATGTATCCAACAATAGGCATAACAACATTTAAATAATCGTCTATTGAATTTAAACTGCTGTACTAAACTTGTTACTTATCAACTAAAACTTTTCACAAACTACCAACATTTTTCAAGACCTGATGATAAAGAACAGACAAACAGGAACCAATGTAAGTTTAGAAGTACCATTCTCAGTTAGTTTCCTGTTGCATTGTACTGTGTGGCTACGGATTTCAGTTCTTAGCTCATTTTATGACAAGTGTTGAAATCAGCTTGGCTGGAAGGAAAAAAGATATCATTTGGAACTATTTTGAAGAAATTAAAAATATGAGTGACAAAGATTCATGTGCTAAGTGCAAACTGTGTGAAAAAGAGATCCAGGGACTTATTGCACACATGAAAAATTATTAATAATTGTGTTCATTAAATACAAATGAAGTTAATGACCATGAGTGGAGCACCTCAACTAATTTAAGATATGCTGAAGTTTATGATGCTTTACCTGCCAAGGAATCCCAGCATAAAAGAAAACTGTCATTGGTACCTGAAGTAACCACCAAATCTGCAACAGCACAGAAAAATTTTAAACCTTGAGAATGAATTCATTTGTGGCACGAACCTCAGCTGAACAGAAAAAAATAAAAAGTTTGACTGCAAACTGCTCGAATAATCTATTCTTTAAACTCTCCATTTTGTATGGTTGAAAATAAGGAGTTCAAGAACCTTATTAAAATGCTACATCCTGGCTATAAGCCACCATCAGAACAGGATACATAGCAGGCTGTTCGTTAGATGAAGTTTCGATAAAAAAAATAGAGAAATGTTCAGTCTTTAAAAAGTAAGATAGTCTGCACGAGTATAGATGTATGGTCCAATGTCTATAATGAACCAGTTGTTTGTTCTTGTGTAACAACTTCAGATGCAGATGTCTATTTAGTGTACAGTTTTAACCCTTCTGGTATCCCTCATACAAGTGATTACCTTGAACAAATTTCTATGCAGTTTGAAATCAGCAGAAAAAAGTTCCATTGTGAAGTTACGAGTTTTGTAACAGACAATGCTTAAAATATGACGAAAATGAGGAAAGAAATGGAGAAAAATATTGATGTTATTACATACGGTTGCACAGCCCACATTTTAAACCTTGTTGCAAAAGATCAACAGATTTCAAACATCAAGGAGCAGAGTACACAAATTGTGAAGTATTTCAGAAATCATGATTTTGTTAGATCAGCATTTAAACAAAGTGGTGGATTAGCTCTTGTGTTGCCCCAAGATGTATGCTGGAATTGCATGTGCGACTGTTCAAGAAGTTACATCAATAATACTTATGGCAATAGTGGTTAATGATAAATATGGCAATATTGAACCTAAAATTAAAGAAAAGGTAATTAATTTGGGTATATTGGCAATATATCAACCAACAAGGATTTATTGGAAATATATTAACCAATAGCCAATGCTCTTGATAGAGTCCAGAGGAATGATTGCAAAATTTCTGAGGCAGTTGTAGTGTGGAAAAAGTTGGAAATTGTATTAAATGACATCTTAGATGAAAAGCAATTGGAGTTGTTTCATAAAAGATCTTCAGCTCATTTTGTGGCCTTTCTCGTTGAACTTCACATTCAAGCAAAAAACATGGATGTGACTATTATGCCTGAAGAAAAAGAAGTTGCATTACAATTTGCTAGCGAAAAATATGGAGATACGTTCCTGACTATTCTCATTAAGCTTCTGACAAAATCTGCACTATTCACTAGAACAATGATGGAAGTAAAAGTGCAGCTTGCAGTTAATTCTTTAGACTAGAGGAATTCCTTTACCTTATATATATATACAACATCTACTTCAGCTGGAATTGAAAGAATTTTCTCAACAATTAACATTGTGCATTTTTCTCAACATTTAACATTGTGCATTCTAAGTTAAGAAATAGGCTAGGAATTCAAAAAGCAGCAAAACTAATATTTTTGTTCAAACTGCTGAATAAATAGTTTCTCTCATCACATGCTTTTTTTTTTTTTTTAATTCAATTAAAATGTACTCAGGAATTGATGTTTTTCAATAAGTATATTATTTTGAAGCTTTTATGATTCAAATTTAATGGGTAAGTTGTAGATTTTTTTAAACTACACCAGTAATATAATGACTAACACTTTTTCTGTTTTATGCATGTTGTGCACATTCAGATTTATCAGAATTATTAACACAGCAATCAGACATATCTGATTTGCCTGCATTAACTGTTTGTCACATAACATTAATCACATCAGAAAAATTGAAAATTACATCGCCCTAAGACCTGTTTCCATGTATTATGAGAACATTTCTTCCACACAGACCTATTTCCATGTGATATGAGAATATTCCTTCCACAGAATTCACTTGAGAAACTCTCTCTCTCTCTCTCTCTCTCTCTGGTGATTCAAATTTATTTTTAAATGTATGAAAAATAAATGTTTTTTTTAATACAAAATATGATTTGCATATCAGTAGGTATTAAGAAGTTTAGTAGACACAAATCAGTACAGTAATGCCTGGCATTAAGAAAAATTATTACATTCTCATTCATTATCTGTTATGCAGTGTCACTTAAATTTTAAAAATATATACCATCAAGTCAATCATGGAGAAGAATATTATGTTTGATGTTTACATTGAAGAATGAAGAGGTATTTTAAAGTTGAACTGAAACACAACAGTAATTTAAATAAAATAAATCTGATCTTTTATTTAAAAAAAAACCATGATTTTTTAAAACCCTGATAGAAACTATCTAAAGTTTTGCTTACAACAGAAAACATTTTAATTTTGTTGTCAGGTTTCTCTTGCAGTTGCCAGTTATTAAAGTAAAATCTTTTCATTATTTATTTTATAAGTCTTATGTTTTAATTAAATTGTTAAAAATGCTACCTATAAGTTTTGAAAGTTTATCGATGGAACTGTTTTTTTTTCTTCTTTTGGATGTAAAAACTTTTTTTTAAGTCTCTTGTTTTTATGAGATTCACGGTCCAATATTATTTTTTGCCATAAAGGTTCACATTTCACATTTGCATAACTGTATGTGATTTGCAATACACTATTTTGATTTTTGTTGATAATAGCTTTTTCATGTTCCTTAATTCTGAGTTCCAATTTTCTAGATGTTTGTCCTACATAATTACATACCTGCCAGCTTCCAAAGATCAAAAGTCAGAAGGTTTTTTGGGGGGGGGGGGGTTAAAATTTTAAAAAAATTTCAAAAAAAAAAAAAAAAAAAAACTTACTATTCTTGATGTGCACTACTGTATATTGAGGTGAACCATAGTACAGTGTTAAACTTTTACCATGGTATTAGCTTTAAAAATATATTTTGTTTTTGTAATGCAGATCATTTATTTTAAAAAGCAAACTAAATAGAATCACAAAACAAGAGGATATAAAATAAAGGGTGTATCTGAAATAATTGCACTCTTCAAATATCATTTATTTTTCAAACAAATTTTAGCAATTTACTTTGAAAATAAAATGTGTAGAAAGTGAATTACTTTTAAGCTTCTTAATGAATAAAAATTATATACCCCAATTACTGCAAAGAGGCAACTGTGGCCTTTTTTGTTTAAGATAAAAAAGTCTGTGAAAATTCCACTTCATGGCATGGTTTTCTTTCATGGTACTTGATGAGAAAAATGTCTGCAAGGGTATTAGTTGACATGGATGAGCGAAACTGAGTTTTGTTCTTTTTAACTAAGCTGAAAATGCGTTAACATTCAGCATTGTTGTGAGGTATTGCCAACACTGCTAATAAAACTTTCACAATTCTATCATACTTTAAATCTCCTGACACAGTACCTAATAAACTTATCTGAGTATCAATAGTTTCTTCTTCCTTTAATGATAAATCCGAAACTTGAAGAGCTAAGAATGGAGATTCAAGTTTATCCAATGCATCATCGTGATTTTTATTCTCCTTTACAGTCAGCACAAATGGGAATTTTTCAACAAAAAAATTTACACTATTGCAGACCTCGCGAATGTCGGTCGCCAGTCTCCAAATGGCGACCAGATATTTCGTAGTGGCTAGTAAATGTTTTAGTATAGTAGCCAATGATTACGAGTAGATTTTTCCCCCAGTGAGCAACTATTTTGTTCACCCCCCCCCCCAGTAGGACTCGTCAATGTATCGATACATCGGGAAAAACCAGTGTGAATTTAACATCAGTGTTACGACTGACGAAACTACGATTCATCACCACTGTGATGCAAATGCTCACGATGTAATCACAATCGCGCGCCACCAAGCCGTGACCAAGCACTGTTGTTCAAACTGGTTTTCCCAGTCCGAGACACGTGAATATCATCGGCTGGTCTTCAATCCTCATGCACGTGCGCATCTCCATTGTAGTTTCTCACGGTGTCTCGTTCCAGACGCTACATCGGGGGATTGCTCATCGGAAATTCGCCTGCCAGGCGAGTAATTGTGGCTATCGTAGGAGTACCATCATGATGTTTAAACAGGTTTCTTATCGGGCCTCCGTGCGTCGACGATGCTATTAAGAGGCCGCATGATCCATGTGTTGGATCTCAGAAATTCACCACAGCTTAGGAACAATAGGAATTATGTGGCATGTTTTTTTTGACGTGAATACGTCTTTAAAATCAGACCAGTATGGAAAGTTGAGTGTTACGAAAAAATGGACACTGAGTTCAGTCTAATAATTTCTATATTATCAACACCAACCAAACCAACCTAGTGTCATTCGATACCTAAGGGAACAAAGACTTGTTAGTGACCTTGTGTTACCGAGCAGCGATTAGCGGGGGATGGGGGGCTTCGCGCTGTGCAGATGTCTAATCGTATAACTCGGCACTGCAAAACGCTACGACGTTGAAATTGGTCCCCAACGAAACCTAACTTCGAGATCTGTCGATTTAAAACACTAGAAGTGAAATCAAATACAGCGTTGGTTGGTTGTGAAACTTTAGAGATTGCAGTTGAAAAACTTTTAAAAGTTTCACAATGTCGGAATATACTCGTCGAAAAGCCAAGCAGAAATACATCAAACGTAGTCTACGAGGAAGAGCAACTCCCCAGCTTTCGATAAACATCGCTATGTCCGCGGCAGAATGCATGAGAAAGTATTGGGAGCAAAAGGAAATTGCTGCGGCGCAGCACGAGAGCACTTCGGTGGCAGCTACGCACGAGCCCATTGACGTGGAGCATCAGCAATGAACCTCATAAAAACCAGTATTAAGGCATGTCTGAATAGTGATACTTTAAACGACTTAATGATGATTAGATGCAATGGCACTTCAATTGAAGATTTTGATCTTCAACATGCTATTCAATTGTGGTGGGCAGATACCTTTGATGGAAAGATCAGACACAGTACATATCAGTGGTAAACTGTATCAACATTATTAGTGCCACTTTATACACTATCTACCAACAAGTAATTGGACACCTGTGATAGCAAAGGAAAACGAAGTTTATTCACCTTCAATAGTCGGTGGAGCCTCCACGAGCGGCGATTACAGCTGCGACCCTCCGGGGCATACTCTCAACCAGGCGTTGTACGACGGCTAGCGGTATTTTCTTCAGGGTTCGTACACTTTTGGGGGAAAAAAATTCAAGGACTTTCCAGGCCTTTTCCAGGACATATACAAAAAAATTCAAGGACTTTCCAGGCCATATACATACAAAAAAATTCCAGGATGATTATTATGCTTTAAAAAAATAATTTGAACATGATACTGTAAAGTAATTTCAGTTTTAAGTAATAAAAATGATGAAAGATGCAAATGGATGAATGTGCTTTATGCAAATTGATCAAGTTTATCAAGCACAAGACCATAAAGAATAAATTCTGTTCTTATGCCCTGACCTTTGAATTCAAGTTGGATCATTTTCTACAAGGGTAGGTTTCTCCTCCCTGATAACATACCAAAACTTTGTCGCAATCAAACAGATTTTATGTGAGTTAACATTCCTAAGCTTGGAGAACAAATACTGCTCTTATGTCTTGGCCTTTAAATTTAATTTTGACCTTTTTCAAGAGGGTAGGTTTCCAGGTTGTACCCAACAGCATACTAAAATTTCGCCGAAATTCAACCGCTTTCATGCGAATTATCCTACAGACAAACCCAAAGCATAAACGTTTCTGCAACCATAGTTCAAAAGTGTTAGGAATTTCGAAAATAAAAGCATAACGAACAGCGTAAAAACTAGCTCATAAATAGAATATTTGAAAATACAGTATGCACTCTCAATTATTAGGGATGGTAGAGAGGAAGGGAATAGAACTGTCCAAAATTAGCATGTTTTCGTTGCGCTAGGGCGCTTAAGCACGGCTGAATTCCTTCAGATACCCCCAATGTTCAAATGACTGAAATGTGCTGATGTTCATGGAATGAAATGGTTGATCAGCTATGATGACCAAATAAAAGTTCGGGGGGGGGGCTTTTTTTTTTTTTTTTTTTTTTAGTTTATGCAACATTTTACATCACTCCAGTATTTATCTTGTCATCATCAACAATCGCAATGCAACTACCGCTTACGATCGCGGATATCAGCAACCGAAAATCTGCCATATCACTAAGTGATATAACTCATAGTATCCTGGATTCCCAGGGATAGGAAAAGACCCAGAAGAAGACCACATGGGAGATGGGTGGATGAAATTCGAAAGTATGCAGGGGTGACATGGAGGAGACTGGCACAAGACAGACCGTTGTGGAGGAAACTTGGGGAGACCTTCGTCCAGCAGTGGATTGATAATGGTTGACAATGATGATGATGATGATGATGACAGTATTGTAATTGAAAAAAAAAGGATGTGGAAAAAAGAAACTTTCAGAAATTAAGATCATCAAGTCCTGCGTTTCAAAAATCCGTTTTTCTTTATAACGTTTAAAAACATGTTTTTGCTTTTTTACCTGTAGTGTAAATAAAAAAACTATGTTGATTTTTTTTTTTTTATGGAATCAGACGTCCGTATGTCTGATTGTCTTCATCTGAGTTCACACGTTAGCTACTGTGTACAAGTAGACCTATTTTTTCAGCTCAAAAATATGTAGTTTTGTATATATTCACAGTATAAGTCATTCCTTATTCCCACAGAACTGAACTCAGCATATGCAAAATGAAGAACATCAAGACCCGCCCAACACTGTTTCAGATTGTCTGCTGTTTATATTCAAGAAATGCAAACACGGATCAATGGTGAATGCAGCAACTATGATTTTTATTTATTACCAAGAAAAAAAAAAAAAAAAAAGAGCCGTGAAAGCTGTAAAGCTGAAACGGATATTTCTCTCAACCCCCCCCCCCCTGCACAAAAACATTCCGATTAAGATCAAACAGCAGGAGGACGCGTCCACACACACAACCTTTGGAATGACCTGATGGAATGGCTTCTTTCATTTGGCACATCGCCATAAATCACCAAATGCAGCTCACTGAACTGTCAAGTTGCACATTTCCTCCTTCACTTTAACTATAATAGAAATTGTAAAAAAAAAAAATGTTCCCCAATTTTCGACAAAATTAAATTACCAAATTTACGTCATGATGTTGCAATTTACTGAAATACGTTTGTTTATCTGCTGAATATTGCTTAAATCCATTGAAAACTTTTTAATTATAGACGATTTTTTATTAAAACAGTAACTCAGACGTCTGAATAAAAACGTATGTTTGTAATTCAAATAGAGTCCATATCATCACAGAAAAAATTTAAGGATCACTCTGTTTAAATAAACCATGGCATCTAAAAAAAATAATTCACTTGCTTTTCCCGTAATTTATAATTACTGTTTCTTTTTTTTTTTCAATCCGATTATGCAACGGATTTTTTTTTTTTTTTTTTTTTTTGCATCTGCTAAAGTTCCTAACGGAATTTGGCGAAATTTGCACTAGAACTTTATTGTGATGTATCTTAACTACTGTAAAAATTTTACTGTGTTATTTTCAAAATTCGGAAAAATGGATTTCTGAAAATATTCTCCTAGTCCTTTTGAGCTGTGGAAGTGATAAACAGGTGTTTGCTTTCTTCCCAACCCAAGGCTTCAGATCGGCGCTCCCAGCTGTCAATCAACCGTTGCTATGGTAACACCCTTTCTGCTGGAGGCTCACTCTGTCCAAAGAGGCACACATAATAAAAATTACCAATGCTAACTTTTAAAGTTTTAAACCGATTCAATTGGAATTTTGGAAGTGAGCTTCTGTAATCCAATTACAGTGAATGTAAAAATTTCAGCTACTTTCGTGAAAAATTCGCAAAGATAGTTTTCTTATTTTTTATCATAAGTAGCGGAAGTCTCTTGAGGGGAGGGAGGGTATCATGCACATAAACAAGAAGAAGATGAATGTGTTGTTCAGGCATACTCCTCACTGGTGGATGCCAGCTGACTTGGTGCATACGCGACCCCCTGCAAATGCTAAATGCCTCTTCTTTCCCCTTCCGTTCTCAGTTGTCGGACGGACATCAAGCTCTCCTTCGACCTACTAGTAATCATCCAATTTTATTGCACTGGAAGTAGTGCCTTTTTTTTTCTTTTTTTCCCCCAGCCAAATTAGGATTTGGTGCACGTCGGAAACCGCTGCCTGTGGTTTTTTTGAGAACAGAGAAAAGGAACTTTAAAAAATGAAGGGGTAACAGTAACACGATTTCCTAAAAGGGCATTTTTTTAAGTACTAATTTCAAATTTCAAGGCTTTTCAAGACAGCATTAAAAACACCGTTTTTCCAGGATATTCCAGGCCTTGAAAACGTAATCATGATTTTCCAGGACTTTCCAGGTTTTCAAGCACGCGTGCGCACCCTGTTTCTTCCATTCGGCTTGGAGAAGACAAGTCAGTTCCTTCACCGATTTTGGACGGTGGGGGCACCCCTTAAGTTGACGCTCCAACTCGTCCCAGAGGTGCTCGATAGGGTTAAGGTCCGGGCTCTGCGCAGGCCAGTCCATTCGATTAACTCCATTGTCACCATACCAAGCCATGGTGGACCTCGCAAGATGACAGGTGGCATTGTCATTCTGAAAGTAACATGGGTCCACCCCGTAAAACTGCCACAACGTAGGAAGCACATGGTCCTCCAAAATGGTGCAGTAGGTCTCAGCGTTGAGTCTACCAGGAATTGCGACCAAGGGTCCCTTGCCATACCAGGAGAAACACCCCCATAGCATAATTCCACCGCCGCCGAACTTCACAGTTGGCACAATACATTCCGGCAGGAGGCGTTCTCCAGGCAGCGCCAAACCCAGACCCTGCCATCCGAACAGTATAGGGTGAACCTTGATTCGTCGCTCCAGAGAACCTGTTTCCACTGTTCAACAGTCCACTGTTGACGTTCCTTTGCACCACGTTAGTCGAGCAGCGCTATTGGACTTGGTGATCAAAGGCTTGTGGGCGGCAGCATGTCCATGATAACCAAACAGATGGGCTTCCTTACGAATGGTATTCATCGAAAGAACACTCCCGGATGCCTGTTGAAACTCTTCTCGGATGTGGCCCATCGATTTGGTGCGGTTCTTCTGAATTTCTATGGGCAGCACCCGTCGGTCTCCAACACCCAGTTTTGTGGGTCTGCCGGGTCGGGGCACATTCCGACAGTCACCTCTCATCTTCCACTTGCCAATCACGTAGGCCACTGTCGATTTTGGGTACTTCAACTCGCTGGATATGTCACGTATGGATCTGCCATTTCTGCGATACCCGACGATTACACCTTTCTCGAAATCAGAGAGCTCCGAACTGCGTGACATCTTGCATGCGATTGGTTGCGTTGTTGTTTCCCACACGATATTTAACGGCGGCGGCTGTGACGTGTATCAGGACCGCAGATATCCTCGATTGCAGGGGTGTCCAATTACTTGTTGGTAGATAGTGACGTGTATATATCCTAGCTTTTATCCCTCTGTTTTAAATATTATTAAATGAAATCAGACATCTAAATTCAATGGCCTCTCAAAAATAAATTATGTATGGGTAAATTAAGATAGTAAGAGTAATGATATTACAGCACTGAAAATAAATTATCAAAAAATCAATCATTTTGCATATGCAATATTTGCAGTCAATAATGATCGGATGATCCTATGCAGTAACTGCTCTGCATCTGTTTTTATGTAGTTAATGGGGGAGGTGTCTCTCATTAGAAAGAAAAAGAATTATGTTCCCCTTTAATTTAATAGAAACATAAGTAGAGAAGTTACTGAATTAATATTTTTTAAAATTTTTTATGGCCAGTAGATTTTGTCATTTGGCTAGTAAAATTTTTATTCCACCAGCCATTTTGGCTAGTAGAAATTTCAGCAGTTTTGCAAGGGCTGCACTACTGAAAGACATATTTACAATGTTTTTCACATTAGCCACTTCAGCTTTCTTTAACACTTCATTTCTTAAAGAGAACTTCTTCACAATATAATCACAGGCTGTTACAAAATATTTTCTTACTGAGGAAAAAAATGCCTTTGTTTGATCATCTTTCAAAGCACTAAGTAACTGACATGTTTGATTTCCAATAACAAGATCAGAATAATCTCTTTGGCTGTTAGGGTCATGGTAAGAAACATCTAATAAATCATGTCTCTTAAGAGCTGCTGGCTCAAAAAATTTAATGTACATATTTGTTAATAATTCATATAACATTTCTCTGAGAATATGTATCTTGGGTTAAGATTACTGCAATGCAAATTCTGAAATAACATTCAACAAAAAACTACAGTATACCTGGTTAAGCTCTGAAGAGAGAAAGTGAAAAAAAAAAATTCTTCACGACTTACAGTAAGTGTTGGATTGCTAGAAGGATTTTGTTTTGAAATAGTATTCTCCTTCACTCTTTTAGAAGTAGACAACTCATCTTCAGCTATCCTTTTTTTTTCTCAGAAATTTCACCACCTTTGCTAACAACAACATGGAAAGTTTTGTGAAGGTATAAGATGAAGATTTCATCTTGACTTCATTCAAGAAAAATTAATAATGGATGCCATTGATCCATTATTCTGGCGCGTGCTTTGCCAAGAGATAGCCATCATGTGCATACATGCTTCAAGATTTTCCTTGTTTTTGTGTCATGAAGCTTTTGAAACTACCTTAATTTTTCTTTACATTTTGAACTCTTTTCTAGATAGTAAAATATGTCTACCAATACCTGGTCAGTGTTCACTGGCAAAGTTAAAGCTGCTTTTTCTGCTACTAAATTAATTAGGCGGCACGGGCAACCAATAACAATTAATTCCTGCTGCTGTTCACCATTTTTTCGTCTCAACATTACTGCTGTGTTGTCCGCACCAAATGCAATACAATTTGAAAATGGAATATGAAAACGTTCAAATTAATTTCTTACTAAATTGGCAATATTTCTTCCAATGGCATCTCCATTTAAATTTGGAACCAATAAGAGGCAACTTTGAATTTTGTTTTCAGCACTACTATGATAGGTTACCACAATAGGATATAATTTGCTTTCACTATCATTACTGCCATGAATGGCTACAGAGAATGCAGTATTTAGCAGATGCTGAACTATTTTGATTTGCATCACAGTGCCCGTTTCCCAGACGACAGTGGTCTTTGTCCTTGCACAAGAATATTTCTTCGTGATTTCGGTCAGGAAACAACTTCTTGAACAACTGTCTAGCATGATCAACACCATTAAGGTGGATCCACCTAAAATCTTTGCCTTATATTTCCAATGGACAAATTTCTGCAGCCATTTTCTTCACAATTAATGCGTTCCCAAGGATGAAAATTCGAACATTGATAAAAAATAACTTCATATTATAGCCTAGTATACTTAATGTTTTCTAAAATTTAACCATAATTAAGCAATCCAGCATTTGTGTCTACTGACGTCATCAAGGTACAGGTTGTGCCATCTATTTTCTGGTCTCAATACCACCAAAGGAAAAGTTATTGATTTTTAATATAATTATGGTTCAGTTTTAGAAAATAATAAGTATACTAGGCTATAATATTAAGTTATTTTTATTGATGTTCAAATTCTCATCCTTGGGAACACATTAATTGTGAAAAAAATGGCTACTGAAGTTCGCCCATTGGAAGTACAAGGCAAAGATTTTTGGTGGATCCACTTTAATTGCAATATTGTGTTCCACCAAAAATGAGGTGAAATAGCATTCAGAGTGAATGACCTCTAAATCAGCACTATTACGCTTAGATTTTTGAAAAAATGAACTAACCTTAGCATTTTCCTCTGCTTCCCTCACATTTGATGCAGGCTTTTGTAATTTTAAATGCTTTGAAACATCACGCTTTCCTCCGTGCAATATCCGGAAATCACACATGCATACACTACAAAAAGCATATTTGTCTCCTTTGTTGGACCGTTTTATGTTGGGAAATTCTAATAAATAATTTCCTCTAAACTGCTGTGAATATTGCTTTTTATTCATCATGATTGGCTTTTATTCTTAAACTCACAGTCTAAAAACACTGGCCACTTTTGGACTCGTGAAGTTTAAAAACAAGTTAGTAAAATCATACAACGCATTGATTATGATACGCTTTCCAACATACCAGAAATCATTACTCAAGTTATGAGGATAACGGCTGTAGAATAAATCTCGCTCCTGCACCGTGACCTTTGACCCCATTTTGATGATATTAAACAGAATTAGTTCAATATACCTTTGAAACAACATACTAAAGTTTTGTCACAATAGAAGCATTTTTAGTCAAGTTAACAGGATAATGGCTGTGGAATAAATCTCGCTCCTGTGCTCTGACCTTTGACCCCATTTCGACGATATTAAACAGAACCGGTTCAGTACATCTTCGGAACAACATGAAGTTTTTTCGCAATCTAAGCATTTTTACGTAAGTTATGACGCATAAGGGCAATGGAATAGATCCCGCTCCTATGCCCATTTTCAATAGGGTTCATCCTCAGGTTGTCCCCTACCGCATACTAAATTTCATCGAAATCGTACCATTTTTACGAGAGTTATCGAGCGGACGGACAGACAGACGGACAAAGCTGGAGCATATATGCTTCTTCAACCTACGGTTGGAAAGCGTAAAAAGGACCACACAAAATGTCTAGCTACCACTCAAAACTGAAGCAAGAAAAGACTGAGAGGGCTTTCTTCCTTCTTAGGCTTCCGGCAATGGCAGAAGCTCCTCCTGCTTTAGTTTTCCCCGTGCCAGGACTGGATAAACAAGTTAGTAAAATCATGCAATGCATTGATTATGATACGCTTTCCAACATACCAGAAATCATTACACAAGATATGAGGATAATGGCTGTGGAATAAATCTCGCTCCTGTGTCCTGACCTTTGACCCCATTTCGATGATATTGAACAGAACCAGTTCAGTATACCTCCGGAACAACATGATAAATTTTTGTCACAATCGAAGCAACTTTGTGTAAGTTATGACGCATTAGGGCGATGGAATGGATCCCGCTCCTATGGCCATTTCAATAGGGTTTGTCCCCAGGTTGTCCCCTACCACATACTAAAATTTCATCAAAATCGGATCATTTTTACATGAGTTAATGCACAATAGACCTTAGGTCGCGGTGCTGGGTCAATGTACCCCCCCCATCCCATTGGTACAAGTACGTGAGTTATCGTGCAGACAGACAGACCTGGATGGAGAATATATATGCTTCTTCAATCTACGGTTGGAAAGCGTAAAAAAAATTAAGAAACTATCTTCCCGATTTCTTCACGTAAGTGGCTGGAAATTTTATACATACCGTAATTGGCTAAGAGATGAAGACCCTAAAAATTTCAAGTGAATTGGTAAAAAAGTTTTTAAATTAGCAAATTAGCCTTAAAATGCTGATTACGAATTCTGGGCATGCCAGCCACATAATAAAGAAAGAGCAAATACATTTTTTTTGGCTCGTTTAAAAAGTTTTTAATCAATTGACACGAAATTTAGAGGGCTCATTTCTATTAGCGATTTACGATGATCAAAATTTCAGACATTTTCATGAAAAATCCACGGAGATAAACTTTTGTATTTTTTTACCACTTACCATCAAAATGTAACGAAAATACAGCTGGTGTGGGCGGGGGGGAGAGAGAGAGAGAGAGAGAGAGAGAGAGAGAGAGAGAGAGAGAGAGAGAGAGAGAGAGAGAGAGAGAGAGAGAGAGAGAGCTGTAGTGCATGCGTGCGTGTTTCGTTCCAAGCTCACAGTTCAAATTGCCCTGCAGGAACGCCAGGCGGAAGCAGCTCATAAAATTTCACGGACTTACTGACTGAATGATTAGACACCCCCCCCCCCCCCGTTTCTTTTTCTCAAACAATGTTACAAAAAATCCTTTATTCTAAAACAACATAAACAACTTTTAAATAATAAAGAAATACAATACCAGTATTTAAAAATGATACATTTCTTAAAATTTAACCAAAAAAAAAAAAAAGGTCTCAAATTTGTCAAAATCCGCAAGAAACCCAGAGCATTCGTAAAATCATAAGGTAACACAAATTTACGTAAAAATTACGGAAAAATCGGAAGACTTGGCAGGTATGTAATTACTGTTACAGTCCAGTGGAATTTGATACACACTTTTTTTTTCCATCCTGTCTAGGACTTGAAAATTAACTTTTTTATTTTTATTTTCAAATACTTTTCAAGGTTTTGAAGGAGCATACAAACCATGATGGCCAGTGGACATAGTATGTTCATTTGTCATTACATCAATTTATCAGATAGGACAAATCTCAAATTCTTTAAATATCTCAATAGAAAAGTTCTAGCTCTGACCAATAAATAGAAGTCCTTTCACAATTCAATATTGCACAACACTGACTAGAAAATCAAAATATAACACTGTCAATTAATCACATTTTTGCCCCGAGTTTCACGTGAATATTACATTACCAGAAAATTGTTTACTTTGCCTTTCACAGTACATCACAAAGACAAAAATCTGAGTACAGAATTTCCAGTAGAATAAAACTTACTCTAGAATCACATCCCTCGATCATTGTAACCAAAATTTATTAAAATATTAAATTGTTGCTCCTATTCCTCATGTAGCAGAACTTGAAGTTGATTTTCAGCTTCAAACTGCTGTGTTTTGACAGCAGTGTGGGATGTGTTTCCGATTAAACATTACAAAGACACTGCTGAAACCAAGAAATCTTTCTGGAAACACTATCTGAAATACAGATATTTAAAAATTGTGGGAACGTAGGTAAAACCATGAGGCTTCCTGCTTTCACAGAGAAATATGATGCAAGTGTCTTCTATGACTACTGTAATAATGTGATCAGACTGGAATCAGACGATTGGAGGTCCTTTAGTAGTCCCGAAGACAGTTCCCCTTCTACAAAAAGGAAATTCTGAACATGTTTTAGTAACTTTTGGTTCTAATATCAGCAGACAGTGCCTACAAGGTGTCCAGGTGCTGTCCTAACCAGAGTGATCCCCAGACTTCTCCCCACTACAGAACTTGTGAAATGTCTTTATGTCAGATGACTCAACACCTCTGCACGACCCCCTCCCCCCAGACGGCAAAGGATTGTGGACACAGGTCAGCAATAACTCAGAACACTAGCTAGGCACTTTGATGCCACACTGTTTTGCCAAATGTATAGCCCAACATGTATGTTATTTAACAACTGAATCATGGTTAAATAACTACATTACGCGGTCTCCCTCACCCATCAAATTCATATAATCCCCCGGACATGAAATCACTTCTTGACCACCTACTTGTCGGCATGTTTGGTAAGTTTCATCTTATTTCACTCGTTCCTTCATTGTGTAGCATTTTCTACGTCGAGCAGTGTATATTAATATTGGGATATACTAAGCTTAAGAAGATTCATTCCAGGATGGAACAGTTAAATGCAGTAAGTTTAAATTTAATGAATTGTTAATGAACTTGTGTTCATGGATGAAAATACTGAAACAAAACATGGACTGCAAAAAACTACAATAAAAAATTTATGTTCACAGACTAAAAGAGTTACAATTTTAATACCTTAAACTAAAGGGTGTCCTAAGATGAGATTTGATGCTTTTGTCTTCCAGACCTGAAAAAACTCCTTCAACTGAGAGGATCAATGTGTTCCCATATCCTTCACAGTCACAACCATAAGGCTTTCTCTGCTTAGGAACAATGCCATCTCATCATGGAATGTACATCGCAGAAACAGCCTTGCTACAGAAACATGCATCTCAAAATGCATGCTCAGAAGACAGAGACAGTCCACTACCAAGAAAAATAAATACAGACAGCTCAAAGTGAGTGATGTGGCAATGGCAGCATTAGTTTGCACAACAGCTGAGATAATAAAGCAGGTGTTAAATGATCTACACATAACCCCTAGGCAGGGCCGTAACCAGAAAGAATTTTCGGGGAGGGTTTCTAAATTTGAAAATTAATTTTCACTGTATGTTATACATACACTACTACTAATTTTCACCATAAGCTATACATACAGTACTCGCGCTAATCAGTTCAACGATACCCCTAATACCGAAACAGGGTCAAAAACAGAATTCTCATTATCATCACTTTGTACTCTTTAACAAATTTTCTTTAACCTGATTATCTGTTATTGCCACACTGTTCCCGCCTTGCAACACCAAGAAGGAACCATGCAATTCGAATGAAATTTATATCACACATTACTGATATGACTGTACATATAAGTGATTTAATTTTTAGAACAATACAACAATTTCTACGTGCAAAAATCAGTATCTTGTGAAGCCTCTGCGAGCTGCAGTAAGAGCTTCTAGCCAGCGTGGCATTGAGTCGAAAAGGTGTTGGATGGTGCTCTGGGTAATTGCTTGCCAGGCGGGATGTGAGTCCACATATCACTGGTACTGACCTCTGGAGGACTTTGATGGGCCAGTTGCCAAGTGACCATATCTCAGACATGTTTAGTAGGCGAAATGTCTGGCTCACGTGCAGGCCAGGGAAGAAATGGTATCTGCGGTGCTGCGAAGAGGGCTTGAACATTCCTGACAACATGTGGTCGGGCATTACCCAGCTGGAATATAGTGCCAGAGGTGATCTGAAGGAAGAGTATGACTTCTACCTGTACAACTTTCCTGATGTAGTGGTCGTTGTTGAGATTGCCCTCAAGTCGTAGCAGCCGAGATCGCGAATGGTACCCAATGGCACCCCACACAATCACACTTGGCGTTTGGCCTGTATGACGCTTGACAATGCATGCTGGAAGAAGGCGCTCACCACAATACCGTCTAATGCACATGCAGCCATCATGGTAGTCCAAGTTGAATCAGCACTCGTCCGAAAACACGACAGGTTGTAAATCAGCACGCCATTGTCTGTATTGAAAACCCCATTCCAGCCTGAGGCGTCCATGGTTCAGGGTCAAAGGAATCCGCCACAAAGGAATGCATGCAACCAGTCCTCTGTGCAGCAGACTGCTTCAAACTGTGGAGGCAAACAATGCCCCACCTGTTGAAATGCTCCACAGTTCGTCACTACCATGCGGACGAAGTGTCTGTCACCCCGCGGTGTTGTCACATTTGAAAGGTGCATCAACAATCCGGTAGTGACCGAGAAACCACTGGCGGATTGTCGATGCATCTGGTTCTTTTCGGTTCACTGCTGCCACACGCGCTTCACTGTCATTGCGTTATGTCCCGTCCGAGCCACAATGTCGCGGTACGAAAATGCACCTTCATGCAGGCCAATTATTTGTCCTCATTTAAACTCTGTCATATATTGCATCCTTGTTGCTGCCGAAGCATTACTGAATCCTGGAGACCCTTTTACAACTCACTGTTGGTAATGCACAGCTGGTGTGTATCCTAAGCAGCCCTCTCTTTATGGTGTGTATCCTAAACAGCTGTCTCTTTATGCCCCACCTTGACAGTTCAGAGGGTCCTGCTGGGCCCAGACATGTGCAATGACTCTTCGCTTCTAATCATTTGCATATCCTATCCTGCTCTGTATATCCTAGAAGTTTCATGTGACTACCATCATTCCTTCATGGTGTTGCAATTTTCACAAACAGTAGTTTATGTTAAAAAAATTTCTCTGTCACATTTTACTTGTGCATGAAATTCTTCTACTTAATACTCCTCATTTTTTAAATACTGGCTTACATGCTATAATAATTACACAAGTATATGGATCTATCTATCCTTTTTATTTAGGTACGGCATTTTGGCGAGGATTTAACCCCCAGAACCCCTGCCTGGATACGGCCATGCCCCTAGGGTTCATTAACAGGGTGTCTACCAAATTTGGAAAATGTAATTTGATGACCAATAAAAAATCTGTATATATATATATATATATATATATACTTATACTAGAATTGGGATGTAAGGTCAGGTGATGCGTAACATCACAGCCTCTCCTTGACAAATGTCAACCCCGCCTTCTCGTGGTGCATCCTGTTCCCACTAAAGGGGCTCTGACGACCGCTAATAGCGGTATAACTATACCATCGGGATCAGAGGAAATGCTATCCCACACTCACCAACCCGCTTGGCCAGCGTGGTGAGTTATGGCCAAACCCCTCCAAAATGACTCCACAACTTAAATCTTGGCTCTCAGTCTCCGGCAGCTGGAATGTACCTGGCCAAGGCAGCAGCCAGTGCGACATGAAGGCAGAGGGTGCTTAGAATCCCCGGAGGACCGGACTAGGCTGCCATCTGATGCTGACCTTGGCTACGTATAATAGACGCTCCCTATCTTCTGATTCAAGGCTTCTTGAATTGGAAGAGGAACTACAAAGGATAAGTGGGACATCGTCGGGCTAAGTGAGGTAAGGAGAAAAGGAGAAGATCTCATTGAACTGAAAAGTGGACATCTCTTCTACTATCGTGGGACAGATATGAAGTCAGAGGGTGCTAAGAATCCCCGGAGGATCGGACTAGGCTGCCATCTGATGCTGACCTTGACTACGTATAATAGACGCTCCCTATCTTCTGATTCAAGGCTTCTTGAATTGGAAGAGGAACTACAAAGGATCAAGTGGGACATCGTCGGGCTAAGTGAGGTAAGGAGAAAAGGAGAAGATCTCATTGAACTGAAAAGTGGACATCTCTTCTACTATCGTGGGACAGATATGAAGGCAGAGGGTGCTAAGAATCCCCGGAGGATCGGACTAGGCTGCCATCTGATGCTGACCTTGGCTACGTATAATAGACGCTCCCTATCTTCTGATTCAAGGCTTCTTGAATTGGAAGAGGAACTACAAAGGATCAAGTGGGACATCGTCGGGCTAAGTGAGGTAAGGAGAAAAGGAGATCTCATTGAACTGAAAAGTGGACATCTCTTCTACTATCGTGGGACAGATACTGGCAGAACTAGTGGTGTTGGATTTATAATAAACAAGAAACTGAAGGATAAAGTTGTAGAAGTTGAAAATTCCTCTGACAGGGCTGCACGACTCGTTATCCAACTCTCGAGAAGATACCAGGCTCAGATTATTCAAACTTATGCACCCACCACAAGTCAACCTGGAGAAGAAATTGAAGAATTTTATGAAGAAATTCGACATCTAAATAATAAAGGTAAGCAGCACTTGAAGATAATTATGGGAGATTTCAATGCAAAAATAGAGCAACGGCAACAGAATGAAACTTTAGTAGGTAAATTTGGTCACTGCAACAGAAACCATCGTGGAAATACTCTCGTTGAGTTTGCAGAGGCAGAAGGGTTTTTCATCTTGAACTCCTTTTTCAAGAAAAAGCCACACAGGAAATGGACATAGAGACCATCCAAATGGGACGACAAGTGAAATTGATTTTATTATGTGTAACAAAAACTTCGTCATAGAAGACTGCAGTGTGCTAAACAAGTTCAACACAGGTAGTGACCATAGATTGGTGAGATGTAAGATGCACCTCAACACTAAACTCGAACGTGGCAAGCTCATAAGACAAACAAAATGTATTGACATAACCAACCTTATAAAACACCATAATACCTTCAAGTTGGAACTGAAGAACAGATTCTCTGCTTTAGAAAGCCTAACATCGGAAGACGTGGATATTTCTGAAATTAACAGAAAAGTAACCAAAGCTCTTATGGAAACAGCAACAAAATTAGCTGGGTCTAAGAACAAGTTGCATGTGAACAAATTATCAGGAAAAACCAAAATGTTGATGCACAAAAGAAGAGAGATGAGGACAACTAAAGAAGATGTGACTTCCAAAGTGGAATATATAGAGCTATGCAAGACAGTACGAAAAAGTATCACCGAAGACGTAAGGAAATTCAACTGTGAACTAGTGAGGAAAGCAATTGAAAACAACCAAAGCCTAAAGATAGCAAAGGGACATCTCAGTAAGGGAAGAAAACAGATTATGGCACTGAGAAAAGAAGATGGTTCTGTAACAAGAAATAGAGGCGAAATTTTGACAAGAGTGAAAGATTTCTACTCCAAATTATATGAAAGGGATGATACACGTACTCCAGACATCATGAAAGGTACCAGTACCAGAGTTCTTCCAGTCCTCCCAGCAGAAGTTGCTCATGCAATCAAGAACATGAAGCGGGGGAAAGCTCCAGGAGAAGATGGAATTACTGTTAGACATCATACAAAAAGCAAGTGGACAAATCGAAACAGTACTCGCCCAAATTTTCACTCGATGCCTTAATGAAGGGAAGATTCCTGAGGATTGAAACAATGATACAATGATCCCACTACATAAAAAAGGTGACATTGAGGATCTCAGGAACTACAGACCTATCAGATTCCTATCAGTGGTTTATAAAATCTTCACTAAAGTTCTTTCACACCGTTTGAAAGTAACACTGGACATGGCTCAACCTAGAGAACAAGCTGGATTCAGGAGTGGCTACAGCACAATAGATCATATCCACGTACTGAGAGAACTAATTGAAAGAGTGAGGGAATATGAACTTCCATTGTGCATGGCTTTTATCGATTATGAAAAAGCCTTTGATTCGGTGAAACCATCAGCAGTTACAATGGCTCTGAAATCCTGCGGTATTGAAGATGCATACATTAATATTATTAATAACATCTATGAAAATGCAAGTGCAAAGATTCAGCTGTTTGAAAATACAACACACATACAAATTGGAAAGGGAGTGAGACAAGGTGACACCATATCTCTGAAGCTCTTTAATGCCACATTGGAAAATGTCTTTCAATCACTGAACTGGGAAAACAAAGGGATAGAGATTAATGGAGATTATCTAGCCCACCTTCGTTTTGCTGATGACATAATCATTTTTGCAACTACCCCATCAGAGCTGCAGAGTATGATCCAGGAACTTGCTCACAAGAGTAAAGAAGTGGGATTAAAAATGAACTTTCAGAAGACAAAAGTGATGTTCAATGCTTTTACAAGAAATGAAGATTTATCGATTGATGGAGAAAAGCTGTAGATAACAGACACGTATGTTTATCTTGGACAGCAGATATCAAGTGAGGGTCACATTGATGAAGAAATTAATCGGCATACAAAACTTGCCTGGAGAGCTTTTGGAAGAAACAGCATAACTTTCAAGAGCAATATGCCATTATGTCTTAAAAGAAAAGTGTTTGATCAATGCATCCTTCCAGTGCTTACGTATGGTGCAGAGACATGGACCTTAACTAAAAGAGACATACAAAGGCTGCAGACAACTCAAAGTAGCATGGAGAGGTGCCTGCTGCTGTAACCAGGAGAGATAAGAAGAGGAACTCGTGGATCAGAAAAATGACAAGAGTGGAAGACATCATGATCAGAGTTAAATCCCTGAAATGGCAATGGACTGGGAATACTGCCAGAACAACAGACCATCGATGGACAGCGGAAATTTTAGATTGGATTCCAAGGGACAGGAAAAGACCCAGAAGAAGACCACATGGAAGATAGGTGGATGAAATTCGAAAGTATGCAGGAGTGACATGGAGGAGACTGGCACAAGACAGACCATTGTGGAGGAAACTTGGAGAGACCTTCGTGCAGCAGTGGATTGATAATGGTTGATGATGATGATGATGATACTAGAATTATTAAAATATTCTAAACTGAATCGAACCGAGCAAACCAGAAAGCACAAAGTCATAAACCAAGTTGTGCTGAAAAGCAGCAAACCCAAGTCCTGACTGATTATATATATAACCCTATCAGCCAATTTGAATTCGAAAACTCAATTATAGTTCAGTTTGAATTTTTACTGTTTTTCGTGTCAGGCATTTCTGAAAGTGCTTCATTCCGTGGTATAAGTTTGTCTTCTCAGTTTTTGAATTCAAATTGGCTGATAGGGTTATTATAAATCTCTCTCCGTCTCTCTCTCTCTCTCTCTCTCTCTCTCTCTCTCTCTCTCTCTCTCACACACACACACAGTCGAGTCACATTATTGTGACCACCTCCTACTTTTGATGTCAACAGAACGTAGCCAATGAAAGAAGGCATGTGTCGTGAGCTGGCTTGGAGGGTATATAAGGTGTGCTGTAAGCATTCTGTAAACATATCACTCGTTGCTGTCATGGATAAAGGGAGCAATGTATCATATTTGCAAAAAGGGATGATTATCAGCTTTCGGCCCAAGAATGGCATTATTTCTGAAACAGCGCAGTTTGTGAACTGTTCATGTGGCGCTGTGTTTAAAGTGTATCATGATTGGAGAACTGGCACCATTGCGAATAAGCTACATGGAAACTGCAGAGCACCACGTGCCACTGATGTGAGAGGTTAATGTTGGCTGCAAAGGTGCATGAGCAACTCACTGGCCAAATGAACCAGGGGGCTACCAGAAGTGTGTCTAAAACAGTTTGGCAAACCCTGCTGAATATGGGGCTTTGATTCAGATGGATGGTCACTGCACCTATGCTAACGAAGATGCATCGGCAGAAAAGGCTTACATTTGCACGGCAGTAATGGAATTGGACGTTTGCTGATAGATAAAGGATTGCATTTTCTGATGAGTCACGTTTTCTGCTTTATCGAACGGATGGTCGTTGGCATATAAAGCGAGAAACATCAGAGACAAACACTATTTAACCATTGCTGGAAGAACATAAGCTGGTGGGGGCAGCGTTATGGTCTGGGGAATGTTTTCGTGGCATTCCCTGGGTTCACTCATACAAGTGGAAGGCTATCGACCAAATTCATTATGAATCCATCCTTGCAGACCATGCACACCTATACAGGCTGACTGTCTTCCTTGGCGCGGATGGGATCTTCTAGCACGATAGTGCGATGTGTCACACAGCTAGAAATGTTCCAAGAGTGGTTGGAAGAGCACACTTGCAGTTTATTATCATCAGAAATGGAATGGGTATAGTGTAGTCTCTCTCTTCAATAATGGAAACTCTTTAACTCATAAGTAATAATAATGGTGCTTAACATGATTTTGAATTATGTTGTAAAAGAGTACATTTTATTTTGATTCCCATATTTGAAAGGTAAACGTGAAAAACCTGTCTGAAACGTCTTCATTTCATTAGGGCATGGACAACTAACTGTCTTATGATTCAAGCTCAAGTCTGTGTAGGTCAGGCAGTGTTAGAATTAGAAATAAATCTTCTACTGGCCCAGTGGACACCTAGAATTTGCAAACCACTGGTTCACCAAAATGCCCACTGGTCCACAAATAAATAAAAAAAAAAAAGGTGTTTATAATATATGTAGAAAATAACGTATCATTTTAATTGAATTATCTCCAGTATTTGTTTTTAAAACATCTAATTTGAAAGTGCAACTGAAAGGACAAAGAATGTTTCCAGAATAAGATTCCGATGGATTGGCGATATAACAGCTAAGAGTATATTCCCGATCTGTTCTTAAGTAAGAAGGAACAAGGAGACGAAAAAAACAAAAAATCTTATACATTAGCAGCCTTTTTTTATGTTTTATTGTTTAGGGTTTAGCTTCCTTTTCCTTATTTTTAGTCTTATTGCTCATCCCTCCTACTTTTCCATGAAGTTAGTTTTAGTCCTCCATTAAACACTGTTTCATGTGAATTGCTCTTTTGTAAAAATTACCTTTACACATCCCATTGTCCCCCCCCCCGCTAGCAAAAGCTGGCTTGTGTCTGGTGTCAGTATCGGCTGCATTCACTAGGGTAGGCGAAGATAAGAAAAAACGGCTGTTGTCATTACGTCATTACAAGACAAGGACTGAGGAACTGCCTTTCTGTAATTTTTGTTTCTTCCACTGTTTACAAATCATGAGTAATAAAAAATAGCTGCTGTTCTTTAGCATTTTAGGAAACTATCACTAGTTTACAGCCTGAAAAGAAAACCGTACAGCAAGGTAAAAGAAATAGAAATTCATTTTTTAACTTGTGACAACTTAGGAAAAAAAACTTACTGGCTATCTGGGCCAGTAAAATCAACAGTTCAGTGGTCCGACAGAAGTTTTACTAGCAAATAGCCAGCGGACCACTGGGCAATTCGAACGCTGTCAGGTGTAATTGATATGAAGCATCACACTGATATACACCTGCCTTGATAATGTTACAGTCATTCTTCACAGTGTCCTTGATGCTTTTGAGACAAATATAAATTACTTTATCCTGTAAAATTATTCCAACTCATAATTACAGAAATAAGAAAACAAAAAAACTTTCTTCTAATTTGGGTTACTTTTATAATAGCAGACAGTTAAAATCCCTAGATGTTAACCATGATCAATTGTCAAAGCTCTAACAACAGTAAAACTAAGATTATTCTTACACCCACTGAT
Source organism: Macrothele yani (assembly GCA_039090855.1). NCBI lineage: Eukaryota > Metazoa > Arthropoda > Arachnida > Araneae > Macrothelidae > Macrothele > Macrothele yani. The sequence continues at coordinate 2,295,511 of CM076995.1, read as the reverse complement.
GACAATAATAAAACCAAAGCTCAAATTTTTTGAAATGATTATAACTCTTCTGAAAATTATTGTCATGGGACATCAAACACTTTTATATGATGCCCCCACCCCCAAATATGTATAAACAAACTGTTTTTTATCATTTAGCAATTTTTTTTGGGGGGGAGGAGGAGTCTTTAAAATTTACATTATTCGTATACCATGGTAGCAATTTGGAGGTGATATATACAGTAAATTATTTCAAAAAATTGAGTGTGAATTTATACCACTGCCATCACTGCATATAAGGGTAAGCTTAACAAAAAAAAAAAAAACTTTCTCACCAACCTTAGATTTATTTCTTTTTTGAGGTTTTCTGCATAAATGCATCAATTAGGGAGGATTTTCTTTTATGAACTACCCTATTCATTTTTAATGCTTCAAGTTCATGTTGTCTTTCCTTTTGTCCGAGTTTCTCTGCTCCTTCTAGAATGCCATATGCAATTCATATTGCAGGTATGTTTTTTTAACACGTCTTTTGTAAAAAAAGATCATGCTTATGTTATCGGTTTGTCCGTCTGTCTGTACCCACGATGTCTCTGCAACTATTAGTACGATTTGAAAAATTCTTTTTGCATTGGGAAGCTTGAAATATGCGAATGATGATCCTTTCTTTTCTTTCTTTTTTTACGATGTACAATTTCGCCGCTAGAGGGCGTAAATGCAGATGATGTCGAATTCAAAAAACGTTTTAATCCACATATTTGCTTCTAAACATCCGATTGAAAAAAATCTTTTATATTTTGATTCCATTTATGTCGAAGAGTATTTTAGATATAGTTACTTTTTTCAAATTATGCATAGATTTTCCGCTAGGGGGTGTAAAAGAAAATTACATTTCCCCGATAACTCTTCTTCTAAAACTCCGATTTGAAAAAAAAAATCTTCAACGGATACACCTCCTGATGGAAAATCTTTTGCATATAATTTCAAATTTTTGGTAAATAATACTTTGGCCACCAGGGGGCGTAAGTGTTAATTTTTGCTTCTGATATATTTACCATAAAATCTGAGCTTCTAAAATATCGATTGAAAATATTCTTTCGTGGACTGATGCCACTCGCATCGATAAACCTTTTCGGAATATTTTCTTAAAATATTCCACAGTTTCTCCGCCAGGGGGTGTAGATGTATATCTTATTTTTGTCAATATCTCTACTCCTAGAAGTCCGATTTGAAAAATTCTTCTTTGTTGATAGTGTTTTTAGTGTGACATGTTTTTTATATAATTTCAAAATTTTCAAGTAATTCATAGACTTTTCGCTAGGGGCGTAGAGGTAAATTGCGTTTCCCCCTATATCTCTGCTTGTAAATCTCTGATTTAAAAAATTCTTTCTGCACCGGATACAGCTCCTGATGGGAAATTGTTTGCACATAATTTTTAATTAAAAAAAAAAAATGGTTTGGCCACCAGGGAGCGTAAATCTTAATTTCCGCTTGATGTATTTGCAGCAAACTATGAGCTCCTAAAATCTCGATTGAAAAAAAAACATCATTTGTAAACCTACTCATGTCGACAAACCATTTGGAAACATTTTCTTCTTAAAATAATGCATGGTTTTTACGCCAGGGGGCGTAGATGCATATCTTATTTTTGTCAATATCTCTTGAAAAATTCCTTCTTTGTTGGATAGTGTTTCTAGTGTGACATGTTTTTCATATAACTTGAAAATTTTCAAGTAATTCATAGACTTTCCGCTGGGGGCGTAAAGGTAAATTGCTTCCCCCTATATCTCTGCTTCTAAATCTCCGATTTGAAAAATTCTTCCTGTATCACATAGAAGACCTGGTGGAAAATATATTTCACATAATTTCTAATGTTTGGTAAAGAATGGTTTGGCCACCAGGGGGCGTAAATGTTGATTTCTGCTTCTGATGTATTTGTAGCAAAATCTGGGCTCCTGAAAACTCGACTAATTTTTTTTTTCTTGGACCAATACCGCTCATATGGAAAATCCTTTTGAGAATACTTTCTTCCTAAAATAATGCATGGTTTTCCCACCAGGGGACGTAAAGTCACATCTTATTTTTGTCGATATCTCTGTTTCTAAAAGTCCGATTTGAAAAATTATTTCTGTGTTGGAGAGCGTTCCCGGTGCGAAATGTTTCTCATATAAATTCATGTTTTTCTTAACACGCAAGTCTGGAACCAGAGGGCGTAAGCTCACGATTGCGTTTACAGCCATATCTGAGGGATTAAAAACCCGATTGTAAAACTTCTTTCTTTCGTCAGATACTATTGTTTTCCATACTGGCTCCATTGACTTTGAATAGCTTTGATAAATTTAATTTGCGCCAGAATGGATTCAAAAGATGTGCTTATACACCCGAAAATTCGGTGTCATCTTTCTTGTTTTTTTTTGTTTTTTTTTAACACTTGCTTTAGTCTCTCATTGACTTCTCTAAGCACAGAGTTTGATGATTCTTGTACTTCTCTTTTTTTCTTGAACAAGAATTTTTATCTTGTTTTCCAGGTTTTCTATAGTTTGCTTTCTGCTCTTCAAATCCTTCATTTATCAATTCTTGTTTCAATCTCTCAGCACTTTCTCTGCTTTCAGTTGCTGTTCCTTTAACCTCTGCTCCTCTTCCAAATGGTTGCTATATGACCTATGTTGTGCATTAAGTGCTAATTTTATTAGTTCTTTGGTTATTAGCACCTTTGCAACTTGGTTGCTATACATTTTTAATGCATCTCGAATTGTTAGTCTCACACTTAAATTTTTCCGTGACTCACTTATAAACGTGGAAAGAGCGATGACTTCTATTTGATGTTCCTAATCCACGTCAACTGTGTATTTATTGTTCATTCGCTTTCTGGTTATTTGTTCAGTTGCTGCTGTTCATCTTTGGTGAATCCCCAGCATTGTGCGGGGCTCCAAAGAAGCAACCTGCCAGGTGGTTTGGCAGTTTGCTGTATGTGAGTCTGGAGAATTTTGAGGCCGCTATGGTGCAGTGGAAGCATGTCCGAAGCGCAACTGGAAGACCCTGGGTTTGATTCCCAGTGGTGGCCGATGAGAATTTTTCCGTGACTCACTTATAAATGAAATATGGAGAGAGCGATGACTTTTATTTGATGAAAGAACTATTCGTGATACAGAAGAGCCTCTCTCTACGTCAAAGTTGCAATGTGATAAAGCAAGGCAAGCTTTCACAACTTTAGCCAAAGATGGATATTTCCAGTCTCCAAATGTCTTTTGATACAATATGACTCTCCAAAAATGATCAATCCTAATTTCGCTATTTGGAATAAATTCTTATACATACAAGTACATCTATCTAGACCCACATGACTAGAGGAACGACCTACTCAAATGACAAAAAGTACATTCTCATTATTTTTAACAGATACACAGAAATTTCTCACCAGGTGATTTTCGATTACCACTTAATTTTTTTATTATGAACAATTCTTAATTTATATTAAACAGTTTGTAGATAGTGTAAAGTGAGTTTAAATGTCTGTTGGCGAAAACATGCATTTTCCCTGTCATTTGGAAAATAAAGCTGTAAAAACAATCACGCAAATTTATTTCAATGAACATATCATTCATGAAATTCTAGTTGCAAAATTTGACTTGAAATTGATACATTTAACTGCAAATAAACTTCAGTAAGCACAGAAAACAAGTCTTTAATATGGCGAAGGCAAGATATGTGCTCGCTCCTGGCACTGCCGTATTCCAAGCAGAAAAACAGGACACTTTTTCGGCGGAATATCTTGATTTGAGTAGGTCGTTCCTATAATCATGTGCGGGTCTAGTCTATACTTCCCACTGACTTTCCTCCATCACATTTGCAATAAAGCAGAAAGCAATAAACTGAACAAGACATATCGATAACGATTCGCATGGTTCATACGCTTTTTCAATCACAAAATCCCAGTACTTTTCCAGGACATACGATCCAAATGCTCTTACTTAAAATATAGTTAAACCATATGTCTGTTCAATTTGTAACCTACAACAAACAACTTCCAGCACGATTGGGCAAACTTAATACATAATCCAAAAAATGATGTCTGCTACAGCTAATCAGAAACTTAGAATCACAAATAAATACTGAAATACCAAAACTGTTACTGAAAATGTGACCAGGTTTAATATCTACTAAACTTTTATATACAGTATACCACACTGATTTTGAGAAAATTTTATTTTTCTACTTTGACTTTAGTTTAATTATTGAAGCAAATTACAAAATATAAAAAAACCCATAAAACTCAAAAATACATAGGTATGTGGCATTTCTTTTGAAATGCTTTCATATATCACACAATCAATACATAAAATACTATTTGTATTTAATTATCTTGAAATAATGCTTACATTGGAAATTCAAAAGTAAGGAAAGGTGAAATATCTAGAACTTTTTCAAAGGACCAAAGGGATTGTTATTTCTTAAACACATATTCATGGGAGCAAGTATTTGTGTTACATTTTATTTATGGAAGAAATTTTCAACATAATATCGATGCTGTAGCTATGCTTTAAATTTTTACTCGCCAGCAAACAAAGTATGCACAAAAATTTCCAACGTGAAATGAAAGAGAATAACGGGAAAACCTTACACCCAAGGGCTGTGTGCAATTGTATTCATTTAGTGATCATGGCAATTTAACTGGGCATGATTTAAAAACTAATTATAGAAGCTCAGAAAATACTAAGAAACAACTAAATTTAAGTTTCTGATATTAGAAAGCAATCTGATTTTATGGCAAATTTTTATATAAGTATTCATTACAAAATTTCAGTAAAGGTAAAATACCCCCATGGGTGCAAGTTCTGAGATGTGGCCAAGACTGAAAATATTTCTAATACCCCCCCTCCCCCATGCACACTCAGACATATACATTAAATATTATATTATATGTGGTTAAAATTCATTATTAAATCAAAAGAGCATAAAACGACCGAACATTAATGTATATACATGTAAACAAAATTTGATGTCCATGCAAATTGTAATCGGAAAGTTAAATTTGATTATTAGGTATGAACTACCAGTTGAAATTTAACAAATTTCCAAAATTCCTTATCTTGCAAAAGAAAAAAAAAGAAAAAAAATCTTGCATAATATTCAAGTCCAATCTACATATCTGCTGCTTATATAGTATTTTAAGCCCATAATAGAAATATGTTAACCAAATTATTGAAATTGTAATAATACATAACATACCATGTAAGATGTTCCAAATAATCTTTAGTAAATTCTGTTGAATCAAATAAGTGTTGCACACTTTTAAAAGTCATTTAAATTGTAAAATTACATAAGGATTAAAAAAATTATAATCAAGATTATGCATGTCCAACTGTAGTTGCGTACACAGAGAGCTCGTTTCATTAATTCACTTCACCATGATCACAGTTTTATAGTAACCATCACAAATTTTCACAGGTGAATTATTTCTTTGAACAGGAGCGACTCCAGGCAATGTTTGTGTATGCTGCTGTGCTCGTACACACTTTTGATGATCAGCATCCTTACTGTGTCTCAACAGCTATTTTTTACCATTGCTTCCATAGTTTAACTTTCTGCTGCAGAAAACACAAAAGCTAAACTCTGGTTCCTTAATTTTCCGGCACCAAGAACCAAATTTGACGTCATGAGCAGAGATCATGCTAGGTTTTTTTCAAAAGAGTAAAAATACTCCTTCACAATTTTTGAAGAAGTATTTTTCTTTTCAAAGGAGTAATTTTAAAGAACGAACAATTATCGCATTAAATTTTTAGCTAAATAATATTTTATATTAAAACAACTAATTATATCTATATATAAATATGTAAACATGAATTAGCATGTAATTGATTTTCTTTTATATAAAATAAGTATTAATTTATCAAAAATCTTACCTACTTGTCTTGTTTTATCCATGAGGCTGCAAAAAATTTTGTTTTGCTTTCAAAAGACTGTACCAAAACTTGTGTGTGTGTTGCTTCACAGATTCAGATTCTACACACTCAAACTTCAAAAAGAGTTCTATTGTGGAGGAAGGAAATCTACAGTCTATCTCAATCACAAAAGATAAAATAAACCTTCATTGGACATTGTGATGTGCAAGTTTAGTACTGCAAAGTTCAACTAATTTATTATTTTGCAGCATGTTTTCCTCCAGCTCTGAAAAAAAAAAAATCTTGAAACTATGTATGAGATGTTTACAGTTAACTTAATTGAGAGTTGGTTGATTCAACCATTCTTCTAATATGAGGAATGTCCAGTTTCTCCCTTTGCAACTATTTATAGAGGGAAAATAACATTTAACAATAATTCAGGACAGTGGAACATCGCGAAAAAAATAAATAAAAAATAACGAAAAAATCTTCGCTTTGTCCGACTTCCGTTTTCGGAAATTTTCCCTCCATTTTCAAGCTGAAACCCAATCGGTTATCAAACAAAGTTATATTTTACAAAAAAAAATGAGCAGAGGAAATATTGCGATTACAGAATAAATCTGCAGTTCGTCTAACTTCCGTTTTTCAAAAGTTTTGAAAGACGAAATTCCGTCCCAAGCCGGACCCCCCTCCCCCCTCCTTCCGCCACCACCACGCGCGCGCGCGCGCACACACACACACACACACACACCCCCCAAAAAATTATCTTCAGTTTTGATGACAGCAAAGAGTTACTCTTCGAATCCGCGAAAGAAACTCGCGCCTAAAATTTACAAGGAAATTTTTGCTCCGTCGAACTTCCGTTATCGGAAACTATTGTCTACACTTTCAAACTGAAATGCAAACATTAATGCAATAAATTGATATTTAATAACAATACTGGACAGAGAAAACTTCGCGAGAAAAAGAAATTACGTTCGCGGGAAAAAATTTCACTCCGTTTAGCTTTCCTTAGTTCTGAAAAACGGAATACTGTTCCCCAGGCGGAAAACGAGTCCTCCTCTCACACTAATCCTCCGAAAATAAAACATTTTTTTTCATCGCTCGGGTATAACCGTAATGTGGAATTCCGTGAATCCGAAGAACAATCTCATGCCTGATTCGTAACAGTCTGCGATATGCAAAATGAACTGCTCATACGGGTCTAATATTGCGATTACAGAATAAATCTGCAGTTCGTCTAACTTCCGTTTTTCGAAAGTTTATATAATTATATATATTTTCGGACCCCAGATTTTATATTTATATATATATTTTCTTAAAATTTTGTAAGGCAGGAGAATCCCGCCCTGAAATGGCAATTAAACTAACTTCAAAACACGTCGCTTTTCACTTCCTCCACGCCAAAGTTTAACGGCACCACGCTGCACTAGTCTCAATTCCAACGCGGCTGAAATGCGCATGCCCATCGGTTGAGCTGCTCTTTCCCACACTGTCTGAAGGTTCTTCCGAATGATTGCCGAAAGCCGATCCCTAGCTGAACAGCTCGGCAATGGGAACCAAATCATGATTTTTTCATAAACTGCGACATAAAAGTTAAGATATAATTTCTTGATAAAAAAAAAGTCATTTTTATGACAAAATCGCGGTGTAATCAGATTATAAAAGGAAATTTCATATGGAAAAACAATGCGTAAAAATACGCATTTCTAAATTTTAAAGCGTATTCGGCGTTTTCGCGATCTCTGGTCATGGGAATCGGTCTCATCTAACCATTCCCTTCGCCACTTATTTTTAACACTGCTATCGTTCAACGCCAACATATTTTTCGAATCTATGAATTCAATAGCTGACTGCATGTTGAAAAAAGGAATCACAAATTGACCAATACTTGGTTAATTTCGCATACGTAAATTAATATAGAAATGCGTACGCATACACGCGTAAAATACGGCAAGATCGACTGGTATGACTCACTCCAAAGATTAGCTGTGACCTATGGCAGCAGAGCCAGTGGTGTCTCGACCTAATACAAGCTCGATGGATGAACCGGTTATGGTGCGTGACGTACCCGTAGTGAAGAGAAAGCCAGGGGCGGGCGAGGTAGGGTTGGGGATTATGGCGTAGGCGAGGATCGGCGTAGAACCTCCAAGGGACTGCTCTTCGATTCCTCTTCAACTAAAATGCATCAGGCGCCGCTGCTACTCTTGAGTTTACGATAAACAAGGTACTACGGTACGAGAGTGGTTGCCGATGGCGTACTCTTACTTTCCGGAGTAGAGCGTATGGATAGAAAGCGGGGGGGGGGGGGGAGAAAATACATATTTGGAAATTTTCTTTTCTTTTAACAGATATTTTCTTCCGCCCCGCTTCCGTCTTCGGATATTTTCAAAGACGGAATTCCGTCGTCTGGACGGAAAACTTGCACCCATGAATACCCCCACCCCCTCCCACACACACACACACACATATGCACAAAATCAGCAATTTACTTCCACCAGTGGGTAAAAAGTATGTTATGTAAATTAACAAATCGCACAAAAAACGTTCCCCTTAGCAGAAGGAAGGTATTAGAGACAAAAAGATTTTCAAATTGATCAGTTAAAAGGAGAGATATAGAAGGGAACATGATATAACTATGCGTTTCAGTGGAAGAATTTTGCATAATGGAAACAGGAGAAAAGCATTCTTCATAGCAAAAGCTATGCTAAGGAAAAAGAACTTTTCAAATACATCTCCCGGAAGCAGAGATAGCAAGAAAAACGTTTTGACCTTTACAACCCCTTGTACATTATTTGAAGAGAATCTCCTTATTGTAGCAAAAACCTTACCTTATTCACTCTCCATCTTTATTATAGCAAATGGCATACAGTAAAAAAGAAATTTCTCAATAGGGTTTTTACAGGCAGAGATAGCCTGCAAACAGAAGTACACAAACACCACCTAGCGGCAGAATTGTGAACCACAAACCTCCTCAAACACAAACCTAAAGTATTCCATAAGGTAAATGGTATCTGGTGTTAAAAGAATTTTTAAATCAGACATTTAGAAGTACAGATATTAAGAAAAATCGATTAAATATTTGCACCCCTAGCGGCGAAATTGTGCATTATTTTGTAAAGAAAATACAAATAAGGAGTTTTCATAGTTAGGTATCTGATCGAAAGAGAATATTTTTCACTCGTTTTTTTAGTCCTGCAGATATTGCTGTAAACGGAAATGTGAGCTTACGCCCTCTAGTAGCACACTTGTGCGTTAAGAAATATTTTAAATTTTATGAGAAACATTTTCGCACCGAAAATGCTTTCCAACAAAGAAAGCATTTTTCAAATCGGACTCCTAGAAACATAAATATGGACAAAATTAAGATATACGTGTACTCCCCCTGGTGGACAAAGCGTGCACTATTTTATTTAAGCAGGAAATATTCTCAAAAAGTTTTCCGAGTTGAACGGTATCAGTTCACGGAAGAATTTTTCAATCGAGTTTCCAGCTCAGATTTTGTTGCAAATACATCAGAAGCCAAAATAAACATTTACGACCCCTGGTAGCCAAACCATTCTTTACCAGAAATGAGAATTTGTATGCAAAACATTTCAAACTTCAAGAACTGTATCCGACTCAGGAAGAATTTTTCAAATCGGACATTTAGAAGTAGAGATAATCAGAAACTTGCGATTTACCTTTACGCTCCCTAGCGAAAAATTTATGCATTATTTGAAAAAAGGGACTGTAACTGAAATAGTCTTCGCTATAAATGCCATTGAAAGGAAAAATAATTTTTTCAATTGGATATTTAGAAGCAAATATATGAAACAAAATGCATTTTAAATTCGATATGATCTCCATTTGCGCCTTCTAGCGGTGAAGTTGTGCATCGAAGAAAAAAACAAAAAAAAAACAGAACGAATGGATCATCATTCTCACATTTTAAGCTTCCTAATACAAAAAAAATTTACAAATCGAACTAATAATTGCGGAGATATGGTCTGACAAAGTGATAACATAAGCATGATGCAAAAGATGCTAATAACACAGCTTCAGTCCTCCTAAACAAGAAAACAGAGCCCCCCCCCCCAACACACACACAATTTGCAGGGGGTGGGGAGGGAAATTTGCCAGACATAAGTTATGTCAGTAGAAAAATCCTCAACTACAAAACATTGTGCATGGACAAAAAGGCAGGAAAGGATAAAATTCCAGGACATGTAACAGAATTTTAGGACATTTCCAGGATGTGTATGAACCATGGATTCGACATGGTTGGTTGGTTGGTTAATTGATGTTAATGGCGCAAGGGCCATGGTTGGCCAAAGAGCGCCAAACAAAAGACATCAAAACAAAACAAAATCAATGAAAAACGTACACACAAGGTTAAAAACAGGCTGATGTGGTAAAAATGAAATATGATAGTGAACAAGTTAAAAGCTAGATAAGTTTAAAAAAGTCAATATCTTGTAAAAACGAAAACACTGCTTTCATGTCGCAGGCTTCGCCAATAATGGTTTGCAGCGTAGCTGCACACCTTCGTCCAACAGATGAGAGTGAAAATGACGAAAACGATGATCACAAAACCGAACACAAGTACACAAAACATGAAGGACAGTGAGACGACAGTCGCACGCCTCACACACCGGGACACTCTCGCCACACAGCAAAAAGCGGTGAGTAAAACGACAGTGCCCAATGCGGAGACGCGCAAGAACAACTTCCTCACGACGGTTCGTCCGCAAACTAGACTTCCATAGACCGATCTGTGGTTTGATGGCATAGAGTTTATTGCTGCCCTGCTGAGACCACAGGGACTGCCACTCATCCATAACAAATTTCCGGATCAACGGCCGATAATCTCGGAAAGACAGTGGCAGCCGAGCTGGCGACATGGAGGAAACAGACCTGGCAGAAAGATCTGCCAGCTCGTTACCCCTGATCCCAACATGGCCAGGAACCCAACAGAATCGGACCAGGAAGCCATCACCCACCAAAGTTCCAAGAAGACGACGGACATCACGGATGACAGGTGAGTCCGTGTCCTCTGGAGAAGATAAAACTTGGATGACGGACTGGGAATCGGAGCAAATCAAAGCGCGACGATGAGATCTAGACCGTATGTGACACAAAGCGAGGTGTACCGCACGCAGCTCCGCCGAAAAGACAGTAGATTCAGGCGGAAGCCTCTCAGCATGGGATGCATCGCCACACACGAAAGCGGAACCAACAACCTCACCGGATTTCGACCCGTCAGTAAAGACAGGCACGAAATCCGGGAAGAGAGACTGTTTCTCGGCAAAGAGCTGCTGGTACACCAGAGCAGGAGTGGAAGACTTTGGCCACACACAAAGGGAAAGGTCAGCCGTTGCTTGAACCGGCCGCCAAGGCGGTTCATTGTAGAACCGGGTCGAACCAATCCTTGACAAGTCTAGACCCGCATCGCGCACCAAGGTCGACAACCGAATCCCAAACGTCGGAACACAGGAAGGCCGGTGTGAGAATAGGCGGACACATTGTGGTTGGAAAATGGAACCATGCAGTGGATGATCAGGAAGAGACTTCAACTTGGTGAAGAATTGAAGAGACAGCTGCTTACGTCGGATGCACAACGGCGGTTCATGGGCCTCGACATACAGGCTATGCACGGGAGAGGTACGGAAAGCACCAGTGCATAGCCGCAGAGCCTGGTGATGGACAGGATCCAGAGGCCGCAACACGGAAGGACGTGCCGAACCGTACGTTATGCAACCGAAGTCTAACTTTGACCGAATCAGAGAATGGTAAATGCGAAGCATGGAGCACCTGTCAGCCCCCCAAGATGTTCGAGAGAGGACCTTCAGGATACTCAATGACTTCGTGCACCTCACCTTTAAAGACTGGATGTGAGGTCGGAAGGTGAGTGCTCGGTCAAAAGTTAGCCCAAGGAACTTGACTGCTGACACCACAGGGATGGTAGAACACCCCAGACGGAGGCTGGGGTCAGGGTGTGAAGGCCCCGTTTGCGGCAAAAATGCACGCAAACGGTCTTCTGGGTCGAGAAGCCAAAACCATTGTGGGAGGCCCAGGTAGAGATCTTATTAATGGCCGTCTGCAGCTGCCGGCTCAATAGTGCGCATGTTGACAGATGCGCAAGAGATCTGCAGATCATCCACGTACATGGTGCCACGGACCGTCGGAGGAAGGAGGGTGAAAAGATGATTAACACGAAGGATGAACAATGTCACAGAAAGAATGGAGCCTTGAGGGACACCCTGCTCTTGTGGGTATAACGCAGAGAAGGTCGACCCGACGCGCACACGGAAACTCCGGTCCTGGAGAAATCCGGCGATGAAAGATGGTAGGTTTCCCCGCAATCCGCACTTTTCGTGCAGATCACGGAGAATGCCGTATCTCCAGGTGCGGTCGTAAGCTTTCTCCATATCGAAGAACACGGAGACCATGTGCTGACGCCGGACAAACGCCTCTCTGACAGATGTCTCAAGGCGTAGATGATGATCTGAGGTGGATCGGAATTTCCGAAATCCACTCTGATGAGGTGAAAGAAGGTGACGTGATTCCAAATAAAAAACTAAACGAAAATTGATGATGCGCTCTAGAACTTTGCAGAGGCAGCTCGTCATAGCAATAGGTCGGTAGTTCAACGGGTTAGCGGGATCCTTACCAGGTTTGAGAACAGGAACGACAATGGCAGTGCGCCAAGATTCGGGAAAGTCACGCTCGTGCCAGATCCTGTTAAACAGGACCAGCAGACAGTCAAGAGAGGACGGAGAAAGGTGCTTCAGCATGTCATAATGGATGTTATCCGGTCCGACAGATGTTCGGCCGGACCGATTCAGGGCAATCTTCAGTTCGACGGCAGTCAGCGGGCTGTTATAATCGGCAGCGGAAAACGGTCCAAAGGAAACCTTGGACCGTTCAAGCCGCGGCTGTACCTGCCGGAACGAAGCAGCGTAATTGCGGCTGCTGGACACCGAAGAAAATGCGGCGCCCAGACAGTCAGCAATACCCTGAGCGTCAGCAACCGTTCCTCCACCACTCTCAAGAATGGAGATTTCCCCAGAAGGGTACGTACCCCGAATCTTGCGGATCCTGTCCCAAACGATCTTAGAGCTGGTAGTGGTGTTAATCCCGGATACGTATCGTATCCAAGATTCCCGTTGGCTACGACGACGTACCAAACGCGCGTAAGATTTGGCCCTCTTGAAAGCAAGTAGGTTCGCGTCGGTGGGGTACCTACGAAACCTACCCCAAGCCCGATGTTGGGCCTGACGAGCTGCTTTGCAAGTGGAATTCCACCAAGGTCGCGGACAACGGGGAAGTGTAGTCGAAGACTGAGGGATGGTAAAGGCTGCCGCGTGCACAATACAATCCGTTACCGCCGCAACAGCTGCATCGATCGTACCCGAGGTCACCATGACTGGAGTAACGATCGCTGAAGCCGTGAATGAGTCCCACTTGGCTCGATCGAAAACCCATCTAGCAGGGCGAGTAGGATGACGGTACCCGTCACCTGCTAGACGGAGAAAGATGGGAAAATGATCACTGCCAAGGGGATCATCAGACACGCTCCAGGACCAGTCAGGATATAACGATGGCGAACTCAAGGACAGATCAATGGCTGAGTACGAGCGGGTGGGTTCATGAAAATAAGTGACTGCCCCGGTGTTGTGGAGACAGAGGGACGTGTTGGAGAGAAGAGACTCAACAACACGGCCCCTGGAGTCACGAGTGGTAGAGCCCCACAACGGATTGTGTGCATTGAAATCTCCTAAGATGAAGAAAGGAGGCGGCAGCTGGTCGACTAAATCTTCCAGATCCGAAGGCTCACGGCTGTATATGGTGGCATGTAAATGGAACACACTGTGAACAGTGTGTTCACAGACAGTCTAACTGCCACTGCCTGCAAAGATGTCCGAAGGACAACTGCAGTGACAGGAATACCATGAGGAACAACAACGGCCACTCCTCCGCAGGCGATGACACCTTCCTCATGATCTTTGCGGAAAATGGAATGTCTCCGCAGCGGAAAAGTGTCCGTTGTTCGAAGCTTTGTCTCCTGGAGGCAAACGCACACAGGTGTGTGCGAAGACAGTAAGCCTTTCAGATCATCAATTCTTGGTCGCAGACCTCGGCAATTCCACTGAACGAGCGTAGCCATAATGAAAAATAAAAGGAAAGGATGAAAAACGAAAATGACAGACGACTAGAATGTCTCCGAGTCGTCCATCAGCTCCTGACCATCTGCAATGTCCGGAGGCAACACAGGGCTGTGCTTACTCACACAGGGCCGCGCCACCGGGGGTCTTTGTGGTGTTACCCCGCTCTGTTTCGAGGGGGACGATCCTGGTTTTACCTTTGCCGGCTTCTTCCTAGATGCGCCCTGGGACTGGGTCCCAGTGCTGGCAGAGGATGTTGTCTGCACAGAGGATGTTTTAGGCGTCGATGTGGATGGCGCCTTGGATTCAATGCGGCGAGACTTCAGTGCCTCCAATCCGGCAGCAACGATGTCCTCAAGATCATAAGGACACCGCGCTGGGAGGGACACATCAGTCTGCACCGCAACAGTAGCCTTCTGGACCACAACCGATGCATAGGAGCGCCGGCCTGTTGGTAGAGGAGCTATCCGCCGTCTGGCTTCAGGATAAGACAGATGTTCTGTCGTCTTCAGGCGTTGGATAGCCTGCTCCTCGATCCACTTTGGGCACTGCTTAGAAGAAGCCGGGTGAGAACCCTCGCAATTGACACAATGATCCGCCTCAGCGGAGCAGTCCGCCAAAGAGTGTTCAGGCGACCCACAGCGTCCACACTTCGCTACATTACGGCAAGACTGCTGGGAGTGACCGTAATGCTGGCACTTGAAACATCTCAAGGGGTTCGGAATGTATGGGCGAACATCGAGCCGCAAGTACCCCGCCTTGATGGAAGTCGGCAGGGTAGGGGAGTCAAAAGTGAGCACGATGTTCCGGGAGGGAATAGACTTCCCATCCCGCCGGAAAAGAATGCGGCGAACCCCAGTGACATGTTGTTCCCCAAGTTCTTCCAGCAATTCCTCATCGCTGCATTCCAGCAGGTCGCGGGAGTTGATAACACCGCGAGAGGAATTGAGGTAACCATGGGGAGATATTTGGACTGGAACGTCCAGCAGAACGGTCGTCTCCAGCAAGGTGGCACTGTGACGAGGATTGGAAGTCTCCACAAGAAGATCCCCTGACGGGAGCTTCTTGACACTCTTTGGTGAGCCCGCAACGGCCTGAAGAGCCTTATTAATCCAGAAAGGACTCTTCGAACCGAGGGATTGTGCTGGATCAACAGAATGAATAAGAAGAAACAGAGCGTTGCAGTTGGAACTGAGTAGTTTCTTAGTGGAGGAGGGCAACCCATCCTCCACACGGCGCTTCAAAGGAACAGCATGGGAAACACTTTTGTTTGCCATGAAGAAGAGAAAAGATTCGTCCGCCGACCTCCCCACCCACTACCGAGCCCAACGAGGGAGAGCCGGAGGTCCGCAAGCCCAAGAGGACGCAGGACACGGCTCTAGGGATAGTCAGCGGATATAGCAAGTTGGTAGGGCAGACACACGCTCAGCGTGCACCCAGACTTTCCCGTGCCCGGAGAACACCCCTTTGGCATGCCCACCCTACCCCCCAACTCACCCAGCCGAACAGAACGACAAGCCGCTAGAAGTCGGGACGCAACTCGGCCACAGACTTCCTGACCAGGAGTGGGTTAGCTCCCAGCCTCCCGTTTAGGGTGAAGCAGAGGGCAAAGAGGAGTGTTGGCTTCTGGAGACACTACAACCCGGCCCCCAAATACCTCAGCCTCCAGCATCCTCATTTCCACCTGTACGGGTCACCGCACACGGCAAACATGCAGGTAGGTCTAAGCTAACCAGCTCCGGAAAAACAGAAAATGTAACATAAAAGAGAAAAGACAGGGAAGAGAACGAGGAACAAAAACCCGGAGCTGGCGCCTCATCACAACCTCAGCAGCCTACAACTGAGGCGGGTACACGTCAAGATATGAACTGAAGACAAAAAAGCAAAACAATAAGAGAAAATCGGCTCGGGCCGTGGGGACGCCATCCCCCATCAGCTGGATGAACAGCTGTCCCTTCGGTGATGTGATCGTTAAAGCCGCAGAGGCAATAGAAACCGTCACAAGGTTAGCTCGGGCCGTGGGGGCGCCGCTCCCCAAATAACTGGAAAACCAGCTATCCCCGTGCGGGGGGATTCGACATGTACATATCTCTATATGAAAGTTGATATTCATGTGTATCAATATTAAAACTGATGTTATACAAGCACATCGATATACGCAATACAAATTACGTTTTTTTAATAGTAGTCTTACAATTAAAATAGTTCAAAGTTTTTCTGAAAATAGTTGCTTTTGGCTGTTTTTTGGTAAGAAATAGTAGCCATAGTCGCCTGTCATCAAAAATAGTAGCAATAGTTGCCTATTTAGTCACCACTGGCAGCCCTGAACAGACCCCCCACCTTTGCTTTGACCCTCTGACCCCTGAAAAGACACACAACACAGATGTTGATCCCACTGGTAAGGTCACACAAGGTAAGTCATGCAGGCTACAATAGGAAGTGTGTGTGTGGGGGGGGGGGAGGAGTTCTGAAGGGAGATCATTTCTAAGAACATTCCAAGGGATTATCTCCCTTCAATTAGCTAGAAGAAAGCTCCCCTGGTGAACAGGTTAGCATATTTACAGCCACACAAACAAAAACGGGGCAGGGTTGTGATGCCCATCACTACAGTGCAAAAACAGGACCGGGGTGATAAGGAGTTCTTAAGGACTTTTAAGGACCGTACAAACCTTGTGTAGGCATTCCTTGGTCTCCCAGTACAACTTTCTTTCCCACTACTTGGGCTAAATAAATTGTAACTCTGCACCATTTACTCTGAGGCATCTTAGTGGAAAGTACTAATATCGCAAAATAAATCAAGGCTACAGGTAAAGAAAAATCAAAAAGTCAAACTGTTCATCCACTCACTAATGGAATGCCAACAACATAAGCAATGAAGCATGTAATCACTAATCATGCATTGTAATCACAACAGCAGTTTAGAATGTTTTAGTTTTCAAAGCAGTCCATTTAATTTTTGTTAAGTTTTTTTTTTTTTTTTGTTCTTAGAAGTTTTCTTTAAACCAAGTTGTTGATAAAAATAAAGATCAAAGCTTCTAATTTTGGCATAATTCTCAGACTTGGTAATATCCATTTCAATGATTTTCAAATGGGTTGAACCCTGAGTATATAAGATAAGAACTACTCCTTTAATAAACCTTCATAGAAGAGTTAATGCAAAACCATCTCTTGTAATGCTAGTCTGTTTGCTTGTGTATTTTGAGGAAAACTGATGCAAGGGCAACACTTTGTCAAACAGCAAGAAAACAAACGGCAAAACAATATACAAATGTCAGCTCACACCACAGGCATGCTAATCACATGTAATGAATGGCAATAAAAAGAACAGATGAAGCATGAACAATAAGTGCAGTGCAATTCTAAGCATCTAACCTAAAAATTAGATATGTGGAATAATTCATTATGACTTCATAGGTGAATATTCATCTACAAAGTATATGAAATATTCACCTATGAAGTTGTGGCCCTATTTTTCCAGTACAAGTCATAACAAGTATAATACATTGGCAACTTTGAAAAATATGGATGCTTCCACCGACTGAACAATGAAACTAGCAAGTATTAGTCTACAATAGTGTAAAATATTAGGGAAAAAAAAAAAAAAAAAAGACATTTCTGTGTACCCAAATATGCAAACCTACACAAACTGGTGAAAAAATCACCACAATGTTCTTCAAAGATTAACACCACAAAACTGATCAGCAAGCATGCTTACTGCATTCCACATACATTGAAGAAAGTGAAATCATCATGATTGACCCATCTACAATAACGAAAGAAGTGATACAATCCCTTTATTTCTCTCTTTATTACTGATTAAGTATCAGTAAGAGAAGCTCTTTCAGGTAGTGTGTGACCTGATTCAGCTAGAGAAGTAACACTTTTCATTCCAAACAGAAACATACATGACTCTTCAAAGATCTTAACATGCATATACACATGCTCTCTCGCTCTGAAACACACACACACAAAATCAAGCATTTTTTCAGGCCTGGACATAAAATTCCAGGATCAGCGCAAACCCGTGATGTGATAATGAATAAACAAATCAATGAAACAATATTGTTTCAAACAAAATAATAAAGCAGAATTGCTAATGATATTTTAGTATGCATAGATCATTTTTGAATCAAAATTATTACATTTCTAAATGCCAGTAAAGGTACAAAACAGTGGAACCAGGGTTTCAGCCACTATAGATCTTGTCAGTCATCAAATTTCATGCTAAGATCCTTGAATGTTGTGCATTTTTCTGTTTAGATGGAAAAGTATCACTTCTCCCACAATTTGATGGCTGACATGAGTCCTAGTTGCTGAAACTATGGTTCGGGTGTTTCGTACCACAACTGGCATTTAGAAATGCAATCATTCTGGTTCAGAAATATCTTTTCATCTTCATAAATGTGGTCCAACAGATATTGTAAGGTCACTTACGTTTTTGGGTACGAAATAAGGAGTGTCAGTCTCGAGCAACAATCTCTGCAGGGGTATCCTCCTTGCTATGTTGTGAACATTTTCAGCTGTAGGGTACGTAACAAGATTTGTAACACCCACGTACAAATTTGGGAATTCAGACAGCCATTCGGAAAGCCGTTCCCACGTGTCGGTAAAACAGTGCAGATGAATTGTATGCTTTCTGGGAATCTCCTGAAAAAAAAAAAAAATTAAAATCTAATTTAGTAAAGAATGTTTTTTATATTGACTATGAGCCAGCATTTTCAATTACATCTTATGGATATCTAATTTCATTTACAACACATAAGGGTCTTTACTCTTTACATGTCATGTCAACCAACGAAGTGACCTGACCATGAACAATTTTCACAAAACTTGGCGAGCTTGTTGGTTCTGCTGTGTAAACAAGCAGCAGCAAAAATAGGACTTCTGGCCAAAAATGTTTTTTCGTTTTTAGGGGACAATTAAAAAAAAAGTGTAATTTGCAATGTTCAGAACAAATTTTAATTGCTGCTGTAATTCCAGTTCTACATAATTTAGAAAGTTCATTTTGGTGGCACTTGGTATGTATAATGAGTGAGATTTGCCATAAAACATTTCTTATGGTTAACCACTAAATCTTGTCCTTCAATTTAAAAGGATTTTGCCACACCCCTGGTTGCTTTTTTTTTCTTATACTATTTCTTCAAATATATATGTACTCACTTTCAAAATAGGGTTTTTAACAGCAGAGAAGTTGACAGAGAAACTGCCACACTCTGAAGGAATGCTCAAAAACAGACCAAACTGCACACACAGATAGCTAAGTAGGTCCGGAACAAATATTGAATTGTCACATACAGACTAAGCTCCAGTGGCCGAATATACAGGATGATCAATAAAGAGTGTAGCCCCCATTTTGGGCGATACAGCGTTAAATCCGACGTGGCACCGAGGCAATGAGAGTTTGAATACAGTCCTGGGGTATCATGGACCATATGGAGTTGAACCGAGTCCACATTTCATCTTCATTTTGCAGGAGTGGGAGGGTACTCAACCGACGTTTAATTGTGTTCCACAGATGCTCGATGGGCGAGAGGTCGGGGGATCATGCTGGCCACAGAAGCATCCACACACCGTGTAAAGCATTAAGGCTCATACGAGCGGTATGTGGCAGGGCGTTATCCTGTTGAAACGTGGTGTTTGGGATGCCCTGCAGATACGGTAGTGCCACGAGCTGCAGCACCTCATAAACATAGCGGCGTGCCCGTCATGCGTACCAGCGGCGAGCGGCTGTTGGATGCCCGTGTGATGCTCTACAATGGTGATCATCCACGATGAGACAGAATCGTGATTCATCACTGAACACCACACTGTTCCATTTGGCAGCACCCCATGCCAAGCGGTGATGATGATGGCTTGCTGTTAAGGGTAGCCTTTACAATGGATGGCTGGACAGCAAACCAGACGCAGCCAATTGGCGTGACATTGGAGCATCCAAGCCTCCCCATACATTCAGCAAAATGCCACCTGTTGTGGCCTGTGGGTCCACTACATCATGGCATCAAATGCGACAATTGGTGCATTCAGATGTCCATCTCCGTGCTCCAGCCCCCTACGACGTTGCACAGATCCTTCCTGGGACCACTGTCTCCAAGTGTGACCGATGGTTGTGGCATTATGTTGCTTTTCTTTCGCAATACGACGCAAGGACCATCTGGTGGTAGGATGGCCTACGATGACACCTCTCGTGAACTCATTGGTTCGACGAAATTGTGTACGCCGGCATTGTCACCCCTTGTTTGTTCTCCAGACACGGTTACAGCAGAACCACTCACTTCTCTCGGACGTGATGACGTCTTAACTGATGGCCTCGTGGGCTGGTTGTCCGCTTATATCCCACGCGCCGTTTGTCTGATTGACTTGCAAATGCAATCATTTGCATAACTTGCATGCCGCTGTGTTCACGTCTTCGTGGTGTGGCATTTTCTCTGTCAGGCAGTGTATATAAAAGTTTACATGGTATGTGTTTTTATCTCACAGCACATACTGTATCTAAAGAAAATATGCACTTATCCATTTAATGTTTGTTTTGTGCATTAAGTGTTCTAACTTAATGTTATTCTTTACTACTGTAGTGGAGATTCAATAGTCTGTGTAATACTTCTGCTTGTGGATCATTCTGGTATTATATTAACAGAAAAATTTTCTTGACCTAGAGCGAATTTCTTAAGATTTTCTGCACACTTTTCTTTGCACAATAAAAACCAATTGCAGAGCCTAATATATTTAGAGCATGAGGCTCAAATATTTACAATAAAAAATGTAATTAAAACAC
This sequence comes from Macrothele yani, assembly GCA_039090855.1. Lineage (NCBI taxonomy): Eukaryota > Metazoa > Arthropoda > Arachnida > Araneae > Macrothelidae > Macrothele > Macrothele yani. Next base: position 2,274,734 of record CM076995.1, on the reverse strand, counting down.
ACCTTTAGCTGGTGCAGTCCAATATTCTTGCACACAAATTCATTTTGATGTTTGAAAGATTTTGTTATCCCTTTTGATTGTATATGCTACATAAATACATTCTGGGAAGTGGATGGTTGATTTTCTATCTTTTTCTTTCCTACTTTTTTTTTAATATAGTAATATCTAACTCTGAATAATGTAAAAAACATTTATAAATATTTTCACAATAACTTTTAACATCCCTCACCAACATATATACATGTTAAAATGAGGTTCTTAATAGAACAACCACTATGATTTACTTTTATGCAGGGCTCAAAAACATTTTAAACTTGTATGAAAAATGTACTATTTTTACTTTTAGTGCTTCTCAGATTTTACTCAGTTAAAATATTTCAGGCTATTTTATAACAAACCCTGAATTAAGGAATTTACCACTACAACAGTTTCTTGCACAGAAGATGCTGCTTGGCATCGTTTCTGTCTCTATATCGGGGAAAAGCTCCAGGAGAAGATGGAATTACTGTAGACATCATACAAGAAGCAAGTGGAGAAATCGAAACAGTACTCGCCCAAATTTTCACTCGATGCCTTAATGAAGGAAAGATTCCTGAGGATTGGAACACCGCTACAATGATCCTGCTACATAAGAAAGGTGACATTGAGGATCTCGGAAACTACAGACCTATCAGCCTCCTATCAGTAGTTTATAAAATCTTCACTAAAGTTCTTTCACACCGCTTGAAGATAACACTGGACATGGCTCAACCGAGAGAACAAGCTGGATTCAGGAGTGGCTACAGCACAATAGATCATATCCACGTGCTGAGAGAACTAATTGAAAGAGCGAGGGAATATGAACTTCCATTGTGCATGGCTTTTATCGATTATGAAAAAGCCTTTGATTCGGTGAAACCATCAGCAGTTACAATGGCTCTGAAAACCTGCGGTATTGAAGATGCATACATTAATATTATTAATAACATCTATGAAAATGCAAGTGCAAAGATTAGGCTGTTTGAAAATACAACACACGTAAAAATTGGAAAGGGAGTGAGACAAGGTGACACTATATCTCCGAAGCTCTTTAATGCCACATTGGAGGGTGTTTTTCAGTCGCTGAGCTGGGAAAACAAGGGGATAAAGATTAATGGAGATTATCTAACCCACCTTCGTTTTGCTGATGACGTAGTCATTTTTGCAACTACCCCATCAGAGCTGCAGAGTATGATCCAGGAACTTGCTGACAAGAGTAAAGAAGTGGGATTAAAAATGAACTTTCAGAAGACAAAAGTGATGTTCAATGCTTTTACAAGAAATGAAGATTTATCGATTGATGGAGAAAAGCTGGAGATAACAGACACGTACGTTTATCTTGGACAGCAGATATCAAGTGAGGGTCACATTGGTGAAGAAATTAATCGGCGTACAAAACTTGCCTGGAGAGCTTTTGGAAGAAACAGCATAATTTTCAAGAGCAATATGCCATTATGTCTTAAAAGAAAAGTGTTTGATCAATGCATCCTTCCAGTGCTTACGTATGGTGCAGAGACGTGGACCTTAGCTAAAAGAGACATACAAAGGCTGCAAACAACTCAAAGTAGCATGGAGAGGTGCATGCTTGGTGTAACCAGGAGAGATAAGAAGAGAAACACGTGGATCCGAAAAATGACAAGAGTGGAAGACATCATGATCAGAGTCAAATCCCTGAAATGGCAATGGGCTGGACATACTGCCAGAAGGACACATCATCGATGGACAGCTGAAATTTTAGATTGGATTCCAAGGGACAGGAAAAGACCCAGAAGAAGACCACATGGGAGATGGGTGGATGAAATTCGAAAGTATGCAGGGGTGACATGGAGGAGACTGGCACAAGACAGACCGTTGTGGAGGAAACTTGGGGAGACCTTCGTTCAGCAGTGGATTGATAATGGTTGACGATGATGATGATGATGATGATGATACTAATAATAACAACAACAATAATAATCCACTTTACAAAATGCACTGGGACAAACCCCCCATCACCACAGACTGACATTATAATTGTAGGCAAAAAACTGAAGAAACAGTCAACAGATGTAGCTGTTCCATTGGCAGAAAACGTCCAAGAACAGTATCCAAGGAAATCTCGAAGTATGAGAACCTGTCAATGGAAATCCAAAGGATCTGGAAACACAACACAGATTGTGCCAGTGATCATTTCAGCAATTGCAGTGGTACCAAATAACTTTTTGAAATTTTTTGAAGAATTACGATTGCCACAGAGACTGAGACTGCTTTACCCAATCCAAAAGGCAGTAATTCTACAAACCTGACATATAATTACAAAATTCCTGAATTCCCAGGCTTGCAGGAATGGAAGTGAATGACCTCTCTCGGAGCAGTTTTTGGAGCAGGAAAATTGTAACTTTTGAGCAGATGAATTGGCTATTGGAGCAGTTTTAATGACACAAAAATACATGTTATATGACATTTTAAGACATCTTTATAAATTGGAATATTACCATAGATATTTGTATTTCACAACTGGGATTAGTGCAAGCTGATTGGGGGGAAAAAATCATGTCCTGTCCACACAGCATTAATTTTGAAATATGTCCACACATTGTGTTTTTGCAATAGTTACACATTAATTTTTATATGCACTTCAACAAAACAAGAGAAATGTTCATAAAGAAGTCCGTTATGTATACAGTGGTGCCACATTTTACGCGTTCAGCCCCACTGCTAGATATCACGCGGGGAAATGGAGCTACAAAAGAATCAATCAATGCATGGTGGTGGCCCATGTGTCAATGATTTTAAAGGTTTTCTTACCATCAACGAGGAAGCAAAACATATTACTCAAATGGCCAAGCAAATTGGGGGTGAAGGCTTTGTCAATATTCTGGAGGAAGAAATAACAGATTTGATTGGGCATCAAGAAACGTTGACAAATGAAGAGTTTGAAGAATTTGTGAAAACTTCCTCGGACGAAGATGATGATGACGACGCTGATGAACAAGATGAAACTGCCAGCAGTAATCTGCACAAGTTTGCCGAAATTTTCCAAGCAGCAAAGCACTTGAAAGATTTAATTTCTAACTATGATCTCTCTATGGAACGTAGCCTTAAAATAAACCAAATTATTGTGGACTCTTTAATGCCATATTATGAGATCTTCCAGCAGCTAAAGATGCAGCGGCAACAGTTGCATATAGCAATGTTTTTCCAGAAAAAAACTGCTTTTACTGCCTCCCCATTGCCCTGCCTAGTCTTCAACTACTGCACCTAATGCATCAGCTTTGGACCTCAGCTTTGCCGACCTCACAGTGGTGTTACGTAGCGAAGACAGCGATTAGGTACGTATGTATAAGGATTTGCATCATGCTATCTCATATATTTAACTGTAACCGTTACAGAAGTATGAATACATTGTTTTCTGTAAAATACACATTATACTATAATAGATATACGTAAGCAAATAATATCGCACATGTATATACAGGGTGTCCACAGAATTATCAAACCTGATTTCCCTGACCAAATATATAAGAAATCCCTGACCTTACACAAATAGGTTTGAGTTTTTCAATATATGTGCCATGATAATAAATAAAATTGAATTGGATAATTGAGAAACTTATATTATTTAAAAGTGTTTCCGTTTGATGTATAAAGTTTCCCAAATAACTGATTCATTTAATTATTATTTTTTATTTTTTTTTATTTTGTCGGCTTCCACCTTCTCCATATCTGTCCAACTCACACCTTTTTATTTTTAAGTTTACTCTTTTTTTCACGGATTTACATTTATTGAAGAAACACTCAAACAAACCCATACACAATATTCAGAACAGTTACTATAAAAATATTACAGCAGCAACACAGTCACTGTTTTTATATTACACACTACTTTCCTTCTTTTCCCAATCTGAAATCTTCGCCTGCAATGCTGCTTCTTCCAACTCTAGTTCCTTCCGTACTCTTTGTCTTTTCCCCTTCAATTCCTTTATTTCATGATTAATTTTCTTTTTTCCTTCAGTTATCTTTCTTCTTCGTTTTGAAGAACACTTTTTTTTCTCAAGATAATCCTGATATCTTCGTCTGGAGACTCTTACAGAAAGAAGAAGCCTTCTATTGATGGTAATGTGTTCTACTCCTCCCACATTTTTAATGGCATCAAAAACTGTTCTCTGACAAGTCAGGGATTCTTCCAGGAGATTTTCCACAAGAAGAGACTTATTGACAGAAAATTCACCTTCCACTGAAGCATTTCCATGAGACATAATGAGACAGACTCGGCTGTGAACAAACTGATCCATTTGCCCACGCTGAGCAATTTTGTTTAGTGATTCATCAAAACAAATTACAAAGTCAGTGTACTGCTTCAGATTGTGCATTAAACACTCTTTGAAATGTGGTGCCAATCCATGGTTTATCACATAAGATGTTTTGCTTTTGCCTAAAGTAAATTTTGAAGCTATCACACTGTCAGGAAACATTAACTGAAATGTTTTGTTAATCTGTGTACAAGAGTTCAGAGACATTCGCTTGGACAACACTTCCATGGCCCATATTATTTCCGACTTTGTTACATCATCTTTCACTACATAAGCATTAAGGTCACTGGGCTTTACATCATCTTTCACAACATAAGTAATAGAATAGCAAATAAACGCCTTTTTAACCTACGGTTTTAAATTGTTAAAAATTGTAATTTGTTTTAAACAGTTTGAAAGTATCAGAAAAAATTTAAAATGTCCAAGTTACTAAATAAAAATATTACTGAGATTATCAAAGCTAAAATATTCTTTTTGATTTTGCAAAAATCTATTCACTACTTTTGAAATTATTAAAACATTAAGTCGTAATAGCGGAACGGAATAAATTTTTAGAAAAGGTGTAACTTTTAAAGTTTTCAACAGATTTTGATGAAATTTAAACCTGAACGTTATTTTAACATGTACTGGTCTCCGTGAAAATTGCATTCAGATATTTTAAAAATTAGAGAAATTTATGTCTCTCTTCTTGCCTAGACTCGGCTGCTGATCTATAATATTTGGGCCCAAACAAGTTACCCCACGGACAAACTTAAATTTTAGTGGGCTTTTCTCATGAAGTTTTTCAATCATACTGGTCACAAGTTTCCTAAATTCAAGCTTAAACTCTAATTTCACCCTTTTTGAGCACTTCACTTCTTTTAATAGCTTTTAAGCACTAAATCCAATTACAACTTTCTCAATTGAGAGAAGATTTTCACTTTTTGACACATCTAAAGTTCAACAGTTTTGAGGCACTATCAGCTTCACTTAATTTGTCAGGCTTCAAGCTTCGTGCCATCAAATTTTTCATCAGATCCAGCAAATCAGCGTGTAAGAAAGGAATTAAAGGCTTTGGGCTCTGGAACCTTCTCAAAAAAGATTCACACTCTGAAGCTATAGTCCTAAATGCAGCCAATTTGCATTTCAACAGTGGACTTTCCATGAATTCTGCAAGAAACATGTGCTCTTTGCTGGAAACCGATAATTCTTGAACATATTTCTTGATATGATCATAGACAAGCAATGCCCTAGTCAAACAATTAACGTTTTCCAACCACCTTACAGTGCAAAATTTCAAAGGGAAATCTTTACATCCAGTAATCATAGTATAATTTGCACGGCGAGCAGGACTATCTTTTAAAAAGCAGTACAAGTTACGCAAAAAGTGATGTATATCCCATTTCACTGCTTCAAGTCCAGTTTTCATAGCTCTGTTGACCACGTGAAGACCACATACTCCAATGTCAACTAATAGTTTACCATCTGGATTTTCAGTTCTAAGTTTATCTTTCAGCTTTTGAAGAAAGCTGAGATTAACCTTAGGTCCACCCATTGACACTTGTAGCATGTTATCCAAGGGAAGAGGTGCACCTTTAATGAATTTCTCTAAAAGGTCATTAGCTGTTGCCCGTCCTAAAAAACAACTACTTAAGTATCTAGTGGAAACTTTTTTGCAGACTGACATCCCAATAACGAACAAACTGATCCATTTGCCCACGCTGAGCAATTTTGTTTAGTGATTCATCAAAACAAATTACAAAGTCAGTGTACTGCTTCAGATTGTGCATTAAACACTCTTTGAAATGTGGTGCCAATCCATGGTTTATCACATAAGATGTTTTGCTTTTGCCTAAAGTAAATTTTGAAGCTATCACACTGTCAGGAAACATTAACTGAAATGTTTTGTTAATCTGTGTACAAGAGTTCAGAGACATTCGCTTGGACAACACTTCCATGGCCCATATTATTTCCGACTTTGTTACATCATCTTTCACTACATAAGCATTAAGGTCACTGGGCTTTACATCATCTTTCACAACATAAGTAATAGAATAGCAAATAAACGCCTTTTTAACCTACGGTTTTAAATTGTTAAAAATTGTAATTTGTTTTAAACAGTTTGAAAGTATCAGAAAAAATTTAAAATGTCCAAGTTACTAAATAAAAATATTACTGAGATTATCAAAGCTAAAATATTCTTTTTGATTTTGCAAAAATCTATTCACTACTTTTGAAATTATTAAAACATTAAGTCGTAATAGCGGAACGGAATAAATTTTTAGAAAAGGTGTAACTTTTAAAGTTTTCAACAGATTTTGATGAAATTTAAATCTGAACGTTATTTTAACATGTACTGGTCTCCGTGAAAATTGCATTCAGATATTTTAAAAATTAGAGAAATTTTACTTTACAAAATTTTATCCCAGTCCTGCTGCTGGCGTAAGATCGAGCACTTGCCTGAACCACGGAAGGCGCACGATTGACTGACAGACAGAACTGATTGCCCCGTTGGCTTTTGAACTTCCAGGCTATGGCTGACCCTTTCTTTCTAACGAAAGACCGTCACTATATAAGTAAAAGATGCTTTTCCCCCTCCCCCAAAGAGACATCCAAGCTGTTTAAAACTTCGACGCAATTACCCATCACTGAAAAATATGGACAAGTATTATTAGAGTAAGATTTTCATTCTGCCGCTGAACTTGAAAACACCAAAAATGCAACAATTGCACAAACTAGTGAAGCCCTTTTGTGAATATATTATGTTATAAAATGTACCTAAATTATGGCATAAAATAATCATCGCACGTGCTAAATAGATATTTATCCGGTTCATTTCTCTGAACTGTGTGTTATTCAATTTGCGCTTTTTATGTGATGCTTTTTAAAATTGCTTATGGGGGAAGAAGAAAAATGCTGTGATTAATGGCATACAATGAACAGGTAAAAACTGATGCCCAGAAGAAAAGAAAAAGTGCAACCATTTAATGTAATATATTGTGAATTTCACCTTACCCCTCTAACCAAGTTAAAATGATTCAGGCAGGTACTACAAACCAAGGAGTTGGGTGTCAAAATGTTGCGCCTAGAACAATACCACAGAATCGATTGCCACTTCCTAAATTCTGTGCCTGTATTATAAATGCACTTACCGTGAGCCACATTCAGAATTTTGCGGCAAAAATCACTGTTGTTTTTCCTGCAGGTCTACAAAATTCCTAGAGAATTTTATTTTCAAAGAATTTTATTTCGGAATTATTGAGGAGTTTGATGTAATTTCTCAAACTTGTTGCAGTGTCACTGGCATGTTGAATTTAGGAAAATATTTTGAATCCCATAACCCTGTGCGCAGAGGTTAAGTCACGGTCGCTATTTTCACGAAATGCGACGAGTTAATCCAAAATGCAAGAGAAAAATTAGTGTCCGTAGCAAAATGTTGCCAGCCATTTAAATATTGAAGCATCAGCAGATTCCACTACAACAGCTTTTCTATTTACGTGAAAACTAAAATTTCTGAAATTCTGGCAGCAATTCGCACTCTGCTAATGTTATTTTTTTAATCCTTAAGGTGTGTTCCTACAGTATCTGTTTGCTTAATCACTCCCTTCCCTCCTCTATACACTCTAGAGCACCCCAATAAGATTATAGAGGCCACAGGGATTATAGAGACCCCTTCACCCTATTCAAAGTTTAAGTTTAAATCAGAGTCAACCCTGATGTCTATGGCATTTCGCCAAGGCCATCAACATCACTTTTCCACTGACGTCCAAAGCATTGTTGGTGTGAATAATTCAGTTGATGTCATGATTTTCCAAGCGATAAAAGCGGCTAACTTTAGCATTTTGCTACAACTTCTTTCCCTATTTTAGCAGTTTTGCTACAGCATTTTCTGAGCCAGCTTAAACTCGGCCTGTGCATCCAGCTGCAAGAATGTTAAGAGATGAGTGTGGAATGGGGGGGGGGGGATCTATTTAAAGAAATAAGCAGGAGGTAGTAACTTAATCTCTATTGATGAATCATGTCTGTCTGACTAAGGCTGAGATGTTGCTGACAAGTTCAGTCATTTTCTAACAGAGGAATGCAGAGAAGTCACCTGAGTGATCATTGTCATTGTGACTGTGGTGAGCTACAGAAGGTAGTAAACTGTAGTAGCAAATAAGGAAGTTATCAGTTCTTTTTTACATGTGTCCAGCGCACATAAAAATGGAAAAAACACTACTTTCCTGAGTCCTCTAAAAGTTTCACTGAGAGATAACATCCCTCAACCAGTGAACAGTTGAATGATTCTTCTGTTTGGGTAAGTGCTGAAAAAACTGAACAACTTCCAACTCAAGGTCAGCAGGTGAGTACTGTTAATTCTAAGCACAGTTCTACTGGCATCAACAAAGAATGGTTTCAGAAGTACAAATGGTTAACTGTGACTGAAGATGAATGTTATGCACTATATGCCTGAAATATGCTACAAAAACTGCCAATCGAGAATTAACATGGGTGGATACTCCTTGTGCTCGACTGAGGAAAGAAAGCTTTTCAAATCATGAAAAAAGTAAGATGCACTCTGATGCCTGCTCACATTCTTCATCTGCCGCTTTACTGGAAAATACTGGAGTTGGAGAGATCGAAAGATGTTTCAGCTTTAAATAATTTGCAACATGATGCCTTTTTTAGGTGCACTGAAAAGTGTATATTAGCTTGTCAAAAATGAATTGCCTCATACAACTTCATATGAAAAATTATTGGAGCACTGCAAATTGATGGGGTAATTGAAAGTGGCAGAAAATGTAAAATACACTTCTGAGAGAATTGTTCAAGAGCTCTTAGAGGTGCTAGCTTCAGAAATTCACTCTAATATAGTAAGCAATGTGCTGTGTGATGAGACAACTGAAATTTCAGTTGTAAAGCAATTAATAATTTATACAAAATTTGAGTCCACAAAAACAAACATAGTTAAAGTTGCTTTCCTGACCACTAAAAGCATAAATGATGGAAAAGCTACAACAATTGCAAAGAATTTAACTGAAACATTAGGTGAATTAAATTTACAGCTTGAAAAGCTGGTTGGTTTGGGATATCTGATGGTGCTGCAGTGATGATTGGCAAGAATAATGGTGTGGCAAAATTGCTGAAGGATGCAACTCAAAATATTTTAATTAATTGTCATTATGTAAATCATCGTCTAGCTTTGACTAGTGCCCAGGCTACACAAGAAATCAAGTATTTAGTAAAATTCAATGACATTCTGTGTCAGTTATTTTTTTCTTTCAAAATTCTGGTGTTCGAATGGCTGGATTGCACCAAATACAAGACGTTTTTAACATACCTCAGATGAAACTGAAAATGGCCAGTGATACTAGATGGCTTTCTCATGAAGCTGCTATTTAGTCACTTTGAAAAACACTAATGAGTGCTGTGGCTGCACTGGAAAGAGAAGCCATTAAACGAAATGATGTCACTGCAGAAGGTTTAAGTAAATTTATAAAAACATACTCATTTCTTGCTACATTAATGATGTGTGATATACTGCCAATTTTGAGCAACCTAGTATCTAGATCATGGTTACGGCAAGATGCAGACTTAACCACTATTAAATCAATATCAGAGGCAACCAAATCTAAAATAATTTTACTGAAATCTGACCCAGAAGAAAATCTCAGAAATCTACCCTTGCTATTGGAAAATGAGTGGATGCACCTGGCTGTCAAAGTAGATGAGGAAAGTGTAGAGCTGTACAAGAAAAATGTTTATGATAAATATCTGGATGTGATACAACAAATTCATTTAGAAGACAGATTCCCAGATATGCCAATTAATGTCAGCATTTTCTATCATATTTAACCCTGTTACTCTAAAAGAAAAATCACCAGAGAGGGTTAGTAAGCTATGTGAAGAGTTATTTATTCACTACTTGAAAAATGGAAATCCCCTTCCTCTTGATTATACTGCCACAACAGCAGAATGGAGTGTGGCCTCAGTGATGATCAGAAGTGACTCATATAAAGATATATCAACAAGAAACTGTCTCAAAAAATTATCTATGAATTATGAACTTAGAGAATCGTTCCTTAATTTATCCAAATTAGCAACAATTTGTCTCTCTTTACCAGTGTCAACTGTAGAATGTGAAAGAGGATTCTCTGCTTTGAAAAGAATTAAAACTTGCCTATGAAACAGAATGAGCCGGAAAACTCTAAATAATTTATTGACGATTGCATTAGAAGGTCCTAATCCTTCAACTTTCGATTATGATCGAGCTGCTGATAACTGGGCAGGGAAGAAAAAAAGAAAAATACATATCTGAACACACTGGTTATACATGTACATCACACATGAAATAAGAATAATGTAAACTCTAGCGGGCACCTTAAATAACAGTTTCTGTTTTTAACCCTACGGGCAAGAACAAAAATTACAGTTTTATTGCTAATTCAGTAAAATTTCAAAAATTCAATAAGTTGTGATTTCTTTTATGAGTACTTTCTTTATTGTGCTCCATATTAAATGCACATAATAGTAAGAGTAGAAAACTTATTCCCACATACACCATAAATACTGATGACTGGCTGAAATCTGCATCAAATTTCATTTATTAGTAAGTACCAATTTTTATCATTTATGTACAATTTTCTAATATTTATCATGTTAGTTACCTTAATGCTTACCACACTGCTATAAAGATGTTTAATAAGTATAATAATATTAAGAAAAAAATCCTTTTTTTATCTTTGTTTCTGTGTGTGTGTGTGGGGGGGTCATTAAAAGTACCATCCAGCTAAAATTTCTTGCCAACCAGCTGTAAAAAAAATCTAGGGAGAACACTACTGTTACACATGCTCACACACCCCAATACTTCAATAAACCACTACCACATCCTTTCAATATTCCAACATTCCTTACAAAAGGGGAAAAAAAATTATTTTACTAAAAATATAATAACAATAATACAAGGAAAAAACCAAAGTTATGGTTTTTGAGCAAGGAACTGTTAGTACTGAATGCAGGATAAGTCTAAATGGCACCGTTATTGATCAGGTAAATGAGTTTGTATATTTGGGAAGCATGTTTGACAGAAAGAACAAATTAGATGGTGAAATTAACAGGTGAGTGGACTTTTCATTAAAAGTGATAGCTGTTTTAGGAGGATTTCACAGGAATGATGGGTTCTCAAGAAAGTCCTGAATGGCTGTATATGAAAGTGTAATTGTTCCTACTATGATGTATGGCAGTGAAACCTGGGTTCTGCAGAAAAGACATAGGAGTCGTTTGTGTGTTGGGGAGATGACTTACTTACAGGGCGGGGGTAAGACATTCTCTGATCATGTGAGGAATGAAGATGTGTGCAGATGTGTAATATGTGGCAAAATGTTGTTAGTAAGTTGGAGACTACTATTCTTAGGTGGTTTAGCCATGTTGAAAGAATGAGTGCTGAGATGCCGACTAAGAGAATTTATTCAGTCCAAGTGGCAGGAAAGAAAGGTAGAGGAAAGCCAAGGAAATCATGGGAGGACCAGATTCAGAAATGTTTGCATGAGAAAAAAGATAATGAGTATGAAGTACAAAAGATCTTGTGTGCTGCGTGTGATGGATGTAAATGAAGCTCAAGCTGTGTGCCGAGACCACTGTAATTGGAGACACCTGATATAGCAACAGTGAGTTCTTTCTGTGAGGAGCTAACCTCTGAATATCAGAGAACAGCTTAGTGATATGTATGCAAATCCATCAAAATAAAGGCCTATTACATGCTTACCAACAATTTATAAGCTGCAAACATCTGCTTTAACTCTGAAGATTAATAATCACCTAAAGAAATAATGGTGTGATGACAGAAGAACAAAAAGGATGTCATAGGCAATCTACAGGATGCAAAGATCAAATTAGTACTCTGTGGTTGGGGGTTACTAGGTGAAAATAATTAACTCTTAGAATCGCCTAATGTGTTGGGAAAGTAGGATGAATAAATGAAACCCTTGTTGAACGGATACTGATGACTGGTTGAAATCATCAGTATCCGAAAACTTCCTCGTAATCTTATGCTTGAAGATTACGAGGAAGTTTTTGCGGTATATATATTCACACCTAAATACAACAAACAAATCTATATAAAACTTTGTTTATTGGTGTGAAAATGTATTTAAAAACGAAATAAAAGGGAAAAATTGTATCACCCGAGCTTTTGCTCTCTGACCAGGAGGCTTCTTCAAGGAATACAAACGTTACTAACTATTCTGGCGAGTATAAACAAAAAATTTTGAAACACTGGCGCTCGAGGATGCCGTACTTTGAATCTTGATGCTCGAGGCACAAGGTGATACACGGGCTTCCTTGAACGATATTCAATCTGTTGATGTCCCATCCACGCGGAGAAACATGCTGAGATAATATTCAACACGAAAGGAAGCCCGTGTATTGCCTCGTGCATCAAGATTCAAAGTATGGTGTCCTCGAGGACCAGTGCTTTGAAAATTTTTTTTTATACTGCCAGAATAGTTAGAATGTTTGTAGTCCTTGAAAAAGCCTCCTGGTCGGAGAGCGAAAGCTCTGAGATACAATTCCCCCTTGTATTTCATCTTTAAATAAATTTTCACACCAATAAATGGAGTTTTATATAGATTTGTTTGTTAATTGATACCCTCTTGAATAAAATCAAGGCAATGCTGGGACAGGTTGCTAATGAAATAAACAAAGAAGGATCACTACTCAAGTTTTAAGGAAAATTTAAAGGAAATTAAATAACGTAATGGATGACAAATAGCTGACAACTACGTAACACTATACATATATATGTATTTATATCATCATTATAAATCTACTACCGGATGAAAGTCTCCCCAAGTTTCTTCCACAACATACATACATCTATCAGCATTGCCAATTATTATCAATCCAGTGCTGGATGAAGATCTCCCTAAGTTTCTTCCACAACTGTCTGCCTGTGTGTGTGTATATATATATATAAATGAAAAATTTTTGAAATCCACTACAACAAAATAAAATTGATGAGAAACAAAAAAAAAAAAAAAAAAGTTGATGTGTGTGTGTGTGTGTGCAGAAGGGAAATGAGGAGGAGCGAGAAAGAAACCAAATACAAAGAAATACAGACACATACATATGCCTGTTCAGTTTAACTTTGCATCTTCTCCTGTACTAAATTTTGTTTCAGTGTGGTAGAAATCCTTCAGGCATTGAATTTTTGAAGTCAAATTTCCCACTTCATATTACATATTATTTGGGCAGTCTATGCAGATCACTTTAGTTCTGGAAGCCTACAGTGATTTCCATTTAATTTCGAAATGTAGCTCCTTGGATAAACTGAATTTAATATAACCAAATTATTTGATATAGATGTATGCCTGCCACCATTGGCAAGAGCCTTGTCAGTAGTAATAGAAGCTTTTGTATGAAACAATCCATCTCTTGGTGAAAATGAAATACACACTACCACAAAATGTTACAACAAACAAGGACACTAATGAAATGAGTTTAACATGGACGAAACACAAAGTCGATTCTCTTGGTAAGGACACGATAGGTAACATTGTGAGATTTAAGTTCGAAACTTCCACCAGTAAAAATCAGTCAGATATGCTCAGAATTCCACAGTGCCTGACAGATGGGAAATCCAAGCAAGTGAATGTGTGTATGAGAACCTCCACTTACCATATGATCGTACTACTTCTAAAATAGCAGTTTATGACAAGGTGCTCACAAAAAAAGGGAAAAGAGCTGAACGTCTTAACTGAGGGAAAAATAAAAACACACAGCAAGAATGCAGACTACAGTCAGTTTATCTTTTGTTGACTCTGCAGCTACACAGCATCCATTGCTTAATTTTTCTTTCTGCCGATATATTTTTCTTCCTATTTCTTCATTGCCACTTTTCTCTTTTCTTCTTTTTTATGCATTCTGATAACAACAATTTCATCCATCACACTAAATTTCAGCCTGAGGGCCATCAGTGCATGATACCAAAGCTTACCTATTTTAGATAAATGGTGTTAATTTGAGAATATGAATACTTTTGAACACCATGAATAAATTTTCACAAATTTTCCAACTTCCGTTTTTTGGGAATTTCCCCTCCCTTATCAAGTTTAAATGCAAAAACTTAAGGGATGGAGATATTTAACAGTGCACGAAGATGGAAACATCCCACGCCCAGGGTTGGGAGCGCGATTATGGAAGAAAACATTGTGCCATCCAACTTCCGGTTTTGGAAAATTTTCCCCCTATTTTCAAGGTGAAAAACAAATATTTATGTAGTAAACTGATATTAAAAAATAATACTGGACAAAGGCAACATCACGACAAAGAAGAAATTACGATTACGGAAAAAATCTGAATTCCGTCGACCTTCCAGTTTTGAAAGTTCCATAAAGATGAAATTCCGTCCTCCGACAAACATCCACCCAGTCACCACCAACCACCCAAAAATTTATTTTCACTTGTGCATTGATCTGGTGAGTAAATGACCAAAATAATAATAATGAAAAAGTCGGAATTCCTCGAATTCATGGTAGCATTCCAGCCAACATTGGCAACAGCCTTGTCAGTAGTAACATAACTAGTATTATTGCACGGCATACATAGGCTCAAGAGAGTGCGAACATTGTGGGAGATTGGTGGGAGGATTACGGGAGAAATCTTTGATCTGTTCGACTTCCGGTTTGGGAATTTTTACCCTATTTTCAAGCTGAAATACAAATACTTATGCAGTAAAATGTTATTTAACAATAATACTGGACAGAGGTAACATTGCGAGAGAAAAAAATTACGATTACGGGGAAAAAACTGAACTCCGTCGACCTTCTGTTTTCTAAAGTTTCAGAAAGATGAAATTTCACCCTTCAAACACCCTCCCTCGTCTTCATCAGCACCCCCCCCCTTCTGTTCACATGAGTGCATCGATCACGAGTGACCAAAATAATAATGAAAAAAGCAGAATTCCTCGAATTCGCGGATGAATCTAATGCCTGAAGATTACGAGGAAGTTTTCGCGGTACCTAACTTCCGTTTTTGCAAATTGCTGCCAACAATTTCAAGCTGAAAAACAAACATTTATACAATAAAATGATACTTAACAAGAATATTGGTCACAAAGGCAACAATGGGAGAGAAACAATTACAATTACGGCAAAATCTGTACTCCGTTTAACTACCGTTTTTGCAAGTTTTGAAACACGAAATACTGTCCCCAGATGGAAAATAACCCCCCACCCCCCAAAAATATCTTGAGTTTTGCATCGCTTTTGAAAATGATCTAAATTATCGGGGGGAAAAAAAAAAAGAAGAAGAAAGAAAAAGACAGAATTTTGCGAATCCGTTTCAGAATTTCATATATATTTAATATAATATCATAAAATAACAGCAAAATAAAAAAAATGAAAATTTGTAGAATCTGTAGTTTCGACAGCGAGTTCTGTAGGTCCGTAGTCAGACAACTAAATCCGTAGAAACTATGAACATTCTATAGTAGTTGGCAGGGTATGTGGTAGAATCTCATGACTGAAGATTACGAAGAAATATTTGCGGTGTCTAACTTCCGTTTTCGCAAATTATTGTTGCCTACAGTTTTAAGCTGAAATGCAAACATTCATACAATAAAATGATATTTAACAATACTAGATGCAAAGACAACATCGGGAGAAAAAATTACAAACACAGCAAAATGTTTATCTCTGTTTAACTAGTGTTTTCCAAAGTTCTGAAACACGAAATACCACCCCCACAAGGAGAATGACCCCCTCCTCCAACACACCACCAAATTTTCGTCATTTTTGCTTTGATCTTGAGAATATCCTAAATGACCAGAGAAAAAAAAAAGGCTTAAGAATCTCAGGTATATCGTAAATGAATTGAAAAACAAATAATGAAAACTCGTAAAATCCGTAGTTTTGACAGTGAGTTCCATAATTCCATAGACACACAACTAAATCCGTAGAAACTACAAACAGGTCGTAGTAGTTGGCAGGTATGTAGATGCAACTTCCAAAATAATGAAAAAAAAAAAGTCTTCCTTTCAGCATGCTGTTATCTTGAAAGCTTGCTTGATAACAAAACAAACTCTTAATGTCAGTGGAAAGGAACTTTCAGTTATCATTTAGTAGTAGTTTCAGAAATGAAATGACTGTGGAATATCAATTTTTTCTAAGACTTTAAAAAATCCAGAATTCAGGATTACACCCAGATTACAAACAGGTCTGATGTGTTAACTAAGCCTTAGACACAATCCTGTGTAGATAATTAAAAGAGTTAACATTGCGCTATCATCAGAACTGAAATTGTCCTTTTTAAGAAAATAACTGACACCCACAACAGCTTCAGAAAAAATGTCTTTCATCATCCTTAAAATCTTTTTTAGATATTTATATTTTAGCATAAACTAGAGATTAAAATTAGTGGTCGCCACTCGCCATGTGGCGACTGGATAAAATAAAATGTCCAGTAGAAAAAGTTGCTTTAGTCGCCACGCTCGAAAATTTGCCTTTCTTCATTGCGAAATAATTTATCTGCATTTTTTAAAATGCTCCTGTTATAGGAAATGCATTTTCAAGTCATCCAACTCACGCAAGATAGAAAACAGCCCTTTCCTCTGCAAATAAGTGGGTATGATCTATTTATAGATTCACTCTTCAAGGACAGGGGTGGCTGTTTGTTTTCCCACTTAAGTTGGGGCACAAAGTAACCATATCGTGAATGGACACCTGTGGCTCTAGATGGAACTGTGGCATCACAACCCATCTTCAGCAGCTCGTTTTTTTAAGTTTAGTTTCTCTGAAAATGCATGATTTTCCATTGCTTAGGCACTTCTTGCTTATCATCAAACAAAACGGGCAAGCATTTTCCCTTTTGTTTATAAAAAGAAATCAAAGGTAGAAAATCGGGACTTCACTTTCTGCTGCCGTCTTTCATTATATGCAGAGTCACATTTTCTTTGCATGTGTGAAATTCGCTTTAAACACAAAATAAAAAAAACCCCTCTTGTCTGCCCCTTAATACAATAAAATGTTACTAAGGAATGGGTAAACACAAGTTTTACAGCAAAATTAAATATCAGAAATCAGTACTGTATTGTTCGCTCTGCTGTGATAGTCATTTTACAGGTCACGGAAAAGGCAGATTCTATCACGAGAAGAATAAGTACCGATTTTGAAATTCAATTTGGCTTTAAAAAAGCAGAAAAGAACAAATACTTTCCATATTGATTGATTTGAAGGCTGTTAGAAATAGCAAAAACTGCGCTTCTCTAGAAAAAACTTTTAAAATATGAAGGCTGCCCCGGTGGTGCAGTGGTCGAAGCGATGGCTTTTTATCATTCGTCTGAGTTGGGTCCGGGTTCGAATCTCAGTGAGGTATGGATGTTGTGTTTGTCTTACGGTCCTGGCTCTCTCCCTTCCCTGGAAACAGTGGCCCTAAATTAGGGACGGGCGACCGCTTATAGCCCACTGAGTTGCTCACGGTGGTTATTAAACCTCCAATAAAAAAAATAAAACAAGAAAGATTACACCGAATTTTTGGGTGTAATAAGCATGTCTTTTGAATCTGTTCTGATGCAAATTAAATTTATCAAAGCTATTCAAAGTCAATGGAACCGGTATGGAAAACAATAGATCTGACGAAAGAAAGAAGATTTTCAATCGAGTTTTTAATCCCTCAGATATTGCTGTAAACGGAATCGTGAGCTTACGAACTCTTAGAAACAGAGATATCAACAAAAATAAGACGCAACTTTACGCCCCTGGTGGAAAAACCATGCATTATTTTAGGAAGAAAGTATTCTCAAAAGATGTATCCATATAAGCGGTATCGGTCGGAGAGAAAAAAAATTAGTAGAGTTTTCAGGAGCCCAGATCTTGCAACAAATACTTCAGAAGCAGGAATTAACACTTATGACCCCTGGTGGCTAAACCATTCTTTACCAAACATTAAAAATTATGTGAAAAATAATTTCCATCAAGTCTTGTATGCGATACAGGAAGAATGTTTCAAATCAGATCATTAGGAGCAGAAATAACGCAGAAAACGCAATTTACCTTTGTGCCCCCTAGCGGAAAGTCTATGATTTACTTGAAAATTTTGAATTTATAGGAAAAACATTTCGCATCGGAAACACTATCCAACAAAGAGGGAATTTTTCAAATCATACTCTTAGAAGTAGAGATATTGACAAAAATAAGATATACATCTACGCCCCTGGCGTAGAAACCATGCATTTTTTCAAGAAGAAAATTTTCCTAAGAGGTTTGTTGACATGAGGAGTAGTATCAGTCAACAAACGACTTTTTTTGCAATCGAGATTTTAGAAGCTCATATTTTGCTGCAAATACAACAGAAGCGGAAATTAAGACTTACGCCACTTGGTGGCCAAACCATTTCTTACAAAAATTAGAAAATATATGCAAACGATTTCCCATCAGGAGCTGTATGCAGTGCAGAAAGAATTTTTCAAATCGGAGATTTAGAAGCAGATATATATTAAGAAACACAATTTACATTTACGCCCCTAGCGGAAAGTCTATGAATTACTTGAAAATTTTAAAATTATATGAACTACATGTCACACTAGAAACTCTCCAACAAAGAAGGAATTTTTCAAGTTGGACTCCTAGAAGTAGAGATATTGACAAAAATAAGATATACATCTACGCCCCCTGGCGGAGAAACTGTGTATTATATTAAGAAGAAAATATTCTGAAAAGGTTTATCGATGTGAGTGGCATCAGTCCGCGAAAGAATTTTTTCAACCGATATTTTAGAAGCTCCGATTTTATGGCAAATACATCAGAAGCAAAAAGTTGACACTTACGTCCCCTGGTGGCCAAGTATTTTTTACCAAAAATTTGAAATTATATGCAAAAGATTTTCCATCAGGAGATGTATCTGCTGAAGAAAAAAATTTTCAAATCAGAGTTTTAGAAGAAGAGTTATCGAAGAAAAGGTAATTTACTTTTACGCCCCCTAGCGTAAAATCTATGCGTAATTTGAAAAAGTAACTATATCTAAAATACTCTTCGATATAAATGGAATCGAAAGATAAAAAAAAAAATTTCAATCGGATGTTTAGAAGCAAATATGTGGAATAAAACGTATTTTTGAATTCGACATCATCTGCATTTACGTCCTCTAGCGGCGAAATTGTACATCGTAAAAAAAAAGAAACGAAATAAAGGATCATCATTTGCATATTTCAAGCTTCCCAATGCAAAAAGAATTTTTCAAATCGAACTAACAGTTGCAGAGATATCGTGGGGTACAGACGGACGGACGGACTGACGGACAAACCGATAACAGAAGCATGATCTTTTTTTACAAAAGACGTGCTAAAAAACGAAGTTGTTCTTTTCTACTATTACTGAAGATATTAAAAACGAGAAACATAATAAGAAAAAAATATAACAAAGAAGAATATAACCAGAAAGTGAAAAAAGCACATCCTGGGGTAAGAAAAATTCGAAATTTAGTAAACTACGGAACATTTTCATCCGTGCTAAAACAATCAGTTTCAGGCGATGGACGGCATAATGGTGCCCTAATTATATTGAACAAATGTCGCGACATTAAAAAATTCAATAAACAGTCTCAAAAATGTTTGACGAATGTTAGAATTTTGAAAACATGAAAATAAACTTTGAACAAATGTTGAATAACATTATTTCAGAGAGGTTTTATTTTCGTAGTATATTCGATGTTTCCCGTATTCCGTGGCGATGGATGATTTCCGTAGTGACTATGGAGAATTCGTAGCATTAGGAAGGTCTGAAGAGGGCAAACAGGGAAAAATGACAAATTAAAATTCCACCAAAAACACATTTTCTGAAGGAAAAAAACCCCTGACAACCAGATTTTTTATTTTTGAAGTATTGGGTATATAAATAAGTTTTGAGGGATTTCCATTCGGTGTCATACTTATTACTGCTCGCATGTATTTTAAGGTGGCAACATTGCGATATCGCAGTACGAGACGCCAGCTGTCAGAGTCAGTATACGACGTTCGATTGAGGTTCAAAGACGTATTTGTTTTACTCGATGGAAAATGGCAACTTTCGTCCCAACAAAACAGCATTTGCGGAAAGTGTTAGTGCAGTACTTTGTCAAGAAAAATGCTGCCGACAGCTATCGCTTAATGTCAGAAATCTATGGTGAACATTCCCTATCCATAAAAACATGTGAGTATTGGTTTAGACGATTTAAAAGGAACGATTTCGATGTCAGTGATAAAAAACGTTCTGTACCACCCAAAAAAATTCCTGATGCCGAATTGGAAGCTTTACTCAACAAGGATCCGTGCCAGACCCAAAAAAGAACTTGCAGCAGCATTAAATGTTAGTCAACCATGCATTTCACAACGTTTAGCTGCCATGGGAATGGTACAAAAAGAAGGGAATTGGGTTCCACATGCTTTGCGGGAAAGAGACCTTGAACGTCGAAAAACCATTTGCAAATTGCTGCTTCAAAGGCATAAAAGAAAGGGTTTTTTGCATTGTATTATTACTGCCGATGAGAAATGGATATGGTACGATAACCCTAAATGGAAGAAAGCATGGGAGAAGCCAGGTGAACCAGGTCCTTCAACGCCAAAACGCAATATCCATGGTTCAAAGGTAATGCTGTGTATCTGGTGGGATCAGTAGGGTGTGATCCACTATGAACTGCTGAAACCGTCAGAAACTATTAATGACGGTTGGTATCGAACCCAATCAATGCGTTTAAAATGAGCTCTCACGCAAAAATGGCCGGAACGGTAGAATATACACAACAAAGTCATCTTACAGCATGACAACGCAAGACCACGTGTTTCTCAACCTGTGAAAAAGTACTTAGAAGGATCCGACTGGGAAGTTCTACTCCACCCGCAATATTTGCAATTCTACCAAAACTGAACGTCTTTTGGAGAAAAAAAAACCAAAAAAAAAAACCCTGACACTGGGTTTGAAAACCAGACAGAATCTGATGAAATCAGGATACTCTGCATGTGTTCTTATTTCGTCATGACTATTTTTTCAACACCTGTGAAGGTTTATCAATGTTTTTAATGTAATATTTATAAGAACAACCCAGGAAATGACTGACTATTTTCTGTTAGTGGTCAGGAATCATTGCCAGTCTGTAAAATAAAGTGACCAGGTTGGTATCACATTTCTCCTAATCTCACCTGTACCACAAAATGATTCTGCTATAAGATATGAAATTCATTTTTGAAAGCTATGTTTTCATTTTGACACCAAGAAAGAACCTAACCAAAAATAAATGGAATGAAAAGAAAAATTTAGCAGAACTGGATGCAGCTTTGAAACACAATGTCTGAGCATTTTTGACCATCAATAACTCACCAAAAACTGCTAGAGAAACTAAAAACAGGCAATTTTTAGCACATGAAGATCATAGTGCAAAGTGTTGAAATACTGCTGACTGTTATGCCAAGCAATGCAGAAGTTAAGAGAATGCAAGCATTGTGGGCAATGTTCTTGATAACAAGACAATGCTCATGCACAAAAATGACTTCAGAAAATAGACAGCAAATAAAGTAAGCCAAAGTAAGTATTGCTTGAAAATTTTGACCCATCCACTGCTATCAATTTATGGTGGAGAGATTCAGAGATTTTATTTGTGAACATAGTGAGAGACCAAATAAAAATTATTATCTTTCCAATAAAAACTGTCTAGAAAATTTGGTTGATGTGGTTGAAGAAAAATATAACTTTTAAGATTATATTTATTAATTTAATTGCATTGGACAATAGACAGTAGGCACTTGTAACTACTAAGCTTAAATTTAACTATGTCTAAATAAATTAAAGTATACAGTGCTGTGGGATGCAAGGTCAGGTGATGCGTAACATCACAGCCTCTCCTTGACAAATGTCAACCCCGCCTTCTCGTGGTGCATCCTGTTCCCACTAAAGGGGCTCTGACGACCGCCCATAGCGGTACATAACTATACCATCGGGATCAGAGGAAATTCTATCCCACACTCACCAACCCGCTTGGCCAGCGTGGTGAGTTATGGCCAAACCCCTCCAAAATGATTCCACAACTTAAATCTTGGCCCTCAGTCTCCGGCAGCTGGAATGTACCTGGGTCAAGGCAGCGGCCAGTGCGACATGAAGGCAGAGGGTGCTAAGAATCCCCGGAGGACCGGACTAGGCTGCCATCTGATGCTGACCTTGGCTACTTACAATGGACGCTCCCTATCTTCTGATTCAAGGCTTCTTGAATTGGAAGAGGAACTACAAAGGATCAAGTGGGACATCGTGGGGCTAAGTGAGGTAAGGAGAAAAGGAGAAGATCTCATCGAACTGAAAAGTGGACATCTCTTCTACTATCGTGGGACAGATACTGGCAGAACTAGTGGTGTTGGATTTATAATAAACAAGAAACTGAAGGATAAAGTTGTAGAAGTTGAAAGTTCCTCTGACAGAGCTGCACGACTTGTTATCCAACTCTCGAAAAGATACCAGGCTCAGATTATTCAAACTTATGCACCCACCACAAGTCATCCTGAAGAAGAAATTGAAGAATTTTATGAGGAAATTTGTCATCTAAATAATAAAGGTAAGCAGCACTTGAAAATAATTATGGGAGATTTCAATGCAAAAATAGGGCAACGGCAACAGAATGAAACTTCAGTAGGTAAATTCGGTCATGGCAACAGAAACCAGCGTGGAAATACTCTCGTTGAGTTTGCAGAGGCAGAAGGGTTTTTCATCTTGAACTCCTTCTTCAAGAAAAAGCCACACAGGAAATGGACATGGAGACATCCAAATGGGACGACAAGTGAAATTGATTTTATTATGTGTAACAAAAAATTCGTCATAGAAGACTGCAGTGTGCTAAACAAGTTCAACACAGGTAGTGACCATAGATTGGTGAGATGTAAGATGCACCTCAACACTAAACTTGAACGTGGCAAGCTCATAAGACAAACAAAATCTATTGACATAACCAACCTTAAAAAACACCATAATACCTTCAAGTTAGAACTGAAGAACAGGTTCTCTGCTTTAGAAGGCCTAACATCGGAAGAAGTGGACATCTCTGAAGTTAACAGAAAAGTAACCAAAGCTCTTATGGAAACAGCAACAAAATTAGCTGGGTCTAAGAACAAGTTGCATGTGAACAAATTATCAGGAAAAACCAAAATGTTGATGCAAAAAAGAAGAGAGATGAGGACAACTAAAGAAGATGTGACTTCCAAAGTGGAATATATAGAGCTATGCAAGACAGTAAGAAAAAGTATCACTGAAGACGTAAGGAAATTCAACTGTGAACTAGTGAGGAAAGCAATTGAAAACAACCAAAGCCTAAAGATAGCAAAGGGACATCTCAGTAAGGGAAGAAAACAGATTATGGCACTGAGAAAAGAAGATGGTTCTGTAACAAGAAATAGAGGCGAAATTTTGACAAGAGTGAAAGATTTCTACTCCAAATTATATGAAAGGGATGATATATGCACTCCAGACATCATGAAAGATACCAGTACCAGAGTTCCTCCAGTCCTTCCAGCAGAAGTTGCACATGCAACCAAGAACATGAAGCGAGGAAAAGCTCCAGGAGAAGATGGAATTACTGTAGACATCATACAAGAAGCAAGTGGAGAAATCGAAACAGTACTCGCCCAAATTTTCACTCGATGCCTTAATGAAGGAAAGATTCCTGAGGATTGGAACACCGCTACAATGATCCTGCTACATAAGAAAGGTGACATTGAGGATCTCGAAACTACAGACCTATCAGCCTCCTATCAGTAGTTTATAAAATCTTCACTAAAGTTCTTTCACACCGCTTGAAGGTAGCACTAGACATGGCTCAACCGAGAGAACAAGCTGGATTCAGGAGTGGCTACAGCACAATAGATCATATCCACGTGCTGAAAGAACTAATTGAAAGAGCGAGGGAATATGAACTTCCATTGTGCATGGCTTTTATCGATTATGAAAAAGCCTTTGATTCGGTGAAACCATCAGCAGTTACAATGGCTCTGAAAAACTCATGGTATTGAAGATGCATACATTAATATTATTAATAACATCTATGAAAATGCAAGTGCAAAGATTAGGCTGTTTGAAAATACAACACACGTAAAAATTGGAAAGGGAGTGAGACAAGGTGACACCATATCTCCGAAGCTCTTTAATGCCACATTGGAGGGTGTTTTTCAGTCGCTGAGCTGGGAAAACAAGGGGATAAAGATTAATGGAGATTATCTAACCCACCTTCGTTTTGCTGATGACGTAGTCATTTTTGCAACTACCCCATCAGAGCTGCAGAGTATGATCCAGGAACTTGCTGACAAGAGTAAAGAAGTGGGATTAAAAATGAACTTTCAGAAGACAAAAGTGATGTTCAATGCTTTTACAAGAAATGAAGATTTATCGATTGATGGAGAAAAGCTGGAGATAACAGACACGTACGTTTATCTTGGACAGCAGATATCAAGTGAGGGTCACATTGATGAAGAAATTAATCGGCGTACAAAACTTGCCTGGAGAGCTTTTTGGAAGAAACAGCATAATTTTCAAGAGCAATATGCCATTATGTCTTAAAAGAAAAGTGTTTGATCAATGCATCCTTCCAGTGCTTACGTATGGTGCAGAGACGTGGACCTTAACTAAAAGAGACATACAAAGGCTGCAGACAACCAAAGAAGCATGGAGAGGTGCATGCTTGGTGTAACCAGGAGAGATAAGAAGAGGAACACGTGGATCCGAAAAATGACAAGAGTGCAAGACATCATGATCAGAGTTAAATCCCTGAAATGGCAATGGGCTGGACATACTGCCAGAAGGACAGATCATCGATGGACAGCCGAAATTTTAGATTGGATTCCAAGGGACAGGAAAAGACCCAGAAGAAGACCACATAGGAGATGGGTGGATGAAATTCGAAAGTATGCAGGGGTGACATGGAGGAGACTGGCACAAGACAGACCGTTGTGGAGGAAACTTGGGGAGACCTTCGTCCAGCAGTGGATTGATAATGGTTGACAATGATGATGATGATGATACAGTGCTGTGATAAAATGTGTATACAACATGAAATAGCCATAAGGAAAATGGTCACTGAATTTTGTCCACCCACTGGCCAATGGCCACTTGAAAAAATCACCAATTTTAATCTTCAGCATATACCATTAAAAAGTCCAACTTTAAACTTTAACAGTACCAGAACTCCCAACTTTCGAGAACTGAAATCTGTAAAAAAATTGTCAGTGAACATTTAATTGATATGTCCCATTAACTGATGTGTTGAACACACCGATTAAAAGCTGAATTACGAAAATTTGTCGATTTTCATCGATTTTATATGCTATAATGAGGATACTTGGCACTGTTCAATACTTATAGCGATTACAATGCAATATGAGTAGACAGGGTATGAGACGCAGAAGTGGAAGAAAATGTGATCAAGTAAATTAGGACATGTAGGTGCCATGGCACTTGGGGGACACCTATTCTTTTTAAACTATATTAACTTGGAGAGAGAAAAAAATATTCATAAAAAAAAAATTACGTTTTACAGGTAAACTGTAAAACTTGGCAGGGATGCAGTAATATATAACTGTTTCTAATAAAACAGTCCAAGAAAAAGTAATCACATTTTAAAGTCCATACACTCAAACTTTTTGATATATTATTTCCTTTTATAGTATAAAAAACAATATTCACAGTAACAGTTTTAAGAAAAATTCATTCACCCACCTCTTTCATTATTTCAATACAGTCATCATGTGCATCACGACAGTGAAGCACTAAGGTTCGTTGGTACCGTACTGCTAAAGTTAACTGCCGACGGAAGATTGTTTTCTGACGCTGTTTATCACAAGAATTCCTGTTTGTAAATAAAGTTAAATTTATGGAGAATTTACACACAGTACAAAACTTAGCCAATTACAAACATTTTCATGAAAAAATGTTCACATTATGCAGTATTACAACACAGAAAAGAAAAGAAAAGAAAAGAAAAGAAAAAAAAACACCACTGAACTTGAAATGTTTGACCATTACACTTTTTGAATTTAAGCTTCCTACACAAATGAGCTAATAACAGCAAAACGATAGTTGTTTGATAAATAATACATCATTTGTCATGGTCCAGGCTAATAAAAATGTTTTCAACAAGTAACAACACAAAAAAGTACAAAATATAATATTGTGCAGTGACAAGCTTTTAGCATGCATTAGGAGGGAAAATGTTTTATCACACATAGATACATCTGGAGTTCTTAATTAGTTTAATACAAAAATTAAGAAAAAAAAGTGCTGTTACAAAAGTATATCTTGATAAACTCTGTGATGCCATTTCCACGAGCATATTTTAATTTTATGGAACTAATGAAAGTGTATATACACATTAAAATAAAATCAATTTGTAAGATTTTGATTTCATGATAAGGATTCAGTTCTCCGCTTCATGTATTTAATGTAAATAATGTTTGCATATTAAATTCAAGCAAATTTCATTCTGTGATAAAGATGCAATCCCTTCTTTGTCAACCTGTAACCTACAACAAACAACTCCTATAGGCTTGAGCAAACTTAATACGGAATGCAGAATGTTGAAAATGATGTCTGTTGCAGCTAATAAGAAACTAAAAATCACAGATAAATACTGAACAGGGTTCCCACTCTTTCTCTCAAACAAAAAACAAGCACTTTTAAGGACTTTTAAGCATCCTGCAAATAAAAAAAAAAAAATTAAGGACCTCACCAACTGCACATGCAATAATGGCATGTGCACAAATATACTTTTACACACCATTTAACTATGCAAATTGCAGTATGCTCATGAAGTTTACAATGTTTTTCCATATAATTTAAGTTTGCAGGTTTAATAAATTAGAATTCATGCAATTTAAAAGGCAATTCTGTTGGCCAAATCAGTTTTTCTATCTGAGGGAATAATAACATATGCAATACACTGTATGAAAATCGTAAAACAGCAGTTAAAGTTATGAGTTCAAGATTTGAATTTTGCACATAATGATCTCATAGTTTAAACTGCATATGCAAAAAGGGCAACACAAAAGCAATCAGTACCAAGAGATAGTAATGGGGCTTGTTGGGTGGGATCTGCCGGATGTGTTTAATTTAGCCCACAGTCATTCACTTTTTCGACAAATTGCTTGCTTCACACTGTTCTGTGCTCTCTAATGAGATTTCAGCCGACATCACATGATGTCAACATAAACACAGCCAGAGTTGTATAAAAATAAAATGTATCTGCGTACACAACCATTGAAGCAGAAATCTTGCTGCAAACCGGCGAATCACGATAACAATAGAATATGACGATGATGGGCACAACACGTAACAATATTAACAAATAAAGGTAACTTTTGTGAACAATAGAATAAAATAATTTAAAGAAAAATTAATAAAAAAATAATTATTAGAACATTACAGATTCCAGTTAGGACAAAATAAGTACATTACAATTAAATGTGCAGCAATGTGTGTGAAATGGACCTTTACGATAAAATATTAAAATATTGGACCATGAACCTCATAAAAACAAGGCACTAAAGAAAAAAAATTACATACAGAAAAACAGTTCCATAATGAACTTCAAAAATTATAAATAGCATTTTCAACGATTTAATTAAAATATAAACTTACAAAATACACAAGGAAAAGATTTTAATTTAATAACTGGCAACTGCAAGAGGAACCTGGCAGTAAAATTTTATTTCTTTCTGTGCAAACGAAGCTTTTGATACAGTTCCTATACACTGAACAGGCTTTGATAAAATCTAGAAACTAGAAATGTCAGCAAAAACAAAAGAACTCAGCAGATGTGAAAAATAGTTGAAAGTTCAAGTTAAAATAGAATTAAGTATATCAATCTGAGTAAAGCCTTGAGTATGTGTTTTAATTGCTGTAAATAACATTTTATTTTTTTTAATCTACAAGCAAAAAATTTCTGTAAAACCTGCTGATAATTTGGAAAGTATCCACATACGGCGTACACGTGTACGTCTACATTCTGCTACTCTTAACACACCCAACCAACCTGCAGAAGAAGTCCTATACACTACATCATAACCTCTAGGTTTCACACAGACAGTTAGAAAAATAAGTACTTTTTGCTATTTTCAGCAAAAAAATAAGGACTTTTAAGCACCACAATAAAAAATAAGTACTTTTTAAGGACTTTTAAGGATTTATAAGGTCCGTGGGAACCCAGCTGAGTTACCAAAACTGTCACTGAAAACGTAACCAGCTTTATTTTCTACAAAACTTGTACATCATGTACATTATGCTGTACTTATTGAGAAAAATTTATTTCTACTTTGGCTTTAATTCAATTATTGAAGCCAATTATAGAATAAAAATCATGAAACTCGAAAATATAGGTATAAAATTTATAGTTAAAACATAAATGCATCATTACCCTAAAAAATTTAATTATTTTGAAATAATGCCTAAAATGTTTTTTACCAGTTACATGACTTTTATACGCAGCTTCACCCATGTTGGATATATTGAGACTCTAATCACAAATCTTGCATTGTGCTCTAAATTTAATTACATCTCGGGAATCCATCTTTACAGTTCTTTTTAATAAGCCAACCTTCATTAAATGCACACTTTCTTTTCAGCATACTGAATTTAAGTACGCAAAGCAAATATTACAATTTTAATTAAAACGTTAACACCACAATTATCTTATTGGAAAAAAATAGAAATGCTAGGACTATATATATTATAATAGATCACAAGATATTTCTGTGCAGGGTGTATAAAAATCATGACATTTTTTTTATTTTAATCCGTTTTTTTATTTAAATTTATTTTTAGGCTTAATCCTGTCCATTAGCAACAAAACATAAGCATTAAACACAAGCAATTAATTGCAAAAATTTAATTAACTGGAAAAATGTATTAAATTTTTGCAATTAATTGCTTGTAATAATAGGCAGCTTACCTTTTGTTGTAAGGCCAGCTCCTTTAGTACACATTTCTCTGCACGTTTTGTTCTTTTTGTAGTCTATCGTGGGTTCAAGCCTCTGGTGTGGTGGTCCTATTCCGTCTTCATTTCATTTAATGCCAGGCGAATGGAATGTATAAGTCCTTGGAGTGTACTGCAGTAATGACATTTGGCCCTAATAGCATCTACTTCCCTTCTAACCACTCTTACTGATGTGTAAAAACCCAACCTTAGTTGGTTAATTGACGTTTCTAAAAACTAAAATTCTTTAACCCAACACGAACTGACATTGACAACTAACACAAACGTCCTATATACATACACACAAATATTCCAACCAAAAACACTAAAAACATATATACAACTATTTACACACAACTTCTCTTATTGCCTTTGATGTCATTCCATCAATTCCCGTTCCCTACACTTCTCCACAACATCCATGAATTTGGTCTTCATAAATATGGGTGCCAAATACTTGTAAATATTTTTTCCAATATTATTAATGGGAAATTCCTTTTAGATATGATTTTTTTTTTTTGATTGGAGGTTTAACAACCACCATGAGCAACTCAATGGGCTATAAGCAGTCGCCCGTCCCTAATTTAGGGTCACTGGTTCCAGGGAAGGGAGAGAGCCAGTGCCGTAAGACAAACACAACATCCATGCCTGAGGAGCTGTATCCGGTGCAGAAAGAATTTTTGAGATCAGAGATTTAAAAGCAGAGATATAGGGGGAAACGCACTTTACCTTTATGCCCCCCTAGCGGAAAGTCTATGAATTACTTGAAAATTTTGAAATTATATGAAAAACATGTCACACGGAAAACACTATCCAAAAAAGAAGGAATTTTTCAAATCGGACTCCTAGAAGTCAAGATATTGATAAAAATAAGATATACATCTGCGCCCCTGGCGTAGAAACCGTGCACTATTATAAGAAAATTTTTCTAAAAGGTTTGTCGGCATGAGTAGTATCGGTCTACAAACGACGTTATTTTCAATCGAGAATTTAGAAGCTCATATTTTGCTGCAAATACATCAGAAGCGGAAATCAAGGTTTACGCCCCCAGGTGGCCAAACCATTTTTTTTTTTTTTACAAAAATTAGAAATTATGTGCAAACGATTTCCCAGGAGGAGCTGTATCCGGTGCAGAAAGAATTTTTCAGATCGGAGATTTAGAAGCAGAGATATAGAGGGAAACACAATTTACCTTTACGCCCCTAGCGGAAAGTCTATGAATTACTTGAAAATTTAGAAATTATATGAAAAACATGTGACACGGAAAACACTATCCAACAAAAAAAAGGAATTTTTCAAATCTGACTCCTAGAAGTAGAGATATTGACAAAAATAAGATATGCATCAACGCCCCCTGGCGGAGAAACTGTGGAATATTTTAGGAAGAAAATATTCCGAAAAGGTTTATCGATGTGAGTGGCATCAGTTCACAAAATAATTTTTTTAATCAATATTTTAGAAGCTCAGATTTTATGGCAAATACATCAGACGTGAAAATTAACACTTACGCACCCTGGTGGGCAAAGTATTCTTTACCAAAAATTCGAAATTATATGCAAAAGATGGTGCATCAGGAGACGTATCCGCTGAAAATGTTTTTTTTTTCAAATCGGAGTTTTAGAAGAGTTATCGGGAAAAATGCAATTTACTTTTACGCCCCCTAGCAGAAAATCTATGCGTAATTTGAAAAAGAAACTATATCCAAAATACTCTTTAGCATAAATGGAATCGAAAGATAAAAAAAAAATGTCAATCGGATGTTTAGAAGCAAATATGTGGAATAAAACGTGTTTTTGAATTCAACATCATCTGCATTTACGCTCTCTAGCGGAGAAATTGTACATCGTAAAAAAAAAAAAAAAAACGAAATGAAGGATCATCATTCGCATATTTCAAGCTTTCGAATGCAAAAAGAATTTTTCAAATCGGACTAATAGTTGCAGAGATACCGTGGGTACAAACCAATAACATAAGCACGATCTTTTTTTACAAAAGACGTGCTAAAAATGAAAGGCAGTTGAGAGTTACAGTCAGTGTTAATCGAAAAAAAAAAAAAAAAACAGATCAAGAGTATGTAATATTAACGACCCAAACAACTTAAATGACCATTGGAAAGCCTCAATTAAATTAGAAGAACAATCAAAGAAGAAAAAGGGGGGGGGACAGAACTGACAATGATGGTGCCAGAGAAACAAATATGCGGAGTTCGCGACTGAAGCCTGAACCTTGATGAATTTGCTCATTTGATCTGCAGTTAGCAGAGCAGAAGGGTACATTGACCTCCTGATGATGGCAGTGTTGTTGAAAGTGCTTGGGGAATGTTATGACTGGCTGAATAGGGTTAGCATTTGCGAGGTATGGGGCAGATGGAGTGCTACATAAACCACAGTTGATGGAGGTTTGACTGGCGTGAAATGTTAATAGTGTAATATATATTATGTAGATAGCGGTTTTAAATTGAGTGTATGAATGTGTTGTGTATATAGTACCTAACAGTGTTTGTATGCGGTATGTAAATAGTACGTAGTAGTTTGTATAGAATAGAATATAGGCGTGATATAAGTGAGTGGGATGTAAGGTCAGGTGATGCGTAACATCACAGCCTCTCCTTGACAAATGTCAACCCCGCCTTCTCGTGGTGCATCCTGTTCCCACTAAAGGGGCTCTGACGACCGCCAATAGCGGTATAACTATACCATCGGGATTAGAGGAAATTCTATCCCACACTCACCAACCCGCTTGGCCAGCGTGGTGAGTTATGGCCAAACCCCTCCAAAATGATTCCACAACTTAAATCTTGGCCCTCAGTCTCCGGCAGCTGGAATGTACCTGGTCAAGGCAGCGGCCAGTGCGACATGAAGGCAGAGGGTGCTAAGAATCCCCGGAGGACCGGACTAGGCTGCCATCTGATGCTGACCTTGGCTACTTACAATGGACGCTCCCTATCTTCTGATTCAAGGCTTCTTGAATTGGAAGAGGAATTACAAAGGATCAAGTGGGACATCGTGGGGCTAAGTGAGGTAAGGAGAAAAGGAGAAGATCTCATTGAACTGAAAAGTGGACATCTCTTCTACTATCGTGGGACAGATACTGGCAGAACTAGTGGTGTTGGATTTATAATAAACAAGAAACTGAAGGATAAAGTTGTAGAAGTTGAAAGTTCCTCTGACAGAGCAGCACGACTTGTTATCCAACTCTCGAAAAGATACCAGGCTCAGATTATTCAAACTTATGCACCCACCACAAGTCATCCTGAAGAAGAAATTGAAGAATTTTATGAGGAAATTTGTCATCTAAATAATAAAGGTAAGCAGCACTTGAAAATAATTATGGGAGATTTCAATGCAAAAATAGGGCAACGGCAACAGAATGAAACTTCAGTAGGTAAATTTGGTCACGGCAACAGAAACCAGCGTGGAAATACTCTCGTTGAGTTTGCAGAGGCAGAAGGGTTTTTCATCTTGAACTCCTTCTTCAAGAAAAAGCCACACAGGAAATGGACATGGAGACATCCAAATGGGACGACAAGTGAAATTGATTTTATTATGTGTAACAAAAAAATTCGTCATAGAAGACTGCAGTGTGCTAAACAAGTTCAACACAGGTAGTGACCATAGATTGGTGAGATGTAAGATGCACCTCAACACTAAACTTGAACGTGGCAAGCTCATAAGACAAACAAAACCTATTGACATAACCAACCTTAAAAAACACCATAATACCTTCAAGTTGGAACTGAAGAACAGGTTCTCTGCTTTGGAAGGCCTAACATCGGAAGAAGTGGACATCTCTGAAGTTAACAGAAAAGTAACCAAAGCTCTTATGGAAACAGCAACAAAATTAGCTGGGTCTAAGAACAAGTTGCATGTAAACAAATTATCAGGAAAAACGAAAATGTTGATGCAAAAAAGAAGAGAGATGAGGACAACTAAAGAAGATGTGACTTCCAAAGTGGAATATATAGAGCTATGCAAGACAGTAAGAAAAAGTATCACTGAAGACGTAAGAAAATTCAACTGTGAACTAGTGAGGAAAGCAATTGAAAACAACCAAAGCCTAAAGATAGCAAAGGGACATCTCAGTAAGGGAAGAAAACAGATTATGGCACTGAGAAAAGAAGATGGTTCTGTAACAAGAAATAGAGGCGAAATTTTGACAAGGGTGAAAGATTTCTACTCCAAATTATATGAAAGGGATGATACATGCACTCCAGACATCATGAAAGATACCAGTACCAGAGTTCCTCCAGTCCTTCCAGCAGAAGTTGCACATGCAATCAAGAACATGAAGCGGGGAAAAGCTCCAGGAGAAGATGGAATTACTGTAGACATCATACAAGAAGCAAGTGGAGAAATCGAAACAGTAATCGCCCAAATTTTCACTCGATGCCTTAATGAAGGAAAGATTCCTGAGGATTGGAACACCGCTACAATGATCCTGCTACATAAGAAAGGTGACATTGAGGATCTCGGAAACTACAGACCTATCAGCCTCCTATCAGTAGTTTATAAAATCTTCACTAAAGTTCTTTCACACCGCTTGAAGGTAACACTGGACATGGCTCAACCGAGAGAACAAGCTGGATTCAGGAGTGGCTACAGCACAATAGATCATATCCACGTACTGAGAGAACTAATTGAAAGAGCGAGGGAATATGAACTTCCATTGTGCATGGCTTTTATCGATTATGAAAAAGCCTTTGATTCGGTGAAACCATCAGCAGTTACAATGGCTCTGAAAAACCTGCGGTATTGAAGATGCATTCATTAATATTATTAATAACATCTATGAAAATGCAAGTGCAAAGATTCGGCTGTTTGAAAACACAACACACATAAAAATTGGAAAGGGAGTGAGACAAGGTGACACCATATCTCCGAAGCTCTTTAATGCCACATTGGAGGGTGTTTTTCAGTCGCTGAGCTGGGAAAACAAAGGGATAAAGATTAATGGAGATTATCTAACCCACCTTCGTTTTGCTGATGACGTAGTCATTTTTGCAACTACCCCATCAGAGCTGCAGAGTATGATCCAGGAACTTGCTGACAAGAGTAAAGAAGTGGGATTAAAAATGAACTTTCAGAAGACAAAAGTGATGTTCAATGCTTTTACAAGAAATGAAGATTTATCGATTGATGGAGAAAAGCTGGAGATAACAGACACGTACATTTATCTTGGACAGCAGATATCAAGTGAGGGTCACATTGATGAAGAAATTAATCGGCGTACAAAACTTGCCTGGAGAGCTTTTGGAAGAAACAGCATAATTTTCAAGAGCAATATGCCATTATGTCTTAAAAGAAAAGTGTTTGATCAATGCATCCTTCCAGTGCTTACGTGTGGTGCAGAGACGTGGACCTTAACTAAAAGAGACATACAAAGGCTGCAGACAACTCAAAGCAGCATGGAGAGGTGCATGCTTGGTGTAACCAGGAGAGATAAGAAGAGGAACTCGTGGATCCGAAAAATGACAAGAGTGGAAGACATCATGATCAGAGTTAAATCCCTGAAATGGCAATGGGCTGGACATACTGCCAGAAGGACAGATCATCGATGGACAGCTGAAATTTTAGATTGGATTCCAAGGGACAGGAAAAGACCCAGAAGAAGACCACATGGGAGATGGGTGGATGAAATTCGAAAGTATGCAGGGGTGACATGGAGGAGACTGGCACAAGACAGACCGTTGTGGAGGAAACTTGGAGAGACCTTCGTCCAGCAGTGGATTGATAATGGTTGACAATGATGATGATGATGATGATAAGTGAGTATTTATTAGGTATGTAAGTATGTGTTTTAGAATGGAGTACCGTTTTTGGAAATGTGAATTTGAACAAGTTATTGAAGGAAGAGTGAAAGAAAGAAGGGGGGGGGGAGGGAGGCTTAATGAAGGTCGACAACACTCACATACTAGTGAGTATGCATCTAGTATGGACTAGATATCACGCACGTCAAACAGCAATCAGAATTCAACATGTTGTAGTGCCCTTGGTAATATCACGAGTGAAACTGAATGTTGGTTGGAGGAAAAGGTATAGGAAGAGGCCTAGGATGGAAAGAATAAAGGTTGAAAGGCTCTCTGAAGATCATCAGCGTTATTCTGACTTACTCAGAGAATGACTGAAGGAGCTAAAGTCATGTGAGAGGGATGTAGAAAAGAAGTGGGAATGTTTTAAGAACTGTGTTGTCACTGCTGCTAAAGAGGTAGGTGGCACCACAATAGTGGGTGACAATAGAGGTGATGCTTGGTGGAATAGTGAGATTGAAGAGGCAGTCAAGAGAAAGAAGGAAGTATATTTGGGGATGTTGCAAGGTAGAGTTTCTGTGGAGGAATACAGCTGTAAGAAGCGTGAAGCAGCTAAGCTGGTTTACCAGAGTAAAGCAAAAGATAGGAAGGAGAAGGTAGAAAGGCATGAATTGGCGTTTTGGAAAGATAGAAAGGCTTTCTGGAAATACATGAGACTCGGAAAAAATGGGGGAAACAAAGTTGTAAGTTGTGTGAAGAATAGGATCGGGGAAATTATATGGAAGCCCAATGAGTTAAGTGACAGATGGGGTGAATACTTCTGTGAGTTATTAGATCAGGAAAGCAAAGATGATTCTGAGACAGATGAAGATGATGTCACAATGAGGGATGAAAGCACAGGAGGGATCTCAAGAGAAGAAGTGTGTAAAGCTCTAAAATCTCTTCAGAATGGTAAGGCTCTGGGAGTTGATGGCATAACTGCAGAGATGTTGAAATATGGTGGTGACTCTGTAATCGACTGGTCAACTGAAATTTGCCAGTTGTGCTGGGAATTAGGAATGGTCCCTCGGGATTGGAAGGATGCTACCACTTGAAGGATTTCCTTGTATAAGGGAAAAGGT
Source organism: Macrothele yani (assembly GCA_039090855.1). Taxonomy (NCBI): domain Eukaryota; kingdom Metazoa; phylum Arthropoda; class Arachnida; order Araneae; family Macrothelidae; genus Macrothele; species Macrothele yani. Next base: position 2,238,636 of record CM076995.1, on the reverse strand, counting down.
GATCAGACTGACTGCAAGAACTATCGTGGTATTAGCCTACTGAGTGCGACAGAAAAAGTGTTTGGTAAGGTCGTCATTGAAAAAGTACGGAGTCTTGGGATGTTCAGAGTGGTTTCATGTCGGGTAAAGGCTGCACTAACCAAATTTTTGCATTGCGCATAATGATTGAGTATCTGGCTGTTGGTACGAAAGTTTTTGCTGCCTTCATAGATTTAGAGAAAGCTTATGACCGAGTAAATAGGACACTTCTGTGGAAGGTATTGAATGAATACAGTGTTACTGGGAATCTACTTAATGGTGTAAAAGCCATGTATGCTGGCAGTAGAGCTTGTGTAAGAGTGAATGGTGTTTTATCCAAATGGCTTTCTGTTGGTGCAGGAGTCGGGCAAGGTTGTGTAATGGCGCCATGGCTGTTTAAAATACAGGGTGTCCGAGAATTATTGGGCACATTACAAAATTATATAAAACAAAACATTAAACAGATAGAAAGAAACTGACTGTACTAACTTACAATGTAACTACACAAGTTAATAAATTTTGATGTGAGATCCCTTGGTTGCTTGTAGTATGTCCAAGCAATACTCGATTTCATGCCATGTATTGGCAAGCATCCGAGGAGTTATGTAATTAATAGCAGCTGTGATACGCTGCTTCAGTTCCAGCAAATCAGTATAAGGCGTCTGATAGATACAATCCTTCCCATAACCCCACATGAAATAATCCAATGGAGTTAGATCTGGAGAGCAAGGAGGCCATGGAATGGGACCACCAAGCTCAATCCTTCTGTTGCGGAAATGCTCATTTAGGCATTTACGTACACACATGGACCAATGCGGAGGCGTTGGAAAACAACGTTGTCATATCTTTTTATCTGGGATATAGTGAAATTTTCTAGCATATCCAAGTAAATGTCACCATTTATGGGTTTTTTGCAGAAGAAAAAAGGGTCAATCACTTCTCTTTTTGATAGGGTGCACCACACATTAACTTTTGGAGAATCACATTCCAGTTCAATAGCAGCATGAGGGTGTTCACTGCCCCATATCCTACAGTTGTGACAATTCACAATACCTGATACATGAAATGTGGATTCATCACTAAAAATTACAGTACTGAGAAAGTTTTCGTCGTTTTCCACTCGATTCAGCACATCCACAGCGAAATCGTATTGCAGAGTGTGATCATTTACATGTATCTTTTGCACTATTTGAATTTTATCATACATGAGACCGACCAAGAAAGGAAATAGCTGAATATTTTGACCGGACGAAAAAGCAGAACGTGTGACGAGCAAGTGTGAATACAATGCAGCACGAGATGGAATTGTTTACTGTAATTTAATATGTAAATATTAAACTGGAAGCACATTGCTGTACTCACAATATAAAATTATTGAATTCAAAACAAAATAATATAGTTTTACAAGACATTGCTTTAAATACAGTATTTTTTTTTCTTGTACTTCCCAGAAAATCAGATCAAGTTTCCTCTTGTATGCTTTCTTCTCAAGAAGTTCCATGGCCATATTTGCCTTTTGTTGACTCTGCAGCTGAACAATTCATTGCTTAATTTTAGTTTCTGTTCATATGATTCCCTTCCCATTTCTTCATTGTTGCTTCTTTTTTCCTTTTTTAATTCCCTCAGATGACTATTTTATCCATCATACGAAAGCGCTTTCAGCTTGAGAACCATGAATACATGATCATATCGAAGCTTTCACTATTTTAGATAACTTTGAGAATATGAATACTTTAAACTATGTGAATCAATTTGTACAAATCTCACCTTCCTTATGAAGCTTAAATCCAAAAATTTATGAAGAAAAGTAACATTTAACAACAACACAGGATAGTGAGATCATCAGGGTGGGGCATTACAATTACGGAAGAAATCTGAGCTTCAGCCGACTTCTGTTTTCAGAGACTTTTATCCCATTTTTAAACTGAGATACAAAAATTTATGGAAAAGATGAATATTTAGTAACAATACTGGGCAGAAGGTATATTGCGAGAACCAAAAAATTACGAATATGACAGAAATCTTCACCTCCGTCTAACTTCAGTTTCTGAAATTTTGAAGGACGGAATTCCATCCTCAAACGGAAAACGAACCCCCCACAACCTCCAATCCCCCCGTAATTTCTGTTTAGTTCTGCATCGACCTCGAGTATGCCTCAAATGATAACAGAAATGGTGGAATTCCTCAAATCCACGGAAGAATCTTATGCCTGAAGACTACAGGGAAATTTTCGGGCAATCTAAACTTCCGTTTTCGGAAATTGTTGCCCACAGTTTCATGCTGAACTGAAGTACAAACATTTATGCGATAAAATCATATTTAACAACAATACTGGAAAGAGGCAACATCGTGAGAAAGAAGAAATTATGATTACGGGAAAACCCTTTTGTTTTTAAAAGTTCTGGGAGCCGAAATACTGTTCCCAGATGGAAAACTAACCCCCCCCCCCATTTCTCTTCATTTTTGAATCGATCTCGAGAATTACCCAAATGATGACGAAAAAGCGGAATTCCGCAAATCTGCGGAAGAATCTTATATATGTTGTTTTATAAGCATGAAATTTTAATTTCTTGTGCGAGATATCGTGAACTGTCGATTATGGAATGCACAGTTCTCCGCTTGCTTTACGAATGGATTTCCTGGGGCTTCGTCGGAAACTTTAATTAACTTGATCAACCGTCTCACCGGCTGACGCTAGGCCTACCCGCTCCTCCACAATGTTCCACATTGCCAGTTTCTTTAAACTGTTTCATCCACCGCTTAATTGAATTCGTTGACTGAAGATTACAACCATACTCTAAATGGTACCGTCTTTTAACTTTAATGACAGACTTTAAATTCAGCAAGACATAACACACACATCGCCAGCCTTCTGCTGTACGGATGACATGACTACTGATTGCGCACTTCTCATACATTCCTCATCAGGCCACACTTAGCGCCATCTATCGGATTCTGGGAATAACAATTCTGCAAAACAAAAATATAGAAACCGTGTTAGTAATACATGACATAGAAAAACAGACAATTTTCATAGTTTTTTTTTGTACATAATTTTGTAATGTGTCCAATAATTCTCAGACACCCTGTATTTATGGATGCATGCATGTGTGATGCCAAAATAGATAATACTGGTTTATGTCTTGCTGATATCCGTGTGTGCAGATTGCTGTATGCTGATGACACTGTCCTGTTGGCAGAGAGCAAAAGTGAGTTGCAGAGTATGTTGTCCCGGATGTACACAGTTTGCATGAAATTCAAATTGAGTATAAATAGGGGAAAAACCAAAGTTATGGTGTTTGAGAGAGAAACTAGTAGTACTGAATGTAATATAAGTCTAAACGGCACATTTATTGACCCGGTGAGTGAGTTTGTGTATTTAGGAAGTATGTTTGACAGAGAGAACAAATTGGATGATGAAATTAGTAGGCGAGTGAATTCTTCATTGAAAGTCATAGCTGCCTTGGGAGGTTTTCACAGGAATGATGGGTTCTTAAGAGAGTCCCGTATGGCAGTGTATGAAAGTGTAATATATATATAATATGTAATATAAAATGCTGTTTAACAATAATACTGGACAGAGGCAACATCGCGAGAAAAAAAGAATTTACAATTACAGAAAAACCTGAACTCCACCGACCTTCTGTTTTCGAAAGCTCAATAAAAATGGAATTCTGTTCTCTAAAGACCCCACCCCACGTCGCTACCAACCCCAAAAAATCTCTGTTCACTTGTGCATCGATCTCGTAAATGACGAAAATAATAATGAAAAAGGTGGAATTCCTTGAATTTGCGGAAGAATCTCGTGCCTGAAGATTACGGGGAAATTTTTGCAGCATTTAACATACATTTTCACAAATTGTTGCCTTCAGTTTCAAGCTGAAATACAAACATTTATGCAATAAAATGATATTTAACAAGAATACTGGACACAATGCCAACATCGGGAGAAAAGGGTTACAATTACATCAAAAAAAATTTTTCTGCTTTTAAAAAGTTTAAAAACCCAAAATACCATCCCCAGACAGACCCCCCCCCCACCACCACAACCCCATCTTCAATTTTGCATCAATCTTGAGGGTGATCCAAAAAAAAAAAAAAGTGGAATTACGCTGAGGAATCTCATGGATATCATAAAATAGAAAACATTTTATTTTTTTTATAGAATCTGTAGTTTTGACAGTGAGTTTAGTAGTCAGACAACTAAATCCATAGAAACTACAGTCATTCAGTAGTAGTTGGCAGGTATGGAACAAATACGTAAAATTATGGGAGCACATGAACTTGAAATGTGTTCAGTATTCAGTAATAGAAAATTGCCATCGTTTACACGATCCTGAAGTTAAAAAACTTCATTAAGTAAGAAAGGTTAAAAAATACACATTAGATCTTTCAATCCCACAATGGGATCATCGTCAGATGTTAAAAAATGACATTAAATTCTGATGAAAGTATAAATATAGAACAAAGACATAAAACATGATGCCAGATACATTAAGTAAAATACGATGCTAAAACAGGATGCCAGATGCATTAACTACATTAATAGATTGCATGATAATAAACTTAATAGAGAACAAAAATGTAAAGGTTTTATTCATGTTGAATAGCTTGCGTATTGTCATTATTTCCGTTTTCATTCCGAAAAAGTAACTTCCATGGATGGGGGATATGTTTCGGTGTGACGTCATTACAACATACAGTACCATATTTTAAAATATGCAAAGATTCAGCAAATAATAGTAAAACAAATTTGCTGGTGGTAGTTAGTGTGATATGTGTTTCATCCCAATTAGGGTAATATGTACCATCAGAAACCAGGCGTGCAAGTGCTGTAGAAGTGGATCCTGTTCGTATGTCGTATATATGCTCCAAGACGTGAATTTTTAAGGAATGCTGTGTGGATCCTATGTATGAAATGCAGGGATCATAGCATACTTCTGGAAAATTTTAGGTAGGAATTTTAGGAATTTTTAGATAAATTCTAGGAAAATTTTAGGAGTGTATTTCAATAAAAACTAGATGTATATTTGTATACATCTAGTAAAACAACTTTGTATACATTGTAAAGAGTTTGCTTCACACCCTTCAACCATATATACTGATAGATTGCGCATGACATCAAAATTTCTGGCTCCAACATAAAATCACATGACAACAGTCAAAAAGATGGGTTACACCTGCTGTGCTTATGGTTGCTCTGAGCGATATAGTAAAGAAAGTTCTATGATTTTTCATGGGTAAGAAACGAATTAAATACCTAAGTCAATAAAGTTCAATTACTTAACCAGAAACTTGCAGCTATTGATATAAAAATATAGTAACTTAAGAAAAAAAAATGGAATGCATGTTCCAAATTCTTCGCAAATGTTCATCACATTATAAATCACAAAATGTAAACAACCCGATCATGCATGTATATAGCTCATAAGTAAACTTACCTGAAGAGTTTTCATTATATATGAGGCGCATTCACATAATACACCGAAAACACTGAAGTTCTGCAGCGTAAATTAGTAATCATAACAGCATTTTTACACGAAATTTGGAGTCTGATGATGACGTGCCCAATGTTTGAGCCATGGCGGCTTTGATGCAGCTATTGCCAATGCGCAGTCCATTAGTATATATGGTCGAAGTTCACACCCAAATTTTTTGCATAACGTCTAATGTCTAAAGTTTAAGTATGATTTACTTCTAATGTTCAGTTCTTATCTTTTCACGTGTTATTATCATATTCAAGTATATTTACCACATTCAAGTTTCACTTTGAACATTAATATGCTATTGAACCAGAAGCAATTCACGATTTTCACAGTAAAGTTTTCAGGTTTCACATTAAATTATAATATCCTAAAAAGGTAATTAAAAACCAAGAACTATGTACAATTGTTCACTGAATTACTTTTTTCATATTATTGTTTCAACCTTTTCCTGATAAGCCTATCTTTTTCTGCTTCCACCACAACTAATTTACTTTCAGTTTTCTTTATTTCAGCTGAACCTTGTATGATCAAGTTAGAGGCAACTGCTATTTCAACAGTATTTTGTTTTTCTACAGCTTTTCTCATTCTTTCTGTTCCCTCTTGAATTATTGCTAGGGAGGCTTCTTTATCATTTTTAAGTCTATTTATTTCTGCATCATTTTCTTTTATTTTGTCATCAAACTCAGCTTTTCTTTTTTTCTCTAGCTGCTTTTCCTTATTTTCCCTCTCTTTCTGCTTCCTTTCTTTTACCTTTTTTGATTCTTCTTCCTTCAGCTTATCAACATACTCTTTATAAAATTTATGTGAATCACAAACACTATTTAACAAATTTCTTGTTATGGGAACTTTACTTACACATCCATAGTGTTTAATGGCCCCTTTAACTATTCTTAATGATGTTATAGTTGAGTCTTTTAAGTTAGCCTTGTCCTTCCTTAACAGAGCAGTGTTAACCGAAAATCCCCTTTCTGCATCAGCATTACCATGAGGTAAAACTAAAATTGACTTTATGAGTTTAGCAAGATTTGAGTATTTTTCTTTTCCGCTAGAGTCTTTAATACTAAATATATTACACCAGTAATGATCAATCCGCACTGGAATATGCCCTTCCTCTGAAAATTTCACTAGTTCATCTAGAGTTGGCTTATCGCAATTTAAAAGTTTCCACTCTTCTCTTACTCTATCAATTTGTTCCTCAGAAAGATGCAAAACACTTGAAATTCTGGTTATTTCTGAAAGTCCTTCAGTGACTGAAAGTTGAGTTGACTCTTTCTTTGGTTCTTTTACCTTTAAAACTTCTATGTCTCTTAGCTTTTGATTGCAGAATGGCAAATTTGACTTTAAATATTTTGTGGTTGCAATTAGTGATGATCTTACATCTAAGAGAAATAATTTCTGCCTGGTCTCCTGAACATTCCTGAGGAGATTTTTTGTCTTCATACCAACTTCTAACTCCCCTAGTTTTTTCCATGAATTTTTGTTTTCAAAATCTACATTCTTTAGGTCTTCTCCAAATTTCCCTGCTATAACATCATCTTGGATAAACTGAGCCATAACATTCCTCATTAAAGTATTTAAATCAGAATATAACTGGTGTATTTTTGGTTCTTCACTCTGATAACATAATGAAAACTTTTCAAAATTTTGGTGTGAAAATGAAATTAATGCTAAATAGCAAGGAGTAAGCTCATTTTTCAGGAAACAGTGAATTCTTTTATACCTTGCCGAATTGCGCAGTTGTTTTTCAAATATTTTTTGAGATGGCAAGAAGTTTAAAAAATATTCTGTAATATTTAGCCATTGATCCAAGAGCCTCTGGGCTACAGAACCAACGGTTAACCATCTGTTGCTGACATGACGCAAAAGAAATTTGGCAGTGACCAATGTTATATCCTCGACAGATTTATAATCCTCTCGTCTTGCAGCACTACTCTTTAAAAAGTAATGCATATCAGTAGCAAATTCGTCAAAATCTATATTTAAGCTTGTCAAAAAAATTTTAAATGCATTACTAACAACATGCAGGTTGCAAAAACCTAGTTCCAAAGATTTCTGGCCTGTTTCTTGTTTTACAACTTCATTGAATTTGCGTAAAAAGCACTTATTTACATTTGGGCTGTCCATGGATACACAAATAATTCTGTTCAACGAAATATTGAAGGATGATAACACATCAAGAATTTCTTTTAGCAAAATATCTGCTGTTGCATGACCCAGAAAAACGCTTGTTAGGTATCGGCAAGAAACTGAATTTATTTCTGAAGACCAGTACCTGAGATACACATCCAACTGCCGTTTCACTTGTGTATTTGTAGTTTCATCAAATGCTATAGTAACCTTTCCTGGGCTACTAGATGCAATGTCTTTTTTCAAATCCTCTTCAAAATATTTTGACAATCCATGTGATATCACATAAGCAACTTTTTTTCTTTAAGTTGTATTTTGGCTGCAATAGCAGAATCAGGAAACATTTCTTTGAAAAGTTCAACTGTTTCAGTGCATGAAACAAAAGACATATTGTCCTTAGCAACTTTCATGGCCCATAATGCTTCGGCTTTAGCCAACTGTAAATCATGACTCAGTACTTCACTAATATTTGTTTTGGGCTGAAGATCCCGTCCTCCAAAGGCTTTCAGGATGGACTTATTTTGAAATTTACTTTGAAATTTCTGCAAATGTTATTTTCCTTTATGATGCGCTTTTACTTGTGAAAAGCCACTATTAGAAATGTTGAAAATTTCTGAACACAATATACACTTAGCAGAAAATATTGTTTCAGTTGCAGAACACCATTCTTTCAACTTCACTCCGTCCAATTCTTTGGCGAGCCACGCATCTTGAAATTTCGTTTTGGATTTAGGCATCTTAAACACTTGTATTACTAACCAGAAAATGAAAGGGAAGTACAAAAACACGTTCCAATATTGCAAAACCAGACAACTTCCCGAAATTTGGCTGCGAGGATGTCAGAAGATATGAAAAAAAAAAAAAAAGCAGGTCACCACTAGAGAACTGAACCTGCACACAGCACAGAGAACACCATAAAAGACGTAAAACCAGAAACTATCATACGCATCTCACGCAAGTTCAGTCAAAGCGAGTCGGAGCCGAGATATATTGCGCATCGAAGGTCGCTGTCGCCGACGCATGATCGAAGGTCAATGATCACGTGCTCTACTGCCTGCCAAGATAATACTCAGCTACCATCCCATCGTCATTACCGGAGGTTACGGAAGGAGACCACATGTTTCCTCTTTGCTTCCACCCACCTGCGGTTTACAATAACAAAACATCAGCAGAAAGAGGAGGTTCCACAAGGCATGTACAAAAATAAAGTACGATCTTCTGCGTGCCACGGAGTTCGTCTGCAAAGCGCAAACCAGGGGTGAAAATGACCCCTCCCCTTTTCCCTTAGATCTCTTGTTACTCTCGAAAACTGTTCGAAGGCAAAAAAAAAATGGAACGCCCGCCCCGAAGCAAGTGCATCTCGATGGCGTCATTTTCCCTCCCTTCAGCAGCACAGCATATAGGCTGTGTTTCTACAATAACAGGTCTTTTTACCTTACCGTAATGGTAAATTTATTGGCGTTAATAACGGTTGTGTTTTTAATAAAAATAAGCTTACGAAAATTTTAGGATGAATAGCAAATTTTAGGTCTAATTTTAGGAATTTAAGGGTCACAAAATATTAGGAATTTTAGGAATTTTAGGAGGAATGCGATCCCTGGAAATGGTAGATTCGTTGTCGTCCATGGAGTGTTAGTGGGATGCAGTATATTCCACATTGGCCAGCAGGAGGAACAGGATCACGATCAGATTTGATATTTGAGAAGCTATTCATAGTTTTTATGCCGAAGTTGAGATGATGATGTTTACAGAAGTGTTTTAGAATTGGGGTAACATTTATGATATATGATATGGATCCCACATATTTTGGCTGTACATATTCATGATAAAGAGTGGTAAATGAGTGACGTTGATAATTTGCTAAAATGCGATTCATGTAATGGTCTGGGTAGCCAAATGAATGCGCTATTTTTATAATTTTTCGTAGTTCCAAAGAGCGGTCCTGTATATTGGATGAATGCATAAAAGCATGTTTAACCAAAAAATGAAGAGATGATAACTTGTGAGATAGCGGGTGGGCTGAATCAACTGGAATCAATGAATGAACAGAAGTTGGTTTCCAGTATACTGAATGTTGAATGTCCATGGTATCGGGATTACGTTGTAAAAGGAAATCCAAAAATGGTAGACAGTGGTCTTGTTCTATTTTGACAGTAAACTTAATTGTAGAAAATTGTGTGGACATGGTTTCGGCAAAGGTAGAGAGCTCTTCATGGCTATGATTCCAGAAGATCAGAATACCGTCGACGTATTGTATATAAAATATTGGACCCAATGTGCATTGGTTAAGAACATGTTTCTCTAAATTTTGGAGTAGAATTTCGGCTACAATGGCAGATAATGGTGATCCCATAGGGGCACAGCCCTGTTGACGATAGATTATATTGTTGAAATGATAAAAAGATCGATGATGTATAAGTCTTAAAGCAGACATGATAACTGTAATTTCAGATGGTGAAGCCAGGCCCTGTGAGGTTAATTTTGAAGAAATTAGGTTGTGTACTTACTCAGCAGGTACATTGGGAAATACAGATGTGGCATCTAAGGAAGCCATGAAAAAGTCAGTTTCATTGGGTTGAAAAGAATGTATTCTTTCAAGAGGTTGTACAGCTCGAGTTTTCGGAATGAAAACGGAACTAATGACAATACGCAAGCTATTCAACATCAATAAAACCTTTACACTTTTGTTCTCTATTAAGTTTATTACCATACAATCTATTAATGTAATTAATGCATCTGGCAACATGTTTTAGCATCGTATTTTACTTACTGTATCTGGCATCATGTTTTATGTCTTTGTTCTATATTTATACTTTCATCAGAATTTAATATGTTGTTTTTTTAACATCTGACGATGCTCCCATTGTGGGATTGAAAGATCCCATGTGTATTTTTTAACCTTTTTTACTTAATAAAGTTTTTTAACTTCAGGATCATGTAAACGGCGGCAATTTTCTATTACTGAATGGTTTTACTCGCACGAAATCAACTCATCTCTTGAAATTTGTTGGTGCTTTGTGCAAGTGGTTGGTATATGTGTACTATATTATTTGGTTACAGTGGAAGCCTGTTATAACACATGTATACAGGAACAAGGTGATAACTGCATTATAGAGATACTCGTGGTATATCTGAATGCTTCGAGCCCTAAGCCATATATAATTGTTTGAGGCACACAATCGGACTCACGCTGTATCTGATTCGGAGGTACAACTAACCACGTTATATCTGGCTTCCAATGTATTATGCATCTAAACATCAATTTACCTTGTCCTTTTGGATCTTAGAAAATTCAACGTACACCCATTTAAAAAAATAAGGCTGGCTTGCCGGTTGTTTCATATTACTTTGTCATAGTGCTCATAAAAGGTTGTTAACCCTGCACTAGAGCACTGGAGGGAGGAAATGTCGGAAAAAAAAAAAAAGAAAAGAAAAGAGGGAGTCATGCAGGCACAGCTTTCCTGTACGTGGTCATACAGAAAGTGAACTTCCAGAATGATCATCGTAGCTTTTGGAGTCGCACGTGACATGCAGGTTGCAATTCCTTTCTCTAAGGCACAAATGTGAATAAATATGATCTTTAATAAATACTGAACTGCCAGTATTTTCCCAACAATTTCAGTATGTAAAAATAGCATGGAATATCAGTATTCTGAGTAGTGAAATGCTGTCCTTATAATCACTATAAATTACTCATCAGTAAATTAACAGAAGCGTCTGTTGGAGCATAAGAAATTAAACATGACCTTAAACTAGAACTAAAATATCTAAAATTGAGGATATATATAAATTACCTTTTAGAATAATCCAATCCAATTTCACCAATGGCAACAACTTTGGGATCTTTCAGAGCTTCAATAAGGGCCTCCTCTGCCTCATCACTATAGCTACTTGCCATGTGGGGATGACATCCGAATGCTGCCCACACTCCACTTTCTTGCAAAAGCGAGTTCCATGCGGCCTTCTGAAAAGTAAGACATTTTAATCAAGCTATATCATGGGCACAAGCAGTGAAAATGATTTTATAGGTCACAGAAATGGTACTTGGCCCCAGAAAAGACAGTGTAAGTACCAATTTTTAAATTAAATTTAACTTTGAATTTAAAAACAATTGTGCTTTGTTGATTGATATACCAAGAGGTTAAAATCATTTCATTAGGAAAATTCATCAAAACATATGAATTCCCTCTTGCGTACTCTTATCTTGCAATAACTAAATTAAGGAAAATGGATTACACTTTGTTACATAAGGAGATCAAATCTTTGGGAACAGTATCGGCGGGTGAAATATCTAATTACTCATCAGATCAGATCTTTTTAAAATTCAAAAGTTGGAAGCTTTCAACCTGGTCTTAGGTCTTCATCACACCAATGGAGGATTAAGATCTTAGTTGACCTAAGATCTTAGTCCTCCATTGCATAATGAAGACCTAAGACAAGGTCCAAAGCTCCCAACTTTGAATTTTAAAGTGCTAATCAACTTATGTTATAAAGCGTGATCCATCTCCCTTAATTTAGTTATCTCTTGCCATGTGTTATTGCCCATCATCGTCATATCTTGGAATATTTGAGCACTTATTAAAATATTTATGTAAGATTTTCAGATATGGATACCAGGACACAACCTTTGAATTCATATAATGATTTCTGGGACCCCATAAAATGATTGGAAAAAATCTGAACAGACTTCAGAATAAACACACACAAACAAACAATCAAAGGCAAACATTATTCGGGGATTCATTTATAATACACGTACATTCATTTAACCAAAATCTGAGAGAAAAACTCGCTACAAATTATGAATTTCCCTATAAAATCAGTCATTAAAACACAAATGCTAATTTGTAAAATATCTAATTTACAAGTACTTTAAATGAGTTAATTTATTGATGTGTGTGTGCATCTGGTACTCACCATATAAACTTGAAGAAATATAAATAGATTAGCAAGTGCGATTGCATGTAAAAACTAGTTTACAAGATTACTATAAATTGAGAGCTAGAGATCAAGAGATGTGAAATATGAAATATTCTCTTCTACATGGGTTCTCATTAAATAAAACATTTATACAGAGCTACGCTCAATCCAGGTATTAATATAAATGAATGTCTCATTCATTTATATTAATACCTGGATTGAGCTATTAGTCCAATTTCAAAACTTCTTTTTGCATTTAATATCCTGGGAATACTAAAAAATTGGTATTTTGGAATATAAATAAAATAATGACAGTAAGTTATTATTTTATTTATATTCCAAAATACCAAAAAAAAAATCTGAAATCAAATGTTCTTTGGTTGAAGATAAGAGGGTGGTGGACTAGTTCTCTATCATGTGCCCCACAGTGTGCTACTTCAATGGAAAACTGGCTTTCACAAAATCTCTAAAATTACTAAAAATATATTTTGTAGCTGAAATGAAAACACTGAAAAAGTAGTTTCACTCATTAACACTACAAAATTTATGGAGTATCAACATGAGTATATCTTGGTGTCAGCAATTAATTTCTCTGGATCTTCAGGTGCCAGCATTTTCATGCCATGTGCTCAATGTATTTTGCATTTCCTCTGTGGTTCTTTCACTTGATCTTTCACTTTCCCTGCACACATGTGCGGTCTTTCACTATTCATGTTCAAGTGATGGCGCATCTATTGATGATCTTTGAATTCATTTTTATTTTCTTCTTTAATTCTTTAATGTGATTTTCCCACTGACTTTGCAGAATTATATTTTCATTTGATTCTAGTGCTTGTTTCTAATCTTGCTAATCATTGATTCTGCTAGTCTAATTTTTGATTATACTGAATTTTGTATTACAGGCTTTAAGTTTTCAAAACTGGTTATTTGTTGACTATTTACAAAATATTTCATTAAACTTGTTTTCCCTTTTTAATGGTTCCAGTTTACAGAGTGTTACGTCTGAGATTGGAAATGCATCTGTATAAACTGCAGATAACCCATCACAAACCCCAGATGACCATGTGAAATGTAAACAATTTGCTGAAGAAATGTTGGAGAGCATTGCAAGTGCTGAATCTTTCCTGAGACAAATCTGTTTATCAGATGAGTGCACTTTTCATGTTTCTGGAAAGGTTAATAAACAGGGTGTGAGAATTTGGGGAACTGAACACCCACACTGCACAATGGAACATGAACATGCTAGCCCAAAAGCGAATGTTTGGTGTGGCATAATGGTCGACCATGTTACTGGACCCTTTTTCTTTCGGGGAGTGACAGTGAGAGCTGATAATTATTTGGACATGATTGAGCAGTTTGTGTATCCCAGTCGGGTGAACTTGCAACTCTAGTCATTTTCCTAACAAGATGGGGCACCATCTCATTGGGCTTTGATTGTGAGGTCTCTGGATGCCAAATCTCCCAATCGATGGATTGGGCGTGGTGACCTCATTGCATGGCGCCCAGGTGCACCGGACTTAACACCCTGTGACTTTTTTTTTAATAGAGATTCATCAAGGGTGAGGTTTACAGCACCCCTGTTGCAGACATTGCTGACCTAAAGAGGATGATCACACATGCACTGCAGAAAGTAGCACATACATTCTAGAATGAACATGGTTGGAACTGGAATACCCTTTAGACATTGTTTGGGTGACAAATAGTGCCCATGTCGAATGTCTATAAAACTTGATGAACTGTTCTATCAATTGCTACAAGTTGCACATTGAGATCATTTATATTAAAACTTTTATAATTATTTTTAATTGGTTACACCTTTATGATTACACAAATTGGTTACACTGTATTATGAAGATGGACAATTTCTTACAAAATTGTTTAAAAAAAACATTGAATACAAATAAATTATTGGATTTCAATTCCTATCATCTATATTCTATTAAGAAAGATGTGGAAAGACAGTTTTTTAGAAAAAATAAATAAGGTAGTATCCACAGCACAGAAGAAAAAAGCCCACAAAGAAGAACTTAAAGACATCCTTACACAAAATGACTATCCTAAAAATGAAATTGAAAAACTTCTCAATTTTTCAGTTAAGAACAACACAATAGCAACAAATAAAATCCACTAGAAAAAATACTTATCACAAAAGTTTATTCAAATCTTTAAAGAGAATTAGTAAGAAATACAATATAGGACTAGCTTCGAATTTAGAGAACAAAGTAAAAAAAAATTCCCAAAGATAGTTCAAAAAGAAGATAATTTTTAAATGCAAGTAGTGTTCTGTGAAGTAAAATGTAGTAGTGGACTGTCTTACATAGGTCAGACACATACATACCTGCCAACATTGGCAAGAACCTTGTCAGCAGTAACTAGTATTATCAGGGTTCTTACGCTTTTACAGAATGTAAATTCCAGCACTTTTCCAGGAGTCCATAAAAAAAATTCCAGGAGCCAAAACTTTTGCTAGAATCACATTGTTTGGTTGCCTATATTGCAGTGAAGTTTACTACTTATTATTTCTGTGTGTATGTGTGTGTGTGTGTGTGTGTGTGTGTGTGTGTGTGTGTGTGTGTGTGTGTGTGTGTGTGTGTTTAAGGGTTTATTGACCAGCATGTGCAACTCTGGTAACACCCTCATGCATCTCTAATTTAGGGCCACTTGTTTGCAGAGAAAGGACAGAGCCAGCACCATCAGACAAATACACCCCCTCATACCTTACACGAGACTCGAAAGCAGGCCCATCTTGGGCAAATGGTTAGAGGAAGTACATCAGACTATTTGGCCCAAGGGGCAGCACTACTCATATAGAATACACCGACTGAAAACAGAAAAGATATATACACATTAGAAGGGATGGGACATTCTGATTCATTAAAACCTTAAACATGCTTCCTTGCATTTCTGAAACAAACAAAATAAAATACATGCATGATACTGACAATTATCTTCCCTGTAACACAATATTTTTTTACAGTGCCTACATATCAGAGTGCAGGCACTAGCTAAAGCAAAAGACCCCAAAGCATTTACAGAGCATGAATAATGTAAACTTCAATGGCATTGTGCATCACCAAGCTTCACAAGATTTAGTAGTTTTTTTTTTTTTTTTATCCACTTTGATACAAACCTAAACGGCAGGATATTCCATACTCTGGAATTCAAGAAACTAGATAGAAACAATAACTTTGTTTTTACTTGTATAAAGTATAAAAATATTCCAAACTTTTTATTTACAATACATAACATGCCTTCATTGGATGGCAGACAGTGAAATATTTATGTTTCTGTATGCCTACTTAGTATGAATGGAAACATTTAAATGCATATTTTTGCAACATGTAATTTACCTTCTCTACCTGGATTTATTGTTTATTTTTGATATTTCACTTTTGAAAATGGCTACTGGTTAAAAAATTTAGATAATTTAATACATGAAAATGTTTGACTTGGTAATTACAATGTTTTTCACTTTCAATAGCAAGTTGTGTTTTTAATTGGTTAATGTTCCTTTTCCTTCCACATTTATTCTCAGTCCATACGAACTTGGCACTAGGCAGAATTGAACTCTTCCACAATTAAGGGTGATAGCAGGTATGAAGGTGCTATTCTTCGGTGAAACTCCCTTGAGTGATATTGGGATACAAGGTATTAAATTGCCTAAAGGCACTGCTCTCTTTGGATTACCACAGTCGATCGTACAGTAGGGTAGACAAAAGAATTCTCTTAGTGATTCAGGAAAAAGCAATTTGAGGCAGTAGGCATGCTATTAATACAATTGGAACAAACTAGAAGGGGAGGTGGATGCTTGTTAATCCTCACCATAGCTTTGTTACAAACAAGAGACTGTAATAATCTGTAGTTAGTTTTCTTTAGTATTCGACTAAATACCAAAACTTTTCACAGAATACTTTGCTAGGTTAGAATAATCACGATAATTTGAAAAGTATCATATGTTAAATAATAAAATTTCGGTCAAAAATCGAAGGAACTTGAAATATTCTTAAATATCAGAATATTTAATATTAGCATTAAATATGCCAAGCAGCCCCTAGAAGAATCACAAGGAAACTTTCTTTAATGACACACACAATTCTTTTTTCCACCACTCCCTAAAGTGTTCTACAAGGTAAATGGCATCCGGTGTTGAAATAATTTTTTAAATCGCACATGTAGAAGCATAAACATTGAGAAAAACAGATTAAGCATTTGTGCTACCTAGCGACAAAACTGTGCATTATTTTGGGAAGAAAATACGCCCACAGAGTTTGCATAATTAGCAGTATCTGACCGAAAAAAGAAGTTTTTCAATCGTATTTTTAGTCCCGCTGATATTACTGTAAATGGAAACGTGAACTCAGCCCTCTAGTGGCAGACTTTTGCATTAAGAAAATTTTGAAATTATATGAGAAACATTTCGCAGCAGAAACACTCTCCAACAAAGAAATAAGTTTTTAAATCGGACTCTTAGAAGCAGAGATATTGACAAAAATAAGAAATGCATCTACATCCCATGCTAGAAAAGCCATGCATTATTTTAAGAAGAAAGTATTCTCAAAAGGTTTTTCAATGTAAGCATTATTGATCCACGGAAGAATTTTTTCAATCGAGTTTTCAGGAGCTCAGATTTTGCTGTAAATACATCAGAAGCAGAAATAAACACTTATGCCACCAGGTGGCCAAACCATTCTTTATCAAATATTAAAAATTACATGCAAAGCATTTTCCATCAGAAGCTGTATCCAGTGCAGAAAGAATTTTTCAAATCGAAGGTTTAGAGGCAAAGATATCGGGGAAAATGTAATTTACCTTTACGCCCCCTGGCAGAAAGTCTATGAATTACTTGAAAATTTTAAAAACATATGAAAACCATTTTGCAGTGGAAACTATCCAACAAAGAAAGATTTTTCAAATTGGTCTCTTAGAAGCAGATATATCGAAAAAAATATGATATACGTCTACATCCCCCTGGCGGAGAAACCATGCATTATTTTAAGAAGAAAATATTTGGAAAATATTTACCAACGTGAGTGGTGTCGGTCCACAAACTAATTTTTTCAGTCGAAATTTTAGAAGCTCAGATTTTGCTGCAAATGCAACAGAAGTAAAAATTAACACTTTTGTCCCATGGCGGCCAAACCATTTTTTTACCAAAAATTAAAAATTATATGCAAAAGATTTCCCATCAGGAGCTGTATTCACTGCAGAAATAATTTTTCAAATCAGAGTTTTAGAAGCACAGATACGCAGTTTACTTTTACGCCCCCAAGCAGAGAATCTAGGTGTAACTTGAAAAAGGGGTATCCTTCACTTGGTCGAAAGGTCACTTGATGGAAAGGTACATTTCACAGAAGGGTCATTTGACCGAAAAGTTCATTTCACAGAAGGATTACTTTACCTAAAAGTTCATTACATCAAAAGATCATTTCACCGAATGGTCAGTTTATCGAACACTTAGAATTTTGTTGTTAGAGACGTGTTGGAGTGTGGTGCTGGTTTTTGAAAAACTGGCCACCTAAACATTATCGGATTGTATAAAAAATATGCTTTTAATTTTTATGAAACATCTCCCCATGAGTAGGTTTTTCGAAATATAACATTAATTATAAGGCTTAGATCTGTGCCTTTTTGTCAAATTTTAATCCTCTGAGCTCATATTCATAAGGGTTACATAGTAAATCAAGTAAATAATGTTCCACTTTTGCTCAACCACAAAACATTAATTTTTTGACCATAGGCCTAGATACAGGCCATTTTAACAGATTTTAACCCTACTCATATTCATAAGCATTACATAAAATGTAAAGTAATATGTAAACAGGGATCATAGCATACTTCTGGAAAATTTTTAGGTAGGAATTTTAGGATTTTTTAGAAAAATTTTAGGAAAATTTTAGGAGTGTATTTCAATAAAAACTAGATGTATATTTGTATACATCTAGTAAAACAACTTTGTATACATTATAAAGAGTTTGCTTCACACCCTTCAACCATATATACTGATAGACTGCGCATGACATCAAAATTTCTGGCTCCAACATAAAATCACATGACATCAGTCAAAAAGATGGGTTACACCTGCTGTGCTTATGGTTGCTCTGAGCGATATAGTAAAGAAAGTTCTATGATTTTTCATGGGTAAGAAACGAATTAAATACCTAAGTCAATAAAGTTCAATTACTTAACCAGAAACTTGCAGCTATTGATATAAAATATAGTAACTTAAGAAAAAAAAAATGAAATGCATGTTCCAAATTCTTCGCAAATGTTCATCACATTATAAATCACAAAATGTAAACAACCTGATCATGCATGTATATAGCTCATAAGTAAACTTACCTAAAGAGTTTTCATTATATATGAGGCATGTTCATATATATATATACGGTGTATTCACATAATACACCGAAAACACTGAAGTTCTGCAGCGTAAATTAGTAATCATAACAGCATTTTTACACGAAATTTGGAGTCTGATGATGACGTGCCCAATGTTTGAGCCATGGCGGCTTTGATGCAGCTATTGCCAATGCGCAGTCCATTAGTATATATGGTCGAAGTTCACACCCAAATTTTTTGCATAACGTCTAATGTCTAAAGTTTAAGTATGATTTTTACTTCTAATGTTCAGTTCTTATCTTTTCACGTGTTATTATCATATTCAAGTATATTTACCACATTCAAGTTTCACTTTGAACATTAATATGCTGTTGAACCAGAAGCAATTCACGATTTTCACAGTAAAGTTTTCAGGTTTCACATTAAATTATAATATCCTAAAAAGGTAATTGAAAACCAAGAACTATGTACAATTGTTCACTGAATTACTTTTTTCATATTATTGTTTTAACCTTTTCCTGATAAGCCTATCTTTTTCTGCTTCGACCACAACTAATTTACTTTCAGTTTTCTTTATTTCAGCTGAACCTTGTATGATCAAGTTAGAGGCAACTGCTATTTCAACAGTATTTTGTTTTTCTACAGCTTTTCTCATTCTTTCTGTTCCCTCTTGAATTACTGCTAGGGAGACTTCTTTATCTTTTTTAAGCCTATTTATTTCTGCATCATTTTCTTTTATTTTGTCATCAAACTCAGCTTTTCTTTTTTTCTCTAGCTGCTTTTCCTTATTTTCCCTCTCTTTCTGCTTCCTTTCTTTTACCTTTTTTGATTCTTCTTCCTTCAGCTTATCAACATACTCTTTATAAAATTTAAGTGAATCACGAACACTATTTAACAAATTTCTAGTTATGGGAACTTTACTTACACATCCATAGTGTTTAATGGCCCCTTTAACTATTCTTAATGATGTTATAGTCGAGTCTTTTAAGTTAGCCTTGCCCTTCCTTAACAGAGCAGTGTTAACCGAAAATCCCCTTTCTGCATCAGCATTACCATGAGGTAAAACTAAAATTGACTTGATGAGTTTAGCAAGATTTGAGTATTTTTCTTTTCTGCTAGAGTCTTTAATACTAAATATATTACGCCAGTAATGATCAATCCGCACTGGAATATGCCCTTCCTCTGAAAATTTCACTAGTTCATCTAGAGTTGGCTTATCACAATTTAAAAGTTTCTACTCTTCTCTTACTCTATCAATTTGTTCCTCAGAAAGATGCAAAACACTTGAAATTCTGGTTATTTCTGAAAGTCCTTCAGTGACTGAAAGTTGAGTTGACTCTTTCTTTGGTTCTTTTACCTTTAAAACTTCTATGTCTCTTAGCTTTTGATTGCAGAATGGCAAATTTGACTTTAAATATTTTGTGGTTGCAATTAGTGACGATCTTACATCTAAGAGAAATAATTTCTGCCTGGTCTCCTGAACATTCCTGAGGAGATTTTTTGTCTTCATACCAACTTCTAACTCCCCTAGTTTTATCCATGAATTTTTGTTTTCAAAATCTATATTCTTTAGGTCTTCTCCAAATTTCCCTGCAATAACATCATCTTGGATAAACTGAGCCATAACATTCCTCATTAAAGTATTTAAATCAGAATATAACTGGTGTATTTTTGGTTCTTCACTCTGATAACATAATGAAAACTTTTCAAAATTTTGGTGTGAAAATGAAATTAATGCTAAATAGCAAGGAGTTAGCTCATTTTTCAGGAAACAATGAATTCTTTTATACCTTGCCGCATTGCGTAGTTGTTTTTCAAATATTTTTTGAGGTGGCAAGAAATTTAAAAAATATTCTGTAATATTTAGCCATTGATCCAAGAGCCTCTGGGCTACAGAACCAACGGTTAACCATCTGCTGCTGACATGACGCAAAAGAAATTTGGCTGTGACCAATGTTATATCCTCGACAGATTTATAATCCTCTCGTCTTGCAGCACTACTCTTTAAAAAGTAATGCATATCAGTAGCAAATTCGTCAAAATCTATATTTAAGCTTGTCAAAAAAATTTTAAATGCATTACTAATAACATGCAGGTTGCAAAAACCTAGTTCCAAAGATTTCTGGCCTGTTTCTTGTTTTACAACTTCATTGAATTTGCGTAAAAAGCACTTATTTACATTTGGGCTGTCCATGGATACACAAATAATTATGTTCAACGAAATATTGAAGGATGATAACACATCAAGAATTTCTTTTAGCAAAATATCTGCTGTTGCATGACCCAGAAAAACGCTTGTTAGGTATCGGCAAGAAACTGAATTTATTTCTGAAGACCAGTACCTGAGATACACATCCAACTGCCGTTTCACTTGTGTATTTGTAGTTTCATCAAATGCTATAGTAACCTTTCCTGGGCTACTAGATGCAATGTCTTTTTTCAAATCCTCTTCAAAATATTTTGACAATCCATGCGATATCACATAAGCAACTTTTTTTTTCTTTAAGTTGCATTTTGGCTGCAATAGCAGAATCAGGAAACATTTCTTTGAAAAGTTCAACTGTTTCAGTGCATGAAACAAAAGACATATTGTCCTTAGCAACTTTCATGGCCCATAATGCTTCGGCTTTAGCCAACTGTAAATCATGACTCAGTACTTCACTAATATTTGTTTTGGGCTGAAGATCCCGCCCTCCAAAGGCTTTCAGGATGGACTTATTTTGAAATTTACTTTGAAATTTCTGCAAATGTTTTTTTCCTTTATGATGCGCTTTTACTTGTGAAAAGCCACTATTAGAAATATTGAAAATTTCTGAACACAATATACACTTAGCAGAAAATATTGTTTCAGTTGCAGAACACCATTCTTTCAACTTCACTCCGTCCAATTCTTTGGCGAGCCACGCATCTTGAAATTTCGTTTTGGATTTAGGCATCTTAAACACTTGTATTACTAACCAGAAAATGAAAGGGAAGTACAAAAACACGTTCCAATATTGCAAAACCAGACAACTTCCCGAAGTTTGGCTGCGAGGATGTCAGAAGATAGAAAAAAAAAAAAAAAAAAAAAGCAGGCCACCACTAGAGAACAGAATCTGCACACAGCACAGAGAACACCATAAAAGACACAAAACCAGAAACTATCATACGCATCTCACGCAAGTTCAGTCAAAGCGAGTCGGAGCCGAGATATATTGCACATTGAAGGTCGCTGACGCCGACGCATTATCGAAGGTCAATGATTACGTGTTCTACTGCCTGCCACGATAACACTCAGCTACCATCCCATCGTCATTACCGGAGGTTACGGAAGGAGACCACATGTTTCCTCTTTGCTTCCACCCACCTGCGGTTTACAATAACAAAACATCAGCAGAAAGAGGAGGTTCCACAAGGCATGTACAAAAATAAAGTACGATCTTCTGCGTGCCACAGAGTTCGTCTGCAAAGCGCAAACCAGGGGTGAAAGTGACCCCTCCCCCTTTTTCCTTAGATCTCTTGTTACTCTCGAAAACTGTCCGAAGGCACAAAAGTGGAGAGCCCGCCCCGAAGCAAGTGCATCTCGATGGCGTCATTTTCCCTCCCTTCAGTAGCACAGCATATAGGCTGTGTTTCTACAATAACAGGTCTTTTTACCTTACCGTAATGGTAAATTTATTGGCGTTAATAAGGGTTGTATTTTTAATAAATAAGCTTACGAAAATTTTAGGAAGAATAGCAAATTTTAGGTATAATTTTAGGAATTTAAGGAGGGTCACAAAATATTAGGAATTTTAGGAGGAATGCGATCCCTGTGTAAACCTTATGAACGGTTAAAATTTGCTAAAAAGGCCTAAGCCGAGACCTAGGTCCCTAAAATTCTTTTTGCCTGAAAAAATGTGCAACATTATTAACTTGACTTTTTATGTAAACCTTATGAATATGGGCATGCACGTTTAAAATTTGCTAAAAAGGCCTAAGCCAAGGCCTAGAGCCCTAAACTTGATTCGTTTTGCTTGAAAAAATGTGCAACATTATTAACTTGACTTTTTATGTAAACCTTATGAACATGAGTTCGTACAATTAAAATTGGGTAAAAAGGCCTAAGGTAAGGCCTAGGGACCTAAAATTGACCCTTTTTGCCTGAAAAAAATGTGCAACATTATTCATTTTACTTTTTATGAAAACCTTATGAACATGAGCACTGAACATGACTTTTATGTAAACCTTATGAACATGATTAAAATTTGCTAAAAAGGCCTAAGCCAAGGCCGGACTTAAAATTAATTACTTTAGTCTTAAACCTAAATCTTTGCGTTCTCTGTGACACGGATACATCAAATGTGAAATTTGAGTATGATCCCTTAACGTTTCAGTGGTCTGTCTGCTGAACTTGCACCATGCTTCCACCAATCCTGTAATGCAATCCAAATTTTTCAATAAACTGACTTTAGGTAAATAGACCTTTCGGTGAAATGAACTTTTCGATCAAGTGACCCTTCGGTGAAATGTACCTTTCGATCAAGTGACCCTTCGGTGAAATGTACCTTTCGATCAAGTGACTCTTCGGTGAAATGTACCTTTCGATCAAGTGACCCTTCGGTGAAATTAACGTGTCGATCAAGTGATCTTTCGGTCAAGTGACTCTTCGGTGAAGTAAATGTTGGGCAAATGAACCAGACACTTGAAAAAGTGACTATCCTAAATAGTCTTCGATAAGACTGGAATTGAAAAGTTAAAAAAAAAAAAAAAAAAAAAAAAAAATTTCAATCGGACGTTTAGAAGCAAATACGTGGAATAAAATATATTTTGAATTCAATATCATCTGTCTTTACGACCTCTAGCGGCAAAATTGTGCATTGAGGGGGAAAAAAAGAAATAAAGAATCATCTCATTTGCACGTTTCCCAATGCAGAGAGAATTTTTAAAATCGGACTATTAGTTGCAGAGATATGTGTCCACAGACGGACAGATAACATAAGCACTATTCTTTTTCACAAAAGATCTGATTTTTTTTTTAAGTGCAGAAAAATTAATTTTTCGAATTTTCAATTAAAAGATCTGAAATTTTTGCATCTCAAACTCATCCTTAAAGACAGAGATCTCAATAAACCCCTAGATTTACAAGGTGTCTACTCTATCCCTATCAACACTTCTACAGGCGTTACCCACTATATTGGTAGTACTTACCGCAGCATAAACCGGCGTTTGATGGAGCATATCGCTGATGTTAAGAAAGGCAGCCCTTCCACTTCTCTTTCAATTTTAACTATCAGTGATACGTCCGCGGCTCCCGATTGGCACAATGTTAAGCAAATCGCCCCGTTCAGCAATCGGCATGCTCTCAGATACCGCGAAAGCATTGAAATCTACCTTACCCCTAACACCTGCACTACTGACGCACTTTTTAACATCCCTATTATTTGGAAAGCGATTTTGAAATCTGGCAACAAATAATGCTTATACCACGTGTTTCATTCCATGGCTGATGAAGGTAGAAGTCGCTACTGGAGCGTCCCGCTCTTAATTTTTCAATGTAACTTATGCGTGTGATCGCTATTTCAAGAATTCTTTTCATGGGTCATAAGTAAGGTTACCCTGCAAATTTCACTGCAATCAAATGAAAACTTTTTCAATTGCGCATAAAAAAAATTTATTATGACGTACTGCCACTGCCGGCAATTGCAAAAGTGATTAAAAATTTTAGTAGCTAGTTTTTACAATTTTTATTCGATTCACGTGAAATTAAGTGGGTTCATTCCTTTTAGCAATTTATTAAGCGCACTAAATTTGCAGCCAGTTTTGTCAAAATTCCGTACAGATAGAAAATCAAATTTTTTTATCCCAGTATCATGCGGGAGATGCGGATCAGCCCCTGTGCACCCGTTTAGTTTCTCACCCCCACCCCCCACCCGTCTCACTCCAGTTCACAGCTGGAAAAGGGCTAATGAGACATTCCACGTCAGATCAATAAAAAAAAAATAAGTTTTTGACCTCAGCATTTCTGATTTTGATGAAATTTGGTATGAAGCACACATATGACAAGGTAAGTAATTCTGCCAATTTTCAGATTTTTATTTTGAAAATTGTCCAAGATACACACATAATAAAAATCGAAATTTTCGTAAAAAATTACAAACTCGCACACTTATAAATGGCTGTAACTGCTTTCCTAATTGTAGTACAGGGGCAATTGAAACACAGCTGCAAAGCTAAAGCATTGAGCTTTCTATAAATACCATACATGACCTTCTTACAACAGATTAAAGTTTCAAGGTCATCCACCGTGACCTTGAATATCTCAAAACATGCCATCTTAAAAAATTACGAAAGAAATATATTTTATTGCTACAACATTCTTCTACCCATGTGCCAGATATTAGGCTGGCACTGTTATGGCAAGGCAGTGTAGGATTAATAGGAGTATATGTCCTCCAGGTTAGGTTCGGACAAATGTACAATAACTGTTTTCCAAATGCATGTATGTATTAATTTCACAATGTGTTACAGGTTATATTAGTGGTGTACACATACAAGTGAACCGCTTGGTTAATAAGGTTGCAAACCAAAAGAATGTGATGCCATCTTGCTAGTGACCATCTCTGTTTCGCTTCTCTTCCTAAAATATGTCCGACCTGTTGCTGTTCGTAGGTCAACCTTCGTAATGACCGCTGTTTTATCCACTTCTAATATATCTGGCTTCTGTGGGTATGTGAAAGACACTGAAGGTCCATGTGGGTGCAGAAAACTTATCTTAACTTGTTCTGTATGAATGTTCACATCCAAAACACAACCAACCCACCACTGGTTATCATACTCAACAATAACATAGCCACGAATATCCTCCAGATCCAGTTCTATTGGATTTAGCAATACTGACTCAACCTTGTATTCAGTTGAGTTTGAATACATCTTGGTTTTAATAGCTGTGCGGCTTACTGGTATTACACAGTGAAGTTTTTGAGTACCAGGAATTGGTCGAGCACTAACATGACGTATCTCGAGGAACTCCCTGTGGTTCTCATAGTCCTTGTCCGTGCTGTATTTAAAATGGCACGAAGGAATGTTTCTGGAAGCCCAATCATACAGTTGTCGCGGTGTCATAATTTGGCCATTGTATGAACACTGAAGGCTGGCACGTGCAGCTAATCTCTTAATGGTGCCTGCCACGCCATCACATGGCCCCTTTCCACGTGAGGTGGCAAAGAAATGCCACTCAGCTGTGATACCAAAATCTACATCATGATGGCACAGATTGACAAAATTCTTCCTGTTCTTATACTGTGAGGCTGCACCATCTGAGAAGTAATAGATGTGTTCTACTTTCTTGTCAAAATGTGATGATATAAACTGCAACAATTGGCTCTGGAAAAGGTGAACACTGATAGTGTCATGCTTAAGACATTCTGAGATGACAACAAAAAAAACATGATCCAACTGAAGTGTGTGTGAACTTTTGTAGTACACGATGAAAGGGTGAATAGTAGCTTGGGAATTGTTCCATTGGTATCCTTGGACTGCATCCTGCAGTATGAAGGAATAATTCTCAGCAAAATCACACAACACAACACACTGATTATCATCAAGGTTTTCTTTCAGATTTGACAGAAAGTATGACTGCTGAATAGCTATAAAAGAATGTGGCAATAGCAATTTCACTTTTGATTCAAAGGTCTCAAGGAATTCTTCTACAGTGTTACAGACTGTCATAAGTGTTGTGCGATCAGTTGTAGTCCACAATTTATATACAATTTCATCAATCCCATTCATGGTGAATAAGCTACTTATTTGCTCTAGTAAGTGTGCTATACCAGGACAAGAATCACACTTGAAGAAGAAGCATTCTGGAAGAGGAGGGTTACAAGTTATTCTTGCAAGGCAATCTTTGTATGTCCTAACTGGTAATTCATCATTACGAGTTAAGTCTTGCAATTTGCACCCTGCTAGCATAAGTTTTACATTTTCATGAGCACAACACACACAGACACAGTGTGTTTCACTTGCTCCAGCCAGCACATAATTCTTTGGGCGTAAACCACAGAATTTTGAAAACCCTACTTTGACATTAGGATTCTTGTCTTTAAATCCTTGAAATATCTCTTTCAAATTTCCTAGAATAAGAAGTTTCTGTTTTTGTACTTTTGATCCTGATTCCATCATTGTAACAAAATCTTTTTTTCCTGGTAAACAACGGCTCACTTCATCACTATTATAGTATGCAATAACGTTTTCAACGGTGCTGTCACTGAGAGTTTTCCCAGGCCTAGGATTTGGAGTTGCTAAAATAGCCTGCTCTTCCACAAGACTTTTAGACTTTCGTGCCATGTAATATGTTACACTAAATTCTTCCTGAATTTTACGAATACTCCAGGTTCTAGGTAATATTGTTAGTATTTGGACTTTTAACACTGCTAGAGTCTGTTTCTTGACATTTTTCTTTCAACTGTGAAATCATGACCGATTCATCAGACACTGTCACAGGATTATCACATTCTGGAACACCTATGTAGTCTTTTATCACTTCACCAATTTTCTGATATTTCTTCTTACTGTACTGTCCAACACCTAATTTTTTTTTTCACAGGAGATTCACCTAGAGAAAGTAACATATCATTCAGACTATCCAAAGTTGTGTCTCTGTCAGTCCATATCTCACTCTTCACCACTCCTTCTGAAGTATCTTCACTTAACCGAGGTTGTTCTGCCTCTGCATCTGTTTCAATTATACATGAAGGACCTGGCATTTCAGAGATAGATTTTCTGCATGAACTACATGTTTTCTGTTCTAATGTTATATTTGGACATTTCTGAACCATCCAAGGCTGTACTTTTCTCAGATTCTTTCTAAACCTTGTGTGTCCACTTTTACCCAGAGGATTGCAACAAAAAATTTGACTTTTAAAGTCCATTTTGGTTAATGAAACTGCACCTGCAAAAAAAAGATAAATAAATATAGTTTGATAAAAAGAAATTGATAGTTTGATAAAAAGATAACAATAAAGATAAAATAAAATAACAATTAAACAGTTAACAATGTTACAGATAAATTGATAACCACACACTCACAAGCTCAGAATTGAAATAACAGCGGTATAATAATGGTGTACCAGTAAGATTTCTCATTGGCTGTAATAAGAAGCCTTGCCATTGGCTTTAATAAGAAACCCTGTCATTGGCTCTAATAAGAAGCCCTGCCATTGGCTAAAATGGGTGGAGTTTCAATCTCTGATCTCAAAGATTTGTTGACATTATTTACTGCTGAAAATTGTGTCTATCAAGTAAAATTGCTGTCACATAGCATATTTCTGATAAATCTGTTGATCTGTTATAATATATACACATTTCATGTATAATAAACACAAATCCTCAACGTAAGAAATATTTATTGCATGGTATGTCTCTGTGCCTTACATACAGAAGGGTGCAGCATGACACTCCTATTAATCCTACACTGCCTTGCCATAGCGGTGCCAGCCTAATATCTGGCACATGGGTAGAAGAATGTTGTAGCAATAAAATATATTTTTTTCGTAAATTTTTAAGATGGCATGTTTTGAGATATTCAAGGTCAAAGGTCGCAGTGTATGACCTTGAAACTTTAATCTGTTGTAAGGTCATGTATGGTATCTATAGAAAGCTCAATCCTTTAGCTTTGCAACTGTGTTTGAATTGTCACTCTACTACAATTAGGAAACAAATTACAGCCATTTATAAGTGTGCGAGTTTGTCATTTTTTACGAAAATTTCGATTTTTATTATGTGTGTATCTTGGACAATTTTCAAAATAAAAATCTGAAAATTGGCAGAATTACTTACCTTGTCATATGTGTGCTTCATACCAAATTTCATCAAAATCAGAAATGGTGAGGTCAAGAAGGTGATTGATCTGACATGGAATTGCTCTAATGTTTTTGATGCAGCACAGGCTGCCGAATCTTTTAACCAAACTAGTTCAGTATAAAAGAAATGCAGTAATTCTAGGACCCTGGAAAATAAAAATTTAATTCCACAAAATCCAGGAGGCGTACATATCCTGCATTATTGCGCGATACACATAGACACTTTCTAACAAAATGATTCATCTCTTTGTGAAAAAGAAAAAGGCTCCACAACAACTTAACACGTGCAAAACAAGATGTTGATTTCCCTGGCAGGGGCATGATAGGTGACATTGTGAGATTTAAGTTCGAAACTTCCACCAATAAAAATCAGTCAGATGCGTTCAGAATTCCACAATACTTGACAGACAAGAAATCCAAAATTTGTATAAAATGCATCAATTTTTACAAATTTTCCAACTTTGTTACTCCCGTTTTCAGAAATTTTCTGCTCCCTTATTAAGCTTAAATGCAAAAACTTATGGGACGGGGGATATTAAACAACGCAGTAGAGTGGGAACATTGCGGGGGATGCGATTATGGGAGAAATCTTTGCTCTGTTCGTCTTCCAGGTTTGGAAATTTTCCCCTACTTTCAAGCTGAAAGAAAAATATTTATACAGCAAAATGTTATTTAACAATAATACTGGGCAGAAGCAGCATCGCGAGAAAAGAAAGTATGATTATGGAAAAAAATCTTAACTCAATCAACCTTCCATTTTAGAAAGTTTCACATAAAGATTTCCATTCTCCGCTGAACATTCCCCCACCCCCAATTTCAGTTCAATTGTGCATCGATCTCATAAATGATCAAAATAATAAAGAAAGTGGCAGAATTCTTTGAATTCACGGAAGAATCTTATGCCTGAAGATTACAGGGAAATTTTCACTGCATCTAACTTCCATTTTCAAAAATTGTTGGCTATCGTCTCAAGCGAAAATACAAACACAGGGTTCGTACTCTTTTTTGGGGGAAAAAATTCAAGGACTTTCCAGGCCTTTTCCAGGCCATATACAAAAAATTCCAGGATGATTACTACGCTTTACAGTATCATGCTCAAATTATTTTTTAAAAGCAATTTCAGTTTTAAGTAATAAAAATGATGAAAGATGCAAATGGATGAGTGTGCTTTATTACCCATTACATTTCTTTTAATGTTTTTAATTGGCGAATTACCCAATAATGCTAAATTGAATCATGATGCAATTACCACAAGGCTATTCAGAAAACCTTTCCCTCAATCAGAAAATGATTAATTCAATCAGTCATTTTAGCTGCATCACTATTCTGCACTATCTTCCATGTAATCAGACTATTATTGATAACAACTGAAATTATTATAAAATAAAGTGAGGGCAGATTCAGAATTTAAGAATGGGGAGGGCGCACGTCTAACAGAGGACTGGTAAAAAAATCTCTGAGATTTATTTCCTCCAAAAAAACACCGTGGTAAAACATGGAGGACCCATAAGGGGGAGATGGGGTGCTTGCCTGTCAGAGTACATCACAAACAGCAGTTCTGAAGTACTGCTGTGTGGATCACTGAAAAGTTCGGGCCAATGTAAGACAAAACGTGGAGTTGCAAATCCATAAGTGAAAAAGTGTAATGTCTGAAAACAAGAAACGTGAGACAAAGCAAAGCACTTATCTACTTACTCACCCCCCCCCCCCTTTTTTTTTTTTGAAATGGGGCATGTGCCTGTTATGCCCACAGGTGGATTCTAGCTCTGATAAAAAGTGTTTCCATACATGGGAATTATTTTTTTTTCTTTTTTTAACATTCCCAATGACTGCCACTTGTGGATGCATATTGGGATGTGACTTTTGAAGGCAATGAAAATCTTAATTACTAGACAGAATATGTTCCAGACTTGAGGAAAATTTCATCCAATTGTAGTACAGTTATGTTAAATCAAAAAGCATAAGCCACGGAATCACTATGCACCTCAAGAAATGATTCGGGAGTGGACGATCATAGAAAGGTGAACCAATAGAGTTTAAAACAGAAAGTGTAATTTTAGGAACATGGCAACAAATTTCAAATAAGTTTCATCATAGAAGTCAGAAAGTCCTGGCCCACCACCCAACCCAAAAGAAAGGGTTAGGTGAACCAATAGAGTTTAAAACAGAAAGTGTAATTTTCAGAAAGTCCTGGCCCACCACCCAACCCCCGGTGAAACAGTGGCAAGGGTGTGACGACCAAAGAGGAAGCAGATCTAGCAGCCGCATCAGCACACTCGTTACCCGAGATTCCAACATGCCCAGGAATCCAGCAAAACTGAACTTGAAAACCGGCCCCGAGCAAACGACGAAGTAACTGTCTCACATTCACGAGAAAAGGATGGTCACGGCAATCTGCAGATGACAAAGACTGCAAGACACTCAAGGAATCCGTATAGACCATAGCACGATGATGAGAACTCGACTGAACATGGAGAAGAGCGAGATACACAGCATGCATCTCCGCTGAAAACACCGTGGCCTCAGCTGGGATCCGCGCTACTGAAACGTCATCTACACAGACAGCCGCGGATCCAACGACTCCATGCATTTTGGAGCCATCAGTAAAAATAGGAGTGTAATCAAAATTTAGGTCACGGTGCTCAGCGAAGAGCTGCTGGTACACTGACGCAGGGGTTGAGGATTTATCGAAAGATGTAAAGGTGGTATCAACCATGACACCAAGTGGGTGCCATGGCGGATCCCCAAAGCCCCTGGTCTCTCCAACAAGTGACAAGTCGAGCCCAAGTATTAGTCGAGCCCCATATTCGAAACATCTATTATTTTAATGGATAAAAATGCATTTTGCAACATGACAATTGCTTTCATCTTTTTTAATCCATCCAGCATATTTAGGATTTATTAGCCAAAGATCACTAAAAGTACACTTACCCATATTTAATGGGGGGGGGGTGAAAAAATGGGTAAATCAACTGAAACAGTAAATGAAAACCAAAAAAATATCTAAGATCAGGAACCACACAACTAAAAATTGAGAATTTCCCCTGAGTAAGGGGCTACACATGTGACCAATTACTATAGGCCAGATTTTAAGTAATTAAAGAAAAAGGGGTCTTACTGCTATGTTCTTTCCTGCTCCCCCAGCTTTGTCCTTTAGGCAGCCTGGGTTGCAAATGCTTTGGCATTGATTTAGTCTTCATTCAAAACAAGGAAACAACACTTAGTGAAGTTACTGTTTTATGACCTGTATGCCAATCAGTAGACAGAGTGTTGTGCTAAAAGACTGTTACAAAGCATCACCTCTTACAGCTGGGCTCCAAACCAGAGGAAAGGAAATGTTAACAAACACTTAGTGCCTGAGGGAAGCAAAACTTTGTACTGGGTCCCCTCCTCCAAGTCTCAAATCTTTCATACTTACCCAGCTGGAGAGTGGACGTAGGGCTTCAAGCTTGGAGAATGAATACTACTCTTATATCTATGCCTTTGAATTTAATTTCGACCATTTTCAACAGGGTAGGTTCCTAGGTTGTGCCTAACAGCATACTAAAATTTCGCCAAAATCCAACCCCTTTTACGTGAATTATCGTACGGACAAATGGAAAAAACCAAAGCATAAACGTTTCTGCAACCTACAGTTCGAAAGGGTTAGTAATTTCTAAAATAAAAACATAACGAACAGCGTGAAAACTAGCTCATACACAGAATATTTGAAACTACAGTATGCGCTCTCAATTATTAGGAATGATAGGGGGAAGGGAATAGAACTGTCCATAATTAGCATGTTCTTGTTGCGCTAGGCGCTTAAGCACTGCTGAATTCCGTCAGACCCCCAATGGTCAAATGATTGAAATGTGCTGATGTTCATGGAATGAAATGGTTGATCAGCTATGATAACCGCATAAAAGTTCGAAGGGGGGCGATTTTTTTTTTACTTTATGCAACATTCTACATTACTCCAATATTTATCTTGTCATCATCAACAATAGCAATGTAACTACCACTTACGATCGCGGATATCGGCCAACTGAAAATCTGCCATACAACTAAGGGATACAGCACACAGGTATCATGTTACAGTGTATTGTAATTGAAAAAAAAAAAAAAAAAAGATTTCAGAAATTAAAATCGAAAAAAAAAAAAACTTTCAGAAATTAATATCATCAAGTCATGGTGTTTCAAAAATCCGCTTTCCTTTATAATGTTTAAAAACATGTAATGTTTTTTCTTTTTTACCTGTCGTGTATAATAAAATGGGTTGATTTTTTATGGAATCAGACGTCCATATGTCCGATTGTCTTCGTCTGAGTTCACACGTTAGCTACTGTGTACAAGTAGACATATTTTTTCAGCTCAAAAATATGCAGTTTTGTATGTATTCACAGTATAACTCATTCCGTATTCCCACAGAACAAAATTCAGCAGATACAAATGAAGAACATCAAGACCCACCCAACACCATGTTTCCGATTGTCTGCTGTTTATATTCAAGAAATGCGAATATGGATCAATGGTGAATGCAGCAACTATGGTTTTTATTTATTACCAAGAAAAAAAAGGAGCCTGAAAGCTGTAAAGCTGAAACGGATATTTCTCCCCTCCCGAAAACATTCCGATTAAGTTCAAACAGCAGGAGCACGCGTCCACGCACACTCAACCTCTGGAATGTCCTGATGGAACGGCTTCTTTTCATTTGGCACATCGCCATAAATCACCACCTGCAGCTCACTGAAGTGTCTTCCTCCTTCACCCTAACTATAGGAGAAAACGTAAAAAAAAATGCTGCCCAATTTTCGACAAAATGACCAAATTTACGTCATAACGTTGCAATTTACTAAAATACGTTTATCTGCTGAATTTCGCCTAAATCCATTGAAAACTTTTTAATTATAGATTTTTTTATTAAAACAGTAACTCAGACATCTGAATAAAAATGTATGTTTGTAATTAAAATAGAGTCCATATCATCACAGAAACAAAATTTAAGGATCACTCTGTTTAAATAAAACCATGGCATCTAAAAAAAAATAATTTGCTTGCTTTTCCCGTAATTTATAATTGCCGTTTCTTTTTTTTGTATCCGATTTTGCAACGGAAGATTTTTTTTTTTTTTTTTTTTGCATCTGCTAAAGTTTCAAACGGAATTCGGCGAAATTCGCACTAGAACTTTATTGTGATGTATTTTAACCACTGTAAAAATTTTACTGTGTTATTTTCAAAATTCCGGAAAATGGATTTTTGAAAATATCTCTTAGTCCTTTTGAGTCGTGGAAGTGATAAACAGGTGTTTGCTTTCTTCCCAACCAAGGGCTTCGGATCAGCGCTCCCAGCTGTCAATCAACCGTTGCTATGGTAACACACTTTCTGCTCAAGGCTCACTGTCTAAAGAGGCACACATAATAAAAATTTCCAATGCTAACTTTTAAGTTTTAAACCGATTCAAATGGAATTTTGGGAGTAAGCTTCTGTAATCCAATTATAGTAAATGTAAAAATTTCAGCCACTTTTGTGAAAAATTCGCAAAGATAGTTTTCTTATTTTTTATCATAAGTAGCCGAAGTCTCTTGAGGGGTGGGCCGGAAGTTGTTCAGGCATACTCTTCACTGGTGGATGCCAGCTGACTTGGTAAACACGCGACCCCCTTGCAAATGCTAAATGTCTCTTCTTTCCCCTTCTGTTGTTCTCAGTAGTTGTCGGACGGACATCAAGCTCAGGGCTAGAGATCCCCTTCCCTAACAGACCCGCTAGTAATCATCCAATTTTATTGCACTGGAAGTAGTGCTTCCCCCCCCCCCCCAGCCAAATTAGGATTTGGGCACATCCGAAACACCACTGTAGCCGGCGGTTTCTTTGAGAACAGAGGAGAGGAACTTAAAAAAATTAAGGGGTAACAGTCAGTAACACGATTTCCTAAAAGGGCATTTTTTTTAAGCACTAATTTCAAATTTCAAGGCTTTTCAAGACAGCATTAAAAAAATACCGTTTTTCCAGGATATTCCAGGCCTTGAAAACGTTATCATGATTTTCCAGGACTTCCCAGGTTTTCAAGCACGCGTGCGCACCCTGCAAACATTTGTGCAATAAAATGATATTTAACAAGAATACTGGACACAAAGGAAACATCGAGAGAAAAACATTACGATTACGGAAATTTTTTTTTTACTCCATTTAACAACTGTTTTCAAAAGTTTTGAAATTTGAAATAACGTCTCCCAGACAGAAAACGACTCCCTCCCCTCGAAATCCCCTTCAGTTTTGCATCGATCTTGACAACGATCTAAATGACAAAAAAAAAAAAAAAAAAAAGCTTAATAAGCTCACATATAATCATAAAATAATAGCAAAATAAAAAACAAAAAAATAAGCAAAATGAAAATTTGTAGAAACCATGGTTTCAACAGTGAGTTCTGTAGTCCATAGTCTGACAATAAAATCCATAGAAACTACGGACATTCTGTAGTAGTTGGCAGGTATGCAGACAAGTCGCAGACTAGAAACTCGAATTGCAGAACATAAAGCAGCTATAAAGAATTGCTCCAACGAGACAGGTTTAGATAGGCATGTCAGAGAAACTGATCACAACATAGACTGGAATTTATGTCATCAGTTTCCAAAAAACTTTCAAAATAGAAAACTAAAAGAAAAACAGAAATTGAGAAAAATCAGAACTCCATCATCAATGACGGCAGAGGTTTGTCCCTGCTTAACATCTGGCAAGATTTGGCGAAAAATAACCGTACCCACAATAGTGATGAAGAAAGAGTGACAACAAACGACAGCCTGATGAAGAACAGTTTTCTCTGAGAATTTGTGAAAATAAATATTCCCTAGAAAAAAACAAAAAACGTATAAGAAGTTTAATTAAGTACATAATTTGACATGTTTTGTAAATATTTAGTCACTAAGTAAAAGCGCATTATTATTTTTAAAATCCCACCTTATTGTCCTTTTCCAAATGTAGTATGAGCCATGCTGTAATTCCTTCCTTTCGTAAAACACCGTAATTTAAAAAAAATTTACTAATTTATTTTGTTTTCACAAATGTACACTTTTATTTCCCACATTCAAGTACAATTCTCGCTTGGCTTACATATAACATTTTCTCGATTCAATTCCCATTAAAGGGCCAAGAAACTGCAATTTTTATACAGACATTCAAACTTTTGTGGCCAGTTGTCTGGGTGGCTAATTGTCCAAACCTCGAAGCTAATAGGTTCTTTCATACATACAAAATGCATTTAAAAACTTAAGTAATCTAAAAAAACAAAAAACAAACACTTGAAAAAAAAAAAAAGTAAGGAAGTGGGCATTGCGACTAGGGCTCGATAAGTATGTTCCAGATCTAGGAATGAGCTCCCAATATTTAGGAGCCAGGTGAAACAAAGTCAAATTTCAAAGAATAATGTATGAATGTAATGCATGGTAATGATGCTGGAATGAAAAGTGATAAAGTATATTTGTTGTTAAATTCTTCTTTTCACATAAACCACTTATTACAAAATAAAGTTCCAATTTGCTCCATTATTTTTGTTTCCTGATTCTAAAAAACTAAAATTTTAGATTTGGATTTTATTAAAACCCATTTTGTGGAAGTCAGCTTGTATATATTAATTCATAGTACCATATTTTCCTTCATATAATCTGCAGACCATAAAGTTCCGAAAAAAAAAAAAATCCTTCATAAGATCCATGGCAGCGCGTAATCAATCCACAGACCGTGAAAAAATTAATCATGATAAAAATTTTCATGATCTATGGATTATATGCCGATGCATAATTCGTGGCAGCGTATAATCCATAGATCAAGAAATTCTGAGCAAAACAATTTCCACTTTGCATAATCCTCGGCAGCGGGTTCGCAGACTATGAAATTCCGAAGAAAAAAAGATTGTTGTACAATCCGCTATTGTTGTGTTAATCTGAACTGTAATTTCTGATAGAAAAGCCATGATTCGCAGGACAACCGACTCAGCAGTTCAAAGAAATAAGTAAGAAACAATCGTTTTATCGAAAAAGCAACTGTCATTTTTAAGTATTTCTCTGTTACTTTTAAGTAAATAAAAAACTAAAATCCCTGGTTTTTGCAGCAATACCGTAGTTCATTAGTTAGATCTAGAAAATCCATAGAAATTACAGCAATCCATAGCTCGTAACAGTCTCTATTTTTAATATGTTTCAACTGAATAGTGAACAAAAACATTAATATGATTAGCACAGCAAAACTAATAATGAATGCGATTTGCAAAATGATTATGTGCCATGGAAGAGCTCTACTACGGGCTTCTCACAGCATGTAGGCTTCCGCAAGTGCAAATTAGATATTTTCTGTCAAAATGTTCATAAAAAAAAAAAAAAAAAAAAAAAAGAAACATTTCAATTTCTTTATTGTCCTCTACCCCGAATCACGTTACATTTTTTTTGTTACTGCATTCTCGGTACTTTTCCAATAACACCACGTTTCCTGACAATTACCACACCAATTTTTTTAATGCTGAAGTTTTGTTTCCATTACAGGTGTATTATCCACAGAACCAAAAATTTAGGTGCCAGTGCTAGTTTTCTAGGTGCCTGGGCGACTTGGTGCCCCGCTTTGTCGAGTCCTGATTGTGATTGTCGACAGTTTTATCTTTCGACCCTGTCAACATTATGACCACCACCGAAAGTAAAATGCCCGAAATATAACAAAAATGCAAAATGCTACGTAAGATGTGCAACACAAAAAATTATGCCAAAATATAGTAATAAATACTGTCAAAAGCACAACAAAAGATGAAAAAAAAAAAACTGTGCTCGAAGTGTAAAATTTTCAAAACTTAACAAAAATGTCAAAACTCAAATAAAATAAGAAGAAAAAGGAAAAATTCCACATTTCATTGTTACTTTGAACATTCTGACCTTGTCGACATTTCAGTCAAAAACATTTCATACCACATGTCTCATATTCATAAGGGTCACAAAATAATAATTTTGCACTTGTACTTGGTTGCAAAATATTAATTACAAGGCCTTAGGCCTCTTTAGAACTTTTTAATTGCTGTGGTCATATTTATAAGGTATACATAACAAGTCAAGTTAATAATGTGCTTTCATTTAGGCACCAAACATTATTAGTCTCCAGGCCTAGGCCTTTTTAAGATTTTTTAAATAAATGTAACATTCTTGACTTGCCATTCAAACCTTATGAAATATGATCACGGCAGTATAAAAATTAATAAAAAGGCCTAGGCCTACGACCTATCAATTAATGTTTTCAGCTTAAGTAAAAGTGCAACACAATTAACTTGATTTTCTATGAAAACCTTATGAATATGAGCTTAGTGGATTGAAAACTGTTATTAAAAAAAAGCCTCAGGCCTATTAATTAATTGTTTCTGCCTTAGTCTTGACTTGTTATGAAGTACTTAAAAAAATTAGCATGGTGGATTAAAAATTGCTAAAAAGGCCCTGGCCTAGGGCTTTATAATTAATGTTTTGTACTTGAGTAAAAATGTGACATTATCTTAAGTTCCTATATAAACAGCCATACCATTTGCTGAAATGGCCCAACCTGAAGCCAATGTTATGAATGTCTGGATAAAAATGCAACATTACGTCAAGAAATTAATATATGAGAGAGAGAGAGAGAGAGAGAGCTGCCAACCTTTAGAGGTGTCTATCAGTAATCATTTGAAACCTAGAAAACATGACTGGCATTTTTTTTCAAAGTTACAAACTAAAATGACTGTATTATAATGTAAAACTAGCACACTCGCCTCATAACAGTATACCAAGCATGGTGGAAAAGACTTCTGTTGTAAAAAATGAAAAGAAAAAAAGCTGAAAATAAACTAGAAGTTTCATGTCTGTCAGTCTATATAATAAACATTCAAAACTACTTTTATTGGTATCTTCTCAGCACGACTAAAATGTCGATGTTATAAAATTTGACTATAGAACCAAACAGATAGTAATATATCTGGAGTAAATAATTATGGATAATGTTCTGACCAGTAAGCCAAGTATCTCTGCATATCAATTTCATGCCTGCTGTTCACTCAAAAGTGACTGCCATGTTGCTTGTTTAGCAGAGTTCAATTCTTTCATTGAAAATGTTTTCTTATA
This sequence comes from Macrothele yani, assembly GCA_039090855.1. Classification (NCBI taxonomy): domain Eukaryota; kingdom Metazoa; phylum Arthropoda; class Arachnida; order Araneae; family Macrothelidae; genus Macrothele; species Macrothele yani. The sequence continues at coordinate 2,199,830 of CM076995.1, read as the reverse complement.
GCATACCTCTGCAGAAGAAAATGCTTTAGTTTTCTCAACAAGGAGTGCACTTAAAGTACTTGTACTCATACTTGGTCGAAATTCTCTGTGGTTTTTTCTTACCAAGCTAAAAATTCTTTCTACAGGAGCATTGCTATGTGGAATGGTTAATGTAGCAAACATTACTTTGGACAAGGTAGCATATATTTGACAACCTGAGGCATCAGAGAGTTTGGATATTTCATTCCATGCAATATCCATTCTGGAAAATGAGCTTTCAATATCTTCAAATTGGATTATGGCAAATTCTTCCTCTAATTTACTGACTTCTTCAAAAGTCAGTAAATTAGAGGGAGAATGGAAAAAAAAAAAAAAAAAAACTCTACTGATACATAGCAAACCTTTTTCCAGAGTGAAACATCAGCTACTGCTGCATGCTTTAACATTTCAGTTTTTATGCGAAAGTTTTTCAATATGTAGTCACAGCACACTGTGTAAAAATTTCTGATATCACAATAAAAATTCTTTAGTTGTGCATCAGTAAAATTACTCTTTTAAATAAACTCTTGCTTGAGCTCCGATTAAAAGATCACAGTCATCCTTCTGATACTTTCTTTTTTTTAAATCTATATCTTTTATTGTTACTGAGCCCTCAGATACTGCTGTAGGCTTTACTTATAAATCTTACTAACAAGTCGGTAAAGAGACTAATAAGCTTCCTGTGCAACAGATGTATAGCAGGTGCTTCTTGTTGAAGGAATACATTAATGGCAGTAAATACTGGAAGGACATTACTAAGAAATAAACAGTACAGTTTACACATTGGATTTTTTATTTCTGATCTAATACTCATGTCATCCTGATGTTCAATAAAAAAAAACTGCTTTAAAGCTTCCCATGGCTGAAGTACTCTATTTACCGAATCAAGTAGTGACAACCAACGAGTACTGACATATTTCAAAATTTTCTGTGGTTCTGTGCCCCAAACTGCCTGACATAACTTTAAACTGTTTTTCCGTTTGGAACTTTTCTCTAAAAAATAATATAACTGCACTAAAAACTGCTCGACATTTATCTGCTTAAGAGCAGAGTTGCTTTCCTAGCAGCCAAATGAATCAAATGACAGGAGCAACCTTGGACAACCATCATTGGTTGTACCTCTTTACAAAATGCAGCTACACCTTTTACTTGCCCAATCATTGTATTAGCATTATCACACCCAAAAGACAAACAGTTTTTCCAAGGAATATTTTGTCTTTCAAATTCATCATTCAAAATTTAAAATATGCCCTCTCAGGGTTGGAAAATTACTGGGCGCCTAGAAATTTGGTTCTGGCGCCAACTTTTTTTTACTTCAAATTTCATAATTTGCAGTCATTACTTTGAGTTCATAGATGCAAAATGTAACTTTAACAAATTGTACTTTAATAAAAATCAAACTCTTAATTTTTTTAATTTTGTCGGATTTTATCCTAATGCGTGTGTTTCAAGCAGAGAAACGCGACGAAACCCTGAGTCATGTGACTAACCTATCGGGTCGCGGAAGACCCCGGATCAGAAACTGTGATGTGCGTCGTAGAACGAAATCCCCTACTTGCAGAACATTTGCTTTTTAATCTCAGATTTCAATACCTTGCAGAATATATATATATATACACTGAAGAGCAATTGTAGTAGAGACAGCTGGCGTTATGCAAATGTGACGCTGTGGGTGGCCCTGTAAACGGAAATGACATGATGTACGCAACGATCCGACAACATAAGGAGTGATGCAACGGGAATCAGTAAGAGTCGGACCCAGTATGGGTAAGACGAAGGATCTAAGCGCGTTTAATTGTGGGCATATTGTCGGGGCCAGACGAATGGGTCACTCCATCTCGGAAGTCGTGCAGGCACTGGGATTTTCACGAGCCACTGTGTCAAGGGTGAACCGTGAGTACATTGAATCCAGTAAAACCATCCCTGCAAGGGCCAACTGCCGTGGACAACAGCGTGTGGATGAGCGGGGTCATCGTCAGCTAGCTCGCATTGTTACAGCGGATAGACGGGCCACAGTGCAAGAAATCACTCGGCAATTCAACGCTGGTGCACAAAAACGTGTAAGCAGCCACACCATCCAGAACCATCTTCTCGCTATGGGGTACAGAAGCCATCGTACCGCTGCTGACCGCACATCACAGGGTGCAAAGATTAGCATGGGCGCAGGAACATCGCCACTGGACCCTAGACGTGTGGAAAAATGTCTGGACTGATGAGTCGAGATTCACGTTGGTACATGCAGATGGCAGGATACGAGTACGGCGCAAACCACATGAAGCGATGGATCCTTCTTGCCAGCAGGGTACTCTTCCAGCTGGTGGGGGTGGCATTATCGTCTGGGGACTGTTTACGTGGACTGAAATGGGACCCCAGGTACGTGTGACATCGTTCCTCAGAGGTCAACGTTACCGGGATACCCTGGACGACCATTTGCTCCCGTTCGTGCATCTTCAACATCCCACTGGGGACCTCATCCTGCAACAAGACAATGCACCGTGCGATCGCTCCTGAATTGTATCCGAATGGTTGGATGAACACTCAACCGACGTGACCTCACTTCCTTGCCCAGCTAGGTCACCTGACCTCAATCCCATCGAGCACATCTGGGATGCCATCGAGAGAGATGTTCGAGGTTCTGACCACCCTCCATCAAATCTTCGTGAACTGTGGGAGCTTGTTCAGGGGCCATGGATTCGTATGGCTTCTCAACGCTTCCGGTGTCTTGTCAAGTCCATGCTGAGACGAATCGCCGCCGTCATCAGGGCGAAAGGTGGTGCTACACGTTACTAGATAGGTATCTCTAATTCAATTGCTCTTCAGTGTATATACACTGCTGGACAATTGCTAAGGACGGATCATAAACGGCTATATAGCGTATAAAAAAGTAAGTGTGGTTGGATGCCAAGTGAAATAAAATAATGTCAGAATACCAGGACATTACAAGAAAGACAATTTATTGTGCTCTGAAATCCAGAAGGCTTTGGAACGTGTTCAAGGGACAAACAGGCCATTTTGTGCAGAATACGTAAACGTGAAAAAAATGCAATTACCGTCCGCAGGCGTTCCGGCGTAAGATGTCAATACGGGATATGGTCACCATGGAGGGCGATGCAAGATTCCACACGTCGTGTCATGCTTTGCACAACATTATCAAGCAGCTGTTGGGGTAATTTATCCCATTCCTCTGTCGGTGCACGGATGAGGGTGTCCTTGTTTATTGGAGGGCATTGGCGACCAGCAAGACTCCTCCCCAAAGCATCCCACACATTTTCAATGGGATTCAGATCTGGAGAACGTGCTGGCCATACGAGGCGTTGAATATCCTAGCTCTCAAGACACTCCTGAACAGCGACTGTTCGATGACATGTTAAGTTGTCGTCCATTAAAATGAATCTATCACCGACAGCACCGCGGAACATGCGAACATGAGGTATCAGAACATCATTAATGTATCGTTGGTCAGTCATAGTCCCAGTTGGAAGCACATAGAGGGACGTACGGCCATTGATCATGATGCCAGCCCATACCATGACACTACATGTCCGATATCGGTCCCTTTCCTGTATGTTTGCTGGACAATATGCAGTACCACTATCACGCCAGATCAGATGTCGTCAACAATCAGACGATAGACTGTATCTACTCTCATCTGAGAAGAGGAAAGCAGACCAGTCGTTATCAGTCCAATTGCGATGTTGATCGCACCATTGTAAACGGGCGGTACGGTGACGTCTGGACAATCGGATGAACACAACAGGACGGCGGGCGTATAGTCCTCCTTCATGCAAACGTCTGGCGACAGTTTTTCGGGAGATCCGCTTGCCAGTAGCAGCCATAAACTGATTTGCTACCTCACTAGCTGTGCTGCGCCGGTGTCTTTTTGTTCATAGCACTATGTACCGATCTTCTGCAGGTGTCGTACTGCAAACACGACCTCTCCCGTGACGTTTGCTACACTCTCCATTTGTTTGAAATGATTTCCAAAGCCTTGAAACAACACTGTGGCTGACGTCGAACTCCCTGGCAACATCTGCTATTTTTCGCCCTTCTTCAATCTTGCCAATAATACGGCCACGCGTAAAATCATCTAGGTGATGTCGGGAAGACATACTGAAAATTTCAAGTTCGTCAATTGATTCTTTCCCTTTCAACTTTGCGTTTGAACAACAACGGTCAATACGCGTCAAATCCTTTATATCTCTTATCAGCGCTATGACGTCACGAACAAGTTCGGCAATCCAAAATTTGCATACGCACAACACGTCTTACTGTATCCCGCACTTATGCTAATTTCCACATTTTCCTGCCTTCCATTTTATGGTTGCTATCGTTGCTATTGTCATCCGTCCTTAGCAATTGTCCGGCAGTGTATTATCTTAGATTTCAGTTTCCTTTTAGAACATTTTTATTTATAGAACATATTTTGTTAAACCTTAAATTTAAATTCCTTGCAGAACATTTTTTTATCTTAAATATGCGAGCGCAATGCTCAGTTGTGTATATGCCAGTAACTTCTCTAGTCTACACTCCCCTTCCTTCTGCCCGGAGCACAGAACAACCCCTTTCTCTCCTCCACACATCCATCTACCCCTACCATTTTGAATGGTAGGAGATTGTTTCTCCCTGCGCATTTTGAAAGACCCTTTTTCCCTCCCCACTAGCATGTTGTGAAAGTGGGAGGCACCAAGTCGTGTTAAACCACATATTGCTAAGGAGAGAGTGTTTGTTAGGTGTCAATCTTGAAAAAAATCACCTCAAGTCGTCAACAGCAGAACACGTGGGATTCTCGCCCAAAAATTTTAAACTCCCACCGAAGTAAAGTTGCTAGGAAGGAGTCTCCAGCCTTAGAAAATTTTTAGGAAAATATAATCTGGATCCATATTTTGACCACTCCCAAAATTCAAGCTTTAAAAACATATCCGTCATAAAATTATGTACGTTTAAAACTAATCCTTCACAGAGCTCTTTAAATTGCAGTCGAATATATTGTTCATGTCGGAAATATAATCAATTTATGGACATGGAAATCGGCATCCATACGTAGCGGCCTGGACAATTCATTTTGCATATCGCCAACTGTTACAAATCGGGCTCGAGATTGTTTCATGGAATTCCCCATTTTTCATTATTTGGGATCAATACAAAACGGAAGAGAATTTGGAGGGAGGGAATTAATGTGAGTGCAGGGGGTGGGGTCGTTTTTCCATCTGGGAACAGTATTCCTTTTTTTTCAAAACTTAAAAAAATTCCCGCAATCATTATTTCTTCTTTTTCCGCAGTTACCTGTGCCCAGTATTGTTGCTAAATATCAGTCTATCACAAAAATGTTTGTATTTCAGCTTGAAACTGTAGGCAAAACTTTCCGGAAAAATAATTCGGCAGAGTGAAAAGATTTCCCTGTAATCTTTAGCCATGAGTTTCTTCCGTGGATTCAGGTAATTTTGCCTTTGTTGTCCATCATTTGCGTCATTCTCAAGAGCGATGAGAATGGAAATGGGGGAGAGACGTTTTCCGGCTGAAAATAGAATTCCATCTCCCAAAGCATTCAAAAACGGAAACTATTTGGAGAGACGATTTCTCCCGTAATCGTTTTTTTTTTTTTTTTCTCTCTCTCTCGCAGATTCCTGTGCTCAGTATTAATGTAAAATATGAATTTGTTCAATAAATGATTGTGTTTCAGCTTCAAAGTGGAGGAAAAATTTCTCTGAAAATGAAAATTGGACTGAGCGAAGAGTTAAAAAAACAACAACAGGTGTTTATTGAATAATTAACAATTCCAAGAACTCATGTCAATTCTGAGCAGAAGAAAGAATTGGGAGATCTTTCCACCAATTTCAGTGAATTTGTAAAGGTTTTACCATGAGTTCCACACTCTGAAAATGAAAAAAAGAAAAAAAGAGGATTTATTCTTTGAGGAAGGTATTTATTATCTTATAATTCTAAGGCATCAATTATGAAACTCCATGACAGATTGCTTGTTCCATATTTTTTGTATTTTGGTTCTGTAAAACAACTTTTGTTTTTAGATAAAAGAAAAATTCAACTAAATTTGAGGTTCCATATATTTAAAATTCAGAAAATTTTAAAAGGTAACTTCCTTAAACTGCCATTTTTATGATTTTCTTATTTGTGTTGTACAATAACAAAAACTTGTAATTAATTATCCTGGAATATCACATTATTTTTTATGTTTAGATTTTTATCAAAGTATAGAACCCTAAGATTTATAACCAAATTCGAATTTCATTTAGCAGTAAGTAGTTTGGGTAACAGTACATATTACATATCACTAAGCTGTTCTCTGATATTCAGAGGTTAGCTCAACAAAGAAATACAAACTACCAGATAATTTTTACTTACTGTTGCCGTATCAAACTTCTCCATTTACAGCGATCTTGGCATACAACTCGGGCTTCTCTGACATCCACCACATGCTGTACACAAAATCTTTTATACTTCATACTCATAATCTTTTTCTCATGCATACACTCCTGAATCTGATCCTCCCATGACTTCCTTGGCCTTCCTATACCTTTCCTTCCTGCCACTGGGGCTAAAAAGATATTCTTAGAAAGCATCTCATCACTTATTCTTTCAACATGGCCAAACCACCGAAGTATATTAGTTTCCACCTTGCCAACAACATTTTGCTTCACATTACACAACTGCAACACATCTTCATTCCTCACACAATCAGAACGTGTCTTGCCACAAACGTAAGCAACACATTTCTCCAGCACACAAACGACTTCTATGTTTCTTCTGTAGTACCCAGGTTTCACTGCTATACATTAGAGTAGGAACAATTACACTTTCATATACAGCCATGCAGGACTCTCCGGAGAACCCATCATTCCTGTGAAACCTTTTCAAAGCAGCCATGTCTTTCAATGAAGAATTCACTCGCCTACTAATTTCACCATCCAATTTGTTCTCTCTGTCAAACATACTTCCTAAATACACAAACTCATTCACCTGGTCAATCACTGTGCCATTTAGACATATATTACATTCAGTACTACCAGTTCCTCTCTCAAAAACCATAACTTTGGTTTTTCCCTTGTTTATACTCAGTTTGAATTTCATGCAAACTTCGTGCATCCGAGGCAACATACTCTGCAACTCACTTTTGCTCTCTGCCAACAGGACAGTGTCATCAGCATACAGCAATCTGCACACACGGATATCAGCAGGACATAAACCAGTATTATCTATTTCGGCATCACACATGCACGCATCCATAAATATATTAAACAGTCATGGTGACACTACACAACCTTGTCTGACTCCTGCACCAATAGAAAACCATTTTGATAAAACACCACTTACTCATACACAAGCTCTACTGCCAGCATTCATAGCTTTTACACTGTTAAGTAGATTCCCAGTAACACCATATTCATTCAATACCTTCCACAAAAGTGTTCTATTTACTTGGTCATAAGCTTTCTCTAAATCTATGAAGGCAGCAAAGACTTTACCAACGGCCAGATACTTTTCAATCATTATGCATACTGCAAAAATTTGGTTAGTGCACAGCCTTTAGCAGGCATAAAACCACTCTGAACATTCCACACTTTCTCTAATGTAAGACACGTATTTTTTCAATAATGACTTTACCACACTTTCCCTGGCACACTCAGTAGGCTAATACCACAATAGTTCTTTCAGTCAGTCTGATCACCTTTTCCCTTATACAAGGGAACGATGGCAGCATCCTTCCAATCCCGAGGGACCATTCTTAACTCCCAGCACAGCTGGCAAATTTCAGTTAACCAATCAATTACAGGGTCACCACCATATTTCAACATCTCGGCAGTTATGCCATCAACTCCTGGAGCCTTACCATGCTGAAGAGATTTTAGAGCTTTACACATCTCTTCTCTTGAGATCCCTCCTGTGCTTCCATCCTTCTCTGTGGCATCATCTGCTTCTGCCTCTGAATCACCTTTGCTTTAATGATCTAATAACTCACAGAAGTATTCACCCCATCTTTCACTTAGCTCATTGGGCTTCCATATCATTTCCCGATCTTATTCTTTACATAGCTTACAACTTTGTTTCCCCTATTTTTCTTAATTCTCCTGTACTTCCAGAGAGTCTTCCAATCTTACCAAAAAGCCAATTCATGCTCTTCTTCCTCCTCCTTCCTATCATCTGCCTTACTCTGGCAAACCAACTCAGTGGCTTCACGCTTCCTACAGCGATATTCATCAACATAAACTCTACCTTGAAACATCCCCAAATATGCTTCCTTCTTTCTCTTTACTGCCTCTTCAATCTCACTATTCCATCAAGCATCACCTCTATTGTAACCCACTATTGTGGTGCCACAGACCTCTTCAGCAACAGTGACAACACAGTTCTTAAACTATTCCCACTTCTTTTCTACATCCCTCTCACAAGCCTTCAGCTCCTTCAGTCGTTCTTTGAGTACATCAGAATAAAACTGAAGATATTCAGGGAGCCTTTCAACCTTTAAACTTTCCATCCTGGGCCTCTTGCTATTCCTTTTCCTCCAACCAACATTCAGTTTCACTTATGACAATACCAAGTAATGATCAAAACCAACATCTGCACCTCCCATCACATGAGTGTCAACAATTAAGTGTTTCAGATGCTGATCATAGACAACAAAATCTATCAAACTCTTTTGACCAAGAGTATGATTTTCCCAAGTATATGTGAGGATATATTTGTGGTTGAAAAACGTATTAGATACACACAAACCATTCTCAATGCAGAGTTCAATTAACCTTTCATCATTATCTTTCACACAAAGATCATTAAACTTACCCAGAACATTGTCAGAAATCGCATTCTGCACACCTACTCTAGCATTGAAATCCCCTGCTATTATAAATATTCAAGAAACGCATATAGCATATTAAATCCGTTTATTTCTTATGGTGTAGTAATCATAGAGATTTGCCAAGCTTTCGCACTCACTTTGAGGTTTTTTCAAGGCAACAGTAGACATAAAAATGCAGGGAATTGCAACAGATAAGGAACAAAGATGATTTTTGAAAGTAACGTGGGTGATATCACGAGCGTATTTCGTGAAATGTTTTTAGCATGTAATTACACGGTACGCGGCAACATATTCCCGTCTTTTAATAACGCATGCCAAACCATTGGTAGTTCAGTAGAAATCATGTCATTGCACGCTACTTTGTTGGAGAGGATTTTGACAGTTTCCCTGATGACAGTATCTTTAAAGTTAGTGTAATGGGCAATTCTTCTAATATTATTCCATACTGGAGTGGCCGATGAATGCATGACTTCTCTGGCGAGGGCTGTATTCTGCATGTCCTGGTTGACTCTTCGCATGTGTTCCTTACATCTAGTGTCCAAGGATCGCTTTGTCATTCCGATATATATTTTTCCCGTGTTGTCAGGATATACCAACGGTGTAGCGTACACACCCGCCTTTTCTTTTTCACACTGTCTCTCCTTGCAGCTTGACGCTATATGTGATAATGGGGTCGGGGACTTCATTGCTATTAATATTTTGTATTTACATAACAAACTCTTTAACCAATATGCAAAGCCTGAGATATATGAGATGGATCCTGCATATTTCATTGTCTTACTAAGTGATTTTGTTGCTGCTGATATACAATTTCTTACAGTTCTATGCATTCTGTCTATTTCATCCCTCTTATATCCAGCCTTTAGACCTTTGCTATAAATATTATCAATTTCCTTGTTATTTAGGTAGTCAGGGTGACATACGTTATACGCTCTATAGAACCATGCTCTAAAAGCAAAAAGTTTGTACTCTTTTGGGCAGTGCGAATCAGGAGGGACAAGGTTCAGTACTGCAATCGGTTTATAATAAACGTTAAAATCGAAGCTGGATGTTCTATTTCTTCTGAGCGTGACGATAATTCAACGTTCCATCCCTTCAAGCTCCATGGTGAACTTTATCGTATTATGTAGACTGTCTACCTTATGCATGAAATCTTTTAATTCGTCTATTTCATGTTCTCATATGAAGAATATGTCGTCAGCGTAGCGGATCCACACTCGGGGTTTCTTGATAACTTTGGAAAGATGAGATTTTCTAGCGGTCTAAGTACTGCTGATAGAGGGGAACTCATCGGTGCTTTTTGTTTGTTTGTAGATGTCACCATCCAATTTGAAATAGTTGTGGTTAGTAACTAGATTTAAGGCACCGATAATTTTCTTTGTTTGGGTTGGTGTGAATTCACAGGAAGTGACGATTATTTCTGCAAGGTTTTCAACAGCCCCTGGTAATAGGTATAAACGGATATAAAGACACTATGTCAAAACTTCCCATTATATCACTGTCATATATATTCAGCTTTCTTGCGCGCTACACAAATTCCTTTGTTGACTTTATTACATAATCAGAGTTTTTTAAACGTTGAGATAAGAATACAGCTAGGGATTTTTCTAACATGCATGTAGGAGATTTGTTTTTCACTACTATAGGTCTAAGGGCAGATCCCGGTTTATGATTCTTTAGTCTTCCAAAGAGTGATGGAATTGTACGACCCGGAGGAAGTTTCGCTGAATTTCTAATAGTTTCCGGTAAAACTTTGTCCCTGGCTAGAGCTTGAACTTTCCGTATTATACTATTCAAAGGATTCTTCGCCTGTAGAATCGAGTTCGATTGGTCAGCAAATTCTTTAAGTTTTCGAATATAATCAGACCTGTTCATAATGGCAATCTGATTCGACTTGTCTGTTAGGGTAATTGATATTCTAGAATCATTACAAAGGTTCTCTAAAACTTTTTAAATCTGATTGTCACTTTTCTTAATGTTGCTTTTTCCGTCATTCCTCCTTTTAAAATTCACTAGACTGCTTCTTAATTTCGATACTGCTAAACATCTGGTCATATCAAGTTCTTCTGCTGGAACTTAGGAAATTATACTTTCTACCTCAGATGCTGCTTAACTTTAGGCTTCAATTGAGGGCAATATTTTGGTCCGCGCACCAAAACTTTCACTTGTTCCTCTGTCATTTGTACTGTAGATTCATTTACGAATGGGACTTTATAATTATTGGTTCGGATCTGAGTTGATCGAAGAATCTCCAGCTTTTTACTATGTTTTTTACTCAGAATCTCTTCCTCTCTTGAAATTAGGGCATTCACTTTTTGGAGAAGTATGTCAAATAAAATGGGTGGAACTATAGTCTCTAACTCCTGGTATTGTCTGAAAGATCTGTAATGCAATTTCATTACCACAATTCTTTTTTCCCTGCAGTAGGTGCGACAGTGTTCTTTGGATTAGCCCTGCCTTACGTAGCTGGAACCAGTCATCACTGAACACTGATTTAAATTGTAAAAACTTCAGAATGAGGTGGTCTTCTTTGCAGGATATGAGGAACTCCAGGTTTGCTGTCTCCCTCGCTAGCGTTAGTCGGGACTTCCTATAAAGCTTAAAAATCGATGATTCCATGCCTGAATGTGGCATTGGGAACGTTATTTTTCTTGAACATTCATATTGTGGTGTATTAAAAATAACATTCCCTGCTATTATAACCTTTCTCTTTGGCACCAAACTGACTCAAAACAGCTTTTAGCTCATTCCGGAAATCTTCCTTCCTATCAGAAGGTTCCAAGTCACAAGGAGTATATACTACAGTAATTACTATTCTCTGAAGTTTCAATTTCAACTGCATCCAAAGAATTCTCTCACTTATGCAGCTATAGTGAATCAAGTTGTTCTTCATTATTTCACTTAAAATCACACCTACACCGCCTGTCCTCTCTAGAGATGCCAACCTGAGAAAGGTGTCATCAGTAAAAAAATCTGAAGTTTTCAGTAAAATCGCTTCAACCTTCAGTAAGATTTTCAGTAAATCACAAATATTTTTTTTTTTAAATCTCAGAACCGTTCATAATACTTTTTAATAAAATTAATAAGTTCCAAAATGTAGTTTTATTTTAAAAGTATATATCATCAACCATTATCAATCCACTGCTGGATGAAGGCCTCCCCAAGTTTCTTCCACAACAGTCTGTCTTGTGCCAGTCTCTTCTATGTTACTCCCGCATATTTTCCAATTTCAGCCAACCATCTCCCAAGTGGTCTTCTGGGTCTTTTCCTGTCCATTGGAATCCAGTCTAAAATTTCGGCTGTCCATGGACGGTCTGTCCTTCTGGCAATATGTCCAGCCCATTGCCATTTCAGGGATTTTACTCTGATCATGATGTCTTCCACTCTTGTCATTTTTCTGATCCACAAATTCCTCTTCTTATATCTCCTAGTTGCAACAAGCATGCACCATGCTTCTTTGTCTGCAGTCTCTGTATGTCTCTTTTAGTCCACATCTCTGCACTATACGTAAGCACTGGAAGGATGCATTGATGAAACTTTTCTTTTAAGACATAATGGCATATTACTCTTGAAAATTATACTGTTTCTTCCAAATGCTCTCCAGGCAAGTTTTATACGCCGATTAATTTCTTCATCAATGTGACCTTCACTTGACATCTGCTGTCCAAGATAAATGTAGGTATTGGTTATCTCCAGCTTTTCCCCATCAATTGATAAATCTTTATGTCTTGTAAAAGCATTGCACATCACTTTTGTCTTCTGAAAGTTCATTTTTAATCCCACTTCTTTACTCTTGTCAGCAAGTTCCTGGATCATACTCTGCAGCTTTGATGGGGTAGTTGAAAAAATGATGTCATCAGAAAAACGAAGGTGAGTTAGATAATCTTCATTAATCTTTATCCCTTTGTTTTCCCAGTTTAGTGATTGAAAGACATTTTCCAAAGTGGCATTAAAGAGTTAAAGAGTTTGGGAGATATGGTGTCACCTTGTCTCACACCCTTTCCAATTTTTATGGGTGCTGTATTCTCAAATAGCCGAATCTTTGCACTTGCATTTTCATAAATGTTATTAATAATATTAATGTATGCATCTTCAATACCGCAGGATTTCAAAGCCATTGTAACTGCTGATGGTTTTACCGAATAAAAAGTCTTTTCATAATCAATAAAAGTCATGCAGAACAGAAGTTCATATTCCTTCGCTCTTTCAATTACCGTAATTTTTGGGCTAAGAGCCGCGGCTTTTACGTTACTAAAAGTGAAATTTTTCGGGTGTGCGGCCCCTATGCCGAAGCGGCTCTTATGCCGAATTTGTTTTCGATAAGACTGTTTCTTCCCTCCCTTTTTTTTTTTTTTTTTTCATGCAGATGCTTAGTAAATTTTTTCAAACCACGTTTTTTTTTTTTTTCCACAAACTCGACTGTGATCAAGTTTTCCCCCTTTCTACTCATACGTTAGACACATCTATTTAAACGATAACTCCGCTGTCCTGATGTTAGTTTAGGAGGGAAAGTGGGGAAGGACAGGAATGCCTGACTTAAATGCCCTTTGCATGGAGGAGTGGGGGATGGAATGGGGACATAAGCACACAGACGAGTAGCATGACGTCCGAGGCTTCTGTGGATAGCGTGCCCAGCGTATCTCTTTCGTTGGCTGCAGCATATATCATGCAGGAAGGTGCGATGCAGCCAAGGGAAGGAACGTTGATTTTCACTGGGGTGGGGAGACCGGTTTGATGGGCACTTTCCTGGACAAAAGCTTAAGAACATGAACAATGCAAAAGCCTGCCCCAGGATGATTCCATTAGCAGTGACAAACAATACTGGCAGGATGGAAAGACAAATTCTGTTCACTCTTCTTGGTTAATCTGGCATGTGGTACAGGTGTTTCTTGGCTCTGTGCTCCTGAGTTTTGCTTCGAGTTTAATCTTTTTTTTTTTTTTTTTTATTGACTGACGATAGTGGAAGTTGAAGGCTTTGGCTGGAAAAGAAAAAAAGAAGGGAGAACTTTCCCATTCATATAAAAGTGAAGCTCAACGCGAAGGCTCAGTGCGCAGTAAATGAAAGTAGGTCAAACCACTTGAAAGAGAGAAAGCGCCACCGCTGTTTTGAAGTGTTGGCGGCCAGATCTGCGGACACGTGCGAGGCAGCTGGTAAAAGGAAGCGCAACTTCATTCTAACAAAAACATCTCTAGATGAGAAAAAACATAACATAGAAGGAACATATTATTAAAGAAAACATTAATTGAAAGCATTACATGCGATAATTTATAAGTTAATTACTTCTAAGACGGATTCTATTGCGGTTAACAGAGAACTATCCTGTAGCAGACATCCACATTGAATGGAATTTAGACAATTGTGCGGTTTTACGAGCAATGCGATATTCTAACGGGAGTCTTAAGATGAACTGTGATTTATATTGATTACATAAATGGTTTCGAGCATTTACTAAAGGCAAACAAATAACATCATTAGCATGATTAATAAAAAATGTATAAATAAAATTTTTTGCCAGTATGAAAAAACAAGTGTATAAAGCAGATCGACACTGAGTTGCAGAATTAGCCTTTGAAGTATACATATAATCACGTTGGACGTGAGTTAATTCACGAAAATAAGGAAGATAATTTAGCTTTCTGAGCAGCACCACGACTTCACAGGTGCGGGCCCTTATGCCGGTGCGGCTCTTAGTCCGAAAATAACGGTAGTTCTCTCAGTACGTGGATATGATCTATAGTGCTGTAGCCACTCCTGAATCCAGCTTGTACTATCGGCTGAGCCATGTCCAGTGTTACCTTCAAGCAGTGTGAAAGACTTTAGTGAAGATTTTATAAACCACTGATAGGAGGCTGATAGGTTTGTAGTTCCGGAGATCCTCAATGTCACCTTTTTTTTATGTAGCAGGATCATTGTAGTGTTGTTCCAATTCTCAGGAATCTTCCCTTCATTAATGCACCGAGTGAAAACTTGGGCGAATGCTGTTTCAATTTCTCCAAAATTGCTTCTTGTATGATGTCTACAGTAATTCCATCTTCACCTGGAACTTTTCCCCATTTCATGTTCTTGATTGTATGTGCAACTTCTGCTGGGAGGACTGCAAGAACTCTGGTACTGGTACCTTTCGTAATGTATGGAGTACATGTATCATCCCTTTCATATAGTTTTGAGTAGAAATCTTTCACTCTTGTCAAAATTTTGCCTTTATTTCTTGTTACAGAACAATCTTCTTTTCTCAGAGCCATAATCTGTTTTCTTCCCTTACTCAGATGTCTCTTTCTCTCTTCAGGCTTTGATTGTTTTCAATTGCTTTCCTCACTAGTTCACAATTGAATTTCCTTATGTCTTCAATGATACTTTTTCGTACTATCTTGCATAGCTCTATATATTCCACATTAGAAGTCACATCTCCTTTAGTTGTCCTCATCTCTCTTCTTTTTTGCATCAGAATTTTTGTTTTTCCTGATAATTTGTTCATATGCAACTTGTTCTTAGTACCAGCTATTTTTGTTGCTGTTTCTGTAAAAGACTTGGTTAGTTTTCTGTTAACTTCAAAGATGTTCACTTCTCCCGACGTTAGACCTTCTAGAGCAGAGAATCTGTTCCTCAGTTCCTATTTAAAGATATTATGGTGTTTTTTTTAAGATTGGCCATATCAATACACTTTGTTTGTTTTATGAGCTGGTCACGCTTAAGTTCAACACTGAGGTGCATCTTACATCTTACCATTCTATGGTCACTACCTGTGTTGAACTTGTTCAGCACACTGCAATCTTCCATGACAAATTTCTTGTTACACATAATAAAATCGATTTCACTTGTCAATCCATTGGGATGTCTCCATGTCCATTTCCTTTGCGGCTGGTTCTTGAAAAAGGAGCTCATGATGAAAAACCTTTCTGCCTCTGCGAACTCTACAAGGGTATTTCCACGCTGGTTTCTGTTACAGTGACTGAATTTACTTACTGACGTTTCGTTCTGTTGCCATTGCCCTATTTTCGCATTGAAATCTCCCATAATGATCTTCAAGTGTTGCTTGCCTTTATTATTTAGATGGCGAATTTCCTCATAAAATTCTTCTTCAGGATGACTTGTGGTGGGTGCATAAGCTTGAATAATCTAAGACTGGCATCTTCTCGAGAATTGAATAACAAGTCGTGCAGCTCTGTAAGAGGAACTTTCAACTTCTACAACTTTATCCTTCAGTTTTTTGTTTATTATAAATCCAACACCACTAGTTCTGCCGGTATCTGTCCCACGACAGTACAAGATGATATGTCCACTTTTCAGTTCAATGAGATCTTCTCCTTACTTCACTTAGCCGAACGATGTCCCACTTGATCCTTTGTAGTTCCTCTTCCAATTCAAGGAACCTTGAATTCAGAAGATAGAGAACGTCCATTGTAAGTAGCCAAGGTCAGCATCAGATGGCAGCCTAGTCCGGTCCTCTGGTGATTCTTAGAAAAGTATATATATGTTTCTGTAGTAGAGGCCATAATTCAGCAGTGAAAGTTCAGTTTTGGCTCGCCGGCCACGACGAGCTATAGAGGCATCATCAGCGTGATGGGCGACACCCAATACGCGAGCTATTCTGCAATTTCATAATATCGGGTTTCACCCGACAGTCGAGCAGAAAGGGTTAAAACGTTGCACTGGTATTTTTACAAGCACAAAGCCACATGTAATCAATGTAAAGAATTTGCAAAAGGCGCTGAGCTGAGCTCCTTCTCAGCTTTTGCGCACGGCACTATCAAATGGCTGTACGGAGAATCACGTGACAAACAGCGTATCAGAAGCTCCACCTCCGTTGGCGAGGGAATATCAGAACATCGAAGGCGTATCGGGATCACCCGTAATGCGCATTTTTTTTACCAAAAGGCGGCAAGAAATACAAAATTCTGTGCGTGAGCTTTTCCGTAAAACTGTAAGATGGAGTAAAAGTCCGTAAAAACTACGGAAAATCCGCAAATGTTTGCATCTCTGCCTCTCACATTATCCAATACTCCAGACCACACACTCATCGTTCCATTCACTTCTATCTCAATTTCCTTCTTTTTGGTCTCACTTATACACAGCACATCTAGTCTATACTTATTCATCTTTTCAGTCACCTCGTTCATCTTGCCATTTATACCTCTAGTATTTCGTACACCAATCTTACACTCACTCAGCCGTAATCTCTTTCTCATACGCTGTTTAGAAAGTCCAGGTCGATTCCGTGGTGGTTGGGTAATAGGCAGTGCTTAAAACACTTATCTTATTACTCTTTGCCGACATCATCACCATGCATTATGTTTTTGCATGATACTTTGAAATTTGCTTTCATTTCACCTGAATCCTAAATCTGGAGCTATATTTTTTTAGCCCTGTGCCCTCTCCTGTGTTGTTAGAACACTCTAACATGGAAAGCAATAATGAAACAATTTTACCTTCAACTTGACTGAAATAGGACACCACAACAGGATACAGCTTGACATCACCAGAATCTGTACTGCAATCTGTTACTAAAAAAAATGGATTTTTCTGTAATATACTAACGATGCCATTATGTGTTCAGTTAGCCATATTTTGTATGAGAACACTTGTCTTAGTTCTTGCACACCCATATTTTTTTTCAATGTTTGAGTCTGGAAACATGGCGCAAAACAACGGTTCTGCATGATCAGTACTAGCAACAGGTAAATTGTGCTCCACAACAAAAGAAGTGAAAAGCATTTCTGCTTTTGTTACGTCACTTTCTGTACTTTTTTCAAAAAAACTGGCCAGTGGTTTTGGTACAGCTTTTAATGTGCCAAATTCTTCATGTTTTTTTTGACATAACGTGCCAACGGCAGTCATCTCAACCACCATAAACGATCAAAAACTCACAAAAAATCATACAAAACAAATGTTTTTCAGAAACCTTGCACTTCTTAAACCAAGGCCATTTCTTTGTACAGTTATCTTGATACCACTGTGGTATCTTACGTTTTTTTATCCATAACTGAAAAAAAAAATGGCTAAAATTTTAAACAACATCCAAAATCCTGCAGGCAAACAACAAGGGAAAATGTAAGATAGAAAGGTGCTTCCTGTTGCAGCTACAAAAACCCCACTTGAGGATGGAGAATCAACCATCTGTCAGAGCTTACCATGGGTCCATGGCTGGATGATGCTCCGTCCACAGGCGGGAGTTTTAGAACTTGAGGTACAGCATTCACCAATCATGATGGCAGTCCAAGATGTCAGTCATTTCATATCCTCCTTGACCTCACGAGATTGAGAATCACAGAAAGCAGTGTGTAGAACATTAGGGGGAATTTACAAATTACTGTTTTTCAAAAGTTAGAAGTCAATTCACAAACTGCGTTGCAGACTGACTAGCAAGTGACTTTCCGTAAAAAATTTTGCATGATTCGTAATTCTGTACATTCAGCTGAAAATCCGTGATAATTACGGAAAATCCATAATAGTTGGCAGCTCTGTATAAATATATATATATAATTTACTTTTCCATACATGGACCCCAAACACTTTGAGGCCAGTTTTGGGTGTGGACATTTGTCTGAAACTTACGAAACCCACCTAGAATCTGAAGAAAGTAAAAGTGAAAACAAATATTTGAGAAAGAAGAAAAATTGTAAGGACTTATATTGTGGCCGTGGACATTTGTTGGACCCTGTTGATATTATGACTCTTTAAACATTTTCTGTATCAACGTTATGACCGTTGACACTGTGACTGCCACCACCTTGGACTGACACCAGACAAACTGCCCCGTTTATTAATTGTTTTTCATTACACTACTGGGAAAGTTTGGAAATTTTTCTCAGCCCCAAGAACTACAATTCTGATTCCTTTTTTATCATTCCATTAATTTGGAAATCAATTTAAAAAATAATGCATATGACTTTATGAATCTGGCAAGCACTTACCATTGTCATTATTGATCCATCACAAGGCCGATGAAGACTGAAGTTATCAGTTGAAAGCTCCCTTATATTAAACATTTTACATAACTTAAGCATGTTTTAAAGTGTCAATACTTATTGTTGTTGCCTGAACTGCATGGCTGCCCCATGGACTGCTCTTTCATGTAAATTACAAGATTATAATGTCAGAGGTGCCAACCTCTAGCAGAACCTATTAGTAATCAACAGGGTATTTTTCAGTAATGTTTCAGTAATGGAACACAAACTTTCAGTAGTATTTTCAGTAATGTAACACACCATTTTTTTTTCAGAGTTAAGGACGATAATATAGTGCTACTGTGTAACCTGCAATACTTGTATGAGGTGTCTATCGGTAATCACCATACGAAGCCTCATCGTTAACGCGTGAAAAGGGTATTTCATGAGAAATTAACATGCGAAATGTGTAATAACTTGATAAAATCAAACACCTTATAAGTAGACCCTTCTATTTTATTGGTTAATATTTTTAATAACCCAAGTGGGAATGAATATTGGCTAGATATCAAGCCCATATTGGTTATGATGGCTGAATGTCGGTTAATATCAGACACATACCTGCCAACCAAAATTTTCCTAAATCAAAAATATTGCTTGCAAATATCAAGAAGATTTACCATAAAATCAAGAAGATTTTCCCTAAAATTAAGCAGATTTATCTTAAAATCAAAAAGATCTGCGACAGTACCAGAACTGTTAATTCATATTAGGGGAGAGTGGTAATGTATGGGATGTGCTAGCAGTATGTTTGATGATACTTGTTTTCAATTATTTTTCTGTATCAGTCACTCCCAGATGGAGTTATGAAATGGTAATGATTTTGTATCAGTCACTCCTAGATGGAGTTCAGAAATTGTGATGATTCTGTATCAGTCACTCCTAGATGGAGTTCAGAAATTGTGATGATTCTGTATCAGTCACTCCTAGATGGAGTTCAGAAATTGTGATGCTTTTTTTTTTTTTTTAAATTGAATGATGCACTTTTAGAAATAAACTGGTTGAATGACCAACTGAAACCCTCAGCTGTGGGCTAATCCCCCACACTGATGTACTTACTTGATTAAAAAGACAAAAAGAAATATTAAGAATGACTCACGTGTGGGATATGGTGGACCTACCACACTTGAGAAGGACGCTCCACCACGGAATCGACCTGGACTTTCTAAACGGCGTATGAGAAAGAGATCTCGGCTGAGTGAATGTAAGATTGGTGTATGGAATACTAGAGGTATAAATGGCAAGATGAGTGAGGTGATTGAGGAGATGAATAAGTATAGACTGGATTGAATCTGCTCTGTGTAAGTGAAACCAAAAAGAAGGAAATTGGGGTAGAAGTGAATGGCACGGTGAGTGTGTGGTCTGGAGTATTGGATAATATGAGAGGACAGGCTGGTGTAGGTGTGATTTTAAGTGAAAAGATGAAGAACAACTTGATTCACTATAGTTGCATAAGTGAGAGAATTCTCTCGATTCGTTTGAAAGTGAAACTTCAGAGAATTGTAATTGTTGTAGTGTATGCTCCTTGTGACTCGGAACCTTCTGATAAGAAAGAAGATTTCTGGAATGAGCTAAAAGCTGTTTTGAGCCAGTTTGGTGCTAAAGAAAAAATTATAATAGCAGGGGATTTCAATGCTAGAGTAGGTGCGCAGAATGCAATTTCTGACAATGTTCTCGGTAAGTTTAATGATCCTTGTGTGAATGATAATGGTGAAAGATTAATTGAACTTTGCATTGAGAATGGTTTGTGTGTATCTAATACATTTTTCAACCACAAGTATATCCACACATATACTTGGGAAAATCGTACTCTTGGTCAAAAGAGTGTGATAGATTTTGTTGTCTACGATCAGCGTTTGAAACACTTAGTTGTTGACACCTGTGTGATGAGAGGTGCGGATGTTGGTTCTGATCATTACTTGGCAGTGTCACGAGTGAAACTTAATGTTGGTTGGAGGAAAAGGAATAGGAAGAGACCCAGGATAGAAAGAATAAAGGTTGATAGGCTCCTTGAAGATCATCAGCGGTATTCTGACTTACTCAGAGAATGACTGAAGGATCTGAAGTCTGGTGAGAGGGATGTAGAAAAGAAGTGGGAATGTTTTAAGAACTGTGTTGTCACTACTGCGAAAGAGGTCTGTGGCACCACAATAGTGGGTGACAATAGAGGTGATGCTTGGTGGAATAGTGAGATTGAAGAGGCAGTAAAGAGAAAGAAGGAAGCATATTTGGGGATGTTGCAAGGTAGAGTCTCTGTGGATAAATATCGCCGTAAGAAGCGTGAAGCTGCTAAGCTGGTTCGCCACAATAAGGCAAAAGATAGGAAGGAGAAAGTGGAAAGGCATTAACTGGCTTTTTGGAAAGATAGGAAGTCCTTCTGGAAGTACATGAGACTCAGGAAAAATTGGGGAAACAAAGTTGTAAGTTGTGTGAAGAGTAAGATTGGGGAAAAGATATGGGAGCCCAATGAGTTAAGTGACAGATGGGGCAAATACTTCTGTGAATTATTAGATCAGGAAAGCATAGATGATTCTGAGACAGACGCAGATGATGTCACAATGAAGGATGAAAGCACAGGAGGGATCTCAAGAGAAGAAGTGTGTAAAGCTCTAAAATCTCTTCAGAATGGTAAGGCTCCAGGAGTTGAGGGCATAACTGCAGAGATGTTGAAATATGGTGGTGACTCTAAAATTGACTGGTTAACTGAAATTTGCCAGTTGTGCTGGGAGTTAGGAATGGTCCCTCGGGATTGGAAGGATGCTATTATTGTTCCCTTGTATAAGGGAAAAGGTGATCAGACTGAATGCAAGATCTATCGTGGTATTAGCCTACTGAGTGTGCCAGGGAAAGTGTTTGGTAAGGTTGTTATTGAAAAAGTACGGGGTCTTACATCATTGAAAGTGTGGAATATTCAGAGTGGTTTTATGCCTGGTAAAGGCTGCACTAACCAGATTTTTGCATTACGCGTGATGATTGAAAAGTATCTGGCTGTTGGGAAGAAAGTTTTTACTGCCTTCATAGATTTAGAGAAAGCTTACGACCGAGTCAATAGGACACTTTTGTGGAAGGTATTGAATGATAATGGTGTTACTGGGAATCTACTTAAGTGTAAAATCCATGTATGATGGTAGTAGAGCTTGTGTGCGAGTGAATGGTGTTTTATCAAAATGGTTTTCCATTGGTGCAGGAGTTACACAAGGTTGTGTAATGTCACCATGGCTGTTTAATATATTTATGGACGCATGCATGCGTGATGCCAAAATAGATAATAGTGGTTTATGTCTTGGTGATATCCGTGTGTGCAGATTGCTGTATGCTGATGACACTGTCCTGTTGGCAGAGAGCAAAAGTGAGTTGCAGAGTATGTTGACTCGGATGCACGAAGTTTGCATGAAATTCAAACTGAGTATAAATAAGGGAAAAACCAAAGTTATGGTGTTTGAGAGAGGAACGGGTAGCAGTGAATGTAATGTAAGGATAAATGGTACTGTGATTGACCAGGTGAGTGAGTTTGTGTATTTAGGAAGCATGTTTGACAGAGAGAACATGTTGGATGGTGAAATCAGTAGGCGAGTGAATTCTTCTTTGAAAGTCATAGCTGCTCTGGGAGGTTTTCACAGGAATGAAGGGTTATCTAGAGTCCTGCATGGCTGTGTATGAAACTGTAATTGTTCCTACTCTGATGTATGGCAGTGAAACCTGGGTACTGCAGAAGAAACATACGAGTCGTTTGTGTGCTGGAGAGATGCGTTACTTACGTGGGGTTTGTGGCAAGACACGATCTGATTGTGTGAGGAATGAAAATGTATTGCAGTTGTGTGATGTGAAGCAAAATGTTGTTAGCAAGGTGGAGACCAATATGCTTCGGTGGTTTGGCCATGTTGAAAGAATAAGTGATGAAATGCTTACTAAGAAAATCTTTTCAGCCCAAGTGGCACGAAGGAAAGGCAGAGGAAGGCCAAGGAAGACATGGGTGGATCAGATTCAGGAGTGTCTGCATGAGAAAAGATTATGAGTATGAAGTATAAAAGATCTTGTGTACGGCGTGTAATGGGTATCAGTGAAGCACGAGTTGTATGTCAAGATCGCTGTAAATGGAAAAGTTTGATACGACAACAATAAGTAAAAATATCTGGAAGTTTGTATTTCTTTTTGGAGCTAACCTCTGAATCTCAGAGAACAGCTTAGTGATATGTATGTATGTACATGTATGTATTTAAGCAATGACAAGACAGTGAGCTCTTTTTTTTTTTTTTTTTTTTTTTTTTTATGCCCTTGGATGACAATTTCATCTATCATGAATGCATGACAGCATGATTTTACATAAAGGATGAATAGTGTAACTTTGAGGATATGAATACTTTTGAACTAAAAATTTTCTGCTTTGTCACTTTCGTTTTCGACTCCCCCCCTCCTCTCTTTATCAAGCTGAAATGCAAACATTTGGGGGGGTGGAATATTTAAGAATACAGGACACATGTTCAGAACATCGTTGGGAAAAAAATAATACAGTTACGGGAGAAATCTTTTCAAAGTCCGATTTCCGTTTTCGGACATTATCCCTCCATTTACAAGTTGAAATACAAATATTTATGAAATAAAATGATATCTAACAACAATACTACGCAGAGGAAACATCACGTGAAAAATAAAATTACGATTACGGGAGAAATCTTCACTGCTTCTAACTTCCGTTTTCGAAAGTTTTGAAAAATGAAACTTCCGTTTTCGAGTTTCAGACGAAAAACATTCTGGCCCAGAAATTTCTGTTCAGTTATGCATCGATCTCGACGATAACTCAGATTATGACGAAAAAGGAGAAATTCCTCGAAGCCATTGCTCGCTCATTCCTGAAGATTACAGGGGAATTCTTGCGCCATCGAATTTCCGTTTTCGGAAATTTTCCCTCCACTTTCACCCCGAAATAAATATTTTTGGAATAAAGTGATGTATAACAACAATACTGGGCAGAGGCAACATCGCAGAAAAACGAAATTACGATTACGGAAAAAATCTTTATTTCATTTACTTCCGTTTTTGAAAGACAAAATACCGTCCCGATGCGTATTTTTACGCATTGGTAAAATTTTGATATGTAAACACACTTTTTGATGTGTACTAGATGCGTAATTACGCATTTGGGCAAACTCTGCACGCGCAGAATTAAAAAATTCGAACTTCGGTGCAATTAGCGCAGCTATTCTAACACCGTGAGAGAGGGAGTTTGGAAGGATTGGAGGGGGGGGCATTATATAAATAAATATCGCTCACTGCCAGAAACAGGAGATAACATAAGGTTCAATCGCTATCAGATCATAATAAAACAAAAGCAGGAGTTTACATTAAGCAACAATAACAATGATACCAATTTCCATCAATAAAAAAAAAAAAAAAAATCATGAGCCGTTTTGGCGAAAATCCGGAAGAAACTATCTTCCGACCGAAAAACTGCCCCAAAATTCATAATACCTGGCAGGTATGCAGCCGTTATTGCACGGATAACGGCTTTTCCGACATATTACGCAAGATTGCCTTGCCGCCGTTCTTCACCCGATACTATCTTTGCCAATGTATCCAATATCGGAATTTCAATGGAGCTTACTTAGAAACAGCATTAATTAAACATTTTCGCATCTGTGCGAAAAGAACTATAAATGTATTCACAAAATGCGATCGCAGTTTAAACGATGATTTTAACAAAAAAAAAGACACAAAATTCAGAACTTTTACGAAATACACTGAAATCCATAATTCTTCCAACCTGTACGTAATTCCGTAATCAGGCAGCTGAAACCGTAATAATTACGGAAAATCCGTAATGGTTGGCACCTCTGTAATGTTAACACATGCAAATCGTAAGACTGATTGTTTTTTCTACTAGAGTTACATTAAGTATATCCTCATTATTAAATTTCATTGAATTCTTTACCCACGTTATTAAATTCATCTCATTATTAAATTTCATTGAATTCTTCACCCACGTTATTAAATTCACCTCATTATTAAATTTCATTGAATTTCCTCATTAATACTTTAAATTATGTACCAATTTATTAATGATCCTTTAATTTTGTGCACTAGTGAAGTTGTAAGTAAATTAAAAAAAAAACTTTGAAAAGTTACTTGTTAACAGGTTCAAAGGCTATACTTACCCTCAGAAAATTCTGCGGTTCACAAAAAATAGTGATACAGCCTTCGAGACAGGGGGAAAATGTTTCAGAATGCATACGCCGGTACTTTGAATAGGATCCATGGTGATCTTCTCTTGTAAAGAGAAAATCAAGGTGGCAATGGGAGTCAATAATTCCAACCGGAAACTTTGAACTGATGCTTCTGAGGTCATAAGATGGAATGCAGGTGTCAGTTCTCATTCTCTTAAACCTCCTTACTGGTGAGGATTCTGAGGACCTGCTTTGTGGTGAAAAAGGAGACACATCAGCAGCAGACCTCTTGTTCGTGCCACTGGGAAAAGTCAAAGATCTACGATGTCCCGAAATAACTCTTCTCTCGGAACACTTGGTATTTGGTGTAAAACATTCAGGGGTATTCAAAAGGACTGTTACATTCATACCAGAATTGCCAGATATAGAAGATGGTGTAGAGGAGTGATGCTTGAGCACTTCTTTGGGTCTTGGCTGCAACCGCAACAGTGCACTATCACTCCCCCTTTCAGACATGAAAGCGTCTGACAGCCTGTGGCTATTTATTTGTGGAGATTCATGGCTGTTGTCTAAAACTGATGAAGATCGTTTCAAGGAGGGTCTGCCACTACCAAAATCACTATCACTTGGCAGGAAATTACGAACAACTGAGACGACAGACTTCATTTGTTTTTTTGGCTGCTTAGGACTACAGTCTGTTGTAACTGGAAGCTCCATCACATTTTCAGGTGGATGACATACTTCTGTCTTCTGGATAGGTGTCCAGTGGCTGTCTTGTTCCGGTATGTCACCAGAATTGGAATTCAAAGATATTTTACAGTTTCTAACTTTAGCAATTTTATTCTCAGATACCTAAAAAAAAAAAAAAAAACAGTTATATAAGCTTACAATTAGTGAAAAATCCAAACAGAATTTACAGAATTCAAAAAAGCAAAAAAAATTTACTGTCATGACTAAAATCTGACAAAAAAGCATATCAATCTCACCAAATGTACATGAAATCAATTGCACTTTGTGCACAAATGTAAATAGCGAGTTGACTAGGAACAAATTAGTACAAGACTTTAAAAACCTGGGTTTTATAGGTGTATATTAATGAGATTCTACAGGATCTGCTGAGCACTTCATTATTTATTCTTTCAACATGGCCAAACCCCACCCCCCTCAATATGTGTCTCCACTTGACCTCCAACATTTTGCTTCACATTACAGATCTTCATTTTTTAAATGATTGATTACACGTCTTCCTATTTCCCTCCCACATGAAATGTGTCTCTCCAGCACACAAATACCTTGTGTGTGTCTCTCCTGCAGTACTAAGAACAATTACAGCTATTCAGGAACTATTTGAGAAACCATCAGTTCTATAAAATGCTCCTCAAACAGTCATTACTATCAAAGCCAAATCCACTTATATTCTAAATTTAACATGTAATATTTTATCTCTGTCAAACATGCTTCCCAAGTACACAAACTTGTTCACCTGTTTTAGTTCTGAACCATGTTGATTGATCTTGCATCTAGTACCAACCATTGCACTCAAAAACCAAGACACTGGTTTTTCTCTTATTTATTTTCAGTTTGAATTTCATTAAACAACATACTCTGCAACTCATTTATAGTCTTAGACAACAGGACTGTGTCATCAGCATACAGCATTCGCACAACAACAACAAAAAAAATTATCTTGGCATCATGTATGCATCCACACATATAATAAACAGTCTTTGTGGTATTATATAACCTTGTCTGACTCCCACAAGAATGCAAAAACCACTTTGTTAAGACAGCATTTATACATACATATGCTCAGCTTCCAAATTATACTTTTTTACAAAATATACAATATACGTTCAAGCAAATTCCCAGTTACACCATAATTTCTCATGACCTTCAAGAAAAGCAGTCTGTTTACTCTCACATAAGCTTCCGCTAAATTTACAAACACAACAAAAAATTTTAATATTAAGCTCTACATTAGAACAGCTTCGTACAGTACTACGTGGTAAGCATAGTGTATTTGCAATGAAAATATTGTACAATACTCATTTTATAGTTCTGTTTCTCACGTTTCAGTATATCGTTATGGTGCTGACCAACGATGGCAATATTTTGCTTATTATTATTATGTTCTATAACTATATAAACTTTGATACAATAGTAAGGGAGTACAGTGCACTGGTTGAAGTTCTTGAAAGGTAAGCCTCGTGGTTTCATGCCACGATATTTTTTTAAAAGTAAGTTATAAAAGCCTAAAAGTGGAATTAAAAAGTGGAATTAAAAACTGTTTAAAAAACACAATAGACTTGAACATAAAAAATGAGCTATTTGAAAGATACTAAAATCCTTTTAAAAAACTCTGCCTAGTGAAGAACATTCCAGATGAAGTAGATGTGCAGAATATTCTAGATGATACTGATATGTTGATATACAGGGTGTCCCACTCACTACCGAACCCAGCATTTCTTTAATAATATTGATACCAATGAAGATATTGCAACGGAATTTGAAGTGGACTTACCTCATTCCGTGCAAAATGTGATGACATCACAACATTTGCTGGAAGTGGCCACCATTTGTGTCCAGAAAGCATTAAACCCGGCGCTGTCGGCAAGCCAGCCGGAGTGCTCTCTAGTGGCAGACACATTCCTAAGTGTAACGCCACTGAGGAGCAGCCAGCTGGACACGCCTCTCTGCTGCTTTGTTATGCCATTTTGCTGAGCGTGTCTACACAATACGGTTGTTGAGAGTGAGTGCTCGTGGCTGTTTGCGTACGTGTGAAAATGTATCGGTATACTCTGGAGGAGTGAGTGTTTATTGTTTGCACTTATTGGAAAACAGAATTGATAAAGTCTTGTCAACAGCAATTCCTGGAGAGGTTTGGAGGATTGTAGCCAGACATCCGCCGAGCAAGTCCACCATTTGGGCATTGTCGAAGAACTAGGAAACCAAGGGGACTTTATTAGATAATCATGCAGGAGGTCGTCCACAAATGTCCGAGGAAATGATACATAATGTAAAAGGCCAACTACTTGCGTCTACCAGGAAGTCACTTCGCCAACTGTCACAAGAAACAGGGTTGTTCAAAAGCACTTGTCAGCGTGCTGTGAAAAAGCGAAGCTTCATATGTACCGTATCTGCATGGTCCACGAACTGAAAGAGCCTGACCACGTGAAACGAGTGACATACTGTCGATGGTTTCAGACATTTCTTCAGGAAAACCCGGGCATTCTGGACTACACATGGTTCTGGGACGAGACGTGGTTTCTCCTGTCCGGATACAATTCTCAAAATTCCCGTATTTCGGCCAGTGAAAATCTCAACGCGATACATGAAGAACCTCTTCATTCACAGAAAATTGGTGTATGGTGTGGGATGACCTGGCACTGCATAATTAGCCATATCTTCTTTGATACAACCATCACAACAGCTGCATGTATGGAAATCTTCAACACCTTTGTAAATCAATTGGATGACGAAGAACTCTTCATTAGATATTAACATTATGATGGAGTGACATCACACACCATTATGGCCGAAATTCAGTCCTTTTTTGGCGACCGCGTCATTTCGAAGGGTCTATGGCCACCTCACTGGCCCGATCTGACACCTCCTGATTACTTTTTATGGGAATATCTAAAAGGGAGAGTTTACCAAAAGAAACCGCAAACCATAGGTGCCTTGAAAGCAAACATCACCGAACAAATTCAGGCAGTGATGGCAGATGTACTGGCAAGGACTTTCCACAATATGGTGCGCTCAAGGAGGTTATATTACTGGAGACACCACTCCTATCCACGCAGCATTGGCCGACATAAGTCACCGTCCGTGCTGCAAATGACGTCATGAGCAGGCACGACGCAGCTGCAGAAAAGAAGCTGCTTTGAAACCAATGGAACAAAAGTTTCTAAGCGTATAAACAGATAAAATGAGTAATTCAATAATCTTTATCAATGATACACAAGCTTACTGTTTTATCAACGGTATAATTTAGTTCATTTTTGCCTGCTTGTGACGTCACACCACAGATTAGCTGTGACCTATGGTGGCAGAGCCAGTGGTGTCTCCAGTAATATAACCTCCTTGGGTGCGCTAGATTCAATGCTGTCTGGACGCAAATGGCGGCCACTTCCCGCACATGTTGCGATGTCATCACATTTCACAGGAAATGAGGTAAGTCCACTTCAAATTTCGTTGCAATATCTTCATTGGTGTTAATATTATTAAAGAAATGTACAGCTCGCTAGCGAGTGGGACACCCTGTAACATCCTCAGTCATATCCCAAATGCACTTAAACCACTTTGTTGTGGCCTTCATCAGTGACAGTGACAGCGGATTCAGTTGCTGTCATTGACTGATTTTCTCTGCCCTGTTCGAAAGTTGCTGAGCCACTGCTGTCCTCAATGTCACGCTCATCATTTCACATGATCCTTGTCATGCCATTTGTTGTGGATAGTATTTGTAATTTCTTTTTGACACATTTTTAAAATCTTTTCCTTTCTCATTCCTTTTCTTGTTTTATAAGGTACTTCCATACATATGACATTTCTGTAGGAGCATTAGTATTGTAGTTATGATGTTCAGTTTTTTCAAACATAACCACCTCTGATACAAGGATTTGTCTATGATTGTGATGCAAGGCAATTATTTTGGTATTCATCCAATCTCTCTGGTTCGGTATTATTATCGATATAGTGTTGAATTAACAATGTTTTAACTTGTTTTTTTTTTTCTCTCCAGTTATTTAAACATTCTTTAAATTTGATGTTTTAAATTCCTTTCAGTGCTATCTATTCATACTGTATTTTCAGGGGATACAATCGCTATCTGGTAAACACTGGCTCTTTCGAGGATTGACGTAGGACCATTATCTTGTGTTAATAGACTGGTTATGTCTTTAACAGTTTCGGCTACCTTTAATTTTACTTTATGGCATTCATTTTTGATGATTGTATGGAATTTTGCCAAGGTCAAAGATATGTTTCAGATCCAAAATTAGATTGTTTCATATCTAAAATTAGATGCTGTACTCTTAATCCAATTTAATTCTTTGGTTTCTGCAATACAGTCAGATGAGTGTGTTATTGCTCTTTGAATATAATATCAAAATGCTGCAATTTTATATATCTACCAGTGGTTGTGGTAAGATTTTGGATATGGAGTAAAAATACTTCTCACATGATTTTCAAGATGTATTTCATGATTTTTAGAAGTAGCCCCCGCTCCCCTCAGTTTGCAAACAGCTGCCATAAAATTTCTCACTTCTAAAAGAAACTTTTTTTTATATTCTATCTATATATAAAAAATTGAATGTTTGTTTATATGTCTGCTATACAAATCCAGTTTTCAATTTAGAACCACCAAATTTGGTATACTATCTCATGGCACTCTAAGTTAGACAGTAGATGGTTTTTGGAAAGGGTGGGGGCCCGGGGACAAGGGGGTCCCCATACAGATACGTGCATTACAAATGGACAAATAAGTACATTACAATTGAATGTGCAGTAATTTGTGTGAAATGGACCTTTATGGCAAAACATAAAAACAAGAGAATAATTAAAGAAAGTTTTTTATATCCAGAAAAAGTTCCATCAATGAACCTTCAAAAATTATAATTATCATTTTCAACAACTTACGGGCGAACTTAGTGAGAGATGGGTTTGCCCCCTCAGGGCGCTCCGTGGGCAACAATGGCACACAGAATAGCAACAAGGGCATCTGTAAATCTTGGAGAAGTGCCAGCTAGTTAGTTCTGTGTGACATTGGCAAAAAGACCCCAACTCACTGGGTTTTGTTCCAGAATCCTTAGGTTGAATGACCAACTGGAACCATCAACTCTGGGCTAATCCCCCACACTGGTGTACTTACCTGATTAAAAAGACAATGTCAAGATTGCTGTAAATAGTTAAGTTTGATATGGCAACTGTAAGGGTGAACATTAATTATGTGTGGTATTATACTAATGAACATTAGTCATAATTATGTGTATCATAATAGCACATAAATTACTTAGGTTTTGAAATGTTATGCGATAAGGCAGACTTATCATTTGATGAACATTAATAAACCTAAACGTGGGTGAAGAAAAGCATGTGTTTTTCTCCCAACAAAGAAACAAGACATTCCTAAGATTTTGGGCATTCTAAAAGCACTCTTTGTGTATGTGTGGGATAATCCCCAGACTTCTGATGATGCCAGGGAGACATCGTAGAACATAATATCCTCGTCTTTGGACTATAAACAGGGTTTGTACACTTTTAAAGAAAATAAATTCCAAGAGTTTTTCAGGAGTCCGTAAAAAAATTCCAGGAGCCGAAACTTTTGCTATAATCACAGTGCGTTGTTGCCTATATTGCAAATTACGGTGAAGTTTACTACTTTTTTTTTTTTCTTGTGTTTCAAGGTTTATTGACCATCATGTGCAACTCTGAGTGCTATAAGCAGCCGCACATCTCTAATTTAAGGCCACTTGTTGCAGAGAAGGGACAGAGCCAATGCCATCAGACAAATACACCACCCATACCTCATATGGGACTCAAAACCACACCCACCTCGGGCGAATGGTCAGACCATATTTGGCCACCGGGGCAGCACTACACATTTACAATACATCGACTGAAAGCAAAAAAGATATATATACATCAGTAAAGATGGGAAATTCTGATTCATTAAAACCTTAAACATGCTTCCTTGCATTTCTGAAACAAAATGGAATACCTGCATGATACTGATAATTTTCTTCCCTGTAACAATATTTTTTTTACAGTGCCTACATATCAGAAAGCAGGGGCTGAGCTAAAGTAAAAGACCCCAAATCATTCACAGAGCATGAATCATGTAAACCTCAATACTGACAATGTGCATCAACAAAGCTTCACAGGGTTAAAAAAATTGTATCCACTTTGATGCAAACCTAAAAGGCAGGATATTCCATGCTCTAGAATTCAAGAAACTAGATAGAAACAAGAACCCAAAAAGCTGGAATGCCAACCCTTTGAAGAACCAGGAAAACAAACAAACAAACAAACAAACAAACAAACAAACAAACACACACACACACACACACACACACACACACACACACACACACACACACACAAAGAAAGAAAGAAAAGGAAAAAAAGAACAGATTCTGTTTTTACTTGAATAAAAATACTCCGAACTTCTGAACTTTCTATTTACAATATGTAACATGCCTTCATTGGATGGCAGACAGTGAAATACTGATGTTTCTGTATGCCTACTTAGTATGAGGGAAACATTTAAATGCATATTTTTGCAACTTGTACTTTACCTTCTCTACCTGGATTTATTGTTTCTTTTTTATATTTTTGAAAAATGGCTACTGGTTAAAATTTTTAGGTAATTTAATACATGAAAATGTTTGACCAACTTTTTGAACGCACCCTGCATATGTCTAACTATTTTTAAAGCTGAGAAAAAGCAAGGCTCAGAGTGCCTAAAAATGTTTTTTGATTACGCGCTTTTCCTGGAAATTTGTCATTTTATTCCGGAAATTTTCATCTGGTTTCAGTATGTTCATCGAAACTTAATGCATGATAATACACATACAAAAGCCTTCAATTCTGTCTAAATTTTATTTTGTTCTTAGGGACCCCGAGGAGGGGATCTTTTACTTAAAAACTAGATGGGGGAAAAATGGTGCATATCGAAGGAATGTGTTGAAAATGACTGAAATCTGATTAATATGCAGTGTGCATGAGCTTGATCAATTCTTCCACAGATTTGCATGCCGCTAACTGCTATGAAAGAAACCAGGTGAGTTCCTTTTAAAAGGTATACTTCTCTTTTCTAACAGGTAAAGTTTCCCCATTTTATGGACGCAATATAAAGCTGTATGGGAATAAAGTTCCATTGGGAATTGCTGTTGACTTACATTTCCTCTCCCCACTTCACAGCCACCAATGACCACAATATAAACAAGAGGGGAAATAAAGCAGAATGGGAAGACACAGAGTTTTGTTATCTAAAAAGTTCATTAAGAAAAAGGTACATTCAGGTAGACATATAACTTCAAGAGATAGGATGTTCCCTACCCCTTTACAATTCTTATGTTGCATGAGTTTTTCATGAAGTTCATCAGCAACAAGCAACAGTGCTTTTTCTTTTTCTTTGACACTGTGTCGCAGGGCATTTGATTTTGCAAGCAATGTTAGTGAGCTTTTTTATTCTACCTGATCAGCATACATTTCAGAGGAGTTTTTTTAATTCAGAAATGTCTGTTTCAAGTCTTTCCTTCCTTGATTTAAGACATGATATGTCTTTCATTAGCAGCATTCTTTTTTTCATATATTTCTTTTGCTGGGTTTTCTTCTGTTCATCCAGGTAAGCTACATACTTCTGACGAGCACAGGCAACACTCAGTAATAGCTCTTTTGACAATTCAACACCTTCTATTTTTTCAACTGTATTTACATGGTCAACAATAATTCTTCTTGCTACAACAGATTCTACTCTTAAGTTCCCCACCATGATTTGTTTATTTGTAGAAAATCCACTTTCAACAGTGGCCTGCCCATGGGATAGAAGCAGAAGTATCTTCACGACTTCCCAAAAGTGTCTATACTTATTAGCAACAGTAGCATGGTAAAACTCATCTAGTCTGTGTTCTTGGATCAAAATTTGTGAGCTCAGCCTTCCTTTCATTGACAAGTTCCTGTACTAAATCACTATACTCCTTTAAGATATTATCACATTTTGCTTCCAAAACTTTCTTTGCATCGACAAGGATGAGTAATATTCTGCTGAACTTCTGAACCATATCTTCTTAATTTCCCAAAAACTTTCTTGGGTCTAAACATGTCATTGACCTAACCAACGGATACTATAAAGGGGATTTTTCGAGTAACTTCTTAGTAACTTGGATCAAAAAATGCCTACATTGTAACTTAAATTTCATAATCTGTTTGTCACTGACATTTTGGCTTTTCTTTAGTTCCGTTATTAATTTGCTTGCAACAAAACCAATCATGATTTTACTCGTATCTTTGCAATTTGTTTCATTGATTTCAATTTTCAGCTAAAAGAGGATTATTTACACTGTTCATTATGTTATCCTTTATGAATCTTTGCATCACTTCTTTTAACAAACTATATAAGTCATGAGCCAAAAAGGGAAGCATTGGTTGGTCAGTCTGATAAACAGTCAAAAAATATTCAACACTTTTAGCCACACTAACAAAAAATTACATTTGACAAAAAAAGTGGGTCTTTAACATATTTCTTCACCACATCAAATGACTTGTTTTGAGGGTCAGGTAATATCTTTTGCTGAACCTTGCTGACTTATAATGAAATACTTGGCAAATTTTCAATAGCTCTTTCAACAACACTCACATTTTCAAGCCAACAGTGTTTGCAAAACTTTAGCGGAAAGACGTTGCAGTTTGTCACTTTTGAAAAGTCTTCACGTCTAGCTGGCGAGTCCTTGAATATATAATACAATGCTTGAATAATCTCACCAACAAGCTCCGGCATTATTTTGCAGCCACTGTTCAAAGCATTATGAACAATAATGCATTATGAACAACATCCACAACTGCCAAAGCATTATGAACAACATCCACAACTGTCAAAGCATTATGAACAACATCCACAACTGCCAACATTCAACAAAGAGGCATGGACCTCTACTTTTAATGCATTCAGCATCATATCATAAACTTTCCAATTGACATGGGGTCCGTCCATGGACAGCTGATGCAAATTACCAGAACCTAAGCCGGAACACTTTTCTTGAATTTTACTACACAATACATCAACAGTAGCATGTCCAAAAAAGTCAGAGCCTAAGTATCTTGTACAAACTTGCCCGCCATCCCAAAACCTAACATGAGAATCCAACTGTATTTTGCTAGTTTCCTTGTTAAGGGTCTCGTCAAACAGTAACACATATCCATCTTGAGATTTGACTCTTCCCTTTAAAAGTGACATAAAAAATGGTGCAATACCAAAAACAGAATAATATGCACATTTTTTTCCCACCACAAGTGAACTTTTTTGCAATGCTTCTGTCAGGAAACATTAAGGTCAGTACAGATTGGATGTTTTCACATGACATATGAATAATGTGAAGTAATGACTTTCAACGTCCATAGAAGTTCTGCTTATAGCACATTGTTTTGGGAAAACGAATTTTCAAGACTTATGTCAGATACTGCAGGTTTTTTAATAGGAACAGCACCATGTGACTTCTGGTAAAAGTCTTGGATATCTACTGTTTGCTTTTGTTTAGCTGCCAATAAAGAAATACGCTTTTTACTAGCCACATGACTAGTAATGGCAGACTCACATATATATGAAATATCGAAGCAACGATCACATACTTTGCACTTTGCTTTAAACTTAGAAGTATCTTTCTGTTTCAGCAAAAAATCCTTATACTTAAGCCAAGCTGGATTAAATATACACTTACCACCTGGCATAACTACACAACAATAATTTATTCTGACTAATAAAACAGAACAATGTTTTCGTTACCAATTTATAAGGAAGACAGTCAAATGCCGCTGCAATCAGCATTACATATAGGTCACTATACTCGAGTTAATGTAAGACTGTAACACTGTTTAAAATAAAACAGCCTGATTAAAAAGTCTGGGGAACACACAAGAGATCAGTCCATCTGCATCTCACTTCCACGATTACCCCTCACCACATTTATAGCTTTATAACCTAACATTTATGTAACCATAAGAATATTGTAAACTAAAATCAAGGTTTGGAGGATCTTTTCCATTTCATCTTATCCAGTCCCTCCCACCTGCTACTTTCATACCTGCCAACTAAATTTAAAGAACATGCAGAAGATTTCTTTGAAAAATTTAGAAGATTGTATAAAAATTCAGAAGATTTTTTTACGTCAATTTGTCATACGATGAAGTGATTTAGAACTCATACTGCTTAAACAAAAAATAAATAAATAAAGGACACTTACCTTTATTTTTTTTGTGTGTTTTTATTGAAGGGATCTTTTATTTATAGTAATTTAACAGTTAGCTAAACTTTTTACAGTGGCCTCTTTGGCTTTTTTTAAGAATTCTTTGGAGTACCCTTTTTGAAAACAAAGTAAATTTTCTTTGCATTTAATTAGCAGAAGACTCTCAAGCGATTCACCTGACGTTAATGATCGAAACGTGTGATTTTTTTAACCAAAGAAAAAATTCTTTTGCATTATTAATTAAATGGCAAATACACCCTATTATTATTATTTTACTTTGGTGTTCTTTCAAATGACGAGTCACACCACTTTTCTCTCCTATCATTACTGGAGCATTGTCTGCTCCAAAAGCCATGCAATTTTTGAAAGGTATCCTGTGCTTACTAAAAACATCAACTGTAGCTGAGAACCATGAATTCTGATATCAGAGCTTTCACTATTTTAGATAAATGGTGTAATTTTCAGAGAACGAATACTTTTTTTTTAACACCATGCATCAATTCTTACAAATTTCCAAACTTCGTCCCTTCCATTTTTGGAAATTTCCTCCACCCGTATCAAGCTAAAATGCACACACATTTGTGAGGGTGATGACATTTAACAACTACATACATAGGAGTGATCACATCGCGGGGGGGGGGGGGGGATACAATTACTGAAGAAATCTTCGCTCCGTCTGACTTCAGTTTTCGAAAAATTTATCCAACATTTCCAAGCTGAAATACAAATATTTATGGAATAAAATTATATCTGACAATACTCCGTAGAGGAAACATCGCGAGAAAAAAAAATTATGATTACAAGAGAAATCTTACCTCTGTCTACTTTCCGTTTTCGAAGGATGAAATTCCGTTCTCTGACGGAGAAAACGATACCCACTCCCTACCACCAATCCTCTCAAAATTTTAGTTCAGTTGTACATCGATCTCGTAAATGGTCCAAATGATAACAAAAAAGACGGAATTTTTCGAATCAGTGTAAGAATCTCGTGGCCGAAAATTACGAGGAAATTTTTGGGGGGCCAAACTTCCGTTTTTGGAAATCGTTGCCTACAGTTTCGAGCTGAAATTATGCAATGAAATTATATTTAACAACAATACTGAACAGAAGCAACACTGCGAGAGAAAAAAAAAAATATGATTACGGGAAAAATCTGCACTCCGTTTAGTTTCCGTACGTTAAAAAAGACAAAACAACGTCCCCAGACGAAATACGACCCACCCCCACCCGCAACTAATAACTCGAAAATTACTTCTTTTGCATCAATCTCGAAAATGACAAAAAAAAAAAAAAAAAAAAAAAAAAAAAAAAGGTTGGGAGGAGGGGTCATCGATGACCAGCAAATTTTAACTTTCGAGGCAACATTAGCGCAGATTTCGTTGTCAACATTGCAATTTTTTTTTTTTGCAGACTGGTGCAAGAACAACATTTTGGTGCGAGCTGGAGCGATTGATGCAACTCTGGCAGCCCTGAGATTAAGACTAGTAAGTTACTACTGCGCTTCTCACCTTTTTTTTTTTTTTTTGACTGACAAAAATTAATAAAACAGGTTATTTTTTGCAAAAAACACAAATTTTTCGAACAGCAGAAGAACACGAGTTTGGTCGGTAGAATGTATAAAAATCGGGACTTCTGCCAAAATCGGAAGAGTTGGCAGTATGTACTCTCCTACCTAAGGAAAAATGTGCCGAAAAATTTATTTTCTAAATTTTCAATTAAAAGATCTGAATTTTTCACAGATGTCATATAAGGTTACACTGCAAATTTCACTACAATCAAATAAAAACTTTTGGAATTGCGCAAAATTCTTTTATTATGACGTTAGAGCTGGAAATCTGCCGTCGTACGTGATTAAAATTTTTATTGGCTAGTTTCCACAGTTTTTATCCGATTCACACGAAATTTGGTGGGTTTGTTCCATTTAGCAATTTATTAAGTGCATTAAATTTTCAGTCAGTTTTGTAGAAATTCCGCTAAGATAGAAAATCATATTTTTTATCCCAGTAGGGTGCAGGAGCAGTCAACAGCTGTGCTGGCCCCGCCCATCCGATCAGCAAGGAAGTTTCTGCAATCCCCTTTCCCCTATATGCACACACACTCACACTCCCTCTCTCTTTCTCTCTCCCTCTCTCTCTTCCTCCCTCCCTCCAGTTCACAGCTGGAGAGGAGCTAACTTTTATGGTGAAACATGCTGAAAACCACCAAACTAGTTCAGAATAAAAAGAAATACAAACTTTAACCAAACTAAAACTAGGTCAGCATCAAAAGAAATACAAAAATTCCTGTTTTCCAGGAGTCATTAAAAATTGCCTTTTTTGGGGCCCTGGAAAATAAAAACTTAATTCCAGGAGTTTTCCAAGAATTCCAGGAGGCGTAGAACCTTGTAAAAGATTTATCTTAAGTAGATAGATAAAATCTTCCGTGAAGAATGAGATGCACACAATACTTTGTTAAAACCAGCCAGGAGCCAGGGTGTCTGGCTTATCTGTTATAATCCTTTACGTACTAATGCATGTGGTTTCTTAATCTTATAATCACTCGCACCGTTGGCAGTTGTTACAATCCATGCGTTTAGAATTGCAATAGTCACGGCATATTAAAACTTTCAGGTAGGAAGGTCTGGAGATCCACAGGTGGTCGCGTGCAACTGAGTGAAGGACGGAAGCCCCTATAAGAGAGGGGGGGGGAGAAAGTGTGGAACAGAAGTCAGGTGACCCTAGCAGAGAGCAACCAAGGCAGGAGGGTCAGGATCGCCTCTGGGGAGAGCAGAAAGTCGGAGCCAATAGGAAGGGTGGAGAGTTTCGTTGGAGAGGGAGCAACAAAAACCAACAAAAAGAGCTTTTTTTCGCTCTTGGGTTTTCGTGGCAGAAGGTTGGTGTTCAGTGTTCTTTAGGAGGAGACGCTAAGTTTTACTGGGGTAGCGGGACTTGTGTGTGTACAGTGATACAGACCTATGAGGCTCTCACCGCCACAACTTTGCTTTTATTGCATGCAGCTGGAAACGATCATCGGAAACATAAAATCGTACTAGGCATACGGAGAACTCTCACTTATCATGGAGTTAGCTACTGGTGGACAATCATTTAACACTAGGAGGAACTTTTGGCGAAGGAGCAGATATCGCAGCCGATCTGTCTATTGCAACGATAAGACACAGATCAGTAACGTCGCTACAGCCGAACTTATTGCAAATATTAAATTTGTTGAACTTTATTTTCTTCTACCAATATTTTTCGTGCTTGAGTGAATGATTTTGTGATCCATACCTCCCCTCTCTTGATAGCAGATTAATTCATAGAAAGCTGGGAGAGTGAGCGCCTCACTATCCACGTTAATATATGTTGGATAGTTTATTTGAAAAAGAAGCTCACTTCTCTTGTGCTGGGGGAACAATTAATCAAATCAAGGAAGGTAAGACCGACGTGGGTATATGAAAAATTAAAATAAGACCTTCCGCCTACAGCAACAGTAAGTAAAAATTATCTGGTAGTTTGTTTTTCTTTGTGGAGCTAACCTCTGAATCTCAGAGAACAGCTTAGTGATATGCATGTATGTATTTTCAACAACTTAATTCACAAATAGTAGACTTACAAAATACATAAAGAAAAGATTTTAATTTAATAACTGGCAACTGCAAGAGGAACCTGGCAATAAAATTTAAATTCTTTCTGTGTAAACAAAACTTTTGATACAATTCCTACACAATGAGAACAGGCCTTGATAGAATCTAGAGACCAGAAACATCTGTTTAAAAACAAAAGAACTCAGAAGATGTGAAAAAGAATTGAAAGTTCAAGTTAAAATAGAATTAAGTATATTAACATACCTGCCAACTTTCAGAAACCGAAATCCGTAAAAAAAATTAATCGATACATTCCATGAAAATTTTAATCGATATGTTCGATGAAAATTTTAATCGGTATATTCGATTAGATTTCTTGTCGCGCATATTGATTAAATGTACCGAACATATCGATTTAAAAATGATTGGCACATTTATATCGATTAAAATAGATTCTATACATAATTTCTCATTACTATGCTATCATATGATCTATAAAGTGAAAAAAATGTACTTTTACAGAAGTTTGTATCTAAAGAGAAGGATGTTCTACCCTTTCAATGGGATCGTGTCCCACGCCGTCATGAAACATAATAAAATGTTTTCAAAAATGAACCATTTTCATGTTAGGCTTTTATCCTACGCAGACACGGATGACGAGACAATCAAATTAAAAAAAAATGGAATGAGTAAGAGTTACTGAGCGACACTAACTGGTAAATTATGTTCAACTAAAAATTAAGTGAACAAACATTTTGTACGAATCGCATCGAATTCATTATAACTTTTAACAAAGGAAGTCAATTTCGTCATTTTTTCCCCACGCAGTCGACGTTATATTTATGCTTGTCACTAGAAATATGATTTATAATATCATTCATTCCACCATGCGAAATGTTTAAATTGCATCGACACGTATATTCAAAACATCAACATGTAACGCATATTTTCCATTTTTGAAGATTTCGCAATGCACAGGAATTCCGCAGAACACGCATCGTGGAATGTTTGATAGTACTTTTTTTCCCTTTTATATTGCTGCTCATAGCAAATCACTAATACAAAATCTATTACCACTCGGAAAAAAATGCAAGTAAAAACTGTTATAGTAAAATAGTAGCAGCTTAAAGAGTTGCAATTTGAAGAGGGAAAAAATACTGATTGCAGAGTTATCCGATTTAAGCTGGTCAGCTAGGAAAGCAGAGAGCAACTGAAAGGTTTTTTCATCTAGAAACAAAGGTTTAGGTTTTAGTTACGAATGCCATCCTCTGAGGTCCTCCCCTCCCTCTCAATCATTCCTCACAGGCGGATCGATGTCTTGTCTTTTACCAAATCCGACCCCTTTAGCGGCATCCTTTATACTTCCAAATGGCACTGCTTTTATAGTTCTGTCTTCCCTTCCTGTCCTTCCCCCTCCCCCTCATCTTACTGAACAGAGCTTCTCTAGTCCAGTTATTCCTTTACAAAAACAATCTGGGCCCATTAACACCTGAACTACCCCCTCTCCTGCAGTAAAACTAACACAGCGTGTTTTGCTGGAACAAAACCAACAGTCTTTTACATCAGGCGTCACAAGAAATGATACAGTCACTTCGTCGGTGACATCCTCCCCATCTCCCTTTGCGGCGTAGCCATGGCACAAAATGTTTGAACCAGGATTTTAATTCCAATCTTACATCCCTGCAAAATAAATAAATAAATAAATAAAAATATGGCTTAACATGACAAAATGCGGAATACACGTATTCTGTTTTAAAAAATGAAAATCTCTAAATATCACACAATTCGGTTTGACAGAAGTTACGAAGCCAATGGCGTTTTTTTTTTCAAACAGATAAAAAAAAAGTCTACTCCCTCCCTAGATTAAACTCGTGCTGTCAAAATCTGGATATTTTAAAATTCAGAGTTGTTTTCTAAAAGCCCAAAATTTCATACCTGCAAAAAAGTGTGGGTTTGCAAAAGCAACAGTGTTCTTCACGATACTTTACTGTTTTCTTTATGAATCTTAGTATGAATTAATTGATACTGTATATTTTGCGTGTTTTTGCTTTATTATAGAACATTTGTTGTGCCTGTTAATTTATAAATAGCTACCACAAACGCATTGTTTTATAATTAAGAATTATATCCAAATCGGTCAATTTTCACGGAAGATATTGTGCTGAAATTCTAAAACGCGAACGAATGAATCTCGCGCATGTACTACTGCACTGTCCCCATGAATGCTGATAGCAACCATTTTCATTCAATAGGATAGGTTCACTATGGGTGCTGAACAGCATGCCCAAACTTCATCACAATCAATCATGCTTTGATTTTACGCAAGTCATAAAAAAAAAAAAAAAAAAAAAAGTACGGAAGAATGAATAGGAAAGCAGAGAGCAACTGAAAATAACGTCTTGACCTTACCTTTAACCATTTTCAATAGGGATTTGACGAATTAGTATGAACCCCAACATATTCATTTCGTTGAATCAAGCCAAGACATTTTATGAATGTTATCGAGCGATGAACAAAGCATGGTTGGAAAGCATAGGAAACTTACTGACTAACGGACCAGCAAAATAAATCATTGCTGGAGCAGCACTGGCTTGAATAACATTGGACTTATTTTTATTTATTTTTTTTTTTCTTATAGTAGCATTCTTTTGTTAGGTCAAATTTATTGCCAGAAAAGAAGTCACGAAACCATGCCCCAGTGCATTTTTTATTTCAGAAAACTGGTAGTTTTTACTTAATTTCAACATGTTGGGTATCGATCTGGGCTTAAAAATTCCACAGATTTAAAATCTGTTTGAATTTTTTTCCTACGATAACTACGTTCTGAGATAGCATTTCGAACTAGGAGGAATAAAGACACCTGTTCCAATGCAAGACACACCCCATGCTGGCCTGCTGAGAAGTTGCGACTTGGGAGACAAACAATGCGTTATCTGAAAAGGTGGGAAACAGCGCGTGCGAGAGGGAGGGGGAGAGAACCGAGCACAAGGTTAAACAAGCCCAGCTGGTTAGTGTTCTAGTGTTTGAAAAAAAGGCAAAACAATAACCTAAAACGAGGGAAAACTACAGTAAAATGTTCCCAAATAAACACATGTAACTGAAAACTTATTCATAACTT
The DNA here is from genome assembly GCA_039090855.1 of Macrothele yani. Taxonomy (NCBI): domain Eukaryota; kingdom Metazoa; phylum Arthropoda; class Arachnida; order Araneae; family Macrothelidae; genus Macrothele; species Macrothele yani. The sequence continues at coordinate 2,157,253 of CM076995.1, read as the reverse complement.
ACATCGGCACTTTACTTTAAATGGATTAAGTTAAAAAAAAAATTAATGGCGGGTGCAAAATCATCAGAAAAAGAAAAAAATCTCGGAGAAATGCCAAATCCGTAAAATTAACATTTTGCCTGTAAAACAAGTCACATTTCCGTAAATTTTATGGGTAAACCGTAAAACTTGGCAGGTATGTATTAATCTCAGTAAAGCCTTGAGTAAATGTTTTAATTGCTGTAAATAACATTTTTTTTTATTTTTTAATCTGCAAGCAAAAACTTGCAAAATCTGCTAACAATTCGGAAACTACCCACGTACAGAGTACATCTACATTCTGTTACTCTGTTGCAAGTTACTGTGTTTTTTCGTGTCAGCCGATTTTCTAATGATATTCTGTCAGATCTTTATTAATATTTTGGACATTACGTTCAGCAATTGCTTTACTCATTCTGTTGCTCAAATCTTCATGGTTGACTATTATCAGTTGTTAGATTTACCTAGCTCAAATATTACTGTGTAGTTGAAATCAGAAAAATTCCTACCTAAATTTAGAATGCTTACCAATTTGACAAATCTGTCTTTTAAAATAAGAGGTACTGAATTGTTTTTGGTTTATTATGTGAAATTTTGCTAAAGTCGCACAGGCCACTTGGTTAAATATTTCAAGTTCTGAATTAAACAGACTCACATCATGCTATAATGGTGTTTGATAAAGAAACTGGTAGCACTGAATGTAATGTAAGTATAAATGACACTGTGATTGACCAGGTGAGTGAGTTTGTGTATTTAGAAAGCATGTTTGACAGAGAGAACAACAAGCTGGATGGTGAAATCAGTAGGCGAGTGAATTCTTCTTTGAAAGTCATAGCTGCTCTGGGAGGTTTTCACAGGAATGATGGGTTCTCTAGAAAGTCCCGCATGGCTGTGTATGAAACTGTAATTGTTCCTACTCTGATGTATGGCAGTGAAACCTGGGTACTGCAGAAGAAACATAGGAGTCGTTTGTGTGCTGGAGAAATGCGTTACTTACGTGGGGTTTGTGCAAGACACGATCTGATTGTGTGAGGAATGAAGATGTATTGCAGTTGTGTGATGTGAAGCAAAATGTTGTTAGCAAGGTGGAGACCAATATGCTTCAGTGGTTTGGCCATGTTGAAAGAATGAGTGATGAAATGCTTACTAAGAAAATCTTTTCAGCCCATGTGGCAGGAAGGAAAGGCAGAGGAAGGCCAAGGAAGACATGGGTGGATCAGATTCAGGAGTGTCTGCATGAGAAAAAGATTATGAGCATGAAGTACAAAAGATCTTATGTACGGCGTGTAGTGGATATCAGTGAAGCACGAGTTGTATGTCAAGATCGCTGTAAATGGAAAAGTTTGATACGACAACAATAAGTAAAAATATCTGGAAGTTTGTATTTCTTTTTGGAGCTAACCTCTGAATCTCAGAGAACAGCTTAGTGATATGTATGATGTACATCATGCTATAACTTCAGACCACTACTCATTCAAAATTTACATTGGACTTCAATCTTTTTTTTTTTTTTCATTTGGAAAGTTTGAGATGGTTACTATGTTTTTGCCTGCTGGATGAAGTGTTTACAAAAATTCTGAGTCAGTCAAACTAAATTCCTGCCTGCAGAGTACCTTTATGTACATCAATGAGTGTGTTTCAAATTTGCATGACAGTGGTGTATGTAACATAGGAATTGTCCATGTCTATTTACATCTGTCAAAAATATGAAAAGCCATAATTATTTCACTCACTATATACAAGTAATGCTCCCATGTTTATTCCTTTCAAACTAGGCATGGCAGAAAGCTTTGCCCATTACAAAGTGGACGCTGGTAATCTCTACTTCTACCACAGTGAGCGGTGCTGTAATCAGTCATATCAGCATCACACACATGACATGCAAAATGTCTAATGCTCTTATGAAGCAGCATGGTGAGTGATCCGGCAGAAATTGATATCTGTCAAAAAAAATGTCAAGGTTTGTTCTCTTCCAATCTTCCAAGCAAAATAAATTCAAGCACTTTTTAAAACCAAATTATCATATGTGGTTACTCATGCCTGTTACCTCATCCCCCTCTTTGGTTTATTTCATTAACTTTGAATTGCCCCTCTGTTTTAGTGTTTTTTTAAATAATTTTATTTTGTGGAATATTTTGAAATTTTGAAAGCGTATATTATTTTCGTATTCACCCTCTGGCAAGAGAGAACAGGTCCTTGTTAACAGAATTCTATCATGATTCGCGTATACATTATTCCACTTATTGTACTCACATGGCCGATGTTTTACTCATAGTGATGTCATAGCCAAGGTACCAGTTGTCTCTGCGCTCCCCTGAGTTGAACATAAATTCTGCGCTATTTGATCAGCTTGCTGTTTTTATCAGAACTACACAAGAATCTCCTTTACAACTTGTTAGCACACACAACACAATTACTTTACACATGTGCTTTCATATCATTACTTAAAAAAAAAAAAAAAAAAAAAAAAAAACTTTTTTTTTCAAGTACTATTTACGGAGTCTTAAACTTTTTCAAGTACTTGAAAATGTTTTTTTTTTACTGGAGATTTAACGACCACCGTAAACAACTCAACGGGCTATAAGCAGTTGTCTAACCCTAATTTAGGGTCATTGGTTCCGGGAAAGGGAGAGAACCAGTGGCATAAGACAAACATAAGTCAACATCCATGTCTCACCGGGATTCGAACTGGGACCCATCTCGGACGAATGGTCATAAGCCAACGTTTAGACCACTGTGCCACCAGGGCAGATTTTAAAGGACTTTTCAAGGAGCATATGAGCCATGAACGTGTACCGTGAATACACTCTTGATATCAACACCGACATTGGGTCAGACACTTTATAAGCAGTAAGAGCATCAGAGACAAGGCCTGAAGCTGCTGGCCAGTAGCTGCAGTGATGACAGATAAGAACAGTCAAATAGATGTGTTGCTTAAGAGAAACTACTGCAACACAACATGTGAATTGTGCAATGAAGTTGATATTGGAAAATCAGTAGACATGCCCATGATTTTGAACCTCAGCTCAATGGGTCCTAAAGGTGCTGACATATGAACACAAAGAAATCTGGGAAGCCATTTGTATGAAAGTTCTCGAATGCCACAGAGACCACACATTTCAGTAACACATAATCTATCATCACAACCCGGAAAACAAAATGACATTCAATGGAATGAAATCAACAGGGGCCACCAAATAGAAAGAAACAATTTTTAAAGACAGCCCTCTGAGGGTAAAGATATGCCACTCATCTTGTGGGACAAAGATGGGGCGTTACTCGTGAACTTCATGGTGAAAGAGCACTACAATAAATTCCAAGCAGTAAGTGGAAATGCTACAGAAATTATGAAAGCACATAAAAATTTGCCCCACTAGAAATGCGAATGAGGTCCATGATAATGACGCCAGACCTCACACCTGTTTGGAAACACAGGAAGCAATTACGTCGGTGGGACGGACTGTTCTTTCTCATTTGTCTCGTAGTCCAGATCTAGCATTCGCTAACTACCGCCTGTTGGTCTTCTAAAGAATGCACTCCAAGGACAGAATTTCGCAAATGATGACAAGCTGATGTACAGTGTCCGTGAGGAGCTCCAACACTTTAGTTTGGGTTTTATGGGCCAGTATACAGCACTCACTCAGCAGTGGCCAAAGTGCATTAAAAATGATGGAGACCATGCAGGAAAAGAGCATAACACCTGCTAAATATTCAAGATAAATCCAGGTAAAAGCCGTAGTGGTTGAGGTTATATTTCCTGAACAAAAATAGGAGATTATTTCTTTTGTAGTAATCCTGAGAACACTAGAACATTAAAAAAAAAAAAAAGTTTGAAGGAATTCCTTGAGCATAAAACAAACTGTGCAATAAAACAACTTTTGATCTAACAGGAATACTGAACAAATGTCTCACTATTTTCTACAGTAACTATCAGCTTTCTGACATAGTTATGAAAAGTTTACCCAGTATTCCCTTCAGATAAAAATGTTTTATCACAGTTTGTTTTGCATTCAAGTTTACCATCCGAGTATTTTTTTTTTAATTTAGAGAAACTCCATTTGTTTCTAAATACAAAAATTATAAATTTAAACTTCTTGGTCATGAATATCCTGCCCATATAGTAACTCGGGAGGGGTGGCGGTGGGGGAGGAAACCCTTTAAGCCACTTCCAAGAATTACTTTTCTGCTCATTCCCATAATTTATGGATTTTATGCTACATTTTTTAACTACTAAAAAGAATCTGTTTTGCTAATAATACATTAATTACACTTATTGCACCAATAAAATAACTAAATGAAATAGAAGACCTACTGCCTATACAATTTTGAATGATTTTAAGTTCACATTTTAAAGCTCATAAATATGCAAAACGAAACTAATTAGTTTGCCTCTTTTCTTAGATTTTTTTTTTTTTTTTACTAACGTGTGATATTAACTAACCTACTGCCCACTTTGTTTTGCCGCTTTCCTAAACCAGATTTTTAGTAACATGAAATATCACTAAATACTTTTAGAGCCAACAAAATTATGGGAAGACCAGATTCTTTTTTTTTTTTTTTTTTTTTTTGATTGGAGGTTTAACGACCACCGTGAGCAACTCAATGGGCTATAAGCAGTCGCCCGTCCCTAATTTGGAGTCACTGGTTCCAGGGAAGGGAGAGAGCCAGTGCCGTAAGACAAACACAACATCCATGCCTGACCGGGATTCGAACCCGGACCCCTTACGGACGAATGATCAGAGGCCAACGCCTTAGACCACTGCGCCACCGGGGCGGCGAAGACCAGATTCAGGAGTGTCTGCATGAGAAAAAGATTATGAGTACGTGTGATGGACATCAGTGAAGTGCAAACTATGTGCCCAGACTGTAGTAAATAGATATGTTTGATACGCAACAGTAAGTAAATATTAAGTTAAACATTTATTTGGTGGATTTTCTTTTTTTGTGGAGCTAACCTCTGAATCTCAGGGAACAGCTTAGAGTGATTGATTGATTGACGAAATACTTTTAAAGAAATGACAAGCCAGGTAGCTTAGTTTGACTGATGCACTATTTTTTTAAAGTGACAAACAGGAAATACACTGGCGGAAAGTGAAAAAAGAACACCAAGAAGGAATTGGCGGACGATCATGAAATTCACATGTGTTAATGGGGTCGAGTTTACGTAGATGTGATGTTAATTTCGGGACCAACCGGTGAGCGCTTACGCCACAGCACGGCATAATATGCAAATTATCGTCAGTGGTATTTAAGGAGTACAGCGAAGTGAATGTAATCAGTCGTCGGCGTACGGACATGTGCTAAGACCCTGAAGAAGCTGCACTGTCTGAACATGGAAGACGTGTACGATTTCAGCAGTTATCGAACTTTGAGCGAGGTCGTCTTGTCGGACTCCGCAAGGCCGGGTGGTCATATCGGCGTATTGCGGAGCGAGTTGGACGGGAAGTATCGGTGGTGATACGATGGTGGCGTAGATGGTCCGAGGAACATTCCCACACGAGAAGACGTAGAACCGGGAGTCAGAGACGGACTGATGAGCGGACCGATCGACGCATAAGAAGAGCGGCGTTGTCAAGCAGAACATCCACTGCGACGCAAATTCGAGCTGCCGTTGCACCTGAGGTGACTGTGCGAACAATCCACAACCGTCTACTGGTTGCAGGACAACGTGCACGTGTGCCTCTGGCATGTGTACCTCTGACTCCAGCCCACCGTCAGGAACAGCTGCAGCGGTGTCGCCAACGTCTGCACTGGAGAACGCAATGGCGATCTGTCGTGTTCAGCGATGAAAGCAGATTCTGCTTGGGAGCCTGCGATGGCCTATGCGTGTTCGCAGACGCACAGGGGAGCATCTCCACCCTTCTTGCATCCGCCAGCAACACACAGGGCCTACACCTGGTTTCCTGGTGTGGGGAGCGATCAGCTATCACTCCCGTACACAACTAGTGTTTGTAAAAGGTACGTTAAACAGCACCTCCTACATCAACAACATCATTCAGCCCGTTGTTGTGCCATTTGTAAGGTCGGTCTATCGTGGTGTTTTCCAGCAAGATAATGCACGCCCACACACGGCATGTGCAACGCATCATGCACTTCAGGGGGTGAGACAACTTCCATGGCCTGCATGTTCACCGGATTTGTCCCCCATTGAGCACGTGTGAGATTTTATGGGACAACAACTTATCCGGTCACAAGGCCAGCCACGACCATCCCAGATTTACGCATCGAGGTTGAGGATGCTTGGAACTCAATACCCCAAACTTACATCCAATATCTGTACGACAGACTCCATGCCAGAATTGCACGGTGTGACACAGTTCATGGCGGTTCAACCTTGTACTAACCATGTTACATGGAAATGTTATTTTTCAGTTTACCAGCAAATACAGCTGTATTTTGCCATAATGTTTTGATCACGTTATCTTCTGTATTCCATTATTATGCGGTATAAATTTCGTTGGTACTAGACGTCTCCTTCTTGGTGTTCTTTTTTCACTTTTCGCCAGTGTATGAACAAACAGAATATTGTTCAAAATGTTTACTTTCTCTTTCATGTTAATCTATGATAAATTTTTTCTTCCTTTTTAAATTAAGAGTATTACAAATCTAAAATTTTCACTTTTGACTATACATTAAGAATGCAAATAACAATAAACATACCTCGCTCAATTTCTTTGCTTCACAAAGCAGTGAAACAGCATCTAAACCTAAAAATAAAATATTTAAAAAATTATATACACTTTTAAGTCTTCAAATAATTAAAAAACAAGACAACAAAAATTCTGTAAAAAAAATTCTACTTAAAATGGAAACAACAACCGCAACAAAAGAATCCTTGAATAGAATTATTAGTTCTAAAGAATTATTACATAAGACAAACCTATAACAGAACATGCAGCAGCCAATTGAGAAGTTTAGGTAGTAATTTCAGAAAATTTTCATCGGATATCAGGAATTTTCGCAAAATTTTCGGAATACTAACTTTCAAAAAATAAATAATAAAGAAATATAAAAAAGGGTAGTAGAATCAGAGAAGAAAAAAGTTAGGAAATTAAATAAGCTGAAATAACAAAGGCATCTATCTACACTACATTTTCTCACTTTAGCTTGAACACTGTGAAGCACAAGTGACTGACAATATCTGAGTTCTTTTTTGCACTTTAAAAGTTGAAAATCATATTTAAAGGAAATCCTTTACCATTTGGATTCACATTATATCAGAGGATTTCTGCCTACTTTTTGTTTTGATTTTTGTTTTTTGTTTTTAATACCAACATGAATTTCGAATCCATGTCGTATGGCTAAGTACTGAAATGTGGCAGAGTTGAATCAAATGGCGCAAAAAGTCAAACTTATTACTCATTTCCACTAGTTGAATTCATGTACCTCATGGTCACTTCCATTTTTTATTCATGTCAACACAGTGAACGAACAATGGCAAATATTAAACACCAAAACTATAATTAGATTAATATCTAATTAATTACAGCAATTATTTTTCAGGAAATGCCTGTGGTCATTTTCTGTACAATCACTGACATAACAAGAACACAGATCAATGCAAAAAAATATTTTCATTTTCCAGCACAACTAACTGGTAGAAATCATAGCAAGCCATATCTGTATTCAATCAATGACAGAATTATAAGGAAACCTTACAGTGGACAACTGGATGAGGTGTGTGTGTGTGTGTATGTCTAATGTGAATGCACACCTAAGATATGCCTTTATTTAAAGGGGATGAAATGCCAACAAAATGTAGAAATGAACACATTTATAATTCTACTTTTTATTCCTCGTTATGTTTCTCCAAAGCCATTGTTAATTAGTATCATCATAGAATTTGTTATCTAAAGAACATCTTCCATTCAATAAGAAATTCCTATTTTGGGCTATACCACAAAATAATTACATTCAGACCAGTTAACTTTTTTATGGGATTTACTAGGTAAATTCTTAACATTTCTGCAAAGTTTCGGAGAGAAATCCTCTCGTTCGTCAGGCAGTCTTTTGTCCAATCTCCGTCACGGTCTTTGGTTACGGTTAAAGCTTGACAGTTACGGCGATTTTGCAAAATGTCTTGCCATATGTTAGGCAGTGAAAACCCCTTAATGATGAAGTTCTGGTATTTTTAGTAAGCAGCACTAATAAATTATTAAATTTATTAGTGCTGTTTGCTAGTAGTAAAATAATTACTACTAGTAAGCAGCACTAATACATTTAATAACTTAAAGGTGCATTTTCAAAACCCTTACAGTAAGTATTAATAATAAGGCACAATACTAAGGCATTTACACAAACTTATTCAGCATTCACTGCACCATTCTACATAAGTTTTACACTACTACCACCATTGACAAATAATTTTGTAGCACCATACTTCACCAGCAGAGCGGAATGCAGCTGGTCTGTCTGCATTGTCACTTATCACAAAAATATTGAAGTTGTGGAAACATAATTCCACCACAGCGTTCGAATTACCTAGTGGTCCGCTGGCCATTGGCCAGTAAAACTTCCACCAGACCACTTAACTATTGATTTTACTGGCCCAGATGGCCAGTAATTTTTTTTTTCTCTAAGTTGTCATAAGTTAAAAAATTAATTTCTCTTTCTTTTACCTTGCTGTACGTTTTTCTTTTTTAGGCTGCAAACTAGTGATAGGTTCATGAAATGCTATTAGATAACACCTTTTCTTTTTATCCTTCATGATTTGTAAAGAGTGGAAGAAACAACAAACACAGAAAGGCAGTTTCCCAGTCCTTGTCTTGTAACAGCTGTTTTTTTTGTTACCTCCATTCGCAATGTTCATAATTGGCAGAAATAAACACAATAAATGTCCTGATCTTTCTTGGATTCGCCCACTCTAGTGAATGCAGCAGATACTGTACTGATACCAAACTTTGTTTCTTCCCCAAGAAAACATTTGGAAGGGAGGGTGTCGCCACAGAACCCACAGAACTATAACAGAGGATGTCAATTGGATGCATGAAGGTAATTTTTGTAAAAAAGCAACTCACATGAAATAGTGTTCAATGGGGAACTGAAACTAATTTCATGGGAAAGTGGGAGGGATGAGCAGTAAGACAGAAATAAGGAAAAAGAAGCTAAACCCTAAACAAGGAAACACAGGGCGCACAAAACCGCCCGTCCGCGGCGGTCAAGAATTCATTGCAGACGATTAATTTCCCGACCACAATGTCCGCGCAGACGACCCTTTTCCCCGCAAGCTTGCAGTATGGTTGTGATTAGAACATTTTTATTTTACTTTTTTTTTTTTTTTTTTTTTTTTTTTTTGCGATTTAAAATTTGTGCATGCAAAGTGCCACAGTTTTACGAAATTACACATTCCCTTAAGCGATAAGCTGTCCTTTGTTTTGGCGAAATAGTTCTGTGGCGACACCCTCCCTTCCAAAATTTTAACGTACTAAGCCGAAGTCCTGCTTTCTCATTCCCTCTCATAAAGTTTTCCCGTATGAATTTTATGCCTCTGAAGCTGGGTGTGTGTGTGTGTGGTGGTGGTGGTGGTGGTGGTGGGGTGGGGTGGGGTGGGTGGTAAGGATAACGACTTCGTAATTGTTGTTGTTTTTCTTCTTTTTTTCTCTCCCGTCTATCTCCGTCCCCCCGTCATCCCTTGTTTAGTTTCATTTGCTAATATTGGAGTGACCCAGTAGTATTAACCAATGCAACTAAACAACGGTTGCTTCTTCCCTTCATGTGTGATCTTGACATCTTGCACGTGTGATGCCCACCGTAATATTGGCTTCCAGTGCATTACCGTTTTCCGCTTGTTTCCTGGCATCCTTGACGACGATCGTACCTAATGCACAACGTTCACTATTCTGTCTCTCATCTTTTGCCATTTTGCAGTTGAAAATTCTGGATTCTGTGTAACAAGCTGTTTGCTATGAAAGCAGAAATGTATTTATTTTCTGTAAGTACATTAAAAAAAAATAATTCAATAAAGTGACTATATTTAATATGCACGTATTTCTCAACATATTGAGATTAAAAAACTTGTTTTATATATGTTATTCTTTTTCAGTTAAATCCATTCAATAGTGGTTTACTGTTGGAACTTTTTACATGTTATAGTTCCTTTGTGTGAAATGCAATTTCCCAGTTGGAAATTATTAGTATTTACTGCAAACAAATACCTAAGTAATCAAATGTAATTCAAGGAAAAACTTTTCACGTACCTCTCAGTGGTAAGTGGTCGATGTTCGAATCTTTGTATGGCTGTTCTCATCAGGCTCTTGAGTTTAGACTTTTAAGAATTTAGTCAGCACATTTTCTTCACAGGTTCTGAAATTGGATAGACAAATTCATCGAATAAATTAATTTGTCTATCCAATTTCGGGACCTGTGAAGAAAATGTGCCGACTAAATTCTTAAAAGTCTAAACTCAAGAGCCTGATGAGAACAGCCATACAAATATTCGAACATCGACCACTTACCACTGAGAGGTACGTGAAAAGTTTTTCCTTGAATTTCATTTGATTACCAAAGTATTTGTTCACATTAAATACTAATAATTTCCAACTGAGAAATTGCATTTCACACAAAGGAACTATAACATGTAAAAGTACCAACAGTTAAACCACTATTGAATGGATTTAACTGAAAAAGAATGACAATATTTAAATTCTACATAGTTATGGTATTTATACGAGTCTGGCAGGTTACTTTCAAAGGAGCACGGGTACATTTTGAGACAAACCGTCCTCGAGGACTGGTAAAATTTCCGAGATTTTGTGTCCTGAAACATAAAAAAGTTGTTAATGTATGTGAGGTTTTGTACCCTTGAAGACTCCTCGTGCCCTTCTTAATTAAAAACATATTGGGAATACACTGTTACTCTGCTATATCACCAATCATCAGAATCTTATTCTGGAAACATTTTTTTGCTCTGTGAGTTGCACTTTCAAATTAGATGTTTTAAAAACAAATACTGGAGATAATTCCATTAAAATGATACATTATTTTCTACATACAGTATATTGTAAATCAGGGCTGGAAAATTACAGGGCACCTAGAAATTAGGTCCTGGTGCCCAACTTTTTTTTTACTTCAAATTTTGTAATTTGCAGTCATTACTTTGAGTTCATAGATGCAAAATGTAACTTCAACAAATTGTAATTTAAAAAAATCAAACTCTGAAATTTTTTGCTTTGATCGCATTTATAAATTCTGTTAGCTTTTATCCTGAACCGTGTGCTTCAAGGAGAGAAACGCAATGAAACCCTGAGTCACGTGACTAACTTGTCAGATCGCGGAAGCATTGAAGATCACACTGTTTCGTTTAAGCTGCCAGCCGGGAGCAGAAACAGTGAGATGCGGCAACGCCCTCGCAGATTCTCTGAAAGGTTTGCAGACTGTTTTTCTATTTTCTTAACATTGTTTTTAAAATTTCTTTAAATTTTAAAACAAAGGAAGGGAAATTTTCACGCATTTTTAACGGCTCCCGTTTAAGATGTAAAGCTGTAATCGATGGATCACGCAAATAACTATAATCGATAGATCGCCCCTCCCTCATTTCATTTTAGCTTTCATTCTTCCATATTTTTCAAACAGATTTCAACTGGATGAGATATAATTGCTTTTCTTGAGTTTGAATCTCAGAAGTGATAATTTTATGCACTTTTAATTTGATGTGTGTGGTGGTTAAAAGTGCATAAAAACTTCGGAAGCTAATGGTCGCAATTCTTCCTTTTTTTTTTATTTATTTATTTATTTTTTTGTCCTTTTTGGCATGGAGGCCTAAATTTTAATCTAACTGAAAGTTAAATTAAGGCGATTTCTTTCTTTCTTTTTTTTTTTTTTTTACGCGAGCCATACCCTATTTTTAAAGCGTTTTCTTCGTTTCCTCGGCAGTCGGCTTTCCGTAAGTTGATGTCGCAACTTTTTTGCCCTTTTTGCTTCTAGACAGCTTCACTGCAGTATTCAGTTAGATTGATAAGGTGGGGTTTTTTGTTCTTCCTCTTTATTTTTCTTTAAACCATATTTTTACACATTTTTATCGTCCGTCTTCCGTTTTTCACGGTCACATTACGAGGCATTCCGGAAGTTGATTGCAGTTTTTGCATTTTTTGGTTTCAGATAGCTTCATGTCAGTTAGATTGTTGCTGGATTTTTTTCTTTGGGGGGGGGGGGGTTACAAAATCCATATTATTTGTTAAGCGTTTGCAACATTCCCTTCCGTTTCTGCGGCCATGCAGCATTTCGGAAATTGACGGTCGCATTTCATTTTATTTTCTTTTTTTTTTTTTACTTCCAGATAGCTTTATCTCGGATCCCCCCCACCCTAAAGCCCCATTTTGCGTATTTTTTAATGCTCCCTGCATAGTTTCAAAATCCATATTACACGGTACTCTGGAAGCTGACGGTCGCAATTTTTTTAGCCATTATTTTCTTCCAGATAGTTTCATCTCAGATTGATGAGGTTAAAAGTTGTTGTTTTCATATTCTATTTTATGTTTAGATTTTTATCAAAACTATAGAACCCTGAGATTTATAGACCGAATTTGAATTTCCTTTAGCAGTAAGTAGTTTGGGTAATAGGCAGTGCTTAATACACTTATATGATTACTCTTTGTTCCGACATTATCCCCATGCATTATGTTTGTGCATGACACTTTGAAATTTACTTTCGTTTCACCTGGCTCTTAAATTTTGGAGCTGGCTACTAGATCTGGAGCTTATTTTTCCAGCCCTGTTGTAAATTTCTAAGTTTTTCTTTTTTTTTTTTCATTTTATGGACCAGTGGTTAGCAAATTCTAATGGTCCACTGGGCCATTAGAATTTGCTAACCCCCCTAAAGCCCCATTTTGCGTATTTTTTAATAATGCCCCCTGCATAGTTTCAAAATCCGTATTACACGGTACTCTGGAAGCTGACGGTCGCAATTTTTTTTAGCCATTATTTTCTTCCAGATAGTTTCATCTCAGATTGATGAGGTTAAAAGTTGTTGTTTTCATATTCTATTTTATGTTTAGATTTTTATCAAAACTATAGAACCCTGAGATTTATAGACCGAATTTGAATTTCCTTTAGCAGTAAGTAGTTTGGGTAATAGGCAGTGCTTAATACACTTATATGATTACTCTTTGTTCCGACATTATCCCCATGCATTACGTTTGTGCATGACACTTTGAAATTTACTTTCGTTTCACCTGGCTCTTAAATTTTGGAGCTGGCTACTAGATCTGGAGCTTATTTTTCCAGCCCTGTTGTAAATTTCTAAGTTTTTCTTTTTTTTTTTTTTTTCATTTTATGGACCAGTGGTTAGCAAATTCTAATGGTCCACTGGGCCAGTAAAACAATTACTTCTAATATTAGCACTTCACCAATTACAGTGGAACTTCCATATCCATCATTAATCCGTTCCTGAGTGACGAACGAATACTGAATTGGACGAATATAGAATCAATTTTTTTCCATAGGAATTATTTAAAATTGGAATAATCTGTTCCCAGCCCCAAATGCATACATAAAATACTGTAAATAAAAATTTAACCAGAACTTTACTTTTACTAAGGAGCGATGATGGCCTGAGCTGAAATACTATCACCAGCCATTTGCTTTTCTGTAATCCATACTAAAAGATTTTCCATGTCTTCATACGTTTGTGATCTTTTAGGAGCAAGAATTTTTACACCTTTTGCCACTTCAGCGGCTTGAATTGCTTCTTTATTTTTAATTAAGCTGCTTACCGTAATTCTCAGTATGTTAAATTCTAACGCTATGTTGGAAAAACGTGCTTTCAAACTTAGTAATGATTTCTTTTTTCAACTCAATTCTTGTTCTCACAGCTTTCCTTTTTGGTTGTTTTTTTTTTCACTACACTTTTTTTGGGGGGCCATGGTCACTTCTTTTTATAAAGATAACTGCAAAAAATTGTAAAATTAAAAAACACGTTTAAAGAGATAATAGCAGGTGATGTGCACTATTGGATTTTCGGACGAATATCAGACCATTTTATTTTTGCCGAAAAAATGTGACGAATGTAGGGGCTGATGAATCAGGGCTTGAAAAATATCTGAAAAGTTACATGCCCAGAAAATTTTATCTTTTAAGATAACAAAACAGAAGCCTCATTTTTTTAAAGTTAAAAAATCTGCTAAACTTTTAATACATCTTTTGCGTTGCTATTATGAATGTGTTCAAAGTGCACAAAAGCATATATCTTAAGTTTTAAGAAAGGTAATCGATGGCTTTTGAAAAATATAGCGATTATGCCATGTTCAAGAATTTTAATATACATCCTGTGTTTTGCAAAATAAATAGTCATAGTTAACTGTACAGCAGTTTAAGTAGTTTTCAACAATTTTGAATGTAAAAATTATTTACACTTTTCTCTTGTGCAAACAGAAGTGATTTTGCATCATAAAATATCCCAAGAATTGTTTAGAAACAAAGGCAAACCTTACGTTTTTGACTACTGTGTATTGTGTGCACTTATAGTTATTAAACTATATTATCATCTGGACCCCTCCCCCCCCCACACACACACCCATCCACACACACACCACACCACACCACACCACACCACACCACACCACACCACACCACACACACACACACACACATTCCTTGAAAAAATTGCTGGTGGTATCGGTAATTTTAGGATGGTTTTGGCAAGCAGTGCACCACATAATAGTCTTGTAGTCATTTGACTTTAGCCAATTAAATGTTTTTATCCAAGATTCCTGAACTGTCCGACGGCATTTTTTTTTTTTTTTGCGTACATTTTATCATACTCTGTTTGCGTAAGTTTCAATTTTGCCAACAATGCAGATTCTGAAATTATGTCACTCAACAATGCAGAAGACGAATTTGTAACAACCGCTGACAAATCGGGAATTTCACATAATTGCTTACTATGAGATATACTCTCATTGCCGGATTTTTTCACCCCCACCCCCCACCCCCATCATGTCCATTACTAAATACAACTTATCTGCAGCTAACACAAACTACTGTTCTCTCAGACAAACTACGTAAGTTATTGGTGTCAGTAATTTTCGCTCTTCTCCTGGCTAAGTGTACAGGCTTGTTCTTAAATCTTAAATGAAGCTTAGGCTTTGTTTCAGTAATACTGCTGTTGTTTGTTTCTTTGTGTTTTTGCATGCGTGTGTGTGTGTGTGTGTGTGTGTGTGTGTGTGTGTGTGTGTGTGTGTGTGTGTGTGTGTGTGCATGCGTGCGTGCATGTGGAGAGGGGAGTATGTGCGGGCGGAAGCTTCCATTTCCCTTCCCTCACTTGCGCAAGTTGTATCGGAGACCCGACCCCACCTGGGGCTGTGCAATAAATATTCCATTGTCAGTCCTTCCTCATAAAGCACAGCTTTTTTGCCCGTCAGTCTGCGTCCTCCTGTTTCATGGCAGTTTACGCATTTTGTCACTAAACACCGGAGGCTAGTTTCATCCGAGCCAAGCATCCTGTCGTTAACTGTAAACGACATCTGGAGCAAAACTATGTATGCCCCAATTTCTGGATGTAGAGCATAATATAATTGAAGAAGTGCTATCCTCTTGGCCTTGGCATTCATTTCATAACAATAATACAACTTTTGGTGATGCAGTAAAATGAAAAACATGCGACGAGTCTTTTTTTTTTTTTTTTTTTTTTTTTCTAGAGTAGAAAATTCTCCATTCCAAACTTTTTTTTTTTCTTTAAACCCAGTTGCCTGACCGGGCAACTAGATTTCATTTTTACTTGCCCAGGCCAATAATTTACATGCCCAGGGCATCTCGGGCATGCTATTTTTCAAGCCCTGTGAATATTGAGGTTCCACTGTACTAAGATAATGCACCCAAGAACACATCATTGCGGTAAATTACACTATACACTGGAATGTTTTTTGCTCTTCTGTCTTGGAGCTTACATCAGCACAACTACTAGGACATTGCCAGGATTGTGAATTGTCGTATGTAATATCCGGTGCTGGAGCTACAAATGGATTTCCAGATGTTGGGAATATAGGGGGGTCCTACTATCACAGTTGACAATGGCTGCTATGTGTAAAGATCCTAAGCACAGTATCGTGGACCAATGTGAAATATGGTGGCTGTTTTCTTATCATTATTTCTTTTCAAATAGGGCTAGCTAATGTATCTTCTATCACCAAGCTGACAACAAAAAAAGTTCTAAAAAAAAAACAGCTTTCAGCTTTTTACTGCCAGTATCACCAATTGTGCAAATATTGTTAAAATCTACAGTGGTGCAGATGGCAGTTATCACTTAAAGATTTGGCTTCAAATAAAATGACCCAGCTGTAGTTTTTTTTATGCACATTAGTTAGTATTTTCTTTCAAAGTCCTCATTCAGTTTCAGTTGTTTTTTTATCATACTTTTTGTTCTGAACATTTTAACTTCTCCAAACAGGATGCCTCCTTTCCTTGTTTAATACAGTGGTGCACAACCTTTTTATGACCCCACTGAAGAATTATTTTGACCCCACTGAAGAATTATTTTATTGTGGAGACCCCATGTCACCATGTAAATAAAACAATGGGTTAAAAACTATAATTATACTGTGGTGGCAAAAATTGTGGACTTTTTTGTGGATTATTGACATTAAGACATCATTAGCATAGTGGAATGAGAATTAGCAGAACATGTCAGTTAAAGTGCAAGGTTGATCAATTATTTTGGGAACATGTTCAGTGAACATTTAATTGATATCTTTGATTGATTAAGGTAACAAACTTATCGATTAAAAGCCAATTTATAAGGAAAATTATGTTGATTTTAATCGATTTTATATGCTATATTTAGGATATTTGGCACTATTTGATTAAAATGCAATCACTACACGGTTATCTCATTAGTACATTATTGTTGGCTACAGACATAAAAATTTAATTTGTAACTGCAAAATTATTGTAATATATTGCCAAACTTTTTTTAATTTTAACTTAACCAAGGTTTTAACCTTACATTTCTTTGCCAACATGTTAGAATACCTTTAAAAAATGAAACATTTAGTCTTATATATGAGGCTTCTATTTTCCATCTCTCTCTCAGCAGTTCTTGACAATCTTAATCTTACTGCATTTTTACTCAGTCTTTCCTGCCAGGGAGCAAGCAGACAAGATAGATGACACAGAAGTGAAAGAAAATCTGATCAGGTAAATCAGAAGGTATAGGCGATGCGGTACTTTGGTGACACTTATTCTTTTTAAACTAAACTAACCTTGGGTGGGGGGCCTAAAATATGTTGCCTGTAAAACAGCCATGAAGGAGGTAGAATTTCTTTAAAATCTATGGGCAAACCACACAAATTGACATGTATGTATTAGTATGCAACACAAACAAAAATTATGTATTGTAAACATGGGAGAAAAGCCTGGGTAACCAGAAATTAGTTTCCAAACAGAAAAATCTTACCTGTTGACTTCTGTTGTGAACAATCATGTTTAAAACCATTTTCTGGATGCATGGAGGTTATTTTAGAGGTTTGATTCCAACAGCCAGTAAGAGCTAATATAAAAATCAAATTTCTTTAATAGCAAGCTCATTAAAAAACTAATATCTGACATAAGAAATATTAAAATTATCAAAGAGACATGCCACATATAGATAGAAATAATCAAAAAACTGAAAGTACAGTTATAACAACTGGAAGCATACGGGCTGCCACTCAGTTCAAGCAGTAAAAAAAGTTGAAAGAGTAACCAAAATTATTTAAAATGTAACCAAAAGTAACCTATCTATTGCGCAAACAGTAACCAAAAGTAACCTATTCTATTTCGCAAAAAGTACCCAAAAAGTCATCATCATTGTCAACCATTATCAATCCACTACGGGACGAAGGTCTTCCCAAATTTCTTCCACAACGGTCTGTCTTGTGCCAGTCTCCTCCATGTTACTCCTGCATACTTTCGAATTTCATCCACCCATCTTCCACGTGGTCTTCTTTTGGGTCTTTTCCTGTCCCTTGGAATCCAATCTAAAATTTCGGCTGTCCATCGATGGTCTGTATATACATATATATATATATTAATGACCTCATCACTCCTTATAGCCATCCGATCCACCCACTTTATTTCTATTTTATTTTGTAAACTACTTTATATACTTATACATGAATAGGAAAGTAATTTAATTATAAAAATATGGAGCAAACATGTGACAAATGTAGTTTGTTTATCAAAAAAATACACTGAAATTATTTATTACTTATGGAAAAAGTTGGTAATAATTATGTAAATTATTTTGCATAAGTTCTGCTTTGTTATACTTTAGATTTTTCTTAATAATAACACATGAATAGAAAAAGTAATATAATTGCAAATAATAATGGAATGAACATTATTAGACACAAATGTAGTTTATTTAAATAGTAACAATGTACTAAAAATATATTTTTTTTTCTGGAAAAAGTGTGTAATAAGACGTGTCCTCTGCTTATCTAAATTATTCTGCATAAGTTCTGCTTCTTTACAAACAAGATTTTCCTGTTCTTTTACAACTATCATTCCTTCAAGCATTGCTTGCGCAATCTTTGCTTCCCCAAGATCGTTTCTGTCCAAAGCTTTCTTTAACTTCGAATGTGCTTCTTCAAAAAGCTTGTCACTGCTTGTTTTTTTCTCATTATGACCTTTTTTCTCTTCATATCTTCTTGTAGTTTTTCAATACACTGTTTTCTCTTTTTTATTTCTAATTCACTTTCTTCTATCTTGGCATACTGCTCTTCTTCTTCCTTCTTCTTTAAGTTCAACTGCTGCTCCATTTTTTTATTCTCTAGGTGTGCCATGTAGGAAGACTGGGCAGATCTTGCCAAAGCCAGTAGTTCCCTGGAGATTAGGATTAATCCTGGCTTGTTTCCGTAGTTTTTTAAAGCACACTGAATATTAATTCGTTCATTTAACATACGCACTGACATGGATGCTTTGTCATCAGTCAAAATTCTACCAGATTGAGAGAAACCTCTCTCAACATCTCCACTCCCATGAGACAGAGTCAAACATACCTTTATAACTTCTGCAACATTTGGATGCTTCAGCATGCCACTAGGGAATTTGAGATTTATGTATGTTTTCCAGTACTCATCAAATGGAGACTTTTTATTTGCTTCAACTTTTTCTAACTGTAGCATTTTCCACTCATTTTGAAAGATGTCAGTGGGAATATCTATGTGAAGACCCTTAGCAACCTTTACAATATCCGTAACGCTGCGATTTGAATTTTCCTCCTTAGGCTGCAGAAAATGCATGTGTTTAAGAAAAGATGCAGACTTAGATACAGATAGCGATGTTTTCTGTAGAAGATGTTTACAACTGGCAATATAATGTTGCTGCACATCCCTTAGAAATGGAATGACTTCTTTTTCTGGCAAGTCTTTCATGTAAGCTTCCACTATGCGGTTAACCACAACAGCTTTTAACGGTAGAAGGCTGCCGAACTGAAAGATTTGTTCCTGATCCCATGAACATGATGTATTCAGTTTCTTTAATATGTCAGTCTTGCAAACCCGACCAATAAGAGAGCAGCAAAGTATTTTCAGTTCATCATCATACAAAATATGGATGAGCAGTTCTTGCTTTTGAAACCTCTTAGTGAATCCTGTAAACAAATCAGCACTTGACATGACAAAAGACAGTTCAGCTTTGTATGTTGTTTTTTTTTTCAGGAATGAGCTGATAACTTTGAACTTTCTAGTTGACATTAAGGCTGCACATTTTTTAGGGATAAAATTCAAGAAATGTTTCTCCAGAGCAGGACTTTGTTCAAGCAGGCATTCACAAGAATTTCTGAAGGTCAGCCACCTTGATGGCACATGCTTCAATAATTTCTTCTTTGGCACATTCATTTCTTGCTGTACTTCGGTGTAATCTTCCCATCTACTTGGAGAACCATCAAAGAAATGGAAAACTGTAATAGCAATGTCTGAACATTCCTCTCCTAATTAATTAAGACCCTTCAGGAAAGCTTTATGAACCACATGTATGTCGCATGTGCCAATGTTAATGGGGCCACTACCTCTAACAGACAACACTTCTTCATTAACTAGTGTGTACTTTTATATTGACGTTGGGTCCATCACATGTATGTCGCATGTGCCAATGTTAATGGGGCCACTACCTCTAACAGACAACACTTCTTCATTAACTAGTGTGTACTTTTATATTGACGTTGGGTCCATCGCTTCCTAACAACAACATGTGATTTAAGGACAAATCTGATTTTTCTAAGGCCAATGCTTTGATAGTTCTTCTGCAGTCGCATGACCTAAGAAGAAAGATTCAAGGTACACAACATGTATTTTTCCCTTATTTTTTGACCAAAATCTTATTAATATTTTAAGTTTTTTTTTCATTTTCTGCATTTGTTGTCTCATCAAACTGAATACTGTAATATGAACCCTGAGCATCTTTGATCATTTGGTTATGAAAATAAGGACCTAATGCTTCCATAATAAGGCAACTCACTTTAGTTCTCGACAAGGATAGGTACCCACTGTGGAAACACGGACTGAAATACACATGTGTATATCACTTATTCCATCGCATGAAGCAGCAGAATAATTACTAACAACAGTTTTCAGTGCCCAAATTAATTCTCCTCTAATTGCACTGTCTTTTGAACTGTATAAAAGCACTGCACCTGTAGTACAGATAAGGATGATCCAGATTGATGGTTATCATGTATTGGAGCTGCAGGTGGTCCAGTTCTTGTTGACAAATGCAGTTGAAGAGGAGACATCGTTGTTGAAACATTATTTATGCTGAGTCACAGACTGCAACCCTTTAGTCACTGTAAAGTTGCACTCACAAACAACACAATATCCTTGATCTTCAGAGTTTCCCTTTTTTTAACCACTCAGATATTTTAACACAGAGGCTTGATAGCCATGAAGTCTGAAACTTGCACTTTCCCATGTTATTTTCTGTATTCAGAATCAATCAAAAAAAGGGGGGGGGCACAGTATAGAGTTCTACACAAGAGAAAGAACAGAAAAACGCTTACAGTTGAATTCAGCCTGTAATTAACTTTTACGTCTTTCTGTTTAATTGGTAAGTTTAACTCGTCAAATAATATATCCTTAAGGATAGATATATTTGTTTATTCTCATCATCAGAGTTCAATCAGTGAAATTTAAATAAGGCCTATAATTTATTTCAATTAGAATAAAAATGATGACCTTAGGTAAACAGGTGATTGCTCTAAGTACCTGTACATTACATTGTAGTTGGTGTTTCTTGCTGTTTATTCCTAAAAATAGTAACTTAAAGTAACTTTGAATTAAAAAGGTTACCCAATAGTGACTTAAAAAAAAAAACATAACTTTTAGTTGCAAAAAAGTAACCAAGTGGCAGCCCTGCATACACACACATACACAGTCTTATCAGAATAATATGACCACCTACCTAATAATGGAAATAACCACCCTTGGTCCAGATGACTGCAGCGAGAAGGTGTGGCAAGAACACAATGAGGCCCTGGAAGTTTGCCCGAGGCACACTGCCCATTCAACGTGCGGCTGAGCACAAAGGTCCCGGAGATGATGTGGATGTGGGTCGGCACGTCGAACCTATTAATCCAAATAGTCCCACAAGTGCTCTATGGGATTGAGGTCGGGCGATTTCGCCGGTCAGGGGAGAACAGACACTGCTGTCATGTTCCTGGAACCAGTCACGCACCCCCTAAACAAAGTGGTTGGTTGGTTGGTTAGTTGATTCTAAACAAAGTGGCAGGGTGCATTGTGCTATTGGTAGACACCATCACACCACCAGAGTAAACATCCAACATGAAAGGATGCATGTGGTCAGTGAGGACGGACAGGTAGCCATTGGTGTTCAGGGACCTATCCAGTGAAACCAGCGGTCCCAGGCCATACCAGGAAAATATCCCCCAGACATGCACACTACCACCGCCGGCTTGTACTTGACCAACAAACAAGCGTGTCCATGTGTTGGTTCTCGTGTGTCTGACACTGAATCTACCACCGCCAGTCACTTCTGTGGAGTAGAAACCTCAATTTGTAAGAAGGCAACCTTTTCCCACTCTTCCACTGTCCAGTGACAGTAGCCCATGCAAAATGCAGTTGTCATTGCCGATCGATCTGGGTTAACATGGGCACCTTGACGCAGCATCGATTCCGCAGACCGACGAGTAACAGGGTTCACTCTACTGTTATCGAGAACATGTATCTGGGGCCCCAGCATTCATTTGTGTGGTCAATTGCTGCACTGCACTTTTGCGTGTCGATTGTCTTTTACCAGTCAATGGAGGCAATGTTTTCCTATGTGGTCGATATCCTTTGGGGCTCCACAGTTATGATGTTGGCAGGTACTCAGTGTACCAGGGGTGCATTTTCGGTACACCCTTACTACAGCACCTCGAGAACAGCCTACGAAGTCTGCTGTGTCTGAGATGCCTCCACCCTTGGCACGGTAGCCGATGATCATTCCTTTTCAAAAGTCCTTCAAATCCCTACTTCTGCCCGTTATGCGCTATGGCTCATTTGTCCTGGCCAGCAGCTTATATCTTTGTGTGATCGACCTTGTCACGTGCACTCTGTGACGTGCCTGGGCGAGTACACTGTGATTCCGGGGATGGGCATATTACTCTGATACAACTGTGTATATGCTAACTGATTGCCCTGCTGTAACATGGCCTTTCATTTAACATATACAGGGTAATTTAAAATGATTGCCCTGATTGCAAATGACAATAACATGTTTATGAAGATAAATAGACAGCTGATATCCCTACACAAGAAAGAAGGAAGTTTAGAATTTTATTGGAACCTACTGCTGTGTTGCTATGGTGACGTAGGAAAGTGAGCTACCCGTGCACCAAAGCCAGTGGGAAGAAATGGCGACTACAGCAGAAAAGGCATTTTGTGAACTGGAGTTTGAAAAGTGGCATTCCATTGTTATAGTGGAGAGTATGTTTCGTAATCGCTACAAACATGCTCCTCTAGATGCTAAGAACATAAGGAGGTGGCATAGGTAGTTTGTAGAAACAGGATGTCTTTGTAAAGGGAAGAGTAATGGCCGACCACATGTTTCAGAGGAAAACATTGGCAGAATTTGTCAGAGTTTTGAACGCAGTCCATGCAAGTCAACTTACTGTGCCAGCCAGAAGCTGCAAGTGCTACAAACAACTGTTTGGCATGCTTTTAAATGGAAGCTGCAAATGAAACCCTACACAGTTCCAATTTTGCACGCACTGAAGACCGACGCCAAAGTGCAGCATGCTACCTTCGCTGAAACCATGCAGGATGACACATTTGCTTCATGCATATTTTCAGTTATGAAGCTACCTTTCATATCAGTGGCAAGGTAAACCGCTACAACACTCGCATATGGGACACGGGAAAACCTGTTGCTGATTGAACATGAGCATGACTCACCGAAAGTCAATGTGTTGTGCGCAATTTCTAGCATTGTGAAGGTCTATGGATCTTTTTTCTTCATTGAAGATGCAGTAACAAGTAACGTTTCTAGATATGATTCAGCAATGGCTATTTCCACAACTGGATGACGATTCCGGGGACTACATCCTACAGCAAGATGAGCACCTCCACATTGGAATATGCACATTCGCCAATTTTTGAACGAAATTCTGCCGAACCGTTGGATTGGTCGTTGTGGACAGGACGACAGGGTTTTTTGCAAATGGGCCCCCAGGCCTTCGGATCTTCCTCCTTGTGACTTCTTTTTATGGGGGTATGTCAAAGACCATGTGTATGTGCCACCTTTGCTGAGAACACTGCACAAACTAAAGATGCGCATTCAGCTTGCAATGGCATCAGTGACTACGGACATGCTTCATAATGTATGGCGTGAAATGGATTACCGTTTAGATGTTCAGCGTGACCCAGGAGAGTCACATAGAACATTTGTAAGGTAGGGGAACAAAATTCTAAACTTCCTTCTTTATTGTGCAACAATGTGATCTCTGTATCTATGTTCTTAAATCGGGTATTGTCATTTGTAATTGGGGCAATCATTTTGAATTACCCTGTATTTGTTGATGGCATTAATCCTTTAACAATGATTGTATTCTTAAGTTTCTCATTTTCTAAAAGTAGGCAATTTTTGTTGC
The DNA here is from genome assembly GCA_039090855.1 of Macrothele yani. NCBI lineage: Eukaryota > Metazoa > Arthropoda > Arachnida > Araneae > Macrothelidae > Macrothele > Macrothele yani. The sequence continues at coordinate 2,133,180 of CM076995.1, read as the reverse complement.
TCATTCACACTGATTTTAAGGAAAGCCACAGGTATTTTGAAAAATTCCTGGCGCACGTGTGCGTGCGCACACACACACACACACACACACAAAAAAAATGGATTCTACAGCTCATATCTATCAAAAATTTGAAGAATTGAAAAATGCTGCAATCCACTTGTGAATAAACATTAAATTTCAACATATTTCCAGCAGTAAGTACCAATGCAATTTTTTGATAAAAACCATCAAAGGCAGGAAAAAATAGCCCACATATTACAATGCAATCCACACCATTTGGCACTTAAATTACTGTTACTGTAATATTACACTGATCATTAACTTTTAACTACTTCACAAACAATTCAATATCTCAAGGAACTCTTCAGCCTGTATGGCACTTGACATGTGCAGAACTACCCATTTGAAGCTTAAGGTAATGAGAGTGGCATTACAGAATGACTTCAAATATGCTACCAATACATATCTTTATCTGCATAGTTATTATTTGGAATGTCTTAAAAAATTACTGTCAAAAGCAGAACTACTCAACTCATCTTACGGTTGTCATGGTAACCGCCTTGCATGATGTGATCACATGCAGAGAAAGTTTGTCTTTTGTGAATTCATTAAAATCATATTTGACTGTAACCCCACAAATACTGCAAGTTGCTTTAAGTAAAATGCAAGTTTAAGGATAACTTGAATAAACTACTCAATCTGATGCTAATAATACAACCAAGATACTTTGCAATCTTACTCTGTATTAGAAGAACATTTACTTTTGGATTTATGCAAAGATTAAGTTACATCAAGTATTCTTCGGCTACGGAATTCACTTAATTATCCTTAGTCTCTGGACTTTTTTTTTTGAAACATTTCTTGATCTTTGGTACAACTGAGTTATGCTCTCATTGGCCTGACTCCACTTTGTAGAGCTCATTGACACTGAACACATTGTAAAAACTTGTCAGATTACACATAAAGATGCTCTCCTTGTCATGTTTAAAATATAACATATGTTACTTCCTAAGTGATAGTAGCTGTTATTAAATTACTTCTTAAAAATAGGAATCAACCGATCTTGTGGATTTTGTTAAAGCATCCTTTATTCCTGATGTAGTTGCTCTCTTTCTCTCCCCCCCCCCAGTCTATTTTTTTAGGTTCATAATCCGAAATTTTAATAAAATCCAAGCAGTTAGCACTAGTGGGTGTCCATATGTTTGACTACTGCACTGTTTTTTATCTCTACTGTGTGTTCTTTAATGCCTTGTTTCAATTTTCTTGCAGAAAATGTTAAAAATTATTGGTTTGTAAGGGTTTTCAAAATCTTTTAGTCTATTACAAGATTATAAGCATCTAACACAGTTCCTTTGATCACTAACGGGTGGATTTACTTTGCACCTTCTGCCCACCTTGTTCTAGGTAGCCTGCATCCTGTTATCTTAGAATGTTACATCTGCTTAGGCAGTCTTTCTTCTCCCATGGAATAAGCATGTTCAAATTACCTTAACTAGGTTCTGAGCTGAACTGAACTGACCTAACTTTTCTGATATTTCTCTTGCAACACTGTCGTGCTTGAAGTTTCTACCATCCTACAGAACTCTTCATTTTGTGCCAACTCTTGCTGTCATCCCAGTTGCAGAATTTTGTTAAGCTGTCTGCAACACAGATATTAGAAACCCAAAATTAGTCTGCAGACACTTGCCTCTACTTACCCCACAGGCCCTGAAGTATATATGTCTGTCTTTCATTCCTTCCCACAGTCAGCAAGCTTTGATCAGCTGTTGTTTTACTTTTGAGGGCTTATCTGGCCCAATTTTAGAATTAATATGCATTAAGATTTTTGCTGCTCAGTGAATCTCTAAATTTTGACTGAATTTTGTTTTCTGTGCTAAAGCCACGTTCACATGGTACTTTCTTAAACGCAACGTAAGACATTTAAAGCATAACCTTTTGACACTAATGAAAAAATGTGTTGCATGGTGTGCATATGGTTGCTTATAAAACTCTTAGAAAACTTTGGACATTGGCACATATACTTTTCATTTTTTACAGTTATGTTTGATTAGTGAATATTCTATAATTGAATCTTCATTCATTTTGGAAAAAAAAAAGAAAAAAAAACTGGTCTGCCAAGCTTTTCGTCTACCAAAACTTTTGTGTGTGTGTGTATGTATTGCTTCAGAGATTCAAGCTCTACACACTCAAATTTCAAAAAAGAGTTCCATTGTGGAAGAAGGAAATCTGCAATCTATCTCAATCACAAAAGATAAATAAACCTTCACTGGACATTGTGATGTGCAAGTTTAGTACTACAAGGGTCAACTAATTTATTATTTTTGAACATGTTTCACTTCAGCTCTGAAAAAAAAAAAAATCATGGATTCTATGTATGAGATGTTTGCAGTTCACATAATTGCGACTTGGTTGATTCACCCATTCTTCTGATATGATGAACGTGCAGGTTTTTCTGTTTGCAACTATTTATGGAGGGAAAATTACATTTGATTCAAGACACTGAGAACATCGCAAAAAAAAAAAATTACAATTATAAAAAATTCTTTCTTCCTTCTGCCTTCGGAAATGTTTCCTCCATTTTCAAGCTGAAACACAATCAGTTAATGAACAAAATTATTTTACAACACTCAGCAGAGGGAATATCGTGAGAGAAAAATTACAATTACAGATTAAATCGGCAGTTCGTCTAACTTAACTTTTCGAAACTAATTATCTTGAGTTTTGAGAACGATGCAAATGATGACAACACAGTCAGAGTTTCTCGAATCTGCGGAAGAAACTTGTGCCTAAAGTTTACATGGAAACTTTTGATCCGTCAAAGTTCCGATATCGGAAATTGTTGTCTACACTTTCAAGATGAAATACAAACATTTATGTAATAAATTTATATTTAATAACAATACTAGACAGAGGAAACTTCGCAATAAAAAGAAATTGCAATAGCGGGGAAATTTTTCACTCCATTTAACTTCCGTTTTCGGAAATTCTGAAAAACAGAATTCCATTCCCCAGACCGAAAACGACCCCCCCCCCCCACACACACACACACACTAATCCTAAAAAAAACATTTTCAGTTGTTGTTTTTTGCATCAATCTGGAGTATAACCGAAATGTGGCGAAAAAGCGGAATTCCACGAATCCAAAGAAGTATCTCGTGTTTGATTCTTACCAGTCCGCGATATGCAAAGTGAACTGCTCATGCGGCTACATATGGAAGCCGATTCATTTGTCCATAAACTGATTATGTTCCCGACATGAACGATGTATTCGATTGCATATTTGGAACTCTGAACGGTCGTTTTCTAACGCAAGTATTTTTACGGATACGTTTTTAATGCGCAAATTTTGCAAGTGGTCCAAAAATAGACCCAAGATTTTATACATATATATATATATACTTACTATAAAGATACCTAAGCAAAAAAATACATATATAATTTTGACTCACACCTAGTACAACATAGAAAAGGTTATGTATCTACCTGCGTGAGTAAAAGGAGAAAAGAAAAAAAAAGAAAATAAAACAACTGAATGTAGAAGGTGTCGAGAATACTGAGCCTTGGCTTTATCAAGGACCAGCAAAAACTCTGCATTTTCTCACTTCCACAAAAGACCTAGTTGGAAATGGGTTTCTGCAAGGCCATAGATGCAAGTAACATTCCCACCTAAAATAGTTTAAAAAATATATATATAAGTCATGTCCTCCGTAGAGTAGCATGACCTAGCACTAGTTAACAATTTCGCTTGCATCCATTAACCTTCATGGCCCGACCCATGCTCTTCATCTGTTACTATTAAACAGAGAGAAGAAGATTAAAAGAGAACTCAAGCTGTGAGAGTGACATAATAAATAGAAATGATTTTCAGCTATAACGAAATTCCAAGTTCGTTTGAGAGAGAATTTAAACCTGAAAAACAAATTTTACATTGCAATTAAAAAAGGAAATGTTAATTTATAACGAACAGATTTTTGAAAGAAAACTTGAGTCTAAAACCCCCTACTCTACAACTTATGACAGCACGAAAACGAGAATAAGTTAAAGATAATAATTAACTAAAGAAAACTTTGTGAAAGTTATATACCTTAAACAGTTAGTTGCAATATGTACAAAGTATTTCAGCAGTGCTTTAAGTGCATAATTAATTAGTTATTAAGAACTTAACTACTTTGAAAAAACAGCGCATAGACAGCGCATAGAAAAGGAACAAGCTTAGCCATCTTCTGTTCCTAGGTACCACAAAGACGCTCAAAGTTACAAAGAAAAGTAAGAGTTAAAACCCGCATAAATGTTAACAGACAAACCAATGCTTAAAAGCTGAAAAGCTAAAAACGACAGAGAAAGGTACATGAAGTACAAACATTGAACTTATAAAACCTAGAACCCAAAAACAAGGAAGAGAGCTTACCTCTTGAGTTACAAAAACTTTTCTCCTCACAAGAGGAGAACATGGCTGACCTCTTCCGCCACTCCCTAGACGCTGGGGGGCAGTGAGGGTGGGGCTGATGGCCTCCTCATACAGCAAGAAACCAACGCGCGGAGATTTTAACCAGAGAAAAAATATATAAACTTAAGACTGTGGATCTGTATGATCAGAATGAGCAGAATTAACTCTCCAGAATACATGAGAAATATTATAAAATACACGAGCAGTTTATTTAATAATCTTTGCATGTATTAAATCACCTTAGTGAGCTTCTATAGATTAATCAGAATCTTATTAATTTTAATGTTGGTTTTACTATTTTTAGTATAGCTATCCTAGTGATGAATAACTGGTTTTCTTTTTTATTTGTTTTTATTTTCTTTTATAAACAGATTTTTAAGCTTTTTTGTGATTTTGTTTATATTATTTAATTTTTTTTGTTTTAATAGGACCGTCATATCCATAGCACTAAGGTTCCTTTAGGTAGTTAATAGGCATCCTCTAGCCAACTTCCTTACGGCTTTGATTGGTCAGAATCATATTATTAACTGTGTAGAAAATTAAAGCAGATCTGCCAACCTTACTCTATTATTCAGAATAATTTTTCTTAAAGTTCTTTTGATGAAAGAAGAAGGAATTTCGTTCTCTAGAAAACTTTCTAATAGTATATTAATGTGGTAATTGAAGTCCAAATTGTTGCTGCAAATTCTTGAAATTCTTAGGACCTGAGAAATTAGTACATTCTCAATTACTTTGGTTGAAATGTTATTATTCCAGTGTAGATATTTAATTACTTTGAAAGGAAAATTAACTCTTTTATCAAAGAGGCTAATAGATGGGTTACCTCTGTTGAGCTTAATGCTTAAGTCTAGGAACTCAAGTTCCTGATTACTGTGGTTGGTTTTACATAAGTTAAGAGAGCTAGGATAGATATTATCAAAATCACTCTCTATAACCAGGAATTATTGATACACAGCAGATCATCAATATATCTAAAAGTGTAAAGGTAGTTATCTGAGCAGGTGGGGTGATTTTTAATGAATTTATATTCCTTAAAGAACAGGAATAGATTAGCGATATTCGTGGACGTTGATGTTCCCATTGGAATACCGTTCACTTGCTTATAGAGAGTATTATTATATAAGATATGGTTATTTTTTATGCAGCAATTGAGATAAGAGTTCCAAGTTCCTACATCAACAAATTGGTTAAGTTTAAATTCTGCATACAGCTCTTTAAAGGTAGTGATTATATCTGATAGAGGCAGATTAGTATATAGGTTTTCAAAATCATAACTATTAATATCTAGGGGACACACTTTGAGTATAGTAGAAATTACTTCTGCATTATTATTAATTATCCAAAAATCTCTGTACATCAAGTTAGAACAGTTTCTAATGTGTTTCAAAACCTTCTTTAAGACATCTTCAAAAGCAAGATCTATTTTCTTTTTATGACTCCTTACTCCACTAGCTATGAACCTGAACTTCACAGGATCCTTATGAAACTTAACCGTTGCAAAAAGAAATGGAAATTCAGGCCCATATCTTCTAGTTTGCGAATTTTAAGTTTCTTGAAGAATGCCTTAAACCGATTTTCTAACTGCTTGGTAGAATAACTTACGGGCTCGTATGTTACTCTATTATTGAGTTCCATAGTTAACAATTCAAAATAGAACTTCTTACAGATAATTGCAAAATTATTGCTAGCTTTATCCGTAGTGGTAAAAATAAATTGGTCTTGTAGTTTGGAGAGTGACCTTTTAGCTTCTCCAGAGAAAAAGAGATTTCTGTCGAAACAAAAGTCCAGACCTGCCAACTCACCGGTGAAGCTATTGATTATATTATATTTCCATTCTGCGAAGGCCTCAATAGGCTGATTGTACGTTAAACTGGTTTTACGATGTACTTATTTACATCTTGAGTGAAGCTCTCAAGAATCCTTTCTTTGGAAATTGTGAAGGAAGGTCTGAAATTAGAGCCATACTCTAATAAATTCCTAAGCTTTTCATTTTCAACAAAACTCAAGTTTCCGGTGATAATATGGTTGTAATTCTTATCATAGTGAACTGTTTCTTTATGTTCATCACAAGAACAAGTAGTAATTACAGGAATGTAGCTCGAAGAGTTAAGTTTGTAGTTTTTAACTATTGACCCTAAGGTCTTAACATATTTAAAACTTACAATAGACTGGTGCCTGTGGATGTACCTTTCTCTGTCGTTTTTTAGCTTTTCAGCTTTTAAGCATTGGTTTGTCTGTTAACATTTATGCGGGTTTTAACTCTTACTTTTCTTTGTAACTTTGAGCGTCTTTTGTGGTACCTAGGAACAGAAGATGGCTAAGCTTGTTCCTTTTCTATGCGCTGTCTATGCGCTGTTTTTTCAAAGTAGTTAAGTTCTTAATAACTAATTAATTATGCACTTAAAGCACTGCTGAAATACTTTGTACATATTGCAACTAACTGTTTAAGGTATATAACTTTCACAAAGTTTTCTTTAGTTAATTATTATCTTTAACTTATTCTCGTTTTCGTGCTGTCATAAGTTGTAGAGTAGGGGGTTTTAGACTCAAGTTTTCTTTCAAAAATCTGTTCGTTATAAATTAACATTTCCTTTTTTAATTGCAATGTAAAATTTGTTTTTCAGGTTTAAATTCTCTCTCAAACGAACTTGGAATTTCGTTATAGCTGAAAATCATTTCTATTTATTATGTCACTCTCACAGCTTGAGTTCTCTTTAATCTTCTTCTCTCTGTTTAATAGTAACAGATGAAGAGCATGGGTCGGGCCATGAAGGTTAATGGATGCAAGCGAAATTGTTAACTAGTGCTAGGTCATGCTACTCTACGGAGGACATGACTTATATATATATTTTTAAACTATTTTAGGTGGGAATGTTACTTGCATCTATGGCCTTGCAGAAACCCATTTCCAACTAGGTCTTTGTGGAAGTGAGAAAATGCAGAGTTTTTGCTGGTCCTTGATAAAGCCAAGGCTCAGTATTCTCGACACCTTCTACATTCAGTTGTTTTATTTTCTTTTTTTCTTTTCTCCTTTTACTCACGCAGGTAGATACATAACCTTTTCTATGTTGTACTAGGTGTGAGTCAAAATTATATATGTATTTTTTTGCTTAGGTATCTTTATAGTATGTGAATTCTGAATTTTCAAAACTGCTGCGTTGCGCGTTTTGATTTTCAGGTTATTTTGCACCCTTCGTTTTAAATTCTAAAATTTTTTCCTTAGTCTTCAGTTTTGCTCTTAAGTATATATATATATATATATATATTTTTTTTTTCTTAAAATTTCTTCAGGCGGTAGGCGGGTAACAACTTTATTTCGGCGAGAGTTAAAAATTTTCTGCGGGAATCCCGCCATCCCGCCCTGAATTTTAACCCCTGATACAATATAATCAGAAAGTTTCTTCTAAAGAAAAAAATCCTTTTTAGAAATAAAATATTTCAGAAAAAACTTTCTGATTACAGTATTGTATTTATACTATGCTGTAATCAGGAAGTTACAGGGCACAAAATTTTCTGTCGCCCACTTGCCACTGCTGAACGAAAAATAATTTCTGGCGAGGGAAAAATACATTTCAGGTGTTTTCTATTCAACTTCGTCAAAAATATGTTGCTGATGTTCGGCGGGTCCCATTTGTTTACGTTTGTACGACTATCGAATCCGCCGGCTGTCATAGGTGAGAGTTATTATCCATATCTATGCCCCGCCCCATACGGGAGAGAGCGCAGTTGAGGACACAACTGGAAAAATGAAAGAACAATATCCTATAGTTTATTTGCATTTTGACTGAAGCGCAAACTCAATCCATCACTTACTGTCGCATCAGTAACGATAAAAGATGTTAGGCTTACATAGTTGTGACGCATTTTGTAAATAAATATGGTACCTGGGCTTTGCTATGCAAAATATGAAAGTTTTGTTACTTTTCCCCTGTTATATGTTGGACAGGGAACGCTATGAATAAATAACAGCCGTACAAGATAGCTGCAAAGATGTAAATAAACTGGAAGTGGCTTTCCCACTGAACATCGGCCACGTATTTTTGACACAGTTGTATGAATAAAGAAAAAAAAATGTGAAAAAATATAATTTCCGCTAAAAATACACTATTAGAAATGCTTAAGCAGCGGGGCGAGGAAGCTATGGATACTAACAGTCGCACACGAGAGCCGTGAAAGCGTAAACAAAGAGGAATGCACTTTCCCGCCGAACAGCGGCCACATATTTTTGACGAAATTATATGACTGAAAAAACATGTGAATTACAATTTCTGCCATCAGAAATGCTTGTTTAAGCAGTAGAACAAAATAAAATTAGAAAACAGATTCACTCATTTGCTTAAAAATTCATAAAACTAGCCCGTTGATCTGGCTGATTTATCGTGAAATAAGAATTGAGGGGTGTATACGGACTGGAGAAATATTTTTCTTTTTGCGAGCGAACAATTCTGAGGGAGCAGGAAACTGCTCCCTTAGAAATTGTGACTTCGCTCATTCCCGGAAATCAGATATCTGCGCGTCGCGTCCCCTAGGGAGCTAACATCATAAGCCCTGCAACATTCTACCCTCGAGAACGGAGTCCCCTCGTAATCCCCCCGCTGTGGTTACGGCTGTGCTGAGACCTTGACCACCCCCTAACATCATAAGCCCTGCAACATTCTACCCTCGAGAACGGAGTCCCCTCGTAATCCCCCCGCTGTGGTTACGGCTGTGCTGAGACCTTGACCACCCACCCACACGGCACTGACATTTCGTTTACAGGAAGAAGGCGGCGGCAGGGTTGGGGGAAATGGAAACGGTACTTGGATCGCAAAGCTGCAGAAAAGAAAAAAAGAGGACTTTTTTTTGTGTGCGAATTATATCAGAAAAGAGAAGAGTGAATTGATCTGCAAGATTTGTTGAGCGATCAGCAATGCCCGTCGCCCTGTTTCTGCTCCTGGGGCTGTCATTAGAGAAAGTAAGTCTAATCCCTACTCAGATGTACACTAGCTTATCAAAAGCATTAGGACCAGCCCTTGCAAAACTGCTGAAATTTCTACTAGCCAATGTGGCTAGTGGAATATAAATTTTACTAGTCAAATGACAAAATCTACTGGCCATGCAAAATTTATGTTTTACATGATAGACATCTTGCTCTTACTAATTCCTGCAGCAATTATGTTGTACTAGAAGCCTCATCAGGGATTCTTTAGGTCACTGTGTTAGGGGGTAGGGATCACGTCCACTTTGGAACACAGTAATTTTGTCACATTTAACTTGATTTGTAAAACATTGGTCCAAACTAGATTTTTGATTGAAACCCAATTTGTGAATTGACCCGAGTTTTAACAAAAACTCAGTGAATTTGTGAAAATGTGATGGGAGCATTTTCACTGATATAATTAAACCCCATAAACTTAAAGTGCGAAAAACAGCAATGGTTCTTGTAAAGCAAAAAACTTTTTACTTCAACAATCTGAAAAGAAACTACATGAAAATAATAATTAAAAAAATTGCGACTATCAGCTTCTGGAATACCTCGTAATACAGTCTTGGAAACGAAGTAGGGGATGTTAAAAATGCGTAAAAATATGGTTTTAGTAAAAAAAAATCAGATAAATTTATCTGGAAGTAGAAAAATAAATAAATAAAATGAAATAAAATGTGACCATCAACTTCCGAAATTCTGTATGGCAGTAGAAACAGATGGAAATGTTGCGAATGCTTAACAAATATGGATTTTGTAAAACAACAACAATAATATTAATAATAAATCAGCATAAATCTAGCTGAAAAGAAGCTACATGGCATACATACATACATACATATCACTAAGCTGTTCTCTGAGATTCAGAGGTTAGCTCCAAAAAGAAATACAAACTACCAGATATTTTTACTTACTGTTGTCGTATCAAACTTCTCCATTTAGAGCGATCTTGACATACAACTCGTGCTTCACTGATATCCATTACACGCCGTGCACAAGATCTTTTATACTTCATGCTCATAATCTTTTTCTCATGCAGACACTCCTGAATCTGATCCACACATGTCTTCCTTGGCCTTTTTCTGCCTTTCCTTCCTGCCACTTGAGCTAAAAAGATTTTCTTAGTAAGCATCTCATCACTCATTCTTTCAACATGGCCAAACTACCGAAACATATTGGTCTCCACCTTGCTAACAACATTTTGCTTCACATCACACAACTGCAATACATCTTCATTCCTCACACAATCGGATCGTGTCTTGTCACAAACCCCACGTAAGTAACGCATTTCTCCAGCACACAAACGACTCCTGTTTCTTCTGCAGTACCCAGGTTTCACTGCCATACATCAGAGTAGGAACAATTACAGTTTCATACACAGCCATGCGGGACTCTAGAGAACCCATCATTCCTGTGAAAACCTCCCAGAGCAGCTATGACTTTCAAAGAAGAATTCACTCGCCTACTGATTTCACCATCCAATTTGTTCTCTCTGTCAAACATGCTTCCTAAATACACAAACTCACTCACCTGGTCAATCACAGTGCCATTTAGACTTACATTACATTCAGTGCCACCCGTTCCTATCTCAAACACCTTAACTTTGGTTTTTTCCCTTATTTATACTCAGTTTGAATTTCATGCAAACGTCGTGCATCCGAGTCAACATACTCTGCAACTCACTTTTGCTCTCTGCAAACAGGACAGTGTCATCAGCATACAGCTATCTGCACACACGGATATCACCAAGACATAAACCACTATTATCTATTTTGGCATCACGCATGCACACGTCCATAAATATATTAAACAGCCATGGTGACATTACACAACCTTGTCTAACTCTTGCACCAATAGAAAACCATTTTGATAAAACATAATTCACTCGTACACAAGCTCTACTACCAGCATACATGGCTTTTACACTATTAAGTAGATTCCTAGTAACACCATATTCATTCAATACCTTCCACAAGAGTGTCTTATTCACTCGGTCGTAAGCTTTCTCTAAATCTATGAAGGCAGTAAAAACTTTCTTCCCAACAGCCAGATACTTTTCAATTATCTTGCATAATGCAAAAATCTGGTTAGTGCAGCCTTTACCAGGCATAAAACTACTCTCTGAACATCCCACACTTTCTCTGATGTAAGACCCTGTACTTTTTCAATAACAACCTTACCAAACACTTTCTCTGGCAAACTTAGTAGGCTAATACCACGATGGTTCTTGCATTTAGTCTGAATACCTTTTCCCTTATACAAGGGAACAATTATAACATCCTTCCAATCCCGAGGGACCATTCCTAAAAAACAGCTATATGGGAGCCAAAAAATGCAAAATTGCAAACATCAGCTTCCGGAATGCTTCATAATGCGACAGCGGAAAACGGAAGATGGATGATAAAATAAAGTGTAAAAATATGTTGTTGTTGTTTTTAAAAAAAGGGAAAACAAAACAAAAAAAATACACTTTATCAATCTAATTGAAGTAAAGCTATCTGGAAGCAAAAGAAAAAAGTTGCAACATCAACTTATGGAATGCCGACAGCCACGGAAACGGGAAAACACTTTAAAAATATGGCTCTTGTAAAAAAAAGAAAGAAAAGAAAAAATCACCTTCATATCTACTTTCAGTTAGATGTAAGTTTAGGCCTTCATGCAAGGGGGGGAGGAGAATTGCGATCATTAGCTTTTGCAGTGCCACACCAAACGTGCATGGTATGTTAAAAGTAGGCTACATAAAAATATCACTTCCTAGATTCAAAACTGAAAAAAGCAATTATATCTCATCAAGCTGAAGTTATCTTTTTGAAAAATATGGAAGAATGAAAGCTAAAATAAAATGGGGTGGGGGAGCCTGTGTAATCTATCAATTACAGCTTTACGTCTCTCTGGAACAAGAGCCAACGTTAAAAACGTACGAAAATTTCTCTTCTTTTGTTTTTGAAATTTTAGGAAATCCTAAAAACAATGTTAAGAAAATAGAAAAACAGTCTGTATACAATACCTTTCTGCGAATCTGCGACAGCGGTCGCTGCATTATGTTGTTTCTGCTCCCAGGGAACCCCCCCCCCTATACATCCTCTTCTTGAATATCAAGAGAAAGTACCCCTGTGCAGAGCAGAACTCAAACAGCATTGTTTGAAAAACATATCTCAATGCACATATACAAAAGTATTAAAATAACTATCATCTTATGTCAAATCCAAAAGTTATGCAAATCAAATCCATGTAAGTTAAGCTTACTGTATGATCAGCAGGCAGTACACAGGTAATTCAAAATTATTTTCTGCAGCATGAACATTCCTACATTTTGTTCTGTCTTTCACAGAAAAAGTCAACATACACAGTGAGTCAAAAAAATTTTAAGACTGGCACTAGATTTCAGCCTACGGTGGCGCCACCAGTGTAATTACGAATGCATTATAAACCTTGACCATCTGCTTGCTTTCTGCCAAAAGTACAGCACAGTTGTTAAAGTAACTCAAACGAAACGGCCATTCATTAGAGAAGTAAAATTTTTTTCATGTTGAATTATTAAGATGGAACAAGGGCTGTTATTAAATTTAATGCAAAACTTGGTAAAAGTGCCTCGGAAACGTACTAAATGATGAAACAAGTTTACGGTGAGTTTTGTTTAAGTAGATCAAATGTTTTCCTGTGGCACAAACGTTTTTTGGATGGAAGAGATACGCAAGAAGATGATAAGCATACCGGAAGACCAAGTTCATCTAGGACACCTGAGATTATTGAAAAAGTGCGTGATTTCATGGCAAACATTCAATCTGCATCACTAAGAATAATGGAAGAGTCTTTAAACATCAACATAGAAACAATTCGAACCATCCTGCATGAAGATTTGGGCAAAACAAAAGTCTGTGCTAAATTTGTTCCACACACGTTAACCAATGACCAAAAATCAAGGAGAAGTGCACATTGCAGAGACATCATTTCAGCCGCTGAAAATGATCCAAACTTCTTAAAATCGATTGTTACTGGTGATGAAACATGGTGTTTTCAATATGATCCTAAAACAAAGTGACAAAGTGCAGAATGGATGTAAAAAAACTCGCCACAAGCCAAAAAAACAAGAAAAGTTCCATCGAAAATCAAAACAATGCTCATTACATTCTTCGATGGTAAGGGTATTATCCACAAAGAATTTGTTCCAAGTGGACAAACAATTACTGGTGAGTTTTATTTAAATGTTTTGAAGAGTTTGATGGGCAGAATTCGTCGCATTCGTCCACAATATCGGGATGAAAACAGTTGGTGTTTGATGCACAATAATGCACCCAGTCACACCTCACTTCTTGTTTGTAGATTTTTGGCAAAAAATAACGTCTGTGTGTTGAATCATCCTGACGATAATGGGCAAAACACATAACAATATTAACAAATAAAGGTTTTGACGATCGTTTTGCCCTCCGTTACTGTGAAAGCCTGGAAATTATTTTCAACTCAATGACTTGCAATTCCGAATCTCCTCTCTACATTCCGATGATCAATTCTAAGTTTTGGAGATCAATTCTAAGTTTTGGCAACAAAAATAGGAAAAATTCAAATGTAGAATCTGGCAACAATCTTAGTCCTCCATTGGCGTGATGAAGACCTAAGATAAGGTCGAAAGCTTCCAACTTACGAACTTTTGTAAAAGTTTTCATTTAACGTAACTAGTGTGATCAAGTTACCTTTATTTGTGAATCATCCACTGTATTCACCTGATTTAGCACCCTGCGACTTTTCTTTATTCCCAAAACTTAAAATGACGTTAAAAGGGTGTTATTTTGATGATATTTCGACCATACAAACAGCTTTGACGCGCGCTTTGGAGGCAATTCCGCAAAGTGAACTGGAACAGGCATTCGAATCATTATTAAATCGCTGTAACAAGTGTATTGAAGCCGGAGGGACTTATTTTGAATAACAAACCAAAACAAATTATAATTTCTTGTTTCTATTTCATTTTACAGACCCAGTCTTAAAAATTCTTTGCCACACTGTGCATACTAGTTTTAACTAGGAATATATTTTTGTAGAAAGTTCTAACAAAGTGTGCATTTTGCATAAAGTACCTTCTGCATGTGTATAACCAACAAACATAAGAAATAAAGGCAACTGAAAATGTAAATTCAAAAGCTTTTCCCACTGTTTCAACATAGCAAGTCAACAACATAATGCATAATAATTGTAAGTCAAGAAACATCAAAAACACCTACAAAAAATTAGTAAGTCTCTTTTATGCACATTTTCTCTAAGACAGAAAACAGACAAAACCTATATATTTATACTTTAATCGCAACACTTCTTAATACAACTACCTAGAGAGGACACGCATTTTAATTACTTTATTATAAACTAGAATTGTGACTGTTTACTACCTTAACCTAGCTATTTTGGGTTGAGAAAACCTCTACCTAAAATCTAAAATTAATAAAATAAAATAAACTTAGCAATGTACAAATCAAACTGAAAAACTTACCTCTGTTGAAAATCCTTACAGCTGGATCTAAAAAATGTTATGACTCTCTCTGGACACCACACTTCTCCTTTGGTCACACATAATTCAGGCACTAAACATCAAGAACAAATCATGAGATTCATTTTTTATTACTGTTAGTTAACAAATGTAAAACAAACTATACCCTACAGCAGAGTTGTATAAAAATAAAATGCATCTGCGTACACAACCATTGAAACAGAAAACTTGCTGCAAACCCGTGAATGGTGAACCATGATGATAATAGAATAAGATAATTTAAAGATCAATTAATAAAACAATAAATAATTATATTAGAACATTACAGATTTTAATGAAGACAAAATAAGTACATTACAATTCAGGGGCGGCGGAAAGTGAATTTCATTGACAGGGCCCGAAATTTCAAATCGTAGTGTACCTTCTCCTTTTCCGCTTCCCGGAACAAACAGAAGAAAAACAATGCCTAAGGAGCTTTGCTGGGGATTAGGACCACCAGACCACTTACCTAGAGGAACTTTCTAAGGCATATCACAACAATCGCACATATGCCAAACAAAAAAATTAAAATTAAAATTAAAATCTTGGCTGAAATTATTGACTAGGCCCGGGCCGTGGCAACTCGGGCGGTTCCGCCGCCACTGTTACAATTGATGTGCAACAACGTGTGTGAAATGGACCTTTATGGCAAAATATTAAAATATTGGACTATGAACCTCATAAAAACAAGGCTAATTAAAGAAAGCTTTTATATCCAGAAAAACAGTTCAACTAATGAACTTTCAAAAATTATAAATTGCCTTTTAAACAACTCTAGTAGACTTAAAAAATAATAAAAAAATAATAGTAAAAAAAATAGTAGACTTACAAAATACATAAGGAAAATATTTTAATTTAATAACTGGCAACTGCAAGAGGAACCTGGTAATAAAATTTAAATTCTTTCTGTGTAATTGAAAGTTTTGATACAGTTCCTGTACATTGAGATCAAACAGGTCTTGATAAAATCTAGAGGCCAGAAATGTATGCAAAAACAAAACTCTGAAGATGTGGAAAATAAGTAAAAGTTCTTCAAGTTAAAATAGAATTAAGTACTTTAATCTGAGTAAAGCCTTGAATA
This sequence comes from Macrothele yani, assembly GCA_039090855.1. Lineage (NCBI taxonomy): Eukaryota > Metazoa > Arthropoda > Arachnida > Araneae > Macrothelidae > Macrothele > Macrothele yani. Next base: position 2,117,171 of record CM076995.1, on the reverse strand, counting down.
AGTGTTTTAATTGCTGTAGATGAAAACATTTTTATTTTTTTTAAATCTTAAATCAGCAAAAACTATCTGCAAAATCTGCTAATAATTTGGAAACTATCCGCACACAGCGTACGTCTACATTCTGCCCTATAGTACCGAGTTTATGTTTACCTACATGACCCAGAGGAATGCATTGAGCTACTCTAAGATATACTGCATTCAAGTGAAAACTGAATCTTGAATATTTTCTGAATTGAATACTTAAAGGGTAAAAAATGAGGGAGTTCAGGCTTTTTTAACACTGATAAATCCCTTTTGTTTAATTGTAATTACCTCAACATCACCTTACTTTTTCATTTCAATTTAAGCATCATTTCTGTCCTGTCATGATCAATTTTAATTTGCTTAAAATTACTTCCACATCCTTTCCTTTTGCATTCACTTTTCTTTCTCACCCTCGTTTTTTTTTTCTTTTTGGTCTCTTACACACTCATGTGGACTGAGTCATTATAACCACCCATCTTGACGAGTGGAGAAGCCCCACAGCATGAAGATATGACATCTCCAGCTGACAGAGTATATGAAGAAAGCACAGGCAGGACGTGTCAGTTCATCAGTATGAAGCTCGGGTAACTGGGAAAGAAAGGGAGTTATCAAAGTTTGAACATGGAATGATTATTTTTATCAGTAAAAAGAAGACAGAAGACTAAGACTCTGAGACCAAAACCCCAGGAACATCAAAGAGATGTCAAAAGAGGACTTCTCACTACGGCACTAGCGCGTGAAGTCTCCAACAACTCTGCAACACCTCTGTGGGGACAAATAAAGAAAATAGCACGATACACAACCGCCAGAGCCACCCTCCTCAGAGAAACTATAGAAATCCTATCCAGTCACGGGATATGTAACAAAGAAATGTCAATGGACCTCCCACATGTATGGTGCACGCTCATTAATACGCACGCTCCTAATCACACACCTAGAATATGACGCACACGTTCTTTACTATCTATAGCAAACTTCTATTTTTGAATTCATAACTGGAACTCTGTTTTTTTGTTTGTTTTTGCATTGGAATACTTATGCCTGAAGAAGCCACCCGTGGTGGTGAAAGCTACCGTGTTTGTACTAGTGTTTCTAATATTACACCAATAAAACAGATTTCAGCGTTTTTAGTATTACTGGTGCATGTCTACCTAATTCTTCCGTTATTTTGTTAAATTTGAATTCCCTGTGTGTTTTTCCGAAATTTTATTTTGTGGAATATTTTCAAAGGGTACACTATTTTCGTATTCATCTGCTGGTATGACACTTATTGCTTGCTTTAACTTTTAATTTTTGATGCAGCCAAAAGACGAAGGGTTCATGCATCAAGCAATTCCTGGAAGTTCCATCCTCTGGCAAGAATGTGTCCCTAACCCCAGTAAAGAGAAGACCATCATAAATTGCAAATACATCATTCTACTTATTTTGTTTACATGGCTGACGCTTCATTCTGTAGTGATATCATAGCCAAGGAACCAGCTGTCCACACACTTCCCTGGATTGAACACAAGTTCTGCGCTATTTGATCAGCTTGGTGTTTTTATCAGAGCTACACAGAAATCTCCTATAACATCTTTTTAGCACAAGCAATTATTTAACACATGCTCTTTCATATCATTATTTAAAAAACAAAAAAAATTCAAGTACTGTTTACAGAGCCTGAAACTTTTTCAAGTACTTTCAAGGACTTGAAAATGAACCTTTTTAATTCAAGGACTTTTCAAGGAGCGTACGAACCATACAATTACATGAACTGTAAACAACTCGCACACAGGGGTGCAGAAAAGTTTCAGGGCCCAATATTTTCCCAGAACATAGTTTTTTTTGTCCAAAATTTCCTCAAAAAACTGTAGTGGACTTCCATACAAGTTTAAGCAATTATTAGACTATATGTCTAATAATTGCTTAAGCCTGCTCGACGGGAGTCCTGGAGTGCTCTGCAGACTCCGCTCCCTCCTCGCACCGGTGCTGCAAGAGGTCGTTCTGTTGACTCATCTTCCCGCTCCTCCTCTCAACGTCGTACTTCGCCACGAACAAGTCGACATCCTGCTGTGATTCCAGGTTCTAAGACTCCACCCCCAGTGCTTTCCCTAGATTCTTTTCTCCGATACCTAGCTGAAGCAAAGGCGGATATACCGGTAGGTCCGCTTTCTCTTCATAAAATATATGAAGTATTATGCTCTCATAAACATCCTAGATTCTTTAATCAGTTTGTTGCACGTCATATGCTTGATCTTCCTACTGTTCTAACCCAAGTTTCTAGTGTGACATCTGTGTTTCGAAATATTGTGCTTTCCTATCCCGATCTCAAATTTTAGAATGAAGCAAGCGAAGAAAATAACAGATTCCAGCGCACGTGAATGTCGACCTGGGAAGGACCTACCGATTCAAGGTGGTCACACTTAACTGCAGAGGGTTCTCTGCTTCTCCTAGAAATGCCCTAGTGTACGAGGACTTGGCGCCTCTACACGCAGATCTTCTCTTGCTCCAAGAGACCAATTGCTCTGCTACCACTTTGTTCTCTCGTTGGCGGGCTTGGCCCTACGATTTTCACCATGCTTATCGAGTTGGACGGAATGGTAGCCTTGCATTGGGATCCATTACCGCCTACTCCCTCTGATTTCGACGCCAGTGATTTGTGCATTACATGTGGACAACCTCCAGGTCGTTGTCTTTTGCATTGAAAACGTGACCTATCATGTTTTTAACATATATGTCGTGATGAGCGTCTGTTACCTGATCTTCTCTCCACACTCCGTACAGAGCTGTTATGCATCCCACCGTCTGAATATATTCTCATCGGCGGAGATTTCAATTGTATGTTGTTGCCGGCCCTTGACCGCAATTCAACCGTTGGAGAATACCGCAGACAATGTGTATTACAGATTTCTCAGCTAGTTGATGATTTTCAATTGGTTGATGCGTTCCGGCATCTACACCCGTCGGAAATCTCTTTTACCTGGCGCTCTTCCATCCATGGCAGCACTACGGCAGCACGGCTGGATAAATTTTATGTTTCGCAATCTTCTTCTCCCGTCGATCACAGCTGCTGCCCATCATCCTTCCGCCATTTCAAACCACAGTATTGTCAGTCTGTCGGTGTGTGTTTCGCCTTCACCTTCAAGGACTCAACGAGTATGGACTTTTCTGGACTCGCTCCTGGATGATCAACAATTTTGTGTTGCTGTGCGCGAGATCCTCCGAAGTCGTCAACCCCTTCTTGATACTACGTCAGACGCGATGCAACTGTGGCTCAGTGTCAAATATGACTTGGTCCTTTTTGTACGGCGCTACTCCCATGCCTCTCGGAATGAGAGCGATCTGAAAATTGCGAATCTACGTGCTCTATCGTCGATGCTCTCTCTTGATGATCCGCAATACCCCGGCTATCTGGCAGATCTCCACGCTTTGCTTCTTCCTCGCGCATCCAATGCAGCCTGCAGGATGCATTTCTTGCATCTCTCCCCTACAGCTGATTCTGACGATTACTTAACCGCCTTGGAATCTCAACATCGTTCTGCTACGTCTTGGCGTCATCTTCGACTCCAGGATGGTTCCATCACTTCGAACCCATCGAAGCTATGCACTTTCACCAGACAGTATTTCACCGCGAAGTACAGTGCGGTAACGCAGTCTTCATCCTCATTAGCTTCTCCTCTTCTCTCCTCTCTTCCTCAGGTCCCCTCTACTTTATCTACTTCTTTACTCTCCCCTTTCTCTCTTCGCGAACTCCACGAGGCGTTCGATACTCTCAATCCTCATGCCGCTCCTGGACCTGATGGTCTTCCTCTGTCCTTTTATTGTGTTTTTCTACCGTGCCTTCTGCCTTTTCTGTCTGCGTGTTTCTCGTCTGCTTTTTCCTCTCCTGCGTTACTGCCTGACTTTACTTTGGCACACATCATCCTCCTTCCTAAGAAGGGTGACCACTTGGATCTTGGAAACTGGCACCCTATCTCTATCCTAAACGCTGACTATAAGTTCTATACAAAACTCTTATCCCGTCGCCTTAATTCTGTTCTCTCTTTCATTATTACTCCCGACCAGACATGCACTGTGCCTGGTCGGACTATTTCCTCCAACGTTTCTCTTCTCCTTCATCTTCACTTCCTCGCTCGCTCTTTTTCTGAACCTCTTGCTTTTCTCAATCTGGATCAAAAGTCCGCTTTTGATAACGTTTCTCACTTTTATCTCTCTGCTGTCCTTTCACAATTTGGCTTTCCTCCTGCCTTTTCTTCTGCTCTCTTGGCCCTTTATCAGGGCACCAGTTTCCATGTTCGAGCGGCCACATTTCTAACCGCTCCAATTCCGTTTAAGCGAGGCATCCGGCAAGGATGTCCACTCTCCGGCCAGCTATTCGCTCTCGCTTTTGAGCCTTTCCTGTTAGCAGCCCGAAGATCACTCCTTGATGTCCTACCGCCGACAGTGGCTAGTACTTGTCATCATCGAATAATTTTCACCACCTATGCTGATGATGTGACCTTTTGTGTCCGGGATGAATCTCAATTTGATCGCCTGTATTCTGTATATCAACAGTATGTTGCAATATCTGGAGCTGCGGTGAATGCCACTAAAAGTACTGGCTTATGGTGCGGGGCATGGGCTGCCCGCACCGATGCTCCTTGGGGTGCGCAGTGTACAGCCACTACACAGAAGAACCTCGGTGCGTATGTCGGATTGCCCTTGGCTTCTGCATCCGCCACCTGGACTGCTCTTCCCCGGATACAACGGACTGCTGCCTACTGGAGTAAGGCCCACCCTTTCACATCGTTCCGTCAACGAGCAGCCGCTGTTCGTTGACAACTTATCTCCCTATGCGATTACTCTTGGATGTCGACGGTTGTGCCTGTGTTCCAAACGATGATCATCACTTGCCTCTCAACTTCCGTCATCTGGTCTTCACATCACTGGGTTAAACCTGCCACGCTTCATCTACCAGCCTCATTAGGTGGCATCCAGCTTCCTGATTCAGCTATCCTTCATAAAACACATCGCATTATTCATTTCATTCGCCTTGCCACTTCAACTGTTCCGTCCCTTACCACTACCTTGAATGTTCTAGCTTCTTCCCATGACCCATCTTTCACCTTCCTACTGTTTCTGAAGATGGATGCATACTCTCTTCTCCCACCCCACCTCCTTCCTGTCCTGCGAGAGGGCCTTTCTCTCTTTCATTCGCTTCCTCTTCTCCGTTCATTTCCTTCTTCAACTCTTGATCTCCTAGATGAACCTCTCTTCGAATGAAAGAGAGAAAGGCCCTCCTGCGAGAGGGCCTTTCTCTCTTTCATTCGCTTCCTCTTCTCCGTTCATTTCCTTCTTCAACTCTTGATCTCCTAGATGAACCTCTCTTTTTCTCTTCTCTTATTCACCCTCCTAACCTCCCTTACTTTTACTTTCCTCATTGGATCCGCTCTGGTGTGATAACTGTCCGTTCTCTCGTAACTTCTGATCTAACCTGGAGATATCTCCAGGTTAGATCAGAAGTTACGAGAGAACGGACAGTTATCCCACCAGATATCCCTTTTGGGCTATAAATTTCTTTTTCTCAAAAAAGAAATTATAGCCCAAAAGGGATGTGGGCAACAACAGGCTATAAATTTCTTTTTCTCAAAAAAGAAATTTATAGCCCAAAAGGGAAGGAAGGAGACTACTTTTCCTGCAGCATTTGTTTATATAAACTGCATTCGAGCAGAGAAATATTTTTAGTAAGAGTAAAGTGTTCACCCAGTTTTCTCTTATTTTGCTTCCACCAGCCACCCTGTGCTAAGGAATCAGTGTGTGCAACCACCTAAGTGGGAATTGCCTTCCCCCAGTAGGGTATTATATTTCCATTGTCTCCGACCAACGCGGTCTCCCAGCTCAACCACCGCTAGACAAAACACACTATCACAACGAAAGGAAAGAGGGAGGAGCACTCATTGTTTATAGACTTTCTACAATTCCTTTTTTGTGCTTTCTAACCGTAGGTTGAAGAAGCGTATGTGCTCCAGCTTTGTCCGTCTGTCTGTCCTTTCCGTCAGCACGATAACTCGCGTAAAAATGGTTCGATTTCGATGAAATTTTATTGTGGTAGGGAACCACCTGGGGACGAACCCTATTGAAAATGGGCAAAATGGGGTCAAAGGTCAGGACATAAGAGCGAAATCGAACCATATTTACGCAAGTTATGCCCTTATGCGTCATAACTTGCGTAAATATGGTTCGATTTCGATGAAATTTTAGTATGTGGTAGGGGACCACCTGGGGACGAATTCTATTGAAAATGGGCGAAATGGGGTCAAAGGTCAGGAAACAGGAGAGGGATCCATTTCATCGCCCTTATGCGTCATAACTTAAGCAAAAATGTTTCGGTTGAGGCAAAACTTTATCATGTTGTTCAGGAAGTATACTTAACCGGTCCTGTTTAAATAAAATCGAAATGGGGTCAAAGGTCAGGGCATAGGAGCTAGATTTATTCTTAACTTGAGTAATGATTTCTGGTATGTTGGAAAGTGTATCATAATCAATGCACTGCACGATTTTACTGGATTTTACTAACTTGTTTACATAAGCTTGTATGAAGTTGTCCGCACCTGCATGGCCTATACAACATCACATTTAACTTTTGGGCCATGTCAGTCACACGCAACTTCTGCATGTTTTGCTATAAATGGACTTGTGGTCAGCCAACTAGTAGGTGGTATAAATATTTTGGGAATCCCATTACTGGAACTTCAGATATTTACTTCTGTTTATCTGCCCCCCCCCTCCCCCCGCTTTCTACAGAACGCACATGCACCCGCTGGCAGCGCAAAGTGTTAAAGAAGTAGAAAATATTTATTATATATTTCGAAAAATAATTATTTTTGTTATAACAATGACATATATGTCCAAAAAAAGGGTGGCCTAATGATGTCCCCTCTCTCATGTTTATTTGCTGGGATAATTTTACAAGAACTTGAAAGCAAGGTAATAAACACATTAACAAAACAGCCATTAATATATAAATGTTATGTAGATGACATTTTTTTGGTTTCAAATATGCAAGAGGGGAACTTAAAAATCTTAGCAAAAAGATTTACAGAAAACTTGCCAACCATTGTTCTAACTTTAGAAATGGAGAAGAACAAGAGTATAGCATTTTAAGATGTGTGGGTAACAAGAACAAATCATGAATTTCAATTTAATGTACGTCGAAAACATCCTATCTATGTACCAATACTAATTCCGAATAACTCTAACCATCCGGTAGCACAAAAAAGGAATGCTCTTTATAATTTGATAAAGAGAGCATATATACACAAGCAAATTTGAATTTCAGAAAAAAGAATTAATGTGGGTAACAACAGTTTCAAAGAAATATGGTTATTCTGATCATGTAATAAATTACTTAATAAAAAATTGTAAAGCTGCAGTAAATAATATGAACAAGATCACCAAGCAAAGAGGTGATAAACATGAACAAGACCAAAAACAATACATAGGATATTTTCCATATATTGATAAAGTAACAGCAAGAATTAATCATGAAGCAGCAAAATATAAGAAAAATATTAGACAATCTGTAACAACAATGGCAACAATGATAAATAATACAAAGCAAAAAATCCCTGACCTACAAAAAGAAGGCTTATATAGAATACCTTTAGACAATGGAAATATTCAAGTAAAAAAGATTATTTATAATTATGTATCAACCAAAAACAGACTTATAAAAAGAAGAAATCAACACATCAAAAATTGGGGAAAAAAAAGAATGTTACAGCAATTATGCAGTGCATCATTGCTGTAACATTCTCTAGCAGTACTGTTTTGAGGAAAATGCGAAACCAAAATTTGAAGATGTTCAAATCAAGAGTGGATATAAGAATGAATGGGAGTTGAAGTACTCTGAGGCTGTTACCATAGAAAAAACAACCACACAGAGCCTGTAATAATAATGAACTAATTATCACAGAAGAACCTTGGAAAGCATTGATTAAAAGGAATATAAAGAACAACAATGGAAAAAGAAAAATAGGACAAAAAGGAATGAAGGAAACACAAGAGAATTACACAGCGAGTAAAAGTGCAGATGGCAGCACAGCATCAAAAACACGAGAAACTTACCAATGTACGAAGAAGAAGCACATGATCAGTCAGCCCTTTCGCACACATAGGTGGACCCCATAGTAAAGATTAAAATTAGCAGTTGCCACTCACCATGTGGCGACTAAATAAAATAAAATGTCCAGTAGAAAAAGTAACTTTAGTCGCCACGCTCGAAAATCTGCCTTTTTTCATTGCTAAAGAATTAATTTGCGTTTTTAATACGCTCCTGTTATTGGAAATACATTTTCAAATCATCCAACACATGTGCGGTGAAAAACAGCCCTTTCCTTTGCAAATAAGTGGGTACAATCAATTTATAGATTTACTCTTCAAGAACGGGGGCAGTCGTTTGTTTTTCCACTTAAGTTAGTGCACAAAGTGACCATATCGGGAATGGACACCTGTGGCTTTAGATGGAATTGTGGCATCACAACCCTTCGTCAGCAGCTCGTTTTTAAAGTTTGATTTCTCTGAAAATGCACGATTTTCCATTGCTGAGGCATTTCTTGTTTATCATCAAACAAAATGGGCAAGTATTTTCCCCTTTTGTTTATAAAAAGAAATCAAAGATAGAAAATTCGGGCTTTACATTCAGCTGCTGCACGCCGTCTTTCATTCCACGCAGTCGCGTTTCTTTCGCACTTGTGAAGTTGGCTTTAAAAAAAAAAAAAAAACCTCTTGTCTGCTGCCCCTTAATGTTACCAAGGGATGGGTAAAAAATGTTACTAAGGGATGGGTAAACAGAAGATTTTCAGCGAAATTAAATATAAAAAATCAGTACTGTATGGTTCACTCTGCCGTGATATTCATTTTTACGGGTCAAGGAAAAGGGGTATTCGATCACGGGCGGAATAAGTACCGATTTTGAAATTTAATTTAGCTTTAAAAAAGCGGAAAAGAAAAAGCACTTTCCGTATCGATTGGTTTTGAAGAATAGGCTGTTAGAAATAACAAAAACTGCGCTTCACTAGAAAAAACTTTTAAAACACGAAGTTGTTCTTTTTCACTATTACTGAAGATATTAAAAATGAGAAACATAATCAGAAAAAATATAACACAAGAATATAACCAGAAAGTGAAAAGAAAGTGCATCCTGGGGTAAGAAAAATTCAAAATTTAGAAAACTACAGAACATTTTCATCCATGCTAAAACAATTTTCAGGCGACGAACGGCATGAAGATGCTCAAATTATATCGAACAAATGTCGCGACATTAAAAACATCCAATAAACAGTCCCAAAAATGTTTGATGAATGTTAGAATTTTGAAAACATTAAAATAAACTTTGAACAAATGATTGAATAACATTATTTCATAGATTTTTTATTTCCGTAATATATTTGATGTTTCCCGCATTCCGTTATTTCCGTAGTGATCGACGATTTCCGTAGTGACTGGAGAATTCGTAGCATTTGGAAGATCTGAGGTGGGCAAACAGGAAAAAATGACAAATCATTAAAATTCTACCAAAACGTTTTCTCAAGGGGAAAAAAAAACGACAACCAGATTTTTTATTTCCATAATATATTTGACATGTCCCGTATTCCGTGGTGATCGACGATTTCCTTAGTGACTATGGAGAATTCGTAGCATTTGGAAGGTCTGAGGTGGGCAAACAGGAAAAAATGACAAATCATCAAAATTCTACCAAAACGTTTTCTGAAGGAAAAAAACCAAAAAAAAAAAAAAACCCGACAAACTAGATTTTTTATTTCTGTAGTATATTCGATGTTTCCCGTACTCTGCAGCGATCGATGATTTTCGTAGTGCCGGCCTATGGAGAATTTGTAGTATTTGGAAGGTCTGTGGTAGATAAACAGGAAAAATGACAAATCATTGAATTTTCTACCAAAATTGAACTTTTTCTGACAACACCCCCCCCCCCCCCAAAATGACAACCTGACACTGGTTTGAAAACCGGACAGAATCTGATGGAATTAGTATACTGTGCAAGTTTTCTTATTTCGTCACGACTATTTTTTCAACACCTGTGAAGGTTTATCAATGTTTTTAATGTAATATTTATTAACAACCCAGGAAATTACTGAATATTTTCTGTTAGCGGTCAGGAATCATTGCGAGTCTGTAAAATAAAGTGACCAGGTTGGTATGACATTTCTCCCAATCTCAGCTGTACCACAAAATGATTCTACTATAAGACATGAAACTCATTTTTGAAAGCTATACAGCCAGTTTTCATTTTGACACCAAGAAGAACCTAACCAAAAATAAATGGAATGAAAAGAAAAATTTAGCAGAATGGAAGCTTCGAAACATGTCTGAATATTTTTGACCATCAATAACTCACTAAAAACCGCTAGAGAAACAAAAAAACAAGCATTTTTTAGTACATGAAAGTCATACTACAAATTGTTGAAATACTCAATACTGCTGACTGTTATGTCAAGCAATGCAGAAGTTAAGAGAATGCAAGCATTGTGAGCAATGTTCATGATGACAAGACAATGCTCATGAAAAGAATGACTTTAGAAAATACAGCAAATTAAATAAAGCAAGTACTGCCTGAAAAATTTTACCTATCCACTGCTATCAATTTATGGTGGAGATTGAGATTTTATTTGTGAACATAGCAAGAGACCAAATTAAAAATGATTAAATTATACATACATATCACTAAGCATTCTCTGAGATTCAGAGGTTAGCTCCAAAAAGAAATACAAACTTCCAGATATTTTTACTTATTGTTGTTGTATCAAACTTCTCCATTTACAGCGATCTTGACATACAACTCGTGCTTCACTGATATCCATTACACGCCGTACACAAGATCTTTTATACTTCATACTCATTAACTTTTTCTCATGCAGACACTCCTGAATCTGATCCACCCATGTCTTCCTTGGCCTTCCTCTGCCTTTCCTTCCTGCCACTTGGGCTGAAAAGATTTTCTTAGTAAGTATTTCATCACTCATTCTTTCAACATGGCCAAACCACCGAAGCATATTGGTCTCCACCTTGCTAACAACATTTTGCTTTACATCACACAACTGCAATACATCTTCATTCCTCACACAATCAGATCGTGTCTTGTTACAAACCCCACATAAGTAACGCATTTCTCCAGCACACAAACGCCTCCTATGTTTCTTCTGCAGTACCCAGGTTTCACTGTCATACATCAGAGTAGGAACAATTACTGTTTTATACACAGCCATGTGGGGACTCTCTAGAGAACCCATCATTCCTGTGAAAACCTCCCAGAGCAGCTATGACTTCCAAAGAAGAATTCACTTGCCTACTGATTTCACCATCTAACTTGTTCTCTCTGTCAAACATGCTTCCTAAATATACAAACTCACTCACCTGGTCAATCACAGTGCCATTTAGTCTTACATTACATTCAGTGCTACCAGTTCCTCTCTCAAACACTGGTTTTTCCCTTCTTTATACTCAGTTTGAATTTCATGCAAACTTCGTGCATCCGAGTCAACATACTCTGCAACTCACTTTAGCTCTCTGCCAACAGGACAGTGACATCAGCATACGGCAATCTGCACACACGGATATCACCAAGACATAAACCACTATTATCTATTTTGGCATCACGCATGCATGCGTCCATAAATATATTAAACAGCCATGGTGACATTACACAACCTTGTCTAACTCCTGCACCAATGGAAAACCATTTTGATAAAACACCATTCACTCGTACACAAGCTCTACTACCAGCATCCCCGCACGGGGATAACTGGTTTTCCAGTTATTTGGGGAGCGGCGCCCCCACGGCCCGAGCTGACCTTGTGACCAATTCTGTTTTGATTTCGTCTTGATATGATGATACCACCGAAGGGACAGCTGTTAATCCAGCTGATGGGGAGTGGCGACCCCACGGCCCGAGCCAACAGTTGTGTTTAAAAACTTTTTCCATTTGTGTTAGTTGTTGTTAGCTCGCCACGCACCCGCCTCAGTCCTGTGGGTTGCTGAGGTTGTGATTATGCGCCAGCCCTTTTCTTGGCTTTCTTTTCCCTTTTCTGTTTTCCCATTCTTCTCCACTTCCTTTTTCTCCATTTTCTACTCCTCTTTCCTTTCTTCTCCACTTTCTGTCCCTCCTTTGTTTCTCCGGGTTGGTTAGCTAAACCTGCCTGCACGTTTGCCGTGTGCGGTAGCCCGTAAGGTGGAAAACGGGATGCTGGAGGCTGAGGTTACTGGGGACCAGGTTGTAGTTGTCACCAGTCGCCAACACTCCTCTTTGCCCCCTGCTTCACCCTAAACGGGCGGCTAGGAACTAACACACTCCTAGTCAATCGGCTTGTCGCTACGTACGGCGGGGTGAGTTTGGGGATAGTGTAGGTATGCCAAAAGGGTGCTACCAAGACCTGGGAAGATTGCGGTACTCACTGAGCGCATGCTTGCACTTTCAACCTGCTATATCCGCTGCTTAGCCCCAGAGCCGTGTCCTGCGTCCAAATGGGCTTGCGGACCTCCGGCTCTCCCCTGTTGGGCTCGGTTGTGGGCGGGGAATTCAGCGGATGAATTATCTTTTGCTCTTCATGGATTCATTTAACTCTTCCCCTTTGAAAAATAAAAATGCTTTGGACTCGGAGCCTAACTCCACAAACAAAAGAATAAGAACATTATCGGGACACAATGCACGATTTTTTGTCATTCATGCCATAGAGGATACTCACAAACTCAGTTTGAAGTCCCCTTTCTGGATTCAAAAGCCATCCAGGGTGCTGTTGAGTCGCCAAAGAATGTCAAGAAATTGCAATCTGGAGATCTGTTGGTGGAGATGTCAACTCCCCACCACGGTGCACTGCCTTTGAATATTTCCCACTTAGGTGATGTGCAGGTGGACATAAAACCTCACCATTCTCTGAATTCATCCCGAGGTGTCATCTCTGATCGAGAACTCGTGGATGTCTCAGAGGATGAACTACTTAAAGAGCTTGCCGATCAAGGTGTCACAGCAGTCCGACGAATCAAGTTTCGGAGGAATGAGGATCTGGTAAATTCCAGAACTATTATTCTTACATTTAATCGCCCGGCTATTCCATCCTCCATCTATGCAGGGTATTTAAGATGTGACGTGCGTCCCTACATTACCAACCCACTTCGTTGCTTTAGATGCCAAAGGTATGGTCACTCTCAGCAGTCATGCCGTGGAGCTGCAACTTGCAGCCGCTGTGGCTCTCACGACTATCTTCAGAACGATTGCTCTGCTGCAGCCCCCCACTGTATTAACTGTAACGGAGACCACGCGGCCAATGCTAAAGACTGCCCGAAGTGGGTTGAGGAAAGAAAAATCCAGGAAGTGAAGACCCTTGAACACCTCGCCTACCCGGAAGCAAGGAGGAAGGTTGTTCCTGCTACTCCGGGAGGACGCACCTACTCTTCAGTCTTGTCTTCCAAAACATCTGTTTCTACCCAGACGGATATAAGCATTCCAAAGAACTGTCCCTTTTCACTGCCAGAAATATTAGCTGCTGGTCTGAAAGCCCTTAATGCTTCCACCACCGAACCTTTGCCTTCCCAACAGCAGCCCACCGTTGGAAAACCTTCTGCAGCCTCGCTTAGGCAGGTGGCTCCTGCACAGGCGAATCGTGCTGCACAGCCCGATTCTTTGACTAGTAAGAACAAAGGAAGGAACCAGACTCAAGCAGCCACTCGGACTCAAACCGGAACAAATCCATCCCAGCCCTCCTCTCGGAAACGTACACCAGTACTCCCCCAGACAACCCGCCGGCTAAAAGTGCTGCAGAGCCACCTGAGGAAATGATGGACTCCGACACTTTTTAAGTGTCCCATTTCCTTCTCCAAACTTCACATTCTCCCATCATGAATCTCATCATACAGTGGAATTGCCGTGGCCTCCGTTCACGATTTGATGGGCTTGCTCTCTTCACACACCCCACTTTGCGTGTGCCTCCAACAGACAAAGCTCCGCTTTACCGATACTTTTGGTGCGAAGATACAGTACATTTCGCAAAGACCCTACGCGTGGAGCTATCGCATGCGGAGGAGTGGCCATTCTTGTTCCTTATGGTGTCCCAGTCACGGCGATTGCTCTGCGCACGTATCTGCAAGCAGTTGCAGCAAGACTATCTGCTAACACTCTGATCACAGTATGTTGCATTTACTTACCACCAGATGAAGCTGTTAGCCCTTCAGACTTGGAAGATTTGGTTGACCAGCTACCGCCTCCGTTTTTCCTTCTCGGAGATTTCAATGCACACAATCCGTTGTGGGGAGACCGCAGTCGTGATCCCAGGGGCCGCGTTATCGAGTCCCTGCTGTACAACACATCACTCTGCCTCCATAACACGGGAGCAAATACCTACTTCCACGAACCCAGCCGCTCGTACTCAGCCATTGATCTGTCGCTGTGTTCACCATCCTTATTTCCTGACTGGTCTTGGAGCGTGTCTGGTGATCCCCTTGGCAGCGATCACTTTCCAATTTTTCTTCGACTCCCTGGTGACGGCTACCGCCATCCAACCCGTCCCCTAGATGGGATATTGATCGAGCCAAGTGGGACGCATTCAGTGCTACAGCGATTATTACTTCTACTATGGTGGCCACAGGTACTATCAGCGATACGGTTGCAGCGGTCACGGATTGTATTGTGCAAGCGGCAGAACTCACCATTCCTAAAACGTCAACTAAACTTCCAAGTTGCCCAAAGCCATGGTGGAATTCGAAATGCAAGGCAGCACATCAGGCCCAGCATAGGGCTTGGGGCAAATTTCGTCGCTATCCCACCGATGCTAACCTTCTTGCTTTCAAGAAGGCCAAGGCTTATGCAAGACTGGTTCGTCGTCGCCATAAACGGGAATCCTGGATCTAATATGTATCCGGCATCAACACATCTACCAACTCCAAAATGGTTTGGGACAGGATTCGCAAGATTCGGGGAAAGTACCCATCTGGCAAGATCTCCATCCTCGAGAGTGGTGGGGGAATGGTTGCCGACGCTCGGGGTATCGCTGACTGTCTTGGTACAGCGTTTGCTTCAGTTTCCAGCAACTGCAATTATCCTCCTTCTTTCCAAGAGCTTCAGTCACGGCTGGAGAGAAAACGAATTTCCTTTCGACCGTTTTCCTCGGAGGACTATAACAGCCCGTTGACAGCGGTGGAACTGAGGATTGCTCTAAATCGCTCTGGCCGAACATCTGCAGGACCTGATAACATCCTTTACGAAATGCTGAAGCACCTTTCTCGATCATCTCTCGACTGTCTGCTAATCCTGTTTAACAGGATTTGGCAAGAGCACGTTTTCCCCGATTCTTGGCGCACAGCTATTGTGATACCTGTTCTCAAACCTGGTAAAGATCCGAAAAACCCGTTCAACTACCGACCAATTGCCATGACAAGCTGCCTCTGCAAGGTGCTTGAATGCATCATCAATTTCCGCTTGATCTTCCACTTGGAAACCCATCACTTTTTGTCACCCCATCAAAGTGGACACCGTCGTTTTCGCTCCACAACTGACCACCACCTTCGCCTTGAGACATCGATCAGAGAGGCGTTTGTTCTACGACAGCACATGGTCTCCGTGTTCTTTGATATGGAAAAAGCGTATGATCGGACCTGGAGATATGGCATTCTCTGTGATCTGCACGACTGTGGATTACGGGGAAATTTACCAACTTTCATTGCCGGTTTTCTCCAGAACCGGATGTTCCATGTGCGCGTTGGGTCGACAGTTTCCGCAATGTACCCGCAGGAGCAAGGTGTCCCTCAGGGCTCGATCTTATCGGTCACTCTCTTCATCCTTCGGGTGAATCATATCTTCAATTTACTTCCTCCGATGGTTCGCGGCACTATGTATGTGGACGATCTTCAGATTTTGTGTTCTTCCGTCATCATGCGCACCATTGAGAGACAGTTGCAATCGTCTATTACCAAGATCTCTTCCTGGGTCTCACGCAACGGCTTTGGCTTCTCGTCACAGAAGACTGTTTGCGTGCATTTCTGCCGCAAACGCAGTCTTCATCCAGAACCCCACCTCCGTCTGGGGAGCACCACCATTCCAGTTGTGACAGAGGTCAAATTCTTGGGATTGACTTTTGACCGCGCACTCACCTTCCGGCCTCATATTCATTCCTTAAAGGTGAAGTGCACAAAGTCATTGAGTATCCTGAAAGTCCTCTCCAGAACATCTTGGGGGCCGACAGGTGCTCAATGCTTCGCATTCATCACTCCCTTGTCCGGTCAAAGTTAGAGTATGGCTGTATAACCTACGGATCTGCACGGCCTTCGGAATTAAAGCTCCTCGATCCAGTCCACCACCAAGCTTTACGCCTGTGCATCAGTGCTTTCCGTACGTCTCCTGTCCACAGCCTGTATGCCGAATCTCATGAACCACCGTTATGCCTCCGCCGTAAGCAACTGTCTCTCCAGTTCTACATCAAGCTGAAATCTCTCCCTTATCACCCACTGCACGATTCCATCTTCACGCCACAATGTGCTCGCCTATTTTCCAATCGCCCTTCTTGTGTTCCCACCTTCGGGATTCGGATGTCAGACATAGTGCGAGATGCCTGCATAGACTTGTCATTAATCGGTGTGACCCGTGCCTTTAACGATCCACCTTGGCAGCCAGTTCAGGCAGTGACTGACCTCTCTCTTTCTGGATGGCCTAAGTCCTCCACACCTGCACTGGTGTACCAGAAACTTTTTGTTGAACACCTTTTCCTCTATCCCGATTTCGTGCCTGTCTTCACCGATGGTTCGAAATCCGGTGATTTTGTGGGGTCCGCCTTTGTTTGTGCAGATGAGACTTATGCTGAGAGGATTCCGCTGGTTGCGACAGTCTTTACGGCAGAGATGCATGCGGTGCACCTCGCTTTGCGCCACATTCATTCCAAACACCATCGTCGCACTATGATTTGTATTGATTCTCAATCAGTTATGAAAGCCTTATTCTCCCCGGAGAATAGTGACTCACCAATCACCAGAGATGTCCGTCGTCTCCTGGGAACTTTGGCGGGTGCTGGGTTCCTGGTCCGATTCTGTTGGATTCCTGGCCATGTTGGGATTCGGGGTAACGAGCTCGTCGACACCGCAGCCAGATCTGTTCCATCTTTGGCAATCACCAGACTGCCACTATTTTTTCGAGATTTTCACCCGTGCATCCGCAAATTTATCATGGAGGAGTGGCAGTCCCTGTGGACTCAACAGGGCAGCAACAAACTTCTTTCCATCAAACCGCAGATCGGACTATGGCAATCTGGATTGCGGAAGAATCGTCGCGAGGAAGTAGTTCTTGCGCGTCTGCGCATTGGGCATTGTCGTTTCACCCACCGCTTCTTGCTGTGTGGCGACACTGCCCCAATGTGCGAGACGTGTAACAGTCGTCTCAGTGTCCTTCATGTCTTGTGTACTTGTGTCCGCTTTCGTGATAACCATTTTCAACATTTCCGAGCTTATTCATTGGAAGACAATTCAGCTTCCCTTCAAAGAATCTTAGGTGACTGTTGTGATACGTTCGCAGTTTTTTCATTTTTCAGGCAAATTGACTTTCTTAAACTAATCTACATTACCAAGCTTTTATCGTTCTTGTTTTTCAGTTGTCCTACTCCGCCGTGCTTCTTATTACTCTTCCTAGCTTTTAACTTGTTTTCTTTAATTGCTTCGTGATTGGCGCTCTTTGGCCAGACCTGACCCTTGCGCCATTAAAATACACCAACCAACCAACCTACTACCAGCATACATGGCTTTTACACTATTAAGTAGATTCCCAGTAACACCATTATCATTCAATACCTTCCACAAAAGTGTCCTATTCACTCAGTCGTAAGCTTTCTCTAAATCTATGAAGGCCGTAAAAACTTTCTTCCCAACAGCCAGATACTTTTCAATCATCTTGCGTAATGCAAAAATCTGGTGTGCAGCCTTTACCAGGCATAAAACCACTCTGAACATCCCACACTTTCAATGATGTAAGACCCCCATACTTTTTCAATAACAACCTTACCAAACACTTTCCCTGGCACACTCAGTAGGCTAATACCACGATAGTTCTTGCATTCAGTCTGATCACCTTTTTCCTTATACAAGAGAACAATAATAGCATCCTTCCAATCCCGAGGGACCATTGCTAACTCCCAGCACAACTGGCAAATTTCAGTTAACCAGTCAATTATAGAGTTACCACTTTATTTCAACATCTCTGCAGCTATGCCATCAACTCCTTGAGCCTTACAATTCTGAAGAGATTTTAGAGCTTTACACACTTCTTCTCTTGAGATCCCTCCTGTGCTTTCATCCCTCATTGTGACATCATCTGTGTCTGCCTCAGAATCATCTTTGCTTTCCTGATCTAATAACTCATAGAAGTATTCACCCCATCTGTCACTTAACTCATTGGGCTCCCATATCATTTCCCCGATCTCATTCTTCACACAACTTACAACAATAAAGAAATGTCTAAATAGTGTAGTTGTCTGTTAACTTCTTTTTCCATAGTAACTTGTATCGTTGGATAAAAACTATTGTATTTTTTTAAAAGAACTTGAAACATTTGTAAAAAAATACAATAGATTTTATCCAACAATACAAACTACTTATTGCTAAATGAAATTTGAATTTGGTGTATAAATCACAAGATTCTATAGTTTTGATAAAAATCTAAACATAAAAAGAATGTGTATTTCAGGATAATTAATTACAGGTTTTTGTTATTGTACAACACAAATTAGGAAATCATAAAAACGACAGTTTAAGAAAGTTACCTTTTAAAATTTCCTGAATTTTCAAAATATGGAACCTCAAGTTTGGTTGAATTTTTCTTTTATCTGAAAACAAAAGTTATTTTACAGAACCAAAATACTAACAAAACATATGGAACAAACAATCTGCCATACAGTTTCATAACTGACAACTTGGAATTATAAGATAATAAATGAATTCCTCAAAGAATAAATCTTTTTTTTTTTTTTTTTTCGTCTTCACAGTGTGGAACACATGGTAAAACCTTTACAACTTCAATGAAATTGGAAAGATCTTTCAATTCTTTCTTCCGCTCAGAACTGACACGAGTTCTTGGAAATATTAATTATTCAAAATTCAATAAAATATCTGCTCTTTTTATAATGATGTCAACATATAAGGGAGTTATGTTGGCTATTCTGAGTGGAGCGCAGTTTTTTCGAACTCTTCACTCAGTCTGATTTTCATTTTCAGAAATGTTTCCTCTATTTTGAAGCTGAAACACAACATTTACAGAACAAAATCATATTTTACATTAATACTGAATAGAGGGAATTGCAAGAGAGAGAAAATGATTACAGGAGAAATCGCCACATCATCTAGCTTCATTTTTGCATGTTTTGAAAGACGGAATTCCGCTTTCAGCCGGAAACACACACCCCCACCCCCACCCCCACCCCATTCTCATCACTCTCGAGAACGACTCAAATGATGACAACAAAGACAAAGTTCCCTGAATCCGAGGGAGAAACTAATGGCTAAAGATTACAGTGAAATTTTTACTCTGCCAAATTACCTTTTCGGAAATTGTTGCCAACAGTTTCAAGCTGAAATACAAACATTTTTGCAATAGAGTGATATTTAGCAACAATACTGGGCACAAGCAATTGCGGAAAAAGAAATAATGATTACAAGATTTTTTTTTAAGTTTTGAAAAACGGAATACTATTCCCAGACGGAAAACGATCTCCCCCTACACACGTTAATTCCCTCCCCCAAATTCTTTTCAGTTTTGTATCGATTCCAAATAATGAAAAACGCGGAATTTTGCAAAAGAATCTCGTGCCTGATTTGTAAGTCAGTGATATGCAAATTGAATTGTCCAGGCCGCTACGTATGGAAGCAGATTCATGTGTCCATAAATTGATTATATTTCCGACATGAACGGTGTATTCGACTGCAATTTTTGGAGCTCTGCGAAGGATTGGTTTTTAACGCACGTAATTTTATGACGGATACGTTTTTAAAGCTCGAATTTTGTGAGTAGTCAAAATACGGACCCAGATTATATTTTCCTAAAATTTTTCTAAGGCGGGAGACTTCTTCCTAGCAACTCTACTGCGGCAGGACCAAGGTCTTGGCGGGAGTTTCAAACTTTGGAACAGAATCCTGCCATCACGCGTGTTCTGCTGTTGTTGGCTTGAGGCAATTTTTTTCTATGGACACCTAACAAACACTCTCCCCAGCAATATATGGTTTAACACGGCTTGGCGCCTCCCACTTTCACAACATGTTAGTGTGGAAGGGAAAAGGGTCTTTCAAAAAGCGCAGGGAGAAACAATCTCCTACCATCCCAAATGGTAGGGGTGGATTGATGTGGATGGATGGAGGGCAGGGGGGCTGTTCGGTGCTTTGGGCAGAAGGGAGGGGAGTGTAGACAAGGAGTTACCCACAGATACATTGCAACCGAGCGTTGAGCTCGCAAATTTAAAATAAAAAATGTTTTGCAAGGAATTGAAATTTAAGATTTAACAAAATATTTTACAAGGAAACTGAAACTAAAATTAAAATAAACATATTCTGCAAGGTATTGAAATCTGAGATTAAAAAGAAAATATTCTGCAAGGGGGCGATTTTGTTCTGAAGCAGAAGTCGCAGTTTCTGCTCCTAGTGCTTCCGCGATCTGACAGGTAGTCACGTGACTCAGAGGGTTTCATCGCGTTTCTCTGCTTGAAACACATGCATCAGGATAAAAGCCGACAGAATTTATAAATGCGACTGGAGCAAAAAATTTCGGTTTGATTTTATTAAATTACAATTTGTTGAAGCTACATTTTGCATCTATGAACTCAAAGTAATGACTGCAAATTGTGAAATTTGAAGTAAAATAAGTTGGCCCCAGGACCAAATTTCTAGATGCCCAGATGGTGAGCCCTGAGTTAAGGCTTACGCCCCCTGGTGGCCAAACCATTTTACACCAAAAATTAAAAATTATGTGTAAAATATTTCCCACCAGAAGCTCTGCAGCAGAAATAATTTATCAAATCGGAGTTTTAGAAGCAGAGATATCGGGGGAAACACAATTCACTTTTACACCCCCTAGTGGAGAATATATGCGTAACTTGAAAAAGTGACTATACCTAAAATATTCTTTTTGAAAGGTAAAAGAATTTTTGAATTAAAATATTCTTTGAAAGGTAAAAGAATTTTTTTAATTGGATGTTTAGAAGCAATATATGGAATAAAATGTATTTTGAATTCGACATCATCTGCATTTACGCCCTCTAGCAGCAAAATTGTGCATCGTAAAAAAAAACCACCGAAATGAAGGATCATCATTCGCACATTTCAAGCTTCCTAGCGCAAAAATAATTTTTAAAATCGGACTATTAGTTGCAGAGATATGGTCCAACAGATGGATGGATAGACGGACAAACCGATAACATAAGCACAATCTCTTTTTACAAAAGACGTGCTTAAAAGCATGTTCAAAAATTGCACTATTACTTATAGAACAACTTTCATCTAATAACTATTTTCATATAATTCATGCAATATTGGTTTGTGGTTCACATCAAAACATAAGAAATCAACAAATATGATCACATTTAAAAGATTCTATATTAATTTCTTTTAAAACTCTTGGCATTCGGAAGCAAAATTTGTCATTGGCCCATTTAGAACCAAGCTATAGAATTATTCAAAATACATGTCATAAATCAAGCACAGGCTAATCAAAACACTAAATTCTGTGGGGAAACTTTTGCCCATTTTCTGTGTGTCAGTTTGCCAGGAGTGTAAAAAGAAATTGTGAGACATCATCGATGGCATCACGAGAATAGAACTTATTGTTTGTTCAAGAGAAGTGAAGAAGAAATGTGGGTCGACCACAGAGCTGGTTCAATGCGAGATTGGACAGGAAGGAACATAGGAGAGAAGGGTCTTATGTCGACGATGTCACTTTTTTCACGTAATCGCTTTTGGTCTCACACACCATGTAAACAAAAAAAAACTAACATTTGAATTTCATTTTACATACATACATATTCACTAAGGTGTTCCCTGGGATTCAGAGGTTAGCTCCACAATGAAAAAACAAACTACCAGATAATTTTTAACTGATTATTTACTTACTGTTGCCGTATCAAACTTCTCCATTTACAGCGATCTTGACACACAACTCGAGTTTCACTGACATCCATCACACGACACACACAAGATCTTCTATACTTCATACTCATGATCTTTTCCTCATGCAGACACTCCTGAATCTGATCCTCCCATGACTTCCTTGGCCTTCCTCTGCCTTTCCTTCCTGCCACTTAGGTTAAAAAAAATTTTCTTAGTAAGCATCTCCTCGCTCATTCTTTCAACATGCTCAAACCACCGAAGCATATTAGTCTCCGCCTTGCTAACAACATTTTGCTAACTCACACAATCAGAGCATGTCTTCCCACAAACCCCCGTAAGTAACGCATTTCTCCAGCTCACAAACAACTCCTATGTTTCTTCTGAAGTACCCAGGTTTCACTGCCATACATCAGAGTAGGAACAATTACACTTTCATACACAGCCATGTAGGGACTCTCTGGAGAACCCATCATTCCTGTGAAAATCTCCCAAGGCAGCTATGAATTTCAATGAAGAATTCACTCGCCTACTAATTTCACCATCCAATTTATTCTCTCTGTCAAACATGCTTCCTAAATGCACAAACTCACTCACCTGGTCAATAAATGTGCCATTCAGACTTATATTGCATTCAGTAAAACCATTTCCTCGCTCAAAAACCATAACTTTGGTTTTTCCCTTCTTTATACTTGAGTATAACTGCTCAGTTTGAGTGAAATTCAAACTGAGCTGTTTGAATTTCATGCAAACACGGATATCACCAAGACATAAACCAGTATTATCTATTTTGGCATCACGTATGCATGCATCCATAAATATATTAAACAGCCATGGCAACATTACACAACCTTGCCTGACTCCTTCACCAACAGAAAACCATTTGGATTAAACACCATTCACTCCTACACAAGCTCTACTGCCAGCATACATGGATTTTACACTATTAAGTAGATTCCCAGTAACACCATATTCATTCAATACCTTCCGCAAAAGTGTCCTATTTACTCAGTCATAAGCTTTCTCTAAATCAATGAAGGCAGCACAAAAACTTTCTTACCAACAGCCAGATACTTTTCAATCATTATGCGCAACGCAAAGATTTGGTTAGTGCCGCCTTTACCCAGCATGAAACTACTCTGAACATCCCACACTTTCATTGATGTAAGACCCCGTACTTTTTCAATAATGACCTTACCAAACACTTTCCCTGGCACACTCAGTAGGCTAATACCACGATAGTTCTTGCAGTCAGTCTGATCACCTTTTCCCTTATACAAGGGAACAATGATAGCATCCTTCCAATCCCGAGGGACCATTCCTAGCTTCCAGCACAACTGGCAAATTTCTGTTAACCAGTCAATTACAGAGTCACCACCATATTTCAACATCTTTGCAGTTATGCCATCAACTCCCGGAGCCTTACCATTCTGAGAGATTTTACAGCTTTACACACCTCCTCTCTTGAGATCTCTCCTGTGTTTTCATCCTTCACTGTAACATCATCTGTTTCTTCCTCAGAATCACCTTTGCTTTGTTGATCTAATAACTCATAGAAGTATTCACCCCATCTGTCACATAACTCATTGGGCTCCCATATCATTTCCCCGATCCTATTCTTCACACAACTTACAACTTTGTTTCCCCCATTTTTTCTGAGTCACATGTAAAGATCCAGACTCAGTCGCCAGGTTGCCACTGGCGATAAACTTCGTCGTGGCGACTAAAAATGTTTCATCGACCTGTACCGGTACGGAAATTTTTTTTATTAAATTATTTAATTTTATTTAACTTGTGCTGTACGGTAGAAAAAGTTTAAACTTGTACAGAGCTCTCACGTTTTTGAAAATTTTTACTCCAAATGTACGGAAATCGCATGTCAGAAGCTATTCTGCTTGAACAGCAGAATAGAAGAAAAAAAGTTATAAGAAAAAGGTGAGGGCGTCATGTCGGTTTTTGATCACAAAGAATGTGCCAAGCAAGGATGATGGGTCATCGTGGGAGAAAGAGTTCGCATGGTCGAAGGGGGGGGGGCTCTTCCCTTTCGGGAAGTCATACTGGGAGAAATTTTTATATATAAAAAAAAATCTCCAACTTTTTAAATAACCGAATGCAAATTTTACAGTAGCCAAGACACGTCAAAATAAACTTCCATGTGAAATTTCGTCAAAATCCGATTAAAACTTTAGAAGTTAGGCATTTACATTTATTTTTTATGAATGTTCGCTGAAAGCCTGCATAATCCACTCTCTCTCGCTACCATCTCCAGCACCGAATTTAGCATGCACCTGCGGGCTTTTGAGCATCGCAAAGTGGCCGGCTAAAAAGAAACAATTTATTTTACGAATTAATACTGACCGAGTTTTCCATTCGCTTTCCATTCTCACTTACTTGTACCAATGGGGGGGGGGGGGTACTAAATTGACAATAGACCTAAGGTCTATTGTGCATCCCCAGCCCTAATCTCGAAAGAGACCAGATGCACGAGCAAAAGCAAGAATGCTCTTGACTGGTGCTAAAGGGAGATCACTTGGTCTCAAGTTGTGAGTACCAAAGTGTTCAAAGCCTGAGTGCTGCGAAAAAGTCACAGTCACAAAGAAAATGCAAGGAAGTCTCCTCTTCCAGATGGCATCCTCTACAAAGTGGATCTTCTTTCACTCCAATCAAATTAAGGTGCCTGTTAAGACGACAGTGTCCTGTAAGTAGACCAACAATCAGTCCAATATCCTTTTTTGTCAGTTTAAGGAGTTCCTTAGCCCTATGAGGCAAGGGTCCTTGATTAAGTTCCTTTGCCTGCCTTTGACCCCTGGTAGCATGCCAGAGGTCAAGCTGCTTAGTCCTCAGCAGCCTTTTAGTTAGTCCTCTGGCCACACCAGAGGCGAGCCCTAATGCAGGCTCTGGACCATAAAAAGCCTGCTCTGCTCCTCTTTAGCAAGAAGGTCAGCTTTCTCATTACCTTCAATACCCCTATGTCCTGGAACCCAGAAAAGTTGCACTTTGTTCCGGTTTGCCAGTTTAGTTAGGGTCTTGAGGCAGTTCCAAACAATTTTGGATGAAATGCAGCACTGACGAAGTGCCAGTAAAGCTGCCTGGCTGTCTGAACAAATCTGGATACGCATTCCATGCTCACTTAATAAAAAAATAATAATTGGTTAACTTGGCTTTTTGTCATTATTTTTACCAAAATAGTGTTTTATAGTGTATTTAGTTAATACCGAGTTTGAATTTTAACCAAACTCTCTATAATCCGGAAATTTCTAAATTCCGGAATCGGCAAAGTCCGAACGATTCCAGATTTTCGAGAAGGTTATTTAGTTGTCTGACTACGGAACTATGGATTTCGCTGTCGAAACTACGGATTCTATGAATTTTCATTTTTCATTTTGTTTCATTTTGCTATTGTTCTATGATATACATGAGATTCTTAAGCGGTTTCGTGTAAATCCGCGTTTGTTATCATCATTCAGATCATTCTCAGGATCAGTGTAAAACTGAAGACAATTTGTGGGGGGAGGAGTTTTCTATCTGTCTGGAGACTGTTTTTTCGTGTTTCAAAACTTTCGTAAACGGTGTAAAAACATTACCGTAAGCGATTTTTTTTTCTCCCGATGTTGCCTTTGTGTTCAGTTTTTTTGTTAAATATGATTTTATTGCATAAATGTTTGTATTTCAGGAAAACGGAGATTGGACGCCACAAAAATTTCCCCGTAATCTTTAGGCATCAGGTTCTTCCGCGAAATCGAGGAATTGGAATTACACCTATTTCATTATTCGCGAGATCAATGCACTAGTGACGGGGGGGGTCTTTGAAGCACAGAACAGAATTGCATCTTTACAAAAATTTCGAAAACAGAATGTCGACGGAGTTCAGATTTTTTCTGTTTTTTCAGCAATCGTAATTTCATTTTTTATCGTGATGTTATCTCTGCCCAGTATTATTGTTAAATAACATTTTACTGCATAAATATTTGTCTTTCAGCTTGAAAATAGCGGGAAAATTTCCAAAACCAGAAGTCGAATGGTGCAAAGATTTCTACCGTAATGGCAAACCCCCGCGATTTTCCCACTCTCCCGCATTGTTAAACATCCCCCGTCCCATAAGTTTTTACGTTTAAGCTTGATAAGGGAGGGAGATTTTAACGAAAATGGAAGTGACAAAGTTGAAATTTTTTTTAAATTGATGCGTGATGTTCAGAAGTGCTGATATTCTCAAAGTTGCACCATTTATCTAAAATAGTTAAAGCTTTGATATCATGCACTCATGGTCTTCAGGCTGAAAGTTCTTTCAGCATGATGGATGAAGTTATTGTTATCAGAGGGCATAAAAAAGAAAGAAAGAAAAGCGTCAATGAAGAAATAGGGAGAGAAAGACATCAGCAGAAAGAAAAAATTAAGCAATGGATGCTGTGCAACTACAGAGTCAACAAAAGACAAACTGACAGTAGTCCACGTTCCTGCTGTGTGTTTTGATTTTTCACCCAGTAAAAACGTTCAGCGTGTTTTTTTCCTTCTTTGGTCTCTTGACGTAAACTACAATTTTAGAGGCAGTATGATCATACGGTAAGTGGAGGTTCGTGCACTGTGGGTTCACTTGCTTGGATTTCCTGTCTGTCAAGTGTTGTGGGATTTAGAATGCATCTGACTGATTTTTACTGTTGGAAGTTTTGAACTTAAATCTTGCAATGTTACCTATCATGGCCTCACCAGGGGAATGAACTTTGTTTGTTGTGGTGCATCTTTTTCACAAAGGCATCTTTTTCACAAAGGCATGCATAGTTTTGTAAAAAAGCGCCTATGTTTGCCGCACAATAATGGTGTTTACCACTGACAACGCTCTTTGCCAATGCTGGCATATATGGTATTCCTGTGCATAAGTTACTTATTTCTTTTTACGCCAGTTCTGATGTTTACAAGATCGGCGAAGATTTTTCTTTTTCGTGTGTTAGACTGCTTTTTTTCACCTTACCATCAGCAGATGATTTAGTTCAAGTTTTGTCCGTTGTGTTGTTTCTGTAATACTGTTCATCCAATTATAAAAAAAATGTGTGTGGCTTTTAAAAATACTATTGTCTGCAGATGGGAAAACTCAGGAAATTTAATTTTGCAAAATGAGTAGTAACCCCAACTAACCGATAATCTGATATTTTTCCTGATTTATATCTATGACATCACGGTCAGCAAAAAGCAAAGACTTTTTTTTTTTTCATATTATCTGCCTTTCCAAGCACTTTCTACTGTAATCAGTGTGCTTTTAATAGTACCTCAAGAAAAACATCCCACTTCCTATTTCTGTGGTTTCATGTTGGAACATAATGCCAATATTCAGTTTTTTAACATTCTTCATGTTTTTCAAACACCTTTTTGAAAAATTGGAAACAGATTCACATTAAACTACATAGGTCTTTTACCAAAATACTTACTTGTGGTAAAAATAATTGAATCTGATAGTTTCTTAGACGTAGTTAAAAACTCCTAAATTGCAAAACAGACAGTAGCACAGTTAAAAAACATAAGTGAACCCCATAAAACTTCTTACATGATCATCTTTTGGAATTCTAATTTCTAGCTCAGTTTTCTTAAATTAACTTTTTGTTATATATATCCATTCAGAGGATTAATGGATTTTTTGACATAATCTCATGTTGCTGAATATTCCAGAAAGCTGAAAAAAAAACTGATGTGGTCATCAGTAGTGTTTTGCGCTATGTTACTGAACTAGAGTTGGCTGTTTTAAAATCTGCAGATGAAGGGGCAAATTGGTCCATTTTTAAGGAATCTTTGTCTCAAAATGATGACATGCCATCAACATTTCAGGGTCACCAAATCAGCACAACATGTAATCAACAAAGATGTGTTGCAGATGATGAAGATATAGGACTATTGATTTATTGAAAAAGAATTGCACAAAAACTTGAAAAAAATATTTAATAATGTCTAACCATCTGTTTTCTGCAAATATATGTCAACTCTTTAGATGATGTGCTATTTCCCAAATCTTCTGAAGGCCTAAAACAATTATGGTGATGATGCAATAATTGAAATGTGCAAAGTTTTAAAGTTTAACCCTGATCGTGCTTTGGAATAGTGGCTTCAAATCAAGGAGATTCTTGTTAGTTTGAATCCTAACAGAATTTTGTGTATTTCAAATGCTATGTTACACAAATTGGAGAGTTCAGATAAAAATAATCTGAAGCCTTTTGAAATCCTGAGAGATCTAGTAACTATGCTTTTAACGGCACTGCTGTTAAATGCTCATGTAGAATGTCTTTGGTCAGCAGTTAAAAACACAATTAGGTGAAAGGAGCCTTCTGGGCCATTTTATGTCAAATCATTTCATTTCATTTCATTCATTTTTCAGTTGCCACATATTACAATTCAAAATACAAACAATATAATCCATTACAAAAAATGTAGCAACCAGGAGGAGGAGGGAAAAGGGCGTAAGGCCTGACATAGCCCTCCCACCCCTAGTACTAAAAAAAAAAAAAAAACACACGAACAACAAATAACAATACAAAAGACAAGTCAAAGGCACATTGATTATAACTGAAACTTGAATTTTTTTTTAAATAGGTCAAAATTGTTAATAGATTTTATGTCATAAGGCAAGGAGTTCTAAAGTTTTGGACCCGAATAATTAATATTCATTTTAATTGTTTCTGTCCGAGGAAATTAGGTATGAGTGTTGATCGATTCCTGGTTTCATAAGTATGAGTACGAATATTTAATGATATTAAGTCATGGTATAAATCATTTTTAATTCTCCTGAACATTATTTTACCAAGATTATAGTCAAATAATTGTTTTATTGTAAGTATATTATATTTATTGGGATTTACTTCTGACCTGAAGGTAAAATTAGGTATGGAATAATTAAGAGTTTTTAGGTCTATTAATCTTATATATCTATTCTGTAATACCTGTATTTTTTTTAAGTTATATTGTGTTGTTTGCCCCCATGTCAGTATACAGTAATTTATATGTGTTTGAATAAGGGTGTAGTAAAAAAGTATCATTATTTTAGGCGACAAATTTATCATAATCTTACTAACTACCCCAATGTTTCTAGATATTGTATTAGTCAGGTTGTCAATATGCATATTCCATTTCAAATCATTTCGAATCAAAACTCCCAAGTAAGAATGACTATTCACAAAATCAATTTTAACTCCATTCAAGACCACCACGTCACTCATAGATTGTAGTATTTGTAGTTTCGAAAAGATCATAGCCTTGGTCTTGTTAACATTAATAATCAATTCATTGCTATTTAACCAATTTGTCGCCAACACAAGTTGTGCATTTATTCTGGATGTAAGATCTAAAGTATTATTACCCTTGAATAAGATTGTTGCATCATCAGCAAATAAAATTAAATCATTATATTTTACCACTGTAAAGAGATCATTAATATACAAATTAAATAATATAGGACCAAGCCCCGAACCTTGCGGCACTCCAGAAATTACACCTCCCATTGTGGACCGTGTCATATCAATCACAGTACATTGCTTCCTAGCTGATAAATAACTGTTGAATAAATTATATGTAAAACCCCTAATTCCAATAGAAAATAATTTGGTTAGTAGAATATCATGGTTTAGCGTATCAAAAGCCTTATATAAATCTAAGAAAATTGCAATTGTTGATTGATTTTTTACAGCATTTTGTTGGATTAAATTATGTGTAAATGAAATTGCAAGCTCTGTTGATTTATTTGGCAAAAAGCCAAATTGATTTTTGTTAAATATGTTGTATTTTTGTAAAAAGGAAAGTAATCTAATGTAAATTAATTTTTCTAGCAATTTAGCAAAAATAGTCAAATTTACAATTGGTCGATAATTATTTGCTTTGTTTACCGAACCTTTCTTGTATTTGGGAGTAATTTTAGTTATTTTTAAAGCATCTGGAAATATGCCTGTAGTAAATATAGAGTTATAAATCAACAAAAGTGGCTCCACAATAATATGAGCCACATGTTTGATAACCAATGGTGAAATTTCATCATATCCAGGTCCACTATTGACATTAATTTGCAACAACAAGTGTAAAAGTTCAGATCGTGTAATTTTAAGCAAGTGAAACGTGTTTGATTGGTGTGAATTCTGAAAGTACGGATGATACTGAGAATTTGTAAGTAAAACTTGTTGTTTAAGAATTTGCGGAGCTAATATAAAGTGATTATTGATTTCATTGACTATATCTTGTTTGGATGTAATTATTTGGGTTAAATTAGTTAGGTATTGTGGTATAATTGAACCTGGAGATTTACCCAGTAATCTGTTTAAATGTTTCCAAGTTAATTTAGAATCGTTTTGAGAAAAGATATTAGTATAATATTCTCTTTTAAATTTCCTAATATCAGAATTTAATTTATTTCTATATGTTTTAAATATTTGAAAATCAGTATGTAGTTTAGTTTTAATAA
This sequence comes from Macrothele yani, assembly GCA_039090855.1. Taxonomy (NCBI): domain Eukaryota; kingdom Metazoa; phylum Arthropoda; class Arachnida; order Araneae; family Macrothelidae; genus Macrothele; species Macrothele yani. The sequence goes on along the minus strand of CM076995.1, from coordinate 2,086,627 downwards.
ATTTAGAGTATAATCGATTTTTTTTATTAATTCGGTTTAATAGATGTCTAGTGGGTTTAATAGATGTCTAGTGAGCCATGGTTTACGTTGTTTTTTAGCTTTTTCCTTGTTAAGTAAAATTGGAAAGGCTTGGACGTATAATTCATTTAGCACTGTTGCAAAACTGCCATATAAAAGATTTGGATCAGTCAACTGTAAAACATTTTTCCATTTTATATGTTGTAATAGATTATAGAATTTATTTAACGTATTATTGTTTATTAATCAAGTTTCTATATTAATTATTTTTTATTTACAGCATGTGTATGTTTGTAAAATGTAAAAATTGGTAGATGGTCACTAATATCATAAATTATAACTCCTGAAAGAGTCAACTCTAAAGGAGCATTCGTAAGAGATAGGTCAATGGTAGATTCAGTTTCTGGTGTTAATCTCGTTGGAGATGTAATTGTATTGCTAAACCCAATAGTATTTTTAGCAATTGAATAAATTGTTGAGTTTGTAAGTTATTTTGGGAAATATCAATATTAAGGTCTCCCAACAAGAAACCCCTTTTACCTGTCAAGTTGATATAATTAAGAATTTCAAATAGTTTATTAATAAATAAGGATAAGTTAGAACTTGGAGGGCGATAACAAACCATTATTATATAATATTCATTTTCAATTGTCAAAATTTCTATATAAGGTTCAATAACAGTTAAATCTGTTATCAAAGAATAATTTTGGTGAATAGTATTTAAATAAATTGCCACTCCACCTCCCTTTGTTTTAATTCTATTATGGAAAAATATTTTACAACCAGGTATATCAATACTATAATTTTGAGTCTGATCCGGTCGCCTGAATCAATGCCTCAACAAGAGTAACCTTAGACATAAGAGATCTGGCATTTATATGAATTAATTTCAAGGCATCTTTAAAATCGCCAGACAACAGATTAGAAACTTGCTGTAGTGTATATATGTCACTCATTATTATTAACAATCACAGGCCACATATGAAGACCAAACATCAATAAACAGAACCTCCAAGTACAATTTATGATATACTATATAAAAAATTAAAGAACTTATTTGAATTAACCTAATTCAAAAACAAAAAACATAATACCAAATGCCACCCCTTGCCACATTTTACTAAAATTATACATCCCAGTATCTAGCCACATTTTACTAAAATTATACATCGCAGTATCTAGCCACATCCTACTACTCCCCATCTCATCATTATTAAAAATATAGGGAGTAAGATTATGAAATTTAGGGAAACAAGGTATCATCTCATAAAATGCAAACCACTTTTTAGCAAACAGGTGTTCAATTCACTATGCCAGACAAAAATTTAACATGCAATTACAAAATGATAAATCACCAAACATAGAAATATAATAAACAGAAGATAAACAAATCAATCACTGTCTAGCCTTGTAGAAGAAAGAAAATTTACAGTCGAATCACAATTGGTAGTACATGACATTGAACATGATAAGCCAAAAAATACAGAAGACAAAAACTGATGACTAATAAATACCTATTAGGCAAGAGATAAAAAGCAAATTTGACAAAATATTACCATCTTATGAATCATGTATCATGAATAATAAAATGCCCCTATGGAATACCTATTCATAAGAGCTTTCCCCTTTTCTCCCTCATTCCACTTTCCCTCCCCTATTTTTCCCTTCACATCATTTTTTCACCTTTGTTCTATACCCTCTTTCCCTATTTCTATTCTTTCCTTCCTTTTTTTTTTTTTTATAAAACATTAAAATAGAATCAAAATTAATAAGACAGACCAAAATCCAAATTCAGGTTAACAACACCGCCACCAACTCATACTCAGAAAAGAAAATGAAAAGAATATAAAGTTAAACAATCAGATCAAAAATAAAGAGGTAAAATTTCTATTTCTATTACATCACAGTAGTAAGCATAGTATTACGCATGATAAACAAAACTGTAAAAAATGAAACCAACTACCAAAACACCCATAAGAAAAAAAAAAAGACATTTCAAAGTATAGTTGACACATAAATTAATCTCGACACCCTCCATCTTAATCCAAAGAACTAAATTAACAGAACATATTATTTAACCAATCAAACCATAGGTAAGTGAAAAACCTCAAGGTAATAAACAATTCACAAAGTAATCACTATCAACCATTACATTTGTATACATATATTATCACTATTGAAACATGAAGAGTCAAGTCACAACAGTGTAAACACCCGCAAATTCCAATCTTATCCCACAGTATTAAGTCAGTAAACAGACTAAGTATTTAATTCACAATAATCTGATATGATTAAAAAATAATAATAATAATAATATACCCCCTTCTCTCTCACCAATAAGAGTGAAAAACCTCAATAGATAGACAAATCAGAAAAAATTAATCTGATATAGAAATGATTAATAATCTTGTCAGTCCAGGAAGACAGTCCAAATCACAGAATCAGACCATAGTCATTTAGGTCTTCAAGTATGAGTATCTTCTTTTTGGGTCAGATTCACCATCTTTCACAAAAACTTTTCCATTACTTACCCATGCGTACTTAATTTTCTCCTGATGCAATAGTCTTCTAGCCTGCCAGAATAAGTGTTTATAATCAGGTATCAAATTTTCATTAATGTATATTTTGGATGATGCTAAAGTTCCATCAAGATCTGAATTCAAAACAGTTATTTTTTTCCTGAGTAACCATCTATCTCTAGCTGTTCTAGTCTTAAATTGTACAATTACTGCTACATTTGGCTTTAGATATGAGTTCACTTTAAGTGGATGAATAATATCCATATCATCTGGATGATAGTGAAGAACACCAAATGCATCTGCAATTTTATCAATATGGTTTCTAAGTTCATTCTCATTGTGAATCAATGTCAAATCCAGACCATATAGTTCTAAATTTTTATTGCGATGATATTGGTTGCTTTCGTTAATATCACTTTTTAATTTCTGTATTTGGAGATGTTTTATATGAACCTGTTGAGTAAGATCATTCTGGGTTGCTCTTAAATTTTTGTTTTCATTAAGGAGTGATTCACATTGTCTAGCAATCTCATTATATTTAGTAGATACTAGTTCAATAGTTTTTTTTATACTCTTCCAATTCCTTCTTAATCTCAGGGATTGACTCAAGCTTAATATTTATTTCATCCAGTGATTTCTTCAATTCCTGTCTGATCTCAACATTTGATTCCTGGACTTTTAAATTAATGTCACTCAATGCTTTCAATAGTACATCCATATTAAGATCAGATACACCTCCAGTGGGTGGTGTACTCGTCCTAGATATATTTGAATGAGCGCCAGTTTCCGAGTCCCCATTCAATATAAACCAATATCAAACTTGATACAACAAGTAAATTATAATATGACCTCAAAACCAAATTAATACTTCAGCCTTCTCAAATCGAAGATAGATGGCAGCACCCCACCAAGATGTATGTGGAAATCTGTAAGTTCAATTTTAATGCCCTAAGGCTGTCATAACGAACAAACACATTAAAATAGATGGCAGAGTTAATTATATTCCTTATGGTTTGGTCTTCAGAAATTCCAAATCACAGAATTTAATCAAACTAATTGCGTATGTCAACATATGCTAATAAATAACTCACCAAATTTCACCAGTCCAATTCAGTTGCAAGAAGACCACACAATTATGTATATCGATGTTATATAGCACTACCAACCATTCTAAAAGTAATTTATAATCCTTGACATAATTACAGCGAAAGTATGATGTATTTTATCATTTACTATATGCAATTTCATGACAAGCAAGGGTGGCACAACCTATTACTTCAACATGCCTGACTGACTTCAAAAAATAGCATTTTCAACCTGACCCCCATAGAATTTTATGAAATTAGGCACACATGTAAAGCTTATGGAGAAATGAATTAATGCCAATTAAGAAGTCTATATCTCTTTTGGTTTCTGAAATACACAACTTTGAAAATGGACCGAAAGCTTCATTTCACTTTCCGTGTATTACAATTTAATTTTTGGTTTCAAGGTCAAACAGTTTGACCTTTGACCTTCCGCATCTCAAAAAGGGGTATTTAAAAAAAAATTTATTATATATGTTATTCTTATATTTATGCTCTACAATATCAGTGAATCTAAATTTGGGGCCATCATGGGATACTGGGATATAAAAAGCAGAAAAAAACCATGTTAATACGAACCATACACACACACACACACACACACACACACACACACACACACACACACACACACAGAAATGACATTTCATGCAGCTTTATCAATAAGCCTTATATCACATATCGTCTACCAAAGAATTTTGATAGCAATCAATTGCTCCTGAACATTTATTAATAAGAATTTTACAATTATTTTCATAAAGCATATTTTTCTCACACTGAAATCCCTTTAAAACAAATTTTTATTCTAGACTACCCTGTACAAACAGACAAAAAGCTAAGTTTTATATATTATGAATGATTCTGCAACTAAATGTTTGCTGTTCCTGCATCAAAACTCCTTTGTGTGTTCTTCCAAGTGATTGTCCTGGGGGCCAATCCTTTTTCTTGTAGTAGGAAGTCCTGGCATGTCTGTCCCAGAGACAGAGGAAACAGGTTCCACTATGATGTGTAAATTAACAACAGATGGGAAGCCATGTGGTTTTGGTCAATGAAGCCCTTAAGCTTGACCAGCCCCTATGGATGGGCTTGTCACAGATCATTGGGGAGAACAAATAGATGGTGCTCAGATCAGCTCAGATCGCTACAAGTTATTGTCGAGTGAAGTTTTTTTTTTTTCTTTAGCTTATTATTTTGAGGCAAGTAGTTTTAAAAATGAAATCTTCTGAACAGAAAAAAAATATCAAGAGCACTTGTAGCAATCTATTCAATGAACTAGGTCATTCAAATGTAAGAAAAATTTTAAGGAATGTTCTGCAATGGATGGTAAAGAAAGTTCCTGTTTTGAGTGAGAGAAATAGAATTTGTGATAATGCCGTAAAAAGTTGCAATCAACATTAATTTCTGAAAGTGAAGAGGAATCTTCAGTCATTATTGGCAGGCACCAGTGCAGTTGCTGATGAACAACATGAAATACATACTGATCTTGATGAGCAAAGCTATATTTCTGATTATGAAAGAGAAACAGCAATATGTGTTTTAAATGAAAGCTTGAAAAGTTTTGGAGAAAAACCAATAAAAAAAATAGCTAGTTGAGATGAAATATCCAAAAGCTAAATTTAAAAAAATAAACAAAGCTTTAAAACATAAGGTGATGAATATTTCTGACAGTGATTCACCTTTTGATTTAGGTGAATTTGATATAATAACTCAGTTAAAGAAAAAATTCAATAGCACCGACGATAAAAGTTTGCAAGTGCAAATTTCAACTGTTTTGCCTAAGAATTGGTCTGTCAGAAAGGCAGAGAAAGAATTTGAAGCAACCAATTACATGACAAGAAAAGCCAAACAACTTGTCAGGGAGAAAGGTATCCTAGCATCCCCTAACCCAAGACCTGGGAAGACTTTAAGTCAAGAAACAACTAACCTAGTAAAAACATTTTATAACAGTGATGATGTAAGTAGAATTATGCCAGGTAAAAAGGATTGTGTATCAATGAAGGTTGATGGAGTAAAAACACATGTACAGAAAAGACAGGTACTGAGTAATCTAAATGAAGCATTTCAACATTTCAAAGATGAGTACCCAGATCTTAAAATTGGATTTTCCAAATTTGCTGAACTATGACCAAAAAAAAACTGCATTTGGGCAGGTGCCAGTGAAACACACACTATCTGTGTTTGTCATATCCATGAAAATGTCAAGTTAATGTTGATTTGATGTAATTTGAAGGAACTGAGTAAAGAGGAAGAAACCCCAATTGATTCATATAAGACCTGCGTGGCTTCATTGGTTTGTAATCCTCCACAGCCAATTTGCTACCCGGGAGAGTGTAACAACTGCTCAAAATCTGAGAAATTTAAAGAATATATTGAGAGGCTTTTCCATCAAAACAGCATTCAAATAATTGCATATAAGCAGTGATTGAGTGTTGATCAGTCAGTCCTTGAAACTTTACAACCACTTGTGATGACTTTATTGATTTATTTGTTGAAAAACGACAGTACTGCGATGGCATTCATTATTGCTAAACACAGAGCAATCATCTTTCTTTGGAAATTGTAAAAAAATCTGAAGTGTGCTGATTATGTAATAGTTGTGATTTTTCTGAAAATTATTATTTTATTCTTCAAGATGAGGTTCAGGGATTTCACTGGAACAACTCACAAGCAACAGTTCACCCATTTGTTGTATATTACAACAATGGAGACAGTGATCACAGCATAGAAAATATTAGTTTTGTGATAATTTCTGAATGCCTTCATCACGATACTATAGCTGTTCATTTGTTTCAAAAAGAGTTAATTCAGTTTTTAGCCAAAAGATTTAATGGGACCCCTAGGAAAATTATGTACTTTTCTGATGGCGCAGTAGCTCACTACAAGAATCATAAAAAATTTAAACCTGTGCTGTCACATAAAGGATTTCGGAATTCAAGCAGAGTGGCATTTCTTTGCTACAGCTCATGGAAAAGGAGTGTCAGGTGGTATTGGTGAAACTGTGAAGAGACTAGCAGCTCGTGCCAGCTTGCAGCATCTATACACAGACCAAATAATGACTGCCCGGCAGTTGTATGAATGGGCATCATCTAATATTACAAGGATACAATTTGCTTATGTCACTTCCCAGCAATATGAGAAAGAAAAATTTCTTTTACAGGAGCGTTTTTGTCGTATCGTGTTGTCCCTGGCACCCAGAAGTTGCATGCCTTCATACCATGTAGCAGTAGCACACTTCTATGCAATTTTTTTCTAATTCCACAACAGGCAAGGAAGTGAAAGTCACCAAAAAAGGAGAACTTGAAATAGAACAGTTAAATGGATTTGTAACTTGTGCTTATGAAGCACAGTGGTGGATAGGATGTATTCTCAGTGTGAATTACGATCTACAAGAAATCAAAGTTAACTTCCTCCATCCCCATGGTCCATCTCCATTATTTTATTATCCTGAAAACCCTGACATATTACAAATACCTGTAGCTTCAGTACTGACCAAAGTTGACTTATGAACTGCTACTGGCAGAACCTATAGACTATCTCTTAGTGAAATGTATGCTGCATCTCCTAAATTAGCTTTGAAAATAGCTCCAGCATTATGCCACAGCTAAAAGCTTGAATGAACAAAAGTGTTTCCTGGACTTGACAGTTAAACACAAATTTAAAATCTGTAAGTTGATTTCCATTTTTCTTTTAATTTCCCCAATTAATTAAAAACCTATTTTCCTTTTCCATTTTATGATCTATCTGTTCAATAATAGTATTGTGACAAAACTATAAACTGACTGACATGCATATTTTTTAATCGGACATAATGTATTGTAGGACAAAAATTTTATCAAAAAAGAATAGCTCATATGCCATTTTAGATAAAAATATGCAGACAAACTAGTTTCTTTTTATAACTCAGTAGATATGAAAACAAAATCTTTTCAATAAGCTAAAAGCATTTGGGGGCAATTGTTTGATTGCACAGAATCCATTTGTTTTGTATACATTTGATAAGAGAATCTTTTTCAGTACAAAATGGTGTATGTACAAGTGATTTTAGTATGAAAACAAGAAAGATGACACCGAATTTTCAGGTGTAATAAGCACGTCTTTTGAATCCGTTCTGACACAGATTAAATTTATCAAAGCTATTCAAAGTCAATGGAACCGGTATGGAAAACAATAGTATCTGACGGAAGAAAGAAAGTTTTTCAATCGGGTTTTTAATCCCTCAGATATTGCTGTAAACGGAATAGTGAACTTATGCCCTCTGGTTGCAGGCTTGTGCGCAGCAGTAGCATGTCCTAAAAAGTCAGAGCCTAAGTATCTTGTACAAACTTGCCCGCCATCCCAAAACCTAACATGAGAATCCAACTGTTTTTTGCTAGTTTCCTTGTTAAGGGTCTCGTCAAACAGTAACACATATCCATCTTGAGATTTGACTCTTCCCTTTAAAAAGTACATAAAAAATGGTGCAATACCAAAGCAGAATAATACGCCCATTTTTTTTTCACCACAAGTGAACTTTTTTGCAATGCTACTGTCAGGAAACATTAAGGTCAGTACAGATTGGATGTTTTTACATGACTTATATAAGAATAATGTGAAGTAATGACTTTCAACATCCATAGAATTTCTGCTTTTAGCACATTGTTTTGGGAAAACAAATTTTTAAGACTTATGTCAGATATGCAGGTTTTTTAATAGGTTGGTTGGTTGGTTGTTTGATTTTTATGGCGCAAGGGCCATGATTGGCCAAAGAGCGCCAGAGACAAGACAGACAAGCAAACAGTATTAAAAACGTGGTAAAAAGTTTAAAATCTGACTGATCATGTAAAACTGAAAAATGAGAACGATGGAAGGGCTAAAAAAGATAATGAAACAAACAGTATTAAAAACATGATACAATGATTAAAATCTAGCTGATTCAGTAAAACTGAGAAATGAGTAAGATGATAGGGCTAAAATCTAGATACGTTTAAAATAGTCAGTTTGTTTAAAACATGAAAAAACAGAAACAGTATTGCAGTGGTCATTGAGGAGCCGCTGCAATGTAGCGGCGTCCTCGTTCAACAAATGAGAATGAAAGAAATGAAAACGTACATCACGAAAACGAACACAGGTACACAGAAGATGAGTGACGGTGAGTCGGCAATTGCACATCTCACACATCGGCGCAGTGTCCCACACAGCAAAAAGCGGTGAGTGAAACGACAATGCCCAATGCGGAGACGCGCAAGCACCACTTCCTCCCTACGGTTCCGACAATATGTGGATTTCCAAATTTCAAGATTAGGTTTAATATGATGCAGTTTATTTTCCACCTCTTGGTCCCACAGACCTTGCCACGTTCGCTTGATATGGTCGCGAACAAGAAAGCGGAAATCCCGGTGAAACAGTGGCAAGGGTGTGACGACCAAAGAGGAAGCAGATCTAGCAGCCGCATCAGCACACTCGTTACCCGAGATTCCAACATGCCCGGGAATCCAACAAAATTGTATCTGGACACTGGCCTCAAGCAAAGAACAAAGAAGCAGCCTTCGTACAGTAAAAAGAAAAGGGTGGTCACAGCAGTCCAACGATGACAATGACTGTACAACACTCAAAGAATCAGTGTAAACCGCAGCTCGTTGATGAGAGCCCGACTGAACATGAAGTAGTGCAAGATACACAGCATGCATCTCCGCCGAAAACACCGAGGCCTCAGCTGGGATCCGCGCTACTGACACGTCATCCACACAGACAGCCGCGGATCCAACGACTCCATGCATCTTGGAGCCATCAGTAAAAATAGGAGTGTAGTCAGAGTTGAGGTCACGGTGCTCAGCGAAGAGCTGCTGGTACACTGATGCAGGGGTTGAGGATTTATCAAAAGATGTAAAGGTGGTATCAACCATGACACCATATGGGTGCCATGGAGGATCCCCAAAGCCCCTGGTCGCTGCAACAAGTGACAAGTCGAGCTCTGCATCACGAGCTACGACCGCCATACGAAGACCGAAGGTTGGAATGCACGAGGGCCGGTTCTCAAATAAACGAGCATGCTGAGAATAGAAAACTGCACCGTACAAAGGATGGTCTGGAAGAGACCGAAGTTTTAAGTAAAAGTGAACAGACAGCTGCAGACGGCGTAATTCAAGCGATGGTTCGTTCGCATCAGCGTAAAGGCTGGGAATTGGAGATGTTCGAAATGCTCCAGAACAAAGACGCAGTGCTTGATGGTGAATAGTGTCAAAAGGCCGGAGAACGGAATGACGAGCAGAGCCATACACGATACAACCATAATCCAGTTTCGACCGTATTAAGGAATGGTAAATGCGAATTAAAGACATCCTGTCTGCGCCCCACGAGACTCTCGAAAGGATCTTAAGAATAGATAGAGCCCGCAGACAGAAAATCTTGAGCCGCCGAACGTGCGCACGGAACGTAAGCGCACGGTCGACGGTCAGCCCAAGGAACTTGGTCTCCGGCAAAACTGGTATGGCTGCACGGTCTAAAAACAGCTCTGGGTCAGGATGGAGGCCGCGCCTCCGGCAGAAATGGACACATGCTGTCTTGTCGGGAGAAAGAACGAAACCATTGCTATTCGCCGCTTTAAAGATCTGGTTAATTGCAGACTGCAACTGCCTTTCAATAAAATGCATGCTTGATGACGAGCAGAAAATGTGCAAGTCATCAACATAAACAGTAGCCGAAACCGCAGGAGGAAGATTTATGAAAAGACAATTAATGCGAAGGATGAACAATGTGACAGATAAAATGCAACCTTGAGGAACACCTTGTTCTTGGGGGAATGGTGCCGAGAGCGTCGTACCCAAGCGCACCTGGAACACTCGATTGCGAAGGAAATTTATAATGAAGGTTGGAAGATTCCCTCGCAACCCGCATGCGTGGAGGTCACAGATAATACCGTGCCGTCACGATCGATCATAGGCTTTTTCAATATCGAAGAAAACGGACACCAGGTGCTGCCTACGCACGAACGCCTCGCGCACAGATGTCTCAAGGTGCAGGAGATGATCGTGAGGTGAACGACGACAGCGAAAGCCGCTTTGTGATGGTGAAAGTACTTGATGATATTCTAAAAATGAACTAACCGGGAATTAACCATGCGTTCAAGAACTTTACACAGACAGCTAGTGAGAGCAATTGGACGATAACTAGAGGGAGACTTGGGATCCTTGCCAGGTTTGGAAAAAGGCAGAACAACTGCTTTTCGCCAAGACTCCGGGAAACTGTGCTCCGACCAAATACGATTGTAAAGGATTAAGAGATTCTCGAGAGATGACTGCGAGAGATGACGGAGCATGTCATAATGGATGCCATCAGGACCGACCGATATAGCGCCGGACCGATGCAGAGCCACCCTGAGTTCAACCATGCTGAAGGGGAGTTATATCCAGTGTCGAGAAAAGGCGCAAAAGAGATTCTCTGGCGTTCCGCAGTGGATTTAATCCTCAGAAAGGAGGAAGGATACGCCAGGTCACTCGACACGGAGGCAAACGCCTCCCCCAAACAATCAGCAATCTCCCGACTCCGGCATATGTGCAGCCGTTACTCTCGAGAATGGAAATCTGGTGAGAGCTGTAGTTACCCCGGATCTTACGAATCTTGTCCCACACACTTTTCGAACTGGCACGTGAAGTGAGAGATGAAACATACTGGATCCAAGACTCCCTCTTGCTACGTCGACGCACCAACCGAGCATATGATTTTGCTCGTTTGAATGTAACGAGATTAGCATCGGTTGGATAACGCCGAAACGGAGACCAGGCCTTATGTTGAGCTCTCCTAGCCGCTGCGCATTCAGGGGTCCACCAAGGCTTCGGACTTCTGGAGAGTGTCGTAGATGTTTTTGGTATAGAAAGATCAGCTGCCTGAAGAATACAATTTGTGACTTCAAGAACCGCTGCGTCGATTGACTCTTGGGTCACCATTGCAGAAGAGATCAAAGCTGACAGTGTGAAGACCTCCCACCTCGCACGCTCCATCCTCCAACGAGGAGGGCGGGAGGCAGAAGATGGCATGTTCGCATGATGCGAGAGGACAATTGGAAAGTGGTCGCTCCCGTGGAGATCGTTACACACCGTCCACGACCAGTCAGCAATAATTGATGGTGATCCCAAGGTCAAATCGATTGCACTGAAGGATTGTGTCGGTTCATGGAAGTACGTGTCAGCACCGGTGTTAAAAAGGCACAAAGAGGCCGAGGACAGAAGAGACTCTATGCGACGACCTCTCGTGCTGATGCTGACACTACCCCACAAATGATGATGGGCATTGAAGTCACCTAGTAGAAGAAAGGGTGAAGGCAGCTAATCAACCAATCTCTCCGGTACAGAGACGCTCACGTTCTCGTCCGGCGGCAGATAGACACTGCAGACAGTAAGAGGCCCAGGGACAGATATTCGCACCGCCACGGCCTGCAAAGTTGTGGAAATCGCAACGGAAGACACCGAAACACTGTGAGGGACAAGAATAGCGACTCCCCCACAGGCGATGTCTCCTGATGCATTATCTGTCCGATACGCACTGTAGCCTCGAACTGAAAGCAGGTGTGACGGTTTAAGCTTCGTCACCTGTAGACAAAAGCACACCGGAGAGTAAAATGAAAGCAGATGTTTCACTTCATCAAAACTCGTCCAAAAACCTCGACAGTTCCACTGAATGATTGAAGCCATGGTTATAAGTGAAATGAAAATGATCACACGAAGTCAGGCTCCATCACTTCTGATGGGGGTTCCCCCAGATCTGGAGGCATGTGACCAGGGGGCCAAGATGGGAGCATGCTTTGTCCCAAGTGGCTTAACGGGAGGCACACGATGTTTAGTCATTTGCCGAGATTTTGGAGAAGAAATGCTTTTCTTATCCTGAGCTTTGGTTTTTTTGTTAGAAGAAGTGGCCTGAGTTCCCTTGTTGGTGGTGGGATGAGTCTGCTTCGGCAAAGTGGTGGGTGGCGCTTTCAGACCCCTAGCTCGAGACTGGAGTGCCTCCAGTCCGGCTGCGATGATTTCGTTTACATTGTATGGACATTTAGGAGGGGATCTGAATGTCGGTCTGAATGGCAACCGTAGATTTGGCAACCACCACTGAAGCGTATGATCGCCGATCAGATGTAACAGGAACCACTCTTCTTCTGGCCTCAGGATAGGAAATATTTTCCACCATTTTGAGCCTTTGGATTTCCTTCTCCTCCTTCCACTTGGGACAATCTTTGGCTGATGCTGCATGTGAACCCTTACAGTTCACACAAAACTCAGCCTCAGATACACATTCTGACAAAAGATGCACTGTGGCACCACAGTGTCCACACCTAGGATTGCTCCTGCACGACTGCTGAGAATGGCCGTACGACTGACACCTAAAACATCTCAACGGGTTAGGGATGTATGGGCGTACTTCTAGGTGGAGATACCCTGCCTTGATGGACGTAGGCAGGGAAGGGCTATCAAAAGTTAAAATGATGTTCCAGGATGGGACGGACTGCCCATTCCGCCTGAATAGAATACGCCGCACACCTGTAACGTGTTGACTCCTCAGTTCTTCAAGTAATTCTTCCTCAGCACACTCAACGAGGTCCTGAGAGGAGACAACATCTCGAGATGAATTTAGATATCCATGGGGTGTTATTTTGACCGGAGTCTCAAGCAGCGTGGTGGTGTTAATAAGTGTGGAACAGTAGGCCACAGTGGACATTTCTACCAGAAGATCTCCAGATTGGAGCTTCTTTATGCTCTTAGGAGAGCTTGCAATTGATTGAAGAGCTTTATTTATCCAAAATGGACTTTTGGCTCTCAAAGACTTTGAAGGGTCCAATGAGTGCACAAAAAAGAAACGAGCATTCGAACAATCAGGGACATTTTTTTTGCAGAAGGGGATGAGCCTTCCTCCATACCTCTTTTGCTTTTTGGTTCTTGGGAAATTTTATTTTCATCCATGAAAAAAATTAATAATTCATCCGCCGACTTCCCCACCCACAATCGAGCCCAACGAGGGAGAGCCGGAAGGTCCGCAAGCCCAAGTGGACGCAGGGCACGGCTCTAGGGATAGCAAGCGGATATAGCAAGTTGATAGGGCAGACATGCGCTCGGCGTGCACCCAGACTTTCTCATGCCTGGGGAACACCCCTTTGGCATGCCCACCCTATCCCCAGACTCACCCTGTCGTGCGAAACGACAAGCCATTAGAGGTCTGGGCTCCACTCGGCCACAGACCTCATTGACTAGGAGTGGGTTAGTTCCCAGCCGCCCGTTTAGGGTGAAGCAGGGGGCAAAGAGGAGTGTTGGCAACTGGCGACAACAACACCCAGGCCTCCAGAAACCTCAGCCTCCAGCATCCCCTTTTCCACCTTACGGGTCACCGCACACGGCAAACGTGCAGGTAGGTCTAGCTAACCAGCTCGGAAGAACAAAGAAAGGAACATGAAATGGAGAAGATAGGATAGAAAACGAGAAACTAAAATCCAGAGCTGGCGCATAATCACAACCTCAGCAACCTACAACTGAGGCAGGAGCGTGTCACGTGAAAAAAACAAAAAACAAAAAATGTGAAAATTCACATATAGTACATGTCGGCTCGGGCCGTGGGGACGCCATCCCCCAGCAGCTGGATGAACAGCTGTCCCTTCGGTTACATAATCGTACAAGACGAAATGTCAAAATGATCCGTCACAAGGTCAGCTTGGGCCGTGGGGGCGCTGCTCCCCAAATAACTGGAAAACCAGTTATCCCCGTGCGGGGTTTTTTTAATAGGAACAGCACCATGTGACTTCTGGTAAAAGTCTTGGATATCTACTGTTGGCTTTTGTTTAGTAATGGCAGAATCACCCATATTTGAAATATTGAAGCAACGATCGCATACTTTGCTTTAAACTTTGAAGTATCTTTCTGTTTCAACAAAAAATCCTTATACTTAGCCAAGCTAGATTAAATATACACTTACCACCTGGCATAACTACACAACAATAATTTATTCTGACTAATAAAACAGAACAATGTTCTCGTTATCAATTTATAAGGAAGACAGCCAAATGCCTCTGCAATCAGCATTATGTATAGGTCACTATACTCTTGAGTTAATGTAAAACTGTAACACTGTTTAAAATAGAACAAAAAAGTCTGGGGAACACACAAGAGCGGTATCAGTCCATCTGCATCTCACTTCCACGATTACCCCTCACCACATTTATAGCTTTATAACCTAACATTTATGTAAGCATAAGAATACTGTAAACTAAAATCAAGGTTTAGAGGATCTTCTCCATCTCATCTCATTCAGCCCCTCCCAACTAAATTTAATGAACATGCAGAAGATTTCTTTGAAAAATTTAGAAGATTGTATAAAAATTCAGACGATTTCTTTTACGTCAATTTGTCACACAATAAAGTGATTTAGAACTCATACTGCTTAAACAAAAAAGGAATAAAGGACACTTACCTTTATTTTTTTTTTTTTTGTGTTTTTATTGAAGGGAACTTTTATTTATAGTTATTTAACAGTTAGCTAAACTTTTTACAGTAGCCTTTTTGGCTTTTTTTTATGAATTCTTTGGAGTACCCTTTTTGAAAACAAAGTAAATTTTCTTTGCATTTAATTAACAGAAGACTCTCAATCGATTTACCTGAAATTAATGATCGAAACATTGTACAATTTTTTTAACCAAAGAAAAAATTATTTTACATTATTAATTAAATGGCAAATACACCCTATTATTATTATTTCACTTTGGTGTTCTTTCAAACGATGAGTCACACCACTTTTCTCTCCTATCATTACTGGAGCATTGTCTGCTCCAAAAGCAATGCAATTTTTTAAAGGTATCCTGTGCTTACTAAAAACATCAACTGTAGCTGAGAACCATGAATGCTGATATCCGAGCTTTCACTATTTTAGATAAATGGTGTAATTTTCAGAGAATGAATACTTTTTTTTTTTTTTTTTTAACACCATGCATCAATTCTTACAAATTTCCAAACTTCGTCCCTTCCATTTTTGGAAATTTCCTCCACCCGTATCAAGCTAAAATGCACACACATTTGTGAGGAGGGTGATAACATTTAACAGCTACATAGGAGTGGGGATCACATCGTGGGGGATACAATTACTAAAGAAATCTTCGCTCCGTCTGACTTCCGTTTTCAAAAATTTATCCAACATTTCCAAGCTGAAATACAAATATTTATGGAATAAAATTATATCTAACAATACTCGGTAAAGGAAACATCGCGAGAAAAAAAAATTACGATTACGAGAGAAATCTTACCTCCATCTACTTTCCGTTTTCGAAGGATGAAATTCCGTTCTCTGACGGATAAAACGATACCCTCTCCCAACCACCAATCCTCTCAAAATTTCAGTTCAGTTGTACATCGATCTCGTAAATGGTCCAAATGATAACAAAAAAGACGGAATTCCTCGAATCAGCGTAAGAATCTCATGGCCGAAGATTACGGGAAAATTTTCGGGGGCTTAACTTCTGTTTTCGGAAATCGTTGCCTACAATTCCGAGCTGAAATTATATTTAACAACAATACTGAACAGAAGCAACATTGCGAGAGAAAAAAAAATACGATTACGGGGAAAATCTGCACTCCGTTTAGTTTCCGTACGTTAAAAAAGACAAAACAACGTCCCAGATGGAATACGGCCCACCCCCAACTAATAACTCGAAAATTACTTCACTTTTGCATCGATCTCGAAAATGACAAAAAAAAAAAAAAAAAAAAAAGGTGGGGGAAGGGGGGGGAAGGGGGACTCCACGATCCCATGGAAGAATCTCACGTACGAATTAACCACCAAATCGATTTCGAATGGCGTAAGATTACGCTAAAATATCGATGACCGGTAAATTTTAACTTTTGGCGCAAAATTAGCATAAATTTCGTCGCCAAAATCGAATTTTTTTTTAGCAGAATGGTGCAAGAACAACGTTTTGGCGCGGGCTGGAGCAATTGGCGCAGGTCTGACAGCCTTGAGATTAAGACTGGTAAGTTACTGCTGCGCTTTTCAACTTTTTTTTTTTTTTTTTGACTTACGAAAATTAATGAAACAGGTTATTTTTTGCAAAAACCACAAATTTTTCGAACGCCACAAGAACGCGAGTTTGGTCGGAAGAATGTATAAAAAATCGGAAGAGTTGGCAGGTATGTTAACTCTCATTTCCTACCTAAGGAAAAATGTGCCAAAAAAATTATTTTCTGAATTTTTAATTAAAAGATTTGAATTTTCCACAGATGTCGTAACTGGGTCTTATAAGGTTACCCTGCAAATTTCACTACAACCAAATGAAAACTTTTTGAATTGCGCATTTTTTTTTATTATGACGTTAGAGCGAGAGAAAACTGCCGTCGTTCGTTGTTAAAAAATTTTATTGGCTAGTTTTCACAGTTTTTATCCGATTCACATGAAATTTGGTGGGTTCGTTCCTTTTGGCAATTTATTAAGTGCATTAAATTTTCACTCAGTTTTGAAGAAATTCCGCTAAGATAGAATATCATATTTTTTATCCCAGTAGGGTGTAGGAGATACTTATCAGTCAACAGCTGTGCTGGTCCCGCCCACCCGATCAGGCAAGGAAGTTTCTGCAATTTTCTGCCCCCTTGTACACTCTCTCTCTCCCTTTTTTATGGTGAAACACTGGCTGAAAATCACCAAACTAGTTTGGCATAAAAAGAAATACAAACTTTAACCAAACTAGTTCAGCATAAAAAGAAATACAAAAATTCTAGGAGTTTTCCAGGAGACATTAAAAATTGCCTTTTTTCCAGTTTTCCAGGGCCCTGGAAAATAAAAATTTAATTCCAGGAGTTTTCCAGGAAATCTAGGAGGCGTACGAACCCTGCAAAGACCTTTTTTTTTTTATTATTGAACCTAAAAGTATAGTCTAAAAAGGCTGTAAAAGAAAAATGGTGGCATTTTGATTGCTAATACAGTTATTTTAACTTATAAATTAAGTTATTCTATCTAACCACGGATAATTTCAAACACGTTCTATGCTGACACTATGCCAGGGGTTTTAGTGCCCCTACCCTGTTTTGGAGCAATTTTTGGAGCAGGAAAATATGCAATTTGGAGCAGAAACGCTGGGTTTTGGAGCGAGAAAATTTGCATTTCGGAGCAGAACTCAGGTTTTGGAGCACCTAATGATAGCATTTTTAATTGTTTAAAGTCCATGCTGTGCTTTAAGTTATGTTTATTACTGAATTACCATTATTTTATGAACTATGAAAAAATGTTATATTTCAGGTTTGTTGACAATTTACTGCTTTTCTTATGACTGTTAATTAGCATTTCTGTCATTCCTACAGTGAGATAAATGGGAAAACAATTATACTACCCACGATTCATTGAAAACTACATGACCTGCAATATTTTAAGTGTAACACATTAATATCAGGGATTTTCTTCTGAATACATTTGTTTTGCTGTAACACGAATAAGATGCTGCTGCATCCAAGGAATGTTGCTATTGTTACTGAATGCTTGCGAATATACACTTAGGAAGAATAAATAATATGTAATTACTGTTTGTTCTTTGGTTGGTTTTTAGCAGCATGATTTTAGAGATTCATGGCATTCAGATGAAAATACATTATTTCTGAAACCAAACAACTGGCAAGCTACGCGTACGTGGTTTGCGTGTGAATCACAAACTCCTAAGGTTTTCTGAAGGAAAGCGTACCTTCGATATAAAAGGAAAACTAAGGTAGCATTTAAAAATCAAATTGTAAAATCACCTTTCAGCAGTTGCGCCATGATACTCTTCATACAATGTTTTTCATCCAGCAATTATCAATGTCAAACTTTTGTTATTGCTGTGAACAATTACAACTGGAACCAAAGCTATAAGATAACAGTGAGATTTAGTAAAGTTGGTTAGATAAAAGCTGCTTCCATCGCTTAACGCTTGCGAAGCGACATTTTGGTGCGGGATTGCCCCCTCCCCTCTTCTTCAGTAGTAGTAGAATCAGTTTATGAATATTTTGTTGTTGCTGTCTGCAAGAGCCACTGCTGTTGCATACATGGGATCCTGTATGTATGGAACTGGACATTAAGCAGACAATTGCGAGCTAGTAAGTAGTTCAACGCACCTTCCATCTGGAAAAAGAAAAGTGTGAGGGTGAAGATGTTTCCCAGGGTAGGTCAAAATGAGAAAAAGAAAACCTCCTAAAAATTCTGCTCCTTGAACATACGGGGCAAAATTCAGACTTTAAGTAAGAACCAAAAGATCGGTATTCCTGATAATTGATTACAAGTTATGCGGTATAAACAGTCCTTTCATTTATCCATAGTGCTTGTGAGCGATTTTAATTAACATATATGAGACTGACGAAGAAAAAAACAAAGCTGTACTTTTTAATTTGGTGAAAAATCAGACTGTGCGGTGAGAAAGTGTGAATATTACAAAGCATGAACCAAACTGAATCGTTCACTGAAATTTATTTATGAAAATATTTAACTAGATCACACCACTGTATTCACAATTATAAAATTACTGAATTCCAAACAAAAGAGGGTGTTTTAAAAGACATAGCTTCAAACAGTTTTTTTTTTTTTTCCTGGTTTTGTTCTTGTATTTGCTAGAAAATTAGTTCTGGTTTCCTCTTGCAAACAAACCCTACTTTCTTCTCAGCAAGTTCCACGACCATATTTGTCTTTTGTTGACTCTGCCACTGCACAGCATCCACTGTTTACTTTTTTCTGCTGATAGTTTTCCTTTATAATTTTTCTTTGTTACTTTTCTTTCTCTTTTTTTTTTTTTTTATTATTTCCTCAGATGACAATTTTATCCATCATGCTTAAAGAACTTTCAGCCTGAGAACCATGAATTCTGATATCAGAGCTTTCACTATTTTAGATAAATAGTGTAATTTTCAGAGAATGAATACTTTTTTTTTTTTAACACCATGCATCAATTCATACAAATTTCCAAACTTCATCACTTCCGTTTTTGGAAATTTCCCCCACCCTTATCAAGCTAAAGTGCACACACATTTATGAGGGTGATGACATTTAACAACTGCATTGGAGTGGGAACATCGCGGGGGAAAAAAATACAATTACGGAAGAAATCTTTGCTCGGTCCAACTTCCGTTTTCGAAAATTTATCCAACTTTTTCAAGCTGAAATACAAAAATTTATGGAATAAAATGATATCTAACAATACTAGGTAAAGGAAACATCGCGAAAAAAAAAAAAATTGCGATTACGAGAGAAATCTTACCGCTTACCTCCGTCTACTTTCCGTTTTTGAAGGAGGAAATTCCGTCCTCCGACAAAGAAAACGATCCCCACCACCACCAATCCTCCCAAAATTTCAGTCCAGTTATGCATCAATCTCGTAAATGGTCCAAATGATAACAAAAAAGACGGAATTCCTCGAATCAGCGCAAGAATCTCGTGACCGAAAATTACGGGAAATTTTCGGGTGGCCTAACTTCCGTTTTCGGAAATCGTTGCCCACAATTTCAAGCTGAAATTATACTTAACAACAATACTGAACAAAAGCAACATCGCAAGAGAAAAAAACTACTATTACGGGAAAGATCTGCAGTCTGTTTAACTTCCGTTTTCGAACGTTTAAAAAGGCAAAACAACGTCCAAAGACAGAATACGACGACCCCCCCAAACTAATAACCCGAAAATTTCTTCACTTTTGCATCGATATCGAAAATGACAAAAAAGGGGGGGAGAGAGGGGGAAATTCCGCGAATCAGCGGAAGAATCTCACGTACGAATTAACCGCTGAATCGATTTCGAATGTCGTAAGATTACGCTAAAATATCGATGACCGGTAAATTTTAACTTTTGGTGTAAAATTGGCGCAGATTTTGTCAAAATCGCGATTTTTTTAGCAGAATGGCGCAAGAACAACGATTTGGCGCGGGCTAGCACAATTGGCGCAGGGGTGACAGCCTTGCTATGCATCATAATAGACAAGAATATGCATAGGTAAAATTTTGAATTTTTTTATCAGTGTATGAAGAGCATAAATTAAAAATTTTAGTGATGTGGAGAAAGCTTATGACAAGAAAAATTTTGTCAGAATAACTTAAATAAAAACTGGTCTAGAGCACAAAATTTACAACTATATGAGACAAAAACAAAAGTGTAACAATTAGTAGGTACAATTCCTATTAGTAGTTCTAATTCTGACTATTAGATAGCTCTAATCATTCCACTATTCTCTTTTACGTGCACTATTTCAAAGTAACTTGTACAATATTCTAGAGGATAATGCTTACCTTGGCATTCCTTGCTAGCAAAGCGAACATTTCGCGCACATGTTTTCCGGTCTTTGTTGATATTATTGTCCTAAAGTTCGTTGTATGAGATGAATAGCTTTACTTCACACTCTTTTTGCTGGGTATACTCATTGGATCTTCACATTAGGATTCAAACACACCAATTTTTACCGTTCTTTAAAATACTCAAAATTTTTGCCCAGTCTCTGGGCATCCTCAGGAGCGTGGCGACTTTTCCACCGATGATCGTGGTTAACTTCGCACTAATGGAGTCTGATACTCCTTGTTGCTATTCATCGGATATACTTTCTTGGATAAATTTCGTTATCAAGCCCGGCTAGCGCCATCTATGTTTCATTAATATAACATTTTTTTTTCCTATCCCGGTTTTCTTGTCTTTTTTGTCGGTTTTTCTTTTGTTGTTCTTTTTCTTGTCTTATTAGTTCTTTCCACAGGCTAGATAATGTGCTAGGGTCGTTCTGGTTACATACCCTAGTTTTATTTTTATAGATTAAGATTGCTTCTTCTCTCCTCATTTGAAATTAAAATGCTAAAAAAGAATAAAAAATCTGAAAGGCAAATGAGGAGAGAAGAAGCAATCTTAATCAATAAAAATAAAACTAGGGTATGTAACCAGCTCGACCCTAGCACATTATCTAGACTGTGGAAAGAACTAATAAGACAAGAAAAAGAACAAAAGAAAAACCGACAAAAAAAACGGGATAAGAAAAGAAATTTAAAAAAAAATGAAAAAAAAATGTTATATTAATGAAACATAGATGGCGCTAGCCGGGCTTGATAATGAAATTTATCCAAGAAAGTATATCCGACGAATGGCAACAAGGAGTATCGGACTCCATTAGCGCGAAGTAAACCACGAACATCGGTGGAAAAGTCGCCACGCTCCTGAGGATGCCCAGAGACTGGGTGAAAATTTCGAGTATAAAGAACAGTAAAAATTGGTGTGTTTGAATCCTAATGCGAAGATCCAATGAGTATACCCAGCGAAAAGAGTGTGAAGTAAAGCTATTCATCTCATACAACGGACTTTAGGACAATAACATCAACAAAGACCGGAAAACACGTGCGTGAAATGTTTGCTTCGCTAGCAAGGAATGCCAAGGTAAGCATTATCCCCTAGAATATTGTACAAATTAGTAGGTATTTATAACCAATTAGGATAATCAACCAATGGAATATTTTAGTTCAACAAATTAAAAGCTTGAATAATTAGTCTTACTTTTCATCTGAGATGTCATATCTTATTGTACTTCAGTTGTATTAAATCAGGCCTCTTTTTCAGGGAAGTAGTACACCCTTCCAGAGCCCTTGGTGGTGGGAGGACTAACACAAGAAATGATGTTGCACAGGGGAACGTGGCAGATGTCTTCTTCCTGTGGAGGCCAGTGAAATGATAGTGCTGGGTCGTACGGGCGCACGAACTTTACTTTTACATCATCTTCCTCCACATGTTTAGAAAGTACTAATCCAAAAAACCAGTTACTGTCATAAATACATGCAATGTATGAGTTTGTAGAGATATGTGACATCTTGACTGCAGGTGGTTGCTTTCCTGAGGTGGAAAATAGTGCTAAAATTTTCATCAAAACTAGTTCTCTTTGTTCCAATGGAATTTTCAGACACAGGGATGAAATGGTGAAAGCCACGTGTACTGGGAATTGTTATTGCTTTGGAGAATAGGGCTTCTAGCTGCTGAGATGTTTCTGAAAGTGTTTCTTTTTTTTTTACCATCCAGAATTTTATGTTTTTGACTCTTGCCTCACAGAAATTGAGGACTTTTTCAACTGAGTCTGTTGCATCACCAGGGCACATTTGAAGGCTTGCTAGGATAACCAGCCGCAAGGAGATTTCCTGTGACTAGTCACAAAAAATATCCACGATGCCGCTAAAGAGAAGTCGTGGTTGTGGTAGCAAATATTGAGAAAGTTTTTGCAGTTCTCATACTGTGCAGCACATCCATCACTGAAATATTTACAACTCGAAAGTTTTTCTTTATATACTGAGTGACTATTTTTTGTGTTTCATACACAAAGGCTATATCATGCTCTAAATCATCGGACAAGATTCACACACTTGAAACAAGTAGGTCTTCAGAGTGGTGGATGTGTGTGTAGATTACAGCTCTATGTAGTGAACAACTGTCACTTGTCCAGTGATACCCTTGTGCTGCATCTTGAATGATGTATGAGTAATTTTCTCCAAAGTCTAGGAGAACAATAGCTGCATCCAATTCAAGGTTCACTTTCGTTTTCTTTAGAAAGTTTGCTTGGGATTTAGTTATAAATGCATGGGGCACAAGTTGCTAAATATTCATCAAATGTCACAGTGAATTTCACCTGTTGTGTTGTCTGTCAATACCCATGAACTGTATGACACTTCATCTTCAGGGTCCTACTCTTCAAATTTTTTGAGTAGAAAACTTTTTAAATTTTCACTGGATGGGCACTGACAGCAGTGCCGCAGCATGCAGTCTTTGTTATCCTTAGTACAGACTAAATAATCGATCAGGTCACTGGTATGTCTCTTCTATGCACCGAGCGTGAAGTAGAAGACTTACATTTTGATGGATTGTGCAAACACAAATAGAATGTGTTCCAGAAGACCCTGCTAACACGCACCATTTCGGACACAGCATGCAGAATTTCCAGATGCCAATTATAATGTTGGGTTACTCAAATTTAAAAGAAGAATACAATTCACTTACATTAGCAAGTAATAATCTCTTTTTGTAAATGTAAATTTTTAGAAATACTGACTGCGTATTTTTTCCCGGCACAATTCGAGAGTATTCATCACTTTGGTAAAAGTTCTTCACCAATTAAACTATATTTTCATTTATTGTTTTTCCTTTTTTTGGTTCAGGTAAAGCCACGATTCCTTTGTCTCTGAGAAGGTATCTTGCTTGATGGATGGGTGCACTTACACGGAACTCTTCCATGATTTTTTCTG
This sequence comes from Macrothele yani, assembly GCA_039090855.1. NCBI lineage: Eukaryota > Metazoa > Arthropoda > Arachnida > Araneae > Macrothelidae > Macrothele > Macrothele yani. Next base: position 2,062,807 of record CM076995.1, on the reverse strand, counting down.
CTCCATGAAGTAGGAACAAGTTTCAAAAGTTTTATCTTTTCTCACCATGTCGTTGAAGTCTCAAGTTTTACTTCAAGTAAACTTACAAGCACATCCATATCATCTGCTTTTTGTTTTAAATCTTTTGGCATCTTTTTCAGGTGAAGAAAATTCTTTTTCTATAACCCTACTAACCTTACTTTTTAAATTAGAACATGCTGACTCAACCTTTCTTTTTGCATAGGCAGATTTGCTGTGTGATGCAATGGCATGGAATTTTAAAGGAAACTCCCTATCTCTGCCAGTAATGTATTAATTTTCCCTAATGTTTCTTCTTTGTAAATTGAAGTTTCTAAATTACAAATACTCTGGTTACTGTCACTATCTGTGTCCACCTATTTAATGGCATCATTTTCATTTAAAAATTGTGGGTGTTTCTGTACCTTTTCTCTACATGCATCACACATCTTCTGTACAGGAATTGATTGCACAATTATCAGAATTTTATAAATTTTCTATGAAAAGTCAAAGGTCACATTTCTCAACGCTTTTTTTTATTTTTTTCTTGTGGCACTTAAATGGATCAAAACAACTTTTTTGGTAAATTTAATATTTCCTCAGGTAGTATGTTTTATGATGCTCACAAATATTAAACAGAAGTTCACAACTTACCCCACTTCTCAAGGCCAAAAGTTCTTTTTCTGAAGCACTTATTGTTTCAAAGTTTATCAGATTCACCTCCTGTGTGTAACTCTTCTTATGGCACTCAGTTCCACTTTCTTTTCCTATACTATATTGTTCAACAAGCTGTTCAGTTTGGGACATTTTTAAAACTAATATTTCAAAGGGATACTAAAAGCACTTTCTTTAAAACCTTGGAACAGTAAAATGATCTTTAACTGTAACTAAGAGGAACAACCCACTTCTGAAAACTTTTGAACATTTGAAGCAGCATAAAGCACCTTTACCCAACAATAGATAGCAGATGACTGAGACTGACTAGTAGTGCAATCCAGTTGAATCCTGTACACAGAAGGATGATGCATGTTGAATCAGCTCATGCTTTTAGATTGCTGGGTACATGCTGACTCACCTCATGCTTTCAAATTGCTGATACATGCTGAGTCCCCTCATGCTCTCAAATTGCTGGTACAGCTAGTTTTATCCCTCTTGCCTCAATGTATTTCATGAAGTTAAAAAACCTAATTCATTCAAAACAATTTTTAAATTGAATCATGACTAATTAAATTTGATTTTTTTATTATCAAATTTATACCAAGCCTGTAAAGTTTTGCATTGAACAGTACAATATTTTTAATTATTTGACTAGTCTACATTTATTCTATATTAGGCCAAATCATCACATACAGGTAATTATCTATTATGATGCATAAGTGTCTACATAGAATGTGTCAAATTATAAGTTAAAATAACTATATTAACATTCAAAATCCCACAATTTTTGTTTCACAGCCTTTTAGACTATACTTTTAAGTTGAATTAATAAAGAAAAATGCTCTGGTAACTCCTGTGCCTTATGTCATAATACTCACTTAATGAAGCAATGTCTTTGCACTTACTATTTTTTTAATAAATGTTAGTGTCTCTCAGAGTTAGGCAAGATTTATTTATTTTTTTCTGAAATGAACATAATTTGCTTGACATGTGGTAAAAATTTGGTAGTGATATGTTGATTAGACACAGAACTATGAATTTTTTCTCAAACACTGCGTCTAAAAGCAGAGTTTCGGAAACATCATCAATGTGCAATTTTCCAAAACTTTGACATTTTATATCTCAGAAACTATTTGGCCTAGAGAGGGAAAATCTGGCATGGATTAGTGTCTAAGAGGTAGTTACAAGTAAAAAAGTTTCATGAAAATCTGAGTTGGTAGGTGCCATTTCAAAGTTTTAAGCTGGGCAATCTGACATGGAATGACCCACAATCCTCTCTTTGAGCATCGAAGGAACATCGTGAGGAAAAAAAATTACGATTATCGGGGAAATCCTCACTCTGTCTAAATTCTGTTTTTGGAAATTTTGAAAGGTGGAAAACTTGCATCTATGATAGGGAGTCTGCAAGATGATTTAGTAGGGTTCTAGGATATCGTTTTTGTCTGCAGGACCAAAATAAATCTGCGACGTATGTCACCACGATTTTGCTTCGGGGGCAAATTGTGAAAGGCAGTGCGACCCCTGTGACAATGTTTCATCCCATGGCTGAGGAAGGTAGAAGTCACCTACAAAACATTTCACCAATTACTTTTTCATAACTTAGCCAATGCATGATATGAGGATTTTAGTGCTTCCATAAAATTTTAGGACTTATAAATAACACTTCAAAATGCTTTTTTTTTGTAACATTTTTGTTCATACAAATATTTTTTATAATGAAATAAGCTTTTCACCAGAATAATTGCGAATAGGCTATTTTCCCATATCTTCACATTGATTTTGTGAAAAATCCGTCTTAGAGGAAACTCTTTTTTTTTTTAAATCAGCCCGAAACATTTAGATTTTCAGTGACTCAAATTCTGCACGCCTACATATTCGCTTTTTGACTTAGCATTATTATGAATTCTAAAAAAACATTTGAAAAAAAGATTGCCTTTCACGAACATAACATGGCAGTAGATTTGATGATTACGTTGTGCATAAAATTTGAGAATCATTAAAAACATACAATTTAAGATTTAGTGTAACATTAATTTTCTTTACACTTTCATTTTGAGTAATGCTTGTAACTCAACTCTTGCAACGATTTCTTTGGTAACATTTGACACTGAGTACGCTTCTCTACTACTTTCCTCTCCTGTTTTAGGACAGATCTTGGTAAAAGTGGTACCAATAAAATCTCCAGTTCTGGGAAAAAAGTTCCACACAAAAAAAATTCAGACAGACAACTGATAATCATGAGCAGCACCTACTAAAGGAAAACGCATTCCAAGATCTGCTTCAAATAAAAGGCGATGTTTAAAAGCATCTTCCGATTAGTAGATTCTACTTTTATCACGCGGCATTGAAATTAATTTACATAATGAACAAATACCGAATTTGGCTAATCAAAGTGTTAAAATAACTGCTCCTACTAATGAAGTAAGATGTAAACAAGATACCCTAGCAATAAATGACACTACACTTGACACCAAGTATACACAAGTATATACACTTAAACACAATTTTTTTAACAATACGTAAAAAAAAAAAAAAGTTACCTAGTTAATATTTCTCGACATAAGAAGTCAGACATAAATTACTTCAACAAAATTCTCTTCGCGTTTACGTGTGTTCCATAAAGAGATAAAAACACGTTGATTAAAACTTTTGAAATACACACCAACCACAAAAGGACGACAAGACATTGTTGCCACTCAAGGTAAACTGCCACAGAACCATATTTTAAGTTTAAAAAATATATACAATATCTAAACTGTAGCCTACGAGGATCGATCAACGGTGTTTTAGACAGAAATAATTGTGAAATTTCTGTAAAGACTTTAGATAGAATAATTGTGAAATTTCTTTAAAGATTCCTTCACGAGCGTGATCCCCGTAGGCTACGATCCAAATAGTATTGGCAACCTAAATGAACTATAGGGGTCGCTCCGCATCCATGATGTAACCAAACCAAGGCTTGGAACAAACTTCTTTTAGTACAGACCAAGGAGGTTATATTCTGCTCTTCTACCCGCCCCAGTGCTCTTCTACACTCCCCACGAAGTTAAATTCTGGAGACACCACTGGTTCTGCTGCCATAGGTCACAGCTAAGCTGTGGTGTGACGTCCCAAGCAGGCAACAATGAACTAAATTATACCGTTGATAAATCAGTAAGTTAGTGTATCATTGATAAAAATTATTGAACTAAATAAAGAACGATAAAATCCGTTTATTGGCATAAGACAGAAAACAAAAAGTTGCAAGCTTTCAGAACCTACGGGTGCCTTCTTCAGGCTTAGTCGTGGTTTTGGAACAACGTTAGAAATCTAAATGAATGTACAGAAAATTTAAATATGCATGTGAAAAATAAAAATGTATAACAACGTAACAGCACGGCACGTGCAGAAACAGAGGAATCAGGTCCTTTCACGAGAGGCACGCAGGAACATGCGCCATATCAAAGGCAGCTCCATTGACACGTCATCGTTGCAGACATCATTGCTAAACAAGATCTCCAGAGACTCCCTGATGGCTGTACCTCTGGCGGTAGTGTATGGAGCAACCTGTTGCAAATCGGCCCATTGTGGTGCCGCAGAAGATGTCATGACCTCCCTAGATAGGGCAGTGGACGATTTATTCTTCAAAACGTCTCTTTTGTGTTCGGACGAACGAGTCGTAAAGGACCTCTTTGTCATGCCAATATAAAACTTGGTATTTCCATCCTGGCATCGAAGGGGTATGGATATATACCCCTGCGTTAGCAAGTAAAGTGCTGCGGCTTCCGGATGAAATAGGAAAGTCCCGGTACGTACGGAAAGGAGCCGATGAACCTCTGACTGGGTTTCTTGATACGACGACGTTGATTAACAAACTCAAGTTCGGTGCTCTTAAAGACGTCATCAATTTCATACTCTTTATAGCCTGCAGCTGAGGCCGACGATTTAATATTGTTGATCTCCGCAATCCTGGACGCGTCATTTGAAGAGTGGGAAAACAATCGCTTAGCACGATGTCTGAAAAATGCCAATTTGTGGGTAGCCGGCCCAAAAGATAAGGGTAAAATTAAATTTGGGGTATAAGTGGGCTTATAATAAACCTCAGTCGAAAAAGTTCCATAAAGCGGTTTAGTGACTAGGACGTCCAGATAAGGAAGGGAATCATCACTGGCGCAAACCATAGTAAACTTGATGTCATTATGGAGGGAATTGATGAAGGAGAAGAAATCGTCCAATTCTTTCAACCCGTGAGGCCAAACAAAAATATATCGTCTACATAACGTAGCCATAATGCAGTTACCAATCCGGTTCTATTTAGGATATGTGATTCTAGCGGCCTTAACACAGCCTCAGCAAGCACAGGGAACATCGGGGAGCCCATAGCCACCCCTTTCGTTTGTTTAAATACTTGGTTGTTAAAACCGAAATAATTAGAGTCTATTACAACGTCGATTGCTTAAGAGATGGCCGCCAACGACTCTTAGAAGAACAAAGTCGATTCCAGTAACGCTTGTTTTGTGGTGCAAGACGCTTTCTCTACAGGTACTGACGGAAAAAGTGAAACGACATCAAACGTACCAATATGGTGATGTGGAGCCACTATGAAGTCTTTAACTCTGTTGATAAAATCCACTGATGACCGAAGCACCACGGAGGATGACGGTAAGAACGGAGCAACGAAACCAGCTAAACTGCATTCAATATTTATCGACGGGGCAGACCTCCTCGTGACGATGGGGCGTAGTGGGTTGCCTTGCTTATGATGCTTAACTCTAGCTTGCAAGGATGGGATTTTTGGTCCTGGAGGAAGCCAAGCAGACTCACGAATAGCATCCGGTACGGAAGGCAGTTTTGCTAATCTCTTCGCTTTAGCAATCCACTTGTTAAGTGGGTTGGATGTGATCACTTTTGAATTAGATAGTTCGATAAAGTCCATGATTTTTTGTTATACTCCACCGAATCCAAAACAGCAATCAAATTGGATTTGTCTGTGAGTAAAAATTTGATCGACGGGGCCTTTCTAAGATTGCGGATGGTAAAGGCATCGTGCGTCGGATTGGCTGCTTTATCGAAATGTAAGCAAATTTTATTCAAACGTGAAGCAAACTGATAGCGTAGCGTATCTCTACTTTCGATGGGCACTTTTCTCAAAAGGCTTTCAATGGCCGGAATAAGAACCTTAGTAGGCGGTTGGAAACTGAAGCAGAATTTAGGTCCCATTTGTAACAAACACAGTTCCTTATTAGAGAAGGTCTTGCCCACTTATACCCCAAATTTAAATTTACCCTCATCTTTTGGGCCGGCTACCCACAAATTGGCATTTTTCAGACATCGTGCTAAGCGAGCGTTTTCCCACTCTTCAAATGACGCGTCCAGAATTGCGGAGATCAACAATATTAAATCGTCGGTCTCAGCTGCAGGCTATAAAGAGTATGAAATTGATGACATCTTTAAGAGCGCCGAACATGAGTTTGTTAATCAACGTCGTCGTATCAAGGAACCCAGTCAGAGGTTCATCGGCTCCTTTCCGTACGTACCGGGACTTTCCTATTTCATCCGGAATGCATTTAAGAAGTTAGGGCTTGGAGTTGGAATTTGCCAACCTAGCTCAATATCACAATTCCTTCTTTCATCCGGAAGCCGCAGCACTTTACTTGCTAACGCAGGGGTATGTTCCATACCCCTTCGATACCAGGATGGAAATACCAAGTTTTATATTGGCATGACAAAGAGGTCCTTTGTGACTCGTTCGTCCGAACACAAAAGAGACGTCTTGAAGAATAAATCGTCCACTGCCCTATCTAGGGAGGTCATGACATCTTCTGCCGCTCCACAATGGCCCGATTTGCAACAGGTTGCTCCATACACTACTGCCAGAGGTACAGCCATCAGGGAATCTCTGGAGATCTTGTTTAGCAATGATGTCTGCAAGGATGGCGTGTCAATGGAGCTGCCTTTGATATGGCGCATGTTCCAGCGTGCCTCTCGTGAAAGGACCTGATTCCTCTGTTTCCGCACGTGCCGTGCTGTCACGTTGTTATATATTTTAATTTTTAATATGCATATTTAAATTTTCTGTACATTCATTTAGGTTACTAACGTTGTTCCAAAATCTAAGATTGAAGAAGTTGTTCCAAAATCTAAGCCTGAAGAAGGCACCCGTAGGTGTTGAAAGCTTGCAACCTTTTGCTTGCTGTCTTATGCCAATAAACGGATTTTATTTGCTTTTCTGAGTTCTTTTTAAAGTTGAGTGCAGCCTATTGAAGTATACATTTCTTAAAATCTACTACACTCTTAACCAAATGTTTCATACTACCTAATATGTTAGTGATTTCGGAAAGCTACTCTTTCAATTTTTAGTTAAAGCACCAGCTGACATTGGTTGCATCACATGTGTTGGCCTTTAATCCCAACACTGGGTATTTTTTGCTGTACTTGGGACTATATATAAATAAAGTCACTGTAGCTGACACTAGTATAAAACTTGCTAGTGTACCTGTAATCACTACCACTGCTTTAGTGAAGTAAATAGGTGAGACATTTATTGAATAACTGGAATGGGGAGATGAGAAGAGCATGTCACCTGTGCATACCTGATTACCATCTTACATAGTGAATTGTCTTGGCAGCCCATTCACCAGCTGGCAATAAACCTGTAAGGTGAGTTGGGGAGAACCTTTTTTCTCATTTGTGGCATCACAAAGACAGTAAATTTACAAGTGGGTAAATGCGAGAGGTTTATTAGGGAGTGACTGGAACCAATACCGTTGTTCCATTTTCGCCCGGAGGCACAGTGATTTGGCTCTCCTACCTTTGACAGTAGTACGCAGTTAGTTTCAGTGGCGACGGAACCGCCCGGGACCGGTCAATAATTTCAGCCAAGATTTTTATTTTTATTGTTTTTTTATTTGACATATGTGCGATTGTTGCGATGTGCTTTAGAAAGTTCCTCTAGGTAAGTGGTTGGGTTGTCCAAATTCCCAACAAAGCTCCTTAGACACAGTAGCGCACCCAGATATTTCCCAAGGGAGACGTCCGTGCGCCCTGACACACAGAATTTTCCCAAGGTGGGGGTAAACCTCCCCCTAAATTTACCGGGAAAAGTAGTCAGGTGCTATAACAATTAAGGAGGTTGACTTTTGTGCATTTATTCTTATCCAGTTACTACCAATGTTATAGTACAAGAAAGTTAAATGATTAGAAAAAACAGTGAAATTGTTTTCCTTTTTAGATTTTTCTAAATTTATTTAACAGAACTACTCCCTTATAATATGTTATAATTATACGGTACAGGATTAAGAAGTATATGTAGATCGCGTATTGTGACTTTTGTTTCAAGTTTCGACATAATAATTTTCCAATCTATCAGCCGGGTGGGGGGTCGGCCACTCCTGTGGGTGCGCCACTGCTTAGACATTGTTTTTCTTCTGTTTGTTCCGGGAAGGTAGAGAGCGCGCCACGATTAGAATTTTCGGGCCCGGTCAACGAATTTCACATTTCGCCGCCCCTGGTTAGTTTGACCAAGGAGGTTAGAATAAATGGAGTAAGGGTGACGTGCTAGACTTGAAGCACTTTGAGCAGACGACGCGGAGCTGATGGCCACGCCCAGTGAGACGTTACTGGCACTTTTTTACCATTGCGGGAATAAAGAATAGACCGTTTTTCATCAAAAAAAGTCATACTCTTTTTAAAATGGGATCGTGCTGTGCCTTTGCATGGGTCAACTCATTAACTAAAGCACCTGCTGGTGTAACTTCCATAGGAAATTGTGCATAGAATATCAATTTTTCTCTAAATTTAAATTTTTTTGGCAAAGCATTACAGTTTGATTAAGAACTAGCGGTTCTGAAATTGACCAAATGTTATGCAAATCAGAATTTAGATTATTCTGCTCCTCGAGAAATTGTCCACAGTAATGTTTTCATTCACTAATAATTGATATACCTTACACATTTGTGTTATATTTATACTTAATCATACTAATGTATGGGATCTCAATCTCTGTGCTGACGGCGGTGGAGAGTGCGTCGCGGCAAAACAGATGAATTTTCTCGGTGGAGCTTTCTCAGACATGCGTGCATATAATACGATGAACGCATGTTTCACATAAAGCGATAAATTTGTGATTTTACTTTTTGTGTTCTTAATGTTAATAAGTTCCAGCAGGGTACCCAGGATTTGTTTACAGGGGTGGCTCAAATTTTTGAAGATGCAAATTAAAATGCTCTGTAGAAAACATCTGCCAAGGTAATTGGGAAGCAATGAAAATATCTCCGCCATATTAAAATGATAATATATATTCAGAAACATAAACAAATATACTTAAAATTCCCATTGTTGGAAAAATATATATTCAAAAACACATAAAATTATATTTAAAAATAAGCAGCCAATACAAAAAACGAAGGACCAAGTGGTACCTCATGGAGAGGTCGGGGCCCCTGGGTAACTCCCATTGAATTCTAGTAAACGTTTAAACGAAATTTTCATTATGAAAATTTTAAAATGCAAAAAAATTTCATTCGACTGGTTATTTTTCATTCTAAGCGCTGTAGCTCATACTTTCTTAAGAGCTCGATTTTGCAAAGGTAGGGCCTATAAACTGATAGGTAAAAAATATTCTCAGGGGTAATTTATGCGTATCTGATGATCTGAGGAAATTGTCCACGCACACACACACACACACACACATATATAATTTTAACTATAATGTTAAGTACTTGTGTCAAGAGGAACTCGTAAAAATAATGTGCTGTTGTTTATAATAAGTGCGTTAGGTTTGCGAGTAAATAGGAACTTTAAAGAGTCCGTGGAATTGAGTTTTTAATATTATTAATTGATTTAGTTTGATACAGAGATTTCTGTAAAGCACGATTAGTAGAAAATGTTAGGTTAGCTATTTATGACCTAGATAACGAAAGCACATACTCTTCTGCACTTGTTAGAAAACTAAAACAAAGTTCAAAAAACATCAATAAAAATGTATCACAGCCAGCTTAAAACGTTTATGATATGTTTCCTAATAATCGCTAGTTTTTTTACTGATCCACGTACTGAAATTTAAAGACATAGATCGAAAAAGGCAGCCGCATCATCATTACTCAACGTGATGCTATGATCTTAGTCGTCTCACAAGTGACTGACGTGATCTTGACGGCCCCGGTCCAAAACCCCCTGGAGAGAAAGCCCCAGCGCGCGAACTACGAAGGGGTGTGACGTCACAATCAAAGGGCCATCGCAATCCTTCTCTCCAGAGAGGTTAAAGGGAATGCCGATATTAGCTTTGCGTTCATGCGGCATTGATCAGTGTTGAGCTTTCGGTAGTCGTGCACGTGAGTAAGCATTTTTATACAACATGCCTGGAAAATATTGAGTGCCTTCATATAGATCTAATTACAAAGCACACCCAAAAGCCACTGTTTTCAGCTTTCCTAAAAGTGAAAGCTTTCGAAGAAGGCGGATTTCTTCCGTACCAATGAAAATTTTTAAATCCACCGTGAATTCAAAGGTTAGTTAAGTTTTCATTTTTTGCTCTCGTTGTAATACAATTATAATTTAGTGAATTGTTAGTCGTTTTTTTTATTATTGACGGAGTAAAATTTAAGGGATAATTAGCTGATTATTTATTTAAGGGAATTATCACCTCATTATTTATTGTCGTTTGAATAATGGTATTAATTACCATTCAACATTTCATTTCCATAAAGTAATAGTTATTTTTCTTTACAAAATTCGTAATTAGTAGTGTTCAAATTGAAAAAAAAAAAGATGTGCATATATTATCAGCGCATCAATTACTAAGGTTAACCAGGCAAAGAAACTGGCAATAAATAATTACGTTATTTATTAACCAACATTTCATTTCCGTAAAACAAATGTCATTTTTCTTCATAAATTTGCTGTTTATCAGAGCCCTAATTAAAACAAGAATTCGCACAAAATGTATAGATGCACTGATATAATCTGAAGGCTAGCCCAAAGAAAAGTTTATTGGAATGTCCAAGAAATGTATCCGAAAGTTTGGAATTCATATATTCCATGTTCATTTGACAAAGAACTTTTTCCTAAATGATTTTAATTTATAATTTTTTTTTTTTTTACCTTCTAGAAATAGTTGCAAGATTTCAGCACACATCTTACCGTATTTTCAGTAAATATACTCACTAAATCGGAAATTTTGCTTTCGCGTTCTTTATGTAATTACGGAAAAGTCTTTTCTTTCATTTTAATAAGTCGAACGCAAAGGAAATTTGTAAAAGTTTTAAGAGAAATGATTATGTTCATGCAGTCCTACCAATGTACTATTAACACAAATTGTCATTATAAAGATCGTAGTTGCAAAAATGCTTAACGTAAAATGCTGGGGTTTTCACGTTATGCGTGAAAAAAAATTTATTTTTTTGCTCCTTTAGCCAAATTGAAATCTAAAAGAAAAAATTCATGAAATCATTTCTCAGCACAAGAGCAAAACTTTGGAATTCCCCGTTTTACGGATATCATTGCTGGAAACTGAGAAAAAGAAATTAAAGCTAAGGATGTAATCTTTTGATGTTATCTAAGGACAAAAAATAAGGAGAAAAATAACGGTCGATTTATTGTTGTGTGCGCAAATTGTCTAGTATCGCACTCGAGAAATTATTTCTCTTCGTAAACACCGTGGTATTTCGTCGGCGTTTTCAGGAGCGGAGAGTTCGAGGCTCGAGTCGGTCGGTCCACTAGCTTTGACATCACAGACCAGTTCGGAGGCTTTTTTAATCTTTAGAGGGTTTTGCCCGGTCTCACCAACAAGGTGGCGGAGGCTGTGACGTCAGAATCGTGACGTTTCGCTGGCTTCATTTTGATCACACGAGGGGAACGGTGTACCCCTTACTCCATCTATTCTTACCTCCTTGCGTTTGACTTAGAGTGTAACAATGCTCGTATTCTGGCAATGCGAATGATGCTGCCTTTGTGGTTTGGAAGTAATGGAGACAAATATAAAGGGTCTATCCATAAAAGTGTTTTATGATACATTTTTCATGATTTTTCCAGATTTATGGAGGCTAAAGAAAGCACCTCTTCACAGTTAGATAAACGTGTGTACATATAAATGTTATCTGCAAGAATATTAGTCAAAAGTGTTTATGCTTGTAATTATACCATTTTAAACAGTAGTTATCAGTAGAAACATTCTTATTTTCAGCATATATATATATATATATATATATCATCATCATCATCATTGTCAACCATTATCAATCCACTGCTGGACGAAGGTCTCCCCAAGTTTCCTCCACAACGGTCTGTCTTGTGCCAGTCTCCTCCATGTCACCCCTGCATACTTTCGAATTTCATCCACCCATCTCCCATGTGGTCTTCTTCTGGGTCTTTTCCTGTCCCTTGGAATCCAATCTAAAATTTCGGCTGTCCATCGATGATCTGTCCTTCTGGCAGTATGTCCAGCCCATTGCCATTTCAGGGATTTAACTCTGATCATGATGTCATCCACTCTTGCCATTTTTCTGATCCACGAGTTCCTCTTCTTATCTCTCCTGGTTACACCAAGCATGCACCTCTCCATGCTGCTTTGAGTTGTCTGCAGCCTTTGTATGTCTCTTTTAGTTAAGGTCCACGTCTCTGCACCATACGTAAGCACTGGAAGGATGCATTGATCAAACACTTTTCTTTTAAGACATAATGGCATATTGCTCTTGAAAATTATGCTGTTTCTTCCAAAAGCTCTCCAAACAAGTTTTGTACGCCGATTAATTTCTTCATCAATGTGACCCTCACTTGATATCTGCTGTCCAAGATAAACGTACGTGTCTGTCATCTCCAGCTTTTCTCCATCAATCGATAAATCTTCATTTCTTGTAAAAGCATTGAACATCACTTTTGTCTTCTGAAAGTTCATTTTTAATCCCACTTCTTTACTCTTGTCAGCAAGTTCCTGGATCATACTCTGCAGCTCTGATGGGGTAGTTGCAAAAATGACTACGTCATCAGCAAAACGAAGGTGGGTTAGATAATCTCCATTAATCTTTATCCCCTTGTTTTCCCAGCTCAGCGACTGAAAAACACCCTCCAATGTGGCATTAAAGAGCTTCGGAGATATGGTGTCACCTTGTCTCACTCCCTTTCCAATTTTTACGTGTGTTGTATTTTCAAACAGCCTAATCTTTGCACTTGCATTTTCATAGATGTTATTAATAATATTAATGTATGCATCTTCAATACCGCAGGTTTTCAGAGCCATTGTAACTGCTGATGGTTTCACCGAATCAAAGGCTTTTTCATAATCGATAAAAGCCATGCACAATGGAAGTTCATATTCCCTCGCTCTTTCAATTAGTTTTCTCAGCACGTGGATATGATCTATTGTGCTGTAGCCACTCCTGAATCCAGCTTGTTCGCTCGGTTGAGCCATGTCCAGTGTTACCTTCAAGCGGTGTGAAAGAACTTTAGTGAAGATTTTATAAACTACTGATAGGAGGCTGATAGGTCTGTAGTTTCCGAGATCCTCAATGTCACCTTTCTTATGTAGCAGGATCATTGTAGCGGTGTTCCAATCCTCAGGAATCTTTCCTTCATTAAGGCATCGAGTGAAAATTTGGGCGAGTACTGTTTCGATTTCTCCACTTGCTTCTTGTATGATGTCTACAGTAATTCCATCTTCTCCTGGAGCTTTTCCTCGCTTCATGTTCTTGATTGCATGTGCAACTTCTGCTGGAAGGACTGGAGGAACTCTGGTACTGGTATCTTTCATGATGTCTGGAGTGCATATAATATCCCTTTCATATAATTTGGAGTAGAAATCTTTCACTCTTGTCAAAATTTCGCCTCTATTTCTTGTTACAGAACCATCTTCTTTTCTCAGTGCCATAATCTGTTTTCTTCCCTTACTGAGATGTCCCTTTGCTATCTTTAGGCTTTGGTTGTTTTCAATTGCTTTCCTCACTAGCTCACAGTTGAATTTCCTTACGTCTTCAGTGATACTTTTTCTTACTGTCTTGCATAGCTCTATATATTCCACTTTGGAAGTCACATCTTCTTTAGTTGTCCTCATCTCTCTTCTTTTTTGCATCAACATTTTGGTTTTTCCTGATAATTTGTTCACATGCAACTTGTTCTTAGACCCAGCTAATTTTGTTGCTGTTTCCATAAGAGCTTTGGTTACTTTTCTGTTAACTTCAGAGATGTCCACTTCTTCCGATGTTAGGCCTTCTAAAGCAGAGAACCTGTTCTTCAGTTCTAACTTGAAGGTATTATGGTGTTTTTTAAGGTTGGTTATGTCAATAGATTTTGTTTGCCTTATGAGCTTGCCACGTTCAAGTTTAGTGTTGAGGTGCATCTTACATCTCACCAATCTATGGTCACTACCTGTGTTGAACTTGTTTAGCACACTGCAGTCTTCTATGACGAATTTTTTGTTACACATAATAAAATCAATTTCACTTGTCGTCCCATTTGGATGTCTCTATGTCCATTTCCTGTGTGGCTTTTTGTTGAAGAAGGAGTTCAAGATGAAAAACCCTTCTGCCTCTGCAAACTCAACGAGAGTATTTCCACGCTGGTTTCTGTTGCCATGACCGAATTTACCTACTGAAGTTTCATTCTGTTGCCGTTGCCCTATTTTTGCATTGAAATCTCCCATAATTATTTTCAAGTGCTGCTTACCTTTATTATTTAGATGACAAATTTCCTCATAAAATTCTTCAATTTCTTCTTCAGGATGACTTGTGGTGGGTGCATAAGTTTGAATAATCTGAGCCTGGTATCTTTTCGAGAGTTGGATAACAAGTCGTGCAGCTCTGTCAGAGGAACTTTCAACTTCTACAACTTTATCCTTCAGTTTCTTGTTTATTATAAATCCAACACCACTAGTTCTGCCAGTATCTGTCCCACGATAGTAGAAGAGATGTCCACTTTTCAGTTCGATGAGATCTTCTCCTTTTCTCCTTACCTCACTTAGCCCCACGATGTCCCACTTGATCCTTTGTAGTTCCTCTTCCAATTCAAGAAGCCTTGATTCAGAAGATAGGGAGCGTCCATTGTAAGTAGCCAAGGTCAGCATCAGATGGCAGCCTAGTCCGGTCCTCCGGGGATTCTTAGCACCCTCTGCCTTCATGTCGCACTGGCCGCTGCCTTGGCCAGGTACATTCCAGCTGCCGGAGACTGAGGGCCAAGATTTAAGTTGTGGAATCATTTTGGAGGGTTTTGGCCATAACTCACCATGCTGGCCAAGCGGGTTGGTGAGTGTGGGATAGAATTTCCTCTAATCCCGATGGTATAGTTATACCGCTATGGGCGGTCGTCAGAGCCCATTTAGTAGGAACAGGATGCACCACGAGAAGGCGGGGTTGACATTTGTCAAGGAGAGGCTGTGATGTTACGCATCACCTGACCTTACATATATATATATATATATATATATATCATCATCATCATCATCATCATCATTGTCAACCATTATCAATCCACTGCTGGACGAAGGTCTCCCCAAGTTTCCTCCACAACGGTCTGTCCTGTGCCAGTCTCCTCCATGTCACTCCCTGCATACTTTCGAATTTCATCCACCCATCTCCCATGTGGTCTTCTTCTGGGTCTTTTCTTGTCCCTTGGAATCCAATCTAAAATTTCGGCTGTCCATCGAATATATATATATATATATAATATATATATATCATCATCATCATCATCATTGTCAACCATTATCAATCCACTGCTGGACGAAGGTCTCCCCAAGTTTCCTCCACAACGGTCTGTCCTGTGCCAGTCTCCTCCATGTCACTCCCGCATACTTTCGAATTTCATCCACCCATCTCCCATGTGGTCTTCTTCTGGGTCTTTTCCTGTCCCTTGGAATCCAATCTAAAATGTCAGCTGTCCATCGATGGTCTGTCCTTCTGGCAGTATGTCCAGCCCATTGCCATTTCAGGGATTTAACTCTGATCATGACGTCTTCCACTCTTGTCATTTTTCGGATCCACGAGTTCCTCTTCTTATCTACCCTGGTTACACCAAGCATGCACCTCTCCATGCTGCTTTGAGTTGTCTGCAGCCTTTGTATGTCTTTTTTAGCTAAGGTCCACGTCTCTGCACCATACGTAAGCACTGGAAGGATGCATTGATCAAACACTTTTCTTTTAAGACATAATGGCATATTGCTCTTGAAAATTATGCTGTTTCTTCCAAAAGCTCTCCAGGCAAGTTTTGTACGCCGATTAATTTCTTCACCAATGTGACCCTCACTTGATATCTGCTGTCCAAGATAAACGTACGTGTCTGTTATCTCCAGCTTTTCTCCATCAATCGATAAATCTTCATTTCTTGTAAAAGCATTGAACATTACTTTTGTCTTCTGAAAGTTCATTTTTAATCCCACTTCTTTACTCTTGTCAGCAACTTCCTGCATCATACTCTGTAGCTCTGATGGGGTAGTTGCAAAAATGACTACATCATCAGCAAAACGAAGGTGGGTTAGATAATCTCCATTAATCTTTATCCCTTTGTTTTCCCAGTTCAGTGATTGAAAGACATTTTCCAATGTGGCATTAAAGAGCTTCGGAGATATGGTGTCACCTTGTCTCACTCCTTTTCCAATTTTTATGTGTGTTGTATTTTCAAATAGCAGAATCTTTGCACTTGCATTTTCATAGATGTTATTAATAATATTAATGTATGCATCTTCAATACCGCAGGATTTCAGAGCCATTGCAACTGCTGATGGTTTCACCGAATCAAAGTGTTGTGGCGGAAATCTCAGCCACGTTATATATTTATTAAATAGGTAGCCGAAATTAAATCTGAAAGAGAATTTTGAATTTCGACTAAAATTTAACTTTGGGAGATATGTAGATGCATTTTGAAACAACCAAAAATTAAACGTGTAAGAAGAAACTTTGAGATGTCATATTTGTTATAGCACAACTGAGTTTTCACCTGTGTCAGTGTTTCTGTGAATTTGGTTTCAGCCGAGGAATAACTAAAGCACTGTGTTTTTGGTACATGTGTAACATATGTGTCAACTCAAAGAGACCGTGTTTATGAACTCGTGTTTGTAAGCATGAACAAAAAAGAAAATATCAGACCGTAATTATTTTACTTATTAGGACATTATCATTATGTAAACAACAACCAAGGGACTTCCTAGCCAACGTCAGAGCGTTATGTGATGAGTGCCATTGCTCAGAAATTTAAGAGACAGCAAGAAAACTGAATTGCCAATTCTTATTAAAATTTGGTTTTTGAAAGGCTAATGCCTATATTTATTTGTAAAACAATAACAACATGATATCAAAAAAGAATATTTGAAGAACAAACTGTACTGATAGTGTTGCGAGATCACAACCTTTTTCTTATGTCATAACAATTCCTGTTGATACATTTTTGCCTGTTTTTGTAGCTTTGGCTTCACATGCCTCTACCATTTTCATATATTTTTTTTGAGGTCATTACAAAACATCATGAGTGATTTTTAATAAGAATTCTTTTCTTTTTGATCAATAACATTAGTAACGGTCAGCTACAGCCCTCCCCCTTCAATAGTGCTTCGATTAGTAAATTTTTCAGCTCATTTTTACCTCCCCTTATCCAAAAAAAAACCTTTAACCATATTATGAGAAAGAAAAGCAATAAAAGACAACTTACATAATTAAGCTCGAGGACCTGTTGTCTCACGTTTCACCTGTTCCCGTTTTATTATTTTTTTTTTATTTTTTCTGTCCCGCCGCTCTTAGTTGAATTACCGTACTTCTCTTTGTGGACATATCTTCAGCAGGCCTGTCTGAAGTGGCTCCTTCAATATCTTCCTTATTTTTCGGACTGGTATGTTAGGTGGTCCACACTATCTTCTTGCTCCTCAATCTTGTGTTGTTTTTCTCTTTCCTGGTTGAGGATGGCACCGAGTACGGAGGGGGAGACTGTTATGAGGCTATTTGATCACTCCTCGTAGCGAAGTGGATAACCTGGTCTCCATTCAATTTTTGTTTTTTTTTGTTTTTTTTTTCACCTCGGCAACATCGGTGGGTCGGCTGCCACTAGTCGTCCAGGGCTCTCCTCACAGCTAGGGATAGCTGTTTAAAAAAAAGAAACGGACTTAGCGCTGTTGTTCTCGGAGAGGCATCATAATGCGTGGGGTTTTTCCTTTTCTTTTCTCACTGGGACTGCAGGTCCAAGTAGGTAGCCTATGTTAACAATTTTTGAGCTTCCCAGGAGGAGGACAACCTCCTAACCTCACTCTGGGCTTTTCAAAGACAGTCTGCCTCATTTTCTTTACACCTATCAGCCCGCAATCAATTTTTTTTAGTCCTCTCTCTAGCAGTTCATTTTCGCAACCTCTCTCTAAAATCCAAATGGACGCGCAGAGCTCTTCTCCCCTTCAATACTTCAAGCGACCAATTGCATCAGGCCATGAAGACGCCTCCATCCCATTGGCTGCTTCTAGCCAAGAACACGTGAAATGCACGTGTTCGACACCTGACAGCTGAATGCTTTGCAAGGGTCTACATTTCGAAAACAACCTCATAAATTTTGACGCGAGGGACTGCTGCTTCCCACTTTCAATCGGCCAACCACTTCCCCTTTCATAGTGCCTTACACGGGTATCTATTTCAGTTCGCTAAGCCCCTTCTCAGCTAGGGAGATTTACCAGACCTCGGGGAAAAGAATGTTGGTAACTCCTGGTGGTCTTTTCCCAGGAAAGAAAACCTCTGAAAGGGATCGAAAGAATTTTCTGCCTTCCAGCCCTTTTCTGGGAAACTTGGATCATTAACCGCTATCTGTTAAAGGAGGGAGGCTGTATCTGGCTTACAAAATGTTTTAACATGTTACCTCATACACTGAACAAAGCAAGAAATACAAAATATATTTTTTTCTTAATTATTATTAATTTTTTTTATGAGCATACCCCAGGTTTATTCTCATGAATGTTGCGACATCGCACCTTTTGGTACTGCGTCGTATGAATGCTACATTTTGTTCATACACATAGAGAAAAAAAATTATTAACACTGCTCTTATTTTAATTCTGCTGAGTACGTTTTTCCTTTCCTCCTGCTGGGCTGAGTAATCCAAAAACAAAAGGACAGCATTGTGACTGCCAGTCCACACTATATACATTTTTTTCTTTTCTTTCTTTCGTGGAGAAAAAAAAACGAACACCTTTCTTTCCGGCCTCACAGAACAAAGAAGGAAAAAAAAAACAAATGAGAAATAGAATTTCTGTAACTTTTTCTTGACTTTTCTCTCTAGATCCAAAAATCGAACCCAGGGGAGGTGAAATCTAAATTTACGAAAAGTTTAACAGTAAATCACTCCAGGGAAGAATCGTCACCCTTTCCTGAACTGACCACTATTATCCCTTCGATGTATTTATTTTTCTTTCAAGAAAAACGTGGATAATGTTGATGAAAATCTGAAAACATTGATCAGGTGTACACAGATTTTCAGCAACATATCAAAAGGCTTTTTCATAATCGATAAAAGCCATGCACAATGGAAGTTCATATTCCCTCGCTCTTTCAATTAGTTCTCTCAGTACGTGGATATGATCTATTGTGCTGTAGCCACTCCTGAATCCAGCTTGTTCTCTCGGTTGAGCCATGTCCAGTGTCACCTTCAAGCGGTGTGAAAGAACTTTAGTGAAGATTTTATAAACCACTGATAGGAGATTTTATAAACCACTGATCCAATGTTAGGCCTTCTAAAGCAGAGAATCTGTTCTTCAGTTCCAATTTGAAGGTATTATGGTGTTTTTTAAGGTTGGTTATGTCAATACATTTTGTTTGTCTTATGAGCTTGCTACGTTGGAGTTTAGTGTTGAGGTGCATCTTACATCTCACCAATCTATGGTCACTGCCTGTGTTGAACTTGTTTAGCACACTGCAGTCTTCTATGACGAATTTTTTGTTACACATAATAAAATCAATTTCACTTGTCGTCCCATTTGGATGTCTCCATGTCCATTTCCTGTGTGGCTTTTTCTTGAAAAAGGAGTTCAAGATGAAAAACCCTTCTGCCTCTGCAAACTCTACGAGAGTATTTCCACGCTGGTTTCTGTTGCTGTGACCGAATTTACCTACTGAAGTTTCATTCTGTTGCCGTTGCCCTATTTTTGCATTGAAATCTCCCATAATTATCTTCAAGTGCTGCTTACCTTTATTATTTAGATCACGAATTTCCTCATAAAATTCTTCAATTTCTTCTTCAGCATGACTTGTGGTGGGTGCATAAGTTTGAATAATCTGAGCCTGGTATCTTCTCGAGAGTTGGATAACGAGTCGTGCAGCTCTGTCAGAGGAACTTTCAACTTCTACAACTTTATCCTTCAGTTTCTTGTTCATTATAAATCCAACACCACTAGTTCTGCCAGTATCTGTCCCACGATAGTAGAAGAGATGTCCACTTTTCAGTTCAATGAGATCTTCTCCTTTTGTCCTTACCTCACTTAGCCCCACGATGTCCCACTTGATCCTTCGTAGTTCCTCTTACAATTCAAGAAGCCTTGAATCAGAAGATAGGGAGCGTCCGTTATATATATATATATATATATATATATATATATATATATATATATATATATATATATATATATATATATATATATATATATATATATATATCATCATCATCATCATTGTCAACCATTATCAATCCACTGCTGGACGAAGGTCTCCCCAAGTTTCCTCCACAACGGTCTGTCTTGTGCCAGTCTCCTCCATGTCACCCCTGCACACTTTCGAATTTCATCCACCCATCTCCCATGTGGTCTTCTTTTGGGTCTTTTCCTGTCCCTTGGAATCCAATCTAAAATTTCGGCTGTCCATCGATGATCTGTCCTTCTGGCAGTATGTCCAGCCCATTGCCATTTCAGGGATTTAACTCTGATCATGATGTCTTCCACTCTTGTCATTTTTCGGATCCACGAGTTCCTCTTCTTATCTCTCCTGGTTACACCAAGTATGCACCTCTCCATGCTGCTTTGAGTTGTCTGCAGCCTTTGTATGTCTCTTTTAGTTAAGGTCCACGTCTCTGCACCATACGTAAGCACTGGAAGGATGCATTGATCAAACACTTTTCTTTTAAGACATAACGGCATATTGCTCTTGAAAATTATGCTGTTTCTTCCAAAAGCTCTCCAGGCAAGTTTTGTACGCCGATTAATTTCTTCACCAATGTGACCCTCACTTGATATCTGCTGTCCAAGATAAACGTACGTGTCTGTTATCTCCAGCTTTTCTCCATCAATCGATAAATCTTCATTTCTTGTAAAAGCATTGAACATTACTTTTGTCTTCTGAAAGTTCATTTTTAATCCCACTTCTTTACTCTTGTCAGCAACTTCCTGCATCATACTCTGTAGCTCTGATGGGGTAGTTGCAAAAATGACTACATCATCAGCAAAACGAAGGTGGGTTAGATAATCTCCATTAATCTTTATCCCTTTGTTTTCCCAGTTCAGTGATTGAAAGACATTTTCCAATGTGGCATTAAAGAGCTTCGGAGATATGGTGTCACCTTGTCTCACTCCTTTTCCAATTTTTATGTGTGTTGTATTTTCAAATAGCAGAATCTTTGCACTTGCATTTTCATAGATGTTATTAATAATATTAATGTATGCATCTTCAATACCGCAGGATTTCAGAGCCATTGCAACTGCTGATGGTTTCACCGAATCAAAGTGTTGTGGCGGAAATCTCAGCCACGTTATATATTTATTAAATAGGTAGCCGAAATTAAATCTGAAAGAGAATTTTGAATTTCGACTAAAATTTAACTTTGGGAGATATGTAGATGCATTTTGAAACAACCAAAAATTAAACGTGTAAGAAGAAACTTTGAGATGTCATATTTGTTATAGCACAACTGAGTTTTCACCTGTGTCAGTGTTTCTGTGAATTTGGTTTCAGCCGAGGAATAACTAAAGCACTGTGTTTTTGGTACATGTGTAACATATGTGTCAACTCAAAGAGACCGTGTTTATGAACTCGTGTTTGTAAGCATGAACAAAAAAGAAAATATCAGACCGTAATTATTTTACTTATTAGGACATTATCATTATGTAAACAACAACCAAGGGACTTCCTAGCCAACGTCAGAGCGTTATGTGATGAGTGCCATTGCTCAGAAATTTAAGAGACAGCAAGAAAACTGAATTGCCAATTCTTATTAAAATTTGGTTTTTGAAAGGCTAATGCCTATATTTATTTGTAAAACAATAACAACATGATATCAAAAAGAATATTTGAAGAACAAACTGTACTGATAGTGTTGCGAGATCACAACCTTTTTCTTATGTCATAACAATTCCTGTTGATACATTTTTGCCTGTTTTTGTAGCTTTGGCTTCACATGCCTCTACCATTTTCATATATTTTTTTTTGAGGTCATTACAAAACATCATGAGTGATTTTTAATAAGAATTCTTTTCTTTTTGATCAATAACATTAGTAACGGTCAGCTACAGCCCTCCCCCTTCAATAGTGCTTCGATTAGTAAATTTTTCAGCTCATTTTTACCTCCCCTTATCCAAAAAAAACCTTTAACCATATTATGAGAAAGAAAAGCAATAAAAGACAACTTACATAATTAAGCTCGAGGACCTGTTGTCTCACGTTTCACCTGTTCCCGTTTTTTTATTTTTTTTTTATTTTTTCTGTCCCGCCGCTCTTAGTTGAATTACCGTACTTCTCTTTGTGGACATATCTTCAGCAGGCCTGTCTGAAGTGGCTCCTTCAATATCTTCCTTATTTTTCGGACTGGTATGTTAGGTGGTCCACACTATCTTCTTGCTCCTCAATCTTGTGTTGTTTTTCTCTTTCCTGGTTGAGGATGGCACCGAGTACGGAGGGGGAGACTGTTATGAGGCTATTTGATCACTCCTCGTAGCGAAGTGGATAACCTGGTCTCCATTCAATTTTTGTTTTTTTTTTTTTTTTTTTCACCTCGGCAACATCGGTGGGTCGGCTGCCACTAGTCGTCCAGGGCTCTCCTCACAGCTAGGGATAGCTGTTTAAAAAAAAAGAAACGGACTTAGCGCTGTTGTTCTCGGAGAGGCATCATAATGCGTGGGGTTTTTCCTTTTCTTTTCTCACTGGGACTGCAGGTCCAAGTAGGTAGCCTATGTTAACAATTTTTGAGCTTCCCAGGAGGAGGACAACCTCCTAACCTCACTCTGGGCTTTTCAAAGACAGTCTGCCTCATTTTCTTTACACCTATCAGCCCGCAATCAATTTTTTTAGTCCTCTCTCTAGCAGTTCATTTTCGCAACCTCTCTCTAAAATCAAAATGGACGCGCAGAGCTCTTCTCCCCTTCAATACTTCAAGCGACCAATTGCATCAGGCCATGAAGACGCCTCCATCCCATTGGCTGCTTCTAGCCAAGAACACGTGAAATGCACGTGTTCGACACCTGACAGCTGAATGCTTTGCAAGGGTCTACATTTCGAAAACAACCTCATAAATTTTGACGCGAGGGACTGCTGCTTCCCACTTTCAATCGGCCAACCACTTCCCCTTTCATAGTGCCTTACACGGGTATCTATTTCAGTTCGCTAAGCCCCTTCTCAGCTAGGGAGATTTACCAGACCTCGGGGAAAAGAATGTTGGTAACTCCTGGTGGTCTTTTCCCAGGAAAGAAAACCTCTGAAAGGGATCGAAAGAATTTTCTGCCTTCCAGCCCTTTTCTGGGAAACTTGGATCATTAACCGCTATCTGTTAAAGGAGGGAGGCTGTATCTGGCTTACAAAATGTTTTAACATGTTACCTCATACACTGAACAAAGCAAGAAATACAAAATATATTTTTTTCTTAATTATTATTAATTTTTTTTATGAGCATACCCCAGGTTTATTCTCATGAATGTTGCGACATCGCACCTTTTGGTACTGCGTCGTATGAATGCTACATTTTGTTCATACACATAGAGAAAAAAAAATTATTAACACTGCTCTTATTTTAATTCTGCTGAGTACGTTTTTCCTTTCCTCCTGCTGGGCTGAGTAATCCAAAAACAAAAGGACAGCATTGTGACTGCCAGTCCACACTATATACATTTTTTTCTTTTCTTTCTTTCGTGGAGAAAAAAAAACGAACACCTTCTTTCCGGCCTCACAGAACAAAGAAGGAAAAAAAAAACAAATGAGAAATAGAATTTCTGTAACTTTTTCTTGACTTTTCTCTCTAGATCCAAAAATCGAACCCAGGGGAGGTGAAATCTAAATTTACGAAAAGTTTAACAGTAAATCACTCCAGGGAAGAATCGTCACCCTTTCCTGAACTGACCACTATTATCCCTTCGATGTATTTATTTTTCTTTCAAGAAAAACGTGGATAATGTTGATGAAAATCTGAAAACATTGATCAGGTGTACACAGATTTTCAGCAACATATCAAAAGGCTTTTCATAATCGATAAAAGCCATGCACAATGGAAGTTCATATTCCCTCGCTCTTTCAATTAGTTCTCTCAGTACGTGGATATGATCTATTGTGCTGTAGCCACTCCTGAATCCAGCTTGTTCTCTCGGTTGAGCCATGTCCAGTGTCACCTTCAAGCGGTGTGAAAGAACTTTAGTGAAGATTTTATAAACCACTGATAGGAGATTTTATAAACCACTGATCCAATGTTAGGCCTTCTAAAGCAGAGAATCTGTTCTTCAGTTCCAATTTGAAGGTATTATGGTGTTTTTAAGGTTGGTTATGTCAATACATTTTGTTTGTCTTATGAGCTTGCTACGTTGGAGTTTAGTGTTGAGGTGCATCTTACATCTCACCAATCTATGGTCACTGCCTGTGTTGAACTTGTTTAGCACACTGCAGTCTTCTATGACGAATTTTTTGTTACACATAATAAAATCAATTTCACTTGTCGTCCCATTTGGATGTCTCCATGTCCATTTCCTGTGTGGCTTTTTCTTGAAAAAGGAGTTCAAGATGAAAAACCCTTCTGCCTCTGCAAACTCTACGAGAGTATTTCCACGCTGGTTTCTGTTGCTGTGACCGAATTTACCTACTGAAGTTTCATTCTGTTGCCGTTGCCCTATTTTTGCATTGAAATCTCCCATAATTATCTTCAAGTGCTGCTTACCTTTATTATTTAGATCACGAATTTCCTCATAAAATTCTTCAATTTCTTCTTCAGCATGACTTGTGGTGGGTGCATAAGTTTGAATAATCTGAGCCTGGTATCTTCTCGAGAGTTGGATAACGAGTCGTGCAGCTCTGTCAGAGGAACTTTCAACTTCTACAACTTTATCCTTCAGTTTCTTGTTCATTATAAATCCAACACCACTAGTTCTGCCAGTATCTGTCCCACGATAGTAGAAGAGATGTCCACTTTTCAGTTCAATGAGATCTTCTCCTTTTCTCCTTACCTCACTTAGCCCCACGATGTCCCACTTGATCCTTCGTAGTTCCTCTTACAATTCAAGAAGCCTTGAATCAGAATATAGGGAGCGTCCGTTATATATATATATATATATATATCATCATCATCATCATTGTCAACCATTATCAATCCACTGCTGGACGAAGGTCTCCCCAAGTTTCCTCCACAACGGTCTGTCTTGTGCCAGTCTCCTCCATGTCACCCCTGCACACTTTCGAATTTCATCCACCCATCTCCCATGTGGTCTTCTTTTGGGTCTTTTCCTGTCCCTTGGAATCCAATCTAAAATTTCGGCTGTCCATCGATGATCTGTCCTTCTGGCAGTATGTCCAGCCCATTGCCATTTCAGGGATTTAACTCTGATCATGATGTCTTCCACTCTTGTCATTTTTCGGATCCACGAGTTCCTCTTCTTATCTCTCCTGGTTACACCAAGTATGCACCTCTCCATGCTGCTTTGAGTTGTCTGCAGCCTTTGTATGTCTCTTTTAGTTAAGGTCCACGTCTCTGCACCATACGTAAGCACTGGAAGGATGCATTGATCAAACACTTTTCTTTTAAGACATAACGGCATATTGCTCTTGAAAATTATGCTCTTTCTTCCAAAAGCTCTCCAGACAAGTTTTGTACGTCGATTAATTTCTTCATCAATGTGACCCTCACTTGATATCTGCTGTCCCAGATAAACGTATGTGTCTGTTATCTCCAGCTTTTCTCCATCAATCGATAAATTTTCATTTCTTGTAAAAGCATTGAACATCACCTTTGTCTTCTGAAAGTTCATTTTTAATCCCACTTCTTTACTCTTGTCAGCAAGTTCCTGGATCATACTCTGCAGCTCTGATGGGCTAGTTGCAAAAATGACTACGTCATCAGCAAAACGAAGGTGGGTTAGATAATTTCCATTAATCTTTATCCCCTTGTTTTCCCAGCTCAGCAACTGAAAAACACCCTCCAATGTGGCATTAAAGAGCTTCGGAGATATGGTGTCACCTTGTCTCACTCCTTTTCCAATTTTTATGTGCGTTGAATTTTCAAACAGCCGAATCTTTGCACTTGCATTTTCATAGATGTTATTAATAATATTAATGTATGCATCTTCAATACCGCAGGTTTTCAGAGCCATTGTAACTGCTGATGGTTTCACCGAATCAAAGGCTTTTTCATAATCGATAAAAGCTATGCACAATGGAAATTCATATTCCCTCGCTCTTTCAATTAGTTCCCTCAGCACATGGATATGATCTATTGTGCTGTAGCCACTCCTGAATCCAGCTTGTTCTCTCGGTTGAGCCATGTCCAGTGTTATCTTCAAGCGGTGTGAAAGAACTTTAGTGAAGATTTTATAAACTACTGATAGGAGGCTGATAGGTCTGTAGTTTCCTAGATCCTCAATGTCACCTTTCTTATGTAGCAGGATCATTGTAGCGGTGTTCCAATCCTCAGGAATCTTTCCTTTATTAAGGCATCGAGTAAAAATTTGGGCGAGTACTGTTTCGATTTCTCCACTTGCTTCTTGTATGATGTCTACAGTAATTCCATCTTCTCCTGGAGCTTTTCCCCGCTTCATGTTCTTGATTGCATGTGCAACTTCTGCTGGAAGGACTGGAGGAACTCTGGTACTGGTATCTTTCATGATGTCTGGAGTGCATGTATCATCCCTTTCATATAATTTGGAGTAGAAATCTTTCACTCTTGTCAAAATTTCGCCTCTATTTCTTGTTCCAGAACCATCTTCTTTTCTCAGTGCCATAATCTGTTTTCTTCCCTTACTGAGATGTCCCTTTGCTATCTTTAGGCTTTGGTTGTTTTCAATTGCTTTCCTCACTAGTTCACAGTTGAATTTTCTTAAGTCTTCAGTGATACTTTTTCGTACTGTCTTGCATAGCTCTATATATTCCACTTTGGAAGTCACATCTTCTTTAGTTGTCCTCATCTCTCTTCTTTTTTGCATCAACATTTTCGTTTTTCCTGATAATTTATTTACATGCAACTTGTTCTTAGACCCAGCTAATTTTGTTGCTGTTTCCATAAGAGCTTTGGTTACTTTTCTGTTAACTTCAGAGATGTCCACTTCTTCCGATGTTAGGCCTTCTAAAGCAGAGAACCTGTTCTTCAGTTCCAACTTGAAGGTATTATGGTGTTTTTTAAGGTTGGTTATGTCAATAGATTTTGTTTGTCTTATGAGCTTGCCACGTTCAAGTTTAGTGTTGAGGTGCATCTTACATCTCACCAATCTATGGTCACTACCTGTGTTGAACTTGTTTAGTACACTGCAGTCTTCTATGACGAATTTTTTGTTACACATAATAAAATCAATTTCACTTGTCGTCCCATTTGGATGTCTCCATGTCCATTTCCTGTGTGGCTTTTTGTTGAAGAAGGAGTTCAAGATGAAAAACCCTTCTGCCTCTGCAAACTCAACGAGAGTATTTCCACGCTGGTTTCTGTTGCCGTGACCGAATTTACCTACTGAAGTTTCATTCTGATGCCGTTGCCCTATTTTTGCATTGAAATCTCCCATAATTATCTCTAAGTGCTGCTTACCTTTATTATTTAGATGACGAATTTCCTCATAAAATTCTTCAATTCCTTCTTCAGGATGACTTGTGGTGGGTGCATAAGTTTGAATAATCTGAGCCTGGTGTCTTCTCGATAGTTGGATAACGAGTCGTGCAGCTCTGTCAGAGGAACTTTCAACTTCTACCACTTTATCCTTCAGTTTCTTGTTTATTATAAATCCAACACCACTAGTTCTGCCAGTATCTGTCCCACGATAGTAGAAGAGATGTCCACTTTTCAGTTCGATGAGATCTTCTCCTTTTCTCCTTACCTCACTTAGCCCCACGATGTCCCACTTGATCCTTTGTACTTCCTCTTCCAATTCAAGAAGCCTTGAATCAGAAGATAGGGAGCGTCCATTGTACGTTGCCAAGGTCAGCATCAGATGGCAGCCTAGTCCGGTCCTCCGGGGATTCTTAGCACCCTCTGCCTTCATGTCGCACTGGCCGCTGCCTTGGCCAGGTACATTTCAGCTGCCGGAGACTGAGGGCCAAGATTTAAGTTGTGGAGTCATTTTGGAGGGGTTTGGCCATAACTCACCACGCTGGCCAAGCGGGTTGGTGAGTGTGGGATAGAATTTTCTCTAATCCCGATGGTATAGTTATACCGCTATTGGCGGTCGTCAGAGCCCATTTAGTGGGAACAGGATGCACCACGAGAAGGCGGGGTTGACATTTGTCAAGGAGACGCTGTGATGTTACGCATCACCTGACCTTACATTCAGCTTTTAGGCACTGGCTTGTCTGTTAACATTCTTGCGGGTTTTAACTCTTTCTTTTCTTTGTAACTTTGCGCGTCTTTTGGGGTACCTAGGAACAGAAGTTGGCTAAGCTTGTTCCTTTTCTATGCGCTGTATTTTCAAAGTAGTTAAGTTCTTGATAACTAATTAATTATGCACTTAAAGCACTGCTGAAATACTTTGTACATATTGCAACTAACTGTTTAAGGCATATAACTTTCACAAAGTTTTCTTTAGTTAATTATTGTCTTTAACTTATTCTCGTTTTCGTGCTGTCATAAGTTGTAGAGTAGGGGTTTTAGACTCAAGTTTTCTTTCAAAAATCTGTTTTTTAAAAATTAATATTTCCTTTTTTAATTGCAATGTAAAAATTTGGATTCCTTTGCATTGATTTTCAGGTTTAAATTCTCTCTCAAACGAACTTGGCATTTCGTTATAGCTGAAAATTATTTCTAATTATTATGTCACTCTCACAGCTTGAGTTCTCTTTAATCTTCTTCTCTCTGTTTAATGGTAACAGATGAAGAGCATGGGTCGGGCCAGGAAGGTTAATGGATGCAAGCGAAATTGTTAACTAGTGCTAGGTCATGCAACTCTGCGGAGGACATGACATATATATATTTTTTAAAACTATTTTAGGTGGGAATGTTACTTGCATCTATGGCCTTGCAGAAACCCATTTCCAACTAGGTCTTTGTGGAAGTGAGAAAATGCAGAGTTTTTGCTGGTCCTTGATAAAGCCAAGGCTCAGTATTCTCGACACCTTCTACATTCAGTCGTTTTATTTTATTTTTTTATCTTTTCTCCTTTTACTCACACAGGTAGATACATAACCTTTTCTATGTTGTACTTGGTGTGAGTCAAAATTATATATGTATTTTTTTGCTTAGGTATCTTCTTAATAGAATGTGAATTCTGAATTTTCAAAACTGCTGCGTTGCGCGTTTTGATCTTCAGGTTATTTTGCAACTTTCGTTTTAAATTCTAAAGTTTTCCTTAGTCTTCAGTTTTGCTCTTAAGTAACTAATTTCAATTTATTATTTAGCAGCTCATGCGCAAATTCTAGTTAAAATGTTTTATTATTATTATTATTATTATTTTTTTATTTGAGGTTTTTTTCATTTTCTATTTATTTACAATTCACTCTTATTTTTATTTCTAATTTTTCTTTTTAGTATGTTTTGGATGCAGCCTTTTGGAGTGTAGTTTATACTCGAGTTTGGTCTTTTCTTGGACTGCTTATTTCTAAAAGTTTTTCCTAGTTGGTTTGCTCAGAATTTGTATGTTTTGGCCCAAGTGGAGTTCTAAGGACGATGAAAGGATTGGAGGTCAGCTCAGATATTTTAAGTCCTCCCGCTCGGTTAGGCTAGCACCCTTTCCCATAGTGTATGAACTCGCTGGCAAAGGTAATCTAAAGTTATGAAATGACAAACGTTGTTTGACATGTAAATCTGCAGATCCTAACCTGTATTCTTCTGTTGAAGATAATTGCTCCAACAAGTTTTGCAAAGCCTACAATACCATCTATAAGCTCACCTGTACTGTCCGCAACCTTAGCTATATTGGCCAAAGTAAAAATCCTCTTCATCTTAGGATTAATAGTCACAGGTCTCTAGTTAACAAGTTCTCTAATTCAGGAGTGAACCCCTCCAAAAACGCCAACCAGTACTCTACCTTTGAATTAGAGCATTTCCATACTCATGGTTTTGACAAAGTGAAAATAGAGGTACTACATATTATCCCTGACCTCTATGCTCGGCTAGAAACTGAATCCCTTGAAATTTTGCAGCATCAGACTCTTTATCCCTATGGTCTTAATTCCACTCTATCTGACAATAAGCATAATCAGCATAAATTTTCAATTCGTGAACTCTTCTTTCTTGTTAATAATAAGAGCTGCACTAGAGGTAATAGAGGACAGAGGTTATTTCGCACATCAAGCAAAGTTGATTTTGCTAACTTGCTAATAACTCTGGAAAGCTTTAAAACTGGCACTAATTTTGTTAAAAATACTTACAAAATTCTCAAGTCCTTCAAGCACTCTGTCCTTAAAAGTTTTTTTCAAATTCTGGAATGAAACTGCTGACCATGTTGATAAGCATGTTTTTGCTTTGGTTCTGGACATTCTTAAACATATTCTTAAAGATAAAATTTCTCTTAAAGAATTTTCCAGTAATTTTGTAACCATCAGGTTTCTAAATAAAGCCTACGATAATCTCAATGTAAGGAAGCTGTTCTACAATAATGCAATTTTTTTTCCCATCCACAGGCACCAGTCTATTGTAAGTTTTAAATATGTTAAGACCTTAGGGTCAATAGTTAAAAACTTAACTCTTCGAGCTACATTCCTGTAATTACTACATGTTCTTGTGATGAACATAAAGAAACAGTTCACTATGATAAGAATTACAACCATATTATCACCGGAAACTTGAGTTTTGTTGAAAATGAAAAGCTTAGGAATTTATTAGAGTATGGCTCTAAATTCAGACCTTCCTTCACAATTTCCAAAGAAAGGATTCTTGAGAGCTTCACTCAAGATGTTAATAGGTACATCGTAAAAACCAGTTTAACGTACAATCAGCCTATTGAGGCCTTCGCAGAATGGAAATATAATATAATCAATAGCTTCACTGGTGAGTTGGCAGATCTGGACATTTGTTTCGACAGAAATATCTTTTTCTCTGGAGAAGCTAAAGGTCACTCTCCAAACTACATAAGACCAATTTATCTTTACCACTACGGATAAAGCTAGCAATAATTTTGCAATTATCTGTAAGAAGTTCTATTTTGAATTGTTAACTATGGAACGCAATAATAGAGTAACATACGAGCCCGTAAGTTATTCTACCAAGCAGTTAGAAAATCGGTTTAAGGCATTCTTCAAGAAACTTAAAATTCCACAAACTAGAAGATATGAGCCTGAATTTCCATTTCTTTTTGCAACGGTTAAGTTTCATAAGGATCCTGTGAAGTTCAGGTTCATAGCTAGTGGAGTAAGGAGTCATAAAAAGAAAATAGATCTTGCTTTTGAAGATGTCTTAAAGAAGGTTTTGAAACACATTAGAAACTGTACTAACTTGATGTACAGAGATTTTTGGATAATTAATAATAATGCAGAAGTAATTTCTACTATACTCAAAGTTTGTCCCCTAGATATTAATAGTTATGATTTTGAAAACCTATATACTAATCTGCCTCTATCAGATATAATCACTACCTTTAAAGAGCTGTATGCAGAATTTAAACTTAACCAATTTGTTAATGTAGGAACTTGGAACTCTTATCTCAATTGCTGCATAAAAAATAACCATATCTTATATAATAATACTCTCTATAAGCAAGTGAACGGTATTCCCATGGGAACATCAACGTCCACGAATATCGCTAATCTATTCCTGTTCTTTAAGGAATATAAATTCATTAAAAATCACCCCACCTGCTCAGATAACTACCTTTACACTTTTAGATATATTGATGATCTGCTGTGTATCAATAATTCAGAGGTTATAGAGAGTGATTTTGATAATATCTATCCTAGCTCTCTTAACTTATGTAAAACCAACCACAGTAATCAGGAACTTGAGTTCCTAGACTTAAGCATTAAGCTCAACAGAGGTAACCCTTCTATTAGCCTCTTTGATAAAAGAGTTAATTTTCCTTTCAAAGTAATTAAATATCTACACTGGAATAATAACATTTCAACCAAAGTAATTGAGAATGTACTAATTTCTCAGGTCCTAAGAATTTCAAGAATTTGCAGCAACAATTTGGACTTCAATTACCACATTAATATACTATTAGATAGTTTTCTAGAGAACGAAATTCCTTCTTCTTTCATCAAAATAACTTTAAGAAAAATTATTCTGAATAATAGAGTAAGGTTGGCAGATCTGCTTTAATTTTCTACACAGTTAATAATATGATTCTGACCAATCAAAGCCGTAAGGAAGTTGGCTAGAGGATGCCTATTAACTACCTAAAGGAACCTTAGTGCTATGGATATGAAGGTCCTATTAAAACAAAAAAATTAAATAATATAAACAAAATCACAAAAAAAAGCTTAAAAATCTGGTTATAAAAGAAAATAAAAACAAATAAAAAAGAAAACTAGTTATTCATCACTAGGATAGCTATACTAAAAATAGTAAAACCAACATTAAAATTAATAAGATTCTGATTAATCTATAGAAGCTCACTAAGGTGATTTAATACATGCAAAGATTATTAAATACACTACTCGTGTATTTTATAATATTTCTCATGTATTCTGGAGAGTTAATTCTGCTCATTCTGATCATACAGATCCACAGTCTTAAGTTTATATATATTTTTTTCTCTGGTTAAAATCTCCGCGAGTTGGCTTCTTTCTGTTTGAGGAGGCCATCAGCCCCACCCTCTCTGCCCCCCAGTGACTAGGGAGTGGCGGAAGAGGTCAGCCATGTTCTACTCTTGTGAGGAGAAAGCTTTTGTCACACAAGAGGTAAGCTCTCTTCCTTGTTTTTGGGTTCTAGGTTTTATAAGTTCAATGTTTGTACTTCATGTACTTTTTCTCTGTTGATTTTTAGCTTTTCAGCTTTTAGGCAATGGCTTGTCTGTTAACATTCTTGCGGGTTTTAACTCTTTCTTTTCTTTGTAACTTTGCGCGTCTTTTGGGGTACCTAGGAACAGAAGTTGGCTAAGCTTGTTCCTTTTCTATGCGCTGTCTATGCGCTGTTTTTTCAAAGTAGTTAAGTTCTTAATAACTAATTAATTATGCACTTAAAGCACTGCTGAAATACTTTGTACATATTGCAACTAACTGTTTAAGGCATATAACTTTCACAAAGTTTTCTTTAGTTAATTATTGTCTTTAACTTATTCTCGTTTTCGTGCTGTCATAAGTTGTAGAGTAGGGGGTTTTAGACTCAAGTTTTCTTTCAAAAATCTGTTCGTTAAAAATTAATATTTCCTTTTTTAATTGCAATGTAAAAATTTGGATTCCTTTGCATTGATTTTCAGGTTTAAATTCTCTCTCAAACGAACTTGGCATTTCGTTATAGCTGAAAATTATTTCTAATTATTATGTCACTCTCACAGCTTGAGTTCTCTTTAATCTTCTTCTCTCTGTTTAATGGTAACAGATGAAGAGCATGGGTCGGGCCAGGAAGGTTAATGGATGCAAGCGAAATTGTTAACTAGTGCTAGGTCATGCAACTCTGCGGAGGACATGACATATATATATTTTTTAAACTATTTTAGGTGGGAATGTTACTTGCATCTATGGCCTTGCAGAAACCCATTTCCAACTAGGTCTTTGTGGAAGTGAGAAAATGCAGAGTTTTTGCTGGTCCTTGATAAAGCCAAGGCTCAGTATTCTCGACACCTTCTACATTCAGTCGTTTTATTTTATTTTTTTATATTTTCTCCTTTTACTCACACAGGTAGATACATAACCTTTTCTATGTTGTACTAGGTGTGAGTCAAAATTATATATGTATATTTTTTTTGCTTAGGTATCTTCTTAATAGAATATATATATATATATTTATATATTTATTCATATTTTAGGTTTCTTCACAAAAATAAAAAGCTGATGAAGATATGGCTACACAACGTGCGAAGAAAAGACTGGAAAATGTCAATTAGAAGTGTTCTTTGCTCTGCACATTTCACTGAAGTTTGTTTTCCCAAGAATCAGTCTATTTACAAAAACGTGTATCAAAGAAGCAATAACCGATTAAATGAGGATGCTGTGCCTACTGTGTTCACTTTTTCAAGTAAAAATCGTGATGCACCAAAAGTAAAACCATCAACTTATAGAGAAAACCCATCAGCAGAAGTAGAAATGCTATTGCCAAGTACCAGCAGCCCACAAGCTGAAAACAATTGCGATCACACATACTGTATTGCTGAGAGCCCTCAAAAACTAAAAAGAAAATTGGATTTAGCAACTGATCGTAATGATGCTTTATTTAAAAAACTAAAAAGTTCTCGACAACTACAGCTAAGCAAGCAGCGTAAAGCTCATGCAGAAGAAATCTCACAGTTGCTTCTTGAGCACAATTTTTAAGGGAAGAAGAGTTCCATTTAGTAGAAGACACTCTTCCTGACACATCTATAGATTTGTTCAGAAATGCAATGAATAATGCAAAGCGAACAAACGGTAAATCCTATAATGCTGAAATTAAACGATTTGCCATGTCTTTGTATAGTTACTCGCCTAAAGCGTATGACTTTATACGTGACAGGCTGTATCTGCCTCACTCTTCAACAATCCATCGTTGGTGTCAATCTGTTGATGGAGCACCAGGTTTTACGGAAGAAATGTTTGTAGCATTACAGCGTATGACTGAATCCGAAAAAAAGCGCTACACATACTCACTAATTACTGACGAAATTTCCATTCGAAAGCAAATTCTGTTTGATGGAGAGTCTCAAATAGGATTGAAAATTGTTCTGTAGCATCGGAGACATTAGTCTCCATGATTGTATGCCTTGAAGACAGCTGTAAAGTACCGATAGCCTACTTCCTCACCGCTGGTCTATCAGGGTCTCAAAAAGCAGCTTTATTAAATGTGGCATTAAGGAAACTGCATCATGTTGGCATTGATGTTGCTGCTGTAGTCTGTGATGCACTCAGAGCAAATTTTTCAAAGTTTAAAGAGTTGGGAGCTTCCTTTGATTCTGAGAACATCAATAATATTTTTAGTCATCCAGCAGACAGTGAGACAAAAGTTGCAGTGATATTTGATGCATGACACATGCTGAAAGTTCTCAGAAATGTATTTGGAGATCTTAAAGTCCTTTTGGATGGCAACAATAACAGAATATGCTGTCATTATATAAAGAAATTGTATGAAATTCAAGAAGAACAAATGATTCATGCTGCCAACAAACTGAAACGAAATCATGTGGAATGGTACAAACTAAAAATGAAGGTCAAGTTGGCAGCCCAGACACTGAGCAGTTCTGTTGCTACGGCATTGTTATTCATGGAACGTTAAAGATTCCCGGTTTCCAAGACGGTGAAAGCACTGCCCAATTCATTTTCATCATTGACAAGCTTTTTGATATTTTGAATTCCAGGACTCCCTTTGGAAAGCAATTTAAAAGCCCACTAAAGCAGGTAACAAGAGCTATATGGGAAACTCATTTGCAAGTTGCTACTGATGTGCTATTGAACCTGCAAAGAGTAGATGGTTCCAAACTTCTGAACACTAGCAGAAATACACGCATCCTGGGATTTTGTACCACAATAAAAAGCATTATCTATTTAGCAGACACTTTGTTAACAGATAAGCTAAATTATATCTTAACTTACAAACTTAGTCAAGACCATTTAGAATTGTTTTATGGTGCTATACGTTCTAAAGGGGGACACAATAATAACCCCAATGTAGCTCAGTTTAGAAGTGCATACCGCCAACTTATTTTGAATAGACTCATTGGAGTTCAAAAGACTAGTAACTGTATTAAGTTGCTGAAATGAAAATTCTTAATGTTAATGCACTTCATGATAAAGATGGTATTGTAATTGATGATGCGTTGTGCATTTCACAAACGCGGCGTTGTTCACCTGAGGAATCTTCCATTGGAGTCCTGGACCATGATTATGCAAACATTTTCAGCATACCAAATCTTTCACTTTATACTGACAATGTTGTTGCTTACATTGCAGGTTTTGTATGCAAAAAAATTATAAAAAAGATTTCTTGCATAGACTGCGGATTGGCACTGATTGATGTAGACTTCGAAGTGGCTAGAGCTTCAATATCTGTTCTTATAGATCTGAAGTCAGAAGGGGGATTAACCATAACATCTCGGAGTGTATGCCTAATCTCGAAGATTACTGAACAATGCATTAGAAGTGGGATGTTCAGCGCTGAAAAAAGAAAAATTCCTCATCTTATGACCAAATTTCAGTGTGTTGTTTTAAGAAGGTTGGCAGGTATGTCGGTATTTAAAATACTCTCATTTAGATGATAATGAGGTAGACATTACCCTAGATAATCATGTCACAACATTAAAAAAACTAATTATAAGGGAGTATGTAACTATTAGATTGCACCATGCAGCTAAACAAGCTACACAGCAAATGATAGAAATGAATGTACGCTCAAACCTAACAAAATTTATACTGCACAAAAATCAGCAAATGTAGGAATAATGGGCGTGTTAATTTATATCAGATTTTTTCTTTTGTCAATGCTTTCTCCCCTATATGTTTATCATCATCAACCATTATCAGTCCACTGCTGGGTGAAGCTCTCCCCAAGTTTCTAAAACAATTTTCAGTCATAAGCTAGTCTTCTCCATGTTACTTAAGCAAGTTTTCAAATTTCATCCACCCAACTCCCACACGGTCTTCTTTTCTGCATTTTTCTGCTCCATGGTATCCGGTGTAATATTTCAGTTGTCCAATGGTGGTCAATTCTAGGAATGTGTCCCATCCATTGCCACTTTATGGACTTATTTTGATGTCATCTTCTGTTGCCATTTTTCGGATTCATGAGTTCCTGATTCTGCCAAGCATGCATCTCTCCATGCCTCTTTGAGTTGTTCGCAGCATCTGCATGACCTTTTTAGTTGTCTTATCTCTGGTCCATGAAGATGATTGATTAAACGTTTTTCTTTTAAGGTATAATGGTAAATTGTTGTATACTGTACGTTTTTTTATTTATTTTTTTTTCAATATGAGGAAAAACTTCAGGGAAAAGTCAGTTTGACTGTTTCGGGATTTTTTTTTTAATAATTAGCAGGAGTGTATTCATGAAATTATAGGCGAAACCACTGGGGGGGGGGGTCAGGACCCTCCCATATTTTCAGAGTCGGGGATATCCAATGTAAAGGACCCCTCCAAAAAATTTTTTTGGGAATATAATGATATAATATGGCACTTTTTACATGTGAACCAACTAAATTTAATAATGTAAGATTGTAATTTTTTGTAGAATGCAAACACATGTATAATGTGTACTTAATAAAACAGCGATATCGATTCCTAATAAGCAAAGTCAGTTCTAGAACTTTGTAATTTACATTTCTGCCCTGTCTATCATAGTTTTACAGTTGTGTTCACTAAGTTCCACAATGCGCCAATAGAGGCATTTATGTCATGCCCGTTAGATAGCGCCTTAGCAACTGCTTTGCTCCTGAGTGTGTGTAGGGAGTCCCAAACTCTATCTTATACAGTATGTATGGACATGTTGCCTGAAGAACGGACCACCGATGGACAACCGAAATTTTAGACCGTATCCTCGGGAGATGTTAACAATGAGCAGTAGTCTTAGTAGAAAGGGATTTACCTATCAGATGACGGAATAAATTCCTTAACAAAATTGTCATCAGTAATGCTCACTTACTGCAATGATTTCTTTACTAACGTTGTTAATACCACGATACCAAGCTGTATTAAATCTTAAAAAATTCCTGTTGGTTAGAGACCTCATGAAAAACATCCAAATGCTAAGTGAACTAACAGTGAACTTAATGTCAGATGACCTATCATTAATTATTGTACATTTTATTAAGTATTTTATTTCGTGATTGTGAAATTTGTAGGAGGATATATCACTGTTTATGTGAGAATAATATGTTTGGCGAGGTTTTATAGTTAACAGTATTAACCTTCTGGTGTTTTATTTTAATTGTTGAATTAACAGAAAGTGCTGTTACAACTGTATGTAATATAATAGGAGTTACTTGGGCAAAGAATGTCCTTAATGCTATTTTGAATGAGATTTGTAAATATTTACCTTGGGGACAATTGTATTGAATCGAACTCTTACAGGTTCAATAGTTTGTCCCAACTAAACATACTTTCGTATAATAGTTATCAGTATTTGGTTTTCTTGAAAAGGGTAATTCTGGCTATGTTATTTTTCTTTATTGTAGCT
Source organism: Macrothele yani (assembly GCA_039090855.1). Classification (NCBI taxonomy): domain Eukaryota; kingdom Metazoa; phylum Arthropoda; class Arachnida; order Araneae; family Macrothelidae; genus Macrothele; species Macrothele yani. The sequence continues at coordinate 2,024,629 of CM076995.1, read as the reverse complement.
GAACTGTGGTGGAATTTAATGTTATGTTTTTTGGATATATAATAACTATATCCTGTATGGGTACATATGCTTATTAAGCAGTGTGGGGTGACATGCATAATTTTATTTTATATTAGGAGCTGTGCTGTGGAATTTTTTTTTTTTTTTTTGTGAAAACGTAGAGTTTATATTTATGTCACGTATGTATACACAAAAGTGTGGAATCGTTTTTTTAAAGCTGTTTTCCTTATTTATATTTATTGTAAGTATAGCAGTGGACATAAACAGATTTGATTCTATGTTCGTAGATACTGAATGTAATTTTAAATGTAATGAAAAATAAGTGACCTGCTACGACACCTGTGCATTTTTTGTTATAAGGTAATATCTTCGAAAGCTGATGTGATGTGAGCGTAAGAATGACCATTGTATGGAGAATATATGTGCATGCATTTCAGGTGGTTTCTCATTCGGAATTCCTTCCCCCACCTCACTCTCTAGGTTTTCTGTCATTTTTTTGTTGGGCTTTTGGTCATCTTCCGCCTACTAGGGTAGGGGAAGTGTGTTTATGTGGAATACTACAGTGCAGTCTGTGTCCTTTTTGTGCTGCATTTATTGTGTTACTTGTTTACAAATGTCAGCTTGCCATTTGTATTTGTTTTGTTTTGATCTCTTGCATTTTGTTCGGTCCTTTTGCTTATTTTTATTTTTTCCTCATCCTTTTTATCATCTTTTGGAAGATGCTTCTGCATTTTTCTGCATCATTGTGCGTTCTCATTGCTGTGTGACCATTTTGTTGTTCTTGCACTGTATTTGCTCAAATTTTTTGCACCATTTTGTGTTTATATTCCCCTTGTCTCTTGTTGGATTTGTTTTCATGATGCTTCTTTCTACATTTTGCCCTTGACTGACCAACACTGTTTTGTGTGTTTGAACCATGTTTACTCCTGTTCAATGTGCGGTATATATTTTTTATCTGCATTTTGTATTACATGTTTTATTTTTGTTTCACCCCACTGTGGGATTCATTTATATTGTTTGTTTACTATGCTATTTCAATTTTGTTTCTAAAAGTTTTACATGCTGTGCTCTTTTTGAATTTGTTATGCGTTTCACACCAAGCATTCTTCACTGTGATGTATATAGCTCATGTTCTGTAATCTTTGTGAGTCTTGTACTCTTAACTGAAATTTTCACGTATTGAGCAATTTTTGCATGTTTGTCTGCTAACTTTTGTTTTCTCCTACCGGAAAATCTCCGGAGCCTGCTATTTCTTCATTCATGCTGAGTGGAGTTTTATCCTGTTTTTTTTATATTTTTATGATATGTACTCCGCTTTTACAAGCTAATAAAAATTGTTTTGGTCTCAAAAATATGATCTCTTAATAGCGACCCTTCACTTACCGTAAAATTTGAAGTAAGGAAATATTTTCGACTTCAAAAACTTAAATTAGTGAGATTACTGAAAATATTAAATTATCTGCACATATCAGGTAAGTAATTTTATTCTTCCAGCACCTAACCTTCTGTGAAAAAATCGCATTCTGATTTTATTTACATAACGTCTCCGAGTATAGATTTCCAAAATGCTGTTTTTTTCTTTCTTTCTTTTTTTTCTCTTTTTAGAAATCTTGTGAAATTAAGAAGAAAAAAATATTTTTATTTGCACAGCTGATTAAACAGTAAGGTTGTATAATTGATAATTATTAAATCCCTCATTTTATCTGTAAACGCCTTGTAGCTTCAGTGGATTCCGTAGTTTCAAAGCAGCTTTTTTGCCTGCCCGTGACGTCAGACGCTGCAGGGACAGTGACTTATGGCGGCCAATGCTGCGTGGATGGGAGAGGTGTCTCCAGTAATTTAACCTCCTTATTAGGAATGGCTGGTTTAACCAAAGACCTTGGAGAGAATAGACTGGAAAATACCTAGCTACTTCCGTGAGTTTTTGAAAACCGGATGTTCCGCCATTCTCGAGGAGTGAAAGCTGTTCCTGAGCATATGCTGGTTGAGTGCGTGTTGCAAATCGTGCTTTAAATAGTTCTCATAAAAAATAAATATTGTCAGGTACTGTTTTAAATATGGATACAACCACAGATATTATATAAAGGACTAGATTGGACATCCGGCCTGTGAGACGTGACAGCGTAGGAGCCATGTCGAGCGGGTCAACGCTGCTTCCTGTAGCTTGACGAAATACGTGTTTCGTATGGCGATTCGCTGGCTCATGTTAGATGATAGGTATCTAGTACACATTTCCGGGAGAAAATACGAATAATTATATTGAGAAAAATCGATATTTGTTAGTACTGTACAAGTAATAGCTTCAAGGCGATTGCAAAGTATTGCGGAAATCAGATATTAAACCACAACTTAAAATACCACGGAAACGGCGTTTCGATACCTACGATAAAAAAAGTCACTGATTCATGGGAAGTCTTGCAGTTCATTTTTTTACATAAACAATGAATTTGAGATACTAAGCAACTTATTTTTGAGGGGAGAGATTGGTTCAATAAGTCACGGAAAACAATTTCCGACGTTCATCGATATAAGAATCCACAATTTCTTAAAAACAGATTTGGTCCAAAAATTCCTGTCATTTTTAATATGCAAGCATATTTGCCAAATTTTATCATTACGAAGGATCAAAAGTGTGGTGATGTTATTCATATTCCTGATTCTTAATAGACAGAGAATTCGTCCAACAATTTCTGCATTTTTTTTCTAACATATGTTAAAAAATAAAGAGTTCTAAAAAGATCTGCTCATTAGTGAAAATTGGGATCACACAAGGTGTGGTTATTCAACTCATAAAGGTGATTAATTTTAGTTAATGAGAACGAGTGCTGCTAACACAGCATACCATATGTTAATTCACACTTAACCTACTTTTTCTGGGGACAAAATATATATTGCAGAGACAATTTGTTTCTGGAGTATATCCGTGTAGAGGCATAAGTTACTTAAAAATTATACATAAAACATTCTGATGCTGCACATTCAATACCTAGTAACAGACAAATCTGTATCTCAGGGGCAATTTCTGTTTGGAAGTGTGTGCATATTTACATATCTAAAAATTAAAAATAAAGCATTCTGATGCTGCATATTTGGTAATATCTACTAACACACAAATCTAGATCTCGGAGGCAATATCTGTTTCTGGATAATATAAGCATATTTACACTAGTTACCTAAAAACTAAAATTAATAGATGCTGCATATCAGGAGAGATAAGAAGAGGAGCTCGTGGATCAGAGAAATGACAAGAGTAGAAGACATCATGGTCAGAGTAAAATCCCTGTATAACGAAGTAAATTTCTCCATTATTTCTGTCCAAGCCAGGATTCGAACCCGGATCCCCTCATTCCGGAATAAGTCACTCTACCAATTGAGCTACGCGGACGTTTTATTCTGATTCCTATCTGCCTTTATGTCGTGTGCGTCCTTCTGGCAGGTACGTCACATCTCCTGGTACGTTACATCATCTCCCCCTTATATATATATATATTTTTTTTTTTTATTCGAAGTGCTGGAGAAGGGATTCTCTTATTTTTCCTATCTCGCGGTGTGGAAATAACATTACACCATTGAGAGATTTTGAACGGTCGGGTCATCCGGATAGTTCGGGCGCCATTATAACGAAGTAAATTTCTCCGTCAGTTCTGTCCACGCCAGGATTCGAACCCGGATGCCCTCATTCCGGAATAAGTCACTCTACCAATTGAGCTACGCGGACGTTTTATTCTGATTCCTTTCTGCCTTTATGTCGTGTGCGTCCTTCTGGCAGGTACGTCACATCTCCTGGTACGTTACACCTGAAATGGCAATGGCCTGGACATATTGTCCGAAGGACAGACCATTGATGGCCAGCCAAAATTTTAGACTGGATTCCAAAGGATAGGAAAAGACTCAGAAGAAGACCACATGGGAGATGAATGAATGAAATTCGAAAGTGTGCGGGAGTAACATGGAGGCGACTGACACAAGACAGACGGTTGTGGAAGAAACTTGGGGAGACTTTCCTCCAGCAGTTGATTGATAATGGTTGACAATGATGATGATTTGGTAAAATCTAGTACACACAAATGTAGATCTCGGAGGCAATTTCTGTTTCTGGATTATATATGCATATTTACACAACTTATCTAAAATTAAATTAATACATTCTGATGCTACATATTTGGTAATATCTAGTAACACACAAATCTATATCTCAGGAGCAATTTCTGTTTCAGAAGTATATACATATTTACACACAAGCCATCTAAAAAGTAAACATTCTGATGCTGCACGTTCGAGTTAGCAACACACAAATCTATACCTCAGAAGCAATTTCTGTTTCAGAAGTATAAGCATATTTACACACAAGTCATTTAAAAATTAAAAAAAAACATTCTGATGCTGCACATTCAATAATATCTAGTGACAAGTCCATATCACAAGGGCAATTTCTGTTTCAGAAGTATATGCATATTTACACAAGTTATCTAAAAACTTAGACTTAAAATAAATTTTTAAGCCAAAACTTTTGCATAATGAATGAAAAAAAATGTTTAAAATTGTTTTAGTGATCAATAATAGAATATATAACACTACATTTCATTAAATTAAATTAGAAAATGCCCCAAACCTCACAAATTTTTATCGTTGCATAAGGAACAATATAAGGTTCCTTAAATACGCTTTGTATGTTTCATTTGACATATCATTAAATGAATATTTCAAGAAATAGTACCTGGTCTGACATAGTTCAAAATAAAATGTACAAAAGTTAATAACAGTTGGGTACATAATGCAAATACAGTGAAACCTGGGTTGTATGTTTTTCTAGGTGGTCTTAAAAAACGTAAATGAAATTCCAAGAGGTTACAAAGTAATATTATTAAATTTATTCTTTAAACAATAACATGTTCCTTAATAATGATCTATGAAGTATTTAGTGTATGTGCTGGTAAATACCTTTATGCCGCCCCGGTGGCGCAGTGGTCTAAGGCGTTGGCCTCTGATCATTCGTCCGAAGGGGTCCGGGTTCGAATCCCGGTGTGGCATGGCTGTTGTGTTTGTCTTACGGCACTGGCTCTCTCCCTTCCCTGGAACCAGTGACCCTAAATTAGGGACGGGCGACTGCTTATAGCCCATTGAGTTGCTCACGGTGGTCGTTAAACCTCCAATCAAAAAAAAAAAAAAAAAAAAAAATACCTTTATTATGGTCAAGTTACCACAATTGCCTTGCCTACCTACGAATAAAGCTTACAGATCTGTGTTGTCGAATGTTAACGCTAACAAACAGATTAGAAACATTTCCAGTACTAACGACTTTTAATTTTTATTAAATAAAAGCCAGTTAAGTAGTAGTTTTCTTTTGATTATATAAGATAGTGGCAGTTGGTAAAATTATTTTAATATTGGTACCTCTTCTTTTTTTTTTTTTTTTTTTTTTTTTTGGTTGGAGGTTTAACGACCACCGTGAGCAACTCAATGGGCTATAAGCAGTCGCCCGTCCCTAATTTAGGGTCACTGGTTCCAGGGAAGGGAAAGAGCCAGTGCCGTAAGACAAACACAACATCCATGCCTCACCGGGATTCGAACCCGGACCCCGTTCGGACGAATGATCAGAGGCCATCGCTTAGACCACTGCGCCACCGGGGCGGCTGGTACCTCTTCGCTGTGTAAACTCATTGTTTCTTTTCCGTTTTTCTTAGAACTTTTTTTTTTCATTTAAAACTCTCATACAATATTTGGCATCTATATATTTGGAGTGATAAGCTGTACAATGATTCAGTATTCTCATAATAATGACCCACGAATATCTAAGATTTTTACCGAAATTGCGGATTGACTGCAACTGTATTTTTTTTTTTTTTTTAATTTACGGTATTACCGCTGACTTATATTTCACTGAAAATTTGTGAAATGTCAAAAAATTACGGCACGAGATTTTATTCAACGAGAGCAAGCTGCATCCATTAAAATATCATTTTCTTTTTAAAACACTATTGCCGCCAACTAACAATGAAAAGCGTTATTTGATACGTTAAAGTTTTAGTCTCACCCCCTATGTGTTTATAACAACATTTCTGAGTTATATCCTTATTTAACATCAAACCATATATTACGAAAACTCCCTTTCTTAACACGGAACGGAAATCGTTCTGTACCTCATCAAACATGGCTGCCACTTGTTTCCGGTGGCTTCACCCGTTCTCCGACGTAAGCGCTCTACGTACTTATCCATATCAAAAACCGATATATTGAGTTTCTGATATATGGAAACTGTGATATCAATACTATATATCGAAATATCGGGAAAAAATATAGATAGTTCGATATATTGATAAATATCGCCCATCCCTATTCTTCCCTTCAAAACAAAACGAACTGTAACCGCAAACAAAAGCTGTCTGCTATAACTTTGTTTATTGTGTGCAATAACGATTTTAATGTATTGTTTTTCGTTATCCACCATTCTGAAAAAAGAAAAGGTGATGAAGAATTTTCATAGGCATTTATTACACTCATTTGTGCCTGAGCACTTGGTGGCTGGTGAAAAAGAAGTATCTGCTATTCAGAGTTTCATTACATCTTATTCCCGTCTATTTGTTCTTACTGGTGCTGGTGTGTCCACCGAAAGTGGTATCCCCGATTACCGATCCAAGAAAGTTGGATTGTACGATAGGAGTTCACATCGGCCAGTTGAATACAAAAACTTTATTACTCATGCTCATGTCAGGAAGCAGTATTGGGCTCGAAATTACGTGGGGTGGCCGAGATTTTCGTCATTAATGCCGAATGAAACACACTTTTGTCTTAGAAAGTGGGAAACGCAAGGGCTTTTGAACTGGCTGGTGACTCAAAATGTGGACAAACTGCACTACAGAGCTGGATCTGAAAAACTAACTGAGTTACATGGCTCATCTTACACAGTTAAATGCCTTAAATGTCAGTACAGGCTTTCTAGATATTTATTTCAGGACATTTTGTGTCATCTAAATCCAGATTTTCATTTGGAGGCCCTAGAAGTCAGACCTGACGGTGATGTTCATTTAGATCCAAGTTTAGTTGAAAGCTTCCATGTTCCATACTGCGAAAAATGTGGAGGTATTCTGAAACCTGATGTGGTATTTTTTGGTGAAACTGTACCAAAAGCTCGAGTTCAGGAAATATATGTAAAAGTTGAAAATTCAGATGCTGTTGTTATTCTGGGCTCTTCATTAGAGGTAGTAAAGTACCTATTTTTTTCTTATTTCCACCCCATCCCCACAAAAAGTAATTTTGTACAATATATGTTTTAATGTGCAGGTAAGTAGTCACTACAGTGGTAACACACAAACCAGAACATTCTGAAGATGGTGTATGTGGTTTGAACTTCCACAGAATGTCAGCTGTATTTCCCCTGTTATATCAGGTGAAAGCATAAGGGTAGACTTGCTCCCAGAGTTGGGAAAGGAGAAGTGGATGGTTGCTATGATTAAATGCAATATTTCAAGTAATATGTCTATATATCTGTCTATCAATCAGTCATTCATTAAGGAATTACTATAATTTTAATAAGGAATTGTGCAATATTTTGTTTCATTCACACAACTAAGTGTAATTAACAGTCTCCTTTTATTAAAATTTTTTCCTGTGATGTCAGATTTTTCTAGTCGTGATTGTTCAAAAGATGTATTAGTACTGTAGTTATACTTTGTTTTTCCAATGGTAATTGATTCTACAATAAATATTTGTTTATGGGAACAGATTGATTCAATATTTTCCCAGTCTGGGATGGCATTATTGAGGCAATGTTGAATTACAGATGTACGAATTCTTTTTTTTTTTTTTTTTTTTTGTTCCTAATCTTTTAAGTGCTTATTTAGATGAATTTTTAAGTTTTTTTTAGTACTACCCATGTATATACCATGGTTTATTCTCATCTTATTGATTTTTTATTGAGATTTTATATATTTCTGCCATAGGCGCTGACTTATGAAAATTTCGAGGGGTGCTGAAATTTAAAAGGCAGGTACCGTTTCCAGTGTTGAAATTTTAGATGTTTAAATGGACCTTGTCTTTAGTGTAAATGCAAACAAACTGATACATGATTTCATGAAAAAGATGTTACATTTTTTTTTATAGCAACCAAATTCTTGAACCCTGTTTTAATTCTTTCGATTTAATTTTCTGTAATGTGCTCACAAAAGCTCCTATATTTTTTTTTCTTTTGGACAAAATTTGAGCATTTTGTTTGGGACTACTACCAGAAAACCAAACCTGTTGAAAACGGCTGAGATTGGCAGTATATATAGTCATTAGTAAAAACAGACAGTAGGCTAATAGCGATACCTTTGAGGAGCCCGCTCTATCAGTAGCAAACAAACTGACGTGTTCAGTGTTGGAACGGAACGTGTTTTATAATCATTGCACTGTATTATTTTCCTTACTTGTTGTTGTTAGCATTTAGCGTATAATGCAGCATATATCACAGTGAATTTCTTGCTTTGATCAACAAGTGTAACTTGGAAATCTCCACCCCACCCTGCCATCATTCATCTTGCAGTCCATGTGAAACCGGTTGTTATTGATTTGGCATATCACCCCTTCGTGGATTGATTGGTGTTACTATTGGTGACTGCTTATATGTATGTTTTTACAAAGCTAGGGAGAAAAAAACCCAACCCTCAACAGAATGATGCCAAACAAACAATAACTGCAACAACAAAACCTTCAAAATCATCCTTTGAGCGAGAAAAGATCATTCTGCGTCACCCTCAATCTGTTGCGGTCTCGCTGTGTGTCTTCTGCTCTCGGACGGTCTTTTATTACTTCCGCTCTGACATTTATGGCTTTATGACCGTGCCAAAGCTCATTGCGTGCATGGTGAGCTGCTGCCAACTTACTGATGTGCAAAGAACGTGATTGCGAAAAAAAAAATCGGTAGCTTTAAACAATTAGGAAGGTAGGGTACAAACCACATCCCACACCCCTGATTTCTCGCTTGCTTGGCTGTCTTATTTCTTAGATGCTTTTTTGGTACCGGTAGTTAAAACACGATTTTTTGAAGATATTGATTTTTTATATATTTTTATATATATATATGAAGGGATGTAAGGTCAGGTGATGCGTAACATCACAGCCTCTCCTTGACAAATGTCAACCCCGCCTTCTCGTGGTACATCCTGTTCCCACTAAAGGGGCTCTGACGACCGCCAATAGCGGTATAACTATACCATCGGGATTAGAGGAAATGCTATCCCACACTCACCAACCCGCTTGGCCAGCGTGGTGAGTTATGGCCAAACCCCTCCAAAATGACTTCACAACTTAAATCTTGGCCCTCAGTCTCCGGCAGCTGGAATGTACCTGGCCAAGGCAGCGGCCAGTGCGACATGAAGGCAGAGGGTGCTAAGAATCCCCGGAGGACCGGACTAGGCTGCCATCTGATGCTGACCTTGGCTACGTATAACGGACGCTCCCTATCTTCTGATTCAAGGCTTCTTGAATTGGAAGAGGAACTACAAAGGATCAAGTGGGACATCGTCGGGCTAAGTGAGGTAAGGAGAAAAGGAGAAGATCTCATTGAACTGAAAAGTGGACATCTCTTCTACTATCTTGGGACAGATACTGGCAGAACTAGTGGTGTTGGATTTATAATAAACAAGAAACTGAAGGATAAAGTTGTAGAAGTTGAAAGTTCCTCTGACAGAGCTGCACGACTCGTTATCCAACTCTCGAGAAGATACCAGGCTCAGATTATTCAAACTTATGCACCCACCACAAGTCATGCTGAAGAAGAAATTGAAGAATTTTATGAGGAAATTCGTGATCTAAATAATAAAGGTAAGCAGCACTTGAAGATAATTATGGGAGATTTCAATGCAAAAATAGGGCAACGGCAACAGAATGAAACTTCAGTAGGTAAATTCGGTCACAGCAACAGAAACCAGCGTGGAAATACTCTCGTAGAGTTTGCAGAGGCAGAAGGGTTTTTCATCTTGAACTCCTTTTTCAAGAAAAAGCCACACAGGAAATGGACATGGAGACATCCAAATGGGACGACAAGTGAAATTGATTTTATTATGTGTAACAAAAAATTCGTCATAGAAGACTGCAGTGTGCTAAACAAGTTCAACACAGGCAGTGACCATAGATTGGTGAGATGTAAGATGCACCTCAACACTAAACTTGAACGTAGCAAGCTCATAAGACAAAAAAAATGTATTGACATAACCAACCTTAAAAAACACCATAATACCTTCAAATTGGAACTGAAGAACAGATTCTCTGCTTTAGAAGGCCTAACATTGGAAGAAGTGGATATTTCTGAAGTTAACAGAAAAGTAACCAAAGCTCTTATGGAAACAGCAACAAACTTAGCTGGGTCTAAGAACATATTGTATGTGAACAAATTATCAGGAAAAACCAAAATGTTGATGCAAAAAAGAAGAGAGATGAGGACAACTAAAGAAGATGTGACTTCCAAAGTGGAATATATAGAGCTATGCAAGACAGTACGAAAAAGTATCACTGAAGACGTAAGGAAATTCAACTGTGAACTAGTAAGGAAAGCAATTGAAAACAACCAAAGCCTAAAGATAGCAAAGGGACATCTCAGTAAGGGAAGATAACTGATTATGGCACTGAGAAAAGAAGATGGTTCTGTAACAAGAAATAGAGGCGAAATTTTGACAAAAGTGAAAGATTTCTACTCCAAATTATATGAAAGGTATGATACATGTACTCCAGACATCATGAAAGGTACCAGTACCAGAGTTCTTCCAGCAGAAGTTGCACATGCAATCAAGAACATGAAGCGGGGAAAAGCTCCAGGAGAAGATGGAATTACTGTAGACATCATACAAGAAGCAAGTGGAGAAATCGAAACAGTACTCGCCCAAATTTTCACTCGATGCCTTAATGAAGGGAAAATTCCTGAGGATTGGAACAACGCTACAATGATCTTGCTACATAAAAAAGGTGACATTGAGGATCTCAGGAACTACAGACCTATCAGCCTTCTATCAGTGGTTTATAAAATCTTCACTAAAGTTCTTTCACACCGCTTGAAGGTGACACTGGACATGGCTCAACCGAGAGAACAAGCTGGATTCAGGAGTGGCTACAGCACAATAGATCATATCCACGTACTGAGAGAACTAATTGAAAGAGCGAGGGAATATGAACTTCCATTGTGCATGGCTTTTATCGATTATGAAAAAGCCTTTGATTCGGTGAAACCATCAGCAGTTGCAATGGCTCTGAAATCCTGCGGTATTGAAGATGCATACATTAATATTATTAATAACATCTATGAAAATGCAAGTGCAAAGATTCGGCTGTTTGAAAATACAACACACATAAAAATTGGAAAAGGAGTGAGACAAGGTGACACCATATCTCCGAAGCTCTTTAATGCCACATTGGAAAATGTCTCAATCACTGAACTGGGAAAACAAAGGGATAAAGATTAATGGAGATTATCTAACCCACCTTCGTTTTGCTGATGACATAGTCATTTTTGCAACTACCCCATCAGAGCTACAGAGTATGATCCAGGAACTTGCTGACAAGAGTAAAGCAGTGGGATTAAAAATGAACTTTCATAAGACAAAAGTGATGTACAATGCTTTTACAAGAAATGAAGATTTATCAATTGATGGAGAAAAGCTGGAGATAACAGACACGTACGTTTATCTTGGACAGCAGATATCAAGTGAGGGTCACATTGGTGAAGAAATTAATCGGCGTACAAAACTTGCCTGGAGAGCTTTTGGAAGAAACAGCATAATTTTCAAGAGCAATATGCCATTATGTCTTAAAAGAAAAGTGTTTGATCAATGCATCCTTCCAGTGCTTACGTATGGTGCAGAGACGTGGACCTTAGCTAAAAGAGACATACAAAGGCTGCAGACAACTCAAAGAAGCATGGAGAGGTGCATGCTTGGTGTAACCAGGAGAGATAAGAAGAGGAACACGTGGATCCGAAAAATGACAAGAGTGGAAGACATCATGATCAGAGTTAAATCCCTGAAATGGCAATGGGCTGGACATACTGCCAGAAGAACAGACCATCGATGGACAGCCGAAATTTTAGATTGGATTCCAAGGGACAGGAAAAGACCCAAAAGAAGACCACATGGAAGATGGGTGGATGAAATTCGAAAGTATGCGGGAGTGACATGGAGGAGACTGGTACAAGACAGACCGTTGTGGAGGAAACTTGGGGAGACCTTCGTCCAGCAGTGGATTGATAATGGTTGACAATGATGATGATGATGATGATATATATGAAGATATTGATAAAATTAAATAAGATATTCGGAATATATTCCGATTATCTTATTTAATTTTATGTAATGTGGAACTAAATATTTAAGTATGAATCCAGTACATATTACAAAAATTCGGAGGGGTGCTGAGCACCCCCACCCCCCAATGATTTCAAGGGGTGCTCAAGCCCCTGAGCACCCACGTAGTTGGTGCCAGTGATTTCTGCAATATTCAAAATGGCATTTGCTCTTGTGGTGAGTTAATAGTCATGTGGTGTCGTGTATGGTTTCTGATATGGGAAGATTAGTTTTTACATTTTCTTTTTTAGGTTTTGGTAAGATGATTAAATATGTGTATATGGGAGACTTCCACAGTAACAAATTTGATGATCATTTTTCCTTGATGGTTTGTATTCATTTTCTGGTGAATACTTGTAAATAGATGGTTGATTATTTTTTGACTGTATCCAAAATCAGCTGTCAAGTTCTTTATCCAGTTTTGTTCATTTTCTAATGCTGAATAACCTGAGGAATGTGTAATTGGTGACTAATGTAGATGACTTAACATTAGAAAAAGAACATAGTAGCTTGTTAGCAGAAGTATGTTCCTTTGGTGTCTTGCCTATGGAAGACTAATAACACATCATACAGTTCTTTATCAGCTATGACTGAAATTACTGAGTATTCGATGGAACAGCAGAAATTGTTGAAAACGAAAGTTACTAGAAACATTTAAACTTTACTGTGTGTGATACCTTAAGAAAGAGTGTTTGGACAAATACCACTACCTATGTGGAAGTGATATGATCCAAACTTTGTGCACAAGAAAGTAATAGGGAAAATGTTGCATGATATAATTATCAGATTTTCAGAAGAAAACTCTAGGTTAGTCCTCCAAGAAAATCTCTATGCACAACATGCCATAAAAAACTTCCATGAATGGAAGCTCTGGTGAAAGCAAAAGCAAAAAAATAAATAAAAATAAAATAAAGTTCACTGCAAATAATCAGACTTAGAATCTAGTGCTTCAGATAATCAAGATCCAGATGCTGAAGTTAACTGTTCTTGCCCATATAAACCAATCCATATTTAGTTGGAGTCAGTTAATGAAGCATAAATTTAGGGCTTTCTCCATATAAAATACAAACCTCACAAAAAGAAAAAAGTCACAAATATCTGGAAAAGTCTTTTGTGAACTCCATACTTCTAAGATTGCTGAAGAACCAACTAGTTCAGAGCAAGAGGTGAATGAAATAAATATCGAACATTAATTCCAGCTCCTAAAACTGAAGCAAAAATTTTTACCAGTTTTGAAGAAAAGGTCAGGATTATAAGCTTGCTTCCACAATCATGGTCAGTTCACTAAATTTGTCCACAATTTGACATCACTTGAGCACCTGGTGCAGACAAGAAAGAAGAATTGCAAAAGTTCATGGCATGTTGCTAAATTTTACTCATCAGAAGGAGAACAGCAAGTGTTTTAGAGCCCAAGTAATTAATTTCTGTGAAAAAGATGAGTATAGCAGAATGTGTCCAAGGATGAAAGATTTTATTAGTGCTCAAAACATGTGCTTTGCTGTTTATGATCAGCACTTGAAACATTCACTTGTTGACACTCATAATAATGTGATGAGAGCTGGAGATGATGGATCTGATTGTTACCTGTTAGTGTCATAAGTAAAGCTAAGTGTTGGATGTTAGAAAGAAGCATGCTGGGAAAATAATAAAAGTTCAAAGGTTACTTAAAGAGGATTGTCATTACTCTGAAATCTCGGTGAATGACTGCATCAGCTAAGGGCATATGAAAAAGAAAGTGAACATATTTTAAACATAAAACATCTTCAGTGACTGCGTTGTCACTGAAGATGTTTGTGGTACTTTAACTGTTGGAGGCTTTAAATGTGATACTCTCTTGGTGGGATAGTGAGATTATAGGAGCAATAAAGAGGAAGAGAAAGCATATCTATTAGGTTGCAAGGTAAAGTTACTGAGAACAAATATCCCCGTAAAAAGCATAAAGCAGCTAAGTTGGTTTTGTGGAATAACTTTTACGGGTCTTATAGAGGTTATTTTTAATGAAAGTTGGTTGTCAAATTTTCGAACTAAAGCCTAGTTCGTCATCAGGACTATGTCACTGGAGTAGTTGCTGCCACTCAATTGGAAGAGTCCATCCGCAATTATCGTTAATTGTGGTACTTCTTAAATAACCTCTATAAGACCCATAAAAGTTATTCCACAATCACTATGAATAGAGGTGCCATAAATGCATTTACAACTAAGTTGGTTTGTTGTAGTAAGGTAAAAAAGTATGAAACAAAAGATGAAAGGGCATGAATCAGTTTCTCAAGAAGATATGAGATCATTCTGGAAGTACAAAAGACATAGAAAGAACACTTTTAGAAAATAAAGTTCAGCTGGTACAATAAGAGAAATTCAGGTTCAGAGAAATGATATAGGACCCTAATGTGTTAAAAGGAAAAGGGGGCAAATACTTCTGTGAGTTATAGATTATGAAAGTAATGCTACTTTTCAGGGAGGAGGGATGGTAGAAGCGTATAAAACCAAGAGAAGAGAGTTTGGCAAAGTACAGAGTAGGATCCAAAAGTTCCCAGACTGCATCTATATGACAAAGTATATGTATTGCATACCCATGGTGATTATCGGATTACATTATGACATTATCCCTCCTCACAGGGAAATTGGTTTTGCCAGTCTACATCTCGCACTCACTGTGATACATCTAGGTATTGTTAGCAACTCTTGCAGTGTTCAGCAATTGATGAAAAATGGTGTTTTTTTGAGCAGCACATGAACATTAAGTTTTGCATTCGTTTGGGCAAAAGTCCAACCGAAACTTATGAGATGTAGTTTTTACCCGTGCAAGCTGTCAATGCACGGGCAGTGACAGCTTCCATGGGTAAAAACATTTCGAAGGTTGTGGCCATCATACATCCCAACAGATAATTGAGCAAATACCAGAGGCTGCTGGGATATCGGAGACTACGTCTCAACAGATACTAACAATGATCTGAAGATGTAATGGGTGTGTCAACACATCATCCCACACATGCTAACTGAAGATCAGTTGGCCATATGGAAGAAAATGGAAGGCTGTCTCATAACCGCCGCCGACAGAGACCTACAATTTCTTAGAAGAATCATAATGGGGGATGAAATAGGGTGCTTCCTCTTTGATTGGCAGACTAAGCAGACATCAGCTTGGAAATCACCATCATCTCCACACAAACAGAAATTTTCCTGAGATCGCAGCAAAGGCAAGATACAGGTCTTCTTCGACATCCAGGGTATTATTCATCTTCAGTTTATCTTTGAAGAGTGCAGTGTCAACAAGGAGCTCTATCTGGACATTATGTGGTGTCTACATGAGGCAATCCGCAAGAAGAAGCTTCAACTGTGGGGTGATCAATCGTGGGTGCTGTTGTATGGCAATGCACTGGCACACAGGCCACTTCTCATTCGTGCGTTTCTTGCTATAACAAGAAATGTTGTCCTCCCACACCCACCGTACTCACCTGACCTCACCCCCTTGTGACTTCCACCTCTTCTCTCAGCTGACACGTCAACTTCAGGGTTGTCAGTTTTCAAGCACAGAAGTGAAAAAGGCATTGCTGGTTGCACTGAAGGACATTGCAAAGAATGGGTTCCAGAAATGCTTCAATGAACTCTGCAGGGCTGCCCTGGTGGTGCAGTGGTCTAAGCGATGGCCTCAGATCATTCGTCCAAAAGGGGTCCCCTTTAGAATCCCGGTGAGTTATGGATGTTGTGTTTGTCTTATGTCACTGGCTCTCTCCCTACCCTGGAACCAGTGATCCTAAATTAGGGATGGGCGACTGCTTATATAGCCCATTGAGTTGTGCATGGTGGTTCTTAAACCTTCAATAAAAAAACAAACAAAAAAACTCTACAGCCGCTGGCAGAAGTATGTTGTTGCAAGAGGGTTTTATTTTGAAGGAGGATGTGCTTCAACATAATAACTCTGTCTATGGACTTACAGACCCAGTTATGGAACTTTAACCTCTTATAACACCTCTTTAAAATAGTAGTGCCCAGTAGTAGATGGTATAACAGCTGAGATGTTAAAATGTGTTAACTTTGTCAGTGACAGTTTAACACTTGTGTTAGGAGTTAGAAGATGTTCCTCAGGATTGGAGGGATGCTATCAATGTCTGTTTGTGTAATAGAAAAGGGATGGTATTAGCTTGCTGAGTGTGCCAGGAAAAGTGTAAGGAAAGGTCATTATCAATAAGATACCAACAGGCTTTACATCAGAGAAGGTGTGAAATGTATTGGGCTGGAAAGTAATGCCTGCAAATGCCAGACAATAGAAAATTGCTAATTACCATATATACAAGTTAAAATCAATCCAAAATATAGTCACCATCGTTTGCCATGACCTGCTTCTTTCATCTGGGCAGCTGTTGAGCACAGTCTCTGTAGAATTGTGGTGGCTTGAACCCAAAGAAGTAAGTAAGTGCACCTTCAACATCATCCCAGTTGGTGAACCACTGTTCATCCAGGAAATGACCACAAACAGAAAAGGTGGTAAGCATGGTGTGGCAGCTGCTCCTAGCCCAGGTCCCTGATCTTGTGATGGGTCACCCATGCTGTGTGCATGGTTCATATGCATCCTGGAAAAGTCATGGAATAACATTTTGTCCTGAAAATGTTCTAAAATTTTGTTATGTCCTGGAATTTTATCCATTCATGGCTTTTTGCCCCTGCGCGATGTTTTGTAGTTGATTTTTATACTGACATAACATATGTCTGACAAATTTCCCTCCCTGCCCCTTGCAAAATGCGGCAGGAGGGGGAGGGGGCTGTTGGTTTTCTTTTCTGTTAGGATTTTTTTTTTTTTTTTTTGATTGGAGGTTTAACGACCACCGTGAGCAACTCAAATGGGCTATAAGCAGTCGCCCGTCCCTATTTTAGGGTCACTGGTTCCAGGGAAGGGAGAGAGCCAGTGCCGTAAGACAAACACAACATCCATGCCTGACCGGGATTCGAACCCGGACCCCTTACGGACGAATGATCAGAGGCCAACGCCTTAGACCACTGCGCCACCGGGGCGGCTAGAAGGATTGAAGCTGCGTTATTAGCATCTTTTGCATCGTGCTTATATTATCACTTTGTCTACCTGGTCGGGAAGACCATATCTTTGCAATTATTAGTGCAATTTCTAAAATTCTTTTTGTATTGAGAAGCTTAAAATGTGAGAACGACGATCTATGTGTTCCGAGTTTTTTCCGATGCACAATTTTGCCGCTAGAGGGCGTAAATGGAGATTGTATTGGATTTAAAATGCATTTTCTTTCATACATTTGCTTCTAAATATCCAATTGAAAAAATTATTTTTCCTTTCGATGACATTTATATCGAAGATTATTTTAGTTACAGTCCCTTTTTCAAATAATGCATAAATTTTCTGCTAGGGGGCATAAAGGCAAATAACGATTTTTTCAATATCTCTGCTTCTAAAAGTACGATATGAAAAATTCTTATGGACATTAATGTTTTGCATATAATTTCTCATTTTTGGTAAAGAATGGCTTGGTCACCAGGGGGCGTAAGTGTTTGTTTCTGCTTCTGATGTATTTGTAACTAAATTTGAGCTGGAAACTCGATTGAAAAAATTCTTCTGCGAACCGATACTGCTCAGCTCGGAACATTATTTTAGAATACCTCCTACATAAAATAGTGCATTATTTTTCTGCTAGGGGGTGTACACGTATATCTTATTTTTGTCCATATCTCTGTTTCTAGGAGTCTGATTTGAAAAATTCTTTCTTTGATGGAAAACATTTTTCGGTGCAAAATGTTTTTCATATAATTTAAAATATTTCTTAAAGAACAAGTGTGCCACTAGAGGGCGTAAGCTCACGTTTCTGTTTACAGCAATATCTGCTGGACTAAAAACCCGACTGATAAATATTCTCTTTCAATCAGATACTACTAATTATGAAAACTCCTTGTGTGTATTTTCTTCCTGAAATAATGAACAATTTTACTGCTAGGGGGCACACATATTTAATATATTTTTCTCAATATCTGTGCTTCTATATGTCTGATTTAAAAAAATATTTTAACATCAGATATTATTTACCTTATGGGACACTTTAGGTTTGTATTTGAGGTTTGTTGTTCACAATTCTGCCGCTAGGCGGTGTTTGTGTACTTCCGTTTACAGCCAGTCTCTGCTTCTAAAAACCCTATTGAGAAATTCTTTTTTTATGTATGCCATTTACTATAATAAAGATGGAGAGTGAAGATGATTTTTGCTACAATAAGAAGATCCTCTTTAAAAAATGTGCAACTTTCTCCCTAGGGGTTGTAAAGATCAAAATGTTTTTCATGCTTTCTCTGCTTGTGGGAGATGTATTTGAAAAGTTCTTTTGGCTAACCTTCCAAAAGTGGCCCGCTCGTAGATGGCGCCATGGTAGCACTTCACCTCTCCTCCTCTCTTCTTGTTTTCAAGTGAAATGCGTAATAGCTACTTACGTAACTTAGTTCTCAGTCTCTGCTCCTGTGTTACGTAAGTTTTTTTTTCGATCTCTGCTCCTGTTATATGTGGAACTGGAAAACGTTCTTTAATGAAGTTGGGAAAAATGAGGAAACCTCTATTTCATGGTGGATTAAATAACTGAGAGCAATTGGCATCCCCTGAAATATTAATTAACACCGGGCAAGCACAAAATGTACTTGGCAGACCATATTATGGAATATTTATTCTGACGGAATTGCTGTCTTTCCTCAGAACATTGCTTTGATGTCCTGATTCGTGTGATCAGGCAGTTTTTCCCTGGCAGATAAAACTTTTCTTGCTTTTATTCTGCTAGGTAGACAGTTTCATATTCATGAGGAAAACTTATTCTTCTGTCATAATAAATATTTCACACATATGCCATAATGTACATTCATAAAGGTCCTTTTAAGGGCCACCTTTAATCCATATTATTCACTTCCTTCGCCACTTTCAAAACGTAACGCAATGCTTTACGATGTAGCGATAACGTGTCGCCATCTATCGTCGCTTCAGAAAACTATTTCTGGGCAACATTTGGAAGGTTTATCATTCTTTTTCCTTAGCATAGCTTTTGCTATGACTAATACTTTTTGCCTGTTTTGAACTTTTCCATTATGCAAAATTCTTTCTCTAAAAGGCATAGAGTTATATCATGTTTCATTCTTATATCTCTTCTTTTAACTGTTCAATTTGAAAATCTTTTTGTCTCTAATACCTTCCTTCTGCTATGAGAAATTTTTTTTTGCTGCATTTGTTAATTTTTGTAACATACTTTTTAGCCACTGGTGGAAGTAAGGAGCTGATTTTTTTTTTTTTGTAGGTTGTTTTGACCTTTACTTAAAATTTGCTAAAGTATAAAAATTTGCCATAAAATCAGATTGCTTTCTGATATCAGAAACTTGAAAATCTAGTTATTTCTTAGTATTTTCTGAGCTAAGTAATCACTTTGCATCTTCTATAATTAGTTTTCTAATCATGCCCAGTTAAATTGATCGCTAATGAATGCAGTTGTACACAGCCCTTGGATTTAAGGTTTTCCCGTTATTCTCTTTCATTTCACATTGGAAATTTGTGTGCATAATTTGTTTGCTAGTGATTACAAATTTAAAACATAGCTATAGCATCAATATTATGTTGAAAATTCCTTCCCTAAATAAAATGTAACACAAATACTTGCTCCCATGATTATGTGTTTAAGAAATAACAATCCCTTTTGTCCTTTGAAAAAGTTCCAAATATTTTAGCTTTCCTTACCCTTAAATTTCCAATGTAAGCATTATTTCAAAATAATTAAATATAAATAGTATTTTATGTATTGTGTGGTATATGAAAGCATTTCAAGAGTAATGCCATATACCTATGTATTTTTGAGTTTTATGTTTTTTTTTGTTCTGTAACTTGTTTCAATAATTGAACTAAAGCCAAAGTAAAAAAATAAACTTTCCCTCAAAATCAGTGTAGTATACTGTTAATAATAGTTTAGTAGATATTAAACCTGGTCACATTTTTAGTGACAGTTTTGGTATTTAAGTATTTACCTGTGATTCTAAGTTTCTGATTAGCTCCAGTGGACATCATTTTTAGCATTCTGCATTAAGTTTGCCCAAGCACGTAGGAAGTTGTTTGTTGTAGGTTACAGGTTAAATAGACCTATGGTTTCCCTATATTTTAAGTAAGAGCATTTGGATTGTATGTCCTTGGAAAAAATCCAAAAGTCCTGAAAATTTGTGATTGAAAAAGCATATGAACCATGTGTGTGAGATCTTACTTCATCCTGTTGTAGGAGGACGCCCTCGTGGTTCAGCAGTGCTGATCATTTCAATATGAGCGATGCATGCAGATTGTTGAGCTGATGGCAGTATGGTGCATGTTGGTGCAGCATGAGGCAGTATACATCGGCAGTGATAGTGGTATTGTCCAGCAGCAGCTCAAAAAACACAACGCCCTGCATATCCCACAAAACAGAAAGCAGGACCTTATGTGAGTGTTAGCCAGCTTTGGGAGTCAGCATGGGCTTCTGTTTTGGGTCCAACCACTGTTTCTGGGTACTGACATTGTCATACAGAACCCATTTCTCATCACCTGTCACAATGCGGTCCAAGAACAGTTCAACCTGGTCATGTGCAAGCAGGGAAATGAATGTACTCTTGCGATTTGCTTTCTGCTAAACTGTGAGTTGATGGGGAATCCAAACTTTCCTCCTGTGCATCTTCCCAAGTTGGGTCGATCTTCAGCATGTATATATCCATTGTCACAGGTCTTCCAGTTTTAGGAAGGTCTGACAGGTCAAAATTTCCCTTTCAAACCCGTTTGAACCAACAACAGCACTGATGATGTGCTATGGCATTGGGGTACGCATTGGTAATGTTCCTTACAGCACTTGTGGGAGTGCTACCACCATGAGTTTCATCGTGGTAGCACTCCCACAAGGGATGATGGATGTGCTCCTTGTCCACTTTTATGTTAGCTGGCGCTTACACTCTTCACCTTCTGACGGCTAACTTCTACCAGCTTATGTTGTGCTGTGCAGTTTCAGTAACCAGTGTGTGCCATAGCCGGGGCTTTGAGTTTGGGTGCCTTGTCATCAGACATTACTTTGCTTTTAACCCAATACAGAGTTGTTTTATGGTTGGTAAAGGGTGCACAACCAAATTTTTGCATTACATATGATGGTTGAAAAGTGTGTTTGTAAGAAAGTTCTTGCTGCCTTTGTAAACTTGGAGAAAGCTTATGACCAAGTAAACAGATGCTTGTGTAGAAGATCTTGAATAATTATGCTATAATAACTGGAAGTCTCAAATGTTTGAAAGGCTTGAAAGCAAGCATTTGTACATGTGAATGGTGTTTTATTAAAACTGATTTTTTTTATTTAAAAAAAAAAAAAAAGTCTGAAAGGCATAAATGCAAGCATTTGTACAAGTGAATGGTGTTTTATCGAAATAGTTTTTCTGTTTGTGCAGGAGTCAGGCAAGGTTATGATGTCACCCTGGCTGTTCAATATATTTATGGATCACTGGCATATACTTCAAGCTAGCTACTCTAGCTGCAATGCCCAGGAAAATGTAATAATCAAAACTATATCAAGAAATATGCAGCCGCCCTGGCGGCGCAGTGGTCTAAGCGCTGGCTCCTGACCAGTCATCCGAAATGGGTCCGGGTTCGAATCCCGGTGAGGCATGGATGTTGTGTTTGTCTAACAGCCCTGGCTCTCTCTATTCCCTGGAACCAGTGGTCCTAAATTAGGGACGGGCAACTGCTTATAGCCCACAGAGTTGCTCACATTGATCGTTAAACCCCCAATAAAAAAAAAAAAGAGACAGAAAAATATGTTTGAAATCATTCTTTTTCACCAAGGGAATCAAATCTTGCAATCAATAACAAACCCCTGACACCATCATTTTCTATGTGATGTTTTCTCAGGCTGACTGATAAGATTTTCCAGTTGAATCTGTTAATGGCAGTGGGGGGGGGGGCTACTGGTCAGGGGTTGATCCAGGTTTTTAAAAACTTGACCCATTTTTGTGAAATTCTGCCTATTTTTGTGTTAAGAGCAATTTTAATCCTCTATAATTATTATTCTGACAATAATTAATTTGATTATTTTTTCAGTTATTTTTTATTTATTATTTTAATTTATTCTTATTTTATTGCTAATCATGGTTCATGCTTTCAGGGTTTCCATCAAGTTTTCTGTTTTAATGATGGCATACATAGATAGTTTTTTTTCTATGCAACTCTGATTATGCTCCAGATAAGATCACCAAACTCCTGGTTATATTAAACCAGAAAAAAAGTGTTGGAGGAAAAGAAGTAACTGTAATAAAAAGTAAAATAAAAGTTCGCTATGTCACAATCCGATCCCCATAAAATGAACGGTCAGCACACCTTCCCATCGTACTCCTCTCCTCATAATTGTAAATACTGTACATTTCCCGGATCATGGCTAGTATGTCGAAAATTAATCTGAGTAGGAATGGGCAAAAAACACCAATGTCTTTGAGCATTAATGTTTGAAACTGCAAAAGAATATTTTCTACGTAAAGTAAATGAATTTCTCTTTGTCGTATTGTTTTAAAGAGGAAAGGAATAACTTCCTACGCCATGAATGAATTAGCAAGTTTTTCACTGTTTTGTTCAATGTTTTGTCAGCAAAAATCGAGTTTTTATCCTCGATATTACAGAGCCAATACATCGAGCAAATGCTAAGGTTTCCACTGATATATATCAAGAGTTTTACAAATACTATTGGTTACTCAATGTTAAATTGGTGAGTTATCACCAATATACTAAACAGCGATTTCACTCATCCATATGCCTATTATTGCTGCAGATGAAAAAGAGGGAGGGGGGGGGCATGGGAGGTTTTCACTGATGCATCAAAAAATTTCCTCCGACACTACTGATGCATAGATGTTTTGGGAATGAGTATCCACCACTGTCCAACATCAGTGTTTCTCACCAATGCATGTGCCCATCCCTACTTTTGAGTTAATCCTGAAAAATGCATGTGATGTGCTATATATAATGTAGGCTCTGGGCTGCCATAGGGAAAACATGACAGGGGAGCACATTTTAAAAAAAACACATTCAAGATGCCTCTTACACTAAAATATTTTTTGTTAAGACAAAATTTTACTGAAAGTGAAGATACAATCACAGTTCAAAATATTTTTGTGAAAATACCGCCCAATGGTATCAAATTCTGTCTGGATCGACCCCTGCTGGTGCATGCATGGGTATTTCTTCAAATAACAAAGAGCTCTTGAAATACTGCTTGCTCCTTTTCTGCAGAAAGCATGTGTTCCCTTTTAGCTGGTTTTGTTGGATGCCTTGTACACTCAGAACATGTTAGTAAATTAAAGTGAATAATATCTATCATTAATGAACCATTGGAAAAACTCCATTTTCCAGTACAGCCCTGGGGCAGGCATGTACCGAAAGGTTATTGCTTCTGCATTTAAAAAACTTTTTTGTCTCACAAAACAAGGACTGACTTGCTAAATAATCAGATGGTGAAATTCACTGAGTGAAATGTATCCGCCAATGGATGCATTGATTAATTACAGCTTAAACCGACAAGTCAGGCTGTAAGATGAAAATATGAAATAAGATGGCTTATTTATTTTGAAATTGAAATCAAATTCCATTTTTATGTCATTGTCTTTAGCAACTAAAACACATGGCTTCTTTTTCTTTTTTGAGAAATGTTTACCTGAACAGATTTAGCAGCTTCCTGAAACCAAAATTGAAACAAACTTCTAGCATCATTCATTTCTACAGCAGACATAAGGAAGTTCGAAGTATTTCTTTACATGTTTGGAGACTGAGGATTACCTTTTGTTGTTTTTGGTGTAAAAGAGGGAAAGCATTTACATTTGTTGAAGTATTTTTTTACATATTTGGAGATCGAGGATTACCTTTATGGTGTAGAAGAAGGAAAGCTTTTACATTTGTATCAGAAGTATATAGTTAGGCTGAAATGGCACTTTACTTTGCATGACATTCCCTCTACAACTAAGGTAGTTTTGTTCAGTACAGCACATTTGTTTATAATAGCTAGGGATTTTCAAACTTTTCTAAATCATGGGCAACATGGCAAAACAGAATAGGACCTGAGGGCTACAGGAAAGGAAAAGTGCGTGTGTTTATTATGAATATTGATTATTTCAGACAGGTTTTGAATCCTAAAACTTAACTTTCAGAAAAATGAACTATGCTGTTAACATATCTTTCTTACAAAGAATTCCAAAATAGGTTCCTGATACACCTACATTTTCCAGTGCTCTAAAAAGTTCTGTGCGTATGGATATTCATTTTTCCATTTCAAAAATGTATTTTCTTCCATTTTAGAATTTCCTTTGTGGATAACGTCTCACAGGCCATTTAAAAGTGTTCCAAAGGCCATAGGTTAAAGATCCCTTCTCTAAAGGAAGAATTGTGTTATTTGTAATAAATGGTGGAGCACGCTTGATGAAAGAATAAAATGGGTCGAGCTGGACTGCACCGTAAACTGGAAATTCTGAGCCGAGCTAGGCTTTCAAAATTAAAACCTGTACAGACCTCTACCTTGCATTGCACTAATGTATTTACAAACTAAAGATAAAAGTTATGATTGCTGATAATAATCAGTTCTAGAGCTGAATTTTATGCTGATTATAGGAAAAAGTTTTTAGCACATAACAAAGCATAATAATAGGAAGCATCAAGATCACTGATGTACAATGCAATTGAAAAAAATCACAAGCTTTTGAATGAGGAAGAAAGTTTTACTCATTAATATAAAAAGAACATACCCATTCTGTTGGAATCTCAGAAACTCTTTTTTTTTTTTTTAAACATGACGATGATGGGCAAAAAACATTACAAGAAATAACAAATAAAGGTAAGTAGATCACGCTAGTTACGTTAAGAAATTATAACTTTTACAAAGAAAGTTCATAAATTGGGAGCTTTCAACCTCATCTTAGCTCTTCGTCATGCCAATGGAGGACTAAGATTGTTTCCAGATTTTATGTTTGAATTTTTGTTGCCAGATTTTAGAATCAATCTCCAGATCATCGGGATGTAGAGTGGAGACTCTGAATTGCAAGTCTTTAGGCTGAAAATAATTTCCAGGCTTTCATGGTAACAGAGAGCAAATCAACTGGGAACAGCACAAGTGTCTTCCATTGCCAAAATAGACAAGGCAGTATATATTAAGATAATACAACGTAGTTTGTCACAAATATTTATTTTTTCAAGCCAACCATGGTTTCATTGGGTATTGACCTAGCTTCATCAGGATAAATGGCACGTAAATATTCAAATTGTATGTGACATCATAAATGGTGTTTCTAGTCAAGTGTTTTGGTTAGATGCTTCCATGTGCTTGATAGAAATGGGGTGGATGCTATGTCATTAGCAAGTTGTGAAGACTTCTGATATATGAAGGACTCAGGTGTAAACCATAGTAGTCAAAACTTCTGTCGTTGTGAGATACGTAGATTACAAATAGTAAAAAAATATAAACGTTTGCACTTACCATAAATTGAAAGTTGTATTGTGGTGCCATAAGTTGACATATTTGTATAATAAATACTCTAAAATGCTCAGGTTACCACCACAGTTGTTTTTCGTACGCAACACATTTTTTTACAAAAATGTTGGTTACCATGGTTTATGCCCGGACCCTTCATATATGGAAAGCTTCCAAAATATCAAGTTTGGTGGTTGAATCTGGCTTGTCAGTTAGTATTGCTTCTTCAAAGAGAAATTTATGGTCTTTTTCGTAACAGTGTTTAGCCATCGATGACTTCTTTAGGTCACAATTCCAAATGTTGATGTGTGAAAGCTTGGAAACTTTGATTTCTGAATTATAGGAATGTTGTACATCTAATGTTCCTGAAAAGGCATGACCACTCTAAAAAGTACGATTAATCGTTTTTCGAAACTGAAAATAAAGAATTTCAATTTTCTTCCGATATTGGAGGTTATATTTTTTAACGTGCATTAATGCATTTGCATTTTTGAACTTCACTTTTAGTTGGTAAAGTTCGATGAACACTTACCGCACGTGGGGCTTGGCTTTCAATTCATATTTCCGTTATGTGGATGCGGCATGGGGGTTTTTCATTTGGCCACGGGTCCACTTCTTTTTTTTTTTTTCCGTTGGAATTTTTTTTTGCCTCATCACCAAATGAGTTTTTTTTCCTTTGCTGCATCCTCATTTACTTCAATACTTATTCATAACCCTAGTACTTTCGGTAATACTCCATTACCGTCTTCGAGGGGACGTTTTGCTCCGACTAGCACGGACCGTGTCAGCTGGGCATTTCGGTGGTTCTCGCTGGCTGCTTCTGTCATCGGCTATCGCTTCTTCTTGGGCGTTGTGGCGCCAATTTTCAAAAAAGTTTTAGTCTATTTATATGAAAATAATATTTTTACATACAAGAACAAAATATTCAAGCAAAATTCAGGAGGCCCAATGGGCTCACCATTATCAACTCTATATGCTAAGGTTGTGATGAACGAAATTGAAGAAAATGTCCTGCATCGTATGGAAGAAAAACCAGAAGTGTACTGTCGATACGTGGATGATATTTTCATTCTATCAAAACTGAACGAAGAAGAATTAAAAAAATTAACAAAATGTTACAGCTCTTTATATCCAACTATAGAACTCACTGTTGAAATAGAAAAAAATAATGCAATAGCCTTTTTGGACGTACATGTTATCAAATCCACAGATAAGTTACTATACAGGGTTTATCGGAAAAGTTCATTTGTTCCGGTCCTAATCCCGTACAATTCAGCACATCCTTATCCTCAAAAATGCAATAGTATAAAAACCTTAATTAAAAGAGCATATATGCATTCTGAAAATAGTCAGTTCATCAATGAAGAAATCAAATTCATAAAAAAAATTGCAGGCAGCTTTGGTTATCCTAACCATTTAATAAAAAAATGGGACACAGAAGTAATAAAGAAACTAAAAAATAATGCTGTAGTAAATAAAAAAGAAGTCAAATATTTAAATGGTTTTCCTTACGTAAAAGGTACTACCAATGAAATTAATAACATTTGTAAAAAACATAACATTCAAATTGGAGGAAAAGTAAATACCATCAAAAATATAGTAATAAAAAATAATGAAAAAATAAAAATGTTAGAAAAAGCAGGTATTTACTCAATTCCTATTACTGAAAATCCTCCAATGGCTTATATAGGAAGTACCAAAAATAAGCTTAAACACAGATTAAAACAACACGTAAAAAACTGGCAGAAAAAAGAAGAAAAAACAGCACTTATTCAATACTGTCTGGATAACCAAAAATATCCTAAATTCGAAAATATAAAAATCATTAAAAGCTGTAAATCCGAAAAACACCTCAGAATAGCAGAGTCGGTAATGATTGAAAAAAATAGGACAAAAGTTTGCAACCATAATGACCCTAGTATTTTGAGAAACAGCTGGAAAAATTTAATTAAAATTGAGCAAAAAAATGAAAAAGTTCGAAAAATGAGATCACTGACCAACAAGAGATGGCGCCACAACGCCCAAGAAGAAGCGATAGCCGATGACAGAAGCAGCCCGCGAGAACCACCGAAATGCCCAGCTGACACGGTCCGTGCTAGTCGGAGCAAAACGTCCCTCGAAGACGGTAATGGAGTATTACCGAAAGTACTAGGGTTATGAATAAGTATTGAAGTAAATGAGGATGCAGCAAAGGAAAAAACTCATTTGGTGATGAGGCAAAAAAAAATTCCAACGGAAAAAAAAAAGAAGTGGACCCGTGGCCAAATGAAAAACCCCCATGCCGCATCCGCATAACGGAAATATGAATTGAAAGCTAAGCCCCACGTGCGGTAAGTGTTCATCGAACTTTACCAACTAAAAGTGAAGTTCAAAAATGCAAAAGAAAATAAAGAAGTTCAGATTACTGAACCATTTGAATTTCTTACAACGATGCAAAAGACATCGCATCTTACCAAACTTTATATCCTTGAAATGTAACCTAATACCTACTCAGAACATAACAAAAGCAGTGAGAAATGCTTCGTTTGCCATTCTTAGAGCTGTTATTAAGGACACTCGGAAGGTCATTGCGAAGGTGGAACATGAACTTTATGATCTACATCTTTGGTTAGCTAACAAATTAGTAGATTTTGATACTTTAGACAAAAACACTTCAGTTCATAGTATCAACAGGTCATTGAATCACAGAATTTCCCTTGAAAGAAAATTCCAAAAATTGATAGCTAGTAATAAGAATTAGCAGACTTATACCCATAGTAATAATAACAGAATAGTGTATCCAAATAATGAAGTGTTTGTCAACTTGTCCAGTCATAGTCTCACTGAAATTCAGAAGCGGACTTTACGATACAATTCTAATTTTGCTATCTCAAGAAAGATACCAGTATCAGACATAGTTGTGTCAGTTGAAAAATCACTAATAAAAAGCAGTCTCAACTTTGAAGAAATAGTTAGACATTGTATCAGCCAAGTGATTATGTACATTACGCTGCATTACCTAGACCAAATTTAACCATCAAAGAAATTAATGTGCTTAAAGAATTGCACTCAAATTCCAATTTAATCATCACTAGAGCTGACAAAAGAGGCCAGGTGGTTGTTTTAGACAAAAACTATTATGTCAAATAGCAAAGTCAAAAATCTTGTTTCGGATGGACCTTACAAAGAAATGAAGAATGATCCTTCAGATAAACAATTGAAAGAAATACAGAAATTGATCAAAAACTCAGAAACTCTGAGCCAAAACATAAAACAAAACAACAACTTAAACCTTCATACGCCCATTGTGCGAGATTCTATGCTCTCCCTAAAATACATAAATCTGGAACTCCTTTCCGGCCTATAGTAAGTAATATCGGCACAGCAGCATATAAGTTATCCAAGTTCTTATCTTCAAAATTATTTACCTTGGCCACTCCAAACGAAACATCTGTGAAAAATTCCATTGAGTATACCAATCGACTCAAACTACACCCCTGCATAGATCAACTAATGCTATCCTTCGATGTGGTATCTATGTTCACTAATGTTCCAGTAAAAGGAGCTCTGGAATCCCTTTCTGCGGAACATTTCCTGAACAGATGGAAGGTCTAGCCATGGGCAGCCCACTGTCACCTATATTATGATGTGAAATCTACATGCACCGATTTGAAGAAAAACTTTTCAAACTCGTGAAATTTGACTTATGGATACGATATGTAGACGATACTTTCGTTCTATGGAAGGGAAAACATTCTGAAATTCCGGAATTAGTCAAACTTATAAATTCCATTGATCCTCACATTCAATTCAGCTACGAAACTGAAAATAACGGATGCCTACCATTCCTTGACACCCTGGTTACTCGCTGAAATGGATCTCTCGCAACCACAATTTATCGGAAGCCTTTCGCTGTTTTCTCACCTCTACGTGCAAAGTCCAATCACCCTTGGCAACAAAAACTCAGTGCCTTTTACAGTTGCGTATATTGCGCGATACATATATGTTAAGATAAAAACAGTCTGGAAAAAGAACTTTATTTCCTTAAACGTGTTGCAGTACAACAAGGATACAACCCTTCCATTATAGACAAGGCTCTAACAAAATTCCGGAAACCGAAGCCTATCTCCACGTTAACTCCTGTGATGCACCTATTGCGAGAGCATTTTACTATTATTCCATTTTCGCGTGACATTGCCTTCAAAATTTCAAAAATTTTCAAAACCTTTAATTTTAAGGTGATTTTTAGATCCATAAACAAAATAAGATTTTTAGGATCAAAGGACTATGTTGAAGATAAAAACTCAAGGGGAATTTATCAAATTCCATGTGAATGTGGCACTTCGTATATAGGACAGACCTGTAGAGCTCTTGCGTTTTCGATTGAAGGTGCACAAGACCTACATTCAGAATTATGACCTAAAGAAATCATCGATGGCTAAACACTGTTATGAAAAGGACCATAAATTTCTCTTTGAAGAAGCAATACTAATTGACAAGCCAGATTCAACCACCAAACTTGATATTTTGGAAGCTTTCCATATATATCAGAAGTCTTCGCAACTTGTTAATGACATGTCATCCACCCCATTTCTATCAAGCATGTGGAATCATCTAACCAAAACACGTGACTCTAAACACCACTTATGTCATATACAATTTGAATATTTATGTGCCATTCATCCTGATGAAGCTAGGTCAATACCCAGCAAAACCATGGTCGGCTTGAAAAAATAAATATTTGTGACAAACTACATTGTATCATCTTAATAATATATAATTATCACAAGACTGTAGTCTTTGAGATCAAGAATAGACAAGGCAGTATTTGGGTTGCCTTTCAAAACATCTTTCCTATGTTCCAAAATTCTATGGTTAATGCTTCTTTATGTGCT
Organism: Macrothele yani; assembly: GCA_039090855.1. Taxonomy (NCBI): domain Eukaryota; kingdom Metazoa; phylum Arthropoda; class Arachnida; order Araneae; family Macrothelidae; genus Macrothele; species Macrothele yani. Next base: position 1,993,969 of record CM076995.1, on the reverse strand, counting down.
TCCAATGTAAAAGCTATCACCTGTGGAAGAAAAGATAGGAATGCAGTAAACTCCTGGGAGATCAAGATTTTCAACTTTGTCCTTAAATAACTTGGCAATAGCTTCATGACGCTTGGGAGGGATGGTGGGATTTAATGGCAAGATGGTAACCAAAACTTCTGAATAGATTTGGTAACTTATAAGCAGAGGAAGGATGGTAAGGAACAGATCCAGAATAAACAAAGACATCGCTCTTTCCACGTTTAGCAACGCACAGCAACCGAAAAATTGTTATTCGGCCACCGCCAGGGAATCGAACCCCGAATCTCTCGATATCTAGCCGAGCGCGTTAGCCTTACAATGAGAGATTCGGGGTTCGATTTCCCGGCGGTGGCCGAATAACAATTTTTCGGTTGTTGTGCATTGCTAAACGTGGAAAAAGCGATGTCTTTGTTTATTCACTGCCGCTTATGTATTTGGAGGATTTTCACTTTAGATCCAGAGAATTTTATGTTTACTTTCCTTTGAAGATGGAGGTATTAATTTTCAACTTGTTTTCGTATTTCTTTATGAGGGTGTTGACTGTATGTGCAGGGAAACCATAAGAGAATGCTATTGTAGAAAGTATGGAGAATTCTTCTTGAAGAGAAAGTTGGTTGTTGCATATGAGATAAGCCCTGTGGATGTAAGATGTCAATGCTGCAAACTTGTAGATAAATCTTACATCCACAGGACTCATCTCATATGCAACAACCAACTTTCTCTTCAAGAAGAATTCTCCATACTTTCTACAATAGCACTCTGTCATCATTTCCCTGCTCATACAGTCAACACCCTCATAAAGAAATACGAAAACAAATTGAAAATTAATGCATCGATCTTCAAAAGAAAGAAAACCTAAAATTCTCTGGATCTGTTCTTTACCATCCTTTCTCTGCTTATAAGTTACCAAATCTATTCAGAAGTTTTGGTTACCATCTTGCCATTAAATCCCACCATTCCTCCCAAACGTCATGAAGCTATTGCAAAGTGATTTAGGGACAAAGTTGAAAATCTTGATCTCCCAGGAGTTTACTGCATTCCTATCTCTTCTTCCACAGGTGATAGATAGCTTTTACATTGGAAGCACATACAGAAGCATTAACCATAGAATTTTGTAACATAGGAAAGATGTTTTGAAAGGCAACTCAAATACTGCCTTGTCTATTTTGACAATGGAAGACACTTGTGCTATTCCCTGCTGGAATGAAGCAAAACGTATTGCCTCTTTTGACAATCGATTTGCCCTCCGTTACCATGAAAGCCTGGAAATACTTTTCAGCCTAAAGACTTGCAATTCAGAATCTCCACTGTACATCCCAATGATCTGGAGATTGATTCTAAAATCTGGCAACAAAAATTCAAACGTAGAATCTGAAAACAATCTTAGTCCTCCATTGGCATGATGAAGACCTAAGACGAGGTTTAAAGCTCCCAACTTATGAACTGTCTTTGTAAAAGTTCTAATTTCTTAATGTAACTAGCATGATCTACTTACCTTTATTTGGCTTTTTCATTTATTTCATTTATGCAAAATTGTGCGTTAAGTCATGGAAATCTGTTGATCTCACCAAGCTATTAACAAAGTACATTATATATCAAAAGTATCTGGACACTCCTTTTAAGTAGTGGGTTTGCCCATATACATCACAGCCATGGCCCATACAGGTATTAAAAAACTTGTGGCCTGGCAAATATCATAGACAAGCATTAACAATACAATGCACCATATGGCAGATCTCTGTGATTTTCATTTCAAAGTGGCATAGTCATAGAATGCCATCAATCAACTGCAGCTGCCCCAATCAAATATAAGTGATGTTATTGTGAAGTGGAAATGTCTAAGAGCTACAACAGTGTAATTATGACCTGGTAGGCCACAGAAAATGACACAGTGGGACTGATGAGTGCTGAAGCAGATTATTCAACAAAATCCCTTGTCTTTGGTTACAGCCCTTACCATTGAGTTCTGAAATACCTCTGGAAGCAACACCAGCACTATAACAATTTATTGAGAGCTGAAGAGAATGCATTTTCATGGATGAGCAGCTGCACACAAACCTAATGTCAGGGAAGGTCAACATTAAGCTTTGTATGGAAATGGAGTAGTGTAAAGCTCAGTGCCAGTGAATTCTGGAGCAATAGAAATGCATTCTTCGGAGTAACAAATCATATTTCACAATCTGGCAGTCTGGGAGCGGAAGATACCAAGTGAGCAACACCTGCCTGACTGTGTTGTGCCACCTATGAAGCAGTTTGATTGGTGAAGCATCATGCTATGGAGCCATTTTTCATGGTTTGAGCTGGGCCCCCCAGAGTTTCAGTGCCTAGGAATCTCAATGCATTGTGGCACAATTTTGGTAACACAATAAACTAGGCGTGGGATTTTTCATGCCTACTTTTTTTATCATTGAGAATAGTTTTGGGGATTATGACAGGGCAGGCAGTTTTCTCAGCTTTGCAAATTGCTAGATCATTTTTATTCATGAGATTGCTAACTTCTTTGAGAAAGATGAAAGAATACTTCAGGGGTTTCTTTTCAACCTCTGCAAGATAGAGTGCTGCTTTTGCATGGAAAATAGGTTGAGCTTCTGATGCCAAATGATGAATAACTGCTTCTAACATGGAGATTATGGTTTTTAGATCTGGATTAGTTTGAAAAATGCAAATATTTCATCTCTAGCCATCCTATATCAATTACCTCCACTACAAAGTTCATTGAAAAACTTTCATCCAGTTCAAACTTTCATTGAAAAACTTTCATCCTCCTGCTGACAAAATGTTCATTTTAGCTGTGGTCTCTCTCTCTCTTCCCTTCAGTTCCTCTTTGCCATTGACATATACTGTTAGTACAGTTGCTAAAAGAAAACCAATCACTTTCAGGTTCTCTACCAAAAACCTGTATGGCTGTCTTCGAACTATGAGAAATCCAAATTTTCCCAATCAGAAAGACCAAACTTACCTCTAAGGTCTTGGCTTCTTTCCATTTATACACTTCTTGCACGTTGTCAAGAGACATTTGTTATGAGGCTGGCCTTTTTGGGCTGAGACTTTCATCATATCTGCTCGCAGGTTGTTGTTGTAATTATTCCTCAGGTCATGAACATTCTTATTTTCATTCACATAGTGCGCTACCACATGTGGATTTCTGACTGCTATTTTACATGCGTGATATGTCATCCATATTAGACTCATGCTCACTAAAATGAGAGTGTTGTCGACCTATATTCAGTGTCCGTTTTTTTATACAGTACTCCATTCTAATACACTAATTTACATACTTAATAAATATACACTTATATCACACTTAAATTCTATTCTATACAACCACTATTACGCATTATTTACATTCCATATACGAACACATTTACCTACTATTTACACCATTCATTCAAACACTTAGTTTAATAGTGTAAATAGTAGGTAAATGTGTTTGTATATGGTATGTAAATAATACGTAATAGTGATTGTACAGAACAGAATATAGGTGTGATGTAAGTGTGTATTTATTGGGTATGTAAATGTGTGTTTTAGAATGGGGTACCGTCTAAAAAAAAAAAAAAGGACGCTGAAAATAGGTCGACAATACTCGCGCATTTTAGTGAGTATGAGTCAAACATGGATGACATATCACAAGTGTAAAATAGCAGTCAGAATTCAACATGTGGTAGTGCACTATGTGAATGAAAATAAGAATGTTCATGACCTGAGGAATAATTACAACAACAACCTGCGAGCGGATATGATGAAAGTCTCGGCCCAAAAAGGCCAGCCTCATAACAAATGTGTCTTGACAATGTGCAAGAAGTGTATAAATGGAAAGAAGCCAAGACCTTAGAGGAAAGTTTGGTCTTTCTGATTGAGAAGTCATTACTGACGTGCACGTAAAATAATGCACTTAATTGGTAGTTATTGCCAAAGAAGATGCAAATAATATGAAATCCAAATTGTTTCCACTGCAACAGCAAATAGTACTGTTAACAAAAGAGACTTCCAATGGGTTCACTTCTCTCACCACTTTTGGCAGAAGTTTTCATGCAACATATTGAAAAACAAAATATTCATGGAACACAATCTACGACCTTCAATTTGGCTTCGATATGTTAATGATATTTTTGTCATTTGGCCCTATAATAATTTCCTTGAAGTTCCTGTCAATAAAAAATTTAGACCTTGAATTCCTAATATAAACAAGAAAGATGACATCAAATTTTCAGGTGTAATAAGCACGTCTTTTGAATCTGTTCTGACGCAAATTAAATTTATCAAAGCTATTCAAAGTCAATGGAACCGGTATTGAAAACAATAGATCTGACGAAAGAAAGAAGATTTTCAATTGGGTTTTTAATCCTTCAGATATTGCTGTAAACGGAATCGTGAGCTTACAAACTTTTAGAAACTGAGATATCGACAAAAATAAGATGTGACTTTACATCCTCTGGTGGGAAAACCATGCATTATTTTAGGAAGAAAGTATTCTCAAAAGGTTTATCCATATAAGCGGAATCGGTCCAAGAAAAAAAAAAAAAAAAAATTAGTCGAGTTTTCAGGAGCCCAGATTTTTCTACAAATACATCAGAAGCAGAAATTAACACTTATGACCCCTGGTGGCCAAACCATTCTTTACCAAACATTAGAAATTATGTGAAAAATATTTTCCATCAGGTCTTGTATGCGATACAGGAAGAATTTTTCAAATCGGACTCTTAAAAGTAGAGATATTGACAAAAATAAGATATACATCTACACCCCCTGGCATAGAAACCATGCATTATTTCAAGAAGAAAATTTTCCTAAAAGGTTTGTCGACATGAGTAGTATCAGTCAACGACTTTTTTTCAATCAAGATTTTAGCAGCTCATATTTTGCTGCAAATACATCAGAAGCGGAAATTAAGACTTATGCCACCTGGTGGCCAAACCATTTTTTACAAAAATTAGAAATTATGTGCAAAAGATTTCCCATCAGGAGCTATATCCGGTGCAGAAAGAATTTTTCAAATATGAGATTTAGAAGCAGAGATATAGGGGAAACACAATTTACATTTATGCCCCCTAGCGAAAAATCTACGAATTACTTGAGAATTTTGAAATTATATGAACCACATGTCACACTAGAAAAACTATCCCACAAAGAAGGAATATTTCAAGTCGGATTCCTAGAAGTAGAGATATTGACAAAAATAAGATACACATTTACGCCCCCTGGCGTAGAAACCATGCACTATTTTAAGAAGAAAATGTTTTTAAAAGGTTTGTCGACACGAGTAGTGTCTGTCTACAAACAATGTTATTTTCAGTCGAGAATTTAGAAGCTCATATTTTGCTGAAAATACATCAGAAGCGGAAATTAAGATTTACGCCTCCTGGTGGCCAAACAATATTTTTACAAAAATTAGAATTTATGTGCAAATGATTTCCCACCAGGAGCTGTATCAGGTGCAAAGAATTTTTCAAATCGGAGATTTAGAAGCAGAGATATAGGGGGAAACGCAATTTACTGCTACGCCCCCTGGCGGAAAGTCTATGAATTACTTGAAATTTTTGAAATTATGTGAAAAATATGTCACACGGAAAACACTATCCAACAAAGAAGGAATTTTTCAAATCGGACTCTTAGAAGTAGAGATATTGACAAAAATAAGATATACATCTACGCCCCTGACGTAGAAACCATGCACTATTTTAAAAAGAAAATGTTTCTAAAAGGTTTGTCGACATGAGTAGTAATGGTCAACAAACAACGTTTTTTTCAATCGAGAATTTAGAAGCTCATATATAGCTGCAAGTACATCAGAAGCGGAAATTAAGATTTACACCCCCTGGTGGCCAAACCTTTTTTTACAAAAATTAGGCATTATGTGCAAACGATTTCCCATCAGGAGCTGTATCCGGCGCAGAAAGAATTTTTCAAATCGGAGATTTAGAAGCAGAGATATAGGGGGAAACGCAATTTACTGCTACGCCCCCCTAGCGGAAAATCTATGAATTACTTGAAAATTTTGAAATTATGTGAAAAATATGTCACACAGAAAACACTATCCAACAAAGAAGAAATTTTTCAAATCGGACTCCTAGAAGCAGAGATATTGACAAAAATAAGATATATATCTACGCCCCTTGGCGGAGAAACTGTGAAATATTTTAGGAAGAAAATATTCCAAAAAAGTTTATCAATGTGAGTGGCATCAGTCCACAAAATATTTTTTTCAATCGATATTTTAGAAGCTCAGATTTTATGGCAAATACATCAGAAGCAAAAATTAACACTTACGCCCCTGGTGGCCAAAGTATTCTTTACCAAAAATTAAAAATTACACGCAAAAGATTTTCCATCAAGAGATGTATCCGCTGAAGAAAACTTTTTCAAATCGGAGTTTTAGAAGAAGAGTTATCGGGAAAAATGTAATTTACTTTTACACCCCCTAGCGGGAAAATCTATGCGTAATTTGAAAAAGTAACTATATCTAAAATACTCTTCGACATAAATGGAATTAAAAGATAAAAGAATTTTTTCAATCGGATGTGTTTAGAAGCAAATATGTGGAATAAAGCATATTTTTGAATTCGACATCATCTGCATTTACGCCCTCTAGCGGCGAAATTGTACATTGCAAAAAAACAAACAAAAAAACGAAATGAAGGATCATCATTCGCATGTTTCAAGCTTCCCAATGCAAAAAGCATTTTTAAAGTCGGACTAATACTTGCAGAGATATCGTGGGTACAGACGGGCGGACGGACAAACCGATAACATAAGCACGATCTTTTTTACAAAAGACGTGCTAAAAAATTTCCTTGAAGTTCAGGTCAATAAAATTCACCATCAATGAAGAATCACTGCAAGCCATTGACTTCCTGGATGTTCATCTGACAAGACAGGAGAATTGTCTCAACAGATCTGTTTACAGAAAACCCACTGTAATGACAAATATAATTTCATTCTCATCCTTTTTCACTGTTCACAAATTTTCTGCCTTAAAAACTTAGATTAATCATTCCAAGATTATCTGCAACAGTGAATCATCCTTCAAAGAAGAGGTTGCTACAATTATGAAAATTGTTGAAGCCATTAGTTCCCAGCTCCTACAGTAAATAAAATTCTCCATGACTCCCGTAAGAAAAATCTGTCAACTCTCACAACAATACTAAAAGAAAACCCCCATTCATTGGTTCTCTTTCTATGGATCCTTTTCATATAAGATCTGTGAACTCTTCAAAACTGTGGGCTACACTACCACTGTCAGACCTAATCCTCCTGCAATAAAGCATCTGCTAAAAGAAAGAGATCCTATCCCATCCTTGGAGTTTATGCCATTCCTATTTCAACTTCCTCTGGTCTCTCAGTATATATTGGAAGCATGTACCAATGCATCAATACAAGACTTAGTGAACACAAACAAGATGTGTCAAATGGTCTTCAACTAATGAGACATTAGGACAAAGAAAAGAAAAGAACCATAAAAGTAACTTTTGGTGGAGTGATGATTTTGAACAAGTGGTACAACAGAAAAAAGATCATGATGCATATCTCAAGTGACTGAATACTAAAAGTAAGACATAAGATAAACTTACGAAGAAGAAACATGAAGAAACTTATACTAGAAAGAAAATGAATTTGCTGGGATAGGAAGTGTAACGAAATTGAAACACACTATATTGAAAAAGTAATTGGACACCTAGAAGCAAAACACAACAGAGCATTTATTGACATACATTAGTACGATGTCGCTCTACTATTGGCCTTAATGCATGTACTGACCCTTCGAGACATGCTTTCAACAAGGTTTCGGAACACTGTGATAGGTATGTGCTTCCATTTAGTACATAATGCTGTTGCTAACTGTTGCTTAGTAGTAGGTCTTGGTTCCAAACTTCTTATGCAATGCTCTAATTCATCCCATAGGTGCTCTATGGGATTAAGATAAGGGCTCTGTGCTGGCCAGTCCACACATGATATGGACTTATCATCAAACCATGCCTTAATAGTCCTTGCTTTATGGCTCAGTGCATTATCCTGCTGGTACCAACAAGGCTCGGTTCCATAGTATTGTCACAGAGTTGGTAGGGCATAATTGTCTAGAATATAGAGGGTAGACGTGCTGGTTAACAGGTTTGTCCGTGATAACCAATGGACCGGGACCATGCCACGAAAAACATCCCCACACGAGTACACTGCCAGCTCCAAACTTGACCATAGGAACAGTACACTGTGGTAAATAGCGTTCCCCTGGCTGCCAGCATACCCACAAATGGCCATCAGACTGATGGATCGTGTATCTGGACTCATCAGTCCACTGGACCCATTTCCATTGATCTACGGTCTACGATAAATGTTCTTTACACCAAGCTAAACAATGAGTAGCATTCTGAGTGGAGACGAAAGGCTTATAAAGCAGCAGCATGACCATGGTAACCCATGGAATTAAGTTCTCTGCGAATGGTACCTGTATATATCGAGGTTCCAGCATTTTTACCCACCTGTACACTGAGGTCTTGTGCAGTACTCTGTCAATTAGCTATAATGACTTTCCTGAGGCTTTTACATCCTTTATCACTGATTTTCTTTGGTCTGCTGGTATGTTTTGCTGCTTCAGGCATGCCGTGTGTCTTCCACTTATTCAGTACATCGAAAACAGTTGACTTGGGTATGTTTAAACACCTCTCAGTTTCTCTTATGGACAACCCACTAATATAACACCTAATAATCTTTCCTTTCTCAAAGTCAGTTCTTTCCTGCTGCGACAGTTTCACTTAACCTCACAATGCGATATGATCGAGGTCAGCTGCAGGCTTGTTTTTATACCGTTTGCAGCTGTACTGTGCATCTTAACAATGCAGCAGATCCATTAATTTGCTTTTGAAGGGGTGTCCGGTGACTTTTGTGAATATAGTGTATATAGGAGGTAGAAGATGCACAGAAGCATGGAAGTTCCTAAGAAACAAGAAATGATAACAGTAATAACATTTGGCATGGTATACCAGTTAATCAGTGAGAAGAATACTATAAAAATCTGTTAACTGAAAACAGAAGTGAGTTTCAGAAGGAAGAAGAAAACCTAGAAGAAGGAAAACAAATATTATTGTTAATATTGATAAAATCAAAAGACAATTAAAAATTAAAAATAATAATAGGGTAAGTGGTCCTGGTAGAATACAAGTAGAACTGATAAAAAATGGAACAGAAAAATTGTTCAGAATGTTAACTCAATTGACTTAAAGATGTTTGAATGGTGAAAAAATCCCAGATGAATGGAAAATTGGCTTCCTAACATCTATTTTTTAAAAGAGAATATATTATCCATGCAGACAGATCCTGCATGGATAATATATTCTGTCTTAAACAAGTAACAGAGAAAATAATTTCAACTGGAGAAGAAGTGCACTTATTACTCATATACCTAGCAAAAGCATATGATAATATACCTATTACAAAATTATGTAAAACATTAAAAGATACCAATATTAATACTACGATTATCAAAGCAGTCAAATAACTTCATCAAGGATCAATAACAAAAATAAAAATGGGTCAGAAAACTTCAAAAGGATTCCTAGTGAGTAAAGGACTTAGACAGGGATATTGCATATCTCTAACATTGTTTAAGATTTACATTAAACAAGCTTTGAAAAAATGGAAAAGGAAGTGTTGAGCAATGGGGATTAATTTAAATGGAACTATGGTATTTACTTTACAATTCACTGATGATCAAGTAATTCGTAATTCTTGCAGAAGGTAAATTTGATTTGGAGCATATAACTAGAAAAATAAAAGAAGAATATAAAAAATTAGTATTAACTAAGAATTTAAATGAAACAAAATATTTATGCATTGGAAATAATGAAACAAACCTACAGCTAGAAGATAAGGAAGAAATTGAAAGATGTGATCATTATAATTACCTAGGTGTTCAAATTACAAAAGATAGAGATGCAATGGAATTAAGAAATAGAATTGCACAGGGAAGAAACCCTGCACCTGAATGGAATCTGGTGGAGTGAACAAATGACCAGAAAAAGGAAATGGGGTATTTATAATAGTATTGTTAAGAGCATCTTACTACATATATGGGGCCCGAGGCTTGGGGATTAACTGAAGCGGATAGAAAGAAAATAACAGCTGTAGAGGTGGATGCTTTAAGTTAATGTAGAGCAGGGGTTGGCAAACTACGGCTCGCCGCTTCTTTTTTTACGGCCCGCGAGCTCTAAGAATGGATTTTACATTTAAAAATTATTTAAAATTTTAGTCTTTAAAATGTCAAAAGTACATGCTGTAAAGGAATGGCCAACCGCCAAGTTGAGGACTTTCGAGATATGACTGTATGTGGCGCTCCTATAGCTTCACATTCGGTAGCCTCTGCTGTGATGCCACACAGTTGTAATTCGGCATTGTTTCCAGTGCCACATGTATCGCTGTTCTGCAGCATTTTGTTCTCGTTTGATTACCCTTGCATATCTATCATGTCACTGTCAAAACCAATTCTGATTATAAGGAGTATTAACTAGTAAATAGTAACACTATACTATTATGAAGGAGTACTAAATTCGAACCACAATTTGGTGAAATGTTATCCCAAAAAAAGCAATTCCATTCATCTCATTAATAGAGCTGTATTTCAAACAGTTGTAGTCTTTATTACATTATTTTTTAGTCTACTTTTATTCTTTTTTTAGTCTACCTTATTTTTATTTGTTATTTAAGTTAGCGTACCTACTTAAATAACAAGAAAAAAATACCTACATGAATATCCTCGAGTTCGGTTCTTGACCCGCAGAGCCTAAAATATTTACTATTTGGCCCATTACGAAAAATGTTTGCCAACACCTGATGTAGAGTGTCACGAAGACAGAAAATAACAAATGAAAGGATTAAGGAATTGATGAAAAAAAAAGAAACAATTTTAGAAGGCATACAGAAGAGACAATTGCATTGGTTTGGTCACGTAAAAAGAATGACCAGTGAAAGACTGCCCAAAATTGCCATGGAATTTAAATCAAACAGATGGAAAAATAGAGGATGACCTAAAAGAACAGGGTCTAATACAACCCCGCCTTCTTGTGGTGCATCCTGTTCCTACTAAAAGGGCTCTGACGGCCGCCAATAGCGGTATAACTATACCATCATGATTAGAGTAAATGCTATCCCAGACTCACCAACTCGCTTGGCCAGCGTGGCAAGTTATAGCCAAACCCCTCCAAAATGACTCCACAACTTAAATCTTGGCTCTCAGTCTCCGGCAGCTTGAATGTACCTGGCCAAGGCAGCGGCCAATGCAACATGAAGGCAAAGGGTGCTAAGAATCACCGGAGGACCGAACTAGGCTGCCGTCTGATGCTGACCTACAATGGACACTCCCTATCTTCTGATTCAAGGCTCCTTGAATTGGAAGACGAACTACAAAGGATCAAGTGGGACATCATCGGGCTAAGTGAGGTAAGGAGAAAAGGAGAAGATCTCGTTGAACTGAAAAGTGGGCATCTCTTCTACTATTGTGGGACAGATACTGGCAGAACTAGTGGTGTTGGATTTATGATAAACAAGAAACTGAAGGATAAAGTTGTAGAAGTTGAAAGTTCCTCTGACAGAGCTGCACGACTTGCTATCCAACTCGCAATAAGATATCAGTCTTAGATTATTCAAGCTTATGCACCCACCACAAGTCATCCTGAAGAAGAGATTGAAGAATTTTATGAAGAAATTCATCATCTAAATAATAAAGGCAAGCAGCACTTGAAGGTCATTACGGGAGATTTCAAGGCGAAAATAGGGCAACGGCAACAGAACGAAGCTTTAGTAGGTAAATTCGGTCACAGTAACAGAAACCAGTGTAAAAATACTCTCATAGAGTTTGCAGGGGCAGAAGGGTTTTTCATCATGAACTCCTTTTTCAAGAAAAAGCTGCAAAGGAAATGGACACGAAGGCATCCCAATGGATTGACAAGTGGAATCGATTTTATTATGAGTAACAAGAAATTTGTCGTGGAAGACTGCAGTGTGCTGAACAAGTTCAACACAGGTAGTGACCATAGAATGGTAAGATGTAAGATGCACCTCAATGCTAAACTCGAGCATGGCAAGCCAGTGGCGTGCCCATAATTTTTTCAGGGGATCATCCTTCAGGTTGTTTTTCTGCAGTGATGTCGTGAAACAGAATTATAAATATATATATATATATATTTATAATAGGGATGTAAGGTCAGGTGATGCGTAACATCACAGCCTCTCCTTGACAAATGTCAACCCCGCCTTCTCGTGGTGCATCCTGTTCCCACTAAAGGGGCTCTGACGACCGCCCATAGCGGTATAACTATACCATCGGGATTAGAGGAAATTCTATCCCACACTCACCAACCCGCTTGGCCAGCGTGGTGAGTTATGGCCAAACCCCTCCAAAATGATTCCACAACTTAAATCTTGGCCCTCAGTCTCCGGCAGCTGGAATGTACCTGGCCAAGGCAGCGGCCAGTGCGACATGAAGGCAGAGGGTGCTAAGAATCCCCGGAGGACCGGACTAGGCTGCCATCTGATGCTGACCTTGGCTACTTACAATGGACGCTCCCTATCTTCTGAATCAAGGCTTCTTGAATTGGAAGAGGAACTACAAAGGATCAAGTGGGACATCGTGGGGTTAAGTGAGGTAAGGAGAAAAGGAGAAGATCTCATCGAACTGAAAAGTGGACATCTCTTCTACTATCGTGGGACAGATACTGGCAGAACTAGTGGTGTTGGATTTATAATAAACAAGAAACTGAAGGATAAAGTTGTAGAAGTTGAAAGTTCCTCTGACAGAGCTGCACGACTTGTTATCCAACTCTCGAAAAGATACCAGGCTCAGATTATTCAAACTTATGCACCCACCACAAGTCATCCTGAAGAAGAAATTGAAGAATTTTATGAGGAAATTTGTCATCTAAATAATAAAGGTAAGCAGCACTTGAAAATAATTATGGGAGATTTCAATGCAAAAATAGGGCAACGGCAACAGAATGAAACTTCAGTAGGTAAATTCGGTCATGGCAACAGAAACCAGCGTGGAAATACTCTCGTTGAGTTTGCAGAGGCAGAAGGGTTTTTCATCTTGAACTCCTTCTTCAAGAAAAAGCCACACAGGAAATGGACATGGAGACATCCAAATGGGACGACAAGTGAAATTGATTTTATTATGTGTAACAAAAAATTCGTCATAGAAGACTGCAGTGTGCTAAACAAGTTCAACACAGGTAGTGACCATAGATTGGTGAGATGTAAGATGCACCTCAACACTAAACTTGAACGTGGCAAGCTCATAAGACAAACAAAATCTATTGACATAACCAACCTTAAAAAACACCATAATACCTTCAAGTTAGAACTGAAGAACAGGTTCTCTGCTTTAGAAGGCCTAACATCGGAAGAAGTGGACATCTCTGAAGTTAACAGAAAAGTAACCAAAGCTCTTATGGAAACAGCAACAAAATTAGCTGGGTCTAAGAACAAGTTGCATGTGAACAAATTATCAGGAAAAACCAAAATGTTGATGCAAAAAGAAGAGAGATGAGGACAACTAAAGAAGATGTGACTTCCAAAGTGGAATATATAGAGCTATGCAAGACAGTAAGAAAAAGTATCACTGAAGACGTAAGGAAATTCAACTGTGAACTAGTGAGGAAAGCAATTGAAAACAACCAAAGCCTAAAGATAGCAAAGGGACATCTCAGTAAGGGAAGAAAACAGATTATGGCACTGAGAAAAGAAGATGGTTCTGTAACAAGAAATAGAGGCGAAATTTTGACAAGAGTGAAAGATTTCTACTCCAAATTATATGAAAGGGATGATATATGCACTCCAGACATCATGAAAGATACCAGTACCAGAGTTCCTCCAGTCCTTCCAGCAGAAGTTGCACATGCAATCAAGAACATGAAGTGAGGAAAAGCTCCAGGAGAAGATGGAATTACTGTAGACATCATACAAGAAGCAAGTGGAGAAATCGAAACAGTACTCGCCCAAATTTTCACTCGATGCCTTAATGAAGGAAAGATTCCTGAGGATTGGAACACCGCTACAATGATCCTGCTACATAAGAAAGGTGACATTGAGGATCTCGGAAACTACAGACCTATCAGCCTCCTATCAGTAGTTTATAAAATCTTCACTAAAGTTCTTTCACACCGCTTGAAGGTAACACTGGACATGGCTCAACCGAGAGAACAAGCTGGATTCAGGAGTGGCTACAGCACAATAGATCATATCCACGTGCTGAGAGAACTAATTGAAAGAGCGAGGGAATATGAACTTCCATTGTGCATGGCTTTTATCGATTATGAAAAAGCCTTTGATTCGGTGAAACCATCAGCAGTTACACTGGCTCTGAAAACCTGCGGTATTGAAGATGCATACATTAATATTATTAATAACATCTATGAAAATGCAAGTGCAAAGATTAGGCTGTTTGAAAATACAACACACGTAAAAATTGGAAAGGGAGTGAGACAAGGTGACACCATATCTCCGAAGCTCTTTAATGCCACATTGGAGGGTGTTTTTCAGTCGCTGAGCTGGGAAAACAAGGGGATAAAGATTAATGGAGATTATCTAACCCACCTTCGTTTTGCTGATGACGTAGTCATTTTTGCAACTACCCCATCAGAGCTGCAGAGTATGATCCAGGAACTTGCTGACAAGAGTAAAGAAGTGGGATTAAAAATGAACTTTCAGAAGACAAAAGTGATGTTCAATGCTTTTACAAGAAATGAAGATTTATCGATTGATGGAGAAAAGCTGGAGATAACAGACACGTACATTTATCTTGGACAGCAGATATCAAGTGAGGGTCACATTGATGAAGAAATTAATCGGCGTACAAAACTTGCCTGGAGAGCTTTTGGAAGAAACAGCATAGTTTTCAAGAGCAATATGCCATTATGTCTTAAAAGAAAAGTGTTTGATCAATGCATCCTTCCAGTGCTTACGTATGGTGCAGAGACGTGGACCTTAACTAAAAGAGACATACAAAGGCTGCAGACAACTCAAAGAAGCATGGAGAGGTGCATGCTTGGTGTAACCAGGAGAGATAAGAAGAGGAACTCGTGGATCCGAAAAATGACAAGAGTGGAAGACATCATGATCAGAGTTAAATCCCTGAAATGGCAATGGGCTGGACATACTGCCAGAAGGACAGATCATCGATGGACAGCCGAAATTTTAGATTGGATTCCAAGGGACAGGAAAAGACCCAGAAGAAGACCACATGGGAGATGGGTGGATGAAATTCGAAAGTATGCAGGGGTGACATGGAGGAGACTGGCACAAGACAGACCGTTGTGGAGGAAACTTGGGGAGACCTTCGTCCAGCAGTGGATTGTTAATGGTTGACAATGATGATGATGATGATGATTTATAATATCGTGCTAAACAAGTTCAACACAGGTAGTGACCATAGATCGGCGAGATGTAAGATGCACCTCAACACTAAACTCGAACGTAGCAAGCTCATAAGACAAACAAAATGTATTGACATAACCAACCTTAAAAAACACCATAGAACCTTCAAGTTGGAACTGAAGAACAGATTCTCTGCTTTAGAAGGCCTAACATCGGAAGAAGTGGATATTTCTGAAGTTAACAGAAAAGTAACCAAAGCTCTTATGGAAAGAGCAACAAAATTAGCTGGGTCTAAGAACAAGTTGCATGTGAACAAATTATCAGGAAAAACCAAAATGTTGATGCAAAAAAGAAGAGAGATGAGGACAACTAAAGAAGATGTGACTTCCAAAGTGGAATATATAGAGCTATGCAAGACAGTAAGAAAAATTATCACTGAAGACGTAAGGAAATTCAACTATGAACTAGTAAGGAAAGCAATTGAAAACAACCAAAGCCTAAAGATAGCAAAGGGACATCTCAGTAAGGGAAGAAAACAGATTATGGCACTGAGAAAAGAAGATGGTTCTGTAACAAGAAATAGAGGTGAAATTTTGACAAGAGTAAAATATTTCTACTCCAAATTATATGAAAGGGATGATACATGTACTCCAGACATCATGAAAGGTACCAGTACCAGAGTTCCTCCAGTCCTCCCAGCAGAAGTTACACATGCAATCAAGAACATGAAGCAGGGTAAAGCTCCAGGAGAAGATGGAATTACTGTAGACATCATACAAGAAGCAAGTGGAGAAATCGAAACAGTACTCGCCCAAATTTTCACTCGATGCCTTAATGAAGGGAAGATTCCCGAGGATTGGAACAATGCTACAATAATCCTGCTACATAAAAAAGGTGACATTGAGGATCTCAGGAACTACAGACCTATCAGCGTCCTATCAGTGGTTTATAAAATCTTCACTAAAGTTCTTTCACACCGCTTAAAGGTGACACTGGACATGGCTGAACCGAGAGAACAAGCTGGATTCAGGAGTGGCTACAGCACAATAGATCATATCCACGTACTGAGAGAACTAATTGAAAGAGCGAGGGAATATGAACTTCCATTGTGCATGGCTTTTATCGATTATGAAAAAGCCTTTGATTCGGTGAAACCATCAGCAGTTACAGTGGCTCTGAAATCCTGCGGTATTGAAGATGAAGATGCATACATTAATATTATTAGTAACATATATGAAAATGCAAGTGCAAAGATTCGGCTGTTTGAAAATACAACACACATAAAAATTGGAAAGGGAGTGAGACAAGGTGACACCATATATCCGAAGCTCTTTAATGCTACATTGGAAAATGTCTTTTAATCACTGAACTGGGAAAACAAAGGGATAAAGATTAATGGAGATTATCTAACCCACCTTCGTTTTGCTGATGACATAGTCATTTTTGCAACTGCCCCATCAGAGCTGCATAGTATGATCCAGGAACTTGCTGACAAGAGTAAAGAAGTGGGATTAAAAATGAACTTTCAGAAGACAAAAGTGATGTTCAATGCTTTTACAAGAAATGAAGATTTATCGATTGATGGAGAAAAGCTGGAGATAACAGACACGTACGTTTATCTGGGACAGCAGATATCAAGTGAGGGTCACATTGATGAAGAAATTAATCGGCGTACAAAACTTGTCTGGAGAGCTTTTGGAAGAAAGAGCATAATTTTCAAAAGCAATATGCCATTATGTCTTAAAAGAAAAGTGTTTGATCAATGCATTCTTCCAGTGCTTACGTATGGTGCAGAGACGTGGACCTTAACTAAAAGAGACATACAAAGGCTGCAGACAACTCAAAACAGCATGGAGAGGTGCATGCTTGGTGTAACCAGGGGAGATAAGAAGAGGAACTCGTGGATCCGAAAAATGACAAGAGTGGAAGACGTCATGATCAGAGTTAAATCCCTGAAATCGCAATGGGCTGGACATACTGCCAGAAGGACAGACCATCGATGGACAACCAAAATTTTAGACTGGATTCCGAGGGACAGGAAAAGACCCAGAAGAAGACCACATGGGAGATGGGTGGATGAAATTCGAAAGTATGCAGGAGTGACATGGAGGAGACTGGCACAAGACAGACCGTTGTGGAGGAAACTTAGGGAGACCATCCAGCAGTGGATTGATAATGGTTGACATTGATGATTATGATATATATATCATCATCATTCGTTATCAATCCACTGCTGGATGAAGGTCTCCCAAGTTTCTTCCACAATTGTCTTTCTTGAGCCTGTCTCCTCCATGTCACTCCAACAAACTTTCGAATTTGATCCATCCATCTCCCATGGGGTCTTGTTCTGGGTCTTTTCCTGTCCCTCGGAATCCAGTCTAAAATTTCGGTTGTCCATTGGTGATCCATTCTTCTGGCAACATGTCCAGCCCATTGCCATTTCAGTTATTTCACTCTGGTCATGATGTCGTCCACTCCTGTTATTTCCCTTATCCACAAGTTCCTCTTAATCTTTCCTGGTTACACCAAGCATGCATCTCTCCATGCTTCTTTGAGTTGTAGTCTGCAGTCTTTGTATGTCTTTTTTAGTTAAGGTCCATGTCTCTGCTCCATACGTAAACACTGGCAGGATGCATTGATTAAACACTTTTCTTTTAAGACGTAATGTCATACTGCTCTAAAAATTTTACTGTTTCTTCCAAAAGTTCTCCATCCAAGTTTAATATGCAGATTAATTTCTTCATCAATGTGACCCTCACTTGATATCTGCTGCCCAAGATAAATGTAGGTATCGGTTGTTTCAAACTTTTCTCCATCAATCAATAAATCTTCATTTCTTGTAAAAGCATTGTACATCACTTTTGTCTTCTGAAAGTTCATTTTTAATCCCATTTCTTTATTCTTGTCAGCAAGTTCCTGGATCATACTCTGCAGCTCTGATGGGGTAGTGGCAAAGATTACTATGTCATCAGCAAAACAAAGGTGAGTTAAGTAATCTCCATTAATCTTTATCCCTTTGTTTTCCCAGTTCAATGATTGAAAGACATTTTGCAATGTGGCATTAAAGAGCTTGGGGAATGTGGTGTCACCTTGTCTCACTCCCTTTCCAATTCTTATTTGTGCTATATCTTCAAATATCCAAACCTTTGCAACTGCATTTTCATAGATGTTATTAATAATGCTAATGTATGTATCTTCTACACCGTTTGATTTCAAAGCCATTGTTACTGCTGATGGTTTCATAGAATCGAAGGCCTTTTCATAATCAATAAAAGCCATGCATAATGGAAGTTCATAATCTCTTGTTCTATCAATTAGTTCTCTCAGTACATGGATATGATCTACAGTGCTGTAGCCACTTCTGAATCCAGCTTGTTCTCTTGGTTGAGCCATGTGTAGTGTTACCTTCAAGCGATGTGAAAGAACCTTAGTGAAGATTGTATAAATCACTGAAAGGAGGCTGATAGGCCTGTAGTTCCTGAGATCCTCAACGTCACCTTTTTTATGTAGCAGGATCCTTTTAGCATTATTCCAATCCTCAGGAATCTTCCCTTCATTCAGGCATCTGGTGAAAACTTGGGCGAGTGTAGTTTCAATTTCTCCACTTGCTTCTTGTATAATGTCCACTGTAATTCCATCTTCTCCTGGAGCCTGTTTCATGTTCTTAATTGCATATGTAACTTCTTCAGGGAGGATTGGAGGGACTTTGGTACTGGTACCTGTCGTAATGTCTGGATTAAATGTGTCATACCTTTCATATAGTTTCGAATAGAAATCTTTCACCCTTGTCAAAATTTCGCTTCTATTTCTTGTTACAGTACCATCTTCTTTTCTCAGAGCCATAATCTGTTTTCTTCCCTTACTGAGATGTCCTTTTGCTGTCTTCAGGCTTTGGTTGTTTTCAATTTCATTTCTCACTAGTTCACAATTGAATTTCCTTATGACTTTAGTGATACTTTTTCACACTGTCTTGCATAGCTCTACATATTCCATGTTGGAAGTTACGTCTTTTTTTGTCCTCATCTCTCTTCTCTTTTTGCATCAACATTTTTGTTTTTCCTGGAATTTTCTTCATATGTAACTTGTTCTTAGTACCACCTATTTTTGTTGCTGTTTCTACTAGAGCCTTGGTGAGTTCTCTGTTAACTTCAGAAATATCCGCTTCTCCTGATGTTAGGCCTTCTAAAGCAGAGAATCTGTTCCTCAGTTCCAACTTGAAGGTATTATGGTGTTTTTTAAGGTTGGTTATGTCAATACATTTTGTTTGTGTTATGAGCTTACCATGTTCGAGTTTAGTGTTGAGGTGCATCCTACATCTCACCATTCTATGGTCACTACCTGTGTTGAACTTGTTTAGCACACTGCAGTCTTCGATGATGAATTTTTTGTTACACATAATAAAATAAATTTCACTTGTCATCCCATTTGGATGTCTCCATGTCCATTTCCTGTGTGGCTTTTTCTTGAAAAAGGAGTTTATGATGAAAAACCTTTCTGCCTCTGCAAACTCTACGAGAGTATTTCCACATTGATTTCTGTTCCCATAACCGAATTTCCCAACCAAAGTTTCATTCTGTTGCTGTTGCCCTACTTTTGCATTGAAATCACCCATAATGATCTTCAACTGCTGTTTGCCTTTGTTATTTAGATTCCGAATTTCCTCGTAAAATTCTTCTATTTCTTCTTCAGGATGACTTGTGGTGGGTGCATAAGCTTGAATAATCTGAGCCTGGTATCTTTTTGAGAGTTGGATAATGTGTCACGCAGCCCTGTCTGAGGAACTTTCAACTTCCAGAATATTGTCCTTCAGTTTCTTGTTTATTATAAATCCAACACCACTAGTTCTGCCAGTATCTGTCCCATGATAGTAGAAGAGATGTCCACTTTTCAGCTCAATGAGATCTTCTCCTTTTCTCCTTACCTCACTTAGCCCGACAATGTCCCACTTGATCCTTTGTAGTTCCTCTTCCAATTCAAGAAGCCTTGAATCAGAAGATAGGGAGCGTCCATTATAGGTAGCCAAGGTCAGCATCAGATGGCAGCCTAGTCCGGTCCTCCGGGGATTCTTAGCACCCTCTACCTTCATGTCGCACTGGCCGCTGCCTTGGCCAGGAACATTCCAGCTGCCAGAGACTGAGGGCCAAGTTTGAAATTGCAGCAGGGGAAGGGGGGGGTTGGCCATAACTCCCCACGCTGGCCAAGCGGAATACACTGAAATCCTTTTAAAATTTCTCGGTGTGTTAGGAAGCGTACATCTAGCTGGGACAATAAAAAATCAATAAATGGAATGAAAATGCTCACATAGAAGTATGTTTCTGGTGTGTGTTGACACAATTTGTTTGTCTTCCAGCCCCCAGAGGGATTTTAATGGATGATCCTAATTTCTCTAAGGTTTCTGAGGCAGAAATAAATATTTCAGAGAATTTGCATTGGCATTTTCACGCAAGGTTTTTATTTCACTACTAATGTCTTCCGCAAGGCTCACTGCTTCACATAAGTCAATCGTCGACTTCTGCAGAGACCCACACAAATGCCTAGTCAAAGCGAATACTTTGCGAATGCAAAAGAGCGAAATCACAAACTGGCAATTTGTTACGGCACACAGCAGAGAATTGGCTTGTCTTCATGAATCTTTATTTTTCCAGTCTGATATTTTTTGGAGCGTTTCAACAACTGGATCGTAAAGCTCTAATACTGCTATTACAGTCATACCTTTTCCAACCATCTGTTTGCACAGAGGTGTTTCAGTTTTTCTCATCGCAAAGTAGGTGTATCCATCTTATTTATTGTGGTAGTGAGTACATGTTGTCTTTTTGGAGGGTTCAGGAATTCGTACAAAGTTCCTATGGTCCTGATGCAATTTCTTTTTGCTGTGACCTCACACGCAGTTGATATAGCCAAGTTGAGGCTGTGGGAAGAGCAGTGTACATAAAGGGCTGATGGAATCATTTCCCTCACATGGGCTTGCACACCATTTAGTTTCCCGCTCACTGATGCAGCTCCATCGTAGCCTAGGCCACGCAACTTCTTGATCTCCACATTTAATGACTGCAACTTGTCTACTATTGCCATTGCAGTTCCTTTACCTGTTACATCATGGACTGGAATAAAGCATAAAAAAATTTTTTCACGGCGAAATTTTCTGTCGATATAACGAACACATAGCTATAATTGTCCTATACCTGCTGTGTCAGTCGTTTCATCAGCGAGGATGGCAAGGCAAATTGCATCATTTATTTCGTTGACAAGCTTGCGAAGTATCAAATCATTGCAGGCTTCAATTTCTTTATTCTGGATTTGGGGGCTGATGTACTGCGCATTTACACAGCTGGATTCCAACATGTGTTTCAGTACAGGGTCACACTTGCTTCGGAAACAAAGCAGTGCTTGAAAGTTTCCATCATTCTCGTCTGGGTCTGGTTTTTCGGTGTCAGTCACTGCAATTCTCCCCGAATCCCTGTGACCTCTCAACGCGAGACCTTGCTCTCCACAAAACAGAACTGTTTCAATGATTGGTATGATTTTTTTTCTGTTTCCTAATTTTCTTCTCACTGCCACATTGTTTAATTGCTCATCCACAGACCTTTTCTTTCCAAGCATGATATCACTCAAAGTTCCGGCAATCTCTACCAATTGCTTGTGATAATGGGACTTATCATGCTCGGAAAACTGTTCGATGGCATCTTTCCAATTATGAAATTTAGCTTTACACAGCTGACCTAAGGGCTGCTTACCAGATACGGCACCAGCACTAGGCGCAAAAAGTGCACAAAATTTGCAAAAGACGCCACCCTGAAAGTCTTGAATAGGCAAGCCATTTACACTGGAATTGCAAATTTCTTTTCCCTTTTGCTGGAAATGCAAATCCTGGATTGGGTTCCCAGACGTTGTTGAGTATATCCAATTTTTTATCATTTGATATATCTTTTGCTGCAAAGAGTCCAATATCATATGGATGTACTTAATAAGACTTTGTGAGGCATTCTGGATCGTTTCACATTTGTCGGGTTTAGATGGTACACATGACATTGCACCATTAATCGATGCCAGTATAAGTCTTGAATCAGCAGGGACTTCACTGATAGAACAAGAGGAATTGTCAAAAAAAGCACCATATTCATGCTGATTGGGAGGAGAAGCACTTGGGATGGATGGCGTTATATCTGCACTACCCATACGAGAGTCATTTACACGTGGCTTTTTGCCAAAGAAATGTAAAATTCAATTATGCGATTGTTTGGACATACCGATTACCGAACAGTATATCGTAACTGAATTTAATGTAAAAATATATTTCGAATATCAAAACAACACCACTGCCTTACCGAGCACAGTTTACGATTAACTGACAAAAATTCGGAGCTTGAAACACCAGCACGCTAGGAATTAGGAAACAGGTTTTCTCGCCCTGCCGGCGACGACGCTAACACTAGGAGGTGGGGGTTGGAAACAAAGAGGAGAAAGCAATTTTCAACAACAAATGAGCAGTGGAGTTGGATACGTTGATAAGCGGAACCTGTTGGAGGGAGGAGGGCCACCTAGCCTGGCGAAAGACTCCGAAGTCCGAACTCCAACTCCGGCAGTGACAAAGGGCATGTTAGATACGAATACGGTCATGCTAGCATGCTTTCTCCATAATACGTAGGTGTGATGAAAATTCCAAACCCTATTGAAGCTGCAATAATGGCCAGCAAATGTTGTAAGCCGTACAACCGTATGACGTACTGACCCTTGAGCAGAAAATCAAAATTATTGAACAGCATGACAAAAGCGTTGTAGTTAAAGAACTGTGTGAGGCTGTGAGCTGTTTAAATGTGGTAAAACCCAAATTTACATGACACTAAAAAAGAAAAGTGAAATAAAAGAAGAATGGGCTCAAGCACAACTTATAAACAAAAAAGAGGAATAGAAAATGAACGTATCGACGATAGAGTATGGACATGGTTTGTGGACACACACGAAAAATTAATCATTCACACTGGGTTTTTTTTTCTACAACTTTTTACCAGCAGTTTTCAAAATTGCTGCAAAAATCTTGAAGGCAGCTTATATTCCGGCCCAAGGGAGGGGTTTTAACCCCTCCCCCTTGCGTATGCTAATATTGCAAGCTCATAAAACAAACAAAGTGTATTGACATGACCAACCTTAAAAAACATCATAATGCCTTCAAATTGGAACTGAGGAACACATTCTCTGCTCTAGAAGGTCGTCTAACATCGGAAGAAGTGGACATCTTTGAAGTTAACAGAAAACTAACCAAGGCTTTTATGGAAACAGCAACAAAAATAGCTGGTACTAAGAACAAGTTGCAAATGAACAAAATATCAGGAAAAACCAAAATTCTGATGCAAAAAATAAGAGAGATGAGGACAACTAAAAGAGATGTGACTTCCAAAGTGGACTATATAGAGCTATGCAAGACAGTACGAAAAAGTATCACTGAAGACATAAGGAAATTCAACTGTGAACTAGTGAGGAAAGCAATTGGAAACAACCAAAGCCTGAAGAGAGCAAAGGGACATCTGAGAAAGGGAAGAAAACAGATTATGGCTCTGAGAAAAGAAGATAGTTCTGTAACAAGAAATAGAGGCGAAATTTTGACGAGAGTGAAAGATTTCTTCTCAAAACTATATGAAAGGGATGATACATGTACTCCAGACATTACAAAAGGTACCAGAGTTCTTCCAGTCCTCCCAGCAGAAGTTGCACATGCAATCAAGAACATGTAATGGAGAAAAGCTCCAGGAGAAGATGGAATTACTGTAGACATCATAAAAGAAGCAAGTGGAGAAACTGAAACAGTACTCACTCAAGTTTTCACTGGTGCCTTAATGAAGGGAAGATTCCTGAGGATTGAAACAATGATACAATGATCCTTCTACATAAAAAAGGGGACATTGAGGATCTCAAGAACTACAAACCTATCAGCCCCCTATCAGTGGTTTATAAAACCTTCACTAAAGTTCTTTCACACTGCTTGAAGGTGAAGCTGGACATGGCTCCACCGAGAGAACAAGCTGGATTCAGGAGTGGCTACAGCACTATAGATCACATCTACATACTGAGAGAACTAATTGAACGAGCGAGGGAATATGAACTTCCATTATGCATGGCTTTTATCGATTATGAAAAGGCCTTTGATTCAGTGAAACCATCAGCAGTTACAATGGCATTGAAATCCTGCGGTTTTGAAGATGCATACATTAATATTGTTAATAACATCTATGAAAATGCAAGTGCAAAGATTTGGTTGTTTGAAAATACAACACACATAAAAATTGGAAAGGGAATGAGACAAGGTGACACTATATCTCTCAAACTCTTTAATGCCACTTTGGAAAATGCCTTCCAATCACTGAACTGGGAAAACAAAGGGATAAAGATTAATGGAGATTATCTAACTCACCTTCCTTTTGCTGATGACATAGTCATTTTTGCAACTACCCCATCAGAGCTGCAGTGTGTGATCCAGAAACTTGCTGACAATAGTAAAGAAGTGGGATTAAAAATTAACTTTCAGAAGACAAAAGTGATGTACAAAGCTTTTACACGAAATGACGATTTATTGATTGATTGGGGAAAGCTGGAGATAACCAATACCTACATTTATCTTGGACAGCAGATATCAAGTGAAGGTACATTGATGAAGAAATTAATTGGCATATAAAACTTGCCTGGAGAGCTTTTGGAAGAAACAGTATAATTTTCAAGTGCAATATTGACATATTGCACTTGAAAATTATACTGTTATGTCTTAAAAGAAAAGTGTTTGATCAATGCATCCTTCCAGTGCTTATGTATGGTGCAGAGATGTGGACCTTAACTAAAAGAATCATACAAAGACTGCAGACAACTCAAAGAAGCATGGAGAGGTGCATGCTTAGTGTAACTAGGAGAAATAAGAAGAGGAACTCGTGGATCAGAAAAATGACAAGAGTGGAAGACATCATGATCAGAGTAAAATCCCTGAAATGGCAATGGGCTGGACATATTGCCAGAATGACAGACCATTGATGGACAGCCGAAAATTTAGACTGGATTCCAAGGGACAGGAAAAGACCCAGAAGAAGACCATATCGGGGATGGGTGGATGAAATTCGAAAGTTTGCGGGAGTAACATGGAGGAGACTGGCACAAGACAGACCATTGTGGAAGAAAGATGGGGAGACCTTCGTTCAGCAGTAGATTGATAATGGTTGACAATGATGTTGATGATATGTAAACGCATATACAAATAGGTGGCATTACATTAAAAAAAATAACGATAAAGGAGACAATTTTGAGCAATATAGTGCCTAAATTGTTATAGTTTAAAGTTGAAAGGTGTTGTGGAGTGAAAAAAATCACCAGTTTTAGCAATGCCTCATGGCTTTCACCCATAATCACATCAAAAGTTCTTTCAAAAATATTTGGAAATGTGTGTGATATTTTGCAATGTGAGGAGTTACAATAACACTTGTAACTAGGTAGAAGTAGCTGAACAGTCTGTTGAAGTCACCTATCACAAATACCAGTCATACTTTTCCATTGCTTTAACAATAGTATCTCACCTATAGAACAATCACAGAAAAAAAAATGATAATCCCTATTAATATACAAAAAAAAAGTCAGAGTACTCAATATACATTTTTCATACTGAGGCCATGGGAAGAATGATAATCACTATTGCTATTAAAAAAAAAAAGTCTGTTTGGCTACTCAGTGCATGTTTTCCATCTGAGGTCATGGGAAGAAATGACAATCACTATTTCTTTAAAAAAATATAGTCTCTTTGGCTACTCAAAGCTGATTTTCCATGCTGAGGCCATGGAAAGAAATTTTAGAATGTATTTTCTTGGCATGGTGCATAAATCAGAGCAAATTGTTATGCTCTAATTAAATACAGAATGTTGGTAAAACAGTGTTAATGTAGGTAAAGATATAAAATATTTACAATTATCTGTATGTATGTACACAATATTTTTATACTGGAATATTGTGCACATGATACACATTAATTGTAATAATTAATATTATTAACGTAATTGGAAATGTGATTACTGGTAAAATGCACAGAAGCTTTTTGAAGAGAAATGTGCACTGAAAAAGAAGTATGTTTTATTCAGCTCCTTTTAAGGTAATGGAATAGTGAGATATAACAAACTTCAACATGGATATGTAGATATATGTACTCAATACATATTTGCTTGATGCTGTGTTGTAGTACCAAATTATTTTATTTGCATGACTTAATCATAAAATCAAAATTTAAAGATGGGTTTTATATGCCTTGAGTTTTCTCTCTTCAGAAAGAAAAGTTTCTAGTTGCTATTTCTTTTTTTAGGTATTAACTATTCAAAAGCTATAGCAGCATTGTGTAAATTCTTCTCTTTTTTTCTGTGCTGCATGTTTTCATTTTTGTTGATTTCTACATTTATTAAAATTTTTCAAATGTATACTTGCTTAATTTTTGAATAATTCTGAAAAAGTTTCAATTTACTTCCGATATTGGAGGTTAATTATTTAACGTGCATTAATGCATTTGCATTTTTGAACTTCACTTTTAGTTGGTAAAGTTCGATGAACACTTACCGCACGTGGGGCTTGGCTTTCAATCCATATTTCCGTTACGTGGATGCGGCACGGGATTTTTTCATTTGGCCACGGGTCCGCTTCTTCTTTTTTTTTTTTTTTTTCTCCGTTGGAATTTATTTTGTCTCATCACCAAATGAGTTTTTCCTTTGCTGCATCCTCATTTACTTCAATATTTATTCATACCCGAGTACTTTCAGTAAAATTCCTTTACCGTCTTCGAGGGACGTTTTGCTCCGACTAGCACGGACCGTGTCAGCTGGGCATTTCGGTGGTTCTCGCGGGCTGCTTCTGTCATCGGCTATCGCTTCTTCTTGGGCGTTGTGGCGCCATCTCTTGTTGGTCAGTGATCTCACTTTTCGAACTTTTTCATTTTTTTGCTCAATTCTAATTAAATTCTTCCAGCTGTTTCTCAAATTATTAGGGTCATTATGGTTGCAAACTTTTGTCCTATTTTTTTCAATCATTACCGACTCTGCTATTCTGAGGTGTTTTTCGGATTTACAGCTTTTAATGATTTTTATATTTTCGAATTTTGGATATTTTTGGTTATCTAGACAGTATTGGATAAGTGCTGTTTTTTCTTCTTTTTTCTGCCAGTTTTTTACGTGTTGTTTTAATCTGTGTTTAAGCTTATTTTTGGTACTTCCTATATAAGCCATTGGAGGATTTTCAGTAATAGGAATTGAGTAAATACCTGCTTTTTCTAACATTTTTATTTTTTCATTTTTTATTACTATATTTTTGATGGTGTTTACTTTTCCTCCAATTTGAATGTTATGTTTTTTACAAATGTTATTAATTTCATTGGTAGTACCTTTTACGTAAGGAAAACCATTTAAATATTTGACTTCTTTTTTATTTACTATAGCATTATTTTTTAGTTTCTTTATTACTTCAGTGTACCATTTTTTTATTAAATGGTTAGGGTAACCAAAGCTGCCTGCAATTTTTTTTATGAATTTAATTTCTTCATTGATGAACTGACTATTTTCAGAATGCGTATATGCTCTTTTAATTAAGGTTTTTATACTATTGCATTTTTGAGGATAAGGATGTGCTGAATTGTACGGGATTAGGACCGGAACGAATGAACTTTTCCGATAAACCCTGTATAGAAATTTATCTGTGGATTTGATAACCTGTACATCCAAAAAGGCTAATGCATTATTTTTTTCTATTTCAACAGTGAGTTCTATAGTTGGATATAAAGCGCTGTAACATTTTGTTAATTTTTTTAATTCTTCTTCGTTCAGTTTTGATAGAATGAAAATATCATCCACGTATCGACAGTACACTTCTGGTTTTTCTTCCATACGATGCAGGACATTTTCTTCAATTTCGTTCATCACAACCTCAGCATATAGAGTTGATAATGGTGAGCCCATTGGGCCTCCTGAATTTTGCTTGAATATTTTGTTCTTGTATGTAAAAATATTATTTTCATATAAATAGACTAAAACTTTTTTGAATTCATGAATTTGTGTGTTATTTAAAATTTTAAGATTTTGCAACTTCTTAATGATAATTTCAATAGCATCTGGAACAGGAGTGCTTGGATATAATGCTTTAACGTCCATGCTTGCCATATTTAAGTCCTTTAGGTCAGTTTTTACATTTTTAATTTTCTCTATAAATTCATATGTGTTCTTGATGGTTAAATGGTTTTCCTTACGTAAAAGGTACTACCAATGAAATTAATAATATTTGTAAAAAACATAACATTCAAATTGGAGGAAAAGTAAACACCATCAAAAATATAGTAATAAAAAATGAAAAAATAAAAATGTTAGAAAAAGCAGGTATTTACTCAATTCCTATTACTGAAAATCCTCCAATGGCTTATATAGGAAGTACCAAAAATAAGCTTAAACACAGATTAAAACAACACGTAAAAAACTGGCAGAAAAAGAAGAAAAAACAGCACTTATCCAATACTGTCTAGATAACCAAAAATATCCAAAATTCGAAAATATAAAAATCATTAAAAGCTGTAAATCCGAAAAACACCTCAGAATAGCAGAGTCGGTAATGATTGAAAAAAATAGGACAAAAGTTTGCAACCATAATGACCCTAATAATTTGAGAAACAGCTGGAAGAATTTAATTAGAATTGAGCAAAAAAATGAAAAAGTTCGAAAAGTGAGATCACTGACCAACAAGAGATGGCGCCACAACGCCCAAGAAGAAGCGATAGCCGATGACAGAAGCAGCCCGCGAGAACCACCGAAATGCCCAGCTGACACGGTCCGTGCTAGTCGGAGCAAAACGTCCCCTCGAAGACGGTAAAGGAATTTTACTGAAAGTACTCGGGTATGAATAAATATTGAAGTAAATGAGGATGCAGCAAAGGAAAAACTCATTTGGTGATGAGACAAAATAAATTCCAACGGAGAAAAAAAAAAAAAAGAAGAAGCGGACCCGTGGCCAAATGAAAAAATCCCGTGCCGCATCAACGTAACGGAAATATGGATTGAAAGCCAAGCCCCACGTGCGGTAAGTGTTCATCGAACTTTACCAACTAAAAGTGAAGTTCAAAAATGCAAATTCTGAAAAATATTTATTTACCTTGATTGTTGATGCTTTCACTGCATATATTTCAATATTTTAGTTTAAAAATGCATAGATAAATAACTGATTTTTTTTTATTTTCCTTATTCCCAACAGGTTTTTTCTGGATATAGGTTTGCCCTGGCAGCTTCAGAGTCAAAAAACCTATAGCTATTGTAAACATAGGACCAACCAGAGCTGATCATTTAGCAACTCTTAAATTAAGTAATCGCTGTGGTGACATCATACCAAAAATAAAAATTTGAATATTTTCCCCCTGTTCCCCTTCATTACCTAAGATCTACTTTCTGTACAACCAGCTAAAATTTTATTTTGAACCTTCATGTTCCAGATTTGCTTGTTTTTTGGTATATTGGTATTACCTTCTGTAGAGCTCATGGAAACTCTTTAAGTTTTTAGATTTTTTGAAGCAGTAGTTTTTTTTACCTACCAATTTTTGAGAATTGCAAAAAATGCAAAATTCAGGTTCACTTTGATATGCAAAAATGCTCATGACCCTTAGCCATGGAGATGTCATGACCCTTAGCCATGGAGATGTCATCTAGGGCCTATTTTAAAGCTCTTCTAAAAAGCTTTAATTTAATGTGCAATTATGAAGAAAAATTGTTTGACCGAATTTGATTTTTGAAATCTCCAAAACACCATTTTTTTTTTATTTGGAAAAAAATATATGTTCATTTGAGATATATTTTGGATTTATCTGCAAAATTTCAGAATGGGATCATATTTAAAATTTGTTTTGAAATCAGCATTACATTAGATTTTAGTGATATACACCAAGAATGACATGCTTAATATCTGATTTCTGCACAGAAGCTGAAATGCTGACTTTTTTTTTTATGATTCATCTTGTGTTTACTGGTGAAAAAAATCACAGATTTAAATGTTACACCTTACACACGAATCTCAACTCAAACTAATGAAACTGATAGGAATTAATTGTCCCATTTGTAATCTTAAAATCCAATTTTCACTTATCAAACTTGATCATTAATTCTGAAGTATAAAATTTTTTCTTGAGCATAAGAGAACATGTTTTTATAACCTTCTCCTCCCTTTTGGAACTTTTTGAAAACAAAAACAAAAAACAAGGTGATGACAGGTAAACATATTTCTAAAGAGTTTGTTTTTGAATAGAGGAGTAGGAAATTCACTTCACTAATTTGTGTAGTCTTTGTGATAAAAGAATTGAAGATCTTGAAGGGTTACTTCCAGCACATACAGAATACTTGGATGAATGTAGGGGATACCCTGGAGTTGATCTGCTTAAAACTGCTTTGATTCAAAAGCTTAAGGATGAATTTGTTAATCAATTTACTTTTAAACAATGGGTATTTACAGATTGCTGCACACTGGAGACGACTGTATGTAAAGAAGTTGGTAACTTTATTGAAGCTTTTTGTAGTAGACTAATGAAACTTGAAATTTACGAGTCAATTGCACAACAGTAATTCCATAATTTCTTAAAAGACACATTGTGTGATCAAGAGGAGACTCTCATAACCTATGATTTTGCAGAAAATTGCTCTTTCACCCTACAGGGTGAAGTTTAATCTTATCACTGGACAAATACACAGGTAACAGACCACCCATGTGTTTTGCACTACTGAGAAGAAATGAAACTGAAGCACATGAACTTAATTGTTCATTTCTGACTGATATACAATACTGTTTGCCTTTTATACATTTCAGAGCAAGCTTAACCCACTCCTTCAGGATGTCATACCCAATTTAAAAAATAAATATACTACTTCTTAGATGACACAGTATTGTTCAATATAAACACATAAAAAAAAAATTGAACTTGTGTCACTACAAACGGGATTTTGAACTGAATGGCATTTCTTTGCAACATCTCATGGAAAGACTGGTATAAATGTCTTAAGGGGTACTGTGTGTAAAGTGCCGTGCTGCCAAACCAAATCTCCAACACCGCTACAATAATCAGATCATGATACCAGAGGATCTTTTCAAGTTCATGAAGCAGACTACTCATGACTTTCACTTTGAATATTGAACAAGTGATAACCACAACTTTAGTGAAAGAAAATTACCTGCCAGATTTCAAGATGTCATAATCTGACCTCATTACCTAGCTTTATTAATTCAGTGACAATGAAATGATCCATATTATATCTCAAAGTGCTTCCATTGTGAGCTGTTATTCAGCTCCCACTGTATCTTCTGGTTATATTACTGCTGAATATGATGTAGCATGGTGGCTGGCATGTGTTCTTATCAAGCATGATATGGTTGCCAAATGCAAAGTCAGCTTTCTCCCCTTGAGAGGACCATCTCCTTCATTCATCTTCCCAGATGGTCCAGGTATCCAACATATTGCAGCTGATACTGTGCTAACTCAAGTGAACCCTGTTACTCCAACAGGATGTATTAATACATAAAGTAAAAGTAACCCTTCAAGATCTTCAATTCTTTTGTCACAAAGACAACAAACTAGTGAAATGAATGTCCTATTCATTTGTACAAAAACAAAACTTTTTGTAAGTATTTTTAACTGTTTTCCTAGGCTTTTTTTTTAAATGTAAAAAAGTGTATAAAATATGTTCTCTTATGCTCAAGAAAATTTTTTGCACTTCAGAATTAATGATTGAGTTTGGTATATGAAAAGTGGATTTTAAGATTACAAATAGAACAATTAATTCCTATTGTTTTCATTAGTTTCAGTTGGAATTTGTGTAAGGTACAACATTCAATTCTGTAATTTTCTTCTCACTGATAAATGCAAGTGAGATCATAAAAAAAAGACATTTAAAACTAATGTTATGCAGTTACAATTCTGTACAGAAATCCAATGTTGAGCATTTCATACTTGATGCATATCACTGAAATATAATGTAATGATTATTTCAAAAATAATTTAAAATATGGATCCATTTTCATCCCATTCTGAAATTTTGCAGATAAACTCACAAAATATCTCAATTGGACATATATCTCCCCCCCCCCCCAAAAAAAAAATTAAAAATGTTTTTGAGATTTTGAAAAATCAAAATTTCAAAAATCAGTCAAACAAATTTTTCCCTCATTGATTAAATATGTGCTGCATATCAAATTAAAGCCCTTTAAAAGAGCTTCACAATATTTATGGGTAGTTTTGTATAACAAAGTGCAACTAAATTTAGCATTTTTTGGAATTTTCCAAAGTTTGTGTAAAGAAACTACTGCTTCAAAAAATCTAAAAATGTGGATTTTCCATATGCTCCATATGGTCAATGTACAGAAAATCAAGCAAATTTGGAATGTCAAGGACCCCTGGTTGATTTGGCATGGAATAAATAACCCTACATACACACAAAATTTAACAAGGTACAGTGAAATTTACTTATATCAGTCATATGAATTTTGCTGTTTTAAAGAGGGCAAAAGCAGTGGTGACCAGCAATTTCCCCAGGAACCGTTTTCTGACCGTTCAACCACTTTCTCCAGAGAGCTCATCACCAATGATGTCAAATGTCTGGAAAGTAACATGTGACACAAGGCTCCCCCACTGCCTTCTCTGGAATCTTGTGACTTAGCCCTTCTACATAGTCCTTTCTCGTGCATTGTTAGTTCTTTTTTGCTGTGTTTTGTGAGACCTGCATGGTATCATGCTTAACTGGATCCATAAGCTTGTGTGAATCAGCATTTCTCAACATGAATTTTATAAAGAATAACACTAAACAAGACTAACTGATGATAGCCCAGATAACTGTTGAAGATTAGCTATTACAGATTGCTCACCTAATGTGGAGAAACTTACAGAACTCAATGCAAGCTACATTACTATTATTATTGTTTCTTTGCTTAGCATTTCTATAATGCTTTTATATTTTTTGCACATGCTAAGTGAATATTTTTTTTACATTTTTATACAATATGAGCTTTTCACAAGAACTAATTTTAACATCATAGGAAAGAGTGGTCAACCAAGAAATCTTTTTTTTTTCTCTCTTTTTCTTTCTCTCTTTTTTAATCAAGTTACTCACATGATGTGAAAAGTTGCCGACTTCTGCGCCATAAAATATATGATTGACAGTAAACATAGGTTGTGATGGAACACGCATGTTAGGTTCCAAAGGAAACCAGATACACAGAATCTTTAAACCCAACTTGGGTCTTGATCACCTGACTACGATTAAGTTGGGTTGGAATCTTCTGTGTACCTTCAGTTTCCTTTAGAATGTAACATGTGTGTGTTACATCACAACCTACAGTATATTTACTTGTTACATGTGTGTTTCATATTTATTTATAAATACTGCAGGCCACTCACCTTTCATATTCATGTCAGGGAGTCCAACATTTCAGTACACATTTTGTACACATGGCCATAGAGTTAAGTCCAACCCCCAATACAAGGATATGTTAAGACTATCACTGTTTCCTCTCAAAACTTTACAATTATTAATACTATTATTTAAATTCTAATTAACTTTAAAAGGCTCTATCAACACAAAAAGTCGAACGAAAAACATGAACTCACTCAAATATACTAACATGCAAATTTCGTTCTAAAAACAACACACCTGAAATGCTTACATTTCTTTTTCAGTTACACAAATTTAGCTACAAACTAAAATAATATTTTTAAATGACACATTTTTAAATATTATTAGTTAAAAAGAACCTGAATTAAAAAAACCCAGCTTGCCCTGGGAGATGGCATCTTTCTAACGTTTTCGCACCACACTGCAGGCATCATCAGGAAAGTCAGAGTTCTTGACAACTTAGATTAATATTAACTTGCATGTTTTATATATTATGGAAGGTAGAATATGAATAATCTCCTGCCATATCTTTGCATAGATATTTATTTATGATTGACAGTAATTCAAAATTATTGAGGAGACTTATATGTTCCAACTAATTCAAAATGTGTATTCTTAAAATGTTAGAGGTTGTATCATTTATAACATATTTAGAATGTTTTTAAATATGAGACCCATGTTGGTACCACAAATACTTTATTAAGAAATTTAAGTTATGAATATGTATCTAAAAGACTGATTCCTGCAAGTATGAAACCATTTTATCTTCCATTGTAAAATGACTTAGTGCTAATAAGAGTGTAAATAAAATTCAGCCCCCCTCACCTCCAATGGCCAAATTGTCTGAGGCATTGACTTCTAACAATTCATCTGAGATGGACCTGGGTTCAATTCCCAGATCAGACATTAGTGGTGTGTTATAGTCAGATGGCACTGGCTCGTCCTTTCCCCGGAACCAGTGGCTCCGGGAATAGACTACAGAATAAGCACAGCAGGGAAAGTTTTATCAGCTGTAGAAAAATATTTTTATTGAACAAGAGTTTGGCCAGAAGACTATAGTGCTTGTTTATTATGCAGTATTTACGTCTATCTTCTTATGTAAGCAGGAGTAAAGGGTTCTTTAGGAGATTAGGATCTTACTGCAACATGACATTGGGAAAAGAAATATCACAGAAAAAATGAGTCATTTAGTGGTGGAACAGAATTTGTGATGCACAGATACTGAAAGACCAATGGCTAACTCGTAGGAAAACAACCAACAAACTATATTGTTGGCCATGTTCTCTGTTTCTTGTGAGGGGGCAATAGGGTCTGGCAAGAGAAAGACTAAATGATTTGAAAAACCTACCATGTGGTTTGGACACACACACATGCACACACAAAATGTAAAGATAACATCCTAGTAGTAGTTAAATTATACCTGCTAAGCAAAATGAGGGTACATTATTCTCTTAATAAGGTAAAGAGAACATGTGATGTGCATTATAATGAAGAAGTTAAGTTTAACTTTTCCAAGCACTTCAAAGACAATACAAAAAAATTTCATTGAATTCGTTTACAGTTAAAAACGAAATTGATGCAGTTATTAAAAATGGCCAATTTTATTTTTGGCAGATTGATGAAGCAACAGATATAAACTCTCATGCATAAATATAAAGTATAATTCAATTCTTGAAAGATGGAGCTCCAGTAAAAACATTCCTGGCATTTTTTGCTGTATGCTCCAGTCAGTGTACTGCTTTGCTTACAGAATTACTGGATTGTGCACTGGCATAATTGAGCTACAAAGAAAACTTGTCACACAGACGTACATAATGACACTACAGTGATAGTCAGAGCTAACTGGATAGCAAGCAAGAGTAAAATGCAATGCTCCTCAAGCATCATTTGTGCATTGGTACACACACAAGCTGATATTAGTTTCGAGCAGAGCAGCCTTAGTATTGCATGCATTGCATTTTTTTTTTTTCAAATTTGAATGGAATTTGTGTGTTTTTTTCTAAATCAACAAAGTGTGTTTACATACTAGAATCTATTGGTAGACCCAGATGACTCTGTGCATCACACATAACATTGAACTTCAAATTTCATTTTTACTGTCCATCATAACTGACTGCAGATTACTGCTAGTCAAAGTACTTGAAAAAAAAAAAACTGGTGATGATTCCAACTAGATGATCAGACAATTCATGATGCAGCTGAACTAAATAGGTGGCTCCAAGATTTGAATTTTGTTTTTCTACCCGTTACATATAAAAAATATTTGATTTCCCTGAAGTTACTTTCTCATGCTACATTCTGTACAAAGGAATTAACAGTTTGTGTGAAATTTTGCAGCAGTTTTTGTTATCAGAGGCATTTCAATGATCTCTATCACAAAGTTTTTTCAAACACTGCTGATTCATGACCCACCAATCAATGACTAAAAAAATTTGGCTACCCAGCTATCCCTTCCCTCACTTCAGAAAACATCTTTTTCATATAAAAACTCACAGAGAAATTGTGGAATTTTTCATCTCAATTATTCATTGTTCGTCAGATTTGGTAATTAGAATTATCACATCCAGCATTAAAAGCAATTTTCAAGCATTTCTTTGCACAAAAACAATTGGAAATTTTTGCCAACATCACTAAAGAAAATCAAAGTATTAATAAAGTTATATTAATGGCTGTGGTAATGTTGATTATTATTTTTTTCTGCAGTAGTCAAATTTTCAATATCTGGATTGATTGAAGGTAGTCTCAAATCTTTCTTAATACCAAGTTTATTACTGCATTTGTTTTTTAAAAACACTACAGTTTTCTGATAAATTGACCCCCAACTTGATTAGTGACCTAAAAATTCTGAGGAAGGTTCACTGCACAAATTTTGATAGTACTTATTACATGGCAAAACTAAAATATAAGATATGAAGCCATATTTCATATAACATATTGTGTGATTTCATGCAAAATGATCAAAACAATAGATATATAAAATCTTACAAGGAAACAAGAAGATGACACCAAATTCTGGAGTGTAATGAGCATATCTTTTGAATTCCTTTTTTAAACAGAAAGTATTTTTCAAAGTACATTTAAAAACAAATATTCAATAAAAAAGAAAATGCACTATGCCCCTAGTGGAAAAACTGCATATAATTTTTTTGAAGAAAAAAATGCAATGTAAGCGATGTTCTTCATAGTAAATAGAATCGGTTAAAAAAAAAAATCAATCACATTTGTACAATTCATAAAACATCCACAAATAGAAATAGGCAGCCTTGGATGTCTTCTGCTATGAGAAACAGTCTGTGATGTTCTCTAATACACATTTTGCCACTAATGGGTGTGAGTGTGAAGGAGTTTTTCAAACTGATTCAATAGAAGAAATATGAAGGAAAATGTGATATAACTTTATGCCCCCTCCCCCATAGTGGAAAAGCTGTGTATTTTTTAAAGAAGAAAATTAGGATAAAATATTCATAGTGAAGGGTATCCTACAAAGAAAAAACTTTTCCAAGGGATTCTTAGAATCAGAGATGCTCTTTCACACATAAATATAAATACATGCTGACACCAGAACTGTGGCTTATGAAAAAGAAGAAAATCTGTGTGAAATATTCTTTAAAGTGAAAGCATGCAATGCAATAAGAATTTTTCAAATGCAGCTTCTAGAAGCAGATATAGTGAGAAGAACATGAGAAACACTACTGTAGATATAGTGAGAAGAAAGTTTTTCCCCTAGCAGGAAAACTTTATTTAAAGAGGGTTAATATTCACAGCTTTTTTACTGCACCACATGGCATATAGTACAAAAACAATTTTTTAAATATGATTTTTAGAAGTGGAGATACAGTTGTAAACATAAAAATACACACTAATGCCACCTTGTGTCAGAACTGTAATATATATAAAAAATTATATGCAAAATGTTCCTCAAAGGGTCAATCCACATCAAGTGGTCCAGCACTGGTTGCTTGACCATTTAAAATAAAAAAAATATTTTTTGTAGGTGATGAACCCTATATGTTGGTAGTTTAAAACCAAGATTATTTTAATTTTACATTAACTCGTTTAAAAATGGTGGCTATTTTTGTTTCATGCTGTGCACCATTTTTTGCGTTTCTAGAGGTTTGCAGAAAACTGCATATTTCAGTTATGGTTTGCCACAGAGCTCTGAAATAAAAACTATTATTCTTAGCACATTCTAGACTACATGTTTTGTT
Source organism: Macrothele yani (assembly GCA_039090855.1). Lineage (NCBI taxonomy): Eukaryota > Metazoa > Arthropoda > Arachnida > Araneae > Macrothelidae > Macrothele > Macrothele yani. Next base: position 1,955,970 of record CM076995.1, on the reverse strand, counting down.
AAGCACATCATTTGGCTATCTTGTTTCCTTATACCTCAAATTTCATGCCAAACTTGACACTTGCGGTTATAAAAAATTCAAATTTCGGAAGGGCAATTTTTTGGGAAGGGTTAAAATATTCAACTTCAATTTTTTTTGCAAGTACCTATGGTAGGGTAGTTTATGTGAAAAAACAGTTGAGCCCTGATACATGTCCCCTTTATTTTACAGGGCCCCACATATATGCTATTTTTCACTTTTTTTTTGCAAAATTTAGAGGTAGATATCTCTAATGGGGGATCTAATACAAATTTTAATTTTGCACACCGTAAAGTACTATATAGTAGTAAACTTCAGTAAAAAGTTTGAGTTTGATATTCCACTGGGAGCAGAGTTATACTAGGTATGAAACTTAAAAAACATACGGCAAAAATTTGATATGCCTGATCATAGAATAATGTATTTTTTAAAAGATCAATTATTTGCTGAAAAAACAATAAAAGCTGTAGCCTAAACTGGTGAGGATAGAACTATGTAACATTAAGGGTTTGTGGGTGTGCGTGGCCCCAGATCCACAGATGCTGCATGTCTTATTCATATAAGCCCTAATTAGTTTTCTGTCTGCTGCTGCACAGGAATGCGGTTCTCAAGTGACATTGTTAAACACATCATGATCGACTTTCAGTGTTGTATAAGTGCCTATACTGAAGAACAGTGCCATAAAAGTGTTTATGGTGTTGTGGCCAAGGAAATAAAGGCTGTTAGTGATTATTGAGAAGAGGATCAAAGATTATTTTCTTTAAGTGTTTTCTGAGGTTTCAACTATCTGTAGGTACCATGAAGCAAAACATTTAAATAGATATAATCATGTTTTTGATTAATAATTAATACATTAATTAATAGAATTTAATTATTGAATGAGAATTTTCCCGTGACTCACTTATAAAACGTAGAAAGAGCGATGACTTCTATTTGATGATCGTCTTTTTGGTCAGACATGCAGTGACCCTTTCCAAAGACAGAAGAAACCCATTTCAAAAGGGTCGAGAGAAATTAAGGTGGAGCATCTTTTCAAGGAGGAACACCTACTTGTTAACCTTGTACCAGGTAAATTGTTATGTCCTAATTGTTACTCTAAAATATTTGTGTTAGGAAGTAAAAATAGTGAAAACTTTACTAAGGATGATATCACATTTCTCACTCATGTGCTGAAAACTTATGCAAAGTAGATGCTGCTTGTAGCATGTTAAGCTTATTGCCTTCTTCAAAGATAAGAAAACTTAGTTATGGCAAAAGACAAAATGCTTTAAAAGCCAAAAAAGGCAAAGTGAGTGAAACACTTTGAAAAATCTAGAAACATCTTTTGATGTGATTATAGAAGATATATTGGGTTGTCGGAAAAGTCATGACGTATTTTAGCCATGTTTTGCAAAGGTCATTTATTGATAGAAAGAACAAAGATCAATCAATGATATAATGCCCGTTTTGTTCGATAACCTTTTGCCATCTTTCAGTGAGCTGCAGAATGCCTCGTTCACATAAGGACCTGTCTTTCGTGGCAAAAAACTGTACAAGGTGCTGATTTACAGCCTCATCTGAATTGAATGTTATACCATGCAATGACTGTTGAAGGGAGTTAAACAAGTGGAAGTCTGACGGTGCAAGGTCAGGCGAGTATGCTGGGTGTGGCAACACATCGCACCCAAGCTCCAATAATTTTTGGCGGGTGATCAAACTTGTGTGTGGTCTCGTGTTGTCGTGATGGAACACAACACCTTTACGATGAACGAGCTCTGGACGTTTCTGGATGATGGATTCGTTCAAACAGCCCAATTGCCGACAGTACACATTCGAATTTATTGTTTGTTTCCGTGGTAAGAGCTCGAAAAACACGACACCTTTAAAATCCCACCACACTGAGACCAGAACCTTCCGCTAATTAATGTCTGCTTTGGATGTCATTTAAGGCGAAGCAGCATGTCGGGACCAAGACCGTTTGCATAGCAGATTGTTGTACACAATCCACTTTTCATCACCAGTTATCAATCGCTTCAAAAAAGGATCATTTCCCTCACGTTTAATGAGCATATTGCAGATGTTTATACGCACCATCAAATAGATTCTTTGAGTTCATGAGGAACCCACACATCGAGCTTGCTTACGTATCCCAGCTTCTTCAGGTGATCGTGAATGCTTGAATGATGGATGTGCAATGTGTCTGCAATCTCTCGTGTCGTGTAACGTGGGTTTGACTCGCCTTGATTTGGTTGTCATCAACCTCAGTTGGCCTCCCGGACCGAGGAGCATCGTTGAGGTCAAAATCACCAGCACGGAATTTTACGAACCGCCGCTGGCACTGACGTTTTTGTAGAGCATTATCACTGTACACTTTACGCAACTTTTCATAAGCTTGACACGCGTTCTTCCTTTTACGTAAGTATAAAATGTAAAATATGGCGAAAATGCAGTTTGGTCTTCTATCTTCAACTTGATGTCAAATCTCCGCAAATCAACCAAATCGCTCACTATTCCTTTTAGACTGCAGCTAAAACTGGCACCTGTCGAATGCCATAGTGATAACAGAGCTGTGCATGCCTCTAGTACTTCCAAAACCACCCAACCGCCATCGGATGCCAAAATACGTCATGACTTTTCCAACAACCCAATAAATGAAAATCCCCAGACTTTGTCTAATGAGAACAATGAACTAATAGACAAGCTGAAACATAAATGTTCTGTGGCTCTTAAAGAAGATTAACTAAAAATTCTCAGCTTACTTCCCAGTTCATGGTCTTGCAAAAAGATAACATCAGAATTCAATGTCCCTGATCATCTCATTAAACTGACCAGATAACTTGTCAAAGAGCAAGGTATTCTCCCGAGTTAGGAAAAAGGAGAGGCCATGGAATTTCAGAGACTGTGAAAAAAAGTGGTTGCCCTTTATGAAGATGATGAGTATAATAGACTATGTCCTAGCAGGAAAGATTGTGTATCAGTTAAAATAGGTCTTTCAAAAGTTCAGAAGCTCTTAATGTTGGAAAATCTGTATTTTTTTGTGCCGATTTGTACAATCTGAACAAAACAACTTCCGTTTTTGCACGATATTCAATAAGACATTATTTAAAACCACTGACTTACTAAAATCTTTAATTTACAATTAAAAGACATAATAATATCATAGTTTTAAACCATAAGACCTTTTAAGCTTGCTACGAGCTCATCCTCAGATGGGGGACTACAAACTAATGGAACAGGTGTTTAAATATCAAATTCTCCATCACATGATTGAAGGATGCGTGACAAATATGCGTGTAAACAGTCAATGAAAACTGCAAAAATGTTCTAGTGTGAATTGTCACTTGAGTTCGAATGGTCACTCCAGACAGCCGGTATCCACGAGTCTGGGATATAGCAAGGGGTTTCTTCATTACAACAGGACAAGCCATATCCACGGATAAATAAACTTTCCGCAAAAAGTGTGGTGAATTTGGTATTCGCAGTGGTGAGGACATAGGAATCCTCCCAAATTGGTACATGAGTTCCTTTCGAAATCAGTCTGGATAGTGCCATTTGCGTACCCATTTTGACATTGTATCTGTGTTCCCTAATCCTGGTTCCCAATGTGCGTAATGTCGTTCCTATGTAAACTTTATCTTCTAGGGACGAATCTGTAGCCCTTTAGAGGTATACGGTATACCCCAAATTTATGGTCGTTATTCGTAGGATCTTTTTTATTTCTCACCATGGATAGGATATTCCTTGTCCTAATTCCAAAGGATACGTTGTTGTGTTGGCAGTGGTTCTTTAAGACGTTAATAACATTGGGGACACAGTCCATGGAACCCACAAATTTATTTCTAATGGGTTTTCTCTGTAAAGTTGTGGCTACTTGCATTCTAACCTTGTACATAATGTTGTTAACGATATTATTCGGATAGCTGTGCGTCAAGGCAATTTCTTAAATTTTATTAAATTCTTGCTGGTAAAGAGCAGCAGAAGAGGAATGTGAGAAAGCTCGTCATAAGAGGGAATACAGAGCTGAAAGTTTGTAGTTTACCCGGCAAACTTATCCTTTGGAATTAGGACAAGGAATATCCTATCCATGGTGAGAAATAAAAAAGATCCTATGAATAACAACCATAAATTTGGGGTATACCGTATACCTCTAAGGGCTACAGATTCGTCCCTAGAAGAGAAAGTTTACATAGGAACGACATTACGCACATTGGGAACCAGGATTAGGGAACACAGATACAATGTCAAAATGGGTACGCAAATGGCACTATCCAGACTGATTTCGAAAGGAACTCATGTACCAATTTGGGAGGATTCCTATGTCCTCACCACTGCGAATACGAAATTCACCACACTCTTTGCGGAAAGTTTATTTATCCGTGGATATGGCTTGTGCTGTTGTAATGAAGAAACCCCTTGTTATATCCCAGACTCGTGGATACCAGCTGTCTGGAGTGACCATTCACACTAGAACATTTTTGCAGTTTTCATTGATTGTTTACACTCATATTTGTCACTCATCCTTCAATCATGTGACAGAGAATTTGATATTTAAACACCTGTTCCATTAGTTTGTGGTCCCCCATCTGAGAATGAGCTCGTAGCGAGCTTGAAAGGCCGTATGGTTTTAAACTATGATATTATTATGTATTTTAATTGTAAATTAAAGATTTTAGTAAGTCAGTGGTTTTAAATAATGTCTTATTGAATATTATGCAAAAACAGAAGTTGTTTTGTTCAGATTGGTTCTTAAGTTGATTAATTTAAATGAACTGTATGTTGTGTTCAAAGAGAAATATCCCAGTTGTAAAATAAGGAGATCAACATTTTGTTATTTAAAGCCCAAATGATGTATCTCAGCAGGACCTGCTGCGATTCACACAGTTTGTGTTTGTCTGCATCATCAAAATATAAAGCTTATGATCACAGGGGCTAAACTAAATGCAGATTACAAGGACCTCATTGACAATGTGTATGTGATTCAAGTGACTACAACTGCATGATGAACAAGTGTGCCGAATGCCCAGGGAAGGAAGCCATATTAAACATGCTTGAGGATTCTTAGGAATATGAGTCATTGTCAGACAACATAACATTCAAACAATAGATTACAACAGATAGTGCTGAGATAATTACATTGATAAAACCCAGGGATGAGTATTTTGAATCCCTGACAGAGAAGCTGGAATCAATGAAAGTGCATCATTGTGTTTCAAAATCCCAGAGTCAGTATTGGTAAGAAAGGAAAGCAAGTCGCAGCAATTCAGAATGTATTGTCTTGACAGACTTTGCTAAGAACTTTTCATTCATCATAGAAGATGAAATCCAAGGCTATCACTTGGTAAACCAGCTAGTTACAGTAGCTCCATTTGTGTATTATTTCATAAAAGGTGATGCAGTAAAAAGCCAATGCATCTGCATTTCTAGAGATTACTTGGAACACAACACAGTTGCTGTCCATGCTTTTCAAACTCTCATCTTAAGTTAAGAAGTTCTTCCACAAATACAAAAATTATCTATTTTTCTGATGGTGTAACTATATATATATATATATATATATCCTCATAGTCAGTTATAACGTACTTTAACACTTTATATTTGCTGTATAATATAATAACATTTTTACCTGATCTCATAGGTTTTTTTTAAGTTTTGTACCTAGCATAACTCTGTTCCCAGAGGAATATCGAACTCAAACTTTTTATTGGAGTTTACTACCATATAGTACTGTACTGTGTGCAAAATTTAAATTTTTATTAGGTCCCCACCAGCCCTAAATTTTACAAAAAAATAAATAAAAAAATAGCGTATTTCAATTCAATTCAATTCATTTATTTTGCTGTATTTTTGTAACACTGGTTTTTTGCTGAGCAGAAAACCAGTGTTACAAAAATATCAAATGAATAAAGCACAGCAAGGAAGCAGGGGAAAAAGGCCAGCAAGGCCTGACTGGGTCCCATGCTTCCCACACAAATTATACATTTAAGTCAGGAGTTAAAGTTACATACAAAACAGTGTCTCAAAAAGAAATAAAAAAAATAATGATATATGAAAAGATGATAAACATTACAAGTGATACCATTGAAAATCAATTTACATTGAGATATACAAGTCATAGTAATAATCACAGTCCCCCTCCACTGCAATCATCAATTTGAGGAGTCGCAAGTCATTATGTGGTTTTTAATTTTTTTTAAAAAAAGGTTAGTTATTTAAAGAAGTCAGTTCCGTTGGTAATGAATTCCAGTAGTATGGGCCAGTATAATTTATACTCTGCTTCATGGTCTCCGTCTTCGGATGAATGGGCCGACTATGTAATTTAGTACGTGTGTCATGTGAGTATATCTGAGGTACAATTTGTACGATGTTAGTGTGTAAATTATTCTTAATTCGCTTGAACATAATTTTCCCAATATTAAAGTTATATAGTTGGTTAATCGTAAGAATGTTGTATTTATTTGGAAAAACTCTTGTGTTATTATATAGTGATAGTGGTATATTTCTATCAAATTTTAGGTCAATTAATCTTATATATTTGTTTTGCGGGATGTAAGGTCAGGTGATGCGTAACATCACAGCCTCTCCTTGACAAATGTCAACCCCGCCTTCTCGTGGTGCATCCTGTTCCCACTAAAGGGGCTCTGACGACCGCCAATAGCGGTATAACTATACCATCGGGATCAGAGGAAATGCTATCCCACACTCACCAACCCGCTTGGCCAGCGTGGTGAGTTATGGCCAAACACCTCCAAAATGACTCTACAACTTAAATCTTGGCCCTCAGTCTCCGGCAGCTGGAATGTACCTGGCCAAGGCAGCGGCCAGTGCGACATGAAGGCAGAGGGTGCTAAGAATCCCCGGAGGACCGGACTAGGCTGCCATTTGATGCTGACCTTGGCTACCTATAACGGACGCTCCCTATCTTCTGATTCAAGGCTTCTTGAATTGGAAGAGGAACTACAAAGGATCAAGTGGGACATCGTCGGGCTAAGTGAGGTAAGGAGAAAAGGAGAAGATCTCATTGAACTGAAAAGTGGACATCTCTTCTATTATCGTGGGACAGATACTGGCAGAACTAGTGGTGTTGGATTTATAATAAACAAGAAACTGAAGGATAAAGTGGTAGAAGTTGAAAGTTCCTCTGACAGAGCTGCACGACTCGTTATCCAATTCTCGAAAAGATACCAGGCTCAGATTATTCAAACTTATGCACCCACCACAAGTCATCCTGAAGAAGAAATTGAAGAATTTTATGAGGAAATTCGTCATCTAAATAATAAAGGTAAGCAGCACTTGAAGATAATTATGGGAGATTTCAATGCAAAAATAGGGCAACAGCAACAGAATGAAACTTCAGTAGGTAAATTCGGTCACGGCAACAGAAACCAGCGTGGAAATACTCTCGTTGAGTTTGCAGAGGCAGAAGGATTTTTCATCTTGAACTCCTTTTTCAAGAAAAAGCCACACAGGAAATGGACATGGAGACATCCAATTGGGACGACAAGTGAAATTGATTTTATTATGTGTAACAAAAAATTCGTCATCGAAGACTGCAGTGTGCTGAACAAGTTCAACACAGGAAGTGACCATAGATTGGTGAGATGTAAGATGCACCTCAACACTAAACTGGAACGTGGCAAGCTCATAAGACAAACAAAATGTATTGACATAACCAACCTTAAAAAACACCATAATACTTTCAAGTTGGAACTGAAGAACAGATTCTCTGCTTTAGAAGGCCTGACATCGGAAGAAGTGGATATTTCGGAAGTTAACAGAAAAATAACCAAAGCTATAATGGAAACAGCAACAAAATTAGCTGGGTCTAAGAACAAGTTGCATGTGAACAAATTATCAGAAAAAACCAAAATGTTGATGCAAAAAAGAAGAGAGATGAGGACAACTAAAGAAGATGTGACTTCCAAAGTGGAATATATAGAGCTATGCAAGACAACACGAAAAAGTATCACTGAAGACGTAAGGAAATTCAACTGTGAGCTAGTGAGGAAAGCAATTGAAAACAACCAAAGCCTTAAGATAGCAAAGGGACATCTCAGTAAGGGAAGAAAACAGATTATGGCTCTGAGAAAAGAAGATGGTTCTATAACAAGAAATAGAGGCGAAATTTTGACAAGAGTGAAAGATTTCTACTCCAAATTATATGAAAGGGATGATACATGTACTCCAGACATCATGAAAGGAACCAGAGTTCTTCCAGTCCTCCCAGCAGAAGTTGCTCATGCAATCAAGAACATGAAGCGGGGGAAAGCTCCAGGAGAAGATGGAATTACTATAGACATCATACAAGAAGCAAGTGGAGAAATTGAAACAGTATTCGCCCAAATTTTCACTCGATGCCTTAATGAAGGGAAGATTCCTGAGGATTGGAACACCGCTACAATGATCCTGCTACATAAGAAAGGTGACATTGGGGATCTCGGAAACTACAGACCTATCAGCCTCCTATCAGTGGTTTATAAAATCTTCACTAAAGTTCTTTCACACCGCTTGAAGGTAACACTGGACATGGCTCAACCGAGAGAACAAGCTGGATTCAGGAGTGGCTACAGCACAATAGATCATATCCACGTACTGAGAGAACTAATTGAAAGAGCGAGGGAATATGAACTTCCATTGTGCATGGCTTTTATCGATTATGAAAAAGCCTTTGATTTGGTGAAACCATCAGCAGTTACCACGGCTCTGAAATCCTGTGGTATTGAAGATGCATACATTAATATTATTAATAACATCTATGAAAATGCAAGTGCAAAGATTCGGCTGTTTGAAAATACAACACACATAAAAATTGGAAAGGGAGTGAGACAAGGTGACACCATATCTCCGAAGCTCTTTAATGCCACATTGGAAAATGTCTTTCAATCACTGAACTGGGAAAACAAAGGGATAAAGATTAATGGAGATTATCTAACCCACCTTCGTTTTGCTGATGACGTAGTCATTTTTGCAACTACCCCATCAGAGCTGCAGAGTATGATCCAGGAACTTGCTGACAAGAGTAAAGAAGTGGGATTAAAAATGAACTTTCAGAAGACAAAAGTGATGTTCAATGCTTTTACAAGAAATGAAGATTTATCGATTGATGGAGAAAAACTGGAGATAACAGATACGTATGTTTATCTTGGACAGCAGATATCAAGTGAGGGTCACATTGATGAAGAAATTAATCGGCGTACAAAACTTGCCTGGAGAGCTTTTGGAAGAAGCAGCATAATTTTCAAGAGCAATATGCCATTATGTCTTAAAAGAAAAGTGTTTGATCAATGCATCCTTCCAGTGCTTACGTATGGTGCAGAGACGTGGACCTTAACTAAAAGAGACATACAAAGGCTGCAGACAACTCAAAAAAGCATGGAGAGGTGCATACTTGGTGTAACCAGGAGAGATAAGAAGAGGAACTCGTGGATCCGAAAAATGACGAGAGTGGAAGACATCATGATCAGAGTTAAATCCCTGAAATGGCAATGGGCTGGACATACTGCCAGAAGGACAGACCATAGATGGACAGCCGAAATTTTAGATTGGATTCCAAGGGACAGGAAAAGACCCAGAAGAAGACCACATGGAAGATGGGTGGATGAAATTCGAAAGTATGCGGGAGTGACGTGGAGGAGACTGGCACAAGACAGACCGTTGTGGAGGAAACTTGGGGAGACCTTCGTCCAGCAGTGGATTGATAATGGTTGACAATGATGATGATGATGATGATTTGTTTTGCAGAATTTGAAGTTTTTTAAAATTATACTTAGTCGTCTGTCCCCACGATAAGATAGCATAATTAATGTGAGTCTGAAACATGGTATAATATAATTGATTAGTATTTTATAGGTAAGATTTGTGAAAACCGTACTGATAACGCCAATGTTTTTAGAGAGTTTAAGGAGAATGTTCACAAGTTGGTTCCACCTAAGTTCCTTATTTAAAGTGATCCCCAAATAAAGTAAAGAATTAACCTGTTCTATATTTGTATTATTGATAGATAATGTGATAGAATGTAGTTCTGAAATATTTTGTTTTGAAAAGATTAAAGATTTTGTTTTGGTAGTATTTTATTTATTAGTTCATTGGAATTTAGCCAATCTGAGATGTTATTGAGTATTAATATTTGAAATAGTGTTAGTCGTTAAATTAAATGACGTGAGAATGGTTATGTCATCAGCAGAAAAAAGAAGATCAATATCATTTATGGAAGTAAAGATATCGTTAATGTATATACTGAATAGTAGAGGTCCTAAAATTGAGCCCTGTGGAACACCAGTTGGTATGGATTTAAGAGAGGACTGATGCTGGTTAATGTGAGCATATTGTTGCCTAACTGATAAATAACTTTTAAGAAGAGAATGTTAATTGTTCCTTATTCCAATATTGTGTAATTTGTATGGTAAGATATTGTGATTTATTGTATCAAAAGCTTTTGACAGGTCCAAAAATAAAGCGATAGTATTTAAGTTAAGATCAAAATTATGTTGGACTGTTTGTTGTAGATATAATAAGGCTGATTCAGTTGACTTACCAGATTGAAAACCATGTTGATTCGGATTGATAATATTTAGATTATGAATAAACAAGTTTAATCTATTATAAATTAATCTCTCCAAAATTTTAGCAAAAACTGATAAATTAGCTATAGAGTGGTAATTGTTTGCATCATTTATTGATCCAGATTTGTATTTTGGGATTATTTTTGTTATTTTAAGTAGATCAGGAAATTCACCAGATTGGAATATATCATTAAATATAAATAATAGAGGATCAAGAATGAGATTAGCAACATTTTTTATAATAAATGGTTGAAGATCATATCCAGGGCCAGAGCTAGAATTTATGTGGTTAAGTTCTTCTAATAGTTCCGTTTCAGTAATTTCAGTAAGTTGAAAATTACTATATCTGTGTGTGCTCCCTAGGTAGGCAGTGAAAGGAATTTTTGGGGTAATTAAATTATTTTTTAATATTTGTGGAAATAAGGTAAAATGTTCATTTAATGCATTTGTAATTTCTTGTTTGTCTGTTAGCTGAAAGTTATTAGAATCTATTAAGTACTGAGGAACCATTAGAACTGTATTTTTGCCCATTAGCAAGTTTAAATGTTTCCACGTCAGTTTTGGGGAGTTATGTGAAAATATGCTGAGATAGTAGTTACACTTAGTGCACCAAATGTCACTGTTAAGTTTATTTCAAAAAGTTTTAAAAGTTTTGGTAGTCCTGAGGTAGTTTACTTTTTATGAATTTTGAAAAGAGGTTATTTTTTTTTGTTTATTCTTTTTAATAAAGCATTGGTAATCCATGGCTTACGAAGTTTTTTCTTCAGTTTATGTTGTTTTATAATTTTTGGAAAAGATTGATTATAAAGCTTTGTAGTAATTGTGATGAACGACTCATAATTTTTATTTGCGGAGCCATGAACCAAAATAGTGCTCCAGTTAATGTCAGCTAATTGAGTTTTAAAACTTTTCATATTTGTATTATTAATTTGTCTAAAAATGTAGTAGTCTTCAGGTGTAGTGGTTGGTTGTTTAAGAGGGTAAATTGTAAATATAGAGAGATGATCACTAAAATCGTACTCTAAGGCCCCTGAAATAGTAGTCTCAGTTAAATACATTTGTAATAGACAGATCAATCAATGTTTGCGAGGTAGCAGTTATACGAGTTGGGACTGAAATCATGTTTTTGTGTCCAGACGCATTCAAAGATTGTAAAAGTTGAAAAGAGTGATTGGTGTTTTGTAATAAGTCGACATTCATATCTCCCATAAGAAACATTTTTTTTTTTGATAGGTTAGAGTAGTTAAATAATTCAGTAAGTATTGATAGGAAAGCTGTAAGGTTTGAGTTAGGTGGCCTATAGCAAACAATAATTATATAAGATTGATTATGAATAGTTAAAATTTCGGCATTTTGATTCGATACTGTAAAATTTGGAATAATGGAAAAATCATTATAAATATCTTTTACATAAATTGTGACCCCTCCACCGTTTGAGTAAGTTCTGTTTAAGTGGAAATTTTTGTAATTAGTAATTTGTAATGAATAATGATATGGAAAAAATCAAGTCTCAGAAATACAAATTATATCAAGATTTAAATTTGTCAGTTGAATTAATGATTCCAATAAGGTGATTTTGTTAATTAATGATCTAGCATTGATATGAATTAATTTTAGGCTATCGAGTGAGTAAGTCGTTAATAGGTGATTGAAAGTTTGTAATGAATGGTAGTCATACTGCATTCAAGTACTGATAAGAAGAGAAGAAGTAAATGTAAAAAGTAGGGGAAAAAAAAGTTCAGCAAAAATGAATATGAAGAATAAGTAAAAACCACAAATCAATATGAACAATATAAACACCGGGGATATCACATCAATAAAGAAGGAGAATTAGAATGAACAGGGTTGAACATCGGAAAATTAATAGTAAAATGCATTAGCAATGTCAACAATGGATAATATAGTGCAAATGAAGCCCCCCCTCAAAAAAAAAAAAATACAAAAGATAATTCTTTCAATTTACTTCCGATATTGGAGGTTATATTTTTAATGTGCATTAATGCATTTGCATTTTTGAACTTCACTTTTAGTTGGTAAAGTTCAAAAATGCAAAAGATAATTCAATCAAAATATATGTTGTGATTATTAAGTATATTTATAGAAATAATCATCAGATGATGATATACCATTACACCATGTCACAACCAGTTCATGATGTGCCACCAGCAGTCGATCAACCCTCATGGAGACCCAGTTTTAGTCCTGATGTGTTGAGGGCCCCAGATTTTTAGCCCAAAATATTAAGAGAGAGGAAGGCAACTAGGAACCCAAGTGCCCAAATATGTGTTCTGAAATACAGTACTGTAAAGGTAGAATTACATCCAAGCTGAAAGGTGTGGTGCCCAAAAACAAGCTGAAAGATGTATCAACCAATCCACAATAATAATTGGCGGAGAAATAATAAATAGCCCAAAGGAATGTAAAATATAAAAAGTACAATCCATTCCAAGGCTGTCTCAAGAATGACCAGCAGCAGATAATCTAGTCAGCCACCCCCCAAATCAACATTAATGCCTCCACCTCGTGTGAAATAACCCAAAGTAATTACTACCATTCACCCGGTAAGCAGTTAGAAGCCCAGAAAACACAAAATAAATAAAAACAATTCGATCACGGCCAACCAAATATTGGTGTAATCCCACAAGAACCCAAAAATCCAGGGAGCACCGCTCAAAAATATGTAATAATAAATCCGTAAGCGGCTAAAACCATTATCAGAAAGAACAGACAGTTATTGAAATAACCCCAACGGTAGTAGAGGTAGTGATGCATGTATAGCAGTAGATAACGTAAAGTGGTATATACCATAGCAGAAAGAATAAGCCAACAAAGAGTCCCAACCAGTAAAAGGCCAAGTATTGGTGACACAAAATGATTAGGAACTAGATACACAAACCAATGATTAGGAACTAGATACACAAACCACAATTGATGTTACAAACTAACATAATATAACACCTAGAGCAGCCTAGCCTGTAGAGCTGAACTTAAGCGTAAACAATTAATGCACCTAGTCCATACTATTAGAGCAAACTGTGACAATAAAAATTAGCCACCATGATCGGTAAGTGCTGAGTAAGTAATCCAATAAGTACAATCCTTGAAGTAACAGGGCAATGCAAGGTGACACCAAGGCAGTGTACTATTAAAATAATGTAATAAATCACGATTAATTTCATGTGGGAGAAAGTTAGATTAAACTAAGTAATGTAAGTTAAGGGTTAACTGGAGTTGAAAATCTCTATCTGATAAAGTCGGAGGTAAAGGAAATAACCCTAACAATAGATAACTGAAAAGCTAATATAACATTAGATGACATAGAGGTTCAGCGACAATTGAAGAACAAATAAACTTTGGAAAGTCACACCCCAAAATGTATCATGTGGTAAGTAGTTAGGTTAACCAAAAAAAAAAAAAAAAAAAATCCCAGTCAAGGATCAATAAGGGTAGTAAACTTATGTCTCATATTACCAGAAGGTAAGGTAAATAACCCCAGCAGTCATAATAGCTGATTAGCTGAAGTAACATTAGATTACACGAGGTAATGGATACGATTATGGAAGAAACAGATTAGGGCAAGACCACACCCCACAAAAGCACAGGCTATCTGGAGATGACATAAAATAAAAACATTACGCCACTGTATTATGAATGCACAAATACCAACAGAAATAGAAACCTGTAATATAATCTTGAAATGGGTGCATTCAAACCAACATAAGTGCTAGTAACTTATGACAGAAGGTGTTAAGTAAACAACAGTAACTGCAACAACCAAGCCAACCTCCGGTCACAAGCATTAGATTTCAACATTTGTGTAGTACCACACAGAAAGCTTTAAGCCAAAGCTATATGACATTATAAGCAACACAAGGCATCAAAGTTTTGATGAATGTGATTGGTATTTCACATTGAGATATGTAATTAATAAAATAACCAACAATCTTAGTAGCTGCAATGCGTAACATGGCAGTAAAAAACATAGCCTGGCAGGTATTGCAAAATTACAAAAAAAAAAAAAAAAAAAAAAAGGCATGCCCCTCGAAGTACTTGGCTATGTAATTAGGATATAACAAAAATAGCACTATGCACTGCGATAGCATAGACCCAATACCGACATACAGAGAGCTGTAATGTAAACTTAATTTGAATGCAGATAAACTATCGTAAATGCACGTAGTCCATATCCAAGAATGTAAGGCAAACAAAAGAATAGTTCTATCCTGTAAAATATCTATAGTCACAGGCAATAGGTTGTAACACCTGTAAAATATCCTATTAGAATCAGTAGGCCAATACTATATCACCTCAGCAGCAACATAAGCCCTCAGAGTTGTGACAGAGCTCAATAGGTCTAAAAACACTGAAACATATAATTTGTAGTATAGTATACGTAAGGGGCATGCAGCCCAACAGCCCGGCCGCTCTGGTTAAGTGATCAAGATCAAGTAACAATAATAGCAGAGCAGCTATATTCAGAGTGTAAAGCAAGTGAGGGAACACCCTCCCCCCAAAGTTACTAAGCTCAAAAAGCATTAGCCCTAATAATCAGAAAGACATTAGCCCAAAGCCACCCAGAAAAAGCTATACCAAAGGCTAAATTAGATTGTATATATCCGGAATAATATTGCAATTATCAGAATACCCATAGATTAAAATTAATGTGCAGATAGTGGGTTACCATGCAATTGAAGCTTATTTTATGTATAACTGGGTAACCGAGTTAACCACAAAAAAACAAAAAACAAAAAAAAAGCATAGATGTAATTAATGCAAGTAAAACTGGTATCCAGTGAGCATATAAGACACGGGTTGTAAGAAATAACAGGTTAAAAATAACAAAACTTGTAAGTAACATACCAAACTATTTAAAATCGTCTTCAGAGTTGTTAGAGATGTCTGTTAGAGTTCAAATAATCCTTAAGTGTCCACATTTGCATCAAGAATGAACATTTTATAGTATGGTGTCCAATACTGCAATCCACTCACCGTAGATTGTCACGGAATGGCTGTCTTGCCGTTGAAAGACTGTCGATAATCACGATCCTAGACCCCTTGGGCCAACGTCCTTCTCTGTAGATATTGTCATGTTTTGACATACGCAGGAACTCACAAGTGGTCCTGAACCAGCTGGGAATCCACGATCCAGGCGATGCGCAGCCACGTATTACCACGCATCCAAAGCCCGAAGCAAATAATTTAACACACACTTGAGACCCGAAGTATGTATAGCTGGGCCACCCAAGTCAACCAGGGAAAGAAATTGACACAGGCCGTAGGAATAATAGGTTAGAAAAATAAAAAAATTGCAGCCAACTATTTCAAAGCATCTGCAGAGCAAGCCGAGATGTCTGTTAGAGTTTTAATAATCCTTATGTGGCCGTTTCCCCCAAGAATGGAAATTTTGCTATATTGCATCCAATACCGCAATCCACTCGCCCTTAGATTGTTACAGAATGTCTTTCTCACCATTGTAAGGCTTTCGGCAATCCCAGTCCCGGACCCCTTTAGTAGACGTTTGTTTCTGTAGATATAGTCATGTTGTGACATACGTAGGAACTTAACAATAAGAGGTCTGAAACTAGTTGGTGATCCACGACCCAGGCGATGTGCAGTGACTAGTCTGTTGCAAGAGGATTGCACTTAATTTTTTGATTCAAGAAATCAATAGCCTCATTAACTGAATTTCCAGAAGATTCCGAGAGATTATAAATTACAAGGCAAGGGCGCCTTCCATATTGTTCCAGGTCATCAAGCGAATTTTTGACAGATTGCAAGGTAGACTGCAAGGTACATAATTTCAGTTCAAATTCATCCATACGTCTAGTCCAACGATCCTCTAGTTTCTTGATAGTAGCTGTCAACTCTTCAATAAGTTCCCCCTTTATTGCAGTAATTGCAGCACTTTCGTCTGAAACCGCACCAATGGAACGAAGTCTGGTGTCAATCCTGTCATCCAAGCTCTTTGTCAGCACCTCTAAATCTGATGTCCATTGTTTTTGGAAAGTCAGTAATTCCTCTGAGATGCCACAAGCCTTATTTGTCAGCTGATGGAGTGGATCCAGTTGTTCCTTTCACATTGGATTTCGGTGGCATTTTTTTTCTTCCCCTGCACGCCCAAATGATATATCACTGTATCACACTCGTATATAGATTTTAATCAACAGTTCATTAGTTGTAATATCCCTGATGTTTAAAAAAACAAAAACAAAAAAACCCTCTAAAGTAGGAGCATTAAAACACACAACCTCCTATCTCTTTTTTTCCCCCCAATAAAAAAAGTTCAGCAAAAATGAATATGAAGAATAAGTAAAAACCACAAATCAATATGAACAATATAAACACCGGGGATATCACATCAATAAACGAGAATTAGAATGAACAGGGTTGAACATCTGAAAAATAATAGTAAAACGCATGTAAAAAAAGGAGAGAAGTATCAGGGCTCAATTGCTTTTTTACATAAACTACTCTAAAAATATTGAAGTCGGATATTTTAACCCTTCCCAAAAAATTGCCCTTCCGAAATTTGAATTTTTGATAACCGCAAGTGTCAAGTTTGGCATGAAATTTGAGGCATAAAGAAACAAGATAGCCAAATGATGTACTTAACAAAAAATGTAGTCTAGAATGTGCTAAGAATAATAGTTTTTGTTTCAGAGCTCTATGGTAAACCATAACTGAAATATGCAGTTTTCTGCAAACCTCTAGCAATGCAAAAAAATGGTGCACAGCGGGAAGCAAAAATGGTCACCATTTTTACACGAGTTAATATAAAATTAAAATAATCTTGGTTTTAAACTACCAACAATATAAGGGTCATCAACCTACAAAAAGTAACATTTTTTAAAAATAATGCAGCAACCAATTAATTTTTTTCTGGACCACTTTGGATTGACCCCAAAAGTGAATGCTGTCTATTGGTAAAAGAATTTTCCAAATTGGACATTTAGAAGCAGAAGAAACCAGAAAAATTGTTTATACATTAGCAGTCCCTACCAGGTAAATTGTGTATAATTTTGGGCAGGAAATATTTTTGTAGTGAGCGGTATATGATCAAGAAGTTTTTTTTCAGTCACATTTTCAGATGTGCAAATATACTGTGTAGTAAAATTACACTTAGCAGTAAAATTGCACATTAATTTTTTTAAAAATTATATGCAAAATATTCCTTGTCAGTCAACAAAAGAATTTTTGAAACCAAACTGTTAGAATACAGAAATATTGATAAAAATAAGATTTAAGTTTATGCGCCCTGACAGAAAACTGTACATTATTGTGAAGCAGAAAATATATGTAAAAACTTTTCTGCTATGAGCAGTCTCTGATTGAAAACATTTTTTTTTCAGCTGAGTTGTTAGGAGCACAGATACTGTTGCAAATATATCAGACACAAAAATTAGCCCTTATGCCTTCTAGTGGCAAAACTGTTAAAAATAATTGGAAATATATGCAAAACATTTTTCAACATAAATACCATCCTGCAAAAAAAAAAAAAAAAAAAAAAAAAATCAAGTTGGACTTTCTTTCAGAAGCTGAAAAATTAAGGGAAATGCAATGCACATTTATGCCTACTAGTGGGGCAATTGTGCATTATTTGAAAAAGAAATCGTATGCAAAATGGCCTTCGTTCTAAAAGGTGCTGAAGGAAATAATTGCTTGAGGCTGATTTTCAGAAGCAATTACATGGATTAAAATGTATTTTGAATTCAATAGGATATAAGCCCCCAGCAGCAAAATTCTGTATTGGAAAGACGCCAAAAGGGAAGGATCATCGTTCTCACAGTTCAAGCTC
Source organism: Macrothele yani (assembly GCA_039090855.1). Taxonomy (NCBI): domain Eukaryota; kingdom Metazoa; phylum Arthropoda; class Arachnida; order Araneae; family Macrothelidae; genus Macrothele; species Macrothele yani. The sequence continues at coordinate 1,937,619 of CM076995.1, read as the reverse complement.
TCCAATGCAAAACAAATTTTCAAATCGGACTAATAGTTCAGAGATTGTGTCTACAGAAGGACAGACAGACATAGTATAAGCAAGTCTTTTTTTTTATTTTTCAATGAGTGCTATAAAGGGAACATAATCAATCTGTTCATATTTTATTAATTAATTTCAGGAAGGTGTATGAAAACATAAACAGTCAAGTTTATGGGTATTTTAAAAGAATTTGGAGTACCTGAAAACTCAATAAATTCAATTAAAATTTACAGCCTTTAGAGTAGAGGCATGGTAACATTTCCATTGGAGTTAGATCAGTAGTGTCTATCATCAGTATAGGTTTGTGCAAAGGATTGGCTTGCCCCAACTATTTTATTTTATTTAGCAATTGAAAAATGCATCAAAGATGAAAATAAAATAATACTAGGATGTACTGATGCTATTTGTCTACTGGGAGAAAGTTCTGAATATATTATAAAAACATTTAGGGCTAGGACTTCAAAGAAATGATTAGAATATGAAAGGCTATGATTACAAAGAAACGATTAGAATCTGAAAGGCCATGACTAAAAAGAAATAACAACTAGACTGAATATTTAAAATTTTCCCAAAATAATGGTGAAGGTTTTGACACTTTTATGCAACTGACATCATAAAGTTTAAAAACAAATATTTTGGAATAATAATAAAACCTAAAGACAGAATTAACAAAGATTTTGGTAGAATTCAAGCAGAGAATAAAGCTTAATTTTCTCTCTAACATTTACTTTCAAGTAAAACTCTGTAAGACTTAAAATAGGAGTTTATAAAACCATTACCACATAAATCCATCAAGATGTAGGGAGCAGAAACTGGAGTTCAGCAGTCCATGGTGAGATCTTGCTGTGTTTTGAAAACAGGATTTTTGGAAGAATGTTAGGACTTTTATAAGAGATGACAGAACAAGAGAATGGAATACCATAATGAAATGTAAAATTTATGTGAATCCCTATTATTAATACGTGAAATTTACAATAGTTTGATGGCATATTTTAAAAATGCTGTTCACTTCCCCCTCAAATTATACTTTTTTATTCTACTAAATTTTGTTTATAGCCAATTTTATCAACAGTAATTCTAAAAAATTGGTTATTTTAATGTTTCACTTTTGTTACACTTATTCTTGAGACCTGAGATGAAATTTTGTTCCCTATTAAATCTTTTGAAATTTTAATAACAGTTCTTTTTGGAAAGTCATCATTTAATAGTCTACCATTTTAAGAAGTTCCAGTTTTAACACTGGGAAGAATGTAGCAAAAAAAAAAAAACCTCTGTTTAATGCAGTTTATCACTTTAGTGTGATAAGACATATATCTCAACATTATGTTAAAATGTTTCTTTCATAAAAGAGTGAACAAAAGAAGTTGTGGTCAAATTCTCCATGAATTTTAACACTTAAGAAATAAATGTGATTTTTGATTTTTTCCTTTAAAGAGAAAACACAATGCTACTGCAAAATTTATTTCTTTAACAGATTCCAAAAAATTCTTGTGTATTGTGCAGTCTTAAGTCAGACAAATTTTGGTAAAATGCCTTCAAAATGAAATTACCAAAAATGGATGCATCAATACCATGCCATGGAAAAAGAAAGGAACTTGAAATCAAATCCAAATTAATTGTTGCTTTGCAAGAATAAACTTTTATATAGAAAATTATCAGAAATGTTATTTGTATTTGATATAGTTTTGTATTTGATGATTAGCATATGTATTCATCAGAATTTAGTAATAAACTTGACTTGTTGGTATTTCTATTCATTTTTTATGTTGATATTATTTAATACCCAACATTTTATTTATATAACTGCCTTTTAGTTCCATGTACTGAATTATTAACATGTTATTGTGAACACATCATCATAGCTCCATGTACTGAATTATTAACATGTTATTGTGACGATCATCATAGCTACAAGGTAAGAGAAAAGAAAAAGTAATTGGTTTTCTTACCTAACTATGAGTATTGTTCTGTAAAATCAACATACTAAATGCAAACTGACATTCAATACGTAACTTTCCAGTGTGGCATACCAGTGTATACTTAACCTTATCTCCAGTCATCAAAACACATGATTGCAACCACAGATTATTTTATTTGGTTTGTTGCTCCCTTTTGCTGTTAATGAAATACGCAGAATACCTTCCAGTTCTGGCATTTTAAAATATGTTTTGTTCTCATTTCCTCTGAGGTGGTTTGACATGCTTCCTTCTCTAGGAATTATTAAGTTTTTATTCATTCCAGATTGCAAGACATAACACCCAAGAAAAACTTCACTTCAGCAAGTTTTGCTTTAGTGGTACTGGTGTGCCAAAGTAGAGCATGTTTCATCCACTTGGTGTTAATTACATGGAACATGATCTAGTTTTGAGTATACCTGTTTTGTTATTGTTACTTTTGAATACAGAAATCTGTAGCCCCTACTGCATATTTTATGAATTTCTCACACATACTGTTATTTTTTATTTTATTGTTTTGTGCAACATTTATAAAGCATGATTTCTCAAGCTTCCCATTAAACCCAATTGCACATTCTTTTCCACTTATGTGATAGTTACATTTCTGGAAAATCTTACACAAATGGAACCTCCACAACTAGTATTTAATTTCTCTATTGGCATCAAACAGAAGTCATTGCTCTTTCCACGTTTTTAAGTGAGATACGGAAAAATTCTCATTGGCCGCAACCGGGAATCGAACCCAGGTTCTTCCAGTTACACACCGGACATACTTCCACTGCAGCCTTGAATTCCCCCAGACTCACATACACTAACTGCCAAGTCACTTGGCAGGTTGCTTCTTGGAGCCCCGCACAATGCTGGGGATTCACCAGATTGTAAGCAGCAACTGAACAAATAGCTAGAAGGTGAAAGAATAATTAATACAGACATTATTAACTATATGTCAACAAAATAGTTTCCATATCATCTACTGTTTCGCACGTTACTAGAAATTCGAGCACGGGGAAAAACGTCCATATAATAAAAAATTTATTTCAACTTGTCACTACAAGTTGAAATAAATTTTTTTTTTTATTATATGGACGTTTTTTCCCGTGCTCGAATTTCTAGTAACGTGCGAAACAGTAGATGATATGGAAACTATTTTGTTGACATATAGTTAATAATTTCTGAAACCACGTAATGTTTTCGACAAATGTTGAATTAATATAATACAGACATTTGACGTGGACTAGGAACATCAAACAGAAGTCATCGCTCTTTCCACGTTTTAAAGTGAGTCGCGGAAAAATTCTCATTGGCCGCCACCGGGAATCGAACCCAGGGTCTCCCAGTTATGTGCCGAACATGCTTCCACTGTACCACAGTAGCCTCTAATTCCCCCAGACTCACATACACTAACTGCCAAGTCACTTGGCAGGTTGTTTCTTGTTTGATGTTCCTAGTCCACGTCAAATGTCTGTATTAATAATTCTCTATTGGCACCTATGTGCTATAAATTCTGATACATTCTTAGTAGGCTTAATATGCTCATCATACAGCAGGATGTTTAAATATTAGTAAGCATTCTGCTCACCTAAATATGTAGGTTACCGACTAATGCAGTCATAGGAACATGGTTCATATGCTTTTTTAATAAAAAAATTCCAGGACTTTTTGATTTTTTTCCAGGACATACAATCCAGACGCTCTTACTTAAAATATAGTGAAACCATAGGCTGTTCAACCTGTAACCTACAATTTCTTACATGCTTGGGCAAACTTAATACAGAATGCACAATGTTAAAAATGTTAAAAATGATGTCCGCTACAGCTAATCAGAAACTTAGAATCACAGATAAATACCAAAACTGTCACTGAAAATGTGACCAGGTTTAATACCTACTAAACTTTTATATGTACAGATTTTAAGGAAAATTTATTTTTCTACTTTGGCTGCAGTTCAATTATTGAAGCAAATTACAGATTAAAAAAAGACATAAAACTCAAAAATCCACGGGTATGTGGCATTACTCTTTAAATGCTTTCTAATACCACACAATCAATACATAAAATACTATTTATATTTCATTATTTTGAAATAATGGTTACATTTGAAATTTAAGGGTAAGGTGAAATATTTGGAACTTTTTCAAATGACCAAAAAGTTGTTATTTCTTAAACACATCATCATGGGAGCAAGTGTTTTTGTTACATTTTATTTAGGGAAGGAATTTTCAACATAATATTGATGCTATAGCTATGTTTTAAATTTGTACCAGCCAGCAAGCAAAGTATACACACAATTTTCCAACATGAAATGAAAGAGAAAAACAGGAAAACCTTAAGTCCAAGTGCTGTTTACAACTGCATTCATTAGTGATCAAGGCAATTTAACTGGGCATGATTATGATACTAATTATAGAAGATGCAAAGTGATTACTTAGCTAAGAAAATACTAAAAAACAACTAGATTTAAGTTTCTGATATTAGAAAGCAATCTGATTTTATGGCAAATTTTTATATGAAGTATTCATCAGAAAATTTCAGTAAAGGACAAAATAACCCACCAAAAAAAATAAAAATAAAATAAATAAATCAACTATTTACTTCCACCAGTGGCTTTTTTAAGTATGCTACAAAAATTAACAAATGGCGCAAAAAATTATTCCCATAGCAGAAGGAAGGTACTAGAGACAGAGATTTTCAAATCGAACAGTTAAAAGAAGAGATATAGACGGAAACATGATATAACTCTATGCCTTTTGGCGGAAGAATTTTTTGCATAATGGAAAAGTTGAAAGCAGGGGAAAAGCATTCTTCATAGCAAAAGCCATGCTAAGGAAAAATAACTTTTCAAATACATCTCCCAGAAGCAGAGATAACAAAAACGTTTTGACCTTCACAACCCCTAGAGAGAAAGTTGTACATTATTTGAAGAGGATCTTATTGTAGCAAAAATCTTATTCACTCTCCATCTTTATTATAGCGAATGACATACAGGGAAAAAAAGAAATTTCTTAATGGGGTTTTCAGAAGCAGAGATATACTACAAATGGAAGTGCACGAACACCACCTAGCGGCATAATTGTGAACCACAAACCTAAAGTCTTCCATAAGGTAAACAGCATCTGGTCTTAAAAGAATTCTTTAAATTGGACATTTAAAAGTACAGATATTGAGAAAAATACATTAAATTTTGGTGTCCCGTAGCGGCGAAATTGTGCATTATTTTGGGAAGAAAATACACATAAGGAGTTTTCATAGTTAGTACTATCTGATCAAAAGAGAATATTTTTTTAATCGGGATTTTGTCTCCCAGATACTGTTCTCAACGGAAACGGGAGCTTACGCCCTCTAGTGGCACACTTATGCTTTAAGAAATATTTTAAGTTATATGAGAAACATTTCGCACCAAAAATGTTCTCCAAGAACGAAAGAATTTTTCAAATTGGGCTCCTAGAAACAGAGATATGGACAAAAATAAGATATACATGTACACCCCCTGGCAGAAAAAAGAATGCACTATTTTATGTAGGAGGTATTCTCAAAAAATTTTCCGAGCTGAGAGGTATCGGTTCACGGAAGAATTTTTTCAATCGAGTTTCCAGCTCAAATTTAGTTGCAAAAACATCAGAAGCAAAAATAAACATGCCCCCCCTGGTGGCCAAACCATTCTTTACCAAAAATGAGATTTTATGTGCAAAACATTTCTCCTCAAGAGCTGTATCCAACACAGGAAGAATTTTTTAAACCAGACTTTCTAGAAGCAGAGATTTTTTTATTTTTTTTTCGATTGGAGGTTTAACGAACATCGTGAGCACCTCAATGGGCTATAAACAGTCGCCCGCCCCTAATTTAGTCACTGGTTCCAGGGAAGGGAGAGAGCCAGTGCCGTAAGACAAACACAACATCCATGCTTCACTTGGATTTGAACCCGAACCCCTTTTCGGGAATGATCAGAGGCCATCGCTTAGACCACTGCGCCGCCCCGGTGGCGCAGAGATATTGGGAAAAACCTCGACTTACCTTTACGCCCTCTAGCGGGAAATTTATGCTTTATTTGGAAAAGGGACTAACTAAAATAGTCTTCGATATATATATATGTCATCGAAAGGAGAAAATTTTTTTTCAGTTGGATATTTTGAAGCAGATATATGAAATAAAATGCATTTTAAATTCGATACGATCATCATTTGTGCCCAGTGGCAGCGTATCGGAAAATAACCCAGAAAAAAGAATGGAATTCGTGCATCAGAAAAAAATCTGGAATGAATGGATCATTCTCACATTTTAAGCTTACCAATACAGAAAGAATTTTACAAATCGAACTAATAATGCAGAGATGCGGTCTCCCCAGCCGGACAGACAAAATGATATAGGCACGACGCAAAAGATGCTAATAACGCATAATGCAGCTTCAGTCCTAACAGACAAGAAAACCAAACCAAAAGCCTCCCCCCCCCCATATTTTGCAGGATGTGGGGAGGGAAATTTGTCAGACACAAGTTATATTGGTTGAAAAATCCTCAAGGACAAAAAGGCAGGAATGGATAAAATTCCAGGACATGTAACAGAATTTTAGGAGATTTACAGGACAAAATGGATTTCCAAGATGCATATGAACCATGTAGGAATAATAAAATGTTTTGAATGTTAGTGTTTAAAATAGAGTGGGAACACTTTGCATACATCTTCAAAGACAGTAGCTGTGCTCCTGGTCAATTTAAAACTGATGTGCAAAACCATTATGATTTTAAATCTTCTCTTACATATATCAACAATACCTTGCTAATAAATAGTACAAGTTGTAACATGGCAACTTTCAGCTCTGTAATTGACTTTAGTATTGTAAGGCAAGTTAATCCTGAGTCTTACATAAAGTGCATTTGTAGTCTGAAGAGAAGATACAACTAACACCACTTTTACATTGCTGATTCTGCTCATTGTTTTTTCAAGAGGAATCATACTAACAAGTTGGAGAGACTTTTTTGTTCACTTGCTATTTCCACAAAATGGCACCTCATCCCCACATAGTATAGTTTTCAGATTTGTCTTGGCCAAAATTGTGGAGAAGGTAATCGATAGTAGCTCTTGTCTCATGTAATGCATTAATAGCTGGCAGCATAGCTTTCATTCAAATCTATCAACAGCTGATACTTTAAATTTGACCATGCTTGGAATGTAACAATGGAAAGGCTTGGTGAAACATATTTCAGCACTTGATGCTACAAATAATTGTTATAAAATCTGGATGTTATAAAAGCTACACAATGCAGGATGATACCTACACTGTATTGCTTATTTTCTAGATTCCTGTCTGACCACAACAAACATGGTTGTTGAAGGCACTGATGCATTTTAAAAAATACTTCAGGCATACCTCAACAACTAGATCTGTTACCAATTTATTTCTTGCATTTAATTTTCCTCCTGCTTTTATGTCAGGTAACCCTGTGTGTAATAAAAGAGCTCTTACTGTAACACCAGGTGTTTGGTCTGAATATTTCAAACTTGTCTTTATACTACCACATTTCTTCCACAGTTAATTGCTTCAAAATTGCACTAGTTCTCTTATGAACTATAAAACACTTCCTCCTTAACAATTTTAGCTACTATAAATATCTCAAATTCATCAAAAATCTAAAGTACCCATCTTATAGCTAGAATAATACATCCTAATCTACCACGTATCTTCTTGACATTGGGCAGGAAAGATTCACCAGATTAACAACTCAGTACTTATTATTTTCAGTCCTTTCCCATAGGCAAGCTGTGGCAGATTTATGTATCTTTTCCTTGAGCTATAACTGATAAGACACTTGAGAATTTTCAGCCAGTCCTTATTCCATCTCCAGCATTTTCTGTTATGCTAAAAGAAGCATGATCACCCAACATTCATTTTGTGTCCACCAAAACAATTATTGCACCAATCAGTGGGCCAATTTATTTGTTCCTCTTACTTTGGAATTCTTCACAGGGTTAAAATGTACTAGAAAACCATAACTTTCAGCTAACAACAAACAAGACTGATTTTGAGATAACAAAATGAAACTCATCATGATGCTATGCACAGTGTTTTATCTTTCACAATTAACAATACAGGTAACCTTGTAGAGTTTTAGTATTTGAAAACTGAACTCTGTTATATAAAAAAAGACAAATCTGAATCTGTTCTTGGCTTGAATATCTCCTCTCTCTCTCTCTTGTCCTTGCATACCTACATTTCTTTCACTGCTCAATGTTCTTACAAAAGAACTCAAGGATTTCTCTTTTGAAAGCTAGAAAATTTTCCATTGAATATCTTTTGACACCATTTCAAAACTTTTTGATACTATGTGGAAAAGAACTGCCAATTCTGTTCTCTCAGGCAGTGGGCAGTGTTAGCTCTGTGCACGTTTTACAAGTACTATAATGGGGGTCGTTAATAGTGGCCTCCTGCAGGTTTTCATGGTACAAAGAGGCACTGACATGTAAACCCCATTTTCAGTCTTGCTGAATGAACAACAATTTTATGTAGCTCGTCTTTGCTCAGAACTTTATAACCTTCCCCTTTATGCCAAGGGCAAATAAAATCAATCACGATGCTGCACTATGTGCTTTGTCTTATGTGACCAATTCTTAATTAAAGAATAAAAAAAAATTCTACTGATAAGGGGAATACACACACATTTTGGAATGTTATTTGTAAAACAAATTTCATGTTTACATCAGAATTCTGTCTTTTGACTCAATGAGCATGTTGTTTAAGTATGTAAAAGAAAATCTATAATATATCCTTAATTGTTAAATTGACTGAGAAATGCTGCAGTGAAATAAAACTTTATTAAAATAACTTCTGTGTACACTATGATCTCAAAATACAAATTTTCACTGTAGGAAAATAGGTTAACATATATTTATAAACATAGATACATTACTATAATTTTACTTATAAGACACCGGCTAATTTGTTCATTTTAATATATCTTACATTTGCAGAAAATAAAACATACTGGTTCACATGAAACAAAAAATAAAGATGGAAGTTAAATGAACAGCAACATAAACATTATCAAGGCAAAAAAACAAAACATTTAATAAGTGGAATGGATTATATGAAAAGGTTAATATATGATTAACAGAAGAGAAGGTAGTTACATGGTCACACAAGATATACAATGTAAAAATTAAATTATAGTGAGCATACCATAGATTTTCATTTTTAAATACTTTGTTTTATAAACCCTATAACCCATATTTTCTGTAACTATAAACCCTATTTCTTATTTTGTTCTCTTCTAAATAACAAGGAGAGGGGGGGGGGTAAGTAACACTGAAATTAACATTTTTTCAAACTCAGGACTTGCTAAAAATAGTTACATATGATACTAAACCATAACTATATCATGTAATCATATAACACTGGCCATCTACAATACAACAACCAAGTGCATAAATCACCCCAATTTCAAAGCCATTCAAGATTTTTATATATATACTACAAATGCAATACCATTGTGTGTTTACATAGATTGACTTCTGCTGGAAAAATTTTCTAAAACAAATATCTCTCAGGCATTTCTGTGTTGGTAATAATTGATGACATGACTATTCCTAGACTTAATGCATTACAAATATCTTCAGATTATGGGTTTTTTCTAAGGAATAAAAGGAAATAATATGTTGAATTTCCAGGTGGCACCCTTACCCTTCTTCCTCAGGACTAAATGATTTGATTTTAAATTTTCTTTAATTTTAAATGATTTCAAAGGTTGGAATTTATCTCACAAATGGCAACACCTACTATAACTGTAGTCCTAAGGAAGAAGGGTAGGAGTGCAACCCAAAAATATGACATATTATTTCATTTTATTCCTTAGAACCCCCCCATAATTTGGAGATATTTCTAATCTCTATGTTATTCAATTATGGTTGTGTGTGTATGTATGTAATCAGTATGCTAACAGGTAGGTGATTTTGGCACCCTGTTATGTTTTATTATTATTGGAGGTTTAACGACCACCATGAGCAACTAGATGGGTTATAAGAAGCAGTTGCCCATCCCTAATTTAGGGTCACTGGGTTCCGGGGAAGGGAGAGAGCCAGTGCTGTGAGACAAACACAACATCCATGCCTCACCAGGATCCGGACTGATCTCTAACGAATGGTCAGGAGCCAGCGCTAAGACCACTGTGCCACCGGGCAGCACCTTGTTATGTTTACCAAAAGGGTACAGAAAAACACAAATTAAATATTACAAGAACATGGGTTAGGGGCACACCAGAACTTATTCACTTCAATTTTACAAAATACAAGCTTACAGCTAATTAATGTTAATGCAATCTTTTCTTTCCTTGATTGCCAAAATTCATCAGGTGAATATATGTTTCCAATAAATAGCAAAATCAGTCACATCTACCTCAAACTCTGGTGGGATAGGTAACTAACTTATTGATGGCATAACAAATGTTTTCTTAATAATATTGCTTCCCACTTTATACATGTGAAAATTGCAGAACTATCTTGGGGGGTGGGTGGATGTGTCTTCTTAAAAATGGATTCCACACATTTACTTGTAAGGAAATGATGGTACACCAAACCTGACTCTAAAGCAAAACTGAAATGTATTAGCAGATCAAGGAGAAAGTCAAAGGTGAAGAGAACTCAAAATCTGTGCATCTTTACATAGTAAAGGAGTGGAACACAACACAAAGAAAACAAAAGAAACACACTAATTGAACATGAAATATAAACATGGTAATTTAAGTATGAGACAATTTGTTTTGGAGTGGAAATGAAGAGAATATGTAAAAGCAGAAGAAATATATATGTATAAAAAATTATGTGAACATTTGATAAATGACATCTTAGAAATGAAAGTAATTAGATGTAGTTACAATTTTTCAGAAATTATTAAATTAACCAAGTTTATTAATCCAGTTCTTTAAAAAATCATAGTTTATAAAATGCAAGGCTGCCTTGGTGCCGTATATCAGAGTGAAGGACATTTAAAATTTTTAATGTATTATCTGAGGCAAATGTGCTTTTTAAAAAAACCCCATAGAAATATATACATTGTGATCATATTGATTTGAAGCTCTTACTGTATGTTGTTATGTATTCTCAAGCCTCGGAGTGGGGTACGTTTTTGCTTTGTCTTTTTTTTTTTATTATTTTGCAAATCTCTTTAATTTACTTTTTAAAGATTATGTTACAAAGTATCTTTTCCCCTGGTTAAATGTGGAAAATTGGTCATTGTCGAGATTTTATTTCTACTGCATTTTTTTTCTTTCTACAAAATGCTTGTGTAACTGGTTTTGGTTTGGAGGCTAATATTTGTTCCCCATCACTTCTGCTGTATCGGCCAACAATGGAAAGAGTTAAGAGGTTACAAGGTAGTAAAGTGCAGCACAGCTGGAAATTTTCGAACTGTGGAGTGTTTAATAATTATAGGTAAGTACTGTTTGCCATATTACCAATAACTATGTTTATATCTTAGCAGTCCACTTTGGAGATTCTAGAAAAAGCCTGTCCTGGACCTTAAAGTCCTTATTAAAGGATTCCATGAGGAATCAATGCTGTCCTTAGCTATGGTATTGTTAATATGCTCAGGAGCTGACTTCCCTGGTTTGTGCCCAAAGTCTAGGATACGCTTTTTTCCTTATCACTCAAGTCTCCAATATGGACATGCAAAAAAAAAGTGTTTTTCTGTATTATTTCACCAAGGCATTGAATTTAACTGCAGGAATGAAATCCAATACAACACTATAAAATAAATAAAAGTATTGAGTCTTCCCTTGCCTTACTCAAGATATATAGCTAATAGGAGGAACAGTGGAAGAGGACACTACAGATATTTTAAGTTATTTTACAGAGCTGTGGTTTGCTTTTGATGGATTTTCTGGCATGCTTGAAATTCAGTTGTCACCAAAGTTAACAGTGCTGAAAAATAAACAAAATCATGAGTGTTTATTAAGTTTTTAGCATATTATTTTCTTTTACTGTGATCTTTGTAATGTTTCACAGCAGCACGATTTTTTTTGTTACATTCAGAATACCAAACAACTGCATAGTGTTTGAGTGATTTTTTTTTTTTTTTTGTGACGTGAAAGAGTTTGTAGGTTTTATGGCACCATGTTAATTTTATCTGAACTGTGAAAAAAAAAAAAAAAAAAGAACAATGATGTAAAAATCAGCAAAATTGCAAAAACAAGTTTTTTATTTAGTGCTTTAGTCAAGCTGAAGTGTAGAGTCAGGTTTACATTTCATGTAATAATTACTTTTTCATTACATTTTGTTATCTAATAAGTAAAAACTTAAGAAACAGTTTAATGGACATTTGTGTGTTCAGGGCTTTATTTTTACAATGGCAATACATCCGTTGCCATCTATTTTTTCTTTTTGACACTGATTTGTGCTGCCATCAGTGACCACGTTATATCTGGCCCCTTCATCAGTTTTTTTTTTATTATTATTATTTACTGTAGTATTTGAATTGCAGGCAGTATTTCTGAAGTGTGACTTTTGGTAGCAAATTTACACTGTCTACAAAACATGAATTTGGAGAATCACAAACACAAATAATTATGCAAAGGAATAAATGAATAAAATTAAAGTACAAAAGGTACACCAAAATTTTGGCACTTACCATTTAAAAATTTGGTATACCTTTTGTACTGTAATTTTATTTATTCATTCCTCTACTTCATCCACTTTAAAAATCCAGCAACCCACTCATGAGTTACACCATAAAATGGTGGGAGGGTGATCATATGAAACCCTTTTTGCTGCTTTACTTTTTCTCCCTGGTGGTTGTGGGGCATCTGTTAATGCATAAACACCTGTTTAGAGGGAAATAATGGTATTAATGGAAAATTGAACCTGTCTTCATGCTTCCAGACAAACATTTTGGTGTAACATTACAAAATTTCATATTTTGATTATCTTTGTTTCTGAATTTCTTGTAGGATACAGGAAACATTTTCAGCATTCTACCGGGAGAACAAATATTTAATGGGTATTAAAAATATTCCAGGATGTAGGTAATTCTTTATTGCAGTTTTGTTGTTTTTACAGACCTGTAGTTGCATTGGTAGTTTTATTTTTTAGATCATGTCTTGGAAAATATGAGAAAGTCAAATATTTTTTCAAGAAGCCTTCACTGCATATATTTTTTATTGAATTCTATGGTTTCATAAGTAATGACAAAGCTTGTAACCTACAGTTTTATACATTTTTGTTTGCTTACTAATAGGGGAACATAAGTTACCTTAAAATTTATTTTGTAATTGTTTAATGTTATTGTTTCTTATTCTGTTTTTCTTTTCTTTCACTCTACAGCAGTGAAACATGGAAAAGTGCAAGTTTAGGCAAGACTAGAATTTGAAGAAATATAATAACAGCCACAAAATATCTATGTATGTAGGGACAGAAACATAGTGAATATGAACTATTCTGTTAATTGTGTACATGCACAGTAAATGTCCAGAATGTGGGGTTTATGCTATACTTCAACACTAATTCTTCTAAGCATAAAAAAGTTATGCCTTGATGCTTTCAGTACAAAACAAATGGTTTTATCTGCAGTTACTCATGACAATTCATTATTATCTACTGGAGAAATCAGTGTTTTCTCTTCTGCACTTAGACTTTATAGTGTAAAAGACAATGCAACTACAGCCAAACTCACATGGACTAAGAAAGCAGTGTTCAGTAATTATTGAGCTGCCTTTTGCCATGACATAGCTAAAATATTTGAGGTAATGCTTCCAGGGGCAGAAACAATGCACAAAGATTTTTCATTAAGCCCTAAAAAAAATGAAGTATTTAATTACTGATTCTCTTACTCCAAATTTTCGTAACAACATGCTGGATGAGGTTAAGCCATCATTCTATACTTTATGCTTTGATGAAATCACAAATGTTGAAGACAAGGAAGAACTTCAAACAGTAATAAGATACTGGTCTGACTGTGACACTGAAGTTGTTTCTCCACACTTAGAAATTTTTTTATTGCAAAAGTAGATGCAGAAACCCTTTATGCAAAAATAAATGCAGCCATTGATAATGCAGATTGACCTGTACAGAAATACATAAATTGCTGATAGGGTCTGACGGCCTCATGTTAACAAAAAAGTTCACACACTCTTCAATGAACATTTACCAACTCTACACACTAAATGGTCACTTGATATTGGCATATGTAACATTCATACTGTACACAATGCCTACTTATGTTCACTACAGTGACTGGCAAATGTGCTTCACAGTTACTTGTAGTAGTCCACCATTACTTTGATGGGTGGCCTACTACTAGAACAGAAGAATGTGAAAAAATTCAGCATAATTTTCAAGTTACCTGGGCACAAATTTATAAAACACTCCTCAACAAGATGGTTGTCTTTTGGAAAGGCAGCTAGCTCTATGACTGATTGAGCAGTATGAGGGAGTATTGCATTACTTTCTTAAACATATTCCATCCAAAAAGAGGAGTACATGGAAAGCAGATCACACAAGCTGATAGTTGGTCTTTTGCATAATACCACAATGAAAGTAGTATTGTATTTTGCCATTTCTCCTGCAGAACTGTTCTATAAATTCACTAAAATGTTTCAACAAGATGAACCCCTGGTCCACATTTTCCACACACACATTCAAAATTACAAAAGTTGACTCTGACGATAGTTGGGGCATGTTTGCAAATCAAATGTGATGAAAGCAATACAGTCAAGCTCAGAAAAGTATGTGACCATATTTGATGATCATGATAAACTTTTACCACTGAATAATGTGGTTTAACAGGCCTTGATTTCGTTTTTTTTTTTTTTTTTATTTTTAGCAGTAGCAACACTTGTGAGTGGCCTTATTTTTTACTAGCATATTGCATTATCTACTAGAGAAAGTTTATTAACATTATACAAAAGAAACTTTAACATTCCCCATCCATTAGTCAATCATGACAAATTTTGATTTCACCCCTGTAACTGTCACATTGTAATGCTGAAAAGATTACAAATATTTAGATATAACTCACCTTTTCATGACCTGACAGATTAATTCTAACAATTTAATTTGAATGCAATTTTTTTTATTTAACTTTATTCACAAAATTCAAGAACACTATTCAAAATCTTAAGTTATTTCCTATATGGTTTACGATCTGGGGTTTGGGTCTTTACATCATACCACTTTAAAACAGCAAGCCTGGGGGGTCAAACTTGTCTTTGGATGGACCTTTAACCTCAATACTCACGAGAGCATTCAAGGTTTGTAAGTTTAAACTGCCCCTCAAATCACCCTGGATTCTCTTCATGAAACTGACCCAACCTCACATGCAGAAGTAGATAAGGGAAATATACTGGATATTTCTACTAGTGCCAAAATGTTTTTATAATGTTTGTACTTTTTAAGAAACATTTGTTCGAAAACTACCAGTCCAAATCGAGCCCTGTAGTTTAACTACGGTATTGAAGATGCATACATTAATATTATTAGTAACATCTATGAAAATGCAAGTGCAAAGATTCGGCTGTTTGAAAATACAACACACATAAAAATTGGAAAAGGAGTGAGACAAGGTGACACCATATCTCCGAAGCTCTTTAATGCCACATTGGAAAATGTCTTTCAATCACTGAACTGGGAAAACAAAGGGATAAAGATTAATGGAGATTATCTAACCCACCTTCGTTTTGCTGATGACAGTCATTTTTGCAACTACCCCATCAGAGCTACAGAGTATGATCCAGGAACTTGCTGACAAGAGTAAAAAAGTGGGATTAAAAATGAACTTTCAGAAGACAAAAGTGATGTTCAATGCTTTTACAAGAAATGAAGATTTATCGATTGATGGAGAAAAGCTGGAGATAACAGACACATATGTTTATCTTGGACAGCAGATATCAAGTGAGGGTCACATTGGTGAAGAAATTAATCGGCGTACAAAACTTGCCTGGAGAGCTTTTGGAAGAAACAGCATAATTTTCAAGAGCAATATGCCATTATGTCTTAAAAGAAAAGTGTTTGATCAATGCATCCTTCCAGTGCTTACGTATGGTGCAGAGACGTGGACCTTAGCTAAAAGAGACATACAAAGGCTGCAGACAACTCAAAGCAGCATGGAGAGGTGCATGCTTGGTGTAACCAGGAGAGATAAGAAGAGGAACACGTGGATCCGAAAAATGACAAGAGTGAAAGACATCATGATCAGAGTTAAATCCCTGAAATGGCAATGGGCTGGACATATTGCCAGAAGAACAGACCATCGATGGACAGCCGAAATTTTAGATTGGATTCCAAGGGACAGGAAAAGACCCAGAAGAAGACCACATGGAAGATGGGTGGATGAAATTTGAAAGTATGCGGGAGTGACATGGGGGAGACTGGCACAAGACAGACCGTTGTGGAGGAAACTTGGGGAGACCTTTGTCCAGCAGTGGATTGATAATGGTTGACAATGATGATGATGATGATGATGACACATGCTGTCACTTAAACTCCAGCTCCTGTCGTGGTAGGACGTGACTTTTTGACTGATATTGTAGTCGTTGCTGTAAGTTTTAATTTGTTCTTGTGTGAGAAAAGAAAACAACTGAAAATAATGAAAAGAACACTAACAGATTTCTTTGGGGAAAAAGATGAGTCAAAAGGAAAAAAACAGAACTCTGGAATTTGAAAACCTCCCCCCTCCCCTCCCCTGTTCAAGCTCGAACTCAGTGTGAAGTATCAGCAAGAAAATCGCCGAAAATACAACAGTCAAAGGAAATCACTGCATCAGGAAGTTCATTAGAAGAATCTGAATCTCGGCAAAGCTCAACAAATGGTAAACCCGAGTGTTGGACTGAGGATCAAAGTAAGTATTTTTTGAAAGAGTACTCTTGGCTTGTTTTAAAAAAATGGGTGTTTAGGATGTGCCGTCTGTAAAACCGCCGGGAATGTGAACGTTTCAGAATTTTTAACTGGTGCAAGGCTTTCTAAGGAGTGGATAGATTGCAAAGTTAGATCTACGGCTGACGATAAGAAGCAAAATATGGCTCTAAGGAAAAATATAAAGGAGCACAGAGAAAGTCACGCTCATAAAGAAGCTTCTAAAATGAACGCAAAACGTTCTGAAGGCGTCTTTGAAAATATTGTTGAAAAAATAAGTAAAAATAAAGTGGACAATACGTACAAAATATTCAATACTGCATATTTCATTGCGAAGAACAATAGACCTTTTGCCAAATTTCCTGGTTTGATTAATCTTCAAAAGAAAAACGGCACTGAGATGGGGAGGATATTGCAGTCTAAGAAGACATGTACGGATATTTGCGATTCTATAGGAAATGACATGCGTAAAAAGCTTTGTGAAGAAATAGTCTCCCAAAATATAAAATTTGGTATCTTGGTTGATGAGTATACAACTGTAAGCTGACTCTCAGTACTCATAATCTGCATAAGAATGTCCATAGATCCGGATGATATAAATACCCAAACTCTATTTTTTGACTTGGTTGAATTACACAATTTAAAGCAACAGCAATAACTGAATCGATTATGAAGTGCTTGGTGAAGTACTTTCCAATAGAGCTTATTAAAAATAATCTGATATCTTTCACTTCCGACGGACCTGCTAACTTTGCAGGTTCCATATCTGGTGTGGCTCAACAGTTTTAAAAAAAAATTCCCGAACTTATTATATGGCACTGTGCAAATCATAAGTTAGAATTTGCTTATATTAATTCAACATTTGTCAAAATCATTACGTGGTTTCAGATAAGTTAGAACTTGCTGTCGGGGATGTAATTAAAGAGGTTTACGGCATACAGAGTTTTAAATCGTTTTGCGATAAATTATACTCTTTGTATCACGTTTCACCAAAGAACGCCCACGAGTTGCATCACTGTGCTGAAGAAATTGCAGTTTTGTTTTCTTCAATCGGGAGAGTTCTTGGAACAAAATGGGTTTCATCTAGTGAGCGAGCAGTATCTGCTGCCTGGAGTATGTTTCCAGCCTTGACTTTGCATTTTAAAGATGCTGATGCTTCAAGGGATAGTAAAGAAAGAAGCATGTTTTCTGGCTCTCTGAAAAGACTTACGAGCACATGCTTCCTGGAAAATTTGGCACTAATGAAAACCACCTTAAAGGAACTTAGTTCATTGTCACTGCATCTTCAAGGAAATTCTGTATCGTTACCAGAAGCACATTCGTATATTTCCCTTACAGTGAAAGTTTTACATGGTTTAGCTGATGGTGGTTTTGATGAGTTTTATTTAGTAGCATCAGATGCTGTAAAAGATATGGTGTTCAAAGGGGTGGACTTGCATTCAAGGGAATATAAATCCGACGGGAAAATAAACCATGTTCAGTTTTTTCGGAGTGTTGCCAACAATTTGTCTGCCGGGTTATTCAGCAGCGAGGACATTGCAAAACAACTTCAGGTTTTGTATCTGTCTTTCTGGCCGACCGACATAGATATTTTATATGGAGGAGGAAAGGTTCTAAGTTTATGCCGCATATTTGGATTGGAGGAAGAAAGGAAAATCATTTAAGAGTTTAGACATTTCAAGGAAACCAAAAAAGTTTCACATCATTTAAAAGTCTTATTAAAATCTGTTGCTGCAGTTGCTATATCAACAGCTGAGTGTGAAAGAGGTTTTAGCACCATGAATTTGATAATAACTGATTTAAGAAATGCTTTAAACGTTACACACGTCAGCAACCTCATGTTCATAAAAATAATCAGACCCCCTTTAAAGATCTTCAATCCCGAGCTGTATGTACGAAAATGGTTGAGTGACGGAAGCAGAAATGCAGTTTTTTTGGCTTGCAGAGAACGTGAAGAAAAGATGCAAGAAGACTTGTTGAAACAAAAACTTTGGAGATTATTTTAGATGATTTTTTTCCCAATCGAAGTTATAATAGATACTGCAGCTAAATAAATGGATATTTCAGACAAAGCCGAATTTCTTTACTTTGCCACCCCATATACAGTAGTTACTTACATATCTCTGCCTGAAATACGAGCTGACGTTTTTCTCCGATGTTTGTTATTTGAGTACACCTCCAAAAAGGGTGATACCTTTAATTGCACCGGCACACATTCGCGTGGTCTTTCTAATAAGAAACGTACTTCTGAATAAAGAAAACAGCTCTGACTTTAGCTAAATGTGACTATTTCATTTTAAAGTTTAATAACGGAATTTCCTTATACGGTTTTATGTGTACAACAAATGGGTTTGCGAATATTAAATTTTTAATGCATTTACTTGTACCATTGTAGTGTTGTCGCCAAAACCCGTCAAATCTGTGTTAAGCCTTTTTGACGAATTCTGACTATGGAGTCAGAAATAGACAAAACGTTGCGACGTCATTTTGACGGGTTTTGGCGACAACACTACAAGTTGTACGTTGCATTCCGGCAGCGAAAAATTCCCATTTCCACCACTGTATATCATCATCATATATAATATATATATATATAGCCACTTTATATATAGAACCGAGCTCCCTTTATAACAATGGTTCTTTATGCTTGCTATATATATATATATATATCATCATCATCATCATCATCAACCATTATCAATCCACTGCTGGACGAAGGTCTCCCCAAGTTTCCTCCACAACGGTCTGTCTTGTGCCAGTCTCCTCCATGTCACCCCTGCATACTTTCGAATTTCATCCACCCATCTCCTATGTGGTCTTCTTCTGGGTCTTTTCCTGTCCCTTGGAATCCAATCTAAAATTTCGGCTGTCCATCGATGATCTGTCCTTCTGGCAGTATGTCCAGCCCATTGCCATTTCAGGGATTTAACTCTGATCATGATGTCTTGCACTCTTGTCATTTTTCGGATCCACGTGTTCCTCTTCTTATCTCTCCTGGTTACACCAAGCATGCACCTCTCCATGCTTCTTTGAGTTGTCTGCAGCCTTTGTATGTCTCTTTTAGTTAAGGTCCACGTCTCTGCACCATACGTAAGCACTGGAAGGATGCATTGATCAAACACTTTTCTTTTAAGACATAATGGCATATTGCTCTTGAAAATTATGCTGTTTTCTTCCAAAAGCTCTCCAGGCAAGTTTTGTACGCCGATTAATTTCTTCATCAATGTGACCCTCACTTGATATCTGCTGTCCAAGATAAACGTACGTGTCTGTTATCTCCAGCTTTTCTCCATCAATCGATAAATCTTCATTTCTTGTAAAAGCATTGAACATCACTTTTGTCTTCTGAAAGTTCATTTTTAATCCCACTTCTTTACTCTTGTCAGCAAGTTCCTGGATCATACTCTGCAGCTCTGATGGGGTAGTTGCAAAAATGACTACGTCATCAGCAAAACGAGTGGGTTAGATAATCTCCATTAATCTTTATCCCCTTGTTTTCCCAGCTCAGCGACTGAAAAACACCCTCCAATGTGGCATTAAAGAGCTTCGGAGATATGGTGTCACCTTGTCTCACTCCCCTTTCCAATTTTTACGTGTGTTGTATTTTCAAACAGCCTAATCTTTGCACTTGCATTTTCATAGATGTTATTAATAATATTAATGTATGCATCTTCAATACCGCAGGTTTTCAAGAGCCATTGTAACTGCTGATGGTTTCACCGAATCAAAGGCTTTTTTCAAAATCGATAAAAGCCATGCACAATGGAAGTTCATATTACCTCGCTCTTTCAATTAGTTCTTTCAGCACGTGGATATGATCTATTGTGCTGTAGCCACTCCTGAATCCAGCTTGTTCTCTCGGTTGAGCCATGTCTAGTGCTACCTTCAAGCGGTGTGAAAGAACTTTAGTGAAGATTTTATAAACTACTGATAGGAGGCTGATAGGTCTGTAGTTTCCGAGATCCTCAATGTCACCTTTCTTATGTAGCAGGATCATTGTAGCGGTGTTCCAATCCTCAGGAATCTTTCCTTCATTAAGGCATCGAGTGAAAATTTGGGCGAGTACTGTTTCGATTTCTCCACTTGCTTCTTGTATGATGTCTACAGTAATTCCATCTTCTCCTGGAGCTTTTCCTCGCTTCATGTTCTTGATTGCATGTGCAACTTCTGCTGGAAGGACTGGAGGAACTCTGGTACTGGTATCTTTCATGATGTCTGGAGTGCATATATCATCCCTTTCATATAATTTGGAGTAGAAATCTTTCACTCTTGTCAAAATTTCGCCTCTATTTCTTGTTACAGAACCATCTTCTTTTCTCAGTGCCATAATCTGTTTTCTTCCCTTACTGAGATGTCCCTTTGCTATCTTTAGGCTTTGGTTGTTTTCAATTGCTTTCCTCACTAGTTCACAGTTGAATTTCCTTACGTCTTCAGTGATACTTTTTCTTACTGTCTTGCATAGCTCTATATATTCCACTTTGGAAGTCACATCTTCTTTAGTTGTCCTCATCTCTCTTCTTTTTTTTGCATCAACATTTTGGTTTTTCCTGATAATTTGTTCACATGCAACTTGTTCTTAGACCCAGCTAATTTTGTTGCTGTTTCCATAAGAGCTTTTGGTTACTTTTCTGTTAACTTCAGAGATGTCCACTTCTTCCGATGTTAGGCCTTCTAAAGCAGAGAACCTGTTCTTCAGTTCTAACTTGAAGGTATTATGGTGTTTTTTAAGGTTGGTTATGTCAATAGATTTTGTTTGTCTTATGAGCTTGCCACGTTCAAGTTTAGTGTTGAGGTGCATCTTACATCTCACCAATCTATGGTCACTACCTGTGTTGAACTTGTTTAGCACACTGCAGTCTTCTATGACGAATTTTTTGTTACACATAATAAAATCAATTTCACTTGTCGTCCCATTTGGATGTCTCCATGTCCATTTCCTGTGTGGCTTTTTTCTTGAAGAAGGAGTTCAAGATGAAAAACCCTTCTGCCTCTGCAAACTCAACGAGAGTATTTCCACGCTGGTTTCTGTTGCCATGACCGAATTTACCTACTGAAGTTTCATTCTGTTGCCGTTGCCCTATTTTTGCATTGAAATCTCCCATAATTATTTTCAAGTGCTGCTTACCTTTACTATTTAGATGACAAATTTCCTCATAAAATTCTTCAATTTCTTCTTCAGGATGACTTGTGGTGGGTGCATAAGTTTGAATAATCTGAGATATATATATATATATATATATATATATATATATGGGGATGTAAGGTCAGGTGATGCGTAACATCACAGCCTCTCCTTGACAAATGTCAACCCCGCCTTCTCGTGGTGCATCCTGTTCCCACTAAAGGGGCTCTGACGACCGCAAATAGCGGTATAACTATACCATCGGGATCAGAGGAAATGCTATCCCACACTCACCAACCCGCTTGGCCAGCGTGGTGAGTTATGGCCAAACACCTCCAAAATGACTCTACAACTTAAATCTTGGCCCTCAGTCTCCGGCAGCTGGAATGTACCTGGCCAAGGCAGCGGCCAGTGCGACATGAAGGCAGAGGGTGCTAAGAATCCCGGAGGACCGGACTAGGCTGCCATTTGATGCTGACCTTGGCTACCTACAACGGACCCTATCTTCTGATTCAAGGCTTCTTGAATTGGAAGAGGAACTACAAAGGATCAAGTGGGACATCGTCGGGCTGAGTGAGGTAAGGAGAAAAGGAGAAGATCTCATTGAACTGAAAAGTGGACATCTCTTCTATTATCGTGGGACAGATACTGGCAGAACTAGTGGTGTTGGATTTATAATAAACAAGAAACTGAAGGATAAAGTGGTAGAAGTTGAAAGTTCCTCTGACAGAGCTGCACGACTCGTTATCCAACTATCGAGAAGATACCAGGCTCAGATTATTCAAACTTATGCACCCACCACAAGTCATCCTGAAGAAGAAATTGAAGAATTTTATGAGGAAATTCGTCATCTAAATAATAAAGGTAAGCAGCACTTGAAGATAATTATGGGAGATTTCAATGCAAAAATAGGGCACCGGCAACAGAATGAAACTTCAGTAGGTAAATTCGGGTCATGGCAACAGAAACCAGCGTGGAAATACTCTCGTTGAGTTTGCAGAGGCAGAAGGATTTTTCATCTTGAATTCCTTTTTCAAGAAAAAGCCACACAGGAAATGGACATGGAGACATCCAATTGGGACGACAAGTGAAATTGATTTTATTATGTGTAACAAAAAATTCGTCATCGAAGACTGCAGTGTGCTAAACAAGTTCAACACAGGTAGTGACCATAGATTGGTGAGATGTAAGATGCACCTCAACACTAAACTGGAACGTGGCAAGCTCATAAGACAAACAAAATGTATTGACATAACCAACCTTAAAAAACACCATAATACTTTCAAGTTGGAACTGAAGAACAGATTCTCTGCTTTAGAAGGCCTAACATCGGAAGAAGTGGATATTTCTGAAGTTAACAGAAAAGTAACCAAAGCTCTTATGGAAACAGCAACAAAACTAGCTGGGTCTAAGAACAAGTTGCATGTAAACAAATTATCAGGAAAAACCAAAATGTTGATGCAAAAAAGAAGAGAGATGAGGACAACTAAAGAAGATGTGACTTCCAAAGTGGAATATATAGAGCTATGCAAGACAGCACGAAAAAGTATCACTGAAGACGTATGGAAATTCAACTGTGAGCTAGTGAGGAAAGCAATTGAAAACAACCAAAGCCTAAAGATAGCAAAGGGACATCTCAGTAAGGGAAGAAAACAGATTATGGCTCTGAGAAAAGAAGATGGTTCTATAACAAGAAATAGAGGCGAAATTTTGACAAGAGTGAAAGATTTCTACTCCAAACTATATGAAAGGGATGATACATGTACTCCAGACATCATGAAAGGTACCAGAGTTCTTCCAGTCCTCCCAGCAGAAGTTGCTCATGCAATCAAGAACATGAAGCGGGGGAAAGCTCCAGGAGAAGATGGAATTACTATAGACATCATACAAGAAGCAAGTGGAGAAATTGAAACAGTACTCGCCCAAATTTTCACTCGATGCCTTAATGAAGGGAAGATTCCTGAGGATTGGAACAATGCTACAATGATCCTGCTACATAAAAAAGGTGACATTGAGGATCTCAGGAACTACAGACCTATCAGCCTCCTATCAGTGGTTTATAAAATCTTCACTAAAGTTCTTTCACACCGCTTGAAGGTAACACTGGACATGGCTCAACCGAGAGAACAAGCTGGATTCAGGAGTGGCTACAGCACAATAGATCATATCCACGTACTGAGAGAACTAATTGAAAGAGCGAGGGAATATGAACTTCCATTGTGCATGGCTTTTATCGATTATGAAAAAGCCTTTGATTCGGTGAAACCATCAGCAGTTACCACGGCTCTGAAATCCTGCGGTATTGAAGATGCATACATTAATATTATTAATAACATCTATGAAAATGCAAGTGCAAAGATTCGGCTGTTTGAAAATACAACACACATAAAAATTGGAAAGGAGTGAGACAAGGTGACACCATATCTCCGAAGCTCTTTAATGCCACATTGGAAAATGTCTTTCAATCACTGAACTGGGAAAACAAAGGGATAAAGATTAATGGAGATTATCTAACCCACCTTCGTTTTGCTGATGACGTAGTCATTTTTGCAACTACCCCATCAGAGCTGCAGAGTATGATCCAGGAACTTGCTGACAAGAGTAAAGAAGTGGGATTAAAAATGAACTTTCAGAAGACAAAAGTGATGTTCAATGCTTTTACAAGAAATGAAGATTTATCGATTGATGGAGAAAAACTGGAGATAACAGATACGTATGTTTATCTTGGACAGCAGATATCAAGTGAGGGTCACATTGATGAAGAAATTAATCGGCGTACAAAACTTGCCTGGAGAGCTTTTTGGAAGAAACAGCATAATTTTCAAGAGCAATATGCCATTATGTCTTAAAAGAAAAGTGTTTGATCAATGCATCCTTCCAGTGCTTACGTATGGTGCAGAGACGTGGACCTTAACTAAACGAGACATACAAAGGCTGCAGACAACTCAAAGAAGCATGGAGAGGTGCATGCTTGGTATAACCAGGAGAGATAAGAAGAGGAACTCGTGGATCCGAAAATGACGAGAGTGGAAGACATCATGATCAGAGTTAAATCCCTGAAATGGCAATGGGCTGGACATACTGCCAGAAGGACAGACCATAGATGGACAGCCGAAATTTTAGATTGGATTCCAAGGGACAGGAAAAGACCCAGAAAAAGACCACATGGGAGATGGGTGGATGAAATTCGTAAATATGCGGGAGTGACATGGAGGAGACTGGCACAAGACAGACCGTTGTGGAGGAAACTTGGGGAGACCTTCGTCCAGCAGTGGATTGATAATGGTTGACAATGATGATGATGATGATATATATGTAGCTATCGAGAGTAAATTGTATATTTAGTTTGTGTGTGTGTGTGAAATAATACTATAAAAAGTACATTTCACCTTTTTTAAAGATAAATGAAAGTCATTGTCAGTTTAAAAAAAGCATGTTGCAAAGCATTGTGTTGCTTCGAAAAACCACGACGAAAAATGTTTAATTTTTGAAAAGTCCACCTATGGGGAAAAAAATTACCAACCTATTCAGAAAAATAATAAGCTCCAACAGAAAATAAAATGACATACGAGTTATAGAGGCATCATTAGCATGGCAGAAGACCCCCAACACGCAAGCTATTCGGCAATTTCATAATGTTGGATGTCGCCTGACTGTCGAGTGAAAGGGTTAAATGATTAGGTTGCATCATAAAGCTGAAGATTCATTCCTTGCACAGTTATTTAGAATATGTTCCAGAAAGCCTTAATAAAGTAAGTAAAGAGCAGGATGATAATTTTTACTTTGATATTGTACACAAGAAAACAAAAGGGGGAGGGGGGACCAGAGACAATCAAATGTGAGAATGATAGCAGTTTACTGTTGGTGTTTGAAATGAGAAACTAACATCTCATCATGGAGGGAAAAGACCATTATAAAATTCTCATTTTAAAGCAAATGAGCAAGATATTTATCTAAAAAGATCAGATATTTCAAATAAACATCTACTTCAGCATAAATATACTTTTACATTCTTCAATTCTGATATCAAGTCATGCATTATTTTGAACAGCAAGGCTAATACAACATTCAAATAAACACATTACATTTCAGAGAATGTATACAGTCATACTTTTTTTTTCAAGGCTGATAAAGAATACATATATGATACAAATAAATGAATACCATTTTTGAAATTAGCACAGCAGCACATTTAGCCCAAGCAGATTATTAAAATGCAAACCTCATTCCATGTTTTAAATTGCAGGTCTGCAACATTTATCATGACACAAGAATCTGAGACGAATACTTTGCCACACTGTATTTCTTTCAGTGGATCCTCATGTTAAGGTTTTCAAACAAGTCATTTTGAAAAGCCATCTTGACACATCTAAGTTCACTGCAATTTTGTAACTTTGTACTGAAGTTAACAATAGATAGACATTTGCATGCATTTCTGTGGGAACTACCACATTTTGTTTTACTTTGTAAAGCAAAAACTTAATTATCCATCACAGGTATATTTGATTTCATTGAGATACTTTTACTCATTTTACTGGCTTCAGGATTCAGCGTACTACAGACAGTTTGACGCAGCACATTTTGTGGCAAACAATTTTCATTTGCCCTTTCACTATCTGCCTTTATTTTAAAGATAATGGAAACTGAGCAAAAATACTAAATTAACTTCCACACTTGGTGCATCACATTAATATATTTGTATCAATGTATGGAATTGTAATGAAAAATATATACTTCAAAAATGGAAATTTTAAACAGCTGAAATGCTGTTTCAAAGTAACTATAATAAAGTGTGTGAACCCAACACAAAACTTACCATACTGGGAGAGAGAACTTCACCACAAAATTTAACTTAATGAATAAAAATTAAAAAACAAGATAAAACACATTTTCAGGTTTTGGAAAATCAAAGCATAAATAACCTAATATATTACAGTCTTATTATTTTCATCGGTGTCAGCATTTGGCATTGAAAGCTGTTATAAATATATAATAATATCATTTGCTAGGTGTGAAAGGAATAGCTGCAGGATAAAATGGATATGGAGAGGGTCTATTAACATTGAAGTTGACAGGCTGAGAGCATGATGCCATATATGATGGTCCAGGAGGATAAGGAGCAGTAATGTGAGTATTGTTTATTCCCTGCAAAATTTCATTACCTGTAGGAAGTCTCTGAGGGGGCTGAGGTGCAGGCCGAGAAGGAACAACAGGAACTGGGGCCCAAAAAGAAGGACCAACAGAGTTAGAAGGAACTGGTGGTATCATACCAGCAGCTCTGACACCATGAGCATTCAGAACAGGTGTTGTAGGAGCAGGAGGCTTTTGACGATTAGGTCTTGGAGGTCTTGTTGGAGGACTTTTTCTTGAATCTGGTGTCTGAAGCAGCAGAGCCATTTTTTCTGATTTTGCACGACGTAGATGAGCTAATTTACGCTTCTCTAAGTATTCTTCAAGAAAAGTTTTTATAGGAGTCTCCCCATCTAAGAATCTATTCACATATTCCTGTAAATAACAAAATTAGTAAATACATAATCTGAAACAAAAACAAAAAAAAGTGTTTCAGATACATAAAAACATGTACATCTATAAAATATTTAGTGAAAGAGCAAATGTGCAGAAAGTACATGCATTGTACAACCCCTCCAAAAATACTTTACATAAAATTTTTAGACAATTTTTGGATCAAGTCCTGAGGAATGCTTACATTCTATATGAGAAGTAAAATACAATGCAATAAATAAAGCTTAACTCGAGTTTCACCTTCAGATGATTGAACAAAGCATCCAAAAGTATTCGAAAGGTGAAAAAAAGCCGAACACCTAGCAGACCTAGTCCTAGTCTGAATCCACTAAGACTGACAACTTATCATTTTGCAAGCCACATACCACCTAACCCAGTAAAGAAGTAGCCTCGCCA
The DNA here is from genome assembly GCA_039090855.1 of Macrothele yani. Lineage (NCBI taxonomy): Eukaryota > Metazoa > Arthropoda > Arachnida > Araneae > Macrothelidae > Macrothele > Macrothele yani. The sequence continues at coordinate 1,909,773 of CM076995.1, read as the reverse complement.
ACAATGTGCTGTTTACTGTAAAAAAAAAAAAAAAAAACTTGCAAAGAAACAAGAATTTGGTGTAAAGAGTGTGAAGTGGGACTTTGCCTTGAAACATGTTTTAAAATATATTACAAATAAATTCTGACGAATTTTATGTTGTGCAAAGGTAGTAATAAACTTTGTACATTTGTATTTTATGTACCTACAATAATGTAATTGTAAATAAAATATTCTTCTCAAATCATCAGTTTTATGTTGATAACACCTGAAGTGTATGCATCTGAGAACATTTTCTCCTCACTAAATTAAATGTGCAATGAAGTTTAAATAATGCATTAAAAAAAAAAAAAAAGAACTGAACATTTTAATTCTTAAATATGTATAGATAAAAAATATACAATATATCATGCATTTAACCAATAATAAAGCAAAAATTTTCATGCATGATTTATTATGTATTAAACTTTAGGAATAGTAAGATCTTTTGGCTGAAACATCAGCCTTGTTCACACTAGAAGCAAGCACTCACGTGGTTGACATCGTTTGCAATTCGGACGTACCCTTCAATACACATCACTAAGCTGTTCTCTGAGATTCAGAGGTTAGCTCCACAAAGAAATACAAACTATCAGATAATTTTTATTTACTGTTGCCATATCAAACTTCTCCATTGACAGTGATCTTGACATACAACTCGAGCTTCACTGACATCCATCACAAGCCGTACACAAGATCTTGATGTACCCTTCAATATTCCAATTATTTGGAAATCTCTACTGGCAACAGCCAAAGAAATGTGATCCACATGAGTGCTTGCTTCTAGTGTGAACAAGGCTGTGTTTCAGCCAAAAGATATTACTATTCCTAAAGTTTAATACGTAATAAATCATGCATGACAATTTTTGCTTCATTATTGGTTTCTCCATATTATGTGAAATGGCCTTTCTACCGAAATCATGCATTTTTCGAAGTGATAGTGGTCCAACACCCTCAGAGGCCAGAGTTAAACAGTGCAAAGTATTTTTAATTTGGAATCTGTAGACTAGTTGTTTGCACAAGAAGGTACCTAAATTTTTGATCCTTTACTTGATGAGCTGAAGTGGAGCAAGCCAGAAATGTAACATATCCCACAAGATGACATTTAGCACCTCTTCAACTGAATACAGTCAGTCAGCACTTGTACTCAAGCAATTGGGATCATATATTAATTTCAAAAATGTGCACAATTTTCATAGATATCTTTAATGAAGCTCATTACAGTCATTTAAAACTCTGATCACTTATTCCTACAACTAGTGCTTTCTTTTATTGATCATTCTGATCGAAATCAGATCACTCGCCTTGTTCTAGTTTCCATTTTCTTCAGTTGTGTCTATGCCCATTGTAGCCCTCTTTTGCTCACTGGTTTCTTCTGAGTAGGGGAGTTCATAACTGTGGTCACTGTTGTGAAGCACTTCTTCTTGCAGATACTTTTTCATGTTTAATAATATAACTTTTCATTTTGTCATAGTGTTTACTGGTCTCTATGGTCAGTGTTGTGAACTGCTAATTTCTGAAGACATTTTTGTTTTGTTTTGAATAATGGTGGGGACATTTTTGTTATTAATTCTTATTTAATTCTAATGCAAGCTGCACATGGGATTCATAACTAATTTTTGGCAACAAGTCAATAAGTTCTATATAACTTTCATAGTGAGTTATTTCTTTTCAGGAAGATTTTTCTATAAGTAATTTTGTTAACAACTGAACCAGGTTAATTATTTTCTGGAAGTATTTATTTTAACTCTGTGTGAGTTCTTTTGTTGAGATTTATTTAATCTATAAACTCACTTGCCACATTTGCTTTTCACAAATTTAGATGGTAAATAAGATATTATAACTATACTAGTTATCCGAATTTATTGGTGTAGAAAAAATCAAAGTTTCCAAGCTTTTGCACATCAACCAGATGGCTTTTTTCAAGGAAGGTAGACAGCAAACTGTTTGTTGTCTACCTTCCTTGAAAAAAGCCATCTGGTTGATGTGCAAAAGCTTGGAAACTGATTTTATCTACACCAATAAATTCAGATAACTAGTATAGTTATACTATCTTATGTATAGTTCGTGTACAGTTCCTTGCATTATTATCTAGATGGTAAAGTTATAATTTAACGCTTTATATGTACGTTTGGCACCAATTCCCCCTTCCCCTTTTTTTCTTACAGCTGAGTGAGAAGTTAATCTTATTTTGTAAAAGACATAAAAATCCAGGAAAATTTTTTATTATTTTTACAAATTTTCAGAATTTGTACATAATAGGATCTTTATAAATTCACAATTTCTATAGAATTTAAGCATTAGAGTATTTCTTCTGGTAAGCGTTTTGCTGTATCATTACTAATGAAATATCTTACTATTAAGAAAATTACATTATCAAGCAAAAGCCATGACAAATGTTCACATAAGGTCTTGGTACAGAAAAGTTTCTCTCCTCAGCATGATATGAAATGGTACCTACCTAAGCAGCTGCTTCATGATCTTAACCATAACCATCAAAGAAGTAAGCCACCAAGAGTTTCTGTAGACCACACATATTTACTCTGAAAACCTATCAAAAGCATAAATGACACTCTAGGACATCCACGGAATCCTTCATTACTAACAACTCATTCTGCTTGCAACATGGATTCCCCAAATCTGGCAACACCATCAATATTGGCAGCATATTCACCAGATTGACACTCTTTCATAAAATCTTAATCTTGGTAGTAAATCTTGGGTCTTAAACCATGGCTAGCTTACCCCATTTGTTTTCTGAGAACCTTTTTTTTTACTTATTTAGATATTTATTTATTTATTGAGGATTACAATAGCAAAGATTTTTAGTCATTCCTTAATGAAAATAATATTTTTGGTGCATGCTTTCTGTTACTTGATGGAAAACATTGTTTCTGTTGGGTAACAGGAATGGTATTTTGGATGCAATTTTTATTCCAAAGGATTGTTTCTGTAGTGAAGAGGGAAGCAAATGTGGCCAATGGTACAGTATATTTGAATCACTCACTCCAGTTCAAGTATTTCTACAAATTACTTACATTAAGACATAGTACATGATTGTCTTTTTCTTGCATTCAATCTGAAGTTTCAGAAGTGTTGGTTGAAGTCCTCTACTTTGCACAATTTTTAGTTTATTCTCATCTCAAAGTACATGATTGTCTTTTTCTTGCATTCAATCTGAAGTTTCAGAAGTGTTGGTTGAAGTCCTCTACTTTGCACAATTTTTAGTTTATTCTCATCTCAAAGCAGAGAAAATGCTGTCTTTTCCAAAAGTTTATTAATGATTTTAATTCATTATAATTCACAGCATACCCATTACATGCTGCATAAAAAATATCACTGATTTTTATTCATTAACACATACTAATTATGCATGGCACACAATTAAAACAGCTGGCATGGAATACATGCTCTGCTCTCGCAGATGAGAGCAGGGCTACAGGGTCTAGCTCTTTGCTGAGCAAAGCCTTGAAAGTGTACACGCAAGTAATTCTTACTGAATATGATGAGGGAACAAGCAGGCAAAGTTTTGGTGTCAGCCCAAACTTGAAATATATTGAACATGTCAGCAGTCATGTTTGGCAGCAGTTGTTTGCAAAATGATTCCCTCTGTTGGAGCAAATGAATTTACCTGAGTCTTAAAGCACTTTCTTTATTTTATTTGAATTCTTTAGCTTTGCTATCCTAGAATATACACAACTGCTAATTTTGCAATTGCAGTTACATATTTAATATTCATAAATACACTGGTGTCCCAAATTCAAGTCTGGATGGCATTTGTAGGGATAAAAAGAAAAACATGTAACAGCAGGTACAGATGTTTGTCATGTAAAGAGACAATCATAAGGGTAAAAAACATTTCATAAGAATAGACAAACATGTACACCATGAAAATTAACACAGCATTCAGACATCTCTGAATTGACTGTATTTTTAACTGTTCTCACATAATATCAATCACTCGGAAAACTTGAAAATTTCATCGCCCTGGAACAGGAATCGAACTAGCATCTCCCCATTACCTTTTTGAGCATGCTCAAAAGGTAATCGGGAGATGCGGGTTCAATTCCATCCCAGGGCAATGAAATTTTCAAGTTTTCTGAGTGATTGATATTATGTGAGAACAGTTAAAAATACAGTCAATTCAGAGATGTCTGAATGTTGTGTTAATTTTCACATTTTTTTTATGTATTATGACAAGAATATTTCTTCCACACTATAAACATGTACACATTTTGTGTGTACAGGGTAACATCCACAAATGCCATCAACACGAAATGTAAGAATGTAATGCAAAAATGTTTTAATAAGGAATGTGATCAACTCATATGGATAGACAACTCTCATGATGACAATATATAATCACCACCAGTTGTTGATGAACTTTGGAGCCAAAGAATTCTCTTCGTTGATGAGGGTGATGCGTAACTCAAGAAGGGTTCTCAGAGTGAGCCAAAGAGCTGCTATGTGTACTCCCAGAACATCCCAGGCATGCTCTATATGGTTCAGACCTGGAAACCTGGCTTCCAGTCCATAAGCCAAATATCCTAACTGTGCAGGAAACCATCAACAAGCTGAGCCCTGTGTGCGTGAGTGTTATCATTCATTAAAAAGAACTGAGAGCCAACAGCTTCAAGAAAAAGTGTGACATAGGGCTCTAGGATCTTGTCCCTATAGCACTCAGCATTCACATTGCCTCCCGCGAACATGTGGAATGGTGTGAGGCAACTGAGCATAATGCCATCCCACCGCCTCTGAAGGTGTCTCGTTCATGCACATTTGGAAGATCATTACAAGTTTCCTGTTCCCTTCAGATGAAATGCCAATAAAAATCCATTTGTAGACTGAATCTGGACTCATCTGTTAAAAGAGCAGCAGCCCACCTGTATGGGTTCTCAGAACGATATTGCCTGCACCAGTTCAAGCGAGCTCTCCCGTAATGTGTAGTTAGCAGAAAAATAAACCATGGGTCTCCTGGAAGAAAGACCAATTACATTAAGTCTTTGGTGTATTGTTTACCTTGGTACCATAGTGGCAGTGGAGAGCTCCAAAGACAATTGCTAGGCTGTATAGAACCTATGATGCTGCGTTTAAAGCTACATAACTGTCATTACAAGTTGTCATATGCCTGGATGACCTTGGCTAGGCCTTTGTGATACCCTACTGGTGTTCCTGAATTGCTGCCATAATGGTAAAACCACTGTGGTTAATATTCAAGTCCCTTAAGAGCTGGGGCTGAGACTGGCCTGCTTCTAGTCATCCTATTGCTTACCATCGTACAGTGTCGGATACTCATGTATGAGGCATTTGTAACCACTGGAATGCTTTTTACACGCACTGTCAAAAAGAAATGCAACTGCCATTCCCTTTTGGTTATAAGTATGTAACTCAATTTACATATAATCTAAAGAACATTAATGAAGTATGACAAAGCAACATACACTCATGAGCCATAACATCATTACCCCAACTACCTAACATCACTACAAAACCAGCTCACATCCGATGTGGCATCAACTCTATTTGATTATGGAAGAAGGTGTCCTCATGTATTCTGTAGCAACTAGATAAAGTGATGTACCAAAGTTTGGCAATGGCAGACTGAAGACAGTTCATCGCACTGAATCCGACAAATTTTTGACTGGATTCAAATTATGGGAATCTGGCCGACAAGAGAGCACACACAATGCTTAGCCATGATCCTTGAACAATTACTACAAAATTCAGGGCTTGTGACACAGGGTGTTAAACTACCAGATAATTTTTACTTACTGTTGCTGTATCAAACTTTTCCATTTACAGCGATCTTTACCCATAGTTATTGATCCTTGAACAATTACTACAAAATTCAGGGCTTGTGACACAGGGTGTTAAACTACCAGATAATTTTTACTTACTGTTGCTGTATCAAACTTCTCCATTTACAGCAATCTTTACCCATAGTTATTCATGCATACTATTTTTAAAATATTATTGTACTATTTTTTTCTTAATTTAAAGAACGTATTTTGTGTGTGCATGCAATATAGTATGCAAGAATATAGTTATTCATGCATACTGTATTGCATGCACACACAAAATATATTCTTTAAATTAAGAAAAAAATAGTTAAAGCATGTGTATTCTTTCAGCCCTACTTCAGAGGAGTTCCTCCTGGGAAAACATAAACTTCAGCTAGGATCCGAGTGTTTGTTCTACGTCTACGAAGAGGTGTGGGAGTGGGCTAGTGACTTTCACAGTATCTTAGTTATGTTGTTTCTTTAATTGGTCAGGTGGTTGGCCATAGGGGATGTGTAACACTGTTGATACATCTGCTCGGTGAAAGAGCCTGTGACATTGCTAAAGGCTGCGGTGACCTCTGATCCTTCGCCTTTCGGATAGAGTTACTTCAAGTTCCTAATGGCTATCCAGAAATTTTCTTGTTTCATATCAAACTGCTCCCTAGATATTCTTTGAAAACATAGGATAGACGGATGCACAAATGGACACACAAAGTGCAAAAATAAGTGCAAAGTGCGAACGGATACACAAAATTTCAAATCTACCTCCGACAGTTAGCAAGTTATTTATCAAAAACAGGTGGACGTACAGACAGATAGACAAAAAACTGCTAATGTGGTGTTAGATGTAAGAGTTGCATTCTGACCTTAAAGTCATCCTGTAAATTTCAAGTCTCTAACCAAGGAGGTTCAATAAAATATTAGGTAAGTGTCCAATCCATGATAATATTTCTAGTGTCAGTATTTATCTATACGAGGTCAAAACACACACACACACACACACACACACACACACACACACACACACACACACACACACACACACACACACACACACACACACTTTTTTTCTATGAAAAGATATTTTCTGGACACCCACTTATCAAAATCCTGGGTGCGCCACTGACCAGTGCTATCCAGATATGTGGTCAACACATAAGGCACCACTTGGTCTGAAAAACTGCCAAGTAAGATCTGGAAGTGGGGTGTGTTGAATGTGGATGATGTCCACAAGAACAATAATCATACCATGATATTGCACTGCCTGTTCGTGGTTGTAGCTATCTGCCTTCATGGTGTTTAATACAAACCCATCTGTCAGCATGCTGGAGAGTGGACCCATCAGACCAGGCAACTTTTTTCCAGTTGTGCAATGCAGATTCACAGTGCTCCATGTTTACCTAAACTATCAACCAGAGATAATTGCCCCTGTCCATCACATTGGGTGGATGCGTGTATCCATCTTCTGACAATTTTAACACTATTTCCTTATGGCAGTATTTAAAAGCCCAAAACACCTGCAGTCTCCGAGATGCTGACCCCCACCTTTCTCAGGTCAATAATCATTCCCTGTTCAAACTCTGACAAGTTGTTTCCTTTTCCCACTGCATATTCTTCATACTGTCCATGTGGTCTATATATGCTCCTTACCAGTTGGTGTCACCACTACTATGGGCTTTTGGATACATCTGCTTCTGGAAACTGGTGGTCACAAAAATTTGGCCCATGAATATATACTTGGATATTCACTGAATTACGACCACCTACATAAAACTTTGTGGACCCTCCTTTTGCCTGGAGAATGGCTGCCACATGGTATGGCACTGATGCCACAAGGTGTCTGTACAGATGTGTGGGAACTCACATCTGTACAGACACCTTAGTGTTCCACACAACCTCCCACAGATGTGCAATTGGGTTGAGATCATGCAAATGTATTGGGCCATTTGAGATGTCTGATATCAGCACTGTGTTCATTCAGCCATTCCTGCATGTCTTCTGAAATCACTGCCCACCATAATTAAAGAAAGTAATAAAACCTAAAGACTGGAGTTATTTTCTAAGTTGAAACATACTTCCACAAAATAAAAAGCACAGATACAAAATATGATTGCTTCAAAATGTACAGTAACATACCTCAGTTTCATCTTCAATTTCAGCTGTAGCTGTTTGCAAAAGTGCCAAAATAGTATCTGGAGTCTCCATATCTTTTACATGTTCTGGAAGAAAAAAAAGTGTTGGAAGAAATAAGTTCAGTTTCTTCTAATTAAACAATATATGATAAAATAAAAATACCAATGTTTACCACAATCAAAAGGTTTATTATACTTCAGGAAGACGCTTTAACGTCTGTAAGTTCTGTTTCACACGTTCTATAAAGTGGATACAGTCTGCGGTGGTGCATTAACTTATTCAATGAAAATATAAATCGGTTAAAAGTCCTAAAAATGTTACTCACGAAAGTGCGTGTTCAATCCGACATCAGTAGCTTTTGAGAGTTTTTTTGTCCAAAGTTGTATCTTACTTCAATATGGTCAGTTGTTAGGGTTAGCTCGAGAGCCATTTCGTCAAAAGTTGTACCCTACTTGATTATGTCCAGTTGTTAGGGTTAACTCAGTTCTGGCTGCGTCGACATCATGTTGAATGGGTAAAGATTTCCAGATAATAATTAAAGATTCTTGAGTTAAGAGTTACTATTTACATACCACTTGAAGTTCCACGTCGTACTTGGCAATTAGGGCTATTTCGTCAATGCTGCACTCTCGTAGACTTGCCGAAGAAATCTTCAAGTTAGGTCAGGTTTATAAAAAATTTAAATAGCTTTAAAAAATTCCATGTAAAATCATTATATACACCACCCCATACCGTCCACAGTCTCAATCGCAGGACGCGCGTTTCACCTAGGCTCTACCCTGGCGTTTTCAACGGAGACTTCATACCCTCTGTCGAAGTCTGCTATCTGAAAGTCTCGTGTCCACAGTGCGCATGTTCCTCATGTAACCCATCGTCAATGCCATCTAGTGTCAAGTAGCATCAACTTTATCTTCATCTATGCCATTCTCATCCTTCCTTTTTCTCTTCCTCTCTCTCCTCTCCCTATTCAATTTCTTCTCAGTTTCAATCAGGTTCCTCCAAGCATACAAAAGGTTGTATGGACTGTTATTATTGCAGTTAAATTGTTTGGTCTTATTTATTAATACTGCGTCTGCTACTTGTATTGTTCTCATATTATTCTGCTGGTTTAATATTGCAATTCCATCCCAATAGGGTACACATTGATTATCCAAACAGAAATCAATAGGTGCTGTTTTATTCTCTCTTCTGCTCCAGTTCTTCATGTGTTCAGTCAATCTGGTTTTAATATTCCCTTTTTGTACTTCTTATATATTGGTTGACAATTTTATTTTGATTATTTATTATTGGTATAGAGTAGACACCCGCTTTTTGTAAGATTGGGGTCTTTCTGTGATAGTTACCAAGAGATTTCGTTATACGTATCTCTCATTCGTACACCAAAATCTAGGTCAAGTTTTTTACATGTTTTCTTCATAATAGTTGTGATCTCCAGTATATATGGTAATGATTCACAAAATTTTATTTCCGGTTGAGTCTGTGTACTCCTTTGTTATTTATTTCTAGGGTTGCATCTATTAATAAGGTTATTTATTTTCTTCACGTCATATCCGAAGTTTATTGCCGTGTTCTTTATCCAATTTAATTATATTTTTAGTATTTGTGCATTAGATGTATGAGTAAACGCTCTATTAATATATGATCAGAAAGCTGCCAATTTGTAAGATGCTGGGTGGTAAGAGTTCTCAGGAATGATATTAATGATGTCAGGTTTTCTATATACTTGGAATTCGATGTTATTTTGTTTATGAGATAGAAATATGTCTAAGTATGGTAAGACTCCATCCTTTTCACGCTCCACTGTAACATTAATTGTTTCATAATAGTTATTATATTCATCAATGTACATCTGTAGCTGGGTATCATCATGCTGCCATACCATAAGGATGTCATCCACGTACCTGCAAAACATCGATGATTGTTGTATATCTGTTTTCAGTCTCATAGATTTTTCGATGTTCTGTAAAATCACCTCTGCCAGTAAACCCGAAATCGGCGATCCCATCGGTGCTCCCGATAATTGTCGATATATTTTGCCTTCGTAACCGAAATAATGGTTTTGATTAATAAAAAGAAGTGCTCTTATTATGTCTTCAATTTGCTGTGTTGGTATTTTATTTTCACACAACCTTTCAACAATGAGGTCAATGGCATCCAGAGTACGGATATTCAGGAAGAGGGATATTACATCAAGGCTGGTAAGTCTTATTTCCTTATTTTAATTGATTTCCTTATCCTGTATTAATGTAATTACTTCTGTGGGGCTGTTCACAGTATATTCATATATTACGAAATAACCCATCGATCGTAATAACAACATCTGACAAAACTAATCAATTATTTATCATGGATAAGATAGAATATGATGAAAAAATGCAAAAAACTATACAAGATTCATTGTTTGAAAAGTCACAGTGTTACTATAACCATTCAAAAGTTTACGTGCTTACAATGACTTTAATGAGAGTAATAAGAACCTTACCTTTGCTAGGTCTGTTCTAATTTGAAAAATATGCATTTCTCTGCATGTTTTTTCCCATTTTGAGCTCTACAGTTGGTTTGGGCTTCTGGTGCGGCAGTTTTATGTTGTCTTCAGCTCGTTCTTTATTTGATAGAATAATTCTTTAATCCGTACTGTGGCAATGATACTTGGTCTAAGAACCTCTATTTGACTTAAAAACCTATTATTTCACTACCGGTTAGGGTTATATAAACGTCAGTGAAATAATAGGTTTTAAAGTCAAATAGAGGTTCTTAGACCAAGTATCATTGCCGCAGTACGGATTAACTAGAATTACTCATTCTGTCAAATAAAGACTGAGATGAAGACAACATAAAACAGTCGCACCCGAAGCCCAAACCAACTGTAGAACTCAAAATGGGGAAAAACGTGCAGAGAAATGTATATTTTTCAAATTAGAACAGATCTTTTAGCAAAGGTAAGGTTCTTATCACTATCATTAAACTAAATAAGATTTAGGCATTGAAATCATAGACAAAGACCCAACAGAAAAAATAAAATGTACATCACAGTTTCCTTCCTGACATGATTAAAAAGAAAGCATATCCTCCCACGGGAGCTACAACCCCGAATATCTATGGTAAAATAAAGACTCATAAACTTGGAAACCCACTTAGACCAATTGTTGCGAAAAATAAGTCACCTACGATAAATTTTGAGCAAGCACTATATAATTTTTTAACTCCTATCTACAAACAACATGAATATACTGTGAACAGCCCCACACAGGTAATTACATTAATACAGGATAATGAAATCAATTGGAATAAGAAAATAAGACTTACCAGCCTTGATGTGATATCCCTCTTCCCAAATACCCCTACTCTGGATGCCATTTGACCTCATTGTTGAAAGGTTGTGTGAAAATAAAATACTAACACAGCAAATTGAAGACATAATAAGAGCACTTCTTTTTATTAATCAAAACCATTATTTCGGTTACGAAGGCAAAATATATCGACAATTATCGGGTGCACCGATGGGATCGCCGATTTCGGGTTTACTGGCAGAGGTGATTTTACAGAACATCGAAAAATCTATGAGACTGAAAACAGATATACAACAACCATCGATGTTTTGCAGGTACGTGGATGACATCCTTATGGTATGGCAGCATGATGATACCCAGCTACAGATGTACATTGATGAATATAATAACTATTATGAAACAATTAATGTTACAGTGGAGCGTGAAAAGGATGGAGTCTTACCATACTTAGACATATTTCTATCTCATAAACAAAATAACATCGAATTCGAAGTATATAGAAAACCTGACATCATTAATATCATTCCTGAGAACTCTTACCACCCAGCATCTTACAAATTGGCAGCTTTCTGATCATATATTAATAGAGCGTTTACTCATACATCTAATGCACAAATACTAAAAAAATAATTAAATTGGATTAAGAACATGGCAATAAACTTCGGATATGACGTGAAGAAAATAAATAACTTTATTAATAGATGCAAACCTAGAAATAAATAACAAAGGAGTACACAGACTCAGCAGGAAATAAAATTTTGTGAATCATTACCATATATACAGGAGATCACAACTATTATGAAGAAAACATGTAAAAAATTTGACCTAGATTTTGGTGTACGAACGAGATATATAACGAAATCTCTTAGTAACTATCACAGAAAGACCCCAATCTTACAAAAAGCGGGTGTCTACTCTATACCAATAATAAATAATCAAAATAAAATTGTCAACCAATATATAGGCAGTACAAAAAGGGAATATTAAAACCAGATTGACTGAACACATGAAGAACTGGAGCAGAAGAGAGAATAAAACAGCACTTATTGATTTCTGTTCGGATAATCAATGTGTACCCTATTGGGAAGGAATTGCAATATTAAACCAGCAGAATAATATGAGAACAATACAAGTAGCAGAAGCAGTAATAATAAATAAGACCAAACCATTTAACTGCAATAATAACAGTCGATACGACCTTTTGTATGCTTGAAGGAACCCGATTGAAACTGAGAAGAAATTGAATAGGGAGAGGAGAGAGAGGAAGAGAAAAAGGAAGGGTAAGAATGGCATAGATGAAGATAAAGTTAATGCGACTTGACACTAGATGGCATTGATGATGGGTTACATGAGGAACATGCGCACTGTGGACACGAGACTTTCAGATAGCAGACTTCGACAGAGGGTATGAAGTCTCCGTTGAAAACGCCAGGGTAGAGCCTAGGTGAAACGCTCGTCCTGCGATTGAGACTGTGGACAGTATGGGGTGGTGTATATAATGATCTTAACTGGAATTTTTTAAAGTTTTTTAAATTTTTTATGAACCTGACCTAACTTGAAGATTTCTTCGGTAATTCTACGAGAGTGCAGCATTGACAAGATAGCCCTAATTGCCAAGTACGACGTGGAACTTTAAGTGGTATGTAAATAATAACTCTTAACTCAAGAATCTTTAATTAGTATCTGGAAACCTTTACCCATTCAATATGATATCGACACGGCCAGAACTTAGTTAACCCTAACAACTGGACATAATCGAAGTAGGGTACAACTTTTGACAAAATGGCTCTCGAGCTAACCCTAACAACTGACCATATTGAAGCAAGATACAACTTTGGACAAAGAAAATCTCAATAGCTACTGACGTCAGATTGAACATGCACTTCCATGAGTAACATTTTTAGGACTTTTAACCAATTTATATTTTAATTGAATAAGTTAATGCACCACTGCAGACTGTATCCACTTTATAGAACGTGTAAAACAGAACTTACAGACGTCAAAGCGTCTTCCTGAAGAACCTTGTGGTCACGTAATGGTGTGTGAACTTTATGATAGAATCACATGAGATATAATGGTTTATTATACATTGACTATAGTTTCGCAGAGTGTTTGGCTCGGCATCATCAGAATGAATGGAGAGTAATCATTCAAATCATTGTGACATCATCAGAGTTCTGATAGTCATGGTTTTTGGTGAGTTATTTCCACGTACTTGAAAGAATTGGAGTCGATGTCATGTTGTTGACAAGCTGTGAAAAGTTTCGGTATATGTGGAAAGCTTGATAGTCGAATCAGGTTTATCAATTGAGCTTGATAGTCGAATCAGGTTTATCAATGAGTGTAGCGTTTCCAAGCTAAAATTTATGATTATTTTCATGACAAGTTAAGACATAGATGACCTCTTCAGCTTATAGTTCCTTACGTATTTCATGTGTTACTTCACACAAAAACTTAAAGCCCTGCGGGTCTGTCCTGTATATGAAAGTCCACATTCACAAGGTAGGCCTATCTGATAAATTCCCCAGGAATAATATCTTCGACATAGTCTTTTGATCCGTAAAAATTCATCTTGTTTATAAACGGGTTTGAAAATAACTTTGAAATTAAAACTCCAGAATTTTTGAAATTCTAAAGCAAATCTGGGGAGCAAATGGGATAACCACTCAATTCTGTCATATTGGGTAGTTTATTGGCATGAGCGAGCAGACAGGCTTCGGTTTCCTAAATTTTGGACAGCTTTGTCTACAACGAAAGGGCTAAATCCTATGTATGCTGCAATTCGTTTAAGAAAATCAAGCTCTTTCTGCAAGGAATCCTCAGTTGAGCATATATGTATTTGCACGATATACGTATGTGTAAAAGGCAGAGTTTTTTTGTTTCCATGGGTGATTTGATTTTGCATGTGGGGGTAAGAAAACAGCAAATGGTTTTCAATAAACTTTTGCACTAAAGGATCCTTCAGAGCGTGACACAAGGACTTCAAGGAATGGTGAGCAACCATTATTTTCAGTCTCGTATGTGAACTGTATATGAGGATCAACTGATAAGTTCAACTAATTTAGGTATTTGCGAATTCAAGCCATTCCAGAGAACAAAAGTATCATCTAAATATCGAATCCACAGGTCAAATGTAACAAGCTGAAAAAGTTTGCCCTCAAAGTGACGCATATAGACTTTGCATGAAATAGGCGACAGTGGGCTACCCATTGCAAGGCCTTCCGTCTGTTGGAAAATTCTTCCACGAAAAAGTAAACTGTTTTGCCTAGTACAAATTTCCACGAGTCTCAAAATATCTTCTACTTCCGGTTGGCTGAAATGATGTTCAGTGAGACTAGCTTACAATGATTTGAGGGCTCCATTCAGTGGGATACTTTTGAACATGGATTTCACATTGAAGGATTTCCCAGGAGTTGATGACATCATCAGAACTTTAAAACTTTTTAAAGTTTAATTTCTTTAAAAAAATGTATTGTTTCCTATTTCTAACACAAAAAAGAGCAAGCATTTTTCTTTTTGCTTACAAAAAAAAAATTTACAGTTCAAAGTTGGAACTTCAACTCTCTGTTGACAACTTTTGTGCCCTGTAAAGTTTTTTTTTCTTTTTTTCGTAGTGAGCACGTCATAGGATTTTTGAACATTGCTTTTACTCTAAAATGCTTCCTCTGCCCCTAGATATACATACATGAGACCAAGGAACAAAAAAGCTGAACTTTTTAACTGGGTGAAAAATCAGAAAGTAAGATGAGAAAGTGTGAATATAACATGGCAGAAGCAAGATGGAATTGTTCACTGTAATTTATTTATGTAAATATTAAACAGGTACACATCATTGTATTCACAATATAAAATTACTGAATTCAAAACAAAATAAAATTGTTTTAGAAGATATTGCTTCAAACATAGCTTTTGTGTGTGTGTGCGTATTAGAACATCTGTTCAATTTTCCTCGTGTTGCTTTCTTATCAGCAAGTTCCATGGCCATATTTGTCTTTTTTGACTCACTCTGCAGCTGCACAGCAATCTTTGTTTAGTTTTTCTTTTTGTTGATATCATTCCCTTCCCATTTCTTCATCGTTACTTTTCTTCTTCTTTTTAAACTTTTATTCCCTCAGATGACAATAATGTATCCAGCATGCTGAAAGAACTTTCAGCCTGATGACCATGAATGCATGATATCAAAGCTTTCACTACTTTAGATAAATGATGTAACTGCGAGAATATGAATACTTTTGAACACCTTGCATTAATTCTAACAAATTTTCAAACTTTGTCACTTCCATTTTTCGAAAATTTCCCCTCCCTTATGAAACTTAAGTGCAGACATTTATGTGGTAAAGTAACATTTAACAACAACACAGGATAGTGAGAACATTGCGGGAAGAAAAAAATGCAATTAAGGGAGAAATCTCCACTTCGACCAACTTCCGTTTTCGGAAACTTTTTCTTTCATTTTTAAGCTGAAATGCAGTATTTCTGAAATAAAAGAATATTTATGAACAATACTTGACAGGAGGAACATTGCACAAGAGAAAAAAAAAGGGGGGGGTATGATAACGAGAGAAATCTTTGCTGCATTTAACTTCCATTTTCAAAAGTTTTGAAGGATGGAATTCCGCCCTTAAACAGAAAATGAATCCCCCAATCCCCACAAAAAATTCTATTCAGTTGTGCATTGATTTTGAGAATGCCCAAAATGAAAACACGAATGGCGGAATTCTTCATATCCATGGAAGAATCTCATGCCTTTAGACAACAGGGAAATCTTCGCGCCGTCTTAACTTCCGTTTTCGGAAATCGTTGCCCACAGTTTCATGCTGAAATACAAGCAGTTATGCAATAAAATTATATTTAGCAACAATACTGAGCAGAAGCAACATCGTGAGAAAAAAAGAAATTATGATGACGGGAAAAATCTTCACTCCATTAAACTTCCACTTTTTATAGTTTTGAAAAACAAAATACTGCAAATAAAGGTAACTTGATCATGCTAGTTATGTTACAAGAAAATAACTTTTACAAGAAAGTTCATAAGTTGGGAGCTTTCGACCTTATCTTAGGTCTTCATCACGCCAATGGAGGACTAAGATTGTTGCCAGATTCTACACTTGAATTTTTTCTATTTTTGTTGCCAAAACTTGAAAACAATTCGAAAATTGAATGCCTCCTTCCTCAAAAGAAAGAAAACCTAAAATTCTCTGGTTCTGTTCCTTACCATCCATCCTATGCAAGTTACAGATTCTTTTAGAAGTTTTTGTTACCATCTTGCCATTAAATCCCCCCCAAACATCTTGAAACTTCTACAAAGGGATGCGGACAAAGTTGAAAATCTGGACCTCCCAGGAGTTTACTGCATTCCTATCTCTTCTTCAACAGATGATAACTTAATACATTGGAGCACATACAGGAGCATTAACCACAGAATTTTAGAACATAAAAAAGATGTTTTGAAAGCCAACCCTAATACAGCCTTGTCTGTTTTGACAATCGAAGACACATCTGCAGTTCCCTGCTGGAACTAATTGCTTCTTTTGACAATCATTTTGCCCTCTGTTACTGTGAAAGCCTGGAAATTATTTTCAACTCAATGACTTGCAATTCCGAATCTCCTCTCTACATCCCGTTGATCTGTAGATCAATTCTAAGTTTTGGCAACAAAAATAGAAAAAATTCAAATGTAGAATCTGGCAACAATCTTAGTCCTCGATTGGCGTGATGAAGACCTAAGATAAGGTCGAAAGCTCTCAACTTACGAACTTTCTTGTAAAAGTTATTTTCTTGTAGTAACGTAACTAGCGCGATCAAGTTATTTTTATTTGTTATTATGGTTCCGTATTTGCCCATCATCGTCATGTTTCAAACAAAATACTGTCCTCAGATGGTAACCCCCCCCATCCAATTATCTTCAGTTCTGCATCGATCTCTAGAATGAACCAAATGACGACAGAAAAAAAAAAAAAAAAAAAAAAAGCAGAATTCCTCGATTCACAGAAGAACCTCATGTATAGGACATAGCAAGAAATGATTAGGGTATTCAAAACAAAGGTTTTAAGTGAAATTAAATAAATAAAAAAAAAACAGTACTTCATCAATCACTCTGTAGTAAAAACAATTTTACAAGTCATGGAAATGGCTCAGAATCCATCATAAAAGGATTAAGTACTGTTTTTTTTACTTTCATTTCATTTTAAAAGGAAAAAGGGGGCAAAAATGCTTGCTCTACTGATTGGTTTTGAAGAAGAGGCTGTTAGAAATAAGAAAACATGCATTTCATTTGAAAAAATTCCTAAAACATACAAGGTTGCTTTTTCACTATTACCAAAGATATTAAAAATGAAGAACATGATCAGAAAAATATAAAACATAAGTACAGTCAGGCCCTGTTGTACCACCACATGACAATGAGGTATTACATCAAATCTGACAGTAATTTTTAATATATAAATATAATATCAAAGGTATTGTTTACTTAATATTGAAAGGTATTTCGCACGTTGTCTTACAGAGTGACAGCGTGCGAAATACCTTTCAATATTAAGTAAACAATACCTTTGATATTATATTTATATGATATAAAGCATATTTTACCATAAGCCAGTCCTTAGGGATTTGTCTCATGATATGCATATTTTGTAATAATTTTTAAATTACACACATTTTGTTAATTATGGTTCTGTAAAAATCACAATTAGCATTAAATTAGAAACATGTTAATTAGAAAAAAAAAGCACACAGATATGCTGTGTACTTAGTGTGTGTGCACTGTAGTTCAAAATGTCAGTTTCTATCTTGGAAGCTTCTGCCATGCAAATGTCCCCTTGCTGTTATGTAAATAAAATCTGAAATCACATATATGTATGAAGCTCAAATGTAACGGCATAAATATTAATAAATAAATTTAAAAAATGTGGAAATTTACTTTGTTTAGTAGAAAGACAAAGTTAACATTTTAATTATAAGGAAATGAATAAAAAAATCATGTTAATACTGAAACTTTATCAAGTGAAAATTTATTACCCAAAATCATTTTATACACCTGTTTCTTCTAAAAACCTTGTGTATTTTCATTTGTGTTTTAGATTTCAATCCAATTATTTTCAGAGCACGATCAAATTTAAGCAGTGCGTTTGAAATATAGCCATCTGGGAAATTTGCTTCAATGAATCTTCTTAATTATATTTTATGACTACAAAACTTGTATTACTGAGATAGAATAAAATAGCAATGTTTATTCACAATTAAATATTTATTTTCACATCTGCTATAGTTTTGCAGAGCATCTGGCTCAACATCATTTGGACAAAAGGAGCATAAACATTCAAATCATTGTGGCATCTATAATAGATAAGTTCTAATTACACTTATGAGTGCTGATTACATGGCTATATAATCAAAAGTATAATTCAACTAATATGTTGACAATACTTTCTACTATTTCACACATTACGTAAGAACAAATAAAGGTAACTTGATCACGCTAGTTACATTAAATGAAAACTTTTACAAAAAGTTCGTAAGTTGGAAGCTTTCGACCTTATCTTAGGTCTTCATCACGCCAATGGAGGACTAAGATTGTTGCCAGATTCTACATTTGAATTTTTCCTATTTTTGTTGCCAAAACTTAGAATTGATCTCCAGATCATCGGAATTGCAAGTCATTGAGTTGAAAATAATTTCCAGGCTTTCACGGTAACGGAGGGCAAAACGATTGTCAAAAGAAGCAATTCGTTTTGCTTCGTTCCAGTGGGGAACTGCAGATGTGTCTTCCATTGTCAAAATAGACAAGGCAGTATTAGGATTGGCTTTCGAAACATCTTTTTTATGCTCTAAAATTCTATGGCTAATGCTCCTGTCTGTGCTTCCAATGTATAAGCATAGATGCCAACCTCTAAAAGTAGTTTTCAGTAACCAACATGTTAATTTTTCAGTAATTTTCAGTAAAAAAAATTTTTTTTTCAGTAATTTTCAGTAATCTAGTCTACAGCGGCAAATCTGGGTATTTAACACTGCAACAAATTTTAATCTGTCAGAACTATTAACGAAATAATAATAATAATAATAATAATACAATACAAAATAATTTGCTAGTGGAAAAATTTAAAATACTGTCTACCAGAAAAATATAATAAATTACCTCCAGACACAAAGAAAAATTATTCCTTGGAATGTTGGCCAAATTATTATGATAAACTGGCTGTAGTTGCCATTTTGGCTTTAGTTCAATTTGCGAAAACTTCTTCTGATAGCATAGTTCACTGTGTGCAATGCTGTTTATTTTTTTACTAATAAAGAAGACAACACATGAGTACTTAAATTAGGTCTGAATTCATTCATGGTTTTTTTCACAATATTGAAAATTCTTTCTGTACTTGCATTGCTATGAGGGACTATTAAAATCATTTTCATAATTTTGCTTAATGATTCATACTTCAACTGGCCACTTTCATTTTTCATTAAAGAAATTCTGTGCCACACTTCATCCATTCTCTCAGAAGTAACAGCACAGTTAAATTTTTCAAACTGGTAGTGAGCAAATTCAGATTCCACCTTATCAGATTCTTCTGGTTTCAAAACTGGAAACAGGGAACACATATATTGGACTGATGCAAAAGAAACGCTTTGCCTTAATGCTACATCTGCAATTTCAGCATGACTCAGAAATTCATCATTAAGTGGACATTTTCTTAAAATGTAATTGCAGCCTGCCTTGTAAAATTCCCTTACCTCAGAATAAAAAGTGCCACTGTGTCTTCACCCAGATCTGCAGTTGTGCCCATATAAGATCTCGCTTTTGACCCAATTACGAGATCACAGTTTTCTTTTTGATTTCTCCTTCTTTCAAAATTTCCATCTGCAAGAGATATTGCTGTCACATCAAATGCCGATGGCTTGATAAATCGTACAAGCAATTCAGATAACAGACTATGAAGTTTTCTTTTTAATTCATGCACAAGCGGAGCTTCCTGCTGTAAGAACATGTTAACAGATGTAAACAAAGGAAGAGTAGCAGATAAAAAAAGACAATAAAGTTTAGATGAAGAATTTCCAATCATACTTGCAAGGTTCTTATACTGTGAATTAGCTTCTTTATTGTCACTGAAATAATGTTCTAGAGCCTCCCACTGTTCTAAAAATTCTGTCGATGGATTCCAAAAGTGATAATCAGCGAGTATTGACATGCTTTAGAATTTTGTGTGGTTTAGTACCACAAATAGGCTTGACTCAGTTTTAGATTGTTTCCTCTTTGAACTTTTCTCAAAAAAAAAAGTACAACTGTATCAGAAACTGCTCAACATTAAATCCTTTCAGTTGAGTAGCAGATTTTTGTGCAGATAAATTTACTAAATGGCATGAACATCGCTGCAATATGATTGCAGGCTGAACCTTCTTTATGTGAGAAACAACACCTTTTACTTGACCTATCATAGTGTTAGCATTGTCACAGGAAAATGACACACAGTTGCTCCCCGAGATATTTATTTTAACAAACTCATTGTTCAAAACGTTGAATATTCCTTCACCTGTATTATTACTTGATTCAACCAATGATAACAAAACAGTTGAATTTTTCCCTATTTTTTCGTCAAAATATGTTATTGTAATGGGATACAGTTTATTTGCTTGAGCATCATTACTTCCTTACGTAGATAGAGAAAAAGGATTTTTTTTTACTTTAGATACGATGTTACTTGTAGAAACACTGGCCATGTGCTGAATTAGTGCAGTAGCCTTGGTTCTTCCACACGAATATTTCTTTTGCGATCGCTGAATCGGGAAACATGGCTTGAAATAACGGTTTTTCAAGCCTTCAGTTTTCGGAAATTTATCTAACATTTTCAAGCTGAATTGACTTCAGTTTTCGGAAATTTATCCAACATTTTCAAGCTGAAATACAAATATTTATGGAATAAAATGATATCTAACAATACTGGGTAGAGGAAACAATGCGAGAAAATAAAAATTACGATTACCAGAGAAATCTTACCTCCATCTACTTTCAGTTTTCAAAGGATGAAATTCCGTCCTCCGACGGAGAAAACGATCCTCCCAAAATTTAAGTTCAGTTATGCATCGATTTCGTACATGGTCCTAATGATAACAAAAAGGACGGAATTCCTCGAATCTGTGAGATTTTCGTCGCCGAAAATTACGGGGAAATTTTCGGGCGGCCTAACTTCCGTTTTCGGAAATTGTTGCCTACAATTTTAAGCTGAAATTATGCAATGAAATTATATTTAACAATACTGAACAGAAGCAACATCGCGCGAGAAAAAAAAAATACGATTACGGGAAAAATTTGCACTTCGTTTAACTTCTGTTTCCGAACGTTTAAAAAGACAAAACAACGTCCCCAGACGGAATACGACCCCCCCCCCCCACCAACTAATATCCCGAAAATGACAAAAAGAAAAACAAAAAACGGAGGGGAATCCGCGGAAGAATCTCACGTACGAATTACCCGCTGAATCGATTTCGAATATCGTAAGATAACGCTAAAATATAGATGACCGGTAAATTTTAACTTTTGGCGCAAAATTGGCGCAGATTTCGTCGAAATGGCGATTTTTTAGCAGAATGGCGCAAGAACGTTTTGGCGCGGGCTGGCGCAATTAGCGCAGGTCTGGCAGCCCTGAATGTAGCATTTAATTTTTTCCCCCAGAAAAACTTGAAGAACCAACAAAAATTTTTAAGTTGATGAAAATTTGCTTTCTATCTCAGAAAATTAAATCAAATGGCGATTTTCCGTAATTTCAGCAGCGTTTCCGTACTTCCGTAACAGCAACCAAAAATCCGTAAAATTACGGGAAATCCGTACTAGTTGGCATCTATGTATAAGTTATCCCCAGTAGAAGAAGAGATAGGAATGCAGTAAACTCCTGGGAGGTTCAGGCTTTCAACTTTGTCCCTATCCCTTTGTAGAAGTTTCAAGATGTTTGGGGTAGATTTAATGGCAAGATAGTAACCAAAACTTCTAAAAAGAATCTGTAACCTATAAGCATAGGAAGGATGGTAAGAAACAGAACCACAGAATTTCAGGTCTTTTTTTGAGGAAGGAGGCATTCAATTTTCGAATGGTTTTCATATTTCTTTATGAGGGAGTTGACTGTAAGAGCAGGGAAACCATGAGAGAGGGCTATAGTAGAAATTTTGGCGAGTTCTTCTTGAAGAGAGAGTTGGTTGTTGTAAATGATATGAGCCCTGTATATGTGGGACTTCAATGCTGCAAGCTTGTAGAGATGCAAGGTGAAAGAATTGTAGGGAATGATGTTAGTGGTCGCAGAAGGTTTACGATAGACAGAATGAGTAATGGAGAGATCAGCGTTTCTGCAGATAGATACATCCAGGACATCAATTTTGTGGTTTACTTCCTTAGATATAGTGAGATTAATGGAAGGAAATTTTTCCGTAATGGAGTTGATCAGTGTCTGTAGTTCAGACTCGGAATGTGGCCAGCTAATGAAAATGTCGTCTACATATCTTAACCACAGGGAAGGTTGAAAAGGGTGTTGAGGAATGATGGAAACTTCAATATGTTGCATGTAGATTTCTGCAAGCAGAGGGGAAAGAGGTGAGCCCATGGGGAGACCAGATTGTTGCCTATACACAATTTTGTTGAAAACAAAACAACTGTGTTGATGAATAGTGTGGAAACAATCATAAAGATCTTTGATAAGAGTACTGGGGGGTTCAAAATGAAGAATCAATTTCTTCATGAGGAGCATGTAGGAATCAAAATATGGTACAGAGGAAAACAAAGATTCTACATCAAGAGTATACAGATTAACACTAGGAGAAAAGGAATTAGGAAGTTTGTGGATGAAGTTTGAAGTAGAGACAACAGTATGAAGATGTAACTTGTACAAAATTCTAGCAGATAATGCTTACCTTGGCATTCCTTTCTAGCGATGGGAACATTTCACGCACGTATTTTCCAGTCTTTGTTGATGTTATTGTCCTAAAGTCCGTTGTATGCGATGACTGGCTAACTTCTCACACTTTTCGCTGGGTATACTCATTGGATCTTTGCCTTAGGTTTCCAAACACATCAATTTTTACCGTTCTTTATACTCGAAATTTTCGCCCATCCTCTGGAGCGTGGCGACTTTACCACCGATGTTCGTGGTTAACTTCGCGCAAATGGAGTCCGATACTCCTTGTTGCCATTCGTCGGATATACTTTCCTGGATATATTTCGTTATCAAGCCCGGCTGGCGCCATCTATGTTTCATTAAAAACAACTTTTTTTTTTTAACTTTTTTTTTATTTTTATTTTTTTTTAATTTCTTCTCCTATCCTGGTTTTCTTGTCTTTTTTGCCGGTTTTTCTTTTGTTGTTGTTTTTCTTGTCTTATTAGTTCTTTCCACAGGCCCGATAATGTGCTAGGGTCGTTCTGGTTACATACCCTTTCTTTATTTTTATAGATTAATATTGCTTCTTCTCTCCTCATTTGCCTTTCCGATTTTTTATTCTTTTTTAGCATTTTAATTTCATCGAATTTTGGGAATGTCCGGTTTTCCATGCAGAATTGCACTAAAGCAGTTTTGGCTTCTTTTTTTTGCCAATTAGATATGTGTTGTTTAAGTCTTTTTTTTTTTTTTTTTTAATTTTGTACAAGTTACTTTGAAATATCGCACGTAAAAGAGAATAGTAGAATGATTAGAGCTATATAATAGTCAGAATGAGAACTACTAATTGGAGTATAAGGATGGTTGGCTGCCAGGGATTTGCATTTGAGGACCAATCTCTTTTCAAGGTTTACTGCTGGAGAAAAAGAATATTCAACTAAAGGTCTGATGGGGTTACCAGCTTTATGCAGTTTCACTTACAGGAAAAGCCTGGGAGTTCGAAAGTAAGGAGGGGGTGATATATCACCAAGGAAAGATTGAAGAGTTTCTTTCTTAGCTAATCTGTCAACTGAGTTTTTGAGTGAGTTGGTGGTGTCTGACTGCAAAGGAATGCAGTTAGCAGAAGTAAGAAAAGAATGCACTTTTTGGTTTGGTTTAGTGTTTCTTTACCAATGATGACTGTGCAACCAACTTTATCTGCTTTGCATACGGCAAGGTCATTTTCCTGAATAAATGACCTGAATTCTTTTAAACAAGAAGAAGAGTACTTGATTGGCACAGAATTTTGCTTGGATAAGATAACAGCAGCGTTGGCACGAAGGATAGGCTGGTGAACAGTCTCAGTTCTGTGGATGGCTGATTCTATAACAGAAACAGTTTGTGGAACATTGATAGGAAGAGCAGGTGAAAATTTTGGGCCTAATGATAAGAATTTATCCAAGCTAGGAGGAATAGTGACAGAAGAAAG
Organism: Macrothele yani; assembly: GCA_039090855.1. NCBI lineage: Eukaryota > Metazoa > Arthropoda > Arachnida > Araneae > Macrothelidae > Macrothele > Macrothele yani. Next base: position 1,885,238 of record CM076995.1, on the reverse strand, counting down.
ATTTACATACTTTGGCTTGTCAGTAGAGGCTGAAGACGGAGATGTTGCTTGACTTTTTTGCTTGGAGAATAGAAAATTAAATTTTTTTGTATGGCGAGCATATTCATTTACTTCAATTGTTGAGAGGGTTTGGTTAATACGAACCATGAAAATATCAAGCAAAGCAGGATGAGTGATTGGTAGGAAATGTTCAGTTTTAGCAATGGAGGAATGCAGGTCACGGATAGTGGCAGATAGGAGGTTATGGCTGGTCTGCTGTAGTAACGCACGGCACCGTCCTTTGAAGATGGGTTTGCAGATCTGAAAAGCTTGGGGAAGAATACCTGAAGACTTGCAGGAAACAAGAAAACGAATACTGCAAAGAGAATTAGTAACTTGGGTCCGAAGTTTCCGGAAGGAAATCCAATCTTTCGTCCAGTCCAAAATAAAATGCCCGGAAGTTGCGTAGCTTTGAAACATGATGATGATGGGCAAAACACGTAACAATATTAACAAATAAAGGTAACTTGATCACGCTAGTTACGTTAAATGAAAACTTTTACAAAAAGTTCGTAAGTTGGAAGCTTTTGACCTTATCTTAGGTCTTCATCACGCCAATGGAGGACTAAGATTGTTGCCAGATTCTACATTTGAATTTTTCCTATTTTTGTTGCCAAAACTTAGAATTGATCTCCAGATCATCGGAATGTAGAGAGGAGATTCGGAATTGCAAGTCATTGAGTTGAAAATAATTTCCAGGCTTTCACGGTATTGGAGGGCAAAACAATTGTCAAAAGAAGCAATTTGTTTTGCTTCGTTCCAGTGGGGAACTGCAGATGTGTCTTCCATTGTCAAAATAGACAAGGCAGTATTAGGATTGGCTTTCAAAACATCTTTTTTATGTTCCAAAATTCTATGGCTAATGCTCCTGTATGTGCTTCCAATGTATAAGTTATCCCCAGTAGAAGAAGAGATAGGAATGCAGTAAACTCCTGGGAGGTTCAGGTTTTAAACTTTGTCCCTATCCCTTTGTAGAAGTTTCAAGATGTTTGGGGTAGATTTAATGGCAAGATGGTAACCAAAACTTCTAAAAAGAATCTAACTTATAAGCATAGGAAGGATGGTAAGGAACAGAACCACAGAATTTTAGGTCTTCTTTCTTTTGAGGAAGGAGGCATTCAATTTTCGAATGGTTTTCATATGCTCTTACAGTCAACTCCCTCATAAAGAAATATGAAAACCATTCGAAAATTGAATTCTAGTTGAATGATGCTTACCTAGGCATTCCGTTTCTAACGATGATTCACATTTCTCGCACGTGGTTCGGTCTTCGTTGAAGTTATGGTCCTATTGTCCGTTGTATGTGATACAACCATTCATCACACTGTTCACTTTGGGTAGAGTCAGTAGATCTTCACTTAAGGATTCAAAAATATTAACTCTTTACTGTTATTAATACTCTAAATTTTTCGCCCAGTCTTTGCGCATCTTCAGGAACGTGGCGACTTTTCCACCGATGTTCGTGGTTTACTTCTCGCCAATGGAGTCCGGTACCCCATGTTGCCATTCGTTGGATACGCTGTTTTAGATACGTTTCTTGAATAAGCCTAGCTAGCCCCATCTATGTTTCACTAATTCTATTCCTCCCCCCTTTTAAATGGTTGTTGATGTTGTCTTTCCGTTTTCTTCTTTTTTTTTTCTTTTCCTATCCCTGTTCCCTTGTCAGTTTTTCTTTTGTTGTTCTTTTTCTTGTCTTATTAGCTCTTTCCAAAGGCTAGATAATGTATTAGGGTCATTCTGGTTACACACCCTTGTTTTATTTTTATAAATTAGGATCAATTCCTCTATTCTCATTTGTCTCCCTGATTTTTTGTTCCTTTTTAGCATTTTAATTTCTTCGAATTTTGAGAATGTTTTGTTGTCAATACAGAATTGCACCAATGCAGTTTTTGCTTCATTTCTTTGCCAGTTAGATGTGTTGTTTTTGCTTTTTTTTTTACATGTTTTTAGTACTACCAATGTACGATATTAGGGGTATGTGTGCAATGGGAATTTCGTAAGATCCTGATTCCTCTAATATTAGAGGAAATCAGGATTTTACGAAATTCCTATTTTCTAATATTAGAGGAATCAGGATCTTACGAAATTCCCATTGCACACATACCCCCAATATCGTACATTGGTAGTACTAAAAACATGTTAAAAAAAAAAAAAAAAGAAGCAAAAACTACATTGGTGCAATTCTGTATTGACAACAAAACATTCCCAAAATTCAAAGAAATTAAAATGCAAAAAAAGAACAAAAAAATCAGAGAGACAAATGAGAATAGAGGAATCGATCCTAATTTATAAAAATAAAACAAGGGTGTGTAACTAGAATGACCCTAATAAATTATCTAGCCATTGGAAAGAGCTAAATCGGGCGGTCGTAGTGAGCGATGGGTATGCCTCCTCAGGGCGCCCTGTGGTAACAATGGCACACACAACAGCAACTAGGGCCTCTGTGAATCTTGGAGAGGTGCAAGCTAGTTCTGTGTGACATTGGCGAAAAGACCCCAACTCACTGGGTTTTGTTCCAGAATCCTTAGGTGGAATCACCAACTGGAACCCTTAGATGTGTGCTAATCCCCCACACTGATGTACTTACCTGATTAAAAAGACAAAAAGAAATCAATATCCGGACTCAAGTGTGGGATATGGTGGACCTACTACACTTGAGAAGGATGGTCCACAACGGAATTGACCTGAACTTTCTAAACGGCGTATGAGAAAGAGATCTCGGCTGAGTGAATGTAAGATTGGTGTATGGAATACTAGAGGTATAAATGGCAAGATGAATGAGATGATTGAGGCAATGAATAAGTATAGATTGGATGTGCTGTGTGTAAGTGAAACCAAAAAGAAGGAAATTGGGGTAGAAGAAGTGAATGGCACAGTGAGTGTGTGGTCTGGGGTATTGGATAATGTGAGAGGACAGGCTGGTGTAGGTGTGATTTTAAATGAAAAGATGAAGAACAACTTGATTCACTATAGTTGCGTAAGTGAGAGAATTCTCTGGATTCGTTTGAAAGTGAAACTTCAGAGAATTGTAATTGTTGTAGTGTATGCTCCTTGTGACTCTGAACCTTTTGATAAGAAAGAAGATTTCTGGAATGAGCTAAAAACTGTTTTAAGCCAGTTTGGTGCTAAAGAAAAAGTTATAATAGCAGGGGATTTCAATGCTAGAGTAGGTGTGCAGAATGCAATTTCTGACAATGTTGTGGGTAAGTTTAATGATCCTTGTGTGAATGGTAATGGTGAAAGATTAATTGAACTCTGCATTGAGAATGATTTGTGTGTATCTAATACATTTTTCAACCACAAGTATATCCACACATGTATTGGGAAAATCGTACTCTTGGTCAAAAGAGTGTGATAGATTTTGTTGTCTACGATCAGCGTCTGAAACACTTAGTTGTTGACACCTGTGTGATGAGAGATGCGGATGTTGGTTCTGATCATTACTTGGTAGTGTCACGAGTGAAACTTAATGTTGGTTGGAGGAAAAGGAATAGGAAGAGACCCAGGATAGAAAGAATAAAGGTTGATAGGCTCCTTGAAGATCATCAGCGTTATTCTGACTTACTCAGAGAACGACTGAAGGAGCTGAAGGCTTGTGAGAGGGATGTAGAAAAGAAGTGGGAATGTTTTAAGAACTGTGTTGTCACTACTGCTAAAGAGGTCTGTGGCACCACAATAGTGGGTAACAATAGAGGTGATGCTTGGTGGAATAGTGAGATTGAAGAGGCAGTAAAGAGAAAGAAGGAAGCCTATTTGGGGATGTTGCAAGGTAGAGTCTCTGTGGATGAATATCGCTGTAAGAAGCGTGAAGCTGCTAAGCTGGTTCGCCAGAGTAAGGCAAAAGATAGGAAGGAGAAGGTGGAAAGGCATGAAATGGCTTTTTGGAAAGATAGGAAGTCTTTCTGGAAGTACACGAGGCTCAGGAAAAATAGGGGAAACAAAGTTGTAAGTTGTGTGAAGAATGAGATCAAGGAAATGATATGGGAGCCCAATGAGTTAAGTGAAAGATGGGGTGAATATTTCTGTGAGTTATTAGATCAGGAAAGCAAAGATGGTTCTGAGACAGATGCAGATGATATCACAGTAAGGGATGGAAGCACAGGAGGGATCTCAAGAAAAGAAGTGTGTAAAGCTCTAAAATCTCTTCAGAATGGTAAGGCTCCAGGAGTTGATGGCATAACTGCAGAGATGTTGAAATATGGTGGTGACTCTGTAATTGGTTAACTGAAATTTGCCAGTTCTGCTGGGAGTTAGGAATCGTCCCTCAGGATTGGAAGGATGCTATTATTGTTCCCTTGTATAAGGGAAAAGGTGATCAGACTGAATGCAAGAACTATCGTGGTATTAGCCTACTAAGTGTGCCAGGGAAAGTGTTTGGCAAGGTTGTTATTGAAAAAAGTATGGGGTCATACATCAGAGAAAGTGTGGGATGTTCAGTGGTTTTATGCCTGGTAAAGGCTGTACTAACCAGATTTTTGCATTACACATGATGGTTGAAAAGTATCTGGCTGTTGGGAAGAAAGTTTTTACTGCCTTCATAGATTTAGAGAAAGCTCAAGACCGAGTGAATAGGACACTTTTGTGGAAGGTATTGAATGAATATGGAGTTACTGGGAATCTACTTAATAGTGTAAAAGACAGGTATGCTGGTAGTAGAGCTTGTGTACGAGTGAATGGTGTTTTATCAAAATGGTTTTCCATTGGTGCAGGAGTTAGACAAGATTGTGTAATGCCACCATGGCTGTTTAATATATTTATGGACGCGTGCATGCGTGATGCCAAAATAGATAATAGTGGTTTATGTCTTGGTGGTATCCGTGTGTGTAGATTGCTGTATGCTGATGACACTGTCCTGTTGACAGAGAGCAAAAGAGATTTGCAGAGTATGTTGTCTCGGATGTACGAAGTTTGCATGAAATTCAAACTGAGTATAAATAAGGGAAAAACCAAAGTTATGGTGTTTGAGAGAGGAACTGGTAGCACTGAATGTAATGTAAGTATAAACGACACTGTGATTGACCAGGTGGGGGAGTTTGTGTATTTAGGAAGCATGTTTGACAGAGAGAACAAATTGAATGGTGAAATTAGTAGGCGAGTTAATTATTCATTGAAATTCATAGGTGCTCTGGGAGGTTTTCACAGGAATGATGGGTTCTCTAGAGAGTCCCGCATGGTTGTGTATGAAAGTGTAATTGTTCCTACTCTGATGTATGGCAGTGAAACCTGGGTACTGCAGAAGAAACATAGGAGTCGTTTGTGTGCTGGAGAAATGCATTACTTACGGGGGGGGGGGGGGGGTTTGGGGCAAGACACAGTCTGATTGTGTGAGGAATGAAGATGTATTGCAGTTGTGTGATGTGAAGCAAAATGTTGTTAGCAAGGTGGAGACCAATATGCTTCGGTGGTTTGGCCATGTTGAAAGAATGAGTGATGAGATGCTTACTAAGAAAATCTTTTTAGCCCAAGTGGCAGGAAGGAAAGGCAGAGGAAGGCCAAGGAAGACATGGGTGGATCAGATTCAGGAATGTCTGCATGAGAAAAAGATTATGAGTATGAAGTATAAAAGATCTTGTGTACGGCGTGTAATGGATATCAGTGAAGCCCGAGTTGTATGTCAAGATTAACTGTAAATAGAGAAGTTTGATAAGACAAAAGTAAGTAAAAATATCTGGTAGTTTGCATTTCTTTTTGGAGCTAACCTTTGAATCTCAGAGAACAGCTTAGTGATATGTATGTATGTATGGAAAGAGCTAATAAGACAAGAAAAAGAACAACAAAAGAAAAATGAACAAAAAGGCAAGGGAACAGGGATAGGAAAAGAAAAAAAAAGAAGAAAACGGGAAGACGACATCAACGAACATTTGAAGGGAAAAAAAAAAAAAAAGAATTAGTGAAACATAGATGGCACAGCTAGGCTTGGTCAAGAAACGTATCTAAAACCGTGTATCCGACGAATGGCAACATGGGGTGTTGGACTCCATTGGCGAGAAGTAAACCACGGACATCGGTGGAAAAGTCGCCACGCTCCTGAAGAACCCCAAAGACTGGGCAAAAAATTTAGAGTATTAATAACGGTAAAGAGTTGATGTTTGAATCCCAAAAAGAAGATCTATTGACTCTACCCAAAGTGAACAGTGTGGTGAATGTGAATGGTTGTATCATGTAAAACGGACAATAACTTCAACACCGAATCATGTGTGAGAAATGTGAATCATCGCTAGAAACGGAATGCCTAGGTAAGCATTATCCAACTAGAATATTTCCAAGTCTTGTTGCAGTATTTGTTAAAAGTAATAGAAATAATTTAAAAACATACCTTATTGTACTCAGGTCATCCTGTTTAAAATCAATTATTCATCAGCTTCTGTGCTGGAAGTTGTCGTACACTGGCGTGCAAAAATTAAGGATGAGGCGGTTTTTCGAATGTAACGTCATGCAGAAGTGCACCACATCGACTCAAATCATACCATAAGATCCCCAAGATGTAAGAATATGGGACAAGTGACCAGAACCGTCCAAACAAGGAATCCAAAGAATACAAAGGCACTTTATTTATTGAAAAGAAAGCTTCGAGCACAACTAGACAGAAGACAGAAACGTCTATGTGACATGCGGCTGCCAAGAAAAATCCAGTCTTTAGTAGGGGACATGATCACCCCTGACTGCGTTGCAGGATTTACAACGTCTGTCCATGCTGAGGACGAGGTTGTTAAGGAGCTGTTCAGGCATCACGTCTCATTCTTCTTGTAGTGCCAATCGCAGCTGTGGAATCGTTGCTGGCGGCTGGTGACGTGCTGCCAAGCGTCTCCCGAGAAGGCCCGTGTTCGATTGGATTTAGGTCCCGAGACCTTGCGGGCCAATCCATGCATTGAATATCTTCACTCTCCAACAGCTCTGCGACAGCCACTGTACGATGAGGTGTAGCGTTGTCGTCCATGACGAGGAACTCAGGACCCACAGCACCTCTAAACAGACGCACATGAGGCGGGAGAACCTCAGTAAAATAGCGGACACCAGTGACTGGACCTGCTTGGAAGATGTGGAGGTCAGTATGGCTACCAAGCATGATACCGCCCCAAACAAGAACTCCGCCACCTCCAAACCGGTCGATGATGTTGGAGGTGTGATTGTGTGTTCCCTGCTCTCTTCAGATGTGTATACGTTCAGAAGCACTCGTCAGACTAAATCGGCTCTCATCCGTAAAGAGAACTCGACCCCATTACTGATGTGTCCAGTGCTTGTGTTCCTGGCACCACAGAAACCGCCATGTCCAAGAGCAGGCGTTAATGGCACACACCGTACTGATCGTCATGCAAATAGACCACCTTTGTGTAGCCTCCTGGCCACGGTAAAACGCGATAACGTACGTCCAGTTATCTGATGCATGTGCCTTGTGATTTCTCTCGCTGTCTGTCCTTTCTCGCCTGTAGGACAATATACCGGTCGTCCGCCACCGTGGTTGCTCGTGGACGACCACTGCTAAACCCTCGGACAGCTGTTCCTGTCTTTTGAAATGCTCTCCAAACTCGTGAAACGATGCTGTGAGCGATCCCGAACTCCTCGGCCACACCAGTCACACTTCGACATTCTTCCAACTTCCCAATGCCGCGACCTTGGGTAAAGTCATCCAGATGTCGTCTACTGGGTTGCCTGTTGGCCATATCACACGGTGGCAGCAACTCGACGTCGTTCAAACCGATGTACACTGTGCAGTAGGTTTCACCGAATTGCTCAGCGTAAACCGCCCGTGTGCTTTATATCCTTCCGACCCCCCCCCACGTCATGCTGCATATATGCGCATGCCCTACCATACCGGACCCTAGTCTATCTCTTGAGTGGTCTTTCGGTCCGTTCTGCCTGCTCGTTCCGCTGTTATGCTAATATCTCCTCTTCGTCCTTAATTTTTGCACACCAGTGTATGATAAAACTGGTCCTGTAGACTGTCGCACGAGATGTAATGAAATGAAAGTGGCCTTGTATTAAAAGTGAGGGTAGTCAATGGGTAAAAACAAAGAACAACAAGATTTGAAGCAAGAACTTTCCAATTAAAAAGGAACTAAAAACCAAGATGTACCATAAAAACATCATGCTGAATCAGTCGTGAAAGCCAATGAATCCTCGTCGCATGAGCCACTGCCGGGTCACCAAGCAACGCATTTCACCAGCACTCACTGGCATCTTCAGGTATGAAACGAACTGCAGATCGCTAAGTTTCGTACTGACTGTGGTACAAAGATTTTCTTTTACCACCGAGTCATGTTTCATTGTCATCATGTCTCGTTTTTCCATCATCATGTCTCGTTTTTTGTCATCACGTCTTGTGGGCGTCTACCGTGCCATCTGTTGGCAGCCTTCACATTTTGTCTTTGCGTGTGTCTCACTTTTTCTTCAAGATCTTTTTATTTACAGCACTGTTTCAATTAAATTTGAAAATGGTATAATAATTACCATTCATTATATGATTTTCAATATCTTGAAGGATGACTTCTGCTAGTATACCAAGATATTGAAAATCGTATAATGAATTATAATAGCATAAAAATTCCAACACTATTTATGGAATATGTAGACGACATATTAATCTTTTGGAAATACAATGATTAAGATCTTTAGGCTTTTATCAATGCATATGCTGGCATATATCCATCCATAAACGTAACAGTAGAGCAAGAGAAAGAAAATAAACTTCCATAGCTTGATATTTTACTAAAAAGGAACACAAATAACATCTTGCATCAAGTGCATCGAACAATGACATACCAACCAGTTATTATTCCGGCAGATTTGTCGCATCCATTCTGCTACAAACAAGCTGCTTTTGCATTCTTCATAAAGAGAGCATACACATATTCATCAATATGAGAATACATTCACTAATGAAATCCGATGGATTTGTGACGTTGCTCAATCTTGCGCTTATGATAACAAGAAAAAGATAAATAACTTAATCATGAAATATAACCCAAATAAAACAGTACCTCCAAACCTTGGAAGAAATGAGACAACCACAATATGTGTGGGATCGCTGCCATACATACCGGAGATAACCAACATTCTGAAGAACATATGTATGAAGACCAACCTAAAATTCGGTGTTACAACTAATGACATAGGTAAAATAATGACGCAGAATCATGAAAATACACCTTTATTGAAAAGGGCTGGAGTGTACAGCATTCCAACGACTGGGAACAATAATAAAAAGACAATATCATACATAGGTAGCACAAAGCGTAATTTTGAAATTAGATTATTTGAACATATTAATAACTGGAATAAGCTTGAAAATAAAACAGTGCTTATTGATTACTGCATGAAAAATAATGTAACACCGAACTGGACGAGTATAAAAATCATGGCACAACATAAAACTTTGGGAGAAATAATAGCATCTGAAGTCATATGCATATATAAACATCGGCAAAATATATGTAACAATAACACTCCCATGCATGGAAGAATCTTTCACATGCATGGAAGAATTTAATTGAAACAGAGAGTGCTGTAAATAAAAAGATCTTGAAGAAAAGGCGAGATGCACGCAAAGACAAAATGCGAAGACCGCCAACAGATGGCACGGCAGACGCCCACGAGACGTGCTGACGGAGAGACGAGACATGATGCCAAAGAAATGACGAAGGAAAAACGAGACGTGCTGACGGAGAGACGAGACATGATGCCAAAGAAATGACGAAGGAAAAACGAGACATGATGACGGGGAAACGTGAGTCAGTATGACCCTGAGCAGTCTGCAGTTCGTTTCACGCCTGAGGATGGTAAGTGCTGGTGAAACGCATAGCGTGGTGACCTGGCAGTGGCTCAGATAATGCGACGAGGATTAATTGGCTTTCACGACTGTTTCAGCATGATGTTTTTATCGTATATCTTGGTTTTTAGTTCCTTTTTAATTGGAAAGTTCTTGCTTCAAATCTTGTTGTTCTTTGTTTTTACCCATTGACTACCCTCACTTTTAATACGAGGCCACTTTCATTTCATTACATCTCGTGCGACAGTCTACAGAACCAGTTTTATCATAAGACAATCTCCAGCACAGGAGTTGATGAACAATTGATTTTAAACAGGATGACCTGAGTACAATAAGGTCTGTTTTAAAATAATTTCGATTACTTTTAACAAATACTACAACTGTGATGCCATAATGGTTGTGTTGTCGGCGAGTATAATTCAGCGAGGTCTGAGCTTCGGTAGTTACACCTAAATAATTATTGATGTGTTGAACAGAAGCGTACGTTTGAAAAATCTCCTTTTGAGCAGACACCAAGACATTTAGCTTATAAACCACGTAAACATATTATACCATATATATATCATCATCATCATCATTGTCAACCATTAGCAATCCACTGCTGGACGAAGGTCTCCCCAAGTTTCCTCCACAACGGTCTGTCTTGTGCCAGTCTCCTCCATGTCACTCCTGCATATTTTCGAATTTCATCCACCCATCTCCCATGTGGTCTTCTTCTGGGTCTTTTCCTGTCCCTTGGAATCCAATCTAAAATTTCGGCTGTCCATCGATGGTCTGTCCTTCTGGCAGTATGTCCAGCCCATTGCCATTTCAGGGATTTAACTCTGATCATGATGTCTTCCACTCTCGTCATTTTTCGGATTCACAAGTTCCTCTTCTTATCTCTCCTGGTTATACCAAGCACGCACCTCTCCATGCTGCTTTGAGTTGTCTACAGCCTTTGTATGTCTCTTTTAGTTAAGATCCACGTCTCTGCACCATACGTAAGCACTGGAAGGATGCATTGATCAAACACTTTTCTTTTAAGACATAATGGCATATTGCTCTTGAAAATTATGCTGTTTCTTCCAAAAGCTCTCCAGGCAAGTTTTGTATGCTGATTAATTTCTTCATCAATGCGACCCTCACTATGATATCTGCTGTCCAAGATAAACGTACGTGTCTGTTATCTCCAGTTTTTCTCTATCAATCGATAAATTTTCATTTCTTGTAAAAGCATTGAACATCACTTTTGTCTTTTGAAAGTTCATTTTTAAACCCACTTCTTTACTCTTGTCAGCAAGTTCCTGGATCATACTCTGCAGCTCTGGTGGGGTAGTTGCAAAAATGACTACGTCATCAGCAAAATGAAGGTGGGTTAGATAATCTCTATTAATCTTTATCCCTTTGTTTTCCCAGTTCAGTGATTGAAAGACATTTTCCCATGTGGCATTAAAGAGCTTCAGAGATATGGTGTCACCTTGTCTCACTCCCTTTCCAATTTTTATGTGTGTTGTATTTTCAAACAGCCGAATCTTTGCACTTGCATTTTCATAGATGTTATTAATAATATTAATGTATGCATCTTCAATACCGCATTATTTCAGAGCCATTGTAACTGCTGATGGTTTCACCGAATCAAAGGCTTTTTCATAATCGATAAAAGCTATGCACAATAGATGTTCATATTCCCTCGCTCTTTCAATTAGTTCTCTCAGTACGTGGATATGATCTATTGTGCTGTAGCCATTCCTGAATCCAGCTTGTTCTCTCGGTTGAGCCAAGTCCAGTGTTACCTTCAAGCGGTGTGAAAGAACTTTAGTAAAGATTTTATAAACCACTGAGAGGAGGCTGATAGGTCTGTAGTTCCTGAGATCCTCAATGTCACCTTTTTCATGTAGCAGGATCATTGTAGCATTGTTCTAATCCTCAGGAATCTTCCCTTCATTAAGGCATCGAGTGAAAATTTGGGCGAGTACTGTTTCGATTTCTCCACTTGCTTCTTGTATGATGTCTACAGTAATTCCATCTTCTCCTGGAGCTTTCCCCCGCTTCATGTTCTTGATTGCATGTGCAACTTCTGCTGGGAGGACTGGAAGAACTCTGGTACTGGTACTTTTCATGATGTCTGGAGTACATGTATCATCCCTTTCATATAATTTGGAGTAGAAATCTTTCAGTCTTGTCAAAATTTCGCCTCTATTTCTTGTTACAGAACCATCTTCTTTTCTCAGTGCCATAATCTGTTTTCTTCCCTTACTGAGATGCCCCTTTGCTATCTTTAGGCTTTGGTTGTTTTCAATTGCTTTCCTCACTAGCTCACAGTTGAATTTCCTTACATCTTCAGTGATACCTTTTCGAACTGTCTTGCATAACTCTATATATTCCACTTTGGAAGTCACATCTTCTTTAGTTGTCCTTATCTCTCTTCTTTTTGGCATCAACATTTTAGTTTTTCCTGATAATTTGTTCACATGCAACTTGTTCTTAGACCCAGCTAATTTTGTTGCTGTTTCCATAAGAGCTTTGGTTACTTTTCTGTTAACTTCCGAAATATCCACTTCTTCCGATGTTAGGCCTTCTAAAGCAGAGAATCTGTTCTTCAGTTCCAACTTTAAAGTATTATGGTGTTTTTTAAGGTTGGTTATGCCAATACATTTTGTTTGTCTTATGAGCTTGCCACGTTCGAGTTTAGTGTTGAGGTGCATCTTACATCTCACCAATCTATGGTCACTACTTGTGTTGAACTTGTTCAGCACACTGCAGTCTTGGATGACTAATTTTTTGTTACACATAATAAAATCAATTTCACTTGTCGTCCCAATTGGATGTCTCCATGTCCATTTCCTGTGTGGCTTTTTCTTGAAAAAGGAGTTCAAGATGAAAAATCCTTCTGCCTCTGCAAACTCAACGAGAGTATTTCCACGCTGGTTTCTGTTACCGTGACCGAATTTACCTACTGAAGTTTCATTCTGTTGCCGTTGCCCTATTTTTGCATTGAAATCTCCCATAATTATCTTCAAGTGCTGCGTACCTTTATTATTTAGATGACGAATTTCCTCATAAAATTCTTCAATTTCTTCTTCAGGATGACTTGTGGTGGGTGCATAAGTTTGAATAATCTGAGCCTCGTATCTTCTTGAGAGTTGGATAACAAGTCGTGCAGCTCTGTCAGAGGAACTTTCAACTTCTACAACTTTATCCTTCAGTTTCTTGTTTATTATAAATCCAACACCACTAGTTCTGCCAGTATCTGTCCCACGATAGTAGAAGAGATGTCCACTTTTCAGTTCAATGAGATCTTCTCCTTACCTCACTTAGCCCGACGATGTCCCACTTGATTCTTTGTAGTTCCTCTTCCAATTCAAAAAGCCTTGAATCAGAAAATAGGGACCGTCCATTATACGTAGCCAAGGTCAGCATCAGATGGCAGCCTAGTCCGGTCCGCCGGGATTCTCAGCACCCTCCGCCTTCATGTCGCACTGGCCGCTGCCTTGGCCAGGTACATTCCAGCTGCCGGAGACTGAGGGCCAAGATTTAAGTTGTAAAGTCATTTTGGAGGTGTTTGGCCATAACTCACCACGCTCGCCAAGCGGGTTGGTGAGTGTGGGATAGCATTTCCTCTGATCCCGATGGTATAGTTATACCGGTATTGGCGGTCGTCAGAGCCCCTTTAGTGGGAACAGGATGCACCACGAGAAGGCGGGGTTAACATTTGTCAAGGAGAGGCTGTGATGTTACGCATCACCTGACCTTATATCCCATATATATATATATTTATATATGTATAAATATTATTTCTTCACTTACCAAGGATTGACTTATATATATATATATATATATATATATATATATAGTATATAAATGAAACAAAAAAATACTTTATAAAAAAATTATTATAACAAAAAAATTAGACAAAAAAGCTAATATCATATATATATATATATATGGGATGCAAGGTCAGGTGATGCGTAACATCACAGCCTCTCCTTGACAAATGTCAACCCCGCCTTCTCGTGGTGCATCCTGTTCCCACTAAAGGGGCTCTGATGACCGCCAATAGCGGTATAACTATACCATCGGGATTAGAGGAAATTCTATCCCACACTCACCAACCCGCTTGGCCAGCATCGTGAGTTATGGCCAAACCCCTCCAAAATGATTCCACAACTTAAATCTTGGCCCTCAGTCTCCGGCAGCTGGAATGTACCTGGCCAAGGCAGCGGCCAGTGTGACATGAAGGCAGAGGGTGCTAAGAATCCCCGGAGGACCGGACTAGGCTGCCATCTGATGCTGACCTTGGCAACGTACAATGGACGCTCCCTATCTTCTGATTCAAGGCTTCTTGAATTGGAAGAGGAACTACAAAGGATCAAGTGGGACATCGTGGGGCTAAGTGAGGTAAGGAGAAAAGGAGAAGATCTCATCGAACTGAAAAGTGGACATCTCTTCTACTATCGTGGGACAGATACTGGCAGAACTAGTGGTGTTGGATTTATAATAAACAAGAAACTGAAGGATAAAGTTGTAGAAGTTGAAAGTTCCTCTGACAGAGCTGCACGGCTTGATTCCAACTCTCGAAAAGATACCAAGCTCAGATTATTCAAACTTATGCACCCACCACAAGTCATCCTGAAGAAGAAATTGAAGAATTTTATGAGGAAATTTGTCATCTAAATAATAAAGGTAAGCAGCACTTCAAAATAATTATGGGAGATTTCAATGCAAAAATAGGGCAACGGCAACAGAATGAAACTTCAGTGGGTAAATTCGGTCACAGCAACAGAAACCAGCGTGGAAATACTCTCGTTGAGTTTGCAGAGGCAGAAGGGTTTTTCATCTTGAACTCCTTCTTCAAGAAAAAGCCACACAGGAAATGGACATGGAGACATCCAAATGGGACGACAAGTGAAATTGATTTTATTATGTGTAACAAAAAATTCGTCATAGAAGACTGCAGTGTGCTAAACAAGTTCAACACAGGTAGTGGCCATAGATTGGTGAGATGTAAGATGCACCTCAACACTAAACTTGAACGTGGCAAGCTCATAAGACAAACAAAATCTATTGACATAACCAACCTTAAAAAACACCATAATACCTTCAAGTTGGAACTGAAGAACAGGTTCTCTGCTTTAGAAGGCCTAACATCGGCAGAAGTGGACATCTCTGAAGTTAACAGAAAAGTAACCAAAGCTCTTATGGAAACAGCAACAAAATTAGCTGGGTCTAAGAACAAGTTGCATGTAAATAAATTATCAGGAAAAACGAAAATGTTGATGCAAAAAAGAAGAGAGATGAGGACAACTAAAGAAGATGTGACTTCCAAAGTGGAATATATAGAGCTATGCAAGACAGTACGAAAAAGTATCACTGAAGACGTAAGGAAATTCAACTGTGAACTAGTGAGGAAAGCAATTGAAAACAACCAAAGCCTAAAGATAGCAAAGGGACATCTCAGTAAGGGAAGAAAACAGATTATGGCACTGAGAAAAGAAGATGGTTCTGTAACAAGAAATAGAGGCAAAATTTTGACAAGAGTGAAAGATTTCTACTCCAAATTATATGAAAGGGATGATACATGCACTCCAGACATCATGAAAGATACCAGTACCAGAGTTCCTCCAGTCCTTCCAGCAGAAGTTGCACATGCAATCAAGAACATGAAGCGGGGAAAAGCTCCAGGAGAAGATGGAATTACTGTAGACATCATACAAGAAGCAAGTGGAGAAATCGAAACAGTACTCGCCCAAATTTTCACTCGATGCCTTAATGAAGGAAAGATTCCTGAGGATTGGAACACCGCTACAATGATCCTGCTACATAAGAAAGGTGACATTGAGGATCTCGGAAACTACAGACCTATCAGCCTCCTATCAGTAGTTTATAAAATCTTCACTAAAGTTCTTTCACACCGCTTGAAGGTAACACTGGACATGGCTCAACTGAGAGAACAAGCTGGATTCAGGAGTGGCTACAGCACAATAGATCATATCCACGTACTGAGAGAACTAATTGAAAGAGCGAGGGAATATGAACTTCCATTGTGCATGGCTTTTATCGATTATGAAAAAGCCTTTGATTTGGTGAAACCATCAGCAGTTACAATGGCTCTGAAAACCTGCGGTATTGAAGATGCATACATTAATATTATTAATAACATCTATGAAAACGCAAGTGCAAAGATTAGGCTGTTTGAAAATACAACACACATAAAAATTGGAAAGGGAGTGAGACAAGGTGACACCATATCTCCGAAGCTCTTTAATGCCACATTGGAGGGTGTTTTTCAGTCACTGAGCTGGGAAAACAAGGGGATAAAGATTAATGGAGATTATCTAACCCACCTTCGTTTTGCTGATGACGTAGTCATTTTTGCAACTAGCCCATCAGAGCTGCAGAGTATGATCCAGGAACTTGCTGACAAGAGTAAAGAAGTGGGATTAAAAATGAACTTTCAGAAGACAAAAGTGATGTTCAATGCTTTTACAAGAAATGAAGATTTATCGATTGATGGAGAAAAGCTGGAGATAACAGACACGTACGTTTATCTTGGACAGCAGATATCAAGTGAGGGTCACATTGATGAAGAAATTAATCGGCGTACAAAACTTGCCTGGAGAGCTTTTGGAAGAAACAGCATAATTTTCCAGAGCAATATGCCATTATGTCTTAAAAGAAAAGTGTTTGATCAATGCATCCTTCCAGTGCTTACGTATGGTGCAGAGACGTGGACCTTAACTAAAAGAGACATACAAAGGCTGCAGACAACTCAAAGCAGCATGGAGAGGTGCATACTTGGTGTAACCAGGAGAGATAAGAAGAGGAACTCGTGGATCCAAAAAATGACAAGAGTGGAAGACATCATGATCAGAGTTAAATCCCTGAAATGGCAATGGGCTGGACATACTGCCAGAAGGACAGATCATCGATGGACAGCCGAAATTTTAGATTGGATTCCAAGGGACAGGAAAAGACCCAGAAGAAGACCACATGGAAGATGGGTGGATGAAATTCGAAAGTATGCAGGGGTGACATGGAGGAGACTGGCACAAGACAGACCGTTGTGGAGGAAACTTGGGGAGACCTTCGTCCAGCAGTGGATTGATAATGGTTGACAATGATGATGATGATGATGATGATGATATATATATGTATGTATATATTGATTACCACTCTAAAAACTTCTGCTTCTAAAAACCTAACTGAAAATTCCTTTCTTGTTAGCTTTATCAAAAACTATGTCATAAGATGAAGTCTTAGTGATACATTCACACCATGTAATAAAAGTTAACTGCACGACATGAGTACAAGAATATATTTGCAGTATAAATAAAATAAAAATTCTCTACATGCTTGCTGTCCTCTCTCATAATTATGGAACAGTTTTGGGAAGGCACATTTTGATGTGAAATTTTTGTATCTTACAACTCCCACACTCAAAGCAATTAAAATTGTGATTACAGAATCAACTGACATTCAATATTTAAACCTTCAACAGTTATGTTTATCACAAGTACTAATATATATGTATAAATATTATTTCTTTACTTACCAAGGATTGACTTACAGATAAATAAAAAACAAAACAAAACAGGAGGCCCTTACAGGATCTCCTTTATCCACTATCCTTGCAGAAGTTATAATGGATCAAACTGAACAAAATACGACTAGCATTCTTCTTACTAAACCTTTAATATATTGATAATACACTGACATTTTTTATTCTTGCAGAATATGAACCATCTGATTTTGAAGACATTAGAATACTAATGTCCAAACAATATAAGAAACTGAACAACTGAAAATGGGGGGGGGGCACTTTATTTTCTCGTGATGTCTTAGTGATCAAAAAATTACAAATTTTAAGATTTCAGAGTATATAGAAAACCAAATTACCTTTTGTTCCTGCAACAATACAACATCAGGCTGTGCCCACTTGTGCCCACCCACAATGTCAGTAAGTAAATAGTTTGTGGACTTGAGTTAATGTGCTTTTACTCATTCCTCAAAAAGAAACATTGTGATGAAGAAATAAATCAGATTAAATAAATTGCAACATTTTTTTTTGATATAATAAAAAAGTACTAAATAGATTAATACATGAAATTAAAAATAAACAACAGTGTTCTACTTTGATCAATAAAAATAATGAAGGTGAAAAAAATATATTTGGGATGTTTCCCGTATATATATATAAAAAATATTAGTGAATTCTAAAAATGCTGAAATCCGTTTTATTGGTGTAATATTAGAAACACTAGTACAAACACACTAGCTTTCACCACCATGGGTGGCTTCTTCAGGCATAAGAATTCCAATACAAAAACAAAAACAAACAAAAAACAGAGTTCCAGTTATGAATTTGAAAATAGAAGTTTGCTATAGATATTATAGAACGTGCGCATCATATTTTAGATGTGTGATTAGGAGCGCGCATATTAATGAGCGCGCGCCATACATGTGGGAGGTCCATTGACGTTTCCTCGTTACATATCCCGTGACTGGATAGGATTTCTATAGTTTCTCTGAGGAGGGTGGCTCTGGCGGTTGTGTATCATGCTATTTTCTTTATTTGTCCCCACAGAGGTGTTGCAGAGTTGTTGGAGACTTCACGCGCTAGTGCCGTAGTGAGAAGTCCTCTTTTGACATCTCTTTGATGTTCCTGGAGTCTTAGTCTCAGAGACCTCTTTGGTCATGCCCACATAGTTCTTGTTTGTTCCGTCTGGGTACAAGAGGGGTATAGTGTATACTCCTGCATCTTCCAGGTCCACGCCGCCGTTTTTTGTTGATGCGAGACAAGATGCTATTGTCCTAGGTGCGGTAATCCCTATGCCGAAACCAAGTTTTTGTAGGGAATTTTAAGGCTTCACATATTTCTTAAAAAATTCCTAAAAAAAAAAACAAAAAACAAACAAACTTGGTTTCAGCATAGGGATTACCGCACCTAGGACAATAGCATCTTGTCTGGCATCAACAAAAAATGGCGGCGTGGACCTGGAAGATGCAGGAGTATAACCCTCTTGTACCCGGATGGAACAAACAAGAACTATGTGGGCATGACCAAGAGGTCTCTGAGACTAAGACTCCAGGAACATCAAAGAGATGTCAAAAGAGGACTTCTCACTACGGCAGTGCAACACCTCTGTGGGGACAAATAAAGAAAATAGCGCGACACACAACCACCAGAGCCACCCTCCTCAGAGAAACTACAGAAATCCTATCCAGTCACGGGATATGTAACGAGAAACGTCAATGGACCTCCCACATGTATGGCGCACGCTCATTAATACGCGCGCTCCTAATCACACATCTAAAATATGATGTGCACGTTCTATAACATCTATAGCAAACTTCTATTTTTGAATTCATAACTGGAACTCTCTTTTTTGTTTGTTTTTGTATTGGAATGCTTATGCCTGAAGAAGCCACCCGTGGTGGTGAAAGCTAGCGTGTTTGTACTAGTGTTTCTAATATTACACCAATAAAATGGATTTCAGCGTTTTTAGTATTACTGGTGTATGTCTACCCAATTTTTCCGTTAGTGAACTCTAAACTGGGAAAAAAATATACTTGTCATTTTGGACATTCAGTTTTAACAATTAATGATTTATCAGTAAATACTAAACATCAACCAAAACTGTTAGGAAAAGCAATTATGAAATGTCGATAAAATTATCTTTTCTCACCATTTCACACATATGCAGCACCAAAAGGAGGTTCAAACAGAGACTGAATCAACATATAAAAAATTGGCACCAAAAAGATGAAAAAATAGCCTTGATTCAATATTATATTAAAAATATCCAAAATTTGAAAAAATAAAATTGATTTGAATCCATAAATCTGAAAAAGAATTACAATATTTTGAATCCATATCTATCAAAAAATATAAAAACAATCAATATTATAGTGAAACTTAACACTATTTAACATTTCTATTCTGTACATTTACTACACAGTAAAAAAAGTGACAAGCTTCAACATTTATCTAAGGCTACTTTGAAAAAAGCGATTCAAAAAATAAATTTAAAAGTGGCACTGCATATTAAACATGAAATCAAACCCACTCACTATCTTCTTGCATGCGATCAAGTCAAGACTTGATATTCAATTTAAAATTAATTTCATTCATAATCTTCTTGTAGTATTGCAACCAAGTAAAGACTTGATCATCATATGTAATACTACAAAAAGATGGTGAGTGGAATTGATTTTAAATTGAATATGCAATGTCACTTTTAAATTCAATTACTTTTTAAATCTCTACGTGTTTTTCAAAGTAGTCTTAGATCAATATCAAAGCTTGTCACTTTTTCTTATGTGTTGGTAACCATGTGTGGAACAGAAATGTTAGCATGAAATCACTATAATATTGATCGAACATATAACCACATAATAATGTATTCACTAGGTAAACTGGTGAATCAAATGAATTCAACTATAACAATGTTTGCGATACTCAAAACCCAGCTGCCCTTCCACGTACTTCAAAATAACTTAAAAACAGAACAAGATTTGTTCAGAAAGAATAACAAAAATGGTTCTATTCCTAAAATAAATAATAGATAAAATAATTAACATATTTAAACTAAATAAAACTTTTCTGTAATCCTCAAACTAAATTTGTTTCACTATCGTAATTTTCCCAACAGATGCCGCAGTACTGATGAACCTCTTGTTTTTTGCTGAATGTCAATGCAAATGCACTCTGCGCATCAATACCGCTGTTTCATCAAGCTGATGTGAAACACTCACCATTTGTAATCAATGGGTGTGTGTGAACACATTGATACATCATTGATGATGGATATGAAGATTTCCTAAAATTAGTTTCAAGATGTCATGATATTTCAGGGTTTGCGAGGTAACCTCAATACTTTTTAATTTTTAAATGATTTTAATTGCAGTGGTTCAAAGCAAAAATTTACAGGTTTTAAAGTAAAAAGTCTGCAATTGCATAATGGGTGAATGCTGCATTTCATGCCAGCTATGTAGTTAAGGTGATGTAAATAACGACTACAGCACTTGTTTTTTATGCACTAAAATTATTTTTTAACTGTCATTTAGTATTTCTTAAATATAGCTTTGCAAAAAAATGAATTTGAAATGTTGGTACAAGAGAGTTACTTTGTGAACAAAATATGCATAAAATAGTTGATTTCCTACACGCATTGTAGGGTAAGTAAATGATTGATACACAATCTAAAACTTACATATTGTTATTGAAGTGCTATTATTTACAACAGTATTATTCTCCTGATACACCCACAGTCCTTTAGAGCTTCTTCTGGCAGTAAACTTCTCTGCAGTACACCAACAATATCAAGAACTGTAGCATTATAGGCAAAGCAACTTTTTAGCCCACACTTCTAGAATCTAGTGAACTTCCAAATGTATTTCAAAACTAAAGTGAATATATTTTTTAAAAATAATCCAATAACAAGATCTGAATTTTCTATCTCAATTAATTTGGATCTACTACCAGTAACAATAAAAGTATAAATTCATAACTGTACAGAACATACCCAGCTTGGCTTTTTTTTGCATAAGTTCTGTTTTGAGTTCAGACGCCATGTTGTAAAGTTCTTCCAGTTGCTTCCGAGCATCATCCAAAATTGGTTTTTGTGAAAGATTAAACTCCGATAAGCTTTTGTTACTTGCAAGGAGCATCTCCCTCTCAATCTCAATATTTTTCACCTGGGAATTTTGACAACTGGTTAACATGAATTTTAGACATTTTTACTATTTCAGGTAAATACTATAATACATACATACACAGTATCTGAGTTATCCATATATCTAAGGTGCAGGCTACAAAAATAGTTAAACAAGGGCATGCTGTAGGCCTGGCCAACCACTCATAAGTGAACCTGTATTACGAACACAGAACTGTCCATTTCAACAGCATCATTACGCATAGTGGTATTTTACAAATACAATTGGTAAATACAGTATAAATGCACTTTCCAAAAAAAAAAAAAAAAAAAAAATTAATAACCTTTGCACAATTATAATATGTTATAAAGTACTGAATACTTATTACATGAAACACACCATTATAACTATATCATATTTTTGTCAAATACTGAAAATTCATATAAATACGTAAAAACGTACCGCCTGAAAATTCCATGATGGCACACATTGTTGGTGTGACTTAGGTCTCTCCTGCAAATTACCCAAAAAGAGTATATATCTGCTTCTTCATCACATTCTGTCCACCCTGTAAGACTTTACTCCAAAAATGTAATTTGCAACTATTGAGATACATCAGAGCTTGCTCTTGCCTTGTAAAACTCTAAGTCAGCGTGACTCTTTATTCTCAAAAATAAGTCAACTATTGAGATTTGCAAGTCAAATTTTTTTTTCCTAGTGGACTCACTTGCATTCTTAATAAATCCAAACCAGAAAGTAACTATTATCAGTGTCTTGCATTAATTTCTATATTTTTACAATTAAATAATTTAAACATAAAATATATAAAAGGAAACAAAAATAATATTTTTTGTTTTTTTTTGTTTGGAGGTTTAACGACCGCCGTGAGCAACTCAATGGGCTATAAGCAGTCGCCCGTCCCTAATTTAGGGTCACTGGTTCCAGGGAAGGGAGAGAGCCAGTGCCGTAAGGCAAACACAACATCCATGCCTGACCGGGATTCGAACCCGGACCCCTTATGGATGAATGATCAGAGGCCAACGCCTTAGACCACTGCGCCACCGGGGCGGCCAAAAATAATATTAAACACTAAGAATTATATTATCACAACTTTATTTACATTTCAAAAAAATATTTCATTTAAAAAATAATAATAACTGGAACTTTGAATAAAAATAAGAAAAAAATAATTAAATCTTACCTGCATTTCAGTTACAATTGAGTGGTGCTTGTATTCTTGGTATGGAGATTTTGCCAGTCTTTCACTGCCATTAAACTTTTGCAGCTCTATCAATGAATTGAAATTGTTATTTGAAACTTCTTCCTTTGCCAACTATAGTGCTGTCACCATTACCGAAAACTTTTCTGTGGTCGCATTAATCTACTCCCTCTTTCCGAGATGCTGCCTTCACCATTATGTTCCATGACTTTTTGCTGCAGTGCAAGGATGCTGTTCTTACGAGTAATCGAAGAATCGTGCCAGGTTAAAGTATCTTGCTGGACATTTTTAGATCCTTTGACAAAAGCATCGTTGACTTTGATTCCGACTGCAAAGCAGTCGCCGCAAGTTATAGCATTTCCACCATATCAAATCCATAAACATTTGTTCTTCCACGCGTTATTGAAACATCGCTGTTTTTTTTTTTTTTTTGTTTTACCGAGAATTTCCCTGTTTGCTTTGCGTTTAGACATCACAGTACATCGAGAGTGATATGAATAGCAGACAGAATAAACCTTGGATTAATTCACGAGAACTGTTTTTGAAAAACGTGTTTAACACACTGTGACATTTGTCATAACATTCCTGTATTGAAGGTCATGGCCCTCTTACTGGAGCCCTTTGTCACATGACACATTCCAAAGGTCACGGGCACTCCCACAGCTGGAACCCACAGGGAGTGCGTGTATTTCGGTCTTCTGAAGGGGAAGATGCCTCGGGCGGGGGTCATTGAAACGTTCGTCGATTTAGGGAGATAATCCACTAGAACGGGAAAACTAGCAAAAAGGCAAAATGAATGAAGACTTCTATGCGAAACTGAAATTTCCAAGGGCCTAGAATGCTTTACATACTAAGAAAAAATGGAGATCCACAAGCGTTTTATTTTATTTTTTGTGAATCACTTGTG
Organism: Macrothele yani; assembly: GCA_039090855.1. Lineage (NCBI taxonomy): Eukaryota > Metazoa > Arthropoda > Arachnida > Araneae > Macrothelidae > Macrothele > Macrothele yani. The sequence continues at coordinate 1,861,670 of CM076995.1, read as the reverse complement.
ACTCACAATTTTTTAACAGCAAGTAGAAATGCCTAAAAAATGGTGGCCTTACGCAGCAATTGCAAGTAAGCGCGACCTTTGTACATGTAGGATAAGTCCACATCCATTATATACACATTATTCTTATGCTTCCAGAAAATTCTTCAATGCGATGTGTTGAAACATATCATTAAAAGCACAAGTTTCATGAAATTTTAAACAGCTTAAAAACTTATATACAACTAAAAATCTATGTACAAAATATTATATCATGATTTCAAAGGTTGTACTATATATCTCAAAGAAGGGGGGCCTTGCTGAGAGTCCGTTGAAGAACTTGAAGCTTTTCGGGTGAGCCACACCCATCATCAGAAAAGGCTAGACTGCTCACTAACGCTGTCTGCCAGAACGGAAACACAACCTGGTTTGTCATGTTTGCCCACGGGGTTCTCCTGAAATGCTGAAGGAAGCAGGTAACTTACGTCATGTGCTGTCATCTATGAACACAATCGGCAGATTGTAATCTACTATTTTTTTGCTATATTATTTATGAATTTTTGATTATTTTTTGATAGAGCCTTCCACACTTCAGATAAGCTATGTGGTACCTGGTTGTTACAAGCCAAATTTTTGTGCTTTTCAATAGTAATGGCTTCAGAATACCAAATCATTGCGATGTCTTCAAATTAGGGACTTCTATTACATTCCATACAATACTGTATCAATGAAGTTTTATTTTTATTTTCCTCCCATTTTGTAATGTGTTGATTTAACCATTTTTTTAATCTATTTTTTGCACTTCCATAGTACATCTTTTTTTGGATAATTCCAGTTTTTGCGTAATCGGAATTCCATACACACATGCCTTTCCAAAATTGATGTTTCTTGTTTGGTGTTATTTATCCATTTAGATATAGTCGTAACTGTTCATTCTAGGCCTTTTTAAATTTTTTTAGCTGTGATATTAATTTTTTGATTAGCGTTTCCTACAAAGGGAAACAAGCCGATGTATTGCAGTTCTTTCTTATCATTCTTTTTCACTCCGTGGGTATGGATGAACTTTTTATATTTTTTAATTTTGACAATTCCATTCCTTTTTGGATTTATTAATTATAAAAGCAAAAAAATTATTTAAGCATAAGGTATATAAAAAACCATTCTATGTCCCAATTGTAATTCCACACAAATCTTTCTATCCAGTTCATAAGAATAATGCAATTTATAACTTAATAAAAAGAGCCTGTACACACTCTTGAAATAAGAAGTTTCATGAAGAAGAAATTTCCTGGATTAAAAATATCTCAAAGATTTATGGATATCCAAACAAGCTAATCAATAATTTAATTAAAAAATAAAAAAAGTCCATCCATACCTATTGGGTGAAAAAGAATGATAAGAAAAAACTGCAATACGTCAGCTCATTTCCTTTTGTAGGAAACGCTAATCAAAAAATTAATAACACAGTTAAAATAATAAAAAAAAAAGGCCTAAGTATTACGATTATAGTCAATTGGATAAATAACACCAAACAAAAACTGTGAATTTTGGCACAGGCACGTGTACATGGAATTCCAATTGCGCCAAAACCAGAATTATCCCCCCAAAAATGTACTACGAAAGCACAAAAAATTGATTAAAAAAAATGGTTAAATCAACACATTAAAAATTGGGGGGAAAAGAAAATAAAACTGCATTGATACAGTATTGTATGGAATGTAATAAAAGTCCCTAATTTGAAGTCATCGCAATGATTTGCAAGCATAATAACGAGTGGGAATTGCGGTATTCGGAAGCCGTTACTATTGAAAAGCACAAAATTTGGCCTGTAACAACCAGGAACCACTTAGCTTACCTGAAGTGTGGAAGGCTCTAATTAAAAGAATAAAAAATTCATAAATAATATGGCAAAGAAATAGTAGCTTACAATCTGCCGATTGTGATCACAGATGGCAGCACAAGACTAAAACACGAATGTAGATGCACATGACGTAAGTTACCTGCTTCCTTCAGCATTTCAGGAGAACCCCGTGGCCAAACATGACAAACCAGGTTGTGTTTCCGTTCTGGCAGATGGTGTAAGTGAGCAGTCTAGCCTTTTCTGATGATAGGTGTGGTTCGCCCGAAAAGCTTCAAGTTCTTCAACAGACTCTCGGCAAGGCCCCCTTCTTTGATATATATAGTACAACCTTTGGAATCACGATATATACAACTAAAAATCTATGTACCAAATATTATAAGTTTTTAAACTTTCATGAAACGTGCTTTTAACGATATGTTTCAACACATCACATTGAAGAATTTTCTGCAAGCATAAGAATAATGTGTATATATTGTACGTGGACTTATCCTGCATGTAACTCAATAGTTGCAAAATGCGTTTTTTTGGAGTAAAGTCTTACAAGATGGACAAAATATTAACGATGAAGAAGCCGATATATACTCTTAAGTTCTGCAACATACTCTCAGTAAGCCCCCCTTTTACGAGATGTACAGTACTGCCTTTGGAATCATGATGTAATATCTTGTACATACTTTTAGCTGTATATAAGTTTTTAAAGTTTTTGAAAATTCACGAAATGTGTGTTTTTAACAATATGTTTCAACACATCGCATTGATGAATTTTCTGGAAGCATAAGAATAATGTGTATATAATGGACATGGACTTATCCTACACGTATTTCAATAAATGCAAAATACGTTTTTTTGGAGTAAAATCTTACAGGATGGAAAGAATATTAGTGATGAAGAAGCGGATATATACTCTTTTTGGGGAATTTTTAAGAGGCCTAACAATTATCACACCGACAATGCACGTACTGTTGTGGAATTTTCAGGAGGTATGTTTTTACGCATTTATATGAATTTTCAGTATATGACAAAAAAAATATGACTTTGCATAACTGTTGAAATGGTGCTTTCTGGGTCACAAATATTCAGTTTGCTTAGCCACAACAGCATGCCATCTCAGTCTTGTTTTGAGTTCTAAATGACCATGGCTCTTTTCCATGCAATATTTTATATAAAAGATAGCTCATTTATAGTAAATTCTGGATCATTTTACAGACATAGGAATTGAAGTGTGACATCTTTCACATAGGTACTTCAAAGAAGCAAATTTTGCCTGCACTATCATGAAAAATTTAAACTGTGTGGCATAAAATAAAGATAAATTCTTTTAACAAGGTACATTTCTCACTACATTATGTAGTTAGGACTATTAAAAGAAACATAAAAACACAGTAATACTGCACCAGTCTGATGAATTTCACTATGTAAATTATATTGCACAATCTAATAATGCATACTCAAATTAACTGGTATAATTTACAAATAAGCATATGCTGCTTTAGGTAACAAATTTACACAACAGTGCAAGCATTAATACAGTGTACCTTATTTAATTCAAACTTGATTAAACCAAATTTGTTGATAATTTGATGTTCAAAAATTTCCCTGCAATCATGGTTCATATTCTTATCAAAATACAGAATTCACTGGCTTTACCAGAATTTTTTAATGTTCTTGATAACATGCAATTCAAATGCTCATACTTAAAAACACAGTGAAACCATAGGTCTGTTCAATCAGTAACCAACAACAAACAGCCCTTACAGGCTTGAGCAAACTTAACACAGAATGTAAAATTTGGAAAATAATGTTTGCTTTACCTAATAAGAAACTTAGAATCATGCAGATAAAAAAATATATACTAAAACTGTCAATAAAATTGAATCCAGGTTTAATTTTTGCAAAACTTTTTTATGCATACTATGATGCTATTATGATTATGAAACAAATTTATTATTTTGGTTTTAAATTCAATTACTGAAGAAATTATAGAATAAAAATCTAAATAAAAATTTAAAATATATAGGTATAAAATCTATAGTTAGCCTACACCATAAATGTGCCATTACTCTTGAAATGATTTCATGTACCACAATCAATATATATACTAAATACTGTTTATGTTTTAAATATTTTGAAATAATACTTACATTGAATTAAGGATAAAGATGAAATATGGAGTAAGCAGGTTTTTTTTTCTTAAAGCAAAATTCAAATCGAAAAATCATTGCTACATTTGTCGTTGTTAGAAATTATACTAGTTCTGTGACCCAAACAGTTGTTTTTATGACAGATTGAGTAACACCATTATCACTTTTTAAAGTTCAATTTCTCAGAAAAGGCATGATTTCCTCTATTGCTTAGTATCTTCTTGCTATACAATAGACAAAATGAACATAGATTGTTTTTTCTTTTATTTATAAAAAATTAAAATTTAAACTTCAACTCTTCATCACACTCTTGTTCCCTGTAAAAACATTGTCTCTGTACAGTGAGCATGTGGCTTTGTTGAACTAAATTTCACTTTAAATAAAAGAAAACATGCTCACTCCCACATTTTAAGTGAAATTAAGAGTGACTTGATACTTTTGTCACTCTGTGATGGTATCAACTATTTCCATGATCTGTAAGATTGAAAACAATCTTACAGATCATGAAAATAGTTGATACCACCACAGACATATAAAAGTAGCGATATTGCAATTTACTTTCACTTTAAAAATGGGGATGGGGGTAAAAATGCCTGCTCTACTAATTGGGTTTGAAGAAGATACTGTTAGAAATAGGAAAAGCATGCATTCATTAGAAAAATATTCTTTTTTTTTCTAATGAATGCATGTTTTCCTATTTCTAACAGTTTAACCCGGAAATTTGACAAAGTGAAAACTTATATCCTAGTAATCCTCGAAATGCACAATTAACTACAATAATTCTTCACTAGGATTTGCTATGTCTTCATTAATTCACAAGATTAAATCAGAATACGGGTCAGAAATATGGCAAGCAATCAAGAAGCTCGAAAGGTGTAGAACGAAAGAAGATAAAAGTAAGTCTCAACTCCGCTTTCTTAAACAATGCAAAGAAGTAAATTTTATTCCTCCATCTTTAAAATTAAAAAAGAATGTGACAACATTGCTTTCAAAAATTTTTGCTAAGAAAGTAGAGAAAAAAGCAGTAAGTGGAGCTATTAAAGAAAAATATAGAAATTTGGCTAATTACAAAAAACAACAAATCGTTCATATTTGGAACTCCGAACTTAAAGAAGTATCAGAAAACTCAAAGGTAGAAATCAACGAGTGGATTTTGAAAGCAGTTTCAGACAAAAATAATTTATTTCATAAAAAATTAAAAAAGAAAGAAGACAGATGGTTTAGTGGAAGAAATCAGAGGAAAGATGATAGAAAAATTCCACCATTAGATACGTAACAGATCTTACGGAAGTAGGAGTCAATGAAGAACTAAAAATCATCCTTAATAAAGGTAGCAATTTCAACCTATCGCCAACCCAGCTGAATAAACAGCAATTAGTTATTGAATTAGAAAACATATGTAATTCAATAGAGTCAAGATCTTATAACAGCAAGTGAGCTGAGGAGTGAATACTCCAGCTGTATTACAAGTTATTTTAAAAAAGAGTTAAGAAGCAAACTACTAAATATTCAAGTAGAGAACTAAAATAATTTAAAAATAACGAAGAAATTTTGGCCTTGAAGGCAGATAAGAGCAGAGCATTAGTGCTACTAGAAAAAGATAAATACTTAGAAAAAATGCTTGAAGAATTGCAAAAACCATTATATGAAGAATAAAAGCTAACCCACTATAAAAAACTTTTCTAAATTACTAAAAACTTTGAGAAAGAATGATCAACTTTTTGATAATTACAAAATTTTTGCAAAATTGCACTTTAGAGCCCCTCAGTTATATGGTACAGTCAAGATTCATAAGCCAGGAACCCCTTTACATAAATGAGTGGTAGGCAATGCATGTAACTAACAAACAAATTAAGAAGGTAGTGTAGAACATGCTAAGTTACGTATAAAAGTTTAATGCAAATATATTTCAGCCATTAACTATGGCCTTCATCAGTGCAACTACGATTGGTTTACGTTGCCAGATTGGAAAGGTAAGTTTTGTAATGGTAACTTCGGGTGACGTGATGCAATGAGGGATTTCCAGATGTACGGAACGAAAATGGGGAGCTCAGAGTTGCAATTTTTGGAAAAAAATTTCCAAACTTTTTCTAAACCTCAGAGCATACCGATTTTGGAAGGGAACCAACTTCCAAAATCGTTATGCTTGGTTGGATACTAAAAAGTTGGCTCCCTTCAAAAATCGGTATGCTCTGAGGTTTAGAGAAAGTTTGGAAATTTTATTTCCCAAAAATTGCAACTATGAGCTCCCCATTTTCGTTCCTTACATCTGGAAATCCCTCATTGCATCACGTCACCCGAAGTTACTATTACAAAACTTACCTTTACAATCTGGCAACGTAAACCAATCGTAGTCACACTGATGAAGGCCATAGTAATGGCTGAAATATATTTGCATTAAACTTTTATACATAACTTAGCGTTTTCTACACTACTTTCTTCTTAATTTCCCCTTTACATCCTATAGTGGACACTAAGTTTTCCCCCTTGTCTACCCTCTCTTACCATCTCCTAGAACACCTGAATAAGCTGTTCTCTCCACCTCAAGCACTTATTAAGAATTCAATAGAGCTGGTCAAAAAATTGAGAACTCCCGATAATAGAACATCCATTACTTGCAAGTCTTGATGTAATTTCAATGTATACAAATATTAACCTGGACCTTCTGACAGAATTTCTAGCAGATGACTTGGCAGAAAAGATAGTGTACCTAGGTCATGATAAAGAAAAGCTCATAGGACTTTATGAACTGCTGTTATTTTCCTTCAAACATAACTTTTTTCAATTTCAAGAGAAATACTACAAACAAACTTCTGGCTTGGCTATGGGTTCACCGCTATCTCCTTTTCTAGCTAACTATTATTTGGGCAAGCTAGAAGAACGAAGAATACTCCGACAACCATCATTGTTCTGCCTTTATGTTAGATATATGGATGCCATCCTGATAATAGTTGACCAAGAAGAAAAATCTCTGCTAATAGACATACTTAACCTATTCAACACCCTAGATGACTCTCTTAAATTCACCCTTGAGGTGCAGCAAGAAAATAGCCTCAATTTCCTAGATCTGACACTCTCTGCCATAGAAGGAAAAATCTCATCACTCTATAAAAAAAACCTACTAATACTCAAAAAATGCTAAACTACCAATCATACCATCCATCCAATATTAAATATAATGTAGCCGCACAGTTCCTGGAAAAAATAGAAACTTTAGATTCTGCAATAACTTCCAAAGAAATCTATAAAGAAGAATTAAAGAAGACGCTGACAGATAACAATTACCCGGAAAATTGGATAGAAAAAATTTTCAAAAAGAAAAACGCTAAGTCAAGCCATAAACAACCTGATAAAAATATTAAACTCACTACAAAAATAACTTACCATAAAGGGTTGTTTGAAAGGCTGCAGAGAATTAGCCTTAACTTCCATATTCGTCTTGCTCCTCACTTACCCAAAAAAATAAAAAAAATATTTCCCACAGTTTACACAAAAAGAAAATAATATGCTACTACAAGAAAGAGTTATCTACAGCATAAACTGCAATTGTGGTAACATATATGTAGGAGAGACTGGAAGACAACTCCGGACCCGTGTAGCTGAACACAAAGCCGCAATTAAGAAGATTACAAGCAAAACAGGCCTTGATACACATGTACAAAGTACTGGACATTCCATGAACTGGGAATCTTAAAAAATTCTTGCACATCAACAACACTATCTAAAACGGAAACTTGAAGAAAGTCTACACATTGAGAGAAGAAAAGGTTCCACGATTAACGAATATAGCGGTATGACATTACCACTTGAGTGGCAGCACCTTCTATCTTAATCAGTCCTGAAGAAGGGTTGGGGTACATCCCGAAAATTTGACAAAGTGAAAACTTATGTCTTAGTAATCTCCGTAATGCACAATTAACTACAAAAATATTCTTATAAATACCAAAACAACAAATATGATCAAAAAACTATTAAAACTAGGAATATAATCAAGAAGAGAAATGAGGGTGGGGGAAACACACCAACTTGATCAGAAAAATTCAAAATTTCAAAAATCAAGGAACGTTCTTATCCCAGCTAGACAATCGTTTCCGGCACGGAAATAATTGTTGACTTATACCCCTTTTCCTAAGATTACAGGGTATTGTATAGATATCTTTTGTGCTATATTGATTTTGTGTGTGTGTCTGTGTGTTTTGGGGTTTAAAAACCACCATGAGCATCTGGGGTCATCCCTGATTTGAGGCCACTAGTTCCAGCAAGGGAAGGGAGCCACTGCACATGAATCATCCTGGGCTGGGACCAAGGCCTTCATTTGTGTGAATAGTAAAAAGCCAGAGCCTCTGAACCACTCACCCAGTGGGAGGTAATTTTGTGTTAGCCATAAGGAATAAGAGAATAGGAAACATGTGGCAAATTTAGAAGAAATACCTTTCACAACCATTAACATGCTCAAGCAAAGTCAGAAAATTGAGTCACACTCACTGTGATGAGGAGGTGAGCTTTATAGGTACACACACACACACACACACACACACACACACACACACACACACACACACACACACACACACACACACACACACACACACACACACACACAGATGATAATGCCCCAATTTACATCAAGATGATAATGCCCCAATTTACAGAGCTCGGAATGTCCAATCATGGTTTGAGCCTCCCCAATCGCCAGACTTAAACATCATCGAGCCACTGAGGTCTGTGTTGGAAAACAGAGTAAGATCCCGTTATCCTCCTCCTGAATCTCTTAAGGACCTGGAGCAGTTTCTGCATGAAGAATGATGTAACATCCCACTAACCACCATCCAGAATTTGTATGCATCTATTCCAAAGAGGTTTTGGGCAGTTTTGAATGCCAAAGGTGGTCCAACACACTATTAGGTGCATAAAGCCTTTTCTTTTTCTAAGTGTTCACATTATTCTGTCCAACCCCTGTATGTATGTACAAGTGCGCACGCACATACACATATCAGTGTTAGAATCTGAAATAAATTTTCTACAGGCCCAGTGGACCACTTGAAGTTGCAAATCACTGGCCTCCCAAAATGCCCACTGGTCAGTGAAAAACTTTACATATTCACAGTATGTGTAAAAAACACCCTATTATTTCATTGCAGCTGTATATCACAAATTTAGAAAAACAGAACACGTACATGTATGGATGCAAATAATACATAAACGTTTTTTTGTTTTTTCTCAAAAAATAATTTTTTTTGAAAAAAAAAATCTTTTCAACAGAGCCAGTTTATACGAAAATGTGGTGGTTTACTCATTTTTACTGGTCCAGAAATGGCACAAATGTTAATACATTTAGTATGCGCATGGAGTTAGTATCAAAGACAGTACACTAAAGCATAATATATAGTTAATTTCAAATTAAAGTTTATAGTACAAATATTACGAAATATTCTAATTGCTATTCAGTAACACAAAAAAAAAAAAAAAATTAAAGCTGGGTAGCTGGATTTTAAACTGATACTTCCCAGGCTGCCACTGCAGCAACACACAGCTCTTCTTGTGATTCCTTGCACCATTTAGTCCCACAGGAAATGCTAATGTTGAATGCAAAATGAACAATTTCACAAAAATGACTTACAGACATCCATTTGACCTCTCCCAACAATGTCCCTTCCTGCACAGAAACAGAAACTGGCTTTCATCTGGTTTTTGGGGTAGAAGATACAGAACCCATTTGTCCTTGTGACTTTCCTATCGTGTTTTCGTATCTTCACAGTTTTACCTTTGCTATGCAGTAGGAACAAGAGGGATTGCAACTGTAATTTTTATTCTGGTGTGCATTTCTGCAAAATTTTGACCTCGAATGATAAAATTTAGAATTTATCAATCAAATCATGGTATTTGGATTAGGGTTATTTTGTGTCAAATCAACCTATGAAATGGCCAATTTCAACATGATCCCTTTTGATTTTCTTGAAATTTGGTATGATTGTTAGGCATATAGACTTATGCATAAATTCCAAATTTTAGTCCTGTTCACCCATGGGGTTTCATATCACATGACCTTGAAAATTAGAAAATCATGACCAGACGATCTTTGAGTAATTGTATCTCATTACCTAATTGAGCTAGAAGGTTAAAATTAGCAAGGCACTTAGAGAAAGAGGAGAGGTAGGTCCAATCGCCTTTGTTTCCGTGCAGTCGGCGGGCTGTTTCCCTACGAGGTGGAGTGTGACGTCACAGTGGCCATAAACAATCTCTGGAGCATTCGGAGCTTGTGCTGTAGTGTCGATTACTCGCTGCATTTCTTTGTCAATTTTAGACCTGCTTTGTCCCTTTCATTCATTTTTTTCTTCATTTGTTTTCTGTGTAAAACGTAACTATCGTGAAAATGCCTGAATATGCTGTTGCCCTTTGTCGTAATCACAGTTCAAAGAAAAGGAAGTTAGATGTTAAATACCATGTTTTCCCATCGGATAGATATTTATTGAAGCAATAGGTAACAAAATGCCGTTGAAAGGATGTATTTGATACAAAGAAAACTTGAATGTGTTCAAAACATTTTGATGTCTCGAACTACGAGCAGGATCTTAGAAATGAATTGCTGAGCTTGCTTCCGAGAAAAAAACTGAGAAAAGATTCCGTGCCAACAAAATATATATACATACTTTATCAGATGGAGGAGCAAACTTCTGTTCGAAGTGAACGGTTTAAAACCAGAGAAGTCCGAAAAAATGCATTAGATCGAATTGAAAGTATATCTCCTATTAAAAACGTCAAATCACATCAGGTCACAATGAAAGTGACAGCATTCCTGACCAACATTTATCACCATCAACGTTATGTCAGAAGTGCGAATGTCTGAACTAAAATATGATGCAACTGACGAGTGAAAATAATTCACTATGGGAAGAATTATCAAATGTAACAAAACAGTTGGTAATTGAAAAATAATGCTCTTGCCTCGAGAGAAGAAGCCTGAAAACAGAAATTAATATTTTGAAACGGAAATGCAAGAACAGAAATTTGCTGAGCACCATTGAAAGGTGCCTAGCTATCATAAATTTACTTGACCATTGTTTCACTGATGTGCAAATTCAAACTCTGGTGTCAAAAAAGAGACCAACGAAATGGAATGAACAAGATATAAGTCAAGTACTTATTTTGCATGCTATTTCTAGAAAAACATATCTTTCCATAAAAAATAAAATGCACATACCACTTCCAAGCATTTCCTCTCTGAAACGGTGGTGTGGTAAGTAAATTTGTATTTACCGATGGTTTAATTGAGCCTGTATTAAAGGTGATGAAAATGAATGCTATACACCTAACCAAGTTCAACAGAGTTTCAGTTTTATCTTTTGATGAAAATTTAAGGACCGCATAGTAACGTTTTAGCAGCTATGCTGAGAGGCTTATGGAAAGCTTGTGGATCAAAAGCTGTGAATTGACATAATTTGAGCCATTGAGCAGTCGGGTTATTTAGTGCATGGAGTGGTACCTGATTAAGGGGGAGTTGTCGAGGTTTGGTGGCAGCTTGGAATAACCCCAGTATTATCTTTTCCAAATCCAGTAGACGAAAATAAAAAAATATGAATGTTTTCCGATGTGCCCCGTCTAATTAAACTTCTCTGAAAACATACATTAGATCGTGGAACACACTGTAGTGTGGAACCATCACTCGCCAGACATTTGACCTTTTGCTGGAACACAATAGCCCAGAATTAGAGGCGTTTCATAAAAGTAAATGAATTCACACAAATAAACGTAAAAGGCCCCATGAGACAGAGTTAGTTTTAGCGGCCCAGATGCTGTCTAACAACGTAAGCAAAGTTGTAGAGTATTTTTTTTCCCTGAAAAAATGATCATATGTAGAGGATTTTAGGAAGGGAGTGTCTGACCCCAGGTCTTAAACAGCCCTTAGAAATAGGAAGCTAGGAGATTTGGGCTAGAGTGCTCAATAGGAAAGTGACACAGAAGAGAAGTAGAAAGGGGGAGGAAGACGCCCTTATTTATTACCAGGGAGCCAGTACCCAGGGTCCGACGGCTTAACATGCCCATCCGACACACGGCGGGTATTTAGTGGATCGAGCGTTTGTACCTATTGGGATCGAACCTGAGGTCCTTTCCGTGCCAGTCACGAACGTTGCCCACTAGGCCACCCACGGCTCTTTTTCCCTGAAAGAAAGCAAATTGGTAATTTTATAAAATTGGTATTGATTGATTCAACGTAATGAACTGTTGATTACCCAGCTCGAAAGAGCCATTGCAGTGTGCTTTTGGAAAACAAAAAAAAAATATTCAGCAAAAAAGCATCGAACAATATTCATGTCATATTCCCGTTTTTGCCCAGTATGTATTTTTTTTTTAAATAGATGGATGTTTGTACAATTTTTACTTAAAAATTATTTTTACTCAAAACTGGCTCCGTTATTTCAATTGAAAATTCACAGAGCATACGAAACTTTTTCGTTGTGGCTCCATGTGCGTTACAACTTCGCTTATGGCCGCCGTGACATCACAGAGCAGTCAAGAGAAGAGCGAAAATGGTGCGGTTGCGATAGACTTACCTCTCTTCCTTCTAAGTACCTTGAAAATTAGTAGTGTCTTTTTATAGCATTTTATATGAACTTTTAAATCATGTGCTGAAAAAATAAAAATAAAATAGGTTGACCTTTTCAAGGTCACAGAAATAACACTTAACCTTGAATATTTAAAAAAACTAATTTTAAAATTCTGAAAAAATTATATAGCATTGTTAGATTTTTGTTTACTTGCCAACTTTCAAGTTGGAACCACAATGGGATCATTATTTATAAAATATTTGATTGAAGTGAATCTCAACCAAAAATTTGCCAAAAGTAAAGAAATTACATTTTAAAGTATTTGACAATTAATTAACAAGAATAACCTGATGCAGACCTCAGCGCAGACTTCGTTGTAAAAAGTAGTGAGAAAAGTGACTTTTCCGGAGAAAAAAGTGACAAAAGTGACCAATTTTTTTTTTTTAGTGACTAAATAGTGACTGCTCAAATAATTGAAAACCAGACTATACCGTTTAAAACGATAGAACACACACACACACAGTATCTATCTGGATAGAACATATAATTTCCACTTTGAACGGATTTACTTTATTCTTTGCTCAACAGTGAACAATTCACTTTATATTTTGTGATAGAACATATGTTAATCTATGTTATTATCTGTTGTAAATAAAAAAAGCACACAATATATTGGATGGGCAAGTGATTCCTTTCAATTTTTTTTTTCATACACTCCTGTTTCTGAAAATTGCAACACCAAGAAGGAGGAACCATGCGATTCGAATGAAATTTATACTAAACATTACTGACATGACTATACATAAGTGATTTAATTTTCGGAACAATACAACAATTTTTACCTGCAAAAATCAGTATCTTGTGATGCCTCTGCGAGCTGCAATAACAGCTTCGAGACGGGTTGGCATTGAATCGAAAAGGCGTTGGATGGTGTCCTGTGTAATTGCTTGCCAGGCAGCATGTATACGTGGCCACAGATCACTGGTACTGACCGCTGGAGGACTTTGATGGGCCAGTTGCCAAGTGACCATATCCCAGACATGTTCAATAAGCAACATGTCTGGTGAACGTGCAGGCCATGGAAAAAGCGGTATCTGCTGTGCTGCGAAGAGGGCTTGAACATTCTTGGCAACATGAGGTCCAGCATTGTTCTGCTGAAATATAGCGCCAGGAGTGCTACGAAGGAAGGGTATGACTTCTGCCTGTACAACTTCCCTGATGTAGTGGTCGCTGGTGATATTGCCCTCAAGTCATAGCAGCAGAGATCATAAATGTTACCCAATAGCACCCCACACCATCACACTTGGCGTTCGGCCTGTATGACGCTCAACAATGGCATGCTGGAAGAAGGCGCTCACCACAATACCATCTAATGCGTATGAGGCCATCATGGTAGTCCAAGTTGAATCGGGACTCATCCGAAAACACAACATGTTGTCAATTAGCATGCCATTGTCTGCATTGAAAACTCCATTGCAGCCTGTGGCGTCCGTGGTTCATTCAGGGTCAAAGGAATCTGCCGCAAAGCGATTCGTGCAACCAGTCCTCTGTGCAACAGACGCGTTGAACTGTGAAGCCAGATAATGCCATACCTGTTTTAGTGCTCCACTGTTGTGCTAACACTTGCGAATATGCGGAACGGTTCGCCACTGCCATGCGGACGAGGTGTCGGCCATCTGCAGTGTCGTAACATTTCTCGGTCCACTGCTGGATTGTCGATGCACCTGGTTCTCCTTGGTCCACTGCCGCCACACACACACATCACTATCATGGCGTTATGTCTCGTCCGAGTCGCAATGCCACGGTACGAAAATGCACTTTCACGCAGACCAATCATTCGCCCCTGTTCAAACTCTGTCGTATGGTGATATTGCTGCCTTTGTCGTCGCCAAAGCATTATTGAATCCTGGAGACACTTTCACAACTCGCTATCCGCGATGCACTACTAATGTGTATCCTAAACAGCCCTCTCTTTATATCCCTCATTCGACTGTTCAGGTGGCACTGCTGGGCCAAGACATGTGCAATGACTCTGAATTTCTAATCATTTGCATGTCCTACCCTGCTCTGCTCTGCATATCCTGTAAGTTTCATGTGATTACCATCATTCCTTCCAGAATAGTGTTGCAATTTTCACAAAGAGTAGTTTATTTTATCAGCATGATGGCATTTGACGATTTATATACTGCACTAGCAAAATAAGTATGCTCTAGAAATGATTACATATACAAACTACAATAGGTTTATATGTATAATGAAAGACTAATAATAAAGAATGAATGTAATGTTTAAAAAAATACAGTAACCCTTTGCATTTTTAACTCTCCACTGCCTGCATTTTCTTACAATCCTATTAACAAATTCAATTTTCAACGATGTTTCAACAAATTTGCCTGTTTTAGTTAGATTTAAATGAAATTTTACTTGTAAACTACTCATACACGCACATTTCATCAAACCTTTAATATGTTAGCAGATGTGCTTTACAGTCTAACACTGGTTAGATACCTATTTGAAACATCAATGAAATCGAAAATGGAAGCATAGAGCAGCATAGCAATAAAAATGCAATTCTGCAGATTTTGGTTATAAATCAAAATGGTGCCAGATAAATTCAAACTATACTGTTCAATACAAATCTGCTGTAATTTTTTAAGCTAATATTAAATTAATGATGTATTTAAATGGCAATAAGTTTAATATCCTCACTTACCACATCTGCGAGTAATCTGGGACTGATGTGCTGGTGGTTTCTCTATATTTGGTTGTTGGGTTAGCAAAATTGACATGCTTTTTAATGTCAACATTATGAAGTTTCAATCATTTTCAACTTTGCTGTTTCATGAAAGTATAATGAGTAAAATTGGGAAGCAGATTTCCTTCCCTATATTATATAAAGGCTCTTTATGTACAGGGTGCTTTTAAGTGAAATCCATAATGAGTCAACAGAATCTATGACAGGAAATTTGAATTTGTAATTGCAGTTAGCAAGAAATGTAGATTTAGGAAAGCATAAAACTCCAGGGTGTCTACCAAATTTGGAAAATGCAATTTCATGACGAATTAACAATTTTCATGACGATTTTTAAAAGTCGTGTGTGTGTGTGTGTGTGTGCGCGTCCAAGTATGCATGCATGTGTGGGTACGTACATATATTAAAGATGGGAGACACTCTGCTCCCCATTTTTCCTACAGAAAACGCACACCCCTGCCCTTCTGATAGTAACAAAAATCTGACTCATCAAACTTTGACTATGCCTGAAGTAAGCTGAAATACTCAACATTGTGCTAAACAATTTCATTACACACCTTTCTTCAACATTTACATTTGAAACTATTAATGACTCTATAAGCAGTATAATTTAAATTGCTAAATTGACCATAAAATTTTGCAAACGACATTTACACATATATTTCTATGCTAAAACATTTTTTGCTGTAACAGTTTTTTGTGGAGGAGAGCACGAGTGCCCCCTTTTTTAAACTCTTGTATCATTATATGGAAACCACATTTATGTCTTATGTGGTTGGTGCATGGAGAATTACTCAGAGTCACCAGTAAATGAACAATTACTAAATATAAAAAGAAATTCATGCCCCCAAAGCAAAATTTGACTTTTTCTTGACTTTTATTACCCTTTTCTGAATTCATGCCTTTTTCGTGATTTTCATAACTAGTAGACACCCTGAACTACAATTCTGAAAATACAAACACAAATCCACACTTTCTTTACTCATTTATTTTTTGAAGTTTAAAATCCTAATAAAAAAAAAAAGGGGAGTTTACTGCTATTTATGCAATATTTTGAACACTGCGATGATGATGCTAAAATTAAAAACATTACCGGAAAACATGAACGTAACAAAATTTGCAGTTTCGCAAACTTAATAACGTTGAAAAGATTTAGATAAAAACAAGAAAAATAGTGAGCTCTTCACGATATAGTCCCCCCTCCCCCAAAGGGAAATCTCGAATCAGCAGAAAAGAAATTTAAAACAAAAAGAAACAAAAAAAAAATGCTGAAAAAAAGACCCTCAGATTTGCCCATTATTCCTGCATTTTTCAACAGAAATTTTGTTTTTTGAGCTTATATTAAAAATGATGCCGATTCACATGAAGAAAGCAATTCCACAACTTTGCTGACCACCCCAGGTCACGTGGTAAGCAACATTTTGGTGGTTTATTTTTCAAGGACCAGTTTGGAATACAAGAAGATGGGTTTGATTCCTGTTGCTGACTACCCTTGTTCACTGGGATTTCCAGTGTTTTCCTTCGACATCCTTGCATGAATGGGGGAGGGGGATAGTTCCCATTGAAGTCGGCCCTGGACACACCCAGACCCTCCTCACCCAACACTACCATGTGCAATAACTGTGCCCGCTTGGGTTTCAACACAAATATCAGAACTTTAACTAAATATTTTATATACGATAGTGAAAAAAAAAAAAAAAAAAAAAGGAATAAAATTACACTAGTTCGCATAAAAGTTAAATAATATGAGGGTTTCAATTTACTTCCGATATTGGAGGTTATATAATTTAACGTGCATTAATGCATTTGCATTTTTGAACTTCACTTTTAGTTGGTAAAGTTCGATGAACACTTACCGCACGTGGGGCTTGGCTTTCAATTCATATTTCCGTTATGTGGATGCGGCACGGGGGTTTTTCATTTGGCCACGGGTCCGCTTCTCTTTTTTTTTTTTTTTTTCGTTGGAATTTATTTTGTCTCATCACCAAATGAGTTTTTTTCCTTTGCTGCATCCTCATTTACTTCAATATTTATTCATACCCGAGTACTTTCGGTAAAACACCTTTACCGTCTTCGAGGGGACGTTTTGCTCCGACTAGCACGGACCGTGTCAGCTGGGCATTTCGGTGGTTCTCGCGGGCTGCTTCTGTCATCGGCTATCGCTTCTTCTTGGGCGTCGTGGCCATCTCTTGTTGGTCAGTGATCTCATTTTTCGAACTTTTTCATTTTTTTGCTCAATTTTAATTAAATTTTTCCAGCTGTTTCTCAAATTATTAGGGTCATTATGGTTGCAAACTTTTGTCCTATTTTTTTCAATCATTACCGACTCTGCTATTCTGAGGTGTTTTTCGGATTTACAGCTTTTAATGATTTTTATATTTTCGAATTAAATTGAAACTTTGAAGCACACGAATTATTCTTTCAAGTGGTTAGATCAAAGGCAGATTAGGCCTCACGATGCACTATCGCAATCTCTTTTCGAACCGTGAATTAACAACAATCACCAAATTCAAACGTCTTAAAATCAAATGTATGAAATTTGAAGTTCAAGAACGTTTTCTTGTAACTTGCAGAGATTTTGGATTTATCCCCAAATTTTTGAGACTTAAGAACAAGCCAACAAGTAAGAAGGATTATTACATCCTGCTTCGATGTCAACAAAAACGACTTAGTAACGAAATTATAGCTAAAAGAAAACAAATATTCAGACTTAATGCTCAAGTTTATGAAGTATGGAAGCTGATAAGCAACTCAAAATATGCACAATTTGATGGCACTTGGAAAGATCGCATTTTGGATACTACGTCCATCGAAATTAACGAAATTGCTAACAAAGAAGCCAACTCCAATAGCATTACGGTAGATAAAAAATTAAATGCACTATTTGATGAACAAAAATTAAATAAGGAACCCATAAATGAATATAATGTATATGAAAATCGGTCTGATAAGAACTTAAGCTTTACACAAAAAGCAATTTTACAAAAAGGGAAAAAATTTGCCTTTCCACAAGGCCTCCCTAAAACTGAAGAAATCATCCCTTGCCTCGAAGATATTCTCAAAAATATACCAGGCGCAGAGAATAAAACTGAAGTAGAGAACAAATTATATAGAGTAATTCTAAAAGAATATAATGCCAAAAACAACAAAAACTTCTATATAGAGAAAAAATTAAAATATGAAAAAAAACAACTATTGGAATTGAAAAATGACCTATATATCAAATTCTGTGAAGCAGATAAATCCGGCCAAATCATTATTCTCAACACTGAGGAATTTTAACAAAAAATGACAGCAGCAATCGATGGATTAAATTGTACCGAAATTATGAAAGACCCAACTGATAATCAAATTAAATTCTTAGCGGATATAAGAAATCATAGCACCTTACCTGATGAAATCAAGCGCTCTTTTCCACCAATGGGAGCAGGCATACCACGTATCGTTGCAAAGATAAAAACGCACAAAGATGGTGCTCCAATGAGACTGATAGTTTCAAAAAAAAAAACTCACCATTGATAACTTTAGAGAAAAACATTTACAAATTCCTAGCACCCTTTTTCATGAACAACAAGTTCACCATCAAGAACACATATGAATTTAAAGAGAAAATTAAAAATGTAAAAACCGGCCTAAATGACTTAAATATGGCAAGCATGGACGTTAAAGCATTATATCCAAGCACTTCTGTTCCAGAAGCTATTGAAATTATCATTAAGAAGTTGCAAAATCTTAAAATTTTAAATAACACACAACTTCATGAATTCAAAAAAGTTTTAGTCTATTTATATGAAAATAATATTTTTACATACAAGAACAAAATATTCAAGCAAAATTCAGGAGGCCCAATGGGCTCACCATTATCAACTCTATATGCTGAGGTTGTGATGAACGAAATTGAAGAAAATGTCCTGCATCGTATGGAAGAAAAACCAGAAGTGTACTGTCGATACGTGGATGATATTTTCATTCTATCAAAACTGAACGAAGAAGAATTAAAAAAATTAACAAAATGTTACAGCGCTTTATATCCAACTATAGAACTCACTGTTGAAATAGAAAAAAATAATACATTAGCCTTTTTGGATGTACATGTTATCAAATCCACAGATAAGCTGCTATACAGGGTTTATCGGAAAAGTTCATTCGTTCCGGTCCTAATCCCGTACAATTCAGCACATCCTTATCCTCAAAAATGCAATAACATAAAAACCTTAATTAAAAGAGCATATACGCATTCTGAAAATAGTCAGTTCATCAATGAAGAAATCAAATTCATAAAAAAAATTGCAGGCAGCTTTGATTATCCTAACCATTTAATAAAAAAATGGGACACAGAAGTAATAAAGAAAATAAAAAATAATGCTGTAGTAAATAAAAAGAAGTCAAATATTTAAATGGTTTTCCTTACATAAAAGGTACTACCAATGAAATTAATAATATTTGTAAAAAGCATAACATTCAAATTGGAGGAAAAGTAAATACCATCAAAAATATAGTAATAAAAAATAATGAAAAAATAAAAATGTTAGAAAAAGCAGGTATTTACTCAATTCGTATTACTGAAAATCCTCCAATGGCTTATATAGGAAGTACCAAAAATAAACTTAAACACAGATTAAAACAACACGTAAAAAACTGGCAGAAAAAAGAAGAAAAACAGCACTTATCCAATACTGTCTGAATTACCAAAAATATCCTAAATTCGAAAATATAAAAATCATTAAAAGCTGTAAATCCGAAAAACACCTCAGAATAGCAGAGTCGGTAATGATTGAAAAAAATAGGACAAAAGTTTGCAACCATAATGACCCTAATAATTTGAGAAACAGCTGGAAAAATTTAATTAAAATTGAGCAAAAAAATGAAAAAGTTCGAAAAATGAGATCACTGACCAACAAGAGATGGCGCCACAACGCCCAAGAAGAAGCGATAGCCGATGACAGAAGCAGCCCGCGAGAACCACCGAAATGCCCAGCTGACACGGTCCGTGCTAGTCGGAGCAAAACGTCCCTCGAAGACGGTAAAGGTGTTTTACCGAAAGTACTCGGGTATGAATAAATATTGAATTAAATGAGGATGCAGCAAAGGAAAAAAACTCATTTGGTAATGAGACAAAATAAATTCCAACGGAAAAAAAAAAAAAAAAGAAGCGGACCCGTGGCCAAATGAAAAACCCCCGTGCCGCATCCACATAACGGAAATATGAATTGAAAGCCAAGCCCCACGTGCGGTAAGTGTTCATCGAGCTTTACCAACTAAAAGTGAAGTTCAAAAATGCAAATATGAGGGTTGTGCCAAAAGTAATGCAAAAGTGGACATAACTTTTTTATTAACTGAGTGGACATAACTTTTTTATTAACGTTCAAATTGCACATGGAACTCAACATAGTCTCCATCACAAGCGATGCATTTGCATCATATCGTTGAACCCAACTCTTGAATCCTCTTTGAAAAAATTCAGATGTGGACTGTTGTACCCACTTCTTCACAGCCACTTTCATCTCATCTGTGCCATGAAATCGTTGTCCCCAGAGACTGCTCTTCATTGGACCGAAGAGGTGGAAGTTGGACGATGCCACAGCACGGCTGTACAGTGGATGGAGGACCACTGACCAGCCTAATTTGCTGATCACCTCATTTGTTCCCAAAGATGTATGTGGTCTCGCATTGTCATGGTGAATGCGGATCCTTTTTAGATTCTGGTTCATTCTTTTCCTTCTTATTGCTTCTCTAAGCTTCTCGAGTGTCTCAATGTACCGCTTGCTGGTCATGGTACGACCACGTTCCAGAAAATCAAGAATGACACCCCTGTCATCCCAAAAAACAGTCACCGTGACTTTCTGAGCTGATCGCTGGCTCTTGAACTTCTTAGGCCTTGGTGAAGAGGTGTGACACCATTCCACGGATTGATTCTTTATTCCAATATTCCGGATCGTAAAGATACACCCATGTTTCATTCCCTGTCACCAGATCGAAAACAAAAACATGTCTTCATTGGCTTCAAACGTTTCCAGTTTCATTGCGCATCACTAGTCGTGTTCGTTTTCCAATTGAAAATGAACACGACTAGTAATGCGCAATGAAACAAAAAACCGAATGCGCAATGGTTCGACCGAAGTAGAACATCGGACTCTGCCAGTAGATTTGATTTAGGTGGCCAAGAGACAACATGGATGAAAAATAACTCGTATATACCCACTGAAGATGATTACAAAGTAGTAATTGAAACTAGTACGGGTGCTTGTGCCACGGGAAGTGAAGATTGAACCATCATCGATAAAAAATATTTTATTGTCAATTCAACTCACCTTCAGCAAGGGGTTCGAAAGTTTTAATTCTTTTAAAGTTCATAAATCATATTTTAAATGACGAATCTGAAATAGTGATAAACACTTGCTACTTTTTTATCTACATATTTGAAGACTTTGTCACATTTAGGCTAAATTTGAATATCCATATGAAGACTTCTTCCATATCAGTTTGATGACTTCAACTGCTGAAAATCTACAATATGTTGGGGACCTCATGAAAGAATGTGAGTAACATGTTGAAATTTTGGTATATATATATATAAGGTCAGGTGATGCGTAACATCACAGCCTCTCCTTGACAAATGTCAACCCCGCCTTCTCATGGTGCATCCTGTTCCCACTAAAGGGGCTCTGACGACCGCCAATAGCGGTATAACTATACCATCGGGATCAGAGGAAATGCTATCCCACACTCACCAACCCGCTTGGCCAGCGTGGTGAGTTATGGCCAAACACCTCCAAAATGACTCTACAACTTAAATCTTGGCCCTCAGTCTCCGGCAGCTGGAATGTACCTGGCCAAGGCAGCGGCCAGTGCGAAATTCGTAAATATGCGGGAGTGACATGGAGGAGACTGGCACAAGACAGACCGTTGTGGAGGAAACTTGGGGAGACCTTCGTCCAGCAGTGGATTGATAATGGTTGACAATGATGATGAATGATGATATATAGTATTGCGACGCGTCACAATACTATATATATATATATATATATATATATACCAAAATTTCAACATGTTACTCACATTCTTTCATGAGGTCCCCAACATATTGTAGATTTTCAGCAGTTGAAGTCATCAAACTGATATGGAAGAAGTCTTCATATGGATATTCAAATTTAGCCTAAATGTGACAAAGTCTTCAAATATGTAGATAAAAAAGTAGCAAGTGTTTATCACTATTTCAGATTCGTCATTTAAAATATGATTTATGAACTTTAAAAGAATTAAAACTTTCGAACCCCTTGCTGAAGGTGAGTTGAATTGACAATAAAATATTTTTTATCGATGATGGTTCAATCTAAAAAATAATAATAAAATCAATTTCACTTGTCGTCCCATTTGGATGTCTCCATGTCCATTTCCTGTGTGGCTTTTTCTTGAAAAAGGAGTTCAAGATGAAAAACCCTTCTGCCTCTGCAAACTCAACGAGAGTATTTCCACGCTGGTTTCTGTTGCCGTGACCGAATTTACCTACTGAAGTTTCATTCTGTTGCCGTTGCCCTATTTTTGGGAGATTTCAATGCAAAAATAGGGCAACGGCAACAGAATGAAACTTCAGTAGGTAAATTCGGTCAAGGCAACAGAAACCAGCGTGGAAATACTCTCGTAGAGTTTGCAGAGGCAGAAGGGTTTTTCATCTTGAACTCCTTTTTCAAGAAAAAGCCACACAGGAAATGGACATGGAGACATCCAAATGGGACGACAAGTGAAATTGATTTTATTATGTGTAACAAAAAATTCATCATAGAAGACTGCAGTGTGCTAAACAAGTTCAACACAGGCAGCGACCATAGATTGGTGAGATGTAAGATGCACCTCAACACTAAACTTGAACGTGGCAAGCTCATAAGACAAACAAAATGTATTGACATAACCAACCTTAAAAAACACCATAATACCTTCAAATTGGAACTGAAGAACAGATTCTCTGCTTTAGAAGGCCTAACATTGGAAGAAGTGGATATTTCTGAAGTTAACAGAAAAGTAACCAAAGCTCTTATGGAAACAGCAACAAAATTAGCTGGGTCTAAGAACAAAGTGCATGTGAACAAATTATCAGGAAAAACCAAAATGTTGATGCAAAAAAGAAGAGTGATGAGGACAACTAAAGAAGATGTGACTTCCAAAGTGGAATATATAGAGCTATGCAAGACAGTACGAAAAAGTATCACTGAAGACGTAAGGAAATTCAACTGTGAACTAGTAAGGAAAGCAATTGAAAACAACCAAAGCCTAAAGATAGCAAAGGGACATCTCAGTAAGGGGAAAAAACAGATTATGGCACTAAGAAAAGAAGATGGTTCTGTAACAAGAAATAGAGGCAAAATTTTGACAAGAGTGAAAGATTTCTACTCCAAATTATATGAAAGGGATGATACATGTACTCCAGACATCATGAAAGGTATCAGTACCAGAGTTCTTCCAGTCCTTCCAGCAGAAGTTGCACATGCAATCAAGAACATGAAGCGGGGAAAAGCTCCAGGAGAAGATGGAATTACTGTAGACATCATACAAGAAGCAAGTGGAGAAATCGAAACAGTACTCGCCCAAATTTTCACTCGATGCCTTAATGAAGGGAAAATTCCTGAGGATTGGAACAACGCTACAATGATCTTGCTACATAAAAAAGGTGACATTGAGGATCTCAGGAACTACAGACCTATCAGCCTCCTATCAGTGGTTTATAAAATCTTCACTAAAGTTCTTTCACACCGCTTGAAGGTGACACTGGACATGGCTCAACCGAGAGAACAAGCTGGATTCAGGAGTGGCTACAGCACAATAGATCATATCCACGTACTGAGAGAACTAATTGAGAGAGCGAGGGAATATGAACTTCCATTGTGCATGGCTTTTATCGATTATGAAAAAGCCTTTGATTCGGTGAAACCATCAGCAGTTGCAATGGCTCTGAAATCCTGCGGTATTGAAGATGCATACATTAATATTATTAATAACATCTATGAAAATGCAAGTGCAAAGATTCGGCTGTTTGAAAATACAACACACATAAAAATTGGAAAAGGAGTGAGCCAAGGTGACACCATATCCCCGAAGCTCTTTAATGCCACATTGGAAAATGTCTTTCAATCACTGAACTGGGAAAACAAAGGGATAAAGATTAATGGAGATTATCTAACCCACCTTCGTTTTGCTGATGACATAGTCATTTTTGCAACTACCCCATCAGAACTACAGAGTATGATCCAGGAACTTGCTGACAAGAGTAAAGAAGTGGGATTAAAAATGAACTTTCAGAAGACAAAAGTGATGTACAATGCTTTTACAAGAAATGAAGATTTATCGATTGATGGAGAAGAGCTGGAGATAACAGACACGTAAGTTTATCTTGGACAGCAGATATCAAGTGAGGGTCACATTGGTGAAGAAATTAATCGGCGTACAAAACTTGCCTGGAGAGCTTTTGGAAGAAACAGCATAATTTTCAAGAGCAATATGCCATTATGTCTTAAAAGAAAAGTGTTTGATCAATGCATCCTTCCAGTGCTTACGTATGGTGCAGAGACGTGGACCTTAGCTAAAAGAGACATACAAAGGCTGCAGACAACTCAAAGCAGCATGGAGAGGTGCATGCTTGGTGTAACCAGGAGAGATATGAAGAGGAACACGTGGATCCGAAAAATGACAAGAGTGGAAGACATCATGATCAGAGTTAAATCCCTGAAATGGCAATGGGCTGGACATACTGCCAGAAGAACAGACCATCGATGGACAGCCGAAATTTTAGATTGGATTCCAAGGGACAGGAAAAGACCCAGAAGAAGACCACATGGAAGATGGGTGGATGAAATTCGAAAGTATGCGGGAGTGACATGGAGGAGACTGGCACAAGACAGATCGTTGTGGAAGAAACTTGGGGAGACCTTCGTCCAGCAGTGGATTGATAATGGTTGACAATGATGATGATGATGATATAGTATTGACGTTTCCCGTGCTCAATTTTATGATAACGTGAGAAACAGTGAATTATATGACGGCAGGTTTGTTGACATATAGATAACATAGATCTTTGATCAGTTCTCCAGGAAGTTCTTGGTGCTCCATTAGTTTTTTGACCATGAGCATGTACACATCAAAGAAAGAAACAATGAATCCACGTCGAAGGTGTACAGGAAATCTTGACGACTGATGGAAGAAGGGAGTTTCTGGATAAAGTCCTTGGTTGATACAACAGAATAAGGATGATTTCTTGTCAGAACTTTGCAACATTTGACCAATTGCCTTTCAAGATTGACTGCAGGAGAAAAGGTGTTTTCAATCAATGGCTTAATGGGATGTCCAACTTTATGTAACTTGATCTGTAAGAACAACCTGGGAGTACGAAAATAAGCTGGGAGGGGGGGATGTCTCCTAAGAAAGATTTCAGAGAAGTTTTTTGGAAACAACTAACAGTTTTACATAGTTTTCTAGTGTTGTCAGCCTTGAGTCTTATGCAATTGTTTTTTTGTTTTGTTTTTTTCCAGAAAATCAGTCACTTTGTTGTCCAAATAATTCTTATGGATGAAGACAGGACATCCTGCTTTGCAAACTGCAAGATTAATACACTGGGTGAAATTTAGAAATTTCACCCAGTGTATTAATCTTGCAGTTTGCAAAGCAGACAAAGCAGGATGTCCTGTCTTCATCCATAAGAATTATTTGGACAACAAAGTGACTGATTTCCTGGAAAAAAAAAAAAAAAAAAAAACAATTGCATAAGACTCAAGGCTGACAACACTGGAAAACTATGTAAAACTGTTAGTTGTTTCCAAAAAAACTTCTCTGAAATCTTTCTTAGGAGACATCCCCCCCTCCCCAGCTTATTTTCGTACTCCCAGGTTGTTCTTACAGATCAAGTTACATAAAGTTGGACATCCCATTAAGCCATTGATTGAAAACACCTTGAAATTTAGAAATTTCACCCAGTGTATTAATCTTGCAGTTTGCAAAGCAGACAAAGCAGGATGTCCTGTCTTCATCCATAAGAATTATTTGGACAACAAAGTGACTGATTTCCTGGAAAAAAAAACAAAAAAACAATTGCATAAGACTCAAGGCTGACAACACTGGAAAACTATGTAAAACTGTTAGTTGCTTCCAAAAAAACTTCTCTGAAATCTTTCTTAGGAGACACCCCCCCCTCCCCAGCTTATTTTCGTACTCCCAGGTTGTTCTTACAGATCAAGTTACATAAAGTTGGACATCCCATTAAGCCATTGATTGAAAACACCTTTTCTCCTGCAGTCAATCTTGAAAGGCAATCGGGCCTGAAAGTTCTAATGTCTTCGGGCCTGAAAGTTCTAATGTCTTCTATATGAATTCAATAAATCATCTAAACAGTCAAATGTGTTTATTTGAATCTGTTTTTAGAATAATGATCGTGTAAAGACGGCGGAAATCAAAAAGAAATTCCAGCAGGAGGTCCAAGTTAATGTTGGTATACATAGATAATATATCCAGGCTTGCCATTACTGGATGAATTAATTCTGGCAAGTTGCCTAGTTTTCCTTTCAGCTGCATGGAATTTTTTAGAAGGTAGGGAGGAGAAGGGAAATTATCCCTGAAGTGAGTAAGTAAATAATAATTAATGTTGGAGAGTGGTGAATTTCTAGTGTCTATTATAGGTCTTATTGGATGGCCTTCTTTGTGAATTTTTATTGTACCATAGATCTGTGGAACTCTTGACTGGATTTTGGAGAAGCTTTTGAAGAGCTCATTTAGCTGATTTTTACTTTTTAAAGAGCTGATTAATTTCTTAAAATTTTTGACAGTTTGATCAATAGGGTTAGCAGTGAGTTCTTCATAATAAGGCTTGCTCAATTCAGCTTCCATTTTATTGTAATACTTATTTTTTTCCAACAATACCAAACCTTTGCTTTTATCTGCTTTCAGTGCTACAACTTTATCATTGGTTTTGAATTTTTTAAGGTCAGTAATGGCTTTTCTATCAAAATTGTAAGCAATTTTTACTGGCTTTTTTACAAATTTTGAGACGCAGTCTGAGAATTCTTTCCTTAAAGTGGCTGCTGTATTTTCATCTTCTCTTCCTACCTTACTACAGATGCTTTCTAAATCAATAAGCATTCGTTTTTTATCAAGTATTGCGGAGGAAAGGTTGTAATTATATCCCTTATTGAGGAGATTAATCAAGTTTCCATCTACTCCATCTTCCACCAGATCTATGACGTGTTTGTTAGTGGGGGATGGTATTAACTGTGGGCCAGGAGCTGCAGACATTAGCTTTGGACTCAACCACTTATTTTCTTTAATTTTAAATTTTTCTTTAAACTTCTTGTTTTTATCTGTCACTGCTTTAGCTAACCAGTTATCAATATTTTTCTTTTCTGCTTCCAGAATTTTACCTAATGAAGAGGCCCAAATAAGAGATTCTAATCGTTTGCATTGCTCAATAGTTCTGAACTTATTACTAATCGCACCATTTACCGTTTTTAGTTCTATTTTTTTTTTTTAAATTTCTTGACAGATTCTTTGCGATGT
Source organism: Macrothele yani (assembly GCA_039090855.1). NCBI lineage: Eukaryota > Metazoa > Arthropoda > Arachnida > Araneae > Macrothelidae > Macrothele > Macrothele yani. Next base: position 1,833,860 of record CM076995.1, on the reverse strand, counting down.
TCTCTGTAAGTTTCAAAGAAGGTGGAACAAAATTAGCTCTCTTACATTTCTTAAGAAAATATTGTTGTGACTTACATTTGTCGCTTTGCACTTACTCCTTTCGATCTTTCTGATGTTTCGCCATATATCCAGCCCGTATGTGGTTTCAATCTTAGTTGTAAATGAATTTATGGCACCTCTATTCATATCGTACTGTGGAATTAGCTTTTTTATGGGTCTTATAGAGGTTATTATTCAAAAAAAAGTAGGTTAAATTTTCGAACTAAAGCCTAGTTCGTCATCAGGACTACGTCACTGGAGTAGTTGCTGCCACTCAGTTGGAAGAGTCCAACCACAATTGTCGTTAATTGTGGTACTTCTTCTTGCTATTTCGATCCCTTCTTCTAGATCTCTTATTTGGGCCTCTTCATTAGATGAAATTCCGGAAGCAGAAAAGAAAAATATTGATAACTGGTTAGCTAAAGCAGTGACAGATAAAAACAAGAAGTTTAAGGAAAAATTTAAAATTAAAGAAAATAACTGATTGAGTCCAAAGTTAATGTCTACAGCTCCTGGCCCACAGTTAATACCATTCCCCACTAACAAACACGTCATAGATCTGACGGAAGATGGAGTAGATGGAAACTTGATTAATCTCCTCAATAAGGGATATAATTACAACCTTTCCTCCGCAACACTTGATAAAAAACGAATGTTTATTGATTTAGAAAGCATCTGCAGTAAGGTAGAAAGAGAAGATGAAAATACAGCAGCCACTTTAAGGAAAGAATTCTCAGACTGTGTCTCAAAATTTGTAAAAAAGCCAGTAAAAATTGCTTACAATTTTGATAGAAAAGCCATTACTGACCTTAAAAAATTCAAAACCGACGATAAAGTTGTAGCACTGAAAGCAGATAAAAGCAAAGTTTTGGTATTGTTGGAAAAAAATAAGTATTACAATAAAATGGAAGCTGAATTGAGCAAGCCTTATTATGAAGAACTCACTGCTAACCCTATTGATCAAACTGTCAAATATTTTAAGAAATTAATCAGCTCTTGAAAAAGTAAAAATCAGCTAAATGAGCTCTTCAAAAGCTTCTCCAAAATCCAGTCAAGAGTTCCACAGATCTATGGTACAATAAAAATTCACAAAGAAGGCCATCCAATAAGACCTATAATAGACACTAGAAATTCACCACTCTCCAACATTAATTATTATTTACTTACTCACTTCAGGGATAATTTCCCTTCTCCTCCCTACCTTCTAAAAAATTCCATGCAGCTGAAAGGAAAACTAGACAACTTGCCAGAATTAATTCATCCAGTAATGGCAAGCCTGGATATAGTATCTATGTATACCAACATTAACTTGGACCTCCTGCTGGAATTCATTGCGGATGACCTGGCGGAAAAAATAGTCTTCCATAATCACAATAGAGAAATACTACTTGGCATATATGAACTGCTCCTGTTTTCTTTTCAAGAATAATTTCTTCCAGTTTGGAAAGAAATATTACAGGCAAACTTCAGGACTTGCAATGGGTTCTCCACTAGGTCCCCTGCTTGCAAATTAGTATGTAAATAATCTAGAGGCAAAAATCCATATACAACCTTCAATATTTGCTCTCTATGTAAGATACATGGATGATGTCCTATTTATAGTAGATACTGAGGACAAATCTCTACCCTCTCAAATTCTAGCAGAATTTAACTCACTAGAAAATATCTTGAAGTACACCCTAGAATTGGAAAAAGAGCATAGCATCAATTTCCTTGATTTAAACTTGACCTCAAGAGAGGGGAGAATATTCACTCAGCTTTTTAGAAAACCCACTAACGCAAGAAAGATGTTAGACTTCTACTCATTCCACCCTGATTATATTAAATCGAATACGGCGAGACAATTTTTGGAAAAAATTGAAGTCCTGGTCTCTTCAGATGCTCAAAAAGATCTTCACAGAGAAGAATTAAAATAAATATTGGCAGTAAACAATTACCCCTCCATTTATGTTGAGAAATTATTCAGACAAGTGCCAAAAAAGAAGCAGGAAATAAACAACTTCAAATTCACCAGCAAAATTACTACCACAAGGGACTTTTCGAAAAACTGAAGAGGATCGGAGCAAAATATAATATCAGGCTTGCTCCAGATCTAAGTAATAAATTAAAGAAATTCCTGCCAGCTTTAAATCAGAAAGAAGTGGACATCCAATTGCAAGAAGGAGTAATATATTGCATCGACTATAACTGTGGACTCAGCTATATAGGAGAAACAGGGAGAAATATTAAAGTCCGAATGAAAGAACACCAAGCAGCTATTAAAAACATTAGTAACAAAACAGGGCTAGACAGACATATACAAGCAAATGGACACAGAAGTACCACAATTAACGATAATTGTGGTTGGACTTTTCCAACTGAGTGGCAGCAACTACTCCAATGGCGTAGTCCTGATGACAAACTAGGCTTTAGTTCGAAAATTTGACCACCAACTTTTTTTTAATAATAATCTCTATAAGACCCGTAAAAAGTTAATTCCACAGTACAATATGAATAGAGGTGCCATAAATTCATTTACAACTAAATTATTTAGCCAGTAATAAAACAAGTTTATGAAAATATAACCTTTTTTTATTTTATCTATGGATTTTTTAAAAGGATACTTATATTTAGCTGTACAAAAATTTAACTGATGTATATTGTTTGTTTCAGACTGACTAAATGAAATGGGAGATAATAAGCAACTTGTTGGCCTACATCTGTGCAGAGCGAGTGGAATTTCAACAGATGCGGCCTTTCAAAATGTATGTCATGCCAAAAATATAACAAGAAGAGGACAACAACTACAACAGAACTAAGACAAAAAATCTTGACTGCAGATGAAATTCAACAAGATGCCATTTTTAAATGCATCAGTCTCCTTGGACGTGATTCTGAATTTGTATACCATTGTTCAAATGCATGTGATAAATTCTACACACTAAAGAAAATGCTACTTCAGAAAAAGAGAAAGAATGAAGCCAAACAACAGGAAGAATCAAGTATAAACCCACCCCAAGATTCAGCAACAATGCCACAGAAAAGACTGAGAGGTGATGTTTCTTGTAACCAGCTATCATCTAATAAGGTGGTAACCAGCCATCATCTAATAAGGTTGATCTTACAAAACTTCCATGTATTATTTGCAGAAAAGAGAAAAATGATGACATCAAAGAACAAGAAAGATGACACCGAATTTTCAGATGTAATAAGCACGTCTTTTGAATCCGTTCTGACGCGAATTAAATTTATCAAAGGTATTCAAAATCAATGGAGCCGGTTTGGAAATTTATCACTTAGTTCCAACAACTGATAAAACATCCAGAAATAGAAACATCTACTTAGTTCCACCAGCGGCTAAAAAGCATGTTACTAAAATTAACAAATGGCGAACAAAAAGTTTCTGATACTACAAAGAAGGTACCAGAGACAAAGAGATTTTCAAATTAAACAGTTAAAAGAATAGAAAAAAAGAAACATGATATAAGTTTATGTCTGCTAGCAGAAGAATTTTGCATAGCAGAAAAGTTGAAAATAGGCAAAAATTATTCTTCATGGAAAAAGCGTTTGACCTTTACACAGCTAGTGAGAAATCTTTGCGTTACTTAAAGAGGATAATGCTCCACATCTTTGTTGTAGCGAATGGTATACAGTGAAGAAGAAATTTCTCAATAGCGTTTTTAGAAGCGGCGATACAGCTACAAACTGCCGAAACACCACCTACCGACAGAACTATGAACTACAAATTCCTGATATACTAGCCTTAAGTGTTCTACAAGGTAAATGGCATCCAGTGTTGAAAGAATTTTTTAAATCGCACATGTAAAAGCTGTGATATTAAGAAAAACAGAATAAGCGTATGTGCTCCTAGCGGCAAAATTGTGCACTATTTTGGAAAGAAAATACACACACACACAGTTTGCATAGTTAATAGTATTTGACCGAAGAAAGAAGTTTTTCAATCGGGTTTTAAGTCCAGCAGATATTGCTGTAAATGTAAACTTATGCCCTCTGGTGGCAGACTTGTGCGCTACGAAAAATTTGAAATTATATGAGAAACATTTTCCCACAGAAACGCTCTCCAACGAAGAAAGAATTTTTCAAATTGGACTCTTAGAAGCAGAGATATCGACAAAAATAAGATATGAGTTTACGCCCCTGGCAGAAAAACCATGCATTATTTTAAGAAGAAAGTATTCTCAAATGGTCTTTCGATGTGAACAGTATCGGCCAACGAAAGAATTTTTTCAATCAAGTTTTCAGGAGCTCAGATTTTGCTACAAATACATCAGACACAGAAATTAACACTTATGTTCCCTGGTGGCTAAACAATTCTTTATCCTATCAGCAGCTGTATCCGGTGCAGAAAGAATTTTTCTAATTGGAATTTTAGATATTTCAGTTAGATAATGCTTACCTTTGCATTTCTATCTTGCTTGACTTTACATTTCCTGCACGTGGTCCGGTTGTCGCTGACGTTATCGTTCCAATCGTCCGTTTCAAATATAGCTGTTCTTGGCGCTATTCTCGTTTAATGCAGGTTTGCTTCACTAAACTTCGATTAGGTTCCGTTAATACCAACTTTTACCGTTTTTCTTTGCTCGAAAATTTTCACCCAAAACTTTGGGCATCTTCAGGAGCGTGGCGATTTTTGCACCTTTGCTTGTGGGTGCCTTCTCGCCTACTGGGGTTTGCTAATCCCCGTTGCCATTCTTCGTTCGTCTCGGATACGCAGTTTGATCATTTCTACCCTGTCGCCATCTATGTTTCCTCTTTGGATATATATTTTTTTTAATACGCTATCTTGTTTGTTTTCCTTTACTTTCTTCTATCTTTATCTTTCCTCCTTTTCTGTTGTGTTTTTTTATTGCTCTTTTTCTTGTCTAATAAGTTCTTTCCATAGGTTAGAAAACGTGCTCGGGTCGTTCTGGTTACATACTCTATTTTTATTTTTATATATTAAAATTGCTTCTTCCATCCATAAATCATTTTTCTGATTTTTTATTTCTTTTTAGCAATTTTAGTTCGTCGGATTTTGGGAACGTTTTGTTTTCCAAACAGAACTGTACTAGCGCCGTTTTTGCCTCTTTTTTTGCCAGTTGGTGATATGTTGCTTCAGCCTTTTTTTAACCTGTTTTTTGTGGTGTGCTATTGGGATTTCGTACGTTCCCGATTCTTCAAGCATTTTTTCCCGTTTTTTTGTTCATCGTCATATTCTTTAATGTTCACAGACATCCCTAGTTTTAGAATTTTAGAAGCAGAGATATCGGGAAAAATGGAATTTACCTTAACGCCCGCTAGCAGAAGCTCCATGTATTACTTCAAAAATTTGAAATTATATGAGAGCATTTTACACTGGAACCGCTATCTAGCAAAGAAGGAATTTTTCAAATCTGACTCTTAAAAGCAGAGATATTGACAGAAATAGGATATACATCTACGCCCTCTGGCAGAGAAACCATACATGATTTTAAGAAGAAAATATTCTCAAATGTTTATCGACATGAGCTATATGCCGGTATCGGTCCACAAAACAACCGAGATTTTAGCTTAGATTTTGATGGAAATACCTGCAAAGCAAAAATTAACACTTACGCCCCTTGGTGGCCAAATCATAGTTTATAAAAAATTAGACATTACAATCAAAACATTTCGCACCGAGAGCTGTATCTGGTGCAGGAAGAATTTTTCAAATTGGAGCTTTAGAAGCAGAGATATCAGGGAAAGCGCAATTTACCTTTACTCCCCCTAGCGGAAAGTCAAAGAATTACTTGAAAATTTTGAAATTACATGAAAAACATGTCGCACCGGAAACCATATCCAACAAAGAAGAAATTTCTCAAATTGGACCATTAGAAGCAGAGATATTGACAAAAATAAGATATACATCTACACCCCTGGCGGAGAAACCATATATTACTATAAGAAGGAAATATTCTGAAAAGGTTTGTCAACGTGAGTAGTATCGGTCCACGAAATAATTTTTCAATCAAGATTTCAGAAGCTCCGATTTTGTTGCAAAAACATCAGAAGCAGAAATTAACACTTATGCCCCCTGGTGGCCAAACCATTTTATACCAAAAAAATTAAATTATATGCAAAAGATTTCTCATCCGGAGCTGTATCTGTTGCAGAAAGAATTTTTCAAATCAGAGTTTTAGAATCAGGGATATCGGGGGGAAACACAGTTTACCTTTACGCCCCCTAGCAGAGAATCTATGCGTAACTTGTAAAAGTGACTATACTTAAAATAATCTTAGTCATAAGTAGAATCGAAAGGCAAAAATTTTTTTTTGGATTGGATGTTTAGAAGCAAATACATATATGGAATAAAATTTATTTTGAATTCGATATCTGCATTTACGCCCTCTAGCAGCAAAATTGTGCATCGTAAAAAAAATCAAAATAAAGGGTAATCATTCGTACATTTGAAGCTCCTAATGCAAAAAGAATTTTTCAAATCGGACTATTAGTTGCAGAGATATAGTGTCTACAGACGGGTGGACAAACTGATAACATAAGCACGATCTTTTTTTACAAAAGACGTGCTAAAAAAATAGAATACATGAAACCTATCAGACTAAAACATTTCTTGGAGCCACCCTGTTTTCGGAGGATGATGTATAACATCAGAGGTTGTGATCTTGAAGATCAATAGACTTTGTTTGGAGCAGATTTATACTATCACAAGCTCTACCATAAAGAGCCTCTCCAAAGATGCACAAAACAAAGTCAGGCAAATAATAAACAACCAACGCAAACCAAAGGTCAAAGAATAGAGGACACTGAACCACTTCAAGACATTCCAGACCATGGCTACGGTGTAACACTTTGTGAGATTTGTGATTATGCCAACAAACAGGCTGGAGAACATTCGATTACAAATAAAGAGGTTAAATTGTACATAATAAAAATATTTGGGGATGACATTCAGTTTTGCAAAGCACCAAAAAAATCAGTCCCAGCTTGTTTTATTCATCAAAGTTCACTGTTGATCAAGCAGCAGAGAAACTACATTTTGTAGACTTTGTTAGGGAGGTGGGCAAACTGATTAGACAATCGCTGCCTGGAAACAGATTTCAGCCTTGACGATGAGTTTGGCAACACAAACCAGCTACAAAAATCATGGGGAAGAACACCAATCCCACACCCACTCATTGATTTCTCATCACATATTTAAAGAAGAAATATGTTCAATTTCCTGTAAAAATTACTTCCTTAAAATTGAATAACTATTCTAGTTGAGTAAATAAATCCATCGCTCTTTCCACGTTAAGCAACGCACAGCAATCGAAAAATTGTCATTCGGCCTCAGTCGGGGAATTAAGCTAGTAATCCGACTTCATTCACATAGAAGAGAAATCAAAGTTTCCAAGCTTCCGCACATTAACCAGATGGCTTTTTCAAGGAGGGTAGACAAATTGTAAACTGAATAATAGAATGCTGTGACTTGAAACTCAACAATTTGAATGCTGTGACTGACTAGACAATAAATGAACAGATCAGAATGTAATTATTGATTTTGAGAAATGAGGCATCATGTTGGTTGGGCATGTGGCATCATGGAAGGAAAGAAAAACAATATTTTTGAAGAACTGGTTTAAAATTTGTGGCAATTCTAGAGAGATGCTGTCATTGCAAGCCTCACTGTGGTAATGATGTTTAAGGTTTATTTCTTTTTATCATCTTACACAGTACCAGCAAACTTTAACCTGACTTCTTTGGACAGGGCAGGGGTTACTTACCCACCCCCCTGTATTTCTTTTATGTTCACTGATTTTAATTCTAAACAAACATTTGATCATTTTGATGTAGTATCGCTTGGAGCATTCCGGACATTGTGGAGGGATGGCTCCAAGAAACCTCCATTTTTGTAAAGGCAAGCTTTAAAATGAATCTTGAGGGTGTTGTTATACATGCATCCTGGACATTCAATTTTTTTGATTTTTTTTTTTTTTGATTGGGGGTATAATAATCATTGTGAGCAACTTGATGGGCTATAAGCAGTTGCCCATCCCTAATTTAGAGCCACTGACTCCGGGGAAGGGAGAGAGCCAGCGACGTAAGACAAACACAACATCCACCTTACCACGGCTCAAACCCAGACCCATCTCCAATGAATGATCAGAAGCCATCGCTCATACTACTGTACTGTACTACCGGAGTGGCATTTAAATTTTCTGCATCTAATTTTAAACAGTGCACCCACAGAAGGGCACATACAAAATAAGAACATGGCAAAATCATTCTTCACAGAATATTATTCCATGCTTGCAGACTTTCCAGGTTGACTTTCAAACTGAACTCTAGCCAATGTAATAATAATAATGCCATGGTTTAGCTGCATAATGAAAGACTTTAAAACTGTGCACGTTTTCCTAAAAATATGATAAATGTACCAATGTAAGGTCCATGGGTCATCAAACCATATCTTTAGGTTATTAGTTATATAAATATTTTACAATGTTTATGATATACTTCTGTTCCACACGTTTAAAGTTAGCATTAAAAGCTTGATATTCAGACGTAAATCAATAATTGCTACAAAATAACTTCTTGAACAGAGTTTAAATTGTAAGAATAGTTTCTTCTTACCTTATGAAGTTAGTATTAATTAACTTGATGCTTGTTCATTACGACCACTGTTACTATGCTTGAATCTGAATAAAATGTTGCAAATGAATACGAATAAAATGTGCACAAATACAAAAATGTTGAACCAAATACGAATAAAACGCTAGAAGTGAATCGAAATAATTACATCCGAATGTCAAGCTTTTAACGCTAACTTTAAATGTGCAAAACAGAAATACTGCAAAATATTTATATAAATAATAACGACATATTGCCACATAATGCTGTTCGAGCTAAGCATAAGCAATGCTTGAAAACTACATATGTAAAACTTATCTTTAGGATTTGACCATATATATATATATATATATATAGAGAGAGAGAGAGAGAGAGAGAGAGAGAGAGAGAGAGAGAGAGAGAGAGAGAGAGAGAGAGAGAGAGAGAATACTCACCTGCTGTAAATCTTTAATCATACTGTGCAACTTTTCTTCATTATTAAGAAGCTGATTTAGTTCTTCTGAATTCAGGTGCTTCAGAAGCCCAAATGCTTGCTCATAGTCAGGAGTGAAATTTAGCTCACCCTGACTCATTGTTCTGATCCTACGAGACAAAAGGTAAAAATCTATTACACTTTAATGAAATGCATCTCACAAATCGAAACAAACAGAAATCAATGACTATTAAAAAATTCTGGTGTTTCTATGTAAGGATGAAAATTTTTGATAAATGTTTTCACAGATTTCACTTTTAGTTACATGTTGTTGGAAATCATAATAGCATCACTCACATTACAAATACAGAAGGAAACAAGAGCATATTTCTTTTTATTTCATAAAGCTGTTATCACCCACCACTCCTGGGAGTCTACACTGACATGCCAATATAAATTAATGTTGCTAAATGAGGTTTCAAAAATAGAAATGCTTGGCAAACAATATTAATCTAATTAAATTGTTCTTATATCTTAACCCAAAAGAATAATATTTTCTCACTGGTATGTATATCAACTCATAGCAGTATATTTAAATGACTGAATTGAGTTACAGGATTCTACGCCTTCGTGTTTGAAATTCTGTCGAAGTGATGTAATATTTGTTGTGAGGCATTTTTAATCATTCCTATCCTTTTATTTACTTTTTAAACTTTTTCCATTTTTATTTGTTTTATACCTCCTCCTGATTCTCAATTTCAATGTTTTCACACACCTGGACCGTAGCCTAATTTGTGGGACATAACATTGTACAATCAGAGTGTATACAGCAGTGATTCTAAATGGGTGTGGCATGAAACTTTCGAGACTTTGTGATATTGCTGGAATAAAATAATTTCACTCAATATTAATTTTGAAAAAGGAACAAGAGAAAAATGTTCAAGAGCTTAAACATATTTATTTTACAGAGGATTTAATATCTTACAATAAAAAATTTGAGTTATTAATGAGAAACTGGAGCTTGTCGTTCATTACACAAAAGTTCAATTCGTGGTGGAATTGAAGGCAAACACACACGCATTTCCTGTTCAACTGAGAGACGTCTCTTGTGTTTCTTGTTTTTTATGTTCGTTAGTGCTGAAAAGCCTAGCTCACACAAGTAAATGGTTGAAAAGTGTAACAGAGTATTAACGTGCTTCCACTGCTATTTCTGGGTAATCTTTCTTCCCCAACATCCAAAACTTAAGAAGTGGTAGTTCACCATATTTCAGTTGAAGTGTTCGGTCTGCCTAAAGTTCTACGAGTTGCTCTTCTTTCTCCAGAGGGAGGTCGGTGGTTGGTTCTGGGAACACAGCAAAAGAATTGCACAACCAGTCATACTTGGCAACAGTGATGGAGGGAAAATATTGTACCATGTTATTCTCAAGGGCTAGGAGGTGATTTAAAATAAGTTCTGATGTCCCGTCCCAGTGTTGATCTACCTCGAAAGTCAGGAGAAAAATCTGAAGATTTTTCTTTTCCACTTGTAATTTCCATATTCTGAGTTTTCTTAAGAACCTGGTGAGTTTATCACTTGAAGTCAGTACATTTTCTTGTTTTCCTTGCATACTCTAATTCAGGTAATTTAAATGACTGAAAATATCAGCCAAGTAGACTATACCTTTGCACACTACTCCTCGTTGTTAAACTGAGCAACAAAGTCTGGTTTTCAGTGCTAAACATAATAGCTCATTTTTCAGCTCAAGAAGTCTCGCAAGGACTTTTTACCCTTTGATAACCAGTGGATATCAGTACGAAGAACCAAAGTGTCATGACGAGATCCCCTTCATGGTACATTTGTTTGAGGAGTTTTGTCTCAAGAGTCCTTGACTTAACAAAATTGACCATCTTAATAACTGAGTATAAAATGCTTTAAGTTCTGTTGGAATAGTCAGTGTTAGAAATAAATCTTTTACTGGCCCTGTGGACCACTAGAATTTGCAAACTACTGGTCCACCAAAATGCCAACTGGTCCGTAAAAAATACCAAAACAAAAAAACCCCTTAAAGACATTTACAATATACGTATGTAGAAAATAATGTATGATTTCAATGGAATTATCTCCAATATTTGTTTTTAAACCTATCATTAGTTTGCAGCCTAAAAAGAAGACCATACAGCAAGGTAAAAAAACAACAGAAATTAATTTTTCAACTTGTGACAAATTAGAAAAAAAAAAAAAGAAAAAAAAAAACTTGCTGGCCATCCAGGCCAGTAAAATCAATAGTTCAGTGGTCCAACGGAAGTTTTACTGGCCCATGGCCAGCGGACCACTGGGTAATTCGAACGCTGGGAATAGAGTTCGTAATCAGAGCCTCATGATGTATGAAGCAGTGTGTTGAACCTACACTCGGGAAACCTTGTTTCAGTCTTAAAACAAATCCTTTGAATCTTCCAGTCGTTGCAGGTGCACTGTCTGTGCAAACAGAAAGACAATTTTTGCAGGAAAGCTCATTTAATTCCAAGGTGCTGGATATGGAATTATACACACCTGATCTGGTTGACGTTGAAAGCAATTCAGTATGTAAAAAGAATTGCTCAATAATTGAACCCTGATCAACAAATCCGATGTAACTCAGTAATTGACATTTTTTACTTACATCAGTTGACTCATGGAGCTGTAGTGAAAATACTTGACGGTCACTTAGCTTTTCATGTACATGGCTCTGGGTATCTGAAGACATGTCATCAATCCTTCAGGAAATAGTATCGTTTGACAATGGAACCAAGGATAATTTCTTTTTCAGCACCATCACCTAACATCGATTTCACTATTTCCTTGCAGGCAGATAAATTACATTCTCAGTGATAGTGTGGAGCTGCATTTTTTTGGCTACTATTTCGGCAACTTTATAACTGGCCACTTGTGCTTTTTCAGAAATAGTTGTTCTCTGTACCATGGCTTTTGCTGGCTTTGCTTCTGATGACAACAATCAGGTAAAATAGTTCTATAATTTCCAGATAAGTGACTACGTTTGGTATTCAAATGTCTTTTCAATTTACTAAGGACCATATATTCATTACTTAGTTTTTCTCCACAGATGACACATTATGGTACAGGACAGTTTTCAGGTCCACTGAACATAAAACCGAAGTTCAGATAACTATCTTAGTACTTATGGACTGTTCCAGTAGATTCCACGTCCCTCTTCTATACTGCTTTCACAACACTTAGACTCGGTTCATTCTCACTTTTGTTATTGTTACAGTACATTCTGCCACTGACTCATCTTCAAGTTTTCTCCTTTTAATCAGAAACTTATCCATACTGAACTGAAAGTTAAAAAAAAAAAAAAAAAAAAATTAACATAATACTGCATAAAACACATGTCAGTCAAATTAACAATCAACCTCAAAACATGTCAGAACATGAACAAAATGGTGTTACGATTGAAAGCCTACAAAGAACCGACTGCTGAAGGCAAACTGTGCATGCGCAGGACCAAGTCTTCCGCAGTGTTGCCAACTCATACGTTACTGTGCCGTGAACAAAAAAAGGTTGCTTGAACAACTGGTATACAGCACAGTGGAACCATGAACAAAAGTATTGAGCCTAACCAAAAGGCTTAAAAAGAAACCAGGACTTGCATTGCTAACCTTACTTTAGAACTAAAAAGATCACATCCTAAAAAAACATTGTCTTCTTGAAACAGCAAATGTCATGAAACACCACATCGGCACAAGGATTTTCTACCTACAATAATAATAATAATAATAATAATAATAATAATAATAATAATAATAATAATAATAGTATTTTATTATTCTGATTTCAACAATTCAGAAATGTATAATATAAGAGTTTGGATGTTGTGTCTATGTATATTAACCTGGACAAACTCATAGATTACATAGCAGGTGACCTATCTGACCTAGTACTGTTTCATGAATATAATAAAGAAGAAGCAATAGGACTTTATGAACTTACAGTGTTTGCTGTAAACAACATTTTTTTTCAATTCCAAGGCTGTTTCTATAAGCAAAGATGTGGGCTAGCAATGGGTTCTTCATTAGCACCTATCCTAGCCAATTATTACATAAGTAAAATAAAAGAGGCCTTCCTATTGAAACCTTCAATTTTCTGCATGTATACTAGATACATGGATGATATCCTTTTCATCATAGATCAAGATTCGAGTGGATACTCATAAAAAATTCTAGAAGATTTTAATTCCCAAGATGAATCCCTAAAATTCACTTTAGAAGAGCAAAACGAAAATAAGCTAAATTACCCAGATATTACTTTGAAAAGTGGGAAGGAAAATATATTACCATAGAATTATACAAGCCTACAAATACAGGAAAAATTTTAAATCAGATCACCCTAATTATATAAAGAAAAATGTAGCTTTACAATTTAAAGAAAAAGATGAAAAGCAGATTCATCTTCAGAAGTTAAGGAAAAACATAAAAATAAGTTAAAATCAATCTTATTAGAAAATGATTACCCTTCAAAAGAAATTTGTGAACTGCTGGAAGAAAATCCTACTAGGAACAGAACTGGCACTATAGACAAAATTAAAGAGAAAATTGAATATTTATTTGCAAGAAAAGTCGCTTACCACAAGGGAATGTTTGAAAAACTTATGAAAACCAGCACTAAATATAAAATTAGGTTAGCTCCAGGTTTAACTAACAAAATTAAAAAATACTTACCATCCCTGAAACAAAAAGAAGAAAATACTTTACTCCAGGAAGGAGTCATTTATAAAATCGAGTGTTCATGTGGATTACCATATATAGGAGAAACAGGGTGAAGGTTAACCACCAGAATTAAAGAACACAAAGCAGCAATAAGGAACATCTCAAATAAAACAGGATTAGACAGGCACATACAACAAACTTGGCCACAAAATGGACTGGGACTCCTTAAAAATGATAAAACATCAATCCCAAGCAATTATCTGGAAATTTACAAGACACAAGGTGGCAGCATCAATGACCATGCTGGATGGAAAATCCATCAGGCTTGGTCGCCAGACCTGTGGAAGTAGTAAGACGCAAGAACTCCTGACGATGATCTAGTGTATAGATTGAAAATTTGAGAGGTAATGTACCTTAATAAATTTATCCTTGATAATTCCCGTTACATATTTATAATACTGATTTTTACAAGCATACTAAACCAAGGACCAAAATGTGGGGAGAGTTTTAAACTGCCTTTGGCATATTCACATACTTTTCATGAATTATCCCAAAGTATTCTTCAAGCCACAGAGATGTTTACAGAATGTGGGAAGAGTTTTAAACTGCCTTTGGCATATTCATATATTTTTTATGAATTGTACCAAAGTATTTCTCATGCCACAGAGAAGTTCACTGAAGACAGTTTCACACCAACTGATCATTGGGCTTGGTTCAGATGCAACAAGGAAAACTAGCAGAGAAGGCTCTTCCTTACCGTGTACTTCACAACATCATTTCACTTGCATGGAAATTTAATAATAATAGATTTCATTATTGTAATTTTCATAAGATTTTATTTAAATTTACAATTTCAAAAGATGTGCATTGTTTTGCACCAATCAAATTCATGACAGATAACTTTTGATACTTAAGTAAATAATCAACTATGATGTGATATCCATTAGCCTACTTACATTGAGCTCTGTATCACATTTTACATATTTTTTTCTGTTTCTTAAAAACTATAAAAATCAAATGCCTTGGAAATTAGGGGAAAAAATGTCTGAAGCAAGTATAATGAAATTTCTTTTAACTAACCCTATACAAAGACAAAATATACAAACTTTGTTTAACTGTAAATTTGGAAATGTCCATAAAACATCTGCAAATAAAGTGAAACACAATTTCCAGCGTAGTTACCGAAAGTTCTCTCAACAACCTTCCTCTACAAACAATCTGGTTACTTAAAAAAAGAAGTGCAAGGAATTGAGCATAAATTGATACAGAATGAAGGAATAGTATTTATAAGATGTGTGCAATGTTTCCTAACAGTTTGGAAATCAAATAACAGTGAGACATTTTAAATGGCATTTCAAACTGGGGACATTCAAGAAGCACAAGATTAGAGCACCAAAAATGCATGAGCAAAAACAATGAAATATTGGTACTGGAAACCACTCCTCTGGCCACTTGAATGAATGAATAAATTAATGAATAAATGGATGAAAAAATACTGGATAATTTGAAAGCTCTTTTATGTGGCTCCATTTCCCACCTAAGAGTAGGTTATTACAGTTGAATGGAAAGTTGCAGATGAACTAAGATAAGTGTACTACAATAATTAACTGTGATGCTCTTCATCTCACTGATTATAAATGATAATTATGTGAATAAACTGATTTGTGTAGAAAAATTGCAAAATATGTAAGTTTAATATCCCACTAATAAAGGTGAATCAGGGTTCTCACCAGGGTTCCAGAATCAGGGGTGAAAATGTCCCCCAGGCTTTTTTTCTGGGGGTGATTTTGAAAAATCAGGGGTGAATTTTAAACAATCGTAAACTTAGAGAAAAATACTAAATTTATGGGGGAAAAAAACGAACAAACACAAAAATAATATAAATATTTTATACATATCTTCTAATTTTGTTATTAAATATTTCAGCAACTTTGTGAAATGGAAAGCTTTCTAGTGTTATATTTGCTGCTGATATTCGAATCAAATTTTTTAAAGTTTATTTTTTCAGTCCGTTGCGAAATTTATCTTTTATTCGATTTTGTGTGCTAAAAGAACGCTCTACTGATGCAGAACTTATTGGCACAACCAAAGCAATTTCAAACAACAA
Source organism: Macrothele yani (assembly GCA_039090855.1). Taxonomy (NCBI): domain Eukaryota; kingdom Metazoa; phylum Arthropoda; class Arachnida; order Araneae; family Macrothelidae; genus Macrothele; species Macrothele yani. The sequence continues at coordinate 1,818,048 of CM076995.1, read as the reverse complement.
CACTGTGCTTGGATACACATCTTTATACCTGCAGATGAAGTTCTGCAACATCTACAAATTTAAAACTAGCATAGCTATTTTTTTGCAGAATAAATATATATGGATATTCACTCAACAGGCATTTCAAATCTTCAAAATCTTTGAAGTGGTCTAACAATTTCAAAACAAATTTGCATGACACCGATGAGGATATTTACTTCCCATCCTAAAAGCGTTTGAGCGAATTGGCTCCTTTCACAGCAATGAATAATAAAATAAACATAGGGACCTTTACAACATCGAAAACAAAAAATCACTGTATGAGCCGTTGCTTTTAGCCCAAAAATTAAGACAGGATAAAAAAAAAAAAATCTCAGTGTCAATACAAGCATGAGCCAAATTTTAGAAAAGAGTTCTTCAGATGAGAAAAAACAGACCATTTATATATTGATAAAATAATGAATGGCATTAACTTACCTTTTGCAAATAACGGTTTTGATGACGCCTTGCAAAATGTACAAAACATCAAAATTGTTTTATTTTCGTCGGTTTCGACTTTAAGCCAGTCGTACATTTTGCGCCATTTCTCTTGAAAGTTAAAAGGTTTTTTTTAATTTAGTTGGAGGTACAGCAGGAACAACCTCCCTACATTTCTCAGGCAATATTTCACAGTTTAAAATCGTAACATTCGATGCCGAACTTGCATAATCGTCAGTAGAATGCTTCCTCTTTCTAATGAGGAACTTTTCCATTGTGTTAATAGTAAGAACAAATATCAGGGCTGCCAACTTTTCAAAATCAAAAACCGGGACATCAACGTGCGTTCAGCGGCGCATATTTACACTTTATAAATAATAAAATTATATATTGTAGGTTTCTCTATTTTTTTATTACAGTTAATTATTTAATACAAATAAAGAAATATTTACAAAAAAAATTAGTATTTAAGTATAAAAGATTAACAAACCTTGCTAATGAGTTTCATTTTTAGAGAGAGAGAGAGAGACTATTTTTTTCATAGAGTCACCAATTTTTCTCCCCACCACAACAGGAGTCTTATCACATAAGGCAAGACAGTTCATCCACGGAATACCAAGATACTGAAATTCTTCAGACACAAGTTTGGCAATATTTTCACCTGTTGAACTGGTTTCTAGGCATGGCAAAGAGAGCAGCATGCATCTCACTCACTTGCAATGATTATCAAAGTATGTTACCACAATTGCCCCCCCCCCCCAAAAAAATAATTTTCTAAATCAAGAAGATTGTTTGCAAAAATCAAGATTTACTATAAAATAAAAAAGATTTGAGACAGCACCAGAACTGTTAATTTATGATTATCTATTATTAGGGGAGAGCGGTAATGTATGGGATGTGCTAGCAGTATGTTTGATGATACTTGTAATTCAATTATTTTTCTGTATCAGTCACTCATAGACGGAGTTCAGAAATTCTGATGATTTTCAAGGTTTTGAATTTTTTTTTTAAATTGAATGATGCAATTTTAGAAATAATTTGATTTCATTTAAGCAATGACAAGACAGTGACTTTTTTTTAATGCCCTTGGATGACAATTTTATCCATCACGAATGTACGGCAGCGCTATTTTAGATAAAGGATGAATAGTGTAACTTTGAGAATATGAATACTTTTGAACACCATGCATCAATTCTTACAAATTTTCAGCTTCTTCACTTTCGTTTTCAGGAAAAAGAATTACGATTACGGGAAAAATCTTTACCCCCCCCTCTTTGTCAAGCTGAAATGCAAACCTTATTTTGGGGGATGGGGGAATATTTAAGAATACAGGATATACATGTTCAGAACATCGTTGGGGGGGGGGTACAATTACGGGAGAAATTTTTGCTACGTCCAATTTTCGTTTTCGGACAGTTTCCTTCCATTTTCAAGTGAAATACAAATATTTATAAAATAAAATGATATTTAACAACAATACTAGGCAGAGGAAACATCGCGTGAAAAATAAAATTACGATTATGAGAGAAATATTTACTGCGTCTAACTTCCGTTTTCGAAAGTTTTGAAAGACGAAACTTCCGTTTTCGAAAGTTTCCAGCGAAAAACATTCTCCTTCGCTACCAATTGCCCTGAAATTTCTGTTCAGTTATGCATCAATCTCGAGGAAAACTTCAATTATGACGAAAAAGGAGAAATTTCTCGAAGCTGTTGCACGCTCATGCCTGAAGATTACAGGAAAATTTTTTCGCCGTCGAATTTCCATTTTCGGAAATTTTCCCTTCATTTTCCAACCTGAAATACAAATATTTTTGGAATAAAGTGATGTGTAACAACAATATTGGACAGAGGCAACATCGCAGGAAAAAGAAATTACGATTATGGAAATCTTTATTTCGTTTACTTTCATTTTTGAAAGACGAAATACCGTCCCTTTGCATATTTTTACACGTTGGTAAAATTTTGATGCGTAAACACACTTTATGTGTACTAGATGCGTAATTACGCATTTTGGCGAACTCTCCGTGGCGCAGAATTAAAAAAAAATTTCGCACTTTGGCGCAATTAGCGCAGCTATTGCAACACTGAGGGAGAGCAAGTTTGGAAGGATTGGCGGGAGGGGGTGTGTGCGATTGCTCTCAGCTAGAAACATGAGATAACATAAGGTTCAATCGCTACGAGTTCATAATAAAACAAAAGCAGGAGTTTACACTAAGCGACAATAACAACGATACCAATTTCCATCAGTAAAAAACAAATTCACGAGCCATTTTAGCGAAAATCCAGAAGAAACTATCTTCTGACCGTAAAACTTTCGGGAAATCCGGAATACTTGGCAGGTATGCGGACGTCATTGCACCAATATCGGCTTTTCCGACATATTACGTAATATCACTTTGCCGTTCTTCACCCGATATCGGCTTTGCCAATGCATCCAATATCCTCTGGCCGTTCTTCACCCCATATCCATCCGATATTGGCTTTGCCGATATCTGAATTTCAAAGGCGCTCACTTAGAAACAGGACCAATTATTAGTTTTCGCATTTGTGCGAAAAAAACTATAAATATATTCGCAAAATGCGATCGCAGTTTAAACCTTGATTTTAACAAAAAAGGACACAAAATTCAGAAATTTTACGAAATTCACTGAAATCCGCAATTCTTCCAACCTGTCCGTGATTCGGTAATCATGTGGCCGAAACCGTAATGTTCGCACCCTTAGCAGCGTGTGGGCTTTCGTCTCGTTGCACTCTATGCGTATTATCCCGTAATCCGTTTATATACACGACCGGAAGGGAAATACTGGGATTGTACCGTGACGTCATGAAATCGGCACACGTGATCTGAAACGGCATCGCCTTCGCAGGTTTTCCATGCTAATAGCTCACGTTGAAATCTTTCGGCGCGCGCCCATTTTGCGCGTCAGTTTGATTTTCTTGTGCAAATTCAAATTTTTTGCGCGAAACGCGTGTCTGCGCACGCTATCGGGAACCCTGTGAATGATTTCATACACCCAGTTCTTAAAGAACAATAGAGTGAAAAATTTTTTATCTCTTATACAAATAAAATTGCAACTGAAGATGGATACTTTTAAAGCTGTTCAAAAAGAACTTCAATAATACTACTACTACTTCTGGGCCTGCTGTCTCATCTGAATGGTATCAGTGTTGATGGTGCTGTATGACTGAAAGGGAGAATAAATAGGCTAATTAAAGAAGAAACTTAGGCCACATAACTGGAATTCACTATGTTGAATACAATCTACATGCAAACGTGCTTAGTGCAGAAAAAAACAGGAAGTACAAGGAGTGTTCAATAAGTAATGCCTTCACGCAAGTGTCTCTCACATGACTTGGTGCTTAGCAACCAGTCAGACGGCAAACAATTCTCTGTGCCATTAACTTCATTTTACTGGGTAATAGAACTCTATACATCCTTTTGTTTGTATTTGTGTTTAAAATGGACAATTCTTTTTCAACTGTGTCGATGAGTGTCAAACAACAATCAGTACAGTTTTTAACTCATGAAAATACACCTCCCAAAGAAATCCATGCTAGATTAGTAGCCGTTTATGGTTCTGGAACTTTGGACAGCACAGCACTGTTTGTCATTGGGTAAAAAAAAATCAAAGGACAGTAAAGGAATGTTGGCCGTAAAGGATCAGCCATAGTGTGGGAGATCCGTAATCGTAACTTGCGATTTGAACAGGCAAAAAATTGATGAGCTCATCAGGGAAAATCTAAGAATAACTCGGAGAACCATGCATTTTGAGATATAACAAAGTGTCTGCTCATTGGGTACTGTGTCACCTAATGACTGAAATGAAAAAATCAAGATTTGAAACATGCCAAAGGTTGCTTTGCTCACTATGAAAAATGTGGAAGTGGCTTTCTCCAAAAGCATTGTGACTGATGACGAGAGTTAGGAAAATCATTATAACCCAGAAATAAAAAAATGAAACACTGGAATATTGACATGCATCTCCTCCTTGAGCAAAAAATTCAAAACTCAAATTTCTGCCAGTAAGTGCAGGCTCACTGTGTTCTGGGACTTCAGAGGCATTATTCATCAGGAGTACATGATCAACGGTACGAATATCAACTCTGAGATTTACGAACATACCTTAAAAAAGTTGAAGCAAAGGATAAACCACATGTGTAGGGGGAAAAAAGCTAATGATTCTGCAACACCAAATCCCACGTCAGTGCTTTCACTTCACAGGCCATACAGAAAATTGGGTTTGAGGTTCTTGAACACCCTACTGTCTAACTTCTGGTTGTTTTCAACAATCAAGAGAAATATGAAATGAATTCAGTTCTCTTGTGATGATGCTCAAGATATTACAAGGAAATGGTTCCAAGAACAATTTGAAGATTTTTACAGAGACGGGTTTAAAAAACTTGTTAAACGTTGGCATATCTGTATCAAGTGTGAGGAAGACTGTTGAAAAATAAAATATGTAAATCAAAGTAGAAATTCTTAGCTTTTTTTATTGTTTTGTTTCAATTTAGTACCTTGGGCTTGTATATAAATGTGGTGGCATTACTTTCTGAACACCCTCTGTGTATCAATTACTACTATTCCATGCTCAAAAAACTGTACAAACTCATTCTACCAGTATTCAGTAAAGAGAATGTAGCAGCTAAAAACAAAGGGCATGAAGTCTTCACAGTAGCACAAACAAATTTTTATTTTTGCATAAAATACTAATGTTAGATGGAGGTGAGCTAAGTTGGTGCCCTAATCTTATGAAAAATGGCAAATATGCCACTGTAAGGGTAGTACAAACTGCAGCTGCTGTTATAAAAGTCTGAACTCTGTAAATACATCTCACTTGTTCTAGATTAATTCAAATGTTTCATTTTCTTCTGGACAATATTTAGGGTAGGGTTTTCTGAACTGTGGATTCTGGCTAGGTGCTCATCCATAAAATAAAGAGGCATTCACACAGTTCTACTGAAATATCATGCAACAATTACAACCGACAGCAAGATGACGAGGGTTCAGTTCTATACCAAATCAACCAATTAATTTACCTGACTTTCGTGATTCTGCTGAGAAAAATGAGCTGCTCCAAAATGTAAATTACTGGGACAAAAGTTTTCAGAAATATGGGAATCAGAAATTTAAAAAAATGCTGCTCTTGTTGGATGTTAAAACTGCTGTAATTCCAATTCAACACAACTTAGAAAGTGAATCTTGGTGATGTTTGAAAGCTTTTAAAAGGTCTTTTCACTTGATGTTACACATGAGTCAGTTTTGCAGAAAATTTTTTTTTTCAATGTCAAGTACTAAATTTTCACCTTAAATGCCATAAAGAAAATAATTTTTTTACATAATCATTTCTCAAATATAGCTCAGATACTTGCACTAACTAACTTTCAAAATAGTGACCTTAACAGGAGAAGAGATATAAATTTTTGTGTGTTTGTCATAGTTCAGATAAAATATTTTTCACTGAACAAAGCTGAGAAATATACAAACTTGCACTTCTCTGCATAAATATTTGTTCATGAACTAGACCGAAAAGTTGCAAATCAGTTATTATTTGCAATCACAGAAATTCAGTATTTCATGTTGAGTAAGGTCATTTCTGCTTGAGGGTCATTCTGGTATTATTATACCAACAAAGGAATCTTCCTGACCAAATCAAATTTTCTGACTTGTTAAGTAAACTCATAATAGTTTTAGAGGATATGAGTGGGGTCACATATTTACTTAAAAAAAAAAAAAAAAGGGATTGCTAATGTAATTGCTGCAGGTCACTTTCTGGCACATAATTCATTTTGTTGATATTTGAAGCTCCTTGAAATTTCTCTTGATTTCATAAGTGACCTAAGCATTTCACAGGTGGGAGGTGATTTTTTAAAATCAATACAGCATTGTCTTCAGAGGTGAGTCTTATGGTCTAAAAATGTTTTTCAATATTTCTTTCAATAACTTTCAACATCCCTCAGAACATGTGCTTTTCAGAATGACAAACTTATTAGAAGCACACCCCATTCAGATTTATTCTTATGTAGGACTCAAAAACTTTTACATGAAAGACAAAGTGTTCCATTTTACTTACTTCTATATGGCTCTCAGACAGTAAGTGCCTAACCAGTGGGGGCACATGCCCCACAGACCAGAAGCAGTGTGGGAATTGCCCCCACGTGTTTCGTAAGCCTTAGTAAACCTCATGTTTGTCAGTTTTTTTTTCTATTTTTTATGCTCACACTGAATGAAATATTAACATGCTTTAAAAATTCTCTTGAGGCTACCAAGCCAACCTTTTTTTCACTGTAGACATACTCAGTTGTGAGCCTAGAACTTTAAGTAAAGATTCTTTCTCTACCACGTGCACTAGGGTAGCATTTACTAGTGTCTACATATCTGTGCCCATGTCTTCCATGTGCCTATAAATTATTTGTTTCAAGAACTTTTGAGTAGAACACAATGACAGCTTACTGAGCCTTAAGGAAACAGTAAATGTTTCTTCCTCACAGAGCGTGGAGATATTATTCTATGTCACTCAGTTATATTTAGACTAAAAGTGTTGAAATGATTCCATCACTCTAAATTATCGTTAATAACAGGACCTCTATGTCACAAACTGTTCTTAGGAAAACTACCCTCACAAAATTTTAATATTCTGTTCATAACATCCATTCGGTAAGTACTACACATAACTGCTGAATTTTAGAATACCTGATTTGTGCCTTTCCCTTTACCTTGGTAAAGTATTAATTAGAACTGCTTTAACAGCACAAATACCTTCTTTGGAAGCAGCAACATCTTGTGACATAAAAGTTCCCCAAATACTAATAATGCTAAGTAATAAGTACAATGACAAGCATTGTATTATTCAGATAAGATACTTTCATTCATTTCTTACAGGTAAGAAGCACATGATTTTAAAACATTTAAATTTTACTTGATAAAATAGCAGTGTTAGAATTAGAAATAAATCTTCCACGGACCCAGCAGACCACTAAAACTTGCAAATCACTCGTCTGCCAAAATGTCCACCGGTGTGAAAGAAAAACCTCACACATTATACATGTAAAAAATAGAACATCATTTCATTAAAGCTGTATATCACAAATTTTTAGCAACAGAATCTGTACATGTACACATGCAAATAATACTAATACATAAAAACAAAACACTGTAAGCAGTCTTAGAAACTCGGAAAAAAGAAACGTCACTGGTCAGCAGGACCAGCGTATACCAAACTAGTGGTCCACTCATTTTCACTGGTCCAGAAATGGCACAAATACTTGACGATGATACATCTGCAGTTCCCCACTGGAACGAAGCAAAACAAATTGCTTCTTTTGACAATCGTTTTGCCCTCCGTTACCGTGAAAGCATAGAAATTATTTTCAACTCAATGACTTGCAACTCCGAATCTCCTCTCTATATTCCGTTGATCTGGCGATCAATTCTAAGTTTTGGCAACAAAAATAGGAAAAATTCAAATGTAGAATCTGGCAACAATCTTAGTCCTCCATTGGCATGATGAAGACCTAAGATAAGGTCGAAAGCTTCCAACTTACGAACTTTTTGTAAAAGTTTTCAGTTAACGTAACTAGCGTGATCAAGTTACCTTTATTTGCACAAATACTAATATATTTAGTGTGCACATAGTATTCGTATCAAGGACAGTACACTTAACTTAAGCATAATATATAGTTAATTTCAAATTAAAGCTAAAAGACAAATACTATGACTGCCTTTAACAAATGCAAAAGTGACCTGGGTTGCTGGCAGGGCTTGATTTCGACCGGTAGTTAGTAGCAAATTGCTAGCAAGCAAATGCATTTTGCTAGTCATAACAAGTGGTTCTAGCAAAAGTTGCTAGTGGAAAAATTTTGAATGTTTTAATGTGAACTGTAAAGCGCCACTGCATTGCACGTGTGGAATATTTTAGACACACACAAAAAGGAACAACTGCTTTCTGGAAACGAATGTTTCTTGAAAAGTACAAACATAATAAAAACATTTTGGCTCCAGTAGAAATTAGTTCCCTTATCTACTTCTGCATGTGAGGTTGGGTTCAGTTTCATGAAGAGAATCCAGGATGATTTCAGGGCAGTTTAAACTTACAAACGTTGAATGCTTTCATGAGTATTGAGATTGAAGGTCCATCCGAAGAAAAGTTTGACCCCTGGATTGCTGTTTTAAAGAGTGATGAAAAGACCCAAAACCCAGATTGTAAACCATATGGAAAATAACTTAAAGATTTTAAACAGTGTTCTTGAATTTTGTGAGCAGTTAAATAAAAAAAAATGTTTTTTTAATATTTGCATTCAAATTAAATTGTTAGAATTAATCTGTCAGGTCATGAAAAGGTGAGTTATATCTAAATATTTGTAATCTTTTCAGCATTACAACGTGACAGTTACAGGGGTGAAATCAAAATTTGCCATGATTGACTAATGGAAGGGGAATGTTAGTTTCTTTTGTATAATGTTAATAAACTTTCTCTAGTAGATAATGCAATACGCTAGTAAAAAATAAGGCCACTAGCAAATGTTACTACTGCTAAAAAAAAAAAAAAAAATGAAATCAAGGCTTGGTTACTGGTTTTTTTAACTGACACTTCTCAGTCTGGCACTGCGACAACACACACTTCTCTTCCCACAATTCTTTTCACATTTTAGTCCCAGAGGGAATGCTAATACTATAACGTAATTAACATTAAATGTCGTACACTACTGTTTCACACGTTTTATAAGTTCTGCGAGATCAGGAGATTACTACATGACGTTAATGCATACGGGTCACGAAATGCATGCATGCATGTCCAGCCCCGTCATGCAGATATGCATTTCGGGTGGAACAGCATACCTGAGCATGTGAATGCGGTATTTACAGCGACTGTGCACCTACCACTGAAGAAAGCTATAAATATTAGCAAAAACTAGTTTGGTACTTCGCAATCGGAAGATTTATTTCTTTATGCTTCGTGGTCAGGATAATTATTTCTTCTTCAGGATTTTATTTCGTTTTAAAGTTTCTTCAAGATTTTAATTTGTTTTAACATTCCATCGATGTCGAGAATTTATTTGCCTTCATTGTAAATATTAATCTCGTTCAATTTTATAAGGTGCATATTTTACAGTATCAGGAATTTTATTTTTGAACTTCACAATTGAAAAAGCCCGAACTCGTTGAGTGAATCCGATGCTTACAGCAATGTCTTAAAGTGTGGATTCATTACAGGCATGCATATGAAGCCCCGACAGCTACTACCGTTATTATAAGTAGATATAATGTTCATTGTTTCATGATTTTAATTAATAATATTGTGACCAGTATGCATTAACATCATATAGTAATCCTGACTATAGAACTTATAAAACGTGTGAAACAGTAGTGTATGGCATTTAATGTCAATTTCGTTATTAGGGTGATTCCATGCCAAATCAACCAGTCACTGAACCTGACCATTTCAGATTTCAATGAAACCTCCAGAGATCATTCTCCTTAGTGATATAAATGAGAATATGTTTTAAAAAAAAAATTTTTATCTCATAGGGTTTTCATGTAATAATTTTAAAAATTTTGAAAAATAGTCATTTTTTGGCTTGCATAAACTTTTTCAATCTTGAATTTCTCAAGTTCTATAAGGCCTAGAGAGTTGTTTGACCCCTCATTTTAAAGATAATTTTATAAGTGTTTTAATTTGATATGCAACTTGACTATGCTTGGTGAAATTTTCTTGTAATTAAAAAAATTAAAAACATTTAAGATAGTGTTTTTAAAAAAAATTGAAAAAACACTGTTTTTTGTAATATTATAAGCTTTAAATCCTGAAACTTTTAGAATGGGATCTCAATGGGATCAGGAGTTATGGTACCAATGGTATTGTTTTAAATACCAGTCAGGGCTACATTGCTACCTTTAACTTTTGTAAGGTAAAATAAAAATAAAATACTTTGGCTATAAGGTAACCAATTTACATTAGGGTCTATTACAGATAATGATTTACTAAACCTACAGACAAATTAGGGATAGCATGTGAGTAAATAGTATGCTAATCACAGGTGTTCTGGCAGAAGCCTGTACAGACTTGCCTGATTCATGTTCTTGCAGGAGTGTGACTCATGCCCACTCTAGCTCAACTTTTACTTAGTTTCCTCTAAGATCTCAGTGAGTGAACAGTTAGTTGTTGGCAGAGTTACTTAAAGTGTTTCACATAAAAATATGATTTTTGTAAGTTAGTTTTTTTCAGTGGAAGTAAAATAAGTGTTATGTGTTTGTTAAGTAATAAGTTTAACCATTTTTGACATCTTTGTTTGGAACAACTAGGCCTCTCTCCAGTTCAAAAGTACAGTCAGTTCTAAGTCTTAAAAGGTCTATTATTATATAAGATATTTTTTTTATTGTTTCAGACAATTTGACTTGTACTATTATATTTATAATTTTAACTCTACTCTATTATTAGGACTCTGTGACAATATGGGTGAACCCAGTACATCAAAGCATTTTTTGGTATATTGTTGTAGCCCATTTAAGAAACCTGGTCATAATTATTATAAGAACAATTGAGATCTGTAAATGAAAATATTTTGAGACATAATGACAATTTACATGAAGGTGACAAGATATGTGATGGGTGTCGTAAAGCTTTACTAAAGCTTCCAAAGATTTTAACTGAGCAAGAAGGCTTGCATTCAGACAGCTCAGAATCACAAGACCATTTGAATGTTCCTGAAGTACCAGTTCAAAATACATTGTCAACTCCAGAGAAAAAGAGGCAATTGAAGCTTTGAACAAAAGTTTGACTGCTATTGAAGAAACACCTATTAAAAGAAAATGTTTGATTGAAAAAAAAATACACAGAAGCAAAGATTAAAAAGTGACTGCAGCTTTTCGAACGAAAGTACTTAATTTAAATCCAGGTACCCCTGAATCTGACGCTGAAAAAAATTGTGACAATGAAATTATTAATCAATTGAAAGAAAAGTTCAATGGTACTACAGACAAAAGTGTTAGAATGCAGGTTCTAACTACATTCCCAAAAGCTGGACTCTTAAAAAAAAAAAAAAAAAAATGGAATTGAATTTGGAGTGTCTAATTTTACTGCTAAAAAGGCAAAAACAGTGTTAAATGAAAAAGGTATAATGTCCTCCCCTGACCCAAAGCCTGGAAGAACATTGGACCCTGCAACGGTAACCCTAGTAAAAGAATTCTATCAAAATGATGAGGCTAGTCGTCAAATGCCTGGTAAAAAAAAAAAACTTTGTTTCAGTCAAAAAAGATGGCAAACGTGTACATGTTCAAAAGTATTTAATTCTAGGTACATTAAAAGAATCATATGTACTATTTAAGGAGCATTACCCTAATCAGAGAATTGGAATTTCTAAATTTTGTGAGCTTCGTCTCAAGCATTGTGTTCTTCCTGGGTCCAGTGGGACACATTCTGTGTGCATTTGCACAGTACATCAGAATGCCAAATTAACTATGGCTCAGTGTAAAATAACTAAATTGACAAATGGTGAACTCCCAATTAAAACATACAAAGATGTAACAAGCAATATAATTTCCAAATGCTAACATCTAAATGTTACTTCGCAAATGTGTTAATTGCCCAGGAAGTGATAATTTGAAGGCTCGGTTTGAAGAAACTTTTGAGCTTAATAGCATTGAAATTGTGAGTTTCAAACAATGGATGCAGATTGATAACAAGTGTCTCCTGGAAACTATTATAAAACCGACAGAAGAGTATTTGGATTATTTGTTTCAAAGTTTGCCAAAACTTTTAAGACACACTTTCATTGCTACTCAACAGTCTTCCTATTTGCGACACTTGAAAGAAAATCTACCTCAAAACCAATGCATTGTACTTTGTGATTTTGCTGAAAATTATGCATTTGTGCTTCAAGATTCTGCACAAGGCTTTCATTGGAACAATGCTCAAGCAACAATACATCCGTTTGTTATATATGTACTACGTTGATGAGGTAACCCAAAAGTTGGCACACCTGAGCTTAGTTATTCTTTCTGATTGTATGGTGCATGGTACAGTTGCTGTTTATTTGTTTCAACACCTCACAATTGACTTTCTTAAACAGAATCTGCCCCATGAACCCGAAAAGCTGAATTACTTTTCAGATGGAGCATCATCACAATACAAAAACAAATAAAACTTTCTTGTCTCTGCTATCACGAGAAAGATTTTGGCATCACGGCGGAATGGAACTTCTTTGCATTGTCACATGGGAAAAATGCACGTGATGGTGTCGGAGGAACTGTTAAATGATTACCGGCATTGGCCAGTCTATGAATGGTCTACAATGATCAAATTATGACCCCCTCGCCCACTTTATGATTGGGCTAAAGACAATATTGTCAACATCAGTTTTTTGTATTCCACTACAGACGAATACGAGGCGGAGGAAAAGACCTTGAAGAGTAGGTTTGAAGCAGCAACAACAATTAAGTGTACTCAACAATTCCACAGTTACAGTCTTGTGAATGTGACTAGAGTTTTAGTGAAAAGCTACTCATTTTCAGAGGAATCAAGTGTAAAAATAGTTTCAGCTAATGACTCTGATGATGATCTGGACATTAATGACATTGTTGGCTTTGTTACATGCCAATACTCTGACAGTTGGTGGTTAGGTTGTGTGTTAGGAATAGAAGGAGATGAAGTAAAAATAATTTTTTTGGAACCACTGGCCCTTTTCCATCTTTCAAATACCCACAATTTACTGACATACTAGTTGTGCATAAAAGTGAGGTTTTAACAAAAGTTGATCCAACAACAGCTACAGGAAGAGTTTATTGACTTAGACTCAGAAACCAAAAAGGCAAACAAGAAATTATTTGTTAAATTAAAGAACTAAGAGGTTGCTATTTTGGTGTAATAACTCTGAGTGCTAACTAAAAAAAAATTATTAATTTTACCAGGTAAAACTTTTAGCCTGTTGGGACCTTCCCTTGTTTTATGTTTGACTATGTATTAGTATGATGTATTATGTAGATTTTAAAACTCAGTGTCTGTTATCATGTAAACACACTAAAATGAGAATTATAATCCATTATTACTTGTACAGTAACTTTTAAGTTTTTTGCCATAGCTTCCGATCCCACCCTAAAAGTTTCAGGATTTAAAGCTTATAATATTACAAAAAACATTTTTTTTTCAAAATTAAAAAAAGCACTATCTTAAAATTTTTTTTTTTTCTAAAATTAAAAATCATTTTTTTTACCAAGCATAGTCAAGTTGCATATCAAATTAAAACTTATGGAATTATCTTTAAAATGAGGGGCCAAACAACTCTCTAGGCCTTATATAACTTGAGAAATTAAAGATTGAAAAAGTTTATGCAAGCCAAAAAATGACGATTTTTAAAAATTAATTACATGAAAACCCAATGAGTTAAAAAATTTTAAAAATATATTGTCATTTATATCATTAAGGAGAGTGATCCCTGAAGGTTTCATTAAAATTTGAGATGGTCAGGTTGAATATTGAAATTTTTTGGTTGATTTGGCATGGAATGGCCCTATATTATCTTGGCCAAGTAAAAATATGTTTATCGCAAATTGGTGAAATTCGAACTATGATATAGGGAATGCTAATGTTGAATGCAAAATGTTGTTTTACATAAATGAGCTACATACATCCATTTGATGTCTCCTGCCAGTATCTCTCCCTGGAAAGAAACAAAAGCTGGCTTGCGTATAGTGTCAGGGGGAAAAGAATGCAGAACCTCTTTGTCCGTGTGGTTTTCCTATTACATTTTTGTACACTGGCGTGCAAAAATTAAGGACGAGACGGTTTTTCGAATGTAACCTCGTGCAGAAGTGCTCCACATCGACTCAAATCATACCATAAGATTCCCAAGATGTAAGAATATGGGACAAGTGAGCAAAACCATCCAAACAAGGAATCCAAAGGATACAAAGGCACTTTATTGAAAAGGTAGCTTCGAGCACAACTGGACAGAAGACAGAAACGTCCATGTGACAGGCGGCTGCCAAGAAAAATCCAGTCTTTAGTAGGGGATATCATCACCCCTGACTGCGTTGCAGGATTTACAACATCTGTCCATGCTGAGAACGAGGTTGTCAAGGAGCTGTTGAGGCATCGCGGCCCATTCCTCTTGTAGCGCCAATCGCAGCTGCGGAATCATTGCTGGCCGCTGGTGACATGCTGCCAAGCGTCTCCCGAGATGGCCCCACACATGTTCGATTGGATTTAGGTCCGGGGACCTTGCGGGCCAATCCATGCGGTGAATATCTTCACTATCCAACAGCCACTGTACGATGAGGTGCAGCGTTGTCGTCCATGAAGAGGAACTCAGGACCCACAGCACCTCGAAACAGATGCACGTGAGGCAGGAGAACCTCGGTACAATAGCGGACACCAGTGACTGAACCTCCTTGGAAGATGTGGAGGTCAGTACGGCTACCAAGCACGATACCGCCATCTCCAAACCGATCCCTTTCGATGATGTTGGAGGTGTGATTGCGTGTTCCCTGCTCTCTCCTGATGTGTATATGTCCAGAATCACTTGTCGGACTAAATCGGCTCTCATCCGTAAAGAGAACTCGACCCCATTGCTGATGTGACCAGTTCTTGTGTTCCTGGCACCACAGAAACCGCCGTCTCCGATGAGCAGGCATTAATGGCATACACCGTACTGGTCGTTGTGCAGCCTCCTGGCCACAGTAAAACGCAATAACGTACGTCCAGTTGTCTGTTGCATGTGCCTTGAGATTTCTCCCGCTGTCTGCCGTCTGTCTCTTCTCGCCTGTAGGACAATATACCGGTCGTCCGCCACCGTGGTTGCCCGTGGACGACCACTGCTAAACTCTCGGACAGCTGTTCCTGTCGTTTCAAATGCTCGCCAAGCTCGTGAAACGATGCTGTGAGCGATCCCAAACTCCTTGGCCACACTAGTCACACTTCGACCTTCTTCCAACTTCCCAATGACACGACCTCGGGCAAAGTCATCCAGATGTCGTCTACTGGATTGCCTGTTGGCCATATCACATGGTGGTAGCAACTCGACGTCGTTCAAACCGATGTACACTGTGCAATAACTTTCACCGAATTGTTGAGTGTACACCGCCCGTATGCTTTATACCCTTATCCCCCCCCCCGTCATGCTGCATACATGCACATGCCTTACCATACCGGACCCTAGTCTTAGGGTCTATCTCCTGAGTGGTCTATCGGTCCGTTCTGCCTGCTCGTTCCGCTGTTATGCCAATTTCTCCTCTTCATCCTTAATTTTTGCACACCAGTGTATCTTTGCAGTTCCGCCTTTGCTATGCAGCAGGAACAAGTGGGGTTGCAAATTTTGTAGTTTTTATCTTACTGTGTATTTCTGCAAAATTCTGATCTTGATTTGATAAAATTTAGAATTTATCAATCAGATTGTGATATTTTCATTTTCTTATTAGCAAAATATGTATATATTGGTTATCTTCTACTAGTGAAAATATATGTTACAAGCAACAAGTTTAATTTAAATTTGTTCCCATCATAAGGAATAAAATATATGGTTTAGCAATATAAGTTGATAAAAAAATCAAAAGCTTTTTTGTTTTTGTTTTTTAAGTTGTGAAACTGAATGCATGCATAAGGAGTGGGTATGCATAACACACGAAGTTGCACAGAAGAAAATAGGGAAGGGAAACCATGCAATGCACTGATTATGAAGCACTTTGCAACATATCAAAAGCTATCATGGAATATGTTGCTTCAGTCTGAAAGGCAGGAGGTTATCCCATGTGGGCAGAGAGGCAGATGGACAAAAGCAGAGCATAAATAGTTCTTTAATCTCCAGTTGGAAATCATTAAAAAAAACCTATTCTGGGGTCACTGCTTGGGAAAAAAGTGGTGCTGTCTTAACCCAAATATTTTGATTAGGGATTTGGTTTCTTACAGTCCAAAATTTTCATAAAAACTGAAGTATGGCTTGCAATTTTGATATTCAGTTTTTGAGTAGTAACTACCTGAATTAAAAAAAATAGAACCCCCCCCCCAAAAAAAAAAAAAAAAACAACAACTGCCATAGTCAAACCTGCATATTTTGAAATCATGTTCAGTTGTTTTTAAACTTGCAAATTACAAAACAAATGGGTCAGTAACATAATAGTTCACTGGCCCGATAGAATTTTTACTGGCTAATGGCCCATCGGGTAATTTGAACGCTGAATAGCATAATTTTTAAATTGAAATAAAAAAGTAATGCATATGCATATATTTTGGTATATTTGGTAGCACATATATATATTTTTATATATTTGGTACGTATATATTTTTATATATTTTGGTAGCACATCCCCCCCCCCCCCACAAAAAAACAACAACAAAAAAACAAAGACACCACTGCTCTTAGATTTTATTCAATCAGAGTGTTGCATGTCAACACTTTTAATGATGTCACTGTTTTGGACTTTTCTATTCAAACAGTTTCTAATCTTGAAGATGCTGCTTGACATGCTGTTTGTCACTGTAAAAGCAAACACATGGCAATAAGGATAAGACATTTTTAAAACATCTAGAAAGAGAGATGGTATCTAAAGGGTACCTGGTTAATTAAAATGATTTTTACTGTCCACCTGAATGAAAAAGCAGACCAACACTTCTACTTTCTTATCACGTTTGTAAAACACAACCTAACCACCACTGTGAGCTACATAAAATCATGTACCAAGTCTTCATATATTTAAGAAGTGCCAGAAGCCTAGGCTGCCATCTGATGCTGACCTTGGCTACGTACAACGGACGCTCCCTATCTTCTGATTCAAGGCTTCTTGAATTGGAAGAGGAACTACAAAGGATCAAGTGGGACATCGTCGGGCTAAGTGAGGTAAGGAGAAAAGGAGAAGATCTCATTGAACTGAAAAGTGGACATCTCTTCTACTATCGTGGGACAGATACTGGCAGAACTAGTGGTGTTGGATTTATAATAAACAAGAAACTGAAGGATAAAGTTGTAGAAGTTGAAAGTTCCTCTGACAGAGCTGCACGACTCGTTATCCAACTCTCGAGAAGATACCAGGCTCAGATTATTCAAACTTATGCACCCAACACAAGTCATGCTGAAGAAGAAATTGAAGAATTTTATGAGGAAATTTGTGATCTAAATAATAAAGGTAACCAGCACTTGAAGATAATTATGGGAGATTTCAATGCAAAAATAGGGCAACGGCAACAGAATGAAACTTCAGTAGGTAAATTCGGTCACGGCAACAGAAACCAGCGTGGAAATACTCTCGTAGAGTTTGCAGAGGCAGAAGGGTTTCTCATCTTGAACTCCTTTTTCAAGAAAAAGCCACACAGGAAATGGACATGGAGACATCCAAATGGGACGACAAGTGAAATTGATTTTATTATGTGTAACAAAAAATTCGTCATAGAAGACTGCAGTGCTAAACAAGTTCAACACAGGCAGCGACCATAGATTGGTGAGATGTAAGATGCACCTCAACACTAAACTCGAACGTAGCAAGCTCATAAGACAAACAAAATGTATTGACATAACCAACCTTAAAAAACACCATAATACCTTCAAATTGGAACTAAAGAACAGATTCTCTGCTTTAGAAGGCCTAACATCGGAAGAAGTGGATATTTCTGAAGTTAACAGAAAAGTAACCAAAGCTCTTATGGAAACAGCAACAAAATTAGCTGGGTCTAAGAACAAATTGCATGTGAACAAATTATCAGGAAAAACCAAAATGTTGATGCAAAAAAAAAAGAGTGATGAGGACAACTAAAGAAGATGTGACTTCCAAAGTGGAATATATAGAGCTATGCAAGACAGTACGAAAAAGTATCACTGAAGACGTAAGGAAATTCAACTGTGAACTAGTAAGGAAAGCAATTGAAAACAACCAAAGCCTAAAGATAGCAAAGGGACATCTCAGTAAGGGAAGAAAACAGATTATGGCACTGAGAAAAGAAGATGGTTCTGTAACAAGAAATAGAGGCAAAATTTTGACAAGAGTGAAAGATTTCTACTCCAAATTATATGAAAGGGATGATACATGTACTCCAGACATCATGAAAGGTACCAGTACCAGAGTTCTTCCAGTCCTTCCAGCAGAAGTTGCACATGCAATCAAGAACATGAAGCGGGGAAAAGCTCCAGGAGAAGATGGAATTACTGTAGACATCATACAAGAAGCAAGTGGAGAAATCGAAACAGTACTCGCCCAAATTTTCACTCGATGCCTTAATGAAGGGAAAATTCCTGAGGATTGGAACAACGCTACAATGATCTTGCTACATAAAAAAGGTGACATTGAGGATCTCAGGAACTACAGACCTATCAGCCTCCTATCAGTGGTTTATAAAATCTTCATTAAAGTTCTTTCACACCGCTTGAAGGTGACACTGGACATGGCTCAACCGAGAGAACAAGCTGGATTCAGGAGTGGCTACAGCACAATAGATCATATCCACGTGCTGAGAGAACTAATTGAAAGAGCGAGGAAATATGAACTTCCATTGTGCATGGCTTTTATCGATTATGAAAAAGCCTTTGATTCGGTGAAACCTGCAGCAGTTGCAATGGCTCTGAAATCCTGCGGTATTGAAGATGCATACATTAATATTATTAATAACATCTATGAAATTGCAAGTGCAAAGATTCGGCTGTTTGAAAATACAACACACATAAAAATTGGAAAAGGAGTGAGACAAGGTGACACCATATCTCCGAAGCTCTTTAATGCCACATTGGAAAATGTCTTTCAATCACTGAACTGGGAAAACAAAGGAATAAAGATTAATGGAGATTATCTAACCCACCTTCGTTTTGCTGATGACATAGTCATTTTTGCAACTACCCCATCAGAGCTACAGAGTATGATCCAGGAACTTGCTGACAAGAGTAAAGAAGTGGGATTAAAAATGAACTTTCAGAAGACAAAAGTGATGTACAATGCTTTTACAAGAAATGAAGATTTATCGATTGATGGAGAAAAGCTGGAGATAACAGACACGTACGTTTATCTTGGACAGCAGATATCAAGTGAGGGTCACATTGATGAAGAAATTAATCGGCGTACAAAACTTGCCTGGAAAGCGTTTGGAAGAAACAGCATAATTTTCAAGAGCAATATGCCATTATGTCTTAAAAGAAAAGTGTTTGATCAATGCATCCTTCCAGTGCTTACGTATGGTGCAGAGACGTGGACCTTAGCTAAAAGAGACATACAAAGGCTGCAGACAACTCAAAGCAGCATGGAGAGGTGCATGCTTGGTGTAACCAGGAGAGATAAGAAGAGGAACACGTGGATCCGAAAAATGACAAGAGTGGAAGACATCATGATCAGAGTTAAATCCCTGAAATGGCAATGGGCTGGACATACTGCCAGAAGAACAGACCATCAATGGACAGCCGAAATTTTAGATTGGATTCCAAGGGACAGGAAAAGACCCAGAAGAAGACCACATGGAAGATGGGTGGATGAAATTCGAAAGTATGCGGGAGTGACATGGAGGAGACTGGCACAAGACAGACCGTTGTGGAGGAAACTTGGGGAGACCTCCGTCCAGCAGTGGATTGATAATGGTTGACAATGATGATGATGACCAAGTCTTCATATATTTAAGGAGTGCCAGAAGCCTGGTGACGGTTAAAGCAGCATCCTGTGAACATGATACTAATGAAATCAGAATTCCATTGCTGCCAACCCAAACAGTTGTTTTGTCTTAGAGAACACATCAGGTGGATAGCCCCAGGTCATGGATCCCAATTTCAATCTAAGTCATGCTCATTCATCAGTACCCTCTATCCACCATGTTTTCACTGTCTCACTGATTTCCTATCAGAATGCTATAACTTGCATCTCAGTATTTTTGCTTCAGAATGAGTCTACGCTAAACATAACTTTGGCAGAAATCCTTATATGGAAGACTAAATCCCATATCATTATTTTCCCTTCTTGAGGCCCCCTCCTTAAAGCAGCTATTTTTTTCTTTTTCTGGATTGGCCTTTAAATGGTACATTTTAAATAGTAATTGTTTTATTAATGAAATTACTGGATGATTTGTGTCTGTGTCCCACTAATGTGACTTGAATTTCTAAAAGAAAGTTTCTTTTCATGTTCTTCATTTGTAGTGCATTAAATGCAACCTATGTGATGCTCTGCTTTCCTATCAAATAACTGGCTGTGTTACCATTGTTTCTTTGCATTACGCACTGCAACAATTATCAGGCAGCTGAACATTCCACAGTACCAGTCACTTCATCACAAGACCCTTTTCAGTGGGGGAAGGAAAAAGTGTCATTTTATGTCAACACCAAAACCCTATGTTAACACACATTGCTTTCATTATCTTAATAATTGTACATATGCACCACCAGAGAAATAATAGCCCTTGCTTGTGCAAGATGTAAAAATGGTGTACAGAAAATCAACCAGCTTTTTCAAAATAAAAAGCAGCTATGGTATTATGATACAAACATTATGACTAAACTAAATATTTAGCATTTGATTCTTAGCAAATGTAAGCAACTCAATTTAAAATCTATGGACAAACTTACCACAATTCAGAAATAACAGTTCAACCGTACTTTATGCCTTCTGTACCTGACATAAACTACAAAGACCAAACTCTCAGCAGCTAAAAGAAAGAAATCGGAATCCTCAACTGCTCGAATTTGAACCGGCCTAACAGCATGGCCAACAAGAACAAATATGTTTTGTTTCGAAAATGAAACCGAAACTAAAGGTAAATTCGAAGTAGGTAATGCTGATTTTAGTAATTAAGTTCATAGTAGCCTAATTCATTACTGCATAAATATTAAAGGTGAGATTACTTCAATCTTATCAAGTTACTAAAATGCTCAGTGAGAACATTTCCTATTACTACGGTAACGAACTTCTGTTTCCAGTTAACACACCCTTAGAAATGACTAGAAACTTTCAGTCATTTTGTAAACAAACATGGGCTTTAAACTACGATACTAAAATTTATTACATACTTACAGTAACAAAAGCCACCGTACCAAATAACTACTGCACAGCTATGGACTTGAACTGAAAACTTTCTTTATCACAACACAAGCCCAACCCACATCACATCTGCAACCCTGACGACGGAACACCTGCTTTTTCCGCTTACTAGCCACTGCACAGCTGACAGATGGTCACCAGTACACATTTTCAAAACAATGCAACGGTTAGCAATGCTTTAGCCAAGGTCTTTGGGTTTTAGGGCCTCAAACAATTAATGAATCCTACTGGTCCAGTTTTTCACATTTTCTCACGGTAAATCTTAGAGTATTTTTTGAAAAGTATTTCATTACTGAACGTCAAAATTATATTAATATTTCGAATGAGGTGTTTGAAGCATATGAAAAAAATATTTTTTTTTTTTTGAGGTTTAACGACCATCGTGAGCAACTCAATGGGCTATAAGCAGTCACCCGTCCCTAATTTAGGGTCACTGGTTCCAGGGAAGGGAGAGAGCCAGTGCCGTAAGACAAACACAACATCCATGCCTCACGGGATTCGAACCCGGACCCCTTACGGACGAATGATCAAGGCCAGCGCCTTAGACCACTGCGCCACCGGGGCGGCAAAAATAATTTTCTAACCTCCCTGATACGGACTACTGCTTACAAGAGCACGTGAGGCAATTTGAGAGGGAGAGGGAGAAAGAAAAAAAAAGATGGAAGGAAAGTCAACTAATGGCATTTGTGAGACAATTTATTTATACGCTCTTAGTTCTTGCTGATTGTGCTGCATTAGAAAAAAAAATAGAAGCTAATATTCAATCAGCTTTCCTTTTCTAGAATGTTGTTAGGTAAGCCAGATCTAAATGCCTGCAAACAATTATGAATCAGGCGCGTCTAGCAGAAAGCAGGACGGGAGCTAAAGCTTTAGTACTTTTGGGATCTTATTTATGCAACATCAGAAGTGGATTTCTGCGGACTAACCTGGCTAGTGTTGTTGCTATTAGATTATCTCTGTCTGTTGGTCAATTTTTTTAAATTTTAATGTCTTAGAATATGCCAACGAACTAATAGAGCTACAGAGCGAAGAAGGAGAAATTAATTTCTTAGAAGTTAACAAATCAAGTTTTTTTTTTTTTTTTTTGAGGTTTAACGACCACCGTGAGCAACTCAATGGGCTATAAGCAGTCGCCCGTCCCTAATTTAGAGGCACTGGTTCCAGGGAAGGGAGAGAGCCAGTGCCGTAAGACAAACACAACATCCATGCCTGACCGGGATTCGAACCCGGACCCCTTACGGACGAATGATCAGAGGCCAGCGCCTTAGACCACTGCGCCACCGGGGCGGCCAAATCAAGGTTGGAAAAATATAGGTTAGAAAAATACACCAAGGTTTTTTTGTTTTGTTTTTTGAGCCCTTTTTTATTTTAGTTTAGTACCCATGGTAGAATTAGGGGCATTGTGGACACCAGCTGGGGTGGAGGCAATTTTGTGTTCGATGATTATTTCAAACGATGCAAGACAACATCGCCATTATTCATGTTGAAATTTTTAATGAAGCATTGCCGCCCCGGTGGCGCAGTGATCTAAGCGATTGCCTCTGATTATTCGCCTGAAAGAGGTTCGGGTTCGAATTCCGGTGAGGCATGGATGTTGCGTTTGTCTTACGGCACTGGCTCTCTCGATCCCTTCCCTGGAACCAGTAACGCTAAATTAGCTACGGGCGACTGCTTACCAAAAAGGTTAGAATAATACTTCTGGAGATGCCCTGAGTCTCTTAACCGTGAAGCCGAAAAGTGTGGTAATTTGCCATGTTTGTATTTTGGAATTGCGTGGTTTGGGGCACGGTGTATGGTTTTGGGCTAAGAGTCTGCTCATGTCAGGCTTAAGATGGTTGCCGTGACGTCACATGCGTGACGTTTCGCTGGCTTTTTTTTTTTGAGGTTTAACGACCACCGTGAGCAACTCAATGGGCTATAAGCAGTCGTCCGTCCCTAATTTAGGGTCACTGGTTCCAGGGAAGGGAGAGAGCCAGTGCCGTAAGACAAACACAACATCCATGCCTCACCGGACCCCGTTCGGACGAATGATCAGAGGCCATCGCTTCGCTGGCTTCACTTGGAATGCATTGAGCCAACGGAGAGTGCTTTCTTCCCTTATTCCTACCTCTATGGTTATATCTAAGGAGGTCCGGTGGCTTCACTCATTCGCCGATGTAAGATCTACGTACTTCCGTTGAGCCATGCGTGTATCGAATGCAAGAATGTAATCCATGGAGGTGATGTATTCCATACCCAAGTTCCATACCTACCTCCATGATGTAATCATGGGTAATCTAAGTTGAAGATGATATAGGTTTCATATCGATAGTAAGAGATTTTCGATATGATTTCACTATTTTAATTTCACAGACTAATCGTATCTAAGTGGAACAGATGTGAACCATGATGTGAACTGTTTTTTTTTTTTTGCATTTGTGTTGGTACTTGGTAGTTGGAGTGGACTGCAGTTTTGTAATGGGGATATTTATTGGCGACATTTCTTCTGGTCAAGAAAATCTGCAAATATCATTCTGCAACGAAATCAACGAGGAAGTGTTTTCTTATGATGTCGAAGTAAGTTCAGTGGTAATAGTTGCTTTTAAGTTGTGAACGTGGGTGCTGTTATAGCACTTGTAGAGATACTTGTATCACGTTTTGTATATGGCTATTAGATTGCAACATAAAACCATACTAATATAAGTAAAAAACTATGGCCGCCCCGGTGGCGCCGTGGTCTAAGGCGTTGGCCTCTGATCATTCGTCCGAAAGGGGTCCGGGTTCGAATCCCGGTGAGGCATGGATGTTGTGTTTGTCTTACGGCACTGGCTCTCTCCCTTCCCTGGAACCAGTGACCCTAAATTAGGGACGGGCGACTGCTTATAGCCCATTGAGTTGCTCACGGTGGTCGTTAAACCTCCAATCAAAAAAAAAAAAAAAAAAACTATGAGGCTCGTCAGTGGGTAGCATTGTGGTTAGAACAGCTGATTGTTAACTTGATGCATGGGAGTTCAGGAAAGCAGCCAGGAGTTTTTTAGGAGGTGGGGACAGATTGTATTCTTTTTTTACCATTTGATTTTGTATCATAAATAAGAGACATAAGTACTTATTTACTGTAGCGACTTCATGTAAGCCACCCCGGTGGCGCAGTGGTCTAAGCGATGGCCTCTGATCATTCGTCCGTAAGGGGTCTGGGTTCGAATCCCGGTGAGGCATGGATGTTGTGTTTGTCTTACGGCACTGGCTCTCTCCCTTCCTGGAACCAGTGACCCTAAATTGGGACGGGCGACTGCTTATAGCCCATTGAGTTGCCACGGTGGTCGTTAAACCTCCAATGAAAAAAAAAAAAAAAAAAAAAAAGACTTCACGTAATGACCAAAGTTTCTTCATAAAACCTATATTTTCCGGTTTCTTGTGATTTCGTGATCCTGTATCATTTGATGTATGTAATCAAACTGGAAAAATATTGCTTATGTATATTCGTTACTGAATGCAAAAACATAGTGTAGTAATGAATGTACATAATGAAATTGGGAAAAATGTATCATCACCAAATTTTTGCTCCTTTTTTTTTTTTTTTTTTTTTTTTTGATTGGAGGTTTAACGACCACCGTGAGCAACTCAATGGGCTATAAGCAGTCGCCCGTCCCTAATTTAGGGTCACTGGTTCCAGGGAAGGGAGAGAGCCAGTGCCGTAAGACAAACACAACATCCATGCCTCACCGGGATTCGAACCCGGGCCCTTTACGGACAAATGATCAGAGGCCATCGCTTAGACCACTGCGCCACCGGGGCGGCTTTTTGCTCCTTGTGAAACCTGCTGTGGTAGTGAACTCTTAATACTGGAGTAAGGTAAGAATTGTATTAAAAATAAAATCACCCCTCCTTGCCCTCTGCATTCCAGCACCTAGTGACCCTCTTGTCAGGGTGCTGTGACTCCATCCCATGTGCTCTTGTATCTGATGCAATTGTCTCTTCAAACTAAGGAAGTTTCGGCTAAACCCAAACTTGGGTTTAGCAAACTGTGTGTTTTCCATGCAAGAAAATAATTCATGTATAATGAAACTGAGAGGTTCATTTTCTGAGTGTAAGAATAAAGTCTTTTTCCAAGAAAGATTCATGGATTTCTTAGTGATATTGGGGAAGAAAGTCTTGGAATAAAGCGTACATGTTGTGTGGTATTTGTTGTATGTAATTTAGAATGAGTAGTACAGATTGACAATACAAAAATAACTGTCAACTCTTGATAACTCCAAAGTAAAATTCCCTGCACATGCCCTATGCACATAAAGTTTTCTCAATAACTCCGAGTTGTTTCATGCTCCCTTCGAATTCGACTTATCTAGAGTTGACTGTAGTAGGTTGAATTTTCTCTTCCTTTTTCCATACATAAAGCTTAAACTATAAAACATATTTTTCAATCAAAATATGGCCTCATAGTTGAAAACTGTTAAATTACAGTTATGAATATAGAAGAAATATAGACACAGCATATAAGTTTCCCAAAATCTGAAAAATTCCAGAATCTGAAAAGCATTCAGCCTCAAGCATTTCAGATAAGGAATGCTCAACCAGTAGTTCCTTATAGGACTATTATGCTACATGATGATGAAAAAATATAAATGCTAGCTAGATTAGTAAGAAAATTTATCTGCAATTAAAAATCTTGTATCTGTTGAGCATTTTCTTCTGAAAAGTACACTCACAGCATTCTGAACATGAGGAGTTTTCAGGAAGATTAATGAAGCTTTTGTTAAGCCAGCAAGTTATATTTTGATCAGTAGAAACAAAGTGTTTTGGATAACTACATGCTACATCTTCCATAAGGCTTTATTATATAATAGAGATTGTCAGTGTCATAGAAGATTTTTGTAATTTTCTGCATGTCATAGTTGGTGGCAACATCAACTGGTCAACCACTGAAATGTTTCTTTTCTTTTTTTAAATTTTGATTTACTGAGCATAGCATTCTAGATCTATGCTTTCATCTAATGTGAAGACTGTACTAGTAAAGGACTGTTCATTTCTCACTGGTTAATCAATGATGTTATTAGTGTATACTAACTGGTTAATAATTAAAAAAAAATATGGATGGAATATTAAAGTCCATAAATGACATATACCAAAGTGCCAGTGAATAAGAGATAGCTGCATAGTAACACACTGAACCATTTCTTATCCTAATGCCAGTGGCCACACAAGCAGACATGGACTCAGTGAGCTTATGAAAATGTTCTGCAGATGCCCTATGCACATAAGTTTAATGTTCTGCACATGTCAGTGCAGAACATTACTTATGTGAAGCATGGCTGGCTTCTTCAAAAGCATACTGTAAGTTGCTCAAGTTCGTAGCCAATGGGACACGTACCCAAACTGCGTGTTCAACAGTATCCCAAAGATGTTCAGTGTGGTTTTAAATCCAAGTTCCTTGGTGGCCACTGAAGTGTTTAAAATTCATTACAATGCATTTGGATTTTTTGTTTTTATTTTTGTTTTTGGATTATAGGTTTAGCGACCACCACGAGCCACTCCATGGGCTATAAGTAGTTGCCCATCCCTAATTTAGGGTCACTGGTTCCAGGGAAGGGAGAGAGAGAGCCAGTGCCATAAGACAAACGCGTGCATGCCTCACACGATCCAAACCCGTACCCTTCTCGAACGAATGGTCATAAGCCAGTGCTTAGACCACTGCGCAACTGAGACGGCTCACTGCACTTCAAGGTGCGTACGGTCCTTAAAAGTCCTTAGGAACTCCTTATTTTTGTTGCATGCTCCTAAGGACCCTTATAAAGTACTTAAAAACTCCTTATTTTTGTTAAATGTTTTTTAAGGGCCCTTAAAAAGTCCTTAAAACAGGCGTGAAAATCTTTCTGAAATCCGCAGTTTCTGTGTTTTTTTGTTTTTTTTTTCATTTTCTAACAGGAACAAATGTCATGGTTCGTAAGCGTCCTGGAAATCCTGGAATTCCATTTTGTCCTGGAGAAGTCCTGGAAATGTCTAAAATTCTGTCACATGGCTTGGAATTTTATCCATTCCGGCCTTTTTGTCTCTGCGCAATGTTTTGAAGTTGAAGATTTTTCTACTGACATAACATGTCTAACAAATTTTCCTCCCCACCCCCTGCAAAATGCGCGCGGGGGGGGGGTTCTCATCTGTTAGGAGGACTGAAGCTGCATTATTAGCATCTTTTGGCGTCGTGCTAATGTTATTACTTTGTCCAACCGGGAAGACCATATCTCTGCAATTATTAGTTTGATTTGTAAAATTCTTTTTGTATTGGGACATGTGAGAATGGTGATCCATTTGTTCTGGGTTTATTCCGATGCACAACTTCTTCGGTGCTAGGGGAGGCAAATGAAGATCGTGTCGAATTAAAAGTGCATTTTATTTTGTACATTTGTTTCTAAATATCCAATTGAAAAAATTCTTTTTCCTTTCGATGGCATTTATATCAAAGACTATTTTAGTTACAGTCCCTTTTTCAAATAATGCATACATTTTCCACTAGGGGCGTAAGGGTAAATCATGATTTTCCCAACATCTCCGCTCCTAACAGTCCGATTTGAAAAATTCTTCCTGCGTTGGATACAGCTCTTGAAAGGAAACGTTTTGCATATAATTTCTCATTTTTGGTAAAAAATGGTTTGGCCGCCAGGGGACGTAAGTGTTTATTTTTGCTTCTGATGTATTTACAATAAAATCTGAGCTTGAAACTCGATTGAAAAAATTCCTCCGTGGACCAATATCGCTCACCTCCAAAACCTTTTTGAGAATACCTTCTGCTTAAATAGTGTATAATTTTTCCACCAGAGGCGTATACATTTATCTTATTTTTGTTCATATCTCTGTTTCTAGGAGTACGATTAGAAAAATTTCTTTGTTGGAGAACATTTTCGGTGCGAAATGTTTCTCATATAA
The DNA here is from genome assembly GCA_039090855.1 of Macrothele yani. Lineage (NCBI taxonomy): Eukaryota > Metazoa > Arthropoda > Arachnida > Araneae > Macrothelidae > Macrothele > Macrothele yani. Next base: position 1,789,712 of record CM076995.1, on the reverse strand, counting down.
TTTCAAATATTTCTTAATGCACAAGTGAGCCACTAAAGGGTGTAAGTTCACGTTTCTGTTTACAGCAATATCTACGGGATAAATAATTTTCCACTAGGGGGCGTAACGGTAAATCACATTTTTCCCAATATCTCCGCTTCTAAAAGTCCACTTTGAAAAATTATTCCTGCATTGGATACAGCTCTTCAGGGGAAATGTTTTTCATATAATTCCTCATTTTTGGTAAAGAATGTTTTGGCCACCAGGGGCGTAAGTGTTAATTTTTGCTTCTGATGCATTTGCAATAAAATTTGAGCTCGAAACTCGATTGAAAGAATTCCTCTGTGAACCGATACCGCTCACCTCCAAAAACTTTTAGAGAATACCTCCTGATTAATTAGTGCATAATTTTCCCACCAGGGGCATTTACGTATATCTTATTTTTGTCCATATCTCTGTTTCTAGGAGTACGATTTGAAAAATTCTTTCTTTGTTTGAGAACATTTTTGGTGCGAAATGTTTCTAATATAATTTCAAATATTTCTTAACGCACAAGTGCACCACTAGAGGGCTTAAGTTCACGTTTCCATTTACAGCAACATCTATGGGACTAATAACCCGATTGACAAATATTCTCTTTCGACCAGATACTACCAACTATGAAAACTCCTTGTGTGTATTTTCTTCCCAAAATAATACACAATTTCGCCACTAGGGGCACAAATATTTATTCTATTTTTCTCAATATCTGTACGTCTAAATGTGCGACTGTGGTTCACAATTCTGCCACCAGGTGGTGTTTATGTACTTCCGTTTGCAGCCTATCTCTGCTTCTAAAAACTCTATTGAGAAATTTCTTTTTTTACTGTATGCCATTCACTATGATAAAGATGGAGAGAATAAGATTTTTGCTACAATAAGAAGATCCTCTTCAAATATCGATAACAAATCGGGCTTTCCTAAAATTAGTGATATCAGTTGTGGATTTGCAGGTGACAAAATTGTAAATCATCTACAGAAAATGAAAAAGGTTACTGAAAATGAAGTTCTTTCACTTAAATATGATTGCCAAAAAAATATTGTAACTATGTTATCAAATCTTTTTGAAAAATGCCCAGTCAATTATTAAATTGTATGCAATATAGTTTGCTTAGACCCCAAAGGAATGGCAAACAATGATAGTGATTGTTTAGCCAAGATGAAAAAAATCCTTTTCCATCTGAGTGAAGTTAAAAAATTTGAAGAGCAACAATGTGAAAATATTTTATTGCAATTTAGAGGCTTCTTAATGAATGAAGTAAAAAGAGACTTTACTAATTTTTCTGATTTTAATGCCTCTGAAACCAAATTAGATGCTTTCTTAGCTAAATACTTATTAAAAGGGTTTGATGATCTTTGGAATGTGATAAAAATGTTGTTAGTATTGTCATATATGGCCAAGCAACAGTTGAAAGGGGGTTTTCTGTCAATAGGCAGATACAAGTAGAAAACTTAAAACAAAATTCTTACATAAGCCAAAGAATTGTTTATGATTATATTAATTTCTGTGGGGAATTCATAATGTAGAGTTACAAAAGAGTTGCGAGCTTTAGTATCTTCTGCTCGCCATAGATATATGCAACATTTCGAAGAGCAAAATAATGAAAAGAAAGGTTGTAATCTCAGGAAAGAGAAAAAAACAAAGTGATGATCTAAATATGTTAAAAACTAAAAGGATTAAGGTAGAAAAGGATTTAATCCAACTGGAAAAGTCTGCTGATAACATGGCTGAACAAGCAGAAGCTTTAAGAGATGTCAATCTGTTTATAAAATGCAACAATTTTTGAAAATTACTGAAAGAGAAAAAATTAGAACTTGAAACCACTGATTCAAATGCCACTGATTCAAATGGCGTCTGATCATTCGTTCGAAAGGAGTCCGGGTTCAAATCCCGGTGAGGCATAGATGTTGTGTTTGTCTTACGGCACTGGCTCTCTCCCTTTCCTGGAACCAGTGACTCTAAATTAGGGACGGGCAACTGCTTATAGCCCATTTGAGCTGCTCGCGGTGGTCGTTAAACCTCCAATAAAATCATTCACTCATTAAAAAACAGAACTCAAAAAAGAACTTAAAAATTAATTTCTTTTTTACTAAAAGCTTGTTGGCAAATAATTGTACCTTGTAAATTTTTAATTTAATTAAATACAGTAATCACATGAAAAAATTGTCTTTGTTTATGAATGTGTGATAATTTATTATTATAAATAATTAAAAGTCGTGTTACTTAAGCAGTCTTTGCTGTTTTAAAAGTATGTTTTTAGGGTGGTTTTTTTAATATGAATGCCTTCTTAAAAGTGGTAAGAATTAAATAACTCCTTATAAAATTAATTGAGGTCCTTAAAAGTCCTTTGAAACTCCTTATTTTCAATTTCTGAAAATGAGTACGTACCCTGCACTTGTAACAATGTAGTAGCCAGATGGGACCTGTGGGATAGGCAGTTAGCTTGCTTAAATACACCATTGCCACTTGGATGCATGCTGGACATGAATGGGTGGAAATGGTTGGCCATTTGGTCAACATATTTGCGGACACTCAAAGTTGACTGTATATATTCTAAAGGTCTGAAAGCATAACAGCTGAAGGCACCCCAGACCACCACTAAGCCACCGATAGCTTGTATAGTTGCAGCTTGACATGAAGGGTCAGTGGCTTAATGAGGTTAACTCCAGATCTTCAATCTTCCACTGGTTCAATGCAGTTTAAATCTGGATTCATTACTGCAGGCTATCCACTTCCAGTTCTCTGTGGTCCAGTGTTGGCGTGCTTTTGCCCAAGCTAAGCATTGAGCTGGTGTCATGTCGTTAACAGTGGGACTTGTGGGTGTTACAATGCTCACAAAGTGAGGTTATTACAATATTTAAATTGGTGGCAGTTACCGGAGTCGATTAGGTAAAATAATAATTAACCCTTTTCAGAACCTCGCGAATTATGAGTGAAGGGTAATATCACTAGATTTTAGGGGAGTCAATACCCAAGAGTTTAGTTTGTTTGGTGTATTCGCCCAGTGCCCCTTTAGCTCTATTGTCCATGAAGAGGGAGCAGAAAACAGGTAGAGAAGCCGAGAGAGGGGGGAAGGAAGTTAGATCCCTTTCCTTTGGAGATAGCCAGCCGGCCACGCAAGGCAACAAGGAAGTTGAATGTCAAGTGGGGAGGGTACGGAGTGAAGCCCCCATACACAAGAGAGAGAGAAAGAATCGAAAAAAGTAGTGTTCCTTTTTTTTTTTTTTTTTTTAACCTTTTCCTGGGAGGTACGGCATCTTTTTGAGTAAAGAGAGAGACAGAAAGCGATTGAACAAAACTTTGATACATGAACAAAATTAAAAACAAAGGAGAGGCATGGGAATGAAAGTTAGTGAGTGCCGCGATTACAACAACTAGCTTTTGGCGTAGTTCCGAAATGGTTTGAGAACGCCAATTTGGTATAAAAGGAATGGCCACTTTCTGAGTCGAGCTTGGCTTGGGTGGCTATAAAGGCCCGGCAGTATAGGACCTAATTGCAGGGCACAGCCATAACATGACAAAGCAGAAGGACTTAGCTTGACAGCTCGTCTTGTTTTATTTGGGTAGGAGAATTAATGGAAATAAGCCCCAATGCGTAGATTTTCATGGAATCAGTGGGAGGAACTGAAAGTTTAACTCTTAAGGGATGAGTGAATGCGTGAGTAACACGACCTCCACGACGAATCACAAATTTAGGAAGGATTGAGGTATCTAGCCCGGGAGGTTAGTCAGTTACATAATTATTGGGTAATTTATGCCAGACACGCGGATTGGGTCCAAGTGGTAGAGAATGCGATTTCTGGAGATTGGACAGAATGGGAGAACGAAGTTCAGGTCGGGAGTCACAGCCCGAAATTTCCAGGCATTAACTAAATCATTTCAGTGCAAGTAGGTCGTTTTTAACCTTGCACATATGAGGAATTAATTTGAAGTTCTTATATCGGGAATGTTGTGCTCCGACCTCTCTCGTACAAAGCCTGAACTTAAACTTTATGAGCGGCGAGGCTCTTGAATATTTTATCCATGTGCAGCCAAAGTGGAGGAGAAAACAAGATGATTTAACTTACCAAAGGATTTAAGTAGCATTCACCCGCAACGAGGAAGGGGCCAATGAGAAGTGACTGGAACTTTTTACTTTAACGATGGAGATGAATTCTGATACTGGAATGACTTTTTTTTTTTTGAGAAAATGACCAGGAAGTGTCTTTGCCAATAGACTTTTATTTCCCCCGAGAGAAAGCTATTCGAATAGGACCGGAAGCTATTCGAATTTTCTCGTCGGTGGAGGAAAGGTAAAGATGATTTCAATTCATTTTAATTCTTTCCTCGAAGTTGCAGTTATAGTAAAGTAATTTGGGTACCTGAGCATTTTTCTCACGTTATTAATAAGAGGCATTGTAATAATAACGAAGATAGGAATGCAGCGGGAAATGGGAAACACACTAGCTATAGTGGAAAGTTTACTGAGTTTAATTTTTAGGATAACAACTTTAAGAAGTTTGTAATTGATACAGTATATTTGTTTGGAGAGATTAGCTATTTATTTGGCTATATTTAAACCACAGCTTCGGCTGGCCACGCATGCTAATGTGGGAGTTGCAGCCAAGCATTTGCATAACTTCTGCTATCTAATTTAATGACACTTCAGTGTAAGTACCATATGATGTGACAGAACAACATAGACTGATGTGGAGGAACTGAATGTGAAGAAGAAGCTAAGTGCATTAACTGCAGAGTACAACTTGTGGACTCTTTGTTGGATGCAGGAAATTTCAAACAGGGATGCATTAGAGGTAGTTACACCTTGAAGTGTCATTCAGGGCAAGAATGAGAAGTTTATTCAGTGTAATAAAAGTTGTGGTTTTGTCATTTCAGTACATGCTACCAGATAAATGTTTCCACGAATAGGTAGCAGAAGATAGGCACTTAAATTTTTACGATTTCTAACCAACCCAGTACATCTGTTCTGCTGTTCAGCTTCTTAAACAGGCATTTCAGGTGGCAGAAATAATATTTAACATGCTTCTTTTTTATTTGCATTATTTTGTGGTAAATATGGTGAGCAGTCCACAACATGTTCAGCAAGAAAGTCAACTTCAAGGTTGTTTGCATATGTGTGACTATCAAAACTACCATTACACATGACAATTATCATCCATAGCTGCGCTCTCATGGTGGGGAAGTAAGAGACTTAGCTGTGATCTAATTGGTAAAAGATCATAAAACTATTGCATAGCTTGCTGAACAAAGCCATGGAACTTGCTGCTTTCCTTATAAAACACATTATGTTCGGCTAAGCTTAACATGCGGCTGTCGAGGCAATAATAAGTTATGGAGTAAGTCAAAATAAGTGAAAAAGCAAACTATATGATAGTTTTGTGACCATTTGCCAGTTATATCACAGCTGCCTATGCATAATTGTCAGTGATAATCTTAACAAATGTAATTTTTTTTTTTTTTTTTTGTTGGAGGTTTAATGACTATCGTGAGCAACTCAGTGGGTTATAAGCAGGCGCCCATCCCAAGTTTAGAGCCACTGACTCTAGGGAAAGGAGAGAGCCAGTGCCGTAAGACAAACACAACATCTATACCTCACTGGGATTCGAACCCAGACCCCTTCTCAGACAAATGGTCATAACCCAGCGCTTAAACCATTTCGCCACCGGGTCGACACAAACACAATACGAACTGGATGTTGGCTTTCTTGCCAAGCATGTGTCTGTCTCTTTGACATATTTAAAATGAAGTCATGTGCATAAAAACACAAGTGAAATATTATTTTTGATGCTTGAAATGTCTGTTTAAATAATGCAGTGAAGTAGTATGGTAAAATGGATGCACTGGATTGCTTAGAAGTCATAAAAACAGGTGCATCCATCTTGTAAAAGATTACCTTATCAGTAATATCCTATGAAAAATTATGGGACAAGATATATATATATATATAAGAACAAGTTGCATGTGAACAAATTATCAGGAAAAACCAAAATGTTGATGCAAAAAAGAAGAGAGATGAGGACAACTAATGAAGATGTGACTTCCAAAGTGGAATATATAGAGCTATGCAAGACAGTACGAAAAAGTGTCACTGAAGACGTAAGGAAATTCAACTGTGAACTAGTGAGGAAAGCAATTGAAAACAACCAAAGCCTAATGATAGCAAAGGGACATCTCAGTAAGGGAAGAAAACTGATTATGGCACTGAGAAAAGAAGATGGTTCTGTAACAAGAAATAGAGGTGAAATTTTGACAAGAGTGAAAGATTTCTACTCCAAATTATATGAAAGGGATGATACATGTACTCCAGACATCATGAGAGGTACCAGTACCAGAGTTCTTCCAGTCCTCTCAACAGAAGTTGCACATGCAATCAAGAACATGAAGCGGGGAAAAGCTCCAGGAGAAGATGGAATTACTGTAGTCATCATACAAGAAGCAAGTGGAGAAATCAAAACAGTACTTGCCCAAATTTTCACTGGATGCCTTAATGAAGGGAAGATTCCTGAGGATTGGAACAACGCTACAATGATCCTGCTACATAAAAAGGTGACATTGAGGATCTCAGGAACTACAGACCTATCAGCCTCCTCTCAGTGGTTTATAAAATCTTCACTAAAGTTCTTTCACACCGTTTGAAGGTAACACTGGATATGGCTCAACCGAGAGAACAAGCTGGATTCAGGAGTGGCTACAGCACAATAGATCATATCCACGTACTAAGAGAACTAATTGAAAGAGCGAGGGAATATGAACTTCCATTCTGCATGGCTTTTATCGATTATGAAAAGCCTTTGATTCGGTGAAACCATCAGCAGTTACAACGGCTCTGAAATCCTGCGGTGTTGAAGATGCATACATTAATATTATTAATAACATCTATGAAAATGCAAGTGCAAAGATTCGGCTGTTTGAAAATACAACACACATAAAAATTGGAAAGGGAGTGAGACAAGGTGACACCATATCTCCGAAGCTCTTTAATGCTACATTGGAAAATGTCTTTCAATCACTGAACTGGGAAAACAAAGGGATAAATATGAATGGAGATTATCTAACCCACCTTCGTTTTGCTGATGACGTAGTCATTTTTGCAACTACCCCATCAGAGCTACAGAGTATAATCCAGGAACTTGCTGACAAGAGTAAAGAAGTTGGATTAAAAATGAACTTTCAGAAGACAAAAGTGATGTTCAATGCTTTTACAAGAAATGAAGATTTATCGATTGTTGGAGAAAAGCTGGAGATAACAGACACGTACGTTTATCTTGGACAGCAGATATCAAGTGAGGGTCACATTGGTGAAGAAATTAATCGGCATACAAAACTTGCCTGGAGAGCTTTTGGAAGACACAGCATAATGCATAATTTTCAAGAGCAATATGCCATTATGTCTTAAAAGAAAAGTGTTTGATCAATGCATCCTTCCAGTGCTTACGTATGGTGCAGAGACACGGACCTTTACTAAAAGAGACATACAAACGCTGCAGACAACTCAAAGCAGCATGGAGAGGTGCATGCTTGGTGTAACCAGGAGAGATAAGAAGAGGAACTCGTGGATCAGAAAAATGACAAGAGTGGAAGACATCATGATCAGAGTTAAATCCCTGAAATGGCAATGGGCTGGACATACTGCCAGAAGGACAGACCATCGATGGGCAGTCGAAATTTTAGATTGGATTCCAAGGTACAGGAAAAGACCCAGAAGAAGACCACATGGGAGATGGGTGGATGAAATTCGAAAGTATGCAGGGAGTGACATGGAGGAGACTGGCACAAGACAGACCGTTGTGGAGGAAACTTGGGGAGACCTTCGTCCAGCAGTGGATTGATAATGGTTGACAATGATGATGATGATGATATATAAGACCCAAAGGCCAAAACAAGCATATGAGCCAATGCCTAAAGGTGGTTTGAGGATTCCTAGGTTACTGGGTATCCTGTAGGACTCCAGGAATTGAGGGAAATTAAGATTTATTGTCAATTTAGAAACTCATCCAATCCTGTTATTGACAGGAAAAAAGGGTACAGCATGCGCAGAGCTGTTTGTGTTTTTGTGTTTGTCAGACAGCATGATAAAGTCTCCTTCTCTGATAGGTAGGCAGTTTATTGAAGTGCCCATAACAGGAATACAGAAATGGGCTTCTCTGCAAGTTATGAATAGGCTTTCTTATGGGACTTTTTTTTTTTTGCATTAGAACCCATTTTGAGATGATTTCTGATGCTTAAATTTCATTTCCGAGCATGCAAACAATTTTAACCTGTTTTTCTTTTCATACTGTCATTCTGCAGATGTTGGTAATCATATGATATTTTAGACTGGTAAGGATCAATCCTTCACATGGAAGGGGTGATCAAAGTCCATCTTTCATTAATGCTAGTAGTCTGACTTCAGGTAGTGAGCTCTAAACTACAGTATTTCGTTAATTCCAAAGATCAAAGAAATCCACATTGAAATATGGATGCATGTTGAGCATCAATATAAATTTACTAAAACTTGATCATGAGTAGGCTAAGCTTAACATAAATGTGGAATAGACTCTAATCTCTGTATCAAAGCAAAACTCACTCATATGCTATTATGTAGGATTACATCATTTCCTTAAATGCATTCCCATATATAATAAAAATAATTATAGAACAAAAACCTATTAAAAATGTGTAGTAAAACTACCACATGTATTTTATTTATTTATTTATTTTTTTGCGTAAAATTTGTGATGGTCATATTTTATAATGGGCAGAATGATTTGAAATGGGATTATTTTTTGAACAGTGGTTTTGGGGAGGATTAGCATGCCTTAAAGCATATTCATTTATCATAAGTGTTAATTTCCCTTTTGACATTGTGATATAAGAATGATAAAAAATGTACGAGGAAAGGAACCAGGCAACAGAGCAGTTCAGGAAAACTGTGGGAGTTTCCCTTACACAAATCAACAAAGCTATTCAGTGCAAATATTTTGCAAGACATTGTACTAGATTGTTTTTCCCACATAGTGCTTCATTACACTTATATGTCAACAAGTTGTGATGTGCTCAGCACGAAAGCAGGAATCCAGTTATTAGGCTCGTATGACTATCATTTTGCAACTGCGGTGGGAGTAGCTCATCATAGCCCCAAATGGGAACTATGTGTCTGCTGTGATCAGTGGCGGCTCTAGCCCTTGTGGGGCCCTGGGCAATGGCTCTTCACGGGGCTCTTCGCAATCACAATAACTCGAAACCATTGCAGTAACCCCTTTTATATACGTATATATATACGTAAAAATTACACGTTGCTTACTCTAACCGTAAACCAGTAGCTCACTTTTTTTTTTCTCACACAAACCCTCACTTGGGGTGAATGTGATCCCAAATCAATTTTTTTAATCGGGAATTGTGGTACTGATTTATGTGAAATAAACACGATGTAATACAATATATTGTTTATTAATATAATCAGAAATCCTAAATATTACCTGTTCCAAAATGACCTATTACTAAATAAACAAGGATAGCTGTATAAGATAAGCCTATTATTTAAAAAATAATTCTCCAAATTTTCTTGTGGCTGAAGTTTTTAATCAAATCACTACAGTCCAGAGTAGACGCCACATCATTTTCTATGGACAGAAGAGCGAGAGCTGACAGCCGGTCTTGGGTCATGGTGTTTCTTATAGGTAGGTCTTGATGAGCATCAGCTTAGAAAAGCTCCTCTCGGTAGATGAAATATTAAAATTGGTCATTTATTTGTATATGATCGTGAACTACAACTACAATACTTTAGGTGACGCCAGGCAAAACCTGCAAATTGATTGGCGGCAGTGCGGAACCCTTCTGGGCGCAGGGCCCTGGGCGGTTGCCCGGTATGCCCATACCTGGGGCTGCCACTGGCTGTGATAAGTTAGTCCTACCCCAGATTGGTGGAGTAGCTCATCATAGCAGACACAGCTGTAGTGAAACATCATAAAACTATCAAATAGTTTTTTCAAGAAAGTGGTTGCTTGTTCTGCAAAATGCATTATCATGACTAGCTAAGCATAACATGGCTTCTGATATAATAATACATGATAGATTAACGACTTCATGGCTTCCTCTTATTACTTTCAGTATTATAAATATTTAACGGGAATTATTGAGGATAAATTTATTAAGGTACATTACCTCTCAAATTTTCGATCTAAACACTAAATCTTTGTCAGGAGTTCTTGCATCTTACTACTTCCACAGGTCTGGCAACCTACCTGTGGAAGTAGTAAGACGCAAGAACAAGAACTCCTGAGGAAGATCTAGTGTTTAGATCACAGGTCGCCAGACCTGTGGAAGTAGTAAGACACAAGAACTCCTGACGAAGATGTAGTGTTTAGATCAAAAATTTGAGAGGTAATGTACCTTAATAAATTTATCCTCGATAATTCCCATTAAATATTTATAATGCATGATAGAGTAAATCTGAATTCATTAAAAAGCAAACTGCATGGAATGTTTGTGACCTTGTGCCATTTATGTCACAGCTACACTGTAGGCTTAATGGAGGGTGGGAGTGCAGCTATAGATAACTTGCATACAGTAGTGATTTTGATGATTGTACAAATCTGAACTAACAAGATGTTGCCTTTCCTGGTGAGCACTGATCTGCATAACTACAACAAAGTCATGCAAATAAAAAATGAATATAAAAACATGCAAAATATTATCTCATGTACCTGAAATAAAAAGAAATCATTGACTGTAATAATAAAACACATTCTCATGCAAAAACATTGCATAAATTAATTAATCACCAACAACAGAACCAGCAGAGCAAAGAAAGCTTGCTATCAGCTAAATGAAACTGTTTTCCCTGAAAGCAGATCTTGGTCAGAAAAGGAAACTATATGCAAGACAGTATTTTTATGTATTTATTTCATGTCAGTGAGAGCAAGGTGCAACATATGTGATTTATTGAGGTTAAAAGCTTGTTGATATGAGAGTGATAAGTTCCAACAGAATAAGTGTATATAGTGGCAGAGCAGAATTGGCAATGAGTATATTCGAACTCTTGAACACGAAGGTGGCATGCGTGTCAAGGGTTGCATTATCTGTTGCCAAATCACCAGTGCATTATAAATTATGAGTTGATGATTTTTTCTTCAGTTTACAAATAACAGTGTGATAAAAAAGATTTTATATTTTTGTTCCTTCATTTTCATACTACAGGTTTGATTTTGGTGTGAAAACCTACCAAGATTGAGAAAAATAATAAAAATCAGAAAAGTAATGTGTGGCAGATAAAAAGCAACAGTGAGTATTGGCAGTAAATTTGAACCTGTTATTCCTAGATGCCTGCTGGTTGTGAAATATAACTTAAAGCTCGTGGAGCATGTATTTTTGCCTCTTGCCTTGTGCTTTAATTTGTTATTTTTACTTCTGTGTGCAATGCAGCCAGTGGAAATTTTGTTTCATTAAGGAGAAGGAAAAGCCCTGATAACTGCTCCTTATAAGGAAATGTATCACAAAGTAAGAAAAACAGTTCATTTATGACCAAACTGCCTCCTATGCAGGAGCTCAGAAGCTTCCATGACCCATAAATAAATTCTTTCCAATGTTCAAAATGTCAGATTACTAAATAGGAAATACTTTATTTTATCATGAATCAAATGAAAACCTTAAAAGTGTGATAAAAAATTAAAAATATAGTCATTGTCCTGTAACTTGGCAATATTGTTACCAATGACTAAAAGATTTTCTTACAGGTGGTAGCACAGTACAGACAAGCTTACTGAGTCACAGTAGCAGTGTAAAGATGGCCACCTCACTTGAGACATGCAGCAAAGAGGAGCAATGTTCTGTCATCCATTTTTTGAGTAGTGAAAATGTGAAACCTATTGAAATTCATCGTCGAATGAAGTTGCAGTTTGGTGGTGCATGTCTGTCACTCCATCAAGTGTATGAATAGACTAGGAAGTTCCGAAACGGCATGAGTTGTGAGACAGATTCTCTTCAACCAGATCATACACATAAAGTAGTGACATTAGAATCCATTACAGTTGAAGGCATTGTAATGGGAAATCGCTGAGTGGCAATAAATGAAGTAGCCGCACTTTTGAACATCAGTCATGGTTCAGTGCACCCCTTCATCCATGATGTGCCCCAGTTCAATAAAGCATCTGCAAGGTGGGTGCAATGCCAACTGACTCCACAATTGAAACAACGACATTTTGATGCCTGTCAAGAACTTTTGCGGTGCTTTGAAGCAGAAGGTGATGGCTTCCTACAGAGAATTATTACTGAAGATGAAACCTGGGTTCATTATCATCAGCCAAAAACCAAGAGAGTGAGCTAGAAATGGTACCATACTTCCTAACCAAAACCGCAAAAGTTCCGCACACATCCAACTGCAGGGAAGGTTATGCTGACTCTCTTTTGGGATACCCGAGGTGTAATTTCGGAGCACTATATGCCCAAGGGGAACATGGTAACTTGTATTAGGAGAATTCGAATTCGTGCAGAAATAGTCCAAAGTAATCGAGGTAGTTGCCTTCAATGCACGATCTTAAAAAACAAGAGTCACTCACAATACAAATTTAAATTCGTTGGCTGAATTTAAAGATTTTATTGTATTGTATACTTTAAATTTGTATTGTGAGTGACTCTTGTTTTTTAAGATCGTGCATTGAAGGCAACTACCTCGATTACTTTGGATGGTAACTTGTAACGCATATGCAGATCTTATCAGGAATCATCTTCAACCTGCCATCAAATCCAAACGACGTGGACTTCTGAGTGCTGGTATCTTGTTACAACATGACAATGCTCGACCTCATACTACTCGTGCAACGGTTGTATCCATACATGACCTACACTTCAAGTGTCTTCCACATCCGCCATAATCAACAGACTTTGCCCTAAGTGATTACCACATCTTCGGAACACTCAAAGGTGCAATGGGAGGAAAAAATTTCAGGTCCAATGAAGAGGTATAGCAGGTGGTGCATGAGTGGCTACACACGCGGCTGAAATAATTTTTTTCTATAGGAATCTATGCACTTTATAAGTGCTGGAGGACTTGTATTGCACAAAATAGAGATTACACTGAAAAATGATGTAGATGTGTACCACTTTTGTTCAATAAATCATGAGAAAAAAATTATTTAAGGTTTTCATTTGACTCTCTCCTGTACAAATGTGGCTGGAAAACTAAAAATCACACTTAATTATAAAAGTGAATGAAATCAGACAATAATTTTGGTTACATACATATCACTAAGCTGTTCTCTGTGATACAGAAGTTAGCTCCTTAAAGCAAGATTCGTCAAATCCAACTTACCGATGATGTCAGACTTAACTGTTGATGTATTAAATGCTTCCATTTATGGTAATCTTGACACACAACTTGAGCTTCACTGACATCCATCACATGCCACCTGACCTTTTGTACGTTCTACTCATTATCTTTTCTCATGCAGATATTCCTAAAAGTAGTCCTCCCATGATTTCCTTGGCCTTTCTTTAGCTTGTTTTCCTTCCAATTAGGCTGACTTAATTTTCTTAGTTAGTACCTCATCACTCATTCTTTCAACATGGCCAAATCACCTCAATATTTGTTTCTACTCTACATACAAGGTTTTGCTTCTTATTACACATTTACAATGCATCTTCATTACACACATGATCAAGGTGAGTCCTTCCACAAGCACCTGCAAGTAACAGATGTCTTGAGCACACAAATGATTACTCTATATCTCTTCTGCAGTACCCAGGTTTCACTGCCATTTGTTAAAGTTAGAACAACTTCACTTTCATACACAGCCATTTGGGACCTTTTCAACAACCCATCAGTCATGTGAAATTCTCTTGAAACAATCATAATTTGCAAATCTGAATTCATTCTCTTGTCACCTTCAAATCTGTTTCCCCTGTGACACATGCTTATTAATTATGAGTACATAAATTCATTTACCTGGTCTGTAGCTGTGCCATTCAGATTGACCTCACTCCCAGTACCAACAGTTCCTCTCTCGAAAACCATGACTTTAGATTTTTTCATATTTATTCTGTTTGCATTTCACACACACACACACACACACACACACACACACACACACACACACACACACACACACACACACACAATTCATTTTGGATGACATACTCGATAACTGAGTTTTGCTCTCAGAAAACAGGATAAAGTCATCAGCATACAACTTTCACTCACTGGAATTCCTTAGATACAGGGGTAGACAAAAACCCAAAATTTTCAGGCGCCAGCTCCATTTTTTTCAAGTGCCAATTGAATTTTTTAAATAGATATGAGGAGAAAACTACGCACGAACTAAATAAAAAGGACACATTCAGAATTGTGACCTTCATCAGTCCAAATTAATATACTTCTTACATATTGTTCAAACAATTCAGTGCAAAATCTGCGATTTAAATTAGGGAACATATTACATACTTGAATTAAAAGTGCCACCCCGGTGCCGCCGTGGTCTAAGTGGTGGCTTCTGATTATTCGTCCATGAAGGGTCTGGGTTTGAATCCCGTGAAGCATTGATGTTGTGTTTGTCTTACGGCACTGACTCTCTCCCTTCCCTGGAGCCAGTAGCCCTAAATTAAGGATGGGCGACTGCTTATAGCCCATTGTGTTGCTCACGGTGGTCGTTAAAACTTCATTAAAACTAAAATAAAAAATTAAAAGTTGATTTTCAAAATAGGTTACATTGCAAAAAATTCAATACAACAGCAACTAGGGCCTCAGTGAATCTTGGAGAGGTGCCAGCTAGTTCTGTGTGACATTGGCAAAAAGACCCCAATTTACGGGGTTTTATTCCAGAATCCTTAGGTTGAATGACCAACTGGAGCCCTCAGCTGTGGGCTAATCCTCCACACTGATGTACTTACCTGATTGAAAAGACAAAAAGAAATATTAAGAATGACTCAAGTGTGGGATATGGTGGACCTACCACACTTGAGAAGGACGGTCCACCACGGAATCGACCTGGACTTTCTAAGCGGCGTATGAGAAAGAGATCTCGGCTGAGTGAATGTTAGATTGCTGTATGGAATACTAGAGGTATAAATGGCAAGATGAGTGAGGTGATTGAGGAGATGAATAAGTATAGACTGGATGTGCTGTGTGTAAGTGAAATCAAAAAGAAAGAAATTGGGGTAGAAGAAGTGAATGGCACGGTGAGTGTATGGTCTGGAGTATTGGATAATATGAGAGGACAGGCTGGTGTAGGTATGATTTTAAGTGAAAAGATGGAGAACAACTTGATTCACTGTAGTTGCATAAGTGAGAGAATTCTCTGGATTCATTTAAAAGTGAAACTTCAGAGAATTATGATTGTTGCAGTGTATGCTCCTTGTGACTCAGAACCTTCTGATAAGAAGGAAGATTTCTGGAATGAGCTAAAAGCTGTTTTGAGCCAGTTTGGTGCTAAAGAAAAAGTTATAATAGCAGGGGATTTCAATGCTGGAGTAGGTGTGCAGAATGCAATTTCTGACAATGTTCTGGGTAAGTTTAATGATCCTTGTGTGAATGATAATGGTGAAAGATTAATTGAACTCTGCATTGAGAATGGTTTGTGTGTATCTAATACATTCTTCAACCACAAGTATATCCACACATATACTTGGGAAAATCGTACTCTTGGTCAAAAGAGTGTGATAGATTTTGTTGTCTACGATCAGCATTTGAAACACTTAGTTGTTGACACCCGTGTGATGAGAGGTGCAGATGTTGGTTCTTATCATTACTTGGTAGTGTCATGAGTGAAACTTAATGTTGGTTGGAGGAAAAGGAATAGGAAGAGACCCAGGATAGAAAGAATAAAGGTTGATAGGCTCCTTGAAAATTATCAGCGTTATTCTGACTTACTCAGAGAACGACTGAAGGATCTGAAGTCTGGTGAGAGGGATGTAGAAAAGAAGTGGGAATGAAATACTATTAAAAAGCACCAATCACTTACCTTAAAGATCATGGTAATTTCTATCGACTACACACTTCCAGCACGTCAATTATCGTTATGTTGTTGGCCTTCAAAGCTTTACAGACATCTTGCTTACGATTCCTTCTTCCGGGGGATGAAACATCGTTTTTTTTTTAAGCCATATGAGATGTAACTATATGCTTGTCAATTCCATAAAAACCACACAAGCATACTACTCATTCATACAATTCAATTAAAAAACTATGTACATATTTACACAACCTTACATTCCTAGGTGGTTAAGCCTTTGTCAACTGTGAGTAACAAAATGCTCCATCTGTTTCAAAACCCCTGCCACTCCCACTGCAAGTGTCACACTCATTCAGCCCCTCACACACAATCCTCTAGCGCTTTCAACAGTTTACTGTCGTCATCAGGAGGCAGGTGTGTCTCACCCGCCCACCACAGCTCAAGTGAGCAGAGCCATCGAGGCACGTGCTCCAGTCGCAATCTCTGAATCATTGTCTCTGGCGCCATCTATTGTCATTGCTGCTCTTTTTTTTTTTCTTTCTAAGCTGTTGTTCAATTTTTATTAGGGCCTTCCATTGTTCGTTTAAGTTGCTAGGCTCATTAATGTTGCATAATCTTGATCTGTTTTTTTCAATTAACACTGACTCTGCAATTCTTAACTGCCTTTCGTTTTTACAGCTCTTAATAATTTTAATGTCCTCAAACCTTATTAAAATTATTAAGAGGTGTAAAAACGAAAGGCAGTTAAAAATTGCAGAGTCAGTGTTAATTGAAAAAAACAGATCAAGATTATGCAACATTAATGAGCCTAGCAACTTAAACGAACAATGGAAGGCCCTAATAAAAATTGAACAACAGCTTAGAAAGAAAAAAGAAAAAAGAGCAGCAATGACAATAGATGGCGCCAGAGACACAATGATTCAGAGATTGCGACTGGAGCCCGTGCCTCGAATGCTCTGCTCACTTGAGCTGTGGTGGGCGGGTGAGACACACCTGCCTCCTGATGACGACAGTAAACTGTTGAAAGCGCTAGAGGATTGTGTGTGAGGGGCTGAATGAGTGTGACACTTGCAATGGGAAGTGGCAGGGGTTTTGAAACAGATGGAGCATTTTGTTACTCACAGTTGACAAAGGCTTAACCACCTAGGAATGTAAGGTTGTGTAAATATGTACATAGTTTTTTAATTGAATTGTATGAATGAGTAGTATGCTTGTGTGGTTTTTATGGAATTGGCAAGCATATAGTTACATCTCATATGGCTTAAAAAAAAAAAATACGATGTTTCATCCCTGGAAGAAGGAATTGTAAGCAAGATGTCTGTAAACCTTTGAAGGCCAACAACATAACAATAATTGACGTGCTGGAAGTGTGTAGTCGATAGAAATTACCATGATCTTTAGGGTAAGTGATTGGTGCTTTTTAATAGTATTTCAGTTATGAATTGCACGTAAAATATGCGCACTTTGCAGGGTTTTAATACCTTAAAAGTGCAAATATAATAAAGAAGTGGGAATGTTTTAAGAACTGTGTTTTCACTGCTGCTAAAGAGGTCTGTGGCACCACAATAGTGGGTAACAATAGAGGTGATGCTTGGTGGAATAGTGAGATTGGAGAGGCAGTAAAGAGAAAGAAGGAAGCCTATTTGGGGATGCTGCAAGGTAGAGTCTCTGTGGATGAATATCGCTGTCAGAAGCGTGAAGCTGCTAAGCTGGTTCGCCACAGTAAGGCAAAAGATAGGAAGGAGAAAGTGGAAAGGCATGAACTGGCTTTTGGAAAGATAGGAAGTCCTTCTGGAAGTACATGAGTCTCAGGAAAAATAGGGGAAACAAAGTTGTAAGTTGTGTGAAGAATGAGATCGAGGAAATGATATGGGAGCCCAATGAGTTAAGTGACAGATGGGGTGAATACTTCTGTGAGTTATTAGATCAGGAAAGCAAAGATGATTCTGAGACAGATGCAGATGATGTCACAGTGAGGGATGGAAACACAGGAGGGATCTCAAGAGAAGAAGTGTATAAAGCTCTAAAATCTCTTCAGAATGGTAAGGCTCCGGGAGTTGATGGCATAACTGCAGAGATGTCGAAATATGGTGGTGACTCTGTAATTGACTGGTTAACTGAAATTTGCCAGTTGTGCTGGGAGTTAGGAATGGTCCCTCGGGATTGGAAGGATGCTATTATTGTTCCCTTGTATAAAGGAAAAGGTGATCAGATTGAATGCAAGAACTATCGTGGTATTAGCCTACTGAGTGTGCCAGGGAAAGTGTTTGGTAAGGTTGTTATTGAAAAAGTATGGGGTCTTACATCATTTAAAGTGTGGGATGTTCAGAGTAGTTTTATGCCTGGTAAAAGCTGCTCTAACCAGATTTTTGCATTGTGCACGATGACTGAAAAGTATCTGGCTGTTGGGAAGAAAGTTTTTACTGCCTTTATAGATTTTGAGAAAGCTTACGGCCGAGTGAATAGGATATTTTTGTGGAAAGTATTGAATGAATATGATGTTACTGGGAATCTACTTAATAGTGTAAAAGCCATGCATGCAAGTAGTAGAGCTTGTGTACAAGTGAATGGTGTTTTATCAAAATGGTTTTCTATTGGTGCAGGAGTTAGACAAGGTTGTGTAATGTCACCATGGCTGTTTAATGTATTTATGGACGCATGCATGCGTGATGCCAAAATAGATTATAGTGGTTTGTGTTTTATTGATATCCGTGTGTGCAGATTGCTGTATGCTGATGACACTGTCCTGTTGGCAGAGAGCAAAAGTGAGTTGCAGAGTATGTTGACTCGGATGCACGAAGTTTGCATGAAATTCAAACTGAGTATAAATAAGGAAAAAACCAAAGTTATGGTGTTTGAGAGAGGAACGGGTAGCACTGAATGTAATGTAAGTATAAATGGCACTGTGATTTACCAGGTGAATGAGTTTGTGTATTTAGGAAGCATGTTTGACAGAGAGAACAAATTGGATGGTGAAATCAGTAGGCGAGTGAATTCTTCTTTGAAAGTCATAGCTGCTCTGGGAGGTTTTCACAGGAATGATGGGTTCTCTAGAGAGTCCCGCATGGCTGTGTATGAAACTGTAATTGTTCCTACTCTGATGTATGGCAGCGAAACCTGGGTACTGCAGAAGAAACAGGAGTTGTTTGTGTGCTGGAGAAATGCGTTACTTACGTGGGGTTTGTGGCAAGACACGGTCTGATTGTGTGAGGAATAAAGATGTATTGCAGTTGTGTGATGTAAAGCAAAATGTTGTTAGCAAGGTGGAGACTAATATGCTTCGGTGGTTTGGCCATGTTGAAAGAATGAGTGATGAAATGCTTACTAAGAAAATATTTTCAACCCAAGTGGCAGGAAGGAAAGGCAGAGGAAGGCCCAGGAAGACATGGGTGGATCAGATTCAGGAGTGTCTGCATGAGAAAAGATTATGAGTAGGAAGTATAAAAGATCTTGTGTATGGCGTGTAATGGATATCAGTGAAGCATGAGTTGTATGACAAGATCGCTGTAAATGGAGAAGTTTGATACGACTACAATAAGTAAAAATATCTGGAAGTTTGTATTTCTTTTTGGAGCTAACCTCTGAATCTCAGAGAACAGCTTGGTGATATGTATGTATGTATGTATGCAAAAAATTCAACTTTGCCTTCTGGTGTACCACATTCAGTAACAGCACAAATGAATAAATAAATACACTGATAAGCACCTCATGCGGAATCAATGCAATGGCTGAAAGCGCCCCCCCTCCACACACACACATTTTTTAGTGTCACGCCAAGGTAGGAAGATTAAGTGCTAACCACCTGGGATCTCAGGTTTGACCACAGACAGTTGGGCACATCTCATTTGCGTATATATTCTTTAAAGAGTAAAAATGCCTTTTTCCTTATAAAAAAAAACAAAAAACCTGTAAAGTTTTATCTATGACTATTTTGATAAATGAAAAGCTGAAAATGGATAGAAAAACACTCAGGACTACAGTTCTGTCCCTCCCAAGGTCAAGATTTCAGGCAGGTGATGAAGAGTTTCACTCCACATCACACTTCGCCTCTGGGCACCAAACTCCCCTATTGCTGGCGTGACGTTCAAACGTGACAAGTGTGTGTGTGTGTGTGTGTGTGTGTGTGTGTGTGTGTGTGTGTGTGTGTGTGCACACACCTTAAGAGCATTCTGATGCACACTCCAAATTAGTGCAGGCACCTCTCTTGGACTGCACTGCGGAACTTCAGCCTGAATCACTACTGACAAGATCTCTGCAGAATGCATAACTCTGCTGGCGGTGGTACCAAAAATTTATGTTAGCAACTTTATCATTCTAATTCTATGGTAATTAGTGTATAATAGAAGCACAGACATAAAAAATCCATATACTGTATTTGTTGTTTTATTAAAGATATGCTTCATAATAGAAATTCAAATTTTGAGAATGGAATTTGAAATAACATTTTCAGAACGAGATTTGGAAACTCAGGCGCTAGGTGAAAACTTTCAGTCGCTGTGGACTTGTCTATCCCTGCCTAACCAGGAATGTGCGTTTTGTCATTCCAAATGCATGCATTCATAAATATGTTTAAAAACCATGGAGATATCACACAACCTTGTTTGACCCCTGTACCAATGGAAAACTAATTCAACAAAACATACACATAAAACGTCTTCAGCCCACATCCACCACTTTCACAAACCCATGTAAATTTCTAGTTACTTCATAATTTTTCAAGAATTTCCACAGAAGCACCTGTTAACCCTGACATAAGCCTTCTACAGTTTTATGATCCTAGTTGTAAGTGAATTTATGGCTCCTTTATTCATAGTTCACTGTGTAAATAACTATTTTACAGGTCTTATAGAGGTAATTATTTAAAAGGATTGGTGGTTGAATTTTCAAACTAGAACTTAGTTCATCATCAGAACTATGTCACTGGAGTAGTTGCTGCCACTCTGTTGGAAGTACCTAATTGCAATTATCTTTCATTGTGGTACTTCTCACTATTTCCAATCATTCTTCTAGCTTCCCTTTTACAAAGTGTGATTGGTTGGCAATTATTTTTACTGAATCCAAAATTATGGAGTGTCCACTTGCTTTTATATGTCTGTCTAGCCCTGTTTTGTTACTAATGTTCCTAATAGCTGCCTGGTGTTCTTTCAACTGGATTTTAATACTCCTTCCTGTTTCTTCTCTAAAACAGAAAAAAAAATGACATCCAATTGCAAGAAGGAGTAGTCTATTGTTCCAGTAGTAGAATTTAGTAGTCTAATAATTTTTCCTTGTTATTGCCCTATTTTTGCAATGAATTCAATCACAATGGTCTTCATCTTCACTTACTGCTTACTCTTGGTATTTGGACATCAAATTTTCTCACAAAACTCTTCAATTTGTCATGTCAAGAAACATTTGCTTAGTGCCTTAAGTTTTTTTTGTTTTTTTTTGACAAATGCGTATTACATCTCACTAATCTGTGGTCACTTCAGGTGTTGAACTTGTTGAGCACACTGCAGTCTTCATTGTCAAATTTCTTGTCAAACCTAATAAAATCAGTTCCACTTGTCACCCCTTTGTGGGCTTCTATGTCCATTTGCTACGCAACTCTCTTTTTTTTTTTTTTTCTGCCATGTTCATTTTGGTTACTATGAACAAATAAATTTCTCTTGTTATTGCCCTATTTTTGCAATGAAATCAGTCATGATGGTCTTCACTTGTTGCTTACTCTTGGTATTTGGATATCAAATGTCCTCATGAAACTCTTCAATTTCTTCATCAGGATGACTTGTGGTGGGCTCATAGGCTTCAATGATATGAATTTGGTATGTTTTTGAGAACTGAATAATGAGTCATACAAGAACTGTCTGAGGGACTTCCAATATTTAGAAAATTGTCCTTCAGTTTTTGGTTAATTATTCATCCAACACCATGAGTTCTACCACTGTCTGTTCCATGATAGAAAAAGGGATGCTTACTTTTCAGTTCTATGAGAACCTCATCCTTTGTTTGTTTTTTACTTAGTCCAAAAATATGCCATTTGATCCTCTGGAGTTAATTTTCTAATTCAAGAAGCCTTGAATCAGAAGATAGAGTTTGTAAGTCATATGTAGCCAGCACCAGGTTCAGCATCAGATGGCAGCCTAGTCCATATTTCTGATGATTCGTAAAACCTTTTGCCTTCATGTCACACTGGTTGCTGCCTTGGTCAGGTACATTCCAGCTGCTGGGGACTGAGGACCAAGTTCTGTTTTGTAAAGGCATTGGGAGGGGCAGTGTATAACTCACCATGCTACACAAGTTGGTGGCTGTGGAAAAGCATTTGTTCTATTTCAAGTTATTTAGTTATACTACTGTTGGTTGGTCTCATCAGAGCCTCTTCAGTGGGAACAGGATGCACCACGAGAAGGTGGGGTTGACATTTGTTTAGGAGAGGCTATATGATGCACATCAGTGGACAGTGCATACATTATACATATTGTTGTGTGCAGGGAAATTTGTATTTGGAAATTAAAAAATAAGGCGTATTTGAAAAGATTCTGATAGAGGTAATCAGAGCAGCAGAAATGCACACAGAGGCAAAGAATCTCCAATTGGCCTCCTTGCTCTAGCTTGGGACGTGGAACAGAAGGCTCCTGAGTGCACCCCCAGACACAAACAAGGCAGTTAGAATGTCTTGGTCACAGAGAAGGGAATTTTGAAGTCAAACAAAAACAAAGTCATAATTCAGAGGTCAAGTGATCTGTTGTTGACAATGTGAGACAAAGAAAACTTTGGCAGTTGTGTGTTGTACCATTATAGAAAACAGACATAAATTAGATAATAGATGCCCATAGCTTTGTTTTCAGGGGGAGTGGGGGGCGGCAAACAGACATTTTCACTACAAATAACATGTGCAAAAACCATATGCAGATTTCCACTGTACATTCTGTTATCTAACTGTTTTTACCACATTCTCAACACTGAAATTTAATTGACAATCAGGAGACCCAAAATCTACATAAAAAAAGATGAATAAATGAAATTAGACAGCATATTAAGACAACAGGGAGGTTTTTTTTTTTGTATTCTTTTGCCACTTGTGTCACATGGACAACGAAACCCTGAGATCACTCAGTTGGTCGTCAAACATAAAAAATATCCCCAAGATAAATTTCTGGGAAATATTTTGAGAGACCTTAGTGAATATATGTTTTTCATTTCTTTGTCTTTCACACTTTAATCAGTTGTTCCGCTGTTCTCCAACACGTAATAGGAAAATTTTATTACTTTCTACTGTAAATTCCTGTTTTTTTAAACTGGAAATTTCCAATGTTTTTTCTGTTTTTACTGCATACAGATGCATCCAGAATTTTTATAGAAAACTTAGCAATCAGATTTAGTGTTATCGTGAAAAATGCCTGCTCTTGCCCACCCCCCACCCCACTATGTGGGTACCCGTGCACTGGAGGCAAGCCATGGGGTCCCTGGGAAAGAAGCACAACTTGGGAAATAAATCAGGGCCTGTGAACAGCTGAGCAGCTCCCAAAAGTAATATAATGGCTGGTCTTGCTTAAAACAAGTGTTTGGGAAAACGGGCTTCCTACGTAAAAACCGTAAGTGGTTTCCTGGTGCCTGCCTGAACCTTGACTTGAGTGGTAAAATAAGAAAGAAAGGCATGGAGCTGTCACATTTGAATTTGACCATTGAAAATGAAACTAGCCCTGTAAACAAAGTGTCTTATATTACTCAAACATTGGTACAGCAGAGTGACAGCAGAAAGGAGTCATGCTGTTGTCAGAGTGTGGAAACTGAAAACATGTCCTAGGAGCATTAGATAAGAACATTCCTTTCATGAAAGAAAGGATGGGGACCAGGTGAGACTAGCCAGATTGTTCCTTAGTGATTCTACATTTGAATACCAAAACTAGTAGTATCATTATAGTGGATTTTTTCTGCTCCCCATCCAAGTTGTGCAATTACTCTCTTTTTGTAAACATTTGGTTGTATGGAACAAGCCAAGAGCAAATTATTAGATTTACCGGACTTTTTTAATAGGACGGTCATTTTTAAAAGCTACTTTAATTTGCATTAAATCATTAGTGGCTGAATCAAATAATATGAAATTCAGCCCATATTTTATTTTACCCCGATACCTTTCTTGTAAATTTATTATGTTAAATATATAAATTAAATGTCTGTACTTGTGTTTAAAATTATCAGCTGCCATTTTATTTGGCATGTTTTGTCAATTCAGCCCTGACTGGCCAAAGGCCTATAAAGTTTTCTGATCTCTCTCCTGCAACATCAAAATAATCAATGTAATCCTGCTGTGATGTGACTGCCATTCTGATAGCCAGATTGTAACAACATATACGCCAGTAAAACAGATTTATTTTGATTATTTGTTTATAATTTGGGGCATATTTCTGTGGCTTGTAAGCT
This sequence comes from Macrothele yani, assembly GCA_039090855.1. Lineage (NCBI taxonomy): Eukaryota > Metazoa > Arthropoda > Arachnida > Araneae > Macrothelidae > Macrothele > Macrothele yani. Next base: position 1,765,367 of record CM076995.1, on the reverse strand, counting down.
GTAGGGTATTTTTGGGACTATGTTTTCTTGCAAAATTAAGTCTTTTAGCAATAATTAATGAGTACAAATAATGTAAATTGGATAGTGGTATCAGAAATTATAAAGAACAGTGAAAATGTGGTATGCAAGAAGTATAATCTCAAATGACAGATTGTGAAATACATGGATAATTAGAGGGTGGTGTTTTATGTAACTGCATTAACTGTGTAAAAACTACAATGCTATATGAAGTTCAGACTGCATTCACAATCTTTTCTTTTATTTTAAGGGTAAAATTCATTTACTACTGTAATCATGGTCAGCTATGTTGACAGTGCAGACACATTACTTATCCATGTTGTAGTAATTGGAGGAGGGGGAAGGGGACTGTGAAAGTGAGACTGTTAGATCACCCTAAATAACAAATGTTTCACTTTAAGAAGTGTGGTTGTTAATCTTAATAAAACCGATGTGTATCCTTTGGAAGTGACGGAATGGAACATTAATTCTTGTCACATAACATAACGAGATGCATTTTTTGTGCATAAAAATGCAGCATCTTTGACCTCGTAGAATAAAAGTGTTATTTGATGTCACAGAATTGCAGTATTAATAATGTTGTATTTTTATGTCTCAAAACTAAGGTGTTAGAAATTGAAGCTTTTTATACTGATCTGTGGTGGTTGTTCTAATGACATAAATATTACATGTAATATTTCAAATGCTTCTGTGAAATTTAATGCTCTTGTGATTAGTGATTACAGTGGAGAGCTTATATGAGCCTGTATTTATTTTTCAGTACACATCTGTTAACATACCTGGGTGTGGCTCATCTGAATTGAATTTTTCAACTGTGCCCCTGCCATGTTTATGTATCAGTGAATGCAATTGTGATGCCTGTTCCTGTGCTTCTCAATACGGATTTCCTTACAGAAACAAAAAATTGCTGCCTGAATATTGTAGTCAAAAGAGTAAAGTGGTAATTGAATGTTCATGTTTATGCAGATGCAGTGGTAGTTGCCCCAATAGAGTTGTGCAGCATGGAATCCAGTACAAGCTACAAGTATTTAAGACAAGGAACAAAGGATTTGGTGTTAGAGCACTTGTTAAGATACCACAACTTGCATTTGTATGTGAATATGCAGGTGAAATAATTGGTTTGGAGGAAGCTAAAATTAGAATAAGAAGTAATGAAGATGACAAACCTAATTATATTTTTATACTGCAGGAATATAGTGCTGATGGCAGCATTACGAAAACATTTGTAGATGCTACTCATACTGGCAACGTGGGTCGTTACATAAATCACTCCTGCTGCCCTAATTTAGTTCTAGTTCCAGTTAGAATTGACAATATGGTACCAAAAATATGTTTATTTGCATCAAGAGATATTGACCCATTAGAAGAACTGTGTTATGACTATGGGAATAATAGATTTAAAAATCATGTTAAAAATTTGGTTCCCACAGCAACACATTGTTCCATGAACTCTATGAAAAGTTGTTTGTGCGAGAGCAATCTTTGCACAGGTTATTTACCTTGTGACTCTGAAGCCTTTAGTTGATATCAGCTGTTAGGCACATAAGGCTACAATAGTGGTAACTAATGGCATAGAATAGTTATTTAATACATTCAAAATTACTTATACATGAAATAGCCTACAACACACATAGAAAAACCCTGATTGATTTGTTTCATTAGGTACTGAAGATTGTGGAAGAAACATTCTTTGCAAATATGGAACAACTACAGGATTTTTAAGGCTGCAAACAGAATAGACATTGCCTTGGTTACTGCTCAACATGTAACTTTAACACCAGAAAACTTGCAAATTACATCGCCTTGGAGCGGGAATCGAACCCTGTCACGTTATGGGGTATGAGATAAACAGGCAAACAGCTATCATCAGAGAAATGCATTTTTCAGCATTGAGGGACACCTAAAGGCCTTAAAGCACTTCTTCTTCAGCACTTCTTCTTCTGTCCTCTTTTCCTTATCATCTTGACGTGGTATTTGCATAATCTTGGAAGAACACTTCTTGCCGATTGTTCAAAGTGAGATAAAAGAGCATGTAACCAGGATCTTATCGCTTTTCTGTGGCCATGCTTATGTTGTTGTTTTTTCATTCCCGGTTTTCAAATTGCAACAGCAGTTTTTTTGTGAAGAAATAGCTGTTGCAATTTTGAAACTGGGTGTCAGCCGTCCTAGCTGGTGTTTTGCTGTCTAAGGAATCGAGTACATGCTGAGCGTGACTGTGTGTGAAACGTAATGTAGTGAGCTGAATTGTCATTCTCACTTGTTCCTGTGGGCATTGTGTCTGCCGAGGAGTGGCATACTGCTACAGGCCGAGCATGACTACTTGCTGAACTATTGTTTTTACTTGTTCCTGCTGGCATCGTGCCTTCCGAGGAGTGGAATACAGCTTTGTGTGGCTTCGTGTGACTACCTACCGGCTGAGTGCAATGAGGTGACAACTCATTTCTACAGTGTTGTGGCTGTTTTGTTTTGATGGAAAACTATTATTCTTCTGATTCTGCGCAAGGCTTTGTACTGCAAAGGTGACCAAGAGACCTTTTTATAAGGTAAATGATTGTTCTCTGATTAAGTGCTAATATCTTGTCTAGAAATTAAACAGTTGAGTTCAAAATTTGTGTTGTTAAGATTTTTTGTGCACTGTCAGTGACTTAAATGTACATGTCATCTTAGTTTTAAACAGTCCTCCCTGCAGGGTTGAGCTAGTTGGACCGGGTGGAAGAGTTAGGCAGGGTTGGACCGTCACAACCCACATCTCCCAATTTCCATTCGAGCATGCTATCCGTTACACCACCCTGGATGATGAAGTCCCAAATATCTGAGTATTAAAAATCAGAACATTCTCTGATTAAAAATCCTGTATTAGGTATTGTTAGTCATTGGCCGGGTGTCATAAAAAGGAATTTGAAAGGACACAAAAGCAAGAAGCAGGACTACATTGCAGGGTTAAAAAGAATCATGATTTAAAAAAAAAAATCCAATTTATTTGATTAAAATAAGATCGTTTTATTTAAATTACTGTTGTGTTTCAGTTCAACATTAAAATACTTCTTCATTCTTCAGTGTAAACATGAAACATAACATTCTTTTCTATGATGGACTTGATAGCATATATTTAAAAAAATTAACTAACATTGCATACTGAGTGCAAAATAACGAGGGGGGGATGATTCCTATAGGTTCGTAATAAATATTGTGTCCCTGGCTGATAACAGCAATATTTTTCCCTGCAGGAGAAAATGTTTTCCCCCTCTCTTGCCTCTAGGCACTAAATGCCATTTTACTATTGTTATGCCTGTTGCTCACAATCAAATTTTCTATCAAATTTATTGAACTACTAATCTATTGATTTCTATTCAAAGCGTGTCGTCTTCTAGCTAGCATCAAGTGACACTGCATGCATTAACATACCTTGCACACCAAGCGGTATGCGCAGGAACAGTGTGCTGTATTTCAAATATGTTTCTTTAACATGAGTGTTGGCAACACTGCATCATTAAAAAAACATGAGTGTTGGCAACACTGCATTAATCAGCAAAACGGTTTGCAGTTGATTGGATAAAAGAAGGCCATCACTCTGCTACAGACACACCTCATCGACAGTAAACGTCAAGGACATCATCTCATTCAAGCAAACTATTTGTTTAAGGTAAATGTGTTTTTCTTTGTTTTGTTATTTTGTTTCTCTTTGATGTATTTTTCATAATTACATAAATATGTTTCTTTTAAAAAAGCTAAATTATTCATCTAATTTGCAGTATTTTGCGTGGCTGTTCATTAGCGTAACTTGAAGAAATGTTATTTACTTTTGAAATGTAAGTGCACGAAGTATGTTGGTACAGGAAACATTGACTAAACACCCCCCCCAACAAGAAGCTTGATTTGCACTTTGACTGCATAACAAATAATGAATGAGAGAGAATGCAATAAGAAGAGAATAGTATTCTTATGTCTTGCATTATGTTTAGTCCACTGATTTATGTCTACTCAACTTTTCAGTGATTACTGATATGCAAATGATGTTTTGTATTCAACAAAGATTTATTTTTGATACATTTAAAAATAAACCTGAATGTGCCCTGCATACATAAAACAGAAAAAGTGTTAATCAATTATACATTACTATTGGTGTAGTTTAAAAAATCTACAACTTACCCATTAAATTTGAATCATAAAAGCTTCTAACTAATAATATATTGATTGAAAAATATGAATTCCTAAGTAAATTTTAATTGAATTAAAAAAAATGATGAGAGAAACTATTTGTTTAGTAGTTTGAACAAAAATACAAGGTTTGCTGCTTTTTAAGTTCCTAGCCTATTTCTTAGCTTAGAATGCACAGTGTTAAATGCCGATAAAATTCTTTCAATTTCAGCTGAAGCAGATGTTGCTGTTAGTAATTGCAAAACACTTCCCAGTTCTTTTTTTTTTTCTATGGACTCTTTCACTATGGAATAGGAATTATACCAGTCAAATTTACTATAAGCTGCACTTTTTCTTCCATCATTGTTTCAATGAATGGTGCCAGAAGCTTAAGGAGAATAGTCAAGAATGCGTCTCCATATTTTTCGCTGGCAAATTGCAAAGCAACTTCTTTTTTTCAGGTGTATTAGTCACATCCATGTTTTTTGCTTGAAGGTGAAAATCAAAGAGGAAGGCCAAATAATAATAATAATAATAATAATAATAATAATAATAATAATAATAATGAGCTGAAGATAAAGCTTGACCCTATCTTTTATGAAACAACTTCAATTTCTTTACATCTAAGATTTCATCTCATACAATTTCCAACTTTTCCCACACTACAACTGCCTCAGAAATTTTGCAATTGTTCCTCTGGACTCTGTATCAAGAGCCATTGGCTTTTGGTTGATGTATTACCAATAAATCATCATTTTCAGTTTTCTTTATACCCAAATTAATTACCTTTCTTTGATTTTAAATTCAATATTGCCATCTTTATTGTTCACCAATATTATCATGAGTATCGGCCAGTTATAGATGTAACTTCTTAAACAGTAGCACATGGGATTCCAGCATACATCTTGGCAGTACAAGAGCTAATCCACCAGCTTGTTCATATGCTGCTCATTACAAAAAATCAGGATTTCTGAAATACTTTATAACTTGTGTAACCTGCTCTTTGATGTTTAAAATATGTAGTTCTTTTACTAGAAGGTTTAAAATGCGAGCTGTGCAACCATATGTGATAACATCAACATGTCCCTTCATTTATTTCCTCATCTTTTTCATATTTGAATCATTGTCCATTACAGGTCTTCTGATTTTACACTGGGATTTTTTTTCCCTACTGATTTCAAACTCTGCATACAAATCTGTTCAAGGTAATCACTTGTGGGAGTTACCAGAAATGTCAAAACTGTCCACTGAATAGACATCACCATCTGAAGTTGTTACACAATAACAAACAACTGGTTCATTAAGGACATTGGACCAGCCATTTATATTCATGCAAACTATCTTATCTTTTAAAAACTGACAAAACATTTTTCCATTTCATTATCAAAATCCTCATCTAACAAACAACATGCTATATCCTGTTCTGTTGGTGACTTATAGCCAGGATGTAGCATTTCAATAAGGTTCTTTAACTCCTTATTTTTATTAAGAACACAGTTTTGCCGTCTTTACACGATTTAAAAAATTACGGTTAAAATGATGTATACATGAGCACTTTCAAGTCCACTGTGGACCCGTCATCAGATGGTGTGGTTGCACTATGCCCTGGGAGGGTATATACACTGCTGGACAATTGCTAAGGACGAAACATAAACGGCTATGTAGCGCATAAAAAAGTAAGTGTGGTTGGATGCCAAGTGAAATAAAATAATGTCAGAATGCCAGGACATTACCAGAAAGACAATTTATTGTGCTCTGAAATCCAGAAGGCTTTGGAACGTGTTCAAGGGACAAACAGGCCCTTTTGTGCAGAATACGTAAACGTGAAAAAAATGCAATTACCGTCCGCAGGCGTTCCGGCGTAAGATGTCAATACGGGATATGGCCACCATGGAGGGCGATGCAAGATTCCACACGTCGTGTCATGCTTTGCACAACATTATCAAGCAGCTGTTGGGGTAATTTATCCCATTCCTCTGTCAGTGCACGGATGAGGGTATCCTTGTTTATTGGAGGGCATTGGCGACCAGCAAGACTCCTCCCCAAAGCATCCCACACATTTTCAATGGGATTCAGATCTGGAGAACGTGCTGGCCATACGAGGTGTTGAATATCCTCGCTCTCAAGACACTCCTGGACAGCGACTGTTCGATGACATGTTGCGTTGTCGTCCACGAAAATGAATCTATCACCGACAGCACCACGGAACATGCGAACATGAGGTAGCAGAACATCATTAATGTATCGTTGGCCAGTCATAGTCCCAGTTGGAAGCACATAAAGGGACGAACGGCCATTGATCATTATGCCAGCCTATACGAGGACACTACATGTCGGATATCGGTCCATTTCCTGTATGTTTGCTGGACAATATGCAGTACCACTATCACGCCAGTCCAATTGCGATGTTGATGGCACCATTGCAAACGGGCGGTACGGTGACGTCTGGACAATGGGATGCACACAACAGGACAGCGGGCGTATAGTCCTCCTTCATACAAACGTCTGGCGACAGTTTTTCGGGAGATCCGCTTGCCAGTTGCAGTCATAAACTGATTTGCTAACTCACTAGCTGTGCTGGGCCGGTGTCTTTTTGTTGATAGCACAATGTGACGATATTCTGCAGGTGTCGTACTGCGAACACGACCTCCCCCGTGACGTTTGCTACACTCTCCATTTGTTTGAAATGATTTCCAAAGCCTTTAAACAACACTGTGGCTGACGTCGAACTCCCTGGCACCATCTGTTATTTTTCGCCCTTCTTCAATCTTGCCAATAATACGGACACGCGTAAAATCATCTAGGTGATGTCGGGAAGACATACTGAAACTTGCAAGTTCGTCAATTGATTCTTTCCCTTTCAACTTTGCGTTTGAACAACAACGGTCAATACGCGTCAAATCTTTTATATCTCTTATCAGCGCTATGACGTCACGAACAAATTCGGCAATCCAAAATTTGCATACGCACAACACTTCTTACTGTATCCCGCACTTATGCTAATTTCCACATTTTCCTGCCTTCCATTTTATGGTTGCTATTGTTGTTATTGTCATCGGTCCTTAGCAATTGTCCGGCAGTGTATTATGTAGTATGCGCACTGACGAAATAGTATGTTTTGGCATGCGCATGCTCACTACATAATCATGTCGTTTCATTAGAGCAGCCGGTATTGTCTCTTTCGTTGTAATAGTTACAGAGTAGTTTCCATGGCAACGGTATAATGATAGGGGTATCGTCGTTACAGCATTCAGCCCCATGTTTATGTATCAATAGGCTTTCTAACAGGAGGATAGATGAACATGTAGTTGGCGTATGTAACATAGTAACATCGTCCCAGATAGGTTGGTGTTGACCCTTCAGGCATAGTCCCGAAAGGGCGGCGGAGGTGAAGCACGTTTTAACATTATATCTATGTTCAGAGACACGCAAATTAATATTGCGACGGGCCGAACCCATGTACATCCCGTCGGCCACGTCAGCATTCATAGCCTCTAGTGGGACCGCGCACACACTGAATCCGGAACCACGGGGAACCCGATCCCCGTCATTCCCAATATGGGCGAGAATGCTGCACGCCCCCATGCCAAAATCAGAATCAAGTGGACGACACACGCCCTCTAGGATATCCGCGACAGCAGGGATGCATGGCAGCCTGCCGACACACGAAGTGCCCGGCATCGCTCCTGGCAATGCCGAGCACGATGCACCAAAGACACGGCGCACCATGGAACCAACCCCGGCAGATGGACAACTATACAACGCTGCAATATCCACAATTTTCGCAACGCTCACCAAACGCTCACCCGAGAGGAAACTAAAGTTTTGGAACTTGGACCAAAGTTCTGCTTCTGATCGAGACCGAACCCAAAAAGCATCGTTTCTAAGTTTGAGACCATTATATCGCGAATTCCAGAAGACAACAAAGATGAACTACGTCAACTGTGTTAATCTAGGTTAAAATCGTGGTACAATCAGAAGCAATCGTTTAATAATTTCAAAATTCCAAGGACGATTTCCAACCTTAGAAATGACCACTCCATAATACTGACGCTATCGGACAAATCCGGCCAGATAGCGATAATGGACGCAGCGGATTATAATAAAAAACTAGAAGAACTTATATCCGATTCTGGATCTATAATCTTACGGAGGAATCCTCTAAATTCTTGGATTGCACAGCTAAAAAGAACTGCAAGGTCAACTGATATTCCAGATGATCTCAAGAAATCCGCCAAACTACCGCCTGGCCCTCAGATCCCAAAACTCTTCGGCAGACTTAAACACCACAAACCCGGCAATCCATTGAGACCGATCATGTCCAGAAGATCCGCACCGACGTACCACTTAGAGAAAGCGTTAACCAAATTCTTAACTAATCATCTACCGGAGTCGGACTTTATAATAACCTCCACTCTAGATTTTATCACGAAAATCAAGCAGCTCACCGTTCAACAACGCGACATTATCGGCAGTTTCGACGTAGTTTCTCTTTATCCATCGATCCCCGTACCGGAAGCCATCAGAACATTGAAAGAGGCTATATCAAATTCATCAGCTTATTCTCAGGAGTCTTGCCTCAGCATCTTCAAAATAATGGACTTGGTCTCAAATTCCAGCTACTTCAGTTTCCGAAGGCAAATTTATAAGCAAGTAAATGGCGCTCCGATGGGATCTTCGCTTTCAGCCGTCCTTGTGGAAGCAATACTTCGCCCCATTGAGCAACATATATTCACCAAAATCACCCCAAGACCTACCACCAGGCTACGATATGCAGACGAAGTATTTTTCATATGGCCGCACGGAAAGGAGACTCTCCCGTTTTTCCTCGATAAAATAAATTATATACACCCTACAATCAATTTCACCATGGAGCTTGAACACAATGGTACCGTACCTTATCTTGACGTCTCAGTGAGCAAATCGCATGACAACCGCCTTCATACGGAAATCTATTATAAACCCACCTCCGTTCCCAACCTGATGCTCTGCAGTTCATTCTGCCCTGATGTTTACAAAACCGCCTTATTTCGTTCTCGAATTAGAAGAGCCTTCGCTGTCTCATCCGATGCTCGTTCTAAACAATCCGAACTAAGAAACATCGTCGAATTGGCCACTGAGGCAGGATATACTTCGAACCAGATGCATAACTTTATCGAGAAAGCCAGAACCAGCAGTGCTAATAACATTTCTATGCCGCAACTTCGCTACCTGGGCTCTATTCCCTACATACCAAATATTTCCTATCAACTCAAAAACGTGCTCAGGAGGATGAACTTTGGTGTCGGCATAAGGTCTCCTGCATCTTTATACACGATGCTTAAGAGAAATATTGACAAGCCTCCTCTTCTCAATGAAGCAGGTGTTTATGCCATCCCACTAAAATACCCGGACGGCTCCAGGCGATACTACATCGGAATGACCAAACGTTCGTTTGGAATTAGAATCAGCAAACATAAAAGGGATACAAGAGATGGGAAAATAACCACTGCCGTATCAAGAGAAGTCAAGTTCAAGTCCGCCGCTCCTTTATGGAGTGATGTAAAGAAATTAGCTTCATACTCCACATCCAAATCTACCGCCATTCGCGAAACCTTGAAAATCTTGACCAGCTGCGAGGCTTGCAATGATAGCGTTTCTCTGGAGTTGCCACGTATTTGGAATCAGTTCTTCAAATAATGCTGAGTTCTCTACCATTGTACCGCGTGCCCAACCAACGTGACCTCGTTTCTTCGAAATATCACGTTTGCTCCTAATCATTTATTGTCTAGTCAACTCACCGCGTTCAAAGTGTTGAAACGTTCTATTATCCAGTTTGCAGTTAGCTGTCTACCTTCCTTGAGAAAGCCATCTGGTTGATGTGCAAAAGCTTGGAAACTTTTATTTCTATTCTATGCCAAGAATTTTTGGGTTTTCAGTATAGTTATACTATTTTGAGTATAATTTGGTGTACAGTTCCTACTTTTTGAAGAGGTTAAGTTACTGAAGGGTGGGAAGGAGATGTATGTGTGGCATGCATGATGGGGGCAGGGGGTATTAAAAACAACTAAAACATTATTCTCTTCATGTAGACTGATCTGTCTGTAAATATAAGGGGGACCATGGCATGTTGTCAACAGAAGGTAATTCCTAATTTTTCAGTGAAAGGAAGAAAGGGATGAAAACTGAATGAATATCACCTAATTTGTTTGCCAGTAACTGTGATGAACTTCAATACATGCTGCTTTTTATGTTTTTCAAAAAAAGTGTTGTTTGATTATGCAGTTGAAATAACAGGAAAGGATATTACAAAGTTCAAGGAATGTATAAAAACTTCTGTTTATGCGGAACTTTGTATTATGCTAGCTCCTTATATGTGGGTTTGCGTGTTGTAATAACACTCCTGATTAAAAAGTCATAAAAATGTGAGTAACTTTTTAAAATACAGGTAGCTCTGAGTTTGTTGATAAAACATCCTTCTTTTAGGACCTTACAGATCAGGTGTGATGCCATGGGTGGGCTAGGGTTACTCAGCCCTCCCTTTGGCCTCTGCAAAATCAGCTTTCCTTTCCTTTAACTAGGAAAAATAACTAATTAAATCATCGTATGTAGGTCATTTTCTACAGAAAACAACAGAAATCACCCACTGACTGTTTTTGTCATACATTTAGCCATTTCATTCAGTCAGCAAGGAATAAATTACTACAACTTCTCTATTGTTAAGTGAAAATTAGTCTTCAAAATTCTTCTGAATGATGTGCTCTTCCTTGCTGTGCTGCCTGAGTGTCAGAATTATCAACACAAACAGATCTTGTTACACCGCAGTGTGCATTTTGTTCTCAATATTTCTTTTTGTATTAAAGTGTGTGTGAGTACACATGCAAACTGATGATAATATCTGAATATTTCAGATGTATTCACCTTTGTAGTAACTCAGAAGCTCTCATCCCACAATTAAAACAACTATTTAACACACCACTTTCTAATGGCTTTCCACTTCCATTTCTTAAGAGATATTTTGGTCAACTCTTACACTGTAACATTAAAAAAAATAAAAAAAATTGTACAACTCAAATCAATTACATTACAGCAACTGACTAACAAATGACCTCACAAAGTTAAAACTTCCATCCTTCAAAATGCACCACATGACAGGTCTCTTGTGGTCGAAGATTTAACTAACTCTAATGGCAACACTGCCTACTTATCTGTCTTTGCTATCTTCTGTTACATCTAGTACTTACTGCACAGGAGTCTAATGCACTACAATAACTGATTTCAACATGGTTGGATTTCTGGTGTTTGAATGTCCGGGGTATATGTTCTATTGTCTTTATGTATCTCTGATTTGATATGTACTGATATTGGTAAAGTTTGTTGATTGATTCATTTGATTGCATTTTTGTACTTTATTGGCTCGCTAGTTGAGTTTGGTAATATATTTTGGTGACCTCGGGAACACATAGGTGGCTTTCAACATTTTTGCATATACCCGTATCGAAAGGTCATCAGGTGTTTCCCTGAAGAGGTTGGCCCTTTATTTCATTACTTTTACTTATTGTAATATTTACTTATTTATTTATTTCTTTTTCATTTTGGGTCAAGCACTCTGCTGCTATAAAATGTACTTGAATGTACACACACACACATATCATCATCATTGTCAACCATTATCAATCCACTTCTGGACGAAGGTCTCCCCAAGTTTCTTCTACAACGGTCTGTCTTGTGCCAGTCTCCTCCATGTTACTCCCGCATACTTTTGAATTTCATCCACCCATCCCCCATGTGGTCTTCTTCTGGGTCTTTTCCTGTCCCTTGGAATCCAATCTAAAATTTCGGCGGTCCATGGATGGTCTGTCCTTCTGGCAATATGTCCAGCCCATTGCCGTTTCAGGGATTTAACTCTGATCATGATGTCTTCCACTCTTGTCATTTTTCGGATCCACGAGTTCCTCTTCTTATCTCTCCTGGTTACACCAAGCATGCACCTCTCCATGCTGCTTTGAGTTGTCTGCAGCCTTTGTATGTCTCTTTTAGTTAAGGTCCACGTCTCTGCACCATATGTAAGCACTGGAAGGATGCATTGATCAAACACTTTTCTTTTAAGACATAATGGCATATTGCTCTTGAAAATTATGCTGCTTTTTCCAAAAGCTCTCCAGGCAAGTTTTGTACGCCGATTAATTTCTTCATCAATGTGACCCTCACTTGATATCTGCTGTCCAAGATAAACGTACGTGTCTGTTATCTCCAGCTGTTCTCCATCAATCGATAAATCTTCATTTCTTGTAAAAGCATTGAACATCACTTTTGTCTTTTGAAAGTTAATTTTTAATCCCACTTCTTTACTCTTGTCAGCAAGTTCCTGGATCATACTCTGCAGCTCTGATGGGATAGTTGCAAAAATGACTACGTCATCAGCAAAACGAAGGTGGGTTAGATAATCTCCATTAATCTTTATCCCTTTGTTTTCCCAGTTCAGTGATTGAAAGACATTTTCCAATGTGGCATTAAAGAGCTTCGGAGATATGGTGTCACCTTGTCTCACTCCCTTTCCAATTTTTATGTGTGTTGTATTTTCAAACAGCCGAATCTTTGCACTTGCATTTTCATAGATGTTATTAATAATATTAATGTATGCATCTTCAATACCGCAGGATTTCAGAGCCATTGTAACTGCTGATGGTTTCACCAAATCAAAGGCTTTTTCATAATCGATAAAAGCCATGCACACTGGAAGTTATATATATATATACACACTGGCGGAAAGTGAAAAAGAACACCAAGAAGGAATTGGCGGACGATCATGAAATTTACATATGTTAATGGGGTCGAGTTTACGTAGGTGTGATGTTAATTTCGGGACCAACAGGTGAGCGCTTACGCCACAGCACGGCATAATATGCAAATTATCGTCGGTGGTATTTAAGGAGTACGACGAAGTGAATGTAATCAGTCGTTGGCATACGGACACGTGTGAAGACCCTGAAGAAGCTGCAATGCCTGGACATGGAAGACGTGTACGATTTCAGCAGTTATTGGACTTTGAGCAAGGTCGTCTAGTCGGACTCCACGAGGCCGGGTGGTCGTATTGCGGAGCGAATTGGACGGGAAGTATCGATGGGGGTATGATGGTGGCGTAGATGGTCCGAGGAACATTCCCACACGAGAAGACGTAGAACCGGGAGTCACAGACGGACTGGTGAGCGGACCAATCGACGCATAAGAAAAGCGGTGTTGTCAAGCAGAACATCCACTGTGACGCAAATCCGAGCTGCCATTGCACCTGAGGTGACTGTGCGAACAATCCGCAACCGTCTACTGGATGCAGGACTACATGCATCTGTGCCTCTGGCATGTGTACCTCTGACTCCATCCCACCGTCAGGAAAGGCTGCAGTGGTGTCGCCAACGTCTGCACTGGAGAACGCAATGGCGATCTGTCGTGTTCAGCGATGAAAGCAGATTCTGCTTGGGAGTCTCCGATGGCCGTATGCGTGTTTGCAGACACACAGGGTAGCGTCTCCACCCTTCTTGCATCTGCCAGCGACATATAGGGCCTACACCTGGTCTCCTGGTGTGGGGAGCGATCAGCTATCACTCCTGTACACAACTAGTGTTTGTACCGGGTACGTTAAACAGCACCTCCTACATCAACAACATCATTCAGCCCATTGTTGTGCCATTTGTAAGGTCGGTTCATCGTGGTGTTTTCCAGCAAGATAACGCACGCCCACACACGGCACGTGCAACGTAACATGCACTTCAGGGTGTGAGACAACTTCCATGGCCTGCACGTTCACCGGATTTGTCCCCCATTGAGCACGTGTGGGATTTTATGGGACAACGACTTATCCGGTCTCCACAGCCAGCCACGACCATCCCCGATTTACGTGTCCAGGTTGAGGATGCTTGGAACTCAATACCCCAAACTTACACCCAACATCTGTACGACAGACTCCATGCCAGAATTGCAGAGTGTGACGCAGTTCATGGCAGTTCAACCTCGTACTAACCATGTAACATGGAAATGTTATTTTTCAGTTTACCAGCAAATACAGCTGTATTTTGCCATAATGTTTTGATCACGTTATCCTCTGTATTCCGTTATTATGCTGTATAAATTTTGTTGGTATCAGACGTCTCCTTCTTGGTGTTCTTTTTTCACTTTCCGCCAGTGTACATATAAATTAATTTGCAAAAGTAAGAAAAGAAAAACAAAACAAAACACAAAAATAAAGCTAGTACCACGAGAAGCGCCGAAGGCAGCTAATATAGAGTGAATTGTAAAAAATAAGAATTGCAAAAAATTAAAATTCCCTTTGACCTGGATCATCGGGAACAATGACAGAGTTTTAGAGGCCTTGAACTCAACAACTGTCTCATCTGTTGATACCTACGATTTTAAAAACCTTTTCACTTCGATTTTGTACAAGGGTTTATGGCAGGTGGCCTTAAATTTACACACAAAGTTTGAGTCCGGGGTTACAGAACAGTTTTGGCACTTTTTAGTGGACTTCTGTATTAATAACAATTTCATTACCGTGGACGTTGGGCTGTACCTCCAAACTCGTGGCATTCCGATGGGCAGTCGCTTCTCAAGTAGTTTAGCCAATCTATATCTGCACTTTTTTGAAGATAGATATACTGCTACTTGCCCTTTGCCTGGTATCGTTCTGAGGTACATTGATGACATTATTGTCATTAACATGCCGGACTTTTGCGATGCGCTGGACTTGTATCCTGAAGATCTCACTTTAGAAAAAAGTAACAGCTTGTCTACTTGCATTGGTTACCTCGATTTAAAGGTACAGGTGGACGAGGTAGGAAGGGGTGTCGTAAATCTTTATGATAAAAGAAATGCTTTTGATTTCGATATCATTTACTACTCATTGGTCCTCCAACATTTTTAAAGAAGTACATCGTAATCTACTTCTTTCTCAATTTCACAGAACAGCAAAAATATGTTCCACACAGTTCTTGCTTGTAAAAAATCTTAAAACACTTCTTTCTAAACTGCATTCTAACAACTTTCCTAATAATTTTTTAAAGCATTATTTAAAACACTTAATTTTGAATTTTAATTTGGTTTCAAAGAGTTTCAAATTGCACGTTGACATGCCTTACTAACCCAGGACCTAACAATATTAAGTAAATCAGGCAATATAAAGTACCACTTGGTGGGTCCCTAGTGGTTGCAGATTTCTATTTACATACACAGTTTTGCATCTCGTCATCTCACACAAATTTTTTTTTTTTGCCTTGCTAGGATGTTATCTAATTGCGACCACTTTAACGTTTTCATATATATTTGGGCTCTTGTGGGTCGTTGGTCCAGTTCAGTTTGATCTTCATTCATGGCACTGACTGTTTTGGTCTGCCGGTAAGCCTTTTTTTATCATTTTTTCAGTGTTTATATTCTTGTTTTTTGAATTTCTGTGTCTGTTTTGACGTTTGGTCTTGTGGCCTAGGGAGCATGACCAACCAGCATTTTTGGTTCTCTTTGTCATTTGTTCGTACTAGAAAGGCCACTCCCGCAGGTTGATGCTCTCCTGATGACGGCAACCTGTTTTATGTTCATGTTTTGGTTTTCAAGTTTGAATTTCCATTTTGAATTTAATTCTGTATTCTTTATGGAATTTTAATTTTTTGCAATTCTTATTTTTTTACAATTCACTCTATATATATACATATATATATACCCCTTCAGTGCTACAGAGTATGAGTATGATCTAGGAACTTTCTTGCAAGAGTGAAGAAGTGGGATTAAAAATGAACCTTCAGAAGGCAAAACTGATGTACAATGCTTTTACAAGAAATGAAGATTTCACAATTGATGGGAAAAAGCTTGAGGTGACCAATACCTACATTTTCTTGGGCAACAGATTTCAAGCAAAAGTTACATTGATGAGGAAGTTAATCAGCATATAAAACTTGCCTGGAGAGCTTTTGGAAGAAGCAATACAATTTTCAAGAGCAATATGCCATTATGTCTTTAAAGAAAAGTGTTTAATCAATGCATCCTTCCAGTACTTACATATAGAGCAGGGACATAGACTTTTAACTAAAAAAGACATACAAAGTCTGCAGACAACTGAAAGAAGAAAGGAGAGATGCATGCTTGGTGTAATCAGCAAAGATAAGATGAAGAATTCGTGGATAAGGAAAATGACAAGAGTAGAACACATGATCAGAGTAAAATCCCTCACTGACAATGAGCTGGACATGTTGCTAAAAGAACAGACCACTGATGGACAACTAAAATTTTAGTCTGGATACCAAGGGACAGAACGAGACCCAGAAGAAGACCACATGGGAGATGGATGGATAAAATTCGAAAGCATGCTGGAGTAACATGGAGGAGACTGGTTGAAGACAAGCAGTTGTAGAGGAAACTTGAGGAGACCATCCAGCAGTGGATTCATAATGGTTGACAATGATGAAATATATATATAAGCTTCCATTGTGCATGTCTTTTATCGATTATGAAAAAGCCTTTGATTCGGTGAAACCACAGCAGTTACAATGACTCTGAAATCCTGCGGTATTGAAGATGCATACATTAATATTATTAATAACATCTATGAAAATGCTAGTGCAAAGATTCGCTGTTTGAAAATACAACACACATAAAAATTGGAAAGGGAGTGAGACAAGGTGACACCATATCTCCGAAGCTCTTTAATGCCACATTGGAGGGTGTTTTTCAGTCACTGAGCTGGGAAAACAAGGGGATAAAGATTAATGGAGATTATCTAACCCACCTTCGTTTTGCTGATGACGTAGTCATTTTTGCAACTACCCCATCAGAGCTGCAGCGTGTGATCCAGGAACTTGCTGACAAGAGTAAAGAAGCGGGATTAAAACTGAACTTTCAGAAGACAAAAGTGATGTTCAATGCTTTTAAAAGAAATGAAGATTTGTCGATTGATGGAGAAAAGCTGGAGATAACAGACACATACGTTTATCTTGGACAGCAGATATCAAGTGAGGGTCACATTGATGAAGAAATTAATCGGCGTACAAAACTTGCCTGGAGAACTTTTGGAAGAAACAGCATAATTTTCAAGAGCAATATGCCATTATGTCTTAAAAGAAAAGTGTTTGATCAATGCATCTTTCCAGTGCTTACGTATGGTGGAGAGACGTGGACCTTAACTAAAAGAGACATACAAAGGCTGCAGACAACTCAAAGCAGCATGGAGTGGTGCATGCTTGGTGTAACCAGGAGAGATAAAAAGAGGAACTCGTGGATCCGAAAAATGACAAGAGTGGAAGACATCATGATCAGAGTTAAATCCCTGAAATGGCAATGGGCTGGGCATACTGCCAAAAGGACAGACCATCGATGGACAGCCAAAATTTTAGATTGGATTCCAAGGGACAGGAAAAGGCCCAGAAGAAGACCTCATGGGAGATGGGTGGATGAAATTCGAAAGTATGCGGGAGTGACATGGAGGAGACTGACACAAGACAGACTGTTGTGGAGGAAACTTGGGGAGACCTACGTCCAGCAGTGGATTGATAATGGTTGACAATGATGATGATGATGATGATATAGCATAGGAAAGTTAAATTTTCACTCATGTAATATAATATAAACCACAACAAAACTGCGCAATGCTGCAAGTATTAGATGTAGTTAGTGTAAATAAAATAATATTAACATACAAGCAATTTATCCTCATAAACAAACAAATAGGGCCAAAAACCTTCAGATTAAAAAAACAAAACAAACTAAAGTCAATAACAAAATGACGAAACAATGTTAAGAAAATATATATAAAAACGTTTACTCAGAAACCCTGGATCACTCCTCAGGGAAAGACATCCAGAGGCCTTGAGCACACAAGTTCAGTTCAGGTTTCACGAGAATGCAAAAATCTCAAAAAAGCAATAATGGATATCCAATTTGAAATTTTGTGTTGTAAATTTTGATGCATTCTGTCTTCCCTACCTGAACTATAGAAAATACAAAAGAGTCACTAGGATTAAAATTGAACTAAAAATGAACTATAAAATACCTTACCAAAATAATAATGTTACATGTACTGTTGTATAAACGAAAAAGGAACATCAAAACGAAAACTGAGTCAAAATTCTTCCTACAAGATTAAAAGATAGTAACAGCAACATAAATCCTTCCACCAAACCCTTCATGACATAAACAAAGTCATTCTTAGAAAGTCGCGGTTAAGACGTAAATCCAAGTTGGAAAATTAAACTCCAGGTGTGTTCAGAAACCCAAGTGAACAAATTTAGCTGCAATAATCTGAAATAATCCAATTTCTATCATCATCATCATCATCATTGTCAACCATTATCAATCCACTGCTGGACGAAGGTCTCCCCAAGTTTCCTCCACAACGGTCTGTCTTGTGCCAGTCTCCTCCATGTCACTCCCGCATATTTACGAATTTCATCCACCCATCTCCCATGTGGTCTTTTTCTGGGTCTTTTCCTGTCCCTTGGAATCCAATCTAAAATTTCGGCTGTCCATCTATGGTCTGTCCTTCTGGCAGTATGTCCAGCCCATTGCCATTTCAGGGATTTAACTCTGATCATGATGTCTTCCACTCTCGTCATTTTTTCGGATCCACGAGTTCCTCTTCTTATCTCTCCTGGTTATACCAAGCATGCACCTCTCCATGCTGCTTTGAGTTGTCTGCAGCCTTTGTATGTCTCTTTTAGTTAAGGTCCACGTCTCTGCACCATACGTAAGCACTGGAAGGATGCATTGATCAAACACTTTTCTTTTAAGACATAATGGCATATTGCTCTTGAAAATTATGCTGTTTCTTCCAAAAGCTCTCCAGGCAAGTTTTGTACGCCGATTAATTTCTTCATCAATGTGACCTTCACTTGATATCTGCTGTCCAAGATAAACATACGTATCTGTTATCTCCAGTTTTTCTCCATCAATCGATAAATCTTCATTTCTTGTAAAAGCATTGAGCATCACTTTTGTCTTCTGAAAGTTCATTTTTAATCCCACTTCTTTACTCTTGTCAGCAAGTTCCTGGATCATACTCTGCAGCTCTGATGGGGTAGTTGCAAAAATGACTATGTCATCAGCAAAACGAAGGTGGGTTAGATAATCTCCATTAATCTTTATCCCTTTGTTTTCCCAGTTCAGTGATTGAAAGACATTTTCCAATGTGGCATTAAAGAGCTTCGGAGATATGGTGTCACCTTGTCTCACTCCTTTCCAATTTTTATGTGTGTTGTATTTTCAAACAGCCGAATCTTTGCACTTGCATTTTCATAGATGTTATTAATAATATTAATGTATGCATCTTCAATACCGCAGGATTTCAGAGCCGTGGTAACTGCTGATGGTTTCACCGAATCAAAGGCTTTTTCATAATCGATAAAAGCCATGCACAATGGAAGTTCATATTCCCTCGCTCTTTCAATTAGTTCTCTCAGTACGTGGATATGATCTATTGTGCTGTAGCCACTCCTGAATCCAGCTTGTTCTCTCGGTTGAGCCATGTCCAGTGTTACCTTCAAGCGGTGTGAAAGAACTTTAGTGAAGATTTTATAAACCACTGATAGGAGGCTGATAGGTCTGTAGTTCCTGAGATCCTCAATGTCACCTTTTTTATGTAGCAGGATCATTGTAGCATTGTTCCAATCCTCAGGAATCTTCCCTTCATTAAGGCATCGAGTGAAAATTTGGGCGAGTACTGTTTCAATTTCTCCACTTGCTTCTTGTATGATGTCTATAGTAATTCCATCTTCTCCTGGAGCTTTCCCCCGCTTCATGTTCTTGATTGCATGAGCAACTTCTGCTGGGAGGATTGGAAGAACTCTGGTACCTTTCATGATGTCTGGAGTACATGTATCATCCCTTTCATATAATTTGGAGTAGAAATCTTTCACTCTTGTCAAAATTTCGCCTCTATTTCTTGTTATAGAACCATCTTCTTTTCTCAGAGCCATAATCTGTTTTCTTCCCTTACTGAGATGTCCCTTTGCTATCTTTAGGCTTTGGTTGTTTTCAATTGCTTTCCTCACTAGCTCACAGTTGAATTTCCTTACGTCTTCAGTGATACTTTTTCGTGCTGTCTTGCATAGCTCTATATATTCCATTTTGGAAGTCACATCTTCTTTAGTTGTCCTCATCTCTCTTCTTTTTTGCATCAACATTTTGGTTTTTCCTGATAATTTGTTTACATGCAACTTGTTCTTAGACCCAGCTAATTTTGTTGCTGTTTCCATAAGAGCTTTGGTTACTTTTCTGTTAACTTCCGAAATATCCACTTCTTCCGATGTTAGGCCTTCTAAAGCAGAGAATCTGTTCTTCAGTTCCAACTTGAAAGTATTATGGTGTTTTTTAAGGTTGGTTATGTCAATAGATTTTGTTTGTCTTATGAGCTTGCCACGTTCCAGTTTAGTGTTGAGGTGCATCTTACATCTCACCAATCTATGGTCACTACCTGTGTTGAACTTGTTCAGCACACTGCAGTCTTCGATGACGAATTTTTTGTTACACATAATAAAATCAATTTCACTTGTCGTCCCAATTGGATGTCTCCATGTCCATTTCCTGTGTGGCTTTTTCTTGAAAAAGGAATTCAAGATGAAAAATCCTTCTGCCTCTGCAAACTCAACGAGAGTATTTCCACGCTGGTTTCTGTTGCCGTGACCGAATTTACCTACTGAAGTTTCATTCTGTTGCCGGTGCCCAATTTTTGCATTGAAATCTCCCATAATTATCTTCAAGTGCTGCTTACCTTTATTATTTAGATGACGAATTTCCTCATAAAATTCTTCAATTTCTTCTTCAGGATGACTTGTGGTGGGTGCATAAGTTTGAATAATCTGAGCCTGGTATCTTCTCGATAGTTGGATAACGAGTCGTGCAGCTCTGTCAGAGGAACTTTCAACTTCTACCACTTTATCCTTCAGTTTCTTGTTTATTATAAATCCAACACCACTAGTTCTGCCAGTATCTGTCCCACGATAATAGAAGAGATGTCCACTTTTCAGTTCAATGAGATCTTCTCCTTTTCTCCTTACCTCACTTAGCCCGACGATGTCCCACTTGATCCTTTGTAGTTCCTCTTCCAATTCAAGAAGCCTTGAATCAGAAGATAGGGAGCGTCCGTTGTAGGTAGCCAAGGTCAGCATCAAATGGCAGCCTAGTCCGGTACTCCGGGGATTCTTAGCACCCTCTGCCTTCATGTCGCACTGGCCGCTGCCTTGGCCAGGTACATTCCAGCTGCCGGAAACTGAGGGCCAAGATTTAAGTTGTAGAGTCATTTTGGAGGTGTTTGGCCATAACTCACCACGCTGGCCAAGCGGGTTGGTGAGTGTGGGATAGCATTTCCTCTGATCCCGATGGTATAGTTATACCGCTATTTGCGGTCGTCAGAGCCCCTTTAGTGGGAACAGGATGCACCACGAGAAGGCGGGGTTGACATTTGTCAAGGAGAGGCTGTGATGTTACGCATCACCTGACCTTACATCCCCCAATTTCTATAATGTCGAATAAATGTTATTAGTGGATGTAAAGAACGGGTGTTATAAGTCTCCGGGGCGACCTATTTACGAGCCAGTAGTGACCGCAGTTTTTGACAAATTGGGATGAGATTTGGGATTTAGACGTTCAAAGATATGCACTTGAGATTTATGCAGATCAAAGGAATCATGCTCTCACGATTACAGTGTCAGCTCACGAATTATGGAAACTTCCAATGACAACACCCACTTTGTGATATCTCATTGTGATCAGCACCTTAAAAACCACAAATGGCATTAACAGTTTCTTTCTAGCCCTAAAAGCCGCTGAGAAATAACACTTTCAAATGAGATGAGAAGTAACAACAAAAGAGGAAAGAAAGTAAAAAAGAAACGGTCACAATTACCTTTGTTTACAAATGTTCGTTGTGTCTGCCATCACATACAATGATAGATGGCATGCGGGGAATTGTGGACATTACCAAAGCATGCAACATGTTACATGGAATATCAAAAACCTCTTGTTTAATGGCTTCTTTCAGGTCAGACAAAGTTCTTGGATTATCTTTGTACACTTTTGATTTCAGAAATCCCCAGAGCCAGAAATCCATTGGTGTTAGATATGGTGACCATGGAAATGCAAAATGGCGAGATATAATTCTGTGACCGAAGTGCTGTTCTAACAATTGTTTGACACATTAGTTGACATGTGGTGGAGCACCATCTTGCATTCAAATCACATCATTGCTGCAGCTCTGAAATCATGTAATTCATTAACATTGCTGCGTAGCGAGCACCCGTTACAGTACACGTCCGTAACCGGTGAGGGGTCACTTGTTCGAAGAAGTAGGGGCCTAGAATGAAAGTGCTTGTGATGCTGCACCACCCAGTCACTCTGGTTTCCTGTAAGGGAAGAGGTGACAAATCATAGGGATGTTTATCTGCCCAATGCACACAGTTTTTAGAGTTCACTTTGCCAGTTAAGGTGAAATGTTCTTCAGTCCACAGTATGTGCAGTGGCCAACTGTTATCACTGTCATAACATTAAAAATTCATTCACAAATTTCAAACGTAGCTGTTCATCACCTTCTTGCAACATTTAGACTCGATGGTACCAGTTAGGAAACATCTGGAGTACCGATCGAAGAATATTTAAGACCGTAGTTTTAAGAACTTCCAGAATGTGAAAAGCACCTCGTGCAGTTGCATGACGATCGTCATTAATTGTGTGATGAACTTCAGCAACAAGTTCAGCTGGAGTGGGAGGTCGTTCAGATTGAGGTCTATCGCATGTGCACTCGTATCTTCAAATTTATGCACCAAGTCCCGCACAGCTTGAATAGAACATGGACCCTGATGTAAATTATGGATTCAACGGAAAACACGCAACACCTCTGCACAGGGTTCCCACTCAACCTGGAAAACAGGGAAAACCTGGAATTCTTAGGGAATTTTAAAATGGTTCCAAAAATCAGGGAAAACTCAGGGAAAATTGCCCTTTTTTGTAAAAGTCAGGGAAAACTCAGGGAAAATTACCTTTTTTTTTTTTTTTTTTTGTAAAATTCAATGGATACTTTATTTTGCCAAAAAAACTTATTTTTTCAAGATTTCAAACTTTTGCTTGCAATTACTGCCTGCCTAGCATTTGGTAGATCTTACTTTCAATTATATTAAGTATTTCCTTTATTCTCTAAAAAAAGATGCAAAATTGAATTTTTAAAATTTCCAGTTATTAAGCTTTTGTTCAATTTCTGCAGGCAGTTGTTATAATGTGGAACAATTAGGCACAATGGCTCCTGCTTGAAGAAACACTTCACAAGAGAACCAACCAAATGATGGATCAAAGTCCTTTCTCTGTTGGTTCTTTTGAAACATGTTTCTTTGAACAGAGCCATTCCATCATTAAGCTTAGCTGCATTGTGTTATAGAAAAACTGAAATTATTCAACTGACAGATTTTTCTTACGTATGACATGCTTCTGTGGGAATGTATTTATAAATTCCGTGTGGGTAGTATTCACGGAACTTTGGTACAGAAAATAATGTGCACAATTAGGTGTTATTAATGAAAAGTAGGTAATTTTATAAAGACAAATTACGTAAAGAATTTACAAGTGTGTGCTTTGGTGAGAAAAATGAATGGAATGGAATGAAATGTAACAATTCTTTGCAACATGCCACTCTGGAAAACTTAAAAACCACTTGGAGAACCTGGAAAAGTCAGGGAATTTTTTTATTACTTTTGAGTGGGAACTCTGTCTGCAGCATTACAACCATTAATGTAATAGAGCTTGACCAGGTCACCATGATGTTTAGAGGAAACACTCATCTTGTTCCCCTACATGTGCAGACACGATACTGACTCAACTTCCAGCCGTCAATGCTATTCATCAGAACTGCTTGCAAAGATGTAAAACAAACTGTGTTTAGCAATTGGATAATTTATTATAGGCGACGGGGATTTTTGCAAATGACGTCCATCATCACTGCTGCAGACACAATGCAAATCAGTGATGAAAGGATGTCACCATTTTTTATTTTTTTCCTCTTTTGTTGTTACTTCTCATCTCATTTGAAAGTGCTATTGATCAGTGGCTTTTAGGTCTAGAAAGAAACTGTTGACCCCATTTTTGATTTTTTAAGGTGCTGATCACAATGAGATATCACAAAGTGGGTGTTGCCATTGGAAATTTTTGTAATTCGTGAGCTGACACCGTAACCATGGGAGCATGATTCTTTTAATCTGTATAAATCTCGAGCGCATATCTTTAAACATCTAAATCCCAAATCTCATCCCAATCGTCAAAAACTTTGGTCACTAGAGGCTCGTAAATAGGCCAAATTACTTTATGACTACCATTATCTATACAGTATATTAATTCTATAAGGTTTTTACTGTGAGTCCTATTTTGAGAGAATGGCTGAATGTAAAGATATGGTTGAGGTATCAAAATAAAGGTCTTGCCATGTAGATGTGAAAGTCGAAGAGAAAAATGAGATTGGGGCAACGGTTCGGGAGTTGTGGGGCGGAAAAGTTCCCATGTAAAGTTTATGGGAGAAGCGTGCTGTTGACATTCGATCGCCTGCAGTTTACTCACACGCTGTTCAAGGGGAAAACATGGAGGGACTGAGAAAGTCCGAAGTCTACTCTTTTCTGAGCGAACCGTTGCGCAAAACAACGCTAGCAGGTATTCGCTGTTCTCGAAGACCTGCTTGCATTATGCCATTGGGCTGTGTGATGTATATATACAATTTAATATTCATTCGATCCAGTTTATTCACGTAGGTAAGACGTTTCCCATTATGTAAAGATGTAAATAAACATTCTGTTGACCATTGTTAGTGAAAATATTTAGAATGTACATATTGAGTTGTGCCATCTATATATTCATTCTATAAGTTTTTTTACTGTGAGACCTATTTTGAGAGAACGGCTGAATGTAAAAATATGGTTCAGGTATCAAAATAAAGGTCTTACCATGTAGATGTGCCAGTCAAAGAGAAAACTGAGATTGAAGCAACGGTTCGGGCGTGGCAGGGCCGCAAAGTTGTCATGTAAAGTCTAGGGAGAAGCGTGTGGCCCTTATCTACATCAGGCGCTCAGTTCAGTGTCAGACTTGGCGTGTGCATGGTGTTCTATGATCAGTCCTAAAGTAAGTAAATACTTTATTGCATACTTACCTATCACAGAATGTCTCTCCCGCAGAAAAAAAGAAAAGAAAATGTAAGTGCCTTACTGGAAGGCGTGAGCGATCAATGGGTCGCAACTATATGTCTCAGACAAGAGAGAATGAAGAGTATTCGCAACGCAAATCTCATTCCAACATTAACAACACAGTTGTGACTGAAGATGAGGGTGAAAGAGTGCGCTATCCAGTTGAATTTTTGCACACGATCGACATGAGTGGACTTCCGCCTCACATTCTACAACTGAAAAAGGGTGCAGTCGTGATGCTCATCACGAACCTGACTGCGCCGGTGGTGCAGTGGTCTATGCGCTGGCTTATTATCATTCGTTTGTGAAGGGTCCAGATTCGAATCCCGGTGAGGCATAGATGTTGCGTTTGTCTTACGGCACTGGCTGACTCTTTCCTTTCCCTGGAACCAGTGACCCTAAATTAGGACGGGCGACTGCTTATAGCCCATTGAGTTGCTCACGGTGGTCGTTAAACCTTCAGACAAAAAAAAAAAAAAAAAAATGAAAAACCTGGACTATTTATTGTCTTTACTGAAGCGGTTGAATGAATTTGTCAATCAAATAAAGTTTACATTTGTTGTTTCATATGAGTTTATTCTTTAAAAAAACAAGCAAAACAAAAAAAAGACGTTGATTTCGACGGGTTTTGTCTAGTATATATACATACATAGTGCGATCAAAAAGTTACGTAGCGCGCCCACAGATGGCAGTATGCGAACGCGCAAGCAGCGATCGAAGCAATGACCTTCACAAGTCATTGTGCCGAGTGCCGTCGTTCTGTGAACGTCGGTAGTTGTGCTACACGATATTTGGTGACCACGTGCAGAACACAGCTGCGATTTCGGTGAGCAGCAAGCGAACATCAAATTCTGTGTCAAACTAGGCAAATCGGGAATGGAGACGCATGGAATGTTGCAGCAGGCTTATGGTAATGAAGCAATGAGTCGTGCAAGGTGTTTTGAGTAGCACTCGCGCTTCAAGAGCGGCAGAACAGCACTGGAAGATGACGAGAGGTCAGGGCGACTGTCCATGAGCAAACCCCCGAAAATGGGGACAAAATTGGGGAACTGGTGCATGAGGGTCGTCAGAGAATCATGCAAGACATTGCTACCATTGTCAATGTGTTATGCGGAACAGTGCAAGAAATTCTGACGTCGGTTTTGAACATGCACCGCCTTGCTGCAAAGTTTGTGCCAAAGATTCATAACCCAGAACAGAAGACGCTCCGTGTCGAACTCCGTCAAGATCTTCGTCAGCAGACAACGTTCTGTTGCGGGTTATCACTGGGGACGATACTTGGGTCTATGGTTATGACCCGGAGACCAAACAACAGTCATCTCAGTGGAAGAGCCTGGCATCTCCACGACTGAAGAAGGCCCGACAGGTTCAGAGTGCAACCAAAAGCATGCTCACCGTGTTCTTCTCGTGGGGTTGTGCACCGAGAATTCAACTCCCAGGGCCAGACTGTCACCGCCCTTTTTTACTGCGATGTTCTGCGGCATCTTCATACATGAGATTCTTCTGCGGATTCGCGGAATTCCGCTTTGTTTGTCATCATTTGGGTTATTCTCGAGATCGATGCAAAACCGAAGAGAAATTTTGGAGGATTAGTTGGGGGGGGGGGGGGTTCGTTTTTTGATTCGAAAACGGAAGTTAAACGGAGTTAAAAATCTTCCCGTAATCGTGATTTCTTTTTCTAGCGATGTTTCTTCTGCACAGTAGTATTGTTAAATATAATTTTATTCCATAAATATTTGCATTTCAGCTTTAAAATGGAAGAAAAATTCCGAAAACGAAAGTTGGCGCGAAAATTTCTCTGTGATCTTCAGGCACGAGATTTTGCCGTGGATTCGAAGAATTCCGTCATTTCGATGGTTCTCGAGATTGATGTAGAACTGAACAGAAATTTGGGAGAGATTAGTGGTGGGGTCGTTTTCCGTCGGTGGTCGGAATTCTGACTTTCAAAACTTTCAGAAACAAGTTAGACGGAGTGAAGGTTTCTCCTTTAATTGTAATCCTTTTTTCTCGCAATGTTTCTTCTACAAGGTAGTGTTAAATGTAATTTTATTCCATAAATATTTGTTTTGCAGCTTCAAAATGGAGGAAAACTTTCCTAAAATGGAAGTTGGACGGAGCGTAGAATTCGCCGGTAGTCGCAATTTTATTTCTCCATGATGTTGCATTTATCCTGTGTTGCTGTTAAACATAAAAAAAAAAAAATTCATGTTTTGAATACAGTGATGTGCTCCACCTTAATATTTATATAACAAATTTCAGTGAACAAGTTTGTCTTGCTCACGGCTCGTTATATTCACACTGTTTTGCAGCACATTCTTATTTTTCACTGCAGTTAAAAAGTTCAGCTTTTTTCTCCTTTGTCAGTCTCATGTATGCATCTTACGGAGGACATTCGCCTCAAACGACCGGAAATGTGGCGCAGGGGTGATTTCCTGCTCCACCACAACAATGCATCAGCTCACAGAGCTTTAGCAGCACGCCAGTTTTGCAGTCGCAACGGCATGACTACTCTTCCTCACTTGCCTTACTCGCCGGATTTGGTGCCCTGTGACTTCTATCTGTTCCTGAAGATGAAGCTGAAGCTCAAGAGTTGTCGTTTTGAAACCGTGGACGAGATCTAGCGTGAATCGCAGACGGTGCTTGGCATGATTTGCGAACAGGACTTCCAGGAAGCGTTCCAACAGTGGCAAAAACGCTGGCAGCGGTGTATCGCTGCCCAAGGAGACAACTTTGAGGGAGAATAGCCAGACTTAAATAACGTAATTACTTGGTTGTATATCGGCCTAGTCTCGGAACTTTTTTGATCTGACCTCGTGCATAGTATATATACATGTATAATGCAGGGGTTGCGATGGTTTTTCTAAAGTTTTCGCCAGTTTAGTCACCAAATTCAATTTGTTTTCATCAAAGTGTTATGACACTATGAAAAGGTAATCGTCAAAGCTTTTTTTCCATCACCAAAACAATTTCTTTTTCGCAAATTGCGAAGATGGCGTTCGGCAGCGCTACCCCTGTAATGTGTTTTGCAGTTTGGGTGCCTTGGTCCTGCCTAATAGACCTTAATGAGGGAGGGGGTTAGGTAAGGAGGAAAGCTAAAACAGTCACCTGAGTTGGAAAAACTTTCTTTGGGCATCTTTGGTATCTGCCTAACCTTTAGAATGGGCAGGAAGCTTTTATGGCATAGACAGAATTTTGCATCTGAATTAAACAAAACAAAGCAGATATAGAAATTGAGGTAGCAATATTCCTCAGAAAGACATGGAAACATTCTATAATGTTCAAAGCAATCAGAAATTTGTACTGAATTGCCTGTAGTTTACTGGTCTTCATGTAACAGCCTCTTAGAAAACTTGAAAATTACATCGCCGCTCCAGGGTGATGTAATTTTCAAGTTTTCTGAGGGGCTGTTACGTGAAGACCAGTAAACCACAGGCAATTCAGTACATATTTCTGATTGCTTTGAATATTCTGAAACAAAACACAGCTGGTGCAAGTTCACCCTACACAAGCTTTATACCCCACAAAATTAATATTATTTGTGTGGTTAAACAACTGAGCTTTTGATTAGTCTCGGGATCCATGCCTGTTGTATGCTTATCTGAAAAACCATTAAGCGGATTTGAATTGTATTTGATCCAGGTGCATTTAAAAATAAATGTTGCAGTTAGAAAGACAGATCATGTGTCAAAAATTTTAAAACAAAGAAGTAAACAAAATCAAAATATGTGGTTGCATACTGATTTTCTTACTGTAATATGAAACTCAGCGAATACTCTTACAGTTTAAACTCATATTACTCCCATTGTCTTATCATCAACTTTTTCAGTTTTTCATGATTGGGAAGTGTTCTCAAACATTTTGTTATATAAAATGAATTTTGGGGTAAATGTATTGGTGTGTACTGTTCTGTTAAATGGAGGGAGTCCTCTGAGCAAATGCCACGGAAAGTAGTAGAAAGACATTATTTTTGTAATTATAGTATAATAAGTTGATATTCCTTATCAGGTTACAGACTAAGGTTTATGAACAGCCTTATGACAGCAAACATTAAAAACCTAAAAACTGCAGGTGGTAAGCTGAAATCATGAAGAAACAGTAACTTGTTAAAGGACACGGAGGTTCATGTCCATGGGTCCCAACACTACACACAGTGAATATTTTTTGGGCTTACCGGAGTTAATATAATCAGGGTTGGGTTAAATCCAAATGAAATGGAATTTTGGGGCAAGATTTCTGTTGAACAATTCAAGATACTGTGCCTCTCCTGCATGATAATTACCCCCACCCCAAAGCTCTGAACTGCAGGTGATGCACCAAGCCAAACTGAGCAGGTGATGTAAAGAGGGATATATGTGAGAGTAGAAAATATATGACATCAGTAACAACTCAAAACAGCTTTTTTCCCATAAAATAATCTTATTGCAGCTCAGTTGATCTCTGCATTATACTTATTTGGTGAGTTCACCAGTGCACATAGAGATTTTATAATCTAGTGGTTTTATCTTCCATAGAAACACGAGGACTGCAAAAATGTAGTTTTTCATATGGAATCAGCTCGTTTTAATTGTCACATAAATTTCCATCACTTTGTAACACATTTGGAAGTTAGTTCAAATAGGAGCCACATACAAAGGCGGTGGAGCCTATACGGCAGGTCCGGCTATAGCCATACCAGAAATAGAGCCTTATAGGGCTAGCCATACCAGGCATTTTCTCTTTCAGTATGAAAACATCAGATTTTTTTTTTCAAATAACTTTTTTGCAGTTGATTAAATAAAAAGTTGATGACAGGGTGGTCAGATGGAAAAGGAAGAAGTCGGCAATCTTGCTGATGTATTTTTAGAAGTGAACATATGTGGGCCCATATAGCCATAAATAGCTAAATGCCTTAATACAAACGCTCGCCAGCAAGTTTTACTAGGCTGTGGGCTGTCTTCTTCCTTTCCTCCTAGGGTGTAGAACTACGGTTAAACTCGAGGGGAAGGTTATTTAAACAAGCAGTAGAGGAAGAAGTTCACACCACACCACCCCTAATTCACGGTCTCAACTGCTTTCGTGATGGGGAGTTAGTGTGAGAGTTATTGCTTGACATAAGGAAACACCAGGAGTGCACTGTAATGCAGATTGGCAAACACTCAAGGTAGAATGAGAAGTGGTCAAGTGAGGGGTGGGGGGGGGGCATCAGACGTAGAGTGCGATGTCAATTCTCCAATTGCCATCTTTGATGACTGTGGGTGAAAGACAGAAGGCAACTGTTTTTTACTTGAAGCAAAGATCACACGATTCATTCTTTCTGGGAGCTGTTTAGTGTTTGTCAGAGGACTTTTGGCAAATGCGACGCCCATTTATTTTCCATTTACTCTTTCGCTTTTATGCTGCGAAGCGAAGAAAAGTCCGTGGGTATGGACCAGTGCTGAAGATGGACCGAGCCCAAAGTCAAGCCCGGGCCTGAAGCTGGCTCGGGCTGCAAAATACTTACTGGAGTTCGGGCTCGGGCTCTGAGAGAGGGAGATAATATTCTTCCTTTTTCTTTTAATGTGATTTTGTATGATTTAGCACACCAAACTTTTTTACACTTTCTAGTTGTTGAATAGAATCCCCTTCGGCAACTGGGTCTAGATGGGGAGTGGGAACTCGGCAAGGCTATTCATTCCACGCTTGGGTAGCAAATACCATAGCCCATGAATTACTGGATTTCTGCAAAGGAAAAATTTCTTCAAGAACGACAGATACAGTAGTGTAGTAAATAACATGCTGACGAAATTTTGCCCCATAACTCCACGCTGCAGCTCCCTGTTAATTCTGTTGAGCAACGTACAACATAGATTGCTGTGCTGCCCGAGTTTTCCCGATGCCCGGCCACCCGAAGCATTTGAGGAAGAAGTAAATGGTCAAAGAAACTATAGAAATAGATAGACGTCCGCTCCCCATCCTGCAGTTGAGAAAGACCGGTTAATTGCACTGGGAAGAAAGAATGGAAGTCTGGAAGAGGAGATTTTTTTAATGCCTAAACAGGTTAATCATATTTTTGGGCTCTATCTCTGGGATCAATGGCCTATGGGGCTCCACAGTTATGAAAGAAAGAAAGTATTTATGTATAGTTTAAATTTCCATATGCGTGCAAAAATGAAATTTCGAGACTACAGAACTATATGTTTTTCATTTACCATCCTAGAAATGAACGAACCTCAAAAAAAAAAAAAAAGAAAAAAAAAGAAGCAAGTTTCTTTAGCTTGCTGTTTCAAAAAAACCAAAAAAAAAACCATCCTGATGCCAGTTCTTCAGGAACAGAGAGTCCATCTTAAGCCGCAAGTATTGGTGATAATATATCAAGGAAATCACTTCAGCACCAGAAAATGCCCTCATGGAATCAACAAACAGCAGTTTTGGTGGTAACGTTACATTGACAACCTACAGTTTACAAGACAGCAGCCTTAAAGATCCTGATGTCTTATCGAAGGAGGGTAAACGTGCCTATAATACTGTTACACTGACTCCAAATCAACCTAGAGACTACAGTTTTCCAGTGGTTAAAAAACCTGGATCGCAAACTAGGAAATTTCAGGAATCATGGTTCGACTCATGGAAATAGTTGGAATGGGATAGTGACAAAAAAGCAGCTCTTTGTCACACATGAAGATTATCCCTGCAGCTTAAAATGAATGTTGATGCTCGAAATTGTGAAAACGCATTCACGACAAGTGGCTACACTAACTGGAAAGATGCTACCCGAACGTTCAAAAAGCATGAATGTTCTTGCTTTTACCAGGAGGCATCACACAAAATTTCAGCTTATTTGTAAAATATTCCTGTTTCCCAACAATTAAGGGAAGCACTTGGGGTGGAACAACAAACATATCAGCAATCGCTGAAAAGAACTTTTAAGGTACTTTTACTCCTAGGCAGGCACGGCATTGCCTTTCGCGGTCATAATGAAGATGACGGAAATTTTAAAAGTTTTTTGGAACTAATTTCTGAAGATTGTGAAGAACTTTCAAAATGGCTTAAACGTAGGAACGACTTCACTTCACTTCCTACGAGGTTCAGAATGAAATTTAAAATTTTTGTCTTTAAATGTTGTGCGTAACACCAGACAGAGTAAAACAGTCTGCATATTTTTTGCTTATAGGGGATGAGACATCCGACATTGTAACACGGGAACAATCATCTGTTTGCTTAAGTTATGTAACAGATGATTTTATTGTGCATGAGGACTTAATCGGATAGTATGAAGTTGAAACAACCACCTCGTCTTTCCTCGAAAGTGTGATAAAAGACGTGTTTGTTCGATGCGGCATAAATTAAAAAAAACTGTCGTGGAAAAAGCTACAATGGTGCAGCTAATATGGCTGGAAGATTGCAAGGTGTAGCCAAAAGAATTTTAAATGATGAATCGAGGGCCACTTTTATTCATTGTGCAGCTCATTCCTTAAATTTGGCGCTTCAAGACCCTTGCTGAGCTATTCCCGAAATTTGAGACATTTTGGATATTGCATCTGAATTATCAAACGTAATTCACTCGTCACCAAAGCGTAATGCACAATTCCAAAATTTGCAGGTGCAAATAAAATCCGAAGCTTCGAGAACTGTTAAACCACTTTGCCCAACCCGGTGGATAGTCCGTGTAGCTGCCATTTCTTCTATATTAGAAAATTACGAAGTTCTAAACGTTTCACCCGAAATTGCTCATGAAAGCCGCGGTCGCTCTACAAGTTCAGCTGAAAGTGGTCTTTGCGGAAAATTAGAAAAATTTGAAACATTATTCTTTCTCAAATTAAGTTTAATTATCTTTGAAAAAACTGAGAACTTCAGTAAGGCTCTACCGAGTCAATCCATGACGGCTCACGAAGCAAAAAAAAAAGGATCTTCAATGATGCAAAGTAGTTTAGAAGAACTATACGTTGTGATAGCACATTTCAGGAATTGTGGACTGAACTCTGAAACTCTCGAATCAGCCTTCTGTTCCTCGATTTCGAAGACCACCAAGGCGTTTAGACGACGGAACCACAGTGTAATTATTCCTGGATCCCAAAGCCTTATTTAACATGTATACTTTAATTTTATGGATAACATAAGAGGCGCCATTAGTTTCAGGTTTGATCAACAAGGTTATAAAATTTATAAGAAAATGGAAGCAGTTCAGCTTGCACCATTAAAAGGGAATTTATTGCAAGAAGACATACATCATGTGTGCACTCATTTCAGAAACGATTTAGAAGAACATGCACTGACAGATCAGTTAAAAATGGTTAAATATTTGTGTGACTCAGACTCTAAAAGCCTTGAAGATATAGTGGCAGAATTAAACAAAGTAGTTCATTTAAAAAAATCTCTGTTCTCAGAAGTTTCTCTGTTCTTATTAGTAATAACAATGTGCGTTGCGTAATATTCTCAGTACTTCTTATTTCCTGAAATAAACGCAATCATATATTCTAGGTAAGCAATGCTTTTAATTTTGTTTTGCAACATGAAAACGAACAAACAGTTGCCTTGTTCCTTTAAAATATTTGAAAATGATATTCCAATATTGTTTTTATATATGCATTTCACATTTACTTCAAACTGTATTTCCTTCCTCTGTTATTTAATGTTTTATTTCCAAAAGGTAAGTACATGTTAACACTGTAAAAATTAGGTTGGGAAAGCTGAAATTTCACATGGATGCAAATGAACGAAATCATAGGGGGTGCATACTTCACCCCCCTTACATGGCTTCTGGGGGTTGGGGGATATATTGCTGCAAATAGCTGTACCTGTTTTCGAGAGCTTTCGCCGCCACTGAGCACATATACATTGATTGGTATTTGTATGTTTTTATGCAATAAAATTTCATGATATGAAATGAAAATACAGTGGAACCTCGTTTATACATTTTTCAAGGGACCAAGTAAAAGTAATGTATAATTGAAAAACAGCATATAAATGAAACAGGGAAAGTTTAACATTAAGAGCAATTTAGAATTTTTGGGCCAGCAACATTTTACATATAAATGAGAAAAATGTGATTGGTATTTGTATGTTTTTATGTAATAAAATTTCATGATATGAAATGAAAATACAGTGGAACCTCGTTTATACATTTTTCAAGGGACCAAGTAAAAGTAATGTATAATTGAAAAACAGCATATAAATGAAACAGGGAAAGTTTAACATTAAGAGCAATTCAGAATTTTTGGGCCAGCAACATTTTACATATAAATGAGAAAAATGTGTAAGTGAGGAACATACATGTATAAACAAAGTTCTGCTGTATGTTTTACATGAGCCAACAAAAGGTATTTTTGGCACATCAACTGTGGTGTATTTTATATGCTATGAATCTTAAATAAAGATGTGGAAACAGATACTCTAATTTATGATATATTTATGATAGATACCATATACACTGCATAGCA
Organism: Macrothele yani; assembly: GCA_039090855.1. Lineage (NCBI taxonomy): Eukaryota > Metazoa > Arthropoda > Arachnida > Araneae > Macrothelidae > Macrothele > Macrothele yani. Next base: position 1,730,656 of record CM076995.1, on the reverse strand, counting down.
ATTCTACGAATGCTCCATACATGTGTGTTTGGTAGAGGATAAAAAATTTACAAAAATCAGTCCTAGTTATTAAATGGCCCATTTTTTTCTTACAGAACTAGAGAAATAGCAACACAAATTTAATTATGCTGAAACATTGCAAGTATGATTTTCAACTGAATTCAAAATCGTAACCTGATTAGGATATTACAGAAGAGATTCCAACCTTGTTTTTTTTTTCTACTAATCTTTTCCTATCAGTGATTACATACATTTTTGAATTCTGCGTTTCTTACATTTTACTGAAAAGAATAGGTCAGATACCATCTTATAAAAAGTAGATTTTTTTTATTTGTGTATAATGTAGATCATGCTGCTTTTTTAACTGTACACTGACATGGAAGACCTCATAAGTTAACATTAAATATTGTTCACTTATTTTCATCCCTTAGCTGGCAGTTGGCAGGAAACAAAATCCAATGGCATCATGAATTGTAGGAAAAACACGTGGCTGATAAGGAGCATCATTAAAAAAATTTCCTTTAACCATCAGGTCAAACATGGACACTGTAAAAATGGAAAGAACTGTTAGATAAAAAAGAAGACTATAAATAAAGTGATCATGTTAAAATCATTACAGTTACCTAAAACTCTTAAGAAATAATTTGACTGACATTTGAATATTTTCTCGGTGCACTTTGTAATGGGTTTAATTTTTTCATAAACTAAAGACTTTTTTGAATAATAACCTCTGTAAGACCTGTAAAAAAGTTGATTCCACTGTACACTATGAATAGAGGTGCCATAAATTCATTTACAACTAGACTTTTTTTTTTTTTTTTTTTTTTGTATAAATTGAAATGATGTTTAAGGATGTTTCATTGAGTTAGAAATTTATACAATTTAACATTAATAGTGTTGGATTCGAACAGAACTTAATTTAAATAAATTCTATGCATGGATATCTAATCTGAAATTTGCTAAATCTAATGAACTAATGTCACTGACATAAGTTCGAAAGACCTACCTAAAAATTTTACGTATGTGAACATGTGAATGAGTTTGACTCCAAATAACATCCTTCAACTTAAGAAATCAATTATGAAAATACACTTAAATATTTTAAAGAAATTACTATTTACAACAGAATTTTAAAATTGCATTCTTCAAAATCAAAAAATGTCAGTGACTATTTACAGAACTGCACTGTGTGGAAGCCATCTGGTAAAATGAAGATCATTGTACGTTTTTACCTTTCTATGTATTTATTTTGTGAAAAAAAAATTAAATAAGTAGAAGCTCAAATGCTGAATAAATTAAGACTATTTATATCAACAATTAATCAAATTATCTGTTTTTCTGTTTGTTTATTAAGTATTTTTGTAAATTTATTTTGATTTTGCATAAGCAATTTTCAAGGAGCTGCTATTGTTGCAGTTGGATCATGTACATTACATAAAGTACATTTTTTTAATTTTATTGTGATGGATTCTGAAATTCATAATTCACATTCAATTTTATGAGTAAATAACAGGCTCAGTGTGTCAAAATTTGGGAATTCGTTATTTCAGTTACAATGTTGCATAAATGCAGTCTCTATTATTATTTTTTTTGCCCGCTTTTTATGTTTCAATCTTTTTCAAACTATTTTTTTATGGTTTAGTTTTATTGGTTTTTCATATATGCTTGCTATTTCTAAGATGCTTGCTTTATGTTTGTTAATAGCTAATAATATTTTTGAGCGGTAACAGTTTGACCAAACGAACAATTCAAATTTTTACTACCTTTTTTAATTCTTTTGTTACGAGTAATCTTTTTTCAACTTTTGTTGTAAGGGAAAGATCCAATAAAATTTTTCTTTTTCATTGTTCTTTTCTTTTTGAAATTGTTTCATTTTCCTTTTTATTTCATAAATTATTTTTTTAATTTATTTGCAACTGTTTTCATTACGTAATTTCTTCTTTAAATTTTCAATTGGAAGTGTGAGTGAAAGCTTTTTTTATCCAATTTCTGAGACTGTTGATTATATGATTGTTTGGGTGATATGAATTTTTCAAATCACCCTTATATGTTTGAGTTTTATTTCTATCTTTCTCTGTAAAGTGAAATGAGATTAGAGACCTGCATGGGTAGGGCCAGGTTTGAGCTCTATGTCAGGTTGATTTTGGGTAACTCGGGCCAAGCAACATAAGTTGCTTTTTTTGGGTCGGGTTTGGGTTGGGCCAGCATTTTAATCACTTCATGTAAAAATTGGGCCTTCAAACCAGTTATTTTTTCCCATAACTATTTTTTCTTGTTGAAGTTCATGTTTGGAAATTTGGAAATAAATTTCAAAGCCCAGTGCTGATCACTGATACATGTCTTTGGTATTAATTAAGGAATGTTCAGAGCATTTAACCATCTTTCTGACAGCTGAGAATCTTATCACTTGAGGAGGCAATGGAGGTTAAGAACTAAGCAAAAGACAGGCTTATTGCAAAAAAGTGTACCAGTATGAATCTGTACAGCAACAACTTGTCAAGAAAAGTAAAAACTTCCGTGACTGGGAAGATATCAATACAAAAGAAGAAAGATTCATTGAATTGGCTCATTACATGATTTTACCATATGACAAAAGTCACACTGATTTTTTATCACAGTGGAAGCTAAATTCAAGCCATTTTCTGCAACTAGCTAGGGTCACTAAGCATGTGATCTCAATCCCTACCTAAGTGCAAGTAGCCAAAAAAATCTTTTAACAGCCGGGAGGATCTTCGAAGAAAGAAGAATTAATTTGAAGCCTGAGATTGTAGACAGCATTTTTTTCTTCATGATAATTTACCAAGAGGTACTTTATGCTCATATTAATAATTTTGATATTTCTACACATTAATTCCCAAATCCATTTTCTCTTCATGTTATTTAAAACTAGCATTTCCTATAAACTTGCAGAATTTAATTATTAAGAAAGGTATGTCAGCTGTATTTTTTCCATTGTGCAGGGGGTCCTTGTTGTATGTGGACAATGGGATCCTAAAATGTACTGATACTGAATCCGTTTATAGCCAGGACCAAATTTCCATGAGAGTTGATGCAACTAAGGATTAACTTGCACTGTGACACAAAAAATGATTCCCTTAGCATTGGATTTTACCATGAATGACTTTTAGCATAACCACTATTCATTTGCTTACATGAATAATGGCAGTCTCAGAAACGACACTGATCTGCCTCCCTTGATGCAAGAGGAGGGTTTTTTTTTTTTTTTTTTTTTTATGTTCCGTTGCTATACATCAGTTTCTTTCTTCTTCATGATGAACGTAATGTAATTTTTCCTCTACTGCTGTATCTCCCTTTTCCTCCCCCATGTTGGGGCCGACTTGACTTGCGCAAGTCGGCTTCCGGCATTTGGTCAGGAACGTGATTTGGGGCGTTGAAGCAGATTTAAGTTGTGCAAGTCCGCTTCCAGCAATTGGTCGCCAGTGAGACTATGACCAGCATGCTCATTGTTGTACTCTAATGAATGTCAAGATTTCTGTTAAGATTTTAATTTATTTTTGTTCCTATTGTGGATTGTTTATACTGCTTGATGTACTACTATCATTGTTCGGAGCTCATCTTATTACCTCATTTACTGCCATGTATATGTTATGCTATCGCGGTGGTAGGGATTTTTATTTTCAAAATGCCAACATGAGCCTTTTGTTCTTTTAGTACTGGCTTGAACAGCACTTGAGGTATAGAGAATGTCAGTTGCTGATCTGCCTTAATTAATCTGCCCATCTACTCCCTAATACCAGAAGCAAGGTGCTTCCAATAGACCAGGGAATATTAGAAAACATGAAACTCACATTAATTTACGACATAGCATTGGTGTTTGTTGCCTGAAATAGAACAGGGTTGGGGAATTCGTTAGTCTTGCTTTTACCATCAGAAATGTTACCCAAGGAGAGGCCTGCTATAATTTGGGAGAAAATGATGTTTTTGGACTCTTCAATAATCTTTTTATACTTTTGAAGCATCCTAAAATTCATGTCTGGGCCGCTTTCTGATTGTGAGAAACATTCAAGGATATTTATACAAAGCCCTTTAAATGCACATATCTGAACTGGTGCTATTTCAAAAGTTTACAAAAGCTGTGGTGCATGACATATTCATTCTGTATGTGCTGTTATTTTTTGCCTGCAAAACAGTGAAGGATGTACAAGACTTGCTTATGTTTTTGAATTTTTCGAAACTTCATTTTATTCCAAAATATGTGTTCTTTGTAATACCCTATGTGGAAAATAGTCTTGGGACACCTGTGCTTTTTCTACAACACTACACTTATGGAAAAATCAGTAATGAGTTGGTCCACCTTTGGCCTCAGTTACATCGCACACTCTCCTTGGCACACTTTCAATGAAATTTAGGTATAGTCTAGGAGCTAGGAAACTTCTGTTGGAATTTTAAGAACCAGAAGTTTTGTTCGTTTTGGCTATTTCTACTATGTATAGTAAATTAAAAAATGTTGGCCACATGTTCATAATGGTGGTCATTATTTCAGGAATGTGTGCCATCTTGAATAATTAATGATTAAAAAAAATAAACTTGATGCTCAGTATGGGGTTGTTGTATATCAATTTATATGTTTTCAGGCATGCTAAGTACAAAAATAGCATTGAATCCCAGCAAAAACAGTCTTGCTGGCCCAGCACTATGTTGCCGCTGCTGAACCGTCAATAAAATGTCCGGGCGGCCAACAGAAGGGCCAGCAGTTCAGGCCAGCAGCTGGCCAACAGTTGGCACCCCATCAGTTGTCATATGCCACAACAGGGCCATCAGTGGTCCATCACAGGCAGTAGCTACCACAAGTGGCCCTTCAGTTGCCCTGCAAGCACGTGCCAGAAATGATGGCTAGCCTAATGTGGTTCGCTAGTGTGCCGTTAGTGGCAGCCGGCAACCTTGTGACGTAACTGGTGGCTTGCCGAATCTTGTCCGCCGATTTCCCAGTAGTAGCCATATTAATTAAAAAATAAAAAAAATGCAAAGATAACCGCAGTTTCCCAAAGCTACAATTTTTTTTTCTACCCTTACGAAGCTTGTGAATTAACGCACTGTGCTGGGGAAATTTTCTCAACAGATCGGAAAAACACCCGTTTGTATCTGAGTAGATTTGAACCTGGGCCGTTGTCGTGATAGCTGAGCTCTCTACCGACCGGACTAATTTGCCACGCTCGAGCGCATGCTTAAAGCTGTCTGTTTGGTATGCAATGTGTAATCAAATGCTTCCCTCTTTCATTTTATAATATTGCGAGGTATTTTTCATAAAAGTCAGTTTCATATAATTGATAAATTAATTTTTTCAACGTAACGATAATATTTTTTTTTTTTTTTACCTTAAGGGAACTTTACTCATTTTCAAGGCGTGTACATACTTAGAGTCACTTTCCAAAGTTTTGTAATGTCCTTTCCGTCTTGAAAAGAGATTGTTGAATAAATATATATTTACCCGGGTTCATGTCACATTCTGTTACATTTTTAACGTTGTGTCTTTCCTTTCCGTTGTCCGAAACTACATTTGTTTTAAAGAGTAAAAGATATTTTATTTTACTTCTCGTTATTTTTAGAAGCGAATTCCTCCCAGTTTTGTGTATTCATCCCATGGATGAATACACAAAACTAGATACACATAGCGTTGCTTTTTTGTTCTTTCAAATAATTAATAAATTTTGTACGCGTATAATTCTTTTTTTTTTTTTCAACAAATGTTGTTTTAATGGTTTTCCAGGATATTTGTTTCAAGCGGTTTCAAATTTTTTCTTGTTATTCATCCACTCCATTCCATGAATTGTTATTCATGGGAATGGAGTGGATGTATTTCATGGCTGTAATCTAGTATTTCACGGCTTAATCTGATATCTAAGTCGACGTAAAATTTCATTAGGAAATTAATTCGCCTCTCCACATATGGAGTTTTTTCTTAACATCCACTAATATAACACGATGGCGATAGCGTCGTCTTCAACTAACTGGTACCATGAAAGACACAGCAAGTGTTGCTTCTGCGCATGCGCAGTCCCGTTGCTTCCACCTGCTGTTGGGGGTTGCATTGGTTGCCAGCAACGGGCCACTAGTGGCACTTGCTTGGAGGCCCACAATTCACGGCGATGCTGCAGGGCCATCAATGGCTCGCCAACTGATAGCGCTGCCACCAACGGACCACTACCGGGCTGTGAGCGGCAGATTTCAGCCAGCAGTGACCCATCAGTGCCAGCTGGTGGCCAGCAGTTTCCCAGCACTTGTGTTTTTGCTGGGATGTGCTCCAAATGTAATACCAAATCATATTTTATACCTTTTTAATATGAAATTCTCAAATAAACAAGTTGTCATTTCATTTACATGACAACGGAAAAGTAAAACACAAAATTATATAAGACATTCTTTTAATTTCACTTTTGTTTAAATATTTAAACAAAGATTCTTCTCTTTACATTTACAAAACAGACAGCAAGGTATCATTTCAACTCTGCAAGGGCAAATATTAGCTCTTGCACATTTCTGGCAGGTGCAGGGAGACACAAATTCAGGGGGTCTTAAATGTTCCATCATTATGATCAGCTTAAAAGCTCTGTCTTCTGCTGTGTAACCATATTGTAGAGGGTCCAGTGATGGGTTTCCCTTCTGCACATTGATATATATGTAGCATTGAAGGTATGCATGCTTGATATGAAACAGCATTGTTGAGGAAGGTGGACACAGTTGAGAAAAATTTATATTCTTTGCTTTGTGTACTGCTCAAATCGAACCCCATCACAGTTCGTTTTTGATGAACCAAGGACTTTTGCAATAAACAGTTCAGCATTTTGTATCATTTCTTTATCAAGAGAAGCAACCCCAGAATTTGTCAAAAGTTTTCCTGATGAAATTGCTGTTTTAAGTGCCATAAGTTTTGTTCCTATCTTGCTTGTTGTATCACAACCAGTTAAACTGTGTATGGCAGGTAGAATGGATAAAATAATGTCGTCCATATTTTCTGTCATTTTGTGAAGTGGTATGTATCGGACAAATGCTCGGGTATCTTTAATTATCCACAGTTCCTTAATACCACCTTTTTGAAAACTGTCTTTAAAATGGTATAGTGCAGAGACCATGACATCTGTGTCAGCTGAGGCAATCATTACTCTTTCAATAGATTCTGTTTCAACGATGTTTCCAGTGTGCTTAATGATCCTATCATCAGCTTCCTCACATCCGCAACAAAGTGATGGTACCAAACTTACAGAACCTTCCACCAATTTCAAGCATATTTTTCGGTTATGTTTCTGACCTCCTCCTAAATATATAACGGTTTTCCGCTGTTTTTCTGATTTTTAATGCAGTCAATGAATAGTTCCTGAAAACAGGTTTTGTTCTGGCTTGAACCCCAGAAGGTATCCATGTTGATAGGAAGTGGCGTGCTTGGGTTGTTGGTAGTTGCATTGATAGGATCAACTTTTGTCCGCCTGAGTCGTTCCCAGTTTTTAATACTTTTCTCTTCATACAAGTCAAAAACAATATCACTGCACAAACAGCCTTCTGAAAGTTTTAAGAATTTTTTCCACAAGTAGTCAAAGTAGTCTCCAAATGTCTTGCGCAATAGCCGTTTGACGTACACTTTTTGCGCGTATGCCATGAAGTCAATCACCACAGCTATTTTCTCCTCTGATGTTTGTAGCTGAGTAATTACATCATCCTTATTTAAAAACTGGCATTCAAGTTCTTTGCTTAGTTGTAATTTGTCTGGCTTCTTCAAATATCCATCACACATTAGGTTGTAAGATGTGGATGTCAGTTCGTATTTTAGTAATGTTTCTATATATAAACCTCTGGAACGTGCTACTTCTACGCACCAAAGAGCATCACTCGTTGCTTGGAGTGCAGACTCAGCTCCAGATTTGTCTTTCTTCTTTTTGGGAAATTCCTTATGTATAGGATCTAAGATAGCTTTGGATTTTTTAGTAAGCTTTTGTTTAACAAAATTTTTGTAGCTGTTATCTTCTTTTTTCTTGTACATGGAGTAAGTAATCAGCTACTAGTGGAACATTTTTTGTTCCAGTTATGAGGTTTGATATCTCACAACTGTCATCTTTCAAGAAGGAATTTCCTCGATCAAGCACAAACGTTAACATATTGGAAATACTCTGTTGGTCTTGAATTGTTAGAGACTTAGCAAACTCATGATGAAGAGCAAATTCATCGTTTTCGTGTAGACCACAAAATGTTCTTAAAACATGTGTAAGGCTTTCTTTTTCATGTTAAATAAGATTGTGCTTTGTCACGGCTTCTTTTCATCTCGTAATGCCGATTATGCCTCCTGATCCCTTTGCTGGCTTATTATAGAGTTGGTGTAGAGCTTGATCCAAGGCAACACTGCTGAATCTATTGCTAGTATGTTGAATCGTGAAATGACCATTCTTGAAGTCATTATAAATCATAGGATGTTCATCTTCCAGCTTCAAACAATCATTGTAGTATAGAGTGCACCATCGAGCATAATTTGTTCTGTCAAAGGAGAAGAAAAGTGGCAAACACTCTCTTATACTGCATACATGTAGGTCCCAGTTATTTTCTCTGTCAGCTCGGATTAGGTCTTGAAGAAGAGGTGGCAATGTAGACACAAACTGGTCCCAATAAGCAAATACCTTACCAGAGATGCCAACAACTACTGATTCTCCGTAGTTCCTACAGAAAAAGCTCTTGTACTACGGAATACGGAAAACCGTGATTTTTCTACAGAAAATTAACGGAAGTTATTCATTTTTATTTTGCTTGTTCCTCTTCCCAATGCAACGGCGGCCATTTGACGATCCGTCATGCTTGCGATGCTACTCACTTCCAGTTCTGCCTCTCGAATCTGCTCGGATCTTAGCACGAGCGGCAGGTACTCAAAACCCTCCCTCCCCAGCATGCAACATACTGGGGACGTTAGCATAGCTCGCTTTGGTGGTGGACGTGGGCGGAGTTCGGCCTGAAGCTCTTTCACAGTGCAACGGCAAGCTGTTGAAAATTGTTTGGTGCAGAATGTGAGTGTCATTGCCTGGCATCGGAGTTTTTTTATTAAATCGTGCGTCGACCATTCATGTCAGTAATTAATATTTTGAAGATTTTTTTTCTTGCGTTGCAGAAAAGTATGCTTGGATTTCGTTGCAGAGTTCGCCAAAATGCATAATTACGAATCTAGTACGCATCGAAATTTTACCAACGCATAAAAATATGCATCGGGAATTTTTCGCGACGCGTAGAAATACACGTCATGAAGCGCGTAATGTACGCATCAACACGTAAAAATATGCATCGAGAAACGCGTAAAATACACATCGAGAAACGCATAAAACTACGCATCGAAGAATTTTACCAACGCGTAAAAATACGCATCGGGACAGCATTTCACCTTTCAAAAACGGAAGTGAACGAAATAAAGATTTCTTCCGTAATCGTAATTTTGTTTTCCTGCGATGTTGCCTCTTTCTAGTATTGTTGTTATACATAATTTTATTCCATAAATCTTTGTATTTCACTTTGAAAATGGAGGGGAAATTTCCGAAAACGGAAATTCGACGGCGAAAAAATTCCAGTGTAATCTTTGGCTTCGAGGAATTTTTGCTTTTTCGTCGTAATTTGGGTTATCCTCGAGATCGATGCATAATTGAACAGAAATTTTAGGGTAGTTGGTAGTGGTGAAGGATGCTTTCCGCCTGAAACTTTTGAAAACGGAAATTTCGGAAACAGTGAGGATTTCTCCCGTAATCGTAATTTTATTTTTCTAGGAATGTTTCCTCTGCCTAGTATTGTTGTTAAATTTCATTTTATTTCGTGAATATTTGTATTTCACCTTGAATATGGAAGGGAAATGTTCGAAAACGGAAATTGGACGTAGCAAAGGTTTCTCCCGTAACTGTAATTTTTTCCCCCAACGATGTTCCGAACGTGTATCCTGTGTTCTTACATATTCCCCCCAAAAAGGTTTGCATTTCAGCTTGATAAAGGGGGAGAGTCCGAAAACGAAAGTGACGAAGCTGAAAAATTTGTAAGAATTGATGCATGATATTCACAAGCATTCATATTCTCCAAGTTACACTGCCTTTTATCTAAAATAGTGAAAGCTATCATGCATTCATGGTCCTCAAACTGAAAGTTTTTTCAGCATGATGGATAAAATTGTCATGGCATCCAAGGGGTTTATGAAGCCTACTGTCGTAGCTGATGGATGTTGAGCTTAATTTTTCAAATAACAGTTTTTCAAAAAAAGAAAAATCAGAAAGGACACAACTGGTAATTGGAGTAAAAACAAGAATGTATTAAAGCGAAATCATTTTAAACGAAAATGAACTTTCTAAGTTCTATACATGTCTTTCTAGATTCTATACATCTGTCGGAAAAGTTTGCATTGAAGAATGTTCTTATGTTCTAGAAAAGATACTGATCTATGATGAATTTTTAAAACATCATTTACTTCTGTATTACACATAGTCAAACGCCTTCCATTTATAATAACTGAAAATGAACTTGATATACTGGAAGTAGAATTCTTTATCAAGCTGACAAATTAGAGACCATAGCAGTAACAGATAGAATAGATGTCACTTGGTCAGAAATCTCAAAATTAAGAGGCTGTAATGGAGCGATTAAGTATACTAGTCTCTCGAAAGTAATGTTTGCAATACTTGTAGTTCCACACTCGAATGCTTGTGAGTAAAAGATATTTTAGTTTAGTGTGAAAAAATTAAGCCAGTTTCCAACCTAATTTAGGTTTAGAAACTGTAGAAGCACTTCTTATTGCAAAAATGAATATGTTCTCCTCTGGGCAAGTGTGTTATGAAAAAAGATTTTCTGCTGAGGAACTCAAATCTGCAAAACAGTGTACAGTGAAATCACTAAAGAAAGCTGTTTAATCAATTGTTTGTTGTGTAAAAAAATGTATCAGTCATGGTGTATATTATTTTCCATGTAAAAAATTTGGAATATTTTGATACAGATTTTCATGTATATACATGAATAAGTAAGTAAAAAAATGCTAATTAAATTAAATGAGTTGTTTTCCTCGGTTAAAATTATTCTTTTTGGTATGACTACTGAAAAATGGCCAAAACTACTGAAAATTTGTACAAGTACTACTGAAAATATCTGAAACAGGTTGGCATCTCTGCCTTACTCTTGTGTTTGCCATTTTCTCTGAATTTCTCATAATCTTTTTTAATGTCACTCAAGTTATCGATTGCAATTTTGGTTTCGTCCAACAAACGGTGCTCTTCGTACACTGATAACTGTAAGTGTTTCACAATTGAAAACAATTCAGAGTACTTAGTTTTATCATTTTGTTCCATGAATGCCTTCCACTGAAGTGTTCGCATTACTTCACAAAGCATTCAGCATTCCAATTGCTCTAATTCCCCTGGAGTAGAGGTTGCCTTTTAAAGCGCTTTCAGCAGAGTGTAGGCCCATTGTTTCAGTCTGAACAAGGATTTCCGAAGCCCCACTCCACCGTCTTTGAGGTACATCCCAATGCATGAGAGTATCACTTTTTGGAGATGAAACCCTCCAAGACCAATGAATATGTTTGAAAATTTCTCTGGACGAAGAAGCTGAATTTCTTTGGCTATCTGATATACTCCTTCATTGCACCACAATGAGCCCTCTTGAAGATTCAACTGGTACAGAATATCTTGGAAGTTATACATTGTTGTATGTATAGAATCATACTGAGTGGCAGGATAGGGCAAGATTGGGGTAAATCCTATAACTGTCCTAGGAAATGAATGCTTAGACAATGCACTCATAAAAGCATTTCTGGATGGAATGTCAACTTCTTCAGGGAAATCTAGTACAGTTACATTTGATTTTGTAAGAAATCGAGATAGAAACCATACAAGATCCAAATCTTGGCCTGCCTTTTTTACTTCATGTGCTGTGTTTATGCCACTGCTTGGAATGAAGGTATTGGGAACAGTGCACCCTTTTTTTGGCTTTTGATAGTACAGTAGTTTTTGAGCGCCTATTTCTTTATTGAGACTTCGTTTTGTAACATCAATACCAAACGTTCCTGTGTACTTTTCTGGATTATCAGCTTCTTCTAATAAAACATCCAATTGGTTATCACAGACGTGTTGATCTTGGAACAAAACCAATACTGTGTCATGTGTACCATGCATGCCTGGCATTGTCGCTTATTCCCAGTCAAAATTATCCATAGCACCACGGACAAGGATGTTAGGTTTTATTGAAAGTGGTATTGGGACACGGTGTTCTTCAGATCTGATGACAGTTTTGTTTGCTAGCATTTGGTCCTGACGAAGTACATCATCATAACTGCAACATAGTCCTTGACGGTTGAACATGGTAATGAGTGTTTTCGATCTACTTAAATTGTGTATCGCTTGAGCATTGACGATATGAAGTGGTGTTCTTTTTAAGCCATGGTGAATGAGGAAATAAGCAATCTGAAACAGAGTATCACATCTACGTTGAGTACTTGCTGATTTACAGAATGAAGGTGCTAATTCTTGTAGGAATCTTTCCCATTGCTTCGGCCGTGACTGCTCATACTCCGTTTCAGATTTTTTAGGTCAGCTGTATCACCAAACTTCCCACTTAATGTAAACAGTAAAGTCATAACCTTGTGCTTCTTCACGAAGTATAGTAGCACATCTTCTAATTACATCAGTAGATCGTACTTTATCCACAACAAAAGCATAATCAATATTTGATGCATACGCAAGCTGGGATAATGCCTTTTCCCTTGGGTACGAGAAACCTACACTGTCACCGTACACCTCAATGATCATAAACTTCATTTCCCTGTTTGTTGTGGTATTGCTTGGATTTTGTTTCATTAATTCGTCCCAAAGATCAGAAAGTGCATACCCTTTTGTGTGAAAATTCACAGTTCCACAAACCGTCTCAGATCGATGTTATCTTTGTTTCACGCGAGAACACTTTCTGTTGAGTTCGCGGTTTTGAATTTGTTAATATATACATGTATGGTTTCATGCAATTACAATGATACATGATATCTGAGGCAAACACACTTGATATGTCAGTCAAAGTGCAAGTTCTTTCAAAAACTTCATCTTGAAAAAATTTTGTTGCGTCCAGAAATTCCTGTGCTCTTCCAGGTTCACAGATACGGAAAAGTTGTGTATCTTTCTTACGTTTGGACTGGTTGTAAATAATACATTCTGTTGACTGTAGTTTATTTCCAATTAATCTGGGCGTGCATTCTCTTTCTTGTGGATTTTTTATGTCTTTTGACGTACCTTGTGTTGATTCTTGGTCTGACCTTTTGATTGTTCTTTTTGACCTTAGAATGTAAGGTCTGTAGCATGTCATATGGTAAAATATAATAGTATCTGTTTCTAAAATTACATGATCGTTTAACAGAACACTAGCTGCTTTAACTTGCTGATGGCCAGAGTCTGTCCCATACAGCTTTTCTCGCCCTGCGATTTGCACAAAAGACAAACACTAGTTTCACCAGACTCTTTTTTCTTTTTCTTTGGGGAGACCGTTGCAATTCCACAGTGTCCATTTTTATGTTATTCAAATACAATTACAAATTGCCTGAAACAGAAAAATAAAAAAAAAATATTTTTATGTTATTTTTATATTCAATACATTTTCAAGAAAAAAAGTGGGGGAGTCAAGATAGGGCAATTTTTCAAAAATGACCACTAGTCTGAAAATGTGACCAACTTTTTTTAATCTCTACGCATAGTATAACTCGTCAAAACAAACAGAACTTCTGGCTCTCAAACTTCCAACAGAACTCTCCTAGCTGCTACATTAGTAAGTAGTCTGAGCAGGTATATTGCTCCATTCCTCCTGCAAAGCAGTGGTGGGTTCAGACACAGAATTTGGATGTATCATTCTAGCCCGAATCTGACGTTCAAGTTCATCGCAAAGGGCCTGTATAGAATCGAAGTTAGGGCTTTGAGCTGGCCACTGCAAATTCTGTATGCCCATATCCTCAAACCATGTAGAAATAAAGCGTGCTTTACGGCATGGTGCATTGCCTTGCTGAAACAGGAATGGCCCGTCTCCATAAAACTGCTAATATGTAGGCTGTGCAGCATTTTCTAGAATATCCCGGAACTTCATGATGTTTATGTTTGTATCCATAACCACTAAGTCATACCACGAGAAACATCACCAGACCAATACACTGCCACCACCAAATTTAACAGTTGGGATTACACATCATAGCAGAACCCGTTCACCAGTCATATGGCACACCCAGGAACAACAATCAGATTTAAAAATGGTGTAGCGTGATTTGTCACTCCATAACAGCTGTTTCCACTAATCTAGGGTCCATGGACGATGCGTTTTGAACCAAGCAAGTCGCTTATTCGCGAGTTATTAATGGCGTGTATGCTGCAGCTAGACCATGGGAATTCAACATGTGCAGTTCTTTATGAATTGTCTTACTGCACACACTCACCCCTGTTGAATCCTGAAATTTTTTGGTGATGATTTGTGTTGAAGAATGACATTACCCACAAACGACACATTTCTGATTTCTCTTGTCCCTTTCTGCCAATTTACTTGGCCTTCCTGAACGTTTCTTGGCAGTCATAAATTCCTCACATTTCCATTCACTGATAACGTCTTGAACACAGTTGACTGTGAGTGTTGCAAATGTACACACAGACAGGTTGTTGATATGGCACCCTATAATAACACCTCATTGGAAGTCAGTAAATTCAACACTCGTTGCCATTTCGAACGAGTGAACGATATACGACGTCTGAATCTAAATATAAAAAGGACTTTTAAATAAAGTAGAGAAAATTAAAATAAATTATGCTGAACCTTTCCCTCTCTGAAAAAATACCTAACAAAAACCTTGTAAAAAAATTATAAATAAATAAATTTAGTAAAAGCGGGTTCAAGAGTGGCACTAGCGAATTCGCTCTGCACCGGAAACGAAATGTACATTATATTGACAAAAGTCACCGGACACCTAGAAGAGAAACACAACATAGCATTTATTGACATACATTAGTATGGTGTCGGTCCACCTTCGGCCTTAATGCATGCATGACCCTTCGTGACATGCTTTCGGCAAGGTTTTGGAACACTGATAGGTATACGCTTCCATTCAGTGCATAATGCTGTCGCTAACTGTTGCTTAGTAATAGGCCTTAGTTCCAAACTTGTTATGCGGCGCTCTAATTCATCCCATAGGTGCTCTGTGGAATTAAGATCAGGGCTCCGTGCTGGGCAGTTCACACACGATTCGGAATTATCGTCAAACTATGCCATAACAGTCCTTGCTTTATGGCTCGGTGCATTATCCTGCTGGTACCAACAAGTCTCGGGTCCATAGTATTGCCACAGAGTTGGTAGGGCATGATTGTTTAGAATATAGAGGTAAACATGCTGGTTAACAGGTTTGTCTACGATAACCAATGGGCCAGGACCATACCATGAAAAACACCCTCACACAGCTCCAAACTTGACCGTAGGAACAGTACACTGTGGTAAATAGCATTCCCCTGGCTACCGTCATACTCACACATGGCCATTAGACTGATGGATCATGTATCTGGATTCATCAGTCCATAGGATCTATTTCCATTGATCTACGGTCAGCGACAAATGTTCTTTACACCATGCTAAACGACGAGTAGCATTCCGAGTGGAGCTGAAAGGCTTATGAGCAGCCACACGACCACAGTAACCCATGGAATGAAGTAGTTCTCTGCAAATGGTACGTGTACATACCGAGGTTCCAGCATTTTTACTCACCTGTACACTGAGGTCTTGTGCAGTAGTACTCTTTCGATTAGTTGTAACGACTCTCCTGAGGCTTCGACGTCCTCTATCACTGATTTTCTTTGGTCTGCCGGTACGTTTTGCTGCTTCAGGCACGCCATGTGTCGTCTACTTATTCAGTACATCCAAAATAGTTCACTTGGGGGCCGTCCACAAAGTACGTCCATGATTTTTATTTTTAGACTCCCCCATGTCACGTTTTGTCCGATTGTTGACACCCCCCTCCTCAAAAGTTCGTCCTAATTCCTGCAACCCCCTTTATTTTGGACGACTGCTTTTAGAAGTTTGTTGAGAAACAGAAAGAAAACATGTAATTACTTAAAGGAATCTTCCATATATTTACACATTTGCTTCAGAAACTATTTATTATTTAGGCATTAATTTATTCCCAAATGCTACCCAAACTTTATCATTCTGAAACAAAGATCTACAAATGAACCCACGCATTCAAGGTTACAATACTCCCAATTATACCATCTACAAAACACGATAGATTTGGTAGTACAAATATGAGAACTTAATATTAATATTCTGATTTAGCTAAATATCAGAAATCTGAAATATTTCATACCTTTTTTTATCTGTTAAAAGAGAAAACAAAACGAAGAAATATTATTCACTATATTTTTGCCACTGGACGTCCGAATTACTAAACCTTCCCCCTTCCCCATGTCACTTTTGGTCTGGTTGTCAGGAACCCCTTCCTGCCCCTGTAATCTCGGGTGTACTTTATGAACGACCCCTTGGGTATGAAAAAACCATGAGGAATAATCACTCACCATAAATATCATGGTAACCTCCAATGGACCAAACACTTCCAACACGTCAATTCATCGTGATGTAACTGGGCTTCCACAGGTTTACAGACCTCTTGCTTACGCTTCTTATTTTCGGGTGTGAAACATCGTTTTTTTTTCCTTTGCCTTATAGTATGTTACTATAATGCTTGTCAATTCGATAAAAATCATACATACAACTCATTCATACAATTCAAGTAAAAACTATGTACATAAACCTTACATTCACAGGTGATTAAACCTTAGTCAATTCTAATTATGGAACTCCTCCTTCTGTTTCACAACCTCTGCTACTCCCCTTGGGTATGTTTAAAGGCCTCTCGGTTTCTCTTATGGACAACCCACTAATATAACACCCAACAATCTTTCCTTTCTCAAAGTCAGTTCTCTCCCGCTGCGACATTTTCATTCAACTTCACCGTGCGATATGATCGATGACAGCTGCAGGCTTGTTTTTATACCGTTTGCAGCTGTACCACGCATCTTAACAACGCAGCGGATCCGTTCATTTGGTTTTGAAGGGGTGTCCGGTGACTTTTGTCAATATAGTGTAGATTGTGAGCTCAGAAGTCTAATAAAAGTAAAAAATCCTAAGATGTAATATAAAAAGTGCAATAATGAAAGGCAGCACAAGGTAACCTTTCATGGCCGCCCCGGTGGCGCAGTGGTCTAAGCAATGGCTTCTGATCATTCGTCCGAGATGGGTCCCGGTTCGAATCCCAGTGAAGCATGGACGTTGTGTTTGTCTTACGGCGCTGGCTCTTTCCCCTTCCCTGGAGCCAGTGGCCCTAAATTAGGGACGGGCGACTGCTTATAGCCCACTGAGTTGCTTACAGCGGTCGTTAAACCTCCAATAAAAAAAAATAATAATAACCTTTCATGCTGCGAGAAATGGTAGCGAGGAGGCTAATGCCTATGCTTACTATGAGTAAAAAGTTTCTTTAACTTTTGAAATGCAGCATCCAACTCGTCTTCATCTGATGATGACAAAGGAGATCTTCTCTTGGGAGGATCCCTTCTCGGAGCTGTGGTGGCAACTGGCTCGATATTTTGTGCTGCTGTTCTTCTGGGCGATCTAGAAAAATTGCGTTCCCAAATGGCTTGTACAAATTTTTATACAACCACAGTATAACCGGGGATTTGAGAAATTTGTAAAATCATGGGGGTTGTAGAGTAAATCATAAAAACCCAGTGAGACTCCGGCTAACTGGGTGTCGCATTCTGAAGGCCCGGATACAAGGAACTTCTAGGGCCGTGCGAGATCTAAGGTACTCCGCATCAGTAACAACAGATGGGAGTCCCTTTACAATAAATTTTAAGAAACCCTCTTCAGTACGCTTCCCAGAAGAAGTTGAAGGTTCAGACTCTGGTGGTATAGACTTAGTGGTAGCAAGTGTAATGATGAGCAGAAGACTGAGAATACTGCTTCAAAATAGGCCTGGTGCTGACAGCAGATGTTGATGCCTTGGTAGATGAGGAAGAAGATTAGCTGGTCTTGCAGGCTGTGAGGACTGAGAAGCCTGAGAAAAGGTCTTTGGACCCGGAGAAAGAATCTCAGGGTGAGGTTGGAGGACGCTCCTAATTTTCTTAGGGAGAAAAACCTCCTGAGCATGATTGCACACAGAACTGACAATCATATTTTCAAATGTCTCAGTCCTGGGAACAGACTCAAGCTTTTGTTGAGCTTCCTTTTGGAATGAAGAAATGGTATCATTCCTGGCTTTTGAAATAGAAGCTCGGGTTTTAGATACCTGAAAATCTATAAAGGAAGCAGAGGACTCCCTGGTTTTAAATCAGCAGCCATTTTCTGCTGATCGGCCTATCTTTACTTCTGGACACTTGGCTGCATCAATGGAAATGTCCAGGGGAACAATTGAATCTTCTGAAGATTTATGCCAGGAAGACAGCTGGCTGGATACAGTTGAATCTTGGTACGAAGACATGTAGGCTTCCTTAGAAGAGGAAGCGAGAAATTCATTCTCCTTACGACATCTGAAGAGCTTATTTGCAGTTTTAAAGGAAATCTGGCACACATGATATACTGAAATTTTCCGTTTTTGTTGCGGAAGGGGTGCCCAAATACTTTTTTTCCACATAGGGTATAAAACAGTGAAACCGCCACGTGTGCCGGAAGAATGCGATTTCTGCTGGTATTTTTCTTTGTTCGAAAACAAAGTTCGACTTAACAGTTTGGAGCTGTTTCCCCATATTTTTCGAGCGCTGACTTTCATAGCACTATGTGTAACACGACACGTATTGATTCTTATATGACAGTACTGGATCTGTTCCTGCAGTTGAAGAAGTGAAGATGCTCAGACTCACCAATCAGTCCTAGGAGCTCAGTCCTAGTTTGAAGTCATTTATATTCACGTAGATTTTGCAGATTTCAGATATCCCTTTGTATCAAAAATTTAGTAGTTTCATTAGGTATTCTTAGTAATTTAAATATTAATCTTCTTGTTTTTTGAGTCCAATGTCCAACCTCTTTTGTTTTGCATTTTCTTGGTGTAAGGCTTCTGTATCAAAACTCCAACTTGTAACTGCTTTTCACAGGTTTCGATCTTGTTTTCTTTTATAGGTACCCCTAAAGCAAAATCATAGTAAATCAGAAAAGATACAAAAGGTTATATCCACAGTTATTCTCCATAAATGTATCACTAGCGTTCTGGAGGAAATAGTTGTGTTAAGAAGAGGGCACTTTGCTTCATGTCTATGATTTTCTCACCCGTGCATCATAGCTTTTATTGCACATTCTGTCTTTGCCATTTTATCTGATTTCATTACTGGGACAAGCGCCATTGCTATTGGGATGAGAACAAAACTACCGGATTACTTTAGTGATTTTCTCAAAAGTAAGTTTAAAGTCAATATCTTATTACATTTTATTTTTGGGTAAAGCATTAAAATCTGATG
Source organism: Macrothele yani (assembly GCA_039090855.1). Taxonomy (NCBI): domain Eukaryota; kingdom Metazoa; phylum Arthropoda; class Arachnida; order Araneae; family Macrothelidae; genus Macrothele; species Macrothele yani. The sequence continues at coordinate 1,711,193 of CM076995.1, read as the reverse complement.
TTGAATGATATTCTGTTATCTCGTGAACGTATGATTTTTATGCATTTCATGCTCCCTCAGTGGTTTTTAAGTTTGCTATTTTTAATAAAACACATGTTGTTTGATTGACTGCATTAGCATGAATGCATCCTGTTGTTCAGGCTAGTAGCCCTCAGCTGTATTTATATGATTTCTGAAATCACTAAAAATGATCGAAACAGAACTATTGGGAGCATACATTTCTGCCTCATCGCAACACTATTATCTGTGAATCAAACAGCACATTATGTTTTTTTTTTTTTTTTTTTTTAATTGCGACATGCAAAACTGCATGCATGGTGGAATAAACTGCGAGTGGAATTCGACAATAATTTGCAGTTTATACTAGACTTTTCATTTACTTTTTTTTGGTAAGTACTATAATTAACTATAAAAAAATAGGGGGAGCTGTTTTAGCTTAAAATCCTATATTTCTCTTGGTATACATTTTTGTTTCAAACTATGAATTGGCATGTACAAGCTCCTTATTCACCACTTGAAACATTTCTTTTCTGATTTGGCCTGCTGAGGTTGTACTTTATCTCTCCCGCATGTGATATTAAAAGTTTAGAAATTATACTAATGGAAAACACACCTGAGCATCCTGACAGAAATACTGTTATTCCGGATTCCTTATACTCTTTCGCTACCTGAAAAAAACAAAGAGGGCATGATCACATTAGTCAGTAGCAAACACAAAATACACTCTTTGCAAAAAAACGAACAAACAAAAAAAAATACAAACTACTCCGTTCGATTCTGATCCTCAGAGCCGAATATGCAAGTGACTAAAAATAACGACCAATGATGAAATAGTGGCACGCCACAACGCATGGGAATCGCGCATCGAGGAGGGTATATAGAGAGCAAAGCTCGCAAGCAGGAACAAATCGTGACAGTGGATTGTGGTTGCATTAACCTCCACGAAGTACGAGGATGCCTTGACATTGGATCAATGCACAATACAAGCACTCGAGCTAGTTTGAGAGAGGGCGCATAATTGGGCTGAGAGAGGCCAGTTGGTCAAGTCGCCGTATCGCAAGACATTTGGGTCTGAACAATGCAGCAATCGGATGATGTTGGGGCCAATGGGTCGAGGAGGGCACATCCCAGCAGCATGCAAGCAGTGTATGGCCAAGGGCAAAGACAGAACGCAAGGATCGAACTATTGTTAGTGCCGCACAAACAGAACCGATCGTCGCTGTCGACCATCCGTGGCCATCTCGCATCGTCTACAGGTATGGAAGTAGCCATCCGGACTGTTGCCAGACGACTTTGGGCACGGGATTACATTCGAGGAGGCAACTCTGCATCTTACCACTGACTAGCGAGCAGCGGTTGCAGTGGTGTCGTGCCCGATCTGCGTGGGATAGTGCCCAATAGCATCATGTTGTCTTCAGCGAGGAGTCACGGTTTGCACTTGGCGTAGATAACCAGCGCACACTTGTCTGGAGATAAGCCGGCCAGCACACGGATCCTGCCTTTACCATAGAACGGCACACGGGGACTGTCTGTCTGGGTAGCCATTTTCTATGATAGCTGGATAACCTTGGTAGAGCTCCGTACCACCCTCATGGCTCAACGGTACATCAGCGACCTGTTGTGTTGTGATTCCTGTCGCAGCAACATTGAGCAATTTTTCATCAGTATGGTGCCCGGCCACACACAGCACGGCTCTCCCAGGCCTGCCTCCGTAATATCGACACCCTTCCATGGCCAGCCCAATGGCCTGACCTCTCACCGATTGAACATGTTTGGGACATGATGGGACGTCACCTACGCCCATCCCGGAATGTGTGCAAACTGGCCAGTAATTTGGGTACCATCTGGCATGTATACCTCAGGACAGTATCCGTGGACTGTATGCGTCTATGCTGCGTCGGGTAACCCTCTTGTATCCGAGCCAGAGGTGGCGCTACAACTTACTAACTTGTTCCACTCATGCAGCTGTTTTGTCCGAATAAATAGCCCAACTGCTCTGGAATTGTAATTGTTTCCTTTCCTATATATACAGTATATATAGTGTGCATACCAATTTTCATCTCAATTAGATGATTCCTTCTGGGTGCTTCATTATTTTTTTTTTTTTTTTTTTTTTTGACGAAGAGTGTATATTATAATTTTGAAAATGGTACAATATACAGATTCGAAAAAATCACTGTGTGATACTTCACTGAGAGTGAGAATGAGCAATTTATATAAAATCACTGACTGTTTTTGGTCTTTAAAGTGCCGCCAGAAGACATTTTGTTTTAAATACGTGATCGCCCTTGTCCTTTGTCTTTATTTTTTAAGTTTGTGCGTACATCCCCAGATGAAAGAAAAATCAGCCCTATTCAACTCTTATCGCTTCACCAGAGCTGGTGCCTTCTATGAAAGACACTTTGAAGTCGTCATAAATGATCCAAGAATTTTGATATGTTTCACACAAGTCATCACGATTCAAGTGAGCTGTGGAAAACGGAAGCATTCACATTTTCAAACAGGCAGATTATATTAATCAGTGGTTCTTTGTGGAATTCACAGCACAAGTGTTTGTTCTCGTATTTCGATTTTTGTGAGAGCTTTTTCGTATAATTTGAGGCTTAAATTTTATTGCTGACCTCATAATGGCAGGGGTGACTCTCGCAGATGGATGATTGTCGCTGAGAAGTCCAGACGTTATCCATAATAATAAACGGTTCCATTTCTGTTTTTTTTTCCCCGATGAAGTGACACGCAAATCTCTGGCTGGCTCCAAAAGATGGCTCTTTACAGGACAAATGAATTAGATAATCTACACTGCTGGCAACCTAAAATGTAATGCCAAGAAGGAAGCATCCGATTGGCCTGAAATTTGCAGCATGCGTCGCCCGTGAGAGGAGATGCAAACGATTAGCATTGCAGGGCATATGCAAATCATGTGCGCCCGGCACGCTACCAAGAAGCACTATAAGAAGGGTGCACAGAAGGCGGGGTGTAAGTAGTGGAAGTGTATTGTGCTGCTGGACCTGTGCGTGGGAAGCTTTCTGATGCCTCGTTGCAGAATACGGCAGTCATTCCAGCACGTTTCGGTGTACGACAGAGGGCAAATAGTGGCTTATCGCGACAACGGTTTATTGTGCCGAGACATCGGCACCCGTGTGGTACGAGATCCAGCCACAGTGAGGCGAGTATGGATTCGGTGGGTGCAGGAGGGACGGACGGAAGGACGGACCGACGTGAACGATTGCCGCAGCCGTGGCACACTACCGAACTAGAGGACCGGCATGTTGTGCGGCAAGCATTGACAGCTCGCAACGCCACATCACGAACGTTAGCGCAGGAATTATAACCTGTGTCAACATGTAACGTTCGACGTCGTCTGCAGGAGCGAGGACTTGTCGCACGGCGGCCATTGCTCCGATTACCATTGACGTTACACCAACGGCGAGTGCGGTGGCAGTGGGCCGTTGAACGCCGCACCTGGACTACGGAATGGCACGACATTGTCTTCTCCGACGAATCCCGCTTCTGCCTGTAACACCACGATGGTCGGATCCGCGTGTGGCGGCACTGCGGCGAGAGACTGTATGACGCTTGCATTATGCACCGCCATACCGGTCCATCGCCTGGCGTTATGGTTTGGGGCGCAATTGGATATGACACCCGCACCCCTCTGGTACGCATCACCGGTACACTCAACAGCCACCGCTACATCTCCGACGTTTTGGAGCCTGTAGTCCTACCTTACCTACAGAACCTGCCAGCGGCCATGTTTCAACAGGACAATGAATGCCCGCACGTGGCACGCATCGTGCAACAATTTGTCACGGCCCACCAGGCGTCACTGCTGCCGTGGCCCCCTGTTCTCCCGATATGTCACCCATCGAACACGTCTGGTCGCTGATCGGCAACTGAGTGGCCCGGCAAGCATCACCCGCGGCTACGCCTGATGAACTGTGGTAACGTGTGGAAGCAGCCTGGACCGACATACCCCAAGCTCACATCCAAAGCCTCTTTTGTTCAATGCCGCGGCGTGTAGCGGGCGTTATTGCCAGCCATGGGGGCCACACGAACTATTGATGTCTGCGTGTTCCGCAAGTCGCACAGGCCTTTAAGCTCAATCGTTTCATCTTTGAATCTGTTGTTATGTGCCCAGTAAATCGAGCTTTGCTATCTCGTGTCCTTGGTGTTGCATTTTGGGTGGCCAGCAGTGTATAATCCTGTATACATTGGGGCCGAGATCCGCTCTTCCCCTGAAGCAACAGGTGAAAATGGTAATCGCCGATTTGTGGAAGTCCAACCCAATGGCTAAGCAAACGTTTGCCGAAACTAAAGACAAGATTTCTGTGTTTCGCTAGAGATCGCGATGAATGGGAAGTACAGCTTTCAGGATACAGCTAGGAATTTTTTTTCTGCTGTAAATAATGACGCTATTGACTTGAATGCTCCTGAAGAATCAAGATGGACACAAGAAAACAGTTTGAGGAAACAGATTATTACCAAACAGGGTGCCGACTTCAACAAATTATGGGGGAGGGGGGAGGCGAGAAGAGATCAGAAAGTGTGAGGAGCACGTCTCTTCCATTGTCAAGAGGGGGGGGAGGGCAAACAGATAAACTACGAGTTTCGAAGTGTATTTTAAAACGCAATTGTTATTGCTCATCACCAAATGAACAAGGAAACGGAAATAGTCTTTTGCTGAATATTTATATTTTTAAAAATAAAATTTAGCCTGTGATTTTGTAAAAATATCCACTGAGATTTTATTTCCAATCTTTTACAAAAATATAAGAATCGGCGCGGTTAAACTAAAAAAAAACAAACAAAAACAAATAGATAAATAAAGGCACAAGAGATTATACATTTCTGTATTTTTATTTTTTTTATTTATTTTTGATAATTGTTTTAAATATTTACCACATATCACAAGAACATGTCAAACACAGTACAGGGCTGGCAAACAAGTTTCTTATCAAATGAGCAATGCTGATGGGGGTGGGTGGGTGGGGGGTGGAGCTTATTTCATTATTTATTATTTTTTTGGAAATAAATCGCTATGGCCTCGTAACATGAATCTTGGTCCATGTTATAAAAAATAATACCTTTCTAGAAAGAAAAGGAATTCATTTTTTTTACAATTAGCACAGCACCCAATAGCTTGAATAGAATGAGAAAACATTTTTTTCTCTATAGAAATATTTCAAGTTACGCATTTTGAAAATGACACACACAAACAAACAAACAAAAATTTATTTAATTCAACAGGACGAATAATACTGGCTGGATACTAGGAAATTATTAGGAGATAAGATTCGCTTTGCCCCTCCATGGTTGGTGCCTTTGTCACTAAACGATTTTACTGAAAAGACTGCAAATTCAGTAGCTACATTATTAGGATACCTGTGGTTTGACGAAATAGTGTATAGTGTGTACTTCAGTAATAGCATTATGCGCTCATATTGTACTATTTACAGTAGGGATCTAATGTATGAGCATGCGATTGTATCATGCACTATTGCTGTATGAGAATACGTGCGTGCAGTTGAGCGCAAGATTGGACAAGATGACAGCTTTTCGTTACTTTGGACATGGCATAATAGTTGGTGGCAGAGGAACTGTTATAATACCAAACCTTTTGGTATTTTGAGGCTTGAGAATGCTTCGGATATGTTCAGAGTGCCTCAACATAAACAAAATCATTCAGCCAATGGCCGTACGCTGATACAACAGGATGATGATGGGTGACACAATTTGTACAGGGCAATAGAGTGGCTATAATCAATCAAATAACAGTTCACTACTACAGCAGGGGCAAGAGGACTGTATCAACAGTCCTCTTGCCCCTGCTGTAGTTCTGAACTGTTATTTGATACAGCAGGGGCAAGAGGATTGTATAAATTGTGCCTTGTCACAGATGCATGGCGATCAACGCCCAAATCAGGTTAATCTGACGAGTCCCGATTTTTTCTGTTTAACGCTAATGTATACAGGACAATATGCTGAAAATATCACGAGTACATGGATGCGTCTGCTAGGAGTTAACACTGTAGGCTGGTGGTGGAGGTCCATTGTTATTTTAGGGAATTTTTTTTATGATAGGTGCGGAGTTCTCTAACATTACTAACTGTTCTAGGAATATTTGAAGTTAATTTATGAGTGTAAACTATGGCAAAATAAGTGGAAAGGTTTACTTACTTCTGTCAGTGTTTGAAGACCAGACCAGTCTACATATGAAAACGATGAACAGTCAATAATTACATGATGAATGTGTTCAGATGAAATTTTTCCATCAGTGTCTGAGGCGCTGGAATTTCTGCCCAAAAACAAACAAAAAATTTATAAATACATTTATTGACAAGCATTCATACATACTGTATATACACACATTACATAGAGGCAAGCTATTCAGTGAGAAGTTTAGTTCTTATGTTGAGGATCTTCATAAGTTTGTATGCAAATAAAACACATTTTTGATAAAGGTTATCCACTGTAATTCCATTGCATGTAATAAACTCACTAGTTCAACATTACTCTGTCGCGGAATAGTTCGGAAACCAAACCACAGAAAAAAGGGAAAAAATCGAAATACTTTTAAACTAGAAAACATTTTAACATGAAACATAATTTTGCACAAACTTTTGATGCACATATAAAAAAAAAAAAATCGGGATAGATAATTGTACAGATTTGCAAATGAGTTTATGAAAGTTCATATCCTTAGTTACCACGAAAAATTTGATATGCGTGAATTTGGCAGACAAAACCTAAATTAAATTAATAATAATAATAAAGAAATTAGATTGTCATTTAAGGAATTGGCAGCATCGATCTAGAAAATAATGACAAAAACTACAATCAATTTAAAAAGGCTCTCAACACAATTTATTTAATCAGGAAGATAAAAAACTTCAGAGTGCAGAGCTAATATTTAATCGTACAGAGAAAAATTACATTACATTGATAAAATGGCTATTGTAAAATGCTAAGGTACAATTTACTACACAGAAACTCGCACCGAATTAGTGCAGGGGGACAAAGAATTTGGTACAGTCATATTTACAATTACTCAATCATTGTCCTGCCATGATAAGCAAATGCTATAGAGGATGTTTTCACATTTTTAAAACTTTTTGATAAGAAATTACAGAAAATGAAAGAAGTTCAAAGAACTGAAACTGGCAACAGCTTGTTAGATGAATAGAAAAGAAACATCTGCTGCAGTTAAATATCGTCTACTAAGAAAATGGCGCCCGCAACCAAGCTGTGGATAGAAGATTATCACAAATCTTCTATTCACAGCTTTGCGAAGAGAAATATTTGTATTCTGTAATTAAAAGACGCTGTAAAAATCATGGAATTAGCATTTCTAAATTTAAAATAAGCAATATTGTTAATAATAGAAGGGAAAATAGTCAAGCATTGCTTTTAACAGGAAAAATAACACCAAGCGAATATCCAAAGGAGGTACGTACTTTCACGACTATTTCAAAAGTAAGGTCTCTGGTCTTAAAAGAAAATCCACCAATCCCAAGAGCAACCCCTAAGTCGTTAAAAAAATCTCTGTATCAACTGTAAACAAGGTAATAAACAAAGATTTGAATCTGCTAACAAAAAACATAATGTTCAGTGAGTTTTGTCTAGGCACGTTGCTAAGCGCAGAACACGGTGTAGACTTCTTTATGAAAATCACTTAATTGGAGACACATGGAAGTTTATTGTGACTATTGATGAAACATAGATCTATCAAAACGACTGTAACTAAAAAAAAAAAAAAAAAGAGGTTGATTTACTGTTGCAAAAGAGCAGGGAAAGACTTACAAATCTGGTTCCAAGAATCCAAAGAAAGTTTCAGTAAAGGATTCATTATCATCGTTGGTTTTTCGTACAATGCGAAATTAAAGTTAAGAAAAGTTGAAAAGAATGTTAAAATTAATTGTACATATTATCAAAATAATTTTTTAACTCCTATCTTTAAAGAGGAAATACCATTCATTTATCCACAGAACCTTCAAAGAATAGAACTCCATCAGGATAAGGCTACCAGTTATACATCTAAATCTATCACTCTATTTCTTGAAAAAAAGAGACAGAGAGACAGGTATAAAGTCTATACCTTTTGCTCATATTCCTTCAAAGTCCCCTGATGTGTCACCAATGGACTATTGTGCCTTCGGACTGCTAAAAAGTGAGCGCTTTCTAAACGTAGACCTAAAACAATGTTTGGACTATGAAAAGCAATGGAAGAGGAGTAGAATAAAATACTACTACCAATTTTAAGAAATGCATTGTTACCTTGGAAATCTAGATGTAGCTTCATGTCCAGAGTAAGGGCTATCAGATAGAGCATTTAAGAAAGAAATAATTTTATTTTAAACGTTAATCATATTTCTGGAAAATCGTTCTAAAAATGTGTGGAAATTCTCTGTATCTTTCTGCAATGATAAGCAAATGCTTGCTTGATGGAAAAATAATTTTAGTGCATGAAAGTGGCTGGTATCCAGCTGGCATGACTTCCTGTGTAAGAAACAGCAATACTCTAAACCATCCCCATCACAGGAGGAACACTGCGCTGGAACACTGCTATAATTACCTGTATAGTTTGATAGGTTGTCGGGGCAGTAGAAAGTGATTCTTCCAGGTAGGTGACCTGATCATGGCCAAAAATTGAAGTTTTCCCACCTGGCATTTTATCCTATGTAGCTAGGAGGTTTCAAGGTAGGCTATTTCTGCTTCAGATGAAAAATCATTAATTGTCTTTTTATCTGTCATCTGTACGATGCTCTTGAAGCTATCTTCGATGGACTGCTGCATCCGTGATCGTATCCATTATCAAGGCACACAAGAATACGCTCGTCTGGTGGATCGTCAAGATGTATGTACTGCTTCTTCCTGTGTGGTTCCTGATTCCCAGACTATTGACTTCATGTTTGCCCGACACTGACTTCCTCCTCTGCCGTGATGAGTGTGTTCCTCTTTGGAGTCTTTGCAGTTAATTGTAGAGTTCTTTTCATTCATGTTTCATTCATTCTGTAATTTACCTTCCTTCTCTCTCACCACCTTCCTTCTCTCTACTACTTTGTTTCTGTACTTACTCGAAACGAAAATTTTTCTGCATGTCATTTTTAGACAACTGTGATGCTACAGTACTCTTATTTCTTTCATGAAATTTGGTATCAGTGTGAAGACAATTTGACGGTAATGGGTTAAACATTCAACACAACACATCAGTGTAAGCAATAAAATGCATTAAGTGAAACTGGCAAGAGAAAAATTTTCTGCATGTCATTTTTAGACAACTGTGATGCTACAGTACTCTTATTTCTTTCACGAAATTTGGTATCAGTGTGAAGACAATTTGACGGTAATGGGTTAAACATTCAACACAACACATCAGCATAAGCAATAAAATGCATTAAGTGAAACAGTGGCAAGAGAAAATTTTTCTGCATGTCATATTTAGACAACTGTGACGCTACAGTACTCTTATTTCTTTTATGAAATTTGGTGTCAGTGTGAAGACTATTTGACGGTAATAGGTTAAACATTCAACACAACACATTAGCGTAAGCAATAAAATGCATTAAGTGAAACAGTGGCAAGAGAAAAATTTTCTGCATGTCATATTTAGACAACTGTGACGCTACAGTACTCTTATTTCTTTTATGAAATTTGGTTTCAGTGTGAAGACTATTTGACGGTAATAGGTTAAACATTCAACACAACACATTAGCGTAAGGAATAAAATGCATTAAGTGAAACTGGCAAGAGAAAAATGTTCTGCATGTCATTTTTAGACAACTGTGACGCTACAGTACTCTTATTTCTTTAACGAAATTTGGTATCAGTTTGAAGACAATTTGACGGTAATGGGTTAAACATTCAACACAACACATCAGCGTAAGCAATAAAATGCATTAAGTGAAACAGTGGCAAGAGAAATATTATGTTGAATTTCGGAACAATCTAGAAAATGTGGAAAAGAAAATGGACCAATATGGTCAAATATTGTGCAAAATAGAGTTGCTAGAACTCTTTGTTTAAATTTCATCCCAGTGCGAAGAGTTGTTATTTTTGCCGTAGTTGTTGTTGCCATGTTGATGATAGATATTTTTTTCTTCTTTATTAAGAAAAAGAATCAAAAGAGAATTCAACTGAAAAGAAATAGTTTACCTTAGAGACATTGATATGAATATTGAAATATATATATATTATAATAATAATAATAATCATCATTATCATCATTGTCAACCATTATCAATCCACTGCTGGACGAAGGTCTCCCCAAGTTTCCTCCACAACGGTCTGTCTTATGCCAGTCTCCTCCATGTCACTCCCACATACTTTCGAATTTTATCCACCCATCTCCCATGTGGTCTTCTTCTGGGTCTTTTCCTGTCCCTTGGAACCCAATCTAAAATTTCGGCTGTCCATCGATGGTCTGTCCTTCTGGCAGTATGTCCAGCTCATTGCCATTTCAGGGATTTAACTCTGATCATGATGTCTTCCACTCTTGTCTTTTTCGGATCCACGAGTTCCTCTTCTTATCTCTCCTGGTTACACCAAGCATGCACCTCTCCATGCTGCTTTGAGTTGTCTGCAGTCTTTGTATGTCTCTTTTAGTTAAGGTCCACGTCTCTGCACCATATATAAGCACTGGAAGGATGCATTGATCAAACACTTTTCTTTTAAGACATAATGGCATATTGCTCTTGAAAATTACGCTGTTTCTTCCAAAAGCTCTCCAGGCAAGTTTTGTACGCCGATTAATTTCTTCATCAATGTGACCCTCACTTGATATCTGCTGTCCAAGATAAACGTACGTGTCTGTTATCTCCAGCTTTTCTCCATCAATCGATAAATCTTCATTTCTTGTAAAAGCATTGAACATCACTTTTGTTTTGTGAAAGTTAATTTTTAATCCCACTTCTTTACTCTTGTCAGCAAGTTCCTGGATCATACTCTGCAGCTCTGATGGGGTAGTTGCAAAAATGACTATGTCATCAGCAAAATGAAGGTGGATTAGATAATCTCCATTAATCTTTATCCCTTTGTGTTCCTAGTTCAGTGATTGAAAGACATTTTCCAATGTGGCATTAAAGAGCCTCGGAGATATGGTGTCACCTTGTCTCACTCCCTTTCCAATTTTTATGTGTGCTGTATTTTCAAAGAGCCGAATCTTTGCACTTGCATTTTCATAGATGTTATTAATAATATTAATGTATGCATCTTCAATACCGCAGGATTTCAAAGCCATTGTAACTGCTGATGGTTTCACCGAATCAAAGGCTTTTTCATAATCGATAAAATCCATGCACAGTGGAAGTTCATATTCCCTCGCTCTTTCAATTAGTTCTCTCAGTACGTGGATATGATCTATTGTGCTGTAGCCACTCCTGTATCCAGCTTGTTCTCTCGGTTGACCCATGTCCAGTGTTACCTTCAAGCGGTGTGAAAGAACTTTAGTAAAGATTTTATAAACCACTGATAGGAGGCTGATAGGTCTGTAGTTCCTGAGATCCTTAATGTCACCTTTTTTATGTAGCAGGATCATTGTAACTTTGTTCCAATCCTCAGGAATCTTCCCTTCATTAAGGCATCGAGTGAAAATTTGGGCGAGTACTGTTTCGATTTCTCCACTTGCTTTTTATATGATGTCTACAGTAATTCCATCTTCTCCTGGAGCTTTTCCTTGCTTCATGTTCTTGATTGTATGTGCAACTTCTGCTGGGAGGACTGGAAGAACTCTGGTACCTTTCATAATGTCTGGAGTACATTTATCATACCTTTCATATAATTTGGAGTAGAAATCTTTCACTCTTGTCAAAATTTTGCCTCTATTTCTTGTTACAGAACCATCTTCTTTTCTCAGTGCCATACTCTGTTTTCTTCCCTTACTGAGATGTCCCTTTGCTATCTTTAGGCTTTGGTTGTTTTCAATTGCTTTCCTTACTAGTTCACAGTTGAATTTCCTTACGTCTTCAGTGATACTTTTTCATACTGTCTTGCATAGCTCTATATATTCCACTTTGGAAGTCACATCTTCTTTAGTTGTTCTCATCTCTCTTCTTTTTTGCATCAACATTTTGGTTTTTCCTGATAATTTGTTCCCATGCAACTTGTTCTTAGATCCGGCTAATTTTGTTCCTGTTTCCATAAGAGCTTTGGTTACTATTCTGTTAACTTCAGAAATATCCACTTCCGATGTTAGGCCTTCTAAAGCAGAGAATCTGTTCTTCAGTTCCAACTTGAAAGTATTATGGTGTTTTTTAAGGTTGGTTATGTCAATACATTTTGTTTGTCTTATGAGCTTGCCACGTTCGAGTTTAGTGTTGAGGTGCATCTTACATCTCATCAATCTATGGTCACTACCTGTGTTGAACTTGTTTAGCACACTGCAGTCTTCTATCACGAATTTTTTGTTACACATAATAAAATCAATTTCACTTGTCGTCCCATTTGGATGTCTCCATGTCCCTTTCCTGTGTGGCTTTTTCTTGAAGAAGGAGTTCAAGATGAAAAACCGTTCTGCCTCTGCAAACTCAACGAGAGTATTTCCACGCTGGTTTCTGTTGCTGTGACCAAATTTACCTACTGAAGTTTCATTCTGTTGCTGTTGCCCTATTTTTGCATTGAAATCTCCCATAATTATCTTCAAGTGCTGCTTACCTTTATTATTTAGATGACGAATTTCCTCATAAAATTCTTCAATTTCTTCTTCAGGATGACTTGTGGTGGGTAGTTTGGAATAATATGAGCCTTGTATCTTCTTGAGAGTTGGATAACGAGTCGTGCAGCTCTGTCAGAGGAATTTTCAACTTCTGCAACTTTATCCTTAAATTTCTTGTTTATTATAAATCCAACACCATTAGTTCTGCCAGTATCTGCATTGAGGTTTCTTATTTATTATAAATCCAACACCATTAGTTCTGCCAGTATCTGTCCCACGATAGTAGAAGAGATGTCCACTTTTCAGTTCAATGAGATCTTCTTCTTTTCTCCTTACCTCACTTAGCCCGACGATGTCCCACTTGATCCTTTGTAGTTCCTCTTCCAATTCAAGAAGCCTTGAATCAGAAGATATGGAACATCCATTATACATAGCCAAGGTCAGCATCAGATGGCAGCCTAGTCCGGTCCTCCAGGGATTCTTAGCACCCTCTGCCTTCATGTCACACTGGCCGCTGCCTTGGCCAGGTACATTCCAGCTGCCGGAGACTGAGGGCAAAGATTTAAGTTGTGGAGTCATTTTGGAGGGGTTTGGCCATAACTCTCCACGCTGGCCATGTGGGTTGGTGAGTGTGGGATAGCATTTCTTCTAATCCCGATGGTATAGTTATACCGCTATTGGCGGTCGTCAGAACCCCTTTAGTGGGAACAGGACGCACCATGAGAAGGCGGGGTTGACATTTGTCAAGGAGAGGCTGTGATGTTACGCATCACCTGACCTTACATCCCTATGGATGTTGTGGTTGATATATATACAGAGAGAGAAATGTATTTCACATTTTACACAAGCGGAAGAACGAAACACAATTTAGGGGAATGGAGCTAGGAGGATAGGTGAAACTGACAATGGAAAAGAACGGCCACTTGAAACTCGTACATATGAAGAACAAAAATGGACAAAAAGAAAAAAAGAAAAATGAATAAGAACAACAGAGACATAATAATAAATAAAACCGAAAGAGCAAGAGAGGTTTACAACATATAAAGAACTTGATGTGCAAAAAAGGAAACAAACTCATAAAGCAAAAATGGAAACAGAAGGTAGAAAAGCGATCATAGAGAAAGAGCGGATGAAAACTGGGCAAGTAAAGGAAAGAGAGAATGAAATCAAAGAAAAGAAGAGAGAAAATAGAGTATAAGACACAACCCACCAAAGTAAAACAGAGCTTAAACTAGGACAGAACTGAAAGCAATATACTCACACGCACACAAAAAATATAGAGAAACCAGAATAGAAAAGATGAAGGCAAAAAAAGAGGAACAGAAAAGCAGATTGATTGTCAGTAAATATATGCACACACATCCCGCAACGATTCTTTTACTGGACTGACATGGTTGGGGATTTTCTGATTTTATGACGCATTTATTTAGGCGATGGGCGCCTATATAGGAGCAAGAATGAACGTTTGCGGTCTTCTAGAAATCAGATAATGCTCTTGCGCGAAAACACTAATTCTAATTGCTAGTTTTTATGGGGATTTTTTTTGTAGAATTTCTAGATGTGTGTTTATAAATGAAAAATAGGAAAAACGTTGAAAATTTCCAGAAGAAAAAGATAAATTTACAGAAAAAAGTGCTAATGAAATTTTTCATTGCATGTTGGAGAACTGTGTACAAACGTACAGTATGGAAAAGTGTGAGCGGCAAAGAAATGCAAAATTGTTTCTCTGCAGCAACTATTCACTGGTGGACAAAGATCTCGTGAAAATTTTCCCAGAAATTTGTCTTGAGGATATTTTTCGCTATTGATGACTAATTGAGTAATCTCTGGAGTTCTGTAGTGCACGTGACACAAGTGGCCAAAAAGATTAAAAAAATAACAAAGAAATTTTCTTCTCGTCCAACATTCTGTCTAATTTCTTTTATTCATTTTTTATGTAGTTTCTGAATCTTCTGGTTTCCAATAAAATGTATATGTTGAGAGTGCTGTAAAAACGGTTAGATAACAAGATGACACATTGTAAATTTTCACGAAGTGCTTGTATATGGTGAATATACAAGCACTTCGTGCATATGTTATTCGTAGGTAAAATTTAGAGTTGTGTCTTCCTGAAAAATGAGCTATGTGCGCCCATGTTCAAGTGAACTGTTAATAAGGATTTGTAGCAAATTTTCATCTGGTAGTTTCATTGAACAGTGTTAGTAAACTGTTGTTAAATAAATCTCTGTTTAATGTTAAGCGTAACTATGCGTACTGTAAAAGCAAATGCAGGCACTTCATTAAAGAAAGAAGAGATTTGTTCGGACTCAATGAAAACTATGTATCAGGATACTATTTTAAATCTTTGAATATATTTTAAGGTTGCTTACCCTCTTGAAAGAGCCACATTTTTGAACAAGCTTGTTCTGAAGAGCTGCCGATTTAAGAAATACAGGGCTGATTCAAATCGAAAAATTTTAACTCCAGGAATTTCTTTCACCTAAAAAATGTAATGTTATACAGAATGCGTAAATAAAGATATAGTGTCTCAAAAATTAAAATTCGTCACAAGAACTATATTATGAATTTTAAATTTTCGTAGAAGATTTAAGCATCTCATGAGTAGAAGTTTATGGCCATATACAAGTAAAGGAAATAAGTAAGTACAACTGAAAAATGAAACTTGAAAAGATGTAAAAGTAAGTTTTAAAATGAAGATATAGTAATAATACGCATATAAGAACAGGTAGTACATATGATTGTGTCTATTGATTTCCAAGTAAAGAAAGTGAATAGGTGTTAAATATATATTTAATACCTATTCACTTGCTTTACTTAAGTATAATAATATATTATATTATATTATATTATATTATATTATACACTGAGTGGTCACTGAATTATGACCATCTACCTAATATTTCGTAGGTCTTCCTTTCGCGCACAGTACAGCAGCTATCCGATGTGGCATCGATTCAATGAGGTGCCAGAACCAGTTGGGAGGTATGGCCAACCAAGCTGTGTATAATGCGACTTACAGTGAAGGTATTGAGGCCATTGGTGTATTATCCAGACCCTGATATGCCATTTCATAGTATCCCACAAGTGCTCTGTGGGATTGATTTAGGGGGGGGTTGGAGGCCAATTGATATGCCAGAAGTCTGAACTGAGTTCCTCAAACCATGCCTGTAGAACACTGGACTTGCGGCTCAGCGCATTGTCATCTCGGAAGGCACCTTCGCCATTCGGAAAAAGTGCGACCGTGCTGGGTCTACAGAGTCAGCAAGCAATCCATGATACTGAGCACCAGTCATATGTTGTCACACATGTGCCAGAAGTTCAAGTTCCTGCCAGGCAAATATACCCCACACCATACAACCGCCTCCACCGGCCTGCACTGTGGAGACCATGCAGGAAGGATCGAGTGCTTCATGTTGTTTGCGCCAAATACGTACACGCTTTTCCACAGAGCAGAGTAAAAGACGCTACTCGTCAGACCAGCAAACTTTTTCCAGTCATCCGACGTCCAACTTGCATGATCTTTGCAACAGGCGAGTCCTTTGCGCCAATGAGCCATGGTTAGTAGAGGATGTCGTCGGGATCATCTGCTGTTATAGCCCATACATGCGAGCGTGTGACGCATGGTCATAACACATGCTATTCCGGGTTGACCTCTGTTGTATCGGATAGTCAGCCATTGAACACTGGCACTGTGGTCTAAGCGCTGGCCTATGACCATTCGTCCGTGAAGGGTCCGGGTTCAAATCCCGGTGAGGCATGGATGTTGTGTTTGTCTTACGGTATTGGTTGTCTCCCTTCCCTGGAACCAGTGACCCTAAATTAGGGACAGGAGACTTCTTATAGCCCATTGAGTTGCTCACGCTGGTCGTTAAACCCCCAATAAAAACAACAACAACAAAACTGTTGAACAGCGCTGCATCTGTTGACCTGTACGAGTCTTAGAACCTGGCGCTGACATCAACCTTTCGCTGTCCTGTGCAGTTTTGGCTCCGGGTTCTTGTTTGACGATTTTCACCCCAGTCCTCGTACACTTTTACTACGGTGACTCGCGAACAATCCTCCTGTTCAGCCGTTTGAGAAATCAAGGCATCCGCTTTTTGAGCTCCCATAGTCTGTCCTTTTTCAAAGTCCGATAAATCCTTTCATTTACCCATCACGCTCCGAATTTTACTACCTACTGCTTCACTCACATCTTATATATGCTATGTTGGTCAGCTAATCGCAACCTCTTAGAAATCACGTGGTCAACGGGCCGCACCCACTTTTGATAGGGGTGGTCATACTTCAGTGTTCACTCGGTGTATTTATTATACGTACTTGGTTATATTCAAAGGAAAGCTGATTATTAACACTGGGAGAATGGTGCAGACAAGAAATATAGTCACAATGCATTGAAGGAGCGCTGCTCCAACTCAGTAATTTGACGATGTTGAATATCAGACCAAAAGAACATATGCACATACCATTTTTGCAATGGAAATTTAGGTGTAGTAGTCAAACAGAATCCTGAGCGTTTTTAGTATTGTGTGCTTTTGTGTGTAGATGTCTGTGCTTCTGTTAGAAGAAGAGCATGCGAAGTGCGTATTTTTAGATGTTGATAGTCACCATAAAGAGTGCAAAAATGATTACCGAAATTGGGATGAACTTTGAATTTGATCTGACAATGAAATGTGTGCTAATTATTAGGGACAGAGAAAGCTTTTCTTATCTGCGGAGGGGCTGAGATTTTGCCCCGCTAGTTTAAAAATTCCCTACTTTCACTCAAATAGTGCACAGTTGTTACTTTCTTATACCTTTATTCATGAGTGTAACTTGTCTCAAAATTTGGGAGAGGCAGTTGTTATGATGAAACAAAATATTTCAAATAATATAATTATTTTTCATTAAAGAGGGAAAATGGCCACTGCAGCCTGCAGTTTTTCTCACTATGGTTAACGGTGAAAAGACCATCGAACGGAGAAGCTAACCGAATAACATGCCATGAAATAGAAGCGCAACTCTGGGTCTACAGATTGTATAAGACAAGGAGCAAGCTAAAAGGATCAGGAAGGGTACAGTGGCAGAAGCTTTGAACTTGGACCCCATGCCCTACCCACCTAAGTCATTCAGCAAATCAATTCCCATGCGACTACATTACACACATTGGTATGAAGGTAAAAATAGCCTCACAACGATAGGATTACAAAATTATTTGATACATGTAGTATTCAAGTATTCAAAAATTTAATTAAATTTTTAGAAATAATGAGCTTTTGAAATTGAAAAACTTAGGTTGGGTGACAAACTGAAGCCAAAAGTTGAGAGGGACAGGTCTTTCCAGTGCTTTTATTATAGGATAGTATAATGATCATTTAAAAATCACACTTCAGGTTTTGGGCATAATTCTACTAAAAACGTGAAAATTAAGTGATTACCCAAGAGTCAAGTAAACGTTGAAGTTAAATGAATACTGACAACACAGCAATCCGCAGAAATGTAGAATGAAAACCGCTCCAGCACAGAATGAATGAATATCAGATAGCGAACTCTGAAGGGCTTAGCACAAATGACCAATTAGCTCTATATCCCTTCAGCATATTCGGAAAGGACTAAGAGGTTAAGCATGTGCGCATATTGTTCTATGTGCCTTCCTCTACTGTTCTGGACAGTTCGTTTCATGTCTATAAGGGGTCCACACCTAACAGAGTAGGTTACTCTATGCTCTCTGTTCAGCTGTGCGGAACACTATATGCGGATAACTCAAGTCTTTAAAAGTGAAAATACTAAAAAGTATAATTTTTTTTTCAGTTAAAATTTGCGGTACATTTATTCATAATTTGTGCATATCTATTTTTTACGTCTCTCAGAGAATGAATTTACGCTCTTAGTATGGCCATTCTGGGAGGGAAACGGTTGCTAATCGTTTTCCTTTATTATACAGAAGATTCATAAAATGTATGCAGTGATTAATTCTGATTGAACAAAGGTGATGTTCTGTTTATCAATTTATGAAAAAGACTGGGAAAGCTTCAGTTTGTGATCCTTGACATTCAATAGCTTTGGTGTTGAAATCGTCCAAATAAATTCCTGTCATCTGGACATGATCTCAAATTGGGTCAATGGCTTTCTAGCTTCTTTTTCAGCCGTTTATAATGAATTTTGTCCCAACACAAGTGTGTCATAGGGTACAGCACTCTTACCTGCTCATTTCATTTTGATATTAATAGTCCTGTTTCCACTAGTTAATTTAATTCAGGCTTTTGATGCTGCTGGTAGCTTTCATGCATCTGATGTTCTTGGTAATTCACATGGTGCTCATGCACATAACTGACTCAGCTGCAGTGTTTTTTCTGAAAGGCAATACGTATACCCTTTGTCGGAAGGATGAGGACAATTTCGTGAAGTTTAGTTCTCGTGAAATTTAGTCCTTTGTTGAAATCAGCAAAAGAAAACAAAATTTCCCACTTGTTTCCATGCCAGTTAATCACTCAATAAGAGAACTCACCTCTCTATGCTTAACCTACAGATTTCCTCCAATCTGTAGTGTCACAGTGGTATTTCCTCCATTGATAAATCTGTGTTAAAAATCTGGGATTTCCCTCTCAAGTTATATGATGCCTTTCACTTGAGTAAATTTAAACCAACTGTGTCTAACCCTGAAGTATTGCTTTCACATGTAAGGTCATGCTGTGAAATCAATTCTGAAAATACATGATGCTTTGCAAAAAGTAGCGATTAGTCTGACCAACAGCAGCTCGGTGACTGCCGACTCTCTTCCAGCTCTTTCTGTCTTGCATGAAACACTGGTGCCATGTTTCATTCTTGTTTTATTCCTTTCCAGTAACCCAAATGTAGTCTTGGGCGACTCCTCCTAGATTCTTCCAGGAAAGCATTACCTTAGGGTTTAATTTATGATCTACATACTTCGTCGTTCTTCCAGCACTCAGAATATTGAGAATTAGTTTAATTAAAAATCCAATTTCTACTTTTGCATTATGATGCTTATCCACAGCTTTACGGCAAGAAAAAGTTAAGCTTTGCATATGTCTTCATGTGAGCACATTACAAGCTGAGTAAGATTTTCTTCAACGCCATATTCTGAGGATTTTATTCAATACTCTGTGTTGTTCACATGACAGTTATTCCTTCGCACTTTGAGATAGTTTGTTGACAGTTTTTACTGATATAGAATTTTTGGATATTTCATAATGAAAATGCAATGGAAAGGATGCATATATCAAATGCAAAATCTGCAACAACAGTTCAAGACGAAATGTGTATCTTACCTTGCTGTATCTCTTAGCGTCTAAATACAAATCTGTATCAGGAATGTTTCCCAGAAAAGTTCTTGAAGGCCTGAATAAAACACAAAGCATTTCTCAGAAAAAAATGCAACAAAAAGAATTTATTTCAACTGAGTAAAATATTTATTAGCATAGACAATTTCTTGTTCTGAGGCGATCACACACAGTGTAAACTTCGTGTACCTTGTGCTGATACAACCACGAGCATTGCTCACAAGACTTTTTAGCCCTGGTCTCTAAACCGTTTTCCTTTGATTAAGGTGGTTCCACCTAAAATCTCTGCCCTATGTTTCCAATGGTAAAACTTCTTTACATATTTTCTTCACAATTAATGTTTTCCCAAGGATGAAAATTTGCACATCAATAAAACTAACTTGAAGTTATAGCATGGGATACTTAAAACCTGCTAAAACATAACCATAATTAAGCAGTCCAACATTTGTTTGTCTACTGACATAATCAATGTACAGGTTGTGCCATCTATTAACAGGTCTGAACATCACTCAAAGAAAAATGATTGATTTTTAATATAATCATGGTTATGTTTTAGCAAGTATTAGGTATCCCATGCTATAACTTAAAGTTAGTTTTATCGATGTGCAAATTTTCATCCTTGGGAATACAATAATTGTGAAGAAAATATGTACAGAAGTTTTACCATTGGAAACATAGTGCAGAGATTTTAGGTGGAACCACCTTAAGTGGCACATTTAAGGTGGACGTCAAGTAATTTTTTTCCTATACTTCCAATGGAAAAACTTCTGTACACATTTTCTTCACAATTAATGCGTTCCCAAGGATAAAAATTTGAATATCGATTAAAATAACTTCATTTTATAACTTGGAATACTTAATATTTTCTAAAACATGACCATAATTATGCAATCCAACATTTGTTTGTCTACTGTTGTCCTCAAAGTACAGATCATGCCATCTTTTTTCTGGTTTCAACACCACCAAAGGAAAAGTTTTTGATTTTTAATAAAATTATGGTTATGTTTTAGAAAATATTAAGTATTCCAAGTTATAATATGAAGTTATTTTAATCGATGTTCAAATTTTCATCCTTGGGAATGTACTAATTGTGAAGGAAATGTGTACAAAAGTTTTTCCATTGGAAGTACAGGAAGCAAAATTACTTGATGTCCACTTTAATGGCAAACTCATTCACTTCTGACAAACCAAAGTTTAGGACTCCTTACTGGTTACATATTTCTTGAAAAATACAACCTTCAGCTATTTAAATAAAGGACAAATTAATTACATTTGAACAGTTCTGCACTTTAAAATAGGAAATAAAAAATGCTAATCGTGAGCCTCTACTAATCAGTTTTTCATAAAAAGAAAACAATTTAAAATCACCTTGGTGTCAGTTCTGATAAAAAGGCAAAAAATTAAATAACCCAACGCAAATATAATGTATAAATGCGAAACAAATGAGCCAACTAATTATATTAGTCTCATGTCCCCCAAATAAAAAAGGACACCCATGTGCCCAGTGAACTGAATGTACACTACAGCATTACATGCTAATGGAAAGTAGCTCTTGACGATTTTTTCATACGCATAAACTGCACATTTAACTGTGTTTTGTTTCTGGACTCGACGATCCCAGTGAGCATTTGTCACTATAGGAAGTAGTTGACCGTTCTTCATTTGAAACCACGGTGAATATTTAATTACCAGCCTGGTAGGTATAAGCACAAAGGAAATAATTTCGAAATTTGAAAGGAAAGAAGTCGGACTTAGGAAGAGAGAGACAGAGATGGGATGGGATGCAATACATAATTAGACAATTGGATAAGTGTTGTGTATCCATAAAGAATAACACATGCCCTCACGTGAAAATTCTGTAGGGATATTTGTATGTTTGTATTTATACAGATACACTTATGGTGGACATCTCTTACAGGGGAGAGTGTGCTTCTGAAAACTGTTACCTATATCTAAACTTGTAAATGGTGACTAAGAAAAGAAGAAAAAATTGCCGCCCCGGTGGCACAGTGGTCTGAGCGATGGCTTCTGATCATTCGCCCGAAATGGGTCTGGGTTCAAATACCGGTGAAGCATGGATGTGTTGTTTCTGTCTTACGGCGCTGGCTCTTTCCCTTCCCTGGAGTCAGTGGCCCTGAATTAGGGTTGAGCGACTGCGTATGTCCAATTGAGTTGCTCGAGGTGGTCATTAAACCATCGATAAAAAAAATAGGGGTAAAGTTCATGAACAGCGAAATTTCGTCCATTCAGCATTAGTTTTATTCTTCAATTACAAAAATAGTAAATGAATGTTGATTTTGTTCATAGAAACCCGTTTATTAAATAGATGCATGCATGAACAACCCAAATGCATGAGTAATTAATGGTCAGATGTCTCAGGCCAAAGGGGAAGTGACTGCAAATGTTATTTGCTGTGCCTATAATTTTTCTGCAGAAGTCGAAGCTTATACATTACTTTTCTGTTTATGATTACAGTAAATCACCTTGTAGCTAACCCCAGAGGCGTAGTGGTCTAAGTGCTAGTTTCTGACCGTCAGTCTAAGTGGGTCCAGGTTCGAGTCCCAGATGAAGCATGGGTGATGAATTTCTTTTAGGACACTAACTCTCTCCCTTCCCTGGAACCAGTGGCCCTAAATTAGAGACGAGCGACTGCTTATAGTCCTTAAGAGTTTCTCATGGTGGTCTTTCAACCCCGAAAAAAAAAAAAACTAAACAAAAAATCACCTTCTAGCATTCTAAAGTGTTTTTAGACCCTTTCACATATTAGAACTCTTCACGCAATCTTCGTTATACTCATAAAAGAGATCTATGGCTCTGCTGACCAATATAAGATATGCCTTCCCTTGTAAATGATTGTGACAAGTAAACTTTCAACATTGGCAATGATTTCTTCTGTCTGATGCGGCCTTCCAGGTTTGTAAGTTCGTTGTTCAGTTCCTGGTAATGAGATTCTAACAATATGTGAAGGCTAGCTGGTACTTGACCCACTATGCTAGCAGGCCTAAAGACGATGCTCACTGATAAAGAAATCAGAAAATAATAAATCCAGACAATGAGAGATGAAACTGTACATACAGGGTGATGATAATTAAAGTGTCGCTATTCCAAGGCATCTTCATGGACATCTAACAGTCAAAACTCAACAAACTTGGAAAAAATATTATTTGAAACATGCAGATGTGATTTCTGAAGGAAAAGTTAGTTCCAACATCGCCACCAGAGGACAATGGCACTCTGAGTGGTGGAAAAGTACCAATATGCAAGACCAATGAACCAGATAGAAGCTTGCTCAATAAATTTTATTATGCTGCTTATTTACACCGTACTGTGGTACCAAAATTAATGGAGACTACAATGGATACCTCTCAATGTACCCTCCATTCTGATGCACCAACAACTGCATCCACTGAACTGTGTGCTCAACAATAGAATGCAGCTGGACTTCAGTGATGTTTTTCACATGCTATGTTATGCTATCTTTCAAGGCTGCCAAATTAGACACATTGGCATGGTAAATAATGCTTTTGAGACGTTTCTACAAACAAAAGTCACAGGGGTTTAGACTGGCTGAGTGAACATGCTGTTAAAAAAGAATGACTAATCCCTCTGTCCTTCGTGAAACGTTTTTGCAGCAGTTGCTGTACATATCATCCGGTATGAGGAGGAGCTTCATCCTGCACAAAAACAATGGAATCTAGACACCCTTTCTGCTGCAATTGCGGGACAAATAAAAATTGTGCATCTCTCGACACCTCTGGAGAGTAACTGAGGAGCAGGTCACACATCCAGTTCGGCGATGTTCTTCAAAAAGAATGTATACCGATGATAAAAGTTGCTGTAAACCTATACCAAACTGTGACTTTCAGGGAGTTCAAAGAAATTTGTTGAAACGTAGGCGAATTTTCCGCAGCCCAAATGAAGCAGTTGTGGCAATTAACAGTTCCATTCAAGTGAAAATGAACCTCGTCTGTCCGTAAAGAGCTTCCACCGCCACTCATCATCAGTCTCCATTCGTGCAAGTAATATCAGAGCAAATGTTATTCGTCTCTCGGCCTCACCGGACAACTGTTGGGTGTGCTGGCTGATCTTATAAGAATAAAAATGCAACACTTTAAGTAGAATTATTTACTAGGTTGAGTATTACATATCAAACTAGCTGGACACTCCACGTGCTCTGTCGAAATCAGCTGCGTTATCCAGTGCTCACTCAACGGCGGCAGTAGGTCTTACTCTTAAATATCGTTCAGATAAATAAATATTTTATGCTTCGTTTTCGATGTGTCTACCTTCCACTTGAACCATACTAAAATTATTTTTATTGTTTAATTCAACGTTTTATAAATTCCAGTGAATAATTTTTTTATTAAGAGGTAAATAATTTGATGCTCTATGAGAAAGATAATCCGATTCTAGGTGCAAATTCACAAACCGTTCACCTGCTCCTTTGCGCATCACCGAAGACGGTTTTGTTCTGAAAAAAATGAATGAATGCATATCAAGTCTGGTGGATATTCAGATGAATCATGTGTCTTTTGTACACATCAGGGTTATTAATAGTATTTGTGTGATCACTGTGAGTCACTGGGAACAATGAATTTGCACTCCTGGCCTATGAGAAAGATTTTCGAAGAAAATGCCCCGTATTTTAGGAAATCATATACCAAACAGACACCGTACAACCAAATGAACTGGAAACCTTGCTAAGTAAGCTAAGTTACTGCTTTCTTCCGTACTTCATCTGGATGGTCACTCCGGTTTTTTTTTTTTTGGTTTTTTCACAAAATCTACTAAAAAAAAAAAGATAGCAATCCTTTCAAAAACAAATAAATGATCAGATCCTCCATCACCCTAGATGCAGTAATGTTCACGAGGAGTTTTATCCCTGATAAAAGATTTCAAGTAAATAACTAAATTCTAACCAAGCACTTGTAAAGAAAGGAAGCATTGAAAAAAAATAGTTTGGTTTCCTAACCATGGTGTGTGTCATTATTTGTTCTAAATATTTCTTTTATGTTAGATTTGATGAATATAATTAAACTCAATATTTACAAGGTAGCTTACCTCTTTTCACATTTCACCTCACGTTACATTCTTTCTTCCTGTAATGCTTGGTTTAGGCTTTCGGTGCGGTGTTCCATTTTTGGTTTTCAGGTTCTTTCAAATGCTTTACCAACACTCAAGTCCATGAAGTGCGTTGTTGTCCAGGTTGCAAAATTGTATCCTCCCCCTTCCCACCCTTCCCACAATCTTGTAAAACCTAACCTTCGTTGCTAAAAACCAATTGTTGAACACAAAATCTTTTGACTTTATAGACAACTACGAAACCCATTTGTGGCGGTTTTTAACAGAAGAGTCTTTGTGTTGTACCACATATTTCAATAGAAGAGTTTTCATGCTGTACCATATTTCAACCATAGTGTTTTTATAAAAAATGAAAAAACTTAATCATCCAAAATCAGGACGGAAAAAAAAACAGTAACCGTAAGAGTACAGAATGAAAAATGAGCAAATATACAAGTTTATTAGTCAAAGGTCTACATGGTCATCTATATTTCTTAAACTGTTATGTATGGGCTGGTATAATATTGTTATACCAAAGAATCGGATGATGCTTGTGTTTTTCGCTTTTTCCTAAAACTTCCGAGAAATTTTCTTTTTGCGTTTCATACCATCCCTGACTGTTCTACTGAGTGTCACTCTTCTTTGTATCGGATGACTCGTTTAGAGGAAATAGCAGGCCCAGGGTCAGATTAAGGAGGGATCTGTAGGAGCTGTAGCCTCGGGGTCCACTATGACCAAGGGCCCAGGCCAGGTGGCATGCCTGGGCAAATAATAAATAAATAGGTACAGAGAAAGAGGTTTGTAAAATAGTTTTGCATGATTTCCACTTGGTGATAAACAGAGGCTGGAAGACTAACATATTTCAAGGCAGTGACTCACCAAGGGTAAAGGTTTCGTGTCGCGGTATACAGTGGGGTCAGCTAGACAGTTTCAGATTTTTCACTATCATCTACTTACACCTCCCAATTTGCACTTGGAACCGTTAATGGTTGAAGTCCCCTGTAGCTTCACATTGGATAATAAAAAAGATGCACTAAGAAAAGTATACAATGCTAAATCATTAGAAAATCCAAGACAAAATCTGAGAATCTTAAGCTTTTAACTCATGTTCTTGTGACAACAATGAAAAATACAGTGATTTACGAAAACTTTGCAGGTGGTTTAGTAGTTCCAGTTTTGTGTTTTAATGGACTTGGTAATTCCCCGTCATAAGTTCTTTGGGGGCCCACTCAAATGTCTTAGCCTTGGGTCCACTCAAATGTCTTAGCCTAGGAGCCCACTAAGGCCTTCATCCGGCTCTGAGAAGACCACATAGTATTCTATTTCCAATCATTACAATATGTTTGTGACTACTGTACAAGGTTACACCATAAGTTCATATCTCTGTTCATTGGCAGTTTCCTTTGACCTTTAGTTTGGTTGAGCGCAACTTAATAAACTGGTTGATTTTCGAAGAGTCAGAGTTGTCCCGCTGGCAGAGAAAGTGGCGTCATGTTAAACTTGAAACCTTAGCCATGTCCAACGGCGATTAGATAAGAGTACTTGTGTCCTCTCAGTAGAGCAAGCTCCAGAAGAGTGTTACGTACATATGGATTCAACATATGCATACACATAACTATTATATGCATCTAACGCATTTTAATGTAATATGAAGTCTTTTTTTAAAAAGAAAACTCACGATTTAGAAGTCAAATCAGCTGAAGTGGCTTTTGTTAAACCTTCAGTAGATGGTAAGATTGAACCCTTTTATGGGGGCGATTTAACTCGGGTTCAGCAAAATGGGCTCAGTTCAGCTAGAACGAATGTATTTGCTGTCTAAAAAGTAGGCCAAACGCGGCTGGAGCGAGTGAAACTGTGCATCAGAACCTGTTGCTTCCCCTTTAGATTTGTTATGTAAAGTGATCATTTAGGGAACGATTAACACCAATCCTTTCTGCCTGATAACCTGATAAAATGGCTGTAGTAATGGCAACGAATTTAAAAAAAGTTAGAGATGTTTCAGCACTTTGTACCCGATAGGACGAGTCTGTGTCAGAAGAACTAGCCCTTTCCCATTATGCCCTGGGTTATGGAGCGCACAAAGTACTAGAAGGTAGCACCAATCACCAGGTTTATGGTCTGCAGTCTGCGCTTCTGAGATGAAAGGCAAAAGGGAAAGTTTTCGTAAAATTCCTCGGTAATGTGAACATATCTGTTTCTGGAGCACCAAAATTTTGGGGTACCATTTGGTTCAGGTCTATCGGATGTTTAAAGTGTTGAGGAACTGCACATTTCCTCATTTGCTTTCTCTTGCTGGGCTGAGGCATGTTACAAAGAGCCTCTCTACCTAGGGCTGCAGCTTGTTTCAGATTCTTCACATCTTTCGTACGCTTGCTTCGTAAAATCCCGAACTTTTGGTATCCCTCATTCAAATTTTCTTGTTGATATTTGCGTATTCTAAAAGTTTTTAATTAGCTACTTTTATTTTAGAGTATGCTAAATTGTTTTCATGTTAGTTGTCTTGGGACTGTTTCTATACAGGTCATAGAAAATAATAAATAACAATTCACAAAAGTTTATGGCGGGCACATAAACTCATTGTTTTTTGGCATAAGAATGATGTAATTGACCGTCACTTATGTGGCTATCTCTTCAGAATACTAAACAATTCCTTCTAAAGCGGATTTTGAACCTGTATCTCATGATTTCTGTCCCAGTGTGTTACCGGTATCACAACTCAACCAATGCAACTGCCGAAGTACAGGTATCGAAACAGACATCCACAAATCGGACCCGCATGTAAACTGGGAAATTCGGATTTTATTCCCGCCCCAGACAATGCAGTTTATAAGTTTTCTGACCAGCTGGTCAAGTGGATGACAGTTAATAACGGCATTTCTACACCATAAAATAATGAGCACGTATTCCCATTTCTCAGCAACTTAATTGGATTGCTGATTCATTTTTTTCTTTAAGTTTTCCTGAACAAGTGAAAAATCACAAATGTATTTGATTGTCCTCATGCTCTGAAGCAGGAAATATAGCAAGACAAAAATTTTTCTTAAAATCAAATAAAACTTTAATGCGTTACTTACAGCACAAACAAGTAACGACATATGTCAATCATTGTCGATACTGTAACTAGTCCTAGCGTAACAAACTCCATTGTTTTTTTTATTGAAATCTTGCTTTATTAACATCTTTTCTCCCCAATTCCATTTTTAGAGCCCTTAATTTGAATTCCATGCTTTTAAGAAAGTCATCCTTTGATACTCATAAATTCATTTCCGCACTTTGCAAGTTCTCGGCTGTTATGAGATTGTACTAATTTACTTTTTATTTTACGCATAATTATGTTTTGATTTTAAGGACTTATGTTTCTAAATATTTTGATTTCTAGTATCTCGTTTTCGGACATATACACTGAGTGGCCACTTTATTATGACCACCCCCTCAGTACTTCGTTGGGCCACCTTTTGCCTTTAATACTGCATTGGTTCTTCGTGGCATGGGCTCCACGAGATGTTTATAGGTGGTTTGTGGAATCTGAGACCATGCTTGATGAATAGCACTTTCCAGGAGTGTGAGATTGCAGGGTTGTGGATCCAGCTATCTGATGGCTCGTTCAACTTCATCCCACAAATTCTCAATGGGGTTGAGATCTGGAGATTGTAGGGGCCACCTAAGCAAAGTAAACTCACCGGCATGTTCCTGAAACCAATCCTGTACAATACGAGCACAATGGCAGGACGCACTATCTTGTTGAAAGTAGCCATCGCCATTGGGATAAACCATCCACATGACAGGATACACTTGGTCCGCAACGATGTTTAGATATGATGTGCCAGTTAGACGTTGATCAACACGAATTAAAGGGCCCAAAGCATGCCAGAAAAACATTCCCTAAACCATAACGTTGCTTCCACCGGCTTGAAGGGTTGTAGCAATGCATTTGGGGTCCATGCTTTCGTGCTATTTCCGCCAAATTCTCACTCGGCCATCGGCATGGTGCAACTGAAAACGTGACTCATCGGACCTCATAATTTGTTTCCAATTATCAACTGTCCAATCCTTGTGCTCCTGTGCGAACTAGAGATGTTTTCTCTTGTTAACTGCACACAGCAAGGGTGTTCGAACAGGCCTTCGGCTGCCGTATCCCATCCAATGCAGTGTACGGCGAACAGTGCGTGCAGAGATCATTTGAGGGGATCCTTGATTTAGATGGTCTGTAATTTGCTGCACTGTTGCCCTTCTGTTGTCTGTTACCAGTCTGGATACTCTCCGTTCCGCCCGAGCAGTCGCTAGTCGATGACGACCACACGTTGCACGTAGACACCCAGTTTTTTTGGCTGACAGTCCAGTCTTTAAACGCTTTAACAATAGCTGCTCTGGAACATTTCACGAATGTGGCGGTTTCGGGGATACTCGCTCCATGGCTCTGAGCTCCTGCAATCATCCCACGTTGAAAATCCACCAAATCGCATTTTTTACCCATCTCGTCACCCAAAAATCACTTCTATTACTGTCGCAAGCACTAAGCTTTCCCTTTTTATACTAGCCTTGCCCTCTGGCGGCAACAGCGTGCAACCATAGCTCATTTGCTTAAAACTGTCAGGTGGTCATAATAAAGTGGCCACTCAGTGTATAACTGAATAATTAAGAAAAGAAACATCTCAATTAACGAATCTTGAAGTTTTGTTTCATTGAATTTAAAGATACTTAACAAAAAGATTTATAACTTTCACAAGAAATGTGGAAAAATCTTTTTGCTGTACAGGTACGTCACCTCATACTTACAGTGCAGTCCTGAATATAACTGTCGCTATCGAAAATATGACTCCAATGAGAAGGCCATAGCTGACATCAATAAGAACAGAGGCAAGAAATGTGACTAGCCAAAGCATCTGTACAAAAGCAAACAAAAGCAGGGCATAATGAAAATAAAGAATTTATTTAGAGCAATATGAAATAACATTATACATAATGACTATCATGGGAACTGAAACTTCAAAAGTTTACTTAAGTTTTAACACTGTATAACTAAATATCTTTGTCGCAACCTTTGATCTGTGACTCTGTTTCCTCTTGAAAAGCATTTGTTTTTTGTTTTTTGGTTAATGAGGTAAAGTTTTTTACATTTTTGTTTTCATGCTTCACTT
The DNA here is from genome assembly GCA_039090855.1 of Macrothele yani. Taxonomy (NCBI): domain Eukaryota; kingdom Metazoa; phylum Arthropoda; class Arachnida; order Araneae; family Macrothelidae; genus Macrothele; species Macrothele yani. The sequence goes on along the minus strand of CM076995.1, from coordinate 1,681,068 downwards.
TCATTTAACACTGCCAAAATATTTATGCGTATCTTAAGCGATGATGGTCTCTTTGTAAAACTACCTGGTGATTCTTGTTCTGAGTCATTTCCATTTTTCAGAAGCAGTTTCTTCCTCGTTAACTTTCCCCGATTTACATTTTGTGTTCAATCGATAACACTAGTCTGCATAACTGAAAAAAACCTCAGCATTGTTAGCATGGTAGTTGTTTTCTCAATAATTTCGTATGTTGATTTCAACAACAACCCCCTTTTTATCTTCATCACGCACAAAGTTTTTAGAAAAAGTGAGACAAATAAAAGGGAAAATTTTCTACAATTATATGATTTTTTAATTGGGATTTCACAATAACTAAAGACGAGAGTGAAATTTAACAGCCATTTTTGTATGTTGGATTTCCATGAAGTAAAATTTCTATATTAATAATTGTCGTATCTCTGGAATTGTTCAAAGGATTAAAATCCTGTGCTTCTTTTTTTTTTTTTAATTGTCTGAATTGTCTGGATGGGATCTGTCTCTTATTAATTTCCCACCTCATCATGGTAACACTTATCTTTTTCCCTTTTTTTTTTTTAAGGTTCCGGCGAAACAATTCATCTCATCCTTCGCGACGTTTCTTGGTTTTTGCGAAAAGTCCCCAAATGAGTGCACAAAACGTATACTTCTAGGCACATATTGTAACCAGATTTTTATAATTTAAAAAAAAAAATTGGGAGCTCTCTTATGACTGTGTTGTATTTTGGGCCCTTGTTATTTCTCAAGTAGTCATAGACAACTTTTACGGAGATATCTCACGTTTATATTTAGTTTTTTTTTCGTAGTTTCTGCGAATTCCTCTTCATGTAATAACTTTCGAATTTGAGGGCCTGTAGAAGTGTGTCCTTTTTCATTTGACTAAGTGTTTGAATAAAACCTGCTGATGATGTACCTGAAACAGTTAATAGGCGTATTTGAAGCAGTTCCCTGCCTTGTTTTGTGGCTTTGTAAATTAGAAGATGCTGCCTTGCATGTTGAAACGGGTTTCACGAAACTCAATTTCGTTAACACCATTAGAATAATTTAGGGCATGAATTCGCGAAGGGAACATATATTGGATTAACTAGAATGGAAAGGAAGTCACTGAAATGTGTAAATGAGTGTTGAGAGAAATGAATCCGTATCAATAATACATTTTGATGCATTTTCCTGTATTAGACAAAGATGCAGCCAAATAAATCATCTTCACAACTACAAGGGCTCTACAGCAAGAAAAGAAGGTAGAAAACTAGTGGAACAATAGAGGATGAAGACTGTACAAATGGATTTAATGTAAGCTCGAATGTCAGATTTGATCCGAAGACCATGTAATCTCAATCCCAGTTACATTGTAAATATGGTAAAGATAAATTCAAGTGTCACATACCAGTTATTTTGTTCGGTAGCTCTTCCAAAGTTTGTTAATGAGCTTGAAAGACTCCAGATAAGGCAAAAATTTGCTTTTTAATTGATTTCACAATTTGGCCAAAGCATATGTCGAAATTTGCCTTTAGCGTTATAGTTTCAAGTTGGAAACACATGGAATAACTAATATAGACATAAATCAGGCTGTTCTTTCCATGTAATATAACCACAAAAATAGGGCTATAGTTTGAGGGAAACGGATGAACCTTTTCCTCTTTTTATTTCTCTCCCTCTCTCTCTCTCTTTTTTTTTTTTTTTTTTTTTGAAATAAGTTGATCATTAGCAAGTTCTCATCAAGTAAGAAGAGTCAAGCACATGCTCATGTAACTAAAGAAATGGTGCGATGTTTAATAAAAATCGACATAGGCATTACATATGCAGATCTTCACTACACACCATAACACAAAATGTAGATTATGATGCCTCAGAAATCCAATATACTACTGAGTCTGGTACAAAAACCAAGTATGAACTTAAAATTACTCTAAGGAACGTTGCATAAAATTCCATGAAGGTCAGCCTAATTCTGTTGTATTCCATGAAAGCAGAAACAGTGTTTTTAGCACATCATTGTAAAAACAGTGCGTGTTTATAGTATCACTTGGTCCATCTGACACCATATCTCTGCAACTATTAGTCTTATTTGAAAAATTCATTTTGCATTGGAAAGCCTGAAACATGAGAATGATGATCCTTGCTTTCAGGCTTTTTCCGATGTATAACTTCGCCGCTAGAGGTCATAAATGCAGGTGCCATTGAATCAAAAATACATTTTATACCATACCATACCATATCATCATCATCATCATAATCATTGTCAACCATTATCAATCCACTGCTGGACGAAGGTCTCTCCAAGTTTCTTCCACAACGGTCTGTCTTGCGCCAGTCTCCTCCATGTCACTCCCGCATACTTTCGAATTTCATCCACCCATCTCCCATGTGGTCTTCTTCTGGGTCTTTTCCTGTCCCTTGGAATCCAATCTAAAATTTCGGCTGTCCATCGATGGTCTGTCCTTCTGGCAGTATGTCCAGCCCATTGCCATTTCAGGGATTTAACTCTGATCATGATGTCTTCCACTCTTGTTATTTTTCGGATCCACGAGTTCCTCTTCTTATCTCTCCTGGTTACAGCAAGCATGCACCTCTCCACGCTGCTTTGAGTTGTCTGCAGCCTTTGTATGTCTCTTTTAGTGAAGGTCCATGTCTCTGCACTATATGTAAGCACTGGAATGATGCATTAATCAAACACTTTTCTTTTAAGACATAATGGCATATTGCTCTTGAAAATTATGCTGTTTCTTCCAAAAGCTCTCCAGGCAAGTTTTATACGCCAATTAATTTCTTCATCAATGTGACCCTCACTTGATATCTGCTGTCCAAGATAAACGTACGTGTCTGTTATCTCCAGCTGTTCTTCATCAATCGATAAATCTTTATTTCTTGTAAAATCATTGAACATCACTTTTGTCTTCTGAAAGTTCATTTTTAATCCCACTTCTTTACTCTTGTCAGCAAGTTCCTGGATCATACTCTGCAGCTCTGATGGGGTAGTTGCAAAAATGACTACGTCATCAGCAAAACGAAGGTGGGTTAGATAATCTCCATTAATCTTTATCCTTTTGTTTTCCCAGTTCAGTGATTGAAAAACATTTTCCAATGTGGCATTAAAGAGCTTTGGAGATACGGTGTCACCTTGTCTCACTTCCTTTCCAATTTCTATGTGTGTTGTATTTTCAAACAGCCGAATCTTTGCACTTGCATTTTCATAGATGTTATTAATAATATTAATGTATGCATCTTCAATACCGCAGGATTTCGGAGCCATTGTAACTGCTGATGGTTTCACCGAATCAAAGGCTTTTCATAATCAATAAAAGCCATGCACAATGGAAGTTCACATTCCCTTGCTCTTTCAATTAGTTCTCTCAATACATGGATATGATCTATTGTGCTGTAGCCACTCCTGAATCCAGCTTGTTCTCTAGGTTGAGCCATGTCCATGTTACCTTCAAACTGTGTGAAAGAACTTTAGTGAAGATTTTATAAACTACTGATAGGAGGCTGATAGGTCTGTAGTTCCTGAGATCCTCAATGTCACCTTTTTTTATGTAGCAGGATCATTGTAGCGTTGTTCCAATCCTCAGGAATTTTCCCTTCATTAAGGCATCGGGGAAAATTTGGGCGAGTACTGTTTTGATTTCTCCACTTACTTCTTGTATGATGTCTACAGTAATTCCATCTTCTCCTGGAGCTTTTCCCTACTTCATGTTCTTGATTGCATGTGCAAATTTTGCTGGAAGGACTGGAAAAACTCTGGTACTGGTACCTTCCATGCTGTCTGGAGTACATGTATCATCCCTTTCATATAATTTGGAGTAGAAATCTTTCACTCTTGTCAAAATTTCGCCTCTATTTCTTGTTACAGAACCATCTTCTTTTCTCAGTGCCATAATCAGTTTTCTTCCCTTACTGAGATGTCCCTTTGCTATCATTAGGCTTTGGTTGTTTTCAATTGCTTTCCTCACTAGTTCACAGTTGAATTTCCTTACTTCTTCAGTGATACTTTTTCTTACTGTCTTGCATAGCTCTATATATTCCACTTTGGAAGTCACATCTTCTTTAGTTGTCCTCATCTCTCTTATTTTTTGCATCAACATTTTGGTTTTTCCTGATAATTTGTTCACATGCAACTTGTTCTTAGACCCAGCTAATTTTGTTGCTGTTTCCATAAGAGCTTTGGTTACTTTTTTGTTAACTTCAGAAATATCCACTTCTTCCAATGTTAGGCTTTCTAAAGCAGAGAATCTGTTCTTCAGTTCCAATTTGAAGGTATTATGGTGTTTTTTAAGGTTGGTTATGTCAATACATTTTGTTTGTCTTATGAGCTTGCCACGTTCGAGTTTAGTGTTGAGGTGCATCTTACATCTCACCAATCTATGGTCACTACCTGTGTTGAACTTGTTTAGCACACTGCAATCTTCTATGACAAATTTTTTGTTACACATAATAAAATCAATTTCACTTGTCTCCCCATTTGGATGTCTTCATGTCCATTTCCTGTGTGGCTTTTTCTTGAAAAAGGAGTTCAGAATGAAAAACCCTTCTGCCTCTGCAAACTCAACAAGAGTATTTCCACGCTGGTTTCTGTTGCTGTGACCGAATTTACCTACTGAAGTTTCATTCTGTTGCTGTGACCGAATTTACCTACTGAAGTTTCATTCTGTTGCCGTTGCCGTATTTTTGCATTGAAATCTTCCATAATTAAGTGCTGCTTACCTTTATTATTTAGATGACAAATTTCCTCATAAAATTCTTCAATTTCTTCTTCAGGATCACTTCTGGTGGGTGCATAAGTTTGAATAATCTAAGCCTTGTATCTTCTCGAGAGTTGGATAACGAATCGTGCAGCTCTGTCAGAGGAACTTGCAACTTCTACAACTTTATTCTTCAGTTTCTTGTTTATTATAAATCCAACACCACTAGTTCTACCAGTATCTGTCCCACAATAGTAGAAGAGATGTCCACTTTTCAGTTCAATGAGATCTTCTCCTTTTCTCCTTACCTCACTTAGCCCAACGATGTCCCACTTGATCCATTGTAGTTTGTCTTCCAATTCAAGGAGCCTTGAATCAGAAGATATGGAGCATCCATTATACGAGCCAAAGTCAGCATCAGATGGCAGCCTAGTCCGGTCCTCCGGGGATTCTTTACAACCTCTGCCTTCATGTCGCACTGGCCACTGCCTTGGCCAGGTACATTCCAGATGCCGGAGACTGAGGGCCAAGATTTAAGTTGTGGAGTCATTTTGGAGGGGTTTGGCCATAACTCACTTAGCTGGCCCAGCTGGTTGGTGAGTGTGGGATAGCATTTCCTCTAATCCCGATGGTATAGTTATACCGCTATTGGCGGTCGTCAGAGCCCTTTTAGTAGGAACAGGATGCACCACGAGAAGGCGGGGTTGACATTTGTCAAGGAGAAGCTGTGATGTTACGCATCCCCTGACCTTACATCCCTTATACCATATCATCATCATCATCGTCAACCATTATCAATCCACTGCTGGACGAAGGTCTCCCCAAGTTTCCTCCACAACGGTCTGTCTTGTGCCAGTCTCCTCCATGTTACCCCTGCATACTTTCGAATTTCATCCACCCATCTCCCATGTGGTCTTCTTCTGGGTCTTTTCCTGTCCCTTGGAATCCAATCTAAAATTTCGGCTGTCCATCGATGATCTGTCCTTCTGGCAGTATGTCCAGCCCATTGCCATTTCAGGGATTTAACTCTGATCATGATGTCTTCCACTCTTGTCATTTTTCGGATCCACGAGTTCCTCTTCTTATCTCTCCTGGTTACACCAAGCATGCACCTCTCCATGCTGCTTTGAGTTGTCTGCAGCCTTTGTATGTCTCTTTTAGTTAAGGTCCACGTCTCTGCACCATACGTAAGCACTGGAAGGATGCATTGATCAAACACTTTTCTTTTAAGACATAATGGCATATTGCTCTTGAAAATTATGCTGTTTCTTCCAAAAGCTCTCCAGGCAAGTTTTGTACGCCGATTAATTTCTTCATCAATGTGACCCTCACTTGATATCTGCTGTCCAAGATAAACGTACGTGTCTGTTATCTCCAGCTTTTCTCCATCAATCGATAAATCTTCATTTCTTGTAAAAGCATTGAACATCACTTTTGTCTTCTGAAAGTTCATTTTTAATCCCACTTCTTTACTCTTGTCAGCAAGTTCCTGGATCATACTCTGCAGCTCTGATGGGGTAGTTGCAAAAATGACTACGTCATCAGCAAAACGAAGGTGGGTTAGATAATCTCCATTAATCTTTATCCCCTTGTTTTCCCAGCTCAGCAACTGAAAAACACCCTCCAATGTGGCATTAAAGAGCTTCGGAGATATGGTGTCACCTTGTCTCACTCCCTTTCCAATTTTTATGTGTGTTGTATTTTCAAACAGGCGAATCTTTGCACTTGCATTTTCATAGATGATATTAATAATATTAATGTATGCATCTTCAATACCGCAGGTTTTCAGAGCCATTGTAACTGCTGATGGTTTCACCGAATCAAAGGCTTTTTCATAATCGATAAAAGCCATGCACAATGGAAGTTCATATTCCCTCGCTCTTTCAATTAGTTCTCTCAGCACGTGGATATGATCTATTGTGCTGTAGCCACTCCTGAATCCAGCTTGTTCTCTCGGTTGAGCCATGTCCAGTGTTACCTTCAAGCGGTGTGAAAGAACTTTAGTGAAGATTTTATAAACTACTGATAGGAGGCTGATAGGTCTGTAGTTTCCGAGATCCTCAATGTCACCTTTCTTATGTAGCAGGATCATTGTAGCGGTGTTCCAATTATCAGGAATCTTTCCTTCATTAAGGCATCGAGTGAAAATTTGGGCGAGTACTGTTTCGATTTCTCCACTTGCTTCTTGTATGATGTCTACAGTAATTCCATCTTCTCCTGGAGCTTTTCCTCGCTTCATGTTCTTGATTGCATGTGCAACTTCTGCTGGAAGGACTGGAGGAACTCTGGTACTGGTATCTTTCATGATGTCTGGAGTGCATGTATCATCCCTTTCATATAATTTGGAGTAGAAATCTTTCACTCTTGTCAAAATTTCGCCTCTATTTCTTGTTACAGAACCATCTTCTTTTCTCAGTGCCATAATCTGTTTTCTTCCCTTACTGAGATGTCCCTTTGCTATCTTTAGGCTTTGGTTGTTTTCAATTGCTTTCCTCACTAGTTCACAGTTGAATTTCCTTACGTCTTCAGTGATACTTTTTCTTACTGTCTTGCATAGCTCTATATATTCCACTTTGGAAGTCACATCTTCTTTAGTTGTCCTCATCTCTCTTCTTTTTTGCATCAACATTTTGGTTTTTCCTGATAATTTGTTCACATGCAACTTGTTCTTAGACCCAGCTAATTTTGTTGCTGTTTCCATAAGAGCTTTGGTTACTTTTCTGTTAACTTCAGAGATGTCCACTTCTTCCGATGTTAGGCCTTCTAAAGCAGAGAACCTGTTCTTCAGTTCCAACTTGAAGGTATTATGGTGTTTTTTAAGGTTGGTTATGTCAATAGATTTTGTTTGTCTTATGAGCTTGCCACGTTCAAGTTTAGTGTTGAGGTGCATCTTACATCTCACCAATCTATGGTCACTACCTGTGTTGAACTTGTTTAGCACACTGCAGTCTTCTATGACGAATTTTTTGTTACACATAATAAAATCAATTTCACTTGTCGTCCCATTTGGATGTCTCCATGTCCATTTCCTGTGTGGCTTTTTCTTGAAGAAGGAGTTCAAGATGAAAAACCCTTCTGCCTCTGCAAACTCAACGAGAGTATTTCCACGCTGGTTTCTGTTGCCATGACCGAATTTACCTACTGAAGTTTCATTCTGTTGCCGTTGCCCTATTTTTGCATTGAAATCTCCCATAATTATTTTCAAGTGCTGCTTACCTTTATTATTTAGATGACAAATTTCCTCATAAAATTCTTCAATTTCTTCTTCAGGATGACTTGTGGTGGGTGCATAAGTTTGAATAATCTGAGCCTGGTATCTTTTCGAGAGTTGGATAACAAGTCGTGCAGCTCTGTCAGAGGAACTTTCAACTTCTACAACTTTATCCTTCAGTTTCTTGTTTATTATAAATCCAACACCACTAGTTCTGCCAGTATCTGTCCCACGATAGTAGAAGAGATGTCCACTTTTCAGTTCGATGAGATCTTCTCCTTTTCTCCTTACCTCACTTAGCCCCACGATGTCCCACTTGATCCTTTGTAGTTCCTCTTCCAATTCAAGAAGCCTTGAATCAGAAGATAGGGAGCGTCCATTGTAAGTAGCCAAGGTCAGCATCAGATGGCAGCCTAGTCCGGTCCTCCGGGGATTCTTAGCACCCTCTGCCTTCATGTCGCACTGGCCGCTGCCTTGGCCAGGTACATTCCAGCTGCCGGAGACTGAGGGCCAAGATTTAAGTTGTGGAATCATTTTGGAGGGGTTTGGCCATAACTCACCACGCTGGCCAAGCGGGTTGGTGAGTGTATGATAGAATTTCCTCTAATCCCAATGGTATAGTTATACCGCTATGGGCGGTCGTCAGAGCCCCTTTAGTGGGAACAGGATGCACCACGAGAAGGCGGGGTTGACATTTGTTAAGGAGAGGCTGTGATGTTACGCATCACCTGACCTTACATCCCTATACCATATATTATACCATATATTTGCCTCTAAATATCCAATTGAAAAAAAAAAATCCTTTCTTTTGATGCCATTTATAATGAAGACAATTTTAGGTATAGTTCCCCGACCCTCTTTTTTTCATTTTTTCAGGTACGATATCCCCCATTTCTCTGCTTCTAAAAGTCCTATTTGAAAAATCTTTTCTGCATCGGATACAGTTGCTGGCAACAAATGCTTTACATGCAATATCTAATTTTTGGTGAAGAATAATTTGGCCACCAGGTAGTGTAAGTGCTTATTTCTGTTTCTGATGTATTTGCTGCAAAATCTGAGCTTCTGAAAATTTGATTGAAAGAATTCTTTCATGGACCGATATCACTGCCCTTGGAAAACCTTTTGAGAACATATTCTGCTTAAAATAGTTCACAGTTTTCCCACTAGGAGACGTAGATATAAATTTTACTTTTGTCAATATCTGCCGTTTGCAACAATATTGGTGGGACTAAAAACCCGACTGAAAAAATCCTTTTTCGGTCGGATACTACTAACCACGAAAACATTTTGTGTGTATTTCTTTTCCAAAATATTGCACAATTTCGCCGCTAGGGGCGAAAATATTTAATTGTATAAAGATGCGGAGCATTATCCATTTTGAACCATGCACTGCTTCTACACTAGGGGCATAGAGGCCAAACCCTTTCCTTCTCTATCTGCATTTCCTGGAGAGGTATTTTGAAAGTTATTTTTTCCTTAGCATAGCTTTTGCCATGAAGAATACTTTTCGCATATTTTCAACTTTTCCATATGGAAAATTTTTCCACTAGGGGGCGTAGAGTTATATCATGTTTGCTTCTATATTTCTTTTAACTGTTCGACTTGAAAATCTCCTTTTCTGTGATAAGAAACTTTTTGTGCATCATTTGTTAATTTTGGTAACATACTTTTTAGCCATTGGTGGAAGTAAGTAGTTGTTTCGAGTTCTGGATGTTTTACGATTGTAGAAATCCTGTTGATTTTGGTTTCTAATTGGTTCCATTGACTATGAATGACTTTGATAAATTTTACTTGCGTCAAAAAGGATTCAAAAGACATGCTCATTACAACCGAAAATTCGTGTCATCTTGTTTAAAAAAAAAAAAAAAATCAGTTAAATTATTTTATATGTTGCGCAACATTTTTCTTAGCAGCACGTTTTTTGCTCTGACGCTAGGGGGTGTTGATGTGCATTTCTGTTTCTAACTGTATCTCCGCTTATACGAATATTATTGAACAGTTTTTTTTCTAATTGAAGATATATTCTTCAAGTATATCTTAAAAGGACCCCCTCCTGTTGTTACAGACGAGGAGTGCCTTTATTCTCTAAAGGTACTGTGTGTCCCTTGCACTCGGGTCTTCAGAATGCGTCGCCCGGCCAGCCGGAATTTTACTGGGCTTTTTATGTTGTATTGTTCCACCCCTAAGACCACAATTTTCTGGACTCCTTGGGTACCTTACCGTAGTTCAGAAATTTGTAAAAGCTGTCTGGGAACGCAATTTCCCCAGAGTTCCCAGAAGCCAAACAGCATCTATTGTCAAGTCTTCTGTTCCCAGGATTTCAAGGAGGGGACCAGCAAGAAGAAGAAAATCTCCTTCCTCATCATGTGATGAGGATGAAATAGACGCTGCCTACACTAAATGAAAACTACTTTCTCGAGCAAACGTAGGTGCTAGCCTGTTTGCTGCCTTTTTTGGTGCTTTATCACATTCTCGCAGTAAATAAGATTACCCTCTTGCCACTTTCCTCAATGTGTTAGCACCTTCTCACAGTAAGTTGTAGCTAAGCATCTTACTGCTGTCAGTACCTTTCCCTTCTCGCAACTTTAGTTGCCATGTGGACATGCACTTCTGGGTGCTATTTCAGTGGACTTGCAGTGGGGGAGGGAGGGGGGTCACAATACTTTGGCATTTTATTTTTCTTTCAATTCCCCTGTAAAATTGGTTAGGTCAAAAATTTCAGGTAGGTTTTTAGTAATTTTGTTTGCAATTTTGTAAGGTCTTTTTTACTTTTAGTTTTTGGAGACCTCTGAGATCACTATCTAATAAATTCATTTTTCTGTTACAGAGAGCATTTTGCCAGCACCTATCTTGAGCCCGCTTCATTTGAAATTTATGTTTTTATTAATTCTTTATGGGGCTTTGTTAGTTACTTATTTTGGGAGTGCAGATAGTTGATTACTTTATTAGCTTTATTTTAATTAAAGTCCATTAACTTCGTATTCGTATTTATTTTTTAATGCATGCCGTTCGCTACAGTGAATATTGGAACATTATGCATTCGCTACAGTGAATTGGGAACATGATGCTTTTTAAATAATGCACAGTTTTCCCACTAGGGGCATACATGTCAACTTTTTTCTTGATATATCTGCTCCAAGAAGATGTATTTTAAAAATTCTATTTCTTTAGGATAGCTTTTTCTATGAAGAATAATTTTTTTCAAATTTTCTTGTTTTTTATTATAGAAATGTTTTCCGTCTGAGGTCGTCAGCGTATATTTCCTTGTGAAGGAGTTTAGTCGATTCTAAAAATCCGTTAGAAAAATCCTTTTTTGGTAGGATACTCTTTGTTATGAAGAGTATTTTGCACCCATTTTCTTTTTTTAAGTAACGCACAGCTTTTCCCCTTGGGTGCGTGAATTCTATCACGTAACAGTCTATACCGCTGAACCATTTCATTATGACCACCTCCAGCCTAGAGAAATAAGTGCGCCTGGAGACCGAATGGTGGTGCAGGTGAAGTTCCCAGAGCAGTATATATACAACCCAAGGACAGGCTTTCGGTTAGTAGAGTGTTCTGAGTCAAAATGGGAAAAGCTTAAGTTGTTGAAGAAATTCGTGCCAATAACACTAACTGTTAGAATGCCATCGTGCCAATAACACTAACTGTTAGAATGCCGTCGTGCCAATAACACTAACTGTTAGAATGTTATATCGTGCAACAACGGCATTTTAACAGTTAGTAATGGGAAAATATGCCGATTTATTGGAGTTTGATAAAGGACACATTGTGGTGGCACCAAACTGAGATTTAGCAGTTTGATAAAGGACAACTGTGATGGTCTCGGAAAGGTTGAGGGTTGTTCACGTGCCACTGTACTGAGTACGTATCAAAAGTGGTGCACAGATGGCCAAACGATGAACCGTTGTCCAGCTGTGTGTCGTCCGCAGCTCATTGATGCCAGTGTGGAGCGGAGACTGTCGCACATTGTTCACAGCAACCGCAGGGCCACACTGCTACAAATCACCCACAGCTACAACAGTGGTGATCAGGGCAATGTGTCACAGCACACAGCTCATCGCAGCCTTCTGCGCATGGGCCTGCGTAGCCGAAGACCCAGCCGGGTCCCCATTCTCACTGCACGTCATCGCCAACAACGCAGGAAATGGGTCCAAGATCATCGAGATTGGACCATGGATGATTAGAATAAAGTGGCCTGGTCTGACGAATCAAGATTCTTGGTGCATCATGTAGACGGCCAAGCACGGATACGCCGATTACCAACGGAGGCCATGACACCTGGATGCACTGTTGAGTGGAAACAGGGCGTCGGCGGCGGTGTTATGCTGTGGGCGATGTTTTCTTGGGACACTTTAGGCTCCATTATCCCAATAGCACAATCCCTAATAGCTGTCAGGTATCTATCTGAACATCGTTGCGGGCCAAAGTTCACACATTCATGGAATGCTGAAATTGGGAGCTGGCACTCTAATTCATCTTTTGTGTTTGGTACGCACGGGTACATTGTGACGTTAAACTTTCATAACTCGCACATTCACAAGTCACAAGTAACACATCGTATTGTACAGAATCTGCATGTGAGGATTAACTGTAATTGTCGCATGATATTTCAAGGAACATTTCCTAAAAACAATAATCATCTTGTACATAAAGCGTCATCGAAACCCTTTCTTGAAACAGTTTCGTAGCAGCAGTACTTTGATGTGCGTTGCTGCTGGAGCAAATGCAAAATTTTTTACGAGGGTTTCTCGATGAATTCGAAGCCACAGAATAATTTACTGATATTGACAGTGCCAGTCAGTGTTATGAAGCCTTCTCTCCACCGCCTGTGAAGTAGCAGAACACAGAACGCGCTCCGGAAGTAATGAAGAGCTTCAAGAAGCGATGAAGGAAGGCATGTATAGATGGATATGATAAAGACTTTTATTACCAAGGCTAACACAATTGAAACAAACATATGATAGGTAATGTTGAAACTGTGGAGAACTGCGTTGGTAATTAATGACATATCGTTGCCAGAATAGAATACATCAATATGTTAAGTTTAGAATTTTTTTTTTTTTTTTTTTTTTGATTGGAGGCTTAACGATTACCATGAGCAACTCAATGGGCTATAAGCAGTCGCCCGTCCCTAATTTAGGGTCACTGGTTCCAGGGAATGGAGAGAGCCAGTGCTGTAAGACAAACACAACATACATGCCTCACCGGGATTTGAACCCGGACCCCTTTCGGACGAATGATCAGAGGCCATCGCTTAGACCACTGCGCCACCAGGGCGGCTTAGAATTTATTGAGTGCCTCTCATATTTACATGGAATAGCATACGTATTAACAGCAAAAGTGTTCGTGCCACCCCGGCGGAACAGTGGTCTAAGAGCTGGCTTCCGACCATTCCTACGAGATGGGTCCTGGTTCAAATACCGGTAAAGCATGGATATCGTGTGTGTCTTACGATACTGGTTTTCTCCCTTTTTCGGAACCAGTGGTCCTAAATTAGAGACGTGACTGTTAATAGCCCACGGAGTTGCTCACGATGGTCGTTAACCCCCCACCCCCACCCAAAGTGTCCGAACATGGAAGTAATAAATGACGTTTTGTTTGTCAGTTTGTATGCTCAAACGATGATCACTTTGCAACGATTGATATTTCAAATATCTTGACTATTATGGTATTGGATATATGTCTTGGTGCAAGTAACACCATTATTTGTTTGAAATTTTGTATTAGAGTCTGAAGTTTTTCTAACATTGTGCACTTTACATGACACTTGGCGCTGTTTTAAACACTGTACAGGCTGTCGTTACCGTATGTTAACGAGTGATACCTTTTCTTCAGGGTTATCACAGGATACAGCAAATGAAGTTAAAGGCATCTCCTGTCCACGTGACTCGAAATTAGAGGGCATATGACTGATGCATAATCAAAACAGAGACGATCTCTTGGCTAGCCAGTCAGGGTCAAAGGCTGACTGAAGATAAATACTGGGTCGTCCCTGTTTTGTTCTTTCTAGCTTTTGGAACAACATTGATCCTAAAAACATAAATACCCCTAAATGCCCTTCTTTCTTTTTTAATTCCTTTTTCGTTTTATACGTGTTTCCCTCTCTTGATACATGATAATGAATTCATAATAAGAACTAGCAGCAACTTTTCAGCTTATGCATATGCTACCTTTTTGTACTTTTTGATAGACTTATTCCTTAGTACAGGTTGTTCACAAATAAATAATCACTATATGATAATTGGGAATAAGTTATTTCCTATCACATGAAACCAGCTAAGTGATATTTGATATCTATTGCAGCTTGTATTTTAATTGTATTTCTTTAACAGTTTTTCTGTTTCTCTGATGACAGTTACTCCACCTTGCGTATTGCAGAGGGATTTTGAACTTTATCTTCTTGCCTTCAGAGTTTGCCAATCCATCCACTATTCTGGTTGTGATCATCATTTCAACATGTTGACAGCCCCCTATATATTTACACCTACATAGGATGCCTTACTACATCATTCTATCAACACACAGCAGCTGCTTAATCAGGTGGCAATACAGAACAGAATAGCCACAAGCGAATTTATTTATTTAGAAAATAAACAGTTTTATCTGCAGTATCAAAAGCTTCATTATTGCTGTTTCACGATTGTTGACCTCGACCTCCTTCCACATAATTGTTCAATTCAAAACAAGGAAAAGGTAACAAAATTTTGATAAATATTCTTCTAAAATAATCGTTGCCGCCCCAGTGGCGCAGTGGCCTAAGCGATGGCTTCTGATCATTCATCCGAAAGGGGTCCAGGTTTGAATCCCGGTGAGGCATGGATGTTGTTTGTCTTATGGCACTGGCTCTCTCCCTTCCCTGGAACCAGTGGCCCTAAATTAGGGACGGGCGACTGCTTATAGCCCATTGAGTTGCTCCCAGTGGTCGTTAAACCTCCAATAAAAAAATCGTTGCCAGGAAATATCTCCGAATCTCTACTCCTCCGCGTACGTAACATTGCTGTCTGACTCTTGTTTTAAGTATAGCTTTGTTTTGTTACTGACAAGGGAGATGGAATAATTCCCTCCTTCAAGCACTTATCAGCACACAGACATTCTTTCTTCTTTGTAAGTTGAACCGCCATTCACAAGTGAAATCATAAACACAGATAATCTTTTACTTCTGCAGTTTCCATTATAGATAACATTATTCATCTACTACTGAAAAAAAAGTACTTCTGAAATGTAGTTAATTGTTAGCACATACCATTTGGAAAATTTAGTTCTTATTTGGTTAAATCAATCAGCGAAACAATATAATGAAATGAAATGATTTCCTCTTTATTTGATAGCATACTGTAAGCTCTGGAATTGGAGGGAAAGCTTACGGCCCCAGTAGAAATATTGAGGGAGGGGTGCCCACCTAAATTTAAAGAATTGAAAGATAAGTTGTTGAGCTGTGAATGATAGAAGGAAGACCTGAATCGAAAGGCAAATGGTTTTCCTTAAAAAATGGCGAGGTGAATCCTGCGATCATTACATTCGGGATATCATACAATTTCGTTCTCGTCAATAATGTTTGGCTATGGCGCCATTGTATACTAGTTCTGTTCTACCCAGCAGAATAAATGCTTTCAAATATTGTATTATTGAATAAAGTGTACTCTATTCCAGCACCAAAATATCAAAAAGCAAACAGTAAATCTTAACTTACAGCATCAGTTTTTGATATTTTCCAGGCTTTGGTGAAATCCTTTACTTGCATAAATATTTTCTTCAAAGCTACTAAAATTATCGCAGAAAGTATACACTGAAAGAAATAAACAAAACAATAACAGACTATCAAACTTCTCAAAGAGATGTCAGGTACTTTAAATGGAGAGTAAATAAGCAAAATGTAACTATCAGAGAGAAAGCTACTTTCCTGATTCAGTTTAAAGGTTGCACATGCATTTGCTTTATGTTGATCATCTTTTCTTCGTCATGTCTGTGTTATTTAACTCAAAAAGAAATTTATCTTAAGGATTTTAATCCTTTAGATAAATTGCGAAATATTCTCCTCAGTATATTTACGTGTACTGAGGAGAAGAAATGGATAATTTACATGAAATCCTAAAACTTAAATTTATGCTGTGTGTATTTATTCTACCGGGATTCTCAAAAAAGATTGAAACAAGCTTTTATTTTATCATAGATACATACTTTCAATTAGAAAATACTCAAAATGATGTAAAGACTTAAGACATGGCAGTTGCACACCTGCATTTGTCATTTGCATAAGAATAAAAATAATAATTTTTTATACAGCCTTCGCAAAAAAAAGTTCAATTAATAAAGTTGCGCAGTGTCCTAATTAGTTAAAAAAAAAACCCTGTTCTATTTGCAAAACACACGGAGATATTCCCGATAAAAATTGTAAAAATGTATCGTCTGGAGCCCATTTACTGGCGAACGGTAGCTTGTTTCGCTGCATAGCTTAGTAGTACTCAAAGCGAGTAAGGGAAGGCTCTCGTGCGTGCAAGAAGATGATACATTTTTTACGATTTTCAACGGGAATATCTCCGTGAATTTTGCAAGCAGAATGACCGGGTTTATTTTTTTAGACTAATTAGGACATTGCGCAACTTATTTTGATTGAACTTTTTTTTCTGCAAAGGGTGTATAAAAAATTAATTTCTTTATTTTTATGCAAATGCCACCCACAGGGGTGCAACTGCCATGTAGTAAGTCTTTACGTCATTTTGAGTATTTTTCTAATTGAAAGTATGCATCTGTTATCAACCGTTGAAGAGATAAAAGTTTATTTCAATATTTTTTGAGACACCAGGTGTAAATGTAACAAGTAACAAGAGCTGATACATATTTTGCTATCAGCCAACACTGATGGCAAAATATCAGCTTATGTTTCTACACACATGCCCGTGGCATTTATGAAAAAAAGTGTATATCACTGACCCTTTCAGTGTGCTGTCAGTCTGTGGCAGGCTGGGAGCACAAAATCTGCCGTTAAGTCGAAGTTAGTTCTGTCCAAGGTGTTTCCATGAGGGTTTTCTGTTATCAAGAGTATAAGCCCTTTCAGAAGATATTATTTGTTTTGGCTCTGAACAAGTGGAATATAAAGAACCTAATTCACAGTTTGGCAGACAATAACAGAAGGTCCCTTATGCCATGTATTATATTACTCACATTGTTCTGGTGAAACCACTATGTGCCGTCCTGGTAACGCTGTGGTTTAAGCGCTGGCTTCTGATCATTCGTCCGAGTGAGCCCAGGCTTGAGTCCCTCCCGTGTGAGTCATAGATGGTGTGCTTGTCTTATGGCACTGGCTCTGTCTCCTTGAAACTAGTTGCCCCAAATTAGGGACAAGTAACTGCTTATAGCCCTTAGAATTGCTCATTGTGGTCGGTAAATTCCGAATGAGGAAAAAAAAAAAACTCTTTGGCAATCGAAGGCATAAGAAGAGAGTGTTCTGCTGGAATATGAGCAACTACACTGCAATGCTACCTTCTCTAACTCCAGTGTTGAGGTTATTTGCAATTGTAATGAGCACAACGTTACTGTGTGCTCATTACAGTTGCAAATAACCTCAACAATACCCAGCTGCAAGTAACAAGAGGAATAAAAGTTTTCCTAGTTTGAATGATTTAAAAATAGCGTTTGACAAGAAGCAATTTTTTAATTTTGTTTTTGGACTCAGCATTCACTCCAACGTTTCACTGAGCCGCCACATTATTTCTAATTTAATATTCGTTCCAAAAGGAGTAAAGCTTTTTGTCTCGAGTTAGGCGATGTTTTCTCTTTAAATAAGTGTAGCATTATGCAAATTCCAAGGCTACACAACTGTTTAGTGTTATTCTCACATCTGAGGTAATGTAACAAGTTCAGTTCTGAAACTTGTTGATACTGCACCGAGAATGCATATTGCATGCTTTTCCCCACACCCCAAACTATGTTCAGTCTTTTTCACATCAGTGGCGGCTTCAGGTGAAGTAGGTGAAGTGCCTCTTCACCTATTTTACTCAAAATAAAATTTTATTCAGTATTTTTTATAATATATTCTTTTTTGCCTTTATTCAGTTCCAAAATACTCAAAATTTTGAATAGATATTAATTTACATGGCGTGCTCAATACGGAAACCAAATCCTTATACGCAAAGCAGTGCAAGTGAAGAGCCAAAATGAGAATGCTTGGAAGTCTGCAGTTTGCCGCCGAGTTGTCATGGTAACCATGACATCACCCTGCCCAATCTGCTCGCTCAAGTGAAGTGTTTCAGCTTCAGGCGCCTTACCTCTTCATCTTTCAGTTTTTGAGCGTAAAGTCGTGAGAGATCACGGTGGAGCGGGCGGACTACCAGGGTACCTTGCAATCTGCCAGGGCTTTTTCCTTGTGGTGCTGTGGTATATTATTTTCTGAAAGGAATTTGTTCTTTCGTGCTTTGTGGTTATTTGTTGAAAGCTTTAACTGATATTTTAGGTTTGTGTACAATTTAACTGATAGTGATAGTTTTTAGTATGCATCCTGTGGATGACATTGTTTGTAATTTATTGCAAACTCCATTTAATCTGTGGAAAAATGAAGATAAAAGAGACATTAAGCTTTAAGGACGACCGGCGGATTCACTGACAACTGTTGCCAAGAACGAAATCAAGAAGAGCGATAAATCTAACAACATTAATTTTAAAAATTGTTGGTTTACTGAATATAAATGGATTTGCAGCACTTCTGTGTTAATTTTTTTTTTAGCCCTGCTTACTTTTTAGTAATAAACATGCGGCGTGGAATAAAGACGGATTCTCAGATTTATTAAGCGTAACACGGTCACTTTACAAACATCGTGATTCTAGCGAACACTTGAAATGCGGATTAATGTAAAGGAATTTTGAAAACATTCAAAACACCATTGCCGATGCCCTGAGGAAGAATGCTCGGCTTTTGAAAACACATTTTAGCCGCCCCAGTGACGCCGTAAGGACTAGCATTCCATGGCCATGACGAAAGAATGGGCTCGATAAATCGTGGAAATTTCATTGAATTACTTTCATTGTTGATATGAAGAAGTTCTTTAGAAATTGAAAATCAATACAAAAGGATAAAAAACTATTCAAAATGAATTAATTGAATGTATTTCTGAATATATAAACGATCACGTCAAAAATTAAATAATTTTTTATTGTTGATTCGGAAGGTGTATTGGTTGAGGGATTTTTGGGTTTCCATGATGTAAATGAAGGTAGAACGTCAGGAGCTTTATACAAAATGCTAGACAAAACTTTGGAACAGTCTGATTACCAACACAAATAAATAGGACAATGTTACGATGGGGCAAGTATAATGTCTGGACACTTAAATGGGCTACAGAAAAAAAGTCAAGGATAAAGCTTCTCAAGCTGTTTTTGTTCATTGCTTAGTTAATCTTTTGAATCTTGTATTACACCAGAGTTTTTCTAAAATTTCTAAGTGTCGAATACTTTTTGCAAGCCTCAGTGAAATTGCTTAGTTTGTTCACCATTCTGCGAAGCGGTCTTACACACTTATATCAACAACAGCAAGACGCAGACCAACCATAACAGAAACTCGATGGTCCTCCACTTCGAAATTAGTAAGTGTAGTTGTTGAAGATTGGGATAAATTGAAGGAAGTGTTCGGATTTCTGACGAATAGCAAATAATCGGACCAAAAGTCAATTCATCTTGCCAAGGAGTTTTTGAATGATATGAACACTTTCGAATTTACATTTTTAACTCCACCGATCTATTATTCGAACTTTCAAAGAAAAAAATAACTAAACATGAACTACTGTAACTCAAATTAAATAATAAAAAAAAAAAAAACCTCGTGAAATTTTGAGCCATAAAAGGAACGATGAGTTATTTGAAACACAGTTTGGAAAAGCTAGCAAAATCACAGAAATAAGTACGGGAATATGCTGCTCTTACACAGGAAACAATTTTTCAAAATTATAAACAATTGTATTTTGAAATTTTGGACCACATTCTTATGGAAATGGATATAAGATTTCAAGACTGTAAGAAAATTTCAATTCGTCTGACTTGCTGACACAACCAAATTCGAATAATTTAATGCATGCTTTCCCTCTCGCGCTTTTGAAAATCTACATTTTTATGGAAACATATGTACTAAACACCAGCACTTTAAAAATGAACTGAATCTTGTATATGCCAATGACAAATTAAGGAATATATTGACTCAAGAACTCCTTCGAGTGTTTCACGGAGACAAAGACATTTTTACAGAAGATTATAAATTGGTTTTCCTCAGTTTAACAATTCCATCTACAAGTGTGCCAGTGGAAAGAAGTTTTCTTAAAAGAATACAAACTTGCTCAAGAAAACCTAGTTCCCAAGATGGACTTGCTTCTTTGCCACATATTTCTATTCAGGAAGACATTTTATTGATTCTCATGAAGAAACAACCATCTTATGACGACATAAGCAACAAATTTGCAGCTTTAAAAGGAAGAAAAATTGATTTAATATACAAAAAATAGGTAAGTTCTCATTAAGGGATTTTCATTGTAGACAGTAGACATCTTTTCATGCTGCTCTTGTACCTCTTCACCTATTTTTCCAACCACGAGCCGCCACTGTTTCACACCCGTATGCAAGCATCTTTTACAAGTAGTAAGTGAGTGTAGACATTATACGTACTTGTTCTATCTGCTGCGGTTCTCAATCACCCTAAAAGATTTAATACATTCCTAAAACATTCGTGACACATGCGCAATATAAGAGTCGCACAGATTACTTTGTCGACTCACCCATTTTTTCCGCATCAAAACTTAGGAATTCCCAAACTTTAAAAAACGTGCAAAAAAAAAAAAAAAAAAAAAAAAAAGAGCCAATATATTACGTTCTACATTCAGCCTTTGACTTCAGTGGTAAGTACTGTATTAAGGATCACACGAAAAAAATATCCCTTTAAGGGCCAGTAGATTTACCCTATCTTGTTTCTTCATTTTGTCTTTGGATTCTCTACAATTTATTTTTAAATAAAATGGGAATTTATGGAACGTAAGCGCTTGAATGGCTCTCAGACTTAAAAATTTCCATTTTGCTTAGTAATCCAATGAGAAATAGCGAAGAACTTTAAATGTCGCCTTAGGTTAGCAGCTTCACATGAACTTAAGGCATATTTCATTACAGTAGTTCAAATGTCATTACGAGAGAATATGTCTCACAGTTGGTGCTTCGCGAGAACCACGTACAGAATACTTGGATCTTGTTAACATTATGTGTTTTGATATTGGCACGAACCTCATTTATTTTACTTTTAACATTTACTTAGTCGAAATTTCAAAGTATTACTTTTAAGTTAGGACAAAATGTGATTTCAATAATGATGTCCGCGAATCTTGTGTTCATTCATTCTTCACCAGTTAAAAAATGGAGTGTTTACTAAAAAGCTCATGAAAACCTTTAAAAATGCATTTTCGCTTTTAAACGTTTGCTCATTAACATAAATATGCAAATGAAAAGAGCTCTTCCTTTCTACCTTCCCGTTTCTTTAGCGGTATTTTACCGACTTCTTCGATAAAATACCCCAAATCCAGTATTAAGGAGCGTCTCTCCTTAATTTGTGCTCCAGGGAAACGATACAAAAACTAAAAGTAATGATAAACGAAGGACAAACGCTACATCTATGCTTGCTTCAAGTCTCAAACCCAGGGTCTCGGCTCAAGTAACTGAAGCTCTTAACGATGACAACTTGCATGCGGCTTTTCTGATGGGATGCTGTTTAAATGTATTAACATAACCTGTTTTCATTGCATTTTATACACTCGCTGACAATGAAATTTGTGCACCAACAAGGAAGCATCAGATTGAACTGAAATTTTATGGACGTAATGATACAGATGAATGATGCACATGATGGCAGAGAAAGAGCTGCAGGATAATTACAGAAAGATCTGTGACACACAGTCCTGTCATCTTCAATAGTGCATAGCGCATCCCACCACCTTGTGCGGTGATACATGCTGCAATATGGTCCGGCATGGAAGCAGACGCCTGATGTTGTCCTGCGGCAGACTGGTCCACACGTGCTGGACGGTGTGCTCCAAATCCTGGATAGTGCGGCTCGGCGGCAGGCGGCATTTCAACTGGTCCCACACATGCTCGATAGGGGACATGTCCGGGGAGCGGCAGTTCATGGAAGTGTCTGGACATGACGTAGGCAGTTCTGGGTAACACGATTCATGTGCGGGCGGGCATTATCCTGCTGGTATAGCGCACCTGGAATCCCGGCCAGGAATGAGAGCACATGAGGCCGCAGGATCTCATCCACATACCGTTGGCCCGTCAATTAACCACGTACCACTACTAGAGCTGATTGGCTATCGTAGGCTACAGCTCCCCAAACCATAATGCCTGCAGTGGGGGGGGGGGTATGGCGCTCGATAGCGAGGTTGGGATTATGCTGTTGACCCGGAGGCCTTCACACTCGGACACGATGATCATCTGTCCCCAAAACGAAGTGGCACTCATTGCTAAACACCACACGTCGCCAGTCTGTGGTGTTCCACGTCGCTCTGGCCTGGCACCACTGCACACGGAGCCGGCGATGTTCCAGTGTTAATGACGGAACACGTAAGGGACGCTGGGATCGCAGATTCGCTTTCGCAAGGCATCGGGAAATGGTTCGTGGGCACACAGGAACCGCTACATCTGCCTGTATAGTGGGCAAGGTCACTGTGGGATCCGTTCGTGCTGGGCGCACGATCCGTCGATCCTTTTACCGGTGGCCCTCCTGGTCCGTTCGGAGCCGCTTCGCCGTGTGGCAGTGCCGTCACGTGTCTACTGCTCCCAACACAGCCGGACGGTATGGTCAGAACGATCCACTTGGCGGGCTATACGGCGCGCCGACCACACTGCGGTTTTCAGCCCGATGATCCGGCCTCTCTCAAAGTCCGTAAGTTGTGTGAATCGACGTCTCTGGCGTCTACCCGGCATTCTTGTCACTCTGTACTCTTGCCCACGTCGGCCGGTGCTTTTTGCTTGCATAGGGCATCAACTACACGCCGGTTTATAAGGCTGCCAGTTCGTGCTTTCAGCGCCTTCACAGGGTATGCAGTCTCATGCACACACACGAAATGTGGATCATTTGCATACCAGCACACACTCTAGCTATTTGAAAAGTTTTGCGGTTGTAGCATGTTTTCTTCTAGGTGTGCAAATTTCATTGTCTGTGAGTGCATATTCAGCATTATAGGTCTCATACAACATTTATATGTTGCACTATGTATTCCAGAAAATCCTATCTGCTGAAAAATTACATAGAGTTCAATGTCAAGTTTTATTATTCTAGAAACACATGTGCTCATTTCATTTGGTTAGAGGTTTCATTCAAAATATAATAATAATAGTCCAGAATGTGTCCTAATAAACAAAGAGGAAGACAAAGGATATACGAACTTTTGTTTTGGTTTAAATAAACAAAGAATTCTAGCTGGTAAAATTAAAGTTACAGAAATTCAAGATTTTAGCTACTGTATTTGAGAGGACGAAGGAAGTGAATAAAATTGCTGATTTTCTAGTAGCACTTCAGTCACTTGTAGAATATACAATTTCGGTGGCAGCCATTTTGAAATCTTTCGCGGATGCAGAACTATGAAGATATCTAATACAGTGAATATCGAAAGCAGTGCTAGTGCTATATTCGGGGCTGTCCTTTAGGTGACAAATCGTAGAAATAAGCTGAACACAGGGTCTTTTAGTGTTAAAGGTAAAATTATGTTTTCTACCTTGATCATCACAGAATATTTCTATTGCCCATTACTTGACATGGCTGAGATTTTAGATTTAAATTTAATATGATCATTCTGGAGGCCGAGTGGTCTGAGGTGCTGGCTTCGGATCAGTCGTCCAAGATTGGTTGGGGTTCGAGCCCCAAATGAGGCATAATAGTACACCTGCCCGACAGTGCTGGCTCTGTCGCTTCCCTGAAACCAGCGGCTCCAACTTTGGAACGTGCGGCTGCTTATGGCTATCAGTGTTACTCATGGTGGTCGTTAAACCACGAAATAAGAAAAAAGTTTCGTGAAATATTACTTAACAGGGTAAATAAATGTATCCACTTGAGTTTCGATGTGGAAGAACATCGTACGAAGTCAGCAGAGAAAATGCAAGTTTACCCCTTAAACCTTATCACTTTGCTCAGAGCTTCTTATTTCGGTTAACTTACAACACTAAAGAAAACTTCCGTGAATAAATAATTCTTCACAATTTCATGGAAGGCAAATATAAATGTTATTATCAGCACATACATGATGTATTCTTTATTGTTTCCCACACAGCTGTCTTGGCTGAAAACTTGAAAATTATAAAATTTCCCATGTAACCATCTTGGCTACAAAACTTGAAAGTTGCTCCTCTTGGGAGTTGGAGTCGAACCCGCATCTTCCGATTTCATTTCGAGCAGGCTGCCGTTACACCATCGGGAGATGCGGGCTTGATTCTCACTTTGGAGCAATGCAATTTTCAAGTTTTCTGAAGAGATATGGGCAAAACAGTGGTATCTATGTGCCTGTAATGATATCAGCTGGTTTTTTTTATTTTTTGAGTATATTTCTTTTTTTCAGTTATTGGGATGATTTTTGAGGAAGTATATCCAGTACGGCGCAATTTTTTTTTTTTTTTTTTT
The DNA here is from genome assembly GCA_039090855.1 of Macrothele yani. Taxonomy (NCBI): domain Eukaryota; kingdom Metazoa; phylum Arthropoda; class Arachnida; order Araneae; family Macrothelidae; genus Macrothele; species Macrothele yani. The sequence continues at coordinate 1,656,521 of CM076995.1, read as the reverse complement.
TTTTTTGAGATATTCATAGAACCGTGTTTGCAAATTTTTAATGAAAGACAAATATATTCACGTGGAAAAGAAAAAGAACAAACAGCAATAGAAAAAAGGAAAGAAACTACAGCATGTATGTTACAACAGCATAAAACAGCAATTATTATTTCCGGAGAACTTCTCATTTCGACATACCTTTGGAAGGTGATAAAACACTGGCGCCAGGAACAGCAAAACAACCAAGAGAAAGCCACATGAAATTAGACCTGCTACCTGAAAGAAAAAAAAATAGCTTTCTTTTCCATGTCATTTTTCATGTTTCATGATTTCAAACACTACTTTGAATGTAATTGTTTTCGAGTCCTGATAAACAAGCACTCGTACTGTGTTTATGTTTGACTGGTAATACATTAATTATGAGAAGTAAAAATAAATTTGTTTGGTTTTTTACAATGAAAAGTTGACTTCATGAGTTAGGGAGAAAATTTATTGAGAAATATAACTTTAAACCCTCTTATGGATATCTTCTCTCTCATATGTCCTGCCTGGAAGAATTACTGAGTCTGTGACAACATTCCTCCAGCTTTTACAGTCTTGAAATATCCGTGAAGAATCAGGGACTCGTCTTGAACGTGGCTTCTGGCCTACTTTGACATTAATTTGTCCTGATTTCCCATTGAACATTTTTTAAGCAAAGAATTTTCTACTTTTGTAACATCTCCAAAATAACGAGCTCCCTTCTGTTACTGCTCTGAAGGAGGCTTTTGGATTACTTGATCACAGTTTTCTTTGATATCCACATATCTGGTTTCTGTCATGGATAAGAAATCCTGGACATTTTTTGATTGTACATTTCCTTCCAATACATCAACTTATGTCTTATCAGTTTAAGGTTAGCTCCTTTGCACACATGAGGAGTCACTGGGAAAATTAACATGCCAAACTAAATTCTGCCAGTTTGATCATTACCCTAGGGGTTTAAAACCTAGCAACATGATATTTGATAAAAACTCGTCTCTTGTTTATACCGTTTGATAACGTCTTCTTAACATTTCCCTTTACTTGTAACTGAACTAGAAGGACTTTCTTTCATGTCTATTCTGGTACAGCTAACTTTTTATGTTATCAACATATTGAAGTTGTATGTCATTCACTATCTTATTGAACTTCACTGTCGATATCATTCAATATCTACCTCATTTAATTTTTAGCATATAAATTTTGAAGATATGATGATGACATTCCTGTATCCTCTACTCTATTTCTATGACTTTTTCTTGTATTAAGATACAAATGCTAATATTTCGCCGTGCGTCCCATTTCTGACACTCTTGACGACAGGTTGTCGTGCTGCGCACACACAGGTGTGTTTCGGCATAATCCATATTTGCTAAATCATAAAACAAGTGGTACTTGAGTTTCTTTGCTTTTTAAAATAACGAGATATAAGTTTATTGGAGAAGACTTCTCTTAGAAATCAGCCTGCTCTTTTCTATTCATAGGTTTGTTGACAGCAGCACTTTTTGCGAAGCTTATATTCTTAGTTGTTCAGATAGTTTCCGTGAATGTTCGCAGTCACTGTGCAATGCTATCGCATTTTGAATTCGCTTTTGTCTGAACAATAATAATCCTCTTGTTCAGCATAAGAACCTCGTGTAAACAACAAACAAATAAAAAAGTAAAATATATAACAAAAAAGCAAAGAAAATTTTACAAGAAATCATTCTTGTAAAATTCTAATAATTTTCCAATTTGTTTTGACATAGACGAATGGTTTTCACTGCAAATTAAGCTTAAAAAAGAAACGGAATTTTCATTTGAGCGTCGTGATATCTTTATCCAAAACAAAGTACCAACGGACACTGCAAAAATTCCAAGCGCTTCTAGTCCTGGGATATCAATTTGAGTAGCACACCCGAATCAATTCTACAACTTAATGACCCTGAACAGAAAAAAACCTTTGTTCTGGCTAACAGCCATGAATTTACCAGCGAGCTCTTTTCGGTCCTTTTCACTTGAGGGGCGTGGGTGGGGGCAACGGCCTCTCTATATGTCTTTTATATTATTATGGCACTGCTCCATAGACACGACTTGCACCAACTTGCCTTACTGAACTCTTGTTAGAACTTTATTTTATCATCCATTATTTGCTACCCCTCAGGTGAACCTTTAGTTTTTCCCCAAGTGAATCACTGCTGGTATGTTTACAGTTTCTCCATTTGTGGCTGATGATAGTTCTTGGCTTCTACTCTCTTCCATTTCTTCTGGCATTGCTCCGACTTCGGCAAACATTTCCATTTTGACAACTTTCCATTCCAATTTTTCTCGTCTCTTTTCTTCTTTCATTAACTTGTCTGGTCTCATTTTTCAACACTCCGCTCCTCTCTCGTTGCCGGTTTCTCTTCTTTTTGTTTCCGGACCAACGTTCATTCATTCTGTCACTTCTCAGTCTCTCTATCGACATCTCCTCCTTTGTGATTCCCTTCAGTTACCGGTTCTTACCCTTCCTTCTGGAATTCATCGTTTTGTCTGGAATGCTACTCGACACTCGCTTAGTCGACCATCTGAGCGAGAGATTCAATGGCGATTTCTTCTTGACCGACTTCCTGGGCCGAAGGTCCTTCATCGGATTGGTTTGCTTTCTTCGCCCAATTGTCCTTTTTGTACTGTTACGGGCTCGTTGTTGCATATTTACAATTCTTGTCTAACCCTTCACTCTCTGTTTCGTCTTCTCCATTCCATTTTTCTACGGATTTGCTCCGAACTTCGTACTTTTCATGTCTTTAATTTTCTTGTTCCAAGTGGTCGACTTATTCCTCATATACCTCTATTATGCACATATCTTTTTATCTTGGCAAAGGTTTCCATTTATGAAATTTGGCTCTCTCTTCGATCCATCAGCTCTCTTCCAACGTTGACTGTGGCTCAATCTCTTGAACAGCGCTTTCAGACCGCCTTGCTTGCTCGTCTTCATCACGAGTATAGTGTGGCTACTGTTTCACAAACTCTCCCCCAATTTTACTCTACTTGGTCACTTTCTCTATCGTGGTTTACAGTCCGCGATAATGTAATACCACTGAATGTGTAGTTGTTTCGCCGTCTGTTTCGCTTCTTTGCTCTCTTTTGGCTGTGGCTAGTGCCCTGCCTCCAGTGATGCTCCTTTTGCTGTGCGTTTCGGTTGCCGTGGTTTCCCGATTAGTTGGCTTTTATTGTTCCTTGACGATTTTTTGGTAAAGTCTTTTTTCATTGGTTTTGCCTTGTAGTTCCTTTTTAGCACGTCTTTTGTAAAAAAGATCGTGTTTAATGTTATCAGTTTGTCCGTCCGTCCGACTGTACCCACGATATCTATCCAACTATTAGTCCGATTTGAAAAATTCTTTTTGTATTGGGAAGCTTGAAATATGCGAATGACGATCCTTCATTTTTTTTTACGATGTACAATTTCGCCGCTAGAGGGCGTAAATGCAGATGATGTCGAATTCAAAAATACGTTTTAATCCATATATTTGCTTCTAAGCATCCGATTGAAAAAAATATTTTATCTTTCGATTCCATTTATGTCGCAGAGTGTTTTAGATATAGTTGCTTTTTCAAATTACGCATAGATTTTCCGCTAGGGGTCGTAATAGTAAATTGCCTTTTCCCCGATAACTCTTCTTCTAAAACTCCAATTTGAAAAATTGTTTTCTTCAGCGGATACACCTCCTGATGGAAAATCTTTTCCATATAATTTCAAATTTTTGGTAAATAATACTTTGTCCTCCAGGGGGCGTAGGTGTTAATTTTTGCTTCTGATATATTTACCATAAAATCTGAGCTTCTAAAATATCGATTGAAAAAATTCTTTCGTGGACTGATGCCACTCACATCGATAAACCTTTTCGGAATATTTTTTTCTTAAAATATTTCACAGTTTCTCCGCCAGGGGGCGTAGATGTATATCTTATTTTCGTCAATATCTCTACGTCTAGAAGTCCGATATGAAAAATTTCTTCTTTGTTGGATAGTGTTTTCAGTGTCACATGTTTTTCATATAATTTCAAAATTTTCAAGTAATTCATAGGCTTTCCGCTAGGGGGCGTAGAGGTAAATTGCGTTTCCCCCTATATCTCTGCTTCTAAATCTCCGATTTGAAAAATTCTTTCTGCACCGGATACAGCTCCTGATGGGAGATCGTTTGCACATAATTTCTAATTTTTGTGAAAAAATGGTTTGGTTGGTCACCAGGGGGCGTAAATCTTAGTTTCCGCTTCTGATGTATTGGCAGCCAAATATGAGCCTCTAAAATCTCGATTGAAAAAAACGTCGTTTATAGACCGATAGTACTCATGTCGACAAACGGTTTAGAATTATTTTCTTCTTAAAATAATGCATGGTTTCTACGCCAGGGGGCGTACATGTATATCTTATTTTTGTCAATATCTCTACTTCTAGGAGTCTGATTTGAAAAATTCCTTCTTTGGTGGATAGTGTTTCTAGTGTGACATGTTTTTCATATAATTTGAAAATTTTCAAGTAATTCATAGACTTTCCGCTAGGGGGCGTAAAGCTAAGTTGCTTTCCCTCCTATATCTCTGCTTGTAAATCTCCGATTTGAAAAATTCTTTCTGCACCGGATACAGCTCCTGATGGGAAATCCTTTGCACATAATTTCTAATTTTTGTAAAAAATGGTTTGGCCACCAGGTGGCATAAGTCTTAATTTCCGCTTCTGATGTATTTGCAGCAAAATATGAGCTTCTAAATTCTCGATTGAAAAAACAGTAATTTGTTGACCATACTACTCATGTCGACAAATCTTTTAGGGACATTTTCTTCTTGAAATAATGCATGGTTTCTATGCCAGGGGCATAGATTTATATATTATTTTTGTCAATATTTCTACTTCTAGGAGTCCGATTTGGAAAATTCCTTCTTTGTTGGATAGTGTTTCCGATGCGAAATGTTTTTCCTAAAAATTCAAAATTTTCAAGTAAATCATAGACTTTCCGCTAAGGGGCACAAGGGAAAATTGCGTTTCCTGTGTTATTTCTGCTTCTAAAACTCCGATTTGAAACATTCTTCCTGTAGCGCATACAAGACCTGATGGAAAATATTTTTCTCATAATTTCTAATGTTTGGTAAAGAATAGTTTGGCCACCAGTGGGCATAAGTGTTAATTTCTGCTTCTGATGTATTTGTAGCAAAATCTGGGCTCCTGAAAACTCGACTAAATTTTTTTTTCTTGGACCGATACCGCTCGTATGGAAAATCCTTTTGCGAATACTTTCTTCCTAAAATAATGCATGGTTTTCCCACCAGGAGACGTAAAGTCGCATCTTATTTTTGTCAATATCTCTGTTTCTATGAGTCCGATTTGAAAAATTATTTCTCTGTTGGAGAGCATTTCCGGTGCGAAATGTTTCTCATATAAATTCATGTTTTTTTAACACACAAGTCTGCATCCAGAGGGCGTAAGCCACGATTCCGTTTACAGCAATATCCGAGGGATTAAAAACCTGATTGAAAAACTTCTTTCTTCCGTCAGGTACTATTGTTTTCCATACCGGCTTCATTGACTTTGAATAGTTTTGATATTTTTAATTTGCATCAGAAAGGATTCAAAAGACGTGCTGTCGGCCCGGTGGCGCAGTGGTCTAAGCGATGGCCTCTGATCATTCGACCGAACGGAGTCCGGGTTCGAATCCCGGTGAGGCATGGATGTTGTGTTTGTCTTACGGCACTGGCTCTCTCCCTTCCCTGGAACCAGTGACCCTAAATTAGGGACGGGCGACTGCTTATAGCCCATTGAGTTGCTCACGGTGGTCGTTAAAACTCCAACAACAACAAAAAAAAAAAAGATGTGCTTATTACACCCGAAAATTCGGTGTCATCTTTCTTGTTTTCTTTTCTCTCCACTCTTTACTTACTAGTTTCGGTTTTCAGGTACCTTAGTTTTGGCTTTTTGACTCTCCTATTTGAATTTTACTGGGAGGGACGTTACTGTTCGTCATTTAGGTCCATTTATTGTCCCATTTTCAGGTCCTCCACCTACATACACTTTGCCCTGTTTGCCTTTCGCCATCCACAGTTCTTGGTTCCCTTGCTGTTTTGTCATACATTGTGCATGCAACATATTTCTTAGTGTTTCCTTTGTGTGTGCCATAGAGTTGCTGATTATTATCTTACCTCCCACAGGTTTCAACCACACTACTGTAAAAAAAACGGAGTCCAACCCCTTAAAATCTATATTGCAGCCATTAGAGATGTGTCGCATAGATCGCTGTTTCAACTTATTTATTCCTGGTCCATCAAACTTATCAACTCCCAGCAAATACTGTTTTCTCAGAACATTGCAACATGAATTATTTAAGTGACGGGCAAGCAAAATACTCTTGAACAGTTCCACGTCTTTACGGAATTCATTACGGTATTAAACACTGCAAAAGTTGTCTTTCACGTCAAATTCTGTAAAAGAAAAATCCAATGTTTGATACAAGACCAGATTGCTTTCCATAATTTCTACGCATTTATTCAGCCTGGGATTTACATGAACACAGATTGTGGCAGAGAAACTACCAAAGCGGTATTGAAAAATAGCAAATGAAATGCCAAGAAAATAATTACCTGTGTTTGCCCTCCGGCTTTTTCTTGCACCGTACTTCTTGCTAATGATATAGAACTTGGAAAACAGGCGAAGAAAGAAGAAATTACATTCGCACTCCCAAGAGCAATAAGTTCCTGTTGTGAAAGAGAGAAAAAGTTTTGAAGAGATTAAATTTCGAGTAGAAACAAGAATAAGGGCATCTTCATCTAAAATGATCAGACTCATATTCTAGGTCATTTGTGTAAAACCAAAGATCTGGTTGGCACTCAAAAATTCTTCAGCTACATGCAATAATGACTTCCATGTAAAATGTTTTACATGCTTTGGTAAAAATGCATTTTTTACCTCCTTTTGGAATAGATTTATTCTTTAAGGTACTCGCCCGTGCGTTTGAAGAACCTTTGCTTTCATCATCGACATGTCATTAATAGAAATAACTATCGGCAAAGTTTTAGCTTTATTCAGAAGTGCAATTATTCAGAAAGGTTTTATTCAGGAGCGAAATTATTTACGCGTTAGAACAATCAACTACTCTCAACAGATCAGACATTTTCAGGAGCACAACTATCTGTATGTTATGGACAACGTGTCTGTGAAATTTATTAATCTTCATCAGCAGCAAAAGTAGATATGCGCTCGAAAAGACATATGAAGAAAACTGGAAATCAAGGTCTCCCTGATAACGCAGTAGTCTAAGATGGCTCCTAGGTCAAATCCTGGTGATGCATGGATGTTGTGTTTGTCTTACCGCACTGGCTCTCTCCCTTTCTTGGAACCAGTGGCCCTAAATTAGGGATGGGTGACTGCTTATAGCCCATCGAGTTGCTCACGGTGGTCGTTAAACTTCCAATAAAAAAATCAAGATTGCGATTATTCATAAGTTATGAACGGCAACGAATCTCTTTCGAAGATTAAAAAATTACAAATGTGCACAGTAAGTATTTTCAAGTTTTAGTGGACTGGAACATTTAAGCGGTAATCTACACACAAGTCATTCTTCAAACTGGAAGCTTTTGTTCTTGGAAGATGCAGAAGAATGGTCCAGAAGGAATATGTCCATAGATCCACAGTACCTGGATGTCCGTTTGTTCTGAAAAAAAAAGTTTGGTTGTTGGGTGTCTAGCTGTCAATCACCAAGTGACCTCAAAAGCAGTACGGAGATGACAGTTGACTACAGCACCCTTTGATACCGTCTCACAGTTCTGTCACCTGAGCCCCAACCAAAAGCAATTCGCCCGATTGAATCTTGGTTGTCACTCTAATAATGTGACATTTTTCAGTATCGCGCATTTGTAAACATGGCTTGTCCCAGGACATTTGTCGGGGGCTGGGAGTCAGGTTTGGTGTTCCAAATGAGTTTTTGAGCCCATGTCCATCAGATGGAGGTAAATAAAACTTTCTACCAAAATCCGAAAATTCATGAAATAATGACGTAGCTGTATGTGGGGTAGAATACTCGATGATATTGACGTTGCCTCATTCACAAGGAGAAAATAAATTTCTGAAAATCAGGACAAACATAATCATCAACATAATTTCATCTGGAGCAAAAATTTAGTTTTAATAGTGCAAACATAGATCATCGAAGGGATTTCATTTGGAGCATAAATGCAGTTCTAATAGTTAAGTCTGTGCACTCGCTTCTGCAACATAAAACTATGCCTGCTAATCATGTCACAGACATGCTGGATATACGACATGGAAGCCCATGGCACAGTCTATCTGTTTTGCATAATTTTCTGTAGAGATGAAAGCCGCACGTGGATGAGTATTATTGTGCTGCAGGATATGGTAGCATTGGAAGTAGTTGACGCGAATAGTAACGCATCGGGTCGAGAGATGTCCTTACCATGTGACAGCGCGCTCAGACTGTCATTTACATACATTAAAGAAGTTTCTGTTGAAAAGAGGTAAACCAATAAAGACAGCAAAACTAACGGAGCCGGCGTAGTGGTCTAAGCGCTGGCTAATGATTATTCGTCGGAGATGGGTCCGGGTTTGAATCCTGGTGAGGCATGGGCGTTGTGTTTGTCTTATGGTACTGGCTCTCTCCCTTACCTGGAACCAGTGGCCCTAATTTAGGGACGGAAGACTGCTTACAGCCCATTGAGTTGTTCACGGTAGTCAACAAGCCCTCAATGGGCTGTACAGCAGTGAGACCAAAATCAAGGAAAGTGTACTGTCGGTCCACAGATACGTCAGCTCTTCCGAGATAAGCGTTTTGATGATATCCTCACATGTGATGAAAAAGTTAGCTTTGAATGATTTCCAGCAAGTGGCCACAAACGTTCTAGGATACAATAAGGCGGACAATTACCAGGAGCTTGTAGAAACTCTCTTGCAGCGCTGCGAGAGACTAGGGTGCAACATGTTTTTGAAATTACACTTTTTACACTCTCATCTGGATTTTTCCCCGGCTAACTGCGGTGCTGTCAGTGACGAGTACAGGAGTGGTTTCATCAGAACATTACTACCCTCAAAAAAAATAACAAGGGAAATGGAATGCAGCAATGCTAGCAGACTATTGTTGGACCCTTGTGAGAGATGCTCCAGGAACTTATTACAAGCGACAGGCAAAGCGGCGTCGCTGTGAATCATTTCTTATATGGGGATTATCATAGAGTATGCAGTATATGCAAAAGTGTAAAACTTGTTTTTATAGATATTTCAAAAACTAGAGCTCATTTGGTGTTTTAACGGCCATTTTCATATTCAGCAGCCCAAACAACATAAAGGTAACTTAGTTTAATCTCAGATACACACTAAAAGTCAAAATTTGTTGTAGAGTGTAATCCTTTCTGGGATAGCATCTGCTGTGATACAAGGGATAGCAGAACAGACTCCCTTCTGCTGTCCTCTTTGTGTCTTTTTAATATCAGGGCTCACACTTTCACGAGCCCGTACGTAGCTCCACTGCGATCAATCTGACATTGGGTTCACTGTCGGTGTATACCGACTTGATCTGGATGGTACATAACCCACTTCATGACACTTAGTATTTTCCTATCGTTATTTAGTTTGCTGAGTGTCCTCTGCTTCTTGGCCTCCCCGATTGAGAATGGATCAATTGAGATGGGATTCCTTCACATAACCCGCTGTAATATCTTTTTTTTTTTTTTTTTTTTTTTTTTGGAGGTTTAACGACCACCGTGAGCAACTCAATGGGCTATAAGCAGTCGCCCGTCCCTAATTTAAGGTCACTGGTTCCAGGGAAGGGAGAGAGTCAGTGCCGTAAGACAAACACAACATCCATGCCTCACCGGGATTCGAACCCGGACCCCTTACGGACGAATGATCAGAGGCCATCCCTTAGACCACTGCGCCACCGAGGCGGCGTAATATCTTCTGTCATGGTGACACGAAGTCGATTGCCGTAGAGGTTGCAGATGCTACTAAGTGCGTTCCTGAAGCAGCTGATCTTGCTATTTCCCAAACCCCATGGCGTTCCCTACAAATCAGGAACTTTGGAGGCCTGTGTTACACAGGGATCATTAATTTCAGCGAAAATTAACATTGATAACTTTTTAATTTCTAAGTTAAAAACATTCCCCTTTTTCTTCAGTCCTCGGAAAGGCATTGAGTTGGTCCCTTTCCTAGTTTTCGGGCAGCCGTTAATGAAGGAGGGAGATGATCATCCCTGCTGCCCTTCCAATGTTCGAAGAAAACACTATCACTGGCCATCCCATGCAGTCTGCTGCTCATGAAGCACAATTTGGAATTACTTTATTGCTGTGGATATAGATTTACTGCATTGTTTGAACTTCTCAGGATTCACCTCCTGAAAAGTTTGTGGAAGGAATACAGGATTAAACGGGAAAGGCTCACGTGAAAATTAACTTGCTAATGAAGGTGTATGAGAGGGGTGAAAGTGACATGCAGTTGACCTGAAGTTGGCAAGGGAGTCACGTAAAGTGGACTAGATTACAACCCGTGCTTTCTTATGGAAGGAAGAAAAAAAAAGGGGGGGGGGGGGAGAGTTAGGATTTGGCACCTAAAAATGGTAGAAAGGATATTTGGCGGTTCTCTGGGCAAGGAAGAGGGACTTTGCTTCCCTTAACAGAGAAAGGAAGACGATGGAAATAGAGAATTTTAGAATGTCAGATGCCGAGACGGGAGATCGAAGTAGAATTTAAGTTGAAAACGAAAATTTTAACAGCCAGGTAACCGAAAAAGATGCCTGGTAGAATTGGTAAGAACAGATCAATGTGTAAATAATAAAAAGAGAGTACAGAAATCAGGACACGTGATATAGAAATCAGAACAAGAAAATCCATTACCATACCCATGTACTGCATTGAATGAAGAGCACCACTGCAGAAGAGAAAGTTCTCATTTAGCTGCTAATCCATGCATTTTGCCAGAGAGGGGGGGGTATAGCTAAAACCCCGGAACTGCTTAATATCCATACAAGTTAAGACTTGATGAACTCCCGCAATAGGGCACCGAAAGTTAGACAATAAATAGATGTGTAACACTTCGTCTAAGTTAAACCTTATCCAACTGACAAGATTATCAATTGATAACCTTGATTTGTTTCTTAACAAATCTTCATACTTTGAGAGCAATAGATGCACGTACGCGGTTGTCGCGAACATTGCAGATTGTGAGGGTAGGACCTTTGCTATTTCCAGCGACAGTACATATCCCACCTCATTTCGTCGTGTGAAGGTGCAGGCATACGGCAGAAACTGTATTTTGGGCCCGGTGTATGAACGTGGATCATAACTGTCCTCCACGGTGGTGGAACTGTGGGTGGATCGCGTGGTGAGATGCAACGTCTATCGTGCCTGGTGGAATCCACTATGGCCGCCCGGGTGGCGCAGTGGTCTAAGGCGCTGGTCTCTGATCATTCGTCCGTAAGAGGTCCGGGTTCGAATCCCGGTCAGGCATGGATGTTGTGTTTGTCTTACGGCACTGGCTCTCTCCCTTCCCTGGAACCAGTGACCCTAAATTAGGGACGGGCGACTGCTCATAGCCCATTGAGTTGCTCACGGTGGTCGTTAAACCTCCAATCAAAAAAAAAAAAAAAAAAAAAAAAAAGAATCCACTATGACGTGCTACGGCATCTGTCATCTTTTCCTATTCAACCGGATTCGGTTCGAGCATAGTTTCCTGGACTCTTGGCGAAAGACGTTTGTTCTACCTTTCCCAAAGCCTGCCAAAGATACCAAGCTTCCTTCCAGTTATCGTCCTGTTGTTCTCACTAGCTGGATGTACAAGGTTCTAGAATGCATGGTTAATGCCCTGTTAATTCGTTACTTGAAAAGCCCACGCAACATCCTTTTATCATCACATTATCATCCATCACATCATTTTCATCTTCGCTGCTTCGAAACGTCCGTGCGTGAGGCGTTTGTCAGACTGAGGCACCTGATATGTCATTTTTCACACTGAGAAAGCGTGAGATCACGCTTGGCGGCACGGTATTCTCCGTGAATTCCACGAACGTGGTTTGAGGAGAATCTGCCGATGTGCATAGCCAGTTTTCTTTACAATCATGTGCTCCAGGCGCGTCTGGGTGAGAAGCTCTCTGCACCTTTCAGTACATCCCTCGGGGGTACATCTTATCCGTTATATTGCTCATCCTTCGTACAAATATGCTTGCTACATAACCTTTCCCCTGCAGTTTCAAGGATTGCATATGTTGATGACTTGCATATCTTTTGCACGTCCTCCAGTATGCGTTTTGTTGAACAGCAGCTGTAGTAGGCCATTCATTAGATCCCTAAATTGGCGACCAGTAATGGCTTAATACTTTATCCAGGAAAGACGGCATGTGTTCATTTCTGTACAAGCCGTGGCCTCCATCTTGGACCAGCGTTGCTTTTGCACTTCACAGCCATGCCAATTTTGCTGGAGACAAGGTTTTCATGTCTTACAGTCAATCGGGTTCTCACTTTCCGACGGCTTAGAAATTTCTGTTTGAAAACATCCTGAAGGACTTCTCGAGCGTGACCTGGAGGTCAGGTAGGGTGTCACTGATCCACATCTATCATTCTGTCATTCGATCAAAAGGGCAATGGCTGTGTGGTGCATGGCTTGGCCCGTCGGTGAGCGCTTCGTCCTGCAGACACTGTTCATCATCAGGCTTTTCGTTAACGTATGGGAGCCTTCATCCGACACATGATCTGTATACGGAAATCAGCAACCGCCAATGGACTTGCATCGCCTGCAGTTGTCGCTTGAATTCTACTTGAAATTGCGATCTCGTTGAGGACATCACTTATGCGATTCAGTTTTCAATCCTCAATAACCTCGCCTGTTTTCAAATCAGCCCTCGTGTATTCCAACTTTTGGCCCTTGAGTGTTTTCCATAGCACAGGTTGCAGGAATCGACTTGTCGTTGATCAGAGAGACAAAAGGCTTTGAAAAACCTCAACTCCTGTGTCGGTGTACCGGCAGTACTATGGTGAGCACCGGTTCCTCCACTCGGAAGTGGTCCCGACATATACGGATGGTTCGAAGATGGGTTGAGTCATGCGATGTGCTGCTTTCTGTATTGATGATGTTCGTGTTGAGTGGATTCCAGCTGAGGCCACAATGTTTCCAACATGAATGTATACTGTGTACCTGCAGTTCGTCGTTTTCTGCTGAGGGTGGAGACCACCATTATTTTTGTAACGTGCGACGCCTATTCCATTACTTGCACAAGGACGGTTTTCTGATCCGATTCTGCTGGAATCCTAGCCATGTTGGGATCCAGAGTAAGCAGTTGGCTGCTGCCACTAGATTCGTTTTGCCGTTAGAGGCAGCATCCTTGCCACTGTACAAGCGGATCTTGAGTTTTATTGCTTTTTTTTTATTCGATGTTTAACGACTACTGTGAGCAACTCAATGGGCTATAAGCAATCGCCCGTCCCTAATTTAGAGCCACTGGTTCCAGGGAAAGGAGAGAGACAGTGCCTTAGGACAAACACAACATCCATGCTTCACCAGGATTCGAACCCGGACCCCTTTTGGACGAATGATCAGAAGCCATCGCTTAGTCCACTGCGCCACCGAGGCGGCAGTTTTATTGTTGGAGGGCATATCAATTGAAGCTGGCACACTCTGTGGACCGCCACGAAGGTAACAAACAACATGGTATGAAGCCAGCTTTATCATTGCGCTCGAACTGTAGAGAAAAAGTAGTACGTCTCCACATTGGGTTTTGTCATTTAACTCACTGCTATCTTCTGTGTGGCAACACTGCTCCTATGTGTTAGACGTTATTCACTTCTGATCATTCATATTTTATACATTTGTCGCCGTTTTGTTCATAAAAATGTGTTCGTTTTCTTCTCTTACCCACTCTACAAGACAACCCAGAAACTTTGGATTGCCCTTTTAAGCGATCAGCGTGATGTGCATCCTGTGCTATTTTTTTAGGTTGCACCGGTGAGTTTCAGCTTGCGTAGTTTTTGTACTTTGTGACGTGCATGTTTTTGTTTTATGTTTCGATGTTGGTCTCGTTCCTGCTTCCGTCTTAAATCGTCCGGCTTGGCGCGTTTTGACCTATTGAGGCTCTAACGCCAATGAACTGTGGTCAGCCAAACTAAACCACCTGCTTAGCGTATTTCTGTTTCTAAAAAACATCCTAAGCCGACGCACAAAGTGAGGCCGGGAGGTGTGTGTGTGTGGGGGGGGTTGTATATATCGGCAAACTACCACACACAGTAGTGCCAAAACATGAAGGAAAATGTCACAAAAGATTTGTATTTACTCTAAGGAAAGAGGAAACGCGAGAAGTAATTCTTGAAAGTGATAAAAACGACTAGCATGCATTGATGGAGACAGCTAGTTGTCCAAGATGATAATTACAGTCTACCAATGGAAAACTTCCCCACGTATGATCTGTAGGGGTTCACAAAATCTGATCTTCCGTATTTTCCGCCATGCAAACCCTCTATTCCACACTTATGCAATGATGCACCCGATATTGGTTTTGTAGGGAAAATGGTGCATCATTCCTAAAATTCAGTTTCAAGGAGTTGTAGAAAGCACGTTTAAATTCGTGCGTCAATGGAACAGCTTTCAATACAGAGTGCAAGATATTCTGTGACTCTGTGCAACATGGCGCACGAATATACATATGGGATGCAGGACTGGCTTTTTGTGCTTGAAAGCCTGGCAACTTAAGAAACTGATGTCAATCTTTTTGACAGTGCATGCATATTCAATTCCATCATTTCCCCGTGCTTACGCTGTTAATTGCAAGAGAATATAGCTCATTAAACAGAAAATAGTCTGTGTTCCAACGATATTATTGTGATCTACGTATCCAGTTGCAAGCAGTGCTAAAGGGACTAGATTCATATTAATGATTCTGACAAACATTTCAATATGTCACTTTTTCTGCTCAGCATTGAAGCTGGCATCAAGTCTTACCTGCGTAGCACTGACAGTGTAGTTATGCTTTTTGGCAAATAATTTAGCCATGGATAATGATATGGCAAATATGACGACGGCAATAGTGATGCTGTCCACCAACAAGCGAGGAAGTAAGTCCATTCTCGGCGCAGTTGGAGAAGGGAGCCTGAGAGAAAAGATTTGAAACAGAATTACATCGACTGACTTTTTTAACCACATTAAAAGTAACATCACCCCAAACCCCTCTCGGAGGCTTGAACGTGAAACTGATTTCAATATTTGACTGACTAATTGATGACTTTCAGTAAGAAGTTTTTTAATGCAGGGGGGAGGGGGTCGTCGTAAGAGTTTGGTCTAAATGATCTAAATAGACTTTCAGATGCACTGGGACCCAAAATAAGCTTGCCACGGCCACCCTTACATGGATTTGCAAGCACAGAACAGCCGGAGTGAGCAGTTCCCTTGCTACACAAAGGGCGTTGGGAATTACTTCATTCATGCATTACTCAAGATTCTCACCCACGCTGGCAGTGCGAATCATTAGAAGCATGTGATGTATGCTATTGAACAACGGGGGGATTAAGCAGGGAAACAACTGAAATCTTTTCCAGTAAACAAGCATGCAATGATACCGTCTCTATGAAAATATCAATGGTCTGGCATGCATTATTAAAGGATGGAAACATCACAGCACACTGTGTAATTGCTTGATAAATACACGTAATACTGCTACAGTAGTCTTCCACGCTATTTTCAGAAACCATTTTTGTTATGCGTTCTAATGCTTTGCATTTTATGTCCAGCTACTTACTACCTTGAGAAAGTCTTCAAGTGGAGAGCGAAAGCTTAACGATTTCTATATACTGTCTACGCCAGAAAAGAAACGGGTTTATACTACTGTTGTGCCCCGGGGCGCCAGACTATTGAACAAATATCACTTTAAGAATTTAGAATGAAGGATATCACGCATTGGCCGAGGACCCGGAGGTATACATTAGAATTTAGAATAATTATTTGTGAATTCTTTACCTCCGAAATCTTAATTATTGGTCAAGAGAATTTAGCCTACAGATTTAGCCAATCAAAAATCAAGAAATTCTTCTGACACTCATAAATGACTCATTCAACTTCAGGACCGGCACGAAACAACACACATTTAATTACTTAATATAAAACAGATAATGAAATGATGAAGACGTCTAATTAAAAAACACAGAGAGAGAAGGAAGGTCGTCAAATAATCTTTTTGGTTTTGGTTAGCTCTAAGGCTGACGGCAACGTTACAGTCTGAACGATAATTCACTAGAATATATTGTCTGGCCTTCTAAAGTTTTCAGCCAATGCTAGTCTGTATTGGCTGACTGGAGTTAACGTAATCCTAAACATTCATGCAAAAGAAGATAAAGTACTTATACAGAGCTGATTTTTCGATGAGGTATATACTGAAAAATCAGATAGATAAATTATATCGCACGGTCAAAGAGCACACGCATCAGTCGGTTTCACTTTCATCAGGCACAACCACTTAAAACACAAACCGTGGACGATGGAGAGGGGCGTCCAACTCCACCTCCTTAAGCAATCGTGCGCACACACTACTTGACTGTAGTCACTTGTATGACGCCATGTATGCATCCTTGTGCACTGATGTTGACCAGATGTAGGACTCCGTGGTTCGACTTTCTAGCACCCCACAGGTACAGAGAGATGAGCTTCTCTACATTACAAGTCGCCCGTCCTAGCCGTTTGGGGAAGTATCAATTCCACTACTTCATTTGACCATCGGGATGCTGCTGCTCTAGCTCCGATTCAATCCCGGCAAAGAATAAGAGTTATTAACGGGCAGTATTTCAGGTTGCCTACTGCTGTAACCTCACAAGCCGCTTAACAAGACCAGCTTTCCCGAGAGATATTAATCATCATCTCTCCAGTCTTACGCGCAATCATGCACCGGGAAAGTGGTAAGCTTCTTTTCTCTAACCTTCCGGCAGATGTCTTAATACGGGCCCTTTCCTGCTGCCAAACATCACGCCGCTAGGTCACCTCTGTCCCGCCATTGAGTCCAGCCCTTTTCCTTCATGGGCTTATTCAAGACGGTGCGCTTCTGATATTCACACTTTGCCAAAGCGTTTCTTTTCCTTTTCCTACGGATCTATGTTCAATCAGTTTTCAACTTTAATTGCCCTAAAATCATTCAGCACGATGCTAAAACGTTAAGAGGCGCTCGAAAGTATGTTGTGGTCAGTTCACGTATGTGGGGGCAAACACATGACTTAACCAGCACTTCTTTGGCCTGCCAAGACTGGGCATCGAAAACACCATAAACTTTCCGATCGGTTGACATTGTCTCCGAACATCGGCTCTGTAATACACGTACCTCCCAAATTGCAGGCGACTGAAACACGTGGATTCACAATGCGCCCCCCCCCCCAAAAAAAAACAAAGCTTTCCTTTGGATTTCTCTCTCAAAAATGGGGAAAAGCCACGATTCCTCCCTTTTTTTCTTATCTCTTTTCTTACGCAAAGGGGGAAACCACTAGTTTAACCAACAATTAACACTGTACCTGCATCATGCAAATAAACTAATTGAATTAATTACACCACCCAAAAATTTGCAACACTACCTTATATGTGTTTTGATCTTGCATAGTCTGGTGTACTCATAACCTACAGTCTAATTACACAATCATTGGTTATGTATATAACTGGGGATTTTATCAATGATATCAATATAACGCTCCAACATTATAACCCACGATACAGAACACTAAATCTGTTTCGCAGACGTATAATTGGAAAAAGGTCGTAATTATAATTATGATTACCCTATCAGAATCCCTTACATGCAAATGATCCTTGTTGAGCGTTTCTTTTTTTAAGTTTTCTTTCTCTGAAAACCAACATAATGGCCTTCACAATATCATTGCTGGGAGTCATAAATAAACGTAATAAAATAATAACAATTAGCAAACTTTAATTCATTAATGGTTTTTTAAGTCTGCAGCAAACTATATAATTACATAGCAATTTACCTGCTGCATTAACCTGAAAAACGCAACTATCCAAACTTAGAAGCTTAAAGTTTCACCCACCTTAACTCGTTATGCTTCTGTTCCTACAATTCAAAAATTTCCGCTCCTAACCTCTCTGCTGTGATGTCAAGGAGCTCTGTCTGCTCCTTTATTTCAATGCTATTTCTTTCCACTCATATGGATGGCTCTTGAGTTAGAGTATTCTCAAATGTCATGACCTTCCCATAGGATTTCTAGCAGCTTATACGAAACCTACGTTAGGGACTTCTTGTTCTGTTGCATGACAATCCCAAATCCATGGCAAAAACAACAACAACAAAAGCCAGAAAATAGAAGAAAAACTACAAAGAAAAAAAAGAAAGAAATCTTTTAATTGCTTTCAGCACCGACATATCGTCATAACATCGTATCAAATGTCACAGAACATATGGGAATCGAGAAGATCCCGTATTTAGTACAGTGCCTCCAAACAGGAGAGTTTCTCTAGAAACCCTGTAAACTCTGGAAGTACAAATGCAGAATCCATTATTATCAATTAAAAACCCCAATAGATCTTCAAAAAATTAAAGTTACTCCACTTTCGCCCTAAAGGAAAATCCTCTGTATCCCAACTTGACATTCCACGATCTCTAAATATTATTATTTGGAATGTTGTTTTAAAAATAAATCCCTATTTAAAAATCACAAAACACTAACATTAATATCGTCACGAGAAACCATGTGATTTTCAGAACAATGGGAATGCACAAAAGCAACAACTACCCAAACTTAGAAGCATTTTGGGTTTTATACCACTGGCGGATCCAGAATTTATTTCATTATTTATTTATTGTTAGAATTAAATTTAACGGCTCAAATTTCTTTTTGCCTATTTAAACATTTCTACCAAGCCTCTGGATTTTCAACTCGAAGGTTTATGCAAAATTTATAGTTGTTTAAACACGTGAAAAAAAGTTTCGTGAGGGGCTGATTCTCTAGGGTTTTACGCTGATACACTCAAGTTGAAAAAACAAAAAACGAATAAATAATCAAACAAACAAGAAACTTAAATTCACCGGTGCTATCATTCAGAACTAATCACGAAATACAATTTACTGAGGTTTTATGCATTTTACTGCTGGCCAAATACTCCAGTGGAAATTCAGCAAAGACGACAACGAATATTCCGATGTAATGAGAATACCTTTCGATTCCTTTCCGACACAAAAATAATTTTTCGTAGAAGATTTTCAAAAACAGAAAAGCAAATGTATTTACGGTTACAAGCGGAAAAACTGCATATTATTTAAAACACGCAGTGTGCGCAGCAGCGTATTTCATAGTGAATGGGGCCTTCAAAGTGGGGGAAATTTCACGATGAAAGACTTTTTATGAAACGGACTTAATCTTTTAAAAAATAAAAAATATACACCGACATCCTGTAGCGGGAGAAATGGGCGTTATGAGAAAGTTCAAAGTACATGCAAAACATAGTGAGAGTTATGCGAAGGCACAAGAATACAGCTTTTAAAGAGAGAGAGAGAGAGAGAGAGAGAGAGAGAGAGAGAGAACCCTTTCTTATATACATGTATATGTGCCTTTTAGCGGGAAAACTGTACATTATTTAAAGTGCATAATGTTTGCAATCTTTATCATAGTGAATGGCACGTAGTACAAATCTTTATCATAGTGAATGGCACGTAGTACAGAAAGAATGTTTTCAATTTGATTTTTAGAGGTGAAGATGACAATCGAAAACAGAAATGTACGTTTACGTCACCTGGCATTAGAGTGGTACACTAAGGAAATTTAAAATTTATATACAAAATGTTTCCCCAGGGTAAAACTATCCTATATAAAAAGAATTTTTCTAATCGGAATTTTAGAAACCAAGATATCATGAAAAATGAAATACGCGTTTACATTCTTTAGACCGAAAATTGAGTCCGATCTTGAGCTGGAAATATGAGTAAATGTTTGCTGTAAAGTGAGCGATAACTCAACGAATTACTTCTTCTGTTAGTCCTTTAGAAGCATACATACGGCTGAAAACATACTTTAAACAGAAATATAAGCAGAAGACATTTTTGGTTCCTTTGTGGATAAAGTCTGCATTACGAAATTTTTTTAGAAATGATATGCAATGCATTCTTCACTATATAAACCTTATCCGAAGCACAAAAATGTCTTCTGCTCAGACTTTTAGAAGCAGGGATCTTGAAAAAAATGCAATATAAGCTTTTGCTCTCCAATGGAGAACTCGTAAGAATAAACTAAACGCAAAATGGTCTCCGTGACAAAAGCTGTGGAAAACAAATCCCTTAATCATACCAAAGATCTATCCCGTTCGGCTGCTTAAGTCGACTTTGATAAACAGGTAAACGCAATAATAACTGCTATCACAGTTCAGTCTTCCTAATGTAGAAAGCATTCTTCAAATCGTGGAGGTACGATGTCCAGTATGACAGTTTTCTTTCAGAGGAGCTGAAGAGGAGTAAAATTCAGCTCTTTTTTCATAGTTATTAATTCCACTCGCTCAGTAGTCATTCTCACAAAATATCTCTCAAAACTCTCATGATAAAAGCTAACATTTTCCGACATTGAACAGACCTCATTCGACAAAAGTAAACTACAATTTGGCTTCCACTAAATTCATCGCATTATCAAAATTTCATCTTCCCAGGCGGCCCAGCAGTCGCTTTGTAGAAAATAAGTAACGCAGATTGAAGTCAACCAGAAAAACGCCACCTCTTTCTTAAGTAAAATGCTCTTTTCAGGGCAGCTAAATAAAAATTGTCCGCAAAAGGAGTTCTCCACACACTCCTTGTGCACATGCTGTTTTAGATCACATATCTTTTCCGTATACTAAAATATGTAATGCAGATTGAACAGTCAACCAGACAAACACCACCTTTTAAGTAAAATGCTCTTTTCAGGGTAGCGAAATAAAAATTGTCCGCAAAAGGAGTTTTCCACACGCTGTTTTAGATCACATATCTTTTCCGTATGCTAAATTCATTGAAGTTGACAGTCGTATTATCCGCACTCAGTTTTCCCACTGTAAGTTTTCCTATAAAGAAAGTTCGGTTCTGAACCTACTATTTCTTCAAGAAATTTATGCCTCCGCTGATGCAGTGACGCCCGTCATGATGTTCAAGCATGTCTTTATGGTAAAAGACGTACGCTTCCTTTTCCACTGACAATTTCATTTTGCATCGGTTCTACTAAACAGCTCTGCTTGATGTTCGTGTACTTTTTATACCGTATTATTCATTTGTATCCTTTCAATCCTTCTCACTTATCAACACTTATATCACGAACCCAGTAACAACGCAGTAGCAAGTTTCTTACCCATCGTGTCCATCCCCTACCATAAGTATTGTCAGGTACCTTGTGGCCTACTTACCCTATATAATCTCATGAAGCCACGCACACACGACACGACCGGAAAAACCGGGTTCGTACTCTGTATCAGAGAGCAATCAAGAAGACAGTGTTGCTCAGGAATTTACTAAAGAGCGTTAAATCTGAATAAATAGGTAATTTAATCACTTAAATACAGCTTCAAAGGCAACGAACACAGCATAACTTTGCTAAGAACTAATGCAAGCATATGCAAATTGTGTTTATGTGGAATGCTTCAGAGATCAGTAAGAATAAAGTTTCCCTTCCACGGCAAACGTTTATTGTCACTATAGCTGATTTTAAACAGGAATGCATTGCTGCTGTTTCTGCCATAAAACACCTTATATTTCTACAGCTCGTGTGAATACTTCTGAGCTCACAATCTAATATTTTGTTTTCGGTACAGAGAGCGAATTCGCTAGCGCCACTCTTGAGCCAGCTTATTTTAAATTCATTTATTTATAATTTTTTATAGGATTTTGTTAAGTATTATTTTTTGGGGTGGGAGGAGTTCAGCATAATTTATTTTTATTTTCTCTATTTTATTTAAAGTCCTTTTACACTTAGATTTAGCTAGTGTGAATGCATTTGTGTAATCTTCTCATCAAAAGTACGCGATATATATCTGCTCTCACGTCGAAATCAAAATCCCAGCACACAACATTCTGACTATCACAAAAACCCTGTCATCATGCTGCGTTACCCTTCAAGAGTCATTTGCGATCTGCCGTTTACCACGTGACCACATCTAATCTCCCCGATTTCAAGCAGCGTTACTAAACTTTTATACACTGCTGGACAATTGCTAAGGACGGATCATAATCGGCTATATAGCGCATAAAAAAGTAAGTGTGGTTGGATGCCAAGTGAAATAAAATAATGTCAGAATGCCAGGACATTACAAGAAAGACAATTTATTGTGCTCTGAAATCCAGAAGGCTTTGGAACGTGTTCAAGGGACAAACAGGCCATTTTGTGCAGAATACGTGAACGTGAAAAAATGCAATTACCGTCCGCAGGCGTTCCGGCGTAAGATGTCAATACGGGATATGGCCACCATGGAGGGCGATGCAAGATTCCACACGTCGTGTCATGCTTTGCACAACATTATCAAGCAGCTGTTGGGGTAATTTATCCCATTCCTCTGTCAGTGCACGGATGAGGGTGTCCTTGTTTATTAGAGGGCATTGGCGACGAGCAAGACTCCTCCCCAAAGCATCCCACACATTTTCAATGGGATTCAGATCTGGAGAACGTGCTGGCCATACGAGGCGTTGAATATCCTCGCTCTCAAGACACTCCTGGACAGTGACTGTTCGATGACATGTTGCGTTGTCGTCCATGAAAATGAATCTATCACCAACAGCACCACGGAACATGCGAACATGAGGTAGCAGAACATCATTAATGTATCGTTGGCCAGTCATAGTCCCAGTTGGAAGCACATAGAGGGACGTACGGCCTATGATCATGATGCCAGCCCATACCATGACACTACATGTCTGATATCGGTCCCTTTCCTGTATGTTTGCTGGACAATATGCAGTACCACTATCACGCCAGATCAGTTGTCGTCGACAGTCAGACGATAGACTGTATCTACTCTCATCTGAGAAGAGGACAGCAGACCAGTCGTTATCAGTCCAATTGCGATGTTGATGGCACCATTGCAAACGGGCGGTACGGTGACCTCTGGATAATGGGATGCACACAACAGGACGGCGGGCGTATAGTCCTCCTTCATGCAAACGTCTGGCGACAGTTTTTCGGGAGATCCGCTTGCCAGTAGCAGACATAAACTGATTTGCTACCTCACTAGCTGTGCTGCGCCGGTGTCTTTTTGTTGATATCACTATGTACCGATCTTCTGCAGGTGTCGTACTGCGAACACGACCTCCCCCGTGACGTTTGCTACACTCTCTATTTGTTTGAAATGATTTCCAAAGCCTTGAAACAACACTGTGGCTGACGTCGAACTCCCTGGCAACATCTGTTATTTTTCGCCCATCTTCAATCTTGCCAATAATACGGCCACGCGTAAAATCATCTAGGTAATGTCGGGAAGACATACTGAAAATTGCAAGCTCGTCAATTGATTCTTTCCGTTTCAACTTTGCGTTTGAACAACAACGGTCAATACGCGTCAAATCCTTTATATCTCTTATTAGCGCTATGACGTCACGAACAAGTTCGGCAATCCAAAATTTGCACACGCACAACACGTCTTACTGTATCCCGCACTTATGCTAATTTCCACATTTTCCTGCCTTCCATTTTATGGTTGCTATCGGTTGCTATTGTCATCCGTCCTTATCAATTGTCCGGCAGTGTATAAACATTAACAAACAGTGGAGAAGCCTTCTAAGTGCTTGTTCACTTGATAGATCACAACACATAAATGGTGATGCTACCACCACGGCAGCAAAGCCTGACTCCCAACGAGCATTGTTTATAGAAACATGAGAAAACACTTAAATAACTTCTGAATCTTCGTTTTCGCATTTCGGGAAAAACAATTCTTAAATTTGCAATAGTATACACGATTACGAAATGCTTATCTAATACCCGTATAACCTAAGCCTGCTATGTGGTACCTAACTTACTGCTGTAGTGACCCATCTTCTCACCCAGCAGTTATTTTAAATGCAGATGCTTTAATAGAATTCGAGAAACGAGAACAATCTTAGCCGTTTCTTAATCTCTCATCCCTTCCATCACCTCCTCTTTTAATAAACCCCTTTTTATGCAATGCTTTTCGAACACACCTACCATAGGGCTCATCCTGCCACTGTCCTGGCCCTTTCCCTTCTCTCCTCATCATTTTGAGTGAAGAAGCCGCAGCGCCACCATCAAAACAGGCTGGTGTTCAATTACAGGCGAGCAGTTTGTTGATTTTATCTCCTTTCCCCAATAGCATAGACTTGCTACCTGCCCTTTTGAGTCCACGGAGTGTTTCGGACGCTTAAGTTTGTTGCATTAACGGATGGCTACCTACCCTCCATCACCAATGATAACTACCACGAGACCGTTCACTTTGTATACTCACAAACCACTTTGCAACAAACCTTCTGCACTTGCTAAACCACATTCAACCTTGCAGTCTCCTACTTCATTCGATTCCCCTACTATAAACTCATAACGCACAAAATTTCATTCGATTCCACGCGGCTTTTAACTGCCCCAGAACACTCCGTAAATCACCGCAAAACACTACCAACTGCTACTCAATTCGGCCTATTGATAAAACAGGTCTTATCATACGATTGCACTGAAACACCAAAGAATCTTTCTCTTTCGGCTGTTTAACTCGACCTCGATGAACAGGTAAACCGCATCAGCAAGTTTTGACCCGTCTACCCAGAAAGCATGGATCTGCTACTTTTATCCCTGAAAACTCTGAATGCTCCCGGAATGCTGTTGGTTATTGAGTTATCGGATTGCTTTCGCCTTACGATTAACTCGCAGATCGGATGGTCCTATACGACACCCTGCGACTCCTTATGTACCAAATAACTCAGTTAACCATTTTCCATTTCGGTATTCAACTCGTTCTCGAGTTTTGATTCCCTGTACACTGGAGGCATGGACCCGTTACTATTCTGTAAACTGAGAATGCTTCTGGACTTGCTTCATTCTAATACAACATCCAACTTTCCGGTTGTTGCTTCATCCTACAACATCCACTTATTATCTCGAAGGACTGATGGTTCTACAGATTTCCTGCGTCTTAAGTACACAAAAACACTTTGTTATTTCAATACGTTTCACCTATCACTGCTCAATTTGTTCTGTTGGTGAATCTGAAGGGTATTCTCGGGTGTTCCCACACCTGTCAGCATGAAGAGCTATTTCATCTTGTGCATACGCAGTTTTTCCAGACGTTTGCTAGATCATGTCTTACCATACAACCGAATTGTACAAAAGAGATTATATATTCCGTTCTGTTGTTAACTTAATTGCACAGAAGAGATTATATATTCCGTTCAGTTGTGAACTCGACCTTTATAAGCAGGTTTACTACATCGGCAGGTTTATAACAGTTCTGAAGAGAAAACATTGATCTGCTACTTATTCTTCTGCAAACTCGTAGTGCTCCCAGAATCCTGTTGATTATTACTTTGTCGGATAGCTTTCTCATTACGATAAACTCGCAGAACCGATATTCTTACAGGAGACCCTGCGCCTCCTTATGCGCTAAAACACTTCGTTAACCTTCTTCCCTTCCGCTGTTCAACTGTCTTTGATAAACGGTCAGCATTGTCAGCGAGTTTTGATTCCCCGTATTTCAGAGGCATGGACCCGTTACTCTGCTGCAAACTAAGAATGCTTCAGGACTGCTGTCGATTCTGGCTTCATCTTGTAACACTCTTTCCACTATTATCTCGCAGACCTGATGGTCAAACATATTCCTAGCCTCTAAGCTGAACCAAAACTGGTTGTTACTCCAATACGTTTCGCCGGTCATTGTTGAATTTGGCCTGTTGAATTTGAATAGCGTTCGCAGGTATGGCCCACACCCAGCTACTTCATCTTGTGCGTACGCAGTCTTTCTGGAATTTTGCTGGTTCTCATTTTTGCCGCTCTTATCACATGACTATAGTTCTAATCATATATAACTTATTGTTGGTCTCTAACTGCCCGACTCTGCATATCTCTCGAACGTTCAGTGACTAATTTTCTGGCAAATTAAGGCAATTAGGAT
This sequence comes from Macrothele yani, assembly GCA_039090855.1. Taxonomy (NCBI): domain Eukaryota; kingdom Metazoa; phylum Arthropoda; class Arachnida; order Araneae; family Macrothelidae; genus Macrothele; species Macrothele yani. The sequence goes on along the minus strand of CM076995.1, from coordinate 1,630,487 downwards.
GAAGAATTAATAATTACGATTTTAAGTGTTTCGAATTCATCTAGCGAGAATCTACTGATTTCCTATTGCGTGTGTATGTACTCCAAAAGAAAGAACTTAAAACGTTGGAGATTTAGTCTCTGGGGTAAGGTTTATTTAAAGCTTTTCCCCTATAATTCTCTGCAGTTTTGGGTGGACGAAGTTTTTTAACCTTATACCAAACTTCGTGGAAAAGGCAATTGCGTTTGCGAGACAACCACATGGAATAGGCGGAAGTACATAACTTGAATATTTGTTAAAAGCTTTTAGTCATAAACATGCCTCTTTTTCAAGTAGTCATAAATATGCCTCTTTTTCAAGTAGTCATAAATATGCCTCTTTTTCAAGTAGTTAGATCTCTCGTCGCACAGCCCAGTATTCCGCTTAGAACAAAAAAATAATTCGGTAGTCTAAAGTTAGATTCGGACAAGGAAAGCCGCGAAACAAATTTTCGAGGAAATTGTTGCTGCCTGCTGCTCAGAAAGAACGGGAAATCTCGAACAGCCCGACAAATTTCTGGCTGTTGGACCACCAGCAAAACTCTGAGGAGCCGATGAAACGATGACCAGCAATCCAGATAACCAAACCCATAGAAATCACCTAGCAAGGTAGGCGTCAGAAGCCTCCATCAGGTAGAGGTGATCGCAGCAAGCGGCTTTTAAATCCTGTGCCATTTTGAGGATCTGAACAAGCCCCCGCTTGGTCGTAGGAATCGTAAGGAATGCCGCTTCGAGAGACAGAAGAAGAGAGGAGAGGGGAAAGACTTCCTACTGGGAGACTGTCTTCCATCTCTCTGGTCTTCGCCGAACTGTCGGACGGAGGAGGTGAACTAACCGCAAGTAATCTTCCGTGTGTGAGTCGTGCGTTTTGGTGTTTCATTCACTAAAGGATATACCACAGTGACGGCTTCTGTGTTAAGTACTCTGTTCTTACTTGATGCCTGTCTCTTAAGGGAGTTATGGGAGTTTCGTATGTACATACATGTAAGAATCCTTCGAATACGGGTTTGTAGTTGTGCAGTATTTCACTTAAAACTAGTATTTTCAGTAAAACAGAAAACATTGCAGACTAAATGACTGTTCCAAAGCATTTTTCCAGGAGATCGCTTTATTGCGACACATGAACTGGAAATATTTTAAGCGACTTAAAACCTGTATCGGCTAATAATCTCCGGATACAGTAATTCAATACTGGCCTAACACCCAGTACACTCATAGATGTAGCCTGACTTTGGAAAAGCTACATCTCAGCTCTGGGACACATTCATGGACACTCCAGGGGAATGATGGGAAACTAACATTTAACATCCCCAGGTAACGTCAGTTTCATGTTTCGACTTCTGAAAGAAAAACCTAAAAAACTTTTTCTGCTTCAGTGACATTCAAATCTACAGTTTCTTTCTATGAGAACTGTACTCAGTTCATTTGATGTGTTAGTTACTGAGGTCTTTCTGTCGATTAATTGGCTTTAGTAGACGTGACCATGTCCTTTGCTTTGATATCAAACTGTTCGACGTAAACCGTCTCTAAAATGTGAATACAAGGAAAATTTTCTGCTACATGTACATCAGTGTAGCTGAAGGAATGCCGCAGAGCCTGACAACGCTTCGCGCTTTTTCAAGATAAAATATTTTCAACCTTACTATCATGATTCGAAAATAATGAAACTAAAACTTACCCGGTTGGAATTTCGCCTACAATGTTCATATGATATCTTTCATTAAAATTCCCGACATAAGAAACAGCAGTGGCAGCAATAACCTGGAAAAAACATTCTTGGTCAGAAGAATAAATACTTAAGAATTTAAATATACTTAAGCTTTGTTATGCAACGATTTTAAGGAAAACACTTTGTTTTTTACATGAAAATGTCTAATATCATAAAACAGTAGTGAATGTTCAGTGAATGCATGTATCTTCAAATTTGTGCATATTCCGATTTCCTGGACCTCTGATGTGTGGAGGTGATGGAGAGGACGGGGGTGGGGGAGTGGGGGTGGGGGGGTGGTCCCTCTTAGCATTTATAGCATTTAAGGCTATGAAGAACTTCCCTTTCTAATCATAATTCAGGACCATCGTTTCGAAAGAAGAGAGAGTGTCAGTGCCGTAAATAAGGAACATAGCGTGCATGCCTCATGCGGGAATAGAAGTCTGATCCTATAGCACATGGCGCTATTCAGTCAAGGACCCTATATCATGCGACCAACAGTAATCCTGGCATGTGATATCCAAAAGAATACATATTTTTTTCATTTTACCGAGGAATGTCTTTGATAATCCACGATGAATAAGAACTTACTTCCTACATGTGAAGTTTGTGCGTTGAAAAATGTTATAGCGAATAAATTTTTCCGCGAAAAATGCTATAACGAATAATGAACAAATGTCTACTTTAAAACGAATGGTATGAGTAGCAATGCAATGTTCTTACTCAGCAGGAAAAAGAAAAAGGCTAGAAATCTACACTGGTATCCAAAATTAACGTGGCAAGTACAAATTTAAGAATGTATACAAAACGAGACGACGGATTGTAAGGATTTTTCACAGACATGTGCAAGGGGAAGCGAAAAGCCGATGTACTCAGGCAACATTGTGCTAGCTCCTCCGGAAATATGCAACTGACGACCGTGCGCCATCGAGCTGTCAAGCACGCTGCCTTGATAAACGTTCTAAGCGGGGTGGAGGGAACTGAAATTTGAGTTGGACTGTTAGTGGAAGAATGGCTTCGCACCAAAGCTTAGAAGACTTTTAGCGGATGAGAGCGATCGGTAGATTGAAAGCTGGGCAATCGCAAGCTGAGATAGCAAGATGGCTGAATGTGTCGAGGCAAGTGGTCTCCAATCTCTGAAGACATTTCCGCCGCCCGGTGGCGCACTGGTCTAAGGCGTTGGCCTCTGATCATTCGTCCGTAAGGGGTCCGGGTTCGAATCCCGGTCAGGCATGGATGTTTTGTTTGTCTTACGGCACTGGCTCTCTCCCTTCCCTGGAACCAGTGACCCTAAGTTAGGGACGGGCGACTGCTTATAGCCCATTTGAGTTGCTCACGGTGGTCGTTAAACCTCCAATAAAAAAAAAAGACATTTCCTGGGAGCTGGAGCAATAAAAGAAGGTTAGGACAAGGACGCTCACGAGCAACAAGTCAAGGCAACCGGTACGTGCCTCTAGCAGGTCGCTGCCATGGGGAGGCGACAGCCAGACAACTTTCGCTGGAACTCTACTCTGCTACAGGAAGCGCGATATCGAGGCAAGAAGACTACAGAAGACTCCACGAGAGAGCTTGTATGCAAGAAGGCCAGTGGCCTCTATTCAACTCGCTGTATCGCACAGAAAGGTCCGTTTGAATTATCTCCTACAATAACATCCGTGGAACCCTGATCAATGTCCTGTGTCCACTTTAGTGACGAGTCGCAGTACAGCCTAAACACGGGTTCTGGACTTGTGTACATTTAGAGAGAGAGGTGGTAAGCCGAAATCTTCTCGCCAATATTAGAAAGATTGACCACAATTTTGGTGGAGGACTCTTGGTTTGGTCTGGCACCATGTTGGATAAATGCACGGTACTGCACGTGTTTCCAGGAGATACCATGACTGCTACACTCTGCAGGAATAACATCCTACAGCTCTATGTACTGATTTTTAGGATAGCTGTTGGCCCCCGGTTCCTTTTAATGGACAATAACGTCTATCCCGATTGGGCTAGGCTAGTGGACGAATACTTGGAGAGTGAGGATGTTCATAGAATAGAGTGGTCCGATCTCCAGACCTGAACAGAATAAAGCATGTCTTGGACGACCTGGGAAGAGCGATTGCAAGCTGGCAGCACCCATCCCAGAACTCGCTCGAGTCTGGGAAGCGCCTTGAGGGAGGAGTGGAACTTTTTGCCCCAAACTCTCATTAAGAGCATTGTACATAGCATGAGGGCTCGTTGTGTGAGCTGTATCGCTCTTTGGGGTGATCATACTCCCTATTAACCCGTCGAAGTGCGCTCCACTTGTTTCATCACTTTTGGACTGTCATGATATCTGCGCATTCTTCCGCCTCATGCGGTGATGGGGCATATGCTGTGTTCATATTTTTGCGTTACCAATATATGTATGTCCGTACCAACTGTTATTAAACCCCATCGTGTGGATTTTGCGTTATTCATGATTTTGTGTTTGTCACATTAATTTTGGGCACTAGTGTAAAAGGGCAAAGGATCTCTTTTATACACTGAAGAGCAATTGAATTAGAGATACCTGTCTAGTAACGTGTAGCACCACTTTTTGCACTGATGACGGCGGCGATTCGTCTCGGCATGGACTCGACAAGACACCGGAAGCGTTGGGAAGCGATACGGATCCACGACTCATGAACAAGCTCCCACAGTTCACGATGATTTGATGGAGGGGGTCAGAGCCTCGAACATCTCTCTCGATGGCATTTCAGATGTGCTCGATGGAATTGAGGTCAGGTGACCTAGTTGGCCAAGGAAGCGAGGTCACGTCGGTGGAGTATTCATCCCACCATTCGGATACAATTCGGGAGCGATGGCACGGTGCATTGTCTTGTTGCAGGATGAGGTCCCCAGTGGGATGCTGAAGACGCACAAACGGGAGCAAATGGTCTTCCAGGATATCCCGGTAACGTTGACATGTGAGGGTCGATGTCACACGTAACAGGGGTCCCATTTTAGTCCACGTAAACAGTCCCCAAACGAGAATGCCAACCCCACCAGCTTGAAGAGTACCCTACTGGCAAGAAGGATCCATCGCTTCATGTGGTTTACGCCGTACTCGTATCCTGGCATCCGCATGAACCAACGTGAATCTCGACTCATCAGTCCAGGCAACATTTCCCCACATGTCTAGGATCCAGTGGCGATGTTCCCGCGCCCATGCTAATCTTTGCCCCCTGTGATGTGCGGTCAGCAGCGGTACCCTCGTGGGACGATGGCTTCTGTACCCCATAGCGAGGAGATGGTTCTGGATGATGTGGCTGCTTACACGTTTTGGGCACCAGCGTTAAATTGCCGAGTGATTTCTTGCACTGTGGCCCGTCTATCCGCTGCTACAATGCGAGCTAGCCGACGATGACCCCGCTTAACCACACGCTGTTGTCCACGGCAGTTGGCCCTTGCAGGGATGGTTTTACCGGATTCGATGTACTCGCGGTGCGCCCGTGACACAGTGGCTCGTGAAAATCCCAGTGCCTGCACGACTTCTGATGATGGAGCGACCCATTCGTCGGGCCCCGACAATTTGCCAACCATCACATGCGCTTAGATCCTTCGTCTTACCCATACTGCGTCCGACTCTTACTGATTCCCGTCGCATCACTCCTTATATTGTCAGGATCGCTGTATACGTCATGTCGTTTCCGGTTTACAGGGCTGCCCACAGCGCCACATTTGCATAACGCCAGCTGTCTCTAATTCAATTGCTCTTCAGTGTATTTCATCCAGTGATTTTACTTAGAATCCATTACAGAAATTGTACAGTTGAAGAACATAAAACTTCGGTTTACATAATCGAAGCATGTTATATCACGAAAAATAAGTGGGTCCGTTCTGGGACATTTTATTTGCACAACACAAAACATGCCCATATACAAAAGGGAGACTGAGTACTAACTCCGTCATCGAGTTTTGTTCTTTTGAGACGCAGACTGTACTATTTACTGTGTGAGTTTTATGTGCTAGGTGTGCATTTGTGCCACAGAGCTATATTTTACTCTTTTTCCTCTAAGGATCTCCGTGGCGAGTAAGAAACAAGAATTCGCGTAATCAAACACTTTTCCCTTACCGCTGAATGGTGAATCCCAACCAAAAGAAGGTCTTGACTTCGTGAGAGGACTAGGGCGTGTTCGCTCATTACATTAGCACATGCCTTCGTTATGTCTTGTCATGTTCTCCTGGATATCCTTCGAAGTGGGCGGTGTGATACCTACAAAGTGTACTCTTCTTATGTTGCTATGAAATTTACAAAGTCTTCTTCCTCGGTTTCCGTTATGGGGCTTGTAGCGTACTTCTCATTATCTAGATATGGATCATTTGTTTCTTCGCATTGTGCTGTTATAGACTTTGCTTAATGTATTTCATTGTGCCCCTGGGCTTCTACACTGGCAGCATTATCTTCATTCTCTTAAAACGGTAGGTTTTTTTAAACTTTCAACAAGCAGTGCTTCACCAGTAAGAAAATATTTGCAAACGCTTAGAAATAGGAATATTATAAGAGTGCTGTTTTTTTATATAAAATATGCTTTATCACCTAAATAGCAAACACTTTCATGCCCAAAAAGAATCAAATCGTTCTGAAGATTTATTGGCTCAGTTATATAGCAAAAGCAAGAAGGTCGAAATATTGAGGTATGGAACAAGATACCCAGATCGGAAAGATTTCAAGCAAACGGGGATGCAGATATTCGTGTAACAGTTTTCAGAGCAAATGCTGTCAATCTGAATAAGTACAGACAGATAGCTAGGGAGGGACAAAAGGTGGAAGAAGACCTGGTGGAGGAGTCGTATGTTTTTATCTGACTTGTCTCTTCCGCAAATTACCAAGATCTTTGTAGATTCCAGAAATTACCATGATTTCGTCGTTCTAAGGAATTACCAATTCTCGTTTTCCGTTCCGGAACTGCTGTTTTCACCTTTGGTGCCACCTGTGTGCTCAGAATGATCTCAATTTTCAGCTTTCATATTTTCACCCCTTTGCCACTTCAAATCTTTCTAATCGGACTTCTTGTCCCGCATCTCAATATCATTCACGGTATACCGGAGAATAATATAGAAACTGAAGATGGTCTAAGAGATATGGTACAGAGTATTGCGGGTAAGTTGGGTTTTAGAGAATTTTCAAAAAGTGACATTGAGGTCGTACATAAATTGCTTGATGGAGAACCACGTCCAGCCATGCCATTGCTTGTACAATTTAAAACTAGGACAGTCAGGAACACTCTTCTTGGAAAGAGCAGAAAAACTTTAAAATTAACAGATGTTATTCCTGAATGTTTGGATAACACTAGGATTTATATAAATGAAAACCTCACGTCTTTTAACAGAGATCTCTTTTGTCATGCCCGCAGCTTTTCCGTGGAACATGGCATTAGGTTCTGTTGGTTTAGAAACGGACGAATATTTTGTCTCAGAGCTGAGGGCAAGAATGTGGTAGTTATTAAAAGTAAGGTCGACTTGGACCCTGGTCGTATATAGTGTTTATTTGTCTATGTAACTACTTTGTTAACTTTTTTAACTACACTTTATATATTGTGACTTTATGAATTGCATTCCGCATATGGTTTCCGTGGGTGATTTCCTCGGTTTACTTGCATCGTGGGATTGTCACTTGAGATTAATGCTCGTAGCCTATTTGGTAAATTAGATTTACTGCTTGAGTTACTGTGTACCCTTGATTATTATATTGATTTTGTTTGTGTATCTGGGACTTAGTTTGATGCAAATATTCCACGTTTATGTGATGTGCCGGATTTTCGGTTTTTCGCTGCTTCGCGTCCTGGGGCTCGGGCTGGGTGGGGGGGGGTTCGCAATTTTTGTTAAACGTTCTATTATTGTTTCATCATGTGATAAATATACCACTGTAAATAACAACTTTGAAATGATTACTATTGAAACGCAACATTGTATTATTACAAGTACGGTATATCGTCCTCCTAATGGTAACCAAGGTGCTTTCGTTGGCTTTTTCTCGGGTTATTTGGACGAGATGAATCTTGCGGGAAAGACGCTGTATTGTTTCGGTGATTTCAACATTGATGTGACTGTTTCAAATGATACTTCGCAATCATTTTGCGATATTATTACCTCGTCTGGGTTTGTGAATGCAATAACTATTCCTACAAGAATTACAAGTACCACCTCCTCTTTATTAGATTTATGTATTACAAACGATTATGATTATTGTTCTTGTGTACTGTCATACCATATAAGTGATCATTTGCATATATTTTGTTTGTCTGGACGTAATGGGAGATTAAATTCCCCGAATTGTCCAGCTATTCGATTGCGTTTCTATAGACAGGAGAGTGTGAGGTCTTTTGATCTTGCCCCGTCTGGTGTTGATTGATCCCCTGTTCTACGACGTACTGATCCGATTCGTGATTTTGATGTTCTGGGGGAGATTTTCTGGAGCTTTTATGATTCAAGATTTCCTCTCAGGACCATAAGGCGCTCGCTCGTTGCAGAAAGTCTTGGTTTACTCGGAATTTATTGAAATGTTTACATAGGAAAAATAAATTATTTAAAATATTCTTGCGCTCAAGAAGTGCTTCTGATTTATTAAATTTCCGTAGATATAGAAACTGGTTTAACTCTAAGTGGAAACGTGCAAAGAAAATTTATTTTTTAAGTCGGTTTTCAAATACTGGCGACATCAGTAAAGTTTGGCAATCAATTAATGATATGTTATCCAATTCTCAGGTCCAGGGGGAACCCATACAGATTGATCACATGGGCACTAGAGTTACTGACATGGATCAGATTGTGAATTTGTTTAATACGTATTTTATTGAATTACCTGCAAAGTTATTGGCTGATATCCCACATTCAAATGGGCATTATTCTGAATTCTTGTTGCACCAGAGATTATCTTCTTCTTTTATTTTCATCCTGTTTCAGATGATCTTATGTCGGTTTTGACTATTCTCGATTCATCAAAGGGAGTGGGCCCGGATGACGTTCATCCGAAAGTAATTAAGTGTGCTTCTCAAAATTTGGTAATACCCTTGAGTCATACTTTCAATTGTATCTTTTTAACTGGGAAAATTTCTTCTTCCTTTACGATAAGTAGGGTTTCGGTTATCCATAAAAGGGGTGATAGAACTGATGTCGCTAATTACCGTCCAGTTGCAAATACCTCGATATTTGCTAAAATATTGGAGAAGCTGGTTTTGAATAGCTTGTCAGGATTCTTGAATTTGAATAAAATTTTACATTGGAATCAACATGGTTTTCGGAAGGGTCACTCAACGGAGACAGCGTTGTTGGATGTTACGAATTTTTTACAGTCAAATGTAGATTGCGGAAAGTGTGTTTTGGGTACATTTTGCGACTAGTCAAGAACATTCGACTGTGTTCGCCTCTTGTCTAAATTGCAACATATTGGGATTACGGGAGTCGCACTTTCATTTTTCGAGAATTATTTGTCTAGCATGCTAGACAAATAATTGTACAAATACAGGGTATTCGCTCTTCAGTTCAAAGAGTTTCTTTTGGAGTTCCTCAGGGCTCCGTCTTGGGCCCTATGCTTTTTTTAAATTTATGTTAACAATATATTTAATGTTGTTTCTACTTCTCACCGAGTCTTATATGCTGACGACACCAGCTTTTTCCCCCTGGGGATTCGTTGTCCGAGATATTGCCCCGTGCAAATCGTGACCTTCAAGAGATATCTCGCAGGTTTGTTTGTAACGCTCTCACAATTAATACTAATAAAACAACCTGCGTCTTTTTTTCGGGCCGTGATCTTCGGCTGTCGTCGCCTACTGGTATTCTCTTGAATGAGGATCCTGTTGCATTCGGGTCTTCGGTGAAATTTCTGGGTGTTATACTACATGAGACTTTGCGTTGGGATGTCCATATACATGTAAGTTACTTAGCAAATATTCTTAAGTCTCATATTGGTACTATTTCTAGGAGTTCTGGTTTTTTGACAATCAGACTCAGATTAATACTATACAATTCCTTTATCTATCCCATGTTGTCTTATTGTATTTTGGCCTGGAGTCAGACAACGGATGGTAACGTTAATATAATTCTTGTTCTTCAAAGAAAATATATTCGACTTCTTAATTCATCTTTAAATATTGGTAGTATTTATTGTCTTTATGACATACTTCCCTTCGATAAAATATTCATTTTCAGGTTATTACTACTTCTGCATGACAGAGTCAATACGAATAGGTATCTTGAACTATTGCAATTACAGCGTTTCTCCCATTCACATGATACTCGAGGTCATGCAAGTTTTGTGGTTCCTAGGGCGCGCACCAGATTGTTGCATAACAGTATTATTGCAGCTGAACCTCGTGAGTGGAACAGACTGCCATTATACATCAGGGAAATAGTGGTCTCTGGGGTATTTAAAAAAACTGCTACGAGAGTTTTTGTTGTTTGATTGAGTTCCTGTATTCTTTCTTTCACGGTATGCTCAACACCGGTCGTATTTCTAATGTTGCTATTTTTATCGTTTTGACCTGACACATCTACCTTTGGAGATCAGGGGCTTGTCAGGCTTAAATTTAAGCCTTTTCCCTGGCTCCATGCTACAGTTCCATAGTACATTATGCTATCTTTTTTTTTTTGATGAATTACTTTGTATTGATTTTTTGGTCAATTGTAAACGAGTTTTAGTGCTTGTATGTTCATGATTATTATACTAGATATATCTGAGGTGGTTTGAGCTCTTGTTTACTCTTGGAGTAAATAGTTAGTACTAAATGCCATCAATTTATATTGAACTTTATGATATTACTGTGATTCCATGTTTTCATTCCATTGTGCTAACATTGTGTTAATATTTAATTTTAGTTTAATACATATGACAATTTTGATGTTTGTGTTTTATTAAATTTGATGTACTGTGTTGTGTGGCAGAATTTTCGTTAAATTAAATTCAAATTCAATTCAGTTATCTTTTTGGTTGTGCAACTGAGTATGAAAAATAGATATTTATTGCGCACATAGATATTTTATTGCGCACCATGGAAAATAATTTTACCATGCATTCAAAAAGAAATGAAGAAACTGAACATCAAATAGAAGTCATCGCTCTTTCCACGTTTATAAGTGAGTCACGGAAAAATTCTCATCGCCCGCCACCGGGAAAACCCAGAGTCTTCCAGTTACGCGCCGGATATGCTTCCACTGCATCCGGCGCGCAACTGGAAGACCATGGGTTCGATTCCCGGTGGCGGGCGATGAGAATTTTTCCGTGACTCACTTACAAACGTGGAAAGAGCGATGACTTCTATTTGATGTTTCTGGTCTACGTCAACTGAGTATTTAAGAAGAAACTGAAAATGGACAGTAAAGTCAACTAATGTAATTACCACAGCTCTCTCGCCGTCGTCAACAGCTGCTAACGAATTTTTGGAAACTTACTTTCTGCAGCTGTACTGTGTGTTGTAAAGGTGAAATATTATTTCGGCGAATTTAAATTACCTACAACTTTGTATTTATAATAAAAATTTTTTGTAATGTGCTCCTAACTTCTGAGACTGTATCACTTTAAACTGAGCTAGAAAAGAAAAAGTATTTTGAAACAGTGATTTGTTCAGGATATTTTGTAAACATATAAATTGGAACACTAATTAATTAATCTATTAGTTACTGTCAATGTAAAACTTCACAGTATCAGAAGTTCCTCCCCCTCTCTTTTTCCAAACTGTTAAGTCCTTCGTGAGCATGTAAGGCAAGAAAAGTCGTTAGCATTAAATTTGGAGAGGAAGCAAGCCAGCGAGGTCAAAACAAATGCCACATCCATGTGTTACCCGTCATTCGAACAGACATAAGTGAGATAAGCAGGCAGGAGTCCTTTCACTAAATTGCTTACCTGCTGAGATAACTAAAGAATTCGTAACAGTAATGCTTATTCTGTAATGAAAACACATTTGTAATATGTCTACGAACGAGACAGCACCAGACCATGAGAATGGCGAATGAAATAAAAACAATAAAATATCTCAGTAGAACCACAAATTTCGGGTCCTCGTTGATAATAAAAACATTAACCGAAATTAAGTCACCAAGACATTACCCAATAATAAAACAAATAAAACATTAACCTGATATTAAGTCACCGGTTAATGCAATAAAAACATTAACCGAAATTAAGTCCCCAAGATTTAAAAACACAGAGATCGGCAACGGGGCTCATAATATTTTTCTATGATTTTGTGCAACATTATCATAATTACAGCATGTGCACTGGAATTTGGCATTTTTAATGCAGCGTCTGTTAAATTAGTTTATACCTTACATCTCTATTATCTGATTGTCAGCAGCAACTCTCTATTAAATAACTTCCTTTCAAATTTTAGATGAGCTTTATAATTAATAATTGAACTTCCCATTGTTTTACGCTTAGAATACTCAATGTTTAAACTTATTGCTGCATGTATTAGAAAAGAAATACATATATCGTTACCGAACTGTTTCGCAGAAAATCATTACTCTCTTCTCCGGTGACCAACTGGTGTCAGACGATCCACTTAATTTCCAACTGAAGTGAGATTTAAAAAAATCGCGCTTTCTGTAGCCGTCTTTGCATATTGAATAACATAAACATTTACTCCGCTGATAGACGCAATTCTGGATTAAAAATTTCTAAGAAGGATCACCTTAAATTATTTTTTAACTATTTATGTCATACTCACCACGGCCAGATCTATTGGAAACGGCATTTTAAATTTTTTCCTAAAGAATCCATCGAAGTGCTCTTTGAAAACAGCCAACACAAAGATTGCCACGGCAGATACTATTAAAGTTGCTACATTTGATTCTGCAATATGAGAAAATATATCTCTGTACATCTGAAATTAGAAGAATATAATGTTACAAAAGAAGTGTCCAAAAAGAACTATGCATATTACTCTTTGCATTCCTGAGTACAAAACAAAGACAGAAGGGTGGGCGAATGCATTATAAACACAACTGGTATCGGTCAAATCAAAGGAAATGAAAAATCAATCATTTAACTGACTTAAAATACACTGGCGGAAAGTGAAAAAAGAACACCAAGAAGGAGACGTCTGATACCAACGAAATTTATACAGCATAATAACGGAATACAGAGGATAACGTGATCAAAACATTATGGAAAAATACAGCTCTATTTGCCGATAAACTGAAAAATAACATTTTCATGTAACATGGTTAGTACGAGGTTGAACCGCCATCAACTGCGTCACACTGTGCAATTCTGGCATGGAGTCTGTCGTACAGATGTTGGATGTAAGTTTGGGGTATTGAGTTCCAAGCATCCTCAACCTGGACGCGTAAATCGGGGATGGTCGTGGCTGGCCGTGGAGACCGGATAAGTCGTTTTCCCATAAAATCCCACACGTGCTCAATGGGGGACAAATCCGGTGAACGTGCAGGCCATAAATGTTGTCTCACACCCTGAAGTGCATGTTGCGTTGCACGTGCCGTGTGTGGGCGTGCGCTATCTTGCTGGAAAACACCACGATGGACCGACCTTACAAATGGCACAACAACGGGCTGAATGATGTTTTTGATGTAGGAGGTGCTGTTTAACGTACCCGGTACAAACACTAGTTCTGTACGGGAGTGATAGCTGATCGCTCCCCACACCAGGAGACCAGGTGTAGGCCCTGTGTGTCGCTGGCGGATGCAAGAAGGGTGGAGACGCTCCCCTGTGCGTCTACGAACACGCATACGGCTATCGGAGGCTTCCAAGCAGAATCTGCTTTCATCGCTGAACACGACAGATCGCCATTGCGTTCTCCAGTGCAGACGTTGGCGACACCAGTGAGCTGTTCCTGACGGTGGGCTGGAGTCAGAGGTACACATGCCAGAGGCACACGTGCACGTAGTCCTGCATCCAGTAGACGGTTGCGGATTGTTCACACAGTCACCTCAGGTGCAACGGCAGCTCGGATTTGCGTCGCAGTGGATGTTCTGCTTGACAACGCCGCTCTTCTTATGCGTCGATCGGTCCGCTCATCAGTCCGTCTGTGACTCCCGGTTCCACGTCTTCTCGTGTGGGAATGTTCCTTGGACCATCTACGCCACCATCGTACCACCACCGATACTTCCCGTCCAATTCGCTCAGCAATACGACGATACGACCACCCGGCCTCGCGGAGTCCGACTAGACGACCTTGCTCAAAGTCCCATAACTGCTGAAATTGTACACGTCTTCCATGTCCAGGCATTGCAGCTTCTTCAGGGTCTTTGCACGTGTCCGTACGCCGACGACTAATTACATTCACTTCGCTGTACTCCTTAAATACCACAGACGATAATTTGCATATTATGCCGTGCTGTGGCGTAAGCGCTTACCGGTTGGTCCCGAAATTAACATCACACCTACGTAAACTCGACCCCATTAACATATGTAAATTTCATGATCGTCCGCCAATTCCTCCTTGGTTTTCTTTTTTCACTTTCCGCCAGTGTATATGATGGATGTCTGTAGAGGTAAGAAAACCTAAGAAATACTAGTCCTTTTTGAGTTTTCAAAAGCGTTTTTAGTGCAATTCAAGAAACAATATGTTATAACACGGGATCAATTAATATAAGTGAAGACCAAGACTGAGTTTTGCAACAGCTTGGAGCATGAAACCTTCAACTGAGGAGCAGTCTTTAAAAGAAAATTGCGTTTCATTTATGTAGCAATTCTGAAAACAGTCAAATCAAACAGTAATAGGGTATTATGTCAAAAGATTAGCATCAATCGAGATAGAAGATGTATGCTTTTTCAGAAAATTTAGCACTCTTAGGTCGCGAATGTCAAGTTGAAATACCTTTTATTTGTAAATTTTATTTATATCACAATGTGCCTTGACTGAAAAATGTCAGGCGAACGGTGGTGGTTCAGCGAACGGTGGTGAGTCACTGTGTAAAAAGAACATAACTTACGTTTAGCAAAATATTACGGGAACTGCGAAATTTTCCGTTACATATAGTGCGGTAATTGGGAAACAAGAGTGATGATAGAAAAAAAGTAATGCTTCTATGAATGAGTAAATTAACCTTGGTTTATTCAAAGAGAATTCTTCCCGCGTCCACACCCTGCATAAAACGATCACGAAGGGACTGGAAGGACTGGCAAAAGGCCGTCTGGTATGCTCTTCAGTGTCCTTGTCATAGCTCTTTGAAAGTTGTCCACGTCATCAAAATAACAGTTTAAGTAGTGCCTTGAGCTTCAGGAACAAGAAGATATCGCACATGTTTAAGTCCGGTGAATACGGTGGGTAGGACAGTAAGCAGACGTTTTTGCTGACCAAATAATCCTCAACAATGAGACACTTGTAGCTTTTTGATTTTTCACCTTTGTTAAAAACGTTTGGCTTTGAAGGAGCTTGCTGACCTCCACTTAGCACTTTGTTTTTTCGTTTTGGAGTCGTATTAAAAACACCATGTCTCGTCAACCGAAACGATCAAATTCAGAAAGTTCAGTGTGCGTTCAGTGGTCTCAATGAGTTCTCTGCAGTTTGCAGCTCGTGACTGTCGTTGCTCATCTGTTAACGAAAGTGGAGCAAATCGAGCAAAAACCTTGGTTTCCTCCAAATCCTGAGTTTTTATTACCGGAATGCTTTCCTTATTAACTTACAGATCATCTGAAATCGTTTAGAGCGTTGAACTTTGGTCACTGGCAATGATTGCTTGTTCCTTTTCAATCAGAGTTTGGAGTTCGAAACGAATTTGCTGGGCCCGAATGTTCTTCGTCTTTCACTGACTCTCTTCCACAGCATAAAGGTTTACACTGCTTGAAAATACGTGCATCAGACAAAAAATTCTTTCCATACACTTTTTTCATCATTTGAAATGACGTTTCTATGGCACATTTACACAGTCGAACACAAAACTTGATGTTTGCCCTTTGTTCCGCTGTCCCTTCACAACACAGACACAAGAGAAACGTGTAGTTAATCTCATGGTACACCTTCAAATGCCGGTTATTTTTGCTGTCTTTGATTGAATTAGCCGAGGAGCAATCGCTTTTTCGTTTCATGTTTACTTAGAGTAGATCTCAGCACCAGCACTCATCTCATAACATCCTTCTCGTTTTCCAGTTGCCTCACTGTGAGTACAGGGTTCAACTACAAGATAAAACAATGCATATTAATTTGCTTATGGCTAGTATGTGCATGGAAAATATAGTAAATGCAATTAATATAATTTCAACATGTGAATTTTCCGAAAAACTAAATTCCTTATTGCATTCGGGTGTACAACTATTTTTTAATAGTAAAAGTGTTAATTCTGTCTTATAGTTTTTGTATTTTACACTAATTCAACAGTGTGATTTGTACTTATTTCCTTCCGATAAAATTTTTATGCAGTCTGTCATATGAAAAAATTCACTGTCTTCATGTTTTTAACGCAAAATCTTGAACATCTATCGAATGTTTCGATCATTGCAGTAAATCATCACTAAGTTTATTATACAAATACATACGTGGTTTTCAGTACAAATTATGCTGTGAATTTCTTCTATTTTATCATTTTTCTTTCTTGATGCTCCTTGGTAAATCAGTGGCCTGTAGTTCAGTTTCAGCAGATGTATGAATATTTTCACAATAATGCAATTATTTCAATGATTTGGAACTTTACCTGAATGAGGGCTTCTGACAGGACACAACACTGTTTCCATTGTCAGATTTGTCTTCGACGAAAACGTCGAAAGGCTTGCTTTCAGTATGCAACAGTTCATCTCATTCTTTTGTCACTTGTGCCGTTGTTTTTTCAGCCCCAATCATTGCTCCAAGACGAGAAGATGAATTTTGAGCATAATATTCAAGTGCGGGACTGCCTCTTCCAACGAATGATCACTTAAAGTTTGGACCTCACAGTTTTACACATGTAATGATGTCTTGATTCATTTTCTCCGCTACACTTGCGTTTCATGAAACTATTTTGACATACACTTGTGTGTTTATTAACTCCATAAGAAGATGGCGCTTTCTTTTTGTTTCGTTCTTCCATTAAGCCAGGCTTCGGTTAGCACAGTAGTTCACACGTATTTTATTGTACGGTGTGCACACATGCGTAGCCGGAAGCTTTTGGTACTAGAAATTCATGGAACATCATGATTCTGCGTCGTTCCTGATGACAAGAGGTTGTCCTTTTTCCAAGTCATGAAAGCACATAGGGAAACTGTTCTTTTTTTTTTTGAGAGAGAGTTTTTTGCATGTGTGTTTTTCTTCTTTTAAGCAAAGAGGTTTTGCTTTTTAACATTTTTATGAGCACCGTGAGTAACTCTAAGGGTTACAGGCAGTCACCCATCCCTAATTTGGGCCACAAACAGTCGCCCATCCCTAATTTGGGCCACAGACAGTTGCCCATCCCTAATTTGGGCCACAGACAGTTGCCCATTCCTAATGTGGGCCACAGGCAGTCGCCCATCCCTAATTTGGGCCACAGACAGTCGCCCATCCCTAATTTCGGCCACAGGCAGTCGCCCATCCCTAATTTCGGCCACAGGTAGTCGCTCATCCCTAATTTGGGCCACAGGTAGTCGCTCATCCCTAATTTGGGCCACAGGCAGTCTCCCATCTCTAATTTGGGCCACAGGTAGTCGCCCATCCCTAATTTGGGCCACTGGCAGTCGCCCATCCCTAATTTGGGCCACACGTAGTCGCCCATTCCTAATTTGGGCCACAGGCAGTCGCCCATCCCTAATTTGGCCCACAGGTAGTCGCCCATCCCTAATTTGGGCCACAGGCAGTCGCCCATCCCTAATTTGGCCCACAGGTAGTCGCCCATCCCTAATTTGGCCCACAGGTAGTCGCCCATCCCTAATTTGGGCCACAGGCAGTCGCCCATCCCTAATTTGGCCCACAGGTAGTCGCCCATCCCTAATTTGGGCCACAGGTAGTCGCCCATCCCTAATTTGGGCCACAGGCAGTCGCCCATCCCTAATTTGGGCCACAGACAGTTGCCCATTCCTAATTTGGGCCACAGGCAGTCGCCCATCTCTAATTTGGGCCACAGGCAGTCGCCCATCCCTAATTTAGGTCACAGGTAGTCGCCCATCCCTAATTTGGGTCACAGGTAGTCGCCCATTCCTAATTTGGGCCACAGGCAGTCGCCCATCCTTAATTTGGGCCACTGATTCCAAGGAAGGAAAAGAGCCTTTGGCATTAGACAAACGCGCCACCCACAACTCATTCGGGACTGGAATCTGGGCTCACTCAGGCGAACGGTCAGAAGTCAGCGCTTAGACCTCTGAGCCACTGGGACAGCGAAGCATAACTAACCTCGTCATCACTGTCATTATCATGAAATTCATAACAACCATCGGTGAAAATGATTTTCTATTCGAGTTAGCTTCTGTTTCATTACAAACATTATCACCTCTGTTAAAAGCACATTACTATATCTTTTTTGGAAACATTTAAACTCAATTTTCTCAACTTACAAATTACACGGGTCGATGTCTGCAGAAGCACTGGTACGAAAATATTAATCTTTGCCCTAATAGAGCAATGACTTATACATGGTGCTCTTTTTTTTATCTGTATTCCTAAATATAATTTTGCTCAAGACCTCATATGTGAGTCACCCATGATTATGTACCTGCAAAATTCCATATGTACACTTGAATGTCACTAACATTTTTCTTGCTGGTAATGTACGAGTGTTTCAACCATTTACTTCGATGAATAAAACTTTCACACGTATGCTAGGAGAAATTCGTTTCTCTGGAGACGTAATTGCACGAATATAAGGACTGTATGATCGTAAAACACAGGGACAGACTTTCTAATGTTCTTGTTACCTTCGGGCAATATGATTTTAATTTTCGCATCTGCGTAGGTATATCATAAAATTACAGGAGATGCGGTGTGATGAGAAGACAAGCCGCCCTATGTCAGCGTAATTGGTAGAGAGCGTTAATGTCAACCTTATTCTGTTAACCCGTAACGTAAGAGCAACAAAGATTGCACCCAGACGTGTACTGGAGGTGGTTAAGTTAATTCGTGTTCAAGTTACTCGACGCAATGCCTCTGTTTGAGCAAAGGCAAGGCACGAACTTATGTGCGCGCTAGGGAACAATGTCGCCAAATACTACAAGCCTTGAACACTATTTACGGCGATAGTGTCCCCAAGAAATCAGCCGGATACAACCGGTTCAGGAGTGGACATAAATATATATTTAAAAACAACCCGAGATCTTGAACGTCTCGAAGTGACGAATTAGTTGCCAAAGTAAAACAACTAATTGGCGCTGACTGTCGGATATTTATCTGTATTTCATTTTCATCAATCTGATTTCGGTACAGAATTGCTTTTAGTTAGCTGTGTTCCATGTAATATCTCCTCAAAAAACATGACAATTGAACCGTTATCGACGGCGAATGCGTATTGGGTTTGAGAAGTACTCACTTCAAGTATCGCAATTCTGATGTTGCTCTGATTGCTAAGCTAAAATTGTTAAGGTTTATATAGCTACGCCGAATGTCATTGTCACGAGAAGTGGAACGATAGCATTCTCGAATAAAAATTAGAATTTCAGGTTCTCTCTCTCGACTCTTACTCCATGGCGATGCAATTTTCAAATCTTCTGAGAATATATTACATGCAGAATAATGATGTAAAAGCAATTTAGTACAGAAATCTGATTGCTGAAAATAATGTATTTGTGAACTTCCCGTGTGTTTGTTAAGAATATTTCTCCCTCAGTTTTCATGAGGATCTTTATCTGTCAGGTACCAAACAAACTGAGAATCTTCTATATTTCGGCCCAGCTCATTGTGACACTAGAACTGGGGATACGACGGGTTATAACGAAGTAAATTTCTCCGTCATTTTTGGTCTACGCCGGGATTCGAACCCGAGGCCGCTTATTCCAGAACAAGTCGCTCTACCAACTGAGCTACGCAGACATTTGTTCTGATTCCTATCTGCCTTTATGCCGTGTGCGTCCTGCTGGCAGGTACGTCACATCTCTCCCCCCACCGAAAGAGGGCCGGGGGCATGGCCCACGGGTCAGCCGTGACCATGAATCGTTGCAGGCAGCCATCCACTGTAGAACGTGCACTTGAGAACTCCCAGTCAATCTGCTGTGTGGAATGCAACATCACACATTTTTATTTTTCGAAGCGCTGGAGAAGGAATTCTCTGATTTTTCCTGTCTCGCGGTGTGGAAATAACATCACACCAATGCGAGATTTTGAACGGCCGGGTCATCCGGATAGTTCGGGCGCCATTATAATGAAGTAAATTTCTCCGTCATTTTTGGTCTACGCCGGGATTCGAACCCGAGGCCGCTTATTCCGGAACAAGTCGCTCTACCAACTGAGCTACGCAGACATTTGTTCTGATTCCTATCTGCCTTTATGCCGTGTGCGTCCTGCTGGCAGGTACGTCACAGGGTCTTTGCGAAGTTTGTCATGATATCGGCATGACGGTGTGGGTATTTTTGCAGGCAAAGAATATCGAAATCATACCACAGTCACTGTATTTACCAGAACTTATGTTCTGTGACTTCTGAGTATTTCTCCTAATGACTCTATCTCCGAGGCAAATGCTTTGCAACTTTATAGGATATCCAACGGAAAACTACGTCCTACCGAGTATGGATGAAAAGTACTTTGAAAGTGATTTAACTGTTATATGCTGCACACCAGATATATGTGATTTACGATTTGTTTCTCTAAGAACCTTATGTTCTCAACGCAGCTCACTGCTTTGCAGACATCACTGCATCGAAATAAGAACTGTAAGATTGTAAGACGCAGTGATGGACTTCACGTAGTGCTTGTCATCTTCTAGCAGAATGACTGATTATCATCTCTTTCTAGAACAAACTTCTAAATGAGAAAAATCAGATTTGCTTCTGGGTGGGGCCAAAACAAGTTGCTTTCTCATAAGTCGATTACCCTGCAAGTTAAAACTGAAATGTGGATATCCAATTCATAGTGTTTGTCCGCCGCTGAGTGTCCGATACTAAAGAAATGTTTTCCAGTACAATTGTTAGAAACGTCGAGTGTAGAAAATTTCGGCCTCAGGACGAACAGATATACTGCCAGGCAGAGAACAAAATAACATGAAAACGTTTTCGAAAGAAGCGTTATAGAACTGGGCAGAACAAATAAAGAGTCACCGTATAAAATATCAGTATTCTTCTAAATATTTCGTTTTGTATTTGCTCAAAATATCTGGCACTCTCAGCTTCAGGAAGGAGGTAAACGAAAAACGCTTTGTTTCGTTTCTTTTCTTTTATAATTTGATGCTCACAAAAACATTCATTCGCTATTTTGAAATACTAATGTAAATAAAAAAACAGAGGGCATATACACTCAGTAGACAAAACATTAGAGATAGGGGTGATGGGCAGTTGTCATGGGCATACTTCGCGCGGAATGGAACAGAACCAAACCGACCGCAGGCGATAAATAGGCAGAAAGCAGGGCTTCCCAGCAGCGCATCGCAATCGATGAACATGAGTAAAAGTGGTGATCTGAGCGACTTTGATCGTGGACGCCTTGTCGACGCAAGACAGATGGGTCATTCTATCGCCCAAGTGGTACGAACACTAGGATTCCCGGGGGCAACCATATCAAGGGTGTACCGCGAGTATATCATCGACGGTCGTACCAACGACCAGAGAGCAAATTACGGCCAACCACACGCCATTGATGACCAGGGTAGACGTAGACTATCCAGGCTCCTATAGACCAACCGCTTGGCAAAGGGGATACAAATCACATCGAGGTTAAATGTTGGAGACCCAAACAACATCAGGCCTAAGCAACATCTGTTGGAAATAGTGAATTTCCGCAGTGCTTCACAGCCCGCTCAAAAAAAAAAAAAAAAAAAAAAAAACATTCACCATCATGCAAAGCTGCGACGTTGACGTATCACGTCACAAACCCTCATCAAGCCCCTATAAAGACGAGCCGTCTTCGGATAGAAGTGCAGTGTATACAGTGCAGTTTATCCGCGAAGTATATCTCGGAGTATAACCTGTGGAGTACGACCTGGCGAACCCGAGTCAGATGTCGACAAAATCTGATGTCGTCAGTGTATGAAGGATATAATGACTCAAGCACGAGGACCTGCTATGGATAAGCCTAAAGATTGGACGCAGAGCCTAGTGGAGTTTTACCAGATCAAGGTGACAAGTGACTGTCTTCCTAAAGTCTCTAAGAACAGTAAGCGTAAAGTATTTTATCAACAAAGTTGAATTCGAACTCTTTCTAATAGTGTGTTGTATAATATGTTTTTATCAGTAAGTTCCACTGAACGTCATTCTTATTTTGATAGTTACAACATGGTAACAGAAGTCTATAGCTTAGGTCAACTGTATATATGTGATATTCATTTAAACTTCAGATAAAGCTAATTTTTTGTTCTCATTAATGTGTCGTCATATTTAGCAGTTTGTGTCAAAATTTACTTAGTCAATATTCTTTTATTGCTAAAAGCAACTGCGCCCGTCAAACAACAACAACATCAACATCAGCGAGCCAACGGCATGGCGCACTTGGCATACCACTGGGGTACGGGAGCTGACTCTCTACTCGTGTGCCTCTGTTGTCTGCTCGTCATCGGACATTTTACCTCGCCTGGAGCCAGGAACATTAAAACTGTACCTCTGCAAAGTGGTGTCGCGTCGTATTGTCAGATAAATCCCGTTTTCAGCCGCATGGACCTGACGGGAGGGTGCGGATGTGGCGTCAACAGCATGAGACCATAACCCCGATGTGACAGGTCGGCTCTGTGTAAGGCAGTGGTGGCTCTGTGATTCTTTGGGGAGCCTTTTCATTGGATATATTAGATCCCTTTTCCAAATTCAGAGGGAGGCCCATAACCGCTGCGCGACACCAGCATGTTCCGGATGATCACATACACGCTTTCATGTCCTTCGCGCATCCTGCAGCCAATGGTTGCTTCAACAAGACAATGCGCGGTCCCACCAGGCCGTAATTACCCAGGCAAGGATCGAGGAACATTCATTTCACTTTGGAACCATCCAGTGGCCATGAAGGTTCTGGTTTTAAACCCTGTGGAAGCTCTCTGGGATGTCGTGAAGTGGAACATCAGATCAGTGGATCCTGAGCCGACGTCTGAAGCGGAGTTGTGGACAATGCAGCAACGGGCATGGCTGGCATTACCTTCGGAAACCCTCCGGCATCTGGTGTAGTCGATGCCTCGTCATGTACAGGCTGTTATTCGCGCCAGAGGAGAACCAACACGCAGTTACGTAGGTATCCCTGTTTTGTCGATTGAGTGTATTTTCCTATAATATTTGCCACTCTCAGTTTTGCAGAAATGTGAGTCACAAATGGATTTTTTTTTTTTTTTTTAAAATTTTGTAGTGCAGAGTGCAACTTCTTTTGAGAGAGAGAGAGAGAGAGAGAGAGAGAGAGAGAGAGAGAGAGAGAGAGAGAGACTGCAGTTGCAGTAACTTCAGTTACAGATGTTAAATTCATATTCTACATTTTTGCCAAGCACCCGACCAGCGCTATGTTAAATTGTTATATGTTAAATTTTGCCAAGCACTGGATCAAGCACCAGCTGATTCGTTCTGTTCTTGGACCGTATAGCGCTTAGAATTGACAATGTTCCAAGCACCATTGTTTTTCGCTGTTTTCTGAACTTTGTATACTTAGTGTCTTCAGGCAAGCCTAATCGTTTCTAAATGAATCTCTGAATCTCGAATTCGAAAACTCTCAAAAAA
This sequence comes from Macrothele yani, assembly GCA_039090855.1. Lineage (NCBI taxonomy): Eukaryota > Metazoa > Arthropoda > Arachnida > Araneae > Macrothelidae > Macrothele > Macrothele yani. The sequence continues at coordinate 1,607,098 of CM076995.1, read as the reverse complement.
ACAGATCAACAAACTAGCCCAGCTAATAATTCAGGCGAATATGTACAATAGTTCATTTTCAATAGAAAAATTACTCTCTCTCTCTCTTTCTCTGTGCCGTTGTGTAAAACCAATATCAATGCCATTTCCCACGGTAAGAGACCTAAGTCCAGCTATGTTCGATTTTTAACTTACCTTTGGTGTCAAACACATATACAAGTGCTGGTCACTTCTCCTTCTGCTTTCTGCGATGTGTTCAATAAGTAGGCTTAAAAGAGACCTACTAATAGCGAATCAGTTCTATGGCATGACGGCAACAACAAAATGCTTAGAACACATTAAATTCTGCGTTTACATATTGAATAAAAAGCATACTAACATATACAAGTTTGAGTACTCCACTGTAGCTACCAACATGTATTCCAAACAAGTATTTCATTTGAGCAGTTGCGACGTGTATAGCTGCAGCTGTAGTGAATCCGGATATCAGGTTGTCTGAAAGCAACACCGCTAGAGCTCCCAACTGGAAGACGCCCATAAATATCTGAAACAGATGAGCAGTAGTTTCATAACAGAAAAGCTTCGGAAAAATAAATCTCATGATTAAGTTCAGAGAAGATATATATCAAAGTAATGAGTATCTTTCTCCGTATACTTACTACTTATAAATTTCTCCAGTTCCTGAGAAATTTTAATTATTCAAGGTAAGAGGTCCGCAAATGAAGTGTTCAACACTAACCTGATTCCTTCCATTCGGTGAGAGAACACGAGTCAAAGAATACAATGTTGATCAAATTTTCCATACAATCTTTCTGGGCGAGTCCCATGAAATAGGTACTTCTTATACACTGAGTGGCCACTTTAGTTTGACCACCTGACAGTTTTAAGCAAATGAGCTATGGCTGCACGCTGTTGCCGCCGAAAGGCGAGGCTAGTATAAAAAGGGCAAGCTTAGTGCTTGCGACAATAGTAGAGTGATTTTTGGGTGACGAGATGGGTAAAAAATGCGATTTGACGGACTTTCAACGTGGGATGATTGTAGGATCTCGGAGCCATAGAGCAAGTATCACCGAAACCGCCGCATTCGTGAAATGTTCTAGAGCAGCAGTTTTTTTTTATTGGAGGTTTAACGACCACCGTGAGCAACTCAATGGGCTATAAGCAGTCGCCCGTCCCTAATTTAGGGTCACTGGTTCCAGGGAAGGGAGAGAGCCAGTGCCGTATGACAAACACAACATCCATGCTTCACCGGGATTCGAACCCGGACCCCTTTCGGACGAATGATCAGAGGCCATCGCTTAGACCACTGCGCCACCGGGGCGGCAGAGCAGCTGTTGTTAAAGTGTTTAAAGACTGGACTGTCAATCAAAAAACTGGGTCTCTACGTGCAACATGTGGATGTCATCCACTAGTGACTGCTCGGGCGGAACGGAGAGTGTCCAGACTGGTAACTGACAACAGAAGGGCAACAGTGCAGCAAATTACAGACCATCTTAATCAAGGATCGCCTCAAATGATCTCTGCAAGCACTGTTGGCCGTACACTGCATCGGATGGGATATGGCAGCCGAAGGCCTGTTCGAACACCTTTGCTGTTTGCAGTTAACAAGAGAAAACATCTCCAGTTCGCACAGGAGCACAAGGATTGGACAGTCGTTTGGCGGAGATAGCACGAAAGCATGAACCCCAAATGCATTGCTACAACCCTTGAAGCTGGTGGAAGCAACGTTGTGGTTTGGGGAATGTTTTCCTGGCATGTTTTGGGCCCTTTAGTTCATGTTGATCAACGTCTGATTGGCACATCATATCTAAACATCGTTGCGGACCAAGTGCATCCTGTCATGTGGATGGTTTATCCCAATGGCGATGGCTACTTTCAACAAGATAATGCGTCCTGCCATAGTGCTCGTATTGTACAGGATTGGTTTCAGGAACATGCCGGTGAGTTTACTTTGCTTTGGTAGCCCCCACAATCTCCAGATATCAACCCCATTGAGAATTTGTGGGACGAAGTTGAAAGAGCCATCAGACAGCTGGATCCAAAACCCTGCAATCTCACACATCTGGAAAGTTCTATTCATCAAGCATGGTCTCAGATTCCACAAACCACCTATCAACATCTCGTGGAGTTCATGCCACGAAGAATCGATGCAGTATTAAAGGCAAAAGGTGGCCCAACGAAGTACTGAGGGGGTGGTCATAATAAAGTGGCCACTCAGTGTATATGCCACATGCAATAGTTGTTAATTTTGAGGCAGAACTTTACACTCCAGATAAACCCGAATGAGAACCAAGTTTGACTTCAGATTGAGTTTCAAAGACTAACTAATAAATCATTCTGCATACCTTCCTGTACCATGAGGCGCCGACACTTCGAATGACAATGAGAGCAATTTCAGTCACTGTCACTACTGTGGTTGATCAATGGAACGAAATAAAAATGAAATCAACCTAACGGTCAGACCTCGCATGTACATTACTGAAAAAGCAAAAGAGAGAGAGAGAGAGAGAGAGAGAGAGAGAGAGAGAGAGAGAGAGAGAGAGAGATATCGTGGCCAGCAGTAACTTTTTTCTGTAAAATAAGAAAGCAAAAAAAGTTGAACTGTATTCTCAGGATACTGTTTCCCTGTTAATATTGGGTTGGTGCGAATGAAATGTCCGGCAAAGGACCAGCACACCTGGACGGCGGGAATGGAAAAGAGTATAGGACAACTTACCTAGGCAAAATAATCCCCCTCGGCATCAACACATAGTTGCCATCTGTCCGGCAAGGCCATGATCCCGGAACGAAAAAAGTCTTGTGCCTGGGAACCGAAGAAGTCATCAACTACACGTTGAACCACGTTGTCTGTCGTGAACTGTTTCCCGGACAGGAAAGGATCCAGGCAACGAAACAGATTATAGTCTGTCGGAGACAAGTCCGGGTATTAGGCAGGATGAGGCAGTGCTACATAGCCCAAGGCTCTTAGTGTCAGCATCGTTCTTTGTGCGACATGAGGGCGAGCGTAGTCCTTGAGCAGAAGAACACCATGTCTGTTGACCAAAGCCGGTTGTTTCTGCAGCAATTTCCATTTACGGTGCATCTGGTGTAATTCAGCACAATAACGTTCTACAGTGACGGTTTGGCCTCTTGCCAAGAAACTGCGATGAATTATCCTGGCTGTGGACCACCAGACAAGGAGCATAATCTTTTTGGTGCGTAGGGGTTGCTTAGGATGCCGTCCAGCAGGCTGTGCCTTGCTTAACCATTGTGCAGATCGTTTCCGATTATCATAAAGGACCCACTTCTCGTCGCCGGTGACGATTCGATCCAGTAGAGGTTCATGTTTATTCCTGGCAAGCAGCGACATGCAGACTTCCAAACGTCTAGTCTTGTTGGCAGTTGTCAACTCATGCGGGAGCCACATGTACAGCTCTTTTACTTTATCCAGAGCAACCAGACGCCGAATAACTGTCATGTGGTGGACACATACCTCGGTCGCTATCTCACGACACGTTTTTCGGGGGAGGGGGGGCGGCGCTTCAACCACACGTAACAGAACATCGTCAGAAACAGCAACAGGTCAGTGACCACGGGCTTCGTTTTGCAGGTCCGGATCTCCGCTTCAAAACTTCACAAACCGTCGCCGAATAATTTGTTTGTTGGCTATGTTCTCCTCAAACGCTCTGTTAACGTTTCGAACAGCAATTCAGCAGAATGGCCCAGTTTAAATTCATACAGGAAGATGACTCTCAAATCCGGCGCTTGCATGTTTTGTTTGCAAGCCACGTTGCGTCCAAACAAACCACGCCTGAACCTTGTTCTTCACACACGTGCTAGCTATTTACAGTAACTTTGTGACGTCATACTCGCAATACCTGTGGGTCGTTCCATTCCGCTGTGGTGGGGACTTGCCGCCACTGCTCGTTCGCGCCAGACATTTCATTTGCACCAAAACAATATATTTAACCCAATATATTTAATAAATATCCAAAGGAGTTTTAAAATGACTGCGCGTGAGGAAGATTCTGCATCGTTGAGAAGATCATTTCGCCACAGCAAAGCTGTGAAAAATTACAGATCAATGTTATGTATTCATAGACAACGATGATATAACAGTGATTTTCAGTAGATGAAATTTAAGGCCCATCACTGAATGAAATGTATACTTGTAAAGCGACTGACCGGATCAGGCACACGGCTTTCTTTTTTTAAATTATATATTTAATGCAAATTTAATGTATTTTTTTCTTGAGTCTAAGGATAGGTGGACTTTCCCTTCTCTAATTTGGGCCCCCTTGCTCCAGAGAAGGATTGAATAAGGGTTGTAAGAACCAACATACTACCCTTGCGTTACCCTGGATTACAACTCACGCGCAGCAGTGGAAGAAGCCCGAATACTATTACGTAACTCATTCCCTTCCATCTGTTAGTGATTTCATGAGCTTGTAATCGTCCAGGTGTGACGTACCTACCTCCGGGGTGACACATATATCAAGACGTCGGTGTAAACTTAACTGGTAAGCATTCGGCTCCGGAGCAGAAGGATGCGGATACTATATCGCCACCGGCAAATGGATTTTACGCTATACATGGGGTCAATTCAGCTGTCGAAGTTTGAGTTTAATTATTTCACCTTGATTCTCTGAACGAGATGAAACAGCAAAGGGTTTAAAAACATTAGCCAGCTTCTAGCATTTCTATTAAGTCAAACATTTTTTTCTCCTTTATGCAGTCTCGTTTACGTTTCTGTTTCTCTATGCATTTTAAAAGATCGATGTGGCATGTTAAAATTTTTTCACTTCTAACACCATATGGAGAAGAACGAAATCAATCGTCCCTTCAGAGTTTCCTACTCAGCAACCAACAGTCACGCAGAAATGAATAAAACAAAATAAACAGATGATTACTTTATGACCACAGAAATGAGCCAGTGGAAAAATGAGTGCGTTGTTTCGTAATGCGGAAAGCTTCTTTAGAAAAACGAGTATAAAATCCCAATAATTGAAAGCAGTGGACTAAAAGATGCCAAAATATAGATGTTCAAAAAGAACTTAAATAAAAAAACCCATTGTCGTTCAGGATGATTTGTTATCAAAGCACAACTGTCAATTGCCTGAACTGTGGCTAAACGGACTGAACTCCATAAACAAGTTTTCTGCTATCCTGGTGGCTGAATTGACAGAGGCGTTTGTCTCTGGTGAGTTGTCTCAGCTAGGCCACAGCTGAGTCCCTGATGAGACCTGGGCGGTGCGATCACCCTACAGAGCTTATTTTTATCCCCTCCTTGGAACTAGTGATTCCAAATTAACGACGGACAACTGCTTATAACTCTAACAGTTGCTCAAAAGGAAAATAAAATTTCACAGCACCTAGGATTAGTATTGAGTTTCAAACGCTATACAGTGCTCTCTGGGGATCTGCTGCGATATAATGCTTAATAAAACACGAGAGATGTGTGTGTGTGTGTGGGGGGGGGGGGTTACTGTAAGTACTAAACTAAATAGCTTCACGAGTTTCATAGGTAAGATGTTTATTTGACTACATTAGCAGAAGAAAATGACCAAATTTTATATTTCCACCTTACAAACTAATGCATGAATTATGATTACCTAAAGATTTTCTATTTTTAAATAGAGAAGTGGCCATGGGAAAGCAAAACTTGTTACAGTACATTCTGTTACGTTCTGAAAATTCATGTAAATTGTTTGTTTCACATTGACAGCCATTTTTCAAGATGATGTAAGAGAACTACAGTTTCGGCATATGTGTTTTCCACTAAATGAATCTGTAGATTCAGGTGAACTACAGTTTCGGCATATGTTTTTTCTGCTAAATGAATCTGTGGATTCAGGTGAGCTGGTAGTATGCTGTCATCCAGTTTCAAGACTTGTGACGTCATCCAGTTTCAAGACTTGTGACGTCATCCAGTTTCAAGACTTGTGACGTCATCCAGTTTCAAGACTTGTGACGCACTACAGACGTGACACACATGTCAAGACGGCAAATTTTCAGTGGCAAACTCCGTCAGGGTGACTTAATTTGGAAAGCATTCAGCTCCAGAGCATAAGGATGCGAGTTCTATTCCTCCACCGGTAAATTTGTTTTTTCATATTAGCACCCGAACGTAAAATGAATCTCCTGACCGTTGCATTTTTCGAAAAATGTGATGTTCGTCCCATACATCGTCTGGAATTAGTGAGAATTCCTTCTTGTACAGTGAGCTGTCCTTCGAACGTGGTTTCCGGGTACGTGTCTGTCCCAGCCTTTTTCTCAAGGGGGGATATATGTGAAGTACTACAGAGGTAACGCACATGTCAAGAAGGCAAAGTTGCAGTGACAAACTTCGTCAGTGTAGCTTAATTGGAAAAGCATTCGGCTCTGGAGCAGAAGGATAAGAATTCGGTTCGCCAACGGCAAATGGCTTTTATCTATAGACCAGTGGTGAAAGTAAGCAATGGCGTTCCCTTAAGTAATTGGAAAGGGGAATGACGCTATCCTAAATAAAATAATGGTGAACAGAAGTACATAGAAATTAAAAAACAAAAAAAGTTAAGAACACAAGTGTGCTGCTGAACTATACAACGAAAATTCGGGCTCACTGTTTATTTATAGCTATGAATTCTATTCGTAATTTGTGCAAGATCTTTATACTTGAAAACTTTCCCTCTCTGATTTTGCAGTTTTCAGAACTTTTGAACCAAAGCAATAAATTTTGTTCTTCGGACTCTTTGCTAAAGACTCGTCGAGTATGCTCGCATTCGGCCGTTTTGATTTCGTATCGTCCTGTACGTTATTCCTCGGGGCGGAATCTTGAACTGGTAGCAATGCTGCAGACTAGCTTTAGAGTACCGAAAACAAATTCATTCATAGTGAGAATTCGGCACATAGTAGCCGAATAAGGCCGCACTGTCTTCCGGGAAAGACGGTGTCCTCTGATTGTTTAAAGTGGTGTCTAACAGCAGCAGTTTCTTTGGTAACTTTGAAAGGAACACCCTCTGAGGTGTTCCTTTGTAAGTTTGTTTCCATGTACATGATGTTTTCAACAACTGACGAAAGATATAAATAAATAAATAAATACTATGAAAGACTTACCTGCCACAGTCCGACTCCCATAGCTAAAGATGTCACAACCTCAAGACTCGTAGGTGGCTCCGCACTAGAGTAAAGTGGCAGGGATTCCGTGATGTTTAACTGAGTCATATTAAAATTTCTGGACTGGACAGCTCCAATGTTAGTTACAGCGCTGTTTAACATCAAACTGATAACGGCAAAAGTCCCTGAAAATAAAATTTTGAGTCTTATGAAAACGAGAGCTGTGTTTTAAACAAGAACCACTTTTTTTATTTATCCAGAAACAAAGTAACATTAGTGCAAATTGCCACGTTATTAAGGGGTAACTTCTCGAGCTGAGGATGGGGCTTCCTGTAGAGGGTGTGTTTCCACACCCCCTGTGTGCTTATTGTACTTTCCCTTTCTGTATTCCCACTTACTTCTACATTTGGTTAAATCCACCTGCCGACGCAATAACTAAGTGGACATACAAATTATTCGTAATTAACTAACCTTCTCACGAGGCGCTGAATATTTTACAATCCGTTGAGAATATGTATGAAGTGTTTGAAACTTTATAACTGATTCCACAACGATCTGACGAATACAGTACGATCAAATGATGCTCCCTGCGAAATTCAGTCCATTGATTTAACGTAATAGGTTTTTCTTTCATGGGAAATGGGTTTTTAAACTCATGAAGATAATTACTGTAACCTTTGTAATGCTTCGCAACACTTTCCTTCAGCAGGAGAAGAGGTTCTCACGAATAGTAAACGTTGTTCACACGTATCTCGACAAACTGTGTCAGATGAAATTCTGGGTTTCAGTGTTTCCATTCTTATAATACAGAAACCACCTTTGTCAACTGATGTGGTGTGACCCACCCGGTGGCGAAGTAGTATAAGCGCTGGCTTCTGACTATTTGTCCGAGTTGGGTCCGGGTTCGAATCCCGATGTGACAAGGATACTGTCTCTCACTTCCCTGGAACCAGTGGCCAGAAATTAGGGGAGGGCGACTGTTTACAGCCCATTGAGTTGCTCACGGAGGTCGTTAAAAACTCACAACCAAGAAAAAAATAATATGGAATTTCGTTTTCGATAGTGGCCCATCAAAATTATTCTGTGGGAGTTTCTGGTAAATATCATCAGAAGAGTGTACAATATATGAAATATGTAGAAAAACTGGAGCGGGGGAATTATGGATTGGCATTATTAGTCCTCCGCACTTTGCTTTCATACTCATAACTGTCACGTCCGCATTATGCTGTGACAAAAGTTGGAGGCATGCGTTACTTACGTCATTACAACTTTTCAATTAGTTTGAGAGAAACTATTTTTAAGGACTGGGAAGGTGGGATTTTAAACAAAAGCCTGACTGTTTCACTACTTATTTAGGAATACTTTTGGATTAGTACAAGGCAAATCGTAAGTAAAGTTTTTCCTTTCAAGCATTAATATTTGTAATTATACATATTTCTCGCGTATAGAGTATGTGCCGTAATTGAAAAGCATTAAACTTTTGAAAAAAAACCACCCAAAAAACCGAATCTAATAAATACTACGGTAGCGAATTATATATAGAACTAAGGTTCGGGTAGATTACGCCAAAAATCAGTAAGAAAACGAATAAAATATCCGTTTATTGACGTACAAATATTATTAAAGCATAAGCGTTCAACACCAACAGGTGTCTTCTTCAGACTTATGCGCTGTTTGGCAAGATAAGAGAAATAAACAACAGAAAAAATTTAAAAACTAAACATGAACAGAATGTGATAACATGATATGTTGCGTCGCGTGCACGCGACAATGAGAGATGTCCACAGAAACGTGCTAAGCGTGAAGAAATGTGCGCCATCGTGGAGAAGCTCAAGGGGGACGTCATCATTGAAAACTACAGGGTTAGTCAATATCTCCATGTTTTCCCTGAGGGTAGTGCCCTGCCGGTAGTATAAGGAGCAACTGGCTTGATCTGGTTCCACTGCGGAATGGCGCAATGGGTAACCACTTCTCAGGATAAGGCGGTTGTCAATCTTCTGTATGAGACATCCCACTTGCGTTCGACTAGCCAAACAGCGAAAGAGCGTTTTTATCATTCCGATATTAATGCTTGGTGGTACCATCCGAGTATTCCAATGGTATGGAATACACTTCAAGTGAGGTATGGGTGTTCCTGGATGAGAGCCCGAGGCGTGATATCGATCTTGGTGAGCGTATCCTATTGCTAAGCTCGAATTTCTTTAAAGTGTTCTGCAAGAAGTAGGTTAAGCCGGGTACATAAGGGCAAGCTCCAATGTATTGCAGTGGCTTGGTATGGAAGCTGCCTGGGTTGGAGAAAATAGCGTCGGCGTTCTTGATAATGTGCTCGAGACATTACGGCGAAAGAGGCCGATTTCTTAGGTTGTAGCCGGCGGAAGAGGCCAGATCTCTTAGGTTGCTGACTGATTGAAGTCTGGATGCAGTGTCCGAGGAGAGAGTCAAGGCGCGTTTGGCTCTGTGTCTGAAAATGGATAATTTTTGCGTAACGGGTCCCATAGAGGTGGGTACGTTTACACTCGGGACAAGGTTGGCTTGTAATAAATTTTGGTTTGGTTTGACTAGGACGTCCAAAAACGGGAGGCTGTCGTTGTCTTCACACTCCATGGTGAAACGTATGTTCCGGTGGAGGGAATTAATGAAAGCGAAAAAGGAGTTCAGTTCATCAACTCCATGCTGCCAGATAAAAAATACATCGTCGGCGTATATGAGCTATACAAGAGGAGCGAGCTTAGCTCATTAAGAATTTTTGACTCCAGCGGTCTGAGGATGGCTTCAGCTAGTACAGCAGATAGCGGTGAGCCCATAGCAACACTTTTGGACTGCTTGTAAATTAGGTTATTTAAACAGAAAAAAATATTCTGTTGCGATTTCTATCGCACAGGAGATGCCCAGTAAGCGAGTCCCGTGAGAACACTGATTCAGCAAGTGCTCGCTTCAAAGTGCCCACTTCCTCGTTGACAGGGACTCATGGATAAAGTGACACCACGTCAAAACTACCGATGATGAGGTGCGGAGCCACAGCGAAGTTCTTAAGCCTTGTGACGAGGTCCCCCAACGACAACAGGACTGTTGTGGAGGCAGGCAAGAAAGCTGTCAGGAATGTTGCAAGTTGACGCTCGAGATTGATTGATGGGTATGTCCTCCGTGAAACAATAGGCCTAAGCGGGATGCTTTGTTGTGATTTTTAATTCTTTCAAAGAGTAGGGGAATCTTCAGCCCTGGAGGAAGCCATGCAGCTGATCTAAGGTTGTCCGGGATAGCCGGCATTTTCGCCACTCTCTTAACTTTCGCAATCCACTTCTTTAGTGGGTTAGAGGCAACTTGGATTGAGTCCGACTGTTGTATGAACTCCATGATTTTACGGTTGTATTAATCGAAGTCCATTATCGCAATCTGGCCTGATTTATCAGTGAGTGCGAAGACGATCGATGGGTCGTCTTTGCACTCACTTTTTTTACTTTTAATTATACTTTTTTACATCGAATTATACCTTTTTTACATTTCTCTGGAGTCCTAGTGGTCAGAGGCTTAGGTTTCGGTCTAGTTGTCCGGGGTGGGCCCGGGTTCGAGTTCCTGGTAAAGCCTGGGCGGTGTGCTTGTCTTACGGTGCTGGTTCTCGCTCTCTCTCGGAACCAGTGGACCCAAGATAGGAACGGGGAACTGGTCATAGCCCCCTGAGTTGCTCATGGCAGTCATGATAAACACCAACCAGAGAAAAAATATTTTTCATGCAGATTAATTATTGAATATCTCAAAATTAAATGTTGAATTTACCCATTATATTTGATTTACATGAACGATGTTAAACTGACCGATGTGTTAAATATTAAAACAAAATTTAATTTATTCCTTTTCTTACGCAACCCCACTGTTATGATGTTCTGACTAGCGAAGGCAGAGTTTTCGGAAAGAAAAAAATGCCATTGGTAAAACGTTCTCGTCGTCGAATTGAAGAAAGGGGAAGAGAAATCTTGTTTCTTCTCTTACCACTACACACACATACCACAAATGTGGGAAAAGAGGGAGAGAGAAAGAGAGAGGGGAGAGCACGGAACCGGTTAGCTTCGAAAAGAAACCTCTGCCGAGTACCTGGTGAACTCACTACAGGTTTCTGTCCGTTGTTCACATACTAAACAACCATGTGATTTGAAATTGGAAAATACTTTTTGATGTTCCTATACACATATGCACAAGGAAAGATTAAACGATTTAAATGAGCGCAATAATTCTCATTTTGCAGCAAATTTTTACATCCTACTAGAATAAAAGTTTGCCATTTGTGAGGATGGAAGACGAATTCTCGTATCAAATTTAGATATCCTATAATGCCATGGCAGGCAAGTCTAACACAGATTTTATCATTTAAACGTGATTCTATGTAATTTAGTTAAATTGTTCTTTTACCTTCTAATATGACTTTAAGCAATGCATACTTTTACCATTGTAATATTCGCCTTAGAAATATAGAGTAAATGTAGATTTTTCATACCTACTATCCCTGAAGGGATACAAAGAAGCAGTGAAACTGTAAGAAGAATAAAAGCCGCGAATTAGTCTAAAATGCATGTTCTAGGACTCTAATTTTAAACTTCAAGAAATTTCCAACAATTATTCGCCACTGTAATCTGAGGATTAGAAAAGCTGCACATTTCTGGTTTGAAGCTAATTGATCAAAGAGAGAAATTCAACCAATCCCGAAGTATTTCAAATATTTGTCGAGAAAGATTCTTTTTATGCTACTGCGCTACTACTTGACATCGTAGATGCCAGATTCTAAAGTACTCTTTCGTTTTCCCGAAGTGACTCAAGTACTTGTAAACTGGCTGTCAAAATGTAGAATGATGATTCCTTGTGTAATGTTGAAAGTAAATGACAGGGAAATACTCCTCGAACTTCGCCATAAGAATTTTCACAGAGGACGTCAATAAGATCATGGATGGTCTCGAGCTCTTCGCAAAAAATGATGCATTCTTTGACCGCAGCATTGCAGTGAAGAGAACTGTTGTCGTTGCAATCTTTGGCTACAAAGAAATCTGGGAAGAAGAAGCTTCAGGCAAGGAATAATTTTTTTCTTTTATGAAGCTTACTTCAAGAAGGAGGATATGCTACAACCTGATCCATCTCCCCGACAGCAACTCCCATGTAGTCTCCCAACACAGCCAAGTTCGCAATTTTCGGGGTTGCGCTGTACTGCGCACTTTTACCTACTTTACTGTATTTTACTTTCACTGTTATTCATTTGATAATACAGAATGTATTTGTAAAACCATGTTTATCTTATGCATTACACGCAATTTTCTTAGAAACGAGCTGCGGTCCACATTTCGCAGCGAAGCAGGAGTAACACATCGCATTCTCTTTTCGGCACAACGAAACGTTTTGCATCATTGCACAAAATCCCATAAGTTTTTCAACAGCATAAATTGATGAATATAGCAGTAAAATGAAGGATATTGCATTAAAATAAGCCCAAGTATATGTTAAACGCTTCATATTCGGAAGTTGATTTCAAACGACACTTCAGTTTCGGAAGTTGATCTTCTCAGTTTGTGTACTATACAAAATTATGCTTGATCGTCTCGCCTTTGGTATTCGTCTTTCACAAGTAAAATAATGAATTCGGCTAATGACAAAGAATTACAGGCCGCATTTAAGCTAATAAATATTTTTGCACGGGGTAGGGATTGCTAATTATAGTTAACAATACCATGACTCAAGTTCTTTGATTTTGCACTCAAGGAAAACCCGATAAGCTTTCTGCTTTTTGGTTTCCCCAAACCATACGTCTCTCACCGTTCTGGTTTTCTAATTTACCACTGACACAAAAGTTATCAAGGAAGGCAAAGTTACAGCGAAGGATAGGAACCAGATACTGTTTGTAACGCTCCTGAAGATACTCCCTCCTTCACTACCACGATCCCTCTTTCTCAGATTTGCGAAAATGCAAACAGATAGCAGTAATCAGATGACACACAGCTTTTCAGGAAACTTTCGTAAGAATACACTTCATCTCTTTAGCTTCAAAATCATTAATTGAAATGTGGTGCAATATTTCCACTGTGTCATTTCACCAATGTATTATTAATCCCTACCGCTAACGTACAGGTAAAACGATTCAAATTCTATACTACATAAGCTCACTGTTCTTATTATCAAAGCAATCTCCTAACTTTTCTTAATGCAAAACCTTACATTAAAAATTGAATACCGCTACTATACTTTAAATCTTTTGCATTATATCTGAAGCCCTGGATCAAGTATCACATAAATGTTCCACTAGGAATCATCCCGCTACCATATCAGCTCATCAAATTCGATCTCAAGAAACAACAATAATTTTTCAAAGACTTCGCTAATTGCTTACATTAATCGATGGTTCACCCTATGGCCTGAAGCTTACCTACTGACTCTTATTGTGAACCTGTCAGCAAATAAACTTCAGGACAATGAAAACGTGGAATAAGCATTCTTTTCAGAGTCTAAAAAGACTTGAAGCAAAAGGGACTTTTTTACCTTCTTTTCAAAAGACTTTCAATTTCTGACTTCAGCTCCTTAGAGATCACTGAAAACCTTACTATCACAATGAATGCTTTCGCGACAGGACCGCCAGCACCTGATGGACCACAGAAAGCCTTGCAATAAGAACCTAAGTCGCTGCAATATGCAAACCAGTTTACTGCCTTTTGATGGTCTTTTTCGAGACTTTGACCAGGTATCAGACATTTTGAGATCTTTGTGCATACCAAAGAAAACACAGTTTACATTTACCGATGGGAGCTAACTTTCATTATCTCGCCGATACTGCATTCCGTCGACTCGCTGTGCTGATACAAGAAACGTACCATAACTACCGGTACGTTTCTGCTACCATCCGGTACAGGCATCGAGTTCAGATTTAGCAAATGTTACACTTTTCCACGACTGCCACGCCTTTTTGTCGGTATATTCACACAACACGTCCAGATGCGACATTAACTGCAAGTTCTTGAGATTTTGACAACGTGTCGTGTTTTACAGTAGTGGGAAAAAAGGCGTGTTAGTTATTCCTGTTTCAAGACAGCAGACAAATCAGGTCAGAGTCGTTCAGGAAATTGCACACTTTCAGACCTGCTTATGCCGACTGACATGAGAGACGCATACACCAATGAGCCACTACGTTATGAGCACCCCTGCCTAGACAAATGAGCGTGCCTGGAGACCGAACGGTGGCGCATTTCGATTTGAACGGACCGGATTTCGGTTAGTAGATCGTTCAGAGTCAGAATGGGAAAAGCTGCCGATTTATCGGAGTTGGATAAAAGACAAATTGTGATGGCACTGCGCATCGGAACTACGATCTAGGAAATGGCGCGGCTTGTGGCTTGTTCACGTGCCGCTATAGTGAGTACGTATCAAAAGTGGTGCACAGATGGCCAAACGACGAACCGTCGTCCATCGCTGTGTCGTTCGCAGCTCATTAATGTCAGAGGAGACCGGAGACTGTCGCGCATTGTTCACAGCGACCGCAGGGCCACAGTGCGAGAAATCACCCGCAGCTACAACAGTGATGATCAGGGCAATGTGTCACAGCACACAGTTCATCGCAGCCTTCTGCGCATGGGCCTGCGTAGCCGAAGACACAGCCGAGTCCCCATGCTCACTGCACGTCATCGCCAACAACGCATGAAATGGTTCCAAGATCATCGAGATTGGACCATGGATGATTGGAAGAAAGTGGCCTAGTCTGACGAATCAAGATTCCTAGTGCATCACGTAAACAGCCGTGCACGGATACGCCGATTACCAACGGAGGCTATGGCACCTGGATGCACTGTTAGGCCGAAATAGGCCAGCGGCGGAGTTATGCTGTGGGCGATGTTTTCTTGGGACACTTTAGGCCCTATTATCTCAATAGCACAATCTCTGACATCTGTCAGGTATCTATCTGAACATCGTTGCGGACCCAAGTTCACCCATTCGTAGCAACTGTGTTGCCTGCTGATGATGGTCATTACTAACAGGATAATGCGCCATGCCACAGTGCCAGAATCATCAAAGAGTGGTTCGAGGAACATGCTGGAGACTTTCTGTAAATGCACTGGCCTCCAAATTCACCTGACATGAACCCAAATGAACATTTGTGGTTCTGCTTGGAAAAGCGGGTTCGCGCTAAATCACCACCATTCCGAAATGTACGGGAACTGGAGGACCTGCTGTTGACATTATGGTCCCAGACACCCCAGGATGCTTATCGCCACTTCATCGAATCGATGCCTCGCCGAATGGCCGCTGTTTTGCGGGCTAAAGGGGGTCCTACAGCTTATTAGGTAGGTGGTCATAATGTAATGTCTCATCGGGGTACATCATGTGTACCAGTTTAGCAATTGAAATCACGTTTGTGATAGTAAGTCCTTTTTTTGACACACAGTTGCATTCATCATTCGTGATTTACCAGCTTAGAAAGGTCAGCATCAAATGAAGTGAATAAAATACCAGCACTAACAACACACACGGAGCACAAAAGCAGTTCACAGGAGCTGTTATTGTAGCTTGTTCAAAAACGCCCAAAATTCCTAAATCTCATAAATGTTCGCGTGAATCTGTTAATTCGGCTAAAATCTATTAGAAAGTGCTTTGGCAAGTACGTACCTGTGCATCATTTTTCCAGGCAGGGCGCAGTATATAGACACGATATTTCCGCATCTCTGCATTTGAAAATCCTTTCCCCGTTCCTTAATTAGGACCCTGGAAATGTTGATTCTAGTATTTCCTCCTTTTGCAGATCCATTTTTGCCGTAGCCGGCATAATCTTAATTTTTTTAATCTCACAAAATCTGCAATTCGAAAGGCCGGACTTGATTTGTTTCCCCTTCTTTTTCGACTGGATACCTAAAACTACGATAAAAATTCCCGTATTTTTTTTTTGTTTTTCGGTCTTGCATATTGCAGTTGTTTCTTCAAGTGGCATAAACACTAAAGTTTGGTACGATACCGCCGCTTCTGAGAATCCAATGTGAAAAATTCTGTTTTAGTTGGAAAGATAATAAAAATCAAGATAGCCATATGCTGCTGGATTTTTCATTCACAAAGTTACTACCCAAAACCAAGGTTATCCATACATCTTGAGGTGTTTCTTTTATGAGCAATTTAGTTGCAACGTGGTGCTTTTCCAAAGATGACGCGCTTGTACTAGAGTATTAGGTGTCTGTCAACTTGTATTTAAACTTGATACTATGCTAATGCCTGTGCTGTTGCCCTTGTTTTTGCCGGCGAAGCAAAGGAAAAGGACTACTTTGCATCAAAACGGAGTAAAAGTATCCCGAAATTGATTTCTTTAGAAAGTTAACTGCACGTAAAAAGCTTTGGGGCTGTATATAATTACATAGGTGTGTGTTGTTCACTAGGGCGCAACACTGCAGCAAAAGCCAGATGAAAAATTCCAATTTTCGTTAGAATTACTGATTCAATTTTCTTGGGAGTGTATTATTTTATTTCCAAATTTGGCACAGACCACAAAATCACGAAGACGCGAAGACCACAAAATCACCTGAAATGTTTCATTTCTGTTGTTAAACGACTCCATGTGGCAATTCTTACGTAATTTGTTGATTCATTTTGCATTTTTCCAATTCTTAAACGACCGCAAGAGCTGAATTGTGATCTGCGTTTCACCTGCAAAGTGAAAATTCAACGCGTTTTTATTTTATGCCAATTAATACAAATAAAACAATAAAATGAAATTTTGAGGTATCAGTGCTCATCGTTGTTTCTGTGCTGTGGAGTTGTGTTAATGCCTATTGTTTATTTAAAAATAATACATTATACATTGTAGTACTTTATGTACCTTTTCGAAAGCAATGTATACTTTTTTTACTAAGAACACTTACCTATGGAGCCATGTTTCGAAGTTCCAAGAACGAAATACACAAGAACGGGAAAAAACGACACATATAAACCATTTTCTGGACCCACACAAGCTAAAATACCGTATGCCATACCTGAAAAACAAACAATAATGTTTTACTGGATTTGACAAAAGCTGGGAAAAATGCATGTATAATTTGTAATTTTAACAGAAAAAAAGGATACTCAATTACGTTGACCTCGTGGTAAGTTATAATGAAATTCTATAGCGATCAATCATCATATAAATTCGGGGCACGACAGAATAAATTTATTTCCTATGAACTACTGTAGAGCAACTAAGTACTAAAAGAAGGAGAACATTAAATGGAGATATGAATATTTGTTAGGTTGCGTTTGGAAAAAATGAGGCAATTTTCATGAGATTGTAGTTGTTTCTCACAGGAAGATACTTGATCTACCTATACCACTGGTTTTTCTGTATGAAACGAAGTACAGAGACTTCAAACAGTTCAATAAAATACGAAGGTTTGCACAATTAAAGCAACTGGCAAAGACTGAAAACGTAGCACGTGTATCAGTGCTAATAAGGAATGGATAATATACAGTGTAAATATCTGGCTTTTCTGTTTCGATTCTAAAACCACTTTCCAAAGCATTTAAAAAAAATGAGAAAGAAATGAAAAGAAAAGGGAAAACAAAATGCTGTGCAACAAAATTGGAGAACGTTACGAATATTTAAGAGAAGTTTTTTACTTTTATAAATAGGCTGAACCTACTTCCAGAGCAGTAGTGGTATCCAGTTAAATATACGTAAAAATTTAACTGTATGTCAAAATACTAGTAGCGGATCCAGGGGAAAGACTTTAAACTGATTTTTCCCTCTTAAGTAGTTAATAATGTAAACACCAACAACCATAAGAAGTTTTTCATTTATTTATTATGGTTTCTATTTTCTTAATTTTTTTTTTTACAGCAATTGATGATACGAGTTTTGAATCTGGAAATATATAAAACTCTTTTGAGCAGTGGCGGCTTCTCAGGTGAAGTAGGTGAAGTGCCTCTTCACCTATTTTACTCAAAATAAAGTTTTATTCAGTATTTTTTTAAATATATTCTTTTTTGCCTTTATTCATTTCCGAAATACTCAAACTTTTGAATAGATATTAATTCACATGGCACACTCAATACGGAAAACAAATCCTTATACGCAAAACAATGCAAGTGAAGAGCCGAAATGAGAACGCTTAGAAGTCTGCAGTTTTCGGCCGAGTTGTCATGATAACTGTGACGTCACTCTCCCCAATCTGCTCGCTCAAGTGAAGTGTTTCAGCTTCAGGCGCCTTATCTCTGCATCTCTCAGGTTTTGAGCGTTAAGTCGTGATAGATCATGGTGAAGCAGGCGGACTACCAGGGTACCTTGCAATCTACTAGGGCGTTTTCCTTGTGGTGCTCTGGTACATTATTTTCCGAAAGGAATTTGTTCTTTCGAGCTTTGTGATTATTTGTTGAAAGCTTTAGCTGATATTTTTGGTTTGTGTACAATTTAACTGACAATGATCCCTTGAGTTTTTAGTATGCATCCTGTGGACGACATTGTTTATAATTTATTGCAAACTCCATTTAATCGGTGGAAAGATGAATATAAAAGAGACATTTTGCCTCAAGGACGACCGACGGTTTCACTGACAATTGTTGCCAAGAAAGAAATCAAGAAGAGCGGTAAATCTAAATTTTAAAAATTGTTGGTTTACTGAATATAAATGGATTTGCAGCACTTCTGTGATAATTTTTTTTTTTTTTGGCCCTGCTTACTTTTTTGTAATAAACATTCGGCGTGGAATAAAGACGGATTCTCAGATTTATTAAGAGTAACACGGTCACTTCATAAATCGTGATTCTAGCGAACACCTGAAACGCGGATTAATGTTAAGGAATTTTGAAAAAATTCAAAACACCATTGCCAATGTCCTGAGGAAGAATGCTAGGCTTTTGAAAAGCATTTTAACGAAAACGTTCCTTTAAATAGATTTTTCCTGCAGACAGTGATTGATGCAATATTAGTCTACATTGTATTTGAGCAAACAAGAAGTAGCATTTCATGGCCATGACGAAAGCATGGGCTCGATAAATCGTGGAAATTTTATTGAATTACTTTTATTGTTGATATGAAGAAGTTCTTTAAAAATTGAAAATCAATACGAAAGGATAAAAAACTATTCAAAATGAATTAATTGAATGTATTTCTGAATATATAAACGATCACGTCAAAAAGTAAATAATTTTTTATTGTTGGTTCGGAAGGTGTATTGGTTGAGGGATTTTTGGGTTTCCATGATGTGAGTGAAGATAGAACGTCAGGAGCTTTATACAAAATGCTAGGCAAAAGTTTGGAACAGTCTGATTACCAACACAAATAAATAGGACAATGTTACGATGGGGCAAGTATAATGTCTGGACACTTAAATGGGCTACAGAAAAAAGTCAAGGATAAAGCTTCTCAAGCTGTTTTTGTTCATTGCTTAGTTCATCGTTTGAATCTTGTATTACACTAGAACTTTTCTAAAATTTCTAAGTGTCAAACACGTTTTGCAAGCCTCAATGGAATTGCTTCGTTTGTTCACCATTCTGCGAAGCGGTCTTATACACTTATATCACAACCGCAAGACACAGACCAACCATAACAGAAACTCGATGGTCCTCCACTTCGAAATTAGTAAGTGTAGTTGTTGAAGATTGGGATAAATTGAAGGAAGTGTTCGGATTTCTGCCGAATAGCGAACAATCAGACAAAAAAATCAATTCATCTTGCCAAGGGATTTTTGAATGATATGAACACTTTCGAATTTACATTTTTGGCTCCACCGATCTATTATTCGAACTTTTGAAGAAAAAATAACTAAACACAAACTACTGTGTAACTCAAATTAAAAATAAAAAAAAACTCGTGAAATTTTGAGCCATAAAAGGAACGATGAGGTATTTGAAACACAGTTTGGAAAAGCTAGCAAAATCTCAGAAATAAGCACGGGAATATGCTGCTCCTACACAGAAAACAATTTTTCAAAATTATAAACAATTGTATTTTGAAATTTTGGACCACATTCTTTTGGAATTGGATATAAGATTTCAAGACTGTAAGAAACTTCAATTTGTCTGATTTGCTGACACAACCAAATTCGAATAATTTAATGCATGCTTTCCCTCTCACGCTCTTGAAAATCTACATTTTTACGGAAACATATTTACTAAACATCAGCGCCTTAAAAATGAACTGAATCTTGTATATGCCGATGAAAAATTAAGGAATATATTGACTCAAGAACTCCTTCGAGTGTTTCACGGAGACAAGGACATTTTCACAGAAGATTATAAATTGGTTTTCCTCATTTTAACAATTTCATCTACAAGTGTGCCAGTGGAAAGAAGTTTTCTTAAAAGAATACAAACTTGCTCAAGAAACACTAGCTCCCATGATAGACTTGCTTCTTTGGCAAATATTTCTATTCAGGAAGACATTTTATTGATGCTCACGAAGAAACAACCACCTTATGACGACATAATCGAAAAATTTGCAGCTTTAAAGGGAAAAAATAATTGATTTAATATATAAAAAATAGGTAAGTCCTCATTAAGAGATTTTCATTGTAGACAGTAGATTTCTTTTCATACTGCTCTTGTACCTCTTCGCCTATTTTTATTTTTCCAACCACGAGCCGCCACTGCTTTTGAGTTATCTTTCGCGGAAAAAAAAATTGTACGCCTGTTCGGAATATTTGTTTAGCGATATTTAAGCTGCTGACTTTGAATGACATGTTTTGAGTGACAGGGAGATTTTCTTTAGAATTTTTTTCCAGTGCACTAAGTTATACATAAAACATGTACCAAAATATATTAATTATACTTCCAGAGATTTAGATGATTAATGTGAGCACAACAAGGATTACAGGACATAGAAAGAATTTGTTCATGTAATGTAATATGTTCTTCCATGTCGTGCAGTGCCATTTGCTAACCATGCATCACGAAAGAATACAACACTTTAAAGATAAGGTATCACCCATATTACTTAAGCATGATTCAGGGTGGAAAACCTTTTTGGAAATTTAGACGGTCCAAATAAGAACTCAAACTTTATTTTGAGAGATTTCAGTCAGATGTCAAGATTCAAAACAACATCAAGTTCATTTCTTCAGAAAGCGGGCAATCAAACGCCATGAGAATAAGAGTGATTTTTTAGCCGTTTCCAGAATTTTGAGAATTGATAGTATATATGTGTGCGTGCGTATTACGATTTTTTTTTTTTTTTTTTTGTGTTGGGAAGTTTGAAACGTGAGAACGATGATCTTCGCGTTCCGTTTTTCTTTCGGTGCATAACGTCGCTGCTAGAAGGAGTAAATGCAGATGCTATCGAATTCAAATGCATTTTATTCCATAAAATGCATGCTTTTAAACATCGATTGAAAAAATTATTTTTTCCCTTCGATAATATTTTTAACGAAGATTACTTTGGGTACAGTTTCTTTTCGCCAGGGGCGTAACGTTGAATTGCAATTTTCCGATGTCAGTACGTCTAAAAGTACAATTTAAAAAATACTTTTTGCATCATGTGGAGTTCCTGGTGGAAAATGGTCGGCATATAGCTTCTAATTTTGGATAAAGAATGCTTTTGCCACTAGGGGGCGTGAGCACATATTTCTATTACTGATATATTTGCCGCAATGTCTGCGCTTATGAAAACTCGATTGAAAAAAATCTATTCTTTTGTGATTAGATACCGCTCACCGCAAAAATAGTTTTGAGAATATCTTCTGCTTAAAATAATGGAAGTTTTCCCGCCATGGGACGTAGATGGATAGCTTATTTTTCTCGATATCTCTGCTTCTAATAGTCCGATTTGAAAAATTATTTCTGTGTCGGAGAGCGTTTCTGATGCAAAATATTTTGCGTATGATTTCAAATTTTTCTTATCACACAAGCTTGCCCCCAGATTCACGATTTCGTTTATTTGCCCGGCCAAAAAAACGATTCAAAAAATCCCTTTTCTGCCAGATACTACAAACTACAAAAACAATTTGTGTGCATTTTCTGTCCCAAATAATGCACAATTTTTCAGTTAGGGCACAAATGTTTAATCTGTTTTTCTCTATATCTCTGCTTCTAAAAGTCCAATTAAAAAATTAATACCGTATATAATTACCACGTGGAACGATTTGAATGCAACCGTGGGATTTTTGTCGTTCACATTTCTGGCGCTGGGTGCTGTTTGTTAATGTGTATTTCTGTTCACAAACAATCCTCCACTTCGAAAAATCTTATTGAAAAATTTTTTTTTGTACTATATGCTATTAGCTAGTACAGATAGGTAACATTTTCAACTTTAAATAAATCACAATTTTTCAGGGGAAGGGGAGTAAATGTCAAAACTTTTTCTCGCTGTCTCTGCTTTCAAGAGACGCATTTGAAATATTCTTTTTCCTTGGTAAAGTTTTTCCTATAAAAAATACTTTTAGCATATTTTGTACTTTTCCATTATTCAAAATTCTTCCGCTATGGGACGTCAGCATATATTTCTGTTTTAAAGAGTTAATTCGATTCTAAAAATGTATTATTAGGTGTACAAATAAGTTTCAAAGCGTTTTTGTGTGACGTATACCGCTAATTTACGTATCCGACATTGCCCCGCGTTGTTGTCATGTGACCGTAACTGGTCCAGAGTATAAAATGTGACACAGAAGTTTGCCCAACAGTCAAACGCACTTGCATGTCGGTAGGTGAAAGATGGCAAGCGATCAAAGAAAAAGTGCTGCAAAAGCATGTGCATCGATACGTTCTGTTCTGGGGGAGAATATTGTATCGAAAAGCACGTGTGAGTTTTCGTTTAGACGGTTTAAAGCAGGTGATTTTTGATGTTAGCGATCGAGAATGTAGTGACGTCCCGCAGAAGGTTGCACATGAGGAACTGCAAGCATTTTTGGATGAAGATTCGTGTCAAACGAAAAAAGAACTAGCTTTTTCAACTGGGGGTAACTCAACAAACAATTTCCAATCGTTTACGCGCAATGGGAAAGATTCGGAAGGAAGGAAAATGGCTGTCACCTGACCTGAGCCAGAGGGACAAGGATGAGCGTGTCATGAAGTATTTGAATCTGCTGAATAAACAACACAGAAAGTCTTTCCTGTGGAAAATCGTTATGGGTGATGAAAAGTGAATATGAGACGACAATCCCAAACGCAAAAAACACTGGGTAGACCACGGTGAAGCCACGACGTCGACATCGAAACGCAATATTCATTCCAAGAAAGTTCTTCTGTGCGTCTGGTGGAACATGAAAGGTGTGTTCTATTATGAACTAAACAGGGTCAAACTGTAACTGCTGATTGCCACAAGCAACAATTGCTGCGATTGAACCAGGAAATCTGTCGGAAACGTTCATTCACAGGCAAAGGATTGCGTCCCGTGAAATTACTGCATGACAACGCTAGGCCGCATGTCGCGAAATCGGTCAAGGAAACGTTATTGACGCTTGGCTGGGAAGTTTTGAAGCACCCGGCGTATAGTCCCGACATGGCCCCTTTAGACTATGATTTGTTCCGATCGATGAAACATGGTTTGTCTGATGTACGGTTCCGGACATGTGACGAAATGCAAAAATGGGTTGACTACTTCATCGCGTCACACGACGAAGTATTCTTCATGGCTGGATTCCGTCAGCTGCCCGACCGATGGCGGAAGGTGATAGATAATGACGGAGCATATTTTGATTCGTAAAGGTATTGTTGTTTTCTCTCAAATTATATGTTGCGTTATCTTAAAATCCTTTAAAACTTATTTGTAAATCTAATAGAAAAATACTTTTTCGGTAGGATCATCATCATTGTCAACCATTATCAATCCACTGCTGGACGAGGGTCTCCCCAATTTTCCTCCACAACGGTCTGTCTTGTGCCAGTCTCCTCCATCTCACTCCCGCATACTTTCGAATTTCATCCACCCATCTCCCATGTGGTCTTCTTCTGGGTCTTTTCCTGTCCCTTGGATTCAAATTTAAAATTTCGGCTGTCAATCGATGGTCTGTCCTTCTGGCTGTATGCCCAGCCCATTGCCATTTCAGGGATTTAACTCTGATCATGATGTCTTCCACTCTTGTCATTTTTCGGATCCACGAGTTCCTCTTCTTATCTCTCCTGGTTACACCAAGCATGCACCTCTCCATGCTGCTTTGAGTTGTCTGCAGCCTTTGTATGTCTCTTTTAGTTAAGGTCCACGTCTCTGCACCATACGTAAGCACTGGAAGGGTGCATTGATCAAACACTTTTCTTTTAAGACATAATGGCATATTGCTCTTGAAAATTATGCTCTTTCTTCCAAAAGCTCTTCAGGCAAGTTTTGTACTACGCCCATTAATTTCTTCATCAATGTGACCCTCACTTTATATCTGCTGTCCAAGATAAACGTACGTGTCTGTTATCTCCAGCTTTTCTCCATCAATCGATAAATCTTCATTTCTTGTAAAAGCATTGAACATCACTTTTGTCTTCTGAAAGTTCATTTTTAATCCCACTTCTTCACTCTTGTCAGCAAGTTCTTGGATCATACTCTGCAGCTCTGATGGGGTAGTTGCAAAAATGACTATGTCATCAGCAAAACGAAGGTGGGTTCCAAACCGAACTGAATACCAGAAAAGTTGAGAGTAACAGTATGTTATACTAGAGTAGAAGCACCCCATTTTTATGTAAAAATGATTCAAATTCGGCGGCATGTCTTTTTTTTCTTATTTTTATTGTTAATTTCGGAAAAATATCAACAGCTTTACGTGGAAACGGTGTGGTTTCTGGTATATTATAGTAACTCATATTTTATATCGTGCGATCGTATTTCCTGTTTATGCGCTTTCAGAAGTGCTTCGATTAGGAAGGGTTCATAATCGGTCCCCAAATTACGGCCAACGCATTCCGATTTGATTGACCCCAACTTTCCGGCAGTCCGCCTATGTAACATGATCTCATGAAATGCGTTTCCAACCTAAGGTCTACCCCTCGAAAAGCTATTTCCTTAGTTGTATTCGCCTCATCCAAACTCCGAAAGGAACCTTTTACTTTCTTCTTCTATGTTCTTTTTTGTGTTGTGTTTGTTTTGTAAGTTTTATTCGCGTGGCAACAAAAAAGGCATGTCGTGTACAGCGTAGAGTCCCGATTCTGTCTGGGTGCCTGCGATCGTCGAGTCTGCGTCTGGCCACAGGGAGGATCCAGCTGCTTCCCCTGATTAGCATGCTAGTCAACGGTGCATCTTCGTATAGGGTGCGATTAGTTACGAAAGCCATAAAGGGCACGGTGACAGCCCGGCGATACGTGGATGACGGCGGTGTACAACGTGCTGTTACCATTTCTGAGTTCCATTCGCGAGACCGTTTTCCAGCAAAATAAAACCGGACCACATGCCACTAACATCTCTCGTGTATGCTTACAAGAGGACCTTATCTATGCTTCCATGGTCAGCGAAATCTATGAACCTATCACCCATCAAGCATGCATAGGACCACATTGGACGATGCTTGCAAACCTGTCCTCGGTTGAACCGGAATGCCACTGAACTACGGGAGCAGGTAAACGTTACGTGGTCGATCCCAGGACATCATTAGAGGGCTGAGTGATTCCACATCGAGTCGTATGCTTGATTTTATTGCACAATATAGTGGTCAAGCAAGATATTGGCTGCTGTCACGTGATCCTGTCTGTATAACGGATATCATCATTGTCAACCATTATCAATCCACTGCTGGATGAAGGTCTCTCCAAGTTTCTTCCACAACGATCTGTCTTGTGCCAGTCTCCTCCATGTTACTCCTGCATATTTTCGAATTTCATCCACCCATCTCACATGTGGTCTTCTTCTGGGTCTTTTCCTGTCCCTTGGATTCCAATTTAAAATTTCGGCTGTCCATCGATGGTCTGTCCTTCTTCCTTCTGGCAATATGTCCAGCCCATTGCCATTTCAGGGATTTTTTCTGATCATGATGTCTTCCACTCTTGCAATTTTTCTGATCCACGAGTTCCTCTTCTTATCTCTCCTGATTACACCAAGCCTGCATTTCTCCATGCTTCTTTGAGTTGTCTGTAGTCTTTGTATGTTTCTTTTAGTTAAGGTCCACGTCTCTGCACCATACGTAAGCACTGGAAGAATGCATTGATCAAACACTTTTCTTTTAAGGCATAATGGCATATTGCTCTTGAAAATTATTCTGTTTCTTCCAAAAGCTCTTCAGGCAAGTTTTATACGCCGATTAATTTCTTCATCAATGTGACCCTCACTTGATATCTGCTGTCCAAGATAAATGTAGGTATTGGTTATCTCCAGCTTTCACCCATCAATAGATAAATCTTCATTTTTTGTAAAAGTATTGTACATCCCTTTTGTCTTCTGAAAGTTCATTTTTAATCCCACTTCTTAACTCTTGTCAGCAAGTTCCTGGATCATACTCTGCAGCTCTGATGGGGTATAACGGATATACTGCTTTGGAAATTAAATCATGTGTTATTCACCTGTTATTCTATATTTCCCTGGCGATTTTAGATTTGTTTAGTTCCCTATTTCTTAGCGAGGCAATTTCAATGCCATGCAGTGTATTATTGATGCTGGCGATTTCCTCAAACATCGGTGGAGAAATTCATTTCTGCCTTCGTAAGCGTAATTTTGCGATCTTGGATTTTGTCGATATTTCTATTGACATTTCTTGGGTGGTCTTTCACTTCACTTTTTTATGATGTATTTCCTTCCCTTAAATTTAGGCATACTAGTTCAATATTCATTGCAGATGAATGGTGATTAATAGGGAGGGGTTTTTGCCCACTTTTTCGTTTATTTTAAGAAAGTGAAAGTCTCAGTACAGTCAAGGAGAAACCCTCATTCACGGACGAACACTGCACATGTGGTTTCTAACGATCGAAAATTGAGTAATTTTTATTTTTGTTTACCTAACTGAGTAGAATGAAAGTTTCCAACTTTTAAACGGACTCAAAAATTGCTTTGTGAATTTCATGGACGTCGCAGGGAGGGATTCAAGCCTCCTTCCCTTCTCCGGTTAAGGCCCCTTTCCAAGTATCATTCTAAGCATTAGTGCAAAAAGTCAAATGAACGTTATGCATGTGACGTCAGAAGTGGAGTTTTGGGGACCAGCATGGCTGCTGATTCAATGTTGTCGCCAACAAGACTGGTTGTCGCTTTTAGATTACGTCTTACTGTTGGCCAGTTTTATAAATTTTAACGTCTTAGAGTATGCCAACGAATTAATAGAGCTATAGAGCAAAGAAGGAGAAATTAATTTCTCAGAAGAACAAAACAAGGTTGCAAAAATATGCTAAGGCAGTTTTGTGTTCGATGTTTATTTCGCATGATGCAAGACAAAGTCAGCATTAGTCATAGTGAAATATTTGATGAAGCATTTCTCATACACGGTATATAAAATTTTGACGTTCTTATCGTCAGACATTGGCGAAACACAAACTAGGGTTGAAAAAACAATAACAGCAAAAAAATGTCGACTGTCACACTGTAGGCTACTTAAAAATAAAATGAATTCGTAATATTAAATAAAAGAAAAATGATAGATATTTTTGACTCTTTGGGGAAAGAACGGAGAAATTAATTCGCAACTTACCGATCCATATATGCAATCAGTTTTCTCTTTCTCCCATTTTTTTTCTGAAATTAAAATTCGAAGGAACACTACAAAGTTTTAACTGCCTCCGATTAGTAGTGTCATAAATAATACTGAAAATCATTCTCATTAAAGTTGGCAGAATATATTAGGTACTTCTCATTGGGGTGGAAATCACGACGTTTCATTTTACTCAGTCATTCGTTTAACAGTTCCGGTCTTATCAGAGGAAACTTATCAAAAGCTATCTTTTTCTCTATACACTTAGGGTGACAAGACTTGTTAGCACAACCATATGATCAGCAAAAGTTAGGTATGTGGTTTATAAATATAAGAGAAATTGCCATTTTCTTGAACCTTTGCAACGTATTCCTTGTTTCTTAATTTACTGATGTCAGTAAATTTCGATGGAACCTACTGAGGAGACCTTTCCAAAACACAGTAACCGGTTGCAAATCCAAAAATAAAAAAAACAAAGACGAAAGACGGTTTCAACGTAAATACCTATGACAGTTCGAGAGTAGCTTTCTATCATAATTCAGTGACAGAGGTATGTGAAACAGAACTGAGTAAACACAAAATCATTTCCATTAATCACATTAAATAACCCAGTTATCCATTACAACACCTCAGTCAAGCGCTTTGTACAAGTGCATGGTATCATATATATTGTCTTCTGTTTATTCAGATGATTTTCACTGCTTTGCTTCCGCTTCTAATGTCAGTTGTAAAGAGGCGGTCGGTACCGACGGGCGTGGTAATGTCCCTTGTTAGAGCGCAGCACAACGCGTAATGTTAAACACAGAATATTAGCCTTTATCAGTCCAGAACAGATGACAGATTATGGCTCTGAGAAAAGAAGATGGTTCTGTAACAAGAAATAGAGGTGAAATTTTGACAAGAGTGAAAGATTTCTACTCAAAACTGTATGAAAGGGATGATACATGTACTCCAGACATTACAAAAGGTACCAGAGTTTTTCCAGTCCTCCCAGAAGAAGTTGCAATCTGCACACAAGGTGTCCCACTGAGTCTTAGTAAATATGTACCATTTCGTTGGAAACGCTCCAGTAAGTTTTGAGGCAGATTCCTGCCGCTTTTGTGGGAAAAGACAAGACGTGAAAAGGGGATGAGAGAAACCAATTACAAATGCAGAGTGGAAAACATACTGTATCCAGATATTGATGGCTCTTTGAAAAGGTAAAAGTCGAGATTTTCGAAACTTTAATGCCAAAAGTTAAAAATTCTCAAGATTGGGGATGCTGTCGAGAAAAAATAGCCATTTTTATCATTTTCCTCTGCCTTTTTCCAACAACAAATTGTTCGGTTTAAGTCAAATTTACAATGAAGATTTTCGACACTGCAGTTGATACGTATGCAAAATTGAAGGAGAAAAGGTCCTAAAGTCTCTGAGTTATGAAGAAACAGAACTTGGGCCTTTAAAAAGTCTGGAATAGATAATTTTGTATACCGGATGTCTTAGCAGTCTTAGTGAGTATGCAAAATCTAATTTGAAACGCTTACGTATGTTTTGAAATTCAAACAGCTGTTTTATCAGCTTCTTGTGGGAAATGTTTGACTGGTGTTGGGCATTTCTAACATAATAAGATTACAGATGAACAAAGAAAAAAAAAAGGTTTGTTTATCAAAAAAACTTACATGCCGTCAGCGCTGTGGTACGTCACACGTTTGAAATAATATCATCCTGGCGTGCACAAGTTCGTCGTATTAACATGCTTAGAAATATGGAAAGAAAAACGTGACGTCACTGCTCTTGAGCACTCAGTTTTCGATCTCAAGAAACAGCCTTATATAAATTAATGAATGGATTTATAAAGAATTAAACGAGATATTTCACTTCATTTCTTGTACAGATGTACACTGGTTTAGGTGAGATGAGTGAATACGCACAATTATGTTTCATTGGGGATTTTAATCATTTTATTTTGAAAGTACAGCTGATTCACTCTGGAACTGTATTCTCAAACGCGATTTGAAACACGCGAAGCCAATACCTTCCTCTATTTCTTTATTTATCTGTGTATAAATTTGATACGGAGCAGTCAAAATTCCAAAGCAGAAAACGCCAGCGGTCTCATTAAAAATGATGAAACTACAAACTCTAGATAGAAGTTAGAGGGGTAAGCTTAACTTTATTCCGAGTAATTTCTTATTGGTGCCTGCTTCACCAAGGGGTAAGTCTTCTACAAATGAGCACTTAGGACACAGTCGTTATGCACCTTTTGACGTAATCATAGTGCGATTTCTTGGGACGGGTTAAACTCTAAACGATATACTATATAGAGGTGATTTTATGCATGAAGACTGTGGATCCCAAGGGCTCCTATGCAAAGGACCCAATCTCTGATAAAATAGTTACAATAAGAAAGGCGCCGAGTGAAGCTCAACGTACCTCATTTGAGCTCCACTTCGCCTTTTTTGTTTCAAGAGTTTTTAAGGGAATACCACAAAGTTGTCATTAACGCGTACGGTCTTCTTTTTTGTTCAGATGACATGAAACTCACTCTTCTTTCTATTTATGTTAATGATGTCATATTGTCTTTAGATGAGCAGCGGTATTCATTGCATTTCTAACATCTGCTCTGCTTAGAACGAAGACGAGGGTTTTACGGTCTCTTCACTTTGTACTTTAGGGGCATATATCACGAAAGAATTCCGAGCTTTCACGGAGTCGTTTCATTTGCTCAAAAGACATCAACCGTCTTAGTTAACAAATCACAGAGAATTAATCTAACGAGCGCAGTATTTAGGTAACTTAAAATTCAAAGCTCTCCATTTGTTCATTTCATTTGAGATTTTTTTTCCTTCTTGAAGGGGAAGATCCTGATTTACGGAAATTTGTCTTCATTATGGTCAGAACTATGGTACATAGAGTTTTCTGCCGAGAAGACAGCTGAAGCTGCTGGAAAAATCATAGAATGATCTGAAGTCCGATCTCACTTTCTTTATCAAAGGTATCAGTCATCCGCGCCAGTGTTCGGTTAAATACGTTAATTCAGCTGACTCAATAATTTATTCATGGAAAACTGCGCATCCATTTATAAAATCATGAATAGCAGGAAAAAAAAACTATTACTCTTTGTTATAAGTGGGAAAACAGTTCAAAATGTTTTCATAAAGTGCTAGAAATTCCTAAACACGCATTAGACTTCGTATATATACAATAAGAACGATTATTCAAAAAACAGGTTTCTGAAAGCCATTGTTTTAAACGTAGAGTTGTTTCGCCTTGCATATTTGCTTTACAGCACTTGCGCACTTTCTAATGTTTAAAGTTAACATAATTTCTTTTATGTGATTTCTTTATGAAAAAGATGCAACGATAAAAAAAATAAAAATGGTAAACAAGTATCTAAAATTTTATGAATATTTTTTAATGTTCACTCTATCTGGACGAAGCAATTTCATTGTTTAGGAGTGTACATCAAACAAGCATATGAAGTATAAAAAGCATTTTGAAACATTGCTTATTATTTGTCGTCCTGCTGGTTTGAGGTCTCTCAGCATTCAAAAGATTCGTGCATGCATATTTCGTGTCTATCCAAGTTTTGGAACTTCATCGGGAGGGAACAATATCCTATAAATCGCATCTTCGTGAGCTGGTATAGACAACTGAGTTACAAGCAGAAGAAGCCAGTAATACTGTACAAGTGTTGTGTGGCATCAGTCAAGATAAAGTAAAAGTTAGCGTATTTAGGCTGTTATCTTGTGCGTGTTCACAGAGACCATTTATAATCCATTCTCTTGAAATTCACATTCTGTAGAAATTTACACCTACGTATTTAGTTAGAAACGCTTGCAATATTCATTAAATTGACTGGTTTTTTTCCATGTTACCATATCTTTCACAGTAACGTCAGACTTCGGCGCATCATTTTGAAGACCTGGAGGAATCACAACCATAATTTCATGATAGTTCCCCCAGGAATGGGAGAGAAATACAGGACAGAACATTACAAGCATTTCCCGTGTCTCACCGGCACTCAAACCCAGATTGAAAACACAAGAACTCAGCCTTCCGTAGGACAAGTTCGGCTAGAATTCATGCAGAAAACTAATAAAATAACCTCCCCACCTCAAAAGAAGGAGAAAAGATATAGCAAATTTATTTGGGATATTTAGTGAAAAGGAAAAAAAATGTTCAGTAACTCTCGTTTTACTTTAAAACGCTGTAATATTTTAAAGCGTGAACATATTCATCTCTGTTAGTTGATGACGAACTGGGAAAGTAACAGATTTTAAAGCCATAATACTGCAAGACGATTCTACGCGAGATACAGGGTGAACCGAAAGTAGTAATGCCTGTTAGAGAACGACGTCTGCAATGTAACAAATAAAAGATTACAGTCACATATATGCATATATCCATTATTAGCCAACACAAAACTCCCCATGTGAGTCCCCTACGCACTAGATTCGTTTGCGTCACTGGTGAATTACGACTGGAATCCTGTCGAGAAAAACTGTGGTGCGTAATGTCTGGCCTATGTCTTCGAGACTACAATAAAGACCTCCACGCTATCTAAATTTCATTCCTGGGTATTATTAAACATCATGTCGAACATGTAAAACTCCGTCAGCGCCGACTATGGTTTGTATCGCTGACCTATTATTTACGCAATTACCAGATTTGGAAAAGCAAGAAAGATGACACCGAATTTTCGGGTGTAATAAGCACGTCTTTTGAATCCGTTCTGACGCAAATTTAATTTATCAAAGCTATTAAAAGACAATGGAACCGGTATGGAAAACAATAGTATCTGACGGAAGAAAAGTTTTTCAATCGGGTTTTTAATCCCTCAGATATTGCTGTAAACGGAATCGTGAGCTTACGCCTTCTGGTTGCAGACTTGTGCGTTAAGAAAACATAAATTTATATCAGAAACATTTCGCACCGGAAACGCTCTCCAACACCGAAATAATTTTTCAAATCGGACTCTTAGAAACAAAGGTATCGACAAAAATAAGATGTAACTTTACGTCCCCTGGTGGGAAAACCATGCATTATTTTAGGAAGAAAGTATTCTCCAAAGATTTTTCCATATGAGCGGTATCGGTCCAAAAAAAAAACAAAAACAAAAAAAACATTAGTCAAGTTTTCAGGAGCCCAGATTTTGCTACAAATATATCAGAAACAGAAATTAACACTTTTGCCCCCTGTGGCCACCCATTCTTTACAAATCATCAGAAATTATGAGAAGAAGATTTTCCATCAGGTCTTGTATGCGATACAGGAAAAAAATTTCAAATCGGAGTTTTAGAAGCAGAAATAACGCAGAAAACGCAATTTACCTTTGTGCCCCTAGCAAAAAATCTATGATTTACTTGAAAATTTTGAATTTATAGGAAAAACATTTCGCATCGGTGACACTATCCAACAAAGAAGGAATTTTTTAAATCGGACTTCTAGAAGCAGAGGTATTGACAATACATCTACTCCCCCTGGCGTAGAAACCATGCATTATTTTAAGAAGAAAATGTTTCTAAAAGGTTTGTCGACATGAGTACTATCGGTCTACAAACAACGTTTTTTCAATCGAGAATTTAGAAGCTCATATTTTGCTGCAAATACATCAGAAGCGGAAATTAAGATTTACTCCCCTTGGTGGCCAAACAATTTTTTTACAAAAATTAGAAATTATGTGCAAACAATTTCCCACCAGAAGCCGTATCCGGTGCAGAAAGAATTTTTCAAATCGGAGATTTAGAAGCAGACATATAGGGGAAATGCAATTTAGCTCTATGCCCCCTAGCGGAAAATCTATGAATTACTTGACAATTTTGAAATTATATGAAAAACATGTCACACTGAAAACACTATCCAACAAAGAAGGAATTTTTCAAATCGGACTCCTAGAAGTAGAGATATTGACAAAAATAAGATATACATCTACGCCCCTAGCGGAGAAACTGTGGAATATTTTAAGAAGAAAATATTCCGAAAAGGTTTATCGATGTGAGTGGCATCAGTCCACGAAAAAAAATTTCTATCTATATTTTAGAAGCTCAGATTTTATGGCAAATACACCGGAAGCAAAAGTTACCACTTACTCCCCTGGTGACCAAAGTATTCTGTACCAAAACCTTTAAATTATATGCTAAAGA
This sequence comes from Macrothele yani, assembly GCA_039090855.1. Lineage (NCBI taxonomy): Eukaryota > Metazoa > Arthropoda > Arachnida > Araneae > Macrothelidae > Macrothele > Macrothele yani. The sequence continues at coordinate 1,573,419 of CM076995.1, read as the reverse complement.
TTTTCCACCAGGAGGTGTATCCGCTGAAGAAAAAAGTTTTGAAATCGCAGTTTTAGAAGAAGAGTTATCGGAAAAATTGTAATTTACTTTTACGCCCCTAGCGGAAAATCTATACGTAATTTGAAAAAGTAATTACATCTAAAATATTCTTCGACATAAATGGAATCGAAATTTATAATCGGATGTTTAGAAGCAAATATGTGAAATAAAACGTAAAAAAAAAAAAACGAAATGAAGGATCATCGTTCGCATATTTCAAGCTTCCCAATGCAAACAGAATTTTTTAAATCGGACTAATAGTTGCAGAGATATCGTGGGTACAAACGGACGGACGGACAAACCGGTAACACAAGCACGATTTTGTTTTACAAAAGACGTGCTAAGAAAGCAGAAAAACAAAAGAAAAGAAAAGAAAAAGTATGAAGGCAGGCGCTGCAATGACGTACACTGGTGCTCAAATTAAATTTTATAAATTCGCACATAACTCGAAGTATTCATGAGAAAATTCAATGAAATTTGCAAAGCGGAGTATTATTTCATTTCTGATATAACTCAAGCAGAAGAAAATCATAATCTCATAATTTGAATGTGCTAATATCAAAATTGTAATTTACATGAAAGAGACGTGTATTGAACAATATTTGAGTGTTTTCTTAAGCCATGTGATAGAGTACAATTACCCCTGACAGTCATGGAGCTGTCCTCATACTAGCAACGACTCCTCATACTGTTTATGAGGGTATTGATGAGGTCTTGAGGATCTACAACAAGAGCTGTTATGATTTATTGATGTGTTCTGGAAGAGGGAAGGCTAGCCCCAATGCATCTCCCTAGAGCATCCCATGCATGCTCAATGGAATTGACGTAAGGTGATCTGGATGCCCGCTCCGTTCTGCGAATGTCTTCCTTTTCGAGAAAATCGACGACCAAATCAGCTCGATGTGGTTAGGCGCTATTGCCCACGAAAATAAAATATGGACCAACGGCTCCCCCGAATGTCTTCACACAGCGGTTTAGGATCTCGTCTTTGTACCCCAGGGCAGTATCAGAGCGACTCTGAGAGAGAAGCAGGTCTATGCGCTCGTTCTTCATGATTCCTGCCCAGACCACCACACCACGGCCAACAGAGTACTCCCACTTTGTGATATTAGAGAGACTGTTGCGGATCCTTGGTTTTCTCCAGATAAGAATATGTCACGAATCCGTACTTAAGCTGAATCGCAATTCATCTGTGAAAAGGACATTCCCACACTGGACTGGGCACCAAGTGGGATGCTGGCAATTCCACGAGCTCGCCGGGTTCCGGAACTTAGTGGGACACAACTAACTGATCTTCTTGCATGAAGATATTGCTCGCCGACCTGGTGGCGCAGTGGTCTAGGCGATGGATTCTAATAATTCGTCCGAGATGGATTCGGGTTAGAACCTCAGTGAGGCATGGATGTTGTGCTTGTCTTACGCCACTGGCTTTCTCCCTTCCTTGGAGTCAGTGGCCCTAAATTAGGGATGGTGCTTATAGCCCATTAAGTTGCCACGACGGTGGTCGTTAAACACCCAATCCAAAAAAAAAAAAAATAAAATAAAATAAAATAAAAATAAACAGAAAACACAAGAAGGTATTGCTCACCTTGGATCTCGCGTCCCTGTAGCTGCTGCAGGAAAGAGTGTTGCCTAACGGATATCTCTCTGTTCCGTCTAACAGGTGTCTGCATCAGTTGTGACTCTGGGACGGTCTTGTGGTGGCCAACCGTGAACATGTCCAGTGTGTTGAAACTGTCTCCAGGACATTTTGTGAAATATCAATGATCTGGAAACCTACATCTGGGACTGTATGCTTCTATCCTGCCAATCACTTTCCACCACTAAAAATCCTCCATATAATGCATTCGTGGCATATCAGCTCGACGTATCACTGAAGTGAAAGCAAGAGTTAGCTAGAGCACTTAAAAGAGGAGAATTGATTCGCGCGTCATTTTAGCTCAATTAATTTGCATGTTTTTTCTTATCTGTGACAAAAATAAATAAGGGATAGTCTTCCGTGAAGCGAATTTTGAATGATCGCCAATTTTCAGTGCATTGCATCGACAGATATACATCGTAGAGCTGAAACATTATGACCCCCTACCTAATGTGATGTTGGTCCTCCACGTACCACCAAAACAGCTCTTACACGGCGAAGTATGGACGATGCTAGATTTCTAAACGGGTCTTTATCTGGCCCTAATATGTTGCCAGAAGTTCCTTGAACTCTTGTAAATTACGAGGTTGAGTAACCGAGTATCAGATTTAGTGTTCCTACACACACACCACACATACTCGATTGGATTGATGTCTGGGAATTTGGAGGCCACGGCAATACCTGGAAATCTTCCTCATGCCCCGTGAACAATTCTCGAACAATCCGGGCAGTGAAGCATGGAGCATTATCTTTCTGAAATAAGGCACTACTAGAGGGGAATACCTTTGCCATTAAAGGATGTACCTGGTCTGCAGTGATGTTTAGGTAGGTGGTAGACGTCATGTTTTCCTGCACATGAAGGACTAGCGTTTTAGTAGAACATTGTCCAAAGCATTATACTTCCTCCACCAGCTTGTTTTCGTCTCAGGGTGCATTCTGGTGCTAACATTTCCTCAGGTAAACGATGCACACATACACGGCCGTCCAAATGGCGCAAAAGGAAACGAGATTCATCGGACCAGACGACTTTTTTCCAATCATTCAAAGTCCAGGTTTGATACTCTCGTGCCATTGCATTGCAGGCGTTTTCGACGCAGAACCGAGGCTAGCATGGATACTGGGACCCATCTGCGTCAAAGAAGCCCAATTTTCAGCAGGGTTCGATGTACTGGGTGCTGTGACACATTACTTCCGTCACCGGAATTTAAATTACCAGCTAGTTGCGCCCCAGTAACCCTTCTGTTGAATCATACCATACGGGATAGCCTTCGTTCACCTCCAGGATTGATTAGCTTTGGCCAGCCTACACCTGTCCGGCGGTTCGCGGTTTTTTCATCGTCGGACGACTTTCCGAAGGCACTAAACACGGCTAACCGTGAGCACCTCACAACTTTTGCCGTCTCTGAAATGCTCTGATCCAGTCATCTGGCCATTATGATTTGCCCTTTCTCAAACTCGCTTAAGTCTGCTGCCTTTCGCATCTTAAGAAAAAGAATAACACTGGCTAACGAAATTCAGTACTAGGTGTATTTTGTATATGGTTCTTTAATTTTGAGCACCATTGTAGTTGGATGGATTTCAGATATTTTGGCGTCGTTTTCTTTCTGGTGTATTTATAAAGCATCACTGTTCGCCTTTGCACCATGCCCCAGAATATCCATGACATCGACACCCTTGTTATCCTAGAAGACTATAACCAAACATTTTTGTGTTGGTGATTGAGTTATGAACTTCTAAAACCTGGGTGAGCTGCCCTACCACTATTGCATTGACTAATTCTCAGGCTCTGGATCATCTTGAAGTTCATGCGCCTGTGCGCTAACAGACCAAGCTATTAGTTGCCTGTTATCATCAGCGGCCGCAGTTGACGTGTTCCCTATTTAACGGTTTGTTGTCAATAGCTGTTTCTGCCAGTTTCTCTTCTTACTTCGTCTCATAGCTGGAGTAAACAGCTCACCGTACACCTTGGTTAACCTAAAATAAATTTCTGAAGTGCTGCCGACTTCTTCAGTCAGGAAATCTATGACAGTTCTTTGTTTCAGATTCGCATCTGTGGCTCAGTAGCATATAACCGTGGAAAAGATATGTACGAAAACTGCACAAAATAATTACCTTACGAAGTACTTGAACACACAACTACAACTATGCATCTTACAGCCCTGCAGGCATTGTTTTCGATCCTATCCTCGTACAAATTGCATTTTCTGATAAGACAAGCATATTGTAAACATTGTAGTGTGTAAAAATTCTTATTTGCAGTTAAAATAAACTTTCATAGGAGAATGCAACATCTAAGAAGCTAGTTATATGAACTAGTCAAATTTAGGTAATATGCATTTGTGGCTTTTATTAATATATCTACTTTTTATTTTACCCCTTTCCGTAGATTTCCCTTTGATCTTGCTACTGCTGAACGTTTAGGTAGGCAGTTCATAAAGGAGCATGAAACGAAAATGGTTTCTGAAAGCTCAAAGTAATGTAAGATTACTACTGACCTTGAGGAATGTGTAAAATTGCTATGGTAAACCCAGAAATCATATCTAAAAGCAAAAACTTCGCGCGATACTTTGGCAGCCATACGACGATCGGAAACAAAGACATCAGGAGTGATAAAAACCAAGGAAAGGTGCACTTGCAATTGGACTTTGTCCATCTTGACATCTGAAATGGATTAATACATCACACAATAACAGCATGAGCTTTCTTACAAATTACAGCATGGAATGTTTCTGCTTTAATATATATAAAACACAGTGGATACAATAATTTCTAGTTTAAACAGTATGAACCAGTGCGAGTTATCAACCAGTGCGTCATTTATCTTAATCATATTTTTACGTGGACCCACTATCCTGAGTTCCCTGGAATACGAATCCCGCTCCAGAAGCAAAGAATTGGTTTCGGACCTAAGGCCAAGGATGGTCTGACCAATTGCTGGCACCTTATCACCGGAGACTAATTTCGGTCAGAGGAGGATTTGGAGCATTGGATCCGAATGCTTATTGACTTCGTCACATCAGCAATTGGATTTCCTTGAGATCAGTATTTATCAAAAATGAAGTTTTGGGCTCTCAAAGATAAAGAAACCAAACAAACATGCTTTAGCCAGTCATCTCGTTTATCCGTGTACCTGTGACTGTGCGCATGTATGATAATATAGCTTAAATTAACATCGTAAATATTCTAAGGTCTGCTGGATTGCTTTATAAAGCTCTAAAAGAAAACAAGAACTTCCACATTTTCATCTCCGTAAAGTGCTCTACACCTTTCGTTTGCTTCGAGATTTAACGACAACCTTCAGCAAGTTTTGGACTGTAAGCAGTCACCCGACCTCAATTCGGGGCCAACTGAACCGAGGAAGCGTGAGAGCCAGTTTGGACTATAAGCAGTCACCTGTCCCCAATTTGGGGCCAACTGTACCGAGGAAGCGTGAGAGCCAGCTTGGACTATAAGCAGTCACCCGTCCTCAATTCAGGGCCAACTGTACTGCGGAAGCATGAGAGCCAGCTTGGACTATAAGCAGTCACCTGTCCTCAATTCGGGGCCAACTGTACCGAGGAAGCACGAGAGCCAGCTTGGACTATAAGCAGTCACCTGTCCTCAATTCGGGGCCAACTGTACCGAGGAAGCATTATAGCCAGCTTGGACTATAAGCAGTTATCTGTCCCCAATTTGGGGTCAACTGTACCGAGGAAGCATGAGAGCCAGCTTGGACTATAAGCAGTTACCTGTCCCCAATTTGGGGCCAACTGTACCGAGGAAGCGTGAGAGCCAGCTTTGTGAGACAGGCTCATTACCTATGCCCGTCTGGGATCTGAACACAGGCCTAACTCTGTTAATCTCACTGTTATGGGTCATACCTTGACGTATATATGATTAGAGAAAGACCTATCCAGATGGCAAACTGTAGCGTTTCATTATTTCAAATGTTTACGCACAAGCGTCTCACCAGGGGTCTCTTATTACCCGCACAACTTACGGCGGCCTATATGAATTTTGCATTGCTGTTGTGTGTTTTTAAGTGTGAATATCTCTGCAACTTAACAATCTGAATCATGAAAGAATCTAAATTAGTGATTTTTGTTTTTGCACTTGCATCATGCGATGCTGTGTACCATTCTCTATTTCATTTCCATGTCATGTGTTAAGTACTCCTATTATTCTACTAGTGACATATTTCATGTCTTCATATCTTCCACTAAGATCTACAGTATATGCACTGCATTTATGTTCGTACAGCATACCGTGCTATTATGACCCCTGTTAGTTTCTTTTTTCACGAGTACAATTCTTCAAACTGGCTGATAGTCAGTTTAGTTTTTTGTTTTAAATTCTACGCAGTTTTCTTATTAAATACTTCGACATTGATACTAGACGATCTGTAAATACGGAAAGTTCAACGAACTTCTGGGCATTCCCAACAAGAATAAATATCTCCCACGTCATTCATACAATAAATAGCGGTTTAAACGATGACACTAACTAATTTCAATGAAAATATTACTTATGCATCACTTGGTGCAACATTTTGGACTTCAGAAAGGTAAGTTTTAACGGAAAATTCTAAAGAAAAATTAGAAAGTTAAGTGAAGGCGTGAATTGTGATGTTTGTGCGTGTAAATAGAGCCGCCATACGGTCATTTCTGTCGTAACTCAAAATAAAAACGGGACGCTTTTTCGACGTCATTTCACGTTTTGAGCAGGTCATACCTTTAATCACATGTGGGTCTAGGTCATACCTAAACGACTGGAAAACTAAATGTTCCAGCTGTTGACCAAACACTGATTTTTTATGGCATTCCGGCATATCGGGCAAATGTTCCGTCGAACAATTTTCGGTTCTTAATTAGCTCTGACTGAGTCAATCGAGTTGCTAATGTTTTAATATTATCTTACTTTCTGTTTGATCTTTTGATACAGAACGTAAGGGAGCACTGAAGGGTGATCGATGATGGTAAGTGCAAAGAGTATTTAGCAGCAACATTTTGCACTTCATAAAAGCTGATCTTAACTTCGACGACGGTGCAAACATTCAGTTTGGAAGACCTTTTTGTCCTCACCACAGCCTTTTGACAGGTTTCATTGAATCATGGATTCTCCTCATCTGATTAGTTCCGTCAGACGAAGAGAATGAAAAGGTTTCAGTTCGGGCATAAAATATGTTAGTAAATTCCTTTGAGCAGACTGATGGATGAGTAGAAGGAAAAAGAACTTCCGAGCGTGCAAAATATTCATAAAAGAATTTTAATCATTCCACTGAGGAAGAGTATAATGACACATTCGAAGATAGATGACAGAATGCAAAACAGACACCATGTAGGATGAAAATGCCTTGACAAAGGAATAATATGAAAACAAGCGTGAAACAATATGAAGTTTATAGCTGGAACATTTATTTATCAACAAAAAAGAAATCAGGACGGTAAAAGTTTTCGATAGTTGCGCTAAGGTTTTGTTGGACTGTTAATCTTCTTCAATTTAAATCACAGAATACAACAAAAGATTTTCCTTTGCTACTTCAGGATGTGTTAGAGTAGAAGGAAGAGTGTCTGTGCATTTTGTACATACAGCTCTCAAATAACAATTTCGCTGCTAATGGAAAGCTGGATTCGACACTCAACCTTTTGAGGTAGATGCTGAACAGGTAAGTGGCTGTAGTCATTATTCCGAAGTAGCCGGTGGAAGCAACAGATGAATTTGATACTACTGGGGAAATAGATTCGAACTACATTTGATCAAAGAAGCGGTCTTCTTACCCAGAAAACTGAGGATTGTTACATCAGCCCTAATGAAAGAACAAACTGAAATTGCAATGAAACCACCAGGATACTCAAGGTGAGTAGTACCGTATGTAGCGTATATCTGTGTTACGGTTAGAAGGAACAAATGTACACTGGTTATTTCTAGGTGTTCGTGGACGAAATTCATTTTAATGTCTAATGCTGTGATGCTGATAAAGTGGGTCCGAAAATGGGGTATTGTACTAAGAGCAGTATCTGCTCTAGCATTGCTATTTCACAATTTTTAATTCATCACAAGAGTAGTGATCGAATAATCGATGAAAAGTATAAAATGTGCAAATTGTGATCTTCTTAACCTTGCTCGTGCCCCTTTTCAGCCTAAATGTGGCTTCAACTGTGCTTTCCGAATGACAAGGATTTCAGGGAGAGATGGGGGGCAGTATGGTCAAGGGCAGCATAATTTAATCACTGGGATGGCATCTGAAACTGTTACCGCCTGTCGGACTATGCAATACTTTCAACTGCTATACCATCAACTAAGGAAGTGACGTACCCACCTGTTATATTTTGTGGTCTTGGTTGTTTCGTTGGTGTTGTTGAAGTATTTATTTAAAATACAAGTAAGATTTGCTGAAGATAAGTATTTTCACACATTATCATATATGCACTTGGGTAGACTTTTTACCGGATTCTATTAAAGATAGTACTCGCTGCCACCAGTCAAGAATGATTGTTACGCAATGGACAACCTTATTCTTAATCTCATCTCTAGAGGCATGGAGAAGGATACTTGCAGTCGTTGATAGAAGCTTACTCAATTAATTAACACAACAACTTTAATTCCAGTCTGGATACGTTGAATATTTACATTGATGGTGGAAATACACTGGTTGGAGGTGTATATCTCCGGTGCATAAATGCCAGTTGGCACCTTAGTTGTTAGAGTTCTGAGATTGAATTTCCTTTTGCCTTTACATGAAGATACACAGGCTTTTCAACCACAGCTGAGCGCCCAAACTTTTAGGCCTCCTGGTTCATCCTCAGATGAAACCTGACCTCTTTTCCCAGCGAAAGCTATACGAGGAGTCTCCCCAAAATCTCATGTTTTGCGTCCCTCAACTTTCTCTCAGACCCTGGACAGCGCACAACCAATCACGGGCTCGCATCCTGACCCTCTAGTCCCTTGGCATCCCATGCTCTCCGCGTCCTGTCACCCTTCTCATGACATAGTTCAGATGCTCACTCTGCCTCTGTGAATTCCACGTTTCAAATTCTTAGAACTGCCAACCTCTCCCCGATTTTCGTGGCCTTGTCACAAAAATGGCCGCCGTTTGATCACCCCTTCTCTTTCACTACATAGTTGCGTCCCATTTCCCGAGTTCAGAGTTTCTCACTTTAACTTTTTTTGTAATTCAACATCACCACTGAATTTTCTTTCACTACTAGCAATTTTTCTCTCCCGTTTTTTCTAAATCCCTCCACGTCACCACATCAACCATGTAAGGTAAAGCTAAAAAAATTAATAAAAAAAGCATCAGTAAAATCAAAATAAAATATTTATTCGGGAAGCACAGTTGAAGCCACATTTAGGTTGAAAAAAGATACGAGCAAGATTAAGAGGATCACAGTTTGCACATTTTATACTTTTCATCAACTATTCGATCACTACTTTTGTGGTAAAGGAAAAATTGAGAAATAGCAATGCTAGAGCAGATACTGCTCCCAGCACGATTCCCCGTTTTAGTACCTATTTTATCAGCATGACAGCGTTAGACAATAAAATGCATTTCGTCCACGAACTCACATTTGTTCCTTCTAACCGTAACACAGATATACGCTTCATACGACGCTACTCACCTTGAGTACTCGGCTGGGAGTCGGAATTAGTTGTGTTTCAGGTAATGTTTAGAATCTGAAAACAGCATTTCTCCAGAAAGTAGATGTTGTAATGCATCGTTAAGTATCATTATCGTTTATAGTCAGAATCAGTTATGTAAGTGACAGTTCAAGAGTCTAGGTGTTCTTAAGATTGCTCTGTTATGATTTGAATTAAAGGTTATATGTTAACAATGTTTTGTTTTAACAGGTAATTAAGTTGCCTATATTTAATCTGATCAATAAGTATTGTGGAAATAAAGCCCCATTTTTGCTGGTGATGGGATTCGAATCCACAACTGCTTTCTCCGGAGTCGACTGTTCTACCGATTGAAGTAACCGCCGAGGCTTATAGTTGCAACTGTGCCGTTTTGATATGTGCGTCGCCTCTGAGGTAGGTACATCACAGTATCAGGACGAACATGACAGAATACAACCCACCCGTCATCTGAGAAATAAATCTGCCTTCTTCATTGGCATCTCTACGTTTAAAAGGGAGCTACTAACCAGGAGCTTATGAAAGAGTTGATCTGACTGATAACTAAAGCAAATTTTGGCCAGAAAAGAAAAACAAAACAAAATATTTCCTTTTCATTTCGAAGCAGAATGAGAAATGAGTGATTCATCATCATTAGTATTCTGTCTCGTGACAGGTCCAACGATAAATCAGCAAGTTCTCTTCCTCCAGTTTCCTCTGTCCCTTGCTACCTCCTTCAATTCTTGATAGCTTCCTGTGCTATTATATCATCAAGCATCATTAGTCGTCTCCTTCCTCTTGGTCGATTTCCTTCAATTTTCCCTTCTGTTATTCTTTTCAATAGGCTGCCTCCTTTTAACACATGTCCTGTTCAGTTATATTTTCTTTTTCTTATGGTCTTTAGTAAATTCCTTTCTTCTTCAGCTCTTTACAATACTTCATCATTGGTAATTTTTTCAATTCACTTTGTTTTCTCCATATAACCACATTTCAAATGTCTCCAACTTCTTTCTTCCCAGTTGTCCACGTTTCCGCCCCATATAAAGTTATACTCCAAATATAGCACTTAATAAGCATTTACGTTAAATTTTTATTCATTTTATTAATAAACAGATTTTGCTTGTTATAAAATGCATATTTTCCTTTATTAATTCTTTCTTTTATTTCCATGTCACATTTTCCATTTTCCGTGTGATTCATTACTTTTTTTTATGAGTGATTACTGTTATTTTTTAAGAGTGATTACTGTTGTGTATATCCTTAAGTTTTACTTTACTAGGTCTCCATTAGAAGAATTTTTTCATTGCCTAGTATGACAACTGCATCAAATTAAAACGTCAACTTTTGAGCAATGTGGATTAATAGAACTAAAAAAACAGGACTTACCCTTTCGAAATTCGTCTCTTGCGGACGAAGACCGAATTCTTTCTCCATGTGTTCCAGATCCACAATCTCCTCGTTGAATGAAATTATTGGGCCAACTGGACTCGCGACATTTCCTTGGGACGTCATCTCTCGCTGGCATGCCTTGCTTAAGCCACCGTCCGAGAATTCTTTAAGCTCTCCTGTTGATGCCGAGCAAAGTTGAGCGTGAGGCATACTCGCACTTTCGTCGCAGCTGAGCGATGGCGGAGAAACGCAGTCTTCGAAGTCAAAAGCAGCGTTCTCGTGGCCGACTGGTAGATCTTGTTGCCCTTGGCCTGTACATTGATGATTAATGGGTTGTGTGACGTTTGGCAGGGAAATTAATGCCGACGTGGAAAGTGACAAAACCTCTGTGGAATGATCGTGACAGACGCCTTCAGACGTTTGAGAGGCATCTGTAAAAAATAAAAACTTTCTGTGAGTATTCTGTTTTCGAATATATAGTGCAACATCGGTTATACGTTTTTCAGTTATACTTTTTTCGCTTTTATACGGCATTCTGCGCTAGTCCCGATATTTTACTATAGTTTCTTTCGCTTTTTCAGTGCGGTTATACGTAATTCATTTATACGCTTTTTGCGATTACAGTTTAAATTTTGCATTTCGGATTATCGAAATACACGATTCATGGATTCTTTTATACGTAATTTCGTAGTTACCCCTTTGAGAGGATCGAGAGAGCGTTTTTTTCTGTAGCCGTGAAATAGATAATGAGAGTAAAAATTTACAAAATAAAGCGCACAGTTCTCTTTTTTCTATGAATTCAAGAAATTTGGAACAAGCAACGATTAGTGAATATTTTACTCGATACTATTGATAAATCAACTAGTGGACAAACTGCTTTGAAAAAAGTGATGCTTATCAGTAATAGGTATATAACAGGTACTGAATATTAAAAGAATCTTATTCGGAACACAGAAGTTTAAATCTGAATCATACGAATCGTACATATCTTTTTATTGGAACACAGAAATTTTAATCTAAATCATACATAGTGTTTTAAATTCCCTTAAAAAATAATAAAATACGTACACTTCTAAGACTGGGCATATCTGCTGCTCATGAAATATTCTTCATAAAAACTAAGTATTAGGTCCTTCCAGCAAAAATTTCTAGAAAACTGCAAACGTTCAACTGACAACGCGTTCAGCTTTCGGAATCGGAGTTTGCACCCTCGAGGTATATTTTTTGGCAACACTCAAGGCATGTTGGTCTATTGTAGGAAGAACACAAATAGGCAGTCTTCCCTTCTTTGCTGCTGGACATAGAAAGTGTTTTTCTATTTTCTCTTGCTAACTTTTCATCCTTTTTTTCCCTTCCTAATCTGCTTCTCTTTCCTAATTCCAAGGATGCGTTTCATGGACAAATGTAATTAATTCCCTTGAAAGTTTCGTGTTATCTAATCTCTCTTTTAGATATGGATCTATAAGATCCTTGGTTAGAGATTTCACGATATCCAACCATGATAGAGGTTCCGGATTACTATAAGACTTATACAGAATATACTGTATGCATTCACTGTACTCATATATAATATTTAAAAAGATATAGCCATCAGCCAACGTCTGGTGTGATGACTAGAGCTATAAATACTGCATTTTTCATCAAATGCATCCACTCCTCCTTTTGTGTAGTTAAAAAAACTAATTATATCCGGTTTCCCAGTCCCTTCATCCTCTTGTTCCAAGTGACGCATTGATGACACAAGAATGACAACTTTATTTTTAAAATTTTGTTTAGGAACGTAAGAGAAAATCACAGAGTAACCAGTACACAAAGTAACCTCAAACGATCTGAAACATCAGACGATTTTTCCCAAACCCAACCACTAAAACTTGGAAGAAAGCCAAGATTCTTTCTACGCATCTGTGACATCGTACCCTTTATTGGACCGCATGACGTAACTTACGGGACAGCTTTGAACGAAACGTTTTGCGATACGTAAGTTGCGTCGTGCGATCTATGGGATCGCTACATCAATAAAAAAATATGCTACCAATAGTGATTGATCCCAACAAAGCATACCTGTAGATTGCTTAGTTAAGAAGATATTGGAAGGTACTAGAAAGTATAAGCCATTAGGTCTATTGCATATGTGCATAAAACATACATTATTAATAACTGTTCCGGTCCGTGGGACCGCACGACGACACTTAAGGGTTAAGGGAACAAACAAAGTATTCACGTATGTATGTATATACACCGAAGAGCTCAAACATTATAACTAGCGCGTCTTTATGCAAATCGAAGCAGCTGCAGGAAACGACGGCGCGTGTAAAAGTCATGAATATAAATAAAACCTGATACTGAGTTTTGTTAGCCAGTGTTATTCCTGTTCTTCAGATGAGAACGGCGGCAGTCTTACGCGAGTTTGAGAAAAGTCAAACCATAATTAGCAGAAGCCTGGATCAAAGTATTTTTGAGATGGCAAGATTTGTAGGGTACTCACGGTCAGCCGTGGTTAGCAGCATTTTTGAGATGGCAAGATTTGTAGGGTACTCACGGTCAGCCGTGGTTAGCAGCATTTTTGAGATGGCAAGATTTGTAGGGTACTCACGGTCAGCCGTGGTTAGCAGCTTCAAAAAGTGGCCCGAGGAAGGCAAACGCCGAACCGCCGGCAATGTGTGGGCCGACCACGGCTTGTTGCAGCGCTCGTGAGCGAGCGTGCACCTTTTCCCTGTATTGGAAGTTGTGAATAAATCTGAGAAGCGAAAAAGAAATGGGGTTTTTAATTTAATCAAATAAATGGGAGAGATTTTGGGGAGCTGGTGTAAGAGTTAATAAATTTAGGATTTTATAAACTTCACGCTCCTCAGGTGCTCTACATTTCGCGATTTAATTTTTCCTTAGATTTTCTTACTTGGATTCGCGCCGAGGCAGGGTTCGGGATAGTAATCCTCTTTCCCCTCCCCCTCTCTATCCGAGTCGAAGGAAACTCCAGTCAGCCCGCTGGCTGTAGCGTAAGATCACGGTGCATCTCTTCTCATCGGCCCCCGCGAGCCAGCAAAATTAAGTAATTGTGGAGTAATTCTACAAAGAGGATGAATAGCGGGTAGACATTTTATTGGAGTCCGGCGCCAATCGTCTTGAGAATTGCTGCACCGAGTCTGGTAAAAAGAATAGCGTGGCGCCAGGCAAGGAATAACCATAGCAGTTTTATGGTAGGAAAATTTACGACCCAGGACGATCCACGGGCACGAAATTCCTAGAATTCAGGGGGCTGACGCCAATTTTGGACGGGACGAAGGATGGTAAATCAGAGTATTGGTGGGAAACCCAGAGCAAACCAGATCGAAAAATGATAATTATTTGTCCAATCTGTAATTTGGTGGGAGGATACGGGGAGAACAATTTTGCATAGGACTGGAAGAAGAGCACAGAATGAAAGATATAGCATGGTGAAAAAAGTTGAGGAAGCACTACCGATACGAGGATCGGGGCATTAAGAAAAAAACAAGTGACACGGGAGGTCGTATCCAGCCTCGCTCTTGCTAGTGGGAGATAGAACTATCCCCGAGGATCGAGCATGTGCCCAACAGGGAGAGATGTTCTACATTAACGAACAAAGTGGACTCTGAGAATAGTGACAGTGATATAAAAGATCCAGGAAGGCATGCTATGCACAAATAAGGAATCTGCAAAGAACAATTTGGAAGAGGAGAATGGAACGCCAGCCCTTATCGTGGGATAGAAGGTAGGATATTTCCGTCCTTAACGGTTTCCTCTTGTTTATATAATTCGTATGTTGAACCGAGAGTTAAATAAGAGCATAGTAGAACCTAAGTCAGGGTTGAAAATAAAACCAGCTCTAAATTAATGCTGAGAAAAGTAGGGCAGAAAAAGAAGAAATGAAATGTTTGAGTAAAGTAAATACATTGATCAGAGCAGGAAATTGTGTAGGATAAGGAATAATTTTAAGTAAATTATGTTTCGAAATTTTTCAGATTTATATTAAATTAAAATAAAATTCAAGTTAACCTTTAAATAAATAATTTTGATAAAAGGGTCTTCAAGCATATTCATATGACTGAGTGTATTTTTTTAATTTCAAGCCTTCATCACGCAAAATAAACATATTTTATTTTCAAGTTATTATGAGTCGGCTAAATTTCATTTGAGTGTACAATTTTGTAAAGTAAAAATGTTAATTACGATTGAGAGTTGGATGTGTGAGTAAGTGATTTGGAATGAATGTTCAGAAAAATGTCCTCCAGTTCAATACTGAGCAACTTTCAGATCAGTGCTAGTAAAAATTCAAAATTTCTAAGTTAACGAAATATTCGCGAGAAATGAAAAGCTAGACGATTACTTTTAAACATTGCGGCACTCAGCGGACCCCGATACACGGAACGTCGGCTGGGTGAAACACAAAGCCCATCCTCGAATAGCGAGCCTGTGTTTTCTCTAATACTAGAAAAACATAGTTTTTGAAATTCGAATGATTACCCTTAATGCTAATAGCTATCGCCAGTGCACACACCAGTAGGCATTGGAGTCCGATAGCAGGCTCATCGATGCTAGAGGTGAACGAAGTCTATCCCGTGTGGTACGAATCAACCGACGGTTACTTGTAGCGCAACTCGCCAGTAATTTCAATGCTGGAGATGGGAGTAATATTTCACAATGAACAGTACATCGAACCCTGCTGAAAATGAGGCCTCTTTACCGCAGGCAGTTCCGATAAGCTCGATTCACCGTCCAAAGCGCCTGCGATGGGCGCACGAGTGTCAAAAATGGACCTTGAATGATTGGTAGAAGGTCGTCTGATCCGATGAATCTTGCTTCCTGTTGCACCATGTGCACGGCCGGGTACGTGTGCGTCGTTTACCTGGGAAAGTGTTGGTATCATAATGCAAGGTGGGATGAAAACAAGCCGGTGGAGTAAATGTAGTGCTTTGGGCAATGTTTTGCTGGGAAACCCTGGGTCCAGTCATTCATGTCCAAGAAACTATCACGTCTGCTACATACCTAAACATCATTGCGGACCAGGTACATCCTTTCATGGCAATGATATTCCGCTCTAGTAGTGCCATCCCACACTGCCCTAATTGTTCGCTGAGGAAATCTTTCAGATATTGCCCTGTACTCCAAACTCCCCGGACATCAATATAATCGATCACCTGTGGTTTGTGTTGGAACAGCAACATAAACCACAGGTGATCGATCTTCTGGTAACGTGTTGGTTCCAGATACAAGACATTTTTAGAAATCTTGCAGAGTCAACGCCTCGCCAATTAAGAGCTGCTTTTGCAGCACGTGGAGGACCAACATCATGTTAGCCAAGTGGTTATAATGGCTTGAATATTTGGTGTACTTATTATATTATAGAGTAAACTAAAATTATGTATTTTTTTCTTTGTGGAGGCATCCAAAACTTTACAGATAGTATTTAACATTTTGAAATTTCTTTTATATGTTTTTTTTGCATTTCTACGTTTCTTACATGCCCTGGAAAAACGTATAACACAGGTTACACTGTACTTAATATAAAAAAATTCTTCACAAGTTGTTAAAAATGCGAGTATTTAAAAACTAACGTCGCATGAAATAAAAAAATAGCAATATACCAATGCGTTTGCTCATAAATCATCATAACTAGCGAAACTTCTTACTAACTTGTTCGCAACACAATTTTTCTAGCAGATAAAAATTAATACTTTTTTTATACGTGATGTTTCACTGCGCTCATCACGGTATCCTTGCCATATTGATATAATTTATTTTCTGGTAGAGTCACGCCAACCCCGCGACTGTCATCTTTGCTACTTTAAGACCTTGTTTTTTTTTCTTGACTATTCTGTAGCGTGCAACAGCGCAAGCGCTGTTTTGAGATAAAGAGATTTATTATGCTCCAAAGGAGAAGAGCCGTTCAACCACATCCAGAGCTACATAAAACTTATGATTTCCCACTGAGAATCGTAGTTGAATTTTTACTTAGCTAACCACTTGTTATTCGCTTTCTATCTATCGTTTCTCTTGTTTTAATCGTACAACCTGTCTTATTTATTTTTATGTCGCACCTATTATTTATGTTATTAATCATTTACGCTTTATATAATATGAGCCTCCTACTTGTTATTTGCAAAGCTTTTATTTACCCCATACATTCGGTATGTGTTCTTCTTCGAGTTAAATACGGGTGTGATGTATATATATATATTTCATTAATTTGTGTGAACATACTCTTAATTTTCGTCCGCCCAATGCACGTAATATGACATCAGAAATGAGTGGAAGATAAAAAAAATATCTGAAGAGGATCGCAAATGAGCTATAAAAACAGAAAAATCAGCATTCGTTCAAAATGACAGTGGTATTTACTTAAAATGTGACTGTGCTTCTTTTTCTGTTTCAGGAGAGTTGCCATATTCTCAGTGCGATTTTTGTAGTGTTGTTTTGTCAAACGGAGCAGTAAAGAAAAATAGAAAGACGAAATATTATGAATATAAATAATAAAAAAAGACTAAAAATACTCTCCTTGCTTACAAATGCTTCCAAAAAAAAAAAAAAACCCTACTCCAAACGAAGCTGTTTACTGACTGAAATAATGGAGAAAAGTAAACAAAATAGCATAGGATCGTGTAGCAGTCAGCTTTGAAAGGAGGTACTACAAAAACTGAATATCTAATGTAATGTACTGGCGTCGGTTCATTTTCTCAGTTTATAACCCAAGCCAAGGTTCTGGAGCCAAAGATCACGTTACGCCAATTAATATCAACACAGGAAAAAAGCAATATCTCCGCGATACCAAAGTTTAAGAGTTTTCTTAGAAAGGCCTCGTCATATGATATGTTTATTGTGGAGATTTCTTGAAATATACACAGACTTGGCGTATCCAGCTAATTATTTTTTCATGAAAGCGATCTGCACTGAAATTAAACTTTGATCTTCCGGCAACATAAACAAAAACACAGCTTCCAGTAGAAGCACACTAAATAAGTGTGCTTCTACTGGAACAAGAAGTAATATTATTGACACTTTCGATATTTTCTCGATTATATAAATACATAATTTATTCTACCGGAGTACAAAGCCTGTTTCATAGAAACGCTGGTGCGCACGTGGGACCTATTCTTCCCCCATGCAAAAGAAAGTTAAGTATTTTTAAAGGAACTATATTTTCATCCAATACAACGAAAGAATGCCAAATCCACCGATTCTCTAAGTGTAAAAGTGATGCATAAAAATTTGGTACCTGAAATAAAACTCAAACATCACTGAAAATCTGCTCACCGAGCTACAAAATGCATATTTGAAGACTACACTGCATAGTGCATTTTCAACATTCAAAAAATTATTTAAACTTTACAATAGTTTATCTTGGATGTGTACATTTGCTTCAAATTGGCAAGGATGATTCTCCAAATCAAAGTGTTCCACATTTTTAGCCGCGAGATCGTGTGATTCTGGCCTGAAACCCATAAGAGCGGGGTGGTGAAATAACAGTGTTTAAATCCAGACGAGAGATGCCATGAAATGAATTCACGCAGCCACTAATAACTAAGACGAGAAAAAATATGCAACAGACGACGCATCCCTGTCTGTGGAAAACCAGTCAGACGCCCAGAGGAAGTGATGGAAAAATCTAAATCTAAATCTAAAAGGACTTTAAATGAAATAGAGAAAATTAAAATAAATTATTCTGCACCCTCCCCCCCCTCAAAAAAATAATCTAGCAAAATACCTAAAATAAAATATAAATAATTAAATTTTGAATAACGGGCTTAAGGGTGGCGGTAGCGAATTCGCTCTCTGCACCGAAAACGAAATTTAAATTGGCCGCGCCGATGGCACAATGGTATAAGCGCTGGCTTATGACCATTCGTCCGAGAAGGGTCCGGGTTCGAATCCCGGTGAGGCATGGATGTTGTGTTTGTCTTACGGCACTGGCCCTCTCCCTTCCTTGGAGTCAGTGGACCTAAATTAGGGACGGACGACTGCTAATAGCCCATTGAGTTGCTCACGGTGGTCGTTAAAACTCCAATAAAAAAAATTAAATTGTGAGCTCAAAAGTCTCAAAAAAATAAATAAACTAAAAGTAAGAAAGCCTAAGAAACGCAAACAAAATTCCTAGAAACTTTTCTAACACATTTGAGCTAATTTTGCAAGGAATTAATTGTTTAAAAACAAAACAAATGCCAAAAGGCATCTTTTCCCTTGAGCACCGCACCAAGGAATAGTGGCGACCCAAGAGGCAATACTACGAGAAGAGGAAAATGTGCTAGAAATTAAGTGGACTAAAACGTGCACTTATTGTGAGAAGTCACGAGCAACTCTTGCATGTGTGAAAGTGTGCCGGTGCTTCGAAGTTACATACAAAAAGTGTGTGCACGCAAGTGTTAATTGGTTCTTGCAGATGAATCAGGTACGAGCACGGCCTTCGATTCAGTCATTATTTCCCGCAAATCATCCAAATCAGTACTCTTTCGTTTAAACCTTATTTGTGATTCGGCATCAGTTGTACGAATTAATAGGACTTTGATGAGAATCGGATTATAATTTCTGGTCGGGAACTCTAATTTACATGAAATCACTGTTGGCTGGTGTAGGAGCTCATAAATAAAAGGTAAAAGGTGCAAAAGTCCAGCTCATATTCTCTTAAGATTTTAACTTATAAACATGCTTGTAAATTCATTATATTAATAACCTACACTAAAATGTCTGTGCTTCTGTGTTAAACGCTATCCCATTTTTGTGGTTTATCTGACTGGTTTAAGTCTTAAATGTTCAGTTCTCTCATATGCAATATCTTTAAAAGAACCCGGAGTGCGATCCGTTCACAGGTTCGGTCGTAACAATATCAAGTCTACAAGGTACAACACAAGGCTGCACTAATCTAACCACATTTTACGCTGCTCGTTCCACACATTATATACATCGTTCTTATTTAGCCAAAACATACACACGTCATTCAACCTGACCTCAACACTGCTGCCACATAACATTCAGCGAGTGAGAAAAAACGTATAAACGATCAAGGTTTCAGGTTCTCGTGCGGAATGAGTCAATCATAAAAGTTTAAGGTAGCAGTCTTAAAAGCACGATAGTTAAAACACTACGCAAGCTTCCGATGAAGTGAAGAACTTATTTAATGTATGAGTTAAAATATTAAAAATAAAACCATACGAACTAACGGTCTTCCTAAAGACTATCACCAGATGGAAGTATTAAAGGAGCTTTTTGGGTGGGGAGACAGTTCATCTTCTGAACAGTTCAATCTTCTGGACTCCATCCTTCAGGGGTTGAAACAGGTTCCTGAAGCTCGTGTCCCAGAACTCTTCGGTAAACTTAAAGTTCACAAAGTTGGACACCCAATACGTCCTCTGGTTTCAGCTGTATCTCCCACTAGACCACTCGAGAAAGCATTTGCTACTTTTCTTAAGCCACTTACCAATTCCTCTGCCTACTCTATTAATGGGACCACTCATGCCCTCACTAAGATCAAAAACTTTGATACGACAGGCCCACCGTTCATTCTAGCATCATTAGACGTGGTTGCATTATTTCCGAATGTACCTATTTCTGATGTACACGACATTATTAAGTCCTCCCTTGTTGAACTTGGCCATTCCCAAGAAACTGTTGTGTCCGTTCTTACTGCTTTAAAGCTAGTGCAACAACGTTCATTCTTCCGGTTCAACAACATCTTCCATCGCCAAAAAGGTGGTGCCCCTATGGGGTCGCCCCTGTCTCCAATTCTGGCAGAGATCTTACTCCAAGATCTTGAAAATAAAGTACTACAGGAATCTCGTCACCGTCCACGTCTATACCTACGTTATGTTGGCGACGTGTTATTATTCTGGCACCATGGTCTGGATGAGCTACAGGTTTTCTCGGAACATATGTCTTCTATAAATCCTTCAATAAAATTCACCATCGAACTTGAAAATAATGGTACTTTACCGTTCCTAGATTTCCTCTTAGAACGTGACTCAGACTTCTGCTCTTTACACTATTCGGTGTATAGGAAACATACCTCGCAGCCACTATGATACCTGCATCTTCTGCGCACCCGAATAATTATAAAATTTCATCAATTAACTTCATGCTAAGGAAAGCGTTCACCCATTCCTCTGATGGCTTCAGGCGGCGTTGCGAAATTGGTAAGGTTTTCGACATTGCTTGTGCCCATGGTTTCAAAAAATCTACTGTTAAAGCTGTACTCGGGGAAATTTGTCGTGAACGTCTAAGTACCCTTCAGGCTGAACACCCCTGTCGCAATTTTGTGGGCTCAATGGATTATTTCCCAGCTGCCTCCTCAATCCTTAAAAATATTTGTAAACCATTCAATCTGGACTTTGGGATAGGTACCATCAATATTTTTACTTTGATCAAGAAAGATCGTGACCTAGTCCCAGAGGCTAAGAAATTTGGTGTATACACTATTCCACTTGAAAGTTTGAATCAAGTCTTCCCTTGCAGCCAATACATCGGAACAACCAAAAGGTCATTGGGAATTAGGCTCAATGAACATAAATATGCCGTCAAGAATGGCCTATCAAATACTGCCCTTGCAAGACTAGTGAACGACGGACAATATTATCCTAATTGGAAAGAGGCAAAAATCATTACAACACCACGTACTATCTCCGCCTTATTATTCACCGAAAATTTAATAATTGCCGAACATGGAACTTCATGTTGTAATGACAATACTGCTGTCTAGATAGCGAAACCTTGGACACAACTATTAAAACTTCCCCCTTCAGTTGTGGAGAATGAAATATTTAATATATATATAAAAAATCATTGTTGTTAGACTTAAATATGCATATTATCCGGTTATTGTAGGTAAGTTACGTAAGTTTGTCTCCTTATTGTATGTATTTGCCTTACTTTATTCGTTTATTTTTTTCTACGTCTTACTTGTCTTGTATGTTAATTATTTGATAATTTGACCATTTGATTGTTTGTACTCATATATCGATGTAAAACTATCATATTTGGATTTGACATGATCACCTATTCAGTACGTCACGCCTGTAGGTTACTTCTGTCTCCCCACCCAAAAAGCTCCTTTAATACTTCCATCTGATGATGGTCTTTAGAAAGACCGAAAGTTCTTATGGTTTTATTTTTAATCTTTTAACTTATACATTAAATAAGTTCTTCACTTCATCGGAAGCTTGCGTAGTGTTTTAATTATCGTGCTTTTAAGACTGCTATCTTAAACCTTTATGATTGATGTGTGATTGATACGTATAACGTTAAGGTTGAAACCAGTGGCGTATATAGGATGCTTGTATGGAGAGGGTTTTGCAGAAAGAAACATGTCTTCCCAGAAATAATGTTGCAGGCGATTTTATTAAAAGGGACGATTAATCAACCGATTAATCGGTAAACGAATTTTGATAAATCAGTTACAATTTTTAGTAGATTCATACCCCAACAACGCACGGTATACACAATCTAAAATGTTAAGAAATAAACAATGGGCCCATTATAGTATGAAATATTTATTTCCTGATTTACTTCAAACGTAACTCAATTCGACATGCTGTTTTAGACAGTTCATCAAAATTGGATAGTTCACCACTCAGTCAGAACTCAAAAAGAAGCACGTGTGTCAAAAAAGTAAGCCAAGGTCAGACATGAGACCTTTGCAGCAAAAAAGAGGCAGAGACGTCCGCAACAAATAACAACCAATGACACGCCGTTTTATTCGTGACGTGCGGTGCCGTTGGCAGTGTGATGTGGTGTCGAAATCCACGCGATCTCGTGGTGGATGACTATCCCGACCCGATACTCCACAGATTAAAAAAATCAAACTGTTTTTTTTTTTTACATTTTCCCCTTGAGTTTAAATTGAGTTGCGTTCGTGAAAGTTTGTGTGGCTTTGCATTTTTACCAAACAGTGAAACATTTTTGAAATCTGATTTTCATTTGTTTTCTATCAAAAATTTTTTTTGAATTTCCACCAGACAGTGAAACTTTTTTGAAATTTGAATGTCATTTGTTTTCTGTCAAAACTTTTATTTTTTTTAAATAAAAACTCCGAGTCGTAGAACAAGAGGGTGGTTCTGACCCAACTAATCCCAATGTGGATACACCACTGGTTGAAACGCTTAAAGAGAATGAACTCAAAATGTACATAGAGAAAGAAACTAAAAATGATACGTCACAGATATCACTACCTCTAAAAACCAAACTGGGAAAATTCTCTCTTGGTCATATACGATTCATATCGAAAATCATTTTACGCACATTTTCTACTCAAAATATACTACAGTTTTCCCGCTAGGTGGCGTAAACGAGGTATATTTATTGTATATTCTTCGGAATCTAAAATTCCAATCTGAAAAACTTTTGTGTCGGATATCTTTCGTCCTGAAGGGCATGTAGTATATATTTTTTAACTTTTCATAATGCACACCGTGCATTTCCATTTGAGGCTGTGTTCACGCTTCTAAGAATCTCATTGGAATTTGTTTTTAATTTTTCACTGGATGCTGTTTTTTGTGGTGCCTCATCGCTCACTTCAAATAATGCACATCCCTTCCGCTAGGTGAAAAAATAAATATATTTTTTTAGAATTTCCGTATATATGTATATAAATTCTTTCTTTGTCACGTGGCTTTCATTATGAAGAACACTGTACATATATTTTTTTATGTTTTGTAAAACACAGTTTTGCTGCAAGGGGAAGTAAATGTGAATCTTTGTCAGGAAAGTATCTTCGCAACGAAAAATCTGTTGTTCTTTATTATTCGCGCACCGCTGACTATGAAGAACATTTTATCCAACATTTTATCCTCATTATGATGTCATATACAGACCCAGAAGAAGACCACATGGGAGATGGGTGGATGAAATTCGAAAGTATGCGGGAGTGACATGGAGGAGACTGGCACAAGACAGACCGTTGTGGAGGAAACTTGGGGAGACCTTCGTCCAGCAGTGGATTGATAATGGTTGACAATGATGATGATGATGATACAATTTGAATAGTTCCGTGGCATTCGTCCTGATGAAGCTAGGTAAATACCCAGCGAAACCATGGTCGGTTTGAAAAAATAAATAATTGTGACAAACTACGTTGTATTACCTTAAAATATACAGTATATGTGTTCATCATTCCCAAAAATTTGGTGCCAACGTTTTCGTTTCTTTTTTAATTTCATCAATCACATCTTCCCTGAAATCACAACCACAGTGTCCTTCAGAATAACTCCGTCACCATCGGGTTGCAGAAAAGGAATTCAGGCCACCGGACTCTTTTACTGGAGCCAAATACAGTAAGTTTTTAAACTGAGTATGAACTTCCCTCCATCTTCTCGGTATTTTAAAAGAATCATTCTGTCACCGTTGTGTTACCTGATTTTGTTCGGGGAAATTGAGCAAATCTGTGACATGAGGTTTAAACGAATTCGATTCGCAGTTCAACCACTGTTTCTTTTGAGAAATATCCTTGTGGCACTTCTGTTCAGAAACTATTCATTTTACTTCTAGCTTGCTGATTACGTAGAAATGGTGTATTCTGGACTTTGGTCAAAGATCTTCAGTTTTCACGAATGCGAAGGACGTAAAAACATCATGACGACGACAGTTCTGTGCCTCGGCGCATCATGTAGTCCTGACTCTTCGTAAACAAATACTCTTTCAAGTAGAAGAAAACGGCTGCGAGTTATAAACGGTCTATACAGAGTAAATAACTGCTGAACTTTACATTTTCACATTGACATTTCTGGATTTCACATTCATATTCTGACTGCCGACAGGATGTGAATTGGGTCACGATGCTCGAACCGAGCAACAATACATACATAGCAAATAAGGCATAGAAGCACAAAAATTGAATAGAAAATCGATTGTTTAACGACTTCCAAGAGCATTTTAGGCTTTAAAGGTTCAGAGATATCCATGAACATTTAAGGCTTCAAAGAGTAGGCCTTCCCTAATTCAGAGCCATTGGTTCCAGGGAAGGAAGGAAGAAAGAAAAGAACTCAGGAAGGACAAACGAAATATCCACGGCTTACCCTGACTGAGATTCGAAAAAAACCGGGCACACTAGTGCGAGGTGTCAAAAGACTGAGCCCTGGGCAGTTCAATCACTGGGGGTGGGGGGAGTAGCTTCTTTTACGTTTCTGACAATGTTGAAGTGTTGCCATCGTAGTTCAGCTCCATTTACTGGCTCTTGTGTTGGAAATACCTATTTTGCAAAGTGTTTCTTTGTTTCTGAGCTTTACACGCATTTCGATCGATCGTACATCACATATCTATCTTAAAACGACATTTCGAAATATGTTTCCTCTTCACACACAGTGCGCCTTGTCTTCCATTGAAAAACGTGTTTCTTACTATTGTATAGTAATGCTGCGGGTTCGATTTATTTTCTCAAGTTTCTCGGCAGGCTAACAAAGCTAATATATTTCGGGTTCAAGCAGCAAAGAAAATGCAATGAGGAACATTTAAATACAGCAATAAAATATCTTTCAGTTTGCGCTCATTAGTTACAGTAGGGCTTAACAGGATTCGAGCATAACTTCCGGCTGGCCGTTCTCCAGTCCGAGTAAGTCGTCTGGTTCCTTATTTTCCTTCGTACTAGCCTTAGGATATCCCTACTCGCTTGTCCCAAGACTAAACTTTCTCTCTCTGGTTCATCCCGAACTCCTCCGCTATTCCTAAGGCTCAACTTCACCTCTCTGGTTCACCAGAACTCCTCCGCTGTTCCTAAGACTCGACTTCGTCTCCCTCGTTCACCTCCAACTCTTCCTCTTTTTCTCCTCCATTTCTCTTCCCAGACGCGGACTCATCTCGAAGCCAAAGTGAAAGTTTCAACTCCTCTGAAAATACTATGTCCTCCCTCCAATAAACTTTTTACCCGTTAGAACACACTTTCTACTTCGACAGCAGATACGAGCCATAAAAAACAATTATGCCATACACTTTGGCGCTTCGCGAACTCAGAAATATGAGTTCCAAAAATCTTCTCCACAATCAGCCTAATTACCGAGACACACTGGCACCCTTTGAGACAAAGAAATACCTGCAATCTAAAAGGTTTTCACATATTTTGAGCGTTCCAAACATTATTGAAACGAAAGTGTCTAAGTATTTGTAAGATATACATAGAAACGCAATAAAATTAACATCATTATCTATTTGCCTATTGCAGTAAAATGTTTTAAGATAAAACATTATTACAAGTATCATTATTACACTAGAACTCGTACAAACACACACAGCCGTTATGCAATGAAAGCTTTTTACTAGTAGCTACAAAAACTTAACAAGGTAACTTTAATTGATTTGGACATGCATCACCTCTGCTAAGGCCACAGATGAATATTTGTGTTTCTAATGTGTGTGCATTATTGCTGTTGAAATCTTTTTCTGATTCGCCACTCAGCTGTGTATGCACCATTTTACACCAACAAAATTTCGAACTCTTTGTGAAGAGTACTACATAAATACTAGCAGAAATGCGCATAAAACTCAGTTTCAGTAAACGATGTCTCGGTCAAAAAATCTTGCCCCACTGTTAAAATTCTTGAATTCACAATTTTGTGCTTCCATTGGCTAACTCAGGAAGTCGTCCTAGATGTCCAGGCAAAAGTGTCCGAATAGTCTGTGGAAAAACGGGGATATTTATTGTTTTCAAAATATTATTTTGTTACTACTGGTTATAACGCAATGCAATGCTTTTTTCGTGAGCAAGATTGGTGTTATGCTATGTCTAAAACTATGACTAAGAAACGTTGGTCTAAATAAGAATACGATGAAATAGCTCCTAATTAAGCTTTTACGGCCAGACGAAACATAAACAGAAGTCAGACTTACGATATCCATTTATTGGTCCAGCACGAATTTCAGTAGAACTCCCACAATATAAGACAGCAGATATCAGATTACATTTATCTAATTGAACGTCTACACACCACATCCACATGAGCAACTGTTGTATCGTTCTTTTTATCTATCGTTCTTATCACAGTCATACGTCACTTTCTCTCTGAACTGAATTGTGTTGCCAACCTCATTCTCGTTTGAGGGAAAAGGCATAACGTTAAGTTTGGAAGTATAAAGGAGAGCAAACTCAAATTTACATAGGAAAAGGAACTAAAATTGAAAGTTATATTAGAATATACATCACATGGTCTATAAAGAAAAAAATCTCATCCAGTTAAATTTCTACTTCAGACATTCCCCCTCGAAAGTAAGATTTCATCCTCCTCACCTTCTTGCTTAGGCAGAGGGATATTGATACCAGCATCTCCCGAAAAAGATCCCATACTACCCAAAAACAAATGCTTCAAAATCATAAAAGAATTCAGTTCCCTTTTTTCGAGAGGGTGGGGGCTTCTTTTCTTGCTGACGAAATAAAGCGTTGACGCATTCAGCCGTTTATACTCACAACAGCTGTAAAATTGGCATGGTTATAAAGATATCAGTGGCGTTACTTTAAACAGTTTCTTCTTTATTTTGCTTAACAAAACATTATATTGGGAGAGAATTTTGCACCATGTCATTACTTCATATTTCATGAGTGCAGATTAATTTCCTGGATTTCGATAAATTTTAACATGCATGAGTATTATATGCATGAGTACTAATTATCGCCAAGGGAAATAAAGAGAGCTTTTAATCACTGGTATTGAAATAAGCTATGACTAAGACTGCTATTAATAAGACTGCAATGACTAAGACTGCTATTAATAAGACTGCTATGAAATAAGACTGCTATTATTTATTATTTCATAGCAGTAAATAACAATCTTATTTCGTAGATTGTATTCACAGTATTTTCATAGTACATTCAGTCTTATTTCATAGCAGTCTTATTCATATAAGACTGCTATGACTAAGACTGCTATGAAATAAGACTGCTATTAATAAGACTGCTAATAAAGAGAGCTTTTAATCACTGATCTTGAAAAAAGACCATAAAATTCACTAAACTTTTCCGAGGAAGATCCATTGTTCCTTTCATAGGAATGTCAACATAAATTCCTTTAAATTTACAGATAAATTTTTATTACAAACTACAGCCCACAAAAGCTGAGCATGACAAAATATGTTTTAACCATAAGAAACTAACATCGATTAATCATATAACGATTTACATATTTCTTTTCACATTTTCTTTTGTAGTAGTGGAGCTGAAATATGCGAAATTATATTTTGCAGCAAGGAGTTCTTCTGGATGAGTAAATCTCATATTTCAGAGTGAAATGAATTCATACAGATAGTACTAACGTTCGTTTTCTACCTTTGGCCAAATCTGAAAGTAGTATACAGGCTGTCCCCAGATCTGGAAAAGCAAACACCGTTACTTTTAGCTGCCATAATGTTTTAATATAACAGGCGACTAATGGATAATTGTGGACAATAAATACATTTCGGTTCGCTAAATTTGGCTTCGACGCCATAGTTCTTCCCTTAAAAATATATTTCGAAAGATCCGGAATGTCAAGTCAGCATTTCTATGAAAAGAATATTGTGGAATAGTTGGCAAATTTTGTTCACGCGAGGATTTACAAAGTGTCTTACTGGCTTGCTGAAAAATTTATTAATCTACTGTGATTTTAGCTCTGTAGCAAATTGCATTTGCTCACCTCTGATACACGATAACTCACGAACAGGTACATAAATAGACGAACACGAATTCCGAATGAAACGCCTGATTTTTTAAAAGTTAAAAAATATTTTTGAGATACACTCCAAGAAAAACTGAACAAAACATTCCCGCAAAATGTTAAAACTACATTGCTTCCAAGACGTTCATACGGGAAGAAGGAGAATTTCCAAATTCTTTTAAGCGTGGAACTTGGATGTAAAAAGATGTTAAAAACAGTGGCCTGGATTTCGTTCTTTTGATTTCAGTTCCGACTGAGTGATGTTTACTGATAGTGCTCGCGCAAAATTAAACTTACCTTTTCCGTTCTCGCGGCGACACACTGCGAGTTCGTTTGGTGGCTTGGAAGACATAATCCTAGTCGCGGACCGACGAATGACCGACTGCTTAGGGATTCAAGAAGCAGTGCCTATGATTATGTCGAAATAAGTGTCTAAATTGATTTACTCAGCTTTCTGCTTCGCCGCGTCCGCATTTCTCTCCCGAAAGAAAGCAAACAGAAGGGAAAGATTCCATCAAACACCTGCAGCACTGCGTAGAGGATTTTACGTCTCAAGAATCGGAAGAGCAATCATGTACAGTTATTTTTGCTCTGCACTGTGATACGTGTGATAAACGGTGCTGAAGAATTTTAATACAATTCCTTAAAACAATCAAAATTTTACCACTACCTGCATAAGCTAAAATTGACAAGCAGCACTTTGGCCATTTTCTCTGTGAAACCTAAATCTTCACATTTTGTTTAAAGTAATACGTAAGTAAACTATTAAATATTCATAGTTACAATAAACTACGTGGAGCTTGAATAGCGAAAATTGTAGTAACGCTGTAGAAGTTTATTCGTATGTTTGTTTGGAGAAATTTCATTTCCTTAGAGCTGTATTCACTTGATACGATTCGGCAGCCTGGAGAAGAAAAAATGTAACGTCGAACACCTATCCATCCATTCTTATGAGAGAATCCGCTATTTTCCTGATCTGCGGTCATCACGGACCTTCAGTTTGTGAACTAAGTGTAGGGACCCGGAATCCTACCGCACAAACTTAGCGCATCCTTTGGATAAGCGGTGTTGTCCAGTACATGAATGTCTTCCTTTCTGACGCAGCACAAGGTCAGTAGGAAGACCTGCACATTATTACCCTTTAGTTGCGGAAAGGATCCATCCAACAAGTGAGACAAACCTCGATGAGACAAAGGGAACCTCTCATTGCTAAACAGTAATGGACCGAAGGAGAAAATGTTACTGCAAATGGTAGCAGCTTCTCAGGCTTCCTATCGCAATTACTGAAAAAAAGTACAGCAAAAAAAAATTAAAAAAATCAATGACTTCTATACAGTATGACGCACCATATTTGCATGATATCTGCATAGAGACACATGTTGATAAATTAAAACTTAATCGAAAATGTAAACCTGAGCTATTCTCAAACAAACAAAATGTGCACTCAAAATTAATTGGGAAAAATAAATAAGGGCTTAATGTTAGATCATACTTCATAAATATAACATAAACGATGTCCATACACACTACAAAGTCTACAGTACAGTAAAGGTACAGAGAACATACAAGGTTTCTTCCTCAGAGATGACTTCTTCTTAGGTATATACACCGGGAGAGGGGTGAGGGGAACATATCGGACATTTGCTTTACCCCCGCATTCAGCACTGGATTGACACAAGAATGTGAATAATATTCTCTGATGTTCGAGCAGATCTGAGCTATCTTGCACATGCTGATATACCATTTCATTGATCGACTTTTGGTGCTGTCCTCGGAGTTAACAAACGTAATCATCTGTGCGGCTGCGATTCGCACAAGTGATTATTAGAATGATAGACTTCAATCTGAAAGTTTTTGTTGATGAAATATTAATTAATTCTAAATATACATTGTATCTTGACTTTCGATTCGTTTCATATTCACATGCAAGCTTAATTTTTAAGTTTGAAAGGTTTAACTTTTTTTGTACTCTGCGCAAGCACATATTTAAAGCTCGAATTCCGCAAGTCTTAGTAAGATGATTACGTAATATAGCCTACAAAAGAAAACTGGTAGATTTCATAAGTTTTATGTATTTTCCTTTAAACAAAGTATTTTAATCTGTTGTGATATGACACAGGAGAATATTGTAATAAATTCATTAAATTCAAAATTTTGCATAAAATTATTCACTCACATTTTGTACACGTGTGCTCAGTATCGTTAAATTCATGAATACATTTGTACATTTGCTGTCAAGTGCAGTCGAATGTTCAAGATGCGCATTTGTTATAAGAAGGCAGATATCACATTAATCGCGTACGTTCATTCTGTGAGTGTTCATCATGCATATGTTCTGGGAATGAACTGTAAAGATTCAATGTCGCCATATTTTCTTTCATATATAATTCATGACATATTTCGTAGCCATCGTGCATAACATAACTGGAGATTCAACCTTACCTTATGTTGTTAGGTTTAACTGGCTCCCTGCGAGGCGGTGTTTTTATTCCGACTACTGATGCTGAACATCTTGATGAGAAGATTTTCTTCGCTCCACACTTTGTCGTCTATATTTCTCACAAATGACTCTTCACTATTTCGGGAAAGTCAGCTATGGATGTTTAGAAGGCGAGACTTGCAATTCAGGAAGCAAGCACACCGTTAGCCAATTGATGAAGCTCACGCACAAGGCTCACGACTCACCACCATTGCTGCCGAATGTATCGACCCGACTCTGCGTGTCTGCCTTTTTCTCCCCCCCCCGACGTGATACGCATTCTCCAACGTCTCTCTCGCTCTCTTTCTGCTCTGTTCCATGACTCACATTCATCGTTTGCTATAAATAGAGGGAGAGATTAAAACACATGAAAATCGTGACTGCTTCGGTGTCTGTTTGTTGGTTGATGTGACTGATAACGGGTAAATCTTAGTTCTTCATAAACCACAACGCTTCACAGCGAAATGCACCGCCATCTGTGAAACGCCCACCTATCTTTCGGGCATCACCTTAAACTTTTCTGCGGTGCAACTTGATCTGCGAAGAGCCTCTCATGCATATTATTTACTTCAACAGTTAATCAAATATACAGTCCTCCTCGGGATTCATTTCATTGACATTTACTGTTTCACCATAATTAGTCCCAATTTTTCTGCGCTTTAACATTGTGGGATCTCTCGCATCGCAATGTAACGACGCACTTTTATTCTAGAAAACACCCCGAACACACGCGATTCAGATAGGCTTGAGTATTTTGTGCAATAGTATAGTATGTATCTGTGTGACCACTTGAGTGTGAACATGTTTTGTGTGTTCTCTGTTTTAGAACATCTTTTAAAAACTACAAAATATGTGTACTTATGGTCCATTCGTAAGTGGGCTCGATGGCCCTGAATTTATCAGATCCGAAAAGCATTTCTTCTTGTTTGATAGTTGGGTCCACAAAAATGAAGATCCCGGCATTTCTCACATTATCTGATTCCGGCAAATGACGCAAATCTCTCTCTCTCTCTCTCTTTTTTTACATTTCTCTTGATATTTTCATCCTAAGCGTTGGATAGGAAAAATTATTTATGTTTTAAATAGAGGAAATAAAAAAAAATCAATGTAATTTCTAGTGGTGTATATTTATACACGATCAGGATATTCAATATACCAACTCGGATGAAAATTAAAGTATTTGATTTTAATTCAAGTAATACGTAAAAGGTACAAGATCTTTCAAAGTGCCAAGCACTTAATCGTCAGCTACAACCTTCTAACTGTGAAATTAGAAGCCTAAACTTTAAACAAATAGATATACATGAGTTGCAAGACAATTGATACAATGTGCATGCTTACGCGTGTGACATCTTAGGGTGGACTGTGACCAACACGTTCCGCACGTTGTATAAAAAACACCTCACGCAGGTTACGCACTAGAATCTATGAACACAATACGCACTAGAATCTATGAACACAATACGAACTAGAATCTATGAACACAATACGCACTAGAATCTATGAACACAATACGCACTAGAATCTATGAGCACAATACGCACTAGAATCTATGAACACAATACGCACTAGAATCTATGAACACAATACGCACTAGAATCTATGAACACAATACGCACTAGAATCTATGAACACAATACGCACTAGAATCTATGAGCACAATACGCCCTAGAATCTATGAACACAATACGCACTAGAATCCATGAACACAATACGCCCTAGAATCTATGAGCACAATACGCACTAGAATCTATGAACACAATACGCACTAGAATATATGAGCACAATACGCACTAGAATATATGAACACAATACGCACTAGAATATATGAGCACAATACGCACTAGAATATATGAACACAATACGCACTAGAATATATAAGCACAATACGCACTAGAATCTATGAACACAATACGCACTAGAATCTATGAGCACAATACGCACTAGAATCTATGAACACAATACGCACTAGAATCTATGAACACAATACGCACTAGAATCTATGAGCACAATACGCACTAGAATCTATGAACACAATACGCACTAGAATCTATGAACACAATACGCACTAGAATCTATGAACACAATACGCACTAGAATCTATGAGCACAATACGCACTAGAATCTATGAACACAATACGCACTAGAATCTATGAGCACAATACGTCCTAGAATCTATGAACACAATACGCACTAGAATTTATGAACACAATACGCACTAGAATCTATGAACACAATTATGCTATAATGGACCATTCTGAAGCTACATCTTTGTCCCATCTTGTTAATGATGGAGCACATAAACCGGAATGGACCCAGGTAAAAATCCTAGGAACATCACTAACGAGGAAGACCCTTCTATTCACCGAAAGTCTCTTTATTCACACATACGATTCTAAATGCTGCAACGAAGATACCCCTCTGAACATCCCCACACTATGGACTACCTTACTTCGGCAACGACCAACGCATATAGATGAGCTCGCCACACACACACACATAAGTCTCTACCAAATTAATTACGATAAACGCTAACAATGATAAACTCTGTTGTTGTTTTGGTTTTTGGTTTATCGATATAACGTGCGGAACGTGTTGGTAACACAAACCACCCTTAGATGTCGCACGCGTACGTATGCACATTGTATCAACTGTCTTGCTGCTCAAGTACACTGAAGAGCAATTGAATTAGAGATACCTGTCTAGTAACGTGTAGCACCACCTTTCGCCCTGATGACGGCGGCGATTCGTCTCGGCATGGACTCGACAAGACACCAGAAGCGTTGGGAAGCCATACGGACACACGACCCCTGAACAAACACCCACAGTTCACGAAGATTTGATGGAGGGGGGGGGGTCAGAGCCTCGAACATCTCTCTCGATGGCATCCCAGATGTGATCTATCGGATTCAGATCAGGTGACCTAGCTGGCCAAGAAAGCGAGGTCACGTCGGTGGAGTGTTCATCCAACCATTCGGATACAATTCGAGAACGATGGCACGGTGCATTGACTTGTTGCAGGATGAGATCTCCAGTGGGATGTTGAAGACTCGCAAACGGGAGCAAATGGTCGTCCAGGATACCCCGGTAACGTTGTCCTGTGAGGGACGACGTCACACGTACTAGGGATCCCATTTCAGTCCGCGTAAACAGTCCCCAGACTAGAATGGCACCCCCACCAGCTTGAAGAGTACCCTGCTGGTAAGAAGGATCCTTCGCTTCATGTGGTTTACGCCGTACTCGTATCCTGCCATCCGCATGTTCCAACGTGAATCTCGACTCATTCAGTACAGGCAACATTTTTCCACATGTCTAGGGTCCAGTGGCGATGTTCCCGCGCCAATGCTAATCTTTGCACCCTGTGATGTGTGGTCAGCAGCGGTACCCTCATGGGATGATGGCTTCTGTACCCCATAGCGAGGAGATGGTTCTGGATGGTGTGGCTGCTTACACGTTTTTGTGCACCAGCGTTAAATTGCCGAGTGATTTCTTGCACTGTGGCCCGTCAATCCGCTGTTACAATGCGAGCTAGCCGACGATGACCCAGCTCATCCACACGCTGTTGTCCATGGCAGTTGGCCCTTGCAGGGATGGTTTTACCGGATTCGATATACTCACGGTGCACACGTGACACAGCGGTTCGTGAAAATCCCAGTGCCTGCACGACTTCCGAGATGGAGTGACCCATTCGTCGGGCCCCGACAATTTGCCCACGATCAAATGCGCTTAGATTCTTCGTCTTACCCAAACTGCGTCCGACTCTTACTGATTCCCGTCGTATCACTTCTTATATTGTCGGATCGCTGCATACGTCATGGCGTTTCCGTTTACAGGGCCGCCCACAGCGCCACATTTGCATAACGCCATCTGTCTTTAATTCAATTGCTCTTCAGTGTATATCTATTTGTTTAAAGTTTAGCTTTTAATTCCACAGTTAGAACGTTGTACCTGACGATGAAGTGATTGACACTTTGAAAGATCTTGAACTTTTTACGTATTACTTCAAATTAAAATCAAATACTTTAATTTTAATCAGAGTTTGTATATTGAATATTCCGACCGTGTAATGACGGCATTTATACACCACTAGTAATCAATATAACACGATAATACAAGTCTAATATAATTTCTACTCTGACCGGTGTAATTCTCCTTCAGTTGATGTGTATTTCCGTCAGGTGGGGTAAATTATATTTGCATTCTCAGGGCATCGAAGGTTCCAAAAGTTCGATTCGAAAGTTCTTTTAGCATAAGATTGCTGTAATTATGACAAAATTTCCATGCATTTTTTAGCCTTTATGGAGTAAACAATTTTCATATTAGGTAGCCTGTAAAGTCAGACATTCGTTTGACAATAACTCAAATCTTCATGTCGGATTGGCAAATTCTTTTTCATTTTCCGGGTAGTTAACGACCACCGTGAGGAACTCAACGGGATGCAGGCAGTCGCACGTCCCAAATTTGAAGCCACTGTTTCCAGGAAATAAAGAAAGATAGCGTCGTAAGACAAGTGCGCCATACATAACTTATTGCACCTAATATTAGAGATATGCCGGAACCGAAACTCTGCCTCTGTTTAAGACAGATAAATAGCTGTGGAAGTAGCTTGGGGAGAACTTCATCCAGAAGTGGATTGATCATGGCTGTTTTTGTTGATGAAGATACACTGTACTGAGCAAACAGTGTCACAAATTTCTGTGAAATAAAAAAACAGAACAAAAACACGAGTTTTAATATATAAGATCTCAAAATCTCTGGTTTTCTTATGGCGTTATGCTCTTTTATCGTAAAGGTTGAGATTGGCCATGTGCTGACTTGTTTGCTAGCTCCACTTTCTGCAGAACATCTGCCTTAACCCTTTAACGACCATAACGCCCAAAGCTCCTGTACATACAAACGGCCATACCCGCCCGAAACGCCTGTCTAGAGTGAGTCAGATTTCCTGCTCTTACCTGTTCTTCAAATTTTCTCGATCTATGAGGGATCAGCGGGAATCACCCTCAGTCACTATTGTTGTTATTAAACAAAGAAGTGGACCAACAGACAAATTCGGGCGTTATGATATTTGGAGTGATAAAAGATTTTTGGGTCATGGTCGTTAAAGGGTTAAGCAACATTAAACAGCTTCGTCAAGTTTATTTGCACCTTTTTCACCAGTTTATATTAATCTATAAAAAAAAAACGTAGCAATTTCATCGTCAAGTCTAGAATACATTTCTATGAAACCATCCATTTCTGCTTTATTTTGTGAACTGCTGAGAAATAAATACGTGCCTACACTGCCCTCCTGCGCAGCGTGTAAATCTTTGCTTTACGTTGTTGCTGTATTTCACACCTGGAGAGCTTCTTAAACAGATACCTTACTTATGTTAACAATCATAATTCAGAATTTTATTTTTCACCTTGGAAATACAAAAAAATCTTTTTCGCTTTCCTTGGACATTGAAATTATTAAAATAGCACCTAAAAACTCTAGCATAAGAATCTGCCAAATTCCTTGTTGTACGGCTATGCTTCTGTACCATAGTTCAGGGGTTTTGCATTCGTTTCCTTGGAGACGTGTTCCACAAAAGAAATTCTAAAATGGAAAAATATTTATATTAAAAAAAATTAAAACGTAAAAATGAATATCCATCGAAATTCCAAATTAATATATCGATAAGACAAACTTTTGGAAGATCTCATTTTTTATTAACATGTTGGGAAAAACAGAAGAATACTATTTCCGTGCCCACAGCTTTGTTCAACACTTGCTCGGCGAGGAGCTGTCTAATAGGGTCTGCCGAAATTTTTTTTTTAGTTTTCATATCGCCCTGTGCGGAAAAGTTGCCATTTGGGTCAACAAGAATAACAAAAGAATTTGTTTTTGAAATCGCCCAATATCTTACGTCTCCGCACGGCACACTAACTTCGCGTTTTTCCGAACACATTGGACCGTAAGCAAAAACGAATAGAATTTTTTTGTAATTGAAATCGAGTAATCCCTAGTACGGAAAAGTGTACTTTAGTGTTCCCAATAACAGTGAAAAAAAAAGTTTTGAAGTTGATCGATATGCTGTGTCTCCGCACTGCACGCGAAGTTCACCATTTTCTTCCCACATTTGGCCCGTAAAGGTAAAGGCATCCTGGCATGTAGGGCATCGGAAAAATCCGTAGGAAATTGCACTGTTTTGAGTGCACCAAGCGTGTGCATGTGTAGTACACTCAGTTTGCTTTGCAATGTGTAGCGTGTAGCTCTTCGTTTGCACCCAGTGTCACATATGGAAACAAAACAGAACTCACCACGAGGAGGTGGCTACACTTCGAGTTTCGCCCACCCTCCCTCCAGTTCAGAATTTTCTTTCTACGGGGTATATCTTGTTCGGTAATCCGCTTTACTCAAAAAATGTGGCATAAATTGCCGTGATGCAATTGTTGCTCTTATGAACGAATCTCTAGCTTCAAATCCATACACTGAGGCAGCTGCTTCGGTCACCAGTTTCACGTAACATTCCACAGCTTGCATATGGCAGGGAAACTTGGTTATTTCTTCGCCAGCTGCAGCAGAAATTGCGATTAGTCGATCCAGATCTTCGTCTGAGATATGTTTTGTCAGGGGTGGTTTGGTAAGGCGCGTTTTAGTCCAATCGATCACCGCATAATATTCATTAGCATCCAGATTTAATTGCGGCACTTCGAATTCTCTTAAGACATATTCATTTGTTGTTGTCTAACTTTCTTTATTTGTCTCCATCCAAGAGCTGTAACGTGGGTGCGTTCTTCTGCATTCATCATACTTAGCAAAATACTGTAGTATCTGGGTGACTGCAAAACGCGTTTCTCTTGATCAGTGCATCAATGATTACTTTTCACTCCAAATCCATGAAGCGCGATAAGTTGATCAGTTTCCAAAAGTGTCTGGCTCCATCTGTGCACGAAGGCTTCTTAATTATGGAAAACCAGACCGGGGCATATACCTTCATTATGTAGTTGGCAACACAGATCAAAGTTTGCCATGGGTTTTGAGTGGCGACATAGAGACGCATGACCCTGTTAGCTGTCGACAACCACCGCGAATGTGACAGTGGTCCTGGATTTCTTCTAGAAAGGCTGACATCACAGTCTTCCTGTGACACGGCGCAACAGATTTCCAGTAAATACTGCTGGTCGTTACTCAGTTCACGTGCATCCTGCAATTCATTCATGTGTTCTGTCCGTTCTACATGAATAGCTGCAAAGTCAGCTACTGGGAGGTTTCACAGCCGTCGAGGGCTGCCCCAATCTCTCCTGAACGAGTTGTAGAACTTGTTGATTTACCATCGAGTTAATCAAGCAAATGGCGAAATGGAAGTTCATTGAAATGGAACTAGCACACCAGCCACTGCAAAGAACGTTGCAACTGAAGTTCCATTTGACGTATAGTACCGTTTTCCCTGCTGGTATTTATAACAGTTCCATCGCACCCTAAAGCAATGAAACTTGAGTCAATGCCATTAACTTCTAAAGAATTAGTGATGCTGTTTACGATGCTTCTGCTATGACCAGAAGTGGGGTCACATGGCCGAGGTACTTCGATCCAGGCTCCTCCAAGAGAGTAATGTGCTCTTTCTTCTCGGAACGATAATATTTATCATCTTTCTTATCTAGGAACAGATTTGAGTGCAAACGACTTTTCTGTATGTCTGGGCTTTTCCCTTTACATCCTTAGATAGCTTAATTTTTTCACGGATACTTTTGTTTTTATCAATGACCTTCTTGAGACTGTCGACTGTAATGGCGCCCATGTCTTCTAGAAAAGATGTTGCAATAAGAGCAGCTTTCCATGTTGGGACTGCGGTACGGTACACTGCTGACGCTAAGCTAGGGAGAGCTACTCTCATTTGTGACTCTAAACGTGATGTCGAGGGTCCTGCTGGATCAAAAGTCGAGTCTTCAACACGTCTACTGCTACGTTTTTCAGGAGACGAACAAGAGGCTGTGTCAGAATCGTCCAAATGTGCCTCCGTTTCATCATAATGTAACGCACCGCTTTCCTTTTTCTGCTTATTTTTCCTTTGCTCTCTTTTCCTGAGTTTTTCTGTCACTATCTCGTCTACTTTTCCAATCACCATTTTCGTTTCAGTTCTTTGATCTATCAAAAAAGGAACTTCTCGAGTAGTTATTTTCCGTGAACGTTCACAAGAGCATGAATTATCCATTATATTTGGACATTTACAAGTACAAACGTCAAAAAGCGTTATCTGGACATCTGCAAGAAAAGACGACATTTTCGCCTTTGTGGACTCATCACGTCGACTGGCTGATTTCAAAATGTATTGATATCTCTTGTGGTACGCTTCAATCATTGCCACATTACGCTTAAAGAAGCTTTTTGCCATATTTCAACAACTCTCGTTGCGACAGAATGTGCAATATCACGAACTGATGGGTTGTAACCTTTTCTATATTCCTTCATTTGTATTCTTAGCAATAAGAAATGTCTCACCATACTTTCGTATGTCGGCAGTTGCAAATCGCTCATTTCTTGGGGAGCACCAATTATTGGGCTCTTACAGCCGTCCTGCTTGCAATATTTTTGTTTTTCGTGATTCAAAATGCATGCAGATTATTCCTACGTTGTTTAGTGTTTATATGGCACTGAGTCAGATAGCAATGAGAAGATTTAGAATAACAAAACGAATTAACGATAATGAAAATCGAACAACGAACAGTAAAACCACAAGCACTTTCTGTAAAACTAAGTATGAAAACACAATATCGCTAACAAAGCGTGACTCGTTGATTTATCGGCTCGAAAAACTACTGACTAGGGCGGAAATTCTGTCCCGATTGCCAAATGACGTCATATCAACAAATAGTTTCGCAGTGCGCAGTTGTCAACTATGCGCGAGCTGAAAGATTTGAGATGACCCTAAGTGAACTTTATTCTCACCAGCTGTAATGGGGGAAAATGCAGCCAAAGCCCTTTCTCTCCAGGTTTGTCTACTGGCATTGGCCCAACGCAGTAGGAAAATTGTGAACTTCGCGTGCAGTGCAGTGTGATCAACTTCAAAACTTCTTTTTCACTGTCATTGGGAACATTAAAGGACACTTTTCCGCCCTAGGGGTTACTCGATTTCAATTACAAAAAAATTCCATCCGTTTTTGCTTACGGCCCAATGCGTTCGGAAAAACGCGAACTTGTGTGCCGGACGGAGACGTAAGATATTGTCGATTTCAAAAATTGTTTCTTTTGTCACTAGGCGATATGCAAATCAAAAGAAGTTTTTTTTTCGGCCACCCTACTGTCTAATCCCTGAGGAGAAAATAAACTCAAGGTCATCTGTTTCAGTTCGCGCTGGAGAGAGTTTCAGGAGTAGAGTGAAGACACAGTGCGTCATAAAAATAAGTGACAGTAAAAAAAAAAAAAAAAAGAAAGAAAAGAAAGCTTGTGATGCATTCCGTGAGTTTAAATCACAAATCAACAAATGTTGACTTTTTTTAATTTTTGTTATGGTTAACAAATTATTATTTCTTTATGCAGTTTAGGCCGCTGATCATGAAAATTATGATTAAATTGGCATACTGACTCTTATTTTTGAAAACAAATGTGCTTTCCTTCATTCAAATAAGATAACTGTCATTTACATGACATTAAGGTATATATACAAACTTACCTGCCTTAAGCTCAGATTATTCAAACTTATGCACCCACCACAAGTCATCCTGAAGAAGAAATTGAAGAATTTTATGAGGAAATTCGTCATCTAAATAATAAAGGTAAGAAGCACTTGAAGATAATTATGGGAGATTTCAATGCAAAAATAGGGCAACGGCAACAGAATGAAACTTCAGTAGGTAAATTCGGTCACGGCAACAGAAACCAGCGTGGAAATACTCTCGTTGAGTTTGCAGAGGCAGAAGGATTTTTCATCTTGAACTCCTTTTTCAAGAAAAAGCCACACAGGAAATGGACATGGAGACATCCAATTCGGACGACAAGTGAAATTGATTTTATTATGTGTAACAAAAATTCGTCATCGAAGACTGCAGTGTGCTGAACAAGTTCAACACAGGTAGTGACCATAGATTGGTGAGATGTAAGATGCACCTCAACACTAAACAGGAACGTGACAAGCTCATAAGACAAACAAAATGTATTGACATAACCAACCTTAAAAAACACCATAATACTTTCAAGTTGGAACTGAAGAACAGATTCTCTGCTTTAGAAGGCCTAACATCGGAAGAAGTGGATATTTCGGAAGTTAACAGAAAAGTAACCAAAGCTCTAATGGAAACAGCAACAAAATTAGCTGGGTCTAAGAACAAGTTGCATGTGAACAAATTATCAGGAAAAACCAAAATGTTGATGCAAAAAAGAAGAGAGATGAGGACAACTAAAGAAGATGTGACTTCCAAAGTGGAATATATAGAGCTATGCAAGATAACACGAAAAAGTATCACTGAAGACGTAAGGAAATTCAACTGTGAGCTAGTGAGGAAAGCAATTGAAAACAACCAAAGCCTTAAGATAGCAAAGGGACATCTCAGTAAGGGAAGAAAACAGATTATGGCTCTGAGAAAAGAAGATGGTTCTATAACAAGAAATAGAGGCGAAATTTTGACAAGAGTGAAAGATTTCTACTCCAAATTATATGAAAGGGATGATACATGTACTCCAGACATCATGAAAGGTACCAGAGTTCTTCCAGTCCTCCCAGCAGAAGTTGCTCATGCAATCAAGAACATGAAGCGGGGGAAAGCCCCAGGAGAAGATGGAATTACTATAGACATCATACAAGAAGCAAGTGGAGAAATTGAAACAGTACTCGCCCAAATTTTCACTCGATGCCTTAATGAAGGGAAGATTCCTGAGGATTGGAACAATGCTACAATGATCCTGCTACATAAAATAGGTGACATTGAGGATCTCAGGAACTACAGACCTATCAGCCTCCTATCAGTGGTTTATAAAATCTTCACTAAAGTTCTTTCACACCGCTTGAAGGTAACACTGGACATGGCTCAACCGAGAGAACAAGCTGGATTCAGGAGTGGCTACAGCACAATAGATCATATCCACGTACTGAGAGAACTAATTGAAAGAGCGAGGGAATATGAACTTCCATTGTGCATGGCTTTTATCGATTATGAAAAAGCCTTTGATTCGGTAAAACCATCAGCAGTTACCACGGCTCTGAAATCCTGCGGTATTGAAGATGCATACATTAATATTATTAATAACATCTATGAAAATGCAAGTGCAAAGATTCGGCTGTTTGAAAATACAACACACATAAAAATTGGAAAGGGAGTGAGACAAGGTGACACCATATCTCCGAAGCTCTTTAATGCCACATTGGAAAATGTCTTTCAATCACTGAACTGGGAAAACAAAGGGATAAAGATTAATGGAGATTATCTAACCCACCTTCGTTTTGCTGATGA
Source organism: Macrothele yani (assembly GCA_039090855.1). NCBI lineage: Eukaryota > Metazoa > Arthropoda > Arachnida > Araneae > Macrothelidae > Macrothele > Macrothele yani. The sequence goes on along the minus strand of CM076995.1, from coordinate 1,531,259 downwards.
CGTAGTCATTTTTGCAACCACCCCACCAGAGCTGCAGAGTATGATCCAGGAACTTGCTGACAAGAGTAAAGAAGTGGGATTAAAAATGAACTTTCAGAAGACAAAAGTGATGTTCAATGCTTTTACAAGAAATGAAGATTTATCGATTGATGGAGAAAAACTGGAGATAACAGATACGTATGTTTATCTTGGACAGCAGATATCAAGTGAGGGTCACATTGATGAAGAAATTAATCGGCGTACAAAACTTGCCTGGAGAGCTTTTGGAAGAAACAGCATAATTTTCAAGAGCAATATGCCATTATGTCTTAAAAGAAAAGTGTTTGATCAATGCATCCTTCCAGTGCTTACGTATGGTTCAGAGACGTGGACCTTAACTAAAAGAGACATACAAAGGCTGCAGACAACTCATAGAAGCATGGAGAGGTGCATGCTTGGTATAACCAGGAGAGATAAGAAGAGGAACTCGTGGATCCGAAAAATGACGAGAGTGGAAGACATCATGATCAGAGTTAAATCCCTGAAATGGCAATGGGCTGGACATACTGCCAGAAGGACAGACCATAGATGGACAGCCGAAATTTTAGATTGGATTCCAAGGGACAGGAAAAGACCCAGAAAAAGACCACATGGGAGATGGGTGGATGAAATTCGTAAATATGCGGGAGTGACATGGAGGAGACTGGCACAAGACAGACAGTTGTGGAGGAAACTTAGGGAGACCTTCGTCCAGCAGTGGATTGATAATGGTTGACAATGATGATGATGATGACCTGCCTTAAACATGTCTTCTTTTTTACTTCCGCTTGTATTCAGTTTCTGGGGATTCTCTTTTTAACATCCAACAATATTCAGCTAACATGGCGGAACTCTATTTACAATTGTACCTCTGCTACATCGCCGAGATGTCCTGATGGAAGCGCTCACCGTGCTCATCACTAAGTTTGGTATGAAGAAATCGACGTATGAATGCAAGAAGTGCATTTTCAAGGACACGTTGAACCAGATTTCTTTATAAGAATTTATAAGATCTCCTACAAGCTTGCTAAAGTTCGCTACTTTAGCGTTTCCCATAAGGCCAGCTGAAACACATCGAAAGGATTTCCATGCTGTCCTCCCCTTTTGATTGGAGGTTTAACGACTACTGTGAGCAACGAGCAGCTCATTGCTATAAGCAGTCGCCCATCCCTAATTTAGGGCCACTTGTTCTAGGGTAGGAGAGAGCCAGCACCGTAAGACAAGCACAACATCCGTGCCTCACCGGGATTCTGTTGCCGCGAAACTACTTCGTAGTTTGGGTCACATTGTTTGCGGCCTAATTAAATTTAAAGACCATGAGTAATTTACCTAAATATTTTTTTTTACTTAATTTAAATTATTTTTCATTTGCTCCCTTCCGGTCTCATAAACCCTCTTTTCCCCACTGAAGCAGAAAACCCAGGTGGTCAAAACGGTTTGTCGGACACCCGTGGTGAATGCCCAAGGAAGTCACCTTCTTTTCAAAAAGCACGGCATTCACAAAATTTACGAAATGGCCCCAGTGCTAGCGTTGCTGATGGGACAATACATCCCGGCATTTCAGGAGTGCTGAAGCAAGGATCCAAAACACGGTCAGATGAATACGCGAGTTGCGGTTTACGACTTCTCCTCTATGAAGGAGGCACCAGCGAAAGTCATCGCGGTGTCACAGAAAAGTCGTAACTCTGGCAGAGGAAAGCCCCTTTAAATTCTTCGCTATTCATCTGAGCGTTAAAATAGGCCTTATTGAATTCGCAAATGGCACCACCTGCACAACAGGCCAGCTGCCGCGGAAACGTAGCCAACTGGACCGGAGGCCCAACCAATAGCCACTAAGCCCGAGCACTGGTCAGCTCAGTTGACCAATCCGGACCCCAGGCGAAGAGTACGTAGAAAGTTGTAGGCACGCCCCTATCACGTGAAAAATTAAAGGGACGGAAATATATATACAGACAGAGGTAGAGAGAAAAAAAAGATATAGTCACAGACGATGAGAACATGAGAAGATGAGAGATAGAAAATAATTTTGTATCGGAGATGCATATAGTTGGAGGACAAGTTTAATAAGATAGTCGAGAATGAGAGGATAGAGAGAAAGATTAGTCGAGAGGGAGAGATCCAGAGTCAATATCCACGCAAGTTTTCATCTAGCAGCGTGGGTCTTCAACGAGCGACCACATAATCTTAAAGGAAGGTAAGATGACGTTATTTCCCCCAATTCCAGTTCCCATGTTAACTAGTTATATACATATGCATGGTCGCTATACCTCCTCGAAATAGATTGAGGGAGTTAATTTAAAGTTTAGCTCAAGGGTGTGACAGGCGTACGCAGCAGGGACCAATAACATGGCTAATTCTATTATCTTTTAATTTAACGTAACTTTTATTTGGCCTCCACCTAAATGATGTAATTGATTATATATACTTTTTCTGGTATTAAGCATTGTTAATTACTTAACCTGGTGTAGATAACTTCTCTAGGGTGTCATCATCATCATTATCAACCATTATCAATCCACTGCTGGACGAAGGTCTCCCCAAGTTTCCTCCACAACGGTCTGTCTTGTGCCAGTCTCCTCCATGTCACTCCCGCATATTTACGAATTTCATCCACCCATCTCCCATGTGGTCTTTTTCTGGGTCTTTTCCTGTCCCTTGGAATCCAATCTAAAATTTCGGCTGTCCATCTATGGTCTGTCCTTCTGGCAGTATGTCCAGCCCATTGCCATTTCAGGGATTTAACTCTGATCATGATGTCTTCCACTCTCGTCATTTTTCGGATCCACGAGTTCCTCTTCTTATCTCTCCTGGTTACACCAAGCATGCACCTCTCCATGCTTCTATGAGTTGTCTGCAGCCTTTGTATGTCTCTTTTAGTTAAGGTCCACGTTTCTGCACCATACGTAAGCACTGGAAGGATGCATTGATCAAACACTTTTCTTTTAAGACATAATGGCATATTGCTCTTGAAAATTATGCTGTTTCTTCCAAAAGCTCTCCAGGCAAGTTTTGTACGCCGATTAATTTCTTCATCAATGTGACCCTCACTTGATATCTGCTGTCCAAGATAAACATACGTATCTGTTATCTCCAGTTTTTCTCCATCAATCGATAAATCTTCATTTTTTGTAAAAGCATTGAACATCACTTTTGTCTTCTGAAAGTTCATTTTTAATCCCACTTCTTTACTCTTGTCAGCAAGTTCCTGGATCATACTCTGCAGCTCTGATGGGGTAGTTGCAAAAATGACTACGTCATCAGCAAAACAAAGGTGGGTTAGATAATCTCCATTAATCTTTATCCCCTTGTTTTCCCAGTTCAGTGATTGAAAGACATTTTCCAATGTGGCATTAAAGAGCTTCGGAGATATGGTGTCACCTTGTCTCACTCCCTTTCCAATTTTTATGTGTGTTGTATTTTCAAACAGCCGAATCTTTGCACTTGCATTTTCATAGATGTTATTAATAATATTAATGTATGCATCTTCAATACCGCAGGATTTCAGAGCCGTGGTAACTGCTGATGGTTTCACCGAATCAAAGGCTTTTTCATAATCGATAAAAGCCATGCACAATGGAAGTTCATATTCCCTCGCTCTTTCAATTAGTTCTCTCAGTACGTGGATATGATCTATTGTGCTGTAGCCACTCCTGAATCCAGCTTGTTCTCTCGGTTGAGCCATGTCCAGTGTTAACTTCAAGCGGTGTGAAAGAACTTTAGTGAAGATTTTATAAACCACTGATAGGAGGCTGATAGGTCTGTAGTTCCTGAGATCCTCAATGTCACCTTTTTTATGTAGCAGGATCATTGTAGCATTGTTCCAATCCTCAGGAATCTTCCCTTCATTAAGGCATCGAGTGAAAATTTGGGCGAGTACTGTTTCAATTTCTCCACTTGCTTCTTGTATGATGTCTATAGTAATTCCATCTTCTCCTGGAGCTTTCCCCCGCTTCATGTTCTTGATTGCATGAGCAACTTCTGCTGGGAGGACTGGAAGAACTCTGGTACCTTTCATGATGTCTGGAGTACATGTATCATCCCTTTCATATAATTTGGAGTAGAAATCTTTCACTCTTGTCAAAATTTCGCCTCTATTTCTTGTTATAGAACCATCTTCTTTTCTCAGAGCCATAATCTGTTTTCTTCCCTTACTGAGATGTCCCTTTGCTATCTTAAGGCTTTGGTTGTTTTCAATTGCTTTCCTCACTAGCTCACAGTTGAATTTCCTTACATCTTCAGTGATACTTTTTCGTGTTGTCTTGCATAGCTCTATATATTCCACTTTGGAAGTCACATCTTCTTTAGTTGTCCTCATCTCTCTTCTTTTTTGCATCAACATTTTGGTTTTTCCTGATAATTTGTTCACATGCAACTTGTTCTTAGACCCAGCTAATTTTGTTGCTGTTTCCATTAGAGCTTTGGTTACTTTTCTGTTAACTTCGGAAATATCCACTTCTTCCGATGTTAGGCATTCTAAAGCAGAGAATCTGTTCTTCAGTTCCAACTTGAAAGTATTATGGTGTTTTTTAAGGTTGGTTATGTCAATACATTTTGTTTGTCTTATGAGCTTGCCACGTTCAAGTTTAGTGTTGACGTGCATCTTACATCTCACCAATCTATGGTCACTACCTGTGTTGAACTTGTTCAGCACACTGCAGTCTTCGATGATGAATTTTTTGTTACACATAATATAATCAATTTCACTTGTCGTCCCAATTGGATGTCTCCATGTCCATTTCCTGTGTGGCTTTTTCTTGAAAAAGGAGTTCAAGATGAAAAATCCTTCTGCCTCTGCAAACTCAACGAGAGTATTTCCACGCTGGTTTCTGTTGCCGTAACCGAATTTACCTACTGAAGTTTCATTCTGTTGCCGTTGCCCTATTTTTGCATTGAAATCTCCCATAATTATCTTCAAGTGCTGCTTACCTTTATTATTTAGATGACGAATTTCCTCATAAAATTCTTCAATTTCTTCTTCAGGATGACTTGTGGTGGGTGCATAAGTTTGAATAATCTGAGCCTGGTATCTTCTCGATAGTTGGATAACGAGTCGTGCAGCTCTGTCAGAGGAACTTTCAACTTCTACTACTTTATCCTTCAGTTTCTTGTTTATTATAAATCCAACACCACTAGTTCTGCCAGTATCTGTCCCACGATAATAGAAGAGATGTCCACTTTTCAGTTCAATGAGATCTTCTCCTTTTCTCCTTTCCTCACTTAGCCCGACGATGTCCCACTTGATCCTTTGTAGTTCCTCTTCTAATTCAAGAAGCCTTGAATCAGAAGATAGGGAGCGTCCGTTATAGGTAGCCAAGGTCAGCATCAAATGGCAGCCTAGTCCGGTCCTCCGGGGATTCTTAGCACCCTCTGCCTTCATGTCGCACTGGCCGCTGCCTTGGCCAGGTACATTCCAGCTGCCGGAGACTGAGGGCCAAGATTTAAGTTGTAGAGTCATTTTGGAGGTGTTTGGCCATAACTCACCACGCTGGCCAAGCGGGTTGGTGAGTGTGGGATAGCATTTCCTCTGATCCCGATGGTATAGTTATACCGCTATTGGCGGTCGTCAGAGCCCCTTTAGTGGGAACAGGATGCACCACGAGAAGGCGGGGTTGACATTTGTCAAGGAGAGGCTGTGATGTTACGCATCACCTGACCTTACATCCCTCTAGGGTGTATATGTCTCTAAATTCACAATTTGCGGCATATGGGTTTTTTACGAATACCTCGTAACGAGCCCATATGAAACACAACGCGACGTCCGTAAACTTTGAGATTGGGTTCCTTACAGTTATGGGAACGCAACCTCACTGTTTATCCAATTAGACGAGTAATAAGTATTCCGCGACCACCGTACTACCGGGGACGTGGTAATAATTCGAACCTGGACACATCTCGGACGAATAGACAGAAGCCATCGCTTAGACCACTGCGCCACTGGGGTGGCTTTTTCTCTCTCTTTCACTGAGCACGCATGCAAAAAGATCAGCCGCCCCGGTGGCGCAGTGGTCTAAGGCGTTGGCCTCTGATCATTCGTCCGAAGGGGTCCGGGTTCGAATCCCGTGAGGCATGGATGTTGTGTTTGTCTTACGGCACTGGCTCTCTCCCTTCCCTGGAACCAGTGACCCTAAATTAGGGACGGGCGACTGCTTATAGCCCATTGAGTTGCTCACGGTGGTCGTTAAACCTCCAATCAAAAAAAAAAAAATCACCTTCGAAAAGTTGCCTCATTTGTGAGCCAATGAAAACGCCTGCTTTAATCTCTGCAGTAAATCTAATACTCTAATACAGCTTTAAATCACATCTTACAGGCAACTATAAGTAGTCGCAGCTATTCAGGTACGTGTGTCATGTTAATTGCTGCCAGTAATCCATCAATATCTTTACAGAAAGTGAAGTCACCTTTTATTTGATAGAATTTTTCCAGATCTTTATTCTTGGTACGAAATGTTGTTACTTTCACAGAATAGTCCAAGAGATTTCATCGTTGTAACCTTGACGCCAAAAGCTCAATCTTCGTCTTTGGCAGTTCCACATCTCTGATGGGGTCGTTAAGTTCAAACTCTGGGATGATATGTGGCTTTAAGCATAGGCGTAGCGTCGGGAGGGGGAGGGGGGGCACTTGTCCCCAACTTGAAAACTGGAAAAAATAATAACGTCGTTCGCCTTTAAAATGTAATAAAATGTGATATACAACCACGGGAACAACGCTACGCAACAGCGAGCATTGTTATGACTGTTTTCCAACAGTCATTCCATACGCAATAGCATGCAGTCATCTGATGATGGTTTTCATCCGTGAAAAAGCCTGAGTTATGGCACTAGTGGTAATTGAACAGGAGCATTTTTGGAGAAACTATTTTCGAGAATGCCCCCGCCCCTCAAGAAAAACATTAGTTTACCCTTATTTGTGCCCCCCTCCCCCAATTTTTGGTCACGCTACGCCTATGGCTCTAAGGAATCTGGGTTCGGACTAAATTCTGGATCCCTTGAAGTTGATGGCTGGAAAAAAAAATTCAGGTGGTTCAAAAATAGGTAGTTCTTCGCCATGAGCCACGGGACGAATCACTGAAGGTATATTTGGATATGAAACCATCTTTCTCTTCTTCGTAGTCATGTTTTTTTTTTGTTTTTTTTTTTTTCGGTAGAAGGCGCCATACGGAAATAACAGTCTGTACTGTGGTTTGTTGGCTTTCTCCAAATCATTGGCACTGCAAAGTGCATAGATCATTCGTTAACGTTCACTCACGGACTCAGTTTTGAAAAATAGGTATTGCAGCGTACATGTGGTGCCCATTTCTTGTCAAAAATGCCGACTTTGCAACCGAAATTCAAAAAATATGCTTCTTTTTTATAGTTGCACACTTTCTTAATACAAACTGTCACTTCTCCAATACAACCATGAGCCATTACATTGTGACTACCACCAGCCTAGAGAAATGAGCTGCCCTGGAGACCGAACGGTGGTGCAGGTGAAGTTAACAGAGCAGTATATGTACAATCCGAGGACCTGCTTTCGGTTAGTAGAGTGTTCGGAGTCAGAATGGAAAAAGTTGCCGATTTATCAGAGTTTGATAAAGGACAAATTGTGATGGCCCGGAGCCTCGGAACAACGATCTCGGAAACGGCGCTGCTTGTGGGTTGTTCACGTGCCGCTGTAGTAAGTACGTATCAAAAGTGGTGCACAGATGTCCAAACGACGAACCGTCGTCTAGCTGTGTGTCGTCCGCAGCTCATTGATGCCAGAGAGAAACGGATTCTGTCGCGCATCGTTCACAGCGACCGCAGGGCCGCAGGGCGACATATCACCCGCAGCTACAACAGTGGTGATCAGGGCAATGTGTCAGAACACACAGTTCATCGCAGCCTTCTGCGCATGGGCCTGCGTAGCCGAAGACACAACCGGGTCCCCATGCTCACTGCACGTCATCGCCAACAAGGCATGGAATGGACCCAAGATAATCGAGATTTAGCCATGGATGATTGTAAGAAAGTGGCCTGGTCTGACGAATCAAGATTCCTGGTGCATCACGTAGATGGCCGAGCGCGGATACGCCGATTACCAACGGAGTCTATGGCACCAGGATGTACCGTTGGGCGGAAACAGGCCAGCAGCGGCGGTGTTATGCTGCGGGCGATATTCTCTTGGGACACTTAATTCCATTATCCCAATATCACAGTCCCTGAAATCTTTTAGGTATCTGAACATCGTACCAAGTTCACCCATTCATGGCAACTGTGTTCCCTGTTCGTAATGGCCAGTACCAACAGGATAATGCGCAATGCCACACTGCCAGAATCGTCAACGATTGGTTCGAGGAACATGCTGGTGACTTTCTGTTAATGCACTGGCCTCCAAATTCACCTGACATGAACCCAATCGAACATTTGTGGTTCGACTTGGAAAAATGGGCTCGCGCTAAATCAGCACCACCTTGAAATTTACGGGAACTGGAGGACCTGCTGTTGACATTAAGGTACTAGATACCCCAGGATACCTATCGCCACCTCATTGAATCGATGCCTCCCACAATGGCTGCTGCTAGGCGGGCTAAATGGGGCCTTACAGCGTATTAGGTAGGTGGTCATAATGTAATGGCTCCTCGGTGTACATAACAGAAGTTGCCTGGATTATTTACACATTTACGTGACAGTTTTAATGTTTCACGGCAGAAACGAAACAAAAAGGAGCTATCTGAAACTATTCAAGATGGAAGCAACTGAAGAACAGAAATTCTGACTGCTACACAACAACTGAAATTTAACGTCATACGACACCTACCACAGACCTGATCCTGAGAGAAGCGACGAATAGAAAAGATCACATGACCAGCACGAGCCGATACACCGACTGAACACGTGGTGCAGAGTGCTCCTCCTGGAATGGCAGATCATATAAGATCTCGGTGTCACCAAAGCTGCAGTTTTGCTTTATTTTCATCGAAAGGTGTAATCAATAATGTGAAACACTTATAATTTGATATCATGGGTATAATTTAAAAATGAGAGCCAACCGGCAATTTTCAGTGTCATTTTCGTATTCAGCACCCTAAAATTAGCTAAGATTGGGTAGTTTTTAATTCATAATATTTTTCATGTTGACCAGTGAAGTGGACTTCCCCAACCTTTTGTGGAAGTTGAGGAAAACCGATTTGCTTAATTTATCAAGAATCAGACTCTGCAAAAAGGTGTATAATTTTAAACGCCATTATTACTCAAAGCAGGGGCATAAGTAGAACTTTTGTTTCGGGAGAGGGGAGCGACGAAAAATAGAAGTTTTTGAAATCCATCGGAGCAGAAGTAAAGTTAATGAAAAATAGAGGAAAACATTAAAGCATTTTTTCTAATGTAAGTCGCATTTTAACCAAAAACTTAAAAAAAATTAAACACTTTTGGGGGGGGGGGGCAAGCCCTCCACTGGCTCCCCTCTAAATATACCCCTGACTTAAAGCATACTTCTAAGAATGACGAACTCCAAGGGAAAATGCGCATTGATAAAAACTCAGAAGTTCACCTTGAAATTTATAAACGTAGAAAGGAAATTAAGTGTTAAGGTGAGCTGCTTTATTGATGAAAAAATAGCGAAAAAGTTCAAATCATTTACCGAAGGTGATTTTATTAAAATGCCTCTTATCAGCAGCAGAAGTATTATAACGGAATCATAAGTATTGGTTCAGCAAAGTGAATCTATTTGGAGTAACTATCGTCTGTAACGTACCAGGAGATGTGACGTACCTGCCAGAAGACGCACACGACATAAAGGCAGATAGCAATTAGAATCAATGTCCGCGTAGCTTAATTGGTAGAGCAACTTATTCCGGAATGAGTGGACCCAGGTTCGAACCCCGGCGCGGATAAAAATGACGGAGAAATTCACTTCGTTATAATGGCGCCCGAACTATCCGGATGACCCGACCGTTCAAAATCTCGCATTGGTGTGATGTTATTTCCACACCGCGAGATAGGAAAAATATGAGCAGCACTTCGAAAGAAGAAAAATAAGGAGGAGATGATGTAACGTACCAGGAGATGTGACGTACCTGCCAGAAGGACGCACACGACATAAAGGCAGATAGCAATTAGAATCAATGTCCGCGTAGCTTAATTGGTAGAGCAACTTATTCCGGAATGAGTGGACCCAGGTTCGAACCCCGGCGCGGATAAAAATGACGGAGAAATTCACTTCGTTATACGTCAAACGAGGGAACTGGTTGGAAGTATTAAACAAACTTTGAAGACACGGGCCTCAAATTTTTACTCGCTCGCTCTTAACGAGAATACAGACATTACTGACACGGATTAATTATTGATTTTTGTTGTTGGTGGTAATGAGAATTTCAATATCATTGAAGAACTGGCAGCCTTACTTCCAATGAAAGCAACCATCAGTTTCTGATGTACTTGAGGATACGAAACATACGCTGCTCTATTTTTAATGTCAATTCGAATAATACTGTTACGACTTTGGGGTACGGTAATTAATTTGATTCGCAGGTTTTGCAAGAGGCGGGAACAACGTTAATTATTGTGTGAAAAATTAACAGCTAGTGATTTCCCGCATTGCAAAAGAAGAGAAGAGATAAGAGTCCCTTTTCTTGGAAGGGATAAATCTGAAGCCTGGTGTGGGGAACGCGATGCGTCGCCCCCTAAGTGCATGTCGGTCAAGTTGGATGGCTGTGTAAATGTGTGAGATGGTGGGAGGTTTGGAGAAACCGTTAGAGTGTCACCCGATCGGAAAGTTATGGCGTTTTCTAATCCGAACGTTGGCAGGACAGAGAAGTGTTAGTTAAGTTATGTGTTTCCATACTTATCGGTGAGCATATTCCGAATGCAGAAGCACGCAGGCATCTCTTAACCTCCATCGTGTAGAATGCTTTTAGGAAACAATCAGACTGACAGGAGAGTCAAAACAGACCCCTAACGACAAAGCAAGGAATTTGTTGACGAAATGTGAACAAGCAAAAAAGATGAGTCTGGTGAAAAACCCCATAAAGGAAAAGGACTGGACTTGGACTTAGCAGGACGAGAGGAGATCCTGCGGTGCAGTATTTTAGCGGCGGAAGAAATGCTTCTGCCAAAAGTCGGCCAGCTAAATAAAGAGCGGCCGGGCGGTTGATGTTACCGCGAGGAAATAGAAGGGAGAAAGATACCTCTTTTCCTGGTGCTAGATTGCACGTAAGAGAAAGCCAGCAGCACCCCGGAGGTCACACGAAGTGATGGAATTGCAGCCCCGAATGACTGAAGTGCACGGCCGGTGATGTAAGGAGAATCACCTTTGGGACAGGCGGACGGATCAGCTAGGACGAACAGATGGAAGGATCCTGTTATCACGTCAGCGGCCTCGTTCCTCCTCGACACTGGTGCGCATAGATGCGTACCTGGCTTCATGCAGGTGAATGAACAAAAGTGTGTGCACGAGAGTAAGTGGGAAACGGGGTTCGACTCCCCTCTCCATTGATTATAGTTCGCGCTCTGAAATGGGCGTGTCGTCACACCAGTGCGCTTTCAAAGCCAAAATACATCAAACATTAGTGAGTGCATCAAACACGGATATCCGAGGAAAAGCTGCATATCTGTAAGTACTGAATTTATGTATCAATGCCAGTCTTGAATGAATTGGCTGCGGTCAGCCAATAGACTTTCGTCGGCTGAGAACTGTTTTAAAAGCGGACTGTGTATAGGCCAATGAGTAATATTTTAACTTTACTGATAAATTCAGCCTCAGAGCTATCCCGAAAGGGGTGAGTCTATTTGACGCCCGTCCTTCACCATCTTCTGTATGTAGGCGCCTTCATAATTATCTTTATGTTTTATTTTTCTATTGATTAAATGTCTGTCGTCTCGTGCCAGTCCTGAAGTTGCATGAATAATTAATGAGTGTCGGAATAATTTCTTGGTTTTAATTGGCTAAATTGCAGGCTAAATTCGTTTCACCAGTACATAAGATTTCGCCGATAAAAGGGCTCACAAATATTTATTCGAAATTCTAATGTCTACCTCCGGGTCGTCAGCCATTGCCTGACATCCTGACATCTAAATTCTTAAAGCTTTCTTTTATTCAATAATCTGGCGCCCCCGGGCGTAACATCAATACATACATCTGGACTAGTAACAGGCGTGGTAACTGCAATGTTGGAGGGAAAATGAAGGAATGGCATTGACACGGCACCACTTATGTACACGGCACCAGTTATGACACCGCTGCCTAATGCCTGCTGGTGTGTGCACTGGCGGTCACTATTAGCATTAAGGGTAATCATTCGAATTTCAAAAACTATGTTTTCCCAGTATTAGAGAAAACACAGGCTCGCTATTCGAGGATGGGCGTTGTGTTTCACCCAGCCGACGTTCCGTGTATCGGGGTCCGCTGAGTGCCGCAATGTTTAAAAGTAATCGTCTAGCTTTTCATTTCTCAACGTATATTTCGTTAACTTACAAATTTTGATTTGTTTACTAGCACTGATGTGTAAGTTACTCAGTATTGCACTGGAGGACTTTTCTGAACATTCATTCCAAATCATTTACTCACACATCCAACTCTCAATCGTGATTAACCTTTTTACTTTACAATATTGTACACTCAAATGAAATTTAGCCGACTCATAATAACGTGAAAATAAAATATGTTTATTTTTCCTGATGAAGGCTTGAGATCTAGAAAAATACACTCAGTCATATGAATATGTTTGGAGACCCTTTTATCAAAATTATTTATTTAAAGGTTAACTTTAATTTCTTATTTTCATTTAATATAATTCTGAAATATTTCGAAACATAATTTACTAAAAATGATTCCCTATCCTACACAATTTCCTGCTCTGATCAATGGTATTTACTTTACTCAACCATTTCATTTCTTCTATTTCTGCCCTACTTATCTCAGCATTAATTTAGAGCTGGTTTTATTTTCAACCTTGACTTAGTCTACTATGCTCTTCTTTAATTTTCGGTTCAACATACTACTTATGTAAACAAGAGGAAACGTTAAGGTCGGAAATGTCCTACCTTCTATCCCACGATAAGGGCTGGCATTTCATTCTCCTCTTCCCGAAGTTTTCATGCAGATTCCTTTCTGTCCTGGATCTTTTATATCACCGTCATGATTTCAGAGTCCACTTTGTCAAGTAATATTGAATATCTCTCCTTGTTGGCACATTCTCGGTCCTCGGCTAAATCCTCAGCAATAGCGAGGCGGTGATACAGCCTTCTCGCATCATTTCGATTTCCTCTATCTTCCGATCCTCGTATCGGTAGGTCTTCCTCAACTTTCTTTCACCATGCTATCTCTTCTCTTCCCGAAGTTTTCATGCTATCCCTTATAATTCTCTCGCTCCTCTTCCTGTCCTACGAAAAATTGTTCTTCCCGGATCCTCCTACCAATTTACAGATTGGTCATACAATTATCATTTCCCGATCTGATTTGCTCTGGGTTTCCCGCCATTTCTCTGACTTGCCATCCTTCGCCCCGTCCAAAATCTGCGTCCGCCCCTGAATTCTAGGAAATTGTTGCCTGCGGATCTCTGGGGTCGTAAATCTTCCTATCATAAAACTGCTATGGGTTTTCCTTTGCCTGGCGTCAAGCTATTCTTTTCTTCCAGACTTGGTGCATCAATTCTCAAGATGACCGGCGCCGAGCTCCAATAAAATGTCTACCCGCCATTTCTCTGACTTGAATTACTTCGCCTTACCCAATATTGCTGGCTCGTAGCAGTTAGGGAAAGGATGCCCCGCGGTCCCATGCCACAGCAAGCTGCCGACTGGAAGCCCTTCGACTCGGAGAGAGAGAGAGAGGGTGGGGGAGAAGGGAAAAGAGCGGTACTTTCCCGACCTTCCTATGCGCGAATCCACGGAAGAAAATCTAAGGGGGAACTTAAATTGTGAAATGCAGAGCGTCTGAAGAGCGTGAAGTTTATAAAATCCTAATTTTATTAATTCTTACACCAGCTCCCCAAAATCTCTCCCATTCATTTGATTAATTTTTTAAATCCCACTTCTTTTCCGCTTTTCCGATTACTTCTCAATTTCCAATACAGGGAAAAGGTGCGCGCTCGCTCACGAGTGCTGCAACAGCATCACTGCTGAAAAGGAGACAGAATTTCAGGAAACGACTCGCTTATCAAATGCCACTGTATTATTTACAGAGAACCTGCGAGCCAAATCCGTTGGTTTCCGAAATGGGATGAGTGTCATTGTCAAAATTGTAAACTTATTGAGTTCCAAAATGTGCTTAATCACAGACAGTTTCAAAATTATTTAAATATGATTAAAGCAAGACACGGCAACGTGACATATTTTACTGATGTCCGTTGGTTTATCCGAGGAAGTGTACTAAGAACAATGTTTGATGTATTAGGGGTATGTAAAAGTTTCCGCTGTTTTAATAGAAAGGAGATAAGAGCAATAAGGAAACCAGTACACATTTATTCAACGAAATATTGGCCGTTAGCATCAATGACCTTTTGTCATTTTTTAGGCAACAAATGAATGCCCCTGTAATTGAAGGACGGGTTTTGAGCTGAAGAACGCAGTGACGAAATTTTCCACCTCTGGAACTGTGGTGAATCGCTGTTGGGCTAGGGCATGTTGCATAGAGTGAAATATATGAAAGTCTGAGGGTGCAATGTCCAGGGAGTCAGGCGGGTGGGGTAAAACATCCCAGTATAACTGTTCAAGGGCTGATTTCGTGGTTGCACCGACATGTGGTCTGGCATTATCGTGTAACAGGATGACTGGGCGGCAACCTTTACCTGTCCACGGACATTTTTGCTCGATTGCGGCGTTCAGTTTCATCAACTGATCGCTATATCGTTGTGCAGTGGTTGTTTCGCCCGGTTTCAACAGTTCGAAGTACAGCACTTCATGAATATAACACCACACACACAACAGCACTCTTCTCCCGTGGATATCCTGTTTTGTAGTGGATGTTGATGGCTGGCCTGGGTCGACCCAGGATCACTTGCGTACAAGGTTGTCGCAATAGATCCATTTTTCATCCCCGATGACAACCTTCCAGAAGAAATTCTTCCGTTGAAACCTCTTCAGCAACGATAAGCAGATGCCTAATCGTTGACCAATATTACGCTTCGTTAAGGTATGCAGAACCCACTTACAAATCTTCTGGATCTTCTCCAAGGCTTGTAGACGCCGTACCACTGTCGACTGAGCCACGTTCAATCATTTCGCCAGTTGCGAGGTCGATTGTGTGGCATCCTCTTGCAACAGCGATATCAGCTGCTCGTCTGCGAGGTCCTGTGGTCTACCTGCACGAGGCTTGTCTTCCAAGTTTAGATCACCTTTCTTAAACCTGGCAAACCATTCTCGACACGTCCGCTCATTCATAACCGTTTCGCCATACGCCTGACGTAATGAACCGTATGCTTCACTCGCACTTTTCCCTAAATTAAACATGAATAACAAACAGTGTCGCAAATGAACTTTATCGACCTTCATGCTTGGCTTCATGTACGAACTGACAGCACGGGTGGGTCGCCGGCCGGTTAGACACCGACAGCGCCAGCTAGCGGGAATGGAGGAAACTTTTGCATAGCTGTGATAAGAAGTAAATTCATGACAAGTAAGGGTAAGTCTGTGATATAGTTCAATCACCCACAATGGATGACTCATTTTGCCTTTCTCTCAGACGTTTCTTTTCACCTCAATATGACCTGAATGTGCGAATTAAAAAAATCAGCTAGTGTATAGTTTGATACCAGTTTCTTTCGTGCTGATGAAGTATGAAAATTAAAAATTGCTGCCTTTTAGCACGATATATTAAAACAGTTTACCAAAACGTAAACAAATTTTACATTTTATTCACGATCCAAAACCGTTCAATGAAAGTGACAAGTACTTTCGAAGCCACAATGGCTTCATCCTCAGGCCGACAATGACACGGTACAAGAAACAAATCAGTCAATTTGTACTTCAATACGAGGCGTATCTGTTCATGAGTTCACCAATCAGGTATCGATGCCATCCCACTAAATCCTAAACGTAAAGTTCAGAAATAAAACAAAATGTACAGTATTATACAAAGTCCTGAAGACCCGTTTGTGCTTGTGAAGAATGAAGTATTCGTCTCCAGGGTCTGTGAATCACAGTTGGTAGTTCTATGTTGCAACACATCTCCCCGTAAGAAAGAATGCAGAGACTTTCCAACAAAAGAATTGAGCGTTTGTCGACTGTAGATATTAAGATTTTAGTGTTGTTCCAGTCAGGGGTGTATCCATCCTGTTTTACTGCTACAGTGAGTGCGGTATTTATAGTATCAGTACGTAGGGAATATGTATGTTCAGACAGAAGAGTATTTAAGGTCCGAAGTGTAGAGCCCACATAGTACTTAACTTCACTGTAAGTATCTTCAGGTAATAAAGGTATACTATACACACCAGATCTATTGGAGGTTAATGATAGAGACAAAGTTCCAACCCCCAATAAATCTGGTGTGTATAGTATACCTTTATTACCTGAAGATACTTACAGTGAAGTTAAGTACTATGTGGGCTTCCACTCCCTCATTTTTTTGTGCGAAATTTAAGTTTTAGAATTCGAAACATCTTTGAAATAATTAGTATTCACAGTAAACATATGCAGTTTTGTTCTTCTTTTTCGTATGGCTAACCAACCGTATTCCCTTTTGTCACGTGGCCTGCTATTAAAAAGAATAAAAATAAAATTTGAGGACCCTTGCCATAGACCCGCACTTACTTTTTTCTTTTTCAAAATCTTCTCAATGCACAGTTATATGAAATGAGTTATCAATCAATCCGTATTTCAATGGAGATGTTTTAAAGGAAGCAGTCCATTGATCGATAGCCTTAGGTTCAGGGGCGCCGACTTCTTCAAATTATTGGGGGGCAGACGTGAAGAGCTCAGACGTTGGAGAGGCACGTCTCTTCCATGGTCAGGAGGGAAATAAAAAAAAGGGGGGGGAGATAAACTACGAAATTCGACGTATATTTTAAAACGCAATTGTTATTGCTCATCAGCAAATGAACAAGCAAACAGAAATTTTCTTTTGATGAATATTAATATTTTTAAAAAGAAAATTCTGCCTGTGATTTTATAAAAATATCTAGAGAGATTTTATTTCCAAGGTTTAGTAAAAAATATGAGAAATTAGCTTGGTTACCTAAACAAAGAACTAGAAGAGCAAAACATAAATAGAAAAATAAAGGCGCTAGAGATTATATGTTTTTGTATTTTATTTTTGATAATGGTTTTAAGAATTTAACACGTATAACGAGAGCATGTCAAATACTATTAATACGGGGCTGGCAATCCAGTCTCTTATCAAATGAGCAATGCTGAGAATGGGGAAAAAGTTTTTATTTATTTTGTTATTTGTTAATTTTTGGAAATAAATCGCTTTGGCCTCATAAGGTGGAGGTTAGTCCACCTTATGAGGCTAAAGCGATTATTTTATTAAACAGGACTAAAAATATTGGGTGGGCACTGCCCCCAGAAAAATTATTGGAGGGGCAACATTCACCTTGCCGGCGCCTATGCTTGGGTTACAAGTTTCACATCATTCAATGCTATGAACCTGCATATCACGCGGTATACACTGAGTGGCCATTTTATTATGACCACCCCTTCAGTACTTCGTTGGGCCACCTTTTGTCTTTAACACTGCGTCGATTCTTCGTGGCATGGACTCCACGAGATGTTCATAGGTGGTTTGTGGAATCAGAGACCATGCTTGATGAATAGCACTTTCCAGGACTGTGAGATTGCAGGGTTGTGGATCCAGCTGTCTGATGGCTCGTTCAACTTCATCCCACACATTCTCAATGGGGTTGAGTTCTGGAGATTGTGGGGGCCACCTAAGCAAAGTAAACTCACCGGCATGTTCCAGAAACCAATCCTGTGCAATGCGAGCACTATGGCAAGACGCATTATCTTGTTGAAAGTAGCCATCGCCATTGGGATAAACCGTTCACATGACAGGATGCACTTGGTCCGCAACGATGTTTAGATATGATGTGCCAGTCAGACGTTGATCAACACGAATTAAAAGGCCCAAAGCATGTCAAGAAAACATTTCCCAAACCATAACGTTGCCCCCACCAGCTTGAAGGGTTGTAGCAATGCATTTGGGGTCCATGCTTTTGCGCTGTTTCCGCCAAATTCTCACTCGGCCATCGGCATGGTGCAACTGAAAACGTGTTTCATCGGACCACATAATTGATTTCCAACTATCGACTGTCCAATCCTTGTGCTCCTGTCCGGACTGGAGACGTTTTCTCTTGTCAACTGCAGACAGCAAAGGTGTTCGAACAGGCCTTCGGCTGCCATATCCCATCCTATGCAGTGTACGGCGAACAGTGCGTGCAGAGATCATTTGAGGGGATCCTTGATTAAGATGGTCTGTAATTTGCTGCACTGTTGCCCTTCTGTTGTCTGTTATCAGTCTGGACACTCTCCGTTCCGCCCGAGCAGCCACTAGTCGATGACGACCACACGTTGCACGTAGAGACCTAGTTTTTTGGCTGACAGTCCAGTCTTTAAACACTTTAACAACAGCTACTCTGGAACATTTCACGAATGCGGCGGTTTCGGTGATACTCGCTCCATGGCTCCGAGCTCCTGCAATAATCCCACGTTGAAAGTCCGTCAAATCGCATTTTTTACCCATCTCGTCACCCAAAAATCACTTCTACTACTGTCGCAAGCACTAAGCTTTCCCTTTTTATACTAGCCTCGCCCTCTGTCGGCAGCAGCGTGCAGCCATAGCTCATTTGCTTAAAACTGTAAGGTGATCATAATAAAGTGGCCACTCAGTGTATAAGCAGCTTATGGTATATCTTTGTTTGATTTTCCTGATGCATACTTTTTCTGTTAGATGTTTGTTTCAACGTTTAGTGACTCCCGTGAGCATCCACTAGTTCCAGGTAAGTAATAGAACTAGCGCTCCAGGAATCGAAGCTGAACCCACCTCGGATGATTACTCAGAAGCCTGTGCATCTGACCACTCATCCACGGGGTGGCTTCTATTATAAGGTACAGTATGTGTACGTTCGTACCATCCGAGGCGTGGCGCAGTTGGCTAATCACCAGCCTCCCGGTAGACGGCTGTTGTTGATTCGATTCCCAGGTACAACTCAGTGGATTCGCCTCCCCTCCTCCTCCGACAGCAACGCGAGTGCTCAGATGGGTCTCCGAAAATTGGCGCTGGAAGCCCTATCCGCTTTTAATTCGTAAATCCTCAGCATTGGGCCTGCCACCAGGTCCAGAGCGTTTCCCACTTAACACCGTCTGCAAGGGACCTTTAACGATCCGCCATGCTATATGAAGAATAAATATGTTTCTACTTGTCATAATAAAACACTAGAAAGCGAAGTAAACAGCATAGCCACAGGAAGAAAATCTTTCTACAGAAACACTGAAACAAAGGCTCAAGAGTAATCACAATGTTATCTTGTTCGAAAATAGAAAACTAAAAAATATTTTTTTTATCCTCACGAAAGTATTATTAAAACCTTTATTGTTCCATTTAAAATGTGAAAGGTTTGTAAATTTTTGATATGTGTTAGGTCGTTATCAGATTTACCATCCCGGTGGAAGAGTAGTGAAAGACGCAGGCCACTGACTGATTGTCCGAGTTGGGTCCGAGCCCGAGTCTCAGATGAGGCGTGGATGATACGTCTACCTCATGGCGCCACCGCTGTCATTTTAAGGGTGGCAACAAATTAGGGACGAGATACTACTCCCTTGTTACGGTTTGTTAAACATTGAAACAGTAAAACATATTTATTAGATTTGAGATTATGTTAAAAGATGTGCTTATGAATGAGTTAGCTGATTCCTCTTTATCCTGTACGGTGAGAAACTGAAACGACATGACAGATTTGAGAAAAATCACTTTATTCTTTTTTCATTCCAAGTTCAAAAAATACAAGCTTCATATCAAAACAACAATATTTATAAATATTTTTACAACGACAATCGTACAAATTTGAAACGCTTTACAATGATTGAGACTAGCAAAAATATGAAACATGTAAATGATGCGATGTTAATGTACAGTGCTGCTTTAAATAGAATAAAATATCTTGAGAGCATATAGCCTGAAATCAACAACTAACAAAAAATCTAAAATTTTAAAAAGCATAAATTATTCTTGACCTTTTTAATCATAACAATTTTGGCGATACAATTTCGCATAGGTGTTTAAACGCGGAAATTACCGAAGTTCAAATCACATAAAAATTATGTCATTATCTACATGCGCTTCAGTAATTAAATCAACTTTTGTTTTGGAAGTGTTTTAATAGTTTTATTAACTTATATTGTTTTACAGCTTATGCTGCGAGGAAGAATAATGGCATAACGGTTGCTGAAAAGACTTTATACTTCTCACAGACTCAAACTATGCTTTGAGCAATGTAATCTTAAAGAAATGAATTTTTCCAAAAGGGACGTAAATTATATTAAAAAAAAGAGAAGTTTTCCTGATTATTTAGGAACTTTCCTCGCCAGATGACTATGGAAGACTTGTCATTTGCGAAACAGTATTTTTTAAAAATGAAGTGAAAACGCTCTCCAAAAGTTTAAACATTTTGAGGTTGCATGAGTTGAAGAACTCATTGTATTCAATCAATTTAGATTTAGTTAAAATAATTCGTGACCAAAGCGTTTTTCTAGATAATCTGCTTTAATCATAATTCGCACCTCTTTCGAACTTTTGATCCTTAAATTACCACAAAGGTGTATTTCTAGTAATTATTTACATTAAGAACAGTTAAAAAAACAGCTGGTCTGTGAAAGAAAAAGCAATTATGTCAATATACAGAACGAAGTGGGGGTTTCTCCTCTTTCTGATATTAATTACGCAAGAGAGGCTCTGGAATTATGGCATGCATTTAGTCCACTGCACAATCGCTGCTGCTCGTCATTTCGAAACGAGAACCACAAAATCTATTGCTGACGAGAACCACGAAATCTATTGCTGATGGAGGTCTACGTTTCCACGTAGACCTCCATCAGCAATAGATTTCGACTTCGGAATAAAAGAAGGATTCGTTATTTAGAGCTGTCTGTACATAATTACCAATTCTCCAGTGAGAAAGAAATCCTTTAAAAGTCAAAGCTGTATGGACTATGTGACTTATTTGGCAGAAGGGAAGGAGATAATTTATTTGCATGGCTCCTCCCTTTTCACTGGAAGACAGATTTCAAATCTTGAACAATCAAACATATCATAATAAAATCGCAGCTCTATCATTTAAATTAATTGATTGTACGTGGTACAACACCTACGACTCGGGAAAATACAGATGGATTTTATTTTGCCTAAGTCGCTTCCGGCAAACGGCATCTAATTCTTTGATGTAATAATACCTCTATATCTCTTAAAAGGTGTTGCTTCGAATTTGTCGCCCAGTGAGTGTCATTTTACATTTACCTCGTAGCACCAATTAGTCTGGAGTGTGTGGAACGTTGATATTACAAACTGCAATATAAAAACATGTTTTGCACCTATGCTGAATAAAAACACCGCAACGGAAAAGGATCGCTGGACAATTTACGTAGCTCAATGGTTTGCCTTCTTCTCTTCTTGACATTTCTTGCACTTCAATGTAAAAATACTTATACAAATGTAAATCAGTCTAGACTGACTTTACAGGATCTTGTTTCAAGTACTTTTTTGTATATTACTGGAAGGGAAGTAACAAAAGCCGACGGCGTCGTGAATTGTAGGAAACACACAGGGCTGGTAAGCACAGCTACTGATGAAATTTGCTTTCACCATCAGATCATACATAGGAACTGAAAGAAACAATTAAAAAAGAAACAACAGAAGAAGGTAAGTGTTTTTCATCATTCTTGAACATAAATGGCAGCATGAATGCATCATTTTACTCTTAAGCGGGAAACAAGAATTAAACGAAATAATAATACAAAACTGCATATATAAAAAAAACTGCATATAACTGCATAAAGACTTTGACTGATTAAAAAGTGCCTGGACTATGGATGTGCTTATTGTTTTCTAACTACATTCACATACGCTCAAGCGTTTGTTCTGTGAGTGAAGAAATTCGAAAAGCACGATTTTTTTGAAACTGTCAGCGTTGTGCTTCAGCCACTCTAATTACGTTACATTTATTCAATTTCGGAGCACTCAAATCTAATAAATTCTTTTTTAGTTTCAGTGAATTTCCGGCTTTGAAAGAAAGAAAACGCCATAGCGAAGAACCACAATCAAGGAAGCATGATGAGTATTCCGACGCTAGTTTTTTTCTGTTTTTGATCGAAATTTCAGATACCCAAAATGATTTCATTTTTTTTTCTCAGTATTCCCATTTTTAAAGCGACAAATTATTATTCGCAGTAAATTTTGGGTGTTCGAAATCTTTGAACACAGCTTACAAAAGCGATTTTGATTTCGTGGCATCAACTTTCTTCCTTTTCTTCTTTATTTCAATAAATAACTTCTTTCTCCGAAATGTTGATGTTAAAAACTGTCAATGAATAAATAGTATGGTTCTGCATTTAATTCCTTATTACTCTTTAAGTTTGCTGGGCTTTTATAATGAACCACGAAAGAAAAATACACATTTTATTTAATTATATTTACTGTACATTTTTAACGAAGTCTATTAGCGTCACCTCTTTCTATTCAACAACAGTACATTCTTCGAACTCTGATATCTTTTGACTATTCTTTCCAATAAGGATGCTCTGCCCTGCTAACAAATTTTAGTTTTCTGGACACAAAAATCTTTTCGAGGTGAAGGAGAGAACATGTGAGGAAACTACGCGCCGTCGATAATACAACAAAAGTACTTGTGCGTTTTCTTGTAATATTTGCACTTGTATATTTTCCAACAGTAGCTGTTTTTTTTGTATTTCATAAGTAACGTTTGTTTCTCTGGATTGTTAACTCCGTACGGCCGCCTCTGCAGCGGAGTGGTTTAAGACCTGGCTTGTTGACCGTTCATCCGAGATTGACCCTGCTCGAGCTCCGGGTGTGGCATGGGTGGTGGTGTGCTTGTCTTACGGGGCCTTACTCCAGCTCCGGGTGTGGCATGGGTGGTGTGCTTGTCTTTAGCTCCGGGTGTGTCATGGGTGGTGTGCTTGTCTTACGGCGCTAGCTTACTCCAGCTCCGGGTGTGGCATGGATGGTGTGCTTGTCTTACGGCGCTAGCTTACTCCAGCTCCGGGCGTGGCATGGGTGGTCTGCTTGTCTTACGGCGCTAGCTTACTCCAGCTCCGGGTGTGGCATGGGTGGTGTGCTTGTCTTACGGCGCTAGCTTACTCCAGCTCCGGGTGTGGCATGGATGGTGTGCTTGTCTTACGGCGCTAGCTTACTCCAGCTCCGGGTGTAGCATGGGTGGTGTGCTTGTCTTACGGCGCTAGCTTACTCCAGCTCCGGGTGTGGCATGGGTGGTGTGCTTGTCTTACGGCGCTAGCTTACTCCCTTTAATTAGCCCCGAATTTGGGACTGGCGACTTCTTATAGTTATGAAGGTTGCTCACGTGGTCATTAAACCCGAAATAAAAACAGAAAAAACTTCGTAAGTACGTATTTAATATGTTGTGAAGCAAGAATACGTTAGAAGGCTACATGCCCATAAACGCAATTTTTCTGAGCCCCTAACTCTCCAGTCAATTTCCTCATGCCGAAACTTTATTCCGAGAGAAACTAAAATGTCCTTTGTTAATATTATTTAACTAGAAGTAAGATATTGAGTCAGAGCAACATGTGGATAAGGTCCAATCAACTAGATAATTAATCGAAAATGTCGTGTATAGTACAAGGCCAGACAGTAAGATACCCGGACTGCTTACTTGAGCGATCGATATCTGACAAAGCACGTGAGATGGACCGTAAGTGGAACACGTGCTAAAATACTTCAACTTTATTCTATGTTGCAATCTATCTTACTTTGTTGCTACCGGGCGCTCTTTAGTAAAACAGTGTCGCTGTCTCTCCATGTCAAAAATAATGTGAGAAATTATTGGAGCAGCAAGGCATAGTTACGTTTTCAGTGAAGATCGCCGTAAATTCTACAGGAATTCACAAAAGGGACTGAGTTTATGGTGAGTGAACAATGTGCAGAGTGCCAGTCTTCGTGAAGGTTAAAAGATTTTAAGAAAGAGAAGGCCTGGAAAATGACAGCCATCCTACCCTTCCATCGGTATGCAAATGTAAGTTCTGATTTCATAAATGCGACTCGGGTGATGAAAAGTGATTAACAGTGAGAGCCATTACAGAAATGGGAACAAGCAGAAAAAATATTGAATTAGTTTTGGCCTACGAACAGGTGAAACGTTTCTATCCAGGAAGATGTATCCAAATACTGTTTTCCATGGTTTTTTTTTTTTTTTTTGATATTCCTAAAGTCGAAAAATAATTTCAAAAGAAAAACTGACAATTACAGGGCCTGTTGTAGGGTGCTTTATTTTTATGTTGACGGGCGGAAAATATACATGTTAGTTTGGTAAATAAAGGTCACAGAAATTGTGAGGATTAAAGTGCACATTATGATAAAGTTCTAATTTTAGTGAAGAAGATGAGGCACCGGAAGAACGAATGCAGAGGTGAAAAAAACGATCAAAATTTGAGCATCACCCACCCGTCAAACTCCGTATTATCTTCGAAACTTGGGAAAGTGACTTCTTACAAATCTCCATTTAGCACAGCTGTTGAGATGTAGAAGAGCTTTCGTTATTTTGAGAATTTTTAGATTTTTTCCACGATTATACAGAAAAATACGGAACGCAAAACTGGAAAAAAGAAAGGGAAGAGAGGCAAAAAAAAAAAAAAGCAGAAAGAAAAGAAAAACAATACCGTCCCGTAAATAATCGTAAGGACCGAGAGCAATCACAAAATGCATATTTGTTTCCCTAACTCACATGTCCTGTCAGCAACAATTCCTAACGGAGCTTGGGGACAATGAGAAAATGTTTTTAACGTAGTTAACGATGATACTGTAAAAGCAGATTTTTTTTTGCGTAATTTAACTCGTCTTCAATAAATCCCTCACGTGAATTTGGCGGACACCGCATGATGACATGACTAATACTTTCTGTAAACATTACCAGACAAGTTTACAAATTATTCCAGATGCGGGGAGCCTGTTTCAAAATTCCCGGAAGAATTCAACCGTGCCAAAAAAAAAAAAAAAAAAAAAACGGAAACTGCTCTTTGCAATAAACTTGCCGAGAAAACCTGAGAATCACTGATTGATTCTTATTATTTGCTGAAAGTAACATTTGAAGTGAAATAATGGATCTTTCGCTAGTTTTTAAATAATTCCGTCACTTTAAATAAGATAAGATTTATGCCATTTAAAGGAATGGTAGGTCTGGAAGATCGGCGACCAGTAGAAACGGAAAGGTGGTTGTCCAAAGGTTAACAGTAATAACAATAATAATAATATACCTTTTATTATTTAATAATAATTCTAATAATAATAATATGCCTTTTTATTATTTATTAAATTTTCTATGAAATGAGAGAAGACTGAAATTTTTTAAATGACAGCGGAAACTTGAATGCCTTGCCGATGGTTAAGAGCCACTACAACTGGTATGAGGATTAGGTATGACGCTGCCGAGTTCGTTCTACGATTTCTGACAAAACAGCAGAAAAAGATCATTTGCATGTAGGTTCAGAGATTCTTGAATGAGAATAAAAAGAATCATTACAGATTATTTTGGCTGCCTTTTCCCAGTAAGAAACTTCGATAGTCAGTAGATTTGTTGTTGATATGTAAGCATGTGAACAAAATGTAGCCACTCAGGTGGCGCAGTGGTCTAAGCGATGGCTTCTGACCATTCGTGCGAGATGATACCGGGTTCGAATCCAGTGAGGCATGGATGTTGTGTTTGTACTTACGGCACTGGCTCTCTCCCGTACCTGGAGTCAGTGGCCCTAAATTAGGGACGGGCGACTGCTCATAGCCCATTGCGTTGCTCACGGTCGTCTTTAAACCTCCAATAAAAAAATGTAACAAAACGGCTGTGAAAAATTTAAATGAAAACTGAATTTTGAGGCGTTCCTGATCCATCGGTAGAGGATGATGCAAGTAAGTATATTTATTCATTTCAATTAAGGTATAAATAAGGAATTTAAGGGCAATTACAGCGTTTAATTAACACAGATGCAATTTCGATACTTTTAGCCTTTTGTGATATATTGTAGATGACATGATTGGATCAATGACATTAATTTTGGAACTCGTCGCCGTGAACTGTGTTAATAACGATTTTAGAAACCTGGCTATATCTTTCCTCAAAAAGAGAAAATGACATAATAAGGTTCACAAGAAACGTCGGTATCATACATCTGCTTCTAGCGATAGGCTGAAACTTTGAAGTTTATAACAGAATACTTTTAATGAACAGCTCTGAAATAACAATTTGTGTCGTTATTTCTGTATATGTATTATGACAGATATGAAATAGATATGAAGAAAATGTTTGCGATAAACTAAATATTTTCCTCTTAAGTTTCCATCAGTGTTTGTGCAAAAATATCTGAAATTAATTCTATTCAATTGATTTTCAATTGAATAGAATTAATTTCTTTGGATGAATAATTCATAGAGTTCGTCGCAGCACAACAAGAGAATTGTAATATTTTAATCTTATATGAAATTTGTCCTACTGAAGGGAGCATTCAGACGAGAAATGCAGGAAACAGTTACACTCATTGTTGCTGAGCTCATGAATACAGATTTTCGCAGTGCTACTAATGCTCGTCTAAATTACAGTCTTGCTTTCACGTTAATCTCAATACCACAAACCGGATCAGTTGCTGGTGATGAAGCTTTACTAAACAACTTTTCAGAGACGGTAAATTACGTCTTCACATTACCAAATTATCGATCATTAAAAATCGGACATTTGGAATTAAAATGTAAAAAAAGAGCCAATCCTGAGAATACACGCCGGTCCTTTACCGAACAAGGGAAAGAGTTTGATGTATTTTTGTGACTTTTGTATAACCGCTGGCAAATGAATAGAAAAATGTAACGCCCATTTTCGGAGTCATGTTAAGTGCAAAATGTCAGTTCCTAGAACGTGTATAGAAGTTCCACTCCTAAAACATCTGGTGAACTAACTTCCTCCACAAAGAAATAGCTAGTGAGCCAGTTGTCACCACAACTGTAGTGAAATAAGTATTATACATGTGCATATAATATATATATACATATACATGTGTATAAATATACAAACGAGCTAATATAATGTGTATACCTGAGCAACCTGATAGAAATACTGTTATTCCAACTTCTTTGTATTCTTTCATAACCTGAAAAAAATGGATTCTATGAAGAAAAATAAAACTTGCAGATCTCTATTGTTATTTCATATTAGTAAATTACAGGTGTATTTAAAGTTTTGGAAGACAGAGGAGCATTTCAAACATTTGTTCAAGGGAATTATATATGCATTCAAAGAGTACAAATGCATTTTGAAGGGGTAAACGGAAGTTTTCCCTTGTATTTTGAAGATAAAGTAAACGGCAGAAAATAGTTGGAAACAAAGTCTAAGCCATTATCATTGGATCATGGCCAGCGAAAAGAGGATTCCGTGGAAAACAGTCATGGTATTCACATAATAATCCTGAAAATCCCCGGAAAAACCCGAGGATAGGCGAGTGGCCTAAGCCGTTGCATTTCTTTCACTACTGCTTCACTTAAGCAGTTTCACAATTAAAATTATGACGCGTCTGCTGAAGTAGTTTGAAGCCCTAGGCTAAGCATGGGGTCCGTCCGGTGTCATTAGTGCCTTTGCTCTACGCAGTTCTTTGAATAGCTCAGACAGTTCATTTCTGTATTTTGAAATTTATTCACATCAGTAAGTTTAAATATCCAGCTCCAAAACTCAGAGAGCCTCCAGAGAATTTTGGATCTCAATGTGTAGGAGGAAAAAACCCGTGAAACGACTGCTGTGATATCCCGGATTACACAAAATGCGCAATAAAAGTTGTTACATTTGGGCCACCTCCTTTAAATGCTCAAAAACGCTGTAAGATTGCTAACTGGGCTATAGATTAAAACAGGCGACAACATTGTTAATTACTTTTACAAAGTGATTACTAAGTGATCACGCCTTTAACGACAGAATGACAGAGTAGTACATGGACGTTGGTTTCAGTTTCATGGAGACCGAGGGTTACAATAGCAGGAATATTTTCAAGATTACTTCTTCTTTCTAAACAAATGTCATTATCTTTTAGAATCCGAGTTTATCTAAGTGGTAAATGGAATAGTGATTATATTAGAATGATTTCTTATACCTTAGAAAATACCCTTTATTTCCATACTTTCAAAACCTTTATAAGTGCAGCAAAAACTAATGCCAGTTGTTATTTGTCATCATAAAAATAGCAAACAAACTCTAGAATAAATCTGAGCTTCATCAAATATCGCACCCATCAGTATAATTGCTTGCATATTGCGACAGAAATCGGAAGATACGATTTGGATATCGAATGAGAGCAATGCAATTTTCAAGTCTTCTGGGGTTTTTTCTTCTACAATGATCAACACTTGCAGCCATATTTCTATGCAAAAAAGGTTTTATTTTCTCTTTTTCCTTACCACAGACTTTGGAAATTACATATAAATAATTTCTCAGAAGTTTTATTTAAACAATTTCAGCCACACTTGTATTCAATGCAACAAAATTTTAGAAAAGCCATGTTCCTTGCTGATGAATATGAAAAAAGAAATACGAAGATTTTTACTGAAATAATAATGCAACACTTACAGAATTCATTTACTATATTATCCTACAAAGTACTCTTGAATTTCGTTTTTTTTGTCAAGCAAATTTCGTACATCTTAGATTTAAAGTCTCTTAATTTATTTTTTATGAATTTATTCAAGCGAGACGATGCCTCATTCAATCGTGATTTTCAGATTTTTTCCTTCTACGATGTTTTGTGTCATAAAATCACATTCGATTGTTTTTTGTTATATATCCATCTTTTCCAGTAATTTCCTCATCCTCTTCAGTTTCTGTTTGGATTGCTTAAAATCCAAAGAGAGTTCTTCATAAATTTTCTGTGGCATCCGGTGGAGTAGTGGTCTAACTTCTGGCTTATGACCATCAGAGATGGGTCCGTGTTCAAATCCTGATGAGGTATAGATGCTGTGTTTTTCTTACGGCAGTGGCCTTGAATGAGCTACAGGGGACCACTTGTAGCGCCATCGAGTTCCTCACGGCGGTCGTTAACTCCCCCGTCCCAAATAATGATTGTGCGTTTAGTCACCTGATTCAGTGTTGGATATATTAGATGTACGTATAAGATAAGATAATTCTAGATTTGATTGTCTCCATTAACACTGGGTACTTCAAGTAGTAACTCACTAAACGCAAATATATATTTATTGTTGACAGAAAATAAAAAACTCATTACGACATTGTTGAGATTACATATAATTTACGACTATTCTAGAAATATTTTAGAAAGATATTTCAGTGGAAACTTTCAAAAATATGAAATCCTATGTCACGCATACATACATATTAAACTAAGCTGACAGTTACTGAATACACTACACTATCATGATATTATAACACAAGACTTAGATGAGTCTAAAATCTCCTTCAATGGTGTAAACACAAATACTCAATAAACGTTCGCACTCCTCTGGGAGTCTTCGTCTGGGCTTAATGTTTACAGCTTAGAATGGTCACAGACAACACTAAAGCAATTCATTTGTTTCAGGAATTGTCTGTTACCGTTATAAGTTCTGAAAATTAAGCCCACACGAAGACTCCTAGCGAAGCGCGAAAGCTTAGAAATTATTGAGTGTTTGTGTTTACACTCAATAATTAGATTCCTGTAAGTTTTAGATTCATATAAGTTTTGTGTTTTGTTCACAATACGTACCCCAGCATTGCAGTTTTATAGCTACGTTGTGACCATTAGATGCGATCACCATTTCAACAAACTCTTGGCATTTGAACCCTTAAGGCAACGTTACACATCACAGTTAATTAAAAGTTGAGTTATGACGGTTCATTGGTAAAGATTAGCAAAATGTTAAGCCATTCAGATACTGCATCACCATACCAGCGGTATTACCTGCATCATTGGCCCGTTCGACTTATTCATAACAATAATACAAATCATACAATCTTATTTGGTAGAAAGGGCGAGATTTTTAAAAATCATCGCCTCGGGCTTTTCTGTAAATGATATATTCTGCCTCGTGCGGCGGGTCTTCGTACAGTAAGTCACATCAATGTATGACTTGACACATGTCTACAATTGCTTTTTTTTTTTTATTGGAGGTTTAACGACCACCGTGAGCAACTCAATGGGCTATAAGCAGTCGCCCGTCCCTAATTTAGGGTCACTGGTTCCAGGGAAGGGAGAGAGCCAGTGCCGAAAGACAAACACAACATCCATGCCTCACCGGGATTCGAACCCAGACCCCTTACGGACGAATGATCAGAGGCCAGCGCCTTAGACCACTGCGCCACCGGGGCGGCGCCTACAATTGTACCATGGAGTTTGAAATAAAGAGAGCTTCTGCTAGCCACACTCACAGAGTAAGGATTCTAAATAATTGAAGCCTCAGTACTTCTTTTCAGTTGTAGGGTGTGGCATGGTATTCATGAGGAGAAACAGTTTAGTGGACATGTGGGATCGGGAAACTGATTTCAGATTGAAGGCATTTTTAACTTCGGTGTCAGATTTATTTTCCTTTCAGAACTAAAGATCATTCGTTAATATTTACCTCTTTCAAAGTTTCCAGGCCAGACATATCCACAAACGAAAATGATGAGCAGTCAATGATTATGTACTGAACATGATCAACGAAGGCTTTGTTTGGTTGGTCTGCGACGTAAGAATCACTGAAAAGACAAAATAAAAAAAGCGTGAAGAGGTAATGATAAGGACGAAAATAAAATAAAATGTGTGTAGAACTATGGACCTGTATTTTTATAATTTGGCTGCTTAACCTAATGGGAATTTCTTATTTAAATATGTAAAGTTACATAACATATCATACTGAAAATTGCCCACTAAGATATTTATTCATTGTGCGGCATTTTAATATTTCTTCAGAGGAATTTTGAGAAACATAAAATCTGTTTTAAGTTACAAAATATAGACTGCAAGATAGGCGACACATACACTGGCGTGCAAAAATTAAGGACGAGACGGTTTTTCGAAGGTAAGGTCGTGCAGAAGTGCTCCACATCGACTCAAATCATACCATAAGATTCCCAAGATGTACGAATATGTGACAAGTGAGCAAAACCGTCCATACAAGGAATCCAAGGGATACAAAGGCACTTTATTGAAAAGGTAACTTCGAGCACAACTGGACAGAAGACAGAAACGTCCATGTGACAGGCGGCTTCCAAGAAAAATCCAATCTTTAGTAGGGGATATGATCACCCCTGCCTGCGTTGCAGGATTTACAACGTCTGTCCATGCTGAGGACGAGGTTGTCAAGGAGCTGTTGAGGCATCGCGGCCCATTCCTCTTGTAGGGCCAATCGCAGCTGCGGAATCGTTGCTGGCGGCTGGTGACGTGCTGCCAAGCGTCTCCCGAGAAGATCCCACACGTGTTCGATTGGATTTAGCTCCGGGGACCTTGCGGGCCAGTCCATGAAGAGGAACTCAGGACCCACAGCACCTCTAAACAGACACACGTGAGGACCTCGGTACAATAGCGGATACCAGTGACTGAACCTCGTTGGAAAATGTGGAGGTCAGTACGGCTACCAAGCATGTTACCGCCCCAAACGAGAACTCCGCCACCTCCAAACCGGTCCCTTTCGATGATGTTGGAGGTGTGATTGCGTGTTCCCTGCTCTCTCCAGATGTGTGTACGTCCAGAATCGCTCGTCAGACTAAATCGGCTCTCATCCGTAAAGAGAACTCGACCCCATTGCTGATGTGTCCAGTTCTTTTGTTCCTGGCACCAGAGAAACCGCCGTCTCCGATGAGCAGGTGTTAATGGCACACACCGTACTGGTCGTCGTGCAAATAGACCACCTTTGTGCAGGTTCCTAGCAACGGTAAAACGCGATAACGGACGTCCAGTTGTCTGTTGCATGTGCCTTGCGATTTCTCCCGCTGTCTGCCGTCTGTCTCTTCTCGCCTGTAGGAATATATACCGGTCGTCCGCCGCTGTGGTTGCTCGTGGACGACCACTTCTAAACTCTCGGACAGCTGTTCCTGTAGTTTCAAATGCTCTCCAAGCTCGTGAAACGATGCTGTGAGCGATCCCAAACTCCTCGGCCACACTAGTCACACTTCGACCTTCTTCCAACTTCCCAATGACGCGACCTCGGGCAAAGTCATCCAGATGTCGTCTACTGGATTGCCTGTTGTCCATATCACACGGTGGCAGCAACTCGACGTCGTTCAAACCGATGTACACCGTGCAATAGCTTTCACCGAATTGCTGAGCGTACACCGCCCGTGAGCTTTATACCCTTCCGACACTCCTCCCCCTACGTCATGCTGCATATATGCGCATGCCCTACCGAACCGGACCCTATTCTATCTCCTGAGTGGTCTTTCGGTCCGTTCTGCTTGCTCGTTCCGCTGTTATGCTAATTTCTCCTCTTCGTCCTTAATTTTTGCACACCAGTATGAAACATTTATTGGCCAGTCAAGTCTTCTGACTTTTGCATTAAATAGCACGATTGAAATGCTTTAGGACGACAAGTAACAAGATTGTAACCTTCTCCAAGAACAACCTGTACTCTTAGAATTGCTCAGATGGAGAAATGATAGCGTCTATCTGCTGAGCTTCTGGACCACTTTGTTAGAATCATGTTAGTTTACTGTGAGTTTTGTAAAGCAGTTAGAGGTGACCATACAGCATACACATTAATGACCCAAAGCACACGCCAAACACTAAGGTCTAAAATCGGACATGTACCTGCTTGAAAAATTTATTATGAACAAAATGCCTATTATTGTGCATTTTGACAATAATAATAAATGTGCATTTTACAGAATTTTGACGAGTTAATAAAAATACAACGGCCGTTTCATAAAAAATGAGAGTAAAATCACACAAAATGAAGAAATATAGGTACAGCAAAATATATGTTATTCTTTCTCAAAATATCTTTCCTCGGATGATATGCAACGGTCCCATTGTGCAGTCCACTTTTCAAAGCATGTGGCGAAGGCATTTTGTGATAGCTGCTTTAGCGACTCCTGTACAGCTTGAATAACGTCAGCATCTGTGTTGAATGTTGCGCACCGGAACTTCTGCTTCATTGTTGGAAACAAACAGATATCGCACGAGGCGAGATCAGGACTGTAGATAGGCTGAGGCATGGTTTCAATACTGCATTTCGTAAGAAACTGTTGAACACAAACATGTGTGCGGACGTTATCATGGTGTAGGGTCCACTTGCCTACCAGTTCCGGTCGCTTAATCGATATGTGTCGTCGCAGACGCTTCAAGGCTGAAATGTAATACTCAGCATTGACAGTAATTGTGGAGGAACGGCATGCTAGTTGACTACACCTTTATGATCAAAGAAAATTATCATCATCACCTTCCCAGCTCATTTGGTTTGGCGGACGTTTTCCGGAGGAGGCGAGCCTGTGGGTTTCCAGACACTCGTTGCGCACTTCGTGAGGGGGTCGAAATAGTGGACCCAATTTCACCGGCAGTTATTACTGTGTTTAGAAAGTTTGGATCCTTTGGAAACATTTGTTTCCACTCATGACCCACCTGAATTCTGGGTAACAATTGTTCTCTCGTCAGGTTATGAGGTACTCATCTGAAACACACACGATGCAGCAGTAATTTGTCGCGTAGAACGCGGAATGCCGACGTTTTCGAAATATTAGATGACGCCACTATGTCTTTACATGTTATTCGTCAATCTTCTTGCAGGATTGCAAAAAAGGTTTAACAATACGGTCCGTAACAACATTTTCAGGTCGACCAGGCCTAGTAGCGAGTTCTGCCGACAGACGCCCTTTTTTGAAATCATGATGCCATCTAAAAATCGTTGTCTCACCCAAATATCTATCTTTGTGAGCTTTTTCATTAAATCAATTGTTTCTGGAGCCATTTTACCCAAACGGTAGCAAAATTTAATCGCCCAACGCATTTTACTTTTTAACTCTGAATCACTCACCTCCACAGCTGTATGGCGAAATGCAGACGAACCTTAAACAACTGCGCAGTAACAAAACCAGAATCATCTTCCACGGCTAATAACTGTTGCCATAGGTACTTCTTAATTCAGTTAGTCGTCTGCGTGGTTATTTTCCCCTTCGCACTGTTGCCAACTCAAAAAAAAATTACTCTCAGTTTTTATGGAACGGCCTTTGTACATGTCCAAATAAAGTTTTATTGAACTTGTTTTGCGTGTCATAGCTGAGAAAAATATTTTGCATGTCTTCTGATTGTTCAGAATGCACGGTTTTGCCACTAGGGGTCATAAATGCAATTTATATTTTCGAAGGTACCTCAGCTTCTAAAAATCGGATTGAAAAAATTGCTCTCTGATCAGATACCTCTCGCCAGGAAAACATTTTACGCTTATTTTCTTCTCAAAACAATGCACAGTTTTTTCGCCAGGGGTTAAAAATGTATATTCCATTTCCCTCGTATATCTACTACAAAAGCTCGATTTGAAAAATCCTCTTTGTGTCGGCTATCGTTCAGCATGACGAATATTATATGCATACACAGTGGAACCCCGTTTACACATTAATCAAGGGAACAAATAAAATTAAGGTAAAATTTGAAAACCTATAAACGAAACAAAGCACAATTCCGTCCTTAGATGGCAGGACATTATTCTGTTGCAACGCATGGCGTAGCTGTTAATGTCATTAGACTACGTAGTATGTAGTATTTTTTTGTGTACTAGTATTTCAGTTACCCTTTTTTTCACAGCTTGTTTTAGCTTTTAACTTGATTCATTTCAGTCGCACTGCATAGAGTAACAGTACTTGTAAGTGCATTATGTGGTACATATACTGTATGCATAGCGTATACAATGTAGCTTATTGCGAAGAGTATACGTATACATCAACATGGTCTAAAAATTACCAATTTTTAATTTCTTTTTACTTTCAGTTGAAACATTGCATTTTCAAGGCTATTAACAGCCTGCATTGTTTTCTCACCAGTTGTATGGCTATAAAAGAAGTCTCACCAGTATTATGGCTATAAAAGAAGTTGATTTCAGTGCATCGTTAAATATGGGTGCTGATGCACTTAGTTCGGAATTCTGGCAACTTCCTTGGCCTTTTCGATGCGCATCGAACCGTTTTTGGGCAAATTAGCGACACGACACTGCTCAAAGAATTAAACAATATCCTCGAGTTGAGCAACCTTTCCAGTTTGAATTTGAAATTTTTTCTGTGCAATGGAACATGAAGATGTTGTCTCGATCTCCTGACGTTTGTGAATTATCCTCGTAAGAGTTGCAGCTGGATTTTTCTTCCTTTTGTAGCTGATTTGTTTCGTCAGCGTGTGATTTTTATCAACTTCAAAAGCTCCATTTTGTATTTTAAAGATAAGGCTTTACGAGAACATGTATCTAAGGCTCAAAGGCAAGAAGGTGAATGCAAATGAAAATCTCAAGTAAATACTCCCGTATGACAACGTCAAGTAAGACAGGTGTTTACTACATGTGCCAACGCGTATTTAGCAGAGTGAGTCATAGAGCGGGTGGATGACAGGAAATAGCAAAAGACGGAAGAAGAAGAGATTGGAAAATGGAAAACGGAATTTGGGGAAAAGGGGAGGGTGGAAAGAAAGTTTGGTAAACGGAATTCGCGTGGCTTGAATTTCTAATTCACACAATCACGAAACCCCAGTTGAACATATACATGGGAAGAAAGCTTTTTCAATTTAGGTATAATTGATAAAATTTAACATTAACGGCAATTCAGTATTTTTGCACCGGCGATAATTTACTTATAAATGAGTAAAAGGTATAAGCGAAAAACGTATAAATGGGGTTCTTATGTATTTTACTATTTTTCATAATACACACTTCGTCAGAGTATGTTGCAATTTTTGCAACAATATACGCGTATCCAAGAATCTGACTGAAAACAACTTTTATTCGTTAGAGATCTTTTAAGAATATCTTGCACTCTTTCTCTTCTTAAAATAATACACAATTTTTCCAGGTAGGGCCGTAAATTTATATTATGCCTTCCTCTCTGCATTTAAAAGTTCGATTCAAATCCCCATTTTTGGTTGAAAATAATCAGGCATGAACTCTTCAGAGAATCTGGAAAATCTGTCACTCATCCTGAAATAAAACGAGATCTATTCACTAAAAATCCGAAATGAAAATATTTCAGCAAAGCCATGGCAAGAAATTTTCCGAAAAGCACATTCTGTAATCATGTACACAGGGCTTTGGCCATGCTTTGAAACAGGTTTCAGACCAAGGGATTTAGCTTCGTGGGATTTTTTTTCTTTGTTCCATCTGAAAAACTATCCTGAAGGGAAACAAATTCGAAGATGTGAAAACCACAAAAAATAATGCCGTCAAGCAACTTTCAGCTATTTCAAAAAATGTGCGCTTAAAACTACTTTAAATCCTAGAAGAATCCATGGGGAAAATATTGATGGGAATATAATGCACTTGACAAAATAAGCATTTTTAAAAAGACTAGAACTTTCAACAGATTGTGTTCCAAACATATTCATAACATTTTCATACATATCATATGTATCACAAAATTTTCTTACCGATTTGGGAAAGGAACACTTTTAATCAGGGTCGACTTGAAGAATTCTCTGTTGATGAAATACAAGGCGGACTCAAAATGAAATATTTTCACTCCTGGTATTTCTTGTGCCTGGAAAAAGAAAGCAAATAATTTGTAGTTCTGAAGGTGCATTATATACAATAACTCTCTGTAAAGTAAGCAAAAAGAAGGCTAATCGTTTCAGTGAGTTATCAATCACAGCTTATCTATAAGAGCTACGTCTTCATTTTATTTATTTTTTTACCAAGCCTTTTACCTTAGTAGTCCCTTAAGACTGTAACTCTATCACAAGCTACAAATAAATAGCGCATCTTTGCTTATTTAGAGTTACTGGGACGAATCAAAATTATTCTCAGATAGATGTGAATCCGCAAAAATCTTCTCGTTCTCTTTCAACAATTTTATTCAATAATTTCCATTTTACCTGGAAATCAATGTGTCTCACATTACTCTTTAGGCCATTTAAAGGGTGTTAAACAATTCTAAATAAGTGTGTGACACCTCACTCCTTCAAATTTAGTATACACTTCTGTTCTTTAATAACAGCTTATTTTCATGTGAAGTTAAAAGGCCAAATACACTGAAGTGCCAGAAAAACTGGCACAGACGAGCTTATGCAAAATACATAGCAACGTCACCTATGCGCGTACTCGGTTGCGTCTGCCAGTGTGTATATAATGCGATAGACATCCTTGCCAGCTGTCAAAGCTGTTTTCGGCATGAGAATGACAAGTAATAACGATTTAAGCGATTTTCAACGCGGTGTCATAGTTGGCGCTCGTGAGATGGGCCATAGTATTTCGGAGGTAGAAACGAAGTTCGGATTTTCACGAACGAACATTGCAAGGGTGTACCGTGACTACAGGAATTCCGGCAAAGCCTCCAACCTACGATACCAGTGTGGCCGTAAAAAGACATTGGGTGAAGGTGACCATCGTCGGCTGTCAAGAATCGTTTCACGCGAGGCGTGAAACACTCTCGCAGGTATAATCGGAATTCAATGCTGGAGCCTCAACAAGCATCAGCGTCCGGACGTGCAACGTACCCTGCACGATATGGGCTTTGGGAGCCGACGTCCAACTCGAGTCCCCTTGATAGGTGCACGACACAGAGCTATGTGCATCGCTTGAGCACGGCAACGCCGACACTGGAAACTTGATGAATGGAAACAAGTAGCCTGGTCTGACGAGTCGCGTTTCCAACTGTATCGGGCAGATGGAAGAATTCGTGTGTGGCGCAAACCCCATGAAGCCATGGATCCCACCTGTCAACAGAGAACTGTACCAGCTGCTGCTGGTGGTGGTGGTGGTGGGGGTGTGTGTGTGTGTGGGGGGTGATGGTCCGTAATGGTATGGGGTGTGTTTAGCTGGACTTCAGTGGGACCACTGGTATGTCTACAAACGTCTGTGACCGGCCAACGCTATGTGTGCATCCTTTCTAACGAGGTACACCCGTTCATGTCCTGCATTCATGTGATGGGCTGGACCTCTTCCAACAGGACAATGCACCTCCACACAAGTGTCGGGACGCCACATTTTTGTTAGAGGAGCATTCATCTGATTCCCACCCACGTCCCCAGATCTGAACGTGATAGAACACATTTGGGATGCCATGCAACACGCTATCGAACACAGGAATCCGAGACCTGGGAATATACCCGAATTGTGGAACACTCTACAGGAAGTATGGTGTGCATTGCCTACAGCATATTTCCAGAAGCTAGTGGAATCCATGCCCGTCATATTTCTACCGTCCTGCGCTCCTGTGGGGGACCTATCAAGTATTAGACTGGTGTACCAGTTTTTCTGGCACTTCAGTGTATATAACATGTGAAAATTGATGTGGTTTTCAGCAGTACGATTATAAACGCCTAAAAGCTTCATTAGAGTATAGTACTGAATAAAGGTAAAGCACTTGGTGAATACCAAGCCATTTACTGCAGGTTGATTGTGATACGTTGCAAATGAGTGCATGATATGTATTTTAATACAATGTTGATGCATTCATACACTGACGGAAAAAAATCCCAACACCACGAAAAAATAGTTGTAGAGGAATGAAATGGCGGCAATACATTTGTATAGGTAACATATTTAATCGATTAAGGTTTCAAGATCACAGCTTAATGTAAGCGCGAGAAGAGCCATTTTAAATGTGAAATGCTGGTACATTAATAACCGGTGTAACCGCCAGAATGTTGAGTGCAAGCACGCAAACGTTCATGCATTGTGTCATACAGGTGCTGGATGTCAGTTTGTGGGATGGAGTTCCATGCCTGTTGCACTTGGTCGGTCAATACAGGGACGGTTATTGCTGGTTGGGGGTGACGCTGGAGTTGTCGTCCAACGATGTCCCATACGTGCTGGATTGGTGAAAGATCTGGTGATCTAGCAGGCCACGGCAACATGTCGACACTCTGTAGAGCATGTTGGGTTACAACAGCGGTATGCGGGCGAGCGTTATCCTGTTGGAAAACAACCCCTGGAATGCTGTTCATGAATGGCAGCACAACAGGTAGAATCACCAGACCGACGTACCACTGTGCCGTCAGGGTGCGTGGGATAACCACGAGAGTGCTCCTGCTGTCATAGGAAATCGCTCCCCAGACCATAACTCCAGGTGTAAGGTCCAGTGTGTCTCGGCTGCAGACAGGTTGGTTGCAGGCGCTCACCTGGCCTCCTTCTAACCAACACTCGGCCACCACTGGCACCCAGGCAGAACCGGCTTTCATCAGAAAACACAACAGATCTCCACTCCGTCCTCCAATGAGCTCTAGCTTGACACCACTGACGTCGCAAACGGCAGTGGTTTGGAGTAAATGGAATGCACGCTACAGGGCGTCTGGCTCGGAGCTGTCCTTCAAGTAACCGATTTGTAAAAGTTCGTTGTGTCACTGTGGTGGCAACTGCAGCTCGAATTGCTGCCGCAGACGCAGTACGATGCGCCACGGCCATACGTCGTACACGGCGGTCTTCCCTCTCAGTAGTGCCACGTGGCCGGCCGGAACCCGGTCTTATTGGGGCAGTACCTTCCCTTGACCACCGCTGCCAACAATCGTGCACAGTGGTTGCATTCCTGCCAAGTCGTTCTGCAATATTGCCGAAAGAAAATCCTACTTCTCGTAGCCCTATTACACGACCTCGTTCAAACTCCGTGAGCTGTTGATAATGGCTCCTTCGTCTTCTTAAAGGCATTCTTAACTAACATCAACACACTACGTCGAATCTCAACCATAACTAACGCTCACAAACGTTACAGCGCGTATTTACAGCAAACCTGCTTTGCATGTTCCTAGGGGCGCTACTAGCGCCACACATATGCGCCGAGCGCGAAATTTGCATAGACGTCATCTTACAGATGTACTCTCACCCCCTACCAACTGTCGTTTATCTAACACAACCCCTTCTTGGTGTTGGGATTTTTTTCCGTCAGTGTATTTGCATGTAAGTAAATTGAAAAGTAAGTGGAATTTATTTCTGTTTACATCTAGAAAAGTAAAACGTACGAACATTTAGTGTTATTACTAGACAAATTAGCCCACAGGCTTATTAAGGTAGCATGAGCATATTTTTCTGTCTACATCTTTGGTTAGCTAAAACATTAGCAGATTTTGATACTGTAGACAGAAAAACTTGAGCTCGTGGTATCAACATGTTAACAAATCACAGGATTTCCCTTGAACGGAAATTCAAGAAATTGATAGCTGATAATAACAATAAAGAGGCTTATACCCATAATAATAATAACAGAATAGTGTATCCAGACAATGAAGTAGTTGTCAACTTGTTCGGTCATAGTATCATTGAAATTCAGAAGCAGACTTTACAATATAATTCAAATTTTGCTGCCTTTTAGTAGTAAAATTCTAATTGTACGTTTTGGGTAGTTTTCTACATGCTTAGACAGCTGCCTTTTTATTCTTCTTGATATTTTCAGCATGTAACTTTTATGATTGAAGTACTAGTTTCAGACATAGTTGCGTGAGTTAAAGAAACTAATAAAAAGCAGTCTCAACTTTGAAGAAAAAGAAATAGTTAGACATTGCATCAGCCAAGTGATAATTGCGAATCACGCTACATTACATAAACTCAATTTAAATACCAAAAAAATTAATGAGCTTAAAGAATTTTGCTCAAATTCCAATTTAATCGTCACTAAGCTGACAAAGGAAGTCAGGTGGTTGTTTTAGACAAAAACTATTATAATGACGAAGTCAAAAATCTTATTTCGCACGGACCTTACAAAGAAATAAACAATGCTCCTTCGGATAAACACTTAAAAGAAATAAAAAATTGATCAAAAGCTCGGAAACTCTAAGCTAAAACATAGAAAGCAGACTTACACCTTAATGCAACCCTTGTGCGCAATTTTGTGCTCCCCTAAAATACATAAATCTGGCATTCCTTTCCAGCCTATAGTAAGAAATATCGGCACAGCACCATATAAGTTATCCAAGTTCTTATCTTCAAAATTATCTACCTTGGCCTCTTCAAACGTAACATCTGTGAAAAGTCATATTGAGTTTACAATCGACTCAAACCACACCCCTGAGTAGATCAACTTATTCTATCCGTTGATGTCATATCTATGGGCAGTAATGTTCCACTGAAGGGATCTCTGGAATCCCTAAAAGCAAGCCTTATAGAGCATCATTACAGCCAACCTGAAGTAGAGGAAATAACGAGACTAGTGGACATTTGCACAAAACAAAACAATTTGACCTTTTGTGGAACGTTTTATGAACAGGCGGAAGGTCTAGCTATGAGCAGCTCACTGTCACCTATATTATGCGAAATCTACATGTGTCGATTTGAAGAGAAATTTTTCCAGCTCGTGAAATTCCGGAATTAGTCAAACTTATATATTCCATTGATCCTTACATTCAATTCAGCTACGAAACACTGAAAACAACGGATGACTACCATTCCTTGACGTTCTGGTTACCCGTTCAAATGGATCTCTCGTAATTACAATTAATCGGAAGCCTTTCATTGTTCTCTCACCTCCACATGCCAAGTCCAATCAACCATGGCAACAAAAACTCAGTGCCTTTTACAGTTATGTATATCGCGCGATACATATATGTTCAATAAAAACGGTTTGAAAAAAGAGCTTGATTTCCTTAAATGTGTGGCATACTGCCAGGATACAATCCTTGCATTCCAAAAAGGATCAAACAAAATTCTGTAAGCCGAAGCCTATCTCCACGTTAATTCCTGTGATGTGCACATTACGAGAGAATTTTGCCATTATTCAATTTTCCCGTGACTTTGCCTTCAAAATTTCAAAATTTTTCAAAGCCTTTAATTTTAAAGTCATTCTTAAACCCAGAAATGAAACGAACTTTTTAGGATCAAAAGACTATGTTAAAGATAAAATAAAAACTCTTGGGGAA
Organism: Macrothele yani; assembly: GCA_039090855.1. NCBI lineage: Eukaryota > Metazoa > Arthropoda > Arachnida > Araneae > Macrothelidae > Macrothele > Macrothele yani. The sequence continues at coordinate 1,489,145 of CM076995.1, read as the reverse complement.
TTTATCAAATCCTATGTGAATGTGGCTCTTTGTATATAGGACAGACCCGTAGAACCTTGCATTTTCGATTGAAGGAACATAAGACCTACAGGGTGTCCACAATGTCTTGTTGCCCCCCGTGTAATAAGAAATGTGAGTGAGCTATGTATCTGTTGTATGATGCATATGTTGAGTTATGGCCTGTATTGTGTTTATTTACAGATTAGGTACTGGAACCATGTGTGATACCAGCGAATACACCCTGGAACAGCGGATTGCTGTCAGTGTCTTGGTACACGAACGTCCACACACAGGGAAGACAATGAGAGACGTGCGTGCCGATTTTCAACAACGATTCGACAAAGAGGCCTCTCCAAAACAGACTCTTCTGCGGTGGGAACATAAACTCTTCGAAGCAGGCAGCATCAAGGATAAATCACGAACGGGAAGACCATCAACCAGAGTGCAACAGTATCAAACTGTCAAGGAATCAGTTATCAGGTCACCGACGAAGTCGCTCCGCAAACTATCAGCGGTGCTTGAAATACCACGATCTGCATAAGCACATGAAGAATAACTTGAATTTACACGCATATCGCCCGATGTTCGTTCAGGAGTTATCAGACATCGATTTAAACCGCAGACGGGATGCATGTGCAATGATGCTTCAGACACTTGCCACAATCCCAAAACGGGGAAAGATCATTTTCAGTGATGAATGTGCGATATACCGCAGCTGTCGATCACGGAACGTTGTGTTCTGGTCCAAGGAAAACCCACATTATGTCGAAGAATCGGAACATCATCCTCCGCATGTCATGGTATGGGCTGCAATGAATAGTCGACATCTGTTTGGACCGATTTTCGTTGATGGTCCAGTGAATCAGACAACTTATCTGGACATGGTGCACACCTGGTTTGCGCCGCAACTTGGAAATCTTGGCATTCCGAATGGCGTATGGTACCAACAGGATGGGGCACCCGCCCATTACGCAATCGCTGTTTGGGAATACCTTGGTGAGGTCTTTCGGGATCGTTGGATCGGCCGAGGTTCGGCAGTGCTGCCCGCTCCACTTGAATAGCCACCTCGAAGCCCAGATCTCTGAACGTGTGATAATGTCCTTTGGGGTTTCATAAAGGAGGTTGTTGCACAGCAGCGCTACCAAACCACTGATGAACTTAAACAAGCAGTGAGACGTGCTTTCTCTCGTATCACCCCGCAACTGCTTCGGAAAATGTCCCACAGAACATGGCGTAAAATTATTCTCTGTCACGAGAATGACGGAGCACAAGCGGATCCACTGAATGTTTAAGGATGCCTCAACATATAACTCAACATATACATCATACAACAGATACATAGCTCACTTACATTTCTTATTACGGGGGGATGGGGGTAACAAGACATTGTGGACACCCTGTATATTCGGAACTGTGACTTAAAAAAGTCATCGATGACTAAACACTGTTATAAAAACGACAATAAATTTCTCTTTGAAGAAACTAAACTAATCGAAAAGCCAAATTCAACCACCAAGCTTGATATTTTGGAAGCTTTGCACATATATCCGAATTCTTCACAACTTGTTAACGACATGGGATCCACACTGTTTGTATTAAGCGCGTGGAAGCAACTAACTGAAACCCGTGACTGTGAACACCATTGATGATGTCATATACGATTTAAATATTTACGTCCCATTCGCCCTGATGAAGCTAAGCTAGAGCCAAGCGAAACTTTGGTCGACTTGAAAACTAAAATATTTGTGAGAAACATTGAATTTCCCTAATATATATAATCATCACAAGGACTGTAGTCTCCGATTTCAGGAAGCCACAATAAAAGTTTCGTCACCTTTGCTATGTGATGGCACTTTCGGTTAGCGTAATCTGTTGTTCAGAAACGTAAACTCCAAGTAGCAATGACACCACAATGTTTTTGAATTGCTCAAGTAGCTGTAGCGTCTGAACAAGGTTGGGCATTGTCTCGCGACGCATACAAAAACACCTCTTTATCACATTTGCAAAGATCATTGTCTCTGTTGCGCGAATAGTTCAGCTATAACAATTTAGTGAGAACAGTTTATTTATTAACTATTCTCCACAAACTGATTGCAGCGCACATTGATCGGCTCTCGTCCAAAGTAGAGACGAAAACTGTTCGCTGCAGTTACCATTTGAAAAGGCAGAAAGCAGTGTGTAATGTAAGACGTTAAAACCAGAAAGGTTGGTGCCTGTGTTGTCAAGATGACGACCATGAGAACAGAAGAAAAAAAGCCTTAAGAGCAAGAAAAATTGCAAAGAAAACCAACATTTCTTCAAAGTAATGTTTTGCCCATTCATATTATAAAGTTGTTTTTCAATTGGTTATCTCCTAAAGGTGAATAAAGTTTCATTTTAAAATTGCGTCACAGATTAATCATTTTAATATTTGGCATGAAATTAGACTTGAAACTACATTAATGAAAGTACTATTAATCGCAGACTGTAAAGTTCAACATGTTGTATGAAGAGTAGGTTTCTGTGTCTCTTTAAGTGATATGTAAAATGTTAGGCTATTCAGAGTCTGTCAGCATTCTTGATAATATTTCCAGAATATTCGGTGTTAGCACATCAGAGCAACATATGGCAGAGTATTATGTTCCCTACAACTAATACCGTTGTTTAAGTATTCTTGCTTTTTACCTTTTTCTTTTCCGTTTGCATCGCATGTTGTGTGATGACAGTCACTCGATAAATGGCGTAACATTAAAAAGAGAAGATTTATACATGATTTGTCAGTCATTACATGTTATTAATCGTACTTTCTTCGAGCTATGCACCTCTCCCATTAGTAGCAATGTTGTTTAAACTGATAACATTTTCTACCGAACTGACAGCAATAGCCTTCATTAGTATCTGTTGTTTTAAATGTTTAATACTATTGAGAATATGGCCGGCAGGTAAAACCCTTTCGTTCGCGAAATTATTAAAATCTTTTAGAGATAACTCATTCACTTACATAAACTTATGCATGTAAGTGCATAAGTTTACACAGTGCTTGAAATTTTGTTCACTGTCCAATAATGTAAAGTGTATATGCAAATTAATTACAAGGAACAATACATAAATTACGTAGAAAATAGTAAAACAATATTAGTGATCCGATTTATTGGCATTGGAATATATAAATAAGCGTTTCCAAGCTTTCGAACATCAACCAGTTGGAAGTTAGACAGAAACTGTCTAACGTTTTTGAAAAAGCCATCTGGTTGATGTTCGAAAGCTTGGAAACGGTTATTTATATATTCCTTTGCCAATAAATCGGATCACTAGTATAGTTATACTATTTTCTAGGTGTATATGCTTTTTTCAATATGTTAAACAGCTCTGAAAAAAATCTATAGTATATATTCATTATTTTGTACAAATAAGCAGTTTCTGGGACTTTATTATTTGATCATCGAAAGGAAGATGAGTAACCTTCATGTTTTCCGTTTCCTTCGTTAAGAAAAGAAGCCTTTACGAAATGCTAAATTAATTAATTTATATGTTTCAAACACTTCTGCCTCTATCTAGAAACTGGTAGATTTCAATCATTTGAGCTAAATCCCTAGTGAGATGTGGATTTTCCATTTCTTTTATCGCACCAATCAGGTCAATCATTTAAAATATTGATAAAGTGCTTTAAAGACTTTTTGAATAGATACATTTGGTTTATCACCTCAAGCTGTTCATCTAGAACTTAAACACTGACCATTTTCGATGACTTTTTAATCTTCAATATACATACGTACATGTACTGTTATGAATTTTTATTAGAAGTACAGTACAGGTATTGAACATTTTTGAGAAACATCTTGAAATGATTAGCATAAGAAACTGACAGAATGTTAGGATATTACTGTCCACAGCAACTGAATGTCATGGCTCAAGTCGTACCACACTGTCAGTGCAATAACTAATTGCATTTCATGTCAGCAGAGCCACGCTTTTTTCTAAAGTACATGTAGAAAGCAAAGTGTATAGGATATTTTGCATTTCATTCGTTCTGTTAAACATATCAAAGTATAAAGTTAAGTCCCGCAAGGGTACACTGCTTTTGCATTCAGTTCTGCTAAACACATTAAGATCAGGTGGCGCAGTGGTCTAAGAGATAACTTCTGATCATTCGTCCGAGATGGGTCCAGGTTCGAATCCCGGTGCAGCATGGATGTTGTGTTTGTGTTACGGCACTGGATCGCTCCCTTCCCTGGAACCAGTGACTTTAAATTAGGGGCGGGCGACTTCTTATAGACCACTGAGTTGCTCACAGTAGTCGTTAAACCACCGATAAAAAAACTTTATTCAAAGCCCTTTTTATGAAGGCCTGCTTTTTTTGACGTATTGTTGATGCAATTTGCAAAAACATAGCAATCTGCTTCTGATGTAAGGATATCTTTAATATCTAAGCATTTCATCTGAAGATCTCTTTTTTTTTCAGTTATATTTTGTACCTTAAAGAAATTAACAAGATACAAACAGGAAAAATACGAATTGCTGGAGATCAAAGAACCATTTACTGTATATTTTGCAACAGCTATTTAATTGTGTACCGCAGCCACGTCGTGGGAAGTTGTCGATGAATGCCGCGTAATATAAAATGCAAGATTTTAGAACACGTAAGAAACAAAGATGATTTTTTTGAAAATAACGTGAGTTGACATCCCAAGCAGTATTAGGTGAGTTTTTATCAGGCAATTATTTGGTGTGCCGCAGTGTTTCTATCTTTTAATAAGCATGCCAAACCATTGGTAGTTCGTAGAAACCATGTCATTGAATGTTAGCTTTCTGGAAAAGATTTTGATTGTTTCCCTGATGACAGTCACTTTAAAGTTCGTGTTGTGGAAATTTGTGTAAAGTTCTTCTAATACTATTCCATACAGGAGTGGCCGGGCAATGAATAACTTCTCTGGCGAGGGCTATATTCTGTATGTCCTGGTTGACAATTTGCACGTGTTCTTTACATCTAGTATTCAAGGATCACTTTGTCATTCCGATATACTCTATATCTTTTCCGTGTTGTCAGGATACACCAACGGTATAGCGCACACACTCTCCTTTCCTTTCTCACACTGTCTCTTCTTGCAACTTGATATTATATGTGATAACGGGGTTGGTGCTTTCATTGCTATTTAGATGCTGTACTTACGCAATAAATTCCTCAACCAATATGTAAAGCCTGGGGCATATGTGATGGATATCATTTAATTCGTCTACTCCATGTTTCCATATGAAGAATACACTGGCGGAAAGTGAAAAAAGAACACCAAGAAGGAGACGTCTGATACCAACGAAATTTATACAGCATAATAACGGAATACAGGGGATAACGTGATCAAAACATTATGGCAAAATACAGCTGTATTTTCTGGTAAACTGAAAAATAACATTTCCATGTAACATGATTAGTACGAGGATGAACCGCCATGAACTGCGTCACACTGTGCAATTCTGGCATGGAGTCTGTCGTACAGATGTTGGATATAAGTTTGGGGTATTGAGTTCCAAGCATCCTCAACCTGGACGCGTAAATCGGGGATGGTCGTGGCTGGCCGTGGAGACCGGATAAGTCGTTGTCCCATAAAATCCCACACGTGCTCAATGGGGGACAAATCCGGTGAACGTGCAGGCCACGGAAGTTGTCTCACACCCTGAAGTGCATGTGGCGTTGCACGTGACTTGTGTGGGCGTGCGTTATCTTGCTAGAAAACACCACGATGGACAGACCTTACAAATGGCACAACAACGGGCTGAATGATGTTGTTGATGTAGGAGGTGCTGTTTAACGTACCCGGTACAAACACTAGTTGTGTACGGGAGTGATAGCTGATCGCTCCCCACACCAGGAGACCAGGTGTAGGCCCTGTGTGTCGCTGGCGGATGCAAGAAGGGTGGAGACGCTCTCCTGTGCGTCTGCGAACACGCATATGGTCATCGGAGGCTCCCAAGCAGAATCTGCTTTCATCGCTGAACACGACAGATCGCCATTGCGTTCTCCAGTGCAGACGTTGGCGACACCACTGCCGCCGTTCCTGACGGTGGGCTGGAGTCAGAGGTACGCATGCCAGAGGCACACGTGTACGTAGTCCTGCATCCAGTAGACGGTTGTGGATTGTTCGCACAGTCACCTCATGTGCAACAGCAGCTCGGATTTGCGTCGCAGTGGATGTTCTGCTTGACAACGTCGCTCTTCTTATGCGCCGATCGGTTCGCTCATCAGACCGTCGTTCCACGTCTTCTCGTGTAGGAATGTTCCTCGGACCATCTACGCCACCATCGTACCACCACCGATACTTCCCGTCCAATTCGCTCCGCAATACGACGATACGACCACCCGGCCTCGCGGAGTCTGACTAGACGACCTCGCTCAAAGTCCGATAACTGCTGAAATCGTACACGTCTTCCATGTCCAGGCATTTCAGCTTCTTCAGGGTCTTCGCACGTGTCCGTACGCCGACGAGTAATTACATTCACTTCACCGTACTCCTTAAATACCACCGACGATAATTTGCATATTATGCCGTGCTGTGGCGTAAGCGCTCACCGGTTCGTCCCGAAATTAACATCACACCTACGTAAACTCGACCCCATTAACATATGTAAATTTCATGATCGTTCGCCAATTCCTTCTTGGTGTTCTTTTTTCACTTTCCGTCAGTGTATATCATCAGCGTAGCGGATTGACACGGGGTTTCTTCATACAATTTAGAAAGACGAGATCTTCTAGCGGTCTAAGTACTGCTTCTACAAGGACTGAAGATTGAGGTGAACTCATCGGTGCCCCTTTTGTTTGTTTGTAGATGCCTTCATCCAACTTAAAATAGTTGTGGTTAGTAACTAGATTTAAGGCGCCAATGATTTTCTTAGTTTGGGTCAGTGTGAATTCACGGAAAGTGAAGATTATTTCATCAAGGTTTCCAACAGCCTCTGGTATTGGTACAGACGGATATAAAGGCACTATATCGAAACTTCCCATTTTATCCCTATCAAATATTGTCAATCTTCTTGCGCACTCCACAAATTCGTTTGTTGAGTTGATTACGTAATTCGGAGTTTTTTAAACGTTGAGATAAAATTTAGCTAGAAATTTTTCTAATATGTACGTAGGAGATTTGTTCTTTGCTACTCTACGTCTAAGGGCAGGTCGAGGTTTGTGATTTTTTAATCGTCCAAACAATGGTGGAATTGCAGGGTCAGAAGGAAGCTTTGCTGACATTCTAGTAGTTTCTGGCAGATCTTTCCCGAATCCACCAAGCGCGGCTGGTGAATGCGCACCTCCAGGAGGAAGCGATCTCGCAAATCAAGTGCTCAGCGCTCCCACCTGATCTGAATCACATCGAACATGCTTGAGGCAACACAAATGTACTGTGCGAAGAAGCTGGAGTTCACCGACATTCTTGGACGAGCTCCGGAGGGCCACCATTAAACAGTAGAGCACTTCAGATCAAAACCGCCTCAGCCACCTACAGTAGTACACAGGAGACCGAGGATGATAGGTGCTTCCGAGACTGCTGCGGGTGGCGAGATTTCATACTGAGGAGACTTTTCTTTCGTGTTTTACTATGAACAACCAAGTGACTCCCAGCGCCGTATGTTCGGAAGCTGCCATCCGATGTTTCTGTGTAAGTGAATTTTCTGTGCAGTAGTTTTTGTCCTCTCATTGCTTCATGCCACAGTTCTCCCTTGGCATCCGGTCAGACAGTATATCAGATATCCGAATGTTGTAGCACTTTTTTTTTAGGTGTGTTGATCACACATTGTTACCACAAGTCTGAGGATTGAGTTTCCATACTCAGATGCGGTTTCCAAACTTGTTCCTCAACATGACAATGGACATGGGTGATTTGTTTTTACTGAATAATTTACTTCAGTGCCTTTATGACCATCATCAGGTGCTTTATCTTTGATTACCACTAAAATACAATTGTAACACTTCGTTGCCATTCACTGTTGGCAACTGTTAGATTAGGAAATAAAAATTACTTACATTCGTTTTCAGGCGCATTTTAAATAACAAAAGAGAAGACAACACAGTTAATTCAGTGATTTAAAGATGGAAAAGCGGACGCGCTGCTTTTTTTTTTTTTTGACGGAAATTCACTTGTGACTCTATTAAACAAGATTGCTCCTTTAACTTGAGCCCTAGAAAAGGCAGAGCACCTTTGGGCTCTTGTACTAGTTTGTTTAAACATAGAAGGGGTGAAGCAAGAATACACGTGAAGTGCGAACTGCGCAGAACACTCACCAAAAGTCATTTATTCCCTGATAGTTTGTAAGTCTAATGTGTTTTATACATGACAGGTTAATAAAATCATGCAATGCATTGATTATGATAAGCTTTCCAACATACTAGAAATCATTACTCAAGTTATTACTCAAGTTATGAAGAAAATGGCTGTGGAATAAATCTCACCCCTGTGCCCTGACCTTTGATCCCATTTCGATGATATTCAACAGAACTGGTTCAGTATACCTCCGAAATAACATGATAAAGTTTTGTCGCAATCGAAGCAATGTTACGTAAGTTATGTGGCATAAGAGCTATGGAATAGATCCCGCTTCTGTGTCATAACCTTTGACCCCATTTCGCCCATTTTCAACAGAATTCGTCCCCAGGCAGGCCCCTATAACATACTAACATTTCATTCAAATCGAAACATTTTTACGTAAGTTATGACGCATAATTGCGATCGAAGTGATTCCGCTCCTATGTCCTGGCCACCGCTCTTACGCTACCAATGTTCCTTGCGCCGGCTTTATCCCGTCGCACTTAGACGTAGTGGCTGCGCTGCTTACGTAGCCACACACACACACACATACATGGGGCCTCGCTTCGCCCCGCCGGACCAACTCGCCTCCTTCGCCGCTTCAGCGAAAGGATGGTAATTCCACACTGCAGTAGTTAAACTCGGACCTGATCTTCGACTTGGCTTCGCTTCTCATTGGAATGACCACTGTCCACTCGCAGACTTCTTAATTTCTCTGTAACTTTGCTTTCATTGGGCCAACCAGTCGCTAATTTCCATTAGTCATTAACAAGCGGATTTAGGCATTTCGCTGTCTTTGGCAAGCTGGCCTCTCCAGCTGCCCTTGAGTTGTCGTCTCCGTTTCTTACCAAATGCGGGGAGGTTCGCTGCTTCATTTATCCCAATTCATATAGCCGATCCAAGGCATCTAGCCTTTCACATCGGAGAGCGTATAGACAACTAAACTTTCTTCCTTATTTTCATGCCAAGTGTGAAATCTTATTTTTCTGCACGGACCACACAGAGAGCAATTGTTCTCGAAAATGCCCCAAAAAATCGAAGAATTTACGATTATTCGCTAAACCTTTTGTCCCCCATCTTCATTCATTTCCACAAGTGGCCCTCTTCGAAACGTAACTCTTTCCCTGTTTAGACTGGCCGTCAGCGGCAACCTCCGATTTACGACCTAACAGAGCGCTAGAAACTCTAGACGAGCCCGAGGAAGAATTCTTCGCCTCTTTACTGTCCTATCCATAGATAAAATTTTCTCTGCTGTTTACACTTCGATTCCAATCAAGCCTCAAACATAATTAATACTTAATTAATTTCATACATCCACCAAGCCCATTATTACTAAATTAATGGCGGCGGTGGGTCGTAACATAATTATGGTTATGTTTAGAAAATATTAAGTATTCCGAGTTATAATATGAAGTTATTTTAATCAATGTTCATTTTCATCCTTGGGAACACATTAATTATGAAGGAAATGTGTACAAAAGTTTTTCCATTGGAAGTATAGGAAGCAAAATTACTTGACGTCCACCTTAATAATATGGGATAAGGGCGATGGAATGGATCGCAATCCTATGTCCTGACCTTTGACCCCATTTCGTCCGTTTTCAATAGAGTTTGTCCCCAGGTCGTCCCCTACCACATACTGAAATTTCATCGAAATCGAACCATTTTTACGCACGTTATGACGCATAAGAGCAATGGAATGCATCCCGCTCTTATGTCCTGACCTTTGACCCCAATTCCCCCATTTTGAATAAGGTTCGTCCCCAGGCGGTCCCCTACCACATAGTAAAATTTCATTGAAATCGAACTATATTTATGCACGTTATGACGCATAAGTGCAATGGAATGGATCCCGGTCCTACGTCGTGACCTTTGACCATATTTGTACCATTTTCAATAGGGTTTGTCCCCAGGTGGTCTCCTACCACATACTAAAATTTCATCGAAATCGAACCATTTTTACGCCAGTTATCGTGTGGACAGACGGACGGACGGACAAAGCTGGAGCATATACGCTTCTTCAACCTACGATTGGTAAGCGTAAAAACCCGACGAGCAAGCAAATTTAAAAAAAAATGAAATGAATTGTTATTTTCATTATTTTGTTTTTTCGAAATGAATTGTTATTTTCATTATTTTGTTTTTTCGAAATGAATTAAACTGTATTCTACGCTTGCAAGTCAGCAACGGAAAGGCTGGAAACTGAGGCAAAAAGTCCCACTTCATTCTTGCGAGTAGGTTGTAAAAAAAAAAGTAGAAGTTCGGTTAAGCGGCTGCGTGTCGTTATGTGCATGTTGAGGGTCACGGAGAGTGATTGTTTCTGTATGACTTTTAATTTTTATACAGAAATAATTCTTAATAACCGGTTGCTGAAAATGTTGTTGACCGAGAGCACTGATTCATCATACACGTTTCTTAGATTCATAAGCTTTTGAAATAAACTCTTCTATGAATCTCGGAAGAGTTTAGTCCTGCTGACCACAAAAACTGGTCGCCCCGATGGCGCAGTGATCTCAGCGCTGGCCTCTGACCATTAGTCCGAGATAGGTGTCGGTTCGAATCTCGTGAGTGTTTGTCTTATGGCTCTCTCCGTTCCCTGGAACAAGTGGCCCTAAATTACGGACGGGCGACGGCTTATAGCACATCTAGTTGCTCTCACAGTGATCGTTTACCACCGTCCCCCCCGCCCACCCACACAAAAAAAAAAAAAAAGCTCTGGTGAAATCTGTCACGCGCAAACTGTTGACGTTTGATTTCCCCTTCTATGTTAAAGATATGTACTGCAGTGTAATAATATAATAAACAAATGATTCAAAATATATTTTAAATCAAATTTATACTCGGAAAGTTCTATTTTGTTTTCTCTTAAGAAGCTGCCATAACATTCTCTCTCCATTTCACTCAATGATTTCATTGTACACTGAAAGAACAAAATATTACGTACACCCCGGTGAAAATACGCAAAGCAGCAGGACAGCAGCAAATCGCGGTGTGCAGGAAAACCGGTTGGGGATATAGAGTTGGTCGGTACGCACAGGAATACATTCCGTCAAGTGCCAGCATGGGTCGAGGACGAGACTTACGTGAGATTGATCGAGGTCAAGTTGTGGGAGCCAGGAAGGCCGGATGTTCAATCAGCGCAACGGCGAAACTGTTAGGAATTCCGCGATAAACCGTAGCAAGTGTGCACCAGGAGTATATGAAATCCGGCAAAACCGATAACAGGATAAATTGTGGCCGTAAAAGCGCATTGAATGATCAAGGGTGACGACGCTTGGCCCGCATCGTCATGGACGTCACCTGAAATTCTCTTTTCCACCCTGCATACCACCCAGTTCAAAATGGGCCGTTTTTCAGTATATTAAAATTTTAAATATAACCTGCTCTTTGCCAAGTAACAAGTCTTGTGTTTTATTTCATGTAGCCCTACGTATCTTCCCCAACGAAGTACATTGTTTACGTCTCCAAAAAAGGTTATCAAAATAGCACTGCAGGACCATGAAAATTCAGTTGTTATCCACCCTTCAAATTCCTTAGTTTGAGCATCTTTTTCTTGTTTGTGTGGCCAGGGCTAATGAGGAGGGTGGATAGGAATTCATTGAGGGGGTCACTACTAATTGCTCTGCTGTTAGTTTTCTTAACAAAATACGAGATTTCAGCACGGAAAGTGGAGTCTAAAGCTACATCAGAGCTCTTAAGACTGTCCCGGGACAGTGAAAGTGCAGAAACTGGCTGACGACTGCTTTATACGAGAGGAGTGCAGGGCGAAGTCGCTGGCTCGAAGAAGAAAGTTAAGGAGGGGTGAGGTATTGTGTCTGCCGAGCACAACGTTAAAATTTGATTTAGATAAACAAAAACGACATTTAAAAAAAATAAATGTTTCAAGTACAGTACTATTTTTCTAAGCAAAAATGGAAAATTTTGAAAAGAAATTTAAGACAATGCGTCCAGGGCAAGCAAAGAATTGAAGACTACATTCCACTAACACTTGTATCTTACACCCGTGGCGTAACTAGTCAGGTCCATGTATGTATGTGCATCCAGGTTGTGGGGTCGGAATTGCACGAATTCCTTTGTAGCTGGTAGTGAAAAGCATTGAAACCGCCCCCGTGGCGCAGTGGTCTAAGCACTGGCTTATGACCATTCGTCAGAGAAGAGTCTAGATTCGAATTCCGGTGAGGCATAGATGTTGTGTTTGTCTTACGGCACGGGCTCTCTCCCTTCCCTGGAACCAGCGATCTTAATTTAGGGACGGGCGACTGCTTACAGTTCATTGAGTTGCTCACGGCCGTCGTTTAACTTTCAATTAAAAGAAAAAAAAACATTAAAACATTTTTTCAGTAGAAAAAGAAAAAGTTGCTATGAAGCTTGCCCAACCAAAAATAATGCTCGCCCACCCGTCGTCCATCCTGATTTCGAAGTTTAGCGACGTCCCTGCGCATAGTACAGACGAATCGGAAGGCTTGTTTGCAACAAATCACGTCACAGTTTAATGGGGCATCCTCAAACCTATGCTTAAAGACAATCCGTCGACACATGACACAACTCGGCTGGGTCACTCCACGACCGCATCGTGTCACGATGTTAACGACACAGCATCGCATGATTCGGCTGCAGTTTGCGTAGGCTCTTCGAAACTGGGGCATGGATGATTGGAAACGCATCATAGGGTCTGACGAATCCCGTTTCACACTGTATCGCGCTGATGGCAGGCAGCGTGTGTGGCGTAAACTACCCGAAGCTATGGAGCCACATGCCAATTTAGTGTACTACAGGCCGGCGGAGGCTGTGTAACTGAAGCTATGGACCCACATGTGTAACTGAAGCTATGGACCCACATGTGTAACTGAAGCTATGGACTCACATGCCAAGTTGGTGTACTACAGGCCGGTGGAGGTTGTGTAACTGAAGCTACGTACCCACATGCCAAGTTGGTGTACTACAGGCCGGTGGAGGTTGTGTAACTGAAGCTATGGACACGAAGCTATGGACCCACATGCCAAGTTCGTGTACTACAGGCCGGTGGAGGTTGTGTAACTGAAGTTATGGACCCACATGTGTAACTGAAGCTATGGACACACATGCCAAGTTGGTGTACTACAAGCCGGTGGAGGCTGTGTAACTGAAGCTATGGACCCACATGTGTAACTGATGCTATGGACCTACATGTGTAACTGAAGCTATGGACCCACATGTGTAAATGATGCTATGGACCTACATGTGTAACTGAAGCTATGGACCCACATGTGTAACTGAAGCTATGGACCTACATGTGTAACTGAAGCTATGGACCCACATGTGTAACTGAAACTATAGACCCAAAGCTATGGACCCACATGCCAAGTTGGTGTACTACAGGCCGGTGGAGGCCGTGTAACTAAAGCTATGGAGCCACATGTGTAACTGAAGCTATGGTCCCACATGCCAAGTTGGTGTACTACAGACCGGTGGAGGCTGTGTAACTGGAGCTATGGACCCACATGTGCAACTGAAGCTATGGACCCAAATGTGCAACTGAAGCTATGGACCCACATGCCAAGTTAGGGTACTACAGGCCAATGGAGGCTGTGTAACTGAAGCTATGGACCCACATGCCAAGTTGGGGTACTACAGGCCAATGGAGGCTGTGTAACTGAAGCCATGGAACCACATGTGTAACTGAAGCTATGGGCCCACATGACAAGTTGGTGTACTACAGGCCGGTGGAGGCTGTGTAACTGAAGCTATGGACCCACATGTGAAACTGAAGCTATGGACCCACATGTGCATCTGAAGCCATGGACCCACATGTTTAACTGAAGTTATGGACCCACATGTTTAACTGAAGTTATGGACCCACATGCCAAGTTGGTGTACTACAGGCCGGTGGAGGCTGTGTAACTGAAGCTATGGACCCGAAGCTATGGACCCACATGCCAAGTTGGTGTACTACAGGCTGGTGGAGGCTGTTTAACTGGAGCTATGGACCCAAATGTGTAACTGAAGCTATGAACCCACATGCCAAGTTGGTGTACTACAGGCCGGTGGAGGCTGTGTAACTGAAGCTATGGAGCCACATGTGAAACTGAAGCTATGGACCCACATGTGTAACTGAAGCCATGGACCCACATGTTTAACTGAAGCTATGGACCCACATGCCAAGTTGGTGTACTACAGGCCGGTGGAGGCTGTGTAACTGAAGCCATGGACCCACATGTTTAACTGAAGCTATGGACCCACATGCCAAGTTGGTGTACTACAGGCCGGTGGAGGCTGTGTAACTGAAGCTATGGACCCGAAGCTATGGACCCACATGCCAAGTTGGTGTACTACAGGCCGGTGGAGGCTGTTTAACTGGAGCTATGGACCCAAATGTGTAACTGAAGCTATAAACCCACATGCCAAGTTGGTGTACTACAGGCCGGTGGAGGCTGTGTAACTGAAGCTATGGAGCCACATGTGTAACTGAAGCTATGGACCCACATGCCAAGTTGAGGTACTACAGGCCGGTGGAGGCTGTGTAACTGAAGCTACGGACCCACATGCCAAGTTGGTGTACTACAGGCCGGTGGTGGCTGTGTAATTGTTTGGGCAGCTTTCACGTAGTCCGGCCTGGGTCTCTTGGTACCTCTTGTGTCTTCCATCACTGGTTCCTGCTATATGCATCTCCTGGCCGACCATCTCCACCCTTTCATTACGTGCCTCTGCCCGAAACAAGTTCCGATCTTTCAACAGGACAACGCTCCACCCCATCCGTCTCGGCTAGCGACCGACTGCCTCCAGGAGCATAGCAGTGAGTTTACCACACTCGCATGGCCCCTCGCTCACCGGACATCAATCCCATAGAGAATTTATGGGACATATTGGAACGAGCTGTTCGTGATCAACCATCCCTACCTACATCTCTGCCTGCTCTACGACAAACACTCTTAGATTGTTGGTCAGCGATACCTGAGTCTGTGTTTCGGAACCTCATTGCGTCCGTACCACGATGTTTGGATGCTGTCCTGCGTGCAAAATGTTGTGCCACACGCTATTAGGTTGGAGTACGTAATAATTTGTCTTTTCAGTGTATGTGCAATAAAAATAGAGTTGTGAGGCTTGATAGCTCTACAACACAAGTACTAAAGACAACAAGAAGCATATGGTAAGAGTAAAGACAAACGCTCACTTTTCTTTTTTATTAAATGGAATATTATTGAACCAACTAATTCTGACTATATCGTATTGAGAGCTCCAAACCAGAAGAGTATTGGGAAAGCAATTTTACTCTACTAAGGACTGAAAGCTCACAGTCTTGATGACTTTGGTGGCTTAAAGAAAAAAGTATTTGGAGTGCATTTAACGACGCTGAATACTCATTTTCTCCGAGTCCAGTGACTTCGGTTTGTTGCGTGTTTACTAACGTACTATTATTATTTTCTTTTTGTTTCTTATTCAAATTAATTTCTCCCTTCGAAGGCCAAGGTCAAATAATTTTGGATAAAGTTCTTTGTTTCGTTCTTCTGTTGACGTAAACAGCTTTACGTGACAACCGTAAAAGTACATGCAGACAGGTGAAAAAATGAAAACAAATACCTGTACGTATTGCACTGTGATTATGCTGCTCCCCATAATCAGTGGACATTTAGAGTAATGAAAAATACGCAGACTTACCAAACGATATCTTTCGATGTCTATGTAAATGTCAGTATCAGGAATGTTTCCTAGGAACGTTTTCGAAGGTCTGCAACGAAAGGTTTCTTCAAATCGCATCTTCATGTAAATGTAAGCAGAGTAAGTGACCGTTACAATAATATTAATCGTAAATGAAATGACATTTAACACATTTTATCAAATCAAAATATTCTGCACGGTCAAAGAAAGTAGTAACTGTTTAATACATATTTGTTAGCTGATCAGATCAGAACATAAACTAGATACTGTAATCGTCGAATGAAAATTCCGAAAATTAAGGATGCTGTTTAGCAGCATATATTGAGCAACAAATGAGCACAAAGTTAGATAAGAAACAGCAGTATTTTATATATGCACTGCTAGTGAGTGGAGTGCTTCTTTCGTATTCCACATGTTCTCATTCGAAGGCTGAAGAACATATAGCGTCTTTCAGGCTGTTTAAATTATGCTTGACTTTAGCGCATGGAAATCAGATTTATTCTTACGTTTGATGGAAACTAGACTCTGCGAGTGTTGCCGATAAAAGCTAGGGAAAGGGGGCTAAAAGAAACAATCTTGTGCTTTTTGCGGCTGTGGACTTGACAGATTTTGAACAGAATTCTTTAATGGAAACAGCTGCGAATCAATCCAGTAGTTATAATGTTCTTTACTATTTGAAACGTGAATATGTAGCTTTTCTGAACACTACGTAACCTTCAGTTTTCTCATTCATTCACTCGAAGTGAAACAAAACTGCTCAAATAAAGTTCCAGAAAGACTTACAGTTCGCTTTTTATTCCATCAATATCGCGTAAGCACTTCACTCGGATATTCCAACACTCGTGAAGAACTAATTCACAACAGTACTAATATTTTAGAATTGATTAATGTATATTAGTTAGTAGAAAACTTGATTAACAAACTACAACACTAAATATATAACAACACAACTCGAACAACCAGACTTCAAGTAAACGCAGCTTCAGCTTAATGCAGCGTCCACGATTATGACATCACACTACCACCACCTTTTTTGCTGCTTGCTTCAACATTATCTCTCGTTCTTATCTGTCAACATGCACACGTTTTGCACTCTGACCTCAAGACTGTTGCCAACGTCATTCAGCGAGTGAGAAAATATAACGGTAAGGAATAAAACGCTTAAAGAGAATCAATTCAAATTTACATCGAGAGAGAAACTAAAAATGAAAGTTAAATTAGAATATGCATCATATTGTGTCATTTATATCACTGGGGTTACACGAGCTCTATTTACTTCCTGAAGCGCAGTGACTTTTGTGATTGTCAAGGTGAAAGTTCGTGATCGTGTTTGAAGATTTTGAGAAAGTGTTTTTTAGTAATTTCGGCCTTATACGATATTTTTGAGCAAGATTCTCATTCCAACTCACGTGCTCAAGGATGACTTCGAGGCCAGTAGTCAGGTAATCAATCGATTGCTTTTGAAACTGTCTATGTTACGGGCTTAACGGCTGGTCCTCGTTTGGTGAGTTTGATTACAACTGATCGTCGAATGCGAGGTGGCTAAAGCACAGGGCTTTCTGCCTAGAGTGATGCTGGTGGCAACTGCATCATATGTAGCTGTATCGAAATAATCGTAGAATAAGACCAGGCACTCCAATACCGGACCGTGCTACCTAGTAAACTGACTCATTTCAAGGACACTAGGATTTTGGTGAAAGCGGTTCTGTACCCAAAAGATGCACTCTGGCATTAATTTCCTACTTCATATTTTACATTTACAGGGAGTGAGACAAGGTGACACCATATCTCCGAAGCTCTTTAATGCGACATTGGAAAATGTCTTTCAATCACTGAACTGGGAAAACAAAGGGATAAAGATTAATGGAAATTATCTAACCCACCTTCGTTTTGCTGATGACGTAGTCATTTTTGCAACTACCCCATCAGAGCTGCAGAGTATGATCCAGGAACTTGCTGACAAGAGTAAAGAAGTGGGATTAAAAATGAACTTTCAGAAGACAAAAGTGATGTTCAATGCTTTTACAAGAAATGAAGATTTATCGATTGATGGAGAAAAACTGGAGATAACAGATACGTATGTTTATCTTGGACAGCAGATATCAAGTGAGGGTCACATTGATGAAGAAATTAATCGGCGTACAAAACTTGCCTGGAGAGCTTTTGGAAGAAACAGCATAATTTTCAAGAGCAATATGCCATTATGTCTTAAAAGAAAAGTGTTTGATCAATGCATCCTTCCAGTGCTTACGTATGGTGCAGAGACGTGGACCTTAACTAAAAGAGACATACAAAAGCTGCAGACAACTCAAAGATGCATGGAGAGGTGCATGCTTGGTATAACCAGGAGAGATAAGAAGAGGAACTCGTGGATCCGAAAAATGACTAGAGTGGAAGACATCATGATCAGAGTTAAATCCCTGAAATGGCAATGGGCTGGACATACTGCCAGAAGGACAGACCATAGATGGACAGCCGAAATTTTAGAATGGATTCCAAGGGACAGGAAAAGACCCAGAAAAAGACCACATGGGAGATGGGTGGATGAAATTCGTAAATATGCGGGAGTGACATGGAGGAGACTGGCACAAGACAGACCGTTGTGGAGGAAACTTGGGGAGACCTTCGTCCAGCAGTGGATTGATAATGGTTGACAATGATGATGATGATGATTTTACATTTTAAGTGACATTTACAGCAAACATTACTTAACAATTATTATCTGTACTAATTTAATGGGTAATTACTGAATGCAGGATTCTTTAGTGTGTGTTACAGTACATCGAAAGAACTCTATTGTACGATTATGATCAGGTGAACTAAAACGACTATTTTAGAAAGAGTATTGCGTAATTCCTGGAAAAATTAACAACAACTCATTGTGCATGGTGGTTAAGTTCATAGACATATGCACTGACGCACAGACCCTTAGAAACTATCATTTTTAGAATTCCATGAAAATACATGACATACTTCAGCAGTTGCATCTTTTCATTGGAGGTTTAATGACCACCGTGAGCAACTCAATGGGCTATAAGCAGTCACCCGTCCCTAATTTAGGGTCATTGGTTCCAGCGAAGGGAGAGAGCCAGTTCCTCAACATCCATGCCTTACGGGATTCGAACCCGGACCCCTTTCGGACGAATGATCAGAGGCCATCGCTTAGACCATGCACTACGCCACCGGGGCGGCGCACTTTTTATGAAACTATTGCAGATCGAAAATTGAATCCAGAAATCAGTACTGTTTTAAAACATTTTACATATTCAGGACATCTAACCGCCTTCACGGACTGTGATTTATGAGTTTTAACTGTGATAAACACGTTCACCTTCACAAAACGCTCTGAAGATGGTGAGATAAATCTCAAAGCCGTGTGAACATTTGCAACACTTTTTATCAAATTTTTCGCTGTATGTGCTTACGACCTTGCTTTTCTGCAATAGATTCCTTGTCTGCATACATGTGTGAAAACAAACAGAAATCTACTGTAACAACTCTGCTTTCAATCTCGTAGTCCAGGTGCGGCGTTCAACGTCCCACTGTCGCCGCACTCGCCGGTGGTGTAACGTCAATGGTAATCGGAGCAATGGGCGCCGTGCGACAAGTCCCCGCTCCTGCAGACGACGTCGAACGGTACGTGCTGACACAGGTTGTTGCGCAACACACCCTAATTCTTGCGCTAACGTTAGTGATGTGGCGGTGCGAGCCGTCAATGCCCACCGCACAACATGCCGGTCGTCTTGTTCGGTGGTGTGTCGCGGCTGCGGCAATCGCTCACGTCGGTCCTTCCGTCCCTCCTGCACCCACCGAATCGATACTCGCCTCATTGTGGCTGGATGTCGTTCCACATGGGCGCCGATGTCTCGGTACGATAAACTGCTGTCGCGATAAGACACTATTCGCCCTCTGTCGAACTCCGAAACGTACTGGAATGACTGCCGTATTCTGTGACGAGGCACCAGGAAGCTTCCCACTCACAGGTCCTGCAGCACAACGCACTTCCACTACTTTCACCTCGCCTTCTGTGAACTCTTCTTATAGTGCTTCCCGGTGGCCTTCCGGGCGCACATGATTTGAATATGCCCTGCAATGCTAATCGTTTGCATGTCCTCTCGCGGGCAACGCATGCTGCGAATTTCAGGCCAATCGGATACTTCCTTCTTGGTGTTGCATTTTGGGTGGCTAGCAGTGTATATTGTAACAACTCTGCTTTCAATCTCAGAAACTAGATAAATGACTTTCACTGTGCCAATGATATGGATAGAGCCTACAGATCATGTAACAGATTGCATTTTTTGTTTAGTGTTTCCTCTTAAGCAAGCGTTTTCAGAAAAGAAAAAGTGGACAATTAGCTACCCTGCTGTACTTCCAGTACCACACGAACAAGACCTTCCTGTACCTGAACGCTGAATGAGTATCATCTTGAGTGATGATGATGATGGGGACGACGGTGGTGCTAGAGATGCTGTTAAGTCTTCTGAGCCAAATACTTCTACCGACCCTGAGTTTAATGTCGATTTACCCTCTACTGAGCCACATAAAATCATGCAAAATGAGCTGAATGGTCTCATTAGAGATTTGTATCTTTCTAAAAGTAAAGCAGAAGTTTTGGCCTCAAGACTGCAGCAGTGGAATCTTCTGGAAAATGAAGTAAAATATCTATCAACAGGAGTAGGCAAAGATTTAACATCTTTCTTTTCAATGAAAGACACTCTTGTTGCATGCATCAATGTAAATGGCCTAATGAAGGCTCTGAACATAGAACACAAACCTCAAGAGTGGGGACTTTTTATCGATTGTTCTATTACACATTGGAAACGAGTTTCCTTCAATTCCTATTGGCTATGCAGTTCATATGAAATATTCTTACTGAAATACGAAATTTCTCGAAGTCATCAAGTATTGTGACTTACAATGGCAGGTTTTTGGGGAACTTAAGTTCATTGCCCTTTTACCAGATGTGCAACTAAGGTATACACAGTTTTTGTTGCTTTATTTGTGAATGGGACAATAGAACACGTGATTCTTATCACACACACAAATAGACAAACAGAAAATCTCTAGAGACAGATGTAAAGAGCGTCCAAAATAACCCTTTGGTTGATTCACAGAAGATTTTACGAGGGGCATTCAATAAGTTCTAAGCCTGACCTTGAAAGTTTTAGTTGGCGACTGACACAAGTATTGAAAAGTTTTGCATCATCCTTCAATTATATAACAGCCACACCACGTCGCTGTGTCAGCATTTGACACGGCGCCACAGTGCAATGAAGATCATAAGGTGACAATGAAAGAGCGATAGAGGAAATTGTTGAACGGAGTTGTGATTGAATATTTGAAGAAGCAAGGTGAAACGCCACTCAGTGTTCTATTCCGCAGTCAAAAGACGGGCTGCTCTCTTTAAACGGGGAAGAGACTCGTTGAAACACGACCCTCCCGATGGACATTCGGTGGAGATGGCCATAGATGAAATGTGCCTGAAAGTGGAGGACCTGGTGATATCAAACCGCCGAATCCGTGTCTTTCAGACTGCTGACGAACTGAAGTTAAGAATCGACAGTGTTTGGACAATTTTGCATGATAAGTTAGGAATGTCAAAGGTCTGTGGCACATGGGTTTTTCCAATGTGGACATCTGAGATGAAGAATGAATGTGTTGAAGCAGGTCGGGTCAACTTGACCGCATTTACCGCGATCCAGATTTTCCTATTAAAACATTGGGACTGGTGATGAGACGCAACTTCCCAATTGGGACCCTGATACTGGTCAAGAAAACATGTGATGGGAACATCATGGATCATCACCACCAAAAACAAAGTTCAAAGCACAACCATCTGCAAGGAAGATTATTCCACCATTTTTTTAAATAAGAAGAATTGCTGTTAATTGATTACTTGTCCCAAAAGGATCTGTGAATGCTGCCTAATATGCCGCGCTACAGTGACAATTGAGTGAAGCCATCAAGAGATGCCACCATTTTTTAAACTAAGGAGGATTGCTGTTAATTGATTACTTGCCCCAAAAGGATCTGTGAATTCTGCCTAATATGCCGCGCTACAGTGACAATTGAGTGAAGCCATCAAGAAATGCCACCATTTTTTGAAACTAAGAAGGATTGCTGTTAATTGATTACTTGCCCCAAAAGGACCCGCGAATGCTGCCTAATATGCCGCGCTACAGTGACAATTGAGTGAAGCCATCAAGAGATGCCACTATTTTTTAAACTAAGGAGGATTGCTGTTAATTGATTACTTGCCCCAAAAGGATCTGTGAATGCTGCCTAATATGACGCGCTACAGTGACAATTGAGTGAAGCCATCAAGAGATGCCACCATTTTGTAAACTAAGGAGGAGTGCTGTTAATTGATTACTTGCCCCCAAAGGATATGTGAATGCTGCCTAACATGCCGCGCTACAGTGACAATTGAGTGAAGCCATCAAGAGATGCCACCATTTTTTAAACTAAGAAGGATTGCTGTTAATTGATTACTTGCCTCAAAAGGATCTGTGAATGCTGCCTAATATGCTGCCTAATATGCCGCGCTACAGTGACAATTGAGTGAAGCCATCAAGAGATGCCACCATTTTTTAAACTAAGAAGGATTGCTGTTAATTGATTACTTGCCCCAAAAGGATCTGTGAATGCCGCCTAATATGCCGCGCTACAGTGACAATTGAGTGAAGCCATCATGAGTACACGGCGAGAAAAATTGCGACGGGGTGTTCTGCTTCTCCAGGACAATTCTCCAATCCACGTCGCCGCTGTTTCCATGCAAGCTGTGACAGAATTTGCTTTCCAACTACTTCCCCATCTACAGTATTTACCTGACCTCACCCCTAGTGACTTCTTCCTTTTCAAAAATCTGAAAAAAGACCTGTGGGGTATACATTTTGCGGATGACTTTGAACTGAAAGAGGCAACAACGTGCTGATTTGAGGAGAAAAATCAAACTTTTTTCGTAGCTGGGATTCGCCAACTCTATGATCGGTACAACAAATGTGTCCAAGTCAGGGCAGACCATGTGGAAAAATAAGGGTGTGTTTTTGAAGTTCTTTTTTTGTCTGTGTATGTTAGGCTTAGAAAAAATTGAACTCCCCACGTGCTTCCACCTCTTGACATTAAGTAAAGCCTCATAAAGATTTTTGTTAAGGTCATGAAGAAAGATGGATAGGCCTTCAAGTACCTTGGGGCAAAGTTTGCCCTACTGAGTGATTCAGAGGTTAAAGAAAGTGTCTGTGTTGGTCCACAGATTCGTGCCATTCTTAAAGACCGTCACTTTAATGAAATGTTTCAAATTGGCGAGAAAGCAGCATGGCAAAGATTGAAGGATGTTTTTGTTAAAGTTTTAGGATGCAAGAGAGCAGAAAACTATATATAGCTTATGGATGTCTTGCTTTTAAGTTATAGGAAACTTGGCTGCAACATGTAGCTGAAAATTCATTTCTGCACTCTCATCTTGAATTCTTTCCAGAAAACTGTGGAAATGTGAGTGATGAGCATAGCGAGCGCTTCCACAGAGACATTTCAGCAATGGAGAAATGGTAAAAGGGGAAGTAAAGTCCTTCCACGTAAGCATACTACTGTTGGATAGTCTGTATGGATGCTCCAGAGGTAGCCTACAAACGGGAAGCAAAGCGAAAGCGCTGAACATAAATTTGAAACAGCCTAGCCTAGGCTAAAAGTGCAGAAATAATTGTTTTGTACTGTATAAATTTGATTACAAAATAAATGCAAAAGAACTCTTAATGAATAGTTTAAATTAATGGGAAATTTAACCGAACATTTTGCCGCCCCGGTGGCGCAGTGGTCTAAGCGATGGCTTCTGGTCATTCGTTCGAAAGCGGTCCGCATTCGAATCCCGGTGAGGCATGGATGTTGTGTTTGTCTTACGGCACTGGCTCTCTCCCTTCCCTGGAACCAGTGACCCTAAATTAGGGACGGGCGACTGCTTTTAGCTCATTGAGTTGCTCGACCATATCATTTATTTATTTTTTAAATCTGTAAACACGTATTTGTGATTTTATTATATATAAGCTGTATTTCATAAACTTGAGGTAAGTAATTTTTTTCATTGTCATATATAATCTTTTACATGTAAATTCATGAATAAAGCGGGATACAAGTTTTTGTTTAAAAATCGTTGACCAGTGATATCAGATTTTAGATTATTTGGATAATGCCGGTAAGGTATCTTATCGAATCGGTGTTGTCCATTATGTTGTTCAACGGTTTCTTTAGTTTACCAGCTGAAGAAACCCCACTCGATGCTGTGGAAAACATGATTAATATAATAGCATTGATTTGATGTATCATTCACCCCACGACTATGGTGAATCCCATGGTGCCAATAAGTTCATTGCATATTTTGGAATAACGATATGAAATGTCTGTTATTACCTAATTTCCATGTCTTCGAATATTGTGTGCAAGAAGTGGATCATATTAAGCTGAGAGTTCAAGGAATTCAAGAAATTTCCACTATTTCGGTAGCTGTGCACCGCAGTGTCACCGCGGAAGGCAAACTACCTTTCAAAAAGAAATGAGATCACAGGAGCTAAATGCTTCAGTATTTCAGCAAAGTACCTAAGAGTTATAACTTTCGTGTACTTTAGTTCAGAGTCGATTCTAGTGCCTTTCTCACAAAAGAGCATCATTAACAGGGCACAATGCTGCCACCAGTAGCAATTGGTACGCCTTAAATTTCCTATTCAGGAAATACTGTTGTAAACTGATTTAAACAGCTGTATGTGAAAATAAACAAAGTCATCGCCCTTTCCACTTTTTTATTTAATTAACACACAGCAGCCGTAAAATTGTATTTCAACACCGCTGGGATCGAACCCCTGATCTCTGGATAATTAGCTGAGTGCGTTCACTTTAAGTTACGGTGCCACCAATCCATTGCGCTATGCATGTTTATCTGTCAGCATCTGACGGTGTCGAAATACAATTTTTCGGTTGCTGGGTGTTAATAAAGAAAAGCGTGGAAAGAGCGATGACTTTGTTTATTTACGCTGTCTCCATGTTTTGGCAGATTTTCAGCTGTATGTGAGCCGGCATGAACTAACAGACACACGTAGCAATGCATTTGACCTCAGGAGTGAAATATACATAATCAAAAGTCCCTAGTTTGCAAAATGTGCGGAACAATATTATTTGGTGACTTATGTTTGATTTCTGAAAATTGCCGCCTCATTAGTGAAAAGACTCAATCAATGTTTTGTAAAAAGACATTTTCCACATACTATTTTATCATCTTATTATTTGGCAATTGTCTCTCACTCATCTGAGTCCCTACTGTATTTTATTATATAAACAAAACTTGGTGTTTTTTGGGGGAAGGGGGGAGAGGGTATTTGTTATCATATCTGCTTCTGAAAAAATAGGTTTGTTTGGTGTTTCTGAGATTTGCTTTCCATGGCTGATTTGAACGTGTTCCTAAGATGTTTCTTTTTTTCCAGTTCTAGAACTGAAGATTCGATGGAACATTTTATATACTTTTATATCTTTCATCATGAAAATGATAACTTATGTTCTTTAAAGGCTGCTTTTTTGTCTTCCTGAACGTGCAAACGAAACACGGGATGTATACTTCGGAATCTTCTTTTCGTTTCGGTAGTATTTCAATGAACAATTAAAAGAGGAGAATTATTCCATGAACTAAGGTGTAAAGCTGAGGAACCCAAAATTATCGCACACATCTTGGATGTAATGATGACAGACATTAAAGAGCAGCGTTTATGCACATTAAAGGGCAGCGTTTATGCTTTCTGGAAAATTCTATTCATTTGCAACAGAGACAAAGACCTAACACCTGAAGGACGAAGAAGAGGAAGGGTGGAAATTATTTTTATTGAGCTTATTACTTTTAAAACAGACCCCCATTTTTATTTTAGTTATTTACATTTTTATTTTTTCTTACTCACAGCTGAACTCTGCGTGCGTATCGGCCTAAAAAATAACCTGTTGGTAACTATTACTTATTATGAAATTCCATTGACATTGCGATAATCGCTTTCGACGGAACTTCTATTTCAACGCTTATCCTGTTAATTTAACAGTCCATTAGAGGCCCGCATTTTCTAACTAGACGCTACTATTACTAAAATTCCAACATCCTTAGAAGACCTTTATTTGATCCTTCGTGTATAATACTTATATGAAAAAATCTACAGTGAAACACCATAAACAGCAATCATTTGCTGCTTTCTCATCTGGCTGAAAGTAAATAATAGGATTATTATATTTTCGGGAAGAAGAGGGAAATACTTACAATGCTGTTCGGTATACAACAGTAATTACGGAGAATATCACTCCTGCTAGAAGTCCATAACTGACATCCAAAAGTACGGTGCTAATAAATGTTACAAGCCACAGTAGCTGCAAGAAAAACAAAATTTTTATAACAACAAATTTATGCATTAGACAAATCACAAATAGAGATTAACTTGTTAAAGCAATATCGAGCACTACATTGTCCAGAATACCACCCTAAAAGATTCTGAAACAAATTCATGTGTGTCAGTAAATTCTGCAACAGCGGAGATGCAATGGCAAATAATTCAATTGCTTCGTTTTGTGAAGTATTCCGGTAACAAATGATGTTGAGGATCATCTGGCGCATTTCATCCCTGATTACATTAGAAATCTAAACGACGCACAGAAACGCTTTTTAAAGGTAATCCGACAGTAACTCGGGCAAACATTCTAATATTCATCATAGACTTAGTACTCTTCGTGTACTTCGTTAGTTAGGTCCTAAAGGTCTGAGATAACTGGTAACTTTACCAGTCTTCTTTTTGATGGCATATTACCGTATCAGTGGCCCAGAAGCTATAAAACCACATGAGTCACTTAATCTTCATGTGGGAGAGTAAATGTATTGACCAGAATCGTTAGCCCCACAATTAATCCATATTGAACTAATTTTACGAGTTTTTTTGTTTGTAGAATAGATTACCACAGTTGCTTAAAAGTCACCTAAATTTGGAGGGTATTTCTAGAAGTTTTTGACTTTTAGAAATACCCTCCAAATTTAGGTTAAATTCTCCTCATCTATCGGGGGAAAAACTCAGTGCGGAAAGAGTCTTCTTGTGATAAATGATCACCAAACTAAAGAAAGGAACAGTGAGTCAATAAGCAATACAATGTAATGTATACAGTTACGATGTCATTTACTATTGCTTTTTGTTTTAATACATCCTCACCGAAAATGCACTAAAATTTACTATAATATTACTTCTGAACGAATGCGATCGAACTCATAGTAGTTTATCTAAAAAAGAGTGACGAGATATTCACCTTCTATGTTGAATGCAGTAATGACAGTTGAGAAAAAAACAGCCGCCTCTCTATGGTTTAAACGGCAGAATTTTGGATCAACTGTGATAGAAGATTCATCACTGTTGTGTCAAATGTTACGTAAATACTATATTTTTACCCGGAAAACTCGTCGTGTGACAAAGGCTTACAAATTTTCTAATGACTACCCATGTTGAACCTGTAGTCTAAGTTAAAGCAAACCTATTTGGAAGTACTAAAACAACGCTTATTTTCTTGTTTTCTGCGGTGAATTGATTATAAAAAGCAAAACCTACACTGCATAGCAATCGGTTTCGTTACCTTACCGTAGGTTAAAACGAGGAAATTCTGAAAAGCAAGTGGTTCTATTTTGGTTTAAATAGTTCAGGACTATAAGAAAATGCTGGTAAAATTCCACCTGGAAAGGAATTCGAAAGTTTCGATGCAATAAGAATGGATGATTTGGGAAAGCGATTAGTGCCGACTTTATCAAACGAAACCAGAACTAGCGCTGAGTGGTTGTGTTTCTTTCAGAATGACAGAAAATTTTAGGAAGTGATTGATAGTTGGCAAATCTTGGGAGCAATGTCAGTAATTGTACGATTACTTGTAAGAAACACAAAGATCTCTCTCCACCGTTCTGTTAGAAAGGGATTCAAGATTATCATCAATTTCCAGGTTGTTAATCAGATAACCTGTTTTTTTTGTATATGATCAAAAGTGTTTCGTAGTGAACTGGATGCGTTGCCCTTACTGTAGTGAACAATACTCAAAGGTTGGACGAACTTGAAATTTTTACAATGTAAAAAGTTTGTCAGATGGAGTCTTTTAACCTAAAAAAAAAATCATGGATTTTCCGAAGCGGACTTTATTGAAAAAAGTAAGACAATTGGAGATATTCAGGCCTAGAACAGACAGAAAAATTTCACTCGCCAAAGGTTTACCTAATTTAGGGACATGGGAAAAGCACTCGGTCATTTGCTGCTGACAACAAAAGACTGGGTTTTAAAATACCTTGTAGTTAAGATCCCTAACCTGCTAAACCCATTGTCAAATGACACCATTATTGTAATTCAAAGAGGAGGAAACAGAGCTGCAGCAAAATCGGCGATGCTCATTAGAATTACAGTATAACCTGAAGCATCAGATGAATACAAACTGTTACCGCTGGCAAAACTGTGAAATGCCTGTAATGAAAAGGACAGAAAGTCGCTGATATACGTAGTACAAAGGGAACAGATTAGGTGATAGAACAGATTCCCAATCAACTCCTGCATTAAGGAACCGCACATGGACGTCAACAACTACGCGCACATTACGGTCTGCCAAAAAAGGTAACTCGAGAGCCAACAACGTAATGCAGATGACCAGAAAACCAGAGTTCATTTATGACTTTTCTTGATGCCTGACAAAAGCATATCAATCTTATCAAGAAATGCTTTGTAATATATAACTAAAGCAGAAATTTCGATTTCACCCCAGGTTTTCCATTATGACCTTTTAAACACGATCAAGTTAATCAAAATATTATTTGTTCATTAATATGAACAAAAGGCACTTTCACATTTACTTTATTAATGAATTTGGGAAATTCCAGAAAATAAAAGCTGCTCATTAACTCCTCTATAATATTGGCCAAAGAAGATATCAATGCTATTAGGCGATAGTTTGAGGGCAAAGATTAGGAATTTGTCTGGGGAAGGGCGGTACAGGTTTAACATAGTGAGACTCCAGCCTGTTTCGAAAATATTCTTTTTTTTTCTTTGACTTGATAATTTGAACAGACGTCAAAAAGCAGCACGCGGGATTTTATGACAGCAACAGAGTAGCTGTTCAAAGTATACTAACGTATCATTAATCTGGGGCAGTCAACATAACTTACGATGGGGGAGCGCAAAGAGAGACATGGTGACATAAGTTTGTGGATATTTCAGGACGAATTAACAACATAATTACAGAGAAATGAAAGAAGTGAAAATAATTGCAGCCAATGCCTTGGCCGGGGAATGAAACGAGCGACTAGAGTTCGGACAGGATGCTACGTACCATTCTATTCTACCAAATTTCGGTATTTGGTTGATCAATATCGTGCTTACTTTTATCGCTGATTTCAGTAAATGCTTATCTTATCTTGATTTAGACGGAAAGATCGATACTCAACTGTAAAAAGCCCTGCTTTTGAAAGTCGCCGTTTTATTGGACAACGGTTTGTCTCTAGCTTTATTAAAAATGTTATGGAAGAGAATCAAAGTCCACATGCCAATAAATAAGGTGCCAATAAATTTCTGGGAGCAGATGGATAGATCAATTGGAGAAAAGCAAACTTTTGACCATGAAACAATTGCCTAAAAATTTACACACCCTACTGAACTGGTTTGCAAAGCCACACTCCACAGATTCCAACAGAATGCAATTTAAACGCTATATATGGCGCAGATTTCATGATAAGGGAATGGCCAATTAAACTGAAAGTGAAACAAAAGAAATTTAATAGTTCAAAGGCGTTTAGTGAGGAACACTTTTCTTTCAGTGAGGAACACTTACCCTCGTTTGAGTCAGGTATAAAGACCTGAATCAAACGAGGGTTTAAAATCAGTGAAGAGCCAACATTGAGTCGAAAGGGTGTTTCTTGAGTCACACTGTGTCCCTTTACCAAAAAAGGTCGCATTATAAACACTTGACGGACCCTGAGAGAGGAAGGATTGTTGGGATGAGAGGAGCTGGACTTTCCTACCGCGAAATTGTCACTCGTACGGAACGAAACGCCAGCACAATGATGCGAGCGTTGGCTCAGACGACAGACAAGGCTCGGAAGCACAGAGATCCAGGAAATGGACCGCAAAATCCTAGAACTTCACAAAATGATAGACACCTCTACCACATGGAAGTGACGAATTTTCACAGGTCAGGCTTTGTCCTCCAGCACAGTTCGACGTCGTATGCTTAACAGTGGACTGGTCGCTAGCAGCCCATTGCTGGGCATTCTTTTGACCCTCAACCACAGACGCCTCAGGCTCCAATGGGGTTTCGAACACAGACATTGGCGCGCTGATTGGCAACAGGTCGTGTTTTCTGACGAGTTGTGATTCAACATTCAACCTGATGCACCATAATAGTCGCATACGCGTTCGAAGACATCGTGGTGAACGGCATCTTGCAGCGTCATGGTTTGGTATGCCATCGGGTTCAACTCAGGACTTCGCCTGATACAAATTGAGAGAACCCTCAACAGCCACAGATTCATCATAGATGTTTTAGAGGCAGAGGTGATACCCTTCCTTCAGAGTCCCCGTGGCGCTATATTCCAGCAGGATAATGCTCGGCCACATGGGGCCTGGAATGTTCAAGGCTTGTTCTGTGCACAGCAGGTGCCGTTTCTTCCCTAGCCGGCACATTCACCGTATATGTCTTCTATCGAACATGTTTCAGAAATGGTAGTTAAGCGACTGGCCCGTCAAATGCTTCCGCCAGTCACCACAAATGAACTCCGGTCTCGCATAGAAATAACTTGCCAGGTATTTCCTAGGACGACATCAAAAACCTCTTCTATTCAATGCCCCTCCCTATATAGGTTGTTATAGTGGTTCTCGAAGGCTTCACATGATTCTGAGTTTTGAAGCGAAAAAAGCTTTTATAGCTCTACAAATATAATCAATCGTCTCCTGTAACACGAGGAATCGGTGATATAAATTTCATTTCCATTGCGTGATTCTTTCTTGGTGTTGCACGTTTCACAAACAGTAGCGTCCATTTGGCAAAAGTATATATACATGTATATCGAGCGGTCGGTGAAATGGGTGACCTCTCAGACTTCCAAAGAGGACAAATCGTGAGAACTTGTTTAGCGGGACCGCTTGTAACCGTAACAGCCAAATTGTTTGGTATTTCAAGAGCAACAGTCCTCACGAATATGACTGCGTACGCAAAGCATAGCAGGACTTAATCGGCGAAGCAGAATAGTTGGCGAAAACTGAGATTGAATGAGAAGGACCGTCGAACAGTAACAAGGATTGTATCCAAACAACACAGAACTGCTGCAGTTAAAGTGACAGAAGAACTCTATATCCTCCTCGAAAACCCTGCTTCCACAAAAACAGCCCGCAGAGAACTTCAGAAAGCCAACATCCATGGAAAAGCTGCAATTGTTAAACCTTTAATCACAGAAACCAACACAACAATGCGAAAAAAATAGTTTCATGAGCATAAAACCTGGACAGCTGATGAATGAAAACATATGATATGGTCCGATGATTCCTCATTTACATTATTCCCAACAGTAGGTCTGGCTTATATATGGTGAACCCCCAAGGAAGCGCACAATTTGGAATGCTTGGTTCCAACTGTAAAACATGGGGCTGGATCTGGGAACATTTGGGCGACCATATCTTAGTATTCGGCTACCCCTATCATTACGCCACATAGTTAAGTTACTACTAACGAGTACTTGGCCATTCTAGAAGATCAAGTGCATTCTATAGTACATATAGTGTTTCCCAACAATGATGCCATTTTTCAAGATTATAATGTGCCCATATACACAGACAGAACAGTTCAATCTTGGTTTGAGGAGCACCAAGATAAACTTCAACATCTGCATCTGCTCTGGCCAGCACAATCACCTGACTTGAATATCATAGAACCACTGTGGACAGTTTTGAAGGGCAGTGTGAGAAGCAGATTCCCTCCTCCAACACCTCTGAAGCAATTGGCTGATGTTCTGATCGACGAATGGCATAACATTCCGTTGGAAACTATTCAAAAACTATATGAATCTATTCCAAGAAAGCTGGATATATATATACAGTATATACATTGTGGGATGTAAGGTCAGGTGATGCGTAACATCACAGCCTCTCCTTGACAAATGTCAACCCCGCCTTCTCGTGGTGCATCCTGTTCCCACTAAAGGGGTTTGACGACCGCCCATAGCGGTATAACTGTACCATCGGGATTAGAGGAAATTTATCCCACACTCACCAACCCGCTTGGCCAGCGTGGTGAGTTATGGCCAAACCCCTCCAAAATGATTCCACAACTTAAATCTTGGCCCTCAGTCTCCGGCAGCTGGAATGTACCTGGCCAAGGCAGCGGCCAGTGCGACATGAAGGCAGAGGGTGCTAAGAATCCCCGGAGGACCGGACTAGGCTGCCATCTGATGCTGACCTTGGCTACTTACAACGGACGCTCCTATCTTCTGATTCAAGGCTTCTTGAATTGGAAGAGGAACTACAAAGGATCAAGTGGGACATCGTGGGGCTAAGTGAGGTAAGGAGAAAAGGAGAAGATCTCATCGAACTGAAAAGTGGACATCTCTTCTACTATCGTGGGACAGATACTGGCAGAACTAGTGGTGTTGGATTTATAATAAACAAGAAACTGAAGGATAAAGTTGTAGAAGTTGAAAGTTCCTC
The DNA here is from genome assembly GCA_039090855.1 of Macrothele yani. Taxonomy (NCBI): domain Eukaryota; kingdom Metazoa; phylum Arthropoda; class Arachnida; order Araneae; family Macrothelidae; genus Macrothele; species Macrothele yani. The sequence continues at coordinate 1,456,528 of CM076995.1, read as the reverse complement.
TGACAGAGCTGCACGACTTGTTATCAAACTCTCGAAAAGATACCAGGCTCAGATTATTCAAACTTATGCACCCACCACAAGTCATCCTGAAGAAGAAATTGAAGAATTTTATGAGGAAATTTGTCATCTAAATAATAAAGGTAAGCAGCACTTGAAAATAATTATGGGAGATTTCAATGCAAAAATAGGGCAACGGCAACAAAATGAAACTTCAGTAGGTAAATTCGGTCATGGCAACAGAAACCAGCGTGGAAATACTCTCGTTGAGTTTGCAGAGGCAGAAGGGTTTTTCATCTTGAACTCCTTCTTCAAGAAAAAGCCACACAGGAAATGGACATGGAGACATCCAAATGGGACGACAAGTGAAATTGATTTTATTATGTGTAACAAAAAATTCGTCATAGAAGACTGCAGTGTGCTAAACAAGTTCAACACAGGTAGTGACCATAGATTGGTGAGATGTAAGATGCACCTCAACACTAAACTTGAACGTGGCAAGCTCATAGGACAAACAAAATCTATTGACATAACCAACCTTAAAAAACACCATAATACCTTCAAGTTGGAACTGAAGAACAGGTTCTCTGCTTTAGAAGGCCTAACATCGGAAGAAGTGGACATCTCTGAAGTTAACAGAAAAGTAACCAAAGCTCTTATGGAAACAGCAACAAAATTAGCTGGGTCTAAGAACAAGTTGCATGTGAACAAATTATCAGGAAAAACCAAAATGTTGATGCAAAAAAGAAGAGAGATGAGGACAACTAAAGAAGATGTGACTTCCAAAGTGGAATATATAGAGCTATGCAAGACAGTAAGAAAAAGTATCACTGAAGACTTAAGGAAATTCAACTGTGAACTAGTGAGGAAAACAATTGAAAACAACCAAAGCCTAAAGATAGCAAAGGGACATCTCAGTAAGGGAAGAAAACAGATTATGGCACTGAGAAAAGAAGATGGTTCTGTAACAAAAAATAGAGGCGAAATTTTGACAAGAGTGAAAGATTTCTACTCCAAATTATATGAAAGGGATGATATATGCACTCCAGACATCATGAAAGATACCAGTACCAGAGTTCCTCCAGTCCTTCCAGCAGAAGTTGCACATGCAATCAAGAACATGAAGCGAGGAAAAGCTCCAGGAGAAGATGGAATTACTGTAGACATCATACAAGAAGCAAGTGGAGAAATCGAAACAGTACTCGCCCAAATTTTCACTCGATGCCTTAATGAAGGAAAGATTCCTGAGGATTGGAACACCGCTACAATGATCCTGCTACATAAGAAAGGTGACATTGAGGATCTCGGAAACTACAGACCTATCAGCCTCCTATCAGTGGTTTATAAAATCTTCACTAAAGTTCTTTCACACCGCTTGAAGGTAACACTGGACATGGCTCAACCGAGAGAACAAGCTGGATTCAGGAGTGGCTACAGCACAATAGATCATATCCACGTACTGAGAGAACTAATTGAAAGAGCGAGGGAATATGAACTTCCATTGTGCATGGCTTTTATCGATTATGAAAAAGCCTTTGATTCGGTGAAACCATCAGCAGTTACAATGGCTCTGAAAACCTGCGGTATTGAAGATGCATACATTAATATTATTAATAACATCTATGAAAATGCAAGTGCAAAGATTAGGCTGTTTGAAAATACAACACACGTAAAAATTGAAAGGGAGTGAGACAAGGTGACACCATATCTCCGAAGCTCTTTAATGCCACATTGGAGGGTGTTTTTCAGTCGCTGAGCTGGGAAAACAAGGGGATAAAGATTAATGGAGATTATCTAACCCACCTTCGTTTTGCTGATGACGTAGTCATTTTTGCAACTACCCCATCAGAGCTGCAGAGTATGATCCAGGAACTTGCTGACAAGAGTAAAGAAGTGGGATTAAAAATGAACTTTCAGAAGACAAAAGTGATGTTCAATGCTTTTACAAGAAATGAAGATTTATCGATTGATGGAGAAAAGCTGGAGATAACAGACACGTACGTTTATCTTGGACAGCAGATATCAAGTGAGGGTCACATTGGTGAAGAAATTAATCGGCGTACAAAACTTGCCTGGAGAGCTTTTGGAAGAAACAGCGTAATTTTCAAGAGCAATATGCCATTATGTCTTAAAAGAAAAGTGTTTGATCAATGCATCCTTCCAGTGCTTACGTATGGTGCAGACGTGGACCTTAACTAAAAGAGACATACAAAGGCTGCAGACAACTCAAAGCAGCATGGAGAGGTGCATGCTTGGTATAACCAGGAGAGATAAGAAGAGGAACTCGTGGATCCGAAAAATGACAAGAGTGGAAGACATCATGATCAGAGTTAAATCCCTGAAATGGCAATGGCTGACATACTGCCAGAAGGACAGATCATCGATGGACAGCCGAAATTTTAGATTGGATTCCAAGGGACAGGAAAAGACCCAGAAGAAGACCACATGGGAGATGGGTGGATGAAATTCGAAAGTATGCAGGGGTGACATGGAGGAGAATGGCACAAGACAGACCGTTGTGGAGGAAACTTGGGGAGACCTTCGTCCAGCAGTGGATTGATAATGGTTGACAATGATGATGATGATGATATACATTGTACAGAAAATATACAGTATAGTGGTGCAACCAGGAAAGATAAGAAGAGGAACTCGTGGAAAAGGAAAATGACATGATTGGAAGAATGGATAAGAAAAATGACATGACTGGAAGATTGGATAAGGAAAATGCAAGAGTGAATGCATCGTGTTGGTGCTGTATGCCTGGTGTGAATACACTGATCCCGACGCCTCTCCTCTTTTTGTGGGCGGACACAGATGCGGTCATCGCTTTTGCTTAAACAGCAGTGCGTTTCTTCCGATAATGCGATATTCTGTCATTCGACATGCCGTTCCTTCGTTTGATGCACTATTACAGCCTGACAGTTCGTTGTTGTGGAGCCAAAGGTAGCCTGAGGAAAGGCCGACGAGCCTGCAGCAGTCCTAACTGTAATTACCGGCGACATAGTGTTACAGCTGACACGGGATAATGCTTCACAGTTCGCTACTGCTGTGCCAACGCCGTTGATGATGCAACACGGTCACTAAAAGACATCTTCATGAGATGATGGTTGTCCCTCGGCGTTCTCTGTGTACGACGTCTAAAACCTTCTCTTATTGTCCTACGCCCTTCTTCTTACCATTCCCTGCATATTTGTCATGACGGACACACTGTGCCCTTCACGATAGGAAATCTGCCGGAGGGAAGCATTGCAGTCTGTCATACCGATAACGTGAACTCTGCCGAACTCACTGATGTGACTGTTCGACTGTCTTGACACGGCAACGATGCATCCTTAAACGCTGTTGACTAAACAGTGACATGTCGACAGAGTCATGCGACACATATAACAGAAAAACGGCCGACTGCTGGTGCGACGTTGCGCCATCTCATTCGCCTGGACGAGGATAACAATCATTATCTATGAAGCCAAAATGATAACAATTTCTGCGATATTGCCTGATTAGAATATCCTTTAAAAATCAAAATCGTAGCTCGAATCCATTCAGCTGTTTTGGTTTTTATGAACATGAGTGTACACACACACATATGCACCGATCAGCCGAAACATTAAAACCACCTACCTCATATGATGTATGTCCTCCTCTCGCGGATAAAAGAGCTCTCACCCAATGAGGCATAGATTCAGTGAGATGTTGGTAGGTAGCTCTTGATATTTAGCACCATGATACCATGACTGCAACAAAAGATTCAACAGCTCCCGTAAATTACATGGTTGGGGTGATGCTGCTCGTACCTCCTTCTCCAATTCAAAGCGAAAATGCTCATTACAATTCATGTATTCCTCTTAATGTTCTTGGAACCATTCCTGAACCTTCTTCGCAGTCTGGCATGGCATTGTCTTGTTGAAAGACGCCACCTTCACCAGAAAATACAGTCTCCATAAAGGGGTGTACTTTGTCAGCCACGATGTTCAGGTACGTGACAGTTGCCAGAGTTTGCTCTACAAAGATAATGGGTCCAAGTGTTCCTTAAGAAAATATTGCCCAGACCATCACACTCCCTCCGGCCGACTGGATCCGTCCCGCAGTGCATCCAGGTGAGAAGGCTTCCTTGGGTAAACGTCCCACACTAGCTCGTCCGTCGACATGGTGTAACAGAAAACGGGATTCGTCGGACCATGAGACCCTCTTACAGTCTTCTATGGTGCAGTGTCGATGATTACGTGCCCACTGCAAGCGTTGACGACGGTGAACGTCTGTGAGCATAGAATAGGGCTGCGGCTGCGGAGACCCATATCAAAGAGCGTATGATGAACTGTGTGTTCGGACACATTGGGCCCGTCATCACAATTGAAATTATGGGTAATTTCAGCCACAGTAGCCCCCTATTGCTGCGGACAAGACGAAATAGCCTGCGCTGACCTCTGGCATCAATGAGGCGTTGCCTTACCGCGCCTTATCGACGGCTCGAAGTGTCACCCTTTTTGGACTACCTTTGACAGGTACTAACTACTACATAGCTTGAGCAGCCTACCAGCTTCGCTGTTTCGGATATACTCTTAACAAGGCTTCTTGTCATAACGATCTGGCCTTTGTCGAGGTGAGACAAATCCTTTGTTTTTCCCATGTTGAGACGAAACGTAATACTAACTGAAAAAGCTCTGACCCAGGTGTTATATACATATATTATTCGCGACCTTGGCACGTCACCCTGATTGGCTGCACGGCCGCTTATTTGCATAACCTAGAGATGGTTTTAATGATTTCGCTGATTGGTGTATATTTAAATGGTGAGTTCACTAAGCCAGCGAAGTTAATTCTTTTTGGTAAGGCCAAACTTAAAAGAGAAGGAAAGAGTGGGGGAGGAGAGAATTTCTTTAACAGAGCTCTCGCTGATAGTCGAGGATGTATGGGAGGCTTGGAGGCTGCAGCATATAGTTTTTACAAGGAATTTGAACACGTTTGAGGGTGACAGTGGTAAACGCGAAATCGGAATATTCTACTCCATGAAGCACACTTCTATATGATCAAGGCTCCTATGGCAATATGGTGATAGGGAAGGAGAGTGAACTGGCTGCACAATAAATTCCAGAGCACGCAATCCCAGTAGGATTATTTATCAGAATTCGAACAAGAATGCTGCATTTTCAGAAAGTTTGGCACAATTTAGATCGGGCAGTGAAACAGAGACAAGTGTTCCTTTTCCAGTTATGTTGCAATATTATTCGGAAATAAAAGAATCAATTCAACTTCTCCTGATCTTGTTTTTATCCTAAGGATTTACGCATGCACTTCCATCAGTAATGCCTCTGGAAAACGAAGTTTTTTTCTTTTGAAAACCAACTAAAAGTATTTATATGAGGACATGTAGTTTTCAGAAAGAATGAGTGCATTTGCAGCTTTGTCATTTAATTCAAAGCATTCAAGGGACACCGACATTTGATGTCATAATACACTATCTACCAACAAGTAATTGGACACCCCTGCAATCGACGATATCTGCGGTCCTGATACACGTCACGACCGCCGCCGTTAAATATCGTGTGGGAAACAACAACGCAACCAGTCGCATGCAAGATGCCACGCAGTTCGGAGCTCTCTTATTTCTAGAAAGGTGTAATCGTCGGGTATCACAGAAATGGCCGATCCATACGGGATATATCCAGCAAGTTGAAGTACCCAAAACCGACAGTGGCCAACGTGATTGGCAAGTGGAAGATGAGAGGTGACTGTCGAAATGTGCCCCGACCCGGCAGACCTACAAAACTGGGAGTTAGAGACCGACGGGTGCTGGCCAGAGAAATTCGGAAGAACCGCACCAAATCGATGGGCCACATCCGTCGGAAGTGTCATCAGGCATCCGGGAGTGTTTTGTCGATGAATAACATCCGTAAAGAATCCCATCTGCTCGGTTATCATGGACGTGCTGCCCCCACAAGCCTTTCATCACCAAGTCCAATAGCGCTGCTCGCTTAATGTAGTGCAAAGAACGTCGACAGTGGACCGTTGAACAGTGGAAACAGGTTCACTGGAGCGACGAATCAAGGTTCACCCTCTACCGTTCGGATGGCAGGGTCTGGGTTTGGCGTCTGCCTGGAGAACGCCTCCTGCCGGAATGTATTGTACCAACTGTGAAGTTCGGCGGCCGTGGAATTATGCTATCGGGGTGCTTCTCCTGGTATGGCACGGGACCCTTGGTTGCAATTCCTGGTAGACTCAAGGCCGACCAGAACATAGGAAGCACCATTTTGGATGACCATGTGCTTCCTATGTTGTGGCAGTTTTGCGGGGTGGACCCATGTTACTTTCAGGATGACAATGCCACCTGTCATGTCGCGAGGTCCACCATGGCTTGGTATGGTGACAATGGGGTTAATGGAATGGACTGGCCTGCGCAGAGCCCGTACCTTAACCCTATCGAGCACCTCTGGGGTAAGTTGGAGCGTCGACTTAAGGAGTGCTCCCACCGTCCGAAATCGGTGAAGGAACTGACCTGTCTTCTCCACGCCGAGTGGAAGAAAATACCGCTAGCCGTCGTACGACGCCTGGTTGAGAGTATGCCCCGGAGAATCGCAGCTGTAATCGCCGCTCGTGGAGGCTCCACCAACTATTGAAGGTGAATAAACTTCGTTTTCCTTTGCTCTCACAGGTGTCCAATTACTTGTTGGTAGATAATGTAGAAGAGTATGCAGCAAAGAAATCGAGAAAGAATTTTTTTTAGTTGTAAGCAATTTTATAAATTTATGTTTCTTTATTTCCCCGTTCTCTCATTCATTCAATTGATTTACAATGAATATTGGTAGCAACACTATATTTTAAAAAAATCAATCCTAAAAATAGTTAGAATAAGCATTGTTTACTAAACATAGTATTGTTTACTAAACATAGTATTGTTTACGTTGAAAATTTAGATGCAAAATTTGCAGACAGATGTTTTATAAGTATGTTAAAACCAAGCAACTTCATTTGTAAATATAAAAATTCATGGTGAAATGAAGTTTCAAAATTAGGCAAATTAAACTTGCGAGAAAACGATATTTGAAATTTTTATGTCGATGCCCAGTTTTAAACAATATAGGTGCTAAAAGATCTGCAGAATTGTTTTTGATAATGTACTAATTTTTTTGCGATTAAAAAATCTATATAGAATGTAAATATCAAATTTAAATCGGAAGTAATTTTTACATTAAAATGTGTTTACTTGGCGGCCGTATTTTTCTTGGCCGAGGGCACTGTAATGTTTAAACCCGACTCTGACTGCATTAGAGTTACTATCATGCCTAATTTGTTAGTGTAATCAAAAGTTGAAGTAATTCATTAAATATAACTAAAAATAGATCTATGGATGCACAATATGTCAACGTACAGAAAGATTTCGCAATTTTAACTTCATGATATGGGCCGGTTTTTCAGTGCTCTAAATGGTAGATTTTTAATCCGAATCTTACCCTATTAATTCATGTTCTTTTCATAGAACACGGACACAATGGGAGAGTGTGCATGTTGGACTTTAAAGGTGCGAATACAAGGGAGAGACATAAAGTACCAAACACAGCACGATTCCCGAAAGGAAGAAATACTACAAAGAGGGGTCAGCAGTGAGCTTGATTTGTCAAAATGGAACCATCCATTTCAGCCTGGCGTAAGTGTAGTGACTGGACAGCAAAGTGCGCAAATCAGGAACAGCAAAAAATTACACATACTAAAACGGCCGAAATATTAATAATAAAAGTAAACAGGTCGCCAGACAACAAGTGTTTGAACAAAATGAGACTGTCAAAGATTTTAGGGAATAAATGAGCAAAATGTTTCTGGAAACAAAGCTCTGTTACAGCTATTAATATCAAGTCACCCCATGTTAGAAGCCAGGGCTGGCCATGAGTGGTCACTCAGTGAGCTAGTGCTCTAGGGTATGCCTGAAGAAAACCAAACTGGATCCCTAACCTTTAGGACAGACTATATGAGGGTTTACGTTAATGGTTGCTAGTTGGGGCTTATTACAGGAGCAGCCTCTAGCGACAATAGCTCTGCACTAGACGGATTTTCAGCAAATGATATTTCAGCAATGCTCTAAAAAAAGAAAAGTCCACTGCATACGTGACAACAGTTTTGACATAAAGGTGAACTTGTGAACTGTAAACGAAATGAATAAAAAAGTTGAGAAAGCTCAGTGAATCATCAAGTTTAGGGAAAGGAGGGTTATGTGAGTAAAGAAGCAATATTAAGTCCTTTTCTACTGAACTCCTCATGACAGGGTTAACTAATTAGTCAAAAGGAAAAGTGAAATATCTTTGCATTACGCAAAGTGTACAATTTTTCTGTTCTTTTTTTTTCTTGGGGGTTTAGCTATCACCATGAGACTCAGAGGGTTATAAGCAATGGTCGAATCCTAATCTACGGCTACTGCTTTCAAGAAAAGCGTAGAGCCAGCACCATCAGACAAACACTTCGTCCATCGTTGTCTGGACTCGAACCCGAGCCCAACTAAGACGATTCGTCAGAAGCCAGTGCCATCAGACAAAGACGCCATCCATACCTCGTCTGGGTGTCGAATCCGGGCTCAAATGGGATGATTGGTCAGAAGCCAGACCACTAGGCCACTGGGTCGACTCAGTACAGCTTTACACCACGAACTTTATTTAAAATACTCATGCTACATTTTTCAGAATTGCTCAATGGAAAAAGAAAAACCAAAAGCAGAGACAAATATTTTGTCTTCTTACGCTACCGAGATCAATTACCTCACCACGAAATCAAACGAATCAGTCTCTTTAATTCAGTGCTCATTAATTTATGTTTTGATGTGCTCCAAGCAATGGGTTTGGAAATACAATTTGCACAATTTTCATGTCAACTGTGACGTGTGTTTTTGCGTATTCTCAGCTTACTGTTTCACGGGAATTGGGCTTCCGTTGTCTATGACGATGCCTTTGGGCATTTGTATCTCGTTGAAGGTCAGCTTGTGGCAACTGGTTATGTAACCATGGCAATGCTTTTAGCTTCCAGATCCTATCTTGATTCATCTGCCTCGTTCCTGTTTGCCATAGCTCCTTAAGTCGAACATGCGGTTTCACACCGTGCAGTTAGAAATCCACTGATTTACCGTTCTTGCATAAAAACGGACTTAAAACCGTTACTGAAGCGCTCTGTCACAAACGGATTCATCCTTTCCAAAGACGTTTCATTTATTCATGAAGTCAATTAATTTCTTAGAAGTATATCAAAACCTAAATTCTAAAATTTAAGGCATAAATTCTTGCTTTTTGTTTGCTAACTTATATCTTCATTAATTTATTTACGAGTAATCAATAAAAAGAAAAGCAAAAGTAAATACTTACTCTTCTATGGAAATAAGTTTTAACATTATTGATCAGCCTCTATAAAAAGAAGGGAAGATTTAATTATTCCCTTTCTTCTTTTAAAGAAAGCGTGAAAGAAAATTTAAAATTAACAACTTACAGAATCAATTTTTGATACTTTCCAAGCCTTCGCAAAATCTCTAACTTGCAAAAACATTGCTTTCAAAGCGACGAGAATAACAGCAGAAAGTATGCACTGAAACGAAAAAGAACAGTAAGAAACGATATGCGGTTATTCAGAAAAAAAGTTTAAAGAAATTACTGTACAGAATGAAGCAATCTGATACTGGCAAACTCTTTCAAAAATATATTAACAAAAAAGGTGGTTTTAAATGTTTAATGAGAACAAATGCAAAATATGCAAACACAAGTCATCATTTGGGTGCACGGCTACGCGCATTGCGTGCGCCCCAAAATTGTGTTTGAATGTCAAATACCAACACTGTAAGGACAAATTTTTTTTATAGAGGACCTGTTTGCTCTAATTTTCAAGTAATCAGAGTTCCGTTCCTTAACATCAATCAGCACAGGTTTTCTTCAAAGCACTGTTAATTGCTCTTAACACATCGGATCTCCAAACGAGAATTCCACCTTAGCTTTTGTGGAATTTCATGCTCGATAGCAATAACTGTTGCAGCGCTCAATGCTTTCAGTCACCCACGGAGCATATGTATTTCTTCTCGCAAACCCACAGCTGAAAATGTAGCTGTGACGTGGATTCAACGGCTATTCAGTCCGCCAATCTGTTGGGAAATTTTAGATCAGGGCACATAAGCACTTTAATTTTCTTGTCAGAGATCTTCACACTGCCTGATTACTGTTATTATTTAAAGGATATTTAGCAACTGTTGCGTTGCGACATTCATATTCCAAACTACTTATTGTGTTTATAGAAGTCCCTCCGCCCCCAGTAAGACTTGGATGCTCACTTTCTCTGGAATCAATGGCCCTAAATTAAGAGGGAACATTTTATTGCGGCGTTCGATGGTTATGGGCTCATTACACTCGGAAGAATAAATCTTGCCCTAGCTATGGAAACGAAGATCATTGCTCGTGTTCATCATCTTCTAAGCATATCAGTATGTCCATAGCATTAGGTGATTTATTTAAATATGATATAAAATACTGTATGTATATAGTTTGGCATTCAGTGAAAGACTTTAATGATCTCGGTGCAAGGTGAATCATGTTACAGTCAATAGGACACCATTCTCAAGACTTTCTCGAATATTGCCATGCAACGTGGCCGAGCGCTTTTTTTTTATTTAATTTTTATTGAGGGAAAAATGTGGAACCGGTCTGCAAGAATTAACTACGCCGCATCACTTGGTCAGTGCAACTTTTACAAGTTGCAAACAAAGTACTCCATAATGATCTTACATATTTTTTCTAGACAAAATAGCCAATTTAAATCACCTTCATAAGAGTTATCGTCTGTTGAAACTTTAGAAGTCACGTTACTTATATAGAAACGCCATTCATGAAGAAACTTCAGGACCGGGTTAAACTACACAACCCGGTCATGTCTTAGAAATCTTTTTGCAGATGAACGTACGTATACGTCACTTACGCAGCGTATATGAAAAATATGTGGTCACATGGGTTACCACCTGATCTAGGCAACTATTTAAGACAGCTTCTCGTCAGTAATCGTCAGTAGTGTTGATCCCAGTGGGAAAGACAAAGTATCTTTCAGAGTTCGATAAAGGACTTTTTGTAGGCACCCGTTTAGTTGGAGCGATGATTTTCAAAACAGCAGAACTGACTACTTTCTCCGGGTCTTCAGTCAGTGGAAAAATGACACACATTGCTTGTCTAAGAGGCGTAACTGTGGCGCTACGACAATCTGTCAGGAACGAAATCGTCGTCGTCTGAGAAGGCTTGTACGGTGAAACAGGACGTTCTGTGTGCAGCAACTGACCGAAGCATTCAATGGAGGCTCTTCACGACCCATATCTCAACGAACTATGCACAGGGACTTGAAAAGGATGGGTACTGGCAGTCGCATGTCTGTATGGAAACCACTGATTTTTGCAAAGAACCGGAAAGTTCGTCTATATTGGTGTCAGAAACACCGTGATTCGACACTAAAAGACTGGGAAAAAGTCATGTGGTCCGACAATTCGCGGTACACCATGTTCTCTACCAACGATATAGGTAGAGGGTTGGGAGGGAGCACCATGAAGCAATGGACCCAGTTTGCCTTGTAAATGTATTGTCACGGTGTGGGGTACGTTTTGTTGGTACAGTATGGGTCCCCAATATTGATGGAAGCTCGGGTGTCCTCCAAGGAATATCTGAACATTGATTATCTGAACAAGTTCATCCCGTAATGTTGAGTTTTTATCCAGCAGGTGACGGCTGTTTCATGGACAAAAGGGCTACTATGGCGTGTGTGATGCCTGAAATGCTTCTAGGAGTAAGCTGTAAATGGCACCAAGAATGCAGGTGCATCTCTTTTATAGACACGTCAAACAAGGTGTAATATGTCAAGCAATAAGGATCCCATTAGGCATTGTGTGCTTTATGAGTTCGACAAAGCTTGCCGCAACATTTGTGAGGTGTATGGCGAGGATGCCGTAGACATGTCGCTGTTGGTTCCGGAAATTCCGTGAAATAGACAGAAGCTGAAGAGATCAGCCACGTTGTCCTCCTCAGGTTTCTAAAGAGGATCTCAACCAAGCCATATGAAATGACCTACATCTAACCGTTAAAGAATTATCAGAAAAGTTTTCTGTACACAGAACAACAGTAGAAAGAAGGATACATGCCCTTGGGTTAATCACAAAGTTCGGCCAGTAGGTACAACATAAGCTATCCGCAACAAATCGATCGGACAGAATGTCTTTCTTTGCTTGCGCGTCACAGAAATGAACTTTTCTTGAACGATTAGTTACGGGTGATGAAAACTGAGTCCTTTTTCAGAAATGTAAAGCGTTAAAGTGCTGTATTCCGAGTTAGAGAGTCTTCTTCATCGACTTTAAGAGGAGGACTGAATCCGAGAAAGATCTTGTTAAGTGTATGGTTGGATATCAAGGGAGCTGTTAAGTGTATGGTTGGATATCCACTGGGAGCTGTTTGCACCTAACTAAACGATAAATGGAGACCTGTACTGCAACAGTTGGAAAAGCTGAAAGAAAAATTGAAATATAAGCGTCCAGTACTAGTTAATCGCAAAGGCGTCATCTTGCAACATGACAGTGCAAGATCCCACACAGCTTTAGCCACTCAAAGAAAATTACTGGGCATTGGATGGGAAGTGTTACCTCAACCCCATATTTCTTCCCAGACCTTGCATCTAAGCACTACCACCGTCTTCAATCTCTTCAGAACAACTTCGCGGGGAAAACCTTCAATGAAGTTGAAGATGTTGAAATTGCATTACAAGAGTTTTTTGATTCCATAACGGAGGAGTTCTGCAGAAGGGGAATTCCATTGTTACCAGAAAGATAATAAGAGGTCATATATAATAATGGAAATTATGTAAAAGAATAAAGTTGTTATTAATTAAATAAATGTTTTTCTTCTCTACTAAAAAACGGGTAGAACGTTTGTACTTACCTAATATTATATAGAACTTTGCATCTACTTAAAAATATGGTACATGAATCTGTTCACATGGAAAGCTAACGCTGCAATTTGTTAAAATCTTCAACTATGCATTAAAGTTTGGGAAGTACCATCGCTCAGGTAGCTTTCAGAAAGAGTCTGCTGGGGCTTATCAGAAGATGTCGGACAACAGCAACAGGTTATATCCGAGAGTCAAAGAGTTGTCGTGAGTGTTAGTCATAAGTACTCTTCTTCATTCAATCTTATTGAATCCATATTTACTGCTGAAATTGGATTTCACCTTTTCTGGCTACCTTTGGCAACTTACTGTAATTCATGTTCCTGTTTCAGATTACAAAACATTATAATCTGATAACCTTTGATGAGCACAGCCTACATCATATTTCAGCATTCACCAAATAACAACATGTGTACAACGCAAAACAAACAAACAAACAAAAAAAAAAACAAAAAGAAAGGAAGAAAGAAAGAAAGAAAGAAATAACAATATGTGTACAACGCAAAGAAAAAAAAAGGAAGAAAGAAAGAAAGAAAGAAAAATTTAATGTAGAACATTTTTCTACAGTAATCCAAACGATTCCTTCTGTGCTCCAGAAAAACGAATTGTAAAGCGTGAATTTTTATACAAAAAATTGCAGTTTTTTTCTTGGTATATTCTGAATAGTTTTTTTTGTTCATTGGAATCAGTGTTGATGACTGACATGGTGGTTTCTTTTACTTTAGGTGATTGCAGTGTTCACTTTTCCAATATTTTTGTGGTGAATAGTTTGTGTTTATATATACTCGTTTTTCTTAATATTAGCAAGACTCTTAAACGCAAGCCAAAATGTACATCAGAAAATATTTTACAGGTTGTCTTATTAAATGCTGGATTTGAAACTGATGTTCTATTGGGAAACTTTCTCTTAAACTCCCTCTTTGTTTCAAGAAATTTCTCAATAATGAATATCCTTTGCCTTACCCTTTACTCTAAGCCACTCAGTAGATTTACGGAAACGAAAAATACCTATTTTAGGTAAAACACTACGATATGTAACCTACATCTCTAGCTTCATTTGAAAAGAAAATATAGGTACGTGAAATTGAAACAGCTTGTGAGCCTTTCTTTGCCTCATTTTTATGTTTCCTTGGGAAATACCTGTGGATACAATTTTAGCCCATACTGATGCATTAGAATAATTAAATTTGCGAACCAAATATTATTCACTTAGTTTTTGCTGTGATATTTGAGCATATTTTCTACGTGTGTTCGTTTTGAGAAAATGAAAGTTGCGTGAAATGCATGTAATGGAGAGAAGGTTTCAACATAATTTTAATATGGCACTCTGATTCATAAGCTTCTACAATTCGTTTTTTGATAGAATGAAGAATTTTCATCTCCAGGAGATACTTACCTAAGCAGGCTATTGCTACGGTGCAATTAAGCATTACAAATAATTTAGGCCACATGACTATTGAAAACTTTTTTTTTCAGTGGAATTAAAAATAACTTATCCTGTTGTTGACGACATAAGAATTTAATATTATTATAATGTAATCCAGCCATGCAAATAAGGGTGACATTTTTAGTGGCCCATTAAAAAAACGGTGGCTCAAATTAAAATAGGCTTTTATTTCGTACAGTAGGTCTTAGTTGATTTCCAATAATTGTATTACTGATTAGAATGGCTTAAAATCGTGGCCTCCTTACTGCAGTTGAAAATCAGTAAATCACTGCTGGAGTCGGATCGAATTCTTGAAAACGCACATCATTTACGCTAATGTTAATTAAACTGTTTGTTGTATCTGCGGATAGTCGAGAGCATTGTACTGTTTTAATGTTATTCATAGCGCTAAAACAGCGTTCACAGCTAGCTGTTGAAACAGGAATGCACTCCACTACAGTCATATGCTTGCTGAAGATACGGTGTGACGTACTACAGGGGTGAAAACATGTGTCAAGACGACAACTCTACAGTGAGGTGTTCTGTTCGCCTAGCTCAGTTGGGAGAGCGACTTGCGCCGGAGGGAGGGGAACACGGGTTCGATGCCCGTCGCGGACAAACATATGTTTTCACAAGGAACCAAGTTGATTGACTGATAGCATACTTGCATAATGCCACAAAGGAAAAATCAATCGATGTGCATTTCAAGTCGTATCGCTCATATATAATTTCATATTATTTCCAGAGTCAGCTAAGTTTCTTAAGTCAGCTAAGTTTCTTCCATATAGCCAAACTGTAATGTCGAACACTTTTATATCGTCAATAATAGCAATTGTTGAATTGGAACATCTTAATTTCAAATAAAGTTGACCAGCTTCGATTATTTTCTGTCGGTCACTTTGAAATGAAGCTTCTCCTACTTCATGATTTTCAACTTGAAGGAAGTGAAATTTTTTATTTGTGCAGTTGAAATTAATGTTAAATGTTGACTCCATAGGACCTGGGCTGTCAGAAAGCTTTCACAGTTTATGTATAGCACAGCTTGCAGCTTTATCCACTAGAGTGAAATAATTTTTTCTTGATGGAACACTTCTGAGACAGGAGTATATATATTCAAAATATCCAAGAGAAAATGGCAGAGTTTGATGTACTTATAGAAGGACATGAACCGTAATAATCCTTTTGCTAATATGGTCCACCTGTTGTTGACTTCGATGAATGCTTTAAGAGTGTTTAAGTTTCGAAGTAAAGCTTCCACTGTTCGGCGCTTACTTACGACTCATGTCACACCATTCAGATCCTTTAAAGTACATTTTTTTTATCTCCAACGTAAAAGCAACAACATTTAACTCCCTCAACCTTTTTGGTGAGTTTTCATAAAATTTAAAAATTTCTCTAATATTATTTTCGCACTTGCTAACAAAGGACATTTTTGGAAAAACATCAAGAACTGCTAGTTGGAGTTTATGTGCTACACAGTGTATTTCTATTACTTGAGGACAAATTTCGGTAAATCTGGTTCCCAACCATCCTCTCTCATCTATCATACTGACAGCCCCATCGATACAAAGGCCTATCAACCAACCAGGTTTCTTGTACGGTAATTCTAATCTTTGGAGTGCAGTAGTGACTGCTTCAAAATATCCTTGAGCTTTTTCACTTTATAGAAGTTCCAAACAAAGAAACGATTCACGCACCTCACTATTTTTATATATCTGATGTATATAACAACGCAAGACTGATTGGATGTGTCAGTTGATCCATCTGATAATATTTTTCCACAAGATGAATTCGAAATATCGTACACTAGTTCAGTTTTCATGCAAGATGAAATACAATTGATGAATTCAGTTCTGTTTTCACAACAATTGGACACGTTGGCACTCACTCTTTGGATCAGTTCTATCTGTTCCTCAAAATCTTGAAGTGGTTTTGAATGATAAGCTATGAAATGTACAGTATTAAAAATATGCACATTTGAGAAATATTTTCTTGCGAATCTTTACGGATGCATGGGGGAAACAGGATCCTTTTTAACCAATTCTGCTTCTACACAACACTTCTGAGCTTTACTTGCATCAAGAATCATTAGGCTGTCCGGTTCAAAAGGTGATGCATAGCAATTTACAGGCTTAGAATGTTGATCACTAATGTGTTCGAATTTGTTTACTAACGGAACAACATAGAAAGTTATTTCTTCTGTCAAGTTCAAGCCATGCAAATTTTTCAAACCAATACCTTTCGCTCGTTTACCAGATTTTTTTTTTTTTTTTTTTTTGCTTTCAAATTTTTTTCTTCCCGACTATTGGTTCTTACTGGAACCAATAATTGCATGAATGAAATTTTCACCACTGAAGGTATCGCGGATTTCGCACTCATCCTGTTTATGTTCAGAATGTAAAACGATAGTCTCAGTTGAGTCAGATAGATCACGTGGAACAAAGTTTGAACTGTCTGCATTTTGCATTTCACTCACGACAGAATAGGCTATCACAGAATTGTTTTTCTTCGAAAAAAAAACGTGAACAAGTTTCTTTGAGACATTATAGTCGGACAACGCTTTTTACTGCTTCCGCGGCAACTGGAATACTAAAAAACCGTTCTGGTAACTGAAGTTCTCTCTTCTCTGAATGAGTAATCCGTTCGGCGACGATGGCAGGGTGCTGAGGAACAAATAAGCCTCATCTATCTACCTCTAGTATTGGTGACGTCCTGCCCCACGATGTTCGCCGGCGGTCACAGGTGGAAGTTCACGGGTTCACCGCTTAGACCTATTGGTGTCTCAGTTCTGACACCAAAGATATATGGAGTCCGCGGGACGGCCGCTGTAAATCGGTATTCGATCTCTCCAGTTAAAGCTATTTCCCTTCAACTTGAAATTAAAGTATAGATAATGTTCTACGAAAATAATTCAGAAAAAAATAAAAGTGACGAAACTTTTTCATTAGCCTTGTTCAAGAAAAAGAAAAACTGGTAGCCAACTGGGAAAACTTAGTCGTCATTGGCGACCGGGTGAACGCTTATTTGAATCCATGCTTTATTCACTGTCTTTGATAACAACGGTCAAAACAAAAATTCATGTAAGTACATTTGTTATTGGTAGTTTCAGTGACCTAAAAATAAACATTTAAAATGCACACATGTTCTCCTGTTCCATACTCTGTGCACGGTGCAAAATGAGGGCAAACGAGTTCTATAGGAAAATAAAATTTACCTTGGGCAGCGTGTAGAACATAGGTGCAAGGGCAAGCAACACCACTAGTAGTAACAGGCAAGAGACTACTCCAGCTACCTAAAATAATAAGAGAATTTGAAGCTAATTACTTTCTACAGCTATTCAACAGTTAAATTAAATTGAAAAAAGATCATTTCACAAATGATATCCATAATGTATGCATTGCAAAACTGTTGATAATTACTCAAAATTCGTCGATAAATGAATTTAATGTAGGCTGTTTTATATGCAACGATACTGTGATCGTTGAATGGTGATTCATACACTCTTTAATACAAAAGAACTAATAAATATAATCAGAAAGTGATAAATTCTTTTACACAAATGTAAAACTCACTCTTTATTATAAAAGAAAATTGTAAATTATCAGGAAGTGATCAAAATATTGTGTAATTATGACACTCACTCTTTATCCTACAGAATAAACTGTAAAGAACAAATTATTTTGCTACATTCAGATCATCAAAATGTAATTACTATTCTATATCACACGTAAAAAAGTTCTACCCTATTTAATAAAGAACAGTCAGATCTTTTTGTTGTATTTTACCAGCTCACATGATTTACACAGTCGAGTGACATTATTGTGACCACTTCCTACTTTTAACGTCAACAGCGCGTAGCCAATGAAAGGAGGCACGTGTCGTGAGCTGGCATGGAGGGTGTATAAAGTGTGCTGTAGGCATTCTGAAAACATATCACTCGTTGCTGTCATGGATAAAAAGAGCGATTTATCGGATTTGCAAAAAGGGATGATTATCAACTTTCGGATCAAGAGTGACAGTATTTCGAAACAGCGCAGTTTGTGAACTGATTGGAGAAATGGCACCATTGCGAATAAGTGACGTGGAAACTGCAGAGCACCACGTGCCATTGATGTGAGAAGTGAACTTCGGCTTCGAAGGTACGTGAGGGCCGATCTACACGCTACAGTGGAGAAACTCACTGGCCGAATGAACCAGGGGGCTACCGGAAGTGTGTCTAAAATGACAGTTCAGCAACCCTTCTGCGTATGAGGCTCTGATGCAGACGGATGGTCACTGCACCTATATTAACCAAGGTGCATCGGCAGAAAAAGCTTACATTTGCACGGCAGTATCGGAATTGGACTTCCGCTGATTGACACAAGATTGTAATCTCCGATGGGTCACGCTTTCTGCTTCATCGAACGGATGGACGTTAGCGTATAAGGCAGGAAACGTCGGAAAACAAACACACTTCAACCACTGCTGGAAAAACACAAGCTGGTGGGGGAAGCGTTATGGTTTGGGGAATGTTTTCGTGGCATTCTCTGAGTCCACTCATACCTGTGGACGGCACTATGGACCGAGGTCGTTATGAATCCATCCTTGCAGACCACGTAAACCCATACACCCTGATTGTCTTCCCTGGGGCGGATGGGATCTTCCAGAACAACAATGCGACGTGTCACACAGCTAGAAATGTCCGAGAGTGGTTGGAAGAGCACGATGAAGACTTCAAAGTACTTCCCTGGCCCCCTAATTCCCCAGACTTAATTCAAATTATGATCTGTGAGACCACCTCGATAATGTTCTGGATCCTCCACCACGCATCTTCCAGCAGCTGTCAGATGCACTTCAGTCAGCATGGCTCCACATACTTGTGAACACCTTCCAGCACCTTATTGAGTCATTCCCAGCCCATCTAGCTGCTGTCAGCGCTGCACACGGCGGTTACTCTGGATATTAGCTGGTGGTCACAATAATGTACTCGAAGGTGTAGTATCAAGTATAATGAATTAGCTTTATTTGCTTTCCGCTAAGCTAATTATTATGAATGATTCTCTTCTTACCAGCTAACTAATGACATACTTGCACTAAGCTTCAAAATAATGAATTCCCAAAAGGGTGTTGTTACTAGTTAATTACGAACTTAAACGAAGTCTCAACGCTGGTTATTTATAGTAAGTAATAAACCTAACAGCCAGACAGAGGTCTGACAAAAACTATGAATTGAGAAAGACTGAACTTACGGGAAAACTTGTTTATTATGATGACTCCTGGTCAACTAAGGCACTCATATATCACTACATACGCCAACACACCACACCGCGCGACACCTCATAACAATACACAACGCAACGCAACACACCACCAACACCAACAACCAACGCTACACACAAGTCTCGATGAACGCGCCTATATACTAGCTACCACCACGTCATGACTTACACTCATTGCCAGATCTCATTCAGCGGGTGAAATAATATTTCGTTCAGTAGGAAGATAATTTACATAGTAAAATAAAATAACCAGAGATAGTAAAATCAAAAGGAAAGTGAATATAGAGTATACGTTACACAAGGATATCACCTTTCTTCCGCAAGAATGAAAATTTTAGTTGAGTAAAACAGTTATAGTCTACAACTTAAACTGTGTGGTTATTGCCTCCGACAGACTTGTATATTTCTCCATTTAAACATTTTTGAATGGAAAAAATAAAGGGATGCGGTATGTTAATGATTTCGATGAATAAATAAAAGGAATGATCTAATATAATTCCAAGCGTGTTTACAGTGCTTCTTTTTGTCATTTCTGAAACGTCAATAATTTCTTTGGTTTTAGACCATTTTTCATTGCATTGCTTGGCTAAAGTAGTCTAAGCGACTGCTTATAGCCCACTGAGTTACTCACGGTGGTCGTTAAACCTCCAATAAAAAAAAAGTGGTCTAAAAACCCTTTCTTCGATTACATCGCAAAGTATTAATTTTAACTAGTAATGGAGGAATTAATTTGTAGAAGGCAGAAGTTTTTAGAAGTCTCTAGCTTGCATCTATTATTAAGCAATTTAAGCAATATACTCTCTTCGCAAAAACAAAACAAAAAAGAAAGCACTCCGAAAAATTCGTTCGATCTTGATGAAACTCCGCATGTAAGTACCTCAGAGATTCTACAACTTAATCCTTCCATATGCAAATGATTAAGAAAAAAATGACCAATGACGAAATAGTGGCCTGCCACATCGCATGGGAACCGCGCATCGGGGAGGGTGTATCAAGAGCAAAGCTCGCACCCAGAAACAATTGTAACAAGGGATTGCGGTTGAGTTAACCTCCATGGACTGCGAGGATGCCTTGACGTCGGATCCGCGCACAATACGATCAGTTGAGCAAGTTTGAGAGAGGGCTAAGAGATGCCGCTTGGTCAAGATGCCGCTTGGAGTCAATAGGTCGAGGAGGGCACAAACTAGCAACACACGAGCAGCGGACGGCCTAGGTCAACGACACAACTCGAGGATCCAGCTACTGTGACAGCAGCACGAACAGAACTCTCAACCATCCGTGGCTGTGGTGCGTCATCTACAGGTACGAAAGTGGTCATTCGGACCTTTGCCTGACGATTTGCGGCACGGAGACTACATTTCAGAAGACCACTCCACCGCCTACCACTGACCAGCGAGCATCGCCAGCACCGGCTGCAGTGGTGTCCGGCCCGATCAACGTGGGATAGTGTCCAATGGTGTCGTGTTGTCCTCAGTGATGAGTCACGGTTTGCACTTGGCGCCGATGATCAGCGCGTACGTGTCTGGAGACGGGTCGGACAGCGCACGGATCGTGCCTTTACCGTGGAACGGCACACGGTATGTACACCGGGAGTGTCCCACGGTAAAGGCAGGATACGTGCGCTGGACTGCCTGGAGAGCCATTTCCTACGAGAGTCGGACACCTTTCGTAGTCCGCGCCACCCTCACGGATCAACGGTACGTCGTCGACATTCTACGACTTGTTGTGTTGTCATTCCTATTGCAGTATCGTTGAGCAACTTTTCAACAGGATAGTGGCCGGCCACACACGGCACGGCTCTACCATGCCTGCCTCCGTGATGTCGGCACCCTTCCATGGTTAGCCCTATCGCCTGACCTCTCACCGATCGAACATGCTTGGGACATGATAGGATGCCACCTACGCCCATCCCGGGATATCAGTGAACTGCCCGCAATTTGGACGCCATCTGGTATGCTATACCTTAGGACAGTATCTGTGAACTATATGCGTCTATGCCACGCCGAGTAACCGCTTGTAATCGAGTCAGAGATGGCGCTCCAATGTACTGACTTGCTCCACTCGTATAGTTGTTTCATCTGAATAAATAGCCCAACTGCTTTGGAATTGCAATTGTTCCCTTTCCTATACACATACATTGCGCATACCAATTTTCATCTCGATTGGATGATTCCTTCTCCGTACTTCGTTTTTTTATTATTATTATTACTATTATTATTTTTTTTTTTTTTTTGGTAAAGAGTGTATAAACTTCTTCATTATTTGATGTTTACTTGTACGAAAATACTAATAACAGACATTTTGATTACTAGTTTGATACTTTTTTCTGGTAAATATAACCTTTTTCAAAGCTTATTCCTGACTATGAAAACATTCGCTCATATCGAAGCTCTGGGCCACCTCGGTGACGCAGTGGTCTAAGCACTGGCTCATGACCCCATTCATCCGAGATGGGTTCGGCTCTCTCCCTTCCCTGGAACCTGTGGCCCTAAATTAGGGACAGGCACCTGCTTATAGCCCATTGAGTTGCTCACGGGGGTCGTTAAACCTTTAATCAAAAAAAAAAAAAAAAAAAAAGAGCTCTGGTCTCGGTTTCTTATTCACGCATCTGTGATTTTCTGAACAAACATGAGAAAAAATCTGTATAAAAGTATTGCATGCCATGATACTAAGTTTTAATGAATGAAAATTTGAAAAACACATCAATTTTATTAGCGGATAGCATTCTAGGCACTGTTTAAAATGACAGAAATAAGTGCATCGGAAACCGAATAACGCAATGGCCTAGTTCGTTTAATTTCCAATTCTTGGGAGTATTCTTTTGTTCCAAAGATGGTAAATTAAAGGAATTTCCAGATTAATTTTTTTAATGATGAGTAAGTAGTTTTGTAAGGAAGTAACAAATTTCGTCCACCTGGAGGTAAAAAGTTACATTAGAAAAGCTGAAAAATATATGGAAAATAGTGATCGTGGTAATAACAATGCGAGGGAAAGCGCATCGCATTTTTAAGACAGGGCTTTTAGCAGCGCCTACATAGCTTCAAACGCAGAGGTATTGTCTCAAGTTGGAAAATGGTGCATCTGGAAAGTAACAAAGCTTGTAAATAATACTGACCGCTCTTACAGCTTGCTAATGCTGAAAAAAATAATTCTACTAGCAAATGCTCTTAGGTGTTTATAAACACTTAGATTTGAGACATCTAACGGGACAATTTTGTATCAAAACAGCTGAAAACTGCAAAATTTTATGGAAAATGGCAATCATGCTTACAAATCGAATGCAAAGATAATGTTACAGACGTGTCGGATATCTATATGTCTAAATGCGAATATACCATGATCTACTATCTGAATATACTACTTCAGAAAAATACCCTGCCTGACAGAGAAAATGCCACACCATGAAGGAATGCTCGAAAGCAGACCAAAGTCACACATAGATAGGCAAATAGGTCCTGAACAAATGATTTAATTGTTATATACAGACTAGGCTCCAGTGGCCGAATATACAGAATGATCAATAAAGAGAGTGGCTCCCATTTTAAGGAACACAGCGTTGAATCCGACGTGGCATCGAGGCAATGAGAGTCCGAATAGAATCCTGGGATATCGTGGACCATGTGGTGTTGTTCCGAGTCCACAGTTCATCTTTATTTTGCGGGGTTGGGAGGGTACTCAACCAACGTCCAATCGTGTTGCACAGATGCTCGATGGTCGAGAGGTCGGGGGATCGTGCTGGCCACGGAAGCATCCGCACACCGTGTAAAGCACTCAGGTTGATCCCAGCGGCATGTGGCCAAGCGTTATCCTGTTGGAAAACGGCGTTTGGGATGTCCTTCAGATACGGTAGTGCCACGGGCTGCAGCACCACGCCAACATAGCGGCGTGCCGTCAATGTGCCCGTAATGCGTACCAGCGATGAGAGACTGTTGGCGCTGATAGCATCCCATATCATGATTCCACGTTGCCGGGCCGTGTGGAGCTGCACAATGGTGGAGGAATCCACCCGTTGGCCACGTCACGTCCAGACTTTCACACGGCAATCATCCGTGGTGACTGGAGAGACAGAACCGCGATTCGTCACTGAACACCACACTGTTCTATTCGGCCCCCGTGTAGCTCTCGAGCGACACCACGCCAAGCGGTGACGACGATGGCTCGCTGTCAAGGGTGGCCTTCGCAACGGATGGCTGGACAGCAAACCAGACGCAGCCAATCGGCGCGACACTGTCCGCGTCGATATCGGAGCATCCAAGCCTCCAATTACACTCTGCAAAATATCGCACGTTGTAACCTGTGGGTCCGCTACGGCATGACGTCGGATGCGACGATCGGTGTGCTCAGACTTCCGTCCGTGCTCCGTTCCCTCTGTGACGTTGCACATATCCTTCCTGGGATTGGTGTCTCCAAATGCGACTGACGGTTGTGGCATCACGTTGCGTTTCTTCCGCAATACGACGCAAGGACCATCCGGCGGTACGAAGGCCCACGATGACACCTCTCGTGAATTCATACGTTTGACGAAATCGCATACGACGGCGTCTTAACGGCATTGGTACCCCTTGTTCGTTCTCCAGATACGGTTACAGCAGAGCACTCAGTTTTCGCGGTCGTGACGACTTCTCGAATGATGGCGTCACGGGCTGGTTGTCCGCTTATATCCCTCGCCCCGTTCGTGCGATTGGCCTGAAAATGCAATGGTTTGCATAACTTGTACGTGTGCACCCACCCTGCAATTTGCATGGTGCTGCGCTCACGTCTTCGTGGTGTGGCATTTTCTCTGTCAGGCAGTGTAAGGTAGTATGTGGATCACATTGTTCACGTGCAAATTTAGCCGAGGTTAGAGGAATTTTTCTAATTGGACTTGTGGAAGTTGAAACATTTTCAGTTTAAAGCTTTGAAATTATGCTGCCTAAAAGAAGCATTTGAAATTTGAGAAAGCTGAAAAACAATATGTCAAAATTTGGTTCTACCAACTGAAAAGTCATGCAAAGAGAAATTCTTATGCTGGGATTTTGGAAACCGCGATGCCATGCCAAATACACATAAAGGTTACCTCACAGAAATATTATACTTTTATCCATCTACTGTGTGAAACCCAAATTTGAAGGTGGCGGGCTCGAAATCACATCCTTCTGCTCCGGAGCGGAATGCTTTCCCAGTTAAGCTTCGCCGGCAAGGGCTCATCTCTACCTCTTACCGTCTTGACATGTGCGTTACCTCTGTGTACGTCACATATATCGCAAGTTTCAGGTCCGCCGCAAACCATACTTTGAAGTAAAGAAGGAATTCTCACAAATTCCAGACGATGTGTGGAGGAAGCATCACACATATTTTCGAAGCGAAGGAAGAATTCTCATTAATTTCAGGCCGTGTGTGGAAGGAACATCACACATTTTTGGAAGAACCTAACGGCCAGTAGATCCATTTTTGTGTTCGGGCGCCAACGAGAAGCCCAAATTATCCGGTGGCGTACCTCGAACCACATCCTTTTGCTCCGGAGCCGAATGCTTTCCCAGTTAAGCTTGCTGGCAAGGACTTATCACTGCTACTTGCCGTCTTGACATGTGCGTCGCCTCTGTAGTACGTCACAACGGGTAAAATGGGCATCATATAATGCGAAAACTTCTGGTAGAGTTCGGTCATATCCACTGCTGATATCAAACGAAAGGGAAATTTTTTCAATCCAATCTGGCTTCTAGAAGTGTATATATTA
This sequence comes from Macrothele yani, assembly GCA_039090855.1. Lineage (NCBI taxonomy): Eukaryota > Metazoa > Arthropoda > Arachnida > Araneae > Macrothelidae > Macrothele > Macrothele yani. Next base: position 1,431,204 of record CM076995.1, on the reverse strand, counting down.
TATTAAATGTATATGTTTTTAAAGTATCTAGAGAAATAACCTATTCATCTCCAAAATTTAGAAGTGCGTGAATTTTCTTCTTTATAGTTACCCCTATCCGGTGAAGAAAGAATAATTCGCATTCGACTTACAGATTTAGATATATACACGGTCGTATCAGAATAATATAACCACCTACCTAATAATGGAAATAACCACCCTTGGCCCGGATGACAGCGGCGAGACGGCGTCGCATGAATGCAATGAGGCCCTGGAAAGTTGCCCGAGGCACACGTGCCCGTTTGGACTGCAGCAGTGCACGGCGGTCCCGGAGATCACGTGGTTGTGGGACGGCATGTCAAACCTAACGATCCAAAGAGTCTCACAAGTGCTCTATGGGATTGAGGTGTCGGGCGATTTTCCCGGCCAAGGGAGAACGGATACATCGCTGTCGTGTTCCTGGAACCAGTCACGCACCCTCTTAGCGACATGGCAGGGCGCATTGTCCTATTGTCAGACACCATCACCACCAGGTTAAACGTCCAACATGAAGGGATGTGTGTAGTTAGCGAGGATGGACAGGTATCCATTTGGGATATATCCAGTGGTATCAGCGGTCCCAGGTCATATCAGGGAAACATTTCCCAAGCATGCACTCTAACATTGCCGGCCTGCACTTAACCGACAAGCATGTCCGAGTGTTGGTTCTCTTGAGTCTGAAGCCGTATCAGTCACCGCCCGTCACTTCTGTGGAGTAGAAACCTCGATTCGTCGGAGAAGGCAACCGTTTTCCACTCTTCCACTGTCCAATGACGGTAGTCCCATGCGAACTGCAGGCATCGTTGCCGATGGACCTGGGTTATGTCAATTGCTGCACTGTTGCGCGTCGATTGCCCTTTACCAGTCGACGGAAGTGACGATCTCCTCTGGGGTCGATGGCCTTTGGGGCTCCACAGTTATGACGTCATGAGTTACTCGGCGTGCCAGCAGTCTGTCCATTCTTGGTACACCTCGCGAACAGCCCACGAAGTCTGTTGTTTCTGAAATGCTTCCACCTTTGACGAGGTATCCGGTGATAATTCCTTTTTGAACGTCCGTCAAATCACTATCTCTGCCCATTGTGCTCACGTTACGCATTATGACTCATCTGCCCTGGCCGGCCGCTTATATCTCCGTGTAGTCTACCTTGTCACGTGCATTCTGTGACGCACCTGGGCGGTACGCGGTGATTCCAGGGGTGGTCATATTATTCTGATACGACTGTGTATTGTCTACAGACCGAGAGAATGGAGGGCGAAGAAAAACAATATGCCCATTTTAAAATATATATATATATATTTTAGGTAAACTGAAAAATTACAGATTGAAGCATTTAAGGTATTGTAACTTGCAATACCTCGATGGTGGAGAACTCATAAAAACATGGCAATGAAAAAAACCATGGCTCAGTGATGTTGAGTTCTTTGCCCGCTGTCTCGAAGAGTTCTTTGTATTCGACTTCAGCAGTTCTGGAAGTTTAAAGATAATGTGACTTTCTGCCTACCCTATATATGTATTTCGATGATAATGATGGAACTAAATTCATGGAACATTTCGTCGGAAAATTTCCTACGTCTGATTTCATGATCTAATAGCATAAAAATCTATGCAATCATTTTATACAACCCAGTCCGTATTTATGTAGAAATATCACATTTGTCAAAACAAAAACCATATCTTTAGCGTTCTTGTAAAAGTGGGGTCTTTCACGGCCATTATGAGGACGTGCAACAACATCCGTTAATGTGTATTGCTACTTTCGTCGAACTCAACGGAGCGGCTCATCAGAATTGTTTCAGTTAATGAGATATTTGCATCTTTTAACCTATCTTTTTCTACCACGGCATCCGGCAAATTCACCTTCCTCTGTATGATGATAAAATGTTTTTCTAATTTTTGTACGTAGGTCAAGCTAGTTTCTCCTTAGTATGTTAAATTGCCTCCAGTAGCACTCATTACCATGGCTATTCTATTAAACGCCTGTGTTTTTCTTTCGGTTGTGCCATTTTAGTGTCGGGAATATTAAACTGAAGTTTGAAGGTTTATTCTCTGTTGAGATCAATCTTAAGTTTAACTCTTATGCATTTACTGCACTTCCAAGTTCTGATCTTGTGGATCTTCTCAGTTGTTTTGTCCCACTGTTTCGTCATTTCTTCCTCCTGGTTCTAGTGCAGTGCTTTCATTTTCAAAGATCAGTTACACTGTGTCCTTGCTTTTAAATGCAGGCAAGCATTTTTTATGTTTCTAATTTCATCGAACTTGATGGTGCGATTGACCAGAATTTTTTTATTAGATCAATGGGAACAATATCGCCAGCTGAGGTTTTTACTACTTCTCACGGTCATTCATTTCATAAGTTTATATGTACGCGGAGAAATGAATATTTTGGAGTTTTTACATTCAGAATCTTAGCATTATTGGTGCAAATATGCTTCTTTTCATTAACAGTTGCCATTTCTGTCCTATTCTCTGAATAATTAGAATCAATACTAATAAACTGAATGCCGTATGTGCACGATATAAACCAAGGCTCACCGTGGAACCTCCGGTTACGTTTAATTAAAATACACCGAGTATAAATAAAACGTATAAGACCTAAATGGTTGTTCCAAACTATCTGTCATTTAAGTGATTGAGGATTATCCAAATTCTTCATCAGTTCACTTACAGAGTAGCATAAACTAAACTAAATATATCTGAATCGTGTTTTGAGGATAACATTTGGACTGCAAAATATATATATACTCTTATTTTAGGGGTATCTCACTCGGTCACCGTTCTTTATCATTTATTTGTTGTGACAAAAAAGAGATATTCTTGTTTCCCTGAAGCAGAATACCATCGTCTTGATTCAAGTCATTCTTTTAAGCTTACCTCTTTTCCTCTTTAAGTTTGTTGAAGGCCTTGCTGACTGGAGATCTAATTACCGTGGTCCAAACTGACAGCACAACTTTTTTGTGGAGTTCTTTCTTTTAAACCGCATCGAAGGTTGGCTATTATTTGTTAAATTGAACACTAATTCGTTGACAGTTCCAAATGATTTGTAGAATTTGATGTGAAATGAGGCTTCACAATCCATTTCCAGAATTTTTCCGGTTTTCGAGGTATTTTACAAGGCTCGTGACATTAATGTGAATTGTGGATGCAAGAGAAAATGTTGCTTTTACGGAACAAAACTCTATTCATACCATATGCTCTTGAAACCAAGAACTATAATTCTCAAGTTCAGTACTAAAGTATTTGTAAAATTCCTATGGCTGGAAACAAGGTTCTACGCATGGCAATGGATTCAGGCAGTTAAGCAATTAATTTGTGAATGACTGAAAGCACGGAGCTCAAACCTAGTCCGATGCTGTGTACCATCAAAGTGAGAATTGGGTTTGAGTCAACTGTTGACAGTATAGCACGGTGAACGAAGGTGGAGCAATTGTAATGTGTGATCTATTAGGTGTGCAACTTAATTCTCTACCACGTTGACAGCAAATTATAGCGAATCGAATACGTACCTAATCAGGGAAATAATCCCCGTCGTGTTGGATACATTTGAGCCATCGGTCAGGGAGCTGCCGAATGCCACTGCGGAAGAAAGAGGGCTGTTTCGAGTTGATAAAGTCATCAATACTCGTGTGGAACTCCTCGACAGATGTTGCAGGGAGCGAAAGAGGTGATAATCCGACGGGGCAAAGTCTGGAGAATACGCCGGGTGGGACAAAATCTCCCATCCCAGGTCGGTGATCGTGTTTAAAGTCGTTTTCGCGGTGTGAGGACGCGTGTTATTCTGAAGCAACAGGATCGACCTTCTGCCCTTGCCGGTGTATGGCGTTTTCGCCTCCATTGCGTCACTCACACGAATGAGTTGCTGATAATAACGCTCAGCATTGACCGTTTCACCAGGTTTGAGTAACTCATAGTGTACGACACCGCGCTAATCCCACCATATACACAGCAACAACTTCCTGGCATGGATATTCGGTTCGGCGGTACTGATGGTAGGCTGACTTGGATAAACCCACGATTTGCGCCGCTTAGGATTATCGTAGAGGATTCACTTTTCATCACAGGTCAAAATTTTGAAGATGACAATCCGATTTTTGGCGTAAATGTGACAAGGATGGTAAGTCAGATAATATCCGAAAACTTGAAAATTTTCATCGTCCTGGAGCGGGACTCGAACCCGCGTCTCCCAGAAAACGCCTAGGTATGCTAACCACTACACCAACCAGAACGACCAAGTTTCAAGTTTCCGATCAATTTGAATTTAACCATCACAGGATTCGCTAGTCGAAGCAACCGGAATTCATGTTTAGCGAATCTGGAGGTTAAGAATCCTATCCCGTGATTGCCCGGAGACGTAGATAAACATGAAAGAAATACGGGATTACGACATATAATACAAATTTTTTTTTCAAGTTCTCGGATATTATCTGACTTACCATCCTTGTCACATTTACGCCAAAAATCGGATTGTCATCTTCAAAATTTGTATTACATGGCGTAATCCCGTATTTCTTTCATGTTTTTCTGCTTCTCCGGGCAATCACGGGATAGGATTCTTAACCTCCAGATTCGCTAAACATGGATGCCGGTTGCTTCGACTAGCGAATCCTGTGATGGTTAAATTCAAATTGATCGGAAACTTGAAACTTGGTCGTTCGGGGTGGTGTAGTGGTTAGTGTACCTAGCCGTTTTCTGGGAGACGCGGGTTCGAGTCCCGCTCCAGGACGATGAAAATTTTCCAAGTTTTCGGATATTATCTGACTTACCATCCTTGTCAAATTTACGCCAAAAATCGGATTGTCATCTTCAAAATTTGTATTATATGGCGTAATCCCGTATTTCTTTCATGTTTATTACAGGTCAAAATCTTGTGGAGGAAACCCTTCTTCTTGAATCTGGAGAGCAAGGATACAGAAACATCGTAGCGCCTAGACTTGTTCGCAGCTGTGAGTTGGTGGGGCACCCAAAGGCCCTCCTTGTGAATCCGTCCAAGCTTGTGCAGGCGCTTTGCAATGGCTTGCCGTGTTACTCCGAGTTCCTGGGCGATCTCTGACTGTGTGCGACAGGGATCCGCGTCCAACAGTTGTTCCAGTTCCTCATCGTCAACTTTATGTGGCTGTCCCGGACGTTCAGCATCACGGAGATCAAAATTTCCCTGTTTAAACCGCTGGAACTACTTCTTACAGGTACTGTAGGACACAGCAGCCTCACCCAAAGCAGCACAGATCATTTGCTTGGCTTCCGCGGCACTTTTTTTAGCTAAAACGCGAACAGGAGGCAGTGCCTCAAATGTTGCTTCTCGAACGACATTACTTTCACCACCAACTTTCGTCCCTTCTGTCACTACGTGAGCTGTGAGCTGTTATGATCGCCTGGAAAGCTGTTGGATGGCGCTGCAATCAGCCATTATCGCACACAGTTATTTGCATTTGTCGACGTTCTATGATCGCTTGCGATTAGGGGTCGAGACTTTAGTTGCACACCTAATACAAACGAAAGTAAGAACTACTCGTACTTACACAGATAAAGCTTTGAGCTAAGAAATACTTCTACAGTTAAGGGCATAAATATAAATATTATTTGCACGGTTTGTAGCATTGAGTTTAAGCCAAAAAGGAAGCATCGAGCTGAGCCAGATTAAAATAATTAATTTGGCCATGACTGGGAAAATCGTGTTCAGAAAATGAGCTACGTCCATTGGCGGAGCACGGATCTAAAAATTACTTTTATGACTTGGAGTATGCTGGGAAATACTGTGTTCAGGGGTATGGAGAAAAACTGTTTTAATGCATAGAAACGACATACTGCTTCTCAAAAGGATTTGACATCAGAGTTGTTGAAAGCAGAAAGTACTGTTCTAACCTTCAAGTTAGTAGCCACTTCAGTTTCGAAACATTCCCTTTCACGAATGCAACAGGTATATACCGAATACCCTTCAGCGTTGTTCAATTTCAGAAACTGTTGTGATGAACAACTTTTCGAAAATCATGCTAAGCTAAACAGAATTCCAGAATAACTTTAAAGCACGTATTCGGAGTCACGGATTTTATTTCGTGCACAGCACAGTCTAAGACTTAAAACCATTGTAATCTCAGACTTGACCCAGTGACATACCAATACAAATATCGAAGTTGTAACTAATCACATTAGCAGATATAGTAAACACTGACAAGAAAAAGAGGCTAATCGTTCAGCTCTTTCCTTTGTATGATCTCCGTTTTTACATCAGTATGTGTGACTTGACTGACTGCCATAGTCCACAAGGAAAAAACTCATGATAGTTAATGTTTACACGAAAATCATAATGAAAAACAATGAAATTTAACATAAAGAAAAGGTCAGCAAAAACGGAAAGCTGAAAAGACAGTATGTGTCATCCAGTGTAGGTCAAGTAGTTTAAAAACGATCATGAAGGTTAGCATGACGACTCTACATATTTACTACAAAACATGCGACGGAAAATTTTCCATACATGAAACTAAGCGCTACCACAAGTCATCTTTCGTTATGTAGGGCTCATAAATGGAAATATTTCTTTCGTAACTTCTCGAAAAACAATTCCTTACATACCTGCGTTTTTCCCTCCGGCTCGCTCTTGAACTAAACTCCTCGATAATGAAGCCGAGCAAGGGTAACAAGCAAAAAAGAAGATACAATGTTAGCACATCCTAAAGCGATCAGTTCCTAAAAAGAGAATAAGCGGTTGATGAAGCACAAAAGTTAACAGTGGAGTTATATACATTTTCTGAAGCCCTGAAAACGAAATTTAACTTTACATTACGCCTTATATACAACAGAAGTTAAATCAAAAGAAAAGAAATCAACAAGTACAATAATTTATGTAATCGCTTGCATAAATTATTGTAGTGTATTCCACTTATATATTTTGGTATCTGTGTGTCTTATTTTTCATTGTTTGTTAATTGATAGCCTTATAAGCTTTTTATACGCTGTTTACTAAACGTAAACACGTTACAGGCTGGTTTCTAAAAAATATGACACACCTTCTATTATTTCAGTAATTTACAAAAGACATACTTACGATTAAAACCACAAGGAAGAAACTTGACAAATCTATAGGATTCATAACGCTTTACTGCGCGTACAGCATCTGTGGTTGAATACACCGAAACCAAGTTCATATCTGCACACTTTCGAGGCAGAGAAATGAAAAATTTTCTGCAACATTTTACTGTATGGTTCAGCGTCTTTCTCTTCTTCGGAACCAGAACTCTGAAGGAGAAAGGGAAAATTCCAGCAGGGGCAGTTTAACTAGAAGAAGCATCTGAGCGAAAAGGTCAGTTCCTTAAAACGCTTTGTCTTCACATATATGGATGTATACGTCATAAATGTCAGTAGCTGTCATTTATGACGTATACATCCATATATGTGTAAAAGCCGAAAGAAAGAATAAATGAGAATCAAGGGACAGTATCGACTGAATAGCTGTAAACTGTCATTGTGATCCATCAGCGGTCGATCGGCGATAGAACATGAATGATTCTGTGGTGGGCTGCAGGTCAAATGATGCAAAAATTTCAGCCGTCCTGATATCGTAGTGGTTCAAGCGTTGTCCTCTGACCGTTTGTCCGAGATGGGTTCGGATTCGAATCTCGGTGAGACGTGGATGTGTTTGTCTTACGGCACTGACTTTCTCTCTTTCCTGGAACCAGTAGCCCTAAATTAGGGATGAGCAACTGCTTACAGCCCATCGAGTTGCTCGTCATTACCACCCCCACCCCAACCGAAAAACACTTCAGTCTTATTACGAACTTCTTTCGAATTATTGCATAGCATCTGGAAAATTACGGATTTTTCGTGGTTTGGTAGTTCAATAGTTGCATATTGCACAAACGACCGGTGTTATATCAACATTCAGGATTGGCGTCGCCAAACGGACGATTCGTTCGAGATGGGTCGAGGTTCGAATCCCTGGTGAGGATCTGATAGTGTGTCTGTCTTACGGCACTGGCTCTCTTCTTTTCGTGGAGTCAGTTGCCCTAAATTAGCGATGGGTGACTGATTTCGCTGGTCACCCCGATCTGCAATTTTCACAGCTGCCAGGTTTGTTGAATGACAGCCATTTCACAGACATGAAGGATGAGGTCTGCTAAAAACAGCGTTACACAAACAGTGAACCCAAAGAAACTCATTCATCTAGCGAGAGGAAAAGAAGGAAAGAAGCCATGGAAAGTCTCTGTGTCTGGCATAGTTTCAGCACAATCGCATTACTTTAGTCTTTGTGGGAAAGTAAACTGATATCGTAAAGTGACCATAACTTCGAAACATTAGTTACTGATCGCTAAATATGCATGAATTGCAACCTTTCAAAATAAACGTTTTACGACAGACGTAATCTTTTAAGTCAAGTTAGACAATTTCACTTCCAAAGTTTCAGACATTTTTAGGTAATGCTCAAGAAATATTTAAAGAAATGAATTGTTCTCCTGCTTCCCCCAATTTTTCGATGTATGATAAATGTTTCTAATATCTCGTCAGCATTCATCACCTGTTCAAAGTAAGAAAAACTTTTCTTGCAAGTCATTCCCTCAAGCGAGCATTTAGACTTGATTTGGTCCAGTACTATTACTTATTAACACTTACGATTTTGTGGGAAAACAGTTTAAAATGGCTGCCACAGTTAGACGTTTTAACATTTAATGCGGTAATATCTGCTAAGGATTTCATGTTTATGACCTGCCACAAAATAATCTGCCTTTGCGCTGCATCTCTTGCTCATTATCTTCTAAGACTTCACACTGGAATGATTCATCTACGATTGCTCTTTTCTGTTTCATATCCTGGTACTCTTCATCTTCAATAAATTCCACATTCAAGTTATTCCTGTCAATCAATTTCATTAGAAAATGTCTTATATCACTAGAATTAAAGAAGAAAGTTTCCAAATAAATTCTTAGAATTTTTGAGTCAATACGTATAAGTTCTTTCGTTACGTCATTCCTCGCATTTCTTGGATTACATTTACAGATCCAGCTTACGCCTTTTCTCATCAGAATAAATTCCATTATTTCAAGTATCTGACTGCAGTGGTAGCTGAAGCTGGCTGCTTTGCGATTTGAATCAACAGTTCCTCTTATTCTCTGATTGAAACAAAACTCTCGATAAATTGTGAGGTTGAAGAAACGTTTTCCTTTGTATTCAGGTATTAAAGCAACGCTTTTTGTTTGGATTCCGAAGTTGAAATAACTCTTTTCTATGTATTCGGATGTTGAAGTAACGCTTTTGATGCTTTTTAAAACTGACGCAAAGCTTTACAATAAACTAATTTGACCTCTAGAATAATATCTTGATCAAGTCGTAGCAAAAGTTTTTTGATAAATAATATTGGTGATAAAAGTTTTGTGGTCGCATCTATAAAATTTTCATCAAGTGAGTGTGCAGTACAATTATTGACTACTAAAAGATTATGACATATTTGGTGTTATATTTCTTTTGATATGTGACGTACCAGCCAGCAGGACGCACACGACATAAAGGCAGATAGGAATCAGAATAATCGTCTGCGTAGCTCAGTTGGTAGAGCGACTTGTTCCGGAATAAGCGGCCTCGGGTTCGAATCCCGGCGTAGACCAAAAATGACGAAGAAATTTACTTCGTTATAGATATAAGCAATGGTTTTCCGGTCTTCACATAACATCATTGATTTTTAATCTAATTTTGCGTTTCGAAAGCTGGGTGAGGTTTGCTTCTCTCCAGTGGTTCCGGTGAGGTTTACCTTTTTCCAGTATTTCCAGTTATAATCAGAAATACTGATACATCCGTTAGTGTGAAGTAACCGTAGGGAAAAAATCAATGAGTCCTTTTCTCAATACTTTACGGTCCTTAACTCTTTTGAAGTCCTAAAATCATGCGGAAGTCATACTTTGCATGACTTTAGAAGTAAACATTGGTCAGCCTGAAAGACATTCCCTGATTTGAATTCCTTAAAGAGGTAAAAAGGTACAATATATAATTTTTCATTTTTAATAATATTCTTCAAATCTGTTAGAATCTCTGAAGTGTTATATAGAAGCTTCATTGGAAATTTCCGCGAGCTTTATGTAATGATATTTCAGCATCCCGTACATTACGGTGCATTCGTTGAAACCACTTAAATGCTGCTAAATTAACAAAATAATTTCCGGGTTTCGACAAAGTGTTTCATTTTTACAATAAATCATTTCCTTCTCACTTATTCAGTACATTTGTAAATATCAATGCACTCAATTTTTGAATATCTACAAGATTTTTGCTGACTTCTGTTGGCTTTACTTTTCAAAAGTTCATTAACTTAATTTTATCGTCATCGTATTTTTTTTCCGTCTGAACAATGTTACACGAAAAGATGAAGTTATCCAGACAAATATTTTTAGAAGATAGATACTGGTTTTTATGACAGTGACGAACACAGCACGTATCAGATCGGCTGTTGAAGAAGGGATAAACAAATACTGATAAAAAACTGAAAACCAAGGAAAGAAAGCAGTTAAAATCTTGACCCCAATAGGAATCTCGTTGGGCTTCGATACATCTCAAAACCAGTGTTTCCTCGCCGTTACGATTCCGGTAATCTTACTGGCGAAGGAATCACTTTTGATGAAGATAATGCTACGGGGTTAGAAGAAGAGCATAAAGGTACTATCCACAACAGTTAATGTTTTGTTTTTTAATTTTAGTCAACTTTAGCCAAACATGGTTAACATTTAAAAAGCGGTAGTTTTGTCAAAGGAATGACAACAACACCTTTTATCGTGTTCTTTTGTTTTGTTTTGTTTTGTTTTGGGATTTAACGACCACCGTGAGCAACTCTAAGGGCTATAAGTAGTTTCCATTTCTTCATTTGGGGCCACTGGTTTCAGGGAAAGGAAAGAGCCAGTGTCGTGAGACGAACGCGAGCCCATATTTTATCAGAAACTCGAACCCTGACCCACTAAGACGAACGGTCAAAAGACAGCGCTCAGATCACTGCGCCAGCGGGTGGCATTCATCGTATTACAAAAATACATCGAATTTTTAACAATGACATACAGTAGAAGACTTTACACTGTTTATAGACTAAAAACTTCCTTTTAATGGCGTAAAACTGATACACAACATTGTAAGTTGTGTATTACACACAGTATTGTAAGTTGCTATCTCTAAGAAGTCTTTAAAGGCTTAGCCCAGATGAAGCCTCCCGGTGGAGCGCGAAAGCTCGGCTTAAATTTGTGTTTTACACCATTAAAAAGAAGTGCTTTAGTTTAACGACATATTTCTCTCAAAAATTCAAAATAATGTGACGACAAATGTTCATCCATGATTTTAAGCTGCTTATCGAGAATGAAGCCAGTGATATAATTTCGAGGCCGTGTAACACTCGGAATGATTAGCTGAAAAGTTAAAAAAACCAGTTCAATTTCATGCAAACATATTAACACTGCAGTAATCTTCTCTTCATGAAACGTGTTTAGATTTTTCTTGCAAGATTTCTTTTCCCTTTTATGCGTGTGTTTGTACATTGTCGTCCACGTAGTTCTGCGTCCAGGCACTCGGGCGTTATACAACCGTTGGTGAACAACAGTACACGGAAAAGAGTACACCACATTTCCGGATGTGAATTACAGAGAATTTCATTCCCGGAAATGTGAATTACAGAGAATTTCACCACTGTGCTCTGGTGGGTCAACGCATCGAACAGTTCCTTTCAACTTGTCTTATAGAAGTTGGATGAAATCTGTCGGGCGAATTTTCAGATTAGTGAAGGGCATGAAAACACTTTTACCTGGTCTGACCGCAATATCTCGGGTGTTCGTTGAGCTGAGTTATACACTGGAGAGCAATTGAATTTGAGACAGCTGGCTTTACACAAATGTGGCGCTGTGGGCGGCCCTGTAAACGGAAATGACATGACGTATGCAGCAATCCGACAATATAAGGAATGATGCGACGGGAATCTGTAAGACTCGGGCGCAGTATGGGTAAGACGAAGGATCTAAGCGCATTTGATCGTGAGAAAATTGTCGGGGCCCGACGAATGGCATCTCGGAAGTCCTGCAGACACTGGGATTTTTACGAACCACAGTGTCACGGGTGCACCGTGAGTACATCGAATCCGGTAAAACCATCCCTGCAAGGGCCAACTTCCGTGGACAACAGCGTGTGGATGAGCGGGGTCATCTTCGGCTAGCTCGCATTGTAACAGCGGATAGACGGGCCACAGTGCAAGAAATCACTCGGCAATTTAACGCTGGTGCACAAAAACGTGTAAGCAGCCACACCATCCAGAACCATCTCCTCGCTATAGGGTACAGAAGCCATCGTAACACGAGGGTACCGCTGCTGACCGCACATCACAAGGTGCAAAGATTAGCATGGGCGCGGGAACATCGCCACTGGACTCTAGACATGTGGGAAAATGTTGCCTGGACTGATGAGTCGAGATTCACGTTGGTACATGCGGATGGCAGGATAAGAGTACGGCGCAAACCACATGAAGCGATGGATCCTTCTTACCAGCAGGGTACTCTTCAAGCTGGTGGGGGTGGCATTCTCGTTTGGGGACTGTTTACATAGACTTAAATGTGACCCCTGGTACGTATGACATCGTCTCTCACAGGTCAACATTACCGGGATATCCTGGACGACCATTTGCTCCCGTTTGGGCGTCTTCAACATCGCACTGGGGACCTCATCCTGCAACAAGACAAATGCACCGTGCCATCGCTCCCGAATTGTATCCGAATGGTTGAATGAACACTCCACCGACGTGACCTCGCTTTCTTGGCCAGCTAGGTCACCTGATCTGAATCCGATCGACCACATCTGGGATGCCATCGAGAGAGACGTTCGAAACTCTGAACTCCCTCCATCAAATCTTCGTGAATTGTGGGAGCTTGTTCATAGGTCATGGATCCGTATGGCTTCCCAACGCTTCCGGTCTTGTCGAGTCCATGCCGAGACGAATCGCCGTCGTCATCAGGACGAAAGGTGGTGCTACACGTTACTAGACAGGTATCTCTACTTCAATTGCTCTTCAGTGTATCTATACACTACGGACTAGTAAAGTATCTTGTCTACTAAGCCCTCACTTTTGGAAAACAGCAGGATTAAGGAAGTGCGAACGTAGACTACAGTAATGTTTAGATAATATACAGCAATCATGAGTTGTTCCAAAATATCCTAGCGAAAGATTCGCAGATGATGACACTCATCATGTGTTGGTGAGACAGCGTGCACTGTCTCACCACCTCAGGATGAGTCCATTTGCACGGACGGCTCCATGCGCAGTGCCTACCGTCAGCGTGATGTACGAGTAGTTGAAAATCGGCCTGATAGTAAGACTAACGAATTTTTACCTCCAGAGGTCTACTGTCTAGTTTTGATCTATTCTAACAAGAGTTTTTGTTGTAGGGCGTGTTGGCACTCTCGCCTAAGCACGTGCGCGTTGCATGAAAACTCCAAAATTGGTGATTCATGGGCAAAGAAGTGAAAAATGGTAAAAGGAAAGTAGCAATATAGATACTTAATGTACACTGGTGTACAAAAATTAAGGACGAAGAGGAGAAATTAGTATAACAACGGAACGAGCAGGCAGAACGTACCGAAAGACCATTCAGGACGTGGGAGGGGGGATTGTCGGAAGAGTATAAAGCACACGGGCGGTGTACGCTCAGCAATTCGGTGAACGTTATTGCACGGTGTACATCGGTTTGAACGATGTCGAGTTGCTGCCGCCGTGTGATATGGCCAACAGGCAATCCAGTAGACGACATCTGGATGACTTTACCCGAGGTCGCGTCATTGGGAAGTTAGAAGAGGGTCGAAGTGTAACTAGTGTGGCCGAGGAGTCCGGGATCACTCACAGCATCGTTTCACGAGCTTGGAGAGTATTTGAAACGACAGGAACAGCTGCCCGAGAGTTCAGCAGTGGTCGTCCACGAGCAACCACGGCGGCGGATGACCGGTATATTGTCCTACAGGCGAGAAGAGACAGACGGCAGACAGCGGGAGAAATCGCAAGGCACATGCAACAGACAACTGGACGTCCGTTATCGCGTTTTACCGTGGCCAGGAGGCTGCACAAAGGTGGTCTATTTGCACGACGATCAGTACGGTGTGTGTCATTAACGCCTGCTCATCGGAGACGGCGGTTTCTGTGGTGCCAGGAACACAAGAACTGGACACGTCAACAATGGAGTCGAGTTCTCTTTACGGATGAGAGCCGATTTAGTCTGACGAGCGATTCTGGACGTATACACATCTGGAGAGAGCAGGGAACACGCAATCACACCTCCAACATCATCGAAAGGGACCGGTTTGGAGGTGGCGGAGTTCTCGTTTGGGGCGGTATTATGCTTGGTAGCCGTACTGACCTCCACATCTTCCAAGGAGGTTCAGTTAATGCTGTCCGCTCTTGTACCGAGGTTCTCCTGCCTCACGTGCGTCTGTTTAGAGGTGCTGTGGGTCCTGAGTTCCACTTTATGGACGATAAGGCTACAGCTCATCGTACAGTGGCTATCGCAGAGCTGTTGGAGAGTGAAGATATTCACCGCATGGATTGGCCCGCAAGGTCTCCGGACCTAAATCCAATCGAACAGGTGTGGGACCTTTTCGGGAGACGCTTGGCAGCACGTCACCAACCGCCAACAATGATCCCGCAGCTGCGATTGGCGGTACAAGAGGAATCGGCTGCGATGCCTCAACAGCTCCTTGACAACCTCGTCCTCAGCATGGACAGACGTTGTGAATCCTGCAACGCAGTCAGGGGTGATCATATCCCCTACTAAAGAGTGGATTTTTCTTGGCAGCCTCCTGTCACATGGACGTTTCTGTCTTCTGTCCAGTTGTGCTCGAAGCTACCTTTTCAATAAAGTGCCTTTGTATCCTTTGGATTCCTTGTTTGGACGGTTTTTCTCACTTGTCCCATATTCTAACATCTTGGAGATCTTATGGTATGATTTGAGTCGATGTGGAGCACTTCTGCACGACGTTACATTCGAAAAACCGTCTCGTCCTTAATTTTTGCACGCCAGTGTAAGTATCACTTTCACCTAGTCTGACTATAAAACTACTAAATGTCTTCTTAGGCAGATGAAGGAATGATAAAGAACTTGTGTAAGTTTAAAAATGGAATGGAAAGAAAATCATTGTGTTTCGATTCAAACACCGGAAAAAATCAGTAATCTCATTTCAAATTTAAGAATACTAATGATTTACACTTAGTAGACAGAACATTAGAGATAGGGGTGATGGGCAGTTGACATTGGCAATTCCCGTGTAGAGTAGAACAGACCCAAACAGACATCTGGCGATAAATTGGCGGAAAGCAGGGCTTCCCAACAGTGTATCGCAATAGGTGAACATGAGTAAAAATGGTGATCTGTGCGACTTTGATCGTGGACGCATTGTCGCGCAAGACAGATGGGTCATTCTATCGCCCATGGTAAGAGCCTGAGGTTTCCCGATGGCAACCGTAACAAGGGTGTACCGCGAGTGTACCATCGACAGACTTTCCAGCACCCAGAGAACAAGCGGTGGTCGACCATACGCCATTGATGACCGAGATCGATGTAGACTATCCAGGCTCGTACAGACCGAATGCTTGGCAATGGCGGCGCAAATCAGAACCAGATTAAATACCGGAGGCCCAAGAAGCGTCAGTATGCGCACGGTATGGCGCACGCTGCATACTCTGGGCTACAGGAGACGACGGCCTACTCGTGTGCCATTGCGGACTTCTCGTCATCGGAACTTACGCCTCGCCTGGTACTGGGAACATCAAAACTGGACCTCTGCAAAGTGGCGTCGTATGGTCAGATGAATCCCGTTTTCAGCTGCACCGAGCTGATGGGAGTGTGCGGGAGTGGCGTCGAGAGTATGAGTCAACTGCCATCTCGTGCCAGGCCGGCACTGTTAACGCGGTGGTGGTTGTGTGATAGTTTGGGGAGCCTTCTTATGGGATACATTGGGTCTCTATGTGTGTGTCTGGAAATGTCCTCAACCGCAGCACGCTGCCAACATGTCTAGTTGATCACCGACACGGTTCCATGGCCTTCGCGCATCCTGCGGCCAATGGTCTGTTTCAGCAGGACAATGCGCCGTCCCACTGGTCCGCAACCACCCAGGCATAGCTCGAGGAACACTCATCTGAGATTGGAACCATCCAGTGGCCACTAAGGTCCTTGGATTTAAACCCTGGAGATGCTCTCTGGGATGTCGAAGAGCGGAACATCAAATCCATGGATTCTGAACCGACGTCTCGGGCGGAGTTGTGGACAATGCTGTAACAAGCATGGATGGCAATACCTCCGTAAACTCTCCAGAACCTGGTGGAGCCGATACCTTGGCGTGCACAGGATGTTATTCCTGCTAGAGGAGGACGAACACGCTATTGGGTAGGTTTCGCTAATGTTTTATCCATTGAGTGTATATCCTTACTCCGTTACACAGCTCAACATGCACATGCCAATCGTGTTATTTTCAGGAAAAACGAGCTCATATAGATTTTTCCTTCGTTTGCGGTTTTTCTGTAGGGTACGTATATATGTACGTATATACACTGCTGGCCACCCAAAATGCAACACCAAGAAGGAAGCATCCGATTGGCCTGAAATTCGCAGCATGAAGGGTGCACAGAAGGCAGAGTGTAAGTAGTGGAAGTGGGTTGTGCTGCCGGACCTATGCGTGGGAAGCTTCCAGATGCATCGTCGCAGAATACGGCAGTCATTCCAGCACGTTTCGGAGTTCGACAGAGGACGAATAGTGGCTTATCGCGACAGCGGTTTATCGTACCGAGACATCAGCGCCCGTGTGGGACGACATCCAGCCACAGTGACGCAAGTATGGATTCGGTGGGTGCAGGAAGGACAGACGGACCGACCTGAGAGATTGCCGTAGCCGCGGCACACCACTGAACGAGAGGACCGGTATATTGTGCGGCGGGCATTGATGGCTTGCACCGCCACATCACGAACGTTAACGCAGGAATTAGGGTGTGCTGCGCAACAACCTGTGTCAGCACGTGCCGTTCGACGTCGTCTGCAGGAGAGGAGACTTGTCGCACGGGGCCCATTGCTCCGATTACCATTGACGTTACAACACCGGCGAGTGCGGCGGCAGTGGACCGTTGAACGCCGCACCTGGACTACGGAATGGCACGACTTTGTCTTCTCCGACGAATCCCGCTTCTGCCTGCAACATCACGATGGTCGGATCCGCGTGTGGCAGAACCGCGGAGAGAGACTGTATGACGCCTGCATTATGCATCGCCATACTGGTCCGTCGCCTGGCTTCATAGTTTGGTGCGCAATTGGATATGACACCCGCACCCCTCTGGTACGCATCGCCAGTACACTCAACAGTCACCGCTACATCTCCGACGTTTTGGAGCCTGTAGTCCTCCCTTACCAGCAAGCGGCCACGTTTCAACAGGACAATGCGCGCCCGCACGTTGCACGCATCGTACAACAATTCTTCACGGCCCACCAGGTGCCACTGTTGCCGTGGCCCGCCTGTTCTCCCGATACGTCGCCCATCGAACACGTCTGGTCGCTGATCGGCAACCGAGTGGCCCGGCAAGCACCACCCGCGGTTACGCCTGATGATCTGCGGCAACGTGTGGAAGCAGCCTGGACCGACATACCTCAAGCCCACATCCAAAGCCTCTTTCGTTCAATGCCGCGGCGTGTAGCGGCCGTTATTGCCAGCCATGGGGGCCACGCGAACTATTGATGTCTGCCGCAAGTCGCACGGGACTGTAAGCTCAATCGTTTCATCTTTGTATCTGTTGTTATGTTTCCAGTAAATCTGGCTTTGCTATCTCGTGTCCTTCTTGATGTTGCATTTTGGGTGGCTAGCAGTGTATATACATAGTTTGCCAGAACCAAAAGGGAGAGAAAAATGATTCCGAAAAAATTATCGTATTGTTTTTTGTTTGTGTTACCTGGTTGCTCTTCTGACAGAGATGTGCACATTACTAGTAAATATATTTACCAGATAGTGTTTATACTGTGCTAATGGTTTGAGGAAAGGTGATAATTAATTATGTAATATATTAGTTTCTCATGCATTTCAACCCTTTTTCGTCTTACGCATAGTGCATTCTGTTTTCCTGACAGAGAGGTGATAACAAAAACCTGAACTTACGCATTTAGGTACAGTGGACACCTCTTTTTGTTATAACTTACGGACGGAGATATTTAGTTAACAATAACCGGTCTATAAAACTCGCTGATGATATGAAAGATTCAGCAGTTAAAAGCATGCTTGTTCTCACTGGATTGCAAACATTTTACCTGAAAGTTTGAAAACTAAATTTGTGTACAAATTTTGAAGATGACAATCCGATTTTTGGCGTAAATGTGACAAGGATGGTAAGTCAGATAATATCAGAAAACTTGAAAATTTTCATCGTCCTGGAGCGGAACTCGAACCCGCGTCTCCCAGAAAACGCCCGGGTATGCTAACCACTACACCACCCAGAACGCCCAAGTTTCAAGTTTCCGATCAATTTGAATATAACCGGGCAAACACGGGATATGATTCTTAACCTCCAGATTTGCTAAACATGAATGCCGGTTGCTTCGACTAGCGAATCCTGTGATGGTTATATTCAAATTGATCGGAAACTTGAAATTTCGTAGTTCTCGTTGGTGTAGCGGTTAACATACCCGGGCGTTTTCTGGGAGACGCGGGTTCGAGTCCCGCTCCAGGACGATGAAAAATTTCAAGTTTTCGGATATTATCTGACCTACCATCCTTGTCACATTTACGCAAAAAATCGGATTGTCATCTTCAAAATTTGTATTATACGGCGTAATCCCGTGTTTCTTTCATGATAAATTTGTGTATTTATAGACATATTTAAACACAAAGAAGGAAAATAAAATACTAGGACAAAATCATTCATTTGTATTTAACTTTCAATGTTTTTTTTCATGTTGTTTATGACGCTCATCTGCGTTGTGCTGTGCTCCAAATATGGAAATAAGAAGCACTCTTTGCACAGCAAAATTTGTTGTTAATGTGTTTTAGATTTGGTGCCGTATTTTTTTCCGTTTTTTATATTTCGTAGTCCTAGGCTAAATTTAATATGTCATTCACAGTGCCAATAATATTCAGAAGTTTTAATGAATTTCTTACAATCAAAATGGCGAAGTCGAACTCTTATCATGAGTAAGAATAGCTGTTGTTTGAAGAGGAACAACAGCACGATTGATTTTGAGATGGAAGTTCTAACTTTTTCAAACAGTTTCCTTTAATCTAACTACTTTGGGAGAGACATTAATTGTCTTATCGACCCGCAAAAATAGGTGATAGCATTAGTTCTTACCTGCGTAGCACTTATTTCATAGTTATGCTTTTTAGCAAATAACTTGGCCATAGATAAAGAAATGGCAAATGCTACAATAGCAATGGCGAAACTGTCAGCGAAGAGGCGAAGTAGGAGATCCATTCTCGGAGGAACCGGTGCAGGAAGACTGAAAAAGAAAAGTTAGAACCCCGTTTGTATTATTACGTTTTGACTTATACGGTCGTAGAGAAGAATCAAACATGTTAACTGATGCATCTTTTACATAAGACTTTTAAAAATGCATTTGCAGCTGATTTTACATACACATGGCACAAGACATGCTCACACACTGCACCCGCAGAAATTGTTAATTATTAAACTTTGTGCATATCATTTAGGAATCATGATAAACCGAATGCATGGAAAATGTGTCATGTTCATGCATTACATATACACCGAAGTGTCTAAAGATTATGACCACCTGGCTAATATGATGTTGGTCCTCCACGTTCCGCCAAAACAGATCTTACTCGGCGAGCCATATACGCTACAATATTTTTAAAGATCTTTTTGTCGGGTGCATATTAGTCTAGTGAAAAATGCTCCCGAGATTCTAATTGAGATGAGAAGGTGTCTTGTGGTATCTGTTGCAAACGAAGATCCTCAAACTCTTGTACGTTATGTCGTTGAGCTGCCGCAGGTCCAATTTGCAGTTCCAAGACAAACCAGAGGTGCTCGATTGGATTCATGTTTGGGGAATTTGGAGGCCAGGGCAATACCTGGAAGTCTTCATGCTTCGCGGATCATTCTCGAACAATCCGGGTATTGTGGCATGGCGCATTATGCTGCTGAAGGCACTACTATAAGGAAATACCGTTGCCATGAAATTTGGAGGCCAGGGCAATACCTGGATGTCTTCATGCTCCGTGGATCATTCTCGAACAATCCGGGTATTGTGGCATGGCGCATTATTCTGCTGAAGGCACTACTATAAGGAAATACCGTTGCCATGAAATTTGGAGCCAGGGCAATACCTCGAAGTCTTCATGCTCCGTGGATCATTCTCGAACAATCCGGGTATTGTGGCATGGCGCATTATTCTGCTGAAGGCACTACTATAAGGAAATACCGTTGCCATGAAATTTGGAGCCAGGGCAATACCTGGATGTCTTCATGCTCCGCGTGGATCATTCTCGAACAATCCGGGTATTGTGGCATGGCGCATTATTCTGCTGAAGGCACTGCTATAAGGAAATACCGTTGCCATGAAATTTGGAGCCAGGGCAATACCTGGAAGGTCTTCATGCTGCGTGGATCATTCTCGAACAATCCGGGTATTGTGGCATGGCGCATTATTCTGCTGAAGGCACTACTATAAGGAAATACCGTTGCCATGAAATTTGGAGCCAGGGCAATACCTGAAAGTCTTCATGCTGCGTGGATCATTCTCGAATAATCCGGGTACTGTGGCATGGCGCATTATTCTCCTGAAGGCACTACTATAAGGAAATACCGTTGCCATGAAATTTGGAGCCAGGGCAATACCTGGAAGTCTTCATGCTCCACGGATCATTCTCGAACAATCCGGGTAATGTGTGGCATGGCGCATTATTCTGCTGAAGGCACTACTATAAGGAAATACCGTTGCCATGAAAGGATGTACCTGGTCTTCAGTGATGTTTAGGAAGGTGGTAGACGTTATAGATTTCTGTACATGAACAACTGTACCGCAAGGTTTCTCAGCAGAACATTGCCAAAAGAATTACACTTCCTCCACTGGTTTGTTTTTGTCCTATGGTGTATCCTGGTGCCAACAATTCCCCGGGTGGACGACAGGCATATACCCGGCCATCCAAATGGTGCAACAGAAAACGAGATTTATTGGATCAGACGAATGTTTTCCAATCATTCAAGGAATAGTTTTGTTATCCTCGCGCCCATTGTAGGTGCTTTCGATGGTGAACCGCTGTTACCGTAGGCACTCGGAGTGGACTGTGGCTTGGCAGCCTCATTTCGAGCAGGGTTCGATGTACTGTGTGCTGTAACACATTACTCCTGCCACTAGCAGTCAAATTACTGGATAATTGTGTAATAGTATTCCTTCTGTCGGCTCGTACCATACCGTATAGCTTTTGCTCACCTCTAGCATCGATAAGCCATGAGTGGCCCACACCTTGTCGGGTTCGGGGTTTTTTTTGTTTACACGAACCACTTCTTGAAGGTACAAACCACAGCTGAGCGTGAGCCCTCCACAAACCTTGCCGTCCTGGAAATGCCGTGACCCAGTCGTCTGGCCATTACAATTTGGCTTTTGTCAAATTCGCTTACGTCCGTTGCCTTTCCCATCTGAAGAACAAGAATAACACTGATTGATTAACAGAGCTCAGTATCAGGTGTTATTTGTGCCGTCTCATGACCTTCACATGCGCCGTCGTTTACCTGCAGTTGCTTCGATTTGCATAAAAACGCGCTGCACTTGTCATAACGTTTTGGCTGTTCGGTATGTGTTCATCTCATATCAGGATGTGTTTGTACGAAAACTTTTTCCTTTTTTTCTCTCCCTTTACCTCAACAGAAATTCAACTTTTGCCTGTTAAAGAAAACATATCTATCTCATTCAGTATTGCTATGGTAAAAATCTTTCGGGTATCGAAGATAAGCTCAATTCAAAATATATTCATCGGAAGCATATTAGTTTCACTAAACGCAGGAGCGGATTTACAGGGAAGCTCACAAAGCCGAGGCGTGGAGGCCCGCAATGCTGGAAGTCCCCAAATTTAACAGCCTTTTTGTTTTTGTTCCGATTCTCAAAAAAAAAAAAAAAAAAAAAAAGCATATAGTGAGGGATACGAGTTCGGCGTTATGCGTTTTGGAAGCATGTTTCCGCCTGAACTTGTAGTATTTCATCTACAAGTAACAATGTACCAACTAAAATGCAGGTTGAATAAAGATCCCACTTTTTGACGATAATGTTACTTAATACTACACTACAACTGAGCTCCGGGATCAGGATATTATTTCTGGCAGATTTGTTTAGAATGTAATAAACTTCTTGCTCTTTAATTCGGTGTTTAATACAGCCGCTTGACTTTCCCTTAAATTTTGTTTCCCCATTGAGTCGATTATAAGATGCAACCACAAGACTTATCATACAAGCAAACTTGCATTGGAAAAGCTGGTTTTACGAGACATACTAGTCGATTTCACCCCTTTTCGGGCTATATCCGGTAATTTAAATCAGCCGGATGACATTTCAAGAATTTAGGATGTAATTATTCATAAACATCATGTTCTTGATTACTTGCTGATAACAAACTTTTGAGTAATGAATGATCTTCCTGTGGTTCCATGTTTCAATTTACTTGGTCGTTTCCTTTTCACGGGTTTTTCACACCATTATACGGTGTCTAAATAACGTTTGGTTGTTCTGAGTCAGACAGGGCACTAGAAATCTGTTTAGCAGAATAACCTCGCAAAAGTTGATACAAGATTTCTGTGGCCTAATGTTTGCTGTTCTTTTGAAAACCAACCAGTTGTGTCCAAGAAGATGCTTATGTATTGTTTTCTACAGTAGAAACTCATTTTCTTCATTCACATTTTCAATAAGGATGAGGAACCAAGATGGGCTCACACATCTTTCGGAACCAAATCCATATTTAAAAGCTGGGATTTTCCTTCCGAGTAATGTGCTATATTTTCAGGCTTCGAAATGCAAACTAAAATAAAACAAAGAATCTGAAGTAACTTTAACTCAGGTCTCCGGAGTCACGGATTTTTATACTTGAAACAGCATAGTTGAAGACCCAGTACCACTGCATCTATTCTTATGAACCTAACAGCATGCAATCACAAATACATTGACAAAAATTTGACAAAATACCACAATCACAATCGCTAAAGCAGTAAATACTGACGTGAGCAAAGAGCCTAATCAATCCGACCTGTTAGTTGCACGGTCCCTGTATTTATATCAATATGCATGATTTGATTGACTGCCAATCATAACTCAAAAGGAGAAAAACTCATGGAAATTCAGATGTAACGTTTAGTATGAAAAGAATATCGATAAACATGTAAGCAATCAAAATTTGCACACGTCGAAGGTCAACATAACCGCAAATTTAAAAAGGCAGTATATGTCACAGTGGGCAGTGGTAGTTTGTGTATCCATTCTGTACTATACCATTGGCATTGATCTCAACGGTCGTCAGCTTGGGTGTCGCGCCATGCAGCTTTCTGTCGGACATCGTGGAGCACCGATACCTAATAATTACCATGCGCATAGCTAAACAGTTATTTAATAATTTCATAAGAAGCATTAATCACTTTGCTAACACATTTATTCCCACTACATCAGAAGTTTGGAACTCCTTACCAGCTAATATTGTATTCTTCATGGTTATAGTCTTCAGCAGTTAAGCTAAGCATAAATGAACCATTTTCGAGCAGTTACAAGTTTTAAAATACGAAAACAAAATTTAACGAAATGCTAAGATTTATAGATTTCGCCTTAGGGAATCAATTTCCTATTTAAAATATTGAATATGATTCTCATGATATCTTTCCTGCTTTTCCTAGGGGCATAATAAATTTTCAATTAGGTTAGGTACTTGTTTTTGTATCTTTCATAAAATCTCTGATTATTATTCATGACAAATTGAAAACCAAAGAATTCTTAAGTCTGATAGTGGTGAGTAATGATCATGATCTTTCATACATTTCCAGAACTTTATGGAGCGCAGTTCTTTCTCTAAGGGACGCAAAATTACATCTGCATTTTCCCTCGACATCCGTTTTTTAGAAAACATTCAGAAAACATTCGTTTTGATCGCGACCGCGAAAACTATTTTCTTGGTTTATCAGCAGAAAGTTTTCTTGTTAAATTGCAGTGAGGCAGAATTTATAAAATTTTATATGTGTATGGTTTTTATAACAGAATAATAACCCATAAACATTACAATTCCTCCATTTCTAGGCGTTAAAACAAACACGAAAAACTGTTATAATACCATATTCCACATCCCAAAACTACCATGAGAGTAATCGCAGTTTCGAGGAAGCTGAAATCATTGACAAAGCTCAGTCGAAATATTATACGTTTTAGAAGCCTTCCTTTTTCGTCATATGTCTCACAGTCGATCAACAATACAAATTCCACACCATCCGTCTCAAGCTCATGGACGCTATCAGCTAAAAGCCATAACTCCCCAAAACACCTCGTTGCACTAATGGGCAGCAGTATGAAACATCACTCGTCCTGAAAAGGCTGACCCAATTTCACGGCAAAATTACAGTAAGCATTAAAGTTTAAATACTGTTTTCAAAACACTGTTGCTTATTTGAAGGGCAGTTTATTATCAAATAGCTACTCCTTATTTTATGGTAAAACAATGTTACAAGCATCGCCTATTATGCGCCTGTAGGCAAAAATATCTTGATTTACTAAGCTTTTATGTGATTCTGGAGTACTGTGCAACAGAGAGAGAGAGAGAGAGAGAGAGAGTCGGATATATATATATGCAGTAATTTCTGTTAAAGACTGTGTGATCTAATCCTAGAATGGCATGGCGTCACTCAGATAAAAAATAAATAAATGCACGAACTTCACTGGATACACTATACCAAATCCATTTGATATTCTACTGTACGCAGCATTTGAATGTCAGCTTATATGACATTTAGCGTATCCAGTTCACTCAAAAAATGTAGCAACAATAAGCTTACCCAGTTGGAATGGGTCCCATGATTTTTACGTGGTACTTTCCATTAAAATCTGCTGCGTACGAGATGCCTGTAACTACGACGACCTGTAAAAGAAAACAAAATGACTGTACAATGGAAAAGTGCCCCCAAACTAACAAATGTGAGTCGCAATAAAAATTTTATTATGTTATATTAAATTTCATTATTTTCAGAAATTTTAGACGCATTTTTCACAACCATAAAAATAACTTCCAGCTTTGTGAAAGGTAACTAAACCAATTACACTGAAGTAACAAATTATTAGGATCACCTGCCTAATAACTTGTTGGGACGCCTTTGGCCTTTAAAATAGGATCGATTCGATGCGGCATGGACTCAACGAGGTCCTGACATTGTTGTACAGACACGTTCATTGTTCAACCAAACGGATGCGATGGGGTCGATCAGTTGCTGAATGTTCTCTGGAGGGGGATCTCTGTTTCGAATGGCTCTCTCAATCTCATCTCCTTGGCATTCAATTGGGTATAAATCAGGGGATTGTGGGGGCCGTTTTAGCACCCCGAAGTCACTGTTATTCTCCTGGAACTACTGTGCGACAATCCAAGCTTTGTGGTATGGCGCATTCTTCTGATGGAAGTAACCCTGTTCATCAGGAAGCACCATGCACATGTACGAGTGTACCTGGCCCGCAGTAATGTTAAGTTACCTCGTGGAAACCAAATTTTGTTCCAGAGGTATCGTGGAATCCATTTCTTTCCATAAAAAGGGGCACCACACCATTACATCGCCTGCACCAGCTTGTACAGTTAACCCTATAGGCAGTTGGGATCCACCGATTCGTCCTGTTGACGCCATACACTATTTCATCCATCGGCGTTCATTAATTTAAAAACGTGATTCATCGGACGAGGCTGTTGACGCCATCTACTCGTTCATCCATTGGCATACATTAATTGAAAACGTGATTCATCGGACAAGGCTGTTGACGCCATATACTGGTTCTTCCATTGGTGTGCATTAATTGAACACGTGATTAATCGGACGAGGCGATCATTTCCCAGTGCTCAACAGTGCAGTTCTGGTGCTTCCGCGCGCACTACAGAGGAATTTGTCGGTTTTTAGCAAAGACGAATGATACACGTCCGCTGTTATAGCTCATTGGTGCCAGTGTGTGGCGGGCAGGCTGTGTGTGCTGAAGTTCTCCTCTCGGTACTGCTGTTATTCTGCGGGATTAATTGACTCAATATATATTGTTTGTAAAATCCTCTCGCGCCGACGTTGCCGTCTAACATCGACCAGTAGCTTCGCCCATAGGAAGATCGCTGGCATCTTGTTTTGTTGTTTGTGAACCACTCGTTGTACACCTTCCATACACATGTTCTGGCATTGCTAAGAAAAAGATGCTTGCACCTGTCTCTCTAGCGCCCATTATCGTGCATTTTTGTACGAGATAAAATCTCAGTTTCATAGTTGAGAACGTAGGTGATAATAGGACGTGTTGACTGCCATTGGATGTTCCTGATAACTTGCTACTTCGGTGAACTTAGAACGAAGATCCTGAAGTATGTTATATGATCTTTACTGCTGTATAAATGCCATCCACAAACAGTAAAACAGCATTTAATGAAATAAATTGAAAACCTTTGATGGAAAAACTTAAGCCTTCTGAGAATATTAATCATTAGTTAGTCTAGTACTCGTAAAGCATCAGGAGAAACTGTTTTACAAAGAGACAGACGTTTACGTTTCTCTGAAAGAAAATACTGCAACTTGGAATGGAATGTGGTGGACCCAATTTGAGAGCAGCAACATGATTTAAAAAATTTACTAGACTTAACATGTGTGACGTACTACGGAGGAAAAGCACGTGTCAAGACAACAAATCTGCAGCAGTGCATTCTGTCTGTGTAGCTTAGTTGGTAGAGCAACTTTCTCCGGAGTGAGGGAGCGCGGTTTCGATCCTCGTCACGGACAAACTTGTGTTTTCACACATGGAGGTGATTATACTCAGACTTAGAGGTTAACAGTGTTTGTTTGCCACTTGAAGACGGCACACGAAGAACAACTGCTACGATGGTCTGACGGGGGAAAAGACTTCAAAAGACTTCATTATTGTACAGATGTGAACATTTTAAGGCTTTGAAACTTGCAAACTTCTGGAATAAATGGTAAGAAAAACATATTTTTAAAGATTTTCGAAAGTTGTTATGTATCTTTGTGCATGGAGATTTATGGAAATGCGTTTTTAACAGTAGAGAAGAAACGCCAATAAGTTAGCAGAGCAAAAAATTCCGATGTTCAGGATGAAAGGTTAAAGAAAGAACATTGCTTCTGGTTCAGAAATTGAGAAAATATTTTACGCGATTAATTTCTTAGCAATTCATAGGCATAACTTCAGATTGTTTACTTCGTATTAAAATTAACAGGGATTACCTTTTCCAGAAGAATTTTCAATGCTCAGTTTATTAGCTGTCTTGAAGATTCCAACAGACGAAACCAAATAGCGTCATTTCGTTTTTTGCGTTATCCATCCTAATTAATTACGAGTTCTCAGCTAAACTATATACGCGGATGGAAATACTTCTCTTCTCCGCAGATGGTGATGAGTATAATTCACAGAAAATTGAATAAGAAAGACAAATAAGCAGAAACTAGTTTTACGATATATCTTAGAATGTCACCTTCTTTCACATATTAAATCCCCCTAGGTTTGTCCTGTTAGTCAGTATACCAAAGTTGAAGGTTTTCCAAAACATAAGCCATTGCACATCAAATTTGATAAAAATTGCTTTTATGGAGGATCAAAGTACAGCTGAATTAATTTGATAAACTTTCAAAATGCGCTTCATAATGTATTTGTTGCAGATTTGTCTTTTGTAAATAGCGTTTAATGACGTTAAATTGAATGGCAATTACCAACTGTGAGTGATAAAAACTTACTTACCACAATCAGATCGATGGGAAGGGGCATCTTCACTTTCTTTTTGAAATATTCATCAAAGTGCTCTTTAGCAACAGCCAGTACAAAGATTGCTACCCCAGACACAATTACAGTTGCGACATTGGAGGATGATATGTGATAAAAAATATCTCTGTAGATCTGCAAAGTTTTCAAAAACAGACACACTTCATAAATACTTTAAAATAAGAAATCGAAATGAATAAAATATTCAACTAAGTTACAGTGCGATAATAAATAAATATTCGTGGAGGTCGGCGGAACTATCCTTAAAGAATTTTTTTAGTTTAATAATATCATATGGATCAAACAAAACATTACAGACTTGAGTGGCACGATTCAAATGCTCACTTTTCTCTTAAAATAAGCCTTGGAAGTATTAACGAGAACTGAATTACAATTCAGTTATCGTTAATACAATTATTCTTTTAATCTATTCCAAAATTTATAAAATTATTGTTTCACTTCATTTTATTATTTTCATCAGCCTGAAGCATGTTAATGTTGTTCCTTTATCAGTCAGCACGATTAACTTAAGTATGGCTGGAATTAAGGTTGTAGAAATCAGTAATTAGGATTTAACGAGGAAGAAGAAGCAAAATAGAGCGTGCAAGTATTACGAGCTATATCTGAGAACAAAGTAAAAAAAAGAGCTTTAAGTATATACAGAATGTCCACAAAATCCTTCCCACATTACAAAAATTATTATAAAACTATATTACAGATACAAGAAAGGGATTGCACGACAATGATGGTGCAGGAGTAAAGTTTTTTTTTTCAGTGTCAGTACACCTGCACATGGGCGCCATTTGTGGCCCGGAGGACATCTAAGCGATATTCGATTTTACGCGATGTTTTGTTTAACATCTCAGCAGAAACAGAGCCAATGACGTCCGTTATTCTGCTCTACATCGTCTCGACATCCGAAACTCTGCTAGAGTACACTTGGTCTTTCCCATAACCCCACAAGAAAAAGTGAGGGGGAGGTGGCCATGTCATGGAGCCGTCGCAGTCAATCCATCTGTCCGGAAATGTGGCATTTAGGAACTCACAAACCATTGTTGACCAATGTGGTGGGGCACCGTCTTGTTGGAAAATAACCGAAAGTTGAAGCGCATGCAACTGAGGGGCTAAAAAAGTTTCAGCATATCCAGGTACACGGTTACATGTTACCGTGGGCTCTGCAAAAAAGAAGGGTACGATGATTCTGTCATGCATCAGGTTGCACCATACGCTCACTCTCGGGCTAGCCCTCTGTTGTTCGATGACATAATAGGGATTTTCTGATCCCCAGATTCTCACATTGTGCCTATTTACTGTACCATAGACGTGGAATGTGACTTCATCTGAGAAACAGACACGGTGCAGATAATCACTATCATGAGTTGTGCGCTGCAACATCTACGTCGCAAATGCAGCACGGTGACACCGGTCATCAGGCTGTAGAGCTTAAAGGATCTGTACCTTATAAGCATACAGATGAAGACGTTTGTGTTAAATTTTGTGAACCGTGGCACGGGGAATCCCAGTTTCCAGTGAAGCACGACGAATGGATTTCCTGGGGCTTCGCAGAAATGTCTCCTGAACAGCTGTCTTGAGTAACCCGTGGTCGGCAAGCTAAGGAGAGATCGTAAACACTACCCGTCGCCTTAAAATTTTCATACCAAACTTTTATGTTTTTTTGTTTTTTTTGGTCTGGTGGTGATCGTCTGCACTCTTTCCTGAAATGACGCTGGAGTGTAACCGCCGATTTGGTCTCATGGAACCACAACACGCACGAAGCTTTTTCTTGCATGGAAGTCACTATCGATGAAATGTTCCTCTTATTCAGCAGTAGCACTCACCTAGAGAACAGAAATATTTTTTATGAGTGCTGCCATATTATGTTGCCAAACAGTTTATTTTAACTTATATAGATTTTTAATATTAATTTTTGTAATGTGGGAAAGACTTTATGGATACCCTGTATAAGTGTTTTACCAAAGATTAACAATCTTTGTTCGTTCTGTATAGGAATTCAAAACACTTAGCCAGAAAATAAACGGTTATTTCGAGAAAAATTCGACCAAAGGGACCTTTACATAATTTTCAACAAGAAATTCCACCGTGCTCTTTAAATTTAATCTATTTACTGTGCAGTGGTTTTTTGAGTCATTTATGGTCTCTTGGTATCAGATCAACTATTTATGCACTCCGTAAACATAACATCAGAAATAGAAATGATGGGCAGTTGACATGGGTATGCCCAGCGCAGAGTGGGACAGACCCACACCGAACGCAGGAGACAAATAGCCGGAGAGCAGGGCTTTCCAAAAGTGTATCGCAATCGATAAACATGGGGTAAAATGGGTGATCTGAGCGACTTTGATCTTTGACGCATTGTCAGCGCAAGACAAATCGGTCATCCTAGCGCCCAAGTGGTAAGAACCCAAGGTTTCCTGAGGGCAGACATATGAAGGGAATAAAGCTGTACTTTGGTGAGAAACCTAGAAACCCTGTTTCCTACTCATATACACGAAAAAATAATTTTTACTACCTCTATTTAAAAAAGCTTCTGTCTCAAAAGGAATTTTAAACTGTTGGTATATGAAGTTTCTATTTAAATAGGTGGAGTTCAATTAGTAAGATGCTGGTAAAAAATTGGCAGACGAAAGAGAGAAAGAGAGAGGTAATGACGCTGTGTTCAGAATGTTTCGAATGAAAATCAACAGGAACAAGAGCGGAAGGCGGTTGTGCTGTTCACTAAACAACAGCACTTTTTTTATTTTAAACAGTGCATCAAGAGATAAAAAGTGAAGAAATGATGCTGAAAATAAAAGTTTTATCAAAAGGTCAATATACAATGATTTGTTACACCCTCATATTACATCGACGTAAAAAAAATTCCCACAATGTGTTTAATATTTTTAATAAAAGTTTTGCCAGAAGTAATACACTGAAAAAAAACCCCTTAACATGTGTATATCTGAAGCACTGAAATATAGTAACATGTTTTTATGAAAACTGTGAAAAAACCGAGGCTTACATTTCTGAAAGCAGTTTTTCCAGAATGCGAATTTATGCCCTGATTTTGGAAAAACTGAAAACGCAGTTTTTGACTCACGCTTCAGGATGCGTCTATTCCATATGAACAATGACAAAGTCATCGCTCTTTCCACGTTTTCTTTAATTAACACACAGCAACCGAAAAATTGTTATGCGGACACCGCTGAGGTCGTATCCCAGATATCTATTATTAGCTATAATTTCTAAGCTAGTGCCTTTAAGCCCCACCAGATGGAGACGTCTCAGTTGCTGAGCCCATCTCTACGGATTTGTGAGGCAGATGCAGACAGATAAACACACACAGCGCCGTGGATTGTTGGTGGTCACCGTAGCGTAAAGCGAACTCACTCGGCTAGTTATCAAGAGATCTGGGGATACGATCCCAGCGGTGTCCGGAAAACATTTTTTTTGTTGCTGAGTGTTAATTCAAGAAAACGTAGGAAGAGCGATGCCTTTGTCTATTCTCATTGTCTCCACGTATTTGGAAGATTTTCACTATGAACAATGACTTTGTTCCCTACCTACTGTGGAACGCCTCTGTTAATCAAACTCAGAAACAGAATCCACGAGACATAGAACTTACTAACATGTTTGCTGTATTAAATGTTCGTTGTTTTTTAAATATGACTACGTGAAGACAAACTACAGCCTATCTAGTAAATTTTGTCTAGTGTGAACTCAGAATAGATAGAAAACGTTTCCAGCATTTAGCAATCTCACATATTCTAAGCTTTTCTCTGCTTCTTTTATGGAAAAGAAACACACATTCAAACCACAGTGGCTTTTGAAATGTGGTTCTCATGAAACAACGTGGAGTTGAACTAAAACTGTAGATTCAGATAGAATTTACCTCGCAAACTGGACACTTTAGTTACTTATCAAATCTTCAAAATTATGGAGAACTGAAAATCTGTTGTGGAAATCAAAAAAAATTCTGAATTTAATTTGAAAGCCAGCTAACAAGAATAGCACAAGCTAAACTAAATTCGAGCTTTCTTTTTAATTTGGTTGCCTTGAACAGAACTCTCGCGTAACGACTGTATGCATTTGCATTAAGTTGAAAAGTCAAATTTTCTCCTTAATAAAAAATAACCCTGAATTTTGAAACTTCGATGCTGCGATATGATGAATAATTATGGCAAAAGTTTTTTTTTCCAATTATAGTTCTGCTTTGGAGATATTTTTACCTCCAAGAAACAGAATGTTGACTAAAATTTAGGTTTGCGTGGGTCGAGATCTGCATAGATTTCTCGTTTTCGAGTGAAGTCTTTGTGACGAAACTAAAATTTAACAGTGTATTTTTTTCAAAATCTTACTTACATACACAATTTTGAGGATTCCACTGTACCTCCCAACACTTATTCCAAATAAATCCTTGAGTTGAGAAGTTGCCACGTGGAGGGCTGCTCCAGTTGTGAAGCCAGAAACCAAATGGTCAGACAAGACCACAGCTAAAGTCCCTAGTTGAAAAGTCCCCATAAGCAGCTGCAGCGGAAAAGTGAAAAGCCAATATTATTTTATGCATTGCAATAATTTGAAATTTTAATCACTTTTTCATGACCTGTAAATTAAAAAAACTGAATTGAAATACAAGTATCACTTCGTTGTTATCAATGCAGTTACTTAGTACCGTTCAAAGTTGATAACCTATGTTTCCAATCTCTGAACAGTTAGTATAAAAGGATAAAACTATGATGAGAGTTTAAAGAACATTGCTCAGCAATATTTTCCCTAGTAAGAAATATTTTATAGCTTCGTTTTTTACATTCTTTTCGCTCTTGTACTCCTAAACGTGTAACATATCTTTTTGCCTCATGGACAATAACGTCCACCAGCAGCAATTGCTTTCCATACTTATCCTATATTTTTCGGTTACGTCTGCCTGGATACGTGGCAGAAGCAAAGGGAGTTTATCGAACTGGATTTGTTTGCCGCACTATATGAGTACCGTCGGATATTCGTTCGCCTGAAAGTATTACTTTATTTTATTTTTATTTACGCTTTCCAACCGTAGGTTGGAGAAGCGTATATGCTCCAGCTTTTTCCGTCGGTCTGTCCGTCCGTCCGTCTGTCGACACGATAACTCACGTAAAAATGGTTCGATTTCGATGAAATTTTAGTATGTAGTAGGGGACCACCAGGGGATGAACCCTATTGAAAATGGGTGAAGTGGGGGCAAAGGTCACGCCATAAGAGCGGGATTCATTCAATTGCCCTTATGCGTCATAACTTGCGTAAATAATGGTTCGATTTCAATGAAAATTTACTATGTGGTAGGGGACCACATGGGGACGAACCCTATTGAAAATGGGTGAAGTGGAGTCAAAGGTCAGGACATAGGAGCGGGATGCATTCCATTGCCCTTATGCGTCATAAGGTGCGTAAAAATGGTTCGATTTCGATGACATTTTAGTATGTGGTACGGGACCACCTGGAGAGGAACCCTATTGAAAATGGGACAAATGGAGGCAAAGGTCAGGACATAGGCTCGGGATCCATTCCATCGCCCTTATCCCACACTATTAAGGTGGACGTCAAGTAATTTTGCTTCCTATATTTCCAATGGAAAAACTTTTGTACACATTTCCCTCACAATTAGTGTGTTCCCAAGGATGGAAATTTGAACATCGATTAAAATAACTTCATACTATAACTTGGAATACTTAACATTTTCTAAAACATAAGCATAATTATATTTAAAAACAATAACGTTTCCTTTGGTGGTGTTGAAACCAGAAAAAAGATGGCGTGACCTGTACTTTGATGACGTCAGTGGACAAATAAATGTTGGATTGCATAATTACAGTTATGGTTTAGAAAATATTATTACGGTTATGGTTTAGAAAATATTAAGTATTCCAAGTTATGAAATGAAGCTATTTTAATCGATGTTCAAATTTTCATTCTTGGGAACGCATTAATTGTGAAGAAAATGTGTACAGACGTTTTTCCATTGGAAGTATATGAAGCAAAATTACTTGACGTCCACCTTAAAGTAGCAATTCTTGTACGTATGTATGTACATTTTATTTTGAAAACGTCTCTAAGAATTTTGATGAAAGCCGTTAACCTACCGTTTCCTGGTACTAGAAATCGATTTAGCTTGATCTCGACTTTAGGAGAATTCGTTTAGTGGGTTAAATAACCACCCGGAATTATAACGTTTTTAGTGTCATGGCGTCGTTCCATTAATGTTTCCAATGCTTAGAAATCTTATGACGTCACAATCTCACGTTTGAGAATGTTGTCGCGCGGTCACGCCATCTGTCTCATTACGTCACGCGTTGTGTGTGGATCCTATTAAAGTTTTATGACGTCATACTCTTGCGAGCAGATGGTCGCGACTCCCATCTGCTTCATTACGTCACGCGTTGTGTGCGTATGTCCGTTCGCACTATAACTCGCGTAACAATCGTTCGATTTCGATGAAACTTTAGTATCTGGTAGGGTATCACCTGGGAAGGAAACTTATTTAAAGTGAACGAAATGGGGTGGTCAATACATAGGAGCGGGATCAATTCCACTGCTCTTATGCGTCATAACTAACTTAAACAAGGTTCGATTTCGATGAAATTTTAGTATGTGTTAGGGGACTACCTGGCCACAAACCCTATTGAAAATGGGCGAAATGGGATCAAAGGTCAAGGCACAGGACCGAGATTTATTCCACAGCCATTATTCTCATAACTTGAGTAATGATTTCTGGTATGCTGGAAAGCGTATTATAATCAATGCATTGCATGATTTTACAAACTTGTTATTATTTTGGTTGCTATTGGGATTGTGTCGTTAGTCGTCTATCACATATATCGGTAATAACGTTTGCCCGTGTGAATCGACATGCAATTTTTTCTGCAAATGTTGGGCAACCTGATTTTCAGTCACACGTTTTCCCTCTAAACACGTGATTTTTCTTTTACTTTCAGTATTACTTTCCATCATATTCTGTTACAGTTGCTTTTCACAAATGGTACCCGAACTCCAACGTATTCCGTAAGCGAGGAGCAAACTTTGAACGATGGAACTCTAAATATTCCAAGACTGAAAGCGTTAAAAATGTGTACGCAATGAGAGAGAGAGAGAGAGAGAGAGAGAGAGAGAGAGAGAGAGAGAGAGAGAGAGAGAGAGAGAGAGACGAAATGTAATCATTTTCTCATTTTTTTAGTGGTGGGATGATGAACGTCTAAAAATCCAACAATAATGCAGCATAATCCTCTACAATGAAGAACTTAAACCAGAGCGTATAAAAATACATTCTGCGAGTTTTTGCGAAAGAGGAAACTTTAGTTTCTAGTTCCTAACAACTAAACAACGGAATTCTAGGAGAACTTCTGTAGCTCCTAATTATACCTGACTGATTTTGTTTTGATTTTGATAAAAAAGAACGGTGAATATTTATTAGTAGTTTCCCCAAATTGGATCTTAGATTGAAGATACAGTTCACGTGGTTCTAAAAAATATCAACGATCTCGAATTCATGTTTTCCTTTGAGAGACCATTTCGATACGTTAAAAACACAACCTCGGATAATTCATTCTTAAAAAACTGATCCTTTGTTATAAGCAAAGGCTCATTTCTTCTGCAGTTACTGTGGATGATCAATATTTAAAAAAAAGCCAGGATTTTACTTTCGAGAAAGACGGTACTTGTCTTCTGAACATCTTCTGATGCTGTGTACGTGGGAAATTTCACAATTATGGAGGATTGCCAACACATCCATCCCCAAACACCTTACTGTTGAGCACAAAAGTACAATTCTACTAATTAGAAACTTCGCTTTACCAAAATTCTCTTTATACCCTCGACCACCGTCAAGAGTGTAGCCCCTTGGATCTGTCCCAGGTGTAATGTGTAATATAAGGGATCTTTTCCTGGTGTAATATATATTTACCCTTGTCAGACCTCCTCTAGTATTCTGTCGCACCATGGAAAGTACAGCTTCCAGTACCCATTTGATGTTTCACTGAGTTGCCACTTGTATTTTTTTACACCAAAACTTCAAAAATTTCCTCTCTGATTACTTTCCCTTAACATTACGATTATAAATCATTTAAGAGAAATGAAGCAGCTTTGAGGAATTTCATGTTTCCAAAAAAAAAAAAGAATTTGAGTTTGATGTTGCAAGTCTTGCCTTTCCTGAAAAATACATACTATGTTGGAAGAAAATGAAACTCAAACTTTTAAATAGCACGAAAATGACGTGCATTTTTATGGTGGTGTATTGAAGAGAAATGTAAACAAACTTGCTAAAGTATCTTCAGCAAGAAGTGGAATATTTTCCTTTCTGAACCTCATAAAGCTTATTCGTTTTAGTCCTTTCCATACTTTGTTGTACATTATCAGAGAATTTCTTGTACCAAGCTGCATGAGTCAATCTTCGGAAAAAACTTTTCCATCGCGCAACAGAAACATGACTACGTTAGCCTAAATATTGCTTACGATATTTCTGGTTTAAAATTAATCTACTCATTACATCGCTAAAACATGCCTTAAAATGCTTTTAGAAGACTTTCTCATTGGACCAGAAAACTCGATGTGAATCCTACCTATTTTTAACAATATTTGTAACCATAGCAACATCCGATTGATCATCTTCAGAGATAACTTACAAAAGTGCTATTCATAGAAGGTCACTGAGATTGTTTGTTGACACAATTGAAAGAGACATGATAAACAGACATTGAAAAAGTTCTAAGTAAGTTTGCGGGAACGAAATAAAGTTTAAGTATAAGCAATAATGCAAAAGGAAAGAAATCATAGGGAATTCAAAGTAAAAAGCGCACTTCTATTCTTAAGTAATACAGGCCTTATTCAAATATCAGGTAAGTGACATGAAAATAATGAAAGTGGGAGAGCACTAAGCTTTAGTTTTTGCGCATGCCCCCTTCCATTTTTAGTAAGTCTTCTGACATACGTATCCTGTATGAATTCCTGCTATTAGCATGAAAATATCAGCGCATCTGTCTTTGCAAGTACGGGTCGGATTTCAAAAATTATTTTCTCTCATTCGAGGAGCCAGAAGTATAAGAAAATGGACAACACATTTTGTTCTTTTCCTACATACGATCTTGTCGCTGGGGAGCACAAGAACACACGACTGTTTTTTTTTATTTTGTATTTTTCCAGTCCGTACTTCTAACAGTCCGATTACATTTCACTGTGTAGATAGTTATGTGCAGATTTTCAACTTCAAACGATGCACAATTTTATTGTAGAGACATGCACGTGTATATTACATTTCATTTTCTTCCTCTACTTCTAAAAGACCAATTCTAAAACTTTTTCTTGTATCTTGTAGCTTCCGCTATGGGAAATATTTTGTGCATACTTTCTACTTCCCATACTGCAGAGTTCTGCCATTATGGGTATAAATGTATGTTTTTGTCAGCAACAGCATCTTACTTCCAAAGCTCTTCTTAAGAAAGTTATTTTTTCATCTGATGCTTTTTGTTACGAAGAACATTTTGCGCACATTTTCTGCTTCAGATTATGCCTTGTTTTGCCGCTAGGTGACGCTGATGCGTATTACATTTATCATTCTATCTCGGCTTTTAAACCCCCATTTGGAAAAATTCAATTTGCATCGAATAAGTTCCACTGTTAGGAAAGGTTTGCGCAGATATTATAAGCATAACCTACAGTTTTGCCGCTAAGGACTGTTAATGCCTGTCACTATTTAGATATATATTTGCTTTTAAGGTGCCGACTGATAAATTCTTTTTTGTATAGGATACCTGTCACTACGCGTAATGCTTCTGCGCATTTTTTATTTCAAATGATGCGCAGTTTTTTCGCTAACGGAAATAAATATATAAGGGTTCTTCAAATGAAAGTGTGAATTTTACATTGGCATAACATTGAATGAGTTCATTCACAAGAACTGTCAGTAAGTATTCAAACATCGATCCCACCCACCTATCACATGACGAATACCGTTCTCTAAAAATGATATAGGTTGGTGAGTAAACTAGACTGCGAAAGCTTCCTTCACTTCGTCGTTCCACGCAAATATTGATCCTTTCGGGTGCTTTTCTAAGGGAACAAAAATAGGGTAGTCACATGGCGAGAAGTCTGAACTATAGGATGAATGACGAAGAATCACCCATCAAAAATGCTGTAGTATTGATAGGGAGGTGTTGGCTGTATGTGTACGAGCGTTATCATGCAATATTTTGCTGAGTTGCTGGGACGTTTTAACTTAGCGGCCGCAGTTAACTTTTTTACTGTGGAGTAATATCTGTCAGCGCTGACGGTAGGGTAACGTGGTACTCATTCCAGAAGCAAAAGACCATTGCGGTTGAAAAAAACAAAAGACCAGCATAACTTTACCTATACTGCAGTTGCTATAGACATCCATGGTCAAGGTGTCTCTGGGCCGCCCCGGTGGCGCAGTGGTCTAAGGCGTTGGCCTCTGATCATTCGTCCGTAAGGGGTCCGGGTTCGAATCCCGGTCAGGCATGGGTGTTGTGTTTGTCTTACGGCACTGGCTCTCTCCCTTCCCTGGAACCAGTGACCCTAAATTAGGGACGGGCGACTGCTTATAGCCCATTGAGTTGCTCACGGTGGTCGTTAAACCTCCAATCAAAAAAAAAAAAAAAAAAAAAAGGTGTCTCTGGATGCTTCCACTGCTGGCTCTTGCGTGTCTCAGGGTCAAAACACTGACACCAAGTTTCGCCACCAGCAAGTGTAAAAATGCACCTCCCTCACGCTGGTACATAAGGTGTTTCATGGATAATCCCATGCGTTTGACCTTTTGAAAATCTGACAGACACTTGGGTATCTACACACCACAAACATTTCGGTAATTCAAATGTCGACGAATGATTGTGCAAGCAGTTCCCATGTTTACCTGTAGCCGCTGCACAAACTCACGAATGGCCAGACGTCGATTTGCTATAACTTTAGCATTCACTGCTGCAAGAATGTCATCAGCGATGGTCCGATGCACTTGCCCTGAACGGGAGAGATCGCTGGTGCTACTGCCTCTATTGCGAAACTTATGACACCACCGGAACACAATGGCTTGCCACAAACAATTTTTCCCATACACAGCTTGCATGCAGCAATAAATTCCGAGCCGTCCGGGTGACGCAGTGGTCTAAGCGATAGCCTCTGATCATTCGTCCGGAAGGGGTCCGGGTTCGAATCCCGGTGAGGCATGGATGTTGTGTTTGTTTACGGCATTGGCTCTCTCCCTTCCCTGGAACCAGTGACCCTAAATTAGGGACGGGTGACTGCTTATAGCCCATTGAGTTGCTCACGGTGGTCGTTAAACCTCCAATTAAAAAAATAATTCCGAAGCATGTGAACCTTCCTTCGAGAAAAACTGAATTATTGCTCACTGAACCATCCTGGGCAAATCCATATTTCTTTTGCTCAGTGTCTCCGCTTACTATCTCTTCGCACGATGCGCTACAACTGTCTGACCAAAATTTTACGAATGATAAATCCGTCAAAGGTTAGTCGGCTCTTCACTTATCTGAGGTTGGATCATTACAACGGGAAGGATATAGTTATGGCGTAGCTCAGAGACAGAAAATATTGGGAATTTGTAGAGTACCCCAGTAAAAAAGGAAAACTGAGGTAGTATTAGAGTTACGGAAATGAACGCCGATGGGCGTTCAGTGGTGAAGTTATAATCTACCTAACCTGTTTTACCGTAATGTTTGGCGGCTATTACATAATAATATATTTCATTTTCATCTAACATAATAAATTATTGAAGAATTTCTTTTTTTTTTTATTGTTAACATGAGATGTAGCCTGAAAAGGTCATTTTCTGTCATAATTGGGAAAGATGTCTGAATGTTATTTATACACTTCATATTTATACGATATATGTTAAATCTGGTAATTTTTACGTAACCACGAGTAAATGTTTAGTAGCGTTTTACAATGAATAAATGCTATGTGACATATCCAATAAATAAATTATAAATATCTTGTTCAGTAATTAATCATTTATCATTTAGTCACTAGCACTTGATAAAGTCACTGAATTAAAAAATTTCCGAGTAATAAATGCATTGTCGTCCCCAAAAAGGACATTTTTGACTTTTTTTTAACGTGATCTAGTTAATACTCGAGCATGTTTATCTTATTGTTTCATTTTGTTTCTCTCTGCTTTTATTTGTATAGAGCCTAAGAATTTTAAATGTATAATTAAATGAGCATGTTTGCGGCATGAATATTAACAATGACTAAATTTCAATGTTGTCATTTACTATTACCATGTACTATCATCAACTTCTTTGCTCAGATGCTATGAAATAAATAAGAGGATACTGATTGATTTTCATGCCTGTTAGTATTTACATCCGCAACTTTTAATAAACTCTATAGTCCTACGAGAAAGACGATAAAAATTGAACTCCGTTTATTAGGCGTATAAACGATGAGAAAATAAAGGGATAAAGAGATGCTAGCTGGATAAGAGATGGCGTACAGAAACCAGTTTCTTCATCGTTCGTATATATTTCTATAGTCCTATATTTATCAAGTGCAAAGATCAAATACGATTCCAAGACGGCTCCGAATAGGGCCTCTCATGATATTTCTGAATGAGATTCTAAAATTTATTTGTCCTAGTTGCATAAATAAAGATATAACATTTCATTTTGCCTTCTAAATACATTTATAATCTCATTAAGAAATCGTATGTTTTAAAAATAGTTAGCTTTTTATTTCAATTCACTTATTATTTCTGCTGTTACAGATTCATGATTTATTGTTACATTATTATTTATCTATCTTTATAATAACAGCAAGGAAGCTCCGGGAAAAGGCCTCACAGAGTCCTGACTTGGTCCAGAGCTCCCCAAGTAAAGTCAACAATACAAGACAGCAATGAACTAAGATTACTATTGGTAT
Organism: Macrothele yani; assembly: GCA_039090855.1. NCBI lineage: Eukaryota > Metazoa > Arthropoda > Arachnida > Araneae > Macrothelidae > Macrothele > Macrothele yani. The sequence continues at coordinate 1,390,342 of CM076995.1, read as the reverse complement.
AGCATGAAATCTCCGCGGCGCTACAATTAGAGATCAATCTTGTCCTCCAACTTTCCGATTACCCTCCCCTTCCCACCTTTTTTTATTATTATTTTTTTGTATTTGTTTTGTTGTTAGTTTAATACACTGGTGGCCACCCAAAATGCAACACCAAGAAGGACACGAGATAGCAAAGCCAGATTTACTGGACACATAACAACAGATACAAAGATGAAACGATTGAGCTTACAGGCCCGTGCGACTTGAGGAACACGCAGACATCAATAGTTCGTGTGGCTCCATGGCTGGCAATAACAGCCGCTACACGCCGCGGCATCAAACGAAAGAGGCTTTGGACGCGGGCTTGGGGTATGGCTGTCCAGGCTGCTTCCACACGTTGCCACAGTTCATCAGGCGTAGCCGCGGCTGGCGCTTGCCGGGCCACTCGGTTGCCGATCAGCGACCAGACGTGTCCGATGGGCGACATATCGGGAGAACAGGCGGGCCATGACAGCAGTGACACCTGTTGGGCCGTGAAAAATTGTTGCACGATGCCTGCCACGTGCGGGCGCGCATTGTCCTGTTGAAACGTGGCCGCTAGCAGGTCCTGCAGGTAAGGGAGGACTACAGGCTCCAAAACATCGGAGATGTAGCGGTGGCTGTTGAGTGTACCGGCGATGCGTACCAGAAGGGTGCGGGTGTCATATTCAATTGCGCCCCAAACCATAACGGCAGGCGATGAACCGGTATGACGATGCATAATGCAGGCGTCATACAGTATCTCGCCGCGGTGCCGCCACACGCGGATCCGACCATCGTGGTGTTGCAGGCAGAAGCGGGGTTCGTCGGAGAAGACAATGTCGTGTCATTCCGCAGTCCAGGTGCGGCGTTCAACGGCCCACTGCCGCCGCACTCGCCGGTGGTGTAACGTCAATGGTAATCGGAGCAATGGGCGCCGTGCGACAAGTCCCCGCTCCTTCAGACGACGTCGAACGGTACGTGCTGACACAGGTTGTTGCGCAACACACCCTAATTCTTGCGCTAACGTTCGTGATGTGGTGGTGCGAGCCGTCAATGCCCACCACACAACATGCCAGTCCTGTCGTTTGGTGGTGTGCCGCGGCTGCAGCAATCGCTAACGTCGGTCAGTCCGTCCCTCCTGCACCCACCGAATCCATACTCGTCTCACTGTGGCTGGATGTCGTCCCACACGGACGCCGATGTCTCGGTACGATAAACCGCTGTCGCGATAAGTCACTATTCGTCCTCTGTTGAACTCCGAAACGTGCTGGAATGACTGCCGTATTCTACGACGATGCATCAGGAAGCTTCCCACGCACAGGTCCGGCAGCACAACAGACTTCCACTACTTACACCCCGTCTTCTGTACACCCTTCTTATAGTGCTTCTCGGTGGCGTGCCGGGCACACATGATTTGCATATGCCATGCAATGCTAATCGTTTGCATGTCCCCTCGCGGGTGACGCATGCTGCGAATTTCAGGCCGATCGGATGCTTCCTTCTTGGTGTTGCATTTTGGGTGGCCAGCAGTGTATATATGCTTTAATTTAGTTTTTTTATATAATTTATAGTTAGTGATCTTTGTTAGTTCTCTAGATAGTGAATTTCAAAATCTTGGTCCACAGTAATGTAGACTTTGTTTTATAGTTACAGTTTTAGGTAAAACTGGTATTAGTATATGCTGATTTCTAGTATCATATTGATGTGTATAAGTAGTTATTTTTATTAGATCATGTTCTATGTTATTTTCTATTCTTTCATACATAATTTTCCCTAAGTTGAAATCGTATGATTCCTTAACAGTCATTATATTATATTTATTAAAGAAACTGTTGTAAATTCATTAATACCCAACCGCATATAATTATTACTGTTAAAGTTGTATTTTAAATCTATTAGTCTAATAAATTTAATTTGAAGTATTTGCAATTTTTTAATATGGGATTGAGTTGTTTGACCTCATGTTAATATGCAATAATTTAGGTGTGTATGAATTAAGGTAAAATATAATAATTTTAATGCTTTAACCGTAAGATTTATTAAGCTCTTACAATTCCTATATTTTTGATATTTTACTCAAAAGATTTTCTATGTGTTTATTCCATTTTAAATCATTATTGAGTGTAATTCCAAGGTCAGTAAAGTTATTTACTATTTCAACTGATTTGTTATCCAATAATAATGGTATATTTATATTTTGTTTTGTTTTCTGTCAAGAAAAATTAACCGCTTTAGTCTTATCTGTGTTTAGTACCTGTTCATTTGCTCCCAACCACTCCGTATATTTCTGTAATTCTATGTTGCCTTGTAAAACTATTCCATTTGGGTCAGTTCCACTGAATAACAAAGTGGTATCATCTGCATAAAGGATAATATTAGATTTAGCGTCTATATTGAAAATATCATTTATACAGATATTAAACAGCAGTGATCCAAGTATTGATCCCTGTGGCACCCCCATTTCTACTTTTTTCCATTGGTGAATAATAATTCTCCAATTGAGTAAATTGATTTCTGTTTAATAAATAGTTTTTGAATAGTGTATGTGCTGTTCCTCTAATACCGATATTTTGTAATTTGTTTAATAGTGTATTTTGATTTAGTGTAGTTCTGTAATGTGGACTGGCCTTGTCAAGGGATATACAACATGAGTTCCAGTGATGGCAATGGTTTAATATACCGAAGCTCAGAAAAGAAATTCCAGAGACGCTTTCGTGTCTTCCTTCTTCCTCTAACAACGTTTTTTAACGGATACGGTTAGTGGACATTAAGAAAAAAGTTTTAAAGCTAAATCACAGAAAAAAAAGGAAATGATGAACATTTATTTGCGTACTCTAGGGTAAAACCCTGGGATCATAAAAATCAATTCAGCTGCCAAAACAGTTTTACAGAGACCTGTTAAAATTCCGTAACTGCCGTAAAGAAAAATTACGTCGGTCCTCCGGGGAGATTTGTTGAATTCCTTTGTTGCTTCTGATTGTACTGTCTCAAATATTTGCGTCCATTTTACTTGGTCAATCGTTACCGAATTTTTGATTCATTATTCACCTTGTTTTACATTGTATGCGTAGTTGAATGTTTTTATGGTGTTTGAATTAGCAGTATTGGGCCATTGCATTAATAATAATAGCAACTTCTTGAAAACTAAAAATAAATTTCTTCCTAACAGCCTAAACATCATCTTTTGCCTAAAAATCTATTTTTAAAAATGTATCAATGTATCATCATTGTCAACCATTATCAATCCACTGCAGGACGAAGATCTCCCCAAGTTTCCTCCACAAGGGTCTGTCTTGTGCCAGTCTCCTCCATGTCATTCCCGCATACTTTCGAATTTCATCCACCCATCTCCCATGTGGTCTTCTTCTGGGTCTTTTCCTGTCCCTTGGAATTCAATCTAAAATTTCGGCTGTCCATCGATGGTCCGTCCTTCTGGCAGTATGTCCAGCCCATTGCCATTTCAGGGATTTTACTCTGATCATGATGTTTTCCACTCTTGTTATTTTTCGGACCACGTGTTCCCCTTCTTATCTCTCCTGGTTTCACCGAGAATGCACCTCTCCATGCTGCTTTGAGTTGTCTGCAGCCTTTGTATGTCTCTTTTAGTTAAGGTCCACGTCTCTGCACCATACGTAAGCACTGGAAGGATGCATTGATCAAACACTTTTCTTTTAAGACATAATGGCATATTGCTCTTGAAAATTATGCTGTTTCTTCCAAAAGCTCTCCAGGCAAGTTTTGTACGCCGATTAATTTCTTCATCAATGTGACCCTCACTTGATATCTGCTGTCCAAGATAAACGTACGTGCCTGTTATCTCCAGCTTTTCTCCATCAATCGATAAATCTTCATTTCTTGTAAAAGCATTGTACATCACTTTTGTCTTCTGAAAGTTCATTTTTAATCCCACTTCTTTACTCTTGTCAGCAAGTTCCTGGATCATACTCTGCAGCTCTGATGGGGTGGTTGCAAAAATGACTACGTCATCAGCAAAACGAAGGTGGGTTAGATAATCTCCATTAATCTTTATCCCTTTGTTTTCCCAGTTCAGTGATTGAAAGACATTTTCCAATGTGGCATTAAAGAGCTTCGGAGATATGGTGTCACGTTGTCTCACTTCCTTTCCAATTTTTATGTGTGTTGTATTTTCAAACAGCCGAATCTTTGCACTTGCATTTTCATAGATGTTATTAATAATATTAATGTATGCATCTTCAATACTGCAGGTTTTCAGAGCCATAGTAACTGCTGATGGTTTCACCGAATCAAAGGCTTTTTCATAATCGATAAAAGCCATGCACAATGGATGTTCATATTCCCTCGCTCTTTCAATTAGTTCTCTCAGTACGTGGATATGATCTATTGTGCTGTAGCCACTCCTGAATCCAGCTTGTTCTCTCGGTTGAGCCATGTCCAGTGTCACCTTTAAGCGGTGTGAAAGAACTTTAGTGAAGATTTTATAAACCCCTGATAGGATGCTGATAGGTCTGTAGTTCCTGAGATCCTCAATGCCACCTTTTTTATGTAGCAGGATCATTGTAGCGTTGTTCCAATCGTCAGGAATCTTCCCTTCATTAAGGCATCGAGTGAAAATTTGGGCGAATACTGTTTCGATTTCTCCACTTGCTCCTTGTATGATGTCTACAGTAATTCCATCTTCTCCAGGAGCTTTCCCCCGCTTCATGTTCTTGATTGCATGTGCAACTTCTGCTGGAAGGACTGGAAGAACTTAGGTACTGGTACCTTTCATGATGTCTGGAGTACATGTATCATCCTGTTCATATAATTTGGAGTAGAAATCTTTCACTCTTGTCAAAATTTCTGCCTCTATTTCTTGTTACAGAACCATCTTCTTTTCTCAGTGCCATAATCTGTTTTCTTCCCTTACTGAGATGTCCTTTTCCTATCTTTAGGCTTTGGTTGTTTTCAATTGCTTTCCTCACTAGTTCACAGTTGAATTTCCTTACGTCTTCAGTGATACCTTTTCGTACTGTCTTGCATAGCTCTATATATTCCACTTTGGAAGTCACATCTTCTTTAGTTGTCCTCATCTCTCTTCTTTTTTGCATCAACATTTTGGTTTTTCCTGATAATTTGTTCACATGCAACTTGTTCTTAGACCCAGCTAATTTTGTTGCTGTTTCCATAAGAGCTTTGGTTACTTTTCTGTTAACTTCAGAAATATCCACTTCTTCCGATGTTAGGCTTTCTAAAGCAGAGAATCTGTTCTTCAGTTCCAACTTGAAGGTATTATGGTGTTTTTTAAGGTTGGTTATGTCAATACATTTTGTTTGTCTTATGAGCTTGCTACGTTCGAGTTTAGTGTTGAGGTGCATCTTACATCTCACCAATCTATGGTCACTACCTGTGTTGAACTTGTTTAGCACACTGCAGTCTTCTATGACGAATTTTTTGTTACACATAATAAAATCAATTTCACTTGTCGTCCCATTTGGATGTCTCCATGTCCATTTCCTGTGTGGCTTTTTCTTGAAGAAGGAGTTCAAGATGAAAAACCCTTCTGCCTCTGCAAACTCAACGAGAGTATTTCCACGCTGGTTTCTGTTGCCGTGACCGAATTTACCTACTGAAGTTTCATTCTGTTGCCGTTGCCCTATTTTTGCATTGAAATCTCCCATAATTATCTTTAAGTGCTGCTAACCTTTATTATTTAGATGACGAATATCCTCATAAAATTCTTCAATTTCTTCTTCAGGATGACTTGTGGTTGGTGCATAAGTTTGAATAATCTGAGCCTTGTATCTTCTCGAGAGTTGGATAACGAGTCGTGCAGCTCTGTCAGATGTTTAGCTCTGTCAGATGTTTACGGTATATATCAATATATACCGTGTGCCAAACATATTCAAAAACCAATAGAGTTTGCAGGAGGTCTGAAAGTAACGCTGTTTTTACTTTCAGAAGGCCTGAGAGGAAAACCAGCGCCGAATAGCTCGCAATGCTTTTAATGCATGGAGTCACGCTACAGGTACAGTTGTCGCAACTTGGTTCTGGTTTCAGTAAATATATGTTCTTGATTCTGCATGAAGCGCCGTCCATGCAGAGGTATAGTGTCCCAGCTTTTCTTCTTCTTTTTTTTTTTTTTTTTTGTCTTTTCTTTCTTTCTTTCTTTTTTTTTTTTTTTGAATGTTGTTGCGCCATTAGAAGTTCTAGACATAGCTAAATGATTCTACCAAAAGACTTTTTTTGAGCTCATGTTTCCATCCTGTTAACAGGCAAAAAGCATTATCCAGTGTTTCGTCAGACGAACTGACGTGTCCTTTCTAAAAGTCTTCTAAGTACTTCATTTAAACATTTTTTACGCTTTTCAACCGTTGGTTGAAGAAGCGTATATGCTCCAGCTTTGTCCGTCTGTCCGTCCGTCCGTCTGTCTGCACGATAACTGGCGTAAAAATGGTTCGATTTCGATGAAATTTTAGTATTTGGTATGGGACCACCTGGGGACGAACCCTATTGAAAATGGGCCAAAGGGGGTCACAGGTCACGACGTAGACGCGGGATGTATTCCATTACCCTTATGCGTCATAACGTGCGTAAAAATGGTTCGATTTCGATTAAATTTTAGTATGTGGTATGGGACCACCAGGGGACGAACCCTATTGAAAATGGACAAAATGGGGTCAAAGGTCAGGACATAGGATTGGTATCCATTCCATCGCCCTTATACCATATTATTAAGGTGGACGTCAAGTAATTTTGCTTCCTATACTTCCAATGGAAAAACTTTTGTACACATTTCCTTCACAATTAATGTTCCCAAGGATGAAAGTTTGAACATCGATTAAAATAACTTCATATTATAACTTGGAATAATTAATATTTTCTAAAACATAACCATAATTATATTAACAAGTTAGTAAAATCATGCAATGCACTGATTATGATACGCTTTCCAACATACTAGAAATCATTACTCAAGTTATGAGGAAAATGGCTGTGGCACAAATATCACTCCTGTGCCCTGACCTTTGATCCCATTTCGATGATATTCAAGAGAACTGGTTTAGTATACCTCTGAAATAACATGATAAAGTTTTTTCGCAATCGAAGCAATTTTACGTAGGTTATGATGCATAAGGGGTATGGAATAGTTCCCGCTCCTGTGTTCTAATCTTTGACCCCATTTCGCCCATTTTTAATAGGATTCGTCCCCAGGCAGGCTCCTATAACATACTAACATTTCATCCAAATCGAAACATTTTTACGTAAGTTATGACGCATAATGGCGATGGAAGTGATTCCGCTCCTATGTCCTGACTTTTGACCCCCATTTCGACAATTTTCGATAGAGTTTGTCCCCAAGTGGTCTCCTACCACATACTAAAATTTAATCGAAATCGATCCTTTTTTACGTTAGTTATGACGCATAAGAGCAGTGGAATGGATCCCGCTCCTATGTCCTGACCTTTCACCCCATTTCGCTCACTTTCAACAGGGAATTTTCCCAGGTGTTCTCCTACCACATACTAAAATGTCATCGAAATCGAAGGATTTTTATGCTAGTTATCGTGCGGACGAACATACGCACACAACGCGTGACGTAATGAGGCAGATGGGAATCGCGACCATCTGCTCGCAAGAGTGTGACGTCATAAAGCTTTAATAGGATCTACACACAACGCGTGACGTAATGAGACAGATGGCGGGACCGCGCGCCAACATCTAATGGAACGACGCCATGACACTTCACTAAAAACGTGGTAACTCGGGGTGGTTATTTAACCCACTAAACGAATTTTCCTAAAGTGGAGATCAAACTAAATCGATTTCTAGTAGCAGAAAACGGTAGTTTAACGACTTTCATCAAAATCCTTACAGCCATTTTCAAAATAAAATTTACAAGTAATTTGCTTCCTGTACCTCGAATGGAAAAATTTCTGTACACATTTTCTTCACAATTAATGCGTTCCGAAGGATGAAAATTTGAACATCGATTAAAATATCTTCATTTTATAACTTGCAATACTTAATATTTTCTGAAACATAACAATAATTATGCAATCCAACATTTATTTGTCCACTGACATCATCAAAGTACAGGTCGCGCCATTCTTTCTCTGGTTTCAACACCACCAAAGGAAAACTTATTGATTTTTAATATAATTATGGTTAAGTTTTAGAAAATATTAAGTATTCCAAGTTATAATAGGAAGTTATTTTAATCGATGTTCACATTTTCATCCTGGGGAACACATTAATTGTGAAGGAAATCTGTACAAAAGTTTTTACATTGGAAGTATAGGAAGCAAAATGACTTGATATCCATCTTAATAACATGGAATAAGGGCGATGGAATGGATCGCAATCCTATGTCCTGAATTTTGACCCCATTTCGTCCATTTTCAATAGGGTTCGTTCCCAGGTGGTCCCCTACCACATACTAAAATGTAATCGAAATCGAACCTTTTTTTACGTTAGTTATGACGCATAAGAGCAGTGGAATGGATCCCGCTCCTATATCCTGACCTTTGACTCCATTTCGTTCACTTTCAATAGAGTTCTGTCCCCAGGCGGTCCCCTACCACATAGTAAAATTTCATTGAAATCGAACCATATTTACGCAAGTTATGACGCATAAGTGCAATGGAAAGGATCCCGCTCCTACGTCGTGACCTTTGACCACATTTGTCCCATTTTCAATAGGGTTCGTCCACAGGTGGTCCCCTACCCCATACTACAATTTCATCGAAGTGGAACTATTTTTACGCCAGTTATCGTGCGGACGGACAAAGCTGGAGCATATACGCTTCTCCAACCTACGGTTGGAAAGCGTAAAAAATCAATAACTTTTCCTTTGGTAGTGTTGGAACCAGAAAAAAGATGGCGCTACCTGTACTTTTATGACGTCAGTAGACAAACAAATGTTGGATCGCATAATTATGGTTATGTTTTAGAAAATATTAAGTATTCCAAGTTATAAAATGAAGATATTTTAATCGATGTTCAAATTTCATCCTTGGGAACACATTAATTGGGAAGAAAATGTGTACAGAAATTTTTCCATTCGAAGTACAGGAAGCAAAGTTACTTGACGTTCACCTTAAAGGAGCAATTCTTGTATGTATGTAAATTTTATTTTGAAAACGGGTCTAAGGATTTTGATGAAAGTCGTTAACCTACCGTTTTCTAGTACTAGAAATCAATTTAGCTTGACCTCGACTTTAGGAAAATTCGTTTAGTGGGTTAAATAACCACCCCGAGTTACCAAGTTTTTTAGTGTCTTTAATGTTATCCATGCTTAGAAATCTTATGACGTCATACTCTTGCAATTCAGATGCTGGCGCGCGGTCACGCCATCTGTCTCATTACGTCACGCGTTGTGTGTGGATGCTATTAAAATTTTACGACGTCACACTCTTGCGAGCAGATGGTCGCGATTCCCATCTGCCTCATTACGTCACGCGTTGTGTGCGTACGTTCGTCCGTACAAAAACTCACGTAAAAATCGTTCGATTTCGACGAAATTTTAGTATGTGGTAGGGGAACACCTGTGACGGAACTCTATTGAAAGTGAACGAAATGGAGTCAAAGGTCAGGATATAGGAGCGGGATCCATTCCACTGCTATTATGCGTCATAACTAACGTAAAAAAAGGTTCGATTTCGATTAAATTTTGGTATGTGGTAGGGAACCACCTGGGGACAAACCCTATTCAAAATGGGCGCAATGGGTTAAAGGTCAGGACATAGGTGCGGAATCACGTCCATCGCCATTATGCGTCATAACTTACGGAAAAATGTTTCGATTTGGATAAAATGTTAGTATGTTGAGGGACTTTCCTGGGGACGAATCCTATTCAAAATGGGCGAAATCGGGTCAAAGGTTAGGACACAGAAGCGGGATTTATTCCATAGCCCTTATGCATCATAACGTACGTAAAAATGCTGCGATTGCGACAAATATTTCGGAGGTATACTGAACCAGTTCTGTTGAATATCATCGAAATGGGATTAAAGGTCAGGGCGCAGGAGCGAGATTTATTCCATAGCCATTATCCACATAACTTGAGTAATGATTTCTGGTATGTTGGAAAGCGTATCATAGTCAATGCATTGCATGATTTTACTAACTTGTTTAGCACAGGTGAGACTGCATTTGGTGGCATCTGATGGTTAAAGAACTATACATGGGTAGCAGAGTATTTCGGATTGTTGCAAACAGGTGTAGTACACATGGTAGGATTATTGCACTCTTTTATACGTGCACGTTAAATCAACGCAGATTAGTTAAGATATTTATTGTAAGATAAAATTCAAGATTTACCTGCAAGAGACCAACTCCCATGGCCATAGACGTGGCAACCTCTAAATGTGTCGGTGGTTCAGACTTGAAGGGCGAAGTACCATTTTCAAGAGTGCTATTGTAATCCCTGGATAATACAGATCCAACGTTATCCACAGCACTGCTTAACATCAGGCTTATCACAGCAAATGTTCCTGTAAATGAGGAAACAAATACTCGTAGGTAAACCATGCTTAAAATAAGTTCAGTTTATTGGGCATCTTAAATTTATTCCCAACACAAAAGGCGAAGCATTAACGAGAACACTTTAATTTTGATAAAAGGAAATGCTGTGGAGATTCATTGTTGTATTAAATTCCTTTTCTCAGAGCAAGTTTTTGCGTATTTTCTTAATCTGAGAAGTAATTTTGTTTAATGGCAGTTTAGCATGGACTTGAGTCTGCATTTCGTCGAGTTCTTGTATCATTTCCCTATTGGGCAGCATTTCTCCTCTTCAAGTTATAACTGAAGAAATTATATGTAGTTCCCTGCGGCCTACGATGACTGCTGGTTTGTCTTGTACTGTTTCTTACTTTCTCACTCTCCTCCTGCTTATGGTAGTTGCGGAAGACATTGCCAGGCTTTTACTGTTAAACTCCATAAATTATGTAATAATTCGATTTGTATACTCATAGAAATGTCATACAATCATTTTAATTCAATTTTTCCTACTTATATGACAGTTTATAAAAGTTTAATTAATATAGAACTTACAATTACCCTTCAAGTATAATAAAGTGCAGCGCTTGTCATCTAAAATCTGAATTCGCGGGGACATTTTTTTTCATGTTGCAACAGAATAATCCAAACTAGGAATTCCGCAGAAAACTTTGTTCTGTATTCTTAAAGGTACTAAGAAAAAATTGTCGTTAAAACTCAAAACAATAATGAGAAAGTTATGACAGAATTTTTGTCGTTAAAAAATTATAGCATTAGAACTAAAAGTAATCCACTTTTGCAAAGAGATAAAATACCAGATGAAGTGAAATTCTTGCAACCCTGGTTACCAATGTTTCACTAGATTAGTATCATCGACACTGGGCATGATAAAACGGGATAATAAGAAAATAATAAGAACTCACAGGTGATAATGATGAAGAACACGAAGAGCACAATGCACACAGGCTTTCAATATTATGAACGCCGGGACATGATGTAATAATGCTAGAGACGTAGCAAATCAGTGATGCCTGTAGTTGATTTGTCTAAAAGGAACTGAGCTATTTAGTTCCCCACAAAATCCTTTTTCTTCATAACTGTTCAATAAACTTTAAAACGACAACTTTTCTTAACATTTAGACAAGATATCGTGACTTAATATAATAAACAGGTTAAACGTTGCTGTTGTTTCAGGATTTAAGGCTATCATAAGCATTTAAGGCTATAAGCAGCCGCCTCTCTCTAATTTTTTTTTGGATTGAAGGTTTAACGACCACCGTGAGCAACTCAATGGGCTATAAGCAGTCGCCCGTCCCTAATTTAGTGTCACTGGTTCCAGGGAAGGGAAAGAGCCAGTGCCGTAAGACAAACACAACATCCATGCCTCACCGGGATTCGAACCCGGACCCCTTTCGGACGAATGATCAGAGGCCATCGCTTAGACCACTGCGCCACCCGGCTCTCTCTAATTTGAAGCCACTGGTTCCAGGAAGGAGAGTGAGAGCCAACTCCGTTTGGAAAACGCCCCACCAATGTTTCATCCGCGAGTCTGGCAAGGATTCAACTCGAACGATTAGCCAGACGCTCGCACCAATGACCACTTGGTCAGCAAGCGGCAACAGAAAAACGAAATTAATAATTCTGGAAACCTAGGAATATACTAATAAGGAAGAGTATGATCATTAATGCCGGAAGGAAATCCGTATAATTCCTCTGGTGTCGGCCACATCTAAGTGTGTCGTCATTTTAGTTAACATGATATTAATTTTTTTATTACACCATTTATTTGTTTCTTCTCAAGGGCCAGCCGTCCAAAGATTAAGGAAAGTACCAACATGAGTAAACATATGAGGAATTTCATACACAACCAGAGTGGTTGAACTAAAGTTAAATGAAACGGAACTTTACATCAATTATTTTATGGAAGCAACATAAGATCAGTGTCGGAGAAATTGAAATATATCACGGCATCCGAATAGCCACTGGATTGAGACAGCGTTATGACCAACACCGATGCTGCTTGACAATGGGTACCGACATAAGACGAAACATTTTCATTATCTGATGAGCAGCAAGGCAAAGAGTGCACTTTAATGGCTTTCAAAGAGGAATGAATGTTGTTACATTGAGTGCAAGGGCTTTTATTTCGGAAGAATTACGAGTGATAGTTTTCTCCCCGTTGTAGTCGTGAAAGTCTGCGTGGAAATAGCGCTTCTATGACGTGCAATTGCTAGGTAAAATCAAACAATTGATTATCACACAAATTGCGGCAACCGAAAAGCGTTGAATGCACTATACACATTGTGACGTACCTGCCAGCAGGACGCACACGACATAAAGGCAGATAGGAATCAGAATAATCGTCTGCGTAGCTCAGTTGCTAGAGCGACTTGTTCCGGAATAAGCGGCCTCGGGTTCGAATCCCGGCGTAGACCAAAAATGACGGAGAAATTTACTTCGTTATAATGGCGCCCGAACTATCCGGATGACCCGGCCGTTCAAAATCTCGCATTGGTGTGATGTTATTTAAACACCGCGAGACAGGAAAAATCAGAGAATTCCTTCTCCAGCGCTTCGAAAAATAAAAATGTGTGATGTTGCATTCCACACAGCAGATTGACTGGGAGTTCTCAAGTGCACGTTCTATAGTGGATGGCTGCCTGCAACGATTCATGGTCACGGCTGACCCGTGGGCCATGCCCCGGCCCTCTTTTTGGGGGGGGGGAGATGTGACGTACCTGCCAGCAGGACGCACATGACATAAAGGCAGATAGGAATCAGAATACATGTCTGCGTAGCTCAGTTGGTAGAGCGACTTGTTCCGGAATAAGCGTACTCGGGTTCGAATCCCGGCGTAGACAAAAAATGACGGAGAAATTTACTTCGTTATAACATGAAGAATGCAACATTACGTTCAAACCAACAGGCAAAAGAAAATGGTAGCTCCACAAAATGGGATAAAATGGTTGATGGTGCAATAACATGACCCTACTATAAAAAAGAGGCCTGGAAGAACAGTAAAACTGAACAGTAGAAAGGCTTTAAAAAGGTAAAGAATTAGCTACAACATGCTGATGGTATGCACTCAACATAGAGACAGTTACATAAAGCTATGAGGTTATATCAAAAGATTTTAAAGGTCAATCACGACAGTCATTGTCCGGAAAAGCTTTCGGCGGGGTTGCTCTGGAAACTATAGACTGCTGCAGATCATGTACCTAAAACCATGTTTTTTTACTTGCTAATACCTTCTTCTAGGTCACCAGAATAATGAACCAAACCACCGAGCCTGAAGTATGCACACGTGACTCGATGAATGTTTTTGCTGATTTTTCCGTACTTCCTAGTCTGAAAACTCTCCAGACGAATTCGCTCGAAATCCAATCGGTTGAGCTGGCAAGAGTTGTTTGTTCATCATCGCATAGCTCTGAAATTGAAATCTGCAAGCAGATGCCTGGTTGATGACAAATAGAGCAATGGAATTTACAGTAAAAAGTACAATATTCAACATATCTGCATAAAGCCTAACCTGCAAAAAAAATTAAAAGAAATGCATTCACATGAATTTAGTAATAGAAACATAAAACCGCGAAGTACATATTTTGAGTATACTAAGCTGCCACAATGAAGAAGAAATTCAATATTACACAGATAATATGCTATAGAATCATGACAATTTCAATACAAAGACTCATAGGAACACGTGCAAGGAGTACAGGATATTTACATTGACAAGATGACAATGTCACCCCTTGATAATACACGTATCCAAAAACCGTTAAACGGCATCAAATTGTATAGTTGGGCAATAATGCCGCCGAGGCACACGATGTATTAATACAATTATAGTAAGTCCCAAAAGGTGCCATAATAGTCATTTTTGGTGTCATCCAGAGTTCAAAAATAGGTTCAATCGTCAAGGTACAAGTGCAAATAGATACTGTAACGTATACTCTAGATTCAGTTTCCTTTTGATTTTACTATCTCTTGTTATTTTATTTTCCTATGTAAATTATCTTCTTACTTAACGAGATGTTATTTCTCCCGCTGAATGATATGTGGCAATGAGTGTAAGTCATGACATGGTGGTAGGCAGTATAAATAGGCGCGTTCAACGATACCTAGGAGAGCTTTTGTTGATATGCAGAGAGCTTTTGTTTATGTGCGAGGAGAGCTTTTGCGTTACGTGAGAGAGCTTTTGTTTATATGTGGAGAGGTTTTGTTCGATGTGAAAAGAGCTACGTTATTTTGTGCCGAGAGCTTTTGTTTATGTGCGAGGAGAGCTTTTGTGTTACGTGAGAGAGCTTTTGTTTATATGTGGAGAGGTTTTGTTCGATGTGAAAAGAGCTACGTTATTTTGTGCCGAGAGCTTTTGTTTATGTGCGAGGAGAGCTTTTGTGTTACGTGAGAGAGCTTTTGTTTATATGTGGAGAGGTTTTGTTCGATGTGAAAAGAGCTACGTTATTTTGTGCCGAGAGCTTTTGTTTATGTGCGAGGAGAGCTTTTGTGTTACGTGAGAGAGCTTTTGTTTATATGTGGAGAGGTTTTGTTCGATGTGAAAAGAGCTACGTTATTTTGTGCCGAGAGCTTTGTTCTATGTGATTAGGTTCTTCTTCATTATTGTGATACGATTAGTGTGACTAGTAGTGTGTGTGTTGGATGATACCAGGAGTTTCCTAATAAAAGGTTTTTAAGTAAGTACGTTTTTCTCAGTTCATAGTACTGTCAGACCTCTGTCTGGCCGTTGGGTCTCTTTTCATTAAGTGTCTTCATTAAGAACAACCAGTAAAACTTTATTCATGATATAATAATAACTACCACAACAACCAGTAAAAACTAATACATTATAATACTGATGGAGTCGGACTTCCAAAAACATTCGGTTTAGTAAGCTGAAATTCCTCACGAGTGCACGGCTGGCCTTTACACGATGCATCTGGAGCCACATAAAAAATCGGCTCACTCCGACAGTCACATGAAGGAGAGACGATGCCATCATCATCTTCAAAGTATGTAATGATGACTCGTACGAAGGTGTAAACACAAGTGCAGGAGGCACTAAATCAGAGGGTAGGTTCCTCAGAACTCCAATTGGACAAGTATACCTTTCAACTGTATACTGGATTTCGAAATCTTTTGAAGCACACTTCAGTATACTACAATGTGGTGGGGTTGTCGAGATTATAGAATCAGAAGAATTTTGTGATTCGCTCAAACGATGTTCATAAGGAACTCCCTCAGCATCCACTAGGCTAGTGGATGAAGTCGAAAAAGGAACAAGCTCAGACGTCTTCAGCGCCGTCCCGCTAATCGCTTGGGCTAATGCAATGGAATCCTCCGGCTACACAGGATTCCATTGCAGAGACAGCGAATGCTACTATAGTCCGTAATGTCAGCTAGAGGTGATCCAACACGACATAAGTCAATTAACCTCTTGTGCCTATTGTCTGTGTCAATCATAAACGATCTGCCGAGTCATTTTAGGAAATGCTTACATATTTATTGATTGACATTCATAGTAAAATGTCTTGACGATTGCCATTTTTGTAATAGCATTTACATTATGGAGACAAAAATGTTTGGAAACCTATGTAGAGTAGAAACAAGAGCGTTTATTAGCCAAAATCAGCAAATAATTGACACACGTTTGGCCGTTATGACTGCAGCGAACTTTCTAGGCATGCTTTCCACGATATGCCGGCAGGTCTGCAGCAGATGATTTCTCCATTCCTCCTGCAAAGCTTATGTCAGAGCTGCCGAGATGGAGGTATTACCTGCCAAGATCGCATTCAGTTTTCCAGCTCGTCCCACAGATGTTCTATTGCAACGGTTCCCAATTGGTTGTTCGCGAACACCCAGGGGATTCACTGTAAAAATTCTGTAATAGCGTCTCCATAAAATTACAATAAAGGTATTTAAAAAAAATTCAAAACGTTAGGGTATGAGGAATTTACGACTTCAATATGTCAACTTATGTTATGCGTATAAAGGGAAATTATTTTTTTACAGTCTGTAACGATGAAATTGCCACATATAGAAGTGGTGGAAAAATTCAACTGATGTTCACGGGTGGAGCAGTACGGAAGACAAGAAAGGCATGATTAAGTTTCCAAAACTAATGGGCACTTTTGTTGCCTTAAAAATAAGTACATCAGTAAGAGGTACAACTATCTATGTTATCTCTCTTGGCAATGTGGTCAGTAATGCGTAGTGGCACCAAGTGGTAAAGAAGTCTGGTGGCCTTTTGTAGGACTTCCTACCGTGCTTCCCCAACCTAGTCTTGCAGAGCGGCGAATAATCTGTTGAGAATCTGTCGAAACATGGCGCATACGTGTTCTATTAGAGACAGATCCGGTTATACCTCTGGTCATTCGAGAATGCTGGCAGCACGTAGACGTTCCCTATAAATGTTTGCAGAATACGAATGCGCATTATCTCACTGAAACATGCATCCAGGAGCCCCCTCCCCCAATTAAAGCGTTAGCAATGAAATCCAGGACGTCGCCCACGTACTACCCAGTTGACAAACTGCCTGTGAGGAATACTAGAGATGTTCGGTTGTCCTGGCTGAATGCTGCCCTGTCCTTTACGCTTGCTGTTTGCGCTGTATGCTGTTCTTCAATTTCACTTTAATTTTTTAGTTCTCTATATCGTCTCCGTATGTGAACTAGGAGTTCATCTGACTGCAAACCAAAGCAAGATTCATCGCTGAAGACCCACGATGTCCTTCTGTTTGCCAAGTCCCTCCTGCTCGGCACCACTCCAGACGCTCGCGACGATGATTATTGGGTAGAGACAAGCGACGTAAGCTTACGTTTACCCCTTTTTCGATGGTGAAAAGAGTGACAATAAGGGCAACGGAAGTTTGTTGCCTGATCGAAGAGTCTTCCCGTCGTCCCGCGTGGCCTAGTTCCAGGCGGACGAGAGGTCGTACATTCTCTCAAAAAGCGCCGCCAGCAGCGATGCATTATTGTGTTGTCACATCTAACTGCTGCGTAATACAAGTCGACCATCAACCTCCTCGGGACAGATAACTTGTCCCTCTCAAATGCACTCAGCTGTTGAATATGATCGGCGAATTCGGTGCGTTGGTACTCTGTACGAAGTTCGCTTCGTCTTAGAGAAGAGTCTTCCAGTCTTATTTACGACGTTATAGCAGAGACATTCTCGCTTATATCGGCAAACGCTGCAATCGGATCGGTTCCATATTTTAATCATGTGCATATCTCAGCTCAACTTAGCGGCATACTGATTTGCATGCGTTTTCCATCAATTCTTCGGGCTCTTGCAATTTCAATGTTATAGAGTGTATGTTAGGGCATGAAGTTTACTTTTTTATTTATTCTATGTCTCGTTTTTTTGACACTCACAATGCGTTGGAAAACCTTCTGGGGCTTAGCTACTGAGGCATAAGTACAAATACAAATTATTTAGCGTCAACCCATTTTTTGTGCATTTTGTTCTTTTCGCCTATCAAATCCGATGGGTCCACAAAGTATAAATGATGTGGCAATAAGGCGGCACATTTCACTTCGTGATTTCTTTTGTTCCTCTGTGCTGTAATGCGTATTTCCCTATAGACAAGAGTTTACTTCTGTGGCAACTAACCCCGGACCACGCAAGTCTTGTTGCTTTTGTGTTCATACGGTCAAGACCATTCTGTCATTTCAAAAACTCGCTCGTTCAAGCGCGTTTGTTTTACAGCCAGCGGTACTAAAACAGTTTCGCACAACGACCGATAACGGTCAATGCTACCATGAATATGGGCTCAGTCATAATTCAAAGGGCAAGGGAAGGCCCCAGTTCTACAGATTGTTATCCCGAAATTATTAATTAAGACATTTAACAATGCAGAATTCTGTTAGGTTCCGTTCCAAAATTGTTTCTCATCCATCTCTTCTTCTATTAAAATAATCTCATTATTCCCAATGCAGCCATTATGCTCAAGAAAGATGACTTTTGATAATTCTGGATCACTTTATCAGGATAAGGTTACACAAACATCAAGAAATACATGCTTTAAGCCACAGACACTCTCTCCCTCAGATGTATAAATTAATTCATTAACAGACCATTCTCAAATAAACGACTGAGTGTCATCCATGACTTTGGTTGTTTACGTAATCCATCTGAGGGAGGTTTCCCCAAAACCACTGGGAAGCTAAAGTCCCACCATGAGCAAATGTAACACTATAATCAGTCTCCCGTTCCTAATTTAGGGGCACTAGCTCCTAGGAAGGAAGAGAGACAGCGCCGTTTCATGAATACACCACCCATGCCTCATACGGGACCCGAATCTGGATTAAGCTCGGATGACACGACAAGAGTGTAACCTACGACTCTGACTACTGGGCCACCAAGGAGACTTTTCCAAACTTCCAGAATATTGGGAGAAATGGATAGAAGTTTAAACCTTTGTTTATTACACACAATTATACATAAGACTAAGCCGTTCTCAGATTCAGAGGTTAGCTGCACAAGAAATGATCATCTGCCAAATCAGACTTACTCATGGTGTAGGCTGTACTTACTGTTGATGTGTTAAACGTCTCCATTTACAGCGATCATAGCACACAATTCGATCCACTGACATCCATCTAACTTTCCACACAAGGCCTTTCTACTTCATATTCATCCTCTTTTTCTCTTGCAGGAACTCCTGAATCTGGCTCTTCCACGATATCTTCGGCCTTTCTTTTCTGCCACTTGGACTAAATGTAAATTCTCTTAGTTGGCAACTCATCAGTCATTATTTCAACATGGCCAAACGCTATCACAAATTATTTGTCCCCACTCTTGGTACCATTTTACTTCACATAACACATCTTCATTTACAGCATAATCAGAACGTGTCTTGTCACCCCCTCCCCTTGAGTAACGCAACTATCTAGTATATAAACAACTCCAGTGTGTTTCTTGCAATACACAGGTTTCACTACCCTACATCAGAGTAAGAACAACTATTCTGTCAAACACAGTTATTTGGGATCTTTTTCAGAACCCACTAGTCCTGTGAAATCCTCATAAAGTAGCTATGCCTTCCAAAGCTGAATTCTCTCGTACATTGATGAATGCATCTGATCTGGTTTCCCTCTTAAACATACATACAAATTCATTTTCCTGGTCTAATTCAGTACCATTGAGATTCACTTTGCATGTAATGCTAAGAGTTCCTCGCTGGAGAACCTTGGCATTTCACTTATTTTAATCAGTTTTAATTTCACGTACCAATACAAACTTCGCGCATTCGGCACAACATATTCTGCAACTCACTAACTCACTTTTAGTGTCGGCCAACAGGACTTTATCAGCAGCATGCATCAAAGTGCACATGCGAGATTTAATATGTCCTATTCACTACTAGTAACATGTTTTGCTCTGCTTGTGTAGCTAGCATATAAGCATATAACTCGGACACACTAGGAATTTTCCTTTTAAACTCAGGGAGAGCAACGCACTCGTACATGGGGAATTTTGACGCCGAAATTTGATGAAAAGTTTGGTTCTGGGGAATTTTGACGCCGAAATTTGATGAAAAATTGTTCTTTAAAGCAAATAACTGCTAAAATTTGGGATGATTAACATTGTTTACCATAAAACAATGATCAGAGCCCAATATACGATTTCTTGAAGCGGACAAAAATATTTTGAATTTTATTTTGAAGCATAAAAATGCAAGTTATTTATTTCATTGGTGTTTCTAAAGATTTTGGGGTCGCCCCGGTTTTGCAGGGTAATGACTCCGGGTTCGAATTCCGGTGTGGCATGGATGTTATGTTTGTCTTACGACATTGGCTTTCCTCTTTCTTTGGAACCAGTGGCCCTAAATTAGGCACACGCGACTGCTTATAGCCCATCGAGTTTTTCACCATGGCCGTTAACTCTCCCCCCCCACACACACTCCACAAAAAATAGTAAAATTGGGGAAACAAATTTAAAAAATCGTCCGCTCTAGTTACTGCCAGAAATTTCTAACCGAGCCTTTTATTATGTCGTGTACCGAAGACTAAATTTGCCGCTTAAACATATGAATCTGATGCAATGAAAAGTACTGTAAAAAAATCCAGCTCTCTAATTAAAAGAGAAAGAAGCATGTTTATTTGCAACTTACCAATTGAGACATGTCTTGAAGTTCCAAAAATGAAGTACACGAGCACAGGGAAAAAAGATACGTATAAACCATTTTGCGCTTGCACGGAAGCCAAAATACCATAAGCCATACCTGTGAACAATCACATACAAATATGATTTTAAATACATTTATTAAAGCATACCTTACGTATGATACACACACACACGGATGGTGCATAATGTCCTTCTCCACGGGAGGAACTTATGACCAAACGATCATGCGCGAGCAAAAGTAACTTTTACATATAACAGTTATTTTTTCAGTACTTTCCAAGCTCTTCTGTCCACGCAATTCGACACAAATCAAAGTTAACTTTGGAAAATATCGCAAACAGAGCCAAAATTCCAAAACAAAATTTCATAACAAGTACAGTTACATACAGATACTTCTCTGAAACTATTGGAATGAGATAAATGACAGCTATATAGAGCGATGAATGGTGATCTGAAACTAGCCACTACTATCGTTCAACAGGGTGGTTTGCAGCAAGTAGTATCGCATATGCACGTTTACTCCAGAAAAAGTTAGTTGGTGCATGAACTTTACTGCTCACGTTACTTAGAATGGACCCTTGACGTGGTGCTTCTAGCCTTACCTATAAGTCGCAATATGCATGTGGCCCTCGGTTGCATATTGTATAGTGATGCGTGCTAACAGAAACTCATCCGCATACATCGTGGAGAGACGAATGTAACACACATATCTACCATTCCGTTCCAAACCTCTGATGCTCTTCAACAGAAGGAAATCATCACGCCTGGTTTTGTAGAGAGAGTGTGAACAGAAACACATGTACTGTATGCAGCACAGCATGCCATAGGACTGTCAGACCGTCATTGATCTTAGAAGCCACACCCTTCCCTGCCCCCGCCCCGCCCCTCGGCGCAAACTAAGAACATTCTACATCGCTATTAAAAAGGGATGTGCCTTGTGTCTGCTTATTCACGTGTAAGTTACGCGCAGTGTGCACTGGCATAGCTTCCATTTGTGCCTGGTGTTTTGCCAGCACACACTGCACGATGGTGGTTACGGAAAAACTTAAAATCTTGCAGATCTCTTCTGAATATGACAGACAACACAACTGCATTACTCTCCAATATCATGTAGACAGATGAAGCCAAGTTCAACATTGGCTGTGCACAACGATCTTTTCTATCAACAAACTGCGATGAACACAGAACATGGACAAGTGTTGTACTGTTTCTGCCTACTTTTACGACAACAATCAAATAGATGATGAATTTCTGGACCCCTTGAAAGGTGGCGTGAAGAATTAGCTGAAGACCGTGTGACTGTTCCTGGCAATGGACTTGTGGTAGCAACTCAATGGAGCGCCATCCATGGCACTCGAGCTATTTGTACTGTGTTAAAAACTACTTTGGGACGTCATTGGATCAGACATGGAGGTTCTACCTTCCGCATGTATCTTATTTAATACTTATAGACTTCTTGTAGGGAGAATGTTAAGTCGCGTTTCTCTGAAAAACTCGTCTCCATCTTCAGGACATGCTACATCAGTGTATCACCACATACGTCAAGTGACACATTTGGCTGACAAGGCGATTTTAAACATTGGTTAATGCAAAATTTTATTTTTAATTCTTAGTGCCATTTTCTTTTTGAGTGCAGGATTGTCTGATTCGTACAATTCTCAACCATCATTAACCATATCTCACCTTTTATAAAACTGAAAGTAATCGGTGCTGTTCCACTACTTTGTTATGGAATTTTATTGGCTTCTAAAATATTTCTGAAGTTATAGTTTCAGGTTTCTACACTTTGCTACCAGAGGAGCTGCCGGTTCCGCACGCCTGTGTGGGATCTGTTGCTATGAATTAACGCTCTGGAGGCTTTCATTAGCACCTTGTAATTATGCTAATAAAAACCTCCTGCATAAAAACACACGTGCGCACACACTAATATGCATTTAATGTCCTTATCATGAACTGGGTCGGAAATATTTTACCGCAAGCACAGTTTAGTGTTCAGAAAACAAAAATTATGTATCCAATTAACACGCAATTCTTTTTAATGAAATGACCACAAAGTAATTTAAAATTCTAGCTACTGGAACTTCCCAAAGTGGAAATTTTATTGAGATATCTCTACTAATAAAATTATGATTGTTCCGAAATGCTTCCCTGCCAAAACTACTAGTCATAATACTAGTTTTAGGACAGTGCTGCTGATACTCAGATGTACTGGAAGCACGAGAGTTATTGGCGATACTTAAGAACAAATGTATCTTAAACTGGAGCGTTTATGATATCAGAGGAAATTTTGAGTTAATTGGAGGAATTTCCTCTGATAGCATAAAAGTCCCCGTTTGGGATATTTTTGTTCTTTTTCGAGCTCGATGATACTTTTCAACTTAACAGATTTTGACTTTAGTCACAAGTTCAAGCAGTAGTACTTTGGACATCAACTATTTAATATCCTTGCTGAGTAAGAACTTACGTTTTTTGTGAAAAAAAAATTGATTAATTGCTTTCATGTTATAAATATTTGGGCGTAAATAAAAAATCTGAGCATGGATATTAAATCTATTCTTGCGGCATTTTCTCTCATTTCAATAATGTATAATCTGGAACCTTCAAAATCTCTTAATGCTGGGCAGAAAACAGCAGCTCGTCTTATTAGCAACTCAACACTCATTTATCTTCTTCAATCCCTTCTTAGCCGCCCCGGTGGCGCAGTGGTCTAAGGCGTTGGCCTCTGATCATTCGTCCTTAAGGGGTCCGGGTTCGAATCCCGGTCAGGCATGGATGTTGTGTTGGTCTTACGGCACTGGCTCTCTCTCCCTTCCCTGGAACCAGTGACCCTAAATAGCGACGGGCGACTGCTTATAGCCCATTGAGTTGCTCACGGTGGTCGTTAAACCTCCAATCAAAAAAAAAATCCCTTTTTAACAGGAGGACAGTGCCAATTCGTTGTTTCTGCTATTCTGGGCATCGAAATCTCACAATTTTCAATCGCAATACGACAAATGGGTTCACTCTAAACCCGTTTTTGTCCTGGATCACGAGTCGACAAGCCATAACCGGTGTATACACCAGCAGTAATATTATATGAAAATGAAATATGTTATAAAAACTGCTCAACGTAAACATGTATTATTCCATTACCGTGCGAACAAGTGTTTTCTTTTGTTGTCTTGAACTTTTTGTGCAACCCTTTCGCGTTAGGTGAAGCTGTCATAAGTGTCCAGCAGCTGTTTTTATTGTGATGTGAGCGAATGAAAAGTGAGTGAGTTATGTGAGAAATGAAGGCTAATTATTGCGTTTGTTCTACTCTTCGGTCGCAGTTTCTTATTCAGGCCTTAACGCAGTCGTTTAGAAATTTAGCAAAAGACAATCTAACCTGAAGGTCCCATTAGAAATGCGAAGAAAGCGTTAAAACAGTATTTTTCTAGAGCACTGCGTTGGTAGTTTAAGTGACATTTTCCTGGTATTTTTCGATTATTGCTTAAGCAGGGATTTCTTTCTGGAGATAAAGATGCCGGAATTCTAAAACGCGTTGCTCTGAATGGGAGAGGTTGACAGCAAAAATCAAATCGATTTTTAAAAGTTTGTATTTTAAGACTCGTTTACGTCGCATGGTACAAATGCAAAAACGAAATGTACATGCTCATATTATATCAAATTATTATATTAAAAATAGTATTCCGTGACAGTTTTGTATTACATATCAAATGCTAAAATTAAAATCTTCGTCAAGTTTACCCACATATAAAAGAAACATTTGCGCTAAGGATTACATTACATTGAGGAATTTTGATCCCAAAATACAGTCCAAAGTTGGTTCCATTTTTGAGATATTTCTACCGTTGCCGTTCTCGTTGGTTTCTTTCTTTTCTTATCCACTGCCGAATGGTGCCTGCGAAACAGCCACGATTGGACGTATTTAGTAGGATCTAACTGGCTTAGCAGAGGCCTAATAATTTTTGAAAATAACAATGAGCTTATAGCTGTGATTGAAAGAGCAATAAGGTTTTATTGTTTTCTACACCAATAAAACCTACGGATATTGTTCTAAATTCATAGGTTGATTATCAAATTCGTCCGAGAAAATTCCCTTTCTCATTCGGTAGAAGATACAGCAATGGTTTGCGAAGCTCACTTCAGCTGCAAAAGTTGCTGTAAAAACTTTCTTCAGCTGTAAATGTTTTTCTTTTCCTCGAAATTATAGGTATTCTATAAAACGACGAATTATGTATGTCTCTTACATTAAGTTGAAAATTCTTAGATAACTTCGTGATTTCCTGTTCACGACCTAATAAATTCCTCTTTATAATGTATTGCTGTAGAAAGGTTGTACAGCAAAACATTGTGTTCAGGAAAGGAACTTTTCCGTGTACGTCTTCGAAAAAAATCAAACGCAACGGCTTATCTCCTTCATCTCTCTCTCTCTCTCTCTCACTCTTACACACACACACTCACATGTAGTTAAAGGTTGTTAGAAGTCACTATTATTACGGTATTTAATTAAATAATTATCCCAAAACCCAGAACCAAACTTTTTGTGATTAAAAAAAGTGCCGAAACGCCGTTCCGGCGCGTGCAAACAAAACCCCTTTTTTTTGAAATAATACTCGTACTTGTTCATTATCATATTTTTCTATACAGTATATTTACGCATAATTTTACCTATGTTTCTCTTATTAATATTCTTCTGATATAGTTCCGTGTGTGCATTTTTAAATTATATACTTGTATTTATCTGCATTTTTTAAGTTTTCTAAGTGTGCAAAGTGATTTTCTTCCCTATGTAAATGAGTGATTTTTTATTCCGCCATAATAGTCTACACTTGCAACTTGCTAGAGCTGAAAATTTTCTGACCCCTGCAGTAGATGATTAAGGGCCGTTCCAGGTGCTTAACCGTACATTTAGTCCTACTCTATAAAAACTGAAATTCCTTAATTGGCGACACCTTCACTGAGCATTTCAATCTTCAGTATATTTTTAGTTCTAGTAGAATGTACTGCATTTAAGAAGTTCCATTCCATGCCGCAGTAAAGGAAAACAAAATCCATCTCTCTTTTCTCGACGACATCCTTTCGTTGTGAAGTAAGATCCATGTTCATCTAATTTCAGTCGACATGCGCGTGTGTGTTCTGGTTCGTTTTCGTTAACGTAACCTACTCAGATGGCCTAGTGTTTTCATCACGTGCAATGTTCTTCACTTTGTACATCGTCTTTCTCCTCCATAGTTAATAAACTGTCACTCTCCGGCGTAGCATTCATTTTCGTTAGCGCGATCGACTAAATCTAAAGGAGTCGTGCTTTATGAGGATTCGTATCACTTTGTAGGCATACAGAAAGCGCACAAATAAGCAAAACAAAAGTACAAATACTAGTTCATAAAAGGACTTTTTACGTGTATGTGCAACATTATCATGTATGTAAAGCAAATATTAAGAAAACAGGAGAGATATATCTGGAAGTTACGCACAGTGCTCCAGTCAGTGGCGTAGGAACGGGGGGTACAAGGGTACAATGAACCCCCAAATTTTGGAGCGGGGTACATTAATATCTACTGTACCACCCCCCCCCGCTAGATATGAGCAAACACAAACCAATCATTCATAAAGAGTGAACTGTAAAATTTATATGCTACTTATGTTTTTTAATTTTTTTTTCAAAGAAATATCACGTTTTTTTCTGGTTTTTTATATACGAAGCTTGTAGTGGGAGGCTTTTCATCCACCAAAAACTGGCCAACCATCTGGGAAACTCCAGAAAATTAGTTCTGCAGGGAAACGACGAGTGCGAGGTTTTTGTTAATAACTTCAAACAGCATATGGTAGGGCTAGGACTTGATAACATACATGTGATCAGTGTTTCTTTTCTTTTAAAATTCCATGCATCTTGATCAGGTCGTCCTTTCTGCACTTTTAAAAATAAATTTAATGCGCAAGTGGACATTTCAGCGCCCGCAGCCCCGGCACTAAAATTGTTTTCTGTCTTAAGATCTGTAGCAATACAATACAACAAATGCATTACAGATTTCACATACCACTCATAGAACTCCAATTCCTCGATATCTCCACCATCATTTAGCTTTGCACCAGACCAATGTGCTTTTTACATCAATTGTCAGCCTATGTATCGTTCAAAGTTTTTAATATAGACTTCATAATGCTTCAATGGTACTTACTATCTTTGCGGGTAGAGCAGTTTTTATCTTACTGCGGTTTTACTTTATTAACGTAAACAAAAATTATAAGAAATTTAATTCGTTCTTGTAAAGAGTTATATAACATTTCCTGAGAAATCCCTCTTTTCCAAACCCTGCTGACAGAAATTCATCCTAATGTTGACTTGTCCCTGCTCAATATTTTAATGGAAAAAAAGTACAAAAATTAAAAGAGAGAACACAAAAAAAGAAAAAAATACTCCTCCATTCATTTTCTGATAAGAAATTAATAATGTGAACTTTTTGTCAGCAATAAAAATAATAATGGTAATAATTAATAATAATATGATGATAACAATGTTCATTCGGATGAATTCCTGATCAGTATACGTATTTTATAAAAACTCTAATATGCTACCCCCCAAAAAAAAAATTCGGAGGGGTCATCCATAGATGGCTTAATCCTTGAGATGTAAGGTTCATGAGCTTGTACCCCCTAAATCAAAAGCGTTCCTACGCCACTGGCTCCAGTAGCACGTAAAAATATGTGCTTAAAGTGAAGAGACTAACAGAAGCTCTCTACATTTTTAAAAGACCTTGAAAACACAAATGTTGATTACTTCATTATTTTCCCACTTGTTTCAGAGTTCACTACCAAGTTGTTGTGATATAAACAACAGAGGCATTATTCCGGACGCGTAACAAATTTCATTGTGAAGAACGAGAGGCTGTCTATATTCAAAAGAGGGCCGTCTGTTGATAACCGTTTAGCTGTGGCTTTCCTGACTAAAACTGCAACCTTGTCCAGTGTCTTCAAAAGGACTTTTTCTGTAGCCATAGCAATGTTCACAAAACATGGAGAGATAGTGTAAGTGAGAACGACCAATGATCGAAAACGTAAGCTCACCGAGATAGGTAGAAGAACAATGGCAAGAATTGAGGCGAAAAAGCAGGTCCCCGTAAGATAGGAGCTGGGATCTTCCCGGATAAACTAATAGTATTGTTTATTGAAGTTCGCAATTTTCGGCGGACGACAATTCAGATTTGAGGAGGAATCCAACATTAATTGAAAAAATAAATAAAAAGATCATTTCGTACTAATTTTCTCACTTATTAACAGGGCCAGTTCTCTGAGTATGGTTTGCTAGTCCTACGGATTATTTTCCAGAATACTTCCATCAGCAAAACAAGGGTGAGTTTAATCAGCTCCGTTAAGTTTTACCCTTTTGTCATCCAAAAATCATCGGCCAGGAAATATTGTAGGGTGGAAGTGAAAAGCTTGTAAGACATACAGGTATGGTATGGGATCTAAACTGTGATCTAAACTATGGGATCTAAACTGTGATCTAAACTATGGGATCTAAACTGTGATCTAAACTATGGGCTCTAAACTGTGATCTAAACTATGGGATCTAAACTGTGATCTAAACTATGGGATCTAAACTGTGATTTAAACTATGGGATCCAAACTGTGATCTAAACTATGGGATCTAAACTTTGATCTAAACTATGGGATCTAAACTGTTCAAAATATAAGCTGAAGTGTGAACAACATTCATTTAGGATGCTGTACATATGACATTTGGAAAACTATACTTTGTGTGTGAAACTTAGTTTTGTCTCTCTCCTGTTCTTACATCGGGGAATGACTACATGTGAAATACCACGACCGGAACCATTGAATTACGATGTCAGACAAAATTCACGCTTTGACCTTCTGATTTAGCAATCGCAACATGAAACGACTGATACATTATTTTTCATCTGGAAACATTCACTGATTATCATTCTATCTCAACATCTCCTACTACAAAAAACCACAAAATTGT
Source organism: Macrothele yani (assembly GCA_039090855.1). NCBI lineage: Eukaryota > Metazoa > Arthropoda > Arachnida > Araneae > Macrothelidae > Macrothele > Macrothele yani. The sequence continues at coordinate 1,361,787 of CM076995.1, read as the reverse complement.
TTCTAAAGCAACTAGAAACTCCTCAGGGACCTGAACGAAACAAATGCGTATTTTCCTTACGGAGAAATTAACCTACTTGGCTACAGACGTGTAAGCGTCAACGGCCAAATGTAAGTTTTATCTGCAGACGAAAAAGTAAAGTTCTTATGATTCTATAGAAGACATACAGTTACAATGAAAGTTGAATTTACAATTCTCAAAATGATGTTCTTTTTTATTTCTCGTCATTTTTATTCTTTCCTTGCACCTAAAATTCAAATGAATTTATGGAAGGAATACATTTTCCAAAGAGTAAGTATTGAAGATGTTGATAAACCGGATAATTATTAATAAGATGGTATTAATATAACAGATTGTACATAAAATGCTTGGAATTGAAAATATTAAAATGTCACTTGGCGACCTTACGGAATGATGAAGTGAAAAAACTAGATTCATTTCGTCAATGATTACATCGAGTTCGTCCTGAGAATTTACAAAATGTAGAGCTCTTAAAAGTTAAATTCGCCGCAGTTTAAGGTCAGCTATCCAAATATTCGAGTTGATTTCGTAATTGATTATGTGCATTTTCCTTCCAACTCCATTAGGAATTTGCATAGTGATTCTTCGCTGCCCATAGCCCTTGCGTCATTAAACCTCATTTCAAACTAAAGAGATACCATGCTATTTGTTAATAAAGGATACATTACACAAATTTTGACTGTTCAAGATGATGACAACAACATCTTGAACAGTTGATTACAAGAAATAAAAAATGAAATTACCGACCTTGAGGAATATGTAAAATAGCTATAGTAAATCCAGCAATCATGTCTGGTAGGACGTACTGTAATTGATACTTCGGTAACCAACTGAGGATGGGAACCAATGATAATAACAATGACAACAAGCAAGCTAAACTGCAACTGCACCTGGACTTGACCCAGTCTGTGACCTAGAAAGAGAAATGGAATACTGATTAACTCTACAAAGAATACAGTCGAGGAGGATACTTCAATAGATCAAGTATAAGAACTCGAACATAAATACTTATTCAAAGTGAAACACCTTACTTCAAGTTACAATGAACAAATACAGACTGCATGAAGGAATTTTGCTCATAGTAATCAAGATTACACGAAACAAATCGAGTAAATAATTCCTTATCAAGGCTCTACGTGAAGTCTGGCTAAAACTGGTAGTTTGAAAGTATTCATGTGTTTACATTACAATACAATTAAATGTCAATTCAGTACATCTGGTGAAATTCCAGAACGCACTCAGTGGTTTGATAAAGTCAAAATATAATGTCTGAAAAGTAAAAATCAGAAGAGGATTCTCCAACTACGTACTCGTATATGAAGCGACATAGTATACCGATACAGCAAAACGTATTCGAAAGTTGGGCATATGCAGCAAATTGAAATGGTGAAGACAGATTTTTATGGATTTAACTATAGGAGCGATAGAGCCTTGCTTCTGGAAAAACACAGGCACAGAATAACTGAGTAACAGAACAACTTTCGAAATACGAGGATGCGCATGCTTGGTAAATTAAGAGCGGACCAATAATCAGATTCAGTCCGTACTCAGAAATTTATGCGAATGCTGTATTATAGGCAACATCAGATGTTGAATATCCGTATAAACTGTCAGAATTCCGTGCAGTTAAGCAATTTGACGCAGTATAGTGTCTGTAAGGTATATTGAAGTAAATAATACCTGGATATTTAGACCATTTAAAAATCATTAATTTATTTATTTCTACTGCTTAAGAAAATCATTTAGTCATTTTTTCACTTGAAAGCCGTTTTTCACTTAATGACAGTCTGGCTGAAAATTTCACTCACGAAGAAAAAGGAACTAAAAAAATTAGTGGTATATTTATCGCTTGGCAGCGCCCATGATGAAGAAAAAAGAACAATGCAACCATAAAAAAAGAAGCATTGAAAAACAGATATAAATCCAATCCCGAATGAAATGTCATCGAAAGCTAAATCTTGCTGCCTTAAAAGCAGTAATAAAAATACGGCTAGCGGTATAAATACCCCGAAACTCTTCTCATTAAGTGCGTTCAAAAATTTTCAGTGTAGGAATGTGAAATACTCTGAGTAGTTTTGTATTTATACTGACTGATACTTTGCAAGATCCACTTTGACAAGACAATGGTAGTTTAAAGTATTGTGCGTTATACCAACAAACACAAATACAGGAAGGATTATTAGTTTAGAAATAAAGCAAAGAAAATTAAAAGAAAAATATCCTCAGCAGGGATTATGTAAATACGTCACAGATCCTTCCATCGAATTTGCATGAAGCGTGTATGGCCGATTTGCAACGACCATGTGCAGAGTTTAAGCCTGGGCTGTGGGGAAAATACGGAGCAGAAAATAGCAACGCATGAACTGAAAATAACGTGCTGTGAACAAAACGAAAGTAAAACACACGAAATTAATTCTGAGTAATTTAATGGGAAAATAAATTCATTAAAACAACATCTCATTCAAAGTTACATCAGACTTGGCTGTTCAGGTGTAATGCTTGCATGCTGGATTCTGTCGCCGCCGGTCCACAGTTCTATCTCTAGAGGTTTCCGCACACTATGTTTCTCAAAACTTTAAATAATTTCCCGATGCACCAGCAATTCAACCAAATTATTTTTGATTTCTCGGTCAAAATGCGTAAGTGCTTAAAAAAAATTTTTTTTTAGGAAATTGCCGAAATAAAAACGATAGATGAAAAGTAAAGGAAAAATTGGAAGAATATTAAAAATGCGGATAAAAAATCTTTTCGTCGGAATATATTACCTCGAAAACACTCACAAACGTTAGACTCTTTAAACTCTTTATATGGCGATGCGCGGGGCGCGCGCGCTGCACACACACAATATATCATACTAAGTGGACGGTGACTTCGTTCTGGTCATGTGGTCGTTTCACCACACTGAATGAATCAAAAAATAAAATAGGAAAGTAAACCCAGCTATTACCAGAACTTCAAATCCTATATTTCCGTCAAACTAAGATCAACCAAGTTAGTAAAATCATGCAATGCATTGATTATAATACGCTTTCCAACATACCAGAAATCATTACTCAAGTTATGAGGATAATGGCTGGGGAATAAATCTCGCTCCTGTGCCCTGACCTTTGATCCCATTTCGATTATATTCAACAGAACCGGTTCAGTATATCTCCGAAATAACATGATAAAGTTTTGTCTTTCAGAATCGCTTTATTGTACAACTAGGAGTATACAATAAAATAGGGCATAATTCGGGCACATACATACTACAGGTGATGTCACTATAGTAAACGAAGAAGTATGAGCAAAATCGAGAAACCAATATAGCACATACAAAACCGGGCGATACACAGGTATAACATGGAGTATGCACAGAGTAAGGAGAAACATGAGAACATGGGCACGCAGGCCGCACTCATAGTACAGGGCAGCATAATACAAGTACATAGTGAGCGACAGGCCGTAGCATGGGATTATAACACTATAACAGGAAGAACATGAAGCATGCATAAGATAAGGAAGATACAATACAAAGTGGGCACGCAGGCCGTACTCTTAGAACAGAAGCAACACAATACAACAAGATAATAAACACGATGAATAATACACGTAAAGTTCAAATGATGAGTGTAGGACAAATCCGAAAACCAGAACGATAGTACATAGAAAGCCTAGGCAGGAGCAAAGTCAGACTAATAGTAAAGGTCGGACGAATGTAATTCTTCCCAAAGAGTGAAGTCGTCAATGAAGTCATCATCATTGGCAAAGTCTTGTGGAAATGGCTGTGATGGAAGTGGAGAACATGGTACAGAAACAACAGGAATCGCTGAAGAAACTTTGATTTTGGCACGACGTTTCCGCGTGCGCTGAGAGGGGCGACGTGCACGTTTCTTTGGAATGGCCCCTGTTAAGGGCGCCGAAATAGAGGGCTGAGAGGAAGACAACAAGTCGATGTAGAACAACAGAGGACGGAGGTGGTGCAACAATGGAATGCGGAGACGGTTGAATGGAAACGGAAATAGGCATGGACGGAGCTGCAGATGCAGACGACGAAGGCGTGACAGAGGGCTTGGAGGACGGACACAGATGATCAAATCGCCGAGCCACCGACAAGTCCCTATCTGCCGTGTACGGGAGGTTGAAGTACGATCTGGCAGAACACCAGTAGTCTAGAGCTTTGTTATACGTAAGTGATTCGAGAGCTACAATTCTCACGAAATGGTACAGGGATCTTAATTAAGGTGAGATAATGGAGAGCTTTCTTCATATCAGCCGGAGAAAACTCATGGGGGTGCTTAGCACGAAGAAGTTGACACTCGGAAGCAGAAAGATGTGCAAGTAGTCTGGAGGCAAAGAAGTATTCGAGTACTCAGTAGGATCAGAACCTGAGTCCGTAGCCGTAGAAGTGTCCGAGGAAGCTGCGGAAGAAGCAGATGAGGAATGTTTCGAAGAACCGGCGGCGCAAGAACACAAGCCGGGAAATGAAGAACGTACTGGTGTGTCGTCAAGTGATGCGGAGATGATGGGTGAAGAACCGGAGGCTGGTAACGACGGGTCGGAAGAGTAGTGAGAAGGAACAATGGCCGAAGCTAAGTACGGGCGGACGGTGATGGGTGCCGGACTCGGCGGAGGGGAGACTACCGGTGTGCTCTCACCAGAGTGAGACGAGTCCAGGAGCGATTGCAGAAGAAACGCCGGGGAGTCCACAAGGATACAGTGGAGATCGTAGCAGCTGAAGATGAAGCAGGCATTGTAGAAAAATCCTGGTGCAAAACGGTGGAGGAACTTGGCGCAGGCAACAAACTGGAATAGTCCTGGAGCGGTGCAATGAAAGGAACATGAAAGGAACAGGTAGAGAGGGCAAACTGTTGAACTGAGAAAGAGACGAAGAGTCTTGAGAGGACACAGTGGTGGAAGATGGGTAGGCCAGAGAGACTGGATTCACAGATGGAATAGGGGAACCCGATCTGGAGAGCAGCGGTCGAGGGAAAGAAGCTGGGTATGATGAGAGTAGGGAAGAACTTGTCGAAGTGCTGAAGTCCAAGGCTACAGAGAGTGGAGAATTTGACACAGGAGGCTGGAACAACCCACCTGGTACAGAAGGTAAAGTACATGCAGCGGAAGAAGACAATAAAGGTGCAGACTGAAAAGGCTTGGCAGATGACGAAGTGAGAGCAGAAGAGCCAAGGGGTGCAGGTGATAATGCAGCGTTTTTAGCTGGGCAAGAAGCACGGAGATGAGTAGGTGATTTACATATGAAGCAATGAAGAGCAGTATAAACATTCACAGCACGAATATGTCTACCACAGACTACTTGGAATGTGGTAGGACAGGAAATAATCAAAGCTTCGTCCGGAAACACGACGAGAGCTTGTCGTCGGAAACTAAGATAAGGACGAGCTCCTTGCTCGTGCAATGCGGCAGGTAAGGTACAAATTGGACCAATAACAAGTCCACAACGAGAAAGAAAACCAAGGAGGACATCATCAGAAATTTCCGGTGGAACAGGAGACATGCTTACAAGGATAGGGCACTGTGCGAGAGGAATGGCGAACAGACTTTGATCACCAACAAAGATGGGAGAAGACATAACCCGTGCAACATGAGCGGGAGAGGAAAAATAAATAAGCACAGAGCGAGTTTTACGTGCAACATGTGTAATGGCATCTGGAGGAACAAGTTCATGCAGAGCTGATGTATACACAGTAAGTTTTGTATTGGGGAGCGCAACATATTTCACCCCTAAAGCTAAAGAGACTAGTAGATACTTACCTCGGGGCGAAGATTCAGGAAGATGAAGAGTAAGAACGGAATCCTGACGAGAAACAAGGAAATCCAGGCATGACGGCAAAAGCGTTGAATGTGTGGTAGTGGGGGCAGACAAAGAGAGCTGAAGTTTATCTTGAAGCAGAACATCTGGTGGAGGCGTCAGTGGTGGAAGATATTCTAGTGATATTGCACAAGCCATGAGCGGTGGTAGAATGCACGATTGCTAGGAAGACAAATGGGGAAGGCACAACTAACAGGTGAACGAAGGCTGAGCGACGAACAATGACGACACAAGTAGAGCTGCAATAGAGATGTCACAACTATGAGACTATGACGTCACCGGAGGACCACTAATGGAAGATGACGTAACCGGGAGAAGGGTAGATAAGCTCAGGAACACAAGTATAGAAGGCAACGTATAGGAACGCTGATGGATAATAGAAGACAGTCAAGGCGAGTCACGATGGCCAGGTCACGATGGCCAGTTGGTAAATAAACCCACCTAGATGAAATATGAAGGAATATCGCTATAATATTCACTTACCGGTGCGCAAACGTAGCTGGGAAGATTGCTGACAACTTATTACTTGAGAGAGGTGCACAGGAAAGGAACAGCAGGCACTGGAACGTGTACACAGGGTGCTCCCTTCAGAACGTAGAAGGGCGTGGTCAGCCGGTAATATTACTATGAAAACGAAGTAAACATACACAGTTCGGCTAGGAAAGGTGGTGAGAAAGATAGCACATACCCTTACGCATGATTGGAGCACAAAATTCGGGAGCAACAGGCACTTTTACCGAGCAAACTGAGCAAGCTTTGAGGAGCTCGAGAGGGCACGTCCATCGACAGTTTTGTCGCAATCGAAGCATTTTTACGTAAGTTATGATGCTTAAGGGCTATGGAATAGATCCCGCTCCAGTGTCCTAACATTTGACCTCATTTCGTCCATTTTCAATAGGATTCGTCCCCAGGCAGGCCCCTACAACATACTAACATTTCATCCAAATCGAAGCATTTTTACGTACGTTATGACGCATAATGGCGATGGAAGTTATTCCGCTCCTATGTCCTGACCTTTGACCCCATTTCGCCTATTTTGCCGCCCCGGTGGCGCAGTGGTCTAAGCGATGGCCTCTGATCATTCGTCCGAACGGGGTCCGGGTTCGAATCCCGGTGAGGCATGGATGTTGTGTTTGTATTACGGCACTGGTTTTCTCCCTTCCCTGGAACCAGTGACCCTAAATTAGGGACGGGCGACTGCTTATAGCCCATTGAGTTGCTCACGGTGGTCGTTAAACCTCAAAAAAAAAAAAAAAAAAAACAAATTTCGCCCATTTTCAATAGGGTTTGTTCCCAGGCAGTCCCCTACCACATACTAAAATTTCATCGAAATCGAACCTTTTTTACGTTAGTTATGACGCATGTATAGTATCCAACAGACGGACGGAAAAAGCTGGAGCATATACGCTTCTTCAACCTACGGTTGGAAAGCGTAAAAAGATGACACCGAATTTTCTAGCAGGATGTGCATGCCTTTTGAATCATTTTCGACATAAATAAGACTTTAAAAGCTAATTTTTGGAAACGCAGAAAATCAGCGAAAAAGTAAATGCATTTATTTACGCTCCTAGCTGAAAAATGCTCATTATTTAAAACACAAAATATACGCAGTGTTTTTCGTAGTGATGGGAAACAGTTACGAAAAAGAAATTTTTCAGCAGAATCCCTAGAAGCTTCAAAACATTCGCAAGAAGAAATAGCTACTTAAGCCCGTTCGCGACAAAAACGTAAGTTCCGAAAAATCTCAAATCGTACGCAACAGTATTCCTAATAGCACAAGATTTCTGAAGCAAAAGGAATTTTTCAATCAAACAGTTAGGAGCAGAGATACGATGAAAAACGTAACATAACTTTGCTGCCTCTAACGCAAAAACAACATTATTTGAAAAAGAAAATGGCCGCAAAATGTTTTCAAATTGAAAAATAACATACCAAGAGAGGATTTCTGAAATCGAAAACAGTTTTGAAAATAAAGATACACACTCACATCCTCTGGTGGTAGAACTAAACATTATCAAAAAGCAAAAGATATATTCAAAATATTCTTCATAGTTGGAGCTATGCAATGGGAAAATAATTTTTGAAATAAACCTTTTAAAAGCAGAGTATCAAGAAAGCAGTACATATTCCTTAACGAAAAAACGATGCATTACTTAATAGTGGAGAGTATTTCCAATGTTTAGAAACAGAATTTTTTATTGAATTTTACGAAGCGAAGATACAGTTGTAAACAGAAATACAGACTTACGCAACGTAATATCTCAGCATAGTACATTATAAAAAGTTCAAAAGTGTATGCAAAATGTTCCACGAAGTGAAACGGCATCCAACGTAAAAAATATAAAATGAATAAACAAAGACATCGCTCTTTCCACGTTTCTTAACACAAAGCAATCGAAAAATTGTTATCCGGCCACTGCTGGAATCGTATCCATCCTAGATCTGCTCCCGCTAGGGGCTTAAAGTTAAATCGCGATTTCCCAGATATCCCTGCTTTTTTTAAAAGTCCGATTTGAAAATTTCTTTTTACATCGCATAAAGCTCATGAAGGAAAGCGTTCTGTATATAATTTCAAATTATTGGTAAAAAACAGTTTTGCCATTAGGTGGCACAATGGTCTTTTTCTGCTTATAATTTCAAATTTTTCTTAACACACAAATGTGTCACTATAGGGCGTAAGTTCACATTTCTGTTTGCAGCATATTTGCAGTAATATCTGTTCATCTAAAAACCAAAATGCTTTCATATTAAGTAGTGTTTGACAAAAAAAAATCTTTTTCGGTCGAACACTACTTCATATGAAAGCATTTTGTGCGTATTTCTTGCTCACAATTATGCACAATTTTCCCCTTAGGAGCGCAAATGTTAGATTTGTTTTCCTACAAATCTCTGCTTCTAAATATCCGATTTAAAAAAAATATTTCAACGCTGTATACCATTTACCTTACGGAACACTTTGCCTGTATTGTGCAGTATTTTGTAGCTCACAGTTCGGTTGTTAGGTGGTTCATTTCGGTCGTTTATATCCACTTCTAAGAACCCTATTGAAAAATTTATTTTCTCTAATTGAATGACATTCGTACAATAAAGATGGAGAGCATTATCCTCTCTCAACAATGTACAGCTTTTACGTTAGAGCGCGCAAATGTCAAAGCATTTTTCTCGCCGTCTCTGCTTCCAGGAGACGTATTTGAAAAATTATTTTTCCTTAGTGTAGGATCTGCTATGAAGAATACTTTTCGCATATTATCAACTTTCCTATTATGGGAAATTATTCCATTAGGAAGAGTAGATTTAAATCATGTTTCCCTCTATATTTCTTTTTCTAACTGTTCGATTTGAAAATCCCTTTCTCTCTGATATCTTCCTTCTGCTATGGGAAACTTTTGGTGCGCAGTTCGTCAATTTTCGTAGCATACTTTTCATCCGCTAGTAGGAGTAAGTAGCTGTTCCTATTTCGGGATGAATTTTATCGATTGTTGAAATCCGGTTGATATTTTTTCATACGAGTTCCATTCACTTTGAATTACTCTGAAAAAATTTATTAGCGTCTGAAAAGAACGAAACAACGTGCTCATTAAAACCGAAACTTCGGTGTCATTTTTCTTGGTTTCCTCATATCCTTTCGACAGCTGAACATATATACCCTACTGTTTGTGAAAACTGCAACAAAAAGAAAGAGAATGACGCTTTTCAAATGAAATTTCTATCACAAATTCCTCATGTTACAGGAGATAACTAATTACATTTGTAGATTTACGCAAGATTTTTCGCTTCAAAACTCAGTATCGTGTGAAGCCACCTCGAGCAACAATAACAGCCTCTACATGGTGTGGCATTGAATGGAAGAGGCTTTTGATATCATACTGGAGAATAACCTACCAGGTTGCTTTTATGCGTGACCAGACTTCATTTGTGGTGACTGGGGGAGGCGCTTGATTGGCCAGTCGCTTAGCTACCGTGTCCCAGACATGTTCCATTGGGGACTTGTCCGGCCAACGTATAGACTAGGGAAGAAGGGGTACCTGCCGTGCATGGAAAAGATCTTGGAGATTTCGCGCCACATATGGCCGAGCTTTGTCCTGCTGGAATATAGCGCCAGGGCAACTCTGAAGGAATGGTATGACCTCTGCCTCTAAAACATTCCTGATGAATGGCTGGGCGTTGAACGTTCCTTCAGTTTGCATCAGGAGAGTTCGCGAATTGAACCCAATGTCACCCCAAACTATGACGCTGCAAAATGCAGCCGTCAAGGTGCGGTTCACCACGACTCCTTAAAACACAAATGTGACCATCAGGGTGCATAAAGTTGAATCATGACGCGTCAGAGAACACGACCTGTTGCCAATCAGCGCGCCAATGTCTGTATTCCAGACCCCACTGCAGTCTGAGAAGTATGTGGTTGAGGGTCAAAGAAATGCACAGCAATGGACTACTAGCGACCAATACTCTGCTAAACAGACGACGTCGAACTGTACTGGAGAACAAAGCCTGAGCTGTGAGAGTGCAACACTGCTGTCCTAACATCCTGAACGGCGCTGTACGATCGGTCACTACCGTGCGGCAGTGGTGTCTGTCATCTCTTGCAGTCGCGCGATTTTGCTGTGCATTTCCCGTATTTCTGTGCATCCGAGCCTCATCTGTCCACCGACGTCACGTTCCTATCCCTGTACTGGCTTTTTGTTCCATACGAGTGGCAATTTCGTGGTAGGGAAATCCACCTTCCCTCATCCCAACAATCGTTCCTCGCTCAAAGTCCGTAAGATGTTCATAATGCGAACTTCTTCGCGGCTGGGACATAATGGGGCACGTGATACATCCGTTCGACTCAATGTCTGCTCTTCACTTATTGCAACATCTCGTTTGAGCCACCTCTTTATACTCAAGACCGGGCAGTTCAGAGGGCGCTGCTCCGAAACCGCATGTGCATTTTCACTGACATATTAATCATTTGCATGCCCTAACCTATTGTAGATATCCTGTACGTTTCAAGGTAATACCAGTAGTCCTTAGTGTATTGTTGTCCAGTAGTGTATTTACTGTTTAAAAATATCACATAACAAAAGTGTTGCACCATAGCCAGATACGCATTTGTGGATATGTGGAGGTAAATATTCCTTATCAATAAATGTGCAAAAAATTGTTCTTCCACCTACAAGTTGTTAAATAAAAAATCACTGTGTAGTGATGTTTTATTATACCGAGCAGAGGGAGAGAAATAAATGACTCTCTTTTCATTTTGTTCAGAAATATGCATCTAATATGAATTACACTTTGAAGTACAACATCGTTCTTAAAATCCGTTGAGAAAATGCAGCGTTTTCTTTTTTGTTCTTTTTCGTTTTCTTTTTTTTTTTTAACAACCGCCATGAGCAAATCTAAGGGCGGCGAAATGCAGTTCCCCTTTTCTGTTTAGAGCCTCTTGTTCCATGGAGGTGCGAAAGCCAGTGACATCAAACGAACACATCACCCTTCTATTCTCCATTTGGGACATGAGCCCTGGCTTTTTTCGGATGAATGCTACAAAGCTTACGCCTCAGGCCACAAGGCCACCAGGGCGGTGTTGTAGACAAGATGCATGTGTTGTAGACAATGATGCATGTGTTGTAGACAAGGATGCATGTGTTGTAGACAAGGTGTTGTAGACAATAATAAATGTGTTGTAGACAAAGTGTTTTAGACAAGGCTGCATGTGTTGTAGACAAGAATGAATGTGTTGTAGACAAGGCTGCATGTGTTGTAGACAAAGTGTTTTAGACAAGGCTGCATGTGTTGTAGACAAGAATGAATGTGTTGTAGACAAGAATGAATGTGTTGTAGACAAAGTGTTTTAGACAAGAATGAATGTGTTGTAGACAAGAATGAATGTGTTGTAGACAAAGTGTTTTAGACAAGGCTGCATGTATTGTAGACAAGGTGTTGTAGACAAGGATGCATGTGTTGTAGACAAGGTGTTGTAGACAAGGATGCATGTGTATGTATAGAAAACTATAAAAGCTATGTGATGGTTAAGCTGCCCCAGTGACGAAGTGCTGATTTCTGACTATTCGTCCGAGATGTGCCCTTTTCGATTCCGCATGAGGCATGGGTCGTTTGTTTGATTTACAGCACTGGATTGCTTACCTCACTGGAACCAGTGTCCCCAAATTAGGGACGAGCGACTATTTATATCCCTTGGGGTTGCTCATGCTTTTCATTAAACCCCTCCTCCCAAAAGAATGATGAATAACTGAATATGTAATGTCCAAAGATACACCTTTCTATCAGTATGTTTTCGTATTTTGACCCTCATAAATCTACAGTTACTCTATTAATATATTAAAATGTGTTACATATGGTGACTACAGCTAATAGGCAAATTCAAAGATAAGTTATTCGTGTAATTTCCCTTGGTATTTTGCTCTCACGGCCATAAGTAACAATGTACATATATAAATATCACCGTTAGAGTTTGTATCTTTAATTTAAACCTAAAGATAAAAAAGTAGCTGAAAAGTAGCGAAAGTCGCTACTTCTCAAGAAAAGTATTGTAGCTAGCTGCTTTTCAGAAAAAGTAGCTGTAGCTGTAACAAACTACTTTTTCGAGAATGTAGTTGTAGCAGTAGCAAGCTACTTTTAAAATGTAGTTTTCCAATCTCTGTATATATATACGGTATATATGTATATATACATAAATAAAGTAGACAATATATATATATATATATATATAATTCCCTGAAAATCCAAACGCCCTAAAGCAGCAGAGAAGATTTTTCCCGAAAAACACTCAAATATAAGAAGCATTTTCCACAGGAGCGAAGAGCTAGAGAAAATAACAAAGAACGTACAATGCAAACAAGCAGAGAAAAACATGTAAGAATTCAGAAAGTTTTGTAAATGTTGAGCTTTGGCTTTTTGAAAGACCAGCAAAACACAGCATGAACTCATCTTTACAAAGACCTAGTTGAATATGGATTTTTGCTATGTCATAAATGTAATTCCGGCAAAAGTCCCCACAAATCAAAATACCGTCTTTTAAGCTTTGAAAGGTGAAATTATTAAGATTCAAATTTAGCTTTTACATTTATGATAATACTTGGTATATATATATATGAAAATTATTTCCTTTTCCTGAGTATTATATCTGAACTGCCTAACAGCGCAAACAAATCAACATTCAACGCATGTCCTCAACAGACATGTGCTACACGAAACATATATATCATGTAAATCCATCGTACTCAGCTAGAGTGTGTTTGTCTGTGCGTAATTGAGAAGGTGAGTACGGTGAAGTTTCGCATTTTAATTTGAATGCAATAAATATCTTGTCTCCCTCCTCTATAGGAGACTCACTGAAGTGAAAAACGTCAAGACCTTGCCTGCTGACACTATATTTTTGATTATGAGGTGAAAAAACAGCTGAGAATAAAAATATATACGAAAGGAAGGTAAAAATCTTACTTTATGTGTAGGTGATTCAGGCGTCATCAGTCCATACTTCCTTTCCATGTTGACCATATCCACAGGGTCTCTGAGGACAGATATTCGAGTTCCGGCGTTGATTGGCATAAATGCATGATTGGACGTTGAGTTACTTGATGCAAAATCTCTTCCCCAGAGCATTGTCCACTTATTTCATCAGTTGCAGACTCCTTATTATGTCGTGGATTGGTGGTCCTCGAAACCGAAGCCATTGGCGGATTTGTGGTACCTTCGCTTTCAAAAGCGTTGTTGTGGTGGCCATTATTCCAGTGGTGATTAAGGGGGTGCGTACCGGCTTGGGTCAAAGAAGATGCGCTGGGTGATGATGATGTCGATATTATTCTCGCTCGTTCTGTGTCAGATGCACTGTCTCCTGTCGATACAAAATGCACGCGTCGATCAGCTTTTTCTCGGAGACAACATATACGCCTCACTGTTTCACAGGAACATTAAAAAAGTAATAAATGAAAATAAAAGCACAAAGAGATACATAAAACATACAACATTTTTTCATTTGAGAATCCAATATTTACTCACCGATTCTAATCAGAATAGATGAACTACTCTTTCGCTTAATCCCTACACATCGTTTTTTGACAGTTTGGTCGATTAATAGCTGCTTACTCATTCAGTTCAACGTGATTGTTAAGGTGGAGGGAGGTATTCTGTTGATCTTAACCATTCGACTTGTACAGTCGGCAAATTGTGAAAATCATCTTGACACCTTGGTAGTAGAATTTCGTTGTGTTGCCTTATATTGTTCAAAAATTTCGTCTCCTCTCCTAGAACATCGTCAGTAAACCTTAGTTTGTTGGGAGGACTGAAGGCCGTAGCCTCGAAAAGTGGCAGCTGCTTGCACCGTTAGAAATTTTTGCTTTTCTTTTTTGTTGACTAGTTTTTACCGTTTGCTGTGCAGTCACTTGTTTTTGGTATTTTACATGTTTTATTATCCGCATGAAGTCTTTTTTGTTTCCGATGGAGTTCATCAGATTCTTTTAGTTGCATTTTTCTTTTTTGCTTTCGGAATTACTGTCGATTTAGCAACACAATTTCGCTTCAGTTATACAGTATGTTGATATATTAATCTGGAATTTTGTCAGTTCAATAACTTTTGGCTTATTCTTTGCTGGCAGTATTTTAAAGTTCACCTACGCGTGTTCGTAAATTTCCCTTTTCACTTCCTACATAAAAAGATTTGTTCTAGTTATCTTCTTTCACGCATATATTATAACCTTTAGCTTTATAAAAAGAATACAAATTCTCCTTCAGTTATTATCAAACATTTAGCATTTTTATGATTTTACTGAATCGGTTCGGTGGTTGTCAGGAAGCCCTCAAAACTAATCTTCCTCAAATCACTCAGAAGTGTTCATCAAGACCAGCTTGGTCATCAATTATGAAGCTTGTTAATTTCAAAAGTCCAGAAAGCCAAATCGGCACGTGGATTCATATACTGTATCTTAGGGATGAAAATTTATTACCACAACTTATAGTGGCTACTCTTCTAAGACGTCTACTTTATCTCACCTTTCGTGGGTCTAATTCCTAAGGGAAAATGAAGTTCCCTCATATTTTCCTTTTTCAGTGGGATGCGAAACAAAGAAGTGTAGAACGTGTTGTATCATGTGTGGTAATCTTCCACCGTGTTGGAGTAAAACATTTAGTTGCAGGTTATCCAATCCCACACAGAAATAATTTTCGCAATTTGACATTTTGAAGTGAAGATATCGTTTTTGCGACGGAGAGGTGAAAGGTAGGCATAACTAAAGTCACATACTACTCATCATACGATTTGTAGCAAAGGATGTCATCACTGACAGAGAAACCCTAATGGATCTTAGAAGTTGACGTGCGTCGAGACAACATCATGAGCCACATGAGATTTAAAGTGTCCCAACAGCCAAAGATACTAAATATCTCTATTCAATTCTGTAACGAATGTTATTGGTTATTCTAGGGCAGTCACGCGGGTTGTTTGAAAACAGCCAGTAGAATGTAGTATTAATTCACTAATCTACACGTATTACAGTTTTAACACACTAAACAAAAGCAAGTGATAATTAAAGATGTATTTGAGTCGTCTTTCTTTATCTCAGGATACTCTATGCTAAAGAAAATGGGAACTTTAAAAATCTGCTGTCTCAAGAGTCAATAAATTACAAAACTAATTACAACATTTGGTGAATTCGAAAAACCTCAACAGCCTATTTTTGAATCCGTAGTAAAAGTTCCGCTTTTCATTTTCTTTTAGTAATACAACATTAGTCTCTAGATAACTTTCGAAGATTGTAAATACTCTAGAATGGGTTTACTGAATAAGTTTTCAACCATAATGAGTTTCAATACCTTTTAATTGGTCATCATAATCGGCCTTCTTTCTGATGAAGCAATCCATATGAAATGTTACAGAGCAACGAGTTCAGTAGTTTAAAACTAATGCTGGTAACATACACAGATGAATGTCACTTAATACATATCTTATCACTGCAAGTTGTGATTAAGATAAGAAAAAACAATAGAACTGAATTTATTTTCCCTTATGTATCATCGTTGAAGTTTTTTATGGAATAGAATTGTGTGCCGCAAAATAAATATCTATCTCAATCTTCATTTAGATTAAAAGTTACTATCAAAGGAAATACGCAACAGATAAGATAAAAAATAAAAACTATCGCAGTACAGAGGGTTTTGATTCAAGTCCATTCGGCGGTCACGTAAATCATTGATTCCATTTATTTATTTCCTTCATTTGAGATCTTATCTCATGCGACGAAACGACCCACTTTCTTTTCTTTCAAACAGTCGCGAGAGAAAATCATTGTTTTCCTAATGTTCCCTAAATAATCGAAATCGATAAACAGTATCTCGATAGCATGTGTTTACCAAAGATAAAAACAGTGGTTTCAAAGAAAAGAAATTCCTCGCTCTCACATGTCAACTGAAGAAGGAATAAATTAACGTCCATGATATGTGAAAGGTAGTTCCTCAGCCAAAATCGTCATGACCCAAATTTTTAATCGTCCTAGGAAATTAATAGTATGTCACAGGAAATTAATGAAATATTTCGTAAGCTATTTTGAATTATATTAAAACCCTTTTGTATTTATACATTACATAACCTAAAAAAATTGTCCAATAATGATACCTTTAACACCTCCTTTTAGAAATAACTTCCTGTCATCGATTCCCCAGTTACTTATCTCCGGGTTTTCTACAACACCCGGAATACAAACATGCTCCTGATGCTTGTAATGTTGCATAAAATATGGGAACACTGAGAAAAAATGTACACTATGCAAATATCATGCAAAAAGGGATTATGCAGATGTTGTACTTAACGTTCTAAGAAATTATGCACGTGAAAGAGACTGTAGTTTCAAATAAAGTGTACGCGGAGCAGAACGTAAAGAGTTTGATTATGGACATATTATTGAACTTTACAGGAGGGGCATAAAACAGACTTCAGATGAACTTCCCCAGCACAACAGTGTGTAATTTTTGAGCGAGAAAGGATGTGGAACAAAACTTCCAAAACTGACCCTTTTCCTAACCACATGTTTTACAGAAAGGAGTCTGACGACTTTGTACGTGCCGAACAGTTTGAAGAAACGATCTACTGTAACCGAAAAGACACTACAGGACATAGGCGTAACCACTGGAGGGAAGGGGGGGGGTAAAGACCCCCAGATTTTTAGAGTCGGGATCCTCATATATATGTATATATATATACACTATATTGACAAAAGTCACCGGACACCTCTTCAAAAGCAAATGAACGGATCCGCTGCGTTGTTAAGATGCGTGGTACAGCTGTGAACAGTATAAAAACAAGCCTGCAGCTGGCCGCGATCATATCGCACTGTGAGGTTGAGTGAGAATGTCGCGGCGGGGGAGAGCTGACTTTGAGAAAGGAAAAATTGTTGGGTGTTATATTAGTGGATTGTCCATAAGAGAAACCGAGAGGCGTTTAAACATACCCAAGTCAGCTGTTTTGGATGTACTGAATAAGTGGAAGACACATGGCGTGCCTGAAGCAGCAAAACATACCAGTAGACCAGCTAATCGACGGAGTACTGCCCAAGACCTCAGTGTACAGGTGAGTAAAAATGCTGGAACCTCGGTATGTACACGTACCATTCGTAGAGAACTTCATTCCATGGGTTACCGTGGTCGTGCGGCTGCTGATAAGCCTTTCATCTCCACTCGGAATGCTACTCGTCGTTTAGCAAGGTGTAAAGAACATTCATCGTGCACCGTAGATCAATGGACACGGGTCCTAAGACTGATGAACCCAGATACACGATCCATCAGTCTGATGTTCATGTGTGGGCATGGCGGCAGCCGGGGAAACGCTATTTACCACAGTGTACTGTTCCTACGGTCACGTTTGGAGCTGGCAGTGTAATCGTGTGGGGGTGTTTTTCGTGGTATGGTCCCGGCCCATTGGGTATCGTGGACAAACCTTTAAACCAGCACGTCTACCACGATATTCTGGACAATTATGCCGTACCAACTCTGTGGCAATGCTATAGAACTGAGCAGTGATGGTACCAGCAGGATAATGCACCAAGCCATAAAACAAGGACTGTTAGGGCGTGGTTTGACGATAATTCCGTATCGTGTGTGGACTGGCCAGCACATAGCCCTGATCTTAATCGCATAGAGCATCTATGGGATGAATTCGAACGCCGCATAAAAAGTTTGGAACCAAGGCCTACTACTAAGCAACAGTTAGCGACAGCATTACGTACTGAATTGAAGCGCATACCTATCGCTGTGTTCCAAAACCTTGTCAAAAGTATGTCTCGAAGAGTCCGTGCATGCATTAAGGCCAAAGGTGATTTCAGAATCGTTTTAATGTAACAAAACAGAGGAGACGAGCAACATGGAATCGTCTCAAAGGAAACAAAAAAGAACAGGAAGGATACAAACTGATAAAAGCGATGATATATACACTGCTGGCCACCCAAAATGAAACACCAAGAAGGACACGAGATAGCAAAGCCAGATTTACTGGACACATAACAACAGATACAAAGATGAAACGATTGAGCTTACAGGCTCGTGCGACTTGCGGAACACGCAGACATCAATAGTTCGTGTGGCCTCCATGGCTGGCAATAACGGCCACTACACGCCTCGGCATCGAACGAAAGAGGCTTTGGATGTGGGCTTGGAGTATGTCGGTCCAGGTTGCTTCCACACGTTGCCACAGTTCATCAGGCGTAGCCACGGGTGATGCTTGCCGGGCCACTTGGTTGCCGATCAGCGACCAGACGTGTTCAATAGGCGACATATCGGGTGAACAGGCGGGCCATGGCAACAGTGACACCTGGTGGGCCGTGAAGAATTGTTGCACGATGCGTGCCACGTGCGGGAGTGAATTGTCCTGTTGAAACGTGGCCGCTGGCAGGTCCTGCAGGTAAGGGAGGACTACAGGCTCCAAAACGTCGAAGATGTAGCGGTGGCTGTTGAGTGTACCGGCGATGCGTACCAGAGGGGTGCGGGTTTCATATTCAATTGCGCCCCAAACCATAACGGCAGGCGACGGACCGATATGGCGATGCATAATGCAGGCGTCATACAGCCTCTCGCCGCGGTGCCGCCACACGCGGATCCGACCATCGTGGTGTTGCAGGCAGAAGCGGGATTCGTCGGAGAAGACAATATCGTGCCATTCCGTAGTCCAGGTGCGGCGTTCAACGGCCCACTGCCGCCGCACTCGCCGGTGGTGTAACGTCAATGGAGTCGAGTTTGCGCCGTACTCGTATCCTGCCATCCGCATGTACCAACGTGAATGTCGACTCATCAGTCCAAGCAACATTTTTCCACATATCTAGGGTCATGTGGCGATGTTCCCGCGCCCATGCTAATCTTGGCACCCTGTGATGTGCGGTCAGCAGCGGTACCCTCGTGAGACGATGGCTTCTGTACCCCATAGCAAGGAGATGATTCTGGATGATGTGGCTGCTTACACGTTTTTGTGCACCAGCGTTAAATTGCCGAGTGATTTCTTGCACTGTGGTCCGTCTATCCGCTGTTACAATGCGAGCTAGCCGACGATGACCCCGCTCATCCACACGCTGTTATCCACGGCAGTTGGCCCTTGCAGGGATGGTTTTACCGGATTCGATGTACTCACGGTGCACCCGTGACACAGTGGCTCGTAAAACCCCAGTGCCTGCACGACTTCCGAGATGGAGTGACGCATTCGTCGGGCCCCGACAATTTGCCCATGATCAAATGAGCTTAGATCCTTCGTCGTACCCATACTGCGTCCGACTCTTACTGATTCCCGTCGCATCACTCCTTATATTCTCGGATCGCTGCATACGTCATGTCGTTTTCGTTTACAGGGCCGCACACAGCGCCACATTTGCATAACGCCAGCTGTCTCTAATTCCATTGCTCTTCAGTGTATAAATCATAGCCATGTACTGAGAGAGCTAACTGAAAGAGCAAATCATATGAACTTCCACGACGTATGAATGGTTTTTATTGATTGTGAAAATGCTTTTGATCCTGTGAAACGATCAGCAGTTATGTCTTTGAAAAATTGCGGTGTGAATAACATTTGTTATTAAATTAATAACATGAATGAAATTGCAAGTGCGAAGGTTCGACTGTTCGATAATACCGCACGTATGAAATTTGGAAAGGGAGCGAGACAAAGTGACCCAATATCTCCCAAGCTATACAGTGCCACATTTTAGAACATCTGTAATTGAACTGGCAATACAAGGGGAATAAAAATTAATGGAGATTATTTAATGAATTAAAAAAATATCGGAGTAGGCAGTGTTTGTAAAATTCGGGGTGTTGTAGGGTTGGTAAGAAAGAAATGAGCACAACGAATTTGCATGTCCTTTTTGTTTTTGTTTTATTTATTTCTCACAATGCTGACTAATTTGTACAATTTTGTTAAAGACAGGAGAGTGGTACGAATAGCACGATATGTAAGACTTACATGCTACACCTATATCTCTCGGGAACGTAAAGTCTATCGTGGTATTCTTAAAAGTTGTGAAGTCAGTTGGATCCGTGGCCAACACCAATCTGAACTTGTCGTTCAGAAACTGCTTCAGACGATCGTTCGACGCCTCAATGTTAAAGTCCCCGGTGAGCAGAAGCGGTATGTCGGAATCGCAGAACCAGTCGCTAACTATTGTTCCGACATGCTCTGTGTAGTAAAGCATTAGTTGAAAGAGAAACATCGCGATGTAGTTGAGTGGTGTCTGTGGATGAATATAGACTGACACTACAACAAATTTGAATTAGTTGAGTATCTCAACTTCCACTAGTACGCCTTCGCCGACATGAATATCCTGTAGACAATTGAACCCAGAATACTTGGATATTGGCCGTCGTGGAACGGGTCAAGCGGCATGAGCCATGCACGATTTCTGATTCTTGAAGACTGCCGTGCCACCGTAGAGTCCACTACGCTTCTTGTTGCCAGTGCTATGACTCGTACTGGGCTGTTGGTCGTCGTCATCACCGTGTCTATCGCACTCTTTGGACTCAATATGTTTGAAGCCGACTATGTCGACGGTTTTGTCTTTATCCATCCAAGTCTCCGTGAATGCCAAGTAGTCGGAGCGTAAAGTGACTGGGTCGCTGCTCAAGTCCAAGTTCTGCGCCGTTTGAAACGTCCGTCAACACGAGACCGATCCACTGTTATGTTGTAGAACTTGTACAACGGCTGTTCCACTAAGAAACGTAACCAAGCTTTCAATACATATTTCTTAACATAGCCGCTCAAGTATGCCAACTTGTGGATTATGCTTTTCTTCACGTTAACATTAATCGCTTGGTCGTCGTCCAAGTGTCCTGCAAGTTGCTTGACCACTTCATCCACATCGCAGGGCACGTTAATCACTTGGCCCACAATACCGTAGTTGCCATCATAACGAAGACGATATATCTGCATAAACGGTAGTCGCGGTGATATTAGACGTTCGCTGAGTGGATCAAACGGCGGCAAGTGTGTTGGCTTCGGTGGATACGTGCAGCCGTTACTCTTACTCAACGTTGGCACCTTTCCTTGTTTTACTGATGTCCAGCAGTTTAAGCACACCATAAACTGTTGAACGTCTTCGCCTGTAAATTCCTGTTGTAAGAATTGCAACATAACTGCATTGGGCCGTTTTAAATCATTTTGGAACCATATGCGATCACAAACTCCACAAACAAAACCCGACTTGTTACCATAGAACGACTTTTCAAAGTGCTTCGTCGCCAGACGCCAATGGGTTATAAACGCTAAATCTGGACTCTCAAACGTCTCATTGTATTTCGTCGCATTCCATCGGTTCTATCTCACTGTCGACATCCATTGCCTGTGAACTGGCGTTAGGCGTTGCGGCGTCTGCGTGACTGGTACTCGCCTCAACTTGTCGACGCTGCCTCATCCTCCGCATTCGTTCTGCTGATGTCATAGGGGCCTTTTTGGATTCCTCATTTATTCTTCTTTCACTTTGTAAGCGTTGACGATAGGCATTTACCTTCTTGTTTTAAAGATATTTTGACATTTTTGAAATTTTAACAAAAATTTGACCAAGTTTAACACTTTGTCACTGTATATTTTTTAAGTTCTTTCACTATAGTCACTATGAGTATTTTATTTTATAGTACCCGTAGAGCTCTGTTAAACGACACCTCACACAACGTCTTACGCGTACGCGTTCCAGAGCTATACTAATTTTGCCGCGCGGCGAACCGGTAATTTTCCACTCCAACTTGGCAACCATCTTATGGCGATGTGCGACGTCACGCGCTCAAGGCTAACGTTGCGTGACATTCTTTCATCCTTGCTCTTTCAAACCGTGTATTGCTTATTTCTATATGTGTTATAGTTTTAAAGTTATTAAGATTTGTCTGGTATACATAAAATCGTAACATCGACTTTCGCATAGTTTCCCCCATACTGGACCACCCGGGGTAAGATGCTTTCCGTCAAAAAATCCCACTTTCGCTTTTCTGACGACATAGTCGTTTCTGCAAGTGCCCTCTTCACAGCTACGGAGTATGGTCTCAGAACCTGCTGACAAGAGAAAAGACGTAGGGTTAAAAATGAACTTACAGAAATCAAAACTGATGTATTGGGTGATTCTCTCGCTAAGAAACCCAAACATACCTCAATAACATAGACGAAACTTTCGTCTGTCGAAGCAGGACCATCACATTCACAACGAAGTGGACTTTGCCCGTGATCTTGACACGTGCTACCGCCGACCAAGTTTTTAACTCAGTGTAGAACTGTAGAGTGATTGCGTCTGCTGCAAACATGTACTCAGTTGAACAGCGGGTGGTTATTTTTCGTGAATACTGGCGAACGAGTTCATTTCAGTAATATCAAAGTGCATTTCGGAAAGCGTATGGTGAAGAAAGTGTACCGTCAAAATCCTGTATTCACAAATTAGTGAAAAAATTAGAGTCAACAGGAAGTCTTTTTAATCAACACACCGGAGCCCGGAAGATGTCTGAATGCACGGTGCAGGATGTAAAGGAGGGATTACTGGCATCGCCAACAAAATTCTTAAGAAGACTTTCGCAAGAAACTGGTATTCCTTATTCCTTGTGTCAAAGAGCTGCCAAAAAAGCGACACTGCGCCCATATCGTGTGTCCGTAGTCCAACAGTTGGTTCCAAAGGATTTGGACAAAAGTGTACAATTTTGTTTATGTTTCCTACGTTTCATTGGGGAACTTCCTGATATTTTGGACATTACATGGTGCACGGATGAAGCCTAGTTTCATCTGAGTGGCTACACAAACCCTCAAAACACGCGTATATGGGCAGAAGAAAACCCACATGACATTCATAAAGATCCTTTACATTCGGAGAAAATCGAGGTGTGGTGTGCCTTGTTCCATAGACGAGTTATCGGCCCCGTATTCTTAGATCAAACTATTACCACGGAGATGTACTTGAACATATTCCGCGAATTTGTAAAGCAGTTAACAGATGAAGAATTAACGGGAGGTTACTTTCAACAAGACGGCGTAACGCGTCACACATCTAATGCAAGCATGAGGGAAATTGAAAGTTATTTCGTTGACCGAGTAATCTGGAAAAATCTGTGACCGCCAAGATCATCAGACCTGACATCATCTGTTTCTTCTTGAAGGTTCTACTGAAAGGCTGAGTACACCGCGATAAGCCTCGAACAATTGACGCCCTCAAAGACACAATACGGTGGTAGGTTGCTGCCATTGCTGAAATCACATTAGCACATGCCTTCGCCAATTTTGCAGATTCGCGTACAAAAGTGCAAAGATGCTGGAGGGGGACATTTTCAGCATATGCTTCAGGAATACCTTGTTTTGCAAGATACAAGGTAAGTACATGTCGATTTTCATAGGGAATCCTGCAGAAATAAAAAATGTAATGAGAAATGTTTAGATTTCCAAGCGAAAGAATCATCCTGTACAGTGCCTCTAAAAGAACCGAAGATCGAGTGATTGGTGGAGCAAACCTAGAAGTAACCGATGCCTACATTTTACCTTGAGCAACAGATATCAAGCAAGAGTCACACCAAGGAAGAACTTAAGAAGAGTACAAAACTTGGTTGGAGAGCATTCAGTACAATTTTGAAGGGCAATTTACCATTATGTCTTAAAAGAAAAGTGTTTAATCAAAGCACCCTCCCAGTTTTTACTTATGGATCAGAGACATGGACCTTAACTAAAAAAGACATTCAGAAGCTATGGACAACTGAAAGAAGCATGGGGAGATGCAGGCTTGGTGTAACAAAAAGATCGGAAAAGTACAGTAACTCATGAATAAAGAAAATAGCAAGAGTTTATGGCATTTATGGCATAATGATCAGAGAAAAGACCATTAAGTAGAAATACCAGAATCGACATATTGTGAGAAGAAATGGCCACCGTTTGGCAACTGAAATACTAGACTGGATACTAAGGGGCAGGAAAAAATCAGAAGACCACATGTAACATGGGCGGATGAATTTAGAATGTTTACCGAAGTGGCGTAGATGATACTGGCTCAAGACAGAACAAGGGGGCTAGGTTCCTTTGCTAGTATATATATATTAACGAAAAATTACATATATATATGAAACTTCAGTAGGTAAATTCGGTCACGGCAACAGGAACCAGCGTGGAAATACTCTCCTAGAGTTTGCAGAGGCAGAAGGGTTTTTCAAGAAAAAGCCACTAAGAAAATGGACATGGAGACATCCAAATGGGACGACAAGTGAAATTGATTTTATTATGTGTAACAAAAAATTCGTCATAGAAGACTGCAGTGTGCTAAACAAGTTCAACACAGGTAGTGACCATAGATTGGTGAGATGTAAGATGCACCTCAACACTAAACTCGAACGTAGCAAGCTCATAAGACAAACAAAATGTATTGACATAACCAACCTTAAAAAACACCATAATACCTTCAAATTGGAACTGAAGAACAGATTCTCTGCTTTAGAAGGCCTAACATCGGAAGAAGTGGATATTTCTGAAGTTAACAGAAAAGTAACCAAAGCTCTTATGGAAATAGCAACAAAATTAGCTGGATCTAAGAACAAATTGCATGTGAACAAATTATCAGGAAAAACCAAAATGTTGATGCAAAAAAGAAGAGTGATGAGGACAACTAAAGAAGATGTGACTTTTAAAGTGAAATATATAGAGCTATGCAAGACAGTACGAAAAAGTATAACTGAAGACGTAAGGAAATTCAACTGTGAACTAGTAAGGAAAGCAATTGAAAACAACCAAAGCCTAAAGATAGCAAAGGGACATCTCAGTAAGGGGAAAAACAGATTATGGCACTGAGAAAAGAAGATGGTTCTGTAACAAGAAATAGAGGCGAAATTTGGACAAGAGTGAAAGATTTCTACTCCAAATTATATGAAAGGGATGATACATGTACTCCAGACATCATGAAAGGTACCAGTACCAGAGTTCTTCCAGTCCTTCCAGCAGAAGTTGCACATGCAATCAAGAACATGAAGCGGGGAAAAGCTCCTGGAGAAGATGGAATTACTGTAGACATCATACAAGAAGCAAGTGGAGAAATCGAAACAGTACTCGCCCAAATTTTCACTCGATGCCATAATGAAGGAAAAATTCCTGAGGATTGGAACAACGCTACAATGATCTTGCTACATAAAAAAAGGTGACATTGAGGATCTCAGGAACTACAGACCTATCAGCTTCCTATCAGTGGTTTATAAAATCTTCACTAAAGTTCTTTCACACCGCTTGAAGGTGACACTGGACATGGCTCAACCGAGAGAACAAGCTGGATTCAGGAGTGGCTACAGCACAATAGATCATATCCACGTACTGAGAGAACTAATTGAAAGAGCGAGGGAATATGAACTTCCATTGTGCATGGCTTTTATCGATTATGAAAAACCTTTGATTCGGTGAAACCATCAGCAGTTTCAATAGCTCTGAAATCCTGCAGTATTGAAGATGCATACATTAATATTATTAATAACATTTATGAAAATGCAAGTGCAAAGATTCGGCTGTTTGAAAATACAACACACATAAAAATTGGAAAGGAAGTGAGACAAGGTCACACCATATCTCCGAAGGTCTTTAACGCCAGATTGGAAAATGTCTTTCAATCACTGAACTAGGAAAACAAAGGGATAAAGAATAATGGAGATTATCTAACCCACCTTCGTTTTGCTGATGACATAGTCATTTTTGCAACTACCCCATCAGAGCTGCAGAGTATGATCCAGGAACTTGCTGACAAGAGTAAAGAAGTGGGATTAAAAATGAACTTTCAGAAGACAAAAGTGATGTTCAATGCTTTTACAAAAAATGAAGATTTATCGATTGATGGAGAAAAGCTGGAGATAACAGGCACGTACGTTTATCTCGGACAGCAGATATCAAGTGAGGGTCACATTGATGAAGAAATTAATCGGCGTACAAAACTTGCCTGGAGAGCTTTTGGAAGAAACAGCATAATTTTCAAGAGCAATATGCCATTATGTCTTAAAAGAAAAGTGTTTGATCAATGCATCCTTCCAGTGATTACGTATGGTGCAGAGACGTGGACCTTAACTAAAAGAGACATACAAAGGCTGCAGACAACTCAAAGCAGCATGGAGAGGTGCATGCTTGGTGTAACCAGCAGAGATAAGAAGAGGAACTCGTGGATCTGAAAAATGACAAGAGTGGAAGACATCATGATCAGAGTTAAATCCCTGAAATGGCAATGGGCTGGACATACTGCCAGAAGAACAGACCATCGATGGACAGCCGAAATTTTAGATTGGATTCCAAGGGGCGAGAAAAGACCCAGAACAAGACCACATGGAAGATGGGTGGATGAAATTCGAAAGTATGCGGGAGTGACGTGGAGGAGACTGGCACAAGACAGAACGTTGTGGAGGAAACTTGGGGAGACCTTCGTCCAGCAGTGGATTGATAATGGTTGACAATGATGATGATGATGATATATTTAACGAAAAATTACATCAATCAGCTTATAGATCAGCGTTTTCTGAGTTTTCCTGAAATTATGGATATGGTTTATAGCACGAAAACATTTAACAGAAATATGTTCCAGTAATCAAAGAAACTAATTTAAAAAAAAAAAAATCTAAACTTGTGTCGGCACAGCTGAGTGAAAACAGCAGCTTTTATTGACTGTCAATATCGGAAATTTAAAACATTTGAAACATCTACACTTTTCTGTTGTGTTATGATCAGTGTAATGTGCTGTTCTTCAGAAACGCAAGTAAGTTTATCCTTGAAGAGCCAATGGGCAAACGACGTTGACTGTTCTTCCATAAGATGAAGACGTTTTCATTTTTGCCAACTCTGGAGCAGCTAACACAGAACTGGACATGGGATGAACATGGGTTTGGCAGGTTGAGTCCAATGACTTTTAACGACTGGCGCCGGGCTTGTTGATACTCATGGTGAAACTGAGACGAACAGGAAATTGTAGACGTTTATACTAAAACTAACTGTAAAGTCCGTTGAGATAAGAATACAGCGGGTTGTAGAAATCACTTATTGCTATCCAAGCGTTTATTAACGACGGTGGAAAAGACCTTCGTGCACGATATTTTTTGTAAATATCTTTTCGAAATCTGGAAGTAGTTTTCCTTGTTCTTGCCCATGAACTACTTTCACTGTGACATCAGCAAACCGTCGAAATCTTGATAATGCAGCATAAAGTTGTCCATGGCTAAACAGTGGTTCAGGAAGGTAGATACCTACTTTCTCCAGTGTTTGACCTTGAGACTTATTAATGGTCATAGCAAAGACGAGTTTTAAAAGGAATTGTCGTCGTCTTAATGTGAATGGGAGGTCTATATCAGTAGGTGCGAGGTCGATTCGCGGAATGAAAACAGTTTTACCACATGCTGAGCCTGTGAGTACTTCTTCAATGATCAAATTGGGTTTTAGTTCTTTAATTTCATTGCATAAACCAATGTCTTGTTCCATTGCATAAACCTCGTTGCGTATTGAGGTTTCTCAGGATCATAATAATAGCTCCAATCTTCAACTTGAGTCTGTGAAGTGGCATTCCTGATGGAGTTTGCTCATTTAGAGAGACTATAGGAAAATACTGGTCAGTATTTTCTTCGCCATCAGCATAAATTGAATCAGAGCTTAAGTATATGTTTGCTGTCCCCTCTAAGAGATCATGAACATTCACATTTAATTTGTCAACATCAGAGTTTTTGGGACAGAATGGCTTTCTTTGCAAATGTTTTAAAATAAGAAATTTTCAAGTTCTCACCAAATATTTTTTTGGCTATATCACCATCATATAAAATAATATGTGTAGGTATCTCTATCATTTCCTCTGGTAGGCCCTCAGCTGTTTCATGGTCATCATCACCAAGTCATAAAAGCCATTCACTGAATGATGAATCAACAGATCGAACATTCCTTTTGAGTCTTAAGATCTCAAACTTCTCCCATAATTAGTTGAATTTAATGCTCGCTTCGAGTATTTTTGTTCTGTCACCATGTTTGACAACGGGGAGACTTTGTCTAAAGTCTCCTCCAAGTAAAATTACTTTTCTACCAAAACGTTTCTGATTTCTCATAATATCTTTCAGTATTCGGTCAACTGCAAGTAAAGCAGTACCGGGAGCCATTATAGCTTCGTCCCAAATGATGGCCTTCGCGGATCAAATGATTGCAGCGTCGGTGGAATTAATCTTCATATTCTATGTAGACGTTTCATTCAAAGGTGGTACTAACTTAAATTGGTTAAAGTATGTTTTGACAATTTCCAACAGATTAGCAGCGATTCCTGTGGATGCAACATGCAAAGCTATGTTTCCTTCTCCACGGACATGCAAATACGTTTTTCGGATATACTATACGTTTTTATACAAATACATTTTTCCTGCGCCCAAGTTTTTCCAGCCATCAAGGAAAAAACATCTATGAGGAAGATCATCATTAGTGGGTGCTGACATAATACTGTCATACGCTGCTTTTTGCTCTGCATTTAAATTACTTGCCATTTCTGTAGCTTTTTGTCGTTCTGCAGCACTGTTGTAATAAGCATCTAGATTATGAGGAATGTTACTTGATGGAATTGGAAGATTATATTTATCGCATGAGCTGTTGTTAGCTTTGAAAGTGTCGTTAATCTCTTGAATGGTCAAATTCAAGCAATATTCACAATCCGCAGTGTGTCCAATGTTATATCTGTGTGCAAATTCTTCCCAAAGATGGGATTTATATTTTTCAAACAATTTTTGTGCATTGGGTGGTGAAACAAAGATAAGAATGGATGCAAATAAATCTCGTAGTTGTCGAGGCATGCTGCACTCTGATGCTTCATCTAAGGTTTTCTCCCATATTTCATTATTCTTAATTAAACCTTTCTGCAATGCAGCTTCTTGGAAGGTATCATATGGAATTCCATAGACTGATCTTAAATCTGTAAAGCTTTTCGCTCCAGACACATAAAGTATATAGCAGTAGTCTCAAACAATAGCTTTTTTGATCAGAGCCAAGGTTGACTGAATACATTCTTCCAATCACATTATCTCCACCACGTTTTCGTTGGACCCATTGTCTTTCATTTTGATTGAACACATAATGTCTTGGCATGTCGCTATATGAAATGGATCTTCATTGTCCTCATTTAGTTTGAAGCATGCTGTTAGCATTGTGTCTCTTTAAGCATTATGAACAACTGCATTTCGACCATTGTTTAAACGCTCCGGATTAAATGTAATGTTCTGTTCTTCAGGAAGGTGAACAGGTAATCTAACTATTGTATGAGATTGCTGCGGCATATCATAACCAAGTATTCGCCACATTGCCTCAGGTGCGCTAACGTATCGGGAATCAACATGACTTTTTACTTCGTCGTATTTGGTGTTGTGCTCTGTTATATGCACATTTGCACAGTCATGACCTTTGTATACGTACTTGAAAATGTATTTCACGCTTTTCACAGTAGCGCACACCTCGACATTAATGTGGCAATTGCACTAACAAAAGATACGGATTATAAGGGACAATCCAGCTGTTATCAATAATTTTACCACGTACAGTTGTGGTTGCACCATTCTTTCTACGGCGATATAAAAGATACCCGTCTTTGTTAGCTACTGTTTCATTTTGGAAAGACTTCAGAAATTGCTTGGTACATTTGCCATCTTCCATACAGGGTGAATTGTGATTATTTCACCACACTTGCCATGAACCATGTGTTTCGCAACAGTTGCGTGTAAAACTGGTAAGCGCTCTTTATCTGGTAGCTCTGCAGATATAATTTTGTCAGTTTTCTCAGGCAATGTTGGTTTGTCCTCTTCTTTCAAAATCAAGAGCATATGAGCATAGGGAAGCCTTCTTTTTTGGAATTCGATTAGATGAACTTTAGCCACCGGAACTCCAAAAATATGCCATTTGGTTATATCATCCATTAATTCTTTCAACTTTAATTCGAAGACTCTTGCAACTAAATCTGGACGGTTTTCGGCAGATTGACCGTTCAAGTTTTCAGTAATTTCTTCCCATTTAGGGTTGCAAGTCGTAGTAAGGAAAAGATCAAGCTTGGCATACTTTCTGATTACCGCCATTGCATCCTGATAATTTTGCACCATATTTCGTGGACTACTTTGAAATGAAGATGGCAAAATAAGAGCTTTTCCAGAAAGAAACTCATCATTTCCAACATTCTGAATTTGATCCATCAGACCTTTATACTTTTCGACACTTAACTGAGATTGATTTTGTCGTATGTAATTCAGTGTATTAGCTTGCATTTTTACATACGCATCAACATTGTATTGCTGCGTAATCTTTCCTTCGCTTAATAAAGGATTAAATTCGACACGGATCGAAAGACAATGTTGATAGTACTGCATTTGTGTAACCCTTGACCGTAGCTTTGTACATTGGTTAACAACACTTAGTAAAGACCTTGGTCTATGTTGCAATGGAATATCAGTTGACCTTGTGACGTAACGCATCTCTGACGTCATGTGAGAATGATTTGGATCAGATGACGTCACGTCAGCACCTGTGTAGGTTATGACGTCACCTGCACGAAAACACGAAAAGCTAATCGTGATGTCACAAACATTTGTTTCTCGGTTGTTGCTATGACGACTTAAAAAGTGACCTACGTCCTCGGCAACTTACCCTTTTCTATATTAGGATGGAAGGTCAGATGGCACGATTGGAATGCGTGGAATAAAAACATGATCTCCTGCAGCATGCCAGTCATGATGATAGCTTCTACGACATTTGAAATGAGTTTCTTGACAGTCAGTCGTGTTCCATTGCACAGTTTTGGTGGATCCAGATTACGTCGAGGTAAAAAAATATAATACATAAATAGTCAAAATGAGATCGATGAATGTGCAAAAAAGGAATAGCAAGGAAGTGCTTTTCATTTTTGCCAACTCCGGAGGAACGAACATACAGCTAGCTATGCAAAAAGTATGGATTTTGCAGGTTGTGTTCAACGAATTTTAACGATTGACCCTGTGATTATTGGCACTCATGACGAAACTGAAACTAATAGGAAGCTATAGGCATTTAAACTGAAATGGAAGATCAGATGGAACGATTGGAAGGCGAATATGGTCTCCTGCAGCATGCCACTCTTGGTGGTAGCTTCGACAATATTTGACATGAGTTTCTTGACTGTCAGTCATGCTCTTGCACAGTTTTGGTGGATCCAAATTACATCAGTATAAAATAAATAAATAAATAAATACTCAAAATGAGATCGGTGATATTACTTTATTACTTTTTTGATATTACAAAAAAGTAATAAAGTAATATCAAAAAGGTAATAAAATCTTTGTTTATATTACTTTATTACTTTTTTTACTTTATTTCTAGAATTCTATTTGCATTTCATTGAAATATATTTTTTCTTTAAATGAATCGCGTTACGATTTTTCAAAATTGTGGAACTATGTTTAGCACGTAACAACACACGGTGAGCCACTATCTGAAAAGTAAACAAACCCGCTGGCAGCTGCCGTGGAAGGATACACGTAACATTTTGAAAGTCTAAAGCAAACAACAAGATCAAATTTTTAATAGTAAATCGAGCGCATATGTCAAATGCGAAACAATGGTTGAAGAAAATGTTCCCGTAGAAATAGCTTCGAGTTATATACATTCACGGACAATGAAATTTGCACACCTAGAAGAAAACATGCTACAACCGCGAAACTTTGCAAATAGCTGGAGTGTGTGCTAGTATGCAAATGATCCACGTTTGATGCGAGTGCGCATGACCGCACACCCTGTGGTGGTGCTGCGAGCACGAACCGGTTGCCTAATAAACCGGAGTGTAGTCGATGCCCCAGGAAAGCGAAAAGCACTGGCCGACGCAAGCAAGAGTACAGAGTGACAAGAATGCTGGGTAGACGCAAGAGACGTCGATTTACGCAACTTACGGGCTTTGAGAGAGGCCGGATCATCGGGCTGAGAACCGCAGGGTAGTCGGCGCGTCCGACTATGTTGAGAGCAGTGGACACGTGACGTCACTGTCACACGGTGGAGCGGCTCCGGACGGGCCAGTTGGACCACCGGTAAAAAGGACCGACGCATCGCGCGCTAGGCACGAACGAATCCCATGGGGACCCGGTCCACTATACAGGCAGATAGGCAGATGTAGCGGCTCCTATGTGCCCACGAACCCTTTCTAGAAGCCTTGCGGAAGCAAATCTGCGATCCCATCGCCCCTTTCGTGTGCTGCCATTAACACTGGGACATCGCCGACTCCGTTTGCAGTGGTGCCAGACCAGAGCGATTTGGAACGCCACAGACTGGCGACGTGAGGTGTTTAGCGATGAGTGCCGCTTCGTTTTGGAGACAGATGATCATCGTGTAGGGATGTTGAGATCCCCAGGTCAACGGCACAATCCCAACTTTGCTGTCAAGCGCGACACTTCCCCCACTACAGTTATTGTGGTCTGGAGAGCCATAGCCTACGATAGCCGATCAGCTCGAGTAGTGGTACGTGGATCATTGACGGTCCAGTGGTATGAGGATGAGATTCTACGGCCCCATGTGCTCCCATTCCTGGCCGGGATTCCAGGTGCGCTATACCAGCAGTAAAATGTCCGTCCACACGCACGGCTCGGGTTACCCAGGGCTTCCTACATCATGCCTAGACACTTCCAGGGTCTGCTCGCTCCCCGGGCATGTCCCCTATCGAGCACGTGTGGGACCAGGTGGAACACCGGCTACCAAAGTGCGCCACTATCCGGGATTTGCAGCACACCGTCCCACACGTGTAAGCGAGTCTGCCGCAGGACAACATCAGGTGTCTGTTTGCCTCCATGCCGGACAGTATTGCAGCATGTATGGACGCACAAGGCGGTGCGACGTGTTATTGAAGATGACCGAAATGCGTCCCACATCATCATCATTGTCAACCATTATCAATCCACTGCTGGACGAAGGTCTCCCCAAGTTTCCTCCACAACAGACCGTTGTGCCAGTCTCCTCCATTTCACTCCCGCATACTTTCGAATTTCATCCAACCATCTCCCATGTGGTCTTCTTCTGGGTCTTTTCCTGTCCCTTGGAATCCAATCAAAAATTTCGGCTGTCCATCGATGGTCTGTCCTTCTGGCAGTATGTCCAGCCCATTGCCATTTCAGGGATTTAACTCTGATCATGATGTCTTCCACTCTTTTCATTTTTCGGATCCACGAGTTCCTCTTCTTATCTCTCCTGGTTACACCAAGCATGCACCTCTCCATGCTACTTTGAGTTGTCTGCAGCCTTTGTATGTCTCTTTTAGTTAAGGTCCACGTCTCTGCACCATACGTAAGCACTGGAAGGATGCATTGATCAAACACTTTTCTTTTAAGACATAATCGCATATTGCTCTTGAAAATTATGCTGTTTCTTCCAAAAGCTCTCCAGGCAAGTTTTGTACGCCGATTAATTTCTTCATCAATGTGACCCTCACTTGATATCTGGTGTCCAAGATAAACGTACGTGTCTGTTATCTCCAGCTTTTCTCCATCAATCGATAAATCTTCATTTTTTGTAAAAGCATTGTACATCACTTTTGTCTTCTGAAAGTTCATTTTTAATCCCACTTCTTTACTCTTGTCAGCATGTTCCTGGATCATACTCTGCAGCTCTGATGGGGTAGTTGCAAAAATGACTACATCATCAGCAAAATGAAGGTGGGTTAGATAATCTCCATTAATCTTTATCCCTTTGTTTTCCCAGTTCAGTGATTGAAAGACATTTTCCAATGTGGCATTAAAGAGCTTTGGAGATATGGTGTCACCTTGTCTCACTCCCTTTCCAATTTTTATGTGTGTTGTATTTTCAAACAGCCTAATCTTTGCACTTGCATTTTCATAGATGTTATTAATAATATTAATGTATGCATCTTCAATACTGCAGGATTTCAGAGCCATTGTAACTGCTGATGGTTTCACCGAATCAAAGGCTTTTTCATAATCGATAAAAGCCATGCACAATGGAAGTTCATATTCCCTCGCTCTTTCAATTAGTTCTCTCAGTACGTGGATATGATCTATTGTGCTGTAGCCATTCCTGAATCCAGCTTGTTCTCTCGGTTGAGCCATATCCAGTGCCACCTTCAAACGGTGTGAAAGAACTTTAGTGAAGATTTTATAAACCACTGAAATTAGGCTGATAGGTCTATAGTTCCTGAGATCCTCAATGTAACCTTTTTTATGTAGCAGGCTCATTGTAGCGTTGTTCTAATCCTCAGGAATCTTCCCTTCATTAAGGCATCGAGTGAAAATTTGGACGAGTACTGTTTCGATTTCTCCACTTGCTTCTTGTATGATGTCTACAGTGGAGCTTTTTCCCGCTTCATGTTCTTGATTGCATGTGCAACTTCTGCTGGGAGGACTGGAAGAACTCTGGTACTGGTACCTTTCATATCCCTCTGTAATTGTCCTGCAGCTGTATTTTTGCCATCATGTGTATCATTCATCTGTATCATTACGTCTATAAAATTTCAGTTCAATCCCATGCTTCCTTCTTGGTGCGCAAATTTCATTGTCCGTGAGTGCATTTATAATGCAGATTTACACACGGAAAGCTACGAAGCTACCGGAAACTGTAGCAAAAGAATACATGTAACACTTCGGAAATGCATCCCAAACTTTGAAACAATCTGTTAATATTTCCCCGTCTGTTCTCCCGTAGGTGTTCTCCCGCATAGGTTTATAGTATTAGCCTACCTAAGAACAGCCACCCCTAGGGGTTTGAAAGAGTGGTACATATAAGTTGCTTCACCACGAAAAAAAAACACTAATTTTTGTAATAATTTCTATCACGTTTGGCGTGAGGTTCTCGTACTTCGCGCAGCAGTGCAATGAAATATTGTTGCACAAGAGTGTAATAAAAAAATGTTGTGCAAAATTGAAATGAACTGTTGTTGCGTGCGCTTATATGGCACAGCATATCGCAGATCAAATTTCAACAATGTTCAATGCTTGAAAAACTAAATAAATTAATTGAAACTTTTCAAATCTGAATTTCAAAAATACGGCCTTTAGGAGCCCACCCCGTGTTTCTCTGCAGTTTCTGCCAAATTTCAAGTCTTTATATTCAGTAGTTTCTTCTGTAGGTCACTGATAGACAGACAGACAGACACGGTAATTTTACTATTACAGATATGAGTATATACATAACCACACGAATCACAAGAAAAGTAATTTGTGCATCTCCACCCTCAGTTGTTTCTTAAATGCTTGATTGCACTTTTAAAGCAGTATTTTTCTTTTCTTTTCTTGCTTTTTTTCTTTTGATAAAGAGGGGGACATGTACACTACTTTGGGATCACTTTTTTCTCGCATTATATTACTAACCATATTGTGTAATCAAATTCTAACGCAGATGGGTGCTTAGCGAGAGTAAGCAGAGTCAGCAAAGCAAGCGGGAAAATCGTAGTGAATATAACGAGAATCCAATAGCTCAAAGCACCTGCTCTGCCAGCAGTCCAGAATTAGTGTATTGCAGGAAAGATAATTCTGTGCGAATATTCTGAGTTATTCCATCGTCGGTTCAGCAGAGGTTTTGGAACAAATACTGTGTTTCTTTTCTTCGCAAAAATCACGGTAATAGTACTAATGGTTGGCCTTCGTTAAGCAGTGCTTTTCTCACTGGAGTATTAAAAACACTGTCAGAAGGAAAGGGGCAGTCCTGGTGGCGCAGTGGTCTAAACGATGGCATCTGACCATTCGTCAGAGATGGGTCCGGGTTCGAATCCCGGTGAGGTATGGATGTCGTGTTTGTCTTACGGCACTGGCTCTCTGCCTTCTCTGCAACCAGTGGCTCTAAATTAGGGACGGGCGACTGCTTATTGCCCAATGAGTTGCTCACGATGGTCATTAAACCCACAATCAATTAAAAAAAACAAGAAAAAGGGAGAAAAAAGAAAAAAAGGAGAAGAATCAGAAAGCCTAGTGTCCAAGAAGTACGAGTATGTAGGGCTGCCTTAAGTGTAATACATCAGTAGAAAAATAACTTTTAACGAATGCCTGCCATATAGATTATAACGAAGTAAATTTCTCCGTCATTTTTATCCACGCCAGGATTCGAACCCGGATCCCCTCATTCCGGAATAAGCCACTCTATCAATTGAGCTACGCGGACGTTTTACTCTGATTCCTATCTGCCTTTATGTCGTGTGCTTCCTGCTGGCAGGTACGTCACATCTCCTGGTATACGTTACAAGATCCCTCCCGATAGTGTAACTTGGCTGTCATTTTACATACTGGCAGGGGAGTTAAAAACAATCGGTGACTTTACCAGAGCTGAAAACTATGTCGGAGCTGAGCTGACTTCTACTTGAGACAAGTGTAGGTACGTGTCCCTTACATATATGCTTTTTAACTACAGTTCTTTATTTCTTTTAGGAATGTCAGATTGTAAATTTTCTTGTCATTTACCCGCCTATGTTCTACGAAACTGGTGACACATCTTATCTGATGAAAAACATATTCTTTATATTTTATCTTTTTTATTTAAGAGTAATCCATCGTAGACAGTAAAGTCTGCGTGTGTTGCGTTGGCTGGGTCATACAACCTTGATCAGTTTAATCGTGATTTCTTTCCCAGGACTAAGTTCCTTCTTCAGCGTGGTAATGCAGGAACATTTGTTTCAGCAAGTCAATGACCTACTTGCTTTGTGAAGCAAAGATTGAACTACGCCCGCAGGAAGTGCTAATTTTGATTTCCATGGCAAGACAGCAAATTGTATACCTACATTTTTCATTATCTATCGCTAAATATATTCGAGCGTTGATTAAAAAATCAGAGACTGAAAATGGAAAAACTAAATAATTTATTTGAGAAGCGTTGCACAGCACAGCAGGCTTTCTTAGAACTATAACTATGTTGGCTGTTATCCTTACCAATATTCACCGGTACTGAAGATTAAGCATCAATAGCTACATTCTTTTCTTTTGCTACCGCTTCGAGTTCTTGCAATTTAAATATTATACTTTTATTTATTTTTTTGAGAACAGAGAAGAAGTCACTGCTTTCTACAATATTTTGTAAAAATTCTTATTATCGCAAACACCGTAGAAAAATAAAAAAAAATTAAATTTTTTTCTTTCGAAACATATCATAGCTTATTTTTTCCCCCGTAGAATCGGACCGTCAGGTTTAATAAAGCAGAAAAAAAATTGGGGCAGCTAGGGACTTTGCACATTTGCATTTGTTTTTATTTTTTAACTGCATTCAAATAAATTTCTTTGTAGATTTACGGAATTGCATTTTTTCCAGTAAAAAAATTCAGTGTGAGTGTGCGTGGGCAACAAATGGGTCGACCCCGGAATCGAGGCAATAAACGTTGCAACTTAAAAAAGAAAGCCATTAATACAGCAGTGTATAACTGATATTTACAATTTTACTCTCTGCAATATTGTTTCCTGCGATTGTTTCCAAAATAGGAAAAAAAAAAAGATATTCGTCGTAATGCACTGCAGTGGTGATTTTAATAAAAACATTTGCCTGTTCAGATAAAAAGTATTTATTGCCCAAAGTACCGATATAATTTTGCTTTCGATTTTAGGATTTTTTCTGCATGTTGGTGTCAAAGTGTCAAGTTTCGGAATCTGAAAAACGTGACATATTAAAATTCAGAGGCAATAAGAAAAATAGAAGAAAGGGAAAGAAAGTCTGTCTTTATAATAACTTCCTTTGAATGGCCCCATTCTCCAATATAAGAGGAATAAAGCAGAACAAGAATTCAGGATGCACCGTAAAGTTGTGCTTGGAATTCAGGCTGCACCTTGAAGTTGTCCTAGGAGGCTGGCACAAAAACAGAAGCTTTTTCACATCTGAAATTGCACGCTATGTTTACACGTACGTTTACCCAAATGAAAGTATCATTGCACAAAAATAATCACCTTAACTAAAACTAGCTGAATAAATGAGATGAGCTAACATGGCTCCAATTAATAGTAGTAAGAACAACAATTAGCAGACCAGTAAATTCATAATCGCTCTGAATTGTTTTAATAAAATTATTATTATTCAATATTAGGTTCTTCCAGATGACAATTTGCTGCGGTTCATTCCTGATGCGCTCACATTTTTTAAAAATTTCAAATATATAATCTTTTCTGAAATATAACTCATAGAATATTTGGGAATTTAAAGTCCATAGACTCAAGACACTTGCTGAAACAACAGTCTTTAAAAGTTGAACATGTATATTAAATGATTACTCTTAAATCTCAGTCATACAAGTGAGATAATGCAGAAATATACGATTTATAAATCAAAGCGTAATCAAAGTTAATGTAAAGAGAAAAACTACTAAGAAATCAAATGAATGAAAAAATAAAAAGCAACTGTGCGAAAATGGAAACTCTTACGAATGCTACAAAAATAGTATGTGTGGTCTAGACACCTAAAGCTATTGAAAACTAAAATAAGCATATGAACTCAAACGCCTCAAGTGTAAATAATTAATTTGTACAAAAAAATTATTCAACAGAAAAGAATAACAGTGAGATACGGCTACTAAATTTACAGCTTTAAAAAACCTACAAAAATGTTCCCAATACGAAAACTGGAGATTATTAATGAAATGCCTAAAACTAGGTCACCAATAACAAAACAATAACACAGACATATTTTCAAGATTAAAATTCTATCCTGACACCGCTCGTTCTTCCCCAACTTGTCAATGTCACATCGATGCGAGACGACGCTATCCTTAGAGAGTTTTCGAGGCGTTGGTCTATCGAACGTGTTCTTGTTTTGATTTAACGTGCTTCATACGACAGATAAGATGCTCAGAAGCATAAGTGCTGCCAAAAAGTGAGAGCATTCTTATAGGATTGTCATCGAAGTCCAGGTAATGCTCCGTTCTCTACTATAATTTATTCTAAAATATAACTCATAGATTAAACTTATAATCCAGAAACAATAAAGGATGAAGAAAAAAAAAAAAGACTGACTACCCCACTTGTAGAAGCCCAACATTATTAAATTTCTACTTAAGTTTACTGTTGTTATGTAAATCTATAATTTCCATTTGCAACGCCCGGAAACTCTTCAATAGGTACAGCCGAAAGGATGAGAAAATAGATTTAGCAACCGTTCATTTTCATGAAAATTCTAAATTCTTGTCCGAAAGTCTAATATTAAAGGTGAAATTGACATTATATACATGCATCTTAGTATCTGATGTCTTGCATTGAAACATAGGTGGGAAGAAGTTACTGCCGTTTTTTGTTTCTTATGCTGTTTTTTTATCCCCATAACGCAAACTTACATTTAAACGATTTTATGTGATCAAACAAACTGTACATCAACTGATTTTGTTTTAAAGTCGCACATTCACATTATTGGAGGGAAGGAAATCTGCTTTAAATACAACCAGACATGAGTTTGCATGCTATTACACATTCACTGAAACCCAGCACAATTACATTTTTTATCTACACGGATTTAGTCTTCCCTTGGCACCTTGCATTACCTGCTAAGCAAGCGATCTTACGAATCCGAAAGGTGGGGGTGAATCCTCACGCGTTATCTGCCCGGTAGAACTAAACAATTTTTAAATGTGCACAGTGAATCAGAAACGCTTAGCGTTAGCTATTTATAATCCAGAAACAAATAAGGATGAAGAAAGAAAAAAAGAGACTAACTACCCCACCTGGTAAATTGGAAACAGGAGATGACAGCTCGGAATGTTCTGTTCCGGACATAATCCCAGAGGCGCATCCACTGAAGCTCTAATGAAAACAGGAAAACAACCAAATAGACCTTCCAGAGGTGACGATGCTTAAAAAGAGCTGTCTGCCTGTCTACAGGCTGTCATTCGTGTTATTCGAAATGCTTTGAGTGACGGCGAATGCGACGCCTTGCTACTGGGTAGGGAGAGGCATCACGTGGAAACGCCACAAAAAACAATGTCCGAATGAAATGTAACTGCTGATAAAATCTGCTGATCAGGGATACTGTTTTATCAGAAAGAACTAATGCGCTGCTGATTTACAGGTGACAGTCGCCATTTATTTCACACGAATGATTGCACTTCGTTCAATGACGACCTGTGTTTCTTAAGCTTGTTGAAAGAGAGAATTTACGAATGTCACCTCATTCCTTCTTTCATCATCACCGACTTCCCCAGGCTGTTATCGTCATAAATCCAGAGCAGTGAGCTTCTCCCTTCCTTCCTGTTTGGGACGAACACTATAACCTACGCATGCTGTCAACAAAATCCAATGTCACTACCGCGCGCATTCGAAATCAGCTCAAACATAACTATCCTAATCCAAAGACACAGGGGTAGGAAAAGTAACCATAGTTGGTACAAAAAATGAAAAAAGTTATCAATTTTTAATATTAAAAAAATATCAACCAATCAATGGAAAAAATTTCCAGTGCGACTTGTGTAAGCAGAGATATCAAGAAAAACGTTTACAGATGTATGTATCTAGCGGGGAAATTGAGCATTACTTAAAATGGAGAATGTTTGAAATCAAAAAGAATCATCTCAATAAGAATTTTAAAAGCGCAGATCAAGAGCACTTATCAGATCAAGCACTTATCGGCAGAAATATTTAGCATGAAAAATTTGAAAACTTGTGTAAAATATTCCCCGTAGTGAGTATCTTCCGACGCAAAGAGAACTTTTCAAATTTGACTTTTAGAAGAAAAAATATCTAGGAAAATAGAATACACGTTTAAGCCCACTATCGAGAAAACTGTGTAACATTTTGAGCACAGACTGTGCATAAAATATTTTTTCGGAGTGAGCAGTATCATCCCAAGCAAGATTTTTAATGAGGTTTTCAGAGTTCTTATGCTGTAAACAGAAATGTGCACTTACGGCCCCTAGTGGTGACATTGTACGTGACAAAAAATGGGAATTCTGTACAAAATATTCTTCACTATAAACAGTATTTGACGATTTTCTTTTATCAAAGCGAACTTTCAGAATGAGTGATATCAACAAAATTATGGTATCTACAGTGGAACCGATATATATCAGGAAGTTGAAGGGAGAGTCGAAAACATTCGATATATGCGGTCTTCGTTATAACAGGACAAACAACAAAGATGACACCGAATTTTCGGGTGTAATAAGCACGTCTTTTCAATCCGTTCTGGCGCAAATTAAATTTATCAAAGCTATTCAAAGTCAATGGAACCGGTATAGAAAACAATAGTATCTGACGAAAGAAAGAAGTTTTTCAATCGGGTTTTTATTCCCTCAGATATTGCTGTAAACGGAATCATGAGCTTAAGAACTTTTAGAAACAGAGATATCGACAAAAGTAAGATGTGACTTTACGTCCCCTGGTGAGAAAACCATGCATTATTTTAAGAAGAAAGTATTCTCATAAGGTTTTTCCATATGAGCGGTATCGGTCCAAGAAAAAAAAAATTATCCTAGTTTTCAGGAGCCCAGATAATACTACAAATACATCAGAAGCAGAAATTAACACTTATGCCCCGTGGTTGCCAAACGATTCTTTACCAAACATTAGATATTATGCGAAAAACATTTTCCATCAGGTCTTGTATGCGATAGAGGAAGAATTTTTCAAATCGGAGTTTCAGAAGCAGAAATAACGCTGAAAACGCAATTTACCTTTGTGCCCCCTAGCGGAAAGTCTGTGATTTACTTGAAAATTTTGAATTTATAGGAAAAACATTTCGCATCGGAAACACTATCCAACAAAGAAGGAATTTCTCAAATCGGACGCTTAGAAATAGAGATATTGACAAAAATAAGATATACATCTACGCCCCTAGAGTAGAAACCATGTATTATTTCGAGAAGAAAATGTTACTAAAAGGTTTGTCGACATGAGTAGTATCGGTCAACAAACGACTTTTTTTGCAATCGAAATTTTAGAAGCTCACATTTTGCTGCAAATACATCAGAAGCGGAAATTAAGACTTACGCCACCTGGTGGTCAAACTATTTTTTACAAAAATTAGAAATTACGTGCAAAGGATTTCCCATCAGGAGCTGTATCCAGTGCAGAAAGAATTTTTCAAATCGGAGATTTAGAAGCAGAAAAATAGGGGGAAACACAATTTACCTTATGCGTCATAACTTGCGTTAAAATGGTTCGATTTCGATGAAATTTTAGTATTTGGTAAGGAACCACCTGGGGACGAACCCTATTGAAAATGGGCGAAATGGGTTCAAAGTTCAGGGCATAAAAGTGGAATCCATTTCATTGCCTTTATGCCTCATAACATGCGTAAATATGGTTCGATTTCGATGAAATTTTAGTATGTGGTAGGGAACCACTGGGCACGAACCCTATTGAAAATGGGCGAAATGGGGTCAAAGGTCAGGTAGGACATAAGAGCGGGATTTGTTCCATTGCCCTTATGCGTCATAACTTGCGTAAAAATGGTTCGATTTCGATGAAATTTTAGTATGTGGTAGGGAGCCACTGGGGACGAACCCTATTGAAAATGGGCGAAATGGGGTCAAAGGTCAGGACACTGGAGTGGGATCCATTCCATTGCCCTTGTGCATCATAACTTACCTAAAAATGTTTCGATTGCGACAAAGCGTTATCATGTTGTTCCGGAGGTATAGTGAACCGGTTCTGTTGAATATCAACGAAATGGGGTCAAAGGTCATTGCACAAAAGCAAGATTTATTCCACAGCCATTATTCTCATAACTTGCGTAAAACTGCTTCTATTGCGACAAAACTTTAGTATGTTATTCTTGAGGTATACTGAACCGGTTCTGTTGAATATCATCGAAATGGGTTCAAAGGTCCGGACACAGGAGAGAGATTTATTCCACAGCCATTATCCTCATAACTTGAGTAATAATTTCTGGTATGTTGGAAAGCGTATCATAATCAATGCATTGCATGATTTTACTAACTTGTTTTACAAAAGACGTGCTAAAAAGGGCTATCTTTGGCATATTGCATTATGATATGTTAACACAAGTCAATAATAATCTATTTATCGATTCATCGAAAGTAAATAATACTTGTTAATTGAAAACTATAGCCAGCAAAATAATATGAGTAAAATCTGCAGTAAGAAAAACATTTAACGAATGTAAAAATAAAAGTAACAGACGAAAATTTGAAATTTCACCTTTACATGTTACGTTGGATATATGAACCAATTCTTGATTGTTTCGTAGTTAACATGATCGCTGTTTTAAATATTTTTCAACTTCCTCTGGCGCGGTGGTCAAGATTTTTCTAGATGTAAAATACACTCTAAGATTTGCTAAACAAAGATTAAGTGATTGAAAGGTGGGAAGGTAAGATAAAAGACAGCCATTTCCCCAGGGGATGTATGATTAGCAAGCGTAAGGGATAGTGAAAAAAGCAACTGAAACATTCTTATCTTCGTGCGAACGGACCTATCTGTAAAGGAAACCTCGGGGTGTCGTCAACAGCAGGTAATTCATTATTTTCCAGTGAGGGAGAAAATATTACGAAGTTCAACGGATCAATAAAAACTTTGGTTTATGGGGAACTTCGTATTGTGCGAGTTCGTTTTATCTGTGGGTATATTTATGCTGCTTAGCAGGAAACCCTTTTAATATTTGGGGCAGATAACGTGCTGGAAATGCTTTTCGTTGCAAATAGTATCTGAGAAAAAAATAAATTTCAGAATTCCATTTCTAGTAGAGTGCGTACAAACTCATTGCAGTGTAAAAGAAATATGTATTTGCATCCCCTAGAGTTAAAATCGGGCGTTACGAAAACTTAGGGGTGTATGCCAAATAATTTTTACCAAGAACACGCTACCCGAAGCAAAAAGAATTTTCGAAATCTGATATTA
The DNA here is from genome assembly GCA_039090855.1 of Macrothele yani. Lineage (NCBI taxonomy): Eukaryota > Metazoa > Arthropoda > Arachnida > Araneae > Macrothelidae > Macrothele > Macrothele yani. The sequence goes on along the minus strand of CM076995.1, from coordinate 1,317,743 downwards.
AGAAGCAGAAATATCGGGGAAATATAATTTACGTTTATGCCCTCTTGCCGAAAAACTGTACGTTATTTAAAGACGAAAATGGTGTTCGTAGTAAAAAGTATCGAAGGGTAACGGAATATTTTAAATCGGATTTTCAGTAACAATAATCATAGAGTAAAATACATTTTGAGTTCAATGGCACCTGCATTTGCGCCCTCTTAAGGCGAAGTTATGCATCGGGAAAAGATGAATCATCAAGGATCATCATTCTCACATTTTAGGCTTCCTAACGCAGAAAGAATTTTCGAGATAGGACAAATAGGTGCAGAGATGTAATGTCCACAGAAGGACTGACGATTATAGCGATAACCTGGACACATGTTTTTTTTTTTGTTTTTTTTTTTGCGAAAGACATACTAAAGAAGTAGTAGGAGGACTCTAACATTAGCAAAATGTTTATTTCAGTTCCTTTTAGCATATCTTCTAAAAACAATGCGCGTTTGTGTTGACCGTCCGTCCTTGTGTGGAAAACATATCTCTGTAACTGTGAATATGATTTGAAAAATTATTTTTAAATTGAAAACCTGAACTGTGAGTAGACGAAACTTCCTTTCGTTCTATTTCCGAAGCATAACTTCGCCGCTAAAGTTATGCAGATCTATCGAATTCAATATATGTATATTTCTTTCCATATCATTGCTTCTAAAAACCGATTTGAACAGCAGGTTTTTCCTTCGATTCTTTTTACCACACACATTATTCTGCATACAATTTCTTCTTAAAATAACGCACAGAATTTTTGCTAGAGGGCATAGATGTGTACTGTGTTGTTCGCGATATCTTTGGGTCTAAAAGTCGAATTTGAAGAATTCTTTTTTGCGACAGTGAGCGTTCATTGCGAAAAATATTTTGCATATAGCTTGCAGTTTTTCGTAACGTAAAGTTTTGCGACGAATGGTGCGAGATAATATTTTTCTTTGCAATATATTTGTGGCCTTCCTTATCTATGGTCCTAAAAGCCCAACTAAAATTCTGTTTTGTTCAAACGCTACTCACGACGTGAAATATTTCGCGCATATTTCCTCTTCAAAATCATATGTATATATAAATTTTCCACCAGAAGGCGAAAATATATATCGTATTTTCACCGCTATCTTCTCTTCCAAGAGACCTATTTTAAAACTTATTTTTGCCAAGGATAGCGATAATGCTGAAAAATATTTTGCATACAACTTCAAATCCTTTGTAACGCACATCTGTTGCACTGGAGAAATTAGAGCATATTTTTATTTCTTGCATAATTGCAGCAGTATTTACTTATCTAAAAATTTGATGGGAATAAACTTTCTTTGGTCAACTACAGTTCACTTCGGAATATTTTTTTGCGTATTTTCTTTTAAAAATAATCAAGTTTTCAGCCAGAGGTGTAAGAGCGTATTTTATTTTTCACCATATCCATACTCCTTAATATCCAACTTGTAAAATTCTTTTCGCATAAGATACCATTTATCCTTATTTGAGTAACATTTTCCGCAGCTTTTCTTGGATTTTCCATAATGTACAATTCTGACGCTAGGTGGCGTAAATGTGTACTACTCTTTGCAACAGTATTTCCACGTCTAAAATATCTGATTAAAAAAATCTTTTGCATTGTATGTCATTCGCTACGTTAAGAATTCCGAACAATATCCACCTAAAATGACGCAAGGTTTTTCGCTATGGGGCACACAGAAATAAATTTTTCTTGCTATTTTTGATCTCCCTTTGCCTTTTTCACTCTATAAAAACTCTCCCAGTTTTTCTAAAACGCAACTCAGTTGGACATTTCTTAATATTCGAAAGCATTGATGCCAAGTAACTCCCCCATTGTACGTGGCTTATCATACGTCAAATGAAACAGCAAGAAAACAAGAAAGATGACACCGAATTCTCGGGTGTAATGAGCACGCCATTTAAATCCTATTTGACAAGGAAAAATTTTATAAGCAGATGTGAGAGCGGGAGCATTATTTATGCCTGAGAAATTATTAATTAAACATTATGCCTGTAACATCAGGGAAATCATACATTAATGGACTAATGATAAGAACATTATGTTTATATAACATCAAATTAATGTATGTTTAGATGGACTTATGATGAGAACGTCCATATATATGTAATTATTGACAGAACTTAAAATGTGGTCCAGGTGGACACAGAAGCAATAGATTGTTCTAGAACATTTTTCGAAGTTATTTTTATGTGACAAAGAAGGTCTGTAATTCTCACGCTCTGGGAAGGGAGATGCCTTTCCCAAGCAAGATAACCATCAGCCATTAAGCGAACGACATCCGCCAAGTATTGTCCGCGGAGTGCAGACGCCAAGATGTCTGGAAGTATGCACCTTACTTATTGTATACATGTAGCAGTGTGCATTGTACTCGATGCGTTTCTGTACTTTGCGTTAAGTCTGTCAAAAAGAGAACCGTTAATGGACATGAATCAAACTCGCCCCCTATCTAGTGAAGAACCGTAAAGTACGTAAACAGGAAGGGCGAGGTCAGCGGGCACGAAGGAAAGAGAAGCGCTGTCATCGTGACGTACCACGTCAGCAGAGAGAGATAGGGAGCACAGGAAGCCCGAGAGCAAGGAAGCGGATGTGACGGATGCGCGGCGCCTGCGAAAGAAAGAGAGAGAGAAGCGCACGAGAGAATTTAGTTAGTGAGTCTGTTTTCGTGAAGAGGAGAGGTAGAATCTCAGGCAGGCGTGACTCGAAATGTTTGGAGTGCGTGCGGACGCCAAGTGGTACGGGGTCCGATATTTCAGTCGCGTACTGAAAGATAGTGAGATATTTTTGCGAAGTTAACGTTACTCGTGACATAGGTCTCAGAAGCCCGAGACTCTCACGGAGTAATATTACTAGTCGGAAGGAGATAGCTCCCGGGACGTAGAAGGTCGCAGCTGAGTTTGATACGACTCTGAAATAGAAGTTCAGCGGAGACACAATTCTTATCTCCTACGGGAAAGACTCTCTCCAAAGTTCATGAAAATATCATTAGTATAGAGACGCCAAGTTTGCGTTGGCGATTTATGAGTCCTTCACTGTTTGGCGGACGTTTGATCAGCGATCAGAAGGCGGCGCCTCGACGGACAGACTGACTTTCCAACTTCAGATCTTTCAAAATAAAGTCGCTAAGTTTGATCAAATCCTCCTGTATTATTTTATGACATTAGCAATATCTAGTTTGAGTCTCAGTGGTCTCGATCCATCCTCCTGATTCGCAGATAATTACATATAGAAAAGCAGGGAGGATTACGTCCGTTCACCCAATCATAGTTTTGGGGAAGTTCTTAGGAACGAACCTTGGTACTTCTATTGGTTGTGAGGGGAGCCTATAACGTGGACGCCACAGAAATATAATTTTGGGCGTGTCCAACATAATGAGATGAGTACGCTCGCTCTTACAGCAGATTGTTAGATGAAAAAATTCAGCAAAAAAAGGAAATGCATTTATTTCTCCTAGAGAAACTTTGTGCAGTTTAGAATAAACAATGTCAGTAGTACAAATTTTGAAGATGATAATCCGATTTTTGACGTAAATGTGACAAGGATGGTAAGTCAGATAATATCCGAAAACTTGAAAATTTTCATCGTCCTGGAGCGGGACTCGAACCCGCGTCTCCCAGAAAACGCCCGGGTATGCTTCACGATTTAATGTCAGTAGTGTTCTTTATTGTCACGAAAAGGAAATAAAGCGGATTTCTACGATCGGCAAAACATCCACACACAGAAATAGTTATTTTCGGCCATTATAGGCAGAATTTTGAAGTGTGCACAAAGTGTTTCTCAAAGCGGAAGATATCCGAAGCAGAAGACATATGAGAAAATAGTGATATAACTTTACGTCCCCTAAGAAAAAGCTTACGTAGCGGAAAACCGTATTTAAAAAAAAAAAAGAAACTGTCCCCAATATAGTCCTTATTTTAAATGGCATCGAAGAAGGGAAGCATTTTTGTTTTAAATCGGATGTTTAGAAGCAACAATCTGAAATGAATAGCATGTTAAAATCAATAACGTCTTCATTTACGTTCTCTAGCGATTGAGTTCTCCGTTGGAAAAATATTATTTCAGTATTTACAGTGAAAATAAAAAAAAATCAAATCAGATTAACAGGTGCGGAGATATGGTATCCACAGAGAGACGGACAGAAGTACATAGTGATAATATGCTCACATATTTTGCTTTTCTTTCAGAAGACTAAATAATGCACTCTTTTTCGGCTAGGGATCATATATGTAAAGATTTTTTCCCGATTTCTCTGTTTGCAAAAGTCTTTCTGAGAAATTATTTTTCCTTCGCATGACTTTTGCTATGAATAATACTTTGCGCATACTTTCTGCTTTTCCGTTATTAACGATTCTTCCACCAGGGAGCGCCAACGTGTATTTATATTTGAAAGGGTACCTCCAATTTTAAAAATCCCTTCTTTATGGGGTGCTCTTGATAACGTAGACTATTTTGAACTCATTTCCTCCTTTAAGTAGCGCACAGCTTTTTTCTAGGGCACGAAAGGTTGAATGCCTGGCTGTTGTTTTTTTTAAGTCTTTTCTGCCTTGGATAACTACCGTTATGAGAAACATTTTGTACACATTTGAAATTTCATAGTATGAATCTCAGCCGCTAGTGACTAAAAATAGCTATTTCTGTCAGTGGCGGACTGGCGATCCATAAGTGGCCCTGGAAGCAATTTTGTGCTGCCCGCTTTGGGGAAAATTATCGAGGTATCCCAACCCTAAAAATTCAGTATGTCAGCATCACACGACTGTTTAAACATCGTTTCAACGCAAGTCTACCAATTACTGTCGTTTTTTGTGGTGAGCCAATAATTAACAACATGTTACCCATTTTCTTGGATTGCAGATCTCGAGCACAATTAAACGAAAGAACAAAATGACTTCCATTGCCGAGTAGCAAATGGCAAAGTACTGTCTCTGAGAGAAACTGACAAAGACTTTATTCTATTCTTATGAATTTTATAGCGTTAACTGAATTCGAAATTCGTAATGGTTTCTTCGCTTTTGGGTGAAACGAAAATCCAAATACACCAAAATGTTTTTTTCTAGACTTACCTATTATTAATACTCATAAAATAATTCCGTAAAAAAACTTTTGAAAACCTGAAAATGTCCAAAATTGCAAGAATTGCAGTGCGAATTAATGAAATGAGAGAAATTAGTTTAAAAATGCGAAAATTAATTTTCATTTATTTACTTTCAAATTGAAAAGTATTTTTGCTTAGCTGAAGTAGACTTTTCCAGAACTACAGTTCAAGAATTTATGCAACCGTAAGACACAAAAAGTTGTGAATCAGACGCAGATCTCGTAAAAAAAAAACAAAAAAAAAGAGGAAAGAAAAAAACATTCATATAAAAAGCAGCAACACCAAAATGTTACTGTTGATGAGCCTCAAAGCATTCATGTACCCTATGAATTTCGAGCCTCGATCCCAAACTGTTGATGGCATATTTGATTTGACAGTATTGATTATTAAACGGCAATTGGCAAAAGCTTACTGAAGCAGAGGAAATCAGCACAAAAGGATGTGGCTCAAATTTGAAAGTCGGGAAAGGGCAAGACATGTATCAAAATCAGTGTTTGGTTGAGTAGAACATCTGTAACATCTGTTGCGCAGTTTTCTTTTTTTATTTATTTTAAACAACCTTTTTTTTTTTTTTTTTTCGGTTGGGGGATTTAACGACTGTCGTGGGCAACTCAGTGAGGTATAAGCGGTCGTCCGTCCCTAATTTAGGGCCACTGGTTATAAAAAAGGAAGATAATCAGTCGTAAGACAAACACAACACCCATGCGTCACGGGGATTCGAACCTGGATCCACCTCGGACGAATGATCAGAAGCCATCTCTTAGACCATCACGCCACCGGGTGGGCAAACAAACTCTGCAACTTGGTTTTCTTCTGGAAGAATATTCATGTACAAGTATATACATCCTTTTTTCTTAAATTAGCACAAGGTCTGCCGGCCCAAACATGGCGGCCCACCGGGAGTTCTCCCGGTATCCCGGCGACCCAGACCGCGGCTAATTTCTCTGTGTGGAGGTTTTACCGTTCGTGGAAATCCGTTTTATTTCTTTTTGGTAACCGATTCCATCAACTATGAAGAACAATGCTGTCATTGCTTGTTTTAACCTATGCCCAGATCTCCATTAGGGGAAGAAAATGCATTCTGTTTTTCGCTGAACTTTTCCTCCTAAAAATCTACTTGGAAAATTCTTTTCCGTGTCAGGAAGGACTCAAAAGACATGGTCGTTACACTGGAGAATTCCATGTGATCTTTCTTGTTATTATCTTTTAATGGTCCAGTATGGGTACCAAACTTGACCGACTTACGGGAAGATTTATCTAAATGCAGACGTCGTTTATCCAAACATATTAGTTGAAAGGCTATACCTATAAAATAGAGATGTAGAAATGGAGCTATCAATATTTTAGATTGGAAATGCAATTCAAATAGTACAGTAAAAATGCACCATCTCTCTGTTGTAGTGATTGTGGCTGACGATGGCTACACAGTACTAAATCTAAGTAATGCTCAGTTTTGATTTATTGCTCGGAAAACAATCCAGAACCACGAAAAAGGTGGAAAAACATCTGTGAAAACACAAAACATCTCTGTAGGTGGTGGAATTCAAACCAATTTCCTTCTGCTCTTGAGCCGAATGCTTTCCCATTTAAGCTACGCCAGCAAAGGTTTGTCCCTATACTGCTTGCAATCTTGACATGTGCGTTACCTCTGAGGAAGGTAGTCACACAACATTATACACAAAAAACATCCGATCACCCTACAACTGGAAAACATACGTAAAAATAATTCATCGATACAGTGTTTTTAAAAACAGGTAACCTTGACACAGAAAGTGACGGATTTTTGAAAATTCTGAACTATATTATAACTACGCGTAACTTTTATCATATACTTCATGTATCATACACATGAAGTATGTGATAAAAGTTAGTGACTGAAAAACGCTGAATGTATAAAATAATGTTGCTTTTCCGGTCATAATTTTTTCTCTTCGAGAACGAGCACGGTTGTATGTGATTATGATTTCTTCGTTAACAGCAAAATACTTTTTGCTATGCATTACACAGGTGAAAGTGCAGCTAAGATTTTCTTCATATAGTGCGATTTCATTTACTCATAAACTTCACCTTTTCTTCTTGTTTCACGGTTTTCTTTTCTTTATATATAATCTTTCTTTCTCTTTTTCTGTTTGTCGGTCTGTTCGACTCTGCTTTTTTCTTTTTCTTGAAAACGTTAGCTGAGGTCTTGAAGCGACTTGAATCCTCTAAGCATTAAAAAGGACAACAACAACAACAACAACAAAAAACCCCGAAAAGAAAAGAAAATTGCATTTATTCCATTGTGCAATTGGAATACCATTTTCCCTTTTCTGTTTCATTTGCCGAAAAGGTAAGTTCTGCTTATGAATACAAAACAAATGAAATGGTGCAGCACCAAATTTTCATGTATAATGAGCGCGCCTACTGTGAAGCATCTAAAACCTACTAGAAAAAGGTATCCGAAGTGTTTATATACATTTTTAATTTAAAGTTGTGCAACCAGTAGTATTCTAAAAACATGTCGAATTTTACCCCACTTAGTAGACAGTTTTTTCTCCGGAAAACTGGAAAATGCATATTTTCGTGTGATTACAAAAAACGGAAAACAAAATAATTGGAAAAAAAAAAAAAAAAAAGAACTCTAGAAATTCCGATATAGTGACAAAAGCAAGAACACTATTACGCCCCTAACGGGAAGAAAGTACATCTGGAATATCAGAAAGTATGTGGATAAGAGTGATGGTGGAAAAAGCACGGATAGTTGTAGCCATGGCCGCAGAAATGGCACGATAAGAAAACAATTTCCAAAAGAGCTTACAGAAGTGCATATATAACTCTAAATGTTTATAACCGCGAAGATCCCTGGCTGGAAAATAGTGCTTCTGAAAAATTAGGGAGTGCATGTATTTCATATTTCTTTATGAAGGATTTTCTTACAATTCCACAAGCAAACATATCGTTGAACTAAAAACCTAAATTTACTCACCTAGAGGTAGTATTTCGCACCAGAAATGGTAAAAATGCACACGAAATGCTTAAAAACACGATAATTTACCATTTTGCCAGTAACAACAATTATCAGATAAAAGAAGTTTTTATAACTGAATTTTCAAAAAGGAGATATAGTGCCAAATGCAAATGTACACTAATAGAAAAAGAAGTGTACATTTGCGCTTCCTGGGGATAAGACGTGCTTTAAACACCGCGAAAAAATTTTCCGCAGCTCGAGATATGGAATGCGAAAGCAACTTTTCCAATCCGTGTGTTCCAAGTGCAGATATCGTGCCAAACATAAAAATGCACTTACGCATTCTAGCAGGATCACTGTGCATAACACAATCCACATCATCTCCATAGTTAGCTGCATTTAGAGCAAAAAAAAAAAAAAAAACAGTTTTGGGAACACAAAGTTTTAGATGCGGAAGTATTGTGCTACAGATGAACGACGAAAGGACTGACGAATAAAATAACACTATAAAGCGTGCCGAAACGTACGAAAAATCCGTTTACTAGCGTAAACATACACTGAAGAGCAATTGAATTAGAGACAGCTGGCGTTATGCAAATGCGGCGCTGTGGGCGGCCCTGTAAACGGAAAGGACATGACGTATGCAGCGATCCGACAATATAAGGAGTGATGCGACGGGAATCAGTAAAAGTCGGACGCAGTATGGGTAAGACGAAGGACCTAAGCGCATTTGATCATGGGCAAATTGTCGGGGCCCGACGAATGGGTCACTCCATCTCGGAAGTCATGCAGGTACTGGGATTTTCACGAGCCACTGTGCTACGGGTGCATCGTGAGTACATCGAATCCGGTAAAACCATCCTTGCAAGGGCCAACTGCCGTGGATAACAGCGTGTGGATGAGCGGGGTCATGGTCGGCTATCTCGCATCGTAACAGCAGATAGACGGGCCACAGTGAAAGAAATCACTCGGTAATTTAACGTTGGTGCACAACAACGTGTAAACAGCCACACCATTCAGAACCATCTCCTAGCTATGGGTTACAGAAGCCATCGTCCCACGAGGGTACCGCTGCTGACCGCACATCACAGAGTGCAAAGATTGGCATGGGCGCGGGAACATCGCCACTGGACCCTAGACATGTGGGGAAATGTTGCTTGGACTGATGAGTCGAGATTCACGTTGGTACATGCGGATGGCAGGATACGAGTACGGCGCAAACCACATGAAGCGATGGATCCTTCTTGCCAGCAGGGTACTCTTCAAGCTGGTGGGGGTGGCATTCTCGTCTGGGGACTGTTTACGTGGACTGAAATGGGACCCCTGGTACGTGTGACATCGTCCCTCACAGGTCAACGTTACCGGGATATCCTGGATGACCATTTGCTCCTGTTTGTGCGTCTTCAACATCCCACTGGGGACCTCATCTTGCAACAAGACAATGCACCATGCCATCGGTCCCGAATTGTATCCGAATGGTTGGATGAACACTCCACCGACGTGACCTCGCTTCCTTGGCCAGCTAGGTCAGCTGACCTCAATCCCATCGAGCACATCTGGGATGCCATCGAGAAAGATGTTCGAGGCTCTGACCGCCCTCCATCAAATCTTCGTGAACTGTTGGAGTTTGTTCAGGGGTCGTGGATCCGTATGGCTTCCCAACGCTTCCGGTGTCTTGTCGAGTCCATGCTACTAGACAGGTATCTCTAATGCAATTGCTCTTCAGTGTATAAGAACACAATACACATATGTTCTTATATATGCCAATATACAACAACACAAATTTTACTTTTTAGTGAGTACTTCCTTTGAAAACATGAACTAAAAATATACACGAAGGGAATTTCAGTCGTTGTTTTACAAAGTAAATAAAAAAAGGCAACGACGATGAATAAAATATAAAAAAAAAGCCGACGGAATGTGTATTGGATTTTAAATTTTAAGCTTTGAATTAGCAACAATGTAATCAAATGAAAATGGCTACTGTCATTAGAGTTTGTCTTCAAAAAAGCCATTTTAGTAAATCTATCATTATTTTTATAGTATTAAATTGATGTTAATATTATCTTCCTAGAGTAAAATTTTAACATCCCTGTCAATTTAAATTTTTTATGCCAAACATTTTTCCTAAACAGCTCTTTCAGAAGGTTGATTTCTACAAATAAAGGGTGGAAAAGCGAACGAAAATTCTATTTGCTGAATCAGTTGAGAACATAACTAGATCAGTGGAGTAACCATGTTTCAAAATCTGGGGGGGGAGTCTGATCACTGATCACACATACACACATTATATGTATACATATATATACAATATTATATGCATACTGTGTAAGATAGAGTTTGGGATATCCTCCCCTGCACACACACGCAGGAGCAAAGCAGTTGCTGAGGCACAATCTAACGGTCGGGCACGACATAGGCGCATGTGTTGGCGAATTGTGGAACTGAGCAAGCACAACTGTAAACTACGATCTGGGAAGGTCCTTACCCCCCCTCCCAGTGGTTACGCCTATGAACTAGATGATTTTTTTCTCAGCTTGTGGATAAATATACATAAATGTTTAAGCATATGAAAGCAAATTTGATGGTGTGCTACTTTGTTAAGGCTATTTCAAGATAAATGTGTCAAGAATTGAACTGAAAAACTTGATGCTATCTATATACGCAATGTCAAATGTTTCGTTTTCCGGGAGAAGCATACTTAAAAATAAAGAAATCAGGGCATAATTTTCAGTATACTGAAATCTATGTACTAAAAGCCAGTCATGGTACAGCTACTCACATGGATTTTTAGCCGGAGGTTTCCGTTTCCCATGAGATCCATTGTTTTCCCTACGGTGTAAGACCTCAAAAAGCAGATCGCTAGCTTATATCAGAAGAAATAAATAACATTTTATGTTTTCCCGTGATGTACTAATTTGTACCATATAGTTTTCACAACTTATTTTAGCCAAGATCAAATGTTGCAAATAACCACATTGTCTGGGAAGTTTGTAAATTAACTAACCGTAGGATATGCTTGATCTAAAGACGCCATTCGACGTGATCGTAAGATGCTGACCGCAACTATAAAGGGAAGTTGAATCAGTGCCATGTCTGTGGTGAGTATAAGTAGGAATTTGGTGGGTCCAGAAAAGAAAGCAAACAGAAAAGAGAGGTAGCAATCTCTAGGTGATCTTTAACGTAAGAAATATCTCAATACTCTAAAACATTTATCACTCAGATGAATCAAGAAATCACAACAGTGCATACATTCTTTGTTCCTCCAGCTTGGTCTTTTCTCTCCTTACCTCTTCACATATGTTTTTGATAATGTCCCTGGGTCTACTACGGTTCATTTATTATATTTTAGCGGCTTGCATGAACACACATCGGAAGTTACAAAGTGTATCAGTTCCAGTTTTGGGGTTATATCCCCAAGGAAGTAAGCACCCAGTATAGAATACTGAGCAAACTTCTAGCACCTAAATCTTCATATTCCAACTCAGACCTTTGATCTGAAAAAGTAAGACTGTCGTTATTATTAATTGAAATTAAATGTACAATATATGGATTTTGGATGAAGGAGTTATGCCATTATAAAGAAGTGTTTGAATTACACAAAAATAAAGAAGCGGAAGTTTTTCGAACAAATAAAGAATTAGCAGAAAAGCTAAATGAAAATATCACATGCGGTTGTAAATAAAGCATATTTTGATCACGAATTATTTTTTTGGTAGCCAAGCCATATTCCAAAGAAAGGAAATATTTAATTTTGATAATCATCATGATCATTATAAAATTTACACTAAACATCAGGAATTTTAATTCAAAAATATCATTCAAATTTCCAAAATAGATACATTCATTTCCTGTAGGAATATTTTTTTCATAAAACATGAACAGTTGATGTCTTGAAGATTGAGAGCAAAAATCTGTGGCTAGAGAGATAGGAAAAAAAAGAGCAAAAGGAATGATGAGCCGTTGCAATTCCAACTTATGATGTAAGCTGGATTCGAATACTAGCTGAGACGCAGGTTGTTTGTGTTTGTTCTTCATTTTTCTCTCCCTTCCACTGACAGATCCAAGAAAAACGAAGAAGCGAAAATGATACACCCATGTCTCTCCCATTAGGGATGGACGATCGCTCCTCTTCCGCCTCTTCATAGCATCTCCTTGAAGTATTAAATTGCCAGATTCATTGGACTCTATTTAACATTCCATGGCCTTGAAGGCAGAATTTGTAAAGTGAGATAATGCGGAGTATTCTGCCATAGTTTATTTGTATTATACACAGGTAATTGCAATGGTTGTTATAAGTCTATTGAAAAAAGTTTCTCTCTTCATTCCCTCTCCTATAAAATAAGCAAACGCTGTTCTGCTGTGAATGACCTCCAAATTTCTTAAATGCGGTTTAAATTCTTTAGTACTTACCGATTCTGTACCTTAAGCTCCGTATCGTGAAAGCGACATTCTTCCATACAGACATGTTTCTTACGCTGTACCGTTCTTTCACGTACCAAGTAGCTTTCTGCCTAACAGAGTAGCGTTATTTTCTGTAGTTCGCTTCAGTATCGCCAATAGTTACTTGCCGTGCCGACACCCCGGCATAAGCACGGAAATTTATCCTGTTCGTACCAATCGCCGTTCTGGTCAAAAAAAACTAAGAAAACATCTCTTGATTCTGCTACCCGACATGCGTCATTCCGAAATAGCCTGAGGCAAGAAAAAATTCATTCGGCTGGCATCACTGGAGCTTATCACTTTCTTTCCCGTTTTGGACGTGGAGGCAACAAGTGGCCCGGTTCCGAAGAACCACAAAAGACCTAGTTCAGTCTTATCAATGATACTCTTTCTACATACACAGCCTGCGCCAAGCAGTGTACTTCGAACGTCGTTCAAGAGAAAACGGGAAATGTCGATTATTGTGTTAAGGCAAAGATAAATGTCATGCATTCGACCTGTGACAGATGTTCATCTGTCAACCCCCCACCCCCACCACCGGCAATGTGAGCTACACAGATGACGTCGCATCTGTGAGGACTGTTCTCCGTCCGTTGGCACCAGAGTTCATATCGAAGGTCTTGGAATTTCACAGCATTCGTGGTTGATGAAAGAATAGCGATATTTCAAAAACTCAGTAAATAAATCAATACCAAAGTGACTCATTCATCTGCACAATAATTATTTGTTTGTTTGTCTGGAGGTTTAACGACCACCGCGAGCAACTCAGTGGGCTACAAGCAGTCTCCCGTCCCTAACTTAGGGCCACTGGTTCCAGGGAAGGTAGAGAGCCACTGCCGTAAGACAAACAAAACACCCAAAGCCTTCCCGGGATTCGAGCCCGGATCCATTTTAGACGAATGGTCAGAACTCAGCGCTTAGACCATTGCGCCACCGGGGCGCAATGCAACAAGTATTTTTTTTTATTTCTTTCTTTTCATTACTGGAACATATTTCAATTAAATGTTTCGGTGAAATATATCCCAGTCAAACAAGACAATATGGTATATTACTTAATGTGCAATAATCACAAGGGAGACAAAAAAAACAAAAAAAAAACATTGAAAAGCTTTTACACCTGAACCGCACATAATCAACCCACAAACTTCTGAATGGTTAGGAATCAAGTGAATTCAGTATCTCTGTTTATTTTTTCCAGCAGTACATTTAGTGAGCCGCACCGTTAGTCCAGCGGTCAGACGATCATAAAGTTTTGGATTTTTCTTTTCGTTTATGATGCAAAAAAAAAAAAAAAAAATTGGAAAGCATAAAAATGCCTGCTTACAGCCATAACTATGTATCAACATTTTTGGAGATAAAGTTTTTGAAAATGTTGCCAGAGCAAGGCAGAAAAATGGGATTTTAGGGAGATATCAAGTCATTTTCCATTTTAAGTTCCTTAACTGAAATCAACGTCCAAAGCCCTCAGTGAAAGAGTTAAAGTTTCGACAGCATTTTTTCATTTTTTTTTGTCTTTTTTATAGAGCAAGAATCTACTAATGAGAACTGTATATTATATTTAAACAAAATGGACTTTCTTCAATTTTTTTTTTTTTTTGAAAGTCTTGAAAAAAATGGAAACCGGCACACCACAAAAGAGAGATCCAGTTTTGACCGTGAGAAATTTTAGATCACTGTTTCGCGACGATAATGTAAAAACGGATTGGGCGAATGAATTGCGACATTTTGAATTGATTACAATTAGTTTTATTTGAGACATCAATCCGAACTGTTTTCATTTTTTGAGAATTAATATCCGGTGAGACACCCATATGCTTCAATACAAGCGCAAAATCGGATATCAAATTGCGATGTCATTTTCAGGCCCTTTTGTGCTTGATATTTCAGTTGACGGATCGTAGTACATGCACTTTTCAATCATGTGAGAGACATATTCGAATGGGAACAGATATGATGATTCGAAGATCCCTAGAGGATATTGACGTCTTGAAGATCCAATCTGATAATGGTGAACGAGCGTTATGCTGTTAAAATATCGTATTATCCATGTTCACCAAAAATAATATTAGCACTGCGTTCATAACATTTTCAACTTAATAAGGAGCTACTATGCTGTCCTCGTTTTTTTGGGGGGTTTTTTTTGTAATCTTTATTTACGGGTATTCGGAAAATTGGTCTCTTCCTTACACAGTATGTTCTTTATTTTTCTTCCAGGCGTCTTCCAACTCTAATTCGTCAATTACTGAGGGTGTGGTAAAACTGGCTTTCATCAACAGGCACTTGCTGCACACTTCCTACGCACAACACCACTGACGATGTTGATGACGATGATCTGGAGAGAGGGAGAACAAACAGTTCATTCTTGAATCCCATTTCCAGCAATCTACACTGCTGGCCACCTAAAATGCAACACCAAGAAGGAAGCATCCGATTGGCCTGAAATTCGCAGCATGCGTCGCCCGCGAGAGGACATGCAAACGATTAGCATTGCAGGTCATATGCAAATCATGTGCGCCCGACACGTCACCCAGAATCACTATAAAGATTATAAGAAGGGTGCGCGGGGTGTAAGTAGTGGAAGTGTGTTGTGCTGCCAGACCTGTGCGAGGGAAGCTTCCTGATGCCTCGTCGCAGAATACGGCAGTCATTCCAGCACGTTTCGGAGTTCGACAGAGGATGAATAGTGGTTTATCGGGACAGCGGTTTATCGTACCGAGACATCGGCGCCGGTGTGGGACGACATCCAGCCACAGTGAGGCGAGTATGGATTCGGTGGGTGCAAGAGGGACGGACGGACCGACGTGAGCGATTGCCGCAGCCGTGGCACCGAACGAGAGCACCGGCATGTTGTGCGGCGGGCATTAACTGCTCGCACCTCCACATCACGAACGTTAGCGCAGGAATTAGGTTGTGTTGCGCAACAACCTGTGTCTAAAGGTACCGTTCGACGTCATCTGCAGGAGCGGGGACTTGTCGCACGGCGGCCATTGTTCCGATTACCATTGATGTTACACCATCGGCGAGTGCGGCGGCAGTGGGCCGTTGAACGCCGCACCTGGACTACGGAATGGCACGACATGGTCTTCTCCGACGAATCTCGCTTCTGCCTATAACACCACGATGGTTGTCTCCGCGTGCGGCGGCACCGCGGCGAGAGACTGTATGACGCCTGCCTTATGCATCAGCATACCGGTCCGTCGCCTGCCGTTATGGTTTGGGGCGCAATTTGATATGACACCTGCACTCTCTGGTACGCATCGCCGATACACTAAGCAGCCACCGCTACATCTCCAACGTTTTGGAGCCTGTAGTCCTCCCTTACCTGCAGGACCTGCTAGCGGCCACGTTTCAACAGGACAATGCACGCCCGCACGTGGCACGCATCGTGCAACAATTCTTTACGGCCCACCAGGTGTCACTGCAGCCGTGACCTGCCTGTTCTTCCGATATGTCGCCCATCGAACACGTCTGGTCGCTGATCGGCAACCGAATGGCCCGGCAAGCACCACCCGCGGCTACGCCTGATGAACTTTGGCAACGTGTGGAAGCAGCCTGGACCGACATACCCCAAGCCCACATCCAAAGTCTCTTTCGTTTGATGCCGCGGCGTGTAGCGGCCGTTATTGCCAGCCATGGGGGCCACACGAACTATTGATGTCTGCGTGTATCGCAAGTCGCACGAGCCTGTAAGCTCAATCGTTTCATCTTTGTATCTGTTGTTATGTGTCCAGTAAATCTGGTTTTGCTATCTCGTGTCCTTCTTGGTGTTGCATTTTGGGTGGCCAGCAGTGTATTACGAACTGTGAGAGGAGTCACGTGGACCACAATAACACTCGTAATCAGAGAAGTGATGGACATATTCTTCAAAATCATCGGTCAGGCATACTTTCGTCGGTGCTTCTGGAACGTCATGAACCCTCGAACACGAGTGCGTCGTCTTTCAACTGTGTCCAACATCGATAAACTGCAGACAACTCTATGTAACTCAGAAGTATTGAGGAACGACATTCTACCCTTGCATAAGCCGAATATTCGTCTTCTTGCTAAGTATGTAAATTGGATACACGGACCGATTTGTCTTCTCCTCGTAATTAGACTGTAAACTCAATAAATTTACATTTGAAAATTTATAAAGTTCCACAATTTTAATGCAAAAATAGAATTTTTAACCCTAGGATTTGTTTAAAAATGATGTCCCTTGGAAAAACGAAGGTCCATGAAAACTTTATATTTTATTTTTAACAATTCCTCGTAACAATACCACCAAATTTCATGAAAATCATATCTCTCTTAAAGAGTGTTCCAATTTCCATTTCTGTAACTGTGTATTCGTACGTCCCCTATCCCCTTCAAAAATGATTGCGTTTTAATGCTATCTTAATATCTTCTTGATGCTGTTAAAAATATAAACATTACCAAATTTTAGAAATTGAGTTCTTGAAAAGAACACACCGAACAGCAAACATAGCTATCAATAATATTTAGATGATGGTGCTACGATGTTTTTTTTCATGAAGATATACTACCATTAAAATTTTCAAACAAAAAAAAGCTTTTTTCTAACAATCAACACATTTCTATGTTTGTTATACGCTATGAATCAGAGAGAAGGCAATTTTCCAAAAAGATTTTTCTTAGCTTCTTCTCAGAGCTTCCAAATGTTTATTTCTATTAAATACAGCATGCATGTGGTCATAAGTTGGCAAACTTTATTTCGTTGAAAACTAACACCGAAAAAAGAAGAAAAAGAAAATTTCAGTATCTTACATTATAAAATCTTTTCTTCAAAAGATAAGTAAATAAGAAAAAATAAAAAAGAAGGAAATTAGGAATTTTTGATACTGCCAATCTATTATATTGCCACAACCACAATATGGAGAATTTTAAAACAATTTTATGATTTAATGCAGGCTTTTTTTATTTTATTATGGCGTACAATTTAACAGACATTTGCACCTTTCTGTGCGTCATGTGGAATTGTGAAATCAATCGGTTTTCTGTCACTGCTTGCGTATTTCCACAGAACGAAAAAAAATGCTCGGAGGCCGAGTAGTCAGATGCGTAGGTTTCTGGCTAGTCGTCAGATTTGGGTCCGAGTTACAGTCCCGAATGAGGCTTGAGTGGTGTCTTTGTCTCAGGGCGCTCGCTTTCCCAACTCTTAACTCTCATCCGCCAATTCACTTACTCCGCCACAGTCAAGCGAAACATGAAGTTGCAAAATATTTGGTCCGAGTTGGCTGATCTCATGCTAAATGATCTGATGTTCCCGGTTATAAAAGCTGAGTTAATAACCCTACTCACTCTCATGGCTGCTCAGGCCATCCAACGATTACGTCTTCTTCATCTTACTCCTATCGACAACTCGTATGAGTACCTCCACTCTATGGAAAAAACTCGTCGGGAATTCACCACGATTCGACATCTACGACTCCCCTCTGGGGAGATCATCTCAGATCCTAACGTCATGTGTTTCTTAGTACACGATTTCTTTAAGCGAAAATACGGGGCCACTGACGTTAACGGCGCAATATCTGACTCCCCACTTCTTACGTCTCTTCCTCAAGTTCCCATCTACAAAACAATCTCACGAATCCTTTCACCTTGCCGGAACTCCAAACCTCATTTAAATTTCTCTATCAGAATGCTGTACCGGGACCTGATGGTCTTCCTTATGCATTCTTTGATGTCTTCTCTTCACACCTACTCCAGCTCCTGCTTCCGGCTTTCAACGATGCGTTCACCTCCTCCAGTCTTCCACAAGGCTTCACGCAAGCCTACGTTGCTTTATTCCCAAAACAAGGAGACCTCCTGGATCTTGCACACTAGCGCCCAATTTCATTATTAAACCTCGACTACAAGCTACACACAAAGCTGCTTTAACACCGCCTCAATACCATTCTACCTCATATCGATTCCCCTCAACAATCTTATACTGTTCCTGGGCGTTCGATCACCGACAATCTTATACTCCTACGTGACATAATCTTCCTTGCTGACACTCAGTCCGAGCCATTGGCTCTCTTTAATATTGATCAAAAATCAGCATTTGACAATATATCCCACGTCTATCTTTCTGCTACACTTCAAGCATTTGGTTTCCCTATCGCCTTCATCACCTCACTCCTTTCTCTCTATCAAGGAGCAATTCTACAAGTTCAGACCGCTGCCTTCCTTACAGCTCCAATAGAGTTCTCCAGAGGAATTCGTCAGGGATGCCCTCTACCTGGACAATTATTTACCATAGTTTTTGAAACGTTCTTGCGCCTGACGCGCAGAGAGTTTATACATCGGCTTCCTTCAGCAACAGCCAGCACGAGACATCATAAAATTACCTACTCAGCCTATGCAGATGATGCAATTTTCTGCATACATACGTCATGACACCCAATTCTCCACCCTTCTTCTCTGCTACCAAGAGTATGCTACCGCAGCGTCAGCCTCACTCAATCTTGAGAAAAGCACAGGCCTCTGGTGCGGCACTTGGAAACACCGCCACGACTCTCCCTGGGGAGCCAAATGGTCAAGTACCACCCAAAAATTCTTAGGAATTCATCGCAGAACCCCATCGGAGACCGTACGAACGAACTGGTCCTCTCTCTATCCCTCCCTTCCGAAAGCAGCAGGCTTCTGGAGAAGATTGCAATTTTTCACCTCCTTCCTTCAAAGAGCTCACATTGCTCGCACATACATCTTCATTAACGTTCGCCGTCTTTCTTCGAATGGATGGTTTCCCAGCTTTGCGGCAAAGCCTCCCGGTCGTTTACTGGGAGGCCATAGGAATCCTGAGGTCTCTCCCATTACAGAGAGCACCCCTCTCCTCCACTACGAAGATTCTAAATGAACCACTCTTCTACTCATCAGCTCTTCATCCGTCTGACCGACCATTCTTTGCCTCGCCAGAATGGATGCGTGCAGGCATTATTACTGTACGAGACCTTGTGAACCGCAACCTTACATGGAAAGACTTTCCTCGCCTAGCTACTCATCTTCCTGATTCCGTCTCCTCCCGGACACTCTACACGTCGATAAAATCGTCAACCATCCGTTTATACCCATCTTTGGCCTCTCCTGAAGGAATTCTACTGGTTGCAGCAGCACCGCGACTCTTCCCGTTTTGTGTGCAACTCCGTATGAAATCTTTCACGCTTGAGGCATGCTCACAGAAGTTTTGAGTGAAATTCTTCGCACATGTGCACCTCGGCAACCAATGCCTATCCCTACTGTTCCGTATGCCTCCTTGACAGCTGTTTGGTCTGCGGCTCATCCTCTCCTTGCCGCACCTCATGAGAAGAATGTTCATTGGCTGTTTCTGCATCGCCGCCTTCCCGTTCCTCAATCATTAAACCGAATGACTCTTGTTGTCTCTCCACAATGTGCCTACTGTGATGTCCCGGCAGACATTGAACATGCCTATTGGTTTTGTCCAGTCTTGCTACCTGCGTTAAATCTCATGTTCCGTATTGCACGCCATCTTTGCCCAGGAAATCTAAGTGCTGTCTCATATTTTACCCTACTTCAAGATATCCTTCCTGCTTCTCCTCTCCCAACAGTGTGTGCTTATATTTTCAGGCTTGCAGAAATAGTAATTTACTTCCATCAACTGACGCATCAGGAAAACTCCACTGTACCTACTCTTACAGAGGCAAACGAGAAGCTTGTCCATCACTTCACAGCTCGACTAAAGTTCCGTCTACAGTCAGCGCATGAACACGCTGTCAATACAGAAACTCTTCCCAACTACTACAAACTCTGGAGACCATACCTCAGCTGGTTCCAGATTGATGGCCTGAGAGTTTCCTTTACAGTTTGAATTATTATGAATACTCAATCCTTTTGTTGACAATTACATCGTTAATTAAGCTGTTTAATTTCCCCCTCTATCTTATCCTCAGGAAGTGTATATAGTTTTATTTCTTTGCCTACTTGCTCTGGCGCTCATTTGTACATAATCATTTCATGACTCACATTCTCATTCTGTACTCCGAGTGTTTAATAAATGCATATTTAAACCTTCCCAGAAACCATGGGTCCTAAATTAAGGATAGACGACTGCTTGTAGCCTATAGAATTTTTCCTTCTCGAAAAAGAAAGACATACTCATTCGTGACAGGGCAGACAGACAGAGGACGCGAGAAGAAAAATCTTTGCATACTTTATTCTATCTGATGCGAAAGGAATTTTCTCAGCCGTATTTCTGTAAGCAGACATGCGGAGTCCACAAGCAAACGGAAAAAAAGTTATAGCATATGCACCTTTGTTTTTAACACATCTGTTTGTGTCAGCTGGCATGCTAAAGGAAGCGGCTAAGTCTTACCGTGTAACAGCAGTAGAATAACTGCTGACTTAGCTTTCGTTCAGGTAAACGGAAAACATACGTGAACTCATTCTTTTCAATCAGATTAACTGGAAGATCTGAAAACTAATCCCAACTACAGCTATTTGTTTTACTTCCTGTAAAAGGGAGTATAAGAAATGGCTGTAGTTGTTCCGTGCTTGAAAAGCTTATTTGCGCATGACCGCTGAAAAATTAAAGCGAGAGAGAAAAGAAGAATACACTGCAGTTAATTTGAGAACTACTTTGATGTACTGCATGTAAAAGCCCTCAAACGGGAAATATAACCTGCTGATAGAGAAATAGAAAAATAAAAATTCTTACCAGATCTTTCATGCAATATTTGTCTGTATATACACTATATTGACAAAAGTCATCGGACACCTAGAAGAGCAACACATCATAGCATTTATTGACATATATTAGTACGGTGTCGGTCCACCTTTGGCCTTAATGCATGCACTGACCCTTCGAGACATGCTTTCGACAACGTTTTGGAACACAGCAATAGGTATGCGCTTCCATTCAGTACATAATGCTGCCGCTAACTGTTGCTTAGTAGTAGGCCTTGGTTCCAAACTTCTTATGCGGCGCTGTAATTCATCCCATAGGTGCTCTATGGGATTAAGATCAGGGCCCTGTGCTGGCCAGTCCACACACGATACGGAATTATCGTCACAGTCATTGCTCTATGGCTCGGTGCATTATCCTGCTGGTACCAAAAAGGCTCGGTTCCATAGAGTTGGTAGGGCATAATTGTCCAGAATATCGAGGTAGACGTGCTGATTAACAGGTTTGTCCACGATAACCAATGGGCCGGGACCATACCACGAAAAACACCCCCACACGAGTACACTGCCAGCTCCAAACTTGACCGTAGGAACAGTACACTGTGGTAAATAGGGTTTCCCCGGCTGCAGCCATACCCACACACGGCCATCAGACTAATGGGTCGTGTATCTGGATTCATCAGTCCATAGGACCCGTTTCCATTGATCTAAGGTCCACGATAAATGTTCTTTACACCATGCTAAACGACGAGTAGCATTCCGAGTGGAGATGAAAGGCTTATGAGCAGCCTCACGACCACAGTAACCCATGGAATGAAGTTCTCTGCGAATGGTACGTGTACATACCGAGGTTCCAACATTTTTACTCACCTGTACACTGAGGTCTTGTGCAGTACTCTGTCAATTAGCTATAATGACTTTCCTGAGGCTTCGAAGCCCTCTATCACTGATTTTCTTTGGTCTGCCGGTACGTTTTGCTGCTACAGACACGCCATGTGTCTTACACTTATTCAGTACATCCAAAACAGTTGACGTGGGTATGTTTAAACGCCTCTCGGTTTATCTTATGGACAACCCGCTAATATAACACCCAACAATCTTTCCTTTCTCAAAGTCAGTTCTGTACCGCGTATTTTAACAACGCAGCGGATCCATCCATTTGCTTCTGAAGGGGTGTCCGGTGACGTTTGTCAATATAGTGTATGTTGTTGCGTTTGCGGGAGGTTTCTTCAAATGATTAGGCAGACGGGAACTTTCTATTCGCGAAACTGGTAAACGAGGCATTACACGTAACCGGTGCTAACAAGCTAGAGATGCTGGAATTGACCTCCACGCTATACAGAGAGAGAGAGAGAGAGAGAGGAATTTTGGCATCTTCATTTACAATTAACGCCGTTGACCAGGAAGCTAGTTATTATACAGTATTAGGAATGAGAAAAATATAAAAAAATTAGCATTATTCTTGATTGCATGCTCGACGTTAGCCACGTACAATAATTTTCGCTTACATTACCTTTTTCACATGTTTTATGAATATCTATGTAAATCTGATTACATATTGAGAAACATTTAATTGCCACCACGAAGCAAAAGAGGTAACATGTCAATCGTCGAGTCAAATAATTGGAAATTACTTCAATATTCGAAATTAGGTTTTAAGAATCGAAAGGGGCAGGCGAAAGCTAATAACTCTACTATGAGAAGAAAGGACAAAGGTTTTCATTCACGTGCCCGCCAGAAAATTCGCAAGCATTTTTTGGGCTTTGTAGTTATTACTCCTCTTTTTTCCTTCAAAACAATATGCAGCTGTAGTATTAGATACAAGCATCTCTCTCTCTCTCTCTCTCTCTCTCTCTCTCTCTTTTTCCTTCTTCCATTTTTCCTTCTTTTTTTTTTTCTTTTTTTTTCTTTTTTTTTTCCGTGCGTGATAACTGTGAAATATGAAATTGGAAGCTAGTGACTTTTAGTTAACTTTAGGCAATGTTACCATAATTCTAAATCATCAGCGATTTAGTTTAGAATGAACCTAATTAGGACTTTGAGAAGCTTTTTAAAATTGAAAAAACCTTTTATGATATTGTTGAGGATTTTTAGTCCGACAATCTAAGCCCCTCCGAATTGGAAACGTTAAGCCCTCAATAAAGAAAGGAAGTCATCCTGCAAATGTGGCCGAAAAGGCATTATTCCTAACGCATAACCATTAATGGAAAGCATTATTCGCGCACCTGAAAGGAACTCTTAAAGGGAATCTTCACCTCACTTTCGCCGTGCGTGTATTGCAGGTCAGAAGGGAATCTACGAATGGTGACAATAACTGCCAAAAGCTTTTAGGGGGAAATCCCTCATTATGCTGCAAAGAGACTTTTCAAGGATTAAAGTTCTCACCGTCGAACATCACCAGTTTTCGATTTCAGCAAAGGAATAGAGGCAGAGAGTTTTGAAGCCTCTCGGAGATGGTGCCAGGCTATAAGGGCTGCTCCAAAATGGCCGAGACTCGGAGCGGATTACGACTGCCCAAGCAGCAATACCTTGGTGCCCAGAGAATGGGAGGGGATCAGGAATATTGCTAGGCCTGGGCCAGGGTAATACTTTCGTCACCCTCTCCCCTTTCAGTGCCACATCAGGAGACAGCAGGAGGAAATGATGTTGTGTGAGTGCATGTGTCATCGAGCTTTTTCCCAGCAAACGCTTGGAGCATCTGGCAGCCTATAAATTGTATATCGTCTCTATTTAACGCGTGTAAAATGCGGTAGGACAGATACACTCACGGACAATTAAATTTGCGCACCTAGAAGAAAACATGCTACAACCGCAAAACTTTGCAAATAGCTAGAGTGCATGCTGGTATGCAAATGATCCACATTTGGTGTGAGTGCGCATGACCGCACACCCTTTGGTGGCGCTTCAAGCACGAACAGGCATCCTTATAAACCGGCGTGTAGTCGATGCTCCAGGAAAACGAAAAGCACCAGCCGACGCAAGCAAGAGTACAGAGTGACAAGAATGCCGGATAGACGCCAGAGACGTCAATTTATGCAACTTACGGACTTTGACAGATACCTGATCATCGGGCTGAAACCCGCAGTGGTCGGCGCGCCGCATAGCCCGACACGTGGATTGTTCTGACCATACTGTCCGACTGTATTGGGAGCAGTGGATACATGAGGGCACTGCCACACGGCGGAGCGGCTCCGGACGGACCAGGAGGACCACCGGTAGAGAGGATCGACGGATCGTGCGCCAGGTACGAACGGATCCCACGGGGACCCGGTCAACTTAACAGGCAGATGTAGCGGCTCCCGTGTACCCACAAACGATTTCCCGACGCCTCGCGGAAGCGAATCTGCAATCCCAGCGCCCCTTACGTGTGCTGCCATTAACACCGGAACATCACCTGCTCCGTGTGCAGTGGTGCCAGGCCAGAGCGACGTGGAACGCCACAGACTGGCGGCGTGTGGTGTCTACCGATGAGTGCCGCTTCGTTTTGTGGACAGTTGATCATCGTGTCTGGGTGTAGAGGTCCCTGGGTCAACGGCACAATCCCAACCTCCCTATTGAGCTGCACACCTCCCCCACTTCAGGCATTATGGTCTGGGGAGCCATAGCCTACGATAGCCGATCAACTCCAGTAGTGGTACCTGGATCATTGACGGGCCAACGATATGTGGATGAGATCGTACGGCCCCATGGGCTCTCATTCCTGGCCCGGATTCCAGGTGTGCTATACCAGCAGGATAATGCCTGCCCGCACGCGGCTCGGGTTGCTCAAACTTGCCTACGTCATGTGCAGACACTTCCACGGCCTTCTTGCTATCCGGACATGTCCCCTATGGTCATGTGTGGGACCAGTTGAAACGCCGGCTGCCGCCGTGCCACATTATCCGGGATTTGGAACACACCGTCCAACACGTGTGGGCCAGTCTGCCGCAGGACAGCATCAGACGTCTGTTCGCCTCCATGCCTGACGGTATGGCATGTATCGCCGCACGAGGCGGTGCGACGCGTTATTGAAGATGACCGAACTGCGTGCCACATATCCCTCTGTAATTTCCCTGCAACTCTGTTTTTGCCATCATGCATATCATTCATCTGTATCATTACGTTCATAAAATTTCAGTTCAATCCAATGCTTCCCTCTTGGTGTGCAAATTTCATTGTCCGTGAGTGTAGTCCTGGAACGCCTGTGTAGATTCTCTGTATGCCCGCAAAGATAATGGCATCTATTTTCTTAACACACTGTTGGCATAAGCCCGAATAGACCGTTGAGCACATTCAGTGATTGTACACAGTGTATTCAGAGCACATTTAAAGAGACCGGGGGCCGGGGGTTGGACAATATTTTGGGGCCCCAGTATTAGTGGCACATCTGGGATTTCACTATGGGTGGCCGAATGAAAATACCCAGGTGAAAACATTTCCAACGTATGCTAAGGAAGCCATAAAAATACACCCGCCATATTGAAGTGTGTATCCCATGATTCTTCATAGACGAATCAGTGGTAGCAAAAAAATGTAAAAATGCAGGGTTGAAAAATTGATACCAGTTCAGTCCTGCGTTATTCCCCCTACCCCCAGGGTTCAGCTTCTTGAAATTACTTCAAAGTAGTGGACAAACTGCTATGATCCAAATATCATGTTTCAAATGAATTCTTAATGTATGAAAATTTCCCACAATTACAGATATGTACAAAACATCTGTAATGCTCGTGAAAGATTTGAGGATGGACTCGGGGCTACTATACTTTTTGCGGACTCCTCCTAAAAAAGCGGAATGAAATAGGAATTTTTTTCACAAGGCAATTTATTATAGTTTTTGCTGTGCTATCTACTAAAAAAAAAAAAAAAGAAGGAAAGAATCTGTAGAACTCTGTCAATTATTCAAACACCCTGCATAATTCTGGGGCCCCTTTAAAAAGCGGGGCCCGAGGCTGTACCCCCCCCTCTTAAATGGGTTCTGAGTGTGTTACATACTTCTAGTAATAACATTTTATTCATTAAATGTCGGTGTGGTGCTGTATTCCTGTTCCGCATTCTGTGATTCTTTAAAGTGTGTGTGTTGCTTTCTTTTCGAAAAAAAGCAGGGCTATTTTAATCAACCAGAGATCGGATTCACGTCCATTTTCTATTAAAAGTGCAACTCCCAGCCTCCTCTACAAAGGGGGGCTGAGCCTTAAAAGATGCTGTCCTCAACTGGAGAGGCTCAGCAATCCGAAATAATGTTTTAAGAAAGTAACTCTCTTTCCAATTCCACATGTGTTTGTGTGAACCTACGTCTATTTCAGGTTTTTGTTTGTTTGCTTGTTTTTCTAGAAAAACATGCAGATTACTTTGTTCTGATTTTTGCGTGACTTTTTAAAATGGGAAAAAGCATTTTATTTTATATTTAGAAGAGCGCAACTTTGTTTTTATATCAACAGTATTTTTGGGGCGTCTGTCAGTTTCTACACTTTTTTTCCTTGGAGAAAATGGCGCGAATAATTTTTCGGTACCTGCAATCATTTTTCGAAAAAGTGGGTAAAATATTTTATTATGCATTTGGATGACAGACAGAAAGTAACCTTATCTTGATTTTTGCATGTCTTTCGGTCTTTCTATGACATCAGCCTTTTACTTTGAGGGCAGGAGGAGAAGGGCCTACGGAAAACTTCCGAGTCTTGAACAAAACATTTTCAAAGAAAAAAGCATAACGCACATATTTAGAAGACGCAAACTGAGTTTTCATTCTTCGGAGTCCTTTATGGACTTTGTTTTAGCAGGTGCTGAGTTAACACCCTCTGATTCCCGAGGTTATTTGTTCGGTACGACCGCATGGTTTTCATTCCGTTTCGACACGTTTATCATGCATTTTGACTGATCGAAAATTAGGACTTCTGGAACATGAAATATTCTTCCATCTCCTGTGAGCAATGAAAGTTTCCCACCGAAGACCAAAAATTCCGAAAGCTTGCGCAAGTGGAGCATCGTCAGACAAGAACAACCCGAAGGATTAAAACGAATGACATAAATCTTCAGTAATCCTTGTCTAATCTGAGTCACCAGCAGGTCCGATAGAAAAGGAACTTCAAGGACAGATAGTACGCTAGTCGGCCGTTATGTTTCCAAGGTAAACACTGAGTCTACGCAGGAGAAGGACTTCCTTCACCTTGAGCTGCATCCAGAGACCAACTGATTCTCTTTCCCTTGACCCGGGCGTAGTCTATCTCTTAGATCGAAGTCGCTTAGCACCAGGAAGGAACTTTACCTAAGAGCAGGGTATCCAGATGACTTTTTGGAATGGGAGGACATTTTCATTAAAACAGGAGGACATTTCGAGAAAAAGGATGACATAATAAATTTGTGCAAAAATAAATATGAATACACATACTTTGTATTTAAATTTTACAGTTTCAGAGTTTATAAGTGTAAATCTTTAAAAAAGAAAGAACGGTTTTAGTCTGCTGGACATTTTTACTTATATTTTTCACTGGAAGAGATTTTCTTCAGTAGATCGGGTTTCTTTAACAAATATTTGTGAAATTCAGAGCATGATTTGTCTTTCAAATTATATTTAACCAGAAGTATACCCCTCTCTGATTGATTAAGAAATTTCAATTATAAATAGAAACAAGTTAGTAAAATCATGCAATGCATTGATTATGATACGCTTTTCCAACATACCAGAAATCATTACTCAAGTTATGAGGATAATGGCTGTGGAATAAATCTCGGTCCTGTGCCCTGACCTTTGATCCCATTTCGATGATATTCAACAGAACCGGTTCAGTATACCTGCGAAATAACATGATAAAGTTTTGTCGCAATCGCAGCATTTTTACGTAAGTTATGATGCAAAAGGGCTATGAAATAGATCCCGCTCCTGTGTCCTAACTTTTGACCCCATTTCGCCCATTTTCAATAGGATTTGTCCTCAGGCAGGCCCCTACAACATACTAACATTTCATCCAAATCGAAGCATTTTTACGTAAGTTATGACGCATAATGACAATAGAAGTGATTCCGCTCCTATGTCCTGACCTTTGACCCCATTTCGTTCACTTTCAATAGGGTTCCTTCTCAGGTGTTCCCCTACCACATACTAAACTTTCATCGAAATCGAAAGATTTTTACGCGAGTTATCGTGCGGACGGACATACGCACACAACACGTGACGTAATGAAGCAGATGGGAATCGCGACTATCTGCTCGCAAGAGTGTGACGTCATAAAACTTTAATAGGATCCACACACAACGCGTGACGTAATGAGACAGATGGCGTGACCGCGAGCCAACATCTCAGTCGCGAGATTGTGACGTCATAAGATTTCTAAGCATGTGTAACATTAATGGAACGACGCCATGACACTAAAAACGTGGTAATTCGGGGTAGTTATTTGACGCACTAAACCAATTTTCTTAAAGTCGAGATCAAGCTAAATCGATTTCTAGTACCAGAAAACGGTAAGCTTACGACTTTCATTAAAATCCTTAGAGCCGTTTTCAGAATAAAATTTACATAGATACAAGAATTGCTCCTTTAAGGTAGACGTCAAGTAATTTTGCTTCCTATACTTCCAATGGAAAAACTTCTGTACATATTTTCTTCACAATTAATGCGTTGCCAAGGATGAAAATTTCAACATCCATTAAAATAACTTCATTTTATAACTTGGAATATTTAATATTTTCTAAAACATAACCATAATTATGCAATCCAACATTTATTTGTCTACTGACGTCATCAAAGTACAGGTCACGCCATCTTTTTCTGGTTTCAGC
The DNA here is from genome assembly GCA_039090855.1 of Macrothele yani. Classification (NCBI taxonomy): domain Eukaryota; kingdom Metazoa; phylum Arthropoda; class Arachnida; order Araneae; family Macrothelidae; genus Macrothele; species Macrothele yani. The sequence goes on along the minus strand of CM076995.1, from coordinate 1,288,853 downwards.
ACCACCAAAGGAAACGTTATTGTTTTTTAATGTAATTGTGGTTATGTTTTAGAAAAGGTTAAGTATTCCAAGTTATAATATGAAGTTATTTTAATCGATTTTCAAATTTTCATCTTTGGGAACACACTAATTGTGAAGGAAATGTGTACAAAAGTTTTTCCATTGGAAGTATAGGAAGCAAAATTACTTGACGTCCACCTTAATAATATGGATCCCGATCCTATGTCATGACCTTTTACCCCATTCGTCCCATTTTCAATAGGGTTCGTCCACAGGTGGTCCCCTACCACATACTAAAATTTCATTGAAATCGAACCATTTTTACTCACGTTATGACACATAAAGGCAATGGAATGCATTCCGCTCCTACCTTTGACTCCACTTCACCCATTTTCAATAGGGTTCATTCCCAGGTGGTCTTCTACAATATACTAAAATTTCATCGACATCGAACCATATTTACGCAAGTTATGACGCATAAGGGCAATGGAATGGATCCCACTCCTATGCCGTGACCTTTGACCCCATTTCGTCCATTTTCAATACGGTTCGTCCCCTAGTGGTCTCCTACCACATACTAAAATTTCATTGAAATCGAACCGTTTTTACGCAAGTTATCGTGCCGACAGACAGACGGACGGACGGACGGACAAAGCTAGAGCATATACGCTCTTCAACCTACGGTTGGAAAGCATAAAAAACTGACAGCAACGACTCACAACACACAAAACAAGCAGTATGAGCTCACTGTTTACGCGACTACATCCCACGGCACCGTCAACGTGCGATGAACGACAGACAAACTTTTTTCTGCGCTGTTGACTCACAAGTGATGCACTGCAGCAGGAAGCTGCAAAGTTGCAGGAATGAACTGACCGATGGGGGGGGGGGGGGGGTTGGAGAATCCAGAGATGAATGAATACATTTTAGCTGTGGCTTGATAATACATATTTTATTATAATAGAAGAATTTTGATCAAAATGTATTTGAATTATTCCTTATTGAAAAAGCCGAACACTTGGGCTATTTCTCCTTTGTTCATTGCGAACGCTTGTGAGATACAATACGATGAAATCATCAAAAGATTTAAAGCCCTTCTTGCTGTGACTGGCTGAGTCTCTTGGAAAGGTTGAAAAAATAAAATTAGAAGTGAGAACAGCGTGCCCCGATAGGAAAGAATAAAAGAAAAAAGTTCGGAAAAAATTGGAGTTTTATGGGTATACGGTTTTCCGTTAAGAAGGTGAAGTTATAAGCTGCCCTACATATTTTTTGCCTGTTGTCCCATACCGAAAAGCAACCCAGGCGCCAGGAAGCAGGAAATGGGAAATACACGCTCATCGTCAAAAAAGTTGTTGCACCCAGAAGGACGTGTCGGATTGCAATGCTATTCGGGAGGAAGGTAAAGGTTACCGGGAACAATAAATGATTAAACATTGAGACTGATATGGGCAATATTTATTGAGCTATATGCCAATAAGTAGTATCTCTCAGTATGGCGTCGGGCCGTCATTTTTGCTCACACAGCATGCCAGATGTCTCGGCATGGAGTTGTTAAAGGTTCCTAACGGTGTCCTGCGATCAGCCATCCCATGCAGCTAATCTTCTCACGCAGTTCCTGCAGATTGTGCGTATGGGTGGAGTGTAGATAGCAAGTCCAATAGCATCCCACACATTTTCAACCGGCGATACTGCTGGGCATGGCAGAGTGTCAGTGCCTTAAAGGTAAGCTCTCGTCACAGCAGCAGTATGTGGACGAGCGTTGTCCTGTTGGAAAATCGCACCGGAGTGAGCGTTCAGAAAAGGTAGAGCCACTGGTTACAGGACCTCATTAACGTAACGTTGGGCTGTCAAAGTGCCTGTAATGAGCACCTAAAGTGATCTGGCATCGTAGGCAATTACACCCCACACCATGGCACCAGGCCTTCTTGACGTGTGACGCTCGACAACAAACCGTTCATCTTGGCACTGATCACTGTGCCTCAACACACGAATTCGGTGGTCGTCTCTACCAAGACAAAAGCGGGATTCGTCACTGAAGATCACTCGCTGCCATTCTGCGTGGCTCCATGAGAGTCTGGCACGACACCACTGCAGTCTTTGACGACGATGCACTTGTGTTAAGGGCAGCTGTCGTAACGATATTCTTGCGTGTATTCCTACGTCGCGCAGCCGTCTGTCAATGGAGCTGGCACTAAGCGGACGATGCATGGAGGGCAACACTGCTCGCTGAATACCCGCAATCGTGGCTGTTGGGTCACTCCGTGCATGTCGGACAATCCGTCGGTCCTCTCTCTCCGTGGTTCGTCTGTGTCTCCCAGACCCTTCCTGTCGCTGCTGCGTGCCTTGTTCTATCCACAGCAGTCAACAGCGTGCTATGGGGATATCCCCACGACCGGTATGGCGCGCAGTACGGCGATAAGACCATCCCGCTTCACGGAGCCCGACGATGCGGCCATTCTCGAACTCCTCCAACAGCTCGAATTGGTTCCGTACTTTTCTCCAAGGCATACTTCACTTGCAAAGGATGCAACCAACACAACAGTATGAGTCAGAATGGCAAGCACGCGCACCGAGACGACCTTATATAACCGGTCAGGCACAGCGCTACGACCACTCCATGCTTGCGTCACATGCGTGGCCGAGCGTGTGACGCAAGCATGTACTTGAATCATGTGCATGTCTCACGATGTGAAACCTACCCACCAAGTTTCATTCCTATCAGTTGCTTCTTTCTGGGTGCAACTATTTTTTCGACGATGAGTCTGTATAAATATATATACAATATATATATACTATATTGCCAACATTACACGCCGTGTAGGAAAATGCGTTTGCGAACTTAATGGACACCGGAAGTTTCTGTTTCTGGACTTATCAAAATTTTCAGCATTTACTTATATTTTGGCCTTCTATGGTTTGCAGGGTCGTTAGTGTCATAATTAAGGACCTCCCTTACTGTGGATTTGTTGAACCTGGGGTTTATTACAGTACCTCTTTGCTAATTCATAAATAGTATAATGAATAGAGTTTACTTTTAACATATTAGGAATTTCAGGATTACGGGTAATCCCGTCAAGAACTGTCTCAGGGTTTTGTTCCGAAATGAGGTGATTTCTTTCTCTGCTTTTCAGTGCAAATACCCCATATAGCACTGCAATAACTGATTACAGAACTAAAGCAGGCTTTTCACAGAAGTGCATTTTTTTAATCAGTATTTTATTTTTTTAAATAGACTGTAAGCAGCCTGTTAACCTCATGCTTTTTGCAAGAGTCTATGAAATATGTTTATTCCAGTTTAAGTTATGATCCATGGTCAAGTCACGGTATTTAACTTTTTTACCCACAGGATTTTTTCCCCATAGAATTCAATTTCAAAGCCTGGGTTGAAGTTTCCCATTCTCTCCGAGAAGAGAGTTGCGTATGTTTTATTAGTATAAATTTTAATTTTCCAGTCTACGAAATATTTTTCTAATTTCTGCACGTAATACTGCAATATAAAAGCTACTTGATTTTTTTGACGGATACGCTATAGCTGTATCGTCAGCATTCAGCGCAATAGTCAAATTTTTGTTAATAAATGTAGGGTAATCTGGTGTAAAAATTGAATAAAGTCTTGATGCCAGCATACTATGTTGTAGCACCTTGTGATAGCTCTTTTATATAAGCAAGCGAGAAAGCTTTATTAGTGGAACCCTTGTACTAACCTGGCGAACCCAAAGGCTCTGACAGAAGATTCAAAATGCCATTCAAGGCTAAGTAATTTTATTCATGATAATTTTACTTTTCTCTACTATATTATTCGGTTAAAATTCGTGACCATGATCGCGGCGACTCAGAGCGATGGCATAAATTGATTGACCAACTGTTAACCACTTTAAAAAGTATCGAGCTAGTGTTCCCTTACGGATCAGTGAATAATAATAATTAAGCTCTCGAGAAATAATTGCTGCTACGATACTTTTGCCCTTGGTGTCATGCAAGAACATGTATTAGAAGCGCAATTTTATCATCATTACTTTTGTGTGTGTGTGTGTGTGTGTGTGTGTGTGTGCGTTCGATCGTACGTGTAAACGCCCTAATTTAGTCTATTGGCCAAGTGACAAAAAATCTGATTTGAAAAAGTCTATGTTTGTTTAACGAGATCAGAAAGACTATATATTTTGCTTACTCGTATTTGCATCTGTAATGCGTTGGGTTTCAAGATGAACAGGCAGTTGCGGCTTAGGAACAATTTGAATTACAGCTTCCACAATCAATACACAGATCGCTGGAAGCGAGAAGTAAATTCAAGCGAATTACATATAGTCCAATTGCCCTGCTGAGGAAAGAATTGCAACATGTCAGCTCAGCTGATTGTGTACCGTTGTGAATAACGGTCATATCAGTCTACCGATACTGACCTGAATTTTTGCATGTGTTACTTTGTTACATTTTTGATGATTATTGAAACAAACATATCTGTATGATCATTTTTGGAAAGCTAGATGACCGGAGATTTGTATTCAGCTGCATGACAGTATTATGAAAATGCAAGAAATAAATTGTGAGAGAACTAATAACGTTAATTTCGTTGCGAGAGAAATAAAAGAGTCTAGCAAAGGCTATTATAAATATTAGTAATACTCTGTAAAACAGAGGTAAATTTCAGAAATTAAATACGCTTGAGTTTCTGAATGAAAATTTTTGTTTGCTCCTAAAATATGAGAGATTCACCATACTTGCTCATAAAAGCACAAAGCGAGCAGATTTGATAAAACTTTAAAACCTACTACTGTAACGGTATTTTAAAGTTTTTCCTTCATTGGTTTCTTTTAACTGTAAAATCAGTCGTATCCTAACAAAATAAATGTGTTTCAATCAGCAGTGTCGATTCAATTCCGATGAATTTTTGAAGATGAAAAAGTTCAGTGGGCGATGGCTTCCACGAATGTTGAGAGATGAGCGATAGGCAAAAACCGCAAAGGAATGTGTATCATCAACTTAAACATGTTTCGTGGGTATCCAATAAATTTCTCATCCCGAATTGTTACAATGAATGAAACAGGGCTTCATCCCCTTGAACTAGAGATTAGAAAACAAAGTCTAATATAGGAGACATTCACCTCCCAAGAAGTTCCGTATGCTCCGTCAGCCAGCAAGGTGATGGCATCAGTTTTGTTGAATGCAAAAGGCATCGTCACGATTTTCTACCTGGAAAACGGCATCACTATCACTGGTACATACTACGCCAACCTTATAAGCCAACAGCCATTAAGGAAAAGAAGCGTGGAAACCTGAAAAGAGGTGCCTTCCTCATTCAAAGCAATGCATTGAGTCACTTTTTTCAGATTGCGAAGATCGCCATACAGACTGAAGGATTTAAACTGCTGCAGAATCCACCTTAGTTCCCATACCTTATCCTTTGTGATTTACTTGTTCCCCAAGCTGAAGGAAAGCATACATCTGAAGCGATATGCCTCCGACTCTTTTTTTTTTTTTTTTTTTTTGATTGGAGGTTTAACGACCACCGTGAGCAACTCAATGGGCTATAAGCAGTCGCCCATCCCTAATTTGGGGTCACTGGTTCCAGGCAAGGGAGAGAGCCAGTGCCGTAAGACAAACACAACATCCATGCCTGACCGGGATTCGAACCAGGACCCTTTACGGACGAATGATCAGAGGCCATCGCCTTAGACCACTGCGCCACCGGGGCGGCGCCTCCGACTCTAAGGTGGTCGCAGGTGCGGATGCGTTTTTGGAAGATTAAAATAAAGATTTCTTTTCTCTCCGGGATTAAGGCCCTAAGCATCGGGTGGGAGGAGAAGTGCGTTATAGTGGACAAAGACAATGTAGAAAAATAATTTTTGAACGACTCTTGTACTAACAGCATTAATTTTTACATACTTCGTATACAAAGATAGGCTACAACTGTTGGACAAGATGGGCCGTAAACGTTTGCGTGGTATAACGTAAATTTCTCCGTCATTTTTGCCCACGCCGGGCATCGAACCCGGGCCCCTTCATTCCGGAATAAGCAGCTCTCCCAACTAAGCTACGCGGACGTATGCTCTCGCTGCTATCTGCCTTTATCTCATGTGCGTCCTGCGGTGCAGGCACGTTCCAGTGGTTTATATCTTTCCCTCTCTTTTATTAAAGATTTTCTGTGCTCCTCGTCTCTCTGAAAAGCTTTTAAACATTGCATAGGTCATTAATCTGTTGATACAACACACACCAGCTGATTTGTTCGCAACAGGTTTATAGAAACAACGATTATTCGAATATTCAATATACACTGACGGAAAAAAATCCCAACACCAAGAAGGAGTTGTGTTAGATAAACGACAGTTGGTATGCGGTGAGATTACATCTCTAAGATGACGTCTATGCAAATTTCGCGCTCGGCGCATACGTGTGGCGCTAGCAGCGCCCTCGGAACATGCAAAGCAGGTTTGCTGTAAATACGCGCTGTAACGTTCGTGAGCGTTAGTTATCGTTGAGATTCGACGTAGTGTGTTGATGTTAGTCAAGAATGCCTTTAAGAAGACGAAGAAGCCATTATCAACAGCTCACGGAGTTTGAACGAGGTCGTGTAATAGGGCTACGAGAAGGTGGATTTTCTTTCCGCAATATTGCAGACCGACTTGGCAGGAATGTAGCCACTGAGCACGATTGTTGGCAGCGGTGATCAAGGGAAGGTACTGCCTCAAGAAGACCGGGTTCCGGCCGGCCACGTCGCACTACTGAGAGGGAAGACCGCCGTGTACGACGTATGGCTTTGGCGCATCGTACTGCGTCTGCGGCAGCAATTCGAGCTGCAGTTGCCACCACAGTGACACAACGAACTGTTACAAATCGGTTACTTGAAGGACAGCTCCGAGCCAGACGCCCTGTAGCGTGCATTCCACTTACTCCAAACCACTGCCGTTTGCGACGTCAGTGGTGTCAAGCTAGAGCTCATTGGAGGACGGAGTGGAGATCTGTTGTGTTTTCTGATGAAAGCCAGTTCTGCCTGGGTGCCAGTGATGGCCGTGTGTTGGTTAGAAGGAGGCCAGGTGAGCGCCTGCAACTAACCTGTGTGCGGCCGAGACACACTGGACCTACACCTGGATTTATGGTCTGGGGAGCAATTTCCTATGACAGCAGGAGCACTCTCGTGGTTATCCCACGCACCCTGACGGCACATTTGTACGTCGGTCTGGTGATTCAACCTGTTGTGCTGCCATTCATGAACAGCATTCCAGGGGGTGTTTTCCAACAGGATAACGCTCGCTCGCATACCGCTCTTGTAACCCAACATGCTCTACAGAGTGCTGGCATGTTGCCGTGGCCTGCTAGATCATCAGATCTTTCTCCAATCGAGCACGGACGACAACTCCAGCGTCACCCCCAACCAGCATTAACCGTCCCTGTATTGACCGACCAAGTGCAACAGGCATGGAACTCCATCCCACAAACTGACATCCAGCACCTGTACGACACAATGCATGAACGTTTGCGTGCTTGAATTCAACATTCTGGCGGTTACACCGGTTATTAATGTACCAGCATTTCACATTTAAAATGGCTCTTCTCGCGCTTACATTAAGCTGTGATCTTGAAACCTTAATCGATTAAATATGTTACCTATACAAATGTATTGCCGCCATTTCATTCCTCTACAACTGTTTTTTCGTGGTGTCGGGATTTTTTTCCCCCGTCAGTGTAATTGCTCCGATGGTTAAATGAAAAACATGAAACTTGGTGCTGTATAAAAGATAAACGATTGTAATATTATAAGTAAAAGAATAAAGGGCTTCTTTTGGTAAGTAAGAACGAATTTGACATCATCTAAAATTTAATCACAGAGAGAATGGCATTTTGTTCTTATGGGCGTATTCTCTCTCGTATTTTCCTTTGATTTAAATTAAATACTTTAACAAAAAATTAAATGCGCACTTTTTCCTTCTGTTTTAAGGTCCTAAAAAGCTTCTGAAGCTGTAGAGAGTCGCCCATACCTAGTTTTGGGCCACTGGTTCCAAGGAAGAGAAAGAATAAGCACTGGAAGGACAGACGTATAACATCCATTCCTCACTTTTGGATTTGAACTTAATCAGAGCAATGAGATGTCTGCGTTCTATTCCACTCGACTACTAACGGTTCAATGGGTTTACATGACCAGATTCTAGAATTTTATGATCATCAACAAATTATTGCGAACCTAACCAAATATTTCCGTTTTGTGTACTTTGTTTCATTAAACTTTTTCATACTTATTGTTATGTTATAATAAATGACGGTAATAAAACCAATATCAAAATTCGCCTCCATTCTTGGGTGATTCATTACCTACCTCACTCTAATAAAATTCTTTAAGAGTTTTGTAAAACGCTGTAATAAAAGGTATAAAATTTTTGTCATCCTTATTTGTATGATGCTTCACAACCCTCTCTTGCAGTTTGTTGGTTCCTTTCTTCACAGCCAAATATAGATTTTATAGCGTTGGAGTAAAAGACAACAACTCGCTCAACATCTGGTTCGAGAGGGTTACTTATGGTTGAAAACATTGAGTAAATTATTTCGCAGTACACTTTGATAATCAAACCTAATGGAAATAAATCAAAATACAAGATAATGCGTATGGACTTGCAAATTGGAAACACGCGAGTAAAGTTTCTCTTGGTTCATTTCTACAAAGGAAATTTCCCTTCTTTAAATAACATTCTGTTCTCAAACAAATAAATCTTTCTTTCTCGAAGACTGGTCTCACACCTACAGTAAGGTTAGCATATAACACTAGAACTTTATGTAATATGAGACTGACGCCATCCAACAGAATATCTTTTCCCCTTATTGTCGGGGCAAAAAAACGTTAGTTTATATGTTCTTCATTCTACGACTCAGATCGTTATGAACTATATAGCACTGAAGCTACTAACTGTTATTTTAAATCAAGTAGTAAGAGAAAGAAAAACTTACGCCACAAAATGCTTTTTGTTTCACTCTCTTTCTTTCCTACAGTGGTAATCGTAACTACCAAAGCAAAATTGTGATGCGCCAATTTCATTCAGTTTGTCATAATGCTTGTTCTTGAGTTGATATCACGAAGTTGCAAATATTCAACACTTTTTTTGTTTCAAAAATTCTTAACCCGACGGCTATACCATCCATTCACTGATAAGTACCAGTAATAAAAATTCCTTATTGTGAATGCTCAACACGTTATTTGAGCCGGCAAATAGCGAAAACAGATGACCTTTCTATGTGAACCAAAATTAAATATTACCTTTTGAATTCTAATGTTATGTGCTGCCATCTAGCATCGAAGACAGCAATTTACATGGCTTTACAATTTATATTAAGAAATAATATTGTTCATGCTGAATAGGTAACATGTGGCATGTCATGTGCTACATGCATGAGGGAAATTTTGGTTTTACATCGATTATTTTCGGGTTTCTGTATCGTATATTATTCTAACCACAACAGATAGAAACAGGGCAATAGTGAAAGAAAAAGTACAGTACAGCAAATTTATTTCAGTTACTTAATAAGGCTCAAACGGTAGTTCTATTTAAAGTAACAAAATAACGCCAAGGGAAACGAAATGTTACTTCGGTTCTCTGAATTTCAAATTTTATATAATTTTAGGAGAATTAATTTGAATGTGAGGGAACGGATTAATAATTATGGATTTCTAGATATTGAGAAATTATGGCAATAAACTGTAGATTATTAGGATTTATGTATAAAAGAATAAATAAGAATATGCATCAACATTCAATTCAGCTGAACACTGTGGGTCATGACTATCGAATAAGAGACAGAAATGTATTTTTGTTACCAATGCCTAACACTTTAACCCAACAAAGATTTATTGATTATCAAAGTTTGATGTTATGGAATAACCTACCTTGTCAACTAACAGATTAATGACTATAGTTATTTTCGAAAGCAACGAAAAAATATTTGCTTGCAAACTAAAATATAAAATTCCATGATAAAATTTATTAATCAGACCATATATGCGTAAATTTTATATGGCCGCCCCGGTGGTGCAGTGGTCTAAGCGATGGCCTCTGATCATTCGTCCGTAAGGGGTCCGGGTTCGAATCCCGGTGAGGCATGGATGTTGTGTTTGTCTTACGGCACTGGCTCTCTCCCTTCCCTGGAACCACTGACCCTAAATTAGGGACGGGCGACTGCTTATAGCCCATTGAGTTGCTCACGGTGGTCGCTAAACCTCCAATAAAAAAAAAAAAAAAATTATTGTGCAGGACGTTCGACCGTGTAAGCAGTCGCTAGTCCTAATTTGAGACCACTGGTTCAAAGGAAGGGAGAGAAATAAGACAAGTGTGCCATCCACGCCTCACCCGAGATTCAAGCCTGCACCCATCTCGGGCGAACGATTGGTAGCTAGCGCCTCGTACCAATCGGCTACATGGACGGCTTCTTGTTTTCTTTCACATTTTTCTTGGTTACTGTTTCATTTCTCAATAGTTCTGAAAAATTATTGTTGTATTGAATTCAGCATAAAATTATGTAGCTGATATCTTTCAGAATTTCTTTATGTACTAAAATAATACATTCAACATTTCAAAAGTGTGTCTTAAATATATGAATTTCATTTCTTTAAACTTAAGACTGATGTTAACTGATAGAAATATTTTATTCCATAAGTTTTAATTACAATGTAGAAATTGTTACCAAAAGATAATTTTGGTGGCCCTGTAGTAATCAGGGTTGCTGAGTATACCCTGATTTCTTGTAGTGTGTGTCTGTGCATCAGCGATTTTTTTTTTTTTTTTTTTTTTTTTGATTGGAGGTTTAACGACCACCGTGAGCAACTCAATGGGCTATAAGCAGTCGCCCGTCCCTAATTTAGGGCCACTGGTTCCAGGGAAGGGAGAGAGCCAGTGCCGTAAGACAAACACAACATCCATGCCTCACCGGGATTCGAACCTGGACCCCGTTCGGACGAATGATCAGAGGCCATCGCTTAGAACACTGCGCCACCGGGGCGGCCATCAGCGATTCATGATGAATTTAACTGAACAATTAACGAATCACATTGTCCTAGAAACAAGAAACTTTAAAAATAAACAGCACTTTCACTTGCACGTTGCCAGACAGTCAGCAATTCAGTTACAGCACAGATTCAATTTCTTAAGAAACGAACGATTACAGCTACTGCTATCTTTTGGAGTTTTTGCAAGCTAACACTTTCGGTAATTCCACCAAACTTTTTTAAGTGAGGAACCATTGTGCTGCTACTCAGAAACGTCAATTCCAAAAGAAGTGTTTGCAGCGGCACCTGTGATTGCTGATGTAATTAATCTTCACCGTAAATTCATACATATTTGAGCGCAATCTTCGCGATATGGTTCCCCAGTTCTGAATCGATCTAGCGTCATCTCATGTAAGCCTGAATTTCTTCTCCAAAAGGCGCCAATATTCCATCATTTCTACTTTTGCAATAACTTGAGTCCAAAGGTTAGAGCTTATGGGAACTCATTGCAGCAAATCCATTTCCCCTCATGTACAACTTTATGTTTCTTTTACCCCGATGAAGACAATAACAAAACTACATTACAATGCAAACTTTTAAAGATGATCGTCGTTTTCCGCGAAATATAGTCATTAGCAAATTGTTTGAAATAGAAAAAAATAACGATATCGAAAAATATACTTTTTGAATTTTGCTTATATACAATGTTTTTAAAAAAAATTTAAAAATTATGTAACTATCTATCTTACAAATTATTTAACATTTTAAGCAGTAATACCGTTAAGCTACATCAACTCTCAACGGCAATCAACTAAATAAAAAACTAGTTGTCTCAAATTAAAAGGGAAATTAATCCCGCAGCATGTGGAAATACACGTTATAACCTGAAAAACCAAATTCACACTTTTTTCAGGAATACCGCCAGATCATTACAGAGTGGGGGCCGAAGCCACGCCAATAAAAAATAACGATATCGAAAAATATGTGAATTCCCCCCTCCCAGTAATCTTACAATAAGCTCTAAGCAAGTTTTTCGCTTGCTCAACACATAAATTTCAAAGCCTTTAGCAAGTTCGGAATATTGTTATTATTATTGCTATTTTAAAGTAATAATCAAGCGTCAAAAAATAAAGATAGAAAGAAGACAAAAAGTCAATGGCAAATTTACATTTCCCGTCATATACTACCGAAGAACACGTAGGGAACCTCCTCTTGCTTAAAGACAAGTCCTGCGGATCGTCTGATGTGTAATGCGGTTCGTATAATTATTTTACCTTTTTCGCCATAGGTTCTTTTTAAGAGTTGACATCTCTGTATCCGCCTAATGGGCACGTGGAGATCAATTAGAATAAGAGATTTTGTGTCTCATTCGTTAAGTTTGATGTTAGAGGGCTAGTTTTCTTGCTCTGCTCTGAGTCTCTCTCTCTTTTCCTAAACAGAAGAAAGGTGAGCTCACTGCAGCAGGGCTGAATACTCCTCACAGCAGCATAGCTACTGGGGGCCATTTCCATTTTCCCACAAACCACCGAAGATGGTGGAAAATGCAACATTTAAATATATTATGCTTAAATTAATTAATTAATTTAATTATTTGGAGTTTGAAAAGCAATTCAATTAAAATATAGCAACTATCAATTTTAAAATTCTGCAGTTTTTTCTATTACGGAAGAAGGGTGATGGAATAAGTACAAGGAAGTGAGAAAAATTAAGCCCATCCAATATTCTTAGTTTGGAGACGCCTCTGTTTTTATTACAACAGTAGCTGTCATTACTCACTACGAAATGGCAGTGCCGGATCTAGACAATTTTTGAAGGGGGGCAAAAGGAAGAAATGCCGCCCCCATATATATATATATATATATTAACCAGAAATAGCACATTAAAACTATATGCACATACATTTTTGACAAAAATTAGCGCAACAACATAAATATACATACGTATGTGCATATAAATTTTTATTAGCAAAAATTAATTAAATGATACCCCATATACGTTTTCAGTTTTTAAAAAATAGCATAATAACCGTAATGTTTGGAATGTTTTCAGGATCAGAAATAGCTAATTATTATCCTAACATAAAAATTTCGCTTTCATAAAAATCTTTTTTGACAATTTATTTTAAACTTATTAAAATTATAAGCATTTAAAGGCAAAAAAAGTAACGACATTTGGAGGTTATATGGTGGTGGGTAAATAAAGTAGATAGAAATGTACTTACCATTAAAAATAAATAATCGGAAAATGTCAGCAGAAAGATTTGTTCAAAAAACACATCAGCAGGAGAACATTAAATTTGGTCTGCAAACGCGGATTTTAGTGGTAAGATATATATGTAGATTTTGGTGGTAAATATAAACTCACTTATCACTAAAAACAAATAATCCGAATATATAGGCACTAGGCAGAAAGAAAAGTTTAAGAAAACAACCATTACGTTTTTGTACGAAAATTTGAAACATATCTTACACTGGACTGGAGAGGCTAAACTTGATAGATTTCAAAATTTAACTTCACTAGCCTTTTTTTCCGCAAAAGTTTTTGAGGCATTCTCACAACTGATTGTATTTGCTATGTCACTTGTGACGTGCCTGCACCGCAGGACGCACATGAGATAAAGGCAGATAGCAATGAGAGCACATGTCCGCGTAGCTCAGTTGGGAGAGCAACTTACTCCGGCGTGAGGGGACCCGAGTTCGATGCTCGGCGTGGACAAAACTGTGTTTACACATTGGCACCCGAACTTCCAGGATGACTCGGCTGTTAGATTTCTCGCAATGGTGTGATGTTCTTTCCGCACGGTGAGACAGGAAAAATGAGAATCCCTTCTTCAGTGCTTCGAAAAAAATAAAATGTGCGGGATGTTACGTTCCCCATACCAAATTGTCGGGGATTTCTCAAGTGCACGTTCTTCATGGGATGACTGCCTACAGCGACGCATGGTCCCGGTTGACCCGTGGGACATGCCCCACGGGTCAACCGGGACCATGTGTCGCTGTAGGTTTCGTGGTATGTAGTTCCGTAGTTAGGCCTTCGGCACCGACGAACGTGTGTGGCACTGAGCTTCCAATAGCACACGATCGTCCGCTAGAGACAATCATAACACCTTCGCTGCATCGTATTTTCCCTCAAAATATTCGTAAGTGAGAAAACAAACCTTTCCAACTGTGTGGAGACCTTCATCTTCGTGATGCGTTACGTTTTCCTATTATTAACACATTTCTGGTAATTTTACAAATGTCGGGTGTTTCACTAGGTAATCGCCCAAAGAATCAGTGATTTTTTGCAACACACTGTACTTAGAAACATGACATGAGGTTAACAACTTACCTTACTTCATGGGAATGTAGCACCATTCACAATAAATGCTGGAAATGTCCTCCACCGACACCCAAACACACTCGAACGCGAAGCTGCATATTATCGAAGGTCCTTTGCAGCATGTCCCCATCAATAGTCCGGATTGCTGCACTGATGTTGCTTTCTAAGTCTTCTAACGTGAGAGGCTTATTGCTGTAAGCACGATACTTCAAATATCCCCATAAGAAGAAATTGGGAAGAGTCAATTGGGTGAACGCGAGGTGGTCTTTGGAGATCACTTGGTCACCGAAGAAAGAAGAAATTTCATTCTTGCTCACAGAGGACGTGTGTCATGTAGCTCCATCTTGTTGTAAGTTCTCCATTGTCAAATCGATGTCGGTTAATTGGTCCACAAATTGTCTGAAAATGTTCACATATAACGCCCAGTTGACAACGCTCCTGAAGAAAATGGGTCCAATTATTCTGGTTCGGGACACAACACACCAAACACCGACTTTTGCAGGATGTAATTGGGTGGACTATCTGTACATCAGATGCGGGAGTTTTAGGAATTGACATACCCGTCTAAATGAAACCATGCTTCGTATGTGAAATCCAAAATGTTCGGAATTGCGAGTAAAAATGTCAAGAACCAGAGGCAGTACGACCCACGCTTTTCAAGATCCAGTTCTTGCAACTCTTACACAGCTGTCACACGGTACGGATGAAGCAATACTTTCTTCGTGGCTTAGTGACAGATGGAAACAGAATGCCCAGTTTCTTGTGAGAAACGTCGTAGTGACTTCGGTGATGCCATCAACCTGTGTTTCACCTCTTCGATTTTTTCTTCCGCTAAAAGAGGACGTCTGCCTCTGTATTGGTTCAAACCACTGCCCCCGGTTTCAAATTTCTTCTCTAACCTGGCGATGTAACGTTTGTCTGGTGCTTTTCTTCCCCAAAACTTCTCCAGGAATTCACGCTGTGTTAAATTTATAGCCTTTGTTATCCAATAACTTTTCACAATGAACACCCGCTCAGCAACGGTGTACACAGTCATCCTAAACGAAGTTCAACGATACAGTGAAACACGCAGATTGCCTTCGGACGGAATTAGTGTGCTCGGCCATCTGATGGGGTGACGTCCCAATGAGTCATCGCCTTATCAGGGAATCACTCCGCGCATTTTTCAAGGATCAAGGTCACTTGTAAACCAAACGTCGTGTTTCTATGTAGAGTGGGAAGAAAACAATAGCTGGTTCTTTGGAAGGACTGTATAATCCCCAAAACCTAAATTTAAAAGAGATAAACCGCGATTATATGACGAAAAATAAGGTATTTTTGGTGGATGATGGAACAGTTTTTACCGCAGCACTGGCTGTTACCTTGTTTCCGCCCACATGATTACCGAATCGGGTGAACTGAAACAAAAACCACTTCTGCATTTTTATGGAACGTGGATATAGCATTACATCAAGAGATAGACAGTCAATCTACGACGATGAAAGAAAACCAGTTCTCACTTTTGTCATCCTTTGATATCTCACAGAGCATAATTTCCGAAAGGAGTGGAAGCACTTCCCCAATTTTGATATTCAACCCAGCTACGTGTATGTGTCTTTAATTTTAAATATATAATTTTAAGATCATTTCGAGAGACCAGTTTATTCTCCTGCCATTTTCACTCTCAGATGATGATATTTGCCCTTTAGTAATGATTGCAGAACATTATCTGGTCCTGTAAATTTTTTTTTTATTTTTTATTGGAGGTTTAACGACCACCGTGAGCAACTCAATGGGCTATAAGCAGTCGCCCGTCCCTAATTTAGGGTCACTGACTCCAGGGAAGGGAGAAAGCCAGTACCGTAAGACAAACACAACATCCATGCCTCACCGGGATTCGAACCCGGATTCCTTTCGGACGAATGAACAGAGGCTTAGACAGTGCGCCACCGGGGCGGGGATGCCCTGTAAATTTGCATAAATCGACCTAAATTCTCGTGAATTTTTCTTCAAATATTCTTTAATCACTGTATGTGCAAGTAACTTTTCATGTAGCCAGTGGCAAAAGTATCCAAATGTGGAGCATCGATGTCAAATATTAAAAAAAAAAAAAAAAAGATTGGAACGACAGAATAATAGTAGTAGTTAAAGAGGGACGCAACGTCAGCGGAGGAATCAGGATTTCTTCCTTGACACCTAATCGAGTTGTTTGATTCTGCACATTTGAACCTATGGGCTACCTTCTGATTTCCCTCCAGTTCGAACGCTATATATTATTTACTTGGGCGAATTAGCCTTAGGCCTAAAAAGTTTTATCCCATAACAGATAAAGAATTTTTTAAGTGATTTTGTTTCATGAAAAATTTCAGACTGAAGATAAAAGGCAGCCCCTGTGACCAAACAGTCAGAAGCGCAGGCTTCTGGCAAATCATCCTAGCTCAAGTATCGGATGGTGCATTAGCTTGTTCTACGGTGCAGATTCAGTCTCTTCCCTGGAACTGGAACCAGTAAACCTAAATTAGGGACGGACGACCCTTTTAGCCTTAGATGTTCATAGGGTTCGTTAAGCACCCAAACAAACAAACAAGTGTTAACTGCATGTAGAAATATCCATGAAAAAAAAAAAAATGAGAGAGAAAGATGACACTGAATTTTCGGATGTAATGAGCACGCCTTTTGAATCCGTTCTGACGCAAATTAAATTTATCAAAGCTATTCAAAGGCAATGGAACCGGTATGGAAAACAATAATATCTTACCGAAGAAAGAAGTTTTTCAATCGGGTTTTTAATCTCGCAGATATTTCTAAAAAAGGAATCATGAACTTACGCCCTCTGGTTGCAGACTTTTGCGTTAAGAAAAATTTGAATTTATATGAGAATCATTTCGCAGCGGAAATGCTCTCCAACAAAGAAAGAATTTTTCAAATCGGACTCTCCGAAGCAGAGATATGGACAAATATAATGTAGGCATCTATGCCCCCTGGCGGGAAAGCCATGCATTATTTTAGGAAGAAAGTATTCTCAAAAGGTTTTTCGATGTGAGCTGTATCGGTCCAAGAAAAAACAATTTTAGTCGAGTTTCAGGAGCTCAGATTTTGCTGAAAATACATCAGAAGCAGAAATTAACACTTATGTCCTCTGGTAGCCAAACCATTCTGTACCAAATATTAGAAATTATATGAAAAACACTTCCCATCAGGAGCTGTATGCGACGCAGGAATAATTTTCCAAATTGGAGTTTTAGAAGCAGAAATATCGGAGGAGACGCAATTTGCCTTTGTGCACCTGGCGGAAAGTTTATGAATTACTAGAAAATTTTGAAATTATATGAAAAACATGCCACACCGGAAACTATTCAATAAAGAAAGAATTTTTCAAATACACTGCCGGACAATTGCTAAGGACGGATGACAATAGCAATAATAGCAACCATAAAATGGAAGGCAAGAAAAAGTGGAAATTAGCATAAGTGCGGGATACAGTAAGACGTCTTGTGCGTATGCAAATTTTGGATTGCCGAACTTGTTCGTGACGTCATAGCGCTGATAAGAGATATAAAGGATTTAACGCGTATTGACCGTTGTTGCTCGAACGCAAAGTTGAAATGGAAAAAATCAATTGACGAACTTGCAATTTTCAGTATGTCTTCCCGACATCACCTAGATGATTTTACGCGTGGCCGTATTTTTGGCAAGATTGAAGAAGGGCCAAAAATAACAGATGTTGCCAGGGAGTTCAACGTCAGCCGCAGTGTTGTTTCAAGGCTTTGGAAATCATTTCAAGCAAATGAAGAGTGTAGCAAACGTCACGGGGGAGGTCGTGTTCGCAGTACGACACCTGCAGAAGATCGGTACATAGTGCTATAAACAAAAAGACACCGGCGGAGCACAGCTAGTGAGGTAGCAAATCAGTTTATGGCTGCTACTGGCAAGCGGATCTCCCGAAAAACTGTCGCCACACGTTTGCATGAAGGAGGACTATACGTCTGCCGTCCTGTTGTGTGCATCCGATTGCCCAGACGTCACCGTACCGCCCGTTTGCAATGGTGCCATCAACATCGCAAATGGACTGATAACGACTGGTCTGCTGTCCTCTTCTCAGATGAGAGTAGATACAGTCTATCGTCTGATTGTCGACGACAACTGATCTGGCGTGATAGTGGTACTGCATATTGTCCAGCAAACATACAGAAAAGGGACCGATATCCGACATGTAGTGTCATGGTATGGGCTGGCATCATGATCAATGGCCGTACGTCCCTCTATGTGCTTCCAACTGTGACTGTGACTGGCCAACGATACATTAATGGTATTCTGCTACCTCATGTTCGAATGTTCCGTGGTGCTGTCGGTGATAGATTCATTTTCATGGACGACAACGCAACATGTCATCGAACAGTCGCTGTCCAGGAGTGTCTTGAGAGCGAGGATATTCAACGCCTCGTATGGCCAGCACGTTCTCCAGATCTGAATCCAATTGAAAATGTGTGGGATGCTTTGGGGAGGAGTCTTGCTGGTCGCCAATGCCCTCCAATAAACAAGGACACCCTCATCCGTGCACTGACAGAGGAATGGGATAAATTACCCTAACAGCTGCTTGATAATGTTGTGCAAAGCATGACACGACGTGTGTAATCTTGCATCGCTCTCCATGGTGGCCATATCCCGTATTGACATCTTACGCCGGAACGCCTGCGGACGATAATTGCATTTTTTTCGCGTTTACGTATTCTGCACAAAATGGCCTGTTTGTCCCTTGAACACGTTCCAAAGCCTTCTGGATTTCAGAGCACAATAAATTGTCTTTCTTGTAATGTCCTGGCATTCTGACATTATTTTATTTCACTTGGCATCGAACCACACTTACTTTTTTATGCGCTATATAGCCGTTTATGATCCGTCCTTAGCAATTGTCCAGCAGTGTAGGACCATTAGGAGCAGAAATGTTGACAAAAATATGATATACATCTACACCCCTGGCGGAGAACATGCAATATTTTAAGAAGAAAATATTCCGAAAAGGTTCATCGACGTGATTGGCATCAGTCCACGAACGTTGTTTTTTTTTTAATCGAGAGTTTAGAAGCTCAGATTTTATGGCAAATACATCAGAAACAAAAGTTAACACTTACGATCCCTGGTGACCAAAGTATTCTTTACCAAAAATTAGAAATTATATGCAAAAGATTTTCCAGCGGAAGCTGTACTCACTTAAGAAAAAAAATTTCAAAGCGGAGTTTTAGAAGAACAGATATCGGGGAAAACGTAATTTACTTTTACGCCCCCTAGCGGAAAATTTATGCGTAACTTGAAAAAGTGACTATACCTACAATACTCTTCAACATAAATGGAATTGAAAGACAAAATAATTTTTTCAATCGGATGTTTCGAAGCAAATATACGGAATAAAATGTATTTTGAATTCGATATCATCTGCATTTACGTCCTCTAGCGGCGAAACTATGACCATCGTAAAAAAAAAAAGAACGAAATAAAGGATAATCATTCGGATATTTCAAGCTTCCCAATGCAAAAAGATTTTTTCAAATCGGATTTATAGTTACAGAGATATGGTGTCTACAGACAGACGGACGAACAAACCGATAACATAAGCACGATCTTTTTTACAAAAGACATGCTTAAAAAAAAAACAAGAATGATGACATCGAATTTTCCGTTATAATGAGCACGTCTTTTAAAAACTTTTCGACGCGAAAAAAGTTCATTTAATTTATTCAAAGTCAATGGAACCGGTTAGAAAAAAATCAACTGGGTTTCCATAATCAATAAAAACATCCAGAAATAAAAACTGCTACTTACTTCCACCAGGGCTAAAAAGTATGTTACGAAAATTAATAAATGACGCCCAAAAGCTATTAGAGACAAAGAGATTTTCAAATAGAACAGTTAAAAGAAGAAATATAGAAGGAACCATGATGTAACTCTATGCCTTCCAGAGGATGAATTTTGCATAATGGAAAAGTTGAAAATAGGCGAAAAATATTTTTCATGGCAAAAGCTATGCTAAGGAAAAAGAACTTTTCAAATATGTCTCCCGGAAGCAGAGATAGCGAGAAAAAGGTTTTGAAATTTACGCCCCTTCCGGGAAATCTTTGCATCATTTAAAAAGAATAATGCTCCTCATCTCTATTGTAGCTAATGGCATACAGTACAGAAGAAATGTATCAATAGGGTTTGTAGAAGCGAAGATACACCTGCAAACTAAAGTACACAAACAACACCCAGCGACAGAACTGTGGACCATAAAACTCCTCATATACTAACCCAAAGTGTTCCACAAGATAAATTGCATCCGGTGTTGAACGATTTTTTCAAATCGCACTTGTAAAAGCACAGACATTGAGAAAAGCAGGTTAAGCATTTACGCCACCTAGCGGCGAAATTGCGCATTATTTTGGGAAGAAAATAGACACAAAGAGTTTTTACAGTTAGTAGTATCTGACCAAAAAAGAAGTTTTTCAGTCGGGTTTTTAGTCCAGCAGATATTGCAGTAAAAAGAAACGTGAGCTTACGCCCTCTGGGGGGCAGACCTGTACGTTAAGAAAGATTTGAAATTATGTGAGAAACATTTGACACAGAAAACGCTCTCCAGTAATGAATTTTTCAAATCGGACTCTTAGAAGCAGAGATATCAACAAAAAGAAGGTATACATCTACGCCCCCGCGGAGAAAACATGCGTTACTTTAGGAAGAAAATATTCCGAAATCGTTTCTCGAGGTGAGCGGTATATGTCCAAGAAAGAATTTTTGAATCGATTTTTAGAAGCTCAGATTTTACAGCAAATACATCAGAAGCAGAAATTAACAATTACGCCGCCTGGTGACCAAACTATTCTTTATCAAATATTAGAAATTATATGCAACAAAACATTTCATCGAGAGCTGTATCCAGTGCAAGAAGAATTTTTCAAATCAGAGTTTTAGAAGCAGAGATATCGGGGGAAACGTAATTCACCTTTATTCCCTCTAGCGGAAAATTGTTGCCTTACTTGAAAAAGAAACTGTACCTAAAATAGTCTTCGATATAAATGGCATCGAAAGGTAAAATATTTTTTTCAATCGGATATTTAGGAGCAAATATGTGAAATAAAATGTATTTTTAATTCGATATCACCTGCACTTACGCCCTCCAGCGGCGAAATTGTACATCGTAAAAAACCGTAGTGCACGGATCGCCATTCTCACATTTCAAACTTTCCAATGCAAAACGAATTTTTCAAATCGAACTAATAGTTGCGGAGGTATGACGTCCACAGGCAGACCGACGGACGGACAAAGTGATAACAGAAGCACGATCTTTTTTTACAAAAAACGTGCCAAAAAGAAAACAAGTATTGTCTATTACAAGATCAGTTCCTTTCCAACGAAACATAAATGAAAGAAAAGAACGAAAATAGCTAAAACATTTATTTATAATGCACAGTAAATCACGTCCAAAATATGTGTCATAATGTTTGCTTTGAAATATACGTTCACTGGCAAGGAAACGCCAAAACCTACGTGAAATCTTGTCATTAAATGAATTTTAAGTAGTGTTCTTTGAAACATTAAAACCAGCGTGATTGCTATGTTACGCATAGTTAAACAAAAATTTTCTGCACTTTTGCACCAGAGCTAAAACAAAAATATCGCCATTTTGCTTTTTTAGTCATTTAGAGTAATATTTTTTTTCAGGTCATTAAATGTTGTGAATTTAAATTATTTATAAATAGTTCATTTTAATCGAATGTCTGCAATAGTTCACATGGTTCAAGTCATATTTCTGATATATAGTCATCAAAACTATGAAAGTGTTTATCATTATACCGTAAATTCTGTTGCATAAGTGTGTGAAGATTTTCAATGTTGAGCGAACATATTAGGCTTAACATTATAATAAAACTATGAAAAAATTGTTGACTTACGTACTCTTGTTCACTTTTCCATCTGTATTAACAACTTTCATTAGTTATCTGGAGTTATTCCCTGGGAGACGGAGAAGTTCGGTCTGTTATCAACCAGATAAAAAATTACGAGGAACAATGACAGAAAAAGAAACATTTTATACTAAACGATGATGATATTAAATACAAAATCTCAAATGACTCATCTGAACACTACGGGAATGCACTGAATTCCTCTGTATCCAATGCATTTCAGCACATAGACACCATTATGAGGAACTAGGAGTTTTGAGCTTCAGCTCCATCCACAATTGCTGAGCTTCTACTCGTGAATGAATGGTATCTTACAGTTTGTTAGTTAGTTACAAGAAGGCCTGACTCGACCGAGCTTGAGCGGAAGCTCTCTACAGCCTTTGAGATGACCTATGAAAGCTGGAATCATTGCTTATTCTAAATATTTCCCCCAACGCCAGAAGGGTGCTTGTTACCTACTGTACGGTATCTACTTAGGGCTTGCAACTAAGCGTAGTTAATCTAAGCTAGGTTGCAAGCCAAAAGATGTAATGCAGCTTATTCACCTTGCATTGCATCATGGGAAGAAAGTCTGGTGCTTGCGGACCAACAGCAATTTGTTTACGCTTGTCTTAGCATTACTAAACCAAGGCTGAACTGGATCCTAACAGGCTGTAACATTACCGTTGAAGACAATAGACTTTTGGTGATTGGCCAGTGGGCGTTAGGGACGATTTCAGCCGTTAGATGGCACTGCGTCCCAAGGTATAAACACCTCAGTTTCTGCGTTGTTTGAATTGCGGGATTGTGTATGTTCGTCGTTTTTTCTTGTTTCTTTTAAAAAAAAACCTTCTAGTTTTAAAACCAAACTGTTGTTTTCACAACAAAATCCAACCCATTGTCAAAATGGTTTACTGCTGTGTGCCGATGTGCACATCTTCTAAGAAGAAAAACGCGGGATTTTCATTCCATGAGTTTCCCTTAAATCAGAACCTAAAGCAACTGTTGCTAAAAGAAATATCTCGTCAGGATTTTGTTCCAAATGACAAGTTACCTTCAACTGTTGTTTGTGGTAAGCATTTTCATTCTGATAATTACGAACGTAGTTCAATTTTAGAAAAAAACCTCAGCTATATAAACTCATATTAAGTAAAATAGTAGGTAAATGTGTAGATTTGCGTTTTAAATTATTTCGTCGGAAAAATATCAGTACTTCGGAAAAGTGCGACGTACAGGTTTTAGATTGTGAAAATTAATGGCAAATGGTGCAGAAATTTTCTGTTTCAAATGTCTTTTAAAGATTTTTATCGTAACATTTACCTGTACGTTCGATACGTTAGGCCTACTTTTCACAGTATTGAACTTGCAGGTAAATGTTACGAAATTTTTTTAAAAGACATTTAAAGTACGAAATTTCTGCACCATTTGCCATTGATTTCCACACTCTAAAACCTGTACGTCGCACTTTTTCCAGGTACTAACACTTTTTCCAGGTTCCGACGAAATAATTTAAGACGCTAATCTACACATTTACCAAAATCTCGGCCCTAGATCGTTGAAGAATAAAGGAGGAATGAGATTTACACATCAATTACACCAGTTCCTACAGAAAAATTCTCTTGCCCAAGTACTACGAATTCAGAATACAAATATCCATCTGTTAATTTTAAAGTGAAAAAAATAAAATCTGAAATGTAAATAATGATACGGAATCAGTTTGTTAATGCGAACAACGTCAATAGATGGCGCTGCGTCCCAACTCATCTTTTCTGTCTTCGCTGTTTTTGCTTAATGTTACAGCCTGATATGATCGAGTTCAGCCTTGACTAAACAAAGACTTCCGTTGTAGCTGAGCGATTCCTAATACAAATCGCTATGGCCACAATGGAAGTCTAACGATTCTTATTATGTTCTTGTTAAGATTACAGGTTATGAGTACAAACCCTTTAACATAAAATCTATAGAGGAAGGGACAATTTTTCATAAATTTCCTCTCAAAGAACCCGAACTTTTAAATGAAATGACTGCGGAATATGAAACGGGAAGATTTCTGTTCCAATGCATATTCCAAGATATGCTATTTTCACGTTTTTCGGGAAGATTCTGTATATCATTCACTGCGAATGGGAGGCAGTTAAAAATGAACAGTGTTCCCACATTGTGTAGTGTCAAGAGAGGTGGGAAGCAGAGAACTGGATAGATTGCTTCTGCCTTAATTTCGGCTTTGAGCTATCCACGTGTAAAGAAAGTTTCCCTAGCATCTCCAAAAAAAATTACATAAAACAAACATCGAGTACGAATTTGTCCTAACGCCTATTTTGCATCCTTGATCTGCTCTTTTAAAGATACTAATTATGGCTCTTCCATCATGAAGTTTTATCGATCTATCCGATAATCCAAGATGTTAAGATTCTCAAAATTAGTCAACGATAAGACGTAATGACAACATTACATTACCAGCCATGTTAGTCCTCATGCCGTGATTGTGACGTCACATGAATAAGCTCCGTAGTAATTTTTATTGGATTTTATTTTATTTTTATTTTTTTAGAGCCCAATTTTTTACTACATTTGACTGGAACTTTATACTGAACAATTTAGAAACTAAAAAAAAAAAAAAAAAAAAAAAAAAAGAGAGAGAAAGAAAAACGCGCAACAAGCTGTTAAATCAGCTAGTCACCAAAGTAAACCTGGCTGTCCTATCACGATTTGTTTTCGTACTAACACAAAAAAAAAAAAAAAAAAGAGAACACAAACAAAAAAGGGAGGCAAGGATCAGTAAAATGTAAACTAATCTGAATGTGTTACCTAATAGCAGTTAGCCACCCCGGTGGCGCAGTGGTCTAAGCGATGGCCTCTGATCATTCGTCCGTAAGGGGTCCGGGTTCGAATCCCGGTGAGGCATGGATGTTGTGTTTGTCTTACGGCACTGGCTCTCTCCCTTCCCTGGAACCAGTGACCCTAAATTAGGGACGGGCGACTGCTTATAGCCCATTGAGTTGCTCACGGTGGTCGTTAAACCTATCAAAAAAAAAAAAAACTACAATAAAAAAAAACAGCAGTTATTACATTACATCAGTCATTGAAACAATATAAGAAGGTGGCGTAGTGGTCTAAGCTCTTGCTTCTAGCCATTCGTCCACGATGGTGTCTGAGTTTGAATCCCAGTGAGGCATGGATGGTCTTACGTCGCTGGCTCTCTCCCTTCCCAGGAACCAAGGAGGTCATTATTTTTATTGGAGGTTTAACGACCATCGTGAGCAACTCAACGAGCTATAAGCAGTCGCCTGTCCCTAATTTAGGGTCACTGGTTCCAGGGAAGGGAAAGAGCCAGTGCCGTAAGACAAGCACAGCATCCATGCCTCACCGGGATTCGAACCCGGACCCCTTACGGACGAATGGTCAGAGGCCATCGCTTAGACCACTGCGCCACCGGGGCGGCGCAAGGAGGTTAGAATAAGATATCTGGAGATGCTCTAGTTAATGGAGCAGTACCACTTTGCGTGAAGCCTATAACCACAAGGGACTGCATCAAAGTGTGGGAAAGCTGATGGTTTTCAAGGCAAAGCATTTTGTGTTGGTCGAATCGCCTTCTTTTGTCGCAAATGTTCACAATTTTGCATTGTAGCTTGTTGCCAATGTGTGAGAAAATGCTGAATTTATAAAATTCTTAATTATTTTCAAGCTCTTTCCCATTTTTATTTTAAATGGAAATACACGAAAGTTAGTGCGAATTCTAAAGAAAACATAACGCTGAAATTGAAAAATTCACTGTTATAAGAAGTATAATTCATTCCGGTTTGATATTAGCACGGTTTCTGGAACCAAATCCACACAATTCCAAAATACACGCAGTTGAAATTACTTACGTTACGTATCATGTAAACAACGTCAAATTCCCACACATTGCGGCTTCACGGTTAAGAGATTCAGGGCATCTCCAGAAGTATTATTCTAACCTCCTTGCGCCGTCCCGGTGGCGCAGTGGTCTAAGCGATGGCCTCTGATTTTTTGTCCGAAAGGGGTCCGGGTTCGAATCCCGGTGCGGCATGGATGTTGTGTTTGTCTTACGGCACTGGCTCTATCCCTTCCCTGGAACCAGTGACCCTAAATTAGGGACGGGCGACTGCTTATAGCCCATTGAGTTGCTCACGGCGGTCGTTAAACCTCCAATCAAAAAAAAAATAACCTCCTTGCCTGGAACCAGTGGCCCTAAATTAGGAACGGTCGGCTGCTTATGGCCCATAGAGTTGCTAACGGTGGAAGTTATACCTCAAACAAAAAAATTACACTGAATAGTTCAGAAGTCGAAATACACAAAATATAGAATTCATGGCCTTGCCTACTCGAACAAAAAATGAAGAAATCCCACAAAATGCCAAGTTCAAACCCAGAATATTAGCAATAAAATTCGAAATCCCAGTAAAAAATATATTCACATCACACACTCAGAATAACTACAAGAGTAGACTAAAAGCGCCACCCGACGCAAAAAAAAAAAAAAAAAAAAAAAAAAAAAATTAAATAAATAAAAAAAAGAGAAATGTACTACTTACCAGCGTAGTAATTCCTGGCTTAAACATTGCTTTCTTCTCATCGGGCAGACCGTAGATAGGGTCTCCTCGCGGTTAATCGAGTCAGGCAGTAACAAAGATATTTAAGATACCCCATGATTACACCCAATGCAGGCTCTCTTACGTGATGCCGCGGAAATGTTTAGCAAACGGCCCCATTCTTTAAAGACTATAAATAAAATGGCTCATTTTTGATGCACTTTTCCTCTCTCTTTTTCCCTTTGCTCCTTTTCGTTTTTTGTTGATTTAATTCACCTTTTATTAGAGGTTCGCAGAGTGTGGCAAGATGAAGATGGTTAAAATAATACTTCTGGAGATGCCCTGGTCTCTTAACCGTGAAGTTTCAGCTGTGTGTATTTTGGAATTGCGTGGTTTGGGTTGCAGAAGTCGTGTTAATGTCAAACCGAAATGAATTATACTTTATGCACGAGTGAAGTTTTCAATTTTAACTTTATGTTTTGTTTTGAATTCTCACCAACGTTCATATATTTCAATTTAAAATAAAAATGGGAAGGAACCTCAAATTAATTAAGAATTTTATAAATCCAGCAATTTCTCACACATCGACAGCAAGTTACGATGCAAAATTAGAAACATTTGCGACTAAAGAATATAATTCGGTCAACACAAAATGCGTTGCAATAGCCTTGGAGATCACCAGCTTTTGCACACTTTAACAGCCGTCACTGGCGGTTTTGGCTTCACGCCATAGGCGCAGCTAAATGGGGGTACAGGAGGAACGTGTACCCCCTGCTTTTGCTACCAAAAGCAGCAAAAAAAAATAGCATTTTAATCGTACAAATAAAAATTTCATTCGGGACTTTTTCTTTCTCTTTTTTTTTTAAACGCACAGTATAAGAGTAAGACTACGAGACAAACTTCAACACGAAGAATAATTGCAGATTGCGTTTGGCTGGTAGAAAGTGCCTGACCTTGACGGAATGACTATGCAGAATTACAAGGTAAGGGGGACATTTTTTTGTACTAAATAAGATCAGATCATATGTAGAAGATTTTAGGAAGGAGTGTCTGGCCCCAGGTCTTAAACAACCCTTAGAAATAAGAAGCTAGGAGATTTAGGCTAGAGTGCCGGATAGGAGAGTGAGACGGAAGCGAGGCAGAAAGGAGCCGGGGAGCCAGTACCCGGGGTCAGACGGCTTATCGTGCCCACCCGAAGCACGGCGGATATTTAGTGGTTCGAGCGTTCGTACCTGCCTGGGATCGAACCTGAGTTTCCCCCATGGCAGTCACGATTGTTGACCACTAGGCCATCCGCTGCCCTCTTTGTACCAAAGACAACCGCTTCTGGCTTTAAACGGAGTGAGAGGGCAGGTTAGATAAAGTTCACTTAGAGAGGGAAGTGGCAGAGTGGGGGTGAAATGAACGCTGACAAATTTCTACGGAGCAGAATCACATGGAGCCGGCCGGAGAGGGACTAATTTCCCTTCCTGTCTGCCTGTCTGAACCCCAAATCCGAAAAAAAAATTCAAGGTGTCAGTCGCTGCACCCGAAATGACCGCTTCCCTTAATCCGGTCGTAGTCAGTTTCAGACTTCAGGTCACACAGGAAAGAAATTGTTTTCTGGCGTTTGATGGCGAACGTAAAGAGCGGTTCCCTCATGACGAAATTGTTCAGTTAAACAGAAAACCGCATGCAGCTTTTGTCAAACAGTTCATGTCGGCTTGCCTGGGTCTGACCCTACAAGAGTTTCTAATCAGGGTTTCGTGGTTCTTCGATTTCGTGTTGTGCTGTAATTTATGTCTTTAAAATGAAAAACAGGCAAAAATCTTTGGTTGATTCGTTCTCGAAGCCTAAAAAACAAATTAGTTGAAATTGAGAAAGTTCAGGATGTGCTCCTGATTCATTGAAAAAAAATGAGCCGAAGGTTTTGCAGCCAAATATTTCTTTCGATGATCTGATAAAGAAAAGCATTTCATCTATCCAGCAACCATAGCACGGCGATCCGGAATTTCTTTTAGTCTAAACCTTGAAGAACAGTTTTGACTTTTCAAAACAATTGGCATGTAAAATTTCCGTGGTTGCAATAAATTCAAAACCATGGTGTTGTGTGTTATTTCTGCACAAAACTTTGTGAAAACAATCTTAATGTTCTTCTTCCAAAGTCACAAGAAATCACTTTCAGGACATCTTGTTTTAGTAATTGGAAAAAAGCTATCGAAAATTCCACGCCCACGCTTGTGTTTTGCAACTAAAGCATATTGCACAATCAGAACAGATTGAATCCCAATTATCCACTCTATCTAAACAACAGCAGCAAAAAGCCCGTCTTTGCTTAGAGACTGTAGTATCGAGCTTAAAATACCTCTGCAGACAAGGTTTGGCGATCCGAGGTCATAGACATGATGAAGGGAATTTCATGAAACTTCTGGAATTCAGGTGTGGCGATGTCTCTGAACTGAAAGAATGGATGTGTCGTAAAAAACATTTACCAGCTGGGAAATTCAAAATGAAATTTTGAAAATGTTTGCTGGCCAAATAATACGTAAAATCTGTTCAGAAATCAATGGGCTAGTTTATCCTGTATTTTCCATTATTGTAGACGGCACGCATGACATTACTGGGAAAGATCAGCTGTCAATATGTATTAGATACGTTGATAAAAGCCTAACAGCAAGAGAGGAATTTATTGGATTTTACCTGGCGGAAGAAACAACGTGACAAACATTTAGTGAAATAATTCTCGATACCCTTCGTCGGTTGCAACTACCGATAAATCTGTTAAGGGGACAAGCTTATGACGGCGCTGCAAATATGTCTGTAGAATATAACGGTACACAAAGAGTTATATCAGACATACAGCCACTGGCGCTATTTGTTCACTGTGCAGCCCACTGCTGCAATCTTGTTACTGCAGCTGTTTGCTTCAGCTGCCCTGCATTAAAATCATCTTTACAGTTAGTTAATGAAATAGATGTTTTATTTGGGCAAAGTGAAAAATTTAGAGTTTTATTTGAAAGCATTGCCATAAGCAATTCCGGTTCATTCACTACACTAACACCTCTCTGCCCGACACGTTGGACTGTTCATTTGGTTGCAGTTCAGGCAATTCTTACTCAGTATGAATTAGTGTTACATGCTTTGGAGGAAATGGCCGATCACCACCACATGCGAGCATCAACCCTTTTAGAAAGACTTAGAAAGCGATCTTCAGCTGTTGGTATGTGTTTCGTAGAAGAAATAATGCAGCCGCTGCAAGTACTGAATAAATCCTTACAAGGCCAAACCCAAACGGTCTCTGGCATGATTAAATCAGTAGAAATTGTTGAAGCTACGCTGGAACGTTAAAGAAACGAAAGTTCTTTTAAAATTGTGTTCGAGAGAGCAATGAATATTATTGATTCGATGAATCTGGATCCCCTTGAATTATCAAGGCTCAGAAATCCCCGAAGCGCTTTTACGAAAATGTAGAAAATTACATAGCTAGAAACCCAGAGAAATATTACAAAATACAGTTTCTACAAATTTTGGACACAGCAAACGTTCAACTTACTGCACGGTTCCACCAAAAGGGGATCATTAAATATGGAGATCTGGAAGATTGTCTGATGAAAGGTGTGACACATCAGAGCATAGCTTCATATCCGGAGTTTGACAAAAGTTTTCTTATAGCTCAACTTGCAATGTTCCGTCAGCATTATAAATACTCAACAACAGCTGAGGCTGTCCAGATTATTAAGGACATGCTACCGGAAGTAAAAAAGTTGTTCAGCGAAGTCATTCATTTAATTCGTCTCCTACTGACAGTGCCAGCATTTACAGTGAAGCTGAAAGAAGCTTTAGTACCTTAAGAAGACTAAAGACCTAATAAGAAGCAGAACGTCCCAACAGTGACTGAATGCCGTAGCTGTTTGCCATGTACATCAAGAAGCACTTGATAGTGTGAACATTAATGAAGTAATGAAAATATTTTCTGAAAAGCATGAAGAGCACAGACGAGTGTTTGGGAAATGGTAATATGTACAGAACTTAACGGAATCTCAAACCTGTAAAATCACTCACTGTACTGCAGTTAACACTAACAGCCAAGCCAAGTGAGCAAAGTAAGTTTTCTAAAATTGATTTTTGTTTAAAAACACTAGTTAAAAACCCCATAAAATAAAATTATGGGATCACTTCCCTCCCATAAAACTTGTTGGATCACTCCGCTCATCTCTATTACTCAAAAGTTATCTAAAGAAGGAACTGTTGAAAGGATATTTAACAAGAAAGATGACACCGAATTTTCGGGCGTAATAAGCACGTCTTTTGAATCCGTTCTGGCACAAATTAAATCTATCAAAGCTATTCAAAGTCAATTAAACCGATATGGAAAACAATAGAATCTAACGGAAGAAAGAAGTTTTTCAATCGGGTTTTTAATCCCTCGGATATTGCTGTAAACGGAATCATGAGCTTACACCCTCTGGTTGCAGACTTGTGCGTTAAGAAAAACATGAATTTATATGAGAAACATTTCGCACCGGAAACGCTCTCCAACACAAAAGTAATTTTTCAAATCGGACTCTTAGAAACAGAGATGTCGACAAAATTAAAATGTGACTTTACGTCCTCTGGTGGGAAAACCATGCATTATTTTAGGAAGAAAGCATTCTCAAAAGGTTTTTCCATATGAGCACTATCGGTCCAAGAAAAAAAAAATTAGTCGAGTTTT
Source organism: Macrothele yani (assembly GCA_039090855.1). Taxonomy (NCBI): domain Eukaryota; kingdom Metazoa; phylum Arthropoda; class Arachnida; order Araneae; family Macrothelidae; genus Macrothele; species Macrothele yani. The sequence continues at coordinate 1,257,428 of CM076995.1, read as the reverse complement.
CAGGAGCCCAGATTTTGCTACAAATACATCAGAAGCAGAAATTAATACTTATGCCCCCTGGTGGCCAAACCATTCTTTACCAAACATTAGAAATTATGTGAAAAATATTTTCCATCAGGTCTTGTATGCGATACAGGAAGAATTTTTCAAATCGAAGTTTTAGAAGCAGAAATAACGCCGAAAACGCAATTTACCTTTGCGCCCCTTAGCGAAAAGTCTGACTTACATGAAAATTTTGAATTTATAGGAAAAACATTTTGCATCGGAAACACTATCCAACAAAGGACGATTTTTTCAAATCGGACTCCTAGAAGTAGATATATTGACAAAAATAAGATATACATTTACGCCCCCTGGCGTAGAAACCATGCATTATTTCAAGAAGGAAATGTTCCTAAAAGGTTTGTCGACATGAGTAGTATCGGTCTACAAACGACGTTTTTTTTTTTTTTTCGAGAATTTAGAAGCTCATATTTGCTGCAAATACATCAAAAGCGGAAATTAAGATTTACGCCCCCTGGTGGCCAAACTTTTTTTTTTTTTATAAAAATTAGAAGTTATGTGCAAACGATTTCCCATTAGGAGCTGTATCCGGTGCAGAAAGAATTTTTCAAATCGGAGATTTAGAAGCAGAGATATAGGGGTAAACGCAATGTAACTCTACGCCCCCTATGGGAAAGTCTATGAATTACTTGAAAATTTTGAAATTATGTGAAAACCATGTCACACTGAAAACACTATCCAACAAAGAAGTAATTTTTCAAATCGGACTCCTACACGTAGATATATTGAAAAAAATAAGATATACATCTACGTCCCTGGCGGAGAAACTATGGAATATTTTAAGAAGAAAATATTCCGAAAAGGTTTATCGATGTGAGTGGCATCAGTCCAAGAAAGAATTTTTTCAATCGATATTTTAAAAGCTCATATTTTATGGCAAATACATCAGAAGCAAAAATTAACACTTACGCCCCCTGGTGGCCAAAGTATTCTTTACCAAAAATTTGAAATTATATGCAAAAGATTTTCCATCAGGAGGTGTATCCGCTGAAGAAAAAAAATCAAATCGGAGTTTTAGAAGAAGAGTTATCGGGGAAAATGTAAGTTACTTTTACGCCCCCTAACGGAAAATCTATGCGTAATTTGAAAAAGTGACTATATCTAAAATACTCTTCGACATAAATGGAATCGAAAGATAAAATATTTTTTTCAATCGGATGTTTGGGAGCAAATATGTGGAATAAAACGTATTTTTGAATTCGACATAATCTGCATTTACGCCCTCTAGCGGCGAAATTGTACATCGTAAAAAAAAACGAAATAAAGGATCATCATTCGCATATTTCAAGCTTCCCAATGCAAAAAGAATTTTTCAAATCGGACTAATAGTTGCAGAGATATCGTGGGTACAGACGAACGGACGGACGGACAAACGGGTAACATAAGCACGATCTTTTTTTACAAAAGACGTGCTAAAAAAGGGATTGCAATACGCATACGGACTATAAATTGATTAGCTGTTGATTAAAACCAGATATTTCTATAAAATGGAAAATACAAAATGTTGAGCGAGTTCTTAGTAAAAAGAAAAAAATTGCAATAAAATAAAAGGCTGTTTTCCTGTGTGTGTGTGTGTGTGTGTGTGTGCCCCCCCCCCCCTGCCACTATCTTCACAATACAATTGTGCCAGTGCTTCACGCAAAGTGGTACTGCTCCATCAACAAGGACATCTCCAGATATCTTATTCTAACCTCCTTGATGAGAACTGGCTAATTTAATTTGATCTAGAAAGTTTCCGGGTCGTATTCTTGTTCTTGTTCTTGATTGGAGGTTTAACGACCACCGTGAGCAACTCAATGGGCTATAAGCAGTCGCCCGTCCCTAATTTAGGGTCACTGGTTCCAGGGAAGGGAGAGAGCCAGTGCCGTAAGACAAACACAACATCCATGCCTCACCGGGATTCGAACCCGGACCCCGTTCGGACGAATGATCAGAGGCCATCGCTTAGACCACTGCGCCACCGCGGCCCCGAGTCGTATGCAAACATTATTTCTGCGTAATTTCTACAGTACATGCATGATGGCAGTAATGGATGCCTATTGCTTTGCAATGTTCGCTGCTAACTCTCCCGAGCAGCTCTATTGGCGCGGTGGCAAAGCCGTCTCCGATTCGTGACGTCACCACCTGGGTCATAACAAATGCTGCAATGACTGCCATCTTAGCCTAGCAGCAGGGTTAAGCGAGGTGATATCAGGATTCAAATTTTTCGTAACTTCACAGCATCGATGGAAAAAAAGTTATAAATTTCGGTAAATATAAAACATTTGGTAAAAATCAAAACGCAAACACTTTATTAGCCATAGGAGCGATTAATCAGTGATTATTTCATATCCACGAACTAATTCAGATATAAAAGAGCTTTAACATTTTCTTTCTATATCAATGGGTTGTTGTTTTGCACAAATTCACCCGTATTACTGTACGCACAATTCATTTTTTTAACAAATCATATTTTATAATTTGTTAAAAAAATTAAGTAAAGTAATTAAGTTAATGAAAGCAAAACTTAAAAACTTTAGATAAGTTAATGAGGAAAGTTCCATGCATCGCATTAAAATTTCTGTTAGTGATATGGTAATTCCATATTCTTTCAGCAACACAATATGCGACTGATACATATTTCTTTTATTTCAGAATGACGTCGGAAAAGCACATTTCTAAATATTTCGTACAAAGTAAGAAAACCGTACTGGACAAAAAAAAGCACATAATGATTAATGAAAAGTTGCGAAGCCTAATTATTCATGACACTCTGCTTAAGCCTAATGATGCCGCAGTGCTCTAAGCGATGGCCTCTGATCATTCGTCTGAACGGGGTCCGGGTTCGAATCCCGGTGAGGCATGGATGTTGTGTTTGTCCTACGGCACTGGCTCTCTCCCTTCCCTGGAACCAGTGACCCTAAATTAAAGACGGGCGACTGCTTATAGCCAATTGAGTTGCTCACGGTGGTCGTTAAACCTCCAATCTCAAAAAAAAAAAAAAAAAAAAAAAAAAAAAAGCCTAATGATCCATGAAACGTTTCTTTTTTTTTTTTTATTGGAGGTTTAACGACCACCGTGAGCAACTCAATGGGCTATAAGCAGTCGTCCGTCCCTAATTTAGGGTCACTGGTTCCAGGGAGGGGAGAGAGCCAGTGCCGTAGGACAAACACAACATACATGCCTCACCGGGATTCGAACCCGGACCCCTTTCGGACGAATGATCAGAGACCAGCGCCTTAGACCACTGCGCCAACGGGGCGGCGAAACGTTTCTTAAACCTACTTAGTTTCGCAGGAACTATTAAGTGTGCAAAGAAAAAAAACCCTAGTTCATTAATTCATAAGAAATATGCAGTCTAAATTAATACAAATACTGACTTCTCTTCGAATCCTCATAACGGGAAGTATTCGTGTTTAAAAAAAGCTGTTTTTGCTTATTATTGAAAAAACAAACAAACCTGAAACGTTTCGTAAACATTCATTTTGGTGCCTACCAGGCAGGATGTCGTCAATTATAGCGACGTATAAGCATATTTATTTTTGATAATTGTATTGATCAGTGAGCACGCATTGTATTTTATGTTTCCACACTTTTATGTTGGATAATTTTATTTTTTATACGTAGAACAGTAAGTTTAAATCGGCGGTCAATAGTGCTTTCCATCGTAAAATAGTTTTTTTTTTAAAATGAAATGTTTATCTATGTGCGATTGCTATATGGTTTTATGCGCGGCGCCATTTATACATATGAAAATAGTGGCGCGCATATATAATGTAAACAACTTACACAGAATTTTGTTGATGTCAAAGGATAAATTAGTGATCCTTTTTCATCTGTTGGGGCTTTAAAGGCTGATACACGTTCTTTACATATCGAATAATCTGTCCGATACTTCGATACAAAACGCTTTCGCATCATATCAAAAATGTTATAATTCAACTGATCCTAGTCCGACACACAGCTGCACTATAAATTTTAGTCTCCTTCTAAATTAAAAAGAGTTGATGCGCTTTAACTCCTGTAGAGACACTTCAACGTTTCTGGAATTTCAATTTCACGCAATTACACAAAGTAATTAATAAAAAATACTTGTGATAGAAACACATTTTACACTGATGAAACCGTAAATACTCTGTATTCCTTTGATGAATACGGGTAAACGATCGGCCCACAAGCCACAAACCCTGGCAAGCTGTGACATTTTTCTAACTGTAAACTGCATGGGGAGTTGTATGACTTGACTAATATACACCGTGCCGCAGACCAGCAACGGTTTTTTTTTTACATTTTTTTTTTTAGGTTTAACGACAATCGTGAGCAACTCATTGAGCTATAATTAGTCGTCCGTCCCCAATTTAGGGTTACTGGTTCCAGGGAAGGAAGAGAGCCAGTGCAGTAAGACAAACAAAATTTTCATGCCTCACCGGGATTCGAAACCTGACCTAGATCGCACGAATTGTCAGAAGCCAGTGTTTAGATCACTGCGCTACCGGGGCTATTTACATTTATCGTAACATTGCTTAACGAGAACTGTCGTTGTAGTTGTTCAAGAAATCTGCGCAGAGGCGTAACTAGGGCGCAGCTCGTCATTTGTCCATTAATAGAATTTGCTTGTAGTACATTCACAGACAATGAAATTTGCGCGCCTAGAAGAAAACATGCTACAACCGCGAAACTTTGCAAATAGTTAGAGAGCGTGCTGGCATGCAAATGATCCACCTTTGGTGCGAGTGCGCATGACCGCACACCCTGTGGTGACGCTGTAAGCACGAAACCGCAGCCATATAAACTGGCGTGTAGTAGAGTGACAAGAATGCCAGATTGACGCCAGAGACATCGATCTAAGTAACGTACGGACTTTGAGAGAGGCCGGGTCATAGGGCTGAAAACCGCAGGGTGGTCGGCACGCCTTATAGCCCGCTACGTGGATCGTTCTGACCCTACCGTCCGACTGTGTTGGGAGCAGTGGAAACGTGACGGCACTGCCACACGGCGGAGCGGCTCCGGACGGACAAGGAGGATCACCAGAAGAGAGGATCGACGGATCGTGCGCCAGGCACGAACGGATCCCACGGGGACCCGGTCCACTATACAGGCAGATGTAGCGGCTCCTGTGTGCCCATAAACCATTTCCCGACGCCGCGCTGAAGCGAATCTGCGATCCCAGCGCCCCCTACGTGTACTGCCATTAACACCTGAAAATCGCCGGCTCCGTGTGCAGTGGTGCCAAGCCAGAGCGACGTGGAACGCCACAGACTGGCGACGTGTGGTGTTTGGCGATGAGTGTCGCTTCGTTTTGGAGACAGATGATCATCGTGTCCGGGTGTGGAGGTCCCCGGGTCTACTGCACAATCCCAACCTAGCTTTCGAGCGCCACTACTCTCCCCACTGCAGTCATTATGGTCTGGGGAGCCTTTGTCTACGATAGCCGATCAGCTCTAGTAGTGGTGCGGGGATCATTGACAGGCCAGCGGTATGTGGATGAGATCCTACGGCCCCATGTGCTCTCATTCCTGGCCAGGATTCCAAGTGCGTATACCAGCACGATAATGCCCGCCGCACACTATCGGGTTGCCCATGACTGCCTACTTCATGTCCAGACACTTCCATGGCCATCCATGTCCCCAATTGGGCCTGTGTGGGACCAGTTGAAACGCCGGCTGCTGCCGTTCCGCACTATACTGGATTTGGAGCACACTGTCCAACACGTGTCAGTCTGCCGCAGGACAACATAGGCGTCTGTTCGCCTCCATGCCGGACCGTATTGCAGCATGTATCACCACACGAAACGGTGCGACGCACTTTTGAAGATGACCGGACTGCGTGCCACAGATCCATCTGTAAGTGCATTACGTCCATAAAATTCAGTCCAATCCGATGCTTCCTTCTTGGTGAGCAAATTTCATTGTCCGTGAGAGTATGTTACACCAATTTCGGTAGCTTCGGCAACTTAAAACAAGCATTTCTTATTCAAAATGTTCAGGCGATGTCACATTCAGAAATGAAGGCGCGGTTGTACGTGCGTTGCATGATAAGGATTTCGTCCACACTGTTAAAGATTTCCAATTTGTGTTCTAGGATATGTTCTTCTCGCTTTACAGAGTAGGATTTAGCATCTCGTGCCTCTATGAACCGAAGGAAATTGAAAGTTGACAGTGTTCCCACGATGTGTACCATTTAGAGAAATGGGGAAAAGAGAAGTAGATAGCTGTTTTTATCTTCATTTCGGCTTTGAGCTTTCCAAGTGTAAAGAAAGCTTCGCCAGAATTTCCGTTTCGGCTTACGGCAGTGTTATACTACCCAACACGGATTTTATTGAAACGGACATCGGATATGAAATTGTCCTGGTAAATTTTTTGCAACCTTGATCTGCTCTTTTAAGAAATTAATTTTGATTTTTCCGTCCTGTAGTTTTATTAATTTGTTCGTGTACTTCAAGAGCGTTAAGATTCTCAAAATTAGTAAACAGTAAGGAGTAATCTTGGGATGCAAGGTCAGGTGACGCGCAACATATCGCCTCTCCTTGACAAATGTCAACCCCGCCTTCTCGTGGTGCATCCTGTTCCCACTAAAGGGTCTCTGACGACCGCCAGTAGCGATATAACTATACCATCGGGATTAGAGGAAATGCTATCCCACACTCACCAACCCGCTTGGCCAGCGTGGTGAGTTATGGCCAAACCCCTCCAAAATGACTCCACAACTTAAATCTTGGCCCTCAGTCTCCGGTACCTGGAATGTACCTGGCCAAGGCAGCAGCTAGTGCGAAATGAAGGCAGAGGGTGCTAAGAATCACCGGAGGACCGCACTAGGCTGCCATTTGACGCTGACCACAAAGGATCAAGTGGGACATCGTCGGGCTAAGTGAGGTAAGGAGAAAAGGAGATCTCATTGAACTGAAAAGTGGACATATCATCTACTATCGTGGGACAGATACTGTGAGAACTAGTTGTGTTGGATTTATAATAAACAAGAAACTGAAGGATAAAGTTGTAGAAGTTGAAAGTTCCTCTGACAGAGCTGCACGACTCGTTATCCAATTCTCGAGAAGATACCAGGCCCAGATTATTCAAGCTTATGCACCCACCACAAGTCACCCTGAAAAGAAATTGAAGAATTTTACGAGGAAATTCGGAATCTAAATAACAAAGGCAAACAGCACTTGAAGATCATTATGGGTGATTTCAATGCAAAAGTAGGGCAACAGCAACAGGACGAAACTTCGGTTGGTAATTCGGTTACGGGAACAGAAATCAACGTGGAAATACTCTCGTAGAATTTGCAGAAGCAGAAAGGTTTTTCATCATGAACTCCTCTTTCAAGAAAAAGCCACACAGGAAATGGACATGGAGACATCCGAATGGGACGACAAGTGAAATGGATTTTATTATGTGTAGCAAAAAATTCGTCATCGAAGACTGCAGTGTACTAAACAAGTTCAACACAGGTAGTGACCATATATTGGTGGGATGTAAGATGCACCTCAACACTAAACTCTAACGTGGCAAGCTCATAGGACAAACAAATGTATTGGCATAACCAACCATAAAAAACACCATAATACCTTCAAGTTGGAACTAAGGAACAGATTCTCTTCTTTAGATGGCCTAACATCGGAAGAAGTGGATATTTCTGAAGTTAACAGAGAACTCATCAAGGCTCTTATAGAAACAGCAACAAAAATAGCTGGTACAAAGAACAAGTTACATTTGAAGAAAATTTCAGGAAAAACAAAATTGTTGATGCAAAAGAGAAGGGAGATGAGGACAAATAAAGACGTAACTTCCAACGTAGAATATATAGAGCTGCGCAAGCCAGTGCGAAAAAGTACCACTGAAGACATAAGGAAATTCAATTGTGAACTAGTGAGGAAAGCAATTGAAAACAACCTGAGCCTGAAGATAGCAAAAGACATCTCAGTAAGGGAAGAAAACAGTTTATGGTTCTGAGAAAAGACGATGGTACTGTAACAAGAAATAGAAGCGAAATTTTGACAAGGGTGAAAGATTTCAATTCAAAACTGTACGAAAGGGATGATACATCTATTCCAGACGTTACGACAGGCATCAGTGTCAAAGTCCCTCCTATCCGCCCTGCAGAAGTTACATATGCAATTAAGAACATGAAAGGCGAAGAGCTCCAGGAGAGGATGGAATTACCGTGGACAGTATACAAGAAGCAAGTGGAGAAATTGAAACTACACTCGCCCAAATTTTTACCAGATGTCTGAATGAAGGGAAGATTCCTGAGGATTGGAACAATGCTACAATTATCCTGCTCCATAAAAAAGATGACATTGAAGATCTTGGGAACTACAGGCCCATCAGCCTCCTTTCAGTGGTTTATAAAATCTTCACTAAGGTTCTTTCACATCGCTTGAAGGTAACACTAGACATGGCCCAACCAAGAGAACAAGCTCTATTCAGGAGTGGCTACAGCACTATAGATCATATCCATGTACTGAGGCAACTAACTAAAAGAACAAGAGAATATGAACTCCCATTATGCATGGCTTTTATTGACTATGAAAAGGCCTTCGATTTCGTGAAACCATCAGCAGTAACAATGACTTGGAAATCCTGCGGTATTGAAGATGCATACATTAGCATTATTAATAACATCTATGAAAATGCAAGTGCAAAGGTTCGGATATTTGACGATACAGCACAAATAAGAATTGGAACGGGAGTGCGAAAAAGAGACTCAATATCTCCGAAGCTCTTTAACGCCACATTACAAAATGTCTTTCAATCATTGAACTGAGAAAACAAAGGGATAAAGATTAATGAAGATTACTTAACTCACCTTCGTTTTGCTGATGACGTAGTCATTTTTGCAACTACCCCTTCAGAGCTGCAGAGTATGATCCAAGAACTTACTGATAAGAGTAAAGAAGTGGGATTAAAAATGAACTTTCAGAAGACAAAAGTGATGCACAACGCTTTTACAAGAAACGAAGATTTATCGATTGATGGAGAAAAGCTTGAGACAACCGATTCCTACATTTATTTTGGGCAGCAGATATTGAGTGAGGGTCACATTGATGAAGAAATTAATTCGCGTTTGAAACTTGGATGGAGAGCTTTTGGAAGAAACAGTACAATTTTCAAGATCAATATGCCATTACGTCTCAAAAGAAAAGTGTTTAATCAATGCATCCTGCCAGTGCTTACGTACAGAGCAGAGACATGGACTTTAACTAAAAAAGACATACAAAGACTGCAGATAACTCAAAGAAGCATGGGAGATGCATGCTTGGTGTAACCAGGAAAGATAAGAAGAGGAACTTGTGGATAGAGAAAATGACAGGAGTAAACGACATCATGACCAGAGTGAAATCACTGAAATGGCAATGGGCTGGACATGTTGCCAGAAGAGCGGACCACCACTGGATAATCGAAATTTTAGACTGGATTCCGAGAAACAGAAAAATACCCAGAAGAAGACCCCATGAGAGATGGATGGATGAAATTCGAAAGTATGCTGGAGTGACATGGATGAGACAGGCCCAAGACAGACAATTGTGGAAGAAATTTGGGGAGACCTTCATCCAGCAGTGGCTTGATAATGTTTGATGATGATGATGAAGGAGTAATCTTATAACAACATTGAATCACCAGCCTTGTTGGCTCCCAAGCCCTGGTTGTGCCGTCACTTAAATAATCACACCGAATATGAAAATTTCGTACTTGATAGATGAAAATGGAGAACATAAGTTTGCTGTCTGTAGTACGATAAGTTGAAACAAATCTCTAAAACTGCGGAATAAAACTAAATTTATTTACAATTTTAAAAACCTATTTACAAAGCTAGCACTTTCGGAGCTCGCATGGTCCCGTTTTCAAGCCCCAAAGCCCCGTAACATATAGAGGTATTCGTGACTAAAGTGATATATGTCATAAAGATTATACAGGTGCTGCCATTTACATTAAGAAATAAGAAGTAATTAAAGTCCAAAAACAAATACAGAGCATGTTCAAGTAAAAGTCTCACCTTCTAAGTGTGTCATGGGGAGAGCGATCATCCGTCTCCAAGGTCTTGGGACTGAAGTCGGAAAGTCCGTATTACAGCAGACGTTGTAATATTTAAGAATAAACAGGCTCTCCGAGAGAAAAAGAGTTAAATGATCGAACCCTTAAGTCGGACCCCACCGCAGCTACCATTTCCGATCTCACTAAACTGAGAAATTCTGGGTTTCTGCCATCATGTCTCTACTAGGATGAAACCTCCTGCTGGTCCTAGGGTGCCTGAGGCATTCGGTAAACTCAAGACTCATAAACCGGATCACCCACTAAGATTGCTGGTCTCAGATTACGCCAGCCCAACTCGTCCATTAGAAGCAACCTTGGCTTCATACTTGAAACCCTTCATAATGAACTCCTCAATATCTATCAAAAGCACTACACAGGCTCTCGACCGTATTAACGCATTTAACTTTTTTGGAACTAATTTTATTATGGCATCTCTTGACGTAGTGTCATTATTTCCAAATGTACCCCTTTCTTCTGTCCATTCCATTATTTTTGAAAAAATTATCTCAAGACAACTGTATCTCTCCACTTGAAATTGATGCTGTCCTATCCGCCCTTAAACTTCTTGCAAAACGTTCCCATTTTAAATTCAATGACCAGTTTTTTCATCAAACAGAAGGTGCTCCTATGAGGTCCCCTTTTCCCCCATTTTAGCCGAGATCCTGTAGCAGTCTATAGAGCAGATTGTTTTGGCTAGTTTTTCTGTCCAATCTTTACTTCTGATGAGGTATGTGGATGACATGTTGGTGTTCTGGCCTTATTCTTTCTCTTTCTTGAATCAATTTACTGAGTGTCTGTCTTCTCAATATCCAACCATCTCCTTTACCCAGGAACTTGAAGTTGAGGGAAAACTCCCTTTTCTTGATATTTTATTAACAAGGCATTTAACCTCGAATCAACTTCAGTACTCAGTTTACAGAAAACCTACGTTTATCACCTGTATCATTCCTTTCGCTTCTGCTCACCCTCCTGAACATAAATCTTCTGCTCTTCGATTTTTGATAAAAAGAGCCTTTACCCATTCTTCATCCCGCAAGATTCGCATTAATGAATTAAATAAGATTCAAGCTTTAACCCGGGAGTTCGGATTCCCGACCTCTCTCTTTCACAGGTTACTCAGTAAGTTTTCTAAACTACGATTTACCACTTTGGTTTATGAAGCTCCTCTGTCTAAATTTGTGGGTAAATTGGATTTTATTCCACATATTGTTCCTTACTTGAAAAAAGTCTGTCATCGACATAACTTATCCTTTGGAATCTGTACCCGAAATATCTTCTCACTTGTTCGTAGAGACCGGGATAAAATCAATATGTTTAACAAACCGGGGTCTACTCCATACCTCGGAAGACCCAAACCGTAACTCTAAGGTTTACATCGGTTCGATACTTCGATCGTTAAATATAAGACTGAAGGAGCACCAATATTCTCTACGAAGTGAAAACATCACCACAGCCCTCACCGTTGCAGTCAAACAGGAAGGCTACAAACCGGACTGGCAAAATACTAAAGTTTTAAACTCCTCTGTTAACAAGAATACCATTTTTCTCTCGGAAAGCTTGTTTCTTCTTAAATATTACGACGTCTGCTGTAATACGGACTTTCCGACTTCAGTCCCAAGACCTTGGAGACGGATGATCGCTCTCCCCATGACACACTTAGAAGGTGAGACTCTTACTTGAACATGCTCTGTATTTGTTTTTGGACTTTTATTACTTCTTTTTTCTTAATGTAAATGGCATCACCTGTATAATCTTTTTGACGCATATCACCTTAGTCACGAATACTATAGTATATAGTCGCTGCCTCTATGTGTACTGGGGCTTTTGGGCTTGAAAATGGGGCCATGCGAGCCCCGAAAGTACTAGCTTTGTAAATAGGTTTTTAAAATTGTAAATAAATTGAGTTTTATTCGGCAGTTTTAGAGATTTATTTCAACTTATCGTACTGCAGACCGCAAACTTATGTTCCTCATTTTTAAATAAGCACAATTGCGAAAGTTTCCTAGAAAGTCTCTGAATCTTTTATTAATATTATGCATCTTTCCTGACAGCAGTAAAGTAAATCCCATGCATAAAATTTTGATGTAACGAAAATGGGTAAAGGAAATAGTCAAAACCATTGCTGAAATCTAATTTGTGAATGCTGTCCCATGAATTGACCCAACAATTGTTAATTTCATTCTTACTCAACAATATATTTTACTAAACTACCGCGGAACGTAATTTTATCACGTTTTACATAAACTTAATAAGAACGTATTGCAATCTGCGAAAATTTCAAGAACCTGACGCTAAATCTGATAAAAGCCATTACAAAAATGCATTTTTGATGCTATGAAAACGGTGCGTCATAGCTAAATTTGACTTCTTCCGGCCATGATTTTCCCAGATGGTGTCACCTGCTATTGAGAAGAGCTTTAAAATGATGTATAACACGATGGGGTGCACCCTGTAGATATTCTAGACCAAAAGTTACAAATCTCACTCACTAACAGATTTGCAATTCAGCTTCCCTTTCTATCTTGAGGTCAGAGTTTAGCTTGCGCGTGCGCAGATGGACTTTCATAGCTACATTACATTTCATCAGTGACAGGGGCGTTCCTTACGATCTTTTAAATCTGTATAATATATAATAACAATAAAAAAATACTGTTTTTGAAAAACTGAACAATCGAAATAGAATTGCAGCCGTCATAGTTTAGTAAATATGCACTTTTGTGACAAGGAGCGGACTGGGTCAACTAAACCAGGACGGAAAGTTTAGCCTTGCGGTCCACTAAAAAAAAAAAAAGAAAAAAAAAAGACAACTCATAAATTTCCTCATAAAGAAAAATCCGTTAGATACTGAATGATAGAAAACTGTTGAAATATGTGATGTAAAACTAATTCACTTGTTAACAATTTAATGGTGAAAGAGCTTTAAATGTTCACGTATGATTGAATGTAGTACCAAATCAGGTCATTTTCTTTTTAAAAAGTTGGTTTTTGCCAAACAAACAAACAAACAAACAAAAAAAAACTGGGTTCTTCCAAACCCCATTTTTAACTAACTCACCATGAAGATCATTCTAACAGTTGAAATGTGCAAAATAGCAATTTTCTTATGCAAATAATTTTAATTTTACTTTGTCACTGATCGTCTAACTGCGCAATGGTATTGGTATCTACACATTGAGTAGACGCCTTTTTAAGTCTACCCACAACTTTTAATCTACGAAACAGCATTCTGACCCATGAGCCTATATTGGGGAATTGTTGTTTCTTTTAAGATAAATGTGGGTGGGACATAGATTTCAAAATACTGCGAGAGAATCACTCTCTCGACTCTGTGTCAGTCTGTGGAAAAGGGGATTGGGATGATCGGCCATTACAATTGGTATACCAGTGTCTCCAAGATTACAAAATGTGGGTATAGCATACCAGCGACGTCTAATAATTACAGTTAGCTTTAGCGTAATTAATTTAAAATGGGGGCTTGGTCAGGTGGCACTTTTCTCTCGTAAATACAAAGAATTTTGATAATATAAGAGGAAGATCCCAACATACAGTATAGATGGAAACAAACGTTTAGAACTTTTCTTTTTTTACGGAAGTAACTTCTCTGGCAGAAATAAAGTTCAAATGAGGTTAACGATTGCTACACTGGCGTGCAAAAATTAAGAACGAGTTGATTTTTCGAATGTAACATCGTGCAGAAGTGCTCCACATCGACTCAAATCATACAATAAGATCCCCAAGATGTAAGAATATGGGACAAGTGAGCAAAACCGTCCAAACAAGGAATCCAAAGGATGCAAAGGCACTTTATTGAAAAGGTAGTTTCGAGCACAACTGGACAGAAGACAGAAACGTCCATGTGACAGGCGGCTGCCATGAAAAAATCCAGTCTTTAGTAGGGGATATGACCACCCCTGATTGTGTTGCAGGATTCACAACGTCTGTCCATGCTGAGGACGAGGTTGTCAAGGAGCTGTTGAGGCATCGCAGTCCATTCCTCTTTTAGCACCAATCACAGCTGTGGAATCGTTGCTGGCGGCTGGTGACATGCTGCCAAGCGTCTTCCGAGAAGGTTCAACACGTGTTCGATTGGATTTAGTTCCGGGGACCATGCGGGCCAATCCATGCGTTGAAATATCTTCCCTCTCCAACAGCTCTAAGACAGCCACTGTACGATGAGGTGCAGCGTTGTCGTCCATGAAAAGGAACTCAGGACCCACAGCACCTCTAAACAGACGCACGTGAGGCACGAGAACCTCGGTACAATAGCGGGCAACAGTAATTGCACCTCCTTGGAAGATGCGGAGGTCAGTACGGCTACCAAGCATGACACCGCCCCAAACGAGAACTCCGCCACTTCCAAACCGGTACCTTTCGATGATGTTGGAGGTGTTATTGCGTGTTCCCTGCTCTCTCCAGATGTGTATACGTCCAGAATCGCTCGTCAGACTAAATCGGCTCTCATCCGTAAAGAGAACTCGACCCCATTACTGATGTGTCCAGTGCTTGTGTTCCTGGCACCGCAGAAACCGCCGTCTCCGATGAGCTGGCGTTAATGGCACACACCGTACTGGTCGTCATGCAAACAGACCACCTTTTACAGCCTCCTGGCCAAGGTAAAACGCGATAACGGACGTCCAGTTGTCTGTTGCATGTGCTTTGTGATTTCTCCCGCTGTCTGCCGTCTGTCTCTTTTCGCCTGTAGGACAATACACCGGTCGTCCGCCACCGTGTTTGCTCGTGGACGACCACTGCTAAACTCTGGAACAGCTTTTCCTGTCGTTTGAAAGGCTCTCAAATCTCGTGAAACGATGCTGTGAGCGATCCCGAACTCCTCGGCCACACTTCGACTTTCTTTCAACTTCCCAATGACGCGACCTCGGGTAAAGCCATTCAAATGTCGTCTACTGGATTGTCTGTTGGCCATATCACACGGTGACAGCAACTCGACGTCGTTCAAACCGATGTACACCGTGCAATAGCTTAAACCGAATTGCTGAGCGTACACCGCCAGTGTGCTTTATACTCTTCCAACACCCCCCCCCCTGTCATGCTGTATATATGCGCATGCCCTACCGTACCGAACCCTAGTCTATCTCCTGAGTGGTCTTTCGGTCCGTTCTGCCTGCTCGTTCCGCTGTTATGCTAATTTCTCCTCTTCGTCCTTAATTTTTGCACACCAGTGTATGTAGTTTATATGAAAACGTGTCATTTATTCATAGGTATCAAAAATTTATTCGTTCGTTTCAAAAACTCCAGGGATCCGGGTTTGAATCCCGGTGAGGCATGGACGCTGTATTTGTCTTACAGCACTGGTTCTCTACCTTCCCTAGAACCAGTGGCCCTAAATTAGGGACGGGAAACTGCTTATAGCCCATCGAGTTTCTCACGGTGGTCGTTAAACCTTCAACCCCCGACAAACAAACAAAATAATTGAGCCAAAAATTATACGAGAAGTGGAGCATTTGTTGAATGGTCCACCGGGAAATGTCTCGATGATTTCAACGTCATGTACAATTTGTTGAGTGGTCCACCGGGAAATGTCTCGGCGCCCCGGTGGACCAATCTACCCCTGTTTGTGACATACATATCTTCTTTCATTGGTTTTAGGACAATAACATTCATTAATCCACGTACCTAAGTATCGCTCAATGTCAGGAATTAGAAAACCTTACCGTTTGTTGTTATAATTAAATTCCATCTACTATATACCTGACCTGTGGCTCGGTGTGGTCGTCAGTGAGGCGAATAAATGCAATCTAAATAAAGAATACTTTGGAATCATCGTTTTTTTTCACAAAAACAAAGATCTTGACATGCGGAATATGCATAGCAGAAATTATCTGCAAAGAGTACCAGGGTACTCTCTCGATTTTCTTTTCCTTTGAGCTGATATCCTTTAAAAATATTTTCTGCTTTGATAACGTGGTTTCTTGTATAATAGTTTCCTCATTTACTTCTGCGAATAGACATAACATTCACGTATTCAACGTGCATGATGAAAGCACAGCACAGAGCAGAAAATGTCAAGACTTTATTAAAAAAAGAAAGAAAAGAAAACTGGAGACGACACAACAACGCAACATACTAAAAAATGACGGATAAAAATTAATCATTTTTGCCGAAAGAGGGCTAAACACATCAAGCAATTGTTGCATCGGATGCACACAATGACAGGATATTTGAAATGTAATGGCATGTTTAAATTTACGCTAATGAACTTCATAAAAACTTACAATATTTACAGCTACAGTGGTTTCGACATAGCTGAACGACTGGGAAGTCTGATTCAAAAGCTGTATTTTCCAGTTAAAAGTTCAATAGGAATACCTTATTTACTCATAACTTTGACTAAACCATGTTTAAAATGAAGCATAATTACGTTAATTACTTTGCCTATGGATATAAACGAAACAAACTCAGTAGGTGCTAATAGTTTAGTGGCCGACTGATGTCCCGTGGTTAAAGACCATGGTTTCTGGCTAGTCTGCTGAGCTCCGGGTAAGGCCTGGGAGGCGCCCCTGTTCCACGGCACCTCTCCTTGGGACAGTGGCCGAAAATTATGGATGGGAAACAGCCCTACGAATTACTCCTGGTAGTCAGTAAACTCCGAAGCATTACAAAACAAAAGAAGAAATCCAATGCATCAGTTTGTTGTAGAAGTACGAATTTGTTTTGAACAAAAATATTCACGCTGTTTAAGAAAGCTGAAATTAAGCTCAAGCCGATGCAATTCTCTATCAGTTTATATCCAGACTTGAGCTTTCTGTATTTTTGAGAAACAACATTTACCGGGCGGAAAGCTGCTGTTCATATGAAAACGTGTCATTTGGTGACTTTTTTAACAGCCCTATTAGCTTGTGGTCGTTGACATGACTTCTTTTCGCCTGCAATGTTTATGGTGTTTACTTTGCTCGAACTAAAAAACATCATAAAAACACAGCTAAAAGGAACTCGTCGATCGAAATGAAGATAAGTACTGGCAATAACACCAGGTTCCGTAAATACGTAGGTTATTAAAAAGTCATTCAGTGACACGTGTTACTTCTACACAGCAAGAAACTTTGTTTTGAGTGAAACGAAACTTCCGAAATTTTTCCCACAATTAGAAAAAATAAAACAGTAGAAACAATCATCATCATCATTGCCAACCATTATCAATCCACTGCTGGACGAAGGTCTCCCTAAGTTTCCTACACAACGGTGTCTGTCTTGTGCCAGTTTCCTCCATGTTACTCCTGCATACTTTCGAATTTCATCCACCCATCTCCCATGTGGTCTACTTTTGGGTCTTTTCCTGTCCCTTGGAATCCAATCTAAAATTTCGGCTGTCCATCGATGGTCTGTCCTTCTGGCAGTATGTCCAGTCCATTGCCATTTCAGGGATTTTACTCTGACCATGATGTCTTCCACTCTTGTCATTTTTCGGATCCACGAGTTCCTCTTCTTCTCTCTCCCGGTTACACCAAGCATGCACCTCTCCATGCTGCTTTGAGTTGTCTGCGGTCTTTGTATGTCTCTTTTAGTTAAGGTCCACGTCTCTGCACCATACGTAAGCACTGGTAAGATGCATTGATCAAACACTTTTCTTTTAAGACATAATGGCATATTGCTCTTGAAAATTATGCTGTTTCTTCCAAAAGCTCTCCAGACAAGTTTTGTACGCCGATTAATTTCTTCATCAATGTGACCCTCACTTGATATCTGGTGTCCAAGATAAACGTACGTGTCTGTTATCTCCAGCTTTTCTCCATCAATCGATAAATCTTCATTTCGTGTAAAAGCATTGAACATCACTTTTGTCTTCTGAAAGTTCATTTTTAATCCCACTTCTTTACTCTTGTCAGCAAGTTCTTGGATCATACTCTGCAGCTCTAATGGGGTAGTTGCAAAAATGACTACGTCATCAGCAAAACGAAGGTGGGTTAGATAATCTCCATTAATCTTTATCCCCTTGTTTTCCTAGCTCAGCGACTGAAAGACACCCTCCAATGTGGCATTAAAGAGCTTCGGAGATATGGTGCCGACTTGTCTCACTCCCTTTCCAATTTTTATGTGTGATGTATTTTCAAACAGCCGAATCTTTGCACTTGCATTTTCATAGATGTTATTAATAATATTAATGTATGCATCTTCAATACCGCAGGATTTCAGAGCCATTGTAACTGCTGATGGTTTCACCGAATCGAAGGCTTTTTCATAATCGATAAAAGCCATGCACAATGGAAGTTCATATTCCCTCGTTCTTTCAATTAGTTCTCTCAGTACGTGGATATGATCTATTGTCCTGTAGCCACTCCTGAATCCAGCTTGTTCTCTCGGTTGAGCCATGTCCAGTGTCACCTTCAAACGGTGTGAAAGAACTTTAGTGAAGAGTTTATAAACCACTGATAGGAGGCTGATAGGTCTGTAGTTCCTGAGATCATCAATGTCACCTCTTTTATGTAGCAGGATCATTTTAGCGTTGTTCCAATCCTCAGGAATCTTCCCTTCATTAAGGCATCGAGTGAAAATTTGGGCGAGTACTGTTTCGATTTCTCCACTTGCTTCTTGTATGATGTCTACAGTAATTCCATCTTCTCCTGGAGCTTTTCCCCGCTTCATGTTCTTGATTGCATGTGCAACTTCTGCTGGGAGGACTGGAAAAACTCAGGTACTGGTACCTTTCATGATGTCTGGAGTACATGTATCATCCCTTTCATATAATTTGGAGAAGAAATCTTTCACTGTTGTCAAAATTTCGCCTCTATTTCTTGTTACAGAACCATCTTCTTTTCTCAGTGCCATAATCTGTTTTCTTCCCTTACTGAGATGTCCCTTTGCTATCTTTAGGCTTTGGTTGTTTTCAATTGCTTTCCTCACTAGTTCACAGTTGACATTACTTACATCTTCAGTGATACTTTTTCGTACTGTCTTGCATAGCTCTATATATTCCACTTTGGAAGTCACATCTTCTTTAGTTGTCCGCATCTCTCTTCTTTTTTGCATCAACATTTTGGTTTTTCCTTATAATTTGTTCACATGCAACTTGTTACCACACTATTTTATAATAATAACAGGTGCAAGAGTAAGATAGGCCATACTACTATATTCATTCCCCTGGCATTCTTGTTTCTTTTTTTTTTTTTTTACCAGGGAATCCGGGAAAGAAATTTGTTGGGTTAGCTACGTTACCAATTGAAAAAGAAATTGCCCTTGAAGACACGTGTTGGTAATTTTGCGAACAATAAAGAACGCAAAATGAAATTTTAATTTACATTAGAAGTAAGTGGATGGATGCAAATTCCATTAGTTTCTTTCTATTTATTACATTTTTTGCATCTTTAAATTACTATTGGATAAATGCAATATCTTTAGCCACACAAAGAATAACATACATTTTGGGGGCGCAAGGATGATGGCATGCCTAGGGTGTCAAGCGCCCTAGCACCGGCCCTGTTAATTAGTGTACGACTGCCTTTCTAACTTTCCAGATTAGTTGTCTTTTACTTTTATCTAATTTTTTGTTGCCTCTTGCTAAGTTCCTTTTCTAAACGCTACATATAAACCTCTAAAAGCTTTTTCATCCTTTTGGCGGTGCCTGCCAGTGAGTCAAATCAAGACTAGAGTCAATACAAAACATCTTTGAGAGATAACTGTTTTGTTTGTTTCGGGGGTTTAGCGACCGCCATGCTTAACTGAATGGGCTATAAGCAGTCGCCCATCCCAAATTTATGGCCACTGATTTTTGGGGAAAGGAGAGAGAGCAGAGAGTTAAATATCTTTAGTTTTCGAAAATGAACTACAGAGATGCAGTATGTACAATGAAATGAACTATATACAAGGTGAAATTACACTGCCGGACAATTGCTAAGGACGGATGACAATAGCAATAATAAAATGGAAGGCGGGAAAATGTGGAAATTAGAATAAGTGCGAGATACAGTAAGACGTGTTGTGCGTATGCAAATTTTGGATTGCCGAACTTGTTCGTGACATCATAGCGCTGATAAGAGATATAAAGGATTTGACGCGTATTGACCGTTGTTGTTCAAACGCAAAGTTGAAAGGGAAAGAATCAATTGACGAACTTGCAATTTTCAGTATGTCTTCCCGACATCACCTAGATGATTTTACGCGTGGCCGTATTATTGGTAAGATTGAAGAAGGGCGAAGAATAACAGATGTTTCCAGAGAGTTTGACGTCAGCCACAGTGTTGTTTCAAGGCTTTGGAAAATCATTTCAAACAAATGGAGAGTTTAGCAAACGTCACGGGGGAGGTCGTGTTAGCAGTACGACACCTGCAGAAGATCGGTACATAGTGCTATCAACAAAAAGACACCGGCGCAGCACAGCTAGTGAGGTAGCAAATCAGTTTATGGCTGCTACTGGCAAGCGGATCTCCCGAAAAACTGTCGCCAGATGTTTGCATGAAGGACTATACGCCCGCCGTCCTGTTGTGTGCATCCCATTGTCCAGACGTCACCGTACCGCCCGTTTGCAATGGTGCCATCAACATCGCAATTGCACTGATACCGACTGGTCTGCTGACCTCTTCTCAGATGAGAGTAGATATAGTCTATCGTCTGATTGTCGACGACAACTGATCTGGCGTGATAGTGGTACTGCATATTGTCCAGCAAACATACAGGAAAGGGACTGATATCCGACATGTAGTGTCATGGTATGGGCTGGCATCATGATCAATGGCCGTACGTCCCTCTATGTGCTTCCAACTGGGACTATGACTGGCCAACGATACATTAATGATGTTCTGCTACCTCATGTTCCATGGTGCTGTCGGTGATAGATTAATTTTCATGGACGACAACGCAACATGTCATCGGAACAGTCGCTGTCCAGGAGTGTCTTGAGAGCAAGGATATTCAACGCCTCGTATGGCCAGCACGTTCGCCAGATCTGAATCCCATTGAAAATGTGTGGGATGCTTTGGGGGAGGGGTCTTGCTGATCGCCAATGCCCTCCAATAAACAAGGACACCCTCATCCGTGCACTGACAGAGGAATGGGATAAATTACCCCAACAGCTGCTTGATAATGTTGTGCAAAGCATGACACGATGTGTGGAATCTTGCATCGCCCTCCATGGTGGCCATATACCGTATTGACATCTTACTCCGGAACGCCTGCGGACGGTAATTGCATTTTTTTCACGTTTACGTATTCTGCACAAAATGGCCTGTTTGTCCCTTGAACACGTTCCAAAGCCTTCTGGATTTCAGAGCACAATCAATTGTCTTTCTTGTAATGTTCTGGCATTCTGACATTATTTTATTTCACTTGGCATCCAACCACACTTACTTTTTTATGCGCTATATAGCCGTTTATGATCCGTCCTTAGCAATTGTCCAGCAGTGTATATAGAAATGGCACAGATACGCTCTCCTAAGCATAACAAAAACCTGAAAACATAGAAACAGTAAATATAAGTGGCAAGTCAAAAGATGCGGAAAGTGAACACAAAGCAGTGGCAGCATGATACTGTGGGAACCCGAGAAACGACGACAGAAGTGAATCAGTTAACACAATAAGAAGGCACTTCACAGTGGCAGCGGAACCACCCGGGCCCGGTCAATAATTCCAGCCAAGATTTTTATTTTTATTTTTTTTTACTTGGCATATGTGCGATTTTTTGTTGTGATGTGCCTTAGAAAGTTTCTCTAGGTAAGTGGTCAGGTGGTCCTAATCCCTAAAAAAGCTCGTTAGGCATTGTTTTTCTTCTGTTTCTTCCAGGAAGCGGGAAGTGAGAGGGGTGCACCACGATTTGAAATTTCGGGCCCGGTCAACAAACTTCACTTTCCGCCTCCCGTGGCACTTCACATATGTTAGACAGCAAGAAAAATCCGGTGGTTCGAAATATCGAAACACCGGATTTTGATTTAAACAAGCAAGATTTGTTTTAGATCGAAAACAAGCAAGAAAAAGCTGGAGAAGGAAAGATGCAAAGGTTCAAGAGAGAGAGACCAGAAAATCACAGACTTCTGAGAAGACACGGGAGAGATGAGGGAATCACAGAAATGATAGGGGACCTGGGGAAAGTGGGACAGCAGTCGATCAGCGATTGAAAACGTTGAGTAAAAAATTGACGAACATGAGAACAAATGGTGTATGGGTCATCAGTAACGATGCCATGGGGCGGCGGGTTGCCTAGTGGGAAACGTTCGTGAATGCCACGGAAAGGACCTCAGGTTCGATCCCAGGCAGGTACGAACGCTCGATCCACTAAACATCCGCCGTGCGTCGGATGGGCACGTTAAGCCGTCGGACCCCGGGTACTGGCCCCCGGTAATAAATAAGGGCGTCTTCCTCCTCCTTTCTACTTCACTTTCCTATCGGGCACTCTAGCCCAAATCTCCTAGCTTCCTATTTCTAAGGGTTGTTTAAGACCTGGGGTCAGACACTCCCTTCCTAAAATCCTCTACATATAATCAGTAACGATGCCAGACGGCTACCGGAGATGAGTTAATTAGATTCTGAGAAGTGCGACGGGAAGCTTTAAGAGATAGAAAAAAATCATGCGGTCGGTCAATTTTGCAAACAGTAAAGAGTTTCAATCGATAAAGAGCCTGTTTAGTCAGGTGTTTAAAGATGACTATACGGAGTTCTGCCTGGAAGTCATGACAATAGCAACTGAACAAGGAAACGCATATTATCAATCTTCTTAGAATGAGTAGCGCGAACAATAAACGAACGGCGACGCGCAGCAAGAATGGATTTCTTTTCAAGCCAAAAATTAACGGCACAAAGCACCGTGGGTAATTGAAGAAGAGCACTGTGAAGAAGAGCTTGAATTTCGGCACAAAATGCGGGATCATCGTGAAGTGAAAATTCAAGAACGATGAAGTTTGGGCGTCACAGCGCAAAGAAAGAACGATTAATGTAACATTGCAGTGAACAGAGGACGCAGATGAAAATAAATCAACGGAGAAGAGACGGGTACGAAGAGCAGGTGAGATGTAAAACCGGCCAAAGCGCGCTGCAGAAGAGGACAAGGCAACCGAAGAACGCCAAGTAAAAATCTGAGTAGAAGGAAACAATAAGCAGTAGCCATCAAGGAGGTCCTGGCAGGCAATCAAATCTGTAAACACCTGAACAAGGTCATAACGCCAATCACAGGCATTATGGCGATCAAAATGGGGATCTGCAGTTCCCAAGACAATGATATCATTGTTAGGGAGATGAGGTAAGTCTTTTAGGCGTGATAAGAGCAACGAGGTTTAATCATTTTTAGGAAGACATGGGCACATTAAACAAATGAATCTGAGTAGAGTGAATAGTCAAAGTTAAATACATAAGATGACCAGGTATGGTGTCAACATAAGTAACGTTACCAAGCAACGAGTCCAAGCGATGGTACACGCCGATGGCGAGGCCTGAGCTAGAGCGGTACCGAAGCAACGTTCGGAATGAAACGGCCAGAATCTTCACCGGTTGTAAGGCGTTCTATTCTGACGGTACAATTAGTCTCCTGAAGGAGGAGGACATCAGCATTCACTGAATGAAGATCTTCGAAGGCGAGAGCATTCGCCAGTGGTGTGGCGAATCATCGACAGTTAAACGTAGCAAACTTTAAATGGGAGGTAATGGTCAGGTTCTAAATCGGTATCATCAACCTCAACCTACGAATGCGAGTACAGAATTTTTCAGCCATTTACGAGCGGCAGGATCTTCAAAACTTCAGAAGGGAGCATAGTAGGCAGCCTGTTGTGCAACGACAGCGCCAAATAGATCAGAAATTTCAAATACCAGCACGCGAGATTGATTTAGTATAACTAGATGCAGTAATGATTACGTATACTTGATCAGGAGAGAGGGGGCCAGGTAGTAAAGTAGTATAACTAGATGATAATGAATACGTATACGCGAGAGTGATTTAGTATAACTAGATGATAATGATTACGTATACTTGATCAGGAGAGAGGGGGCCAGGTAGTAAATTAGTGCATTGAGATCACAAGAAAAAAAAACTCGGAAATAGTTCCACGGGGAGGGTGGGCCTCATTATCATCATCGGTCAGTAGAGAACCAGTGATGTCAGGAGGCGAAGAAAGGTCTTCAACAGCAACACCAGGAGCACAGAAGTTTTCCTTAGAAAAGGAAGGTAAATCGAAATTCTTCGCATGTTTCTTTGAGTCAGGTTGAGCTGAGGAGGATTGAGAACCATGCTTAAATTTTGGGCGAAGATCAGCATCCCGGTGATCAGTGATGTCCGTGTCACTAGGCACATCACTAGAGGTAGAGCTTTTGGTATCAACATCTCTTTTATAAAGATCAGCCACTGAGGCAAATGAGTGTCAGGGCTGAACAGGAAGAGTGGCACTGGTGGAGGAAGGGGTAAGTGGTGGAAATGTAGACAACCCAGGTGCAGTAGAGATGTATTCTATGAGCTGGTGCACACTGAAAGCCGCCATTTGTAATTCGCCAATGTAAACAAAAAAAAAAGGAAATGCGAAAAGTAATGAGAAATGCAAAATAAAAGCTTACCGGGCTTCGTTGGAAGGAAAAATGATTGTACGGTACCTTCACACAATGAAATAAGCAGAGCAAGGAACGCAAAAGATTAGTTAAACGTTAAAAATAACCACCAGACATGGAGCTCAAACATAGCGAACCGGTGCCGTAAGACAAACACACATTCACGCTACATGAACGATATACTACTTAGACGAACGGCCAGAAGCCAATATTTAGACCACTGCAACACCGGAAGGCTAAGTGGTTAGAAAATCGCATAATTTTATGCATGAACTTAGTTAGCTTTAACCATGGCAGTTGCTAGATTAAGAACATTGGGGGATGAACAAGGGCGTAATTTTTTTCACTACCTCATACTCACCCCACCCCTTCTCTTCCGCACTGAAAAAAATAAATAAAAGTGATAGTTACCACTTTTAAATTAATTGCGAATTAAATTAATTACTTAATTTAATTTCACTTGTAACCAACGTAATCCCGAGATATTTAGGTTTTATTATAATAATTTAAGGACAGCATTTATATTATTAAAATGTCGATCTTTTCACCATCTTCGGGGCATTTTTGAGAATATGAAGTGTCATCCAGTTGCTTTGCTGCGGTGAGGAGTATTAAGCAGTGCTATCATGGGCTCTCCTTTCTTGTGTTCACGGAGATTTTTATTTGTGGAGTGGTTTTGAGAAATTTAGGACTTTTGACAGGTGATAAAAATTATATTTGTAGTTCTACTTTGGTTTTTAGTACAACTGTGTGACTTGATTTCTATTCCCCCCCCCCTGGGTTATATATTTACTAGAAGGAAATTAATCGCATATTTTCTTGAAGGAAATTAATCAAAATTTAGAACACTTACTTATATACATATTCATAATTATTTAGTTTGAAATAATTAAATATGAATGTAACATGAATTTAAGGTTATTATCACTGATTTCAGCAGGCTTATTATATTTGACTTGTGTGTGTGTGTGTGTGTGGGGGGGGGGGGGGGGGTAGCCCAGCATCTAACTAAAAAAAGGTTTGGAAACACTGATCTAGACATACAGCAGGCTGGGCTTCACAAGTGAATAATATTTTCTTAAATCATTAGCTGGCTCTGACTTCACCTCCTGCTATAAAAAATCCTTACGCTGAATTTGAACTGGGTCACAAGAGATTCTTAACCTTGTTTCGATAGTTTTTATTGACAGAATGTTTGTTCTCAAACGAATTAGATCTCTTCAAAGAAAACAGCAAATCTGTTCAATTTTTCAAACAACTTTGTTACATGCCAACTTCCACTTCTTTCCCACGTTCCTTTTTCTGGTGCATTCGAAGAAGCACTACCGTCCCATTGCTTTATCCCATCCGATGATTCAACGATGCACAAGTTTTTATCAATGGTAGACTACCTTTTTGGTAAACTTTTGGAAAGGTTCTGACTGAGACATGGTTTCGTTGTTTTTTGCCTTCCACATTTGAGGCTATAAGTCAGGAGCTTCTGGGTGTGGCCTCTTCTGAGTTTTCATACATGCAGGCTCATATTCAGTTCCTGCACCCCTCCAAACAACAACAATAAAAAACCCGTTGAAACCACTTATGGGTTCTAACTTGCTACAAAACACACCAGAAGTAATCTGGAGCTAACAGCTAGAGCATAAAATCAAAGGAGAGGAGTCAGCATTGACGTGCTGCCATTTTTCGGCCCTGCAAGAACTAGGTGTAATTCGGAAGATCAGTCAAGACCCGTGAAGTATATCAACTTAATGTGAGAACTCCAAGGTCCCCTACCCATTAAGTACTGTCTCTGTTTACCTTCTGTCTCAATCCCACTGTACAGGTTAACAAGTAAGTCCCAATCCCACTGTACAGCTTAACATTAAAGAAAAAAAAAAGGTCACAAAGAAAACATTGAAGCATTAAATGACTTACGATATTACAGCATGTTGAACTTGTTCCCGTCAAGAGACTCCCCTCCTAGGCCCCACCTACACACGATCTTCAAAACAGCTCCGAACCAATAACGTGTTCGGAATTTCCTCAATTACAATTCCGTACATAGAGTGTGAGTCAAAAGTCCTTAGACAAACTTTAAGGGTAGGTCAGGCATACAAACACAAGTCTTTTTATATAGGAACTTGTGGTCGCAAACGCAACGGACGACAGCTAGAGGGGGATCTTTTCAAGCGAGTGAGTTGGGACGTGCGTGGCAGGATCATTCGAGGCGCGGATGTTGCCGGAGTAGGATGCAGAAGTACACTCGTATGGAGATGGCAGAGATGTATTCATTTTATGGGGAAGCGAAAGGAAATGGCCGTGCGGCACAGCGTTTGTATCGTCAACGCTACCCAAGTCGGCGGGTGCCCCATCATCAGACGTTTGGGCGTTTGCACCAACGATTGTGTACAACAGGGTCATTCGAAGTCAGCAGACATTGTGGTCGAGACCGAACGACGCGTTCACCTGTCACGGAAGAAGTGATCATGCGCGAAGTGGAACGAGACCCCAAGTACAAGTACGCGAACCATTCCTCATAACCTTGGCATTTCGCAATCCAGTATGATGCGCGTACTGCACGATGAGTGTTTACATCCTTATCACATTTTTTTTTTTTGATTGGAGGTTTAACGACCACCGTGAGCAACTCAATGGGCTATAAGCAGTCGCCCATCCCTAATTTAGGGTCACTGGTTCCAGGGAAGGGAGAGAACCAGTGCCGTAAGACAAACACAACATCCATGCCTGACCGGGATTCGAACCCGGACCCCTTACGGACGAATGATCAGAGACCAGCGCCTTAGACCACTGCGCCAACGGGGCGGCCCTTATCACATTCAACGTGTCCCGACACTCGGAGCTGGAGATTACCCCCGGCGACTCGCATTTGCAGTTAGGTTTTTGCAAGAAGCAGCAGCTCAGGCCGATTTTCCAGCCTGGGTTTGTTTCACGGACGGACCTACATTTTCAAGGGACGGTGTTGTGAATGTGCATAATTGGCACGTGTGGGCGTATCAAAACCTATGAGCAACAAGGTCACATGGTAAACAACGATTTAGCATAAATGTTTGGGCAGGCTGTTTGCTAGGCCCATTCCTCCTGCCACCACGGATCGACGGGAGAACGTATCGGATATTTTTGGAGGATGTGTTTCCAGAGGTGCTCCATGACGTCCCGGTAGGCATTCGCCGTAACATGTGATTTCAGCACGACGGGGCGCCGGCACATTTCATTCAGATTGTGCGGCACTATCTCGATGCAACTTATCCAGCGAGATGGATCGACTGGGGCAGCCCCGTCATGTGGCCCCACGATCCCTTGACTGGTCCCCCTTGATTTCTTCCTGTGGGGCTACACGAAGTACCTTGTTTACGAAACCCCTGTGACGACCGACAAAGACCTCGTCGCGAGAGTCATTTAAGCAGCTGCACGGATCCGTGAGAGGCCTGGCATCCTTGAAAGTATACGACGGTCGATGCGTCGACGTTGCGAACCGTGTATCGCTTTGAACGGCAAGTCCTTTGAACACTTTAAGTATTAAGGTGCTGTAAAAGGTTTGTTGTTGATACATGTAAATGTAATACTACGTAGTACTTGTCGTTGTACTGCTGTTATTCATACTTGAACCTGTAAACCTGTTTTGTTGTGTTATTGCAAACCTGTATTGCATTAAACCTGTGTTGTACATTTTATCTGGTATCATTTTCTTTTGGTTATTTCACTGTCAAAGAGTCCCCCTTTTTTTTTTTTTTTGATTGGAGGTTTAACGACCACCGTGAGCAACTCAATGGGCTATAAGCAGTCGCCCGTCCCTAATTTAGGGTCACTGGTTCCAGGGAAGGGAGAGAGCCAGTGCCGTAAGACAAACACAACATCCATGCCTCACCGGGATTCGAACCCGGACCCCTTTCGGACGAACGATCAGAGGCCAACACCTTAGACCACTGCGCCACCGGGGCGGCAAAGAGTCCCCTCTAGCGGTCGTCCGTTGCGTTTGCGACCACACGTTCCTATGCCAAAATGACTTGTGTTTGTATGCCTGACCTACCCTTAGTTTGTCTAAGGACTTTTGACTCACCCTGTGTACTCATACCCATTAGCTCCAAATTACTACTGGTGTGTTTTGTAGTGAGTGAGAACCGCTAAGTTGATTGACACATCTTTTATTATTGTTGTTGGAGGGGGGAGAGGGTGAGTTAAGATGCGGAGTTGGAAAATGTTTTTGATGAAGTTTGTAGCCACGAAAATATGAATAATTTCCTGAACATTAGAAACAATATACATTGAGTAGCCACTTTATTATGACCACCTGACAGTTTTAAGCAAATGAGCTATGGCTGCACGCTGTTGCCGCCAGAGGGCGAGGCTAGTATAAAAAGGGAAAGCTTAGTGCTTGCGACAGTAGTAGAAGTGATTTTTGGGTGATGAGATTGGTAAAAAATGCGATTTGACGGACTTTCAACGTGTGATGATTGTAAGAGCTCGGAGCCATGGAGCGAGTATCACCGAAACTGCCGCATTCGTGAAATGTTCCAGAGCAGCCATTGTTAAAGTGTTTAAAGACTGGACTGTCAGCCAAAAAACTGGGTCTCTACGCGCAACGTGCGGTCGTCCTCGACTAGTGACTGCTCGGGTGGAACGGAGTGTCCAGACTGGTAACATACAACAGAAGGGCTACAGTGCAACAAATTACAGACCATCTTAATTAAGGATCCCCTCAAATGATCTCTGCACGCACTGTTCGCCGTACACTGCATCGGATGGGATATGGCAGCCGAAGGCCTGTTCGAACACCCTTGCTGTCTGCAGTTAACAAGAGAAAACGTCTCCAGTTCGCACAGGAGTACAAGGATAGGTGATGAAACCTTACAGTGCTACCAAGAGGTGAGGATAACAACTGAAGCTTCAGGGACAGCAACTCATGGAAAGTTAACAGTCTTAACTTTTTAACAGTCTTAAATTTTTAGATATTTACTTATTGTGGTTGCAACGCTCCTAGCCATTACTTCCCCATCAGAATTTACTTTGCCCAGCTATACCATCTCGGTAATCTGTCTCTCTCTCTCTGGCTTCGAACCCACGACTAGGACGTAATGTGCAGTAGACAGATATTCAAATAAATTTACAATGACAAATCATACACAAATTACTCTTCTAAACTCTTTTATATAATTCAACAGTTTTAGTACAACCACAAGTCAATTACTTCAGAACGCATGTTACTAAATTGAATTCAAATTCTAACGTACTGCAGATTTTCACCCCTTTTGCTTCTTCAATTTTTATCACGCAAGACAGGCAATACAATACTAATAACATTAGGTATTTAAACCCCATTAATCATTAGCCTGCCATTTCTTGAGAAAACATTCAAGATTAATTAAAGCATATAAGCACACTAAAGCACAAGAGTGACAATCAACTCTGGGTATGTAAACACTATTAATTTTAAACTCCTAATAGTACAACATGCATCAATGAACAATACATGAAAATAAACCAATTTCAAATAACTTTCAATTATCCTACAACCCTACTTTAAACTCTGCCGTAACTATTATTTATACAAAGAAAAAGACTTGCACTCACGTACTAGGATTTAATGGTATTCCTCTGACGGCCCCCGGCGCACACACACAAACAGGCTCAATGAGAAGAAAAGTTCAAACACACACACACACACACACACACACACAAACTTCAAGTGAATCACTGGATGATCAGTATTCCATGAAAAAAAAGTTCCGGTACTCCAAATTTTTCACAACAATGCATTCGTCCATGCGTGAAGAGAACCCTCCACCCCTCATAACTCTCATACATAATTGGACGGAAACTCCATACTCTCTCGGCATAAAAAAAGACGTGACGAAAACTTTCACTGCTTCCGACACCCAGGGACACTTAAGCAGAAACTTCAAGCTCTTACGGCATGGAGGCGCGTAAAGCAAACTTTACTACTCATGACACCCAGGAACACTTAAGCAGAAACTCCGAGCTCGTACGACATGGAAGGGCATAAAGCTTTTGCTAGTTTTTTTTTTTTTTTTTTTTTTTTTTAGGTTTAACGAACACCGTGAGCAACTCAATGGGCTATAAGCAGTCGCCCGTCCCTAATTTAGGGTCACTGGTTCCAGGGAAGGGACAGAGCCAGTGCCGTAAGACAAACACAACATCCATGCCTCACTGGGATTCGAACCCGGACCCCGTTCGGACGAATAATCAGAGGCCATCGCTTAGACCACTGCGCCACCGGGGCGGCTTTTTGCTAGTTCAAGAAAAGACACTCTTGCATTCTCAAGAGAAAACTTCAAAGAGATAGCAATTCATCTCCAAAGAAATTCAGCCATGGAGATTCCCTTCCAGCAGATTTTCGACCATTCCGCTTCACCACTTGAAGCCAACGAGCCTTCCCGCATGGTTTTCCAAGGAGAAATAAACCGTGCCACAACGCAGAGCAAATGTGCACACAATACCACAAAAAAAAAAAAAAAAAAAAAAAAAAAACGAGCAAGCTAGAGATAAAAATTACCTATTTATAGCGCCAAGATACCCTGAGCTCCAATCAAGCCACTCCACTACGAGTGGCGTCAGCTCCGGTAAATTTTTGCATATAAGTATTTTTGACACATCAAATCCTTAATCATAACTCACAACTTAATAAATTCCAACATTATATAAATAAAATATACAACAACATATTTTACAAATAACACATAATGAACAATTTATACAATCATTATTTGTGACCTCAGCGCATGAGCGACTACAAATATTCTAATTAAAGTATTTAGAATTTCCACCTTTATATAAAAAAACTTTCTCAACTTATACACACTATTAATTTAACTTTACATTTACGTTTTTTTTTTATCCTAGCGACTCCAGGGCATGAATCCGGGACTAATCCCATCAAGACGTCACATGGTGAAGTATATTTGAAATGTTTGTCGAGTAGGAGACCACCAATGGGTTGCACTCAACAGCTTGGTCGAATGTAACGTGAAGAACAGAAAGTTCTGTAACGAAGATTACAGCAACACAAACTACTTGCCCACATTAAACTTACATTTCATCGTTTGATAAAACAGAGCAAATGTTCTTACATTGAATTTTTATAAATTAAAAACAAACTAAACATTATAAACTTAAAAAAATAGAAATGACAGGCAGAGAGAATTTTTTTTTTTTATTGGAGGTTGAACGACCACCGTGAGCAACTCAATGGGCTATAAGCAGTCGCCCGTCCCTAATTTAGGGTCACTGGTTCCAGGGAAAGGAAAGAGCCAGTGCCGTAAGACAAACACAACATCCATGCCTCACCGGGATTCGAACCCGGACCCCTTTCGGACGAATTATCAGAGGCCATCGCTTAGACCACTGCGCCACAGAGAGAAATGACATATTTTCAAAGAACACTGTTTTCCAGATCCTGAGGAAGACCAAACTACACAGTGGGAAACTGGACAAAGAGATATTATTCAGAAATATACACTCACAGACAATGAAATTTGTGCACCTAGAAGAAAACATGCTACAACCACGAAACTTTGCAAATAGCTAGAGTGCGTGCTGGTATGCAAATGATCCACGTTTGGTGCAAGCGCGGATGACCGCTCACCTTGAGGCGGTGCTACAAGCACGAACCGGAAGCCTTATAAACCGGCGTATAGTAGATGCCCCATGAAAGCGAAAAGCACCGGCCGACGCAATAGTGTACATAGTGACAAGAATGCCAGTAAGACGCAAGAGACGTCGATTTACGCAACATACGGACTTTAAGAGAGGCCAGATAGACTGAAAACCGCAGGGTGGTCGGCACGCCATATAGTCCGCCACGTGGATCGTTCTGACCATAGCGTCAGACTGTGTTGGGAGCAGCGGACTAGTGACGACACTGCCACACGGCGGAGCGGCTCCGGACGGACCACCAATAGAGAGGATCGACGGATCGTGCGCCAGGCATAAACGGATCCCACGGGGACCCGGTCCACTATACAGGCAGATGTAGAGATTCCTGTGTGCTCACGAACCATTTTTGACGCCTCGAGGAAGCGAATCTGCGATTCCAGCGCCCCTTATGTGTGCTGCCATTAACACCGGAACATCGCCGGCTCCGTGTGCAGTGGTGCCAGGCCAGAGCGATAAGTGCCGCTTCGTTTTGAGGACATATGATCATCGTGTCCGGATGTCCCCGGGTCAACGGCACAATCCCAACCTTGCTATCGAGCGCTACACCTCCCCCACTGCAGGCATTATGGTCTGGGGAGCCATTGCTTACGATAGCCGATCAGCTCTAGTAGTGGTATGTGGATCATTGACGAGCCAGCGGCAAGCTAGGGCTGATGACTCTACCTGCACCGTACAAACGCAGACTTTTCAGAGATACGCGGAACTCTCGAAAAAAAAAAAAAAGTAGTGAAGGTGTTGCGAGAGCAAACCTACCAGGATTCAGTAGTCCTTCACCCGGACAGGATCTGCCGCCCCTCCACCATAGCCCGTACGTGTGACGCGCAACGGGCTGGGATTCTAATTTTGCATCTGTCTGGGAGATTTATTTGCCAGCGGTATGTGGGTGAGATTCTACGGCCTCATGTGCTCCCATTCCTTACCAGGATTCTAGGTGCGTTGTACCAGCAGAATAATGTTCGCCCGCACATGGCTGGGGTTGCCCAGGACTGCCTACGTCATGTCCAGACAGTTATGTGGCCTGCCCAGTTCTCGGTCATGTTCCCTATGGAGTATGTGTGGGGCCAGTTGAAATGCCGGCTGCCGCATTATCCGGGATTTTGAGCACACCTTCCAACAGGTATGTGCAGGACATCAGGCGTCTGTTTGCCTCCATGGCGGACCGTATTGCACCATGTATCGACGCACTATTGAAGATGACCGGACTGCGTGCCACAATTCCTTTGTAATTGTCCTGCAGCTCTGTTTTTGCCATCATGTGTATCATTCATCTGTATCATTATGTTCATAAAATTTCAGTTCAATCCGATGCTTCCTTCTTAGTGCGCAAATTTCATTGTTCGTGAATGTACATCTGACGACAGTCACCATCTAGATATGTATTTCTAGTGTCCTCACCCAGGACTGTTGAATAAGTTATACATCACATTTAGCTAGGGATGCCACATTTTTAAAATGTCCAGCTGATGTCAGTTTCTCGTATAAACATGTTTACCAGAGCAAATATATGTATATACACTCAATAGACAAAACATTAGAGATAGGGTGATGGGCAGTTGACATAGGCATCATCCATGCAGAGTGCAACATACCCAAACTGCAGGCAGGTGATACCGTAGGTGGACAGCAAACCATCCCAACAGTATATGCTATTAATGAACATGGTAAACGTGGTGATCTGAGTGACTTCGATTGCTGGCGTATTGTCGGCGGAAGACAGATAGGTCATTCTACCATCCAAGTGGTAAGAACCCTAGGGTTCCAGAGGGTAAACATATCAAGGGTTTACCATCAACTGACGTACCAGCGCCTACAGAGGAAGCGGTAGCTGACCACATGTCACCGATCACTGGGGTTGACAGAGTATTCAAGCTCACAGAGACCCACTGCTTGGCAACGGTGGTGCAAATCACATCCAGCTTAAATGCCAGAGGTTCAAACAGCATCAGTAAGTGAACGGTATGGCACACGCTATATACCATGAGCTATGGGAGCTGACGCCTTAATCGCGCGCTACTGTTGATTGCTTGGCATTGGACATTATGCCTCACCTGGTACAGGGAACACCAAAACTGGACTTCTGCAGAGTGGTGCTGCATTGTGTATTCAGATGAAAACCATTTTTTCTGTACTGAGCTGACGGGAGGGTGTGGGTGCGGCATTGACAGCATGAGGCAATGGCCCCATTGGTTCTGTTCAAGGCGGTGGTGGCTTTGCGATGGTTTGGGGAGCTTTTTGAGAGACTCATTAGGTCTCTAGGTCCTTAACTGCTGCACGCTACCATCATGTGCTGGCTGAACGCCTACACGTTTTCGTGGCCTTTGCACATCCTGCGACTGACGGTCCATTTCAGCAGGATAATGTGCAACCCCACCAGGCTACAACCACCTAGACATGGCTCAAGGAACACTCATCTGAGTTTGGAGCCATCCAGTGGTGCCCAAAGTTCCCAGATTTAAACCCTGTGGAAGCTCTCTGGGATGCCGTTAAGAGGAACATCAGATCCATGGATTCTGGACCAATGTCTCCGGCAGGATTGTGAACAATACTGCAACAGGTATGGCTGGCATTACTTCTAGAAACCCTCTGATATCTGGTGGAGTCAATGCTTTGGTGTGTGCAGGCTATTGTTTGTGCTAGAGGAAGACCAACACGCCATTAGGTAGGTACTTCTAATGTTTTGTCCATTGAGTGTGTGTGTATATACCGGGTGATCCAAAAGTCTTGCACATTTTGAAAACGTAATAACTCACGGAGTTTTGGACGGTCCATTTCAGCAGGATAATGTGCAACCCCACCAGGCTACAACCACCTAGACATGGCTCAAGGAACACTCATCTGAGTTTGGAGCCATCCAGTGGTGCCCAAAGTTCCCAGATTTAAACCCTGTGGAAGCTCTCTGGGATGCCGTTAAGAGGAACATCAGATCCATGGATTCTGGACCAATGTCTCCGGCAGGATTGTGAACAATACTGCAACAGGTATGGCTGGCATTACTTCTAGAAACCCTCTGATATCTGGTGGAGTCAATGCTTTGGTGTGTGCAGGCTATTGTTTGTGCTAGAGGAAGACCAACACGCCATTAGGTAGGTACTTCTAATGTTTTGTCCATTGAGTGTGTGTGTATATACCGGGTGATCCAAAAGTCTTGCACATTTTGAAAACGTAATAACTCACGGAGTTTTGGGAGTAGGGCAACGCGGTTTGCGTAGAAATGATCAGAATGACATCGGGTTTTTTATGAAATCACATAAATTTTTACTCATTTTATTTACATTTTTCATCGTCAGATGGCGCCATTGGGGAACAGATCTGGGTTAGTGGGTATAAAAGCAGCAGCTGGGAAGCAACCACAAGTCACAGCGGTCCGTGTCAGTATGCTGTCATTACCGGACAAAGCGCTCTGAGGTGAAATTGTTCCATTGCAACGCTGAATGTGCGAGTGCTACGTTGAGAGTCTACCGGTTACTGAAAGGTGATCGCAGTGGGAAAGGACCGATGGAAAGTGCTGCGCTGCGGCGAATGGTGAAAAAATTCGAGGAAACAGGATCTTTGGCAACACGCACATGAAGCGGTTGACCACGAATACGTGCTGCTGCAAGAGACGTTTGGCGCAAATCGTGTGTTGAGCAGACACTTTCCGAAGGCCTGGCCTCCACGGTCACCAGATCTGACACCCTGCGATTTCTGGCTCTGGGGGTTACCTAAAATTACAAGTGTACAGATATCGCCCCACTTTATTGACCATGCTGAAAGATGCCATTCGACACCATGTGGCAGCTCTACCACCGGACATGCTCTTCAATGCCGTCCACGGTGTTTTCTCTCGTCTGCAGGCAGTTCTGGAACAGGACAGCCATCACATTGAACAGCTGGTACAATGAGATGTCTATTTTTCTCGACACTTCCAGCCTGTGGTTGCTGCGCCATCTGGCGATGAAAAATGTAAGTAAAATTTTGTGATTTCATAAAAAATCCAATGTCATTTTGATCATTTCTACGTAAACCACGTTGCCCTACTATCAAAACTCCGCAAGTTATTACGTTTTCAAAATGTGCAAGACCTTTGGATCACCCAGTATATATTGAAGTAACTTGCTTAATATATGTAACACTTTTTCTTCCTCTCCTTCTTCCTTTCAGATTTCTACATATCTCCAAGATTCCTGCAATATTCAGGATGTATAAAACTAAACTAAACAGATGAAAACCCAAACTTCTGTAGTTTTTGCTCCATATAATAAAGAACTTAAGAAACTCTTAAACAAGTCTAGAGAAAAGAAAACTAATTTTGGAGAAAGGTTTACAAATCTTATGCATATTCATTCAGAATGGTGGGGACGAGAAAACGAAAATTCCAAACAGAGGCTATGTAGTAACAATTTCTGAATAAGAAGTGTGGATATGTGACATTCCAACACAGACAGCATGCAAAAGAAGAGCCCATTAAAAACTGAGAATACAAACAAAACCACCTTCACTCACATTGTCAGTACTACACAGTAAACAAAGTAACATGTTTTGAAGATGTAGATTAAATTTTAGAGCCTAGAAAAATGAATGTAGTTAGCATAGTTGAGTATGTACTATTTATCTACAATCCCAAGCATGTGAAGAAACATCATTTAGCAAAAAAATTCAAAGTCCGACCATTGACTATTCATCAGAAAAAGTACAACAAAAGACACCACAATGAACTCAAAGATAATAAATTCGTAACTATGAAGTATTACCGCCAAAAACCATTGTATTTCTAATTACCAGAAGGGTATGAAATACATTGAGTAATGTTTTCATTAGAAAATGGACACAGAGGACAATGTCAACAACTTTTCAAATTTACCGTTATATGAAGTCAGTTTCTTCTAAGGTACAGTTTCTGAGGATGAATATTGCTGCAAGAAGCGTGAGGCAGCGAAGCTGATTCCCCAGAGTAAGGCAAAAGATAAGAAGGAAAAGGTGAAAAGGCATGAAATGGCTTTTTGGAAAGGCAGAAAAACTTTCTGGAAGTATACGAGACACTGGAGAAATAGGGGAAACAAAGTTGCAAGCCGTGTGTAGGATAGGATTGGGGAAATAATATGGGAGCCCTATGAGTTAAGTAAAAGATGGGGTGAATACTTCTGTGAGTTATTAGATCAAGAAAGCAAAGGTGATTCTGAGACAGAAGTATATGATATCATAGTGAGAGATGGATGCAAAGAAAGGATCTCGAGAGAAGAAGTGTGTAAAGCTCTAAAATCTCTTCAGAATGGTAAGGCTCCAGGAGCTGATGGCATAACTGCTGAGATGTTGAAATATGGTGGTGATTCTGTAATTGACTGGTTAACTAAAATCTGCCAGTTATGCTGGAAGTTAGGAATGGTACCTTGGGACTGAAGGGATGCCATCATTGTTCCCTTGTATAAGGGTAAAGGTGATCAGACAGACTGACTGAAAGAACTATCGTGGTATTAGCTTACTGAGTGTGATAGGGAGTGTTTGGCAAGATTATTGAAAAGGTGCGAGGTCTTACGTCAGAGAAAGTGTGAGATGTTCAGAGTAGTTTTATGCCTAGTAAAGGCTGCACTAACCAAATTTTTGCATTACGCATGATTGAAAAGTACCTGGATGTTGGTAAGAAAGTTTTTACTGCCTTCATAGATTTAGAGAAAGCTTATGACCGAGTAAATAGGACACTTTTGTAGAAAGTATTGAATGAATAGTGTTACTGGGAATCTACTTAATAGTGTAAAAGCCATGTATGCTGGCAGTAGAGCTTGTGTACGAGTGAAAGGTGTTTTATTTTTTTTTTTTTTTTTTTGATTGGAGGTTTAACGACCACCGTGAGCAACTCAATGGGCTATAAGCAGTCGCCCGTCCCTAATTTAGGGTCACTGGTTCCAGGGAAGGGAGAGAGCCAGTGCCGTAAGACAAACACAACAACCATGCCTCACCGGGATTCGAACCCGGACCCCTTACGGACGAATGATCAGAGGCCAACGCCTTAGACCACTGCGCCACCGGGGCGGCGAAAGGTGTTTTATCAAAGTGGTTTTCCATTGGTGCAGTGTCAGACAAGGTTGTGTAATGTCACCATTGTTTAATATATTTATGGATGCATGATGACAACATAGATAATACTGGTTTATGTCTTGGTGATATCAGTGTGTGCAGACTGCTGTATGCTGATGACACTGTCCTGTTGGCAGAGATCAAAAGTGATGATCTGCAGAGTATGTTGTCTCAGATGTACGAAGTTGGCATAAAATTCAAACTGAGTATAAATAAGGGAAAAACCAAAGTTATGGTTTTTGAGAGAGGAACTGGTGGTACTGAATGTAATATAAGTTTAAATGGCACCGTGATTGACCAGGTGAATGAGTTTGTATATTTGGGAAGCTTGTTTGACAGAGAGTACGGATTAGATGACGAAATTAATAGGAGAGTGAATTTTTATTGAAAGTCATAGCTGCTTTAGGAGGTTTTCACTGGAATGATGGATTCTCAATAGAGTCCCAGATGGCTGTGTATGAAAGTGTAATTGTTCCTACTCTGATGTATGGCAGTGAAACCTGGGTACTACAGAAGACACAGGAGTCGTTTGTGTGCAGGAGAAATGCGTTACTTATGGGGTTTGTGGGAAGACACGTTCAGATCATGTGAGGAATGATGTGTTGCAGTTGTGTAATGTGAAGCAAAATATTGTTAGAAAGGTGGAGACTAATATGCTGTGGTGGTATGGCCATGTTGAAAGAATGAGTGATGAGATGCTTACTAAGAAAATTGTTTTAGCCCAAGTGGCAGGAAAGAAAGGCAAAGGCCAAGAAAGTCATGGGAGGATCAGATTCAGCAGTGCCTGAATGAGGAAAAGATAATGAGCATGAAGCACATGTCTTGTGCACGTCGTGTGATGGATGTCACTGAAGCCCGTGTTGTGTGTCAAGATCGCTGTAAATGG
This sequence comes from Macrothele yani, assembly GCA_039090855.1. Taxonomy (NCBI): domain Eukaryota; kingdom Metazoa; phylum Arthropoda; class Arachnida; order Araneae; family Macrothelidae; genus Macrothele; species Macrothele yani. The sequence continues at coordinate 1,218,275 of CM076995.1, read as the reverse complement.
AGAAGTTTGATATGGCAACAGTAAGTAAATAATCAGTTAAAAATTTATCTGGTGGTTTGTATAATCTGTTAAATGTTTATTTGTCAGATGGTCTTATTTTGAGGAGCTAACATCTGAATATCAGAGAACAGCTTAATTATATGTATTAAGTTAGATATATATGAATATACACTGAAGTGCCAGAAAAACCGGTACACCAGTCTAATACTTGGTAGGTCCCCCACGGGAGCGTAGGACTCCACTAGCTTCTGGAAATATGCTGTAGGCGATGCATACCATACTTGCTGCAGAGCGTTCCACAATTCAGGTGTATTCTGAGGTCTCCGATTCCTGTATTCGATAACGCACTACATAGCATCCCAAATATGTTTTCCACGTTCAGATCTGAGTACTTGGGTGGGAATGGCAACACCCTAAACTCAGATGAATGCTCCTCTAACCATAATGTGATGTGCTGACACTTGTGTGAAGGTGCATTGTCCTATTGGAACAGGCCCAACACATCAGCATGAATGCAGGACATGAACGGGTATACCTTGTCAGAAAGGATGTGCACATAGCGGTGGCCGGTCACAGATATTTGTAGACATACCAGGGGTCCCAGTGAAGTTTAGCTAAACACACTCTATACCATTACGGACCCCCACCAGCCGGTACAGTTCCCTATTGACAGGCGGGTTCCATGGCTTCATGGGGTTTGTGCCACACACGAATCCTTCCATTTGCTCGATACAGTTGGAAACGTGACTCGTCAGACCAGGCTACTTGTTTCCAGTCATCAAGTGTCCAGTGGCGGTGCTGCCGTGCCCAAGCGGGGCGCACAGATCTGTGTCATGCACTTATCAAAGGGACTCGAGTTGGGCGTCGGCTCCCAAAGCCCATATCGTGCAGGGTACGTTACACAGTCCAGACGCTGATGCTTGTCAAGGCTCCAGCATTGAATTCCGATGATACCTGCGAGAGTGTTGCACGCCTATCCCATGTAACGAATCTTGACAACCAACGATGGTCACGTTCATCCAATGTCTTTTTACAGCCACAATGGAATCGTAGGTTGGAGGTTTTGCCGGAATTCTTGTAGTCACGGTACACCCTTGCAATGGTCGTCAGTAAAATCCAAACTTCGTTTCTACCTCCGAAATACTATGGCCCATCTCACGAGCGCCAACTATGACACTGCGTTGAAAATAGTTTAAATCATTATTGCTTGTCATTCTCATGCCGAAAACAGCTCCGACAGCTGGCAAGGATGTCTATCGCTTTATATACGCACTGGCGGACGCAACCGAGTATGCGCATAGGTGACGTTGCTATGTATTTTGCATAAGCTCGTCTTTACCAGTTTTTCTGGCACTTCAGTGTACATAGGAATGTCAGCACAGATGTGACATTTGTATATATATTCATATACTGTATGTTCCATATTTTCACTGTTTCTATGTAGCCACCTTTTCAGAGAACTTGAAAATTAGAGCTAGAGACCATCTGTACCTGAATGTGAAGAAACATAGTGTTGATGCTAAAAGGAAGTATTGGATTGCCTCAACTAGAGCAAATCTGAATGGTACTCAGATTTCTAAGCTACATCTGCTTAGCTTTAGTTGCTTGGAACTTCATTGCCTTGGGTGGTGCAATGACTAACATGCTCAAACAAAAATCAGGAGATGTGGGTTCGATTCCTTCTTCAAGGTGATGTAATTTAAGTTTTCTGAAGAGGTGGCTACATGTGAAACAGTGAAAATATGGCACATTTGTGCCAACAATGACATTTGAATTGCCTGCTATGTATATGTGAAGTTATTTCTTCTCGGAGATTTGTTTCCCATTTATATGCAAGATGGATATATAGTATTTTTAGCACAAGTGGTCTGTACCTTTATATTACTTTGAATTATACTATTGAATTCATAAGCTCTGAATGACCTACAATATTTTCAGCAAAAAGTTTGCTCAGCAATCATCATCATCATCATCATTGTCAACCATTATCAATCCACTGCTGGACGAAGGTCTCCCCAAGTTTCCTCCACAACGGTCTGTCTTGTGCCAGTCTCCTCCATGTAACTCCCGCATATTTACGAATTTCATCCACCCATCTCCCATGTGGTCTTTTTCTGGGTCTTTTCCTGTCCCTTGGAATCCAATCTAAAATTTCAGCTGTCCATCTATGGTCTGTCCTTCTGGCAGTATGTCCAGCCCATTGCCATTTCAGGGATTTAACTCTGATCATGATGTCTTCCACTCTCGTCATTTTTCGGATCCACGAGTTCCTCTTCTTATCTCTCCTGGTTATACCAAGCATGCACCTCTCCATGCTTCTTTGAGTTGTCTGCAGCCTTTGTATGTCTCTTTTAGTTAAGGTCCACGTCTCTGCACCATACGTAAGCACTGGAAGGATGCATTGATCAAACACTTTTCTTTTAAGACATAATGGCATATTGCTCTTGAAAATTATGCTGTTTCTTCCAAAAGCTCTCCAGGCAAGTTTTGTACGACGATTAATTTCTTCATCAATGTGACCCTCACTTGATATCTGCTGTCCAAGATAAACATACGTATCTGTTATCTCCAGTTTTTCTCCATCAATCGATAAATCTTCATTTCTTGTAAAAGCATTGAACATCACTTTTGTCTTCTGAAAGTTCATTTTTAATCCCACTTCTTTACTCTTGTCAGCAAGTTCCTGGATCATACTCTGCAGCTCTGATGGGGTAGTTGCAAAAATGACTACGTCATCAGCAAAACGAAGGTGGGTTAGATAATCTCCATTAATCTTTATCCCTTTGTTTTCCCAGTTCAGTGATTGAAAGACATTTTCCAATGTGGCATTAAAGAGCTTCGGAGATATGGTGTCACCTTGTCTCACTCCCTTTCCAATTTTTATGTGTGTTGTATTTTCAAACAGCCGAATCTTTGCACTTGCATTTTCATAGATGTTATTAATAATATTAATGTATGCATCTTCAATACCGCAGGATTTCAGAGCCGTGGTAACTGCTGATGGTTTCACCGAATCAAAGGCTTTTTCATAATCGATAAAAGCCATGCACAATGGAAGTTCATATTCCCTCGCTCTTTCAATTAGTTCTCTCAGTACGTGGATATGATCTATTGTGCTGTAGCCACTCCTGAATCCAGCTTGTTCTCTCGGTTGAGCCATGTCCAGTGTTACCTTCAAGCGGTGTGAAAGAACTTTAGTGAAGATTTTATAAACCCCTGATAGGAGGCTGATAGGTCTGTAGTTCCTGAGATCCTCAATGTCACCTTTTTTATGTAGCAGGATCATTGTAGCATTGTTCCAATCCTCAGGAATCTTCCCTTCATTAAGGCATCGAGTGAAAATTTGGGCGAGTACTGTTTCAATTTCTCCACTTGCTTCTTGTATGATGTCTATAGTAATTCCATCTTCTCCTGGAGCTTTCCCCCGCTTCATGTTCTTGATTGCATGAGCAACTTCTGCTGGGAGGACTGGAAGAACTCTGGTACCTTTCATGATGTCTGGAGTACATGTATCATCCCTTTCATATAATTTGGAGTAGAAATCTTTCACTCTTGTCAAAATTTCGCCTCTATTTCTTGTTATAGAACCATCTTCTTTTCTCAGAGCCATAATCTGTTTTCTTCCCTTACTGAGATGTCCCTTTGCTATCTTAAGGCTTTGGTTGTTTTCAATTGCTTTCCTCACTAGCTCACAGTTGAATTTCCTTACGTCTTCAGTGATACTTTTTCGTGTTGTCTTGCATAGCTCTATATATTCCACTTTGGAAGTCACATCTTCTTTAGTTGTCCTCATCTCTCTTCTTTTTTGCATCAACATTTTGGTTTTTCCTGATAATTTGTTCACATGCAACTTGTTCTTAGACCCAGCTAATTTTGTTGCTGTTTCCATTAGAGCTTTGGTTACTTTTCTGTTAACTTCCGAAATATCCACTTCTTCCGATGTTAGGCCTTCTAAAGCAGAGAATCTGTTCTTCAGTTCCAACTTGAAAGTATTATGGTGTTTTTTAAGGTTGGTTATGTCAATACATTTTGTTTGTCTTATGAGTTTGCCACGTTCCAGTTTAGTGTTGAGGTGCATCTTACATCTCACCAATCTATGGTCACTACCTGTGTTGAACTTGCTCAGCAATAAGCACATATAATTTGAAAGCAATATTTTTATGCATTTTGACAGGTTATATTATTTTTGTTGAAGACTGTCTAAAATTCAGTGTCATAGAGATGAAAAAAATACATTGTCATCCTACGAAGCTAGAAAAAAGTACTTTAATGTAGCATTGAATTTTCTTTTAAATTTTATTAGCAAGTTCTACCTCTCAATTTGCATGACTAGGAGAACTTGCTCAGAAATGCAATTCAACCCATTAAACTACCTGTTATCCCCTTAACTGACTAAGAAATGTGTAAAAAAAAAAAAAAGTATGCTCTTTGGGTATTGTCTCTACATGATCTTCAAAAATTAGTAGGTACATGCATTTTATTTATTCCTTTCAACTTTAAACACGTCCTTTGGATCCAGCTGTTAGCCGGTGGGGATGAGAAATGGGTGTTCTATCACAACATTTAATGGCATTGACAGTACATCAGCCCACAGGATTTAGCCACACTAAAGCCCCATGAATATTTTGCAGTGTGTTTTGTAGAATAAGCAGGGCTCAATGAAATCAGACAAAATGTTCTTTGAAATTGAACTGAAATATTATATAGGATTTTTAACTAGGATGTTTATTCTTTTGTCAATTAAAAGCTTGTTTTGTTTTAATAGAATACTGTGTGTCCCCATATCACTGATTAATTATCCAGAGTCAGCTGGTTTACCAGTCAACTCGGGGTATGCATCATCCACACCTATTTCTGTACATACTGAATACTGGGCAACATATGGACCTCACAGCAGAAATTTTCAATAAACAACAATATATTCATCAGTTTAGAATGCCAAAATCAAAGAAACTGTTTAAAAAGTGAGCAGTGTTATATTCACCAACACTTGCATCACTGTATTATCATTTATTCTAAAGTTTACCACAATATTTAGATGGAAAACATTGAAGGTTAAGAGGATATGAAAATCAAACTCTCTACAGTCTTGGACTCGATTTTTTTTTTTTTATAAATATAGCATAGAAAATCTACTTAAAAGGTGAGGAGGGATCATATTAAATGAGGTAAATATTTTTGAACTTGGGGAAAATTTAGGTTGTATTTAACTATATTTTGATTTGCAAATAAAGGCCTAAAAAAGTGATCATTTTTGGACAACTTGGTACATGCATGAAGGAATACTGTTGTGGTCAAGAAAAGAAGCTATTACAACAGCCAGCATTTCCATCAGTCACAACAGACTAATGTGGATGATGATAGTTTTTATTTCCTTCTTGGTAGGCATTAATTAAAGGTTTATTTCTTTCAAACCTCTTTTGCCAAGGTTAAAAAAATATCTTCACCTTTAGTTCAACTGGCTCGATGGAGTAATTCTTAACTTTAAAACCCAGTCTCCATGCAAGCCATTTTTTGTTGCTCCAACTGCAAGCATAGTCTGTCCATATCCAAGTATTCCTTTGGTCTTCTAGCCCTGGGCAGTTAAACACAAGATGTTCTATGGTATTTGCCTCAACCATGCATAGTCCACATCTGTTCCATATTTCAGTAAATTTGCTAATTCCACAGTTTGTTTCTAATGCTCTAAACCTGGCTTTACATAACAGATAACTTCCAGTACTGTTATCAAAATAATCGCTTTTATATTTATCTTTGAAGTCATATAATTCCTTTAGTGAATTTTTATGTAGGACTTCTTTTTGTTCTAGATGCTTTGAGCTGTCTCTTTGATGTTGGATCTTGTTCTGTTTTTCCACCTTGTCCTGGTATAGGAATTCCATGCAGTAGCTTCAGGATTATACTTATGATTTAAATATAATGTTCATTTTAACCACTTTGAGTTCCTAAGTTTAGGAGCTGCCAAAGTTTCGCACTCATATATTTTCTGACACATTGTTTTCATTTAAATTTTGGAAGTGGCCACATTAACTTTCATTGCACTTTTCTTGTCGCAAAGGTAGTCTATACTAATTCCCCTTATATCACACTGTTCGAAAATAAATTCCCACTTTTAGTGGCGAACTGGCCAATGTTAAGTTGGGTTTGATTTAGTAATTCCTTATCTAGGTATTTAAGACTAGGGCAACATTGCCATAGGTCAAAGATGGCACTGCAACAAATTTCCACAAAATCTTCGTAACATCATGTCTGTAGTAAGAATTCATCGCTGAATTTTTAAATACATAGGTATTTCTGAATCTGTTTACTGATGTTTTTTCATGTATGTTAAGACAGCTTGTTTCAGGGAAAATTGAAATTCCTAGAAAGCTTATTTCAGTTCCTTTAAATATTTTTCCTTTACCAAATATCATTTCTGCAATATCCTCCCCATTATCGTACACAGTAATATCTGGGGGTTTGTGTGTATCCAATATTTTTTTCAACCACAAGTACTGTATATCGACACATATACTTGGGAAAATCGTACTCTTGGTCAAAAGAGTGCGATAGACTTTGTTGTCTGCGATCAGCATCTGAAACACTTAGTTGTTGACACTCGTGTGATGAGAGGTGCGGATGTTAGTTCTGATCATTACTTGGTAGTGTCACGAGTGAAACTGAATGTTGGTTGGAGGAAAGGGAATAGTAAGAGGCCAAGGATGGAAAAAATAAAGGTTGAAAGGCTCCCTGAAGATCATCAGCATTATTCTGATGTACTCAGAGAAAGACTGAAGGATGTAGAAAAGAAGTGGGAATGGTTTAAGAACTGTGTTGTCACAGCTGCTGAAGAGGTCTGTGGCACCACAATAATGGGTAACAATAGAGGTGATGCTTAGCGAAATAGTGAGATTGAAGAGGCAGTAAAGAGAAAGAAGGAAGCCTATTTGGGAATGTTGCAAGGTAGAGTTTCTGTGAACGAATATCGCTGTAAGAAGTGTCAAGGCGCTAAGCTGGTTCACCAGAGTAAGGCAAAAGATAAGAAGAAGAACTTGGAAAGGCATGAATTGGCTTTTTGGAAAGATAGGAAGTCATTCTGGAAGTACACGAGACTCAGAAAAATTAGGGGAAACAAAGTTGTAAGTTGTGTGAAGAATAGGATCAGAGAAATGATATGGGAGCCCAATGAGTTAAGTGAAAGATAGGGTGAATACTCCTGTGAGTTATTAGATCAGGAAAGCAAAGGTGATTCTGAGGCAGAAGCAGATGATGTCACAGTGAAGGATGGAAGCATAGGAGGGATATCAAGGGAAGGTGGGTGTAAAGCTCTAAAATCTCTTCAGAATGGCAAGTCTCCGGGAGTTGATGGCATAACTGCCGAGATGTTGAAATATCATGGAGACTCTGTAATTGATCGGTTAACTGAAATTTGCCAGTTGTGCTGGAAGTTAGGAATGGTTCCTCAAGATTGGAAGGAAGCTCTCATTGTTCCCTTGCATAAAGCAAAAGGTGATCAGACTGCAAGACGTATCATGGTATTAGCCTACTGAGTGTGCCAGGAAAAGTATGTTGTAAGGTCATTATTGAAAAAGTATGGGGTCTTGCATCAGGGAAAGGGTGGGATGTTCAGAGTGGTTTTATGCCTGGTAAAAGCTGCACTAACCAGATTTTTGCATTATGCATGATGATTGAAAAGCATCTGGCTGTTGGTAAGAAAGTTTTTACTGCCTTCATAGATTTAGAGAAAGCTTATGACCGAGTAAATAGGACACTTTTGTAGAAAGTATTGAATGAATAGTGTTACTGGGAATCTACTTAATAGTGTAAAAGCCACGTATGCTGGCAGTAGAGCTTGTGTACGAGTGAATGGTGTTTTGTCAGAATGGTTTTCTATCGATGCAGGAATCAGACAAGGTTGTGCAATGTCACCATGGCTGTTTAATATATTTGTGGATGCATGCATGCGTGATGCCAAAATAGATAATACTGGTTTATGTCTTGGTGATATCCATGTGTGCAGACTGCTGTATGCTGATGACACTGTCCTGTTGGCAGAGAGCAAAAGTGAGTTGCAGAGTATGTTGTCTCGAATATACGAAGTTTGCATGAAATTCAAACTGAGTATAAATAAGGGAAAAACCAAAGTTATGGTTTTTGAGAGAGGAACTGGTGGTACTGAATGTAATATAAGTCTAAATGGCACAGTGATTGACCAGGTAAATGAGTTTGTGTATTTTGGAAGCATGTTTGACAGAGAGAACAAATTGGATGGTGAAATTAGTAGGAGAGTGAATTCTTCATTGAAAGTCATGGCTGATTTGGGAGGTTTTCACAGGAATGATGGGTTGTCAAGAAAGTCCCGCACGGCTGTGTATGAAAGTGTAATAGTCCCTACTCTGATGTATGGCAGTGAAACCTGGGTACTACAGAAGAAACATAGGAGTAGTTTGTGTGCTGGAGAAACAAGTTACTTGCGGGGAGTTTGTGCCAAGAGACGTTCCGATTGTGTGAGGAATGAAGATGTGTTGCAGTTGTATAATGTAAAACAAAATGTTGTTAGCAAGGTGGAGACTAATATGCTTCAGTGGTTTGGCCACATTGAAAGAATGAGTGATGAGATGTTTACCAAGAAAATTTTTTAGCCCAAGTGGCAGGAAAGAAAGGCAGAAGAAGGCCAAGGAAGACATGGGTGGATCAGATTCAGGAGTGTCTGCATGAGAAAAAGATTATGAGTATGAAATATAGAAGATCTTGTGTATGGCGTATGATGAATATCAATGAAGCCCGACTTGTATGTCAAGATTGCAGTAAATGGAGAAGTTTGATGCGGCAACAGTAAGTAAAAATTATCTGGTAGTTTGTATTTCTTTGTAGAGCTAACCTCTGAATCTCAGAGAACAGCTTAGTGATATGTATGTAAATCTATTTCTCATTTGCAAATGTGACATCTGGTTCTTCCCCAAATGTATATATAATTTCCACCATTTTTTTTATGTTGCTACTTGAATAGCCAATTAATACCATCTGCAAATAGCATGCCTGGAATATAGTTACTGAAAGCATAACTTTTATCTTGGATTGTCACACCTAATTTTGCATTAATCAGCTGAATATCAAGATAATTAATATAGATGAGGAAGAGAATGGGTAATAATTGACATAATTGTTGAACTTCTGTATTATTTACAATTGCTTCAGATGTAATGTCTTCAAATTCAGCTAGTACTACTTACAGGGAGTGTAGCCATCTTTCAGAAAAAAGTAGGAACAAAAGTATGAATTCCGAAAAAAAAAAAAAAGTAGGTAAAAAGTAGGAATTTCAAAATGTACCGCAAAGAGCAAATTAATGCATACTAGCGCAAACCAATGATCAGAAAGTATATTTCTCACTATGTTGTATGCTATGCATAAATATTAGCCAATTCTCTTTGAGAAATGTCCACTCTAGAATTTTTGAAGAGCAAAAATATTTGAAATCCTCCTTTTCTGAAGTATCTCCCTCTGAAAAGTAATATCAATGATTCATCAATAATAAGCAGTTGCACTTATATTAAAAAGTTTAGCAGTCTCAATCTGTTGCAGTTATGCTATGTAAAACAAATATCTTAACATGCTATCATCAATATCCAAAAATGTAACATATTGTTGCTGATATTTGAAAACAGAAACTTATACATATATATAACACTTAATAAGATTTTATTAAAAAAACGTCATACCTTTCATTTTGCTCCGATTTGCTGATGTCCTGGTTGAACATGAAGTCCCTTTTGTTTACCAAAGATGGATGCTTTACAAAAGCAGGTATTGAGCTGAGTTTATAGAGTTGTTTCCATTAACAGTTTTTCTGTTGGATCTCAGAAGCTCGCCTTAGGCAATTCCATTACAATCCCACCACTAACAAAGCATAACCTCAAGCTGAGCTTTGGAGTAGGAATTGGAGTTTGTTCTGCTTCACAATATTCTTTTTTTGATTGCACATCATGGCACAGAACCCACTTTTAATAACCAATAACCTCCAACTCCGAAAAGGACTCTGCAAGATGGCGGGCATGATGCATTCGTTCTAACCTGATCACACAAGTTCTTTTAAGACAAATATTTTGGTACCCAAGTGCTACAAACAATAATAACAATAACAACAACAATAATAACAAGCTAATGAATGTGCTGTAAACCATTTGCCTTTGAATTATGAGTTTCTCACCAATTTTGGCATTTTTCAGAGGTCTGGCAAGGAAAATATTGAATGATGGTTCATAATTCACTGACAACATTGGGCCATCCAAATAGTGATTCATCCTCTAAACTGAAGTGAATGGAATCTGGTAGACTGTTTGACATGCATGAACTGTAACAGTGTTTTCTACAAACACTTCATATAAGTTTTGACTTGTGATCGTTGCATTGTTTCCTTTCTGGAGCTCCTGAAGGACACTGTCTCAAATGCACTTTATCCACAGACATATTATATTGAATACACAGGTCCACTTTACACTGAATAGTTAAACTGAATGCCTAACCAAAATAAGCCACAACCTTATCTCGAACTGATTTGCATAGATGTGCACAAGCTTGGTTTGCATGCTGTAAACACACATTAGTGTCCATCAGAAAAACAACAGAACTTTTGTTTAGACCCAATAAGATCCTTAATTTTTGAAAATTTACTTATGTTTTTTAGTTACTGATCCAAGTTCAGTCTCAATATCTTTTAGCTTCTCCTGAGTTTTGTCCATAAGCTCTATATTTTCTCTTAATTTCTTTGTACCAACTTCAATAATTGAATTTGCAATAGATGCCTCTTTCATATTCTTAGCAATTATTGCCTTCTTGAGCCTTTTAATTCCTTCATCAAGCAATTTTTACCCCAAGCTGGACTTCAACCTTAAGCTGACCTTCTTTTACAGTTATTTTTTTCATTTCCAACTCCAAATCTATCTTTCTTTTCAACTGCACATCTTTTTTCTTTAATTTCAATTTCTTCTGCCGCCTTTTGCTTCCTGGCTTGCTCCGCACATTTTTTCTGATATTCTAAATCAGCCTGATAAGATGCACGAGCTTCTCTAACAAATTTCAACATTAGCTGAGTAATTGGAATATTAGAAATGCAATTCCCACTTCTTCTGATTTTGTCCTTCACAATTCTTACACCCACAATAGTTTTTTCATTTAACTGACATCAATCTTTGGCTAGTAAAGCATTATTCATGGAAAAGCCATGCTCTACATCAGCACTTCCATGGAAAAGGGTAAGACAAGTTGTAACAAGTTTGACTAAATTTCCATACTTTGGTTTCCCGGTATCAGTATCTACGATCTGAAAAATTTCGCCCCAGTATATGTCAGCTTGCTGGTATTTCACATTTTGCATTGGCACACCACTGATAAATCTCTTCAGATTTGATAAAATAATCATCAATCTTTTCTAATTTGTATTTTCTCCATTCTTGCACAATGGCATCAGTTTCACTGTTAGTCAGTTTCAAAGGTTTTAAAGTTACACAAAGCCTACTAATGGTGTGCTCTGTGTTTGCACTGTACTTCATTGATGGATTCAGAACTCGAAGATCTTTTACAATCTGACAGTCAAGTGGCAATTTTTTTGTAGATATTCTGCCATTTTGGAAAAACATTGTCGGAAATTGTGCAGCACTTTTTGAACTTGATTTTCTGAAAGAGTATGCAACAGCTTCTTAGCTCCTATTCCAACATCCATCTTCCTTAAGGGAAGTACATTTTCTCGTTTTGTGACATCTATGTGCTGTAACTCTGCACCCTCCTTGTTTGCAATAACATCATCTTTCACAAATTTTCTTAAAATACCTAACAATAGATCACTGGCTTTGCTGCACAATACATGAACTAATGGCCCTTCTGTTTGGAAAAGAGCAAGAAATTCAACATAGATTGGCATCAGAGGTAAAATAAACCCGAGATACACCAACGTTGTTGAATCCTGGAGACAACTTCGAATTCTCCTACATCGGGGGAATTTAGAACATCCTTAGACCCTTTCTTTTCAATCAATTTGAAGTACTCTTTCAGTACATCAAACTGCTCCACAATTCTGTGGACCACAGGTTCTAATGTCAACCAGCGTGAGTTAACATGATGAAGAAGGAAGTGCTGTTCAACATCCAAGAGTTGCTGAATAGATTTGAAAATCCTCTCGCTGTGCTGCACTTGCTTTAAAGAAAGAAAATATGTCACTTTCAAATTCAACTACATTTATATCTAACATAAACAAACCTTGAGAAAAGGCATTATGAGCAGTATGTAATGGACAAGTGCCAATACTAACAAGTTCTTCAGCACCATGCAGTTTCAACTCTTCATTCACCTTCCTTTGCAGTGCTTTGCTCACATTTGGCCCATCCATTGAGAGCATAAGTAACTTATCTAAAGGCAGTTTTTTTGTTTCGTAGTACTGTCAACAGGCAATGCTCAATAGTCTCTGCATCTGCATGGCCTAAAAATTCACTTGATAAATATGCAGTTTTGACCCTGCTTTCTAAGGCCCAAAATTTAAGAAAGGCATCAAATTGTTTTTTCACCTGAATGGTTGTTGTTTCATCAAAGGCGATGCTGTACATACCTTTATTATCAGTACATTTTCTTATTTAACTTGTTAACTCTTGATCAAAGTATTTGGCAAGACCATGGGAAATTATGTAGGAAACTTTCCTTTCACTAAGACACATTTTCCCAACAATAGGATCATTGGGAAACATCATCTGGAAGACATATGTAACATCTGTGCAAGAAGCAAATGAAAAGTTTGACCTTGCTACTTTTAAACACCAAATGACTTCAGCCTTGGTAATCTGTTGGTCCAGGCTGAACTGCAGACACAAACTAGATGCAGCACTTGCCTGCTAATGTGTGTCCAGTAACAAATGTGTTCCTTTAACTGCATTTCTCTTCTGAATATGTTTCTGTTTCGATGAATGACTTATTATCTGATGCCTTCAACAATTTGCTATGGAAAACGATGTCTTACACAACAAGCAGTATGCTTCATATTCATTATTCCCTTGTGTGCACCAGGATACAATTTTATCTTTGTTGAAATCATCAGTGTTCAACCAGGATGTCTGAAATTTTGTCTTTCCACGTGGCATTTCACTAAAAAGAGGAAGAAACAAAGGATATGTAATCAACTGTCAGTAATACCACAAAAAATATCAAATAATATCATTTTTTAAACATGTAAAGAACATAAGAAAATTATTGCACAGCAATAGTGAATTCCGGAACATTTAAAATATATCTGGATTCTGAACTACACTGCAAAAGTCCCAGCCAATGAATGAATGTGCTGAGGGTTTAGTGTAATTTTACACTCAACTGTGAAAGGCTTTTCAACATGCCAGAAGAAAGCCACAGAAAACACCTTGCTTTTGGAGTGGGGAGGTTTTAACAGACAGAAGGGCAAGTTGTAAATAATGGCTGAAGGTAGGCAGTAATAAGTATCATATGTTATATATTTCTGTTACTACTTCATTGAGCATACATGCACCAATAATGTAATATAAAATTTAATTGAAATCAGACTTGTTTTACCAAAGTAATTGGGTAAAAGTATGTTAACTAAAAGCCAGAGCAAATGCTTCAACCTACAGTTGGAGCAGTGGCATCTCCGCAACTCCCGCATTGTGCGAGGGGCCCTCTGGCCTCAGCTGAAAAAAAAAAAAATATTTGGAGAAACTTTATATGAAACTGAAGAGATAGCCCCAGAATTTTGCCAGCATCTTTTTTAAAAAATACAAAAAAGAAAAGCCCTTTGTTTTCTAGATTTTATTTTCAATGAATAAGTAAAATCTTCAGCAATCATTTTTGCGGTTTTAGAGTTTATATTAAAAAACAAAATCAAAGAAAACCTAATTTACTCTTACGCCCTTAGAGGAAATTCTATGTGTAACCTGAAAAAGTTACTATACCTAAAATAGTCTTCGACATAAATTGAATCAAATGGCAAAACCATTTTTTCAATCGGATGTTTAGAAGCAAATATATAGAATAAAATGTATTTTGAATTCAATATCATCTGCATTTACATCTTCTAACGCCGAAATTGTGCATCATAAAAAAATACGAGATAAAGGATCATCATTTGCACATTTCAAGCTTCCAAAATTGGGGAGTCAAGGGCTCGTCAGGCCTTTTTGGCCTTTTCCCTCTGCATCCCAGTTGTTGCAGAAGATATTGACTGTCAAGATGTGAAACTTAATTATAATTTAATATAATGATTACGCATGAACTCTGTAACAACTAAATTGCATTAATAAAAAAAAAAGAATTTTTCGAATCGTCGGCCTAGGAGTTGTAGAGATATGGTGTCCACAGACAGATGGAAGGATGGACAGGCGGACAAACCGGTAACATATGTATATACTCATGTATAGGTTGACTTTTTTAATGAAATATTTAGGCCGAAATTAGGGGTCGAACCATACACGGAAAATATTTCTGATAGGTTAAAAACCAAAATTTTGATGCCTTATGGAAATGTGCATACTTAGCCCTTTGCGCCATCAGTTCATTTGCAGTTGTATATTTAATCATTTTCTGGGTGTTTCTGGTACAGAAGAAAATTATTGCTAAGAATATTCTTGATTTTATACGTACGAGTTTTTTTTTATTCACTAATAGAAAAATTCATTTTGCAAGGATGTTTCAAAGTCCGTTTTAGATCCATCGATATGGCCTTGACTGCCCCCTGGTAAATCACATAGAGGAAAGCTAGGTGAATGCGTCAATCAGCAGTTTCAGTTGCACCGTGCCGTGACCTACAACCGTACTCAATTCTCGACGAGGGATGGAGAGGGAAAAGAACAGACTATTGCAAAAGAAGACCGCTGACCCTGCTTAACAGCGGTGAAGAGAGAGAGAGAGAGAGAGAGAGGCGTGACAATCTACAGAACAGCGGTAACTTGCTTGATCAATGCATCTCGAAAACGGAAGTGTTTAAACTTGGCCGATCACTCAGAATAACATTGCCACTGATAGTAAAAAAGTGCATTAGTTTAATAACCTACTTACGTTTGTTATTAAATTGAGTGTGTGGCTCTAAATATTAAACAAACAGTAACTTTTCTGAAGAGCGAGCAAAAAGGATTGCATCTTTACCGAATGGTGCGATGTTTGGTTTTGTCACTAAAGCCGACTGATTGTCACAAACACGGTGGAGAGGGGGTGAAACTCGGGAGTAGATAAACGACCTCTCTGTCAATAACACAATAGTCCAGCTCATCAGTCGACCGACAGCTGCATGCTGCACAGGGTAGTGGGAGAAAATTTTATTGAACAAATTTTCTTCAATTTTTTAAATAGTTGCATGCAAATTTTACAGTGTCCACAATACATCAAAATAAAGATCAGTTTTAAATTTTTAAGAAATATATTGAAAACTTCAAAAGTTACACATTTACTTTTTACAGCATGCATATTCTTTATGGGATAAAAAACTATCAGGTTGACATCAAGACCTATTTACGCTTTCCAAATATGTTTCAGGAAGTTTTTTTTTTTTTTTTCACCCTTTTTAAATAAAAATGTGCCTTACGATGTTTGGTAAATGCACCATGATTCGTTTGCTGCGGGAGCAAATGCTTTACTCTCCATGAATGAAGTAACTGCAGAAAACTAGCTGGCAAAATGTGGGAGAAGGGGGGGACTATGTGCAAAAGTGGATTCATATATTGTGTGCATAACCTTCCCCTGAAAACTCTCTAACCAGTGTATTGAGCCCTATCATCTTTCCAGAATTGTGCCTCAATTCCACCCACATTTTGCGGGAAACTGCCACAAGTAACATTGCGAGAGCCAGCTACAACAATAAATAGTAGGTTCACATTACCACATGTGAGTGGAAAAGATTTTTTTTTTCCAATTTATACACAAGATAGGTAGGCATACAAAAACTGCAGATATCCACATAAAAATCGGGGGGGGGGTCGACTTATACACAGGATATACAAAAACTGCAAATATTCAGATAAAAATCGGGGGTTGACCTATACACGAGTATATACGGTAAGCATGATCTTTATTTTTTAAAAAGAAATGCTAGGAAGCTTGAAATGAACACAAAAACTTATGGGACTGGGGATATTTAACAACACAGGAGAGCGGGAACATTGCGCGCTTGGGGGGTACGGGAGAAATCTTTGCTCTGTCCGACTTCTGGTTTTGAAAATTTTACCCATATTTTCATGCTGAAATGCAAATTTTTATGCAGTAAAATGTTATGTAACAATCATACTGCACAGATGCAACATTGCGAGAAGAAAGAAATTACAATTACGGAACAAATCTGAACTCCGTCGACCTTCCGTTTTCCAAAGTTTCGTGAAAATTAATTCTGTCCCCCGACGAACACCCTGCCCCCTTCGCCACCAACTCCCCAAAAATTTCTGTTCACTTGTGCATCAATCTATCGAATGACCAAAATAATAATGAAAATGGTGGAATTCTTCGAATTCGTGAAAGAAGATCATGAGGAAGTTTTTGCGGCATCTAACTTCAGTTTTCGCAAATTGTTGCCTACAATTTCAAGATTAAATACTAACATTTATGCAATAAAATTATATTTAACAAGACAAGATGTTTCCTTTGTTTCATGGTTTAACAAGGAAACAAAGGCAACATCGGGAGAATAAAATTACGATTATAGCAAAAATTTTTACTTCGTTTAACTACCGTTTTCGGAAGTTTTGAAACACGAAATACCTTCACCAGATGGAAAACGACCCCCTCCCTCCAATTCTCTTTAGTTTTACACTGATTTAAAATTACATTTAACAAGAATACTGGACACAAACACATCGGGAGAAAAAAAAATACTATTACGGCAAAATTTTTTACTCTGTTTAAACTACCATTTTCCAAAGTTTTGAAACACGAAATACCGTTCCCAGACGGTATTATTTCGTAACAGCAAAAAAAAAAAAAAAAAATAAATAAATATATATATATAATAATAGTAAATAAACAAAATGAAAATTCGTAGAATCCTTAGTTTTGACAATGAATTGCGTAGTTCCGTAGTCAAACAGCTAAATCTGTAGAAACTACAGGCATTCTGTAGTAGTTGGCAGGTATACATTTTGATTATAAAACATCTTACTATAGGCAAACTTTTTGCAAGTAGGGGGAGGGGAATTCTTTCTCAAAGAGAGAAAGGTTTGGTCTGTTCCATTTTAAGAACAAAGCAAATGAAATCTTTCAGTTACCTATCGACATCCATGATAAAATATCGATGTTTCCGACAGTACTTACAGAATATATATCAATTTCATGAAATGACAACTTTCACACACAAAAACTTCAATTACTCTCATTTTATAACACAATCAATAAAATCCAAATTGTTTATAAAGAAAAGTATTTACCTTCTTTAATTCCATGAACTTCAGATTACAAACAGTTCATCAATTAATCCAAAATGCACGAACCTACAGGTTGAGAAAACAAAGCATATAACTTTCCAGAACACACACCAGCCAACGTTTTAGTTTCGATTGAGACTCCTCCTCCCACAAACAAACTGTCAGTGATTGGCTTCAGCAGTTCAGCTCCCGGAGTTCGCCCGATGGCTCAGAGTTCTCCCAGCAGAAACACATTGCGTCCTCGGCGTTTTGCCGACGACATACGTGTAACCTGATGGCACGGCGGCCAGAACAATCACGTACAAAAAATGTCAACAAACCAAGACGGCAAAACAAGTCGTAAAAAATTATATATATATATTTTCTTTTGCTTTGCAAAAAAGTAGGAAAATAAGGACAGGTTTCGAAATAGTAGGAAAAAGTAGGAACGCTGCGATCCCTGTACTTATTTTTAGTTTTGCAATAAATTATTTGAATTACCGTATATACTCGCGTATAAGTCGAGAAATTTGGGACAAAATGAGAGCTTCAAAGTAATGGGGTCGACTTATACGCGGGGTCTAAAAAAATCGTAAGTCCAAAAGTTCTTCCCGTGAGGCAAAAGGCAATCCATCCCAAAAGAAATAAAAATGCCGATGCGGTATTAATTACGAAATCGCGACCCTCCGAAAAAAAGAAAGAACACCGATGTGGTAGAATTTCTCCGCCTTTGAAAAGTCTCCTCTCTCCTGGCTTTGCGTATCCACAGCGCAGTCGCAGCCGCGCATAGAAAGCTCTGCCCTTCAGACTACCAGTTGATTGCGCTGACCTTTGACGTAACGGAGCCAGTGTTAGGTGTTGCTCGTTATTAATCGCACGTGTTTTTTTGTTCTGAACCGCACGTGTCTCGCTTCTCCAATTATGGGTGACACGGATTGGGTAAAGAAACGGATGTCCTATAACGCAGGATTCAAGTTGAAAGTGGTTTCTTTTGCAGAAATTACTAACAACTGTGCTGCTTCATGTCAATTTGGCATTAACGAAAAACTGATTCAAGATTGGCGTAAAAAAAACAAAACAGACTTGGTGAAAATCCCAAAAGGCGCTGCGCCGTGGAATGACATCTTTCCCAGAGCTGGAAAGTGTCTTGAATGATTGGATTGTGGGCTGCAGACAAAATGGTTACATTGTAACGCGAAGTGGTATACGTTTGCGAGCAATGAAGCTCGCAAAAGATGAAAAGTTTGCAGCCGCAAATAACACTTTTCGTGCCTCACCAGGTTGGTGCACAAGGTTCATGAACCGCTATGGGTTGTGTCTACGCCAGCGCACCAAAATTGCACAAAAGTTACCTCATGACCTCGAAGCAAAGATAATGGAATTTCAAAAGTATGTATGGTAATTCAAAAGAGAAAAGTGACTGCTTTTGAACTTTCCCAAATAGGGAACATGGATGAAACCGCCATGTGTTTCGACCTTCCTGGAAATAAGACGGTGAACCAAAAGGGCGAAAAAAATATCTTGATCAAAACGACTGGCCACGAAAAATCCAGTTTCACGGTTGTTCTTTCCTGTTTGGCCTACGGCAGTAAGCTACCTCCGGTAATTATTTTCAAACGCAAAACTCTGCCGAAAAGCGTTGTCTTTCCGTCTGGTGTGCTCGTTCGTGCCCATGAAAAAGGATGGATGAAGGAATCCGGAACAATTGACTGGTTAAAGAATGTGTGGAACAAAAGGCCAGGTGCACTTTTGAGGAAACCTTCTCTTTTGGTGTGGGATATGTTTGTTGCACACTGTTGTGCAGAAGTGAAAAAAACTGCAGAAAATTCAAAAACAACTCTTGCTGTCATCCCAGGTGGGTTGACATCTGTTCTTTAACCACTAGATGACTGCCTTAATAAGCCCTTCAAGGACAATGTGCGGAGGTATTGGGCAGATTGGATAAGTTCCGATTTGCCGACTGAAACCAAGGGCCGAAAACTAAAGAAGCCGGATATCGTTTTGATTGCGCGATGGGTCAAGGATGCTTGGGATGCGATACCTGTGGAAATGGTCGTGAAATCATTCAAGAAATGTTGCATTAGTAACAAACTTGATGGCACAGAGGATGATGAGATTATTATGAGTGATGATGACAGTGATTCTGATGCCACAGGCATAGATGGGAATACTGATGTTTATGATGACGCGCCGATGACAGAGAAAGACTTTTTTTTAACTGTTTGGCGAGTCCGACTCTGAATCGGATTTTGAAAGGTTCCGATGAAGTTTTTGGGTATGCAAATAAAATTTATTATATATATAATTTTTTTCGTTTTCAAATGTTTTTGAATAAATTCATTGAATTTTTTTTTTTCTCATTCCGGGATCGACTCATATGAGAGTTTCCGATTTCTTACGATTTTTTCCTCTGAAAGTGGGGGGGTAGACTTATATGCGAAGTCGACTTATACGCGAGTATATACGGTAAGTAAACAAAACAATGGGAAATGTCAAGATTAAACATTCATTGCCTAAGGATGTATCTTCTCACATTATCATATGCTTTTGAATGTCCAGGCTTATGATGATCAGTGGAACAATTGTACTGTTGCCAAAATATTTTAAACAATCTTTTTAGCTTATTTTTGTCATTAAATATTTTAGTTCAATATTTTTTATAGTTCTGATTATTTTCCAAAGTAGAACATAAACTAAATTCTACTTTAAGTCTTGGAATGATTCGTTCCCACTCTATTCATGGGCAATGATAACCCTACTCAGGTGCAGGCAATGAACATTCTGGCTGACATATTTTATCCACATTATTTTTGGCTTTTGGCATATATTTAATATATGTTACATGACAGAAGCAAACATTTGGACTAACACAGAATCAGTGAATTTTATTTTCCTTCAGGATACATATACAAACTATTCTAAAAAAAAAAAAAAAGGATGGAATATGTTTTATTACTTATTTGTATGTTGATCAACTAATCAGACAGGAATAGTAATAATAAGACAGTTTAAAAATTGAGATAAATTAAGCACAAAAATATCACGAGATGAAATTCAATGTCAAAAATTCCTGTTGCAATTTTTATACTACTATTAACATCATAAGGTGTCCTGCACCATCATATTACAAGCAGATGAGAAATACTTTGGCTTAGTACTTTTAGGTAAGTGGTAACCATCAGTGTCACTTTATTCCCTACACAATAGTAGAACTGGAGAAGATTCACAGTACAGGATGCAAATAATAATACACACATTGTTCACCTTGAAAAGCAATTGGTCTGTTTGTTTGCATTTAAGAGTCAATGGAATTAGTCCTCATTAATTCTCTATAACAGTGACGGCACACAGGCACTGGTCTTCGGCTCTGATGACCTTGAAGTGGAATCCTTTTATCTATACAGCGTACACAGAATACATCTCCACAGCTCCAGCAATGAAACTATAAAGAAAAGTTACAATAAAATTACAATCATGTTAATCTTTGCTTCAAACATATGCAATTTACATAGTTTAGATTTACACTTGTGGTGATATATTCAGAGAAAGTGTGATATCATTAACTACTGCTGCATCACTTTTGGACAGTCATGCTGTCATGCGCACACTTCCTCCTCACGCAGTGATGGCATTCCTCTTCTGCAGTGTATTGCTGCATTATCGATACATGTATGTCTATACCAACTGTCATTAAAGTCTGTCATATGGATTTTCCATTTATTCATAATTTTGTGTTTGCCACATTAATTCTCAACACCAGTGAGTTTCCAAAATGGCAAATTCTCTTACAGAAAAAGTACAATAAACAGCCAGGTAAGCATCAACAGAGCAGTGCCAGTCACATAAATGTACATACATGTCAATATGTCACAAACAGAAATATATACTTATGCAACCTAGTGGCAAAACTATGCATTAAAAATCAGCATATTTATGAAAAAATATTAAATGTGAATTGTATCTAACACAAAAGACATTTTTTAAATCAAACTTTCAAAAACAGAGACATTTACCCCTTGTGGGAAAACTGGGTGTTATATGAAGAAAAACTATGCGAAGTGGTCTTTGTGGTTATAAGGTATTGAGAATGAAAAAACTGTTCATATTGGGAGTTTCATAAGCATTGATATGTAATTAAATAGGCTTTGAATTCAACAGCATCTGAATATCACCCAGCATCTGAATATCAGGATATGCATCAGAAGGAGACCAAGAGGCATAGATTAGCCTATCCAATGCAAAAAGAATTTTTAATATCATACTAATAGATGCAAAGATATCGTGTCCACAGATCGACAGTTAGTGATACTATAAACATGCATGTGTTTTCAAAAGATATGCTAAAAGGTCAGCAGTTTATATCTTGTTCAAATGACTGCTGGTCAATCTGGTCATACAAACAAGCTGATGGTCATGAACTATATTTTTCAACTTTGTCTCTCATCTGTCCAGATGTGCTTGCCCAAAAGTAAAAACTGATATTTTTGCCTCCATTACTCTATTGAAAATCTACTCTGAATGATGCTAAAAAATATCCCCTGTATTCCTAATTACTCATATCATGCATTTTCGTGTTTCCACTATTGTAAAATTTGAAGGATTTCTGAATTTTCAAACTAATATGCTTTGAACTCAATGATTTTCTATCATTCATCCATTGTGTTCTTTAACAATGGAAGAAGCAATTACTCAACAAGTGCTTAATGACTCCATGGCTTCCTCTAATTACTGTCAGTAATGAAAAAACTTAACATGAATTACAGAGTATAAATCAATTAAGATACATTACCTCTCAAATTTTTGATCTATACACTAGATCATCGTTAGGAGTTCAAGCTTCTTATTACTTCCACAGGTCTTGGAAGTAGTAAGACGCAGGAACTTCTGACGATGATCTAGTGTATAGATAAAAATTTGACAGGTAATGTAGATTAATAGATTTATCCTCTATAATTCCCGTTAAGTTTTTTCAGTACTGTCAACAAGTGCTGCAAACACAAAAAAGATAACGGGACTAAGACGATAAATGCAATAAGAATCAGTCTACTTTTTGATGATATAACTTCACACAGAAACTTTATTTCTAAGAAGTTCTATCCTACAGAAAAAGCATGCATGCAGTTGCACACTACAAGAGTAAAACAAGTATGGAGAAAATTAACTGTCAAGTAAGCCTGGAAAAAATTGTGGTAGAGTGGAGTTCTTCCAAGAAAGAATGTAATACTTCCTCCCACAATGAGCAAACTGCTTAGTATCTACTAGCAAAAAGTCCATGTGTTGCCCAGGTTTAACAAAAAAAAAAAAAAAAAACTTTTGAACCAGTGATTTCAGTTTTCCTGAAAATATCATTAGGATGTATTGCATGGAAACGTTTAATTCAAATATGTTCCAATAATAAAAAGGAAGAAATCTAAAAAAAGAAAAAAAAGGGGGGGGGGGGTACCTTTACTTGTGCCTGCACAAATGGATAGAACCAGCAGTCTTTATTGACTGTGAATATAGGAAATTTGAAATATCTCCATTTTTCTATTGTACTTTGATCAGTGTATTGTACAACTCTTCTGAAGACCCAAAAGAGATTCTGAGTCAAAGACTATGAGTGTTCTTATGTTTGGAGCTAAATGAAGATGTTTTAATTTTTGTCATCTCTGGAGCAACCAATATAGAGCTTGCTTGGCCATGGGACAAACATGGTTTTTGCAGGTCCAACAACTTTTAACAATTGGTTTTGTGCTTGTTGATACTCATGGCAAAACTGAGATGAACAGGAAACTATAAGTGTTTAACACATTCACTGCTACTGCGTTACTTTAGCAACAATGAGAAGGTGTCAGTAAGAAACATGGGCAAATATCCCATGATGCCACAACATGTCATGAGGCACAGCATATGAGCTTTTATGCACTTGAACCAATCTAACATGCGGCATGTTCACATCTCATAGCTTTGCTTGATTTCGGTTTTCTAAATAACCAGAAAATTTATCCATAATTGATATTCATAATTGTAATTCTCCCAGCAATGAAATATCATACTGATAATGATGTAGGCTTTTGTTGGATACATATTTTGGATCCTGTTGCATATAAAAAAAGACAAATTATACACACAAATGCCAAGAAACTCTGGTGATTGATACATATGATGCATAACTGAATAAAAAACAAAATCCATAGTTTTATTTGGGTTTTAAACACACACACACACATGATCTGTTGACATTTTTCCGATCTCTAAATTAATGGGCCAATATTTTTGGATCAGAAAAAACCCATTACCAGATTCACGCACTCTCAATGAGAGTGAATTTTTTTTTCTCTGTGTTGTTACCCCAAAAGGCCCCTTTTAGCAAAGAGGGGGCTAGAAAATATAGAAGTCAAGAAAAAAATCAGGTAAATTCTTTCATTTTTTTTTCTCTCTCTCAACTTTATTTTCTCTCTGTAAATTTGTTTATTTCTATTGCATGAGTGTGGTGATATTTTTGCATTTGGGATTTGCCAAGGTAAGCTAGCCCTCAGGTTTTGATGGCTATGTAAGGGCAGAAGTACTGGATAGTTTACTTAAGCAAGTGTTCAAGCGTTTGATGAATATTGCCTTGGTATAATGTTGTGTTTTTCTTTGCCTTTTATTTTGAGTGCTGATTTTCATTGTATTGTGTAATGTTGGAAAGTGTGCAGAAATTTAGTAAAGTATCTTTAAATCTAGTATTTAGTGTAGCATAAATGAATTTAGTTAATGCCTACGTAGTAATTTTGCATAGCATATGTAGTGGTAAAGTATATGTAATTTTTTCGCCAACTCCGACGATCGAACCGGCAGTTTGACGGGAAAATTTTTTTAAATCATTAGTATGCATACTTAATTTCATAATTACCGTCGTGTAATTGCTATTTCTTTGTTTATATTAACTTGTAAACTATAATTATTTTGAAGTACTCATAAATATGTATTAAAGTAATAATTTAATCGTATTGTAATTGGTTCGTGACGAAGAACGAACACGTGGGTTGTATCTTATTTCCGTGGCCTATAACTAACCGTTTAGTTGTGTATCGATTTTAATTTTGTAACTATTAGTGATTAGAACTATATGTAATGTCAGCATTTAACTTTCTAAGAGGACTATTTAAGAAGAGTAATTTCGTATCTTTGAAGAAGAAAGAAAAAGCTAGGCGATCTTTACGAAGTTATTCTTATGTAATCGCAAACTCGATTGAAACTCTAAACGGGACGGAAAAGAAATTAATAATAAATTGCAGGAAAACGAGTTCTTATTCATTTGGTTAAAAATGGCAGGCAGTAAAGTTTTTTTCTTTTGTTCTTTGTAATTCCGATCGCAGAAAGGGAAAAATATTGTCCTTACCGTCGGCAAGGCACAAATTTGATCTTTAGCGCTACGTACTAATTTAGCAAAATGTAATTGTATAAAAGATGCTAGTTAATTTTTCTGAATTTGTAAAGATGGTCACCATTTTTGCCCAGGTTTTTAGGAGTTTCTTTGTTCAAAGTGAACTAAAAAGGAGGCCTATCGAGAGCTTGGCGTGGGTTCCTCCAAAACACGATCATAAATAGTAACCCAGTGCCGTCACGAGTCGGACGCTTCGCGTTCTTTCTCACCAGCTCTGGAATGGTTTTTGCCAAATATTTATGTGTAAAATGTCAGGAGAATGCCTTAATATCTGTTACCAACTGCTAATCCATGTGCGGCGAGAGAAATTGTCGGTCATATTTTCTTTTGGGAGGTCAGGTTAGAGTTCACTTTGTCTCCGAGGCAGCTATTTTCTGGGAACTGTGTCTCTCTCTCCGCCTTAACTTTGGGCCAACTGCCTTCCGCCATTTCATGCGCGTGCGCAAAGGGTTCGGTGAGGAACCGAGAATTTGCGTGTTGTTCACACACTAAAGTCATATACTTCGCGGAAAGGACAGTCCCACTAAAAAAAAAAAAAAAAAAAAAAAAAAAAAGGAAAGGGACGTCCGCCCGACGGAGGTCCGGATGAAGATGCTCTCGCCGTAGTATTCCAGCACCAGGGACTTTTTAAGCGATGGCCCAAGAACGGTAGGATATTTCCTTCTTTTTCGTTTCCCCATGGCACTAAATTACTTTGCTGAGTCCTAAAGAGGAAAATTGAGATGGCGCGCTAAAGTCACTCGACACATCATCGGAGGCACGAGCGGGCATTACACCTCGTAACCCGCCCGGTAACATCTCTGTCGCCGTGAGAGAGAAGGACTTTCTCTGAGGGAGGAGTAAGTTGAAAAGAGAAGAGGAATAAAAAAAAAAGGGGGGGGGGGGATACCTATCATGACATCGTAACTGCACTAGGCCCCGTTTTCCCGGCGGCTCTCATAACCACAACGTAGCAAAAAACAACTTCGCCATAGAAAAATTAAAGAAGAAAGAAAAAAAAAATTGAGGACCACCCCAGCAAAAACACAAGTGCTGGGAAACTGCTTGCCACCAGCTAGCAGTGATGGGTCACTGCTGGCTGAAATCTGCCACTCACAGCCCAGTAGTGGTCCGTTGGTGGCAGTGCTATCAGTTTGCGAGCCATTGAAGCATCGCCCTGAATTGTGGGCCTCCAAGCAAGTGCCACTAGTGGCCCGTTGCTGGCAACCAATGCAGCCCCAACATCAGGTGGAAGCAACAGGACTGCACATGCGCAGAAGCAACACTTGCTGTGTCTCTCATGGTGCCGGTTAGTTGAAGAAGACGCTATCGCCATCGTGTTATTTTAGTGGATTTTAAGGAAAACAATCCATATGTAGAGAGGCGAATTAATTTCCTAATGAAATTCCACGTCGACGAAGATATCAGATTAAGCCATGAAATACTAAATTACATCCAAGAAATACACCCACTCCATTCCCATGAATAACAATTCATGAAATGGAGTGGGTGAATGAAAAGAAAAAATTTGAAACCGCTTGAAACAAATGTCCAGGAAAACATTAAAAAAACGTTTGTTGGGGAGAAAAAAAAAAAGAATTATACGCGTGCAAAATCTTGTTAATTATTTGAAAAAAAAAAAAGCAACACTATGTGGATATAATGTACTCATCCATGGGTTGAATACACAAGAATGGGAGGAATTTGATTCTAAAAATAATGAGAAGTAAAATGAAATATATTTCCTCTTTAAAACAAATGTAGCTTCGGACAACGGAAAGGAAAGATACAACATTAAAAATGTAATAGAATGTGTCATGAACCCGGGTAAATATATATTAATTTAACAATCACCTTTCAAGACAAGGACAGTACAAAACTTTGGAAAGCAACTAAGTTGGTACACTCCTTGAAAATGAGTGAAGTTCCCTTAAGGTAAAAAAAAACAACTATCGTTACATTGAAAAAATAAATTTATGAATTATATGAAACTGACTTTTAAGAAAAATATTTTGCAATATTGTAAAATGAAAGAGAGAACCATTCGATTATGCATTCTGCACGAAACGGACAGCTTTAAGCACATGCTAGTGTGTGGCAAATTAGTTCGGTCAGTAGAGAGCTCACCTCCCATGCAGACAGCCCTGGTTCGTGTCTACCGAGATCCAAATGGGAGTTTCTCTGGTCTGTTGAGAAAATTTCCCCAGCGCAGTGCTATAATTCACAAGTTTCGTAAGGGGAGAGAAAAAAAAAAAGTTGTAGCTTTGGGAAAACTGCGGTTATCCTTGATTTTTTTTTTTTTTTTTAATGGCTACTACTAGGAAATTGGCAGACGAGATTCGGCAAGCCATCAGTTACGTCACGTGGTTGCCGGCTGCCACTACCAGCAAACTAGCAGACCACATTAGGCTAGCTATCATTTCTTCATTTCTGGCACGTGCTTGCAGGGCCACTGAAGGGACACTTGTGGCAGCTACTGCTGTGATGGATAACTGATGGCCCTGTTGTGGCATATGACAACTGATGGGGTGCCAACTGTTGGCCTGAACTGCTGGCCCTTCTGTTGGCCACCCGAACATTTTATTGATGGTTTGGCAGCAGCAACATAGTGCTGGGCCAGCATGACTGTTTTTGCTGGGACCTAATTGGAAAATGTGTCTGGATCAAAAAAGGAATGATGTAAAAATTTGAATTCAGGGGTAAGAGGGGGGAAATGGGAGGGGGAGGCGTAATTAAAATGAGAGGATAAAAAGGAATGCAAAATGTATGTGTGGAGTTAATGGTCTGGCCAGAACCAACAAATGTTGTACAATGTAACTGTGTTTTGGTGTTTGTAGAGTTGTACTAGTTCTGTCAGAGATTGGCAAATAGGTAGTGGGGAGTAAAGTTTTTCTTTTTTTTTTGTTGTTGTTTTGGAAACAACTTAATTTCTGCTATATGAGGAACTTGGAAGTAGCCCAAAATTTAAGCTAGTTGGTTATTGTAATGGCATGCCTTTCTTAGGGTAAAAGTTCTTAGATAATTAGTTTTTTTGTTTTTTTTTTTTTGGGGGGGGGGGGCTCAGTGAGGGGAATTTGCTTTGCCGATGGCCTAGTCGTCTTAACTTTAATCTTTACCAGTAAGGGACAAATTTAAAATACATATACTTTTTTTTGACAATCGCAGTAGGAGTCCTGGCAGCAACTATGGACAGTTGTTAGAGTTGTAACAAAAATCAGAAAAACATTATTTTTCTTTCCAGGTCGTGCAAACATTTTATTGTTGTCAAAGAAATAACTACTTACCTGTGTGTTATAACTTCATGCTGAAAAATGTCAACATACTTGTTGCTATTCTAAATGCATATGCTAGACAAGCTTTAAGCTTGTGGTACTTTGAATCTGTAACACAAAAACCTAAAGTGGTAAAGCAGGCCAATTTTTTTTTAAATTAAACTATCTGCATCCCTCACTTCAAAAAAATCATACAGGTGAAAAAAGAAAGCTTGGTTTGCAGACCAAACATTTTGTGAGGAAAGATTTAGGATTTTTTTTCAATATTAGGACTGTGCATTACTGAACTGTCGACCAAATTGCTTTTTATATTTTGTTTATTACCTTAACTTGGTTTTTGGCCTAGCTGCAATAAAAAAAAAAAAATATATCTAAACAAAAATATAATAGCACTCACAGTAAACTTTCTCGTTCACTTGCCTGAGGGCAAGAAATAAAAGCTGTTCAACCTGGATTACCTGTTTCGAGTAAATCACTTACAGTAGTTCGTGTTTTTCTCTTGTCAGTGGTGGTGAAATCACCTTCCATTTACTGTGAGTTTTTAGGGTCAAACCTTGGGTGTTATTCACTAATAAAAATGTCTTAATTGGGGTTTCTAGATAGATCACCGGACCTCTTTTCTTTTTTTTTTTTTTTTGTTCTGAAAATAAACTTGTCGAAATGTTTGTATTTTTCTAAGAATAACAAGTTGTTCATCATCATCATCATAATAGTAAGTGTAATTTTCTTACAACCCCAATTTTTCCATGTATCACACAGTTTTTGATGTGTTTTGACACTGCACAGTTGAAGGAAAAACAAACAAATGAGCAGTCTGTCTTGGGAAATGCTCAGCAAAATAGAAAAACAAACATTTATCCCTTATATGCATATCGTGAAGGTCATTAAATTCAAAAACACCTCATACTAAATGTACTTTTATGACTTTTACTCA
This sequence comes from Macrothele yani, assembly GCA_039090855.1. Classification (NCBI taxonomy): domain Eukaryota; kingdom Metazoa; phylum Arthropoda; class Arachnida; order Araneae; family Macrothelidae; genus Macrothele; species Macrothele yani. The sequence continues at coordinate 1,189,331 of CM076995.1, read as the reverse complement.
AATTTGAGGTAATAATTCTTACTTTTAAATCATTAACATATGTTGCAGGTTTCTATATGTTAACATATGTTGAAACATGCAACATATGTTAATGATTTGAAGGTAAGAATTATTACTACAAATTTGAGTAATATTTATCCCTTATTTATGATATAAATTGAATCATTCCTGAAAATACAGTGCAGGATTTTGGACATTGGACAGAGTAATACAAAAGTTCCTCTGTGAATCATTTTGGCAAAACACATTTTGTATTGTCCTGTCACAGAATATTCCTTTTCATTTTATTTTATTTTGATTGAAAAATGGCCACATACTTTCAGTGACTTAAATATCTTTTATTGCAAAGTTCAAAAAGCTACTTTCGTTACTGGACAAAAATATACATGGTACGTTATACTTACTGTATTTACTACATATAATGTGTAGCAGGAAATTACTGTTACGCATGTTTTTATTACATACATAGTGGTTGTTGGACGAGGACGCATTTAGGGATATGCTATTTTTGTATTTGATAAGAAATTCAGACTTTCCCCATACGGCCTTGGAAGCTCAGTATTTCTTGGGCAGGTACAAATAGCGTTTGAATCATTCTTCTGACTTCACTATTTAAGTTTTCTTTTTAAAAAATATCTTGTAGTAAGCGAAATTATGTACAATAAAAGCATTTAGGCTTGGAACGTATTTGACTGCCGGAAATGCAATATAAGGTTAACAACATTCAGAGTCTTGTTAAAAGGAATGAAATTTACAATGAAAGATACATAAAATCAATGAAGGATAAAACCAAATTAAAACATGAATCCTAAAAGAAACAAAAAACGAAATCCTCCTACAACATCACCACCACAGTCCAAACATGTTTCAACATTAGGCTATGTCTTCAACGGAGTACTTTGGCGTTCGAAATATGTGATCTTTACATAAAGATCTCATATTTTGTAAAGATCACATATTTCGAACGCCAAAGTACTCACTCCATTGAAGAAGACATAGCCTAATGTCGAAACATGTTTGGATTGTGGTGGTGGTGGTGATGGAGGAGGATTAAATTTTTTTTTTTTTTTTTTTTTTGTTTCTTTTAGGATTCAGGCTTTAATTTGGTTTTATCCTTCATTGATTTTATGTACCTTTCATTGTAAATTTCATTCCTTTTAACAGGACTTTGAATGTTGTTAACCTGATATTTCATTTCCGGCAGTCAATACGTTCCAAGCCTAAATGCTTTTATTGTACATAATTTCACTTACTACAATATATTTTTCAAAGAAGACTTAAATAGTGAAGCCAGAACAATGATTCAAATGCTATTTGTAACCTGCCCAAGAAATACGGAGCTTCCAAGGCCGTATGGGGTAAGTCTGAATTTCTTATCAAATACAACAATAGAACAATCCCTAAATGCGTCCTCGTCCAACAACCACTACGTATATAATAAAAACGTGCACGACAGTATATTCCTGCTACACATTATATGTAGTAAATACAATAACTTAAATATCTTTTGGGTAGTTGATCGTCTTAGACGAAAAAGCTGACATGCAATGGACAGTATGAAATCATAAATGCTTATCTTCTATCTTGAGAATCTGTTATGTAAGTTTATGGGAGTTGATGATTATCATTTGAAATACATGAATAGCAAGCTTTTTATAACATTTCATGGTTTTTACTTTCACAAGGTTCTACCCTGACATGAAAGCTCACCACAAAAGGACCAGCGATGACATGTCGAAATTTAACCATTGTTTTGACAAAAACTAAGTGTTACAAAGTCAAGGGGCTGCCCCAGTGGTCGAAGCGATGGATTATGATCATTTGTCAGAGATAGGTCTGGGTTTGAATCCCGGCGAGGCATGGATGTTGTGTTTGTCTTACAGCACTGGCTCTCTCCCTTCCCTGGAACCAGTGGCCCTAAATTTTGGACGGGTGATTACTTATAGCACACAATAATAACAAAAATAGTCAACGGAAGTTTACTGGATATCCCTTTAACTTCCTCAATAGGACACCCTGTTACATATAAATACTAACTAAGAAACACATCCTACATAAGTGGGAAATGAATTTCCCTGAAGAAATAATTCTTCACAAATACATGGAAGGCAATACAAATGTAATCATTGACACAAATATGCCATATTTTCACTGTTTCCATGTAGCCATTCTTTCAGAAAACTTGAAAAATACATTGCCCTGGAATGGGAATTGAACCCACATCTCCCAATTTCCGTTCGAGCATGCTCCACCTAGGACAAGGAAGTTCCAAGCAACTTTCTTGTCCTAGGTGGTGTAAACGGATAGCATGCTCGAACGGAAATTGGGAGATGTGGGTTCAATTCCCATTCCAGGGCAATGTATTTTTCAAGTTTTCTGAAGGAATGGCTACATGGAAACAGTGAAAATATGGCATATTTGTGCCAATGATTACATTAACAAACACATTTTTTTGCCACTGAAACATTTATTTATTGATAATTTTTTTTGCTGTGAAACCAGGACATTCTAAGGAAAATAAATATTGCAGTGAAAAGTGAATGCTGTGTTATGTCTACAGGCAGCCCAATTAGTTTCCGTTCCCTAAACCATGAGGAAAAAAATTCACTACCTATAAACCGTGTCATTTCTAGAAAATTAGAGTCTCATTTTCAGTGCTAATAATGAAATACATAAAGTTTCATCAAGTGCCAAACATTTTAGAAATGAAAATATTCAGCAACAATTATGCTGCCTTCTGGTGTCATCAGCACACCTAGGGCAAATATCGCCCTCGAGGTGTCATATGGCAGTGAATGTGTTAAACTGAAATGGGAAAATTGGAATGCACAAAATAAATACATGGTCCCTGCTGCATGCCAGTTATGATAACTTATAAAAAAAATGATTTAACATAATTTAAAAACCTAAGAAAATGCAGTTTTTGTAATGTAAAATTAAAGTTTCAATAATAATTGCAAGTTTTAGATTATATAAATCTGTTCACTTACCGTACTTTAACTGTAGAATACATTACGATTGTTTACATTTACGATTGTTTGTTTGTGTGTGTGTGTGTACCTCTCATGTTAATGCTATTTTTCTAATGATGTTCTAATTGATTTCTCAAAAAATTATTTTACTGTTACTGATAAGTTTTTAGGTGTTAAAAAACAATTAAAATAGTAATTTAAATCCGTAATGAATAATTTTCTTACAGTTTTATATCGCCCCAACCATGTGGCTGCAGTGATATAGAGCACTCACCTAATTGAAAATTCTTAACATTTAAAAACATAATACTATAACATCTAACCACAATATTTTAAAAACATCTAAAAAGTACAAAAAAAACATGGTCACTTTGTAAACCTTAACATCTCATTGAAAACACTATGCATACCTGCCAACCTGAGAAAATTCAAATGTGTAAAATTGCACGTGAATGACATTTCTAATGATTTTTTAAAACTATGTGCGAACAACATTTATAATGGTTTTTTAGCTATGCGCAAATAACATTTATAATGAATTTAGCTATGTACAAGTAAAAATAAATGCAAATATTTGTGCATTTGATAATTTTTAGATGTTTATAATATAAACAAATTATATCACATTTTGATATCATACTCAACGTTTTCCGTCGTCCGTAGCGGACCAACGATTCCCATAGCATAATCGATGTTTTCCTTCATCCGTAGTGGACCAACGATTATCATAGCATACTCAACGTTTTCTGTCGTCTGTAGTGGACCGACGATTATCATAGCATACTCAAGGTTTTCCATTGTCCACAGCGGACCAACGATTTTCATAGCATACTCAATGTTTTCTGTCGTCCGTAGTGGACCTATGATTATCATAGCATACTCGATGTTTTCCATCGTCCGTAGAGGATCGACTATTTCCATAGTAACTATGTAAAATCTGCAGTAGTTGGGAGTTTTTGAATTTTTCTTCCCACCGCATGATCTTTATTCAGCGTCAAGCATAACAATGTGCACAGAGAATTTACTGTGCCGAAGTCCCGACAGGGCACGGGGGTTCTGGCGCACAATGGCGCAAAATTCCCATCTCTGTTATATATTTTATTTATAGGGATATTTTTAACAAAAAATACAGAAATTTTTAAAAATCCGAAAAAAAAGTTCTTCCGGCCAAAAAACCGGAAGACCGTATAAATAAAAAACCGGAAAGCTTCCGCAAATTGCGGAAGAGTTGGCAGGTATGATTTAACTGAAACATTAACAAATATTTCTCAAGGAAGATTCTGAATTTTTTTAAATATACGGAAATGCGTAAAAAATAGCGATCTATGTGTAAAATCATAAAGAACAGTTAAAATGCGTAAAAGTTGACAGGTATGACTATGTACAACCCGGGTTTTCAAGGAACGTCGTCTTTCCATTTCAGCCATGTTTCTATGTGTTCACATGGATCTGGATTACAAATGGTAAGTACTTCACCTTACTTAGAAAAAAAGCGATGTCCATGCATAGAAAGTTCTGTGTGACATTGGCTAAAAGATCCTAACTCACTGGGTTTTGTTCCAGAATCCTTAGGTTGAAAGACCAACTGTAACCATCAGCTGTGGGCTAATCCCTCACACTGATGTACTTAACTGATCAAAAGACAAAAAGAAATCAATATCGGGACTCAAGTGTGGGATATGGTGGGCCTACCACACTTGAGAAGGATGGTCCACTACGGAATCAACCTGGACGTTCTAAACGGGATATCAGAAAGAGATCTTAGCTGAGTGAATGTAAGATTGGTGTATGGAATACTAGAGGTATAAATGGCAAGATGAATGAGGTTATTGAGGAGATGAATAAGTACAGATTGGATGTGCTGTGTGTAAGTGAAACCAAAAAGAAGGAAATTGGGATAGAAGAACTGAATGACACAGTGAATGAGTGATCTGGAGTATTGGATAATGTGAGAGGACAGGCTAGTGTAGGTGTGATTTTAGGTGAAAAGATGAAGAACAACTTGATTCACTATAGTTGCGTAAGTGAGAGAATTCTCTGGATTCGTTTGAAAGTGAAACTTCAGAGAATTGTAATTGTTGTAGTGTATGCTCCTTGTGACTCTGAACCTTCTGATAAGAAAGAAGATTTCTGGAATGAGCTAAAAGCTGTTTTGAGCCAGTTTCGTACTACTATCACTAAGCTGTTCTCTGAGATTCAGAGGTTAGCTCCAAAAAGAAATACAAACTTCCAGATATTTTTACTTATTGTTGTCGTATCAAACCGCCATTTACAGCGATCTTGACATACAACTTGTGCTTCACTGATATCCATTACACGCCGTACACAACATCTTTTATACTTCATACTCGTAATCTTTTTCTCATGCAGACACTCCTGAATCTGATCCACCCATGTCTTCCTTGGCCTTCCTCTGCCCTTCCTCCCGCCACTTGGGCTGAAAATATTCTCTTAGTATGCATTTCATCACTCATTCTTTCAAGATGGCCAAACCACCGAAGCATATTGGTCTCCACCTTGCTAACAACATTCCGCTTTACATCACACAACTGCAATACATCTTCATTCCTCACACAATCAGATCGTGTCTTCCCACAAACCCAAAGTAAGTAACGCATTTCTCCAGCACACAAACGACTCCTATGTTTCTTCTGCAGTACCCAGGTTTCACTGCCATACATCAGAGTAGGAACAATTACTGTTTCACACACAGCCATGCGGGACTCTCTAGAGAACCCATCATTCCTGTGAAAACCTCCCAGAGCAGCTATGACTTTCAAAGAAGAATTCACTTGCCTACTGATTTCACCATCCAACTTGTTCTCTCTGTCAAACATTCTTCCTAAATACACAAACTCACTCACCTGGTCAATCACAGTGCCATTTATACTTACATTACATTCAGTGCTACCCACTCCTCTCTCAAACACCATTACTTTTTGTCTTTTTAATCAGGTAGGTATTGAATGAATATGGTGTTACTGGGAATCTACTTAATAGTGTAAAAGCCATGTATGCTGGTAGTAGAGCTTGTGTACAAGTGAATGGTGTTTTATCAAAATGGTTTTCCATTGGTGCAGGAGTTAGACAAGGTTGTGTAATGTCAACATGGCTGTTTAATATATTTATGGACGCATACATGCGGGATGCCAAAATAGATAATAGTGGTTTATGTCTTGGTGATATCCGTGTGTGCAGATTGCTGTGTGCTGAGGACACTGTCCTGTTGGCAGAGAGCAAAAGTGAGTTGCAGAGTATGTTGACTTGGATGCACGAAGTTTGCATGAAATTCAAACTGAGTATAAATAAGAGAAAAACCAAAGTTATGGTGTTTGAGAGAGGAACGGGTAGCATTGAATGTAATGTAAGTATAAATGGCACTGCGATTGACCAGGTGAGTGAGTTTGTGTATTTAGGAAGGATGTTTGACAGAGAGAACAAGTTGGATGGTGAAATCAGTAGGCAAGTGAATTCTTCTTTGAAAGTCATAGCTGCTCTGGGAGGTTTTCACAGGAATTATGGGTTCTCTAGAGAGTCCCGCATGGCTGTGTATGAAACTGTAATTGTTCCTACTCTGATGTATGGCAGTGAAACCTGGGTACTGCAGAAGAAACATAGGAGCCGTTTGTGTGCTGGAGAAATGTGTTACTTACGTGGGGTTTGTGGCAAGACACGATATGATTGTGTGAGAAATGAAGATGTATTGCAGTTGTGTGATGTGAAGCAAAATGTTGTTAGCACAGTGGAGACCAATATGCTTTGGTGGTTTGGCCATGTTGAAAGAATGAGTGATGTGATGCTTACTAAGAAAATCTTTTCAGCCCAAGTGGCAGGAAGGAAAGGCAGAGGAAGGCCAAGGAAGACATGGGTGGATCAGATTCAGGAGTGTCTGCATGAGAAAAAGATTACGAGTATGAAGTATAAAAGATCTTGTGTACGGCGTGTAATGGATATTAGTGAAGCATGAGTTATATGTCAAGATCGCTGTAAATGAAGTTTGATACGACAACAATAAGTAAAAATATCTGGAAGTTTGTATTTCTTTTTGGAGCTAACCTCTGAATCTCAGAGAACAGCTTAGTGATATGTATGTATGTATGCAAGGTAGAGGTTCTGTGGATGAATATCACTGTAAGAAGCATGAAGCTGCTAAGCTGGTTCGCCAGAGTAAGGCAAAAGTGAGGAGGAAGAAAGTGGAAAGGCATGAATTGGCTTTTTGGAAAGATAGGAAGACTTTCTGGAAGTACTTGAGACTCAGGATAAATAGGGGAAACAAAGTTGTAAATTGTGTGAAGAATAGGGTTGGGAAAATGATATGAGAGCCCAATGAGTTAAGTGAAAGATGGGGTGAATTCTTCTCTGAGTTATTAGATCAGGAAAGCAAAGATGATTCTGAGACAGATGCAGATGATATCACAGGAGGGATCTCAAGAGAAGAGCTCAAAAATCTGTTCAGAATGGCAAAACTCTGGGAGTTGATGGCATAACTGCTGAGATGTTGAAATATGGTGGTGACTCTGTAATTGACTGGTTACCTGAAATTTGCCAGTTGTGCTGGGAGTTAGGAGTGGTCCCTCAGGATTGGATGGATGCTATTATTGTTCTCTTGTATAAGAGAAAAGGTGATCAGACTGAATGGTAGAACTATTGTGGTATTAGTCTACTAAGTGTGCCAGGGAAAGCGTTTGGTAAGGTTGTTATTGAAAACGTACGAGGTCTTATATCAGAGAAAGTGTGGGATATTCAGAGTGGTTTTATAGTTAGTAAAGGCTGCACTAACCAAATTTTTGCATTATGCATGATGATTGAAAAGTATCTGGCTGTTGGTAAGAAAGTTTTTGCAGCCTTCATAGATTTAGAGAAATGACTATGATGGGCAAAACACATAACAATATTAACAAATAAAGGTAACTTGATCAGGCTAGTTACGTTAAATGTAAACTTTTACAAAAAGTTCGTAAGTTGGAAGCTTTCGACCTTATCTTAGGTCTTCATCACGCCAATGGAGGACAAAGATTGCTGCCAGATTCTACATTTGAATTTTTCCTATTTTTGTTGCCAAAACTTAGAATTGATCTCCAGATCATCGGAATGTAGAGAGGAGATTCGGAACTGCAAGTCATTGAGTTGAAAATAATTTCCAGGCTTTCACGGTATTGGAGGGCAAAACAATTGTCAAAAGAAGCAATTTGTTTTGCTTCGTTCCAGTGGGGAACTGCAGAAGTGTCTTCCATTGTCAAAATAGACAAGGCAGTATTAGGATTGGCTTTCGAAACATCTTTTCTATGTTCTAAAATTCTATGGTTAATGCTCCTGTATGTGCTTCCAATGTATAAGTTATCCCCAATAGAAGAAGAGATAGGAATGCAGTAAACTCCTGGGAGGTTCAGGCTTTCAACTTCGTCCCTATCCCTTTGTAGAAGTTTCAAGATGTTTGGGGTAGGTTTCCATTACGGAAAAATTTCCTTCCATTAATCTCACTATATCTAAGGAAGTAAACCACAAAATTGATTTCCTGGATGTATCTATCTGCAGAAACGCTGATCTCTCCATTACTCGTTCCGTCTATCGTAAACCTTCCGAGGCCACTAACATCATTTCCTACTAATCTTTCACCCTGCATCTCTACAAGCTCAGGGCTCATATCATTTGCAACAACCAACTATCTCTCTTCAAGAAGAACTCTCCAAAATTTCTACAATAGCCCTCTCTCATGGCTTCCCTGCTCTTACAGTAAACTCCCTCATAAAGAAATATGAAAACCATTCGAAAATTGAATGCCTCCTCCTTCATAAGAAAGAAGACCTGAAATTCTGTGGTTCTGTTCCTTACCATCCCTCCTATGCTTATGAGTTACAGATTCTTTTTAGAAGTTTTGGTTACCATCTTGCCATTAAATCTACCCCAAACATCTTGAAACTTCTACAAAGGGATAGGGACAAAGTTGAAAGCCTGAACCTCCCAGGAGTTTACTGCATTCCTATCTCTTCTTCTACTGGAGATAACTTATACATTGGAAGCACATACAGGAGCATTAACCATAGAATTTTAGAACATAAAAAAGATGTTTCGAAAGCCAATGCTAATACTGCCTTGTCTATTTTGACAATGGAAGACACTTCTGCAGTTCCCCACTGGAACGAAGCAAAACAAATTGCTTCTTTTGACAATCGTTTTGCCCTCCAATACCGTGAAAGCCTGGAAATTATTTTCAACTCAATGACTTGCAATTCCGAATCTCCTTTCTACATTCTGATGATCTGGAGATCAATTCTAAGTTTTGGCAACAAAAATAGGAAAAATTCAAATGTAGAATCTGGCAACAATCTTAGTCCTCCATTGGCGTGATGAAGACCTAAGATAAGGTCGAAAGCTTCCAACTTACGAACTTTTTGTAAAAGTTTTCATTTAACGTAACTAGTGAGATCAAGTTACCTTTATTTGTTGATTTAGAGAAAGCCTACGACCAAGTAAATAGGACACTTTTGTGGAAGGTATTGAATGAATATAGTGTTACTGGGAATCTACTTAATAGTGTAAAAGCCATGTATGCTGGTAGTAGAGCTTGTGTATGAGTGAATGGTGTTTTATCAAAATGGTTTTCTATTGGTGCAGGAGTCAGACAGGGTTGTGAAATGTCACCATGGCTGTTTAATATATTTATGGATGCGTGCATGCGTGATGCCAAAATAGATAATAGTGGTTATGTCTTAGTGATATCCGTGTGTGCAGATTGCTGTATGCTGATGACACTGTCCTGTTGGCAGAGAGCAAAAGTGAGTTGCAGAGTATGTTGACTCGGATGCATGAAGTTTGCATGAAATTCAAACTGAGTATAAATAAGGGAAAACCCAAAGTTATGGTCTTTGAGAGAGGAACTGGTAGCACTGAATGTAATGTAAGTATAAATGGCACAGTGATTGACCAGGTGAGTGAGTTTGTGTATTTAGGAAGAATGTTTGACAGAGAGAACAAATTGGATGGTGAAATTAGTAGGAGAGTGAATTCTTCATTGAAAGTCATAGCTGCTCTGGGAGGTTTTCACAGGAATGATGGGTTCTCTAGAGAGTCCCGCATGGCTGTGTATGAGAGTGTAATTGTTCCTACTCTGATGTATGGCAGTGAAACCTGGGTACTGCAGAAGAAACATAGGAGCCGTTTGTGTGCTGGAGAAATGTGTTACTTACGTGGGGTTTGTGGCAAGACACGATATGATTGTGTGAGAAATGAAGATGTATTGCAGTTGTGTGATGTGAAGCAAAATGTTGTTAGCACAGTGGAGACCAATATGCTTTGGTGGTTTGGCCATGTTGAAAGAATGAGTGATGTGATGCTTACTAAGAAAATCTTTTCAGCCCAAGTGGCAGGAAGGAAAGGCAGAGGAAGGCCAAGGAAGACATGGGTGGATCAGATTCAGGAGTGTCTGCATGAGAAAAAGATTACGAGTATGAAGTATAAAAGATCTTGTGTACGACGTGTAATGGATATTAGTGAAGCATGAGTTATATGTCAAGATCGCTGTAGAAGTTTCATACGACAACAATAAGTAAAAATATCTGGTGGTCTGTATTTATTTTTGGAGATAACCTCTGAATCTCGAAGAACATCTTGGGGATATGTAATGATATGTATTTAACAAAAAGTTAATCATGGGGAACCATCTGTTGAGAAACATAGTTTCTAAGGAATTAAATTCAGAAACATTATAGAAACAGATTGTTTAATTTTTTTTAATTTTAATTATTAGTATTATTTTAAATGACTTACTCAAGGCTTTACCCAGATATTATTTGGTTCTAGTTTCAGTTGAAATTTTTTTGTTTAATCTTCCTTTCCTCCGAGTTCTGAAAAACCAAAGGAACTCAGAGGAAAGGAAGATTAAATGAAAAATAGTATTATTTTATTGTTTAACCATTTAAATGCCGTACTATGTTAACTGTGAGTTTCAAAATTTTTGTGAAGTTTAAAAAGATTGTTATACCTATATATAACATACACATTTTGAAATTTTCTAAAAAAAAAAAAAGTTTTTTTTTTTGTTTCTTTTATTGTTCCCATTTGGGAACATTGGCATTTGGAGTTAATAATTTTGTTGCAATTTTATAGAAACTGATTTTTTTTTTTTTTTGTAGTACACTAAAGGGTCACTGATATATATTAAAGATTATAAAAATGACAATTTTAGTTTTAATGGGTTAGTTTTTGCACTTTTAATTTATGATTATAATAACTGATTAGCTGTAACTTGTCACAGAGTAAGGTCACTTGTTGTAGAATAAGGTCTTACCTGCTGAAATCAGATTCAGCATTCCAGATTGTCCCACATGTTTCATGGGATTTAGAGAGGGACTTTAGGTCAGTCTATCCAACACGTACATGTCCTGTTTCTGCTCCACAAACTGCTCTAACATTTGTCCCTGCTTCACAAACCTAGCCTGGACAGGTGTTGCAGGGTGGAGAGGTACCCGGAGTAGCTAAAACAAGACAGGGGCCTGTACCGAAGTACTGCCACTGCAGTGCAGCATTGATCAGAATATCTTGATAACTGGCGACTGTTAGGTTGAAGTCTTGCCAGTGGAAACATCCCCACACCATCACATAGCCTCCTCCAAACTTGAGTGTAGCACCAATGTAGTCCACCTGACAGTGTCCGCCGGACAAACGCCACACCCAAGTACTATTGAAACAAAAGAGTGAGTAGTGAGAGTCATTTGACCTTTCACTTTCCTGTTGTAAATGAATGGCGAGCAAGGCATCACTACAGTCAGTCTGCCATTAACTGGAGTTATGTAGGTCTTGTTTGTAGCACACCTAGCATCGTAACCTTCGCCATACAATCAAGATGGTTTGTTCTGGGGCAAATAGATGTTCCATGTGGCTTATTCAACATCGCTGGGTAGGCTTGTGGCCAAGGATGCGCATACCTTCACATTCTGCGGTAAGTTCCGCATGGCGTGATCACTCAATTTGTGCGGCATGTAAAAGTACGGCTTCGGTGTAGTGGCACCATCTGCTTTCCATTGATGAAGAATATCAACGACAATGAATTTGGGAAATCCCAGAAGAGAGCAAATGCTACGCAATGATTTCTTACTCAGAAGGCAACCAACCTCCCAGCCATCTTTTAAAGTCCTTCAGCTCTGTGCAGCATAGTTGCTTTCAATGCAGTCTGACAGATGTGCAAACACTCCCATTTACATACATGATAAATAATGCACATTTATTTGCATATATGGAGGTGTCCAAATACTTTTGTTTACATAGTGTATCTGAAATAATGAATTTTATTTATTTTGTTTCTTACTATACCATAGTTCAGTGCCTATGATAAGCTGGGACACAATGTTTAGTTGTTTTTTTTTTTTTTTTCAACTTTTGTTTCTGGTATTTTTCTATCAAATTACAAAACACTCTTGTAAACAGGGTACCAGATAGTGGGTGTGAAATGTTCAAGAAGCATGTGGAGTGGAGACCTGTGGGTGCAGGGTGAGTTGAAAGGCGTTCTTTTTGGTGAAGATTCATAGTGACTTTTTTAATTCCTCTGAAGTCCAAATGTGAAAGTGCATTTTTATGGAGTTTACAATACAAGACCCTACTTGCCACCAAGGACATGCTCGGTGCATTAGTGAACCAGTTCCGCCATCACTTTCTGCTGCATACTTCACGACGATAGCTACAGAGAAGACAATAGAGATCAACACTTTCCATATCTTCACTATACCTCTGAATAAGGTAATGTTATAGGACATCAATCTTGTTTTCTTTCCTTGGCCCTTGAAAATAGTTTGACTATTCTGATGGATTCATGTGAAGAGTAATTTGATGTAACTATAACAATGGCATTGCCAGTACTGGTGCTTACATAATCATCCTGCCCATCACAGATTTTGTGAAGTTACCCAATACTAAGTGTCAAAGTTCAGTTACAAGGGCTTTGAAGAAAGAGCTAAAAGGAACTGTGCATCAATCACAGACACTCTCAAATATAAACATGTCATTGTGTGTAGCTGCTGAAAGGTTTAGAAAGTAATTTGAACTTTTTGATGAAAACTTCTTCACACCGCTTGCCAATGTTCCCATTTGGGAACATCGAAAAAAAAAAGACACTGGTTCTCACTAACAAATTAAGAACTGTAAATATTTATGTGATCACAACATAAACTCAACCCTTCTGAATATCTCCAGTGAATATAAAAGAAATTTAATGCTTTTTATGGATTAAAATTATAAAGTGTTCATAATATGTATACAAATAAGAAAAACAGCAGTTTTTGGCAATTTTCAGATTTTTATTTTTTGAGTGGAGGGCAAAATAAAAATAGCTAAAAAATATAAAGTATATTCAGCAATTTAAAGAAAAATGTAATTACTGAATGCTTTCTTCCGATTTTTTAAAAATTTTAACTGAAAAGTTCACGTTCCCAAAAGGAATCATTGGCAGGTAAAAGGTTAATACCAATTTTGGGGAAAAGTTTTTCTTTTATATATACACTGCTGGCCTCCCAAAATGCAACATCAAAAAGGACACGAGATAGCAAAGCCAGATTTACTGGACACATAACAACAGATACAAAGATGAAACGATTAAGCTTACAGGCCCGTGCGACTTGCGGAACATGCAGACATCAATAGTTTGTGCGGTCCCCATGGTTGCCAATAATGGCCGCTACACGCTGCAGCATCGAATGAAAGAGGCTTGGGATGTGGGCTTGGGGTATGTCGGTCCAGGCTGCTTCCACACGTTGCCACAGTTCATCAGGCGTAGCCGCGGGTGGTGCTTGCCAGGCCACTCGGATGCCGATCAGCGACCAGACATGTTCGATGGGCGACATATAGGGAGAACAGGCAGGCCACGGCAGCAGTGACACCTGGTGGGCTGTGAAGAATTGTTGCACGATGCGTGCCACGTGCGGGCGCGCATTATCCTGTTGAAATGTGGCCGCTGGCAGGTCCTGCAGGTAAGGGAGGACTACAGGCTCCAAAACGTCGGAGATGTAGCGGTAGCTGTTAAGTGTACCGGTGGATGTGTACCAGAAGGGTGTGAATGTCATATCCAATTGCGCCCCAAACCATAACACCAGGAGACTAACCGGTATGGTGATGAATAATGCAGGCGTCAGTCTTTTGCCGTGGTACCGCCACGCGCGGATTCAACCGTGGTGGTGTTGCAGGCAGAAGCGGGATTCGTCGGAGAAGACAATGTCGAACCATTCCGTAGTCCAGGTCAGCTCACTGTGGCCGCACTCACCGGTGGTGTAATGTCAATGGTAATCGGAGCAATGGGCGTCGTGCGACAAGTCCCCCACTCCTGCAGACGTCGTCGAATGATACGTGCTGACACAGGTTGTTGCGCAACACACCCTAATTCATGCGCTAACGTTTGTGATGTGGGGGTGCGGGCCGTCAATGCCTACTGCACAACATGCCGGTCCTCTCGTTCTGTGGTGTGCCGCGGCAATTGCTCACGTCGTTCTGTCTCTCTTGTACCCACTGAATCCATACTCGCCTCACTGTGGCTGGATGTCGTCCCACTCTAGCGCCGATGTCTCAGTACGATAAACCGCTGTCGCAATAAGCCACTATTCGTCCTCTGTCGAACTCCGAAACGTGCTGGAATGACTGCTGTATTCTGCGACGAGGCATCAGGAAGCTTCCCACGCACAGGTCCGGCAGCACAACACACTTCCACTACTTACACCCCATCATCTGTGCACCTTTCTTATAGTGCTTCTCGGTGGCGTGCCGGGCACACATGATTTGCATATGCCCTGCAATGCTAATCGTTTGCATGTTTTTTCGTGGGCGACGCATTCTGCGAATTTCAGGCCAATCAGATGCTTCCTTCTTGGTGTTGCATTTTGGGTGGCCCGCAGTGTATATATATATACAGGGTGCATAGGAAAGTCCCTTTAGTCTGGAATAACTTGCGACGGAAAGAGGTATAGTTATGCGAGTGAGATAATGGTATAGTAAAGCAACTACACCCGATCGAATGCAACCGATAGCAGCTCCCCTAGTGGCGAAATGCGGAAGTTAGCCCTTGCAAATCGAAAATGAAAAGAGATAGAGCAAAATTTCCAATTACAAAGTTGTAGAGCATCAATTAGTACAAAATGACATTTGTTTCACACGGATAAGATAAATTGTCGCCCGAATACCCTAAAATGTCCGAAATCGATGCGCGACCTTTTGTGTGAACGTTTGAAGGGAACAGGCATAGGTATGAGCAAGTACACACAATTTATTGCATAAATGCGTACTTATGTCAATACAGTTTGATGACGTCAGACAAAACAAGAACAAAAAGGCAAACTGGCACACAGTGATAAAAAGTTAATGTCGAGTACGTTCGAAGAGTTCGCCATTGCCCACGATACACATTTGCATTCGTGAAAGTAACTCGGCATGCACATTCCTCAGCATGGAAAGTGTCACACTACTGCAAGCATCTGTAACACGACAACATAGATCCAGCAGACTTGTAGGCGCTGTTGCATACACCCGATTTTTTACATAACCCCAGAAATCCAAGCTCGCCATTCTCACACAGCGTACGTAAACCTAAACTTCTGATCAGGGTACATCCTGCTACTGGTTTTTATATCGTAGGTACAATACAATGTCACAATCTGCATTTGCATACGACTACATTTGAGAAATGTGAATATGCAGATTCGAATCATCGTGCATCGATTTCGGACATAGTAGGGTATTCAGGCAACAATTTATCTTATCTGTGTGAAACAAATGTCATTTTGTACTAATAAATTGATGCCCTACAACTTTGTAATTTAAAATTTTGCTCTATCTCTTTTCGTTTTCGATTTGCAATGGCTAATTTCTGCATTCGCTACTGGGGCGCTGCTATCGGTTGCATTCGATTGGGCGTAGTCATCGCTTTACTATACTCCATGTATATATATATCATCATCATCATCATTGTCAACCATTATCAATCCACTGCTGGACGAAGGTCTCCCCAAGTTTCCTCCACAACGGTCTGTCTTGTGCCAGTCTCCTCCATGTCACCCCTGCATACTTTCGAATTTCATCCACCCATCTCCCATGTGGTCTTCTTCTGGGTCTTTTCCTGTCCCTTGGAATCCAATCTAAAATTTCAGCTGTCCATCGATGATCTGTCCTTCTGGCAGTATGTCCAGCCCATTGCCATTTCAGGGATTTAACTCTGATCATGATGTCTTCCAATCTTGTCATTTTTCGGATCCACGAGTTCCTCTTCTTATCTCTCCTGGTTACACCAAGCATGCACCTCTCCATGCTTCTTTGAGTTGTCTGCAGCCTTTGTATGTCTCTTTTAGTTAAGGTCCACGTCTCCGCACCATACGTAAGCACTGGAAGGATGCATTGATCAAACACTTTTCTTTTAAGACATAATGGCATATTGCTCTTGAAAATTATGCTGTTTCTTCCAAAAGCTCTCCAGGCAAGTTTTGTACGCCGATTAATTTCTTCATCAATGTGACCCTCACTTGATATCTGCTGTCCAAGATAAAGGTACGTGTCTGTTATCTCCAGCTTTTTCCATCAATCGATAAATCTTCATTTCTTGTAAAAGCATTGAACATCACTTTTGTCTTCTGAAAGTTCATTTTTAATCCCACTTCTTTACTCTTGTCAGCAAGTTCCTGGATCATACTCTGCAGCTCTGATGGGGTAGTTGCAAAAATGACTACGTCATCAGCAAAACGAAGGTGGGTTAGATAATCTCCATTAATCTTTATCCCTTTGTTTTCCCAGCTCAGCGACTGAAAAACACCCTCCAATGTGGCATTAAAGAGCTTCGGAGATATGGTGTCACCTTGTCTCACTCCCTTTCCAATTTTTACGTGTGTTGTATTTTCAAACAGCCGAATCTTTGCACTTGCATTTTCATAGATGTTATTAATAATATTAATGTATGCATCTTCAATACCGCAGGTTTTCAGAGCCATTGTAACTGCTGATGGTTTCACCGAATCAAAGGCTTTTTCATAATCGATAAAAGCCATGCACAATGGAAGTTCATATTCCCTCGCTCTTTCAATTAGTTCTCTCAGCACGTGGATATGATCTATTGTGCTGTAGCCACTCCTGAATCCAGCTTGTTCTCTCGGTTGAGCCATGTCCAGTGTTACCTTCAAGCGGTGTGAAAGAACTTTAGTGAAGATTTTATAAACTACTGATAGGAGGCTGATAGGTCTGTAGTTTCCGAGATCCTCAATGTCACCTTTCTTATGTAGCAGGATCATTGTAGCGGTGTTCCAATCCTCAGGAATCTTTCCTTCATTAAGGCATCGAGTGAAAATTTGGGCGAGTACTGTTTCGATTTCTCCACTTGCTTCTTGTATGATGTCTACAGTAATTCCATCTTCTCCTGGAGCTTTTCCTCGCTTCATGTTCTTGATTGCATGTGCAACTTCTGCTGGAAGGACTGGAGGAACTCTGGTACTGGTATCTTTCATGATGTCTGGAGTGCATATATCATCCCTTTCATATAATTTGGAGTAGAAATCTTTCACTCTTGTCAAAATTTCGCCTCTATTTCTTGTTACAGAACCATCTTCTTTTCTCAGTGCCATAATCTGTTTTCTTCCCTTACTGAGATGTCCCTTTGCTATCTTTAGGCTTTGGTTGTTTTCAATTGCTTTCCTCACTAGTTCACAGTTGAATTTCCTTACATCTTCAGTGATACTTTTTCTTACTGTCTTGCATAGCTCTATATATTCCATTTTGGAAGTCACATCTTCTTTAGTTGTCCTCATCTCTCTTCTTTTTTGCATCAACATTTTGGTTTTTCCTGATAATTTGTTCACATGCAACTTGTTCTTAGACCCAGCTAATTTTGTTGCTGTTTCCATAACAGCTTTGGTTACTTTTCTGTTAACTTCAGAGATGTCCACTTCTTCCGATGTTAGGCCTTCTAAAGCAGAGAACCTGTTCTTCAGTTCTAACTTGAAGGTATTATGGTGTTTTTACGGTTGGTTATGTCAATAGATTTTGTTTGTCCTATGAGCTTGCCACGTTCAAGTTTAGTGTTCAGGTGCATCTTACATCTCACCAATCTATGGTCACTACCTGTGTTGAACTTGTTTAGCACACTGCAGTCTTCTATGACGAATTTTTTGTTACACATAATAAAATCAATTTCACTTGTCGTCCCATTTGGATGTCTCCATGTCCATTTCCTGTGTGGCTTTTTCTTGAAGAAGGAGTTCAAGATGAAAAACCCTTCTGCCTCTGCAAACTCAATGAGAGTATTTCCACGCTGGTTTCTGTTGCCATGACCGAATTTACCTACCGAAGTTTCATTCTGTTGCCGTTGCCCTATTTTTGCATTGAAATCTCCCATAATTATTTTCAAGTGCTGCTTACCTTTATTATTTAGATGACAAATTTCCTCATAAAATTCTTCAATTTCTTCTTCAGGATGACTTGTGGTGGGTGCATAAGTTTGAATAATCTGAGCCTGGTATCTTTTTGAGAGTTGAATAACAAGTCGTGCAGCTCTGTCAGAGGAACTTTCAACTTCTACAACTTTATCCTTCAGTTTCTTGTTTATTATAAATCCAACACCACTAGTTCTGCCAGTATCTGTCCCACGATAGTAGAAGAGATGTCCACTTTTCAGTTCGATGAGATCTTCTCCTTTTCTCCTTAACCTCACTTAGCCCCACGATGTCCCACTTGATCCTTTGTAGTTCCTCTTCCAATTCAAGAAGCCTTGAATCAGAAGATAGGGAGCGTCCATTGTAGGTAGCCAAGGTCAGCATCAGATGGCAGCCTAGTCCGGTCCTCCGGGATTCTTAGCACCCTCTGCCTTCATGTCGCACTGGCCGCTGCCTTGGCCAGGTACATTCCAGCTGCCGGAGACTGAGGGCCAAGATTTAAGTTGTGGAATCATTTTGGAGGGGTTTGGCCATAACTCACCACGCTGGCCAAGCGGGTTGGTGAGTGTGGGATAGCATTTCCTCTGATCCCGATGGTATAGTTATACCGTTATGGGCGGTTGTCAGAGCCCCTTTAGTGGGAACAGGATGCACCACGAGAAGGCGGGGTTGACATTTGTCAAGGAGAGGCTGTGATGTTACGCATCACCTGACCTTACATCCCATATATATATATATATGGGATGTAAGGTCAGGTGATGTATATATATATATATACCTTACATCCCATATATATATATATATATGGGATGTAAGGTCAGGTGATGTATATATATATATATATGGGATGTAAGGTCAGGTGATGTATATATATATATATATATGGGATGTAAGGTCAGGTGATGCGTAACATCACAGCCTCTCCTTGACAAATGTCAACCCCGCCTTCTCGTGGTGCATCCTGTTCCCACTAAAGGGGCTCTGACGACCGCCCATAGCGGTATAACTATACCATCGGGATCAGAGGAAATGCTATCCCACACTCACCAACCCGCTTGGCCAGCGTGGTGAGTTATGGCCAAACCCCTCCAAAATGATTCCACAACTTAAATCTTGGCCCTCAGTCTCCGGCAGCTGGAATGTACCTGGCCAAGGCAGCGGCCAGTGCGACATGAAGGCAGAGGGTGCTAAGAATCCCCGGAGGACCGGACTAGGCTGCCATCTGATGCTGACCTTGGCTACTTACAATGGACGCTCCCTATCTTCTGATTCAAGGCTTCTTG
The DNA here is from genome assembly GCA_039090855.1 of Macrothele yani. Taxonomy (NCBI): domain Eukaryota; kingdom Metazoa; phylum Arthropoda; class Arachnida; order Araneae; family Macrothelidae; genus Macrothele; species Macrothele yani. The sequence continues at coordinate 1,169,690 of CM076995.1, read as the reverse complement.
AATTGGAAGAGGAACTACAAAGGATCAAGTGGGACATCGTGGGGCTAAGTGAGGTAAGGAGAAAAGGAGAAGATCTCATCGAACTGAAAAGTGGACATCTCTTCTACTATCGTGGGACAGATACTGGCAGAACTAGTGGTGTTGGATTTATAATAAACAAGAAACTGAAGGATAAAGTTGTAGAAGTTGAAAGTTCCTCTGACAGAGCTGCACGACTTGTTATCCAACTCTCGAAAAGATACCAGGCTCAGATTATTCAAACTTATGCACCCACCACAAGTCATCCTGAAGAAGAAATTGAAGAATTTTATGAGGAAATTTGTCATCTAAATAATAAAGGTAAGCAGCACTTGAAAATAATTATGGGAGATTTCAATGCAAAAATAGGGCAACGGCAACAGAATGAAACTTCAGTAGGTAAATTCGGTCACGGCAACAGAAACCAGCGTGGAAATACTCTCGTTGAGTTTGCAGAGGCAGAAGGGTTTTTCATCTTGAATTCCTTCTTCAAGAAAAAGCCACACAGGAAATGGACATGGAGACATCCAAATGGGACGACAAGTGAAATTGATTTTATTATGTGTAACAAAAAATTCGTCATAGAAGACTGCAGTGTGCTAAACAAGTTCAACACAGGTAGTGACCATAGATTGGTGAGATGTAAGATGCACCTCAACACTAAACTTGAACGTGGTAAGCTCATAAGACAAACAAAATCTATTGACATAACCAACCTTAAAAAACACCATAATACCTTCAAGTTAGAACTGAAGAACAGGTTCTCTGCTTTAGAAGACCTAACATCAGAAGAAGTGGACATCTCTGAAGTTAACAGAAAAGTAACCAAAGCTCTTATGGAAACAGCAACAAAATTAGCTGGGTCTAAGAACAAGTTGCATGTAAATAAATTATCAGGAAAAGCGAAAATGTTGATGCAAAAAAGAAGAGAGATGAGGACAACTAAAGAAGATGCGACTTCCAAAGTGGAATATATAGAGCTATGCAAGACAGTACGAAAAAGTATCACTGATGACGTAAGAAAATTCAACTGTGAACTAGTGAGGAAAGCAATTGAAAACAACCAAAGCCTAAAGATAGCAAAGGGACATCTCAGTAAGGGAAGAAAACAGATTATGGCACTGAGAAAAGAAGATGGTTCTGTAACAAGAAATAGAGGCGAAATTTTGACAAGAGTGAAAGATTTCTACTCCAAATTATATGAACGGGATGATACATGCACTCCAGACATCATGAAGGATACCAGTACCAGAGTTCCTCCAGTCCTTCCAGCAGAAGTTGCACATGCAATCAAGAACATGAAGCGGGGAAAAGCTCCAGGAGAAGATGGAATTACTGTAGACATCATACAAGAAGCAAGTGGAGAAATCGAAACAGTACTCGCCCAAATTTTCACTCGATGCCTTAATGAAGGAAAGATTCCTGAGGATTGGAACACCGCTACAATGATCCTGCTACATAAGAAAGGTGACATTGAGGATCTCGGAAACTACAGACCTATCAGCCTCCTATCAGTAGTTTATAAAATCTTCACTAAAGTTCTTTCACACCGCTTGAAGGTAACACTGGACATGGCTCAACCGAGAGAACAAGCTGGATTCAGGAGTGGCTACAGCACAATAGATCATATCCATCTGCTGAGAGAACTAATTGAAAGAGCGAGGGAATATGAACTTCCATTGTGCATGGCTTTTATCGATTATGAAAAAGCCTTTGATTCGGTGAAACCATCAGCAGTTACAATGGCTCTGAAAACCTGCGGTATTGAAGATGCATACAATAATATTATTATTAATAACATCTAGGAAAATGCAAGTGCAAAGATTAGGCTGTTTGAAAATACAACACACATAAAAATTGGAAAGGGAGTGAGACAAGGTGACACCATATCTCCGAAGCTCTTTAATGCCACATTGGAGGGTGTTTTTCAGTCACTGAGCTGGGAAAACAAGGGGATAAAGATTAATGGAGATTATCTAACCCACCTTCGTTTTGCTGATGACGTAGTCATTTTTGCAACTACCCCATCAGAGCTGCAGAGTATGATCCAGGAACTTGCTGACAAGAGTAAAGAAGAGGGATTAAAAATGAACTTTCAGAAGACAAAAGTGATGTTCAATGCTTTTACAAGAAATGAAGATTTATCGATTGATGGAGAAAAGCTGGAGATAACAGATACGTACGTTTATCTTGGACAGCAGATATCAAGTGAGGGTCACATTGATGAAGAAATTAATCGGCGTACAAAACTTGCCTGGAGAGCTTTTGGAAGAAACAGCATAATTTTCAAGAGCAATATGCCATTATGTCTTAAAAGAAAAGTGTTTGATCAATGCATCCTTCCAGTGCTTACGTACGGTGCAGAGACGTGGACCTTAACTAAAAGAGACATACAAAGGCTGCAGACAACTCAAAAAGCCATGGAGAGGTGCATACTTGGTGTAACCAGGAGAGATAAGAAGAGGAACTCGTGGATCCGAAAAATGACAAGAGTGGAAGACATCGTGATCAGAGTTAAATCCCTGAAATGGCAATGGGCTGGACATACTGCCAGAAGGACAGATCATCGATGGACAGCCGAAATTTTAGATTGGATTCCAAGGGACAGGAAAAGACCCAGAAGAAGACCACATGGGAGATGGGTGGATGAAATTCGAAAGTATGCAGGGGTGACATGGAGGAGACTGGCACAAGACAGACCGTTGTGGATGAAACTTGGGGAGACCTTCGTCCAGCAGTGGATTGATAATGGTTGACAATGATGATGATGATGATATATAATGATGTTGTATATATAATGATGTTGTATATATGATGTTGTTGTTGTATATATAATGATATTGTATATATATAATGATGTTGTGCAAGAGTGTAATGAAATCATTATATATATATATATATATGTATATTCCACAACTTAAATCTTGGCCCTCAGTCTCCGGCAGCTGGAATGTACCTGGCCAAGGCAGCGGCCAGTGCGACATGAAGGCAGAGGGTGCTAAGAATCCCCGGAGGACCGGACTAGGCTGCCATCTGATGCTGACTTTGGCTACTTACAATGGACGCTCCCTATCTTCTGATTCAAGGCTTCTTGAATTGGAAGAGGAACTACAAAGGATCAAGTGGGACATCGTGGGGCTAAGTGAGGTAAGGAGAAAAGGAGAAGATCTCATCGAACTGAAAAGTGGACATCTCTTCTACTATCGTGGGACAGATACTGGCAGAACTAGTGGTGTTGGATTTATAATAAACAAGAAACTGAAGGATAAAGTTGTAGAAGTTGAAAGTTCCTCTGACAGAGCTGCACGACTTGTTATCCAACTCTCGAAAAGATACCAGGCTCAGATTATTCAAACTTATGCACCCACCACAAGTCATCCTGAAGAAGAAATTGAAGAATTTTATGAGGAAATTTGTCGTCTAAATAATAAAGGTAAGCAGCACTTGAAAATAATTATGGGAGATTTCAATGCAAAAATAGGGCAACGGCAACAGAATGAAACTTCAGTAGGTAAATTCGGTCATGGCAACAGAAACCAGCGTGGAAATACTCTCGTTGAGTTTGCAGAGGCAGAAGGGTTTTTCATCTTGAACTCCTTCTTCAAGAAAAAGCCACACAGGAAATGGACATGGAGACATCCAAATGGGACGACAAGTGAAATTGATTTTATTATGTGTAACAAAAAATTCGTCATAGAAGACTGCAGTGTGCTAAACAAGTTCAACACAGGTAGTGACCATAGATTGGTGAGATGTAAGATGCACCTCAACACTAAACTTGAACGTGGCAAGCTCATACGACAAACAAAATCTATTGACATAACCAACCTTAAAAACACCATAATACCTTCAAGTTAGAACTGAAGAACAGGTTCTCTGCTTTAGAAGGCCTAACATCGGAAGAAGTGGACATCTCTGAAGTTAACAGAAAAGTAACCAAAGCTCTTATGGAAACAGCAACAAAATTAGCTGGGTCTAAGAACAAGTTGCATGTGAACAAATTATCAGGAAAAACCAAAATGTTGATGCAAAAAAGAAGAGAGATGAGGACAACTAAAGAAGATGTGACTTCCAAAGTGGAATATATAGAGCTATGCAAGACAGTAAGAAAAAGTATCACTGAAGACGTAAGGAAATTCAACTGTGAACTAGTGAGGAAAGCAATTGAAAACAACCAAAGCCTAAAGATAGCAAAGGGACATCTCAGTAAGGGAAGAAAACAGATTATGGCACTGAGAAAAGAAGATGGTTCTGTAACAAGAAATAGAGGCGAAATTTTGACAAGAGTGAAAGATTTCTACTCCAAATTATATGAAAGGGATGATATAAGATAAGAAGAGGAACTCGTGGATCCGAAAAATGACGAGAGTGGAAGACATCATGATCAGAGTTAAATCCCTGAAATGGCAATGGGCTGGACATACTGCCAGAAGGACAGACCATAGATGGACAGCCGAAATTTTAGATTGGATTCCAAGGGACAGGAAAAGACCCAGAAAAAGACCACATGGGAGATGGGTGGATGAAATTCGTAAATATGCGGGAGTGACATGGAGGAGACTGGCACAAGACAGACCGTTGTGGAGGAAACTTGGGGAGACCTTCGTCCAGCAGTGGATTGATAATGGTTGACAATGATGATGATGATGATATGCACTCCAGACATCATGAAAGATACCAGTACCAGAGTTCCTCCAGTCCTTCCAGCAGAAGTTGCACATGCAATCAAGAACATGAAGCGAGGAAAAGCTCCAGGAGAAGATGGAATTACTGTAGACATCATACAAGAAGCAAGTGGAGAAATCGAAACAGTACTCGCCCAAATTTTCACTCGATGCCTTAATGAAGGAAAGATTCCTGAGGATTGGAACACCGCTACAATGATCCTGCTACATAAGAAAGGTGACATTGAGGATCTCGGAAACTACAGACCTATCAGCCTCCTATCAGTAGTTTATAAAATCTTCACTAAAGTTCTTTCACACCGCTTGAAGGTAACACTGGACATGGCTCAACCGAGAGAACAAGCTGGATTCAGGAGTGGCTACAGCACAATAGATCATATCCACGTGCTGAGAGAACTAATTGAAAGAGCGAGGGAATATGAACTTCCATTGTGCATGGCTTTTATCGATTATGAAAAAGCCTTTGATTCGGTGAAACCATCAGCAGTTACAATGGCTCTGAAAACCTGCGGTATTGAAGATGCATACATTAATATTATTAATAACATCTATGAAAATGCAAGTGCAAAGATTCGGCTGTTTGAAAATACAACACACGTAAAAATTGGAAAGGGAGTGAGACAAGGTGACACCATATCTCCGAAGCTCTTTAATGCCACATTGGAGGGTGTTTTTCAGGCGCTGAGCTGGGAAAACAAGGGGATAAAGATTAATGGAGATTATCTAACCCACCTTCGTTTTGCTGATGACGTAGTCATTTTTGCAACTACCCCATCAGAGCTGCAGAGTATGATCCAGGAACTTGCTGACAAGAGTAAAGAAGTGGGATTAAAAATGAACTTTCAGAAGACAAAAGTGATGTTCAATGCTTTTACAAGAAATGAAGGTTTATTGATTGATGGAGAAAAGCTGGAGATAACAGACACGTACGTTTATCTTGGACAGCAGATATCAAGTGAGGGTCACATTGCTGAAGAAATTAATCGGCGTACAAAACTTGCCTGGAGAGCTTTTGGAAGAAACAGCATAATTTTCAAGAGCAATATGCCATTATGTCTTAAAAGAAAAGTGTTTGATCAATGCATCCTTCCAGTGCTTACGTATGGTGCAGAGACGTGGACCTTAACTAAAAGAGACATACAAAGGCTGCAGACAACTCAAAGCAGCATGGAGAGGTGCATGCTTGGTGTAACCAGGAGAGATAAGAAGAGGAACACGTGGATCCGAAAAATGACAAGAGTGGAAGACATCTTGATCAGAGTTAAATCCCTGAAATGGCAATGGGCTGGACATACTGCCAGAAGGACAGATCATCGATGGACAGCCGAAATTTTAGATTGGATTCCAAGGGACAGGAAAAGACCCAGAAGAAGACCACATGGGAGATGGGTGGATGAAATTCGAAAGTATGCAGGGGTGACATGGAGGAGATTGGCACAAGACAGACCGTTGTGGAGGAAACTTGGGCAGACCTTCGTCCAGCAGTGGATTGATAATGGTTGACAATGATGATGATGATGATGATATACATACATGGAGTTTTCTAAAAGCTATCACATTTGGCATGAGGTTCTAGTAGTTTACACAAAAGTGCAATGAAATATTGTCGCATTTACACAAAGTAACATGAAATACTGTTGTGCAAGAGTGTAATGAAATCATTTTGCGCTTCAGTGAAATAAAGAATTGTTACATTGGCTTTTGGCACGACATACTGCAAGATTTATTTTTTTTGAAAGCTTTAAAAACTAATTAAAATTTTGTAACTTTGAAACGGAAAACATGGGCTCTGAGGTGAATGCTCTCATGATTCATTGCAGGTTTCTGCCAAATGTCAAACCTTTACATTCAGTAATTATTGCTGTAGGAGACTGACAGACACGGTAATTTTATTATTATATAGATCGGATTTATTTACACTTTCTCTAAATTAATGGTGTCTGAGGTCCTCTTCAAAACAGAACAATGTAAAACAACAGGTGATCAGACATATTCCTGTTTGGCACTCAGCATTTGGGTCTCCTTCCAAGCATGAGTATCAATTAATACTCAAAGACAAAGTGGCGTAAGCTATTTTTCAACCAAAATCTGAGAGTCAAGCAGCTTGATTATGAAGTATTTATACAAGGTCTGTCCGGAAAGTAATGAAACTCATTCAATAACAGACTTTTCATTAAAGTTATACTTACATAACATTAAAATTCCTCGAAATAATATCCTTGAACATCAATACACCCCTGCCTGCGGTTCTGCCACACCGCGTAGCTTGCCTGGAAGTCGGGACCAGGGATTGCTTTCAAAGCACTCATTGCGGCAGTTTGCACGTTTGTATCAGTCCCAAAATAGTGTCCTTTCAGGTTGGATTTGAGCCGGGGCCAAGTCTGGGCTGTAGGGAGGTTGGGGCAGCATTGCCACATTGTGTTTAACCAGAAACTCTCTACCTCTCAGCGACGCATGGCTTGGCACATTATCGTGGTGAAGAACCCAAGTGGTGGTTATCTCCAGGCGAACGCACACGACTCTGTTCTTCAGCCGTTGAAGCACTTCCATGTAAAATGCAGTGTTGATCGTTTGTCCGGGTGATACGAACTGCTTATGAACAACAGCTTTACAGTCAAAGAAGACAATGAGCATCGATTTCATCTTCGATTTGCACATTCGAGCCTTCTTTGGTCGAGGAGACTCCGGAGTGTGCCACCTGAGCTGTCTTTTCGTCTCCGGATCGTACTCAAAGACCCATATTTCATCACCTGTTATCACTTTCTCCAAAAAAACAGGTTCACTCCCACAGGGTCCACAAGCTCACGAGAAATCGACACATGGTTGTTCCTCTGTTCATCGGTTAAAACCTTAGGAACCGATTTGGCGCAAACTTTCCGCATCTGCAATTCTTGCGTGATGATTTCATGCACGATGGATTTCGCGGGTCCCACATGCTATGCTACCAATCTAACATGCAGACGTCTGTCAGAGTACAAAATCGCTTTCACCTTTTCCACACTGTCCGAAGTGTGAGACAGTTGAAGGGCACCCTGGGTGTGGTTCATCCTCGACACTCTCTCTTCCCCCTGTGAACGTTTTGTGTCACCGAAACACTTGTGCTTTCGATAAAGCATCCTTACCGTAGGTTTTCTGTATTATAGCAAGCGTCGCGGATTTTTCAAGTTTAATACAAAACTTTACCATGTATCGCTGTTCGACACTTTTCTGCATTTTGACAGTTACGTGATGCTCCCACAGCTGTCCACTTCGCAAGCGATCCTCACTCTGTAAAAGCTCAGAGCCAACTGACGAGACATCGATCGTTTATCTAACATAATCCACCACCTGTCACGCCCAGAGACTCCGCCCTGCGGCCCTTCTGATTGGCTCAGGAATAGTGGTCTCATTACTTTCCGGACAAACCTTGTATAGTCATTTCACAAAATATCTTCAACAGCGGTAGTGCTCAAAACTGTAAATAAAAAAAAATATTATTTCCCAAATAAAACTTCCCATACTTCTCAGGTTGCGTACTTAATATTCAATGAAATAAAAAAAACTTCCATAACAGCAATATTATAGAGATCTCTACAGTATTTATTACTTCATTACTATAAGAGAACTGTTTCAAAGACATTCATGCTTATCCTTTGAAAAAGTTTTACAATAAAAAAGTCAGAAAAGGCTTTGAAGTATTTATTGGGTTGGAAAGAAAGTAATGTCTGCAAATACAAGGCAAGAGAAAAGTGTTAATTACTGTAAATACAAGCACAAATCAGTCCAAAATGTAGTCGCTATCTGTTATCACTGCAAAAAACCTGCTCTCATAATATGGGAGCTTTTGGATACTGTCCTTGTAGATTGTGGTGGCTTGGACGCAAAGAAATGAGTAAGTGCGCATTCGACATCGTCCGAGTTGGTGAACTGCTGTCTGTCCAGGAAATGCAGTACACACTGGGGGGATAGTGCTGTTGTTTGGCAGCAGCTCAAAAAGGATGATACCCCACATATTCCACTGAACAAACAGCAGCACCTAACGTGGGTGTAAGTCAGCTTGGAGGTCAGCATTGGCTTCTGTTTTGGGTACAACCACTGTTTCCAGGTGCTGACATTGTTATACAGGACCCATTTTTCATCACCTGTCACAAGGCAGTCCAAGAATGGTTCAACTTGGTCATGTGCAAGCAGGAAAACACATACACTCATGCAATTTGCTTTCTGCTCAACTGAGTTGATGAGGAGGTACCCAAACATCCCTTTTGTGCACCTTTACAAGTTGATGCAGGTGCGCGATAATGCTGGAGTGGGTAGCCTCTAGCTGTTTGGTTGTCTCCTATGTGGTCATATGTGGGTCGGTCTCCACTAAGGTCTTCATAGCATGTCTGTATCCACTGTTGCAGGTCTTTCAGCTCTGGGACATTCTGACAGGTCAAAATTTCCCTCTCAAAACCATTCAAACCAACGAAAGCACTGATGATGTGATATGTCACTGGGGTACACACTGGTAATGTTCCTTACAGCACTTGTGGGGGTACTACCATGACAGAACGCATACAACATGCAATGGCGGATGTGCTTCTTGTCCACTTCCATATTGGCTGGCACTTACACTCTTCACCTTCTGACAGCCAACTGCCACTGACTTAAGCCACCTACCTGTTGGAAATAGTGAATTTCCGCAGTGCTTCACAGCTGGCTAAAAAAAATAAAAAAAAACAAAAAACAAAACAAAAAAACATTCACAATCATGCAAAGCAGCGACACTGATGTATCACGTCACAAACAGTCATCAAGCCGCTATAAAGAAAATACGAGCTGTTTTCGGAATGGCGCAGTATATCCAGGAGTATGTCTCGGTGTACGACCTGGAGAGTCAGAGTCAGATGTCATCGGAGTTTGAAGGAATTAATAATGCAACTACGAGGATCTGCTATGGATAAGCCTCAAGAGTTGATACAGTCCATACTGCCCCTTTTGGATTATGACGACGGATCCCGCTCAAGTGTCTAGCGGAGTTTTTCCCAATCAAGGTGATAAGTAGCTGTCTTGCCGATGTCTCTAAGAACAGTAAGCCTAAAGTATCTTTTCAACAAAGTTGAATTCGATCTCTTTCTAATAGTGTGTTTCATAATATGTTTTATCAGTCAGTTCAACTGAACGTCATTCTTATTTTGATAGTTACAGCATGGTAACAGCTAATTTTTGTTCTCATTATTATGTCATATTTAGCAGCTTGTATTAAAATTGACTTAGTCAGTATTCTTTTATTGCTAAAAGCAACTGCACCCTTCAAACAACAAATAGATTATGAGACTGAAGGTTAATCTCTGAATAAGATCTGACAAAATAATCAGAGTTACCTCCCCCAGAATGGCTAGTTACAAAGAGGAAATTAGTTTCGAAAAACTAAAACAAGGTAACTATGTGAATTGGAAGTTTCGTTTGAAAATGCTGCTAATACGAGAAAATTCATATGACTTAGTATTTGACGAGAACGCAAATAAGTTGGATGATTTTGTTAAACGAGACCGAAGTGCTAGGGCATTAATATGTCTACATATATCAGATTCTGAAATCATACACATACTTCATATGCTAAGACAGCAAGAACGACATGGGACACTCTCAAACGTGTACACGAACGAGCAAATCTATCAAGTAAACTGTTCTGACTATGAAAGTTATATTCAATACAGTATAATAAAACTACAAGTATGCAAGATCATATTAAAGAAATTCTCCAACTGTCGGAGCATTTAAGCAACATATGTGAACCCATTAAAGAAACTCAATTGGTTGCAATATTACTATGTTCCATGCCCAGTTCATATGCTACCCTCATAACAAGTATAGAAAGCAAAGACTTAAGTCAATTAACACTAGATTATGTAGAAAGCAAGTTGATTGATGAATATGAAAAACGTGTCGAAAGTAGACAAAATGTCCCTTCACACACATTAGCACTGAAAAATGAACATGCACAAAGAAACCCTTCTTGCGTACAGAAATATTGTACATATTGTCATTGCAAAAATTATTTCAGGTCAGAATGCTTTCATTTGAAACGGAAAGATATCGCGCCAAAGAAATATTCACCAAGTTCACGTACAAATGAACGACATAAGTCAAAATTGTGCATGGGAATTAAAAGTTCGACACACATCACTATGCAAGAATCAAAAGGTGATAACGAAAGGAGTGAGCCTTTTCAAGAAAGTGAAGATTATATGCTAAAAGTACCAGCTGAGGAAAATGACAAGACCAAACAACTCACTAACTGGGTCATCGATTCAGGGTCAACAGCACATATGAGTGGAACGCAAATTTTCTTCTCCAAGTTGAATAAGAATAAAAAAGAAAAACTTAATGAATACATTTACATGGATCAACCAGAAGGATGTATAAAACCAGGACAGGAAAAAAAAAGTCTGTAAGCTACAGAACTTACTTTATGGATTAAAACAAGCAGCAAAAGCTTGGAATACGGAAATTGCTGAAACCTTACTTAAGCTTAATTTCACACAGAGCGAAGCAGATTCCTGTTTATTTACAAGAGGTAATAATGAAGACAGTCTATATTATTCTATATGTACATGATATACTAATCAGCTCTCAGAAGAAATCACTTATTCAAGAAATCATGTCTCAAAAATAATTACCGTATAACCGATTTAGGTTCCGTAAAACACTACCTTGGTATCAACATCACTCAAAAAGAGGATGGCAGTTTCCTATTAGATCAAAAACACAAAATAACTGAACTTATTGAAAAAATTCTGTTAGAAAATGCTAAACCCACATACACTCCTATGAAAACAACGTACTACAAACTCGAGGGAGAAAAAGATAAACTTCAAACTACCACATTACAGACAAGCAGTAGGAGTACTAATGTATATAGCTACAATGACCAGACCAGATATCGCAGCTTCTACACATATTGTAAGTAGACGATGTGAACAACCCAGACAAAGAGGCTGGAACACCGTAAAACGAATAATTCGTTATTTTAACACAACATAAGAAATACAACTTCTTATAACAGCAAATTCAAGCCTAGTTTTACAGGTATACAGTGATGCGGATTGGGCACAAGACTGCTGTCAGAAAATCAACATCTGGAAATATAATATTAATGGGAAATAATGCAATGCTATGGAAATCCCGAAAACAAAATTGCGTAGCACTCTCATCTACAGAAGCAGAATATGTAGCACTCACTCAAGGCATACAAGAGCTACAGTGGATCTTAAAGCTAACAAGTGATTTAGGATTAACTCAAAAGTTACCAATTTCGATATGAGAAGATAAACAAGCAACAATACAATTATTACAAGAAGAAAAACAACATTCTAGATTAAAGCACATAGAAACGAAACATCATTATTTCAAAGACCTACAAAAGAAAGGAATTATCAGAATAAGCTACTGTTCCTCACAAGACATGTTAGCAGATATACTAACAAAACCATTAGCAAAGCCAAGGTTCGAAACAAACTAAATTTGTTTTGTTTTTTCACTGACTGCAAAGCAAGTGGGGGTTTGTTGGAAAAAGTAAATTTCTGCAGTGCTTCAGTTTGCTAAGAAAAAAACCAACATTCACAATCGTGCAAAGCAGCAACGTTGACATATCGTGTCACAAACCGTTATCAAGCCGCTATAAAGACAAGACGAGCCGAGCGATCTTTGGATAGAGGTGCAGTATACCCAGGAGTATGTCTCAGTGTATGACCTGTGGAGTACGACCTGAAGAGTTCGAGTCAGATGTCGACAAAGTCTGAAGGAATTAATGATGCAACTACGAGGATCTGCTATGGATAAGCCTCAAGAGTTGATACAGTGCATACTGCCCTTTTTGGATTATGATGACAGATCCAGCTCAAGTGTCTAGTGGAGTTTTTCCCAATCAGGGTGATAAGTAGCTGTCTTCCCGATGTCTCCAAGAACAGTAAGCCTAAAGTATCTTTTCAACAAAGTTGAATTCGATCTCTTTCTAATAGTGTGTTGTATAATATGTTTTATCAGTCAGTTCAACTGAACGTCATTCTTATTTTGATAATTACAACATGGTAACAGAAGTGTATAGCTTATGTCAATGGTATATATGCTATATTCATTTAAGCTTCAGATAAAGCTAATTTTTGTTCTCATTGATGCGTCGTCATATTTAGCAGCTATGTGTTAAAATTTACTTTATTATTTTATTGCTAAAAGCAACTGTGCCCTTCAAACAACACTACCTGCTGATGTCATGCCGGTGTGCTGCACAATGTCGGTGGCCAATGTGTGCCTTTGCCAGGGCTTCAACTTTGGGCACCTTGTCATCGGACATTACTTTCCTTCCAACCCAATAAGTTCAAACAAAATAAAATATTGGACACTCTTTACAAGGCAACAATTCAACAACTGAAACATTTTTATATTGCTAAAAAATATCACCATACAATATAATAACAGGATACGTACTTTTCTACTGAAGTGATCAAAAGGAGTAGAACAAATACACTCGTGGACATTTCGGAAAGTTTTCCATTCCAGTGCAACAGATTCCATTTCGTCAATTAACTGAGTAAGTACTGTGCAATCAACATTTTGTTCTGGAGAATCTGAAAAATTTGTAGATCAATTTTAAAAACATTTCCAAAGATTCAATCATACATATATAATTTATATACTGAAAAACTTGGATATGTATATATGTATATGTATCACCCCTCATAAGTAACACAGTATCACTCCAGCACACTAGAGCGGGAACAATTACATATGTATATATGTATATGTATCACCCCTCATAAGTAACACAGTATCACTCCAGCACACTAGAGCGGGAACAATTACATATGTATATATGTATATGTATCACCCCTCATAAGTAACACAGTATCACTCCAGCACACTAGAGCGGGAACAATTACATATGTATATATGTATATGTATCACCCCTCATAAGTAACACAGTATCACTCCAGCACACTAGAGCGGGAACAATTACAGTTTCACATACAGCCATTTGAGACCTTTTCTTTGAGAACACAACAGTGCTGTGAAATTCACATGAAGCAGTTATGACTTTCAAAGTTGAATTCACTTGCCTACTGATTTCACCATCTATCTGCTTTCTCTGTCAAACATATTTCCTAAATACACAGACTCATCCTCCCAGTCTAACTCTGTACCATTCAGACTGATTTTACATTCAGTACCAAAAATTCCTTGCTCAAAATCCACAACTTTGGTTTTTCCTTTATTTATACTCAGTTTGAATTCCATATATCTGAGACAACATAAAGTGAAACATACTTTTGTTCTGAAATAGGACTATGTCATCAGCATACAACAAGCTGCATACATGGATATTACTAAGACATAACCTGTTTTGCATCACACATGCATGCATCCATACACAAATACACTGAGACATAATGGCATTAGTAGTAGAATAAAATATTCATGCAAATTATTTAGCCAATTAAAAACACATAGCACCTTCAAAGCACACCACACTCACTGTTGATAAACCAAACACATGAGGTTTAAAAGATATTTACTAAAAAGTTAGATCTTTCAATCTCACTTCAAGACCATCATTAGACAGATTAACACAGAATATTTGCTCTTAAATATCTCAATTATGAGCTATCAGTGACAGTTAATGCATGAGAGGTCGCTGTTGGTAGCGCCCTCAGCAAAATAAGGAACATATTATTATTGACGTAATACATACCTAAGCGGGTGGTTCAGTGACATTTTCCCCATTATTCCCTTGTTTTTTGAATAGCGTTCTCCAGTACGGAGGAATTCACCAGGCAGATGATCGTTACAACACTGCAGCTCTCTATCCAAAATACACAAGCTTTAGGTACAGAGCAGGGAGCCAGGTTGGTAGGAGTTACAATAATTTTAAATTCCTCCCAAATCGAAAAATGCATACCACTATGAGTGGTAAGAGCTAACGATGTACAGAGAGAACCCACTTTTATATTGTAAACATGCTCCTTCAAATGAATTTTTAAACACTGCCTTGTAGACCCAATGTATGACGTGGGTGGCTCCTTATTGTCCATGGAGTTCATAGGTATCACATAAACTCCATACTTGTCTTCTCCCTGAATAGGGTCTCAATCTTTATTTACTGTTGATAAAATGTTTGTTGTTGTGATACTAAAGTCAATATTAAATTTCTTGCAATGCTTCTTTAAAACCAAGTTGACTGAGGGGTGATAGTCCATAGATCCCACAAACCACACGCCAGGCTGTTCAGGTCGATCCATTGTGGAATTAGCTAATTTAATCCTACGTAAGATTTGGTTCATAAGGTGTTCTGGATATCCATGTAATAGGGCTGTCTCTTGAATTTTCTGGATTTCCACACTACAAAGATGTGTATTAGAGGAGTGAGTGAATGCCATCTTTAAAAGAAATCTAAGGCCTGCCAATCTATAAGGTAGCGAATGGGCTGATTGAAATGGAATTAAGTTAGAGTTAGTGGTTGGTTTCCTATATACAGAAAATTTTATTGAAAAATTAACCTCCTCCTCTGACTACTCTGTTCGCAACTCCACCAAACCCATTCAAAGGGTCAAGAATTTTCAATTCGGGTCCGCCCCTTTCATCATTGCCTCAATAGACGTCGTCTCTCTTTATCCCAAGATTCCCATGGATATGGGTCATTCCATTATTGAAAAAAAATTACAACTTAAAGGTCTTGCTCCAATGGAACTCCAGGCAATCTTGAGTGCTTTGAAGCTTGTTTGGGACTGTTCCTACTTCAAGATCAATGGAGTTATCTAAAAAAGTTTGAGGCTGCCCCTTGGGGTCGCCTTTGTCCCCGGTGCTTGCGGAAATAGCAATTCAAAAACTTGAGGAAGAGACACTTGCAAGAGCCCCATTTCAACCTACTCTCTATTTGAGGTACGTAGACGACGTACCGATATTTTGGCCCCACCCTGCTGATGAGCTTTACAAATTTGTTGATTTGCTGTCACAATAATGTCTCCATTAACTTCACCTTGAAATTAGAGGTCAATAATTCCTTACCATTTCTTGGCTTTTTGTTGATAAAGGACCCTACTTCATTTTCAATAAAATTTTCTGCATATAGGAAACCAACTACCAACTCTACCTTAATTCCGTTTCAATCAGCCCATCCACTACCTAATAAATTGGCAGACCTTAGATTTCTTTTAAAGAGGGAGTTCACTCACTCCTCTAATATACATCTTCGTAGGGTGGAAGTCCAGAAAATCAAGAGACAGCCCTATTACATGGACATCCAGAACACCTTACGAACCAAATCTTATGTAGGATTAGATTAGCTAAATAAGTATATACACTGGATCAATCTAGTAGTCCTGATTTTTCTTTGTTGTTCAGAATCATGCCTTTATTAGTTGTCACAAGTACTAAAATCTATATCGGATTTATCACATTCTTTTTTAAGACATTAACTTTTGGAATATATGGAAAACTACCAACAATTTTTTTTGCAATTTTTTCTTCATTTTGTATTTTTAGATGCTTGAAGTCATAAACAAGTTCTTTAATTACAGTTTTTTGATGTCCATAAGCTGTTGCTAAGCCAAGGATCCATGATATTTCTTGGTCTCTATATTTTACATTACAACTGTGTGTAAATTTACATTCCATAATAGCTCCGAATGCAGCAATTTTTCGAATCCATGGGTTAAAAGAAATACATGGAATGATGACTGGTCTATAGGTAGGTTTTCTGCAAACTCGAAATTAAAGTCTTATAGAGTTTTTTATCATGTTGGAACAGCACTTAATTACTTGGAGCAAAAAAGAACTGGGAAAGACTGCTTTGGTAGATTTTTGTGCAGAAAACAGACAACACTTGCCCAAAACTTTTGAAGATTATTGTAAATACTACATACAATGTGTAGCAATTATCACTGTTACTCACGTTTTATTATAAACATAGTGGTTGTTGGACAAGGATGCATTTAGGGCTATATTATTGTTGCAATTGATAAAAAAGTTTAGACTTACCCAATTCAGCCTGGGAACTCAGTATTCTATGGGTGGATTATATCTAGTGTTCAGTTCTTTGTACGCTAGATATAATCCACCCATAGAATACTAAGTTCCCAGGCTGAATTGGGTAAGTCTGAACTTTTTATCAATTGCAACAATAATATAGCCCTAAATGCATCCTTGTCCAACAACCACTATGTTTATAATAAAACATGAGTAACTGATAATTGCTACACACTGTATGTAGTATTTACAATAATTAACGTACCACATAAATTTCGTTCAATAGCTAATATAGCAATTTGAACTCTACAATATATTTTTGAAGATATTGAAATTGTTACTATGGAAAGAACGTAGGTAAATTTAAGAATGGCAGAAACGTTGATTATGGAACAAACGAAGGAACATAATTGCAACAAACACAGTCCAGTCGATATTCTGATCCCATGAAAAATGCTTATTCAGGAAGAACAGGAAAGACGAATGGTGAGACAGCAAGACAGAATTTCAAAAAGAAAAACAGAGTACCAGCAGCTAACCAGCAACCAAATTAAAACCATGACATTGACTCAACATCGAGATAGGACACAGATACATGTGATTCCAGTAACATAACATAATGCACCCAACACACCTTACATGCAACCTGCAGCAAACCACTTGATGATGGGAGACTCACAGATACAGTTGAATTTTCACACGCTGAGATCAAAACAACCTGAAGATAGACCTAGATGGTTCGAAATGTATCGCTGATAGAGGGTTTGCCTCCGATTGCATTTCTTCTTCATGGAGCATTAGTGATAAATTCAAGCAGCCTTTAAAAGCTTTTGTGATTTTTCATAGATGTACTTAGCTTTGGTTTTGCATGCTCAAAAAGATGTATTCTGACTTTGCAACAGTCCTAATTTTGCTATTGAATAAGAATTTTCTTCGACTACAGTTTGCAACGAGACTCTCTGAACTTCTACAAATAATGTGGAACTTTTGCGTGTGCAGCATTTTTCAACTATTTGCTTACAATACTTTCACCAATTGGGGAGACCATTAAATACTTTCACCAATTGCACGAAAGAATGACTAAACCGGACAATTATTCATCTATAAGGTAATTACATATACTCTCTCTATATATATATTATTGTTTGCAAATTTTAAGGAAGACTGCTTATAGCCCACTGAGTTGCTCATGTCGTTAAACCCCCAATCAAGAAAGAAAAAAGAAAACAAAAGCGTACAAGCTATCATCAGTGCTACAAGAATAATGTGTAGAAATTCCAATAATTTCAAAAACACTATGAAAATTAGTGTTGTAAAATGATTAAGTCTTGCACCCCGACACGTTAAATGAGGCCTAAGTCATTTATCGCCTAACTCTAACCTTGTAAAAATTTTATTAGTGCAGTCCCCACCATGTATAAAACCCCTTTGTGCATTTCACACCTTTTCTGACGTACCTTATCAAAAATGACCTTTCAAAAATAGTAAACACTCATACCTGCCAACATTTTATGAAGCTCATCAGGAGCACATGATGATCGCCTTCCACGTGCCTTCTCGCGAAGCCGATATGAGGCTATACTATCGGTCTTACCATATTTAAAATTTGACATTCTCAGGATAGCCACTACAATAAACAGCCATTTGAAAACACCTTAAATTACAAAGTTTTTTTATGTATAGCATGTATATTTTTCCTTATTATCTTAGTAATAGACATTCATCATATCTGAGAATATGTGGTTGCAAATAAATATAAAAGTTCCAGTGTTTGGACAAAAAATAAGATACATTAAGAAACAAACTTACTTTACTTCAAAGATAAATATGTTGATTGTTTAGCATTTTTCCATTATTGAAGATTCCAAAGTTGAAACACAAACTGGATCGAAAATCAGTTCGATTCTTCTTAACCATGCTAAACACTTGTTCACATGTGACATTGCTGTGAGGTATAAGGATAATTGTGGCCATTAATTTTGGTAAAACAGTGTACTTAAATGACCCATTATAATCTTTAATGCACGATATTAAATTCCAAGATATGTCAACTCTGTCGACAGTTAAGATTTCTTCTGTCAGAGGATCACTTAGGAATTTGGCAAATTGTTCTTCAACCAAATCTTTCTCTGTATCAAAAAAGAAAACAAGTTTGAAAAGAAATCAACTGATGAGAATTTAGTTTGCTGGTGCAAAACAATGTCAGCAACTTCACAATGATGATACAGCTCATTCTTCAAAGAAAACTACTTCATGTACATACATGCCTTACTACAGTACTGTCTAACAGAGGAATAAAAATTGTGCAAATCTGTGACAAATTTGAATCTTTGATACACTGTTGTGTTTTTCCACCAATAACAAGGTCATCTTCTTTCTGGATCTTCCCACGTGAAAAGTCCATGCCAAATACAGAAGCTGCAGCAGTCACAGCAGAAGGCTTAATAAATCTTGATACTAATTCATTAAATAATTTTGTCAGCTCTCTTTGAAATCTGTGAATCATGGGTGCATCTTGCTGCATCATGATGTTTACTTTGGTGAACAGTGGCATGGTTGATTGTAAAAAGCAGATAAAGTTTCATCTTTGGAGCTTCAAAAATGTCTTAATTTCAAAAATACTGAAGATTCACCCTTTTCTTCCTCACAAAAAAATTACTAATGCATCCCACTGCTCCAAATATCTTTCAACACACTGTCCATTGACAGCCACCTAGTAACTTTATGTGCTTCTAATTCACAAACCTGTTGGCAAAATTTTAAAAGTTCAAGCCTTTTAGTACTTTTTTTCACATAGAAGTAAACATAGCTCAACACTGTCATAAAAATAACCATAAAATTCAATTTGAAAATGTTAAACTTATTGATAAACCTGATTCAACTATCAAGCTTGATTTTTGGAAGCATTCCACATACATTCACAACTCTTTGTGACCTGTCAACAACTCCATTTCTTTGAAGCATATGGAAACAGCTCACCAAATTCTGTTACTGTCAAAACACTGATTAGGTCACAATGATTTAAATGTTACACTTCATTTGTCATCATAAAGCTGAGCCAAATAAATGAAACTATAGTAGACTTCAAAATAAAATATTGTGAATACATATTGTTCATTTATCTGTCCCAACATAACTTGTTCAATTATGATTCATTCTAAGCCTGTCTTTCATTTATAATTACAAATACACTTTTGAGAAAAAAGCTAGAAATGTTAAAACATCATTTACATGTTAAAATTAGAACTCATTAAAACAATTAAAAGGCTACTTGTTTAACTTTGTCTTGAACAGCTCCTTGGGGAGCTCCAGATGGCCATTTGCTAATTTGCATAATATTGTATCTTATAATGCATGAAACACTTTCAGTTAACTTCCAAAATTATTCTTTCATGAAATGATTAAAATAAAGATAGACTAAGCTCAGATTGCTCTCAGAATGAAATTTCTAACTGGGGGAAGTAGTTTTAAAGCTTCCTAAACCTCATTCTCAACTCCCGTACTGGCATCACCCCCACTAATCTCATTTAACAACTTAGATGTGTAGAGTTCTTTGTTGTTCTGACAAAAAACACACCCTATTTTTGATTTCAGACGTAAAATTTCTTGATAGGCTGTGTAACAACATAGTTGAAAAAGCTGACGAAAGCAACTTGCGGAAAATTCTGATACTTGTGTTCAACAAAATGAGAACACAGCTTGGAGGAGGGGTTTAAAAACATCTGTATAAATAAAATGCACAATTATTGACAAAAATTACAAAGCCCAACATAGAACAAAAATTTTGCTTTTAGTACTGCATGTACCAATTAATTAGCATATATACATGGTTATTAATAATGAAATATCATTATGGTAATATGTACCATGGTAACACGTTCAATATCGTTTATAAGAAATTGAATAAACTCCATGGTATAACTAAATGAATATTAAAAACAGGTTTTGCTGTACATACCTTACAGACTGCTTGCTTGTGATTCATGCTTTCCGTTGAAGATGACATGCAAAATTGCAGGCGAATCCCATCCGGTGACATGTTGGTTCCTGAGACATTGAATGATTCCATGGTTTTTAAGGTTCTTTTAAAATTCGTTCATTTATTCAACTTCTTTATTCAATTTTTGCTTTCAGTGTACATACCATCCAGTGGTTTAAAGTATCACTGTCTTTTAGAGAATTTCCATAGCAGTTTTTTAATCGAAAATTCTTTATTACATCGATTCACAGCTATTTCACCTTGAATGAAATAGCATAATTTCACATCTTAAGTAATGGATATAGATTTGGGAATTATTGAAACTCAGTCAAAAGATAGACAGAAATCTATATACATTAGTCTTTGTTCGAATGTTCGAACAGCAATTAGGTTTAACGGCATGTAGACCCTAGGCCTAATAGAGACAAGATGTGCTTTGATGAAGAACTACGACTACATTTTGCTAACATTATTTCTATGGAATACTGATCCTTATGCTATATTTAAGCATCATATGCATTAAGGTATGTACAGCAAAACCTTTTTAAAATTTATTTAGTTATACCATGGAGTTTATTCAATTTCTTATAAACGATATTGAGCGTGTTGAACAGAATACCACGGTACATATTACCATAATGATATTTTAAGCCCAACATACCAGTACTGAAGCAGCTGGTTGGGGTGAACAGTGAAGCCAATGTTCTCAAACTCAGCTTTAAGTTTAATTGAGAACTAACTGCATGGTGTTGATAAAAATGTGATTGTTGGATAAAATTGATACAGAATTAAAACGGCCGCCTGGTGACGCAGTGGTCTAAGCGATGGCCTCTGATCATTCGTCTGAAAGGGGTCTGGGTTCGAATCCCTGTGAGGCATGGATGTTGTGTTTGTCTTACGGCACTGGCTCTCTCCCTTCCCTGGAACCAGTGACCCTAAATTAGGGACGGGCAACTGCTTATAGCCCATTGAGTTGCTCACGGTGGTCGTTAAAATTCCAATAAAAACAAAAACAATTAAAATGAGATTTACAAAATGAATTGAAAAGTAAAACATGAATGGATATAAAAATGAAGCTAAAAAACCTATTGAAATGTCAATTAAAATTGAATAGTGAAATATCAAAATTTAAAAATAGAGGTGAATACACATCCATCCACAAAGTGGTACTACTCTTTCTGTGAGGCAGGGGAGAAAAATCAATAATGGCGATTTTTCACATGAGTTTCAGTGAAGTATTTTCACTGGGATGTGCAATTTGTGAAAAACTAATGAGGGAGAAAAATTCAAAACAACTTACTGTCCAAAGAACTGTTTCTGTCTTGATTATCAATATAACCAGAGTCTATTACATCTTTGTGATCACCACAGCTGGGCAACTTCTTAAGCTGCAGCTTACAGCTTAAGTCATCTGCTAACCCACTGTCTGTCATTAGGGAGTCTACATCTTTACTTGGGGTAACAGCATGACCCAAGGCTGTTTTCAGCTGGCTGATTCGCTACAGAAATATTCAACATGAGTACATAACAAAATATATTTTTATACAGTATCAAAGTTAATGTACAAAATATATAATATGCCCAGAAGCAACTAAAAGAAAGGAATACTGAAAGTCATTACTTGTGAAAGGAAACTAACACAAAAAATCAAAACTCCCGATGATAATGTTTTTTTTTTTTTTTTTGTTACCACAGCTCTAGCACTTAAAAATGAGAATAAATACTTTCAACAATTTTAGGCGCAATCAAGTTTAATTAACTGCCTACTGCAATTTCACTGAGCAAAGACCTAGCTTCATTAAAACAACTGGTGTAATTCATACATTCATTATTTGAATTTAGTGGGACAAGAGCTTAAGTGGGCTAAACAATTTGCACACTGTCCATTATGACAACATTGGTAGTACTGAAGGTTATGATTTTATGAGGTTTCCATATTCTTGAGAGGAATGATTTAAATAAAACATTTAAATAATTTACTTGTACAAGCAGTTTTGGAAAATGTAAACAAGGAAAAGCTATTAGGGATATGACACGCTTACTTTAAAAATATTCAAAATACACACTTTCAACAATGCTGCACTTCCATTAGAAAATTTTGTACAACCTTAAAAAATGTGTAGCCACACTTCTCAAAACGTAATGCTCCAAAAAAAAAAAAAAAAAAAAAAAAAAAGTGCACATTAGCAGATTCAATCTTTTTCACCTTCTGGCTAAAATTACAGTACTGACAAATATTTTTCATGGTTAAAGAATAACAATATAACAAAGTCAGTTTGTCACTTGACTTAGATCCTGATCATAGAGCAAGTAAGGACACACAGGTGTGGCTAATACTCATCAAAATTTATTTTTTCTCGTTCTGATTTTTCCCTTGAAGGTAGATGCATGTTCAACCTAAATGCTTCTATGTCTATGACAGGATTTTTGCTCTTCCTAATAGCCTACAGAATGGATCAAAGCCCACACATCACCCAATCAGGAAAATAAAGAGGGCGCTCAATATGTTTGGTTATACATCAATTTGTCGCGTGCGTCAATTCGTCATGTTTACAAATTTTGGTTACATGCAAAATGAATGCAGGAAAACGTACGATTTCGAATGTCTTTCACCCTGATCAAATTTATAAGGTTTGGACACTCAGACAGGATAGGAATATTACTCTTTTTTTTTTTTTTGGAACTAAAAATATTAGCTGGTAGACAGTTTTTGGAACGGGTCAGAGCTCGGTTGGTCAGATCCCCCCCCCCCCTACAAAAATTTCGTAAAATCTACAGTTTTCGCTTTAGAACATCCAAATTTGGTATACTATCTCATTGTTATCTAACTTAGATGGTTTTTGGAAGGGGTCGGGGCCCAGGGTCAACGGGGCCCCATACAAAAATTTCGTAAAAAGTTCCATTTTTTACTCTTAAGATCTGCAACACAATTCAGCACTCCAATATCCTGCTACGTTCTAAGGCGCTCTTTGGCACTTTGAGGCCCTTGCGCCATAAACCACCAACTAACCAGCCTACGGTCTAAGTTAGAGACTGTAGATAACAATAAAGTGCAAAAATATGCGGCTAATGGTGTATTAAAAATACAAATCAATATAGTTTAGCTTTCACTACCAACAAGCGGCTTATCAGGCAGAAATATAATGCAATGTAAATAGAGAGTTCCAGATATTCAAAATGGTAAGAAAAAGATTATCAATGCCAATGTCAAGTCGTACGCATGCGACATCACATAGGTACATTGCATTTCTGTGTCGCGGGATTCACAGAAGCACACAGCAGATGTGCGGCAGTTCTATAGATGTCTCCTTGAAGGTAGGTATTCCCATTCCTTTTTCTTTCTTTTTTTGTTTCGCAAAATTAAATTAACTAAATCAAAAAATTTAAAATAAGTTTACTGGAAAATTGCAGGAATATCTTTTTCATTCATTAACTTTCACCCGCTGAACTTGGTGATTCCACAAATAGTAATATGTACCTGGCAAATAACTATTATCCCTGCTAGTACAAATTATATTAATGATTTCTTTGCATCCAGTTCAATCTAGTATGTCCATAACAGCGTTTGGGGCTATATGAAAAATATATTTCAACGTGTGCCGCTATGGTGGCAGAGTGATCTAGGCGCTGGCTTCTGACCACTCATCAAGAAGGATCCTGGTTTAAATCCCAGTGAGTCATGGACATTGTGATAGACTTCTGGCACTGGCTGTCCCACTTCCCAGGAACCAGTGGCCCAAAATTAGGAACGGCCTACTACTTATAGCCCACTAAATTGATCGCAGTGATCGTTAAACCCCAACTAAAGAGAAAAAAAAAAGATTGCGACGTGTCCATTGCTATTTGTTATGGAGCTGTATGAAAAGTATGTTTTTGATATCAACGTGTCCACTTCCCATAAAGGCTGGTCATAAAATGTTAGGGGACCGTACAAAATTGCACTTTTGTTTTCACCTTGTCAGCGCTTTGGTATATGGTTGAAGTATATGCATATATAGTTGGACCATTTCAGCATGTAGTTTGGTTTACATAGAAAATAAAGATAATGTTAAATTTTTACTCAGTTACAACACATTAATCCCAAAGGCTATTTTTTGAAATCTTTAATCTGTCGTGCTCATATTCACAACGTTAACATAACATGTCAAGTTATTAATGTTGCAGTTTTACTCTGTCACAAAACTTTAATTACAAGACCTTAGGCGTAACCCTTTTTTAGGAATTTTTAGTCCGACGTATTCATAAGGTTTTGATACCATGTCAAGGTTATGGTACTGCGTTTTGACAGAGGCACAAAAATTGATGAACAGGCCTTAAGCCCTTTTATCAGTTTTCAATCAACCGTGCTCATATACATAAAATTTTCAGAGAGAGTCAAGTTTATTGTGTTGCCCTTTTACTAGAGTAAAAAACTATAAACAGCCATTAACTTTCACCCGCTGAACTTGGAGATTCCTCAATTCATCCATTAACAAGTCTTTTACGTAATTGTATGCCATGGTCATATTGATAATGGTTCATGACAAGTCAGGTTAATGATGTTACGCTTATTAAAGATTTTTAAAAAGGTATAGAGGCTAATAATTATTGTTTGAAGCCTGAGTAAAAGCTCATTTTTAACTTGACATGAAATCCTTATGAATATGGCATTTATTTTATTTTGTACATTTTACATATCGTGAACTTTTATGTTTTGGCATTTGTTTTATTTTGTGTTGTACTTGTTACATAGTGTTTCACATTTTTGTTATGCTTGCGACTTGTGATTGCATTTTGAATTTTTATATTTTGGATTACTTTTTGACATTTTGTTTTTGACATGCTATTTTGAAAATTTTGTCTTTTTTAATTTTGCATTGTGTTTTACATTCTTGCATCTTCAGCGGAATTACATTCTTGAAAAATTCAAATACAAGTTAGTAAAAGGTATAATTCAATTAGTGAAAAATACCAGCACATTTTAGTAAAGGGTTGAATTATAAAAAAATTCCTCTTAAAAAGTCTAGCACATTAAAATTGTCTCTGTGCACCAAAGAAGTTCGAATTCCTTTTTATCTTGCCAGCGTTTTTCTTCTGGGTGGATTTGTTGGAATCTGTGCTATCACTCTTTCGATTTTAGCCATAGTTGTTCTCTGCTCTTTCGCAATTTCACTGATTATTTTGTACAGTCACAGTTTTTTCTCTCCCAGAATTGTATTCCAGCGTCTAATCTTTTAAGTTCGTTTTGTGTTCTGGGAAAGCCAAGTAAATTGTTTTCACTTACTAACCAAATTGTTGGTGGGAAAAGCGGAGGGCTTCTGCTCGGATTGTTTCTTCTGCTTCCACGAAATTTTCCAAGTTCATAATTTTCCCCAAACCACTGAACTACAGAATCTGCATATTCTAGTAAAATTGATTTCACTTCTTCAAAAGCAGCTGGAATTTCATCAGATGAAAGAAATGAGAGTGCTTGCAAATGTCTGACTTTGAGAGCAAACTCGCTGTTTTCCCCATATTCCGAGGCTATACCAGAGGATGAATATTCCTCAGCACATTTTTTCCGAGATGAAACCAACAACACTTTTGTGTGCTGCTTCCAAATCCCTTTTTAGCATCATTATAATGGTAGCTATTTCAAAATCTATCATTATACGTATATCGTGGTGCAAGCTGAATATCACAGTCTGATTCATAGTCCTGTAAATCCTGCAAAAATATTGTATAATAGTATTATATTCTTTATTCTTGCTGGAAAGTAACCCATAAACTAGTGGGACAAGTCTTTGCATCTCTGGATTTGTTTCAACCATAGCATGAATGGTATATAATTGCCTGAAAAGGTTGGGCAAGTTTCAAATGTCCCATCCATAATCCATAGGGGTGCTTCTTTAAGCTTTCGTAAATTATTTTCTGTTAAAAATAAAATAATTCTTTGATTTCCAAATGCGCTATCTCTGCCAAGAAATTTTGCACCTTCTATTTCCTGTAAATCTAATGGGTCATCGAACCCTTCTGAAGTCGTAGGCTCCGCAGGCATGTCTTCTCTTCATATTTGTTTTACAACTTGCCTTAGTGCATCCATATTAGGCATGTAAGCTGCATTTACTGTAGCCATTGATGTTGTCATGGTTTGAATAATTTGTGAAGGGGCTTCGTCCGCATTTCTCGCTCGTTCTTTTACTTGTGCTCTTGCAACAGCAACATCACTTTTCTCCGGTCTTGGAGCATGATTATGTGGTTTCTCATTGCACATCCTGTGTTCATCTCCAATAAGAATAGTACTAGCAAAGCAAGTACAATTTCCATAATTTCTTTCAATACAGTGCCAATACCGTAAATCACCCCATACTCTGTTATGGCAAAATAAATACTCTTTCCATTTCAGCAAATCATTTTCTTTTTGAGAGTTAACTATGTTGCATACTTCACCTGCATAGTGCCTTCAGAAAACAATGCACTTTCTCTTTCCAAAATATTTAGAATGATATATTTCCACTATTATCACTTGACAACGCACAACAAAGGTTACAACAAACACGTTTTCTGTTCGCCAGTTAACTACGAACTGATGAGCAACCATTCAATAAAACACTCAGAATACAGATGATCACGTGAAGTCTGTTCCTCCAGTTAGGGATTAGGTGAAGTTCAAGATTTTCATACCTGCGGTCACAAGAAAAGGTTAAGTTT
Source organism: Macrothele yani (assembly GCA_039090855.1). Lineage (NCBI taxonomy): Eukaryota > Metazoa > Arthropoda > Arachnida > Araneae > Macrothelidae > Macrothele > Macrothele yani. Next base: position 1,142,357 of record CM076995.1, on the reverse strand, counting down.
AGGGATCGACATCTTTTGTTTTTCCAAATCGCAGAGGTACATGTATTTTACAGCAGGGATGCTCCAAGCGGGGGATCAACGGATGCGAAGCACTCGGGCGTCAGGTTCCGGGGGCGGCAGCAGGCATGGACTGGGCCGCTGTACTCTGGGCCGGTAGGAGTCAAGCTAATTCTCAAAAATAAATTCAAATTTTTTTCTGTGCTGCACCATGCGTATGAAAGAAAACTGTTATACTGAAAAGACAATTTGTTTACCCCGTAACGTATTAAAAAAAAAAAGACCTACGTCCCTATGTGCCAAATGGTCTGTAAGCCAAACACAGTTTTTCATGCAACACCTTCCCCCGACTTTCTAAGTTCAGATCCGTCTCGTTCGACTTATTTCCTGTATCGCCCCTCTTTTGCTAATTGTAGTTAATTGGCATGAAACGGGTGTTTTACGTTGGGGTGTATTGCAGTGTGTCCTCAATACTGAAAGTGGTGAACCCCAGGAGAAAAGCACTCCATCAAAAGCAACAGAAATCCAATGCCAGAGCAAAACTTTGTTCGTTGGCATTACATCCAAGCAATTTAGGCGCAGTAGGAAGTGGTTTTTTCTACTACACCACCAGAAGAATGTCAAGGATTCTCAGGCAATTACGTACAGATGTGTTTTTAGGACTTCTCTTTCAAGACGTCCAAAGGCCGGCATTAAAGGATGGGGAAGGATACAATGCGGTTTTTCTTTTTTGTTAGAGTTAGAAATTCCTAAGCTCATTCTTCCTCAAAACTTTGCCTGGTTACCAGTAAGTACTGTCTCATACCTCAACCATTGCCCAGATTTGTTGTTTTTGTTTTCATTCTTTGAGTTAACAGCGGGAAAATATCTGAACTGTGTTGTTTCAGTTGGAAATTTTTTTTTACTTCAGCAACAGGGCTTCACCTATAATTGCAAAATACTTCGATAGAATAGACATACCTTATATAAGGAGTTTGCATGAGAAAATAGATTAATAATAAGGAAAATATTCTAAAACCAAGAAAAGACATTGCGGAGCTAAAAAAACTAGTTAGAGGAAACAGAAGGCTCTGAGAAAAAGTTCATATTTAAAGAAACCTGTAGTCGCTTAATGAGTAAGTGGTATAAATCAACACAGAATCATGTGCTGTATTTGAAAAAAATTTTTATGAGCAAGTAGGCATCGTGACTGTCCAGTTTCCCCTTTTCATCCTGTCGACATTCCAACCACCACAGAAAATAAAATAACCAAAACATAACAAAAATACCCATACAAAGTAAAATGTCCAAAACATAAAAACAAGTAACCACACAAAATGAAATACACAAAACAATAAAAAACTGTAACCACACAAAATAAAATGCACAAAACATGGTAAGAAATTCTGTTAAAAGCACAATGAAGATAAACAATAGGAGAAATATATGTTTTTAAAACTTAATACAAGTGTCAAAACCTGAAATAAAAAGAAAGAAAAAAGAAATATTCCAAATTTCATTGTTACTTTAGATATTTTGACCTGTTGACATTTCGTAAATTGCACTTGCACTCGGTCAAAAAATATTACTGAAAAGGACTCTTTAGTAACTTTTAATCACTGTGATCATATTTATAAGGTTTGCATAACAAATCAAGTTAATAATGTTGCACTTTCAGTTAGGCACCAAATATTAATTATTGGCCGCTAGGCCTAGGCCTTTTAAAGAATTTTTAATAAGCATAACACTCTTAAATTGATTTGTCATGCAAACCTCATATGATCACAACATAATAAAAATTACTAAAAATGCATATGCCTAGGCCTCGGGCGTATCTATTACTGCTTTGTGCTCAAGTAATATTTCAACAGAATTAATTTGATTTTCTATGAAAACTATATAAATATCAGCTCGAAGGACTGAAAACTATCAAAAAGCCCTAGGCCTAGGGTCTCCTCAATAGTTTCAACCTCAGTAAACCGCATTGCTAAAATCTTGGACTTCTATGCAAACCTTATGAAAATTAGCACGGCAGACTGAAAATTGCTAAAAAGGCCCAGGCCTAGGGCTTTATAATTATCATTTTGTACCTGACTATAAGTGCAACATTATCGTTAGTTCTTACTAGCAGGGGTACCCGATATTTCCCAGGTAAATATTACTATTTGCAAAATCACCAAGTTCAGCGGATGAAAGTTAATGAATGAAAAAGGTATTCCTGTAAATTTCCGGTAAACTTATTTGAAATTTTTGATTTAGTTAATTTAATTATACAAAACAAAAAATAATTTACATTATTTACATTACATTGTATTCCTGCCTGATAAGGCACCCATTGGTGGTGAAAGCTAACGTTTATTAATTTGTGTTTTTAATACACCATTAACCAGATATTTTTGCACCTTATTGTTATCTACCGCCTCTAACTTAGACCGTAGGTGGGGTAATGGAGTGCTGTATTGGGATGCAGTTCTTAAGAGTAAAAAATATAATTCTTACAAATATTTGGAATGGGCCCCCCTTCACACCGGGCACCGACTTTTTCTGCCTGCGGTTTAAGTTAGAATACAAGGAAGAAGTATACCGAATTTGGTCGTTCTAAATTGGAAACTGTAGATTTTACGAAACTTTTGTATGGAGGAGCTCTGACCCCTTGCCCAGACTCGTTCCAAAAACTGTCTACCGTCTAAGTTAGGGCACCATGAGATAGTATACCAAATTTGGTGGTTCTAAATTAAAAACTGTAGATTTTACGATTTTTTATGGGGGCTCTGACTCCCCCCCCCCCGGGCTCTAACCCCTTTCAAAACCGTCTACCGTCTAAGTTAGAGTTTCATCATACCAAATTTGGTGGTTCTGAATTGAAAACTGTAGATTTTACGAACATTTTCTATGTGTGTGTGGGGGGGGGGGGTCTGATCCCCTGGGCCCCGAACCGTTCCAAAAACTGTCGTCTACCGTCTAAGTTAGAGTACCTTGAGATTATATACCAAATTTGGTGGTTCTAAACTGAAAACTGTAGATTTCATGAAAATTTTGTAGGGGGGCTTCGCCCCCTGGTTCCAACGGCTTCCAAAAACCGTCTACAGTCTAAGTTAGAGTTTCATGAGATAGTATACCAAATTTCGTGGATCTAAATACTCTAGATTTTACAAAAAAAAATTAATGGGGGCGGGGGCTCTCACCCCGTGCCCAACCCATTCCAAAAACCATCTAAGTTAGAGTACCATGAGATAGTATACAAAATTTGGTGGTTCTAAATTGAAAACTGTAGATTTTACGAAAATTTTGTAGGGTGGAGGGGGGGCTCTGACCTCTTGGGCCCCGACCCGTTCCCATCCGAAAACCGTTTAAGTTAGAGTGCCATGATATAGTATATCAAATTTGGTGGTTCTAAATTGAAAACTAGATTTTACGACAATTTTGTACGGGGGGGGGGAGGACTCTGAAACCCGGGCCCCGATCCTTTCCAAAAACCATCTACAGCCTAAGTAAGAATACCATGAGGTAGTATACCAAATTTGGTGGTTCAAATTGAAAACTGTAGATTTTACAAAAATTTTGTAGGAGGGGGGGGGGCTCTGACCCTGGGCCCCGACCCGTTCCAAAAACCGGGTACCGTCTTAGAGTACCCATGAGATAGTATACCAAATTTGTTGGTGGTTCTGAATTGAAAACTAGTTTTATGAAGATTTTGTATGGGGGGCCCCGACCAGTTTCTAAAACCATCTACCGTCTAATATTTTTAGTGCCAAAGAAAAAGCGTAATATTTCTATCCTGTCTGAGTGTCCAAACCGTATAAATTTGATCAGGGCGGAAGACGTTCGAAATCGTGCGTTTCCCTGCATTCGTTTTGTTGTATGTAACCAAAATTTGTAAACACGATGAATTGACGTGACACCAATATATTTGATGCGGTTTGCCCTCAAAAAATTTCCAAGGCTTCACTGAATGGAATTTCGGGGATAAGTGGACAGGTTGCAGATGATGATTTAGAGATAACTGATTAAACAGTAGTGCCAGTGAAAAATAGTAGAGTTGCACATTTTGATGAAATTAATCCAGAACTGGTTAAGCACAAAACATCAGGTGTTCTTTAGTTGCACATGGTTATTCATTGGCAAGGAAAATTGATTTGTTCACGATGAATGCCACAGGTCAATCATAGTGTCAGTTTTAAAAGAAGGAGGGGAAGGAAGGGGAACAGGAGGGACCAACAAATACTATAGGATCTCTTGAAATAATGAGCCACACAAAATTTATGCAAACATCCTGGATAAGAAACTTAGGTTATGAAAAATTACTTGACTGAAGGGCAATGTGGCTCTAGATGTCACATAACATGCTCTGATAACTTATTTCAAGAGGTGAAAAGAGCATGGTCCCTGTAAAAGGACTTCCCACAATCATTCAGTGTGTTAAAAAGTTATCACATGGAAGGTACCTTTACAACAAAAGTATTGCAAAAGCTAATGAGTGAAACACTGGCAACTGGTCTGAGATTACATCTGCAGTTCAACAAGAATGAAAGTTATCTCCATTTCTGTTTTTAATTTATATGGATCAGCTTGTTAAAGAAAGCAGTTGTGACACATTGAAATAGGCACCTGCAGTATCAACTATCTGCTGATGATTTACTGCTAATATCTGAGTGTGTCAGTTTCTTGCAATATAATCTTAATCTGGTAAGTAGGATTTATGAATAACATTTGGAATGATGCTAAAGGTTGAAAAATCTAAATCTACAGAGCCTTATAAGTTACAAAAGTCAAACTGCCAAAAACATTAATTGTGTAGTTTAGGGGAAGACGCTACAGTAGGCACCAACCTATAACTATTTGTGAGTGGCAAGTGATAAAACACTAAAATTTGATAGGAATTAGATAACAGAATTAGCAAAGCAGTATCAGCTGTAAATGAGAATTTTCACCAAGAAGCAGATTAGTTAAAGAACAAAGTTAACTGTATACACTGTGAATTTGCACTTATCCTCTTCTACAACAGTAAGAGTTGGGTCTGACATAAGAGTCTCATGAGGTTGTTAGATGTTACTGATAATAGAGTGATTGATAAGAGGGATTTGAGAAAAAATAAGATTGATTCAGTGCCATAGCAGGATTTTTGTGTATTGCAGATATTGGTTCTCAGGTGAGAATGCATCATCTGTGGAAGATAAAATTAAATTAGGTGGTTAGGACACTTGTATTGTATGGGACACGAAAGACTGCTATGACATTCTAAAGTAGCTGGAAAGAGACACAGGAAAAGATCTAGAACAAGATGAACTGATGGCATAAAACTGGTTGTTAGCAACACAGTAGTAGTAATCTGTCAGTGGAAAGAAATTTTCCAAAGGAATAAGAGAGTATGGGAAAGTTCATAAGTAATCAGCATTAGTTTTCATTTGTTTTTGATTATTTGTTCTCAATGTCTACATCTACATGCTGTGCCTCTCCAACTGCAACACTTACCCACCAACTGTTAGGTATACATGTGCAACATGATAATGACAAAATAAATTCCTGTTTTGTTGTGTGCAATACCATTAAAAGTGATGCATGGTCGAACCGTGACATCAAAGAAGCTCTAAAGAGAAGGTGAAAGCACATGGGGAGGTTGCAAGGCAAAGTTAATGAATGAAGCTGAATATAGTCATAAAAAGCATACAGTAGCAAAGCTGGTTCATTAGAACAAGACCAGTGTATGATTGATAGGGTGGATAAAGAAAAACTGGCATTTTAAAAAGACCAGAAACTTTTCTTGAAATAGTATTATTTGTAGAAAGCCATTTCAAAAAAATATGATGTAAGACATAATGAACAGGAAAAAATAAAGTTTTAAGTTTTTAAAAGTGTTTTGGAAATGGGACTGGAGAAATAACCTGGGAGATTACTGAATTAAGTGAAAGATCAGATGAATAGTTCTGTGAGTTATCAGAGCATGAAATCAAATACATTTTTGGGGAAGAAGCAAATGAAATAACAAAGAAAGAAGCCAACATAGCAGGGATTTCAACAGAGATTTGTACAACAATAAAATCTCTTCAAAAAGGTAGAACCTCTGGAGTAGATGGCATAACAGTTGAGGTGTTGAAATATGGTGGTAACTGTAATAGTTGTTTAGCTGAAATTTTTTTTGGTTGTGTCGAGAGTTTGGTGTTAATTTTTCAAGATTGGAGGGATGCTATCACTCTTGCTTTGTATAAGAGAAAAGGAGATCAGACTGACTGTAAGAACTATGATAGTATCAGCCTGCTGAGCATGCCAGGGAAAGTGTTTGTGAAGGTCATTACTGATAAGGTGTGGGGTCTGACATCAGAGGTTTGGAATGTACAAAGTGGTTTTATGCCTGATAAGGTTTACAGTAACCAAATTTTGTGTTACATATGCTGACTGAAATATTTCTGTCTGTTGGTATGAAAATTATTGCTGCATCTGTAGGTTTGGAGAAGGCTTCAGACAGAGTAAACAGGGTGCTTCTGTGGAAGGTCTTGGAAAAATTATGGTGTACATGCTCCCCTTGAAAGGTTTCCTTTTATTAAAATAATACCTCTTGCAAAATTACAACTCATTTGCAGAAAATTTAGGGGTCCCCCCAACAACGTATTTCCATGGCAGAACTGTTAACACCAGCAAAACTAGTTACTTTAAAAAACACAAATAAAACTCCATTAAATAATTTTTTTGCACACAAGAATTAATTTTTCCAATACATTAACATCTGAAACAAAGAAATTAATTTTTGGAGAATCCCCTACTCACTCAGCTTACCTACAAGTCAAACAAACTGCAACTTATTCAAAGAATTCCCTAATTTATCAACTGAAAGAAACTGAGCTTGGGTAGGGGAATCCCCTCTTCAATGAAAGAAGGGGATTCCCCAAAACTTGCCTTCACTTTTTCAGTCATCAGTTTGAAGCAGAGTTGTGAGCTTGTAGTGCAACTACTACTGCATTTAAAAGTTGTTTTAAAAAATGCACACAAAGAGTAAAGACATGGTTTGGTTAGTAGGCCATGCTTCTAACACAATATCTGGTGTATGTCCTTAATCGAGTAGGGATGTGATGAAAAGCTTTATCTATCACCACTTGTCACAGAAGCTCACCATTGCAGAAAGTTCACAACAAGTGTTCCATCAAATTGTGCTTTTTTGCGAGAAGTCACAACTACCTATATGATCAAAACAACATATCATCAAGAAGATAAAGAATTTGTATCATGAACACATAAAGTTGACAAAACACCACGAAAGGAGTAATGCTGATGGCCAGGTAAAGCAAAAACAATACAGTGAAATGCTGGAGAAGTTGTTTGACATCAGTTATGCCAATGCTGATGTACTAATTTGTAATGATGAAGGCAGGGCCTTTCTCACGTTGCAAAAACAATCATGGACTGGAAGTATTGGTTCAGTGGACATGAAACTTGCTGCCCATGAGAAGCGAGCAGCAAAACATCGGAGTGAGAATGCAAAAGACAACAGAAAGCATGCATGGAAAATTTGCAACAGAATTTGATAGCAGCATTGCCAAATGATGAAAGTTTTACTGATGAACAAAATCAAAGAGATGACCACAGTCCTGACTATGACTGCTGTGACAGCAACACACCACCTACTCACTCTTCCAAGAAATGTAAAATCCTCATAAGTCCTAAGGTGGCAGCTATGCTGGACAGAACTAACACCAGTGTTCGCAAGTCTACAATGGTTGTAGCTTCAGTAGTAAATGATGTTGGTTGTTCCACACCTTCTGCAGTGTTTTCGAAAAGTACTGTCCACAGACAATGCCAGATCCGTTGACAGGAAGCTGCAGAGAAAATTAAGAGAAACTACTGTGCTTTCAAATGTGTAGTGCACTGGGTTGGTAAGTTTTTACACCAGACATTATTAGTGGAGAAACTGCTAATGTTGAACGATTGCCTGTTTTGACTTTGTCTCTTGTTGATGGCACTACTACACTACTTGAAGTACCTAAGTTGGCATTGGGTACAGGCAAGGTATCAGCTAATGCTGTTTTGAGATCCTGGCAGAGTGACACATTTGCAACTGGCATGTGTTTTGACACAACAGCTGTGAATACGAGAAAATTCAATTGAGCTTGTTCTCTTTTGGAGAGGGCTGTTGGAAGAAATCTATTGTGGCTAGCTTGCAGACACCATATGCTTGAAGTACTGTTAGCAAATGTTTTTAATGCTTGCCTTGAACCATCAAGTGGACCTGATATTGAACATTTAAAAGATTTTGGGACAACTGGTCGAAACTTGAACATCGTGAGCCAAAACTTTCACAAGTGCCTCTTGTTCCAGCAACAGATGCTGTGAAATCTTTCATTTCTGGGCAGTTGAAAATAAACCACCCACAGAATGACTATGATGAGTTTCTGCATCTTCTCTCCTTAATAGTTGGATTGAATTTAGAAAAAAAAAGTAAAAGTTCACCAGCCTGGTGCACTTCATAGAGCATGCTGCATAGCTAAGGCAATATATTCAATGAAAATTGAACTGTTATTTGATAGTAATGAAACAAAATCACATCTAACAGCACATGAACTACAAGGAATTCAATTATTCAACCGTTTTGTTATCACTGTGTACATAAAATTATATTTCACATGCCGATCTGCAGCTGATGCACCAATCAATGACATTTTCTTAATTCAGAGGCTATCAGCCTACGATGATGAAGTTATTAGCAAGATTGGTATAAAGATGATGGTTCGGCACTCATGGTATTCAAACCCAGAGCTGGCATTCATGTCTCTTTTCTCACACCTGTCTTTAGATGAAAAAGAACAATTTATCCTGAACATGGAGGAACAACACAGTCCACATTTGATCAAGTGCCTTCCACAAGGTGTTGCTGACCTGTGCATTTCACAAACTTTCTTTCAAACAGCTGACATTGATGATTCTTTTCTACAAGTACCAATTGAAACCTGGGCAGAACTTGAATCATTCAAAGTTGCTGCAAAACTTGTGAAAAACATAAGTTGTGTCAGTGACTATGTAGAGCGTGGTGTTGCATTAATTCAGCAATTCAATACAACAAAGGATGAAGTGCAAAGGCAATACTTACTGCAGGTTGTGGATAAACATCAAAAGGAGTTTAAAACGTTGAAACGCCAAGAGCTTTTTAAAATGTAAAAAGTATATTCTATGTCAGCATTGACTAGACGTAATGCCGGAAATATGAACTCTTTGCACGTTTGTTTTCATGAGCTAATTTGCACTCCCACACTCAAGTGCACCAGCATTGCACTGTCTCCAAGTGTTATGAAGAATATGCATATCTATATTCCATACAGAAAACTGTAGTCTCCAAATTATCTCATTACCTGAGAGGAAGGGGATATTCATAGTTGTATTAATATGGCTCGTACATATATATTACTTATGTATGCAAGGAAATCATTGACATTGACCAAATTGCAGAATTGAAATAATATTTACAAGAAGGAATATGAACATTACTTGCATTGATAGTCCTACAACATGCCAGTCACAGGGGGGGGGAGGAAACGTTGAATAACCTTTCACTAGTTGAATAGAGCAATGTATCTAAATTAAATTCTTGAGTTAATCCAGATGTTTACACAACTTGACCAACAATATTGCACAAGGTTGAAACAGAAGTATGGACAAACAAGGATTTTTCGAATGATAATTGGAATTACGAAAAATGCAATTCATGAGGCAACCTTAAGGGTTGTCTTATGTTATAAACGTGCTTTTGATTAAAATATACATAATATCTAAGGTATTTTACCTCACATTGTCGAAGTATTTCGCTCGTTGCTGCTCTGTGAGACACGTGGTCCCGGCCCGAGAGGTCACTTATGTTACGGACCTTAGGTTAGTTATAAATATTTTTTTTAATACAGAAATAAAACAGTTAGGTTATATATTTTCAGTTCCACAATCATTCACTCGCACAATGAAACGTTTGAGATGTACTATTAATGAAAAGATTTTAGCAGAAAGAGTTATACTCATCAGGTCAGGAGACGTCTCACAAGGGGTTCGTTGTTACGGTGAGCGCTTTCGGCGGTGCTTTATCGCCGTCGTCGGGCCTCTACTTCTACACGAGGGTTCCTCACGTGTGTGTAGTTTTGGAGTTGCATGTCGGGAATGGACGGGAAGATTTGTTGCCTGTATGTGTTAGGTGATTTGTTTCTAATGTGTTGCCATTTATTGGATGAGTTGGTAGGTATCAGTCTTAAGTATAATTCTTTTGTGTAGATATTTTTGGGCTATTATTATTATTTGGTTCTTTATTTATTGGTGTGATTTTTTGTAATTTTTTTTTTTGGCTTTTTTATGGATTTTTTTTTTTAATAAGTGATTTCCAGGCTGTGTCTAGTGTGATGGGGTCTTGTAAGTAACATATTTTATCTTTTTTTTTTTTTTTGTTCAATTATAACGCTTTCAAAAATCCTTAATTCTTTTTTGTTTGTGTGGGTGGTTAGTAATTTAATATTTTCAAAATCAGGATATTGTTTATATTTAATGCAGTGTTGGATAAGTGCAGTTTTTTTCTTCTTTTTTGTTCCAGTTTTTTATATGCTGATGTAATCTTTTTATTAATTTATTTTTTGTGCTGCCAATGTATGAAATGTGGTCTTCAGAACTCTGTGAAACAATAGGAATTTCATATACACCTGCTGATTGTAGTATAATATTGTTACTTTTGTTGTGTTTCTTCATTAATCTTAAAAATTTTCCAGTTCTCTAATAAAAGGAAAAGAACCTGAAAATTTATATTTCTTTTGGTATGTTTTGTCTAAACTCTTAATTTCTTCTTATATTCAAAAATCAACTTTTTAACAGTTTTTGTGTCATATCCATATTGTTTGGTTGTGTTAATAATCCATTGGATTTCTTCTTCTCTGTATTTTCTATTTGACGAATGTGTGAAGGCTCTTTTTACCCAATTCCTAATAACATTTACTTTATGAGTTTTTGGGTGTTCAGACTGATATGGGATCATTATAGGTACATAGGTTGGTTTTCTAAAAACTCTGTATTTAAAATTTAAGTCTTTTTTTATTATTTCTATATCTAAAAAAGACATTTTTTCATTTTGTTCAAATTCTAAAGTTAATTCAATCTCTGGGTAACAAGTGGTAAATTTATTCTTCAATATTTCAAGTTCTTGTTTTAATTTAGATAAAATAAAAATGTTGTCGACGTATCTACAATATATGACAGGTGGGTTTGGTAGTTTTTTAATAATTTTGTTTTCTATATCACTCATGATTATTTCTGAAAATAAAGAAGATAATGGGGATCCCATTGGGGCTCCTACTTCTCGCCTATAGATTTTTTTGTCAAACTCAAAGTAATTGTTATTAGAAATATAGGATAAAATGTTAAATAACTCTTGTAATTGTGTATTATTAAAGTGATATTTATTTTTTAACTCTTTAATGATAATGTCTATGGCTTAGCTACTCAAGAAAAAATAGGAAACTAATCGTTCCAACCATAATTGACGAAAACGCACACCAACAACTAAATTACAGCCATGCGGGGAAATTGCTACCAACTCCCCACCCACCGTTTCGGTTGGTGTATTCGTCCAACATGTGACGTGTGGAATAAACAACCAGTATACCTAATCACCAGCTACCAGGAGACTCCATGCCTGCCTGTCATGCGAACAGCAGCTAAGTTCCACCAGCCTGAAGAAGGTTCAGAGGCACCGAAATGCATTGCCGCGATAAGAATGACGGCTAGTACTCAATGTTGTTTTTAGCATTTTTGTTTGAGTTATTTGTATTCTGTTTCTTCTTGTGTTCTTGTTCTGTGTCTTGAGTCTTTATGTGTTATAGTTGCCGAACTGTTTTTATTGTCATTCTCAATTATTTTAGAAGTTGTGACATTTGATATTTCAATTATCATTAAAAAAAAATCCTTGTTTGTCCGTACTTCTGTTTCAACCTTGTGCAATATTGTTGGTCAAGTTGTGTAAACATCTGGATTAACTCAAAAAATTTGGATACATTGCTCTATTCAACTAGTGAAAGGTTACTCAACATCCCCCTCCCTGTGACTGGCATATTGTAGGACTATCAATGTACAAGGAGTGTTCAAATGAAAAGGTACGAAACGACAATGTGGGTATAAATGAAGACTTTATTCAAAGTATACACCATAGGCCATAGCACAACGATCCTATTGATTAACGAGCCGAAGGATTCCTTGTTCCCAGAATTCCTGTGGCCGTGACGAGACACAGTCCTGCACAGCGTCCTTGAGTTCGTCGTCCGAGTGGAAGCGCTTCCCTTTCAGATGTTTTTTCAGGGGACCAAACACATGAAAATCGCAGGGCGACATGTCCGGGCTGTAGGGGGGATGGTCAAGCTGCACCCACTAGAACTTGGCCAGTTCCGCGTGTGTGACCCTGGAGACGTGTAGACGCGCGTTATCGTGGAGCAGAACCACACCCTCCACGATGAATAGCGGCCGGTTTAACACCTTCCACTGTCAGAAACCGGCTAACGCCTCGCTTCCCCACAACCGTCGAATTTTGCAATGTGAACGCCATCCTGTCCTCACACGCACTGCCGCGTCAATTGGACGGCGCTCTTTATAAGAGCCTCTGCTCTCTCCTGCGCATGCGGGCGCCCACGCCGGCGACTCCAATCGCATCCCTAGATGTGTCGCTACGTTCTCCCATAGCGGCATAGGCAAATATGTTAACGGTTACGTTCTTTGACGTTTCGTACCTTTTCATTTGAACACCCCTAGTAAGTAATGTTCATATTCCTTCTTGTAAACATTATTTCAATTCTGCAATTTGGTCAATGTCAATGATTTGCTTGACGTACGAATATATACACAAGTATTATATACGTATGGGCCATATTAATATGACTATGAATATCCCCTTCTCAGATAATGAGATATAATTTGGAGATTACAGTTTTCTGTATAGAATATAGACATGCATATTTTTCATAACACTCGGAGACAGCGCTGTGCGGGAGAGCGAATTAGCTCATGAAACAAACGTGCAAAGAGTTCATAATTCCGGCATTACGTCTAGTCAATGCAGACATAGAATATTCATTATAGCATGTTATTCATTTATATACTTATATATAACTTAGTAAAAAGTGTGTGGCATGAAATACGTATTGTACCAATGTACCTAGCACAATTGCATACTGTCCTTAACTGCAATGACAGTTGCTTAATGAAACTTTTATGCCTTTAATTTTCTTTTCTGTTGCTTCCACCAGCTGGTCCAGTACATAGTCTCACAACCATTTGCCAAGGTTTATATGCTGCGTGCCGTATATGTATAATTTTAGTATGAGCCTACAATATACAAGATAGTTGCGGAATCTCTGAATATTGTGCAAATGAGCTGAAATTTTGCAAAAGGTATTATATTTTAATAAAAGAAAACTTTTTTGAGGGTGAGAGTTGACATTTTAAAACTTTCCTTTTTTGAGACAGTTTAATGTGTGCTTGTAAATGGTGTTTCATTAAACTGCCTTTCCATTGGAGTAGAAATCAAAGTTGTAAACTGTTGCCACAGTTATTCAACATACTTAAGGATGCTTGCATGCATGCATGATGCAAAAATAAGCAAGTACTGGATTAGGTTTTGCACAATAATATGTGTGCAGGTTATTTCACACTGAAAACAGTCACCTAGAGTAAAAATGAATTGAAGAGGATGTTGTCCAGGATGAACAAATATGTTCAAACAGCAAAAATAAAGAAGAAACCAAAATCATGGCTTTTGAGTGGAGAGTTGTTAGTACTGAAGGCAAGTTCAGTCTACACTACACAGAGTTACATACTTAGGTGAATAAGTTTGCACATTTAGGATGCACGTTTGACAGAGAAAACAGATTAGATTGTGAAATCAGAAGAAGAGTGTATTCTCCTTTGGAAGTCATAGGTAGCACATTAGGAGGACCTCACAACACTGACGGGATGTCAAAAAGGTCTCACACAGCTGTGTATAAAAATGTAACTGTTCAAACTTTGATGTAAGGTAGCAAAAACTGGGTACTGAAGAAGAGACACAGGAGTCATTTGTGTACTGGAGAGGTGCCTTACTTATAGAAAGTTTGAGGCAAAACTAATTCTGATCATGTCTCAGACTAAGATGTGTTGTAGATGGGTAACGTGAAGCAAAATATTACTAGAGTGGAGATGAATATTTTGAGGTTCTTCAGCCATGTTGAAAGAAAATCCTACCTTTTTTTAACAATTATTTTTGATTCAATGATACAAAGTCAAAAATGCTCAAAAAAAGCATTCTTTAAATAAATTTAACAATGCTTAAAGAATTTAATAATGTTTTGTAAGCATAAGATTATAAAATAAACACACACTTACCCTACTTTCTTTGTACGAAGGCCACTATATGCAGCATGCAGTTGTCAACGCACGATATGAATGTTGTGTACCTTGGGTTAATATAATATATCAATCACTGAACTGGGAAAGGGATAAACGATAATGGAAATTATTTAACTCATTTTCGTTTTGCTGATGATGTAGTCATTTTTGCAACAGCCCCTTCAGAGCTGCAGTGTGTGATCCAGGAACTTGCCGACAAGAGTAAAGAAGTGGGATTAAAAATGAACTTCCAGAAGACAAAACTGATGTACAATTCTTTTACAAGAAATGAGGATTTACTGATTGATGGGGAAAAGCTGGAGATAACAAATTCCTACATTTATCTTGGACAGCAAATATCAAGTGAGGGTCACATTAACGGAAGAATTGGGTAGACATACACCAGTAATACTAAAAACGCTGAAATCCGTTTTATTGGTGTAATATTAGAAACACTAGTACAAACACACTAGCTTTCACCACCACGGGTGGCTTCTTCAGGCATAAGTATGCACAAAAACAAACAGTTCCAGTCATGAATCCAAAAATAGAAGTTTGCTATAGATATTATAGAGCGTGCACGTCATATTCTAGATGTGCGATTAGGAGCACACGCATTAATGAGCATGCGCCATACATGTGGGAGGTCCATTGATGTTTCCTCGTCACATATCCCATGACTGGATAGGATTTCTATAGTTTCTCTGAGGAGAGTGGCTCTGGTGGATGTGTATCATGCTATTTTCTTTATTTGTCCCCACAGAGGTGTTGCAGAGTTGTTGGCGACTTCATGCGCTAGTGCCGTAGTGAGAAGTCCTCTTTTGACATCTCTTTGATGTTCCTGGAGTCTTAGTCTCAGAGACCTCTTTGGTCATGCCCACATAGTTCTTGTTTGTTCCATCCGGGTACAAGAGGGGTTATAGTGTATACTTCCGCATCTTCCAGGTCCACGCCGGCGTTTTTTGTTGATGCGAGACAAGATGCTATTGTCCCAGGTGCAGTAACCCCTATGCCGAAACCAAGTTTTTTTAAGGAAATTTTTAAGAAATATATGAAGCCTGGTACATACTGGCATGAGCCAATGTATTGTAGTTTTGGGGTGGGGCATATGGTGCCACGGGATGCGAGTTTAGACTTCGTCTGGTGTACGATCTGATCGACCACGCTGGGCGAGTGTCCTGCAGAAAAGGCTAAAGATCTTATGGTGTCAAGCTCGCCTGGCCCTATGTCGGAAAAGTGCTAGCTTTCTCTCTTTAGGGCACGATGAGGAAGGCAGCATGACATTAGGAACATAGGTAGGTTTGTAGTGGACACTAGTGCTGAGGTACCTGGATGGAGACTTCTTGACCAAAACATCCAGGAGCGGTAGGGAAGCATTTTTTTTTTTTTTTCTAGCTCCATAGTGTCCCAATGGGCTCCGCCCTCTCTGCAGTACTGGCCGAAGCAATCCTACGACCCCTAGAAGCCCAGATACTCAGCGCACCTGGACCAACCCCATGTGCATGGCTACGATAGATATGCAGATGACGTTTTCTTCAGCTGGACAAACACCGAGCGGGAACTAAATCGGTTTTTCACCACCATCAATTTGGAACACCCTGCCATAAAGTTCACTATGGAGCGAGAGAGAAAGAAGGAAAAAAAAAATGCATCCCTACCGTTCCTGGATGTTTTGGTCAAGAAGTCTATCCAGGTATCTCAGCACTAGTGTCCACTACAAACCTACCTATGTTCCTAATGTCATACTGCCTTCCTGATCGTGCCCCAAAGAGAGAAAGCTAGCACTTTTCCGACACAGGGCCAGGCGAGCTTTCACCCACTTATCAGACAATGCCACACTCCACGTAGAGCTTGACACAGTAAGATCTTTAGCCTTTTCTGCAGGACATTCACCCAGCATGGTCGATCAGATCATACACCAGACGAAGTCTAAACTCGCATCCCGTGGCACCATATGCCCCACCCCAAAACTACAATACATCGGCTCATGCCAGTACATACCAGGCTTCATATATTTCTTAAAAAATTCCCAAAAAAAACTTTGTTTCAGCATAGGAATTACCGCACCTAGGACAATAGCATCTTGTCTCGCATCAACAAAAAATACCGGCGTGGACCTGGAAGATGCGGGAGTATACACTATAACCCCTCTTGTACCCGGACGGAACAAACAAGAACTATGTGGGCATGACCAAGAGGTCTCTGAGACTAAGACTCCAGGATCATCAAAGAGTCAATGGACCTCCCACATGTATGGCGCACGCTCATTAATATGTGCGCTCCTAATCACACATATAGAATATGACGCGCACATTCTATAATATCTATAGCAAACTTCTATTTTTGAATTCATAACTGGAACTCTGTTTTTTTGTTTGTTTTTGTATTGGAATATTTATGCCTGAAGAAGCCACCCGTGGTGGTGAAAGCTAGCGTGTTTGTACTAGTGTTTCTAATATTACACCAATAAAACGGATTTCAGCATTTTTAGAGGGTCACATTGATGAAGAAATTAATCTGCATATAAAACTTGAATGCCTGGAGAGATTTTTAAAGAAATGGTATAATTTTCCAGAGCAATATGCCATTATGTATTAAAAGAGAAGTGTTTGATCAATGCATCCTTCCAGTGCTTGTGTATGGAGCAGGGATGTGGACCTTAACTAAAAAGACACAAAAACTGCAGCCAACTGAAAGAAGCATGGAGCTAGATGAATGCTTGGTGTAACCAGGAGAGATAGTCTAGGAGCTAGCTCATGCCCCGTATGCACTTCTATGTCCCCAAAGTTTTATTAATGGATCTCACACCTATAGGAGTGTCTAAAAAAGTTGGTCACATGGTCCAGATCATGGTCGTTTGGCCACCATATTGGAAAATGGCCACCATAATAATGAATTTTAGTTTATGCTTATCTCTGCTTCCAGTCGTCAGATTTTATTTACACAAAGCTCATTTGACTCCTTTTTAGAAGACACACAAATCTGGTTATTACACATTTATTGATAAAACCAGTATTTTAAATGAAGTGTATTTCAATAATAAGAGACAGAATTATAGGTTTCTGAGTAAAACTGCTATGAAAATGAGGGAAATAGCAAAACTTTGGTATACAAGCTAAAAGAAATGTTTATTTATTACTGAATTTGAACTTGGTACAATAGAGTAGATAGTAAAGTATAATGTGGTACAAAAAAAAAAAAGATTGCATGCATTTTCATTTCAATTGGATTACATATAGGGATTTCTACAGTTGTCTAAAGAACTTTCTTTGCATTTGCAAAAGTCACAACACATTATTTTCAATCTTCTACAGGGACACACATTCTCTGAAGTACTTCTCACAATTGCAAGGCTTAGGGAAATTTTTAGGTTCCATTTGATCCTCCATCACGTGTGGAATTAAATTTCCTCCAGGGCATGCAAAACCGCCCGTCCACCCGTCCGCGGCGGTCAAGAATTCATTGCGGGGGATTAGCCCATAGCTGAGGGTTCCAGTTGGTCATTTAACCTAAGGATTCTGGAACAAAACCCAGTGAGTTGGGATCTTTTCGCCAATGTCACACAGAACTAGCTTGCACCTCTCCAAGATTCATAGAGGCCTAGTTGCTGTTATGTGTGCCATTGTTACCACGGAGCGCCCCGAGGAGGCAAACCCATCGCTCACTACTACCGCCCACCTTAATATCAGCAAAAATCTGAATTTCCATAATTTTTCATTAGTCACCCTTAATTCCGTAAATCCGGGAGGAAATCCACAATGGGTGGCATCTCTGGATGCAAATGACACTTTCGTCCGCCAGTGAGAGAGAAGGTTCGTAATGTAAATGTCCAATCACATGTGAACAGAACTTTTCTTTTTTTGTTGATCTCTTGGCAGCTGCATACGATGGCTCAGGGCTCCGTCCAGTCTCCCAACTAAACAGCGGAGTGTTCCCCTAAGAAAACCAGTTTCGAGCAAACTGAGATGTTTGAAGTGAGGTCACCCAGAGCTATCTCGTTGGCTGAGCAGCAGCAGCGTCAGCCCGGAGCTGCCGGTCAGCCACGCCGAAAGAGTACGCCTTACAATTGGGCATAAGCGGCTCTTATGCCCAATTTGTTTTCGATAAGACTTTCTTCCCTCCCTTTTTTTTTTTTTTCATGCAGATGCTTAGTAAATTTTTTCAAACCACGTCTTTTTTTGTTCACGAACTCGACTGTGATCATGCCCACCCCCTTTCTACTCATACGTTAGACAATAACTCCGCTGTCCTGATGTTGGTTTAGGTGGGAAAGTGGGGGAGAACAGGAATGCCTGACTCAAACGCCCTTTGCATGGGGGACGGAATGGGGACATAAGCACACAGACGAGTAGCGTAACGTCCGAGGCTTCTGTGGATAGCGCACCCAGCGGTAACAGCTCAGTGCGCAGTAAATGAAAGTAGGTCAAACCACTTGAAAGAGAGAAAGCCCACCGCCATTTCGAAGAGTTAACGGCAGATCAGCGAACACGTGCGAAGCAGCTGGTAAAAGGAAACGTCTCTACATGAGAAAAAAAGCATAACATAGAAGGAACATATTATTAAAGAAAACATTAATCAAAAGCATAACAAGCGATAATTTATAAGTTAATTACTTCTAAGACGGATTCTATTGCAGTGAACAGAGAACCATCCTGTAGCAGACATCCATATTGAATGGAATTTAGACAATTGTGCGGTTTTACGAGCAATGCGATATTCTAACGGGAGTCTTAAGATTAACTGTGACTTATATTGATTATATAAATGGTTCTGAGCATTTAATAAAGGCAAACAAATAACATCATTAGCATGATTAATAAAAAATGTATAATTAAAAATGTTTGCCAGTATGAAAAAAATAAGTGTGTAAAGCAGATCGACACTGAGTTGCAGAATTAGCCTTTGAAGTATACATATAACCACGTTGGGCGTGAGTTAATTCATGAAAATAAGGAAGATAATTTAGCCTTCTAAGCAGCACCACAACTTCACAGGTGCGGCCCTTATGGCAACTTTTGCTTCCAAGATTGCAAAAATTCTCACCTGCGGCTCTTAGTCCGAAAACTACAGTAATTCAAGAGAGAAAAAGAGACTGCTTTTGAACTTTCCCAAATAGGGAACATGGATGAAACCGCCATGTGTTTCCACCTTCCTGGAAATAAGACGGTGAACCAAAAGGGCGAAAAAAATATCTTGATCAAAACGACTGGCCACGAAAAATCCAGTTTCACGGTTGTTCTTTCCTGTTTGGCCGACGGCAGTAAGCTACCTCTGGTAATTATTTTCAAACGCAAAACTCTGCCGAAAAGCGTTGTCTTTCCGTCTGGTGTGCTCGTTCGTGCCCATGAAAAAGGATGGATGAACGAATCCGGAACAATTCACTGGTTAAAGAATGTGTGGAACAAAAGGCCGGGTGCACTTTTGAGGAAACCTCTTTTGGTGTGGGATATGTTTGTTGCACACCGTTGTGCAGAAGTGAAAAAAACTGCAGAAAATTCAAAAACAACTCTTGCTGTCATCCCAGGTGGGTTGACATCTGTTCTTCAACCACTAAATGTCTGCCTTAATAAGCCCTTCAAGGACAATGTGCGGAGGTATTGGGCAGATTGGATAAGTTCCGATTTGCCGACCGAAACCAAGGGCGGAAATCTAAAGAAGCCGGATATCATTTTGATTGCGCGATGGGTCAAGGATGCTTGGGATGCGATACCTGCGGAAACGGTCGTGAAATCATTCAAGTAATGTTGCATTAGTAACAAACTTGATGGCACAGAGGATGACGAGATTTTTATGAGTGATGATGACAGTGATTCTGATGACACAGGCATAGACGGGAATACTGGTGTTTATGATGACACGCCGATGACGGAGAAAGACTTTTTTGAACTGTTTGGCGAGTCTGACTCGGAATCGGATTTTGAAGGGTTCTGATGAAGTTTTTGGGTATGCAAATTAAATTTAGTATTATATATATAATTTTTTTCGTTTTCAAATGTTTTTGAATAAATTCATTGACATTGTTTTTTTCTCATTCCGGGATCGACTTATACGCGAGTTTCCGATTTCTTACGATTTTTTCCTCTGAAAGTGGGGGGGTCGACTTATACGCGAGTATATACAGTAGTTTGTCTTATCAAATGCAAAGAAGAGAGGAATTACCCGCATTAGGTTACTGACATTCAGATCACAATTCCCTTCTCTCTGTGCTCATGCAAGATCTTTCAGCACAGGAAATATGTTTTGTAGGAACTGGTATCAATAACGAAAAGCCTCATCTTCTTTACCTTGTTCTTCAACAAATTTTTCTATCTCTTCTATAATTTTTGGCATGTGTCATTTAAGAGTTTCAACATGGCTTCATGTTCTAGTAATGTCTTTTGCCTTGATGCACTGTTAAAGTTTTAACCTCTTCCACTGTCTTCTTTCGGTAATAAATAAACATTTGTTTTCACTTACATACCAAGTGTTTTGTTATTTCTCTCATTTTTATAGCAGTTTTATTCAGAAAACCAGTCTCTAATTATTGAAATACACTTCATCTAAAATACTGGTTTTATCAATAAATGTGTAAAGGAGTCAAATGAGCTTTGTAAAAATAAAATCGGACAACTGGGAGTGGAGATAGGCATAAACTAAAATTTATTGTTATGGTGACCATTTTCCAATATGGCGGCCAAACGACCATGATCTGGACTACATGACCAACTTTTCTAAACACTCTTATACAGGTGTGTTATGAGATCCAGCAAAAAAACTTAGGGGACATAGAAGTGCATATGGGACATGAGCTAGCTCCTAGACTAAGATAAGAAAAAAACTCACGGATAAGGAAAATGACAAGAGTGGAAGACATCATAATTAGAGTAAAATCCCTGAAATAGCAATGGGCTGGACATGTTGCTAGAAGAACAGACCACCTATGGACAACCAAAATTCTAGACTGTATTCCAAGGAACAGGAAAAGACCCAGAAGACGACCACATGGGAGATAGTTGGCTAAAATTCGAAAGCGTGCAGCAATAACATGGAAGAGATTGGCACGAGACAGACCATTGTGGAAGAAATTTGGCGAGACCTTCATCCCGCAGTGGATTGATAATGGTTGATGATGATATATATATTCTTCAGAGGGATCGTTACTTAACAAGTTATTATATTGTAATTAAATAATTAATATAGCTTAAGGAAATTAACACTATTATTGAAAATTTTTATCTTACCTTAAAATCACGTAGTCAGGTTATAAGTACATTGTTCTCTTGTTATATTATATACATACATATCACTAAGCTGTTCTCTGAGATTCAGAGGTTAGCTTCAAAAAGAAATACAAACTTCCAGATATTTTTACTTATTGCTGTCGTATCAAACTTCTCCATTTACAGCGATCTTGACATACAACTCGTGTTGTTCTCTTGTTATTCAGTTGCCAAATATTTTAACACTTATAAAATTTTAAAATTTAGGTATTTACCAGAAGTTTGGAAAATAATAGCCAATTTGAAAGGTAAAAATGAAAGAGACATATCTCACAGCCCACAACCTTGTTTTATTTGAAATAGGCACCTTCAGCAGCTACACACCTCTACCAGCAAGTGACAAATACTTCACTGCCAGTCCAGAAGAAGTCTGGCTCCGTGGATGCAAGGGAGTCTCGGAATGCAATTTCTACCTTCTCTTGGCTTCTGAAGGACTTCTCCTTGAGGTAATTTCTAAAACGCATGAACAGGTGGCAATTGGTAGGTGCAAAGTCAATTTGTGAAACATGTGGTCTCGCATTATCATGGAGAATGATAGGACCCTTCCTGTTCACCAAAGATGGATGTTTGGAACACAACTTCTGGTACATTTGGTAGATTTCTTCATAGTATATGACTGAGGTAATGCTTTCATCAGCATTCAAGAACCTGTAGTGTACGACACCATGAACAGCCCACCATGCTGTCAACAATACCTTCTTTGGCATTAATCTTGGTTTAGGATGTTGTTTTGGTCGTTCACCATGGTTCAGCCACTGTCCAGATTGCTTAGTTGTTGTATAGCACACACTTTTCATCACAGGTAATGCCATCAAGTAGGGACTACTTTTCATTGCAAAAACAGAAGGTTACTGCACATCACAAAATGCTGCTGTTTCCAATGTTCTGTCAGTTTTTGTGGGACCCACATATTAAGTTTCTCGACCATACCAATTTGGTGGAGATGTTCAAAAATTGTTGACAAGGACACATTGTACTGTTTGGCAAGTTCTCTGACTGTGATGTGAGGATTTGCGTCCACATTTGCTCTCAAAGCATCAGTGTCAACCGAATGTCGTCCTCGGCCCTCCTCATCTTGTAGGCTTGTGTCACCGGAATGAAACTTTTCAAACCACTAGCAAACATATATACAGATGCTGTCTCCTCTTCCCATGCCTCAACCACATTACGGCAGGTTTGTGCTGCCTTTTGACCTAATTTGAACTTGTGAAGCAGAATCGCCTGCAACTCACTCCTTCCTAACATGCTTTACAGACCACTCTCCCACAAGTAACAATAACTGCAGTACAACTGATTATGGCATGTATGTGACATCTCAGTCGCCCTTCAACTCATATGAATGGCGCTGCGAGTGGGTTGGTCTGCAAGCATTGTGGGTGAGTTGAATGTGGCACCTCAGAAAATCACCCATTATTCTCCGAATGACCTCATATATGATATACTGATTTAAAAACACAAAGATGGTAAGAAGTCTTAAATTAATGATGGAACTTCAAGTACCTTTTCAACCCATCTTTATGTTTTTAATTAGTATAGCATATAAATACGTAAAATTAAAAGTTTTATAAGTGTTAAAATATTTGGCAACTGAATAACAAGAGAATAATGTACTTATAACCTGACCATGTGGTTTTAAGGAAAGATAAAATTTGATATAATCTGATAAGTAAGGCATGACTTTTTGATTTCAGTGCTATGCTATGCTTCACGTGTTTTTGTGAGATGTGTCAAGTGTTTAAAATGACCAAAAATAAAATAAACAAAAAATACACAGAATTAATCTTTTGCACCTTTATTCATTTTTTACTAGTTTTTTTTTCTATTATTACTTTTGTTCTTTGTTTCAGAAAGCTCACTGATGTCCCATGTTTCCTATACATGATTGGAAATAAAATCTTGATATATTTTATGATTTTTTAAATACTAATATTTACTATGGATATTTACTTTTTCTTGTTTATTTGCTTATGAGCAATTACAACTGCATTTCCAATTAAAAAACATACACTGAATCTCATAGTTTGCCTTTTTCACAATTCTTTCCTTTCATTTTCTTTCTGACAATGGGGCAGAAATGAAACTCCCCTTTCATACTCAATCCCTTTCAAACAAAGTCTAATTCCTCAATAATTTGAAGTCAGCACCCCTGAACAATCACAAAAGAAAGTACCATTGAATTTATACAAGCATTAATTTTCATTATTGTGTATGCCCTTTTTACATTATTTTCCCAGAACTTTTTGATATACTTATATATAATAATCATATGTATATGTATGCATGCACTACTGATCATCTCACGGAATCATACAATAAAAAAGCTGTGACTGCATACTCTTTACTTTCTGAAGGCACAAACCAGTTTTTATGTCACAATAAAAACATGAATACAAACTGAATTATTTAAAATGTAAACATGTTAGTAGCATTTTTTTACCTTCTCTAACAGCTGAACATGATCTTCTAAACTAGATATGTGATCTTTGGTAGCTACTAGGATATCTCCCAAATCTTCTCTTGGATGAACACCATTTTCAAATCTGTTATACATACCTCGCCAAAATCTTTAAAAAGAAAAATACTATGCTGATTCAAAACACTGGTAGCACTTAATCATATAATATTACAAAGAAACTGCTAAAACAATGATTGGAGTTATTAAAGACTACAATACCAAGTGCACTATTGTCAGCATTTACCATACACTGACGAATTACAACATTTATTTTAAATATCAATTAAGTTTCTTATAAAGACAAACACAAGGCTATAAATGAAGAACAAGTTATGCACATCTAAAACAAATGAAAAAAAAATTTCATTGACAACTTACTTTGTTGAGAGAATAATAGATTTTCAGGAAACTCCTAAATAACACCAAATTTTTAGACTGCTGGTGACCTTTATGTTCTTAGAAAGAAAGCATGACTCAGGCATGTATCCACTCTAGAAAAAGTGGTCACACTACATTGCAGATTGTAGTACAATGTCACAGGTGATTTTGTTATTTTATACTTCATTTAAAAAATTTTTATTTTGTCAGCAAAAGTTAACATCTAGTTACTGAATTTGTTTGTTCTTCACTCTTTGCTTTGTGAGTGTTCAGCAGATTCTAGCAAATAATATTTGAGTATTTGCTAATTATTTGCAAAGTTTTACTGTCACTTATGAATCTATTTGAACCAGTCATCAGATCAGCAGCGGATTTAGTGGATGACAACTGGGAGTGACCTTCTGCCCCACCACAAATTTTTACCTCTCAAGTAGCAAAAACTTCTGATAATTAACTCTTGTTTTTATTTATGACTTTTTAGATATTTGTAAAACAAATTAAACTTTGCTGGTGAAACAAGAAAGAAAATTTTCTGTTGATGTACATCCAGTATTAAGAAAAGCAAATTAGCATATATCTTCTTCAGAATGCATTTTTTAAACAGTATTTAGGTTCTTGACTCCAAGTGATATATTCGTTAGATGTTAATAACATTTGATCTGCTAGTGAAGAAATATTTGCTCCAGTCTAAGTTCAATATGAAGCATGCATAAATATGGTGTACTTGTTAAATTTTGTATAACCTGAGAAAATAAACATAATATACCCATAAACCCAGAGGACCCATTTTGTGAATTTACCAAACAGTTTTGAGAAAAATTTGGCCAATTTGTGAAAATGTGGTGGGGGAATTTCCATTGATATACAGGGTGCCCCATAAAGGTGTAACCAATTTCAAATAATCCTAACAGTTTTAATACAAATGATCTCAATACATAACTTGCGTTAATTGACAGAACAGATCATGAAGTTTTATAGACATTCGACATGGGCACCATTTGTCACCTGAACAATGTCTAAACGGTATTCCAGTTCCAATCATGCTCGTTTAGAAATGTCGGTATTAACTTTCTGCAGCGCATGCATAATCTTCCTCTTTAGGTAAGCAATGTCTGCACAACAGGGGGTGCTGTAAACCTCACCCTTGATGAATCCCCATAAAAAAAAAAGTCACAGGGTGTTAAGTCCGGCAAACATGGGGGCCATACAATGGGACCACCACACCCAGTCTATTAATTAGGAAATCTGGTATCCAGAGACCTCCTTACAATCAAAGCCCATTGAGGTGGCACCCCATCTTGTTGGAAAATGACCAGAGTTGTGAGTTCATCCAACTGGGGATACGCAAACTGCTCAATCATGTCCAGGTAATTACAGCTCTCACGGTCGCTTCATGAAAGAAAAAGGGTCCAATAACACAGTCAACCATTATGCCACACCAAGCATTTACTTCTGGCTAGCATATTCATGTTCCATTGTGCAATGCAGGTGTTCAGTTCCCCAAATTCTCACATTCTGTTTATTAACCTTTTCAGAAACATGGAAAGTGCACTCATCCGAGATACAGATTTGACTCGGGAAAGATTCAGCACTTGCAATGTTTTCCAACATCTCTTCAGCAAACTGTTTACATTTTGCACGATCACCTGGGATTAAGTGATGGGTTATCTGCAGTTTATATGGGTGCATTTCCAATCTCTGATGTAACACTCTGTGCACTGACGACTTGGAGATGGCCGGCTGTCGTGCTGCTTGACTTTCGAGGGCTATGATTGAATGTTTGTCTCACAACCCTCCCCCTTTCTGGAACCAGTGATGGTTATCCAGGGCTTTTCTTTGTAAGAATGTTACCAATTTCCTTGAATGACTCATACCACTTTCTGATGCTGTTGCGTGTGGGCGGTTTGCTCCCATATTTGGTTCTGAAATTCCGCTGAACTTGCATTTCGGATCGTGTTTCAATAAACCACTCTACAATCTGTGCTTTTGTCACAGGATCCATCGGGTACACTTCTAGAAAACTTGAGGGTATTCCTTACCACCTGCAACAAACAGAATGCTGATATTAGTTTTGTATCCAAAGTTATCAGCATTTGAAATTGGTGATTATTTTGATGGAAACATTTTTTAAAGACCATATAACATCAGGTGTATGCAGAGCCACCAGTGTGAATACAAAAAAGGGAAACCAAGACCATATGGGGAAACCAAGACCATATGAATATGTTAAATAGGGCAGGTGTGTACCAAATTCCAATTTTAAACAATACAGATTCATTACATAGGAAATCATTTTATATTGACAGCACAAAAAGAAATATAAATATTCGATTGAAAGAACATCTTAGTAGTTGGATGAAGGATCAAACAAGAACATCTCTAATTCAGTACTTTCAAGATAATAATGCTGTGCACGAATGGGACAACGTAAAACTTCTAATATCTCACAACACCCACAGAAAGAGTCTTACTGCCGAGGCTATATTAATCAAAAAGACTAAAAAGACCAATTGCAATACAAACACTCCTATTGAATTATCCAGCGCATGAAAGATATGATTGAGCTCAAAAAACATCCATCTCACCATGCTAAGCAATCAAAAGTTTATCATCAACAAAGATTGGGAGTCAGAAGAACACCAGATGGCAGAACCTCGAATATATGTATCTTACAGGATTACTGACAATGTAAGGTTGGCACTAATGGAACAATGAGATATGCTTTAGTTTTCAGCACAGAGTCAACATCCCCTGCACCCTTGAGAATGGCCACGGATGAAGTGAGCCAAAACGCATCGGGAATGTAGACCACACGATACAGCGACGACGACGTTCTGTCACTCCTTCATTGTTTTTATTTCGCACTTGGCTTTTAACAAAAGTTTTGTTCAGTTTTTAACTCCATCTTTCACGTAGTTTTAACTTTAATATGTTTTTAATTTCAAATTTAAGGCTGTTTATTCCGGTGTTCGAAACATTCGATTTGGTGTAAGTCCTTTTGCCATCGTATTTCTCATTTTTATTATATGTGAACAATTAATAAACATTGTACATACTGCTATTCATGTACACAAAGTATTCCACTGGTTTTTGACAGATGGTAGAATGGGCTTGCAATGTAGGCCTAACTACATAAGCCTAACCTACAATGAAGAAAAGTCATATATACTGTTAATCAAGTACTTTAATGACATATCGATAGATCAAGGAATGGACTTCAAGAGGCGAGCCAAACTATTTTGTGTTACTTGTGGTTTCAACCTATTGAAGTTGTTTAACATACATTATGTTACCGTCGAGTGTTGTGTGTTGTTTTGTCGAACTTTTTAAGCAATTTAACGTGAGAAGCAGAAATATTGGAAGATTATTTCTTATACAGGATAAGATCAAGTTTTCTGATGGTTGGATGCAGAAATTCAAAAAAAGACATGACTTGACATTTAAGAAGATCTGCGGTGAGAGTGCTGGTGGATTCAGTGGCAGCGAAAAAGTGGAGTGACACAGTATTGAGATATATTCTAAAACAATACTGACCAGAGGACATTTATAGCTGCGATGAGGCAGGACTTCTATAACATGCTTCCAAATAGATCCCTTGCTTTCAAAAAAGTGAGCTGTGATGGTAGGAAGCAATCAAAGCTTTTCGCCACCATCTTGCTCTGTACTAACATGACTGGGACAGAGAAACTCTTCCAGATTGAAAAATCTGTCAAGTCCTGATGTTTTAAGGGAATGAGGTCCCTTCCCATGAACTATGTTGCCAGTTCAAATGCATGGATGACAAGAGACCTATTTGAAAGTTGGCTGCAACAATTTCACCAACGCATGGCAGCACAAAACAGAAACGTCCTTTCAGTGTTGGATAACTGCACAGCTCATTCAGCTATCAGTGGTCTCAGTAACATCTAAGTGGAATTCCTGCCCCAAAATGTTACCTCACTACAACAGCCTCTTGACCAGGGTGTCATTTAGTCCTTCAAACATGCCTATAGAAAAATGTTTCTCGAGAGGATGTTTCTCAATGTTGAAAATGACAGAAAATATGTCGTGGATTTGCTGAGAGCAGTATACATGGCTGCTGCTGCTGCTGCTTGGGATTCGGTCACAGCCCAAACAATCATAAAACTGCTTATGTCACGCTGGTTTTTACAATGTGAATCAGTGTCAGAAATCCAAGTTCAGACTTCAGAAGAAATGGAATTTACAACTGGAGAGCATTTGCTGGCTGAACTCAAAAACAAAACTGCAGACATTCGTAAAGGCATCACATTTGAGGAATATACAGATGTGGACAATGAGCTGCAATACAACGAGGAACTGAATGATGAAGTAATTCTGTAACAAGCCATGGGAATCAGCAGGGCAGATACTTCAGACTCTGAAGATGACGAACAAGTTTAGACTACCCAACCCATGACTATAGATATCCATAAACCCACCCTAAAAGCTGCAACTGATGTAATGCATCGTTATCTAGAGGAGGAAAACGGGACCAACAAGATTTTTGAAATGACAGTGAAGCTCAAAAGAAAGATTATTTCAATGGCTTCTGCACAGATAAATGTAGACTTTAGCTGTAGTTGCACGATGACACAATAAAACCTAGTGACAAGTTAAAAACACATACACATAAGTTAAAATACCATTAGACCTTTCAAGGCTGCATCAGCCTCATCTTCAGATGGAAGAAACTACATTGTGAAACACACATGGGCACATATTGGGTTGTCGGAAAGTCATGACGTATTTTAGCCATGTTTTGCAAAGGTCATTTATTGATAGAAAGAACAAAGATCAATCAATGATATAATGCCCGTTTTGTTCAATAACCTATTGCCATCTGTCAGTGAGCTGCAGAATGCCTTGTTCATAGAAGGACCTGTCTTTCGTGGTGAAAAACTGTACAAGGTGCTGATTTACAGCCTCATCTGAATTGGACGTTATACCACGCAAGGACTGTTGAAGAAAGCAAAACAAGTGGAAGTCTAACGACGCAAGGTCAGGTGGGTATGCTGGGTGTGGCAACACATACCACCCAAGCTTCAATAATTTTTGGCGGGTGATCAAACTTGTGTGTGGTCTCGCGTTGTCGTGATGGAACACAACAACTTTACAATGAACGAGCTCTGGACGTTTCTGGATGGTGAATTCATTCAAACTGTCCAATTGCCAACAGTACACATTCGAATTGATTGTTTAGTTTTGTGGTAGGAGCTTGAAAAACATGACACCTTTAAAGTCCCACCACAGTGAGACCAGAACCTTCCGCTGATGAATGTCTGCTTTGGATGTCGTTTGAGGCGAAGCAGCACGTCAGGACCAAGACTGTTTGCACAGCACATTGTTGTACACAATCCACTTTTCATCACCAGTTATTAGTCGCTTCAAAAAAGGATCGTTTCCCTCACGTTTAATGAGCATATCGCAGATGTTTATACGCGCCATCAATTGAGCTTCTTTGAGTTCATGAGGAACCCACACATCGAGCTTGCTTACATATCCCAGCTTCTTCAGGTGGTCGTGAACGCTTGAATGATGGATGTGCAATGTGTATGCAATCTTTTGTGTCATGTAACGTGGGCTTGATTCGATCAATGCCTTGATTTGGTAGTCGTCAGCCTCGGTGGGCCTCCCCAACCAAGGAGCATCGCTGAGGTCAAAATCACCAGCACGGAATTTTGCGAACCACCGCGGACACTGACGTTCTTGTAGAGCATTATCACCGTACACTTTACGCAACTTTTCACAAGCTTCATGTGCGTTCTTCCCCTTAAGTAAAATATGGCGAAAATACACAGTTTGGTCTTCCATCTTCAACTTGATGTCAAACCTCTGCAAATCAACCAAATCGCTCACTATTCCTTTTAGACTGCAGCTAGAACTGGCACCTGTCGAATGCCATAGTGATAACAGAGCTGCGCATGCCTCTAGTACTTTCAAAACCGCCCAACCGCCATCGGGTGCCAAAATACGTCATGACATTTCTGACAACCCAATACATTTATTATCATTTGAAGTAAAATGTTTATGTTTTTTTAGCAACAACATTAAATTAAATATGGGTTTCTACAATCTATTTTATCAATGTCAACACTGTTGCATTGCAAAACAAACAACATGGAACTTCTGCGTCCCAACACACACAACTTGATCAAGCGCACTTCGTGCATGTACATGCTCCAATGTAGTCATCTGGTAGTTGGAAAAATATACTTTGATGGCATTAGAACACTATCTGTCATTTCAAAGCCGAACTTAAGTGGATCCAATATCTCTTGTGCTGCTTCATTGAGGCAGTGTATCATTAGGTAGGTGTGGAAGAAAGCACGAAGAAGATGCTTTCTTCCACACCTACCTAATGATACACTGCCTTCGTGCTTTCTTCCACACCTACCTAATGATACACTGCCTCGATGAAGCACAAGAGACATTGGATCCACTTAAGTTTGGCTTTGAAATGACAGTGTTCTAATGCCATCAAAGTACATTTTTCCACTACCAGACGACCACATTGGAGCATGTACATGCATGAAGTGCGCTTGATCAAGTTGTGTGTGTAGGCGCAGAAGTTCCGTTTGTTTTGCAAATTCAACAGTGTTGACATTGATAAAATAAATTGTAGAAACCCATATTTAATTTAATACATACATACATACATATCACTAAGCTGTTCTCTGAAATTCAGAGGTTAGCTCCAAAAAGAAATACAAACTACCAGATTTAATATAATGCTGTTGCTAAAGAAACATTTTTTTTTTACTTAAAATGATAATAAATGTGGATTGCCTTTTACATTTATAAACCAAGGTGTTTAAAGATTATAAAATTAGCACTGCTTTGTCTTGTATAGAATTCCTTTGTAAAGAATTATCAAAATATTTTTAAGGATTTGCAAGTGTATATTTTTTACGTGATATGAATTAAACTAAGTGTACTTTATAAACAATTTCATTGAATATACGTTTTTCTCACTGTTAGTGTTAAATCTTCCTTAAGGAGAATATTTGTGTACTTCAGTATGAAAAGGTTACTTTTCTGGGATAATGGTTTGAGAAATCAAGAAAATAGTCAGAAGCAAATTTTTAGACGACTGAACGCTGAACATTTTTCTTTGAAATGTTTTTTCAATAAATCTTACCGTTTTCGCTAAAATGCTTACTTTAACAGAAGGCAAGTGGAATGATTGTGGCCATCTTGAATGATGTCATACTGAGAAAACGTGGGGGCTGGGGGTGGCCACCCAACTTTTTTTTTTTTTGCTTCTTATACACCCAAGTCACTAATACAGGAAGAATTTTCTCTGTACATACAGTTGCATACAGAAATGCTGTGAGCTGCTGAACTAAAATAACTAGGGTGACAACATGAGCTGTGTTATGTGAACTTATCACACAATTATATGGTGTGTCGCAATGTGTTTCCATCTTTTAATAATGCATGCCAAACCATTGGTAGTTCGATACAGACCATATAATTGCATGCTGGTTTGCTGGAGAGAATTTCAACTGTTTCCCTGATGGCAGTCTCTTTAAAGTTCATGTAAGGGGGCAATTCTTCTAATGCTATTACATAAAATGGTTTGGCATGCATTATTAAAGATGGGAACACATTGCAGCACACCGTATAATAGCCCTATATAGAAGAACATTAGAAGAATTGTCCCTTACAGGAACTTTAAAGAGACTACCATTGGGAAAACAGTTGAAATCCTCTCCAGCAAACTAGCATGCAATGATGTGGTAAATGGTTTGCCAAGTGTTATTAAAAGATGGAAACAGATTGCGGGACACTGTATAATTACATGATAAAAATTCACATAATACTACTCGTGATGTCGCCCATGTTATTTTCAAAAAATCATCTTTGTTTCTTATGTGTTCTAATTCCCTGGATTTTTATGCCTCCCAGTGGAAAATGAAAGCTTGGTAAATCTTTATACAAATTTACACCACAAAAATAAACAGATTTACAATGCTATTACAAGCATTTCTTGACTATACACAACCTGGTGCATTGAAAATAACATTGAACAGTCATGAAAAATCTGTGCTTCTTAAATAAGTTAACGATTTTTTTGGTTGGGGAAAGTTTGCAAAAAAAAAAAAAAAACATTCGGAAGGTTTTTAGTAAACTAGCCATCTGTGCTTCATTTCTTCACCACTATACATTGTTCTTATCTCAAGAGTGTTTTGAAATATGATGGTCCAGAAATTAAAGTATTATCTATAAATGTAGACCCCCCCCCCCAACAGTGCTGGATCAGCTGTATAGTATGGAGAAAATAATGAGGCATTGTAATCAACAGCCTGTGCACTAGCATTTTGCTTATTTAGAACAACAGCTAAATCATCTTCAATGTCTGTCAGTTGAAAATACATATTCTAATTCAAAATTTGTAGAATGCTTAGACTCAGACGAAGACATATTTTCTTTATCACATCTTTTTTTTAGATGATCCACCAAGTTGTAAAATTTTCTCAAGGATTTTTACAGCTTTGCTCTTCTGCTTCTTTTTCTGCTTTTTTCTTCCAATTTTGTGCTCCTGATAACATTTTTTGGGCTCATTCTTTCAAGTTACACCCAGCAACAATGTATGTTTCACATATTAACCTGAAAGATGTGTAAGATTTCTTCCTTAGGGAAATAACATTATTTGAAAAACAGCATCAGCAGCCTGGCACAAATTTTCTCACATTCCCAATTTACATATAAAGTGTGAAATGTCAAGATGATTGATGACCTGTTTCCACTCTCATGGAAGGGAATCAGACACCACATCTTAAACAGCCTTTAGAAGTAGAAAGCCAGGAGATTTGGGCTAGAGTGCTCGATTGGAAAGGCACATGGAAACAAGGTGGAAAGTCAATAGGAAAAGATTACTTTATTTTTGGTGTGGAGGGGTCCAACAACCCAGGACTGCCATTAATCAACATGCTCTTGAAATCACAGCTGATACTTGGTGCATAGGCAGTTGGGCTGGGGTTGAACTGCCACCCATATGGTTGGAAGCCAGCTATTCTAGCCACTGGGCATCTATTGCCCATCTCTGCTCTTGTGAGAGGATGGCTGGATATATGGTTATAATCATAACATGCTATAGAGTTTATAATAAGTAGATATAAATCGATAATAGGAGGTTAAGAATTTTACTCACATTTGGTCATGGAGCATTCTGGGATATTAAAGGGTCCTTAGTCCTATTGTGACGAAACCACGTTTCCAATGGTAGACATAGCCTCTTTCACGCAAACAGTGATGCAGTCAAATCATTCGTATCGAATCCTATTATTCAATATTTTGTTTCCAAATGGTAAGGTAAAAGCAGTAAGTAAGTGTCGCCGCTCTTTTTGAGTCATTTAAAAGATGATATTTAAGACCATTAAAACTATTAAACATTCCAAACCTTATGTTGAAGGGTGGTCAATCTGGTAAGAAATATCCTATATCGACCAAAGATCGGTCTTTGTTTCCCGCAGCGGCAAATTCCCATACTAATTTCAACTATCTTTTCATAGTCTTCTTCCGTGGGTGAAAATGATGTATTTCTCATCATTCATGTTGTTCCTTGGCCATCCATCTCAAATCCACTGGCAGAGTCAAAAGTTCCACGTCGGAAGAACCTTAGTGCATTCGGATTTTGGTTTGATTGCGCATCTCACGTCGTGCGTGTTTCTGATTGGATTGTCCGAATTTGTCCACGATTCTAAATCCTCCAGTGTCGCCATCTTCTGTATGTCAATAGATTTATTATTTATCTTGTTTTTATACTGTTTATTCTTATTTCTATTGTTTTTTTTTCCTTTTCTTTCCTTTCCTTTTTTTCTTGCTCTATGAGGTATCTCCAAGCATATGGAAGGTTCATCGGGTCATTATAATTGCAATTTGTCTCCCTGGTTTTTTCAATCATTACGGCTTCCGATGTTAAAATTTGGGCTTTTGTTTTATGTTATGTTATTAATTTTGCTTCTGTCCAATCTGGGACTGCCTCTTTTTCAATGCAATGTTGAATTAACGATGTTTTGTTTTCTTTTTTGTTCCAGTTAGACTAATCTGGTCCTAAATCTTCTTTTAGTACTTCCTATGTATACTTTATTATTTTCTTCAATTCCCATTGTTTCCGTAGAGTTTCTTGTTGGTATACAATATACTCCGGCTTTATTGAGTATTGATCGTTTTTCATTTCCTGTTGTCAAAATGGTTTCATTATCTATAACTGTCTCGGCAAGTATAATTTTTCCTTTGCGCATTCTTTCTTTAAGATATTTGTTAGTGGAGGAATGTAAGGGAATTTACTTGCAAATTTCATTTCTATCTTGGGTTTACTGTTGTTATTAACAGATTTTTTTGTATTTTCAAGTATTTCTTCAATTATCTTTTTTCTGTATCCAAACTTTTTAGCTGTTTCAGTTATTCAGTTAATTTCTGTGATTTCTTTAGTTCTATTACTTGAGTGGGTTACAGCTCTTCTAATATAAAATAGTAATGCTGATCTTTTGTATTTCCATGGGTGACTTGAATCAATCGGAACAATTGCTGGAATAAACGTTGGCTTTCTATAGACTGCACATTCAATTTTATTGTTGTTTCTAAATAAAGAAATGTCTAAAAAATGTAGTTGTCTGTGTATTTCTTTTTTCATAGTAACCTGTATTGATGGGTAAAAGCTATTTTATTTTTGTATGAATTCATCAAGGTCTTTTTCAGATTGCTGCCAGAAGATAAGAATATCATCAACATATCTCAAATATATTAATTAATAACTTATTTTCATTGAGTGGTTTAATAAATTTATTTTCGATGTCTTGTAATACTATTTTAGCAAGAAGACCGGAAATTGGAGATCCCATTGGTGCACCTTGTTTTTGTCTATAGATTTTCTTATCATATGTGAAGTAGTTATCAGCTACAAATTTAACTGCTTGGATAATACTGATTCTTTGTGAGTCAGGTATTTCCCGATCTTTTAACTTCTGATTCTAATAGTTTAATTGATTCCTAAACTGGAGTATTTGTATACAGAGAAACAACGTCCAAACTAATCATAATAAATTCTGTTGTTTTGATTTCTTTGATCTTTTTAATAACTTCGACAGAGTTGTTAATCTTATATTCATGTTGATTATAGTATTGTTTTAAGTGTTTAAATAGTTCTTTCTCAAGGAGGATAGTTGGCACAACAATTTTATTCACTATTGGTCTCAAAGGTTCTTCCTCTTTATGTGTTTTGATTTTGCTAAAAATGCCTGGTATAGATGCTCCCACAGGTGGAATGGCTCTATTTTTTATATTAGATGGTAAATGGCCACAATTTTTTATGTTAGCCATCTTTCTTATAATTCTATCCATTGGATCATAATTAGTCTCTTCGACATTTAACTCTGCAATAGCTTTCTTCATTTTAAAATTATACTCTTCTTTGTCCAAAATAACCTGTTTGGCTTTATCTGCGCTTATGCATTTGATTGTTGGGTTGTTCCTCAGTTTGATCAATTCTTGTCTTTCGTATTTTATAGCTGGTAGTTGTTTTTCTTTTTCTTTGTTATTGATTGTTCTTATCTTGAATCTTGTTGGATTTTGTTTTTCTTTCGGTAGTGTTTTTTATGACATCTTTCATGTATGGAATTATAATCTAGTTTTTGGAATTTTTTGCTGATATGCGTACCTCATGCCTCTATTAAGTGCTTTGACTTGCAAAGATGTCAGTTCAGTTTCAGATTAATTAATGAACATTGGTTTGTCTTCTAGTGGTGTCTTTCTCTTTTTTGTTATTATTTTGGTCATTTATTAGATTATCAATTTTATGAAAATGTCTCTTTCTATATACTAGTTGTTGTCTATCAATAATAGCAAATATTTTGGTTAGTGCCCCTTTAGTTTCTTCTTTATCAACTTCTTGCATACATTGGTTATACAATCTGCAGTTTTTCTTACTTAGTTCGATGTCCTTTCTTTTTCTCTCTAATAGAGGTTTTTAATCTTTTAATTTCACAAGTTTTTAATATGGCTGTCCTTATGGTTGTTTCCAACTTGCAGAAATTTCGGCGTGACGTTATTGTTTTTACACGTTGTTAAGAAGTTCAGGTGTTCGACTTCTTTACTTAGTAGGTTTCTGTTCTTTTGAAGTTCTTAATATTTCGGATGTTCATTTTGCCTTTTTATTGGTTCCACCCGTGCAAACAAGACTCACCATAAATATGACATTAGTGGCTATATAAATCTCCAGTTTTGTATTTAATTCTATACTTCAGCCAATAGAATTAGAAGAATTCTATTGGCTGAAGTTCGCAGCAGGTGTTGTAGGAGACGAAATTTCTGGAAAGGTAGCAAAACCGCGGGAAGGTGTACGTCAATCTCAAGGTCAATGCGAAAACCGATTCTTTTTGTGCTTAATTGTAACAATAGTGTATTGCAATTATTAAAGACATAGGAGTTGTTTGTGTGCAGGGGAGATGCATTACTTACAGCGGGTTTGTAGCAAGACATGATCTGTTCATGTGAGGAATGAAGATGTGTTGCAGATGCATAATGTGAGGCAAAATGTTGTTAGTAAAGTGGATACTAATATTCTCATGTGGTTTGACCATCTTGAAAGAATGAATGATGAGGTGCTGACTAAGAGAATTTTTTCAGCCCAAGTGGCAAGAAAGAAAGGTAGAGGAAGACCAAGGAAACCATGGGAGGACCAGATTCAGGAAAGTCTGCTTGAGGAAAAGATTGAGTATGAAGTACAAAAAGGTCTTGTGTGCGATGTGTGATGGATGTCATCAATGAAGCTCGAGCTGTGTGCCAAGATCATTGTAAATGGGAAAAATTGATGCACCAACAGTAGTGAATTCTAGTTTCATCAGTTAAACGTTTACTTGACAAGACAGTCTTTCTTTGAGGAGCAAACCTCTGAATCTCAGATAACAGCTTAATGGGATGGATGGATGGATGGATTGCTCCAGTGACAGAGAAACCTTTCATTATCTCCAATCATCATCACCCATTGTCTCAAATTACAATACTTGCAGGATATTTTCTCTTTCTTTTTACATATACTGTACCATTTCACACACATCCCCCTAAACCCAGACCTGGGTAAACCATAAGATGTACAGCAGAATGTAAGCTATATTTTCACATATTGTTTTAGAAATAACTCCACAGCAGCATATAAAAATAATCAGTTCTTTTGTGACACTTAATAGATTACAAAACTTTTTTTGTTTGTTTGTTTTATGAGGTTTTAATGACCACTGTGAGCACTCAATGGGCTATAAGCAGTCACCCATCCCAAATTTAGGAACACTGTTTCCAGGAAAGGGAGAGAGAGAGAGAGAGAGAGCTAGCACTGTAAAACAAATACAACATCCATGCCTCAATGGGACTCAAACCCGGACCCATCTCTTATGAATGGTCAGAAGCCAGCACTTAGACCACTGTGCCAATGAGATGGCAACATTGTCTTGTATTTTGTGATACTGTTAAATTGAAATGCCTCCTGAACTGTAAGTTTTGCAAAGTGCATTTTGATCCTTATTAATATTTGACTTTGGTTTTGTAAAAACCTTTCAGTAATCAACAAGCATATGATCTCACACTACAATAGCAAAGAACATCAATTAACACTGTGTCTTTAATATTTTGGTGTTTAGCTCTTCTACATTCTTTCCTTAAACAGCAAAATTTTGTATTGCCACTAGAATGTTCAAGTTCTTCTATTGGAGCATTAAGTTATCACCAATGAACATTTTTGATGCTGCAATATACTAACTTCCATTGTTCAGCATTTTAACTGATATAGCACCCCCCCCCTCCCTCCTCTCCAACCACACACATCAGAATGGATTAATTATGAGAAAACTTTAGGAAGATCTTGTAAATTTTACCTGAGAGCTTGAGGTGCTAGACTAGGATTCAAGGTTTCTTCGTCATCTCTTCGATATAGAGGGTTCAAAAATTCTGATAAGTGATTAGACAAGTAACCCCAAAAGGAGTAAGTCCGCTTGCTTAGCCTAAATAAATAAAAAAAAAAATCTTTCAGAATTAGTTCTGAAAATGAATATAATTCATTATACACATTCATGGTAAAGAACAATCATTCAATAACTAGTAAAAGAAGACATCATCACAACTATCAAAACTGGTAACATAGATGAGCACATGTTTAAAACTTATATTATGCTATTTAGAATGAAGTAAATTACCCCAAAAGTACACAAGTTAAAACTCTCACGCACAACTGGTACAATCATCGCAACACATTATTAATCATAGACAGTCATGTCTGGGTATACACAGTAAGTTCAGAAAGTCCTACGAATGATTTTATTTTTACGTACTATGTGCGCCATCTTTTGGGCAACACATAAACTATTTAAAATGAACATTCAGTAAGTGATTGTAATTTTTTCACCCAGTTCCGCTTCAGCCATGGTGAGTCGTACATGTGTTTTTCATGCTGCAATTTTGATCTTCT
Organism: Macrothele yani; assembly: GCA_039090855.1. Lineage (NCBI taxonomy): Eukaryota > Metazoa > Arthropoda > Arachnida > Araneae > Macrothelidae > Macrothele > Macrothele yani. The sequence continues at coordinate 1,103,467 of CM076995.1, read as the reverse complement.
AACACTTTGAAAAATGAAACAAAGGGCCAACATTAAGTTCTGCTTTAAATGTGGCAAATCTGCATCAGAAACATACAAATTGATTAAATAAGCATACAGTGATTAATGTTTATCTCAGTCTAAGGTGTATGAATAGTATGCATATTTTCATGATGGTCGACAGTCATTGGAGGACAACAAAAGGAGCGGACGACCTGCAACAAGCATTATTCATGAAAATGTGCAATCTGTTTACAAAGTGAAGGCTATGAAGGAGCGGATGACCTGCAACAAGCATTATTCATGAAAATGTGCAATCTGTTCACAAAGTGAAGGCTATGGATCATCGATTAACATGTTGGATGTAACAGAAGAACTAAATTTCAGTAAGACAATAGGGTGCAGCATTATTCGTGATGTTCTTGGCAAGCAAAAGGTGTGCGCTAAGTTTGTCCTACACTTTTTCACTCCAGAACAAACAGAGCTCCGAGTGACTGCTTCACAGAACTTGCTGGAAATGGTGAATGGCGACCCAGATTTTCTCACCAAGATAATAATTGGTGATGAATCATGGTGTTTTGAGTATGACCCAACCATGAAACAATAAACTAGTGAATGTTCAAATCCGGAAAAGATGAAACCAAAGAAGGTGAGGGCTGTGAAATTGAAAATCAAAATGATGCTCATTGTGTTCTTCGATTCTCACGAGATTATCTACAGCGAATTTGTGCCTGACGGACATGGCTTATTCTACAAGGAAGTCGTGGATTGCCTTCTTAAGAGAATTCGCCAGATTTGCATTAAAATGGAAAATGCTCAGTCACACACCTCGATCATTGTTACCCAGTTTCTGGCTAAAAAACAGGTGAAACAATCATGACCCCCCCCCGCCCTACTTGCCAAATCTAGCCCTGACAGGCTTTTCTGTTCCCAAAACTCAAAGCACCCATGAAGAGAAGACCATATGGGTCTATTTCAGACATTCAAAGACCACAATGTACTAGAACACAACCCCAGAAAATGACTTCCGTAGGGCACTTGAGAGACTTCTGGAATGATCCAAGATGTGTATCAAAAGATGAGGGGACTATGTTGAAATTTAAATCAGCAAAATTGCTACAGGTAAGATATATTTTTTTCACTGAATTATTCCTGGAACTTTCTGGACTGACTGTGTACTATGCTTTTTAATCATGGGAAAACATATTTTATGATTATATTATTGAACAAAATTCTCCATTTTATTCTTATTGAAAGATAGAAAATATTTCTGGAAGTGCACAAGACATAACAAAACTAAGGGAAATAAAATTCTAAGTTGTGTGAAGAATAGGACCAGAGGAATTGATATGAGAGCCCAATGAGTTAAGTGAGAGATGGGGTGAACACTTCTGTGAGTTATTAGAGCATGAAAGCAATGGTGATTCTGAGGCAGAAGCAGATGATATCACAGTGAAAGATGGAAGTACAGGAGGGATCTCGAGGAAGAGGTGTGTAAAGCTCTAAAATCTTTTCAGAAAGGTAAGTCTCCAGGACTGGATGGCATAACTGCTGAGATGCTAAAATATGGTGGTGATTCTGTAATTGACTGGTTAACTGAAATTTTCCAGTTGTGCTGGGAGTTACGAATGGTCACTCAGGATTGGAGGGATGCTATCATTGTTCTCTTGTATAAGGGAAAGGGTGATCAGATTGAATGCAAGAACTTTCGTGGTATCAGTTTGCTGAGTGTGCCAGGAAAAGTATTTGGAAAAATTGTTATTGGTAAGGTACGGGATCTTACATCAGAGAAAGTGTGGGATGTTCATAGCTGCTTTAGGAGGATTTCACAGGAATGATGGGTTCTCAAGAAAGTCCCAGATTGCTGTATATGAAAGTGTAGTTGTTCCTACTCTGATGTATGGCAGTGAAATTTAGGTTCTGAAGAAAAAACATAAGATTCATTTGGGTGCTGGGGAGATGCGTTACTTAAGGGGAGTTTGTGGTAAGACACGCTCTGATCATGTGAGGAATGCAAATGTGTTGCAGATGTGTAATGTGAGGCAAAATGTTGTTAGTAAGGTGGAGACTAATATTCTTAAGTGGTTTGGCCATGTTGAAAGAATGAGTGATGAGATATGCTTACTAAGAGAATTTATTCAGCCCAAGTGGCAGGAAAGAAAGGTAGAGGAAGGCCAAGAAAATCATTGGAGGACCAGATTCAGGAATGTCTAAATGAGAAAAAGATAGTGAATATGATGTACAAAAGGTCTTGTGTGCTGCGTGTGACGGATATCAATGAAGCTGGAGGTGTGTACAGAGATTGCTGTAATGGAGACGCCTGATATAGCAACAGTGAGTTCTTTCTCTGAGGAGCTAACCTCTGAATATCAGAGAACAGCTTAGTGATATGTATGTACAAAATTTTCCATAAGAGCTCAGAACAGGATGCTCTAGTGTTAGTCTCTAAGATTTTTACTGTTTAATATCTGATATCTGTATTTTCCAGTTAACAATGTATCAAGAGCCATGACTTTATTTTAAAGCACACTTTCAATAACACTATATATGTCAAAATTGTTTCTACTATTTCAAATATTATTTGAATGGGAGTACTTTCACTGTTCTTTTTCTTCGTTCATTAGTTTCTTAATATTTATTTATCATTCACTGTTTTCACTGCAGATGAACTCTCAGAATAGTAATATTTAAGATTTTTAGGATAAATATATCATGCTAGAAATATATCATCTCTATCCAATGCTAGAATTACTACTCTAGCATTGGAAAGAGCAAAGTGGGTTTATCATGCCCCATACTGCCTTAAAGTTACTGATTTTTGCCACTATTTTCAATTTTTTTCTTGCAAAAAATAAAAAAATAAATAAACATAAATACAAATAAATTTTATGGGGTAAAGGTAGAATGTTCGATATGTAATCATCACAGTGGTGCTAGAAATGTATTGTGGCTCCACATATTTAATGCAGAATTCAGAGTCATTTCTGCAGTTGATAAACAGTATCTTCCCTGATGAGGGTGAACTTATTCCTTTTTGAATACCCTGGTAAGGGTAAGATGATCCCAATTTTTCTGGATGTCTTTTACATGTTCCATTATATGACTTATAAATTGACCTCTATGTACTATCAATGTAGCTCTAAGTGATGTCCTTTGCAAGACCCTACCACCCTGGATACAGCCTGGAAGTCACTTATAAAAAGCAAAAAAATCCATAAAAAAAAGACACACAAAAAAAGAACATTACAAAAAGTCACACCATTTAATAAAGGACTAAAAATAATACACCTGTTTCTACAAATAAATAACAATAGCTCAGAAATAGCTACACACAAAAAGAAAAAACTGTACTTATGACTGATATACATACCAACTCATCCAATAGATGGCGACACATGAAAAACAATCACATAACACATACAGACCACAAAACTTTCCCGACATGCAACTCCAGCTGCTACACACATGAGAGAAAACCCTCATGTAAGTGTAGAAGGCCCGACCAATGGCACTCCGGATGTGCCAAAAGCGCTCGCCGTAACAATGTGACGAAGAGCGTCTTGGGAGATGTCTCCCAACCCTATGAGTATAACTTTTTCTAATACAATCTTTTAATTAATAGTAAATTTAAAACGTTTGATTGTGCGAATGAATGAATGAGAACTGATAATAATATAACCTAATTGTTTCATTTATAATTTTTTTTTTACTAACCAAAAAAAAACCCGTAACAAATTGACCTCTCTCAGGCTGGGAGCACATGCCTCACGGAGCAACAACGTGTGAAATACTTTGCCAATGTCAGGTAAATAATACCTTAGATATTATGTATATTTCATTTAAAGCATGTTTATAACATAAGACAACCCCTAAGGTTGTCTCATGAATTACATGTTTCGTAGACTCCTACTTTTTGTTTTTTTGCTAATTTCAGTTTTATCCTATTTTATTTTCAACACATGAACTAATGTTAATTACTTTAATTCTAACTCTTAAGTGGAATTTATTTTGCCATCTGCTTCGATATATAAGCAAACTGATGATAATTTAGAAAGGAGGCCTAGCATTTAAAAAGCACACCCCTTGCACTTCTCATAGTATGTTTACAGAAACGAATGATTGTTCGGAGAAAATTTTGTATCTGATTATAATTAGATCCAAATTATATCCATGGTTTTTAACTAAATTTTTGAACTATTAAAATTCAGCATCTCAAGTAGAAACTAAAGATGACTGCAGATTGTTCTTCAGATGTAACTCATGAATGCATACATTCTGTAACTCCAAGGATAGTTTGAATCACTGAGCATAAGTTGGCTACAAAAAAACAACTGCTGTTACAAATGTATTTTCCAAGTCTTTCAGCAAGAATACCTCCAAAAGAGGCACTTCATGTTCTTGTTTTTTTTTCAACAGTATATTAGATAGTGAGGCAGCACAGTTGAGCCAAGATGGATTACTGAGACTTCAAAAAATTTCTTTATCACAACAGTGCAGAACACTGGGTGAAAACACTGATTGGAGATATCAAAATTGGAACCTAACTCCAGAATCAACTTATTTTCACTAAAATAGTTGGACTCAACAGGGCTTGAAAAATATCTGAAAAGTTACATGCCCAGCTGGGTATGTAACTTTTTTACCTGCCCAGGTAGTAAAAGCTGAATGTCCAGAAAAATTGGAATCCCCATTTTTTAAAGTTATGATGAACTTTTTTTTTACATGTTTTGCATTTTCATTTTAAGGGTCTATACAAATCCGGATCAATAAATGATGCAAATAACTACTGCCCTATAGCCAATTTATCTATTTTTGCTAAAATTTTGGAGAGATTAATTTACAATAGATTAATCTCGTACATTCATAAACGAAAAATCATCCATCCAAATCAACATGGTCTCCAATCTAGAAAATCAACAGAATCAGCCTTACTATACCTACAACAAACTATCCAACATAATTTTGAACACAACTTACATACCATTGCATTATTCTTAGACCTATCCAAAGCTTTTGATACCATAAATCGTAATATTCTACTTCATAAGTTACACACGATAGGAATTAGGAACATTGAACATTCTCTTTTTAAGAATTATTTATCAAATAGACAACAATACACACAAATTAACCAATATCAATCCATGCTTCAACTTACACCAACTGGTGTCCCACAGGGTTCAATCTTAGGACCGTTGCTTTTTACTATATATATTAACGATATCTTTTTTCAATAAGTGACTTGGACCTAATCCTCTATGCAGATGATATAACCATTCTTACCTCATTCAATTCAATGACAGACACTACTATGAATATTAATACTCAATAACATCTCAGATTGGCTAAACTCCAATGAATTACTAATAAATAACTACAAAAACAAATCTTTAATTTTCTCAAAACAAAATATCTCACTACCTACTACATACATATCACTAAGCTGTTCTCTGAGATTAAGAGGTTAGCTCCAAAAAGAAATACAAACTACCAGATATTTTTACTTATTGCTGTCGTATCAAACTTCTCCATTTACAGCGATTTTGACATACAACTCGTGCTTCACTAATATCCATTACACGACGTACACATGATCTTTTATACACTGCTGGACAATTGCTAAGGACGGATCATAAACGGCTATATAGCGCATTAAAAAGTAAGTGTGGTTGGATGCCAAGTGAAATAAAATAATGTCAGAATGCCAGGACATTACAAGAAAGACAATTTATTGTGCTCTGAAATCCAGAAGGCTTTGGAACGTGTTCAAGGCACAAACAGGCCATTTTGTGCAGAATACGTAAACGTGAAAAAAATGCAATTACCGTCCGCAGGCGTTCCGGCGTAAGATGTCAATACGGGATATGGCCACCATGGAGGGCGATGCAAGATTCCACATGTCGTGTCATGCTTTGCACAACATTATCAAGCAGCTGTTGTGGTAATTTATCCCATTCCTCTGTCACTGCACGGATGAGGGTGTCGTTTATTGGAGGGCATTGGCAACCAGCAAGACTCCTCCCCAAAGCATCCCACACATTTTCAATGGGATTCAGATCTGGAGAACGTGCTGGCCATACGAGGCGTTGAATATCCTTGCTCTCAAGACACTCCTGGACAGCGACTGTTCGATGACATGTTGCGTTGTCGTTCATGAAAATGAATCTATCACCGACAGCACCACGGAACATGCAAACAGGAGGTAGCAGAACTTCATTAATGTATCGTTGGCCAGTCATAGTCCCAGTTGGAAGCACATAGAGGGACGTACGGCCATTGATCATGATGCCAGCTCATACCATTACACTACATGTCGGATATCGGTCCCTTTCCTGTATGTTTGTTGGACAATATGCAGTACCACTATCACGCCAGATTAGTTGTCGTCGACAATCAGACGATAGACTGTATCTACTCTCATCTGAGAAGAGGACAGCAGACCAGTCGTTATCAGTCCAATTGCGATGTTGATGGCACCATTGCAAACGGGCGGTACGGTAATGTCTGGACAATGGGATGCACACAACAGGACGGCGGGCGTATAGTCCTCCTTCATGCAAACGTCTGGCGACAGTTTTTCGGGAGATCCGCTTGCCAGTAGCAGCCGTAAACTGATTTGCTACCTCACTAGCTGTGCTGCGCCGGTGTCTTTTTGTTGGTAGCACTATGTACCGATCTTCTGCAGGTGTCGTACTGCGAACACGACCTCCCCGTGACCTTTGCTACACTCTCCATTTGTTTGAAATGATTTCCAAAGCCTTGAAACCACACTGTGGCTGACGTCGAACTCCCTGGCAACATGTGTTAATTTTCGCCCTTCTTGCCAATATTACGGCCACGCGTAAAATCATCTAGGTGATGTCCGGAAGACATACTGAAAATTGCAATTTCGTTATTTGATTCTTTCCCTTTCAACTTTGCGTTTGAACAACAACGGTCAATACGCGTCAAATCCTTTATATCTCTTATCAGCGCTATGACGTCACGAACAAGTTCGGCAATCCAAAATTTGCATACGCATAACACGTCTTACTGTATCCCGCACTTATGCTAATTTCCACAATTTCCTGCCTTCCATTTTATGGTTGCTATCGTTGCTATTGTCATCCGTCCTTAGCAATTGTCCGGCAGTGTACTTCATACTCATAATCTTTTACTCATGCAGACACTCCTGAATTTGATCCACCCATGTCTTCCTTGGCCTTCCTCTGCCTTTCCTTCCTGCCACTTGACTGAAAAGATTTTCTTAGTAAGCATTTCATCACTCATTCTTTCAACATGGCCAAACCACCAAAGCATATTGGTCTCCACCTTGCTAACAAGATTTTGCTTCACATCACACAACTGCAATACATCTCCATTTCTCACACAATCATATCGCGTCTTGCCACAAACCCCATGTAAGTAACGCATTTCTCCCGCACACAAACGACTCCTATGTTTCTTCTGCAGTACCCAGGTTTCACTACCATACATCAGAGTAGGAACAATTACACTTTCAAACACAGCCATGCGGGACTCTCTAGAGAACCCATCATTCCTATGAAAACCTCCCAGAGCAGCTATGACTTTCAAAGAAGAATTCACTCGCCTACTGATTTCACCATCCAACTTGTTCTCTCTGTTAAACATGCTTTCTAAATACGCAAACTCACTCACCTGGTCAATCACAGTGCCATTTATACCTACATTACATTCAGTGCTACCTGTTTCTCTCTCAAACACCAGAACTTTGGTTTTTCCCTTATTTATACTCAGTTTGAATTTCATGCATCCGAGTCAGCATACTCTGCAACTCACTTTTCATCTCTGCCAACAGGACAGTGTCATCAGCATACAGCAATCTGCACACACGGATATCACCAAGACATAAACCACTATTATCTATTTTGGCATCACGCATGCATACATCCATAAATATATTAAACAGCCATGGTGACATTACACAACCTTGTCTAACTCCTGCACCAATGGAAAACCATTTTGATAAAACACCATTCACTCGTACACAAGCTCTACTACCAGCATACATGGCTTTTACACTATTAAGTAGATTCCCAGTAACACCATATTCATTCAATACCTTCCACAAGTGTCCTATTCACTCGGTCATAAGCTTTCTCTAAATCTATGAAGGCAGTAAAAACTTTCTTCCCAACAGCCAGATACTTTTCAATCATCATGCGTAATGCAAAAATCTGGTTAGTGCAGCCTTTAACAGGCATAAAACCACTCTGAACATCCCGCACTTTAAATGATGCAAGACCCCATACTTTTTCAATAACAACCTTACCAAACACTTTCCCTGGCACACTCAGTAGGCTAATACCACGATAGTTCTTGCATTCAGTCTGATCACCTTTTCCCTTATACAAGGGAACAACGATAGCATCCTTCTAATCCCGAGGGACCATTCTTAACTCCCAAAATCCAGTTAACCAGTCAATTATAGAGTCACCACCATATTTCAACATCTCTGCAGTTATGCCATCAACTCCTGGAGCCTTACCATTCTGAAGAGATTTTGGAGCTTTACACACTTCTCTTGAGATCAATCCTGTGCTTTCATCCCTCATTGTGACATCATCTGCGTCTGTCTCAGAATCATCTTTGCTTTCCTGATCTAATAACTCACAGAAGTATTCACCCCATCTGTCACTTAACTCATTGGGCTCCCATAACATTTCCCCAATCTCAATCTTCACACAACTTACAACTTTGTTTCCCCTATTTTTCCTGAGTCTCATGTACTTCCAAAAGGACTTCCTATCTTTCCAAAAAGCCAGTTCATGCCTTTCCACTTTCTCCTTCCTATCTTTTGCCTTACTGTGGCGAACCAGCTTAGCAGCTTCACACTTCTTACAGCAATATTCATCCACAGAGACTCTACCTTGCAACATCCCCAAATAGGCTTCCTTCTTTCTCTTTACTGCCTCTTCAATCTCATTATTCCACCAAGCATCACCTCTATTGTTACCCGCTATTGTGGTGCCACAGACCTCTTTAGAAGCAGTGACAACACAGTTCTTAAAACATTCCCACTTCTTTTCTACATCCCTCTCACCAGACTTCACACGGGTGTCAACAACTAAGTGTTTCAAACGCTGATTGTAGACAACAAAATCTATCACACTCTTTTGACCAAGAGTACGATTTTCCCAAGTATATGTGTGGATATACTTGTGGTTGAAAAATGTATTAGATACACACAAACCATTCTCAATGCAGAGTTCAATTAATCTTCCACCATTTTCATTCACACAAGGATCATTAAACTTACCCAGAACATTGTCAGAAATTGCATTCTGCACACCTACTCTAGCATTGAAATCCCCTGCTATTATAACTTTTTCCTTAGCACCAAACAGGCACAAAACAGCTTTTAGCTCATTCCAGAAATCTTCCTTCTTATCAGAAGTTTCCGAGTCACAAGGAGCATACACTAAAACAATTACAATTCTCTAAAGTTTCACTTTCAAACGAATCCAGAGAATTCTCTCACTTACGTAACTATAGTGAATCAAGTAGTTCTTCATCTTTTCACTTAAAATCACACGTACACCCGCCTGTCCTCTCATATTATCCAATACTCCAGACCACACGCTCACTGTGCCATTCACTTCTTCTACCCCAATTTCCTTCTTTTGGTTTCACTTACACACAGCACATCCAGCCTATACTTATTCATCTCCTCAATCACCTCACTCATCTTGCCATTTATACCTCTAGTATTCCATACACCAATCTTACATTCACTCAGCCGAGATCTCTTTCTCATACGCCGTTTAGAAAGTCCAGGTCGATTCCGTGGTGGACCGTCCTTCTCAAGTGTGGTAGGTCCACCATATCCCACACTTGAGTCATTCTTAATATTTCTTTTTGTCTTTTTAATCAGGTAAGTACATCAGTGTGGGGGATTAGCCCACAGCTGAGGGTTCCAGTTGGTCATTCAACCTAAGGATTCTGGAACAAAACCCAGTGAGTTGGGGTCTTTTTGCCAATGTCACACAGAACTAGCTTGCACCTCTCCAAAATTCACAGAGGTCCTAGTTGCTGTTATGTGTGCCATTGTTACCACGGAGCGCCCCGAGGAGGCAAACCCATCGCTCACTACGACCGCCCTACTTCTATCACATTATCTATTAATGGTACGAATATTGAAGTGGTTAACTCCTTATTTTATTTGGGGATTACCTTACATAGGGACCTTAAATGGAACCATCATGTTGACTATCTTCTTCTCAAACTGTCTAAAATTATTGGAGTTATTAGCCTGATATTTATAAACCTAACCAACAAAACACTAATTCATTTGTATTATACCATGTTCCAGACTTATTAATTATGCTATTTTATCATGGGGAAAGGCAACTAAATATAATTTAAAAAAACTTCAAATTCTTCAAAACAAATATATAAGATTGACTTAAAATTTGATAGAAATTCACAACTAACACTATATAATACTACAAGAGTTTTCCCAAATAAATATAATATTCTAACAATTTACCAATTATATTACTACAATATTGGGAACATTATGTACAAGCGCATTAAGAATAATTTACATTCCGATATTATACATATTACACCCCAGATGCACACTCATTACACACGCACTAAATCATGTATTAGGCCTATGCTTCCGAAAACGGAAGACATGAAGCAAAATTTAAACTACATTGGCCCCCATTATTGGAACTCATTACCCATGGAGCTAACTTCCTTAAATAACTTTAACCTTTTTTAAAAAAAAATTAAAAACTTTATAATGAATTGCAGCACCTCCACTTGGTGATCACAGTGGATGGGAACTATGTTTCATATGATGACTTTTGTATCAAGATAGGATCTACTTTTTTTTTTTTTTTGTTTTTTTTGTTTGATTTTTTGGTTGTTTGATTCTCGTAATGATACCTTTATTGTCTGTAATTTAAAACTACGGCCCTCATTGTAAAACTGATCTAGGGTGCATGGGACCTTGTCAGGCCTGGCTGGCCTTTTCCCCCATCCTCCTGGCTGGGCATCGTCTCAACTGCTTTATCTGTAGTACTGTTCTTTTGTTTTTCGCTCAGCAAAATAAATTGAATTGAATATTCCAAAATCTTCAATGCACAGAAGCGTGTATCTCAAGTTTTACGATGGTAATGCTGAAATTGGTATGAAATGATATGATGATGAAATTGGCATTTCAGAAATTTAGTGATTTTTCATGTTCCTCTCATTGAAGTTTTCACCCTTTGTCACTAAACACTGGAGGCCAGTTCCATCAGAGGCATGCATCCTGTCATTGACTATAGACAACATGTGGAGCAAAACTATTATAAGTTACATATGATTACAATTTTTGGACTTAGGACATAATATAATTAAAGATATATTATGTCCTAAGTCCAAAAATTGTAATCATATGTAACTTATAATAGTTTTGCTCCACATGTTGTCTATAGTCAATGACAGGATGCATGCCTCTGATGGAACTGGCCTCCAGTGTTTAGTGACAAAGGGTGAAAACTTCAATGAGAGGAACATGAAAAATCACTAAATTTCTGAAATGCCAATTTCATCATCATATCATTTCATACCAATTTCAGCATTACCATCGTAAAACTTGAGATCAAGTGGGACATCGTCGGGCTAAGTGAGGTAAGGAGAAAAGGAGAAGATCTCATTGAACTGAAAAGTGGACATCTCTTCTATTATCGTGGGACAGATACTGGCAGAACTAGTGGTGTTGGATTTATAATAAACAAGAAACTGAAGGATAAAGTGGTAGAAGTTGGAAAGTTCCTCTGACAGAGCTGCACGACTCGTTATCCAACTATCGAGAAGATACCAGGCTCAGATTATTCAAACTTATGCACCCACCACAAGTCATCCTGAAGAAGAAATTGAAGAATTTTATGAGGAAATTCGTCATCTAAATAATTAATAAAGGTAAGCAGCACTTGAAGATAATTATGGGAGATTTCAATGCAAAAATAGGGCAACGGCAACAGAATGAAACTTCAGTAGGTAAATTCGGTCACGGCAACAGAAACCAGCGTGGAAATACTCTCGTTGAGTTTGCAGAGGCAGAAGGATTTTTCATCTTGAACTCCTTTTTCAAGAAAAAGCCACACAGGAAATGGACATGGAGACATCCAATTGGGACGACAAGTGAAATTGATTTTATTATGTGTAACAAAAATTCGTCTTCGAAGACTGCAGTGTGCTAAACAAGTTCAACACAGGTAGTGACCATAGATTGGTGAGATGTAAGATGCACCTCAACACTAAACTGGAACGTGGCAAGCTCATAAGACAAACAAAATGTGTATTGACATAACCAACCTTAAAAAACACCATAATACTTTCAAGTTGGAACTGAAGAACAGATTCTCTGCTTTAGAAGGCCTAACATCGGAAGAAGTGGATATTTTGGAAGTTAACAGAAAAGTAACCAAAGCTCTAATGGAAACAGCAACAAAATTAGCTGGGTCTAAGAACAAGTTGCATGTGAACAAATTATCAGGAAAAACCAAAATGTTGATGCAAAAAAGAAGAGAAATGAGGACAACTAAAGAAGATGTGACTTCCAAAGTGGAATATATAGAGCTATGCAAGACAACACGAAAAAGTATCACTGAAGACGTAAGGAAATTCAACTGTGAGCTAGTGAGGAAAGCAATTGAAAACAACCAAAGCCTTAAGATAGCAAAGGGACATCTCAGTAAGGGAAGAAAACAGATTATGGCTCTGAGAAAAGAAGATGGTTCTATAACAAGAAATAGAGGCGAAATTTTGACAAGAGTGAAAGATTTCTACTCCAAATTATATGAAAGGGATGATACATGTACTCCAGACATCATGGAAAGGTACCAGAGTTCTTCCAGTCCTCCCAGCAGAAGTTGCTCATGCAATCAAGAACATGAAGCGGGGGGGAAAGCTCCAGGAGAAGATGGAATTACTATAGACATCATACAAGAAGCAAGTGGAGAAATTGAAACAGTACTCGCCCAAATTTTCACTGATGCCTTAATGAAGGGAAGATTCTGAGGATTGGAACAACGCTACAATGATCCTGCTACATAAAAAAGGTGACATTGAGGATCTCAAGAACTACAGACCTATCAGCCTCCTATCAGTGGTTTATAAAATCTTCACTAAAGTTCTTTCACACCGCTTGAAGGTAACACTGGACATGGCTCAACCGAGAGAACAGGCTGGATTCAGGAGTGGCTACAGCACAATAGATCATATCCACGTACTGAGAGAACTAATTGAAAGAGCGAGGGAATATGAACTTCCATTGTGCATGGCTTTTATCGATTATGAAAAAGCCTTTGATTCGGTGAAACCATCAGCAGTTACCACGGCTCTGAAATCCTGCGGTATTGAAGATGCATACATTAATATTATTAATAACATCTATGAAAATGCAAGTGCAAAGATTCGGCTGTTTGAAAATACAACACACATAAAAATTGGAAAGGAGTGAGACAAGGTGACACCATATCTCCGAAGCTCTTTAATGCCACATTGGAAAATGTCTTTCAATCACTGAACTGGGAAAACAAAGGGATAAAGATTAATGGAGATTATCTAACCCACCTTCGTTTTGCTGATGACATAGTCATTTTTGCAACTACCCCATCAGAGCTGCAGAGTATGATCCAGGAACTTGCTGACAAGAGTAAAGAAGTGGGATTAAAAATGAACTTTCAGAAGACAAAAGTGATGTTCAATGCTTTTACAAGAAATGAAGATTTATCGATTGATGGAGAAAAACTGGAGATAACAGATACATATGTTTATCTTGACAGCAGATATCAAGTGAGGGTCACATTGATGAAGAAATTAATCGGCGTACAAAACTTGCCTGGAGAGCTTTTGGAAGAAACAGCATAATTTTCAAGAGCAATATGCCATTATGTCTTAAAAGAAAAGTGTTTGATCAATGCATCCTTCCAGTGCTTACGTATGGTGCAGAGACGTGGACCTTAACTAAAAGAGACATACAAAGGCTGCAGACAACTCAAAGAAGCATGGAGAGGTGCATGCTTGGTATAACCAGGAGAGATAAGAAGAGGAACTCGTGGATCCGAAAATGACGAGAGTGGAAGACATCATGATCAGAGTTAAATCCCTGAAATGGCAATGGGCTGGACATACTGCCAGAAGGACAGACCATAGATGGACAGCCGAAATTTTAGATTGGATTCCAAGGGACAGGAAAAGACCCAGAAAAAGACCACATGGGAGATGGGTGGATGAAATTCTGTAAATATGCGGGAGTGACATGGAGGAGACTGGCACAAGACAGACCGTTGTGGAGGAAACTTGGGGAGACCTTCGTCCAGCAGTGGATTGATAATGGTTGACAATGATGATGATGATGATAATTAAAGAAGTGACTTTCTTCTGTCCTTGGCACTACATAACAATAATACAACATCTAGTGATTAATAGTGAAATGAAACACGACATGTGACGGCAGTCTTTTTTCTTGTGGTAGGAAATTCTATTCCAAACTTTATTTTTAAATTTAGCTGCCTGGACCAGGCAAGTGGATTTTTTATTTACCTGCCCAGACCAATAATTTTTCTGCCCAGGCCAATAGTTTACATGCCCCAGGCAGGCATGGTATTTTTCAAGCCCTGCTAAAGCGTATGATTTCATTCAATTTTACATAAAATGATGCAGAATCACCAAGGAGACCCAAGATCATTCAGAAATGATGGCCAGTGTGTGAACAATGCAAAGACCATTGAATAAACTGAATTTTAACATTTGAGTGGCCAACCCTACAACACTGAAACCAAAAGTTCACTGTTCAGTAATGGATGCAATGGTGCTTAAACTGCAAATACTAGACTATGGATGACTGGAAACAGATAATTTACGATTAATATATCTTATTATAATAGTCTTTCAACAGATTGAGAATTAGTGCAGACATGCCAACCTTCAAAATCTAAAAATCAGGAGATTTTTTACAGCTCATAAAATCACATGAGCGCTATTTTTTATTGACATTTTTCAGATGCAGGAGCAATTTCCCAGAAGTAGTATTATTGGTACATAGCATTTTTTATGTTTAAACAGTTATTCTAAATGCAGACTGTATGTTTATATGCAAAATAAAAAGCATAGTGAAAATACACTGCTGATCACCCAAAATGCAACTCCAAGAAGGAAGCATCCGATTGGCCTGAAATTCGCAGCATGCGTCGGCCGATGCAAATCATGTCCACCCGCCACGCCACCGAGAAGCACTATAAAAAGGGTGCACAGAAGGCAGGGTGTGAGTAGTGGAAGTGTGTTGTGCTGCCGGACTTGTGCGTGGGAAGCTTCCTGATGCCTCGTCGCAGAATACGGAAATCATTCCAGCACGTTTCAGAGTTCAACAGAGGACGAATAGTGGCTTATCGTGACAGCGGTTTATCGTACCGAGACATCGGCGCCCGTGTGGGATGGCATCCAGCCACAGTGAGGAGAGTATGGATTTGGTGGGTGCAGGAAGGACGGACGGACGGACCAACGTGAGCGATTGCCGCACCCGCAGCACACCACCGAATGAGAGGACCGGCATGTTATGCGGCGGGCATTGACGGCTCGCACCGCCACATCACGAACGTTAGCGCAGGAATTAGGGTGTGTTGCGCAACAACCTGTTTCAGCACGTACCGTTCGACGTCGTCTGCAGGAGCGGGGACTTGTCGCACGGCGCCCGTTGCTCAGATTACGATTGACGTTAACACCACCGGCGAGTGCAGGGGCAGTGGGCTGTTGAACGCTGCACCTGAGCTACAGAATGGCAAGACATTGTCTTTTCCAATGAATCCCGCTTCTGCCTGCAACATCACGATGGTCGGATCTGCGTGTGGCTGCACCGTGGCGAGAGACTGTATGACACCAGCATTATGCATCGCCATGCTGGTCCGTTGCCTGGCATTATGGTTTGGGGCACAATTGGATATGACACCCGCACCCCTCTGGTACGCATCCACCGGTACACTCAACAGCTACCGCTGCATCTCTGACGTTTTGAAGCCTGCAGTCCTCCCTTACCTACAGGACCTGCCAGTGGCCACGTTTCAACAGGACAATGCGCGCCCGCACTTGGCACGCGTCGTGCAACAATTCTTCACGGCCCACCAGGTGTCACTGCTGCCGTGGCCCACCTGTTATCCCAATATGTCGCCCATCGAACACGTCTGGTCGCTGATTGGCAACCGAGTGGCTCAGCAAGCACCACCCGATGCTATGCCTGATGAACTGTGGCAGCGTGTGGAAGCAGCCTGGACCGACATACCCCAAGCCCACATCTAAAGCCTCTGTCATTTGATGCCACGGCCATTATTGCCAGCCATGGAGGCCACACGAACTATTGATGTCTGTGTGTTTCGCAAGTCGCACGGGCCTGTAAGCTCAATCGTTTCATCTTTGCATCTGTTGTTATGTGTCCAGTAAATCTGGCTTTGCTATCTCGTGTCCTTCTTGGTGCTGCATTTTGGATGGCCAGCAGTGTAGTTGTCAACCAGATACAATTAATAGCATTTTTTTTTTTCGCCCTCGAATTTCCGTTTTCGGAAATTTTTCCTCCATTTTCAAAACTCAAATACAAATATTTAAGGAATAAAATGATATATATAACAACAATACTGGACAGAGGCAACATCACAGAAAAAAGGAATTTTGATTATGGAAAAAAATCTTTATTTCGTTTACTTCCGTCTCTGAAAGACAAAACACCGTCCTGATGTGTATTTTTACGAATTGGTAAAATTTTTCGATGAGTAGTTTTACGTCCCAAGAAAAATTCCAGATGCATATTTTTATGCGTCGAGAAAAATTCCCAATGCATATTTTTACTTGTTGATAAAATTTTGATGCGTACTAGACGCGTAATTAAATTACGCATTTTAGAGAACTCTGGTCGGCACGTCACTTGAGCACTCCAGTGGAGAGAGAGAGGTACAGAGAACGAAGCCACGAAGCGGAGCCATCGTTATACTTGATGGCTCCACCATCAAGTATAACGATGACATCATCGGTAACACATATAACGATGGTAACATCGGTAACACGGCGCTCATAAGGTCCGGTAGAAAAACTACATGGATGGTTGCAGGGGATTGAAATATTTCAATTGAGCAATCGAAATATTAAAAAAATCTATAAAAAAAAAAAAGACTTCTATCCGTAAAATTAAGCAGAAATACGTCAATTTTACGGATAATCAGTAAAAGTTAGCAGGTGTGCAACATCCATGCCCCACTGATGCGATTCAAACCCATCTCGGACAATTTGTCGAAAACCGGCGCTTAGTTTCACAACTTTATTATGCAGCAAAGATAATAACAGCTAATATGTAAAGAAGAAACAAATTGCCAAAGATATGACATAAAATAAAACATTAAAAACTGCAAAAGTGGTGTAATGCAAAAGGAAAAATCTCCCGCAAAAAGTAAGCAAAAGGAATGAGAAAAACAAAAACAAATTCACAAACTAAGTGTACACAAAATGCTACAATAGAAGATAAAACAAAGTCGACTTCCACAATTAGAGATGAACAAAGGAGCACGTTAATTTTCTACAAAATGCGACGAAAAAGGGAAAAGAGACAAACATGAAAAACTATTAGAAAGTACCAATCACTCACCCTAAAGATCATGGTAACCTCCATTGACAACACACTTCCAACACGTCAATCATCGTAATGTTTCTGGGCTTCCAAGGTTTACAGACATCTTGCTTACGATTCTTACTTCCGGGTGTGAAACATCGTATTTTTTTTTTAGCCTTATGAGATGTTACAATAAAGCTTGTCAATTCCATAAAAAAACACACATACTACTCATTCATACAATTCAATTAAAAACTATGTACATAATTTACATAACCTTACATTCCTAGGTGGTTAAACCTTTGTCAACTGTAAGAACCAAACTGCTCCTTCTGTTTCACAACCCCTGCCACTCCCACTGCAAGTGTCACACCCATTCAGCCCCTCACACACAATCCTCTAGTACTTTCAACAGACCTCTGTCGTCATCAGGAGGCAGGTGTGAATCACCCGCCCACCACAGCTCAAGTGAGCAGAGCCATCGAGGCACGGGCCCCAGTCGCTATCTCCGAATCATTGTGTCTCTGGCGCCATCTATTGTCCCTGCTGCTCTTTTTTCCCTTTTTTTTTCCAAGCTGCTGTTCAATTTTTATTAGGGCTTTCCATTGTTCGTTTAAGTTACTAGGCTCATTAATGTTGCATAATCTTGATCTGTTTTTTTCAATTAACATTGATTCTGCAATTCTGTTGCATAATCTTGATCTGTTTTTTTTTCAATTAACACTGATTCTGTTATGTAAATTATGTACATAGTTTTTAATTGAATTGTATGAATGAGTAGTATGTGTGGTTTTTTATGGAATTGACAAGCTTTATTGTAACATCTCATAAGGCTAAAAATAAAAAAAATACGATGTTTCACACCCGGAAGTAAGAATCGTAAGCAAGATGTCTGTAAACCTTGGAAGCCCAGAAACATTACGATGATTGACGTGTTGGAAGTGTGTTGTCAATGGAGGTTACCATGATCTTTAGGGTGAGTGATTGGTACTTTCTAATAGTTTTTCATTTATGAATTGCACGTAAACTATGCGCACTTTGCAGGAGGTTAATACCTTAAAAGTGCAAATATAATAATTGAGACTAACATGGTGCAAAACAAGAAATAAAAATCTCCACAGTAAAGCAAAACTGAAAAGCACTCCACAAAACTCTGAAGAAAACAAACAGAGCTTGCAGCTAATAAGAGCGGGGAGACGTGAAATGATAAGTAGGTTACAGATGGTGCGCAAGAGTGTTTGTAACCAACATAAAATAGACCACTGCGCCACCGGGGGTGGCTTTCTTTTTGCAGATATGAGGAGAGGAAAAGTACGATACTGATGACTGTAAATGCCGTCTTGCATCGATGCAGAAAGAAAAAGATTTCACAAGTGGTTCGAAATATTTTTCTTTTGCGTCGATCCAAGGCGGTGGTTGATGGAATTTCGACCATTGTAACGGCTAATTATCAGCGAAAATCAGGAGAATTTGACATTTATCTGGAGGGCAGGAGGAATGGCTGAAAATCCGGAGTCTCCTGCCTAAATCCGGAGAGTTGACACGACTGTTGGTGATAACAAGCAAACAGTACAAGCAGGGCTTTGGTGGAAGTGTGGCAATGGAACTCCCCTTCCCCTATTTTTGTGGCATGAAATTGTCTGCGGCATTTTAGTACTAACATGAACAGAAATATAACTCAATATTCAGAAATACTACTACTTCTTCCACTTGTGTAATTCCGTTACAAAGGGCTATACCAACCCACCAAGTTAATGTAATTGTACACAATTTCAGTTTCTCAAATACTGTTTTTTTTTTTTTTTTTTTTTAGTATCTGTAGGAGCAGACCTTTCCTTTTCTTTTCTGTGGTACAACAGACCTCTTCAGCAGTAGTGATAAAAGTTTTTAAAACATGTCCACTTCTTTTTTCACATCCCTTTCATATGACTTCAACTCATTCGTTGCTCTCTGAGTAAATTAGAGTAATTTTGATGTTCTTCAGGGAACCTTTCAACCTTTTTTCCTTTTCATTACAGGCCTATCCCTATTCTTTTTTCTCCAACCAACATTCAGTTTAACTCATGACACTAACAAGTAATGATCAGGGCCAACATTTGCACCTGTCATCACACAAGTGTCAACAACTAAGTGTTTCAGATATTGATCATACACAACAAAATCCCTTTCCTGGCTCAAAACAGCTTTTAATTTAGCTCATTCCAAAAATATTCCTTCCTACCAGAAGGTTCCGAGTCACAAGAAGCATACACTACAACAATTACTATTCTTTGAAGTTTCACTTTCAAACAAATCCAAAGAATTCTCTCACTTATGCTGCTGTAGTGAATCAAGTTGTTCATCTTTACACTTAAAATAACACTTACACCAGCCTGTCCTCTCACATTATCTAACAATCTAGACCACACACTCACTGGTCCATTCACTTCTATCCCAATTTTTTCTTTTTAGTTTCACTCACACACAGCAAAACCTGTTTGTGAGTGAAACTTGACTAGCAAATCCTGTGATGGTTATATTCATATTAATCAGAAACTTGAAACTTGGTTGTTCTGGGTGGTGTAATGGTTAGCATACTCAGGCGCTATCCGAGAGATGCGGGTTCGATTCCCACTCTACGACAATGAAATTTTAAAGTTTTCGGATATTATCCGAGTTACCACCTATGTCATATTTACACCAAAAAACGGATTCACATCTTCAAAATTTGTATTGTTTTCTATATTTATTCATGTTTCCATTTGTTCTTCTAGTATTTCATACACCAATCTTACACTCATTCAGCTGAGATCTCTTTCTTATATGCCGTTCAGAAATTCCTGGTCAATTTTGCGGTGAACCATCCTTCTCAAGTGTGACAAGTCCACCATATCCCACACTAGAGTTCTTTAAGGTCTTTCTCCTTGTGTCTTTTTAATTGGAAAAATACACCAGTGCAGGGGATTAGCCCACAGCTGACAGTTCCAGTTGGTCATTCCACCTAAGGATTCTGGAATAAAACTCAGCGAGTTGGAGTCTTTTAGCTAACGTCATACAGAACTAGCTGGTACCTCAACAATACTTATACTGAAGCTTAAAAAAGCTTAAGCTCCTCTTGCTGTTGTGTGCGTCACTGTTGCCCAGTGGAGCGCCCTGTGGAGGCAAACTCATCTCTCACTAAGATTGCCCACCTCCATTTCATCTGCTGTTTATTTATGGGGGGGGGGGGCAAATGACCATAGTGAGCAATTCAATGGGCTACAAGCAGTCACCTGTCCTTAATTTGGGGCCACTGGCACCAAGGAAGCCAGTGCCATATGACAAACACCCAACTAATATCTTATCTAGGATTGGAACCTGGACCCATCTTGAACAAATGGTCAGAAGCCAGCATTTAGACCACTGTGCCACCTGGGTGGCTTCATCTGCTGTCTACCAAGGGGTTGTGATTTTCCTGTCCTGACACACTGCTACACTACATGCTTTGTTTGCATCCTCAACAAATCATATTTTATACTTGTTTAACTTTACCTCAATGCTTTTGTATGTACCAATACTTCAACAGAATGAATGCAAAATATGCATCTAGAGCACATTAATATCATAACATAATATTTTTTACCTGAGATCAACTCTGTCTTTTTCACAGTTCCCAATAAATGTGCCAAACTGGCATGAATAAACATGATCATGTACAGTAAGCAAAAATCTTTCGTTGAATTGGAAAGATGTAGGAAACTGTTGAGAAAGCTGCCACACAGCGTCAATAAACTGAGTAAACACAGGTGCAATCTCCTTGAGATCTCCCTGAATGTGTCCACAGCGGTCAGTAAATTTGTGACCAAATGCCAACCATTCTTTTTCTATGAGAGCCTATAATAAACAGAAATACAAAAGATTTTCAACATGACACTATAAAAGGTACACTAACATTTACCTAAAGACAAAAAATCATTCTATATATTTATAAATAAATAAATATAAATCACTGTTCATTTAATCTCCTTAAAATTATCCTAACTGATAAACTAGACAAAAGAATAAGTTAAAAACTTTATTAAAAATCTAAAACTTTGAGGAAAAGAAAGATTAATATTGAATACATTATATGCTAACTTGCAGTAAATGATATACTGCCAAACAGATAGGGGTAAGTTCCAAGTTTTACAATAGAAAGACCTCACAAAAAGATAAGGCTAAATAAAGAACCTACATGGCTGAACTAACAAGGTGCAGTCACTTCAAGGCCTGGATCAAGTTAGCAACAGGATTTATCAGCCAAGTAATAACATTATTACTGGGGCATCTTTTACAGTTTCTTATGCTAAAGGACAATTTCTCATATGTCAGTAAACATTAAAGAACATTAGATCTTGATATATTTACAACAATAAAAAATGCGTTGAGAAATAAAATGAGAAAGACAAGTACTCTAACTGGCATAAGGTAATTCATGTAAATTTTCTGCAAACAAAGTATACACTCAGTAGACAAAATATTAAGAGATAGGAGTGATTGATAGGGCAGTTGACATGGGCATCCCCATGCATACTGGAACAGACCTAACCAAACACGGGTGATAAATAGGCAGACAGCTGGGCTTCCAACAGCGCATACATGATGCAAATAAAATCTGCACAAAGTTCCGCTGGTTTTGTTGTTCCAAGATTTAACTAAACATTTTTAACTTTAAAAATTGATTTTCTAGTTTTCACATGTGTTTAGAAAATATCTGATAACACTGAGGTAAAGGGTATAAAAAAATAACCAGAAAAATGCTGCATATGTTTAAAGGAAACCATTGATAAATTAAAAATTATTCGGGCAACTTCCCTCATTGCATGGCACTCTAAAAACCCATAGGAGTTAGAACCCTCACAAGTCTAAAATGATTTTTTATTTGATTACCAAAATATAAAAATTAAAACATGACACCTTTCTGGCTTCTAAGCCCATCTGAACAGGCTTCCACTAAGCCCATCTTCAGATGAGTAAAATAGTAACACATATGGGGAAGACCTAAGTATACATTTGTCGTCGGAACTTGTGACGTTAAGAAATGGGCAGGTTTTGAGTGTGCCATGGACATAGTGGCAAGCATGCACATCCAATGAACCGTTGTCTGATAATAAAAAAGATATTTTGATAGAAATTAAATCAAAATTATAGTTATACCAGTCCTTTACACAACTGAATAGGAATACTTCCAATTAATACAAAGGAGGATATAACAGGTCGAATTGTTCAGTATTTAAAGTCCAAATAATACTGATGTACGAGAAAAATGTAACAGTTTAAATTGTTAAATTAAATTAAAGTTCATGTAATATTAAGGAGAAAGAAAAGTCACTTCCACAAAAGAGCAGTCACTTCCACCAAAGAGTTTGTATGTTCCTGGGGGACTTTGAAGTTTTGAGATACTGCAATTGAAGCAGAAGCCATGATGTTGAGTATATATAATGGTTCCCTCCTAAATAAACAGTTTAAGATTCAAAGTCCATGTTATGTTTATGTACAAGGAAAATTCATAGTCACCACCACAAAAGAGTCCAGACACCCGGGCCGCTCCTTACTTACAAAGTGCTGCGAATCTATGTAGAAATCATGATGTCGAATACACTTAGCGGTTGTTCTTATCATGCCCTTCGGTGGGAGGGGGCTTAACTAATTGTCACCATGGCATCGGGACAAAAATAGGTGTGCTATCATTGCAACAGGTGAATCCTTTGCTGATTATAACTAGACTTTGTAAACAGCAGAGATGATCTCGTGTACGGTGTCACCGAACATTGGCTTCTTCCCAAGTAGGGTTATGCATTCCTTCCCCCACTTTACGTGCTAAAGAGGTCCTGATTGATCCATTTTTGACATCGTATTTATGTTCCTTTAATCTTGACTCCAAAGAACGCTGTGTTGATCGCATGTATGAGCTGTTAAGGTATATCTTCTTCTAGACTTTTTAGCGGAATGCAATATACACCGTATTTATTTTCCTTTGATACTTGGTCAGTCCTTTATGACCATTGCGGAAATATTGTTAGTTTTAATGCCAAAATCAAGTCCATAATGTCTGCAGGTATTTTTTAGGACTCTGGTGACCATTAGGTAATATGTCGTTGAACCGACTTACCTCCTGTTACAACTGTTTCTTTGAAGAGTAATCAATCTTTCTCTATGTATATTCTGCAGAATTTTGTTCACTGTGAATTCTGAGAAGCCGTGATCAACTGCAATCTGGAATACCTTGGATATTTTGTTTCGTCGTTTATGAATGTTTGATGAATGAGTGAA
The DNA here is from genome assembly GCA_039090855.1 of Macrothele yani. Classification (NCBI taxonomy): domain Eukaryota; kingdom Metazoa; phylum Arthropoda; class Arachnida; order Araneae; family Macrothelidae; genus Macrothele; species Macrothele yani. The sequence goes on along the minus strand of CM076995.1, from coordinate 1,079,607 downwards.
AACACACCTCAACATAAAAGTAATAGAGCACAATTTATAGCTTCTTGGGTGAGCAGATGCAGCTGGTATAATGGTTGTAAGGCTGTAGGTTTTCTATATACTGAATACTGGAGTTTGTTAGTAACTAGATCCCTTTCAATCAAAAAATCCAAAAATGGCAAAGTGCCATCCTTTTCAAGTTCTACAGTAAACCTTATATAGTTGGAAACTGAGAGGAGAGATGTTCTGCAAGTTTCGTTAGTTCTGTGAGGTCGCGATTCCAGAATAATAGTATATCGTCCACATGCCTTACGAAAAAACATGGTCGTGGGTTGTATTCGTCCAGAACCTTGTTTTCAATATGTTGTAGGACTATCTCAGCAAGTACAGGTGAGAGGGGTGATCCCATGGGTGCTCTGTTTGTCTGTAAATTGTACCTTGGAACTTAAAAAATGAGCGGTTCTGAACTAGTTTCAAAGCACGAATATTCGATTGAATTTCCTGAAGCTCATACCCAAAAGATATCAGTTTAGATTGTATAATGTAGTGAGCAACAGATACGGGAATATTCGAGAACAACGAAATCTCATCAAGGGAGGCAAGAACAAACGATTGGCCATCGTGTTGAAAGTTTTTTATTCTACTAAGCACCTGTACTGTACCGCTGACAGAGTAGGTTGAACCTCTGGTTAATGGGATGAGGAATTTTGTAAGGGCTCTTTCCAATGGTTTCATGGGGGAAGCAAACCCAGATACTAATGGGCACATAGGGTGCCCCTCTTTGTGAATTTTTATTTTCCCAAACATTTCGAGGACCCTCGGACCAAGGGTTGATTTCATATCCTGTTTGATGGAAGTTGGAAGCATTGAATGATTTTTGAGTTTACTTACTGCTGTCAATGTTGCATTTGTAGGGTCATTCATTATAATAACATGCGGAATTTTGGTAATTGCCTCTTTCATTTCACAAATATAGTCATTCTTGTTCAGGGTGATAATTTGTGAGGTTTCATCTGCAGATATCACCACTACACTAGGATCATTGTGCAGTTCTTTTAGTTGTCTTTTTTCTTCCTTAAATTATGAAGAATCTGGGTGCAAATGACGTAAGTTGGGACTTGTTAATCAATTTAATAATGCAATGCCTTAAAGGTTCTTGTTTTTCAATGGGTAGGACAGATATGTTTTCCACTTGAGGAATAAGGCAAAAATTATTAGTCTTGTAATTTGGATATGCAAACTTGGGTCCCCTGTTCAGAGCTTGAATTTGGATTGAATTAAGTTGGTAATGACTGTAGTTAATAAAATAAGTTAAAAGACTTTTGCTTCGTTGCGAAGGAGGATGAATTCTGGATCTTCTATTTTAAACGAATAATTCATTATCCACTAGCATTCGAAGTTTGTGTATATGTCTTTCGTAAGATTGAGTGACTTCCACATTGATAATGGCCACAAGAATGATTAAAAATCTGTTGAACAATATTGGGTGGGACTCACCTGATAAGTGCTGATAAGATGTATATATGCTAGTCTACGTAAGGAATCCAAAACACCTCTTTTCAAACGGATTTCGGTAAGTAATCTTCAGTTTTCTGCATTTCTTAAAACCTGTTGGTCCCTCCAAGATCATGGTGGGGTCCTGAGTGTTAAGAATTTAGGTATAATTTTCAAGTCGCGGCAGTTGTTCATGTTTTAGTAATCAAATAAAAAATCCTTTCGGACTTGAGGGGTTTTAAGGTTTTTAAAGTATCATGCAATGAGAGAAGCTGCCCCAAATTTTTTTACTTTATGTCACGCATGAAATAACATGGTCTCCATTGGTAAATATTGATTACAATACATAATTTGAAATACATGTGCGATTTACTAATGTTATTTAAAACTGTTTACTAATACAGCACATGAAATCTTCAAAGTTATTATATTGATATACACTATGTAGACAAAAGAATTTGGATACCTAGGTTAAACAGAAAAAAGAGCATTTATTAGCTAAAATCAGCACACCTTTAGCTGTTATGACTGCAGCAACCCTTCAAAGCATGCTTTTAACAAGATGTCAGTAGGTCTATACTAGATTTTTCTTCATTCCTCATGCAAATATTCTGCCAGAAATACTATAGGGGAAGGCCTCACTGTCCAAGATCGGATTCAGCATTTCAGACTGTTCCACAGATGCTGTACTAGATCTAGATTGGGACTACAGACAGGCCAATCGAACAGTTGGATGTCTTGCTCTTCAAACCAGGCCTGGACAAACCTCACAGTGTGGCAAGGTGCTCAGTCTAGTTAAACAGGCAAGGATGTATGCTGAAGTACTGCTACAGCACAGGTAGTGAGGAATTGTTCAGAATGTCTTCAAACCTAGTAGTCATTAGGCTGGAGAGCACCACAACCAAAGAACCAAGTTCTTCCCAGCAGAAACAGATCCATACCATCACAGATCATCGTACCCCTTCAAACTTGACTGTAGGGACAATGCAGACTGCTTGACAGCATTTTTCAAGCAAACACCATATACCCATATACATTCATTCAAGCAAAAGAGTGTGAGTAGCATGATTCATCACTTCACACAGCCCTCTTCCACACTTCTGGTGTCCACAACTGACAAGCAAGGCACCACTGCAGTCATTGTCTGGCAATACCAAAAGTGATGTGGGGCTTGTGCACAGCTGACCTAGCATAATAACCATGGGCATGCAGCTTCTCCCGGATAGTTCGGGTGCAAATAGCTGTTTTGGTGGCTTGTGTGACATCGCCAGCCAGGCATGTGGAGGAGGACCTGCGTGCCTTCTTCACATTCTGCAGTAAGCTTCTTTTGACATGATCACTTCAGTTTGTGCAGCTTCTCACAGCATGGCTTCACTGTAGTGGCACCATCTGCTTTCTGTCAATGAAGATCTTCAGCAGCAGTGTATTCGGGGAATCCCAGAAAAGTGGCCAATGCTACACACTGATTGTTTACTCAAGCAGCATCCAATCACCATGTCTCTTTCAAAGTCTGCCAGTTCAGCTCTGCATGGCATAGTCACTTTCAATGTGGTCTGACAGATGTGCCAATACTCATCTTTATACATAGCACTCAACATACAGTGTGCATTAGGGTGGCCCAAATTTTTCAACTTCTGAAATGTATAAGTCTCACCCCTCAAAATTGTTCCAATTCAGGAAAAAATATCTGTAAAATTTTATTGCAATTGAACGATAACTACACGTGCCTCCAGCGATGCTTTTATAGGGACAGCTTTCTTTTCCCGCCACTTAGGCTCTTTTCCCTTCTTAAACTATCTCCCTGTTAGCGTAATGCAAGTTTCTTGGCAAGATGCCAAAAAATAAAAGTTCTGATGCTTCGATTGCAACAGCTGCACTTTAACTTGCGGCAATAGCAGTAAAAATTTCATAATACCAATGCAAGGGTACAATAAAATACTTGATAACTTGTACTATTCATTACTGCAAGAAAAACTCTGCTTTTAATGAATAATTAAACATTCCAAAAGATGATACCGTGCGTTATTTGTGGAATGTTTGTTCATTACAATCCGAAATAAAATACAGATTATGTACAGATAATGGCAGAAATATCAACAAATGGAAAACAAATAACAATCTCACTCCATTTTTTTTGGCTACTGTCTCCTTTGCATCAGGATATCGACGTCTGTAGTCAGTGACAACTTGCAATAGAAATTGTTTCTGGTCTTCATTTTTTGTTATTATTTTGTAGTAGTCCTCTATCAACTTAACCCCTCTTTCAGCTGTGTCATTGACCACCTTTAATTGATGCACAACAACTGAGGCTTTCTTAAACAGTTCAATTTCAGGCCAGGAAGCTTGATCTGTATTGAGGAAATCTGTGTGAATATTAAATCTTTCAAAAAACTGTTTGCTGTCTTCTGAAATGAAGTCCTCAATAGACTTTTCTATTAGTCCTTTAATATCATCACTTTTTTAGCATGATTCGCTTGACACCCTTTTCTTGAGGACCGTCTTTCCCTAAATTCCGTACCATTTTCATTTTAGTTTCAACAGATAACCCTTCATCGTAAAGAGCTAAAGCACAAGCTTCTGGGGATAAATACCATAAATGATTTTTGAATTTGTGAACTGTGATACGAGATACCTCTAGATCCACAGATTCATACTCAACGAGCTTTTTCATAAATTGTATGTCATGGCTGGGTGCCTCTTGGGTGAAAGGTGCTCTGAACCAAGCCTTAATATATATTCTTACAAGAAATATGCATATGTCAGAAATGCCTTTTCCCCCTTAAAGGTAAGTTTTAATTCATCATGAAACAGAAATATTTTTTAGCAATAAAGTGCTTTTGCCATCCATCGCGCATGATGGTATACTCTTGGAGCTCGAAAAGATATTTCTTGTGTGTTGTTTCCAATGAAAATTTCTGCTAACTCTAAGAATTCTTTATAATCGTCTAGAGGCTGTCGCATTTGTAGGTGCTGCATTATAACAGATCAGGTTTCTGTTATGTTTGAACATAAAGTTTTCGAACATTTTCATTTTCTACACCAGACTTGAAATTGTTTATTAATTTTCGGCCATGCCTGTTGAAAGCGTTTGAAAATTTGCACATCTGGACCTGATGAAGACTGCATTTTCAGCTGAAAAGCACTTTTAAGTATGATTTCAAATATATGATGTCTGCAGGGAAGATATAAAAGATCTCTTTCCAACATCTGCTCTAAAATAATTGCCGCTCCCTTTAAGTAGCAGAGGTTGGATGCAGTAGTGTCACAGCACAACGCTTTTACCTTGTTTGTAAGCTCCCAATCAGTAAGTGTTTCATATACTGCACTGCTAAGGCTTGTTCTTTTCCAGTGGAGCCTTGCAAGTGTGGTATCTGCAGTATTTGTTCTATATTTCCACTTGTAATTATGACCGGAAGGTGCTCAATCATCTGAGAACCAGTAAGAGCTGGCAGTAATTTTCCATCCCAATGAACGACAGCTGCTTGCAGATCAGCTTCTTTGAATCGTTCCTTTAATTTTTCTGCTCTCTCGCTTGACATAAACGTTGCCTGCATCGTTGAATGGAAGATCTATTTATTGATAGTTCATGGACATCATGACCTAATGCTTCAGCTGTGGCCATTAAAATGCGAACCACATTCCTATCACTAACTTTGCATTTGTCAAAAGCGGCTACAATTTTTGAAGTTATAACATTACAAGTTCCATACATCTTTCTTTTCTTTTGCTGTGACATCCAGATTGAATCCGTAGAGCACGATGGAATTGGCTCTTTATCTGGGATTGATTCTTCATCGCTACTACTTGAACATTGCAGTTCTATAACTTATCTTGCTGTTTCAGCCTCTCCTATGATTTGCTGTAACCTTCGAATTTCTTTGGATCGTCTTTCTCCTGCTCTTTCTTCCCGTTCAGCCAATTTTACATCAATACCACACAGAAAACCGGGCCGCCTTTTTTTCCTTTGATTTATTAAAAACATCTTATCTTTTTCAATAGTTATAATTTCTAAGGCATTTTCATGGGCAATATCGAACAGATCATTCAACTTTGACACAAATAACTCTTCCCTTTTTTTTTTTTTAATTTTACTAGATCTCTTTGCATTTTTCTGCAATGCTCTCTAATTCTTGTTAACAATTTCTAGTTTTTGAATGCAATGATGTTGTTGTGTTGGAATACATGCTTCATTCCAGAAAATTAGCACCTCTTGGATTGTCAGCGTTGCACTTTCTCGAAGAGTTAATTGTACCTCACGCAGGTTAAAAAACATTACTCCCAGCAATTTTCTGTTGGATGGGAGCTTGCTTCCAACAATCTGGGGCATGTAATGTCCAATCAAATAAACCGAAGTGTCTTTCCTTAGGGAGTGCTTTGAAAACATTATGTAGCAGAGAAAACTTAGCAAGTAGCAAGGTGACAATATATCTCGAAAAAGAATAAAAAATTTTACTTGCCTCAGTAAATGCAAAATATAACAATGTATCGATGTATCTCAAACCGTGAAACTTTTTTCGCATTGCAATGACCATATGGCGTTGAAGACGTAGTCTATAACAAACCAGTTACATTGAAGCTTTAATCAACTGGAATTTCCGAAACACAACTGAGATAACAATGCGTAGTACACCCCTTACAGCTTGTTTTTTTGCATCTTGCCGAGAAAGTTCCATTGGCCTTCGCAGGAAGCTATTACACGCAGGAGACTCGGTGGATGGGAACGGAAGCTTGCGCTTTAATAGGCCCTCTGGAGGCACATGTTTTTATTTTTCGAATGCAATGAAATTTTACAGAAATTACTTTTTCATGCAATGGAATAATTTTAGAGGGTGAGACAAATGATAATTAATTTTTAAAAAATTCCTATGCAAAGATGGGCCACCCTAGTGTGCATGATCATCTGGTTCTGACAATGTGTGTTCATTTGCACATGTGGAGGTGTCTAAATACCTTTGCCTGCATAGTGTATATTACCTTAATAATTCAACGATATAATAGCAGTTCATTTTTCTGACCATTTTCACATAATTGAGTTATGAGTCAAAAGTTGTGTGACATTCATCACTTTTTCATGCTTTCCACTTATGCAATGTTATAATGTTATAATGCACTCAATTATTATGACCTGTATAAGAAAAAAAAAAAGGAATAAGTGAAAACAAAAAGACAGCCTGAAGGAAAAGAGTTTTCTCCAAAAATTTGCAATTAAAATAAAAAATGTCCTAGAACATGAGCTTTATTTAAAAAAAAAAAAAAAAAAAAAAGATTTATTTTCTTCTCATGAAAGCAACAAAATTTTTTGCCTCCCATAAAGTTCAATTAAAGTCTGTACAAAATATCTGAGCCCATGAATACAGATATTTTAGCATATTTGAAAAGTTATAAAACATTTAAGATAATTTTTATATTTCTGACATACCTGAAACCCAGTTATAGTTCGATAATATGGATCTTGTAAAAGAGATGCTAGGGAACATGTTTGAGCAGTCCTATCCCAACCATCAGAACAATGAACTACCACACTGATGCCTTCATCCAGTGCCTAAATAATAACAATGAAGCAAAATAAAAAAAAAAAAAACTGATCAGTTAAAAACTTTTTTCTTAGATAATACAAATAGTAATACAAACAACACCTAGTAAATCATAAAATTACAAAAACATGCTTCTTTTTGTACCTTTAAATTTTCCATGAGTCACCTCAACAGATTCCAGAACACATAGGTATCTCTGTGAACACTTATTTGGAACAATTCTTAAATACCAAACACAGAAACAAATCGAAAAATATTTACATATTCCCAAACTGTTCTTAATTAATGTGCTTATTGTATTAAACTCAATTAATAGAAACTCATCTTTTCAGGTTTTTGTTCCTCTTGTTAACATTTACTGCATGTGTATTTTAAGCAGACTTGTCATTAAACGTGAAGGCCTCTTTATGGTCATTGTATCATTCTTCCCCGTGTCTTCTTACGTTCACTCTGCTAGTCTTGGAGTCATTTCTGTTATTACATCTTTTCTTGAGCCCATTCATATACATCTTACATTGCTTACACACATTCACCATACTCATTCGATTTGCTCAAGAAAAGATGTAATAATAGAAATGACTCCAAGACTAGCAGAGTGAACATAAGAAGACACAGGGATTATAGAACTACCATGAGAGGACATGTTTAATGACAAGTCTCCTTGAAATACACGTGCAGTAAATGTTAACAAGAGGAACAAAAACCTGAAAAGGTGAGTTTTTATTCATTGAATTCTTAAATAGCCTTTTTAAATTTACAAAACATTTGGAGAGCATAAAATAGCTGAAACTATATAGCAACTACCATGAAGATATCACTGCAAGGAAGATAGCTATTAACAGGCTGATAAACTGCATGTGAACAAAGATAAACTGCATGTAAACAAAGATAAATGCCATGCAATGGAAAACATACAGAAAAGGTAATAATTGATGTCATGGATATTCCTAGACTTGATACACTATACATTTCACTAAATTATGGGTTTTACTCAGGAATAAAGGAAATTACTTACCGTCAAATATTTGGGTAGCACCCCTACCCTTCTTCAGGACTACACTCAGCCTCAATAAAGAAGGGTAAGGGTGCTTCCCAAAAATTTGATTGTAAGTAATTTCCTTTATTCCTGAGTAAAACCCATAATTTAATGAAATTTATAGTTTATACAGAAAAGGTTCATTTCTGTAATAATTTTGGAACCACAATTGAAAGAATCCAAGAAATTAAGTGAACTTGTATGAAACATCATAAAACTAATAAAATGGTGTAGTTTCTACTCTACATTTAAAGACGTTTCTCTGAATGCTTTGAATATGAAAACCTCAAACACCTAAAAAACCACCTAAACCGAGAATCTTCACATATTGAACTGCAACTAACTGAGCATTAAAACCTAATCTTAAGGGGAAGTGGGAGGTAAAAATGGGATCCTATAAAACACAGGCAAATACACAAATCATGTAATAAAAAATCTGAATTCAGAAATCGTAAGCCACACTTTACATGTCCACAAACTAATTACTTCACAAAAGGGTGAAAATGTACTCATTTATGTCCTTGACAATAAGGAATCATAGATTTACACCAACAAAAATGACCATGAAATTCTTATCACAATAAAGCAACATATACAATGAATGTGCTCTGCAGAAGACCAATAAGTACTCAAATTAGAAGGCCACATATTGAACTCTTGGCAAATGCAAATAGGAAAAGACTCACTAACTTGAGTTTAGGTGTTGAATTCTTAATTACTATATTAACACTATATTTGAACACAAAAGCATCCACTGATTTACTTGGTGAGAAGAGGCTAGAAATAGGAAAAGTATGATTGATTATGTTATAGTGGAAAGGTTTGCAAGAAATGTGATTAAGAATACTTGAGTTTTCAGGTTCCGAAATGATAGTTTCAGTAAATTAGAATCAAGTAACAATTGGCTAAAACACTAGCAAAGATATTTAAACACATCAGGGTTGATAAATTGAATTATGTAAAAGTTAGGCTGGATTTCCAGAAATGAGTAGCTGAAGGTTAGAGTAAAACTGAAACCTCAGAGGAACAGTATACTGTTACTAAAGCTGCGAGGAAATCTCATGGTGGTGTAATAAACATACACATGTGGTGGTGTACCTGATTGGAAGAATTTGACTTCATGAACTGAAATTCTTTGAAGAACAAGAATAAGTTGCATACACTTGTGGAATATGTTATTCCACAAGTGTATGCACATTTTTGACATTATGTAAAAACAATAATGTTACACCCCGTTTTTTGAGAATTTAAAGCAAGCCATTGAACTCTAAGGACAAGAACATTATCAACACTTGTGAGGTTAACAGGATTTGTGCTATTATTAGGGACAAAAGGAAGAATTTGAACATACTTAGTATTCAGAATTACAGATTGTATAATAAGTGCATGGCTCTGAATTTACAGGAGGATAGTCTAAATATAGAGTTTATTAAAATTTATGCCACTATTGATAGTCTCATTGTACGACTTCGTGATAAACTTTCAAAATAGTTTGAAAATCGACTTGAGAAGAACAGAAATTGCCATAAAAACAACAAAATACCTATTCATAACAACATGTTTGTTAATGAATCTAACTATGTACTTTCTGAGCTACAAGTGAAGGCTTTGAAAAGAGGTGTCAAGTTTGCATATAAAAGGCATAAACCAAAGCCAGAAATTATCCTTCCACATATAGAAAACATTATACAGGAGTTACCAGCTAGTAGAAGAAATCCAGTAAGATATAAAATGAGAAATTACAATAAAATTAATGACCAACAACTCAATGCTCCTATTAAATACGAATGGAAAACGTTACTTGAACTTAGGAACAACCCTAATATTAAATGCATCATGGCTGACAAATGCAAACAACTTGTTATCTTGAATAAAGAAGACTACCAACAGAAAATGAAGACAGCTATAGAGGATTTAAGGGTGGTGAAAATTAATAAAGACCCTGTCGATGGTATAATAAGGCAAATAGCTATTTTTAAGAATCATAGTGACCTGCCTACTGGAATTAAACATAAAGCAGCCTACCCACCCAATGGTGCTTGTACTCCGAATATCTTCGGCAAAATTAAAACACATAAAATAAATCAACAGGTTAGATTGATTGTGAACAAGAATGTCGCCCCTACTATCAATTTAGAAAGGGTTATTTATCAATACCTAAAACCTTTATATAATAACCATGTTTACAATGTATCTAATTCTATAGAGTTGATTGATAAAATTCAAGCTATTCAGGATTTCAACTTTACTATGTTTAGCCTTGATGTAGTAGCACTTTACCCGAATACCCCCACAGATGAAGCAATTCATTTAAATAATCAGCAGTTGTCAACAGAGGGAATTGAAAACAAAGAAAGGAACAGCATTATCTCGTCTTTGAAATATATTACTAACAGCAATTATTTTTCACATGACAAGATAATTTATAAACGAACATTTGGAGCTCCCATGGGGATCCCCACTCTCCTGCTTGTTGGCAGAAGTAGTATTACAGCATACTGAAAAACAATCTTCCAACAACCTAACCTGGACTTACCTTGTTTATAGCTATGCTACATAGATGATGTTCTTCTCTTCTGGCAACATTCTAGAGAGAAACTTTATGAATTCATAAATGCATTTAACAGCATTTATCCTACTATTAGGACCACATTAGAAGAAATTGGTAACAAACTAAATTTTTTGGATTTGAGTTTATTCCGCCACGATGATTCTATTGAATATAGTGTTTTTAGAAAGCCAACTTATGTTCCAGCATTGATTCCATATGATTCTTGGCATCCCTGGAAGTACAAATCAGCTGCTTTTTCTTACTATATCAAAAGCGCAATTACACATTCCTCTTCCTCACAATCTGAACAGGCTGAGTTGCAGCAGATCAGGAATACTGCAGAAGCATTTGGTTATAGTGGTAGACTGATTACTTCCATTTATAACAATATCAAAAATAACGTTCAGATTTTGCATAATAAAAAAAGTGAATATAAAGCTTACTTATCAATTCCTTTTTTACCACCTATTACCAATTTGTTAAAGAGAGAATGTGCAGAGCATAAAATATTTCTGGCTGAAACTATCATTGATAATGGTGCCTTATTGACTTACAATGACAACAAGTCAATCTTCGATACATCGGGCGTATATTGTATCCCGATAATAACTAACCCCAATCACAAAGATTCTATGTACATAGCAGTACTAAGAGATGCATTATTACTAGATTAAAAGAACATGTATACGATTGGGAAAAGAAAAGACCCAAAACAGCACTCATTCAGTATTGCATCGGACACAATGCTGTACCAGATTGGGAAAAATGTCAAAATTCTAACATCACTTCAATTTCATAAACAAATTCTCACTTCTGAGGCTCTAATTTTTGAAAAATATAAAGGGAAATGTTGTAACAATAATTCACCTATCTATATTCCACACGCATAGAGATACCTGTTACATTCTGAAAATTAACATAATATTAAACGGAAGCTAGATAAACTCTGCTCGCCTGGCTTAGTTGATTAGCAGGACGAATACGTCGGCGAAATCCCCACAGATGGCGCTATACAAGAAATGTGCGATAGGGTATAGGTGTTCATAGCTTATGCAACGAAGTTAACATACTGTGTTTTCATTCAGGCATATCATATTACATCTAGTCGATTACGGAGGACCATGCACTTGTGAACTCTTCCACTGATGAAGGTTTAATATTTGCCGAAACATGGGTAGACTGTAAATAGGTTTCGTGGTTTTGTCATTTTCAGCTTTTAACTTTGTTGGTTTTACTTTTCAATCAATTTTAATGTTCTCCTTTCATTTGAATTTCACAATTTCGTACTCGGTTTAGTGCTGTTTCCTTCATGTTTTACTCAATTTGTCGTTCTTACCGTTCATTGTGATATGTCCTTTCGACTGCTGACATACGTTCACTAGCAGAGGAAGTTTTTACTGTTCGCTGTGATATTTGTCTTTTCGACTGCTGATGTACATTCACTAGCAGAGGAAGCCAGACAACAATAGATGAAGGCCTATTTTTCAAAGTTGGTGTAAGTGCTTTTGAATATGCTGTTTTTGTAGTTTGCTTTTAGTTAATATTACCAGGATCTTGTTGACTTCTGCTTAAAATTGTTAGTTAAACACGTGATGAACAGTATTTTGCTACTGTAAATGGTAGCTATTGATTAATTTCCTTAGCCACATAGTATCCGCTCGCGCAATTATGCACTTGATTTTTTAGTCAATGAGATGCTGGGCTGATTTTCTTACAAGAAAAAGCATGTCTGTTCATTAAGAGGTATTCAGGCTTGGTACCATGGGAAATGATGCATAACACCATGAAAAGAGTTTATCTACCAACTTTCCTGCCTACCACTGAGGCTAATGAGGAACATTGTAAGTTGGCAAGCCCCTCAGGATGCAGGACATTGTTCTAATGGTTAGCCAGTATGTCCATTGTTATTGGCACACATGTGCTTAACCTTACCTAATCTTCCTGTTTCAGTAATGTGCTTTTCACATGACCACACTATCCCCAGGCTCAACCTGTCATACAAAACAAAAAGCCATTAAAAGCCTGGTCTGAACACAGTCACTGACTTCACTAACTAGCAGTAGGCAAGTTCCTAGCTACCTATTTAAAATTTATAGGGAGTAAAGAGGAGTGGTACCAGATGGAGGCATGTGCATCTTGGCTCCCAGAAACCTGAGCTTCCTTTTTCCACACCTTACGGGTTATCACACCCAGCAACTGTGCAGGCAGACCTAACTAACCAAACCTAGAGAATGAAAGACAAAGACAAAGATAAAGGGAAAGAAAGACAATGAAGAAACTAAACTGTGGTGCATAATCACATTCTCAGCAGTCTACAAATAAGGTGGTTGAATCCTGTGTTGAAAAAGAAAACAAATAAAAATGGGAACAGCACTATGATAAAGTACAATTGGGCCATTGGGTAGCCACTCTTAATCAGTTGGATGAATAACTGTTCAGTGGTGATCAAATTGTATAACTGTCAAGAAAAACACAACTGTCAATCCACAAAGTCAGCCCAGGCCATGGGGCATTACTTCTCAAATAACTGGAAAACCATTTATTTCTGAATGAAAAAACCATGCGGAATAACCACTCACCATAAAGATCATGGTAACCTCCAATGGACCAAACACTTCCAACACGTCAATTCATCGTGATGTAACTGGGCTTCCACAGGTTTACAGACCTCTTTGCTTACGCTTCTTATTTTCGGGTGTGAAACATCGTTTTTTTCCTTTGCCTTATAGTATGTTACTATAATGCTTGTCAATTCGATAAAAATCATACATACAACTCATTCATACAATTCAAGTAAAAACTATGTACATAAACCTTACATTCACAGGTGATTAAACCTTAGTCAACTCTAATTATGGAACTCCTCCTTCTGTTTCACAACCTCTGCTACTCCCACTGCAATTGTCACACCCATTCAGCCCCGCACATCCAATCCTCTAGTACTTTCGACAGATCCCTGTCATCTTCAGGAGGCAGGTGTGTCTCATCCGCCCACCGCAGCTCAAGTGAGCAGAGCCATCGAGGTCTGGGCCCCAGTCGCTATCTCTGAATCGTTGTGTCTCTGGCGCCATCTATTGTCCCTGCTGCTCTTTTTTCTGTCTTTCTTTTTACGCTGCTGTTCAATTTTTATTATGGCTTTCCATTGTTCGTTTAAGTTATTTGGCTCATTAATGTTGCATAGTCTTGATCTGTTTTTTTCAATTAACACTGATTCTGCAATTCTTAACTGCTTTTCGTTTTTACAGCTCTTAATAATTTTAATATCTTCAAACCTTGGACATTTTTGATTTTCCATACAGTATTGGGTCAATGCTGTCTTAGCCTCTTTTTTGTTCCAATTATTAATATGCTGATTCAATCTATACTTTAATTTGTTCTTGGTGCTGCCTATATATGACACAGGTGGTTGCTGGTTTATTGGGATTTCATAAATTCCTGCTCTATCTAATTGGCTAATTTTTTCATTTTTAATCACTAAATTTTTTACAGTAAGTACCTGATTTCCTACCTGTATGCCATACTTGCCACAAACTTTATTAATTTCTGCTGAAACATTTTCTATATATGGTATTGCTCCCACATATTTTACAAGTTTTTTATCACTCTTGACCTTATTGTAACCTTGAGTTACTTCATAAATCCATTTTTTAATACCTGTTTAGGGTATCCAAAAGCATATGCAATTTTTTCAATATATTCAATTTCTTCTTTTCTATACTGTTCAATTGATGAATGTGTTAAACTTCTTTTAATTAGTGTTTTAATACTATTTCTTTTATGTGTTAATGGATGTGATGACTGAAATGGTATAAGTACTGGGATATATGAAGATTTTCTATGCACTCTGAATTGTAAACTCTCCTCTGTTTTAATAATCAAAACGTCCAAAAATGCCAAAGTATTGTCATGTTCTTGTTCTACTGTCAGTTCTATAGATGGATAAATTTCACTATACTTTTTTGTCAAGTCCTCAAGTTCATCATTTTTTAGCCTGGATAACAGAAAAATGTCATCAACATATCTGCAGTATATCAGTGGTGGATCCTCGAGTTTACTTATTATTTTTTCCTCAATGTCACTCATTATAATTTCAGCAAATAAAGTTGACAGTGGTGACCCCATAGGTCCACCATGATTTTGTTTGTACATCTTGTTGTTAAACTTAAAAATGTTATTTTCATATATGTACAATAAAATTTCTCTTAACTCCTCTATTTGTATTGCATTCATTGTCTGTAGCACATACAATTTTTCAATAATTATTTCTATTGCCTGAGGTACTGGTGTGCTAGGAAAAAGAGCTCTCACATCCATACTAGCCATATTATATTCACTTAAATCTTGTTTAATTACTTTAATTTTCTCAATAAATTCGTATGTATTCTTCACAGTGAACCTTGTCTTCATGAACACAGGTGCCAAAAATTTGTAGATATTCTTTTCTAGTTTTATTAGTGGGGAATTCCTTTTTGATACAATCACTCTCATAGGTGTATCAGGCTTATGAGTTTTTATTTTTGCAATCATTTTTGGTATTCCAGTACCCATTGGTGGGTATGCTTTCTTTATTTCATCAGGCAAGGTGCTGTGATTTCTTATTCTAGCTAAGTACCTTACTTGAGATTCTGTTGGGTCTTTTGTCAGAATGCTGCAATTTAGTTCTTCTATAGCTCTATTCATCGTTAGATCATATTCAGTTGTGTTTAATATTACAATTTGCCCTGTTTTATCAGCTTCACAGAATTTAATTGTTGGGTCATCTCTTAATTTAATCAGTTGTTCTTTCTCATACTGAATTTTATCTATATGATATTTCTTTTTCTTACTTTTTTCATTAAATTCTTTCAAAACAATTCTATACAGTTTACTTCGAAAATTTTCACGTTCTTCTGCTGGTACACTGCGTGCCATTTCTTCTAAGTTGGGTATTAATTCTTCCGTCCTCGGCAGGCTCCGTGGAAACGCAAATTTTTTACCTCTCTGCAAAATAGCTCTTTGCGTGAAGCTCAAGGTCAAGTTGGAGTTATTCTGATATACCTCATACATATTCTCCCGTTGTTCTTGTACACGTTGTCTGTCAATCATCACGTGCAACTTTTTTTCCATGACTGCTCTTGAGCATTTTTTTTCGTATTCCACGATGTCAAAAATTTCTCTGAAGGTTACATCCAAAATCTCATCTCTCCAATTACCGTCGAACTTTCATACCCACCAATGGGTACTGGAATACCAAAAATGATTGCAAAAATAAAAACTCATAAGCCTGATACACCTATGAGAGTGATTGTATCAAAAAGGAATTCCCCACTAATAAAACTAGAAAAGAATATCTACAAATTTTTGGCACCTGTGTTCATGAAGACAAGGTTCACTGTGAAGAATACATACGAATTTATTGAGAAAATTAAAGTAATTAAACAAGATTTAAGTGAATATAATATGGCTAGTATGGAAGTGAGAGCTCTTTTTCCTAGCACACCAGTACCTCAGGCAATAGAAATAATTATTGAAAAATTGTATGTGCTACAGACAATGAATGCAATACAAATAGAGGAGTTAAGAGAAATTTTATTGTACATATATGAAAATAACATTTTTAAGTTTAACAACAAGATGTACAAACAAAATCATGGTGGACCTATGGGGTCACCACTGTCAACTTTATTTGCTGAAATTATAATGAGTGACATTGAGGAAAAAATAATAAGTAAACTCGAGGATCCACCACTGATATACTGCAGATATGTTGATGACATTTTTCTGTTATCCAGGCTAAAAAATGATGAACTTGAGGACTTGACAAAAAAGTATAGTGAAATTTATCCATCTATAGAACTGACAGTAGAACAAGAACATGACAATACTTTGGCATTTTTGGACGTTTTGATTATTAAAACAGAGGAGAGTTTACAATTCAGAGTGCATAGAAAATCTTCATATATCCCAGTACTTATACCATTTCAGTCATCACATCCATTAACACATAAAAGAAATAGTATTAAAACACTAATTAAAAGAAGTTTAACACATTCATCAATTGAACAGTATAGAAAAGAAGAAATTGAATATATTGAAAAAATTGCATATGCTTTTGGATACCCTAAACAGGTATTAAAAAAATGGATTTATGAAGTAACTCAAGGTTACAATAAGGTCAAGAGTGATAAAAAACTTGTAAAATATGTGGGAGCAATACCATATATAGAAAATGTTTCAGCAGAAATTAATAAAGTTTGTGGCAAGTATGGCATACAGGTAGGAAATCAGGTACTTACTGTAAAAAATTTAGTGATTAAAAATGAAAAAATTAGCCAATTAGATAGAGCAGGAATTTATGAAATCCCAATAAACCAGCAACCACCTGTGTCATATATAGGCAGCACCAAGAACAAATTAAAGTATAGATTGAATCAGCATATTAATAATTGGAACAAAAAGAGGCTAAGACAGCATTGACCCAATACTGTATGGAAAATCAAAAATGTCCAAGGTTTGAAGATATTAAAATTATTAAGAGCTGTAAAAACGAAAAGCAGTTAAGAATTGCAGAATCAGTGTTAATTGAAAAAAACAGATCAAGACTATGCAACATTAATGAGCCAAATAACTTAAACGAACAATGGAAAGCCATAATAAAAATTGAACAGCAGCGTAAAAAGAAAGAGAAAAAAGAGCAGCAGGGACAATAGATGGCGCCAGAGACACAACGATTCAGAGATAGCGACTGGGGCCCAGACCTCGATGGCTCTGCTCACTTGAGCTGCGGTGGGCGGATGAGACACACCTGCCTCCTGAAGATGACAGGGATCTGTCGAAAGTACTAGAGGATTGGATGTGCGGGGCTGAATGGGTGTGACAATTGCAGTGGGAGTAGCAGAGGTTGTGAAACAGAAGGAGGAGTTCCATAATTAGAGTTGACTAAGGTTTAATCACCTGTGAATGTAAGGTTTATGTACATAGTTTTTACTTGAATTGTATGAATGAGTTGTATGTATGATTTTTATCGAATTGACAAGCATTATAGTAACATACTATAAGGCAAAGGAAAAAAACGATGTTTCACACCCGAAAATAAGAAGCGTAAGCAAGAGGTCTGTAAACCTGTGGAAGCCCAGTTACATCACGATGAATTGACGTGTTGGAAGTGTTTGGTCCATTGGAGGTTACCATGATCTTTATGGTGAGTGGTTATTCCTCATGGTTTTTTCATTTATGAATTGCACGTAAAATATGCGCACTTTGCAAGAAGTTAATACCTTAAAAGTGCAAATATAATAATCATTTATTTCTGTGCTGAGAATCCAAGATGAGGAAGGGAAAATGTAACACAGTACAACATATTGCAATTACAGCTTATGCTGCCTATGAGGAAAAACAAAAGCACAACACATGAAACTGATAATCAAGATCTATACAACCCACATGAAAAAGGTAACAATGCTTCCAATAACAAAAACAAACAACCATGGCTGAAAGGGGAAAAAAAAATTGGCAATTATGTACTTGCAGAAATTCACATACATATAATACTTTGGATGGATCATAAGTTGATTAAACAATACCTTGCTAATGAAAACAGCAGCTTCAAGTATGGCTTTTACATGACGAAGCCAACCACATGATTCTAGTCCATTTAAGAAAGCACTCATGGAAGGCACCTTGAATTCACATGCTAAAGAAACAGAATTATGCTATAAGCATATGTGCAGATAGATATGCATATACATGAAACCAACTAAAAACTAATAAATGATAATGTTGACTGATGCAACCTTTGAAGTAAATCGACAGAGTTCCAGAAAAACATGGATACAACTACATCACTGAAATTTCAACAAGAATGAGTGACACACATTACTTTGTTTCTTGTTTATAAACATATTTAATTTTGTCATTACACCAGATATCCAAGATTACCATACCACAATATAAATCCAGGATCACCACTAAGTGATTACTACATACACTATATTGACAAAAGTCACTGGACAACTAGAAGAGAAACACAACATAGCATTTATTGACATACATTAGTACGGTGTTGGTCCACCTTTGCCCTTAATATGCATGCACTGACCCTTCGAGACATGCTTTCGACAAGGTTTTGGAACACAGCGATAGGTATATGCTTCCATTTAGTACATAATGCTGCCGCTAACTGTTGCTTGGTAGTAGGCCTTGGCTCCAAACTTCTTATGCGGTGCTCTAATTCATCCCAATAGGTGCTCTATGGGATAAGGTCAGGGCTCTGTGCTGGCCAGTCCACACACGATACAGAATTATCACCAAATCACGCTGTAACAGTCCTTGCTTTATGGCTCGGTGCATTATCCTGCTGGCATCAACAAGGCTCGGCTCCATGGTATTGCCAGAGTTGGTAGGACATAATTGTCCAGAATATCAAGGTAGACATGGTGGTCAACAGGTTTGTCCATGATAACCAATGTACCGGGACCATACCCCGAAAAACACCTCCACACGAGTACACAGGCAGCTCCAAACTTGACCATAGGAACAGTACACTATGGTAAATAGCGTTCCCCCGACTGCCGCCATACCCACACATGGCCATCAGACTGATGGATCGTGTATCTGGATTCATCAGTCGATAGGACCCGTTTCCATTGATCTATGGTCCATGATAAGTGTTCTTTACACCACGTTAAACGAAAAATAGTATTCCGAGTGGAGATGAAAGGCCTATGAGCTGCAGCACGACCACAGTAACTCATGGAATGAAGTTCTCTGCGAATGGTACGTGTACATACCGAGGTTCCAGCATTTTTACTCCCCTGTACACCGAGGTCTTGTACAGTAAGTACTCCGTTGATTAGCTGTAATGACTGTCCTGAGGCTTTGACGTCCTTTATCACCGATTTTCTTTGGTCTGTCAGTACATTTTGCTGCTTCAGGCATGCCATGTGTCTTCCTTTTATTCAGTACATCCAAAACAGTTGACTTGGGTATGTTTAAATGCCTCTTGGTTTTTCTTATGGACAACCCACTAATATAACTCCCAACAATCTTTCCTTTCTCAAAGTCAGTTCTCTTCTGCCGCGACATTTTCACACAACCTCACAGTGTGATATGATCGCGGTCAGCTGCAAGCTTGTTTTTATATCGTTTGCAGCTGTACCATGTATCTTAACAACGCAGCAGATCCGTTCATTTGCTATTGAAAGGGTGTCCAGTGACTTTTGTCAATATAGTGTATATAGGCACCGGGTCAACTATGAGAAGATTACTAACTACTGTTCAAGATGCTGATTATTAAGGAAATATTTTCACTATGGAGTTTAACTTTTTTAATAATAAACAATTATTTTATACCTTAAAATACTACTGATTTGTGACATTTTGTTTGAAAGTTTAATGATCACCATGAGCAACTAGATGGGCTATAAGCAGTTGCACATCCCTAATTTAGGGTCACTGGTTCCATGGAAGAGAGAAAGCCAGTGCCATAAGACAAACACACCATCCATGCCTCACCCAGTATTCAAACTCGAACCAGTCTCAGACGAATGGTCAGAAGCCAGTGTTTGGACCCTTTGGCAGCTTTTTTTCTGCATGTGTATGTTACATCTATAACAATTATTAGGTACATTCATTTAAGAATGCCTGTCACTGAAACATTACAAAATGAAAGTGGATAAGCTGTGCCTAATGACTACCATTGGTTTAAAAATTTTAACTTGGGTTATAAATACTACCACCAGTCAACATCTTTAGATTTATTTCTACTTTTTTGTTGTTGTTTTTGCTATAATTATCACAATTTTTGAACTCGTATCCTCAACTCAAAAACACACTGGGGAAAAAAATCAGTTACACATATGGAAGTACTAAAATTCCAACAGGCAATTTGATTTCTCATTAGTAACGGAACTTTCATTTTATTGCTGATTTCATATCTTCATTAAAAAACATATAAAACGAGCAAAACACAGAGTCACGTACAGTAAAAGGTTCGTTTAGCAGCTGCTTTCGGTCATCCTACGACCTTCATCACCCGCGATCGACTGGATGGGCTGGTTGCCAGAACTACAATTTGAAGTTGGAGTGTTGGAACTGTTGTCAAATTTTAGAAGAGAGATCCAAATAAATGGGATTTGGTGAAGGGTCTCTGAATTGCAGTTTTTGGTGAACAAAATTTCAATGCTCTCTTGAAAATGCAGAGATGCCTTGTTGGTGAAAGGGGCAACTTTTTTTGGTTTCTTTCCAAATGGGAACTGCAGAGGTGTCTTCAAGGGTTAGTGCAGATTAAGCTGTCTTTGGAAGACCATTGGAAACATCTTTTTTGTGTTCACCAAGTCTTGTTTTGATGCTTCGGTATGTGCTTCCAATATACACTCAGACCAGAGGAAGTTGAAATGGGAATAGCATAAACTCCAGGGGTGTCCAAGGGTGAGACAGGATCCCTGTCTTTAAGCAGGCACATTATTGCAGAAGGGTTTGGTTTCACTGTGTTAGTGTAGCCCATAGTTTTGAAAAGTTTACACATCTTATAAGAGAAGGATCCATGGAAAGGGATGGAACCAATGAATGGTGGTTTTTTCATTATTATTGGTGAGAGAGCAGACAGATTTTTCAAGTGGGAATTTTGGAGGAATTTTTGAATTGTAGAAGGGAGGAACTGATGGGCTTTGGCAAATTTCTTTATGGTGTCAATTTCTTCATTGAAGGAAGATTCTCTTCTAAAATCTAGCAACAGTTCCAACACCACAACTTCAAATTGTAGTTCTGGCAGCCAGCCCATCCAGTCAATCGTGGGTGATCAAGGTCATAGGATGACTGAAAGCTACCGCTAAACGAACCTTTTACCGTACGGGACTGTGTGTTTCACTTGTTTTATATGTTTATGTGTTATTGTCGCGTTTGATGCCCGAGTTTTAAACCATTGATTAAGAATATTTTTGCATAATTCATCAAAACTGTAGTAATATGCCAAAGAAACATGAAAACTCTTCACGTTTTTTTTTTTTTTTTTTCTAGATTCAGCATTTTATGTATCTGAACTATTAAAATAAAATAATTAATAAAAATATTGACTTGTGGTTGTTTGCTACCTTTAAAGAATGCGTAAGTCCACATTTTTTTATCAATTACTTTAACAGTTCAAATACATAAAAACAGCAATAACAAACAATAAGTACAGTATTTGCAAGCCCTGCTGAAGCTGGGGAAAAAAAAAAAATGTGTGAAGAGTTTTAAACTTTCTTTGACATATTCACTTAGTTTTGATGAATTGTGCCAAAATATTTTTAACAAATTTGATTCTGCACAGCGATACACAAGAGAAAGCCCAAATTTGAACACATCTGGAAATCACACAAGAATATTAAAAAATATTGCAAATATTTTAATATAATGTATTTAAAACATATCAGTTCTAAATTTCACATGATTTTGATGGCTCCCTTAGAGACTATTTTCTTCAACACTCAAAAGATTTTGAATATTTCAAGACACCTAAATCAAATAATGTTCAAAACTCAAAGTAGACTATTATATTTGCACTTTTAAGGTATTAACCTCTTGCAAAGTGCGCATAGTTTACGTGCAATTCATAAATGAAAAAACCATTAGAAAGTACCACGTACTCACCAAAAAATTATGGTAACCTCCAATGACAACACACTTCCAACACGTCATTCATCGTGATGTAACTGGGCTTCCAAGGTTAACAGACTTCTTGCTTACGCTTCTTACTTCCAGGTGTGAAACATCGTTTTTTTTTTGTTTTTTTCCCCTTAGCCTTATGAGATGTTACTCAAAAAGCTTGTCAATTCTATAAAAATCACACATACAACTCATTCATACCATTCAAGTAAAAACTAT
This sequence comes from Macrothele yani, assembly GCA_039090855.1. Taxonomy (NCBI): domain Eukaryota; kingdom Metazoa; phylum Arthropoda; class Arachnida; order Araneae; family Macrothelidae; genus Macrothele; species Macrothele yani. The sequence continues at coordinate 1,057,172 of CM076995.1, read as the reverse complement.
GTACATAACCTTACATTCATAGGTGATTAAACCTTGGTCAACTGTAATTACCAAACTCCTCCTTCTGTTTCACAACCTCCGCTACTCCCACTGCAAGTGTCACACCCATTCAGCCCCTCACATCCAATCCTCTAGTACTTTCAACAGGCCTCTGTCATCTTCAGGAGGCAGGTGTGTCTCACCCGCCCATGCCTCGATGGCTCTGCTCACTTGAGCTGTGGTGGGCGGGTGAGACACACCTGCCTCCTGAAGATGACAGAGGCCTGTTGAAAGTACTAGAGGATTGGATGTGAGGGGCTGAATGGGTGTGACACTTGCAGTGGAAGTAGCAGAGGTTGTGAAACAGAAGGAGGAGTTTGATAATTACAGTTGACCAAGGTTTAATCACCTATGAATGTAAGGTTATGTACATAGTTTTTACTTGAATGGTATGAATGAGTTGTATGTGTGATTTTTATAGAATTGACAAGCTTTTTGAGTAACATCTCATAAGGCTAAGGGGGAAAAAAAAAACGATGTTTCACACCCGGAAGTAAGAAGCGTAAGCAAGAAGTCTGTTAACCTTGGAAGCCCAGTTACATCACGATGAATGACGTGTTGGAAGTGTGTTGTCATTGGAGGTTACCATAATTTTTTGGTGAGTACGTGGTACTTTCTAATGGTTTTTTCATCAAAGTAGACTATTAACATTTAAAAATAAACTAAAAGCACATGATGTTATTCCAGATTTTAAAAAGAATTGTTTGTGCTGTTCTTAATGTAATGTAGGTTTGGTCGTTCCAGTCTGCCCCTGGAGCCATCATAGTGTGATTAAACATATTTTGATAAAATATGTAAAATTGTGTTAAAATATATGCAATTAAATACTTGCAATTTCACTTAAATAAAGGCAAATAATCATAATGTATCTTCAGTGCGTTTTGATGCATCCTTGTTCCAGTCTGAATTAGTATAATAAAAATTATGATGTTCATATTCAGCAGTCTTAATAATTGTGGTTCAGTTTATTGTTGTCAAGATATGCCAGTAAAGATTTATATGTGTAGCACTTGCACTCACACATTGGTGTGATGTATGCACAAGATGAACAAAATGTGAAAACATACTACAATGTATCAGTCCATTTAACTTCTGCAACAATTGCATTTTAACATGCTTATCTAGGAGGCATGATCTCATGAGCACATCAAAAGCATTACAAAATAGGCACTCCATTGAAGCACTACTGCTGTTTGTTTTTTTTTTTGTTTTTTTTTTCCTGATATAAATCAGCTGGAGTCTGCTCGAGTTAAGTTTATGTGATCCTGTAAGATTTTCGATGACTTATTTATGTTAAGTGATGTCTTGCATGTGTTAGAAAAAATTATATAACATTTAGACCAAAGTATTAAACTTTTGTAGTATTAATTTTTAGTAACTTAATCATAAATCACAAATATTTCTCATAAACGGAATTATGAAATATAGGAAATCAGTTGGTTTGTTGAATGCAAATTTAGAGCAACATTTATTTTATAGGTGGACTCAGTTTTGGGCGCCTTACTGAGATGTAAGAAAACTTTTCAATGCAATAAGCGTATTATCTGGATAAAAAAAAAAGTCATTAGAGAAAGACGGAAGGTAGATGGAAACTTAAAATAAAAATCTTCAAAACTCATGCCACTGAATTAAAAAAATAAAATAAAAACTTGAGAACCTGATACTAGAAACGGATACAAATAGAACACATTTTTTTTAACGCTGTTTAATGGAAGAGTTATACATTATGAAAGATTAAAACAATGAAAAATGTTTTGTGCATTGTCAGCTGCCTAATGGAAATGCGTTTTTTATTCAGTCATTCTTTAAAAGTGGAAATATCGTGGTAAATAGAAATTCACATTAAACTCGCAAGCAAAGAAACTTAGGAAAAGTAGCATGGATCATCCCTTTCATATGCCAGTTCAAAAGAAAAAAAAAAGGGGGGGGGAAGAAAGATTTGGCCTACTAATGCATTGATATTGTACTTGTACCTGGACAAATAGATAGATGGAAGGAAAAAATCATACTTGCTGTACATCATCTATCCATATGGGAAATGGGTGGATAAAATTCGAAAGCATGCCAGAATGTCGTGAAAAAAAAATGTCTCAGGACAGTGGTTATATGCAGGGGACTTGGGAAAGCCCTCACCCAGCAATGGGCTGAAAATGGTTGATGTTTATTATATATATATGTAATGCATGCTTCTATTACATTGACCAAGCTATTTTTTTTATTATTTTTTTTACTTTTCAGAATGTTACTTAAAACTGCACTTTCAATGACATGAATTTACTACATCTAAAATTGGGCATTATAATGATAATGCCTGACTTTAAAGGAAACATGAGAAGCAGAAACATTTGGACAATACTACATTTCAGCATGAGTTCTAAATCTATTGAATTATAGCCATATTAAAAACTGCTAATAAAAATGGTTTCATGTTTCTAGTAGATACGAAGCATCGTGTCGTGAAATTAATAACATCAATTTTGTAAGTGATGTGTGCATACATAATGGATGCTGTAATACGTAGTAAATTAGTAACACATAGGTTCCGTTAATAGTGAATAATGAATTCTCAGATGTGTTTTTGAGGACTCCAAGTAAATTACTGAAAAAAGAAATTATGAAGAAAAGCTTGTGCATGCATAAAAAGAAAATAAATAATCTGTGCATACACAATCACAGCTCATGACTACTAGAAAGAAAAATTGTGAAATAATGGCTTGGAGATGAAGTTTTTAAGTTCTTTATGGTGATTTTGAAGCCGAACGGCTTTTTGCCTCCTGTACCAGAGGCCTGCATAGTAATACAATTTCCTTTCATTGTTTCTCTTTTTAATTTACAACAATTAAAGGAAACTGCCCAAAGAAGTTCTTCGAGGTGGTAAGCCAAGAGATTGCGCCAATTTTTAAAACTGAGGTACAAATGGAACATTTACACATTTTCTAAAAGAATGGCCTCACAACAGGGTCAAACATTCACGTTGATTGCTTACCGAGGGTTCCCAGTTTTATTATTGTTCCTACCCCTTGGAGATGTCTTTTACTCTTAGCCTGACTACATCATCCCCCCTTTTATGCTTCACCAAATGATAGTGACCTATGACCTGGCATTGTAAAGGTCATGCACCTTGTTGGGCAACATGAGTTCTGTTAGTAAAATTTATTCTTCCTAACAAGAAAAGTAATGCAGATTTAGCATGAAATTTTGTTACAACTACTCAATTTTTGTTGTTACAAGCAAAACTACTCTTTTATTTTTGTAGTTAAGCTACACTACAAACTATAATAAAAGTAGCGAACTACTGTAACATCACTAACCATAGCGCACTACTTCCCAGCACTGTACATCGCATACAGAAAACCAACGTACATTCTATGTTTCCATCTAACTCCAACAGTCCACAGAATCGCTGAGTTGCAGCTATCTTACATGTATTCACTGAGCTATTACACATTCAAGTAGCAGAAGTACAGAATGAGAAATCAAATGGACGAAAAAATCTAATTATAAAAACAAAACCATTCAAAATTGAAAATGTCTGTTACAGTAAAAATCAGCTACTATGGGTAGCCTTCTGCACAGACCAACATTCACCTAAATACTTAAAACGTCCATAAAAGGCATTTAAAAACAAAACAAAGATTTAGTCATTAATTCTTGAAATGTCCTTTTAAAAAAGCCTATGAAAAACAAAATAACGATTTAGTCATCGCTGTTTGGAAAAGTATTTCATCCTAAAATATAAAATCAATAAAGAGCTTCACGAAGAAAAAAGGTGTTTACAGCATATTAATTAAAAATTATACCAGAAGTTACCAAAAAACATAAGTAGGAAACACCAAAAACTGATTAAAAAGAAACCAGTTGCACAGGATGGTAGAAATAATAACAAAGACCTTGATTTCACTAATCAAAAACATATCTGAACGTACTCAACTGGAAACGCTAAAGAGAATGGCTGAATCAGGACTTTTTGTTAAAGAAATGTAGTAGCAGTTGCAATAGCTTGCCTTACCAATGGAAATTACTAACAGCAGAAGAAACTAGAAGAAGAAAACATTGGAAGATAACTCATAAAGCAAAATTTACCAAACTACAGAACAAGATTTTAATATTTGTGAGCATAAGGTTGTGTGAATACGCATACAGTTACTCTACATTCTTTGCAGAAATAAAAGAGTGGTAGGCAATGCACGTAACTAACAAACAAATTAAGAAGATGGTAGTGTAGAAGACACTAAGTTATGATGTGTTGCCATTTTTCAGCCTCTGAAAAAGAGACTGGCCATCTCATTTTCGGAAAGGAAAATAGGCTTCCATCATGCATCTTGATTCCTTTCGGGACAAGATGAAAGAAAAAAAGGAAAAGAATGATGCACAGTTCTTTTGTTTTTTCTTACCATCGACCCCGAAAATTTTAGTAAGGAACTTGAATCAATTTTCTATATCTTCTGAAGTTTTCAGTTCATTTTACCTGGGAAGTCAAGGAAAAAGTTATGAAATTTTTTAATTTCCAAATTCTCTTTTTTCCTCTTATCCTTTCTTCAATTCCTTTTTGAGTGCTAGATTATTTTTGCCATGTGTGTGTGTGTATGTATGTTGAGTGAAGTGTGGGAATGACATGTACGTGTATATTCTTTGGTTTATTGTTCTGGGATCAAACATTATTTTGGATGTGCTGAGATTAAAGCTTTAGATGTGATTCCTTGCATATTGTTTTAAATGTTGTCAATCCTAGTGAGGAGTAATGTTTGTTCATTTGTTTCATTTGGGTAAGAACTGCTCCGATAAAAGGTTTCAGTGTTGCGGCTCTGATTGAGAGAAAAAAAATCACTTTTGTCTTCGCACTTGTTATCAATCTTGTTCCGTGGCAGTATTTGTATGCATATCTTTGTATATTTTCCTCTTTCCTTTTTGTACACCACGCAAAGTGAATTCAGCGCATGAGATAAGGATAGGCGATTTTTATTTGTAAATATGAGAGCGTAAAATTAAAGCTAAAAGTGTGAATCATGCAATAAACTTTTTCAGCAGTAAAGCAACTTCAATATATATATATATATATATAAGGCAAATGATTTTATAATACCTTTGTCTCTGTTCCGATCCATTTCTACTTGAAATGCTGGTTTTGTAAGATGATATTTTCATCTATCTTCCTGTGTATATATATTCAAAAATCTGTAAAGTTTATAACACAAGCCAGGCTGAAGGTTTTTTTGTTAACACAATTTTTTTTTTTACTTCCTTCATTAGGGAAAATGTTTCCGTTGAGAAAGCTCTAGTTCCAAGAATTCTAATTTTAGAGCGATCTCGACCAGCGGATGTTACTTTGGGAAGAAAGGTCACGCCAACATATTTTGCTAACCTTGGTAGATTCCGAGAATTGTGGTTGGCGTTGGAGGTCAAGCACAAGTTGCATGATCCCGTTACTTTTCATCCAATCACAGCCTTGGAGCCCGCAGCTCAGGAGTTGAGCACGTGACCCCACGGAGCGTTGAGGTCTGGGTTACTAGGTCAGTCAGTCAGCCAATCTCTCATTGAACTTGTTGCTATTCAGGCATAATTTTTTTTCATGCTCTCTGCTGCTTGTGTGATCTGAACCGGAAGCCAGCCCCTCCAACCGCCTAGACAGGCGAAAAAAGGCTCAGGTCTGCCGTTTTTGTCCTGGGGAGAGCTGGACATAAGGACTGACTGCACGTCCACCGATGCTTTTGTGATGGAGACTTCCAGGGTGTTTTTCTTTAAAAGGGAGGAATTCCTTTCCTTTCTGGCGAGGACTGGCTTCTTGGCACATATCAACCCGTGCCCCAAAGAAATGGTGGTTATCCACCTCAGGCGCAGCTTATATGTAAAAAAAAAAAAAAATATCCTGCCGGACTCTCTTCTTCTCCTTCTCAACGACTTCAAAAACGCCAGAAAACAAACAAGATGTCAGACCAGAAACCTTGACTGTTGGACTCTTTTTCTCTTCTTCGCCAGTCCACAGCAGCCACTCTCTGGAGGTGAGAAAACCTTCAAAACAAACCTACAAAAAAACCCTGAAAATCTCACAGACGAAAACAACCAAGAAGACCAGGTAACGCCTTCCTTTTTTTTTTTTTTTCGTCTGCTTCTGCAAACGTGTGAGGAGCTGTCTACAAGGAAATGTTCAAATTCAATCCAGCTGAGGTAGTTATTTAACCTAGAAGTTGTGAGAGAAATTTTTGCTTTAACTAAACGTAATTTTGTGTTTTATTATTCGGCACTCGAAAAACATTTTTTGCACTGTAAAGTAAACAAGGAAGAGGAACAAGTCTGTAGTGGGAAGTTTACGGGGAGAGTCAAAGGAGAAAGTAATTTTTTTTTTTTTTTTTTTTTTTTTTTAATCAGCTATGTCATGTATCAGTCAAATAATAAATTTTTTTTTGAGGAAAGCTTTAGTTGACCATTTTGAACCACAATATTTGTATCTTTTGGGTTGTGTAGGAAAAGGGGGAATCTATAAATTCAAATTTTGGGAGTTCTCTTTTTTCCTAAATAATTGTGCAAGCCAGCAGGGCTAAAGTCATATACAGTGTGCAATATAAATGATGTATATTTAAGTGTTGAACCGTGATGTATATATATGTAAAAGTAAAATTTTTGCACAAATTAACCAAGAAGTGGATAGTGATAGGATAGTGCTACTATGTATTAATGAAACTTACCATGTGCTTTGAATCCCAGTATCTTTTGAAATGATTGGTCAAGCCGAATTGGTACCTAGAATTTTTTTTTTTTTTTTACTGGCTTAGCCTTATATCCTAATTTTGCCAAAGATGTTGAAGTAGTGAAATAAGTGTTCTTGATATCCTTGTAACCTAGAAAAATGTCTTGCCAAAAAATTCAAGATTATCACTAATAACCACCCCTTTAATATCTCATCCAGTGCTGAATTCATCTGTAGACTTCCAAACTCCGTTGATGGTCATGCAAGTATGTTTACTCTGGACGTTGAATCACTTTTTCCTTCTGTGCATCAATTTGAAGCACACATGCTACTCATTCATAAATTCAAAGAACAATTCCCCAAGGACGGCACTTTAACCAAGGATTTGTATGATTGCCAGTATTCCTTTTGCCAACACAGTTTTTTCATTTATAATAAATAATCAATGCTATCAACAAAACCAAGGAGTACTGATAGGGTCACCTTTTCCCCCACTTTTGGCTGAAGTATACCTGTGAAATATTGAGCAATTAATAGTGATGCAACATGACCAACAACCTACCTTATGGCTCTGTTATGTCGACGATATTTATGTCATCTGGCCTCATCCTAAAAAAGATCTATTGCAACTCACAAACTTAATCACTGAAAAATTCCCATCCATTAGATTCACTATTAATGAAGAAATTGATGGTAAGATAAATTTCTTGGATGTCAGCATCTCAAAATGTAATTATCTTCTATTCACTTCTGTCTACCGAAAACCAGTTTCTAGCAATAGCATTATTTCTTTCAATTCTCATACCTTCCACCAACATAAACTGTCAGCCCTCAAGTCTCTCATTCATCGAGCTCATTTGGTTTGTAACACTGAAGTTAATCTAAAAAATGAATTCGCAAACATCCGCTTGATCGCTACTCAACATGGCTTTCCCCCTCTCCTGGTTTTCTAAATTAATTCAAAATGCTAAGAAAAAAACCAGTAGTTGCTCTTCAACCTATTTCACCAAAAAAGGATCTAATGTTTGCTGGCTCAATCCCTTTCCACGAACTTTCTGCCTACAAGCTTCAGGAACACAAATCTGATGTGAAATTTGGGAAACCTTTCTCTTCCTTGTCTCTTCTTACCATGGCTGACACTTCTGCTATTCCACTTTGGTCAGATACAAAAAAGTTGGCTCCCTTCCAAAATCGGTATGCCCCGAGGTTTAGAAAAAGTTTGGAAATTTTATTTTTGAAAAATTGCAACTCTGAGCTCCCCATTTTCGTTCCATACATTTGGAAATCCCTCATTGCATCACGTCGCCCGGAGTTACCATTACAAAACTTACCTTTCCAATCAGACAACGAAACCAATCGTATTCGCACTGATGAAGGCCATAGTAATGGCTGAAATATATTTGCCTTAAAACTTTTATATGTAACTTAGCATGTTCTAAACTACCATCTTTTTAATTTATTTGCAGAAATGCCACTATTTTCAGCACATTTCTGTCAATTCAGGATATAAAAGATATGAAATGTGCTGAAAATAGTGGTATTCCTGCAAAGAATGTAGGGTAAGTGTATGTGCATTAACACAATCTCATACTTACAAATATTAAATCCTTGAAGCAAGTTAAATTAGCCTAGACAGCATTTTTAGGTGTCTCTGACTCTTTATCATAAAGTCAAAACAACAGTAACAAACTTACAGAACAAGAGATAGTATCAAATTACATAAATCATACAGCACTGCATGAAGACTTCTACCACACTGACAAACCAAAAAACTAAAGTGTCACAAGTATCAAAGTGCTGTCCATTTGTGAAGTTTGCCCCAAATAACTGCTAATGTGGTCAAAAAGCATGAGAGAGACATGTTAAAACATCAAATTGGAACATGTGCAATTTGCTTCCTTTATTATTTTGTTGCATCCATAAGAAATATTAAGAATGAAACTACATCCTTTGAAATCAGTGCTCATGATACAACTATGAGAATGCTGCAACTACTTACCTCATGGATAGGAATTGGAAAAAGTCAATCAGTACCAAGTGATTAATCAAGGTAACTGCTCGCTTCTGCACAGCACTGAAAAATCTTACGGCTAATTTGCACACATTATCCCAAATGTGGAAACTCTGGGGCTTGACACACTTGTGATTTATTTAGTGTCAAAAAGTTGTCAGAGAAAAAGTAACACTTAGTTGAAATGAGAAATCTTAATTCACTGAAGATGATTTAGCAATAAATGAAGACAAATTGCAGGACATATTAAGGCTAATGATGTACAAAAGTGGCGGCTGTAAAATTATTTTTTGATCTCTTTGGCTACTTACAAAAAAAAGAATTGGGTTTTAAAGTGAGTTAAGACTTTTAAAAGTTGATCTCACACCAACAACAAATAATTTTAACAGCATCACACTGTTCATGGATATGGTTACAAAGTAGAGTAAAGTGAAACTTCAGATATTCACGACAGATGAGGTTTCTTAATGTTTCACACACCATACCTGCTCCTAATAAAAATTGGATAATCCAAATGTACTGCACAATATAAACTTACTTTCTATTAACTTCTGCTGGCTTGCTCTCATCACATGAATGTTCTCCACGCCAAAAAATTGGAATTTTATGTTTTCATAAAAGTTCTCATTCTCATAACCTTTCCCAGCAGCTCTGTTAGCATATGCATTTATCTATCAAGAAGAAAAAAAATCTGTAAGACTAACAAATACATTACTTTGCCTCAGGGAGCCTCATATAACCTGACTATATAAAACAAAATCAAGCACATATATAATACATGCTCAATTATTTCATTGCAAATTAAAAAGAAAAAATCTAAAAAAAATAGTGCATGATATTTAATTTCACCAAGTGGCCTCATGACTGTCTGGAAAACAGATAATGCAAACTAAAACAAGTAAATTATGTTCAGTTAAACAGATGATCTGGTAGAGAAGCTGTCAACTGCATGAATACAAAGAGCAACACTTTCTTATTACACTAATTATGACAGCAATAAAAAGAACTAAAATAAATAAAAAGAAAACTGAATATCTACTTTAGGATTTCACCATAAGTTGTTTCCTTCTCCTACAGTGCATGCCAGACATTAATTTAACATATGAACAGCAAGATTCCTCCACCAAACATGCTTGTTGAAATTAATGTACTCAGTAATGTTAAGTCTCATATACCAGATGCTGCCCCAGCAATCTTATATGGTTGCAGCAAATATACAACAACAACAACAACAGCTCAACTTAAAATACTGCCAAATCTAAATAAAGTTCAGAGGCGCAACATGTGGAATGTGCGACAGACTGCCATTCAGATGTATACTCATGAAACCATGAATGTTGCTCATATGTTTTCTTGCTTTGGTGGTACCTTCACAAATATTTTTTTCTTGAAAGATAACTATACATACACTGGTTAACAATTACTAAGGAACAACCACATTTTAGTAAAACAACAAATGAGTGCAACTCTTGTGGCAAAAATCAAAATAGAAACAACACAGAAGCCACAAATAATAAATTTGTGCAGAAGAACAGACAATTAAACAAACACAAATGTAACAAATGCAAGATATGTACCATGTGAGCTTTTAAATGGTTTGATTCTATGACAAAAACAAAAGCTTTAAAACAATATTGACTATCAACAACATATCATCAGTAGGATATATGACCTCTTCATACCACAACATACATATTACACTTGTTGGGCATGCTTAGAATTCGAATATAGAAAAATTCTGTTGGTATTTTATCTGACTCCTCTTTCAATGCCATCTTCAGCTCTTGGAGACTGCCTGAGGTGGTGGTGGTGATCACATAGCAATACGCCTTCCAAGAGTGTCACATGCATGCTCTATCGAACTTAGGTCAGGAGAGTAGGCAGGCCAGTCCATTTGGTAAATATCCTCACTCTGTAGTACTTCAGATACCCGAGTTATTCTGTGAGGTCTGGCACTATCATCCATGAAGGTGAAGCTAGGATCAACTGCACCATGGAACAAGTGAATATGGACTTCTAAGACTTCTCTGCAATATCTGTCTCCTGCGATAGTCCCTCTGTTGAACATATGCAGTGGCGTTCTTCCGTTCATCATTATGCCGGCCCACACTAGGACTTCACGACTACTATAACTGAGCTGTTCATGGATGTTATGAGGTTGATAACATGTTCCATGCTCTCTCCACAGCAGCCGATGTCCTGAATCGCTCGATAAACTGAAACTACTTTCATCTGAGAACAGCACTGTGGACCACCTCTGACTGTCCCACTCTCTATGTACTTTACACCACCTTAACTGGGCACCATGATGCTGGGATGATAACTTGACACATTTCACAGGCTTTCAAGGCAAACAACCTGATCCTGTTCAATCATCAACTGATTGTTCAACTTGATACCTGGGTTCTAGTTGTAGCACGGAGGCCTGCAGCAAGCTGTGTTGGTGTAGCAGTCCTGTTTCATTGGGCCATGAGGGACACATATTTGTCATCTTGTGCTGTTGTTGCTCTTTTATGGCTCTCACCATGCATCCAGAGTCCTGTTCCTATAGTTTTCACAGCTGTTTTCAAACATGATATGATGCTACAAGTTTTGAAGATGACAATCCGATTTTTGGGAGACGCGGGTTCGAGTCCCGCTCCAGGACGATAAAAAAAAAAAAAAAAAAAAAAAATTTCAGGTTTTCAGATATTATCTGACTTACCATCCTTGTCACATTTATGCCAAAAATCGGATTGTCATCTTCAAAATTTGTATTATATGGCGTAATCCCGTATTTCTTTCTTTCATGATGATATGATGCTTTTTGCTATATCCCTGTCTTGAGCAATTGCTGCTACTCTATGTCCTTCCTTAAGGCATCCAATGATTCTTCCACGGTCATAAGCACTTAAATGACAATGATGAAACATTTTGTACCCAACGAAATGAAACCAACCCGTCACCAACAAAATTTTGTTGCAAGAATAAATAAGCTGTCATGACTTTTATGACAGTCTAACTTGGAGAGAGTTAGCCCTTAAATATCCAGCCAGCCAGTGCATTTATGTCTAAGGTTGGTTAAACACATTATGCAGTCCATCTATTGGAGTTTTTCCCATATTTATAGTGTGCTTCATTGATGTTTAACTCTAAAATAACGTTGTTCCTTAGCAATTGTCAACCGGTGTATATATAGTTGCAGAATGTGATAACAAAAGAAACGTAAGCACCACATTACATGCATGCATGAACAAATACACAGAAACACTAAATTTTGTTTGGAGTACTCTGAATAATTGCTCAGTTCTCTCCCCCTCCCTTAAAAAAGGCATCATATTACACCTGCACAGCAACATAACATTCAAGCATGTTACTAACACAGACCACTTAAAAAAATTGTTCAATAATGTGATTAGCAATAACCTTAACCTTTCTTCATTTGTCCACTACAGGAATTTCAACCTGTTCTGGGTCTACTGCCTGATCTGCTGTTTTATACCACAGCATGCAATACTGGTTTATGTAATCCTTCACATACCATGAGACCCTTCAATATATTCTCAACCTTCCCTTCTACACGATAAGCATGAAGCTTAGATCTAATATCAGACATAACTAACTCCGTACAATCACTGAATCCAGCTATTTTTGTTCTGATATTTTTCTTATTACTCTATAGTAAGATAAATATCGGATAAAAAAATTAGCAGCCCCCTACCATTCTGTGGTAGGGAGTGCTAATATACAAGACCCCTTTACTTCATATTGAATTCTCAATGAATAAAATAGGTGATATCTAAATGCTACCACATATAAAGACAGTTCTTATGCAAACATCATTCCCTGTAAAAATAGTTTCATATACTGATACAAAACTTCCACTGTTTTTCTGATTTCTTAATAAGTGTCTTTGTCTCTTTCATAACTATGTCCTGAAACTTAAAATGTTTCCAGTTCTAGGCACTTCCCCAATACCACACTATTACCAACTTTTGGAGTTCAACTTTACCATGACTTGAGACTTCTAAACATTTATCTTCATTCCAAAATTTGCAAGTTCTTTTCAGCTAATTAAAGTTACACACTGGTTTCCATAAATTAAGAAAAAAAGCACACAATTAAATGTTATGAAATTCGGTGAAAACCTGTATCATATCAAATGCTAGACAAAGACTAAATAACATTTCATAAGAAACACTTCATTCTGACAAAAATGACCACATACAGAACCAGGTGAAAAATAAGGTGTCAAAATAAAATGAAAAATGGAAAATCAATAAAATGTGGTCACTTCTCACAGCAATGTTTCATGTTGTTGATGGTGTCTACAAGCTCAGTAGGTAGAAACGACCTTTGTTCATGCAAAGCTCATCTAAGAACCTCCAGGTCTTGCAAAAAGGGGTTGACGGAAGTGACATATCTCACTGGAGCATCCCAGTCATGCACAAGTGGATTAAGATCAGGAGACCAGGCTGGCCAGTCCATATGGACAATGGTTTCCTTTAGAAGATATTGCTCTGCCAGCCTTGTTTGGTGGGGACAAGCATTATGATCCTGTAAGAGAAAGGTATCTCCTATGGTAACTGCATACAGGTGAACATAAGGATCCAGGACATTATCCCTATAGTGCTGAGCATTTTTCATTCCTCTTTCAAGAACATGGAGATCTGTGTGTATACCTAATGAGATGCCACCCCAAACCAGCATGCAACCACCATTATAAGTCTCTCTTCGATGGGTCATAGTGGGATGACAGTGTGTCAATCATTCTCTACAGATTACAGCATGTTTGGAATCGCTCTGCAAAGCAAATCTGGACTCATCTGTGGTGAGTACTGACCTCCATTGGTTCTCAGCCCAATTGATGTGATGTCTTGGCCAATTCAAATGCTTCCCCTGTGACAGGGGATAAGAGACACAGAGTGCTGCTTGCCATAAAAAAAAACCCTGCTTTGTGAAGCCTTCTGAATACAGTGGAAGCAGATACCACAATTCCTGTAGCCTCAGCAAGGGTAGATCACAACTGTGTTGGAGTAGCAATCCTGTTCTTCCATGTGATGAATCAGAGATATGTCATCCATGGATGTTGAAGCCTTAGGCATTCCTTCACTGTACCTTCTGGAAGTTGACTACATATTTTGAAATTGGTTCCACAGTCATACCACAGGACTCACATGCAGCCATCTTGCAACTTCCACTTGACTTTAACCTTCCTTTAGTTTTCCAATCACTGTCCACTTCAGTTCATCTGTTAAATGATGTCACATAGCCATTACAACAAATCTGCTAACTCAAAATCCTGTCTTTAAACTTTGAAAACAATGTGATGCAAACCTTTGCAACAGCTCCTTTTACACTGCAGCATCCTTTGCATAAACCAATGCCATCACCACTCATTCGTACATGATACCTTGATTCTGCATTACATTTCATGTCATATAGCCAAGTTTTCTGCATTTCCAACTCTTTCGCAAATAATAGAGATTTTCCTGTTCTTTCCTCAATTTATGGAAACCAGTGTAGTTCAAACTGTTTGCACTCTTAGAGATTAGCAATAAGCTAAATATGAATGACTTCATGTTGCACAATAAGAGGAAACTGCTGATATTAAAAACAACCTACTTTAAAATTTGTGGCTAATTTGTTTCCTTCAGTTTATTCCTCTACACAAGTAAAAAAAAAAAGCAAAGGGAGGACAGCTCATATAACTGCAGTACAGAGTAGTTAAACTCCATAGCAGTAATTCCCTTCAGCCTGACTTCTGCAAAATATTTTGTTCATAGACTTGTTACGTGTAAAACTCTTGATTTCCCTTTTGCAACATTTTAACACATTGAAAAACTTATTCCAAGACATTCTGTGTTCAGATCCTTTCCTAAAACAACACTGCACGTAAATCATATATATAAATCTTCTCCTGAACCTTTTCACAGCTGTCTGAGTAAAACTGAAGACAATACCTTGGAATCACCTATTCTGACAGAAGCCACAGTGTCCTTCTCTGTTCAATATAAACATGCATATCACTACTCTAGGTAAGTTTTTTTTTTTTTTTTGTCAAACGTGCTTTTTAGATACTCAAACTCTTTCACCTGGTCTACTAACCCTTCATCATTTAGACTGATCTTTCATTCAGTAATAACAATTCCTTGATCAAAAACCATAATTTTGGTCTTTCCCGCATGTACACTAAGTTTTGAATTTCATACAAACTTTGTACATCTCGGACAACAAACTCCAAAACTCACTTTTGCTCCCTGACAACAGGATTGCATTATCAGCACAGAACAACCTTTACATGCAAGAATTTCCAAGACATAAACCAGTAACGTCTATTTTGGCAACATTCGCGCGTAGATCCAAACAGATATTAAACATTATATTAATTCAACATTTGTCAAAATCATTACGTGATTAAGAAATAATTAACTATATGTCAACAAACTTGTTTTCATATCATTTACTGCTTCGCACGTTATTAGAAATTTGAGTATGGGAAACGTCAATATAATAAAAAAATTTATTTCAACTTGCTACTCATATTCCTTTTCGATGTTCCCTAAGATAGTTTAGAATTTCATTATTTGAAGATTACAAATTTATATGAAAAATGTTTTTATATGGACAGTTAGACGTAGCATAAATTGTCAAAGTCCTCTAATATGTAGAGATAATAGGTATTAAATGATTAACATTATTCTAGTTTTTCTTTTAACACATGATTTATGAAATTTATACTATATAAAACTTTCGAACCTCTTGACCATGATGAGCTGAATTAGTAATAAGTCATCTTGTTATCGAAGATGGCACACTTTTTGATTCTTGTGGTATAAGCTTCCAAGTTGAAATCCGATCTTATAATTCCTTATTATAGATGATGGCTGCATGTTCCGCTTCCCGTGGCTCAAGATCCCAAACTAGTTTCAATTCCTTCATTTTGGAATCATCTTCAGTGGGTATATTTATGAGCTACTTCTTCTCTGCCACTTACATCAATTCTACTCCACTTACATCAATTCTACTGGCGGAGTCCGACGTTCCACGGCAGTTGAACTCTTGCGCATGCTAATTTTGGTATTAATGCGCATTCTTAATCGTGTTTTTATGTAATTGGATCATATGAATTTGATTCTAAATTATTTGATGTTGCCATTCGTTTGTTGAAACAATTAATAAGGTCTCTTAATGTATTTTTAATGTTATTTTCTTTTTCGATAAGATATTTCCAAGCGTACGGAAGATTTATTGGATCGTTATTATTACAATTTATTTCTTTAGTTTTTTCAATTATTACTGATTCTGAGGTTAATATT
This sequence comes from Macrothele yani, assembly GCA_039090855.1. Taxonomy (NCBI): domain Eukaryota; kingdom Metazoa; phylum Arthropoda; class Arachnida; order Araneae; family Macrothelidae; genus Macrothele; species Macrothele yani. Next base: position 1,041,139 of record CM076995.1, on the reverse strand, counting down.
TGATTTTTTGTTCTATGTGACGTTAATAATTTTTCTTCATACCAATCTGGAAAAGTTTTATTTTCAATACCTATTATCTCTACATATTGGAGGACTTTGACAATTTATGCTACGTCTAACTGTCCATATAAAAACATTTTTCATATAAATTTGTAATCTTCAAATAATGAAATTCTAAACTATCTTAGGGAACATCGAAAAGGAATATGAGTAGCAAGTTGAAATAATTTTTTTTTTATTATATCGGCGTTTCTCGTACTCAAATTTCTAATAACGTGCGAAACAGTAAATGATATGAAAACAAGTTTGTTGACATATAGTTAATTAGATATTAAACAGCCATGGTGACATTACCCAAGTTTCTTTGACTCCTACACCTATACAAAACCATCTCAATAAAACGCCATTTACACATCCATACACTATACTGCCAGCTCACACAGCTTTCACACATTCAAGCAGATTCTCAGTTATACCATAATTACCATATTTTTTAGCATATAAGATGAAACTTCATTTTTCAGAAGTCCGGGAATTGACTTATACGCCACATCAACTTTTCTATTGAAATTTCTGAATCAGAAATATATATATTGTCTTAAAGTTGGTAGTGATCCAAGCATTTAAAACTCAATATTAAGTTCATAAGAAACCCTTCCAAAAGTGTATGAAATGAAATAAATTCTGCAACAAGATATAAATTCTGTGGAAGAAATATTCTTCTGTTAGTGGAAGAAATATTCTTATTACGTGAAAGTACATCAGAAATATTAACTCTGCAATCAGACATGCCTGAATCGCCTGTATTTACTGTTCATCATGCAATGTTAATCACATCAGGAAACTTGAAAATTACATTGCTCTGGAGCGAGAATCGAACCTGCATTTTCCGATTTCCATTTGAGCATGCTATCCATTTGATGAAACAGAACTAGAATCAACAATTCCACTTAGTAGTTCTAATTCTGACTATTATATAGCTCTAATTATTGTAATTATTGTCTAGCACAGCAGTTTAGCAAAATCTGTAACACCATAGAGCTAACTATTGAGTTTGAAGAGGATAATTGCCTATCCTTCCTGGACATTCAACTAAAGAAAAACAAAAATAGTTTTGAATACTGTGTTCAGAAAAGCAACTTACATACCTGTACTGATACCATACTCGTCGCACCATCCAGTGATACATAAAAAAAAACAGCATAGTAAACTTGATACGGCGAGCGTACACACACACATCTAACAACAGGCTAAAAAATCAAGAGCTAGAGTTTATCTCAAAAATATTACAAGAGTATGGGTACCCGAGCAAGCTAATTAATAAATTGATACATGAGAGTAAAAAGCATATGACTCAGAGTAAAGAAGGCCAAGAAGTGCACAACCAAAGGAAGATGAGAAATAAAAAACTGAAATACATTGGAGCTTTCCCATACCTGGAAGGAGTGAGTAAAGAAATCAATAGGCACTGTGCTAAATATGACTTACAACTAGGAAGCTCAGTGCACACCATGAAAAGTATGACTGTCAACAAAAAAACAGAGGAAAAAATGCTAGAAGAATCAGGAACCTACGAAATTCCAATAGCACACATACCCCCAATATCGTACATTGGAAGTACGAAAAACAGATTAAAAAAAGACTTAAACAACACATATCTAACTGGCAAAAAAAAAGAAGCCAAAACTGCTTTAGTGCAATTCTGCTTGGAAAACCGGACATTCACAAAGTTCGATGAAATTAAAATGCTAAAAAAGAATAAAAAATCGGAAAGGCAAATGAGGAGGGAAGAAGCAATATTAATCTACAAAAATAAAGCAAGGATATGTAACCAGAATGACCCTAGCACATTATCGGGCCTGTGGAAAGAACTAATAAGACAAGAAAAACAACAACAAAAGAAAAACAGGCAAAAAAAGACAAGAAAACCAGGATAGGAGAAGAAAATAAAAAAAAATAAAAAAAAAAAAATACGGGAAAAAAAAAGTGTTCTTAACGAAACATAGATGGCGCCAGCCGGGCTTGATAACGAAATATATCCAGGAAAGTTTTTCCGACGAATGGCAACAAGGAGTATCGGACTCCATTAGCGCGAAGTTAACCACGAACATCGGTGGTAAAGTCGCCACGCTCCTGAAGATGCCCAGAGTATGGGCAAAAATTTCGAGTATAAAGAATGCTAAAAATTGATGTTTGAATCCTAAGGCAAAGATCCAATGAGTATACCCAGCGAAAAGTGTGAGAAGTAAAGCCAGTCATCGCATACAACGGACTTTAGGACAATAACATCAACAAAGAGCGGAAAACACGTGCGTGAAATGTTCCCGTCGCTAGAAAGGAATGCCAAGGTAAGCATTATCCGCTAGTTTTTTTGTACAAGTTACTTAGAATCAGCAAGTGAAAATCTGAGAAGTTTCAGATTCTAAACACTCAGATACTTGGAACTTCGTCATCATGGATGGTGTAACAGATAGAATGCTTGAATGGAAATCAGGAGATGTGGGTTCAATTCCTACTCCAGGGCGACATAATTTTCAAGTTTTTTTTATGTTATTAAAATTGTTGATGAACAGTAAATACAAGCAATTTAGCAATGTTTGATTGCTGAATTAACATTTCTGCAATAAGAATCACATACATTAAATTATTAGCTGTAAATTTTCAGCACCTTTTAATGATAAAAACTACTATGTTGATTAATGTGTTTGGCACCAATAAAGCAAAAAAATGAATGAAATATTTCAACATTTTATATACACTGACGGAAAAAAATACCAACACCACGAAAAAATAGTTGTAGAGGAATGAAATGGCGGCAATACATTTGTATAGGTAACATATTTAATAGATTAAGGTTTCAAGATCACAGCTTATTGTAAGCGCGAGAAGAGCCATTTTAAATGTGAAATGCTGTTACTTTAATAACTAGTGTAACCGCCAGAATGTTGAATGCAAGCACGCAAACGTTCATGCATTGTGTCGTACAGGTGCTGGATGTCAGTTTGTGGGATGGAGTTCCATGCCTGTTGCACTTGGTCGGTCAATACAGGGACGGCTAATGCTGGTTGGGGGAGACGCTGGAGTTGTTGTCCAATGATGTCCCATACGTGCTCGATTGGTGAAAGATCTGGTGATCTAGCAGGCCACGACAACATGTCGACACTCTGTAGAGCACGTTGGGTTGCAACAGCGGTATGCGGGCGAGCGTTATCCTGTTGGAAAACACCCCTGGAATGCTGTTCATGAATGGCAGCACAACAGGTTGAATCACCAGACCGACGTACAACTGTGCCGTCAGGGTGCGTGGGATAATCATGAGAGTGCTCCTGCTGTCATAGGAAATTGCTCCCCAGACCATAACTCCAGGTGTAGGTCCAGTGTGTCTCGGCCGCAGACAGGTGGGTTGCAGGCGCTCACCTGGCCTCCTTTTAACCAACACACGGCCATCACTGGCACCCAGGCAGAACCGGCTTTCAGCAGAAAACACAACAGATCTCCACTCCGTCCTCCAATGAGCTCTAGCTTGACACCACTGACGTCGCAAACAGCAATGGTTTGGAGCAAGTGGAATGCACGCTACAGGGCATCTGGCTCGGAGCTGTCCTTCAAGTAACCAATTTGTAACAGTTCGTTGTGTCACTGTGGTGGCAACTGCAGCTCAAATTGCTGCCGCAGACGCGGGTATGATGCGCCACGGCCATACACCATACACGGCGGTCTTCCCTCTCAGTAGTGCCACGTGGCCGGCCGGAACCTGGTCTTCTTGAGGCAGTACCTTCCCTTGACCACCGCTGCCAACAATCATGCACAGTGGCTACATTCCTGCCAAGTCGTTCTGCAATATTGCGGGAAAAAAATCCACCTTCTCGTAGCCCTATTACACGACCTCATTCAAACTCCGTGAGCTGTTGATAATGGCTTCTTCGTCATCTTAAAGGCATTCTTAACTAACATCAACACCCTACGTCGAATCTCAACGATAACTAACGCTCACGAACGTTACAGCGTGTATTTACAGCAAACCTGCTTTGCGTGTTCCGAGGGCCGTTACTAGCACCACACGTATGCGCCGAGCGCGAAATTTGCATAGACGTCATCTTACAGATGTACTCTCACCGCCTATCAACTATCGTTTATCTAACACAAACCCTTCTTGGTGTTGGGATTTTTTTCCCCATCAGTGTAATAACTAAAATGTGCTTAACATTTCTTTATGCCCAACGTTTATGCATTTACTTCGTTTTACAAATTTTAAAATGGCAACAGATAATTTATTAATTTATTTAAAAACTGCATAAGAAGTAACTTTTTGAAAAAAATTACAAAGTTAAAAGGTGGGATGCTATCAGCCCTGCAATTTAAAGATTAGATAGCCTACTTAGTGTGGGCGCACGCATGCACACACACACACTGGTAGTCACATAAATTGTTCCTACCTTCCAAAAAAAAAAAACCCGCCTGGAACAGAAAAAATAAAAAGTACAACCCCCCAAAAGCTTTGCATAGGTCAGCTCAAATCCTGAAGCAGCATAGAAGCATGAAACTAATTCTTCCTCATGTTTCACACTGTACGAAAAAGACCATGTATGATCTCCCAACCACCTCCTTTCACACAAGGAATTTTTCTGACAAGGAAAACATTTCCTACCAATTTTTACTCCTACCAACCTACGGTCAAGTCATCCAAACTACCCCTTCAAAACTGTCATCACACCTCACGAACATAACTAATGTGTTTAAGTGGCAAATGACATTGCTCTGAAGCATGAGAAGAATTTAACATGGAAAACATAACTTATGCTGAAAATAACACTGACTAGGTGAGACAAGTACAAAATTAGAAAACTTCTTGGAAACAGTTATAGAGTTTCACAAGGTATGAAAGCAACAAAAGATCATTAAAAATGCCATGAAAAGCAAGATTATACACCAACCTTTGGCCTAGTATCAACTACATACAAAATCTTTGAGTTAGGACTATTTTTGAGAATACAGTTCAGCAGCTGTTCATCTTCAACACATCTCGCTTTCAAACCAGAGAGTGGTTGACTACATCTGCATATTGCCGCCTGAAAAAGCAGTATACATTAATATAATAAACATAAATATCTAGCATACGAGAAAAACCAATATTAGCAATTTGTGATTTAATGTTGAATGTTATGCTGTTGCATTAAGACAAATTGTGTTCTCTAATAGCATTATCCAATACAGTTCACAATGAAGTACATCTGACACCATAGTTCTAATAGAATTCACATGAACATTTTCAATCTTGGATGGTCAAGTCATCCAAACTACCCCTTTAAAACTGCAGAATATAATCCAGGAACTAGCTGACAAGAGTTAAGAAATGGGATTAAAGATAACTTATAGAAAACAAAAACTGATGTAAAATGCTTCGAGTACAACAGCAAATTTATCGCTGTCTTTAACTTCTGTTCAACATGTACAAACTAACCTTTGTCACAGTGCGGCCGTGCTCATCTGCCATGTCCATCCGCGAGCAATTAGCTGGTTCAATATACTAATAAAAAAGATGACGATGATGGGCAAAACACATAACAATAATAACAAATAAAGGTAACTTCATCACGCTAGTTACGTTACATGAAAAAAACTTTTACAAGAAAGTTCGTAAGTTGGGAGCTTTCAACCTTATCTTAGGTCTTCATCACGCCAATGGAGGACTCAGATTGTTGCCAGATTCTACATTTGAATGTTTTCTATTTTTGTTGCTAAAACTTAGAATTGATCTCCAGATCATCGGGATGTCGAGAGGAGATTCGGAATTGCAAGTCATTGAGTTGAAAATAATTTCCAGGCTTTCACGGTAACAGAGGGCAAAACGATTGTCAAAAGAAGCAATTTGGTTTGCTTCGCTTTAACCAGGAACTGCAGATGTGTCTTCCATTGTCAAAATAGACAAGGCTGTATTAGGATCGGCTTTCAAAACATCTTTTTATATTCTAAAATTCTGTGGTTAATGCTCCTGTATGTGCTTCCAATGTATAAGTTATCACCTGTTGAAGAAGAGATAGGAATGCAGTAAACTCCTGGGAGGTCCAGATTTCCAACTTTTCCCCTATCCCTTTGCAGACGTTTCAATATGTTTGGGGTGGATTTAATGGCAACATGGTAACCAAAACTTCTAAAAAGAATCTGTAAATTATAAGCATAGGAAGGATGGTAAGGAACAGAACCAGAGAATTTCAGGTTTTCTTTCTATTGCGGAAGGAGGCATTCAGTTTTCGAATTGTTTTAATATTTCTTTAAGAGGGAGTTGACTGTAAGAGCAGGGAAACCATGAGAGAGGGCTATTGTAGAAATTTTGGAGAATTCTTCTTGAAGAGAAAGTTGGTTGTTGCAAATGATATGAGCCCTGTGGATGTAAGACTTCAATGCTGCAAGCTTGTAGAGATGCAGAGTGAAAGATTTGTAGGGAATGATGTTAGTAGCCGCAGAAGGTTTACGATAGATGGAACGAGTGATGGAGAGATCCGAGTTTCTGCAGATGGATACATCCAGGAAATCAATTTTGTTGTTTACTTCCTTAGATATAGTGAGATTAATGGAAGGAAATTTTTCCGTAATGAAGTTTATCAGTGTCTGTAATTCAGACTCTGTATGTGGCCAGCTAATGAAAATGTCATCTACATATCTTAACCACAAGGAAGGTTGAAAAGGGTGGTGAGGAATGATGGAAACTTCAATATGTTGCATGTAGATTTCTGCAAGAAGAGGGGAAAGAGGTGAGCCCATGGGGAGACCAGATTGTTGCTTGTACATACTTTTGTTAAAAACAAAACAACTGTGTTGATGAATAGTGTGGAAACAATCATAAAGATCTTTGATAAGAGTACCGGGTGGTTCAAAATGAAGAATCAATATCTTCATGAGGAGCATGTTGAAGAGTTTCCTTCTTAGATAATCTGTCAACTGAGTTTTTGAGTGAGTTGGTGGTGTCTGACCGCAGAGGAATGCAGTTAGCACAAGTAAGAAATGAAACATCTTGAAACTTCTACAAAGAGATAGGGACAAAGTTGAAAATATGGACCTCCCAGGAGTTTACTGCATTCCAATCTCTTCAAAAGGTGGTAATTTATACATTGGAAGCACATACAGGAGCATTAACCACAGAATTTTAGAACATAAAAAAGATGTTTTGAAAGCCAATCGTAATACAACCTTGTCTATTTTGACAATGAAAGACATCGGCAGTTCCCTCTGGAATGAAGCAAAACGAATTGCTTCTTTTGTCAATCATTTTGCCCTCCGTTACAGTGAAAGCCTGGAAATTATTTTCAACTCAACGACTTGCAATTCCAAATCTCCTCTCTACATCCCGATGATCTGGAGATCAATTCTAAGTTTTGGCGACAAAAATAGAAAAATTCAAATGTAGAATCTGGCAACAATCTTAGTCCTCCATTGGCGTGATGAAGACGTAAGGTAAGGTCGAAAGCTCCCAACTTACGAACTTTCTTGTAAAAGTTTTTTTCATGTAATGTAACTAGCGTGATCAAGTTACCTTTATTTGTTATTATTGTTAAGTGTTTTGTCCATCATCGTCATATTTCAAAGCTACGCAACTTCCGGGCATTTTATTTTGGACTGGACGAAAGATTGGATTTATTTCCGGATACTTCGGACCAAAGTTACTAATTCTCTTTGTAGTCTACGTTTTCTTGCTTCCTGCACATCTTCAGGCATTCTCCCCAAGCTTTTCAGATCTGCAAACCCATTTTCAAAGGATGTTGCCGTGCTTTTACTACAGCAGACCCAGCCATAACCTCCTATCTGCCGCTTGCCATAACATCCTATCTGCTGCTATCCGTGACCTCCGTTTCTCCACAGCTAAAACTGAACTTTCTTGCTACATTAGCTACCAATCACTTGCTGCTACCACTCATCCTGCTTTGCTTGATATTTTTATGGTTCGTATCACCCAAACCCTTTCAACAATAGAAGTTAATGAATAAGCTCGCCTTTCAAAGAAATTTATAATTTTCTTCTTTCCAAGCAAAAAAGTCAAGCTACATCTACTCCGTCTTCAGCCTCTACTGACAAGCCAAAGTATGTAAATCTTTCTTCTGCTACTATTTCTCCTAGCTTGGATAAATTCTTATCATTAGGCCTCAAATTTTCACCAGCCCTTCCTATCAATCTTTCACAAACTGTTTCTCTTATAGAATCAGCCATCCACAGAACTGAGACTGTTCACCAACCTATCCTCCACGCCAATGCTGCTGTTATCTTATCCAAGCAAAATTCTGTGCCAATCAAGTACTCTTCTTCTTGTCTGAAAGAATTCAGGTCATTTATTCAAGAAAATGACCTTGCCATATGCAAAGCAGATAAAGTTGGTTGCCTAGTCATCACTGGTAAAGAAATACTAAACCAAAAAGTGCATTCATTTCTTACTTCTGCTAACTGCATCACTCTGCAGTCAGACACCACCAACTCACTCAAAAACTCAGTTGACAGATTATCTAAGAAAGAAACTCTTCAATCCTTCCTTGGAGATATCTCACCCCCTCCTTACTTTAGGACTCCCAGGCTTTTCCTGCAAGTTAAACTGCAAAAAGCTGGTAACCCCATCAGAACTTTAGTTGAATATTCTTTTTCTCCAGCAGTAAACCTTGAAAAGAAATTGGTCCTCAAATGCAAATCCCTGGCAGCAAACCATCCTCACACTGTTGTCTCTACTTCAGACTTCATCCACAAACTTCCTAATTCCTTTTCTCCTAGTGTAAATCTATATACTCTTGATGTGGAATCTTTGTTCCCCTTTGTACCATATTTTGAGTCCTACATGCTCCTCATGAAGAAATTGATTCTTCATTTTGAACCACCCGGTACTCTTATCAAAGATCTTAATGATTGTTTCCACACTATTCATCAACACAGTTGTTTTGTTTTTAACAAAATTGTGTACAAGCAACAATCTGGACTCCCCATGGGCTCACCTCTTTCCCCTCTTCTTGCAGAAATTTTCATGCAACATATTGAAGTTTCCATCATTCCTCACCACCCTTTTCAACTTTCCCTGTGGTTAAGATATGTAGATGGCATTTTCATTAGCTGGCCACATACAGAGTCTGAATTACAGACACTGATCAACTCCATTATGGAAAAATTTCCTTCCATTAATCTCACTATATCTAAGGAAGTAAACAACAAAATTGATTTCCTGGATGTATTCGTCTGCAGAAACTCTGATCTCTCCATCACTCGTTCCGTCTATCATAAACCTTCTGCGGCCACTAACTTCATTCCCTACAAATCTTTCACTTTGCATCTGTACAAGCTTGCAGCACTGAAGTCTTACATCCACAGGGCTCATGTCATTTGCAACAACCAACTTTCTCTTCAAGAAGAATTCTCCAAAATTTCTACAATAGCCCTCTCTCATGGTTTCCCTGCTCTTACAGTCAACTCCCTCTTAAAGAAATATGAAAACAATTCGAAAATTGAATGCCTCCTTCTGTAAAAGAAAGAAAACCTGAAATTCTTTGGTTCTGTTCCTTAAAATCCTTCCTATGCTTATAATTTACAGATTCTTTAGAAGTTTTGGTTACCATGTTGCCATTATATCCACCCCAAACATCTTGAAACTTCTACAAAAGGATAGGGGAAAAGTTGGAAATCTGGACCTCCCAGAAGTTTACTGCATTTCTATCTCTTCTTCAACAGGTGATAACTTATACATTGGAAGCACATACAGGGGCATTAACCACAGAATTTTAGAACATAAAAAAGATGTTTTGAAAGCCAATCCTAACACAGCCTTGTCCATTTTGACAATGGAAGACACATCTGCAGTTACCCGTTGGAACGAAACAAAACAAATTGCTTCTTTTGACAATCGTTTTGCTCTCCGTTACTGTGAAAGCCTGGAAATTATTTTCAACTCAATGACTTGCAATTCCGAATCTCCTCTCAACATCCCGATGATCTGGAGATCAATTCTAAGTTTTAGCAACAAAAATAGAAAGAATTCAAATGTAAAATCTGGCAACAATCTTAGTCCTCCATTGGCATGATGAAGACCTAAGATAAGGTTGAAAGCTTCCAACTTACGAACTTTCTTGTAAAAGTTTTTTTCATGTAACGTAACTAGCGTGATCAAGTTACCTTTATTTGATAACAAAGAACAACAATAATAGTATTTAAGTTTTTACCCTTTTTTTTATCCTTGTTGTTATTCACATTGGTAGTTGTTCCTCTTCCATTATGCATTTTCAGTATACAGTAGCGAACAAAAGTATTTGGCGAAACACTTTTTCGACCATAATTTTTTTTCTGCTGGACCAAATTGGGTCATTTTGGGATATGATGTGTGTTAATTCGTGGGTTAAAATGCCGCATAGTTTGTATTTCGCTCAGAGCGAATTTGTCATTCGAAATGGGTCATATTCAAGAGTCGCCAATTATTACCCATTTGTTTACTGCATGTATTAATGTTTTTCTTGTGATTTTTGTGGGTTTTGTGATGTGTAGTGTGATAATAAGTCAATCTTAGGTTTTCAGAAATGGATAAAAAGGCGAAGATCCCTGTTGGAGCTCGCCAGGCAGCCGTGAACATGATGGAATCCAGAAATGCGAGTCATCGACATTGCAAGGGCCCTGAAGATCTAACACCAGTCCATTTCAGCTATCTTGCAACGTTATAAGAAGACTGGGACAGTCGAGAACAGTCCGCGATGTGGTAGGCCTCGTTTCACTACGTTGCGTCAGGATAGACGCATCCTCCGTCGATCTCGTGCTGATCCCACCTTGACTGCTGTGAACATGATGCCCCGCCAAGAAACCACTCATCGGAGTCAAGAATTGACGAGCTAGAGTCGCGTTCGCATGCCGTCATCGACACTGGACCGCGGCGGACTGGAGTAAGGTGCTTTTCACAGACGAGAGCAAGTTAAACTTGTTCGGAAGTGATGGCATCCGATACGTACGACGTCCGTGTGGCCAGAGATTCAATCCCCAGTTCATTCAGCTGACTGTCAAGCACGGAAGAGGATTGCTCATGGTTTACGGCGCCTTCTCTCACAATGGAATGAGCCCCATCATCAAGATTGACGGAATAATGACCGGCCAGAGCTACACGAACATGCTCATCAACAATGTCTTCCCATGGGCAAACCAGAACATGCCACCTGGATGGATCATGCAGCAAGACAACGACCCAAAGCACACCTCCAGAGTAGTGAAGGCAGCTTTCCAGCAGCAACAGGTCACACTTCTAGACTAGCCAAGCCAATCTCCAGACCTCAACCCCATCAAGCACATGTGGGAGGAGCAGGAGAGACGATGTGCGAAGAAAACCTGCCGGAATAGGGCCCAGAAGTTCAACCAGCTGTCTGCAGAATGGGCGCGAATTCCGCAGGTCACCGTCGAGAAGCTAGTGGACTCTATGTTGGCCCATTGTGCAGCTGTTATTAAGTCTCGTGGTTATCCCACTAAGTATTAGTTATTGTTTTGTCGCTTTCTCGTACTTGTTTTCTGTTATCGTTGCATTAAATGAATGTGATACACACCTACTTTGTTGGTCAATTTGTATGATCTTTGCGATTAAGCTTGGTACCTGATCTGTGTTAAGGTTTCCGATCCATCTGCATATGGGTTATGTTTACAACTGAATAACACATATCATATCCCAAAATGACCCAATTTGGTCCAGCAGAAAAAATATTATGGTTGAAAAAGTGTTTCGCCAAATACTTTTGTTCGCTACTGTAGGTGCTGCCTCAAACGTGCCATTCTTATACCTGGTAATCGTGTAATATGACGGACACAGCAGGTGGATGGGACAATGATATTAATCAAGACATGAAGCAATTCAAAAAATATATCAAATTAAATAATGAAGTTGATCATTTAGATATTTTGAAGCAATATAAAGGTAATGATGTGATTCTGAAGTACTTATAGATACATACAAAGCCTATTAACTTTAGAGATAAAAAATATATAAAAAACTGCAGAAATTAAAAGATTAAGGCAAGAAATAAGGAAAAAATGAAAAACCATTGATTTCCTGTCTAAAAAAATACACCGATGTTATGATAACTTGAGAAGTAAATAAACTGATCGTGATATGGACTTGGCAATCTGCAAGATTCATATCCTTTTAGAAAAAGACTAGGATTAATAGAGCATGACGTTTAAAAAAATTGCGTGCTCTATATTCAGAAATTCCATGACAGGAAAGAGATGGGCGTACGTGAACCAACTTATTGCAATATTTCTAATGTTACATTAACCCAATTACAAACAACAGCATTAAATGCTAGAACAAAATATGCCTACCCAGAAAAGTTAAAAAAAAAAATGGAACAATTACTACAACAAATTGAAGAAGTGCTTACCCACCTACCAGAACCTATAAAAGAACCTAAAAGAAGTAAAATAAACAATATAATGGCAAAAATTATGATTAATGAAGCTCATAATAAACCTAACCGGATTACTTATGAAAGACAAGCACTACTAGATTTGAGAAATAATCCACATTTAAAAATGATTAATTCAGATAAAACCAACCAGCTTATCATGAAAGAAATACGGGATTACGCCATACAATACAAATTTTTGAAGATGACAATCCGATTTTGGTGTAGTGGGTAGCATACCCGGGCATTTTCTGGGAGACGCAGGTTCAAGTCCTGCTGCAGGACGATGAAAAATTTCAAGTTTTCGGATATTATCTGACTTACCATCCTTGTCACATTTACGCCAAAAATCGGATTGTCATGTTCAAAAATTTGTATTGTATGGCATAATCCCGTATTTCTTTCACGATTTATCTGCTTCTCCGGGCAAACACGGGATAAGATTCTTAACCTCCAGATTCGCTAAACATGAATGCCGGTTGCTTCGACTAGCGAATCTTGTGATGGTTAAATTCAAATTGATCGGAAACTTGAAACTTGGTCGTTCTGGGTAGTGTGGTGGTTAGCATACCCGGGCGTTTTCTGGGAGACGCAGGTTCGATTCCCGCTCCAGGACGATGAAAAATTTCAAGTTTTCGGATATTATCTGACTTACCCTCCTTTGTCACATTTACGTTAAAAATCGGATTGTCATCTTCAACAACCAGCTTATGATTATGAATATGTCTGACTACAACAAAATGATGTTAGAAGCAATTACTAAATTAAATGTAGTTCAAGCTGAAAAAACAACAACAACAGACCGAATTATTCGAAAATTGGCAGAATTTAAAAACCACAGCTACCTACCTGAAGCAGTTAAGAAAAAGGCATACCTCCTTCAGTAGATGCTGAGGTACCAAATACCTTTGGTAAATTAAAAACACATATAACAACCCATTAGGCTAACAGTCCCCAAATGTATATCCCCAACCATTAATATAGAAAGAGCTCTGTACAAATTCTTACAACCACTCTACAATAATTATAAATATAAGCTTAATTAACCACAAGATCTCATTAAAGAAATTGATAATTTTAATAAAGTTCAAAATACAGAAGATTTCATCCTAGCTAGTATTGACATTGTTGCATTGTATCCTAATACATACCAGTGAATACAGCCATTGAACTCATAGAATGTAACCTAGTTAATAATGGATATCCAACCAAAGAAATAGAAGATATTAAAAAGTACTTGCATTTATCAGTGAAAACTTTATCTTTCAAGGTAAAATTTATAAACAACAAAAGGGAGCACCGATGGAGGGTCCCCCTTATCAGGGCTACTTGCTGAGGTATTATTACAGAATATAAATACCAACCAAGTGAAACCAGTTATATTTAGAAGATATGTGGATGCCATCTTTATTGTTTGGGCTGAAGAACTTAAAAAATTACAGCAATTCATAGACATTAATTATACATAATATCTAAGGTGTTTTACCTGAGTCAACGTATTTGTCACATTGTGTGCTCTGTGAGGCGTGCTCCCGGCCCCGAGAGGTCTCTTACGTTATGGACCTTTGGTTAGTTATAAAAATTTTGAGAAATAAAACAGTTAGGTTATATATTTTTAGTTCCACATTCATTCACTTGCACAATCAAACGTTTTAAATTTACTATTAATTAAAAGATTTTAGTAGAAAGAGTTATACTCATCGGGTCAGGAGACTTCTCACGTGGTTCATTCTTCATTGCTACGGCGAGCGCTTTCTGTGGCACCTTTACCGCCATCTTGTGTGTGTAGTTTTGGAGTTGCATGTCGGGAATCGATGGGAAGGTTTACTGCCTGTATGTGTTAGGTGATTTGTTTCCAATTGGAAACAAATCACCAACTCATCCAATAGATGGCGACACATTGGAAACAAATCCCCTAACGCATACAGGCAGCAAACCTTCCCATCGATTCCCAACATGCAACTCCAAAACTACACACACGCGCAAAGAACCCTCGTGTAGAAATAATGGCCTGAAGATGGTGGTAAAGGTGCCGCAGAAAGCACTCGCCGTAGCAACGAAGAACGAACCACGTGCGAGATGTCTCCTGACCCGATGAGTATAACTCTTTCTACTAAAATCTTTTAATTAATAGTAAATTTAAAACGTTTGATTGTACAAGTGAATGAATGTGGAACTGAAAATATATAACCTAACTTTTATTTCTCAAAATTTTTATAACTAACCAAAGGTCCGTAACGTAAAACACCTCTCGGGGCCAGGAGCACGTGCCTCACAGAGCAAACAACGTGACAAATACTTTGACAATATCAGGTAAAATACCTCAGATATTATGTATAATTTAATTAAAAGCATGTTTATAACATAAGACAACCTATAAGGTTGTCTCACGAATTGCATTTTTCGTAATTCATAGACATGTATAACAGTTACTACAAGGCAATTAAAGTAACAACCGGAATAGAGCAAAATAAAAAATTGCCTTTCTTGGATATTTTGATGACTAATAAAAATGAAACAATATCATACCAAGTTTATCGAAAGCCCAATTTCACAGCCAATATCATTCTAGCTGATTCAGTTCATCCGAAGCCCTTCAAAATGGTAGCACTCAGATCATATATAAATCCTGCATATACACACTCTTAAAGCTCAGAAAATTTACAAAAAGAAATAAAATGGATTGAAGAAATCGCACTAACATTTGGCTATAAAAAGGCGGTTATTCAAAACCTAATTCAACAGATAAATAATAAAAATGAAATGCTTTGGCTAGACCAACAGAGAGAGGGAGAGTGATGAAGTATTGTGGTTCATTGCCCTACTACCTGGAAATAAACAGTGCATTAAAGAAAATATGCTTAAAAAATAATTTGGATTTCAGTATATGGGTAAAAGATATCACCTCAACATTAATGTCCTCTCAACAGCTTACCTCAATATTAGGTCAAGCTGGAGTATACTCTATACCAATAACTGATAAGGAGGCACAAGTTATTTCCCAATACATAGATAGTACCAAGAGGAATGTCAGATTGCACCTTAGTGAACATTTCAGTAATTGGAATAAAAATGAAGCTAAAACAGCGCTAATAGATTTTTTGCTTAAATAATACAGCTATTCCCAACTGGGAAGGAACTCAACTAATAGTGCAACAACGGTCATGGAAAACCATTTTAATGTCAGAAGCATTGGTCATATATCATACCTTCCAACACAATTGTAATAGTAATACTCCTACCTTTATTTCTGAAGCATGGAAAAATCTTATGACAGATGACAGATTAAAACAAAAACACAGAAATAATTCCAAGTATAATTGTAGTTTCACCCAATAAATGGTGATATGAGGTTACGCAGAGATAAGGCTCCCTACATGCACAGCGATTAACATCTATACTACAGGAGGACATGTGAAAAGCAATTAGTCAAACCTCTGAAGACACCATAGAAATCACGAGCAAAATGCGTAAGGAGAAGAAGACATTTTAGGCATAAATTATGGGATGTGTGCATGTGGGTTCATTTGCGAGGCACTGTTATGTGCTCTACGAATAGCTGAGATACACGAGTTTGAGAGTATTCGATGGTGAAGATACCGGTTAGATGTTGTGTTTTACATTTTCATTTCAAAGCTCTTTTAAGTCCTAGATATTTCATATTTGAAGAAAATTCCTCTGATGTTTAGTTTATGTTCAGAGATTTTTTTTATGGTGTAGATACAAGTCTGAGGTTCTTTTAACTTCTCATTCTAAATTTTTTTAACACTTCATTGATTTTAACTATGTAACAAAAAATTAAAGACTTGAGAGTGAAGACCATTTTAAACATGATAATATTATTGAATTGGAATTCTTGTACGTCATTGGCATTATGATTATTGGGTATAAGAATGACACATTTGAAACAGCACCTATACTGGAAATACATAATGGAAGAGGAGCAGCTAATGTTGTGAAAAACAAGGATAAAAAAGGGTAAGAACTTAAATACTATTATTGTTGTTCTTTGTTATCAGTATATTGAACCAGCCAATGGCTCACGGATGGACATGGCAGATGAGCACGGCCGCATCATGATGAAAGTTAGTTAGTATGTGTTGAACAAAAGTTAAAGACAGCGATAAACTCGCTGTTATACTTGGATCATTTTTCCCATGTAATATTGAAGTTCAAAAATAAATTTTTTTCATTATGAATGAAAATGATGTTAAATGCTTTTACAAGGACTGAAGATTTAAGGTTTGATACCTACTCTACTTTGGACAACAGATTTCAAGCAAGGGAGAATGAGAAATTTCCATTAGGTAGAAGAAAAGAGCTGAAAATATGTTTGGGTTGTAAACTGAAACTTCCTAAAGAAATATATGAACTCAAAAGCTCAATTCCAGGTAGCTCACAGGAATCAAGCAAATCAGATAATGGTTCATTCTGAGTTCACTAACACAGATATTTTTCCAGAATACCATAATCAATAGCTCCTCATATGGCAAATCCCAGTACAAAAGAAAAGACTTCATCTTCCACCATATGAAAAGTTTCAACTTGAGAAAAAAAAAAAAGACGTAGGAAAACTGATTCTTGCTGCTGCTTAATTTGAAACTTGGGGGGGGGAATGAAGAATTTGAAATTTTAGTTTAGTTAAAAGAAAACTGCAACAAACTACATTATGAAGTGAGCAAATGAGAAGTGCAACCATTCACTAAAGAGAATCTCAAATTTAAAATTTCTTTTGAGGAAGAATTTTATATTAGTACACTGGTGTCCAAAAGTTAAGCATAATAAACAAAGTGTTAAATTACAAAAACGAGAAAGCACAATGAAATAAACTGTTTATTATACATAAATATCTCAGTGAGGAGCTAAACACACTGGACAAGAAATTACGGAATGCTGATTGAAACATGTACATAAGTATAAAGTTGATGGACATAATGAGTTGTATATATATGGAGAAAAACTCCTGTTTTATGATTGTGCATAAAATCGAAATACCAACATTTACCACAATCAAAGGTTTATTATACATCAGCTATAGTTTCGCAGAGTGTTTGGCTCGGCTTCATCAAGATGAATGGAGCGTAAACATTCAAATCATTGTGACATCATCAGAATTCTGATGGTCATGGTTTTTGGTCAGTTGTTACCACGTGCTTGAAAAAAAAAAAGGAGTCGACGTCATGTTGCTTGACAAGCTGTGAAGAATTCCGGTATATGTGAAAAGCTTACAATATATTTAGCTTGATAGCTGAATCAGGTTTATCGATGAGCGTAGTGTTTCCGAACAAAAATTTATGGTTGTTTTCGTGACAATGCTTGGCTATAGACGACTTCTTCAGTTCACAGTTCCGTACATAGGTCTTGTGTTCCTTCACATGGAAATTTAAAGCCCTGCAGGTCTGTCCTATATATGAAAGTCCACATTCTCAAGGTATCTGATAAATTCACCAGGAATTTTTGCCTTCGACATAATCTTTTGATCCAAAAAATTTATATTTTTTATGAGTTTGAAAATAACTTTGAAATTAAAACTCTTGAGAACTTTTGAAATTCCGAAACAAATCCGTGGAGCAAATGGGATAAATGCCCCATTCTGTTGTATTGGGTGGTCTACCGTAGTGAGTGAGCAGACAGGCTTCGGTTTCCTAAATTTTTGGACAGCTTTGTCTATAATGGACTGGGTATATCCTATGTGTACTGCAATTCATTTAAGCAAATCACGCTCTTTCTGCAAGGAATCCTAAGTTCAGCATATATGCATTGCACGATATACCTATGTGTACAACAGTTTTTGATAAACTGTTGTGCTAAAGGACCCGTCAAGGAATGGTAAGCAGCCATTATTTTTAGTCTCATATGTGAATTGTATATGAGTATCAATTGAATTGATATGTTCAACTAACTTAGGTATTTCTGAATTCATTCCATTCCAGAGAATAAAAGTATCGTCTACATATCAAATCCATAGGTCAAATGTAACAAGCTGAAAGAGTTTGTCCTCAAAGTGACGCATATAGTTTTCGCATAAAATAGGCAACAGTGGGCTACCTATTGCAAGGCCTACCGTCTGTTGGAAAAATCTTCCGCAAAAAGGAAACCGTTTTGTCTGGTACATACTCTCACTAGTCTCAAAATATCTTCTACTTCTGTTTGGATAAAATGATGTTCAGTGAGACTCACTTTCAATGATTCGAGGGCTCCATTCAGTGGGATGCTTGTGAACATGGATTTCCCATTGAAGGATAACATGAATTGATCCTTGTCTGAATATAATTTTAGTCTATAGACAAACTCAATGGAATTTTTTATACAGCTGTTTTGTTCAAAGAAGTCGTTGGGTGGATAGTTTTGAAGATAGAAACTTGGCCAACTTATGTGTAGCTGAGCCGAAAACAATCGTATGTATCTTTGGAAGTGCATAGAAACAAGGACAACGGGCATATGAGGGGCTTTAGATTACTTTTTGAGCTTTGGTCAAGAGTTACACCACTTGATATCAATTTTTGAACTTCTTTTAATTCTAGTTGTAAATGCATTTATGGCACCTCTATTCATAGTGATTGTGGAATAACTTTTTACGGGTCTTATAGAGGTTATTTTTCATGAAAGTTGGTTGTCAAATTTTCGAACTAAAGCCTAGTTCATCATCAGGACTATGTCACTGGAGTAGTTGCTGCCACTCAATTGGAAGAGTCCATCCGCAATTATCGTTAATTGTGGTACTTCTTCTTCTTGCTATTTCGATCCCTTCTTCTAGTTAACGATAATTGCGGATGGACTCTTCCAATTGAGTGGCAGCAACTACTCCAGTGACATAGTCCTGATGACGAACTAGGCTTTAGTTCGAAAATTTGACAACCAACTTTCATGAAAAATAACCTCTATAAGACCCGTAAAAAAGTTATTCCACAATCACTATGAATAGAGGTGCCATAAATGCATTTACAACTAGGATTAAAACCACATACGAGCTGGATATATGGCGAAACATCAAAAAGATAGAAAGGAGTAAGTGCAAAAGCGACAAATGTAAGTCACAACTATATTTTCTTAAGAAATGTAAGAGAGCTAATTTTGTTCCACCTTCTTTGAGACTCACGAAAAACATCGCGGAAAATCTGTAAAGAAATTTTATTAAAAAAATAGAACTAAAAACGGTGAATGGTGCGATTCGTAATAAATTCAAAACTATTGAGCAATGCGAACCAATAGAAGCTCGTATTTGGACCTCTTCATTAGGTGAAATTCCGGAAGCAGAAAAGAAAAATATTGATAATTGGTTAGCTAAAGCAGTGAGAGATAAAAACAAAAAGTTTAAGGAAAAATTGAAGATTAAAGAGAATAAGTGGTTGAATCCAAAGTTAATGTCTACAGCACCTGGCCCACAGTTAATACCATCCCCCACTAACAAACATGTCATAGATCTGACGGAAGAAGGAGTAGATGAAAACCTGATTAATCTCCTCAATAAGGGATATAATTATAACCTTTCCTCCACAACACTTGATAAAAAACATATACTGATTGATTTAGAAAGCATCTGTAGTAAGGTAGAAAGAGAAGATGAAAATACAGCAGTTACTTTAAGGAAATAATTCTCAGACTGTGTCTCAAAATTTGTAAAAAAGCCAGTAAAAGTTGATTACAATTTTAATAGAAATGCCATTGCTGACCTTAAAAAATTCAAAGCCAATGATAAAGTTGTAGCACTGAGAGCAGATAAGAGCAAAGTTTTGGTATTGGTAGAAAAAGAGAAGTATTACAATAAAATGGAAGCTGAATTGAGCAAGCCTTATTATGAAGAACTCAATGGTAACCCTATAGATCAAACTGTCAAAAATCTTAAGAAATTAATCAGCTCTTTAAGAAATAAAAAACAGCTTTATGAGCTCTTCAAAAACTTCTCCAAAATCCAGTCAAGAATTCCACAGATCTATGGTACGATAAAAGTTCACAAAGAAGGCCATCCAGTAAGACCTATAATAGACACTAGAAATTCGCCACTCTCCAACATTAATTATTATTTACTTGGTCACCTCAGAGATATTTTCCCTTCCCCTCCCTAAATACTAAAAAATTCCATGCAGCTAAAAGGAAAACTGGACAACTTGCCAGAATTAATTCATCCAGTAATGGCAAGCCTGGATATAGTCTCTATGTATACCAACATTAACCTGGACCTCCTACTGGAATTCATTGCAGATGACCTTGCGGAAAAAATAGTATTCCATAATCACAATAGAGAAATACTACTTGGCATATATGAACTGCTCCTATTTTCCTTCAAGAATAATTTCTTCCAGTTTGGAAAGAAATATTACAGGCAAACTTCAGGACTTGCAATGGGTTCTCTGCTAGCAAATTATTATATAAGTAAACTAGAGGCAAAAATCCTTATACAACCCTCCTTGTTTGCTCTCTATGTAAGGTACATGGATGATGTCTTAATTATAGTAGATACTGTGAACCAATCTCTACCCTCTCAGATTCTGGAAGAATTTAACTTACTAGAGAATACCTTGCAGTACACCCTGGAACAGGAAAAAGACCATAGCATCAATTACCTAGATTTAACCTTGACCTTAAGAGAGGGGAAAATATTCATTCAGCTTTTTAGAAAACCCACCAACACAGGGAAGATGTTAGACTTCTGCTCATTCCACCCTGATTATATTAAATCGAATACGGCGAGACAATTTTTGGAAAAAATTGAAATCCTGGTCTCTTCAGCTACTCAGAAAGATCTTCACAAAGAAGAATTAAAGGAAATATTAGCAGAAAACAATTACCCCTCCCCATATGTTGAGAAAATATTTAAACAAGTGCCAAAAAAGAAGCAGGAAAAAACCAACTTCATATTCACCAGCAAAATTACGTACCACAAGGGACTTTTCGAGAAACTGAAAAAGATCGGAGCAAAATATAATATCAGGCTAGCTCCAGATCTTAGTAACAAAATAAAGAAATTCCTGCCAGCTTTAAAGCAGAAAGAATTGGACATCCAATTGCAGGAAGAAGTAATTTACTGCATCGACTGTAACTGCGGACTCAGCTATATAGGAGAAACAGGGAGAAGTATTAAGGTCTGAATGAAAGAACACCAAGCAGCTATTAGGAACATTGGGAACAAAACAGGGCTAGACAGACATATACAAGCAAGTGGACATTCCATAAATTGGGACTCAGTGAAAATAATCGCCCACCAGTCAAACTTAGTAAAGAGGAAACTAGAAGAAGGGATCGAAATAGCAAGAAGAAGAAGTACCACAATTAACGATAATTGCGGATGGACTCTTCCAATTGAGTGGCAGCAACTACTCCAGTGACATAGTCCTGATGACGAACTAGGCTTTAGTTCGAAAATTTGACAACCAACTTTGATGAAAAATAAATTCTATAAGACCCGTAAAAAAGTTATTCCACAATTCTTTTAATTGTTTCTCCGATGGATCATTTTTTATTTCTTTATAGGGTCCTTTGGAAATAAGTTTTTAGACTTCTGTCTCATAATGTTTTTTGTCCAGAAATAACTTGTCCTCCTTTATCTGCTTTAGTAATGATAATGTCACAATTTGACTAATTCTTTTAGAGCATTATATTCTTCCTTGTTGAGATTGGGTTTAAATGGTGGAAAGGACTTTGATGATATTATCTGGCTGACACAATGTCCAATTGTTTCTTTTTGATCAATGTTTAGATTGCTTTTTCAGTGATGGAAAGTTGCAAAACCATTTTTGGAGCAGCAAAATGCATTTTTGGAGCAGGTAAAATACATTTATTGAGCAGCAAAATGCATTTTTGGAGCAGGTAAAATACATTTTTGGAGCAGCAAAATGCGTTTTTGGAGCAGGTGAAATACATTTTTGGAGCAGCAAAATGCATTTTTGGAGCAGGTAAAATATATTTTTAGAGCAGGTAAAATATATTTTTAGAGCAGGTAAAATACATTTTTGGAGCAGCAAAATGTGTTTTTGGAGCAGGTGAAACACATTTTTGGAGCAACAAAATGAATTTTTGGAGCAGATAAAATACATTTTTGGTGTAAGAAAACATTTTTTAGAGCAAGTAAAATATTAGTAGATAGAACAAACTCTTAAGCAAAAAATGTTTTGGAAATAGATGCACCCAACTCAAATTTAAAACATCTTGCATTGAAATACACATACACATATGCAAACATTTTGGTTTTCAAATAAATCAAATAATTTGTAACCATAGCATATTATTAATCACTTATTTTACAAAAAATGTTACTTTTTCGCTGCTTTTCTCAATATTTAATAGCTCACTTCTATTCTTTTCTATTTTTTTAAGATAGTTAGCAATGTTTTTTTTTCTTCTTCTTTTAATAGTATCTGTCCACTTTCTATTGCACTCATTTTTTTTTTTTTTTTTATGTCACATTCAAAGTTCATCTCAGCATTGTTTAACATTTTATGAGGGAATCCAACTGCTGCAAATGTTCAGCTTCTTCCCATTTCAAATCACCTTGTGAACATTCCATTTCTTCTCTTTTTTGCTTGTTTTGCTGCATTTTTCCAGCACTAATCTGCTCTTGATATTTTTTCCAGGATTCTATATAAGCTGTCAGAAGTTTTTTGGTTACATTAATTTTACTCACATCTCCATTTAATCTTTTGACATGATCTTTGTGCTTCTTGCTCTCCGCACGACGCCTAGAATTGCGGCCACCTTGCGACAGGCTAAAATCGCAGCCACGTGGCTTATAAAACGTGATTCAGCAAAACTTTAGATGCTTCATAAAAAGGCCATTCTTTACTATACATACCGCGATGCACTTGATGATAAGTTTTATCTGACTTCGTTTTTTCTGTTGTCATAGCTGTTTCACTGCTAAGTTTCGTTTCGTTTCGTTTTAATCTAAATTAACCCTTTCCACTCAAATAACTTTTCACATATACTCACACAGAACTCGCATTTTTTTTTTTTCTGCAGTAGAAGCCACAACTTAGCAGTGAAAGCTCAGCTTTAGCTCGCCAGCCCTGACACACGAGCTATAGAGGCATCATCAGCATGGCGGCTGACACCCGACCTATTCGGCAAAAAAGAAATGTCTCGCGAGCGTCTGCATGCGAGCTATAGAGGCTTCATAGACGTGGCGGATGACACCCGACCTATTCATGCGAGCCGTAGAGGCGTCATCAGCATGACGGGTGACACCCAACATGCAGATGTTTCTTTTTCTTTATCCTGCAAAAAGAAACTTCTCGCGAGCCTCGACATGCGAGCTATAGAGGCGTCATCGGCATGGATGGTGCCATCCAAAACGTGCGATATTCTGCGAAAAAGAAATGTCTCGCAAGCCCCGACCCACGAGCTATAGAGGCGTAACGAACGCAGCGGATGACACCCGACACGCAAGCTATTCAGGGAAAACAAAATGTCTCGCAAGCGCCAACATGCGCGATATAGAGGCATCATTGGCATGGAGGGTGACACCCGACATTTTCGGCGAAAAAGAAATGTCTCTTAAGCCCCGACATACGAGTTATAGAGGCGTCATAGGCGTCGCAGATATCACGCGAGCTATTCGGTGAAAACGAAATTCCTCGCGAGCACGACTGCGAGCCATGTCATCGGCATGGCTGGTGACACCCGACAACGTTTCTTTTTCTTTATCCGGTGAAAAAGAAACGCCTCGCAAGCCACGAGCTATAGAGGCGTAATGAGCGCGGCGGATGACACCCGACACGCAAGCTATTCGGCGAAAAAGAAATGTCTCGTGAGCGCCAACATGCGAGATATGGGGGCATCATTGCCATGGCAGGTGACACCAGACATATTCGGCGAAAAATAAATGTCTCGCAAGAAGCCCTGACATACAAGCTATAGAGGCATCATAGATGTGACGGTTGACATCTGACCTATTTGGCGAAAAAGAAATTCCTCGCGAGCGGCGACATCCGAGCTATAGAGGCGTCATCATAGGCGTCGCGGATAACACATGAACTATTCGGTGAAAACAAAATTCCTCGCAAGCACCGACATGCGGGCCATAGAGGCGTGATCGGCATGGCGGGTGACACCCGACAAGCAGATGACGTTTCTTTTTCTTTATCCGGTGAAAAAGAAACGTCTCGCGAACCACGACATGCGAGCTATAGGGGCGTCATCGGCGTGGCGAGTGACACCCGACCTATTCGATAAAAAAGAAATGTCTCGCGACCACCGACATGCAAGCTATAGAGGCATCATCGGAGTGGTGGGAGAGCTATTCGGCGATTTTGTAATGTCGGGTGTCACCCGACAGTCGAGTGGAAAGGGTTAAAACGTTTGCACCAAATTTTTTACAAGCACAAAGCCACATGCAACCAATGTAAAGAGTTGGCAAAAGGCGCTGAGCTGAGTTCCCTCTCTACTTTTGCGCAAGGTACTGTAAGGGGAATCACGTGACAAACTCCACCTCTGTTGGCGGGGGAAATCAGAACATCGAAGGCGCATAAGAGACTATCTGTAAAGTGTGTTTTTTCGACCAAAAGAAGGTTAAAAAAAATAGAAATTGCGTGCAGGGATCTTGCGAGGGCTTTTCCGTAGTTTTTTCGGGTGACTTCCATAAAACCGTAAGATAGAGTGAAAATCCGTAAAAGTTGGCATCTCTGAATACCTATAAAACTTTTAGAAACAGAACCATTGTTTTCTGCCACGGGAGAGCCATTTTCAGTCGTCCTCCGCGTCAATGAAATAGCTAATGACTGACCTTACGCTGTATTTACATAATCGTGCACCTCGCCCGGGACGAAATAACTGTGCTATCCCAAAGAGCAGGAAACGATATATAAACAATCTCAATTGCACAGCACTTCGAAAGACCACCAAACTATCAGTAAACAATCTTCATGAGGATTTCCTAACGTACAGCATCGTTTCTCCTACATCCACGTGACTACAACAAAACTCCTCTCCATAAGCAAAAACAATTTAATTTCCTACATCGCAAAGATCGTTGTTTTTTAGTCACTTTTGCTGAAAAACCAACGAATTAGAAGGTAGGTGAAAAACATTCCGAAATTTTGGGATTGGCGGTATGGTACGTGTTGATTAAGCATCGTTTTCACCAAATTACGCGTAGACCTTAAAAAAGTGTCATTTGATTCGACGTTTAAAACAGCATTTTTTGCCGTGAAAACATTTTTTTCTCTCGGCAATTTTTGTTGTGGATTGCCGTTTCGGAGCAGTTGGGCGCAAATATTAAAAATGTTCATAATTTGTAGCAGTTTGGCGCAAGATAATGAAATTGGCGCAGTTCGGTGCAAACTTTTCATCACTGCTTTTTATCAGACTCCTCAACTGATATAACGATACTGGATACTGGTACCTTTTTCAAATCGCAAAATTTGAATTGTAACATAAAATCCTTTTTTGAATTTCACTTGTCTTAAAACAAGAGAGGTTAGATATTACTTCATTATCTGTAAAGGAATCCTGAGTTTGCACAGCAGAATTTTCTTTATTGTTGTTATTCGTTAGTTTTTCAAATTTTCATTCTAATGTCATTTTATGAATAAACGACATATTGTAACTCCTAGACCAAGTTTTGCCGTCCAGGTAAGAAAAATCTGGTAACCTTTTAGTCAGAAAAAGATGTAGGTCATACAGTTTGACCTCAACATTTGCAATATTTTTTCTCGTATCTTTAATAATAGCTCTTAATAATGCAAATGAAGCATTACATATGGCTTTCTTGATATTATGGGATGTTCATAAGTTGCATTTCACAGATATAAAATTTGGTAATATCTGGCATCTCTTACATCGAAGCCAGAAGTTTAAGTGGTTCAGTAATCTGAACTTCTTTATCCTCAGCTTCGAAAAACAGTCGATGGTCGCAGACAGTGAGTTCGTCATAATCAAGATTAGGAACCGAGATGTTATGTTCCTGAATAGTCGATATCGATATTAAATAAGTCCACAAAAACAGAAGCGCAGTCTCCTGTTGTAAGATATCTCAATATACATATGCACCAAATTGAAGTCATAGGTCCAGTCGACACCTAAAATTATATATAATTTATGATTACAAACTTGTGGTGTTGAGATAAAATAAAAATACCAATGTTTACCACAATCAAAGGTTTATTATACGTCGATTATAGTTTCGCAGAGCGTTTGGCTCGGCTTCATCAGAACGAATGGAGCGTAAACATTCAACTCATTGTGAAATCATTAGAATTCTGATGGTCACGGTTTTTGGTGAAACAACTAGAGACAGTAATATAATATATTGCTTCTCTTCCGTTTTTGTGGACTTATTTAATACCGATATTGACTATTCAGGAACATAACATCTCAATTCCTAATCTTGATTATCACAAACTCACTATCTGAAACCATCAACTATTTTTTGAAGCTAAGGATAAAGAAGTTCAGATTACTGAACCACCTAAACTTCTTGCTTTGATGTAAGAGATGCCAGATATTACCAAATTTTATATCTGTAAAATGCAACTTAGGAACATCCCATAACGTCAAGAAAGCCATATGTAATGCTTCATTTGCACTATTCAGAGCTATTATTAAAGATACAAGAAAAAATATTGCAAATGTTGAGGTCAAACTGTATGACCTACATCTTTTTCTGACTAAAATGTTACCAGATTTTTCTGACCTGGATGGCAAAACTTGGTCTAGGAGTTACAATATATCGTTTACACATAAAATGACATTAGAATGAAAATTTGAAAAACTATCGAATGACAACAACAATAAAGAAAATTCTGCTGCACAAATTCAGGATGCCTTTACGGATAAAATGAAGTAATATCTAACTTCTTCTGTTTTAAGTAGAGTGAAATTCAAAAAAGGATTTTGTTGAAATTCAAATTTTGCAATTTTGAAACAGGTACAAGTATCCAATATCGTTACATCAATTGAGGAGTCTGATAAAAAGCAATCTAAACATTGATCAAAAACAAACAATTGGACATCGTGTCAGCCAGATAATATCATCAAAGTCCTTTCCACCATTTAAACCCAATCTCAACAAGGAAGAATATAATGCTCTAAAAGAATTAGTCAAATCGTGACATTATCATTACTAAAGCACATAAAGGAGGACAAATTATTTCTGGACAAAAAACATTACGAGACATAAGT
Source organism: Macrothele yani (assembly GCA_039090855.1). Taxonomy (NCBI): domain Eukaryota; kingdom Metazoa; phylum Arthropoda; class Arachnida; order Araneae; family Macrothelidae; genus Macrothele; species Macrothele yani. The sequence goes on along the minus strand of CM076995.1, from coordinate 1,013,630 downwards.
CTAAAAACTTATTTCCAAAGGACCCTATAAAGAAATAAAAAATGATCCATCGGAGAAACAATTAAAAAAAGTTCGAAAATTGATAGCAAGTTGTGAAACATTTGACCATAGCTCAAAAAGTCATCTAAAGCCATCATATGCCCTTTGTCCACACTTCCATGCGCATCCGAAGATACATAAAATTGGTCCCATAGTCAGCAATATCGGCTCAGCTACACATAAGTTGGCCAAGTTTCTATCTTCAAAACTATCCACCTTAACGACTTCTTCGAACAAAACAGCTGTAAAAAATTCCATCGAGTTTGTCAATGGACTAAAACGACATTCATATAAGGATGAATACGTGTTTTCCTTCGATGTGAAATCCATGTTCACAAGCATCCCACTGAATGGAGCCCTCGAATCATTGAAAGCGAGTCACACTGAACATCATTTCAGCCAACCGAAAGTAGAAGATATTTTGAGACTAGTGAAAATATGTACCAGACAAAACAATTTCCGTTTTCGTGGAAGATTTTTCCAACAGACGGCTATCGCCTATTTTATGCAAAGTCTATATGCGTCACTTTGAGGACAAACTCTTTCAGCTTGTTACATTTTACCTGTGGATTCGATATGTAGACGATACTTTTGTTCTCTGGAATGGTATGAATTCGGAAATACGTTAGTTGAACTTATCAATTCAATTGATCCTCATAAACAGTTTACATATGAGACTGAAAATAATGGCTGCTTACCATTCCTTGACGTCCAGGTGTAATACTCTGAAAGGTCCTTTAGCACAACAGTTTATCGAAAACCATTTGCTGTTCCCTTACTCCCACATACAAAATCAATTCACCCATGAAAACAAAAATCTCTGCCTTCTACACATACATATTGAGTTGTCGGAAAAGTCACGCTGTATTTCAGCCATATTTTGCAAAGGCCATTTATTGGTAGAAAGAACAAAGATCAATTTAATGATGTAATGCCTGTTTTGTTCGATAACCTTTTGCCATCTTTCAGTAAGCTGCAGAATGCCTCGTTCATAGAAGGACTTGTCTTTTGTGGCGAAAAACTGTACAAGGTGCTGATTTACAGCCTCATCTGAATTGAACGTTATACCACGCAAGGACTGTTAAAGAGAGCGAAACAAGTGGAAGTCTGATGGCCCAAGGTCAGGCTAGTATGCTGGGTGGGGCAACACATCCCACCCAAGCTCCAAATAATTTTTGGCGGGTGATCAAACTTGTGTGTGGTTTCGCTTTGTCATGATGGAACACAACACCTTTACAATGAACGAGCTCTGGACGTTTCTGGATGATGGATTCGTTCAAACTGTCCAATTGCCGACAGTACACATTCGAATTGATTGTTTGGTTCCGTGGTAGGAGCTGAAAAACACGACATCTTTAAAATCTCACAACACCGAGACCAGAACCTTCCGCTGATGAATGTCTGCTTTGGATGTCAAGACTGTTTGCGCAGCACACTGTTGTACACAATCCACCTTTCATCATCAGTTATCAGTCTCTTCAAAAAAGGATCGTTTTCTTCACGTTTAATGAGCATATCGCAGATGTTTATATGCGCCGTCAATTGAGCTGCTTTGAGTTCATGAGGAACCCACACATCGAGCTTGCTTACGTATCCCAGCTTCTTCAGGTGGTCGTGAACGCTTGAATGATGGATGTGCAATGTGTCTGCAATCTCTCGTGTCATGTAATGTGGGTTTGACTCTATGAATGTCTTGATTTGGTCGTCATCAACCTCAGTGGGCCTCCCAGACTAAGGAGCATCATTGAGGTCAAAATCACCTGCACGGAATTTTGCGAGCCACTAACGTTCTTGTAGAGCATTATCACCGTACACTTTACGTAACTTTTCACAAGCTTGACGCGTTCTTCCCTTTACGGAAGTAAAACAGTAAAATATGGTGAAAATGCACAGTTTGGTCTTCCATCTTCAACTTGATGTCAAATCTCCGCAAATCAACCAAATCACTCACTATTCCTTTTAGACTGCAGCTAGAACTGGCACCTGTCGAATGCTATAGCGATAACAGAGCTGTGCATGCCTCTAGTACTTCCAAAACCGCCCAACGACCATCGGGTGGCAAAATACGTCATGACTTTTCCGGCAACCCAATATATCGTGCAATACACATATGCCGAACTGAGGATTCTTCGCAGAAAGAACTTTATTTCCTTAAATGAATTGCAGTACACAGAGGATATTCCCATTTTGTTATAGACAAAGCTGTCCAAAAATTTAGGAAATGGAAGCCTGTCTGCCCACTTAAGCTGGTAGACCACCCAATACGACAGAATTGGGAGGTTATCCCATTTGCTCAAGTTTGCTTCGAAATTTCAAAATATTCTCATACATACATCACTAAGCTGTTCTGAGAGTCAGGTTAGCTCCAAAAATAAATACAAACACCAGATAATTTTTACTTACTGTTGCCGTATCAAACTTCTCCCATTACAGCAATCTTGACATACAACTCTGGCTTCACTGACATCCATCACACGCAGTACACAATATCTTCTATACTTCATACTCATAATCTTTTTCTCATGCAGACACTTCTAAATCTGATCCTCCCATGACTTCCTTGGCCTTCCTATGCCTTTCCTTCCTGCCATTCTCAAGAGTTGTAATTTTAAAGTTATTTTCAAACCCATAAACAAGATAAATTTTTTTGGATCAAAAGATTATGTCGAAGACTTAAATTCCTAGGGAATTTATCACATACCTTGTGGATGTGGAGTTTCATATATAGGACAGACTCACAGGGCTTTAAATTTCCATGTGAAGAAACACAAGATCTACATACAGAACTGTGAAATGAAGATATTTCTATAGCCAAGCATTGTCATGAAAACAACCATAAATTTTTGTTTGGTAACACTACGCTCATTGATAAACCTGATTCAACTATCAAGCTAAATGTATTAGAAGCTTTTCACATATACCAGAACTCTTCACAGCTTGTCAACGACATGATGTCGACTCCATTTCTTTCAAGCGCGTGGAAACAACTTACAAAAAACCGTGACCTTCAGAATTCTGATGATGTGCAATGATTTGAATGTTTACGCTCCATTCGTCCTGATGAAGCTGAGCCAAACGCTCTGTGAAACTATAGTCGATGTATAATAAACCTTTGACTGTGGTAAACATTGGTATTTTTATTTTATCTCAACATCACAAGATGAGTGTTCAAAGCATCTGTAGCATTCTGTATTTCCTTTTACAGGTACTACTATGGGTCATAAAGGTGACATTACTGAGTGGCAAAAGGGAGCCATTGTTTTTGACCAAGAACATGGTTATTCCTTTCAAGAGGTGGCAAAGATTGTTGGACTGTCCGTGTGAACAGCCAGTAGTGTCTATTTCCATTGGAAGAAGTATGGAAACTATCACTGTAGACAGAGCAACTGTGGTAGAAGCTTTATGATGGCAAATTGAGATCACAGGCATTTTGGACAATTAGCAACAGCTGCACGTTTCCAGACTCATCAAGAACTGCTTCAACAGCACAATGCTGAACCCAGTAAACCAGTCTCAGAACGAATACTATGGGGACAACTGCATGGTTTGGGCATTTCCAGTTGTGTTGCACAGATATGTCTAAAGTTAACAACTGTCCAGAAGAAAAGTTGCCTTGCTTGGGCAAAACAGCATCATCATTGGACCATTTAACAGTAGTGGCAAATAATATGGTCTGATGAATCCCGATTCTGTTTGTATTTCAATGACAGTCGCTCCAGGGCCATGCGGAAGGCCAGAAAAGCATTTAACCCAAAATGTGTCCGAAGGGCTGTGCATAAAGAAGGTGGAAGTGTCATGCTTTGGGGCTGTATCTCAAATACTGGAGTTGGACCATTCATTGAGGCCTCTAATCACATGAAATCTTTGAATTATGTGCCACTTTAAATAATGCATTATTGCCATTTATCCAGTTTCTGGAACAAAAAGGACACATAGTGGATCCTGTGTTTCAAGGTGATAACCCTTGTGTTCTTTGAGCTAGAACATGAGAGAGAGAGATGTTTCACATCTCAATTGGCCTGCAAATTCACCCAATCTAAATGTGAATGAAAAATTCTGGGACATGTTAGAAAGGGCCATGTAGAAGAAAAAACAACACCCTGCAAATCTGATGGAATTAAGGGATCTTTTGAGTATGGAGTGGAATAAACTTGATACACATGTGACACTGAGTCATACTGATAGCATGTCAAGCCAAATTAAAGCTGTAATTAAAGCAACTGATGATATAACTCCGTATTAAGGAATAAAAAGTTTACATTCCACAATTTTTTGTCCAATGTGTTTAAATGTGCAGTACAAATTACATTTAAAAAATGATGAACCAGGAAAACATACCAATAGTCCAAAATGGTGAAAACAGCAGTAACTTTCTGGAAGCATTTCATTTTGTACAATGGCATATGCTAAGGCATATGGTGACCTCTTTTAGCAATGCAAGTGTCACACCGATGTCTCATGCTGTCGACAAGGGGAACAAGAAGACTATGGAAACATATCCCACTAATGAACAAGAACAGACTGGAGTTTCTCGAGAATTCTGGCAGTTTTACAATCTGCAATGTGTCGCTCCAATGCATCCCACACATGCTTTAGGTTGGGGTCTGGTGAACATGCTGGACATGGCATATGGTGGATATCTTCACTTTCCAGATAACTGTTGACAATACAAGGTCTCACGTAATCGTTCATGAATAGGAAATCTGGGTTAACAGCACCCCAAAAGAACCTCACATAGGGATCAAGGATTTTGTCACTATATGTCCAACCTGTTAAAGTTCCACCAGAACAGGCATGGAGCTGAGTGCATCTGTCTGACATAATGCCACCTCAGACAAGTACACCAACATCTCTGTAATGGTACATTTCTTGCATGTTTGTGGGGGAATAACGGGTTCCCGGTTCTCTCCAGACGAGAACATGACGGCTGTAACTTTCAGCACTGCACCTGGATTCATCACAGAAAAGGACATTGGCCCATTGACTTTCTTCCCAGTCTGGATGTTGTCTGCACCAGAGTACCTTGGCATTTCTTGCTGACGGAGTGAGTGGGATGCAAACTGCAGGTCTTCTTTCGTATAGTCTTTGTCCTTTGAGCCGTCTGTATATTGTTTGACTTGGAAACAGCTGGTCCCACCAGCCACAGACAGCTCTAAAGCAAGCTCTCTTGCTTTAGAGCTGTTCCTCATTTATATTTGCTTCAATTGAAACAGCTGGTCTACCAACCACAGACAGCTCTAAAAAGCAAGCGCTCTTGTTTTAGAGCTGTTCCTCATTTATATTTGCTTCAATTGAAACAGCTGGTCCACCAGCCACAGACAGCTCTAAAGCAAGCGCTCTTACTTTAGAGCTGTTCCTCATTTATATTTGCTTCAATTGAAACAGCTGGTCCACCAGCCACAGACAGCTCTAAAGCAAGCGCTCTTGCTGACATTGACAAGTTATGTCTCACTATTAGTGCCACATACCCATTATCCTTGGCCGTTGTAATTTGTGGGTGACCTGCCACAGGTTGATGATTAACACATCCAGTTTCCAGATACCTTCTCCAAAGTCTGGATATAATGGATTGCTTCATGCCAGTGGCTCTGGCAACATTACTCCACGTCTGGCCGGATTCCAAACTTCCGATAATCTGACAATGTATAAATATATCCATTTGCCGTCTTTCAGACATACTGTTTTAATAAAAAATTAATTCTACCACTAGCAGAGAGCAATGACGAAATGCCACTTTTCATATTTTTGCAGCTCTTTCTCAACTCCACAAAATATGCTGCTTCACCCTGGTAATTAACACAGCAATCAGACATCTCTGAATTGACTGTATTTCTACTGTTCTCACATAATATCAATCACTCAAAAAACTTGAAAATTTCATTGCCCTGGAGTGGAAATCAAACCCGCATCTCCCGATTACTGTTCAGGCATGCTAACCGTTACACTACCCAGGACGAAGAAGTCCCAAGTATCTGAGTATTAAGAGCATCAGAATATCCTCTGACCAAATCCGTAATCGAAGCAAACTGTGCTGCCATCTAGCATTGTTAAGCATATCACCAGAAGTATGGGATAATTGCAGTAAGTGATGTAAAATTTTTTTGTTGATTGGAGGTTTAACAACCATTGTGAGCAACTCAATGGGCTATAAGCAGTCGCACGTCCCTAATTTAGGGTCACTGGTTCCAGGGAAGGGAGAGAGCCAGTGCCGTAAGACAAACACAACATCCATGCCTCATTGAGATTCGAACCCGGACCCCTTTCGGACGAATGATCAGAGGCCATCGCTTAGACCACTGCGCCACTGTGGCGGCAAAAACTAATTATTGTTGCAATACCTTCTTCAGGACCCCTGCACATCCTGACAAAAATCACCAAACATCGCGGTTGGAGAACATTCCTAAATCTTGAAAAAATATCCGCCATTTTGGAAATTTCGAAAAATTTGCGTTTAGGTGAGAATGATGGGCCATAAAATTATGCTGGTTGCGTTAAATATTTAAAATAGCTTTCTGGAACTTATTTCTATAGTAAAATATTACAAAATTATACATTTTAATCATTGTAATAATAATTTCTGAAAACATGAATACAAACGTCAAATTATACTGAAGTTTCACCTTAAGAACGGTGCAAAAGTCGGTATGCAACAATTTGTCATTACTTTCATAAAATAACATCTGTCTGTAAAAGAAAGGTAATTTTACAGTGTAAAAACAAAAGAATGAACAGTAGGAAAAAGAAATCAAAAGCAATAGATAAAGCAAATTTGCTTTATTTACAAATTATGTACTCATTTCATTTTCTTTTAACGACTTTTTCCATGGAGCCACAGGACCGTTTAGGAACTACTGGAGTGTCTTGGATATCTGTATTATAGTCCTCATCTTCCTCTTCAGAGTGTACTATTGGTTTATTTGTGCACAATTCTCCTGCACATTTTCGACACATTGAGGTGCAGTGGAGCCCTCATTTTCGGCATTCACAGTTCCTGGAGCAGTCACCTTTGCAGCCTCACCATAGGAAGTGCAGCAAATTATTTGGCGCCAGGGGTAAGGTGGATGGAATGAGTACATGCTTTCCCCACTCTATATTCCACCCCCATTCTTGGGGCGGAAGCCGATTTTCCTGCCACTCTTGAACCTGATGGTACACTCGAAGGCTGTGCTGGCGCTCTGGAGCTGAACTTGGAGGAAGACTTGCGATCTGCATGTTGCCAAGACTGTCGCGCAGTTCTCTCTGGCTGTAGACCTTTCTAGCAGTGGTGGATTTCCAGGACATAACATGTATACGGTGTCTTTGGGTTGTGTCAACGCAGCGATGAGTACAAGAAAAACAGTCTGTACCAACTATGATGGTTGCTCTTCCTGACTGCTTCGCTCTTTGCTGTTGCTACAATCAATACCTCCGCATCACGAGTTGCATAAAGTACAAGCAGGTGTGCTTTTCTTAATAAAGTGACAAGAAGTTTTACAAAATTTGATTTATTTTCGGCGTTGGACACAAATTCTTCTTGTGAAGCACACACGGCATTTGATTCAGTTACTTCAAGCTTCGTAGCTTATTTCCCAACAGCTCTTCGTACATTCACGGCATCTTTTGTACTTGGCTCATATCTGTCGAAAACAACAATGACACTGCTTCCATAATGCCTATTTGATGTATTCCAGGTAGGTATTGCACACATTGCCATAAGTTGCAGGGCGGGGCCAATGAACGTGATATAAAAGATCCCCATTATTGAGAACACAGCGGGGATTTTCGGGCAAATTATTGCTCAGCTCGCACACCTTTTCGACAACATATAGGATCTTTGACTTTATTCCCTTGCATAGTCCAAAGTTATCGAACAAAGATTGGGGATACAGCTCTAATTCGTACCACAAGTAGTCTTGAAGATCATTTTCACTTCTTACAACACAGGCAATACAGTGAAATAGTTGGTTTAGGAGGACAACCACAGGAAACTGATCAACCAGCATCATCTTCCCCATGGTGACTAATGTGAACACTTGAATTTTGCATTTAAGGGTCGCATTTTGAAATGTTTTCCCCGACACTTCTCGCAGCAATATCCACAGATGAGTCACAACTTACTTTTTCATTGGCAGTAATTCCCCACGATAGTGAAACGACCTGGCTGAAACAACATTATCCCTTCAACAAGTCTGAAGAGCTCGTTTCACTGTCATGGGGAATTATCGCCAACGAAAAAGTAACTTGTGACTCAGCCATGAAGATAGGTGAGAACGCTGCAAGAAGTGTCATTGGGAAAACATTTCAATATGTGACCCTTGAACGCAAGACCCAAGTGTTCACATTAGTCGCCATGGGCAGTGGTGTTTGCGAGACCAGATAAAATCCCCTGAAAATCTTGCGGGCTTACTAGGGTTTTATGACTTTTAATTCAATGAGTATTTTAAAACCAATTATTATACCTTATATTATAATAACCCAATTGTATTATAATAATTCAAAAATGTATTTACATTTACCTTCTTTTAGCAATATTTAACAATTTTAAACATTTAAATCACAGAATATATTATGAAAAAAAAAATACAATAAACCACAGTCTTAAAAAACAGCTGAATCATTTAAAAAAAAAAATAAAAAAATAAGAGCATCCAGTTTCTTTGTTTCCTTGCAATAAGCTCTGAATCTGCCTTTATTTTGTATTGACTTTCACAATAACTGTTGGAATGGAAAGGTTCTTTTTTCCTTCTTCACATACAGAACTGGAAGGTTCCTCAACACACAGAGATTTGGAAAATCCCTGTTCACATATGGAACTACGAATTTCTTTTTGACATGAACTGGAAGGGATTTCATGAGTTTCTATATTTGAAATAAGCAGATCAGAACTACATTTTTCAGCATTTAAGTCCTCCTGATATGCTCTCCAATTTCTATTGATATTTACAAGTAAATCCTTATTAATTATATCAGTCACAGGATTTTTCGAGCCATATTTTTGGCAAGTTGTTTCTTTGGAAGACATTAAAAGTCATATTTAACAGTTTGCACTGCACCCAATGAATCAATTTTAAGACATGTTCTACTGTCAGTCAGAATATCATCCATTAAGTTGAATTCACTTTCAACTAGTGGGCCATGGAAGCAGGTAAGGCATGCCTTGACTTAATTTTCCTAACATAGGATACTTATTTTCATTTGTAACTTCATCTTTTAAGTAAAAAATTTTAGACCAATATTTGTCTATCGCACATTTAATTTTTTTTTTTATTGGTATCACAACAGTAGAGCATTTCATCAGTAATATCAATGTCACTTTGGTATAATCTTAATTCTGCACACAGTTGTGGTTTTTCAGCCTCAGAAAATATATGAGACAGATAAAAATATAATTTTTCAAATGCTAACATAGTACTAGTTTTACCTCTTAGCTGTGGGTACAATGCTGTAAAACTAATAAGAAATGAATTTCCAACAGGTAATTTTTGTATCATATACTGTGCTGTGTTAGTGTAAGCTTTGACCAAAGAGGTTTTGAATTATTTTACACTATCACATGGTCTTTTGATAATATTTCCATAATGGTGCAAGCTTCTGATCCAATATACAGCAACTTGCTGGGTAAGTGGAAATTAGAGTTACTAGCATCAAGCTTTAACAAATCCTTGTGAAAGACATGCACTTTGAAATAACTTCTTGCTTTATAAAAAAAAAAAAAAAGTAACAAATTTTAACATCAATTTATAAATGCTGGTATGTAACATATGAAGCATTCGTTTTTTGGTTTCAAATAATTTTATGTACACATCAAATTCTGGTAGCACTGCTGTATATAATGCTATTTGCAATAAAGTTTTTTTCTGCAAAACTTTTTTTTTTTTTTTTTTTTTCCCCGAGCTACAGCATTCTTTGTAAGTTTTTAAGTTTTTGGGAATGTAAAGAGGAATGTACTCCATCTACAAGCTCTTTTTGAGAAGATGAAATATTTCTATTATCATACACAGCTTCGACATCAGAAAAATAACACTATCTTTTTTATCCACATAACAAAAATAAAATACTATAAGAGCATTCCACAACTCTTTAATTCTATATAAGACAGTTAAAATATACACCCACCTGTGATCTGGCTTCTTCAAGGGCTTTAGTTTTTTAATTCCAAGCACTGCACATATTTTGAAAAAATTCTCCCTTTTGCTACAGACTTTTCATGTCAAAATAAATATAAAAAATCTTTCAAGTAACTTTCGAAAAACGAAACTTTTTTGGCACAGTTATTTGCTAAATGACAAGTGTCACCATCAATATCTAATAAGTGAGGTGCTTTATTTCTTTTTATTCTAGTTTCAACACCACTTTTCTTTCCCACGCATAGAGTTACACGAATCCATTAAAATACTAGTTACATTTTTCCATGGAATCTGATTTTCTTTAATGGTACTGGCATGACAATTTCTGTATAAACAGCTTGCGCATGGCAAGATTCCAGTTTTAAAGAAGCAAGATGATGAACCACAACCTCACTGTGATCGTCATAGTAAAATTGCACTATCATTGCAAGTATGCTCTCTTTTGCATTGCTAGTACTTTCATCCACATTTAAAGAAAACGTTGTGGTTCTTAAAGTTCTAATTATATTTTCTTCAACTGTTCAGCCAATTCCTTATTTTAACTTGTAACATACGGTAGTTCTCTTCATGGACAGAGATTTCACTTCAGCGCAGTTTGGTCCCGGCTTAATTCTTGACACAGCTCAATCAAATTTGGCGCCAAACTAAAACACAGAATTTTCAGCGATGAATGATGATACTAATACTTCCTGACGAGCTTTTCTTGTCATTATATCAAGTGGTCGATTATCGCTCTCCACCAGATCATCCGTATTCTTTGCACTTGCATAATGACTCAGGGTCATTGAACTTTTAATATGTGTCATAGTTTTTGCACGGTTCATTAAATTAAGGCTTTATAAACTTCACCATATTTCAGTAATGAGTTGCAAAACACACAATAAGCTTGTCCCGCACTATCTATTTTCTTGCACCACGTGCTGACGGTATCGTCATTACTATCAGTGCGTTCAAGTCAATCCCATCGAAAAGAATTCCGGACAGATTCTTCTAATTTGGTTATATCACTGCTAATATCAAGAAATTTCATACTGAAATAATCTAAGCCGCTACTTGATTATCAGCACCTAGCATCTGAACTCTCAACACAGGTCCCTATGGGAGTTCTACTGCGCATACTCACAGACTTCTCACCCACCACTACCGGAAAACACGTGACACGAATGCACAAACCTAGTAATTCATGCTGCAGACATATGACTAATAGGTTCTCGCATTCAAAACCCTACTACAGTAGAATTCGGTGATCCGGGATAGAGCGCAAAAAAAAAAAAAAAAAAAACCGCTGCTTTGACCTTTACGCCTGCTTATTTCACCTTTAGCGAATGGGAAGATCGTTTAAATCAGAGGAGCAAATGCTGCCATCAATGACAGAAGAGGGGATGGTACCGGGAGTGTAGCACAAAGCACATCGAATAAACAACCCAGACAGCCACCGTCAACGGCGAAGGTGTGTGCGAGATTCTTAATGGTTGGCGCCGGTGGTCTTTCTCCCCTTGACACTGTTTATAATGGCTTTTCCCTCTCATTTGTGGCCGGCTTTCAGAGGAGAAAAGAGGTGCATGTGCTAAGCCACCAAGCATTCTCCCCTCCCCCCTTTGCGTCCAAGGAGCCGAACGCTGGTCACCTGGTAATGTTTCATCCATGAATGGTATGCTTTTCTAAATCCCCGGAATTTCAGGGGCGCCTTGTTCAAATTCCCTGCTGGAGCACAAACAGGCCTGCATGGGGAAAACGATGCTGGTTGATCAGTATCCTATGGTTGCCCACCTAAACCAACTATTTCACCGTATTGCCTGTGTTGTAAGAAGTGAAGATGATCTTCAAGACTACTTGTGGTACGAATTAGAGCTGTATTCCCAATCTTTGTTCAATAATGTTGGACTACGCAAGGGAATAAAGTCAAAGATCCTACATGTTGTCGAAAAGGTGTGCAAGCTGAGCAATAATTTGCTTGAAAATCCCCACTCTGTTCTCAATAATGGGGATCTTTTACATCGCGTTCATTGGCCCCGCCCTGCAACCTATGGCGATGTGTGCAATACCTACCTGGAGTACATCAAATAGGCATTATGGAAGCAGTGTCATCATTGTTTTTGGCAGTTATCAGTCAAGTACAAAAGATGCTGTGCATGTACAATGAGCAGTTGGGAATCAGCTGCGAAGCCTGAAGTAACTGAATCAAAGGCTGTGTCCACTGCACAAGAACAGTTTTTGTCCAATGCCAAAAATAAATCAAATTTTGTAAAACTTCTTAGAACTGTATTAAAAAAAGCACACCTGCTTATTCTTCATGCAACTCACGAAGAAGATGTATTGATTGTAGCAACAGCAAAGAGGGAAGCAGAGTCAGGAAGAGCTGCCATCGTAGTCGATGCAGACTTGGATCTTCTTGTACTCATCACTGCAATGACAACCCAAAGACACTATACATGTTAGTTCTGAGAAATTCCACCACTGCTAGAAATATCTACAGCAACAGAGAACTACACGATAATCTTGGCAACATGAAGGACTCCCTGCTCTTCATCCACGTTATGATGGGGTGCGACATAACATCCACGTTTTTCAATAAGGGGTCGATTACCTGCTTCAGTAAACTGCAGAATGACTGAGTTGTAGGCAGTTGTAAGGGTGTTCAATGAACCAATGATGCCACAGGACAGTACTGCAGTAGCAGAGGAGGAAATTTTTTCTCAAATTTCTATTACTCTATTTTGAAGTTAGTAAAGCTTCGGTAAAACACAAATTACTTGTGCTAATTGCATTGTATTGTATTTTTTTTAGTAGAAGCATTTATCATGAAACTATGTGGTGGTAAAACTGCAGATGGACTTGATAAGACGAGGTTCAAAAAATATATCCAAACCGTTGGTAAGAAACTGGCGAACTATGTCATGAACCTTGCAAGTCTTCCTCTCAGTTCAGCTGCAGTGCATCAGCACAGCCTTCGAGTGTACCATCAGGTTCAAGAGTGGCAGGAAAATCACCTTCCGCCCCAAGAATGGGGGTGGAATATAGAGTGGGGAAAGCATGTACTCATTCCATCCACCTTACCCCTGGCGCCAGATAATTTGCTGCATTTCCTACGGTGTGGCTGCAAAAGTGACTGCTCCAGGAACTGTGAATGCCGAAAATGAGGGCTCCACTGCACCTCAGTGTGTCGAAAATGTGCAGGAGAATTGTGCACAAATAAACCAATAGTACACTCTGAAGATGAAGATGACTATAATACAGACATCCATGACACTCCAGTAGTTCCTAAACGGTCCTGCAGCTCCATGGCCAAGAAGTCATTAAAAGAAATGAAATTAGTACATAATTTGTAAATAAAGCAAATTTGCTTTATCTATTGCTTTCTTTTACCTACTGTTCATTCTTTTGTTTTTACACTGTAAAATGACCTTTCTTTTACAGACAGATGTTATTTTATGAAAGTAATGACAAATTGTTGCATACCGACTTTTGTACCATTCTTAAGGTGAAACTTCGGTATAATTTGACATGTTTGTATTCATGTTTTCAGAAATTATTACAATGATTAAAAAGTATAATTTTGTAATATTTTACTATAGAAATAAGTTCCAGCAAGCTATTTTAAATATTTAGCACAACCAGCATAATTTTATGGCCCATCGTTCTCACGTAAACACAATTTTTTCGAAATTTCCAAAATGGCGGACATTTCAAAATTTAGGGATGTTCCCCAACTGCGATTTTTGGTGATTTTTCTCAGGATGTGCAGGGGGTCCTAAGAAAGGTATTACAACAATAATTAGCTTTCCGAAAAAAAAATATTCTGTCACCTGCCGCAATTATCCCATACTAGAAGGGCGTTTGAAGGTACTGCAGCTCAGACGACTAATGGTGCACACGCAGTTCCGACTCTGCAACAATGGGCTGCACAGTGTCTTCTAATAATCATATTTACATCGTGCATTGTGCGAACTTACGAATTGCAACTTATTTCTTCACTCTGCTGACATAAAAATAGGTAAAAAAGCAGATGTGTTGCCTAAATGCTATTTGTCAAAATTTCCAAAATGGCAGATGTTTTTAAAATTTAGGGATGTTCCCCAGCTCTCGTTTTCGATGATTTTTCTCAGGAGATCCCAAGGGATGTATTTGAACAAGAATTAGCTTTCCAAAAAATTTTTCTGTCTTGAGCCGTATTAAGGGGTAATTTTCCTATACTAGTCATTCAGGTATATCATCATCATCATTGTCAACCATTATCAATCCACTGCTGGACGAAGGTCTCCCCAAGTTTCCTCCACAACGGTCTGTCTTGTGCCAGTCTCCTCCATGTCACTCCCGCATATTTACGAATTTCATCCACCCATCTCCCATGTGGTCTTTTTCTGGGTCTTTTCCTGTCCCTTGGAATCCAATCTAAAATTTCGGCTGTCCATCTATGGTCTGTCCTTCTGGCAGTATGTCCAGCCCATTGCCATTTCAGGGATTTAACTCTGATCATGATGTCTTCCACTCTTGTCATTTTTCGGATCCACGAGTTCCTCTTCTTATCTCTCCTGGTTATACCAAGCATGCACCTCTCCATGCTTCTTTGAGTTGTCTGCAGCCTTTGTATGTCTCTTTTAGTTAAGGTCCACGTCTCTGCACCATACGTAAGCACTGGAAGGATGCATTGATCAAACACTTTTCTTTTAAGACATAATGGCATATTGCTCTTGAAAATTATGCTGTTTCTTCCAAAAGCTCTCCAGGCAAGTTTTGTACGCCGATTAATTTCTTCATCAATGTGACCCTCACTTGATATCTGCTGTCCAAGATAAACATACGTATCTGTTATCTCCAGTTTTTCTCCATCAATCGATAAATCTTCATTTCTTGTAAAAGCATTGAACATCACTTTTGTCTTCTGAAAGTTCATTTTTAATCCCACTTCTTTACTCTTGTCAGCAAGTTCCTGGATCATACTCTGCAGCTCTGATGGGGTAGTTGCAAAAATGACTACGTCATCAGCAAAACGAAGGTGGGTTAGATAATCTCCATTAATCTTTATCCCTTTGTTTTCCCAGTTCAGTGATTGAAAGACATTTTCCAATGTAGCATTAAAGAGCTTCGGAGATATGGTGTCACCTTGTCTCACTCATTTTCCAATTTTTATGTGTGTTGTATTTTCAAACAGCCGAATCTTTGCACTTGCATTTTCATAGATGTTATTAATAATATTAATGTATGCATCTTCAATACCGCAGGATTTCAGAGCCGTGGTAACTGCTGATGGTTTCACCGAATCAAAGGCTTTTTCATAATCGATAAAAGCCATGCACAATGGAAGTTCATATTCCCTCGCTCTTTCAATTAGTTCTCTCAGTACGTGGATATGATCTATTGTGCTGTAGCCACTCCTGAATCCAGCTTGTTCTCTCGGTTGAGCCATGTCCAGTGTTACCTTCAAGCGGTGTGAAAGAACTTTAGTGAAGATTTTATAAACCACTGATAGGAGGCTGATAGGTCTGTAGTTCCTGAGATCCTCAATGTCACCTTTTTTATGTAGCAGGATCATTGTAGCATTGTTCCAATCCTCAGGAATCTTCCCTTCATTAAGGCATCGAGTGAAAATTTGGGCGAGTACTGTTTCAATTTCTCCACTTGCTTCTTGTATGATGTCTATAGTAATTCCATCTTCTCCTGGAGCTTTCCCCCGCTTCATGTTCTTGATTGCATGAGCAACTTCTGCTGGGAGGACTGGAAGAACTCTGGTACCTTTCATGATGTCTGGAGTACATGTATCATCCCTTTCATATAATTTGGAGTAGAAATCTTTCACTCTTGTCAAAATTTCGCCTCTATTTCTTGTTATAGAACCATCTTCTTTTCTCAGAGCCATAATCTGTTTTCTTCCCTTACTGAGATGCCCCTTTGCTATCTTTAGGCTTTGGTTGTTTTCAATTGCTTTCCTCACTAGCTCACAGTTGAATTTCCTTACGTCTTCAGTGATACTTTTTCGTGCTGTCTTGCATAGCTCTATATATTCCACTTTGGAAGTCACATCTTCTTTAGTTGTCCTCATCTCTCTTCTTTTTGCATCAACATTTTGGTTTTTCCTGATAATTTGTTTACATGCAACTTGTTCTTAGACCCAGCTAATTTTGTTGCTGTTTCCATAAGAGCTTTGGTTACTTTTCTGTTAACTTCTGAAATATCCACTTCTTCCGATGTTAGGCCTTCTAAAGCAGAGAATCTGTTCTTCAGTTCCAACTTGAAAGTATTATGGTGTTTTTTAAGGTTGGTTATGTCAATACATTTTGTTTGTCTTATGAGCTTGCCACGTTCCAGTTTAGTGTTGAGGTGCATCTTACATCTCACCAATCTATGGTCACTACCTGTGTTGAACTTGTTTAGCACACTGCAGTCTTCGATGACGAATTTTTTGTTACACATAATAAAATCAATTTCACTTGTCGTCCCAATTGGATGTCTCCATGTCCATTTCCTGCGTGGCTTTTTCTTGAAAAAGGAATTCAAGATGAAAAACCCTTCTGCCTCTGCAAACTCTACGAGAGTATTTCCACGCTGGTTTCTGTTGCCGTGACCGAATTTACCTACTGAAGTTTCATTCTGTTGCCGGTGCCCTATTTTTGCATTGAAATCTCCCATAATTATCTTCAAGTGCTGCTTACCTTTATTATTTAGATGACGAATTTCCTCATAAAATTCTTCAATTTCTTCTTCAGGATGACTTGTGGTGGGTGCATAAGTTTGAATAATCTGAGCCTGGTATCTTCTCGATAGTTGGATAACGAGTCGTGCAGCTCTGTCAGAGGAACTTTCAACTTCTACCACTTTATCCTTCAGTTTCTTGTTTATTATAAATCCAACACCACTAGTTCTGCCAGTATCTGTCCCACGATAATAGAAGAGATGTCCACTTTTCAGTTCAATGAGATCTTCTCCTTTTCTCCTTACCTCACTCAGCCCGACGATGTCCCACTTGATCCTTTGTAGTTCCTCTTCCAATTCAAGAAGCCTTGAATCAGAAGATAGGGAGCGTCCGTTGTAGGTAGCCAAGGTCAGCATCAAATGGCAGCCTAGTCCGGTCCTCCGGGGATTCTTAGCACCCTCTGCCTTCATGTCGCACTGGCCGCTGCCTTGGCCAGGTACATTCCAGCTGCCGGAGACTGAGGGCCAAGATTTAAGTTGTAGAGTCATTTTGGAGGTGTTTGGCCATAACTCACCACGCTGGCCAAGCGGGTTGGTGAGTGTGGGATAGCATTTCCTCTGATCCCGATGGTATAGTTATACCGCTATTTGCGGTCGTCAGAGCCCCTTTAGTGGGAACAGGATGCACCACGAGAAGGCGGGGTTGACATTTGTCAAGGAGAGGCTGTGATGTTACGCATCACCTGACCTTATATATATAGTGTGGAAGAAATATTCTTCTCATTATACATGGAAAATACGTCATTATAATTAACACAGCAATCAGATATCTCTGAATTGACTGTATTTCTACTGTTCTCATGTAATATCAATCGCTCAGAAAACTTGAAAATTTCATCGCCCTAGAGCAGGAGTCGAACTCGCATCTCCCAATTACTGTTTGAACATGCTAACCGTTACACCACCCAGGATGAAGAAGTCCCTAGTATTTGAGCATTAAGAGCATCAGAATATTCTTCGAACCCCCATCTCCTGATTACTGTTCGAGCATGCTAACTATTACACCATCCAGACCATATTACATTAGCATGCTCAAACAATAACTGGGAGATGCAAGTTCAATTCCCGCTCCAAGGCGATGGAATTTTCAAGTTTTCTGAGCGATTGATATTATGTGAGAACAGTAGAAATACAGTCAATTCAGAGATGTCTGATTGCTGTGTTGATTATCATGACGTATTTTCCACGTATTATTAGAAGAATATTTTTTCCACACTATATACCTGAACGACTGGAATATGCTTAACAACGCTAGATAGCAGCACAGTTTGCTTCGATTAAGAATGCAGTCGAAGAATGTTCCAATGCTCTTAATGCTCAGATACTAGGGACTTATTCATCCTGGGTGGTGTAACGGTTAGCATGTTCAAAACAGTAATTGGGAGATGCGAGTTCGACTCCTGCTCTAGGGCGATGAAATTTTCAAGTTTTCTGAGCGATTGATATTACATGAGAACAGTAGAAATACAGTTAATTCAGAGATGTCTGATTGCTGTGTTAATTATCATGACGTATTTTCCACGTATTATGAAAAGAATATTTCTTCCACACTATATGCTGCTTTGCCTTTTATTGTTTGTCACATGATATTGCATGATATTGCATAATATTGTAGTTCTAGCTAATTGTTACTTTAGCATGACTGTATTACATGGATTACATATATAGTGCTTACATGATATAATTATGTAAAGAATCATCATGTGTTTTCAGTTATTCATGTTATACTGTCTTGGTTAACGACGGAGGCATGCATCTACTTACTGTATACTATGGTAATATGTGCATCCTTAAGCAAGTTAGAATAATAAGAAAATGAAATGCTTACCTTGTCAAGTAAAAGTTGCACATTCTAATAACCCAGATCGTGGCTCATTAACATGGTGCCAAATCCCAACGTTCGATGGATTATTCATTAATATCTATACAATATATGATTCCTGTGGTTGAAAAATTATGATATAGTTGAAATGTTACTGGAATATATGAAGTTGAAAAATCACGGGATAGATATTACAATTCAAATTGAAAAGAATTAAAAAGGATTATAGGATGCCAAGATGCAATAGAATGCAATTCATTGAAAATCGAGAAGTTTGCTGTTGCTATAAATATGGATGATACACTGCATTGAAAAAACTGTAAGGAATAAAATGCTGCAAAAGAATTCCAGAAAGGTTTAACTTGAAAATCAATTTTTGAAATGCTGCAAAAGAATTCCAGAAAGAGATAACTTGAAAATCAATTTTTGAAACGGAGATTAAAAGGAAAGTGAAGAAACCGGTAGATTATTAGGTAGAGATAAAAAAAAATACCCGTCTTGTTGATTGGTACAGACAAAGCAGATATACTGTCCTCCTTTGACAGCCAGATGCGTTTCGACTGCTTAGTTCATGGTCATCTGCTTTCTTTTTTGTAATCAGCATACTGCAATATAATCCCCATTTCAAGAGTTGCCACTGAGGATGACCATGAACTAAGTGGTCATCCTCAGTGGCAACTTTTGAAATGTCTAGCTGTCAATGGAGGACAGATATATGTGCTTACTCTGTACCAATTAAGAAGAGACAACTTCTTTTATCTCTACTTTATGATCTACCAGTTTCTTCACTTTCCTTTTCATAATTAGCATACTGCAATATAAACTCCATTTCAAAAATTGCTTTTCGAGGTATTGCATCTGAGTAAACCTTTCTGGAATTCTTTTGTAGCATTTTCTTCCTTACAGTTTCTTCAGTTAGTTAGTTAATTGATTTTTGTGGCGCAAGGGCCAGGTCTGGCCAAAGAGCGCCAGACACAGAACTATCAGTTAAACATTTTTAAAAGCGGGGTGAAATGATTAAGAGCAGACAGGCTTGGTAAAAGTTAGAAAGGAGAATGATGAAAGTTGTGAAGACTAGTTAGTTAATTAGGTTTATATATAAATTTATTAATTTACTATTATAATTATATAACTTTTTTTTTTTTAAATAAGTTTTAAAACACGTTAATCTGGTTTAAAAAGGAAAATACTGCGAAAGTGTCGCAGTGGTCGCCCAAAAGCTTTTGAAGCGTAGCTGCGCCCTCGTCCAGCAGATGAGACTGAAAATAGTGAAACCGATGATAACGAAAACGAACACAACTGCACAAAACATGAGAGACGGTGAGTAAACAGTCGCATGTCTCACACACCGGGGCAGTGTCACCACACAGCAAATAGCTGTGCGTGAAGCGACAATGCCCAATGCAGAGACGCGCAAGAACAACTTCTTCTCAATGGTTCCGGCGACACGATTTCCAGACTCCAAGGTTGTGTTTTATACGGTGCAGTTTATTCTCCACCTGTTGGTGCCACAGACCCCGCCACGTTCGTCTGATATGATCGTGAACAAGAAAGCGAAAATCACGGTGGAACAGTGGCAAGGGTGTGACGACCAAAGAAGAGGCAGATCTAGCAGCAGCAGCATCAGCAGACTCGTTCCCTGGGATCCCAACATGCCCAGGAATCCAGCAGAACCGAATCTGGACATCAGCCTCGAGCAAAGAACGAAGAAGTCTGCGTACGGTAAAAAGAAGTGGGTGGCCAGTGAAATCCAAAGATGACAATGATTGCACAACACTCAACGAATCAGTGTACACAATAGCACGCTGATGAGAGCTCGACTGCACGTGAACAAGTGCAAGATACACAGCATGCATCTCCGCCGAAAACACCGTGGCCTCGGTAGGAATGCGGGCAACAGAAACTTCGTCAACGCAGATGGCGGCAGATCCAACAACACCAGCGGCCTTAGATCCATCGGTGAAAACAGGAATAAAGTCTGCATTGACGTAACGGTGTTCAGCGAAGAGCTGCTGGTACACTGACGCAGGAGTTGAGGACTTGTCAAAAGATGTAAAGCTGGTATCAACCATGACACCAAGAGGGTGCCATGGGGGATCCTCAAAGCCCCTGGTCTCTCCAACGAGTGACAAGTCTAGCCCTGCATCACGAGCTACGGCCGCCATACGAAGACCGAAGGTTCGAATGCACGAGGGATGGATCTCGAACAAACGAGCATGCTGCTGATGAAAAACTGCACTGTATAAAAGATGGTCTGAGAGAGATTTAAGTTTCAGGTAAAATTGAAGAGACAGCTGCAGATGGCGTAAATGAAGCGACGGTTTGTTCGCGTCAGCATAAAGGCTGGGAATGGGTGAAGTGCGAAATGCTCCCGTACAAAGACGCAGCGCTTGATGGTGGATGGTATCCAACGGCCGGAGAACGGAAGGACGCGCAGAGCCATACACCATACAGCCATAATCCAGCTTAGACCGAATGAGAGAATGGTAAATACGGAACAAGGAAGTCCTGTCTGCACCCCAGGAGACTGAGGCAAGGATCTTAAGGATTGACAAGGCTCTCATACAGGAAGTGCTTAGCCGTCGAACATGCGAGCGAAAGGTGAGAGCACGGTCAACGGTCAAACCAAGGAACTTGGTTTCCGGCAAAACTGGAACGGCTGCACGGTCCAAATAGAGCTCTGGATCAGGATGGAGGCCATGCCTCCAGCAGAAATGGACACAGGCTGTCTTGTCGGGAGAAAGAACAAACCCATTATTGTTAGCCGCTTTAACAATCTGGGTAGTTGCAGACTGCAGCTGCCTTTCAACGAAATGCATGCTGGATGACGAACAGAAGATGTGAAGGTCGTCAACATAAATGGTAGCCGAAACCGTTGGAGGAAGATTTTTGAGCAGACAGTTTATGCGGAGGATAAACAGAGTCACCGAAAGAATGCTGCCTTGAGGAACGCCTTGTTCTTGATGGAAAAAGGCGGAGAGCGTCGTACCCAGGCGCACCTGGAACACGCGGTTACGAAGGAAGCTGGCAACGAATGTTGGGAGGTTTCCACGCAACCCATTTTCGTGGAGGTCACTGAGGATACCGTGACACCACGCTGTATTGTAAGCTTTTTTGATGTCAAAAAATACAGACACCAGGTGCTGCCTACGTACGAACGCCTCACGAACAGACGTCTCAAGGAGCAGGAGATGGTCAGGAGCTGAACGATGATGGCGGAAGCCGCTTTGTGATGGAGACAGTATTCGATGTTCTTCTAGAAAATAAATTAGCCAGGAATTAACCATTCGTTCAAGGATTTTGCACAGACAGCTAGTGAGGGCAATTGGCCGATAACTAGAGGGAGACTTGGGGTCTTTGCCAGGCTTGGGAAAAGGTAAAACAAAAGCTCTTCGCCAAGAGTCCGGGAAACTGCTCCAACCAAATGCGGTTGAAAAGCACCAACAGATTCTCAAGAGACGACTGCGAGAGATGACGGATCATGTCGTAGTGGATGCCGTCGGGACCGACAGATGTTGCACTGGACCGATGCAGAGCCACCCGTAGTTCAACCATGCTGAAGGGGGAGTTATACTCAGTGTTATAAAAAGGCGCAAAGGAGATTTTCTGGCGTTCCGCGGTTGTTTTAATCCTCTGAAAGGACGGGAGATACGCATGAGAACTAGAAACTGAGGCAAACGCTTCGCCCAAGCAATCCACAATCTCCCCAACTTCAGCATACGTGCAGCCGTTATTCTCAAGAACTGAAATTTGGCGGGAACTATAGTTTCTTCGGATCTTACGAATTTTTTCCCAAACAGTTTTTGAACTGGCACGTGAATTGATAGATGAAACGTACTTCATCCAAAGACTCCCTCTTGCTTCGTCGACGCACCAACCGAGCGCAAGATTTTGCTCTTGTAAATTTAACAAGATTAGCATCGGTTGGATAACGCCGAAAAGTACACCAGGCCTTATGTTGAACTCTCCTAGCCGCTGCGCAATCAGGGTTCCACCAAGGCTTCGGACGTCTTGGTAGCGCCGTTGATGTTTTTGGGATAGAGAGATCTGCTGCCTGAATGATACACGTTGTGACATCAGTAACAGCTGCGTCAATTGACCCCCGGGTCACCATGGCAAAAGATATCACTGTGGACGATGTGAAGACCTCCCACTTGGCACAATCCATCTTCCAACGAGGAGGGCGGGAGGCAGAAGATGGCACGCTCACATTATACCTAAGTACAATTGGAAAGTGGTCGCTTCCATGGAGGTCGTTACACACTGTCCACGACCAGTCAGCCATAACCGATGGTTGACCCAAAGATAAATCGATTACACTGAAACTTCGTGTAGGCTCGTGGAAGTAAGTGTCAGCACCGGTGTTAAACAGGCACAAAGAGGTCGAGGAAAGAAGAGATTCGATCCTACGACCTCGTGGATCATTATTATTACAAATTCGATCTCTATTTTTGCAATATCCTTAATGAAAAATGGAAAGAACTAATAAATATTGACCAAAAAAACCAAAAACACAGAAAAAGAAAATAAAGAGTTCACTAAAGTCAATAACAGATGGAGCCACGGTGGAAGGTTTTATCGTGGATGACGTGGGGGCGGGCGAGGAAGCCGAGCGCATCGCTCACTCTTGCTGCAGTGGCAGAAAAGAAAACATCTAGCACACCTCCTGAAGATAGCCCAGCTGAGGGCAGAAAGTACTTGAGGCAGTCTACGTTCGAATGGCTTGGGGTGTGGTGAATGAATGTTCTGGTTGTTGTTCATGGGGTGTTGAGAAGGAGAGTCGAAAGCATAAGATGAGTCGTATGTAAATAGTTGTATATACGTTTTTAACATTTTCGTTCACATTTTGTATGTATGTAAATAAGCAGTTCATATTCAGTTGATAATATCAAAAGTTTTTGAGTTCAAAAATTGGGGTTTTTATCAATGAAGGTTAGGTTTTACACGAGGATGTGAAGGGAGGGGGGGGATACAATTTTGCAACCTGGACAGCAAGGCACTTCATGGACTCTTGAGCATTTGTAGAACATTTGAAAGAACCTGAAGGGGAATAAAAATAGAACACCGCACCAGAGGCTTAAACCAAGCATGACTACAAAGAGAATAAAACGTGCAGTGAAATGTGAAAAAGGTAAGCAACCTTGTAATTATTATTTCAGTAACATTTCAACTATGTCATCATTTTTCAATCACAGCAATCATATATGGCATAGATATTAACGAATAACCCATTGCACATTCGGGATTTAGTACCATGTTAATGAACCGCAATCTGGGTTATTAGAAAGTGTAAATTCTCCTTAACAAGATTATAAGTGTTTTATTTTTCTAACTTGCTTAAGGATACCCATATTACTGTAGTATACAATAAGCAGACACATGCCTCTATCATTAACTAAAACAGTATAACATGAGTAACAGAAAACACATGATTCTTTACATAATTATGTCATCTCGTGATGCAATACCACTATACATGGTGTTGCATCACAATTTTCATATCACCCTTCTACTACTTTTATTTGTTCTAAAATGTCTTTTGTTTAACTATGTTTAACTTTTGGACACCAGTGTACTTATATGGCAAAACACTAAGGCAATACATGACACAATATGTCTAAAAATCAGAATTTATTGTTTACCTTTGATTATGTTACCATGACTACTTCATATACATGATCATGACTACTTGAAATTTATATCAGATTCTTTTGTTTGCTTAGAACAAAAGCAATGTAATGGCTTCAAGAGCAACATATTATTACACTGATTACAATGACAGAAGTAGAAGAATGGGGCAAAACAAATCAATCTGCTGAAGAAACAAATAGAACTAAAAAAAATCAAGCTGACAGAGATCAAAGAGTAGATGATGAATTAAAGAACTTAATCATACACAAAGAAAACTGGCTGATCAGAGTTTCAAATCTAGATAATACTGATTAAGCAAGGTAACAGAAGCTAAACAACACATACACTGCTCGACATTGAAATTGCCCACCCAGAAGAAGCAAGGATGGAGGGGTGAAATTGAGCATGCAAACAGGAATACGCAAGGGTTTACCTAGATGTTGTTTTCAGTCATGTAGTGTTTATCAGACGAGATAATGCAGCACAGTGGGTACACCTCAATCAGTGGTTTCCACTGCCAGAAACGGCAATACAGGCAGCAATATGGTGTGGCAATTAGTCATACAGTTGATGGGTATCGTCCTGAGAAATGGAACACCAAGCATGGTTGACTTGCTATCATAATTCATCGAGATCATGCGCAGGCCAATTTGTTTGCAGATGTTGTCCAATGTGGTCTTACAGGTTTTCGATTGGGGGAAGAATCGGGCGATCCTGCTGGCTATGGCAGTGTTTGAACATGTTGCAAACATTGTCAAGACCCGAGTGGTGTGTACACGGGCATTATCTTACTGGAAAATGGGGTGCTATAGGCCATTCAGGAATGGTATCAAATTGGGCTGCAGAACCTTGCTCACATATTGCGCAGCTGTCAGTGTGCCTGCAATGTTGACCTGCTGTCATGTGCAATAACACTCCATACCATGATGTCTGCCTGACGGGTGGTGTGGCAGTCACAGAAGAAACCGGGATCTGTCTGCTCACCAGGGTATAGTCAGACATAGATCCGTTGTTCGTCAGCACCCAGACAAAAACGGGATTCGTCGCTGAAGACCACAGTAGTCCATTCGTGACCCCAGTTTGCATGACTTTGGCACCAAGCCAGACGAGTGCTGCAATGGCTGGCCATCAATGGCAGTTGATGTAATGGTTTCCTACTGCACAGGTTTGCCACATGAAACCTTTGGTTCACAGTTCGGGTCATCATGGCAACATCCGTGGCAGATGACACAGCACGCTGAATATTGGCTGCAGTGCTTTCTGGTGACGAACGAGTGTGTCGAACAATCTACCGGTCCAGGTGTGCTGACGTCTGTTGGACTGCACCACTGCCACTCCGAAACACGTACCAACCTTCCTGTAGCCACTGGTGCCAACAGTGTCCAACGGTTCGTGCATCCAGTTGCATATGTGCAGCAGTGTAATATGTAGACCAGCCCTGTTCACACAGGCCTAAAAATTCTTCCTCTCTGAAACACATTAAATAGTGATAAACACAGGCGTCAGAACCGCGAGGACAGAGGGGAGCAAAATGAGTTTGGGGGAAAATCATCATATTTGCCCCGTCAGTTTTCTTTCTTTCCGAATTACATATGTTCCTGATTAGAAATCTCAAGCATTCGGTTTTTTTTTTTTGTGAGTTCATTTTGATAGAAATTGGGTATTGCTCTTCATTTTTTACCATGAACTATCTAGAAATATGATTTTTTTTTAATGCAACTCCTGAGACCCAAAGAAATGCTAGCCCCATTAAACAGTCCATTGGGCTGATTCCTGTTTGGGGACCAGCATCATTTTGTGTCTCATTAAGCGTAAAAAATTAGTCTTCCTCTAAAAAAAATGAGTAAAACTAAATAGAAGAATGGAAGCAGGGTGAGAAATGAGATATAGGTTCCTTCAATGTTTAAATATAGCATCTATGGCTACAATTCCCGTGGAATTGGTACCAATCCAGAAGTATCAAAGTCTACAGTTTAAGACCATTTAGGTGTACAGTTAGTTTAGATTGAGAAACTATATGGATATGAAAACTTTTTTTAAAATGAATGTTTAATTGAAAAAAAAAAATCCAGCAAATTTTCGCAATAAAGTTAGCACGTCTTCTTTTACAGTAGTAGGATAAATTTTATGAAATGGTAAAATACTATTTTTTCCGACATCTTGCCTCCGCTGTCAAAAAAAGTTCTGACGCCACTGGTGATAAACCTGTCGACGGCATGTACCCAGCATTTTTGGCCTTCACTGAACAGTTTCCCAGCACAAACAACAAATCCTAAACATCCGCGACACTTCCACCAGTGACCACACATTACCATCCCTGTTGCTGCTGGCTCTTTTATCTCATGAACGTGTGATATCATCGGCTCCGGTTTGACAACATTTGCATATCTTGAGTGGGTACACCTGCCCTGCAATTTGCATGTTTACAGCACACCTCTTTCTGGGTGGGGCAATTTCAGAGTCAAGCAGTGTATATCAAATAAGCATGCACCAAATGTGCATAATTCTCAGCTTGAGGTTACCATTGAAGAAAACATCAGCAAAAATATGACACAGACTTGCAATTAGTGAGGAGAGCTTTACTGGCCAAACACACTTAACATTTCTGAGAAATATTTCGAGTGTTATCACAATGGAAAAATTTCTTAACACTTTTCACAAATTTCTCATTTAGGAAAAGAATTATTATCAACTAACTCGCCTAAAGCTAAATATTACCAAGAACGTCAAAAAATACAACACTGCTTTATCTTCACTTCAATTGGGGTCAAAATCAAAGCTCTTTCAAAAATGAGATTCTTCTGGTTTCATTTTTTTGTGAGCAGATTTACCATAAGGTACACCCACTGTACGACCGCCAATAGCGGTATAACTATACCATCGGGATTAGAGGAAATGCTATCCCACACTCACCAACCCACTTGGACAGCGTGGTGAGTTATGGCCAAACCCCTCGAAAATGACTCCACAACTTAAATCTTGGCCCTCAGTCTCTGGCAGCTGGAATGTACCTGGCCAAGGCAGCGGCCAGTGCGACATGAAGGCAGAGGGTGCTAAGAATCCCCAGAGGACCGGACTAGGCTGCCATCTGATGCTGACCTTGGCTACGAATAATGGACGCTTCCTATCTTCTGATCCAAGGCTTCTTTGAATTGGACGAGGAACTACAAAGGATCAAGTGGGACATCGTCAGGCTAAGTGAGTTAAGGAGAAAATCTCTTCTACTATCGTGGGACAGATACTGGCAGAACTAGTGGTGTTGGATTTATAATAAACAAGAAACTGAAGGATAAAGTTGTTGAAGTTAAAAGTTCCCCTGACAGAGCTGCACGACTCGTTATCCAACTCTCGAGAAGATACAAGGCTCAGATTATTCAAACTTGTGCACCCACCACAAGTCATCCTGAAGAAGAAATTGAAGAATTTTATGAGGAAATTCGTCATCTAAATAATAAAAGTAAGCAGTACTTAAAGATAATTATGGGAGATTTCAATGCAAAAATAGGGCAACAGAATGAAACTTCAGTAGGTAAATTCGGTCACAGCAACAGAAACCAGCGTGGAAATACTCTCGTTGCGTTTGCAGAGGCAGAAGGGTTTTTCATCTTGAACTCCTTTTTCAAGAAAAAGCCACACAGGAAATGGACATGGAGACATCCAAATGGGACGACAAGTGAAATTGATTTTATTATGTGTAACAAAAAATCTGTCATAGAAGACTGCAGTGTGCTAAACAAGTTCAACACTGGTAGTTACCATAGATTGGCGAGATGTAAGATGCACCTCAACACTAAACTCGAATGTGGCAAGCTCATAGACAAACAAAATGTATTGACATTACCAACCTTAAAAAACACCATAATGCCTTCAAAGTTGGAACTGAAGAACAGATTCTCTGCTTTAGAAGGCCTAACATCGGAAGAAGTGGATATTTCTGAAGTTAACAGAAAAGTAACCAAAGCTCTTATGGAAACAGCAACAAAATTAGCTGGGTCCAAGAACAAGTTGCATGTGAACAAACTATCAGGAAAAACCAAAATGTTGATGCAAAAAAGAAAAGAGATGAGGACAACTAAAGAAGAAGTGATTTCCAAAATGGAATATATAGAGTTATGCAAGACAGTACGAAAAAGTATCACTGAAGACGTAAGGAAATTCAACTGTGAACTAGTGAGGAAAGCAATTGAAAACAACCAAAGCCTAAAGATAGCAAAGGGACATCTCAGTAAGGGAAGAAAACAGATTATGGCACTGAGAAAAGAAGATGGTTCTGTAACAAGAAATAGAGGCGAAATTTTGACAAGAGTGAAAGATTTCTACTCCAAATTATATGAAAGGGATGATACATGTACTCCAGATATCATGAAAGGTATCAATACCAGAGTTCTTCCAGTCCTCCCAGCAGAAGTTGCACATGCAATCAAGAACATGAAGCGGGGGAAAGCTCCGGGAGAAGATAGAATTACTGTAGACATCATAAAATTTGGGCAAGTACTGTTTTGATTTCTCCAATCGAAACAGTACTTGCCCAAATTTTCACCCAATGCCTTAATGAAGGAAAGATTCCTGAGGATTGGAACAATGCTACAATGATCCTGCTACATAAAAAGGGTGACATTGAGGATCTCAGGAACTACAGACCTATCTACCACCACACACTGCCATCCATTTTCAAAGATGAGCTCAAATATTTATACTATTTTTTTCAGGTAGAACCATTTAATGGTGGTTTTAACTGCTGTAACTTTTTACATGTTATGTTTCCTTTGAGTGGAAAGCAATTTCTCGGTTGGAAGTTATTAATACTCGCTGAGAATATATATAGCGGTAATCGAATGTGATTCAAGGAAAAATCTTTCATGTACTTCTCGGTTGTAGGTGGTCGATGTTCAAATCCTTGTACTGTTGTTCTCATCAGGTTCTTGGGTGTAGGCTTTTTTTGACTAACTTCAAAAAGTCTGCACGTTTCTTGAGTAGGATATACTTTTTTTAGTTGAACTACGGGAGTCACATGGAGACAAAGGAGATGTGAAAATTACGTTGGAACACTTGAAAAACGGAAAAATGAATCGCACGTAAAAATATTCGCATGAGGAATTGCAATCACCAAAAAACTTCGTCGGACTTCTTGGATGTATTGTCCGATGCATTTCCGCAGGTCTGTCTGCCATCTTCTGGGACCTCTGGTCATCCGTTCTCTCATCAGTTTACGTTGAATATGTGACGTGCTCAGTTTGGGAATCTTTGCGACGTCATCAGATGTGTTGCGTTGCCACTCCAGTGATTTAAAGACTCAGCAATTTTTTATTTTTATTTTTTTATGTCTGCGTGTTTGCATTGTTTCTGTTCTGTAGTATTACCTTTAGATCACCTATTTCAGGAGTTACTTGCCAGTCTGCAGAAATTTTTTGATGCCTCTTTAGATGATTCTGATGCAATGACACAATCATCAGCAAACAAAATGAAACACTTCATGGTGCGTCTTTGATCACATTTTCATTCTGTTCATCCAAGATAGTTGCAAAAATTAAAAAATCGCCAGTGAAATCCAACCTTCCATGTCAATAAAAATTTTACCACCTCTATTTTTAGCAGATGTTTTTGTGTTTCCATATAGTGCTTGTACAATTTTAAATGTTTTTCATATACACTTTTCTTTCTTTAATATTTTTTTACTCCTTTGCATGGCATTGTATCATGTTTTTTCAAGACCTACAAAATATATGGTAGGTCTTATTTTAAATTATTATTATTAGCAAAAACTGTTTTTTGTTACAAAACAAATTGTCACTGCATCATTTATGACAAGATTTTTTAATGTTACATCAATGCAGCCAAGATGCCAAAAAAAAAATGCATTACTAATGCAGTTTATTAAAATACTAAGCAACTGGTTTTCCTCCCAAAATTTAGCAGGGTGCTAGATGAAAATATGCACAAATCCAGTTAAAAAAATTTTAAAGGAGAACTTTTACACATACATATCACTAAGCTGTTCTCTGATAATTCAGAGGTTAGCTCCACAAAGAAATACAAACTACCAGATAATTTTTACTAACTGCTGTTGTATCAAACTTCTCCATTTACAGCAATCTTGACATACAGGTTAGCTCCACAAAGAAATACAAACTACCAGATAATTTTTACTAACTGCTGTTGTATCAAACTTCTCCATTTACAGCAATCTTGACATACAACTTGAGCTTCACTGACATCCATCACACGCAGCACACAAGATCTTTTATACTTCATACTCAATCTTTTTCTCATGCAGACACTCCTTAATCTGATCCTCCCATGACTTCCTTGGCCTTCCTCTACCTTTCCTTCCTGCTACTTTGGCTTAAAAGATTTTCTTAGTATCTCATCACTCATTCTTTCAACATGGCCAAACCACCGAAGCATATTGGTCTCCACCTTGCTAACAGCATTTTGCTTCACATCACACAACCGCAACACATCTTCATTTCTCACACAATCAAAATGTGTCTTGCCACAAACCCCCGTAAGTAACGCCTTTCTTCAGCACACAAACGACTTCTATGTTTCTTTTGTAGTATCCAGGTTTCACTGCTATACATTAGAGTAGGAACAATTACACTTTCATATACAGCCATGCAGGACTCTCTTGAGAACCCATCATTCCTGTGAAAACCTCCCAAAGCAGCCATGACTTTCAATGAAGAATTCACTCTCCTACTAATTTCACCATCCAATTTGTTCTCTCTGTCAAACATTATTCCTAAATACACAAACTCATTCACCTGGTCAATAACTGTGTCATTTAGACATATATTACATTCAGTACTACCAGTACCTCTCTCAAAAACCATAACTTTGGTTTTCCCTTATTTATACTCAGTTTGAATTTCATGCAAATGTCGTACATCCGAGACAACCGACCCTGCAAATCACTTTTGCTCTCTGCCAACAGGACAGTGTCATCAGCAGATAGCAGTCTGCACACACGGATATCACCAAGACATAAACCAGTATTATCTATTTTGGCATCACGCATGCACACATCCATAAATATATTAAACAGCCATGGTGACATTACACAACCTTGTCTGACTCCTGCACCAAAAGAAAACCATTTTGATAAAACACCATTCACTCATACACAAGCTCTAGTGCCAGCATACATGGCTTTTACACTGTTAAGTAGATTCCCAGTAACACCGTATTCATTCAATACCTTCCACAAAAGTGTCCTATTTACTCGGTCATAAGCTTTCTCCAAATCTATGAAGGCAGCAAAAGCTTTCTTACCAACAGCCAGATACTTTTCAATCATTATGCGTAATGCAAAAATTTGGTTAGTGCAGCCTTTACCAGGCATAAAACCACTCTGAACATCCCACACTTTCTCTGGTGTAAAACCCCATATTTTTTCAATAACGACATTACCAAATACCAGGGGTGCAGAAAATGTTCAGGGCCCAATATTTCCACAGAACACTTTTTTCTCTGAAATTTCCCCAAAAACTGTAGCGGATTTCCATACAAGTTTAAGCGATTATTAGAGTATATGTCAATGATCAAGAACTCTCCTTAAAGCATGTTACATAAATATTTGAAAAAAAAAAAAAAAAACCACTGGCTAATATGTATTCCAATGAATAGCTTTTTTTTTTTAACGCACGGAAAGTTTAGTGCTCGAGGTGAGTCTCTCCCCTCTAGCAGGTGAAAAGTTTTAGGCGAGACAGGAATAGACGAATTAAAAATTCTTTCCTTGCCTAAAATGGCGGAACCCATTAACTTTCGACGTATGAAAAATAGGCGAATCAAGAAGTAACCCGGGGCAGAGAGGCTGAAAAATAAACAGCTAAAAAATTCTGTAACTAACTATAATCTATTTCATTCTAGCATTCCAGACGTCTAATTGTGCCAGATAATTTTACTGAATGAAATTTAAATTAGACTTAAATCCTTTGAAAAATGCATGGGTCATTCACTTTAAAATGAACCCCCAATAATTTTCAAATCAGCATCTATGACACATTCGCTGCCATTATTATTATTTTTTTCTATTGAAGGTTTAACGATCTCCTAGAGAAACTCAGTGGGCCACAAGCAGTCGCCTGTCGCTAATTTAGGGCCACTGGTTCCAGGGAAGGGAGAGAGTGAGCCCCACGAGACAAACACAACATCCATGCCTCATCAGGATTCGAACCCGGACCCATCTCTGGCGAATGATCAGAAGCCATCGCTTAGACCTCTGTGCTGCCAGAGCAGCCCATTAGTTTCGGAAACATTTATTAGCGTGACTAGTGGTTGCATTGTACTCGTTACTTACACCACGCTGTCTCTGTCTTGACATTAGTAAAGTCGTTTAGGCTCAGTGAATCGTTTGCGAGCGGTAGTTTGCAGAACGTCACAGCCCTCATAACCTCTTGTATTCATAACGACACATTTTTCAAAATGATTACCTGATTACCGTGAAGTAAATTACTCCAATTTTTCACGTTATATTCGTTGTTAATAAGTCAATTTTTCGTTTTATATTACTACAGTACAATTCCGAAAATCCGCACAACTTTCGTTTTATAATACTAATTAAAATAGGATGGTATGTATGTATTATAGGCTTTCATTTGTTTAATAATTAGTAATATGTATTTAATACTGTAATTAGTAGTATTTTGAATTTATGTACAGTATTTAATAAGTAAAATATATGGAACAAATTCATAATACAGTATTATATTAATTAATTGAATTTTTATTTACGAAATACTGTATATGTCAATCAAACATTCTGGCTAGCAAAAAATTCCATCAAAAAAAAAAAAACTAATGCTAAGTAAGCTTGAAGTGATGAACACAATAGCACAATGAAAGTGCTGGTTGCTTGTTAAATCTAGTAGACGGCACATTTCTCTCTAGTTGAATTAATTTTATCATTGTTTTGACATTACAGTAAAGTAATTGCATTGCGGTAAACATCATAAGTACATATATAAACTCCCCCCACCCCTTTTTTAATTTCACCAGCGTGCGGTACTGGGGTTTGAAGTGCAGGAATTATTTGACATTCATCAACCAGCACCCCGTCCCTGCGTGACATTCTGTCCATTGTTCACACAACGTACATTTTTCTTTTGAACTATCGCAATTCCTGTACTACTGTAAACGACAAAATACTGTATCATACATATTTTTATTTATACAGTATTCAACAAATATCCATAGTGTAGCATACAAAGGAAAGAGCAGCTTATCAACTTTGAAACAAAACTTGTTGTCCGCTAAATTCAACAAGTGGGATGGTGGGGAAAGCAGGAGGGTTCCCCATCTCTCATAACTGCATTACATAAGAGCAGGGTTCCCTGTTTGCTACAAAGGTTTTGCCAGTAGACTGGATAAATAAATAAGAAAACTCATCATTGTCAATTCTTTATGAAATATGAAACTGGCTGAAATTTTTACACACTCCATAATCAGCTAAGAGTAGTCAACTCTCAAAATTTTGCTTTAATTGGTTAAAAACTTTAATTAGCCATGAACATTTTTATTAAGAGATTTACAAGGGACAGGCACACAGGAATGTTTAATTAAAATTTTCATGGCTAGTTTAAAAAGTTATTAAACAATTCAGGCGAAAATTTGCAGATCCATTTGTAACAAGGATTTATGGTGCTTATAGAAATTTCAGACAGCTGAATGAAAAATTTGCGAAAATGCATTTTTCATTTAAGGTCAGCAATCATGTGAGCTGAAGAGGAAGTTTTTCCTTCTTGCTCTTGTCGCATTCTGCTGGCCCCACCCAATATCACCCTCCCCTTTTCTGCCATCTTCCTCCCCCAGTTCACTAAAACACTTGAAAGCTGCCAACATACATACACACACCCTCCCCTTATGTCGAACTCCAAGCAGTTAACAGAACTAAGACATGGATTCTCAGTACGGAGACTGCCTGCGCGCGTGGGAGATGTAAGATTAAACGTTTGATTTTTATTCACATAAAAATGAGCAAATTGCTTAATGGCAACAAGGATTAAAAAACAAACAAAACACAATTTTTAGCATTCATTTTTTGACGATTCAGGTGAACTTTTTTTTAGCGTATTGTGCTTGTCGCGATTTGGTGAAAAAGTGATAGGCAGCTTAAACACCGTCAGCTGGGCAGGTGCCCACCGAACAGTCTCTAGGGAGAACACTATTATGTATATCATTAGTAATATTTTACAAATAGGGAAAACACAAAATATTTTTAAAACCTTTATTTTTTTTTTATTTTTTTTTTTTTTTTTTTGTCAGCTGGAAAATAAAAAAAATTTGATTTCTGAACCCTTTTTTTTTTACCTGTCTGTTAACTGTAACTGTGACCAATGTTCGAATCCATGCAGATTTTAGGCAATTGCGGATTTTAGGAGCGCTGATTTTTGGAATTGTACTGTATTATCATTTTACCCCCGGGCAAAAATTTCCCCAGAGCTGCCTTAATTTCCCCCGAATCTTGTTCGCGTGTTCGGACATATTCTGCACCCCTACCAAATACTTTCCCTGGCACACTCAGTAGGCTAATACCACGATAGTTCTTGCAGTCAGTCTAATCACCTTTTCCCTTATACAAGGGAACAATGATATCATCCTTCCAATCCCGAGGGACCATTCCTAACTCTCAGCACAACTGGAAAATTTCAGTTAACCAGTCAATTACAGGGTCACCACCATATTTCAAAATCTCGGCAGTTATGCCATCAACTCCTGGAGCCTTACCATTCTGAAGAGATTTTAGAGTTTTACACACCTCTTCTTTTGAGATCCCTCCTGTGCTACCATCCTTCAATGTGACATCATCTGCTTCTGCCTCTGAATTACCTTTGCTTTCCTGATCTAATAATTCACAGAAGTATACACCCCATCTTTCACTTAACTCATTGGGCTCCCATATCATTTCCCCAATCTCATTCTTCACACAGCTTAGAACTTTGTTTCTCCTATTTTTCTTGATTCTCATGTACTTCCAGAAAGTCTTCCTATCTTTCCAAAAAGCCAATTCATGCCTTTCCACCTTCTCCTTCCTATCTTTTGCCTTACTCTGGCGAACCAGCTTAGCGGCTTCACGCTTCTTACAGCGATATTCATTCCCAGAAACTCTACCTTGCCACATCCCCAAATAGGCTTCCTTCTTTCTCTTTACTGCCTCAGGCTCTTCAATCTCACTATTCCACCAAGTATTACCTCTATTGTAACCCACTATTGTGGTGCCACAGATCTCTTCAGCAGCAGTGACAACACAGTTCTTGAAACATCCCACTTTTTTTCTACATCCCTCTCGCAAGCCTTCAGCTCCTTCAGTCGTTCTCTGAGTATATCAGAATAGTGTTTCTGAGTAATTTAAATTGAGAATGTCCTTAAAATGGATGTGAACTTTTACTTTCAAACAGGTATATAATGCCTGCATGCATATATACCAATTAAAAACCATATGAAAGAAGAACTCTAAAATGAACTACACAGTCTTACATGAATTAAGTTATGGATATTTTAAAATTATACTATGAGACAAGTGTTTGTGTTCTTCCACCCTGCTGAGGATCGAATTTTTTTTTTAATGAACAAAAATCAGAATAATTTAGTAGTATGTGGACACTGGTACTGATTTTGCAATGATACTGTCCAAAAATGTGAATACAACAGTTTGTCATAGCTATGTAGAGAAAAAAATGTCTGATCTAAATACAAAAAAAAATTCTGAAAATTAATCAGAAATCAATATGATTGATAATCAGATACAGTTATGCTACACACCATGTTTCTGTTTAGGTAAGAGAGGACTGGCAATCTACCACGGCTACGGAATCTGCTACTGGCAATCAAGGTAGGAGTAGATGCTGAAGATGGAACATATAGGTACTTTGGATATGTATCACAAATCTGAAATTGTAAATAAAAATGTTACTCTTTTAGTTGTAGTTTATAATCAACAAATAAGAAAACAAAAGATAAGTTCAATTTTCAAATATACAATCTGTGGAATATTTTACTGTTCACAGTAAAATATTACACAAATTGCATTGAAAAATGCAAGTACTGAATGCAAATTCAATCTATTTTAGAAAAACTCAAATGCAAATTTTTATCTATTAGCAGAGCTACCAACCCATCATATTCCACAATTGTAGTAATCGTTCTTTAATTTTGCCAAAATCATGTAAAATGAAAACAAAAAATACTGATTAATTTTGCGATGCTCCTAAAACATTAATTAATAACAAGGAACAATACACCAACTGTACTTAAATAGTATAACTATACCAGTGATTCGAAATCACTAGTATAGTTTTATACTATTTAAACTTTCCAAAGCTTTCGCACATCAACCAGATGGCTTTTTCAAGGAAGAAAGACAGCAAACACAGTTTGCTATCTACCTTCCTTGAAAAAGACATCTGGTTGATGTGCAAAAGCTTGGAAAGTTTGATTTCTATTCTATGCCAAGAAATTTCGGATCACTAGTATAGTTTTATACTATTTAAGAACGTCTAAAACATTGTTGTTTAGTATGCTACATGCTACCTAAATCCTTATATAGATGGTTAAATAAAAAACAAAACATATTTTCATGGGTGTTTACTTATTTTGGTAGCTTGAGGCACATTAAGAAATACTATTCATGCTTAAATGGCAGTTTCACTCCTCTGCGCACTCCACAAAAAAAATTATCAAATAAATTTACAAATTTTCTTCATGTTTTACAAATTTACCACTATATGCCTGCCTGCCCCCCCCCCATTCACTTAATATAACACATTGTGTTGTACCCATGATGGTGCAACATTTGTACAGTTGAAGTTGAATAAACACCTACTTAAAGGTAATATATATACGTGTTGCCCCGCCCCTTTTTTTGAAGCACAATTGACCAACATGCTTATAAAGAGCTCTGCTTGTGCTTTTCTATGGTGCAAAGTTTGTGTGTGATAGAAGAGTGAATCAGCAAGAATGTACACAGCTTGTAATTTCATTTCTAAACAAACACCTGCATACTTCTAAAATACAGTGGAATCTTGGTTATACGTTCCTCAATTAAAAGTTTTTCACTTTTATATGTAGCTTTGGGTTTGAATGAAAAATTGGTTTCTCATTTCACAACTCACATATATATGAACTATTAAAAATTAATAAATGTTTGGGACGTAACTTTGTGGTTCATCCACTTCATGGCATAGTAGAATATAATCCTAGATTCTAATAACATGAATATTCAATGCTCTGGTTTTAAAAGGATGCACCCAAACTCCATAGAAAAAGTGCTGTTAATTCATGTGTTGCACATTGAAGCACTGGTCTCAGATTCAGAGACCACTTATATCAAAAAAATTTATAAACAGTTGTCAAAAGAGAGATGATTTTCATAGGTTTTATTATTTTTGCAATGCAATAAAATATATTATAATTAGTATGCTTTTTTCTTTCACCAACAATTTGACCAAATATTAAATTGTCACATATGATTTAATATAAGCATACTTATATTCCATAGTTGACTCTGCACATTTTTGGTGTGAGTGTTCTGGTATTCTCATTTGATCCCTAATTTCAGACATGTCCTCAAATATCTATAAGTATAGTATGGTTTATTCCTTTTTTATTTCATATACATTTATTATTGGATTAGGTTTCACACTATAGTACAGTTTTATTTCCTGCATTATTACTTTTCTTTATGTACAAAGTCATTTCCTTTAATAGTCCACCCCATACACTAAACATAGTCCTTTACTTATATACAGTTTCGTTTATTTGAATATAATTCTTCTTACCTTAATACGATAATATGTAGAAATAGTATCTGTAGTCCTTCCAATTTTCATACTTTCTACACTATGGCACTATTATATTTCATGCATTATTATTCTTCCCATTGTAGGAAGCCAGTGAGAGAGTAGACAATTAAAGGAAATGACTTTGTACATAGAGAAAAGTAATAATGCAGTAAATAAAATTGTACTATAGTGTGAAACCTAATCCAATAATAAACATATATGAAATTAAAAAGGAATAAACCATACTAATAGATTTTTGAGGACATGTATGACATTAGGGATCAAATAAGAATACCAGAACATTTACACCAAAAATGTGCACACGGTCAACTATGGAATATTAGTAAGCTTCTTATATCGAATCATATGCGACAATTTAAAATTTGGACAAAAATGGTGTGTTTATCAGCGTAGAACCTGGATTGAAACTTTTAGGTAATACATGATGCATTAAGACCAATTTGACTTTAAATAAATCATTATTAAGGAATATCATATACCTAAAACAAAAATTTTACAATAGCATTTACGATTTTGAAATTTCGTTTACACGTTTTTTTTCAATTTATATGTTTTTAAGGCTGTCCCTTTGAAAAACATAACTGAGGCTTGACTGTACTTATTTATCTCACACTTTTC
Organism: Macrothele yani; assembly: GCA_039090855.1. Taxonomy (NCBI): domain Eukaryota; kingdom Metazoa; phylum Arthropoda; class Arachnida; order Araneae; family Macrothelidae; genus Macrothele; species Macrothele yani. Next base: position 974,925 of record CM076995.1, on the reverse strand, counting down.
TTTCAATGCCTTTCCATTCAAGACATTCTGTCCCACTTATTCATTTTTTCCTACATAAAATCTCATAAGAAATAAAGCAAGACTCGACACCTTTTCAGGGTCATTGTGAAGTTCAAGTGCTACCACCATCTGCCATCACACAAGAATGATACACATGATAAACTTTTAATTGCATAGTATAACTGTATTAGTAATCCGAATTTCTTGGTGTAGAATACAAATCAAGGTATCCAAGCTTTCGCACATCAACCAGATGGCTTTCTCAAGGAAGGTAGACAGCAAACTGAATAATAGAACGCTTCAACAATTTGAACGCGGTGACTTGACATAAACGAGCAGACGCTAAGTAATTATTCATCCAAAGACTCGAGGAGTCATGCTCGTTAACACGCGGAATCATAGAAGAAAACGAAATGCATTCATTATTTGAAGAACTGGTTCCAAACTCGTGGCAACTCGAGCGAGAGGTTGTCATTGCATGATTTACTGTTGGTGATGATCTCTAAAGTTTTGCGAATGGCGGTGTAGATTTTGGGGTGGAGTAGGAGGCTAATTTCTTTACGTCATCCCACATAGGAGTAGCGGACTTGAGATGCACCTCTCTGGATAGGGCTGGTTGTTACTTTACAGTTCTTTATGTCCCTTTTATGCTCGTTGATTCTAGTTCCAAAAAAAGTTTGGTCATTCCAATGTAGTATCGCTTGGAGCCGTCCGGATATTGTAAAGGGATGGCATAAACACCTGCCTCATTAGAAAGCGAGGACTTGTCAGAGTTTCCCTGAAGCATGGCATATAAAGATGTCGGAGATCTGATGCCAACACCAAGGTTCATTTCTTGAGCGCGTTCTTGAGCTGATAAGAAACATTTGGTATGTATGGAATTGAGCCCAGGTAGCATAGTTGCGGCGTAGAAAGATTAGTATGACTGGCTCAGACTTTCTCGACATAGCTATGTACCAGGTCCGGGGTGTATGTATCCTGCCTCAGTGGCCAATTCGGTAACGTTCTTTAATTCACGTTGTCTGGAAAGAACATAGGAAGATACTACAAAGGTTCTTCTTATTCAAGAACGGAAGAAAGCTGTCTTGTAACTAGCAGGGCAGCATGAGCTGCAGAGCATCAAATTGGGAACGGATGTGGGTTTACAGTAGACTTGGGTACGAAGGCGATTTTCAGGCATCTTGCTCAGTAATACATCCAGATAAGGCAAGGCACCATTGTGTTCGAGCTCAATAGTGAAATTGATCGTGGAGTGAATATCATTAATTTTATTTAGGGAAAGCAGCAGAGTTTGATTTCCGTGTGGCCATATGAAGAATACATCGTCCGCATATCTCAGCCAGGTAGTAGGCCTTGGGGTAATGTTGGAGAATATCTATTGTTCGATTGGGCGAAGTATTGCTTCCGCGAGAATGGCCGAAAGGGAGGATCCCATCGGGACGCCATAATCTGTTTGTAAATTTTTCCTTGGAAACTGAAGTAGCTGGAACTTGAGACTAAGTCCATTAACTTAAAGATGTTGAGGCAAAACTCCTGCGAATGAAGCAATGAATTAGTAACGACATCCTTTAATGTCCCGATGGCTTCCGAAACGGGGACCGAAGGGTAAAGAGAAACCACATCGAAACTGCCGATGATGTCGCTTTGTTGGACAGATTTGCTTGATTTTCGTGATAAAATCCAGAGTGGAAGTTATTATAACGTTCAATTCAGGAAGATAATTAGCCAGAAATTTGAAAGTGCTTTCTCTAAATGGTACGTTGGTGCGGATCTCCTCGATACAATTGGGTCTCAATGGATTACTGGGCTTGTGGAGCTTAAGCCTACCGAAGAGCTTCGGGATTTGAGGTTCTGGTGGTAATTTGGCAGCTTTCTTGAGATCGTCCGGAATAGCGGTCAGTCTGGCAGCTCTTTGTACCTGTGCAATCCAACAATTTAGAGGGTTCTCCCGTAGCTCTGTAGATCCAGAAGTGGAGATAAAATCTTCGAGTTTCTGATTGTAATCTACAGCATCCATAACAGCAATCTCGCCGGACTTGTCCGTTAGAGTTAATATTATGGAATGGTCATTTCTGAGATTCGAAATCGGTCTTGGAATTCTAAATTTATTAGATCTGTGTTTCGAATTGTACCACGATTGTAAACTTATAAATGTTTATACCATATTTGTGGGCCTTTCTGGGAATGTATTGCCTAAAACCAAGTCTTCCTCTAAATAGCACAAGACTCATCCACAGAAATTTCTTTTCCCGGCTGTTTCAATTTATTCAAGTTGCACAGCAGTATCTCCATAAGCCTTTTGACCTTACAAGTGCGATCATTCCCTGGATCTTGAGAATTGTCAGCAAAGTGCCATAACTTCAGTAGGAGTTGAAACCTGCTTCTGCTGAAAGTGTTAGTTAGGTGCAATTCGGTTTTGGAACAACACATGAGTGGACCAATAATCTGTAATCTTCGGAAATCTAACCAGGCCCATCCAAATAAGCAGACCAAGAATTTTTTTCATTTCACTTACAGATGTTGGCAGCTATTGTTTCATCCTCGAATGTGGCGATAGGATACTGCCTTGAATGACTTGATGTGCATTTTATTTGTTTCAGTAACCATTAGAAGATAAATATCATCAGTCACTAGAGTGGAAAATGTCAATAGCTGTAAGGGGGTCTAAATTCATTACATCGAAACATATACCCGAGGGTGCTGTCAATAAAATTTCCTTTTGCTTTGACGAATCAACTGGCAGCCAAATTATCTGCTGCTGTTCATGATGTATGGGATTCACATCTAAACACTGATGTTTTTTCATTGTTTGCAAGAAATCACAATCATCATCATATTCTTTAATACTGATTTCATAATCTGGATCAGAATCAGATGCAATTTCAAAACCGGAAAGACTTGATTCGTGGTCACTTGTGTCTGATTCAACAGAATCAGTTGTTGTTGGACCAACAGTTGGATCATCTGTAGCAGAAAGATCTGTAGCAGGGTTAATAATTTCAGATGGACCAGAAGTGGGATCAGGTATCCATGGAGAAGGAAGCCTAACTGATTCTAATTTTCGCCTTTTGGAGTAAAACTTTTTTGCTATTTATGGGGTCGGCCATCCTCATGCTTTGATTACAAGAGCAGTTATGGGATTTTCGTTGAACTACAAGTTAGTGCGGTTGGGGAGAAAAAGAAAAAGAAAAAGTGCATGTTTGTTAACATCCCGAAATCTATTATGCTCAAGTGAAGTAAGTGCTGTCTAATGGAAAAAAAAAAGAAATTTATAGCCCAAAAGGGAAGGAAGGAGACTATTTTCCCTGCAGCATTTGTTTATACTGTATAAACTGCATTCGAGCAGATGAATATAGTTAGTAAGAGAAAACTGTTCACCCAGTTTTCTCTTATTTTGCTTCCACCAGCCACCCTGTGCTAAGGAATCAGTGTGTGGAACCACCTAAGTGGGAATTGCCTTCCCCCAGTAGGGTATTATATTTCCATTGTCTCCGACCGACGCAGTGTACCAGCTCAACCTCCGCTAGACACAACACACTATCACAAAGAAAGAAAAGAGGAAGAAGCACTAATTATTTATAGACTTTCTACAATTCCTTTTTCACGCTTTCCAACCGTAGGTTGAAGAAGCTTATATGCTCCAGCTTTGTCTGTCTGTCCGTCCGCACACACGACAACTCACGTAAAAATGGTTCGATTTCGATGAAATTTTAGTATGTGGTAGGGGACCACCTGGGGACGAACCCTATTGAAAATGGGCAAAATGGGGTCAAAGGTCAGGACATAAGAGTGGGATGCATTCCATTGCCCTTATGCATCATAACGTTCATAAATATGGTTCGATTTCGATGAGATTTTAGTATGTGGTAGGGGACCACCTGGGGACGAACCCTATTGAAAATGAGCAAAATGGGGTCAAAGGTCAGGAAATAGGAGAGGGATCCATTTCATCGACCTTATGCGTCATAACTTACGTAAAAATGATAAAGTTTTGTCTCAATTGAAACATGTTGTTCAGGAAGTATACTTAACCTGTTCTGTTTAAATATACCATCGAAATGGGGTCAAAGGTCAGGGCATAGGAGCGGGATTTATTCTATAGCCATGTTCCTCATAACTTCAGTAATAACTTGAGTAATGATTTTTGGTATGTTGGAAAGCGTATCATAATCAATGCATTCCATGATTTTACTGGCTTTTACTAACTTGTTTACATAAGCTTGTATGAAGTTGCTCGCGCCTGCATGGCCTATACAACATCACGTTTAACTTTTGGGCCACGTCAGTCACACGCAACTTCTGCATGTTTTGCTATAAATGGACAGTCAGCCAACTAGTAGGTGGTATAAATATTTTGGGAATCCGAATACTGGAACTTCAAATATTTACTTGTTTATCTGGGCCCCCAGGGCGATTTCTACAGAAGGCACGTGCGCCCGCTGGCAGCAAAAGTATTAACTCCAAGAATAAGTATTTTGACAAACTAACACAAGAAAAGGTTACATGACAAAAGTTACATTTGCTGAAAATCAGACTTAAAATGTAACCATAATATTAAATAAGCAAATACAAATTATATTTTGCATATCACGTGGCCTCTGACATCATGCGACAAAGTAAAATTTATATAAATTTAGCACAGTGTTTAAAACATATAACAGCTCATTCAAAGTTTTTCGTTGTCCCTTTTTTGCATTTTAAACCTAAGTTTTAAATACAAAATAAAATTGCCAGATATGCAAAATTCGGTTCTGTAGATATGTTATTACATATATGTTTTTGTTGTTTATTTAAAGTGGAAGTATCACCAGATAGCTGAAAAAAATACTATGATAGCTAGGATTAAAGCTGGTTGCACCATCTAGCAGCCCTTTAAATTAATCTTCATTTGGGTCATTTTGTTTTAGGAAACTAACAATACAAGTACAGTTAAATCACTCACCTTGAATTTTCTTCCTCCATGATATTTCAGATGCCAATTTTAAGAAAGAAAAATAACTGATATCTGTTGTAAAACTGGGAACATGTGACTTACCAAAATTAGATACTTTTAGGGACACAATATAATAAAAAAGGGGAGGGGGGACATTTGGGAATATGTTATTAAAAAGAGGACTTTCAGGGACTTGTTAAGAGTCCCTGCACAGTGCACACGCATTGATGACCAGGGTCGTACAGACAGCCTGCCTGCCTGCCTGCCTGCCTGCCTGGCAACGGCAGCACAAATGACATCCAGGTTAAAGGTCGGAGGCACAAGCTGCATCAGCAAGTGAACAGTACAGCACACACTGCATACCATGGGCTATGGGAGCCAATGTCTTACTCATGTGCTACTGCTGACTGCTCGTCACTGGACATCACACCTCACATGGTGATGGGAGCATCAAAACTGTATCTCTGCAGAGTGGCACCACATCATGTGGTCAGATGAATCTCATTTTCAGCTGTACTGAGCTGACAGGAGAGTGCAGGTGTGGCATTGACAGCATGAGGCCATGGTCCCATTGTGCCAGGTCGGCTCTATTCAAGGCGGTGGTGGCTCTGTGATGGTTTGGGAAGACTTCTCGTGGGACATATTAGGTACCTTAGTGTGTCTGGAGAGGTCCTTAACCACTGTGCACTACCAGCATGTGTTGGCTGATCACCTACATGCTTTCATGGACTTTGTGCATCCTGTGGCCGGTGGTCTGTTTCAGCAGGACAATGTGCAGACCCACCAGGCCACAACCACCCAAGCATGTCTTGAGGAACACTCATCTGAGTTAGGAACCATTCTGTGGCTTCAATGGTGCCCAGATTTAAACCTTGTGGAAGCTCTCTGGGATGCCATGCAGTGGAAGATCAGATCCATGGATCTTGGACTGACATCCTGAGCAGAGTTGAGGACAATGCTGCAACAGGCTGGCTGGCATTACCACCGGAAAGCCTATAGCACCTGGTGGAGTCAATGCCTTGGCATGTACAGGTTGTTATTCATGGTAGAGGAGGACCAACATGCTATTTGATAGATATCTCTGATGTTTTGTCCATTGAGTGTATTATGGTATTAAAAAAATTATTGAGAGAGAGAATGTGTTATACTGCCAAGTCAGTACATATCCTCTGGAGTTACTGATAGAAGAACAGAGTAAACTTAGAACATTTCAGAGAGTTAACACTTTCTCTAACTTTGGTTATTACATTGAGGACAGTACAAAGAAATTTGATGGCTCACATACATTCAAATTTACAGAAGAATGACCAGGAATTTACCCAATCCCTATCTCCACAGCTGTGCAAGATACATGTCATACTCGCACAGTACAACTTCCTCCTATTAATTTTTAGATAATAGGATATATAAAAGATATGTTAAAACAGAAACAGTTCTTCTACCATACCCTTCTCTTCAGTTTTGCTAGAAGAGAAGGGTATGGTAGAAGAACTAATATGTTTGCTGCTTAAACATATTACATCTTTTTTCAAACAGTTTAGCAGTTCATTACCAAGAAAGCATTGAAATTTTCCTTAACTCAAATTTCTGCAGTACAAATACATCTTACAACATCCTCATTATTTGGAAATTCTGTTGGCAACAGAAAATAATTTTCCACACACGAACTTGATCACTCTGGAACCTTCGTTCAATTCTCTATGCCATCAAAGCTAGATTACAGCTGAAAATCTTGGAAATGTTCTGCCTTTCTATATTTAATTCTAGTTCTACTTGAAGAATCTTCATTTAATCTTCCTTTTATCTGAGTTCCTTTGGGTTTTTTACAGACATTTCTGGCTTCTGGATTTCAGTCACGGCCTTCTCAATGTATAGAAGGATTAGAGGGGGGGAGTACATAGTTGAGGATATAACTGACAGAAGGTCACAAAACTACATCCTGTGGACCTTTTTATTTTATTTTTTGTACTTAATATATTTAAAACATAAAATATAGAACAGGCCTTGACTAAAATCCAGAGGCCAGTAACATCTGTAAAAAAACTAAAGGAATTCAGAGAAAAGGAAGATTAAATGAAGATTCTTCAAGTGGAACTAGAATTAAATAAATACAAGTATAACTGGGTAAAGCCTTGAGTAAGTGATTTAATGCCTTTCTATAATTAACATAACAGAACTTAGCATGAAACACAAGAGAGTCACATCTTTCTAGTTTATGTAATTGTGAGAAAATCCTTTCTCTGATGATAATCATGAGAGATACTGGGGCAGACAGAAAACCAACTAGTAAACATACGAAAATGTACTAATCAAAGTATAGTCACCATGACAAAAGAATAAAAATTTTAATATTTCAGTCACATTAAAGTGCTAAAATGCAATTGTCATATACATTAATTCTTATAGGAAATTGGCATCCAACTGCTCCATTTAAGAAAAAGACGTATCATGTTAGTCAAGCACTGGGTGTAACAATATCTCACAAACTATAAAAAATGTTATCCTACTTCATAATCTTTGTTGATAGATGAGGCAACCCACAGACTATTGGGAACACCCATTCTTGCAAATTCTGCTTGCAAGTCAAATTTATTCCAGCCTAAATGTTTTGGAAGACCTTCATTGGATGCAGTATAATGGAAACAATAGAGATCCTCCAGGTTCACTGTCAAAGAAAAAACATGAATCAGAAATCTGTTAATAGAAAGCATAATACTAATCCCAACAATAACCATGTGGTGAGATTTCATAGTAGTTTTTTACTTACTGAATTCAAAACACACATGTACCAATAAATCACAAGTCTAATCTCACAAAGCAAATAAAAAATACCACAAACAATAACAGGTACACAAATGTAGCAAAAATTTCTGGAGTAATGGAAGAGATTTTTTAATAATTTATAAATTTACAAACTCTTCAAGAGTGGGACTCAAAAGTTAGGGTATGATCCTTAACTTTTGAGTATATATATATATATGTATATATATATATATATATATATATATATATATATATATATATATATATATATATATATACATTGAAATTTTGACAAGAGTGAAAGATTTCTACTCCAAATTATATGAAAGGGATGATACATGCACTCCAGACATCATGAAAGATACCAGTACCAGAGTTCCTCCAATCCTTCCAGCAGAAGTTGCACATGCAATCAAGAACATGAAGCGGGAAAAAGCTCCAGGAGAAGATGGAATTACTGTAGACATCATACAAGAAGCAAGTGGAGAAATCGAAACAGTACTCGCCCAAATTTTCACTCGATGCCTTAATGAAGGAAAGATTCCTGAAGATTGGAACACCGCTACAATGATCCTGCTACATAAGAAAGGTGACATTGAGGATCTCGGAAACTACAGACCTATCAGCCTCCTATCAGTAGTTTATAAAATCTTCACTAAAGTTCTTTCACACCGCTTGAAGGTAGCACTGGACATGGCTCAACCGAGAGAACAAGCTGGATTCAGGAGTGGCTACAACACAATAGATCATATCCATGTGCTGAGAGAACTAATTGAAAGAGCAAAAGAATATGAACTTCCATTGTGCATGGCTTTTATAGATTATGAAAAAGCCTTTGATTCGGTGAAACCATCAGCAGTTACAATGGCTCTGAAAACCTGCGGTATTGAAGATGCATACATTAATATTATTAATAACATCTATGAAAATGCAAGTGCAAAGATTAGGCTGTTTGAAAATACAACACACATAAAAATTGGAAAGGGAGTGAGACAAGGTGACACCATATCTCCGAAGCTCTTTAATGCCACATTGGAGGGTGTTTTTCAGTCGCTGAGCTGGGAAAACAAGGGGATAAAGATTAATGGAGATTATCTAACCCACCTTCGTTTTGCTGATGACGTAGTCATTTTTGCAACTAGCCCATCAGAGCTGCAGAGTATGATCCAGGAACTTGCTGACAAGAGTAAAGAAGTGGGATTAAAAATGAACTTTCAGAAGACAAAAGTGATGTTCAATGCTTTTACAAGAAATGAAGATTTATCGATTGATGGAGAAAAGCTGGAGATAACAGACACGTACGTTTATCTTGGACAGCAGATATCAAGTGAGGGTCACATTGATGAAGAAATTAATCGGCGTACAAAACTTGCCTGGAGAGCTTTTGGAAGAAACAGCATAATTTTCAAGAGCAATATGCCATTATGTCTTAAAAGAAAAGTGTTTGATCAATGCATCCTTCCAGTGCTTACGTATGGTGCAGAGACGTGGACCTTAACTAAAAGAGACATACAAAGGCTGCAGACAACTCAAAGCAGCATGGAGAGGTGCATACTTGGTGTAACCAGGAGAGATAAGAAGAGGAACTCGTGGATCCGAAAAATGACTAGAGTGGAAGACATCATGATCAGAGTTAAATCCCTGAAATGGCAATGGGCTGGACATACTGCCAGAAGGACAGATCATCGATGGACAGCCGAAATTTTAGATTGGATTCCAAGGGACAGGAAAAGACCCAGAAGAAGACCACATGGGAGATGGGTGGATGAAATTCGAAAGTATGCAGGGGTGACATGGAGGAGACTGGCACAAGACAGACCGTTGTGGAGGAAACTTGGGGAGACCTTCGTCCAGCAGTGGATTGATAATGGTTGACAATGATGATGATGATATACATTATATTGACAAAAGTCACTGGACATCCCCTTCAAAAGCAAATGAACGAATCCACGGCGTTAAGATGCGTGGTACAGCTGTAAACAGTATAAAAACAAGCCTGCAGCTGACCACGATCATATCGCACTGTGAGGTTGAGTGAAAACGTCTTGGCGGGAGAGAACTGACTTTGAGAAAGGAAAGATGGTTGGGTGTTATATTAGTGGGTTGTCCATAAGAGAAACCAAGAGGCATTTAAACATACCCAAGTCAACTGTTTTGGATGTACTGAATAAGTGGAAGACACGTGGCATGCCTGAAGCAGCAAAATGTACCAGCAGACCAAAGAAAATCAGTGATAGAGGACCTCGAAGCCTCAAGAGAGTCGTTACAGCTAATCGAAGGAGTACTGCACAAGACCTCAGTGTACAAGTGAGTAAATGCTGGAACCTCAGTATGTACACGTACCATTTGCTGGGAACTTTATTTCACAGGTTACTGTGGTCGTGTGGCTGCTCATAAGCCTTTCATCTCCACTTGGAATGCTACTAGTCATTTAGCATGATGTAAAGAACATTTATCGTGGACCGTAGATTAATGGAAATAGGCCCTATATATTGATGAATCCAGATACATGATCCATCAGTCTGATGGCCGTGTGTGGGTATGGCAGCAGCTGGGGGGACGCTATTTACCACAGTGTACTCTGTTTCCACGGTCAAGTTTGGAGCTGGCAGTGTACTCGTGTGGGGGTATTTTTCATGGTATGGTTCGGGCCCATTGGTTATCGTGGACAAACCTGTTAACTAGCATGTCTACCTCGATATTCTGGACAATTACATACATGAGACCGGCCGATGACAAAAAAAGCTGAACTTTTTAAGAGGGTGGAAAATTGGGACACGCGAACATGCGGTGTGAGGAAATTCAAATACAGCATATACAATATTTAAGATTGCACAAGCCATACGGAATTATTTTTTGTAAATTATGTAAGTAAATATTAAAGTAGAGCACACTATTATAGTCACAATAGAAAAGTAGGGAATCAAGAACAAAATAAAATGAAATATTTTAAAAAATCAGATTTAAAACGTACATATAAATCTTTACTAGCTAAATATTGAGGTGAAAAGTATTTGTCTAGGAAAGTTTGTGCATTTAGTCAAGCAATTAGAAACTTGCAAGAATTAGAAACATATCCACAGATTAGTTTTGGTCAAACATCATAGTACAAGAGATAAGTCAGTCTGGTTGGCTTAGTAGCACTCTAATGTACCAAATTTTTCAGAAATGAAATGTGTCTCAAGAGTCATGTGTGTGGAAATAAGTTAAATTCACAGATTCTTACTAAATGATAATTGGAATATGTATTTGAATATGTACAAATGTAAAAAAACATGACTAGAAGTTATGGTTTTTAAACAAGTTGCTTCAAAGATATTTTGCCCTTTTTTGTTGTACTTGCTTGCACAACAATTCAAATTTCCTGTTCTGAGCAAGCCTGGCTTTCTTCTCAGCAAGCTGCACGGTCATATTTATTTTACGTTGACTCTGCAGCTGAACAGCATCCATTGCTAACTCTTTCTTTTTTCTGATAATTCCTTTTCTTTTTCTCTCAATTTCTTTGGTATAACTTGTTTTTGATGTCCTAAGATTTTGGCAGAGGTTGGCATCAACTGCTTCTTGCAAAAAATATTCTTTACTGAAGAAATTAACTGCAGACTCACCCTGTGCTTTAAGTTTATACTACACAGTTTGTATAGCTGAATAGGTTTCAATGTTCATTCTTCCTGATTTTATATCTATGATTTCAGCCATCATGCTGAAAGAACTTTCAACCTGTGGACCATGAAAGCATGATATCAAGGCTTTTACTATTTTAGATAACATAGTGTACTTGTAGAGGTTAAACACCTTTGCCCACCATGCATCAATTTTTACAAAGTTTCCAACTTCATCAACAGGAGATGGAAGTCGTGAATCAAACTGATACTGGTGAATTTCTAGAGCATAGCTTTCCATTTCCTCTGAATTCAATATATTTGAAAGGAACTGTGGAAGTTTTTCAGTCTTTTTAAAGTTAGATTATGTCCCCTTGTAGAAGGATCAATAGCTGATATGTATATTAAAAGATCACTACTTAAGTGTCTTTTGCATGTATTTGCACACTGAATATAAGCTTCAGCAGCCTGGCTTAAAAAAATTTAACCACAATGTCATTTGATTTGCTTTCCAAAATAATGTTCCTGATCCAAGAATCTTTCACAGGTTTGCCTTATCAAATATTTCACAGGTTTGCCTTTCAGTATCTTATGTTTAAGAAACAAGCTAAGAAATCCAAGAATAGTTGCTTCTGCTCATCAAAAACTTTATGAATTAATGGCTCCTTTGTTTGAAATAAGCATACATATTTTTTCAAAAGAAGTAGAGCTGCAACATAAACATTTAATATAAGCAAGGTTTTTTTTAAGCTTTCAAATACTTTTGCAACAATTCTAGATTTCCATTTTCTTCCATCTTCTGTTAGAATATAAGCAAGGTTTTTTTTTAAGCTTTCAAATACTTTTGCAACAATTCTAGATTTCCATTTTCTTCCATCTTCTGTTAGATTTTCTTTTTCCGTAATTTCTTCCAAAGCTCCTGGGATTTTAACTTTTTCTTTCTTTACATATTTTGTTTAGGACATCCATGTATATTGGTCTTTCATTAGGCTGCACAAATCCATAATACAGAAGCAAAAGGGCATCATGGCTATGTAAACTGTTTAATGCCACATGATAGAATGACAACCACCTGTGTTGCACCATGTTCTTAGTTTCAGTGAATTTTAGCCCTATAATTTCACAAATTTCAGCAAGGGCTTCACGTTGATCTGCCGAATATTTAAAGTCATTGAAGAAGTCAATAAAGTATTTCTCAATGTAAGCTTAAAATGGCTTGCAAATTTTTTTACTTGCATTGTGAATATGGTGACATGAATCTCCATCAATGTCAAGCAAGTGGGGAGATTTTCTCTGCCGAATTCTTGTTTTTAACGATGTTTTTGGGCTGCTCATGACACATTCTTTCCACTTAGCTTTCAAACAAGCAAAACAAATTCCTCCTCCTCAGAAAAAACAAAAAAACAAACGGAAAGCTTATGTCACGAACTTTGTTTAGAGGCTTCGGGCCGACGTAATACTGGCCCAAAGCCGCGCTTATTTCCCCACTTAGCTTTCATACATGCAAAACACATTTTTCCTTAGGAAAAAAAAAAAAAAAGAAATAAAGGAAAGAAACAGGGTTGCGTCACGAACTTTGTTCAGAGGCTTCGGGCCGACGTTATCCTAGCCGGTCACCGTGCTTTCTTTCCACTAAGTTTTCAAACAAGCAAAATGCATTCCTCCTCCTCTGAAAAAAATAAAAAAATAAAGAGGTGCGTCACAAACTTGGTTCAGAGGCATCGGGTTGACGCAATTCCGGACCACAGAGAAAGAAGCACGTCCGAGCCAACGTAATTCCAGATCACGGCAAAAGAAGCACGCCAGGCCCATGTAATTTCGGCATGGTGCCGTGCTTCCTTTCCACTTAGCTTTCAAACAAGCAAAACAAATTCCTCCTCCTCAGAAAGAAAGAAAAAAAAAAAAAAAAAAAAAAAAACGGAATGCTGCATCGCGAACTTTGTTTAGAGGCTTCGGGCCGACGTAATACTGGCCGGGCGCCGTGCTTTCTTTCCACTAAGTTTTTAAACAGGCAAAACACATTCCTCCTCCTCAGAAAAAAAAAAAAAAAAAAAAAAACCCGAAGATTTAAGTCATGAACTTGGTTCAGAGGCATGGGGCTGACGCAAGTCCGGGCCAATGTAATTCCGGATCACGGCAAAAGAAACAAGCCAGGCCTTAGTAATCCCGGCTCGGCGCAGTGCTTCCTTTCCACTTGGCTTTCAAACAAGCAAAACAAATTCCGTCAACTCAGAAAAAAAAAAAAAAAAAAATACAAAGGGCTGTGTTACGAACTTTGTTCAGAGTCTTTTACATTGATTATTTACAAAACCATTAAAACTTTCTTAATAACAGCGAAAATCTGAATATCCGTAATTTTTTGTTAGTCACCCGTAACCCGGGGAAATCCGTAATTATTACAGAGATTCCGTAATCTCTGTGCGTTCTTCGTAGAAAGAGGTTTCACGAGAGCTTCGATTCTTGAACGATCTCAAAAAAGCGGGAAGGCATTCAGATACATAGCAAATTACAAGAGAGAGAGTTCCTGGCGATGACATCACGGATAGAATGCAGAGTGGCGATTTCCCGCAAGACACAGAATGGCTGTTCTCGTGGGCTGCGGCAGTTTCCCTAAAGCACAAAGTAGGCGGAGCTTCCACCCTTCGCGCTGCGATGCTGAAGTGACTGACATCCCATCCATTGTTGACAGCAGTAAACGAATTGAGCTCTTGAATCCACCCTCTAACATTTCTTCTTGCCCCCCAGCGCCTGCTCCAAAAACGTTTTCAGCTAGAAAGCGCTTAGTTCTTTTACTCCACAAAAAAGCGGAATCACGGAATTTCGCTTTTTCAAGGATTTTTCTATAGAACGACGACCCTCCCCCCTAAAAAATTCTGAAAAATTTCTCTTCATTTTTGCAATGACCTCGAGGTTGACCAAAATGAGGCCGAAAAAAGTGGAATTCCACGAATTCGCGGAAGAACCTCATGTATATGCAATTATGCCCTACCAACTCTGTGGCAATACTATGGAACAGAGCCTTGTTGGTACCAGCAGGATAATGCACGGAGAAATAAAGCAAGGGCTGTTACGGTGTGGTTTGACAATAATTCCGTATCGTGTGTGGACTGACCAGCACAGAGCCCTGGTCTTAATCCCATAGAGCACCTATGGGATGAATTAGAGCACCACATAAGAAGTTTGGAACCAAGGCCTACTACTAAGCAACAGTTAGTGACAGCATTATGTACTGAATGAAAGTGCGTACCTATCGCTGTGTTCCAAAACCTTGATGAAAGCATGTCTCGAAGGGTCAGTGCATGAATTAAGGCCAAAGGTGGACGAAACCATACTGTTTGTCAATAAATGCTATGTTGCGTTTCTCTTCTAGGTGTCTGGTGACTTTTGGTAATATAGTGTGTGTGTGTGTGTGTGTGTATATATACTGCTGGCCACCCAAAATGTAACACCAAGAAGGAAGCATCCGATTGGCCTGAAATTCGCAGCATGCGTCGCCCGTGAGAGGACATGCAAACGATTAGCGTTGCAGGGCATATGCAAATCATGTGCGCCCGGCACGCCACTGAGAAACACTATAAGAAGGGTGCACAGAAGGCGGGGTGTAAGTAGTGGAAGTGTGTTGTGCTGCCGGACCTGTACGTGGGAAGCCTCCCAATACCTCGTCTCAGAATACAGCAGTCATTCCAGCACGTTTCGGAGTTCGACGGAGGACGAATAGTGGCTTATCGCGACAGCGGTTTATCGTACCGAGATATTGCCGCCAGTGTGGGACAACATCCAGCCACAGTGAGGCGAGTATGGATTCGGTGGGTGCAGGAGGGACGGACGAACCGACGTGAGCGATTGCCGCAGCCGCAGCACACCACCGAATTAGAGGACAGGCATGTTGTGCGGCGGGCATTGACGGCTTGCACCACCACATCACGAACGTTATCGCAGGAATTAGGGTTTGGGGCGCAACAACCTGTGTCAGCACGTACCGTTCTACGTCGTCTGCAGAAGCGGGGACTTTGCGGCACGGCGGCCATTGCTTCGATTACCATTGACGTTACGAGACCGGCGAGTGCGGCAGCAGTGGGCCGTTGAACGCCGCACCTGGACGACGGAATGGCACGACATTGCCTTATCCGACGAATCCCACTTCTGCCTGCAAAACCACGATGGGCGGCACCGCAGAGACAGACTGTATTCCGCCTGTATTATGCATCGCCATACCAGTCAGTCGCCTGCCGTTATGGTTTGGGGCGCAATTGGATATGATACCCGCACCCCTCTTGTACGCATCGCCGGTACACTCAACAGGCACCGCTAAATCTCCAACGTTTTGGAGTCTGTAGTCCTCCCTTACCAGCAGGACCTGCCAGGGCCACGTTACAATGCGCGCCAGCACATGGCACGCATCGTGCAACAATTCTTCACGGCCCACCAGGTGTCACTACTGCCGTGGCTCGCCTGTTCTCCCGATATGTCGCCCATCGAACACGTCTAGTCGCTGATTGGCAAATGAGTGGCCCGGCAAGAACCACCCACGGCTACACCTGATGAACTGTGGCAACGTGTGGAAGCAGCCTGGACCGACATACCCCAAGCCCACATCCACTATTGATGTCTGCATGTTCCGCAAGTCTCATGGGCCTGTAAGCTCAATCGTTTCATGTTGGTATCTGTTATGTGTACAGTAAATCTGGCTTTGCTATCTCGTGTCCTTCTTGGTGTTGCATTTTGGGTGGCCAGCAGTGTATATAGCTTTGACAAATAAGGACAAAAAAAAAAAAAAAAAAAAAAAAAAAACATGTAAACCCAAACTCCAAAGAAAGAATCAGTGAACCAAAACCCAAAAGAATTATATCAACGAAAGATGTGATTGGGGCTGCGCATAAGCCACTAGTCCAGGCCACACATCATATACACCAATATCCTACAAGCAAAAAACATGATAAAAACAGGGAAAAAAAAACCTTAGAAAATATAATACTTCGAAATGAACACAAAAACCTAAAAACATAAGGACAATTAACAGAACAAACCCAGGCTAAAGACAAACTTACATCAAACAATAAAGAAGCAAAGAGTAAAAGACCACTCACTAAATGAAGACATTGCCCAGAACTGTTGGATTCATATTGCCCAACTCGAAGACAGACCCCACCTGAACAGAAAATAGAATGTGCCACCTTAGTCAGGAAAACACAAGCACATAGGTGACTTTTCTAGAGTCTGCAAGAGGCTGGAATAACCAATAGCATGCGGATGTGTTCTTGAAGTCACCAGCAACAAAATGCCAAAAAGCAAAAGCATCAGAAACACCAGGATCACAAATTGGTTCTTAGGAGACGGTCACTACTGAATAAATACCCATAAACTGATTAGAAATAATAAAATGTAAATCAGGGTTAATAGCAAAAGTATCGGAAACACCAGGATCACAAATGGGTTCTTAGGAGACAGTCACTCCATTAATTCTGATTTGCATTCTATTATTTCTGATTAGTTTGCTGGTATTTATTCAGTAGTGACCGTCTCTTAAGAACCCATTTGTGATCCTAGTGTTTCCAATGCTTTTGCTTTTTCAGCATTTTGTTGCTGGTGACTTTGAGAACACACCCGCAGGCTATTAGTTATTCCAGCCTCTTGCAGACTCCAGAAAAGTTACCTATGTGCCAGTGTTCTCCTGACGAAGGCGGCACATTCTGTTTTCTGTTCAGATGGGGTCTGTCTTCGAGCTCGGCAATATGCAATATAAGCCCAAGAGTTACGGGCAATATCTTCATTTGGTAAAAACAATTTCAATAATTCAGAAAGTTCTCAATGTTTTCCATAGTATATTAAAGTCTATATTTTTTTTTTTTTTTTTTTTTTTTTTTGATTGGAGGTTTAACGACCGCCGTGAGCAACTCAATGGGCTATAAGCAGTCGCCCGTCCCTAATTTAGGGTCACTGGTTCCAGGGAAGGGAGAGAGCCAGTGCCGTAAGACAAACACAACATCCATGCCTGACCGGGATTCGAACCCGGACCCCTTACGGACGAATGATCAGAGGCCAGCGCCTTAGACCACTGCGCCACCGGGGCGGCAAAGTCTATATTGTTCCAGTGCACTGGTGGATAAAGACACAGAACCTAAATGAATTTCTTATATTTTAAACACAGAATACCATTAATTATGGGTTGACTTTCATACATAAGCATTTTCTTCATCAGGCCCCCATCAAAGTAATAATCTATGTTCTGTTACTACAACAGTTATGGTAAAACATATGGAACCATTCTTCCAGTAGAAACCAACAACCAATGCAGCTTGTTATTGGGTGTGCACATAAGTTCTACCCATTTTTGTAGGCTACAAAGAAAGAAGAACACAACAAATAACGTACCTAAGATTTTACATACTTGCCATCATTCTGTATGACCTCTTACCATCTGCCTATCAGTAGATGAATCCCATGTCGAAAAAACTCTTGTGTTTTAGAATTTAAAAAAGTCATGTAATGCCGTTTTCACATTGTCCACATCATTGAAGGTTTGGAGAGTGAAGGCATTCTGTAATGATCGAAAAAGGTGGAAGTCTGTAGGTGCCAGGTCAGGGGAATACGCCGGGTGAGGTAACACTTCCCAACCAAAGTCCAGTAATTTTTGCCAAGTGATTAAAGTAGCATGAGGTCTGGTGTTATCAAGATGAAAGATTACGCCTTTGCGATTGACGAGTGGTGGCCACTTCGATGTCAGCTGTTTTCGCACTATGTCCAACTGTTGACAGTAGAGGTTAGCATTTATCGTTCGGTTTGGTGCCAACACCTCCCAGTGGATTATTCCCTGGACATCCCACCAAACACTCAACAAAACCTTTTCGAGATGCAGTTCTCCTTTTGAGGTCAATGGAGCAGGCTCCGCACCTTCGCACACAGTCCGTTGACACATTACAGTACAGTACCCATTTTTCATCACCCGTTACAATTCGTCCCAAAAATAGTTTATTTCTGTGACAAGAAAGCAAAGAAACACAGGTACAGATTCTCTCCTTTCGTTGCTTTGCAGAAAGCTGGTGTGGAACCGAGTTATCGAACTTGGTGATGAACCTAAGTGCATGCATCCGTCTTTTGACTGTTGTTATGTGTATCGACAACATTTTTGCTAATTCCTGAATGGTTGGATGTGGATCATTTGTTATGGCTTGGTCCAGATCCTTGTCAGAAAACACAGATGGACATCCAGGACGTGGCTAATCTTTACAGCTTCTGTCTCCGTCCTGGAACTTCCGAAACCAATAGTGACATGTGCTATCATCAACTGCATCCTCCCCATACACTTGACAGATGTTGCGACAAGCGGCTGCTGCAGTACTGCCTTTATTGAACTCGCTCAGTAAACAATGTCTAATGTGCTCCTTATTGCAAGCCAGTTACACCGCCCGTGATTTCCATTACAAATGACTTACTCGGACAAACTTAGTGCCTCTATATGCTCTACTGCTCCATGCTTTATTGGCCAAAAATTTGGCATTGCAGTGTTATCTGTGATGTAACTACTCAGATCATAATTTGCATCTACTACAAAAACAGGTAGAACTTTTGCACACACCCAATACTAAAGTGGATTAACTCAGTTAAAAGGAAGTATTGTGCATGGGAAATAAAATGGACCACTGATGAAACAAAAATGGTATTATATGAAAGTAATTAAGAAAATATATGAAATAAAAACCAGAACTAGCAGAAACCAAAAGGTTTTGTGTTTATTTCCCATATAATAGGAAAACAACAGAATAAGAAGAATTTGCTAAAAATATTCTGGCTGAAAATAAAACTAAACAGCGCATGATGGCTTTTAACACACTTAGAATCAGGTTCTCATAATTTATGCAACTTGCAATGAGATTAATTAATAAAAAGGAACAATACACCAATTGTACTTAAATAGTATAACTATACTAGTTATCCGAAATTTCTCGGCGTAGAATAAAAATCAAAAGTTTCCCAGCTTTCGTACATCAACCAGATGGCTTTCTCAAAGGAGGTAGACAGCTAACTGCAAACTGGATAATAGAACGGTTCAACAATTTGAACGTGGTGACATGACAATAACGAATAGAAGCAAACGTAATCAGGTATTCAAAGACACGAGGTCTAATGTCACCCACTATTGTGGTGCCACAGACCTCTTCAGTGGCAATGACAACACAGTTCTTAAAACATTCCTACTTCTTTTCTACATCTTTCTCACATGACTTCAGCTTCTTCAGTTATTCTCTGAGTAAATTAGAGTAACGCTGATGATTTTCAAGGAACCTTTATTCTTTCCATCCCAGGCCTCTTCCTATTCCTTCAACCAACACTCAGTTTCACTCATGACACTACCAAGTAATGATCAAGGCCAACATCCACACCTCTCATCACAGGAGTGTCAACAACTATGTGTTTCAGATGCTGATCGTAAACAACAAAATCTATCTATCACACTCTTTTGACCAAGAGTATGATTTTCCCAAGTATATGTCTGGATATACTTGTGGTTGAAAAATGTATTAGATACACACAAACCATTCTCAATGCAGAGTTCACTTAATCTTTCACCATTATCATTCACACACGGATCATTAAACTTACACAGAGTGTTATCAGAAATCCCATTCTGCACACCTACTCTAACATTGAAATCCCCTGCTATTATAACTTTCTCTTTAGCACCAAACTAGCTCAAAACAGCTTTTAGCTCATTCCAGAAATCTTCCTTCCTATCAAAAGGTTCCAAGTCACAAGGAGCATACACTACAACAATTGCTATTCTCTGAAGTTTCACTTTCAAACGAATCCAAAGAACGTAAAATAATCGACATTAGATGCCATTCACTACTGTTTCACACATTATATTAGGTTTGGCAATCAGGGAGACCATTAAATGTCAAATATATATAGAGCACAATATCTGTAATTAAAAACAGGAAACAACGAACATTATTTCTACTTAATATATCAGTAGTAGCTGCCGGGTCTGATATCATCATCATCATCATTGTCAACCATTATCAATCCACTGCTGGACGAAGGTCTCCCCAAGTTTCCTCCACAACGGTCTGTCTTGTGCAAGTCTCCTCCATGTCACCCCTGCATACTTTCGAATTTCATCCACCCATCTCCCATGTGGTCTTCTTCTGGGTCTTTTCCTGTCCCTTGGAATCCAATCTAAAATTTCGGCTGTCCATCGATGATCTGTCCTTCTGGCAGTATGTCCAGCCCATTGCCATTTCAGGGATTTAACTCTGATCATGATGTCTTCCACTCTTGTCATTTTTCGGATCCACGAGTTCCTCTTCTTATCTCTCCTGGTTACACCAAGTATGCACCTCTCCATGCTGCTTTGAGTTGTCTGCAGCCTTTGTATGTCTCTTTTAGTTAAGGTCCACGTCTCTGCACCATACGTAAGCACTGGAAGGATGCATTGATCAAACACTTTTCTTTTAAGACATAATGGCATATTGCTCTTGAAAATTATGCTGTTTCTTCCAAAAGCTCTCCAGGCAAGTTTTGTACGCCGATTAATTTCTTCACCAATGTGACCTTCACTTGATATCTGCTGTCCAAGATAAACGTACGTGTCTGTTATCTCCAGCTTTTCTCCATCAATCGATAAATCTTCATTTCTTGTAAACGCATTGAACATCACTTTTGTCTTCTGAAAGTTCATTTTTAATCCCACTTCTTTACTCTTGTCAGCAAGTTCCTGGATCATACTCTGCAGCTCTGATGGGGTAGTTGCAAAAATGACTACATCATCAGCAAAACGAAGGTGGGTTAGATAATCTCCATTAATCTTTATCCCCTTGTTTTCCCAGCTCAGCGACTGAAAAACACCCTCCAATGTGGCATTAAAGAGCTTCGGAGATATGGTGTCACCTTGTCTCACTCCCTTTCCAATTTTTACGTGTGTTGTATTTTCAAACAGCCGAATCTTTGCACTTGCATTTTCATAGATGTTATTAATAATATTAATGTATGCATCTTCAATACCGCAGGTTTTCAGAGCCATTGTAACTGCTGATGGTTTCACCGAATCAAAGGCTTTTTCATAATCGATAAAAGCCATGCACAATGGAAGTTCATATTCCCTCGCTCTTTCAATTAGTTCTCTCAGCACGTGGATATGATCTATTGTGCTGTAGCCACTCCTGAATCCAGCTTGTTCTCTCGGTTGAGCCATGTCCAGTGTTACCTTCAAACGGTGTGAAAGAACTTTAGTGAAGATTTTATAAACTACTGATAGGAGGCTGATAGGTCTGTAGTTTCCGAGATCCTCAATGTCACCTTTCTTATGTAGCAGGATCATTGTAGCGGTGTTCCAATCCTCAGGAATCTTTCCTTCATTAAGGCATCGAGTGAAAATTTGGGCGAGTACTGTTTCGATTTCTCCACTTGCTTCTTGTATGATGTCTACAGTAATTCCATCTTCTCCTGGAGCTTTTCCCCGCTTCATGTTCTTGATTGCATGTGCAACTTCTGCTGGAAGGACTGGAGGAACTCTGGTACTGGTATCTTTCATGGTGTCTGGAGTGCATGTATCATCCCTTTCATATAATTTGGAGTAGAAATCTTTCACTCTTGTCAAAATTTCGCCTCTATTTCTTGTTACAGAACCATCTTCTTTTCTCAGTGCCATAATCTGTTTTCTTCCCTTACTGAGATGTCCCTTGGCTATCTTTAGGCTTTGGTTGTTTTCAATTGCTTTCCTCACTAGTTCACAGTTGAATTTTCTTACGTCTTCAGTGATACTTTTTCTTACTGTCTTGCATAGCTCTATATATTCCACTTTGGAAGTCACATCTTCTTTAGTTGTCCTCATCTCTCTTCTTTTTTGCATCAACATTTTGGTTTTTCCTGATAATTTGTTTACATGCAACTTGTTCTTAGACCCAGCTAATTTTGTTGCTGTTTCCATAAGAGCTTTGGTTACTTTTCTGTTTACTTCAGAGATGTCCACTTCTTCTGATGTTAGGCCTTCTAAAGCAGAGAACCTGTTCTTCAGTTCCAACTTGAAGGTATTATGGTGTTTTTTAAGGTTGGTTATGTCAATAGATTTTGTTTGTCTTATGAGCTTGCCACGTTCAAGTTTAGTGTTGAGGTGCATCTTACATCTCACCAATCTATGGTCACTACCTGTGTTGAACTTGTTTAGCACACTGCAGTCTTCTATGACGAATTTTTTGTTACACATAATAAAATCAATTTCACTTGTCGTCCCGTTTGGATGTCTCCATGTCCATTTCCTGTGTGGCTTTTTCTTGAAGAAGGAGTTCAAGATGAAAAACCCTTCTGCCTCTGCAAACTCAACGAGAGTATTTCCACGCTGGTTTCTGTTGCCGTGACCGAATTTACCTACTGAAGTTTCATTCTGTTGCCGTTGCCCTATTTTTGCATTGAAATCTCCCATAATTATTTTCAAGTGCTGTCTACCTTTATTATTTAGATGACAAATTTCCTCATAAAATTCTTCAATTTCTTCTTCAGGATGACTTGTGGTGGGTGCATAAGTTTGAATAATCTGAGCCTGGTATCTTTTCGAGAGTTGGATAACAAGTCGTGCAGCTCTGTCAGAGGAACTTTCAACTTCTACAACTTTCTCCTTCAGTTTCTTGTTTATTATAAATCCAACACCACTGGTTCTGCCAGTATCTGTCCCACGATAGTAGAAGAGATGTCCACTTTTCAGTTCGATGAGATCTTCTCCTTTTCTCCTTACCTCACTTAGCCCCACGATGTCCCACTTGATCCTTTGTAGTTCCTCTTCCAATTCAAGAAGCCTTGAATCAGAAGATAGGGAGCGTCCATTGTACGTAGCCAAGGTCAGCATCAGATGGCAGCCTAGTCCGGTCCTCCGGGGATTCTTAGCACCCTCTGCCTTCATGTCACACTGGCCGCTGCCTTGGCCAGGTACATTCCAGCTGCCGGAGACTGAGGGCCAAGATTTAAGTTGTGGAATCATTTTGGAGGGGTTTGGTCATAACTCACCACGCTGGCCAAGCGGGTTGGTGAGTGTGGGATAGAATTTCCTCTAATCCCGATGGTATAGTTATACCGCTATTGGCGGTCGTCAGAGCCCCTTTAGTGGGAACAGGATGCACCACGAGAAGGCGGGGTTGACATTTGTCAAGGAGAGGCTGTGATGTTACGCATCACCTGACCTTACATATCAGTAGTAGCTGCCGGGTCTGATATAAGTAAGTAGAAATAAGGTTCATTGTTTCCTGGTTTTAATTACAGATATTGTGCTCTATATATATTTATCATTTAATGGTCTCCTGTAGCCAAACCTATATAACATGCGAAACAGTAGTGAACAGCATCTAATGTCGATTATTTTACGTTTTCTTAGCCACGTAAAGATATGTTCTTTGCATATTGGTGAAATTAGGACTACAATATATTTAGAATTCAAAGAATTCTCTCACTTATGCAGCAAAAGTGAATCAAGTTGTTCATCTTTTTACTTAAAATCACACCTACACCAGCCTGTCCTCTCAAATTATCCCATACTCCAGACCACACACTCACCATTCCATTCACTTCTTCTATCCCAATTTCCTCCTTTTTAGTTTCACTCACACACAGCACATCCAATTGATACTTATTCATTTCTTCAGTCACCCCATTCATCTTTCCATTTATTCCTCTGGTATACCATACACCAACCTTTCACTCACTCATCTGGGATCTCTTTCTCATTCTTTGTTTTCCTGTTCCATACTGTTTCTGTGGTGGACCGTCCTTCTCATGTGTGGTAGGTCCACCATATCCCACACTAGAGATGGTAAAATTATTGCTTTGTGTCTTTTTAATCAAAAATGTACACCAGTGTGGGGCATTAGCCCACAGCTGACAGTTCCAGTTGGTCATTGCACTTAAGGATTCTGCAACAAAACTCGGTGAGTTGGGGTCTTTTCGTTTAATGTTACAGAGAACTAGCTGGTACCTCAACATTAATTCATACTGAAGCTTAAAATTGTGCCAGTTTCCAAGAATCGCAGAGGCTCTTGTTGCTGTCCTGTGTGCCATTGTTGCCCAGCAGAGTGCCCTGTGGAGGCAAACCCATGTCTCACTAGGATTGCTCATCATCTGGAACTTAACAGAATGATAATACAAACAATTTTTCCATGGCACTTAAGATTTACTATTCGAGTCATCTATTCCCCCACACATTGGTAGCAGGGAGGAGAGATATCAATCTCCTGTTTAGTGAAAAAAGCATGTGCTCGTAGGAAGGGCCATCTTGGACTCGCTGGAAGGTTTCCACATGCTGAAGTGATTCCACCTGCACACAACTGCTTTACCACAAACTAAGATCTCTGGAAATATGGCACTCAAAAATCTTGCACTGCAGCATCACGAGATGAAAGAGATGACAACATATTTCTACACTCATGGAAGGAAGTGACATCATTGCAAGCAGAAGCCGCAGGAAGCTAAAAATAAAGTGATGCAATCAATCCAAACATTTTGACCAATTTTTTTTTTTCACTGCTAGAAAAAAATGCCACAACCTTTCATAAAAATATGAAAAATCAAAGACTTTCAAGGTCTGGAAAAAAGGGAAATAAAATTTGAGGACTTTTCCAGGATTTCAGGGGTTGTGCAAACCCTGCAGAACGCAAGCTCACAAGAAGTAGGATATGAAGTCAGCCAGCCCCTTGAGCTAGAAAACTAACAGTCAAAAATATATCTGTTTCAAGAGTGAGTGCAGGGAACCCAAATGTCCAGCTATGGTAAACCCACCACCTATACCCCCAATTCTAATTGCAACAGATGATCTAATCAGTCAACATTCACTTTGTGAGTATCCCACTGGTCAGGTCAACAAAGCTTTCACCAAGACCATGAGCACCTTCTTTGGGCTCTCCAGGTAGAAGCAACACTAATCTGCTATACATATTCCCTGCCCTTTACCAATTAAAGCAACATCACAACTTTGACACTGCAAAAGTCACTGGTCTCTCTTCCTACCACTAGGGCCAGTTCAACCACTAGGCGAACTAGGTGGTTGCCTACGGCGCCAAAGTCTGTGTGTGTGTGTGTGTGGTGGGGGAGGGGGGGATTTGCAAGATTTAGAGTTGGTAAAATCAAATGAGTTAATGAAGAGAGAAAAATGATAAAAACAAAGAAAATTTTATTTTCTGTTGTCCGCTCGATATAACTTACAAATTCTTATTCTTTGAGTAAGCAAGAAATGGAGACCTGCTCTTATAGACTAGGTTGCCAGTTAGCAAGATGCCAATGTGAAAGCATGCATCTGTCAAAAAACTGCCATTTTTTCACCAGGCCTGTCCATACTGTAGCAGGCTACTCTTGCGGGCAGCACAAATTTTTAAAGAAAATGAATTCTGTATTATTTGGCTTTCAATGAAAATATCAAGACTATTCACTTCTATCACAAGTAGTGACAATGCTCAATGACTAAAGGTCAGCAACTGCCACATGTAGACTATTTTCTAATCAGAACAGGGGCAAGAAAAAGGCTGTACCACTACATTTAT
Source organism: Macrothele yani (assembly GCA_039090855.1). Taxonomy (NCBI): domain Eukaryota; kingdom Metazoa; phylum Arthropoda; class Arachnida; order Araneae; family Macrothelidae; genus Macrothele; species Macrothele yani. Next base: position 949,114 of record CM076995.1, on the reverse strand, counting down.
TCTGCTAAAATTCTTGTTACTTTCTGTTTGTTTGTTTGTTGGGGATCCAGGAAAGGAATTTGATGGGTTATAAATGTTATCGATCAAACACAAAATTGCCCGTGACATATATTTGAAGATACTTGTTGGTAATTTTGTGAACAATAACAGGGTTCCCACTCAAAAGTAATAAAAAAATTCCCTGACTTTTCCAGGTTCTCCAGGTGGTTTTTAAAATTTTCCAGAGTGGCATGTTGCAAAGAATTGTTACATTTCATTTCATTCCATTCATTTTTCTCACCAAAGCACACACTTGTAAATTCTTTACATAATTTGTCTTTATAAAATTACCTGCTTTTCATTAATAACAACTAACTTTGCACGTTTTTTTCTGTACCAAAGTTCTGTGAACTTTTGTGAATACTACCCACACGGAATTTGTAAATGCGTTCCCACAGAAACAGGTCATATGTAAGAAAAAATCTGTCAGTTCAATAGTTTCAGTTTTTCTATAAAACAATGCAGCTAAGCTTAATGATGGAATGGCTCTGTTCAAAGAAACATTGTTTCAAGAGAACCAACAGACAAAGGACTTTGATCCATCATTTGGTTGGTTCTCTTGTGAAGTGTTTCTTCAAGCAGGAGCCATTGTGCCTAATTGTTCCATGTTATAACAACTGCCTGCAGAAATTGAACAAAAACTTAATAACAGGCAATTTTAAAAATTCAATTTTCCATGTTTTTTTTTAGAGAATAAAGGAAATACTTAATATAACTGAAAGTAAGATCTACCAAATTCTAGGCAGGCAGTAATTGCAAGCAAAAGTTTGAAATCTTGAAAAAATAAGTTTTTTTTGTCAAAATAAAGTATCCATTGATTTTTACAAAAAAAAAAAAAAAAAAAAAGCGGGTAATTTTCCCTGACTTTTCCCTAATTTTTACAAAAAAGGGTAACTTTCCCTGAGTTTTCCCTGATTTTTGGAACCATTTTCAAATTCCCTGAGAATTCCATGTTTACCCTGTTTTCCAGGTTGAGTGGGAACCCTGAATAAGGTGTGCAAAATGAAATTTTAATTTAATTTACATTGGACCAGTAAGTAAATAGATGTAGTTTACATTAGTTTCTTTCTATTTAGTTTACATTGTATTTTTAAATCTTGAAATTATTGAATTAATGCAATATGTTTAGCCACACAAACGAATAATATAAATTTTGGGGATGCAAGGCTGGTGGTTTGCCTAAGATGCCAAGCACGTTAGCACCGAGCCTGCCTACCACACACATGCACACACATTTCTATCAGTAGATCCTGTTTTTCCTGGAACTCCTCTGAAGCAAGACCAAAGGTATACTTGTGTTAACAATTTCTTTTACTTTAATTAAAATGCACACAACTTCAATTTTAGGGTCATTATTATTTCAGAAGGGGGGGGGGGGTGCTGGCATCATTGAACCCTCGCCTGTTGGCATAATACTAGCAAGTGTTTATTATGCCTGGAAATCAAGGAAAGAAATATTCCTCATAAATACAAGGGAAAATCATAACTATTCATGCAGCAATCAGATTATGACTCTGAGTTGCTGTAGTTTACTGTTCACCACATATCATAATAGAAAATTTGAAAATTGTGTTGCTGTGGAGCAGGAATCAACTGCACATCTCCCAGTGATCATTCCAGCATTACCCCACACAGAACAATAATGTTCCAAGTATACAACTGAAGGAATGCAACAGTTGAACCTTGTATATACATTTCTTCCTTATACATTTTTTTCATAAGTAAAATGTCACCAACCCAAAAATTTTGAATTGCCCTTAATGTTAAACTTTCCCTGTTTCATTTACATGTTTTATTCAATTATAAATTAATTTTACTTGGTCCCTTGAAAAATGCATAAATGAGATTCCACTGTATCTGAGTAACTGGTGATTTAGTGCACTACAATGCATAAATGAGGTTCCACTGTATCTGAGTAACTGGTGATTTAGTGCACTACAATGAAGCATCACATTGCTTCAACTAAAGAAATTTTGTTGTTCAGATTCCTAAGCAGTAATTTCTTAGCTTCAGTTACTTGGAACTTTGTTGTCCTGAGTGGTGTAACAGATGGAATGCCCAAATGGAAATCAGGAAATGCAGGTTTGTTTCTTGCTCCAGGAGGATGTACTTTTCAAGTTTTCTGAAATATTGTTACATGGCTCTAGTCAACTAGAGCAAATCTCAGTCACATTCTGACTGCTGTGGGAATAATTATATTTATCATGTCCTTCAAACCATACTACTGCAACTTCCTGGAGCTCTTCATCATTCCCAAACATTTTCCACTAGAAGACATTCTTCAAATTCCAAAGGATAAGGGGTAGGGGGAGGCAGGAAGATCTGTAGAATACAAAGAGAAGGTTGGTAAAACTCACTCTTCACTACTAGTGATTGTGATAGCAAATCAACTAGCGAACAACAATAACTGACATATGGTAAAAGCAACTGAACTTTTACGCTGTTGTAGGATGATGCAGTACTAAGAAACAATGGCATTATTCATGCATTATTGAATCATATGTGGGCTTAAAAAGTTATCAAAGGCTATGTGTATGTGTTAAGTAATTAGAGGACAAGTTAGCATCTGATCCTATAAATATATAAAATACAAAACAAAGACAATATTTAAGTGTCAGGACCCAACATTCAGTATGGCTTGACATTGTATTTTCCTCAATGTCTGAGAAGAAACAAGAAATTTTACACTTACCTGGCTGAGAAAGCTGCAACAGTGATGTATAAATTTCATGACAATCCCTTTCTCTTGGTATTACAAATGTCACACAAAGGAAATTCTTGCAGAAAATTTGAAGTGGTGAACCAGATGTTGAAATTGGCAATTTGACTACTGATGCAATATGCATATGAAGAACCTGAAAAATTTACATGTTTGTGAAATTAACAAAGTCATCAATGTAAGGCAAAAATAAATATAGGAAATAAAAATCTGATACAGAAAATTTCATCAATATTACATTAACTAAAAACACACACTATGACCCAAAGTATCCAGACACCCCTTTGATTGGTGTATTAGCCCTTTTACAACACAGCAATGGCACATACAGGTAAAGGGTGTGCCACTTGCTACCGAACCCGGCATTTCTTCAATAATATTAACACCAATGAAGATATTGCAACAAAATTTGAAGTGGACTCACCTCATTTCATGCAAAATGTGATGACATCACAACATGTGCTGGAAGTGGCCATTTACACCCAGACAGCATTGAACCTGGCACTGTCTGCCAGCCAGCCGGAGTGCTCCTTAGTGGCAGACACATTCCTAAGTGTGGCGCCACTGAGGAGCAGTCCGCCAGCCAGCTGAACGAGTCTCTCTGCTGCTTTGTTATGCCATTTTGCTGAGCGTGTCTACACAATACGGTTGTTGAGAGTGAGTGCTCGTGGCTGTTTGCGTACGTGTGAAAATGTATCTGTATACTCTGGAGGAGCGAGTGTTTATTGTTCGCACTTATTGGAAAACAGAATTGATAAAGTCTTGTCAACAGCAATTCCTGGAGAGGTTTGCAGGCAGACATCCGCCAAGCAAGTCCACCATTGGGCGTTGTCGAAGAAATTAGAAACCAAGGGGACTTTATCAGACGACCATGCAGGAGGTTTTCCGCAAATGTCTGAGGAAACGAGCCAGAATGTAAAGGGCCAACTACTTGCATCTCCCAGGAAATCACTTCGCCGACTGTCACAAGAAACAGGGTTGTCCCAAAACACTTGTCAACGTGCTGTGAAAAAAGCTAAGCTTCATGCATACTATATCTCCAGGGTTAATGAACTGAAAGAGCCTGACCATGTGAAACGAGTGACATACTATTGATGGTTTCAGACATTTCTTCTGGAAAAAAAAAGGCATTCTAGACTACCGAGTGGTTTCACCTGTCCGGGTACGTCAATTCTCAAAATTCCCGTATTTGGGCCAGTGAAAATCTCAACGCGATGCATGAAAAACCCCTTTGTAGAATATCTAAACCACACTAATAGAGGACTGTATGAATTTGAAGCTCTGCTTAGCTCCTTTAATAACACACCATTATATCAATAAACCACTTGATACACTATAAACAAATGTTGCCATAAGTAAATCACACTCCTAACATGGATGAAAACACAAACACATCAACTCAAACTCGCATCGTGACTACTGCAGGGATCATAGCATACTTCTGGAAAATTTTAGGTAGGAATTTTAGGACTTTTTAGAAAAATTTTAGGAAAATTTTAGGAGTGTATTTCAATAAAAACTAGATGTATATTTGTATACATCTAGTAAAACAACTTTGTATACATTGTAAAGAGTTTGCTTCACACCCTTCAACCATATATACTGATAGACTGCGCATGACATCAAAATTTCTGGCTCCAACATAAAATCACATGACAACAGTCAAAAAGATGGGTTACACCTGCTGTGCTTATGGTTGCTCTGAGCGATATAGTAAAGAAAGTTCTGTGATTTTTCATGGGTAAGAAACGAATTAAATACCTAAGTCAATAAAGTTCAATTACTTAACCAGAAACTTGCAGCTATTGATATAAAAATATAGTAACTTAAGAAAAAAAAAATGGAATGCATGTTCCAAATTCTTCGCAAATGTTCATCACATTATAAATCACTAAATGTAAACAACCCGATCATGCATGTATATAGCTCATAAGTAAACTTACCTGAAGAGTTTTCATTATATATGAGGCGCATTCACATAATACACCGAAAACACTGAAGTTCTGCAGCGTAAATTAGTAATCATAACAGCATTTTTACACGAAATTTGGAGTCTGATGATGACGTGCCCAATGTTGGAGCCATGGCGGCTTTGATGCAGCTATTGCCAATGCGCAGTCCATTAGTATATATGGTCGAAGTTCACACCCAAATTTTTTGCATAACGTCTAATGTCTAAAGTTTAAGTATGATTTACTTCTAATGTTCAGTTCTTATCTTTTCACGTGTTATTATCATATTCAAGTATATTTACCACATTCAAGTTTCACTTTGAACATTAATATGCTGTTGAACCAGAAGCAATTCACGATTTTCACAGTAAAGTTTTCAGGTTTCACATTAAATTATAATATCCTAAAAAGGTAATTGAAAACCAAGAACTATGTACAATTGTTCACTGAATTACTTTTTTCATATTATTGTTTTAACCTTTTCCTGATTAGCCTATCTTTTTTTGCTTCCACCACAACTAATTTACTTTCAGTTTTCTTTATTTCAGCTGAACCTTGTATGATCAAGTTAGAGACAACTGCTATTTCAACAGTATTTTGTTTTTCTACAGCTTTTCTCATTCTTTCTGTTCCCTCTTGAATTACTGCTAGGGAGGCTTCTTTACCTTTTTTAAGTCTATTTATTTCTGCATCATTTTCTTTTATTTTGTCATCAAACTCAGCTTTTCTTTTTTTCTCTAGCTGCTTTTCCTTATTTTCCCTCTCTTTCTGCTTCCTTTCTTTTACCTTTTTTTATTCTTCTTCCTTCAGCTTATCAACATACTCTTTATAAAATTTATCTGAATCACAAACACTATTTAACAAATTTCTTGTTATGGGAACTTTACTCACACATCCATAGTGTTTAATGGCCCCTTTAACTATTCTTAATGATGTTATAGTTGAGTCTTTTAAGTTAGCCTTGTCCTTCCTTAACAGAGCAGTGTTAACCGAAAATCCCCTTTCTGCATCAGCATTACCATGAGGTAAAACTAAAATTGACTTTATGAGTTTAGCAAGATTTGAGTATTTTTCTTTTCCGCTAGAGTCTTTAATACTAAATATATTACGCCAGTAATGATCAATCCGCACTGGAATATGCCCTTCCTCTGAAAATTTCACTAGTTCATCTAGAGTTGGCTTATCGCAATTTAAAAGTTTCCACTCTTCTCTTACTCTATCAATTTGTTCCTCAGAAAGATGCAAAACACTTGAAATTCTGGTTATTTCCGAAAGTCCTTCAGTGACTGAAAGTTGAGTTGACTCTTTCTTTGGTTCTTTTACCTTTAAAACTTCTATGTCTCTTAGCTTTTGATTGCAGAATGGCAAATTTGACTTTAAATATTTTGTGGTTGCAATTAGTGATGATCTTACATCCAAGAGAAATAATTTCTGCCTGGTCTCCTGAACATTCCTGAGGAGATTTTTTGTCTTCATACCAACTTCTAACTCCCCTAGTTTTTTCCATAATTTTTGTTTTCAAAATCTACATTCTTTAGGTCTTCTCCAAATTTCCCTGCAATAACATCATCTTGGATAAACTGAGCCATAACATTCCTCATTAAAGTATTTAAATCAGAATATAACTGGTGTATTTTTGGTTCTTCACTCTGATAACATAATGAAAACTTTTCAAAATTTTGGTGTGAAAATGAAATTAATGCTAAATAGCAAGGAGTTAGCTCATTTTTCAGGAAACAGTGAATTCTTTTATACCTTGCCAAATTGCATAGTTGTTTTTCAAATATTTTTTGAGATGGCAAGAAGTTTAAAAAATATTCTGTAATATTTAGCCATTGATCCAAGAGCCTCTGGGCTACAGAACCAACGGTTAACCATCTGTTGTGAACATGACATAAAAGAAATTTGGCAGTGACCAATGTTATATCCTCGACAGATTTATAATCCTCTCGTCTTGCAGCACTATTCTTTAAAAAGTAATGTATATCAGTAGCAAATTCGTCAAAATCTATATTTAAGCTTGTCAAAAAAATTTTAAATGCATTACTGACAACATGCAGGTTGCAAAAACCTAGTTCCAAAGATTTCTGGCCTGTTTCTTGTTTTACAACTTCATTGAATTTGCGTAAAAAGCACTTATTTTCATTTGGGCTGTCCATGGATACACAAATAATTCTGTTCAACGAAATATTGAAGGATGATAACACATCAAGAATTTCTTTTAGCAAAATATCTGCTGTTGCATGACCCAGAAAAACGCTTGTTAGGTATCGGCAAGAAACTGCATTTATTTCTGAAGACCAGTACCTGAGATACACATCCAACTGCCGTTTCACTTGTGTATTTGTAGTTTCATCAAATGCTATAGTAACCTTTCCTGGGCTACTAGATGCAATGTCTTTTTCAAATCCTCTTCAAAATATTTTGACAATCCATGGGATATCACATAAGCAACTTTTTTTTCTTTAAGTTGCATTTTGGCTGCAATAGCAGAATCAGGAAACATTTCTTTGAAAAGTTCAACTGTTTCAGTGCATGAAACAAAAGACATATTGTCCTTAGCAACTTTCATGGCCCATAATGCTTCGGCTTTAGCCAACTGTAAATCATGACTCAGTACTTCACTAATATTTGTTTTGGGCTGAAGATCCCGTCCTCCAAAGGCTTTCAGGATGGACTTATTTTGAAATTTACTTTGAAATTTCTGCAAATGTTTTTTCCTTTATGATGCGCTTTTACTTGTGAAAAGCCACTATAAGAAATGTTGAAAATTTCTGAACACAATATACACTTAGCAGAAAATATTGTTTCAGTTGCAGAACACCGTTCTTTCAACTTCACTCCGTCCAATTCTTTGGCGAGCCACGCATCTTGAAATTTCGTTTTGGATTTAGGCATCTTAAACACTTGTATTACTAACCAGAAAATGAAAGGGAAGTACAAAAACACGTTCCAATATTGCAAAACCAGACAACTTCCCGAAATTTGGCTGCGAGAATGTCAGAAGATAGAAAAAAAAAAAAAAAAAGCAGGTCACCACTAGAGAACTGAACCTGCACACAGCACAGAGAACACCATAAAAGACGCAAAACCAGAAACTATCATCAGGGATCATAGCATACTTCTGGAAAATTTTAGGTTAGAATTTTAGGAATTTTAGGAATTTTTAGAAAAATTTTAGGAAAATTTTAGGAGTGTATTTCAATAAAAACTAGATGTATATTTGTATACATCTAGTAAAACAACTTTGTATACATTGTAAAGAGTTTGCTTCACACCCTTCAACCATATATACTGATAGACTGCGCATGACATCAAAATTTCTGGCTCCAACATAAAATCACATGACAACAATCAAAAAGATGGGTTACTCCTGCTGTGCTTATGGTTGCTCTGACCGATATAGTAAAGAAAAGTTCTATGATTTTTCATGGGTAAGAAACGAATTAAATACCCAAGTCAATAAAGTTCAATTACTTAACCAGAAACTTGCAGCTATTGATATAAAAATATAGTAACTTAAGAAAAAAAAAATGGAATGCATGTTCCAAATTCTTCGCAAATGTTCATCACATTATAAATCACAAAATGTAAACAACACGATCATGCATGTATATAGCTCATAAGTAAACTTACCTGAAGAGTTTTCATTATATATGAGGTGCATTCACATAATACACCGAAAACACTGAAGTTCTGCAGCGTAAATTAGTAATCATAACAGAATTTGTACACGAAATTTGGAGTCTGATGATGACGTGCCCAATGTTTGAGCCATGGCGGCTTTGATGCAGCTATTGCCAATGCGCAGTCCATTAGTATATATGGTCGAAGTTCACACCCAAATTTTTTGCATAACGTCTAATGTCTAAAGTTTAAGTATGATTTACTTCTAATGTTCAGTTCTTATCTTTTCACGTGTTATTATCATATTCAAGTATATTTACCACATTCAAGTTTCACTTTGAACATTAATATGCTGTTGAACCAGAAGCAATTCACGATTTTCACAGTAAAGTTTTCAGGTTTCACATTAAACTATAATATCCTAAAAAGGTAATTGAAAACCAAGAACTATGTACAATTGTTCACTGAATTACTTTTTTCATATTATTGTTTTAACCTTTTCCTGATTAGCCTATCTTTTTCTGCTTCCACCACAACTAATTTACTTTCAGTTTTCTTTATTTCAGCTGAACCTTGGATGATCAAGTTAGAGGCAACTGCTATTTCAACAGTATTTTGTTTTTCTACAGCTTTTCTCATTCTTTCTGTTCCCTCTTGAATTACTGCTAGGGAGGCTTCTTTATCGTTTTTAAGTCTATTTATTTCTGCATCATTTTCTTTTATTTTGTCATCAAACTCAGCTTTTCTTTTTTTCTCTAGCTGCTTTTCCTTATTTTCCCTCTCTTTCTGCTTCCTTTCTTTTACCTTTTTTGATTCTTCTTCCTTCAGCTTGTCAACATACTCTTTATAAAATTTATGTGAATCACAAACACTATTTAACAAATTTCTTGTTATGGGAACTTTACTTACACATCCATAGTGTTTAATGGCCCCTTTAACTATTCTTAATGATGTTATAGTTGAGTCTTTTAAGTTAGCCTTGTCCTTCCTTAACAGAGCAGTGTTAACCGAAAATCCCCTTTCTGCATCAGCATTACCATGAGGTAAAACTAAAATTGACTTTATGAGTTTAGCAAGATTTGAGTATTTTTCTTTTCCGCTAGAGTCTTTAATACTAAATATATTACGCCAGTAATGATCAATCCGCACTGGAATATGCCCTTCCTCTGAAAATTTCACTAGTTCATCTAGAGTTGGCTTATCGCAATTTAAAAGTTTCCACTCTTCTCTTACTCTATCAATTTGTTCCTCAGAAAGATGCAAAACACTTGAAATTCTGGTTATTTCCGAAAGTCCTTCAGTGACTGAAAGTTGAGTTGACTCTTTCTTTGGTTCTTTTACCTTTAAAACTTCTATGTCTCTTAGCTTTTGATTGCAGAATGGCAAATTTGACTTTAAATATTTTGTGGTTGCAATTAGTGATGATCTTACATCTAAGAGAAATAATTTCTGCCTGGTCTCCTGAACATTCCTGAGGAGAGTTTTTGTCTTCATACCAACTTCTAACTCCCCTAGTTTTTTCCATGAATTTTTGTTTTTAAAATCTACATTCTTTAGGTCTTCTCCAAATTTCCCTGCTATAACATCATCTTGGATAAACTGAGCCATAACATTCCTCATTAAAGTATTTAAATCAGAATATAACTGGTGTATTTTTGGTTCTTCACTCTGATAACATAATGAAAACTTTTCAAAATTTTGGTGTGAAAATGAAATTAATGCTAAATAGCAAGGAGTAAGCTCATTTTTCAGGAAACAGTGAATTCTTTTATACCTTGCCGAATTGCGCAGTTGTTTTTCAAATATTTTTTGAGATGGCAAGAAGTTTAAAAAATATTCTGTAATATTTAGCCATTGATCCAAGAGCCTCTGGGCTACAGAACCAACGGTTAACCATCTGTTGCTGACATGACGCAAAAGAAATTTGGCAGTGACCAATGTTATATCCTCGACAGATTTATAATCCTCTCGTCTTGCAGCACTACTCTTTAAAAAGTAATGCATATCAGTAGCAAATTCGTCAAAATCTATATTTAAGCTTGTCAAAAAAATTTTAAATGCATTACTAACAACATGCAGGTTGCAAAAACCTAGTTCCAAAGATTTCTGGCCTGTTTCTTGTTTTACAACTTCATTGAATTTGCGTAAAAAGCACTTATTTACATTTGGGCTGTCCATGGATACACAAATAATTCTGTTCAACGAAATATTGAAGGATGATAACACATCAAGAATTTCTTTTAGCAAAATATCTGCTGTTGCATGACCCAGAAAAACGCTTGTTAGGTATCGGCAAGAAACTGAATTTATTTCTGAAGACCAGTACCTGAGATACACATCCAACTGCCGTTTCACTTGTGTATTTGTAGTTTCATCAAATGCTATAGTAACTTTTCCTGGGCTACTAGATGCAATGTCTTTTTTCAAATCCTCTTCAAAATATTTTGACAATCCATGTGATATCACATAAGCAACTTTTTTTTCTTTAAGTTGCATTTTGGCTGCAATAGCAGAATCAGGAAACATTTCTTTGAAAAGTTCAACTGTTTCAGTGCATGAAACAAAAGACATATTGTCCTTAGCAACTTTCATGGCCCATAATGCTTCGGCTTTAGCCAACTGTAAATCATGACTCAGTACTTCACTAATATTTGTTTTGGGCTGAAGATCCCGTCCTCCAAAGGCTTTCAGGATGGACTTATTTTGAAATTTACTTTGAAATTTCTGCAAATGTTTTTTTCCTTTATGATGCGCTTTTACTTGTGAAAAGCCACTATTAGAAATGTTGAAAATTTCTGAACACAATATACACTTAGCAGAAAATATTGTTTCAGTTGCAGAACACCATTCTTTCAACTTCACTCCGTCCAATTCTTTGGCGAGCCACGCATCTTGAAATTTCGTTTTGGATTTAGGCATCTTAAACACTTGTATTACTAACCAGAAAATGAAAGGGAAGTACAAAAGCACGTTCCAATATTGCAAAACCAGACAACTTCCCGAAATTTGGCTGCGAGGATGTCAGAAGATATGAAAAAAAAAAAAAAAAAAAAAAGCAGGTCATCACTAGAGAACTGAACCTGCACACAGCACAGAGAACACCATAAAAGACGTAAAACCAGAAACTATCATACGCATCTCACGCAAGTTCAGTCAAAGCGAGTCGGAGCCGAGATATATTGCGCATCGAAGGTCGCTGTCGCCGACGCATGATCGAAGGTCAATGATCACGTGCTCTACTGCCTGCAAGATAATACTCAGCTACCATCCCATCGTCATTACCGGAGGTTACGGAAGGAGACCACGTTTCCTCTTTGCTTCCACCCACCTGCGGTTTACAATAACAAAACATCAGCAGAAAGAGGAGGTTCCACAAGGCATGTACAAAAATAAAGTACGATCTCCTGCGTGCCACGGAGTTCGTCTGCAAAGCGCAAACCAGGGGTGAAAATGACCCCTCCCTTTTCCCTTAGATCTCTTGTTACTCTCGAAAACTGTTCGAAGGCAAAAAAATGGAACGCCCGCCCCGAAGCAAGTGCATCTCGATGGCGTCATTTTTCCCTCCCTTCAGCAGCACAGCATATAGGCTGTGTTTCTACAATAACAGGTCTTTTTACCTTACCGTAATGGTAAATTTATTGGCGTTAATAACGGTTGTGTTTTTAATAAAAATAAGCTTACGAAAATTTTAGGATGAATAGCAAATTTTAGGTCTAATTTTAGGAATTTAAGGAGGGTCACAAAATATTAGGAATTTTAGGAATTTTAGGAGGAATGCAATCCCTGTATCATACGCATCTCATGCAAGTTCAGTCAAAGCGAGTCGGAGCCGAGATATATTGCGCATCGAAGGTCAATGATCACGTGCTCTACTGCCTGCCACGATAACACTCAGCTACCATCCCATCGTCATTACCGGAGGTTACGGAAGGAGACCACATGTTTCCTCTTTGCTTCCACCCACCTGCGGTTTACAATAACAAAACATCAGCAGAAAGAGGAGGTTCCACAAGGCATGTACAAAAATAAAGTACGATCTCCTGCGTGCCACGGAGTTCGTCTGCAAAGCGCAAACCAGGGGTGAAAATGACCCCTCCCCTTTTCCCTTAGATCTCTTGTTACTCTCGAAAACTGTCCGAAGGCAAAAAAGTGGAGCGCCCGCCCCGAAGCAAGTGCATCTCGATGGCGTCATTTTCCCTCCCTTCAGCAGCACAGCATATAGGCTGTGTTTCTACAATAACAGGTCTTTTTACCTTACCGTAATGGTAAATTTATTGGCGTTAATAACGGTTGTATTTTTTATAAATAAGCTTACGAAAATTTTAGGAAGAATAGCAAATTTTAGGTATAATTTTAGGAATTTAAGGAGGGTCACAAAATATTAGGAATTTTAGGAGGAATGCGATCCCTGCTACTGATACTTCCCACATCAAGAGAGCAAAACACAGAGACGCAGCTCTGTGGCATCATCTATTGGTTATGATAACAACAAATGAAACTAAGTATTGTACATTACTCCCACTTTGAAAGCTCAAGCTTTCAACACATAAGTAATACAAGTCACCTTCAACACTATAAATTAGGTATTTGAACACAACAATAGGCTGAAAATTACAATGCTAGAATTAATAGTCAACTATCAAATTAATGATATGAAAAGGTATCTTACAGTCAATCTAATGGTAATGGACACAGTTTAACAGTGGGTCTCTTGAGAATTCCGGAATCAGTTCGAACAGTCACAACTTGCACCATGACATCACTGCCCGGATGCGTCTCTATAACTCTGGCAAGTTTCCAACGCAATGCAGGCATCAGTTCGTTTTTGATCAGCACAAGATCACCAACTGTAAGATCCGGTCTCGAAGTGCACCACTTAGGCCTAAATTGGAGTTGTGTAAGGTATTCTAACCTCCATCGGCTCCAAAACTGCTGAACTAAATGTTGGATCAATTACCACTTCTTAAAGCGAGAAATCGGAACTGCAGTGAGATCTAACTCAGAGAGAGCCGTCAAGAGAGCTCCCACCAAGAAGTGTCTAGACATCAAGGCATCCAGATCATTAGGGTATTCAGAAATGGGACACAGAGGCCTAGAATTAAGGCAAGCGTCAACTTGCACTGAAAGTGTGAGGAACTCCTCCAGAGAAAAACAAGCATTTCCCACTGCCCGTTTAAGATGGAACTTCATTGACTTTACCACCATCTCCCAAAATGAGGCACTGAAGGAGGGTTAAAATTCTACTTGATGCATTCAGAAAAGGAAAAGGTAGCAACACGGTTGTCATCGGTTGCATTGAGCACTTGCTTAAGAACACAACGCAAATCACGATCTGCACCAACAAAATTCGTGGCACAATCACTAAAAATCTCACTGCGCTTACCTCAATGTGCTATACATCTCTTAAGAGCTGCAATAAAGGCGTCAGAAGTAAGGTCTCCAACAATCGTAAGATGAATCGCTCTCATTGAGAAACATAAAAAACTGCACTGTAAACCTTGAAAAACTTTCTTCCTCCTCCCACTCTTTCTCTGTATTTAAAGGGATCAGCAAAGTAGAGCCCGTCACATGAAATGCTCTAGAAGGAGTTACTCTCCTTGAGAGCCAGTTACCCATAAGCTGAGTGGCTGGAGTAGCAGAATGACAAAAGCATGTCACACGACGACGCACAATTCTTTGCATGACATCTCTACCGCAGAGAATCCAAAAATTTCGTGGGATGACAGCAAATAGAAGACGAGCGCTTGCATGGAGATGAGTGTGATGATAATGTTTCGCAACTAATTCTGTTATATGATGCCTTCTAGGTAGAAGTATAGGATGTTTCACATTATCTGCAACTGCAGCATTTCTAAGTCTCCCACCAACTCGCAAAAGACCCTCAGAGTCCACAAAGGGATTCAATGGTAGAATTTTACTTGATTATTTAATGGCTCTTCCAGCATGAAGCCATGCCAACTCATCAGCAAACTCAAGAGGATTGGATGAACTTCACTATTACATGAATGGCCTTAAGAAGTTAATCTCTACTCAAATGGTCAAAGTTTCTTTTAGATAACGAATTGGCATAGTTTTGCATGGCGAGCAGGACTGTCTTTTAAAAGGTAGTACAAGTTACGCAGAAAGTGATGTATATCCCATTTCACTGCTTCAAGTCCAGTTTTCATAGCTCCATTTGACCACGTGAAGACCACATACTCCAATGTCAACTAATAATTTACCATCTGGATTTTCAGTTCTAAGTTTATCTTTCAGCTTTTGAAGAAAGCTGAGATTAACATTAGGTCCATCCATTGACACTTGTAGCATGTTATCCAAGGGAAGAGGTGCACCTTTAATGAATTCCTCTAAAAGGTCATTAGCTGTTGCCTGTCCTAAAAACACACTACTTAAGTATCTAGTGGAAACTTTTTGCAGATTGACGTCCCAATAATGAACAAACTGATCCATTTGCCCATGCTGAGCAATTTTGTTTAGTGATTCATCAAAACAAATTACAAAGTCAGTGCACTGCTCCAGATCGTCCATTAAACACTCTTTAAAATGAGGTGCCAATCCATGGTTTATCACATAAGATGCTTTGCTTTTGCCTAAAGTAAATTTTGAAGCTATCGCACTGTCAGGAAACATTATTTGAAATGTTTTGTTAATATGTGTACAAGAGTTCAGAGACATTCGCTTGGACAACACTTCCATGGCCCATATTATTTCTGACTTTGTTACATCATTTTTCACTACATAAGCATTAAGGTCACTGGACTTCACATCATCTTTCACAACATAAGTATTTGAGTCATTAGACTTAATATTTTCTAGAAGTACTGATTCCACATTTCCTGAGCTTGTTGATGGCAAAAGTTTGTCATTACAAAGATAGTTCTTTTTCACAGAGGAAGTGAAAAAAGCAAGACTGGGCTGAGACATTTTAGCACTGATGTTTTTCAAATGATTAGGGCCATTTCCGTGGCTGGAGACTGGCCGATGCCCCATGTTGCTAAACTTAAAAGTTTTAGAGCACACTTTATAAAATGCTGATTCATTGTCGCCGTTGACAGCAGCCATCCAACCAGAAAACTCAGGATTTAATTGTTCGTCCAACCATTGTTCATTAAACACACAACGCTTTGACATTGCTGCAGTCTTAATTGCCTTTTAACAAGGTATAACTTATATCACAAATTTTCTTCTACTCCTTTGACCTAAAAAAAAAAAAAAGAGAAATGTTAACAAGTAATGTAATACAACTTACAATAATAGGTTGGAAATACAAGATTACATTAGTAGGAAGGGGAAGTTAGTGACTAACTGCAACACCAAGTGCAAGTGTGTTTGGCGATGAGGGTGTCACTCCCCAACGCCGCGTTAAAACTAGTTGTAGTTTAACTGTGATTGAAATTTCCCCGACTTTTTTAAATATCACCGATTTTCCCTGGCTTTTACTATCATTTCAAGCATTTCCGTCTTTCCCTGACCAATTTTCATTTCCCTGTCTTTCCCCGATTTTTCCTGACCAATTTTCATTTCCCTGTCTTTCCCTGATTTCCACTGACTTTCCAGAATGTGGACACCCTGTTAAACTACACTGCGGCGTGGCTTCCGACTTCCTTTGCCGAACATAATATTTTAAAGTGGGCCCCACACTAATTATCATAAAGAAAAGGATTTCCTCGTGTGAATAAGAAGACTAGGGAAAAAAAAAACAATAACAACAACATGACGTGATACTGATGTGTATGTGGTATGCTGGTGGTATGTCACGTGGACGTGGCAATTTGCACTGTTTCAATAAGATCATATAAAAATACCGAAGGGGGTATGTTGGTTTTCAAAGGATCTCCGTTTTTTGTGGTATTCGAACATAGCAAGTTAATTAACAGCACAAAGCCATGGGTTTTTTTTTAAAAATACGTATTTTACGCGTTTTTTACAAATTCTACTTATTTTTGCGTAATTTACATGTCACGTAGAAAACCTTTTTTTACACGTAATTTCACAACTCTGGTCCAATATAATTACTGTTGCAATCAAGTGGAATTTGATATATACAACATTTTTCTTTCCATCTTGTCTATTGTATTTCTGTATGTTTATTAGCTAAATATGCTACTTTGTTTTCTGCTGTAGTGGCTACTTTCATGTTATTGTTTATTAAATGTTTATTAATTTTGGTGTTTAATTTTCCATAATTGGCCATTGGTATATACTTCATTATTTTATCAGTTTTTTCAATCTTTTCATTGTTTCTTTTAGATTGTTGATGCTAGTTTTTTTGGGAAAATCATTGTCTGTTAACTTAATGCCATTTTTGTCATTGCTTCTACTTGATTTTTATCTGATGAAAGTAATTTAGCTCGCATTATTAAATTTCTTGCTGTGTTAATTTTCACTGCTTTTGAGTGGTATGAGCCAAAATTCAGTAATATGTTGGATTTTACTTTCTTGAAATTATGAATAAATTTCAAACTTTCTGTATCTCTCATGATCTTTATGTCTAGATACTGAATTTCACTGTTCTTTTCTTCTTCAATTTCAAAACTAATGCTGGAATCCAAAGAATTAAAAAAATCCAGAATGTTTTGTGCTGAATAGCTGTTTGAATCATACAATATAAGTATATCATCCACATATCTGAGATAAAGATCCAAGACAATTTTATTTTCTTGAAAAATCTGTTGCTCCAATGAACTTAAATAGTATTCTGATAAAATTGGAGAAATTGCTGATCCGATTGATAAACCTTGGTTATGTATAATAAACCGAGGTTCCACTAACCTTGGTTATGTTATTCATAACCAAGGTTTCACTGTATTTGACTTTAGGAGTGGATTCGTCCACTAGGACATTTCTTGATGGACCACTCAAGAAATGACTCATTTCTCATGTCCTTTTTGTCTGCTATATATGCAAGAAATTTACTCTGAAAAAACATAGCAAAATTCTCAGTATTAAAAAAAAAAAATGCATGGCCCAGCATGCTATTGTAAATTGATTAAGCTAAATCTAACTATGGTTCAACATAGGTCACTGGACTTGCAGCTGCTCAGGGTCATTAGTATATCATACCCTTCTTTTGGAATCTTGAAGGATACACTAGTAGTCATCATAATGGCCCATCATTCCCACAGCTTTATACACAGAATGACACAGCACATAGCAATTGTTCCACAGAGATATTCTCAACAAATTCATGTAACACCCACATTTATTTTAAAAGAAGCAATGATTTACCTGTACTGATTCATGGGTCAAAATAATGGGTAGATTTAAAGGAGTGGACGAAAGGAGAAGATACCAATACCAATGTGAAGTAGGTGGTCAGTAACTGAATAAACATGAAAATTAATTGTGGAATAACTTTTTTACGGGTCTTACAGAGGTTATTTTTCATGAAAGTTGGTTGTCAAATTTTCGAACTAAAGCTTAGTTTGTCATCAGGACTACGTCACTGGAGTAGTTGCTGCCACTCAGTTGGAAGAGCCCAACCGCAATTATCGTTAATTGTGGTACTTCTTCTTGGGATCGAAATAGCAAGAAGAAGTACCACAATTAACGATAATTGCGGTTGGGCTCTTCCAACTGAGTGGCAGCAACTACTCCAGTGACGTAGTCCTGATGACGAACTAGGCTTTAGTTCGAAAATTTGACAACCAACTTTCATGAAAAATAACCTCTATAAGACCCGTAAAAAAGTTATTCCACAATAAACTATGAATAGAGGTGCCATAAATTCATTTAAAACTAGGATGAAAATTAATTGCGCACGAAAGTTGCTATGTGGCATGTGCACATTTCGTCTTTCAGAATTACCTTCATGGGGATTAAACTGGAAATCGGATCTTTAAGAAAAACCTACAATTTTTGATTTTTTTTTTTTTTTTTAGTCAAAACCGAATTTAGTAGAAAATAATTGCCTGGTAGAACACCCCATTTTGAGTGTGTTTTGAAGCTACATTCAATCATATATGGTTTTTTTAAGTTCTTTTACCATAAAATTTTGTTAAAATTTGTTCACAACTGAATTCATTTTATAACACATATTTCAACAGTTCTTGTACATCCAGGATCTAACAAAAAAAATTTCATGAAGAAATTTATGATGTGTTCTATAGGTATGGTATGCCTGTTTTTATAGTGGAATGTGAGACTAAACTTCCCGGCATGGTTTGGTTGCCCTACTTTGTTTGCTTTCATCCTTTACATCTGGATGTTTAATTAAACAAACGGTTCAGGCAAACTGCCTGGATTTTGTTTGCTAAAAAAACCCCTTGGTTTAATTGCCACACCACTATAATTACCAAACTCGTGGAGCGCATTCCCTAATCACCTTTTCACACCACAGAACTTTCATCACAGTGACCCTTGTATAACTGAGGTGGGGAATAAAATGGAAAATTCATTTACATCAGCAATATAATTTATCAAAATCAAGTTAATTAAAAAGGTAGTTATAAAAAAAAACTAATACTTTTACTCACCCATGTTTCTTTCTTTCCTTCAGGATCTACAAAGATCAGATGAGTGGTTGTAAGGTAAAGATTTCCAACGGAAGGTTTCTTGCTGTTGAAGCGATCCAACATGCGCACATGCTCAATCTAAAAAATTCAGGCATCAAGCAGATACATCAGCAAATATGCAATGAAATACAAAAATATGAAATTGCCTGGTTTTTTAAGCATGCATAGGTATAAATAGCAGCAATGTTTTTTAGGCACAAAATGTAAGGAAGTAAAACAAAGAAAAAAATTGAAAAACTGAATTCATCTTTAAAGCTAGAGAAAAACAAAAATAAATTAAAATCCATCTTATTAAAAAATAATTGCCCATCAAAAGAAATACATGAACTATTGGAAGAGAGGCCTACTAGAAACAGAACAAGCCAAAAAAAAAAAAAAAAACTAAAAAATACTGAAAAATTTGTATTATCTACTTATTCACAAGAAGAGTCACTTACACAAGAAACCTTTTGAGAAACTAAATAAAATCAGCAATGATTATAAAATTAGGTTAGCTTTAGTTTAAATAACAAAATTAAAAATTACCAATCATTTCTTAAACAAAGGGGAAAAAAATACTTTACTCCAGGAAGGCATCATTCATAAAATAAACTGTGTAGTTTACTATACATAAAAGAGAAATTGGGATGAAGGTTAACCACCAGAATCAATGAACACAAAGCAACAATAAGGAACATTTCAAATAAAACAGGATTAAATAGGCACATACAACAAACTGAACACAAAATGAACCCAAACTTTCAGATGGATTTCCCAATAGGCAGATTATGCCTGGGCTTAGGGTGGCAAATTTTACTGGTTTGTAGTAAAAATTAATAATTTGTTAAAAGCCCATAAAAATAATAAAAGAAAAATTTAAAATTTAAATAAAAGTGGAAATTAAAATTTACTCCAAAAACTGCTCTGTACAAGATTTTGTTTCCAAATCCCTGCAATCCCCTTCGACTTGAGAAACTATACACAAACAGATATGTTTATCTGTTTGACTATGCTTAAGAACTGAAATGATACAAACGGGTGGTAGGGGGAATGAGTGGGGTGTTAATGTTGCGCTATGGAGCCCGATAAAAGTTTTCTGGCTTAGATAATGAAAGTTCGCTTTGGGCTTTAGAGGGGGACATTTGCAAGATATTCCCAAAAAGCTATCCCATCTCCCCTCAGATTGAATACAATGGTATGGGGCAGGGCAAGGGCTGAATTTTAGCACCATCAGCTATTTTGTTCCTCCCACACAAACCTCAGTGGAAGGTGACCCTTGACCACTTCACTTTTCTGTGTACAACTGGTTCATTAAAAGTTGCAGGCACCTTGTAAAAATTCCAAAAACAATTAAACGGATAGGGAGCAGTACTTGATTGGCTCATGCCCTCTTTACAGTGAGAATTGCAGCACCCAAAGCTTCCAATACTGTTTTCTAGCGGTCCTTCTAATTCCCGCTGTTGATGTAGTGAGTACTGAATAGTTTCTTCAGTAGAAGAAAAGTTTTGTTCCTCAAGACTAATCTAAGTATGAGTAATAGAATAGTGAGACAGTGTAGCCCAGTACAATATATATATCATCATCATCATCATTGTCAACCGTTATCAATCCACTGCTGGACGAAGGTCTCCCCAAGTTTCCTCCACAACGGTCTGTCTTCTGCCAGTCTCCTCCATGTCACCCCTGCATACTTTCGAATTTCATCCACCCATCTCCCATGTGGTCTTCTTCTGGGTCTTTTCCTGTCCCTTGGAATCCAATCTAAAATTTCGGCTGTCCATCGATGATCTGTCCTTCTGGCAGTATGTCCAGCCCATTGCCATTTCAGGGATTTAACTCTGATCATGATGTCTTCCACTCTTGTCATTTTTCGGATCCACGAGTTCCTCTTCTTATCTCTCCTGGATACACCAAGTATGCACCTCTCCATGCTTCTTTGAGTTGTCTGCAGCCTTTGTATGTCTCTTTTAGTTAAGGTCCACGTCTCTGCACCATACGTAAGCACTGGAAGGATGCATTGATCAAACACTTTTCTTTTAAGACATAATGGCATATTGCTCTTGAAAATTATGCTGTTTCTTCCAAAAGCTCTCCAGGCAAGTTTTGTACGCCGATTAATTTCTTCATCAATGTGACCCTCACTTGATATCTGCTGTCCAAGATAAACGTACGTGTCTGTTATCTCCAGCTTTTCTCCATCAATCGATAAATCTTGATTTCTTGTAAAAGCATTGAACATCATCACTTTTGTCTTCTGAAAGTTCATTTTTAATCCCACTTCTTTACTCTTGTCAGCAAGTTCCTGGATCATACTCTGCAGCTCTGATGGGCTAGTTGCAAAAATGACTACGTCATCAGCAAAACGAAGGTGGGTTAGATAATCTCCATTAATCTTTATCCCTTTGTTTTCCCAGCTCAGTGACTGAAAAACACCCTCCAATGTGGCATTAAAGAGCTTCGAAGATATGGTGTCACCTTGTCTCACTCCCTTTCCAATTTTTATGTGTGCTGTATTTTCAAACAGCCTAATCTTTGCACTTGCATTTTCATAGATGTTATTAATAATATTAATGTATGCATCTTCAATACCGCAGGTTTTCAGAGCCATTGTAACTGCTGATGGTTTCACCGAATCAAAGGCTTTTTCATAATCGATAAAAGCCATGCACAATGGAAGTTCATATTCCCTCGCTCTTTCAATTAGTTCTCTCAGCACATGGATATGATCTATTGTGCTGTAGCCACTCCTGAATCCAGCTTGTTCTCTCGGTTGAGCCATGTCCAGTGTTACCTTCAAGCGGTGTGAAAGAACTTTAGTGAAGATTTTATAAACTACTGATAGGAGGCTGATAGGTCTGTAGTTTCCGAGATCCTCAATGTCACCTTTCTTATGTAGCAGGATCATTATAGCGTTGTTCCAATCCTCAGGAATCTTTCCTTCATTAAGGCATCGAGTGAAAATTTGGGCGAGTACTGTTTCGATTTCTCCACTTGCTTCTTGTATGATGCCTACAGTAATTCCATCTTCTCCTGGAGCTTTTCCCCGCTTCATGTTCTTGATTGCATGTGCAACCTCAGCTGGAAGGACTGGAGGAACTCTGGTACTGGTATCTTTCATGATGTCTGGAGTGCATGTATCATCCCTTTCATATAATTTGGAGTAGAAATCTTCCACTCTTGTCAAAATTTCGCCTCTATTTCTTGTTACAGAACCATCTTCTTTTCTCAGTGCCATAATCTGTTTTCTTCCCTTACTGAGATGTCCCTTTGCTATCTTTAGGCTTTGGTTGTTTTCAATTGCTTTCCTCACTAGTTCACAGTTGAATTTTCTTACGTCTTCAGTGATACTTTTTCGTACTGTCTTGCATAGCTCTATATATTCCACTTTGGAAGTCACATCTTCTTTAGTTGTCCTCATCTCTCTTCTTTTTTGCATCAACATTTTCGTTTTTCCTGATAATTTATTTACATGCAACTTGTTCTTAGACCCAGCTAATTTTGTTGCTGTTTCCATAAGAGCTTTGGTTACTTTTCTGTTAACTTCAGAGATGTCCACTTCTTCCGATGTTAGGCCTTCTAAAGCAGAGAACCTGTTCTTCAGTTCCAACTTGAAGGTATTATGGTGTTTTTTAAGGTTGGTTATGTCAATACATTTTGTTTGTCTTATGAGCTCGCCACGTTCAAGTTTAGTGTTGAGGTGCATCTTACATCTCACCAATCTATGGTCACTACCTGTGTTGAACTTGTTTAGCACACTGCAGTCTTCTATGACGAATTTTTTGTTACACATAATAAAATCAATTTCACTTGTCGTCCCATTTGGATGTCTCCATGTCCATTTCCTGTGTGGCTTTTTCTTGAAGAAGGAGTTCAAGATGAAAAACCCTTCTGCCTCTGCAAACTCAACGAGAGTATTTCCACGCTGGTTTCTGTTACCGTGACCGAATTTACCTACTGAAGTTTCATTCTGTTGCCGTTGCCCTATTTTTGCTTTGAAATCTCCCAAAATTATTTTCAAGTGCTGCTTACCTTTATTATTTAGATGACAAATTTCCTCATAAAATGACTAAAAAAAAATATATATATATATATATATATATATATATATATATGGGATGTAAGGTCAGGTGATGCGTAACATCACAGCCTCTCCTTGACAAATGTCAACCCCGCCTTCTCGTGGTACATCCTGTTCCCACTAAAGGGGCTCTGACGACCGCCAATAGCGGTATAACTATACCATCGGAATTAGAGGAAATGCTATCCCACACTCACCAACCCGCTTGGCCAGCGTGGTGAGTTATGGCCAAACCCCTCCAAAATGACTTAACAACTTAAATCTTGGCCCTCAGTCTCCGGCAGCTGGAATGTACCTGGCCAAGGCAGCGGCCAGTGCGACATGAAGGCAGAGGGTGCTAAGAATCCCCGGAGGACCGGACTAGGCTGCCATCTGATGCTGACCTTGGCTACGTACAACGGACGCTCCCTATCTTCTGATTCAAGGCTTCTTGAATTGGAAGAGGAACTACAAAGGATCATGTGGGACATCGTCTGGCTAAGTGAGGTAAGGAGAAAAGAAGAAGATCTCATTGAACTGAAAAGTGGACATCTCTTCTACTATCGTGGGACAGATACTGGCAGAACTAGTGGTGTTGGATTTATAATAAACAAGAAACTGAAGGATAAAGTTGTAGAAGTTGAAAGTTCCTCTGACAGAGCTGCACGACTCGTTATCCAACTCTCGAAAAGATACCAGGCGCAGATTATTCAAACTTATGCACCCACCACAAGTCATCCTGAAGAAGAAATTGAAGAATTTTATGAGGGAATTGGTGATCTAAATAATAAAGGTAAGCAGCACTTGAAGATAATTACGGGAGATTTCAATGCAAAAATAGGGCAACGGCAACAGAATGAAACTTCAGTAGGTAAATTCGATCACGGCAACAGAAACCAGCGTGAAAATACTCTCGTAGAGTTTGCAGAGGCAGAAGGGTTTTTCATCTTGAACTCCTTTTTCAAGAAAAAGCCACACAGGAAATGGACATGGAGACATCCAAATGGGACGACAAGTGAAATTGATTTTATTATGTGTAACAAAAAATTCGTCATAGAAGACTGCAGTGTGCTAAACAAGTTCAACACAGGCAGTGACCATAGATTGGTGAGATGTAAGATGCACCTCAACACTATACTCGAACGTAGCAAGCTCATAAGACAAACAAAATGTATTGACATAACCAACCTTAAAAAACACCATAATACCTTCAAATTGGAACTGAAGAACAGATTCTCTGCTTTAGAAGGCCTAACATCGGAAGAAGTGGATATTTCTGAAGTTAACAGAAAAATAACCAAAGCTCTTATGGAAACAGCAACAAAATTAGCTGGGTCTAAGAACAAGTTGCATGTGAACAAATTATCAGGAAAAACCAAAATGTTGATGCAAAAAAGAAGAGTGATGAGGACAACTAAAGAAGATGTGACTTCCAAAGTGGAATATATAGAGCTATGCAAGACAGTACGAAAAAGTATCACTGAAGACGTAAGGAAATTCAACTGTGAACTAGTAAGGAAAGCAATTGAAAACAACCAAAGCCTAAAGATAGCAAAGGGACATCTCAGTAAGGGGAAAAAACAGATTATGGCACTGAGAAAAGAAGATGGTTCTGTAACAAGAAATAGAGGCGAAATTTTGACAAGAGTGAAAGATTTCTACTCCAAATTATATGAAAGGGATGATACATGTACTGCAGACATCATGAAAGGTACCAGTACCTGAGTTCTTCCAGTCCTTCCAGCAGAAGTTGCACAGGCAATCAAGAACATGAAGCGGGGAAAAGCTCCAGGAGAAGACGGAATTACTGTAGACATCATACAAGAAGCAAGTGGAGAAATCGAAACAGTACTCGCCCAAATTTTCACTCGATGCCTTAAGGAAGGGAAAATTCCTGAGGATTGGAACAACGCTACAATGATCTTGCTACATAAAAAAGGTGACATTGAGGATCTCAGGAACTACAGACCTATCAGCCTCCTATCAGTGGTTTATAAAATCTTCACTAAAGTTCTTTCACACCGCTTGAAGGTAACACTGGACATGGCTCAACCGAGAGAACAAGCTGGATTCAGGAGTGGCTACAGCACAATAGATCATATCCACGTACTGAGAGAACTGATTGAAAGAGCAAGGGAATATGAGCTTCCATTGTGCATGGCTTTTATCGATTATGAAAAAGCCTTTGATTCGGTGAAACCATCAGCAGTTGCAATGGCTCTGAAATCCTGCGGCATTGAAGATGCATACATTAATATTATAAATAACATCTATGAAAATGCAAGTGCAAAGATTCGGCTGTTTGAAAATACAACACACATAAAAATTGGAAAAGGAGTGAGACAAGGTGACACCATATCTCCGAAGCTCTTTAATGCCACATTGGAAAATGTCTTTCAATCACTGAACTGGGAAAACAAAGGGATAAAGATTAATGGAGATTATCTAACCCACCTTCGTTTTGCTGATGACATAGTCATTTTTGCAACTTCCCCATCAGAGCTACAGAGTATGATCCAGGAACTTGCTGACAAGAGTAAAGAAGTGGGATTAAAAATGAACTTTCAGAAGACAAAAGTGATGTACAATGCTTTTACAAGAAATGAAGATTTATCGACTGATGGAGAAAAGCTGGAGTAACAGACACGTACGTTTATCTTGGACAGCAGATATCAAGTGAGGGTCACATTGGTGAAGAAATTAATCGGCGTACAAAACTTGCCTGGAGAGCTTTTGGAAGAAACAGCATAATTTTCAAGAGCAATATGCCATTATGTCTTAAAAGAAAAGTGTTTGATCAATGCATCCTTCCAGTGCTTACGTATGGTGCAGAGACGTGGACCTTAGCTAAAAGAGACATACAAAGGCTGCAGACAACTCAAAGTAGCATGGAGAGGTGCATGCTTGGTGTAACCAGGAGAGATAAGAAGAGGAACACGTGGATCCGAAAAATGACAAGAGTGGAAGACATCATGATCAGAGTTAAATCCCTGAAATGGCAATGGGCTGGACATACTGCCAGAAGAACAGACCATCGATGGACATCCGAAATTTTAGATTGGATTCCAAGGGACAGGAAAAGACCCAGAAGAAGACCACATGGAAGATGGGTGGATGAAATTCAAAAGTATGCGGGAGTGACATGGAGGAGACTGGCACAAGACAGACCGCTGTGGAGAAACTTGGGGAGACCTTCGTCCAGCAGTGGATTGATAATGGTTGACAATGATGATGATGATATATATATATATATATATTGAATTCAATATATATATATATTGAATCAGAAGATAGGGAGCGTCCGTTATAGGTAGCCAAGGTCAGCATCAAATGGCAGCCTAGTCCGGTCCTCCGAGGATTCTTAGCACCCTCTGCCTTCATGTCGCACTGGCCGCTGCCTTGGCCAGGTACATTCCAGCTGCCGGAGATTATGCTGTTTCTTCCAAATTCCAGCTGCCGAAAATTATGCTGTTTCTTCCAAATTCTCCGGCAGCTGGAATGTACCTGGCCAAGGCAGCGGCCAGTGCGACATGAAGGCAGAGGGTGCTAAGAATCCTCGGAGGACCGGACTAGGCTGCCATTTGATGCTGACCTTGGCTACCTATAACGGACGCTCCCTATCTTCTGATTCAAGGCTTCTTGAATTGGAAGAGGAACTACAAAGGATCAAGTGGGACATCGTCGGGCTAAGTGAGGTAAGGAGAAAAGGAGAAGATCTCATTGAACTGAAAAGTGGACATCTCTTCTATTATCGTGGGACAGATACTGGCAGAACTAGTGGTGTTGGATTTATAATAAACAAGAAACTGAAGGATAAAGTGGTAGAAGTTGAAAGTTCCTCTGACAGAGCTGCACGACTCGTTATCCAACTATCGAGAAGATACCAGGCTCAGATTATTCAAACTTATGCACCCACCACAAGTCATCCTGAAGAAGAAATTGAAGAATTTTATGAGGAAATTCGTCATCTAAATAATAAAGGTAAGCAGCACTTGAAGATAATTATGGGAGATTTCAATGCAAAAATAGGGCAACGGCAACAGAATGAAACTTCAGTAGGTAAATTCGGTCACGGCAACAGAAACCAGCGTGGAAATACTCTCGTTGAGTTTGCAGAGGCAGAAGGATTTTCATCTTGAACTCCTTTTTCAAGAAAAAGCCACACAGGAAATGGACATGGAGACATCCAATTGGGACGACAAGTGAAATTGATTTTATTATGTGTAACAAAAAATTCGTCATAGAAGACTGCAGTGTGCTAAACAAGTTCAACACAGGCAGTGACCATAGATTGGTGAGATGTAAGATGCACCTCAACACTAAACTGGAACGTGGCAAGCTCATAAGACAAACAAAATGTATTGACATAACCAACCTTAAAAAACACCATAATACTTTCAAGTTGGAACTGAAGAACAGATTCTCTGCTTTAGAAGGCCTAACATCGGAAGAAGTGGATATTTCGGAAGTTAACAGAAAAGTAACCAAAGCTCTAATGGAAACAGCAACAAAATTAGCTGGGTCTAAGAACAAGTTGCATGTGAACAAATTATCAGGAAAAACCAAAATGTTGATGCAAAAAAGAAGAGAGATGAGGACAACTAAAGTAGATGTGACTTCCAAAGTGGAATATATAGAGCTATGCAAGACAACACGAAAAAGTATCACTGAAGACGTAAGGAAATTCAACTGTGAGCTAGTGAGGAAAGCAATTGAAAACAACCAAAGCCTTAAGATAGCAAAGGGACATCTCAGTAAGGGAAGAAAACAGATTATGGCTCTGAGAAAAGAAGATGGTTCTATAACAAGAAATAGAGGTGAAATTTTGACAAGAGTGAAAGATTTCTACTCCAAATTATATGAAAGGGATGATACATGTACTCCAGACATCATGAAAGGTACCAGAGTTCTTCCAGTCCTCCCAGCAGAAGTTGCTCATGCTATCAAGAACATGAAGCGAGGGAAAGCTCCAGGAGAAGATGGAATTACTATAGACATCATACAAGAAGCAAGTGGAGAAATTGAAACAGTACTCGCCCAAATTTTCACTCGATGCCTTAATGAAGGGAAGATTCCTGAGGATTGGAACAATGCTACAATGATCCTGTTACATAAAAAAGGTGACATTGAGGATCTCAGGAACTACAGACCTATCAGCCTCCTATCAGTGGTTTATAAAATCTTCACTAAAGTTCTTTCACACCGCTTGAAGGTAACACTGGACATGGCTCAACCGAGAGAACAAGCTGGATTCAGGAGTGGCTACAGCACAATAGATCATATCCACGTACTGAGAGAACTGATTGAAAGAGCGAGGGAATATGAACTTCCATTGTGCATGGGTTTTATCGATTATGAAAAAGCCTTTGATTCGGTGAAACCATCAGCAGTTACCACGGCTCTGAAATCCTGCAGTATTGAAGATGCATACATTAATATTATTAATAACATCTATGAAAATGCAAGTGCAAAGATTCGGCTGTTTGAAAATACAACACACATAAAAATTGGAAAGGGAGTGAGACAAGGTGACACCATATCTCCGAAGCTCTTTAATGCCACATTGGAAAATGTCTTTCAATCACTGAACTGGGAAAACAAAGGGATAAAGATTAATGGAGATTATCTAACCCACCTTCGTTTTGCTGATGACAGTCATTTTTGCAACTACCCCATCAGAGCTGCAGAGTATGATCCAGGAACTTGCTGACAAGAGTAAAGAAGTGGGATTAAAAATGAACTTTCAGAAGACAAAAGTGATGTTCAATGCTTTTACAAGAAATGAAGATTTATCGATTGATGGAGAAAAACTGGAGATAACAGATACGTATGTTTATCTTGGACAGCAGATATCAAGTGAGGGTCACATTGATGAAGAAATTAATCGGCGTACAAAACTTGCCTGGAGAGCTTTTGGAAGAAACAGCATAATTTTCAAGAGCAATATGCCATTATGTCTTAAAAGAAAAGTGTTTGATCAATGCATCCTTCCAGTGCTTACGTATGGTGCAGAGACGTGGACCTTAACTAAAAGAGACATACAAAAGCTGCAGACAACTCAAAGAAGCATGGAGAGGTACATGCTTGGTATAACCAGGAGAGATAAGAAGAGGAACTCGTGGATCCGAAAAATGACGAGAGTGGAAGACATCATGATCAGAGTTAAATCCCTGAAATGGCAATGGGCTGCACATACTGCCAGAAGGACAGACCATAGATGGACAGCCGAAATTTTAGATTGGATTCCAAGGGACAGGAAAAGACCCAGAAAAAGACCACATGGGAGATGGGTGGATGAAATTCGTAAATATGCGGGAGTGACATGAAAGAGACTGGCACAGGACAGACTGTTGTGGAGGAAACTTGGGGAGACCTTCGTCCAGCAGTGGATTGATAATGGTTGACAATGATGATGATGATGATATATATATATATATTCTATAAAGAAGATACCTAAGCAAAAAAATGCAAATATAATTTTGACTCACACCTAGTACAACATAGAAAAGGTTATGTATCTACCTGTGTGAGTAAAAGGAGAAAAGACAAAAAAATAAAAAAAACAACTGAATGTAGAAGGTGTCGAGAATACTGAGCCTTGGCTTTATCAAGGACCAGCAAAAACTCTGCATTTTCTCACTTCCACAAAGACCTAGTTGGAAATGGGTTTCTGCAAGGCCATAGATGCAAGTAACATTCCCACCTAATATAGTTTAAAAAATATATATATAAGTCATGTCCTCCGTAGAGTTGCATGACCTAGCACTAGTTAACAATTTCGCTTGCATCCATTAACCTTCATGGCCCGACCCATGCTCTTTATCTGTTACTATTAAACAGAGAGAAGAAGATTAAAGAGAACTCAAGCTGTGAGAGTGACATAATAATTAGAAATGATTTTCAGCCATAACGAAATTCCAAGTTCGTTTGAGAGAGAATTTAAACCTGAAAATCAATGCAAAAGAAATCCAAATTTTACATTGCAATTAAAAAAGGAAATGTTAATTTTTAACGAACAGATTTTTGAAAGAAAACTTGAGTCTAAAACCCCCTACTTCTACAACTTATGACAGCACGAAAACGAGAATAAGTTAAAGATAATAATTAACTAAAGAAAACTTTGTGAAAGTTATATACCTTAAACAGTTAGTTGCAATATGTACAAAGTATTTCAGCAGTGCTTTAAGTGCATAATTAATTAGTTATTAAGAACTTTACTACTTTGAAAAAACAGCGCAGAGACAGCGCATAGAAAAGGAACAAGCTTAGCCATCTTCTGTTCCTAGGTACCCCAAAAGACGCTCAAAGTTACAAAGAAAAGAAAGAGTTAAAACCCGCAAAAATGTTAACAGACAAACCAATGCCTAAAAGCTGAAAAGCTAAAAACGACAGAGAATAAGTACAAACATTGAACTTATAAAACCTAGAACCCAAAAACAAGGAAGAGAGCTTACCTCTTGTGTGACAAAAACTTTTCTCCTCACAAGAGAAGAACATGGCTGACCTCTTCTGCCACTCCCTAGACAGCTGGGGGGCAGTGAGGGTGGGGCTGATGGCCTCCTCATACAGCAAGAAACCAACGCGCAGAGATTTTAACCAGAGAAAAAAATATATAAACTTAAGACTGTGGATCTGTATGATCAGAAAGAGCAGAATTAACTCTCCAGAATACATGAGAAATATTATAAAATACACGAGCAGTTTATTTAATAATCTTTGCATGTATTAAATCACCTTAGTGAGCTTCTATAGATTAATCAGAATCTTATTAATTTTAATGTTGGTTTTACTATTTTTAGTATAGCTATCCTAGTGATGAATAACTAGTTTTCTTTTTTATTTGTTTTTATTTTCTTTTATAAACAGATTTTTAAGCTTTTTTGTGATTTTGTTTATATTATTTAATTTTTTGTTTTAATAGGACCGTCATATCCATAGCACTAAGGTTCCTTTAGGTAGTTAATAGGCATCCTCTAGCCAACTTCCTTACGGCTTTGATTGGTCAGAATCATATTATTAACTGTGTAGAAAATTAAAGCAGATCTGCCAACCTTACTCTATTATTCAGAATAATTTTTCTTAAAGTTCTTTTGATGAAAGAAGAAGGAATTTCGTTCTCTAGAAAACTTTCTAATAGTATATTAATGTGGTAATTGAAGTACAAATTGTTGCTGCAAATTCTTGAAATTCTTAGGACCTGAGAAATTAGTACATTCTCAATTACTTTGGTTGAAATGTTATTATTCCAGTGTAGATATTTAATTACTTTGAAAGGAAAATTAACTCTTTCAGCCCCACAGTCTTAAGTTTATATATTTTTTTCTCTGGTTAAAATCTCTGCGCGTTGGTTTCTTGCTGTATGAGGAGGCCATCAGCCCCACCCTCACTGCCCCCAGCGTCTAGGGAGTGGCGGAAGAGGTCAGCCATGTTCTTCTCTTGTGAGGAGAAAAGTTTTTGTCACACAAGAGGTAAGCTCTCTTCCTTGTTTTTGGGTTCTAGGTTTTATAAGTTCAATGTTTGTACTTATTCTCTGTCGTTTTTTAGCTTTACAGCTTTTAGGCATTGGTTTGTCTGTTAACATTTTTGCGGGTTTTAACTCTTTCTTTTCTTTGTAACTTTGAGCGTCATTTGGGGTACCTAGGAACAGAAGATGGCTAAGCTTGTTCCTTTTCTATGCGCTGTCTCTGCGCTGTTTTTTCAAAGTAGTTAAGTTCTTAATAACTAATTAATTATGCACTTAAAGCACTGCTGAAATACTTTGTACATATTGCAACTAACTGTTTAAGGTATATAACTTTCACAAAGTTTTCTTTAGTTAATTATTATCTTTAACTTATTCTCGTTTTCGTGCTGTCATAAGTTGTAGAAGTAGGGGGTTTTAGACTCAAGTTTTCTTTCAAAAATCTGTTCGTTAAAAATTAACATTTCCTTTTTAATTGCAATGTAAAATTTGGATTTCTTTTGCATTGATTTTCAGGTTTAAATTCTCTCTCAAACGAACTTGGAATTTCGTTATGGCTGAAAATCATTTCTAATTATTATGTCACTCTCACAGCTTGAGTTCTCTTTAATCTTCTTCTCTCTGTTTAATAGTAACAGATGAAGAGCATGGGTCGGGCCATGAAGGTTAATGGATGCAAGCGAAATTGTTAACTAGTGCTAGGTCATGCAACTCTACGGAGGACATGACTTATATATATATTTTTTAAACTATATTAGGTGGGAATGTTACTTGCATCTATGGCCTTGCAGAAACCCATTTCCAACTAGGTCTTTGTGGAAGTGAGAAAATGCAGAGTTTTTGCTGGTCCTTGATAAAGCCAAGGCTCAGTATTCTCGACACCTTCTACATTCAGTTGTTTTTTTTATTTTTTTGTCTTTTCTCCTTTTACTCACACAGGTAGATACATAACCTTTTCTATGTTGTACTAGGTGTGAGTCAAAATTATATTTGCATTTTTTTGCTTAGGTATCTTCTTTATAGAATGTGAATTCTGAATTTTCAAAACTGCTGCGTTGCTGCGTTTTGATTTTCAAGTTATTTTGCAACCTTCGTTTTAAATTCTAAAGTTTTTCCTTAGTCTTCAGTTTTGCTCTTAAGTATATATATATATATATATATGGACGGGATGTAAGGTCAAGTGATGCGTAACATCACAGCCTCTCCTTGACAAATGTCAACCCCGCCTTCTCGTGGTGCATCCTGTTCCCACTAAAGGGGCTCTGACGACCGCAAATAGCGGTATAACTATACCATCGGGATCAGAGGAAATGCTATCCCACACTCACCAACCCGCTTGGCCAGCGTGGTGAGTTATGGCCAAACACCTCCAAAATGACTCTACAACTTAAATCTTGGCCCTCAGTCTCCGGCAGCTGGAATGTACCTGGCCAAGGCAGCGGCCAGTGCGACATGAAGGCAGAGGGTGCTAAGAATCCCCGGAGGACCGGACTAGGCTGCCATTTGATGCTGACCTTGGCTACCTACAACGGACGCTCCCTATCTTCTGATTCAAGGCTTCTTGAATTGGAAGAGGAACTACAAAGGATCAAGTGGGACATCGTCGGGCTAAGTGAGGTAAGGAGAAGATCTCATTGAACTGAAAAGTGGACATCTCTTCTATTATCGTGGGACAGATACTGGCAGAACTAGTGGTGTTGGATTTATAATAAACAAGAAACTGAAGGATAAAGTGGTAGAAGTTGAAAGTTCCTCTGACAGAGCTGCACGACTTGTTATCCAACTATCGAGAAGATACCAGGCTCAGATTATTCAAACTTATGCACCCACCACAAGTCATCCTGAAGAAGAAATTGAAGAATTTTATGAGGAAATTCGTCATCTAAATAATAAAGGTAAGCAGCACTTGAAGATAATTATGGAAGATTTCAATGCAAAAATAGGGCACCGGCAACAGAATGAAACTTCAGTAGGTAAATTCGGTCACGGCAACAGAAACCAGCGTGGAAATACTCTCGTTGAGTTTGCAGAGGCAGAAGGATTTTTCATCTTGAATTCCTTTTTCAACAAAAAGCCACACAGGAAATGGACATGGAGACATCCAATTGGGACGACAAGTGAAATTGATTTTATTATGTGTAACAAAAAATTCGTCATCGAAGACTGCAGTGTGCTAAACAAGTTCAACACAGGTAGTGACCATAGATTAGTGAGATGTAAGATGCACCTCAACACTAAACTGGAACGTGGCAAGCTCATAAGACAAACAAAATGTATTGACATAACCAACCTTAAAAAACACCATAATACTTTCAAGTTGGAACTGAAGAACAGATTCTCTGCTTTAGAAGGCCTAACATCGGAAGAAGTGGATATTTCGGAAGTTAACAGAAAAGTAACCAAAGCTCTTATGGAAACAGCAACAAAATTAGCTGGGTCTAAGAACAAGTTGCATGTAAACAAATTATCAGGAAAAACCAAAATGTTGATGCAAAAAAGAAGAGAGATGAGGACAACTAAAGAAAATGTGACTTCCAAAGTGGAATATATAGAGCTATGCAAGACAGCACGAAAAAGTATCACTGAAGACGTAAGGAAATTCAACTGTGAGCTAGTGAGGAAAGCAATTGAAAACAACCAAAGCCTAAAGATAGCCAAGGGACATCTCAGTAAGGGAAGAAAACAGATTATGGCTCTGAGAAAAGAAGATGGTTCTATAACAAGAAATAGAGGCGAAATTTTGACAAGAGTGAAAGATTTCTACTCCAAATTATATGAAAGGGATGATACATGTACTCCAGACATCATGAAAGGTACCAGAGTTCTTCCAGTCCTCCCAGCAGAAGTTGCTCATGCAATCAACAACATGAAGCGGGGGAAAGCTCCAGGAGAAGATGGAATTACTATAGACATCATACAAGAAGCAAGTGGAGAAATTGAAACAGTACTCGCCCAAATTTTCACTCGATGCCTTAATGAAGGGAAGATTCCTGAGGATTGGAACAATGCTACAATGATCCTGCTACATAAAAAAGGTGACATTGAGGATCTCAGGAACTACAGACCTATCAGCCTCCTATCAGTGGTTTATAAAATCTTCACTAAAGTTCTTTCACACCGCTTGAAGGTAACACTGGACATGGCTCAACCGAGAGAACAAGCTGGATTCAGGAGTGGCTACAGCACAATAGATCATATCCATGTACTGAGAGAACTAATTGAAAGAGCGAGGGAATATGAACTTCCATTGTGCATGGCTTTTATCGATTATGAAAAAGCCTTTGATTCGGTGAAACCATCGGCAGTTACCACAGCTCTGAAATCCTGCGGTATTGAAGATGCATACATTAATATTATTAATAACATCTATGAAAATGCAAGTGCAAAGATTCGGCTGTTTGAAAATACAACACACATAAAAATTGGAAAGGGAGTGAGACAAGGTGACACCATATCTCCGAAGCTCTTTAATGCCACATTGGAAAATGTCTTTCAATCACTGAACTGGGAAAACAAAGGGATAAAGATTAATGGAGATTATCTAACCCACCTTCGTTTTGCTGATGACGTAGTCATTTTTGCAACTACCCCGTCAGAGCTACAGAGTATGATCCAGGAACTTGCTGACAAGAGTAAAGAAGTGGGATTAAAAATGAACTTTCAGAAGACAAAAGTGATGTTCAATGCTTTTACAAGAAATGAAGATTTATCGATTGATGGAGAAAAACTGGAGATAACAGATACGTATGTTTATCTTGGACAGCAGATATCAAGTGAGGGTCACATTGATGAAGAAATTAATCGGCGTACAAAACTTGCCTGGAGAGCTTTTGGAAGAAACAGCATAATTTTCAAGAGCAATATGCCATTATGTCTTAAAAGAAAAGTGTTTGATCAATGCATCCTTCCAGTGCTTACGTATGGTGCAGAGACGTGGACCTTAACTAAAAGAGACATACAAAGGCTGCAGACAACTCAAAGAGCCATGGAGAGGTGCATGCTTGGTATAACCAGGAGAGATAAGAAGAGGAACTCGTGGATCCGAAAAATGACGAGAGTGGAAGACATCATGATCAGAGTTAAATCCCTGAAATGGCAATGGGCTGGACATACTGCCAGAAGGACAGATCATCGATGGACAGCCGAAATTTTAGATTGGATTCCAAGGGACAGGAAAA
The DNA here is from genome assembly GCA_039090855.1 of Macrothele yani. NCBI lineage: Eukaryota > Metazoa > Arthropoda > Arachnida > Araneae > Macrothelidae > Macrothele > Macrothele yani. The sequence continues at coordinate 913,588 of CM076995.1, read as the reverse complement.
GACCCAGAAAAAGACCACATGGGAGATGGGTGGATGAAATTCGTAAATATGCGGGAGTGACATGGAGGAGACTGGCACAAGACAGACCGTTGTGGAGGAAACTTGGGGAGACCTTCGTCCAGCAGTGGATTGATAATGGTTGACAATGATGATGATGATGATATATGGACATCTCTGAAGTTAACAGAAAAGTAACCAAAGCTCTTATGGAAACAGCAACAAAATTAGCTGGGTCTAAGAACAAGTTGCATGTAAATAAATTATCAGGAAAAACGAAAATGTTGATGCAAAAAAGAAGAGAGATGAGGACAACTAAAGAAGATGTGACTTCCAAAGTGGAATATATAGAGCTATGCAAGACAGTAAGAAAAAGTATCACTGAAGACGTAAGAAAATTCAACTGTGAACTAGTGAGGAAAGCAATTGAAAACAACCAAAGCCTAAAGATAGCAAAGGGACATCTCAGTAAGGGAAGAAAACAGATTATGGCACTGAGAAAAGAAGATGGTTCTGTAACAAGAAATAGAGGCGAAATTTTGACAACAGTGAAAGATTTCTACTCCAAATTATATGAAAGGGATGATACATGTACTCCAGACATCATGAAAGGTACCTGTACCAGAGTTCCTCCAGTCCTCCCAGCAGAAGTTGCACATGCAATCAAGAACATGAAGCGGGGAAAAGCTCCAGGAGAAGATGGAATTACTGTAGACATCATACAAGAAGCAAGTGGAGAAATCGAAACAGTACTCGCCCAAATTTTCACTCGATGCCTTAATGAAGGAAAGCTTCCTGAGGATTGGAACACCGCTACAATGATCCTGCTACATAAGAAAGGTGACATTGAGGATCTCGGAAACTACAGACCTATCAGCATCCTATCAGTAGTTTATAAAATCTTCACTAAAGTTCTTTCACACCGCTTGAAGGTAACACTGGACATGGCTCAACCGAGAGAACAAGCTGGATTCAGGAGTGGCTACAGCACAATAGATCATATCCACGTACTGAGAGAACTAATTGAAAGAGCGAGGGAATATGAACTTCCATTGTGCATGGCTTTTATCGATTATGAAAAAGCCTTTGATTCGGTGAAACCATCAGCAGTTACAATGGCTCTGAAAACCTGCGGTATTGAAGATGCATACATTAATATTATTAATAACATCTATGAAAATGCAAGTACAAAGATTAGGCTGTTTGAAAATACAACACACGTAAAAATTGGAAAGGGAGTGAGACAAGGTGACACCATATCTCCGAAGCTCTTTAATGCCACATTGGAGGGTGTTTTTCAGTCGCTGAGCTGGGAAAACAAAGGGATAAAGATTAATGGAGATTATCTAACCCACCTTCGTTTTGCTGATGACATAGTCATTTTTGCAACTACCCCATCAGAGCTGCAGAGTATGATCCAGGAACTTGCTGACAAGAGTAAAGAAGTGGGATTAAAAATGAACTTTCAGAAGACAAAAGTGATGTTCAATGCTTTTACAAGAAATGAAGATTTATCGATTGATGGAGAAAAGCTGGAGATAACAGACACGTACGTTTATCTTGGACAGCAGATATCAAGTGAGGGTCACATTGATGAAGAAATTAATCGGCGTACAAAACTTGCCTGGAGAGCTTTTGGAAGAAACAGCATAATTTTCAAGAGCAATATGCCATTATGTCTTAAAAGAAAAGTGTTTGATCAATGCATCCTTCCAGTGCTTACGTATGGTGCAGACACTTGGACCTTAATTAAAAGAGACATACAAAGGCTGCAGACAACTCAAAGCAGCATGGAGAGGTGCATACTTGGTGTAACCAAGAGAGATAAGAAGAGGAACTCGTGGATCCGAAAAATGACAAGAGTGGAAGACATCATGATCAGAGTTAAATCCCTGAAATGGCAATGGGCTGGACATACTGCCAGAAGGACAGATCATCGATGGACAGCCGAAATTTTAGATTGGATTCCAAGGGACAGGAAAAGACCCAGAAGAAGACCACATGGGAGATGGGTGGATGAAATTCAAAAGTATGCAGGGGTGACATGGAGGAGACTGGCACAAGACAGACCGTTGTGGAGGAAACTTGGGGAGACCTTCGTCCAGCAGTGGATTGATAATGGTTGACAATGATGATGATGATGATATATAGTTACTGCTAAAAAAGTGAAAATTTCTGAATTACTAAAATTTAAAAAAAATGATGAACATTTCACTGTTAAATGCGTTGGATCAACTACAGCGACCAACGAAGAAACCACTTCAGTTGATGTCTGAAATGTTACAAAGAATGTATTTGAAGAAAAAACTTATCAAAATAGTTTTGTAGCCATCAAACTCTTTATTTTACAGGGGAGTAGAAGTGGCAAATTTGTCTAGGCCTAGGGGCAGCAAATCCTTAAATCCGTCTCTGGGAACTCCTTACAAGTTATCAAGCATCAATCTCACTCAATTATCTAGAAATAAGCAGAATTCCTGGAAATTTACAAGGCATAAGATGGCAACATCAATGACCATGCTAGATGGCAAATCAACCAGGCTTGGTCTCCAGACCTGTGGAAGTAGTAAGACGTAGGAACTCCAGACGATGATCTAGTGCATAGGTAGGGAACCTTTTCATCTCGAAAGGCAGCATTCAAGAAACTTCAATTAGATGTACTTCAAAATGTACATTAATTTGTGAAAATCTTACTCTGTACTAACTTCAAAAAATGAAAAAAATAATAATTCTAAAGTTAACTAACCTTTTAATGACTTTGTTGTTACTGCTTTAGGTTGGAAGGCATTTGAATATTTGTTTGCAACATGGAGGTCTGCACTTTTAGCTGATCCTCTAGATGGGTACCCTTCATTTGTGACCTTAAGAACTTCTTGATTTGGGTTAGGTAGGAGAATGTAGATTCATAGCAATAAGTGCTTCAAAAGCAAGAAAGCATTTTTTGTGCATGTTGCTGAAGGCATGAGTATTCTATTGCATTTTTGCTTATTTCAACTGGATCTTTCTTAGTGACAAATAAGGACTTTATATAATGTTATCTTCCGAGAGCTCAATCAATTCCATCTGTAGTTCTTTAGGAGCCATAGAACAAAATCATGAATGTAGCAGGTGCCAAAATAGCCCTTATGACTTACTAATATTTTAATTGTGGCTGTCAATCGGGGAGCATTATTTCGTTGAATCTTCTTTTACTCTGGTATTTTAAATATGGTTATTTTAAGATTAAAATAAAAATATTAAGAGACCAACAAAAACATATTAATAAAAATAAAAGGACTTGTTCTGGAAAATTTGGATTCACTCAAAAGGCCACACTTAATGACCTAGAAGGCTGCAGGTTCCCCACCATGATCTAGTGCATAGATTCAAAATTTGAGAGGTAATGTACCTTAATAAATTTACATTCTATAATTCATGTAAAGTTTTTTCATTACTAACAGTAATTAGAGGAAGCCATGAAGTCATTAATTACTAGAAAAAAAGCCAGTCTAAAAGCATGAATTGAACAACTTGTGTGTTTTTATTCAGTGTTGCATTCCTGAAGGCATACATCTGGACATATGGAATCTTCACAGAAGCATGATATCCCCCACCCTTCCTGAGACAGTTCATACAAAAAATATCAGTTATTCATAATAAAAATTGCATTTTGCAAGCCAGGAAATTTTTATTAGATTCCTCACAGAAAATGTTATGGAATCAACACTGTTTTCATCCTTGTCCAAAATAACTATATCATTATACACACATAATTCAGGACTATGTTTTTCCACAAGCAACAAATTACCTTAAAAAGTTGAATTATCTTAATTATCATTAAGAGGAAAACTCACCTCTTCACCACAGTCATCATCCTTTCAGACAGAAAATGAATAGATATTTTTGTGACAATTATTTATTTCATTTAATATTACTTTATTCCTAGTAAGATCTTTGCACTGTGCACATCAGCCTTGGTCACACTGATAGCAAGAATTTACATGGTGGAATCTTATTCAGAGAATCTCTACCAGCAACAGATGTTAATGAGATCTACAACATAACTCTAGCTATTAGTGCGATCAAAGTTAATGTTCAGTTGAAAGAATTTTCAGGAAATAAATAAAAAATTCTTAAAAAATAATAGGAAATTTTGCTGTTTGCAATTATTAGGTGAATTGCCCTTAACAGTCCTTCCAAACAATACGCAAAAATCAGCATAAAAAGCATAATGATAAATATTTCAGTTACACAACAATCGATTTCTCTGGATCTGGAAATGGACTGCATATTTTGGTAAAAATTGGGAATTAGGAGGAACAGATTCAATTTCTGCTACAATCCAAAATGTTCATTTTTCTGAGTTCTCCAAATAAAAATACCTTAGCCAAAGGACATTCTGTAAATAATGCTTAACCACATAGATTCTTGCCAAAACTCTAAGTTACTGATAAAACACAGCCCCAACTCACAAAACTAACATACCTCTGCCAACCTGAGAAAATTCAAATGTGTAAAACTGTGCACGAACGACAATTTTAACTTTTTTTTAAACTATGCGCAAACGACATTTCTAATGACTTTTTTTAACTGTGCGCAAACATTTATGCATTTGATAATTTTTAGATGTTTATAATACAAACAAATTAATCACATTTTGATACCATACTCGATGTTTACCGTCGTCCATAGCGGACCGACGATTATCATAGCATACTCAACGTTTTCCTCCGTCTGTAGCAGACCGACGATTATCATAGCATTCTCTCGACGTTTTCTGTCGTCTGTAGCGGACCGACAATTTTCATAGCATACTCTATATTTTCCGTCATCCGTAGTGGAGCGACGATTTCCATAGTAACTACGTAAAATCCATAGTAGTTGGAGTCTCTGAACCTTTCTTTCCACCGCATGATCTTATTCAGCGTCAAGTGGAACGGTGTGAACAGAGAATTTGCTGTGCTGAAGTCCCGACGATTACAACGGGGCACAGGTGTTCTGGCACAAAATCTGCCTTTTGCAGCAAGATAGCACAAGATTTTTTCTTTTGGTGCAAAATTCCCATCTCTGTATATATTTTATTTATAGGGATATTTTTAGCAAAAAATACAGAAAATTTTAAAAATCTGAAAGAAAAGTTCTTCCGGCAGAAAAACCGGAAATAAAAAACGGAAAATTTCCGCAAAATCCGGAAGAGTTTACAGGTATGATTTAACTGAAACATTAACAAATATTTCTCAAGGAAAATTAAAAAAAAAAAAAATTAAATACACAGAAATGTGTAAAAAAGCGATCTATGCGCAAAATCGTAAAGAACAGTTAAAATGCGTAAAAGTTGGCAGGTATGAACTAATATGCTAAGCTACAACAAAAACAAAATAAAGCACATCAGGATAATTCACTAATTACAAAAGTGACAGTAAGGGAAAATTATTGGGTTGATGCACAAGTTGATGTTTTATTTCACTAGTGTTTCCCAGGTCAGTAGTGATGGTGCAGATGGCCAGTTGTATATCAAAATGTAGCCAGTAATATTGTGTATCTAAATCATATTGCGTCGTGCAATTGTGGCTAATTTTTTTTTTTTTTTTCACGTCCAGAAGTATGGAGTGTCAAGAAGAGAGCAGTGAACATTTCCGACATCTGCTCCTCTACGAGTTTAACAAGGAATCCTCAGCTGCCCAAGGGTACTTGACAAATTTGTGCTGTGTATGGGAAGGATGCTATTGCTCCGAGGACAGCCCATAAATTGTTTGAGCAGTTCCGAGGTGGCAATTTTGACCTCAACAACTCTCCACACTCAGGTCATCCATCTCACTTTGATGAGGATCATTTGAACCACCTCATCCACTTGGATTTGCATCAAACCACACATGAATTGGCCACTGAGATGGACTATGATCAGGCCACAGTGGTGCGACACCCGAAACATATGGGAAAGGTCCAGAAATTGGTGTCTTGGGTGCCTCGCACTCTCACCGAGGAAAACAAGAATCAGCGTGTTGCCATGTGGTTCCTTGTTCACCTGTTATCACGAATGTTCTCAGCAACACAAAGTCTTTCTGTCACGTATTGTTATTCGAGATGAAAAGTGTGCCTGTACGTGAATTTCAGGCATTGGAGAGAATGGTTAAGCACAAACAAGATGCCCACACCACATCCAAAACATGGCCTTCCTCCTGCAAAGACAGAGATGCCAACCTGTTTCAGATATTTTCAGTAGTACTCGTACAAATTTTCAGTAGTTTTGCCCATTTTTCAGTAGTCACACCAAAAAGATAATTGTAACCGAGGAAAACAACTCATTTAATTTAATCAGCAATTTTTTACTTATTTATATACATGAAAATCTGTATCAAAATATTTCAAATTTTTCACATGGAAAATAATATACACCATGACTGATACATTTTTTTTACCCAACAGAAAATTGATTAAACAACTTTCTTTAGTGATTTCCCTGTACAGTGTTTTGCAGATTTGAGTTCCTCAGCAGAAAATCTTTTTTCATAACACACTTGCCCAGAGGAGAAAATATTCATTTTTGCAATAAGAAGTGCTTCTACAGTTTCTAAACCTAAATTAGGTTGAAAATGGGCTTTATTTTTTCGCACTAAACTAAAATTTCTCTTACTCACAGCATTCAAGTGTAGAACTACAAGTATTGCAAACATTACTTTCGAGAGAATAGTATACTTAACCGCTCCATTACAACCTCTTAATTTTGAGATTTCTGACCAAGTGACATCTATCTGTTACTGCTATGGTCTCTAATTTGTCAGCTTGATAACCAGGAATTCTGCTTCCAGTATATCAAGTTCATTTTCAGTTATTATAAATGTTAGGCGTTTGACTATGTGTAATACAGAAGTAAATGATGTTATGGCTCTAAGTGAAGGATCTACTACTTCTGCATGTTTCAAGAATTCATCATAGATCAGTATTTTTTTTTAATATAAGAACATTCTTCCGTATGAAATTTTCTGACAGATGTATAGAACTTAGAAAGTTCATTTTCGTTTAAAATGATTTCGCTTTAATACATTCTTGTTTTTTACTCCAATTACCAGTTGTGTCCTTTCTGATTTTTCTTTTTTGAAAAACTTTATTTGAAAAATTAAGCTCAACATCACCATCAGCTACGACAGTAGGTTTCACAAACCCTTGGATGCTATGACAATTTTATCCATCATGCTGAAAAAACTTTCAGTTTGAGGACCATGAATGCAAGATAGCTTTCACTATTTTAGATAAAAGGTAGTGTAACTTGGAGAATATGAATGCTTGTGAGTATCATGCATCAATTCTTAAAAATTTTTCAGATTAGTCACTTTCGTTTTCGGACTCTCCCCCTTTATCAAGCTGAAATGCAAACCGTTTTTGGGGGAATATGTAAGAACACAGGATACACGTTCGGAAAAAAATTCAGTTACAGGAGAAACCTTTGCTACGCCCGATTTCCGTTTTCGGACATTTCCCTTCCATATTCAAGGTAAAATACAAATATTTATGAAATAACATAAAATTTAACAACAATACTAGGCAGAGGAAATATCGCGTGAAAAATAAAATTACGATTATGGGAGAAATCTTCACTGTTTCCGAAAGTTTTAAAAGACGAAATTTCCGTTTTCGAAAGTTTCAGGCAGAAAGCATCCTTCACCACTACCAATTGCCCCAAAGTTTCTGTTCAGTTATACATTGATCTTGAGGATAACCCAAATTACGCCGTAAAAGCAGAAATTCCTCAAAGCTGAAGATTACACAGGAATTTTTTCGCCGTCGAATTTCTGTTTTCGGAAATTTTCCCTCCATTTTCAAAGTGAAATACAAAGATTTATGGAATAAAATTATGTATGACAACACTGGACAGAGGCAACATCACAGGAAAACGAAATTACGATTACGGAAGAAATCTTTATTTTGTTCACTTCCATTTTTGAAAGGCGAAATGCTGTCCCGCGTATGTTTGCACGTTGATGTATATTTTATGCGTTTTTCGATGCATATTTTTACGTGTTGATGCGTACTTTACGCGTCAACACGTAAAAATATGCATCAACAAATTATTAATTTTTACTACAAACCAGTAAAATTTGCCACCCTAAGCCCAGGCATAATCTGCCTATTGGGAAATCCATCTGAAAGTTTGGGTTCATTTTGTGTTCAGTTTGTTGTATGTGCCTATTTAATCCTGTTTTATTTGAAATGTTCCTTATTGTTGCTATGTGTTCATTGATTCTGGTGGTTAACCTTCATCCCACTTCGCGAAAAATTCCTGATGCACATTTTTACGCGTTGGTAAAATTTTGATGCATACTAGATGCGTAATTACGCATTTTGGCGAACTCTGCAACAAAATCCAAGCATACTTTTCTGCAACGCAAGAAAAAACTTCAAAATACTAATTACTAACATGAATGGTCGACACACGATTAAAAAAAACTCCGATGCCAGGGAATGACACTCACGTTCTGCACCAAACGATTTTCAACAGCTTGCCGCTGCACTGCGAAAGAGCTTCAGGCCAAACTTCGTCCACGTCCACCAAAGCGAGCTAGCCAACGTCCCCAGAATGTTGCATGCTGGGGAGGGAGGGTTTTCACTTAGAATAACTCGCCAGACGAATGACGGATCTTCAAGTGGCTGCCATTGCGTTGGAAATTGGAACAAGCAAAATAAAAATTAATAACTTCCGTTAATTTTCCGTAGAAAAATCCCGGTTTTCCGTATTCCATAGTACAAGAGCTTTTTCCTTACGGAGATTCCGTAGTTGTTGGCATCTCTGCAAAGATCATGTGTGTCTGGTGGGACATGGAAGGCATTATTTACTGGGAAATGCTGCCACGGAATCCAGACCATCTACGCTGCACTCTATTGTGAGCAACTCCGCCGTGTGAAGGGAGCAATTCAGCAGAAACTGCTACATCGGCACCATGGCGTCCTTCTCCAACATGATAACGCATACCCGCATGTGCAAACCTGACCGAAATGGCCATTCGGGACGTGAAATGGGAGATCCTTCTACATACAGCCTATTCTCCAGATATCGCCCCTTCAGACTATCACCTGTTCCAATCTCTGTCGAATGCACTCCGTGGCAGAACGTTCAACAGCGATGTTGATCTCCAAAATTTCCTTAATGATTTCTTTGCAGCAAAACCTGCATGTTTTTTTTTTTTTTAAATTGCATTGCAGACCTATCCAGATGTTGGGACACCATCGTAAACAAGGGGGGATACATAGTTCATTGATTCCGTTTTCCCTTCTGATGCGATACATTCCTACAGTGCGGTGAAAAAAATGGCATGAATTTATGCATCAACCCAGTCCATAAAAAAAAATGGCTGCAAGATTTTTTAACATTAACAATGCATCACAACATGTATGCTTTATTGAAAGCTCCTTTAACAATGGGAAACAATTCAGCAAGACTGGCTTAAAGTAATAAACTATTCACAGATTATGAAGTTTTTTAATTCACTTGGTTTGACAGAAAGCAGTGAAGAAATATATATCAGCAAAAATTAATATATCAGTTCTACTGGTTCAACTACTTCCTAAATTGCAGTCTTTCCAATGTGTTTTAAGTTCATTCAGTTATATATATGTCAGTAAGAAGTTGTGATATTGAAATTTTTAGATATAACCTTAAAGAAAACCTAACATGCACAAATTTTCTTTTAAGCAAATGAAATATTTCTTCATAACATACAAACACTCCTGTGATCAAAATGATTTCTCACCTCTTTTTTTTATTGGGGGTTTAACAACACAACCACTATGAGCAACTCAGTGGGCTATAAATAGTCACCCGTCCCTAATTTACAGCCACTGGTTCCAGGGAAGGGAGAGTTCCATGCTTCACCGGGATTCAAACCCGGACCCATCTCAGACGAATTATCAGAAGCCATCGCTTAGACCACTGTTCCACCGGAGTGACTCACCTCTAGATTAGACAGAAAGTTAACATTCTGCATAGTGACTGATCAAAACAGGTCCATAGCTAGTGTTAAGGGTACCAAAGAAGGAGGTACCCTCAGGGGTTTTCTTTGCTTTGTTTCCTTAGAATGAAATGACTCAAAAACTGTTGACTGATCAAGATGAAATTTGGTATTTCCAAGCTTTGTTTAAAAATTTTTTTAGCCAATATGATTGAAAATGAAGAAAAGTATCCTTTCTGTAATGTGATACTGTTGTTTGTTTCCTCTATGCTAGGAAATTGTTTTAAAAATGGACAAAATGTATTTGAGAACTCCAAAGGAAAATCATTTAAGGAAGACCAAAGACAACATATGGATTAATTTTTACACAATGAATAGTCAATTAACTGTTAATTTGGAATTCTTCTAATTGGAAATTCTACAAAATTTAATTTATTCTACAGAGAAATATGTTTTTGAACAGAGATGCAGGTATCTGTAAATGTCATACATTTCTAATAATGGTATGTTTTACATTGCATTTCTATGGGGCCTAAACTTTTCAGACTAAGATTCTCCATCTTCCACATCATAACTATGTATAATTACCTGGGTATACATGTATTTGCTTTCCATTGCACAGTGTAACACAGTTGGAAGTGTTTTACTTGCTTTTCAATGTTTGTGTTCCTTTGCTTCAGATTTTTGTGTTTATAGTATGCATTTACTTGTGCCTAAACTTCTGTAATGGAGCTCACTGAATGCAAATCATTTCAAAAATGAGTAATCATAATTTGCACCAGCACAGCCAGGATTTCTTTATGGGGCCAGCCCAAAATATTGAAGATGCAAATAAAAATACCCTGGAGAAAACATCTCCCAAAATGGTGAATCTTCCAAATACGTGGAGACAATGTATGTAACTAGACAAAGTCATTGCTCTTTCTACATTTATCTTTAATTAGCACACAGCAACCATAAAATTAGTATCTAGACGCTGCTGGGATCGAACCCCAGATCTCTCGATAATTAGCGGAGTGCGTTCATCTTACGCTATGGTGGTCAACAATCCATAGCACTGCGTATGTTTATCTGTCAGCATCTGACCACAAATCTAAAGGGATTGGCTCAGCAACTGAGAAGTCTCCATCTGATGGGGCTTAAGGCACAAGCTATTTAATTATAGCTAATAAATCCATTGCGTGAGAGTAAATGGTGAAAATCTTTCAAATACGTGGAGACAATGTAAATAGGCAAAGTCATCGCTCTTTCCTCCACATGTTTATCTTTTTTTTTTTTTTTTTTTTGGTTGTAGGTTTAACGACCACCGTGAGCAACTCAGTGGGCTATAAGCAGTCGCCCGTCCCTAATTTAGGGTCACTGGTTCCAGGGAAGGGAGAGAGCCAGTGCTGTAAGACAAACACAACATCCATGCCTCACCGGGATTCGAACCCGGACCCCGTTCGGACGAATGATCAGAGGCCATCGCTTAGACGACTGCGCCACCGGGCGGCACGTTTATCTTTAATTAACACACAGCAATCGAAAAACTGTTATCCGGACACCACTGGGATCAAACCCAAAATCTCTTGGTTGCTGTGTTAATTAAAGATAAACATGGAAACAGCGATGACTTTGTCTATTTACTATTTATCTCCCAAAATATTGGGAATCAATAAAAATATCTCTGCCATCTTAAAGTAAGTTTACAATGATTTGTAAAATATATATTTAAAAACATTTAATATATTTAAAAACAAGTAGCAAATAATGAAGTATGAAGGACCAAGTGATACATCACAGGAAGAACCTGCACCACTGGCGATGAGTACTGAGAACGAGAAAGATGATTGCAACAGTTTATCATGGAAGTCAGAGTGACAAAATGATTGAACCGTATTGCTGAGTCTTAACCAAGCTTCCGTAAAAATGCTTGTGTTTTAAAACATTCGATTTCCATTCTGATGGCTTGATGGACATGATCCTGATCAGCTGATTTACTGGCTTTTCCCTCTCAATCAGATCGACATACAGCACTTCATGTGTAATATTGAAGTCTTTTTCGTTAATTTTCTTCTTCCAAATATGGCATGTATTAATTATTATAACATTCATTGAGTCTTTTGTAGCCTCTTCTGGAGGCACCCAAGCTGCAGTCCTGGTTCAAAATTCTAAACAAATACAGTAACTAAAATGAAGCTTTTAGTTTCAAATAACCTAAATGTTTTATGTACTTTTTTATTCAGAAACCCACTCTAACATATGGTTTTGGGTGAAAGTGGCAGTGTCTGTGTATGTAGGTAGTAATCTGTTTGTGTTATCCTGAGCAGTGTGATATATCATATAATAATGCTGGCACACATGCATTATTTCCCTATGCTGTATCATTAAATATTTATGAAAATGTAAATCAAAGTTTTAACACAGTTAGATCAAGTATTTTTTAAACATATAGCTTTGGTTTTCTTGTGACCAATTATATTTTATCCAGAGCTATATCTATAATATCTATAGCAGATTGTTAAAAATCAAAATGAGAAAGCACAAGTGAGAGTTGTAAAAAAGAGACAGGACTTTCAAAGTGTTCTACATTTTTTTCTTCCGCAGCGTTTTTTTACATTTGGCATGGTGACTCTCTGTGTGCCACTACGTGATATAATTGCTGTTTCAGATATTTCTAACATCTGTTTGATTTATTTTTGATTGGAATTTATTTATTTTTAAAATAAGTCCTTTCCTCTTTTGCATTCTGATACAGTGATATTCTTCTGACAATTATATCCTCAGCTATGGCCCCTTACCCTTATAGCTATAGATAACAACTGGCATGCATGATTATTCTGCTCTCAACGCCTTGTAAAGAAATGCCACACCTTCCATCAGCCAGTGGAGTGTGTACATCACAGAAGACATTGATTTCACGCAGAAATAGTAAGTAGAAAATTACAATGACATATTTTTCACATTCCATATACTTTAACATGATAAAATTTGGACATAAGCACATAACCGCTAATAATATAAATAAGTATAAAAACTTTAAAACACGCATAAGTTATGTAAGAAAGTTTAATTTAAGGGAGCTTTTGACTGATAACTTCTGCCTTTGTCAGCCTTGTGTCAGATAAATGATGACTATGGTGGTTGTGAGATCCATAAAGTCATATACATTCTTTTTTTTTTTTTTTTAACTGACTTCCATATTTCCACAATACTAGCATGATGAAAAGGAAATCAGAATTGCAGTTCATGGAACTAAAAAAAGTTTCTAAAATGTCCTGATAATCATAATAGGTTGCTTACCTTTTGTACACATTTCCCTGCAAGTTTTATTCTTTGGTTGTCTAGCTTGGTTCAAGCTTCTGGTGCGGTGGTTCTTTTTCATCTTCAGGTTCATTCAATGCCTGGCGAATGTATAAGTCCTTGAAGTGTACTGCATTAATGACTTTAGGCCCCAACAGTGTCTACTTCCCCTCCAACCACTCTTACTGACGTGTAAAACCCAACTTTAGTTGGTTGATTGACATTTTTAAACCAAAATTCGTTAACTCAAAACGAACTGACATGACCAACCAACACAAACTTCCTATTTACATACACACAAAAATTCCAAACAAAAATATTAAAAATATATATACAGCTATTTACACACAACTTGTCTCATTCCCTTCTATATCATTCCTTCAATTCCCATTCCCTACACCTCACAACAACCAGAGCATTCAGTCACCATACCTCAGCTATTCCCACGCAGACTGCCTCAAGTACTTTTTACCCCCACCGGGGTCATCTTCAGGAGGTCTTCCAGATGTTATCTCTCCTGCTACCGCAGTGTGAGTGAGCGACATGATCGTCTTCCTCGCCCCTGCTTCGACATCATTTATGAAAAACTTCTACCGTGGCTCCATCTTTTATAAACTTTAATAAAAACTTGCTTTTCTTCTTCTGTGCTTTTTGGCTTTTTTGTTCATTTTTTTTTTAATTCTTTCCATTAAGGATACTTGGGTCATTATTATTACAAATTCTATTTCTATTTTTCTCAATCAACACAGACTCTGCAGTGCATAGGTGTCTCTCATTGCAACATGATTTCATTATTTTAATCTCTTCAAAATTTGGGTATGTATGGTTGTCCAGGCAGTATTGTATAAGTGCTGTTCTTGCTTCTTTTTTTTTTGCCAATTTTTAATGTTGTTGTAGGCGATGTTTTAATCGGGGTTCATACACTTTTGGGGGGAAAAAATTCAAGGACTTTCCAGGCCCTTTTCCAGGACATATACAAAAAATTTCAGTATGATTATTACGCTTTACAGTATCATGTTCAAATTATTTTTTAAAAGTAATTTCAGTTTTAAGTAATAAAAATGATGAAAGATGCAAATGGATGAATGTGCTTTATGCAAATGGATCAAGTTTATCAATCACAAGATCATAAAGAACAGATTCTGTTCTTGTGCACTGACCTTTGAATTCAAGTTGGACCATTTTCTACAAGGGTAGGTTTCTCCTCCCTGATAACAAACCAAAACTTTGTCGCAATCAAACAGATTTTATGTGAGTTAACATTCCTAAGCTTGGAGAACGAATACTGCTCTTATGTCTTGGCCTTTGAATTTAATTTCGACCATTTTCAACAGGGTAGGTTTCCAGGTTGTACCCAACAGCATACTAAAATTTCGCCGAAATCCAACCGCTTTCATGCGAATTATCGTACAGACAAATCCAAAACATAAACGTTTCTGCAACCATAGTTCAAAAGGGTTAGTAATTTCGAAAATAAAAACATAATGAACAGCGCGGAAACTAGCTCATAAATAGAATATTTGAAACTACAGTATGCACTCTCAATTATTAGGGATGGTAGAGGAAGGGAATAGAACTGTCCAAAATTAGCATGTTTTCGTTGCGCTAGGCGCTTAAAAGCACGGCTGAATTCCTTCAGACCCCACCTACCCCCAATGTTCAAATGATTGAAATGTGCTGATGTTCATGGAATAAAATGGTTGATCAGCTATGGATGACTGCATAAAAGTAGGGGGTTTAGTTTATGCAACATTTTACATCACTCCAGTATTTATCTTATCAACAATCGCAATGCAACTACCGCTTACGATCGCGGATATTAGCAACTGAAAATCTGCCATATCACTAAGTGATACAACACACAGGTATCCTGTAACAATGTATTGTAACTGAAAAAAAAGGGATGTGGAAAAAAGAAACTTTCAGAAATTAAGATCATCAAGTCATGCATTTCAAAAATCCGTTTTCTTTTATAATGTTTAAAAACATGTTTTTGCTTTTTTACCTGTAGTGTATAATAAAAAACTATGTTGATTTTTTTATGGAATCAGACGTCTGCATGTCTGATTGTCTTCATCTGAGTTTACACGTTAGCTACTGTGTACAAGTAGACCTATTTTTTCAGCTCAAAAATATGTAGTTTTGTATATATTCACAGTATAAGTCATTCCTTATTCCCACAGAACTGAATTCAGCAGATCCAAAATGAAGAACATCAAGACACGCCCAACACTATGTTTCTGATTGCTGTTGTATTCAAGAAATGCAAATATGGATCAATCGTGAATGCAGCAACTATGATTTTTATTTAGTACCAAGAAAAAAAAAGAAAAGAGCAGTGAAAGCTGTAAAGCTGAAACGGATATTTCTCCCCTCCCTCCTGCACAAAAACATTCCAATTAAGATCAAACAGCAGGAGGACGCGTCCACGCACAATCTTTGGAATGTCCTCCTGATGGAACGGCTTCTTTTAATTTGGCACATCGCCATAAATCACCACCTGCAGCTCACTGAACTGTCAAGTTGCACTCTTCCTCCTTCACCCTAACTATAGTAGAAAATGTAAAAAGAAAAAAAAAAATGCTCCCCAACTTTCGACAAAATTACCAAATTTACGCCATGATGTTGCAATTTACTAAAATACGTTTATCTGCTGAATTTCGCCTAAATCCATTGAAAACTTTTTAATTATAGATGATTTTTTTATTAAAAAACTCAGATGTCTGAATAAAAATGTATGTTTGTAATTCAAATAGAGTCCATATCATCACAGAAAAAAATGTAAGGATCAGTCTGTTTAAATAAACCATGGCATCTGATAAAAAAAAATAATAATAATTCACTTGCTTTTCCCGTAATTTATAATTACCGTTTCTTTTTTTCAATCCAATAATGCAACGGAAGATTTTTTTTTTTTCATCTGCTAAAGTTCCTAACAGAATTTGGCGAAATTTGCACTAGAACTTTATTGTGACGTATCTTAACCACTGTAAACATTTTACTGTGTTATTTTCAAAATTCGGAAAAATGGATTTCTGAAAATTTTCTCCTAGTCCTTTTGAGCTGTGGAAGTGATAAACAGGTGTTTGCTTTCTTCCCAACCAAGGGCTTCAGATCAGCACTCCCAGCTGTCAATCAACCATTACTATGGTAACACCCTTTCTGCTCCAGGCCCACTCTGTCCAAAGAGGCACACACATACTTGTCCATAATAAAAATTTCCAATGCTAA
Organism: Macrothele yani; assembly: GCA_039090855.1. Classification (NCBI taxonomy): domain Eukaryota; kingdom Metazoa; phylum Arthropoda; class Arachnida; order Araneae; family Macrothelidae; genus Macrothele; species Macrothele yani. The sequence continues at coordinate 897,158 of CM076995.1, read as the reverse complement.
CTTTTTAAGTTTTAAACCGATTCAATTGGAATTTTGGAAGTGAGCTTGTGTAATCCAATTATAGTGAATGTAAAAATTTCAGCCACTTTCGTGAAAAATTCGCAAAGATAGTTTTCTTATTTTTTATCACATGTAGCCCGAAGTCTCTTGATGGGAGGGTTGGCATGCACATAAACAAGAAGATGAATGTGTTGTTCAGGCATACTCCTCACTGGTGGATGCCAGCTGACTTCGTACATATGCGACCCCCTGCAAATGCTAAATATCTCTTCTTTCCCCTTCCATTCTCAGCAGTTGTCAGACGGACATCAAGCTCCCCTTCCTAACAGACCTACTAGTAATCATCCAATTTTATTGCACTGGAAGTAGTGCTTTTCTTTTCTTCCCCCCCCCCCCCCCCCCACCCAGTCAAATAGGATTTGGTGCACGTCCGAAACACCACCGTTGCCGGCAGTTTCTTTGAGAACAGAGGAGAGGAACTTTAAAAAATGAAGGGGTAACAGTAACACGGTTTCCTAAAAGGGCATTTTTTTAAGCACTAATTTCAAATTTCAAGGCTTCTTAAGACAGCATTAAAAAAACACCGTTTTTCCAGGATATTCCAGGCCTTGAAAACGCAATCATGATTTTCCAGGACTTTCCAGGTTTTCAAGCACACGTGCACACCCTGTTTAATTGATTTTTGGTACTTACAATATATGATATTGGTGGGATTCCACTTATAGGTATTTCATATACACCAGCTTTTTCTAAGATACTACAATTTTCAGTATTACTAATTATTATATCTCTAATTGTTGTTTTTAGTACTTTATTTCCCATCAGAATTCCATATTTATGGCATAATTTATTTATTTTTGTAGATATTCCTGGAAGGTAAGGTATTGCTCCAACATATTGTAATTGTTTTTTTCTTTTAGAGGAAGATGTATCTTGCATCTTTACTTGTACAACATATATCCATTTATTTATTTTCTGTGGAGGGTATCCATAGCTATATGATATTTCTTTAATGTAAATTTATTTCTTCTGTAAGAAATTCTTCTTTAGAGGAATGTGTGATTGCTCTTTTGATTAATATTTTTATGCCATTACATTTCTGTGTGTAAGGGTGTGTTGAGTTATATGGTATCAGAACAGGAACATATGTCTGTTTTCTATGTAATTTGTACTGCAGTTGGTCATTTTGCTTGATAATTTTAACATCTAAGTAGAGTAAGGTATTATCTTCTTCATGTTCAACTGTCAATTTAATAGTTGGATGGATATTACCAAGTTGTTGAGTTAATGATTCCAGCACATCAGTGTCCATTCTGGTCAAGATGAAGATATCGTCTACGTATCTGCAGTAAACCAAAGGTGGATCATCCATTATACTGATAATTTGTTCTTCTATGCTGTTCATAATTACTTCAGCAAACAGATTTGACAGAGTGGAGCCCATTGGGCCTCCGTAATTTTGTTTGTATATTTTCTCATCATATTTAAAGATACTTTCATAGATTTATAATAAAATTGCTTTTAACTCTTGTAGTTGTGTGCTATTAAGAGACTGATCTTGTTGTAATTTTTTAATAATCTCAATTGCTTCTGGCACAGGGATACTTGGAAAAAGAGCTTTGACATCCATACTAGCCATTCTGTAATCTTTTAGATTCTGGTTTACATTTTTCACTATTTCGATAAATTCATATGTATTATTTACAGTGTATTGTGTTTTCATAAACACTGGTGCTAAGAAACTGTAAATATCCTTTTCAAGATTAATCAATGAAGAGTTCTTTTTAGACACTATAAGTCTCATGGGGTTACCATCTTTGTATGTTTTAATTTTAGTGAACATTCATGGGGCCCTTGTATCCATTGGTGGTTTTGCATTTTTGATCTCATTAGGCAAGGTGGCTATGGTTCCTGATGTTAGCCAAATACCTAACAGGATTATCAGTTGGGTCCTTTTTCAACTCAGAACATTTCAATTCTTCTATTGCTTATCTCATTTTTAGGTTATATTCTACAATATTCAAAATCACAATTTGGCCTGTTTTATCAGCCTCACAAAATTTGATATTTTTGTCTCCTTTTAATTTAAACAGTTGATTTTTCTCATATTTTATCTCTCCTGAGGTAGCAGGAAAGATAACATCTGGAACGCCTCCTGAAGATGACCCCGGTGTGGGTAGAAAGTACTCGAGGCAGTCTGCGTGGGAATGGCTGAGGTGTGGTTACTGAATGCTCTGGTTGTCGTGAGGTGTAGGGAACGGGAATTGAAGGAATGATATAGAAGGGAATAAGATAAGTTGTGTGTAAATCATTGTATATATGTTTTTAATATTTTTGGTTGGAAGTTTTGTGTGTATGTAAATAGGAAGTTTATGTTGGTTGGTCATGTCAGTTCGTTTAAAGTTTACGAATTTTGGTTTTATAAATGTCAATCAACCAACTAAAGTTGGGTTTTACACATCAGTAAGAGTGGTTGGAGGGGAAGTAGACACTGTTGGGGCCTAAAGTCATTAATGCAGTACACTTCAAGGACTTATACATTCGCTAGGCATTGAATGAACCTGAAGACAAAAAAGTACCACCGCACCAGAGGCTTGAACCAAGCTAGACAACCAAAGAATAAAACGTGCACGGAAACGCGTACAAAAGCAAAAGGTAAGCAACCTATTATGATTATAATTGTATGCACGTAAATCACGAACAGTTATGGCTATGCTATGGATGTTCTAGTCCTGATAGTGTAGTGAGAAACAATTAATGAATGAGGTAATTCCGTTGGTGTCATTCCAAAGAGATTCACCAGAAGTGTCCTCCAAAGTTAGAGATCCCAGTGAAGTTTCAGAATTTCCTTTATGGACATCGTTTTTGTGCTCCAATAAATGGCAGTTGATGCTGTGGAAAGTGCTTCCAATGTAGTAATTTTCACCAGAAAAGATCAATATGAGGTAAACTCCAGAGAGACTGAGAAGGGATAACTTTGTCTCTATCATTCAAACATAATTTGATGATAGAAGATTTGAAACTGATGGCCAGATGATATCCAAACTTCTTGAAAATTTGTTTGAGCTTGTAGGCAAGAGAAGGATGATAAGGGACAGAAGTACAGATTTCCAAAAGTGTTTTGCTGGAGGCTACTTAAGGCCAAAAACCAGTAGCCTCCAGCAAAACCCCTTTGAAAATCTGCACTTCTCTGTGAATCTATATCCTTACCATCCTTCTCTTAACTACAAGCTCAAGAAAATTTTCAAGAAGTTTGGATATCATTTAGCCATCAGTTCCAACCCTTCTATTATCAAATTAATTTTGGATGATAATGACAAGGTTACCACCCCTCACTCATTCTGTAGTTTACCTTGAGCATCCAGATCTCAACATCTTCTGGTGAAAATTACTAGATTGGAAGCACTTTCAGTAGCATCAACTGCCATTTATTGCAGCACAAAAACTATGTCCATGAAGAAAATTCTGAAACTTCACTGGCATTAACTTTGGCGGACGCTTTTGTAGAACCTCTTTGAAATGACACCAAAGGAATTGCCCTGTTCATTAATTATTTTTCATTACGCTACCAGGAAATTTTTCTCAGCTCCAAGAACTGCAATTCTGATTCCCCTTTTATCATATCATTAATAAAGTCAATTTAAAAAAAAATGTATAAGACTTTACAGATTTCATAACCACTACCATCATCATCGTCCATCCGACACAAGGCTGATGAAGACTGAAGTTATCAGTTAAAAGTTCCCTTAAATACACTTTCTTGCGTAACTTATGCGCATTTTAAAGTTTTTATACTTACTATCTATGGTATTTATTTATTTCATTGAAATATATATATGTATTAAGAAATCTGACCCTGTTTTGTAATTCATTGTGAAACTATATCATGTACTGGCATACGGAGAGGCAAGATGTCAAACAAACCTGCCAGCAACTGCCACAACATGTAAGCAAGGTGAAACTGAACATATTAGGCCTAGCACTCACTTCCCGAAGTGGACACCAGTGGTTTTCTGATGGAAGTACATTTTTTTTTTAACTTCTGAAATTCTTCATCACGGAAGTACTTCTCATAAGGATATTAGCATTACTTTTGAACAGAAATGTTATTACAAACTAATCAGTGAGGTCAACTGCTCATGATACTTGAATATTGTATTATCCTTTAATACTGGAAAAATGCAGGTTCAGTTCTTGTTCCAGGATGGTGTACCACCATGAACTTCTCACAGTTTTCTGAAGAGTTGGTCAGAGCAATGTTCATACACAATTTAGCAAATCGAATTCAAGCAGTATGTAAGGACTTTTCAAAGGTTTCAACAATCCTTCATGGATTACACTTACATAATATCTCAAATATAATATTAAATTATGTAATTACTTTACATACTAATTAATGAACCACTTATGGAACATATATGAATAATGCATATCCCAGGTGAAATTATTCTGTTATTATAAGTTTGATGAGAAAAATACACACTGATGGAAGTTACATATATTAATAAAATCAATGTCAATCTCTGAAGTTAACACTTAGTTATTTGACAATTTATTACTTGGAGATACTACCAAATTAGAAAATAATAACTTATCTTAATTTTAGCAATATTAAAACTGCACCTGAAGAATGATTAAGTTTAAGTTATAACCAAATTATGAAAGGAAAATCCTTCATCAAAAACATGCCCAAATGTTCAACCCACCATATTTTGACAATTCAAAGAAAATCTTACACTTTGATGCTTTGCACAAATTCCATTCATTTCCACAACTCCCACGTGAAAGGGCTAAACTTCCACGTTTGGCCCGCTCGGCCGACAGCTCCAACTAACTTACATAAGTTAGTTCTCTGTCTCTCCTCCTGTGTTACGTAACTTATTTTTTGATCTGTGGTCCTGTGATATGTGGAATTGGAAAAGGTTAAATGAAGTTGGGAAGGATGAGGAAACATATTTCCTTGTGTGAAGGACAGGATTTGTTATCCACCTCCAAAAGATGTTTTGAGGGCCATCTTGTAACTCTACATGTTGATCTCTCCTCCTGAAACCAGGGGCCATAAATTAGGTACAGGCAACTGCTTGTATCCCTTAAGAGTTGCTCACAGTGGACATTAACCCCCCCCAATGAAAAATGACAGATGGGGGCGCAATATAAGATCCAAAAGCTTCGTAAAAAAATGGATAAATGAAATTAGACAGAATATTAGGACAATAAGAACATTTTCTTGACATTCTTTAGATCCTTTTGGCTACTTATCTTGCATGTGCCATGAAATCCCAGAAATCATCACTCAGTTGCTTGCAATGAAAAATAAAAAGATTTGAGAAATTTCTGGGAAAAGTTTCCAGATATCTTTGTTAAGCAGTGAATAGTTGCTGCAGAGGATGCTGCATTTCCTATTTCTTCACCTTTCATACTTTTCAATATTGGACATATGTACTGTTCTCCAATATGCAATACAAAATTTCATTACTTTCTACTGGAAGTTCCCAACATTTTTTCTGTTTTTACTGCATACACATGCATCTAGAAGTTCTGCACAAAAACTAGATATCAGAATTAGTGTCACCCCAAAAATCTCTGTAGTTCCTTCAAAGAACAGAAAAGGCATGGTCCAATTTCCAAGGGAGGGCAAATGCCCTCCTATATGGGTTCCTATATCCTTGAACCATCTACTCAAAATGAGGCTGGAAATTTTAAGGGTTCATTTAAGGCTAATTACTTACTTTACATATATTAACTTCCTGTAATGAGTCTAATTGGTATCAGGTTCAAAATTCTACATCTTAAAACATATCCAACAAAAAGCTTGCAGTTATATTATGCAAAAATTATAATGGTGTTACTATTACTTCTTTCTTGATTTGAAGTAAGATGCTTTTTAATCATTTGCCATAGTGCTGACAGCCCAACTATTACAATCCAGTGAAATTAAATACAATATTTTAGTCCACCCCATCTACTCTAAAATGTTGATTTATGTAGAACTTAATTTGTATGTTAGCAGCCCACCTGGTTTAAAAAATTTTAAAGTACTTATTTTTAAGTTGGTATTCAACTTATAATTTGCTGTAAAGCAACTAGTCAATGCAGTGTAATCTTCTCATTGTGGCTAGACTAAGTGAAATAAAAAAATCCAAATAGCTTGATAAAACATTCAAAACATTATTTAATCCACCTGTTAACCCACTGCTGATAATGTTCAAAACATGTTCATTCATCAAAAAGTGTCTAATGGGATCTACCAAAAAAGAATAAACACTAATTCAAAAAATTTAAACTTTTGACCCCAAACTGTTTTTGGCAAGGCAATGTCAAATCCCTACATCAGTTACTAAGGCATAATACAGAATAGTAATGATTATTTCCATAAAAATATGCAATTTATCTCTTTTAATGTGAAGTACAGGAAACAAGTATACATATGCTCTTCTCTAGCATAGTAGTTCACAAACATAACACAATACAAAAGATTGCTCATTTAATAATTTGAAGAAAAAAATATGTAGCCAGCCAGCACTCCAACCCTTCCAATGGCATTCCAAAGCACTTCCTCCCTCAACCCCTTCCTGGTAAACCTGTTCGGCTCCTTTCCAACAAACTCTCACATGGGTAGGTTTTAAATAATCTAACTCAGAAAACTAATGTAAAATGATAGCAATAGTCACCATGGCAAAAATCTATATAATTTCCCCTTCTTTTCTTCCCATAAATTTTAATTAGTCTTAATGGAAAAAAATCTTCTGAAGCTAGGCCCAGGCATGCCACATCAATCATTCCCCACTGGGAAAGTTATCTAGCTTTTCATTCATTTCCCTGGAGCAGCACTCCTGTGTTGGCTTGATGTTAAATCTTCTCATTCATTATTCTAGCTAATGCATCATTTTTTGCCTCTACATATCTAAGAGCAACCAGCACTTCAGAAATCGCTTTATACTTATGTCAAATTAAAAAAAATTAAATGCAAAAAAATTGTCACAAACTGTACGATTACTTAACTGAGGGTGTAGCAGTGCCAGTCATAAATAGGGCGTTGAAAAATGTAAACACTTCATTGTGGCACAGATTTTATACTTTTTTCTACCAGTTATGCAGATTGAACTTTTGGGAAGAATAATGTAAACCTACTTACTCCCCTCTTTTTTTCACTTTTTTTTTAACATAAATAACCCAGAAAATTGAAATATGAAAGGTTTTAACTATGTGGACAGTAATTTAACTGGCATGTCAGATACAGTGCATATTCTTACTTTCGGAGTTTTAATCAGTTCCATTTCATATTAGTTTTCCTAGCAGTACTGCACACACATTGTAAAAATAAAGCAACAATAATGATAGCAGCAAATTCTTAGCTAGCTGACTTTTAAATGACCATAAAACGCAATCCTGCACCGCAAACCAGATGGTGACAAACACCCCGACCACTTACGCTTTGCACTACACTCTCTACCAGAGATTCTTCGCACACACCATAGACAACAACGAATGCAGCGCCATTAAGCCAAAGAATTAAGCGCAAAGGAGCAAAACATCCTCGGTTATGTATAATGTTTTGCAGTTGTGGAACACTACTTGGTTATCGTATATACGGTCCCTTATGTGACGTCTCCCATTCGACCAATGAGAAACGTTGTTAGAAAAGGTATCTCCTCTCACGGTGATTTCTTGTTCGCTGACCAGAAAGTGGTCGTTTGTTGACAATTTTACAGCTTTATTCAGTGTTTCAGCTCCTAATATCTTCTTATTTTCAATGATTACTGTTAGGACTTTTGATTCAACAATTTCTCAGTGTTGTTTATACCAGAAAGATATTTGTTATAGCATGGCTTAGCCGCCCCGATGGCGCAGTGGTCTAAGCGATGGTCTCTGATCATTCGTCCGAACGGGGTCCAGGTTCGAATCTCCCGGTGAGGCATGGATGTTGTGCTTGTCTTACGGCACTGGCTCTCTTCCTTCCCTGGAACCAGTGACCCTAAATTAGGGACATGCGACTGCTTATAGCCCATTGAGTTGCTCACGGTGGTCGTTAAACCTAAAAAAAATGCATGGCTTACAGCATCATTCATCAATATTTCTTTAATTGTTCTTTATTTACCGGGTTTGTCATCAGCATTTCGCACTTAGGCATCTGGCAATCTCAACGGTCCGCTCTCCCTCTAGCGGCAAAAGGAAAAATTACTGTAGTACGGGTAACGTTTTTGGCTCAATGCTTGGCTGTTGGTAGATCGCTCATTACGTTCAGTTGTCGTGGTTTGGTGTATTTTTGCATTCATTCTGGAATTAGAGAGTTGTATAATGGAGAATTCCGTGAAGAAGAACAAATCATATTGTTGTGTCCCGAAATGTCGTTCCCAAGGCTTCGGCTATGTTTCTCACAAGTTAGTATAAACGTTTGTGCCTTGCGTTTGAAATCCTTCCAGTGAAATGCTACTAACCTAGTAACGTCTTTGAATGAATAATAAACAAGACAGCATGTTTTTATTGCATAGTAGTAATTAAAAAATCCGCATTTTTACATAATCTTGAAAACAAATAATTGCTGTTATCCATATAAATTTAAATTTCATTATGGAACAAAATTTGCAATGTTCTGTCAACAGTCATCTGCTCAAAAACGCAGAACCCAATGATGATCAACAATAACCAATTCACAAACACTTTTAGGAACAGAATGTTCAAAAATTACAAATGTTATTGTTGACAGTATTGAAAATGGGTCCTGGGAAACGTCAAGTGAAACGAAATATCAGATTTTAATAGTAATCCGGATTAGAACACCCCTGTCGGTATTACTATATCACTTGCCTGAAAATGTAAAAATAAAAATTACCTGTTACAGTAAAGCATTACTGCTACACAGTGATTACACGTTCCACTTCTGCCCGCTTTACAAGAGCACTCAAATGACTTTATAGAAATTTCGCTGTTACTTGTATCTAAAACACCGTTGATGGAGTGATGCGACGACGTTATTGCCGTGGACTGAATGCAGTGCGAAACTATGAGAATTTCTCTTCCATCTTCCTTCTTAATTCCACAAGAAATTATATGGCCTACATTAGCAATCACTTCCCCTTCTTTAATGCATCTTGAATTTTCGGAAGCGTCCACAAATTTCATTATTTCAAAGATTGAAAGCGACAAACCAGCCATTCTTACATTCGACTTTATGGAAACACGTGCGACGTTACCCGTACTAGAGAAGTTTGTTTACGTTTGCGCAGCGTCCCCTATAGTTTGTTGAGGTTCCCAATATCCGACACCTCCACTGGTGGATGAAAGCAGCTTCATAAAAATATATCTTAAGTGCCTAAACTGTGTGTGATTTTGGACATCGTTATTAATCGAATTCTCACGAGAAACAAGCATGCAATTGATTTCTTGTACGCTTTACTCTTGGGGTTATCTTTTTGCTGTCAGTTAGTGCGTGCGTGGTTTGAGTTGATAATTAGCTTTATTTAGCTGTTAAAAATTGCAGTTAAAATGAATTTTTGTTTTCATCATTCTATTTATGATTATTTTGGATACGTTTTTTCGTTAGAAGATGCTTTAAACGTTATCAAAAACTTCAAGATTTTTACAAATACACACTATATTCAAAACCGTGGTGTAACTCACAATATTGGGCAAGCCCAGTTAAGTGTTATTAAAGGTGTGAAGAAGGATGTTCGAAGGGAAAGAAATTTTCAATGTTGAAAACAGGACACCATTTGATGGCATGCCATTTATTTCAATTGATCACTGTACATTAGAGTATCATCAAGGTCGTTCATTGAACAAAACATCCTCTGCCGATAGTGTACGACCATCACCCCCTAATAGCAATAAGGGGGTAATTGTACGGCCCGACCCTCACGCTCCATCGAGTCGGACAGTAGAAAAGGAATCTTTTTATTCTTCGTTTGGGGTTTTTACCGAGCACAGTGTGCGTTCAAAACACGTTATTAGGTACCAAGGTACATGATAAACTTAAAGTATGACAAATGAAGAAAGAATGTGCCGCAGTTTCAAAATCTGTTTTATTAAGAAACGGGGAGTAGTACATCGAAAACCGGAAGACATTACAATACGTGGGTACCCCGGTACAACACAAAAATTACATACAAACAGTAGAACACGGAGGCAGTAACATTGATAAACAGCGCATGTACAGGACAAAAATGTCGGGCAATAAACAGACGAGGTACAAAGTAAACATGGCCGCCCCGGTGGCGCAGTGGTCTAAGCGATGGCCTCTGATCATTCGTCCGAACGGGGTCCGGGTTCGAATCCCGGTCAGGCATGGATGTTGTGTTTGTCTTACGGCACTGGCTCTCTCCCTTCCCTGGAACCAGTGACCCTAAATTAGGGTTGGTTGGTTGGTTGTTGGATTTCACTGGCGCAAGGAGCCAGGTTTGGCCAAAGAGCGCCAGACAAAGAACGATCAGTCACAGATTTTGAAAAGCGTGGAAAATGAGTAAGAGCAGACAGGCCTGGGAAAAGTTGAAAATGAGCATGATGAAAGCAGGGAAGACAAGGTAGTTAATCAGATTTATAAAAAAATTACTAACGGAGAAGGACGAACAGTCACTCTCCTCCCCCACACTCCTCTGCAATGCTGGCAGAGGGCGGGGTCGAACTGTCACTTTCCTCCCCCCCATGTTTCTCTGCAATGCTGGTTGAGGCTGGGGACGAACTGTCACTCTCCTCCCCCCCATGGTCCTCTATAATGTCGGTTGAGGGTGGGGACCTCGCAGAGGCCGAGACAGTTTGATGGACACTGCACACCTTTGCGGATTGAGGGCCGGGTCTTCCGCACGTGCAGGCTGTCTGCTGGGAACCGGAAGAGGCGGGCGTCTTCAAAAGAGAAGAGCGCAGACTCAGCTGGTCGAATAAGCTGGAGCTCGGTGAAATCCACCTGTGTCGCTTGTTCAACTGTAGATCGCTTGGCAAGTGCGGCGAGAGCTACAGGGCGCGGAACAAAGGGCTGCACGGGTTGTGGCAGAGACTTAACAACTGCGGCAAAACTACGCTGTCGGGTGTTGGGAATACCCAACTTGGCTTTGGCAGCAGGGTACGAGAGGCCCTCCAGGGTCTTGAGGCGCTGGATCGCCATCTCGTCCTTCCATTTCATACAGTTGCGGGAGTAAGCTGCATGGGCCTCACCGCAGTTAACACAGCAGGCCGCAGAAGTGCAACCTTCCCCGTCATGTTCACCGGAGCCACAATTAGCGCAACGAGCGGAACTCTTACAAAATCGTTGTGAATGCCCGTACCTCTGGCACCTGAAACAGCGCAGAGGACTGGGAATGTACGGGCGAACTGCACAGACCAAGTAGCCTGCTTTGATTTCTGTCGGAACTTTCGGGGAGTCAAAAGTCAAGATTACATTTTTAGATTTAAGCAAAGAGCCATCACGCCGGAACATCATACGACGTGCAGCAAGAACACCCTGATCCGCAAGTTCAATCACCAATTCATCCTCACTGCATGGCAAGAGATCAAACTCCGAAATAACACCCCGAGAGGTGTTAAGAAACGGGTGAGGTGTCACTTTGACAGGAATGCCTTGAAGACTAGAAAGGCGCAGAAAAGTGTTACTCTGAGAAACACTGCAAGTTTGGACAAGCAGGTCCCCAGAGCGAAGCTTCCTCACAGACTTCAAGGGCCAACCGCAGCGTCTAAAGCTTTAGAAATGAAAAATGGAGATCTGGTGGACAGTCTCTCATTCGGATCGATGGATTCGACAAGTAAGTGTGTAGCATGCGTAGTCACAGCAATCGAGGGGAGACGACGCTTCGGAGCGACTGGTACAGCTGCCGAAGAAGAGGTTCCACATTCTTGGTCCAGGTCATGGTCTAAAGATCGTTTAAGGGTATGAGACTTGGTAGGTTGAGAGAAGACGAAGGAGAGTCGTTGTCAACTATCATATTCACAGGTGACCCTAAATTTGGAGTTTTGTTTTTTGTTTCTACCCATGGAAAAAAGAAGGAAGATTCGTCTGCAGACTACTCCACCCACCACCGAGCCCTACAAGGGAGAACTGGAGGTCCGCAAGCCAAGAAAATGACGCTAGACACAGTTCTGGAGCTTATACGTTGCAGATATAGTCCGTTGGCTGTGATCACACGCACTCGGCGGACACTTCGGCCTCCTGGTACCGTCATGCCAACGCCTTTGGCATGATCCCACAGCCCCCGGGCTCACCCTGCCGTGCCATACGACAAAAAAGCCGCTAAAGCCCTGTACACAACTTGGTACAAGACTTCTGACTAGAGGTGGGTTAGTCTCTAGCCTCCCGTTTACAGCGAAGCCGGGGTCGAAGAGGAGTGTTGGTACACAGGAGGCACTTAACCGGTCTCCTGCGACCTCAGCCGCCAGACATCCCATTTCCGCCTCACGGGTCTCCGCACGCGGCAAACATGCAGGTAGGTCTAGCACCCAAACCAGCGAAAAGGAAAAAAAGAAATCCAAAGAAGACAAATCCTGGCAGGGAACCTAATCGGAATCTCAGCAACCTACGAACTGAGCGGTTAACATAAATCAGTTAGTGGTGGAGGTAACAAAACCACAAGACCGGGGTGTTAGTACAGAACGTGGTAGCGATTAGGTAGAATACAACACGGGCAACTAGCCAGTGGAGAAAATAAATAAAAACAAAAAAGCGAGACACAAGACCAGCTCGGGATCGTGGGGCCGCGACTCCCCAACAGCTGGATGAACAGCCGTCCCTGCTAACACCAACAGCACCGAAACAAAAAACAAGCGGTGGCATGACATCAGATGTTGACCAGTCACAAGGTCAGCTCGGGCCGTGGGGGCGCCGCTCCCCAAATAACTGGAAAACCAGTTATCCCCGTGCAGGGGACCCTAAATTAGGGACGGGCGACTGCTTATAGCCCATTGAGTTGCTCACGGTGGTCGTTAAACCTAAAAAAAAAAAAAAAAAACCCTCCAATCCAAAAAAAAAAAAAAAAAAAAAAAAGAGTAAACGTGACAGTACGAAGGCAACAGGCACAGCACCGGGGTATTTTTTTTTTTTTTTGGTTGGAGGTTTAACGACCACCGTGAGCAACTCAATGGGCTATAAGCAGTCGCCCGTCCCTAATTTAGGGTCACTGGTTCCAGGGAAGGGAGAGAGCCAGAGCCGTAAGACAAACACAACACCCATGCCTCAGCGGGATTCGAACCCGGACCCCGTTCGGACGAATGATCAGAGGCCATCGTTTAGACCACTGCGCCACCAGGGCGGCACACCGGGATAACAATGAGGATGTAGCGAGCCTCGGGATGTAGCGAGGCTGACGAGAAATGTGTAGCACGTGACGTCATTGAGAAGTTTAGGTGAAGTAGCAACAGTCCGACAAGCATGAAATCGGCTGGGGAAAAAATCCGTTTAAAATTTCTTTCAGTTGGATGACACTCTAATGTACAGCGATCAATGGAAATAAATGGCATGCCATCAAATGGTATCCTGTTTTCAACATTGGAAATTGTTTTCCCTTCGAACATAACATCCTTAACTGGGCTTGCCCAAGATTGTGAACTACACTACGTTTTTAAATATAAAGTGTATTAGATTGGTAGAAATCTTGAAGTTTTTAATAACGTTTAAAGCATCTTATAACGAAAAAAAATATCCATAATAATTATCAATAGAATGACGAAAACCAAAATTCGTTTTAACTGTTATTTTTAATAGCTAACGCACGCACTAACTGACAACAAAAAGAGAACTTCAGGAGTAAAGCGTACGAGAAGTCAAAGTGGAAGGAGATACCTTTTCTAACAACGCTTCTCATTGGTCGAATGGGAGACGTCACATAAGGGACAGTTTATAGGATTACCAAGTAGTGTCCCACACTTGCAAAATGTTATAGATGTCCATGAGCAATCGCCATTTCTGATTTAGGGTGACTGGTTCCAGGGAAGAGAGAGAGCTAGTGCCCTTAGACAGACACAATATCCATACCTCACCTGGATTCAAACCCGAACCCATTCCAGATGAATGATCAAAAGCGAGCGCCTCTGCCACCGTGCTTTTGAAGCAGCTATAATTTTACATATAGTCACTTTGTAAATCAAGGTGCTGCAGTGTGTAACGTTTTTAGGTTATATACTTCCGGTTTGGAGATCTGGAAACGTAAAGAATTTGTCCCCTCTCACCGCAAGAGACTTCCGGAATGTGGATTGTTTACTATAGATAATAAACTAACCGTGTGCAAAGAACTTGTGTTTACTCAGTTATCAGTTTACTGATTGGTTCTGTAATCGGTGGTGGTAGCTTATTTCTTAAGTGTGAAGGTTGTAATTTTTACGAAATTCTAATTTTATTGTTATATGTTTATATACCGGGTTATTTTAAATATCTTCTAAGTGAACTATGCGAATAGAACTACAGATTTTCATTTTTTACTTTGATAGAGGAAAAATAATTTGTATAAATTTTCACCCCCGTGGTGGTATTGATTAATTATTATTGTCTGTTCACATGGACGGTAAAATAAAGATTCTGTAGTGCCACCATGAGGAACTCGAACGGCCATATGCCCCTATTTTACAACCACTGGTTCCTTAGAGTAGGCTTTGGGGTCAGTCAGTGCAAGGTTGGAGCAAAGAATATTTGGTTGAAGTCATTTGGGACTAGAGCTGGTGCCAATCGCGAATTAATTATCAGAAGCAAACGCCCCCAGGCAGCCGATGTGGCATTTTGTAGTTGCAGTTTAAGGCTGACTAAGGATATTTGGGATCTCAAATATGCAGGTGTTGTCTCTCTCTCTCTCTTCTAGAACCACTACTGTAATTTAGGGATAGGGAACAGCTAGATGTTCATAGTGGTTGTTAAATCCGGAAATGAAAAAAGTTTTCAAACAGAAGTTGAATTTGTACTATCAGATACCTCATTTCCTCTATAGACATCTTTCAAGGAGAAGAAATTTACTGATAACATTTAGCCTAGCAAGACTTTTTTTAATTTTTTTACACTGCTGCATTGACAGTTGTGATCCTATTATACATTAATTTGTTGATACAGATCTGCACTGTGGGGAATTATAGTGTGTCATTGTTTTCTGAAGGTTTTTATTTTGTTCTCAATCAGGCACCCAACTAGAAATTTTTCCTGGTGGGCTATGATATCAATGTAAGCTATATGAACAGAATGTCAATCAATATGTTATTTATATCTTTGAGGGAAAGAAAATTTTTGTGCTGATCAGCATCACTATCTTTTTAATTGCAGAGATGGAAAATGGTCAGTATTTTTCAGATTGGTCGGTTTTAGTCTGTATTTTTCAATTTTGGTCTGTAAAGTCAGTTTTATACCATGGCTTTTTTGAAAAAGATTTGCGCGATATGAAAAAAGTTCAAGTAACAGGAAAACATTAGTTTCATGAAGAAATTCAGGTAAATTGTAGGAAGGGACGTAAGTAAACTAGTACTATTACTTTCTCATACATTAGTATAAGAAATTATTGTAATCGTGCAAAAATTCGAATTCGAGATTTCAACGGAAATACATGTTTTGGGGTCCCCCGAATACGATTTCACTATTTTTGGAGTGGTTTTTGTGTGTTTGTCTGTCTGTAGTTTCTGTCCACCATAACTACATAATTATCTGGTTAATTGTGAAGTTTTTTTTAACTAATCAGTGCTGATTTTTTTTTTTTTTTCGTAAAATAATAATATGGAGGTGAAATTTGGACATAGTAGTGTCCTGGTAGTTCACCACTGTGTAGGGCTGGGTGGGGCCCTATACAGGCACGAAAATCTTAACCTGGGAATACTCAGTAAATTTCATTGTAGGAATTTAATAGACACACTGCTTAAAAATTTCTCTGGATCTCTCTCTCTCTCAAGGTCAGGTGACGCGTAACATCACAGCCTTTCCTTGACAAATGTCAACCCCGCCTTCTCATGGTGCATCCTGTTCCCACTAAAGGGGCTCTGATGACCGTCAATAGCGGTATAACTATACCATCGGGATTAGAGGAAATTCTATCCCACACTCACCAACCCGCTTGCCCAGCGTGGTGAGTTATGGCCAAACCCCTCCAAAATGACTCCACAACTTAAATCTTGGCCCTCAGTCTCCGGCAGCTAGAATGTACCTGGCCAAGGCAGCGGCCAGTGCAACATGAAGGCAGAGGGTGCTAAGAATCCCCGGAGGACCGGAGTAGGCTGCCATCTGATGCTGACCTTGGCTACGTATAATGGACGCTCCCTATCTTCTGATTCAAGGCTTCTTGAATTGGAAGAGGAACTACGAAGGATCAAGTGGGACATCGTCGGGCTAAGTGAGGTAAGGAGAAAAGGAGAAGATCTCATTGAACTGAAAAGTGGACATCTCTTCTACTATCGTGGGACAGATACTGGCAGAACTAGTGGTGTTGGATTTATATATAATAAACAAGAAACTGAAGGGTAAAGTTGTCGAAGTTGAAAGTTCCTCTGACAGAGCTGCACGACTCGTTATCCAACTCTCGAGAAGATACCAGGCTCAGATTATTCAAACTTATGCACCCACCATAAGTCATCCTGAAGAAAAAATTGAAGAATTTTATGAGGAAATTTGCCATCTAAATAATAAAGGTAAGCAGCACTTGAAGATAATTATGGGAGAGATTTCGCCGCAATGGTCTAAGGCGATGGCCTCTGATCATTCGTCCGAAAGGGGTCCGGGTTCGAATCCCGGTAAGGCATGGATGTTGTGTTTGTCTTACGGCACTGGCTCTCTCCCTTCCCTGGAACCAGTGACCCTAAATTAGGGATGGGCGACTGCTTATAGCCCATTGAGTTGCTCACGGTGGTCGTTAAACCTCAAATAAAAAAAAATAAAAAAAAAATGGGAGATTTCAATGCAAAAATAGGGCAGCGACAACAGAATGAAACTTCAGTAGGTAAATTCGGTCACAGAAACCAGCGTGGAAATACTCTTGTTGAGTTTGCAGAGGCAGAAGGGTTTTTCATCATGAACTCCTTTTTCAAGAAAAAGCCATACAGGAAATGGACATGGAGACATCCGAATGGGACAAGTGAAATTGATTTTATTATGTGTAACAAAAAATTCGTCATAGAAGACTGCAGTGTGCTAAATAAGTTTAACACAGGTAGTGACCATAAATTTGTGAGATGTAAGATGCACCTCAACACTAAACTCGAACGTGGCAAGCTCATAAGACAAACAAAATGTATTGACATAACCAACATTAAAAAACCCAATAATACCTTCAAGTTGGAACTGAAGAACAGATTCTCTGCTTTAGAAGGCTTAACATCAGAAGAAGTGGATATTTCTGAAGTTAACAGAAAAGTAACCAAAGCTCTTATGGAAACAGCAACAAAATTAGCTGGGTCTAAGAACAAGTTGCATGTGAATAAATTATCAGGAAAAACCAAAATGTTGATGCAAAAAAAAAAAAAAGATAGATGAGGACAACTAAAGAAGATGTGACTTCCAAAGTGGAATATATAGAGCTATGCAAGACAGTACGAAAAAGTATCACTGAAGACGTAAATTGAATTTCCTTAAATTCAATTGTGAACTAATGAGGAAAGCAATTGAAAACAACCAAAGCCTAAAGATAGCAAAGGGACATCTCAGTAAGGGAAGAAATCAGATTATGGCACTGAGAAAAGAAGATGGTCCTGTAACAAGAAATAGAGGCGAAATTTGACAAGAGTGAAAGATTTCTACTCCAAATTATATGATAGGGATGATACATGTACTCCAGACATCATGAAATTTACCAGTACCAGAGTTCTTCCTGTTCTCCCAGCAGAAGTTGCATATGCAATCAAGAACACGAAGCGGGGAAAATCTCCAGGAGAAGATGGAATTACTGTAGACATCATACAAGAAGCAAGTGGAGAAATCGAACAGTACTCGCCCAAATTTTCACTCGATGCCTTAATGAAGGAAAAATTCCTGAGGATTGGAACAACGCTACAATGATCCTGCTACATAAAAAAGGTGACATTGAGGATCTCAGGAACTACAGACCTATCAGCCTCCTATCAGTGGTTTAAAAAATCTTCACTAAAGTTCTTTCACACCGCTTGAAGGTAACACTGGACATGGCTCAACCGAGAGAACAAGCTGGATTCAGGAGTGGCTACAGCACAATAGATCATATCCACGTACTGAGAGAACTAATTGAAAGAGCGAGGGAATATGAACTTCCATTGTGCATGGCTTTTATCGATTATGAAAAAGCCTTTGATTCAGTGAAACCATCAGCAGCTACAATGGCTCTGAAATCCTGTGGTATTGAAGTTGCATACATTAATATTATTAATAACATCTATGAAAATGCAAGTGCAAAGCAAAGATTCGGCTGTTTGAAAATACAACACACATAAAAATTAGAAAGGGAGTGAGACAAGGTGACACCATATCTCTGAAGCTCTTTAATGCCACATTTGAAAATGTCTTTCAATCACTGAACTGGGAAAACAAAGGGATAAGGATTAATGGAGATTATCTAACCCACCACTTTGCTGATGACATAGTCATTTTTGCAACTACCCCATCAGAGCTGCAGAGTATGATCCAGGAACTTGCTGACAAGAGTAAAGAAGTGGGATTAAAAATGAACTTTCAGAAGACAAAAGTGATGTTCAATGCTTTTACAAGAAATGAAGATTTATCGATTGATGGAGAAAAGCTGGAGATAACAGACACGTACGTTTATCTTGGACAGCAGATATCAAGTGAAGGTCACATTCATGAAGAAATTAATCGGCGTACAAAACTTGCCTGGAGAGCTTTTGGAAGCAACAGCATAATTTTCAAGAGCAATATGCCATTATGTCTTAAAAGAAAAGTGTTTGATTGTTTTTTTTTTTTTTTTTGATTGGAGGTTTTACGACCACCGTGAGCAACTCAATGGGCTATAAGCAGTTGCCCGTCCCTAATTTAGGATCACTGGTTCCAGGGAAGGGAGAGAGCCAGTGCTGTAAGACAAACACAACATCCATGCCTGACCGGGATTGAACCCGGACCCCTTATGGACGAATGATCAGAGGCCATCGCCTTAGACCACTGCGCCACCGGGGCGGCAAAAAAAAAAAAAGTGTTTGATCAATGCATCCTTAAAGTGCTTACGTATGGTGCAGAGACGTGGACCTTAACTAAAAGAGGCATACAAAGGCTGCAGACAACTCAAAAGAGGCATGGAGAGGTGCATGCTTGGTGTAACCAGGAGAGTAAGAAGAGGAACTCGTGGATCCGAAAAATGACAAGAGTGGAAGACATCATGATCAGAGTTAAATCCCTGAAATGGCAATGGGCTGGACATACTGCCAGAAGGACAGACCATCGATGGACAGCCGAAATTTTAGATTGGATTCCAAGGGACAGGAAAAGACCCAGAAGAAGACCACATGGAAGATGGGTGGATGAAATTCGAAAGTATGCGGGAGTGACATGGAGGAGACTGGCACAAGACAGACCGTTGTGTAGTTCAAGGGCAGAGTTAATCTGGTGTTTGAAAATGATTGAAGGGAACTTTGCTGTTCAGCCAGCTTGTGAAGATGTCAAAGAAACCTTTGAGGCAATGTTTGTTTCCTGGAAGTGTTCCTTCTGAGTTTATCCTTTCAAGGACAAAGGCAAGATATTTAGTATGTGATGCTTTGGTTCCATATTTTAAAAAGCAGTTGGTAGATGATATTGGAGA